>OY728133.1:137216151-147216151 GCA_963277665.1 Viscum album | reverse complement strand
TTTTTAGCCATTAGCAACAGTAATTGTAGAGGCACCTGTGTACGGATGATAGATAGTGAATATACCGGAGTCCCCTGTGAGAGGCTTTGACGCACCCGAGTCAAACATCCAAGCTGTCTGTTGTTGAGAAACACTGGCGGTAGAGCTGCCAGTCTGAGCAATGGGGGCTGGAGAAGAGGATGGTGGCACAGTTGCCCGATAAGAGTGTATCAAAGCAATCTCCTTCAGCGAGAGCGTCGTTCTGTAACGATCACTGGATGAAGGGGGATCGTCTTGCGGTAGAGCCGATGACTGAGGATGGGACAGCTACTCGAGCGGTCGTACAAATGCACTGGAAGACCGATAATGAAAGTGAGGGTGCGTCCTTGCAGGAAAGCTGGCAACCGGAGGTTGTGCCGGAGGGTCGCGGGTGGACAAGCCAGTCGTTGAAGTGTCAGTGGGCCGGGTGTTTTCCGCGTGGGGGGGGGAGCGGTGCATCGTGGCTGCTTCTAAAGTAGGCTGGGACGTGCCACGGGAGCGCCGAGAAGAAGCCGTCGGGACAGGCGGGTCGTGCGGCGTCTAGAGAGAGCCGCGTCGGGATCGGGAGGTGCTGGGAGGGCAGGCCGATCTTCGCGAGGGTGGAGGCGCTGGCTGACGGGAGAACAGCGAACAGAGCCGGGAGGGCAGGCGCTGGGCAGAATCGGGAGTCTGTCGGGCTACACCGGGAAGAAAGGTGGCCTGGGTCGGGAGGCGGGGGGTGTCTGCCTAGAGGTGGAGGTTCCGCCGGGAAGAACAGGGGCGTCGGGCTTGGGATGGGAGGTGGAGGAGTCCACCTGGAGTGTTGCGGGGGAGTCGTCGAGGCTGAGGGAGATACCTGCAGGGGAAATCCGTCGGGATAGAAGCCGAAGCGGAGCCACGACTGGAGCGGGGGGGATGGGGGTCGCCTGGTTTCATCACGACGGAGGGGGCAGTCGAGAGCCGCGAGTCGCAGCGGACAACGGAGGAGGGCGACGGGAAGGGTCGCGCTGGATGCGGGGGGGGGAGACGTCGGCGGGGAGGAAGGAGGGTCGTTCGGTCAGGCGCAGGGAGGGCCGGACAGAACCGGGAATCCCGCAGGGAGGAATGTCGGACGGTCAGGCGCACAGAGCGCAGGGAGGAGGGATGAAACCGGACAGTACCGGGAGGAGGGCAGAGGCGGGGCCGGGAGAGAACCGGGAATCCGCAGGGGATTTTCTCGCAACCCTAGACGGGAGAGAAAAAAAAGGGAGGGATCAGGTTAAAAAGAACCCTTTGATACCATATAGGTGGCGAATTCCCCTTACCTCAATGTGAGGCAGAGATATTCTTTTATAGATGAGTAAAAATAATTACAAGGCAGGATATTCCGATATGGGACTCAGAAATATCCATTATACTAAAATGGGGTCCAACATATTGAAATGTGCTCACATTTCTTGTGGGGAGCATATCATTGGACTAATTGAAGTTCCTACATCAATCTACGTGTTGTTTTCCCGCACAGAGTGGTGATGACACCTTAATTAGCCGATTATACAATATTGTGGGTTCTGGACCTACTGGTTCTGAATCGTGATATATGTATATATTTATATCAGACTACGAACAAGAATGATTTTAAACCTTTAAAAGCAAAGGGGTGCCGCTAAATGGGGTGTCCAACGTAAAGTAAAGGATGTTTTCCTCTCTTACGTTCTTATGGCCTGTAATGGTCTTTTCCTTACCACCTAGACCTAACTTTTGGAGGAGGCAGAGGTGTGATTTTTTCATAGGAAGGCTATGTACTTGTCCTAAATATCTATCTACAATCTCTTGACTGTTAAAATCTCTTCTAAGACATCCATTTGACATTGTAGAATCATGCCTCCATGACGTCCTCCAATCGTACACCCTGAAAGAGGTGACGACCACGCACCGAAGGTGGTGGGGCATGTGTCGCCAGTGATTCTTCCTGTGGTGCCACCTATGTCACCTCTTCTTGTTCCTGATATGGGCACTATTGGAGTATGTGTAACTTCCTGCCCCACTTCCTGTGTAACTTCCTGCCCCACTCACTTTGTAACTTCTCTTTGTAACTTCCCTTTCTTTTCTATAAATGAGGGTCCTCTCCTCACCTTGAGGGTGTGGGGGATTTCTGATTTTACATGGTATCAGAGGAGGTTTGCTAAACCTGATCCCTCCCGCCCATCTTTTTTTTTTTTTTTATTCTGCTCTAGGGTTTACTTACGTTTTCCCGTAAGGGGGGCGGCGGCCTCCATGGCCAGCTCTGCCGTCGCCCCTCCGGGATCATCTCCCCCAGGCATCGGCTCTCTCCCAGCCAGATCTCCCTCTGTCCGGCGATGCTCCTCCCTGCCGGTATCTCCTTCCCGGCAAATCCCTCCCGCTGCTTCCTCTGCGCGCGCCGCCTGCGCCTTCCGAGCGCTGCTGCTCCTCTCGGGTCTGCCCTAGCTGGCCACCCTCTTCCCCAGCAGCCCCTCTTCTCCGGCGCTCCCCTCGCGGCGGCCCTCTCATCCCGGCAGCCCTCTTCCCCGGCCCCCCCTCCTTTCCCGGTCTCCCTCCGCTGCACCGCTCCCGCGCGAAGCCCTCCTGTGCCGATCCCGGCCAGCAGATCCTCCCCCGTCAGCTGCTCCTTCAGGCGGCGCTCTCTCCCGGCGGCTCTCCCTGCTGGCGCGGCTCCTCCTGTGCGCGCGACACCTCCCAGCGGCCTCCTTTGTGCACGACGTGCTCCGCGCCTCCCGCTGCTGCCCGCGACGTTTCCCGTCGCGCCTCCCGTCGCCCCTCGCGGTCCCGCCGCGCGCTCATCCGGCAAGGCTCCTCCGTCGCGCAACCGCCTTTCTCCTGGCGACTCCTCCCAGGCGCGACCCTCCATCGCGGCTCCCGACTCCCGCTCCTCCCGCGCCTCTGCCTGGCGCGGCTCCCGGCTCCCGATCTCGCCCGGTGCCTCCCACTGCTCCAGCGCCTCCCGCTGCTCCAGCGCCTCCCGCTACTCCAGCGCCTCCCGGCGGGTCTCCCCTCCCTCCCGAGCGCCGCTCGGCCTGCTGCTCTCCGGCGTCCAGATCCGACGACCCCTCTTTTTTTCTGGCGTTTCTCCCGCAAGTGACTCTCCAGCGGCTCTTTTTTATTTTCTGGCAGCTTCTCCTGCCCGGCGGTTCTACCCCCCTGCCGACCATCCCTTCCCGGCAGCCTCCTTTCCTGCCGGCGACTCCGACAGCCGGCCTCCAGCAACCGGCCTCCACCTTGCCGGCCCCTCCACACCGGCGGCCTCCTCCGGCTTCCAGCGCCGCCTCCCGCTGTCCTGCTCCCTCGCCGGCCTCCTCCTGCGCCCCTTTTCCGGCACCCAGCGGGCTCCGGTTTCTCTCTGCGGCTGCCCAACTTCAAGTTTCGGCTCTCCGGCACCTCCTGCGGCATCCCCGCCTCGCCGGCATCTCCCGACGACTCCCGGCAGCCGCATCTCTATCCGCCGGCACGCCCGTTCGCTGGCGCAGCAGCTCGACCACCTAGGATTTGGGTCCGTTGGCGTCGCCAGATCCCGCAACGATTTATGCGGAGTCCCCGCCTCCCGTCGTCGGCCCCGCAAGTGCGGTTTTCCCGGTGCTAGATTGGATTTCCCGGCGTTTCATCAACCGACCCCACTAGTGCGGCATTCCTGGCGTTCCGTCAACCGGCCGGTCTGAGTGGTCATTTGCTGCGCCCGCAACATCATCCATCCATCATCCTGCGGGGGAGCTTTGATCGTGAGGGGGAGCAGCAGCAGCTTAATATTTTATTTCGTCTTGTTTTATCATCAAGCTGGGCATGTCCAGCTTGAGGGGGAGTGTTAGCGTCTGTTTTATTGTTTTCTTTTCATTATGTGTCCAAGCTAGGTACACCTAGCTTGAGTGGGAGTGTTGGAGTATGTGTAACTTCCTGCCCCACTTCCTGTGTAACTTCCTGCCCCACTCACTTTGTAACTTCTCTTTGTAACTTCCCTTTCTTTTCTATAAATGAGGGTCCTCTCCTCACCTTGAGGGTGTGGGGGATTTCTGATTTTACAGGCACTAAAGCCCAATTTCATGAGGGGTTTTTCCGTGTGATGCAGAACATGCAAGGTGTCGCTCGACCTGTCCCAACTATGACCGAGTTAACTCAGGAGCTCTAGCAGTAGCATCCTCCCACCTTTTCGGGAAATGGCGGGCCACGTGATGTTGAGTCTTGGCTCGATGTTATTCTTTCTATATTCGAGCATCTAAAGACGCCTCCAGAGCAGAGGGCCAAACTTGTTGCTTATATACTACGCGATTCAGCCAAGAGATGGTGGGATGTTATTACCCAGGCAAATCGGCATAGAAATATGGTTTGGGCAGACTTCTAATGCGAGAGGTACAATTTACCATTAAGCTAGTGTCATGACCAGCATCAGTGATCATTCCTCCTTACAGGATGGCACCTATGGAACTTCTAGAGCTCAAAAAACAGTTGGAGGATCTAGAGGCTAAAGGCTTTATACGACCCAACACTTCTCAATGGGGTTCACCGGTCCTTTTTGCCAAGAAGGCAGACGGTACCCTCAAACTTTGCGTGGATTACCGACGGTTGAACCAGCTTACGTTAAAGAATCGGTATCCATTTCCTCGGATATACGACCTCTTTGATCAGCTCCGAGGAGTGAGAGTGTTTTCAAAGATTGATTTGAGGTCGGGCTATCATCAGGTACGTGTCAGATCTTCAGACGTACCTCACACAGCTTTCAGGAGCAGGTATGGTCTTTACGAGTACCTGGTTATGTCGTTCGGTCTCACGAACGCACCTACGGTTTTCATGGCTCTAATGAATCTAGTTTTCCACCCATATATGGTTTCATATGTGGCAGTCTTTGTGGACGACACCTTGGTGTATTCACGCTCTCAACACGACCATGTCAACCATCTTGAGATTGTGCCGAATACACTGAGAGAGCATCAGCTTTACGCTAAGCTCGGTAAATGCCACTTCTGGATCAATAAAGTCTACTTCCTGGGTCATATCATCTCGAAGTCGGGAGTTTCAGTGGACTCAGAGAAAGTGAGAGTTGTAGTTTTCTAGGAGCAACCCAAGAACGACTTTGGCGTACGGAGTTTCTTGGGGTTAGTCGAATATTAAAGATACTACATCCAGGATTTCTCACGCCTTGCAGCGCCTCTTACCGGTCTGACTGAAAAGGGTACGAAATTCATATGGGCTGAGGCTTGTGAAGCATACTTTCAGGAGTTGAAGGCAGATTGACCTCACCATCGATACTGATTCTGCCAGAACCAGGCAGGAGCTATATTGTTACGCATCAGGTATCGGGCTAGGAGTTGTTCTGATGCAGAACAAGCGAGTTGTTGCGTACGGACAAGCGAGTTGTTGCGTACGTGTCTCATCGGTTGAGACCCCACAAGCGGAATTACCCGACGCACGACCTCAAGCTAGCTATTGTAGTTTATGCTTTACATTGTTGAAGACGCTACTTACTTGGAGAGCATTTTGTGGTGATTACAAAAACCCCAAGTACACCTTTACGCAGCGTGATCTGAATCTCAGGCAACGCAGATGGGTTAAGTACCTGCAATCTTTTGATTTTGAGCTTGCCTATACGTCTGGGAAAGGCAATGTTATAGTCGATGCTCGGAGTCGGAAGACTCAAACACAGACAGTTCAGGAGGCCAGTGGCGAGTGGCAGCTCATTGCCTTGTTTTCAAAGATACGTTGAGGTTCAGGAGTATCAAGGACAGACTATCCTCTCAACTTTAGCGGTGACCTCTACTCTTCTAGAACGAGTGAGAATGAGGCAACTTTCAGATTCTGAGGGCTTGGTCGTAAGGGAAAGTGTCTCAAATGACGATTCATCTTCTGGTTGAACCGTGGATGAGGATGAGACTTTATGTTTTCATGGGCATGTATGGGTCCCAAAAGACATCAGAGGGGAGCTGATGCAGGAATTTCATGCCCCAGCATGGGTAGTTCATCCCAGTGTCACCAAGATGTATCGGGACATACGTCGCCAGTATTGGTGGCCTGGTAGCGGGTGAAGGCGGAACATCAGCGACCGGCATGACTTTTACAGCCATTGTCCATTCCCGAGTGGAAGTGGGACGATGTTTCTATGAATTTCGTGACAGGTTTATCCAGATCAACTCGTGGCAACGATACAATTTGGGCAATCGTTGATCATTTGACGAAGGTCGCACACCTTTTACTTGTGTGAGAGACCTTCTCGGTAGATGAGCTATGGAGGCTATATGTCAGCGAGGTTGTATATCTCCATGGAACTCATCATTCTAACATTTCTGACAGGAATGCTCAATTCACGTCACGGTTCTGGCAAGGATTGCAGAAGGCTTTGGGTACACAAGTGCTTCTGAGAACGGTCTATCACCCTCAGACCGACGTACAGATAGAACATACGATTCAGGTGTTAGAGGACACACTTCGTGCATGTGTCTTTGACTTCGGGGTTCCTGAGAGAAACATATACCCCTAGTTGAGTTTGCTAATAACAACAGCTTTCAGGCTCCCATTCATATGGCTCCTTATGAAGCCTTATATAGTAGGTCTCACCGTTCACCTATGTGCTGACTAGAGGTAGGGGAGGCAGCTTTACTTGGACCTCACCTCATTCAAGAGACTACTGAGCAGGTCCAGTTGATCAGAAAGTGCATGACAGCTCAGTCCAGACGGCAATCATATGCCAACCGATGCCGACGACCACTCGAATTCGAGGTTGGAGATCGGGTTTTCTTGCGAGTCTCACCCAAGTTGGGCCACAGACGTATTCAGAGGCAGGATAAGCTTTTGGCTCGATTTGTTGAACCCTTTGAGGTTGTGAAACGAATCGCACCAGTGGCTTACCAAAAAGCACTTCCTCAGAGATATCGATCTATGCATGATATCTTTCACATATCTCAGCTCCGTCGATATTATCCAACCTCATCACATGTCTTTCAGCCTGATGAGGTTAAGCTAGATATGGATGCTTCCTTCGAGGAGTATCCAAAGCGTATTGTGAATCAGAACGTGAAGACACTATGAGGCAAGTCAGTTTTTTTGGTACGAGTGTTATGGCAGCACGGTCGAGTACAGGATGAGACCTGGGAGTAGGAAGTTGATATACGAGCTCGGTGGTAGGAACTTTTCTCAGATGATACCTCTTTACCCTCAAAAGGCCAACTCAAGAAGAGTTGATTTAAGAAGGGGAGGTTGTAACGACCTGTCTTTTCATGAAGATGCGGCTCGTTTGTTTTTCTATTCGAAACCTTTGTTTTCTCTTGGTAGACGTGCACTACGACCTAAAGGAAGATTCCAGAAGCCTTTAAGCCTTGTTCGAAACCCGAAGCTCCGAGATTTGGGCAAATAGGGTAGGTCACACGGTTAGTATTAACCGTGCGGGGTAACCGTGCAGGGCGCTCAGTGGCCTGCAGGAGGCCGCACGATTGTCTGAAACCGTGCGGGCCTGGGCGCAAGGTCATGCGGTTTGTCTCAGACAAATTGCAGAGGCAATATGCACAGGCAGCACACGGTTACCCAAATTAACCATGACCGCTCTGATAAAACTTGATGGTTCCGGGCACAACGGTAGCGTGAGGTGGTGAACAATATATTAAAATTCCTTTTAATATTTTTATACCTGAAAGCATGTGTGATGATCTTGCATGTCAAATTTATAATTAATTTATTTAGATCAGAAAAAAACAATTACCTTGTCTTAGGTTCCTTTCTTCGATGTCGATATCGATCGTCCGAAAAGACTCTTTCGGACTGTCTTAGTTGCACTTGTGAGGATCCAAGGATAGAATGTCTCTAACGGTGATCCACACGTGCTTCTATGATCTCTGAGCAACGTTAAACCATCTTCAAATGCTAGCGCGAGGAATCGAATGTATTGCATTGTTTGTTCTTGATCGCTTGTTATTCGATCTTAAAAAAATATCACTAGTGTTTCTCGTTCTTGAGTGGGGGGGTCGAAAGATAATTCGTTGTGTGCAACAATTCTCTATTTTCGATTACCTACACAATAACCATCACGGGCTATTTATAGAGGTAGGGTTCAAGTTAATATATTTTTTTATTACATGTCCGCCCGAACAATATTAAAACCTTTAATAAAACCCCATGCCACATAATAATAATAATATTATCATTATTTTGTGGTGCGCATCAACTTGCGCAATAGCAAATATTATTTAACGGGCTTGTTAATTAATATTTTTCATCGAACACGGTCTTGATCCATTCGAACTCTGGCATTTATTGAACACCTGAATAAATATTTAATTTAAATATTTCATTCATCAATAAATATTTGAGAACAATAAAACGTGAATAAAATTATTATTCGGTCTTGATAATAATATTTATTCAATTAATTAAATTCAAATAGAATTTAATCGAAATCATCGAAAAAGTGTGACCCTCTACGATTCTTTCTCGTTGTCATTAGGCAGGCTTACCTAAAGTCCAGGATTATTGTCTAGTAACGGGTCAATGCACCCGAGAGAAAGAACTTAATGTCACAACGATTACAACCACATACGAACGCTTATTGTTTAATATAATCTCTTTGTCGTAATATCTCATCAAGCAGGTTGCACATTCGTGTCACCAACCCATATGCTCGATACGTCTTTCTTTGACTATCTGAAATAAACACGTCATTACACCATGACCATAGAATTTAGTGCGACGGTTTTATTCCAATCAAAGAGTCAAAATATCAGCTTCCATAAGGATGGAAGTGACAAATTTTTCCTCTGACTTATCCATTAATGACATGTCACTCATGACGCACCCAACGTATCCAACTTCGTCATGAATTGTTATCGTCATGATTTACGAAATACATCTAAGTATGCGGGTCATAACAAGCATTAATAATAATCTTAACGTCTAAGGACCATTACACATGCTCGTAGATAGGAATATCCGATGACACCAAAACATGTGGAATTCCTACTGGTGAGTCTGTTCTCATAATCTCCCGTCTTGGGATTACCGATGCAAATTTCTTGAGAAGAAGTCTCATCCGCTTATGAGTACTCGCACCTGACAGTCTATGAACTATGTAGCTCATTATAGCACATTATCTAACCGTAAAACATTATTTAAGAATATCATCATAACACTTCAAGGTTCTCATCATAGCGGAAAACAACTATAACCTTATCAATGCGACATATACTCTAGAACATTATTACATTAAAGTTATGCAAAACAATGAACAATATGTAATAAGAAGTTTCATTAATATTCAATATATCAAATATATATGTAATCAAAGTACAAACAGTTGGTCCTAGAACACGAACTTCAACACATCTAATATGGGAAAAGGTGGCAGGGGTGGGTGGATGGAAAGAGAAAAACCACCATCAAGTTCGGTATTTGAGAAAGGGTCGGGGGTAAAGGCGGCAACTTTGAACCAAAAATCTTACATAACATGAGTTAAAAGAATTTTGGTCAAGCATAAATGAGTTCAGGTTGTATTAGCAGACCGGTTAATTTGCTTGGACCCCCGGGTAGCTTCCCTCAACCCCCAATAATACATACATATCAAAGAAGGGGTAAAACAAGTAATTAGAGGAAGTGGAAGAATTTTTCAGCTAGTCGGTTGCTCCCGCAATTGACTATATAATTGGAAGGTGGACAAGAGAGGGGAGGACAGTTCGAATTGTCCTGGAAGTGGGCGACCTGCTTAGAAGCAGTCGCATGGAGAGGTGGACTTTCTCCTAATTCCTCACCAAAACAGCTGAAGGAAGCGAACGGAGGTGGTCTCTCCCTCGTTTTTCTTTTCCTGTAATTCTTTTAGTCTTTCTCTTCCTTGCTACGATGTACAGAACACCATTGCAGAGAAATATAGAACGGATTGTTGTCTTCTCATCATGTTTGAGAGCATTATCCTAAAAAGTTGTAATCAGGTTAAGTAATCCGACATGAATAATATTCAGATTCGGTTCGGGTAGACTATTTATGACCCATCTATCCCATGTAACCGATAAAAAATATAATGATAATATAAAATATCAAAAAAGAATAATAATTAATTTTATAATATATTATAATCGACTTAATTTAAAATAATTCAACCTGTTTATAAAACGTTATTTATTTTAAATGGTTTAAGAGGACTGAGTTGCAACACGGATAACATATGTTTCATATTAATTAAGTTATTTTTAGACTAAAAGATATAATTCAATTTGGTTAGGTCGTCGAGCTTATGTGATCTTGACTAGATGGACAAATCATGATGCAACCTATGTTAAATCGGTCAGGTCGGGTAAGAGTTAAGCTTAAATGGGTTCACAGAGCGGCCAATCCAACATGAACCCGAACCATGAACCCAAATTGCCACCTCTAGTCAGAGGTGAGGGGAATAGAGAGGTCTCAATGAAAGAGATGTCGACAGAGATGGAACAACGGCCCAAGTCAAGAGAGAAACATCAATATCCTCGTTGGACAGTACTGCAAATACAGGCAACGAAGGGCTCATGGAGAAAATGTAGAGAGATAAGGTCGAGTGTCACGAACATAACAGAGACATCCAAAGACACGGAGAACGAGAGAGCGGGAGGGAGGGGGGAGAGAGCGAGAGAGGGAGGGAGGGAGGGAGGGCGGGATGAAAACAAAACCTAAAAGGTACTCTCTTCCTAAAGAATAGCGGATGCAGGTCCATTAATAAGATAGATAGCGATAAGAATGGCATCACCCCAAAATCAAAGAGGTACCCACATGTGAAATAATATGCCATGAGCCGTCTCCAAAAATAAGGTGACGTTTACACTAGGTCACACCATTCTATTGAAGTGTGTCAAGATAGGAGGTTAGGTTATCATAGACGATAAGAAAGGACTGGAACACAAAAGACATATACTCGTGGCTATTATCGAATTGTAGGCATTCAATAATGGTGGAAAACTAAGTATGAATTTCATGTTAAAATGATTTGAAAATATTAAATATGCTTGAACGATTAGGTAGAAGATAAAGTCAAGTCATACTAGAAAATTCATAAATAAATGACACATAATAGTAACAGCTCAAATGACACAGGACCACATACGAACGCCGTACATCAAAATATATCAACTTGAAAGGGTGTCGATGCACGTTACAGCAATCGAGGAACATACAACGTTAAATGGTGTTTAGCGAATTGGCATGACTCGCAATGGAGAGAAAGATGTGAACCATGTTGTGGACCGAGTCTCTATAAATCTTTCCTGGGAAGATAGCTATGGAAAAAATGAAGCTCCAGAGCGCAGGTGGAAGTGGAGGAACGAGCAATGGATGTTGATGCATCATACATGTAAACCCCTTGGCGTAGGTGGCCTCTACTAAGCTCTCAATCCGTCAAACGCTCCTGAAAATCATCAAAGGATGAGAATATCAAAGTACCCTTCAATTCTTGTGAACTAATATATAGGAGATTAAAGAGACTGCGAGGAATATGAGTCACCGATGTCAATTCAATGCGAGGGTTCTAGAAGCAAGTTTCAAACCCCGCAATAGGAATAGTGGATACGTCACCGACCGTGATAGCAACAGTCCCGATGTAAGGATGATAGGTAGTAAAAATACCTGCATCACTGGTGATATGATCCGAAACACCAGAATCAAACATTAAGGTTGTCGGACATCGAGTGCAGGACCACCGATCCAGGCTGGGAAAGCTTATGAAGAAGCAAACATCAAGGCATACTAATGAGAGTACATAACCTCCAACTCATCCATCGAAATGCCTAAAGTCTAACGAAGAGCTGGTGGTGGAGTTGAGGAATCAACCAAAGAAGCCTAACCTGTTGACGTGGCTAAGGGTGTCCATGGAGAATCCGACAGTGACCAACTAGATGTCCTGGTTTGTCATAGTGCTAACAAAAGAGCAGTTGCGACCAACACCACATCCAGGAAACGAGCACTATAGTATCACTATGCACCATGTGTGCAATATGATATGTAGTATCAACAGGCAAAGGAAGTTGGAGATAAGCATTATTGAGGCGGTGATATACTAGTGTGATCTCAAGGGTGGACGGACTGACCAACATCTCAATCACGGTGCCCGAATAATCTAGATCCAACCCATGTAGAAGGCTAACAGTGGATCCCTACGAGTCAAAGTTGATTCCAGTGACCGGGAAGTGTCTGGGAAAGTGGTCACAACTCAAAGAACCCATCAAGCAAAGCCATGTTTGATATTATTATGGCTATTCAAGATTTTGTTCTTTGACATATTTATTCAAGTGGGCATGCAGTGGTGTTTGGATGTTGCGAGTCACTTACGGTAATGTCTCTCACGCATGTGACTTATAACATCAGTGGTAATTACAAACCCCCAACATATTGGAGACAAGCTTGAGGAGACACCTATCTCATCATCGACCTAGGGTGGGGTCTCGATGAGGTCAGGTCATGTCATTGTTGGTCGTGAAGATGTAATCAAATTCACTAAAATTGTAAGTCTAAAAGATTGGCAACCTCTTTGTTAGCACCAAAATCTCAAGTAACATGAGAGGGGGGTGAATCAAGGTCAGTAAGAAATTTAAAATTTTCTTACTTTAATTACTCTCTTATTGGGTTTTTTTCTTTTGTTATAAGAGCCTTGTTTCCTTTTAGAAAGAATGGTCATGATCTATCAATCCCAAAATAAACATAACAAACGCGCATGAACACAAGAAAATTGTGCGGTTCACCTTCCAATGTGAAAAGGCTAATTCAAGGTGTATAAACAATGATATGTAGTTGCACACAAATCACTAATTGTTGGAGATTACAAAATTTTAGATCGGTTCAATACTGACACTTCCCTTACTAATCTTCACTCACTACTCAGATTAGGAGTCCAAGAATTTTGGCTCTAATGACCTTTACAAAAGAAGGAAAAAAAAACAATTGCAATGCACAAACCAGTGTTTCGGTCTCGCTTTGATTCCTTCAATCTTCTACTTCCACAAGAAGAGCGGATCCATGTTCAATGGGGTTAGTCGAATAAAAGACTATAAATTCTCGAAATGGCCACACTTTCTCCTCGGCCACGGCAACCTTTTATGCATAGTTGTCAAAGGCGCATAATATAGTAAGGCACAAAGGTCACTTGGGGATGTGAGGTGAAGCGCAACATGCGCCTCTTAAAATTAAGGCGCATGCCACGTAAAATAACACAATTTAGTGCATATAGTTTTCAACAATATTTAAATTTTTTAAAAACTAAGGTTCAGCCAAAATAATACAAATTAAAGCGTATATTAATTGTCACAACCAAACCATAAGCAAATAACCCTAGAGAACCTGCACATCATAATCATCATCACTGGAAGGGGAGAACGTGATGAAAATTGGGAAGAACTATTGCGTCGCTTGCTGCTTGGTCGAAGCTGATGGAGCCCTGCTGCTGTTGGAGTCATGCTGAAGTCGTGAAGGGGTGAAAACTCTGTGTCCTACTTTCTGTTTTTTTTATAAAAATTTTGATTGGTTTTGGGGATTTTTTTGGCCCAAAAGCCATTTTTTTACAAGATTTGGCCCGAGGTGCACCATTTTCATGGTTGGTGCCTCCACACCTCTGTAAATGGCGCGTGCCTTGATGCCTTTTGGCACACCTCAGAGAGGTCACTTGGCTCACCATGGCAAGGCGCCCAGGGTTTGCCTCACAGCACCTCATGCCTAGGTGCGCGCTTCAGCACGCCATAAAGGGTAAGATTAAATCTCATCAAGAATGACCTTTTGAGATTGTTCCATGTATCTTACACATATGACTCCACGAGTCACAGAATTGACCAAATTAATGAGTCCATTAAGGCCGCTCGATTTCACACTTTAAATTCAGTAGAAACTTAAACTTCTTCTACCAAACAAAAAAAACATGGTGTAGTCACACACAATGGCACGGTTTCTTTCTTCGGTCAAACTTTATCCAAAAACCACATCGGAGATCCATGGTTAGCTTCCACAAATCTCATCGTGATTCACAAACCTACCATATCTAAGATTCAGAAAATAGCAGTTATATGTGTTCGTTTCAAATGCTCTCCTTCAATCTAAGCAGATTCAGGGGACCCATATCATCAAAGAAGAGAATATGCATCCAATTGATAATCAGTACCACGGAGAGGCAGGCTGATAGATGATGTAACATGGAAAGAAGGGTCCTTTTGAGGAGCTAACTTCCTCATTTCAGCATTGGGGAAAAGGCTGTTCTTCCAATGGTGAGTGATAATGGGAACTGAGGGCGTGAGGGTCTATGCTCATCGGCCCAAGATCATTCTAAGTAGACATGCCAAAAGAAGCACGGGCCCGCAGGCCAGGCCAATAAAAATTTGCCTGTTTTAAAATGGGCCTAAACCAAACCAAAACGGACTTAATTGTTATTTTTAAAATATAAAATAAAGGTTGAATAAAAACAGTCTTTCCCAGCCCTTGTCAAAAATGGACCAGATTTGAAAATTTTGGCCTGTATGAAGAACAGGTGAAAACAAGCCGAGGCCAGTACAGGTCCAACCAATTTAGTCCTGTCCCACCCATTTTGCATGTTTTAAAGCCTCCTATTTGGCATGCTTGAAAGTATTCGAAGTTAGATCAATTATATTTGTGTCGGTTGTATCAGCCAAGTTTTAAATATAGCTAATTTTTTGTTTGGCGCTGTCTAGATGACAGTTACCACCTTACTTGTAAAGGATTGTGCTTCATCTTTTGATAGGTAAGAAAAACAAAACTGAGAAAGAGATATTCCATTGTGATAAGAAATTTTAACTCGAGGACAGCAGAGTTCATGCTGAATTTTCTTCCACCTTTTCTTAATTCAATGTTTTTCCAAGCATAAATCCTATCAGACTTTAATGCCTACCCAATCATTCAAAACCAATCAATGAAAGAGAGAAAGAGAAGGTAATTTCAGGGTTGAAAGAACTCAGAAAATTTATTCAGCCCTAAAATCTAAGAAAAACTTACAGAAAGGCTCTTCATCAAAAGATACTCCACATCCTCTATAGAAAGTTTAGTACGCTCAGCAATAACGCTCAACGGGATGGTCCGATCTTCTGATGGACGGCTGCAATGAAGAACATTAGCTGACTTACATCAGTTATCACCTAAGCAGCTGGAGAAAGTCAACTTGCATATTCTCAAACCAAATTATCAGTGGCATATAATATGACCATGTGTGGTCAGTAACCGAACACACCTGAAGATTATTTCCATCAGGCAGAGAATGTTTATTTTTTCTAGAAGCTTCTTCTCATTTTCAACTAATGCCGGTTGTGCACTCAAAGCATCTTTATGCACACAGCATAATTGTTGATAGCGAAACAAATCACCAGAGTTGAATGCCTGGAGAATATAGTAGAGCCACTCAACCTTGGTTCCCAACAGATTCTTTATCTGTACAAGTTGCCAAGCAGATGTCAATGAACCAAAATGGAGTAGCTATTAACACAGGAATAAAGGCAAAATGTGGGTGCTCGATTTTCATGCACGAAATCTCAGATAAAAATCAAGAACAATCGAGTGGCACCAAAACACTAGTACCAAAAAATAATAGAGAACTTTTCATCAGAGAATAATAACAATAGATAGAAAGATAGTTTTAATCCAAGCCCACAGTTTTAATCACAAACAGTCTTATCATCAACTAAACCTAAAAATCTGCCTAGAGAGTGAAAGGAACTGCTGATCCAAACTTAAAAACTTTTTAATAAACACAAGACAGTTCATGCAGTCACTTTTTTATATCAACGTACTGAATTAAAGCTTACTCATGTTGATGATGGCAATTGGCTTTGAGAATTACCAGGATAAACAAAAATGAGAACAATCCCAACTTGGATGTCGTAGTAGCTGATGAAAGCATTCAAAATTCAAGTGTGGAAGATAAAAAACTCAAAAACAAATAATGTTTTTTGATTTCATAACAAAAATAAGAGCAATTCCAATTTGGTTTATGCTAATGTTTTTCTTTTCTTTTTTTGAAAATTGGATTTGCAAATATAACTAGAGGGTTTACCTCTAGTTATGCACACTTTTTTTTCATACACAACGTTTTTACTCATCAATATATGTGTGTGTAGTTTTTCCATCAAATGTTTACGTTTTGACAATGCTACATAGTACTCTTCTTAAAATTTTACCCATTTTTTTGTTCAGCATGACATTTATCATTGAAGCTCTTGTGTACATTTGCCATCTCTTTAATGACACCCCATATTTGTTTTTATTTCACATATTCTTGAAGATAAACCATTCTCATGATTTCTTGCATATAATCAATCTTCATATTTCTATTTTAAAAGAAGAAATTTCCTTGTCTATCCATAACATAACTTGACCACTCCAACTAGCAATTCCTTTTATGTAAAATCCTATAAATAAATGACATAAAAGGCTTGATAAAACTGCTTGCGTTAAGAAGATGAACTTTTCTTTTAGGGAGTTTTATCACAAAACTTCACAATTAAAAATTTAGAGCAATCATAGAATGGATGATCTCTTAAAAAAAATCATACGTGAACAAGGACAAAATATGCTAGAAAAACATGTATTGACCTACAAAGTTGGACATTGATTTGACAAGTAGCTTCAAGAAATAACAATTTGCAATCAACCAAGACAGCAACTGGGGTGTAAAATAATAACATACCATTGACAAGGGTATTACGCTTATTTGCTTAGTCAATTATAAACTATAGGTTTAGAATGTGAAATGTATATTTGTTGTGTATTCTCATAACCAAGAGAATTTTGTGTGTTATCTTTATGCTGATGTCATTTTTCACCCGTTGAGAGCCTTCCCTTTTGAGTTGTCACCTCATGCCACCACTAATTAAACCAAAACACTGCATCTGATGTACACCAAAGAATTTTGCAATAGCGATCTCGCTTCACTAACAACACCTCCCCATTGAGAGTATTGCCTGCACCAAACATAGCTTCTAAATTTTTCTCTCCTATTACTCATCAGCATTTCCCCAGCTATCACTACATATTCTATAACCCACTTTTTGTCATCCGATTATTTTGCTCTTATCATGTTTTCTATTTCCAATTTATCTGATAATCCAGTGCTTTAGAATGTGATAGGAACATGGCATAATGCCATGCAAGACGATATATCCAGCCTTCAAATTAATTACTTCTGGAATCATGTTTCTCCCCCTACCAACAAATATTTAGTTGTCACTGCTATATTTCTTCCGAATGGGACAACAGAACACACGAAGGAATATCCTGTGGCAAAGTAATGTATGAAACTTATGGTGTCAACTATGATACACTTAATCACTGATGGTGAAGATTTATTCTATTGAAATTATTAGTAACTTAGCAACTCATTTTGGTCAACACTTTCGTATTTAAGGTGTGAAGAGCATTTTTCACCATAGTGATCTTCTCGAATAAATTTACATAGAACAACTACTAGAGATTGTTGCTCAAGGGAAGCGGATTTTTTGCCCTAAAAAGAAACCTTACAGTCAAAACCAACCTCCACATGAATGGTTTGGGATGTTTAGCTTGGCTGCCCATTCATTTTGGTATGGATTATTGTAGTGTCAATTATTTCATGTTAAATTACTGCTTGATTGATGATTATATTCTATTGATAGTTTATTTTAATGATATTATTATTGTAAAAGATTAAAAATATATTAGACAGCTTAAGAACTTTTTACAGGAAATTTAGCATTCAAGTTCAGTTGTGGTATCCATAGGGCATAAAGGTCGATTATGGCAATGGAGGCATTTTCCTTCCCCAATGAAAATACATATTCTATTCTATGAGGTTAGTCCTTGAAATGCTAAACTTATCAGGTCACATTAAAAAAAATAGACAACAAAACATGGAAGGTGTAAGGTAACCAGCCTACCAATAGTTCAAACAGTAGAATATAGGAAGAAGAAAATAGTACAACAACAGCGGCACTCGTTATTTCCAAAAGGAGGAGGAGGAGGAATGGAGTTACAGTAGAAGGGAGAAGAAGAAGAATCTCCTTAGGAGATGACCACTCTCCCGAGATCCCAAGCCGAGACCACCAGTCAACCACCCAACTACCAAGGTGTGAAATGTCAAAATGAATATCGTACCTCTCCCTCACGGACTCCCCCCTCATTTAATATCCCCACCAAACAACTAACAACCCCCTAAAAACTCATAACGGCCCCTAAAAACTAATAAGGCAGTTGCACACTACTACCTGCCCCATACACATTGGCAACCCACGCAGGGACATCCACACCAGCCACCGCATTCCTAACATTCACCCCCTGCCCCATACACATTGGCAACCCACGCAGGGACATCCACACCAGCCCCCGCATTCCTAACATTCACCCCCTCTCAAAAACTACCTTGTCCTCAAGTGCGGCCTCTTGACCACTGGAACAGTAGTGTTAGTACTGGGGGAGTTGGTTCATTTATTCCCAGACTTCCTATTTAATCTGTTATCTATTGATTCAATAAAAGGATGTGCGGGTTGGTTTTGGGGGGGAGAACTGTGGGCAGTACTTTCTCTGTTGAAAGTAGACGTGTTGGAGTGGTGGCCGAACTCCAGTGTAGCTCATCCTCAAGGAGACGCAAGCACCAAGGAGGAGGATTCTCCAGGGACTCCTGTTCTGTAAGGTTACTTCCCTTGCATCCATGTACTACTGTTCAATGGAGCAAGAGAGGTATTTTATAGAATTGTTGGATTCTTCTAATGGAAAAGCTTAGCGAGATCATAGTCCTAACATTTTTGGCAACTCCGCTGGGGAATCACAATCACTAGGGAGAAAAGTTACGAGACAAACGATCGTCGTCAGAAGAAGATTTCAGTCAATTGGCTGAAAATTGAGTGTCGCTTAGAATTTGGGAGGGAAGAGTTGTTCATGACGTAGCTCACTGTGCACGAAACAGAACGAGAAGTAACACGGTCTGGATTTACGGAAAACACGGGCAGAGCTAGCGTTGAAGGGAAGAGTTTGTTGAGCAGACAACTACAAGCCTAGCAACGCATTGACTGCATACGATAATGGAAAGTCAAGTAGCAACTGTTGAAACGACCATGGACAAAATTCAGCGTACTCTTGTTTCGATGCAGGAGAGTTTGGATATAATGACACGCGGCCAGTCTGAAAGTCAACAGATGGCGCAACAGACGGAAGAATGCCTTCGTCTACAGATGCGCAACATGGAAGAACCCCTTTGTCTACAGACGCGCGACATGGAAAAACAGACGTCCTGGCTCTGTGGTACCATGAGACGAAAGTCACGCACAAGCAAAGCATGGATCGGGAATCACATGTCAGATGTTTTTGGGAAGCGCGACACTTGTTGAAGAGCTGCGAGGTACTTCGCGTAGGGTGGAGTTGTCGTCTGTAGAATGGTACGAATTCCCTACCTCAAGGAGAGGTGAAGACATTCTTTTATAGATAAAAGAGAATAAGTACAAGACGGAAGAATCCGATGTGGGACTCGGAAAAACACTTAACCCGGAAATACAATTAACCGAGTCCAACAATCCCCCTCAAGCTAGAAAAAGAGTCCCACAAAAAGAAAATAAGACACCAAAACAATGTCATACACACTCCCCCCAAGCTGGGTCGCTGATGTTATGGATGCCCAACTTGGTGCAGAGAGAGTCCAGTCGAGCTCCCGGTAGGTCTTTGGTGAAAATGTCGGCAAGCCGACCAACCGTCGGAATATAGCTGAAACTAATATAGCGTTGCTCAAGGTGATGACGAAAAAAAGTGGCAGTACGTCTAAATATGCTTCGTACGCTCATGGAAAACTGGATTTGAAGCAATTTTCGTGGTTGCACGGTATTCAAATTCAGCATTGGATTTGGAGATGACAGTTTGTTTCTTGCTTCACCATTAGACTAAGTTACCCGCCGAGAAAACGGCAAACCCAGAAGTAGACTTCCAAGCAGCCAAGCAACCAGCATAGTCAGCATCACAGAATGCCTCAATATTCAGATGATCGTGATATGAATGTCGAAGATCACGGACAACATCTTTCTTAATGTACTTGACAATGCGTAAGACAACATCTCATTGAGATTTCGTCGGATGTTCCATGAATTGGCTAACCTTACTGTAGAAATTGAAGTGGACCGAATACCCAAGATACCTCACTAAGGGAGACTGTGGTGTCTATTTATAATGAATAATAAAGATTACATAATACCCCAGTCCGATGTGGGACTTGACACAACTTAACCTCTAACACTCCCCCTCAAGCTAGGTGTACCCAGCTTAAGATATATAAGAATAGAAAACAAATCAATGCAAAACAAAGAAAAGACACTTCAGCACTCCCCCACAAACTAGACATACTCAGCTTAATTACATGACAAGACAAAACATAAGAAAAGATAAACCGTCATGATTGGTGCTCCCCCTCAAGAAGATGTTGGATGATGCTGCTGAAAAAGATGTGTCAACCAAGAAACAATGTCTGTCATGCACTGGCCAATGGTTTTGCTCCACCTGTTGCGCTCCCGCTCATGGCTGCTAAGGAAAAAAGATGATCATCATAGAACTCTCAAGCTCTCATGTTAAGGACGACCCTTGCTTCAAGATGTCGGATGAAACAGCGACCAACAAACGGCCTCAAACGGTCGGGTGAAACGGCACCCGACTAGCGGACCCAAAAGGTAGGGTGATACGGCGCCCGACCAGCGGACCCAAAAGACCGGGTGATACGGCATCCAACTTTGCAAACCCAGATTGCCGAGATGAAATGGCATCCGACTAGCGGACCCTAAAATGCCGAGGTGAAACGGCGTCCAACTTTGCGGACCCATGAGTGATTGATAGAAAGGGTTTGAAGAGCAACAGGGAGCAGCGAACCTGATATAGGCAATTAATTCATTTTGCAGCAGAAAAGGGACTGTCGGCAGAAGGGCCGACGACGGGAGGCGGTTGCTTCCGCATGGACGAGCTGGCATTGGGGCGCAGCAGAGGAAGATTCGGAGATGCGTCCGCCGGAGATGGACGGACGCTGACCATGGCGTGCTGGTGCGCAGAAGCATGGCGTTGGGGGCTGCGCACCTACTAGGGCAACAGTGCCGCACGGGTCTGGCCAGAGCGAGGAGGCTGCTCGGCAGGAGGCCGCCGCTCAGACGCAGAGGCGCAGAAGGGAGGAGTCGGCGAAGCAGGATCCGGCGCACAGAGAGGAGGGCCACCGGCTGGAGCGACGATAGGGGAGAGCGACGGCGACCGAAAAAGGCGATGCCATGGGCGAAAGGAGGGAGGGACCGTCGCGCGCAGGAACATCGCATTGGGAGGGCCGACACTGCAGAAGAACGGCTCGTGCGAGGAAGCGACGTGACTACTAGGACGACCGAGGCTACGCGTTGGTGCAGGAAAACGGGGTCGAGCGCTCAGGCGGCATAAACGCAGCGATCAGCAGAACAAAGAGAGATCACGGAGGGTCGTCGCGCGCACAGAAAGGGGGTCGGCGGGAGGTTGACGCGCAAGTGGGGCCCCACAGGGAGGGAGATGCCGGCAAGGGGCGACGACGGAGGACTTATTGTTGCGGAATCATCGGGAGTCGCAAAGACAAAAACGAGAAACAAAAGAAAATGCAGAAGGAAAGCAACAAGAACACAACGATTTACGTGGTTCGGAAATAATCCCTACGTCCACGGAGAGGCAGAACTTCACTAATTCAGGAGCACAAAATTACAAAGTTTTCTAAGTAGTAACCCTAGCCCGAAAATGGGCTATAAAATGGAGAAGACGATCACTGTTGTGAAAAGTAAGTCAGCATCGCTACAGTGAACGGCGGCCACCTTTGTCAAAAGTGCTACAGTACTGTTGACTCCGAAGTCCACACTGCTACAGTACTATTGACTCCGAAGTCTGCACTGCTACAGTTGCGGGCCACAACCATTCGGCCCAACCGGATCGGGCTACACCAATCCAACACTTATGGCTCCCTGCCCATAGAGACCGTCGCCCCCCGATGGGGGGAAATACCTGTGTGTCCACCGGAAAAAAAAAAGAGAGACAAGAGGGCTAGAGTTAGGGTAGAAACTCCTCTGATACCATGTAGAAATGGAAGAGAGGACCGAATACCCAAGATACCTCTCACTAAGGGAGGCCTTGGTATCTGTTTATAATGAATAATAAAGATTACATAATACCTCAAGTCCGATGTGGGACTTGACACAACTTAACCTCTAACACTTACTGGCAGTGCAGACAATATCGGGACGAGTCATGGTAAGATAATTGAGTTTACCCACAAGACGACGGTACCTCTCTGGCTGAGAATATGGGTTTGTGGCATCATATAGAGACCGTTCCCCGATTTCAAGAGTGTCAACGGCAGTTGCTTGAAACAAACCAATATCCTGCAAGATATCCAAAGCATATTTTCGTTGGGAAAGAAAGATGGTGTTTGGAGAACGGGAGACTTCAATGCCAAGGAAGTATGTCAGAGGACCCGGATCTTTGGTTTGAAATTGTTGTTGAAGATAAACATTTAGATTGGCAATGTCATGTGAGTCGCTCCCAATCATAATGATATCATCAACATAGACAACCAACATAATATAGTTGGAAGACATTTTGCGGTAGAAAACAGTGTGGTCCTTCATACTCTGAGATAGGCCAAATGTAGTGATGACTGTGCAGAATCTTCCAAACCATGCACGAGGAGACTGATTGAGTTCATAAAGAGAGCGACAAAGCCAACAGATATGAGAACCGGCTCTTGAGACAAGGAAGCTAAGAGGTTGTTGCAGATATACTTTTTCAAGAAAGCTATGTAGAAATGCATTTTTAACACCAAGTTGAGGAAGAGGTCAATGATGAGCAGCGGCAAGAGATATGGATAATCAGAATGATGTCATCTTTACAACAGGAGAGAATGTATCAAAATATTCAACATCATATGTCTGAGCAAAGCCTTTCACCACAAGTCTGGCTTTAAGGCGATGAAGAGTGTCATCTACATTTAGGCTTACCGTATAAATCCATTTGTTGTCGACCACCTATTTACCTGCCGGAAGGGGGACCAGATCCCAAGTGTGATTGTCGACCATGACCTACAATTCACCCCCTGCCCTCCCGCAACACGTACCCGCCTGTTTACCTGCAGGGGGTCGGACGAAGTCAGGTGGTTGGACGAAGTCTGACCACTAATTTACAGCAAGTCTTGGCCCAAGCATTTGTTCCATCTTGAATTGGTGTTTCGTTTGTTGATAGAAAACCAGCTACAAGCAAACAGGAAAAAATGTTTTTTTGGCCAGCAAGCAGTGGAATATCTTGGTCACATAATTTCGAAAGAGGGTGTTTCCATGGATCCCAAGAAGACTGATTTCTCAGCTGGCCACGCCCACGAACAATATAGGGGGTGCATGGTTTTTTGGGTCTCACTGGATATTATCATAAATTCGTTAAAGGGTATGGCAAGATTGCAAAACCTCTTACTGATTTGACAAAATAGGGATGGGTTCCGCTAGAGTTTAGTGGCCGAGGAGGCATTTGAAGAACTGAAAAAAAGTTTGGAATCGGCACCATTATCAGTTCTTCCAGATTTCAAGAAACCATTTGTGTTAGAATGTGATGCTTCCGGTACAGGGGGTGGGGCAGTATTAATGCAGTCTGGTCAGCCGATAACCTATTATAGTAAAGCTTTATATGTTGTCAATCTTTCCAAGTCTATTTACGAAAATGAAGTCATGGCCCTTGTTTTGGCAGTCAGTTATTGGAGACAATATTTGATTAGCAACCATTTTACTGTTTATACGGACCATAAGGCACTCAAACACTTGCTTAGTCAGTGGCTCCATACAGCCGATCAACAGAGTTGACAGGAAAAGTTGCTTGGTTTAGACTTCGAGGTAATATACAAGCCTGGAAAGTCCAATCAGGCAGCAGGTTCGTTATCTCGGGTTACTGCTGAAAAATTGGGAAAAAAAATGTTGGGTACTGCGGTTTCCGAACCTTTTTGGTTGGAAGTGGAAAGAATTGGGATGAAATACGGAGGGATCCGGAACACGAAAGTATTGCTGCAGAACTCTTGCAGCAACCTGATTCCAAGCCTTCGTACTCTCTCTGAGGGGGATTGCTCTCTCCGAGGGGGATTGTTGTATTTTAAGGGGAAGTTGGTCCTCTCCCGGACATCGGTTCTTATACCCAAGCTTTTACACTACTACCATTCATCAGCTGTGGGAGGATGTCAGGTTCTTGAAAACTTACAAAACGACTAGACGCAGGATTATATTGGAAAGGAATGACAAAATGTATTCAGCAGTATGTCACCGAGTGCTATGTCTGCCAGCGACAAAAATATTTAACTATGTCTCTAGCTGAATTGCTATGTCCGATGCCCCTTCCAGCTCTGATTTGGAATGAAATTTCAATGGATTTTATTTCCGGATTGCCCAAATCTCAAGGTTTTGATGTCCTTTTGGTTGTAGTGGACAAATTGTCCAAGTATGCTCATTTCACTTTAATGTGACATCCTTATAAAGCTAAAGGGGTCGCTGAAGCTTTTGTTAAGAAAGTAGTCTAGTTGCATGGTTTTCCTAGTTATATTCCGTGATCCGATTTTTGTTAGCAATTTTTGGAAGAAGCTTTTTCACCTAGAGGGAACTGCTCTGAAATTAAGTTTGTCCTACTATCTACAAACAGATGGACAGACGAAGGTTGTCAACCATTGTTTGGGAACTTATTTGCGTTGCTTCTCTTTGGAAAGGTTGAATACTTGGGCTCGATGGGTTCCTTGGGCTAAATATTGCCATAATACTGCCTCCCATGTTTTCTAACAAACATTGGCGGGATGAAGCTTTCTAGGTGGGAGATTTAGTGTATGTTCTTCGGCCCAATATACAAACTTCAAAATCAAAGAAGGTTTGTTTGAAACTGGCACCACGCTATTATGGGCCATGTGAGATTGTTTCTCGGTTGGGAAATACTGCTTATCGGCTTTCTTTGCCAGAAACGACCTGTGCCCATCCCGTGTTCCACGTGTCTCAGTTGAAGCGTGTTGTTCGTCAATCTACTGTGCAATCTGACCTTCCGGATTTATGGGTTGCAGATTTTTTGTTTTCAGCTGAGCCTGTTGAGGTGTTGGTTGTCCGAGAAACTCCTGGAGGCTCTTCCAGGCAGTGGTGCCAGTTTCAAACAAGGTGCGTTTTGAGGGAGGAAATGTTAGTACTGGGGGAGTTGGTTCATTTATTCTCAGGCCTCCTATTTTTTAGACATATCAGCGTAGAGGCATATTGGGAATTTCTCCTGTTTAGTCTGTTAGTTTGTTGATTCAATAAAAGGATGTGCTGGTTGGTTTTTGGGGGGAGAACCGTGGGCGGTACTTTCTCTATTGGAAGCAGACGTGCTGGAGTAGTGGCGGAACTCCAGTGTAGCTCATCCTCAAGCAGACGCGAGCAGCAAGGAGGACTCTCCAAGGGCTCCTGGGCTCCTGTGCAGTAATGTTACATCTTTCCCTTATATCTTTGTACTATTGTTCAATTGAGCAAGAGAGGTATTGTATATAATTGTTGGATTCTTCTTGTTAAACCCAGTTTTATTATATTGGGTATTTCCGAGTACCACATCCGAATACTCCACCATGTATTCCATTTTACTCATCTATAAAAGAATGTCCCCTCCTCACATTGAGGTAAGGAGAATTCGCCAACTACACTTCTAATGGAAAAGCCCAGCCAAATCATAGTCCTAACAAGTAGGCTCTTCTCAAGCATTGGAACGGCAACCCCTGGCGGTGGTCGTGGCGGTGTCCTAAGCATCAATGCAACCAGACATTCCATCACGGACGCAAAATTTTGCCATCTAGCCAGCCCAACAGCTTCGTCTGAGCTATGTGTATACGCTGCAAAAACTATTGCATCCAGCTCCTTGTCACCAAAGCTCCCTTTAAGAGTTCAATCTCCACCTTATCAATTCCCTCCCGTTTTTTCGGGATCACTGAGTGATAGTTGCCAAGCAACAGAGTTGTCCCAAAACGTAACGTCAAGTCCGAACCAGTACCATGACCTTCAACCCTCGATCCAAGATGTAAAATGATAGAACCACTCTGACTGTGAACTCTAGAATAGGCGACTTTGTATGTATTGCACTAAGAGAACAATAATTACAGAGAAAGAGGCGAAGAAGAGGAAAAAAAAGAAGGAAGGGAGAAGAAGACTCAAGAGGCGTCTCCGCACTCCCACCCAAGCCTTACGGCCAAAGTCTTAAGCGCAAAGGCTGAATCCTCGCAACAAAATTATCCCTCCTTTTCTCTCCTCTACTCCCCCTTTATAACAACCTTATCTCATCTCTCACGTGGCCAACCTGCCCCCTTCTAGAATATTCAATTGTTGCCAACTGTATTCCCTTTATTCCCCTTATAGTAATATGCTTTCCAAGTTGTATATTGATGCTCAAGTCTCTGTCACTTCACACCACCTTAAAATTCATCTTGAAAGAAAGGTGCCCTTTCTACGCAAACGAGTCAAGCGATCACCAAAATTCTCCTTCGTACTTTTGTGCTCCAAGCAGAACCAAGCAGTAGATAGATGCCAAGCATGACTAACCGAGGACTTTGTTGTTGAAGCCCATTGGAGAACGTCTTTCCTGCATATGGATGTCAAGCAATATCCCACATTCGCTTCCCTTCTTCCCAGATCGGATTCGGGGGAATGAAGGTGGGGGTTCCTCCACGAACACATCCATCCTTCCGTCGAATAGAGCCCATGTGAAATGCTGTAAATTGGGCCGAAGGGGCTACTACCATGAACCCCCATCCTGTGCATAAAAACTGTGTGGGCCACCTCCATGAACCTCCTCTCAAAACTCCATGAGTAGCTCGGTCCACAGTCATGCAACACTCTTGACGACCGCGGAAGCCCCTGGAGTTAGCTTAGCTTCATGCATTGCCCTCGACTCCCAGTGGCGCATTCTTGTGGCTACAAGTTTACAGGACACCGCTGATTTTGCTGCAAGCAACGTGGGCAATAGAGCAGGTGAAATGGCTTTTCCCTGCACGGTCGGTGACGCGGGTCTACTCCATTCGGCTTTGTAACTGATGATTATGCATTGTTCCCTCTGTCACCACCCACCCCTACCCGCACCCCGACAGTCACAGTTGCGAGAGGCAGGTGGTGCGCATGGTGTTGTCGCACCGCCATCTCCTCCAAGAATACTGACGTCCCCCTGTTGGCTTGTGGAAAACAAGGTGTAGATGGCGCCTCGTCCTAGTTTGCAACCACACTTGCCGCCAAAGTCGCGTCCAAGCTAGACTCATTTGTCCTCCTAATTGCATCGCCACCAACCGCACATGCAATCGTGTGCTGCTCCAACGTCTCCCAATTAGTAACCCCTTTGAAACGCCCGCCCAACTTCACCATAGTCCAACGGGTGTTCCTCATTCGGTAGCGATGTCTGCTTCAGTCGACACACTCAGGCGGGGAAGAATTTTCAGAATTCAGCTTCCTCTTGACAGTGGCGATTCCAGGTTTGCTCCAACATTTGTTGGTTTTGCAGCAGCTCAACGTTGAGCCGTCGAAGTTTCTATAGTGTTTCGTCCATCTCCGCTTGCCTGCAGAAGGTGTACTTCCGCAGTGTTTCCAGCAGCACTTCTTGTCACACGTAAGCGAACCGTGCAGAGCGACAAATCCGGCAGCACTCTGCTCCGTTCACGTCCAGTTGTGCGCACCTCCTGCGCCATCGGAAGAGTGTTCCGCCTGCAGGAAATAACCAGGTGTGCTCCCCTTCTGCGAGCAACTATCCATCTGCAAGGTGCGCCCCACGTGAATGATCTGGCAGCGCTCATTATATCCACTGTGAGCTCCCTCCCGCAACCCGTTCGATCGTGAAGAGAACCGGGAGCATTTCTTCCAATCATGCGCGTTACCTCGAGTTAGAAACCGGAAGCCCGCGACTGTCCTGTATGAGAGGCGGCAGATGGAGAAGGATAGTTGTTGGCAGAGCTGACCTCCTCCAATGAAGATCCCAACGTCTTCAGAGAGTGCGCACCAGAGCTGAATGAAAGCCGACAATGCGCGTCGACGGGTCAAACCAAATGATAGAACCACTCCGACAGTGAACTCTAGAACAAGCAACTTTGTATGTATTACAATAAGAGAACAAGAATTACGGAGGAAGAGGCGCAAAAGAGGAGGAAAAAGAAGAAATGAGAAGAAGACTCAAGAGGCGTCTCTGCAATCCCGCTTAAGCCTTACGGTCAAAGTCCCAAGTGCAAAGGCTGAATCCTCACAATAGAATTATCCCTCCTTAACGCTCCTTCGCTCCCCCCTTTATAACAACCTTATCTCATCCCTCGCATGACCAACCTGCCCTCTTCTAGAATATTCAACTGTTGTCAGTTGTATTCTCTTTATTCCCCACCACTCATGCACAATTAATAGACCGTTGAAGCTCGTCACTTCCTCAGTCAGCGGTTTCGAACACCAACCTGGTACAAACTCCTCCTCGACGTCTTCTGATGGCTGCGCAAACTGCTGAATCTCCAACTGCTGTAAGGAAAACTCCATCTACTCCTTGTCATTCTCGTACTTCTCCAACAGTCCCATGATGTACCTAGATTTTCCTACTGCCACAACCAATACGAGAGCTTAACCATGTACTCCATGCTTAGCAACACATAATGAAGCTTCATATCTTCCAACGTCCTATTGTAAAAGAAATAAGTTTTCGCTTTAAGGATCCAGGCATGAGGATCCTCCCCTGAGAAATATTGCAGCTCAACTCTTGTCACCATTCTGATCGACCAACTCCAACGGAAGTCCACAAACTGCAAACTCCTCTGAACGAACAACTGGATCTGTTCGTCCTCCTAGTGCACGTGACCCCCTGCAATTGCATCTCAGCTGGTAATGCGACTCTCAACAACCTCTCAGTGTATGTCCAGCTTCGTTTATTCCAATAGTGATCACGACACAGCAGCAAACGCCTCCTAGTGTGCATCCTCCCCAGTGTTCATTCACTCAGTTGCGATCGTCTCCCTGTTGTGTTTGTTTCGTCCCCAGCGTGCGTATCACAGCTGCATCTGTGTCTTCCTCACTGCATTCGCAGTCCCCAGTGGTGAGCATCTCACTGCTGCAATCAAGTCTCCAACAATGACCATTGTCCTCTCGCAGCGCTTGCTTCCTCAGCAGAGTCGCCAAATTGTTAGGTAACCAGTCTAACAATAGGCCGAAGAGTAGAATATAAAAAGAAGAAATTAGTAAGCAACAAACTGTTATTTCCAGAAGAAGAAGGAATGGAGTTACAGTAGAA
Organism: Viscum album; assembly: GCA_963277665.1. Classification (NCBI taxonomy): domain Eukaryota; kingdom Viridiplantae; phylum Streptophyta; class Magnoliopsida; order Santalales; family Viscaceae; genus Viscum; species Viscum album. The sequence goes on along the minus strand of OY728133.1, from coordinate 147,186,946 downwards.
GGGAGAAGAAGAAGAAGAAGAAGAATCTCAGGAGAAAACCACTCTCCCGAGAGCCCAAGCCGAGAACAACCGGCCAACCACCCAGCTACTAAGCTGTGTAATGCCAAAATGAATATGGTCCTCTCGCAGCGCTTGCTTCCTCAGCAGAGTCGCCAAATTGTTAGGTAACCAGTCTAACAATAGGTCGAAGAGTAGAATATAAAAAGAAGAAATTAGTAAGCAACAAACTGTTATTTCCAGAAGAAGAAGGAATGGAGTTACAGTAGAAGGGAGAAGAAGAAGAAGAAGAAGAATCTCAGGAGAAAACCACTCTCCCGAGAGCCCAAGCCGAGAACAACCGGCCAACCACCCAGCTACTAAGCTGTGTAATGCCAAAATGAATATGGTACTCCCTCACAGACTGCCCCCTCATTTAATACCCCCACCAAACTAACAACCCCCCCTACCAACTCCTACCAGCCCCTAACAACTAGTAAGGAAAAGACACTGCTGCCCCTAGGCAGTTACAGAGTACCACCTGCCCTATACACAGGCAGCCCACGCATGGACAGCCCCGCCAGCCCCCACGTTCCTAACAGATGGTACTGCATGATCTTAAGAATTATTACAGACTGCCAGGATAACATCTTAAATTAACTATATTATGTGTTCTGATATTGTCACTATTGCCAATGTAATTACTGGGTTTATGAGTGAACTCCAAACTAACAACTAGAATAAACTCTTGGTAATTGCAAGATAACTGGAAAAGGCTCCTAGATAAGGCATTAAAAACATGGTTACTTGAAGAATGTGAAAAAAACAATTCAGATGTAGACAAAGTCAGAAGTATAACAAATTATTGATGCAGCATCAACTATTTATTGTCTCTCGAATAGAAATTTAATTTTTGAAAAGAAAATGAAGTAGCCAAAGGTTACATGGACAAACGCAGGGCAGAATATCAAACTAGGACCCCCATGAAATATCAAATACCATGACTGAAACATCTCTCAGCTAAGAAGAGTTCTTCATGCATATATTTTGCATATCTCATTATGATGGTTTATCTAATATTTCATGAGAAGATCAAGTGCATTTAAGTATACAAAATCAAAAAAAAAACAAGGCTGTGTTTGATTTTGGGAAATGTTTTACATTTTCATTTTCCAAAAAAAATATTAGAGAAGGCATTGAATTATGTAAATGGAAAAAAAATTAGAAAATGAAAAAAAGAGATTTTTGGAAAGCAAAAAAAAAGTCATGTTTCCTGGAAAATGAAAATGCAAGAAAAGGTAAGTCACATTCATTTTTGTTTCAACTTAGTATTCACAATATTTTCTAACATGCTTTTTAATACATTTTTGAAAATGAAAATAGAAAACAGAAAGCATTCTCCAAAAAATCACACCCAAATTTCAAATATTTTCACCAACCATTTAAGACACAACTAAAATAATTTTATTAATAACTTAGAACTCTTTAATATTTATGCCTTAATTGTTATAAAAAAATTATTTATGCTATAATATAAAAAGGAATGCAAAAATTATTATATTATGAGTTAATTATATCACAATAATAGTATGGATGATGGAGTAGCTGAAACGGTTCTGACATTACATTCTCGTCGTTTAATATTAAATACATTTTCTTGTCACAAGATAAAATTGCATTAGTGTATTTATTTAAGTTGAATAATGTTATCCTCAATGATAATATTTTAATGAAAAGATACATTATAATACATTATAAATTTATTAACATTATGATTGGAAAAGTCAATCAAGTTCCATCCTTCAGCCATTTACTCCGCAAAGCCCATTCCTTGCGCCAAGCCAAAATACTAGACTTAGCATGGGTTGGTCTTCCTACTGATTAAATCACTTCATAAATAATACAAGGCGTCAATAATCAAACATAAAATACATATAAACAAAGATGACAAAGGTCACAAAACTGAATCAGAGCAACAAGGCCTTTCAAGATGTTGTAAATTTACTTTTAAAAAGAGTTTGATCTTAGATATTTGATATAAAGGTACAGTTACATATAATGAAGCAACACTCGAATGAAAGACTTCTGGAGCATCTTGCAGATAGGGAAAGTAAACATGCTGTGCACAAATGAAAACACTGATGAAGAAGTGCTTACAATTGGATGTGCAAGGAGCTCCCCAAAATTGTAGATGTTATCACCAAGCAATGCAGAAAGGCACAAGTCAAATGCCAGATCCTAAATATACAATTAGAATATTTGTAAGAGGCCATTGAAAAAAAAAACTTCAACTTCATATGCAATCCTAGATCAATGAATACATTGAACCACGAGAATCAACCATGTAAAATTAATTATATATGAATTCTCCTATGAGAAAAGACACATTTTATAATAGATTAGCAAACAGATACATCAGCAATTACTATTCATAGGTCCAGGTACATGAAGACGATAATTATTGGACAGTAACCCCAGTGCTTGATTTGATGGAGTGATAAAGAATAAATGAGGTAGTTTATCATCACCAGAGGATAAAGCCAAAGGAAGCATCGAGTCCCTTATCATGACAGAATAGACTCCTAGCCTAAGTTTTCTTTTGATGTGAGTGAGTGGATTGGGTTAAAACACGGGTATTTTGGTTTGGGCAACAGGGCAACCACACCCATTAACATGTTTATCGTTAGACAACATTTAAGAGTGGTTAAAAAATAAGTGACATTTGTTTTATTTTTGAGAAAGCAATTGCACTAAAATTCCTAAAAAAACCCATTAATATGAATGACAGAGCAATACTTTTAAATAAAAATATGAAATCATTTTTTAAAAAACATTTATCATAATTGATAACTGTCGGTAAATGCAATCAAAGATTGTTAGGGATAAAAGAGAGATAGGGAGCCGAGAGAGTGAGAGAACTGTTGTAGTATACATTTCCTGTAGGTAAATCTGTACCAGAATGCTCAATTACAAAGAAATATAGGTATGAGGAAGAAGAGTAGGGGAAAGAAGGAATTCCCGAGGAAGAAGACCACTCTCCCACGAGCCAAGGTGCAACCTCCCAAGCTGGCACCTCCCAACTGCTTCCAAGCAGAAAAACAAGAATGAATCTTATCCTTCCCAACCTCCAGCTGCCCTCTTTAATACCCCACCAGCCCACTGCTACAACTGGCAACTACAACCAACTTAAATGTTAAAATACCAAACTACCCCTTAAAGAATATTATACTCACTCTCATACTGGACAGCCCCCAGCTGGGTCCACTATTTCCTAACATCACCTCCCCCTTAAAGGCCACATTGTCCCCAAGGTGGGTCTATACACGACTGGGCCCTTTGCCACGATGAAGCGTCTTCCGGTGCCATGGTTCTTCCCCTCCATCTTTCCGGACCCTGGCAACCCATGTACCTCCAACCTGGTTCAGCCTTCGAGCCTCACAAACAACTTCATTTGCAATTGGCGAACACTTGCGTTTCACAGCCTCGAACAAAACAGTATCAGCACGACCTTCTCTTACCACTGATAGGAACTCACCCTTCAACAGCAGCGTCAAACTTGGGTTTTCCTGCTATCGAAGGCTCCGCTGATGTATCAAGAACTGAGTATGGCATATAATCAAATCCAACATGTGAGAAACACAATATGCAAACATCCAAGACATTCTCTTGCTGTTAGTGTTGACAACATACAAAATTCTCGTATTAAGGCTAAAATGAGCCCCAAAAGCCCCTGCTAAAGAAACTGAAGTTATATAAACTCCAGCAAGAATTTGTTTGGCCATCTTCACAGTACTTCCAGCAACAATTGAGATTATGTCCTATAGTATCCATGGATGAATCCTAGGTAGGAGAAAGAAGAGTAGGGGAAAGAAGGAATTCCTGAGAAAGAAGACCACTTTCCCACGAGCCAAGGTGCAACCTCCCAAGCTGGCACCTCCCAACTGCTTCCAAGCAGAAAAACAAGAATGAATCATATCCTTCCCAACCCCCTGTTGCCCTCTTTAATACCCCACCAACCCACTGCTACAGCAGGCAACTACAACCAACTTAAACGCTAAAATCCCAAACTACCCCTTAACAGAATATTATACTCACTCTCATACTGGACAGCCCCCAGCTGGCTCCACTATTTCCTAACAAAGATGGTATCAACAATTACATGCATGTTGGACACTTGGATGGTGAGCTCCGAAAAACAATCAGTGCTGCATTAGAATTTTGAAGAATGGCTGGAGTCTGGAGGTTTTTGAATAGGATGCAATTTGCTCATTCGCCAATTTGGACACAATAGCAGAGGGGGAACCCGGCAAGAAAATCAACTATCATTGCCAAATGGTTTTTTTCCTTATTTCTGTTTTTTTTTTAATAAACAAAAAATTTAATTGAAGTAAAAGAAACCACGACAAAGCAGTCAAAAAGCCACCAAGATCGCACAAAGCGGTCTAAATTTTAAAAATATAATCCTTTCTCACACAAAATCAACAAGCAAGAAAAAAAGATCACTGTCCTCAATCGTTTACTTTTCTTACTAAAACTAAAAATATACTGTAGAGGGTGAATTCCCCTTACCTCAATGTGAGGTGGGGATACTCTTTTATAGAGAAGTAAATCTAATTACAAGGTGGGTAAGTCCGATGTGGGACTCAGAAATACCCATTTAACCTTAAATGGGGTCCAACACTCCCCCTCAAGCTGGACATGCCCAGATTGGATAGAGTCCCACAAAGAAACAAAGACAACAAAGACACATGACCATCTCAGACTCCCCCTCAAGCTGGGCCAGGGAGGCTGTGAATACCCAGCCTGGTAGTGAGAGACGCAAGGCGAGCTCCTGGAAGACCTTTGGTGAAGAGATCGGCAAGCTGATCGGCCGTCGGGATATGGCCGAAACCGATATGGTGCTGCTCCAGATGGTGGCGGAGAAAGTGACAGTCCACCTCGATATGCTTCGTCCGTTCGTGAAAGACGGGATTCGAGGCAATCTTCGTGGCGGCCTGATTGTCACACCAGATATGAGCAGGAGTCGATACGGGGAAACCGAGCTCATGGAGGAGATGACGAAGCCAGAGGATCTCACTAGTGACGGTGGCCATGGCTCGATACTCGGCCTCGGCACTCGACCGGGAGACGACAGTCTGCTTCTTGCTGCGCCAAGAGATGAGATTGCCGGCGAAGAACACGGCGAAACCCGAAGTAGACTTGCGGGTAGCGAGGCAGCCGGCATAGTCCGCATCACAGAAGGCCTCAACATCCATGTGAGCATGATGTGAGTACTGAAGGCCACGGGCAGGGTCTTTCTTGATGTATTTGGCAATGCGAAGGACAGCATCCCACTGAGATCTGGTGGGATGCTCCATGAACTGGCTGACTTTGCCAACGGCACAGGCAATGTCGGGACGCGTCATGGTGAGGTAGTTGAGTTTACCGACCAGGCGTCGATAGCTCTCGGGATGAGGAAATGGTTCCGAGTCAGAATGAAGGGAGCGTTCCCCAGGCTCAAGTGGAGTGTCCACGGCGGTGGCTGTGCTCAACCCGACATCCTGCAAGATATCAAGAGCATACTTGCGCTGGCAGAGAGAAATAGTGTCCGCAGTGCGGGAGACCTCGATGCCAAGGAAGTGAGGGGACCAAGATCCTTGGTGTGAAAGTGCTGGTGAAGATGCGCCTTAAGGCTGGCGATGCCTCTAGAGTCGCTCCCTGTGATGATGATGTCATCAACATAAACCACAAGCAAGATACAGCAGTGCGCCGTCGTACGGAAGAAGACTGTGTGATCCTTCATACTGCGAGAGAGGCCAAAGGTTGTGACGACCGTGCTGAAGCGGCCAAACCAAGCCCGATGAGACTGCTTGAGGCCGTAGAGGGAGCGACGGAGACGGCAGACATGGCGGTCGGCACCATAAGCAGAAAAACCAGGAGGCTGCTGGAGGTAGACTTCTTCATCAAGAAAGCCATGGAGAAAAGCATTTTTAACACCCAGTTGATGAAGCGGCCAGTGATGATGAGCAGCCAGTGAAAGGAAAAGGCGGACAGAGGCCATCTTTGCGACTGGAGAGAAGGTCTCAAAGTAGTCGATGTCATACGTCTGAGCAAACCCCTTTGCGACAAGTCGGGCTTTGAGGCGGCAAAGAGAGCCATCGGGATTGAGACGGATCGTGAAAATCCATTTACAGCCGACCGCCTGTTTGCCCGCCGGAAGTGGAACAAGATCCCATGTATGGTTGTCATCCAGAGCCTGCAATTCATCTCTCATGGCGGCTAGCCACCCGGGGTGATATTTTGCTTCACCAACTGTCCGAGGAATCGACACGGTCTCCAGCGCTGACAGACCCCTGTATGAAGATACAAAGAGAGGAGTAGTCTGACACGAGCGAGTACCTTTCCGGAGCGCAATCGGCACGTCCTCGGGAGCTGTGACAGGAGCATCGGACGAAGCAGGAACAAGGTGGTCCTCGGCCGGGATGGGAGGTACAGCGGAAGGACGACGGGAGTAGGTCTGGCCAAAGAGATGACCGGGCGGGGGAGACACCAGAGGCGGGTGAACGAAGAGCGGAAGACAGTCATCGATGGTAGTGTCGGGAGAAGGAGGGGAGAGTGAAAGGAGAGGTCTCGACAAACGATACGTCGGCAGAGGTGATATACCGGCGGAGGTCTGGAGAGAAGCATCGGTACCCGCGCTGAGTGCGGGAATATCCAAGAAAAATACAGCGAAGGGATTTGGGAGAAAGTTTGGAGAGATTGGGGCGAGTGTCCCGGACATAACAGAGACATCCGAAGACACGGAGTGGAAGGGAGTGAGGAGGACTAGAGGGGAACAGGGTATGAAAGGGAGTCTCCCCCTGAAGGATGGAGGAGGGAAGACGATTCAGAAGGTAAGTAGCAATGAGGATGGCATCCCCTCAGAAGAGAAGAGGTACCTGACGGTGGAAGAGGAGGGCACGAGCGGTTTCCAAAATATGTCGGTGTTTCCGCTCGGCCACCCCATTCTGCTGAGGGGTATCAAGACAGGAGGTCTGGTGGATGATGTCGTGGGCCCGCAGAAACTGCTGAAAGTGAGTGGATAAGTATTCCCGCCCATTGTCAGATCGGAGACATTTGACAGGGATAGAAAACTGTGTTTGGATCTCATGGAAAAAGGTCTGAAAGGTGGAGAGAACCTCTGTCCGATCTCGAAGAAGATAAAGCCATGTCATCCGGGAATAATCATCAATGAAGGAAATGTAATATTTATACCCAGATTGACTCGAGGTGGCACAGGGACCCCATACATCAGAATGAACCAAATCAAAGGGTTTGGCAGCCCGTGTGTCAACTCGAGGAGGATATGATGTGCGATGATGTTTCGCAAAACGACACGACTCACAAGGAAAAGATAAACGGGGACTAATATCGGGGTAGAATTGATGAAGTGCGGAGGCGGAGGGGTGGCCCAACCGAGAATGGAGGTCAACGGCATGAGCAGGGATAGACGCGCAGGCGATGGAAGGCGGGCCAGCGAACATGTACGCCCCATCCCAAAGCTGGCCTCTACCAAGTTCCCGGTTCGTCGTCCGCTCCTGAAACAAAACAGAAGACGGGGAAAAGATAGCAGTGCAATTGAGATCCTTGGTCAGTTTGCTGATGGAAAGCAGGTTAAAAGGACTCCGGAGTACATGAGCCACCGAGGAGAGGTGAAGGGAGGAGGTGAGGGAACAGGAGCCAAAGCCGGCTATGGGGAGAGTGGACCCATCAGCAACAGTGATGGCTGAGGATCCACTAAAGGGACGATAGTGGGAGAGCATACCTGCATCCCCGGTGAGGTGGTCGGACGCACCCGAGTCAAGCATCCATGCAGGGGAACGATGACTGACAAGGGCAGTGTGACCACCGGAATTGGCAAGAGAAGCTGGTGAAGAGCCCGGGATGGAGGTGGTCCGGTAATCGTGAATCAGCTGGATCTCAGCCAGGGAGAGATCCAAAGACGGGGGAAGAGCAGCAGCAGGTGAGGACGCATCACGGAGCGCAATCTGGCCCTGGCGGGTGTGCGACGCAGGACGACCATGCAGGACCCAGCAACGGTCTACCAGATGGCCGAGCTTGCCGCAGTGCTGGCAGAGGGGGCGAGGTCGGCCGTCCCCACGGCCGCGCCTACGAGGGCCGGTAGGACTACTACCGCCACGTCCGAGGAGCGCAGTGTGATCAGGGAGGGGGACGGGTGGTGCAAGGGCCCGATGAGCCTTCTGCAGGCGATGATAGACCTGCGGGATATCCAGTGTAGACGGGCTGGCAAGCATCTCAGTGGCCGTCGTGGCGTAGTCCGGTGCGAGGCCATTCAGGAGATTGAATAGGCAGAGCTGGTCCCGCTGAGTCTGCGCTTCGGCCGGAGTTTGAGGAATCGGCCAGAGTTCCTGTAGTTCGTCGCGAAGACCCTTCCATTCCATGAAGTAGGTTGGGAAGGTCCGATCCTGCTGGCGGATATGGGAGAGACGTTGTAGAACGTCAGAGACCCGAGCCAAGTTATTGGTCTCGGAGAACATGACAATCAAGGAATCCAATAGCTCTTTGACGGTGTTGGCAGTCCCGGTGACATCTTTCACGGAGCGGTCCATGGAGTTGACCAGTAAGGCGAAGATTTTGCTGTCCGCCAGCTGCCAAGAGTCGAACTTAGGGTCAGTGATCTCAGGTGGGGGTTTCTCAAGATGAGAATGAAGTCTCATGCCGCGGAGGGACATCAAGACCGTCTTCCGCCAGACGGAGAAATTAGTGGCATCCAGCCGGTCATCGACAAGCCGGCTGGGCAGGGGCAACGCGGGTGCTAGGGCGCGGGTTTTGGGCAGGAGCGCCGCGGGGCCGAGGGCAGGGCTGGACCTGGGCGCGCCGGGCGCCGGAAGCCAGGGCCGGGAGCAACGCCGGGAGAGGGCGCCGGGACGAGGGCGAGGGAGCCGGGGCGAAGCCGAGGACGCTGGGGCGAGGCCGAGGGGCCGGAGATGCTGCCGGAGGGAGCAGCGACAGGGGGTCGCGCTCAGGATGGTGCGGCTGGGCAGGGGCAGCGCGGGTGCTAGGGCGCGGGTTCTGGGCAGGAGCGCCGCGAGGCCGAGGGCAGGGCTGGACCTGGGCACGCCGGGCGCCGGAAGCCAGGGTCGGGAGCAACGCCGCGAGAGGGCGCCGGGACGAGGGCGAGGGAGCCGGGGCGAAGCCGAGGACGCCGAAGCGAGGCCGAGGGCGAGGTGCCGGGGCGAGGCCGAGGGCGCAGCGCCTGGGCGGGGCGCCGGGGCGAGTCGCCGAGGGCGAGGTGTCTGGGCGGGGTGCCGAGGGCGGGATGCGCCGGGGCAAGGCCGAGGGCGAGGTGCCGGGGCGAGGCCGAGGGCGCAGCGCCTAGGCGGGGCGCCGGGGCAAGTCGCCGAGGGCGAGGCGTCTGGGCGGGGTGCCGAGGGCGGGATGCGCCGTGGCAAGGCGGCGGGGCGAGGAGCCGGGGCGAGGCCGGTGAGGGCGATGCGTCGGGGCGAGGCGCCGGTCGTGGAGATCGCGCGCCTGGCAGGAGGGTGACGCGGGGAGCCACGGGGGGCGATGCGGGGAGCCGGGACGCAGGGGAGCCGGGAGCCGCGGCAGGCAGGAGGGCCGTCGGGAGGATGGAGGGCCGCCGGGAGGGAGGGCCGCCTGGAGGGAGGGCCGCCGGGAGGGAGGGCCGCCTAGAGGGAGGGAGGGCCGGGAGGGAGGGCTGCCGGAAGAGTAGGGCAGAGCCAGAAGGGGGAGAGAGGCGGGGCCGGTCAGAACCGGGAAACCGCTGGGAGGGAGGGTCGGGAAGATCCCTTTGATACCATGTAGAGGGTGAATTCCCCTTACCTCAATGTGAGGTGGGGATACTCTTTTATAGAGAAGTAAATCTAATTACAAGGTGGGTAAGTCCGATGTGGGACTCAGAAATACCCATTTAACCTTAAATGGGGTCCAACATATACCATCTCCGATCCAAATTATAAAAGAAAAAATGAGGTCTTTCCATGGTCTAGAATATAAGAAACAAATTAAACATTTAATTTTTTTTTTACAAAAACAACATCAATCATTCACAATGAAACTTTGTTTTTTTCTACAAACATTTAAAGAAAAATTATTCTTTCATCATGGCAAGGACCAAAATGGGCGAGAGAACATATATTTACACCTTATTTGTTTAAGATTTTTTAGGACTAAAAGCACTTTTTTTCAAAAAAACACTTCTCTAAAATTCTAGGTTGCTGTTTGTTTAAGATTTCTTTCACAAATCAGAATATAAAAAAAAGACTTCTTGAAATGCTATTCTGATCAAGTTTTTTAAAACTAATTTTGTGATGGTAGAATGGGAAACGTCAATTTTTAGCAAGAAGTGTTTTTTTAATTATAATCTAAACACAAAATTTAAAAAAAAAAAAAGTTCTCAGTTTTTTCTTTTTGAAATGCTATTCTAATTAACTTTTTTAAAACTGATTTTGTGATGGTAGAATAGGAAACATCAATTTTTAGTTTAACATATTTTTTTAATTATAATCTAAACACAACAAACTTCTGTTTTTTCTAAAACCACTTTTAAAAGTTTACTTCTTAAAACAACCGCAAACTCTTTTTTTAAGCTAAAAAAACGGGCACTTCTCTTTCATAAAGCGAGGGGAAAATCTGGAGGCTCGTCGTTTGGCTGTTTTGGAAAAACATGGGGTGATCATTGTTGGGTGGACTCTTTCCCTGAATGGATTTGTAGGCCTGGATTGATTGATCATTAATATATTTCATCTCATTTCAAAAAAAAAAAAACTTTGTGTGGAAATTTAATTGAGGATATTTTAGAGAGAAAAAAATACATGATTCACAATTGTTAAAATTAGGATATCATTAAGTTGCGTCTCTTGAATGAGGTCTGAACGCTATTTATACAGGAAAAAAAGAGATACGAAAGATTTGAGATAAGCAGAAAATACAAAATTCAAACTAGTGAGATAAAGGGATATAATAGACTTAATCAAACAGAATAAACCCAGCCGCACCAATATACTAGATACATAATAACTCACTCTCCCTCAAACTGAAGCATATATATATATCATGCCCAAATTATTACACATAAATTTCACTTATACCCAAAACTCCTTTGGCTAACAGAGCATCAAGTTGCTCTACAGTTTATACAGTCGAAAGTGAGATGTTACATCACATAATTCTACAAAAAAAAAATAGCGGTCAATCTTGATATGCTCCATCCGTTCATGAAAAAATGATTTGTGGCAATTTTGATATTATTTAAGAGATGTTGAACACATAGAATTGTTATTGCCACTTGTGTCACGGCCCAATATTTTGACTCGTCACTCGAGCAGGATATGATAGTCTGCTTTATAATATGTCAATAAATGAGATTGCCAACAATGAAACCAAGAAATCTAAATGCGGACCTGCAAGAGGATAAATAACCAATGTAATTAGCATCACGGAATTTTGCTACATCAGTGTGTCCATTGATTAGAGTATAGCGATCCCGGACTGGGTTCCCACTTGACGTATCTAATAATGCGAAAAACGGTATCCTGCTAAAATGTCAAGGGATGATCCACGAACTGACACACTTTGCGTACGGGACAAGTAATATCTCAACAAGTAATAGTAAGATAGTTTAATTTGCCAATAAATTGACAATATTTGTCAAGTGATGGAAATATCTCACATTCAAATTTTGTATGAAAAGATTTATAGCTGTAGGAGGATAAAATGAGAGACCCGAACCCCCAAGGTCTTTCTCTAAAGGAGCCCTTGGGGTGCTTTTATAACAAACAGTAAAGACCACACCGGACCTCAAGTCTGATGTGGGATGCAGACTCCAACACTCCCCCTCAAGCTAAGTGTACCTAGCTTGGACACATAATGAAAAAAAAAGCAACAAAACAGACGCTAACACTCCCCCTCAAGCTGGACATGCCCAGCTTAATGACAAATACAAGACAAAAACAGAAGAAACGAAAATAATAAAATCGTTGTTGATGTTGCTCCCCCTCAAGATGGTAATGTGATGCCGCTGAAAAATAAAGGATGGGTCATCGCCGGAAAAGCGCGGGGCCGGACAGCAGAGCGCCGGGAAATCCACACTGGCGGGTCGGTCGTCAGAGCGTCGGGAAAATCCGCACTACGGGCCAGTCGTCAGAGCGCCGGGAAATCCGTAATGTCGGGCCGATCGTCAAAGCGCCGGGAAATCCGCTCGGGAGGAGGTCGGCGATGGGATGTGGTGATTCCGCAGGAGACGTCGGGCAGAGAGGCGGGGATTCCGCAGGAAGCAGGAGGAGGTCGGCAAGGAGGGAGCAGCCTGGACCAGTTCGCCTGGAGAGTGTCGGTCCTGGAAGGGAAGTAACCGGAAGGGCGGGCGCCGGCGCGAAGGATCCGCTGGGAAGGGAGCAGCCGAACGGAGAGGGGCAGACGTCAGAGAGTCGCTCTGACGGAGGTTGGCCGATCTGCTAGGGCAGGGAGAGGCGGGCCGGACAGAATCGGAAACCGCAGGAGAAGCGCAAGGAGATGCCGGCAGGGGGAGAGCCGCTGAAAGAGAGTCGCGCGGGAGGGCGGAAGGAGCCGCCGGACAGCAGCAGACCGCCAAGGAAGGGAGGCCGCTGGGAGGTTGGTCTTTTGGCCGCCGCTAAGGGAGACAGGAGGCGGGGCGTCGCGCGCTGGGAGGGCGGGGCTGTCGCGCTAAGAGGAATCCCGCTCGGGATCGCCAGGAAAGAGTAGGACTGGAAGGCCGTCGCGCGGGAGTCGTGCAAGAAGGTCGTCGCACGGGGGGTTCGTCGCGCAGGGAGCCACGCATGGATGAGGGGGCATGCGCGCGCAGCGGTGAAAAGACTCCGGAAACTGGAAGTCGTCGTCGGAAGGGCTGCGCCTGGGTCGGGAGTGGAGGAACGCCGCGGAAGAAGGGCGCTGCGAGAGGAGCGCCAGTGGGGAAAACCGCCGCGGGAGAGCGTCGCCGGGAATGGAGTGTGCCGCTAGAGTCGCCGCCGGGAAGGGCGCCGCTGCGGAAGGCGGGGCCAGGATCGGGACGCCGGAGTGCGGCGCAGCGGAGGAGGGATTCACCGAAAGAGGAGATCCGAAGTAGGGTGGTTGCCGCGGGAGAGGGCGTCGTCCTCCGTCGAGCGCACCAGGGAGACGCGCACAGGGAGTCGCGCAAGGAGTAGGACCGCAGGAGGCGGGCTGCCGGGAAAAGCCGCAGGGAAGGAGGCAACGCCGGGAGAGAAGGGGATCCAGCAGAGAGGCCGCCTGAGAAACGCGCCCGGAGGGGCGGCGGCTGAAAATAAACCTAGCCCTACTTGGGCGGCCGCCGCCCCCCACGGGGAGGAAAAATGAGAAACCCTAGACAAGGAAAAATAAATGGGAGGGAGGGCTCGGGATTAGGTTCCCTCTGATACCATGTAGGAGGATAAAATGAGAGACCCGAACCCCCAAGGTCTTTCTCTAAAGAAGCCCTTGGGGTGCTTTTATAACAAACAGTAAAGACCACACCGGACCTCAAGTCCGATGTGGGATGCAGACTCCAACAATAGCCTAGCACGAGAGAGGTGTCGATGGAGACTGCATAAGATGGACTTGTTTCCTATAATAAATCCAAGAAATTTCGATTGAGATTAGAAAATCTATTTCGAACATCAGGAGACCTCGGTCTCTAGAAAACAAAGGAGTCCAAGTCTTTCGTATGAAAACTGTGATGGAGAAAAAAATTGAATTGATCGATTTTTGTTGAGACACTATCTACGATGACAATATCATCTAAATAAACAATGAACAGAACATTCTCAACGACCGACTAAAATCAAAAAACTGAAAAATCACTTGCACTCTGCAAAAGCCCAAAATTGGTCATTAGCGTACAAAAAAAGTTGAACCATGCCTGCAAAAACTATTTAAGACCATACAAGATCATCGAATACAACAAACCTTGGAACATTCCCCCTAAGAAACAAACCTAAAAGGTTTTTCCATAGAGACTTCCTTGTTCAGAAATCTGTGGAGGAAGCAAACTCAACTCGACGAAACAGCAGATGACAATATTCCTTGTCAGAGGGTTTCATTGTGTGGCGGATATCAAAAGACGGGGTTGCAAAGTCGGCAAAAGTAGCATAAAGAGGACAAGATAGACTAGGAGTTGAAGGATCATTGGAACAATCAAGAAGTTAGCAACAAGTGCCAGACATGTGACTAATCATATCAGAGACGTGGACGGCCAAAACCTCCTCCACAACAATCCCCACCACAACCAATATTGCAGGAAGCAAGAGCATGATAAGGCCCCGCACTCACAGAGGCTGCCAAGAACAGACTTCTTTGTATGTATTGCAATATGAGAACCAGAATTACAGTGGAAAAGGAGAAGTAAAAGAAGAAGAAGAATGAACAAGAGGAAGAAAGGAAAATCGAGAGGCACTGTTGTGCTCCCGCCCAAGCAGAACTGGTCAAATCCCTCAACTGAAATATTCTCCCTCCCCTCTTACCCACCCCCTCCTCCTAATGACAGCCTTGTCTTAATTCTCACGTGGCCAGCACTGTCCCTTCTAGAATCTACAGTCGTGGCCAATTGCCTTTCCCTCATAATGACTCTTATGCCCCTTTTAGTGGGTGTCTTCCAGGCTGTGCTTCCAGGTTGTGTTGTGCCTACCAGATCTCTATTACTCTCCCCACCTTGAAATTTAGTCTTGTCCTCAAGGCTGAGAAAAACAAACTGATTACAGTTGGAGAAGACCTCTTCCCATGTAGCTTTGTTCTCTGGATGCCCCATCCATATGGTTAGCCTTAGCCTTAGAATCATTGCTGCCTTATCTCGTCTAAAACTGCTGCCGCATCTGAACTTCTACCTTGACCAGCACCAGCAGAATATTCTTGGCCAGAACACTCACATAGGTAAATGATACTTCTGCATGTCTATGAGGTGTATCACCAAGGCCAAGTATGGTTAAGGGGCGCTCTCCATGTAAACCCGGAGTCTGAATGTCCCCTAAGATCATGAATTGTTGCGTACAGTCAGCAGCAATGATGCTTGTTTTTTCCATGACAATGAGAAGTTCGTGCCTCGGATCCAGTATCCCACTGGTCCACCGGATATTCTCATTTGCTGCGTATGACTCCTCACCTTGCTTGATGGAATAATTGAGTATCAAAAAAAGCAACTTGGGGGGTGCCATTGCGAATCCAGACCAAATCTTTCCCTTGAGCAGCGGGATGAGCCATTCTTTAAACTGCTCTTTATTTCCTTGCCCCGGCATCACTATCAAACGGGATCCATAAGTTCCATAATCCGAGTAATGCGAAACGGGCGGGCCAAGGCGGGCCAAACCCACGCGGGTTTGAGCCCACTTCCGTCCAGTTCTCTTCCTCGGGGTGATCTGTCCAGCACAGCAGAGAATCTACGAGCTTGATGGATTCCCTTTTCATTAGGTAAATACGGTCCTCGACAAACTTAGGCAGTCTTTTACTCAACGCAAAGCCCCAGCTAGGACAGTTGTGAAGCTGGCACAGCTTACTAATTGTTGAAACAAAAGCAGCTTTAGCCTCATGCGACTTGAAACTAGGGACATTACCAGTCACAACCGGAGTGCTGATTTCAGGAGCCAGAACAGGAACAGGAAAACTGAGCGAATACTTACAGAAAACCTATATTGGTAGTCCTTCCCCACTGATCCTTGCACTAGCAAACAAGTACTGTGGTTCATAACCAGCGAGCATGGGAAAAAGTGAGAATAGCCAGGCATCATGATAGTGATCCGCACCAACAAACAGGATTCTTTTGAATTACCAGCAGAAATACAAACGGATGGAAAGAAAACAGGAAGGAGAAGAACGAAGAAGAAGACTCCAGGGAAGCCCAGCTTCACTGGCCCAAGCCACAATGGCCGTTTCCAAGCCTCACGGCCGACTAACAGAATTATTCCTTTCTATCTTCTATTCTCCAGCCCCTCCTCTTTATTTTTAACTTCCGCCAGCTGTACAATCCTCTTCTAGAATATTCTGTCTGTGCTAAGGTGTCCTAGTTTACCTTAATATGCATGTTTATGTACTACATACCCGATATCTATCACTGCCAGCATCCCGAAAAACCACATTGTCCTCGAGGTGATGGGGATCCTGCTGGCATGTCAAGCAATCTCCCAAACCAACCGTGCTCCATGTAACGGAAGACAAGAGTCGTGCCAAGCAATTAACCAAATGACCCTTCATACGCCATGGGCCTGCAACACCTATTGGCAACGCACCCGGACTTCACTTATTCCCCAGGCAATCTCCCAAATGGACCGTCCAGCACTGTGGGTCCGTCGAGTGCGCTACTGCCCGAGCATAGCTACTTTCCAGGCAAACTTCCATATAGTCATTCCCAGTAGATGATCAGCCTGCAGCCGGGTTGTCAACGGTTTGTGATGCTGCTCCTTCCGATATGAGGGGTCGTGATTCGTCATGCGTTGCCAGGGGGTCTCAGTGATCTCAATCAGAATTAATTTTGCGTCCTCCAAAGGAGGCTGAGGGAGTGGCAGGTGCTGCTTCGTGGATGGTGCGGCCGGTGGTTGTCGAAGAGAATGTGCGGTCTCCCCCATCGTGCAGTTCGATACCCTGACACCACTAGGTACTACCGACGGTATCATTGTGTCTGGCTGCCCCTTGCTCACAATCACTAATGCAGGTATGTTGATGGCCAACACGTCACCATGCTGTGTCAGTGCCTCCCAATGACGCAGTCCCCCAGTTGCCTGATGTCCCACAGTCGATGAGTGGCTGGACAACACCCTCGCGTCAAACTGCTTCGCCTCCACTCCGCCCAAAGTTGAAGTTCGCATGTTGCTAGTAATAGGGGTCGCAAAAAATGCATCTCGTTGCACGTCCGCCCCCAGCTTTCCCAGTCCACCAGCGTTATCGCCGGCAGCAGACTGCACGAAGACGGAGTGCACCGCCTGCTGCGCATTCAAAGTGGTAGCGGATGCACCGCCTGTGAACGCGAGTTGACCGCCTCCGTAGTGGGTGCTGACTGAAGTGTTGCCTTGTGATTCTCCAACACATTCCCTGACATACGTTGCGGCAGTGGTGGTGGAGCAAACTCTTCCGGCTGCTGCAGATCCTCATGGCAACTCAGCCACTGTATCATCGTTTTCCAAAAATCCGCCTCCTCGTGCCGATGGCGGTCCCATTTCTCCTCCCATGTTGTCTGGTTGGACTGCATGTGTAGCAGCTGAGAGGTGCCCTTCTTTGTTTTTTGTTTTTTTTTTTTGCAGTGACGTAACGGACAGGTGGGCACTTTTGTTTTTTGTTTTTTTTAAATCGTGCGTCATCTTTCATAGGAGCGCTTCACTGCATCGGGCGATGAAAGCGGGAGTGTCGCGGGTCGTGCGTCGCCTCCTCCCTCGCTCGCCTCCTGCTCAAGTGAAACATGAAGGCCGACGGTGCGCTCCAGAAATCTCAAACCCGCGGCTTGCTTTGCGAAAGACACCTATCGTGCACGATGGAGTAGCGGGGTGCGTTGGTGTGGAAACGTCGTCAGTGCATGTGGTCATGGTTGCTACTGTTAGCCGTGTTGTAGCGAAAACAAGAACAAGCGAAGCCTCGTCGGTGCGACCCGTCCGATCCGTCGGCAGCGGTCAGCTCCGGAGATGCAGAACCGAATAGACGTTTCCGACAGCGCACAGGTGTTCGGTCTCCCCCGCGAATGAAGATCACAGCAGCTTCCAAAGTGCACACCGAAAATGAAAGAAAGCAAACGGTGCGCACCGGCAAGGTGAGGGGGCCTTTGATGAACGAAAGCGCATAGTGCACCTCCTTTGGACGGATAGTGGTTGATCGCAGCAGCAGCGGAACTACAGTTTCCACAAAAGTTCATGTGCGTCGTTGAAGTGTGCGCACGCCTACGCTGGTCGGGAGCGGGCAACGCACGACTCCTCTGAGCGCACCTCCACCCAATGAAGTGTTGTGCAGCGGCGGAAATGGGAGGATAGTGGACGGTTGTTCTGGTTCACCCCGCCGATGAAGAGCAGTACAGCGCCCAGAGTGCGCACCACCAGACGATGTTGCTCGCGTGAATGAGTACACATGCGCGCAGGCGTGCAGGTCAGGAGCAGCTCTCCGTGTAATTTTCTAGCAGTGCGGGGTGCGTTGACGCTGGATGTGAAGAAACCGACAGCGCGCCTCCTTTGAGGAGCCCGTAGGCAGATCGGACCAATTGATAGAGATCTGCACCAACAAACAGAACTGACTCCTTTGAATTACCAGTAGAAATACAAATGGGTGGAAGGAAAACAGAAAGGGAAGAACGAAGAAGAAGACATTCCAGGGAATCACAGCTTCACTGGCCCAAGCCACAATGGTCGTTTCCAAGCCTCACGGTCGACTAACAGAATTATTCCCCTCTGTCTCCTATTCTCCAGCCCCTCTTTATTTATAACTTCTGCCAGCTGTACGATCCTCTTCTAGAATATTTTGTCAGCTGTACAGGTTGTGCTAAGGTGTCCTAGTTTACCTTAATATGCATGTGTATGTACTACATACCCGATATCTATCACATCACCTGCATGTACATCTGGATTCGGGGTGTACGTCACCAAGGAGACCATAGTTGCATCTCCGTAGCCATGTTCGGTTTTATTTTGCTCGCAGTCAAGGATGAATTTCCTGGAACAAACATCCAATATATTTTCCAGTGTCTCTGCAACCAAATGAGATGGCAAACACCTCAACATCCTCTCGAAAATGCTTTTGGCCATCGACAACTTGACCATGCAACTCCCACTCTGCTGTGACAGATTTCGGTCCATCATGCAGACAGTCCCCACAATAGAAGTTGCTCTTGTTGTTTGCCAAACATGATACAGGTAGCTCCCAGCAAGAGCACTATAGTTGTAGCCAATTTAAACATCGATAGTGGAAGTTCCCGATTCACAGAGAACAATTCTCCACTCTTCTGTGCCTATGCCTCCCCTATTATATCGTCATTGACTTGAGTCCATTCATGTTTTCACCTTCCTTGTCGAACGCATGTCGGCCCCCTCCGTAACCAACGTCAGTCGAACATCTACCTATAGAAGACGAAGTGTTAGAGACTCACCTTGCACGATGCCTATAATATTTTTCATCAAATATGTGTTCTGCCTCTGTGCCAGAATGGGCTAGGCCGCTTCGTCACTCCCCTGCCGCCTCGTTTCCCTAATATCTGTTGATGGGCACCTCAGGCAGCTCGAGCGCCAAGGAAGGCTGAGCCACTTCGTTCTGATACTTCCTCTCTAGGAGTTCCACCAGAAATGTGAGAGTGTGCAGTTCGCATTCCCACTCTAGCCAGCTATATGCATTGTGTTGAAACACCTGAGTTGGTCCACCTCATCGAGCTTAGTCATCGTCTCTTCTCCCACCCAAGTGATATCCGGCAGTGCTTCTTCTTGCGTGAGAAATCTTCAGGCAGTGCTTCACCTTCTGCGCGAGTTATGCAGCAGGTCAGACCAAATGATAAGGTCCCGCAATCACAGGTTGCCAAGAACAGGCTTCTTTGTATGTATTGCAATATGAGAACTAGAATTACAGTCGAAAAGGAGAAGTAGAAGAAGTAGAAAAATGAAGAAGAAGAAGAAGGTAAGGAAAATCGCGAGGCACTGCTACGCTCCCACTCAAGCCGAACTGGCTGAATCCCTCAACTGAAATATTCTCCCGCCTCTCTTACCCACACCCCTCTTTCTTATAACAACCTTGTCTTAATTCTCACGTGGCCAACAACCCCTTCTAGAATCTACAGTCAAGGCCAGTTGTCTTTCCCCCATAATGACTCTTATGCCTCTTTTAGTGGGTGCCTTTCAGGCTGTATTGTGCCTACCAGATCACTATTAGAGCACTATGATTTTTGAAGTTGATGGAGGCATGCAATTGTACAATAGGCACAGATAAGACAGCGGTAAATGACGAATGCAGGAAAACTCCATATTTAGACCCTCTAAAAGAGAGGGCAGGAAAAGTTGTCCATACAAGGTCCACATCTCATCAGGAGGCTAAAGAACGAGCCATAAAGCATGTATCTTGTCCACGATTGTCTTTTAGTCATTTTAATATGGTTGAATCAAACATTGGTCCAACCGAAGATAAGAGTGTTGGAACCTAAATTGATCGAGTGAGGAGAAAATGCAAGAAGTTTCAAAAGTGATTGTGCTTGTCGACAATAGGGCTTACTGGATGAAATATGTTTATCATGAAGTCTAGAAGAAGTCTGGAAAAATTTTGAGAAACTTTGGAAACGATTTGATAAAGAGAACAAAAACCACATCGCAATACTTTTTTTTTGCAAGAAAAGGAAACGGCTTTTATTCCAAAAGATAGGCAAGAGAATAAAACACAGGAAATCAGAGAACAGCAATGACCCCCCCCCCAATGCCATTCTGCTTTCCAAACAAAAGCAAAAACGATCAAACCCAAACGACCAAGATGGTATTAGAGAAACGGACTCGTTGAACTTTCCACTCAAGAGAGGAAGCCTCCAAATTTGAGTTGCTTGCGATTGACGCTTCAAAATGAGAAATCATTTGAGCTCTAGTCGACACTGCTTCAACAAAACTAATTCTGTGAGAAACAGACCTTTCAGGAAGAACATCAAATTGCATTTCCAACCATTCCACGTTATTATCAGAAAGCAACTTCCGTATGTCACCACAAACTCTGAATCACTGATTACATTTAATAACAAGATCCTCTGAAAAATTAAAAGGGCCCTCCACCATATCCTTATATCCAAATAAAATGATAGGCGCGCATCAGACCTATCTTTAAACAATTTTATGGAAGATGAAGGAATCATCGCAATACTTTTCATTACATCATAATTATTTTGAAGAATTTAGTTGGTTGGTGAAAGAAATATTGTATTGTAATGACAAAATATTGTGTCGTGACTTATGATACTTAAGATTGGAAGCTAAAAAGGTGGTGCGTGACTATGCATTGTGGATTAGGTGTTCCATCATATGATGGAATCGTTGGTTCCATGGAAGCTCCCTTCTTGCTTGCCAAGCACAAAAAAAACAAAATTCCCATTCTGTTTCTGTTTCTTGGCCTTTGCTTCCCTCGTACCAAACAAGGCCTAACCGTTTTTGTTGTGTCAAAGCTTAAGAATTTGCATGTTACTGAAGATTCAAGTTTACTCATGAAGAAGGACCAACAGAGAAGCACCGTTGTTAGAATGGCATACTGATTTCTATTTGGTACTTTCATTGTAACAAAGCGTGAGCCGTATTCTTCATTACCTTATCTTGAAGCAGTGAGCAGAGAGACAGGAAGAGGTAGTGAATCTTGGATTCAGCAATGGATTGATCCTAAACATTATAATCATTCAATAGTGAGTGATTTTTTAATACATCGGCGTGTTGTTGATGTATACTCCTGAGACGTAGCCCTTTCGAATGAACCAAGTAAAATCCTCATGCCACTGCATTTTACATTCATCTCGGGATGTTGTGTTTGATTGGCTTGAATTTACTGGTTCGAATGCTAACAAGATCTATTCAACGAAGAAAATTTACTCATCCTAATTCACCCTCCCTCTTAGGGTGATTTGGGACATGGTGGTTGCAACAAAAAGCTAATGAAAAAAAAATTGCATTCAGTAAAAAGATTTAAACAAACTAGATTTTGGAGAAGTGGTTTTTTGGGGAAAAAAGGATTTTTAACCCAAAAAAATCTTAAACAAACACGATTCTTAGATTCATCAAATTCCATATTCTCAACAATTGTTGTGTAAAGGATGTGCCTACCCCATCCACTCAAATCGAAGTAATGTCCAAAAACAACACTAATAAGAATAAAATACTCTGAAAAGCAACCAGATAAGAGAAAGTTTAACACCTAGATAAATTGATTTCTTTGAGCAATGGCAAAGGTAAAAGTGGATTTCATTCTTTGCCCAGTGATGTCATTGCAAAAGAACTCCTCGGACCCTCAAATGGATGTTCCAGTAGCAAGTTGGGAGCTAAAACATCTTAAAGGGTCGAGTTCAGAGCAATATTTCTTTCCACCACAAAATTGCTTTGATCTCCAATGAATTGAACGTTTTCCCCATCTACCCACAACAACAAAATGAAGATAGTTGAGCACCTTAACTATCCACCACAAATGCCTTATTTCTTATGTAGAAAATCATCTACCTCTTAAGGAGGATTGTGCGGCGGAGTTCCCCTTAACTAAGCCAGTGCCATATTAAAAAGTTTGCCTCCTTCAAACTCAACCTCCCTACTACCATTTATGAAAAAGGTCATTTGGACTTAAATGTACCTTGAAAACAATTCATTCCTCTGTCACAATTGGGTCACATGCATTGAGGAAGGAGGTTGTCCTACCATGAACTATCCACCTCAAAGGTAATATTTCTTCATATACAGAGAATCGTCCACCTCTAAAGGAGGATTGTGAAGTAGAATTCCCCTTAACAAATTCGATGTTGTATTAAAAAGTTCACCTCCTTCGTGCTCAACCTCCCTTCTACATTTATGAAAAAGGTCATTTAGACTTAAATTTACATCTCAAACAAGTCATTCTTCTATCACAATTGAATCACATGCATTGAGGAAGGAGGTTATCCTACAATGATCATCTCCAGGCAATAGTTCTCAAGGAATAAAGCCCTGGCCTCCCTCAAAAGACTTTAACTCGGATGTCACCTAAAACATAAATACACCACTTCTAGAGTTTGTTCTTTAAAAGACATAGCTACCGATAAATTTGCAGCCCTCCCTATCACCATTGGTTTTGGAACAGGTTGCCCATGCATTTACTTGACCATGCATTGGATCCTGAGAAGGCACAGCCACACAGCAAATGTAATAAACAATCCTAGATAAAGGAAGATATGCCACAACAATCTAGATGTTTACCAAAACATGGAAAACAAAGTGATAATAGAAGTTAAGGTTAATTGCTAATAGGCCACCTCAACACACTACTACATTCCACCGCAGGAAGTGAGAACAGGTGGCAATGATCAACATTAAGGAATGTTTGGTATGATGGAAGGGATGGGTGAAAGTACAATTAGAAATCATGCTTGGTATGAGACTGAGAGGGGGAGATAGACAAAGGGAGGGTCAATTTTATCATTCAAGGGAATCAGGATTCCTTTTAATTTTGGTGGAATACTCATTCCATCTTCGAGAAATAAATTTTATAGACATAATCATCCTTTATTTTATATATTATTGACAAGAATAACCATATTAACAATCATTGCTGCATCAAGGCTTTGGCTGCCCCAACTCACCTTGAAGGAAGTAATATCCAAACCAAACAACATTGGATATTGTGAAGATACCCAGAATAACCTAAATAGGTTTAAGGTATTTTGTCCACATAAACCAAAATTTTTTATGAACGAGGGAAAAAGTGAGGACCATCTTCTGCTTTATGACAAAATTACAAAATAATTCCTGAAACACTACTCACAGCAATCAAACAAGACTGTTGAAAAAACAAAAGTTGTGGTAAGACCCATCATAGAGACAAGTGTGTCAGCCTTTTCCAACTCAAAATTGCCCTCCTAATCTCCAACTACTAAAAAGGTTTCCCATAATCCATCGACAAGCAATAAGATTTCCAATCAACACCCCCCCCCCAAAAAAAAGGTCAAGAATCGCCCATCACCAAGGTAAAATTTGAGTTTCCCTTAACACCAGCAGTGACATCCCTAAAAGTATACCCCATAAAGCGAAAGATCCATGATAGCATCCCGGAACATTTACCACTAGTTGCTTGAAACCTAGATTTCGCAAAGCCCTGATTGCGATTTCAAAATAATTTTGTGACCCCGACAAGCCACATGTCCTTCATCACAATTTGATCATATGCATAAAAGACAGCAACCCTCTAGTCGTAGCCATCTTAAGCAGTACTGCCAAGAAACCCAAAATCTTTTTTTCTTTCAAGAAAAATGTTTGCTGCTCCCAAATATCAACTAAATCTCCAACATACAATTTCTTCAAGTCATAATTCAAAGAACAAAATTCAGCCCTCACTACCAGATTCTAATGAGAAAAAAAATAAGATCAAATCATTAGAAATAAACAAAACACAGGAATTGGAAGAATGGCAATCATAAATGAACCAAATAAAAGCAATTAAATCAAAAGAGCCTCCAAAAATATACATGAAGACAACAACTTGCAGCATGACCCAGACCATCAGGAAATTTAAAAGCACCTAGCAAGGGTAGGACAATCCTAGTAATTTGGTAGGATGAAAAAATATGTAAAAGATGCAGACACGGATATTGAGTGATGCATTTGAATGTAATTGCCCAAATGAACCTGACAATCTTTTCACGCATTTTCATTGTTTCAATTATATCTGCATTAATTAACTTTTCAAATAGACCAGCCAATACTTTATTTTCAGACATAGTAAACATTTATATCCTAGAAATAAAATTAGAAAGAAAATCAAGAGGCATTTTCACAAAAAGGATGCAAAAAACATCATTTCAACATGCACCATTACAGCAATTCTACCATTAGTATGGCAAGCAAAGAAACCACTGGCACTTGCATGGCATTCACAGAAAACTAAACACGTAAAAACAAGCAAATGTTACTATAAAAGCCCTAGGGTCTTATATTAAACCAGAACAAACAGGCACGCACCAGCTTGAATGTTTCTGATAGGGATTCTACAGATGTATATGCTAGATACAGAAGAGCACTTCTGTAGAACTCAGCAAATTCCTGACGACGTTTATGATACTGGGATGAAACCCAGAAATAGACAGCATACACGGAAGGGTCGATGTCAGTCATGCTGTCAAGAGTACTCAAGCCATCCTCCAACAACTTTTTGCACTCTTTTTCATCACCTTCCCCGAGCTTCAACATAGCAATTTGCATTTTCAAATATAGAATGGGCTCTTCGATACGAAGCTCACTTGTGGCGCGAACCTTTTCAATCACACTTTCGAGATAACTAACCGCAGCTTCTTTCGCTGGATACTGACGGGACACTATGACAGCAAAATGTGCAAGTTTGAGAAGATTTATCTTTGTCTCAAAATCAGTAATAAAATTGTGATATAGCTGTATGAGGGCATCCCCAGCCTGAAATTTTTTCCAAAAAAAAGATCAATTAATTATTACAAAATAATTAATCACAAAAACTTCATACAAAGCAAACAACCAAACCCAGGTTTGCTAACATTGAACAGAAGCAGCAGAATTGCATTTTAAGCACCTGGCTGATAGGGAAAATCCAGTGTCTACTGTTAGAAAGAGAAGATTTAATAACACGGGATACAAGTAAATGAGAAACAAAACCTCCTGAATCCATTATGCATATAGATTCCATTACCAATAAAAAAAAAATAGACCTGTAATTTAACATGCATTGACTCGTTTTATGAGCTCTAAATAAAATTACCTACGCGTCAATTGGAACAATTCAGGCAAGAATCTTGCCAGACACGGGCAAGAACAACAGCCTAAAAGATTAAAAGTTGAATCGAAGAAGATCGATCAAACGGAAGTCAAATGCCTTGTTTTTTTAAGGAGAGACCACACATCACCGAACCAAAGAGAAAACAAGGTTTTTTTAAATAAAAAATATGTAATCACTAGAGTCTGAAGACCAAAAAAAAACATAAACGAACCTGAAACACGGCGAGAGCTACGAATTGCTCGAGCTTCAGAGTGAGCTGATGCCAGAGCTTCTTCTGGTATAGATCGGACAGAGCATTGTACCATTCGGCGAGCTCGGGATGGGAGCTTGTCAGAGATTCCAAGTACTGCAAAGCGGCCATGGCTGTTCGTCCCAGAGCAGGAAGAGCGGAAAATAAACTGTGTGCACTCAGCCCAAATTTCCAGTAACTTCTCGTTTTTTACTTTCGCCCCAAGAAAGGAATGACGGACAGAGCGGAACGAGAGGCCTGCTTTGCGGCTACCGAATGAACAGAAAACCGCACAATCGACCCGCGCGGAAGCCGGCCTGCGGCTCCACGTGTTAAGGGGCTCCATTTTTATTATAGTTTTAATTAATTATTTGTTATTATTTTTATTGTTTTTTTATCATTTCTTTTTCAGTTTGGTCCGAATGAGCCCGAGTTCTTAGATGATATAAATCACACGATTAAAAACAACATTCTTTATAACTAATAACACAATCCATCCCTATATGAAGTCCTAACCAAAACGTCTGATTATATAAGTTTTAATCAAATGATAATAAAATTGATATATCCCAACTTGAATCACATAGTTTGGGTCGGAGTGTCGCGTGACCTCAAGCGCGTCTCTTTATACAGTAGAGGATGTCGACTAGCAGCAAGGGTCTAAGGTTGAATCATGGAGAGATTGTACCCTCAATGAGAGTGTCCAATAACAGATAAACAACCCTGCATGTAACATCATGCAATCAGAGTACACGAAAACCAAGAAACATAACATATGTAATGAATAAAAGCAAAACCAACATACTCAAACGGTCACACCTGACATTAGTGGCAAAAAGGTTTTTCGTGTCGTTTTTCTTTTAATGTCGGTTATCCTGTGACGTTATTACAGGCGATGTTGTAAATAAGTTTTTTACATTAGTTAATAATAACTGACGTTATAAATACATCACGTCGGTTTTTCATAACTGACATGATAGTCTATTGTAGAGAGTTTTTAACATCAATTTTTCCAAAAACCGACATTAAAACCCAAACTAAAAAATCATATTTTGGTGGTGGTTTTCCACATCCATTTTAATAGAACTGACGTGAAAAATAACTTATCACGTCGGTTGTTTTAAAAAACCAATGTGATAAACACATCATCATGTCGGTTTTTTCATAACCGTTGTTGAAAACATCTTAAAAATTCATTTTCTATGTGGTTTTCCACGTTGGTTTTTAAGAAAACCTGACCTGGTAAATCTTTTTTTTTAATTTTTCACATCGGTTGTGAAATAATTGACGTGAAAGATGTTTTTTTAATAAAAATCAATAAATTCATCCCTCACAATAGTACAACATCATACCAGAAATAGAAAAACAACAACCCAAACATTTACAATTCACTACTGAAAAAACACTCTATACCCACGGGTTTAAACCGTGGGTATGGTCCCTAAAACCACAGGTATAGGCAATACCCACGTTTTTCAGAACCGTGGGTGATGAAGGCGTGGGTAGACCTATATCCACATAATTTATAGAAACTGTGGGTATATGCCCTATAGATTTTATCATACTCATGGTTTAACTGAAACTGTGGGTATATATCTATACTCGCGATTTGGAGAACCGTGGGTATAACTTTTCCCAATATAGAATCTATACCCACGGTTCTCTAAACTGTTGGTATAGGTAGTTGTCCTCATTTGGCAACAACAGCAACTCTTCCAACTCCTGAACATGTAAATAAATAAAACACACAGTACACATTCAATGCAATACACATTCAATGCAGTGCAAATATTGTATATTTAGAATTCAACCATCTGCTTATAATAATTTTCAAACCATTTACAATACTAAAGCATGCATAAACATCCATACAACCAATTAATTCAAGTCATTAAACAACTTCCACATGTCTCCTTATTGTTAAGTCAAAAATGGAGGGGATCAATATTTTCCCCATCGCCAACATCCTCATCCTCATCACCATCAACAACATCCTCATTGCCATCCATAACATCTTCATCACCAACATCATGTGGAGCAACAACAACATCATCGTCAATAACATCATCACCACCACCACCACCACCATCAGTTCGACCTCCACTGGGACCCTCATTAACATCACTCGGGACATCATTTAAAGAGCACTTTGATGCCATATATGAATCAACAGTAGTAGCAACCCCTGATGGAAGTGATTGACTTATAACTGACATAACTTTCAAGAAGTGTTCGGTGATCAGTTTACTTCTTTCACACTCATGTAAAACTTTTTTTCTGCCTCAGCTACTTCTGCACGAGTGCTTTGCAGCTCAGGGGTTTGAGAGGTTTGAGCGGAGCTCAATGAGGACCAATACCCAGTGGGGACAATGTTTTTCTCGAGTCAACATCGGATTCTCCCCCAGTACTCCTCACCTAATACCTGACTGAAATGATCATTTGGTATGAAGTTGTCATCTTCTTTATTACTGAGGGTATCTAGGGTAGACTGTTGAAAATACAAACAAGATATTTAATTATGTTTTTTTATAAATATTTGAAATATAAATAAAAAAAGTTACAATCTTTTCTTGTGTTTATGCATTTACTGCACTTCCATCATTTTTCTTCCTACTCGAGCAAAATAATTTTGCTCGAGGCACACAACCTTTGATGCCCAACACCGCTTGATGCAAATGACATTGATTAATATACACATATTCATAATATAATCATTTTATAATATTGAATAATAATAAAAGGGAATAACTTTTAAATGAATGAAAAATTCATAAATTTAAACATGTGATAAACATCGATGAAAATTTCATAAATAAAAGCTAATCATAAACATTGTATAATTTTAGCTACTCATTATGAACACTCCATAAATATCATCTATTATTTAGTGCTGAAAATGAAAAGAAAATCCAAGTGAACACTACCAACATTCATTAAAAATGAATATTACCACAACAGAACAAATTTGGAAGAGGATTATAGTCTCTTGTTTACTACATTACTAAATTGATATTTCAATAAAGTGTTGGAATCCCCAAATCTAAATCAGTAACCTCAATGAGCGATTGAAGTTGAAAAGGATGACTAAATTTGATACATGTCTAGTCCATTAACTATATGTTAAATCATTTAATAATATATTTCTAAATAGATAAAAATGAAACAAAAAGACAAGGAATCATACACCACGACAACTCATCAGTAAGAACTCAAATAAGAGAAAGAATAAATTATTATTAATGAGATTTTCATTGCACATCACAATTGTAAAATGGAAGACAAGTACCTATCTTGTGTTTATTCCATCATGCTTTGATGTATATGGATTAGTTATAAAAAGTGTGCTTCCCTATGTATAAGAATTTGTCCATTAATATAATATTCTAAACTATATTTTCTAGATTCTCTATATTAATTAATGAAAAATATGGAGAATCGATTAATGAAACATTTTACCATGCTTCTCTATGCTGATAAGGATTGGTAAGAACCAATGTTGTTGAGAAGGGTTATAATAATTAATGCTAACATTTTAATTAGATGAAGGAAGGTGACTCCTAAGTCATATAAGATATGGACACTATATCACATTTCTAAGGGGACTGTCCATGTTAAGATATCATTATATGTCATGTTTTAAAAAAGCAGTTATCTTATTATTCAGTTCTTGATGCAAAGATACATTGCATCATGTTTAAAATTAATGTTTTTATGGTATATCATAATTATTTAATAGCATAATATGATATAAGTCGGATATTTTCAATATTAAAAATTAACAATGAATAAAAAATAAGACACAAAAATATACATAACTAACTAAATAACAATATAAATCCATACATTATTTATATTCATATTAAAGTATCCAATGCTTCTCATGCTCAGAAATTGTAGTGCACCCTAATGTGTGCAGATACGTCATTGAATCTTTGTTCTTTTTTTCCTAACGCATCCTAAAAACAAAAATTCAATACAAGTAATAAAAATTAAAATTTATATGAAACCCATTAAAGATTGAGAATACCTTAAAATCATCAATCTTCCAATATGCGATCATTTTTTGATATTGTGTTTTTTGACAGTTGAAGTGTAATGGCCCGAACCTCCCTGGTCCATTACTTTGTCAAAATATAGTGTTTGAGTTGTTCTGGGAGGCAACAGTAGCTCATTTAAAGAGTTTGCCAAAATTGAAGTTTTTCCATCGATAGGACGCGTCGGTGAGTCAGGGCATCGATAGGTTGGGTCGGGCATCGATATGTTAGGTGTTGGTAGGTCGGGCGTTAGTAGTTCAGGGCGTCGGTAGGTCAGGGTGTCAGTATGTCAGGTGTTGGTAGGTCGGGTGTCGGTAGTCCATGGTGTTGGTAGGTCAGGGCGTCGGTAGGTCATGGCGTTGGTAAGTCGGGCATCGGCGACTCGCATTGGCGAGTCAGGCGTCAGTGGGTTGCATCGGTGACTCGCTATCGGTGAGTTGTTGTCGGTGACTCACCCATTGTCGAGGCAACAATAGCTCATTTAAAGAGTTTTCCAAAATTCCAGTTTTTCCATCAGTAGGATGCATCGGTGAGTCAGGGCATTGGTAGGTCGGGTCGGGCATCGATAGGTCAGGTGTTGGTAGGTCGAGCGTCAATAGTTTTGGGTGTCGGTAGGTCAGGGCATCAGTAGGTTGGGTGTCGGTAGGTCGGGTGTCGGTAGGCCAGGGCATCGGTAGGTCAGGGCGTTGGTAAGTCAGGCGTTGATGACTTGCGTTGGTGAGTTAGGCGTTAGTGGGTTGCGTTGGTGAATTGTTATCGGTGAGTCGTTTTCGGTGACTCACCCATTGGCGAGTCATTTCCAGCTTTTTCCAGTCTTTCCAATTTCACCCCTCTTACGTTTTATTTGACATAAACCGAGTTTAAAACCTTGTTTGAGAATTTCTAAATGCGTTTCAAAGAATATTAATCATTTCTTTAATATCCCAACGCACCCAGGACTTTGAAATAGTCAAACCGCATAATCTTGATCGTGATTCAAATTTAATGGCCCTTGAAACTGTTTTCTTCCGTTGATATAGGATCTAGATATTCTAAGTTGGGATCTTCTCAAGTGTGTTTATGTTTCCTCTTGGTGCGCTTAAAACCTTTCTTCCCTGAGGATTCACATCTATGTTATAGACGTTGATTGAGTTTTCCCTTGGAGTCTCCTACTACTTGCGTGACGCTCCTTGTTTTGGCGCAAGGAGGTGTTGCTAATCATCTGTTTTTTGAGGTAAGAATTCCTTCATCCCTCTTTTAATTATGTATCATGTAGAGTGGGTAAAATCATGCCTCTTTGAGAATGCAGTCAAATCCAAATATAAATTAAGGGTATTGTGAATATGAATAGACCTGTTACAATAACAGGTTTGGCTACCTTAGTAATAAATGAGGGGTGGGAAAGATGATGATGATGTTTGTGTTGTTTTATCTGTTATCTTTGATCCATGATGTGAATTGTGTTGGTTATATGACTTCTGAAAATCATGGTCATTGGTGGTCTCTGTTTGCGCACCTAACTCATGAATACTTGTTGTTAACCTTCTGTTGAACGACTATGAACATGAAAACTTGATTAAGAACACATATCTGGTTAATTAAATTGATTCCACAGGATCAAACTAGTTTCAATGATCACCTCTTAATAATGAAAAGTGGAATTAAAGAACAATGTGTTAAATATGAATACCCTTTGCCTTGTTTGGTGTGGATGTGTGTGAATCATTTTTGTCTTACGCTTTCTTTGGGTTGTGTAGTGATACGGTTGGAAGCACGATTGTGGGTGCAAGACAAGGGGGTTGGTTCTGTGGGTGTGGTGTGGCATGTTTGTGAAGCAGGGCTACAGTTTTGGTGGAGTGGGCGTGTGGCTGTGTGTATGGGGAGGTGAATATGGTGTAATGGAATCTCAGGTTAGAGAGTTTGATTGATTGTGGAATGGATGAACTTATTGAACAATGGGTTTGAATCCAGGTTGTGTTATGGTTTTTGGGCATGGTTTGTTCGTGCAGTGGGACTGCAACCTGGTTGTGTTTTGTTGTTATGTTGGATGTAGTGTTTTCGTGTAGCGGGGCTACCGAGGATGGTTTGGGAGGGATAATTTTGAATAAGGATGGTGTTACCTTGCGTGGACCTTTCACCCATAGTTTCCAAAGACTTTTGTGAAGTGTGTGTGGGTTATGATGTTACTTGTGGTGTGTTGTGTTTGGTAGTTTCCCGGGTAGGGATAAAATAAATAATTAAACGAATTTTTAATGTGGAATGATAACTAGTTAGATGAATTGGTTGGGGTTATGAATTAAGTATGTGGCTAGTTGTGTGGTTATTCATTAGAGGTGGCAGCAATGGCAGTTTTGTGTAGACTGGTTGTTTGTTTGAAAACCCATAGGTTGGGTTGAGTGTTTGTTACCTATATATATACATGTAGTTTTTTGTGATTTCTGTATGCACCCCACTCATGTTGAGCACTACGTTCTGAACACCCCCATTGTTATGAGGGCGAGTATTTTTTCCAACATCCCGGTTGGAGGATGGATGACTGGTTATTGACTCTTCTCAGTCCCCTCTTATAGTCATTGGTAGCCCAAGACACTTTGGACATGTTTTGGTGCGGTTTTGAGGGGTGTCTTCGGGATGTGGTTGTGGTTTTTTGGCCTAGGTGTTTACGAGAAGAATATGGCGTGGTTGTGGCCTAGGTGTCTATAGGCAAGATGTGGTGTGGTTGTGGCCCAGTTGTCTACGGGCAAGATTTGGTGTGGTTGTGGCCCAGGTGTTTGCAAGATGGATGTGGTATGTGGCCCAAATGGATGTGGTATGCGGCCTAGATGTGTGTGGGAAGGCTATGGCTATGGGGATTGTGGAAGAGTGTGGTAGCATCGGGACATTAGCTGTTAGGGATGATCAATTAACCAGTGGGAAGTGGTGTGGGGTACCCTATTATCTATATGATTACTACTTTAGTTTACTTGACTTGCATTATTTGGTGAGCGTGTCTTGGTGAGGTTGGGGTGGATTGTAAACCTTATTAGGTGCTTCTCGGTTTGTTGTTTTCTTACTGGGGCATTAATATGTTTCTCCACTTGTGCACGAGAGATTTTGGTTTCTCCTATTGAGTATACTTTTATGCTCACCCTACGTATATAAAATTATATTCAAGTTTCTAGAGAGATTATGCAGACTGTGTTGGACCTTACTAGCTCGAACGTTGGGGATAGTTGTTGTGTCACTACTTAGTTTTTATTTTGGTATTTAATTTGGAGCTTTTCATTATATTTCTAGCAATTTTACTTTAAACATGCATGTGGGATGGATTTTAGATTCTTATATATATATATGTGTGTGTGTGTGTGTGTATTGGAGTTGTTTTGAGGTTGATACATCTTATCTCCCGATATTGGTTACTATAAAAAGGGTAATACCTCCCAGTTTGGGATATTTGAATACCCTTGGTGTTGGTCACCACCCCGGGGCCTATTGGAGGTGGGGATCGGGGGGTCATTATCTCTTTTTCATCTTGAAGAAGGAAGGTCACGACACTTTTCCATCTCTTCCCTCATCTTGAAGAAGAAGGGTCATGACCGAATGGTATCAGAGCTGATGGTTGAGAGATTGTTGACACTACTTTCCATCACAAAGTCCAATGAATGGAAAAGTGAAATACCTTAAGCACAAAGAGGGTCACCCTTTGAAGAACATAAAAAATTGACAAAGGCATGGACTATGAACCCATTTGGAGGGAGCCACACAAGTTTCCTACGTGCCACGCAAGTCACTTGCGTGCCACCTATGGGTCGCGCAAGTCACTTGTGTGCCCTATTCTTTTTTTCACCCAAGGTGCCTGGTGGCCTATAAATAGCCCCTGTGGGCCCCCCATTTCAAGTACAAATTTTCCAAAACTCACATTCAAGCTCTGTTTTCCCAAGTCTTCAACTCAACTCTTCTGAAAACTTCTAAGGTAACTTTTTACCTAGAATGGAAGACTTGAAGGAGTAAGATAAGGCCTAAGTGTTTAGGATTCATCAACACTTGGGCGCCTAAGTGTCTAGACCTCCTTAAAAGTGGAAACACTTGCACACCGACCTACCCTTTCAATGAAACTTACGCGCCTCCCTTTTGGAAACATCTTAGGATAATACTAAAGGCTTGAGTTAAGTCTTGCCCAAGTATTACCCTATAGATTCATTGTCGCCCAAGTGAACCCATGCCACACAAGTACACTTGTGCGACCAAGACTTGCGTGCCAAATGATTTGTGTGGCCATACTTGCGCGCCAACTTTATTTGTGTGCCTCTCTCCTATTCACCTCTCCTCTTCAAGATATTAGCCCTCGAACACCTTTTCAAAGCCATTTATGGCATGGTTCCTTTGTTGGCTTCCTTATCTGAAAGGAATTCTGTGAGAACCTCTCCCAAAACCTCGTGACTTACAAGCTTTATGTCACCACGATTAGAGGTTTCCTATATAACCCCATCCTTTAAGATGAGAAGATTTTTTGATTTTAGGCCTCCTTCTCAGGAGTAAGCCCCAAGTTACAAGTCCCCTTAACCTGGGTCTCATTCTTAGGAGTAAGCCCCAGTCATAGTTTCCTTAAACATTGGGCATCCTCCTCAGGAGTAAGCCCCAATCTTAATTTCTTTTGATTTGGGCTTCCTTATCAGGAATAAACCCCAATCATAAGTCCCTCTTAATTTGGGCTTCCTTTTCAGGAGTAAGCCCCAGGTTAAAACTCCAAATCTCCATAAAGTACAAATACCTTTATAGACCCTACTCCTGGGATTCTTTCCTAAGTCCCGGTATTCATCTACTTGGGCTGTCATACATACGTAAGCCCCACATCATTTCTCATAACTACATATTTCGTGGCACCATCGTCAAGTTTACTGATACCTCTTGTTTCTCACATAGAGCATGACTCACATGATCTTAGAGTGAAAAAATAATCACAACATCTCTTTTTGGGCCATTAACCATGCATAAATCCGATATTTCTTTACCCGAACTACGTGGACTTTGATCTATGCCTTAAAAGTAGAGTACGTAGGAAGCCTTTATAAGGTTCAAGACTATCTTTCATTAATTCTTTTCCATCCCATATGACATTAAACGGTATCCTTCTTATCAAACTACGTGGTTTCTGATTCCTTTTTAACAAGGATACGTAGGTAGCCCATCTGCGGGTATGATCCCAACTCTGAAGTAATCCCTATCTTTCTAAATGACAATAAACTTCAAGTGCCCCACTGAGTGGATTTAAAACCAGTATGGTTATCATAATGACCAAAAGATTTATATATAATGTATTTAAGGATACCATTGACTAAGAATCTCTAATACATACGAATGATTCTCTATCGATGAAGAACCTCAAATACATATAAAAGATTCTCTAAATCCCATACATATCAATCATTGATTGCTAAATCTAAAGTAAAATTCGTTTTCATAGTGAATTAATAAGGATTCATGAACATAACTTAAATCTATAAGAGAGTCCCGAAGTAGGTAATAATTCCCCCCAAAAAGGTGTGATGAGCCTGACCTCCCATCCTCTCGACCAATGAAAATTCTTAAGCCTCATCTATCCACAACTAATGAGCACCTACCTTTGGAAATTAGGTCCAAATGGATATAGAATCATTGGATGTTTACGGTTCTATGAATAAACCCATTAGAAACCGATTGGAAAGTTTGAACCTTAAAAAAACAAGGTCATCCCCATTTCTAGAAGAAACAAAAAATGGTGAACCCGACGTGAATACTTAACCAAGTTAAATGATGTTTTACTTATTTGTTAGGCCCCTATTAAACTCAATATGAGGGCCAACAAAGCAATAAATAACATATGCGCTCATCCAAAAGATGTAGTCTAGCCAAATTTATCTTGATTATGTCTGCTATATTAAACAAGCACTCTTTTCCAAGATCTCTCTACAACACAAAATGACTTCTTTAAAGTTCACACATGTGAATGCCTCGGCCACTACTCCTGTTGGATCCTCGTCCACTCTGAGGATGACATCACCTACTCAGTGTCTTTAACGCTAGGTCTAAAATGCATTGGTGAGGGAATACCGTCAACATGGTACCATCCTGACTTTGGAGGATTCTCGACAAGCCCTCCAAGTTAACAACTCACCCTGGTTGTCCGAACAGCGATGACCAGTGGTTAAGAAGCAGGTGGTTTCAACCACCGTCTCCAACTGTTTTAGGTCATTATCCCTGGAATGCAACAACCAGTCCCTCACATATTATAGGGAGGTGAATAAAGAGGTCACTTAAGGCCTCAGTTCAAGAAGACAGGAGTCCTTCCTAAGGACTCCCATCAACAATCGCCGCCAGACTCATGCGGTAGTGCACCATCAACATGATGAGGGTATCGCCTCTAGGCATTCGACTCAGGTTCCTCATACCCGAGAATGCAAGACGAACTGTCAGAGGCGAAATTCAGCCAATAGAGAGCAGGTTCTTACCTCTTCCCCCTTAGGAGAAGTCCATCAATCTATCTGGATGGAAAACGAGCGAGCATATACACCCGTCCGTCCTAATTTCACTGCCCAGCAGACTCGTCTGGCAGTAACACACCAATCCCGCCAGGCAATTCCAGCAGAGTACTATAGGCAGACACATATACCTATTTATAATTCATCAGCCAGTCATTAGGCTCGTCTGACTGCATCCAAAGAAGCTCACCAACTAAATGTGGTGACCACCTATAAACAGGCACATACACCTGCTTATACTCATCAATTTTGTCAGCAGTCTCGTCTTCCAGTATTGAAGGAAGTTCATCAATCATATTTGGTGGTGAACAATCAGAAGACACATACACCTACAGTTCATCAAGCTAACCAACAGTCTCGTTTGGTAGTACCCAGAGATGTCGATTGGAAAGCTCCAATGACAAACAGGAGGTAGACACAACTTTCTGCCCCCACACATGAGTATTGTCAGAATTCACTAATAGGAAAAGGAGGACAGGAGCAGGAACACACACCTAATCTAAACACGAAATGGATGTATATTCTCGTTCCGGCAGCTGAAGTCACCAAGCACATTCTGACAATGGTAAAAGAGCAGAATCAAATCCCTACCCATATTCTGGATACTTGTCAGAATATTATAACAACTTCAGTGACATCACAGGGAAGAAAACACAAATCCATCCCTATCAGTGGAGTGACTCATCAAAATGTCACCCCGGAGCAGATACACACCTCTATTCCAATCCAGGAGGGTCGTGGGGCATACTCTCCCATGTCATACAGACAATCAAGTCGGGCACATACACCCGATTTAAATGGAGATAATCAGCCTAACCTGATCATTTCTCTTGAGCAGGCACATACACCTGCCCATAATAACCACTTTCGTCAACAATTGGTTTCCAAAGTGAGTAAGAAGGCATCCAAGAAAAATACCCATCCAACACAGTTAAAAAATCAAGAGCCAATATGCAATAAGGCCTTGATCAATGCTGGAGTTCTTGAAGACCTCAAACAATTATCTGTTACAACTCAAGATTCTAATCTCTCATTTACAAATTCCAGAAGTAACAACAATAATTCCGAAGGTCTTCATCAGAAACTTCCTCATGAAGGATTTCTTCATGACAATTTAGTCAATCTCGAAGTATCATCTTCAGATGAGAGCCACGATAA
Source organism: Viscum album (assembly GCA_963277665.1). NCBI lineage: Eukaryota > Viridiplantae > Streptophyta > Magnoliopsida > Santalales > Viscaceae > Viscum > Viscum album. The sequence goes on along the minus strand of OY728133.1, from coordinate 147,149,678 downwards.
CCCTCTGCATGGCCAGAAGACCAAGGAGCAAAAAGTTTCATCTTTTGATGTAACCCCCCATGGTGGTCCTCCCCATGATGATGAATTTAGCTGCGAAAGTCCTCTCTATAGTAGTAATTTACATTGCCTATAAAATTCTTCAATGGACAATGCAGTAACGAGAAAGCCATCTTATCTTGAGGCACTTTCAAATGCAAAACCAGTCATGTCTGATGCCTTACCACTAGCGGGTGAAATACTTTCTCAATTAGAAGATAGCCTGTTGTGTAGGTTATTCTCCGAACCACCCCTGGGTCATTCATCTTCTAATTTGACAAATTAATTCTCTACCAATCTTGTTGAATCTAATAAAGCAACAAAGAAACACCAAATTTGGTCCAATCAGGTAGAAGAATCTTCATCAAATGACAAAGAGGAAGTGCTGAATATGAGAAAAAAACTGGTGAAAGGTGAAATACCAGTCATGTTTTGGCCTTTGGATGACTCTCCAGTATGATATTCCAGAAACGTTGACAGAAGATTGTATTCACGATATTTGTCTCAACATATGGAAAACTCTTTGTCACTTAAAAGAGAAGATATCATCTTATGATGAATATCAAAACCATGTTAAGGTAATAGAAGGGTTACAACACCAAATTGACTTGGCATCTCTCTCAATTTCCCGACATCCAAAGGTTGAAAAGCAGTAGAGAGCCCTTCAACGTATATGACTTGGTGCATTAAAAAGGTTGTGCTAGTTAATTACCAATGCTCTATCTAGTATTCATATCAGGGGATGTGGTGTTCATGGAGCATTGCATTTCACTGTGCTCTCCAGTCAACAAAGCCCGCCAAAAGTGGTCTCATGCAATGTTATTGCCCATGGCTGGCCACACACTACTGGGAATCCATGTTTTCCCAATGGTTTTAAACCATTGGGAAAGTCCCTAAAACTGTTGGGAAATATTATCCCAACGGTTTTAGAAACCGTTGGTCTGTGAGGCGTCGGGAAAGCCTTATACCAACAGTTCATATTGAACCATTGGGAAAAGGCTGTTTGGATCCTGTTATACCAACGGTTCAGTTGAACCGTTGGGAAAATCAGCGCACAGGGGGTATAACCCAACAGTTTTAAAACCATTGGCATAAACATATATGGGGTATAACCCAAAAGTTTTGAACCGTTGGGAAATGCAGAAACACACAAGGGTATAACCCAACAGTCTTGAACTGTTGGGAAATGCAGCAACGCACATGGGTATAACCCAATGGTTTTGAACCATTGAGAAATGCAGCAGCGCACAGGGGTATAACCCAACGGTTTTGAAACCATTGGGTTAAACCCCCATTAATTTAAAATGAAATATCTTTCAATCAACTGTAGGCTTCAATGAAAACTCTGTGTGAAAAACGTGCCATCTCACAAAAATACACTGCAATCACAAAAAAAACACTCATTCTGTGTGTTTAGGAACACTGTAACCTGCAAACACAGAAAACACACTGCACACATAAAAAACTCACAAAAACTCACTTCAATCACCTGCAATCACACAAAAAACACACAAGAAACACATAGAAATAATCATCTCATTTTCGAAGTCTTACTCACATCCCTTCCCCTTGTATGATTCACATATTGATGTGTTAGAGAGACCAAGAACCAATAAAATGCTGTCTTGTTGATCAAATAGGGAGGGTGATATTGTAAATTCAAGTTTATAACTCATATATGAAGAATCCCCTGCTTCAATCCTGATCTATCGGATAAGGGTTATTGGTTTTGATTACTCCAGGATAAATTTGATATTTTTTCGATGAATTTAATCATTCAATATACTAACCCAAAAAGATATTTACACTATGACCATTATAACCATTTTTCTCCTAGAGTATAATGATTGGGGAATCATATACTATGGGGAAATGACTTCTATAATGTCAAGATATTTAGTTATATTGTTGCATTCATCAAGGTATTGGTTTGTGTTTAAGAGAGGGATATTGGTTAGGATTCTGTGACACGTAGATTCTATGGGGATAGATATTTAATTGATTCATGAGAGATATCAAATGCCTAATTTTCAAGGGGATCTGCTATGATGACATCCAAAATGGTGTTTGTCAGTGGTTATGAATCATTTACATCATATGTTGGGCTCACTTTGGAAATTTTCTATCATATTCTAAGAGGATAAGATTACAAGGTAATATTCTATCCCCAATATGTAATGCAAACATTCAGATAATCCTCCATGACAATCCAGTATATTACTACATGAATTTTAGTATATACCTTCCATAGATGATTTTTGTATCCATTGAAATTTGAATGATGATCCATAGGGAGAATCATAAAAATTAACCATTTATCACATGGGATCATGGTCCTCATGGTGGTACACTAGATGTTGAGCTATGATATGGACCAAATGCCCTTGTTATTTCATACACATGTTGTGTGACAAATTCTAACAGGTATAGTGAAATATCTTAAGGAATGACAACACCTTGAGTGATTAGGTGTTGGAAGGACCCTTACTTGAGTGATAATGATGCTATCATATTATATAAATGATATCTAACACTAACATGATTGATAAGGTAGGGGAATAGGTCTCGAGTGACCTTGTACCTATTTGGTGAGCTATGATATGGATCAAATGACCTTGTTGTTATTTCATACACATGTTGGGTGAGAAATTCTAACAAGTATAGTGATTTATAATAAGGAATGACAACACCTTGAGTGATAAGGTGCTAAAAGGACCCTTACTTGAGTGATAATGAAGTTATCATATTATAACATGATATCTAACCTTACCATGATTGATAAGGTAGTGGTAAATATAATGGCCTCACCTTGAGTGATAAGGTTCTAGATGAACCCAACCATGAGTGATAATGGAGCATTTGGAATGTGATATTAGACCCACCATGGTTAATATGGTATTATTTCAGAAAATGGATTTACATTGATCATAATGTATTAACATGGATGTTTGTTGAGTGAGAAGGTTGGTATGTGATATATAGTTGTATGAGACACTACCTTTAGTAGTATGGAAGATGTTGGGAGTTGAGTGATGAGCTATATTGAGTGAGAAGTATTAGTCTAGGGCTTTGATAAGGGTTAAATTAGTGGATACATATAAATATGTTGGGATATAAAAGACATGTGTGAAGATAATTTACTATTTTGAAAGCGGTAAATTACTACTTGTGTAGAGTTAATAAAGAGGTACATGAGGGAAAATATTGATCCTTGCCATTTTTTACTTAGAAGTAATGAGACATGTGGAACTTTTTTAAGGACATGAATTGATTAGTTGAATGAATGTATATATATGATTTCGTATTACAAATGGTGTGAAAATTATTAAGGCATCTTCCATACATATCTTGACTTTCTTTTCATGTTTAAAATTAATCCAATGGTGTTCATGGATCTCATGAATGATATCTTCCATACATATCTCAACTCATTCATTGTAGTGCTTATTGATGATATCCTTATATATTCACCAACCATTGATATACACATTGGACACCTATAGATTTTTTTTTGTACACTTTGACCACATTATATGTTTTATAAGATCTCAAAGTGTAACTTATGCTTCCAAAAAGTATGTTTTCTTAGGCACGTAATATATAATGTGGGAATTTATGTGGACCCAAAAAACGTATAGGTTTTGGTGTCATGATAAGGCATACAAAACATGTTTGATATTGTGGGTTTCCTTTGTTTATTCGGGTTTTACATATGGTTCATTTAAATATTTTCCCCTTTAGAAGTGCCTATGACTAGGATTACTAAGAATGTAGTTATGTTTGAGTGGTAAGAAAAGTTTAAAGAGGCCTTCCTAAAAAGTCAATGAAGTTTTGATCCTAATGAATTACTATAAATTATGATTCAGAAATGAGGTCTCCAAATTGATCCTCGAGCATGAATTGGACTTATGGACATTTCTTGCATTGGACAAAGAGCTGTAGTATCTATGTGGAAGGTTCTATATTGTCCTCATCATATCACATATGAGAATGTGTCAACATTGGGATGATATTAAATCAAAAATCATAGTCAATGTAATATTTTCAAATATTGATAACATTTATCATTAAATACAAGTACAAGGGTCTGATGTTTCTCAACATAATGATGTATTAATCTTGATCTATGATGGATATAACATTATTACATTCCATAGTAATTGTACCTGGTTGGATTATGCATGGGGATTTTCCTTCTCATACTAGACTCACTAAATGGGTCTTCCACGGTTTCTACAACATTGATAGTCTAAGTACGGACATGGCTAGAATTATAGATTCTTCCACGAATGTGCCTTATCCGATATACTTGGGTCCTACGAAATCATTCTACAATTACCTAATTGGGTTCAAAGAACTCAATTTCATCTCCATACTCATCCACCTGCCCAACCCCCCCACTACCCCACTTGCACAACCACCACCACACCTGCACAACCCCCCTGCCTAGCCCCCTCCCCCTGCCTAGCCTAGCCTAACCCCCTGCACATCCCACACCCTCCCCCACCTGCCCAGCCACCCCACTACCCCACCTGCATAGCCACCACCCCACCTGCACAACCCCCCTGCCCAGCCCCCCTCCCCCCTGCCTAGCCTAACCCCCTGCACATCCTACCCCCACTACCCTGCCCCCCTCCCCCACCTGCACAACCATCACCCCCACCTGCACAACCCCCCTGCCTAGCCCCCCTTCCCCATCTGCCCAACCCCCCACCTACACAGCCACCCCCACACCTGCACAACCCCCTCCCCCTGCCCAGCCTATGCCCCACCCCCACCCCACCCCCTGCCCAGCCCACCCCCTCCCCACCAAACCCCCTACACAGCCCCCTCCTCCCCACCTCACCCCCGCCAAGCACCCCCGTCTCCCCTACAAATTCCTATAGGGTAGTTGATTTTAAGTTTTAATCATATTTTTTGGGTTTTTGGTGACCCATTCAGGATTCAATCTATGGATACTTTGGAGAAATTAGGTGTTTTGGGATATTTTTGGGGGGTTTAGTTTGGGAGAACTCATGTACATGATGTGTAGTTTTGAGAACACACATCATGTGTTCTTCGTACTTGGGAAAGATGGGTTTTGGGAACTAAAATATTTATACAAGGGGGTGGGTTACATGCCATGTAGTGGTGACTCGAGGTGTGCTAGTGGAAGATGACCATGTAGGGTATAAAGCTATATCTAGTTCGAGGTAAATGGATAGGCATTGTGCGTGGGTAGACCTTGTATGGGGGGGATATATGGATAGGTACATACATGGGAACCATATGTGGGGTAAAGATTGTGTATGGGGTGATACATTCCACACAATAGTGAATTTTTCATGCTAAGTGGGGCCTTGTATGTGAATGTACCCAGGTGGGGGTAAACATCATATACCGAAACACATGATGTGTACTTTGGAAAAGTACACACTGAGCAGTCTATGTCACATGGAACGAGGGGACATTTTGGGTTACATATCATGTACCTAAAGTACAGGTTGAGTACTTTTTTCTCCTTGTTGTGTTTACCCTATTTTAACCCTGGAGTCAGAATTTGACTTATGAGTATTCAATTTTGATCAGTTTTTCATATAAATTTCCATGGTGGAATAATTTCTGTGTTTGAATGTGGTCTTTATGATGTTTTGGACTAAAATAATTCTTTATCAGGATTTATTCAAGGATTGGATTCAGAATCCTCCAGCAGGTTGGGTTGTGAGATGAGAATCATGTGTGAGGGTTATGAGATCATTAGTTGGAATGGATTGTGAAATCTAAGCTAGTTTTGTTCAATGTTCTTTCATATAGATCCTGAAAATTATAATCAAGTAGTATATATGAAGAGATCTTGTTTTATCCTGACATGTTGGTACCTATTTCTCAAGGTTAGAACAGTTGAGGATTACCTCCTTTTTTTAGGATTAGAACTATTGGAACCATTAGGATGGGATGATGTTGTGGGATAGAAGTTATGGTCAGATTTCCTTAAGATATTTATATGCGTCAAAGGGACTCATGAGGATACCATAGTGGGCTTGTTACTGATTGAGTGACCAGTGTTTTCTATATCTTTTAATTAATAATGCCCATGTGGAGTGGTAAATCTTGTACTATAGAGCCCTTGTAAGGTAAAACTTTTATGATTGTCATGAGGACCATTGATAATTCATTGGTTATTCATTTATTTTATATACCCCATTGGATTCATTGTTAATAGATGATCATTTGGAGACATTTTTGATCGATGATCAGTTGGAGGCCATTTAGGGGCATTTGGGATATTTCTACATTGGGTGTGTCTTGTGCTTTGGATGTACTAGAGGTACCCCTCATAGGGTGTATGTTCTTACTGTTGAATTTTTCCCATTTGAGGTTTTTTTGAATGGCTTGGGCCAAGATTTTGGGTTCACCTGAGGACGCTATAGTTGGAAATCACTTTATATTGTCACATTGATGACCATGGGAGCCCCGTGTTTTGGTTTGGCACTAAGGTGGGTCAAAGAGAGCCAATAGTGGTTGTTTTTAGAGGATAATATCCCAGGGACCATGGAGAGGGTATGTTATTTGTTTTATGTGAGTTGATCGATGCTTCTAGATCAGCTATTTGGACAGTGGTTTGAAGGCTAGATCATCCCATGTTTGGTTGGAATTTGGTCGTGAGGTTTGAGGATGTTTCTGGTCAGGACTCTAGTCCAAGGAGGAGAAACATATGATATCATAGATCAGGCATTGGAACTATGTTTTGATCTAGTTATCTCAAAATTTTGACTATATTTAGATGTGATTAGTGATCTAATGGGAGATCTGGATGAGTGAAACACCCCTCTAGTTGAATGAGCACTTAGGATAGAGTGGATTTAGCATCGTAATGTGTTGAGGCACTCACAGAGCAGGTTTTTCTAGTCATTGATGTATTGGTGTTGCCATCAACATGGATGTTCTTTCACCCCCACATCTTATCTTTTCTCACCCCCAGCACATCCCCCCCTCTCCCCCACCTGCACAGCCACCTCCAACCCCCTGTCCAGCCCCCCTCCTCCTCACCTCACCCCTGCCCATCCCCCAACCCCCTCCAGCACATCCCCCCTCCTCCCCACCTCATTTTGACCTCTTCAATATCAATCAAAATGATTATATATAGGTAAATTACAAAAAAACTGCAACCTAAAATGATATATTGCTTGTGTTCATAAGGGAATCATAATAGACAGTACGTTGCAGTGAAATGGAACCAAAAGATCGAAAATAAATGAAGGCATACATACCGATTTAAAGCGAATGAACAAAAATTACTTGAATCAAAGATAATATGATTAGTTGGAAAGTAGATTTAGAACCCTTGAGAGCAGGTAGGGAAGCAGGGTTCCAAACACAACCTAAAATCGTAAGGGGATCATAACACATACCCATTTAATGCGGAAGAATAGAGCGTTGGAAAACCAAACCTGTCGTGCTGGGAAGTAGGGTTCGCGTCGAGAGTCGGTTGGGAAGTAGGATTCATGTCAAGCTATTGGGAAAAATCTTCCATATGGGTGCATCGAGCCATGGTTTAGGGTAAAACGAGAAGGGTTATGGGTTCACATTGAGATTTTGGGAAAAAAAATGTGAGCGCTGATGAGCGGGGAGTGGGGAGCGGCGACCGGTGAGCGGTGAGGGGTGGTCAGGATGGGAGCGGCGATGAGGGGTGGTCGGTATGGGAGTGGCGGTGAGGATGGGAGGAGTATGGGATTGGTGTCGAGGGTTTGTAGAAGTGCGTCTTAGGTATAGGAGAAGTATCCTGATGGCGGGGTGATTTTAGATAGATATATCCCAACGGTTCATTTGAACTGTTGGGGAAAACCGACTATTATCACCTATATGCCAACGGTTCATATGAACCGTTGGAAATGAATGGAATAGGGTATTGTTCCCAACGGTTTGTTCAAACTGTTGGGAAAAAAGCGTTGGGAAAACTTTTATTTCTAGTTGTGTGAATTTTGACAGGACTGCAAACCGCCACAGGGTGTCATCCTGAAGCAGGGCCAAATCATGGCGTGACCGCGGCGTGACCGCGGCGTGACCGCGACGTGACCACGACGTGTTGTCCCGATCCAACGACATCTGCGGGGTGACATCTTCCAAATAGGAGTGAAGGGAGCGGGACAACATTCCAACCATCGCCTCCCTCCCCATTAACTATGGATGGGTAATGTATCTAAAACTCTATCTAGGTATCATACATTGAATTCCGACAAGACTTTGAACCGCCGTGAGGTGTCATCCTGGACCAGGGCCAAATCACGGAATTATCGCGACATGACCGTGGCGTGATCGCGGCGTGACCGTGGCGTGACCGCGGCGTGACCGCAGCGTGACCGCGACATGACCACGTCATGTTAGCCCAGTCTAGCGACATCTGCGGGGCAGCATCTTCTGGCCAGGATCGAAGAGAGCAGGAGGAAGTGGGGAAATATTCCGGCCATTTCCTCCCTCCCCATTAACTATGGGTGGGTAATTTATCTAAAACTCTATCTAGGTATCATACATTGAATTCCGACAGGACCGCGAACCATCGTGGGGTGTCATCCTGGAGCATGACTAAATCATGGCATTACTGCGATGTGACCGCGGGGTGACTGCGGGGTGACCGCAGCGTGACCGCGGCGTGACCGCGGGGTGACCGCGGCGTGACCGCGGGGTGACCGCGGCGTGACCGCGGCGTGACCACGACGTGACCGCGACATGACCGCGGCGCGACCGTAGCGTGTTGGCCTGGTTGGGCGACATCCGCGGGGCAGTATCTTCCAGCTAGGATTCCAAATAAATTCTATGTAGTTGTCCTTCACATTATAGAAACCGATCTTATGTTATAAAAAACAGACTCTTGATTCAGGATTGTGGTATGATAAAGATATATATTTGATATTTGTTGTTTTTAAAAGTGGTACTAGGTAGTTGAAACTACTGATTGAGAATCAAATTAAGCAGGTGTATTACTTATCAATGGTATATGCATTTCTTGGAACTCTAATAATAAAACTTTAATCACCTTGAGAACAATAGAATTTGAGTATGTTTTAACATCTTAGGATGCAACACAAATCTTATGGGAGAATTCATATATGTAAAAAATTAGATGTGCATCAAGGCCAGGAAAACACCCCAAACAGTGTTAAGATGAAGCTTATGGTGGGGAGCACCATAAGCCTGACAGGTGTTAAACAATGACACCATCAGTGTTTTCAGATATATAGGCTCGAGTAAACACCCAAAGGGGTGTCCAAGAGGCCAGGAAAACACCCTAAATGGGTTTTTCCGTAAGATATGGTCATAACAGACATGATAGAACAAATCAACTATTTAATATGTTATAACAAGGGATCGTCGAAAGGTTGTAGTGAGAGGCACAATGACACAACGTCTAAAGGGAAACAAAATGACAGAAAAGAATCATATACCCTAAACTATCACTATGAGTTTTCGCAGATAGCGCACCTCCGTTGGAGGGGTTTTATTATAAAAACGTGACTTTATTTATAAAATGAAACAATTATATTAAAGAAAAATTATTCAAGATATGAAATTCAATATAATTAAGTAGAATTAAGAAAGAAGCTAAATTCAATTTAAAGCATTCTTAAATTAAAGAGGCTACGAGAGGGACTCTACCTCAAGGTGGAACCAAGCCGTCCACTTCAGCTCTTGGAGCTTTCTAACTAAAAGCTGCTGCTCCTCCACTGGGTATACACACCTTCACACACATACAAGGACACCTAGCCCCTATGCACACACTCGCATGGCCATGAGCATGTGCAAGGGGATCCTTGCACATATTCTTATATGTATATATCAGTATCCACTCACCTATGTATGCATTTATATATATATACATGGGAACACCTAGCCCCATACGTGCATAATCACTACCATGGGTGACTATACATGTAATGGGGGAACCCATATACATATACTTACCTATGCACACGCAGGCGAGTCGCCATTGACTTGGAGACTCGAAACCAATGAGCAGGGATCAACACAATACACAAAGGATATTAAGAACCTTAAAACACATGAAGGACGCTACATAACCAGTGAAAAACCAACCAATGGCATTAAATCCTTACCTAGATTGGCAGCGGAGAACCAAATCCACCCAAACCAACATGAAACGATCCAACGCCCTACCGAAAATATAATATGGAGTAAAAAACACTAAATCCCCAAATACATGAGGTGCGAGGAAAGTAGTAACCATAGAATCTTACCTCGTATCAAAGCCAATGGACTGAATCAATCTGAACTACTTCTGGCCCCCTTCGCAGAATATAAGTACCCTATGTCCATAGAAAGCAGTCAAAGATTTAAGTGACAAATGCGATAAAGAAAATAAAATAAAAACTAAACTAAAAAATACCTATCTCATGTTACTATACCTGTCACCGTCCAACATATAAGTACCACAACGCACCATGGGTCAAATCATGTTCCTGCAAACAAAGGGGAAAAAGATCAATGTTTCAAAATGATACTATCAAATAGTACATTCCTATTAATTAACAATTACTCTTCCTATTAATGGTATATAATCAATTTGGCCCAAGTTTCAACTTAGTTTGGTTTTGTTCGATACAAGGGATGAAGTCTTATTATTCTTGGTTTTTATGTTTACACTTGAGATATTTATTTAAAAATGATGCATGTATTTGGCATTATTATTTATGGTTTTAGTTCTTAGCCTGTTGCCATGGGGCCTGTCCTCATGAATAATTCTTGGAATGTAGGGTTCAGTTGACATTTATGCGCTTTAATGTGATTGATGTCACTAATGATGAGAATTTAGATCAAGTAAAATATTCCTAATAGGATTGGGACTTGTAGTGATAGGTGTTTCAATTATACATCTAGCATTTGATGAGGAAATACTTATGAGGATGGATTGGAATCTTGGTAGGTTCTTAGAGTGTGATGGTCCCTCTGAGTATATAAAATTTATTATGAAAGGTTTTACTCCATTTAATGATTCAAGAGTTTAACCAAAGAGATGAAGGATGAGATGCTAGTGTGGGTATTGGGTATTGTTGAATAGATTGGCATTATAATTCCAAGAGGCTTGGTGTGATTTATCTTAGGATGGAACCTGGTTAGTGGGGTTGGGTTATAATACATGATTTTGATGAGGTTCTTGACCGGATTATTGAGAATATAATTAGATGGGTTCGACATGGTGTAATTTTGTGACTAGGACAATCATAAGGTGAGTAGTCCTCTTTGTCTAGTGGGATGATGAGATGTGCATAGAGGCATGGGATAATCCTCGAGAGATGAGTCTAGACTATGTGACTGAGTGGATAGACTAGGATAGGTTTGATAGGATTGAGTGAGTGGCTAACCCATGCGGGGATGATATGATGTATAGAGACACTTGGAGACACTTGGGGTTATTTATGCTATCTCATGGAGACACTTGGGGTTATTTCATGACTTTAACATACTCCAGAAATGTTCCCACATGATGTTTTAGAAAAAAGATTCCATCTCATGGAAGATCCTAAGGCTCCTTTATCTTCCAATGTTTCCTGACACTCACACCTCATGGTATTACAGTATACAAGTGATCTACGTCAAAATATATTCTTAGGATAGATATCATATCCATCACCAAACCACAGATAATCCTTTGAGGGATTAATCAGTCTGGAAAATTGTGATTTTTTACCTTATTAGTAAACAACCCATAACAATTTTCCTTTCTTTTTTTTTTGTATTTTGAAAAGGAAGAGATTACGAAAGAAACACAACAAATGGTAAATGGATCGCAACCGCATAATCAGGTGAGCATATCGTACATCTCTGGAAGTGGAAGCATCCCATGATCTTTGAATGTCCCACCCACACTTGTTCAAAGATATACATACGCATTATACAATAAGTAGGGTACGAAGGGAAATAGGATTGAAATTGTTTCATTCTAATAGGCCATTAATGGAAACTAAGTGTTGAATGATGGATAGATGTCAAGTGGGTATTAGGGAAAAATTGTCTATGAAAAAGTCCTAAATCATTTTAGTTTTATACTTGTTCAGTCATCACTAAGATAAGATCTCAGTGCAAGTTCTAGTCAGTTTACATGCCCCTGGAATCTATCAAGAAATATTCCCAGATAAGAGTATGAAATTGAAGGATTAAATTCCTCTTGGGTAGTGAGAATAAAAAATGGCAATCACAAAGGGCATAAATCCTAAGTAATAGGTCAATTAGTCATTATTTCGAAGATTTTGAATTTTAATTAATTCCTTAAACTTAGCAATCATTATAAAAAAATCTAAGTAGGAGTCAAACATGGTCCTTGGAACTTTTACACTTAACTTTGTTTTAATAAAAAGGGCATAATTATTCTCAAGTTTAAACCATTCTTATTATTTTGAAAAATGTCTCATAGACAAGTGAGAATAATAAAAAATCTAAGTGCATCACATGTGAAACTATGAGAAAATCCCCCCACACTTAAAATGAGGTAGTATCCCTATTATCAATGAAATACTGGTGAGAGTGTTATGGTAGAGATTTTTAATGTTTGTGGGAATGGATATCGAAAAAAATGAAAATAAAAGGGAATTGAGAGATCCCTGGGAAAATCAGTATGCCATGGGGGTGTTTTCTACTGTAATCCTGTGTACCTGAAAAAGTGTTAGAGAACAAAATCCATTACAAGATAATAAATATTAGTTCACCGAGATAAATAGTTGGAAGAGTATATCAACTAGAAAATACCGATCAAGAACCCTAGCGGGAGGAGAGGGAGCCGAGAGGGGGGACGTCCCGCAGGGTGTTCGGCTATGGGGGGTCTCACGCGTGACTGGAGAGGGGGTCAGGGGACGTCGTTAGAGGAGATTGAGGGGAGGGGGATTTCGCCAGGAGTGGGAGCCGAGAGGGTAGGGGGGAACGTTGTTGGGAGTCGAGAGGGGAGGGGGACGTCGTCGTCGGAGAGGGAGCCGAGAGGGGAAGGGGAACACCGCCGGAGGAGAGGGAGGGGACCGGGAGGCGGAGGTGGAGGCTGGGAGGAGATAGAGATCGAGGATGGGGGAGGGGGTCGGGAGGTGGAGGTCGGGGACGGTACGGGATGAGGATCCCTAAATTGGGTGTTAAAATTTTTTCTTTCCCAACATTTTAACAAAACCATTGGGAAACCCCACCATAAAACACCTTATACCAACGGGTTACTAGAACCATTGGTAAAGGGTCTATCCGAATGGGTTTTTTAAACTGTTGGAAAATAAGTTTTGGTATAGGTCCCAATTCCAGTAGTGACATATAACTAGTTTTGTGTGTAATCAAAGGCTTGCTTAAGAACATGCCTCAACTAGTTCTTCAAAAAGTCAGGCATATAAAGAACAAGTTGTCGAATTACTCTTGCATCAAGAAAATGAGAATATCGAATAGGATTCTCATTTAGAGCATGCACATCATCAGGTGAAAGAGGTGTAAAAAATAATCCAACGATCATCTGAGCCAGGTGATTTGAGTGGATGTAGGATGATGCATCCAACCAATTTCCAGACTAAAGTTTGCAAAATCAGGAGAGCTTTTAAGAAAGTTTTAGATGTAGCATCTCAAGATCCACCTCATCTTTCCAGACTGGGGACTCTTTTAATCCAACCCTTGGGATCAACAGACATGATTCAAGGAGTTGAGCAAGAAAAACAAGAACAACCCCAGTCCACCGGACTGGAGACTTTTTCAAATTCTCAATCTCTTCCTTAGTGAAAGTCAGTCTTTTCTCGATTAGGAAAGAAGCCACAAGAGGAACGTAGAACCGAATTATCAGGATATTCCCTCCAAATTACAGTTCATCAAAAAGTTCTTGAGGGATCAATCAAACAAAAGGCAATGTCTCATAAATGACATGGAAGAAGACAATATCATAGAAGCGCTGATAGAAGGGCTGCAATGCGTTATGCATCGATAAATGTCATCAATGCTGTTATCACTGATCCCCCATAACATGAGGTTCACTTAGAGGAATCAGATGAAGAATTTCCTATTCAAGAGGTTGTACACATAGAAAGAAATGAAGGAGGTGTACATACCAGAAGACAGAGGGTTTCCCAGGGGCAAGACATTCCTTCGGGTAATGCCCTTCCATACTCCAGAAAGGCACATGCCAAGGAAAAGGGTAAAAGTAAGGTTACATCCTACCTCTAGAGAAGGCCAATCACTCTCATTAGAGGAAAGTTTCACACAACAAGAAGAAGAAATGAAGGAGTTAAGGAGGTTAAATATAGAACTACTTCAATGTAGTCTTCCTCCTAGGCATGCTAGATTTAATCAATCAAGGGAATTTGTTGCAGCTACTGGGATGGATCAAGAATATTTCCCTTTACAAGTACACCCTCACAGGTCCAATCCTATGGGTCATACACGAAAGTAACTGGCAATACTACCATCAGTGGTAGTACTGGTCGCCACACCCGTCCAAACTCCAGTTATTGCAACTGCTCAGGTCCAAGCTCAACTAGATGTTTCTCAAAAATTAATGACTACCATTGAGTCATTAACAGCTCGGTTGGAAGCTATGGAGGGAAAGCATGCACAAGTTCAACCAGAAAAGAGATCTTACCCTGAATGGGTGGATACAATTCCTCCCCCATTAAATTTTGCGAATACCACATTCCCAATTTTTAATGGTTCGGGAAATCCAAAACAACACTTAATACATTTTGTTTCTCGTTGTGATCCTACGATGAGAACTCCTTAACAACAAAAAGCAGTTAAGCTCAGGTGTTTTGTGCAGTCATTACAAGGACCTGCTTTTGTCTGGTATAAAATTTTTCAATCTCAGTCAATTACTGGGTGGGAAGATCTCCGTCAAATATTTCTTCTTCAATTTAGCTCAACATTACCAAAGACGATAGTTTTTGATCTTAACAATTATAAGCAAAGGGAAAATTAAAGAGTTTTAGAATTCATTGCTCACTGGTAGGGATTAACATATTCCTTAAGTTTAGCACTCCCTTAAGAAGAGTTGCTGCCAATCTTTGTGGCAAATCTACGTGATGAATTATGCACACTGTTGATCCCTATGAAATACACAGGAGGGTTTTTAGACCTTACTTCAATCGATCAAAATATAGAAGACTCTCTTATAAATACTAAGGCTAAAACTCAAGTAATTCCATTAGTTTCAAGAAGGAGAATAAAGAAATAAGATACTGCTACGGTTACACTTAAACAAGCACCTGTACCTCCTTCCACTTCAAAACCTTCATCACATCGAAGGGATCCACCTCCTGAGCGTCAACAACAACGACCACCTCGTCAAGATGATAAAAAATATCAAAGGCGGAAACAGTTTTAGGATTTAAAGAACAAAGTTTATTCTTTCTGGAATAAACAAGTTCCTGGTTACTTCATCTCGGCTCTGGAAAACAATCTGGTTCAGTTGCCAAGGACAAAAGGCCGAACAAGGAAGGAGATAAAGACCTCCCCAACTATTGCCCGTTTCATCAGATGTTGTGGCATCCCATTCAGGAGTGTTTTGTCTTAAAAGACCTCATGCAAAATATGGTGGACTCTGGACAAGTAAAACTGAAAGGTTATTCAGCCCAGGTAGCATGTGTTACTGCTACTGATCCAGAGGAAAAAGGTGAGTGGCATGAAGTCAAAAGTAAAAATGTGTAGAAATATGATGATTGGATGGTCAGGAAAACGATCAACAAAACTCATTCCATTTTACAAACACAATTGAATCAACCAATTGTGTCTTCTGTTATGTCTACTACAATAAAACCCCCTTCATCAAAAGGAAAATCCTCAAAGAAGTAGCATAATTTGAAGAAAGAAGAGTAGTTAGAAGAAGATGAGCTTGTGTCAAAGCCTAAGTTGTCTTTAACTCTGGAAAATTTTATGCTGTCTGCTTCAAAATCACGGGCACCACCCCACCAAACGGCACAACCTGAACTGGTTCATCAAGCATAATCTTCATCAGATGAAGAATTGATCTTTGGTTCTGTTAACATGATTCATTTAACGAATCCTTATTCCAATGACAAATTCGATTATGATGAGCCTAAGTTCCCTGTATATAACATAGGAATTAGAGGAAGAGATAGAGGTCTAGGATATAGGGAAAGATGTGGATATTCCAGAATCCACTATTTTAATCCTACCCCTGCTAGAACTGTATATGTGGTAGAAACTCATGGTAAAGCCCTTCAGCGGGCTCAACAGGAACAACGAAGTTTTTCCACACATGACAGATTTGGTCCTAACACAATTATTTTGGAAGACCAGTTAAAGGTCACACCTTCTTCCTCTCAATAAATAGACAGACCTAGTCAGTCTAATCTACTGAAGCTAGGAGTGTTTCCAATTCCTGCCTCGATACGGGATGCATCTACTGCCAAAGCATCAACTTCCAAGGCACCTATAAAACCACATTTTTATGATGGGAAACACAGACCTTTGGACCAAAAGTATAATGTCTTGAAATATTTGTCCCAAGTAATAGACAAGTTATCAATTCTGGATGCCTTGAATCTATCAAAAGATCTTAGGGAGGTGCTTATTAAGGCTTTTTCAAGTCCTCAAGAATTTGAAACTGAAATTCCTGCAGCTGAAGTCTACCATATAGAGAATGATCCTGCAGAATGTCATGCAATGATATATTTTACAGATGAAGATGAAGATGATGTTATACATGGACATATCAGACCTTTGTATCTATCTGGAAAATTTAATGACATAGACATCCGACGAGCTTTCATTGATAATGGCTCAGGAGTCAACCTCATTCCTATTCATACACTTCGTCGATTGGGCCACACCAAATACGATTTATCTCCTTCTACTTCGATGTTGCAAGGATATGATAAGAATGAACAAGAACCTATGGGAGATATTACACTCAGAATTCAGTTTGGAGACCTTGTGTCTGATTCAGATTTCATGGTTGTTTGTCAGGACATAGCCTTCAACATTTTTCTTGGAAGACCTTGGCTACATTAACATGTGGTCGTACCTTCATCGTACCATCAATGTCTCAAATATTGTTTCAATGGTCAAATTGGGACATTTTATGGTGACAAGGACCCATTCAAAACATGTGAATCTCAATACATTGAGGCAAAATTTTATCACATGGAGGGAAAGGAAAAATCCACGACAAAGAAGGTCACCAATCATCCGCTGAAATTCAACAATTCTGTACTTCATCAACTAGGTCAGAAGAAGTTATAGCGATACCAGAGGAAAACAATGATGTCGATTCTCCATCCATCATCTCCTCTCTATTACCCCAGGAATACCCTTCATCATCAATAGGTTCAGAAATGGTAGCCTATTCTCCAAGATGTTCAAATTTTAACTTCTCCCATGACCATGGAAATTATGCTCTGTCATCTATTATATAAGTAGAAATAGAAGAAGTAACACATATTGAAGAAGAAGAGGAATATCTTAGGGATGATCCTCCATCATTTGAAGAGGGTATCTCTACTACTGTGGATGAACTCAGAGAAATAAATCTGGGTACAAAAGAAGATCCATGCCCCACTTTAATTAGTGCATCCATGACTCTTGAAGAGTAAGAAATGTATACTTCATTTCTAAAGAAAAATCGATATGTATTTTCTTGTAATTATACAGAAATGCCAGGTCTTGATCCTGATGTTGCCACTCATCATTTGGGTTTTCCAGAAGAACATCGAGGATTCAAGCAAGCAGCAAGAAGAACACACCCAACTTATGCCTCCAAAATTAAAGCTGAAGTTGATAAGATTATCAAGGCTAAGTTCATCAGAGAAGTTAAATATCCCAAATGGTTGGACAATATTGTCCCTCTGAAAAAGAAGAATGGACAAATTAGAGTTTTCATTGACTTCAGAGACCTTAATCAGCATTGTCCCAAAGATGATTTTCCAGTTCCAATCATAGAACTATTAATTGATGAAACAACAGGCTACGAAGCTCTTTCCTTCATGGATGGTTACTCTGGGTATAATCAAATACGAATGAACCCAGAAGATGAGAAGTCTAAAACCTTTAAAACTCCTCAAGGTGTGTTTTTTTATCGAGTAATGCCCTTTGTCCTGAAGAATGCAGGTGCAATGTATCAACGTGCCATGCACTATATCTTCAAACCCTTTTTAGGGAAATTTGTTGAATGTTATGTGGATGATTTGGTGGTTAAATCCAAACAAAGTTCTGATCACTTGGATGATCTAGAAATCATATTCAACAAACTTCAACAACACAATTTGAAGATGAACCCCTTGAAATGTGCTTTCGGGGTAACCTCAGGAAAATTTCTCGGCTTTGTTGTATGCCATCGTGGTATCGAAGTTAATCCTGAGAAGAAAAAATCAATCCTTGAAATGTAACCTCCTAGAAATTTGAAGGAATTAAGAGGACTTCAAGGACACTTGGCCTATATTTGGCATTTCATTGCCAATTTGGCAGGCAAATGTTTTCCCTTCACCAGATTAATGAAAAAGGGAGTCACCTACCAATGGACTGAAGAATGTCAAGAAGCATTCTATATCCTCAAGAAATATCTCTTGAGTCCACCGGTATTAATGCCACCTGTTGAAGTAAGACTACTTATTCTCTATGAGACAGCTTTAGAGCTATCATTGGATGCCTTCCTTGCCCAAAAGAATGATGCTGGGAATGAAAACAACCTTTACTATCTCAGTCGGACTATGCTTGAGGCAGAAACTTGATATTCAAGTATTGAAAAGTGATTCCTATCATTAATCTTTGTAGTTAAGAAATTGAGACACTACCTGCAACATCATGAGGTCCAATTGGTATCTCGTAATAACCCGCTCAAATTTATCCTTAGTCGTCCAATGCTTACAGGATGTCTGGAAAGGTGGGCAGTTATTTTTCAGTAGTTTGATACCCAATATGTGTCTCAAAAGGCAATAAAGGGGCAAGCTCTGACCGATTTCCTTACTGAACACCCATATGTAGAAGATACATCTTTAAATATTGAACTTCCTAATGAGGAAGTCTTCTCTATTCAAGATAATCCTCAAACATGGGAAATGTACTTTGATAGTGCCTCTAGAAGTCCAACAGGGAAGAAAATGGAAGATCCTAAATTCAACAAAGTTGGGTTAGTAATCGTGCTTATTTACCCAAAAAAGGTAGTGCTACCCTATTCCGTCTTATTGTTGGAAGGCGGTACAAACAATGAAGCAGAATATCAAGCTCTCATCGCAAGCTTGGAATTGGTACTTCAGGCACAGTTGAATCACTTGAAGGTAAAAGGTGATTCATATTTGGTAATCAAACAAATCAATGGGGATTATGCCATCATAAAGGAAGAGTTAATCCCTTTGTGTGATTATGTTAGAGATTTAATGGCGGAATTTCCCTCAGAACCGGCATTTTCTTATGTCTTGCAATCACAAAATGCCCAAGATGATGCACTGGATAATGTAGCCACATCCCTGACAGATCCAAATCGGGACGAAACAATCATCAGTATTTCCCACCGTCGTGCAGTTTCACATTTTATTCAAATCAGAATAGAGGAAATCAATGAAATCAGTCCCATTTCTGAACCATATGGTCATACTATAGGATGGATGACACCTATCAGGAAATACCTTCAAAATGGAACACTCCCACCTAATAGAGTCGGGAAAGAACAAGTCCGGTGACATGTGGTCAATTTTACTCTTTATGATAGCTCAGATCACAAAAAAATTCTCTACAAGAGAGGTTTTGCTGGAATTATCTTCAGATGTATTGATGGTGAAGATAAAATGGATATCATGAATGAAGTACATGTAGGATTTTGTGGTTCCCACCAGTCTGGACATAGACTTTCTGGTCAAATTCGAAGGCTTGGATACTTCTGGCCTTCAATGATGTAAGATTGTGTTGATTTCACTAAGAAGTGTCATTCTTGACAAGTATGTGCCAGATTCATTCATCAACCCCCGAAGTTACTTCATATTACTAAATACTCCTGGTCGTTTGCTACATGGGGAATGGATGTAGTAGGACCTTATCCTCCGGCTACAACTAAGCAGTTTAAGTATATTCTTACTGCTACTGACTTCTTTTCCAAATGGGCAGAGGTAATACCTCTCAAAGAAGTCGGTGCTAAAAGCATTGTTATCTTTGTCAAGTCTAACATCATTACCAGATTTGGTGTTCCTCATACCATATTGACGGATAATGACACCAAATTTTGTTCATCCGAAGTAAGAAAATTGTATCAAGAATACAATATCAGATCCAACCATTCATATCGGTATCATGCAGCAGCCAATGGTCAAGTAGAGGCTTTCAATAAGACTCTTTCAAACATACTTCAAAAGATGGTGGATAAATATAAGAAGTCATGGCCTGATAAATTTTTTCATGCTCTATGAGCTTATCGAACTACCACCCGCACTGCTACACAATCAACTTCATATTCATTGGTATATGGAATAGAAGCAGTCTTGCCTATTGAAGTCCAATTACCTTCTCTTAGAGTCACCATTTGTGATTAGTTATCTATAGATGAACAACCTCAAAAGTTATTGGATGAATTGGACTAACTAGATGAAAAAATATTGTGCACACTGCACCATTTAGAAGTCTATCAGAATCGAATAACACGAGCTTTCAATAAAAAAGTTCGTCTTTGTTCATTCTTTCAAGGAGAATTGGTATTGGTCCTCAGAACCCCAATGATACTGGGAAAGAAGCCTCCAAAGCTTGATCCAAAGTGGGAAGGACCTTACTCAATACATAGGGTTTACTCCAATGGAGCTTATTCTTTAATCTCAATGGATGGAGAACTCATTACAACTCCAACCAATGCAAGATTCTTGAAGAAGTATTTTGTGTAACACAAATACACCTATTGTCCTTGCTGCAGGACATTAAATTGCATAGTCCCTTCTATCGTCCAACATGACATTAAACTGTGTCCCTCTATCGTCCAACATGACATTAAACTGTGTCCCTCTATCGTCCAACATGACATTAAACTATGCATCGTCCGAGCTGCAAGACGTTAAACTGCCAAGCAACCCATGTCTGTGACACATGAAATTAAATTGTGATCTCCGCATACACAATTGCCTTTTAAACACTGTTTCCATGCGTGCCCTGGGAAACTAACCATGCATAAGCCCCACATCATCCTTCGTGGTCGCATCTTTCACGACACGATCGTCAGGTCTGTTGCTGCTTCTTGTTTCTCACACCGAGCATGACTCACGTGAGCCTAGAATAAGATTCGACCATGAAATTTTCTTTGAGCTGCTAACCACACTTAAGTCCCAACATCATCTTCAGGTCACTGTCCTCAAGTACACCCTAATCTTTAAATCCCTCTCAATTGAACTACGTATACTTTGATCCTTGTATCCTAGGCCGGGTACGTAGGCAACCTCCTGAGGTTCAATCCACAAACCACTTTCTTCACATCAATTCAACTTCATCCCATATGATATTGATTCGTGAAGCCCTCGTCAACTGTCTTATTCATATTGGTTCACTTTCATCCTACATGATGTTAAACTGTGTATGTCCCATCATCCTAGCTATATGACATTAAACTATACAGTCCTCCATTGTCCTTGATGCAGGACATTAAAATGTATAGCACTGGTCCATGCATATGACCTTAAACTATTTTTGCACCTTTTGTCCTGTATGACAATAAACTACAACAATACTTGATGCCCTCACTCGAGAGGAATCATTATTGACATGGTCTACAACCATGTCATGTTTCAAGAACTACGTGTGCCTTGATTCTCATCCTTATGAGATACGTAGTGACACCTAAGTCTTTAATCTTGGGTCCAACCATAATTGAAATAAAGTATTCTTTACCCCTCATATGTATGAACTAAATCTGTACAAAGGGTATTTCAAGAACTACGTGCATCTTGATTCCCATCCTCATGGGATACGTTGAAACGCTCGAGCATTCCTTGAGTCCAGCCCTGAGCCTTTGGGCCTAACCCCAAACTCCACTATTGGTCCCTTGATTGAAAAGTCCCATTGGGAGCACATGGTGTGATATAGAACACCCTGGTCTTTATTCACATCAGATTTATAACAAATGCACGATGTGTCTCCCTCACTATGGTCCGAGCTCTATGACCCTAAACTAAGACCTTCCATGCTCTCATCCTGCATGACATTAAACTATATTTCAAGAACTATGTGTGGCTTGATTCTCATCCTAATGAGATACGTAGTGACATCCATAATTTCAATTCAAGACCCAGTCGCAACATTATACAAATAATATTCATGATCTTTATAACCCTTTTCTTGACTTCTGGTCGTAAAATGTCTGATACTTGAGAATTATTTTTCCTGACTATGCAGCACGTGCCCTTAGGTGACCTTGCATAAGTTGTCTACATAATGGACATGTCAGCCAAAAGATGCTGCTATTTGACTATGCAGCTCATACCCTAGTTGGCCCTGCATAATTCAACCTCTATAATAGGTTTTTCAAGTAATGTTAACTTCATTCTTAGGAGAAGCCTCTTTTGTCCCTATTAGTCTTAACGATGATATGTAGGGATCTGTAAAAAAAACTGTCATCCTTAATATATTTGTTCCATACTCTTTCTCATGATCTGAAAATATTATGTTGTATAATGTTTCTATCTCTAGTTTTAGACATATTATTTAAAACCACAAATACCTTTTTTCTTACGTTTGGGTCAAACCTTCGTAGAAGTCACATTCCTACAATTCTTTGACAATTCTGATTGGAAATATCCTCTCCATGTTCAAGTACCTTTCTCTATAAAACAAACTCTGTGCTTTGGAAAATTTGAATCCCCATAAAACTTTATTTGGATTTTAGCAATAGAAAGTCAAATTTTTGAGAGTTCTTTTGCCCGACTATGCAGTACGTGCCATTAGGTGGCCTTGCATAAGTTGTCTATATAATAGACCAATCAGCCAAAAGATGCTACTATTTGACTATGCAGCTTATGCCCTAGTTGGTCCTACATAATTCAGCCCCCATAATAGGTTAGTCAAGTAGTGGTAACTTCATTCTTAGAAAAGACTTCCTCTAATTCCTTTTAGATCTTTTCCCATTTCATTCCTCATATTCAAAATTTCTCAAGTCACAGTTTACAATTTCCCCCTCCATACTTGAATATGGTAATATGTTTCCAAACAAATTATCAAGAATTGAGTTAATATCATCCATTTGGTCAAAGCTATTCGACTTTAAATATTAGCCTTTTTATAGTCAAACATGCATGAATTTAAACTACCAATAATAAAATACATGGTACTCATTAAATTGGGAACCTATAAAGGGTACTCTGAACAAAATTCGAGTCCCAGCTCGCTAGACATACATTTTTTATGATTTAGGAAACATTGAGCAATTAAAAGATGAAAAGTTTGTGGGGTTATTTATATAACCCTAGTAAAAATAAAACTATGTTTACTAAGCCCATTGGCTTAGGTAAAAATAAGATCAATTATCAAGAAAATGAAGAAATTACAGAAGACTTTCAACATGACTTCTCATCTATTTCACAACATCCCGAGCTTCGTCAGCAGCCACTTGAAGTTCATTTACCTGACCAGATTCACTCTCTTCAGCTTGAAAAAGTTCTTATTTGGCATCTTTTATGGCTTTTATACCATCTTCTTGGACTTCTTCCAATGAATTATGAAGCTGGTCAAGCTTCCCAATAACATCATCTAGCTCTTGCTGAAGGTGCAACTGCTGGACAATCTTCTCCTTGATCTTTTGCTTCAGCTCCTTAAGCTTTACAGCATGATCAGACTTAGCTCGAGACACTGTAGCATGAAATTCATTGATATTTATCATCAATATAGCTCTGATAAGGTCTTGACGACACCTTTTCTGTAACGCCCCGACCCTAGTTACCCAGAGTCGGTGCATTATTACATAACATTGGCATGATCACAAGAAAGATCAAATCTCGAAAGACCGATTGGTTTAGTAGCCTTGGAAACACTAGATATATTCATAAGTCTTACATTACATCATAAAATGAAAAACTACTACAACAACATATTGTCTCCATAATCCACACTCATATCCCCACATAATATCCCTGCAGGTCATTCATAATTTACTTCTTCACTTCCTGGGAAAAATAAAACATAGAAAATGGGTGATCTCAAATGCCCCGTAAGGATAACAATATAGCGGAAACTTTCATAAATAAGAATAAACATTTAAGGAAATGTATAACTAAAACAAAAGCCTTTCAAACTTGAACTTTCAACATAGTATGGCATAAATAAAATGAAATAATGCCATTTACTTATTCACATGGATATTCTACTAATCGAATAATCACATGCAAAATCAATAACCACTTTCATAATGATGGAATGCATAATGCCAGACTATCATAACCACATAGACAAGGCCTCGTGCCAAGACTACAAATAATATTTTGTCAAGGCCTTGTGCCAAGACACTAGTTTGTCTCATGAGACCTACCGATGCATCGAGGAGCTATAGCGGGCTCCACCCGTCACATATTAAGTCCAATGCATTCCCATATGAAAAGGTTTAAACATAACATAAACATTCGTATTAAAACTAGAATACGAAATGTCAATACTTTCACCATAAACCATGAATGGTATAAAAATATCACATCCACAGTCAAACATATCACAAAACCTTCAATACAATATAGAAGTTTTGTATCATAATAAATCAACTTCAAATAAGCGTAAAATCCATCAAAGGATGTTGACATAGATGAAATCAAAACTCCTTTTAGAGAAATATCTCTTTCTATTTTGAAATAATTTAAGAGTCATATATTTATAAAATAAAACATTTTCTTTGAAAATATTCTTATAAGCTTTTAAGGGAAGCTTCGACGATTTTATAATGGCGGAAAATAGCCGCACCCGCCGTATAAGTTAAAAAAAAACATTCTTACCTTAATTCTGTCGAAAAGGTTAAAAGGACCTTGTTTTGAAAATGACGGAAAGATTCCTCTTATAAAAATTCAAACAAGGGTATAAATGACTTTAATCCATATTCTTGTAAATAATAAAAATGTTTTGAAATACATTTTTAAGAAAACATGGATGTGGATGATAAAGAGATCCCAATAGATTATTACGTATAAACAACCTCGGATAATGAAGAGATTGTGAAATAACCCTTACCTTGTACTTTTCCTTGGTTGGGGTAGGTTAACCTCCTGTATAATGGTGAAATAATTGTTATTAAATTATACAAGAATCATATACATTAATATTATATCATATATGATCTTTTAACATTGATTTGATAATAATATCTTAGTATTATCGTTGTTTCGGGTGTTAACTTACTTGTTTTATTTTATATGTTTTGTTACGTAAGACATGTTTGTAAAGGATAGGTTGTATATTATTCATATCCAGAATGATATAAAGTCCTTAAACATCATTTTTTAAATCATCAAATGATAATTATACTTGAATGGATACGATGGAGAATGAATCTCATCGCGTTCGTGGAGACGGTAGTCCGTACGTACGCACGAGCGACAATATCATTCTTTTGATATTAAAATAATATATAAATGGATGGTATATCATATATAAAGAATCATTAACATGTTATATTTATTATTTACATGAGTTACACATCATTATTATACCCATCCAAATAATATTATATTGAATAACAATTACACCATGACGTGGAGACGGTAAGCCGTACGTACACACGTATGGTGACATGTTATTCAAAGGGTGGATAGAATACTGAATATGGTTGTACCATATTTATAATAACATCACAGTATATATATTATACTGGATTCATTATTTTAGAATGGTAACAACAAAGGAAGAAGAAGTGGAAGAAGAAATGAACTTGGTAAAAGGGGGGTGAAATCATTACCTCTTCTTCGGGTTCTTCCTTTTGATTTGATCAAAAGGGATCCTTAGGTTGGATTTATGATCAAACTAAGGCCTCTAGGTTGTAGTGAGGGAATTTGGGAGAGTATTTGGGCAGATTTTGGCCGAACCAAAAGGCTTTGAAGGTGTGAAGAAATGAGAAGGAGGAGTTCCCTTTTATAAGAGGGGTGAGGGGCACCTTTGGAAAAGCTAGAAATATTAATTTATAATAAATTCATATTCAGTTTCTAATGACTCAAAAGTTTATTATTTAAATTTTAAGGTGGGGATAGGTCTAAAACAACTCAACCATTATAATTTAGACAGGTTTGGGTACTTATATTAACCTTATCGTTAAGTATTAACTCTAAATTAATTAGTTTCACTTTTACAATGTCTCTTTGTATTTTTATATAATATGGTTAATAAACTTACTATATACATCCAAGAGACCACCCAAGTGGTCAATTAATGATGAACCTATCATGATATAAGTCTCTTGGCCGAACCTTAGATTTTTAGGAATTTAATATCAATTAATAATATAATATTTGTTTTAAGAATTCTTTTATGTCAATTTTGACACTATTCAATAGTTGATTTTTTTGAAACTCATAAAAGATTTATTACTTCGCAAAAAGTAAATTAAATCAATACTAATATATCATATTATCCTAGAAAATTAGTTTAATTCATTAAAAGTTTCATATTATATTTATTTGGGTATTTATAATATCAATTATTTTAATTTTTCACTATTATAGTAATTACTTCATCATCATTGTGTCATAAATAAATTAAATTATTTAATGTCTAAAAATTATAAATAAACTATAATTATGTATTAAATCTTTTTATCTTTCTAATGAATATTTATAATCTAAAATCCAACATATATAACCCTATGTAAAAATTGTTTTGCTAAAAGATATATGCTTGTGTCATTTTTGTATTCATTTTAACTTAATTAAAAAAAAGTGTCCCTATCACCTACAAGTGGCACCATGGGGTCCCAAAATCGACCCAAAGATGCCTAAGGTCGAACATGTATCAACCAATAAGGCTAGGACACGTTTTAGGGTAATTTATTATTATTATAATATTATTTTTTAACCCTTATTTACCGGATTTACCCTTAACCATGGTAAATAAAATATTTACCGCAATAATTATTCAAAATGTCTAAAAATAAAAGTTAACTATTTACACAATTTGGACATCCTGATTCCAAATATGGAATCCATTTTTCTAAATTCAAAAAACAGAAGTTGCAGAAATTAATTTAAAATTAATTCCCGCTGCCAAAACAAAAAGCGTGTTTTTAAGAGATAATAACTATCAAAAGATTGACACTTGTTTATGTTCGGTTTAATTGTAAAATTATGTCCAATGACCAACATTATATTAAATGGTAAAAATATATTCTAAATATACTTTAAAACCACTCAAATTCATAATTTATTACTATTAATTATTTTTATTAAAAAAGTTGTTTTTAATTAAAATTTAGTAATTTTCACTATTCATCAAAATATGAAAGTTATCCGAAAAGTACCAAAATTTCACCTTAGGCTAAATTTGATATTCCAAATCCAGAAATGAAGTCCATTTTAAAATATAAAATATATATAATTTCAAAAAGTAGGTATTACTATTCATAACGGCTAGTTTGATTGGTTATGGTGTGTTAGAACTCGGTGTTGCGTACAACACACGCTATCACATTATTCAAAGAGAAGCGTACCGTAGAAGCTTGGGGTGTTACATTCTCCCCTCCTTCAAATAATTTCATCCTCGAAATTTCTAGAATACTACCGCATGAAAAGACTCGGGTGGTTCTTCATCATAAGTTCCTCGGGTTCCCACGTTGCCTCTTCCATCTTATGGTTTCTCCACAAAACTTTTACCAGACGCGTCGTCCAGTTTCTCAGTACTTGTTCTCTCGTATCAAGAATCTTGACGGGATCTTCCCAATAAGACAGATCGGGTTCCGGTTCTAATTCCTCATAGGTGATTACATGCGTTGGGTCAGGCATGTATTTCCTCAACAGAGATACGTGGAACACATCGTGAACTTTGGAGAGACTTGGCGGCATTGCCAATCGGTAAGCTACAACCCCAATTCGTTCTAGAATTTTGAAAGGTCCGATGTACCTGGGACTCAATTTACCTTTCTTACCAAAACGTATGACTCCCTTACATGGAGATACCTTCAGGAAAACATGATCACCGACTTGAAATTCCAAATCCTTCCTTCGATTATCAGCATAGCTCTTCTGCCTACTTTGAGCTGCTTTGATGTGATTTTGGATTACCTTCACCTTTTCCATCGTTTCCTCCACCAGTTCTGGACCTACAAGTTTTCTTTCACCAACGTCATCCCAACAGGTTGGTGTACGACATCTCTTTCCGTATAACGCTTCATATGGTGCCATCTGAATACTCGAATGGAAGCTATTGTTATAGGAAAATTCTACCAGAGGTAAATATTGATCTCACATACCCTGAAAGTCAAGTGAGCAAGATCTCAACATGTCTTCTAAGGTTTTAATAGTCCGTTCTGATTGTCCATCTGTCTGAGGGTGGTAAGTATTGCTCAAATGAATTTCAGTATCCAGTGATTTCTGAAGACTTTTCCAAAATCTTGAAGTAAAACGGGGATCACGATCAGAAACAATCGATAGGGGTACTCCATGAAGTCTCACAACTTCATTAATATATAGTCTTTCTAGACGTTCCAAGGGTGGATCTTCTCTTATAGCAAGAAAATGTGCTGATTTGGTAAGATGATCAACAATAACCCATATTGCATCGTTCCTTCTAGGAGTCTTTGGTAGCCCCATGACAAAGTCCATCGTAATATTGTCCCATTTCCACTCCGGTATGGGAAGAGGTTGCATGACTCCTCCAGGCTGTTGCCTTCCAGCTTTAACTTCCTGACAAACCATACATCTTGACACAAAATCAGCAATCTCCCTCTTCATATTGTCCCACCAAAAATGTTCCTTCAAATCTCTATACATTTTGGTGCTCCCATGGTGTATAGAGAAATTGAAACTATGAGCATCATCCAGCAATTCCCTTTTTAGATCAGGTATATCGGGAACACAAAGTCTCTTCCCGAATTTCAAAATTCCGTCTTCATACACAAAGTCTCTCAATCTCCCATCATTCACAGCTTTAATCTTCTTTTGGAATTCTTCATCATCGGTCTGAGAACTCTTAATCCTTTCTAGTAAAGATGGTTTGGCAACCATTTGAAAAAGAATTGATGTTTCGCCTTCCCTGGTTATTCCCATGTCCATCTTCACTAGATCCATGAAAATTGGATCCCTTTCAATTCTCATACTGTTCAAAACTCCATGGTCTTTTCTGCTCAAAGCATCTGCCACCTTGTTTGCTTTCCCCGGGTGGTAGTGTATCGTACAATCATAATCCTTGAGTAATTCAAGCCATCTCCTTTGCCTCATGTTGAGTTCTTTTTGTGAGAAGATATACTTCAAACTCTTGTGATCAGTATAAATCTCACATTTTTCACCATAGAGGTAGTGACTCCATATCTTCAAAGAAAATATCACAGCTGCTAACTCGAGATCATGAGTAGGATAGTTTTGTTCATGAATTTTCAGCTGTCATGATGCATAGGCAATAACTCTATCATTCTGCATAAGGACACAACCAATTCCTTTCTTTGATGCATCACTATAAATAACGAACCCATCATTCCCCGATGGTAGAGTCAATATAGGAGCATTGACTAATCTTCTCTTCAGTTCTTCGAAACATTCTTCACACTCTTTTGTCCAAACAAATTTAACCCCTTTACGTGTGAGCTTCGTTAATGGGTTAGCCAATCGGGAAAAATTCTGGACGAAACGTCGATAATAACCTGCCAAACCAATAAAACTGCGTACCTCAGTTATACTCGTAGGTGCTGGCCATTCTTGGATTGCCTTGGTCTTAGAAGGATCAATAGAGATTCCATCTTTAGAGACAATATGGACAAGAAAAGAAATCTCATGAAGCCAGAATTCACACTTGCTAAACTTTCCATATAATTCATGCCTCCTCAGAGTCTTCAAGATAATGCGCAAGTGATTTTCATGATCTTCGTAGCTTTTAGAGTATACTAAGATATCATCAATAAATACCACCACAAATTCATCGAGATACTCCTTGAAAACTCTATTCATCAGATCCATGAATACAGAGGGTGCATTAGTCAATCCAAACGACATTACAGTAAACTCGTAATTCCCGTACCTAGTTCGAAATGTTGTCTTCGGAATGTCTTCCTTCTTCACACACAACTGATGGTATCCAGATCGAAGGTCAATCTTTGAAAAGTATTGAGCTCCATGCATTTGGTCAAATAAATCATCAATACGAGGTAGGAGATACTTGTTCTTTATCGTTATAGCATTGATCTCCCTATAGTCGATACATAACCTCATAGATCCATCTTTCTTTTTAACAAAAAGAACAGGGGCTCCCCATGGAGAAATACTAGGGCGAATAAATCCTTTATTACTCAATTCCTCTAGTTGTTTCTTTAGTTCAACTAATTATACAGTGGCCATTATATAAGGGGTCTTCGATATAGGCCTTGATCCAGGAATTAAATCAATGGAAAACTCAACTTCTCGTTCTGGAGGATGTCCAGGTAAATCTTCTGGAAATACATCTACAAATTCTTTCACAATAGGTACATCCTCTATTTGAACATTCCTTTCCTCACCCATAGTTATTTCATTCTCTTCCTCCCCAATAATTGAATTTAGTTGAGCTATTGAGGGTGGATCTAAATAAGAATTAGGTGGTGACGATTCTGCTCTAAAGATAAGGTGTTCATTATCATTATCATCAAGAATCATAACCTCTTTCTTCTTACAATAAATCTTCGCATCATAGTCCGAAAGCCAGTCCATACCAAGGATTATGTCAAACTCAATCATAGTCATGACGATGAGATCAGCAGATAACGAACATTTATGTGCTCTAATGGGGACTGATTCACAAAACTTTGTTGCAATGATACTTCCCTTAGGAGTTTTAACTGACAACTCCCTTGTTAAATCAAATTGGAAATATCTAATTTTCTTAGAAAACTGGGAAGATATGAAACAATGTGATGATCCAGAATCAAATAATGCATTTGATAAACTTGAGGAAACCATTAAATTACCTGCCACCACGTCTTTCGGAGCTTCTACCTCAGCAGTAGTGATAACATAAGCTTGGCCTTGATCCCTTGGCCTTTTCTGAGGTAAGTTCTCCTGACGCTTAGGACATTCATTTGCATAATTCCCCATCTCCCTGCAATTGTAGCACTGAACGTTGGTAGCTTCCTTCTTCCCCTTGCAATCACGAGCTTGGTGGCCTTTTTCACCACACTTGTAACAGACTCCCATTCCCTTCAAGCAAGTACCAGGATGTTTCTTCCCACATTTACCACAAGATGGATATTCAACCTTTCCCTTCTTCCCCTTATTTCCATTCCCAGATTGATCAGCAGGTCTCTTCTTCTCTTGCTTTGCTTTAAAGTCATAAGACTTAGAGAATTCCTTTTCGGTCTTGATAGCACATGAGACAATGTCTTCGTACGATGAAAAGGATTGTGAGACTAATGCTCGACGGAGAAATGGTTTTAACCCATCAAAGAAACGATCAATCTTACTTCTTGGGTTACATATATAATCTCCAGCATACCTTGATAACCTTGTAAAGTTAGCCTCATACTTTGTGACATTCTCATCCTCCTTTTGTCTCAGACTCAGAAATTGCCTTTCCATATCTGCTCGATGGTCGCGAGGAAAGTATTTTTCTAAAAACAGATCTTTGAACTCCCTCCATTCCATATTTGATACTTCATCATATTCCTTCATGTTTTGAATCAATGACCACCATTGATCAACATCTCCAGTGAGGCGGTAAACTGCCATGATAACTTTTTCCCTTCCACTGCTCCCCAAAGCCTGAAATATTTTCTCTAGGGAATTTATCCATTGATCAGCTACTAAGGGATTTGTACTCCCATTGAACGTTGGTGGTTGTTGCCTCATGAATCGATCTAACATTGATCCTCCACGTTGTGGATCAGGATTCTCCATACGAGTAAGGTTATTATTCATAACTTGAGTGAGTTGTCCCAGTATGGTGATTAGCTGATCGGCACCAGTTGCATCACCAGCTCCACTATAATTATCTTGAGCAGGAGGGAAATCCCTACATGGAGTGCGTGCATTGATACGGTTTCCATTTCTTCCACTAGGCGCCATTTCTAAACAATGGCATAAACTAGATCAGTTTATGAATCAAAATACATAATCCCATACTTATAAAACACTTAACATAAATTGAACTATTTATGGATATAATCCATAATCATAAAAATGTTTTCTTTGAGGAATTATATACTCATAAACCCTTCATAATGATTTGTAAATAAAATGAGAGTTATCCTAAGCATATCCCCTGGGAGTGTCGTAACCAAGAGTGCAGCAAGGCCCGTTGTCGTGCACCAGTTCCCGTTCGAGTCTAGCTCAAAGCGGTGTTTTTGGGTTTTACCCCTAGGTACATCTTTTCCAGAGCCGCCTCTACCTGCTCGTATCCAGACAGGGATGTATTTCTCGAAAAACTCACAAAATCTCTACAATACCAAAATTCTATGAAGTTCTTCTATACTAATCCTCAAAGTTCATCTTAGGTCTACGTGCTCTAATCAGAGTTTATCTAAATCTAGCTTCCAAGGTTTGTACTAAACTTCCTCTGATACCAACTGTAACGCCCCGACCCTAGTTACCCAGAGTTGGTGCATTATTACATAACATTGGCATGATTACAAGAAAGATCAAATCTCGAAAGACCGATTGGTTTAGTAGCCTTGGAAACACTAGATATATTCATAAGTCTTACATTACATCATAAAATGAAAAACTACAAAAACAACATATTGTCTCCATAATCCACACTCATATCCCCACATAACATCCCTACAGGTCATTCATAATTTACTTCTTCACTTCCTGGGAAAAATAAAACATAGAAAAGGGGTGAGCTCAAATTCCCCGTAAGGATAACAATATAGCGGAAACTTTTATAAATAAGAATAAACATTTAAGGCAATGTATAACTAAAAAAAAAGCCTTTCAAACTTGAACTTTCAACATATTATGGCATAAATAAAATGAAATAATTCCATTTACTTATTCACATGGATATTCTACTAATCGAATAATCACATGCAAAATCAATAACCACTTTCATAATGATGGAATGAATAATGCCAGACTATCATAACCACATAGCCAAGGCCTCGTGCCAAGACTACAAATAAGATTTTGTCAAGGCCTTGTGCCAAGACACTAGTTTGTCTCATGAGACCTACCGATGCATCGAGGAGCTATAGCGGGCTCCACCCATCACATATTAAGTCCAATGCATTCCCATATGAAAAGGTTTAAACATAACATAAACATTCGTATTAAAACTAGCATACGAAATGTCAATACTTTCACCATAAACCATGAATGGTATAAAAATAGAACATCCACAATCAAACATATCACAAAACCTTCAATACAATATAGAAGTTTTGTATCATAATAAATCAACTTCAAATAAGCGTAAAATCCATCAAATGATGTTGACATAGATGAAATCAAAACTCTTTTTAGAGAAATATCTCTTTCTATTTTGAAATAATTTAAGGGTCATATATTTATAAAATAAAACATTTTCTTTGAAAATATTCTTATAAGCTTGTAAGGGAAGCTTTGACGATTTTATAATGGCGGAAAATAGCCGCACCCGCCGTATAAGTTAAAAAAAACATTCTTACCTTAATTCTGTCGAAAAGGTTAAAAGGACCTTGTTTTGAAAACGACGGAAAGATTCCTCTTATAAAAAGTCAAACAAGGGTATAAATGACTTTAACCCATATTCTTTTAAATAATAAAAATGTTTTGAAATACATTTTTAAGAAAACATGGATGTGGATGATAAAGAGATCCTAGTAGATTATTACGTATAAACAACCTCGGATAATGAAGAGATTGTGAAATAACCCTTACCTTGTACTTTTCCTTGGTTGGGGTAGGTTAACCTCCTGTATAATGGTTAAATAATTGTTATTAAATTATACAAGAATCATATACATTAATATGATATCATATATGATCTTTTAACATTGATTTGATAATAATATCTTAGTATTATCATTGTTTCGGGTGTTAACTTACTTGTTTTCTTTTATATGTTTTGTTACGTAAGACATGTTTGTAAAGGATAGGTTGTATATTATTCATATCCAGAATGATATCAAGTCCTTAAACATCGTTTTTTAAATCATCAAATGATAATTATACTTGAATGGATACGATGGAGAATGAATCTCATCGCGTTCATGGAGACGGTAGTCCGTACGTACGCACAAACGACAATATCATTCTTTTGATATTAAAATAATATATAAATGGATGGTATATCATATATACAGAATCATTAAAATGTTATTTTTATTATTTACATGAGTTACACATCATTATTATACCCATCCAAATAATATTATATTGAATAACAATTACACCATGATGTGGAGACGGTAAGCCGTACGTACGCATGTACGGTGACATGTTATTCAAAGGGTGGATAGAATACTGAATATAGTTGTACCATATTTATAATAACATCATAGTATATATATG
Source organism: Viscum album (assembly GCA_963277665.1). NCBI lineage: Eukaryota > Viridiplantae > Streptophyta > Magnoliopsida > Santalales > Viscaceae > Viscum > Viscum album. The sequence goes on along the minus strand of OY728133.1, from coordinate 147,115,089 downwards.
ATACTGGATTCATTATTTTAGAATGGTAACAACAAAGGAAGAAGAAGTGGAAGAAGAAATGAACTTGGAAAAAGGGTGGTGAAATCATTACCTCTTCTTCGGGTTCTTCCTTTTGATTTGATCAAAAGGGCTCCTTAGGTTGGCTTTCTGATCAAACTAAGGCCTCTAGGTTGTATTGAGGGAAGTTGGGAGAGTATTTGGGTAGAGTTTTTCCGAACCAAAAGGCTTTGAAGGTGTGAAGAAATGAGAAGGAGGAGTGCCCTTTTATAAGAGGGGCGAGGGGCACCTTTGGAAAAGCTAGAAATATTAATTTATAATAAATTAATATTCGGTTTATAATGGATCCAAAGTTGATTATTTAAATTTTAAGGTGGGGATAGGTTGAAAAAAACTCAACCAATAGAATTTAGACTGGTTTGGGTACTTATATTAACCTTATCGTTAAGTATTAACTCTAAATTAATTAGTTTCACTTTTACAATGTCTCTTTGTATTTTTATATAATATGGTTAATAAACTTACTATATACATCCAAGAGACCCACAAGTTGTCCATTAATGATGAAACTATCATGATATAAGTCTCTTGGCCGAACCTTAGATTTTTAGGAATTTAATATCAATTAATAATATAATATTTGTTTTAAGAATTCTTTTATGTCAATTTTGACACTATTCAATAGTTGATTTTTGTGAAACTCATAACAGATTGATTACTTCGAAAAAAGTCAATTAAATCAATACTAATATATCATATTATCCTATAAAATTAGTTTAATTCATTAAAAGTTTCATATTATATTTATTTGGGTATTTATAATATCAATTATTTTAATTTTTCACTATTATAGTAATTACTTCATCATCATTGTGTCATAAATAAATTAAATTATTTAATGTCTAAAAATTATAAATAAACTATCATTATGTAGGAAATAGTTTTATCTTTCTAATGAATATTTATAATCTAAAATCCAACATATATAACCCTATGTAAAAATTGTTTTTCTAAAAGATATATGCTTGTGTCATTTTTGTATTCATTTTAACTTAATTAAAAAAAAGTGTCCCTATCACCTACAAGTGGCACCATGGGGTCCCAAAATCGACCCAAAGATGCCTATGGTCGAACATGTATCAACCAATAAGGCTAGGACACGTTTTAGGGTAATTTATTATTATTATAATATTATTTTTTAACCCTTATTTACCGGATTTACCCTTAACCATGGTAAATAAAATATTTACCGCAGTAATTATTCAAAATGTCTAAAAATAAAAGTTACCCATTTACACAATTTGGACATCCTGATTCCAAATATGGAATCCATTTTTCTAAATTCAAAACACATAAGTGGCAGAAATTAATTTAAAATTAATTCCCGCTGCCAAAACAAAAAGCGTGTTTTTAAGAGATAATAACTATCAAAAGATTGACACTTGTTTATGTTCAGTTTAATTGTAAAATTATGTCCAATGACCAACATTATATTAAATGGTAAAAATATATTCTAAATATTCTTTAAAACCACTCAAATTCATAATTTATCACTATTAATTATTTTGATTAAAAAAGTTGTTTTTAATTAAAATTTAGTAATTTTCACTATTCATCAAAATATGAAAGTTATCCGAAAAGTACCAAAATTTCACCTTAGGCTAAATTCGATATTCCGAATCCAGAAATGAAGTCCATTTTAAAATATAAAATATATATAATTTCAAAAAGTAGGTATTACTATTCATAACGGCTAGTTTGATTGGTTATGGTGTGTTAGAACTCGGTGTTGCGTACAAAACACGCTATCACATTATTCAAAGAGAAGCGTACCGTAGAAGCTTGGGGTGTTAAATTTTCTCTTTCTCCCTCCTCCGAATGACTTGTTTCACTGCGACATGGATTTCTTGATATCCAAAACCGCCAAGTCCCAACATGATGAACAAGGATGAAAGTCTTGGAATTTCCAAAGGCAGCTCTTCAAGAGGCACCTTAGATATTATCTTCCATATATTTTTCCATGCCTTGCGACGTGAGAATTGGAGCGCCTTTTGCACCTCTTGGTGTGATTCAACATCGCTATCACAGGGAGGAACATAGTCTGGGATTAATGCACTTAAGGAATTTCCATATTCTGTTCCTTCCCTAACCCTAGTTGCCTCACCTTCTACTACTATTTGGGCTGAGGCTGAGGCTTCACCTCCAGATCTAGCCATTGAAGTTGACAACCCTATTTGGTCAATTGAAAGTATGGTTAGTTTCAAAGGACAGTAAAAGTTGATTGATTTTCTTGGAGGTTAATTAAGCCACAAATATCATCATCTTTTACCTAATAGTAGATCAAAAACTTGTGAAGACTCCTACCCATCTTTCCTAGCTTCAACATGATTTTCAGGATGGGTTTTAGGAGGGTCTGCCGTGTTAAGTTCCACCTGAGCCAGTGTTTCTACAATAATAGGGTTGACATCAATGTCTACACCCCTTTCAAGCGTTGTTGGATCAACAGTCTCTTTAGATGGAACTGTACATTTTTAACCAAATAGGGTTAGAAGTGTAATCATGATAAAATTAAAAGGACTAATGATGAAACTCATGTCCAGTTAATTCTATAACTAGATATCCAAAATCTTATAAATCACATGGTAATTTAACATGATCTAAAATTTCTTCAAAGGACATGCCAAGTTTCATCATTTTATCCAATGATGTCCCAGATCCCAGGTTAGTCTCACCAGTGGGAGCATTCGGCATGTCTTCTTCGTGACTTTCATATGGAAATCTCTAACCCCAGATAGCTTCTTCATAAATAGTTGTGGGGTCAGCTGTGGTGGTTGCCAAATGTTTTAGTGCATGCGTTGAACCTAAAAAATCACAGAATGGAAGTCAGTTGTTTCATTTTAAGTTCTATGAAGTATTGTTAATTTACCAGAAGTCTTTTCTCTCCTGGCATCAGAAACAAGAGCGGTGTTGGAAATGGACGTCGACTCATCTACTCTCAGTATTTCTTCAGGAACAGCCGTTTGAGTAGGAACTTGTGGATGTTCTCCAACACCCTCAGTTGTACTCTGAGGATGGTCAGTCCTTTCCCTTAAAGGGGAAACTAAAGAAGCCCCTGTAATCTTGAGAAGTTTGAGCACTTTTTCGTAAGTTAAGATTCATGACTACCAGAAAGACTTACCACTACTAATAAAGCATTTTATTGTGGTCTTCTTTATTCGATGCTTTTTCTTCTTGGCCTTTTTGGGTGGACATGCATCATCATCTCTAAAAACAGGTATCGGAGACAACAAAACCCTTTCTAACTCTTCATCCATGGCTTGCTGGCCTGGAGATACTTCTCCCGGCTCACGAGGAGATTCAGTGGCTCCAAGAGTGGTGCCACCAGGGCTATACAACGGTGAAGGGATTTCAGTGGTTCTTTCCTTTACAAGCTGTAGGATGAAGAAGATTATTTCTTTAAATAACAAATATTTGATTAAATTCAAATTGAAAAGCAAATAGAAATATGAGAAAAATAAAAACTTACATCTTCAGGAGCCATGTAATCACACCACTCTTCGTCTAATGAAGGACCAATCCCCTCAGTGGTACCATGGTCCATAATTTCCTTCACTTGTTTGGTGACAGGTACTGAATTATCAGTGGAATATATGAGTGTTTCTAGCTCTTTTATGTAAACCCTCACTTCATTGGGGTTGTCCTCAAAACGAATGTCAGTGGAAGCCCTAAGATTCCCCACTCCAGGGATATGCAGCCCTTCGCATAAGTCCATCTAGGCGGTTTCAGCATCACAATATAAAATCCGCCATGTCTGGAAATCCTCTGGTCATAAATATTCAGAATGTGCACCAGAAGGCCGCGAGGAGGGTCATACAATCTAGGACTTCAACTTCTTCTCAGCTCCTGTAATCACATATAAAGGATAAGAAAATGAAACTTTTTGCTCTATAAAATAATGGAGACTAAATTGCCTCAATGATATAACTCACCATGAGTCGATGGAGTAGGTGTCTTGACTCTGGAAGGCAGATTATATCTGGAACATGACCGCTTTAATGCATTTCGTACCTCATCATCCCCATCCTGGGAATCTGGTGAATCAGCTCCGAGTGAGGAACCTGGTGAATTAGCTCCGGGTGAAGAAGAATCACCTTACAAATGAAAAGCTTCCTTATTAATGGTTCTCTTCTTTATCCCCACCTAAGGTACTGGCTGATTAAGTACCCCTTCAGGGTATGATGCTACCCAACTCTTGGCATACCATGTAGTCAATCGACTTGCCGCTCCAACAACTGGTAGATCAAATACCACTCCAGTCTTCTCCATAGATGTCAACAACCATAGTTGATGAGCAACCATCGGATGCTGCTCTAACATGACATGCACCAGAGGGGATACATTAATTTTCTACAGACATTTGAATTGACGTGTGAATATGTATGGAGCATAGGCCTCACATATAATTTCTCTATCAATCATAGTGGTCAGTGTACCATCTCTACATGCCAGCATATATGCCCTTAACTCTAGGCTGGCTATTCCATCATCAACAAATCGCCCTGTTAGCAGATTTCCATAAGGAAAGAAGTGAAAATCCTTAAACATGATCAACCTTATTTTGATATCATAAGAGTTGAGTGATAAGGAAGAAATTCCAGAAAAGGCCTGAACAAACAGCCAGAAAGAACTTCCAGGAACCTGTACCCCACTTTGTATAGCATATGTACTGAAGTGAGTGGTGATCCATCCCCATAAAACTTGGAATGGTCCAACTATTCTTAGAATATACTTACCCATATAAACATGAAGTAAGCTCCTATTAATATTTTCCAATACTGGGGTGGCCAACCCAACCATCTTCCTTTCAGCCAGCCTGGCTGCAACGAAAAAGGTCCCCGGCCTCACGCCTCCTTTTGAATCCTGAACCGGTAAAAGGTAAACACTGAGCCACAAAGCCAAAAAGACTGCCAGACATGTCTTTACTGGAATTTTCTGGTTCACTTCATACCCCCACTTATCAAACTCTCCTGCTTCCAAAATTGGATAAAATGTGCCCAGAGCACCCCTCTTTGCTGCTCTAGGGAAACTAGTAGGACAAGTGAAGGAAGATCCCTCCTATTTCTTCTTAATAAGAAACATTTCCATCCACTCCTCTGGATGGATATCTTTTCTGGAGTGGGTTTTCATGGTTTTGGTATTCTTAAGCTTGTGGAAAATTTTCATTAACTCTCGATCCAAAGCCAGAGTCTTCTCCAAATCATTCCAGGTCACCTTGGGGGGGGGGATGAATTCATCATAAATATCTCCCAAAATTGGAGCCCCTGAAATCTTGTAGACATCCCACAAACTGATGCCTACTTCTCCATGAGTCAGATGGAAAGAATTCGTTTCCAGGCTCCAGCGACTGATTAACTTCGGCATGAAATTATCATTCCTGTAGACATATGTCTGCCCAGCCCAGACAGCTTCATATATTGTATCTCCCTTCAGATCATCGACAAACTCTACACAGGTTTGTCGCACTCAATATTCCCACATCCAAGTCGGCTTCACACCTCCTCTAGGACAGAAATTCCAACTCTTCTTCCATCCATAAGATTGGTCCATCTGAGAATTTTGGAAAATAGATGGATAACAATGCAGCTATAGCTCAGGCTTGTGAGGCTTCAGATCTGAAGCAGATGAGCTATGATGCATTATGTATGCCTTCTCCACTGTTCTAGCATTAACAAATGATCCTGCAACTAAGACATTTGCTGAAGAGAAATTGGTGTAAGTCTGAAACTAGGAATGAGGAATATAATTCTTTGCCTCTGGAACGTTGAATCCTTACAGATGACCATGGCCATATAAAGGAAAGTATATGCTTTGTGGGAAATTGGCATGATATTTCTTCAAGTACTTAGCCAAATCCGGGAGAGTGTTGTCATAGATAACATAATAATCACGACCGACAACATTTATCATGTAATCTATTCTCTTATTGGCCAACTCATCAGCTGATCCAATTCTTCTGGGAGCCATTGAATCTACACAAAGATCAAATAGACGAACCTTAAGTAAGTTTGTTTTGTGAAATCTTGTTGAAAGAAATCAAAAAATGGAAAATCCATTAAGGTGAACAAGTCCCAACTTGGAACACAAGTTAATTGGGCCACATAATTTTTTCCACCCTAGTCATGACGTGCAAGTCAAATACCTTATGCAGAAGCGCGACAAAAATCCAGAAGACCGAAGACCGAAAACCGAAGCACCTGCGTGACGAGAGCTTGAGTTGCCGGAAGTTTAATGAGTTTGCACGGGAGTGAGCATGTATATATAGGTGATCTAGACCACCTGTATTCCATACTGGCGCGCCCCAGCATCTGTGCGCTAAACTTGCGCTCCACAGACCCTTGGTTCTTCAGCTTTACCTCAGAGTCAGATCCTCTTTCCTTTTCAGATCCAACTCTAAGGGGGGAATTTTGTTGACGCTCCTTTCCATCACAGAGTCCAACGAATGGAAAAGGGGAATACCTTATGCATAAAGAGGGTCACCCTTTGAAGAACATCAAAAATTGACAAAGGCATGGACTAGGAACCCATTTGGAGGGAGTCACAGAAGTTTCCTACGCGTTGCGAAAGTCACTTGCGCGCCACCTATGGGTCGCAAAAGTCACTTGTGCACCCTATTCTTTTTTTCACCCAAGGTGCCCGGTGGCCTATAAATAGCCCATATGGGCCCCCTATTTCAAGTACGAATTTTCCAAAACTCAGATTCAAGATCTGGTCACCCAAGTCTTCAACTCAACTCTTCCAAAAACTTCTAAGGCAACTTTTTACCTAGAATGGAAGACTTGAAGGAGTAGGATAAGGCCTAAGTGTTTAGGATTCATCAAAACTTGTGCGCCTAAGTGTCCAAACCTCCTTAAAAGTGGAAACACTTGCTCGCTGCCCTACCCTTTCAATGAAACTTGCACGCCTCCATTTTTGAAACATCCTAGGATAATACTAAAGGCTTGAGTTAAGTCTCGCCCAAGTATTACCCTATAGATTCTTCATTTCACAGGTGAACCCATGCTGCGCAAGTAAACTTGCACGTCCAAGACTTGCGTGCCAAATTATTTGCGCGACTATACTTGCACGCTAACTTTATTTGTGTGACTCTCTCCCATTTACCTCTCCTCTTCAAGATATTAGCCCTCTAACACCTTTTCAAATCCATTTATGACATGGTTCCTTTGTTGGATTCCTTATTTGAAAGGAATTTTGTGAGAAACTCTCCCAAAACCTCATGACTTACAAGCTTTATGTCACCACGGTTAGAGGTTTCCTATATAACATAATCCTTTAAGATGAGAAGATATTTTGATTTTGGGAATCCTTCTCAGGAGTAAGACCCAAGTTATAAGTCCCCTTAACCTGGGCCTCCTTCTCAAGAGTAAGCCCCAATCATAGTTTTCTTAAACATTGGGCATCCTCCTCAAGAGTAAGCCCCAATCTTAATTTCTTTTGATTTGGGCTTCCTTATCAGGAATAAACCCCAATCACAATTCCCTCTTAATTTGGGCTTCCTTTTAAGGAGTAAGCCCCAGGTTAAAACTCCAAATTTCTATAAAGTACAAATACCTTTATGGACCCTGCTCCTGGGATTCTTTCCTAAGTCCTGGTCTTCATCTACTTGGGCCATCATACATACGTAAGCCCCACATCATTTCTCATAATTGCATCTTTCATGGTACCATCGTCAATTTTACCGATACCTCTTGTTTCTCACACCGATCATGACTCACATGATCTTAGAGTGTAAAAGTAATCACGACATCTCGTTTTGGGCCATTAACCATGTATAAACCCCATATTTCTTTACCTAAACTACATGGACTTTGATCTCTGCCTTAAAAGTAGATTACGTAGGAATCCTTTATAAGGTTCAATACAATCTTTCATTAATTATTTTCCATCCCATATGACATTAAACTATATCCTTTTTATCGAACTACGTGGGTTCTGATTCCTTTTTAACAAGGATACGTAGGTAGCCCATCTGCGGGTACGATCCCAACTCTGAAATAATCCCTATCTTTCTGAATGACAATAAAATTCAAGTGCCCCACTGAGTGGCTTTAAAACTAGTATGGTTATCATAATGACCAAGAGATTTCTATATAATATATTGAAGGATACCACTGACCAAGAATATCTAATACATACGAATGATTCTCCATCGATGAAGAATCTCAAATATATATAAAAGATTATCTAAATCCCATAAATATCAATCATTGATTGCTAAATCTAAAGGAAAACTTATTTTCATACTTGGTTAATTAATAAGGATTCATGAACATAAATTAAATCTATAAGAGAGTCCCGGAGTAGGTAATAATTCCCCCCAAAAAGGTGTGATGAGCCTGACCTCCCATCCTCTCGACCAATAAAAATTCTTAAGCCTCATTGGTCCATAACTAATAAGCACCTTCCTTTGGAAAGTAGGTTTAAATTGATATAGAATCATTAGATGTTTCCGGTTCTACGAATAAACCCGTTAGAAACCAATTGGAAAGTTTGAACCTTAAAAAAACAAGGTCATCCCCATTTCCAGAAGTAATAGAGATAGAATGAAGTTTGGAGTTAGAAACAGTGAGGATTACATGGGATGGTAGGGCAGTAGTGTTATGAGATCTTGGTGCATGACATAGGCTAGGGAATACTATTTAGGACACGAGATTTTATCCCCCCCTGTGATCTGATGTAAGGACTCTAAGCTTACTGAATGAACAAGTGAGGCCACACCATTTGCGGGGTAGAGACCCTAGAAAAGGTACATGCATCATGATGACTTGTGTTCTTGTTTGTTTTGGGAATTTTTGAGAAATTAAAATAAACAGCGAGTTATAATGAATCTTAAATAAATTTCATACTACTCAAGTTTAGGCGTTCCTTGTTTACTTTTTCAGTATGCCACCCGGTCATCGTCTGCATGTGGTACGAGAAATGGAGGTTCAAAAGGCTGACCCGGTCGACTAATGGAGGGTTGAACTAGTGGGAGAGGATGATCAGTTTTAGAAGATGCTTCGTGCTTTCTAACAGTAGACTCTAGGGAAGTATGAAGACAACATTTCAGATACAAATATAGAGAGTTGGATTGAGGAGCTGGTGATCACTTCCAGCTTGATTCAGGCTCCGAAGGAGCACTTGGTTCCTCTAGTGGTGATCCAGATACAAGGTGCTGCATGTCAGTAGTGGATGCTCTACCCGGGGGATAAGAAGGATACTGATGTTCTGTGGGTTGATTTTGAGGAGTTACAGGCATAATTCCTTTCTTCGACCATAAAGTCTAATATTGGACATGAGTTACTCTCCCTCTAGTAGGGGAGTATATCAATACGGGAAGTGGGGATCTCTTCTTGTTATAGATGCAACCATATAGTGTCATCCTTAACACCAACTGATTATTTTCCATGAATGTTATCATTGACTAATTCTGGGGGAGAGTCGTGTTTTTCAGACATGGATGGCCAACATGTGGCTTTCATTGGTGAGTGGAGTTGTTGGATGGGTAGTCAGTGTGTGGAGCCTCTTCTTTCTTTGTTGGACAAGATGTCAGTGGAATCAGTGGATGCTAAGATGGTGGGGGTTCCCAGAGTTGTTGGGTAGTTCTTGGATGTTTTTCCCGAGGAGGTTTTGACTCTACCCCCTCAACGTGATGTTGAGTTTGGGATAGACTTGCAGCCCGATGCTTCTTCAATTTCGATGAATTCTTATCAGATGACACCTTCTGAGTTGTGGGAGCTAAGGATTCAGATTGATGGTCTGATGAAGAAGGTATTTATCTGGCCCAATGTGTCATTATAGGGTGACTTGGTCTTGTTTATGAAGAAGTAAGATGGTGGTCTGAGGCTATGTATAGACTACCAAAGGTTGAATTAGGTAACGATCAAGAACTGTTACCCTCTCATGAGGATAGAAGATCTTTTCAATCAGTTGAGGGGAGAAATTTGGTTCTCTAAGATCGATCTGTGGTCTATATATCACCAGTTGAGGGTGAAGTAGGATGATATCCTGAAAACTTCTTATGGGTGCATGTATGAGCACTTAGAGTTTGTGGTTATGTCATTCGGTGTTACGAACGCATCAACCATGTTCATGGGGCTTATAAACTCTTTCTTCTATGAGTTCCTAGACTGATTCACCATCATGTTCATCAATGAAATCTTGATCTACTCGAAGTAAAAGGAGGAGCATATCGAGCATCTCAAAACTATCTTGGATGTTCTTCAAAGCCTCCAACTCTATGGGAAGCTATCCAAGTGTAATTTTTGGACATGGGAGGTCCACTTCCTTGGAAATGTGGTGTCTCAGCAGAGTGTAACGGTGGATCTATCGAAGGTCGAGACAATTGTTTCTTAGAAAGCACCCAAGAATGTGGTAGAGGTTCGTAGTTTTCTCAGTTCGGTAGGCTATTACCAGAGATTTGTACCCAATTTCTCTCGAGTAGCAGCTCCATTGATGGATTTGACCACAAAATGCTAAGCTTTTGTGTGGATAGTGCATTTCTAGGCATCATTTGACTATATAAAGGGGAAGTTGGTCAGTGCTCCAATGCTCTGGTTGCTAGAGGAGGGTGTGAGGTTCGAGGTGTTTTTTGATGCTTCCTGCCTAGGATTGGGATGTGTACTGATTCAATAGAAAGTAATGATCTCTTATGGGTTTAGGAAGTTACATCCCCATTAAAATAACTATGCCACCTACGATTTATAGCTAGCAGTGGTTGTGTTATCACTAATGTTGTGGTGACACTACCTCATTGGAGAGTGATTTGTGGTCTTCACAAATCACAAGAGATTGAGGTACATCTTTTCCTAGTGAGATATGAACTTGTGATAGTGGAGATGAATAGAGTTTCTTTAGGATTATGACTTTGAGATCTCTTACACCTTAGGAAAGGGGAATTTTGTGGTTGATGATTTGAGTAGGAAGTCGCAAAGGGAGGTTGTTCGGGAATCTGTGGACATTTGGAGGGTGATGGAGGAGTTGTATGACTTGCACTTAGATGCAAGAATAGATGGTGGAAGAGGTTGTTTGTTTCAGATTATGGTGTAGTCATATTTGAGGCATCAGGTTGAGGATTCTTAGTGGGGAGACTTGGAGGCGGAGGTGATGCGTGATCGCATTGACCAGGGTGATGCTATGAAGGTATGGTTAGAATCAGATGTTGTTACTTGAGAAACTATTTTTTCTAGTGGTGATGCACTGGGGAGTTCTCTGTGAGTTCCATAGCTCACCCTTATTGGTATAACCAAAAGTTTTCAAGATGTATCACAGCTTGAGAGAGTAATTTTGGCGGCCCGTGATGAAGTAGGCTTTGGTGGAGTTTGTTGTGAAGTGCTTAGTGTGCCAGAAAGTGAAGGATGAACACTGTATTCCTGGTGGTTTGTTACAGCCCTTAGATGTCCCTAAGTGGAAGTGGGATGACATATCAATGGATTTCATCACAGGATTACCCAGGGCTCAGAGAGGATGTGATGCAATCTAGGTAGTAGTGGATCAACTGACTAAATTGGCTCACTTCTTAGTAATTAAGGAGTTGGGTGTAGTGGATTCCTTAGGGTAGAGGTATGTGGATGAGGTGGCGTGACTGCATGGAGTTCCAAGATCCATCATCTCAGATTGGGATACGTGTTTTACCTCACGAGTCTGGAGGGGATTAAAGCATGCTTTTGGCACTCAGTTACTCCTCAACACTACTTTCCACCCTTAGATAGATAGACAACCAGAGAGGACCATCCATACATTGGAGGACATGTTGTGGGAATGCATCTTGGATTTTGGTGGATCTTGGGTGTGTAATTTGACCTTCTTAGAGTTTTCTTACAATAACAAAAATCACTCTTCCATTGGTATGGCTCCGTTCGAAGCCTTGTATGAGAGACCATGCCATTCACCCTTGTCATGGATAGAAGTTGGGGTGACAACTGTTATTGGTCCATAGGTGGTGTAGAGCATGAAGAAGAAGGTGTAGCTTATCTATGAAAGGATTAAGGCAACACAATACTGGAAGAAGTCATATGCTGATCGTAGGAGGAGTCCCTTGGAGTTCGAGGTTGGAGACCACGTGTTCTTGAAGGTTTCCCCTCACCATGGGCAGCAGAGGTTTGGATGAGGGAGAAAGCTTTCTACCAGGTTCATTGGACCCTTTGAGGTGTTGGGGCGAGTTGGTGAGGTGGCATACCAGTTGTTATTGCCACCATAGTTGGAGAGTATCCACGACGTCTTTCATGTCTCCCAGCTTCATCGATATCTTCATGATGACTCCCATGTCATTGAATGGGGAGAGTTGGATATCGAGGACGACACAATGTTTGTGGAGTGACCATTAGAGATCTAGGATAGTTGGAAGAAGGTATTTCATAGATGGACCATTCATTTAGTTCATGTGTTGTGGAGGCATGGTGGTATGAAGGAGAGTACTTGGGAAAGAGAGACATAGATGCGTACCCAGTACCCGAAGTTGTTTTGAGTTTTACTTGTGTGTTTTTCTTTGTGATGTAGTGCTTGAACCTTGTTTACTATACGTTGGGTTGATTCCTTGTTTTGTAATGTGTGATGAATTCCTAACATGTAAAAAGGGGGAGACTAGATTTCTAATCAAGACACATTAATTGAGATGAGATTAAACCCATGCGGGCGAGTCAGTGCCGCCCAGAGTGGATAGTATCTTGACATGGAGGAAGGAATTCCCTAATTCATGTGTTCGGAAAGTTATTGCCTATGTGGGGTATCTTATGAATGTTTGGGTTAGCAGATGTGGGAGGAGGTGTTCTTGGATGTTGAGGTTTCACTTCAGCTTTTGAACAACATAGGGTAGTTTATCCTTGAGAGGTATCTTATGGGGTGGTTGTTTGGACCCCTCTTTCTTCTGGTCTTGGTTTTGAATTCTTGAGGGTTAGAATAGTTTGATAGGTATCTTTTGTAATGGACCAGACCTCCTTGGTCCATTACTTTTTCAAAATCCAGTGTTTGAGGTGCTATGGGAGGCAACAATAGATTATTTCAAGAGTTTTCCAAAATTCTAGTTTTTCCATCGGTAGGACGTGTTAGTGAGTCATGGCATCGGTAGTTTGGGTTTCGGTAGTTCCGGGTGTCAGTAGGTCATGGCATCGGTAGGACAGGGCATCGGTAGATCAAGGCGTTGGTAGGTCAGGGCACTGGTAATTCAGGGCGTCGGTAGGTCAGGGCGTCGGTAAGCCGGGCGTCGGTGACTTGCATTAGTGAATTAGGCGTCGGTGGGTCACTTTGGTGACTCACTATCGGTGAGTTGTTGTCAACGACTCACGTCGGTGACTCACCCATCAGTGAGTCATTTCTATCTTTTTCCAGTCTTTCTAGTTTCACCCCTCTTATGTTTTATTTGATGCAAACCATGTTTAAAACCTTTTTTGAGCATTTTTAAATGTGTGTCAAAGGATATTAGTTATATAATTAATATCCTAATTCACCTAGGACTTTAAAATAGTCAAACTGCATAATCTTGATCATGATTTGTCTTTAATGACCCTTGAAACCATTTTCTTCTGTTGATATAGGATCTGGCTATTCTAAGCTGAGATCTTCTCTTCCTAGTGTGTTTTTGTTTCCTCTTAGTGCACCTCAAACCTTTATTCTCTGAGGAGTCACATCTTTGTTGTAGATGTTGGTCAAGTTTTCCCTTGGAGTCTCATGCTTCTTACAGGACCCCCCTATTTTGGTGCAAGGAGGAGTTGCTAATCATCTATTTTTCAAGGTAGGAATTCCTTCATCCCTCTTTTAATTGTGTATCATACAGGGTGGGTAAAATCATGACTCTCTGACAATATGGTTGAATCCAAATCTAAATTAAGGGTATTGTGAATATGAATAGACTTGTTATAATAACAGGTTTGGCTACCTTAGTAATAAATGCGGGGTGGGCAATATGATGATGATGCTTGTGTTGTTTTATCTATTATCTTTGATCCATGTTGTGAATTGTGTTGACTGTATGCCTTCTGAAAATCATGGTCATTGTTGGTATCTATTTGTGCACTTGAATCATTAATACTTATTGTTTACCTTATGTTTAATGACCATGAACATGAAAACTTGATTAAGCACATATATCTGATTAATTAAATGGATTCCCTAAGAGGACTAGTTTGGAATATTCTTAACACTGAAAGGGGGGTGAATCAGTGTTGGGGACTTTTTTAAACCAATTCCAAATTTTTATCCCTGTACCTCTTGACCTGTTAGGATCTTGATTCTCTTATTCTCTTTTCCCCATCACATGCAATAATAGAAAGCAGTAAAAATAAGAACATGATATTTTTACAAGGTTCACTACTCAATAAGAGTAGATACATCCTTTCCATGCATTGTGATGACCAATACATGGATTCTCCACTATAATATATTTATTGTTACAATGGTTTGACTAGGAAAACAATCCTTCCTAGTTTGAGTCCCTACACTTTGGAGGGGTATGGGAAACAATCCTCTTCCTGAACTAGTGATGACCTAGTCCAACTTATAGCTTCTTGCTGGTTCTTTATACTGCCACTAAAGACAGTCTTATTCCTTCTTGATAAGGTAGGTTCTACTCTTGATCTTCTTTAGTGATATTCACTTGGTTACTTTCAAACCAGTAGGCAAGAAACTCTCCTTTCTTCTTCTCTCTTCTTCTTTAGTGTAAAACCAATTGCACTACTTCTTCTTTCTCCTTCTTTAGTGCAGCAACCAACTACACTAGAACTTCTTCTTCTTTTTGTGCAATAACTGAATGCACTAAAACTCCTTATTCTTTCTTGTAAAGAATCACATACACCTATGTGATTATTCAAACACTGAGGACCAGCTTACCTAGCATCATTAAAATTATAAATTCCCTGAATAATAATCAGTCTTTAGTTGGAAAAAATCTCCTTCCTTATCCTTCTCTTCTTCTTGGTGCAATTAATGTTTGTTCAACTAAATTTCACCATTTTTTACTTATTCATGTATAATCTTTTCAAATTCACTTCTTACTTATTTTTCATGCACACACAACCTTGGGTTTCTTTCAATTTTGTGTATTATGTACATGTTTATGCATTAATGTTCTTCAATGTGCAAACAGGAGCATTAACCCATGGACTTTGCTGGTATTCTTCACAAAACACACCAAGGGTTTGGTTTGGTGTTTGTGTTCTTCTTCTATGCACAGAGAATTCATGATTCTTCTTTTCACATGGTGTTCATTTCTTCTCTATAGAACCAAATTAGTTCACAACTTCTCCTCACACAAGGAATGCGTGGTTCTCCTTTGCACATAGAGTGTGGACCTCCTTCACAAAATAAGATGGTTTGTAGATCACTCCTCATGAAAATAGAATGGTTTACATATCCTTTTCATTCTCATGGTATCTTAGTAAATAGATCACGTGCATGCATTAGGAATAACATGCAACTCATGAGCGCTTAGATCTCCATGATGTGGCCTTGGAAACTTTGTTTGCCTTGGGCTTCTTTTAACTTCACCATTTCATTGAATGAATGAAAATGAAATTTCATGCATGATTTCATGACTCTCATACGACCATAATTTAGTGGATTATATCATCATGGTTTTAACACCCCGAGCTTCCATGATACGCCTCTCTTTCAATAATGCAATAGCTTGCATTGTACGCAAGTTCGAGTTCTAACACACCGCGACTAATCAAAGTAGCCATTATGAATATTAATACCAACTTTTTAAAATTATAGAAATTTTATATTTCAAAATGGACTTCATTTTTGTATTCGTAATATCGAAATTATCCTATGTTGAATTTTTGGTATTTTTCTGAGAACTTCCAATTTGTTTTATGAATAGTGAAAAATACTTAAAAACAACTTTTTTAATCAAAATAATTTATAGTGATAAATTATACTATTGAGTGGTTTTAAATTATAATTAGAATATATTTTTACCATTTTATTCAATGGTGGTCATTATAATTAATTTCACTTTGAAATTGGACATAAACAATTGTCAATCTTTTGATATATATTGTTTCTTAAAAACACGCTATTTGTTGTGATAGCAGGAATTAATTATGAAATTAATTAATGAAACTTATATGTTTGTAATTTTGTAAAATAGACATAATTTTTGAATTCGGAATATCAATTATAGCTTAGGGTGAAATTTTGGCATTGTTCTGAAAAACTTCAATTTTTGATGAATAGTGAAACCACTAAGTGGTAGTTAAAAAACTGATTTTTTGTTTAAATGAAACATTACCAATTCTGTGATTTGATTTTAAATCTGAAATACATGGTTTTCATTAGGAAGTAAAATGTGGTTCAATGGGATTAAAATAATTTTTTGGTGAATAGTAACTTTTAAGTTTAATTAATCGCGATTAAAGGTAATTAGTGAAATTTAAGGTAAAAATAGTATTATAAAAATATGGAAAGACCTTTACACTTGTCCTACCACTATTGGATGTGTCATGGACGAACAAGAAAATCCATGGGTCAACTTGGGGACCCCATGGAGCCACTTTGGTAGGAAAATGACATAAATAACTTTTTATTTAATGTTAAAATAAAAAGGTCACAAACAAGAGTTGTTTTACTAATTTTTTTTTTAATTGGGGTTATACAAGTCATATTTTTGACTATAAATATTAATTAGAAATATAAAAATATTTCCTACATCATGATATTTTTTTATAATTTTTAGACATTAAATAAATTAAATTATTTATGACACCATGATGATGCAGCGATTACCTCATTAATTAACGATTTAAATAAAATGAAAAGATAATGTAAAATCTAAGACTTAAACTTGTCAAAAACCTATTTTATGAGTAGATTTATAACCCTTATCACCTTATCCTCGAAATATATAAGTTTAGGACCTTTAGAATCCGAAAAATCATTTCATAATAATGTAACATTTCAATCTTTCCAAGAGTGCCCCTTCTCTCCTCTTATAAAAGGCCCCCACCACTACCACCTTACTCACACCTTCAAAGCCTTTTGGCTCAGCCAACCACTGCCCAAATACTCTCTAAAATTCCCTACCTTACTCTTATAAGCCTCACTTTGGTCAGAAGTCTTCCCAAGGAAGCCTTTGGCTCAAATCAAAAAGAGTTACCCGATTTTAAGGTAATGTCTTCTCTAATGTTGTTTTATTTTATTTTGCTTCTCCAACCCTCTAAACTCTTTTTATTAATTTCTTTTGTAACAAAAAAAGTATCCTCAATATACTAGGATGTTGTTATAATAATTATTCGAGCTACACTTACACACACCTACATCTAATGGTTAAAGAACATACTGTTTCTGTGGATGGCGAATTTCTACCTCACGAAACGATGATTGTTCAACACTCATATAACACCTTAAAAGGTGGCCATTAATATGTCACTATATTTATATATTATATATGATATCTAATATTTTTATGTTTTACTTAATATTCTGTATTTTTCATTTATGTCATACCTTTATGGTTTCCATTATGGGTAAATGTGATATTTTCATTTTAGGAAGTGCGGACTACCACCCCCTCAAAGTGATTTGAATCATTAATGCCATATGTGGGATGTATAAAGGATGGAGTAAATGATATTTTATATGATATTATACTAGAATTATAATACACCTTTATACTATTGTGATTTCATTCCATTAAATACGAAATAGAAATGAAAGTAGCGTTCATGCGTACGTACGACTTACCGTCTCCATGAACGGTGCATTTCATTTCTTACCTCTAAATGTTATGTAATATTATAAATTAATGTATATACTGGATATATATGATATATATTATATCTACATCATGAATATAATTCTGGATATAATGGATATTTCACCACATGAACAACTTGTAATTATAAGAAGTTTATTTTTGACTCAAGTACCAAAGATCGAAAAAATGACCGTTATTAACTTAAATAATTAAATAATGTTCATAACATGGTAATAAGTGATATAAAAGGAATAATGAACATGAAAAAGGTTCTTAGGTAAATAGAAATTAACTCTAGTTTATTATTCAGGAGGTTAAAGAACAGTCGAGTCAAGTCGGACATAAGGTAAGGGAATTTCTTAACCCAATTTCCATTCTTTGGGTTAATCTCTTACTTTCAAATTATGTCATGATATTATTATGTCCTATATTGTATTTGTACTTTATTTATGTGTACTTATAGTGAATACACATAATAGATCTACTTTATTTAAAAAAATGATCTTTTTAAGGGTCTTCGTCTCAATCTCCTTTCATTGAGGCATATTTTGTTTTATACACAACTTTCTTTTATACGGTGTATAAACCCCTTTGAATTTGATGTTTATTCAAAAGGAATATTTTTTATACGCAGCGTTTTACTAAATGACAAAAAGGGAATGTTTTTCTTGCCGTACATATGTGGCGACAACGACTTCTCCGCCGCCGTGACCATTATTTGAGTTTCGGATTCCTTTACAAGCCACAACTTTTTTTTAATGAAAAACAAATACAAAGTTTTAACATTATTTTATTTTGATATTGAAAATGGTTTTGAAAGTGTTTTTATTATATCAATGTGTTGTATTGATATCTTGTGATTGAAATGTGGAAATGTTATGTTTCCTTTATACATGTTTTATGTGATACGATTATGTTATGGTTTATGATATGTTTAAACCTATTCATATGAGGAATGCATTGGACTTAATAAGTGACGGGTGGAGCCCGCTACAGCTTCTCGATGCATCGGCAGGTCTCATGAGACAAACTAGTGTCTTGGCACGAGGCCTTGACAAAATATCATTTGTAGTCTTGGCACGAGGCCTTGGCTACGTGGTTATGATAGTCTGGCATTATGCATTCCATCATTATGAAAGTGGTTATTGATATTGCATGTGATTATTCGACTAGTAGAATATCCACGTGAGTAAGTAAATGGCATTATTTAATTTTATTTTTTCCATATTATGCTGAAGTTAAAGTCTAAAAAGGCTTTTGTTTTAGTTATACATTGCCTTAAATGTTAATATTTATTTATGAAAGCTTCCGCAACATTGTTATCCTTACTGAGTATCTGAGCTCACCCCTTTCAATGTTTTAATATTTTCCAGGATGTGAAGAAGTATTGTATGAATGACCTGCAAGGATAGTCAGAAGAGGATATGAGTGTGAACTATGGAGACTTTGTTATTGTATTTTTTCACTTTATGATGTAATGTAACATTTATGAATGTATCTAGTGTTTCCAAGGCTACTAAACTAATCGGTCTTTCGAGACTTGATCTTTTGTGATCATGCCAATGTTACGCAATAATGCACCGACTCTGGGTAACTGGGGTCAGGGTGTTACAATGGTGGAAAAAATCTCAATGGAGGTGGTGTGGCTGCAACTCCAGTGAGCTGTGGTGTCAGGAGCCCTTTAGGGGTTCGAAGGTTGAAGACAAAATGAGTATGGGAGCATCAGAAGACCTTGGTTCAAACATGTGAGGCATAGATGAGATAGACAACTAGGATTACTTCCACATTTTTAAACTGTGAACAGTATCCACTTCTCTTGTCCCACATCGAAACCAAAATGTGGGTGGAGCGCGATATATCAATCAAGCCACTACAGTATACCTCCATATTACTCCCTCTCCCTCCACAGTATCGCCCCGTACCGTGTTCTCTTTGGGCACGCTCTATGCCCACCCTCTGCGGGCTTCGACTCAAAACTCCATGGTCATGCTCTGTGCCCACTCTTTGATGCTTACGGGCTGACCTAGCCAGATTCCCCATGGATGAAGTTGACTCTTGTCCCACATGAGCCTCGGGTTGAGGCTAGCTGGATAGTTTGAGGGTTGACCCATTTTTTAAGTAAGGCCACAAAAAAATAGTGTTAACATAAATGTTAACATGTAATGAAATGCACGGACACTTGGTACTTCAAATATACATGGAAACCTTCAAATGTAGAACTCCAAGCCTCTTCCACAATTTATTTTGGAACTTGAATTCCAAATAACTTATTCATCCTCAATTCATCATCTTCATTTTTGTAGACAATGTATCACTTTTGATACATGTATTTAGAACTTAGGACCAGTGCAAAAATCATTTGATTTTCCATTCTCCATCAAATTTGACTTAGGAGATCTCCTTATTCATATTTATCATTATTGAAAAAATCATTGACATCTTTGACAAAAAATACAACTCAATACACTAAAGTGGTCCCAACATAACCCAAGATCAAACTTGTTCTGTGATAACCAATGATTGTTAAAGTGAAATTAAAAAACAATGTGTTAAATCTGAATACCCTTTGACTTATTTTGTGTGTTTGTGTGATGTGAGTGGATCCTTTCTATATTTTTATTTTTACAGGTTGTGTGGTGCTACAGTTGGAAGTGTAGTTATGGGTGCAAGATAAGGGGGTTGTTTTTGTGGGTGTGGTGTGGCATGTTTGTGCAGTAGGGCTACAATTTTTGTGGAGTGGGAGTGTGGTTGTGTGTATGAGGATGTGCAATTGGTGTAATATAATCTCAGGTTAGAGAGTTTTATTGATTGTGGAATGTATGAACTTGTTGAATAGTGGGTATGAATCTAGGTTGTGTTATGGTTATTGGGAATGGTCTATTCATGCAGTGGGACTGCAACCTGGTTGTGTTTTGTTGTTCTGCTGGATGTGGTGTTTTTGTGTAGTGAGGCTACCGAGGATGGTTTGGTAGGGATAATTTTGAATAAGTATGGTGTTACCTTATGTGGGCCTTTCACCCAAAGTTTCGAAAGACTTTTTTGAAGTGTGTGTGTGTGAGTTATGATGTTACTTATGGTGTGTTATTCTTGGTAGTTTCCTAGGTAGGGATAGAATATATAATTAAATAAATTGTTAATATAGAATGATAATTGATTAAATGAATTGGTTAGGGTTATGAATTAAGTTTGTGGTTGGATTTGTGGTTATGAATTAGAGGTGGAAGCAAGGGAAGTTTTGTGTGGGCTAGTTTTTTGTTTGAAATCCCATAGGTTGGGCTAAGTGTTTGGTACCTATATATATACATGTAGTTCCTTATTATTTCTATATGCACCCCACCCATATTGAGCACTACATGATGAACACCCCCATTGTTATGGGGGAGGGAGTTTTCCCAACATCCCAGGGGGAGGATGGATGGATGTTTATTGGATCTTCTTTGCTCCCTCTTCTAAGAATGGGTAGCCCAAGACTCTTTGGGTAAGTTGTGGTGCAGTTTTTAAGCCCATGTGTATACGGGCGAGGTGTGTTTTACAAGGTGTCTTCGGGATGAGATGTGTTGTGTTTTCCCAAGTGTCTTAGGTATGAGGTTGTGGTTTTGTGGCCCATGTGTCTGTGGGTAGGATGTGGTGTGGTTGTGTCCCAGGTGTTTGTGGTGGGATGTGGTATGTGGTCCAGGTGTGTGCGGGCAGGCTGTGGTAGTGGGGCTTGTGGAAGAGCATGGTAGAGTTAAGACATTCACCATTAGGTATGAGCAGTTAACTAGTGGGAAGTGGTGTGAGGTACCCTATTATTGATGTGCTTACTAATTTACTTTACTTGACTTGTGTTATTTAGTGAGTGTGCCTTGGTGAGGTTGGGGTGGATAGTATACCTTGCTAGGTGCTTCTGGGTTTATTGTTTTCTCATGGGGGCATTAGTATGCTTCTCCACTTGTGTGCATGAGATACTTTGGATTTTTCTACTGAGTATACCTGTATTCTCACCCTATGTATATAAAACTATTTTTAGGTTTCTAGGTAGATTACTTGGACCATTATAGACCTTACTAGCTCGAATGTTAGGGACAATTGTTGTGTCACTGCTTAGTTTTTATTTTGGTATTTACTTTGGAGCTTTTCATTGTATTTCTAGCAGTTTTACTTTAAACATGCATATGGGATGGATTTTGGCTTCACACACACACACACACACACACACACACACACACACACACACACACACACATATGTCTTGGAGTTGTTTTGAGGTTGATATATCTTATCTCATGATATTGATTACTATAAAAAGGGTAATGCCTCCCATTTTGTGAGATTTAAATACCCTTAGTGCTAGTCGCCACCCTGTGGACTATTGGAGGTGGGACTCGGGGGTCATTATCTCTTTTTCATCTTAAAGAAGGAAGGTCATGGCACTTTTTCATCCCTTCCCTCATCTTGAATAAGGAGGGTCGTGACACGAAGAATATGGGTACACCCTATAAATTAGGATCAAATATACTCCTCCAACCAACATATAACACATGATTATATGGTCTTCATAACTCCCCAAGATCTATCAACCTTGAAACCTTAGAATCTTCACCATCAGGAAAGTTAAACCGACTCTACAACGAACATGTTAATTCATATAAATACAATAATAATATAGATATAAATTTATAAATTTCTATTACCCATATCTACGCCCATGATTTTTCCTTGATGTCATTACTGATATATATATCTTCATAATACTAGTTCCACCAGAATGATATCGTGGTACTTGGCTAAAGTTTCCATGAAAATTCTAAACTACCTAAATTTTTTACCTATCATCTGATTTTCTTCATTGTAATCCACCATTATCTGTATTTGGTGATTCTAGGATTCCCACATAATGGTGCACCTACATCGCCTACTAGAAGATCCCACTGAATATGATAAAAGGGGGGAAAAGAAGAATTAAGTCACGGTACAATAGTACAAAAATGAAGTGATATAATTTGATACAATTATAATAAAAAACCCCGATGTAGATGGCTCAATAGGATTTGATGGATCCACGGACTATCCTGGATTAGCAGCCTTTGAAGGATGTGTCTGTTCCAATGCATGATATAAGTGATCTGCATGCACTAGAGTGGAAGCTAAAGGAACATAATCATAGATGGATGGTAGGAAACCGAGGCGTTGTTTACATGGTAGGATATGGGTAGTAGGGTCAGGGATACATCAAATTATATGGATATGGTAAATGTGGAAACATCCTTGTAGGTGGTGTATACATGGTATGGGAAGAAGAGGCTAAATGAGATGATGATGGAGGCATGGGTGAGAACATCCCTAGAGGTGGCATAAGCATGGTATGGGAATAAGAGGCTAAATGAGATGATGATGAAGGAATGGATGGGAACATCCCTAGAGGCTCATGCAGAGGATGGAAAGGTGTGGTATATGGGGTGTCTTCTGGTGGGTTAGGGTGGGAACGAGTACGAAGGGTGCTCCATCTAGTTCTAGGTGCATACCCTCTCAAACCCATGCTAATAGGATGAGGAGGAGTCAACTCTGGTGGAACTAAATGTCCCTAAAAAATTGATAAATAATATGAACATAATATTATATGTAATGCATAAGAAAATATTATAATTATTATACTCACTATGGGAAGTGGAGGAGGCAACCCACACTCGTGCATCTATCAATCAACACCAAATAATCACTTCCTTCAAACTTCTGCAGTATTTTTCATAATCTGCATAAGAATGAAATGTACATTTTTTAGAAACAGTTTTTTAAAAATCATGCATAAAACTTAGAATTCAAAGAAGTCATAAACAATGTCATAACATTTTTTAGTAACAATAATTTAAAACCAAGTTATACATTTTTTAAAATCCCATTTTAAACCTAGTTTTCAAAATCAAAATAAATCCAATTAAATGAAATGAAACCAAACAATACTAAAACAAACATATCATTCCAAACTAAATCTAAATTAAAGTAATTACAGTAATACCAACCCAAGAAACTCATGTTATGGTAAAGTGAATGAACTGTGAACATATATGGTTGCTTCTATATATTACCCACTAATAATTTAGGTTCAACATCAACTCTCACAATGAAAAAAATTGAGTCATCAAATGTAATATTTTGGTCAACACCAATGGGGGCGTCAATGGTGTCAATTTCATCCCCAACATCATGAAAAATATGTCTTGAGATTACTTTATTAATGACACCATAATCAGGTCTCAGGTGATCTTTCACATAAAACACTTGTTTTGTCATTGATTCCAAAATGTATGGTTCATAAGTAGCTAGGAATCAACTCATGTCAATAATTCTAAATCCACAATCATCAATAAATGTACTATTTCACGTCATTAATCAAACCATTTACATTTCATCATAGTGACTCGACCTTGAGAGTAGTAATCAATAACAATATTTTCTCAACAAGTCCACAATAAGACACATTTTCATATTGGGGACGACTATTTGATGCACTGGCATAATATTCCATTATAGCAGCTAACATAATGTCATCATGTCAGGTTCTCATTTTCACTACTCAATCAATTATAACAAATTTATACCCATTGATTATTAAAGATTTGCATTCATGAACCAAATAATTGGGACCAAAATCCAATGATCTTAATTTTTGAGAAACAGAGTCAAAAAGTAAACTCAATATGTGAAATATATATGAGTAATGAAATTAAATGAATATATATATTTTAATTTAATTAAATTACCAATCACACCTTTGATTTCAACTAAGCAGGAAACTCTTGGCTATACAAAGCCTCTCTCATTCTCAAAAGCAAAGATCGATAAACTATACTTATAATTTATTTAAGTTCCCTACATAAAATGATAATAATAGTTTAAGGTTTATGTGAAATTAAATAGTATGAGATAACATATAAATATTCAAATTACTTACTTGATATAGTTATTGAACAAACTATAGTAAAACAAGTCTGTGTGATGGGACATATCCTTCTCTTCAAGGATCAATGTAGCCAATGTATATGACCCATGAATTCCTCATGTTTGGGGAAGAAATTGAAATGAGGGATCAATTTCCCCATACCTCTCATCTTCATTTATCATTGGCTGGTTATGTATTTTTCTCACATTAGACAAATACATTGAATAAAAATCCATACATTCTTGATCCAAATAACATCTCATAATGGAACCTTCAGGATGATTCTTGTTTTAGAAATAATATTTAATTTTGAACATATTTATTTTAGTAGTATACATCCACCAAAAAGCAATGGGTCCCCCAAGAAGTATTTTAGTTGGAAAATGAACTGTTAAATATAGTATGCATGTGAAAAATGATGGAGGAATTTTTCTTACAACTCACACAAAATTAATGGTGTCTCTTGCTACATTTTTATCATGAATGACTTAGATAACCATTAATCACGAATGTATCTAAAAAAATGGCACAATCAAATCACTATCACCCTTACATTATTGGATAGAAAAATGCTAGATTTCTATTGGAATCAATTCATGGAGAAAGATGTGATAATCATGAGTTTTTAGGGATTTTAGTTTTAAATCCCTCTTGTCAAATCATTTATATATGTCTATGGAATAACTATAAGGAACCTTGATATTCTACAATACTTATAGAAATTGATTTTTTTCTAAAGGTTTCATCACATAAGAATCATAAGGAACTTTCCATTTATTTTCACTGATACACACAGGATGCAGTTCTGGTCGAATACCCCAATCCAAAAAGTCCTGAAAAGATTAGAAGTAATCTTTGGTCTTCCCCTTAATATTTATAATAATTGAAAGTAACATTTCACATATATTTTTCTCAATTTGCATTATGTACAAATAATGATGTAACAAATTGGTAGACCAATATAGAAACTAAAAAAAAATACATATCTTTTTCCAATTGTAAGTGGATTTATTGTCAACATTCTTACTCTTTTTAGATTTTATATGACCTTTACCTAATGAAAAACTGAAATATTTCAATTCATTAAGCACATAGGTTCCTAAAATATGTTTAGGTGACTGTTCAGTGTTAACAGTATTACCAAACCTCCAACAATTCTTCCTGTATTGGCGATCCATTGGAAATAATCATCGATGACCCATGAAACTGAAACTACAATGATATTTAAGCCTTCTTGATCATGTATTCTTCATAAAAATAGAACATGATAGTTTTTACTTTATGGTCTAACCATAAATCACTATATAATCATGGAAATAATTTATAGTCAATAGAAGGGAAGCACACATCTGAAATATATTTTTTGAAGAAGCATCAAATGCGCACACACCCATATCCTAAATTTGTTTCAACTATCTTATTAAAGGTTGAAAGTAGATGTATATATCATTTATAGGATCAAAAGGGCTAGATATTAGTATACTTAAGAGAGTGAAAGTTTTTTTCATACACATCCATGGAGGAATATTATAAATGTGAATAAAAACTGGCCATGTGTTGTGAACAATAAGTATTTGACCAAACGAATTAAAACCATCACATGACAGACCCAACATGTCATTATAAACCTCTACTACAAAATCAGTATGTTGTGCATAAAATTCCCACCATGATAATCCATATATAAGATGAACCAAATCATCATTACCTTTAATTCTCTTAGCATCATGCTATCGCATATTGGCTGATATTTCTGTATACATGAATAAATTTTGAAGCCTGGGAATCAATGTAAAGTACCACATGAATTTATGTGGC
This sequence comes from Viscum album, assembly GCA_963277665.1. Taxonomy (NCBI): domain Eukaryota; kingdom Viridiplantae; phylum Streptophyta; class Magnoliopsida; order Santalales; family Viscaceae; genus Viscum; species Viscum album. The sequence goes on along the minus strand of OY728133.1, from coordinate 147,088,627 downwards.
ACACGAGATGGTTTTACATCTACATTTTCCTTCCATAGAGATGTAACACATTATTTAAAATCATTAAGGCTAGCTGTTTCCTCCCAAAATAAACTACAATATTTCATACAAGTATGAATTTTATTAGTAGAAAATCCACACTGCTTAATCAACTTCCATGCCTTATAATTATTTGAGGGAATATATACACCATCAAGAATAAATTCCTTCAAAAAGGTAATAATATATTAAATGGTGGTATTATAAATTCCATACATGGTTTTTATATGATATAACCACATTAAAAATTCAAACTTGGTCATTTTAGTACATTCTTGATATACTAGAGTTCTAACATCATCCATTAAATTTTTCAATATATCAACATCATCATCTCTAGTATTTTCATCATGTGTAGATATCATTTCCTTATTACATTTACATACTATCTCTCCCGTGATGATGCACAAATAGAAATCGATCAAATATCAAATTCTCCATACCACTTCTTTGTTTTCATTCATGAATAGTAGAATATTGTCTTGTCTCTCCATGATGATACCAATCATAATATTTTTGTTTGAAATAAATATTTTGTTATATAGTAGATAAATTATTCTTAGATTAACCTTGATATTTCAACATAATTATAGAATGGACACTATATACAACCTCCATCTGAAGCATTGTTAAATGAAAAATCTAAAAACAATTCCAAATTCTTTTGAAACTCAGTTGAAATATGATCAGCATGATACATCAATATTCTATCCATTATATTATAGGAAAAAAGTTATGTTCCAATCAATAATTTAAACCATAATTAAAAAATTCATTATAACCAATTTTAATATGAAATTCATCAAAGCATACTAGTAACTAGAAAAACAAAGAATATGAAAAATAACATATGCTATAAGTGATGAATATAAATAAATAATCAAGATGGGTATCCCTGACATTTAATAATTCACTATAATAGTGGATAAATTGAATAACTTTTAGACACTAAAAAATTCTACCCAAGGTTTTAACTATGATGACTCAATCAACAAGATCAAAACAAATGCAAAACCGTAGTTTCATGAAAATAAATTCTTACATTTCAAATGATCACAATACTTTAAACATCCCAAAATATAGTATAGAGATCAAAACTAGAATAAAAGGATTAAAATGATCAATATAAAGAATATGTGAGTGGAATAAATACCATATAATATCTACTAATTCAATATAAAGATCTTGAAGATGGTAATGACTTCTTATTTTCATTGGAATCATGTCTAAGTCACCCCCACCCCGGTTCAAGTGATTTACTCTCACTCTCATAAATTTCCCTTTTTAATGGTCATATAATCTGGTTAATTTGTGATAATGGTAATGAAAACCATTTTTAAATGCAGAGCCTATCATACCCAATGGTTATAGTGAAAGTAATATTCTAGTAACTGCATTATAAAACACTCCCTTAATAAAAACACAATGGTCATGTAATGAAAAATAAGGTAAAGAGGGAGGGAAGAGAATTGAACCTATAATGAAACAAGAATTAAATAAAAATCCATAGACACACTAGTATAATCCCCATTTAATCACATGTTAGGAAGAAATAAAGATCACCCTCTCATGATATCTATGACAGGGTGATGAAAAAAATTAAATAAAATATACATAATCTGTGATAGAGCATAAATATGGAGGCTTTAATCCATAGAGCATAAATAAATATTTAATGAATTATTTGATACATAATTTCAAAGGAAAATATGGACAAATTATCAAGGCAATCCAACCTTTATAAAAAAACTTCAAGATCATTCATCCCCCAAGCAATGATTTAAGAAATACTTAAATTCTCATTATTGTGTTTAATTATTATATTTATAATAATAAACCTCAATATATCAAGGATTATATATTCCCAAGGATAAATATTGTTAATCTAATCTAGAATTCCACCTTAAGTCCCTTTCTCATTATCAAAAAACTCGATGATAATTATTTTAACATGCCTATTTTATTTTAAATTTGAACATGGACCTCATGGTCAATAGATATGAAATTCATTCAATAAATTCACAGAGAATGTATTTTTATTTTCATGTTGACCAGAGCATCATTACATGAACATAAACCATGGAATAACCTAGGCATGGTCATCCATACTTCATGGTGCATCTATTTACTTCTTAGAATGAAAAATACAAAAAAAATTCAAATAATTTATTTGAATGAAAGCCACTTTTTGGGGTTTAGTGGGAACTTGAACAATAATAAAGACACAAAAACTTCCAACCAAATTCCAAAACAAATCCAAAACAGCATAAACAACATACTTATACTCAAACATCTACACACACTACCACTCTAGGAAGCAATGATAAAAAAAACATCTAAAATTATATAAAAAAATAGGGAAACCAACAAAAGTAATGAAACCAAAAAGAACATCAAAACACATCTAGAAAAATTTAGAAGAGTTGGAATGGTTTACTTATTGGCATGAACAAAAACTCATAAAGTCTATAATATAAAAACATAAACCAAAAATCACTAAATCTATATTTAACTAGTATAAAAACAAACATTATCTTTGATAGATCACATGTTTACATAGATAAAAATGAAAAAATACTAATCATAAATTAAGAAAGATTTGAAACTCACTTATGTGATGTTGAAGAAGATTTGAATCAAAAAATGATTGAAATAGAGGAGATCACCTGAGGAGATGTGAGGTCGTTGTTCGCTTGGGTGGCCGCTCGCTCGGGTGAGAGATAAATTAGGGAAGGGGATCATGTGTGAATGGGTTGATGCTAGGAGTGGTCTGATATATGTAAAGTCTATTCTTATGGTTTTTAAAAACCATTAGTACAACCCAACCTATACCAATGGTTTCAAAAAACCATTAGTATATCTTTATTTATACCAACGGTTTTAATTAGCCATTGGTATAGCCTGGCTCCAAGACTCTATAACCATGGCTATTAAAAACCATGGGTATAGAGGCATGAGGATAGCCCAACTTTCCAGTAGTGATTTGAACTTTAAACTTTACAATGCATATCATAAATAAATGAAAACACAATCAGACCTGTGAAATAATTTTCCCATTCACTATGTAAGTGTCTTAGATTTTTTCTAGTATAAGACTGAGGATCATAAAAAAGCTTCAAATTAAAAAGAAATCATTTAACATGTATTCTGAATAAAATGAATGAAAAATTAAAAAAAAGGTTTATAAAAAAATATAAACTTCTGGAATTTTGTAAGTGTCCCATTTGAAACTATTTCATATATCAATCTTAGAACATAGTTTCAATATTCCTTTACTTCTTATTGATGGAAATTATATTTAAAAATAATTTTTTAATTAAAAATAACATTTTAAGTAATTACAAAAAAAATGTAGTAATTGTAAATGAAAATTCACATTTGTTTTTTTACATATTTGATCTTTGCGCTTTTTTTCCTGTTGTCTCTTTGAATTAATCTCATACCCTATTTGAAAATAACATCTATAAAATAAATTTAAATTTAATTATAATATATATAGGTATTAAAATATTCAAACTTATGTGTTCAATACATTCTTAAAATTATCTCACACTTTACCATAGATAGAGTATATCTAGTAAAGTGTCTTCTCTCTTAGAGAAAAAACACTCGACATCCAATGATGACTTATATACAAAAAATATATTGTGAGTGATTATTCGGTTAAGAGATATAACACTTTATGAGATATATTTTTAATAATCTTGAAGATAAGAAAGCATATAACACTGAATAATTGCATTATTTTGAAGTATTTCAGCAATATAAACTATTATTTTTGTATCACTCATTGTTATCGCTATAGGTGAAATAAACTGAGGGTCCATAAATCAATATACTGATGTCATATCATGTTGCATAAAAATTTTATAAGGATACCTAATACACAACAAACATAATTATAAAATTTCAATAAATTTAATTAACTAAAAGATATATGATAATCCATTTACATGGAAAAGACTTTTATTGTGTTGATTCGCAACTCATCTCTAGTTACAAGCTCCATGATATATTTTTCTAAAATCATCACAGTCATTTCATGCCCACAAATTCCAGCTTCCATTAGAATGTTATAAACTTCCAACAACAAATTTGAATATGTTCATAATATATCAAAATTATAAGAAGTTGTATCTGTAGTCATAACAACCTGTGATTGTTGTTTTATATACAGTATGTTTTTACCTTTAAAGTATTCCTATAAAAAAATTAGATAAATATATAAACTTTAAAATGTGAAAACAAATTTAACACCAATATTAAATAAAGGATATGATCTACACATACCTTGATGGAATTTTTTTGAACAAGTCTAGATGACCAAACTAAAAAATGACTGATACTTTATCCAACTACAGTGACCTCATCTATAAGAAATGATATTTTTGTTTATCTATTTATAATATCCTGTATAATAATACTAAGGTTATTTATCTTTATTTGTTGATGATTAATGATATCCCCAATACAATATATAATCCCATATTCAATAATATGATATTGGGGGTCCTCAATATATAACTCATAATAAATGGGAAGCTGTGGGGGAGGAGGTGTATGAGTTGGATAAGTAGGAGGAGGTGGAGGAGTGGGGTACACAAGCAGAGGTGGAGGAGTGGGATCAGCAGGCGGAGGTGTAGCAGTGGGATCAACAACATAAAATCATTTTTTCATATCTACAAACATCAATTGTACCAAAGATATGATCCTATCCTCCATCATCTCACCCATATCCTAAACTTTAGCCACCAAAGATTCTATTTTTATTTTATATACATCCTCCATTGAAGAAGTTTCAGAACAACCAAACACTTTTTTTACCGATACACCTGTTAGGTATCCACGTACACGACCCGGGTGTTCAGGCTTTCCCAATGTCGTAGCTAAAATATCCTTACGACCCTCAACCATGAAGTTCCTCTATGTTCTCTACTCCTTAAGGAAATCCAGTATATAATATTTGAAAAATTCAGTAGTGAATCACAATATATAAAGATTTTATTTAACTTAAAGAACATAAATAAATTAAATTACTTTTTACAATCCTCTCAGCTACAACCCTTGACTCTTCCGTAAGATATTGTCCTATTTTTCTCATCCAGGCCCTCTTCTATTTTACATGTCTTGTAGGTGGGAGGAGGTTCAACCATTATGGAGCCTGAAGACTCAGCTCTCGATTTTTGAAAATTTTCAGCTATCATTTGTCTAATAATGTATACCATCAATAAGATAAAGTATGAGGGTATATGTTTTTTGGATCATATATCCTGATGAGATCTTCTCACTTGCTAAAAATTAAGAATAAATAAATCATTAATATGATTATTAATATAAAAAAATCACTAAATACTAATATTGTACTCATCAAAAGCGCTTCTTATTGTCTACTTTCAAAAAACTACTTACACGAATTTTTATCAAGAAATAGATATATATCATATGGATTTTTTGTTATCTATCCCTAAAAATGAATTCTATTGTGAGGGTTGATTTAAAATATCTCCATCTCCTAGAAACCAAAGATAAACATTTCTTCCCAACTCCTTCGATATCAGGTATATCACATGTCATCTGATAAAAAGGGGAAAACCATATTAGTAAAAACATTTTATGATAAGTAAAATACTAACAACCGATCTTATCAAAATTGTCTCTCATAATTGAGATATAGTCACTTTTTTAATACTTATCCATTCAAAAATAAAAAATACTAAATTTTTCTCAAGATTGCACTATAATAAAAGTATTAAATTGTTTTGCATTTAGACCCCTGAGAATATCATTATCATCAAAATCAACTAGTATCCTCTAGTCCTAGCTATGAGTAACTACTAATTTTGGTAAACATGTGTAGCCACGTTTACCAACCCTCAAAATCTTTTTTCCCTTGTAGAAGTAGATGGCCCATGTGGAGAAGGATGATGAGGCGCCTCAACAGTAGTATGTATATGATCCTCCCCAAAAGTATGTGTATGATACTCCCCAGAAGTTTGCGGTGGATCATATGTTTGATTTTACATTATCCTACAAATCAAAGTAACAAAAAATTAGTACAAAAATATAAAAAACCAATTATTACATATAAAATTAAATAAAAAATGAAAAATTATCATACAAAAAGTAAACTAAACTAAACACATTTTATTCACATTTTTTAAAATAGTCAACTAAAATGCTAAAAACATTAACAAGAGATGAAATGATGTAACACCCCAAGATTTCATAGTACGTTGTCTCATTAAAGTAATTCAATAGCTTGCGCTACACGCAACACTAAGTTCTAACGCACCACAACTTACCAAACTAGCTGTTCAAAAAGCAGTTATGAATAGTATTAACTGAATTTTGAATCTTATATACTCTATATAATTTTAACATCCATATTATGTGTTTTTAGACATAATATATGAACAAATTCATTTTTTCAGATAAAAGAAGTATTTTTCAAAAAATGAAATTTTGCCGCCTTTTAATGGTGAACCCTTTTTAAAACCAATATTTGACACTTTTATATATTAAATTTAACAAAATTAAATTATTCTTTAGAAGAGGGACATAAAAACTTAATTTGGAAATTTTTTTGGTACTTTTATGATAACTTTCATATTTTAACGAATGGTGAAAAATACTATGTTTTAATTGAAAACAACTTTTTTAATCGAAATAATTTATAATGTTAAATTATGAATTTGAATAGTTTTGAAGTATAATTAGATTATATTTTTATAATTTAATACAATGTATGTCATTATAAGTAATTTCACATTTAAATTTGATATAAACACATGTCAATCTTTTGATAGTTTTTACTTTTTAAAAACCCGCCTTTTGGTTTTGACAACGAGAATTAATTTTAAATTAATAAATGAAACTTATATGTTTTGAATTTGGTAAAATAGACTTAATTTTTTAATTCATAATATAAAAATTAGCTTAGGATGAATTTTTGGTATTTTTCTGAAAACATTCATTTTTTGATGAATAATCTGCGTTATTATTTAAAACTGACTTTTTATTTAAATAATTATTTATTTTATTTAAATTTATTTTAAGTAAAAATAGATATATAATACCTATATAAGTTCAATGTAATTTATTGGAGTCATTTTATAATAAAATTATATGTATAAAATTTTATTGAACTTTTTAACCTCATTTACCCACCTTCTAGGCACGTTAGCAAATTTGCATAAAACTTAATTTTACAGCTTCTGTGAGTTGAATTTAAAAAATATGAGAGACACGATTAAAATCAGTAAGTAAAATTTTATTCAATAAGATGAAAATATTTTTTTTGTGAATAGTAACATTTGACTTTTATTTACCACAGTTAAAAGTAAATAGGGTAATTAAATGTATTAATGATATCATAATTACCCTAACACATGTCCTGATTCTATTGGATAAGTATAATTCATCCAAAAACAACTTTATGAATAAAATATGACCCTCTTTTGTCCACTTGGATTAAATTAGGACATTTATTATTATTTTATTTAAAGAATAGTCAACAGAGTTAAATTCAAAGTTTAATAACTAAACCATTTTTAATATAGGGTTAAAAACAATATAAATTAGAATATAAATATTAATTAGAAATATAAAAATATTTCCTAAATAATTTTATTTTATTTATAATTTTTAGATATTAAATAATTTAATTTATTTATGACACAATGATGATGTAGTAATTACCTTATTAATGAAATATTAGAATAATTGATATTATAAATATCCAAATAAATGTAAATTAAGACTTATGATGAATTCCAATAATTTTATAGGTTAATATGACATTTTAGAGTTGGTTAAATAAATTTTATTCGAATTGATAAAGTTTTTATGGCTTTCAAAAAAATCAAATACTAAATAGTGTCAAAATTGACATAATTGAGTTTTTAAAACAAATACTATATTATTAATTGATATAATATTCCTCAAAATTTAATGTTCAGACACAGGACTTATATAAGGTTATATATATTAATAATGAACCATATGGGGTTCTCTTGGATTGTTATATTAAGTTTATTAACCATATAATATAAAAATACAAAGAGACATGGTAAATGTCAAACTATTTAACTAAGAGTTAAATCTAAAGGACAAGGTTAATATGATGAACTAAACCTATATAAAAACTATTGGTTGAGATGTTTTAGACCCATAACCACATTATCCTCTAAATAATTCATTTTTGAGCCATTATAAACCGAAAATTATTTTATTATAAAATAATATTTCAAGCTTTTCCTAAAGTGACCCTCACCTCTCTTATAAAAGGGAACTTCCACTTCTCTCAATTTAACACCTCCAAATCCATTTGGATCATCCAAACTCTACCCAAATATCCTCCAAAATTCCCTCATATCAACCTAGAGTCCTTAATTTGATCATAAAGCCAACCTAAGGATCCCTTTGATCAAATCAAAAGGAAGAACCCGAAGAAGAGGTAAATATTTCATCCCCTCTTTCAAGTTCTTTTCTTCTTCCTATTCCTATTTATTTGTTGTTTCCATTATAAAATAATAAATATAATATCTTATATATACTATTATGTTATTATAAAAATGTTACAACCATATTCATTATTCTATCCATCATATGAATGACAAAGTCACCATACGTGCGTACGTACGGATTACCATCTCCACGTCGTGGTGTAGTTTGTTATTCAAACACTCCATTATTTGGATGTGTATAATAATGAGTATAAATGATGTAAATAATAAATATAACATTTTAATGATTCTGTATATATGATATACCATCCAATTACATATGATTTCACCATCAATATAATGATATTGACGCTCATGCGTGCGTACGGATTACCGTCCCCGTGAAGCGATGAGATTCATTACCACGTTCACCATTCAACGATGATTATAAAAACATATATTATTAATAAGTATGTAATATATGACATAATAATTCTACTGGATATATATATATATATGTATGTACTTACATATATCTTATTCACTTACTTCCGTTCAATAGGATATGAAAACGGAAACAATGTTTATACGTACGTATGACCTACCGTCTCTATAAATAGTGCCTTCCATTTCATATATCTATCTGTTATAAATATTTATATTATAAATATATATGATATATAAATCAAGTTTTATATTCTGGAAGTATTTAAATTGTGATCTAAATGATACGATCAATAATAACAAGTTAAAACACGTACGATAAAGAAAGCGATTATTACCCAAAATGTTAATTTAACATGAAAATAATTATTAAATGGATAGTATAAAGTCATAAATGAATCATTTATGATATAATAAATATGAATATGGTTCTGGTATAATTTAATAACATACTATGGTCATTATACAGGAGGTTAAACGTACCCTCAACCAAAGGAAAGTGCAAGGTAAGGGTTAATTTCACAATCTCTTTATTATCTGAGGTTGTTTTTACCTAAGTATATACTGGGACATATTTATTATCCATGTACATGTTTCATAAAAGAGTTTTCAAATGGATTTTTTAAGGGACACTTTTAATAAAACATCATTTTAAATGTTTTAAAGATTTATTCTTCTAAACCTTTCTCATTAATGTCCATGTTTTTAAAATGGTTTAAAGGATTTATTTATATGGACATGAATGTTTTAAAATGTTAATTACTTTAAAAAGTTTCAAAGTGATATGGGACACTTTGATTCAAAATTATCTTATAAATGACTTCATTTATAAATTATGTGACTTTTAAATGATTTCATGAAAAAGGGATATTTCTTTCAAAGATTTTTACCGATCATTTTCAACTATGTAAAAATCCTTTATGGGATATTATTCTTAATCAAGGTTGATTTATTATACAAATATTCTATATTTTATTGAAGTTTTTGTGATATGATTGACTGTGGATGTGTTATTTTTATACCATTAATGGTTTATGGATAAAGTATTGACATTTCGTATGCTAGTTTTAATATGAATGTTTATGTTATGTTTAAACCTTTTCATATGAGGAATGCATTGGACTTAATAAGTGATGGGTGGAGCCCACTATATCTCCTCGATGCATCAGTAGGTCTCATGAGACAAACTAGTGTCTTGGCACAAGGCCTTGACAAAATCTTATTTGTAGTCTTGGCACAAGGCCTTGACTATGTGGTTATGAAGTCTGGCATTATGCATTCCATCATTATGAAAGTGGATATTGATATTGCATGTGATTATTCGATTAGTAGAATATCCATGTGAATAAGTAAATGAAATTATTTGATCTTATCTTTTCCATACTATGCTGAGGTTTAAGTTTAAAAGGCTTTTGTTTTATTCATATACATTTCTGTAAATATTTGTGCTTATTTATGAATGTTTCTGCTATATTGTTATCCTTACTGAGCATATGATCTCACCCCTTTATATGTTTTATTTTTCCTAGGATGTGAAGAAGTATTTTATGGTTGACCTACAGGGATAGGCTAAGGATATAAGTGTGTTCAAAAGGGGACAAAATTTTGTTGTTGTTTTTCATTTTATAATGTAATGTAACGTTCATGTATGTAATCTATTTTCCAAGAATGCTAAACTAATCGGTCCTTCGGGACTTGATTCCTTGTGATCATGCCAATGTTATGTAATAATGCACCGACTCTGGGTAACTGGGGTCGAGACGTTACAAATGACATAAATTAATGAAAAAAAAATCAAAAAATGGTGCGTGAATAACAAAAAATTAGTACACAAATATACAAATCCAACTATTTCATATAAAAGTAAATTAAAAATTAAAAATGATACAACAAAAATTAAACTAAATTAATCAAATTTTATTCATATTTTTTAAAGTAGTTAACTAAAATTATAAAAATAGTAATGAGAGATTAAATGACATAAGTGAATGAAAACAAATCCAAAAATAGTGTGTTAATAGTAAAAAACACTCCAACATATTACACCATTTTTTACACCAAAAAGAATATTATTTGAATATAATATTTTATACATTTTTTTAATTTTTATTTAACATATTAGATTAAAATTAATTTTTTTCTATAAAATAAATAAATAAATAAGTTAAGTAATGGTAAACATGGTAAACTAAACAAAACTAAACCAATATAAACAAACAATTTAACTTATTAGTTATAATATGTGTTTTAATAAAGAAAATAAAACTAATATATCTTACATTTTATGAAATTTAAAAAATTAATTAAGAAATAAATATATGTTACACGTAATATTAGAAAATTACTAAAGGATTATTTTCCCTAATTATTTCCCCATGATTTTTTTGTATGGAACAAACTATATTTATGATGTTCTAATTAATATTATCTATTAATATTTCAATTAAAGAAGGGATCTCATATAAATCTGTATCTTGATGAATTTTATCATCACCAACATACTGTTTTTTCCTTGTAAAACGATAGCCACTACATATTGTATAGATTAGGAACATAGAAAATTTCTTATTCATGTGCTACCATGATAAAATTATAAGATATGTATTCCAATCTATTTAGATTAATTAGTTTCATACTGAATTCACCGTGTCTGTCACTATTGTTACTGATAACCCATTTGTGGTTAAACACTGGAACTTAGAATTTAATATAATCAACCTCTCATATTTCTTTAATGACTCTATAATATGCACTTGACATGGAGATTGGGTTTTTTCCTTTAACACTTGAAAAATGGATTATTCACGTGAACACCAATACACTACTATTCTGAGCCACACTTATATTATCATGATCTTTCATATGAAATGTATAACCATTAGTGTCATACCTAGACTATGTTATCAAATTTAAACTTGGACTACCCACTAACCATCACAATGTTCCTGATAGATCTGATCTACCATGCATAGTCTCTTTAAACCATGAGAAAAAAGTTTTGTTATGCTCATTCAAAATTCATATATCTTTCTTCTTTGGGTAACATTGTTTTAACTAATTAATATGCAATGTTATATATGGATGGGCATTATATATGTTATTAAATATGTATAAATGTACCTTCTTTATTTGTTCATCTATCAGTGATTTTACTTTCAAGACACAAATCCCATTTCCCCCATAATTGACTCATTCATGGTGATATGTAGGAAAAATGATGTGCTTCACTATAGACAAATAGCTTGTACAAAACTCTACAACCTCCTCAGAAATATATTTCTCAATAATGGATGCTTTAAGATGATATAGATTCTTAACATATCCCTTTAATATCTTCATATATATTTTAAATAATATATATAAAATAGATATACATCTCCATAAATATTTATTTCTCACCCCAAATGAACCATTGGATGCACTATGATATCAAAAAAATATAGAGGAAAATACATTTCCAGTTGACAAAGTATAGATTTTTTATCATTCTCCAAATTGTTCAATGAATTAAAATCAATCACTTTTCTATAATTTGAATTGAAAAAATAACCCACCTTCATGATTTTCATTCTAACATAAATGGGTATTTTTTTTACAATGCAACTGGTAGGAGCTGTAGCATAATGATGTGACAATCGTGAGATTTCATGCCTATAAACTTCAAATCTTTTAGTGATTTTTTACATTTGAAGAATAACCCTATGACACTTCGATACCATATAGAAACTGACGAAAAATAATTTTCTCCAACATGGATATTGTATAATTAGATATAGGTAGGTATTTTCATATTCATCAGGAGTGAGAGCTAACTCCAAACATATTCCCATTGAGGGTAAGTCCAATATTGCATTCAACCTATCTTTAGTCTTTCCTTTAATATCTAACAATGTTCCAATTAAATTGTCATATATATTTTTCTCCACATGCATGACATAAATGTTATGTTTTAACTCATGATATCTCCAATATGATATCTAAAAAAATATTGATCGTTTATTCTAAATATTTCTATCATTACCTTATTTTTGTGTCTTTTTGAATGTGACACCAATGTTTTTCACCCTCTCAAAATACTGATCAGTGGAAAAAGTTTTTGGAGTAATATTAAACTCATGTAAGCCATTGAATTCCTTTCTCAATCTTCAATAAGAGTGATCCATAGAAAAAAACTTTTGATAACCCATGTATACAATTTTTCTCTCATGTTGTAGTAGATAATATGATGTTCGTTGTTCACAAATTGGACAAAATTTATGCCCCTTAACACTGTACCCAGAAAAATTTCCATATTTTGGAAGTAATTTATAGTGAACATAATCATTTCATATAGTTGAAAATGTTCCATTTTATAAGAATCATATACCCTAATACCTTCCTCCCATAAAAGTTTCAAATCATCAATTAATGGTAACAAGAAAACATCAATATCATTTCTGGTCTATTTTGGTCTAGAGATCATTAAACTCAACATGACATATTTTCACTTCATACAAAATTCAGGAGATGAGTTGTAAATTACCAATAATACAAGCCATGAAATATGTGTTATACTAAGGATTCGATATGGATTCATTCCATATATGTATGGTCTAAGTCTGAGATTTATAACTTCATTTCTGAATGTAGGAAACTATTGATCAATTTACTTCCACTATGGACAATCAGATGGATGATGCAATTTTCTATCACATATATGCTCATATACATGCCATATTAACCATTTTGCATCATTTTAATTTGAAAATAAATGTTTCAAACAAGGAATTATAGGAAGATACCAAATTGCCTTTAAATGAGTCTCTGTAACTACTAAATTAGCCTATGATTTTTCTTTCAACTTATACTGTGATCTCCCAAATTTAGGACACAATGAAAGACATTCATATTCCTTCCTATATAGTATAGTCATTTGGGAAGACATGTATTTTATTGTACCCCAAACCCATCAGGCATAATATTTTATTCACTTTACAATGTGAATATGGAAGATCGCTGTCTTTAGAAAGAATATCTCTCAATAGTTGTAACAACTCCATAAAACTCTTGTCACTATATTCCTTTATCATCTTCAAGTTAATAAATATTAACACCATTAATAAAACTATAAATTCCATACAACCTAGATATAATGGGTTATCAACATCACTATATAAATTCTAAATTTTCAGTTCTTTATCAATTGTCTCTACTTCAATATCACAAATCATTCCTTTAATTTGATCAAACTTATCATCTTGAAAATCAACATCATTAATATATCAAGAATTATTATCAATTTATCCATGTCAAATCCAAGGGTTGTAACTCAGATTAAAACCATGACAAATTAAATGATCTTTTATCTCTCTACTTTTTAACTTCCTCATATTTAAACATTTCAAAAATGGACAAAAAACATATCATTGTTTGAAACATTTCATTTAGAAAATTACAAAAAAGCATTGACACCTTTCTTATATTCATCACTTGTTTAAAGTGTAGTAATCCAAATTTGACTCATTAATATCTATAATAAATATCAAAAATTAAAAATAAGTTATTATATTTTCAAATTTAATTTCAAATTTAATTTTATAAATAATAATAATAATAAAATACTATAAAATATTTCACAAAAAAATAAATACAACATATTTGATAAAAAATAAATAAATTTGAGCATATTTAATTATCATTATTCAATAAAAAAGTCACAAAACTTAATATAAAAACAATCATTCATCAATTAAAAAATACCTAAGATGTGGGGATATTTATAACTACAAATATAAATAGTGAAGATAAAGTGACATCAATGTAAAATTGGAACCAAAAATACAAATTAAAATACCTTGAAAGCACAAAAAATCAAAAAAATAAACAGAAATCATAAATTGATATTAGAATCAGGATGATTTAGAAGACTACACTAATGGGAAGAAGGTGCAAGCTATGAACAGTGATGGGTGATGGTGGATGGTGGTGGTGGATGCCAACTAAAAGATAAAGTGACATCAATGGGAAATTAGAACCATAAATAAAAATGAAAATACCTTGGATGCATAGAAAATATAAATAATAAACACAAACTGTAAATTGATATGAGAACTAGGATGATTGAGAACGTGACACCAATGGGAAGAAGGTGCAAGTGGCAATCGCTAGTGGGTGAGGGTGGATGGTGATGGTGGATGTCGACTTAAAGATAAAGCAACATCAGTGAAAATTTGGAACCACAAATACAAATGAAAATGCCTTGGATGTATGGAAAATTGAAATAATAAACACAAACCATAAATTAAAATTAGAATCAAGACATTTGACAAGGTGACACCAACAGAAATAAGTTTCAAGTGGTGACTGATGACAGACGATGATTGACAGTGGTGATGGATTCCAAATGAAATATATTCAAGGACACACATCGAATAATTAAGAGATTTGAGGCCAAAGATCTAAGAATAAAGATATTTGAGGTCACAGATCGAAGATGGAAGGTTTAGGGTTTTCCATATGAGAGAAAACAAAGGTTGTCACGTGAAATAATGAAACCAAAATTATTGCTCCTGACCCTCGATTAAAATTATAAATCTTTTCCGCATCAGTTATTTAATAACTGATATGAAAAAGATGTTTTTTTTGTGTCAGTTATTAAAGAACCAACATGAAAAATGTGGGAATTTTATTTTCCATGTCAGTTATTTAACAATTGATGTGGAAAATCACTATTTTTACATCAGTTATTCAATAATCAAAGTGAAAAATATGCCCACTTTATTTACCATATTGGTTATTGAATAACTTATGTGGTAAAACATTTTTTCATGTTAGTTATAGGTAACAAATGTGAAAAAATGTGTTAGGATATATCAATTTTATACTAGTGTGAATACAAGGACATTGATCATCAACCAGGTTGATCACATATACAACGAAAAGAAAAAGGTACAAAGAGACTCTGCACCCAACTCCAATCCATATATCATCATGATCTCCAAACTCATAGTGAGATATCTCGCCCTACAATCAAACTCGGGCCTCAACCCAACCTGTACCAACAACAAGTGAGGGTTTCTCAGGTACCCAAGTGTCATGGTCACTCGAGTAGGGTGTGAGTATAACTCAGTAGGGCATCACCAATGTAGTCCATTACCTAATCAGTAAAATTAAGTGTATTTGCATGTGATAATCTTAGAAAAAAGTAAATAGCTAATACACAAATTGCACAAGCATAACATATAATAACCAAATCACAAATAAGAAAATAACAACATATGTCGAGAAGTTGTACGCTTACCAATCCTCTATAAACCCCTGGTTGTACTTACTTTGTATCCATGCTGAAATGTTGTCATAATGAATGTTAGGGGTAATCAAGGTCTAGACACAAAGATGGTTAATGAGGCATTGAGAAAATATGTCACTCAACACCCATAAGTCATCGAGTGAACATGTCAATTGACATCCACAAGGCATCAAGACAACATGTCACTTGACATCCACATGGCATCGAGACAACATGTCACTCGAAATTCACAAGGCATCTAGTGAACATGTCACTCAACATACACAAAGTCATCGTACCCCCAATTCCACTGTCACAGGTCTGGCTATAAGGCCGTCATGCTCATACTCTATGCTCAGGTCCATCATCATCATCATCGCAAGCCATAATCACTTTTCCTATGAGGGATAACTATATCATGATGATCCACCTATTATGAATACTGAGCAATGCTTCCAAAGGCATGGTAATACATACAATAGGACATAACATAAAAAAGCAGCATGCAACATGTCATCATGAGAAATCAGTAACAAAAAACAAAACATGTGGTCATCATCAAACATGGTGAAATAAGATATATAAGCATACTCATATAATCAAGAATCATATACGGATCTCACAGCATGCACCCACACATGGTCAACCCCCAAACAAGGTATCATGAGATACTCATGCACACACATGTGATGAAAGCATCAAACATAGTCTCACAACTCTATGTCTCATATAGCACAACCACACATCAAAGAGGGTCCATGTAATCTAAGTCAAACATTAGTGATCAAGCTTCAAACATCAACGACCAAGACTAGTCCAGTGAAAAAGGTCCCATCATGGCCCTCGACACTTTGTCCAATTACAATAGGCATGGTTTTTTTAATTAATTAAAACCCAAGGACCATAATTAAGCATTACTTGTTATTCATAACATAATATGAATTTAAGGATCATTAACCCAAGGTAGATAACCTCATACCAATTTTCAATAAATGTACATAATACCATAGGGTGGAGTATGCAAGATCACCTACATCAAATTAAGCCAACTCCCATCCAAGCAAAGCTCAACAGCTTTGTCTGAGTCATTCAAGTTCATTAGGCTTCCATCAATTGCAACATGGTTATAACTCACGACCAAGAATCCAAATAATTAATTATATATAAATTATAATTAATTAAAATATTACAAGAAGATTCACAACCAAAGGAGAAAGGTATATTTGTCAAAATACTTACTGGGTATCATCAACTAGCCAAAATCATGATTAACCACCCATGGAGGGTCCATATCACACTTACGACGTTATTTTGGGAAAAATATATATCAAGTGTCAATGAGACAAAGGATAATTTAATATAATTAAATTTGAAACTTTAGAAAAAAATAACCAAGCGATGTACATTAATCGAAACGTCATCCAGCAGAGTTCAACCACTCTTGGCACACTCTCAATTCTAAGACAAGAAAAATCCATAAATCAATTCCATGATACGATGAAAAATTTAACTTAATTTGTTGAAAAACTATTGAAGAGATCACCAAGGGATATAACTTTAATGAAATATCTGTCAATGTCATGTGTTCATCATCATGGGATATTTTTTAGCCATGCAAATCCAAAGCTTCATAATTCTTAGAAAATTCCACCAATAACCGGTGGAATTGTCTTCTGATACTCTAATCAAGATCAAACCAAGAATCAATTAGTGACCAAGATGATCAAGGGAAAGAGGATTAAAGGATAATTGAGTCATAAAAGAATCACAAAGGACACAACTTACCAAGATGACCATCCATGATGGAAGGCATAGCAATCCATCACCACATGAGGAAGAAAGAGATCATGATCGAAGAAGAATTAAGGATCTTCCCAGATTCACCAATTATTTGCTTTTAGATCCAAGATGATCTATCACTAAATTGAGAAAAACTCATTAGATCAAGCCCAAGATTCTAGATTCGACCATCACAACCTGATTCTAAGGATTTTTTCTAAGGAAGAAGAGAGGATCTGATAAGAACATGAAGAAAAGTCAAACTAGCACATCCCTTGGATTCCCATGATCAGAACACACTAGATGTAACGTCCCCGACCCAAAATCCACTAAATAGGTGCCCCCGAGATGAGTCATCACATGACCTCAAGTGCACATACCTGTACGACAGAGGTTTCCAACTAGCGGCGAGGGTCTAATGAGTAGTGTGGGGAGACTATACCCTATTTACCAGAGTAAGCCACTGCAGAACACAATATAAATAGCGGAAACAATATAAACACCAAATAAACACGCATAACCAAATGTTTCCCAAATGGGTATAAACACCAATCAAATGTAACAATGTCATGTCGTACCAATAGTGCAAAGTGAAAGAAACCCAAAATAAAACAAATGGACAAAAATCCAAATGGGTCTCGACTCTAAGTCCAGGTCCTTCTCCATGTACATTCCGAGCCCAACTCAACATCTCAGAGTAGGGACTCTGCCCTTATCCAAACCTGCAACCAAGAGATATGCTCGGGTACCCAATAGTGGCTCGAGAAGAGTGTGAGAACAAAACTCAGTAGGCCACCACCAATGATGTCTACAAAATATCTAGTCTAATAGATAGTTCATGCAAGTACAAAATAAATGGTAAGTAAGGGAAACTTCGGGTGCCATTGGTTAACAAGGTTAATTTAATTCATGACTATAATTTATCCCAATTCCACTTCTTATACCATATTCATTACATAAGACATATTTATCACATGTTCCATGGGTTAGGCATAATTATCATCTACACAAGGGTATAAGGAAATCAATCACAATGCACAGGGGAAACAAATCAAGTCCCTATCTCACTAGGGAACCACATATCACATCAACACATTATCCTCACCTCGAAGCCTCAATTTGGATGGAATGAAATCATTAGGGGAATAGATCCTCTTTCCCCTTCCCTAACCCATGCATTTTGGGGTAAAGTTTAGAGCCTCAGTCTAACTCGACCCATGGGCGTAGAACCTCAAGTCAATACCCTACTCTACCAATATATGTGCACATACTTATTTATCAATCACCACAACCATACCATAACACATCACAACATAACCAATTCCATTGGAAATCATCAATCACAATGCATAACAAACAACATGGTAATTAACACTATACCATAAACCATTAACACTTTTACCAATTAAAATCCATAGTCATTTATCCAAGTTCCCATTCTCGTGCCTTAACCCTTTAAGTTTATTCAACACCCCCTATGACTTATACAAATTCATCAATGACCATACATTTACCCATTTAGCCCATTTAGACCATTTAGAATTCGACAATTATTTACCCACTCATGCATTTCAAGTATATTTCCCATATCTCATAACACAACCACTTATTACATTCAACCATTGGGTGTACCACAATTCCCATGTATTAACCCATTCAAAATATTCATCAATTGACTTATTAAATCCCATTTACATGCTCCCAATTACCCATTCCATCATCCAATTATAAGTTCATTATTTAATATTCACTAATCCTCTTAGGCATTTCTAACCAAATTTCGTTAAACAATTGACATAATCCCATTCAACCCAATTTTCCCATTTTCATGTCATGCCAAACAAATCCTTATGCCTTTATCACCGTAGGAATATTTATCATCATTCAATTTACAACTTAATAAACTACTAAGACATATTCTACATGGGTTTCACATTATTATTCAGCAACCCTTCACTTAACCCTACCATACTCTAGGTCCGAGTTTTTCAGCTCACCCCATGGGTGGACCTAAAATGGTCAAGTCCTCCTCTACAAATCCCATGGGGATTGTGAGTGTTTTAAGAAATCATTTAGACACTAAATTTACAAAATCATACTCATGGTAACCAATACACAATAAGAGAATATCAAAATCTCAACACACATTCACAAATCTATAATAAAACTATGGGATATAACTTATAGAACACCTACCTCAAATCCATTAATGACCGCACTATTAATCATGGACTTAGATCCAGATTCAAACATCCCTTGAAGCCTCAACCTAAATATCACCTGAAAAGAGGGTTTTAGAGCTTTGGAAGGAGATGAGAGAAAGATGAAAACCCTAATAAAAAAGAGGAAGGAGGGGATTAGTCTTACTCGGGGCTTCGATCCGAAACTAACCACACTCCAAAATGGCCAAGAATCGAAGGAGAACTACCTATTGGAAGATTGGTTCATCCAAGTTCATCACTAGGGTTGTAGGGGGTGAAATGGAGAAGAAACCTGAGTTGGGGTTTAAAATCCCAAAGTGGAAATTTTGTAATTTTCTCAAAGTTTCTAGGCCGCACGGTTTACCTGCATGGTTTTCCAAACTGTGCGAAAATCATGCATGAGCCACTGTCCAAAAAACACCCCTTTCACATGGTTTCTTGGGATCCCCACATTGTTTTCTTACTATGCGCCGACCATGCATAATCCTCTATCCATGGCTGCATGGTTACCTATGATACCCCGTACAGTTTGTACTAACCATGTGAAAACCGTGAAACATGCCCAAAAATTCCTTTTTCTTACTATTTCGTGTAACGAACCCCCAAAACACCCCTGAGAATTCACATAAACATGGGGAAACACTTATATATCAAAAAAGAAGAGGCCCAAACCAAAACTTAAACAAAAACATACTTTAAGAAAATCTGAGACCTTACAACCTCCCCACCTTATAACGACTCATCCTCAAGCCCCTCTTCCAAACATCACTAAGCTTCCATAACTAAAGGTCATTCCACTAGGTCTGCCTATCCATTACCATAATTCAAGTCTCTAGTTACATCATAAGGCCACCAAAAATGGATCAAAGGCATAGACTTTCCCCACAAGACTTCCTCACAACAACCCACAACATTAAAGAGTTACCCCCAAGGATGCGTCACCTCCAACTATACCCAACCACTATAACTTCAGAGAGAAAACATATGAAAAAATGCCCAAATCACAACACATGGAAACTTTTCTCCTAGAATCACATCATCATAGAGGAACCAATCAACATTCCATAGGATCGATCCTCTCCAAAACTCATGACTCAAATCACTTAGTGCCATTTTCCTCTGTTTTTCAAACTCTAATGGTGACCAAAACCTGATATCACCCAAAGGGAAACACATGATCCTTATAACCATGTTTTATGAAGATTTCATTTCACAATTATACATCCAAACACAACCCAAAACTATCAGCTACTCGACCAATTAAATCTGTGCTAAAGCTCTCTACCAGGGCCAAATCACCTAAACAATGACCACTCAAGTCCTTCCAACTCAAAACTATAATCATGTCGACAACCAACCATTTATCTTGTATGGTTCTCTCCACCATTTCTGATTACTTGGAACCTCATCCATCGATGAAGTACCACCAGAACTCAACTCAACTTTCCCGTTGCCTAACATGTTCCAACTCACCGTGCCCAAGCATCCATAGGGAATTACCCTACATTGGCATCAAACCGCACCGTTGAAACCATTTGGGGGGACATTCCTACACTATCCATCAAAGTAATAAGATCAACTTGACCTCACTCAGGTACAATTTCATTTCAAAAGTCTCTTTCCACTACAACATAAACCCGGAGGTGGGTCACTCTCACCACACTCATTCAAGTTTACCATCTTAGGTCGGACCATATCCAAATGGCTTGTCCCAAAACATCCCCCTTACCCTAATGGTATGATACCCCTTTCTCACCTTCCCAAGGTGCTTACTGACTTGAACCCTATCATTATCATCCCATAGACCCACTGAGGCCATTTCCTGATTTTTGGTAGAATTCCATCATCACGACATTACCGCCCTCCAAACCCGTCATCGAGCTTAACCCTTGGCATGAAACTACACCACATGGCCAAGGTTCACTCAACTTTATGACGTTACAAAACCACACAAGGGAAAATTACCTAAGTCTAAGCCCAATATTTGTTGGAGTTATAGGACCCCAACTTCTCTTGCCACAACCTGTTGTCATATCCAATCACGCCCTCCTACAACTCATCATAAACATCACAAGCTTTACTTGGAACCAACCTAATCTCAAGCCAACACTTGGATCATCAAACACCACATCCAAGTCCCACATGACTCTTCGAGGAACCTGACATGCACCTCACAGGTTCCTCATTGTCACCCCAGTGCCACTACGTCGACTCGATGTTCTCTTCTCCACATCCAGGACTGAATTATCACTCCACACCTTAGGAGTGTTGTTACCACTTCTCTCAAGAGGGGTTCTAACCACCATTCCTTACACTCAATCACAAGCTGAACCCCCAAAACATAGACATTTCTATCTAGATTTTTTCCAAAACAAGAAAATGAATGTCACCCAGTGCCTGTTCTCGGCTTCCGTGAATAGAAACCATGACATTTGTCATCATTCAGTCCACCCCAAGGACCTCACCCCAATCCATCAAGGGTGTACATCCCAACATCAAGCTCCAAATATATCGTTTCCTTGAGTGTAAACTTCATAATGTCCCTCATCCAACCAAACACCTTCATGCCTCTTAGCGTGAGCCAGAGCTTCTAAACATACTTGGGATGATGTCAAGATGTTGGGCATGCTCATCGCTAGATGAGGTATGCTAAGAAGTATTATACGAACACCAACACCAACTTATTCATTTTTTATGGCAAACTATGGGACACTATGACCTGCCAAGGATTTCAGGCCTCCCTGCCAAACGCATCTCATCAATAATTAACCACCACCACTCAGGTGTGATTTCTGAAAAAGTTTAAACATCGCTCCATGACCAAATCACCAAGTAGCCATAAACCAAAGTTTCATGTGGCACTACTCCCACAACACTTCTTGAGTTCTTCTGCTACATCACTATCAGCTAACAACCATCACACAATGGTCTACCGCACCAATCCACCCAACGATCTCTCACAAAAAAACCTCATCTTACGTATAGCCTATCACCTGCTTACCTAACCATGTCTCTTGGTTATTTAGCCTCATCATCCCTGAGGTGGCCTCTGCATATCACCCAACAACCAAACCATTCATACTAATAAGTTCAGCCATGTGACCACTCTCACCATGGGTGTCACCATCAAGTAAAAGCATTACCTGACCATGTCTCTTGGTTAGTTAGCCTCATCATCCCTAAGGTGGCCTCTGTATCTCACCCAATAACCAAACCATTCATACTAATAAGTTCAGCCACGTGACACTCTCAACACGGGTGTCACCATCGAGAAAAATCATATAACCACACTTCTTCCACCCTTGTCTTTTCTGCTCAAAAACAACTTCTAGACCTCCATTAATCCTCACCCAAATAGGTGAGTCAGGAATTCATATGATACAACCCTTTGAAAAAAAATCCTTACCTCCTATCACAAGAAATAAGGTGCCTTTATGAAATAACCAAACACAAATATACCATTCACTAAAACTTGGGGTACTTAGCATGCATTTACACCACCTCTAAAGCATCTCCCATGCTTCATATTCCAAGGTACTTGAATCACTGGCCTAACCTCCCATGAGGTAACCCTTGATTTTCAGAAACTATCATCACATAACCACAACTTGAGGGGCACAACCAACTATTAATATTACCACTTATCCCTCAAGGCCAATCCTGCACCATGGAACACTATGAGTCCCACTATCAAAGTACAAAACATCTTCATGTGCGACACACACCCAAAATCACTAGAAACCCTATCCGAACTCTCTCATAGGTCACCTTGAAGGTTTAATGATGCCAAATACCTAGATTGGAGTCACAACTAGGAGAAGCCATTGGTTCTCTCTCTAAACCATACTTATCATGACATGAACAAAGCAATGCTTGTGGATAGAACTCTCACTACCGTTCTGATGCAAACTATGCCTAACACACCAACAAACATCTACTATAGGTTCCACACCAAAGGTGTACACATTCATCGACACTATGAGCAAAACATCCTCTCTGGGATTCAAGACACAACTCACAAGGTCTCTACTCACAAGGTCACCAAGACCCATGCACCATCCTTAGGGTCCAGTATGTACTCTATATGGTCATGAACCACAAGATTTCCCTCACTCACATTACCTAATAACGCCTCACAACCCAAAGGCCACAACCCTACCAAGGGTTCCCTAAACACACCACATAGGCCATATCACAACTGATCATGCCTCACAATCCGAATCCAAAGTCTCAAAATATAGTACTCTTACTACCCCAACCCACACATACAAGGGTCCAACTAACAACAAAGAGGATACCCACTATTGAACTCAATCATTCTCATTTTTAAACTTATCATTCACTCTACGCTTCGAAGAATGACCGATAGGATTTAACTATAGATGGAAAAGGTCTCACGCTAGCAACCTTAAACATCCCATTATTCATGGTCTATCCCAACGGTCATCATAACACTTAGAACACCACCCTCTACCATACCTACCGTGCGTCATGGTCAACATGGGGTAACTAAGTCACTTAATCACAAGTCTTTATTCAATAGCTCTTCGACCCAATTATTCTTTTATAACATGATTCATTCCTCTTAGGAACATTTCCCATTTCAAAAATTGTTATAATCATCGTTTTAACTCATTTAAACCTTTAATTAGGAAAATTAATTAACAATTTTACCATCATCATGTAATCCTTTTTCTTTTAGACACCGAATCAACCCTTACAATTTATCACAACAAATTTTTTTAATCCCGGTCACAACATTTCTTTATACACGATATTACTTAACTATTCATTTGCATTCTTTTTATTCACCCACTTTCATTACCATTATTAGGCATCATTTTCTTCATATTTATCAAAGAAGTAAAATTAATTCTACTCTCTATGCCCCGCACACTCATCCCATGTGTGTCCCTATAACGATGCATGCCACCTATATCCTGAGGTGCCTAAAATGATGCATGAATGCACAAACTCATTCCATTAAGACCATGAGAAAAATATCATAAATTAGTCAAATCACACAACATGTGCATCACCCTATGGTGAAATATCATTCAACTATAACAATACACATCAAGAACAACAATTCCTACCCAGGGTGACTAGGGTTTTCCCTCATACATGGGTTAGATACTCCTAAGAATGAGCTCATTAACAAGGATCAACACATCCTAATCTCATTTATACCATCCCCAAATAGTAATAAAGAGAAAATAACTCCTCTGATACCACTTTGTAACATCCCCGGCCTAAAATCCACTAAACTGGTGCCCCAAGCCGAGTCGTTACATGACCTCAAACACGCCTCCCCGTATGCCAGAGGTTGTCGACTAGAGGAGAGGGTCTAATGAGTCATGTGGGGAGACTATACCCTCTTTACTAGAGTAAGACACAATATAACACAATATAAACAGTGGAAACAATATGAACACCAAATAAACATGCATAACCAAACGTTCCAAAACTGGTATAAACACCAATAAAATGTCACAATGTCATGCCATACCAATAGTGAAAAGTGAAAGAAAACCAAAATAAAACAAATGGAAAATCTAAATGGGTCCCGACACTAAGTCTGGGTCCTTCTCTATGTACATCTCGAGCCTAACTCAACATCTTAGAGTAGGGCCTCTGCCCTTGTCCTGACCTGTAACCAAGAGATCTTCTCGGGTACCCAACGGAGGCCCGAGCAGGGTGTGAGTACAAAACTCAGTAGGCCACCACCAACGGTGTCTAAAAAATATCCATTATAATAGATAGTGCATGAAAGTAAAAAATAAATGGTAAGTAATCAAGGGATAGTTCGAGTTCCATTAGTTAATAAGGTTCATTTAATTCATGAATAACATTTATCCTAATTCCATTTCTTATACCATCTTCATTACATAATCCATATTGATCACATGTTCCATGGGTTAGGCATAATTATCATCTACACAAGGGTATAAGGCAATCCATCAAAATGTATAGGGGAAAAAAATCAAGTCCCTATCTCACTAGGGATCCACATATCATATCAACACATTATCCTCACCTCGAAGCCTCGGTTTAGGTAGAATGAAACCGTTAGGGTAATAGAGCCTCCATACCCTTCTCTAACCCATGCATTTTGGGGTGGAGTTTAGAGCCTTAGTCTAACTCGACCCGTGGGCATAGAACCTCAAGTCAATACCCTACTCTAACAAGCCATGTGCACATGCTTATTTACCAATCACCACAACCATACCACAACACAACACAACATAACCAATTCCATTGGAAATCATCAATCACAATGCATAACAAACAACATGGGAATTAACACTATGCCATAACCCATTAACACTTTTACCAATTAAAATCCATAGTCATTTATCCAAGTTCCAATTCTTATTCCTTAACCCTTTAAGTTTATTCAAAAACCCCTATGCCTTATCCAAATTCACCAATTACCAAAAATTTACCCATTTAGCCCATTTATCCCATTTACAATTCCATAAGTATTTACCCACTCATGCATTTCAAGTACATTTCCCATATCTCATAACACAACCACTTATTACATTCAACCATTGGGTGTACCGCAATTCCCATGTATTAAAACATTCAAAATATTCATCCATTGACTTATTAAATACCATTGATATGCTCCCCATTCCCTATTCCATCATCCAATTATAAGTTCATTATTTAATATGAACTAATCCTCTTAGGCATTTCTAACCAAATTTTGTTAAACAATTGACCTAATCTCGTTTGACCCAATTTTCCCATTTTCATGTCATGAAAAACAAATCCTTATTCCTTTATCACCCTAGGAATATTTATCATCATACATTTAAAACTTAATCAACCACTAATACATATTATACATGGGTTTCATATTATTATTCGGCAACCCTTCACTTAACTCTACCACACTCTAGGTTCGGGTTTGCCGGCGCACCCCATGGGTGGCCCTAAAATGGTCAAGTCCTCCTCTACGCAACCCATGGGGATCATGAGGGTTTCAATAAATCATTTAGACACTCAATTTACCAAATCATACTCTAGGTAACCAATACATAACAAGAGAAAGGAAAAATCTCAACACACATGCACAAATCTATAACAAAACTATGGGATATAACTTGTAGACCACCCACCTCTAATCCTTTGATGAACGCACTCTTAATCATGGAATTATATTTGGATTAAAACATCCCTTGAATACTAAAACTAAATCTCACCCTAAAAGAGGGTTTTAGAGATTTAGAAGGAGACGATAGAAAGATGAAAACCCTAATAAAAAAAAGAAGCAAGGAGGAGATTATACTTACCTGGGGCTTCGATCCGCAATCAAAAACACTCCAAAGGGACAAGAATAGAAAGATAACCACCTCTTGGAATCTTGGGTCATACAAGTTCATCACTAGTGTTGTAAGGGGTGAAATGAAGGATAAACCTGAGTTGGGGTTTAAAATTCTGGAGTGGTAATTTTGTAATTTTCTCAAAGTTTTTGGGCTACACAGTTTACCCGCATAGTTTTCCAAACCGTGCGCAAACCGTGCGTGAGAAACTATCTAGAAAAAAACCTTTAGAATGGTTTCCTTGGATTCCCTCACATTTTTCTTAACCGTGCACCAACCATGCATAAGCCTTTTTCCATGGCTACACGGTTACCTGGGATACCCCGCACGATTTGCACTAACCATGCACAAACCGTGCAATATGCCCAAAAATTCCTTTTTCTTCCTCTTTCATGTCCCGAACCCTTGGAACACTCTCAAGCCTTCACATAAACATGGTGAAACACTTATCTAGAAAAAATAAGAGATGAAAACCAAAACTTAAACAAAAACACACTTTAAGAAAATTCAGGACCTTACACTAGATCCACCAAGAACACACTACAAAAGGAGTGGAATTATCTTGGGAAGAATTTTGAGTCCATAAGTTCAAGATACACGGATAATAGGAATAATAATCACTGAAATTAGAGGTTTAATCACCAATTAATGAACTTTCAGATCATTAAATACACGAGCACATGGTTTGGTCACACAATTTTCCAAAATGTGCGCCAACCATATGAGGCTATTACCTCACCTGGTCATCCCACATGGTTTGTCAAAACCTGTGTTAACTATGATTTTGGAAATGGAATGAGTTGCATGATTTTTCAGGTGATTCCACATGGTTTGATAAATCATGTACCTTGACCGCGTGCCACCCCATGAGCCTCTACCACAAGCTACATAGTTTCTTAGGGAGAACTAAACGGTTTCCCCTAACCATACTCAAATAACGCACTCTTTGAAAAGGCCTTTAAAATTCTAAAAAACACCTTGAATTAACCTAAAACTTATTTTTAGAAATAAAGTCTCCCAAAAAAGATGAAAAAGCTCAAATTTCCTCAGGAATTTCCACACATATTGACATTGGTCATTATAAATACATATTAGGCATTAAATAACAAATGCACAAAAAAACACCCATGATACTCTAAAAAAACCATGATATAATACCAAGGGAATGAGATAAGGTAAGGCTTGATCCACTTCTAGACCATGGTGTGTACAATAACAGCTCCCAGTAATACCATCTAAAATATCAGTGTCTAACACCTCTACAAAGTATATCTAAAATAACACAAAATCAAGAGAATGGAAGTGCGAGTATGAACACATCGAAACACATATAATAATAATTATAATATCTATTTCATGAAAATTCCATACTACACAATTTTGAGGACCTCATACCGCATCAAATTTCCACTTAATTCATACCAACCAATGCCCCCCATAGGAAATTCTCACAATCCAAATGCATTCATCACTATAAAAAAACATACATTAGTGATGACATTTTTTATTCACATCAATTATAAAAAACCATTGTAAATCACTAATTTGTGGTAGTTATATAATTTTTGACTAACTTAAAGCAATTTTTTTTAGACGTGCAGTTTTTTCTTAATTTAGTGACAATTATATATGTAGTTATATAATAAGAGATAATTTATCAATAATTAGTAGTAATTTTTCAGTTGATAGTGGTAGTTAAAATCTTAGTTAATAAATCAAGTGTATTTTTTTAGTCCAGCAATGGTTAAAAATATTGTGTGTTTGTAAAATGTAAAAAATACAAAACTAGACAACTTATCACTCTATAAAAAACTATATAAAAAAGCACAGTATTCAAATGAATATACAAATGAACACTTTTATTTTAAATAATGGGAAATCACAATATTTTTTTAACATATAAAAACATTTTTTAGTTAAATTTTGCCTTTGAAACATATTAAACAATATTTCACCACTTTCACACGGTTAAAACACAACACATGTAGTGGGGGATCCACCAACAACTCTATTATCACGGGTCACCATAGCTACCCCTAGATGATGTAGGCTCGTACTATTCTTATAGACCAATGATCTCTATTGATTGCATTAAAATTAATTTATAATGTAAATTAGTTCCAACTAGACACTGTACATACAAAATATATTTAAAATAATTATCATAATAATATAAACCAAGTAGATTAAAAGTAAAAATTACAGTACTTATAGAAACCCAAGAAAAACATATCTTTATTTCACAACATTTCCATAAGGTAAACATTACATCTCACAAATAATCACACAATCCCAAGAATATAAGGTTTAGTGTATTTGAGGACTAGTTAAATAAGAAAATTCTTTTAAAACCCATGTGAACATTTCTCCTTAATTGATCCATAATATACTCACTTATATACTTCTT
This sequence comes from Viscum album, assembly GCA_963277665.1. Classification (NCBI taxonomy): domain Eukaryota; kingdom Viridiplantae; phylum Streptophyta; class Magnoliopsida; order Santalales; family Viscaceae; genus Viscum; species Viscum album. The sequence goes on along the minus strand of OY728133.1, from coordinate 147,058,715 downwards.
ATACACTATACTCATCTTTATAACTTGGGAAAATTGAAACATAAGAAATGGGTGAACTCAGATTATTGATAAGGGTAAATATAATCAATGGCAACCAAAGATCATAAGTGGGAATAAGAAGAGAATATGGGAATAATTAGGATACATAATAAAGTCATGCCCAATAAATAATAGATCATAAATCATGGCATAAGTCATGGCATAACATAAAAGTGTGAAATTTATTATAAATGAGTCATAAACATGAAATGTAATATATATTTAAAATAAAAAAACTTAGAAAGGTGGCACAATCATAAGCATAGAAAACCTTGTTCAAAAACTCATAATGCCCATGCCTATGTGAGAAAACTCATTAAATCCAAGCCTGAAAATGTGATCAAACTCATTATTCCCACACCTATGTGTACAAACTCATTATGAAATGATTTATTCATACATGTTTTGATATAAATGTCTATTCATGCATGTTTTGATGAAAATTCACTTTTGTACATGTTTTATACTTTCCATTGAAGTGATTTGATAATAATGTTTTGATATGAATTGTGAAAATATTACCATGCCATTTTTTGTTTAAAATTGAGCATATTTGGTTTACTTTATATGGATTTCTTATGAAATTATTGGTGAGATCCTACTGAGATATTATTGCTCACACCCTATTTTTGTCTTTGGGTGTTTGTAGGATTTCTTTTGTTAGGTCTAGGAAAAGGGAAAACACCACTTAGAGGTGACAAGTGTTCTTGATTGACGGTACCTTGGAAGTTAGTGGTGAAACGAGGAGTATGTGATCAATTTGTTACGATGACATCTTATAGTGATGTCATATTTGGGTTTTGTGATGTTTTTTGGATGTTTTTAAAATGGCATGGTGTGCGTTGAACCTATTTGACAATGGATTTTCAAATAAAGTGATGATATCTAGAAAATGTATTTGAAACGAATGAATGGTTTTATGAAAGACTTTGATGAAGATTCTTGAAAAATGAAGTCATGAAATGTTTTACGGATTTCAAATGAAATGAATTTTTTTGAAAGGCATGAGTTTTGATGAAAGTAATTTGATTTTGGTTTTGAAAATGAAATGGCATGTTTGAAAATTTTATTTGGGATTGTTTTGAATGATGATCAATGAAACTGATTAAATTGAATGTTTTAACCCTTATTTGATTTACTTGAAGCATATGAGAGCCTGGGTAGTTAGGTGGGTGACCTCGGGTATACATGTTAGGCATGTATTAACTCTACCTATAATGGATTTATGATGAAAATGATGACTAAATATATTGAGGGTGGGTATTTCATTCATTGGGTGTAGAATCCTATTCCCCCTAGGCTTGAAATTTTGAGATGTGTACACACTTGGAGTCATATTTCACTAAGAATGTGGGGAACCATGAGCCTTGAACTAACCAACCCTGAGACTCATAACCATGGTGCTATGATTGAAAATTATTGGATATGATTTATACATTCAATAGTTTATTAAATGATTTATTCATGCCTATTTTGATAGAAATTTCTATTCATGAATGTTTTTATGGAAATGAACTTTTTACATGTTTTATACTATCTATTGAAGTGATTAGAAAAAATGTTTTAACATGAACTGTGAAAATATTAGCATGCCATGTTTTGTTTAAAACTAAGCATATTTGTTTTACTTGATATGGATTTCTTATGAAATGCTTGGTGAGATCCTACTGACCTATTATTACTCACACCCTATTTTTGTCTTTGGGTATTTGTAGAATTTCTTTTATCAGGTCCAGGAAAAGGGAAAACACCACTTAGAGGTGGAAAGTGTTATTGATTAATTGGACCTTGGGAGTTGGTGGTGATAAGCAAAGCATGCGATCCACTTGTTATGGGGAGATATTACAGTGATGTTATATTTGGGTTTTGTGATGTTTTTTAGATTCTTGTATGTACTATGGTAATTTATTCTTGATTTCTATTTTGGAATACTAATTTTTTAAGTTTTATTATTTTCTATATTGATTTATTTGGTTTTTATTGTGGTGAAATCATTTCCTCTTATTTGTTCTTAATTCCCAAGTGACACTTTCTAGAATGTGGGGATTGAGAACACCCTTCGAGCCATGTTAGTAATGATTCAAGTTCTAGTTTAGCAGGTTATCTAAGTCAGTTTATAAAATATTAGTTTCAAAGGTAGGTTTTGTCTCTTATTATATGTCTATATATAGTTTTGTATGTCTTGTTAGACATGAGACAATAAAGTTTCTATGGATCATTGAACTACTAGGGGGGGGGGGTAAATCAGTTGTATCTTTAAAAATTTCCAAATTTATGAAATTAAACCCATGAAACTTGTTAGATTTATCTTACTTATCAATTTTTACAAGAAACTCACAAGCATGAAAAGCTATGAAAGAAAACAAGGCATGCAAGATTTAAAAGGTTTGTCCTTAGTGTGAGAACCTAAATCCTTTCCATGGACACTCCCATGGGTCCATGAAAATTCACTATTAGAAAGAAGTGAATAAAACTTGTGATCTAACTCCCATCGGTATCCTCCTATCTCTCAATAGGTATGATTATATTGAATCCCATCAATTTAAAAATTTTTCTTACAAAATTTGAGCCAAAAAAAATGTAAATTTGTGAATTCTGCTCTAGGAAAGTTTATCTTAAAGTCTACCTCATTCCTCTGTCTGATTTCTCTGTATAGTGTTCCTGTATTTAGTTATCTCCATCCAATGTTCCTTTTCTAAAACTACTCCTGATACAAACTTATGTTTCATCTGATTCAATAAAAATCAATGCCTCACAAGATTTTTTCATGGAAACTCTATCTGTTGTACTATGTCTGACAACTAAACTAACCTCTATCCGATTATTTTGATCAAAACATTCTATATAGAACTCTTCTTAAACATGAAACTCAACTTCAGTTGGAAAATCAATCTATCACCAAATTTGAAGCACTTTGACTTTTTTCATGCGTGAATAGTGTCAAGTACAATCTACTTTTACACTCCTATTTATAAGTGCTCCCAAAATAGTAAAGGTGGGAAACAAATTTTGTTTTCCCACTCACTAAAATTCATAAATATAAATTTCATGCTCATTTGAATTTTGTTGGGATATTTGTTAACTCTTCCAGAACATTCAATAATCTTATTAAATTCTACAACATTTCCAGATTTATTTGAATTCCCTTAAACTCAATGTTTAAGAAACTATTCAATATTTGAAACTTTAACTTTGTATAACTTTAAACTTCAACTTTGTGACTTAAACTTTGTACAAATCGCAACTTTGTATGTTCAGAGAACTATAAATTTGTTCTTTTAAAAAAATAAATTTTTTTACATTAAAAAAAACCAACTTTTATAAATAAAAATGTGTCAAAAAAACCACAACTTCATACTTCTGGAAGAATCAAATTTTCTAACAACAAGCGTGTCTCGAAAAATAAAACTTTACATGTTTAAAAAACTATGATTTTGTACATCCAAAAAATTAAAACTTTTTAACTTCATGAAACTTAAACTTTGTAACTCTATATCGATTCAAACTTTGTAACTTAATGAAACTTCAAATTTGTAACTCTATAAAAACATCAAATTTATAACTTTGTGAAACTTCAACTATGTAACCCTGTACAAACTTCAACTTTGTAACTTCATAAAACTTCAACTTTGTAACTATGTAAAAACTTCAACTATGAAATTTCATGAAATTTTAACTTTTTATATATGGAAAACTTAAACTTTGTAAATTATAGAAAATTAAATTTTGTAACTCTGTACCAAATTCAACTTTGTATCTTCATTAAACTTCAACTTTCCAACTCTGTACAAACTTCAACTTTATAACTTCATGAAACTTCAAATTTTTAACTCTGTACAAACTTCAAATTTGTAAATTCATGAAACTTCAAATTTTTAAATTTGGAAAACATTATCAATCCAATCATACTTTCCATCCAATCACACTGTTCATCCACTAGAAAAAGGTTCACCCAATTACAAATGTACATCCAATTACAAAAGTTTATCCGATTACAAAAATCTATCTGATTAGAAAAGTTCTTATGATTATAAAATTTCATCTGATCTACACTTTGTAAAATTTGAAATTCCTAAATTTCTTACAACTCATTATTCATAATTTTTTTTGGAAAATTTCTCTCCAATTCACTGTTTATCCTACGATGAAGTAAAAAATTTCTAACAAAAATTTCATTCGAAAACATGAACTTTGGAAACTCTATAAATTCATACTTATCTTTTCTTATACTAACTTCATCTTATATCATGACTTCTTATTGATGTTTTAGGAACATGAAAGAACATAATATCATCATATGACTTTAGTAATAAAGTTTCTTAATAAATTAAACTTTCTAACTTTCTAAATTTCTTACCTTCTTTATCTGAATAACTTTCTTAACTTCCATACTTTCTAAATTTATTCCTCTCAAAAACTTTCTTAACTTATGGGATTTATAAATTTCTTCATCTCAATAGCTTTATTAACTTCCATAATTTTTAACTTTCTTCATATCAATAAATTTATTAACTTATAGAATTTCTAACTTTCTTCATGTCAACAACTTCCTTAACTTGCAGACTTTCTAACTTTTCTATATTTCTTCATCTAAAAAACTTTTATGGCTTTCTATATCTCTAAAACATTATGACTTCCTAACTTTTATGAATTTTCTCATCCAAATAACTTTCTTCTTATCTAGAAAATTCATAACAAAATTTTGTTGATTTCCAGCAACTCTTATTTTCCTATTTTAAAAAAACATTCTTTAACAAAAGTTAGTTCTAAAAAAATACAAAACTTTTTTAGAAAAACATCACAAAGGATCTTAAATATCCCCCTTTGGATTTGTTAACAACATTTATTAACAAATTTTAACACTCATCATTTTTTATCACTTAAACTTTTTCACAACTCATTTTTTTAACTTTTTCCAAAATATAGATTTTCTTAAAAAGAGTATCATGAAACCACACTATTGAATAAAGTAATGTTTTTAAAGGAATTCCATCCCTTATTGAAAATAAAATTTGTGACCATGTTAAGATAAAAATCCCTCTCACTTTGATCTTTTATATTTTTTAAATATCAATTTTTAAATCTCTCCATTTTTGTTCTCTCCCCCATTTTATGATAACCAAAACATCATATTCATTATAGAAATAAATGTAAAAAATTCTTACAAATTCATTAATTTCTCTCCCCCTTTTTCAACATAATTTAAGGTATAGTGGGAGACTTCTTTAATATGTTTTGGAAGTTTTTGGTAGAGGTTGAACATGAAGTTGCATCCTTGATTCTTTAAATCTCTTGGTATAACTTTTGTGAAAACATCAACAATTTGATATTTTGTAAAAATATACCCCAACATCACATCTCCACCAGAAATTTTACTTAAGGAAATGATACTTAATATCAATGGGCTTTGATCTTGAATGTTTTACAGGATTTTTGGAAATATCAATAGTACTTTAATTATCACAAAGACTCTTTATTGGTGTAGAAAATTTCACTTTCAGATCTTCTAGATGTACTTTCATCCAAATAATTTGTGCACAAGAATTGATGGTAGTAACATATTCTTATTCGATTGTTCTCAAAATCACTGAACCCTATTTCTTACTATGCCAGTTCACACAACATTCTCCCAAGAAAAATGTTCCCCCTGAAGTTGATTTTCTGTCGTTGCAATCTCTATCCCAATCAAGATCTGTATAACTAATAAAGTTCATATCACAACTTATTTTATAAAATATCCCATATTAATATGTTCCTTTTACATATCTAATAATTATTTTTGTTACCGACATGTGAGATTCCTTTGGATCACTTTAATATCTAGCACACAAAGTAACAACATATAAGATGTTGGGCCTTGAGGCTGTAAGATATAGCAAGCTTCCTACCAAAATTTTGAAATATTTCCAATTTACACTTTTCCCAGCTTTATCTTTACTCATATTTATTCCAACTAAAATAGGAGTATAAACTTGGAATATTTCATTACAAAATTTTGTAACAAATCTATAAAATATTTTATTATAATAGAAAGATGTATCTTTCCCTTTATAACACTTATAAACCCAGAAAGAAGGTTAATTATCCAAGCATTGAAATTTTAAAGTTTATCTTCATTTCCTTATAAAATTATTCACAATAATTTTCCCTATATCCTATAAAAAAATATATTGTGAACATAAATAATGACAATGAGAGTACCTATGCCCACTTATTTCAAATATAAGTTGTTATCAACTTTTACTTTATAAAAGTTAAACTTATTTAGGAAATTATAAAGTTTGGAATACCATGCTCTTGGTACTTGATTTAACCCATATAAGGACCTCTTCAGCTTATAAACCTTGGTTTCATCTTTTTCAAGTAATAATCCACAAGGTTACTCAATGTAAACTTATTCCTTAATCTCCCCATTGAAGAAATATAACTTCACATCCATATGATAAACTTTATAACATCAATTTGAAACCAATTATAAGAACATTATAATGGTTTATAATCTTAAAACTAGGAAAAAAGTTTCTTCAAACTCAACACCTTCCACCTATGTGTAACCTTTACAAACAATTCTTTATTTGTTTCTTAAAACTTCTCTATGTTCATTCAACTTATTTATATACACCCATTTTTTTACAATAACATTTTTATCTACTAGACATGTATTAAGTTCCCAAATTCCATTTTTCTCAATTTGATCTAACTATTCATTCATTACATTCACCCAGTGATGTATGGTTTTTTAATCTCAACCTTTTTCTAGTCTGAATTAAAACTTTCTGATTTCCAAGTATATTTTTAGTTTCTACCTATTTATTTAGGGTAGGAGATTTCAAAGTTTCTATTCTATGTTGAATTTCTTCATCACATGAATCCTTTAAGTTTTGATATATATGTTTTGGTTCACTTTCACATTCATTAGGAATCTTCAGTTTGTCTTCCTCAACATTTTCAACATCCTTTGTTAAGGAATTTATACTTTCAATAACTTTCACATCATAGGAGTCCACCAATTTTTTTTGGTGTTTTTTCCACCATTTGTAACTTATTCTATTGGGTGAATATACCATGAGATTTATTTCCTCATATTTTTCATCAAATTTTCCAAGATCAATTTTTTTTTTATTTTTAGTAAACAGGGACATCCAAAAACCTTAAAATATTTCACAGAAGGTTTTTTTATTATACCATATTTCATAGGAAGTCTTGTTTGATTCTGTCATTAAAAAATTTGGATTTTCAAATGTACAATAGTGCTAATGGATTATCTCGAGTAGAAATTATAAAGTTTGTACTATGTCAACATGCTTCTTCCTATTTCTAGCAAAGTTATATTTTTTCTTTCTGCAACTCTATTTTTCCAAGGGGGTGTATGAAGAAATATATTGATGTTTGATTCCATGATTCTTTAGAGAATATTCAAAATAATTGTATATGAATTTTGTACCATTATTAGTTCTCAAATTTTTTATATAAACCACTATTTATCTCTCAATATCTATTCTGAAATATTTGAACATTTCTATAACTTCTGATTTATGTTTCATAAACATGATGTTGGTCATCTGTGTGAAACCATAAATAAAATTGTAAAGTACAAATCTTATTTTATTGATTTATGTCTCATCGACTTACAAATTTCCAAGTGAATAAGATCAAGAGGTCTAGTAGATTAAATTTCTACTTTTTTATGGCTTTTAATAACAATATTTACACTAAAAAGTTATACAAACATCATGTTCTATTCTTATCAATGTTGACTGATTTAGTACAACATTAACTTTAAAAAGTTTATTCATACTTTTCTTCCCAGGAATCCCAAGTCTGTGATGTGAAAAATTGTTCTCATCTTTAGCACTCAAGTAACATGAGTCACAAAGTTCCCCAATCTGAAAAATATTTCCACTGAATCTATCTCTTATTATAATAAGTTTTCCATCTTCCACACTTCTGATGAAGAAAGAATATTTTATGAATATGACTTTTTTTCTATAATCATAATGTTTACTCACACTAAGTTATGTTTGAGTCCATCGAAATATATAATTTAATTAGATTTTAGTTTCTCAGTTTTTTATTGGAAGTAATCTAACGTCTTGAGATTTTTTTCCAACTTCCCAAGGATTAAGAAAGTTTCTCATTTTTCTTTCAATATTTCTCCACCTTTGTTCTTTCTTATTTATAGGAAGAGACATGTTGTGCCAACAATTGTAATATTTATGTCCATAAATTTTATAACACTAAAAAAACCATCAAATCTAAATTTTATGTATGAGAATTATCTTTTCCTATATAAATTTTTCCAAGGTTAGAAATATATTTCTTTTTTTCCTCTTGGTGTGGGGAAACTTTCCTAAAAAGGATATTTTTAACTTTTTTTGATGTGATAGATTTCTCAATTACTTTCTCAACCTAATTTTCCCCAAAATTTTTCTTACCAACTGTATGGTTAGTAAAATTAGATGAAAGTTTACATTTAGTGGGTGAGGATTTCACCTAATTCTTAAAATTATATTTCTCCGTAGGTTGAGAGGATTCAACTTTTAATTTTGAAGCCTTGTTGAATTTTTCATTCATCTATCTTAAGATAATTTCAACCTCAAGAAATTTGAATTGAGTTTTATAAAACTCATATTCCTTGGAAGTAACTTTATTATAAAGATATCATACCATATTACCCTATTCTATAAGATTCATCTTGTGGTTCTTTATTTCATCAATGTACGCATCTTGTTTTTTAAAAATATCTTCATTTCTATTAAACATTTTCTCAATAACTTTTTTAATTATTCTAATTTCTCACTTGAGATTTTTATTTTTCCCAAGACATGCTATAAGTTATGATATAATATGATATTCTCTATAAGTTTATTCACCTCATTCTTATTATTCTTCACTATCTGAGGAATCTTTCATTTTATCAACTTTTGTAATGAATGTTCTGAACTATTCTGAACTTTCATGTCACACCCATTTTTTCATGTCTTGGTTTTGATCCAGTTAATTGGAAATAATGATCATTTTCTTGGGTTTGGAGTGAGATGAATATTGATTTTTTAAGTTACATCTATTTCTAATCATCCTACCATGGGTTCCCCATAGATTTTTGGTGATTTTTGGAGAAAAGGATGGTTACTTCAAGATTTGTTCCAAACTTTGAGAAAATTTCCATATTTAAAAACAAAATTTGTTTCTTTTATAACTCATTCATTTTTTTAACATTTTTCAACCATTATACTTCGCAATTGTCCTCCCCTAACCTATTAAAACCACCATATCCATTTGGACCCCTTAGGAATTTATAATCATGGTGGATTTGGGTTATTTATTCAGGAATTGGGCCAGCCTGTGAGCCCATTTCCAATTTTAAAAAAATATTTTGTTTATTTTATATCTTATTCATTTTTTAATATTTTTTTTATCATTATACCTCTCAATAGAGACCACAAAACCTAAGTGTATCCCCATATTCCATTTCCACTCTTCGAATCTCATCTTCATCGAGCATTAGGGTGAACTTCCTCAAGGTTTCTCAAATCATCCATATTTGAAAAGGTAATTCGTTTCTTTCATAAATCAATCATTTTTTACTCTTTTTCACCAAAATATTATTTACCTGGTTCTTATGGACCTAAGGAGACTCTCCATTGAGTTACAAGACAGTCCCTCTCCTCTAAGGGTGTGGATCTAAGGAAAGATGAAGAGTTCTCTAGTTATCAAGGTGAGTTTCCTTCTCATTTCTCCTCCTTCCTATTTTTCTTGGCTCTATCTTCTCACCTGGTCACGAAAGACCTAGGGTTATGTTATCCCATGATTTTTGATGTTTTTTTCTATTTTTTGTCTTTTATTCATAGGTTTAGGGTTTATAAACCATCATAAGGTGTTATCGGGTTTGCGTTTCCATTTCACCTTGGTTTTGATGTAGGTTCTCCCAAACACTACCTTTATAATTCAAGATTCATCTATTTCTTGATTTTTTCACCTTATATTTATTATAGGTATTGTATTTAACCCTTTTTTTTAATTATTTAGTGTGAAAGAAGGGTAGTTTATGCCTTGTTTTGTGAAAATTGTGTTATTTTGGTTAAAGTGTGCACACTAAGTGTTTGTTTAAATGATCATTTTGATTTTTCACCTAACCTATAATGTTTAGAACCTATTTTATCTATTTAAATAAATTTTTTGCATTTAAATTTTGTTTTATAACATTTTTAGTGTTAAATAGAGTTTGTTTTATTAATTATGGCATGCCTCATTTTCGGGAAAGTGCTCGGTTGGATTTTGTGTGCTCAAGGTGAAATAAAATGACTGTTTTGGATTATGAAAAATATTCAAGGAATTTGAATCAATGTTTTTGGGTTCCTTATGTGGGTTCCAATCTGGTTTTGGGTTTTATAATGAAGTGATTATCGGTTTTTAGGGTGTTTTGGCATGTGTTTTCTATGAATGGATCGTTTGACACCTTTATAGAAATAGATGGGTTTTGAATGTGTAACCTGAGTTTTTGATGGGTTTAAGTAAATGTTATATTGATTAAAATGGTATTTTTACACCTCTTTATGTATATTGGAATTGGTTCTTTTGATAAATGTTGTTTTTGTGAAGAATGATTAAAAGCCCATTTGTCATTTTTCTTGTAAAAATAGTTTTCATGTGTACTTCATGTTGTATCATTCAGAGCCATTTTTTGGTCCATGAAATTGATTTATTAAATGGTATTGGGGATTCAAAATCTGGTTTGATATGGTAATGGTTTGTGTTTTTCCTTAAAATTGAATTTTGAATGGATTTTATGCGCAAAGCTTCGTTATACTTCTTGAAATATTTTATGAAAATTTTAAGTGGTTTATTGATCCATAAAAGAAATGTGATGCATGTTTGTGGGATATTTGTGTGTGTATGATTTGGGAATGAAATTTTCATGTGAAAAGTGTATTTGATAATATGTGTAACTTTATTTATCACTAAAGGGAAACCCATGTATCTAGGTGGGCGGACGTGTACTAGTATGCTAATGATCCAGAGTGGTTTCATCCCTATTTCACGTAGCAAGTTTGACGATGAAAACACTAACTAAATTATGATGATGATGTTAAGGTACCACTAGGTTATGGGTATTTATTACCTACTAGTGTCTCATGCATGGGAACATATATTTTTTATGGTTACTTTTACACTGATAAATGAGGTACTTAGGGTTCACAACAAACTAGTGCCTAGGGGTGTTCTCGTGACTAGTGCTCATTGAATATATTGTATTCACCATCAGTGTACGATGTATTTGGATGAAAAAATTTAGTAGCGTGTTTGTTTTATTTAAAATTGTACTTTATTTAAATCATCCCTCTTGAATTTTTTTTTTATTTTTAAGTTGCATATCTTTGGAAATTATTTTAGCATTCTTGTGTATAAAACTTGAAAGATTTTGTCTGATAACTTCTATAACATGGAACCTTGTTTGGAAAACATACTTTTATATATTTAATTTCAAACATGAAATTGATGTTTCTTTTATTTTAAGTGTAAGTTAATTGGGAATAGAATATCTGTCTAACCCACTAAGTTTTAATACTCACGCCTATAGTTTTCTTTTATTTTTTAGCCCTTATGCAGGTTTCATCTTGAGTTCGGTTGTCTTGAGTGACATGGGATAATTGTGTTGGAGAGTGACCAGAGAGGTCAAATGGAGTTAGTTGGTCATCAGGTCTGGTTGGTTTAGTTATATCATTCAGTTGTACTTTTAGTTTTGTCATATAAATGACGTCGTTTCAATTTTTATATAAATTTGTATTGGGATGTAAATTTTTTCCGCTGTTTGCCTTATTGTTTATATTTGGGAGAAATCATTCCCTTGTTTATTATATTGATGACCTCAGTTCTTATTGCCATCCCAGGAGGACTGGGAATGTATTTTAGGACTTATCACAGAGCGGACCAAGTGACCAGTTCATGGTCAACTCGGGCTGGTTTGTGAAATTTCATATTCTAAAGAATTTTTGTTAGTATAGTCTAATTTATCTTTCTTACTCAACATACTTATTTTGTTTCCACTAAAATTATTCTTACATGTAACGTCCTGACCCAGGTGACATATGATGGTGCCTTGAGCCAGTTCATCACATGAACTCAAACACACCTCCCCATACGCCAGAGGTTTCCAATTAGCAGCAAGGGTCTAATATGTAATGCAGGGAGACTATAACCACTTTTATCAGAGTTTAAAAATAACATAAATAAATAAACAATAGCTAAGTGATAATAAAAAATAATCAAGATGACACCATAATCAATAATGACCAATATCACATGAATATATCCAAAAAAGGGAAAATGAACATAACCAAAACAATAGACATGACATGCAATAAAAGTGTCAATTTTCAAAATAAAACCCAAAATAAAGACACATTGACAACTCTTAGTCAGGTCTTGATATCATGTTTAGTTCCCTAATCTATGATTAATCCCAAATCTCAAATCAACCATCCAACATAGGGCTATTACCCTTATCCAGTCCTAAAAACATGAAGTTTATCCGGGCACTGATCAAGTATCCCAAGTAGGGTGCGAGTACAGCTCAATAGGACACCACTAATAATGTCTAAAGCAATATCCATTCTATTAAAATGTATGTAGTTTTATAAAGAATAAAACAACCAAAGAAAAAAATAAATAGGTTTCAAATTTAATTATTCTTTAACCAAACACATCATACCTGCTTTAGCCTATGCCGGAGTCTGAACCATCAATCATAGGATTATCATAATTCATAATATAATGAATTTAATTATTCATTTAATTATAATATCATTTTTGGTATCTTGGAACATCAATCCAAGTACTAATATATTAGGGGACTAGAGCATCAATATGGCACCTTGTATGTATTTAGTGCATTAGTCCATATCCCACACCCCATGAGTATTTTAAGTATCGGTCCCTGTCCCATACTTTTATTGTTCACATGCATGCTTTGGGGGCCTGAAGAATCAGTCCGACACTCCATGGGTATTTGGATCATGAGACCCTGACCCACACCCCATTTATCAATCAATCACAAATATCATATATATCACATTCATATCAAGGTTCAAAATCATTAACTTTTATTTAAACATTATCATAAAAAAGAACCATTTAATTTATCAACCAAAACAATTGTTCTTTACTTTAATCATAAGTAATAATATTAACAATTCACCATTAATCCATTTACCATCAATTAATTACGTATTTCATTAACCTTTCAAGGTTATGACAACCAGCCCCTTTAATTCCCATTATCAATGTGAAACAAGGATTTAATTCAATTAAAACAACCCATAATTACCCTTTTCACATTCCATAATAATAATTTAAAATATATGGACACACCCCATGGGTTTCCCTCAAGTCTAGTCTTAAAACTCCAACGGGACCAACCAGATCTATGGAGGGTTTCCAATTTACAAGAGAATAAATTAGTCAATTCAAACTAAAATTAAATTGCCCAATGTGGTGATGAAATTTCACAATTACACACACATGATCATAATCAATACTATGGAAATAGTAATTATACCACATACCTCGAGATCTTTGATTGGCACTCGCCAAACTGTAACCCTCAATTTGATGTGGAAAAATCCAAATAATAATGGTGAAGGAGATCTTGGTTCAAAACCTAGGAAAAAGATCCAAAAAATAGATACATCAAAACCAAGATCTAAGACATCGACAAAATAGGATAAATCATTCCTCTTCAATTGGATAGAAAGATGGGAGAGAAATGAATCAAAATGATAAAGAAATTACATTCAGGATAGGTGCAGATTTCTTCCACTGGATCTTTTATTCACACCATAAGAGGTTAAAGTATCCTTTTAATCCTACTAAGATCCTCTAAAATTGAATTAAATTAGGTTAGGTTGAGTGGGGGTTAATGGGAATAAAAACTGCGGGGTTTAGGAAATTTTTATAAAAAAGCTCGGGTTTTAATTTCCATGCGCATGGTTTCCTGAGTGGGGCCGCATGGTTTTCAAAACCATGAACCCCTAGTATCTAGGGTGCATGGTTTCTACTAAGTGGTTCATATTTTGATAGACCATGCACTAACTGTGCAATTCCCCTCTTTCTGGGATGCACAGTTAGCTGGGGGTAGGCACACGGTTTGGGAAAACCATGCGCCAATCGTGCACTGCCCAAAACCCCTCCAAAAATTTCCAAAACTCACTAGAACACACCCAAGAAAAGCCTAAACCAAAGTATACTAAAAACAAGGGTAAAAGAATACCTAAAAAAATCATGATAAATATACAAAAAAAATTAGGACCTTACATTATATTTTTTGGACGTTTTTTCTTTCTTATAACTTTTGTTCCACTTCTTCCATCAAGATTTTTCTTTAGAATCATCTATATATTCTCCAAAATTTCTTCTTGGGTAAATTTATAGAAAAGTTCCCAATTACTCCACACTTGAAACCTTTGAGTATAAGTTTACCTCCATACTTACCTCTACTTTTTTTATAATTCTTAGAGATAAGATACATGATCTTTTCATTTATTTAATCATATTACTTTCTTCTAAATCATTGTTGTCAACAATGTTATGATCAAAATTTTGAATTTTTAGTTTTCTTATAGATTCAAAATCCATTTTATCCTTTATCTAATTTTTTAATGATATAGATTTTACCATCTCATAAGCAATAATAAAGTTATGTAATTCATCAAGAGATAAATCATATTTATCTTATAAAATAGAGATTTTGGAATCAAACCACTCAGGGAAGTTTCTCATGAGTTTCTTAATAATAGTATAATATTAAAAGGTATATTTGAAACCTCTAATGTATCATAAAACTTCATTCAATCTGGTGAAATATTCATCAATAGTTTCTTCATAATCCATCCTGATATCTTCAAACTTGGTCTGCCAGATTTGTAACTTTGCTTCCTTAACTTTAGAATTTTCCTAAAAGATACTTTCATGTTTTTCCCAAGTTTCTTTTACAGTTTTAAGACCCATTAAATTCATAAATAAATTTTATAAAAAATATATAAGAATATAATTTCTATATTTTCCATTAACTTCAATGTTTCACTTATTATAAAAAGTCACAGGAGTGCCTTTCTCAACGGGTGGAAAACCAATTATAACAACATTAATTACTTTTAGGACAAGTGATAGAAGATATAGAATCAATATATTTTTCCAACCATGATAATTTTTTCCATCTAAGGTAGGAATACCTATACTATTCACAGTTTTGAGATTATCCTTGATAAGAATATAATAGGGTCAACATTACCTTTGATACCAATTTAAGTTCCCACAGATTATTGAACCACCGAGGGGGGGGGGTTAATTAGTGATTGACTTTTTAAAAATTTAAAACTTTATAAAATTTAAACCCTATAACTTGTTAGAGTTATGTTATTTATCAATTTTTATAATGCTCTCCAAATTATGAAAATTTAGGAAAGTAAACAAGCCACACAAGATTTATAAGGTTCTACCTCAGTGTGAGAACCTATATCCTTTCCATGGCCAGTCCTATGGGTCCATGGAAATTCACTATTATATATAAGTGAATAAATTTTTTGAGCCAACTCCCATTGGTCTTCTTGTATATCTCAATAGGTATGATTATACTAACTCTCATCAATTAAAAAAAATTCTTACAAAACATAACCCACAATAAAAATGTAGCTTTGTGAATTATACTCCAGGAAAGTGAAACCGAAAAGTCCATCCATTCCTCTATCTTATTTCTCTATCTAGTTCACCTTCATCTAGTAATATCCATTCAATACACCTTATCTAAAACTACACATGATATAAACTTCTCTTCTATTTGATTTAACAAAACTCAGTGCCTCACAATATTTCTTCATGGAAACTATATTCATTGTACTTTTTCCGATAACTGAACTAACCTCTATAGCGAACTAGGAATTTCATACATAAATATTGCATATTTTTAGATGAATATTCAATATATTACAAAAGTATACACCCAAGGAATTTAATAGTTTAGTGTATTTGGATACTAGAAATATAATCTTCCTATTTGGTGAAAGATCTTCAATATATCTCATAAATATCACCCTCTTTAGTACTCTTCATAAACATACCCTACTTAAAACATTTATTCAATAACCCAGGGAAAGTAAACATAAGAAATTGTGAGCTCATATGATTAGTAATGGTAAGAATAAGAGATATTAATCTATGATCACATGCAATCATAACATAAGCATAAAGGTTTGTGATCATGAATATAACTTAAAAAGTTACCACCCAACCCATCATAGATCATAAACATGATTCATGGAATAAAAACTTTATAATGGGCTAATAAAGTGAGGATAATAAAAAACAGACCATTATCCATAATATCATTTTATAAAAGTGTGTAACCATTATAAATATAGAAAACCATTTCATATGTCAAGGTTAACTATAAATACCATCAACATAGTGGATCATGACTCATCACCTATTTCTTATAGTGGATCAGTACGTACCTGTTTCCCATAGTGGATTATTATGCACCTATTTCTCATATTGGATCAAGTCCATGTAATTTTTTACCATCATTATCTCATGATATATAAAGATTTATATAATTCATTAGAAGGAGATATAAAATCATACATATGTGTGCTATAAGATCATAAAATATTCATCATATCATAACTCATGAAATGAAATGGGTTTCATAAACATTTCATCATATCATAACCTATATAAAATTTATAGGTTTAATAATCATTTCATCATTTCATCATACCATAACCCATAGAAAAATAAGTGGGTTTCATAAGAATTTTATCATAGTATAACCAATGGAAGAGAAATGGGTTTCATAAACACCTTATCATCCTAAACCATTCAAAGATAGAATAATAATGGTACCCTTGGTTCATATATCTAGTAAATCATATGTTACATCAAATTATATCATCTTATATGGAGAATTATTTTGAAAGATAAATCTCTTGGAACATTTCTTGATGAGGATAACTTTTATTTGAAAATAAATTTTTAAAACTAAAAAAATTATAAAATATCTTGGAAATAATTTTCATTTAAAATAATATTTAAAAATCATAAATTAATCTTCAAAGAAAATAATGGTCATGATTTCATAAAATTCCATCCATGCCATACACATTAAAATAAACATTCCTTTTAGATTTTTGATAAAATCCAAACAGGAATTGTTTGGAAAACGACATAAAGATCCATTTAAAAAAAATTTGTAAAAAAGTTAAACATGGGTAAAAATATATTTTATAAATCATTTGAATAATGTTAAAAATATTTTTGATAACATTTTTAGAAATCATGATTTTTCAAGAAAAAGGGTCTTTGACCAAAGAGAGAAATAAAGGTGATTTTTCTTAAAAATATTCTTTTGAACTATTAAGTATAGAAAGAGGGGAAATGAAGTGAAAAATGTAATATAATGACGTAAGTAGAGTATAATAAAATTCATCAGTTTTTGAGATATGGATCATAATAATTCATCATTGAAAGTATAAATGTAAACAATCTTGATAAATGCTGAGATTGCATCATAAAACTCTTTCCACTTTTATAACTTTGAATCATAATCCCTATGAAAGAATAACATTAAATGAAACTTAAAATATCATTAAAATAAGTATATTAATGATTTAACATGTAAAATTTGTATTATATACACCTCATATAATAATATAGGTTTATAACATAGCTTATGTCCCAAAGAAGGCAATTTGACACAAAAATCCCTCACCGCTTTAGTAACTTTTAAACCCTAAACCCCATGAAATAGATAAACTAAAATGGATATGTAAATCAAAAATTATTTAATAATAATAATAACAAAAATACATTTATGGTCTGTATATACACCGCATAAAAGAAACATGTGGCGAATATTGCATGTGTCTCAAAAAAAGTGAGACATAAATACCTGACCTTAAATCCCATCTTCCTTCATACTCATTTGAACCTACTGTATAATAAATATGAGTTTATTATAAATATGATAAATAACCATACTTATATATATCATACCATATATTATTTACTTATATCATTTTATTACTCATTTATTAACAATTCATGGTTAAAATCACATTTCGGGTAATAACTGCTTTGTTTTTCGTGTCTATTTTGATTTGTTATTTTCGGTCCTCTTACTTTGATCATGGTTCCATAATTTTCAAATTAATAATCATGGAATAATTATAATATTTATACATCAATTATAATTTTTATAACAATCATGAAATTTGGTTTTGAGAAATGAAGTACGTTACGATCATGGAGACAGTAGGCCATATGTACACATGAGTAACATTTCCAATTTTCAATGATCATTATGGAAAAGAGGTATGTAATAAATTATTTTCAAATAATAATAATAATACCATAAATACTATATTATTTCTTTAAATATACTTTAACATATCATCCATGTGGTTTGGTTATGAAAATAGAGAGTCGTATCGCTTCATGAAGGCAGTAGTCCACACATACATGAATAATGTTATCATCTTTCAGTGAGTGAAACAGTAATAAATAAAATGATATATTATCTTTTAAGAATAATAAATATTTAATTAATATAATAATTATTTCATTTATATCACATATATTCATTAAATTTATCCTTATTATCTTCCATGTAAAGCGTTAGTGAAAAATGAATCATATCGCTTTGCAAGTGGGTAGTCCGCCATACACACAAGCGACATTATCATATCCCCTATGAAATGGAAAGTAAAATGGTATATATTATATAATGACTTTATAGGTATAATTATTTTATAAATATCATATATATACATTATATACATCAAAATACTCAATCGTGAGAGGTGGTAATGGAAAAACGAATGACATCGGTTTGCGAGGTGGTAGTTCGTCGTACACATGAATGATGATTTCATAACTCATTTGATGGAAGAAGAGATGGTTTCAGATCATGAACTTAAAAAAACATCTCATTATATGGAATATACTAAGGTTATTATATCATCATGGTTTAATAAGTGTTGAATGATGTGGAGGAATAAATAAAATAAAAACGCTTGTTTAAGAACATTACCTCTTCTTCAGGTATCCTCCTTAGGTTTGAACCAAAATCCTTCCTAGGTTGGATTTATACAGAGAAAAAGTCTTCTATAATGATAGGTTGAGTTTTAAAGTGATTTGGATAGGTATTTTCTTAACCAAAATGGTTTTAAGGTGTGAAGAAGAGAGGATAGGGTGTGACATTTTATAAGCGAGGTGAGTGGCACACTTGTAATAGTTTGAAAAGAAAAATATATACCCACATTTTTTTCCTGAAAAAAGGATTAAAAATAGATTATTATAGATAATTAGACATTATAGGGTCTAAATATGTCCATAAAATAGATTTTATATAAGTTATTAGGTCATTTTAACCCTTATCTTTTTAGTTTAACCCCCAATAAACCCATTTTTACCTTAACCGTGGTAAATAATTTTCACTATTTATTTTGGTAAAAAATTAAGTTTAAATTATTAGAAAATATAAATTATTTTGATTCAAAATAAAGAATCCATTTTTACAAATTCTATTTAAATAATTATAAAATTTTAATTTAAAATTAATTACACAGATGTGATGAGAAAATGGGTTTTCAAAGAGAAATTATTCAAAAGTTTACAGAGTTTTTATAACAAAATTCAATATGAAAATAATTATAATGACCCAAATTGGATATATATATATATATATATATAAAATTCTAATAATTTTAATTTAAAACCGATTTAAAATATATTTTAACTTTATAAATAAGTTAAACAAAAATACAATTTTCAATTAAAATTCAGTATTTTTCACTATTCATAAAAAAATTAATATTTTACAAAAATTATCAAAAATTAAGCCTAAGATAAATTTGATATTATTATTTCAAAAATAATGTTTATGTTATCAAATAAATTTAATAAAACTGTCAAAAATTAATTTTATTATTGTTCAAAAAAATAAATAAAAAATATTTTTTGAGAAAATAGTACTTTGCAAACATATAAAGACTTTATCAAAAAATTAAGTACTTTTTTATCAATATATTTTCTTTATATAGAATAATTATAATTAATATTTTAAAATTAGTTATTAATATTTATATTTCTAATTTTAATGACTAGGTAATAACAGTCTTGTTTAAATAATAATATTAATAGTTTGTCACAGTTCGTTAAAACTCAATGTTGCATGTAAGGCAAGCTATCGAATAAATTTAATTTATTAAAAAATTCATAAAAACTCATGGTGTTACATTATAACCCCTTAAAATTAATTTCTCCATTAAAATTATTCACTCTGATACAATAAAATGAGGATACTTCTGCCTTATCATATCCTCACGTTCTCATGTAGCTTCCTCAAACTGGTGGTTTCACCACAACACTTTGACCAGGTGAGTGGTCTTTTTTTCATAGAAATTTATTTGTATGATCCATAATCTCTACTAATTGTTACTCATAATAAATATTTTTCTCCAACATTATGACCTATGAGTTCATTACATGTGAAGGATCAGGTATGTACTTCCTCAAGAGAGATACATGGAACACATCATGAACTTGAGAGAGGTTTAGTGTAAGAACTAAAGGATGATCTAATTTCACATTATAATAAAGTATTTTAATGGGACCAATGTATCTAGGGCTTATTTTTCCCTTTTTTATTCCATGGATAAATTCATAGAAATACCAACTTCAAATTCTATATCGCATTGATGATTATCAGCCTAACATTTCTATCAATTTTGTGGAGTTATTACATGTTGCTTAATTACTCTAAAATTCTATGCCATCTCATCAGATTTCTTGAGTCCTAATATTTTTCTTTCTGTAACTTCACTCTAGTACATTGGAGTTCTACACTTCTTCTATAAAGGGATTCATAAGGATCCATCTTAATGATGGAGTGAAATCTATTATTGCAAGAAAACTCAACTTGAGTAAGGTGTTGATCCCAACCACCTTTTAAATACATAGAAAAATAACTTAGAATATCATCTAGGTTTTGAATTATTTTATCAAAATAACCATCTATTTTAGGATCATACACAATGAAGAAAATCAACTCTATATCAAGAGCTTGCTGAAGACTTCACCAAAACATTGAGGTAAACTCCAGGTTCCAATAAAATACAATTGAATGTGGTACTCCATGAAACCTTACCGCTTCATTAATGTATATTATGGAAAGTGTATCCAAATATAATTCTTATCAAATATTAATGAAGTGTATAGGATTCATAAGGTGACCGACTATAGTCTATAATTTCTCAACATCAAAGATAAGATCAACCCTAAAGGTTACCAATACCTTTAATCATATGTCCATAAAGTGTAAAGTAATTCCTACTCAAATAACTTTGTCACTATATAAAAAACCAAAGGGTTTCATTTCCATAAATGTATCTTAAAATATCATTAATCTTGATAAACTCCCATCACATAAAACCTCAAAATGGGTGTCAATAAATTTAACTTATAATCAACATTAAACTCATAAAACCATGATGATATCCATAACTCTTAAGTTAATCTTAAATGGAAACATATATGATTTAAAAATATAATTAGACCTTTATTACTTAAATAATCTCTTATCTTAATTTTTTTCATTGGAATATTGGGTTAGACCTTGTACCGATAGAATATCAAATGTGATTTCATTATTCCAAAATTCATGAAGAGGGAGATAATTACATCAAATTTCACTAAAGTATGAACAATAAGTTTTTCATAGGGTTAATTCATACAAAATCAAACATGAATTTACCAAATAAGTAGAGGAGGATAAGTGTTCCCTAATTATCATGATTCACTTCATCCATTGTGATTGAATAATATTTCCCCTTTTTGTTTGTCTTTAGAGTTTGTTGTAGCTTATCATCCACATTAGCCCTTAGATTGGGGAATTTATTCACATAATTACCAAACTACTTTCACTTGAACCACTAGATTTTGGGTGGTTCATTAGTTGGAATCCTATTATACTCTATTTCATTAACTAGACCATTAATAACATTTCTATACTCAAGAGATTTATGACTCACCTTTCCAAAATTAAAGCACCTCCTAGTTCCATTCAAGAAATTCTCTTGATGCTTCTTCCTGCATTTCTGGAATCTAGATGGATGTACTTTCTTTCCACTATGCGATTTATTCAAGTTTTAATGAGACTTGATCTTCATTTTCTTATCAAAACCATAATAATGGTGGGAATTTCCAATTTCCATTTTTATCTTCAGTTCATATTGATCAAATTATTCATAGCTACTAAAGTCTCTTATGGCTAACACCCTTCAGAGACTTGGTTTTAAGACATTGAAGAGTCAATCAACCTTAATTTCAGGTTTGATAATGATATTATAATAATACCTCACATGTATTGTAAAATTTTCCTTATAGGTACTAATAGATTCATTATCCTTTTGGTTTATCTCAAGGAACACCTTCTCTATCTTCATATGAAGAATACAGGGAAAGTACTTATTAAAAAATAATATCTTGAACTCTTCCAAATCCATGGATTCAATTTCATCACATTAACTCATATTATTGATAAGATTCCACTATTTATCTACTTCACATTCTAAATGGTATACAACCAAAATGAATTTCTCTTACTCCGAACAGTGGATGATAGAAAATATCTTTTCAGTGGTACAAATCCATTTCTTAAAAACTAGTGGATTAGAAGACCCACTGAAAGAAGGTGGATGTTGCCTCAAGAAGGACTCAATAGATTGTTATTCCCTCCTTTTACCATTTAAATGTACAACATGATTCATTTCTTGAGAAATTTATGTGATCATAGCAACAAGATTTTAAATTTCAACTCCCATAACATTGGGTTCCTTAGGAGGATAATTCTTGCATTTTCCATCGCACTCAGCATTAAAATAGTTCCTTCAGGTTCCAACCATCAACTAAAACAATAAGTATAGTTTGAGAAACACTAATCAAAGTGGGTAACCACATAATCATGAAAAATCACTTATAGGGTGTCTAAATAATTACACATTATTTTCAATATATGACACCTTAGGCTTAATCTAGGTCATTCACAATCATCATCTATTTAAATAATTCATGATGGTTTATAAATAGTTTATGAATTTCCAAAAGTATATACCCTAGGTGTGTTAATATAGGTGTACAACAAGGCCCATTTACATGCACCAGGTGATGATTTATTCCAGAACAATGTGTCCTTTTTTAGGGTTATTACCCCTATGTATCTCTATGCTAGATCCACATCCATTTGTAGTATCCATACAGAGATGTAATTACTTGGAAACCACTTTCTAAATCCTTTAATAGAATTCTAGGACATTTTACTATAATTTGAACATAATTAGACTTATCCTTAGATAAATATCTAGACATATCCTTAGAAATATCTATAGTGATCTCACTAAAGTTTTCTCATTTTTCAAAGGTTAACTAAATATTTCCTATGATACCAACTACAGTGAACCAGACATTTCATACATAAATATTTAATTTTTTTAGATGAATATTTAATATATTACAAAATCACACACCTAAGGACCATAATATTTTAGTTTCTTTAGATAATATAAACACAATAACCTTATTTGGTGAAATATAATCAATATCTTCCATAAAGATCTCCCCCCTTAATACTCTTTATAAATAAACCCTACTTAAAAAAACTTTCTTCATAACTTGGGAAAATGAAACATAAGAAATGATGATCTCAAATTCCTGGTAAGTGTAAACATAAGAGATATAAATCTATGATCATATTAAATAATAACATAAGCATAAGGGTTTTTTATCATGAACATAATTTACAAAGTGCCTACCCAACCTATCATAGTTCACAAACACAAGTCATGGAATAAAAACATTATCATTTTAGAAAACATGGGAAAATAGAGTGAGAACCATCATAAATCAATCATGAACTATAATCTCATTTCATAAAATCATGTCACCATTATAAATATAGAAAACCATTTCATATGTCAAGGTTAACTACCAAGAACATCAACATAGGGGATCCATACTCATCACCTATTTCCTATAGTGGATCAGGACACAACTGTTTCCAATAGTAAATCAGGGCACACCTATTTCCCATAGTGGATCAGTAAACACCTATTTTCTATTGTCTATCAAGTCCATCAACTTGTTTCCCATCATTATCTCATGAGATATAAAGGTTTACCCAATTCATTGGAGGTAGATATAGGTCCCACCTGACGCATAATAAAAATCATACATATGTGTGCCACACGATCATAAAACATTAATCATATCAAAACCCATGAAATGAAATAGTTTTCATAAACCTTTAATTATATCATAACCTATGAAAAAGTGACAGGTTTCATAATCATTTCATCACAACATAACCTGTGAAAAAATAAGTGGGTTTTATAAGAATTGTATCATAGTATAACCTGTAGAAGAGAAATGAGTTTCATAAATATCTTGTTATCCTAAAACATTTAGAGACAGAATAATAATGGCATTTTTGGTTCATATTCCCAAAAAATCATAGGTTACATAAAATGATGTCATCTTAGATAGAGAATTATTTTGAAAGATAAATCACTTGGAACAATTTTCTTGAGGAGGATAACTTTTCTTTAAAAATAAAATTTTAAAACTAAAAATTCCTAAAATATTTTGGAAATAATTTTATTTAAAAATAACCTTGAAAAATAATAAATTAATCTTCAAAGAAAATAATTTTCATGATTTTATAAAATTTCATCCACTTGGTACACATTAAAACAAAGATTCCTTTCAAATTTTTAGTAAAATCCAAATGACCATTGTTTAGAAAACAAAATGAAGATTCATTTAAATTTTTTTTTGTAAATTTTAAACATGGGTAAAAAAATATTTAATAAATAATTTGAATAAATTTAAATAATTTTTTGGAAACTTTTTTAGAAATCATGGCTTTGGAAGAAAAATGGTTTTCAACCAAAGAGAGAAATAGTGATGATTTTTCTTAAAAACATTCTTTTGAACTCTTGAGTACATAAAGATAGTAAAATGAAAGGAAACATGTATTATCATGAAATAAATATAAGAGAATAAAATTTATGAGTTTATTTATATATGTATCATAATATTTTATCATTGTAAGAATAGACATAAACAATCCCGATAAATGACAAGATTGTATCATAAAACCCTTACCACTTTGGTAACCTTGAATCGTAATCCCCATGGAAGAATAAAATTAAATTAAAATTATAATATAATTAAAATAATATTATTAATGATATAAAATGTAAAATGGGAAATATATACACCTCATAGAAGGATATAGGTTCATAACATAGCTTATGTCCCAAAGAAGGCAACTTGACACAAAAATCCCTTACCGCTTTGAAAAATTTTCAACCACAAACCCCATGAAAGAGATATACTAAAATGGATATGTAAATCCCCAAAAATTTAAGGATAATAATAATAAAATATATTCATTGTCAGAATATATACCACATAAGAAAAAACACGGTGAATATGACATGTGTCTCACAGAAAAATAAAAGTGATACATAAATCCCTTACCTTAAGTATCGAATTCCTTCATACTCATTCGAACCAAATTTATAATAAATATAAGTTTATTATACATGTAATAAATAACCATAAATACATACATACATACATACATATATATATATATATCATACCATATATGATTTACTTATTTCCTTTTACTATCTATTTATTAATAATTCCTTGTTAAAATCACGTTTTGGGCAATAACCGCTTTGTTTTTTGTGTATGTTTTGATTTGTTATTTTCGGTCATCTTACTTTGATCATGGTTCCATAATATATATAATGATAATAATTAAATAATTATAATTTATATACATCAATTATACTTCTAATACTGATAATGAAATATCGGTTTGAGAAATGAGGTATGTTACGATCATAGAGATGATAGACCGTATTTACTCATGAGTAAAATTTCCATTTTTCAATGGTCTTTAGGGAAAGGAGGTAAGTAATATATTATATTTAATAATTATAATAATAATATAAATAATATATATTTATTTAAATATACTTATACATATCATTCATGTGGTGTGGTGATGAAAAGAGAGAGTCACACCGTTTCGTGAAGGCGGTAGTCCACACCTACACGAACGATGTTATTATCCTTCAGTGAGTGAAAAATTAAGAAATAAAATGATATATTATAATTTAAGAATGATAAATATGTCATAAATATCATAATTATTTCATTTATATGACATATATTCACTAAATTTATCCTTATTATCTTCTATGTAAAGCGTTAGTGAAAAACGAATCACATCGATTCACGAGACAGTATTCCGCCTTACACATGTGAAACATTATCATATCCACTATGAAATGGAAAGTAAAATGGTATATATGATATAATGACTAAATAAATATAATTATATTAAATATATCATATATATAAATTATATACATCATCATACCCAACTACGAGAGGTGGTAATGGAAAAATGAATGACATCGGTTCGTGAGGCGGTAGTCCGCCGTACACACGAATGATGATTTCATAACCCATTTGATGGAAGAGGAGATGGTTTAAGGTCATGAACTTAACATAAAAAATATTATTAAATTTAATATACTTATGTTATTATATCATCATGGTTTAATAAGAATTTAAGTAGGTGTAGGAAGAAATAAAATAAAAATGCTTGTTGAAGAATGTTACCTCATCTTCGGGTATCCTTCTTAAGTCTGCACCAAAAGCCTTCCTATATTGTATTTATACCCAAAATAAGGAATATAGTATGAGATTTTGAAAGTTTAGAAGTTATTTGGACATTTATTTTCTGAAAAAAAGGTTTTAATGTATGAAGAATATAGGAGAGGGGTGACCTTTTATAAGTGAGGTGAGTGGCACACTTGTAATTTTTTGAAAAGAAAAAGATGTAACCACATTTTTATCATGAAAAAAAGCTCCAAAATATATTATTATTTATAATTAGGAATTATAGGGTCTAAATATGGCCATAAAATAGATTTTATATAAGTTTTTAGGTAATTTTAACCCTTATCCTTTTAGTTTAACCCCCGGTAAACCCATTTTTACCTTAACCACAGTAAATAAATTTTCCCATTTTTCTATTAATATTAGTCAAAAAATTAATTTGAAATTATTATATAATATAAATTATAATTATTATAAATATAGAATCCATTTTTTCAAATTATATATACAGAAGTGGAAAATTTTAATTTAAAATTAACCCTGCAGATGCGAGGAGAAAGCGAGTTTTCAAAGAAAAATGTTCAAAAGTTTAAAAAAAAATTATATCAAAATTAAAAATGAAAATGATTATAATGAAATAAATTGGAATAATATATATAATTTAAATTTTTTTACTTTAAAACCCATTTAAAATATAATTTAACTTTATAAATAATTTAAACAAAAATGCAGTTTTCAATTAAAATTCAGTATTTTTCACTGATCATAAAAAATTAATCTTTTCAGAAAATTATCAAAAAACAACCCAAATATAATTTTGATATTATTATTTAAAAAATTAATTTTATTTTATCAAATAAATTTTCTAAAAGTTTCAAAAATTAATTTCAGTATTGTTTTAAAAAATAAATAAAAAACATTTTTTGAGAAAATAGTATTTTTGAAACATATAAAGAATTTATCAAAAAATTAAGTACTTTGTTTATCAATTTGTTTTCTTTATATAAAACCATTATAATTAATATTTTAAAAGTAGTTATTACTATTCATATCAAAAAATTTAAAAGCTAGGTAATAACATTTTTGTTTAAATAATAATATTAATGGTTTATCGTGGTTCATTAAAACTCAGTATTGTGTGGAACACAAGCTATAAAATAAATTTAATTTATTCCAAAAAAATCATAAAAACTCAGGGTGTTACATTATACCCCCCTTAAAATGAATTTATTCCTTGAAAATTTTCACTGTGATATATACAATCAAATGAGGATACTTATGCCTCATCATATTCTCAAGTTCCCACGTAGCTTCTTCAAATTGCTGGTTTCGCCACAAAACTTTGACCAGGTGAGTGGTTTTATTTCATAAAAATTTGTCTATATGATCCAGAATCTACTCTGGTTTTTCCTTATAAGAAAGATATTTCTCTATTGGTACAACCTATGAGTTCATTACATATGGACGATAAAGTATTTACTTCCTTAGGAGAGATACATGGAACACATATTGAACTTGAGAGAGGTTTAGTGGAAGTCCCAAAATATAAGATATTATCCCGATACAATCAAGTATTTTAATGGGAATATTATATCTAGGGCTTAATTTTACCTTGTTTCTCCCATGTATAAATTCATATAAATACCAACTTCAAATTATATATCCCATCGACGATTATCATCATAACATTTATGTCAGCTTTGTGAAATTATTACATGTTTCCAAATGGATCTAAATTTCCCTACCATCTCATTAGTTTACTCAGGTCTCAATATCTTTATTTATATAACTTAATTCTAGTAAGTTGGAGTTATACACTTCTTCCATAAAGGTATTCATAAGGATCCATATAAATGATCGAGTGAAAGATATTATTGTAATAAAACTCAACTTGAGGAAGGTGTTGATCCCAACCACTTTTGAAATCCATAGAACAAGATCTTAGAATATCCTCTAGGGTTTGAATTATTCTCTCAAAATAACCATATTTCTGAGGATGATACATAATAATGAAACTTAACTTTATATCAAGAGCTTTATGAAGACTTATCCAAAACATTGAGGTAAACTCTAAATTCCAATAAAATACAATTGAACATGGTACTCCATGAAACCTTACCACTTCCTTAATATATAATATGGCACACAGATCTAAAGAGAATTATTCTATTATACTAATGAAGTGTGTTGAATTTGTAAAGTTATTGACTATAGACCATAATTATCTAAACATCAAAGATAAGATAAACCATAAAGGTTACCAGCACCTTTAATTACATGTCCACAAAGTGTAAAGGCATTCCTCCTCAAATAAAATTTTCACTATATACAAAACTAAAGGGTTTAATTGCCATAAATTTATCTCTAAATATCCTTAATCTTGATAAAATCACATAACATAAAACCTCAAAAGGCGTGTTAATGAATTTGAACTTACGATAATGTAAGATCCCGGACTTTTCTAGAGTCAATATTGGGAATGTTTTCAGGTACTTTTGATGTTTTTGAGTACCTCTATTTTGGAGTAGTGATTTGGGGTGCATTTGGTTGAACTTTTAAGTAAAACAAAAGGGCAGTGGGTTGTGCATGGTTTGCGCACAGTTTGAAAAACCGTGCGACCAAACCGTGCCAACCAAGAAGAACTGGACAGAGAGGTACGTACGGTTTACGCATGGTTTGAAAAAACATGCAACCAAACTGTGCAAACCGTGCAAATCTGGATAGTGAGGTCTGCATGGTTTGCGCACAGTTTGAAAAACCATGCTCCACTATCCAGGAAACCATGCGCACGGTTTTTAATTCTGAAAATCCTTTTTAAAACCACCTGAACCTCAGGAATTCCTTATTTTTCAACCTTGGATCAAGATTGGAAATTTATAGGTGTTTCCAAAGCCTCTTGGAGATATTCCAAGGCAATCCAAACACCTTTTCTCTAGATTGAAGGCTCGGATTGAAGATCCTCTCTTTTTTCGGTAAGTAGATTTCATCCTGTTGTTTCTTCCGTTCTTTCCTCTATCTTTCCTTGATCTTTTCATGGGGGATTTCCATCATTTCCATGGATCTAAACTTATGAGTTAAGGTATAGATCTAGTATGGTGGATCTAGATCTAGTTTTTCAAGATCTTAATGCCTTTGATATTATTTTTGGTTTTGACGATTTAGATCCAGAACTTGATCGATGACGTTGTGCCACTCTAATTTTTGGGGATTTTCGTTGGGATAACTTCCATCAATAATTAGAGGTAGGTGGTCTAAATACAATCCCATAGTCTCATCTTGTTAGGTGTATGCAGTTCTATAAATGTCATGGCATAAATAATTATTTGGTGGTTTGGTTATGCAGTTTTTTGTGAATTGTGGATCTAGTTGAATATGGGTGAGATTTATGATGGAAGGATCGAGATTATTAAACAATTGAATATGGTTGTATATGTGAATTGGTTATTTGTTTTGAAAAAGGGTTGTGGGACACGAACTAATGATCCTAATACTCACAAAGGTTATAGACACGACGTTCTAGAACCAATGAAATGCTTGAATTTGATATTTTATGGGACAAGGACTGATGCTCCAAATACCCATGGGGTTGTGAGACATGGACTGATGCTCTAAATACTCACATGTGTGCTAGACATGATGTTCTGCTCACTTTCTTTTATTTTGTACTATGGTTTCATTTGGATATTCATAAACTTAATATTGTGACATAGTAATTATGAATTGTATAGGGGGAATGGTTTAGGATCCTACACGGGCTGAAGCAGGCATTTTTTTTGGGTGTCCTCGGGAACCTGGATGTTTAACGTATTAAAGAAAGGTTAATTGGATAAATATAATTGTTTTCCCTATTACCTTAATTTATTATTAATGCAACTGCATACATTGATTTTTGACTGGATTGTTTTTGACACTGTTGGTGGTGACCTACTGAGTCGTACTCACACCCTACTCGTGCTGCCTGATCAGTACCCGAATAGACTTTGTTGTTGCAGGACAGGATAAGGGCAAGAGCCCTGGTTAGATTGCTGAGTTAGGGATGGAGCTTGGTTGAGGGATCCAGACATGGTTCGGGACCCGTTGGGAGTCATTGTGTCTTTACTTCAGTTTCATTGTAGACACTTGGCACTTGCATAGTCATAGCATGTTTTACCTTTCAGCTGAGTATTGTATTTCTGTTTTCTTTTATTATGCTAGTGACATTGTAATATTTTATTTATATGCATTTCCGCTATTGATTGGTTACTTCCACTGGTTTTTTATTCTCTTAACATAGGGTATAGTCTACCCAATACTGGCTTACTAGACCATCGCTGCTAGTCGGCACCCTCTGGCGTACGAGGAGGCCCACTTGAGGGCTTGTGACCAACCGACTCGGAGCACCGTTCAGTGGATCCCGGTTTGGGAAATTATAAAGTGGTATCAAAGGAGGTTTTTATTTCTTCTTATTTTTATCTTAATATTTGGGGAAGGTAGACAAGATATTAGGTAAATTCAGGGCTTGATAATGAGCTCATGCATGGGAGTTGAAAACCCATGTATGGGGGAAAACTCAAGTACTCAGGGTGGGATTGCTATTATTGCTGTTTGTCGTTACAGTTGAATATTATTTCACCTTGGGTGATGCACTTGTTGTGTGATGCGATTATTATTTCTGGAATTTGTTGAGTATTGATTCATGGCCAAGAATAGCATGAGTGTCTCGTCTACATGCATCATTCTAGGCACTCAGGATTATTATGACATGCATCATGTTAGACACGCATGGGAAAACAGATTATGGGTTGATTGTTGAACTAAAACTATTTATTTTCCTTTCTTGTGAAATTGAAATGAAAATGGTGTATAATTTTGAAATTGAAAGAAATAATTTTGATGTTATATGAATAATTTGGTTGTATGTAATTGTGGTAACATTGTGAACTGTTTTCTAAACTGCATGTTTGGCTTATAGAATTATGCCTCTACGACGCTTGTTGAGAGGACGAGTGGGGGGTATAGTTAGAAATGGTCCTCCAGTGGGTGAACCTGGGGAACCAATAGTACCAATTTAAGAAGCGGGGGAAAATTTTCGAGATAACCTCACTCGTTTCATGCAAATGATGGAAAGATACTCAAGGTGGGTTGTGAGAAGCATGTTTGATCTGACAAGGGAGTTTCAGTTGTAGCACCCGCCGACTTTTACTGGAGAGGGTGGTTTGGAGAAAGATGAGTTTTGGATTGAATCTACCCAGACTATACTTGACCACTTGGAGACACCTATTGAGAATATAGTCAAGTTGGAAGCTTATATGTTGCGTGGTCAAGCGAAATGTTGGTGGGACATCCAAACTCAGAATGGGCAGCTAGAAGCTATGGAGTGGAAGGAATTTCAGGAGAAGTTCTTTGAGAACTTATATCTAGAGATGCTCAGACAAGAGAAAGAGGATAAGTTCATGAGGCTAACTCAAGGTAATATTTCTGTAATGGACTATGCTGGATTCTTTACAGACTTACAACGTTTTTCTCCAACATTGGCAGCAGATGAGGCCACTTCAGCAAGATGATTTCAGGATGGACTTAAATGTGAAATTAGTCTTAAGTGAATGTTTTAAGGCTGAAGAAGTTTCCGAAAGTGGTAAATCAGGCTCTCATCTCTAAGGGGAACCTAAAGGAGGCTTCTAGTGGTGGACAAATGGTTTTTACTGGATGGTCAGGTGGTGTGACTTTTGAGAGTAGGAAGCATCATTATGATAATTTCAGCCAGGTAGGTAGGAGACAAAGTAACATGGAAGAGGGATCAGTTACACATGACCTTACCCGAGTGTTTTTCCACCAGTTTGGAAGGATGACACATTACCACAATCAATGTCCCCAACCCCCTATTAAATGTGGATCCTGTGGTAGGATGGGACATCTCCAGAAGTTCCTGCAGGAACCCAAAGGAGTCAGGTGGTGATGGATTAGCTAAACAGAGTCAGAGTGTGGGAAGGGGATCCTCTACACACTTTTAGTCCCAAAGTTGGAGTTCTACTAGACGAGGTGGTAAGGGTGACAGGAGTGGTTCTCTTGGGCAGCAACACCCATATCAGCAGAGTGGTACAAGTCCGGGGAGTCAGATGGCATCACAGGGAAAAGGAGCAGCACAGTTTCATGCAGTACAACCTACACTTGTGGATAGCAAGGCTGGAACATCGATAGTGAGAGGTACTATTATTGTGGCTTCTACTTTATCTAGTGCCTTATTTGATACTGGTGTCTCTCATTCCTTTATATCTACAAAACTTGTTAATGGTTTGAGTTTGGCGGTGGAGTTTGTGAGTGGGGATATAACGATAGTCAGACCTTTTGGGGTACAATCTAGAGACATCTGTATGTGAAAGGGATGTTCTCTTGAGATCGGGGAATACCATTTCCTGCAGGATCTCTATATCCTTGATATGACAGGCTTTGACCTAATGCTGGGTATGTACTATTTAGTCACATACTGAGCCGACATTGATTGTTATCGTCCGAGGGTGACATTTATGTCGCCTGCGGGTGACCATTACATTCACCATGGGGAGTGGGATATCTAGGCAGGCTGAGCAGAGCCGATTACTCAACAACTGAGAGTGCTCACATCCCAAGTTTCTAGTCTTTTACTGAATGATGAAGGTGTTAGGCAAGATGTACTTCCACTAGTGGTTGATTTGTTTCAGGATGTATTCCCAGAAGACTTCTCAGGGCTGCCACCTAAGAGAGATGTTGAATTTACTATTGAGCTCATGTAAGGAGCTGAGCCAGTATCTATTAAACCATATAGAATGGCACCGATTGATCTTCAAGAACTCAAAGCTCAGTTGGAAGACTTGAAGGATAAAGGATTTATCTGTCCAAGTATGTCACCATGGGGATTGCCTGTACTGTTTGCAAAGAAGGCTGATGTGACTTTACATTTTTATGTTGATTACCGGAGGTTGAACAAGATGACTGTGAGGAAACAATATCCTCTACCACGTATTGATGATCTTTTTGACCAGTTGAAGTGAGTCCGTGTTTTCTCAAAAATCGACTTGAGATCAGGGCATCACCTGTTGAGATTTCAGACTTCTGATATACCAAGGACTACTTTTAGGAGTAGATATGGGCTTTATGAGTTTGTTGTAATGACATTTGGGTTAAAAAACACACTAGCAGTGTTTATGGATATGATGAATAAGATCTTTCTTCTGTACCTATATCAGTTTATGGTAGTATTTGTGGACGACATCTTGGTGTATTCCAAGACTCATGAAGATCATGACCAATATCTTGACATCGTCCTGAGTACACTGAGAGAGCATCGGCTATACGCCAAGCTATCTAAGTTTCAATTTTGGATTGATCAGGTACACTTCTTGGGACACATTATCTCGAAGAATGGTGTTTTAGTGGATCCAGAGAAGGTCCAGGAAGTGGTTTCTTGGGAGCATCCCAAGAATATTTTTGATATCCAAAGCTTTTTGGGGTTAGCTGGATATTACATGAGATTTATACAAGACTTTTCCCATTTTGAAACACCACTTTCAGGCTTGAACAAAAAGGGAGTAAATTTTGAATGGTCAGAGGCTTGCGAGACATATTTTTAGGAGTTAAAGAATCATTTGAAATCTGCACCAATTTTGGATCAACCTGAGACAGGTGAAGAGTACACGGTGTATTGTGATGCTTTTGGGATAGGACTTGGAGCTGTGTTGATGAAAAGAGATAAATTTGTGTCCTACAGGTCTCGACAGATGAGTCCGCATGAAATGAATTATCCAACTCATGACCTTGAGTTGGCAGTGGTGGTTTATGCTTTGAAGAGTTAGTGACACTACCTCTTGGGTGAAAGTTTTACAGTTTATACTAATCATAAGAGCTTGAAGTACATCTTTTCTAAGTGTGATTTGAATCTTAAATAGCGAAGATGGGTTGAGTATATGCAGTATTTTGATTTTGAGCTGGTATATACACCTGGGAAAGGAAACGATGTGGCTGATGCTTTGAGTAGGAAGACTCAGACTCATATTTTTCAGGAATCTAGTGTTGAGTGGAGAATGATGTCATTGCTAGCTGAAATGCACGTTGTGGTTCAGGAGAGACAGGAGGAAATGGAACTCGTGTCAGTTGTAGTGGAGTCTACACTTTTGAGACGGATCAGGGACAAGCAATATGAGGACACAGAGAACTTGGCCTTGAGGGAAAAATTTTAAGGTTTGGAGACACCTTCGGACTGGAAGATAGACGAGAATGATATCTTTTATATGAAGAATCAGGTTTTTGTTCCTACGAGCATGTGAGAAGAGCTCATGCGAGGATATCATGCCTCAAGATAGGCAGTGCACCCTAGTGTGACCAAAATATATCATGATTTATGATGACAGTTTTGGTGGTCCGACATGAAGAAGGAGGTAGTAGGGTTTGTGACATGATGCTTTACCTGTCAGCAGGTGAAGGTGGATCATCAATGACTTAGAGGTTTACTACGACCTTTGTCCATTCCAAAATGGAAGTGGGATGACGTGACCATGGACTTCGTGACAGGTCTTCCAAAAACTCTTAGGAAGAATGATGCTATTTGGGTCATTATGGATCGACTGACAAAGGTGGAACATTTCTTACCTATAAGGGAAACTTTTATAGTTGAGAAGTTGGGAGAGATGTATTTATAGAAGATATTTTGATTGCACGGGGTGCCACAAACTATAGTTTCAGATCGCGATTCACAGTTTACTTTGCGTTTGTGGAAGGGCTTGCAGAAGGCACTTGGTACGTAGGTTTTATTGAGTACGAATTTCCATCCGCAAACAGATGGACAATCAGAGCGTACTATACAAGTGCTTGAAGATATGTTGAGGGCGTGTGTACTTGAATTTGATGGTACATGGGAGAAGCACCTAGATTTAGTGGAGTTTTCCTATAACAACAGTTATCAAGAAACTATACAGATGGCACCATATGAGGCTCTTTATGGTAGGCCATGTAGATCACTGCTATGCTGGATGGAAGCAGGTGAGTCAAAGTTGTTGGGACTGAGTCTCATGCAGGAGACGATAGAGCAGGTTCATCTGATTCAGAAATGTATGGCTATGGCTCAGAGTAGGCAGAAGTCATACGCTAATAGACAGAGACAACCCTTAGAGTTTATAGAGGGTGATTGTGTTTTCCTTCGGGTGTCACCTAGGTTGGGTCACCACAGGATACGGAGGTAGGGAAAGTTGTCACCCAGGTTTGTTGGACCTTTTGAGATCGTGGAGAGCGTCGGGCTGGTAGCGTACCAATTGGATCTTACACAGAAATATAGTGCTATGCATGATGTTTTCTATGTATCACAACTATGGCGGTATCACCTCGACCATTCTCATGTGATCGATGTGGATGATGTTGAGCTAGAAATAGATTCTTCCTTTGAGGAGAATCTAATACGTGTGTTGGATCACAATGAGAAGGTGTTGAGGATAAAGACCATACCAATAGTTTGTGTTTTATGACAGCATGGACATGTTCAGGAAGAGACATGGGAAAGGGAGGTAGATATACGGACTTAGTGGCCCGGTCTTTTTAGCTCAGAATCTCATAGAAGTTAGGGAGTATAGCTCAAGGACAAGCTGTTATAAGGTGGGGAGAATGTAATATCCCAACCTTTTCTGGAGTCAATATTGGGCACATTTTTAGGTACTTTTTATGTTTTTGAGTACCTCTGTTTTGGAGTAGTGACTTGGGGTGCGTTTGGGTGAACTTTTAAGTAAAACAAAAGGGCAGTGGGTTGTGCACGTTTTGCGCATGGTTTGACAAACTGTGTGACCAAACCATGACAACCAAGAAGAACTGGACAGATAGGTACACACAGTTTATTCACAGTTTTACAAACCATGCAGATCGTGAAAATATGGACAGTGAGGTCCGCTCGGTTTGCGCACGGTTTGACAAACCGTGCGCCACTGTCCAGGAAACCGTGCGTGTGGTTTTTAATTCCAAAAATCCTTTTTAAAACCACCCAAACCCCAGGAATTCCTTATTTTCTAACCTTGGATCAGGCTTGGAAATTTCTAGTTGTTTCTAAAGCCTCTTGGAGAGATTCTAAGGCGATCCGAACACCTTTTCTCTAGATTTAAGGCTCAGATTGAAGATCCACTCTCCTTTCAGTAAGTAGATTTCATCCTGTTGTTTCTTCCATTCTTTCCTCTATATTTCCTTGATCTTTTCATGGGATATTTCCATCATTTACATGGATCTAAACCTATGAGTTAAGGTATAGATATAGGATGGTGGATCTAGATCTAGTTTTGCAAGATCTTAATGCCTTTGATCTTATTTTTGGTTTTGAGGATTTAGATCTAGAACTTGATCGACGATGTTGTGCCGCTCAGATTTTTTGGGATTTTCGTTGGGATAACTTCGATCAATAAATAGAGGTAGGTGGTATAAATCAAATCCCAAAGTTTCATATTGTTAGGTGTATGTAGTTGTATAAATGTTGTGGCATAAATAATTATTTGGTGGTTTGGTTATGTGGTTTTTGTGAATTTTGGATCTAGTTGAATATGGGTGAGAGTTATGATGGAAGGATCAAGATGATTAAACAATTGAATATGGTTGTATATGTGAATTGGTTATTTGTTTTGAAAAAGGGTTTTGGGACACGAACCGACGCTCCTAATACCCACATAGGTTCTAGACATGGCGTTATAGAACCAATGACATGCATGAATTTGATATTTTACGGGACAAGGACTAATGCTCCAAATACCCATGGGGTTGTGAGATAGGGACTGATGCTCCAAATACTCACATGTGTGCTAGACATGATGTTCTGAACATTTTCTTTTATTTTGTACTATGGTTTCATTTGGATATTCATAAAATTAATATTGTGACATAGTAATTATGAATTGAATAGGGGGAATGGTTTAGGATCCTGCACGGGCCGAAGCAGGCATTTTGTTTTGGGTATCCTTGGGAACCTAGATGTTTAACATATTAAAGAAAGGTTAATTAGATAAATATATTTGTTTTACCTATTGACTTACTTTATTATTAATGAAACTGCATACACTTCTTTTTGACTAGATTGTTTTTGACACTGTTGGTGGTGACCTACTGAGTCATACTCACACCCTACTCAGGCTACCTGATCGGTACCCGAATAGACTTTGTTGTTGCAGTACAGAACAAGGGCAAGAGCCCTGGTTAGATTTCTGAGTTGGGGATGGAGCTTGGTTGAGGGATCCAGACATGGTTCGGGACCCATTGGGAGTCGTTGTGTCTTTAATTCAGTTTCATTGTAGACACATGGCACTTGCATAGTCATAGCATGTTTTACCATTCAATTGAGTATTGTATTTCTGTTTTCTTTTATTATTCTAGTGACGTTGTACTATTTTATTTATATTCATTTTCGCTATTTCTTGGTTACTTCTTCTGGTATTTTATTCTATTAACAGAGGGTATAGTCTCCACAAGACTGACTTACTAGACCCTCACTGCTAGTCGGCACCCTATGGCACACGAGGAGGCACGCTTGAGGGCTTGTGACCAACCGGCTCAGAGCACCGTTCAGTGGCTCCTGGGTTGGGACGTTACAGATAAACATTAAACTCATAAACCCATGATGGTATCCATAACTCTTAAGTTAATCTTACCTAGAGACATATATGATTGCAAAAGATAATTCACCATTTATTCCTTAAATAAGATCCTATCTTACAAAAACATTTCCATTAGAATATTGGGTTTAACATTATAGTGATAAAATATCAAATGTGATTTCATTATTCTAAAATTTATGTAGAGGGAGATAATCACATGAAATTTTAGTAAAGGACAAACAATAAGATTTTCATTGGGCTCATTCTTAAAAAATCAAACATGCATTTCTCAACTACAGAGGGGTGGATAAATGTGTCCTAATTATCACGATTAACTTATTCCATTATTATTGCATAAGATTTACATTTATTATTTTTCATTAGAGGTTGTTGTGGATTATCATCCACATTAGCCCTTGGATTGGGGCATTGATTCACATAATTCCCAAAATCCTTTCACTTGAATCACTAGATTGTGGGTGGTGCATTAGTTAGTGTCCTATTCTTCTCTATTTTATAAA
Organism: Viscum album; assembly: GCA_963277665.1. NCBI lineage: Eukaryota > Viridiplantae > Streptophyta > Magnoliopsida > Santalales > Viscaceae > Viscum > Viscum album. The sequence continues at coordinate 147,019,834 of OY728133.1, read as the reverse complement.
CCTAATACTTAATATCATTTATAAATTTAAGGGATTTATTGTAAAGACCCAGAATTTTCCATGTAATTTTTTTATTATATGGAATTATTACGAGTCCGCAAAAATTGACAACGCGTGATTCCGAATCCTGGTGTGACTGGAATGAATTTCTGAACTTTTTTTTTCAGGTATGTTCAGTAAACGCGCGAGTGACATTTTGTAACTTTTGAACTGGTGCATAGAAATGAAATCTGAGGACACTGTTGAACTCACAGTTCTGATATTTTCTTAAGGAGACCTTCACCTCAGCTGTAGTAGGTCGGGGGTGGAAGTTCATTTTCCAGTTTTTCGTGGGAGAGTTAAAAAAGATAATAAAAATAAAATAATTAACTTTTATTTTTATTTAATTGAAACCTCCCATTTGAAACTTTGTGGTGGGGACCACTCAAACTCCTCTTTTAATGTGAGTTTAACTCTTAGAATTATCCCAATTAATGTGCCAAAATTAATTAAATTAATTAACTTAACTCAATTAAAGTTGGATCCTCACCTCTCGTGGTGGGGGATCATTGGGAAAGTGAATAATTGGGAGAAACTTTGGGAGAGCATCCTCCAACGAAGGACGAACCTCCAATGAAGACGATGCATGAGCTCGGATCGGGAGCATGTTGCGAGAGTGATGAACATCGGCGTCTTCATCGTCTTCATCTTCTTCCTCAAGGCATCTCCAACGATCGAGGTAGGGGTTTATTTTGAGATATGATAATTTTTTTGTTGATTATTCATATCCTTGATTCTCAATGATGATGGCCAAATAGACATGGCCATCGATCCACCAAAATACCTTGATCTTAATATTTTTTCTTTGCGTGTTATTCATGCGTTCTTCAATTCCAAATAATTAAGCGCGCAGAAAACATAATGTTTTGTTGAGCGTGACATATGGACGCGGAGATCTCGACCTGAGGATCACGAATATGCAGTCATCATATTTTTTGGGCTTAGAAAAAAGCTGCGGTGACCCAAGAAAGAGGAGGGTGGCCGACAACCGGCCAACCACAGTTCGAGAAAGCAGCGGAGGAGGACGGTGAATGACACGCCGACCGACCGCATGGAACTGGGGTGACTCACGTCCGCGCTGTTGGTAGCGGTGAAGGCTTCAGCCCATTGGTCGCGGCAGAGAAGGGGACGGTGGTCGACACGCCAGCCGATCGCGTGCCGAAGCGGCATTGCACGTCCGCACCGTCGGAGTTGGAGACCATGGCCGCTTGGCCATGGCGGAGATCGGAGGGCAGCCGACATTCTGGCCGACTTGGTAGACAGCGGTGCCATCGCACCGCTAGGAGGAGAGCCAGCTGAAGCCCCGGTCGGCTGTGTCATTCTGAGCGGGACTGCTCCAGCAGGTCCTGCACACTAGTAGGCACTAGACGAATGGTCCACAGACTATTCAAAATACTAGGGCACGCCCCCGGGTAGTAGCTAGGGCGGGCCCCACCATGGAAGACCACACTAGATGAGCGGGCCGCACCCAGCATGGGCTGGGCCCATTGCGGTCTCACCCATCTTGGCCAGACCCAGACCAGGTCGGGCCGACCCAGGCAGGGTTGTGTCGGGCGGGCCGGACCTAGGCCCATCTGGACTCAGATACACCTTTGTGGAATATCTTGAGAACCGGGAGTCCGTTTGACGAATTGTCTATGGTGCTGGAATCCTTGGATTGATACGGTCCTTTTGGTATACTACACTTGAGTTTTGGATAATGTTGGAGTATGGCCAAGTTGGATCGAACCCAAAACTAATCGGGCCCTTAGGACTAAAAGGCTAATAACTTACAGACCGAGTATCTGATTGACGCACCTTTTGTCACGTTGAGTTACTTATGACGTGGCATAGATTTGGGATACTTCTTCATGGGAACTAGTTATAGGTGAAGTATCTACTGATGGATTGAGGAGAGTAACCTCCTAGAATCAGGCATGCTTGGTTCGGGAACCCTGTGGCTGGCTGTACTTGAGGAGTCTTCAGATCCTGTGTGGGTGATATTTGGATCCTATGTGGGTCAGTGCTCAGAGATCCTCTATGGGTCAGCGCATATCGATCCTGTGTGGGTCATCTCCAGATCCTATGTGGGTAATCTTTAGATCCTGTGTGGGTCATCTTCGATCCCGTGTGGGTCATAAGCAGAGTTTCTCAGCATAGTAATATGATATAGCAATACCACTAATCATCTATACTTCCGTACTTAAGTTATACCTAGTGTGAGATGAGTCTTTACCTTTGTGGTATTCTTCTGTGTGGTGTACCTTTGTGGTACTTACCTTCGTGGTGATACCTTAGTGGTATTATTCTGTGTGGCATACCTTTTTGGTACTTACCTTCGTGGTGATACCTTTGTGGTACTATTCTATGTGGCGTTACCTTTATGGTACATAACTTTGTGGTGTTACCTTCGTGATATTATTTCCTTCATGGAACAGTTGTGATTTTGGCTAAAGAGTTGGGCCTTGTGTTTCCTCTTGAATGAGATGGGTATACTTGATAACTTAGGTATCTGTATGGGCATATAACTAAGTAGGGTTGACTGTTTTTTTCATGCTTGGTGATTTCATTATTGCTCTGTGGTTTATCCTTTGTGGATTCTGAGAGACCTTCGGGGGTCTCGGGGTCCTTACGGAGTATCGTTATACTCACCCCTACACGGGCTTCGCCCGCACCTTGCTGTGTCTTGTGCAGATGACAGACAACGCTGACCGAGGAAATGTGTACTAGGACTGGAGGCTGCTCAGAGGTGGACATTTGACGAGACGATCCACAAAGATGACTATACTAGATATGTACCTATCCATATGGTCTAGACTTGGACCGGGTTGAGTTGACCCGAACTAGGTCAGGTCAGCCCAGGCTGGGTCGGACCGGAACCGGGCCCATTTGGACCCAAATACTCCTTTGTGGCCATATCTTGAGAACCGAGCGTCCGTTTGACGAACCGTCTGTATCACTAGAATCCTTGGATCGAGATGGTCCTTTTGGTATACTCTACTTGAGTTTTCGATAAAGTGGGAGTACGACCAGGTTAGATCGAACCCGAAACCAATCAGGACCTCAGAACTAAAAGGCTAATAAATTACAGACTAGGCGTCTGATTGAAGAGACGTCTATCGCATTGGGTTACTTATGATGTGGCGGACCTTTGGGATACTTCTTCGTGGGAATTCATGGTAGTTGAAGTATCGAGTGATGGATTGAGGAGCAGAACCTCTAGGAATCAGGCATGCTTAGTGCGGGAACCCTATGGCTGGATGTACTTGGGGAGTCTTCAGATCCTGTGTGGGTGATCTTTGGATCCTGTGTGGGTCAGCGCTTAGTGATCCTATGTGGTTCAATGCATATAGATCCTGTGTGGGTCATCTTGAGATCCTGTGTGGGTCATCTTTAAATCCTGTGTGGGTCATCTTCGATCCTATGTGGGTCAACAGTAGAGCTCTCAACGAATTAATATGATCTAGCAATATGACTAATCATCTATACTTCCGTACTGAAGTTATACCTAGTGTGAGCTGAGTCTTTACCTTTGTGATATTCTTCTGTGTGGTGTACCTTTGTGGTACTTACCTTTGTGGTGATACCTTAGTGGTATTCTTCTGTGTGGCGTACCTTTGTGGTACTTACCTTCATGGTGATACCTTTGTGGTATTCTTCTGTGTGGAATTACCTTTTTGGTACATACCTTTGTGGTGTTACCTTCATGGTATTCTTTCCTTCGTGGAACAGTTGTGCTTTTGGCTAAAGAGTTGGGCCTTGTGTTTCCTATTGAATGAGATGGGTATAATTGATAACTTAGGTATATGTATGGGCATATATCTAAGTAGGGTTGACTATTTTTTTCATGCTTGGTGATTTCAGTATTGCTCTGTGGTTTATCCTTTGTGGATTTTGAGAGACCTTCGGGTATCTTAGGGTCCCTACTGAGTATTGTTATACTCACTCCTACACGGGCTTCACCCACACCTTGCTGTGTCTTGTGTAGACGACAGACAACATTGACCAAAGATGAGGGTACTAGGATTGGAGGTTGCTCAGAGGTGGACATTAAATGAGACAATCCACAGAGACAACCATACGAGAGCTGTACCTACCCTTCAGGTAGGATCCTTGGTGGGTGTTCACATGAGCTGTTTTCAGTTTTACTTGTACTTTCCAGTTGGGCTTGTATTCTGGCCCCCTTTACTTACTGTACAAACTCTTTTTACTATACAATTTAATTTATACTCATATCTTGCTGTGTGCTTGGTTGTGTGATTTTACAGGTTATAAAGGCAATGCCTTCCTAGTTTTAGGGATTTTCCTTTTCGGTGCTAGTCGCCAGCCCCTAGCCTATGGAGGGCGGGCTTGGGGTAGTCACGACACAGGCCCCAAGGGATGGGTCATGAAATTTATGACCCACCTTTCCACATTTAAAGTACCTCTCAATTCCATTAAATTAATTCCATTGATGCTTATTCCCAAATTTCTGGCATGCAGATGGCTATAATTTCTTTCCACCATGTGATTTATTCAAGTTTTCACGAGACTTGATCTTCATTTTCTTATCAAAACCATGGGAATGGTGGGAATATCTAATTTATGTTTCTATCTTCAATGTACATCAAATGAATTATTCATAGATACTAAAGTATCTTATGGATAACTCCCTTTAGATACTTGGTTTTAATTCACTAAAGAATTTATCAACCTTAATTTCATATTGGATGATAATACTAAGAGCATACCATGAAAGTCTTGTAAAATTTTCCTCAAAAGTAACAACATATTTATCATCCTTTTTCTTTTTCTCAAGGAACTACTTACCTATCTTCATACTAAGAATATGAGGAAATTACTTATTAAAAAGTGATTTCTTAAACTCATCCCAATCCATAGATTCAATTTCATCTGGCTGCCTTGTATTCTTGGTAAGAGTACACCATTGATCTACTTAACCTTCCAAATGGTAGATATCCAAAATGAATTTCTCATGCTCTGAACACTAGAGTATGGAAAATATCTTTTTAGTGGAACTGATCCATTTCTTAGTAACTAGTGGATCAAAAGACCCACTGAAAGAAGTTGGAAGTTTCCTTATAAAGGACTCAATAGAATGTTTTTCCCTACTTTGCTTGTTTAGAAGTCCAACATGATTTATAGCTTTATAAAGTCATGTGATAATAAAAATAAGATTTTGAATTCCATCTCCCATAACATTTGGTTTCTTAGGAGGACAATTATTTCATTGTCTATCTCACTTAGCATTAACACGATTCCTTCAGGTTCTAAAAATTGACTAAAACCATAAGTATAGTGTGATCAATACTAATCATAGAGGGGAACCACATAATCATGAAAAATCACTTATATGTTGTTTAAATTATAACACCTTATTTTAAATATATGACACCTTAGGCTTAATCTAGGTCATTCATAGTCATCATCTCTTCAAATTCTTCACGATGGCTCATAAATAGTTTGTGAATTTCTAAAGCATATACCCCAAGAGTTTCAAACCAGGCATTCATCAAGGCCCATTATTGTACACTGGGAAATGATTGAGTCCAGCTCAATGGACCCTTTTTAGATTTATTACCCCTATGTACCTCTGTGCTAGAGCTACATCCACTTGTAATTTCCAAACAGGGATGTAATTTCTTGGAAACCACTCAATAAATCCTTTACCAAAATTCCAATACATTTTCCTATACTTTGACTAATTATTAGACTTATCCTTAGATAAATCCCTAGACATATCCTTATAAATATTTCTATGGATCTCATTAATTTTTTCTCATCATAGTTTCTAAAGGTTAACTAAAATTTTCATCTGATACCAACTATAGAAACCTAAGAATTTCATACACAAATATTGCATATTTTAGATGAATATTCAATACATTAAAAAAGTAAACACTCTAGGAACATAATAGTTTAGTTTCTTTGGAGACTAAAAAACACATTCTTCTTATTTAGTAAAAGATCTTCAATATATCCCATAAATATCTTCCCATTTAGTACTCTTTATAAACATACCCTACTTAAAATATTTATTCATAACTTGGAGAAAGGAAACATAAGAATGGTTGAGATTAGATACTCATTAAGGTTAATCATAAGAGATATAAATTTATGATTATCTGAAATAATAACATAAGAATAATGGTTTGTTATCATGAAAATAACTTAAAAAGTTCCTACCCAACCTATCATAGATCACAAACACGATTCATGGCATAAAAACTTTATCATTTTAGAAAACATGGGAAAATAGAGTGAGAAGCATCATAAATCAATCAAAAACCATAATCTCATGTCATAAAAGAGTTTCAGTGTCATTAATAGAGAAAAAAAATTTATATGTCAAGTTTAACTAACAATACCATCAACATAGTGGATTAAGACTCATCACCTGTTTCCTATAACGTATCAGAACACACCTGATTCTCATAGTGGATAAGGATGCACTTGTTTCCCATAGTGGATTAAGATGCACCTATTTTCTATATTTTATCAATTCCATATACTTATTTCCCATCATTATCTTATGATATATAAAGCTTTACCCAATGCATTGAGGGAGATAAAGGTCCCACCCTCCACATAATGAAAATCATACATATGTGTTCTAAAATATCATAAAAAACTCATCATAATATAACTGATGAAATGAAACGTGTTTCATAAACATTTTATCATATCATAAGCTATAAAAAAGATACAGGTTTCATAATCATTTCATTGCATAACTCATAAAAAAAGAATAAGGTTTTATAATAATTTTATCATAATATAACCCTTGGAAGAGAAATAGGTTTTATAAATATATTGTCATTATAAAACATTCAAAGATAGAACAATAATGTTATCCTTGGTATATATCCCCATAAAATAATAGGTTACATCAAAGGATTTCATCTTATATGGATAATTATTTTGAAGGATAAATCACCTGGAGTGTTTCTTGATGAAGACAACTTTTCATTGAAAATCACTTTTTAAAAATAAAAATTCATAAAATATTTTGGAAATAATTTTATTTGAAAATAACATTGAAACCACACATAAATTAATATTAAAATATAATAATGGTCATTATGGGGTAAAATTTCTTCCATGTCATATCACATTTTCGGTAAAAGCCAAACGAGCATTGTTTGGAAAATGACACGAAGACTCATTTTAATTTTTTTTTATAAAAAAGTAAAACATGGTTAAAAATAACTTTAATAAATAATTTTAACAATGTTAAAAACATTTTTGAAAACATTTTTAGAAAGCATGGTTTTGGAAGAAAAATGGTTTTCGACTGAAGATATAAATAAAGATGATTTTTATTAAAAGAATTATTTTAAACTCTTGAGTACATAAAGAAAATAAAATGAATGGAAACATGAATTATCATTAAATAAAAATATTATAATAAAATTAATTAGTTTATTGAGATATGGATCATAATATTTCATCATCAAAATCATAAACAACAACAATCATGATAAACGATGAAATTATATCATAAAACCCTTACCACTTTTGTAACTTTGAATCATAATACCCATGAAATAATAAAATTAAATGAAAATTATAATATAATTAAAATAATTATATTAATTATATAACATGTAAAATGGGAAGTATATACACCACATATAAGAATATTGGTTCATAACATAGCTTATATCCCAAAGAATACAATTTGACTCAAAAATCTCTTGCCACATTAGTAACTTTTGAACCCTAAACCCCATGAAAGAGATATAATCAAATAGATATGTAAATAAAAAAATATTTAAGGATAATAATAAAAAAATACATTTATTTTCAGTATATACACTATATAAAATAAACACATGGTGAATATTTCATGTGTCTCACAAAAAAATAAAAGTGAGATGGAAATTACTTACCTTAAGTCTCAACTTCCTTCATACTCATTAAAAACCCATATATAATAAATATAAGTTTATTATACATATAATACAGAACCATAATTATATATAAATAAAATATATGATTTACATATGTCATTTTATTACTTTTTTATTAATAATTCCTTGTTAAAATCATGTTTTGGGTAATAACGGCTTTGTTTTACGTGTATATTTTGATTTGTTATTTTTCGTCCTATTACTTTGATCATGGTTCAATAATATAAATTATAATAATTATTAAATAATTATCATATTTATACATCAATTATAATTTTAAGACCAATCATGAAATATGGTTTTAAGAAATGAAGTATGTTACAATCATAGATATGGTAGGTCGTACATTTTCATAAGTAACATTTCCATTTTTCAATGATAATTATGGAAATAAGAAAAGTAATATATTATATTTATAGAATTAAAATAATATCATACATACCATATTATTTCATTTAATATACTTATACATATAATCCATGTAGTGTGGTGATGTAAAGAGAGAGTCACATCACTTCATGAAGGCGGTAGTCCACACGTACACTAACGATGTTATCATCGTTCAATGAGTGAAACTGTGAGAAAGAAAATGATATATTATATTTTTATAATGATAAATATGTCATGTATATCATAATTATTTCATTTATATCACATATATTCATTAAATTTATCCTTATTATCTTCTATGTAAAGCGTTAGCAAAAAACGAGTCACACCGCTTCACAAGGTGGTAGTCCTCCGTACACACGAGTGACGTTATCTTATCTCCTATGGAATAGAAAATAAAATGGTATATGTGATAAAATTAATAAAAAGGTATAATTATGTTAAAAATATAATATATATATATACATTAAATCCATAATTATACCCAACTGTGAGAGGTGATAATAGAAAAATGAATGACATCGGTTTACGAGGCGATAGTCCACCGTACACACGAATGATGATTTCATAACCCATTTGATAGAAGAGGAGATATTTGAAGGTAATTAACTTAACATAAAAACATATCAGTATATATAATATACTTAGGTTATTATATCAGAATGTTTTAATCATAATTTAATTACTTTTAGGAAGAAATAAAATAAAAACGCTCGTTGAAGAACGTTACATCTTCTTCGGGTATTCTCCTTAGGTTTGCCAGAAAATCCTTTATAGGTTGTATTTATGCCAAAAATAAGGATTATAGGATGATATTTGGGAATTTGGGAAGTGATTTGGGTAGGTATTGTCTGAAATAAAAGAGTTTTATGGTGTGAATAAGAGAGGATAGAGGCTGGCCTTTTATAAGTGAGTTGAGTGACACACTTGTAATTTTTTGAAAAGAAAAAGGTGTACCTATATTTTTGTCATGAAAAAAGGATAAAAAATGAATTAATATGAAGAATTAGATATTATAGTTTTTAAATATACCCATAAAATAGATTTTATATAAGTTTTTAGGTCATTTTAACCCTTATATTTTTATTTTAACCCCTGGTAAACTAATTTTTACCTTAACCATGTTAAATAAATTGTACTATTTTTAATATTAATTTTGATAAAAAAATTAAGTTGGACTTATTATATTATATAAATTATTATGATTCAAAATATTTAATCCATTTTTAAAAATTTTATTCATAGAATTGGTAAAATTTAATTTAAAATTAATCCCATAATTGTGATGAGAAAGCGGGTTTTCAAAGAGAAAACATTCAAAAGTTTACAAAGATTTTATATAAAAATTCAATATGAAAATGATTATAATGACCTAAATTTGATTAATAGATATATAGTTAAATTAATTTTACTTCAAAATACTTTTAAAATATAATTTAACTTTATAAATAATTTTAAAAAAATGGAAGTTTTCAATTAAAATTTCGTATTTTTCACTGTTCATTAAAAAAATTTAATCTTTTCAGAAAATTATCAAAAATCCATGCTAAGATAATTTTTATATGATGATTTCAAAAATTATGATTATTTTTTGAAATAAATTTTCTAAAATTTTCAAAAAATAATTTTATTATTGTTTCTTAAAAAGAAATAAAAAACATTTTTTGAGAAAATAGTATTTTCGAAACATATAAAGACTTTATCAAAAAATTAAGTACTTTTTTTATCAGTATGTTTTCTTTATTTAAAACAATTATACTTTATATTTTAAAATTAGTTATTACTATTCATATCACTAATTTTAATGTCTAAGTAATAACTGTCTCATTTAGATAATAATATTAATAGTTTGCCTCAACTCGTTAAAACCCAGGATTGCATGTAACATAAGATATTAAAGGAATTTAATTTATTAAAAAAAAATTCATAAAAACTCAGCGTTTTACAACCTCTATATGATTATTTTGATAAAAAAATTCTATCCGGAACTCTTTTTCAACATTAAACTGAACTTTGGTTGGAAACTAACTTTGAAATATACTATGCAACACTTTAAATTTTTTCATGCATGAACAATGTCAAGCATGATGTAAATTTTCAATCCTATTTATATGTTCTCCCAGAATATTAAAGGTAGGAAATCAATTTCATTTTCCCACTCACTGAAATTTATAAATCCAAATTTTATACTCATTTGAATTTCACTAGGATGGTTCTCAACTCTTCTAGAACATTCATGAATCTTCTTGAATTCTCTAGTGTTTTCAAATTTCTTCGAGTTTTCTTAAACTAAATGTTTAAGAAACTATTTAATATTTTTAACTTCAAATTTGTATTGATTGAAGTTTCAAAATTGTAACTTCAACTTTATACAACTCGCAACTTTGTACGTTCAGATAACTACACATTTTTTCTTTAGAAAATATGAAACATTGTACATTTATAAAGATGATTTTTTCTGACTAAAAGTGTGTTTGAAAAATCCAAACTTCCTAATTCTATAAGAATCTATTTTTTTGAAAAAAAGTATGTCTAGAAAACCATAATTTTGTACATTCATCAAATTATGACTTTGTACATCTAGAAAATTGAAACTTTGTAACTTCATGAAACTTAAAATTTATATCTCTACATAGACTCAAATTTTTTAACTTAATGAAACTTTAACTTTGTAATTCTATACAAACTTTAACTTTGTAACTTCATGAAACTTCAAATTTGTAACTCTGTACATACTTCAACTTTTTAACTTCATAAAACTTAAAATTTGTAACTCTGTACAAACTTCAAAATTTTAATTTCACGAAACTTCAACTTTATACATTTGGAAAACTTCAACTTTTTAACTTTTGGAAAATTTAACTTTATAACTCAATACAAACCTTGACTTTGTATCTTCTTGAAACTTAAACTTTATAACTATGTACAAACATAAACTTTGTAACTTCATGAAACTTCATCTTTGTAACTCTATAAAAACTTAAAATTTGTAACTTCATGAAACTTAAAATTTTTAAATCCAAAAAACATTCTCTATATGATCACACTATCCATAAAATTGTATTGTTCATCTGTTGGACAGAAATATATCCAATTACAAATGTTCATCCAATTAAAAAAGTCTATCCAATTATAAAAGTCTATTCGATTAGAAAAGTTCACATGATTACAAAATTCCATCCAATATGCACTTTTTAAAACTTAAAATACCCAAATTTCTTACAACACATCATTTAAAATGTTTTTTTGGAAAATTTATATCCAATTAACTATTCATTCGATGATGAATTACAAAATTTCTAATAAAAATTTCATAAAAAAACATGAACTTTGGAAACCCCAAAAAAATTTAATTCTCTTTTCTTCTACCAACCTCATCTCATATCATGACTTCTTCATGATTGAAAGAAAAAAATAGAATTTTATGAATTTAGTAAGAAAATTTCTTAACAAATTATACTTTATAACTTCCTGAATTTCTTACTTTATTCATCTAAAAAACATTCTTAACTTCCTAGCTTTTTAATTTTCTTCATCTATACAACTTTCTTAACTCCCAAAATTTCTAACATTCTTTATCTCAACAAAATTTATTAACTTCCATACTTTATAACTTTCTTCATCTTAATAACTTTATGAACTTCTAGATTTATAAATTTCTCCATCTTAGAAACTTCCTTAAATTCCAGAATTTCTATTTTTTTTGTCTTTATTAGTCTTCATAACTTTATGACTTTCTACATCTCTAGAACATTATGACTTTCTAAATTTTATGAATTTATTTATCATCAAAACTTTCTTCTTCTACAATAAATTTATAACAAAAGTTTTTTAACTTCTAGAAAATCTTATTTTCCTATTTTACAAAATCATTCTTTAACAAAATTTAGTTTTCAACAAATATAAAAATTTATTAGCAAAAAATCACAAAGGATCTTCAAACAGGAATGTCAAGACTTAAGGGGAAGGTTATGAGTGAGTGCCTGAACATCTCTCATTATAGCAAGCCTTGTTAGGAAAAAGTGTCTTTGAATAATTTTATTGATATGATTCTATAATTTTCCCAAACTTTGATATGAGATTTGTGAACCCAAGTTGTATTTTGGGTGATATAGTTGATGTTCATGTGTCTTTTAAATGATTTTTCCTTATCATCTATTGATGTTGTGTAGTACCATGACCCCAAAAATATGTCTGATCAGACTTTAGGAGGTAGCTGATGATAAACCACTGCAAGTTAACCCTCTAGTTTATTAGAACCTTGTAGAGGTGATAGTGTGTGTGTTTCAATATCTAATCCAAGGAGCCACACCTTTCCCCATTTAGGATATTGGGGTGGAACCTCAAAGGGATGATGGTAGAGATCGATCCTAATAGTTTCTTCATCAGAAACCACCATCTTTCCATAGAACAAATGATCCTTGGGAGGAAGAGGATTGGTTGGGGAAGATTAAATGACTCTTCAAGTTTCTTATAGATATCGGATTCCATCAAGGTGAAATGTGAAATCCTAAAACTTGAAGATCCTGGTAGGAGGTGGTGCGATACTATAGTTCTAGAAAATAAGAATGAGGGCTTAGAGTGGAAATAATTCAAGACTCTTTTCATAGATAAATTCTACCCAGAGTTGATGGTTTTGGATATGTCCATGGAGTTTATCAACCTTCATCAGGGTGAAAGGTTAGTACCTAGTATGATAATCATTTTATTGAAATTGGTTAGTTTTCACCTAAGGTGGTGTCAACTGATAAGCTTAAGGCCCGAAGGTTTAAGTTGGGTCTTCGATCAAATATCTAGTCTCAAGTATTCATGTTAAATCTTACCTCATATGTTGATGTTCTGTATAGAGATTTTATGGGTGAAATTAACCTAGCTGGTAAGTTAGGGTTGGCTGGAGTTTATCCTACTTCTAGTGGTAGTTTTAGTGGTTACTTTATAGGGAAGAGGAAATGGGATGAGTATCATAGTGCAAATAATAATGGTGATCCTCAATAAAATTCTTCCTCCAAATCTGCTGTTGTGTCTAGTAAATTCCCAATGACTTGTTTCTAATGTGGAAAGGTTGGACACTCAAAGCATACTTGCGCAGAGGCACCAAAGATATATAGCTCATCTGGATGATCAATTCACGTGAAAAATATTTTCTATATTTTTACTGCTCCACATAGTGGTATAATCACGTCAGTACTGAGAGGATATACAACATAGTTATATGATTTAAGAACAACGGGGTTCCAACCAAATGTATAAGTAATGAAGTAAATTCATATAGTGGATAACTATCTATTGAGATCTAATGTGGATCCTACAATAGTGATAGGTACAATTAATATTGCTTTATCTTTTAGGACCACTTTGATACTCGTACCTCTCATTCTTTTGTATTTATCCACACTATTTACTTGTTGAATCTTTATATGGAGCTCATGCCTTATGTGATGAAAATTATGATGCCTCTCAAGATAAAGAGAGAGAATGGTCTCCTATTACCCCTTGTGCTTTCTCTTTATTGGAGATCAAGATCACCTGGGAAATTGTGGTTATCAAAATGAGTTCTTTGGATGTCATTTTCAGAATGTACTAGTTGCTGGATCATAAAGCTCACATTGAATGTTATCATTGTTGTGTGTCCTTTACTACCCCTGATGGGGAGTTCTATGTTTTTTTAGGGAGGATGAAACTTGAGGTCCAATCAATATAGACCTCCTCTTTTAAAGTAGGGTAATATGTCATCCTTTTTTGTTGTTGAATTAGCATAGGAAGATTCTTGTAGTGAAATTCCTCCAATAGATGTTAAATTTCTGAAAGTATTTCCTTCATGATTTTTTGGTTTTTCAATTGGTGAGAGAGGTGGAGTTATCTATTGACTTGGTACCTGGTACCCAACCTATATTTATTCCCTCTTAATGGAAAACACCAGCTAAACTAAATGATTTGAATAATCATTTAGATGACTTTTTGTCCAAAGGATTCATTCAACCTAGTGTGTCACATTTGAAAAAACTAATGATTTTTGCTAAGAAGGTTGAAAGAACCCTTCTCTTGTGTGTTTATTACCAAAAGATCAATCATATTATGGTTAAGAATAAGTATTTGTTTCCCTGCATCAATGATTTGTTTGATCAGCTAAAAGGGGAGAAGTGGTTTTCTAAAATTTAACTTTAACCTGGTTACCACTAGATTAGGGTCATTGAGTCTGATATTCTAATGACCACATTCAGGAGTAGGTATAGACACTATGAGTATCTTGTGATGCCATTTTGTCTAACCAACACTCTTACTCTGTTTGTGATTCTGATGAATAATATTTTCCTCCAGTATCTTAACTCTTTAGTAGTGGTATTCATGGATGAAATCTTGGTTTATTTTAAAAATAAGGATGACTGTGTGCTTCATTTGAGAGTAGTTTTGGATATTTTGGGGAATCAACTAATTTCTGCTAAGATTTATAAATACCGATTATGGATTTGGGAGTTTAAGTTATTGGGGGAATCTGTTCTTATAACATAGTATCCTAGTTGATCCTAAAAAAGTGGAAGTTGTTATGTCTTGGTAAGAACTGAAAAATGTCTTTGAGATTCAGAGATTCTTGGGCTTAGTATGGAATTATCGCCGGTTCATGAAATATTTATCCAAGCTAGCTTCTTTATTGATTTATATCACTTAGAAAAGAGTGAAATTAATTTAGGATTTGAAATGTTAGGCTTAATTTAATGATTTAAACCACCACTTGACTTCAGCTCCAGTGTTGACTCTTCTATAATTTGGTTAGGGATATGTAGTCTTTTTTGATGCTAAGGTTTGGGTTTAGGTTGCATTATCATACATGGTAATAAAATGGTGGATTATGGTTCTTATCAGCTTCAAAAACATGAGAATAACTATGCCACACATGATCTCAAACTCATAGTTTTGATGCACACTCTTAAGAGTTATAGACACTAACTTTTCAGAGAAAATTTTACCCTTTACTCTTATCATAAGATCTTGAGTTATATATTTTTGAAAAAATATTTAAATATCCATCAGAGGAAAAAGATAGAGTACCTAAAATATTTTTACTTTGACATTTCCTACACCCCCAGGAAAGAGAATGTCATCTTTGATACTCTGAGCAGGAAGCTTCTATCCCAGGTTGTGAAGGAATCACCATAGCAGTGGAATCTCATGGCTCTCTTTTCTCATATACATCTGAGAGTCTGAGAGGATGAGACCAGGTTTGATCTTACAAGAATTCAATTTAAATCCTCTCTTCTTGAGGTTATCCTCTATGATAAAAAAACTTGATGATGATTATTGAGTTATTTATAATTTCTTATACAGTGGGGAGACCATTGGTGAATAGTCCCTATCTTCTAAGGAAATAATTTTCTTCAGGAAATGTTTTGTCATTCCATCACCTATGAGGAAATATGTGATGGGGGGTTTTCATCATTCCTAGTGGGTGGTACACATAAAAAAAATAAATATGTTTTATGAAATGAGTAAATGATTCTATTATCTATATATAAAATGAGACATTCCTAATTTTTCTTCCCATTGTTATACTAGTAAGCAGATTAAGGGTGAGCATCATAAGCCTTCAGGTTTGCTTCAACCCCTTCCTGTATTGACTTGAAAGTGGGATGAGATATTTATGGTCTTTTTTGTTGGTTTTCCATATAATCCTCAAGGAAATAACATGATTTGGGTGGTTATTTATTTCTTGACCAAATCAAATCACTTTATTCCTATTTGTGATACCACCAAAGTTGAGGATCTAGGAAATATGCATGTGTATGTGATTGTTAGATTATATGGAGATCTGTATGCCATTTTTTATAATAGGGATACCCAGTTCACATCTCATTTTTGGAGAGGCCTCTAGGAGGTGATCATATCCCAATTAAATTTTATCAAATCATGAAATACTCAGACAAATGGTCAGACATAACATGTTATAAAGATTCTTGAAGAATTTCTTTGTTCTTGTGTCCTTGAATTTGGAGGATTTTGGGATTTCCATTTGGGTCTGGTTGAGTTTCCCTATAAAAACCTATAATCCATTTAAATAATAACCTTTGATACCATGTATGGACAACCTTGTAAATCTCTACTTTATTTTTTAGAGATTGGTGAAACATCCCTTATAGGACTTAGTTTGGTCCAAGATATGATGAAAAGGTCCAGATGATTCATCATAAAATGGTAATGGAATAAATATTTTATAAATATTATGCTGATAATTTTCGATGTCCTTTGAATTTATTGGTTATTGACTAATAATTCTTGAGAGTTTCTCTTTGATTAGGTCACTAATGACTTAGAAAATAGGAGAAGTTAGAACTAAGATAGGTGGGACCATTTGAGGTTCTGGAGTAGATTAGAAAGCCAACATATTGTTTAGCCTTGACACCTCAAATGAATTTAATCCATAACATGTTTAACATGTAAAAACTAAATAAATATCTTTTGGACCTATCTTATGCTTTGAATTGGTAGGACCTTAATGTAGAACTTGATATGACCATGACTGATCATTTGGTTCAGATCATTGATTCTCAAGTGAATTTTCTTTGTGGGAAGTCTATACCTATGGTTCGGGTTCTATAGCAACATTAATCAGACTCTCATGAGACTAGGAACATGAGACTATGAGAGAGGGAGAGATCAATGAACATACCTCTTTGTGGACTAGTATTCTTGATAAGGCTTTTAGGGGGGAAAATCATTTATGGTGGGGAGAATTGTAACATCCCAACCTTTTCTTTTATGTATGTTCTTTGTTTTCTTTTAAGCCTTGATTTTTTGTTTTCAATTTCATAAGATTTGGTGGTGTTTGGAGTCTTACATGAGATTTCTAGACCTTTTCTAGCTCAAAATGGGTTGAACCATGCCCTAGTCCAATCCATTTTTCAGTTGGGTGTTCTCAATGTGAAATGGCTAGTTCAAAGCACCCAAAGTTGGGTATTTTACTGGGTGTGACTTTCTGGACATTACCCTATTCACCATGGAAAACAAGGCTCCACTAGGGAATGTTAGAGGCTATAGCCCAGCCATAAGAGACCAAACTTTTGCACTAGGGTGTGTCTTAGGGTTTGGTGATGGGGATTTCATTTCTAAAATTCCCAAATGACTATTTGATCACCCAGGCTGGTTACTCTAGCTATGTAAAAACTTAATGGAATGTTTTAATGATCCTCTTAACTCATTTTTATTTATTTAAACTAGTAATTATCCATTATTTCACTCTAATTTTATATTGGTTGTGTTCTTAAGGGGGATTTTGAGAATTCTAGTTACTGTAGAAGAATATTTAGTTTCTTTATCTCAATTCTTGTGCTTCCTTGTTGGGAGATTAGTAAAAGGGAATTATAGGTTGTTTTTTATCATTGTGCGGGAATAATTATGGAACACTTATTTTTGTTGTTGGGTTTATATTTCTCATTGGCAATGGATCCTTTTTTGGGTGTTTGATGATATCATTCTTGGGGTAGGTGGTTTCATAATGCAATTCCTATCAATTGAAATCGTTGTTTCTTTCCTAATTTGAAATGGATTTCTAGTTGATTTTAAACCATGATTTGAGATTCTTTAAGGATGTTTTGAAAATGGAATGGTGTGTATTAAACCTCTAAAACAACAACTTTTCAAATAAAGTGACAGTTTCTAGGAAATGACTTTGAAATGAATGAATGATTTTATGAAAGTATTCGATAACGATTCTTGAGAAATAAAGGCATGAAATTTTTTACATATTTGAAATAAAATCAAATGTTTTGAAAGGTATGAGTTTTTATGAAAACCATTTGATGTTGGTTTTGAAAATTAAATGGAATGTTTGAAAACTTTATTTGGGGATATTTTTAATGATGATTGATGAAACATATTGAGATGAATGTTTTAACCCTTGTTTGATTTACTTGAAGCTCATGGGATCCTGGGTAGTTAAGTGGGTAGCCTTGGATATACACACTAGGAATGTATTAACTTTACATAAAAATGTATTGATAATGAAAATGATGAATAAACATATTGAGTACAAGGAGTTCATTCATTAGTTCAGATACCTATTCCCCCTAGGCATGATTCTAGGGATTTGTACACACATGGAGTCGTATTTCATTGAGAATGTGTGGAACCATGAGCCTTGAACTAACCAATCTCGATACTCATAACCATAGTGAAATGATAAAAAATTATTGAATATAATTTATACATGAAAGTGTTTATGAAATTATTAATTCATGTATGTTTTGATAGAAATTCCTATTTATGCTTGTTTTTATGGAAATACACTTTTGTACATGTTTTATACTTTTCATTGAAGTGATTTGAAAAGAATGTTTTGATATGAATTATGAAAATATTATCATGTCATGTTTTATTTAAAATTTATCATATTTGGTTTACTTGATATGGATTACTTATGAAATATTTTGTGAGATCCTAGTGGGATATTATTTCTCACATATTACTTTTTCCTTTGGGTGTTTGTAGAATTTATTTTTATAGGTCAAAGAAAAGGGAAAACACCACTTAGAGGGGACATGTGTTCTTGATTAATGGGACCTTGGGAGTTGGTAGTGAAAATAAGAGAATGTGATCCACTTTTTAGAATAAGATATTTTGGTAATTTAATCTTTGGGTTTTGTGATGTTTTGTGGATTCCTTCATGTCTTGTGGTACTTTACTCTTAATGTATGTTTGGGAATACCGACTGTTTATGGTTTCTAATCCACTACTTTGATTTATCTAATTTTTCTTATGGTGAAATAATTTTATCTTTATTGTTCTTGATTCCCAAATTATATTCATCTACTTGTGGAAATTGAGAACTCCCTTAGGCCTATTTCAGGATTCATTCAGGTTTCAGTTTAACGAGTTATCTAGATTGGTTCGTGACAAATTGGTGACAGAACCCTCATGGTATTGGCAATATAAGAATAAAAATATCTTGAGAGGAAAATAATGAAATGGAAATTAAAATATCAATAAATGGAATATATTATCATATATAGATGCATTAGGATAGTAAATACACCATATAAAATAAAACATAGTGCACAATTTCAAACATATCTTATGGATTTGAAAATGATAAAGAAAACCCTTGCAAGTAACACAATATTTAATGTAAGAATAATTCGATAATGAGGTTATAATGAATAATTGTAGAACCATAGAAAATAATGAGGAAATACAATATAAATTATTCATTTTTAGAATAAATAATACTTGGAACAATAAAGTTTAATAAGAAAGTTTGTACTACAATGAAAGAAAATTGAGTTAGCACAAACCCTTAAAACCATGACATCCTTTGAAATGAAAGATATTTAAATAAAGAAAAAAATATGGCTCTTCATAACCCATGTATTACATAAATATGTTAAATATTAATTCATTAGGTAATAATCACACCAAATCAAATATGTCATGGTGAACATTAATAAAAACGTCTCGATAAATTAAATTCGATTCAAAGAACCACTTACCTCATTTCCACACTTAGTAAAATGTGATTTAACCTCCTATATAACAAAAATAACTATTTTAATATTATTTTTTATAACCTTAATAATATACATAACCTTTTATATACTTATTTTTTAATGATTTATTATGAATATATTAGTTATTTATAACTTATTTTTACCATAGGGGGTGAGTAACTTTAATGGTTCCACGCATGATTTCTGATGTTGATTTTAGAACCAATTATTTGATATTTAGTTAATTATTACTAAATAATTTAAGGTACTAAAATAGAAAACTTTTATTTATTTATAAACATATCATCTCATCCCATAAGTGTTGTAGTTATGCTGTGTAAAAATAGAATTGGTGTCAGCTTATTTTGTTAATTTTAGGAATCAAAGATGATATTTTAACAATAAGTTGAATACATAATATAAACTTTCAAAAAACATAAAAAAACATGATTTTACTATTAAATTATACTAATATTAGTATTTAGGTTCCAATAGCCATCCATGATAGAGTTTTATAGCATCATTTATGTAGGTGGTTAGACCAACCCAAACATGAGCATACCATAATTAATGGATGATTATGGTTATGAAATTAGTTTATTTTGGAATAATATCATTATTAATGAGTCATAATGATATTATTTAGATATTTATGTTGTGTTGAATCATATTTTATTATATTTTAATAAAAAATAATTAAACTAGATGAAAAATATGATACGTTACTTCTTGGAGACGACAATCTGCACAATTCATGGTTAACATTTTCATTTTAGAATGAATGAGAGGGAGTAGAGTTGGATTATAATTTGTATCTTCATAATCATAATTATATTATATATGTAACATTTATTCTTTAATTTCATCCTTATAACCATCGAAGGGAGGTGGTGGTGAAAAATGAAAGACGTTGCTTTATGGAGCCGATAGTCCGCACAAACACATGATTGTTGTTATTTTATTTTTTATAAGTGGATGGAAAGGAATAAATAATGTTTATTACATTAATATAATAACACTTCATTATACTAATGATACTGAGGTCATTATATCACTATGGTTATGGTAGGTTTGGAAGATAATGATTAAGAATAAAAGGATAAGGATTAAACAATACTCACTTTGGGTCCTTGAAACTTCTCTTGAAAGTCTCCTTGAAAATGAAGGGATTAGGAAACCTTATGGATATTTGACCTTTAGGTCATGTAATGTAATTATAGTATAGAAAAATTGAGCAAACGTTCAAGGAAATTTCTAAGGGTATGTGTAACTTGACAGGGTAGAAGTGATCCCCTTATATAAGTGAAGAAAAAAAAATACTTTTTGAACACCAATTATTTTTTGATAATGAAATGACACCATTCAAGGTCCAGTGAGTCAAAAAGTGTGAAATAATGGATTTTGGGGTGATATAAGGTCTATAAATCCTCTACCACTCATTTTCACACATATTTTATGTTTTAATAGTGGGTACCCTAGACCCAACTTGAACAATAATTTTCGATTACCTTATCATAGATACAATGAGTTATACATGATGTACACTTACCATAATGGTGTTGATATTTTTGCATCCACTATTTAAATGGTAATTACCATAGATTAATTATTTTATCACAATGTTATAGAAGTTCCTAGGATATAATGAGAACCTCGAGATACTATAACATTAATCTTAAACATGTCTTATAGTCTAGATACAACATACTGACTGGACACAATTGATGTCAGACTATCAAGTGTTGGGGGATCATAAGAATTAAGACTTATTCTCATAAATTCCACAATTGATGATCTCTAGTAGTTGAGATCATGAGGATAGACCCTCCAATATGAACACCACATGTTTTGGGTGTCGTTGGTTGTTCCTATCTACAGACATGTGTATTGGTCTCCTGACTTGAGACTGTTATCAATGTGTACCATTTGATCACATACTATGATGCAAGGAAAAAACTAGGATAATGAAGTTGTGATGAGGTAAATTGTGTTGGGTGTATCATTGATAGTATCAAATTTATTGAATGATCATCATAGAATTTTTCACTTCTGAATTGAGGAAGTGATATCTTAGGCCTTATTGATAAGTATGGAAGTACCTTCATTAAATCCATGTCCATGGTAATCAAAGGTAAATCCATCCAATTAAATCAAAAAATAAATAAATAAAGAATGGATAATGACATAAGCTGTGTATCCCACTTTATGAGATACTTTATGAAGAAGATATTATATTACAGAGTAAATGTTCATAGGATGGTTGTCATTACTATGAATATTCCTTATCTTTTTAGGGACCTTTATGGGTTACTAGAATTCACTATTGTTTTATGAATATTATTCACTTATATTGAGATAAGGTCCTAGAGGGTCACACATAATAGTTCATTCAAGATTATTCCCTATTCTGGTGAATAGGTATATGGACATGTTGGGCACCATCACTGGGTCTGAGAGTTGTCCAAGTTTTATCGATCATAAAAAAGCCATTATTATTCGAGTATAGAATAACCAGGTTGAATTTATTTATTAAAAGTGTTTAATTTTTTTAAGTAAATACATGGAATTATATTATATGAATAAATATTATTTTAATATTCAAGGTTTGTTTAATATTGGTGGGTATTGTGAGTCGAGTTAATAAATCAGGTTTATCATGTAATATATTTAATATACATTACAAGTATGTGATAGAATATATATAATGTTTATGATGCATTTAGTTCATCATAATTATTTATTTATTACTTATTTAGTGGACGTTAAATATATGGGGGTGAGGGATCCCAAACTGGGTATTTTTCACATCCACTATATAAGCAGAGGAGGAGCTCATTTCTTGTGTGCAATTCATTCCAATGGATTGAGAGATAATTTATCCTCTCCCCAAATCCTTGAGAGAGAAAGATTCTACCCAATAAATCAATATAAGGACTTGTTCATGGATCATAGGAACAGAGTCAAGGTGATCATCATGACATTGAAGAAATCATCAGAGCTTCGTGCTATCACCCAAAATTCAATGATCGATGTTCACATAGATTCTTGAAACATGTGCGGACAATCTAGAGGAGTTCAAATTTGGATCCTTTGAGAAATGATTATCGGTGAAAATATAAAATCGAACGCCCATATGAATCAGAAGAGTTACTATTTTATTTATATTTTTTACTTATTAAATTCACGCAAGATCCTTGGACCTCTACCAGGGCTCAAATCATCAAAGATGATGAAGTTACATTGCTCTAATGATGAAATTTTTTAAAATACTCGACCCATCAGCTTCTGATGCACACCCTAGTACCTTCAATTGGTATTAGAGAAATTGTGTGAATTTTATAAGAAAAATAAAAATTAATTTTCATTTAATTAAGTAGAGAGATTTAAATCAGTTCTAAAGGAACATACCACGCATCGATCTGATTCTGAATACCCAAGTTATGGCTATTCATAATTTTTAGTATGGATCGAAAATGTGGATGTTTCTTGTTAAAAATTGAAGAAAAATATAAATCTATATATCTGTTCATGTTTTATCTTCAGGAGATTCACTTCTGGCCAATATCTGGCCGGAATTTGATGACTGGAATTCCACTGATTAAAACATTTTTTCCTAGTGTATTGTTGGATTCCAATGGAAGTTTGAACATTTAACAATTTAAAAAAGGATACCTTTTATAAAGCATATTTATAGTCTTCTAAAAAATTAAAGGAAGGTGTTGGATGTCAGCAGGAGACAACAAAAAAATTCACACAACTTGCAAATCTTATTTTAGAAGATTGAAAAAAGTGAGTAAATAGGAATGGATTCCCATAGAAGACATTCTTCTCCTAGCCACCTAAACCGAATGACCACCAGCCAGCTGCCACACCCTCCGTCATAGGAGATTCATCACTGCCTCTCTATCATACCCGGTTGAGACCGCTATGTCAGCCTTCACTAAGGTTCCCATTACCACTAGTTGGATCAACCCACCACCACCATTCCACATGACCAAGTGTTGTTGGCCTTCACCCCATACCCACCCCTTAGCTAACTACTATCAGAATAAGCTCTGAACTTCTCGACCTGAACTAGTTGATCTAATCACCTCCTCACTCCATCCATTTTGTTGCGTGTCTGGCCAAGGTCCCAGAACACCTTCTTCACGTTGCCGAGCATGCGTCGTCCATCATGCCTCTATCGAACGAATGTCTATTGTGGCTCCTTCATGTCATAACACCACACCTAGTCCCCTCTTCAATGCTTGAAAACCATAGTTTGGATCCCTATAGCACAAGGTAACCCCTATTTTCCTCCTAGCACCACACCTTTCTGGATGAAGTCTCTCAAAACAACCCTACATGCATTGGTCATGGTCGCACGACCTCTCCTGGCCAATACAGTGCCTTGATTTGATCCAAACAGGCCCAAACTGACTCAAAACCGCCATGAATAGGGTTTGACCAACCTATGAAGGCCCTAGGTAAGATCTTCCCTACCCATAATGAGCCTGTGTGAGTTCGGCCCAATCCTCAATGGGCTTGGGCAATAATTTTGGGTCAAGAAATTTTTTATATAATCAATAATCAATTCAATTAATTAATTTACTTTTAGTTAAATTAATTAAAAATTAATTTATTAATTTATTGGTTTAATATCAATAATAATTTTTTATTTAAAATAATTAATTTATTTTTTTATTAAATTAAATTAATTGATTAATTTAATTTTTGGAATAGAAATTAAATTAATCTATGGATTGAAGAATATAAATTATTTGAATTGTATAATTCATTTAATTTATATATAAGCCCTTAAATTTAAATTTATTGCAGTTTAATTTTATCAAACATTTACTTTTCATATTGAATGGTCTTGAGCAATTGAAAAAACATGTGTATGTATGGATAATTTAGTTAATTATTTGTTATCTGTTATGTTTGTAATAAGTAATTAATTATACAACGGTCTGTTCATCATCTTATTTTCATTAAATATATATAAGGGTCTACATGTCCAATTTATTATTTGTATATTATGATCTTGATACCCCCTCACCTGTGTGCGAGTATACTTGAACATTTGAAGATGATGTTGTAAGGTACAAACCTCACCAAGACGAGGCGCTAATCCAAATGAGAAGTGAAAACACTAGACGGGGATGAGATGCATCAGGAGCCAGGACTCGACTCATGTATGACACTCCTAGGTCATGGTTGATCTATTGAGTTTAAATAGATAAAATATTATTAGATTCTCAAGAATAGTCGGTTAATTTATTTCCTTTATGCATTGTTTATTATTTTATTTATTTTCATGTTTATGAGAATACATAAAATAATAAATAGGTAAAATGCATAAAGGCACAATGAATGTATTATATTAAATACATGTTTTTTTGTGAGCTTGACAACATAGTATAAACATATTTAATATAAAAGGATTACATTCATAGAAAATAATAAAACCATCAAAGAAATATTAAGTCACAAACACCTTTCATCATTTGAATTTGAATAAACCTGGGTGTATGAGGTGCATGTTAGCCAAAGTTACGGGTGCCTCCTACCACCGAGGAGTTCTTATGAGAGCGATGAGTCGACTTAACTAAATTTGGTATCAAATAAGTATCCAAATATAGTTTTTTTAAACTTTATATTAAAGCATTGGGTAAATAATTTTTATGATTTTAGAAGCTGGAACTTTACTCAATAGATCAATGAGCCGCGAGTTAATGTGGTCGTCCAATCAAACATCTACCTTTAAGTCTTAGAGTAGTGTCATAGCCAAATCTCATAGAATATGAGAAGAGGTTTCAAGGATATTTTCCATTATAATAATCAATCGATAGAGTATTTCAATTCTATTACAAAGGGTTTCTATAGTTTGATAAAATAGTGGGAGACATTTAATGATTTAAAAGATTGGTAATATCTAAATAGTAATCAAGACAAAAGTACTAATCTGTTAGATTTTGTTTTTGTAAAGATATAAATTAATACAACATGAAAACTTTTATTAATTTGGACAATGTCGATTTCCTCTCTTGCATGAATTTCCAAAAGTGGTACAAGTGCTTGTGAAAAGTACTACGATATCGAAAATTCAAGGTATGAGTATCCCCAATACCCGTTGAGCCACCACAAGAAGTGAGGGTGAAGAATATGATTACAAGAGACTCATGTATGATGCATATGATGGTTATTTTATAATTCTATCATCAATATCCATTGACATTTGTGGATAAAACATCCGTATTTGGACGATTTCACATGTTGTGTCATCTCCAAGAAGCATGCAAGGAGAAAATGAAGCAAGATATGAATAAAGTGATGTTTACACTGGATATGTTTAAATTAAAAGATGGATCATAGTCTTTAAATACATCCCATTATTATATCATTTTCACCCACTTTATCTATGTTATTTTAAGATTACAAAATGAAAAATATGGAGAAAATGCTTCATTACCTTTTGGGTAAGGTTTTCCAAGAAATAAGAATATTAAAGAAAGATTAATCTTTAGTTCTTATGGAAAAAAGTTGAAAGAAAACATGAAAGGTCCAATTGAAAGCATGAAATAAAAGGAACCTTCGTAATATCCTTCAAATAAAGAGGTATTAAACATGAGACTATTTTCTTCACATATCATGAAATAAAATATATGGAAGTCTAACTGCTATAAATTGAATTAAAGAAGTAATCACTTCTTCTCCAGGTATATTCATCAATTGTAAATAATGTTTCTATTATAATTATTGGGTATTAAATAAAATATGATTATCACATATGTATATTGAAATACAGTAACCAAGTAAGTAATAGAAATGTTACAAGAATAAAGGTGTGTTCTCTAAGTGGCTGAAAAGGGTGGTTCCTAAGTTAGTGATGAGAAGCACACAAATTCTAATTGCCATGTAAATGGTTCTAGTTTAACTTTTGTTAAGTATTACCAAAAAATTTATATCACTTGTCCTTTGGAAATAAGGATAAATTATTATAATTTAGGAATGAATGTTTTTTGTTATGTTTAATACTCAACAAATAGTTCAGTAATTCTTAAATCATTAGAAATAATAGATAAATATTAAATGTAAGACTTATATACACAGTTTTGTAAAGATAATACTTTGTAAAGAAAAACTAATAAGTTTTCATGGATATAATCAGTATCTTTTTATACTCCTTGGAGTTAAAGACCTTAGGTATTATCGACACACTTATGTACTTAGTTTTGGACAAAGAAACCTTTAGAAATAAAGGTAGGCTACAAAGATTTCAAAACTTGTTTAGCTAGAGAGTGTAAACTATTCCAATGGTAAGCTAGTGGTAAACATACTTCATAATATTCATTTTTAGTTTCCTTAAGGAATGAAAAAATGAAGTAAGGTATATGTATGTTTAGTAGATATGATTTTCTTCGGGCTAGTATGCCGAAGAATATATTGACCAAGCATTCATCGATCATTATAATATAGTGTGGAGAAATTCATAAACACACATTACCTTATCCAAATCAAAGTTATGATGCTAATAATGAGGATCGATGATGAGTTTTACATATTAAAATTTATTAATAAAATTTAGTGTGGAGAAATTCCTAAATGCACATTTCCTTATACACATCAAATTCACGATGTTAGTAAAAGGAGCATCAACGTTGGAACTTATATGAATTGTAAATAATTCCATTATTTTTAAAGAAACACCTTGAAAATAAAAAAAATTTCCCATAAAAACATGTCAACTATAATGAAAAATGGATATCATATGAGTTATATTATGATATCAATTTATTATGTCATAAGAACATTGTGTTTGTATGTAAAGTGTTCATTAAGAAAATAAATGAACTTGCATCAAGAAAAACAAAATGTACATCTCGGTTAATATCATAAAGTTTATATTGGATATTATTTAAATACATATCATAGAATAATTATATTAAAGTGTTAGACTATATTTCTATGAAAGGGTGAATATCTACATTTAAGATAATGGGAGAAAGATTGACCTGGATCTAGTCAATGTTGTAAATGCACATATAGTCAGAATATGAACAAATTTCACAAGATCATATAAAAGAGAATGTTCCAAAGATACATATTGTGTAGTAAGGTCAAAACCATGGTAATGGTTTTATATACATCATGGATGGTGATACATTATTAATTTAGAATAATAAATCCTACAAGTAAATAATATATGGAAATCGGCTAAGATTGTAAAATCAACTAAAATTCAATAATGGATTCCATGTATCATCATACATGGGCTTATTATCTTGAATACTGTGATGGGTATTCATGTAACACTATACATTGGAGGTACAAGCATGATACCAATAAGGATCGATTGGTAATACAAAGTTGTTATGCCTAAATCCATTATAATTTTACTTATCGTATCTATTTTTTATGATCATTTTATTAATCATTGGATGTCAAGACCACCAATATTGGAAGGCATCTATATGGAGAAAATAGAAAGGGATGATGACACCATAGAATTCCAATAAGGGTGAAAATTACTAAAATCTAGTTTAGGATCGAAGTAAGTAGCAATATCATGTAATATTCATTAGGAATGAATTTTTACATGTCTTTAAAAAAGGTTAGATTTAGCATCATTGTCTTCTAAATAAAATATGTTTGATAACATATGAAAAAAACTATTGGTCTTATAGTTATTTAAGACTATAATGAAAGTATCTATCCATAGATTGACTTAAAATAGAAACCAACATTTTAGGGGATATCATCCACTAAGGTAGATCCAAAGGTTTCCTAGACCAAGTAAATAGTATATATACTAACAAGGTATTTAAAAATACAAGTTGGAACAATTTGAGAGAGAATTGTTACCAATGTAACATGGAATAAATCTTTTCAAGAAGACATGCACTAGAAATAAGAGGAAATTAATGTGGTAAGTTGAATTTAATATGCTTCTATGATGAATAAATCAAATATGTCATTCTATCTACAAGAAATTACATTGCCAATATAAAATTTATTCTAGGAAAATATTAATTACATACAAGAGAGTTTTATGGGAAACATTTAGAACTATCTGATTATACTTGAGAAAGTAAAAATGATATATACCTGGTATGTGGAGAGGAAGGGATAATAGTTATAAGGGGTCACAAACTAGTCTTCCTATAGATCAATATGATCTAATATTAGTAGTGATCAAGACAAGAATATTCAATCTAGTGGTACCCATAGCTATAAATATCAAGTGCATTGCAGCTTTAGTGGCAGCTAAAGAAGCAGAATATAACACACAATGATTTATTTCAGTTTTGTAGAATTGAATCTAGTAAGTAAAATTTTATCATAATATAAATTATGATAATTACAATATTATAACTAGAAAAGATGTCATTTTTTGACAATGGGAAAAAGGGATATACTTGGGGATATCATCTCTTGATAAGTTTTACACAAGGATGTAAAGTTACAAATAGTAGCATTTCTACACAGTAGAAACATGGTAGGGCCATGACTAAAGCCATAACTTAGTAGAAACATGATATAATCATGTGAGAGATAACAAGGTCAGTTAGAAAGTTGGATATAATGTAAGTGGGAGTGCTGTAATAGTGGGTTCCCTAGAACCAACTTGAACAATACTTTTTGATTACCATATCATTGATATAGTGAGTTTCATCCACTATTTAAAAGGTAATGTACATAGATTAATTGTTTTATCAAAAGGTTAGAGTAGTTCCCAGGCTATAATGAGAACTATGAGATACTATGAAATTAATCTTAAACATGTCCTATATTCAAGATACATCATATTGTTTGGAAATAGTTGATGTCTGAATATCAGATGTTTGGGGATCATAAGCATTGAAACTTCTTCTCATGAAGTTTGCACTTGGTGGTCTCTAGTAATTGAGATCATGAGGACATACCTGCCAATAAGAACACTACATGTTTTGGGTGTAATTAGTTGTTTCTATCTACGAACATGTGTATTGGTCTCTTTACTTGAGATCATTATCAATGTGAACTATTTGATCACATACTTTGATGCAAGAAAAAAACCATGATAATAAAGTCATAGTGAGGTAGCTTGTGTTGGGTGCATCATTGGTAGTATGATATTGGTTGAATGAAAACGATATAATTTTTCACTTCCAAATTGAGGAAGTGATATCTCAGGCCTAGTTGATGAGGATAATAATATCTTCATTAAATCCATGGCCATAGTAGTTGAAGGTAAATCCAACTAGTTAAATCAACAAAAAATAAATCAATAATGGATGATGATACATGATTTTTATCCTGCTTTATGAGATATCATATAAAAATATATTATATTACACAATGAATGTTTGTAGGATGTTTGTCATTGATATAAATATTCCTTATCTCTTTAGAGGACTTGATGGGATGCTAGACTCCACTCTTGGTCTATGCATATTATTCACTACTATTGAGATGATGTTCTAGAGGGTCACACATAATAACACATACAAGATTACGCCATATTCTGGTGAATAGGTATATAGGACATATTGGGCTCCATAATTGGATTTGAGAGTTGTCCAAGTTTTACTAATCACAAAAAAATAAATAAATTCATTATTATTTGAGTATAGAATAATTATGTTGAATTTATTTTTGAAAAGCATTTACAAGTATTTAAGTAAATACATGGAATAATATTATATGAATGAATATTATTTTAATAGTTAAGGTTTGTTTAATATTAGCAGGAATTATGAGTCGAGTTAATGACTCAGGTTTATCACATAATATATTTAATATATATTACAAGTATTTGATTGAATATAAATAATGTTTATGATGCAGTTTGTTCTTTATAATTATTTACTCATTACCTGATCAACACGTATTATTTGATGGCATTGAGTTATCATCTAATTTTCACTGAAGAATCATCTGAGTTGTTCTCAACTAAGGATTATAGGTATATTCTCCACCATAGATCAAGTAATAATGGCGATGTTGGTTTTTATGGTGTAAAGACATTCCTATCAAGTATAAATTCCTGATTTTGAACCTTTTCAATAAATGCATCCCCATGGATGATGTGATCTGTAAAAAGGGTATTTCCATTACCTCACGGTGCGGGTGCTGTCATAGTGGTAATATGGAATCAATAGATAATTTTTATATAAGAGTGACTAGGCCTCGCAGGTGTAGAGGAATCTTGGTACTTTGACAGGCCTTGAATTGCAGTGAGGCATTGAAGGAGGCTTGTAGTAGATGGCCATGTAAGGTGATGTCATTTCTAATCAGGCACACATTGAGTGAAATATTGTTATGGTTGTGGGATGATGTATGATCTAGAATTCATGGAATACAGCTTGCAATAAAGGTATTTATAGTTCCTCTTTGTCTATCCATGTTTGTTTTAGGTACCTCACGATGAAACTTGCACTCTTGGTTAAAAAGTGGGATAGTATCAGACCCCTGAAGCTGCTGCTTCAGTCCATGGGTAATTATCCACCCTAGGAATTTCAAGTATCTTTAAGACCAGGGAGATGAATTCATTGGTGACCTCCTATTAGTGGTTTGAAGATCAATGTATATGGGTCCGATAATCTCAGTTTAATGCAAGGCAGAGGATTGGTTCATGACCATAAGGGGTCAGTTCACATGGGTTTTAGTAGCTTCTATGGATAGGGGAGCTCAGTTATGGAAGAGGTCAATGCCCTACTTAATGGGTTGGATGTTTTCATTTCTCATAATATGCCTATCTCGGTTATTGAAACCGATTCATATGTTTTCCACAACCCTATTGATGTACATGGATTTTTACAATTTTCTAACATAGTTTTAATTAATTATTTTAACCATTTTTTATATTTTTAGTTTATTTTTTTAGTTTTGTATTAATTTAGATATTTTGATAATTTTTAGTTAATTTATGTACTTATATTAGTAATTTAGTATTTCTATTAGTTATATCAATTTTATATATTATATTTAACACTATAATATTATTATTAGTCTCTCTAATGTTAGTTTATTTTATTTTATTAATTTTTATGTATATTCTCTTTTTATAGTTTATTTTATTTTGTTATTTTGTTGCATTAATAAAATATTATTTGTTATTAGTTTATTATTATATTTAATAGTACTATTATATTTAATTACATGTTCATTAATATTTAATTGTCATTATTATTATTATTATTTAACCTTGAGACTAATTGATTATTTTTAATTATTAATTCTAACTTAGATTTAATTTATGATTTTAATTTCTCTTTTGTTTTGACTTTTTCTCCCTTTTCTCTCAACCTATCCCCTCATCTCACACCCCCTCCCTATTTACCCGCCTCCCCTCTCTCCAATTAACCAAACCCTGCCCCCTTATCATCTTCTCTGCTTTAACCACTCGACCCTAACCCCCCTTATCATCCCCAGAAACCCACCACCCCATTCCAGTTCCTCCCCTATGGATCCACCCCGCCCTCTCCACTCACCGCCCCCTGACCCCTCTCCATGGACCCACTCCCCTCTCCCCAGTTCCCAACCGCCATTTTCCCCTGCACCCCACCCGCTCCACTCTTCCCTCCCCTCCCTAGTCGGCCTCCACAACCTGCACGACCCAGCACCTCAACCCCTACCCCACTTATCTCCCCCATCCGCCTAACCCAACCTCGGCCCTCCCCTTCTACTCCGCTTCCCCTTCCTCCCTTCACTCACCCGACCCCATCTTCTTCCCCTACCCGCCGACCTCCCGATAATCAGCCAGCGCCACACCTCCCTACTCCCTTCTTGGCCATTTCAGCACGCATCAACTGGTAGCAAACCATCACTAGGAGCGCAGCGGAGGTTCGAATACGTCATCGATGTTTGCTTGGCTTCCGGAGATTCACGTCGCACGGTGAGTGCAAGTGCATATCAGAGCATATTTTCAGTGGTGCAATGGTTTGATTCGGGTGCGGCGTCAGCGAATGAACGGAGTGGAGAAATTATTATTGTTTTGAGATCATTGACGGCGTTTCGTGGTGACCATAGAAATGACACGAGCATGGTGATATCTTCCATTCATTATTTTATGTGTCGTGTCGTCGCGATGGCACGCTAATTCATTTGTGTCGGAGTTGTGATAAAAGTGATGGTAATTTCATGTCTTTAATTTATTCCTATGTTTGATTTCCTTTTAAATTAATTTTAATTGGATGTTTATTTAATTAATTATATCTACATTGAAATTAATTGTCATTTGGTCTCTACACACATGCTTTGGTACCCGTTCGTGTGATACCTAATAAGTAATCACGAACGAGAGTTCATCAGAGAATTTATTTATTCGGAATTCGATCAAGCGCACGAGAGAATTCTGAATAAATAAATATATTAATTGGAAAAATTAATATTTCTTGCGTGCGATTATTCAAACTTGTGTGAGTGATACTGAATAAGTGATCTCATGTGAGCGAACCCGACACAGGTAGATACTTATAATTTGCGAGAAACGGGTCATCGTATTTCATCAAGGGATTCAGTGCTATAATGAAGCGCAAATTATTCATCAGGACAAAGAACAAAATGACGGATAATTTGTGTAAACATTAGAATATTTTCTAACATCAGAGAACAAGAACAGATAATATTTTGATTAAATTTGGAATCAGTGATAATTGAATAAATAAATATTCAAATGTGGGAATTAAATAATTGACATTGCATGCACTTGAACGGACGTCACGACTCCGACATTTCCATCTCTGCCAATTTATTTCATATCTTAGTTCACTTAGATAGTTTTAGTTAATTTAAATAGTTATTTTTAAAATATTCATTTAGTTTTTAGAACTTACATGTTAATCACACAATTAAAGCTCATATACCTGAACATTCCTCCAAAAGGACACTTCTAGTGTCTACTCACATTCTCTCTATGGTTCGACCCTGCTTGCCACTTCTACAATAGTTAATAGGTAAATAAATATTGCAAATTTTCACGCGCTGCGATGCGCGTACCAAATTTTTGGCACCATTTCCGGGGAGAATAGTAGCATTAGGAGTTCCTTTAAAAAAGTTATTTAGGTAAAAAAAAATAAAAAAAAATCAAAAACCAAATCAAAAAAAATACAGTTTACTACTCTGGTAATTTTTCATTGCAGGGATTTTCAAGACACTCAGAAGTTCATAATGACATGGGTCATACCACACAATTACAACCAGTACCCGCCCTACGCAGCCCTGACTCAAGGTATGACATATACTGATTCACCACACATGAGCTATCTAGGTAATCCCGTTTATTTCAATGATCTTTATTCAAGTCCATGCTATGATCCATATGAGAATATTTCACCATGCTATGAAACAAGTCCTTATACATCTGTTGATCATTTTCAAATTCAATGCATTCCTAGAAATTTAGAACTTGATAATTCATGTCAAACAAATGATTCAATAATTGAGCACATGTTGCATTGTGCTATCACTGAGACAAATTGGAGGTTTGAACTTCAAGATGAACGCAATGCAAAGTTTCTTTCCTCAACAAAAGATCTCAAAAATCAATTGAATAATTTAATAAATCAAATGAATCATATTTCTGAACTAGCTGTGTCATTACCACTTGATGATCTAATTTAAAACAATTCTTTTGAGGAGCGTGCAATAGAGGTTCCATTTGAACAACATCCATGTCCCGAGTCTGATAATGAGATTGATCTTCCTTCTTATCATACAATTGATGAATCACCTCCATCAAAAAGTAATTATTCCAATCTAATCACATTTCAAGAATATGAGAGATTAATCTTCTGCCCTATTGAACATACTGCTCCCTCGGAAAATGTGATTTCATGTCCTCCTTCTATGAGTTCACAACCCACCCATCCCAAAGTGAAAAAGAACACATTTAATGTCTATCAAATTGAACCTTTTGAAGATGAAGAGGAAATTTAACTAGGACCATTCTTTACCATGATAGATTCAGAATTGAACCAAGAGACAATGAATTTACACACTCAAGAGGACATCACTTCAAATGACATCGAATCATCACTTTTTGAAAATCTTTGTAAGTCCAAAACTTTTTCTAAAATGGAGACATCTGAAACATTTCTGGAGTTAGAGAATCAATCAACATTGGTGGTAGATAACACTCATAATTTTCTAGAAACAATGGTAGAATGGTATTGCTTGTAGGATCCTGAGTTTGCGGTGAAACATATACCAACAAAGAGATATGATGAGGGCGGTATAGAGGAAAATTTTAAAAAAGATGTCATTCTTGACATAATGGAGTCATCTGCTCCAATTTATCTCGCACCACTTGCTCCATGTGTCGAGGTTAAAAACACTTCAATTGAATTACCCACATATGCTAACAATATTTTTGACCTTGGAATAATCAATGAAACCGTCAAGAATGAATTGAGTTGGAAACCAGTAGATTTCCCTGTGCTAGTAGTTGGTTGTGAAAATGAATTGGGATACATCATCAACCCAGATACTGCATTCAAGGATGTGATGGATATAAGCGAACCACTGAAGGAGTCTGGTAATGACACCTTTTCACCTATGTACATTCAAAGAGGTAATCTTCTTGATCCTTCCATTGATGTACTTTTCCAAAAATTCAATTATTCGATGATTTTTTCTACAGGCGAGGTATATTCGTTCCCTTGTGATTTGGCATATTTTCATTTCATTCCACACATCCATTCTTTTAATAATATTCCATTGAGATTTTGTGCATCTTGTAGGATAAACTCATCTTCAACAAATGGATTCCACACTCCTACTAAAAAAGAAGCAGATGCATGGTTTACATTTCCGTTCGATCCTGGTGGAGTTTCAACAATGTCTGGCTGAAGATGAAGTAAACTTAGTGCTCAATGGGAGGCAACCCATCATATGTTTGTTTTCTTTTCACTGCATTTAATTTCATTTCATTTAGTTTTATTTTAAATAAAATGGCATTCATTTACCACAATTTGTTTTCTCCCGGCACAGTAGTGGATTTAAATTCATCATAAATATTTTTATCATCCACATTCTTTTGATTATGGTGTGAATTATTTGATATGATGCAAGTATGTGCTGTCAATGTGTAGTTTTTATAGGTATACCATTTCTGGAGCTTCATCGGATACAAAAAGCCTCTCCGTGTATATCTTCACTTACACAGGGAAGTGTTTTATTTTTTCCATATTTTATGATTCCAAAAACACCATGTAAACTAAGAATTTTTTTTTAAAAAAACTAACATTCTTGTCATTAATGAACCCACATAAAAGTTGTATTTTTTTCGTAACACAGTCAGAAACATACCACTTGTGTCCCTAGGCAGTTTGAGCACCTGATTCTGGTTTTAGAATTCTTTGATCCTTGATCTCATGACTTAGATGATTGCTGATATTATTTCATGCTTCGAAAATGTTTTTAAAAAAAACTTGGGTATTTTTGAGACAATTATTTGCACTCATTATCATATGTACTATACAACATTATATTTCCATACCCGTGAGAACTCTGGCCCATTTTACATCATCTCTTGTTTCTCTTTTTCTTGAGGGAATCTCAACCATGTTATGTCTTCTAGAACTTGCAATGTTTTTCCATCAAAGCGACATGAATTTTTGAAAGTTGCACTAAAATGATCAAGGAATCTGTTTGATATTTTAGTCCCATTTACCAACTGAGACATCCATATATTTTATCCATAGTATATCCCTTAGAATCCATGAATAATCCTTTTAGGATGAGCCCAAGCCGATACCCTTCCCTACAAATTTCTTGAATTTTTGCATGATAATTTTCAATCTAAGTGTGGGGGAGAGATTTACTCATGGAGAGGGTTCTTTAAGGGGAAGTGAGTCATTTGATGTACACGGATTGACATTATCGCATCCTGATCATATGAGTTATTTTTCACAGTAGCCACATTCATTACATATATTTTGATATAGGGATATATAATCATTTTAAGTTTCAAAAATGAGTACATTGGTGATCATTACGCGGTAACCCTCCCTTTTGTGGATACCAATAAAAGTGATGATCAATTACTCCAGGAACTAGAAGTTTTCTATATGACCTACTTTCATTGATATGTTACATCGTATACGCTACTTGTGTACCATTATTTGGGATTATTGTATGACATTTATTTCATGGGGTTTTGGAATTGATACTCACTAGTTTTTCCTACCCATGTTATTTGAGTGAGTTGTGTCTTTAAAAAAAAGAAAAAAAAGAGATAGAAACATTGGATTATCACATGCTTGGGGAAAAGCAGTGTTTTAAGTGTAGGGAAGCGTGAGTTTGAGGGAGACATTTGTATTGACATATATCATGCATTTATTTCAAGATTCAACCCTCCTTTTTACCAAAAAGATGTCAATTTTTTTACCCATCGTCCCGCAACCTCAGATACATTTGAACCTCATGTAAAGTCCTTGAGATTAGTTCATTCTTTTTATTTCTACTAGTGGAGATGTGAAATTCATGTCAAGCCTATGGTAAGCATGCATGTGTACAAGAAGTGAGCATGACTTTGATCAAATATTTTCGGATAGATTAGAGTGATGGCGAGGTAGGTCACATGATACATGAGTGCACGTACTTGTTATGAAAAGAATGCAAGTGAAAGAAAAATTGTTTTTGAAAATTGAAGTTTTAAATGAAGCAAGATATTTTATGAGGAAATAGAATGAAAAATTTTGAACTTGTAATTTTGATGTTTGGATTTGTCTATGGGAGTACTTGTGTTTTGTTTCAGATTGTTTTTCCCAGGAGTGCAAAAGTTTAAGTGTGGGGGATTTGATGTACATGGATTTTTAAAATTCTCTAACATAGTTTTAATTAAATAGTTTAACCATTTTTTATATTTTTAGTTTTTTTGTAGTTTTGTATTAGTTTAGATATTTTGATAATTTTTAGTTAATTTATGTACTTATATTAGTAATTTAGTATTTATATTAGTTATATTAATTTTATATATTATATTTAACACTATAATATTATTATTAGTCTCTCTAATGTTAGTTTATTTTATTTTATTAATTTTTATGTATATTCTCCTTTTATAGTTTATTTTATTTTGTTTTTTTGTTGCATTAATAAAATATTATTTGTTAATAGTTTATTATTATATTTAATAGTAATATTATATTTAATTACATGTGCATTAATATTTAATTGTCGTTATTATTATTATTATTATTATTATTATTATTATTTAACCTTGAGGCTAATTGATTATTTTTAATTATTAATTCTAACTTAGATTTAATTTTTGATTTTAATTTCTCTTTTGTTTTGACTTTTTTCCCCTTTTCTCTCAACCTCTCCCCTCATCTCACACCCACCTCCCCTCTCTCCAATTAACCAACCCATGCCCCCTTATCATCCTTAGTAACCCGCCACCCCATTCCAGCGCCTCCCCTACGGATCCACCCCGACCTCTCCACTTGACGCCCCCCGACCCCTCTCCACGGACCCGCTCCCCTCTCCCCAGTTCCCAGCTGCCATTTTCCCCTACACCCCACCCGCTCCACTCTTCCCTCCCCTCCCCAGCCGGCCTCCACAACCCAAATGACCCAACGCCTCAACACCTGCCCCAATTATCTCCCCCAACCGCCTAACCCAACCTCGGCCCTCCCCTTCTACTCCACTGCCCCTTCCTCCCTTCACTCACCCGACCCCATCTTCTTCCCCTACCCGCCGGCCTCCAAAAAATCAGCCAGCACCACACCCCCCTGCTCCCTTATCGGCCATTTCAGCACGCATCAACCAGCAGCAAACCATCACCAGGAGCACAACGGAGGTTCGGATACGTCATCGATGTTCGCTTGGCTTCTAGAGATTCACGTTGCACGATGAGTGCAAGCACATATCAGAGCATATTTTCAGTGGAGCGGTGGTTTGATTTCGGTGTGGCGGTAGCGAATGAACGGAGCGGGGTGATGATTATTATTTTGCAATCATTGACGATGTCTCGTGGTGACCATAGAAATGACACGAGCATGGTGATATCTTCCATTCATTATTTTATGTGTCGTTTCGTCGCGATGGTAGGCTAATTCATTTGTGTAAGAGCTGTGAAGAAAGTGATAGTAATTGCATGTATTTAATTTATTCCTATGTTTGATTTCCTTTTAAATTAATTTTAATTGGATGTTTATTTAATTAATTATATATGCATTGAAATTAATTGTCATTTGGGCTCTGCACACATGCTTTGGTACCCGTTCGTTTGATACCTAATAAGTAATCACGAGCGAGAGTTCATCAGGGAATTTATTTATTCGGAATTCGATCAAGCGCACGAGAAAATTCTGAATAAATAAATATATTAATTGGAAAAATTAATATTTTGTGTGTGCACTTATTCACACTTGTGTGAGTGATACTGAATAAGTGATCTCATGTGAGCGAACCCGACATAGGTAGATACTTCGACTTTGTGAGAAATGGGTCGTCGTATTTCATCAAGTGATTCAGTGCTATAATGACGTGCAAATTATTCATTAGGACAGAGAAGGAAATGACGAATAATTTGTGTAAAAATTAGAATATTTTCTAACATCAGAGAACGAGACCAGATAGTATTTTGATTAAATATAGAATCAGTGATAATTGAATAAATAAATATTCAAATGTGGGAATTAAATAATTGAAATTGCATGCACTTGAACGAACATCACGACTCGGACATTTCCATCTCTTCCAGTTTCTTTCATAGCTTAGTTCACTTAGATAGTTTTAGTTAATTTAAATAGTTATTTTTAAAATAGTCATTTAGTTTTTAGAACTTAGATGTTAATCACACAATTAACGCTCATCTGCCTGAACATTCCTCCAAAAGGACACTTCTAGTGTCTACTCACATTCTCTCTGTGGTTCAACCCTGCTCGCCACTTCTACAGTAGTTAGTAGGTAAATAAATATTGCAAATTTTCACACGCTGTGACGCGTGTACCACCTATTAAAGGAAAATCATCCAATCCTTGGTCTATTACTTATATTATTCGACGATGTATGGGTTGTTGTGCTGTGGGTGTTGATTTTCTTTATACTTGGTAGGAGGGAAATAAATTTGTGGATTTCCTTGCTACAAGAGGGTCCCCAGATGCCACGAACCATCCCCCAAGGCCCGTGCCATGACTACCCCAAGCCTGCCTTCTATAGGCCAGGGGTTGGCGACTGGAACCAAAAGGTGTATTCCATAAAATAGGAAGGCATTGCCTTTAAACCTATACAAACACACAATCCGAGAACACAACAAGAAGAAATTGTGAAGTAAACTACTGTAGAAAAAGTGTTTTGAAAGTAAAGGGGTTGGAATACAAGCCCAACTGGAAGAGTACAAGTACAACTGAAAAGTACAAAACAACTGAAAAGGTGAAAAGCATCTCCTGGATCATCCACCATAGATCCTACCTGAAGGGTAGGTATGGCTCACGATCAGTAGACCCTACGTCGCATCACACCAAATGGTCCACCCCAGATCCTACCTGAAGGGTAGGTATAGATCGCCTCATCAACACTCCACATCCGTCCGTCTCCTCCGCATACCACAAGATCCTAGCTCCCTCAAACCTCAGCCCAGCTGCTTGTCGTCTACACAAGACACAACAAGGTGCGGGCGAAGCCCGTGCAGGGGTGAGTATAACGATACTCAGTAGGGACCTTGAGACCCCGAAGGTCTCCTATAATTCCAAAAAGAAAAACCACAGGGTAACACCACAAAGGTAAATTACTACACTGGTAAAGTACCACATAACATAACCTCAATCACAAGCACAATGTAAAGACAAATCACACCAGGATTTATTCTAGGGGTAGTAACAAGTAACATCTCCAGTCACAACGTCAAAATCCTCGGTTTTTGGAGAACTCCTCCTCTATCGAGTATAGTGGGCCTTATGGGTCACTCCGAGCCACTTCCCACTAATCTTGAATTGCTAAGGTACTCCTCCTCATCGCGTATTGTGGGTCTGTCAGGTCACACAGATCCACCCACCCCCATCGTGGTCTGCTAAGGTACTCCTCCCCATCGCGTACTGTGGATGCTCCCCACTGTGGCCCACCGGGTCACACAGAACCACCCACCCCCATTTTTTTCTATGGAGGTACTTCTCCCCATCACATACCGCAGCTGTCGAGTCACTCCGATTCGAGAAGTCAGTAGTCGTCAGGTCTCAGCCAGTCACAAGGTTCCGTACATAGTGCGCTTGGGGGAACCACTCTCCAAGCCATCAGTCATATCTAAACTAGAAAAAAAGTCTCACAAAGAAGTAACCCAATTATCCTCCAAGTCATAAGGGTTCCAATGCAACAAACTATGCATCAGCCGGACTCTCGATCTGTGCGTTATTGGAATTTCAGTGCCGAGGGCCCTATTGGGTTCGGGTGAGATCCAACCTAGCCATACTCCAAGTTTCTCCAAAACTCTCATGAAGTAAGTCAAAATTACCATCTCGCTCAAAGGATCCTAACATCACAAATGGTTTGTTAAACGAACATCTAATTTTGGAGTTAGGGCCCGTTTTGTGTGTTTCTGGGCCCGGGTCCTGTTCGACCCGGTTGGACCGACCCGGTCTGGGTTGGGCTGAGGTAGACTCAGCCTGCTAGGCCAATGTCCGGTCTGACCTATAAGAGGGGTGGCCTACAAGGGCGACACAACCCAAATAGGGTGGCCCGCAAAGGGGCGGCCTGACCCGCGCAGGGAGGCAGTCCGGTCCAGGGGCGGCGGCCCGCTAGGGTGATGACCCTATCTGAGGGTGCCGACCCAGTCCGAGGGTGGCGACCAGGATCAAGGGTGGTGGCCTACTCCGAGGGCGGTGGCCTGGTCTGAGGGTGGCAACCTGGCTTGAGGGCTGTGGCCTGGCGTGAGGGCGGTGGCCCGACTCGAGGGCGGTGGCCCGGTCCCAGGGTGGAGGCCCTACTCGAGGGCGACAACCTGCTCTGAGGGTGGTGGCCCACTCTGAGGACGGCGACCCAGTGTGAGGGCGATGACCGAGTTCGAGGGCGGCGACCCACTCTGAGGGCGGCGACCCGGTGTGAGGGAAGCGACCTGATCCAAGGGTGGAGGCTTGATCCGAGGGTGGAGGCCCGACTCGAGGGTGGAGACTTGACTTGAGGGCTATGGCCCGGTCTGAGGGTGGAAGCCCACTCCGAGGGCGGCGGCCCGGTCCGAGGGCGGCGGCCCGGTTTGAGGGCGGCGACCCGATCCGAGGGTAGCGGCCCGGTCCGAGGGCGGTGACACCAGTTGCTTCACCAGATCCACTATAATTATCTTGAGTTAGAGGGAAGTCCCTACATGGATTACGTGGATTGATATAGTTTTCATTCCTTCAACTAGGCACTATTTCTAAATAATGTCATACACTAGATTATTTTATGAATCAAAGTACATAATTCCAAACTTGTGAAACACTTAACATAAATTGAACAGTTTATGGATATAATCCATAATCATAAAAATGTTTTCTTTGAGATGGTATATACTCATAAATCCTTCATAATGGTTTGTAATGAAAATGATAATTATCCTAAGCATATCCCTTGGGAGGGTCGTAACCAGGAGTGCAGCAAATCCTGTTGTCGTGAACTAGTTTCCATTTGAGTCTAGATCAATGCAGTGTTTTTGGGTTTTACACCTACGTACTTCTATGCCAGAGCCCCCTATACCTACCCGTACCCAGACATGGATGTATTCCTTTTAAAACTCACAAAACCTCTACAGTACCAAAATTCTAGGATGTTCTTCTATTCTAATCCTCAAAGTCTATCTTAGGGTAATGTTATCTAATAAGAGTATTTCTAAATCTAGTTTCCAAGGTTTGTACTAAAATTCTTATGATACCCATTATTACGCCCCAACCCCAGTTACCTAGAGTTCGTGCATTATTACATAACATTGGCATGATATAAGAAATCATGTCCCGAAAGACTAATCAGTTTAGTAGCTTTGGAATTACTAGATACATTTATAAGTTTTACATTACATCATGAAATAAAAACACCCACAACATTTTGTCCCCTTTTGAACACACTTATATCCTTATCCTATCCCTACAGGTCAACCATAAAATAATTTTTCACATCCTGAGAAAAATAGAACATAGAAAGGGGTGATCTCAGATGCTCAATAAGGATAACCATATAGCGAAAACTTTTATAAATAATAATAAACATTTAAGGAAATGTATTATACTAAAACAAAAGCATTTTAAACATAAACTTCAGCATAACATGGAAAAGATAAAATCAAATAATTCCATTTACTTATTCACATGGATATTGTACTAGTCGAATAATCACGTGCAATGTCAATAACCACTTTCACATTGATGGAATGCATAATGCCAGAGTTCATAACCACATAGTCAAGGCCTTGTGCCATGACTAAAAATAAGATTTTTTCAAGGCCTTGTGCCAAGACACTAGTTTGTCTCATGAGACCTACCGATGCACCGAGGAGGTATATTAGGCTCCACCTATCACTTACTAAGTCCAATGCATTTCTCATACAAAAATGATTCAACATAACTTAAACATTCGTATTAAAACTAGCATACGAAATGTAAATACATTATCCATAAAATATGAATGGTATAATAATAATACATTCCCAGTAAAACATATCACAAAACCTTCAATACAATATGGAGGATTTGTATCACAATAAGTCATCTTCAAACAAGCTTAAAATCC
This sequence comes from Viscum album, assembly GCA_963277665.1. Taxonomy (NCBI): domain Eukaryota; kingdom Viridiplantae; phylum Streptophyta; class Magnoliopsida; order Santalales; family Viscaceae; genus Viscum; species Viscum album. The sequence goes on along the minus strand of OY728133.1, from coordinate 146,976,372 downwards.
ATCAAAGGATGTTGACATAGATGAAATCAAAACTTTTTTAGAGAAATATCTCTTTCTATTTGAAATAATTTAAAAGTAATATAATTATAAAAGAAAACATTTATTTTGAAAATAATCTTATAATATTGTTAGGGAATCATTGACGATGTTATAACAGTGGAAAATAGACACACCCTCCGTATAAGTTAAAAAAAGACATTCTTACCTTAATTTTGTCGAAAAGGTCATAAAGTACCTTGTTTGGAAAACAACAGAAAGATTTCTTTCAAAACATATAAGGTAAAATAATGGTATAAATGACTTTAACCAATTTTTTTTTGTAAATATTAATTTTTTTGAAATACATTTTTAATAAAACATGTATGTGGATAATAAAGAGTTCCCAGTAGAGACTCACGTAAACACCACCTCAGATAATAAATTGTGAAATTAAACTTTACCTTGTAATTTTCCATAGTCAATGGTATATTAACCTCCTATATAATATTTAAAACATTTTTATTAAATTATAAAATAACTATATATATAAATATGATATCATATATGACCTTATAATATTGCTTTGTTAATAATATTTTAGTAGTATCATCGTTTCGGGTGTTAACTGATTCGTTTTCCTTTATATGCTTGGTTACGTAAGACATGTTTGTTATGGATAGGATGTATTTTATTCATATACAGAATGATATTATGTTCATAAACAATATTTTTAATCATCAAATTAAAATTATTCTTGAATTGTTACGATGGGGAAATGAATCTCGTCGAGTTCGTGGAGACGGTAATCCTTACATACGCACGAGAAAAAATATCATTATATTGATGGAGAAATCATATATAATTGGATGTTATATCATATATACAGAATCAAAAACATGTTATATTTATTATTTATATTAGTTATACTCATTATTATACCCATCCAAATAGTGAAGTGTTGAATTACAAACTACACCACGACGTGGAGACGGTAAGCCGTACATATGCACATATGGTGACTTTTTCATTTATAGGATGGATCGAATAATGAATATGGTTGTACCAAATTTATAATAACATTAAATTATATATAATATATTGGAGTTAATATTTTATAATGTAAACAACAAATAAATATGAAGTGGAAGAAGAAAATAAGTTAAAAGAGGTGATGAAATATTTACCTCTTCTTCGTGTTTTTCCTTTTGATTTGGTCAAAAGGGATCCTTAAGATGGATTTATGACCTAAGTAAGGAATCTAGGATGAATAGAGTAATTTTGGGAGGATATTTTGGTAGGGGTTATCCGAGACAAAATGCTTTGGATGTGTGAAATTAAGAGAATGGGAAGTTCCCTTTTATAAGAGAGGTGAGGGTCACTTTAGGAAAAGCTTGAAATATTATTTTATAATAAATTCATATTCCGTTTATAATGGCCCCAAAATTAATTATTTAAAGGATAAGATGGGGATGGTTCTAAAACCTCTCAAACAATAGGTTTTTGATAGGTTTAGGTCATCATATTAACCTTATTTTTTAGATTTAACTCTTAGTTAAATAGTTTGACATTTACCATGTCTCTTTGAATATTTATATTATATGGTTAATAAACTTACTATAAACTTCAATAGAACCCCAAGTGGTTACCTAATGATACACATATCATTATATAAGTTTTTTTTTCTGAACCTTATATTTTTAGGATTATTATATCAACCAATAATATTGTATTTTTTTAAAAACTCATTTATATCAATTATGACATTATTTAATAATTGATTTTTGTTAAAGTCCTAAAAACTTTATTACTTCAAAATAAATACATTTAATAAACCCTAAAATATCATAGTAACCAATAAAATTTGTGTATGGAATCAAAACTTTCTAATTATATTTATTTTAATATTTATAATATCATTTATTTGATTGTTTCATTAATATGGAAAATACTGGATCATTGTTGTGTCATATATAAATATATATATTTTATGTCTAAAAATTATAAATAAAATATAATAATGTAGGAAATTTTTTTATATTTCTAATTAATATTTATCCTTGAATAAATAAATTATATAACCTCATATAAAAATTGTTTTACTAAAAGATATTTTCTTTTGTTATTTTTGTCTTTACTTTAGATTATTTAATATAAAATGTCATTATCACTCCCAAGTGGCTTCATGAGGTCCCAAAATCGACCCAAGGATTCCCATGGTTGGAAATTTATCATCTAATAGTCTTATGACACGTTTCAGGGTAATTTAATATTATTATAATATTATTTTTTATCCTTATTTACTGGATTTACCCCTTTAAACAATGTAAATAAAATATTTACTGAAGTAAATATTCATAATGTCTAAAAGTAAAAGTTACTTATTTAAACAATTTGGACCTCCTGATTCTAAATATAGAATCCATTTTTCCAAATTCAAAAGTCATAAGTGTAAGAAATTAATTTTAAATTAATTCTCGTTGTCAAAACAAAAAAGCGTGTTTTTATGAAATAATAACAATCAAAAGATTGACACATGTTTATGTTCAGTTTAATCGTGAGATTACATTCAATGAACTAAATTATATTAAATGATAAAAATATAATCTAATTATAATTAAAAACCATTCAAATTTATAATTTAACACTATAAATTATTTCGATTAAAAAGTTGTTTTTAAATAAAAATTTGTATTTTTCACTATTGAACAAAAATTGAAAGTTTTCAGAAAAATACCAAAATTTCACCCTAAGATAATTTTGGTATTTCGAATCTAAAAATTAAGTAAAATTTTAAAGATAAAATTTATAAAATTTCAAAAAGTGGGTATTACAATTCATAATGTCTAGTTTGATTGGTCGCGGTGTGTTAGAATCTCGAAGTTGCATACAATGCAAGATATTTCATTATTCAAAGGGAAAAGTACTGCAGAAGCTTGGGGTGTTTCAAAATTCCTTGAGGTAGGGGATTCATTGCTTTAACTCTTATTTATTTGAAAACATAAATTGACCATGCTTTTTCTTTTTTAGTGGATTTAGAGTTAACAATAATAAAGGATAAACAAAATTAAAAAGTAATAGTTTATGGTTAGTGATCGAATGGATTTTTCTATTGTGAGAATGGTTTTTTATCTTAATTTATTAGATAGTGAACTATCTAAGTTTATGTTTGTTTTAATGTTTTTTATGATGTTATTTAACATGAAAATTTTAAGAAAATGGTTAAATAATGTAATACAGATAATTGTTGAATGGATAAATCAATGTAAAGAAGCATGTTTAATGAATTTATTATTTCTTATAATTTTATAGAAAAAAATGACATTGATACATGTTTAATTAAAAAATCTATTTCCATATGTAAATGGAAATGGATAAATAACTTGAAATAAAAATTCTTGATGATGATAATCATAAAGTGTCATGTTAAATGAAAACTTGTTCTTCCTTAAAGTTTATTGAAACTATAATATATGGCTAGAATCATGTATAAATAATTTCTATATTTTATAAATGATGCCTATGGTTTCCCATAGATTTAACCTGTAATAAATGAATAAGTTAATTCAAGATGAAAATAAAACTAGGTTTTTTAAAGATAAATATTTTGGGCAAAGCGAGCCTATTTTCTTATGAAGGCTGAATGTGTTGTTCTTGCGACCGAGTGATCCCATTTTCATATAAAGGATAGATTCATTCTTTTTAAGGCCTAGATTCCCTATTGACTTTGTTTTTTGTCAGATTCATTTTGTGTTACTCTGTATATGGGCCTTTCTTTGCGATGTAATGTAGTCACCAAATGGATGATTACTAAAGAAATATGGGTAGAGAGGATTGGGTTTGTGATAATAGTTGATTCCTATGATAGAAAGATGCATGGTAATATAAATTATGGTGTGGGGGATTAAACTAGGATTTATGGAATATTTTCAATCTAGGATTTCTCATTATTATGCTGAAATATGAGATTATTACTTGTTAATAAATATGTTTAATGGATGGATGATCCAATTTCTTATTTATCTATATTTCCCTTCACCAAATATTGAGGTGACTAGTTTTTCTTGGTTATTCACCATTATAGAAGATTAATATGTTTCCTAGAGTACCTGTAATTATGGAATGATAATAATTTTTAATCATGTTTTAACCAATGGGGTTGGTGTTTATTGAAATGTATAATATGTTAATCCTAAGAAACCATTGACTATATTGGATTATGAATTGAGGGAATTGATTTTACTCTAATGGTTAATGAATTTTTTTGGTGTAATGTAAATTAATGGATAATGAATTGATTATTATTTTTAATTGTTAAATATAACGACATAATTTAATGAAACTCCTTTAATTCTTGTGTGGTTATAGGTTATATAGTTCTTAGCTGTGACAACCAGGTGTATAAGTGATGATAGATACAGTTGAGCCTAAGACTAGGATAATTCTGAAATTATGGTTTTGAGATATAATATATCCTGTATGTTCTATGATTTAATATGATACCCCACTCTCATAGGTAGTGAGGTTACACCTAGTGGATTATGTGGGGGGGGGGGTTTCCCCAACATTAAGGTTTGTGAGGTACAGATGGCTGACTACCCACTCTGCCCCTTCTATATTCTCTTTATAGTATTTTTTATTGGTATGCATGGTGGTTAGTTTCCAAATATATGTGTTTAGAGGGATGTAATGTCTTGTGATTATTTCACACACTTTTATCTCTACATATAGTATCATAAGGATTATTATAGGTATGACGTACATGGGCTATGAGGGCTTGAGGTATATTACTCGATGTATGGGGCATGAAGGATTGAGGTATAATATTTGATGCATGATAGAAAAAATAACATACTATGGTGGATCCTATAAAATACTTGGTTAGTGTATGGAGATGTGACATGATATTATGAGATGATGTGATGCACGAGTTGCATTCTATGACAATTTAGACTTGGAATATTCATGCTGGTTTCTTTTGGAGAGAGGTGACTCATGATGTGAAATGTTAGGGAAGAGTCGCAAACCAGTGGGGTAGGAGTGGTGGGGTATCTTTTTTCATTACAATAATATATGATCTCTTGTATACATTAATTGGTGAGAGATTCCATGATGAGGATGAGAACATAGTATACCTATTTAAGGAATGAGTTAGTTTCATTTATTGTTTACTGAGATTTAGTATTCTTTCTTTATCTTTTTCCTAAGAGGATCTAGGGATGATCCTATTGAGTATAACTATTATTATCACCCTTTATTTATAAGATATTTTTTGGTCAGTGGTATTAGGTTTTAGATTGAGATGGAAAGTACTAGATCATGGTTATTCGAGAGTTGTTTGGACTTTATAGTCACTGTTGAGTTTATATTTTTTGAACATGTAATTTATTTTTAGTTTTGTTAGTTTAGTATGAAATTACATGAATTTACTTGGGATATTTATTTTATCTTTAATAGAATATGTTTATTGGTGTACTTGTCTTATCTCTAATCCTTATTTTTCTTCTAGAGGCTAATGCCTCCCATTTGTATGAATAATATTCCCTCAGTGCTTATCACCACCATATGACCTACTAGAGGTGGGATTTGAGAGATCACTATATCTATTTACTCAATAAAATCCTTGAAGGAGTACCTTTTAGGGGAGGAGGATATGAGAGAGATCCTAGTAAAAGATGCAGAAATATATTTGCAATAATTTTTAGTTACAACACTCAACTTTTTCAGTTTCTAGGAAAATGACTTGACTAGTAAAATCACCAAGATCACATCAAACATTGTTGGAGTGGGAAATGAATTTTATTTAATTACTTAAGCACTATAAAAATTTCCAATATCTAGCTATTTAATTTCTTTTATTTTCTACTGCATTATTCGATTTTAAAAAAGATGAATAATTGAAAAAAATATAACAGGGTGGTTTTATTTAGTAATAATTTCAAGAAATCAATTCAAATCCCTCTTGAGGTATTGTTAAAAATAATTTTTATAAAACTTAGTATTAGTTTAGGGAGGTTTCAGTTATCGAATTTTACTAATTAATGTTAGAATATCAATTTCTAGTTGATACTATAGCTGACATGATAGAAGGATTGTCAATGGTAAGAGCCCCTTATATCAATAGAGAAAAATATGGATGATAAAAGGATCATATGGTTATCCATATGAATAATATCGTGTTTAAAGTTTTATATAATGGTTATTAAACCTTATAATATTCATACTGGTGAACTATCAATATGGAGTGTAGATCAAGAATCTAAATATGATCAAAATTATAAATCCATGAATTCCATTATTTTTGGTTTAAGTCTTGATGAGTTCAAAAAATATCACATGGTGGTACAACTCATGATATATGAGATACCATAGATATTGATTATTGAGAAGTAAATGATGTATGATAGCTCAAATAAAATACTTCAAAATTGAATTTTGATACATTTAAAATTATTAATAGTGAGAGAATCACCCATATTAATGTGAATCTCACTAAAATTATAAATAAAGTTTTTACTTTAAGAGCTAAAATTTCAGAATCAGACCAATCTCTAAAAGTGATTTCATTCCAACCTTTAATGTGGAATGAATTTTCAATAACTGTTTGGATGTACAATCCCATTAATGATTTAAAAATGATATTTCTTTTTGGTGCTCTTATGATATGTGAGGTAGAAATGTAGGCTAAAGATAATGAACATAATCTAGTTAAAAAGGAAAATGTTTCTCTCAAATTTTATACATTAAACAATGCAAAAATATATAAATAAATTTAAATATTTGAACTATATGGTGAATAAAATTCAATTAGTTATAATTTTGATACTGAACTTTCTCAGTTATATAGGAAGTTAAACTAGTTTTATGAGAATATAAGAGGATTTAAAATATCCTTTAATAAGCCTAATAATTTTAAAGGAAATACAAAGGAAGTGAGATTCTAAAAATGAAAAAATATTGGAAATATCAAACTTTATTGTCCACATCTATAAGATAATAAGGAATCTCATAAAAAGTTCCAAAGAAAATTTGATTTCTAGAGGAAAAATAAGAAAAAATATGAAATTAACATGGATTTACTTTAAAGAATCAAGTGATGATTCTTATTCTAATTTTGAAAATGAATAATCTAATAAAAAAATCCCAAATGTGATTTATGGTACATAAAGAAGAGTTACAATCTTTTTTTTGACTATTATGAATCCAAATATAATTATAAAGACCACCCATTTTATAAAATAAAAAACACCACTCTATGTTAGAAGACAAGTACATATTACTTATGAATAAGATAAAATAAATTAAAAAAAATACTATGATGTTGTGCTATATGAAAATAGTGATATGTAAAAATATATTTTTGGTTTAAAATGTAATATTAAAAAACCATTTCAAAATATATTGTTCATGATTATAAAATTAAAGAATTAATGGATGAAATATTTTATTTGAAGTCGGTTGTTAGTAAGTTTACTTAGGGTAAATATTATTTAAACCAGATCTTTGGAAGGAATAATCATAATAAAGGAAAATTTGGATTTGATAATAATGGGGAGAAAAATAAGAAATACAACATTTTTTTCAAATTATCTAAATAAAAGTATGAATAAATATACCTCCTTTCACCATGGAATAAATTTAAACTATTCAATAAATTTATTCTTGGAATATCCTCAATTTTATGGATTTAAGAAAGCATATATTTCAAAACATTTATCTAAACTCGCTTATGTAATTTCCACTAATTCTATATAGATGTAGTTACCTAGGTCTTTATATGCTAGCATTATTGGACCCCTGAGTATTTGATAACCAAAATATCAATTCATTTGTTATTTTTTTTGTATTGTAAAACTAAATGGACTATCATTGAATGTGGAATATGTATAATGGCTATTCAAGGTATATGTGTGAATAATTTTGTAGTTTTTTTATCTCTTTCAAAAATTTATTGAGGCTATATCACATTTATAGATAATGGAAAATGAAATATTTTTTTTGTTTTTGATTAATGGAAAATCCATACTATATCCTCATCACTAAGGCTCTATATATATAAGGGTTATATTAAAACTGCACAAGATCACTCAACTTTATGATGATGTAATTCCTATTGATTTTTCTAACAATTATTATTGTATTTTCAAATATAGTTTTCTTAAATTTAGGTAAGATAGTGATAAAAATGTTTACAAATTAGATCTAAATTCATTATCTAAACAAAATATAAAATGTTTTAATGTTAAAATTTATGAATCTTAGAATTGGTATAGAACAATAGAAAATTGTATTGTCAACTATTTAATAAATATATCTAAGAATATTTTTACTTCTGATTTTTCTCAACTTAATTTTGAAAAAAGAAGCTATGTGATACATGTAAAATGGGAAAGAAATAAAAATATTCTTTTAAACCAATTAATGTGGTTTCTACTTATAAACCCATATAAATTATCTATATGGATTTTTTTGGATCATCCAGGACAATAATCATTGATATAAAATGTTTTGATTATATATTGGTTATTTATTTTTATAGATTTACATAGATTTACTTTTTTAAACTTAAGAGTGAAGCTTGTTCAGTTTTTATAAATTTCTGTAATCTAGTTAAAAATAAAAAAAAAGTAGAAGTCATTTTTAAGAATTTACCATGGGGATAGTTTTAATATCATAAATTTAATTCATTTTTTTTTCAAAACCTTGTATTAAATAAACATTATCTACCCAAAGATACCTAAAAAAGTTTTTTTATTCAAATAAGGAATATTATATTCTATGAAATTATAAGAAAAATTTTATGTGAATATATCATGTCTATTCATTTTTGGGAGAAAGCTATTAAATATCCTACTATATTACAAATTGATTTCTAATAAGACCTATCTTGAAGAAAACACCCTAAGTGCTATGGAATAATCGAAATCCATTGGTTGGATACTTTAATTTTTTAGATGAAATTTCTATATATTGAACACTAAAGAAAATATAGTTAATTTTGAATAAAAAATTGACCAAAAACCTTTCTTGGATACTTTACCACTTCTAAAGCCTATATAGTTTTTAATAAAAGGTGAAGGATAGTTGAATAATCAACTCGTGTGAAATTTGATGAAAGTATTCACTTTGATCATAAGAAAACTAAAATTTATGACCTTAGTGATTATTTGGATATATTGAGACTTAATCCAAATTTTGACACTAAAAAGGATGATTATTTGAATATGATAAAGAATAAACTAGTCTAAAAAGGTTGGAAATTGATGAACCTAAAAGTATTCTTCCTATAGAGACTAGAACATAACCACCATTCAAAAACATTTTTAGGAAGTATTAATAAAGGATTAAAGACTCAAAGAATTGCTAGAAACCTTACTGAATTTTCTATTTTCTTATATCAAATAGAACCTAAAACTATAAATGAATTATCGAGTGATTATTGTTGGATAATATCCATTAAATAGAAATTAATCCAGTTTATGAGGAACAAGTTTTGGGAATTAGTTGATTGGATCTCAGACAATACCATTATTGGAACTAAATGGATATTTTTAAATGTATAAGATGGTCATGGTGAAATTTTTAGAAATAGGCCTAGGTTAGTGGCCAAAGGCTATATTTATGAATAAATAAGAGATTATGATGAAAAATTTCCCTAGTATCTAGATTATAATTCATCAGGATTCTCTTATCCTCAACATCTTCTATAAATTTTATGTTATTCCATATGTAAGTAAAATATCCATTTCTAAATGGATTTCTTATAGAGGAATACTATATTAAAGAAACTCCTGGTTTTAAAAATCCTCATTTTCCAAATTCCATATTTAAACTTACTAAAGATATTTATGGAATTAAACAACCACCAGGATCTTGGTATGTAATGTTAAGTTTATTTCTTTTTTCAAAATATTTTTTATATTCTTTGAAGATCCTATATTATTTAAGAAAACTTAATCTACTAATAATTGTACAAATATATTTTAATGATTTTATTTTTGGTTTATCTAACTATAAAAAGATTAATGAATTTTCAAAACTAATGTAAAATGAATTTGAAATGAGCTTGACAGGTGATATAAATTTATTTATTGGATTTTAGATTTATCAAGAAGAGTTTGGGAATGTTTTAAAACAAAACAAATAGATACATGAATTTCTTAAGAAGTTTTGACATAAAAATAGTAAGATTTATGAAAATCCTATGATTTCTAATATAAAAATTGATATTAAGGAAACTAAAAACCAGTGGACCATAAACTATATATAGGAATAATTGGGAGTTTGTTGCATCTAATTTATAATAGACCATAACTATTTATAATATATTTTATGAAAAACCTAAATAATATAATTTAACAGTTTCTAAATGAATTTAATGTTATTTAAAAGGAACTATTTCCTTTTATAAGCATTTTCTAAAACTTCTAGTTTTGATTTAATTTTTTATTCTGTTCCTAATTTTGGATGGTGTAGATTAAATAGAAAAAGTACATTATGAACCTTCCACTTCTTAGGTAAATAGTTATTTTCCTTGTAAAGTAAAAAGAAACACTTTATTTAATTACCAACTAATAAAGTTGAAAACATAATAGCTGGTAGTTTTTATGCATGTTTTTATTTTAAGAAACACACATTTATGGACTTTAGATTTAATTTTGACCATGAACCTTATAAATTTTATAACACTATGGATATTAACATTTAAAAAAAATACAATAATACATCATGAAAAATTAATATTTTATTAATGAGTCCCTTCTGGAGAGATCTAACATAAACAAGTGATATTTCTCTTGAATTCATTAGCACTAAAAAATGTTGGCACATATTTTCACAAATCCTCTTTTGAATAGAATATTTTGTTTCATTAAAATTAAATTAGGTCCCATTTTATTTTATGTGAGTTTTATATTTTATATTAAGTATTCTAATTTGTACAATATTTTCTCAAATAACAACAATATGTTTCAGATAATATTATATTTTTACTATTGTAATTTATTTTCTTGCTTGTTTTAATTACCATATCACTATAAGTGTCACTTTAGTTTAAGTATTTATCAGTATTTAGCTCAAATACACCAATTTTTAACCTTTAAAACTCTCTCCTTCTCTCTTTATTGATTTTAAATTATTTGAACATTATTCCTCAATCCATAAAATATTTAACCTTCATTCAAATGTGAGGAAGACAATGTAATCTGAGGGAGGTCCTTAGGTTGTTCAAATAAATCAAAATACTCAAGTACCCAGTAGTGGGTGATTCTAGGTAAGGATGTTGATTTTATTTGGCTAAATCATATATATTTTATAATGAATAAAGTGTTGGGTTTTCAATCGTAGGAATATATATTTTATGGAAATTAAATCTAAATTTTATTTGTGAAATAATTATGAGATTTATATGAGAATTATTGATTCTTGTTTTTAGAAAATGAGGATTTGGTATCCTTTAAGGTGAGTTATAAAGAAATTTTAATTTATACTATGCAATTAGATGAGTCTTTCCACTTCCGTCAAGAAGAGAAATTTATTTTTAGTACTAATCAAGATTGTGGTGGTTAGTTTAGTCCATAAGATGTTATATTCCATTTATTCGGAACTCACACAATTTAATAGATATTGGTGAAAGATTTAGGACATGAGAGAAAGTTTCTAAAAAATATTTTTCGACCTGTAATTTCTCCTAAAGAAAGAGAGTTTGATAAGGTATTTATTTAATCTATGTACCTATTATACTTACTATTGAATGAAGATAAATTCAATTTGACCAAATTTATGTTTAGGTATATATACAATTTCTATTTTAGGTAAAAAAAAATATATCCTTATAGATCAGTACTGACCCATATATTTGATAAAGTTGATGTAAGTTCAAATAACCTGGATGCCAATAATTGTTATCATAACTCCATCTTTTCAGTTGGTCAGAAAAAGCATTTTGGGTTTAAGTGGAATGCTTCTTTGAAAAAGTTTCAAGTGATAAAGAAGAAATGAGAAGAAAAAACACATGTGAATGCTAAAATCCCTATTAAAGTTGATGGGGATAATTTAGGGGATGCTTGTGAATAATTACATACTTGTTCTATTAATATGAACCTACTTTGGGAGTTTACGCTGGTTAATATTCAGATGTCAAAATAGGAAAAGGATATAATTATGTCACTTTTTGATGAAGTTAGAGCAACCAATTTGAAAGTATCATCTCATGGGTAGTAACCTGATATAGATTCTAATATTGAGGTTGATAATTCTAAATATTAAGGTACAAATGTTATTACATATAGATTAGTAGATTGTATAAATATTAAATTTACTAGGGTGATATTTAGAAATAAGGAGAGAGTTTTTATCAAAGAAGTTAGGTCTAAAAAGTCTCATCAAAATATTACAACTAAATCTACAGTAATTTAGGGGGATGAATTTTAGGATTTTAAATTTTAAGATACTAAAAATATTCCCTATCTAGTAGATGATGAATGAAAAGAAAAATATCCTTATATTTATAAGGATGAATATCATTCTAATTTTTAATTTCATGCTTCAAGTTTTTCTACTAAGGTGCTTAATGAATTTTAAAATATGAATGGATATATTTTTTATCTCCAATTTGAGCATAATGACACTAAGGAGGAGTTTAAAACTATTTTGAAATATTCTATTTATAAAAATAATTTTTCTTACTAGAAAGAGTTGATTAAATATCAATATAAAATGATAAAAAACCTACCCCTTATCCAATATGACAAGTCATAATTAGTAGTAGAGGAAACTTATGCTATTAAAAGAGAACTAATTTATGATTTAGACATTATGAAAAAGAGGATGCCTACTTAGTTTAAATTAATCATGTAGTTTCTACTAAATCAAAAAATTCAGTAATATGTTTCCCATGTTTTTTAAAGAGAAAATGAATAATTGAAAGATAAATTGAATAAAATTTTATATTATTTGAGCATGATGAGTGAAAGAGTTCAATCCATATGGAGTGATTAAATTTTCATATACTCTCATCAAGAGTTTAAAAGGGGGTTTTCCACTAAAATTTATGATTCTAAGGATAATATAAAGGTCTTAATGGGCTTGAAAAATCATTTTATATCTTGTTGATTTTATTGAACATTCTTTTTTTTCTCTGTGAATGTAGAAATTACTGACATTCTTGAACCTAATAAAAATTCATTGTGGATATTAAAATATTTAAAGAACCTATTAATAAAAATATCAATACTTTTTATAAAAAAATGTAGGAAGTTTTAATAATTCTAGAAGAATTTAATTTTGAACCGAAGTCATATTCTGAAATGTATGTTGATGAAGGATTTTAATTTCAATGGGAATCATCTAAAAAAATGGTCTTGTTATTTATAAGCTCTAATCTCCAATTTCCCTACCTACTATTATTGCTACTCAACCACTTATATCAGATGAAGCAATTCATTTTTTAATAGGTTTTTATAATAATTATCTTAGATTATTCAAGGTATTACTATTTTTTATGAAATTTTATATGATTGTTCCATAAATTATGGACATGATCTATTGTAAATGAATAATACTTATAGCTATAATATAAAGAATGGGTATAGAGTTTTACTTAAATTTTTTAATGATGAAGTTATAAAGAGACTAGATATGTGTAGGAGAGATTTTTTTAAAATAAGTGGTTGAGAATCATTTAACAATATGATACATGATAGATATACCTATTCAAAAAAAAGGTTGTAAGATTATTTTGGTCCACCCAACTTACAAAATGATGTTGAAAAGGAATCAACCACTTTTTTATGAAGGTAAAAGGATTATGGTCTTGGGCCTCCTCCTTTAAAATCTAAAATAATTTCCTCTTCCACTAACCAGATTCATAAGAAGAATTTCAATAAAATTATTGATGAGATTTTGTCAGTGAATACATAGAGGATCCAAGATAAGACTAGAATTTTGGATTATTGGTTTGAATAGAGAATTTTTACACCTGAAAAAAGATTTTTTAGTCCATGACCTGCTGACTCTAGTGTTAACCTTCCTCTTATCGATACTTCTACTATGTGCTACCAAGGAATGGGTTGATCCATTGACGGGAGGGGGATGAGAGGATTGAATGAGTGGTACAATTTTTATAACATTATTTAACTTTAAGCGAACCTCTGAAAATTGTTATGTTTATGATCCATTCATGTAAAATGACTCACTCTCACTACATATAGTAAAGATAACAATAATGTAATGGGAACATAATTTTACAATGTTCAACTCTAATGAGGGAACTTATTACTTTACACACTCTTAACTTTCAAGTAACATATTTTACACTAAGATCAATCAATAATTATAGTTTCATGGGAAGTGATCAATCATTAACCAATAGTTTATATTCCTTTGAAATTATCCTGATAAAATATTATATTGGTTCCCACTAGTTTACAATAGTTGGGTTATCTTCTGAGGCTCTTGGATATGAAAGTAGTTTCTGCTCACAAGTTTCAAATTCTGGAACTTCATTATCAATAACTTATTTATTTTGGTAAACTAAACTCTGAAATATCCTTATTCCAATGAATGTAGGTTGTATCCTCAAATATATTATTCACTAAAACATTATTAATATTATCAGTGAAAATATTAGTAGAATCAATAATGAATTCTTGAATGATCTTCCCAATTATATAACTATAATCTCTCTTATAAATATAAAGAATGTGTGGTATCTAATGTTAAAACTCTTTCTCAACTCAAGTCTTCTATTAATATCCTTATATGCATCCTATGATATCATAGTTTTGACTTTATAAAACCCTTCAACACATCAATAGATCTTAGATAGAATAATAAACTATCATTAATGAACAATTCACTTTGAACATCCTGACCAACTTCACCATAAAGGTTGTGACTTCCCAATATTTTCTAAGTTAATCAGTACCATTTATGAATATAATTCTGGATAATATAAATTAGGTGATGAAACTTATGAAGAATATATTTTTGGTGAATTTTCTTTAGGTGAAGTTTCTTCTGGTGAATGTACTTCTAGTGAATATTCTTCAGGTGAAGGAGCTTCTGGTGAACATACTTCTGATGGCTGTACATCTGGTGAAGGTATTATTGGTGAATTTACTTCAGGTGAATGAAAATCTATAGGATAATCATTTAATAAATGTAATTTTAGTGAATCCACAACTTTATATAAAATAATCATCCCACAAACTTAAAATCTTCAAGTTCATTTAATAAAAAACAATGCATATGGTGGTACCCAAACACTATGTTCAAACTTCATATTACAACATCCTCTATATATCAAGTCACACTCTAGACTTATGATCCTCCAAATTTTACAACTTGAATAACTATTAGTCTTCCAAAAAATTTATTTTCATCCATTTATTGAAAAATAAAACATCACATTACTTATTTATATAGGTAACCCATTGATATACTTTCAACTCTTTACGCCTCCATGAACTTCTGTTAAACTTATAAAAAATGTAGGCTGATCTTTTAAAATTTAAAAAATTTAAAACCCAACTCAAAATATTATATCAATTGGAATTGAAAAAAAATGAAACACCTTCAAAGACAAAATAGATCTTTAATTCCCCCTTTATATTTTTTTGGTACCACATCTCTTTTACAAACCACAACACCTTTTCATTCAATCTAACTACAAACTATACTTAAAGATAAAAAAAATAACACCACAACACTAGAGAAAGAAAACTTTTAGAGATAATTTCTTCTCTCTGTGATAATTAAAATTTGGCTTAGTGATTTTCATACACTCCCACTCAATTAATCCACTTAAATTTTTCTCCCATTTTTATGAGAATTCCCACCTTAGATCAACATAAGATGAAAATTTATTAAAAATTATTATTACAAAAAGAGTTACATTTATCTCCCCCTTTGTCAACATAAGTCAAATAACAATGAGGGTAATATCCCTAACTTATTTTAGGTAGAAGTACAAGGATGATAATGAAGTTTTAACCTTATTTTGTAAAAACATTCCCTTGGCACAACTTTATTGAAAATATCACAATTCGTACCTTAGTAGAAATATGATTTATATTAAATTCCTTGATAGTAACATTCTCCATGATTAAATGGAACCTTATATCAATATATTTTGACCTATATTATTAAATAGAGTTCTTTGAGATATCAATTTCACTTTGAATAACATATAAAAATTTCAACAGGTGTTCAAAATTCACTTTCAAGTATTCTAGATGAACTTTGATCAATATCATTTGAGTGCAAGAATGGGTGGAAATAATATATTATGATTTTTACGTATTCAAGGCCATTTATTTTTTCTTCATACTATGCCATCATACAAAACCTTATATAAAAAATAATATACCTTGGAATTCTGATTTATGATCATTGGAATTACTGACCAAATTTTAATTTGAGAATTTGAGTAAGTTAAAATTGTCACTTATTTTATACATCAATAAAGAAATTAATATTCCTTTAAAGACCTCAAAATTATTTTATTATCTATAAAGTGGGACTCTTTCAGATCACTTTAACATTTGACACACAATGTGAATTCATACATTATGTTTTGTCAATATGTAGTTATACTGAGTAACCAACTAATTAACTTCTAATTTTTTATTGTAAAATTTACTAAATGTATATTTTCTAAAATTTAATCTATCAAAGATATGATTAGAAACATACATATAAGATTCCATGTCAAACATCCTCAATATCTCCCTAGAATACTTTTCCTATGATATGAAGATATACCTTCCATTTTATATAACATGTATCTTGAGAAATAAATTCAACTTCCCCATTATTGACATTTACAAGTGTTCTTTCATTTGTTTTGATAATCACTTACAATCATAATAATTATCACCAGAAAATATTATGTCATTAATCTAGATAATGTCTATTAATGTTTTGGAACTTTCCACATTCATGTATAAGTTTCTATTGGAATTTCCTTTATACGAGCTCAATACCTTCAAACAACTATCAATTCAAGAATATAACACACATGAGTTATACTTTAATCCATATAAATAATTATTGAGTTTACATACCATACTTCCATCCTCATCAAGTATGAATCTATCTAGTTGTTCAATAAAAACTTCTTCTCAAAATTCAGAATTTTGGAACATTGAATTTATATTCATATGATAAAAACTAAACTTACAATGATCAGCAACTACCAAAAATATTTGGATAAACTCAAGTCTTGAAGCTAAAGAAATTCTTCAACAAAATCAATAAATTCCACCTAGGAGAATCCACTACAAACTAAACACCTACTTAGTTTTTATTATATTTTAACTTTTTTTCTCAGGTGTATTGACCAGACCTTAGTTTCCTGGAGTTAGTGTGTGATTTATTATATTGGAACAAGATTTAAGGAATCACATCTCAAAGGACTAAATAGTTTAGCACTCCTAGTAAACTATATACATACTTGATACTTACATTATATTTGAATACAAAATTTACAACACATGTTTTTCAATAATATCATTATTATCTATAGAGTATAATTGAATATTAATAATAAAATACTTATTGGTATCTTAGGGAAATAAAACATAAGAAAGTGGTAATCTCAAATACCCAGTAAGGGTAATAATACAATATAAGATATGAAAAAAATTGTAGTAATCAATATATAATGGTAAATAAATGAAACAAATTCCATTTAATAAATAAATTGAGTTTAATATAATAGTAAGAAATGATGATCAAATAACTTAATATAAATAATCATAGTATATTGAAACATAATCATGGACATTTTAACTAATAAAATAATCACATAGAATATAAATAACTGAATTCATAAGAAGGGAATGAATATTTTTAGACATCATAATCATACTTTCAAGACACTTTAATAAGAAATTTTCTTTCAAGACCTTTCACAAGATAGTTTAAAACTACTGGTTTCAAACCCATCATTTTTATCCAAGTCAATTATGTAAAAACCTCTCACAAGACTCTTAATGTAAAGTAATTTGACAAGAAAGTTTAAAACAATTGGTTAATAACTTATAGGGTTGGTATAACTAATTTTTTATCATTATACACATCGATGCATTGAGGGGCTATCTATATTAGACACCAATTTTCACTTAAAAATTACAATGCATTACTTATATAAAAGTGGCAAAACATAATAAACAAAAAAATTTATATTAACAAATAACATATGAAATTATAATACTTAACCCAATAAAATAATCACAATCACAAACCATCTAGATTAATTTGGATAATGGTATCAAAATATAGCATCCATAATCAAACTGATCGTAAACCATCCATAGAAAGATTGAGGATAATATCAAAACAACATATCCCCATTGGATCATAAGTACATTAAAGTGTTTATGTCAATGATGAATATAAATACCATAAAAATATAATTAAAAACATTCTCGAAGAAAATATCCTTTTAATTTTGGAAAAAATTCTTTTATTTTGAAAATAACTTTTCAAAAATAAGAATTTCAAGGATATGAGGGGAAAAAATTATTTTAAAATATTCTTGTAAAAATGAAAAGGAAGCAATAATGAAAATATGGTAATGATTGATGATAATTATATACATTCCATACAAGTTAAAAATAAAATTCCCTTTTCATTGTAATTTTTTTTTGAAAAGTGTCTTTTTTTGAAAATGATGATAAGATTCCTTTTATATTTTAATTAAAAGACAAATGAAAATTATTTTAAAAAATAAATTGGATTAATTTTTTTTGGTAAAAATTTAAAATTGGAAAAAATACCTTTAAAAAATAATTTTAAAATGTTTAAAAACATTTTTTATATTTTTTAGAAAACATGGTTTCTGAAGAAAACAAATTTGTGACCGAAGAGAGAAATATAGTTTTATTTTCTTAAACCATTTTCTCAAATAATTTAAGTACCAAAGTATGTAAAAATTATAATATTTCATTAAAATATCATGAGTATCCATATAATAATAAAATTAAATGGTTTTATTAGGAAATGTTCAAAAACATTCCTTCAACTGAAATTCAATAATAAATAATCTCGCTTAAAATGAGATTGTGAAATAAATATTTACAATCATCATAACATTGGAGTGAGAATTAATTAATGAATATATTGTGTGTTTCAACTATAAATCCACATAAATAAATTTCAAATACACCATAAGGTAATCAAAATTAATTATAAACATAATATCATAATGACATAATGAATGGGGTATACATTTAACCCAATGGATGGAAATTTAGTAAAAAATACTTTACCTCATACTTCCTCTACATTGAATGTTTTTTAACCTACTGTATAACTATTTTAAACATTTTATTAACTTATAATAGAACCATATTAATATTTAGTTTATCATATTTTATCATTTTATAACATATTATCACCTGTTCATTAATAATCGTTCTTTATTTTCCTTATTTTGAGTGTTAATTGTCTTGTTTCCATATGATTGTTTTGTCATTAAAGATCAGATTCTTGTAGATATGGAATATTTTCATAATATAAAGAATAATAATAATTAAATAATTATCATATTTTTACATCAAATGTACTTTTAAACCCAATAATAAAATATAGTTTTAATAAATAAAGTATGTTACGATCATGGAGACAATAGGTTGTACGTACACATGAGTAAAATTTCCATTATCAAGTGATCATTATGGAATGAAGATAAGTTATATATAATATTTATAGAAGGATAATAATATCATATATAACATATTATATACTTATATTTAACATCCTTCTTATGTGGTTATGAAAATAGAGTCGCATCACTTCGTGAAGGCAGTAGTCCACACGTACATGAACTTTGTCATAATCTTTACGTGAGTGGAGAGGTAGGAAAGAAAATGATCTATATTATTATTACAGAGTGATAAATATGTCACTAATATAATAATTATTTCATTTATATCACATATAATCATTAAATGTATCCTTATCACCTTCTATTTGAAGAGTTTGCGAAAGATGAATCACATCACTACGTGAGGCGGTAGTCTGCCATACATATTAGCTATATTATCAGATCTTCTATGGAATGGAGAGTAATATATATATATGTATATGATATAATGTCTCAATAGGTATAAGTATGTTACTAATATAATATATATACTTTATATCCATCATCACACCTAATCGTGAAACGTGTTAATGGAATAAAAAATGACATCGGTTCGTGAGATGATAGTCCTCCAGACACACAAATGACGATTTCAAAACTAATTTGATAGAAGTGGATATTTTAGGATCGAAATAGTGATGTAGATGCTCAATATACAAGAGGGGGGGTGAATTGTATACTTTAAAAATTACTTCGGAACCTTTAAAGTTAGTTATGATTAACTATGTTTCCCTTAAGCAAAGGAAAGGGCTAAGTTTAACAAAGTTAAACTTAAGAAAATTCACAACACCTCTAATACCAAATGAAAACTTGGAAAGAGATTCCGAAAGTAAGTTCCGGAAATATGGTTCCGGAAATTGAAACTTAACAAAAGATTACAATATGAGATTCTACCTTAAAGTGTATAGAATCTAAATGAAATAGAGTACAAGTAAGGAAGTATAAGAAAGTTATACTTTCCTTATAATATAAAATACAACGGAAATAAACAAGTAGTAAAACTACAAGTAACAAGATATAAGTCATTTAACCCAAAGAGAAGGGTATCCAACAACCTTGGATAAAGGTCCCTTGATTTATACTTTCAAGAAAGTCTATATTACCCACACCAGGGTAAGCCCTCGATACGAAGATCAGAGTGTCTCTGTCTTGCTATCCCCGCAAGCCCTCAACTTCAAGGTAGTTGGAAACCTCTGTCTTCCTCAGCAAGGAAGCCCTCGAACTTCAAGGTAGTCGACACCTCTGTCTTCCTATCCCCAGAAGTCCTCGAATGTAATCACCAAAATTCGGAGTCGCACGAAGCAAAAACTGAACGAGCGGTTCAGTACGCACAAGGCATGGAAAGCTTTCTCTCTCTAGAAATCACCTTAGCAGCGTGTGGTCTCTAGATTGATCAACTTCATTCTCTATATATCGAGCTCTTTCAAATGAGCTCCTATTTATTGGAAAATTCCAACGGTCAACTTCCTCTTCCAACGGTTATATTTTCCATGAAATTCGGAGGGACCTGTACATGTGTAACTTAGCCAACGGTTAGTTTAAAACAGAATAGATGATATCGTTTTATAACAAAATAATTGAAACATAATGTATGACACCGTGTAAAATCTAACTCAAAAGTTCGGAGTGAATATTCGGAGTGAAAGTTTGGAGTGAGAGAAAAAAATATTAAAGAGTAGACAGATTATAACAACGTAAGTAAAATGAAAGTTCGGAGTCTAACCAAAAATAATTTTCGGAGTCTAAATAAATTCGGAGTGTATAAAACAAAGATGATCATATTCTGTTTAATAGGTGAATTCAGAATAAGGATTTGGAATGAGAATTCGTCATTAGAATTCGTAATGAGAATTCCTCATCAGATTTCGTAATGAGAATTCGTTGTCGAACTTCATAAAGATTCGTATCCTGAATCTGGAGTAGAACTTTATCAGAGTTCGTATCCGGAGTTCAGAATGAAACTTTATCACAGTTCTCATCTGGATTTCGGAGTGAAACTTTATTACAGTTCTTATCCATAATTCAGATCCTAAAACAGAATACTTTATATCAAAGTTTCAAACAATTCCGAGAAAACAGAAATGAATCCGAATTTTATACTTAATAAAAAATATGGATGAAAATAAGATAAGGATAATTTTTCTTACAAAAGCGATATTCCTTATAAAAGAAATTTTCCTTATAAAATCAATTTTCCTTATAAAAGCGATTTTTCTTATAAAAGCGATTTTCCTTATAAAAGCGATTTTCCTTATAAAAGTGACTTTCCTTATAAAAGCGACATTGCTTATAAAAGCGATTTTCCTTATAAAAGCGATTTTCCTTATAAAAGCGATTTTCCTTAAAGATAAGGTGTTTGTGATTTTCAAAACAAAAAGTAATGGAAAAGTCATAACAAAAACCTTATTGACTCAAAAATCTCCCCCTTTTTGGAAAGCACAAACATCCTTACGAAAAAGAAATTCTAAGAAGAAAGAAAAACATTAAGTCTTATCTCCCTTTTCTTTAAGGATATTGATGAATACGACTAACTCCCCCTTAGGCTTTGAAACTCTAAGGATCATATTCTAGATTTCTGGAGTGACATTTCATTACGAATAAGAAAGTCTTCTTTAATGAAAAACTCCCCCTTAGATAAGCTCTTATTAGAGTTCTTTTTCCTTAAGGATCTTTTCCTTCTCCCCCTTTGTGATTTTCAAAAAGAATTTGAGAGAATGGAAAAAATAACAAAGTACCTGAAAAATTAGTAGTAACAACAAAAGAAACGATCAAGCACAAATTTTCATTAAGTTTGAAAATCTCAACAACAAAGAAATTTAGATACAACAAAAGTTCGGATCTGTCTATTTTGGATCTTTTTTCCTTCGCCATAAGACCCTTAAGAATAGTCTTTATCTTCTTTAAGTCTTTATGATCTTCTTCAGCTTTCTTCTCTAACATAATAATTCTTGCATTTTGGGATTCAATATTTTCTTCCTAGGCTTGAAAATTTTCTTCCTAAGCTTTAATCTTTTCTTCCTGAGCCTTGAATTTCTCTTCAAACTCAATCCGATGATCTCTTTCAAACTTCCAGTTTTGAGAGACAAAATTCAGCTTCCCATTCAGATCTATGACTTCTTGAATCTGGAAGTTCTTTTCATCTGTCAACCTCTCTTCAAAGGAAGAAGTCAGCTCATTTATCTTCCCGTCCTTAGTCTCAAACGCATCCTTAACATTATCTTGAAATTCATCAAAGAGCCTCATTTCTTCCACAGTCTTCCTCGACCAGCTAGTCATCCTCTTGCAAGATATTTTGTGGGCTTCATAGCCGACAAAGAACGTTTTGAAATGAGCCTCTATTTCAACACACTTGTCCATAACCATAGATACAGAGTCTGATTTCTAATTCAAAGCATGTTGGAGCATTTGGAATCTTGAATCAATGCTTGAGAAAGTCGGAATAGAACCTACCAGCTTCTTTAAAGACTGAACAACAAAATCAAGCCCCCAAGAAGATGACTCCGAATCCGAGACTCTTCTTGGAGAAGTTTCTTCTTCAACTTGATCAAGTTTTCTCTTTGAAGAACTACCAACTTCCTTTCTCTTCACCACTACTGAGCTCGGAGTATCAGCAACAATTTGCTTTCCCTTGTCTCTTTTTGGAATGGAATCCTGTTCCAGAGTTCTCTTTTCACTATCAGAAACTTGAACAATATTGTCTTCCTCATCAAGACCTTTCTGAGAACCAACCTCTACATTCTCCATTTGAGCAATATCTTGTAGAAGTTGTTCTTCCTCTACATGATAAGCTACTTCTTCTTCTCCTTTCTTTTCTTCCATTGCTGGAGTGACTAGCTTAGAAGACTCAGCTTCTGAGGTTCGGAGCGACAAATATTCGGAAGGAGTCCCCTTATAATCATCTACTTACTTCAACACATCTCCGGTTTCACCACTTCCTTTAGCAACAACTTCTTCTTCTTCTACTTGCTCAATATTCTCTATTTCCCCAATAGGCTTAGCTACTACCTCTTCCAGAGCAACAAAGTTCCTTCCTGGAGTCTCAGGTAGAGATTCCAATGAAAAAGATCTCAGAACAGGGATATTTGCTGAAACCATCTCATTGAACTTCAACAAAGCCTGAGCTAACTCAACCTCAAACATCTTCTTCTTGAGCTTCTTTTCTTTCTCTTGTTTTTCGAGCTCATCCGCAGTTCTTTCGTTCAAGGCCTTATCCTCCACAGGATCCAAGAAAAAATGAGGCTCCCCTTGCACTCTCTTCTCTTTGATCTCCCTCCATTTAGAAACAACCTCATCTGGGTAAGCTTTCTTCTTCTTTGGTTTTAGAGGTGCGGAATGAACTTCCTTAGACTTGGGATTCTATACTTCTACTTCCACTTCTTTTAACTTTCTCTTCCTTACTGTCTTAGAGGTTTCTGGATCAGCAACTTTTGGAACTGTTTCTTCTTGAGCAGGTAAATCAATAAACTAACTAGTCTTCTTGTCAAAGGATACATCCATCCTTTTGAGTGTACTATCACTCAGCAACATAATCTTTCAAACTCTTGGCTTAGACTTGAAAGCCTCCTTGAAAGACTCAAGGCACCAAACTATCAACTTTGAGAGGATTGATGGATACATTATAATCTGATCTCTCAGATTTCCTTTCTTAACATTCTCAAGAGTAATGAGAATGTGCTTCATCAGGTTAAACTTCCTCAGATTTATCAGAAAATCTAGGATGTAGATCTCACTCTTCTTCAGACTATCTTTGTCACCCTTTCTCGGTATGATAAGACCTTGTACCCATAATTCTAGAATCCGGAAATTTGTATATAAACTAGCAATCTTAGGAGCCTTGTTATCTTCCAGTCCGAGAGTTTCTAATGCTTTTTCCTTGTCGAAGATACCCTTTGAATCCGACAACACATGAGATATGAATTCAGCTTCACCTTCATTATTCAGCCCTACCAAGCTGGCTGCCTTGGCATATGAAAGTTTATAAGTCTTACCATAAGACTTAAAAGACAACTTTTCCCTTCCATCTTCCTTAAAAAAGGAGACTATTTCATAGAACTCTATAAGAAAATCTGAGTACACTTCATCTTGATTCCCAGGTTTTGACACCGCAACATCTTCCCATCCATTAAGATTAATATTTTTGGAAATAAGAGAGTCATACTTGTTGAAGAAATCAGGATAGACTAGCCTCTCTCTATATACTAACCACTTCAAAATTGGCTTATAGGAAGACATGTCTTGAGAAGCTGCTTCCACAGACATTCGGATTTGAAGACCTCTGAGGAGTTCGGAACGGAGAAAGCTGAAGTTCAGAATGGCTTTAAAACGGAGAGGCAGAGCTTCGGGATGCTGGAGCTTTAAAACCGATGTGGGACAACTATTTGGGGTCCCCTTTATATAGGCAACGAGAAAACGGTTCATCTTCCATGGTTGATTGAACGGTTGTGAAAAGCTGAGATCAGATCTGACGGTCGAAAACCAATACTCATGAAAACTTGAATCTGATCTTTTGAGTTTTTTATTAAAACAAAGAATTAAGAAAATTGTAATCCAAAAACAAAATATAATACAATGCCAGCAAGTAAAGTATGACTACGAAAACTTGAGTAAGGAAATCATACCTTTAGGATTGGCTTAGGAGGATTATTCGTAATGGGTAAAACAAATGACTACGAAAAAATCTTTATAATAAAAAGACAAAATTCAGAAAACTCACTACGAAAAAACAAACTCAGTAAGGAAAACTCAGTACAAAAATTTCATTCCAAAATTTGAAAACAAAAAAAACATTATAAAAGATTCGGTACGAAAACCCCGTTATGAAAATACCAGTATGAAATTTTCTATTCTGGAGGTTTTTAATACGAAAATTTCCATTTCAGAAGTTTTCTATATGAAAATATCCATTCTAGAAAATTTTAGTTCCAGAAATTCCATTCCAGAATTTTAGTTCCAAAAAGTTTGAAAATAAATTTTGAAAGACTTTGTTATTCTAACAATCAAATGTACTCCCCCTATGAAAAGGAGTTTATTGCTGTAAGGATACTTTTTCAATAGAAAGTTAATTAAGAAGGATTACCTTACGGTTATCATTCCTAACTTCTGTTTAATGTATTCAAATCTATCAGAAGGCAAGGATTTTGTGAAAATATCAGCAAGTTGATCTTGCGTTCCAATAAAATGAAGAATAATATCTCCTTTAGTTTTGATAATCTTTTCAAAATAGATTTTGTTACCAGTCATGTGCCAGGAACATCCACTATCCATGTACCATGTATTGTTGTTGGTACTCTCTTTATTTTCCTAAAATCAAGAAGATAATTATACTTTCAGTATCCAAACTTGTTTGGATCCGAGATTACCAGATAACAAAATTTTAGGAACCCACATTTTCTTAGAAAAGTAAGCTTTGTGAAATCCTAAGGATTGGGTTTTGTTTAAGGAACAATTCTTTGCCCAATGACCACCACATTGACACTTGGTACAAAATGGGGCACTTTGAGGAACAAAATAATTGTTACTAAAAATTGGTTTTGCATGGGTATAACCAAATCCAGATTTATTTCTTAAAGGTCGTATTTGAGAGTACATTTTATCAAAATTTTCCTTACCATGGGTAAAGTTTGATAAACACTTCTTTAAGGAAAAAATTTCGGACTTGAGTTTTATAACCAAGTTTTTATCCTCAAAATCATTAGTTTTAGAGCTAGAGCTAGACTCGTAAACATTTTTCTTAGAAATTACTTTTTCTAATTCTTTAGAAAGTTTTTTCTTCTCAGAACTTACTTCCTCAAGATTTTTTGAAATAATTTCAAAATCAGCATTTTTCCTATCAAGATCTTTAGAAAGATCTGATATCTCTTTTGTAAGAATATAATTCCTAGAGTTTTCCTTATCAAGTTTTTTATTGAGTTTGAAATTCTCAATTTCAAGAAGTTCAACAAACCTTGAAACTTCTTCATAAGTAGGTAAAGTATTTTCTTCATCAGAAGAGGATTCTTCATCTGAGGAGTTATAATACTTACTATCATTAGAATTTAAAGAAACATTGGTCAATGATTCAGCATTTTGTACCTTAGCCATAAAATAATGATTATCAATAGGTAATCTGGCTATAAGACCAAAATTATTCTGTCCCGAAGATTCATAATCATAAGATTCATCTGAAGAGTCACCACCACTGGAACTCCAGGTATCATTAGCTTTCAAAACTTTCTTAGCTTTGGATTTATAATACTTCTTTATGTTCCTGTCTGAATGCCTTTCTTTCCTTTCTTTCTTTTTAAGCAAAGGGCAATCTGGTCTAATATGTCCATCTCTCTTGCATTCATAACAAGTGACTTCTCCATCTTTTCTATCTTTCCTTTCCTTTTTCTTATACTTGGATTGGAAATTTCTCTGGCCAGCTATCTTGTTCATCCTTTGAGCAAGATTTGCTAATTCATTTTCTGATATTTCACTCTCACTAGAATCTGACTGAACTACCATCTTCTTAGACTTGGATCTGGTTACTCTCTCAGGAGTCTTGGCTTTCATATGATTTGACGTTGTTGTAAAAGCAACAATACCATTTCCATTTTTCTTTTTGATGTTGTCAGCATCTCTCTTCATTCTGGTTTCATGTTGGAGAAGAGTTCCAAATAACTCATCAAGAGAAATTTGAGTGACCTTCCTGTTCTCATCTATAGCAGTTCTTTTGGATTCCCACTCATTGGGCATAATATAAATTATCTTATCCACAAGTGCTTCATCATCTAAAACTTTCTCTCCCATAGACTATAGGCTTTTGAAGATAGTCATAAATCTCTGTTGAACTTTACAAATTGGTTCTCCATAAGGAAAATTGAAGCCATGATATTCACCTCTAAGCATAGTTCTCCTAGTCTCAATCACCTTAGAAGTTCCAAAGCGTGTAACCTCTAACTTCTTCCAAATACAATTAGCTGCTTCACAAGAAGAAATTTGGCTATATATGTTTCTGGTCATTGAACAAAGTAAAGTATTGCGTACCTTATAATAGAGTTGATACTCTTGCTTCTCCTAGTTTGTGAAAGTTCTAACTTCCTTATCAGGAATTTTATAATCTCTAGTAAGCATAACAAAATTGTCTACTCCAGTATTGATAACAAAAGTCTTCATTCGGTCTCTCCAGTACTCATAGTCATTACCATCAAAGATTGGTGGTCTTGTAGGATTTAGATTATCAATAGAACCAACATTAATTCCTTCCATACTTAAAATAACCTTCGGCACACAAATTTGTTAGTAGAAAAGATTCGTAATAACAAAGTTCGGAATGAGAAAGTTCGGAATGGAAAAGTGAGCAAGAAAAACTTATACGTGAGTACAAGTATTTCAGAGACCTCCTTTGATACCAATTGTAGGATCGAAATAGTGATGTAGATGCTCAATATACAAGAGGGGGGGGGGGGGTGAATTTTATACTTTAAAAATTCCTTCGGAACCTTTAAAGTTAGTTATGATTAACTATGTTTCCCTTAAGCAAAGGAAAGGACTAAGTTTAACAAAGTTAAACTTAAGAAAATTCACAACACCTCTAATACCAAATGAAAACTTGGAAAGAGATTCCAAAAGTAAGTTCCAGAAATATGGTTCTGGAAATTGAAACTTAACAAAAGATTACAATATGAGATTATACCTTAAAGCGTATAGAATCTAAATGAAACAGAGTACAAGTAAGGAAGTATAAGAAAGTTATAGTTTCCTTATAATATAAAATGCAGCGGAAATAAACAATTAGTAAAACTACAAGTAATAAGATATAAGTCTTTTAACCCAAAGAGAAGGGTATCCAACAACCTTGGATAAAGGTCCCTTGATTTATACTTTCAAGCAAGTCTATCTTACCCACACCTGGGTAAGCCCTTGATATGAAGATCAGAGTGTCTTTATCTTGCTATCCCCGCAAGCCCTCAACTTCAAGGTAGTTGACAACCACTGTCTTCCTCAGCAAGGAAGCCCTCGAACTTCAAGGTAGTCGGAACCTCTGTCTTCCTATCCCCGGAAGTCCTTGAATGTAATCACCAACATTCAGAGTCGCACGAAGCAAAAACTGAACGAGCGGTTCAGTACACACAAGGCATGAAAAGCTTTCTCTCTCTAGAAATCACCTTAGCAGCGTGTGGTCTCTAGATTGATCAACTTCATTCTCTATATATCGAGCTCTTTCAAATGAGATCCTATTTATTGGAAAATTCCAACGGTCAACTTCCTCTTCCAACAGTCATATTTTCCATGAAATTCGGAGGGACCTGTACACATGTAACTTAGCCAACGGTTAGTTTAAAACAGAATAGACGACATCGTTTTATAACAAAATAAGTGAAACAGAATGTACGACACCGTTTAAAATCTAACTCAAAAGTTCGGAGTGAATATTCGGAGTCAAAGTTCAGAGTGAGAGAAAAAAATATTAAAGAGTAGACAGATTATAACAACGTAAGTAAAATGAAAGTTTGGAGTCAAACAAAAAATAATTTTTGGAGTCTAAATAAATTCGGAGTGTATAAAACAAAGATGATCAGATTCTGTTTAATAGGTGAATTCGGAATGAGGATTCGGAATGAGAATTCGTCATCAGAATTCATAATGAGAATTCCTCATCAGATTTCGTAATGAGAATTCATTGTCGAACTTCATAAGGATTCATATCCTGAATCTGGAGTATAACTTTATCATAGTTCGTATCCGGAGTTTGGAATGAAACTTTATCACAGTTCTCATCTGGATTTCGGAGTGAAACTTTATTACAGTTCTTATCCAGAATTCGGATCCTAAAACAGAATACTTTATATCAAAGTTTCAAACAATTCCAAGAAAACAGAAATGAATCCGAATTTTATACTTAAGAAAAAATATGGATGAAAATAAGATAAGGATAATTTTTCTTACAAAAACGATTTTCCTTATAAAAGTAATTTTCCTTATAAAAGCAATTTTCCTTATAAAAGTGATTTTCCTTATAAAAGCGATTTTCCTTATAAAAGCGATTTTCCTTATAAAAGCAATTTTCCTTATAAAAGCGATTTTACTTATAAAAGCGATTTTCCTTAAAGATAAGGTGTTTGTGATTTTCAAAACAAGAAGGAATGGAAAAGTCATAAGGAAAACCTTATTGACTCAACAGATATGGTAGTGGGTTATTACATTATAATTAGAAAATTATATTATATGGAATATATCGAGTCTATTATATAATCATGGTTTAATAATAATTTAAGGAGGTGGAGAATGAAATTTAAAAATTACTTTCGTTAAAGAACATTAAATCTTTTTTAGGTATCCCCATTTGTTTTTCACTAAAGCCTTACTAGGTTGGATTGCTGACCAATATAAAGATACTTTGATGAGTTTAGGGAAGCTTGTAATGGATCTGAGTTGGTTTTGGCCAAACCAAAGTGGTGGGAAGTTGTGATGAAGAGGATATATACGGTGTCCTTTTATAAGTGAGGTGAGTGGCACACTTATAATGTTTTCAAATTATTCAATCATAATAACATTTTTATCATGAAATAAGAATAAAAACGGACTATTATAGAACATATAATATATAAGGTGGATATATTAACATACAATGGGATTTTTAAAAGTTTTATGTCCATTTTTACCCTTATCATCTTATTTTATCTCCCTGATAAGTCCATTTTTACCTTCACGGTGATATTTTTTTTTTCTATTTTCACTATTCATTTCTGTAAAAAAATTATATTGAACTTATTATAAACCATAAATTATTATGATTTCAAATATGGAATCTATTTTTACGAATTAAATTCACATAATTGGAAAATTATATTTTAAAATTAATCCTGCAAATGTGAGGAGCAATCAGGTTTTTAAAGAGAAAATGTTCAAAAGTTGAAATTTTTTTAGATCCAAATTCAATATGAAAATTATTATAATATACATGAATTGGATTAATTAATATAATTTTTTTATAATTTTACATTAAAACCAATTAAAAATATAATTTTTTATTATAAATTTTGTAAATGAGAAGGCGATTTTTAATTAAAATCTAGTATAAAATATTCACCCTAAGATAATTTTGGCATTATGATTAAAAAATTATGTTTATTTTTAAATTATATTTTCTAAAAGTGGTAAAAATTAATTTTAAATTATGTGTGAAATGTGAGATTAAACCCTGTTTTAGAAAAATAAAATTTTTCAAAAACCATTTATTTTTCTTTTAAATGATTCTTATTTTATTTATAATAAATAATTAAATGAATGAATGCGTTTAAACTATATATTTTAATAAGTTTGTTAATACCATTAATACCCTACATTCTAACATCTAGGAAATATATTAAATAGAAATGTTTATAGTATATTGTTATTTTATAAAACTCGGTCCTACGTGTAACGTAAGCTATTGAAGAAACTTGTTATTATGTATGATATAAGGTAAGTAATTGCGTTGTGTAACATAATCTATCAAATAAAATGTTATTATATTATAATTTTTTATGGTGTTATATTCTACTCACCTTAAATAAATTGCATCCAATCAATTTAAACAAGATATCTGTAGTTAAAGGTTTGATATTTGGAAATAACATTATTGACAATCCCACATCATAAAAGCGTTAATAAAATAACCTTTTATTAAGAGATAAATGGAAGTACAAATTTCATATGAAAAAATTCATAATTAGTTTTCTAATTAGGATAACATTGATGGTAATTGAAGATATCAACATAAATAAAAGCTTAAATAATTATAGATAATGATTGTGGTCTTTGGTAAATAGAAAGTGAACGATCAATGGAATGTTATGGGGATCAAAACCATAAATATGTGATGATTTTAAAGTTCCTTTAAATTATTATATAGGAATATAATATGAAAAAAATTCAAGATATTTTTACTAAAGTTGAGAAATTATTTTTCCTTCTAATAATATAAGGAAATATACTTACTTGACATGTTTGTAATACACAAGAAAAATTTAAACTGTTAGTTGTGCTTAAATAAATTTCCAATTCTTCCCTTACACATAGAAATGAATATCCTAAAATGAATTTTTTATTAAAAATGAACTAAAATTCACTTTTAATGGATCATGATATCCATAATATAATAATAATTAATTGATTCTATCTATAGATATTATTATAACAAAATTGTTAGCATAGGTTATTCAATGTGTATAAATCTTTATATGGTGAAGTAATACATTGATCTCTAAAACCTCATCAAAAGTTAAACATAATACATTTAATTAATGGTTAAACTTATTGAACTTCCAAAATATTAATATCGTTAACTTTATAAAAAATGATTATGAGTTTAGAAAATTAACTTATCATTAATCCCCAACAACATGAAGTAGCTCACAATCATCACATACCAAACATTTTTAAACATTATAATAACCTGAATTATCATAAAAAAAATTGAAAACCAAAATTATTACTTATTCTTAAAATAAAACAAATATTATTATATATATCTATTATATACAAAAAAATTCAACTCCATCAATGATAACATAAACCAATTTGTCAAAGAATCATTAATTAGTTCGAAGGTAGTTAGTACTATCCTATTTAGTTCATCTATATCAATCATCACTCCATCAAAAAAATTTATATCAACTTTAGAGATATATTAAGGGTTATATTCCCCTCAATCATGTGTTTTACCTGAAGTTATAATTTCTACTGAATCATTTTTATTTGTCATTGGTATCCTTTAACATATGGGTTCAAATATTTAATGAAAAAGTACTATATTACAATAACTATATATTTCATAATTATCATAACCATAAGGTAATCAATAAAATAATTTTGAAAAATATTCCAAGGATCCAAATACTCAAGCACATTAATCATTCGACTTCAGTTGTATTAACAGAATAAGTTTGACCTTGATCCCTTGGCTTCGTCTGAGGTATATTCCCTTGATTATTGGGAAATTTATTTTCATAATTCCCTATATCATTACTATTGACTCATTGAACATTGGAAACATATTTATTTCCCTTTCAATCACAGGAATTATTATATTTCTCTCTATACTTTTAAAAAAATCACATTCCCTGCAAGTAAGTACCAGAGTGTTTTTTCCATAATTATAACATGTGGGAAAATATTTCTTTCTCTTCTTCCCCCAATACATTTTTTCTATATTTTCCACTAATTTTCTAGAATCCATTAAAAGACATAATAATTATTCAACTATTTATATATCTTGATTAGAGATAAAACTATTTCATCATATGATGAAAAAGTTTGAGAGACCAGTGGCATTTGGAGACTTTTCTTAAGATCTTAAAAAAAATAGTCAATCTTTTACTCAGTGTTGTGTATGTAATTGTCACGACCCCCGCCCACCAAAGATGCCCCTCCTGAGCTGGCAATGGTGAAAGGGAGATAATGACCCCCGAGTCCCGCCTCCAGTAGGCCCCGGGTTGGCGACTAGCACCAAGGGTATGAGTTTTCACAAATATGGGAGGCATTACCCTTTTTTATTATTTTGGATCGGGAAATAGGTCAACTCAACCACTAAAAAGGGAAAAGAACAAGTGTATATAAATAAATCCAAACCAAGCCCACATGCATGTTTAAACAATTTTTATAACAAGGTACAAGTACAAGGAAGCTCAAAAGTACAATGCCAAAGAAAACAAGAGAACAACAACTGCAACAACTCCAACTGGCCGACTAGTAGGGTCCCGCACGGCCCTGGTAGTCCTCCTGGAAACCTGAAAGTAAACATAGGGTGAGCATACAAGTATACTCAGTAAGGAAACCTAAAGCTCTCATGCACAAGTGGGGAGACACCCTAAGGTCCCGTGAGAAAACGGAAGAACCAGAAACTAACAAGGAAAAACTATCCACCCAGCCTCACTGGTCACACTCACCAAGTAACACAAACAAGTTTAGTATATATATAGAACAAAAGTATTGGGTACCCCGCACCATTTCCCACTTAATTAGATGCTGCTCTTCCTAACGGCAAACGTCCTGACGCTACCACACTCTTCCCGCCCGCACACACCTGGGCCAAACCACGCATCCCGCCCGCACACACCTGGACCTCACAACCACGCATCTCTCCCGCACACACCTGGGCCACAACCACTAACCCGCCCGCAGACACCTGGGCCTCATCCCGAAGGTTCTTGGGAACGGTAAGCCTGCCCGAAGAGTCTTGGGCTAAAGGTCGCCTCAAGCCATCACAGCCTCTGAGACCTACCTGAAGAGTCTTGGGTGTAAGGTCACCTCAAGCCATCATAGCCTATGGAAGAAGGAGAAGGAAGGAGCTAGTAACTAAGGGGGAACACCCTCTCCCATAAAATGGGAGTGTTCGGCACTAGGTGCTTGACATGGGTGTGGTGCGACAAAACACAAAGATACAATTATATATATACATATACCAAACACACAACCCAACCTATGGCTTCTTAAAAAGAGAAACTGAGCATGTGCCTCGGCACTGCTACCACGAAGCATGCATCAACAACCAAAAAATCATCCCCCAACCCCATTTAGGTTTTCATGTTTCATGCAATGGTTTAACAAATTATTACTACTGGGAAACTATCATCCAGACAAAACCTTTCACAAACATATCCCTGCCATCCACAACCAAGGTTAGGTAAAACGCAAGCAACCACATGCCATTTCATTTACAAAAGAGTATCACAACCATACAACATTTCATCATTCATTTATTTAAAAGTTCCACACATAAAACCCTTTCCACACACAAAAAATTTCCGCATTTGAAAACACCTTTTTACTTCAAAATACTTTTCATAATCAAAACACTTTTCATAAATAAAGACATTTTCCACAACCAACCACTTACCATTTCAACCCCATCGTTTACAAAACATTTCACACCTCCACGTTTCCGCCATCAACCATTCCAATAAGATCACCACCCAAACGTCGCAGCCCCGCTACTCACCCAAACCACAACAGCCCACAAAACACCCCCAACACATGCCACGTAACCAAGACAACACCCAAATTTTCATTATTCCATTTTGGTTCAACCGGGGTGATCACACAAGGGTTCTAGATTTTCATTTAAAAAGTCAACTTTACGTGATTAACCAATTTTTACATTTCATGAAGTTTCCATCCATAAGAAAATACAGAAGGAGAGGGAAACATTTAATTGCGTAAGCAAAGGCCCCCAACGACTGTGATTTTCAGTAGGTAGAAGCTCATTTAATTCACAAATATAATATCACAGGATATAAAAAGTAAGGTAACAACAATCACTAACTTCCCAACCCCATTCTTTAACCAGTTATTATCTTTATTTAAAGGTTCAACCATTTCTCATGAGAAAAAAAGGATACTCGCCACACATGATACAAAAATTAGAGAGACAAAGGTGATATCCCTACCTCAAAAGGTCCCGATCACGTCGCTTCCGACGACGTCCTTCGGTGTCCTCCGCCTTCGCCAAACCCGACAAACGCATCCTAGGATGGAAGCTGGAGAAGGAAGACTAGAAGGAAAGGTGACAAGTCCGGGCTTAGAAGCTTCGTCTCGTCGCTACGATCCTGTGGCCGCTGACGGATCGTAATTCGGAGCTCGGACAAAGAAGTTAGAGGAGGAATACTTCTCGATCGTCCAAGAGCGTCGTCGTGCGAAGAAGAAACGATTGGTCTGGAAATAATCCGCGACCCTTTCTTATATAGGAAAAAAATAGGTAAAACAGTATGCAGCGTGTATTGATGAATACACGGTGTGACCGTACACCCGTTACGCGTTTTGACTGGTCAACACACGACACGTCACGCGGTTTCCACGCGTTTTAATAATAAGACGTTAATTTTATTAATATGTGTGTTTTGTTGACCTGAGACATAACTCATAAAAAGGTATCCATTACTGGTCTTAAAATGACTGTCTTAATTATAGGATTACACTGCCGCTGACGGTTCGTCATTCCGACACCATATGAAGAAGTTACGGTCAAATTAAGATTATATAACCCAAAACAAAAACATTATTATTATATTATTTAATTTAATTTAACACTTATTTTCTTTCCACCTCAAATAAGAACCCACGCTCAACATGTCTTAAAGTGAAGCACATAAGCCCCCATGATTGACTCCACTTTTATATTATCATTATTATCATTTAATCATTATTATATTTTAAAATTTCTCTCTCCAATCACAATTATATTTATGCCCCTTTATTTCCCCTCACGCCTAGCACATCATAAGATTTCAATTTTTTTCATTTCACCTTATTTCCAAAATTATTATCATAATAATAATTAATACTACACCAAAAGTGGCGCCTCCCTTCCTAATTCCATGCCCAACATGCCCCAACCTTCATTCCTTTATGGTTTTTATTATTTTCTTTATTATTCCATCACTTTGTAATCTCTCTCCAATATCACTTCAATACCATTATTAATAAAATTAATATTAATAATACCCATCATTAATGTTCAAATTTAGTCCCATTAAAATATATTACCATAATTATTCTTATATTAAACTAAAACCATTCCATGTGACTCAAAACCATTTCATTTAATTGAATTAAATGACAAAACAAAATTAATATAACTTACATATTCAACCCCTTTTTAATACATTTAATTTCATTAATCTCTCGCACATAGTTTTACGTCATCATTGTTATTACTCTTTTTCAATAATAATAATAACAATTCATTATTTCATTTTATTAACTCATCGCCATTATTATTTTTAATAACAATAATATTTATGCTCATCGCATTGACTACATTAAACCACCGTGTTGGATATCTGAATCCAACCATGCCACATCAATGTCGCATAACATACGTCAATTTAATTATTCAATTATATTTCTTTTATTTCACATTGATTAAACTAAAACCATTTTAATTTAATTAACACCAAATATTTTCAAGCCATCATAATAATAATAACACTTACGCTACGCATCTTCATTTATTTACTTGCAATAAATATCATAACTCATTTTATTAATTTATCATTAATATTATGAATAATATTAATAACGCAACACCTATTATTATTATTCTAATTTAATTCCAACAATTTCTCAATTAATATTAAACTAAACGCCTTATTTTTTTTAAATTCTTATTTAGAATTAAAACCCCTTTTAATTTAATTAATCACACACTTTATATCACCATATTTATTATTTAATATAATAAAATGACAAAACATCTTTTTTTTTTAATCTTCTTCGTTTTTATCATTAATAATTATCATTGTTACGCGCGCCGTGTTGACCACATCGATTTCAACAAAGGAATGGACCGGAGGGGTCCGGTCCATTACATCAGATACCTCTCAAAACATTCTCGTCCTCGAGAATTAAAACCAACCCATAAAAGGGGGAAAGGTCCGAACAACCACCCCTTAAGATACCTCTCAGGCCTCTTGTCATAACAAGAAACAACCGACACCCCTAATTATGTGAGTTAGGAATTCCCTCTCCTATGTCGAGATATTATCCGCTTTAGGCGGCACTGACTCGCCTGCACGGGTTTAATCACATCCACATTAATGCGTCTCGATTAAGGACTGAGCCTTCCCACTTCCATATATTAGGATTTTCCAACTTACACTGCACCCAACAACGTACAACCCACACACTGCCCGGACACATGGCTTGAGGAATTCCTTGTCCCATGTCGAGATATTATCTGCTTTAGGCGGCACTGACTCGCCTGCACGGGTTAAATCGCATCCACATTAATGCGTCTCGATTAGGGATTAGGTCTTCCCCTCCCCACATGATAGGGCTCTTCACGTACATTTAAAGAAAAGCGAGAAACAACATAGCATTAAAAACTCACAAAAACAAGGTCCAGGCCCAGAGAATGAGCAAAAGAGTTCCAACAAAGGAGTGTCATGATCTTGAATTTAAACAAAACATAAGTGAGAGAATTTAAGTAAAACCGGAAACATCCCTCTCGATCTCTGGCCTTGCTAGGGTTGCCACTTCTATTGCGTGAAACTGTCTGTGTCCCACTCCTCTGCCATTCTGTTGACGTCCAGGTGCCAAGTTGTTCGGTAACCAGGGAACGCCTAAGCCCAAGTAGTAATGAAAAACTCAAAGTTTTAATTATCATTTTATTTTAATTTCTTTCCCAGAACACCCAAATCAAGTAAAACACAAAAATGATGATGTATGTACCTCCCCTAGGGTCTCTACCCTGCAATCAATATAGTCTCACTTGGTCGTTCGGTAGGCTCAGAGTCCTTGCATCGGATCACGGGGGGCCCTAAAATCCCGTGTCTTAGCCGGTCTTCCCTGGACTATGTCACGCACCAAGATTAACGAACACTGTTGCCCTACCATCCCATGCAATCCTCACTGTGCCTAACTCTAGACTCCATCCTATCTCTCAACCATCACCTCTGATACCATTCTGTCACGACCCCCTCCCACCAAAGATGCCCCTCCTGAGCTGGCAATGGTGAAAGGGAGATAATGACCCCCGAGTCCCGCCTCCAGTAGGCCCCGGGTTGGCGACTAGCACCAAGGGTATGAGTTTTCACAAATATGGGAGGCATTACCCTTTTTTATTATTTTGGATCGGGAAATAGGACAAGTCAACCACCAAAAAGGGAAAAGAACAAGTGTATATAAATAAACCCAAACCAAGCCCACATGCATGTTTAAACAATTTTTATAACAAGGTACAAGTACAAGGAAGCTCAAAAGTACAATGCCAAAGAAAACAAGAGAACAACAATTGCAACAACTCCAACTTCCCGACTAGTAGGGTCCCGCACGGCCCTGGTAGTCCTCCAAGAAACCTGAAAGTAAACGTAGGGTGAGCATACAAGTATACTCAGTAGGGAAACCTAAAGCTCTCGTGCACAAGTGGGGAGACACCCTAAGGTCCCGTGAGAAAACGGAAGAACCAGAAACTAACAAGGAAAAACTATCCACCCAGCCTCACTGGTCACACTCACCAAGTAACACAAACAAGTTTAGTATATATATAGAACAAAAGTATTGGGTACCCCGCACCATTTCCCACTTAATTAGATGCTGCTCTTCCTAACGGCAAACGTCCTGACACTACCACACTCTTCCCGCCCGCACACACCTAGGACAAACCACGCATACCGCCCGCACACACCTGGGCCTCACAACCACGCATCTCACCCGCACACACCTGGGCCACAACCACTAACCCGCCCGCAGACACCTGGGACTCATCCCAAAGGTTCTTGGGAACGGTAAGCCTGCCCGAAGAGTCTTGGGCTAAAGGTCGCCTCAAGCCATCACAGCCTCCGAGACCTACCTGAAGAGTCTTGGGTGTAAGGTCACCTCAAGCCATCATAGCCTATGGAAGAAGGAGCAGGAAGGAGCTAGTAACTAAGGGGGAACACCCTCTCCCATAAAATGGGAGTGTTCGACACTAGGTGCTTGAAATGGGTGTGGTGCGACAAAACACAAAGATACAATTATATATATACATATACCAAACACACAGCCCAACCTATGGCTTCTTAAAAAGAGAAACTGAGCATGTGCCTCGACACTGCTACCACGAAGCATGCATCAACAACCAAACAATCATCCCCCAACCCCATTTAGGTTTTCATGTTTCATGCAATGGTTTAACAAATTATTACTACTGGGAAACTATCATCCAGACAAAACCTTTCACAAACATATCCCTGCCATCCACAACCAAGGTTAGGTAAAACGCAAGCAACCACATGCCATTTCATTTACAAAAGATTATCACAACCATACAACATTCCATCATTCATTTATTTCAAAGTTCCACACATAAAACCCTTTCCACACACAAAAAATTTCCGCATTTGAAAACACCTTTTTACTTCAAAATACTTTTCATAATCAAAACAATTTTCATAAATAAAGGCATTTTCCACAACCAACCACTTACCATTTCAACCCCATCGTTTACAAAACATTTCACACCTCCACGTTTCCACCATCAACCATTCAAATAAGATCACCACCCAAACGTCGCAGCCCCGCTGCTCACCCAAACCACAACAGCCCACAAAACACCCCCAACACATGCCACGTAACCAAGACAACACCCACATGTTCATTATTCCATTTTGGTTCAACCGGGGTGATCACACAAGGGTTCTAGATTTTCATTTAAAAAGTCAACTTTACGTGATTAACCAATTTCCACATTTCATGAAGTTTCCATCCATAAGAAAATACAGAAGGAGAGGGCAACATTTAATTGCGTAAGCAAAAGCCCCCAACGACTGTGATTTTCAGTAGGTAGAAGCTCATTCAATTCACAAATATAATATCACAGGATATAAAAAGTAAGGTAACAACAATCACTAACTTCCCAACCCCATTCTTTAACCAGTTATTATCTTTATTTAAAGGTTCAACCATTTCTCATGAGAACAAAAGGATACCCGCCACACATGATACACAAATTAGAGAGACAAAGGTGAGATCCCTACCTCAAAAGGTCCCGATCACATCGCTTCCGACGACATCCTTCGGTGTCCTCCGCCTTCGCCAAACCCGACAAACGCCTCCTAGGATGGAAGCTGGAGAAGGAAGGCCGGAAGGAAAGGTGACAAGTCCAGGGTTATAAGCTTCGTCTCGTCGCTACGATCCTGTGGCCGCTGACGGATCGTAATTCGGAGCTCGGACAAAGAAGTTAGAGGAGGAATACTTCTCGATCGTCCAAGAGCGTCGTCGTGCAAAGAAGAAACGATTGGTCTGGAAATAATCCGCGACCCTTTCTTATATAGGCAACGAATAGGTAAAACAGTATGCAGCGTGTATTGATGAATACACGGTGTGACCGTACACCCGTTATGCGTTTTGACTGGTCAACACACGACACGTCACGCGGTTTCCACGCGTTTTAATAATAAGACGTTAATTTTATTAATATGTGTGTTTCGTTGACCCGAGACATAACTCAAAAAAAGGTATCCATCACTGGTCTTAAAATGACCATCTTAATTACAGGATTACACTGCCGCTGATGGTTCGTCATTCCGACACCATATGAAGAAGTTACGGTCAAATTAAGATTATATAACCCAAAACAAAAACATTATTATTATATTATTTAATTTAATTTAACACTTATTTTCTTTCCACCTCAAATAAGAACCCACGCTCAACATGTCTTAAAGTGAAGCGCATAAGCCCCCATGATTGACTCCACTTTTATATTATCATTATTATCATTTAATCATTATTATATTTTAAAATTTCTCTCTCCAATCACAATTATATTTATGCCCCTTTATTTCCCCTCACGCCCAGCACATCATAAGATTTCAATTTTTTTCATTTCACCTTATTTTTAAAATTATTATCATAATAATAATTAATACTACACCAAAAGTGGCGCCTCCCTTCCTAATTCCATGCCCAACATGCCCCAACCTTCATTCCTTTATGGTTATTATTATTTTCTTTATTATTCCATCACTTTGTAATCTCTCTCCAATATCACTTCAATACCATTATTAATAAAATTAATATTAATAATACCCATCATTAATGTTCAAATTTAGTCCCATTAAATTATATTACCATAATTATTCTTATATTAAACTAAAACCATTCCATGTGACTCAAAACCATTTCATTTAATTGAATTAAATGACAAAACGAAATTAATATAACTTAAATATTCAACCCCTTTTTAATACATTTAATTTCATTAATCTCTCGCACATAGTTTTACGTCATCATTGTTATTACTCTTTTTCAATAATAATAATAAAAATTCATTATTTAATTTTATTAACTCATCGCCATTATTATTTTTAATAACAATAATATTTATGCTCATCACATTGACTACATTAAACCACCGCGTTGGATATCTGAATCCAACCATGCCACATCAATGTCGCGTAACATACGTCAATTTAATTATTCAATTATATTTCTTTTATTTCACATTGATTAAACTAAAACCATTTTAATTTAATTAACACCAAATATTTTCAAGCCATCATAATAATAATAACACTTACGCTACACATCTTCAATTATTTACTTGCAATAAATATCATAACTCATTTTATTAATTTCTCATTAATATTATGAATAATATTAATAACGCAACACCTATTATTATTATTCTAATTTAATTCCAACAATTTCTCAATTAATATTAAACTAAACGCCTTATTTTTTTTTAAATTCTTATTTAGAATTAAAACCCCTTTTAATTTAATTAATCACGCACTTTATATCACCATCTTTATTATTTAATATAATAAACTGACAAAACATATTTTAATTTTTTTTAATCTTCTTCGTTTTTATCATTAATAATTATCATTGTTACGCGTGCCGTGTTGACCACATCGATTTCAACAAAGGAATGGACCGGAAGGGTCCGGTCCATTACAGTAATATATAAAAAAACAAGGTAACCTTGGAAAGGTATCATCATAATATTTAATACTTTATTCTTCCTTTTAATTTATGATAAGCTACTTTCTCTTCATCTCAATTTTTTTTCAAGATGGAAATATTTGTCAAATAATTCCTCCTTAAAATATTTCCATTCACTGAGTTCAATTTACTTTTCCTCCAAAATATTCTAGATCTGGAACCACCATTGATCAAAATCACCTTTGAGATAATACACCATAGGTGTAACCTATTCTTTTTCACCATATCCCATGGCCATAAAAATCTTCTTTAGAGACTAAACCATTGCTGAGATTCCATTGGTTTCATAGTCCCACAAAATGATGGGGGTTTTTATAGCATAAAGTGAACTAAAATAGGATAATATCACTATAGAAAAGGTTGCTACATCCCTGAAAGGTCATTTTTCATAACTTAATGAAGCCACCCTAATATAGTCACAATTAACTTAGTGATAATACCTAATGTACTGGCTTCCTCAATAGACCAGTATCTATATTAGCCACAAGAATCGATAGCCTTCCTCATTCTAGGTGATATTTCTAAATAATGAAATATATTGGATTAGCTCATAAAATTATAAATTATAAATTATAATGTAGAATTACAAATATTTTGTAACATTTATCATAAATTAAAATTTATGCATCAATCAAATCAAAATAATAATCTTTTGTTTCTTCGGGGATATCTTTATTTTAAAATCCATTATAATGGTTTTTGAAGAAAATGTGATTTATTATAAGAATATACACCAAGAGTGTCAAACTAGATGCATAGTAAGGGACATTTTCATGCACTAGATAATGATCAAATCAAGCTTAATTTACCCTTTTTAGTGTTATCAACCCTAGGTACCTCTGTTCCAGAACCACATTCACTTGTAATATCTAGAAATGGATGAATTTATAGAAAAAAACACAATCTCTTTCATATCAAAACATTTTGTATGATCTTCTATATATATCCTCACTGTCTATCATAGGGTTATGTCCACTAATATATGTTTTCGTAAATCTATTTCCCTAAGTTTATAATAAACTTCTTTTGATACCAATTATACTTACCTGGCCCCAACAGCCCGTATCCAGTGTATGCTTTATTACTCTGGAATAAGATATAAGAATAAAAATACAGATGGACCAAATAATTGAATAGTATTGGTAGAAAAGATATAAACTTGAGTCTTATATTAAATTTTAATACACAATTTAGAACACATTTGTTTGAGAATATTAAAATTCCTTCTATCATATCCCTTTATATCAATCATAAAATACTTCCTAGTATCCTGGAAAAAATAAAAAACTAAGAAAGGGGTCAGCT
The DNA here is from genome assembly GCA_963277665.1 of Viscum album. Classification (NCBI taxonomy): domain Eukaryota; kingdom Viridiplantae; phylum Streptophyta; class Magnoliopsida; order Santalales; family Viscaceae; genus Viscum; species Viscum album. Next base: position 146,933,009 of record OY728133.1, on the reverse strand, counting down.
CAAATTCTCAGTAAGGGTAAGAATACATCATAATTTATGAATAAATAATAAATAATCAATATGGTGTGGTAAATAACTGAAACACATTCCATTTAATCAATTACATGAGTATAAAATTGAATGAAAAAAATATGATCACATAATGCCTTATAAATAATCACATGAGCTTGAAACATGACCATAATTATTCTAACTAATTGAATAATTACATGGAATATAAAAAAATGAATTCATAATGAGGGTATGCATAATTTTGGACATCATATTTATAATGTCATGACCAATTAATATATAGTTACCCTCAAAACCTTTCATAAGAAATTTCAAAGTTTTAGTTTCAAACCCATAGGTTTTTTTTCAAATCATTTGTGTCAAGACCCTTCACAATATATTTAATTTAAATAACTTTCACAATAAATTTTAAAAATACTGTGTAAAAACTCATAGGGTTTGGCCAACTGATTATATCTACTTAGACCTATTGATTCATCGAAGGGCTATCAATATCGGTATCCACCCACCACTTACTAAGTCTAATGCATTCCTCATATAAAATGAGTGAAACATAATCAATATAAAAATTCATATTAAAAACTAACGTAAAAAATATAATAGTCACCCAAATCAAATAATCAAAATTATAGACCATCTAGAGTAATATAGTGAATGGTATTAAAATATCATGTCAACAATCAATCTATTCATAATCCATCCATAGAAAAATAAGGACAATATCAATACAATATATACCAATTAGATTATAATTACATTAAACTATCGATGTAATTGATGAATAAAAATACTATAATATATCTTTAAAAATATTTTTAGGAAAATATCATTTTCATTTTGAAAATCAGAAAACATTTTAACAACACTTTTCATTAAAAAGCATTTTAAAAAATTAAAATTTCAAAAAAATTATTAAAAAATATTTTCTTAAAAAATATCCTTATAAAACAGAAAAGGAATCCTAAAAAGGATGGTCATGATGGTGGGTAATTTCATAAATTCCATACAAGTTAAAAATAACATTACCTTTTCAATGTAAAAAGCTTATAAAAGTGCATTTTTTGGAAAATGACAAGAAGATTCCATTCACATTTTCAGTTAAAAGCTAGAGAGGAATTGTTTTAACAATGACATATTATTCCTTTGAAAACCTTTTGTAAAAAGTAAGAATTGGTAATTAGAGCTTTAATAAATCATTTTTAAATGGTAAAAAAATTGAAATCATTTTCAAAAAACATGGTTTTGGAATATAACAGATTTCCAACTGAAGAGTGTAATGAAGTCTGGTTTTCTTAAAAACATTTTATCAATTAATTTAAGTACCAAAGATTGAAAAAATGAAACAATTTCTTGAAAATACCATTAATAACTATAGTATAAGAAAATAATTTTTTTATTAGGAAATGGTAAAATAATCTTGTTCAACTGAAATTCAAGAATAAATAATCTCGATTAGAATGAGATTGGGAAATAAAAATTTACAATGATTATAATGTTGAAGTGAGAATTAATCAACGAATCAATTATGTATTTAAATTTAAAATACACATAAAAATTTTAAATACACTATAATATAATCACATATAATTTTACACATAATCTTAGAATGACAAAATCAATGATGTAGAAGTTTAACCCAAAGAGCCAAAATTGAGTTAAGAAATCCCTTACCTCACACTTCATTTTGATTGAAATTTATTTAACTGACATTATAGTGGTTTTATACATGTTATTAAATATTACTAGAACCATATTAATAATTATAAAATCACATGTGATCCTTTTATAACATTTTTTCACGGGTTCCTTAATAATATTTCATTATTTTCATTGTTTTGGGTGTTAATTGTATTGTTTTTTTATGTGTGTTTTGTATTTAACGATATGGTTTTTACATATATTTTATAGTTACATCATCCAAAAAATAATATTCAGGTCATAATTATCATATTTTTACATCAATTTAACTTTTAAAACAAACAATTGAAGAAGGTTTTGAGAAATGAAGTACGTTACGATCAAGGAGACGGTAGTCTATACGTACACATGAGCAACGTTTCAATTTTCCAATGATCATTATGGAAGGAAGGAAAGTAATAAAAAACATTATATAATTTTCATAATATCAAATATAAACAATTATATAATTATATATATCATCCTTGTGGTGTGGAAATGAAAAGAGAGTCACATCGCTTCATGAAGGAGGCAGTCCACACATACACGAACGATGCTATCATCTTTAAGTGAGTGGAGAAGTAAGAAAGAAAATTATATATAATATATTTATAGAATTATAAATATTTCATTATTATTATAATTGTTTCAATTATATCACTAATAATCATTAAATTTATCCTTATCACCTTCCATGAGAAGCATTAGTGAAAGACGAATCACATGGCTTTGCGAGTCAGTAATTTTCCGTACACACGAACGATGTTATCATATCTCCTATGAGATGGAAAGTAAAAAAGATATATATATATATATATATATATACATATATACATACATATATTATAAGGACTAAATAGGTATAAATATTTTTTAAATATCATATATATAATTTTTATCCATCATTATACCCAACCGTCAAAAATAGCAATAGAAGAATGAATGATATCAGTTCATGAGGAGGTAATCCTCCATACATATGAATGATGATTTTGTAACCCATTTTATGGAGGAATATATCTCTATATGTTTTTCCATTATTTTGAAAACATGTCATAATTTTTAAGATATTGATTTTATAATATCATCATGGTTTCATAACAAATGAAGGAGGTGGAGAATGAAATAAAATGATGATGCTCTTTGAAGGAAATCACTTCTTCTTCGAGTATCCTCCTTAGGTTTGTCATAAATCCTTAAAAGGTTAGATTTATTGAAAAATAATGATTATAGAATGAGGTTATAGAATTTGGGAAGTGATTTGGGTAGTTATTTTCTGAACCAAAAAATGCGAGAAGGTGTGAACAAGAGAGGATATGGGGTGGCCTTTTATAAGTGAGGTGAGTGGGACATTTGTAATTTTTAGAAATGATTCAATCATAACTATGTTTTTATCATCCCAAAAGCTTTAAAAAAGGACCATTATTGATCCTATAATATATCATATGTAAATATGGCCATAAAATGGGCGTTTCACAAGTTTCAATTTCATTTTAACCCATATCTTCTTAGTTTAACCCATGGTAAATCCATTGGTACCTTAACCGTGATAATTATTTTTTATTGTTTTCACTATTCATTTTGGTCAAAAATTAAGTTAAACTTATTATAAATTATACATTATGATGATTAAAAATAAGGAATCAATTTTTATAAATTAAAAACATATACTTAGAAAACTTTAATTAAATATTAATCCCAGAGATGTGATGAGAAAGCAGGTTTTCAAGTGAAAATGTTTAAATATTTAAAATATTTTTATATCGAAATTAAATATGTAAGTGATTATAATTACATAAATTGGGTTAATTTATATATAATTTAACTAATTTTACTTTTAAAACCAAATAAAAATATAATTTAACATTATAAATTATTTAAAAAAAAGTCGATTTTCAATTAAAATGCATTGTTTTTCACTATTCATAAAAAAATGAAAATTTTATAAAAAATATCTAAAATTAACCCTATGATAATTTTTTTAAAAGTGACAACATGAATTGGTCACCCAATTCATGCTGAAATTTATTAAAATCAAAGATGTCAGTACAAGCACGAGGTGCAAATAACTTACACCAGCAGACAGTAAAGGGGAAAAAAGAAAAACCTGAACAATAAGAAGAAGAACAACCAGACCAAGGTCTTCAACAAGAAAGGCATTTAGGTTGAATTCCAAATTTAGCAAGCAACCAGGAAAACGCTGTAGTGCATCACAGCTACAGAAAGAAAGAAGAGACCACCGGCTCGGCCTCGATCAAGAATGAATAACACAGGTTCCGCAAGACAGAATTTAAGGAGAGGAAGTCACTCCCATGGTATATCCTTGAAGTCAAAATCGGGATTTTTTTATACTCAGCCAACATCCTAATAAACACACGCTTTCTGATTTCAAGGTATTTTTCAATAGTAATGAGACAATCTTGATATTTATGGAATGTGATTGCGTCTTGTTCATCCATCTATTCCTTAGCTGCATCTCCCACTGCCTCCTCATTATAGTAGGCATCCCTATATACCAAATAGGTATTCCTTTAATCATATTCTTCAGCTGAACCAGATATTGCAATAGGTTGATCAACCAATGTTGGGATTTAATGCTCTTTCTTAGTGATGTCAAGAGATCATGTAACTATTGTTCTTTCGAGGTTAGAATAGTCTTGACGCTTCTTCATTTTCTTAGGATGTGGAGTAATGAAACCATCATCGTCCACCATTGGTTTTTTACCTTTCTTAGTACTTGAGTTGAGAAAGTTTTCTTCAATCTGACTAGGATTTTCATCATCTGCAAGCAAGGATTCACTCGCATCAGAGAGTTTCCCTTTCTCATTGCCTTTAGGGTCATATAATTCAATTTGATTCCCTTGCTCTTTAGTCATGGATTTTAACCATTCTTTGTTCTCAACTGATTTTGATACTAGATGAGATTAACTATTAGATATAAGAGCCTATTTATTCATAAATATTTGATTTATTATTTTTTGAACTCCATCTAAGGAAATTTTGATGATATTACTTGGTTCAACTTACTTTTTTATTTCCCATAATTTTATGTTTATAATTCTGGTAGAATCCTCTTCATAACTAAATTTATCGAAACATGTTTGTATGATATTGAATTGATAAATTACATATTATTAACTCTTGTTTACAAAAAAAATAAAAGATATTATGTTTCCTCATCATATTCACCTTTCTCTTTTTTTGTTGGTCTAGACTTATTTTCAATTACTTTAACATCACATGTTTCCACAATTTTGTGTGACTATTTATTCCAGCACCTATAGAACCTTTTATCGATTGTGTAACCCAGGAGAATACCTTATTTATAATTTTCATCTAATATTCATAATTTTTAATTCTTAATCTTAATTATGTAAGGACTTCCAAACTCTTTTAAATATTTTACAATTTGTTTCTTATTATTCCAAAAATCGTAGGGGTTAATGCTTGTTCTTAGTTTAGGAGGACATGTAATTTGAATATATATTGATTTATATATGGATTCTATACAAAATAACTCAAGGAGTTTATATTCTACAACTATGGTCCTTCCCCTTTCAGCTACACTTATATATTTTCATTATAAAACCTTATTTTTCTAATAAGTGTAGGGAGTAATACATTGATACTTCATTCCTTATTTTTATATAAAGGTTTAAAAATATTTACAAGTAAACTCATTTACATTATTCATTTTTGTATCAACCTGAGATTTCATTATATAACTTATATATATAAATATTTTTTAAATGCATGTTCACATGAAAAACCAAACTAATGAAAAAATAACCTTGATTTATTTTAAATATTATATATGACCACTAATACAAAGCCATTAGATAAGTCAGTATCAATTTAAGTAATAGTGTTACAAAAACAATAATGAAAGTAAGAATAAATGGAATTTAGATGTAAAAGTTTTCCATATGAAGTTTTATTTACAAAAACTCATAAGTGAGATAGTTTTTTCTACGTTTTCCCTTGACCAATCCCAAGTTGACTGAAGCAATCATGGTTTAATAAAAATAATATATGAGATAAGCTAAAGCTCAAGAAGATTACCAAAATATCCATGCTATATAAATCATTACCCAAAACTAAAACTAGATATTATATAATTGTTTGGACTTATGTAGAGATCATAAGTGTTTATATAAGCATAAGTTAGGATTATATCAAAATATAAGAAAATATTTATCAAAAAATATCATGAATTTATTAACACTTCAAAATGTATTTTTTAAATTTAATTTATGATTAAAATTTTATTTTTTCATAAAAAGGAATATTATTTCAATAAATTAAATTTATTTTAATTTAATAATAATAATATATATTAAAATTAGAATAATTTGTAATAATGATGATACAAAAAGTAATTTTTTCAATAAAAAACAATTTTTTCTATATTTTATGTTTTTAATTAAAAATAATATTTATAAATTTCAGGATATTAATTCAATAAAATTAAAATATTTTTTGAATTTATCATGGTAATATTAACTTAATATGAATTTTTATAATATTTGAGAAATAATTAATTTTTGGGTGAACTGGGAAAATATTGAATTTATTAATGCTATCACTTTTATGAAATTATTTTATTGTATGAATAAATTGAATGTTTTTAACACTTTTAATAAAAAATTATATATTATAAAGTAAAATAAAACATTTCAAAATTATATGTTGAATTTATAAACCCATTCTCAACATTTTGAAAATTTATGCGGCATTTTAATTAAAACTGTTTTTCTAATGTTTTTATTATTATTTATAACCTGAATAAAAAAAGTTATTTATTTATTTTATTTTTAAATAAATATTCTATAAGTGATAATAATTATTTAAAATTAAATTAATCAATTTCATTTATAATTATATCTTAATCATAAATATTTTTTTTAAACATAAACTTTTTCAAAAAAATAGGGTTTTGCACATTATGTGCATTTTCATTAAAATTAATTTCCATAAACACAATATTTTTGTTTATAAATTTTATTTAAATCGTAGAATAATAATTTTAAAATTATTTAAATTCATATGATCTTATTTTTTCATTAATATTAATTACTAAGGTTAAAAATTAATTTCTTAAGTAAAAGTTAATTTTGGTACAATGTTAAAAGTAAAAAAGGAGAGGCCTTGAAACATTCTTACATTTTCTTAAAATGAATTTATGAGAGGATTTTTGATGTTATATTTTACTATACCCCATGTTTTTTTACTTCTGAGGCATTGACACTTGAATTTTGTCATGACATTATTAAAAAAGTGATGTGTGTTTCCAAAAGTGACATTTTCACCTCTTATAATGTTATCACTTCCACCCTTAAAATATATAAAACACCTTTTAATTAATCTTTTAAAATATTATATATTACTCTCTCAAAAAACATATCCCACTTATATAATCTTTTGGTCACCATATGTTTTATTAAGTCCTTCACTTCCTAGGCTTTTTCCAAGAGAAAACTGCAACTTTCAACGTGAGTATTACCTTCTCTTTGTATTTTCTACTATTAAAACATTTCCTAAAATAATTTATAAATTTGTTAATATAATTAAGAGAGTATAATTATTATTCCAAAGTTTCATTTTATTAATTATACAAAAAATATTCAATCCTTTCTATCCACTAAGAAAACAAAATATCATCGATCATGGGAATGTATGAATTACCACCAACACGACATGATGTGATTTTTTCCCATTATTAGATCTCAAGGATGTACTAAGGATGGATTTTAAGAATAAATATAAAATATAAGTCCCAAATATAATTAGAAAATTATAATTTTAAATATACCACCATTCATTATATTCATTTATAAACAAGATCGTTAATCGTGTGTTTGTATGGTCTACCACATCCCCAAACAATGGATTTCATTTTTCATAACCACCAATATAGGTTGGTTATAAGAATGAGTTTAATGAGGATATATGATAATTATTACATATTAAATAATATGTAAAATTTATAATAACATTATATAATTACTTTCTCGTACTCATTCAATCAATATAACACACTCTTTTTTTGGTTAGTTTTATCTCCTATATAATTGATATTGTAATATTTATGTCTTGGTTAATTTAGGAATGTTATATTATACTAAAAAGTGTAATAATAATTTATTCAATATGTAAAAATAATTCTTGAATCATAATATTATTATCTAATTATGTTAATGGTAAGTTCCCTCCCCAACTCATTAGCTTGAGAGGAGACATAAGTGATACTAACATTAGTTAACATTACTCAGACACCAAAGGCCGGTAATAAAATCCAATGTTTTAAATAGAATACACATGGGGGAATATTTTACCATTTAATAAAAACACACACAACACCCACATATCAAGATATAAATAAATAAAACCAAACAAATCTATATAAATGATTCAGGATACAAAAACTTGTTGTACTAAAAAATGATACCAGGATGAACATTAGAGTAATAGAAGATTAATGAGAGATAGAAAATAAAACTAAAAATCCATTAAAGACCCATGTATGAAAATTTCACCACTCCGAACCAAGAGTTAAACAAACTCTAAGCTCCAAATTCACCAACTATGATATAGACATCAAGCAGGGCCACTATAAAAGTAAGAACTATTCCATTTCCTATATCATGGAAAACATCATCTACTTATGTACCAAAGTGAATATTCATGGGTGAGTAATCCTAACCTGTAGGAGAGCCCAATATTATTTCCACATAACACTAAGAATAAAAAATTGTTATCTATTAGGATATACAATATGATGGAAGAATATCAAAGCATTAACCAATCTTCACAATATAAAATATTTCGTATGAAAAGGTTTTCAAAAAGAAGTTTAATAAAAAAAATTATATTTAGAAAATAAAAATAAGTTCATAATTTCAAATTTGGAATAATAAACAATATTTTCACTTTAAAATACCCATAAATTACAAGTGAATACCTTATACTCCCGATCGATGGTATATCCCCCACCGAGCTATCTCTTGGTGATAATTTCATCCTTGTACCATTCCATACGGCCCTAAACACCAAGTTTGTTTCAACAAGGCCTTATAAAATGAAATCATGAACACAAACCATCCCATTAATTTTTAAATGGAACCCACAACCTTTAATGACAAGAAAATGTTCCAAAACATCATTCATTCATGAAAAATCTATTGATCAATTTAATAATACATTGCAGTGACACCCATGATTAAATATCCAATATATCTAGTAAGAGAATTATCTGTAGAGTTTTACTATGGATAAAACATTAAAGAAATAGGAGAAATATTTTAGCAACATAAATACCTTCAAGTTCCAATTAAAGTGGAAATAGAAAAACAAACCACCAACCTCCGGTTCATTGGAACAATGGACATTAGAAGATTCCACAAATCTAACATCTTTAATATACTTCTCTATTAAATCCAAATAAGATATAATCAAAACACCTCAAGGTCTATATATACAATATAAAAACTCTAATATATGGTTCCATTAAATAAATTTTGGGAGATCCAAGAATATAAGGAAAAATGTTATCCTAACCTTCTATTTCCACAATTAAACACTCAAGTATTCATTGAAAAAAGAGTTTGGGTATTGGGGAACACTAAAGATCACCTAGGATATCCCTTGAATTATAAATAGATAAGTAGGAAACTAAGTGAGGGTTTATAAGTATAAGAACCAATTAAACAAGATAAACACAACTAATAATGAAATAAAATTATAATTCACATTGTGAATCCTTGTGAGTTCATACATGATGAATTTCAAATCACCTCATTTTTATTTTTCTAAAAAACCATCTCAATACATGAATGGGTTTGACATCAAAAATCCATTAAACATCGACACATGAAAATTGTTCACATGTTAAAGTAACTCACAACCTATTCCAAGGGATTATTGATTTCATGAAACCATTATTCACGACATAAATATTTCATATATTAATATTCAAGGTTATTATTCTCTTTTTACCTCTGAACACTTCCAGTAAACTAACCAATCAACTCCAAACATGAATAAAAATTACATAATGATAGAATAACTCTAACAGGGGGTGCTACATTCTCCATACCATTGGTATTTTCATCCTTATGAATATTTATATCAATGTTTACTTTGAAAATATCCATTAATTTATCCCATATAAACTTTTACAATTCCCATGTTACCTCTTGAAATTGACCATACATCCATACAAATCACACCAATATAATACATATCCCTCATAGGAACTTTTCCCATTTTTCCAAAATTCATACCAGTTCATGGATAAAAGTCACATCAAGATTAAGAGTAACATGATACCAACTAATCACATGATGAGGATTAAGGGGAAACTTCTTGAATTGAGAAACATGGAAGAAGTTATGGACAATAGTGAATATTTATAATAAGGCTAACTGATATACACAAGTTCCAATCCATTCAAAAACTTCAAACTATCTCGTATACCATGGTTCTAAAATCTCTTGTTTCCCCAAGTGTCAATGAATAACTCTCTGTGACACTTTCAAAAACATCCTCACTCTTATCCAAAGATAATCTACCATGTTGCAATATCTAATAGGGTTAAAGTGTGATAACTTAGTGATTTGATCCATAGTTACCCAAATAACATCATGCATTCAAAACATTATTAATAGACCTATGAAAAGACATTGAAATTTTATCCCACTTCAATATAGGTATAAGAATATAGTAAAGCATAATGGACACCCACATATTCCCCAATTTAACCTATTTATTTGTTATTAATTTCATCACATAATATTCATTATTGTGTCTCATACCTGACCACCAGAAATTATTTTTTATTGACTTGTACATTTTCCAAATACCTGGATGTATAGCCCATATCTAATGGTGATATACTAAAATAATATGTTCTTGATAAAACTAAGGGACTAAAATTTTGTTTAGTAAATGTAGTAAGGAGTTTTCATCCTCCCTCTAGACATTCAAAGTCTCCCCACCATTTAGGTCTGACCTAATAGTGATAAAATCAGGATCTTCTCTCTAATCCTCATTGAAAGGATCCACTAATTTCAGAACTACATTAACTAGAAATAAAATTGCATGTTACTCCTTTGAAACACAATATAGATTCTAGTTTATAATTAGGATCATTAGCTACCATTTTTTCCAATCTTCCTTGACATATTTTCTATCTGATTTATGACATAAATCAACTACCAAAAATTCCCATTACAAAGTTTGTATACCATGTGAAAAAAAAACATTTGGAGGTACTCCATATATCTTCATTTCATTATGTTAAAGTCTCACTAAGAGAATTTTTATTTTAAACTTTTATGGTTTGTAAAAATAACGAACTACTGTCCAAAGAGGAAATAACACTAGGTATTTAATGCATGGATATCTGTAGGTAATTGTAGGTCACTTGTAGGATAATGTTTCTCATTTGCATAAAAATAGCTCAAACTTTAGGCCACAAAATGGTCTACACAACAAAGTCTATATCAAGACACATCAGAATATACCATATAATCCTTACCCTATTTTTGAAAGATTAGGATTGGTTCTGATGTGAGATGAGTTTTAATATATGGAAATATTTTATAAAAATCATCATTTCATATGAATGTAACACCCTTTCTTTTCAAGTAAATAACAGGAGAAGAAAGTCTAAAGGAATACAAAAAAATTATGATATGATCATCTTAATCTGAGAAAACTGTATATTTCAAAAATGTTTTTTCTGTTTTCCAAGAGACGTGTGATTCAATATTCCTAGGGTTAACTGATATAACTTCTTCATAAATGACATGCTTGAGGAAAAAAATTCATGTATCCAAATTCCTCATTTAGAAAAATTATCTAATAAATGATGATACCATAGTGTAATCAGTATAATGTCCATTTGCTCCTCATGTCCATTACTTGTTTGAGAGTAAACAAGAATATCATTAAAAAATACCATGAAAAAAGATTCAATGTACCTATAGAATATAAAATTCATCAAATTAATTAATGTGGTAGGTTTATTCATTAAACCAAAGGGCATGATGACATATTCATAATGGACATAGAAACTCTGAATTTTTATTTTAAGAAAATCATATTGTTTAGCTCTAAGATGATGATATAATCAGTATAAATCAATCATTTAGAACCATTTTATCCATTTAATTTATCAAATATATCATTGATTCGAGAAAGATGATATCAATTTTTTTATTGTAACCTAATTTAGCTTATGATAATCCATACTTAATCAAAGAGAACCATCTATCTTCTTGAAAAATAAACTGATTAGCCCAAGTTGATGTACTATGTCTACTAAAACCATTAATTAAGAACTTTTATTGCTAAAAATCTAACTCTCACAACTCTTCAAGGTCCATCCTATAAGAAGGTAATGAAATAAGGATTTTTTCATGGTTTAGATCGATGGAAAATTCAATTTACCACTTTGGTAGTAACCTAGAAAAATCATTTAGAAAGACATCTAGGTATCGATACACTATTCTAGAAAGAGACCCATTTTTATTTCATCCATAGTTTACAAGGTCATTGAAACTAGTTTTCCATAGATGGTTATATCCACTATCACTAAAGGTCTGTCTCTACGTACATTTATTTTCTAATCCCCCTTGAATACATGAAGAGCTCTATATAGGGATGTAAAAATCACATGAAAAGTGTATAAGTCAATATAGGATTTAAATTCCTCTAGTTAATCCTTACCAATGTTTGGATAATGAGTATCCATCTTCATAAATATAAACTCCTAGAGAAATTAAATAATATTAATGATAATGGAATATGTTGGTAATTTAAATACTCTTCACTCCTACTATCCAAGATGTGTATTCATACTAATGATACGAGGCATCATTTCCATATTTAATCCAAATTGTTTATCCATATAATAATAAAATAAAGAATATGATGCACCAGTATCAAACAAGATATATATAAGAGTTGAATTCATAAGAATGGTACCTCACACCATGTAGGAATTTGGTTTTATGCTCATAATTTTCTGTTCTTCTCTATAAAATTTCCACTCAGATATCATGAGATAGCTCTGGACTTCATAATGCGGTTCTTCTTAAAGAATAAAATTGTTCTCAGAGGTTTCCTTGTTTTCCAGGGTCTATGGATGAGAAATATTCTAATAGAACTATTTCTTCCTAGTATATGAATCCTAAGGTTTAATTAATATATTTTGACTTCTAATCTCATAATTTTATGAAAATAATTCTTGATATTCCCTTTTATTCCATATTTGTGGTAATTAATTGGTGGTTTTGTGAATTCCTTCTTCCTATGTGAAATCACACCACACTAGAAACTGACTGGTTCATTTTATCAATGTGGTGGATATGTGATTGATCCCATGGATTGATTTTTTGTTTTATTTTTCCCCTAGGAGTAAATATCACTATTTCCTTTATTCCCATTGCAGAAGCTCCCACCAACACTCTGCTGGGAAATGGTGTCCCCTCCAATTAGATTCCCTACATGGTCACTTTCTCCCACCAATACATTACTCAAATTTTTTGTATTTTCATTAATATATAACATTACAAACTATAAGTGAACCTCAGGTAAGAGACCCACCTAAAAAATATGATCTTTTAGTCTTTCCCTATTAGGTACCTCTAGTGCAAAGAGAATATGGGGATTGAATTTAGTATTATATTCATTCACTAACATACTCCCCAGTCCAATTGGAATAATTCTATTATTATTGTTATATGGATGGTTTCTAGAAATATATTTTTATTAAAAATTATTATAACTCCTTTATAAGTGAGGTCTCAATCCAACATATCATGAATAACTAATTTCCACCATGATAGATCCAGGTTCTCAAGAATATAAATTGAAAGTTTTAACTTCATCTAATCTAGACGTCCCAAGAAGTCCAAAATATAAGTCACCATACACTTCCACACTTCTTTCTCAAGACCATAATAACTAGAAAATGTCAGCGGGATCTGCTTTATAATGTCTTTAGAGTGGTCTACCTAACATGGATCATTAATCCTTGGTCCCTTTTCAATAGCCTATAAATCTTAATGTACACTTTGAACCAAAATCCTGGTATAAGCGTGGTCCTAGTGAAACCATGTTATCATATTCTCCCTCTTACTAATTTATTTTTCTCCATTATAGTGTCATTTTTTTAAATAAACCATTTCATAAATCAAATATTTAGCAGTTTTTACTGTTCATATTTTCATGGTTTAATTTTGTATTTGCACAACAATCATAACATCATAAAATCAAGATAAAATAACTATGTAACAATTTAGTCCTATTGGTAAGTCTTAGTAATAATTAATGATATACTACATTCATTAGCTAAACCCATGAAGAGGAGATAAAAACATTACTAGAAGTGTCATAGAACAATTTTGTACCCAAACCACTGCAGAAATGTGAATCTCAAAAAAAGGTTATCTATATATTTTTAAGAGAAACATTTCATGTTCTAACATTTTTATATTCTTTATACCAACCCAACTCAAGGATTAAATAATAATGATACCATTTGTAACATCCCACTACAAATCATTTGATTGCATGGAATAAAAAGTGTTACATACCTTTGGTGACATTCCCCAGACACCAAGGGATGGTAATAAATTCCAAGGGTTTAGATAGAATATACATAGAGGAATTTTTTACCTTTTAATAAACATAATCCCACAATACCCACATATCCATGATGTGAACTAACTCCAAGTTCCAACTCCACCAACTACGACAATGATATCAAGGAATACCATTAGAAAATTATGGAATTTTTCCCTTTCATGTATCATATAAAATAACACTTTTATACACACTAAGTTACATATGAAGGTGGTGAGTAATCATACCCAGTATGAAACCCTCAAGATTCCTCCCACATGGAAGTATGGCTAGAAATATATTAGATCTTAAGATATAAAATAGGTAAGAATAATATCAAAGTGATAAATAGTTTTCATATTATAAAATATTTTATATGAAAAGGTTTTCAAAAAGAAGTTTAATCAAAATAGTTTCTCTTTAAAAAATATCAAGTAATTCATAATTTCTATTTTGGAATTATCAACTAGGTATTCACACTCACACACCCATGCATGCTGAATGACACCCCTGTATTCACGAGGGGTGTTACATTCCCCACTAAGTTGTCACTTGGTGGAAATTTCATCATTGGGCATTTATAGGAAGCATAGAGAACTAATTATGATTCATCAAGACCTCATATAATTTAATCCTGAACACAAACAAATCAATTCATTTATATAAATCACCCACAATATCATTATTCCTTGGAAATGTGTCAAAACACCATTCATTAAAGAAAACTCTTTTAATCTATTTAACAAGACATTGTGGTAAAACCCATAATTTAATATCAAATCCAAATTTTTTTTTATCAAAATTGATTTACCAGGGAGAAAAAAATTTAAAAATAGTGGACACATATTTTACCAACCAAAAGTCCTTTAAGTTCCAATTAATGTGGAAAGGGAAAAAACCACCAACTTGGAGTTTGTTGGAAAGATATAAAATAGACCATTCCACAAATTTAACCTCTTAATTACACTTCTCTATTAAATCCAATAATATATCATAAAAACATATATAATTCCATAGATATATTATAACAACACCAATATATGGTTTTATTCAAGAAATATTAGGAGATCTAAAATGAGAAGGAAGAATGAGATCCAACCCATTGATTTCTTCAATCAAACACTTGAAGATTAATTGGAATTAGAGTTTGGGAATAAAGAATCACTAGAAATCACATAGGGTAGAAATATGATGTTAAATATTTTTTAATAAAACCAAATGAGGGTTTATAAGGATAAGAACCAATTAAACAGGTTGTACCCGACTGATTCATGATAATATTTTATAATTCATGTTGTGAATCCTTGAGAGGTCACCCACATTAAATTTCATATCACATCAATTTTATTTTACAAAAATACATCTCACAATGTGAATGAGTTTCAATTTTGTAATTCCTTTGAAATAAACATTTTGAAACTTATTCATAAGTTGAATGAATTCACGAACTATTCCCTGGGCCTATTCATGATGTGAATATTTCCAGCAACATTTATTTCCCCCATATTTTAGATTGTCCACCTATTTTATCCTAAAAATATATCCAGTAAAATAAATCATCAACTATAAACATAAAATTAAAATCATATAATTATTATGTACCTAAAACCAGGGGTGGTCCATTATTAATATATTTCCCCTTATATATTAAACTCGTGAAAATGGGATCATCTTTGATTTCATCATCACAAAACCTTACCAAAACACACAATAAATGAAATTATAAACCTATAAATTATTCTAAAACATCTATTATAATAACTAGTATGATATAGTAATGATTAAATTTGGGATAATAATGAAGAACCTCACCACTATTATAAAACTAGTTTAAAACGACCAAGATTTCTGACACTTGATTATCCAAATAGATGATAAATAACTAACAAAAATGTATTGATTATTTGTAAAATAATTTTATAATAGTTTATATAAATAAATATGGTTATCAAATAGGTTATTAAGATATTTTTTTTTGTTATGCAGGAGTTCATATCACATTCGACTAAGCAGGAGTAAAGGTAAGATATTTTGTCTCAATTTCCCTTCATTGAGACATTTTTCATATTTATGAACCAAATATTATTTAAGATGTGCGTATACTAACTATTTGATATAATATTAAATTAATTATCTTTTATTCAAGATTTTTTTAATTTCAATTTCATGATTTCTCTCTAATGGGGTTTTTGATTGCATTTTTACATATGTTGTAAGGTTTTTTATCTCAACGTCTCTTCATTGAGACATGATTTAACGTTTGGAACTAATTACTTATATATGTGAAGTATATAATACTCAATAATATATTTTAGTAAAATATATTATTTAATTAATTGTATTTATAGAACCATATTATTTTCAAGATTCTAATGACTTTTTTATTCAAAATTTCCTAAAGCTGTAAGGTGTTTTTCTATCTCAAATCCTTCCTTGGGTTATAACCAATTCTATTTATTTAAAACCCTTTTGAAGTAAGGTCATATTAAACCTATGAAAATTTTATATTTTAGTTACACCTTCTTTTATAGGGAAATAATGTTTCACACCAAGGACTTCTAACTTGATTAATCTATTATTTTTTGGAAATGAATTTTTTTAAGAACAATTCCAATATTTTTAGTGGATTTTTCTCCATATCCATGTTTCTAGTAACAAGTAGTGTTCTCCCTTTCAAAGTGAAAACTAATTTTTTTTTCTTATAAAATTATCATTATATTACCTCTTTACTTACAATCAGGGTTTCAACAGCCTTTTAACAATATGGGTTTTCAATAACGAAATTTTCAAATATTTCAAAAGAATTACCGTTCAATAATAATATATTCTACCCTTATGAATCGCATTTTAAAAAATGTTTTATTTATTTTCAAGTTATATTTATTGAAATATTATTTCAATTTTTTTAATATGTTTCCTCATCATTTTAAAAATAACAGTTTTTGGAATGTGACTAAAAAAATCATGTATTTTTTTGACGATTTTAAGGAAAACTTGTAAGATTTTTTTGTGATTTATATTTTATTTTCAAATGATTATTATCTAATAAATTAGTGGTTCATAAATTACCATATATATGATCTGTTGGGGTGATCATATTTTTTGTATCCAATAAAAATTATTTTATTTATGTGAAACTATTCTGAAAAGTTATGAAACCAATTTTTCTTCCCATGGGATATTTATGATAAGATAAATGGTTTGATTTTATGTAGAATTAATATGTGTATATGATGAAAGGTGGGGTCCTAGATAACTCTCCAATTCATTGTTTATGAATTTATATCACATGAAATAATTATGTGTGGATATACTTGGGTTTTTTTTAAAATAAAACTAAAGTGTGGACAAAAATAGATTTGTATATAATATTAAATGGTAAAAATACATGGATTTATTCATAATATTTTTCTATGCTTATATTTGTGACAATAAATCTATAAAATGTACTTTATTTTAAAAATATGCCAAATGTTTTTGATATTCCATGTTCTAAAAATATTTGACCTTTTTTTGTATTGATTTCATGTTCGTTATATGTTTCAAAGGGATTTTTTGATTAGATTTATTTGGTATTATGTTATTATTCCATTATCTTTAATTCCCAATCATGTTTTTTATTTATAATTATTATCTCATGATATTTTTATCTTATATTACTCCATTACCCATGTTTTACCTTATAATCAAGATCCAATTGTTATGAATAGTTGGTATGTTTCCCTTAATGAGTATTCTAGGTAAACACTTCTTATATTTCAATTCAACAAGTGAGGAAGATAATTATGTCATATGAGATGTCTATAAGAGTACATAGAGGATAATGGTTAGGGAGAAATAATTATAATTTTTGTAAAATAATATGTTTATATAGCTAGTCTCTAAGACACTGAAGCTTTTGATCCTTGGATTGTGTGATTGTTTGTGTAATGTATTTATTTAACCATAAGATAAATGTATTATTCATGTCATGTCTATATTTGGTTCTTATATTTTATATCAAAGTAGGGATTAATTATTTTGGACAATATTTTTTTGTTTTAGATATTAGTTTTTCTACCGTTGGTATTAGGGTTAAAGAACTATAGTAAAAACCCTAGAGTTGAGTCTAAGTAAAGGATGATTTTCTAAAATATTGGTAATGTCTTGAGTAAGTGGGTTTCCTAGAAATACATCACTATCTAGACAGTGGAAAGTGGATGTGGTTATGGATGAGATTCCCTTATGGGTAATCACCTCGAAAAGGGTTGGTTGAACATTGACTTGATCGTCACCATGATGCATGATTAGTGGGACTACGACTACAAAACTATTTAGACTCTCCAAAGGGACATGATTTGGTTGAATATATGCTCTTTAAAGACCACTATGAATGTTTTATTTCCAAATTAATTTGAGGTATTAGGTTGATAAGCATAAGATAACCCAACATAAATTAACCTAATACCAACTAATATTGATATTGGTTGAACTGAAGGAACTATATGCCCACATTATAATGTAAAAGAAAAAGATGTATTAAGGTTTAGATTAATTTTATGATTATGATAATATCCCTATATTATAAATGTTTCATTACTCATGTTAACACTTTTGGTTTTAGTAAATTCTAGAAGTAGAAGGAACCATGGGTGTAAAGGACAATGCCGAGATTATATTAATAAACAACCCATCATAATGTGATTCGAAACAAGAAATATTGTTATTATGAACAAATAAATATTATTAAATGTGATTAACAATGTGAGAAAATTTGATTTCCCAAACACACCAAAGAAGATAAATATTGAGTATTGTGAAAGATCAAGTGATGAATATGATGAAGGAAAAAATGTTTAGTTTTCCATATCTAAAAAATGTTAAAGGAAGAAATAAGGAAATTTACTCAAGGGGTCTTGAAGATGCTTTTATTATGGAATAGGTTATCATTGAGTATCAAACATTCATAAGAAAACGAAGAGGTCGGTTAGCACAATAGGAGTGAAAAATGTGAATCTAAAGGAACCACCATGATCCAATTCCTTAAGTGGGAAAATCTTGGTCATTAACCAAGTAAATTTCATAAATAAAAGAATGATAAGAATGATATCCGAGAGAGACTACCCCAACCAAGAAAACTAGTTGAATCTTTTTTAGTGAATTTTGTTCAGGTACTGTAATGTCCTCATTATTTTTTTGTAAGACTCTAGAACATTTCTATGAATATTTTTGGAGCCATATTCTAAGACTAAGTGAAATTACAATGCCCATATTTCTCAAAATTATTTTTTTGAAATTTTTTAAATATATTAAATATCATTAGCTTGAAGTTTTCATAAATTAGTGAAATATCTCTTAAATAGAGGTCTGAATCAGAAATCCATGGGAATTGTTCAGTATAGAGCACGAGTTTTACCCTAGGCATTATATAACCTTTTTCAGCATGGGTTGTTTATGAAAAATTCATCACAGGATTGAAATGAATAAAATAAATAAATAAATTTAATTTATTTTGAAATGCTGCAGCAACCTAATCCTATTATTTAAATACATGCTTATGGAAAATTTGAAGGGTTATACACATGACCCTACAAATCATTGAGATCCATTGAAGATCATTGGAGGAACTCTATTGGTGGAAGAAAACCAGTTCGAGGTTCTATAATCGGTATGTGATAGAATCAGAGGATATCAACAACGATAATGAGACAACTTCATTATTTGTTACTAATTGACCCAAATCAAGGTAGGACATTTTTTTATTTGGATTTATCCCCGTTTAAGATTTATATGTTGGGAAATAATCATGTAACCAAAGAATTGATTGACATATCGTGTGTTTTTAGGTATTGGATAACTGTGATTCAAGATTTGGAATTTATTATTGATTATTTTTACATCAGTACATTTATTTTTATAAAGTAAATGAATCGATGTTGACATGAAAATATCAGTAGATCAATCATTGTGCACCCTTTTCTTAGTGCAAAAGAGTGAAATTGCAAATACGGGTTTAGATCAACAACGGGATCATTCTATAGGGATGCTGATGATAGATTGGACTCAATCAGGCATAAGTGGGCACACTTCTTGGATACATGACATCAGTGGAGATTTCAGGATGATTCCTGAATAAACAAGGCTGCCAGAAATCATATCTCTGGTAATGGTCAGCCTTAGTTTACCTAAATCCTCAATCCACGGGTGGGATATGTGGTGATTTTTGTGGTGGAGGTTATGGGTTTGGAATCTGCATGAATATCCATGGGTTATATGAAAAAACCTGACTACACGAAATATAGTCTCATGAAAAAATTCCATATAGTCCATTCTGTTCGATGCTAGGGTTTCAACACAAAGAAAAGTATCACACGGTGTGTGACCTTTGTTACACACCACACGATGCTTCACTGAGTAGCTCGACATGTACTGGGAGTACACGCCTAAGAGGTCTAGTGGAGTTGCACATAGTGTTGTCCATTCCACACATCATCTACACCTTATCAGGGGGCTTGGCATGTATAGTGAGTACATGCCTAGGATATCGTGTTCTCCTACATTCCATGTATGGAAACCCCCATGCCGTGTACTTGGGAAAGTGAGAAGGTCTAGGAAATATGAAAAGCAGAGTCCCAGGATGAATCCTAAACACCATGTACCCTTAAGAAACATAATGTATTGAGGAAACATATATGTCATGTGAGTGTGAGACATAGAAAATACCAGGCATATTGAGCTATGTCATGTACCGTCAGGGACACACCATGTACTCCTTTTAGGATAGATTGGATTCCTCATTCTTCTTAGCCCATCTTCGTTAACATGTTGTGTGAGAGTCCTTATACCAGTATCAGTTGAGTGTGTTCCCTTAGTCTATTCTAATGAGAGTTTGGTGTGGTATTATGTTTTTATCACAGAGTTTGATCCTATTGTAGCTTTATGTGATTAGTTTAGTGTGGGTGAATTTCCTTATTCTGGTTTGAGTTGAATCAGGCCGCTTCGACTACTGACTCAACAACATGGAGTCTGAATCCATCCAAGAGGCCCAAAACAAGACTCATTTCCCTTAATTTTACCTTATATGGGGTTGTTTTAATCAATGGAAAAAATATTTACATGGGTTTTAATCCCCAATCTAAGAGGATGTTTATAGTAGGGTCTGGTGTCCCCCCAATGAACCCTGGGCATTAAACCACAATCTGTATATCAAGATCTAATCATTCTGATGAGGGGTAGTCTGATCTAGTTTGTAAATTGGATGGACCCTCAAAACCTTCCTATATGTCTATACCTTATGGGATTTACCTCAATTATGAGTGTCATTTGAAGAAGTATAGCTCATGGAGTCTGTTCTCTTAGATGAGCGTTATGTGGAATCTTTGAGAAAGAATCCTAAGATTTCTTTACAATTGTTATCATACAATAAGAATATGTGTCTATGTTGAGTATATCTAGATATTATTATTATATGTGTTGTAGATATACACTTTTTGTAGATATGAATGTTAGTCTTTATTCTTTATTCTTTGTGGTTTTAGGGTGTCATACTAGGAATTTTTATACTCACCCCTTCATGTGATCTACCTGCTAGTGTCATGTATTATGAAGATGACAGACGTTTTTGAAGAGTCCTTGGTGGGCTAGGATCTGGTGAAACTATATTGGGAAAGATATACCAAGATGTTTATGAGTTTTTATTTTGAGAGTGGTCCAATCATTCTGAGTTGGTTTTACATTACTTTCTATTTTTTGTTGGGATTGTATTTGTTCCCTTTTCATTATATGCCTTCTGGTACTTTTTTAAGTACACTGATTTTGAGATTTTATATGTATGGATGTATTATTTTCATTTGTGTTGCATTTGAACATTTTTTAATCATATATATGTATGAATTCATATATGTACAAAAGACTAATGCCTCCCATGTGTGTGGTATGCATTCTTGGTGCTAGTCTCAACCCCTAGACTACTGGAGGTGGGCATGGGGTAGTTACATCTCGGGCACCATCTGGTCGGGTCATGATAGAATGGTATCAGAGATGTACCCAACCTAAAGTATTACGAAACTTCCTAGGTTTTGTATTAGAGTTTGGAGTTTCATTTTTCTCACTATGATTTTTGGTTTGGGACTATGTAAACAATGTTAAAGAGTTTTGAGGTTGTCTCTCAAGCTAGGGTGTCCAATTTTGGTGAAGAAACTAACATATCCATTCACAAGGACCATGATAATATAATTTTTGACATGGTGTGTTTAGAAACTAGTAATGCTAAAAAACTATGGTACTTGAATTATAAAAGAATGGGGTGTGGTTTCCATTTCTGTCTTGATTAAGAACTCATAATATACTCATTGATCGTGGTACATATTGAATTTCTTCAATACGCCTCTATGAAGATATCCATCTAGGATTATCATATAGTTTCATGATGATGAAAATTGGAGTGATGAGGTTTCAATTTAGATACACGCTCATGAATTACTTTTCTCCAAGTGGGCACTAAGAAGTTCTACCACCTATTGAATAACATATGGATCCTTATGTGGATTAAGTAGATGATCAAATGCATGTTGATAAGTTTATATATCCATCAAGATAGGATGATGTTACACACATGATGGGTGTTTTATGTGAGTTCTTACAATGGAAATCACTGAGGTTATTTGATGAGATAGACCCTCAGGTGGTAAAGGTTTGATTCAAGGTAGTTGTCGAGGTTTTTGGTTTCTGTGAAACCCGACTAATCGAATGGTTGTGATTACAACATGTATTTTTATGGAGAAGAAGTTAGATCCTATGGTACTCAAATATGAACCACCTTTTCTACATTTGCATCACAAGTTTTAGATATAGAGATAAACTAGGTTCTGTGGTGATTCAGGATCCCCTTACTTGTTTGGTTGATTACTAGCACGATCCTTGGGTGTGAATGTCCTTCTAGGATAATACCCCTCCATGATGGTGGTTTAGGCATCAAGACTTATCTAGGGTGACATAGGGTGTTGGTTGATCCCTGTTTTAGTGATGTTCAATGTAAATTTGGATATTAAAGGAATATAGACAATTCTACCACTAAGATGTGTTCTTGAGACATGATCCAAAAATGTGAGGGAGAGTCATTGCCACCTAAATAGGATAGTGTTGAGGTGTGGTGGGTGAGTTTCTCTAACACATGTGTTTTTTTATAGTTTTTATAATGTATTGGATCAATCCCTAGTGGTGGTAAATTGGTGTGATAGAGAAATAATGAGTTCCAAATAGGTGGAGATCACATACTCTTGAGTGTAGTTCGATCTATGGAATCTGTCTTCACTTCCTCTATTGTAGTTTTCACATGGAGTTATGAGCCACTTATCCCTCAGTGTATCCCTTATTTGATACCTAGTGATACCAGTAGAACCATTTTTTCTCAACCCTTGTGTTGGAGGTTCTTATATAGAGGATTGGTGATTAAATGCTTCTACAGATAATGTAACCTAACTCTGGGAGGAGAGAGATAGAGAGAGCCTCACATGGAAATATTTTCATAGTGGTACTCGGATGGTGTGATGTTTTTTGGAGTTTGGGTTGGTTTCTTACCATACAATCTCATATGATTTCTACTAGTGGATGTAGAAGTGACTCCAGTTTGATGGGATCGAGTTTTCCTCCTTTTATATGGAGTGATTGCATTCAGGGAAGGGTGATATCATTCATAGGAGGTTACAACCATTTACCTATCAATTTAATAGTATCATCCTTGGTGTATCCTATTCTATGATATCTTACTTCCTTGAATGGTGTAAGAGTATGAGGGAATCCTTCTTGAGGATGTGTTGGGTTTACCTCACCATCAAGAGTTTTTTTAATGGAATTGCACCAGGGATGACTCGATATCTATGAATGTATATCAGAAGACCCTGAATATCTGCAAGAGATGGGGTTAATTTCAAAAGTTTATACAGAAAGGGTCTTCATAAGGCCTAGTGTGTTTTTCTTTGGAAACCCAGTGATGTTTGATTATAAGGTGAATGAGTTCATGAGGTTATATTTGGAATGATATCATATAGACTAGGTATAATGAGGGAAAGTATCCAATCATGAGAATTGATAGCCCCCCATTAACCAATGGAGGGAGGTAAGATGGATCTCATAGTTGTACGTGAGTCGAGTTATCACTAGATCTGGTTGGGGAGTAGGATATACCAGAAGTATCTTTCTAAAATGTAATGTAATTGTTTGTAGTTAGTGGTGATACCCTTTGGAGAGTTGTATGCCACAATAAATTGAGAGACTTATGGACTGGAACCTTAACCCTTTTTGGATTAGTTCATGGTATACTTCATCAGTGTCATTCATGTGTCCTCGAAGTTAGAGTTAGAGCACGCAAGACACAAGAGTATGGTTCTAGGAAAGCTCTGGGAGTTCGAGTCACATGTAAGCTCTCATGGAGTCAATTATTGATTCAAAGGTCCATTTATTGGGATATGTATTCTCAGATATACAAGTGACAGTTGACCCTACAGAGTTTGAGGTGGTGAAACTATTACATTAGATTCTCACAATAATGTTTTCAATATGCTGTTGTCAAGTGAGGTGACAATATTGTTGACCTATTTATAGTTGAACTTTTTTGGGTGAGGATGATGTAGTCTAACTCTAGACTATGGTTTATACCCCTTAACTTCTTCAACAAGTTATGGAGGCATGACTTGAGAATACCAATTGGGTTATCTTTTGTGATTAGGAATCCACATGATTCATTCTGAATGGACATTACTTGAAGGATGGAATCACATCATCCTTTTTCAAAGAATGGATGGAGATTCAAGTCAAAATGTGAGGAGTTGTGCTAAGGATGTTGTTTTCTATTATAATCACTTCTAGAAGAGGTGAATATAAACTAGGATTTCTTGGAATCATTTGGGAAGACAAGAGAGTTGCTACATATTTCTAATCTAAACTCTTATTGTTTCAACTATCTATGGGTTATGAATAACAAATATTTATGGAGAGTTAGGACACTTGTTCTAGAAGGAGGTAGTCTGGATTCATGGGAATTTCCTAAATGATCATTATTGACTGCAATATTTACATAATTTAATTATTAGGGAGAGGATGCGGGAAGCCTTTGGGGATTCAGTTTTGATTGGGAAAAGTGTTTTACCCCATCTAGATAGCCATGTAGAGGGGGACATTAAGGTCTTGTTGAACATGATTTAGGTTTGAATGTTGAGTTTGAGCCACATCTAGGGGGATCATCTAATAATAGTGATGTTTTCATACCATAATGATTACCACTCCACCAAAAGAGTAGAACCATTTAGAAGATAGTTTGAGGGACCTTATAGGACACTGTTATATTGGTTAGAGCCAATGGGTAACAATACTTTGGTCCTATTTTTTTCTAGTGTTGTTTGTAAAAGGATTCAGTTCATCCAAGGGATGATGATGACTGCCTAGTAAACATCAGGTGTCCTTAGTAGACTAATTATATAGGCATTTGGAGTTGGAGAGTTTTGGTGTTTTAGATAGGGTGGTAAGCTATATCCAAGAATCTTAGGTCCTTTATTTTTTTACTTCTTTATTGGGTTAGCGAGTTTGTGTGTTTCTTAATCCTGGGACTACGGTAGTTTTGAGTTTTATTAGTGTTATCTACATATTGCTGTTGAGGAGGTATGTTCACAACTCATTGTGTGATATCAACCTGGTTGAGATAGACCATGTGAGTGTATTTTTTTATGAAGATGGAAATATTGAGAATATATGAAAGAAACAACCTTTTTGGATGAGTTTCTTCCTTATACATGTGTTTGTTGATAGAATAAGAAATTTTTGGGAGAGATCATGGGAGAAAGAGACATAGTTGAGAGATTTACATCCCCACCTTTTTCTTAGTTGAGATTTTTGGTGATGAAAAGTATATGAGGAAGGGAATAATTAAATTTCCCAATTTTTGCTATGTAAGAGTTTGGAATATCTCTACAAATATTTTTGGATCTAGGCATTGAGATGACATGAGATTCTGAGGTTGAGTGTGCCTGGAAATATTTTTTTGAAATATACTAAACATATTAAATATAAAGCGCATGCAGTTTTTCTAAAAAAGTGGAATAAATATTAAATAGAGTCCCTGATCATAAATATGAGGGGATAATTGAGTTCATAGAATGGGGTTTCCTGAGTTGTGATATAACCATTTTCAGCATGGGTTGTTTGTGAAAAAGTAAATTCAAGAAAATGATGAATAAAATAAATAAATAAATTTATTTATTTTAAAATGATGCAACAACCTAATCCACTAATTTAAGTACACACTTATAGAAAATGTATAGGGTTAAATACATAACATTGGAAATAATTGAGATCCATTGGATAGAGTTGGAGGAACTCATTTGGACAACGAAAACTAGATTGAGGTTCCATGATCGGTGTGTGACAAAATTAGAGGATCTCACCAATGACAACGATGCAACTTCATTCTTTATTAGTGATCGATCCTAACCAATGTAGGGCATTTGTTTTATTTTTATTTATCCCTATTTAAGATTTCTGTGATGAAAATGAATCAATTAACCAAAAAATTGATTCACGAATCAAGTGTTTGTTGGTACGGGATAGTTGTAATTCAGGATTGGGAATTTCTTGTTGCTTTTCATACATATCATAATTCGTTATTCTAATAGAAATGAATCATGGTCAACACAAACATCATCAAAGTTCTATTCCTAATGGTTATTCCTTTCTCTTTCCCTTTTCTTATTTCTTCATTCGTTGGGGATAAATCCATTTTCCCTCGATTCAAAAAATGTATTGCTATATCAATAGTTTCACACCCATTTCTTGGAACAATGGAATGATATCACAGATTTGGGTTCAGTTCGACAAAAATATCATTATACAAAGAATGTGATTAAATATTAGACTGAATCAGGCTTCTGTGGGCATGGTTCTTAGATTCAGGATAGTAGTGGTGAATCCGAATGTTTACTGAACAAATGATGTCATCATAAATCATATATCTAGCAACAATCAACCTCAGTTGATCCAGATATACAATCTATGGGTGGTATTTTCATCATTTTTGGTAGTAGTGGTGAGATATTTGGAATCCACATATAGCTCTGTTGGTTTTGTGAAAAACCCAACTACACAATGTGTAGTGTCATGAACATTGTTTCCAACGCTTTCACCGAGGCATGCATGTCCGTCTTGTTGGGGGATGACGGTGTAGTTTTTTCCCCGCATTCCCACTTTCCAAAGGTGGGAAACATTTGTTCCTTGTTCAGGGATGTCTTATCCTTGATCTAAATGAGATGATGAGATGTCAGTTCTTCCTTCCGTGGATTCCTCCTCGAAACTCGTCACTTAGTCTGGGTCTCCCTCATAGATTTAAGACGTTTTTCATGAAACTATTCCTAGCACCATATCTTCATAGATGATGATTAATTACACTACTTCTGTCGAGACATTCCAAAGGGTCTGGTCAGGGTACCAAACTTTGGTTTTGGGAGTAGTCACTTTGGACATCACTGGTGTGTATGGATGCTGGGACACTGGTGCGTCTGGGTTTCTTCCCCTAATTATATGGACTATAAAGGGGACAGAATCCCAAGGAATCCCACATCGAATGTGGGGGATCATATACCATAGGCATGTATCTAAGGTTTTCCTCATCTTCCCATGTTTAACACAGTGTATGTTTCGAGTTTAATGTCTGACAGAGATTGATCAGTCTGATCAGAACACTGATTATAGTGGATCAGATGGGTGCAACCCCTAGAGGAAACATTTATACAGGGGCCAACTTGTGGTTAGCATCCCGACTTTTGTTAAGGGGAATGGGGAATGAGGTGGAATTATCCCACTGGGATGTGGCGGCCCGGGTTAGAATCAAGATGGATGATGGATGGTTAAGTGAAGTGAGTGGATAATGAGATGGATTCTACTCGAGGTCGATGGTGATGTTGGGATTGAGTCTCGAAGAGTCCTCCTACATATCCATGTGGTAGGGAATCAAAGTACTCATAGTTCATTTGACTATATATTACTATTGACTGGGGATTTCAACGGATTATCGTTGGATGGGGTCACAACGTCTTACCGCTGGATAGGGTCAAAAAGGCTTACCACTGGATGGGGTCACAATGGCTTACCACTGGATGGGGTCACATCGACTTATCGCTGGACGAGATCACAATTACTTACTACTGGATGGGGTCACATCGGCTTACCACTGGATGGGGTTACATCGTCTTACTGCTGGATGGGGTCACATCGGCTTACTACTGGATGGGGTCATATCAGCTTACCAGTGGATAGGGTCATAATGGCTTACCACTGGATGGGGTCACATTGGCTTACAGCTGGATGGGGTCACATCAGCTTACCACTAGATGTGGTCACATTGGATTACCGCTGGATGAAGTCACATCAGCTTACCACTGGATGGGGTCACATGGGATTACCGCTAGACGGGGTCATAATGGATTACCGCTGGATGGGGTCACATTGGCTCACCACTGGATGGGGTAGAACCTCAGGGAGGCTTCCTACATACCTTATCTAGGAGATATGGATCAAACCCACATAGTTATTATGGGATGGGGGTCGGTGAACTAACGTGGAGGCGTACCTGGGGTCCAATGGTTGTTGGGATTGAACCCCGTGGAGGCTTCCTACGTACCTTGCATTGGAAAGGATCAAAGAAAACGTAGTTCAAAAGGAGTGGGTACTGATGTGAAGGGGGGTCAGAGCGACTGGGTGTTGGGATTTAACCTCAGGGTGGCTTACTACATACCCTTACTTGGAAAGGATCGAAGACCACGTAGTTCAGGATGGATTGGTGAACCGACGTGAAGATGGTCGGGACCAATGGGTGGTGGGCTTGAATCTCGGGGAGGCATCCTACGTACCTTGCCTTGGCAATGATCAAAGTCCTCATAGTTCGAGATGGGTTTGGTGAACCGACGTAAAGATGGTTAGGAGAAATGGTTGTTGGGCTTGAACCTTAGGGAGGCTTCCTACGTACCCCACCTTGGCAAGGATCAAAGACCTCGTAGTTCAGGTTGGGTGTGGGGCTTACAGTCTAGGCTGCCCAAAAAGATGTCATGGTTGATGCTTACTCTAAGACCATGTGAGTAATGCTCAATGTGAGAAACAAAAGGCAACAAAGAACTGATGATCACGTTGTGAAAGGTACGTCTACGGAAAGTAGAGTGGGGCTTACACGTGGTTAGCAGCCCAAAGAGGAAACATGGGCTTATTCATGGTTAGGATCCCAAAGAGGAAACAAGGGCTTACTTGTGGTTAACAGCCCATGGAGATTGGGAATTACTCTAGGATGGAGGCCTGGTGGCGACAAAGCCCAGTGGGAGAGGGATTTGGCACCGAAGAAAGGAGTGGTAGGGATGCGGCCTCCTGCCAGAAAGTCTAGGGGGCTTATATGAGGGTGGTTTCCTTTTCCCCATGGACAAACATCATTCCAATAAAGAGGATGTCATTCTGTGTGAGGAATGATATCACTCCCATGGAGACCAGTGGGTGTAAAGAATGCCCAAGATGGGGCACCCTACGTGCGAGGCATATGGCGAGGTCACAGTTTAACATCATGTTCTGAGGACGATGGCACTAGGAAATTTAACGTCTTGCAGCTCGGATGAAGTGGGTGTGCTCCACACCTCTAGGACTTACATAACAGCCACCTTCTACACCTTGGTGAAAAGAAGGGAAGGCAACACTATGGCTAGGGTATGTCATGAGGTGATCCCATTGGGGGACCACGTTAGTGTGGCTATGTAAATAAGCAATATCCATTAGCGTGCCTATGCGAAGAAGCATGAGGTGAAGTGATGCAATGTGAAACACCGCCCACGGGTCTTCAAAGTTACTTCGTACGAGCTTAGAAGGTCGTATGGGAAAACAGTGTGTGATGTAGATGTTTTGGGCGTGGGAGGCACCCGAAAATGATGTCCAAAAGAGAGACATCGAACACGTGTTCACAAGGAGGGAGGCTTGCACGAAAAATAGAAGATTTGCGCGGAAAATGATGGGCCAACGCGCAATTGAATCACATGCACGGAAAAGACCGGGTCAGCGTGCAATTCGAGAGGTTTGGCCCGCAACGGGGGACATAGTTTAGCGTGCAATTGGATGAGATTAAATGCAAGGAATAAGGGCGGCGTGCAATTGGAAGGGATTGAATGAAATTGGAAGGGATTGCGCACAGGGGACAAGAATCAAAGGGATTTGGGCGAGGGTTAAGCCCGAGTGGTCTCGTGCGTAGGCGGACCCCTGGGCGACCTATCGTGAAAAATCCCATACCTGAAGGCCATATTTTTCATGCAGGAGAGGTGGATTTCACATAGAGGAGATAGTTCAAATTCTTCAGCCATCCAAAAGTTGAAGGAGATACCTTTTATTTATAGGCACCTGGGGTCGTTAGATATGTGTGGAAACCGGTCCGCACGAAAGATTGTGTGCCAATGTCGGTAGCACGAACGTTCAACCACATGAGGGGGATGTGCATAAATTTCTACGCCCGTGGTCGATGGTGTGGAAGTTTCTATGCCTGCATGAAAAATTTCCTCGGATCCCGCGATTTTCCGCGTGGGAGAAATTTTTTCATGCGCCCTTGAGATTTTTGCACGCAGCCCTTCCGATCCCCCCAGAATGGATCACTGGGTCAAAATATGTCTTTGCTTGGTCACAAAAAAACCACCTTCAGCCCTTGATCATTTTTTGGAATCTAAAAATTCCCCCATCAGAATCGGATTGGTGAAGGGATGCAAAGGTCAGATTCCAAGGGAAACACTAAGATACATAACTTCCTAGAGTCTGCACGGACCAAAACCTGCAGATGCATTTAAAATTGGGGAGTGGCACGCAAATCACTTTTTGCGCACGCACAAAAAAACTACTCCAATTATATAAAAACACTTGAGGGTCCCTCATTACATACAGATTTTTCTTTCATGATAATTCCTGAGCACTCGTGCGCGAGAAACTTCCCCTGTCTTGGGTGAAAAATTGATTCAGTTGTGCGTAATTCCCCGATCTCAGCCGTTGTTTTTCACACAGACTTGGGGTTTTCACACCACTGCCTCTATTTTTTGTGCCAAATCCTAATTTTTTGTGCCACCTATCCATTTTTCACGCATTAGAAGTCTTTTTGCGCCGAATCCTTGAGACCTATCCGGAAGAAGATGGCTGCTAATCGGGCTGACACTGAGAGAGAATCCGTGTTCGCCACTCGAAGGGTTGAGATGGTTTCCAAACTAGAGGTTTATGGTGCCCAAAAGATTGTATCCACCAACCATACTCTCTTTAACATGTTGACTCCAACCCAGAAAGAGCATGCACTATCCGAAAACTAGCTGATATGGGACTTCGGTATTTTGGAGGAGGCACCCGTGCCGCGATTTGAAGTCGACACACCATGATCATGGGTGACCCACGAGGATGAACTACCTTGATATAATATCACCAAAAATATCCATCCTACCAAATAAACTAGGAATATGGATTTTTACGTCCTGAATCCCAGGACAAGAACTATTTTGGGAAGTGACCCAGTCGCAGAGGATTCTCCAGCCCATTACGCAAGTACCTTCCGACATAGTGGTACCAACGAAACTAAAGGCTGGCTGCAGGATTGGGATATGCGGTATAGAGGAAACTTCACTAGTGAATGGGACTTGGCATATTGGGTATTCCAGATGTGTGACCAGATTGTGTTTGAACTGTAGCACATCGGTTTGTTCGAGGCGGTGTGGAAGTTGTTGTTTCACTTCTACCGTCAGCATGAGCTCGGGCCAGAGCTGTCTACCCGATGGTCCCCCTATACCAATATCTTCCATCTTCACCATGGGGAAGTTGGTATTAGCCTTTGGGACATTCATTGAAATGGGGGTATCCCTTTGGATGGGCATCAGTATGACGAATTCCTTCTGACGAGAAACATATGGGGTGACAGATCACGAACTCTTATCCTAACATGACATCTGTTGGAGCTGGCTAAGGAGAGGCTGGGGTTCAAGGACTTTTTTAAGGTCATCGCCTATAAAAAATGGTTTAGCTTGTTTCCACAATAAGATCTAGAAGTCAAGATGTCGAGGTGAGGAAGACGGTGTCCGACCGCAGCATAAAAGAGTAAGAGCGGATCATACTGGGGGATCTTGGAGGAGGGGGAATATCAATCATGGGGATTCAGTATAAATGAAGGTCAGGAACCGAACATCTAGTATGCTTAATTTCTTACAAACTTCCTAAGTGGGTGGATCCTACCAGAGAGGGACACAAGGATGAGAGTTCGTCCAACGACATTAGTGATGGCTGGCATCATCACTGCTAATCAGAGGTTCAATCTAGGAGTCCCCATGTTAGCCCATTTGTACACCATTCTAGGGCGCATTTCGAGAGGGTGGTCACTGAGGAGGATCTGTGGTCCCTTCCAGATACTTCATGGCTGGGTAACGACTCATTGCAGCAGGTATACCTTTCTGAATGCCATTCATCCTCCGGGTAATGACCTGCGACCTTCCTTACTGAACATTGCCGGGGTCATGTCCTTGATGCTCAATGAGGAGGGGGTAAGGATCAGAATCGACAATCATTCCAACTTCACTTTTATCCCATTTTCCACCCCGACTATCCATATGATATACAATTTTCAAGGCTCATTAGAGCACAAGGAATACTTCTAGGTCATCAAAGGTGTGGTGCTTGTGCCCTGAGTTGATGGGATGATAATTTGTGATCCCTACATGTCGTCAAGATTCACCGGGTAGTTTGGATGCCTCCAGCTGATGCCGAAGAAAGTGTATACAGATGTCTAGGAGGAGAGTCATCCCTAAGTTCTTCACCAAATGTGGCTGATGTTCACAACCCATGGCTCCGGTGACGTCATCACCTTCCCCCCACCGAAGTTGATGCTGGCCTCTCGACAGAATATGCCTAACATTGGGCCGTATCATATCCTGAGGGACTTTTGAGGAAGCGATTTCGGCAACACAAGATAGCCAGCAGAGAACATGGGTAGCGAGAGAGCAGACATGGCACTTTTGGTGAGGAAAGGACAAAAGCATGTCAGGAAACTGGGCCCGCACAGGTCGGGATTACAGTAGCAGAAACGTCACATGGCGTGAACGTTCCCTCACCGCCTAGGGGGTGGGGGGGGGGTTTCATGGAGCAGTCAAGGAACTTCCCAGGAAGCAGATAAGGTATCTGCTTCAGCCTTCTGATGATGCAATCTTCTCAGATCTATGGTCAGCCTGGTTGACCCAATGACAGTAGATGGGCACTGAATCCCTCAAGAAAAATATAGTTCGAGACAAAATCTAGCTCTCAGAAGTCGGAATCATTTGGATTGTTGACAGAGTGATCTTCCATCGATGAAACACATACCTGATGGCCATGGATACATATGCATGCCAGCAAGGTCAGCGTGAGGAACCACCCCTCCTAGTGAAGGTAATGCTCGTCCAAGAGCATGATCTAGACAAGATGCCACCCGAGGATGACAAAAGCAACAAAGAGATAGAGGGCAGTGAGATGGAAGAGAAGGATGCAGAAGGAGGAGGTGAAGGAGAAGAGGAGTTCGAAGGTGGAGGGTCTCAAGGGACGTCCCACCAAGGGAGTCTTCGGCAAAGTGGCGAGATCATTTGCTTTGATGTAGACATAACTGAGCAACTCGAGGTATGTCTCAGCCGTTATCTATCCTTCCCTCCTCCCTTTATCCTATTTAATTTCAATTGAATTTTTTTATCTTGCTCAGGAGAATCTTGGCGCCGACCAAGAATCTTTATCTAAAGGAGGTAGGGGGAGGAAGTGCCAACAAAACAAGGTGGGGAGCCATCACCCAATATTGAGAAAATGAGTGCTGAGGGATACCCCACCATGAAATCTCCTATGGAAAAGAGAAATCCATAGGCCGATACACTGAGTTCTTGTAAGGTTTATCACGTAGACATTTGTATTGGCTATTAGAGAACCCAGCTGATCAGGGTGTTCATCGTTTGTGTTGTAATCTTGGAATTGGAGACTCGGTAGGCCACCAAACCCAGACCATTCACGAGTGACTCGATGGAAAATGCACTAGCCTATTAAAGGCACACTTCCCAAATTGAGCCATCTCAGACACTTGGTGAGAAAATATTTGGCGATATTAATTACATTAATGCTGAGGAGGGTATGGAAGTTGGAGAAGGAGATACTGATACTGAGATGAGAGAGGAAGGTCACCCAGGTTTTGAAGAGACGACCCACTTGGGAGGAATACCCGAAGAAGACTTTATCGCTGGTCTCTTGGCTACTTTCCCCGACTATCAGCCTGTAGATCCCAAGGAGATAGATGATTCAAATTTGTAGGAGGCCGAAGAGAGCCATATGACATGGAGTAAAGGGTGGTAGTGTATCAAGTTCATTCTCGGTCATCCTCAGAAATAATTTATAAAATAGATGGGATCGCTCCACACCTGGCAGTGCTTTCTCTGTGCTGGAGGGGTGGATGCTCATCGTCTTCATTTGATAGTCCACGACTACATGGTCGAGAAGTTGTGTAGGAGTAGTGACGATCTGATGTTGATCAGTGTCAGAAGGAGTTGGGGAGTACCCAAGAATTTCTAAAGGTGGAGAAATATGTTTCATGCCTTTAATAATAGATGAAAGAAAAGGAGGTATTCATTTAAAAACTGCTCTGAGGTTGTGGAGCAATTGAGGGCCTAGCTGGAAGATGCCCAAGAGCAGCTAGTGGAAGCAGGTCACCAAATAATGGAACTTCAAACTGAATAGGTGCAAGAACATGATAGGGAAAGTGCACCATGCTCTACGTATTCTCATGAAGAAAGGGTGCTCAGGGGGCGGGAAGCAATCCTGGAGGCCACCAGCCAAATGGTAGCGGTGATGGAATGATCTATCCAAGATGTTGATCCTTAAGGGACCTGTTTTGGTCGAACTCAAAAAATCATTTCTCCTTACTACCTCTTATTTAGAACTACTAGTATGTATAGATGTATGGATAGATTTATTTACTTGTTCATTAGGCTTAATTCATTTAACTACATTCTTGAAACAAATAGCAATCCATTACTAAGATCACATGGGTCATACCCGGTGTGAGAAACAAGAGATGCTTGTAATATTACTTCATTCGAATGTAGGAGTTACAACCATGCTTCGGGCACTTTAGGTTCGAAAAAACAATCTGGATTCCTAGGAAGAGAAGGGAGAGGCCTGATTAGGGGACAAGGACCTCAGAACAATCGACATGCCATCTTCCTAATGTGCTCTAGTTCATGAGCGGGGTAATACTGGGGGCATTTGAAATCAACCCAAACATAAGGGAGTGGCAATTGTGAATCACAATACCCCAGATTAGGAATATAGTGGGGGTGATGTGGAAAGAGAGGATACCTATTGACCGTGTTCAAAACATAGTATCCGTATTACATTATCCTGAAATGGGGATGACAAACGAGGGATGACCGCTGACCATGCTAGAAACATGGGTCCTGACTCCGAATGTCATCCATTAGTCTACCAGAATGTTGACATAGGATAGTAGGCGAGCCATAGGCCGTGAATCTTTACTATTAGGGGGTTCCTTTAGACATTAAAGAGGATAAGGTTCTAAATAGAGGGTACGCAAAGCATAGAAGGTGGAGTGGTGATTTTCTTGAATAAAATCCAACACTCTTTGTCATTACACCACTATGGTGGAAGCACATTAGGTGGGAGTTCTAGTTTGATCATGGATCATTCCTACTCTTAGACAAGACCTCTCTGTCAAGGAAGCTGGCGCATCCCATCATTTTCGTGGGGCACCCTGGAGTTTCTCAGGGTAAAGCTGCAGGTCCAGGGTTCCCTAAAAGAACTCGGGCCAAGGGGCCAGAAAATGTGGGGGAACCCGATTTACGAATCTTGGGGACTTGAGATGATGTGTAACACTTGGGTGTCTCTACGTATCTCAGGAGAATGAGAATCAAGCCACACATAGTTCTTGATCATGGAGTGGCCAAGGGCCAACACTGATAGGTAAAATCCTCTCTAGAAAGGGATTTGGTGCAACCCATGATTAATATGGGTCATCTTGAACTTTTTCAGGGTATAACCACAGTTTAGTTCCATGCATAAAGTACATAAGGATTCGTGCAATTTAAAGTCATGTGGTAGGATGAATAGTGAAAGGGGAAATCCCAAAAAGGGAGTATGTGGTGTGGTAGCTATAAACCCATATAAAGTCTGCATGACACCACATATCCTTTCTGGAAGTTATTCAGGTCAAGGGACCAAAAGTGAAATTTAGGATAGGACCAAGGCAAAGTGCACGAGTGTTCCTAAATATCCCATGTGGATGGGAATCAATCCATACGTAGTTATGAGGTCACAGTTTAATGTTATGCAGGACGATGAAAGGCACGCGTGGAATGGCTGCTCCAGTACACGTCCCACCAGAACTACTAAGCCCATGTGAGTCATGCTTGATGTGGGAAACAATGAGTAGTTATGGGAATTTCCTAGGATATGATGGAAAATTTTAGGGGCAATGAGACACTAGGTGAATGATGTCCCAATGATGCTGATATGACTATATAATTCACCTAGATGCATGGAAGAGTAATGACGAGTATGTTGGAATTTCACTTGAACACAAGGAAGGGGAAATATGTGAATCATGATTCTTGAGATCTGGACCACAATGATGGTGGCGTGATGATAGGGGATGGCTATTTACCGTGTTCAAAACACAACATCCATAACGTGTAAGCCTGATATGGGGAAAAACAGATGAGGGTCAACTGTTGACCATGTTCGAAACACGGGTCCTGTCGCAAATGTTGTCTGGGGTCTTTAGGGACATTAACCTGAGAAGGTAAGTAAGTTGAGGAAACATGAGACCAGGCCGTGAAGGGGTTCACGTTTGATGTGGAAGAGGATGAGGATCTAAATAATGGGCTCACGAATCTGAGACATGGAATGAGGGGAACGTCCCCGTGAAAATTCCACACTTTGGGTTCTTTGTACGAACCCATCTGAGTACGACAATGAGACATATCAGATAGAGGGAGTCGAGTCCCTTCCCAAGGACAAGGGTCATGGGGTCACACACTTTTAACTTAAGGTCATAGGGTGGACCATTAAGGGGGTCTTAATTTAATGAAATGTGCACAGGGTGGTGAAATATCCAAACGTGACGCACATTTCCCATAGGAGATCTTAGTTTCGGGTAATAGAATTCAGACCACGTTGAAAAAGGACTTGGGAGGCTCATGGCACAACTGTCACAAAACACTACATGAATGAGAACCAATGAGGTACTCTCCACATCACATGTTCCCAAAAGAGTTTAGGCCGAGGGGCTGAAAGAGAGAGGATAAGATTTCAGATTCCTAGGGCTAGACCTAGAGATAAGATGTATGGGTGTTCCTATATATCCCATGAACATGGGAA
The DNA here is from genome assembly GCA_963277665.1 of Viscum album. Taxonomy (NCBI): domain Eukaryota; kingdom Viridiplantae; phylum Streptophyta; class Magnoliopsida; order Santalales; family Viscaceae; genus Viscum; species Viscum album. Next base: position 146,895,284 of record OY728133.1, on the reverse strand, counting down.
TCAAGAAATACATAGTTCTGTAAAATTTCGTTTAGTTTAACATCTTGCAGAAAGGATGAAGGTGATCCTAGTTTAGGGTCATAGAGATCGGACTGTAGATGGTAGGGAATGCGGGAGACACATGGTGAGGTAATCATAAAACTCGACGTGAATGAGGAACTGGAGTCCGGATCATCATGTTTTTCTTGGGATGGTTTTAGGTCTAGGGGCCGAAAACATAAGTTAGGCTGGGCCCAAGGCAAAGTGCACTAACGTTCCTACGTATCCCATGCCAATGGGAATCAAGCCACCCATAGTTATAAAAGGTTGAGCAGTAAGGTTCCAGTTCTGAAGACAATAAGGTCATGCGGGTCTGGCCCTTGCACCGAAAGAAGCAGTATTTGATAGATCTTGTTTTTCCTTTTAGGATGAATGAGTGTTTTTTGGTTTAGTGATGGACTTAGGATAGAAAGTATAGGCATCACCACAAGAATCAAGCTGCGTGAAGGTGTTGACAAATGGTATGGTGTATGACCTATACCAAACATTATTCCCCCTCAAATAAGGATATCACGGTGTAGTGTCGTTTTTCGTCATGCAGCCAGGATAATAATGTCACAGTTTAGGGTCATGTGATGGGACCAACCATGCATTTTAACATCGTGCAGGATAGACACAATAGTTTAAAGTCATGTGGGACTAATCATCATAGATTAAGGTCATATGGTGCAGACATATACAAGAGAGATGAGTTTCCGTAGGGGATCTGTACGGTGTGGTAAAGCATGCCCGACGTGAATGAGGATGAGGTCCACACCATACCGTGCGTGATTTCTAGGAGGAAACCTTGACCCGAGGGGCCAAGAAATATTAGAGGATAAGGGGCAGGAAAAACTAGCTCCCAATTGAGATGGACCCGAAGACAAGATGTTCGGGTGTTCCTACATATCCCATGTGAATGAGAATCAATCCACACGTAGTTCATGAAGATACCTTTTATTGTCGTGTGAGACAACAAACAGTTTAATTTCATGTGAGACATGAAGTATGGGGGGGGATAAATACTAGAAAGGGGCATACATGGTGTGGATAATGCAAACCCGACATGAATGAGGACATAATCCCACACCACTCCATGAGGCCCCATAAGAGTTAGAGCCCAGAAGGCAGGGAAGAAGAGATAAATTAGTGAAACTCAAGATGGACCCAGAGAAAAGATGTCTAGGTGTTCCTACATATCCGATAAGGATGGGAATGAAGCCATATGTAGTTCTAAAAGAGATCTTATTTTATGGTCTTATAGCTCATACCATAGAGGAGTGGAATACTTTCGTGTAAATGTGGACCCCAATCCGATCCCTAAGCCCATGTGAGTCAAACTCAGAGTGGGAAGCAAGGGTGGAAGAGGTTTTTGCAATACCAGGAAATCACGCTAAAGGGAAGTTGGTGCGGAGCCTCGAATGATGCCTTTACCGCAACTTTTGTCCTCCTAACGTGCGAATGCGCACTGAGGGATAGTTCCTGGGGTGTCAAAATTCCATTTGGACATGATGGGGTGGAAAATAATGTGAATTGTGTAACCAACATTCAAGGCTTGAAGGGGCTGGTGTGATGGTGGAGAATAACTGTTGACCGTGTTCGAAACATAGCATCCATATCGCGTTAGCCCAAAATGGGGACAAACAAATGAGCGTCGACCAGTGACCATATTCAAAATGAGGGACATGTATCGATTTTTTGTCTGAAACCCTCGAGGAAGTTAGCCCATAATGGTAGGAGACCCTTTAGTCCTATCATCCATGACTTTTGGGGGTCCCTATTGGTGTGAAAGATTATAGAAGCCCAAATGAAGCGAAACACGAAGCCTGGAAAATGGGAGAAAGTATGTCCATGTAGAATCTGACACTCCGAGTGTTGAACCAGAGTACTCTGGGGCACATTGGTGAACCACCGTAGAGGGTCGAGGGGATCAACTTGAGAGTATCCATTTTTAAAGGATGAGTATAGAACAAAGAGATAGAGAACCCTCATAAGAAAGAGGTACTTGGAGTGGTTGTTACAAAACCTGATAGGAATAAGGACATAATCTTGTGCCACACCCTATATATATTTCATGTAAGAATGCATGACAAGGAGCCTAGATACTAGGGATATCTCTAAGAGATGAGGCTGGGCCAACCAAAGAAATATCTGAGCGGTCCTACGTATCCCATAAGGATGTGAATCAAGCCATACATAGTTATGAAAAGTCTATGCAGTTTAACGTCTTGCGGTAAGGACGTTGGAGAACTAGAAGAATGAGAAGCGAGCACATGGTGAGACCCTCATACTCCTAACATGATTGGTGCTAAATAATCCTACACTACACCATGGTCCTCCAGGAGGTCTACCCATGGGGGGGGGGGTAGCCAAAGAAGAGAGTTTGGGGGCTGGACTCAAGACGAAATGTTTGAGCTTTCCTATGTATCTCATGCAGATTGGAATCATGTTACAAGGAGTTCTAAGGGTTCATTTTAATGTATTATAGGATAAAATATGGTTTGACGTCATGAAAGATGTTTTACAGTTTCAAGTCCTACATGACCAGGCAGTTTAGGGTCTTGTAGGACCAAAAGGTTTAGGGTCATGCAGGACTAGAGGGTTTAGGCAAAGTATTTCTTGATGAACTTGGCATTGGTGGGAGGAGTTATGCGCTCACCATCCATGGTTACCAGCGATTACGCACCATTGGGGTGAACCTTGTGAATAATGAAAGGTCCTTCCCATTTGGGCTCCAACTTGGGTGGTTTCCTATCAGGTATCATTGGTGTCCTAAGGGCCAATACCTTATCACCTTTCCGGAAAGAGTGGAGGTGAACCTTCTTGTTAAAGGCTCTAACTATCTTATTTTGAATACTTTCTAGATTGTGTAGGGCGCGAAGCCTATTCTCTTCATGTGATTAAAATTCATCCAGACGAATTTGGGGTCACCTGGGTGGAATTACGAGTCATTGTCTAATAATCCCAAAGGGCGTTGGGGAGATTTTCCAGCTAACTCTTCTTATTCTGACCAACCAATTTGTAAAAAATGTTAGAGATGGTTTTGTTGAATTCTTTGATTTGTCCATTTTCTTGTGCATGATAGAAGGAGGTATGGTTAGAGCAGATGTTGTACTTAGAGGAAAATTTCTTCAACTCAACCGCTCAGATGTTCATGCCGTTATCGGTGAGCACGACATGAGGGACTCCAAATTGGTAGATGATGTTGTAACTCACAAAGTCAACAATGGATCGGGCCTTGACCTCCCTGAGTGGAACTACCTCTGCCCACTTGGAGGTGAAATCTGTAGCCGTTAGGATGAATATGCACTGGCAATCTTCATTGGTGGATATAGTCCCACGACATCGAGTACCCACACCGCAAATGGCCAAGAGTACCTGGTGGAGTGGATAGCCTCTGGTGGTCTATGCATATAGTTAGCATGAATTTGGAATGCATGGCATTTGTTGGAGAACTCGATGGAATCATGGATCATAGAGGGACAAAAGTACCCCAATCTATGGATCTAGTGAGATAGCTTCAACCCAGTCTGGTGGGTGCCATAAGAGCCGGCATGAAACTCTGGCATGACTTGAGAAATATTGACTACTTGGATGCAAAGAAGGATAATACACTCAAACTCTTACTATTAGAGGATCTAATCATGAATGGGACCATCCTAGAGGGTAAACTATAATGTGTGGCATCAGATTCACTCTCACTCAGCCCGATCAGTCAGAAGGTAACCATTTTAGAGATACTCGACAAAGGGGGCCCTCAAGTCGGGAGTCACTCCAACCACTACATCTGGGGGTCCTGACGTGGAGGCTCCGACAGTAATATTTCCCACCTACAGGCAGTCTTCATCACCTGGGGAGACATGAGCAATGAATCTCTGATGTGCCACATGAATAATTAGGTCCTCATGCTCGGGCTCTACAAGTGATGCAGCCTGGCCGACCAGTGCATCAACTCAACCGTTATGAGATCAAGGGACATGAGTAATTTCTGGTCGAGATGGTAACTGGGCCATTAGCTGGAGAGTTCACTCCAACAATGGTACGAGCTCCGACTTTATGAAAACATATTCATAGTTGATCTACTTGATGACTAGTTCAAAATACCCTTTCACATGCAAATGGGGCACATCAATCTCAAGGGCCATCTCGAGGCCAGTGATAAGAGCCTGATACTCTGCCTCATTATTGGTGAAACCTTCTGACAACAGGAATGAGTACGAAAGGATGGATTGTGCCGTGGTAATAAAGATAATACCCAAGCCTACTATGTTAAGCCTGGGATCATTGAGCCTCCTGCCAGTGGGGCTTTGGGAAGCACCATCGAAGTGCATCTTCTAGCATGTCATGGATTGGTCTACCGAGAGGATCGCCTCATCTAGGAAATCTAGGTCCAAGGACTGGTCAACAGGAGATGGTTGGGCAGCAAGGAAATCCTCCAATGCTTTCCCATTAATAGCTTTCTGTGGGAAAAACCTGATATCGAACTGGTCGAGAATCACAGCCCATTGAGAGAGACAACCTGTCAATATGGGGAAATTCACAATGTACTTTAGTGGGTCCCACCGATACACCAACTATACCTTGTGGTGATGCAAGTAATGTCGCAATTTCTATACTATGAATACCAGCACAAGGCAACTCTTTTCGATGGGGGGGGGGTATCTGGTCTTCGTATCGAGGAGCATGAGGCTGATGTAGTAAAATCTATTCTCCATCCCCTAATTATTCTTCTGGGTGAGAAGGGATCCAAGAGATCATTACAGGGAAGTCACATAAAGGAACAATGGTTTTCCGGAGACATGTGGCATTAATACCGGATGCTGGAGCAGATACTTCTTGATTTCCTCGAACGCAGTCTGGCACTGTTCGTCCCGTTCGTAGGTGGTGCCTTTCTTCATGATCTGAGAAAAGGGCTTACACTTTCCAGAAAGATTCACAATGAATCTGCATATGTAGTCTTAGTAGCCTTTAATGCCTCAAATCTCCCGAATATTGCTCAAGGGAGGCATCTAGCTTATGGCCTTGATCTTCTCAAGGTCGATCTTGATTCCCCGATATCTGACAACGAAGCCAAGAAATTATTCAAAGGTGACCCCAAAGGCACATTTTAATGGGTTCATCTTTAAGTGTAAAGAACGGAGGAAGCCGAATAATTTCTCAAGGTCTTTAATATAGTCCTAGCGCCGACGAGATTTGACCACCAGATCATCAACATGACACTCCACCAATGTCATGAGGAATGGCTTAAATATGCAGTGCATGGCCCGCTAATAGGTGGCAACTACATTCATCAGACCAAAGAGAATAAAATGGTAACATAAAGTACCTTGTGGTGCCCTGAAGGCTGTAGACTCTTCATCCTCAGGGGCCATTAGGATCTAGTTGTACCCAGAGTAACAATCCATGAAATAGAGGGCTTGGAACCCGGTTGTAGCATCGATTAAGAATTCCATCACGGGGAGGGGAAAATCATCCTTCGGACAGTGACAATTGAGATCATAGAAGTTGATGCAGAATCTGATATGTCCGTTCTTCTTCCTGACCAGTAAGATGTTGGCCAACCATTTTGGGTACTGGTCCTCCTTAATGAAGTTGGTCTTGATGAGCTTTTCATATTTAGCTGCGACCATGGCACCATGAGAAGGGTGCATCTTTCGGGAAGGTTTCTTGAACCCATAGAGATTTGGCGGAAGACTGAGGTGGTAGACGGCTACCTCAGGATATAGTCCTGGTATCTTGTCATAATTCTAGGAAAACACATCATAGTGATATTTAAGGAATTCTATGTACTATTGTTTCTCCTCGAGGTACATGGAGGCACCTATCAATGTGGGTATCGGGTCTACCTTGTAACCGGGGTTCACCTGTACCAGTTCATCGACCGTAGCAGAGACGCCCTCTTCAAAGGATGGGGGAGCATCCTAAAAATCCTCTTCTTCAATTGCGAAGGAGGAATCCCCAGTGGGAGGAGATTCCTTGGGGTCGACAGTCCTCTGAGAGAGGCTGGTACCAGCCTGTGTGGTAGTGGACAACAAATTAGAAGATTCATGTGCGACCAAAACCATAGCAATGAAGGCTGTCGATCTGATCCCATCAGGCCTTAGGACCAAGGGGCCACACTTGATGATATCTAAGCAATGATGGTGCGTCGGCTTGAGCTGGTTAATTCTAGCCTGGTGGAATAGGCAAGTATGACTTATTGCTATTTCCATGGGGCAGACATCCCGATACATTATAGGGGTAGGAGGCTTCAGGATCACCTGAGCCAGATTTGTATAGGAGTACAAAGTGATCTCCCGACGTCACTTGGACCTGAGAATATGCTTCCCCCTTACACCAAAGACAACAAAACATTGCCCCATATCGGGGGTTGTGACCTCCAATCGATGGATCAGGAAGACGTAGGCGTCATCCAGACCTGGCTAGGGGTTAGTTGCAACTGCAACAGGTTCAACCTCACTGGCATGAGAAATGGATTTATAAATAAGTTTTCCCATTTTTAAAGTTTTTTATCCAAAGAATCCTTTATTTATAAAATGGAATAAATATTTATTTAATTTTTTTATCTACGGACTAGAGGTTATTATCTAAGATTTCAAAACAGTGAAAAAATTTTGCTTATGAAGAAATCTGGGTTATATATGCAGACAAGAAATCAAATTGATTCAAAACAATAGTTTAAAAATACCAAAACATGATATCCAAATCAGTAGTCAAGAAAAAGACAGATCATAAACAAAATAAAAATAGTATATAATGAATGAAGACAAAAAAACCAATGACATCATCGAAGAATAAATAAAAAATGAAACGAATAATATAGAAATAAAATTAGAACCTATAAAAGAAAACACGAGCCTACCTCGATAGGTTGAAGAAAACCCAAGACCCTCAGATCTAAATCATGATATTTCATTCATAAATCCTAACTACTAGTGAACAATAGATACATGATGATGTTCAAGCAACTCAAGGCATTGGTTTTGTGTGATTCAAGATGGTTTGTGTGATTCGAGCTTCGATTCATCGAGGAGGAGCACTGATTGTGGGTGAATTTTGCAGAAATCTTCTAATATCATGATGGATTCACAACTGGTTATGTTTTTTTTAAATAGATCAGGTCACTTTTATCAGCACTTTAAAAAAGCACTAATAAAGAGTCCATTTATCATCACATAAGTAATAAGTGCTTATAAAATGCATATTTATCATCACTTTTTAGAACTGATAAAGGTAAGTCTTTTTTAGTTCTAAAACAATGCTGTTAAAATCCATCTTTATCAGTGCTCTCTTTGCACTGATAAATACATACTTTTATCAACATAGAAAAAGCACTGATAAAGATTTCTTTTATCAGCGCTTATTACTTAAGTGCTGATAAATGATTTATAATTACTATTATAAATAAAAAAATTGTAAATATATATATGCATAATAAATATATATAAATATAAATTTAGTAAATACAATCATTATTTAAATATAATTATTATAATTTTATAATTATTTAAATATAAAATTATTTATTTATAATTATATAATTAATTTTAAAAAATAATATTTAGAACATTATATATAATTATATAATTATATATATACAATAATAAATATATATAAATATAAATATCGTAAATATATTCATTATTTATGTAAATTTATCATAAATTTAATAACAATTTAAATATATATAACTATTTAAATATATATAATTATTTATATATAATTAAATAAATAATTTTAAGAAAATATTTATTTATTTATAATTATAAATATATAATTTTATAAATATAGTATGTATATTTATAAATATATTTATTTATAATTTTTTTTTACAATTTTTTTTACAAATATCTTTTAAAAATATTTTTTTAACATTATTAAGGAATATCTAATTTTATGTGCGTGCATGTTACAAATGACTGAAATTGAATAAATTAAAAATTAGTACACCAATAATATTGAAAAAATGGATATGTTTTGTTTGTGTGAATTTCATATAAAAATGAAATAATAATGTATATGTGAAATCATTATAACACACATTTGATTTATGTTAAATTGAAAAATAAAACGACATTCCATTATATGTCCACTACTATATACAATTAGTCAGTATTTTTAATTCCTATTAAATTTTAATTATAATCCATTATTCCCTAAATATATGAATATTTAATATAAAGCATATAAATATTTTGTAATATGTAAATCACATTTACATACATTAATATATATCTATATATTTAATATATAATATTATTAACATTATCAATAATTATCTAATTAATGAAATGTTTAATATTTTTCTTAATTTACATATTTTTAATATTTATTTTTTTAATTTTCATTTTGTATATATCTATATATTTAATACATATAATTTATTAGTATTTATAATTTATATATATTATAATAAATTTATTCATTTTTATCAACAATTCTTTTATTTAATAAAATTTGAAATATTTCTTTTTAATAAACTCATTTTTTATTTTTTATTTTTAAATTATTTTATTTTATTTATTCAGACATTAATCAGGGATAAAAAGCACTGATAAAGGACTCTTGTATGAGAACTTTTTTAGCATTGATAAAGGGTACCCTTTATCAACGGTACAAATAAAATGCTGATAAAGATACCCATTATTAGCACTAAAAGGAAAGCACTAATAATGGGTTAAAATTATCAGTACTTTTTTAGATTTGATACATATTCTATTTATCCATTATTTTTTCTAGCTCTTATAAACACCAACATTGTTAAACACATATCTTATATTAGTGAGAGATTCAAAGTTCCATCTTCATCATTCAATTCCCAAGAATTTCATGAATGTCATCATTTGTGGGAATTGATCATCATCTGAGGAGATCAAGGCAGTTAATAAATGAAGTTGTGTTTGTAACACCACAATATTTTACAGTATGTCTCATTTTTAATTTATCTTTTTTGATATCTTATGTTACACATAACACCGAGCATAAACAAATGATTAAATGTTATTATTTAATTGTGATAGTTATGAACTAGTCGCTAGAATGGTGGGAATGAATAATGTTAACTAAATTATTAAATTATAGCTTAAACATGTTTATAAAATGAATTCTTTTATCACAAAATAATCATAAAATAAAAATAAAAACCAATTGAACATAAAGGATGTGTTTTTATAAGAAAACTATTTTTATTCATAAAATGACATTTTATCATAATAAATTAAATTAATCACTATTATTAAAAGATCATAACTGAATTTATATTTGAAATATTCAATCAATTTTTTAAATTCCACTAACAATCTTGATAGGTTTAAGAAAATATAAAATCCAATTTGAAGCAAAAAAATTATATTTTAAAAGGAAGTTTTACTACCTTTTAATGGAACACTTATTTTACATATAGTTTTTTTACTTTTATAAATTCCATTTAAAAAAATTCACATCATTTTTAAAATAGAAATTTTAAAAATATATTATGGTAATTTTTTTTACTCTTCAGAAAATATTTATTTTCTAGTGAATAATGAAGAATAAATTTTTTTATAAAATTTTAAATTTCATTATTTAAATGTCTATTTGGGATTTTAATTTTTTCTAAATGTTAGATAAATAATATATTGTTATATAAAATCTAATTTATTTCATTTTAATCAAAATTATACCTTATTTTGGTATTTTGGCTAAAAAATGCATTTTTAGGAAAACTATTTTTAGTTTTTTTATCAGTTTAATTTTAAATTAAATTTTAACACTTCTACATGATTCTTTTTTAAAAATAGATTCTATATTTTGAATAAAAATGTACAAATTTAGTGAATATTCTCCTTTTATTTTTGGATGATATGTATAATAACTTTGGAAATTTTTATTACCACAATTAAGGGTATATATTGTAATTTAAAGAAAAAAAATATGATTAGGATTAGATATTTTCCTAGAAATTTTACCAAATTTTATTGGATTATTTATATTCTACCATTAATACCTAATTTCCAAATTTGAGTTACTTAATGGACACTTGTCCATGAAAACAACTTTGATATTATTTAAATTAAAGAAAATCAAAAAATACCACATTCATATTTTTAATAACTATATTATTTTTAATATGGTGTTATTCAGAAGATATATATGACTATATATATTATTTTGTAACATTAAAGATTTATCTACATCATGGTATTTTATTTTTAATTTTTTATCCAGAAAAAGTTATCTTAAATAATTATACAATGATGATACAATAATTATTTTATTAATAAAACAATACAATAAATCACAATTTTAATTCAAAATTAAATTTATCATATTTAGTAAATTATGTTCATAAAATGAAGTCCATTTTTTAAATGTACATGTCAAATAAAATTTAGGGTGAGTCTTTTTTTGATTTTTCTAAAATAGTTGAATTTTTCTTGAATAATGAAATACGATAATTTACAATATTTACCATTATAAGTAAATAATTGAATTTTGAGTTATTGATGACATATGTAGGAGGTAAACACCCATTAGTTTCAACTCAATTATAATATTTACCATACTTAGTCATAATAATTATCACTATTTATAGTCTTCAGCCAAAATAATAATCTAAGGAATAAAATAACTAAAAAACAACCCTCTCCTCCACTATAAATACCACCCTCACCACCCCTTATCCTCACACATTATAATCCATGAATATTGTCTAAATTCTACCCAAATACCTTTCCAATCCTCTTACCAACATCCCATACCTTATGGTCTTACTAAAAGATTAAATCCAAGTGCCTTAAGGAGGTTCTTAAGGAGTCAATATTCAAGAGGTAAAATCCTCCTTCTCTTTTATTTTATTTTATTTTCTTATCACATCCTCACTTAACCTATCCAAAGTGGAATAGTAACTCTAATATCATTTTATAATTTTATTTTTCTAATGAAATATCCATCATCAAATATATTATCTTCTCCTTTTACCTTAAAAAATAAAATAAAATCTGCGATGTGTCGATTCACCGCCTTTGTAGACAATGAATTTTTATTTTACATTACCACCTTCATAGATTTTAACGAAACCATCATTATTATTAAATAATATTTTAGCATAAATATTATAATTTATACCATGTTTTGGAATCAATTTATAAACATAATATTAAATAAAATGAAACAAGTTTTTGATGTTTGTAAAAATAGCCAAAATAAATTAAGATATTTTCATCCACATTTTATCCAATTAGTCATCATAATACCCTATAAACAAATGATATATGTGATAATAAATTTTTTTTGAAGTTAATTAATACCAAATCATTTAAATTTTGGAGACCTCATTTCCATTTTAAAAAAACTCCCATATTTATACTCAAGGGAACCAACCATAAAATGATGTAGCAAATTCTTACTAAAAAAATAAACATTATAACTCATAAAAATTTCCATAAATTAAATTAATAATGTATAATAAATGAAATATATATTGAATAGGTTGTTAATTAATTAATTAAGGAATTTAATTTTATTATCCAATACATTAAGTAGAGGTGAAGAATGCTTTCATACATAAAGTAATGGTTTTCTCAGATCACTTTTATTTATGTGAGATATGCCTAATTCACCACTTATTAATTGTGTGTGGTGTATTAATACTTCCATTTGATATATCATATTATGAATTTTGTTATATTAATTATATTAAAAGTTTTACTGGATAATTATTACTTTCAACGGTTATATGATTCGACTGATTACAAAGTGGTGAGAGAATTAGTAACCCAATTTCCATTCTTTGGGTTAACTTTTACTTCATACACTATTTCATGCTATTATTATGTTTGAAATTACTTTTGATTATATTATATAGTATTTAAATGTGTTTACATGTATTTATAAACATTTGATTCATTTGATTAATTCCCACTTCAATGATATGATATTTGTAATGGACATTCTTTTAAAAATACTCATTTAAATGTTTCTTTTTCAAAATTAAAAAGCAATTTTTTTAAAAAAAACATATAAAAACATGAGAAAAATTTCTTTCTTTCAAGGTTCCTTAATATTTTAATATTACTCTACAATATTATAAGGTTATTTTCTAAAAAATGTTTTCTTTTATGATTGTGAATATTTTTTTGAATAAGTGGTTTTAAAGTTAAAAAGGGTATTTTCCTCAAGTTTATTCAATGATATTATTAATGTATCCATTTAAACATCCTTTTTTTTAATTATATGATTTATTGAGGTTTATCTCTTATGAAACTATTTACCTCATTTTATTTAATATTTTAGGGCCATTTTGAATGGGGATGTATTATTTTGATACCATTCCCTATATTTCTCTTAATGGTTTATGATTATTTTTATTGAATGAGAACAATATTTACATTTCAGATTCTAGTTTAAATATGAATGTTTATGTTTATTATGTTTCACCCCTTTCATATGTGGAATTCATTAGCATTAGTAAGTCATGATAAGTCCCCTCTATAGCCCCTCGATGCATTGGTAGGTCTCATGAGAAAAACTAGACCGAGTTTTGGCTGAGAACTACTTGAAATTATACCGATACCAGTAGACATATACGAATGTTTTTTTGATAACCATTGGTATATGTATCATATACAGTCACTATAACAATGGTTTTGGCCAAATCATTTGTATATGTGATAGTTATACCAACAGTTTTGGCCGGAACAATTGGTATAACGACCATATTAATACCTAATACCAACCGTTTTGGCCAAAATGTTGGTGTATGTCATACCTATATCAATTTTTTTGTAAAAATTAATTGGTATAGATTCCATATTAAGACCCTATACCAAAAATTTTTGAAAAATAATTTGTATAGGTGATACCTATAAAAACGTTTTTTAAAATTGTTTGTATATGTATTTGAATTTTTTATATATTCTATTATAAAATAAATTTGAATACTTGAAAATTTAAATTAGTTATTAATATAAAAATATATATTTATAATATTATGTTCAAAAAATTTATTATATCTTAGTTGTTAGGTCATTTAAATATATATCAGAGGTGTTGGGATCAAATTGCACCATGATTTTTTTAAAATTACCTATACCAATGGTTTTTGAAATCGTATGTATATCCCTATACCAATAGATGATATTCCAACGAACCTCTAAACCATTGGTATATCCTATTCCATGGTTTTGGGTCTAATACCAATGGTTCTAAACCATTAGAATAAGTTTTTTTATATCAGAGCAAAGATTCACCCATTTATATATACTGATTGGATGAAGCCTTGATGGTATGTTTTTAGATGTCATGGATTATTCATTACCTCGTTATGATATTAGTTTTTCATAATACATGTGATTATTCAACTAGTAGAATATCCATTGTTAGGTTTCATTCTCATGTGAAAATTTATATGGCATTAATTTTTCAGCTTTTACTCCTGCTATATTATTCTCAAAATTATGTTTTAATGGAATGTGTTTTTTTGTTTTTCACCTTGACTTATTATTTATGATTGTTTATGATAGATTACATTATATTCTTACCCTTTTTGATTATATGACCTCACCCATTTATTTTGTTTTATTTTACCCAAGGATTCCAAGACGTATATTATGTTTGATTTGTAGGGATAATCTAGGAGAATAGGGTTGTTTCCAATGGAGTTACTATTTTTTTATTCAATTTAAATTTTTAATGTAATATTTATGTTAGTATATACTTTTATAAATCTACTAAAATATTCAGACATATGGTATACAATTGATTTCACTTATTACCAATGTAATAAAGTAAGGCACTGGATCCTGGCTACTGGGGTCAGGGTCTTTATAGTTGGTATTAGAAAAAAGTTTTTTAGAAACAATGGGAACTAGATTTAGGAAAACATAGATTAGAAAACTTAACACAATGATATAATTTTTGGATAAGTATATAATAATGTTACCCAAAACCATGTTTATGTTTATGAGAATATCTACACATCTAATTTTCAATTCGTGTTCCGAATTTCACTGGTTTTGGGATTATAAAAATGAAATGACAGAATATAGTGAACATCATCATTTAAAAAAGGTAAATATAATAAATAATTGTAACATAATCTATGAACATTATCCAACGAGTGAGAATGATCATATAGTTTATGGTATTATGATAATATTTTGAAGGGAACAAGTATCCAAAGAATTTTCATCATCCGTGGACAAAATATCATATACTAACGAGACAAATAAATAACTCCCTATATATTATTAATTTGGAGTGAATAAAGTGAATAAGAGTACTACTAGGAAAAATATAGAAAAAGGAAATATGATAAAGAAGTATTTTCGTACATCCGATAATTTTGGAAAACAGCAGGGTACGTGCTTAAAAGGAATGAAAGGTTTCTACAACTGTAGTGATAAAGTCCATTGCGCTTGTGATTTCAAGGGTAAGAAAAATGTTTCCAATTTTAAATTCTTTAACTAAATTGATATTGGATACTATGAAAATCAATTTCTCAGGCTTCAAAGGAATATACCTAAAAATTGATGATGGATCATGGTCAAAATTATTCTACTACCACAAATGAAGATGAATGATTAATATTTATTGGTTTGGATTCATGAATTATTTTTTTGTGTATTTTATAAAAAATTACATGGTTATAATAATCATGATATATATAAGGATTTTAGTATAGTAACTTTCCTTCAAGAAATTGGAAGCATGTGATGAATTACACCAATATCAAAGAAAATTAATTTTTTTGTATGTTAATCATTTAGAAAATTCATGATTTGGGAAGGATAAACCTAATTATGTTCCTGATGTTAAGATAATAATGATAAATGGATGTTTATGGGATACTATTGGTGACCAAGAAATTTTTTATTTTATTCTATTTGTATAGGGTTTACTTATTCTTGGATTTAAGTAATATATTTGATAACCTATGATTTTATTTTTGAAAGCATAAGTGTTTCCATTAAGGTTTTAGGGTGACCAAGGTATTCATATATTTGGTATGTGACAATAATACCTACATTATATTTTTTTGGGTATCTAATGTTAAGTTGATTATGGAAATTTATTGACCTTCATTATATTTTTTTAGACATTGAATTTGGTGAGTTGTATTTTTAATGAGTCTTAAGGTAACCACTTATGGAATGAATTAAGTTTGATTATGGATATTATTGTTTGAGTTTATAGTAAGATTTATCATATTGGATAACCTGTGCAAACCATTTTGGTTTTAATAAATTTTATAGCACAATGGAATGAAATTAGAAACTCATGATTCTTTAAAAGTGCTTCAGGTATGAAAAAATCATCTTTAATATCCATCTCATGGTGTGTGAAATTAAGTAGAAATAGTTAAAAACACAAACAAAGGATAAGATTATTATTATAACATGGAATGAAATCAAGTGATTTGATTTGATGAAGTGCTTTATCTGGATAGTAATGTAATCCCTCAACTCATAGGAAAATTATTTTAGAACAAAAATGTTTACTGTTTACTTTTTTTACTAACAAGTCAATAGTGTTTTAACCGATCACATATTTACGGTTTTGATATTGTTAACTTTCTAATGACCATATTCTTCATAACTCTCCATAAAAACATGTTAGTTATATTTTTCTTCCACGTAAATTTTTTCACTTTGAACTAATGTTATCTTATTTTAATTCCTAATTCTGTGTTGACCTTATCATTTCCCTTTCCCTCTAATTAAGAGGATGTTTTGTTAACCATATTTACAATGTGGAATTTCGAAAAGGGAATTTTAAAATGGAAAATCCATTATTACCAATCAATAGTTTAAATTGAAAAATAAAAGTTATTGATGGATGTTATAATGTAACACCACATTATTTTATAGTATTTATCATTTTAAATTTATCTTCTTTGATAACTTACATTACATAAAACACCAATCTTAAAAAAATGATTAAATATTGTAATTTAATTTAGGTAGTTATAAACTACTTGTCGGAATGGAGGGAATGAATGAGATTAACTAAATTTGGAAATTATAGTTTAAAAATGTTTATAATATGAATTTTTTTGATACCAATTAATTAGAAAATTAAAATTAAAACCAATTTAACATTAAGGGTGTGTTTTTATAAAAAAATAAATGTTATTCTTATGATGAAAATTTATCTTAATAAACTAAATTAACCTCTATTAGTGAAATATATTAATGAAATTTATAATATAAATTTTCAATGAAATGTTTTTAAATTCAATTATTATGTTTTATTGGGTTATGGTATAATTAAATCCAATATTAAGAATGAAAATATATATTCTCAAAAGGCAATTTTACTGACTTTTAATGGTACACTTGTTTTAAACTTAAAATTTGAAACATTTAAAAATTATATTTGAAAAAATAAAATTCATTTTTAATATAATGTTTTCAAAATTATCTTATGGTACTTTTTTGGTATTTTTCAAAAAATATTTATTTTCTAGTGAATAGTGAAAAATATAGTTTTTTTATAAAATTGTCAATTTCATTATATTAAAGGTATATTTATTATTTGAATTTGATCACAATGAAACTAAAATACTATTCAGTAATAAATAATATAATTTATTTCATTTTAATCATCACTATACACTATTTTTGGTATAAATACATTTTGGGCTTAAAAATACATTTTCAAAAAACTGTTTGCAGTTATGTTTTATCAGTTTAATTTTAAATTAAATTCTTCCAATTATATGTTAATAATTTTGAAAAATTCATTCCATATTTAGGATAATAACGTCCATATTTATTAAATATACTCCTTTTATTTTATTTATTGGTAGGAATGGTAACTTCGGTAATTTTTTATTACCACACTTTAGGGTAAATAGGGAAATTTAAGGTAAAAATAATATGACAAGGATTATAAAATCACCCTAAAATTTTCATTAATTTTAATAGATGATTTATATTTAACCCCTAACACATAAGGTTAAAATTTAAATTATTTAATGAATAGTTTCCAATAAAAATGACTTTGATATTATTTAAATTAAAGAAATACCCAAAATGTCACATTCATATATTTAATAACTATATTATTTTTAGTATAGTGTTATTAAGAAGATATATTTTACTATAGATATTATTTTTAAATATAAAATATTTATCTACATCATGGTATTTTATTTTGAATTTTTTATAAATAAATAATTACCTTAAATAATTATACAATGATGATACAATAATTATTTTATTAATAAAATAATCAAATAAATGATTATTTTAATTAAAAATTAAATTTATCATATTTAGAAAATTATTTTTATAAAATGGATTCCCTTTCTTAAAAATAAATTTCTAAAAATTTTTAGGGTGATTTTTTTGGGATTTTTTTAAAATAGTAGAATTTTTGTGTAATAGAAAAATACAGTAATTTATAGTATTTAACATTATAAGTAAATAAATGAATTTTTGAGCCATAGATGATGTATGGATATGGTAAGTGCCCATTATTTCTAACTCTCATGCACTATTTACTATATTTATCCACAAGAATCATCACTATTGATAGTCTTGATGAAAAATAATAAACTAATGAATAAAATAATTAAAAAACACCCATCTCCTCCACTATATATACCACCCCTCACCACCACTTCTCCTAACACCTAATAATCTTTTAATATTATATAAATTATGAATAATTACCTTCCTAAGACTCTTTCCCACATCCAATACCTACTGGTATTATAAAAAATAAAATTCAAGTTCCTTAATGAGGTTCTCAAGTAGACAATATTCAAGAGGTAAAATCCTTATTCTGCTCTTTTATTTACATTTATTTTCCAATCCCCTTATTACTTAACCTATATAAAGTTGAATAGTTAATATAGTATCATTAATACACTATAATAATAATTATTATAATGATATATCCATCATAAAATATTTTCTATTCTCTTTTTATGTTAAAAAATAAAAACATCATCTATGATGTGTCGATTCACCGCCTTCATGGACAATGGGTTTTCATTTTCCATTACCACCTTCACAGTGGGCCATAAAACTATTATTATGGATAAATAATATTTTAATATAAATATTGTAATTTATATTATTTTCTGTAACAAATAAAATAACATAACATTGAATAAAATGACACAAGTTTACGATGGTCGTAAAAACTGCCAAAATAAATTAAAACATTTTCATTAACATTTTATCTAATGAATCGTACACATAACATATAACCAAATAATTTATAAGATAAAATAAACTTATGTAATTTTATTAATAATAAATAATTTTAGTTCTAGAGAAGTTATTCTAATTTTACAACAACTCCCATGTTTATATGCAAGGGAAAAACCATAAAACCACGAAACAAATGCTCCTAGAATAATGAAATTAAACAATATAACTCATCGAAATAGCCAAAAATTAACATAATGAGTTAAAATAAATTAAGTATATATTGAAGAGTTTATTAATTATATAATTAATTAATCTAACTTTATTATACCGGGCATTAATTTCAAGTGTAGGACACTTTCAGACATAACATTAGGGTTTTCAAAACTCATTTTTATTTTTGTGAGATATACCTTATTCACCACTTATTCATTTTGTGTGGTGTATGTATACTTTACTATGTATATAATATTATAAATTTCATTATATTTAAGGTATTAAATGTTTCATTTGATAATTATTACATTCATGGGGTATATTATTCTACTAATTAGCGAGTTGTAAGGGAATTCTTAACAAAATTTATATTCTTTGGGTTAAACATTTACTATATTGATTATTTCATTCTATTATTATGTGTGAAACGAATATTGATCATATTATGTTGTATTTACTCCTTTTTTATGTGTATTTATAGTATATTTATTCATTTTATTAATTCTCACATCAATGATATTATATTTGTCAAGGACATTCTTTTAAAAATAATATTTTAAAAGTTTAATTTTAAAAATTTAAAAGGATTGTTTTTTAAACTTATAACAGCATGATTGTCTTTTACTACCTTTATGATAACTAATATTTTGAAGCTTACATTAAAATATTACGTGTTTATTTTCAATTAAAAATTTTCTTTTAGGATTCACATCTTTTTAAGAATAAGTCATTACAAAGTTAAAATGGGTATTTTTATCAATAATATTTATTTGATATTATTAATGTACCTTGTAAAAATACATTATTGAATCATATAAATTATTTATTTCAATATATTATGATAATATTTACATATTCTATAGAATAATTTAGGATCAGTTTGACTGGGAATATATTATTTTGATACCATTCACTATATTTCTCTAAATGCTTTTTGATTATGTTTATTGAATGAGAAATGTAATAAAAATTCATATGATAGTTTAAATACTAATGTTTGTGTAAATTATGTTTCACCCATTTTATATGAGGGATTCATTGGACTTATTACGTGATGGTAATGGCCCGCTATATCCCATAGATGCATTGCTAGGTCTCATGAGACAAACTAAACTGAGTTATAGATGATGCCCCACCCATTTATATAGACATATTGGATGAGACCTTGATATTATGTTTTATAAATCCAAAATTATAAATTTTCTCATTATTAAATTGTCCATTAATAATTTATATGATTATTGGACTAGTATAATATCCATGTTTAAGGTTAATTCTCTTGTGATTATTTATGTGACATTATTTAACCAACTTTTATTCCTGCCATATTATGCTCAAGATTATGTTTTAATTGAATATAATTTATTATTATTCACATTTAATTATTGTTTATGTTTATCTATGATAGCTTTAATTGTATTATTAACCTTACTGAGCATCTCATCTCACCCGTTTCTTATGTTTTATTTTCCCTTGGATGATAAGATTTATATTCTGACTGATATGAAGGGATAATGAAAGAGAATAGGTGAGTTTTCAATGAATTTACTATTTTTTATTCCATTTCATGTTTTAAGGTAATAAATATGTTTATATATAGTTTTTGAAATCTATTAAAGTTTTATTTCCTTTGGTATGTGATTTCTTATTCTTAGTAACATTGTAATAATGTAAAACACGGGCTCTGGGCTACTCAGGTAAGGGTATTTATAATTTTCTTCTATGAATTCATCCAAAGCACAAAATAAATTCACATTTGATCTATTTGGTTCTTATTTATCTCTCCTCTATATGGTATATTTTATAAAACCCCTTGGATCCAACTTATTATCCTTCTATGTATCTTTATTTCTATCTTGATTTATTTTTTAAGAGAGTGTGCAATTTATGACTGTAATGGGTTTGAAATTATGAAATTCATCTATTTTAATTCTTACTCATATTTTTATGGTTATTATTTTTCAATTAAATCCATGGGATTTTTATTTCTTGGTTCTCCATTCAAAAAAATGTTTTTAGGTACTTGTTATTCAAATAAAATAAAGAGCATTTCTGGTTCATAGTTCTATTATAACAATGCATTTTGGGTTTCTTAGTTCCAATTTATACCAAGGGGTTTATTATATTGAATCACATGTTCATTATTATGGGGAGGATATGTAGGGGTACCTTCATGTACTAGTTTTGAACTTGTTTAATAAACTTCCAATGTATATTTACTTTATATATTTACCTTTCCACAACACTTTCACATTATTTCTATTCTATTATTTCCACAATGATTTAATTTTTTTATATTGATTTCTTCCTTATATTATAATATCATTCATCACATCAATTTATTTATCTACTTTAAATTTTTTCAAAAGGAAATTACCCCCTATTGGTATTTATTCATCTACAATCCACATTTTGTATCATAGGAAACCTTTGACATTATTTTAATAACTATTTTTAAAAATATTTTTTACCTTGATACAATTGTTTGTTATTAGATAAGACCTTAATTATTTATCAAAAATTTTATTATTATTTTTGATTTTTAAATTGTAACTGACTTCAGGGTTTGATTTAAAAATGAACTCTACATCTTATATTCATACTCATTTCTTTGATGATTTAAATTATACTTATTAGAAAACTCAAATATTTATTTTCTATAGAAGCATTAGTAATACTATTTACAAAATATTTATTCATGATTATATCCTTATAAATAAAAAAGTAGTTAAATAGACCCCAAATGATATTATCAATTTTAAAATTGATGGAAAATTTATGAATTCCTTGCTTATAGTTTAGATAAAAATTAATTCAATAAATATCTTTTTGAATAATGAAAAATGAGATATGAAAACTATTAAAATTCACTCATTAAGGAACAAATAAAGTTAATGATTCTAGATAGGATATACATATATAGAATTTTGAATGTTTCCACATTCATTAAAATTAGGAAATTAATTGCACATTTACTTATTCAATTGATAGTTGTAATGGTTGAAAATAATTTGGTGAATCTCTTTCTACAAAATTTTTAGCCTAGAAAATCCTATAGGGTTTTTCCAATTTATGGTCTCCCAAGGTGTTTATGATTGAAAAATCCATGACTATTAAAAATATTTTGTTCGAGGAACTCAATGGAACACTCTTAACATATGTGATAACCATGAAAATCCAAGAGGGTAAAGAATATTTTGAATCCCATAAAACCAATATGATTTTAGACTTTAAATAAATTAAGGATACTTAGAAAAATAAAAGATAATCTCATAATAAAAGCGTTATCGAACATTTAATGAGAATATTAAACAAATTTATCAAGTTGAAAAAAGAAAAAATCCTTCTCACAAGATGAAAAATAGACCAGTTTGATATTTTAGAAGTAACCTCCTTTGTTTTCTAAAAGAAGAGCCACATAAAGTTAGATTATAAAGTTAAAAAAGTATAAATAAAATAATAGATGTAATAAGCCTTTGAAATTATCAACATGAAGTACTAGTGAAGATTTAATTTCTAAATATGAAACAATCAACTCAAATCCTAAATTCCTTATAACTCATCTTGATATAGGTGAAGAGGTTAGTTACCACCCTCCTAATCTTTTTTACTACTATCATTATTCCTATTATTATTTATATTATATTTTAGAAAATTAATTTTAATGTTTTTTACAATAACTTACTTCAAAATATGATATTTTTAAAAAGTATCAATTTTTTAAGATAATAGTGTGATTTGATTTAAAATTAAAAAATCAACTCAATGTTGTAGTCTTCAAAAATGTAATAAAGTATATTAAAACAAATATTTCAGAACTCACCCATTTTTAAGGAAAAAACAACATTATCTTTGGTTCTCAATGTATAAAAATTGATAATCATGGTTTTTTATTTTAAATTATTAAAACATATTCAAAAAATTCAACTTTTGTAAGAGTTATTTCCAAAAATAAATTTTGTAAATATTTTTGTAAATATGGGAATATTAAATATGAATGTTATTGTAAAAATTATAGATATGGAAGGCCTATATATATCTATATTTATACTAATCCTTCTAAAAAATATAATCATATTTGGGTAAATATATATTTACTTTCCAATGTATGTGAACAAAAATTTGTCACCATGCCCAGATCATATTGGGCTAAAATTACTAAACCCTAATGGGTACTGAAAGAATTTAATTATTGGTCTTTTATAATGATTTTCACCTAACATAAATTCTATATAAATTGGTGATTCTATTATTTAATGATGTTGTAACCCTTGATGTTACTGATCAACTCCTTCCACCTTGATCTTCATAGAAAAAGGTTTTGCATTATTTTTATTTTTTTACTTCTCTCTTGAATCTAATTTCAAAAATTCATCTCTCATATATTATTTATTTATTAAAATTTGTGAGGATATATTTTAATGTTTTCTCTTATTTTTTAAATTTTTTCTTCATTTTCCTTTTTCCCCTGATACCTATTTTCTTTCTTCTTTAAAATTTCTACCATCTCGGGATAATAGTTATATTTTTTTGTGTGTTTGGAATTTATGTATTTGTTTTCTTATTATTTTTATCTTTTTATTTTATGTCTATGATAGAATATCTAAAATATGTTAACATTTGAGGGGGATCCAATGGTATTTACTTTTTATATTTTTTTTCCAAATTTCATTCTATTTACTTTTTCAAAAGAAACTAAAAATTATTTCTATTTATTATTTTTGAATAATTATTTAAAATATCCATTTCTTTCCCTTTTTCAAAATTTAATTTTTCTAATTTTCTTAAAATTCTGAGATAATCTTATAATTTCATTTTATTTGAGATGACGTGCTTATCAAAAATTTTCATTATTTTTATCAGAAATTATTTAACTATTTTTATATCTTATGTTATAATTGTTTTATTTAAGGGGATTAATTTTAATGATCCTTTATTTTAATACACTTTATTATCTAATTATGTTCTCATTGATTTTTTCAAAAATCATAATTTATGTTTCAATATCCTGGAATGTTTTCAATTTATATTATATTATCTCATTTTTAACTTATAAACCCCATGCTCTGTTGGTTCCTTTTTTTGACAATCTCAATGGGGGAGAATCCTTTTTATGGGGGTGGGGAATTTGATAAGTGAAAAAGGTAACAACTGTCGGTCTAATTATGTTTCATTAAATTAGAGGACATTGTTTCAATGTCTCAAAGGGGAAGACGGGTTTTTATATTTATTGGGTAAACTCTTTCCTTATTATCATTTACTATTTTTTTTGATTTTTATATCAAGTGCTTATAATTATTAAAAAATGTAGATATTTTTGAGTCTTATTATTCTATTTTTTATTGATAAAAACCATAATTTATTTTAAAATTTTTAAAATTGGGTTCTAGTTTTTATTGTGGTTTTATTTTGTTAATATAACAAGAAAGAATCTTTCCTAAAGTTAGCTTCAAACTGGGCTCAATGGTACACATTAATGGTTTAGTGTACCAAATGGAACTGAAGAGTGTTTAATAATAAAAAAACATTAATTTATTTATATCCTAATTCAATGTCTATTTAGTGATTTTATTTTGGTTCTATTATGTTTTTATAGTAGGGATGAATTTATCCTAAAGTCGAATTCAAACTAAGGCCAAAAAGCCACTTTCCAGGTTTAGCTCAGTGAATAGAACTAGCTTTCCAGGTTAGGGATACCAGCTAGAAATTAGTATATGAAAGAACCAAGAAATTCCCATAGGTTGGTTATCCAATTATAATAAATAAAATATAGGTAGCCTCAACAACACCACTAGATACTCAGTGGAATCCACCAAGTATATAATGCTGTCAGTATTCTTAGTCCAAGGAGGCATTTATTATGATAATAAAACATCCGATTTGGGTCTTTATTACATTTTATTAATACATTTGGACTAATGAATCCTTAGAGGATATAAAATAAGGACTAGTGAGGCTTTAATCTTCATCTAATTAATATTAAACTAAAGTGAAATGCTTCTCTATCTTCAATGACTCACAAATCCTCAAGTGCTTAAAAGTTTAGTCTTCCTACTTCAATTACCAAGAGTTTTAAGAAAATAATCATCTTTGGTAATTGAACATATTACATGGATTATAAGGAACAAAATTAATAAAGGTGTGTTCTTTAATGACTTCATCTGAACCATTAACATCATTCTTGTCCAAACCCTTTTGTACCAGTTTCTCAATACTTCATAGAACCTATTTATTAAAACCCCTTATATCTTTATTCTTATCCTTCTATCTCTCTCACTAAATATTTCCATATTTATATTTCATTTTAAGATATTTATGTTCATGATTGTAATGGGATTGAATTTAATAAAACTTTCAATTTATATTCTTTCTCATATTACTTTGTTTCTTGTTTTTTTATTAAAACCATGTGGTTTTTAGTTCTTGTATTTCTATTCAAAATAAGGTATTGAATTTATTTTTATTCTATTAGTAGTAAGGGTATTTAGGTTCATGGTTTCCTTTAAAACCAAGTGTTTTTGGTTTATTTGTTTCAAATCAAACCAATGGGTTTATTATGTTAACCTCCTAATTATTCTAATGGGGAGGAGATATAGGGTTACCTTCACATAATATTTCAAAACTTTTTAAACAAATTTACCATTTTCATTTACTTTACACATTTACCTTTCTAAAAAAAACTAACATTATTGACTTTTTTCTTATTCCTTTTATTATTTACTTTGTTTATATCACTTTCTTGCTTACATCATCATACATTTTATCGCATCAATTTATTTATCCACTTTAATTTTTTTATAAAATGAAAATCACACCTCTTTCCATTTATTCATCTATGATACTCAATGATCACCTCATTTCAATCATCACACAAATGAATTACACTTTTTACATTATGTTTAAGTCCACCCACAAAAATAACTTCCTTGGATTTCAAATTCTAAACATTTATAACATTTTTTCCACTCCTTTTGGCTTATATGGAACCATAATTTTCAAAGGGTAAATCTCATAAATTGTAATCTTCAATGTCTATTGAAATATTAGCCTTTCTAGTATTATGCAAGGTCTATCCACTATCAATAATCAATGGTTTCTCTTTTTGAATAGCTTTCAAATTGGGTTAAAAAATTCGGGATTTTTCTTTTTTTCTTTTATTTTACCTTCTATATTTATCTTCAAATGAATGAAGACTATATATAAAGAGTTATCATATATTCTTTAGAAAAGCGATCAGTCTAATCACATCATTCACATGTTTATTCCAGAATGTCAAAATAATTTCTTGTTTGAGTGTTCTGAATATCATATTACATCATCTATGAGATATATCCTCCCATATTTTGATTTATATTTTATTTTATGTGAATGTTACTCCACATAAAATTGGATATTCTTATTGTTAGAAACATGTTTTTGTAGAAGTTATAGTCCTTGTTCCCATGGTTTTTACATCACTATAAATATCCTTCAAACCTCCACCTTTTTGAATGATATAATATTTAGTTGTATAATTATCATGGTGGTTTATTAGAAGATATTAATTCTATCCATATTCATAATAGTTAATGGTTTTTTATTTATATCTATCATTTATTGTCTTAATATAAGTAATTAATATTTTATTATTATTCCATACATTTCTAGTTTTGGTTTAAAAACTGGTATTGTTGGTAGAAATCAATTTATCTTCACTTTTAATAGAAAAATATTTCACCTAATATTTTGGAAAAACCTATAAAGATCAATCTTCAACTTTATTTATTTGTGATAAAATCACATTTCAATTTGATTAAATTTATTTCAACTTTAAGATATCTAGATTTTGACTTTCCCAATTCACCTTCTACTACAGTAAACTTCTCTTTTTTATATTTCATGATTTGGTCCTATTTAGAAACCATTAGTTTTAGGTTATTAATTTACTCAATTTTTTCATCCTACCACTTGAGATAATCTTCTCCACTTTAAATTCAATTTTCTCATTTCCTTTTCAATAAGTTAAGATCATTATTGAGTGTAATATTCTTTATCAAGATATGATCCAAGTTATGATTTCAGAATGTTCTTAAATTAGGTTACCTCACCTTCTTTTTCTTCACTTGAGGTTTCCTATTGTTTTACAAGATCCTTGATGTTCAAAAAATTCCTCAACATTTCTTCATCATATGATAGAACATCCAATTTTTCCCTTTCTTCTTCCTGGAAAAGAAATATTATTTTCCTCTCATAAGTATAATTATTTTTTCCTTTATCTAATTTTATACCTTCCTTTGTATCCTTACTCCAGATCATCTATAAGGACCCAGCCTTAAACCTTACATAATCTTGAATTAAATGAATAATTCACATTGAGGATCTTTTTAGGTTTATAGTTTTACAGAATTAGGCCATAACTATTACATAACAACTTAAATATTACAAGTAGAAACTACTACTTAGTATCTATTTTTATTCATAAAAGAAAATCTCTTAAAAAGAAACATGACTAGTTACATGTTTTAGACATCATGAATTTTCCTTGATCCCATCCCTGACCCTATTCATCCTTAAGTCCTGTGGAAAACATTTAAAAAACATGGGATGAGCATAGAAATCTCAGTAAGGGATACACAAAGAAGGAAACTGTTAGTTTTTCAAAACAACAAGTAAACCATGAATATCATGAGTAATACTTTTAACCTTTATGAATTAGTAAATACTCTTCACTGAATAAAAGATCATTGCTTACCCTTTTGTAACCAAAAGATTACCATAAAACCCATATAAAGAACACATAACATATAAAGGTAACTTGGGACATAAACATACTTAAATGGAATAACTATACGGTCCACTTCCACACATATCACTAAATGGAATAGCCCTACGACTGACTTCCATACCCAATGCATTGGAGGTTATAACGTAACCACTCGTCCTGGTATTCACAGCACCACCCGTCATATGGTTTATCATGTAACCACCTATCAAATGTCCAAGTACCATCATAACACATAAAATATTTCAAATATAAACATTTCACTAATAACATTTCATTTAAAATTACAAGAAGTAATTTCAAGTTATTGAAATAATCAACCCATTTTCAAAAACCATTTAAAAAAAGATTTTTGAATCAAAGTGTCCCATACAAATTTTAAGCGTTTAATGGAATTATAATTTTAAAAAATTAATGTCCATATAAATAAATACTCAAAAACATTTTTAAAACATGGACATTAAAGATAAATATTTAGAATAATAAATCTTTAAAACATTTAAAAATGATATTTTTGTTAAAGAGTTTTTAACAAAATGAGAGACTCTGGAATAAAAATAATTGTGGAATAACATTTAATAAGAACTTTATAATATCATGAGAATAAAGGGATTCATGATATAATACGAAAAACAACATTATATACACCATGTAAGAGTGAATTGGTGCATAACAATAATGAATTTTCAATGGCAATGTAAATTGAGATGAAATCCATTATAAAGATGGTATCCTTTGATTAAGGATAAATTAATTACATAATTATGTGTGAAAAATAATAATACACCAAATATAAGAGTATATTAAGTGTAAAACAATCATATGTCATTTACACATATTCATATGACAACATATTCAATAAGTACAAGTTGAACCCAAAGAATTTAAATTGGGTTAAGAAGTTCCCTTGTAAAAATTTGACAGCCTAACGACGTCACTTTAAAATTCAGAAAATGATTTGATGAGAGAGAAAATGGAATCTCATCACTTGAACATATAATTTACATCAATAATGATATATAATAACACATCCCAACGAAATAAGATGTAAATTAAAAGACATAACAAAAGGAAGTCTTTTAAAAAGAGGAGGGTGAAAGGTTCCCTTACCGATTTGGTAACTTACAAAACGTATGCCACATGAAAAAATGATCATACAATGAAGATGTAAATACTCATAAATGAAATTATATTACACAAATAGTACAATAATGTTCAGTACATACACCACAAAAAGGAAATAGTGGTAAATATAGCATGAATCTCACGGGAATAAAAAAGTGAGATGAAACCCTTTACCACGTTGTAATCAACTAAGTCATATGAAAAAAAGTTAATAACCACCAAATGAATCATATAATACCATGAATATAAAGAGAATAATGATAATATATATCAAATGGTAGTACACAATACACCACATGCAATAAATAAGTGGCGAACAATGGAAATCTCATGAAATTAAAAGTGAGATAAGAAAATACCTTACCTCGTTGTCTGACATGACCCCTTCATTCTTTAATCTCCTGAATAATAAACTAATGTTAATTTATTATTTCTTAAGAACCTTTTTTAAATTTTATTATTACTTTTATATTACTTATTACCATGTTATAAACATTATGTAATCATTTAAGTTAATAACGGTAGTTTTGTCGATATTTGGTACTTGAGTAAAAAAATGAACACCTTATAATTACAAGTTGTTCATGTGGTAAGATATCCATTATCGTCAGAATTATATTAATGATTTAGATATCATATATATCATATATATCCAGTATATACATGTATTTATAATAGTACATAACATTTAGAGGTAAGAAATGAAATACACCGTTCATGGAGACGGTAAGCCGTATGTACGCATGAACGCTACTTCCATTTCTATTTCTTATTTAAATGGAATTAAAAACATAATAATACATAGTTATATTATAATTATATTATAATATAATATACAATATTATTAAATCCATCCTTTATATGTCCCACATAAGGCATTTAATGAGTCATATCACTTTGAGGGGGTGGTAGTCCGCACTTCCTCTAATGAGATTATCGTATTTACCCACTATGGAAATCATAAAGGTATGATATAAATGGAAACTACAGAAGAATAAAGAAAAAATAAACATAATATATATCATATATAAATAATGATCCATCCTAATGGCCACTATGAGAGGCGGTAGGAGGTAATTGAACAATCATTGTTTCCTGAGGCGTTAGTTTTCCATCCACAGAAACATTATGTTCTTCACCCATTATATAGATATGTGTGTATGTGTAGATATAATACTTCTCATAAAAACATCCTAGTATATTGAGTATATTGGTGTTGTTACAAAAGAAAGTAATAAAAAGAGTTTAGGGGTTGGAGAAGTAAAATAAAAGAAAACAATTCAAGAGAAACCGTTACCTTTAATTTGGGTAACTCCCTTTGGTTTGAAACAAAGGATTCTTTAAGTGCCTTATGCCTAAGGTAAGGATTATATGAGGAGTAGAGGGATGTAGGGAGCTTAATTGGGTAGATGTTGGATGAGACAAAATTATTTAGAGGTGTGTGGAATTGGTTAGAAGTGGTCTCCTTTTATAAAGGAGAGGAGGGGCTCTTTAGGAAAGTGTGAAACTATTATTTTATTATATAATGATATTCAGTTTCTAAAGGTCCAAAAATCATTAAAGTATAATATAAGATGACTCATATTTGAAATAAAATCATCCAATCAGAATTGGACATGTTTTTGATAATATTTTAATCATTATAATCTTATTTATTTAAATGATTTATTAATGAGGTAAATACTGCATCATTATTGTTTCATAAATAATTTAATTTATTTGATGTCTAAAAATAATAAAAAAATATCATGATTTAGGAAATCGTGTTATCTTTATAATGAATATTCATAGTCGAAAATATAATTTATATTAACCCTTCTAAAAATTAATTTACTAAAAGATACTTGCTTTGGTCATTTTTTCCTTTAAGTTAATTAATCTAAATTGTCATTATCACTCCCAAGTGGCTCAATGGGGTCCCAAAATCGACCCAAAGACGTCCCTGGTCATTAATGACTCAACCAATAAGGTTTGGACAAGTGTTAAGGTAATTTTGAATTATTATAATACTCTTTTTACCTTATTTTACCCTATTTACCTTTAACTGTGGTAAATAAAAGTCAAAATTTACTATTCACCAAAAATAATTTTCATCTTATTGAACCAAATTTTACTTCTTGATAACAACCATGCATGTTTTATTTTTTAAATTAAATTCATAGATGTGGTAAAATTTCATTAAAATGAAAAAGTCAGTTTTTTAACTACTACTAAGTGGTTTCACTATTCATCAAAAATTGATGTTTTTTAGAAGAATACCAAAAATTTAGCCTAAACTATATTTGATATTCCGAAATAAAAAATGATTTCTATTTTTCCAAATTCAAAACATATTAGTGGCATTAATTAATTTTAAAATTAATTCCCGTTATCAAAACAAATAGCGTGTTTTTAAGAAACAATAATTATCAAAAGATTGATAATTATTTATGTCTAATTTCAAAGTGAAATTAATTAAAATGACCAAAATTGGATTAAATGGTTAAAATATATTCTAATTACAATTTAAAACCAATTAAAAAGATAATATAACCATATAAATAAATTATATTAAAAGGCGGTTTTGAATTAAAATACAATATTTTCACTATTCATTAAAAAATGAACTTTATCGGAAAAAATCAAAAAAATTACACAATGTAAATTTTTGTGTCCCAATTATAAAGGAAGTATTTATTTGGTCAAATAGAATGTATTAAAGTGACCAAAATTATATTTAAATAGGGTTCTTCATTAAAAGGCGGTAAATCGACCTTTTAATGTAAATTATGCTTAAAATTAGATTCATTCACAATTTAAGCCTCTAACTTTTATTGGATAAATGTAAATACATTTAACAAAAATGTATAATAATATTGTAGTTATTTTAGTTATTTCCCACCAATACAACGACGAGGATTTAACAACCATTTAAAATAATATTATATTATTAGTGTGCAACGTAAGATTTCAAAGAAACCCGTTGTTGCGTATCGGGTACGCTATCGAACATAGGAAACCCTTTAAAGTAAAATTAATATCTAATTAACATATATTAATAAATATGAAAATATATTATTTCTTCATTTACCTGGGATGTTACATCCTTCCCCCCTTTTGGAAATTGCATCCTCGCAATTTTAAAATTGGTCTTAGAAACTTCATTGAAAGTCCCATATTGGAAAAAGGTTGAATAAAACTATCAATTTAAAAGAAAGAAAGATATGTATAAAGGTCACCCGAGATAACCCATACTAGGATTCCATGAAAACATGGATATGGAGGAGAAAACAAACCACCAAGTTCTGATGGAGAGTGATAGAAAACATGATTAGAAGAAAGTTAACCACAAGAAAATCACAAACTTGTGATGAGTTAAATGGTATTTGATTCCCCAGTAGGAAAAGTTAACGGACAACTTTTTTGTTTTATGATCCTTTACATAATGTTGAGTAATTTATTTAAGGTCTTGAATAAGAACATAAGGAAGCATACTTACTCTTCATGTAGACTTTCATACTTTACTATATTTCTACAACAAGCTCATCTTTTCTCCAAATGATGAGTATTCAAGATGACTTTTTCATATTAAAGGCGCTATAACCATCTTCTATAGTATCACATAATCCAAAAAAGATGAACTGTATATTTCCCATGTCTTTAGACATTAACCAAAACCAAAACATTTAGTACAAGATTAGATAATCCCCAAAAGGATAAACTTTTACAAAAATAAAAACCACTCTTAATATCCAAAAGTTATCAAACAATACCCAAATTTCAACCAAGACCATTCAATAAAAAATTGTCCATAAAATTCTTCAAGGTAATCCAAAGTAATATTGAATCCCAAATCTCAAAAAAATCTAATAACATAGTCTTCCAAGATAAATATTAACATTTATCACCAAATAACATCAATTACTCTTAAAGTCTCATATTGAAAAGTAATTAACCTAATCACATATCCTCCATGATAGGTTAATAATTTCCATAGATAAACCAAAATATACTTATTATTGATTCATAAAATCATCTAACTAAAAATAATTAGTCATACAAACCAGGGACTTCATTTAGTCCAGTGGTAGGCGATAAATACCAGTCGCACTTTGGTTGTGGGTTCGATTCTCGCCGCTTTTTCTGATGTGACGGGCTATCACACAGTCCGTGTGTTGTCCTTTTTTCAAAAACAATATAATTTTATAGAATTACCAAAAAGAGATAAATTTATAAAAAATAACCATAAAATATTTTAACCATGAAGGTTTTATAATAACTTTCATTTGGAATCCCAAAAATGTATTAACCTATAATTTCATCAAATTCAAGGATCATAGAAACCCAAATGGTTCTTTATAACTATATCCACAAAAGAAAATATAATTATTCCTGGAATAAAATGTTTATATATCAAACTTCAAGGTTACACATACTATAAAAAGTCTTCTAATGTAATTACCATCATCAAAAGAGCCTTAATAATTTTAATCATTTCACCATCCTAAAATATACCATAACACTTGAATCCCATATATGTTGACTTCTTACTCATTCAACATTATTCATGATCCATTAACCATTCCATTCAAAATTATTCTGAAATACTTATTCCATACAAACAAAATCACAAATCATATCCTAAGATTCAATAATGTCAAAACATATTTTAAGAAATAATCCATACCTTTCATTGGTCATTGTCAGTTTTTTCATCCTCAATCGGAATGACATTAGGTATTGGTAAACAAATATTTGTACGATCCAAGTGATCCCATTCCCGAAACTTCTTCATAGGACATGTGTTTGTATAATTACTATGCACACCATGTTTAAAACATTCAATTGATCCCTCAGAATTAACTTCTTTCCCTTTCATAGAGTTAACTAGATGCTTCCTTTTTCCATGGAAGGTTCTTGCTTTATGAACTTTATTTCCACATCTATAGAATCATCCTGTCCCTTTGAAACATTTTCCTAGGTGTTTATTTACACATCCATGAAATATAGGTTTTTGAACATATATACCTTTATTATTATTACCTGAACTTCCGTGGGGATTTATTTTTCGCATATACGATGCCTTATAAAAATCACCAAGGTTCAAGTGGTCAATCAAGACTCCAGATAGTTGGTTGATAATAACCACAAGAGTTCTAATTGAAAATCCCCTTTCATTCAATTTCTCATTCATAAAACCGTAATAGTTTTCTTCACATCCATTATTACTTTGATGCTTGCTAGATCCAACCATTGACTAAAACCAACAAGTTCACTGTGAGTATATCAGTAAAATCATCATATAATATCTTATGAGTAGGGTAAATACTAAGATATAATTATTCATGTTATCTTAAAATCATTCAAAATATCTACGACTCTTTATAATATTCTAACCATTATGGTTATGCCACTTATGCTTAGATAACACCCTAACCTCTAAATTTATCTAAACCGACATCTGATACCAACTATAAGGACCCAGACTTAGACCTTACATAATCTGAATTAAATGAATAATTCACATTGAGGATATTTTCAGGTTTAGAGTTTTAGAGAATTAGGCCATAACTATTACATAAAAACTTCAAGATTACAAGTAGACACTACTACTTAGTATCTATTTTTTTCATAAAATAAAAACTCTTAAAAAGAAACATAATTAGTTCCATGTTTTAGACAACATGAATTTTCCTTGATCCCATCCATGACCCTATTCATCCTTAAGTCCTATAGAAAACATTTCAAAAACATGGGATGAGCATAAAAATCTCAATAAGGGATACACAAAGAAGGAAACTATTAGTTTTTCAAAACAACAAGTAAAACATGAATATCATGAGTAATATTTTTAACCTTTATGAAGTAGTAAATACTCTTCACTGAATAAAAGAACATTTATTACCCTTTTGTAACCAAAATATTACCCTAAAACCCATATAAAGAACACATAAAATATAAAGGTAACTTGGGAAATAAACATACTTAAATGGAATAATCATACGGTCAACTTTCACACATATCACTAAATGGAATAGCCATACAACCGACTTACATACCCAATGCAATGGTGGTTATAACGTAACCACCCATCCTGGTATTCACGACACCACCCGTCAAATGGTTTTTCACATAACCACCCATAAAATGTCCAAGTACCATCATAACACATAAAATATTTAAAATATAAACATTTCACTAATAACATTTCATTTCCAATTACAAGAATTAATTTCAAGATATTGAAATAATCAATCCATTTTCAAAAACCATTTAAAAAAAGATTTTTGAATCAAAGTGTCCCATAACACTTTAAATATTTTAATAGAATTATAATTTTAAAACATTAATGTCCCTATAAATAAATACTCAAAACCATTTTTAAAACATGGACATTAAAAATAAATATTTATAATAATAAATCTTTAAAACATTTAAAAATG
This sequence comes from Viscum album, assembly GCA_963277665.1. Lineage (NCBI taxonomy): Eukaryota > Viridiplantae > Streptophyta > Magnoliopsida > Santalales > Viscaceae > Viscum > Viscum album. The sequence continues at coordinate 146,860,602 of OY728133.1, read as the reverse complement.
ATATTTTTGTTAAAGAGTTTTTAACAAAATGAGAGACTCTTGAATACAAATAATTGCAGAATAAAATTTAATCAGAACTTTATAATATCATGAGAATAAATGGATTCATGATATAATATGAAAAAGGACATTATATACACCATATACGAGTAAATTGGTGCATAACAATAATTAATTCTCAATGGCAATGTAAATTGAGATGAAATCCCTTATAAAGACCGTATCCTTTGATTAAGGATAAATAAATTACATAATTATGTGTGAAAAATAATAATACACCCAATATAAGAGGATATTAAGTGTAAAAAAATCAGAGGTCATTCACACATATTCATATGACAACATATTCAAGAAGTACAAGTTGAACCCAAAGAATTGAAATTGGGTTAAGAAGTTCCCTTGTAAAAATTCGACAGCCTAACAGTGTCACATTAAAATTCAGAAAATGATTTGATGAGAGAGAAAATAGTATCTCATCAGTTGAACATAAAATTTAAATCAATAAGGATATAGAAGAACACATCCCAACATAATAAGATGTAAATTAAAAGACATAATAAAAAGAAGTCTTTTAAAAAGGGGAGGGTGAAAGGTTCCCTTACTGATTTGGTAACTTATGAAACATACGACACATGAAAAAAAGATCATACAATGAAGATTTAATACTCATAAATGAAACTATATTACACAAATAGTACAATCATGGGCAGTATATACACAAAAAAAATGAAATAGTGGTAAATATAGCATGAATCTCACGGGAATAAGAAAGTGAGATGAAACCCTTTACCACGTTGTAATCAACTGAGTCGTATGACCAAAAGTTAATAACCACCAAATGAATCACAGAATACCATGAATATAAAGATAATAATGATAATATATATCAAATTGAAGTACACAATACACCACATGAAATAAATAAGTGGCGAACAATGGAAATATCACGAAATTAAAAGTGAGAAAAGAAAATCCCTTACCTCGTTGTCTGACTTGACCCGTTCGTTCTTTAATCTACTAAATAATAAACTAATGTTAATTTCTTCTTTCTTAAGATTTTTTTTCTAAAATTTTATTATTCCTTTTATATTACTTATTACCATGTTATAAACATTATGTAATCATTTAAGTTAATAACGGTAGTTTTGTCGATATTTGGTACTTGAGTAAAAAAAATGAACACCTTATAATTACAAGTTGTTCATGTGGTAAGATATAAATTATCTTAAGAATGATATTAATGATTTATATATCATATATATTATATATATCCAGTATATACATGTATTTATAATAGTACATAATATTTAGAGGTATGAAATGGAATGCACCGTTCATGGAGACGGTAAGCCATACGTACGCATGAACGCTACTTCCATTTCTATTTATTATTTTAATGGAATAAAAAACATAAATATACATAGTTATATTATAATTACAGTATAATATCATATATAATATTATTAACTCCATCCTTTATACGTCCCACATAAGGCATTTAACGAGTCATATCACTTTGAGGGGGCGGTAGTTCGCACTTTCTCTAATGAGATTATCGTATTTACCCACTATGGAAACCATAAAGGTATGATATAAATGGAAAATAAAGAATCATAAAGAAAAAATAAACATAATGAATGTCATATATGATATAGTGCCATCATAATGGCCACCATGAGAGGTGGTAGGAGGTAATTGAACAGTCATCGTTTCGTGAGGCGTTAGTTTTCCATCCATAGAAACATTATGTTCTTCACCCATTAGATGGTGATGTGTGTATGTGTAGTTATAATAATTCTCATAACAACATACTAGTATATTGAGGATAATGGTTTTGTTACAAAATAAAGGAATAAAAAGAGTTTAGGGGTTGGAGAAGTAAAATAAAAGAAAACAATTTAAGAGAAACCGTTACTTTTAATTTGGGTAACTCCCTTTGGTTTGAACCAAAGGACTTCTTGAAGTACCTTATTCCTAAGTTAAGTATTATAGGAGGAGGATAGGGATGTAGGGAGATTAATTGGTCAGATTTTGGATAAGACAAATGGCTTGAGAGGTGTGTGGAATTGGTTAGAAATGGTCTCTTTTTATAAGGGAGAGGAGGGGCTCTTTAAGAATGTGTGAAAATATTATTTTATTATATAATGATATTCGGTTTCTAAAGGTCCAAAAATCATTAAAGTTGAAGATAAGATGACTCATATTCGAAATAAAATCATCCAATCAAAATTGGATATGTTTTGTATAATATTTTAATCATTACAATCTTATTTATTTAAATGATTTATTAATGAGGTAAATACTGCATCATTATTGTGTCATAAATAATTTAATTTATTTGATGTCTAAAAATTATAAACAAAATACCATGATGTAGGAAATAGTTTTATATTTATAATTAATATTTATAGTTGAAAATATAATTTATATAACCCCTTCTAAAAATTAATTTACTAAAAGATATTTGCTTTTGTCATTTTGCCTTTACTTTGAGTTAATTTATCTAAATTGTCATTATCACTCCCATGTGGCTCAATGGGGTCCCAAAATGGACGCAAATATTTCCATGGTAGTTAATGACTCAACAAAAAAAATTTGGACTAGTTTTTAGGTAATTTAGAATTATTATAATACTCTTTTTACCTTGCATTACCCTATTTACCTTAAACCGCGGTACATAAAAGTCAAAAATTACTATTCACCAAAAATATTTTCATCTTATTGAACCACATTTTACTTCTTGATAACAACCATATATGTAGGATTTTTGAAATTCAATTCACAGAAGTGGTAAAATTTCATTTAAATAAAAAAGTCAGTTTTTTAACTACTACTAAGTGGTTTCACTATTCATCAAAAATTGATGTTTTTCAGAAGAATACCAAAAATTTAGCCTAAAATATCTTTGATATTCTGAAATAAAAAATTATTTCTATTTTTCCAAATTCAAAAAATAGGATTGGCCTTAATTAATTTTAAAATTAATTTCCTTTATCAAAATAAATAGCGCGTTTTTAAGAAACAATAACTATCAAAAGACTGATACTTGTTTATGTCTAATTTCAAAGTGAAATTAATTCCAATAACAAAAATTGGATTAAATGGTAAAAATATATTCTAATTACACTTTAAAACCAATTAAAAAGATAATCTAACTATATAAATAAATTAGATTAAAAGGCAGTTTTGAATGAAAATACAATATTTTTCACTATTCATTAAAAAAATGAACTTTATCGGAAAAAATCCAAAAAATTACACAAAGTAAATTTTGATGTCCCAATTATAAATAAAGTTTTTATTTGGTCAAATAGAATTTATTATATTTACCAAAATTAGATTTAAAGAGGGTTCTCCATTAAAAGGCAGTAAATCGACCTTTTAATGTAAATTATGCTTAAAATTAGATTTATTCACATTTTAAGCCTCTAACTTTTATTGGATAAATGTAAATACATTTGGAAAACATGTATAATCCTATTGTAGTTAGTTTCGTTCATTCCCGCTAATATAACGGCTAGGAGTTAACTACCATTTAAAATAATATTATATTATTAGTGTGCAACATAAGATTTCAATGAAACCCATTGTTGCGTATCGGGTACGCTATCTAACATAGAAACCCATTTAAAGTAAAATTAATATTTAATTCAAAAATATTAATACATATGAAAATATTGTATTTCTTCATTTACTTGGGATGTTACATCATCATTCAAAGATTTTCATCAGTCTCATCTTATTCACATTCATTACGTTTATTTTTTAGGGTAGTGGATAATTAAGTTTCCAAATCCGCCACACTAAAAACATTTTAACCAACTACTATGTTTTCAATTACCTATACCCTTTATGAAATTAAAATTTATAAGAGACATTATCTTCCTATACTCATCATCCCCCTTTCCTTAATATTTCTTTTCTCCAGGATATTAAACTTCTAGTGCATTAATTTGGAGTTTTATCATAGATTAAAAATACCACTCTTACTTAGATATTTTATTAAATATTGGGGATTTACTCATTTCATATTCCATAAGAATATTACAATGTTCATCTTGAGATAAGTCATAACTATCTTTAAGGGATGTGATATTAGGATAAAACCTATATGTAATGCTTCACATTAAATTATTCACAATAATTAAGTTAGTCATAGTTTCTAAAAATCCTCTCATGTTAGTGACAATTTCATTGACTCTTATGAAAAATTAATCTTTGGTTCCTTCATTATCCATCTTCATCTCATCACAATGATTCTCTAAATTTTTTATTTTACTTCCTTTACATTAACATCACCTTGAAGGATATATTATATATTGTCCCAAGTTACCTTATCTAATTCAGATATTATTACCTTGATGTAAACCCTCTATAATAATTCCATGAGATTAAAATTATGATCATAAAATAATATTCCATGTTATTTTTGTCCAAAATGTTATCGATGTATATTTTTTCCTTAATGTAAATCCTTTTGTAGAAACATCCACTGCGTCTAATCTAGGAGATAATAAATAGATAATTACCCTATTTTTCTATCAATAAATGTTTTTACCATCAAAGATAATATTACCATGAATGTTAATGGAATTAACATTCTCCATTTAATTAAATAGATATAATAGTGGAAACCTCCCAATTAATACAACTTATGATACCCAGGAATGGGTTGATCACCTGAGAAGGGTGGGGGTGTGAATTAGTTGTTCAATTTCTATTATATTCTATAACATTAAGTTAACCTCTAAAAATTGTTAGGGTTATTATCCATTCATGTATGAAAAATAAATCCCATAGCATGTAGTAAAAAAAATAATGTATATGAAACTTCAGAATGTTTAACCACAATGATGGAATACACTCCTTATTTTTCTCTAAATTTACATGTAATATATTTGACGCTATGATCAATCAACAATTACAGTGTAATGGGAAGGGGTCAAACTTTACCCAACATTTCATCCCACACAAAAAGTATTTTGTAAAAAATTATACATGTCAGATCCATTTTATAATAGTTGGGTTATCTTATGAGCCTCCCAAATAGTAATGTATATTCTACTCACATGTTTCAACCCCAAGAAACATTATTCTTAAATTAAAATCATCTTCATTATATACTTTTTAAAAATGTATATAGGTAGGATTCTTGAAGATCTTATTCACTCAAATAGTCTTCATTATTTCAGGGAAAACTGTTGCAACATAAAAAATGACTTCATGAATGTTGTTCCCCATTTAAATAACTATTATTTATCATATAAATGTTGGGAATGCACAACCTATTATTATTAAAATCCTAACCACTTCAAGTACCTATTCAAAATTCTTAAAAACCTTTGAATATATCTACCTTTTAATTTCATCAAAACCTCCATAAAACATAGCATCAACACCATTCAACTCATCCATAGATCTCAACTAGAATTAATAAATTTCCTTTGTGTGTAATTAAATTTGAACATCTAGTTTAATATCATCATAGTGGTTGTGAATTATCAATATTTTTGAAACTACATGGAACCTTATGGTGAACATACTTCTAGGAACATACTTTTAGTGAACATACTTAGAGTGAATGTACTTCAGGTAAAGGTTCTTCTGGTGAATTTAATTTTGGTGAATGCACAATAGGTCAAGTTATTGTGGACATAAATATAGAGAATTTAAACTAGGTGAATGAAATTTTGGTGAATTTATATATGGTGAATGTGTATTTATTGAAGGTTCTTATGGTGATTGTACTTCCCATGAATGTATATTTATTGTATGTACTTTTGATGAATGTAACTTTGATTAACCCTCAACATCACATCAACTCATCCTCATATAGTCTTTAAAACCTCAATCATCTTTGATGAAAAATAGTTCACCTTGTGGTACCTAAATAATATAGTTTAACCATAGATTTCAAATACCTCTTTAGAATAACTTATACTTTGGATATCTGGTGCTCAAACTTCTGCAACTTGAATGACTATTGGCCTTCCACCAAAGTGATTTCCTTACATTGATCAAATTTTACAACCTAGTATGAATTATTTATCCAGATCTCCCTTTTATATACTTAAAACTCTTTATGCCTCTATGAACATATGATGAACTTATGAGAACATTAATACTCAACATTTATGGTATACAGACTTTACATCCCAACTCAAAAACATTCCCTCTATTGGTGTTTAAAAAAAACAGAAACACCTCAAAAAACAAAAGGGAACATAATATAATAGAAACTTTACCCATCCCTTTTTCCAATCAAAATACCAAGTCTAAATATTGATATGTTTATATTTTCTATAGTTTTAATTTATTGTTTTCAAATTTTTTCAGTCTCAATATACTTTTATTATTATTAATGAAAATCAATTACTTTAATCCTATCTAAATAAGTTTTTTAATTTTTAATGTTGGTTTCATATTAATCATTTTTATTCTAATATTAGTCATTTTATAATATTAAATTCTCTAAATCTTTATTGCTTTAAAAAAATATTGGTACAAGTTTATTATTTTAGTGTGATAAATTCAATACGTTATCCCCACTAATCTTTTAATATCATTTTGATATCCCAAAAATGGGGTAGAAAATTAGAAAATAAAATAATTAATTTATATTATTTATTATTTATTTTAGTATGAAGAATAATCATTAATGTTTTTATATTGAAATAAATTTTTAATGTTCTTATCTAGGAAATTTGGAAAATATGAAACCTATGAAATTATATAAAATTTTCATTGAAAAGGGTATTGATTTTGTTATCATAAAAAAGTTTTTTATTATTGGTAACACTAATGTTGTTCCAACATATTTTATTTAATCATAAATTTTTATGTTTATAAAACATTTATTTTTCTTACTAATGAGATCATGTTAACTGAATTTTAGGTTTCTAATTATTTTTATTGTATTGTTTCTTTATTTGAAGTCTTTATTTCGAGAAGCTTATATTTAGATTTGATGATTTTTCCTATTTTTTCATGTTTACACAAGGGAAAACCATCCTTACACACATCCGAATTGATTCTTATTCAAATTATAAATTTCTTAAGTATTGATGATTATATAGAAAGAATGATGTTTATAGTGAAAATAATGATATTTATACAAAATGATTCATTCTTACAATAAACAAGATGATCGTTACACGAAGATAAAAATGATTTTTAAATGATTAGATATGATGATTACATTCATGCTTATGAAGAATGAATATTATTAAATAATGATATTGATTATTATTAATATGATATTGATGTTTACATAGTTTTGGAAGTGAATCTTTTACTAAGGAATCCATCATTATTTTGGTTAAAATTATCCTTATAAATATCATATTGATCCTTATGATAACTAAGAAATCATGATTATGGATATTTCAAACTAAATTATTTTTCAAGTATTCAACTATTATTGTTGTTATGGAAAGTTTTACTGACATTTTACTATTAGAAATATCAAAGGGCCTTGGACTTAGCTTAGTCAAGTCAATAATTCAAAGGAAGAAAAAATATATTAACTTTTAAATCTTTATATAACTTCAAGAAAAAAATACCATTAAGGAATATTTCTATTATTTCTAAATATAATATATATTCAATCTCAATAGTTCAAGAATAATAAGATAGAATCAATCGATATATAAAAGAAATATTATTCAAAATATTTTTATTTTTAAGATGAATTTGTGTGCCTAAAATTTAACCCACATTCATGACCTGAATATACATATTATTCCTATATACCGAAGTTAATCCTTTCTTGTAATGATGAAAGAAGAAATAAATTTATGATGTGCATAATATTTCTAATCTACCATATTTCAAATAACCTTTCAGATCTACACATTGGACATGTATCTTCATATTTTAATGTTTTCTTTATCTACTATCTTGTGCTGCTTCTATATCCATGCACCTCAACTGGAAATATTTTCTCAGAATTTTTATAAATTTTGTATTGAAAATGAAGACATTGTACTTAATATATAATGGTTTTGTAAAGGGATAGCCCAGTAATATCTATTGGAACATAATAAGTTACAATAACTTGCACTTAGTTATATAGGTTCCTATGAAAATAACTTGTTTATTAAAATCACCAAGCCTAAATAGAGAATTGGTGGAGTAGAATAAGGTAGATTCATGGATTATAAGACCACTATTACAATTTCCTTTACTCATACCCTTATATTAAATTATTTTACACTTCATTGTTATTTTTAAAATAGTCGACACATTTTAAAAAAATTATAAGATAATTTTTTATTTGATTTTTTAAGAACTTAATTCACCCCCTATTTGAGGTTTTATGAAACACAACTAGTAAAAAAACAAATGAAACACCATATTCCCCATATGATAGTTTTTTTATGAAAAATTATTGTTATAAACTAAATATTACATGTTAGTGTTTGTATTCTAACTAGATAAGGTTTTCAATCCTAGAAAAGAATTAATGGTCCTCATTAGAGAATTATTAATTTTGAGAATTATGGTTATTTTAAAAGGAAATTATATATGCCAAAATCATTATGTCTTATTATTTTAAAATTTTTGAGCTAGATCTAAGTCATTGCACTATATTTTTTATTCTAGTCCCCATTTTCTCTCATTTATCATATAAAACCTAAATAAACATGAATTCCAAAAAAATGGCAGCTCGATGTTTTTTGTGATCCTGATTTTCTCTATTCATTCTTGGATAAAAATATCTCAAAGGATTAAATATATAAACCATCTAGATCATCCAAACATAATAAAAATTCACTTTGGTTTTATATAAACAATAGTTTTGTGTTATAATGAAAATGTTGAGTAAATTTTAATTCCCTCACGACTTCCAAAATACAACAATCATGATTCATGAAGAGTGAATCAGATCATATATGTAATTTTTCTACCTTGTCTCCTTAAATATTTATATAATGATAATTAGGTGAGATAATTCTTTAAAGGGGATACCCTTCTATTTTTTTCCTGATATATGCTTATATAGTTATTCTTTAAGTTTCTTTTATTACAATTAAGTCTCATAAGAAACATAAACTATATAATAAAACTAAAAATGCCACTTATGACCCATTAAACTTTTAATTTGTATAAAATACATTTTATTACTCTCTTATAAGACTATTTTAATTAATGTGATGAAATATTAACCATTAAAGTTTCTTTTTTTCTCTTCAATATGTTCAACGAAACCAATATTTAATGTTTATCTGAAAAAAATTTAATTATTTAAACATAAATTACCTATTAAAAAATTAATAAATAAATTTAGTTCATAATATTCTAAACATTAATAAATTTTAATTAAATTTATATATTATTTAACTATAATCATTCACAGTAATGTGTTTGTCGACCCACAAATGTGGGCCCCACATCATTCTAAACAACGATTCATCTAAATAAGTGGAAATTATAGATACATGTTTTGTGTGAACCTACGTGATAACATATCAATAAAAATAATTCTAATCATATACCAAGAGTTTTATCAAACAACACATCATATCCCTTTACATGATAAATATGAGTCATAATTATAAAAATCTCCCATAAACACTAACTGTGAAATATAATCTATTTGTCAAATCATATATCATAATTCCGGATTCATACCTTTTGTGACCACTCTTTAATTATTTATCTATGTTTCATTGAATATATTGTTTTGAACTTTCACCATCTACAATAACCATTAATTCAATCATGTCACTAATATTTGAGTCAAAGGGTTAGAAATATCTTCTAACTATAATCGAGGAAACAAATCCTGTATTGACTATTATATCCACATAATACCACAAAATGAAACACATGACACAAACTACCTCTCCAAAAACATAAACCGATGTAATTTTAATCATGTATCAATGTGTATAATTCATGTATATATTTAAAATTATCTCAATATAGGAGACCTATAGACATTCTTATAGATAGGAACATCTAATGACACCCAAAAAAAGTAGAGTTTTTTTTGGTAAGTCAGTCCTCTTGATCTCCAATACTTGTCACAACCAAGTGAAAACATCATGTTAATAATTTAAAATTACTATGATCCCCCAAAATCAAATAAGTATAAATCATCCATGTACTCTTAAATTTATGTATCTAGACCATAATACGCACTTTAGGATTGTCATTATATGATTGAAACATTATCATTATTATTGGGAACTACTGTAAACTTTTAATAAATCATTAAACATAAGGACATTAATATATAAAATATATTAAAATTTTATATTAAAATAATTTTAAGAATAAGTTATGTATAAAAAATATTGCATGCCTAATATGGTAATTGAAAAGGTTAAACTCAAGTTGGTTCTAGGGTGGATACTATGATAAAAAAATAATTATTGTAATATATATTATGATATAAATTGTCAAAAGTTGTTATATATAAAATGAAAATCAAATTTATGATGAGACATGGATTTAGTAATTGGGTCTACTATGTTTTCCTCTATATCTGTTCTACTTAATACGGTTTAAACTTAAAATCCCTTCAAAGATAAATTTTTTAATATATATACCTTTTTCCTCTATCATAATATAGAATTCTTTGAAAGTACCAGCATTATAATATTATCACAATATATATTTTTATAATAAAATTATTTATTAGTATAATAAATTTTTTTTGATTAAAATGAGTATTTATATGGTTTCTTTATCTTCATCAAAATCTGAAACATACTTAGATTTTACAGTTTTAGATACCACCAGCAATTGCAAAAATATATTACACAATTTTTTAATATAACTATGTTAATATATCAAATTTACTTCTTTGAAGGGTAGTTTTTTATCCCCATTATATCTATATCCTATATTCTTTAAATAACAAGAACACATCCCCTATACTTCTTGTAAAACCCGCCATTTCAAAATTTATTTATTTCTTTAATTTTCTCTACATCGGGTGGTTTGAGTTTAAGCCTGACTTAAATTTGGTGTTCTTATTTAAAAATGCGTGTATTGGCCTTGATTGCGTCAAGTGCACCGCGACCGAAGCCGCGTGGTGGCCTCGGTTGGGTCGCCATGCGACTCGCCTGATGCACGACTAATGAATTAATTAATTAATTGTAATGATCAATAAAAGATTGAAATTAAAAGTGGTGTTAAGGAATAGAATTTTATTATGTTTATTATTATTATCATCATCATCATTCTTTTTAAAAATTTTATGGGCCACGTGGGGTGACCCCGCGGTTTCCCAAATCTTTAAAATAATAATAATAATAACAATCAGACGATGTTTAAAGAATTATTTTAATGATAAAAAAGGGGTATCTTCTATTATTACAATTATTATTATTATCAGTGTTATCATAATTGTTATAAACTTTTATTTTATTTTAATACCATCAATTGAGTTTTATTATTTTTATTACTATTACAATTATTATTCTAATTTTAGTTTATTAATATTATTGGTTTTATTTTGGTTTTACTTCTATTTTAATTATTTTTTTTCCTTCTAGTGCTTTAGGGTTTTTTTGGGATGCTGCTCTGTGGTTTTTTTCCTGTATCCCGTCACCCCCTTCCCTTTACATCTCTTTCCCCAATGTCCGCCACACTGCTCACTCCCTTTCCATGTTCACTAGATGGTTTTCCTTTTCCCATCCCTCCAGCCCGTCGCGCCATGCCCCTTGCCCCCCTCGCGCTGCATACTCCTACCTCCTGCTCCTCCATCTTCATTGTACCGCAACATACCCACCCTTTCCTGGATCGGCTTCACCCTTTCTATTCTATCTACCCTAAATCAAAACTCTAACCTTGCTGGCGACCTATTGCAGCACACAGCGCCCCCTGGAACACTCCGCTATCTTGTGCCGCGACACACTACCAGGGACCTCCCTCGTCGGCTTCCCTTTCCCGTCATGTGAATCCCATGCTACCGGCCAGCCCTCACTGCACACCCCTACCTCTCGGACAACAGATTTGGCCTCTAAACCTCCCCGCCTCCCCATTGTGACCCCCCTATTTCCCCTCTCTTGGCCTCCGACCCGCCGGCGCGAGAACCCCTGGCACAACCCTTTTGGTCATGGTTGGTCGGGCGCGCCCCCTCCCAGTCAGCACCCTCCTTTCTCCTTTCAACTGCAGTGACCAGCTACCACATATCCGTGTTGGAATCCTCCTTGTATTGAGACGGACTTATCCCGCTGCCTCCCACCACTCGAACCCGTTTCACATCTCCTTTCCGACCAATTTTTCTGGCACAACGCACTACCAGAAGCCCCCATTATGCTTCAGCAAGCCTCTCATATCTCCACCGTAGGTGCATCCTATTTAAATTAGTTGGTCTTCTTTTTTGGTAAAGTTTCGGGTAAGGGTTTTACATTGTTTGGGTTCTGAATTTTTCTGATTTTGGTTCAATTTTAATGCATTTCCAATATCTTGTTTATTTTAAGGTTCATTTTGAAATGGTTGTGGTACGTTTGATGATCAATTGAAGTTTCGCATCGAGTGTTGGGGTCATTGACACCTGAGGTAGGTGGTTCCACGCCTAAGTTATTATTTGATAAAATAATTTTCAAGTTTAGTTTGTTTAGTTTATCATTTAGTTGATTTGTGTATTGTGAAGTTGTTTTTCTTTGATGTTTGAGATGCATTTGAACTATTTAACAACATGTCTATTTTACGTGTGTTATTTCTTCTTGAAAACTCATATCTATTTAGTTGTTGGTGTTTTTTTATAGTGCAGTTAGATTATTGACTTTTTCAAGTGGTGAAAAATATATCTTTGTCATGGCGTAGTGTGTGTCTGGTTGACAAAGAAGTTTTGGTGCGAGTTTAGTCAGTAACGCCAAGTGGTTTCTTTTAAACTATTTTTTATACTTTATTTTTGGCTTATTTAATTAGGTGATTTGTGCAATGGTGTTTTACATATGATGTAAGGTCTTCCATAAAATTGTTGGTGTGGTGCAGGTCACACTTTAAAATGGTATTTGAGTGTGTGTGATGTTAGAATGTGTTTTGAATGTGGAAATGGTTACTTTAGTGTGTGTAAATCCATGTGACACTATTGCTATTGTTTTATGAGCTTTTGAAATGGTTTATTCAATCATGACCATGGTGTGAAACGTTTTGAAAAAAATAATGTTTTAATGTGCGTCTTATTTCAAAATGGTATTTATATGTGTAAGTGGGGGTTTGTTTAATGATAAGTGTTTTTTTATTGCGGAAATTGGTCTAATTTAGTATGTAACCTATGAAGATTATGTTTTGAAAATATTTTGATGTGCGTATGGTTTTAAAAGAGGGTTTGGGTGTTCAAAATGTGATTTTTTCATGTGTGAGTACCCTGTTTGGATTTTATGTATTAGTGTGACATGTGACATTAACTTGAAACTTGTTTGAGCACAAACCGGGAAGCCCGGGTAGCTAGGAGGGTAGACTAGACTAGTGAGCTAGTGTTCCAGAGGTGACTCGACCCGGTTTCACTGGTAGTACTGGCGATTGCAACACTAACTAAACATATGTCTTTCTGAGGGTCGTGGCCTTCTAAGCCAGGTTTCACTGAGACACGAAGATCTAGGGACCCAAGCTAGCTGATACCCATGCGACCTCTCCCATATTAGTGCTCATTGGTTACTTTACGCTCGTCAGTGTGACATATTGGTTATTTTATCTTAAAAAAAATAAGGGTGCATGTGTTTTAATTTAAGTTGTTCCATTTGAAACTATTTTCTTTAATTCCATTTTCTTTTAAACTGTTCAATCTTTTATTTCTTTTTTTAGTTAATATTGAAAATGTATTTGTCATTTAATAATTATGTGTGTAACCTTTTTTTGAATGATGTCCTATTGGGCTCTTTTCTCACACCCTACATACACCTTTGGGTGTATGTAGGCCTTGTTCTCTGTGTATTACAGGTTAAGGCATCGTGCTTCACGATGGTGGTTCGGATTGTGGACGACATTCTCATATAGGTTAGTGTTTTTAGCTTGTGGTCGTCGCACCTCTCTTGTTGATTGGAGGTTTGAGTCAGAGTTTTAGTCACTTTTGTTGTCATTACATTTTGTATGTTGGATCAAGTTGTAAACCTTTAAATTTGATTTTTGTTAAGGGTCTGTTTAGTGGTCAGTTTCCGATTTTAGTTTATCTCTCTTGTTGGTTGTTTGCATTTAATATTTCGGGTAAATCATTCCCATGTGTAATGTTTTGATACTCGGGCACTTGTGCTAGCCCTTGGGGACCGGGAACGCCCTTCGGTCCATGTTGCGGACCGGGTCGGGTGTCGGGTCAGATGGCGACTCAACCTGGTTCGTGAAAAATGGTATTAGAGGAGTTTGTCCTCTTGGGCCATGTTCTTTTGGGATAAATTCATGATAGGTTGGAGTTAATGTTGTCGGGACTCGACGTCCTGACTACAAGCAAGGTGCCTGGCCAGCACACCTCGTGGCGGGGCTCGAGTTACCAGAGTAAGTTGAGGTTTGTCTGAGTCGTTGGTCTTCATGATTAATCTTGTTTTGGGAAAATGAAAAGAGGGTAGGGTCAGTGGTCCCAGTGAGCTTGCAGGGTCTGGCAAGCCATGTGGAGCTGAGGACGCTATCCGAAAATACCCTCTGTGGCATTGGTGTGATCGGCCTGTGGTCACCAACCATATGTTTTAGTCACCCGCTAACACTAGTTTTCTCCTGCACCGTTCCTCGTTTCTTTGTTTTAGAATTGTGGAAATTTGGTTTCTAAGTAAAAATGATTTGGTCTGGGAAATTGTTTTTTTGAAGTGAAACACTAAAAAAAAAAGAAATAATGTATGATTTTTAAAAAGTGTGGGTTGAATGTTTTGGTTTTGAAAAAAATGGAAAGGTTTGGTTTTGATTCTTGGTGTTCTCATTGTCAACAACATGCATGAATCCATATGGGAAAGAGAAATGGTTAATGGCATGAGTGGATGAGTGCCTGGATGGACATGAGGTGGGTGCCATTGCGGCATGAGAACATGCATGTGCGAGGCCCATGGGACACCATTGGTGTTTGTGCAACCCACTAGCTTGGATTATTTTCAAAAAGTTTTGTTAAATGAAAATTCGGTGTGTTAATAACCGGTGATCAAGTGGTGTGTCCTTATGTTTTTTAAAAATGTTGGGTGTGAGGCATTTTAAGCCAAGGATCCCTTTTTGACTGATTTGTGTTTTGAGTTTAAATTCTTATCTGTAAGTTAGTGTGTAAGCATGTGGTTCATGGTTTCTTTTGAAAAGTACATCGGGGAGCCCTTGTAGTGGTTCCCCCTACACATTTGGTGTTCGTTTGCTGTATGTCTTGTCCATTGGACCAGTTTGATTGGGTCCACGGTTCTCCTTCTTGGCTAGTGTATGCCCCCAATAAAGAGTTAATGTGCGAATGACGTGAGACCATAGATAGTTCGCCATTGGATGACCCTCCAGTTGATTAAAGTAAGGACTATCCCTTTTGGGTGATAGGGCTATGTCTTTTCCTTTTTCTTTCAGTTAAGTGGATCCTCTTGTAGCGGGATGACATATGTGAGGGGAGATGAAGGGAGTTTCGGTCTCTTTGAGTTGTTTGAGTCGTCGGGTATGAAGTTTGACGTCATTGCGTCTGAAGGTTCCCCCTTGAAATGGTGAAAGGAATTTCAGCAGGGAAGGGTGAAGTCGGTTCGGAGTTGTTGGTGCTGACGAATGTCTTGAAAGGCTTTTAGGAATTTTATCGGCCACAATGGCCATGGGTGGGTGACATCTTGTAGTGTGAGGTCCCTTTGATAGTCAACGGTTGTTTGGAATCGGTAAAGGAGACTCCTATGGGGAAAATGTGGAAGTAAACCGAAGTTGTTGGTGCAGTCTATTGTTCTAAATGACCTCTGGTCCTTGGTTTGCTTCGTTTAATAAAAGTTTCATGTTAGGCTACTAGTTTGGAAGACCCAGTCGTATGAGGCTGCTATGGTCGTTTGCAGGAATCAGTGTTGTTCAAGATGCGATTTAAAGTCTTTCTCGGCATAATGTTTCTCTCAACAACAATGGTCGTGTTCAAGTGACGATTTGGGATGTCGTGTTCTCATTCAGTGTCTCGAAGGGATTTTTAGTGCCCTCATTGACCGCATGAGTCATGTTTGGTGACGTTTTGCAGTGTGAGTCTCTTTGAAGAGAAAGGGTGGATTTCGTTGGATCCTTCAAAAATCCCTATTTTCATAGGAGTGTGTCCTCCTCTTAGGGAGTTTGGTTTCTTTATGTTTAAAGGGGAGTGGTTTTCGTGCATCCTTTCTTATTAAGTTTCTTGGTTAAGGTGAGAATTGATGCATGTGAACCCTCTAAACCCCTATTTTGGTGGATGTGCCATGAGCGAGTAATTGGATGTCATGGTGTGTTGTGTCTGCTGGAGTTGTCTCGGTTGTGGTGTGGTTGCGTGTGGAACCAAAAATGAGAAGCTCTGTTCCAGATACTTCAATGCCTGACTTCAAGGCAGAATATGCTTCAAACATTAGGGCTCTAGCCATAGGCCTCGGAGTGAAGCTGGCATGTGGTCAGGACCTCCGGGAGTGTATGAGACCTCGACCATATTTCTGTCATCAGTGCTGAAAGTAAATGCAGTTTAAATTGTTTTTGTGGTTATTCCATTCCGAGAAAACCGTTTGGGTGCGTAAGGATTCTGTGACTATGTAGAGGCATGGTCATCTTGTAACCTTCAAGTCCCAGTGGTTGCATCCCACCGAATGTAATTTATTTGGTTGTCTGTATGGGAGTCTGTTGGGTAAATCAGTCTCAAATTTGGATAATGCTCATCCAGGGATTGGAGATGTTAGTCTGTCTCTGGTCATGCTTGTGACGCCCCGGTAGTTGGGTCCCTCCCTCCCCTCCCCTTGTGGTGGGGTGTTTGGTCACCATCACGAAATTTTCAAAGTTCTATACCTTCCATTAGTTCTAATGGTGGGGAGACCCACATTGGGTCTCACACGAATGTATCTGGAATGAATCGGTGCTGGAATTTTCTGTAATGGTGGGGAGTCCGCTCGAACCTCCCCATGTTGGTTTTTCAATCTCGTCTTGGGTGTTAGTAGGTTCTTAATGGTGGGGAGCCCCTCAAGATTTCCCACGTTGACCTTTTTGTTATGTTTCTAAAGATGAGTTGGTGATAGGTGATAAGGGTGATTCTGGGTCATGGTTGCTCTCATTTGTTCGTTCCAGACAAACAACATGGTTTTTATTCAATGGTGCTTGGGATGTTTCGACTTGTGAAGTTGGATTCCGTGGGTATGAGAGTTCCCTTCCTTGATCAGTCAACTGGAGGCGTTCTAGCTCTTTCGGGCAGACGACACATATTAGAAAGTATTTTTACAATAATATTGAAGCTGTCTTTAAGTCACATTTTTCTGAGCACGATGTCTTTTCCCCTTTCTTCTTGTTTTCATAGGGATTCTCTTGAACCTTAAGGGGGTTTCATCTCCTACTTTAGGTCTCATCCTTAGTTGTGGCTTTCTGGGGATGGAAAGCGCTATGGTGTGGAGAATTGTCACACCCTCTATTTCAAAATTTATTTATTTCATTAATTTTCTCTACGTTGGGTGGTCTGAGTTTAAGCCTGACTTAAATTTGGTGTTCTTATTTAAAAATGCGTGTATTAGACTTTATTACATCTAGCGCATCGCGACCGAAGCCGCGCGGCATCCTCGGTTGGGTAGCCATGCGACCCACCTGATGCACGACTAATGAATTAATTAATTAAGTGTAATGATCAATAAAAGATTGAAATTAAAAGTGGTGTTAATGAAGAGAATTTTATTATGTTTATTATTATTATCATCATCATCATTATTTTTAAAATTTTTATGGGCCGCGTGGGGTGACCCTGCGGTTTCCCAACTCTTAAAAAATAATAATAACAACAATCAAATGATGTTTAAAGAATTATTTTAATGATAAAAAATGGGTATCTTCTATTATTACAATTATTATTATTATCAGTATTATCATAATTGTTATTAATTTTTATTTTATTCTAATACCATCAATTGAGTTTTATTATTTTTATTACTATTAACATTATTATTCTAATTTTAGTTTATTAATATTATTGGTTTTATTTTGGATTTACTTATATTTTAATTTTTTTTTCCTTCTAGTGCTTTAGGGTTTTTTTTGGGCAGCTGCTCTGTGGTTTTTTTCCTGTATCCCATCACCCCTTTCCCCTTACATCTCTTTCCCTGAATTCCACCGCACTGCTCACTCCCTTTCCATGTTCGCCGGCCAGTTTTTCCTTTTCCCATACCTCCAGCCCGTCGCACCATGCCCCTTTCCCCCCTCGCACCACATCCTCCTACCTCCTGCTCCTCCATCTTCATTGCGCCGCAACATACCCACCCTTTCTTGGATCAGCTTCTCCCCTGCTATTCCATCTACCCTAAATCACACCTCTAACCTTGCTAGAAACCTATTGCAGCACACAACGCCCCCTGGAACACTCCGCTCTCTTGCGCCGCGACACACTGCCTAGGACCTCCCTCGTCGGCTTCCCTTTCCTGTCGTGCGAACCCCATGCTGCCAGCCAGCCCGTCACTGCACACCCCTACCTCCTGGCCAACAGATTTGACTTCTAAACCTCCCTGCCTCCCCATCATGACCCCCTTCGTGACCCCCTATTTTCCCTCTCTTATCCTCTGACCCACCGGCGCGAAATCCCCTAGCACAACCCTTTTAGTCGTGGTTAGTCTGGCGCGCCCCCTCCCAGTCAGCACCCTCCTTTCTCCTTTCGACTGCAGTGACTAGCTACCACCGAGCCGTGTCGGCATCCTCTTTGCATCGAGCCGGACTTGTCCCGCTGCCTCCCACCACTCGAACCAGTGCCACATCTCCTTTCCGACCAATTTTTTTGTCACAACACACCACCAGAAGCCCCCATTATGCTTTAGCAAGCCTCTCATATCTCCACTGTAGGTGCGTACTATTTAAATTAGTTGGTCTTATTTTTTGGTAAAGTTGAGGGTAAGGGTTTCATGTTGTTTGAGGTCTGAATTGTGCTGATTTTGGTTCAATTTTAATGCATTTACAATATCTTGTTTATTTTAAGGTTCATTTTGAAATGGTTGTGGTGAGTTTGATGATCAATTGAAGTTTCACGCCGAGTGTTGGAGCCATTGACACCTAAGGTAGGTGGTTCCACACCTAAGTTATTATTTGATAAATTAATTTGAAAGTTTAGTTTGTTTAGTATATCATTTAGTTGATTTTTGTATTGTGAAGTTGTTTTTCTTTGATGTTTGAGATGCATTTGAAATGTTTAATAGCATGTCTATTTTATGTGTGTTATTTCTGCTTGAAAACTCATATCTATTTAGTTGTTGGTGTTTTTTATTGTGTGGTTAGATTATTGACTTGTTCAAGTGGTAAAAAATATATCTTTGTCATGGCGTAGTGTGTGTCTGGTTGAAAAAGAAGTTTTGGTGCGGGTTTAGTCAGTAACACCAAGTGATTTCTTTTAAACTATTTTGTATACTTTATTTTTGGCTTATTTAATTAGGTGATTTGTGCAAAGGTGTTTTATATATGATGTAAGGTCTTCCATAAAACTGTTGGTGTGGTGCAGGTCACACTTAAAATGGTATTTGAGTGTGTGTGATGTTAGAATGCGTTTTGAATGTGGAAATGGTTACTTTAGTGTGTGCAAAGCGATGTGACACTGTATCTATTGTTTTATGAGATTTTATAATGGTTTATTAAATCATGACCATGGTGTGAAACGTTTTGAAAAAAATAATGTTTTAATGTGCGTCTTATTTCAAAATGGTATTTATATGTGTAAGTGGTGGTTTTTTTAATGATAAGTGTTTTTTTATTGCGGAAATTGGTCTAATTTAGTATGTAACCTATGCAGATTATGTTTTGAAAAGATTTTGATGTGCGTATGGTTTTAAAAGTAGGTTTGGGTGTTCAAACTGTGATTTTTGCGTGTGTGAGTACCCTGTTTGGATTTTATGTATTAGTGTGACATGTGACATTAACTTGAAACTTGTTTGAGAACAAACCAGGAAGCCCGGGTAGCTAGGAGGGTAGACTAGACTAGTGAGCTAGTGTTCCGGAGGTGACTCAACCCGGTTTCACTGTCAGGACTGACGATTGCAACACTAACTAAACATATGCCTTTCTGAGGGTCGTGGCCTTCTAAGCCACATTTTCTGAGGTCCATGGCCTTTTAAGCCACGTTTTCTGAGGGTCGTGGCCTTCTAATCCACGTTTCACAGAGACACAAAGATCTAGGGATCCAAGCTAGCTGATACCCATGCGGCCTCTCCCATATTAGTTCTCATTGGTTACTTTATGCTCGTCGGTGTGTTATATTGGTTATTTTATCTTAAAAAAAATGGTGTGTGTGTTTTAATTTAAGTTGTTCCATTTGAAACTATTTTCTTTAATTCTGTTTTCTTTTAAACTATTCAAGATTTTATTTATTTTCTTTAGTTAATATTGCAAATGTATTTGTCATTTAATAATTATGCATGGAACCTTTTTTTTGGGTGATGTCCTATTGGGCTCTTTGCTCATACCCTACATACAACTTTAGGTGTATGTAGGCCATGTTCTCTATGTATTCCAGGTTGAGGCATCGTGCTCCACGATGATGGTTCGGGTTGTGGACGGTCTTCTCATGCAGGTTAGTGCTTGTAGCTTGTGGTCGTTGAACCTCTCTTGTTTATTGGAGGTTTGAGTCAGAGTTTTAGTCACTTTTGTTGTCGTTACATTTTGTATGTTTGATGAAGTTGTAAACCTTTAAATTTGATTTTTTAAGGGTCTGTTTGGTGGTCAGTTTCCGATTTTAGTTTATCTATCTTGTTGGTTGTTTGCGTTTACTATTTCGGGTAAATCATTCCCATGTGTAATGTTTTGATACCCAGGCACTTGTTCCATCCCGTGGGGATCAGGAATTCCCTTCGGGCCATGTCACAGACCGGGTTGGGTGTCAGGTCATATGGCGACTCAGCCTGGTTCGTGATACTTCTCAAGTACACTAGAATAGATTTATTTTTTTCTTAGTGAAGGTATCTTTTTTTTGGGTTCTCTACAATTATTTATTCATAGGAAACATCAAAACTATTACATAACATTCCATGCATGGTATATCCCAGTGTTAAATTATAAATTGTTTTAATCATCTTCTCAATATCTGCCTATTACTAAAAACATCAACTTAAATAGATTTATTCTAGGAAACATTAATAAAAAAAATCCTCTCATGGAATATTCTAACTTTTTTTAAGTAACCTATTAATTTATGTAGTTTTAATTATTTCATGAAACCCCATAGGTCAATCTTAGTAAATTGTATTTTCTAAACATTGGTTTTTACTTTTAGTCATTCATAGAGGAATATTTATTAAATTATGTCTTAACTTACAATGAGACTAATATCAAAGTTTCGTATTTTATCAATATATATTAACTGGAAAACTATGAAACTCCAGTTAGCATATTTTAAACACATGGAATATTCTCATTAAGATGATAACCCATGAATTTCATTCCTTCTTTGATCCATAAATAGATCTTTATATTTTTCAAATTATACTTTATGCCACTAATGTATCAATCCCTTATAATTATATCATATGATCCATTTTTAAGTTTGTATTTAGGAATGTAGTTCTAATATTCAAATGAAAAATATAATAATCATTTTAAACTAATATCAAAATTTGAATTCAAATGGATTTCAACACATCCACTGGTGATAATGTTTCACAATGGTAGACATCATGACTTATATTAAAATCTTTAAAAACCAATCATTATCTATAGGTATTCAATTTAATATCCATGTGAGACTTATTTTTGAATACCACTTTTTACCCAAAGGATTTTACAATAGATAGAAGTTATACCAAAATCAAATAGAGACTTTGGTAGATATAATCCACCTATAAATAAATATCTAATTTAAATTTAGTAGAATATTTTTAATTTAAAACAATCTTAAAAGATAAAGATTCATTATTCTTAATAAATAATATATCACCTAAATTGGTGATTAGAAATCCACATCTATTTGGATTATTTACCATCTTACATAACATATATGTCTCCAAAACATCTTTTTCTATGAGATCTTATTGAAATTTTTCTATGAAAATTCATTATGCATACTAATCCTTGACCTTACCATGTATTTCTTTCTCCCACCATCCCAACTAAAGATGTTACACCTTTCCATAGAAATATATTATATTACTTGGATATATTTTTTATCTTCGGTACAATATATTTAATATCCTTTATAACTTTAAGATAATTTACAAATATTCAGTTCATACTTCTTATTTCATATTTATTTCTAAAAATAACATAATAAATCACTTATCATATTCTATAAAATAATTTGTGTAATTAAATATTTTTTCCATATTATAAGCCATAAGATAACACATCTATTTATTTAGTTGGTATTTATTAAAATGTATATGTTTCTATTTTCAAATAATATCCCACAAAAATAACGAAATACTCACAAAACTCATAATAATTCACACCATTTCAAAAAAGGTTCAATTTATTCCTTTTTATAATACCATTACATAGATGGGTATAAGGAGGTGTGATTTTTTGAAAAAAAAATCCAATTTACATTAAATGGTATATTAATGCCAGGTTAAGATATTTCCCAACTCAGTCTGAGTGATATATATTTTATCTTCTAACCATGTTCCTTCCCTATTTCACTTTTACATTCCATAAATAGCCTTAGGGAATATAATTTATAATAAATAAATAATTTAGGTCTATATCTAGTAATGATATCATCGAAAGTCACTATGTTTGTTAATTTAACTAAAGCTTATTCTTTAAGTGGTTGAAATGAATATTTGTGAATTTCTTATTTAAGTATTATTGATCATATAAATTTTAGTATGAAAAAAATCATGGTCACTACCCCACACAATAATAACCAAATCCTTAGAGTATTCATCTCAAATTACTCTAAATTCCCTTCTTGTTGTACCTTTAAATATTGTTTCCAGTTTTATTTGACTACGTCTAAGATTTATATAGTTTGGTATTATAAGAGTCTTGTATGATATTCTCATCATTGATTACTGAATTTTTTTAAATGAATTATATATTTTAAATATTGTTCAAGTATGGTATAACATAACATATGTTATTTATATAAAAGTAATAACTTTTATTTATAAATTTGAAATAAAAACCCATCACGTCTAAACTTGATAGTGAGATTACATATCACACACCATTCTTTGATTTCCTTATTTATTTATTTATATTCATTATGTTTCAGGTTTAATTTCACTAGAAATTTTAAAATTTTGAGTTCTAGTGCTTGGCACATGGTTGGATCATGGTTAGTAATTACTATGAAAATAACCATGAAATGTCTGTAGTTTATTAGAAGAGCCTTTTTTGATAGTTGGTTTATGGTTTGTCCATCTGTGTAACCTAGTTGTGTGACATGACCCTCATGCATAGAGACACCCATTTAGGGGTGCATGGATGTAAATTTTTTATTCTAACCATATGATCCCAAAACATACAACATAACCCTTATATATTTTGTTTCCCAGAGCCAGACGCATAGTTGGATTTTGGTTTGTCAAAAAATTTGGCCAAACCATATGACCTATCTAGGAATCCTAATTTCCCCCCTTTTATCCCTTATAAAATATGTCCCATTTGGGTATCCTTTCTCTAAATTCATCCATGGACCCCTAAGGAGGTCTCTTTATCCATATCTCTTATTATTTTGAGGTTCCTCACTTGATTATTATTGGTTTATTCAAAGGTTATCCCTTCAACTTTATTTATTTCATTATTATCGTGATTCCTCTACTTTACATATATTGTAATCATTTTCTTAAAACCCTTGGGTGGGGTTTTTATGTATATCATTGTGGTATGTGATGTCAAGGTGTATAAATCATTTTTTGTATCCTCTTTCATCCATCTTCGCATGTTTCTTTGCATCCATAAATACTCAAGGTAAGTGTTTTTATTATTTTAATTTATATAGAACACCATGTGATCCTTGGAGTTGTATAATTTAATTTACTTAAATTTCTCATGTTTTTAATCTGTAAATTGGGTTTAGTAGATTTATATGACAATTTTTTTATTTAAAATGGGGTTTCCAATGTTATTAATGTTTATATATACATAAGCTACGTGTTTTCTAAAATTCATAAGTAGTTATTTTAAAATAATTGAAATGTTTTAAATGGTCATTGGACTTTAATATTTGATATGAGTGTTTGTATCAAGATTTATTTCAGTGTTTTCTATTTTTAGGTTTCAATGGGTTTACTTGGAGGTTTTTATTTCTAGATAAGTGACTTGAATTGTTAACCTTTGTTTAAACCCTTAATATTTCCATTAAATGATCATATATATATATATATGTATATGCATTTGGATATATATATTCCTAAGAATGTGTGTATATATATATGTATATGTGTGTGTATATATATTGAGTTTATAAGATGTTTTTATTGGAATTTATATTTTCAAATCATCTCCTGTATTCTAAAATGGTTTCCAAAAAGTTATTTAAATGTACATTTCCTATAGTATGACTTAGAATCTTGTTATTCACTTTTAGAAAGTAGTTTGATGTTTCCTTTTTATTTTTGATTGGCATTGAAATAAAGATATTTCTATTAGAAAATTGTTACTAGTTTCAAATGCTAAGGCCTAGTTGGCACCTTAAAAATGGTTTTAATGGGAGCGTGAACCTCTAGGGAATACCTACACCCTATGGTTATGTTGAGATATTTTTAATTTATTTAATTGATTAGTTTCATATGGATGTGTGTAGGGAGGTGGATTGAGCGTATGTGTTTGGATTATGTCGATTCTTGATTCACCTATTTTATGTTGAGACTACTTCACTTACCATTATTATTATCATCATGGAATCCTATGTTTCATAGTGAGGGATACGAGATGATTAATATTTAGTCCTGATTAGATGAACTTGACCCTCTATGGTATTAGTGTCAATAGTGGAGTTCCATCATTGAGGCTTTTTTTGAGAATCTAGATGGGTATAGACATAAGAATGCATCAATAGGCCTATAGATTATTCCAACTATATTATGTCTAGGGTCTCTTCTTGGGATGTTTATGAATTTTACATGATTAAATATTCAATATTTTTACTATATACTATAATTTTATTTTTCAAATCTACTTTAACTTCTATTTATTTTTTCCACCAAATATGTCCTATTGGATTTAGGTTTGTGTTTTAGTTTCACTGTACTTGAATTATTATAATGATTTTACTTCCAAGATATTTTTGTTATCTTTGTTTGTTCATTTGGATGGTGCTTCTTTGGATCATATTTGGATTTCTTTTGAGGTAATTTTAAAAGTGGGTTGAAAAGAATATTTATAATGATGTGATTTAGAGGAAATGATTAAAGTAACTTTAAAATATTTTTTTAAAAATTGAATTGAGTTTAAAGAAAAGGGGGATTTTAGAAATGATTATTTTTTATTTCCATAAAATTTTAATAACCATTGTTTGAATAAATATATTTAAAACTAACATATATGATTAATTTTTAGAAAAAAATGCATAGAATTTATAGTCATTACCTACTGAACTATTTTATGTTCACACCCCACTTGTATGACTCAACAGTAGTAGGTCGAGGAAATTTTATAGGTTTTGGTTCTTGATCTTCATTATAGTGGGTTGTTTTATAAATGGATAGTGACTAGGATATCACCTGGTGATCTTGTAAAGTACTTTTGGTTTTATTTTTATCATAGATGTTTCAACCATGCCATCCTTCTATATTTTTTTTGTGTATCTTTTCAAGTACAATTTTATTTCTTTGGAGTTGGATATTTATGAGTTTTTATGATTCATTTGGATTTTATTTATTTTTTACCTTATTATGTTGTTTTTTATGGTTGTTCAATGCATAGATCTTGGATACTATAATTACATTTCAATTATCCATCTTGTTAATGGTTGTTTATGCTGAGAATTTATTCCCACAATCTCTTAGTTGATGCTCTGGAACTAGTTTCCATCTCTATGTATTTAGGAACACACATTGGGTATGTGGTTGGTTGGCTTGGGTTCCCATATTGTGGGTGTCTAACCACATTCATTTTCATGGGGTGTGGTAAAATAATTTATTTATAAAGCTATATATAGTGATAGTGGTAACCTAGCTAGTCTCCTGGAGAGAAGTTCACACAAAAATTAGTCATCACTTTTTTGAGTTGGTTAATGAAATTGTTTTTAGATTTTGAAATGGAAAAATAAATTAAGAAAATGGTGGAAAATAATAATGAGATGTTGATTAGTTTGAGGTTAGATAAACCTATTGCAATGCTAGCCTGGTTATCAAAATATCTGATCCTCTTCTGCTAGGCTGGTAAGAGAGAGATTCCAAAATTTATTTTTATCTCTCCCTAAACTAGATTTTTTTACAGATTATATATCTCCCTGAGATATTAGGTTGGTTCACCCTCTTTAATTTGTACTAAAGTGTTTCATATAGTCCAATCAATTAACATAATCAATTAGCAATTGGATCCTTTTATTCTAAAAAAACAAAATGTCTCACTTCCACATCCTCACATGATGATGATTTCCAAGCACTACATCACCTAGTTGTAGCTTGATCCATGATATATAGAAAAAACTATGTGGAGGAAGAATAATGATCATAAATGAAAGAAATTATTAATAACAAAATCTAAAACAAAATGTGATCACAGTTCATGAGAAAGAATAAAATTTGAGTGTTGAAACTAGTTAAATAGAGTAAATAAAAAATAATATTTTAAGAATGTGCATGAACTCTTGAATTACAATGGTTTTCAAATTCTATCCTTGATTAATTATATTTTTCCACTTAAAGTGATGGGAAACCAAGAATAATGGTAAATAGAAAAAAGTACATACATGAAATGATAAGGAAAATAATATAATTCAATAACAAATCTAGGCGTCGATATCCTCTCTCGATTGTGATAAAATTATTTTTAATGGGACATATTTTTCTTCTTTGAAGTCACTAGTCAGCATTTGGAATTTAATTTTTTGAATTCTAAATTTTTTCTCTTTTCTCATGCAATGTATTTTCATATGATATAGTCTTATAAAAAATTTAAAACTTCTTTCCGTGATTATTTATCAAAAGGATATAAATATAAGTATCTTGATGGATGCCTTTGATAAGTTACATTGATAATGATGTGGAATCCTAAGGATTCA
Source organism: Viscum album (assembly GCA_963277665.1). NCBI lineage: Eukaryota > Viridiplantae > Streptophyta > Magnoliopsida > Santalales > Viscaceae > Viscum > Viscum album. The sequence goes on along the minus strand of OY728133.1, from coordinate 146,833,379 downwards.
GCTCAAATTAGTGGTGAATCATTATTCATGGCTTAAATGGATCCTACATATATTAAAACTATCCCTACATAGCTTGAAATTTCCTATATAGATCACATTACATGGATGGTGATGACATAGATGAATTTAGCTATTCCAGTTGGATTTGAAATTCCTACACATTAATGATCCCCATACATGGTGTTAGGTTGAAATGACTATGAATAAGAAATAAGAGGGGGGACTGTGATTCTTTTAAAACCATTGACATATTCAGATAAACCCTCTTGATAAGCAACAATTAATTCATTCTCTCTTTAAAACAAGTGATCAGTGGAAATACATAAAGAAAAGTCCTAGACGACATATAGTGAATCTAGGTATAATGATCTCCTAGTCCACTCCACCAAATATCTCTCCCTGAGATTAGTGATTTCACTAATAAGTCCTTTTTTTGAAGGACTTATACAACTGAGTATAGGTATTTCATATCTTTATAATAAGTAATTTACATGGACTTCGGGTTATTTTACAAGGAACCATAAATACACAAATTATTCTATGAATTTGATACCCCTTCACCACCATGATTGAGTCTGAGAATTTGATACTCCATTAAATCAATAGATATTGATTTCATTGAGAAACCAGATTCTTGTTTGTAGTTTCAATAGCAACTAACAAATGTATTTAAATATTCAATAATACAAAATAGTCGAAAAATAATAATCAAAATCACATGGGATTCCATTAAATAGTGAGATATAAAACACTAGAAACATGGATAAACATTCATGTCTCTAAAGTGTAACTCTCAAAAACACTTTTTCAAACTTACAGAAGAAGATTTAATAATAACATAAAACAATAATGACAACAACACCATCAAATCATCAACTAGATCAAAACATATGTGGCTACAACATGTATCAGTGAAGGAAACATCACACTATTATTTAAAACCACACATCAATTATATATATATATACACACATATATTTATATTCAGAATATGAATATAATAGTATTTATACAATTGGCCAAATTTCCCCCAGTCAAACAATCTCTTGAAATCCAACATAATAAATCCTAAATATTTGAATTCAAATAATTCAAAGTGATTTTTAATATACCTTATAAATAGGAATTATTTAGTACATTGAAAATGATCCTTTCAATTGGTCATAAAAAATATTTTGAGAGATATTTACTTCTGATAAGATCGTTGTATAAAGCATAGATACTATCTTTAATTTAAAACACTTTTTTTGACTAAGTAAAATATAGGGTTCCTTCACATATAGACAAAATCCAAAATTATGGTTGAAAATATATGGTTTTTTAAAAAAGTAGGTTTGATGAACCATATGTTTATTCCCCAAATATATGGTTTCTTCCAATAGTAGTGTTGTTGATCCACACTTTTCCAATAACATATGTGTATCACCCTCTATTTAAAGTATGTAACACTACATTTAGGTAATTTAAGTATTTAAAGAGTTTGGGTGACGTTTGGGAGGTTTTTTAATAATTTAGGAATGTTTTTGGTCTTTTATGGAGTTTCATAGTTTGATAATGGTTAGTAAAAACAATGAATCTCCTACAAGAAACTGTTCAAAGAGAGGTAGTGAGCTCTGAGCAGATGTATGGTTAGACACACTTTTTTTTGTAAACCATGTAGCACTTAAGAGAATCCATGAGAAATAGATTAGTGAAAAAAATATTTGGTGCATGGTTTTGAAAAACCATATGATCCAAGCATGCCAAGGGTGTTGGTATGTAGTGGATGGTGCATGGTTGGTGAACAGTTTTCCAAAAAATGCATGGTTAAAAGCTAGATCCTAAAAAATGGATATGACTCTTTTTACCCAAAATTCCCCATTTTCTCTATTTTTGATCATAAATTAGTTTTTTTTCATTCTAAAGGATGAAGATACTTTACCCTTTAACTTGAGTGATCTATTGGAAAATTTTGGTTCGTTGAAGGCCGAATTCCTTGGTAAGTCTTCATTTTTGGTCATTTTCCTTAGACATACTTCTCTTCCCTCTATGAGATTCATATATATAATCTTTTAAGGATAAATATATGATATTGGATTAAAATAATGATGATATATTGATGTGTTGATGTTAGGAAACAAGATCTAAGGTGAGTTTCAGGAGATTCAACCGAGTTTTGTTGAAGTATTTGTGCCGTTATCCATTTTCATCATACTTTCTAAGGTAGGTTACTTCACTATAATATCCTATTATTAGAAATTTAATACTTAGTTTTAAATTGATTTAATTTCCTGAAATTGATTATGAATTTTTTTCCAATAATGTAATTAAACTTCTTTAGTTATGGTTTGTGGATTTGTGAAATTTTTAAATAGTGGTGGAAAGTGATTCGATGAATGATTTTAAAATGATGGTTTTAAAATTGGTTATTTGGATTGATTTATGAAAAAAGGTTATGGAATGGTTTTCAATTTTTTTATTAAAATGGGTTTACACATTGTTCTTGGAAAGGTTTTTGAATTATTGTTTCATGTGTGTTCATTTTCATTGACATGACCATGTGGAAGGGACATGTGCCATTAGGGCACTGTAATATGGTTACATTATGATGGCTTGGTAGTTTGATGAGATTCTAATCATGAGTATGTAACATTCACCTTGGAATGAATGTGTGGATATGAGGACATGTTGAATAGAATACTTATTCGAAAATAGAAAATTTGAAATTATTTTAATGTATTTTTTTGGTAACATTCCTTGGAAATGTATTTTATGTAAACAATTTTAAATTTATTTATATAAATTATTTTTTATAAATGTTCTAACATATTACATCCTCATGGAATGAGTAGGGAATTAATTTTGGGAAATCATACTAATTTTCATTACTCACCCCCTTTTTTTGGAATGTTGGTTCTTTTTCTAATATTGTTTATTTAGAAACATGTAAAGGGAAATTATCACATTTCTTTAGTGATGCATCATTATACTTGTAGCTAGATCTTAGAGTTGGTTCTTGGTGTTTATTGGGTGTGTCTAAATTAGTGTATTTAGAGTCATTGAGATTTCTTTTTCTTGTCTTCCCCATTTTATTTTTATATTGGTCTTGGTTTCCTCTTTTTACTATGATTTAGTTCGTTGGGTTGTTATGCATTGAGTGGTATTACATTATTACCATGAATCATATAGTTATTACTTGGATATGGTATGTCTTTTTGTGGTTGTTTTTATTTTTAAATAGAAAATCATCCCCCAATTTTTTTAAATACCTAGGTATTAATTTCCATCCTTTGGAATCTTGGGGATGTTGCCTAAGGAAAATTAGTAATTACCCCTTGACTCAAGCCAATGAGGATAGGCGAGATGTTACAAGTTATATTAGTTTTTCCGGTCATTGAATTGAAAATTCTATCCATTGTCTATCTTGGAATTGAAATTCATTAGGGCTCATTCCTTTAGTTTGTTGGTAGAAAGGATTAAGATTTTTAGGACTTGAAATGTAGATCATAAAAATATATAGATAACCTTTTTATGTTGAACTTCAAGTTACTAGGGATTTGGGTACATAAGTGTTTTGGATACACTTATAAGAGTTGTTATCTAATTTTTATGGGGTTAGAAAATGAGAATATCATGACATGTATTATAGAAATGTATTCCCATTTAGAGTGCATATTTCATTTTTAATAATGATTTATGATATCATACAGAACTATTAATTTTTGAAAAATGTTGGAATTATTTTAAAATGAGATATTTTGATAAGGAATAAAATAGATATTTTGAAAATGGGTTGGATTTTAAGATCATAGTGTAATTTTCAAATATTTTTAAACATGAAAAATATGGATTTTCCCAAAGAATTTTTTGGTATGTGTGATATTGAATAGTTTAAAATTGATATGCCTTCAGTTTTTAGAGAGTCACACTTATGGAATTTTGTTTTATTTATAGAAAATGGCACCCAAAAGGAATCATTGAAACCAACAGGAAGAAGATGCTAAGAATGTGGTTTCACCCAAGCCATAAGTTAACCAATTGCTGGTTTAAAGTATAGTCCATGATTTTTATAATACGTATAAAGGGAACTGAGGGGATAAATGAATGCTAGTGTATCATTACATTTAGTTCTAGAAGTAGTATACACCCATTTTTTATGGTGATTCAGAACCATATAAGACAGAGATGTGGCTGAATAGGATAAAGAGAATGTTTTATTTCATTGTAACACAAGTATAGTTGAAAGTCAAGTTGGATGCATATATACTAAAGGATTATTCATGCTAATTGTGTGATTTTGTTGTTTAGGATAAATTAGACCAATGATTATCATGAGAGGATTTCAAAGAATTTTTCAACAAATAAGTATATCCTCATACCGTAAAATTGTAAGAATTATGGGTTTTTTTAGCTTAAAGCAGAAGAATCTCTCACTGATAGAGTATATAGCTAAATTTATGAATTTAGTCCACTTTCCACCTGATGTTTTTTCAAGTGCGTCTGTAAAGGAATGAATCTTTGAATCGGGGCTGATGTTGGAAATTGGCACAAAGATTTTCCTTCTATGTATAACGAATTATAAAGAGATTGTTAATAGGGTAATGGTGGAAGAAAGGGAAATGTTATGAGTTACAGGTGGATGAAGAGTGTTGAAATCTATGGTAAATGGTGGGAACTCTAACACTAAGAATAAAAGAAAGGGGGACACCTATTTACAAGGTGAGAGTATGACTCAAAACACTACTAGAAATGGGGTCTATCCCCACGCACCTATTCCCACGGTTCTTTAAACCGTGGGGATAGTATGTTTTTTTGCTGTTTATACCCACGGTTTTATTAAAACCGTGGGTATTAAATTTTTTTTCGAGCCCTTGTATCGGGCTCCTCCTCAATCTCTCCTCAATCTCTCCTCAAATCCGCGACGCATCGAGCTCTACCCTACCTCCCCAAGCCGCGACGCCGCTCCCCGACCACTGACTCCCGACCCTCCCCTCTCCTCTCCGACTCCCCTCCCCGGCCTCCGACTCCCCTCCCCGGCCTCCAACCCCGGGCTCCGACTCCCGGCTCCGCCTCCCGGCTCGGCCTCCCGGCTCACGACCTGGACCTCCCGACCTTCTCAGTAGTGATTTTTTTTATGCTGGAGTCCCAGATTTCCTGGTAATTTCTTAGTCTTGTTTTATTTCCCATAATTTCATCATATTACCTCTTGATAATCAATTAGTGTTGTAGTCAAAGGTATCAGTTGATGCATTCATAGGTTAATGGAGTGGTTTGATTCTAAATTTTTTTAAGCAATTTCATTTTTTTATGATGGAATACTAAAAGATGAATGATATAAATATCCTGATTATCAAACCCAGTGAGAATATTTCCCCAAATTAATTTAGCATTGATAATCCTAAGATGCACTATTTTGGCCTTAAAATAGCATATATGAAGGTATGTACATACATATGTTGAGCAGTTCCGGGTGGTTGTTTATAAATCTATCAAGTTTCAGGTGTTGGTTTGGTTCCTCTTTGAGGAAGGGTACCCTTCCAATTCCTCAAATTTATTAATGCATTAATTAGTTTCTTACTACACTTTTTCTTTGTTTTTAGTTAATGCAGTGAATACATTAGATTAAATTCCTCTTAATCTTGAATTTAGTATGTTTCATGATTTAAGAGTTAAAGGTAATAAATGATTGTTTCATAAGAAATATCATGTTTATATATTAAAACCCCTCCAACGGAGGTGCGCTGTCTTCAAGTTAAAAAACAATTATTAGACTTTTAGGATTTATTGTCTTGTTGTACTGATATTTCTTTATGAATTGATGTTATGTTTGAATTATGTCATATATGAACCCTAATGGAATTAAAAAAACTAAGTTTTCCTTTTTAAATGATTAAATAACCAAGGAACCGTTTAAGTTCTTTGACCGGTTTTTATATTGGAATTACCCATGTAGAATTGTTTCCCATAATTTTCATTTTAGTATGTTGACATGTTTGAGCCACCATTCGGTGAGCCTTAGATTTAAATTTCTAAGGGTATGATTTTCTATATTAAATGGCTTGAATTATCTTTTGAATTTCAGAATGGAAATTACCCTGTATGCACAGCATTTAACCCGCCTAATGTAAGTGCTTCAATGTAATAATTAAATGTGAAATAGAAATTGTAAAGTATACTAAGTACATGAATTAGCCGTATTAGATGTAATTGAAAAATATGTTGCGTATTCATAGAACCCCTTACCATGTTAATGGAAGGTACCAGAGTGAACCTTGATTATTGAAAATGCCTTAAATGGATTAAATGAGTGGTTTCAAGCTACATGGCCTTGTCACACTAATGAAAGGCTAGGGTTGAACAAAATTGACTTATTGATTAATTATTACTTGATTAAAGGGTTTCATGCTACTTGGCCTTGTCACACTAATCAAAGGAAAGGCTTGAACCAAATGGAATATTATATGAATTCAATATCAAAGTAGGTGTGGCCTGACTCAAGCTCACCTTGGATACTTAAGAGAAAGCCTTGAGCACTCAAGGACCCTATTCCGAATTCAAGGATACAACTTTCTTAGGTTGAGACCTACATAGAACCTGATCCTTGTCTAACTTTAGATGCCTGGTATGACACCATATAATCCCTCATGTATTACAACAATATTCCTTAGATACACTCCTTGGTTCCAGAATTGACAAGTAGGTGCCATGGTTAAATCCTAGCCCAATCTTTTCTTAGACCCATTTTACCTTGGATGAACTTCTTAGACTAGATAGTCCTCTTATTGTGGAATTCGTTGGACTGTTATCCTTGGATTACACTCTTACCCCATGTGAGGCTATAGTTATTACTAAGTTGTTGACACTTGAGGTCTATGTTTCCTTGGTTATAACCTTGGAACTTCATTATTAAATATCATTACATGTTTTCTTGTCACATCTTAGAACCTCAATATCTTTCTCATATAAATTATATTTAAACTGGATAAAATTGATTAATGAAATGGTTACACATTCTGACACTAGTCAAAGGCTAAAGAAGGTATAACTGCTATGTGTCCCATAGGAACCTGTACGGGTGATGTTTATTTATCTCTCTATTATTATTCTATATACCAGTGAACTATATATTTTATACTGCACTATCTAGATTGGGCTGGACATCAGTGGTTCCATCCTATTATTATTTATATCTCACACCCTACTCAGGCCGCTATTACATTGGGATACTCGAGTATACTTTCATTTTCTCAGGACCTTGGACCTTGCTTTTCAATGTATGCCTGTAACTAGAGTTAGGAGAAAAGGACTGAGTTGGATCTCAGGATGCTCAAGGAGATCGCCCATGGGGTTTTGATGTGACTTTATTATTTTTTTATTTTATTGAAAATAATTATGTAATGTTTACTACTTTTAGATATGTATCATTACCATGTCATGCATTCATCTGTTGTTTAAACTACCATTGAACACTTTAATTCAGTTATAATAATATTTATCTTATGCTGCTTTGTCATTTATTTACTACCTCTTTCATTGCTGATTGTTATTTATTCAATATTACCACTGTGTATATGTGATAAGAGGGTATAGTCCCCACTATCACCTCTCGAGACCCTCACTACAAGTCAAAAACCTCTAACGTATGGGGAGACTCACCAGCCCCCCTGCCCTACACAACCTCTCCCCCTCCCTCTACTGCACCAGTCCCTCCCCCTCCCCCTTCCCTTGCACCAGCCCCTCCCTTAACCCCCTGCTGCAACATCCGCTCCCCCTGCACCAGCCCTCCCCCTCCCCCCTCTTGCACCAGCCCCTCCCCCTACCATGCACCAGCCCATCCCCCCCACCAGCCCCTACCCCCCCCACTACACCAGCCATCCCCTCCCCCTCCCCCCTTCCCTTACATCAGCCCCTCCCCCCCCACACTGCACCCCCACCAGCCCCTTACCCCATGCTTCCCCAGCCCCACCACCAGCCCCTCCCCCTCCCACTTTCCCTGCTGCACTGGCCCCTCCCCCTTTCCCTGCTGCACCAACCAACCCTCTCCTCTTGTCATTAAATACTTGTCATTAAATCTGTTTTGCTAGATACTAATATGCTTTGATTGATTTAATAATAAAATTGATTGTAATGATTTTTTTAAATATGATTTACATTGTTGATTGAATGATAATTTTTTTTCTTGTTATAGAATGGATAGAAGCTGGATGTATCGTACCGATCGGATTTCAACCGAGTTTCAAAATAATTTGGAGAATTTTTTAGATTTTGCATTTAGCAATGCGTCAGATGGAGGTTGTATACAGTGTCCCTGCTATAATTGTGTTGGAAGACCATGGTTAAGACGAGAAGAAGTTAGTTACCATTTAACGAAATTTGGATTTCAAGCAAACTATAATGTTTGGTTTCACCATGGAGAGACGAGTCAATCTTCGACTGTTCATAAACGAAATGAACGAAGTGACATGGAGAATTTGATATTTGATCGGTTTCCATATGTGCATCATTCCGAGAGAGATAGCATGCCGGTGCAAGAAGACAATGATATCAGTACACATGAGGAAAATGCTGAAAATGATGATGTTGACATAGTGAAAAATTTATTGGATGATGCCAGAACTCCAGTATATCAAGAATGTACTAGAATGACCAAGTTGGAATTTTTAATGCGGTTATATCATGGGAAAACTATGTATGGGATTTCTAATACTGCCATTGATTATATTCTTACATTTTTGAAGGACTTGCTTCCTGATGGTGCAGATATTCCCTCAAATCATTACATGGCATGGAAGTTAATTAAGCAGCTTGGATTTGCTACTAATAAAGTCCATGCTTGTCCGAAAGATTGCAGTTTATTTTTGGAGGAAACAGCTGACCGTAATGACTGTAAAGACTGTGGTACATCTCTATGGAAGACAAATGCAGATGGAACACCGTCTCGTGTGCCACAGAAAGTCATGTGGCACTTTCCATTGATTCCCAGACTTCAAAATCTATTCATGTATCCAGAAATCTCAGCCAATATGCGATGGCACGATGTTGAGAGAATTAAAGGAAATGATGAGCTGGTCCATCCAGCAGATGGATTAGCATGGCGGACATTTGACGCACAACATCCTGATTTTGCAGCTGAGGTGCGTAATGTCAGATTGGGCCTATCATGTGATGGTTTTAATCCGTTTGGTCAGATGCTTACTACTCATAGCACGTGGCCGGTTTTTATTCATGTTTATAATCTTCCTCCGTGGATGTGTATGAAAAAACCTTTCACTTTCTTGAGTATACTGATATCTGGACCTTCGGATCCTGGTAATGACATAGATGTATACTTGCAGCCTTTAATAAAAGAGTTGAAACAACTTTGGGATTTAGGTGTGCAGACATTTGATGCTTCTTCAAAGAATACGTTTCAGATGCGTGCTGCCCTTCTATGGACCATAAATGATTTCCCTGCCTATGAAATGATGTCTGGGTGGAGCACGAAGGGAAAACTTTCATGTCCCGTTTGTATGAAGAATACACGATCGAGAAGGCTTAAATATCGTCGTAGTTTCAGTTTCATGGGGCATCGCCGATTCTTGCCAATGGATCATCAATACAGGAAGAATCGTCGGAGGTTTGATAATAATGTTGACACTGAAGAACCACCTCAACGTATGTCAGGAAATGATGTGCTTGATGAATTGAAAGATTTCAGCTTTTCATTAGGAAAAGGTCATTTGACATCTCGAAAGAGGAAGAATGCTGATACTGAAGTCATTTACAATTGGAAAAAGAGAAGTATTTTTTTTGTGTTGCCATATTGGTCTACTAATTTGTTACGTCATTGTTTAGACGTAATGCATATTGAGAAAAATATATGTGAAATGTTGCTTGCAATTCTTTTGAATATTAAGGGGAAGACCAAAGATGACTTCCGATCTCATCGGGATTTATTGGATTGGGGTATTCGACCAGAACAACATCCTGTTTGTATCGGTGAAAACAAATGGAAAGTTCCCTGTGCTTCTTATGTGATGACACAGGCAGAGAAAGATCAATTTCTGGCAGTATTGGAGAATATTAAGGTTCCAGACGGCTATTCCAGCAACATATCTAAACGAGTCAACAGAAGACATTTGAAATTGAAATCCCTAAAAACTCATGATTACCACATCCTTCTTCATGAATTGATTCCAATAGCAATTCGACATTTGCTATCCAATAATGTAAGGGTGGCAGTGATTCGGTTGTGTCATTTTTTTAGAGACCTTTGTGCTAAAAGGTTATCCAAATCATTGTTGATAAAAATACAGCAAGAGGCACCATTAATTCTGTGTGAGTTGGAAAAATTTTTTCCTCCATCCTTTTTCACTTGCATGCTGCATTTAACAGTTCATCTTCCAACTGAGACACTTCTTGGGGGACCAGTTGCTTTTCGGTGGATGTATCCCACTGAAAGAAATATGTGCACAATGAAATCATATGTCCGAAATAAGAATTATCCTGAAGGTTCCATTGTGAGGAGTTATCTGGCCCAAGAATGTATGGATTTTTGTTCAATGTATTTGTCTGATGTGAGCACAAGACATAATCGACCAATGAGAAATGAAGATGAGCAGTATGAGAAAATTCAACCCTCGTTTCCATCTCTTCCCCAAACAGGTGGAATTTTCGGGTCATATACATTGGTTACATTGAGCTCTGAAGAGCGGAATATGGCACATCGTACAGTCTTGTTTAATTGTGGTTTGTTCGATGCCTATATCAAGTAAGTAATTTGAATATATATATGTTATCTCATATGATATCATATCACATATACCTTATACTTTTATTGTCATTTTATGTAGAGAACATAAACAAATTATAAGTAGAGTTCATCGGTCTTTTCCGTTGAGAAGGAGAGAGGCTATGCATAGCCAAGAGTTCCCATCTTGGTTGAAATCAAAGGTATGACCATTACATTAAATACCTTAAAATATAGATATATATTTAAATATATTACTCATGTATTCCAGGTATTGAGTTTACCTGCTGACTTCATTTCTCAAGAATTAAGAACGTTGGCTTTTGGTCCCAATTCTTTGGTTCGTGACTGCAAATCTTTAATAATCAATGGATACAAATTTGTTACAACTAATAAAGTGGTGAAAATGAGAACACAGCATGATGGCGTTATGTTAATTGCTAGAACGGATTGTTATGCCAGTGCATCTGATAGTCGACCTCGATATGAAGATGTGTATTATTATGGACTGGTTGAGAAAATATTGTTATTGGATTACTACTCTCGAGGTCGAGTCACTATGATGAAATGTAAATGGTTTGATTCAATGACGTTCCATGGTACATTTATTGATGATTGCGGATTTAGAGTTATTGACATGATTCGATTCCTGCATACCGATGAACCATACATTTTGGCATCAATGGAAAAACAAGTGTTTTATGTGAAAGATCATCTGAACCCTGATTATGGTGTCATTAATGAAGTAATCCCAAGACATATTTTTCATGATGCTGGGGATGAAATTGTCACCATTGACGCCCCCATCGGTGTTAGCCAAAATATTGCATTTGATGACACAAATTGTCCCATTGTGAGGGATGATGTTGAACCTGAGGTAGTGGAGGGTAATATATAAAAGCAACCATATATATTCAGAGTTCATTCAGTTTACCTTGAAGTGAGTTTCTCAGGTTGGTACTAATTTAATTACTTTAATTTACTTTTAGTTTGAAATGATATGTCTGTTTTAGTAATGTTTGGTTTCGTTTCATTTAATTCTATTTCTTTCAATTCAGAAAAGTGGTTTTAAAATGTGGTTTTAAAAATTGTATAACTTGGTTGTAAATTATCATTACTGAAAGATGTTATGACATTTTTTAAGTAGTATCTATGATTTTTAAAAATTGTTGCTAAAAAATATTTATTTCATTCTTATGCAGATTATGAAGAAAACTACAGAAGCTCGCAAGAAGAGATTATTTGATGCTGATCCTGTTAGACGTGAGCGCGAGTTGTCTTCAGTGAGTATATTAATTTAAATATTTATCTTCTGCATTACAAATAATATCAAGTTCATATTTTTGATCCAATTTTTTTAGGGACATGTAACTCCATAGAATCCTCTTCCCAGTATGGGACCGAGTAGGGATCCTCCTAGACCTAGGCGGAGCTCCTGTCTTACCACTCCCCACACTGACCCATTAGTGGACATCCCATCTACCACACATGTCCGCCCTCCGCTTGAGACCCCTGGGATGTTCCCATACATGCCGCCATCATCATCCCGTTTACCCTCTTTTTCCCATTCCATGTCCACGCCGACTCGACCGATGTTCTCACCTACACAGTTTTCATATCCATTCATGTATCCCCAGACCTACTATGCATATTCTGACATGTCTACGCCACATCCTTTTCCTACCATCCATCCTACACATATTGAGTCTGTTCCTTCAGTTTCTACTCCTGTTCATGAAGATCAGCCGGAGCATGCTGTGGAACAGATACTTCCTTCGGAGGATGCTGATCCAGCATAGTCTACAGATGCCTCATAGCCTATTCAGGAGCCTGCATCAGGTTTTTTTATTATAAATGTTTCAAATTATATCATTTCACTTTTTTTCTATTGTATTGTCACCTAACTCTTCTCTTTTCACCTCTTATCTTATTTAGTGGGATCTTCTAGTAGGCGACATGGGTGCACTCGAATGCGGGATGCTTGGAATCGTGAAACTCAGATTATGGTGGATTACAATTCTCAAAATCAAATGGTAGGTAAAAATGCTAAGGAGTGTAGAAGTTTCATGGCTACTTTAGCCAAATATCATGATATCGTTCCGGTGGAACCGGTCTCATGGATACATATCAGTGCCGACATCAAGGATAGGGCATGGGCGCAGATATGGGTACGAAAATTTTATAAATTTATATTGATATTAGTAATGTATTTATATGACTTAACATGTTTGTTGCAGAGTCGATTTAACTTTCCTAACGGTGAAGCTGCCAAAGCTGCTAGGTTGAGTGATCTTGGAGAGTATTGGCGGTCATACAAGTATGAGTTACATATTGGTTGGAGGAGCAGAGTGCTGAGTTAGAGGGTGTACCCACAAACCCTGACTGTCCAAAAAGTCAATATCAAAAAATGACCGCACATTGGAATACTGAACAGTATAAGGTACTACCCATCTTTACTATTTTTTATATAAAATTTAATTTTTATTACTTGTATTGTTTTTTTGTTTCTTAGGAAGTGTCAGCGAAAAACAAAAAAAACAAAGATGAAATGACATATCTACACACATTGGGGCGCACTACAATTCCCGATAAAGAGAAGCGGCTGGTACGTTCATCTGAATTAAAATAATGTCTTTATTTATAACATGTCATCATAACTTATTCATGCTTTCCCTTGGTTAGTCCATGTCTTTACCTCAATGTTTGTGGGTCTTTGTTGCAACTCACTTCAATCCAATATTTTTCATTTATCATATATGGTTGTAATTCAAATTTGTGCACTTCTTATATGCAGCAAGCTGAATTGGGCATTGAAGGTCCTGTACCTCGTGCCAAATTATTCTGCTTCAGTAGGAAAAAAAAAGATGGAACTGCAGTTAATTCACAAACACAAGATAAAATTGTAAGTTTGTTTATTTATATTTCAAACATTTATACGAAATTCATAATTTAATATGTTTATAATTTCAACAGTCTGCCTTGGAGGCCATGGATGAGAAGGAAGCTGACAACTTAGGGCCAAATGATCATTTCAGTCAGGTGTTAGGTGTGGAGCATCCAGGAAGATTCCGTTGTAGACCAGGCAAAAATATTGTCCCCTCTAGGTATTGGTCATCATCAGACTCCTCTAAGGCCTCTGAGTTGGAAAGTGCGCATGCTGAATTAGCTGCGACAAAGAAAATAGTATTAGAGGAGCGTGAAAAAAGTAAGCTGATGAATGAACATTTCATGAAAGCTCTGTCAGTTTTGAGTCAGTAACTACCATCAGAGGTTGCTGCCACTTTTCATTCATGTATGACATCAATGCGCTCTTTAAATAATGCCTCGGGTGATTCCCATGAGGGTCCTAGTGGCGATAACGGTGGTGGCGATAGAGCTGACGAGGATGTTGCTGATGATGTTGTTGGTGATGAGATTGCTGATGATGATGCTGACGATGCGGTTGGTGATGATGTTGATGTCGATGTTGCTGCTGATGATGATGATGCTGGACATGAGGATGACAGTGATGGCGATGGGGGGGATATTAATCCCCTCCATTTTTGACTTAGCAGAGAGACGTGTGTTGAAGTTTAATGTTTTTTTTGTATTGGTGGACTGCTTGTATGTGAATTTCTTTATGCAATGAAATGCATTTTGGATTATGTTTTCATCAGGGGTGTTATTTGTCAGTTATTTAGGTAATTTTCACATGCCATTCTGTTTACTCCTTTTTTTTTCATGAACTTTCTACAGGGGGAGGTGGGGGGGGGGGGGTGGGCGGGGGGGGGGGGGGGGAGGGGGAGGGGGGCTGGGCAGTGGGAGGGCTGGGCAGGGGGGGAGGGGAGGGGGAGGGGGAGGGGGGAGGGGCAGTGGGGGGCTGGGCAGTGGGGGGCTAGGCAGTGGGGGGGAGGGCTGGGCAGGGGGGGGGAGGGGGAGGGGGAGGGGGGAGGGGGTGGCTGGGCAGGGGGGAGGGGGGGGGGGTACTGGGTAGTGGGGAGGGGAGGGGGGTGGCTGGGCAGGGGGGAGGGGGGGGGGATGGGCAGGGGAGGAGGGGGGGGGGAGGGGGGGGGGGCTGGGCAGTGGGAGGGCTGGGCAGAGGGGGAGGGGGGAGGGGCAGTGGGGGGCTGGCCAGTGGGCGGGCTGGGGAGGTGGAAAAATAGGTTTAAAGATGACGTACATAGATCAACCTGATGTTTGAATTAGTTCTCTGTGGAATTTGAGTTCAAGATATTTCTTGAGATTTCAACAATGGTTTTTTGTAATAAATATCTCATTATAAGTCATTTAATAACCAATTAAAATAATTTTAATCAATGAATAAAGTCATTCATATTTCTAAGAGAAGGTATGATTTTTAGTAGTATTTTAAATTCAAATTCCAAATGCACTAATTGTTTTGAATATCACACTTTATTTGGTGATATTTCTGGATCTGTTTGACCACGATCAAATCACATTCTTATTTATTCTCAACTAGTTTAGTGTGCAAGGATGTATACATTCATGTTTTGATCTACTGCTACTAATAACAAAATTTCTTTGTGCAATTTCTTCTTTCATTTTTTCTACTTTTTTCAGCATTTGTTTTAGTTCTATATGACATTTCATTGCTTATGAGTCTTATATATTCATTAATAATAATTCATGGTTTTATTTGTTGCATGTACAGATTGTAGCAAATTAAAGTATGATTAGCAATTAGTGGTTTGCCATTCGATCTTTATCAAGGTGAGCTGACAAATCTATGTGCCAATCTAACACATCATTTGAGCTTATTCATGCATGACTCATCAATGTGAATTCTTCTTTGAGTTATGAGTCTAGCTGAAACGCACTTTAGATATTGGAATCATTGAACACACATGCATTCTGAATGTCCAATTTTTTTTTCCTGCTCGGTCATTGGTTTTAATCTAGCTTCTTTCATTTGGTTGGCATTTCCCATCACTTTTGTGCTGAATATGTTTTCCATCTATTGTTTGAACAGTTGAAACTGTTTGAATGGTTATGTATGTAGTATGTGGGTGTGTCTCGATACGTTCTGTTTGACCAAGTCTATCCTATCCCCTTATCTCCTTAGGATCTGAATTTGGTAAGTGTTTTCTCATAATGGAATTGAAATATTATGGTGTTCCCGGGAATAATCAGTTTTCTTCTTCTTTATATCACTTCATCTTTATTTGAGTAGTGGGGAGGGGTGCTGGGTAGTGGGGAGGGTGGGGGGGGGGGCTGGGCAGTGGGGAGGGGGGGGGGGGTGCTGGGGAGGGGGGGGGGGTGCTGGGCAGTGGGGAGGGGGGGGGGGGGGCTGGGCAGTGGGGAGGGGGGGGGGGGCTGGGCAGTGGGGAGGGGGGGGGTGCTGGGGAGGGGGGGTGCTGGGCAGTGGGGAGGGGTGCTGGGCAGTGGGGAGGGGGGGGGGGGGTGCTGGGCAGTGGGGAGGGGGGGGGGTGCTGGTGCTGGTGCTGGGGAGGGGGGGGTGCTGGGCAGTGGGGAGGGGTGCTGGGCAGTGGGGAGGGGTGCTGGGCAATGGGGAGGGGGGGGGGCTGGGCAGTGGGGAGGGGGGGGGGGTGCTGGGCAGTGGGGAGGGGGGGGGGGTGCTGGGCAGTGGACTTCTTGTATGTAAATTTCTTTATGAAATGAAATGCATTTTGGATTATATTTTCATCAGGGTTGTTATTTGAAGTGTATCGACCTGAGCTCTCATATATATAATATCAGTCTGAAGAGTGCCAACCTGAGCTCTCATATATAATATCGGTCTCTCTAACAGTGTGTTATGCCCCTTCATAATGTTTCCCATGCATGATTTTCAAAAGATTTGGCCAGCCCATATGGCGAAACCATGTCCAATGTATATTTCGGGTAAAATTACAATTTCTTTTAACACCGATTTATGTTTTTCTTCACTGTAAGAGGTGTAAGAGGTGATGGTTTATTGACAATTTCTACACATATTGATTTACAAATTCTGTTTAGACTGTTTGAAAATTTCTGTTATTTGGGTTGTCTGAATAGAACTTAGACATGTATGTTTCCATATGGTTCTTACAAGGGTTCCAGATTTGACAGATTATTTTCTAAAACATGCCTGTTATTGGTTATATTCTGATTTGTATTATAGTTAGTTTTCAAATATCGTTCAACCTATTATCATTTTTTTTCATCTGCTTATCTGACCTTTCAACATTCATTGAATCAGTCTATGAATATAAAGGCATCGAAGTAGTTCATCTTCACATGTAGTGGCATCGAATATATGCAGGTACAATTTATCAGGTCATCTATAATTTTTTATTAACAATTTAAATTATTATTTCTATTATGTTAATTTTAACAATTCATGATAGGAGCATCAAAATAATATCTCTTCTCCAGGTATAGCAGGGGGAGGGCTGGGCAGTGGGGAGGGAGGGGGAGGGGCTGGGCATAGGGGGAGGGGAGGGGGAGGGGGAGGGGGGTTGGGCAGGGGGGCTGGGCAGGGGGGAGGGCTGGGCAGTGGGGAGGGAGGGGGAGGGGCTGGGAATGGGGGGAGGGGGAGGGGGGATGGGCAGGGAAAGGGCTGGGCAGGGGGGGAGGGGGGCGGGAGGGGGAGGGGGGCTGGGCAGGGGGAGGGCTAGGCAGGGGGGATTGCTGGGCAGTGGGGAGGGAGGGGGAGGGGCTGGGCATGGGGGGAGGGGGAGGGCTGGGCAGGGGGGAGGGTGAGGGCTGACCAAAACTGAGGTTTCCATCTGACAACACTCACTGAAAACTGCTTACAGCACTTATCGCCTATGATAAGTAGTTTGAAAAAATAAATTCTGTTTGTTTTGTTTCTGTAGTAGCAGTTTCACTTTTATTTCAGAAGAAAACCATTTAAGTTGCAGAAAAGCAATTTCTCAATAAGCAATCTGGAAACATCATGCCAGATTGTTCTAATCAGCTGTGGTTTTGGTGTAGCCCGAGTTAGTGGATGGTTTCTTGCGGTCACTTGGCCTGGGGAAATGTTTAATCACATTCAAAGTTGTGGAAGTGAGGGTTATTTATTTTAGCTTTTGAATTCAACTCATGTCTACACATTCTTTCTTTTCTGTTTTAATGTTTTCATGTTTTCTAGGTTGACATGGCAGCCCTGTTACACATGGGTGATGGGGATCTTAAGGCTTTGGGAATTCCAATGGTAAATGACTTATTATTCCTTCATGTGCTTTGATCATAGGTTTTTAATGTTCATTGTAGGAGGCCAATACTATTTTATAGGGGCATTTGATTTCTGTATTAGATTTTTTAAAATTATTTTCTGTTTGCCTCAATTGGAGGTGACAATTTTTAACTTGACATGATATCTGGACATGACATGAGTTAAACAGGTTTGGGTTAGACATAAAGTGGTTCAGGTTGTGAAATACTAGAGAGAGTAAACTGAAAATTGTCCAATCTACCCTACATTTTTTGATGCCCAAGAAGGTGAGCATCTTTTATTTCAACTATACTGGTTTTCTTGAAGACGCTAAATTGGTGTTCCCATAAGGCCCTATTTGGTTCCACTTCATTTATTGAATGAAATGAAATAGGATGTTTTGAGGTTGGATGACAAGTGGATGAAATGAAGGACTCAACAATTGAAATATTATCAGATCATCGCATACCATATCCTTGAACTGAACTAGACCTATGTTTTTTAGTCAAGATGCTTTGACGAGGTCCTCTAATTTCCATTGTAAGTGTATTTCCCTTTTCATTTTTCTAATCACAACGGGGGAGAATAATAATATTTTATATGTAGAAGGGAGATATGGATAATATTTTTTTTTTCAGAAAATAGAAGGTTATTGATAAAATATTGTGTTATTGAGACTGACCTGGGGTTTTTATGTGGAATCTGTGGGATGATTTTTAGAACTGTATCTGCATTTCTCTGGATGGATCTTTCTGTTCTGATTGAAAGAGTTCGCTGAATTTTTGTTTGACCAGAGTACCTTGACAATTCTCTATTTATTTGTTCTTGGTTATCTTATTTTGAAGTCTGGAAATGCTATCTACTGCTTCACTGGTTTGTAGACAAGGTTTGCAGGATGGACCTTGTTTGAGAATTATGCAGATGATTTCAGACTGATGTTTTTATGTTTCTGGATTTTCTGAGAAGGCATGCAACCAGGATGCTCTAGATGATGGATTTACTTCTCCAGTTCATGTTTGGGATTCTCTTTGAAGCAAAAAGGAACCTGTTTGATTTCTGATGGTATGTTCTTTAAGGTCTCATTTGTATCATCCTTTTGTTCTGATGGTGTAAGTTCTTTGCAGATTCTGTAGGTGCAGAACTGTAGGTCAGAACGGTAGGGAGGTGGAGCTGCAGTTCCTCTACCTGGGGAACAAGTCTGTACCCACGGTTTGGAAAACCGTGGGTACATTTCGGCAGTTTTAATTCAGTATACCCATGGTTTTCAAACCGTGGGTATACATGGGGAGATTTAAATCAGTATACCCACGGTTTCCAAACCGTGGGTATAGATGTCTATACCTACGGTTTTTTAAACCGTGGGTAATGTGAATTTTTCTTCATCTATACCCACGGTTCTATTAAAACCGTGGGTATAGCCCTATTGCGACGACACTGCAGCTGGCGGTTCTCGAAACCGTGGGTATATCCTATACCCACGGTTTCAAGGGCTATACCCATGGTTTAAAACCGTGGGTATAGGTTCTATTTCCAGTAGTGAAAGTCATATGGCTAGATCATTGACTCTTTCTCCAGGACCTAAGAGAAATACTAGATGTTTCTAATGTGGTTATTTGTATCACAGAATGTGAGATTATATAATAAGACCTTGATCATGACACAATTCCAATCTGATGGGGCATCTCTAGCACTATTGTCACAGTTCTCCAAGTTTGGGTGTTCGATACACTTATCATTTGTTGCAGATGGCGTATTCTTTGAAGGTAGGAGGGAAGAAGAATAACCCTTATTTTAATAACTCATCTAGACATGGTGATTCCATGAATACCATGAATCCTCATTAAGAAAAATATCAACAGGGAAATAAAGAACAAAGTGCAATGAGTTAGCAATTATATGGAACATAAAAAATTATTTTGGATAATCAATCTGGACTATTAATGGTGATAAGAATGATTATTTTGAATTATTACCTTTTTTAAATCTTGGTTTGACACGTGTGATTCTTGTAATATTAGTCTTATGGGTTTAAATGTTGATATGATTCCTTCTATTCTGAAATTGCAAACTCATCTTGGTCAAATAGAATATTAAGACTTTATTTGTAGAGCATGTTATATAATTGTTAATGGAGAAGTGATGATTTGGGAATTCTCGGTTCTTGTAATGCAAGGATATAACATGATCCTACGTGTGGTTTAGTTGACAAAGTTCAAGGTTCACATCAATGATTATACATGAAAGGTTAGTCTTACGACTGATGATGGTGTCGAGAATCTATATAGAGGGGACCAAAATGTAAAGGTAAGCACAATGAGCTTGTTGGAACCATCAATTGGAATGATATCATATCATTTGGTAGTTTTTACTTTGTAATCTATGTATGAGATATAGAATAATAGTTTTATAATGGTTTTTGATTAGTTATCAGATGTTTTTACAGAGAATTTATTCGGGTATCCTCCTATAAGATAAGTGGATTATATGATTGATCTCATTTTGAGGACATGAATTATTTAAATTACATATTATCAGATGTCACTAAAACGATTACAAGAATTTAAAATGTAGTTGTAAGAGCTAGAAAAAAAGGGTTTATTAATCCTAGCATGCCTCCATGGGCATCAACAATCTTATTTGTCAAAAAAGAAGATGTAAATATTTTTTTTAGGTGGATTATCATAATCTTAAACATTTTATGATCAAGAATCGATATAAACTTCCGCACATTGATGATCTATTTGAGAAATTTAGGAGAGATCAATGGTTCTCTAAAATTGACTTACGGTCATGATATCACTAATATCATGTTCGAAAAGAGGATATTACCAAAATATCATTAAGGAGTATATATAGACATTATCAGTATGTGGTGATGCATTTTGTTCCTATGAATTCACTAGTGGTATTTATGGGATTTATGAATTAGATAGTTTAGAAATATCTGTATTCTTTTGTGGTGGTGTTTTTGTATAGCACCCCAAAAATTTTATGGTATGCTTCTCTTAAATACATTCTATTCATAGCCTATATTTAATAAAGCATTGTGTTACATTGAGAAAACACTTGGTTGTTTAAAGTATAGTCAAAACCTAGACATTAATCATAAACTTTCCACTTTTATGTTTTTAATTTCAAAAAACGGTCATCTAGAGTTGTGACCAGTAAGTCATTTGGAGTATGATAGACCCAACTTGATTTTTTGATGAATAGTAACATACCCCAATTAATAGAAATATGAATTGTAATATTCCCCTTATAAATATTAAATAATGATAATATTTTATTTTCTTAAGGTAATAAGATAATGAGATCTTAATTAGTTTTTCAATGGGTTATAAAACTAATTATATATTTAAAATTGCTAATTTTCAAATTAACTTTGATTTTATTTAAGAATTAAATTAAAAATACATAGAAAATTACTTTAAAAAAATGGATTTAATTTTTTAATTCTAAAAATCTAAAAATTGTTAGGGTGAATTTTTTGGAATTTTTCAAAAATACTTGAATTTTTCGTGAATAGTAAAAATACAGTTTTGAGTTTTCAGTAGTTTAATGACATAATAATGATATAATAATTAAATATAAAAGGATTTTCTACTTGTGTATATTAAATTATGATAAGAGGTGTCCCAATTGGAAAAAACCGTGGGAAAATACCATGGTCATGCCCATGGTTTTGCAAAAATGACAAATGTGGTCTCCCTTTTAATTAATAAAAAACTCCCTCTTAATTACTATAAATACCCACTCACCCTACTTCTTTTTATTTCAATAAAAACTAATTATCCTCAAATATTTTGTATTATTACCTCCCTTGGAGTCCTCCCAAGGTTTCCTCAAAAGACCAAGGTCCCAACCATCATGTTTTGGGAGTTACTCTACAAGGTAAGAGAATCAAACACCCTTCTCTTTTCTTAAAGATTTCATTTTATGTTTTCTCTTTTATTTTCAATTGGATTATGTTAGAATATTTCATTCTATATTTATATTACTGAACATGTTAGTTAATATTTATGAAATACCCACTTTCTCTCATCAAAATGATTTATTAAATTTTATGTGACGTCGTTAGGCTGTCGAATATTCATAAGAGATTTCTCAATTTTTATTCTATTTTGAGTTCCGTTCTTTTATACTTATTTCCTCATATACCATAATAAAAAAGATATGATAATTATAGTACCTTAAATAAACTAAAATTATTTTATTCTAATTTAATATTTCATCATCATCTCTCTTTCCCCTCTCCTCTTATACAAAAAATGAAAACAGCGTCCAAGATGTGTTAATTTATCCAATTCAAGGATGAAAGGTTCTCAATTTACGTTACCATATTTAATTCGGGTCATGAAACCATTTTTATGGTTGAACCATAAAATAATATATTTATTTCATCTCATTAATGTTCTGGAATCCTTAAACACTCTTAATATGGAATAATAATACAAAACAAGTTCATTGTGCACAAAACCACCATGCTTAATCAAAGCGTTTATCAGTAACTTTTAACAAATGATTCATCCTCAAGTATATAAAACATAATCAATATAAGATAATTCATATCTATTTAATATCACTAATAATATATATTAATAATTCTGGATGTTTTACCGCATTTCAAACGAACTTCCATTCATGAATACAAGTAAACGAATCATGAAAACCAAGGAAGAAAATGCTTCCAAGACAATAAAATTGAACCTCTTAAACCCATTAAAATGGATATGAATGAACCTAATGAGGTTATAATAAATCAATTAAATTAATAATAGGTTCTATAATTATTAATTAATGAAGCTAAATTTTATTATTCAGGTCATTAAAACAAAGGAAGAACACACTCGATCATAAGGTAAAGGGTTTCTTATCTCACTTTTAATTCCATGAGATTTCTGTTGTCCGCCACTTATTTCTTGTATGTGGTATATGTGTACTTACATTTGATATATAATAACTTGATTATTTTTATATTTATGGTATCAAATGATTCATTTTATGGTTATTAAGTTCTGGTCATATGATTCGACTGATTACATTGTGGTAAGGGACTTTGTCTCAACTACCATTTTGTTGTAACTAACTTTGTATTGTACACCTAATAATCATTATGTGGTGTAAATAAATCCCAATTGAGATCACGTTTCATTCTAAATTATATTTCTATTAAATATCCATAGTCTCATATCATTTTTATGTTTATTTTCTAAACCGTATACCATTTTACATACGGTTTATAATTGAAATGTTATTTTAACTATGGAAATATTGATGAATCTGTATTCTCTACTCTATATGGATATTGAAAATACATATTTCTCTTGTATTAAATCAATGTATAAAGAATTCATTGGACTTTAAGTGGTGGGTGGGTCCCTTTATAGCCCCTCGATGCATTGACAGGTCTTATGAGACAAATCTGTTGTCGACAAACCCTTCGAGTTTGTTTCCAAAAATCAGACATGTCTCTACCCACAAAACTAAACCGTTTTAATGGTATTATGTTATCATGTTTTAGATACATGACGTCCAATTATTAATAATTCTATTTATTCCTTATCAGTTATTACTATCCATGAGGTTTTGACTATGAAAAAAATCTATGGATGCAGTTTCATTCTCAGTTTATTAATGGCGTGAGTTTTTTATTTATTCACCATGAAATGTTGATTATGTCAAATTGATTACAATTAAATTATTATTGATTCATTATTTTTCCATTTCTAACCCTTACTAAGAATTTTATCTCACCCCTTTGATTGTTTACCTTCAATAGGTGATGAATAGGAGATCATTCATTGAGTTCATGTGGATGTAGTTTTTAGTTTTTGTTATGTATTGTATTTTGTAACCTTTTCCAATGTATTTTTAGTTACATTTATATATCTGATTTCTTCAAGACTACTAAACTGATTTCCCCCCCTATATTTTAATTCATTATAACCATGATAATATAACAAGTAATGCACCGACTCTGGTCTATAGGGGTCGGGGTGTTATAGTTGGTATTAAAGGAATTTTAGTAGAAAACTTGAAAACTATAGTAGGAAAGGTATAGTTGTGAACAAATCCCTAAGGTAGTATTTAAGGATAAATGTACAAGAACATCCTGGTATTTTGGTAAAGAATATATTATGTTAATCCTTCTAGCAAATACATCCTTATCTAGATATGAGAAGGTAGAGGTTGCTCTGGCACATATGTACCTAGGAGTGAAAACTCCGATAAGGAGTTTTGGGCTTGACCCAGGGTATCCTGGTACATGAAAATGGGCCTTGCTGCACTCTTGGTTACGAAAATCCTGTGGAATATTCTTAGGATAATTCATATTTTTTTACAAGACATTATGATGGATTTAAATTTAAACTATTCCTCAAAGAAACCATTTTTCAGATTATGGGATTAGCCATGCATAGGATCTCAATTTATACTAATTATTTTGTTAAGTTAAGATTATACATTATGATTCATACCCTAATATAGTGTGTGACAATATTTAGAAGTTGTATCTAATGGAAGAAGGGGGATCAATACTCGTGGAAAATGTCGACATCTCCCCATTGAGAAAGTCACCACAGTCAATGTTGGAGCAGATCAGATCATGACCATATTGGGAAAACTTACTCAAGTTGTAACGAATAACCATTCCAAACCTATGTTGGATAGTTTCATGTAGAAGAATCCCCCATATTTCAGCGGGACTACTAATCTAGTGGTTATTTATAAATGTATGAAGTCCCTTGAAAATATATTCATGGCATTAAGACGCAATGAAAATGAAAAGGTAAATCTGGAAGTATATTATCTCAAGGGTGATGTAGATAAATGGTGGTCCTTGATTCATAATACCAAAAAGGAAGAAGAAATATAAAATATAGAATAGAGGACTTTTAAGGAAATATTCTTTCAAAAATATTTCCCTCATGAGCAACGAACCAAAATGAAGAGAAAATTCCTTGACTTATAGCAAAGGGAATAAGACAATGTTACAGAGTATAAGGATACCTTACAAGGCTACCCAGGTTTGCCGTAGATTACATACATGACTTAGCAGACAAGATTGATCATTTCATTGAAGGTCATAAGACAAGTCTTATAAGGGCATTGGCTTCTCAAACATTTTTATCACATGATGAAATTGTGTCATGTGCCATCAAAACAGAGAAACAATTTTTTAGATCCAATTAGTTCACAGGAAACCAAGATAAAAAGAGGTACTCTAATAACCAAGGGAAATGTGAATCACCAAATAAGAATAAGGGAATTAATAAATTCTCATTATTTGAGAACTATGGAAAGAATCATCTCGAGAAATGCCTGAAAGGCATGAGAGTCTGCTATAAGTGTAAATAAAAGGGTCATCTATCTCATGAATGTAAGGGGAAGACACAATTTTATGATGTTCAATACTATAATTGTAGATATATGGGACACTATGAAAATGAGTATCTTAATAACCAAGAAAAAATGCCTCAGAAAAATCTAAGAGAGCAAGGGAGAGCATATGTGACTACAATCACAGAAGTTAAAGTTCCTAATGATGTGGTGGTAGGTACTTAAATTGTTTCCTCAAACATAATGAATAATTTATTTGATTTTGGATCATTGCATTCATTTTTATCTTCCTAGTTTTTCACAAATATTAGACATATCCAATTTGATTTAATAAAGGAGTTTTTAGTAAAAACTTATAGGGGATGCATCATTTCAACAAATACATTTCAACTAGTTCCCCTCATGACACATAAATTTTCTTTCGTTCCTAACCTTATCTTCATACCATTGACTGACTTTTTTATAATTCTCCATATGAATTTACTCTAAAACTATGATGTGAATATTTATTGCAAGAATAAAGAAGTTACAATTTTTAAAAATGGTGTATAATCTCTTATCTTTAGAGTAGAGACCTCTCCATCTGATTCTTATCTAGAATCACCCCTAGTAGCTCTATTGAATACAATTCTTGGAGTAGAAGGGAACCCAATATCTAGGGTTGAGGGAATAAATATTCAAATTGAAGATATGAATATAGTGCAATAATACATTGATGTGTTTTTAGAGGATTTACCTGGAAATCCTCTAGAGCAGGAAATTATGTTTTCCATTGACTTAATTCATGGTGGAAGAACTATATCAAAGGCCCCATATAGAATAACCATTATGAAGTTAGTGGAGAAGAAGAAACATCTAGAGGAGTTGAGTGACAAAGGATTTATTCGACCTAGTGCTTCTCCATGGGAAGCCCCGGTCATGTTTGTCATGAAGAAAGATGGATCCATGAGGCTATGCATTGATTACAGGTAAATCAATGCTATTATAATTAAAAATATGTATCCTCTTCCTCAGATAGATGATTTATTTGATCAGCTTCATGGATCTCAATAATTTTATAAGATTGACCTTCGATCCAAATATCATCAGCTATGAGTGAGGAAGGATGATATTCTAAAGACAACATTTCAAACTAGGTATGGGCATTAAGATTTTACAGTGATGCCTTTTGGACTGACTAATGCACCCTCTATTTTCACAGATTTAATGAATGAAGTTTTCAAGGAATATCTTGATACCATTGTTTTTGTATTCATCGATGATATCTTGGTATACTCAAAATTATATGAAGATCATGAGGATCACTTGAGGATTATTTTGAAAACTCTTAGAAGAAATGAATTATATGGAAAGTTTAGCAAGTGTGAATTCTGGCTTTAATCGGTTTCTTTTCTAGGCTAAATTGTCTCTAATTATGGAATCTTAGGTGATCCTACAAATACAATGTCAATCCATGATTGTCCCATGCCAACAAACGTAACCAAGGTAAGAAGTTTTATTGTCTTAGAAGGTTACTATTAGCGTTTTGTTCAGAATTTTTCCCGACTAGCTAATCCGCTAACTAAGCTCACACATGATGAAGTTATGTTTGTGTGGACAAAAGAATGTATAGAATGCTTTGAAGAATTGAAAATAAGATTGATCAACGCTCTAATTTTGACTATTCCATCTGGAAGTGATGGATTTGTAATATACAGTGATGCATCAAAGAATGGGGTGGGTTGCGTCCTTATGAAAAATGGTAAAGTTATTGCTTATGCATAAAGGTAGTTGAAGACTTGTGTGGTTATGATGTCCGGCATTATGCATTCCATCATAATGAAATTAGCTATTGATATTACATGTGATTTTTCGACTAGTAGAATATAAATGTGAATAAATAAATGGAATTATTTTATTTATATTTTCTATATTATGCTGAAGTTTTCGATTAAAAGTCTTGTGTTTTAGTCTTATACATTTCCTTCGATGTTTATGATTATTTATGCAAGGTTATGCTATATAGTTATCCTTATTGAGAATTTGAGATCACCCCTTTCTTATGTTTTATTTTTCCCAGGATGTGAAGAAGTATATTATGACTGACATAAAAGGATGTTCTAAGGGATATGAGTTTGTTCTATAGAGACACAACGTTGTTTCTTCATTTCATAATATAATGTAAAACTTATGTATGTATCTAGTACTTCCAATGCTACTATATAGATCATACTTTCAGGACTTGATCCCTTATGATCATTCTAATGTTATGTAATAATGCACTGACTCTGGGTAACTAGGGTTGGGGCATTATAGTTGGTATTAGAATAATTTTAGTACAAAACATTGAAACTAGATTTATAAAAACTCAGAATAGAGAACATTAAACTAATATAGAATTTGATGATTAGTGTAGAAGAACATATAATTTTTTTAAGGTAGATATTATGTGGGTTTTCCAAAAAATAAATCCATGTCTGGATACTGCAAGTGAAAGTGGTTCTAGCATAGATGTACCTAGGAGTGGAAACTCTGACAAGGAGTTTAGTGCTTTACCCAGGGTATCCTGGTACATGATAGTGGGCCTTACTACACAGCTGGTTTGAAACCCCTGGGGGATATTCTTAATATAATTCACATTTTCTTTACAAAAAATATGAAGAATTTATGTGTGAATACTTCCCCAAAGAAAACATTTTTATGATTCTAGATTATATGAATATACTGTTAAATTTCTGTTATGTATTTTAAATGTTTGGAATTATTCATTGAGATTTATAAACTATTATAGTGTATACCATTGTTTAGAAATGGATCCTAGTGGATGGAATGGAAACTGTTTGAATGATTTTAATTTGTGTAGGGATTCCCCTCCTATATATGATAATTATAATTGAGCTGGTGATGAAACCGGTGCTGATCAGCTTATAACCATACGGGGACAACTCACTCAGGTTATGAATAATAACCATAACCATATGGAGCACCCATATCCACAATACAGAGGATCAATGTTAGACTGCTTCATGAGTGAACAACCACAAACATTCAATGGGACTACAAATCCATTTGTATCAGAGTAACGAATACGTTCCTTAGATAAAATATTTCATTCTTGGGGGAGTAGCGATAGAGAAAAAGATTTCATGGATGTTTATTACCTCACAAGAGATGCAGATCAATGGTGGTCATTAATTAAAAATAGAAAAGGAGCATGAAAAATTATCAAATATAGAATGGAGGGAGTTTAAAGAGATTTTCATAGAAATATAATTTACTCGTGAACATCGAGTGGATATGGAAAGGAAATTATTGAGTCTTAGGAAAAAGGAGGATGAGAATGTCACCATGTATGAGGCTAACTTTACAATGTTATAAAGTCATGCTGCATATTATATATGAAACCCAAGAAGTAAGATTTATTTATTATTTGATGGGTTAAAACCATTTCTCCACTGAGCATTAGTCTCACCATACTTCTCATCATATGAAAATATATTCTCATGTTATATCAAGAAAATAAAGAATTATCTATGTCTTATGACTTTAAAGTGAAGTAAGAGAAGAAGAGATCTAATGAACACTCTGAAAAAGAAAATAATAGGAAGAAGGGAAAATCTTACTTTGCACCCTAAAATAAATGTGGAAAGAAACACCCTGGTACTTGCTTGAAGGGGATGAGAGATTATTACAAGTGCGGAGAAAAAGTCCACCTAGCTCATGATTGCAAGGGAAATAAAGATGTTGTCAATGTTGAATGATAAAATCTTATAGAAATGGGGAATTATTCAAATGAATGTCCTAAGTGTTAGGAAAAAAAACCTCATAAAAGGCAAAGGGAGAAAGGCCAAGCTTATGCGATCACTACTGCCGAGGTTTAAGTTCCTAATGATGTGGTGGTAGGTACTTTAATAATTTAATCAAAATTAGTCAATGCTTATTTGATTCTGGATCATCACATTCTTTAATATATTTTCAGTTTTCAAAGAAAATTAGATATTTCCAGTTTGACTTAACAAGGGAGTTATCATTCAAAACTCTTAAGGGAAGTATTATTGCAACAATGTTTTTTCAATCAATTACCATTATAAAATATAAATGTGATTTATCTACTGATATTAATGTCATAACCATGATTTAATTTGATATAATCATCGGTATGGATTGACTTTTGGACGATGATGAAAAAATTTATTGTATGAAGAAGGAGGTTACATTTTTTGATGATGACAAGAAATAAATTATCTTTAGACCCGAAATGTCACCATCTGATTCTCATATAGATCCAACCCCAGTAGATCTACTAAATTTAATTATTGGATAGGAAGTTAGTGAAATATCTATCAGCGAGGAAAGGAATGTTCAAATAGGGGACATACTTATTATGCAAGAATATGTTGATGTGTTTCCAAAGGATTTACCTAGACATCCTACAGAATGGGAAATTGAGTTTTCTATTGACTTATTTCATCGTTCTGGGCCCATATCATAGAACCTCATAGAATAGAGATTGTGGAATTAGTGAAACTAAAGAAAAAAACTATAGTAATTGATTAATAAATTATTTATTATCCCTAGTGTTTCTCCATGGGGAGACACTATTCTTTTGGTCATGAAGAAATATGGATCTATGAGGTTGTTCATTGACTAAATGGAGATCAATGCTATAACAATAAAGAACAAGTATCCCCTACCATTCATTAATGATTTATTTGATCAACTTCAGGAAGATCAATATTTTTAAAAGATTGACCTTCGACCTAGATACCATCGGTTGTGCATGAAAAAGGAAGAAATTCCAAAGAAATCATTTCAAAATAGGTATGGGAATTATGTGTTTACAGTAATGCCTTTTGGACCAACTAATTAACCCTACGTTTTCATGGATCTAATGAATAGAGTTTTCAAGGAATTTCTTTATGACTTTGTAGTGGTATTTATTGAATATATCTTGGTAGACACCAAAAGATATGAATATCATCAAAATAACTTGAAAACTATTCTAAAGACTCTTAGAATAAATGAATTATATGGGATGTTTAGAATGTGTGACTTCTAGATTAATGAAATTTCTTCTCTTGGACATATTATATCTAAGGATGGAATCTTTGTTGATACTTCAAAGACCAGGGAAATCCAATAATGGACAACACTGACAAGTATAACTGAGGTATATAATTTTGATCGGTTTAGTAGGTTATTATTGGCGTTTCATCCAAAATTTTTCCCAATTAGAAAAACCATTAACCAAGATCACATGTAAATAGGTTAAATTTGTTTGTACAAAAGAGTGTCATTAATGTTTTAAAGAATTTAAGAGAATATTAGTCAATGATCCTCTCTTGAATTTACCGTTGGGGAACGATTGGTACGTTATTTATAGTGATGCATCAAAGAAAGGACTTGGTTGTGTCCTTATGAAGAATGATAGATTTATTGCCTATGCATCAAAAATACTATAAATTCATGAAAAAAACTATCTTACATATGATCTTGAGTTAGAATATTTTATCATTTATCTAAAGATATGGATACACTATCTCAATTGTGAAACATGTGAGATATATACTGATCATAATATTTTGAAGTATATTTTATCACATAAATAACTCAACATGAGGCAAAATCAGTGGATTGATCTTATAAAGGATTATGATAATACAATACACTACCACCCATAGAAGTAAAATAAAGTGGAATATTCTTTGAGCAGAAAGAATCATTGAGTTCTGAACAAGATGAGAGTTAAAAGGTATCCTATGTTAATGGATCTAGTAAAGATAGATATGGGAATAATCATGGAAGGTGAGACATCAATACATTTTCAAATTGTCTCTAAACCATCTTTACTAGAAAGGACAAAATGTTCTTAGACAGATGATGAGGAGTTTCCAAAGAAAATTAAAGCTGTGAGTGATAAGAAATTGATTGACTTTGTATATGAAGATAGAATTTGGAAATTTGGGAAAAGGAATTGTGGTCCCAATATACCTTAGATATAAATGGAATTATTGGATGATTCTCATAACTCTAATTTCTCAACACACACTGGTAGCACTAAGATGTACAGATATTTGAAAGAACATTTTTGGTGGGACAACATGAAGAGGGATATTGCTGATTATGTGTCAAGATGTATCATTTTTCAACAAGTGACGGCTGGAAGACAACATCCTAAAGGAGTTAGGAAACCTCTTCCCATACCTGAGTGGAAATGGGTTGATATTATGATGGAATTTTTCATGGGTCTACCAAAGACTCCTAGATTAAATGATGCAATACATGTCATTATTGATCGTCTTACCAAGTCATCACATTTTCTTTCTATAAGAGAAGATTTTACACTTGAACGTTTAACAAGACTATATATTAATGAAGTTGTAAGACTTAATGGTGTACCACTATTGATTGTTTATGATAATGATCACCATTTTACATCAAGATTATGGAAAATATTCAGAAAGTCCTAGATACTGAACTTCATTTGAGAACTTCCTACCACCATCAAACTGAAGGACAATCAGAACGGACTATTCAAACCCTAGAAGACATGTTGAGATCTTTCTCACCAGACTTTCAAGGTATGTGGGATTAGTATTTACCTCTGGTAGAATTTTACTATAATAATAGCTTCCTATCAAGTATTTAGATGACACCATATGAAGTGTTATATGGAAAGATATTTCACACACCAACATGTTGAGATGATGGTGGTGAAAGAAAACTAGTAGGCCCATAACTTGTTAAGGAAACAATGGTAGAGGTAAAGACTATCCAAACCCACATCAAAGAAGATAAATGTAGGAAAAAGATCTATGCTGATAACTGAAGGAAGGATTTTGAATTTAAAGTTGGTGATCATGTTTTCTTGAAGGCATCTCCATGGAAGGGTGTTATATGATTCGATAAGAAAAGAAAAATTAATTCCCATGTACATAAGACCTTTTGATATTATAGAATGAATTGGAGTTGTAGCATACCATTTGAAAATGCTCCCATGTCTCTCCAAAGTTCATGATGTCTTCCACATATTATTGTTGAGAAAATACATGGCTGAACCAACATATGTACTCACCTATGAAGAAATAGAACTGGAACCCGATCTGTCTTATTGTGAAGAGTATTAAAATATTCGTGATACCAGAGAACAAGTGTTGAATAACTAGACAACTTGTCTGGTAAAAGTTATTTGGAGAAACCATAAAATGGAAGAGGCAGTGTGGAAACCTGAGGAACATATGATGAAGAACGACCCATATATTTTTATACGGTAATATTATATAAATTTTGAGGATGAAATTATTTTAAGTTGGGAATAATGTAACACCCCAAGATTCCATGGTATGTTTCTATTTGAATAATAAAATAGCTTGTAATGTACGCAACTTCAAGTTCTAGCACACCACGACCAATCAAACTAGCCATTTGAAAAAAAGTTATGAATAGTAATAATTTTTTTTGAAAATTTATAAATTTTATTTTTCAAATTAGACATCATTTTTTGGATTAAGAATATCAAAATTAACTTTGGGTGAATTTTTGGTATTTTCCTAAAATATTTCAATTTTTGATGAATAGGGAAAAACACTAGGTTATTACCAATATTTTATTTAAATTATTATTTCTAATTTAATTTTATTTTAAATTAAAATAGATAAATAATATCTATATTAATAAAATGTAATTAATTTGAGTCATTTTATAATATGATTAGATATATAAAATTTAATTGAACCTTTTAACATCTTTTACCCACCTTCTTGGAAAATTTACAAATCTACATAAAATATAATTTTACCACTTCTGTTAATTTAATCTCAAAAAATCTGAGAGACACAGTTTAAATTAGTAATTAAAATGTGGTTCAATAGGATGGAAATAATTTTTGGTGAATAGAAATTTTTGAATTCTATTTACCACAATTAAATGTAAAAAGGGTAATTAAAGGTAAAATTAATGTTATAATTACCCAAAAACATGTGATAATTATATTGAATAACCTTTTTTCAACTAAAATCAAGCTTAGGACAAAAATAAGAACTTTTGATCCATTTGGGTAAGATTATTACATTTATTATAATTTATTTAAAGAAGTGTTAAAAGTATTAAATTCAAATTTTATTAATTTTTTTTAATATAGAGTTATACATAAGAAAAATTTGACTATAAATATTAATTATAAAGAGAAATAGATTTACTACAACATCATATTTTATTTATAATTTTTATAAAATAAATAATTTACTTTATTTATGACACAATGATGATGCAGTAATTACCTTCTTAATGATAGATTAAAATAATTTATATTGTAAATATTAAGAAAGATGCCAATTGAAACTTTTTATGCCATCTGGGAATTTTCTAGGTGAATATTATCTATTAGGAATAATTTAATGTATTTGTTTCTAAGTAATCAAGTTTTTATAAAATTCAAAAAAACGAAATATTAAATAGTGTCAAAATTGAAAAAAATGAGTTTTTAAACAAATACTATATTATTAAAAGATATAATATTCCTAAAATTATATGATTCCGAAAAATGACTAATATAAGATTAGATATGTCATTAATTAACCACATGAGGTTATATTGTCTTTTTATAGTATGTTTATTAACCATTTAATATAAAAATACAAGAAGACATGGTAAATGTTAAATAATCTAACTTAGAGTTAAATCTAAAATATAAGGTTAATATGGCAATATAAACTTGTTTAAAACCTATTGGTTGATCTATTTTCGACCCATCCCCACCTTATCCTCGAAATAAATCCATTTGGAGATATTAGAAACTGAAAATTATTTTTTAATAAGTTAATATTTCTAGCACTTCCTAAAGTGTCCCTCACCTCTCAAACAAATGGGTACTTCCCCTTCTAAAAAATTCACACCTCTAATTCCATTTGGAATAGCCAAAACCTGCTCAAATATCCTCCCAACTACCCTAACTTTAACCTATAGGCCTTACTATGATCAGAAATACAACCTAAGGAGCCCTTTTGTTCAAATCAAAAGGAATCACTTGAAGAAGAGGTAATTATTTCATCACCTATTTCAATGTTATTTTATTCTTCCACTTCCTCTTTATTTGTTGTTTCCATAACAAAATAATAACTCCAATACCTCCTACATACTGAGATTTTATTATATATAAATTAAAACAAAATTTATTATTCCGTCTATCCTATGAAAGACAATGTCACCATACATGAATACGTACAACTTACCATCTCCACGCTGTGGTGTAGTTTTTTATTCAACGCTTCATTATTCGAATGAGTATAAAAATGAGTATAATTGATGTAAATAAAAAATATAACATTTTAAATATTCTTTATATATAATATACCATCCAATTATATAATATTTCACCATCAATAGAATGATATTGTCACTCATGTGTGCGTATGACTAACCATCTCCACGACACGATGAGATTTCATTCCCCATCATAACCATTCATGAATAATTTTCATTTGATGATTAAAAATAATTTTTATAAACTTAATATCATTCTTGATATGAATCAAATACATCCTATCCATGAAAAACATGACATACGTAAAAAAACATATAATGGAAAATGAATCAATTAACACCTGAAACAATGATACTACCGAAATATTATTAACAATGAAATATTAGATGATCATATATGATATCATTTTTATGTATGTGTATCTTGTATAATTTAATAACTATGATATAACTTTTATACATGAGTATAATGTACCCTCGACTAAGGAAAAGTATTAGGTAAGGGTTAAATTTTATAACAACTTTATTATCTGAGGTTGTTTATACGTAAGTATTTACTTGGAATTCTTTATCATACACATCTATGTTTATTAAAAATGTATTACGAAACATTTTTTATATTTCTTAATTTATGGTTTAAATTCATTTATACCCTTATTTTAATATTTATAATTTTTTTAAAAGAATCTTTGTATTATTTTCCAAACAAGGTACATTATGAAATTTTGGACAAATTAAAGAAAGAATTTTTTAACTTATAGAGCGGGTGTGGCTATTTTCTTCCATTATAACACCTTCAAATCTTCCATTACATGACTATAAGAATATTTTCAAAATAATAGTTTTCTTTAATTTTAAATGATTTCAAAGTAGAAAGAAATATTCCACTTAAATAGTTTTTGGATTGATTTCATCTATGTCAACATCCTTTTTTGGACATTATGCTCGTTGGAAGTTGATTCATTATGATACAATATTCCATATTTTATTGATGGTTTTGTGATATATTTTACTATGGATTTGATATTTTTATACCATTCATGGTTTATTGTTAAAGTATTAACATTTTGTAAGCTGGTTTTAATACTGATGTTTATGTTATGTTTCAACATTTTCATACAAGGAATGCATTGGATGTAGTAAGTGACGAGCATGGCCTGGTATAACCTCTCAATGCATTGGTAGGAATCTTGAGAAAAATTAGTGTCTTTTCATAAGTCATTGAATAATTTTTATTTTTATTCATGGCACGAGGCCTTGACTATGTGGTTATGATATCCAAAATTATACATTATGTCATTCTGAAATTAGCTATTCATATTAAAATTGATTATTCAACTAGTAGAATATCCATGTGAATAAGTAAATTAAGTTATTTTATTTATCATTTCCATATTATGATGAATTTTATGTCTAAAAGTCTTGGGATTTAGTCTTATAAATTTCCTTCAATGTCTATGATTATTTATGAAAATTTCTACTGTATTTTTATCCTTACTGAGAATTTGAGCTCACCCCTTTCTTATGTTTTATTTTTCCTAGGATGTGAAGAAGTATATTATGACTTAAATTTAGGGATATTCTAAGGGA
Organism: Viscum album; assembly: GCA_963277665.1. Taxonomy (NCBI): domain Eukaryota; kingdom Viridiplantae; phylum Streptophyta; class Magnoliopsida; order Santalales; family Viscaceae; genus Viscum; species Viscum album. Next base: position 146,797,368 of record OY728133.1, on the reverse strand, counting down.
TATGAGTGTGTTCTATAGATACAAAATGTTGACTTTTCATTTCATAATGTAATGTAAAACTTTTGTAAGTATCAAGTACTTCCAAGGATACTAAACTGATCGGTCATTTGGGACTTGATCTCTTTAGATCATTCCAGTGTTATGTAATAATGAACCAAATCATGGTAACTAGGGTCGAATAATTACATAAACTGGCTTAGGCAAGATGGTGTGTATGTTTTGTGAGGTATTAACTCCAATATTTAGGTAGGTGACCGCTATGATAAAAAACTCATATACATTTTTTATTTATGAGTATACATGATTTTATAATTATATGGGTTTTAATATGGGGATTAAGGACTATGGGTTAGCATGGTAGAAGAGATAGGATGGCATTGGGCATCTTATGATTGAAATAAGTGGTTCATAAAACATGGATGAAATTTGATCATCTGGTGAATTTTTATCAAATGGGAGAGAATGTTATTTGAGCTGAAGAGAGGCCTCAGTTTAGTCTTGGGGTTTAAGTGGTGAATCAAGAAAACATAGGTTGGGTTCTTATAGATAGTGGTAATCTATGAGAAAGATCAGGCCTAGTGATAGAAAGTGAGATATTTTTATATCTCACACTTGATTAGTGACATACTTTTGAAGGTGTATTAGGCCCTTGGAAAGTACCATGAGTTGTGTGAGTTCTTCAAAACTATATGAGATGTGACAGAGTGGGTTTTCCTCCAAGTGATTGGTTGAGATATCTATTAAGGTATACAAGATATGATACCCAATTGAGGGTCTTGATGGGGGAATTTGATAAGTAATGGACCTCAACTATTGATTCAATGTCCAGGAAGAGACCATGGGCTATTTGGTCACTGAGGGTTGACATATATAAGGAAACATCACTGAGAAGAGGCTGATATGGGTTTGAAGGACCCTAGTGGATACCATTATGGATTATATAAGGATTAAGTGAGGATGAAAATGTATTCAATAGATGATAATATGTGTATAAGGTGAGGTACTATGTCTTAAGTGACTATATGCCTATGGAGAGATGTGATATTTCAGGTGTTCTATTTGCCATATGTGTTATGTTTATTTAGAGACATACTAAAAAGGCCCAAGGTCTGGATTCAATAAGTGTAGAAGTGGAAGGACCACTATTAGTGATATGGGGTCCTATATGTATGTAATATAGACCCATAACCTAATTAATAGGGTATCGATTGGGATGTATGTCCTTGACCTAAGTGAAATAGTATTGGTAGGGACTGACCGAAGTTAAAGGTTATCCATCCACCAATGAATGTGATACCCCCATAGAAGATGGGAGTGGTTAGGTTGTAACCCTTTCCTGAGTGAGGGGGTTGTGTATGCGATGTATAACCTCCATGAGTGAGAGGGTCCGATAAAGATATGTCATAATGCGAGATGTGGATGGAAGAGCCAAAATTGGGATATAAGGTATTGGTTGGAATGCCAAAAACCATACCTTGGGTGAGGTGGTATTGGCATAACCACCTTGAATGAGAAGTCTTGCCCAAGTATTATATGTAGTACCATACCCTATAACTTTGGCTATTGGTAGAGATTCTGTGAGGATACCTACTATGAGTCATTGAGTATTGTCTTGGTTATAAGTTTGAACGCATGAGTCAAATATTGGATTCTTTATGTGGACAAATGCATGTTGTAAATACCCATAAAATTCAAGGGAAATTTTTTCTTAATTTTCTTTGGAATTTTACAAGAGAGCGGTTTCTGACGGAACCTGATTCCGAGGCCCGGAGTGCCCAGAATCAATTTCCGAAGTTTGGCTCGGGTACGTTCAGTGAACGAATGAGCAGGAATTTCTAAAATTTGAACTGGTTCCCGGAATCGAAATCCGAGGGCACCGATGAACTCGCAGCGCCGATATTCCTTTAAGGAGACCTTTTCCGAGGTTACGTTTTATGCGGAAAGAAAGTTAGTTTTGGGAAAAATTAAAAGAAGTTAAATAAAACGTGGAAACACATTTTATTTTTAACTTGTTGGTTAACTCCTCCCAATGGGAGTTAGGGGTGGGACCCACATCCACTTAACCTCCCTTGAGAGTATTAAGTGTGATGGGGCCCACACGAACCCTAACTCTTCATCTTCTATTTTTAAACTCCCAATAACCCCTCTTTAATTAACTTGACAACTTGGTTAATTAATTGAGTTGGGTTGTTTGAATTTCAAACCTTTGAAATTCAAGTTGTTATTTGTGTAAATAAAATAACCCTTAGCTTATTTTATTTTGGTTGGTCTCCTTAGCCATCTTGAGAGAATTTGGAGCTTCCTTCTTCTTCTTCAAACACAATGAAGAACGCGAAGAATGCCGTTCTTCAATGAAGAACCTCTCCGTCGAAGAACTCGGTCCTTCCGCGACGCCGTATCCGCGACGCGACGTACTTCTTCCGCGTCATCTCTTCCGCAACGGTTTCCCGCAACGAAATCGCCATCAAAGAACTTCGAATCCTCGCTTCACGACGTCGACGTCCTTTTCCCGCGACGCCGACCACCGCGACGCTCGTCTTCCTCGGGTCGTTGACGAACATCGTTCTTGAAACCGAGGTAGGGGTTTGTTGTTGTTTATTTATTTATTCTCGTTCTTGGTTCTATCTTGACAATCTTGAGGATAAATGTTTATGTGTTATCGTTTAACGAGAGGGGGGCCGGACCGCACAAACACGGCCGAACCCCCCTCCTTTGTTCTTGAATGTTTCTTGCGGATGAAACGTGATGGAATGGTGTCGTCGCACCACACAGATATCATTCGACAATTATTGCGCGGCGCCGTCGCGCTGCGCCGTGGAATGATTATCATGAACGCGATGCCGTCGCGCCGCGTCGAAGGAAACCGAAGGTGCCGCGGCCGGAGCGGGGCCGCGGCGGAGGGGCGCGGTGCCGTCGCACCGCGCCGGACGACGAAGACCGTGGCCGGTTCCGAGCCGCGGCGGGACGTGATGACCGGCGGCCAGCCGGGCCGCTGGTGTCAGAAGACAGAAGAGGACTGACCCCTGCCGGTCCTGTTGAGAAGAAGCCGTCCGGCCAGGTCGGGCCGGCCGGGATGGTGGAAACCGGGGGAATTTAATTCCCCCGAGCGGTTAATTTGGCCCCCCATAATGTGGGGGGGGGGGGGGGTTCACAAAGGGGGGGGGGAGGACCCCCCCGTTTTTCTCAAAGGAAGGCCCCCACCTGAGGGGGGGGGGGCCGTTTAACCCAAGGCGCGGTAGATTTCCGCGCCGCCAGCAGAGGAAGGCAGGGGCTTTGCCCCCCGCGTGTGGCACCCGAGCGGCGCCCAGGCCGCGCCGCCGTGCTGTGTCGGCCGGGCCAGGTCGGACCCGGGTCGGGTCTACCCGGTTCGGGTCAACCTGGTTCGGGCCGACCCAGGGGGGGGGGGGGGGGGTCGGGCCGGGTCGGCCCAGACCCGGATCCCCCCGTTTTCGAATCGACTTCGGTCTTTTGCCCATAACATGAGCTACGGACCTCCGATTGACGAACCGTCAGTGGAAATGCGATCCTTGGATCGAGACAGTCATTTTGGTATATCGCACTCAAGGTTTCGGAATACTTTGAGTTCGGCCGGGTTGGTTCGTACACGAAACCAACCAGGCCCTCGGAGCGGAAACACTCATATCTTGAGCTACGGACGTCCGATTGATGTGCCGTCAGCTTTGTTGAGTTCCTCTTAGTGAGACAGATCTTTTGACATACTCCGCCCGAGGTTTGGATGCAGGTGGAGTACGGTCGGGTTGGTTTTGCCTTAAAAACCAACCGGGGCCCTGGGACGAAAAAGCCAATAACTCTCAGACCGGGCGTCCGATTGACGCGCCGTTTGTTGCATTGAGTTCCTGTTGACGATACGGAACTTTTGGATACATAAACTCTGGACTATGTGACAGTTGATGTATCAGCCTCTCGGCTCGTGGAGCAGACCCTCCTGAACGAGCTTGCTGTGTGCGGGAACCCTAGTGCTGGCTGCGACTGCTACTGTGACGACGACAATTGTGCAGGGATCCTCAGTGGACTGCGACGATGAAGACAGCTGGTCTTGTATCCTATGTGGGTCCTAGCTGTGATGGTCTTGTATCCTATGTGGGTCCCAGCTTAGATGATTCAATACTGGTCTTGTATCCTATGTGGGTCCCAGTATAGATTAACCAATGAAGACAGCTGGTCTTGTATCCTATGTGGGTCCTAGCTGTGCTGGTCTTATATCCTATGTGGGTCCCAGCTTAGATGATTCAATACTGGTCTTGTATCCTATGTGGGTCCCAGTATAGATGAACCAATGAAGACAACTGGTCTTGTATCCTATGTGGGTCCTAGCTGTGCTGGTCTTGTATCCTATGTGGGTCCCAGCTTAGATGATTCAATACTGGTCTTGTATCCTATGTGGGTCCCAGTATAGATGAACCAATGAAGACAGCTGGTCTTGTATCCTATGTGGGTCCTAGCTGTGCTGGTCTTGTATCCTATGTGGGTCCCAGCTTAGATGATTCAATACTGGTCTTGTATCCTATGTGGGTCCCAGTATAGATGAATCAATGAAGACAACTGGTCTTGTATCCTATGTGGGTCCTAGCTGTGCTGGTCTTGTATCCTATGTGGGTCCCAGCTTAGATGATTCAATACTGGTCTTGTATCCTATGTGGGTCCCAGTATAGATGAATCATTGAAGACAACTGGTCTTGTATCCTATGTGGGTCTCAGCTTAGATGATTCAGTATCTATGTCTGATCATCTCTTTCACCTTATCGATGATGTATACCTGTGTGAGCTGAATCCTGTTGCTTTCCTGTGTGGATTGTGTTGTGCTATCCTGTGTGGATTACGTTTTTCTTTCCTGTGTGGAATACGTATACTTTCCTATGTGGACTGAGTTGTGCTTGGGCTCGGAGGTTGGAGCGTATTGGAATTGATTACTTAGGTATATGTATGGGCATATACCTAAGCAGTGTTGGTTGTTACTTCGTGATTGTATCTTTATTTTGTGGTTTATCCTCTGTGGATTTTGGGAGACCTTCGGAGGTCTCTGGGTCCCTACTGAGTAGCTTATACTCACCCCTGCACGGGCTATGCCCGCACTACGTTGTGTTGGTTGCAGACGACGGACAACGTTGATCGTGGTTGAGGCTTGCAGAGCAGGACGGTACCTGGAGGTGGACCACTGGGCGAGACGTGCTCGGAGCGGACGACAGGACCCGAGAAGCAGTGGAGCTATCTCTACCCACCCTTCTGGTGGGCTTTCTAGTGGACAACTCGGTGTAGCGGCTTTACTTTACTGTTTCCCTTTCGAGTTGTACTTTACAGTTGGGCTTGTATTTCTGGCCCCTTTTACTTTCCGTACTTACTGTTGTACTCTGTTTTTACCTAGTGTTTACTTTTCTGCTTGCTTAATCTGTGGTGCTTGTTTACTTTACAAAGGCAATGCCTTCCCTTATACTGGTATTTACGCCATGGTGCTAGTCACCAGCCCCTGGCCTATGGAAGGCGGGCTTGGGATAGTCACGGCACGGGCCCCGAGGGCGGGTCGTGACAAATTGGTATCAGAGGAGTTCGGTTCTACCGCGAACTCTGATCTTTTCTATGTGAAGCAATAGTGTTTAGCGTATTGAGTGTGGTTATCATTCCAGGGAGTCCAGTGTTGGTGCGGCGGCCGACGTATCCCTACACCAGGACCCTGACTTCTGATTTCTGACTTAATGCATGAAAACATTGATTGCGTGTGTGTTTCAATTTTTCTTTGTGATTACTTGTGTCAGCTCACCAGGTATACTGTTTGACCGTGGTGCACCTGTTTCCTTTTCAGGATGCCCCCACAACGGCAGTCAGCTAGGGTTCCGAGAGTCGAGCATGACGACATCCCACCGAGCGATGAGGCCTCGGTGCAGGGCTCCTTGTCAGCAGAGGCACCGACGGTACCTTTACCCGCCGAGCCACCGATGCTACCAGCCCCAGCCGCTGACGATGCACATCGCCTTAGCGCGCTGCACGAGTTCCAGCGCCAGCGACCACCCAGGTTCTGTGGGGAGACGAACCCCCAGGCAGCCGAGGACTGGCTGGAGGTAGTCGTGCGAGTTTTCAGGCTAGTGAGGACACCAGCAGACCTCATGGTGATCCTCGCGGCAAGCCTACTGCACGCAGCAGCATGACGATGGTGGAGCTTGATTCACCAGGTGCACGACAAGACATCTCTTCTCTGGACGGACTTTGAGAGCATCTTCTGCTCCGAGTTCGTCCTAGCCACCCTCCGAGCGGTGCGCATCCAGGAGCTACTACAGCTGCGGCAGGGCAGCATGACAGTAGCCCATTACTCGGCGAGATTTACTGATCTCTCGCGCTACTCCACAGATATGGTACGGGACCCATTCTTCCAGGCCCGGACCTTCGAGCAGGGACTGAGGCATGAGATCAGGGCTTCGATGATCTCCCTCAACATTACGATGCATGCAGAGGTGTTGGAGAGAGCCCTTCTAGTGGAGAGTTTTCTCGCCGAGTAGGCTCCAGTGACAGGGCCCTCCGCAGGACGGCCCGTAGCAGGGTCTTCTGCAGTTGGCAGTAGACAGGTGACGCAGAGGTCCAAACGGGCCAGACCATCAGATGGGCAGTCACTGGATGAAGATTCGGTTGTGCGGGGCACACGAAGGAGAGCCAACTACATGAGGGGCATGCATTGCTACGCATGCGACGGGCAAGGTCACATGGCCCGAGACTGCCCGACTCGTCCTATAGATGATCAATAGGTGGTAGAGGGACCTCCTAGACAGAGGTTCGGCCATGGAGGTCCGCAGAGTGCAGGCAGACGAGGCAGAGGAGCCGGCCGAGCAGCAGATGGTGGGCGACACTTCGAGGTGTTGCCACCACCACCACCAGGAGGTCCGCCCCAACCGCAGGGAGTTGGTGGACATGGGAGAGCTCAACTTCAGGAAGCTGTGGCCTTCGATCATGGAGCTCTGGGAGCAAATGGACAGGAGCAGAACTAGTGGATACGTCCTTGTACTTCTAGTTCCTTGTTACTATTGTGTAGCGTCTTTGTATTATGAGATGCAATAATAAAAGACGCATACCTTTGTGATGTTCTCATTCCTGTCCTCTTTTGTGTTGTTACTAAGAGGTTCTAGTTTTGACTGTTGACTTGACCCTCACTTGTGAGACATCTACTGGAGGAGACCCAGTTATCACACACTGATGCCGACAGTGTGACTCAACCCTTGGAGGCGAGAGTAACGGTTGGATCTCTTGGTAGTAGCATTGAGGCCTTACGACGTCATCCTTGGTATGGATTAGTATCATCCATGTCAGGATTGACTGTATTAGGCAAAGAACATGGTTCATCTAGGGGATGAGACCAGTTTTCTCTTATTGGCGAGGAAGAAATCTCAGCAGCTCTTGTAGGACCAGGAAGGTCCAAGTCATCCATGAGCGGATGGGGACGGCTCAGAACCGGCAGTAGTCTTGTGCTGACAGGAGGCGGAGGCCACTAGAGTTCGAGTATGGTGACCACATCTTCATGCGGGTCTCACCTCGACGTGGATTACGGAGATTTGGCCAAGGTGGCAAGTTGTCTCCATGCTTCATTGGACCCTTCCAGGTCCTCAGCAGGATTGGCGAGGTGGCTTACCGCCTAGCTCTACCGCCTTTGTATCCCTAGTTTGTGTTGAATCTTTACGGGGACGTAAAGCCCTGAGGTGGGAGTAATGTAAAGACCCATAAAATTCAAGGAAATTTTTTTCTTAAATTTCTTTGGAATTTTACAAGAGCGCGGTTTCTGACGGCACCTGATTCCGAGGCCCGTAGTGCCCGAAATCAATTTCCGAAGTTTGGCTCGGGTACGTTTAGTGAACGAACGAGCGGTAATTTCTAAAATTTGAACCGGTGCCTGGAATCTAAATCTGAGGGCACCGATGAACTCATAGCGCTGATATTCACTTAAGGAGACCTTTTCCGAGGTTGCGTTTTATGCGGAATGAAAGTTAGTTTTGGGAAAAATTAAAAGAAGTTAAATAAAATGTGGAAACACATTTTATTTCTAACTTGTTGGTTAACTCCTCCCATAGGGAGTTAGGGGTGGGACCCACATCCACTTAACCTCCCTTGAGATGATTAAGTGTGGTGGGGCCCACACGAACCCTAACTCTTCATATTCTCTTTTTAAACTCCCAATAACCCATCTTTAATTAACTTGACAACTTGGTTAATTAATTGAGTTGGGTTGTTTGAATTTCAAACCTTTGAAATTCAAGTTGATATTTGTGTAAATAAAATAAGCCTTAGCTTATTTTATTTTGGTTGGTCTCCTTAGCCATCTTGAGAGAATTTGGAGCTTCCTTCTTCTTCTTCAAACTCAACGAAGAACGCGAAGAACGCCGTTCTTCAACGAAGAACCTCTCCGTCGAAGAACTCAGTCCTTCTACGACGCCGTATCCGCGATGCGGCGTACTTATTCCGCGTCATCTCTTCCGCGATGGTTTCCCGTGACAAAATCGCCATCAAAGAACTTAGAATCCTCGCTTCACGACGTCGACGTCCTTTTCCCGCGACGCTGACCACCGCGACGCTCGTCTTCCGCGGGTCGTTGACGAACATCGTTCTTGAAACCGAGGTAGGGGTTTGTTGTTGTTTATTTATTTATTCTCGTTCTTGGTTCTAGCTTGAGATTCTTGAGGATAAATGTTTATGTGTTATCGTTTAACGAGAGGGGGGCTGGACCGCACAAACACGGCCGAACCCCCCCTCCTGTGTTCTTGAATGTTTCTTGCGGATGAAACGTGATGGCATGGTGCCGTCGGACCACGCAGATATCATTCGACAATTATTGTGCGGCGCCGTCGCGCCGCGCCGTGGAAAGATTATCATGAACGCAACGCCGTTGCGCCGCGTCGAAGGAAACCGAAGGCACCGCGGCTGGAGCGGGGCCGCGGCGGAGGGGCGCGGTGCCGTAGCACCGTGCCGGACGACGAAGACCACGGCCAGTTCCGGGCCGCGGCGGGACGTGATGACCGGCGGCCAGCCGGGCCGCTGGTGTCGAAAGACGGAAGAGGACCGGCCCCTGCCGGTCCTGTTGAGAAGAAGCCGGCCGGCCAGGTCGGGCCGACCGGGATGGTGGAAACCGAGGGAATTTAATTCCCCCGGGCGGTTAATTTGGCCCCCCATAATGTGGGGGGGACGGTTTCACAAAGGGGGGGGGCAGGCGCCCCCCCGTTTTTCTCAAAGGAAGGCCCCCATGTGAGGGGGGCCCGTTTAACCCAAGGCGCGGCAGATTGCCGCGCCGCCAGCAGAGGAAGGCGGGGACTTTGCCCCCCGCGCGTGGCACCCGAGCGGCGCCCAGGCCGCGCCGCCGCGCCGGACCGCGCCGCCGCGCCGGACCGCGCCGCCGTGCAAGGTCGGACCCGAGTCGGGTCGACCCGGTTCGGGCCGACCCAGGGGGGGTCGGGCCGGGTCGGCCCGGACCCGGATCCCCCCGTTTTCGAATCAACTTTGGTATTTTACCCATAACTTGAGCTATGAACCTCCGATTGACGAACCGTCAGTGGGGATGCGATCCTTGGATCGAGACGGTCGTTTCGGTATATCGCACTCAAGGATTAGAAATACTTTGAGTTCGGCCGGGTTGGTTCGTACACGAAACCAACCGGGCCCTCGGAGCGGAAACACTCATATCTTGAGCTACGGACGTCCGATTGACGTACCGTCAACTTTTTTGAGTTCCTCTTAGTGAGACGGATCTTTTGGCATACTCCTCCCGAGGTTTGGACGCAGGTGGAGTACGGTCGGGTTGGTTTTTCCTTAAAAACCAACCGGGCCCCTGGGACGAAAAAACCAATAACTCTCAGACCGGGCGTCCGATTGACGCGCCGTTTGTTGCGTTGAGTTCCTGTTGACGATATGAAACTTTTGGATACATCAATTCTGGACTATGTGACAGTTGATGTATCAGCCTCTCGGCTCGTGGAGCGGACCCTCCTGAACGAGCTTGCTGTGTGCGGGAACCCTAGTGCTGGCTACGACTGCTACTGTGACGATGACGATTGTGCAAGGATCCTCAGTGGACTGCGAAGATGAAGACAGCTGGTCTTGTATCCTATGTGGGTCCTAGCTGTGCTGGTCTTGTATCATATGTGGGTCCCAGCTTAGATGATTCAATACTGGTCTTGTATCCTATTTGGGTCCCAGTATAGATGAACCAATGAAGATAGCTGGTCTTGTATCCTATGTGGGTCCTAGCTGTGCTGGTCTTGTATCCTATGTGGGTCCCAGCTTAGATGATTCAATACTAGTCTTGTATCCTATGTGGGTCCCAGTATAGATGAACCAATGAAGACAGCTGGTCTTGAATCCTATGTGGGTCCTAGCTGTGCTGGTCTTGTATCCTATGTGGGTCCCAACTTAGATGATTCAATACTGGTCTTGTATCCTATGTGGGTCCCAGTATAGATGAACCAATGAAGACAACTGGTCTTGTATCCTATGTGGGTCCTAGCTGTGCTGGTCTTGTATCCTATGTGGGTCCCAGCTTAGATGATTCAATACTGGTCTTGTATCCTATGTGGGTCCCAGTATAGATAAATCAATGAAGACAGCTGGTCTTGTATCCTATGTGGGTCCTAGCTGTGCTGGTCTTGTATCCTATGTGGGTCCCAGCTTAGATGATTCAATACTGGTCTTGTATCCTATGTGGGTCCCAGTATAGATGAATCAATGAAGACAACTGGTCTTGTATCCTATGTGTGTCTCAGCTTAGATGATTCAGTATCTATGTCTGATCATCTCTTTCACCTTATCGATGATGTATACCTGTGTGAGCTGAATCCTGTTGCTTTCCTGTGTGGATTGTGTTGTGCTATCCTGTGTGGATTACGTTTTTCTTTCCTGTGTGGAATACGTATACTTTCCTGTGTGGACTGAGTTGTGCTTGGGCTCGGAGGTTGGAGCGTATTGGAATTGATTACTTAGGTATATGTATGGGAATATACCTAAGCAGTGTTGGTTGTTACTTGGTGATTGTATCTTTCTTTTGTGGTTTATCCTCTGTGGATTTTGGGAGACCTTCGGGGGTCTCGGGGTCCCTACTGAGTAGCTTATACTCACCCCTGCACGGGCTATGCCCGCACTACGTTGTTTTGGTTGTAGACGACGGACAACGTTGATCGTGGTTGAGGCTTGCAGAGCAGGACTGTACCTAGAGGTGGACCACTGGGCGGGAAGTGCTCGGAGCGGACGACAGGACCCGAGAAGCAGTGGAGCTATCTGTACCCACCCTTCAGGTGGGCTTTCCAGTGGACAGCTCGGTGTAGCGGCTTTACTTTTCTGTTTTCCCTTTCGAGTTTTACTTTACAGTTGGGCTTGTATTTCCGGCCCCTTTTACTTTCCGTACTTACTGTTGTACTCTGTTTTTACCTAGTGTTTACTTTTCCGCTTGCTTACTCTGTGGTGCTTGTTTACTTTACAAAGGAAATTTCTTCCCTTATACTGGGATTTACGCCTTGGTGCTAGTCGCCAGCCTCTGGCCTATGGAAGGCGGGCTTGGGGTAGTCATGGCACGGGCCCCGAGGGCGGTTCGTGACACATATATTGTTGGAATCCTGATATACTAGTTAGAAAACAGTTACCCAATGCATACCAACTCTTGGTATCCTGGTTAGAACATAAAATCTACAGTGTTTTTGTGATATGTTTACTTTCATTGTGAATACACATATATTATGGTGTATATTAGGGGCCCTTAGTGAGGCCTTACTGAGATTCACTTAACATACCTTGCATGGGAACTCTACTATGCCTACATACCTTAGGTCTATTTTATAGGTCTAAGTAAATGTTGTACAATGGATAAAGCTGAGAGAACTTGATGGATATTTTGAGATAAGGTTGATGAGGCCCAAGAATAGTAGTAGAGCATATTGTATATTTTGATTTCTTATTTATTTTGTGTAAGTGATCATAATATTGGTGGATTAGTTGATTTAGGATTGTATGATTATGCATGATTTAGTGTAATAATATAGTGTTTATTTTCTTATGCATATTTTGATGTTTTTGATAGATATTTATTAGTGGTTCCTACTATTTTTTTCCCTTTTATTCAATGTAATAGTCTCCCCATTGTATAATTTGTTCCCTCACTACTAGTCTACAACCTCTTGAACACATGGAGGCATGCTTGAGGTCATGTATCTCCTTTTCCAAAGGAATTATTGATTGGTTGTCATACCTAGGAATTACAATGTTTTACCCAAGTATTTTTTAATTTATTACATAGGGAGATGTTATACAGGTGATCTAGGAATGTGTCAAAGCATGTCATGGAACTCTTATTAATGAGTCATAAATACTCTTTGAGTGATAATTCTTGGTTATAAGAGGTATAAAATTCCAATTTTTGGATTTCACAGTTATAATTGAGATTTTTATTAAATATTATATATTTACATGGTTTTAATTTGTGGGTTTTTATTGTATTTTTAGAAAGATTACCTATTCATGAATCATATTTAGAATATAGGATTTACTTGAAAAACAATTTCTTTTGTGTTACTTATTTCATTGATGATAGGGTTTGATTATTTAAAATGCTAACAAAAATGTATAAAAAAATTTCCCAAAAAATATGTGGGTGGAAATCTACATAGCTGAACAATGGTATTTTCCCTTATAATGACATGTTGTGGGAATATTATAGTGATACATTTTCTATTGATGGATATATAGTCCCTTCATACCAGGTATGTATATATACCATTTGTGGGTTGGTGTATGAATTAAATGATGGAGGGAAGAGCCCGGATAGAGCATGATTTTCCTTAAGGAAATAGGTTCAGTTGTTTAAAGTGTAAATAATAACCTATATGAAAGTTTCCTATATAAATTCTTGGTATAATTTTACTCTCCAAAACTAGGTTGTTATGTGGATACACCTAAGAGGGTTTTGGAATGGAATTTGAATGTCTTGTGTTTTGTATTAAAGATAGATTTAGAGGGTATGATTAGAGGTATTCCTATCTTTGATGACTATCAGTGTTCATTTAGTGGTGTGTGGGGGGGGGGGCATGGATATATTATCATGGTTTTGTAATTACACCAATGTGGAAGTTGATCATGTGGTTGAAATAATAACGAGTGAGATTCCTCAAGCTGATTATATAATTTTTCCATTCAATGGAACATGGTCAATGGGTTTAGCACATGACCCTAGATTTTAAGAGGTGCAAATCTTTAGATCATGAGCTGGGTTTTGAGATTAGGTTTTACGGTAATGTATGCATATTGGGTTAGGATGAGGTTGGTCTAGAAACTCGGAGAGAACCTATGATATATACCTTGAGTAAGAGATTGTGATTTTATTTTTTTAATTCTCATTGTGTGAGGGTAGCCATGTACTAGTTACTTGCGATTCCCATTTGGTTTGTTGATGGGTGAGAGATCATGTATCTGTTTAGAACCAATATGATCATTGAGATGCACTTGGGCATCAAGTCCCAGAGTGTTGTATGATATTGGAAATAACCTTATGCGATGATAAAGGACATCATAAGTGGATTGACGTACTGTGGTATGGTATATCTGGGTTGTCCCTAACTATGGTTTTTGGCATTGTCAAATGGGTGAGCGTTGCTTGGGAGGAGATACACATGTATAATTTTGGGACCCATTTGGGTTAGTGATAAATGAATACTATAAGGGAATCCATATGGTTGGTATTTCACCAATAGATTTTAGTGGGATGAACATTCATTGTGGATTGTGTTTAAGAATATTTTTGAGATGAAATTTCTAGGAAGGTGGGAATGGGTAGTGTTATGTGTTTTGTGTTGGCACTAGGTTATAAGGGAGAGTATATTATTTGTATATTAGATGTGGTAATGGACATATAATAGTCCAAGGATATCAATATTTTGGTTTATCTTGGTAATTACATGTATACTTCCACGTTGAGGAGTATAAAATCCGTCATGGGTGAATGGCCCTCTTGTTAGAAGGGTTGTGGATGTGGAGAGACTGGTCATTGGATGATTGAGGTGACACTGAGATATCAGTGTGTGTAATGATCTATAGAACTATAGTTCCTTTATTAGTATCAAATTCATGATTCAAATGTGGTGTTGGTTGGTTTTAGTGAGTTAGCACAAGGATAAGGATGGAGTCGAGGTGATCATAGAACGAGTCAGATAAGTGGTGCACCGGTGATCGGTGTGAGAGTATAATGGATGGAGAAAATAGTTGGTGGCTCAATCATGGGATTGCATTTGGAAGTGGGCTTGGAATACATTATGCGTGTTTATGTAATTATGTGATGCCTTTGGGTGTCATGGCATCATGATCAGGAGAGGTAATGTAGTGGTGCATTGATATTAAGGTCGATTATTTTCAAGGAGATTTATATAGAGGCAGAATGAAAAGTTTTTTACATTGAATTGGATATGGGGAGGTGGAAACTATTTTGAGAATATCTATAGATCAATGAAAGATCATTTTCCATATGAGATTCCTATAGTGGGGAGCACCCTCGCATAGAATCAACTATTTTGAGTGGATTCTTATAGTGGAAATCACAATATTATTAAGGATAAGTTAGTTTAAGAAACCATTATTTCTAAAGATAAATGGCATGGCTAGCACTATCTAGGTGTTGGTGATGGTGGAGAGTGGGTCACTCTATTTTATATGAAGAATTAATTTTAGTTTTTGTATTTTCATATAAAAACATTTTTTGAGTTCTAAGAGAGAACATAGAGAGTTGGTGGTGAATTGAGGATTGAGATAGGTCATGAAGGGTAGTTCAGGAACCAATGAGGACTCTTAAGGAAGATAAGAGTTATGGTGGGGAATTTATAATGATCTTAATCAGTTTGTACTGTGAATTGTAGAGTAAGTTTAAATTTTTAGTCCTAGATATTGGGATGTTTTGTGAATTAGTACTCGGATTAGAAATTTGAGCATTGGCGCATCTCTAGGAAATGTTTTCGGAAATTAATGGGGACTAGTTAGTGGTTAGTATGATCGAGTGAATGTCATAGTGGGGACTGAATATCTTTGGTGATGGTTGTGGTTGTAGGTAGTAGACCATGCCACAAACTAGGGGAGTTGTAGTTTGGTGGTTGATGTAGGAGTTTTTTGGAATGTGTATGGAATTGCATCAGAGAGGATAGAATTTTGTTGTAGTGGTGTTATAAGGTAAGGAACCCATTATACCCATATGGATACTCTATAGAGTTTCCCCATGAAGGACCCTTGGGGTTCCCCATGGGGGTTTATTTCACTAAAACCTAGGGGACACACCACAGTGCGACATTGGTTTATGTAGACCACAATGCAAGATGAAGGGCCCCTGACATGGAAGGTCCTTAGGAAGAAGGTTTAGGCTACCCCCTGAGGTAAGATTCATCATGGATATCTCCTCTATGCAACAACTAGAGCCTGGGAGGTAGATATTGTGCCACAATTTCATGAAGCCACACCTTAATGGGCCCCATGGGGTATTTTCTAATGGGAATGGACTATAAATTTACTAGTTAGGAATGTCATCATTTTTTGGTCAAGGAAAAATACATGTATGAATATTTTGGATAGCTCCTACCCTCAAATTTTCCCCATCAACCCCTATAGAGGGGGATGAATTTTGGGTGCATTTAGGCAGTTATCTAAGTTACATTCTTCAAATCCTCTCTCTAAATTTATTTCCCATTAATGGTCACTGATTTTTTGGATTGTTTTAGCATGGGTATTACAGAAGATTACATTGGATCATGAGATAATTAGTTGAGGATGATGGGGATTTGAGGTGGTCAAGTAGAGGTCTTATTAGAAGGATTATCACAAACCACCATCCCCTATTTCAATTTAATTAATCAATGGAACTAATTGGTTATGGGTTTTTGAAAAAATTAGATAGAATCTATGATTAAATTGGTGTCACATGATAGTGATTTTTTATAGGATGGTGTCGAGGGTATACCATGGACCTTTTGTGTGTGGTTGGTTATGTTTTTAGTGAAGTAGGATGATCCAGTGAGTTTTTAGTAGTTATTCCTTATTGGTTCAATTTAAATAATTAGTTAAAAAAACCTATAATTATTAATTATTTCTTATGTTATGATATAATATATTAGTTGGTGGGAGGATAGTGTATGAGGTATGTTTGAGATTTTCTAATGTGGTTCATATTCTTGGAAAGGAATTAAATTAGGTATCATTGTAGGTGGCCCATTTGATACAAACTCACAAGCATGTTTATTTATGTTTCTACATGAATTCATATTTTCCTGGGTTTAGGTATAGATTAGGGATTGGGGGATCCCTATGTATAAAACATTGTATGTAATTGGGCCATATATGCTTGGAATAAATTCTCATCTGCACTTGGATGAATTGAGTTCACTTAAAGAATATTTATCCAATGGGTGAGAGTGTTAGTTGAGATTAATAGAGGCCTAGGGTAGGTCTTTGGGTATGAATGGTGATATAGTATAATCTAGATTGTGTTCCTATGGATAGTGGGAATGCATGAGAAGGGTTTAGAATAGTGATGATGGGTGAGATGGTCGTACGTCTCATGCTTGGGGAGGGACATAATTTCTGGGGTGGATGGGATCCTTGTAAAGAGTCATGAGTTTGGTTAGTCCATCCAAAGTGTGTGATATAGAAGAGTTTCTTATGAGTGATGGGTTGAAAAATATCTTGAAAGTGATGAAAAATTAGAGCTTACTGAGGATTGTGATGCGAGAATTAGATGGGGATTAGACCTCACCTATCAAGTATAAAGATAATAAGATCCTACAGTTAGTGTGAAAATAAATGGGGTAATAGATATGAGACAGTTTCATTCAATAGAGACCAGGATGGGTCTAGAGGAACCTAGTGGATACCCTAACAAGTGAGATGAGAATTTATTTAGGACATGCATATTTTGAGGAATAACATGAAATTGAT
The DNA here is from genome assembly GCA_963277665.1 of Viscum album. Taxonomy (NCBI): domain Eukaryota; kingdom Viridiplantae; phylum Streptophyta; class Magnoliopsida; order Santalales; family Viscaceae; genus Viscum; species Viscum album. Next base: position 146,780,433 of record OY728133.1, on the reverse strand, counting down.
GGATGATGGGAACTCTGGTAAATGTGATGAAATTATACCTGCCTTTTTCTGAGCATATGTCATGCAATAGATCGGGTTGAGACAACTCAATGGGTATTTTAAGGTTGTGTTCATGAGTCCCGAAGATGGTAGTATGTCATGTAGTATATATATTTTTTATTTTGTAATTTTTATCATCATAATGAGATATTAGTTGATATATACTAATATACTTCTTTATGATTTATTGTTATAAAAGTTTTTTATTTGATTATGTATACTCTAATATTTTTGAGGGATGTTGTTTAGTTATTTTTTCTAGTTATTACACTTGGATTCAGAGGAATATTATCCCCATTTTATATATTACACCCTAAACACTAGTCCGAAGAATATATAATATTAGGAGGTGTGCCTGATGTCATATAGATCTTATGGTTGTTGAACTATTTTGTTTCTACCAAACTTTATCTTACAAAGTGGAATCATATCATTTTTGTTTGGATTATTGTTTCAAGATATGGCTGAATGGTGATCTAAAAATGTGTTAAAGAATGTGATAGAACATGTGTTGGTGAGTGAACAACACTTTTCTAGTTAGATTTCTTGGTCACTAGGGATATGAGATTGTTATTTTTTCTTTCATTGTCTTGATTGAAAATTTTATTTAAAAATATGTATTTTGGAAATTATTATTTTTTGTTTAGGATCTTAGCCTATTAGTAAGAGGCCAATATTCATGCATCGTATTTTGAATGAATTATTCAAATGAAATACATGTTATTGAGTGTGATTTTATTCAATTATAAAATGGTTTGGATGTGTTAAACCTCTATATTTTTAAATAATGGAATTATGTTCGATAGCATATACAACATTAAATGATGATCTTAAATGAACCTTGAAATATTATTATTTAATTTTGAGAATTATCACAAAGATGATGAATTGGAGGTTATGAATATGAATAAACAAATTATGAAATATATGTCCAACTCAATAACAATTTATTTATTAATTCATAAGATATCAAAATTCAAATTTTACTAATGTCACATTATGATTCAAAAATAAATTTCCTTTAAAAATTATTTTTTATGAATTTTTTTGAGAAAATATCATATTTATTTTATTGACAATTTTAATTTTTTTATGAAAAATTGAAATTAATTTTTCAAATAATTATATAAAAATTAACTTAGGGTGAATTTTAGATAATTTTCTAAAAACATTTATTTTTTTCAATAAATAGTGAAAATATTGATTTTTATTGATAATTGTATTTTATCCTGAAATTAAAAAACAATAATTCTATTTTAAAAATGTTTAAATGTAAAATTATTCCTTTTATATTATTATAAATCCAATTGAGTCCATTTGAATGAATTTTATTGTTGAATTTTTATTAAAACACATTTTATACTTAAAAGGAATTTGTTTTTGAAAAAATATTGTCTGTTATTTATTGTATTTTGATATTAAATTAATTTCCCAACTGTATAGGAATATAATATTAAAAAATAGATAACATATTTGGAATTAAGAGGTTAAAATTTTCTAAATAATCCATTATTATTATTTTTACAATATGAATAGTGACCGTGGTAAAATTTACAATCTTAGTAAAGGGAAAATCATCTTAATCTTAGTTAAAAATAATTGATAAAGTCATATGTTTTCATACTAATTATTATTGGATAATGGTAATTTGATATTTATCACATTAGTGTTTAAATATTTTTATTTAATGTATTTTTTCCATGAAAATGACCTATATAATATTTAATGAAAAGAATGTTAGAAAGTGACACTCTGTTTTAGATTTCTCTTAAGGGTTCCACATAAGGTCAAAAGTATGTTATGAATGAATTATAATGTATATTTTGAGACTAATTTAATTATTTTAATGGTTTTATTTTTTTTATAAATTTTATTAATTACTTAATTACCAAAAATTATTATGAGAGACCAATGAAATATCTCATCAATTAATAGAAAAATAGAATAACTGTTTTTAAAAATATTAGAAATTAGATAATTTGATTAACTTAAAGTGTTATATGAATTTTATAGACGAGTATAACATATTTTAGTTCTTTAAAAGTAATATATTCTAATTAAAACTTTTTATCTACGACTTTTATGTTAAATTGATTGAATAATGTCAAAATTGACTATAATGATATTTTATCAAAATAATATTTTTAAAAATTATTTAAATTTAATGAAATATTGGAAGCAGAAAAATAGGATAATATATGTAAAAAAAGTTTACAGTTTTTCTATTTAGGAATATATAGATACCTTATAATAAAAATTATAACACTTTAATAGTGAAAATGTTGTTTCTATTATTAATGTTAAAATAAGTTAACTAAGGGGTTAAACCCTAATATGTGGTTTAAAACACAACTTAAACGGAAAAAAATTATATTGATTTATTGTATTGAAACAAAATAATATATTATATACAAATATATTTCAATTTGAAATAATTTTTTAGAATTAATTTATATTAATTTAACCATTTGCAAAATTCCAAACATTACCATCACTACAATTATAAAATGTCTCCTCCTCCACTCACATATTTTGACCTTTTGAGATATATATATCAAAACATACCTACCAAAATACATATAAAAATCCTTATTCATGTTATATAGATTCTATTCTTCCAAATATATCATCCCTATGATCTTTATGAGGAGATCTAAAGGGGTTCTTTTAAAGAAGAGGCAATCACCTTAATCGATCACATTATTTTTTTACATCTTCTTTACCCCCCATAAAAATTTGGTATTTATCCTAAAATAAAAAATTTTGTATCCTAAATATAATAAAATTTTATTAAGATAAAAAATAACCATTATCAACCATATTTCCCATCAAATGGGAAGTAAAAGTATCGTTCATGCGTACGCACAACTTACCATCTCCACATAGCGATACAATTAATTTTCCACCACCATATTTCATGGATGATCATTATTATGGGTTTAAGGTTTATATATTATACTTATGAAATAATTATACTTTTTTTAATTATAATATCACATCTACCATATTACCTTCTAATCCGATGGAAAATGATAATGTTGTTCATGCGTACGTGTGGACAACCACCTCTACAAAGAGATGTGATTTGTTCTTAATTTCCACTTTACAAAGATTTTAATAAGGATAGTTTTGATGAATATATATATATATATATATATGAAACATATGATATAATAATGATTCTATAATTATGTATTAATATTTACCATTGTTATTTTCATCCGTCGAAATGTTAATGCAACGTTCAAGCATATGTGCAACCCACCATCTCCATCAATGGTGTAATTAAAATTTACATTAATAAATTTTATGGATGAAAATAAAAATATATATAACAAATATATATTATATTTAAATTATTATTAATATTTTTGAGATGATGAATCCATGATCAAAGCACACGCACCAGAACAACTAAACTGAAATGCTCATGATAAATAAAACATCTAACACTCAAAAATGATGATTTTAATAAGGAATTATTGATAAATAAGAATTTAGATGTTATAAAGGTAACATTTATGATATAATAAGTGTGTATATTTTTTTATATTTTTATAATAAATTGAAATTTATTATATAGGATGTTAGAGTACATTTGTAGAAAGTAGAACTTGAGTCAAGGGGTTTCGTAACTCAATTTATATTCATTAGGTTATTTTTATACATTATTTAATATGATATAATAAGATAGTTTATGAAATAAAATTTTATTGAATTTTATTTTATATACACATGTTTTTTGAAAATTAACATTTTTTCACACATAATCAATTCATTGATTAATTACCACTTTCATGATTTGATCTTTATAAGAGTTTTTCATCTCTCTTAAACTTCATTGAGTAATATTCCCTATTTTACACTTATTTCTTTTGGTGGTGTATATAATTAAATTTGATATGTTCTATCATGAATATTTTATATTCATGGAATTGAATGTTTCATCTTATGTTATAATTTCACAGGGATTATAATTCAAATGTTATCAAAGCGGTAAGAGTTTATTTCACAATATCATCATTTTTTGGGCATGTTTATGTTTAAGGATTCATTAGAGAAATTAGTTTATCTTTATATATTATACCCTATATATTTTCTTCTTCTCTATTTATTTCTATAACTTATAAGCTTTCCTTTCATTTTTCTTCATTTGTTAACTTAAGATACCCGGATAATGTTTTTATGGAAAAATAACATTGTGTTTCTAATCGATGATAATTATTTTCTATAATATCTATATTTTTCAAAAATGTTTTAATGAATATTTTTACTCTTATATAATGATTTTTTAATGAAAATTTTAACCATTTTTTACTTTGAAAATGTTATTTAAAACTAAACTACCAATCGTTTTCTAAATGTGGTAATTTTGGACTTTTCCTATAAAAGTGCAAAACAAATGTTTGTTTGAATTATATAACATGAAAGAAATTTCCCACCCTCATGAAGGCTAAATGATTCGATGCTTCCATAAATTTTTACAAGGTTAACTTTGAATAATTTTTCACTAATATTATTGAAATTTTTAGTTTTAAAATGTTAATTTTTAAATGAAAAATATTTTCCCGCAAGAAAGTTTTTAATGATATTTTAATGGTATTTATACTCATCAACAATAATATACATTTTTTAAACTTATACTTCACTAGGGAAATTTTGTAATGATACCATAAAAATTATTTCTCAAGATGGTTTATGATCAGTTTAACTGGGGAAGTATTAATATTTCATATGCATGTTTTTCAATACGAATGTTTATATCAAATATATGTTGAAATTATATTCTCCCCTTTCATAATAATAATGCCTTAGACTAAATGAGTGATATAATTGGACTAATATATCCTCTTTATGCATTAATATGTCTTATGATAAAAACTAGATTGGGTATTTTGCTGAGGCCTAACTCAGTTATATAGATTTATTGGAACCATGCCTTGATTCTATTATTATATGGATTGGAATATGGCCTAGACAATATGTTTCAAACATATGACATTATTTATTACATCATTATTACATTAGTTATTGATTTCCATGTGACTATTCAAAAAGTTATGATGTCCATGGATATGTTTCAATATCATGCGATTAGTTATATGGAATTATTTAATCACTATTTATCTACACCAGATTAATCCTTGTGATCATGTTTTTGATTAAATGGAATTTTATTTGAATTATTTACCTTTACATATTCATTATTACTTATTTATTATTGATATAATCTACTTTATATAACCATTAATTATAATTTGAGATCACCCTTATTTTGTTTCATTTACTTAGGATGTGATGAAGGAATAATTGAATTAGCTAAATGGTACAAGATATTTTATTTCACTATGTTATGTACTTTATTTTTAAAAATGTAATGTGATATTCATGTATGCATCTGGTTTACCAAGAATACTAAATTATTTTCTTCCATTGAGATTCAATTTATTATAACAAGTACCAATGTAATAATGTAACCTCCAGCTATGGGCTATTGGGGTCTGGACCTTTATAGGTTGATTAAAATTTCATTACCTTCTATGGAATTTTCCCATATCACTTGTTGGTGACATTATATAAAATTGAACTGCGGTATTTTCCTTATAATTATAGATCGTGTGGATATTATTTGCAGAATTCTATAATGATGTCTATACCATACCTTCATACAAGGGATGTATAGAGACCCACGTTGGTTCAATGTTGACATTGAATAACCAAAGGATGAATTGAGGGTGAGCATGGGTTTCCATGTGTAAATTGGTTTAGTTTCAAAAAGAGTCTACAAAAAAATGTATGTTGTTTCTCATATAAAATTTTAGTAGAATTCCAATTAATAAAATTCGGTGGTAAGGTGTATACCCCTAAGAGGGATGAGTAATGTCATGTGAGTTTCTTTTACTTGGAATCAAGAACTCTTTTAGTGGTCCCGATTAGTAGTTTTACTAGCTTTAATGATTCTAGATGAACTTTTGATGGTTCAGTGGGAGTGAGGATATATGATAATGGTTTAGGAATAATTACCATGTGTAAAGTGATAATTTTTCAAGTATTGGAATGATTGAGATGCCTCCAGTTGTTTGGATGAGAATAATATGTATTGGAGAATAATCAATGGGATATGAACATGTACTTAGATTTATTGAGGTGTGAAACATGGGATCCGGTCCTCATGATTTCATATACTTGGGATCAATAAGTATAAACATCATGTGAACAAGTAATAATGACTAAGAGACCTCATTTCTTGATAATAATACACCACTTGGTGTTTAGTCAGATCTATATATCTATATAATAGGATAAACTTCAAAATAATTCTCATAGTATTTATAGTTTCTCATTATTGCTGGGAACAACTGTAACATTTTTTATAACATATAATATAAAGTAATTACCACATATATTTCATGTATAATTTATGTTACTATCATGATTATAATAAATCATTCATATATCATATTTTATTCAAGAAATTATAATTGATAATTACAATATTGAGTGGGGTCTAGGGAACCCATTATAACAAAAATAATTGATACATCATATGTACCAATATAATTAACCCATAACTCTTGATATTATTCTATAAGAGGATAGAGGTATACATTGATTTCATTTAAAAGTGATTTTTTTCCTAGAATAATCATAGAAATAATTAAATAACTATAATTCATAAACATCTATAGTGGCATAATTTAAGGGATATAAAAAATTGAAAATATGCTATAGGTTTTACTTGAATTCTAGAATGTGTTATATCCTTTAGTAGCCAATCCCAAATGAACATTCCTAAGATCTGAGTAAAAATTTATATATAAATAATTGATGTATTTTTATGCTTTTGAATATATTATATATCATATAATCCTATAATTTTTATTTTTCATCGAATTCCACTTCATTTTATATTTGGGTTTAGATGACTTGAGAAATCATTATAATTATGATTTTAATGAAAGCATCATAAAAACATTGTGGGAGTTTTATATTTATTCTTCTCAGTAGTAATATGTTTTTCCATACTTTTATCTTGATTCATCAATTTCCATATAAAATTATGATATCTTTTATACGATTCTATTTAGATCCACATCTCAACACAATAAACACTCATTGTGACATGCATGCATATTTGTATATTTGATGATGGGATAGTAAAAAACATTCCTTATCTAAAAAAATTATATAGATATCTTAACATAATATAATATATTATAAAAAAACTAAAATATAAATTAAATTACTTTATTTATAATCTTATATAAGAACTTGATAAGGTAAAACATTAGAATAAATAATTTTTTTTATATTTGCAATAACCTTTATACAAATCATAATTTTAATCTTCCATAAATTTTTAAAGGTAATTTTAATTATTAATTAGGTTCACCCTTGTATTAATATCTCCAAAATAAGGAATACAATCCATTGATATGTTATGATCCTCATCATGTTGTGCTGTATAGATGAAAACATTGTTAATAAAATTAGGAATTTCATTCTCCACTATACGGAAAATATATTATTCATTATGATGGTGATAAGAATTTTAATTTATTGTTTTTTACATATAAATATTTGAAGTATATCTAGTACTATTTTCTACACCATATGTTGAGATGATATGAGATTCTGGGACCCGATGTGCCTAGTATTGTTATTTTAAAAATATTAAATATATTAACAACACACACATATGGTTTTCTTGAAAAAGTGGAATAAATACCGATTGGGCTCATATATTAGAAATATAAGACCACTGTAGAGTCCAAAATGTGTTGTTGACCCTAGGAAGGACATAATATTTGTGAGTTTCAGAAATTTATTAAAATCCATCACATGAGAGTATAATAAATAAATAAATTTAATTAATTTATGGTATTATGTGTTGATGCACCAACCTGATATCTTTTATTTATATGCTTCTATGATTAATTCACAAGGTTATCCATATAACCAAAATAATTGAGAGGGTGTGTTGGGGGATATCATTAAATGGAGATATCATGTTAGAGGATTAGATTAATATCGTAGGGATCGTCTATGCCTAGATAGTTATGGATCCCACCAAAAATGACAATATAGAATCATTATTATTCAATGAATACTAAAAAACTAAAGGAAGAGCATTTTATTTAGGTAGATTTATCATTATATGATTATTTTATAATGAACATGGGTCAAACAACAATCAGATTTATTTGCGGGTTGATCATGTTGTAGTTATGGGTTTTTTTAACTGGGATTTGGGGATTTTTCTTATTGGTTAGTTATATATCTTTTTCCAACATTATAGTTTAAATTAATTGAGGCCAACATGAACATTGTATGTGGTCCATTACTCATGTTTGTATTTTGTGCCTTTCTTCACCCATTCTTCATGCGTTCATCACCGATGCTTCGTTTGTCTAGGGGTTTGATAAATTCCTTGAAATAAATCATTATGTACTTGTTATTTATATAAATATAAGGATAAAATGTATTGGTTTCAAGATTAAGTGATGGAATATGGATTCTATATAAATGATGATGTATCATAGGAGGATCGTTAATCACCGTGCATGGGTTTTGGGCATGTGGTGACAACATGGCTATGGGGTGATTTCCCGATCGATTTAGATGGTCAGAAATAGATCCCAGATGATAGTGAGGCATGGATTGATTAGTTCTGGGATTATGGGTTTGACTACTGGTCAGAATCCAGAGCGATAGCTGTGGAAGATAAAATTTCATGAAGATCTGCGGTTCCAAAAAATTCCTTACTACACAGTGTATTACGGAGGAACACACACCATGTGTAGGTCCATGGATGTGGCCCTATGGTTTCTACATGTAATTAAATATCACACATTGTGTGATGCAATTCACACAGATGTGATCCATCCCTAGAATCTCGACGTGTATTGTAGAGGATACACAAGTACAAAAACAACCAGATACAAAGTCATGTGTAGAGTATATTGACATAACCTGGAACTTGGACATGACCATGTACACATACATGAACAGGTACATGGGAAAAAATGGGAATATGAGCATGGTATGGATCACATAGAAGTAATCATAATTATAAATATATGTTGTGTACTAATATTACATTCCCTATACTTTTCCTTGGTAGGTACGCGGTCCTTTTCCTCTTCATCATGGACCAGTTTCCTTAAAGTGCATTCCCTTGATCCATCCCCATGTGGGTATACATTTAAATTACATAATAGATGAATTATTATGATTATCTATAAGTTATTTATCTTATATAGTGTTTTTAGTGTCCCCCCAAGGACCTAGGTGGGATCTTCTCTCATCTTCTTCCCTTGACAGGGTTCTTGGAATTGGCATAACCAACTGTACATGGTCATTGATCCCATGGGTTATTGTTATATCCCATGAAATTGTGTTTGATTCCAAATCTATATATCAATCAATTTAGACATCCATTTTTTTCTTTATATAGAGATACCTGAAAAAAATGAAATTTAAAATTAATGCCATTAGTACTTTCATAATTTCAGAGTGAGTTCTTTGAGGAGAGTGTGGTTAAGAACTCTTAAGGAGAATAATAATATTGAAATGTGGTTGTGAACTTACCATGGTAGTTATTGTATACTATTATTTTATCTATATTTTTATTGAAATTATCATATTCTGATTAACATATCCTTATGATGAGATGATTACTATCTTGGTGCTTTATGCTTAGTGATTTGAGGGTGTCTTAGTGTTATTTTTTTAATAAACCCTCTATCAGATATTCCGACACAAGTCGTGAAAAATGAAGATGATTGGATGTTAAATATGGTTCTTGGTGGACTAGGAGAAGATGAAGCATAGATTAGGGTGGAAAGACCATGGTTTTTACCAGGATTAACATTTTACATTATTCAACTATCATTCTAGCATGATATAATTCATTACAATTTTTGGTGGGATTTTATTTATACCATTATTTTTCCTAATATTAATCATTATACTCTGATTATGGTATTTAGATATATCCATCCACTGGTTTTAGTAGTATTGTTTTAAATTTTTGCTGCATGGTCATGGAGATGTGTGTATGTCTATACAGGTGCCTTAGGATAAGGCACCCCACATAAGTATTATGCCTACTCATCACCCGTCGCCAGCCCCTAGCCTATTAGATCTGGGTATGGGGTAGACACACATGACTTATATCTATAAAGGTGGGACCTGGTGGTCCAGGACCTGAAATAGTGTTATCATAGCAGTACCAACATCGAAATGAAGTTTAGAGTATTTTCTTGCTATGATATTGGTTCAGGTTTTATAAAAATGGTGTTAAGTGTTTTTAATTTTGATTTTAGGCTAGGGACTCTAGTTTTGGTGTGATGAAAGCTATATTCATGCAACGAGACTTTGAATACCTTCCTTGTAACTTAGTGCATGTAGACATTTGTTGTATGGAAAATATTGATACATGAAACATATTGGAATGGGTTGTATTTCCATGTCCTTATTAAGTCAACTCCCCAGATATACTCATTCACTATGGTACGTCTGATCTATTTTATGATTCCACCATAATGATTTCAATTTAGTATTTAGTAGAAGAATCATGGGGACAATCCCCTTAGTAATGAGGCTTCGATATATGGAACTATTTAGGAGGTAGTGATTCTGATTGATTTTCTAGCAAGACGTCCCCCAATAAAGTAGTATATGGTTCCAGTTGTTCTAGAAGATGAGGTTCACAAGTTGAGCATGCTTCATCATTTTCATCATTAGAAACCCTCAGGTTCTAGGGTGATTCAAAATGATAGGAAGTTGATGATTGGATATTGGATGTTTTATTAGTTTATCATATTTCGAGGACACCTACAAACTAGATGGTGGTCTTGAAAATGGTCCTTCTTCATGGTTCTATAGGTTATTGGTGGAACCTTTTTGTTATTTCATATAATGGGGGTGGATATTTCATGGATTTATGTTGAAAAGATATTCATAGAGGAGTACTATCTATCCAAGATGCGAGCATTGTCCAACCAAGAACTTCTATAGATATAGTAAGGAAAAACCACTATTATTGACTATTCATATATTTTTACCAACCTCTCATGATACATAATGGATATAGTTCATGAATCATTATATTGGGATCAGACCTTTGAGTGAGGTCTATAGAGCGTAATCAGGGCCAGTGCAATACCTCTTCACATTCTGACATATACATGGGTGATGGAGAAAGATTTTTTGATAGAGAGATTTTAGGACAAGTAGATATAGATAATGGGTACTAGTGGTGGGTACACAGGGGTTGAGACATCGAATGTAGGTATTTGATGACATATTCTAGGATTAGGACATACGATAAATTTCAGGAGGTTATCTTAGGATAGAGGGTATAAGTTTCAGGGATCTCAGGATGGTCAATTCATCCCAAAGAGCGGTAGTGATTTTATTATGATGGATGAGGCAATATCTCATAGGATTATATGACCCGACACAAAAATGACCAGGAGATAGTGAATGGGCTAAATAGGCAGAGATAGAGGAAGGAGTAGGTAGGTACACGAGGTAGATAATGTGGGAGAGGAGTAAGGAGAGTAGCTGGATGTGTCATGCATTTTGACTTATTGCCACCACCACCCATAGGTGGTCACCTCTAGGTGGAGGGAGTTGATGGATAAGGATGAGGCAAGATGTACGTAGTGGAGACCTGCGATCCATAGGCCTAGAGAATTATTATAGGTACAATATATATATATATATATATATTAAACCTTATCTATTGTTTTAATATACATTTTCAAGATCCACTATTTTCTTTCAACATCCTTAGTTTGAGACCTAGAGATTTTGGTTGAGCCCTTGGTTCAACCCATACACATCGAGACTCTTACCAGAGATTAATCGAGGATCACAAACTTTTTACGATATGTTTATTTGATGTTTAGAGGAGATAATTTCTCATAGGATCTATTTGTGGTTGTAATGAGGACTCATGACATCATCTTAGGCATAGAATGGCTATAAACATTTCATGCACAAATTGACTATTTTAGGTGGAGAATATGGTGTGTCCTCATAGATGGGATGAGTTTTTTCAATTTTTATTGATAAGGAGACCCACGAGGAGAAAGAGAGTCTAATACATATTAGGGTGCATCCAATCACTCATAAATTGGAAAGCATGACTCTTGAAGAAGTGGGTTCTATGAGATATCAATTTCTTTATTGGTGATTTATTATGAGGATCTCTTTCCTAAGGAAATTCTGAGATTACCTCCCAACCGAAATATAGAATTATTCATTAACATACAACCATAGATAACCCTGATATATGAACCAACATATTGGATGTATCTGAAAGAGAAATATAAGTTGAGGGTGAAGTTGTCAGTCTTTAAGAGGAAGGGATTTCTGAAACCCAGTGTTTCCCCCTTGTCATCGTTGATGTAGTTTTCCAAAAATCTGGATGAGATATTTAGGTTAGGAATTGATAATATAATCCAAAACTAGGTGATGGTGAAGAATAAGAATCCACTACAAGGATCAAAAACATCATTGAACAGTTGATATGGGATTTATGGTTCTCACAGATTGAACTCAAATCAGACTATCACAAGCTATGAGTACAAGATAAGGATATATCGAAGATAACATTCAAGTCTCAATATGGTCACTATAAGTACTTGGTAATGCCATTAAACATGAAAAACACCACCTTAATATTTATTTGACTCATGAAATGTATGTTTTAGAATTTATTAGAGTGAATTTTAGTAGCCTTGATAGATGATATCCTTGTATACTCATCATACAAGGAGGAGAACACAAGACAAATGGGTATGGTCATAGATTTAATTCGAGAGAACCGGCTCTATGGGAAGCTGTCAAACTGTTAGTTGTGGATTTAGTATGTCTAATTTTTGGTATTTTTTATATCAGTAAACATTGTAATAGTTTATCCAGGAAAGGTTGAGGCAATGTTTTATGGGGATCCACCGAAGAGAGTGGCAGAAGATCAGGGCGTTATTAGGTTGGTAGGAAACTGTATAATATTGATGCTCGTTTTGTTTCGGATATCAAAATATTTGATTGATTTGACCTGGAAGGGAAATCTTTTTGTATGGAAGGAAATATGACAACATGATTTTCCTGATTTGAGGTAGAGATTGACATGAGCCCCCATCTTGAGTTTTCTAGTGTAGGATGTTGAGTACGAAGTGTTATGTGATTCTTCAAGGACCGGACAAGGTTTTGTTCTGATGTAGAGGTAGGTGGTGATTTCCTATGGGTATAGGCAATGAAGACCTCATGTGAATAAGTACATGATATATAATCTTTATTTTTCAATGGTAGTATTCATTCTGAATATGTGGAGACACTACTTTAAAAGAGATCAATTTACATTCTATTATAAGCATAAGAGACTCAAGTACATCTTGTCCTAGAGGGATCATAACATGATATATAAGAGATGGATATATTTCCTTTAGGAAAATGACTTCAAAATAGTCTATACTACTTGGATGGGGAATATAGTGGTAGATTCAATCATCATGAGATCTTGTTCCTAATTTTTGATCATGGATTCAGAGTAGGTATCCCTATTATAGTTTTTCTTAGTAGACATGGATAGTGTGGAATATCTATAGATGATGGTTGTTACCCCACCACTTCTATAACATGTTAGGGAAGATCATATTGGAAATGAAAAAATATAATACCTTGCGTACTCAGATATTGATTGGATGTTCTCCTGATGGATTTTATTAATGTGGAGAGAATGTTATCATTTTTAGAGGAAATATTTTAGTACTTGAAACATTTTGGGAAGAGGTGATGATGGAGTTTCATACATGTCCATTGGTTGTACATTTATGTTTGGAAAAGTTGTTCAAGGGCCTTTTGAATTAGATCTGGTGGTCGGGAATAAAGAAGACAATAACATTGTTTTTTTCTCTATGAATCACGTTTCAATAGGTGAAGGTTGATCACCAATATTCAGTGGTTTCAGATCAACCCCTTTAGGTTCTAGTGTGTAATTTGTATAGTATATCGATGTACTTTGTGATGGTGTTACCATGTATTACCAAAGGACATGATTCTATTTGGGTGATCATAGATCAAATTAGCAAATCATCCCACATACTAGTTATACGAGAGAAGATTTCAATAGATAGATTGTGATGCATTTACATGTAGGATATAGTCAGGGTTCATGTAGGTCCAATGGTGATCATTTCACATCACGATGATCTCTTTACATCAAGATTTAGAATAGGATTTTAGGAAGCCTTTTGGAATCATTTACATCTAACCATGATGCTTCACACCCAAACTAATGGGTTGATAGATCAAACCATTTATGTCATGGAGGACAATACACAAGATTTCATTTTGGACTTTGGTCATAGTTGGGGGGATCAACTACCATTGGTAGAGTTTTCATAAAAAAATTCTACAATTACACTATTAGTATGACAACATTTTAGGATTTTTACGAGTGAACCTATAGGTCACCACTATGTTGGACTGATCAAGGAGAGTCTTTACTCATGGGTCTAAAGTTGGTGTAAGATATGATAAAGAAGTTGAAAATCACATCAGAGCACATGAAGACTATCCCAAGTAGTTAAAAGTCTTATGTAGACTGAAGATTAAAGACTTTAGAGGTAATGGAGGGAGTCCACATGCAATTGAAGGTCTCACAATGACATAGATTATGGATATTTGAATGGGGCAATAAGATATCTCTAAGATTCATTGTCCATTTCTAGATACTATATAGAGTTGGTGAGGTGGAATACCACTTGGATATACTACCATAGTTAGACCTGGTAGAGTATGTCTTCCACGTGTCACTGTTGAGGAGGTACATGAAGGACCTATCACATGTTATACACTGGGGAAATTCAGGCATCAAGAGTATACCAAACTTTGTGGAGTACCCTATAGTGATCAATGATCTGAAAAATAAGATCCTCAGTGGGTGAGAAATTCCATTGGTGCATGCTTGTTGGAAGCAAAAGAATATTTAGAAGACCACATGGGAGTGGGAGACCTAGATACGAGCTTAGTACCCACACCTCTTGAGGTAGTATTTTTCACTTTTCAAGATAAAAAGTCCTAATGTTGGGATAATTTATTGACTCATTTTTTCCATTTAATTATTTAAAATATATCTAGAGATATTTTTCAAGCTAGGCACTGAGATGAAATGAGATTCCAAGGCCCATGAGCCCAAAATTGACATTTGAAAAATATTAAATATATTTATATGAGGTGTATATATTTTTCCTGAAAATGTTTAACAACTACCAAATTTAGTCTTGGATTTAAAACCTGAGAATATTATTTTTTTTGTAACATGGGTTTTACCCTAGTCGTAATAGAAATTTTTTCGCCATCAGGAATTTGTTTTGAAGTCAACCCACACACAAACCATAAATAAATAAATTGAAATAATTTATTTTGTTAATAGTTGATGAAACAACATAATATCCTATATTTTTTTGATTCATTGATTAATTCTTATGGTTATCCACATAACCCTAATATTTTATAGATATTGTTGGATGATAGAATTCGTGGAAGGCATCAGATCCGAGGATCGTATTGATACCGCAAGGATCATCTATGCCAGTAGGGTTATGGATCTCACCAATGATGATGACACAAAACCATTATTCATCAAAAAATGATCCAAGAATAATTTAGGATGTTTTATTTAAATTTATTGATCCATGTTTGATTATTACAAAATGAACACATGGGTCAATTTACAAAAGAAAATTATTCTATAACAAATTGTGTTTTCGGTATGGGTTTGTTTAAACGAGATTTTGGATTTTTTATTTTTGTTTAATTATATCTATTCATTATTCATTATAATAGAAAAAAATCATGTCCAAAATTAAATTTGGATGAGCTTCATTACTTATGTTTGTGGTTTGTTCATTTCTTCCACCATTATTCATGCGTTCAACACTGATTCTCCATTTGACAATTGGTTCAATAGATGCCTAGTAATCCTTCATTGTAGACCAATTATTAAGAACAATATATTTATAATGTGGATAATTTTTGATATTCCATGATGAAATCTATCTTATAAATAAATTAAAATAGATACGATGTGTATTAGTGATCCTCATTATAAGGTTTTGGGTGTGTGGAGATGACATGGGCATGAGGTGATTTGTTGATTGATTGGAACAACTGGAATTGGATTTCTAATTATAGCGAGGCTTGATCGGATAAGATCCACGATTCCCAATATGACTAGTGGAGAGAATCATGGGTGACAATGGTGGAGGTGGAAACCATGTGAAGATCTGTGGTTTTGGAATTTTCCACACTACAAGGAATGTAATGGAAGAACACACATCGTGTGCGAGTCCTTGACTGTAGTGATAGGGTTTCTATGTGGAATGAAATATCACACACCACGTGCCATGTGTCAATTTCCATGTGAACCTTCCCTGTTTGATCAAATGTATCATGGAGGATACACAATGATGAACATGGATAGGGTCATGGGCGTGGGTAGATTACCCAGGCATGACCTAGTACTGAAACACGACCATGTACACTGACTGGGCCCAGTATATGGCCTCAACCTAAGTTACATGGGAATGACCTGAAGCACATGGACAAACCTGAGACCAGAAAGACACACTACATACTACTATTACATGTCGTGTACTTTTCATTGGTTATTAGGAGGCCATTTTCTTCCTCGGTATGGACCAGTTTTCTTAGGGTTCATTCCCTAGATCCATTCCTATGATGGTATAGTTTGGAATTACATCCTTAGTGAAGGATTGTGATTTTCTTTAAGGTATTTGTCTCTGGTAGAGTTCTCAGTGTCCCCCATTCTCTAGGTGGGATCCTCTATCATCTTCTGGCCTAAGTGGGGTTCTTAGAATCATTGTGACCAACTATACATGGGTATAAATCCCCTACATAGTGGGTTAATCAAGATAGGGTTGTTGTGATACCACATAGCCATAGGTGTGATCTCCCATATGTGTATCAATCTCTTCAGACATCAAGTGTGTAATTTATTATGGAAATACCTAATGATAATTACATTTAGTGTGGACTCTATCAGTAATATCAGAATTTTGGAATGAGTTCTCCCCGGTGAGTGTGGTTATGAAATATCAAGAAGAATCTTATGCATGAAATGTAGTTGTTACCTTACCTTAAGCCTTATTTTATACTATGATTTTATCTAGATGTTTGATGTATGACTCATGTTTTGATTTAAAAATCATTATGAATATCTGATTACTATCTTGTTTCTGTATACTTAGTAATTTCAGGGTATCCTATTGGGTATTGTTATACTCACCCCTGTACGGGCTCTTCCTATACATATCATGTATTATGTATAAGATTGGTTATTCCATGGGGTTATTAGTGGACAAGGAGAATACAAAGATTAGATTGGGATATACAAACCATGGTTCATACCATGAGTCACTTTTAATGATATTTCCCTCTCTTTCTACCATATTATACAACTTTATAGTTTTTGGTGGGCTTGTAATTAACCCTTTATACTTCCCAATATTATTCATCACACTCTTATTATAGGATTTAGATATATGGATGAATTGGAATCAGTTTTATTATATTATATTTCATCATTATGGGATTGGATATGTGAGTCTCTGTGTGTGTTTAAAGGTATATTGAGATATGTCCTCCAAATCTAGTGTTAGGCTTACCCAATGCTCATCCCTAGATCCTAGCCTATTGGAGGTGGGCTTGGATTAATCACACTTGGAATATCCCCATCCAGAAGATCCTAAGTGGTTTGGGTTGTGAAAACACCTAATTATTTTTGTAATATTTGACTTCCCATTCCAAATACATTTCACATGTGTAATAATAGATTGTTTCAATATTAAGTGATCATAAAAAAATATCTTTTAAGCCTTCATCTATAAGTATAATTTGAACATTGATATTTTATTCTTGCATCTAAAAATTGATTTGATATTATAGAATATGAAGGAATATGAAAATCCTTAACATATTGATGTGTATTATGAGGTAAATTAGGCTAAATTCTATCCATTTGTATTATATTGATTAATATTTGTTTAAATAACATAACACATATTAGTCTAATAAAATCATGATAAAACTACAACATAGGAATTATGGAATAATAAAACAAGAAAATCCTAAAAAAATATTGGAATTTGTAATAATATTTTCAAAATGTACAACCAAATAAAATATACTTATAAATAGTTTAATTTACTTTTTCATTTTTTATGATATCTATATATAGTATAACATATAGAAATGAATAAAACACTATATAAAATAAAGCCACATATACTGGATATTTTCAATAAATAAAATTATGGTAGGAAAAAAAGCTTCTTTTTGATTTGAGTGGTATTTTAATAAGTAAAAAACATATGGTTTGAATCACATTATTGGATAAAAATATATCATTTCATATAAAGAGGAATAAAATTTAACACAAATAATTATTATATATAAGGAGGGTATTGGGTACTTGATAAATGTGTACCTATCACTAACCAACCATATAAAATTGGGTCAAGGTTGTCACAAATCATGTTTAAATTGGTTTTGGGTAATAAAATAATTAACCACATATGGTTTTGGTACTTGTGATATGGTTCCCAAAAAAAGGATAAATTAGTTTTAGTTTTTAATAAAAACTATGATAAAATTTTAAAAAATATTGTGATATTTTATCTAAAGTGGGTGGAATTCCTCCAGAAAGTTTCTCGATGTGATGATAAATGATTCCTGATAACATATCTAATAAAAACCACCTCTATATTACCAAATACCCTTGACCACTTAATTGATTCCTTGACCACCAGTCACTATGTGGACTCATGCATCACTCCCTATATGCCAAAGGCTTTTGACTAATAGTGAGGGTATAGGGTGTTGTTGTGGGGAGACTATACCATAATATTAGAGTACTATAAAGAGGAAATAAACAAACAACATACAATAGAAATAATTGTAGTACATGAATGAAATGAAACATAACATGCTATACCAAATGAATGAAAATGTACATAATCATAATAACACATAGTCATAACAACATACATCAAATGATTAGCTAATGGGCTGATAAAAATATGATATAATTAAAGAATAAAAATAGGAGGCTCCAATTCCAACCACTCACCTCACCTTATCCAATTTTTTTACTCAATATGATCAATCCCACTTGATCAAGATACATGAAACATATGACCTACCCGAATGGATGAACCATGAATTTTTCTTGGGAACCAAAGTTCCCTAGTCACCTAATCAGGGTGTTATTACAAATTATTAAGTATTTGAAAATGGGTTATAAACATAACTAGAAAATAAATGTATGCACATGTGGTATTCTTAACTAAAAAAATAAATACCATTCATATGTATAAATAAATAAACAACATTGATCTTTAGGGTGTAAGGTGACATCCAGGATCAACTACACATACTTTGAATCATGTTAGAGTGCCTCTGATGACACAAAATAATTAATCA
This sequence comes from Viscum album, assembly GCA_963277665.1. Lineage (NCBI taxonomy): Eukaryota > Viridiplantae > Streptophyta > Magnoliopsida > Santalales > Viscaceae > Viscum > Viscum album. The sequence goes on along the minus strand of OY728133.1, from coordinate 146,760,873 downwards.
AAACATTATCGGGATCAATGGTCATATTATAATAGAAAAAAACTCATTCTTATGAGGGAATCATACGTAATCTAGTAATATCTGGCTCAAACTCAATTCCTAAGAGGTAATAATAGGAACTCCAATAGTATTAGGCATACAACCAATTACCAAGTACCAATACTAGAAAATAATGTATTAATATATATATATAGTTAATTCCTTAGAGGTAATTATAGGCTATCTAGTAGTATCTTGTATAAAGAGTGAAATCGTGAGCAATAACACAAGAATTCCATCATATCTGGCATAAAGAGTCAAATACTAGGCATCCTTAGAATTATATATAGATATAAAATTGAATCCTTGGTTAGAAAATGTTAATTACAATTCCCTAAGAATAAATCCAATTCATAATAGGAAAACCCACACAATCCACATTACTCAATTGGGATCATATCCCCGTAGTAACATCTCACATAACAATAAAAATATTATGGGTTTCCTATCCTACCAAACTTGTGACATATAACAAAGGTAAAAAACTAAATTTCCTGACATAACCTTGTCACTATAGCCATAGAAGGCTTACATCATCTATTAGGGTTCTATCTTTACACTCTCAATCATCACAACCATTTCACACACCACCCCTATCAAGGGTTTTATAATACTAGGACACCCACCAATGTCACATAAGCTACACCATAATATGGAAACCATAAATTAGTTCCCTTATCTAAACCTCTTCTCTTTAGAAAATCTAGTTTTTCATAGGGTATTGAATCCCTTAGGATCATTATAATTTCATTTCGACCACATAGGCCTCACAATACAAGTCCCACTAGAACCAATCTAGGAATATGGAATATTTCCCATCTAACATCCAAATTAATCCTATAATATCCCACTCACCCAACCTACCACTCATCTACCTATGTTATAACCATTATGGTGCTCAAATTATAGTATGGGAGGAACACTAATCTCACTCTCTAATCATCTAGCTCAATGTATTTAATGTGTCTCATATTTTTATCATTTTCAACCTTGGACAATCATCCCATATGTTATTCATCCTTTCTCAAGGTGACAAAGGAAACCCATCCAAGTATATTGGGTCATGATCATTTAATATAATTTATTCCCATCATGGATCTTTTTACCTTATATCTGATTCTTATAATCAATCCATAAACCATCCATTCTCGGGTAACCAAGCTTGTTTTGAAGGTCTACAAATAACAGAGAATATATTTATAGTCAATTCCATGACCATCGATGAATGAGGAATCAATAAAAACATCAAGGGTCCATAGTGTCCATTGGAACATACATCTATTTCTATGAATTTACTTCAATAATAATTTATTTAAATGAATTTCAGATCACCCTTGGAGGAGAGATCATATATTACATGAATATAAATAAAATGAATTGACTTTATGGATATTATCAAAGGATAACATACATTAATTGATGTTTCCATCCTTTAGGTAAATAAATTCGACAAATAAAGTTTTTATAACCCTCAAATCAACTACCAAGGTCCCAATTCAATCCATAACATCAAACAAGTTATTATAAAAAATTATAATTATTTACTCAATTTAATTTAACTTAGAATAAATACCTTGAACTAAACAAAACTATTTCATATCCAAAAACACTAAGAAATGGGGGTGTGTACCACCCCAATACCCATATGTATTTTTTTCACAAAATCCCTAATTTTCAATTTCAACAAATATATCTATTTTCCCCAAAATACATAATACCCAACATAAAATCACACTAACAACATACTTAATTGAATCCACACAAATCATTGTGTGATTATCCCCTGGGATACTGTTTAGCTAATAAGAACAAGAAAAAAATCTCTTAGGATGATTCCACTATTAATTTATGGAAACATTTCCTAAAACCATTCCAAAATTCCAATAAAATTTTATCTATAATAAGAAGAAAGAACATAGAAAAAATCAATGTAGTGTGTTCGATTTACCTCAAGATTTCATCATGATCAAATAACACTCTATAAAAACAATAATTAGAGGATATCCAACCTTATAATCAAAGGTAGTGGTGAGAGTCCCTCCTTAGTGACATGTCCTCTAGTTACTGGGCATAGAACAATCCAAAATCCGCATAATTTTTTTTAATAATATTATTTTTTTAATATCAGGAAGCCCTGTTTGAAATTCAAACACAAAATATGTGTCTTCTGAGAGAATTACATAGAGCCTATGAATTTTGATAGTATTATATGACATTTAAGACTTTAAAAAGTCTCATAATGTATGGATTTATATACTAACACATGATTTTAGTATATACTTCCTTTAATTATACACTCTATTAAATATTTTTATTTACACACAAAATTGAAATAAAATGATATCGTGATACATTTTATTAAGAGAAAATTAAATGTATTAAAATTGGAAGGTTATAGATATATTTATTGAATTAGTAGGTATAAATAGAAGTAAACATAATAAGAAATCTATATTTAAAGGAAAGAAAGGTCAATTTTTTAATATCAATAATGTAACGAGTCCTGTTTTTACAATAAATCCCTTCAAATATTATAAATAATATTTGTAGAGATGGGTGTAGAGTTGGAATAGTGTTTAGGGTGTCGTAAATCTCCAATGTCGGTATATTCAAAATATTAAATATATTAACACATTTTTACACATTATCTTGGTCATAAAGAATTACCATATAAATGAAGTATCAGATGGAAAAAATGAAAACTACATTGAATATAAAATGAACGTATTACCCTTGGTGTGACTTAAGTCTGGTTCATAGAGGTCCTCTGGTTGAGCACTATCACAAATGGATAATAAATGAAATAAATAAAATGGCTAAATAAATTTATTTATTATCTATAAAATTTATCCAAACCTATCTAATATCTATATAAGACCAATTATATCTCATATATATGGTTAGCTACATAACCATAGAAATTAGAGAAGAGCTACCCAAGGTGATGATTCCCTGATGATGATAGAGATGATAAAGAATGGAATTCATTGAAAAACTAGTCAATACTCATCAATATGACTGTATTTGGATGGATTATTTATCAGGGATCAATCCAATATTAAGGAAATGATTTTTTATTTTTGGAACTTCCCAATTTTTTATATTCTTGTGAATCCAGATTTAATATTTGCTTAATTAGATTTTAATTTGAGAATCAAACGACCCTATTATCTTTTGAATTTTATTTAAAATTGTGATTTTATTATTTTTCCCATTGAAAATTATAATTAGTTCTTGTTTCTTATAAATTTTACCAACATAGATGAATAAAAATTTGGCATATTATTCTTCATCACATGTTTTTGTGTTTCCTTGGGTTTTCCCCTCTATTCATTTCATGTTCATCATTAGTGTTCATTCTTGGATAGTGATTCAACTATCCCCATGATCTGATACATTTATTGATTTGATATCAGATCTATGATCCATTATTTTCATTAAATACCAATGTTGATGGTGAAATGGTAGAATACAAAATATGGTGGGACATAGTGAGATGTTAAGACTATGGTGTCTTCCATTCAATATTTTGGAGATGACCGAATTATAAAATAATATATTCTTTCAATTTATGGTGACTAATATATTACCTCTAGAAAGGGTGTTAGGGGCCACACCCTATGTACCCATGAAGGTGAAATATCAATGTAGATGAGTTACATAATGGGTACCTCCATAGATAAGGCACATCTTATGACCCATCTACATTTTATGTAGTTAGGCTGGGACACACCATGTGGGTGAAAGAACACAACTAATTAGGCGAATTAGGATAATATGTCATGTGACCATAATACATGATATGTACTTATCCTTAGCCTAGAATTGTTATATTAGATTCATATTTCCCCCTCATCATTCCCGGGTAGAGTGAGATTCAACCCATTGAGATTTTGCTCCTCCAACATTGTTGATATTTTTCCCATGTAAATAGGTGGTTGTGATCCTCTACCTATGAAAAAAGATAGAGTCAAAAAATCACCCATATTATGGGACATGGATCTTATATCCACTAGTTTAGAATTCTTTAGTCTATGGGGTAATAATGGGATAGGGATCCTCTACTAGAGGAATTATTTCCTCCATACTCAAGGGGAATGAGTCCCCCAACATCATTTTAGGGAATTACTATGTAGGTTCCATGAGACTTATTGATTTGAAGCTAAAAATGAAATGTTTTTTGGCTCACAAAGAGTTGATATTTTACTCTATGACTTGAGAAACTCCTATGAAAATATTTCAGATATCTATTCCCCTTTCCATCTTGGTTATGGTAAAGAGATGAATCTTTCTTTTGGTGATTTACTTTGTTGTAATTTCGGGGTGTACTACTAGGTATGTATACACTTACTACTACACTAACTTTTCCAATATATGTTTTTTATTATTAGGATAATTTGATATATGAAAAATATCTAGGGGGATGCGGTGTAGGTGGTTCTTAGTAGAGCTTAGAGACTATGGTAACATGACTTTAATTGGACTGGTGGATGTGTAATGAGACTGTTTTCACTATGGTTGTCATATTGGACATACTTTATGGTTTTTGGGCCTGTATTTTTACTCACATTACTTGTTTATGTATGGTCATGCATGGTGTTCAGATAGTAGCAGTTTTAATGCAATCATTATACTATTTAACTAATTTATGCATTATTCTAGTGTGTATGAAGATACATTTTTTGTATATAGGTACATTATTATAATACATCCAATGTGTGGGGTATGAATCATCAGTGCTAGTCACCAGCCCCTGGCCTATTGGAGGTGTGAATGGGATGGAACACTCAAATTTTCATTGACCAGGTGGACCCTAGTGGGTTGGACCATGTTAGAGTGGAATTAGATCTCGGATAATCAAGGATAGATTTTGGTGATAGAGTGATTGTGGGGATTGGTTTTGGACATAGGTAATTATTGTTTAATGTGTATCGAGTTTAGATATTGATCTAGAGAATTGAGTAATGGTGTGATGACCAATGTTTCATTCATTAGGACTTTGATAACCAACACATCAACTTGGTACACTGAGGAACTAGTTGTAGGGAAAACCAATGTACATGCATTATAAAGGAATTAGTTGTGTTTCAATGTACTTCAATATTCAGTTCCATAGATATGATCTTTTGAACATTGTAAATATCAACTATTTCATTATTAATCTACATAGATATCCATATTAATTTATCTAATAGGATCATAGTGAGGATTAACTCAATGATGATTCCTTAGTTCAAGGGACCATTATAGAGTTATTCCATCCAAGTGGATAAAAATAAGTACATTCCCTAATTGTGTAATGAACATACCCGCCTCTGATATCCTAGTAAAATGTTATACCTATTTATGGGAAGTTAAAAAATCTAGTTATATAGGATGATGGCCCTTATAGGATGATCATGCATCCTATGTTTTTGATGATGTAAAAACCCAGGTTCTAGGTTAGTCCAAGCATATAGGTGTCATATGTATTTTTAATGTCCATGGACTGATTATTTAGTCTCATCTAGATCCCTTCAAATCATATGATTGAACTCATAGAAACTATTACTCACAATTCAATAGGTTGAAAGTTAATCTTGATGATGAAAACCCATGATGAAGAATCTATTTCATGGATCATGTTCAATTTCATTTTTTAGTGGAGTATTTCTCGATGACACTATGATAATTTTATATCCAGGAGATTATAAAGATTAAACTAGGAAACATGACTTTCAATTAGTATGCATAAATGTTTACCAAACACACATGATTATCTAAGATCATTTAATTTTTTTATTTATGGGTGGGGATATAAGTGAATGGTATACATAGAGATATTTGAGCTGGAGATATGACCTTTTGTGTCCCCAATTATGTCAGGGTGTTGGAGAACGGGTTGACAGTAGAGATATTTTTAGAAGAGTAGTCTCAACAACCTAGAACAGATAACAACTATTTAGGAACAAAGACCATATTAGTAAGTAAAAAATATCAGGATTTAGGGTCACACAATTTGAATCATCGATATGTCTCATCTTAGAATAGAGGGTCTCTAACCTAGGGGTTTCATAAGGTTATAGATATCCAAGAGAGAGGTGATACTTTTCTTATGATGGGTGAAGTTATATCTTTTGAGATTCCCCAACCCAATGTGCCACAATAGATATAAAGATTGTAGATGAGACACTAAGGGATATATAATAACATGAGTAGGGTGATTTTTAAGGAGGTATACATGGAAGAGGATTTGGGAGTGTAGTAGAAGGTGGCCGAAATTTTTATTTGATACTGCCACCACCACATCCAGGTGATTCTCCTCATGTTAGGGGTGAAGGAAGGAAGAGATTTAGTCAATTTCAAGTAGTCAAGTCTTATGATTTTTAGGATTCTAACATGATCCATGGTACTTACTATGTCTTCTCTATAGAACGTTCAGTTTTGACAGGCATTAGAAAAAACCATTCCTTTTTTTCAGTAGTGTGACTTGTGCTTGGTGGAGAGAGTTTAACATGGGGAATTTTTAGGTTTTCGATGAGATTGAATAATTTTATTAATAACTTGGAATGAAAATCCACCATTCATGACCAAACTGATTGTTTTCTTTAGATGATGTGGTGAATATAGGTGGACGAGATGAGATTTTACTTCCCAGAATAAAAGGAATTTTAGTCAAAGTATGTTGAAATTATATATTTCATAGTGAATTCATTTTCTCAATAGTTTTCTTGCTTGACTCTTGGGGGAGAATAATTAAGTGATTCACTGTAAGAACCCGATTGTTGCTATGAAAGACTTTGGAATAATCTTGATGATATTCCAGAGCAGCACCTTCAGACGGCGTGCGATTCCGAGCCCCGGTGTGGCTGGGATTATGTTTTTAGTGCGTTCACACTGGGAACACCAAATAAATAGGATAACTCCTAAACGGTGATCCGTATCAGAGATCCGAGTTTACGGATGGGTCTGAAATGGGGTGTTTACCTTAGGAACGACATAAAACATGTCAGCGCAGGGCGTTTGGACCCCTCGCTCGCTACCAGAATGTTAAACGGATAAATTAATTAATTAATTTATTCGTTTAGTGGCTCAACTCAAGTATCTATTAAACAGTGGCTCAGATTGGAAAACCGAGGGAACCGTTGAGTTAGGAACGTTCCGTTTACCTTAGTATGGGTATAAGTTTCGTGGGCACGGGCTGTCTGTGAAAATTGGCTCCGGGGGGGGGGGGGGGTTCGTAATTTGTCAGATCGGGCGTTGAGGTTAATAAATTTAAAACAGAAGCTCAAAATCAAATTCCTAGACCGCCGTTATGTATGGGAGGTGGTTTTTACCCTAGGGGAGGTTTAATTTTGACCTCGCCAACAGTTTCAGATGTGGGTTAAAATTAAGGATTAAATTAATTAAAATTATATTTATTTAATTTTCTTTTTAAACTAAACCCACCCCCTCCTTCTCCCATTTTCAACCCCTAGAGAAGCCTATACCTCAACCTCTCCCTCTCCTCCTCCCCTCCGGCAAGGTAGCGGCACGACGACGGACTCTCCGTGAAGTGTCGGGTGAAGCCCAACAAGGTAGGATCGCTGCGGTTTCAATTTTTTTTATTTCTGCATCTAATTTGATCTCAAATTTCTATTTCAAACCTCTGTCTAATTATAGAAAAAAGCACCTGAATGCATAGTATATTTCATTCTATTTCCGATGCTTGTTTCGGATTTGAAATCCGAGTTTGGAGGAGGCCGCATCGGTTCGACAAAGTTCGCGGGTTTTTGAAGTTTCCGGACGGTTTTGGGTGTTACGGTGGTCCGAGGCGCGGTGGTGCAAGGATGAGGCGGCGGAAGTCCCTCTTGGCGGTGAAGACTCCTCTTCTAGGTGGCAGGGCACTCGGCTTCGGCTGCAGGCCGGGAGAGGGTGTCGGCCGGGGCTCACGGACGGTGAGCGGGGCGCCAGCGGGGTCGTTGCCAGCAGGCGGCGACTCGGGGGAGCAAGAACCCGCATGCTGCAGGTCCTGTTGGCGCAACGCGGAGACCAGATTAGGCCGGTCTTCTGGGGATAAAACTGGACCCGAGGCGGATCCGGTTCGGCTGGAGTGGGCCGTGGCCCGCAGGCCACGTCAGTTCCGATCGGGCCGGCCGGGGTGAACCGGCCCGGTTGGCCCCCTTATATTCGGGGGGGCGTAACTTCCAAACGGTGCGTTCATTTGACGCGCCGTCTGCGGCTGTGGAACTGTATCAATGAGGTGACCTTTTTGAGATGGTTTTAGGATTTTTTAATTCTCAAAATGATGGGCTCGGGGGCACGACACGACATTAAGTGGACATGCGTTTTTCTCGGGGGTTCTTGTTTTGGACGACGCAGATGTGTCCGACGTCCGTTTTAAGCACCGTTAGTTGCGTTGCAACCCCGACGTTGAGATGAAGATTTATAGTGTGGTTTTGGTCGTTGAAGCTGGAGTTGAGGCATGGACCCCACGACCCACCTTTTGAGTTGCGAGCAGCGTTTAGCGACTTTTTCATTGGATGTCCGTTCGGGGCATGCGAGCAGTCGTTTTTGGGTGTTTTTCCGAGGGGATTAAAATGGTGCAATCCACCCGCTCTAATTCCACACGCTGATGCGGGCTGCACGAAGGATGTTTCAGGAGTTGGCGGTGATTTCCAGCGTTATCACCGAGTGTCCGTTTTGGACAAGTGAATAGTCCAACTTGTGTACTTTTTTGAGAGGATCGCAATGGTGCGATCTGTTCTTTGTGTTTTGGGACTGGGATGCGGGTCCCATGTAGAAACACTCATGTGTGGTGCACCAGAATGCATATTTTTCTCTGGATATCTATTGCGCTCAAGTGAGCAGTTTTTTTGACGTGTTTTCCCAAGGGAATCACAATGGTGCGATGCGCCCGACTGTTTTTGGGACCGAGGCTCGGGATCACAGGATGTCGTTCTAGCGTAGGCGGTGTTGGAGACCTTTTCCGTCGGATATTCGTTTGGGGTGAGTAAGTAGTCGCTCTCGTGTGTTTTTCCACGAGGATTTCTACAGTGTAATCTGTTTAGGCGAGCAGAGCCTCATACGCGATCTTATTAAATGTGGAAATATGAAGGTGCCTCGGTGGCGGTTCTTCTACCGTGTTTTTAGTAGACCCTTGGCGTGTGATCGCGTGCACTCCTAGGAGAGTGATGTTGGTATTTAAAGAGATGTGTTTGGCTGTGTCTTAGCCATTGAGGTGGCAAGTTGGAGTTGTTACGTTTACGCCTTCGCGTTGACGTTGGGTGCCGTGTGCACGATAGCCTTTCGGCTGGGATTATGGTATACTCGGGGAGTATACTGGTTTTATTAGAGGTACACATTGTGGTTCATACCTGAGAATGTTTGTCCTCTTGGTTGGGGTTGACTTGGGGTCACACGTCGTGTGGGCCCCCATATGCGTGTTGTGTTCTGCTTTGTGTACTTTGACCACTCACGACGTAGAGGGTCGCTCTGTGTTCGTTTGTTTAAACAGAAGGGTGGAGTTTTCCCCAGGACCAGTGCTCTTTTGTTTGACCAGTAGGGTTGAGTGGTCTCCCCCGGGTTTCGTTCTCGATGGTTTGTCCGAAAGAGATGGTTTGTTCCTCTATTTCTTCTGCTGTGAGGGGTTTCAGTACCGTGCCCTTTCACCAGACTATGACACCGTTTACAACTACGTGTGTTCGTACAGTGTGGGTGTTTTCCCCACTTTCTAGGATGAGTTTTCTTGGTCGGCTTCGATAGTGACTCAGCGGATTGGAGCGTGACCACCTAGAGAGGCCCGGGGAGATTCTCCCGTCTTTCCGTGTTACCTAGTAGAGTTCTTGTGGATTCAGTGTGACCAACACATTATGCGGGCATCGATCCTCTACCTAGGAGGTTGTTTCCAACAGGGCTGGCCAGTGTGGTTGTTTTTCAGTAGGGATTACCAGAGAAGTTTCGGGTATACCCTCCAGCGGGGCTGGGCAGTGGGTTGCTCATTGAATTCTTCAGGGTTTACCCTCCAGTAGAGATAGGCAGTGGGTTGCTTGACTAATCAGGGTTTAGCCTCCAATAGAGATTGGGCAGTGGGTTGCTCGACTACTCAGGGTTTATCCTCCAGTAGAGACTGGTTAGTGGGTTGCTCGACTACGTAGGGTTTACCGTCCAGCAGAGACTGGGCAGTGGGTTACCCGATGACCTCTTAGGGTCTACCCTCCAGTGGGGTTGGGTAGTGGGTTACCCGACGACTAATTTCAGACTCATTCCTATATACCAGTCTAGTCTATAGCTATTCCTCTGTGACTACCGGAATGGGACCCTTGGTTGTACGGGTCGGTGATGTGACAACTTGACTTTGAGGTGTTCTCTCGACTGGGTGACAGAGTCGGGGTGTGGTTTGACTTTCCCCAGAACTCTCAAGTACGAGGGGTGGATTTCCTCACCGAGACACATCCTTGTGACGCGACCTAAAACCGTGCGGGCGAGTCAGTGCTGCCCAAAGCGGATAGTGTCAAGGTACGGGGATTTGAGCCCCTTGACTTGCAGTTCGGGGCAGACATGCGGGATGATGGGCATTTATGGAGTTTACTTCTGGGAATGTTGGCTACTAACTTTCTTGGGATGAGCTACGGGATGGAGATCCCCTTACGATCTTGTTCAGGTTTCTCGACAGAGCATATATAAATGTATACCTGGTTCCATTACCCACTCCTTGGGTTTTGGTTACTCTCCATCCAGGAGAGGCGATGACGCGCGGGGTATGCCATGTGCTTTCCGTGTCTATCTTCTCATGGTTGGACGAGTCTAATCTCCTGCTATAGGTAGCGAAGACTCAATGCGAAGTTCATCTTCTCACCGTTTCCAGCTCCTTATGTCTGGATGAGTCTACCTCCTTTCTCTTTTTGGGTTGAGTTGGACTCTCTAATGTAACCCTTCTCCACTCTCTCTGTTTTACTCATTTACTATTCCCTGTTCGATCTACTGCTCACCCTTCGGTACCTACTTTGTTGCTCCCTCGAGCCTTCAGGGTATCCTACTGAGTATTTTTACTCACCCCTTCTTGGGATTTTCCCGCACTTGGTGTGCCCTTGCAGACGACAGACAGGTTGGGCGTGACTTCAGTGGAGCTTAGGAGTTTGGGAGCTTGGACCGCGTGTGGTGGTCGGAGTCGGGTTCCAGATGGGGGACCCTTCCAGCTGTTTTTCTTTTGTTTACCTATTGCCGGGTTGTGGCACTTTTTGGTTGGGTGCATGTTTTTCCCCTTTTCTTTTTAGTTTACCACAACACTTTCTTTGTACTTTTTAGAGGTTGATGCGCTCTTATGGTTTATTTATAGAATTTGGTACTCTGCTTTTATTTTTACTCCACACTTTTGCATTGAGTGTGCCGCGTGTGTGTGTACAGGTACTTAAGCAAAGGCCTCCTCAAGTTGTTGTGCCTTCGGTGCTGGTCACCAACCCCTGGCCTATGGAGACGAGATTGGAGTAGTTGCGTCTTGAGCCCAGGTAGGGTCGGGTCATGAAAAAGTGGTATCATAATTGGTTTGTTCCTTGGGATGCTGTTCGGACATCCCTAAAATAAAAGGAATTGGTTCGGAATTAGTGAAATAGTGTCAACATGTCTCGAGAGTGGCTCTCAGGCCCGGGAGTCCAGTGATGGTGCGGTGGCTGATGTATCCATTCACCAGGACTTTGATAACCTGCTTGTCGACTCGGCATGCTGAGACACTTGTTGTAGGGAAAATTGGTTTATGCATCACATAGTATTGAGTCTTTGACTGTCCTTATTGATTTAGCTCCCCATCATTTTTGTTGTTGTTATATACATATATTCTCATCTGATCGCGACACTCCTTGATAATATTCAGGATGTCTCCACAAAGACAGCCAGCCATGATACCAACATTGGTTCGTGATGATGACCCTATGAGCTACGAGGCCACAGTCCAGGACTCATCATGCGAGTCCCTTTCTCCGAGAGGGCCGGTAGCAGCACCCCCTCCCATTGAGCAACAGATAGCTTCAGCAGAGCAGACATGGCTTGAGTGCAGGTTGAGCGCGCTCCGTGAGTTTCAGCAGCAGAGACCGCTGAGGTTCAGTGGTTAGCCAGACCCTCAGGCATTAGAGGTTTGTCTAGAGACTGTGTTTCTCCTTTTCAGGCTTGTGCAGACACCGAAAAATCTTATGGTAGCCTTGGCAGACATCCTTTTTCGTGGAGCAGCTTGGCGTTGGTGGAGTCTGGTGACTCAATTTCTTGATGAGTTATCACTTTTATGAGCAAATTTCAGTTGCTTTTTTGTGAGGAGTTTTCCCCCTCCTTCTTATGCTCCATTCGGATTCAGGAGCTTCTTCAGTTTCAGCAGGGAGGGATGACGGTGGACGAGTATGCGGCTAGTTTTTCAGACCGTGCACGCTTTTACCCAGACTTGGTCCACGATGATAACTTCCGAGCACAGAAGTTCAAGCAGGGTCTCCGCCGAGAGATTCATGATGTCATAGTACCATTGGGAATTTCCTTATATGTCGGGGTGCTAGATCAGGAACTGGTGAAAGAGAGATTCCTGTCACATTCTATAGTTGGTGGTGGCGGTAGGCATGTTGGAGCCGAGACGTCTGTCGCAGCTAGCGGGCGTCGGCAAGCAGAACCTTGACGTAGGTGGATTTCTGAAAACTAGACTCAGGGGCGTAGTCGTACAACATAGTGGCGCCAGAGGGCACCAGTGCATCCCGGAGAGGGTCAGTGCTATGTCAGCAACGAGCGAGGTCACTTGGCATGGGACTGCCCGACCAGGCACACTGAGGACATCAGGCAGGTAGCAGGTGCACTACCACGACAGATGCAACGTCGTGATCGGAGTAGCGCCCAGAGAGGTTGTGCTAGCAGGGGAGCAGGGGGAGATGGTAGTGGGGGGACGACTTTATGAGATCTTCCCATCACCACTAGGTGGTCCACGTTAGACTTTGGGAGCTGAAAATTGGGACTTCTGACAGCCACGAGCTTTGGATGTCTACGATCCCGCAGAGCATGAGGTGGTAAGAGGTACGCTCTATAGCTCCTCTACTTTTTGTAGTATAATTGTTAGAATATGTGTGTGAAAATATTTTCTCCCTTCTCCTTGCATGGGTTGTTACTGGGGTGGCACAAGGTGTCGGTGTAACCCTGTGTTGGTAAGGTAAAAGGCTTAGGACCTTTCTCTTTAGTCGATGGTGTTGACTCCTTCGCTTCTGAGCGTGTAAGTGGGTCTTGGTTGTGAGACATCGACTGTGAAATCTTGAGTGAACAGATATCCTTGGTTGTTTCACGATATGGATATTCGGAAGGAGGGAATCACCAGGCCTTGTTCTAGGTGCGGGTGGTGATTCCAGTAATGGTGTGCGACATGGAGGTTCGATCGGGGAGGTGATATACCCCTGAGGTCCTTTGGACTGTTTGAGGACGTGCGAAGGGATGGAGAGGTTCCCTACCGCCTTTCCCTAACCCCAAGGGCTGGTTTGGGTGCATAGAGTCTCCTACGTGACTCACCTGAGGAGAAGTGTGTGTGCTTATATGCACTTCATCAGTGAGGGCATACCTCGCATGAACAGAACAAATCCTTCGGTCTCTGCACAGTGGCACAAAACTGTGCAAGAGTTCTTCTGGGTACAGAAGAGCCAGGGGCAAGCTTAGTACCCTGAGTTGTTCCCTAGTTTTTCTTTTCAGGGACAAAACGTTTGAAGGAGAGAATGATGTAAGAACCCGGTTTTTTCTATGAAATACTTTGGAATAATCATGATGATATTCCAGAGCAGCACCTTCAGACGACATGAGATTCCGAGCCTCAGTGTGGCCGGAATTAAGTTTTCAGTGCGTTCACACTGGGAACACCAAATAAATAAGATAACTCTTAAACGGCGATCCGTATCAGAGATATGAGTGTACGGATGGGTCCGAAATGGGGTGTTTACCCTAGAAACGTCATAAAACATGTCGGCGCGGGGCGTTTGGACCCCTCGCTCGCTACCGGAACGTTAAACGGATTAATTAATTAATTAATTAATTCGTTTAGTGGATTAACTCAAGTATCTATTAAACAGTGGCTAGGATTGGAAAACCGAGGGCACCTTTGAGTTTGGAAGGTGCTGTTTACCTTAAGAGGGGTATAAGTTTTCCGGGCGCGGGCCGTCTGTGAAAAATGGACCCGGGGGCGTTTTTGTAATTTGGCGGCCCAGGCATTGAGGTTAATAACTTTCAAACGGAAACTCAGAATAAAATTACAAGACCACCATTGTGCTCTAAATATGGTTTTTACCCTAGTAGAGGTTTAATTTTGACCTCGCCAATAATTTTGGATGTGGGTTAAAATTAAGGATTAAATTAATTAAAATTTTATTAATTTAATTTTCTTTTTAAACCAAACCCACCCCTCCTCCCATTTTTCACCCCCTGGAAAAGCCTCTACCTCAACCTCTCCCTCTCCTCCTCCCCTCCGGTAAGGCAGCGGTGCGGCAGTAGACTCTCTATGAAGCGTCGGGCGAAGCCCAACAAGGTAGGATCGTTGCGGTTTCAATTTTTTTATTTCCGCATCTACTTTGAGATCGAATTTTTGTATCAAACCTCTATCGAATTATCAAAAAAATCACAGGAATGTGTATTATATTTCATTATCTTTTTGAAACATGTTTCGTATTTGAAATCCGAGTTCCGAGGAGGTCGCAGCGGTTCGACGAAGTTCACGGGTTTTTGAAGTTTCCGGCCGGTTTTGGGTGTTCTCGCGGTCCGAGGTGTGGCGGCGCAGGGCTGAGGCAGCAGAGGTCCCTCTTGGAGGTGGCGGATCCCCTTTCAGATGGTGGGGCGCTCGGCTTCGGTGGCAGGCCGGGCGAGGGTGTCGGCTGGGGCTCGCGGATGGCGAGCGGGGCGCCAGCGGGGTCGTCGCTAGTAGGCGACGACTCGGGGGAGTAAGGACCCGCATGCTGCGGGTCCTGTTTGTGCGACATGGAGACTGACCTTGGCCAGTATTTTGGGGATAAAACCAGACCCGAGGCGGGTCCGGTTCGGTTGGAGTGGGACGTGGCCAGCAGGCCGCGACGGTTTGGACCGGGCCGGCCGGGGTGAACCGGCCCGGTTGGCCCCCTTATATTCGGGGGGCCGTAACTTCCAGACGACACTTCTGTTAGACACGCCGTCTACGGCTGTGGAACCGTATCGATGAGGTGACCTTTTTGAGATGGTTTTGGGAGTTTTTAATTCCCAAAATGAGGGGCTCAGGGGCATGACACGACGTTAATTGGACGAGCATTTTTCTCGGGGGTTCTTGTTTTGGACGGCGAAGACGTGTCCGACATCCGTTTTGAGCACCATCAGTGGCATTGCAAACCTGGCATTGAGTTGGAGATTTACAGTGTGGTTTCGGGTGTTGAAGCCGGAGTTGAGGCATGGGCCCCATGACCCGTCTTTTGAGCTGCGAGCAGCATTTAGCGACTTTTTCATCAGACGTCTGTTTGGGGTGTGCGAGCAGTCGTTTTTGGGTGTTTTTCCGAGGGGATTGCAATAGTGAAATCCACCTGCCCTAATTCCACTTGCTGTTGCGGGCTTCACGAGAGCTGTTTTGGGAGTTGGCGGTGATTTACAGATTTATCACTGGGTGTCCGTTTTGGAAAAGTGAATAGTCCAACTTGTGTACTTTTTCGAGAGGATCGCAATGGTGTGATCCGTTCTTTATGTTTCGGGACCAGGAGGCAGGTCCCACGTAGCACTTCTCGTGTGCGTTGCGCCAGAATACATCATTTTCTCCAGATATCTGTTGTGCTCAAGTGAGCAGTCTTTTTGAAGTGTTTTCCCTAGGGGATCGCAATGGTGTGATGCGCTCGACTGTTTTCGGGACCGAGGCTCGTGATCATGGGACGTCATTCGGGCGTAGGCGGTGTTGGCGACCTTTTTCGTCAGATATCTGTTTGGGGCGAGTAAGTAGTCGATCTCGCGCGTTTTTCCATGAGGATTACAATGGTGTAATCTGTTCAGGCGAGCGGAGCCTCATACGTGATCTTATTAAATGTCGAAATATGAAGGTGCCCGGGTGGCGGTTCTTCTACCATGTTTGTAGCGGACCCTTGGCGTGTGATCGCGTGCACTCATGGGAGAGTGATGTTGGTATTTAAAGAGATGTGATTGGCCATGCCTCAGCCATTGAGGTGGAAAGTTTGAGTTGTTACATTTACACCTTCGCTTTGACGTTGGGTTCCATGTGCACGATAGCCTTTGGGATGGGATTTTGGTATACTCCGAGAGTATACGGGTTTGTTTGGAGGTACACATTGTGGTTTGTACCTGAGAATGTTTGTGCACTTGGTTGGGGTTGACTTGGGGTCACACGTCTTGTGGGACCCATATGCGTGCCGTGTTCTTCTTTGTGTACTTTGACCTCTCGCGACGTAGAGGGTCCCTCTGTGCTTGTTTTTTTGACCAGCAAGGGGGAGTTTTCCCCTGGATCTGTGCTCATTTTTTTGACTAGCAGGGTGGAGTTTCCCCAGGACCAGTGCTTTTTTGTTTGACCAGCAGGGTTGAGTGGTCTCCCCCTGGTTTCGTTCTCGATGGTTTGGTGGGTAGAGATGGTTTGTTCCTCTATTTCTTCAGCTGTGAGGGGTTTCAGTACCATTCCCTTTCGACGGACTGCGACACTGTTTACGACTACTTGTGTTCGTACAATGTGGGTGTCTTCCCCACTTTCTAGGTTGATTTGTCTCAGTCCGCTTCGACCGTGACTCAGTGGATTGGAGCGTGATCACCTTGAGAGGCCCGAAGAGATTTTCCCATATTTTTGTGTTCTCTGGTAGAGTTCTTATGGATTCAGTGTAACCAACACATTACGCGGGCACCGATCCTCTACCCAGGAGGTTGTTTCCAGTAGGGCTGGCTAGTGTGGTTGTTTTCAGTAGGGATGACCAGAGCAGTTTCGGGTTTACCCTTTAGCAGGGCTGTGCAGTGGGTTTCTCATCGAATTCTTCAGGGTTTACCCTCCAGCAGAGACTGGGCAGTGGGTCGCTCTTAGGGTTTACCCTCCAGTAGAGACTGGGCTGTGGGTTTCTTGACTACTCAGGGTTTACCCTCTAGCCGATATTGGTAAGTGGGTTGCTCGACTACTCAGGGTTTACCCTCCAGCAGATACTGGGTAGTGGGTTGCTCGACTACTCAGGGTTTACCCTCCAGCAAATACTAGGCAGTGGGTTGCTCGACTACATAGGTTTTACCCTCCAGCAGAGATTGTGTAATGGGTTACCCGACGACCTCTTAGGGTCTACCCTCCAGCAGGGCTGGGCAGTGGGTTACCCGACGACTACTTTCAGACTCAGTCCTTTCTACCAGGCTAGTCTATAGCTATTCCTCTGTGACTACCGGAGCGGGACCCTTGGTTGTACGGGTCAGTGATTTGACATCTTGACTTTGAGGTGTTCTCTCAACTGGGTGAAAGAGTCGGGGTGTGGTTTGACTTTCCCCAGAACTCTCAAGTATGAGGGGCACTTTCCCCACTGAGACGCGTCCTTATGACACGACCTATAACCGTGCAGGCGAGTCAGTTCCGCCCAAAGTGGATAGTGTCAAGTTGCAGTGATTTAAGCCCCTTGACTTGCAGTTCGGGGGCAGACGTGCGGGATGCTAGGCATTGATGGAATTTACTTCTGAGACTGTTGGCTACTCACTTTCTTGGGTTGAGCTACGGGATGGATATCCCCTTATGATCTTGTTCAGTTTTCTCAACAGAGTATATATAAATGTATACCTTGTTCCATTACCCACTCCTTGGGTTTTGGTTACTCTCCTTCCAGGAGAGGCAAAGACACACGGGGTATGCCACATGATTTCTGTGTCTAGCTTATCGTGGTTGGACGAGTCTACTCTACTAATATAGTTAGCGAAGACTTGATGGGAAGTTCATCTTCTCATCGTTTCCAGCTCCTTGTATCTGGACGAGTCTACCTCTTTTCTCTTATTGGGTTGAGCTGGACTCTCTACTATTACTCTTCTGCACTCTCTCTGTTGTACTCCTTTACTATTCCGTATTTGATCTACTGCTCACCCTTCGTTACCTCCTTTGTTGCTCCCTCGAGCCTTCGGGGTATCCTACTTAGTATTTTTACTCACCCCTGCTTGGGCTTTTCCTGTAATTGGTGTGCCCTTGTAGACGACGGACAGGTTGGTCGTGACTTCAACAGAGCTTAATAGTTTGGGAGCTTGGACCGTGTGTGGTGGTCAGAGTCGGGTTCCAGGTGGGGGACCATTCCATCTTTTTTTCTTTTGTTTACCTATTTTTGGGTTGTGGCACTTTTTGGGTGGGCTTTTGTTTTTCCCCTTTTATTTTCAGTTTACCTCAACACTTTGTTTGTACTGTTTAGAGGTCGATGCACTCTTGTGGTTTATTTATAGCAGTTGGTACTCTGCTTTTATTTTTACTCTGCAATTTTGCATTGAGTGTGCTGCATGTGTGTACAGGTACTTAGGCATAGGCCTCCCCGAGTTGTTGTGCCTTCGGCACTGGTCACCAGCCCCTGGCCTATGGAGTCGGACTTGGGGTAGTTGCAGCTCGAGCCCGGGTAGGGCCGGGTCGTGACATTCATAATTACCTACTTTAGTAGAGGAGTACCCGAATGAATTTCCTGAGGATGTACCTTGGTTACCTCATCATCTGGAAATAAAATTTTGTAATAAATTTTATCATAAAAATGATATTATATTTAGTGTCATATCATATGGCTCCAAATAAGATTTGAGAGATGGGGGTGCAGTCAGTGGACCTTCATAAGAAAAGATTTACTTAACCCAATGTGTCTCGAGGGAATCTTTGATACTATTATCCAATAAGGGAAATGAGAACTTGGGGTTCTGAATTTATTATAAAATTAATAATCAAGTGAAAATAAATAATATTTATCCACTATTTAGAATCATAAAACACTTTGATTTGTTAAACTGGTGAAATTTGGGTCTTGTAGGTTGACCTCAGGTCACGTTATCACCAACAATATGTTCATGAGGGGGACATACTGAAGATTACTTTCTAATGTCAGCTATGGTTATTAGGAGTACCTTTTGTTTCTATTTGGTTTTATGAAAACCCCATAAATATTTATAGGACTCATGTAACTCATCATATGTTCTTTATTCGACTAGTTTGTAGTGGGCTTAATTGATGGAATTATAATTTACTGAATTTCATTGGTTGAGAATGCAGATCATTTGAGGATGGTTCTCAATGGACAATGATATAATAAATTATATATAAAAATAATAAAACATCATTTTTTGATTATAAAGGTCCACTTTATGGAACATTCCATCTTAGTGGAGGCTAACAGTGGAAGAAATAAAGATCAGGGAAATTATAGCATGGTAACCACCCCTTAGCATGAAAAAGGTGT
This sequence comes from Viscum album, assembly GCA_963277665.1. Classification (NCBI taxonomy): domain Eukaryota; kingdom Viridiplantae; phylum Streptophyta; class Magnoliopsida; order Santalales; family Viscaceae; genus Viscum; species Viscum album. The sequence goes on along the minus strand of OY728133.1, from coordinate 146,741,485 downwards.
AGAGATTCTTCGGATTATATAGATATTATGATAGAATCATTCTAGAATTATCTAGGATTGAAACTATATTGAGTTCCTCGACTCAAAAGGAGTAATCTTTTATCTGTATAGAGAAGTTACAAAATTCTTTCACGATGTTTTTTGTAATGGTTGACTAGCTCTCCCACACTATGTTTACTAGAATAGGGAGTTGATTACATAATATTTTTATATATCAACTATAGTATCAAATATTTTCCATTTATTGGGGGCAGGATAATAGTGATGAAAACTATTTTAGTATTTATTCCAAAATAACCTTAACCACTAGTTAGAATTAATTGTAGTTAGATGATCCAAAAATCTAAACACACACCAACACAAGGGAAACATAATATTTTAAAGGGTCACCTCTCAATGTGAGAAGGTTTTTCTTTTGTAAGATAAGGATTCCTCTAGGATCAAACTACCCACTAGAATAATCATGCGAGTAAAATAATAAGGGTATAACCTTGAAACTCACATATGTATGTATCCTGATTATTCTTTGGCGAATCCTTCACACAATTGAATCTCACACTTCACAATAATAAAAATTTGAAAAAAACCAAGGAGTATTCAATCAAATTGATTTCATATAAGTTATCGTGTGTGCTATGTTATTATACTTAATCTCATATTCGACTAAAAAAAGAAATAATTATTATTCACACTTATAGTGGAATATGTTTTTTCTTTACTATGTATGAAATATTCATGCATACAATCACTACAATTTTATTATTCATTGTATTTTCTCTAACATTTGTAAATCCCAAAATCATATATGTTTTTTCACATATCCAAAAATTCTTATTCTATTATTATTACACTAATACTCTATAAAATACATATATAGACACCTTATTTATGAATATGGAATCACTTGTTCCTATTCAAATTCAAATACGATTCTTTAATCATGGTCCTTAGATCATCTTTTAAATAATCCAAAACATAAAATTAGAATTGTTAGTTATTATGGGGTAACATAACAACAAAAAATATAAGATAAATTCAAGTAATAAATGATATTATAACTACCTAGAAGATCACTTTCATGGTGAAACATCCCAAATTTCTGTGTAGCATAATGATTTAGAATAATTATTTTCTAACAGATTGAACTTATTATGGTGTAATGGATTATTATGGAGTAATCAATCATTGTTTCATGAAGGTGTTGATGTTTATAGATATTCCAAATTATTGATGACTTCACCATATTGGAATGGATATATCCCCTATGGAATAAGATATATTTGTCTCAACTAGATATAGTGTATCCATTTCTTAGGGTGTGGAGGTCCTTAAATTTCCATGTACACAAAAAATTGACCCAACCATTTATTGTGGTGTATAAATGTATTATGTTAAAGACCTACTAAAATTTCCAGGGCGAACAAAAAATTGAACCATCCTAATTTATGGAATAGAATTTAACTTATGACACAATTCATATTACTTAATCATCTTCTACAACGTAGTAACAAGATCTGCGACATGAGGCTCCTACCCTAGTTCCTTCAATATACTTGTATATTGAATTCATTTCAAGATATCTAATCACTAAAAAATATATTAAAAATCATCTAAGTTAAATTTTCAAAACATAGTCACCTAAAAATATGTGAGTTTGAATATTATTTAAGAATCTAAAATAAAATCATACTCACAAAATCACATCCTCTCCAATCCATTTAATGACATCTCTAATAAATAACTCAACATCTCTTAGTCTAAAAAATATCCCAATTTGGATTTTATTGTAAAAGTAGGAACATAAATTAATTAAAATATTTTGATCTATACTAATGGATTATAATTTAATTATTCTAATCATACATGAGAAAACATGGATTAGTAATCAAGAACATTGAAAAAATAATATCTAAATGTCATTTGAAAAATTGTGATTTATATTCAACTTTCTTAAAACTTGGACATCATAAAAATATTATTGATGATGAGATACCTATTGAAAATATATTAACCAAATAAAAAATAATAATTTATTCAAATTCCTACATAAACTTCATCAAAATGCAGGAATAGTTTACCTATATGCACAATGCTGAAATCTTCGATTTAACAATTTTATAAAACTCACAAAATCTATGTTCCCCTTTTAATAGAAAAAACAAATCAATGGATACTCAAACTATAAGAAATATTTATGGATTAATTTTATACCCAATTTAAAATAATATCCAATGAAAAGAAGAGATAAGGGAAAAATCATTATACCTTAAACTGATAATAAATGTGGCTGAACACATAACTTCATCCTCAGATTCAAGAATGATTATTTATATGATTCCTTGGTAAACACATTGACAATATGAATTTCTTTTGGAACATATTAAAACATCAAATAATTTTCCTACATAATATATCTGATAAAGTGATAGTTAATATTATTTTTCTTACTCTATGAATATTGAACACGATTCTTTGAAAAATGATAACAATCTAACTATAACATCCAATAAGAAGTGAAAACGTCAATGAAAATATCAAATTTTCCAATAATATATTTATCAACATTAACTAATATTTACAATGATTCATAACCATATATTCTACCTCATAAGGAATTAACATCATAGACCCCTGTGTATTAGTGTTCCAACAGGCACACTTATCACGATGGAAGAAAACTCCAACAGTTGTGGATCTTCTATCATTAACACAACCTTCTCAATTTGCACCAACAAAACCAAATAGACCCCACTTCCATCTACTACCATATTTTAGAACATAATATATTTCACCCTTAATGTACATAAAAATACTTTTTTCTACTATAAAATTATATTATTTAGTTTTAACTTGATATATGGAATTATGATTAACCACATATATTAAATATCTCATCGAAGCTATAAGATATAAAAAAATTCCAAATAACTTCCTAAAATATAAATGATCAACATCATTTAAGTATTCATAATTTTATAGTTCTTCCCACTAAAATGTGTGTTGAAACAGAATTTGAGTCTACCATATGATGTAATTTTATGATTTTCTTAGTTTACTTCTCTTGAGAAAGAGAAATGTGATCCATCTCTAGAGAAATTTTATAGCTAATAAAGTATCTCATCTATCTAAGAATAGACATTTCAAATCACTATTTCATATCTATATAAAACTTTTCAAACATTTATTCATTATTATCTAAAAATTTAATGTCAACTAACATAATAATAATAAGAAGTGATACCTCTTTGTTCTCTTTTATGTAGAGATCATTTTCCACTCTTCCCTTTCTGAAATTCAACTTCTTTAAATAGGTATACAAATTGTAATACAATGCACTTATGGATTGTTTTAGTGTATATAAATCATTTTTTAATATTTAAACATAATTATTATCATTAATAAGAAAGAAACCACATGGTTTTTCAACACACACCTCATATTCCAATTCACTATTGCGGAAGGTAGACTTGACAACCATTTTTAATATCTAATATTTCCTTTATTCTATGATCGAATGAAAGAATCTAATGTTTCTATGTATAAAAATATGATAAAATATCTCTTCAAATTTAACTCCTTAAACATGAGAATAACATTTAAAAAGAAGTTATTATTTATTTCTCAATATTTCTCCCTTTTAATTTATTTTTTCAGAACACGCAATTATTCCTAATAAAATTCTTATCTTTAGGTTTGAGATCTAAAAACCATGTCTCTTAATTATTAATTTGATCTAATTAATAATTCATATCACGATAACACTCTTTATGATCTAATTATTCTTTAACATTTCTAGGTTCAACTCCTATTAATAATGATTCATAATATATTTTTCATAGTTTTTATTATTTTTTAAATTTTTTCCATGATTTCCTATGGTATTTTGGACTTAAAATCACCTTATCATCTTTTTATGACATGATTTAGATATCTCCATAACACATGAAATGGATTAATATCCTTATCTAACCTATATATCCTTAATAATTCAAACTTTTTAAGGAATTTATTCATGTTTCCATTAAAATCATCATCATCATCACTTTGGGAACATGATACATTATAAAAAACATCCTTCCTTGAATTACCAATATATTCAAATGAACTGAATATATAATTATTCTGGTCACTATGATGAAACATAAACATATTATAATAATTATAAGATAAATAAGAAAAATTATAACAATACCTATTTGTTCAAATTAAATATATTTTCCACTTTTATCATGATGATAAATGTGCCACCAACCACATTTAGATACTCCAAACATTAATATTTTTTAAAATACATCTCATATGGGGAATTTTCTAAATTTGAGCAATGAAAAAACAATTTTTTAATATAAACATCTATTCAAATTACCCATCTCCAAAAATTTCAAGATGTTTTAAGTTCAATCAGTATTTTATGAGCTATCCCTACTAACTACCAATTCATCTATTTAATCAGAATTATTTTTGTGGTTTTTATGGTACAATGAGTTCATTTTAGGTTCTATGTTTTTTTTCATATTATCTTCAAAATAAACATTTATAAACTCATTTCCATGGCCTCTTAGGAACTTATTTAGATAAAATATGTACCCTTATTATGTACTTATTTTGAAGTTTTTAAATGATCTAGGCCTTATACTTTCACTTAATACAAAATACATAGTTAATATGAGTGAAGTAATAAAAAAAAGTAATAATGTACATATATTTGTTGGATGATTTCTTCCTCATGGTCCCATAAACATCTGAATGAATGATCTCCAAATATTGAGTAGATTCCATCTCTAATTTGGTGTGTAAGGAGTTAAAAATATCCCCCTTTTGGAATGTTGAGAAGATACAATATATTTATATTATCTGAAAAGGAACATGATGAACATTATCTCGTCGAGTAATTATATTCATTTTCTTTTGAATAAGAAAGCTAAGCCTTATATTCCATAACGTATTATCTTATTTAATGACTTGATATTATGAATTTATAGCATCACCCACTTGAAATAGATTACCTCTAGTTCGTTATCATATTATCATAAATTTTTCTTCTTCATGATTAATAACCTATAACCCATCATTTATAAAAATAATTCCACTTCCTTCATCACAAAGCTTCCAAAAAATCCATAAGTTGTGTTTCATCCTATCAACATAAAGTGTATTCTTGGATATTTACTTTTCTTTTCCAATAACACAAGAACCAACCCCTTTTATATTAAGTGAAACATCATTTCTAATGGTTATAGAAACTTCTTTATAAGTTTCAATGACATTAATAGATAAAAATACCTTATCATATATGAATATAACTAACTATCCAATATCCATGGACTCTCATTATATGATGATTTAAATACAACTTCAAAAAAAAAATTACTTACTTTTATTATTTATATCCTAATAATTATCTTCATGTTAGGATAGATTCATGGTGATATATATATATATATTATATAGATGTCTTGGTTGATTATATCTTTCAAAAATGTCTTCCAATGGTTGAAATTCATTCTCAATCTTGAAACCATACTTTCAGACTATTTCTAAATCTGTTTCCTTTGAGTGGGTTATCACCCCCTAAAGTTTAATATCACAATCATTAAAGAATAATTATGTTGATATTAACTAAATGAAAAAGATCTCAACATATTCTAAAATCCTCTAAAATACCATAAATATCCACAAAAAAGAATATTTACCTATGAAAAAAACATGTTTTCGAGAACTGTTTCTCGGCTATTCACTCTTCATTTGACCATAAATATGAGATCGTATTTGTGTTCCCAATTTTTTCTGAACTTCTGAATATTTTTCACCATAATATAATTTTTTTAGTATATTTAGAGTTTTCAAAAATGTAATATTCTAAATCAATGTTTGAGTACCTATAATTTTCTGATTTTTAAGATTCATTTGATTTATCTAGAAACATGATTCTAATAACCTACATCTTCTTCTTAAAATTTTTTACAAGATTTATGTATTAAAATAATCTCTAGAACATGTTTTTTTATCTTCTTATAGTTCATTATTCATTGAACTTTCTAGTAATTCTTGAATTGATTTTGGAAAATGATTCTAGATATTTTTTATTCTTCATTAACTATTGTAGACTTTAGTTGAGTATGATCAAGATAATTTTCCAAATTCAAAACCTTTCCTTCCATATTTAATCTAAAATTCTTTTCAATAATAATGAATAATTTTAGATCTTTTAATTGCTTCAAAGACAAATATTTTTCATCTTCATGCACTATTTCAATAAAATTGTCATGAACCGTCCCCCGGGGCCAGTGACATGACTACCCCAAACCCACCTTCCATAGGCTAGGGGTTGGTGACTAGCACCAGAAGGCATATCCCTAAAAGTGAGAAGGAATTGCCTTTAAACCTAAAAAAACACAAAACAAGAACATGAGAAGATGTAAACCAGATATTAAAATTTCTGTTGTAAAAGTGTGTACTTAAAGTAAAGGGGACAAAATACAATTTGAATTGAAAAGTTACAACTAAAACCGAAAACTGCTCCTAAGATCATCCACTAAGGATCCTACATAATGGGTAGGGGTAACTCATCTCCATAGCTCTCCTCGTCAACCAATACCCTTCCGTGTACCGCCTAGTCCAAGATCCTAAGGTCTCATCCAAGCTGCTCATTGTCTACATAAGACACAATAAGGTGCGAGTGAAGCAAGTGAAGGGTGAGTATAACAATACCCTGTAGGGACCCCGAGACACCCGAAGGTCTATCATAATTCCACAAATCAAAACCAAAAAGCATGATCTCAATAAAAAATCACAAAGAAAAAGACTCATATCAAACCAGGTATACAACTCAGAGTTCTGGAATAAAGATGATTAGTCTTAAGGTATATCATTTTATTCTATTAGGAAGATTTGAAAACTGATCCATGAAGGAGTTGTTACATTGTCTATACACATAGGGTCATATGTCATTGATCCATGATGGGAAAATATAAGGGTGGTCCTCATCGGGTCACGCACTACTGATCCACAAAGGGTCGCTAGAATACTGATCCACACAGGGCCGTGAGAATGCTGATCCACAGAGGGTCGCTATAATGCTAATCCATACAGGGTCTCTAGAATGATGATGCACACTGGTTTTCTATGATGCTGAACCACACATGGTTGTTATGATGATGATCCCCATAGGGTCGCTATGATGATGAACCACACATGGTAACTATGATGTTGATCCACATAGGGTCACTCTTCAATTTATAGCCAGCCAAAAGATTCCCAACACTATGTGTACTTGAGTTTCTTAGTATATGATCCTCACGATATTGGTCATGCCTCAATTGTCAAGAAATTCTACAAAGAAGTAACCCAATGGACCTTCATGTTGTAAGGGTCCCAACATGATAGATGGTGTGTCAATCAGACAGCTGGTCTGTGAGTTATAAGTGTTTTAGTACCAATGGCCCTACTAGATTCAGGTTCAATCCAACACAGCCATACTCCAACATTCTTTAAAACTCAATTGGAGTATTTCAAAAGGACCTTCTGAATCAATGGATCCCAGTGCCATAGATGGTTTATCAAACGAGTGCCTAGTTTGTAAGATACGACCTTTTAAGCATATCAGGGTTGAAAAGGGTTTGGGTCCAGTCCGACCCGGTCCGCCCCGAACAGGCTGGGCCATGGGCTTGGCCATCTGGGCCATGGACTGGCCCGACCTACCAAGTGACCCAGCTTAGTGGCTGGCACTGTCCGCTGGCCGAGTATCAACCCCCTTCCCGACCAAAAATGTCGTTCGAGTTATTCAACCAGCGGCACCACATGGCATCCGCCTCCTATCAGCGGGACCCACGAGGCATTGGTCCCCCTTCGCTATGGCTTCAAAGTTGTGAATATTCACCATGGCACACCGCCTTCTTCCCACATTTCTAGATGAGGGATGAATTCCACTACCGACCACTGTGGCACATATAGGCTCCACCTCCATCTGTAGCAGGTGAGAGCCGACTACCGTTGTCGCTAGTCACCAGCATTGGCGAAACTTCTGTGGGCCACTGGGTGAGCTACGATGGTTCTTTTTCCCTTCTGTTTGCGCCTATGGGCTTCTCAGGATGCTACCGTCACATCGTGGATCCCAGATTCTGGATTCCATCAAGTTTAAAATCCTTCTCTAGAAGAATGTGACAAAAAAAAGCGGCAGAGGGTCGGAGCCTTGTTTTTTTGGCACAAACCCTCTGTGTTAGCATCATATCAAGAGGGAGTAAATAATACGCCACATAAAATAATTATAAACCACATTAAATCTCTTCCTGCATCAACCACCCATAGTTTCATACAAATCGCGGTTCAAATAATTTTGGTTGATAGGCGTTCGTCATGATTTTCAAGAAAAAGGGAAAGAATCAATTTAAATTGAATTTTAAAAAACCCCTACCTTAGATTTGGAGGACATGTCATGGTTGTGGAAGGAGAATCTATGTTCTTTGAAGCCGCCAACATTCCTGGATCCTGAATCAATTTCTCCAATGGCATCGTGCAAGCGTCTGTTCTTTTTTGGAAGGGTTGGTCATTAGAGCTTCATCAGAGTTTTTCACTAAGGATTCTCCCATGGTCCCCCAAATCCTCATATTTTCCAACATTTGAATAATTAGAAGGATGAGTTAAGATTTTAACTCTTCTTTTAATTAAATGTCTATTAATCAGTGTAAATAATGTACTTATTAAATATATGATAGGTGGTTTCACAACCAATGTGTAATCACGTATTTAATTTCCCTTATTAAAATTCTATCCACCTCCGTGGTACCCACCACCACCACTCAAGAGGTGATAGAAAAATAAAATAACATTTTTATGTTATTTTATTATATTTCAAAAAGTCATCAAACCAAATTTTTTCACTCGACCTACTGCGGTCAAGGTTAATCCTCCCTTAAGAATATCCCAGCACTGCGAGTTCAATGATTGTATCATATTTAAATTCTGAACACCGATTCAAAAGATAGAAAATATCACTCGCACGTTTTCTGAATATACCTTAAAAAAGTTCAAAATTCTGTTCTGGGCACACCAATCCTCCAAGTCAAGTGAAGTCAATTTTCTCAGACTTGTAATAATCTAAATAATTTAAAAAAATTTATATGGAATTTATGGGTCTTTAATTTCTCAACACATTAGGGATTTTTGTCCTCGATAGATACAAAAAAACTAGGGGATCAAATGGGGGTAAGAAGAACGTATCTGAGCCTCTCGCTCCCATGTTATCTCCTGGAGATTCCTTTGCTAGAAAAAAACTCGCACTGGAGGAATCGACCACCCATGAAGGACCTACTCCTATTGATCCCTTATCTCTACTGGGGACTCTACAAACATCGCCCCATCGTCGATGTCCATCTCACCCCAGTCGATAACGTGCGATAGATCAGGCATGTAACTCCTTATCAATGTCCCATAAAAAAAATTATGCACCTGGTGCATCTAAGGGGGAAGATAAAGACGGTACATCACCTCTACTACTTTGATGAGGATCTTGAATGGCCAGATGAACCTGATAGATAGCTTGCCGCCCCGACCCACCCACCGTAATCCTTGTTAGGGTGAGACCTGTAGGAATACACGGTCTCCCTCATCAAACACCAAGGGTCTCTGTCTCCTATTGGTGTATGAATTATGCTTTCTATGTACAGTCTTCATCCACTTTTGGATAATATACACCTTATCAATGGTAGTCGGTAACATCTCTAGACCCATAAGTGCTGACTCCCCTGGGTCTGTCCAACATAAAGGTGATCTGCAAGGTTGTAGTTATAGGGCCACAAACAGATCCACTCTAATGGTGGAGTGATTACTGTTGTTGTAAGTGAACTCCACTAGTGGCTGGTGGTCCTCCCAACTATGACCAAAATCAAGGACACAAGCATGAAGCATGTCCTCAAGTGTCTGTATGGTCCACTCCATCTAACCATATATATGAGGATGGAAGGCAGTGCTCAAACATAGGTGAGTCTAGAAAGCTTCCTGTAATCCCTTCCACAAGCGGTATGTACAATGTTCATCGCGATCTTAGAAAATCATCAATGACTCCCCATGAAGCCATAAAATCTCCTGTAGATAGAGATGTCCCTAGCTCTTTACCGATCCCTACTCTCAGATGGGTAGAAAGTGGGTCAACTTGGTGAGTTAGTCAACGATCACCCAAATGGAATCATTGCCCATAGACTTGCATGGTATCCCTATCATGAAGCCCATGGATATACCATCCTATTTATATTAACTCACCTCAAGTGGATGAGCTATGCCTGTAGGTACCTGAAACTCGACCTTCACTTGCAAACAAGTGAGGCATCGTGATACAATCTCCTCCACCACTTTCTTCAACCCTAGACACCAGTACTGATGCTAGAGGTATTGATACATCTTCTCCACACTAGGATGTACTAACAAATGGGATGTATAGAAATTCCTCAAAACCTCCTCCCGTAGTGTCACTGGTACCATAGTCCATCCTCTAAAGAGGATGGTGTGCTCCCTACCTTTAGAAAATGCACCAGGAGCCTGTCCTGAGGATATCTGAGCATGTCTGGCCTCACAGTCAACGTCCCCAAGCCATGCCTCCATAACTCTCTAAGGTAGTGGGGGAGTAACTATCATAGACTGGAGGTAAGAATCTCCATCTCTATCCATGAAGGATATCTGCAAAACAGATAGATCCTATGTCGCCTCACTCAGAAACTGTAGACCGGACCTCCTGCTGAGTGCTTCTGCCACCACGTTCCCCTTCATAATAGTATATACTATCCCTAAGTCATAATCATGGAGGAACTCTATCCATTGTCGATGTCCCAGGTTTAGGTCTTTCTATGAGGAGATATACCTGAGTCTTTTGTGATCAGAGTATATTGTAAAAAGTTCTCCAATCACGTAGTGTTGCCACATCATTAAGGTGAAGACCACTACTACTAAATCCAGGTCAGGGGTAGTGTAGTTCTTCTTACACTGTCTCTGGTGATGTGGGCCATAGGTGATCACTACTCACTCCTGCATCAGGAAACATCTTAGTCTGGTCCCTAATGTTTCACAGTAGACTACATACCCAACGCCCTCCTCCATTAGCCTCAAGATGTGGGAACTATTTAATCTATGCCTCAGCTCCTAATAAACTCTACTATAACTTCTCTATACCTAGGAAAGTCTTCCCCTTCTTCGTCCAGGATTACAAGGGTTCCTATACCATAGAGAAGTTAGGTACAAATCTCTGTTAGTAACCTTCCAATCCCAGGAAACTCCTTTCCTTGGTCACACTCTTGGGTAGCTCCCAAGAAAGCACTGCCTATATCCTTGCCAGATCCACTGCAACTCCAGCCTCCGAGATAACGTTCCCTAGGAAGTGGCCTTCTCGTATCCTGAACTGGAAGTTCAAGATATTTCCATAAAGATATTGCTCATGGATTGTATCTAGAACTATCTGTAGGTGCGTGGAATGCTCCTACTCTGACGCTGAGTAAATCATGATGCCATGAATGAAAACTACCATGAAGCGATCAAGGTAAGGCTCGGAGATCCTATTCATGAGACCCATGAATACTGATAGAGTGTTGGTTGTGCAGAAGGGCATTACCAAGAACTCAGAGCGGCAATACTGATATCTTAAGGCCGTATTCAGTACATGCACATCTCATCCCCCAAGCTAATGATATCCTGATCTATGGTATATCTTTGAAAACCATCGAGCTCCCATTAGCTGGTCGAAGAGATCATTAATCCTCAGGAGTGGATATTTGTTATTCCCAGTCACCCATTTTAGGAACTAATAGTCCACACAAAGCCTCAGACTCCCATCTACCTTCTTTGAGAACAAAATAGAGGATTCCCATGGAGAAACACTAGGACTTATGATCCCCTTCCTCTACAAGTCCTCCAGCTATACCTGCAACTCACAAAGCTCCGTAAGAGCCATATATTATGATAGTGTAGATATTGGTGGCATCCCGAGGAACAAGTTGATGTATAATTCTACATCTCTGTGAGGACGTAGTCCCAAAAAAATCTCATAAAATACATTAGAATACCGGTCCACCACTACAAGATAACTAGGACTCCTCGCGTCAACTGCTCCAAGGGTAATTCTAGACAACTGATGAGTGATCAGCTAGACCCTACTCTGAGAAAGTCCTTCATGTACTATAATGGTTCCCTTCCCACTAGTAAAAGAAAACCTGGTCCCATATTCATGAAAAGAATACCCTTTGATCCTAAAACAGTCAATATGAGCATAGACCATGGATAACTAGTCCATACCTAATATGACATCGTAATTATTCGACATTGTTACTAGAAGATCCCAACCAAAGCTCTCACCTCTTAGAGTAAGTTCAAAATGATAGTACCAGTGTGTAATCGTCGAATCCTCCTCCGTAGGAGTATCTAATCGTAAGGATTGAGCCAATGGATCTACTGGAATCTCCAAGCTCTGAATGAGAGTCGTGTCAATGAATGAGTGACTGGAACCTATGTCTATAAGTACTTAAACTAGGGTGTAGTAGACATATATCATACCTCGAATCATCATTAGGGCATAGTGGTCATAGGCCTCAGCTGCCTAAGGTTGTGCTTGTCTCTATCAGCCTGCTCCTTGAGGTCTGGGTGGACCACCTAGAGGTGGTGGAGGTAGAACATCAAATCGCCCCCACTGCCTATTGCACGACTTACTCCTATGCCACATCTGCCACCCTACGAACCTCCTCAATTGAATATCTGCCTCTTCCTTTGTGGTCTCTTGACCATCTCCCGATCTTCGATACGGTGGGTCAGGTGTCATGAGCCATGTGGCCCTGCCCGCCGCACGTGAAGCACAATCTGCTCCTATGCTGGCCTGATCTATCTCATGAGCTCCACACCTCCGACCCTACATCCTGGGGTCATCCTCTGGAAGGTCTAGCCCACTTGGACCTCTGCATCATCTATGTACTGGATTTTGCAGATGACTCAGCTACCTGTCCTCCGATGGTGGCTCTCATCATTGGTGCCTTCTAATATAAGAATATCTCCACCAATAATTCTCATTTAAGCACTCTAACCAGTGTCAGAATATTGAGAGATATCATCGATGCTCTGGTCTCCCACCAGAAACCCTGCTCAATGCTTCAGGCCCTGAGGAAATGGTCCCCTAACATTTTAGTGGAGTAACGAGAGAGGTCAGAGAATCTCACCGAGTACTGGGCCACTGTTAGGCCGCCCTACTGTAAGTGCAGGAGCTCCTAAATACACACAGAGCGTAGTGTCACTAGAACAAACTCTACCCTAAAGATACTCTCAAAGTCTATCTAGTTGTGGTTTTCCTTGTCGTGTAACTTGAGCGTTACACTCCACCATCTCTCTATTGTTCCCTATAAAATACTAGAAGCTAGGATCACCATATGATCTGATGGTGTCCCAAGTAGGTGGAAAAAATGAGCCATATCCTCCTGCTAGTCCTCAACTTCCAGGGGATCTGTATAACCTGGAAACCTTGGAGGCCTCTGTCATTAGAACTAGTTCAATGAACTCAGTCGGTGAGCATCATCCAGGAGTGGGCCAGGTAGAAACAGCTTCCCAATGGGTAGTGGTGCTTCTTGTGCAGCACTCGAGGGTTTTATCGCTGTAAGAGGGACTAACACCGATGCCTCATCACTCGGTGGGCTGTCTTCATGAACTCTCTCTAGAATCCTGGTTGGTTGTCTACATAGAGGCATCCTGAAAATAAACAAATGTGCCACATTAAATAATTTACACCTTGTGAGAAGACTCAGAAGAGATCAAAAGTAAAACATTTCCAAAACACATATAATCAGTGTTTTCGTGCACCATGTCCGAAATCTAAATTTAGGGTCATGATGTATGGATACGTCGGCCACTGCACCAACACTAGACTCGCCGAAATGAAAACCACACTCAAAAAACATTACACTATTTATCCATTAGAATGATCATATTCCTAGTTATTCAATAGAACTGACTCCTTTGAAACCACCTTGTCACAAAGCATCCCTTGGGGCCTATGTCATGACTACCCCAAGCCACCTTCCATAAGCTAGGGGTTAGAAACTAGGACTAGAAATAAAATCACTGAAAGTGGGAAGGAATTGCCTTTAAACCTGCAATCACACAGACCAAGAACACAGAAAGATGCGAACAACATTGTAAAACTATAGTAGTAAAAGTGGGTACTGAAAGTAAAGGGGATAAAACACAAGCCCAACTAAAATGATACAACTACAACAGAAAACAAATCCTGAGATCTTCCACAATGAATCCTACCTAAAGGGTAGGTACAACTCGTCTCCATTGATCCTCTCATAAACCAGTCACCTCCATGTACCGCCTGGTCAGAACTCATATGGTCTCAGCTAAGCTACTCATCATCTGCACAAGACACAACAAGGTGTGGACAGATCCTGTTCAGGGGTGAGTATAACAATACCCTATAGGGACCCCAAGACCCACGAAGGTCTCTCATAATTCCACCAAGGAAACCCACAAAGCATGATCCCAATCACAATGAACAAAGAAAATGACTCAGATCACACCAGGTATACAAATCATAGTTCAGAAATAAAGATGATTAGTCTTAAGCTATATTATTTTATTCCGTTAGGAAGTTTCCACAACTAACCCATGAAGGAGTTGTTCCATTGTAGATCCAAATAGGTTCATATGTCACTGATCCATTAATGGCTGCTCTAAGGCTGATCCTCGTCAGGTCGCACACTGCTTATCCACATAGGGTCTTCAGAATGCTGATCCACACAAGGCCTCTAGAATGCACATCCCCACAGGGTCTCAATGATGATAATCCACAAAGGGTAACTAGAATACAAATCCACACAAGGTAGCTATGATGGTGATACATATAGGGTCACTATGATATTGATCGACACAGGGTCGCTATAATGCTGATCCACATAGGGTCTCTATGATGATGATCCACACTGGGTCGCTCTTCAATTGACTACCAGCCACAGTATTCCCCGCACTCGGTGATCTTGAGTTCTGTAGTATCTACTCTCAAGATATCAATCACAAATCAACTGTCGCGATGTTCCACAAAGGAGTAAACCAAAGGAACATCATGTCGTAAGGGTCCCATTGTGATAGATGAGGTGTCAATCAAATACCTGATATGTGAGTCATAATCATTTAAGTACCTAAGGACTGGTTGGATTAGGGTTCGATCCAACCGGGACACACTCTTGCTTATTCAAAAACTGAAGTGGAGTATTTCAAAAGGACTGTCTCATTCCATGAAATCTAGAACCATAGACGGTTTGTTAAACATGTATCTGTTTTGTAATATACAACCTTTTAAGCATGTCTAGTTCGAAAACGGTTTGGGTCTGGTCCTCCCCGGTCAGACCGACCTGACCCACCCCATCTTGGGCGGACTCAGGTCGACCCAACCTAGGTCCAACGAAGACCAAACCAGCTAGGATGACCTGAGTGTGCTGGGCCGCGGGCTTGGCCCTCAAGGCCACAAAACCTCCCGACCAGCCTCACCTAGGTGTTGCCCACTGGGTGACCCAACCTGGTGGCTGGCATGGTCCTCTCGCTGTGTGGCTTTCCCCCTTCCCAAAGGGAAAATCTGTTCGGGTTAATCAACCAATGGCGCCATGTGGCACCTCCCTCTTGTCACCGAGACTAGTAGGGCACAAGACCCCATCCACCATGGCTTTGAAGGCACAACTCTTCACCGTGGCACGTGACAGTGCACCGCATTCCGCCACTGTGGCCAGGTGAGGGTCAGCTGCCCTTGATGACTGCCACTGTGCCTCCAAGAAATGCCTCCGTCTGTGGCCGGCACAAGGCAGCCATCGCCGTCACCCGCCGGAGCCGGCCAACCGCCGCTGCTACGCTGGTGCCACACCGAAGAAACATCTGTGGGTCCCCAGGTGAGCTCCAGTGGTCTGTTTTCCCTTCCATTTGTGACTACGATCCTACTGGGATGCTTCCATCACAACATGGCTCCCAAATTCCGGATTCCATCGAGTTAAAAATCAACCCCCCAATGAATTTGACAAAACCAGAGCGGTGGAGTGTACGAGATTTGTTCATTTGGGCCACACATCCATGTTAGTATCATATCAAGAGGGTGTGAATAATAAATCACATAAAATGATGATAAACCCTAACCAATCTCTTCATGCATCAACCGACTGTAGTTTCATATGATTCATGATTCAACTTCTTGGGGTTCATCTACGTTCATCATGCTTTTAAAGAATGAGGGAAAGACTAAAATTCAAATGAATTTATACAAAACACCTACATCAGATTCAGAGGAGATGTCGCGGTTGTGGAAGGAGAATCCATGTTCGTTGAAGCTGCCGACGTTGGTTGATCCCAGATAGATTCCTCCAACGACATCGTCTGAGAATATGTTCATCGTTGGAAAGGTTGTTCGTTGGTGCTTTGTTGGATTTCTTCGTCTAGGATTATCCCACGATCCCCCAAATCCACATATTTTCCAAAGTTTGAATAATTAAAAGGAGGAGTTAAGAGTTTAACTCTCCTTTCAATTAGAGGTCCATTAATTGGTGTAGTTAAGGAACTTATTAAATATACAAGGGGTGGATACAAAACCTATGTGTCATCAGGTATTTAATTTCCCTTATTAATAGTCTGACCATATCTATGGTCCCCACCACCATCACTGAAGAGGTGGTAGAAAAATAAAATAACATTATTTTGCAATTTTATATTTTTTTAAAAATTATGCAAAAATAACTTTTTATATCGACTTATTACTATCTTGGTTAAGCCCCCCTTATGTGAATCCCAACACAAAGAGTTCAACAATGACCTCAAATTTTAATTATGAGCGTTTCTTCAAAAGATAGAAAACGCCACCTGCATATTTACTAAACATACCTAAAAAAATGTTCAAAATTTCATTCTGGGCACACCAGGCCTCAGAATCAAGCCCTTTCAATTCTCACTAACTCGTAACAATCCAAATGATTAAAAAAAATAATATGTAATTTTTGGGTATTTATATAAATAAATTTATTGATCATATTTCTTTAATTTATTATTCTCTTTTTCAATATTTGAAATTTTCGAGGTGTTATCTAAATTATATATTCAACCGGAACACCATTTTTTTCTTTTCATATTTTTTAGCATCATTTTTTCAATCCCCAGTGAAATATTTATCATTATATATAAAAAAGTTAAATTTTTCACCATCATCAAAATCAGTGTGAACCGATTATTTTTCATAACTACATTCTATTTCCTCAAACATATATAAAAATTTCTCTCATTCTTATTTGAGAAATTAAAACCATTTTATTACAAACAAAAATTTATACTAGGAATAATTATTACTTTATAATCATTATAATATTTTATCTTCTTCATCACCAGCTTCATATAATTTTAACCAAGGGAAATTTTCTACAAAATGTCAAATAATTCTATAATTGAAGAATTTATGAGATATCTTTCCTTTGGTATTTTCTTTCATATTCTCAATTTTCTAGAAATAAGTAAAATAATTTGTAAAAAAAGAAATATCCATATTAGAATGTAAATATTTAAATCTATAGAAAAAATTATCATAAGAAATCATCATACCTTTCTTATAATTGGATACATTAAAAGAAATTTCTATTTCATCTCCAATCATCTTGTTAACAAGATCAACTTTCCTAATTTAATTAGAAATATGATATGAATAAATGAACTTAAACATAATAAATTTTTATATCATAAGACTAATATTCATTTCCGCACATTCTTGAAGATCTTTTATGTTTAGAATTTTAGATACCAAGGTCATAACCCTTAAAAAAATAAATATTACATTACAAAGTTTAATATTAAACATTTTATTCAATTTTACTGTAATATAAAACTTTTAAAAAGAAATATGATTTATTTTCAGGATATATCTTCATAATTGTGACCTTTAACACATACTTGGACTTACTAATCCTTAAAAACTTGTAAAAAACATTTTAAAATATGGGATGGAGACAAAAACATCAATAAGAAAAATAAAAATAATATATCCGTTAGTGGAGTGAACAACATGATAACCAAAAAAATACTTATCTTTATTACATAATTATTTTAGTGTATGAAATAAATCATTTAAAAATGAAAAACACAGACCTTTTTCTCAATGAGAACCATTAAAATCCATAAAAAGTTTAATTTTTTTAGAAACACATAGAATTATATTCATAACCCATTTTAGAAAAAATTAGAGCCCAGCTAAATCCATAAATAAACCCCTCTAATAAATCATGACTTATTATCAAAAAATACAAGGAACATTTACATATTCATTATAGAGTTATAATGGGGTTCACCATTCATAAAATATATAATGAGCTCACCCATTTCTTATGAGATATAATTGGAATGAACCCATCATAAAAGCTATATTTTACTCACCCATTTTTCATATATAATGATCAAGTCCCATATCATGAATAATAAATTTTATTCATTAACTTTTTCATGACAAATATTTTGAATAAATCATTTAAACCTACATAAAAAAATAATTTTGGGTATTGAAATAACCAATATTTTTAACACACATGTTCAAAACTAAAATAATAATAAGTAAATTAAATTGTGGTATTCTTTGAATAATACTATATTAATTTTAATGAAAGAAAAAGATAAAATAAATATTATGTAGAAAGTAAAGTCATTGTCATAGTATAGGTTTAAATAGAACATTCCATTTGTTTTTTTGTAAATAAAGACAAAACATTCTGTAAATAGATTCATTTTGAATTTTTTTGAAGGAAAGTGAAAAGATATATTAAATTTACAATATAATACTTTAATATCCGTATAAATACATCAATAAAATAGAATTAAAAATATTAGCATGAAAAAAAGAGTTGGAAGGGTAACATTAAAACAGGATTTTTAAGATAATGTCCTTTACCTAGAGTCTGATTCATCATGAATGTAATTTATTTTAATGAATTAAAAACTTATGTTAATTATTTAATTTTTTAAGAAAAATATTCAATTTAATTATTTCTTTTATTTTATTTATTACCATGTTATATATATTTTCTTAATAAATTATGTTTATGTCATATTTTTTGATATTATTCAGATAATTTTTCAAAAATGACTTTGGTAGGTTGATTATGGTCAAAGTGTTAATTATAAAATCTCCTAGAGAATAATAACCATGAAGTAATTATAATTTTTACACCCAAAATATTATTTTAAAAACAATCATGAAATATGGTTATTAAAAATGAAATATGTTACAATCATGGAGATGGTATGCCATACATACAAATGAGTAGCAATTCTATTTTCAAAAAACAATTATGGAAGGAAGGAAGGTGTTATTTTAATTTTATAAAACAATAATTATACCATAAATACCATATAATTTCTTTAATTATGATTATATATATCATATGTGGGATGTGGGGATGAATAATGAACTAATCACTTCATGAAGGTGGTAATCTCTTCGTACACATGAACGACATTATTATTTTTAAATGAATAGATAGATAAAAGGTAAAGGATATATTATATTTTTAGAATTATAAATATTTTATGAATTTCATATATATACACTAAATACATCATTACTACCAACCTTGAGAGACGATGATGGAAAATAAAGTACATCGTTTTGCGAGATGATAGTACGCCTTACACACAATCATTGGTTTTGTTTCCCATTTGAAGGAATATGAGATAGATATAAATTATACCATTAAAAAAATAAAATAAGACAATGTGAAATATACTTATGTTATTATTCAATAATGGTTAATGAATATTTTAATGTGGTTGATGAAGAAATAATATAAAAATGCTCAGTAAAGAATAATACAACTTATTTAAACAACCTCTTAAGGTTTACACCAAAATAATTCCTACGTTGGATTTATGATCAACTAAAGGCCTATTAGAAATGAGTATTGATGTGTGAAAGATACTTGGGTCGGTATTGGTTGAAAAAAAATGATTTTTAATTGTAATGAAAATAAGATAGGATGTGACCTTTTATAAGATAGAGGAGAGACACTCTGATAGTTTCTTAAAATATTAAATAAATATAAATTATTTTTTATGTTAAAATTGTTCAAAATTGATACTATTTAAGTCTAATATGAGTTTGAGTCTAAATAATATCATAAAATAATTATTTTACATGTTTGAATTACATTTTTATCCTTATATTTTTTTTACCCTTCATTATCCTTTTTGACAATTACAGTGATATCAATGTGTTTTACTCTTAAGGGGTTAATATATTTACTATAAAAGGAAGAAAAACACATAAATGGACCATGGTTGATTTCACAAACAATATAAAAATCACTTTTGTGAATGTAATGTTTTATAAAATTTAAATCATTTAATAGAATATTATTTATTTTAAAATGACATTAATGTTAATTTTAGAACTATTTATTGGATTTGACTTTTAAAAATACAATATAACAATTAAATTAAAATCTCATGCATCAAAAAATATAGAATATGTAATTTTTTTAAAAAACATCTTGGAACACAAAAATACATTATAAATATATTAAATTTACTATTTTGAATCATTATATTATATTTTTATATTAATTGAATAAAAACTATGTTGGAATTGTTTAAGCTTTTAAGAAAATTATTTCATCACAAAAAATTAAAAAAAAATAACATAACAGATATATTAGTTATCTAAAAGATTAATATTTATAACTCGAAAAATCCATTGTTTATAAGTAAGTTAAAATATTCATAATTATTAAAATTAAGAGTGTGACATTTTTTGATTTATATTTAATTGAAAATTTTAAAGCAAAAAATAGTGTCAAAAATGGAAAAAGCTATATTTAAATTTTTTTTGATTATTGATTAGTTGGAATCATCCAAGAAAAATTAAGGCAAGTGTTACAAAAATTTTTTAGTCCTTATCATCATATTTTTAACATTAATTACCCAATTTACCATTTATTGTGATAATAAAATTACTAAGATTACTATTTACTATGTACAAAAATAAAAGGGAATTTTTACAAAATTTGGACACACTAATTACAAATATAGAATCCATTTTTCAAGATTCAAACCACATAATTTTCTAGATTTATATTAAAAAAAACACTATGAAAAAGATTTTAGTAGAAAAAAAAACTTTTTAAGTATAAAATGTTTTTATACTAAATTGAAGTATAAAATTTCATTTTTAAAAATTGGATTATAATTTTTTGAATATATAGGAACAAATTAAACATTTAAAACTAATCAAATATATAATATAACATCGTATATATTCTAAAAGAAAACTCAATTTTCAATCAAAAATATTATTTTTCACTAATCAATGAAAAATCAATATTAAAAAAAATTATCAAAAATTCATCGTAGGATAATTTTTAACTGCTGAATTGAAAAATTTATTTATTTATTTTCAAATTAAATTATATAAATTAATAATTATACATTAAAATAAATCCTTATAAAAAAATAGTTAAATGAAAGTATTTAAATTTTGATTAGTAAGTTACTGAATATATTCATACTGAATAAAAAACCTCATTGATGAATATTAATAAATGAAAAAAATTATTTATTCAATTTGTACTTGGGTTATTACATTATTCCTCCCATTTGGAAATTTCATCCCCAAAATTTTATTTACTTAATAATCAAGTGGGGATATATTTCCCTAATAATTATTTTCATACTCCCATGCTGCTTCTTCAACCGTAAGGGTTTTCCATAAAACCATATATTTATATATTATCATATTCTAATACACTTCCATTCTATGGTCAAGAATATAAATTGGATTTTCTTTATTGGAAATGTTCTCTTCCAATAAAACTAATTTAGGTCCAAAAACATGAGATAATTCAAGTACAAATTTCTAAACATCAAAAAATGAAATAATTTTGGTAACTGGGATAATATCATATGAAATACAACATGATATGAAACTAACCCAACTTTCTCTAAGATTTTATACACTCTAATGAACTGTGGAATTAACTTCCATTTTTACTGAAAACATCACACTTTTATATGGAGATACTTTACAATAAACATGATCTCTTACTTTGAAAGAAAGATATTTATTCTTACTATCTATATAAATTTTATACGTACTTTGA
The DNA here is from genome assembly GCA_963277665.1 of Viscum album. Taxonomy (NCBI): domain Eukaryota; kingdom Viridiplantae; phylum Streptophyta; class Magnoliopsida; order Santalales; family Viscaceae; genus Viscum; species Viscum album. The sequence goes on along the minus strand of OY728133.1, from coordinate 146,719,361 downwards.
CCCATCCTCGTATGCTAATGAATTATCTTCACCTCCTCCACCATCTATTGGATCTATTTGAGTACCATAAAATTCTTTCTCCAACATCATTCCAACATATTGAAATCTGAAATCTATTTATATATAAATATTAAAAATGTTCCATTTTTATACTAGAATGAAAAAAGTTATTATAAGAAAACCCCACTAGAGAAAGATTGTAACTCCCCTAGATTTGATATTTTCAAAATAAATTTAATTTTTTTGATACCTTATGTTACAAAAAATATCAATTTTTGGAGAACAATAATATAATATTAAAATATTATTATCACCTAGCTATATTATTGGTGGGTATATATATGACTAAATAAGAGTTTTTATATATGTTTATTTTGAAATTATTTTTTAAAAAACACACAGTTGAAAAGTATTTTTAAAAACACGCTTTAAAGGTGGGATCGTGGCTTCCCCCTTTAGGCTTCAAGTGAAAGGTGGTAGTGGCACTACCCCCTTTTGGGTTAAGTTGAAAGGAGAAAACCCCATTTCCGCCATTGTTTAAAAAAAATATAATAATTTTATTACTTTTTTTTATTTTTTTTGTTTATATATATTTAAACAAATTTTTTCCGTAGAATTTATCTGTTATTTAAAATCCTGTAGTACTTCCACAACAGTAGTCCGGATTATGATAGAAACTCTCACCCAAGGCTCCCTTTTAGAAGATGGCTTACCCTATAAATCATTCTGCATTTCCGATGTGAGATTCTGGTTCTCCCTTTCCAACACATAACATTATGCATTTCCAATGTGGGGTTCTGTTTCAAGTACGTGACTTTGAAATACAATAAAATATAAACTATAAGACCAATATAGATGAAACTTAAAGCATGGATTAATCATATAAAAAATAGTTTAAAGAAAAAATAATTTCTTAAAAGAAGATGATAAAAGATGATGAAAAAAATAATTTATATGATTTCAAAACCACCTAATCGAAACATAAAAATGTTTCAAGAACGTGACTTTGAAATACTATAAAATATAAACTATAAGACCAACATAAATATATCTTAATTCATGTATTAAATATATAAAAAATATTTGAAAATAAAAGTAATTTTGAAAAAAATGATGATGCAAAATAATTTAAATTTTTTTAAAAGACAACTACATGAAACTTAAAAATGATTCAAGCACGTGACTTTGAAAGCCTATAAAATATAAACTATAAGACCGATATAAATGAAACATAAAAGAAAAATTAAACATATAAAAAATAGTTGAAAAAAAATTCTTAATAAATTTTCATGAAAAATAATTTATAAGCTTTCAAAACCATTTACTTGGAACTTAAAAATGATTCATGTGTGTGGCTTTAGAAGACTATAAAATATAAAAAATAAGACATATATAATTTAAAGTGAAATCATGGATTAATCACATAATAAATTATTCAATTATTTAATTAATATTTTTAATTATTAATTATAGAATAATTAATAAGTTAATTAGTAATTATTAATAATTAATTATATAATAATTAACTAATTAATTAGTAATATAATTATTAAGTATATAAGAGTTAATAAGTTAATTAGTAATATAATTATAAATTATATTTACCCATTATAATTAATAATTGGTAATTATTAAAAATTATTTTATAATAAATAATTAGTTAATTGGTAATATAATTATTAATAATATAGTAGTTAATTTGTTAATTAGTAATATAATGATAAATTAAAAATATTCAGTATAATAATTAAATAAAATTATTCATTATAATTACTAGTTACTAATTAGTAATTATTAATTAGTTAATTAGTAATATAATTATTATTTATATAATTATTAATTATATAATTATTAATTATATAATTATTAATTATATAATAATTAGTTAGTTAATTAGTAATTTTTAATAATTAATTATATAATAACTAATTAGTTAATTAGTAATATAAATAGACAATTAGTAATATAATTATTAATTATTTAATAATTAATTAGTTACTTATTAATGTAATTATTCATTATATAATAATTATTTAGTTAATTAGTAATATAATTATAAAATATATAATTTGTAATTTTTTAATTTTCAATTATTAAACAGTAATTATATAATAATTTATTAGGTTATTAGTAATTTAATTATTAATTATATAATCGTTAATTAGTTAATTTGTTGAGAACGTTAAAGTTGATTCCCTTTTTATAATTAATTAATTATTAATATAATTATAAATTATAAATACTAATTATAAATATTAATTAGTATTTATTAAAAAATATTATATAACAATTCATTAGTTAATTGGTATTATAATTATTAATTATATAATGGTTAATTAGTTAATTAGTAATATAAATATTCATTATAATTATTAATTAGTAATTACTAAAAATTATTATGTAATAATTAATTAGATAATTAGTAATATAATTATTATTTATAATTATTCATTATAATTATTCATTATAAATATTCATTATAATTATTAAATAATAAATATTAATTATTAATTAGTTAATTAGTAATATATTAATTGATTATACAACTAATAATTGTATAATAATTAATTATAAAATAATTTATTATTTAATTAGTAATATAATTATTAGTTATTTAATAATTAATTAGTTACTTAGTAATATAAATATTAATTATATAATAATTAATTAGTTAATTAGTAATATAATTATTATATATATATTTTTTAATTAGTTAATTAATAATTAATAATCATTAATTATATAATAATTAATTTGTTAATTAGTAATATAATTATTTTATATATAATAGTTAAATAGTAAATTTTTAGAAAAATAGAGGTGTGGAACTTTTTATAATTAGATAATTAGTAATATAATTATTAATTATAATCATTCATTATAATTATTAATTAATATTATTTAAAAATAATTATATAATAAATAATTATTTAATTGGTAATATAAAAACTTATTTATATAATTGTTAATTAGTTAATTAGTAATATAATTTTTCATTCTAAAAATTAACTAGTAATTATTAAAAATTATTATATCATAACAAATTAGTTAATTAGTAATATAATTCTTATTTATAATTATACATTATGATTATTCATTATAATTATTCTTTCTAATTATTCACTATAATTATGATTCATAAACTATTAATTATCAATTAGTGAATTAGTAATATAATTACTAATTATATAACTATTAATAGTATAATAATTACTTAGTTAAATAGTAATTATGAATAATTAAATAGATAATAAATAATTAGTTAGTTAGTAATATAATTATTAATTATTTAATTATTAATTATTTAATTAGTAATTATTAATCAATAATAATATAAAAATTAATTTGTTAATTATTAATATAATTATTAATTATATAATAATTAATTTGTTAATTATTTGAGAAAGATAGAGGTGAGGTCCTTTTTATAATTAGGTAATTAGTAATATAATTATAAATTATAATTATTCATCATAATTATTAATTATGATTTATTAAAAATTATTATATAATAATTATTTCGTTAATTAGAAATACAATTATTAATTATATAATAGTTAATTAATTAATTAGTAATATAATTTTAAATTATAATTTTACATTATAGTTATTAAATTTCAATTATTAAAAGTCACAATATTACTAATTAATTAGTTAATTATTGTATAATTAATTTTTTATAAATACTACCTAACTAATTAATAATTATATAACTAATTATTTATACTATTAACTTAATAATTAAGTAATTTTTTATATGATTAATCCATGTTTTATGTTTTATTTATATTGTTCTTATAGTTTATATTTTATAGGCTTTCAAAGGAACATACTTTAAACATTTTTATGTTTCAAGTAGGTGGCTTTGATAGCTTATAAATTATTTTCATTAATTTTTTTATGAAATTATTTTTATTTTAAACTATTTGTTATATGTTTAATCCATGTTTTATGTTTCATTTATGTTGGTCTTATAGTTTATATTTTACTGACTTTCAAAGTCACGTACTTGAAACATTTTTAAGTATCATGTTGGTGTTTTGAAAACGAATAAATTATTTTTCATCAAAATTTTTTTTGAAATTATTTTTATTTTCAAATATTTTTTATATTTTTAGTCCATGTTTTAATGTTCATTTATATTGGCCTTATATTTTATATTTTATATGCTTTCAAAATAACGTACTTGAATCATTTTTATGTTTCAAGTATGGGTCTTTGAAACCTTATAAATAATTTTACATCAACATTTTTTATGAATTTTTTTGTTTTCAACTGTTTCTTATATGATTATTCCATGTTTTATGTTTCATTTTTATAGGTCTTATAGTTTATAGTTTATAGTCTTTCAAAGTCATGTACTTGTAACAGAATCCCACATCGGAAATGAAGAATGTTCTACACAAGAAAGGGTGTACCAGAATCTCAAATCGGAAATGTAGAATGATTTCCAGGGTATGATCATTTATAATAGGGAGCCCTGGGTGAGAGCTTCTGTTAGAATCCAGACTACTGTAAAATTAGTACTACTAGATTTAAATAAGAGATAAATTCTCCTAAAGATTTATTTTTTTATTTTTGTTTTGTTTTGTTTATATATATATATAAATAAAATAAAAATTAATTATATTTTTTTGTTTTAGTGGAAAGGCACCATCGCTGATGCTTCCTTTCACCCGATAACAGAGGAAGCATCGATGATGATACCTTTGCGGTGTACTTTTAAAAATATTTTTATCCAAGGTGTTTAAATTTTTTTTTAAAAAAAACTTATTAAAAAAAATCAACTAAATAAACATTGAAAATTTATAGATTTCACATGCATAAAATGAATTCCTTAGTTATTAATTAATTAGAAATTAAAATAATAAATCATTTGAAAATAATGGATATGTTTTTCTGAATAAGTTTTTATTTGAGAAATATATTTTAATCGAAATAAAATAAATTTATTAATTTTTTTCGAATTATTTTAATGATATTTATATATTTATTAATTTTTTTTAACATTCATAAAATTTCTCTTTTTATACATAGGAAAACAATAAATCCAGTATTATGATTAAAAATATATTTTTCTAAAAATTAGGTATCTTTGCATTTTTCTTAATTAAAATTATTTTCTATCATTTTTAGATATTCAATTAGTTAAAATTAAGTATATATTTATATATAGGTGGCTAAAATTTGATAAATATTCCCTGATAATTTTTGGTAAATATGAACAGTAATTGTGGTAAAATTTATCACCTTGATAAATGGTAAATTATGTTAATCATGGTTTAAATTAAGTGGTTAGGCTAATATATTCCTCCATAAATATTACGTTATGAGGGGAATTGGACCCTTATAACCTTATTATAAATATTTATATGTTTAATGGATACATGTATATGAAAATGATATATATAATATTCAAATCAAAGAAAGTTATGAAATGTAAATCTCTTTATTTTTAATATCTCTTATGTATTCAAAGAGGCACCGAGGAAAGTTATAAATCAATATAAGTGCTTATTTTGATCTTCAGGAAAATATTTTCCATATAAAAGTTTTTTTAAATTTTAGTAATTACATAATGATGTTATTTTCTTATGTAACTCCAGTGTCGTACTTTCTAATTTAACAAAAATCAAATTACAAATTATATTAAAAATATGAAAAGATAAATAATTCAAATTATTTAATGTGTCCCGTGAATTTTATAGATTTATATAGCATATTAGGGAGGGTTTAAATCATTATTTTTTAATTTAGTCTTTTCATTTATGTATTTAATGCGATATTAAATGAATAGTGTAAATAATGAAATAAATTATATTTTATAATAAATAAAATTTTATTAAATGATTTGAAATTCATAAAAATCTTTTATTATGAATAAATAATGGGATATAGTTTTAAACATCAACCATGGTCCATTAATGGGTTATTTTTCATTTTAAGGTATCATTATTAACCCTTAAATGGTTGAAAACTTTAATATTATGGTAATTGTCAAAATGGTTAATGGGGGTTAAAACTAAAATATAAGGGTTATAATAGGATCCAAACAAATAAATTTTTTATTGGATGAGTGGATTTAGACTAATAATAATCTTATATTTGAATATTATAAATTTTTATAAATTTGGTCCCCATAATATATTTATATTAATTTTATATTTTATGAAATTCATATTGTTCCCTCTAAATTTTAAAAGGGTACGCTCCATTCCCTTAATCACGCCAATTTTAGCCTTATATATTGAGAAATATTTATTGAATTATCTTCTCAAATTAGATAAAAAATTTATTGGTTCTAATCTTCCCATAATAACAACCCTAAAACCCTTTAGAGGATAACTAAAAAAGTAATTTCAAAGAAGAAGTAACCACCTTAACTGATCAATTTCTTTTCTATAAATGATTTCCTCCGCTAAATCTATAGTATTTACCATAAATTAATAACTTCAGTATAGTAAATATTATTTAATATAAATATTATTTTTAAACACAATTATACACCCTCTTTCCCTTCAAATTATAATTGAATGTATCGCTCGTGCGTAAGTATGACTTACTGTATCCACATATCAATACAATTCATTTTTCATCACTATATTTTATGGATGAGTATTATGATAGATTTAATATTTATTTCATGATATTCATGATATAATTATACTTATTTATTTATAATATTACATATATTTACTTACCATCCAATCCGTTAGAAAACGATAATGTCGCACGTGTGTATGTGTGGACTACCACCTCCATAATGAGATGTGATTTTTTCCTTTCTATTTTAAATAGATGATAATAAGGATAGATTAAATGAATTTATATGATATATATAACAAGATAATTTATTTTTTTAAAATTTAATTATTATTTACCTTTCTTTCATTTCATACTTTAAAAAATGAAGTCAATATTCACGTGTAAGTGCAACCTACCCTATCGATGAACGGTGTAATTTATTTTTATATCAATAAATTTTGTAGATATATATATATATATATAATTAATATATATTATATTTATAAAATTATTAATATTTTATATATTATTAAGCATGGATCAATGTAAATGTACCATAACTACCAAACTAAAATTACATGTAAAACAAGGTAATTATCACACAGAATAGTGATTTTAAGAGTGAATTGTTAACAAATATGTGATAATTGGTTAAAATTAAATAATATATTGGTTTATATATATTATAATATGTATGGAAAAATTATGATAAAAAAATATTTATTATAAAGGATTCGTGTAAAATGATGAAGGAATTCAGACTTGATGTGAGGGGTTAATGTTAAAATCTCATTGTTAATCAAGGTTGTTTCTGATTATGTTTCCAATGATGAAATATTATGACATATCATTTAATAAAATCTATAAATATATTCTAATTTTATTATTTCATTAAAATATATGGTTCTTTTAATTTTACTCCCCTTATGTTCCATGGATACCGAAATTATGTTTTTAAAGAAATTTGACTTCATTTATATCTTCGGTAAAAAATAAATTTCTACTATTTCAAGGATTTATAAAAATGATTTAAAAAAGGTTTTAATATTATCCTAGTATTTTTTAAATTCATTTTACTATTTTTATATATTTTTTAAAAAGTGTTTGAATGGAATATTCTCTTCATTTTGAAAATGATGTATGTGGTGAATTTTCGAAAAAATGTATGCAATGTTTTTTATTTAAACATATAGATAGTGAATAGAATTTTACACCATAATGGATGCTCAATTTTTAAAGGATTCATTTACTATTTCTCAATGACTGTTTTTAATAAATATTATTTCCATAATATTTTGGAAATTTTTATATTTTAATGAATTGATTTCAAAATAGAAATGTTATTTTCCTCATGAATGTTTAATCATCTTTTGATTCATTAATGAAAGAAATCTATGATGATTATGATTTAATATGAATATGATCCATGGTAAACATGATTATTATTTATATAGATTGTTTATGTTTATGATGGAATAATTTTTATTAAGCCCATTACATTTTTATGAGTTATGCTATGATGAAATGTTTATGAAATCCATTTCTTTCCATGGGTTCTGATATGATGAATGGTTTGTCATCTAATAGAAAAAATATGTTTGATTTTTATTATGTGATGTTTGGGAAATATATCCATATCCAATTAATTGGGTAAATATTAATATCTCAAGAGATAAATAGGGCTGGAATGAGGAGTGAAACTAGTTCAATTAAAGACTATGTTTAGTACGATGGTTTTGGGAGGGAAACATGACAACTATGATGGTATTTGGAGTGAACTCATTCCACTATGATTGGATTGGAAATGAACCATAACATAAAACATTGATTTTTTTAAAAATTATTAATTTTAAAATAGATTATATATTTTCCATATTTTTTTATGTCAAACAACAATGACTTTAGTGTGTGTTATATGCAACACCGAGTTTAAACGAAACAAGTCATACAATTAAAATATAATTACTAAATATGAAAGTTATCACAAAACCAATAGAATATAGGGTAATAATAATATTAACTAAATTATGAAAACATGGTTTAAACATGTATATAAAATTAATTATTTGGAAACCAATTAATTATGAATGAAAATAAACCCCTTTTGAAAATAAAAGGAAATCTTTCCCTGAAAAACAATTTTTATGTGCACTAGTGTGTTTTATAAATATATATTAACCATATAACTTTTGGATACTTTTTTTAATGAAATATTTAAATCATATATATTCAATAAAATTTATAACATTCAACTTATGTTTTATCTATTTTTCAAATAAGATTAAATCCAATTTTATGCTTAAAAATAATATTTTTTTCTCTAAAATCTCTCTGGTCTCCTTTTTAAGATGAAATTATTTTAAAAATAATTTCTTAAAATTTTATAAAATTAATTCGATAAATAAATTTTTTTTCCAAAATTTGAATATGAAATTTTAATTAGGTTTATTTTTGTGATTTTTCTAAAATGTTACATTTTTTTGATGAATAAAGAAAAATACTGAATTTTAATTGAAATATATATTTTCACCAAAATTATTTAACAGATTAAAATATACTTTAAAATGGTTTTAAAGAATAATTTGTTAAATTTTAAATAAATTAATCCATTTTTAGTTCATTTTAATCAATTTCATATTGAAATTGGATACAAAACTTCTGAAATTTTTGAACATTTTGACTTAAAAAACCGCTTTCTCGCCTCGTCTGTGGAATTAATTTTAAATTAAATAATTCCATTTATGGGAATAAAATTTGAAAAAATGGATTCAAAATTGGGAATAATAATAATTTATATTATGTATCAAGGTTAAAGTATTTTTTTAACATAACTATTAGTAAAAACATTTAAAATTAATTAATGCAATTGAGGTTAAAACATGGTTTTTTGAGCATTATATGTATCTATACTAAAATTAATTTTAAACACATATATGATTATATTTTAAAATTTTTTATTAAATATTTATAATAATTATGACTAAATTATATAATAAATATATTTTAATATTAGTCTTAAATGGTAAATTACAAAGGTAAATAAAAATATTCATGTTACCCTGGTTAAAACTACAGTGATAAAATTGTGTAAACTAAAGAACTATAGATTAAATTAATTTAAACATGATTTTATTTTGTGTGGTGGATATTGTATCAACTGATTAATCCCTAAAAATTATCCTTAGCAAATTTTGGTGCTACCTGAGTTTAGTGATACCTCCCAATATTGAATATTTTTTGCTATTTTCAAATATTCCACCCTTATCAATTAAAAATGGGAACTCATCCTATCACTAAATTACACCATTAAATAACTATATATTAACAAATCTATGCTCAAATAACTTGAAAACATACCTGGCCTCATCCTAGAATCCTTAGTTTGGGCATAAATCCAATCTAGGATGGATTTTAATGAAAACAAAAGGAGGATACCCAAAGAATATATAACGTTCATCAATGAGCATAATTGTTTTATTTGTTACTACACCTCTTAAATTTTTATTATATTAGGAATATATAATAAAATCGTTATCTTCCATGTAAATATAATTTTTTTGTTAAGGTAATGACATAAAACCATTTACACTTCCATCAAATGTGTTATAAAATCATTATTCATGTGTACATCGAACTACCGCCTCGTGAACTGGTGTCCTTAGTTTTTTCCATTATGACTTATCACTATTTGAAATTATAATGGATTTATAGTTTATATATTATATTTATTATTTTATTATGATTCTATAATTGTTACATCTCACATACCTTCATATGCACAATTTTGTGGTAATATAATAGCGTCATTTGTTTTTATGGAAGACTACCACCTTGCGAAGTGATGTGATTAATTCACAGATTACATTGAATGTATTAATTAGAGATATAATTACAATATGTGATATATATGTATGAAAAATTAATCTATCATAATAATATATCCTTTAATTTTTTTCTTTCAATCCATCAAGAAAATTGAAACAATGTTCTTTCGTATGTTTGACCCACCATCTCCCTAAATAGGGTATTTCATTTCATATCACTAAATTTTATGTGTTAATATAAATATATATATAATTAATATGTATGACACTAATATCATGTATTAAATACTAGATAGGATTAAATCATGATCTAATAAATAGGAACAAAACTAACAAATCATAACATATACAAAAACAAAGTAGTTATTACCCGAAACATAACATTAACCTAAAAATGTTAATAAAAAAGTAATTATAGGTCATAAGAAAGTATTATATGGTATGGTATATATATATTGTTTTATAATATATTTATACCAAAATAATATTCAATATATATTTTTTTCCACATGTACGAGGTATGTCAAGACTTATGGTAATGGATTTCCATCTCACTTTTATTTTTTTGTGAGACACATGTCATGTTCACCCCATGATTATTTTATTTGATGTATATAATACCCATGAATATATATTATGTTTTTTATAATTAAAATTATGGACATTTACATATCAATTTTATGATCTATATTTCAAATGGATTACAAAAGTAACTGAATAGATAAGGGATTTTATCTTGATTTTTCTTTTTTGAGACGTATGTTATGATATTTACGTATATTATTTCACAAGGTGTATATAAAACCCATTTAACATGTAATATCATGAATTTATTTATCCTAATGATATTTCAGGTTCCTTTTTTTATTTCATATTTTTTCATAGGACTAAAAGTTACTAAATTGGTAATGATATTATATTATAATCTCATCATTTATCGAGATTGGTTACAATTATGTTTCTGATGATAAAATATTATTATCAATATCTTAAAAAACTTGTGATTTTTATTCTAATATATTTATTCATCATATTTTCTTGTAAGGTTACCATTTTAAAATCATTAGTACCTATAATAATAATTATTTTTTTAATAATGTCACACTTTATTTCTCTTTTTGATTAAAAAAGTATTTTCAACCAAACCTATGCTTTTTAAAAATGTTTTAAAAAAGTTTTACTAATATCTTATGTTTTCTAAATTATTCATTTTACACCTGTTTTAATATTTAAATTTTTTTAAAAGGAATCTTCATGTCATTTTTAAAAATAACTCCCATTTGACTTTTATTTAAAATCTAAAAAGAATATTTATTTTTAACATTCACACCATGAAAAATATTTCTCACTTTCATGATCGATCAATGATTTCCAGCTTCCCTAAAAAAAGTTATAAGTTATTTTCATATAAAATTAATCTCTAAATATTTGGGAAATTTTTAGATTTTGATTAATTTTTTTAAAGGTAATGATTTTGAAAGTGTTTTATGTTATAAAAAGTGTTCATAAAATAAGAAAAGATATTTTCCTTAATAAATATTTTAAATAATTTTCAATATTCATTTTTAAAATTTCAAGGTTACATTATAAGATTTTTATTTCAAAACTATTTTATATTTTAGAAAAAATATTTACAATGAAAAGATATTTTACTCAAGAAACGTTCCAAGTGATCTTTCAAAATCATTCTCCATCTATGATGACATCCTTTGATGTTGAATATGTTAGAGATTTGAACCAGGGGTACCATTATTATTCTTTTTCTGAATTTTTTATCTTGAAAATATGTTTATTAAATGCTTTTCTCTTCCATAAGTTATTCAATGATAAAATTCATATGATACCCACATCTTTTTTCCATTCGTAATTCTATAATGGAATAATGAAATGATTATGAAACCTATGTATTTTACACAGGTCATTATATGATGAAATTTTTATGAAACCCATATCATTTAACGAGTTATGATATGATGAATTTATGGGTGGGACTTATACCCCCCTTTAATGGATTTGGTAAAAATTTATATCTCATGAGATAAAAAGGACTTAAATGGGGACTAAACCTACTTTAATAAGATAAGACTAGAATATGGATTGAACCTAGTTTGTTAAGTGATGGTTAGTATTGGATGTGAACCTAGTTCATTAATATAGTTTTATATTGTGAAGTGAACTTGGTTCAGTAAGGAAGGTCTTGAAAAGGATGTGAACTTGGTTTAGTAAGACAGTTCTAGAATAATGATTGAACCTAGTTCATTAAGATACTTTGTACTCCATGATGGTTTTAAGAGTTAACAATTTCTACTCTAATTTTATTTGTGAACCTAATTACATGTTCACAATATTAGGAGTGAACCTAATTACATTCTCACAATGATATTCATTGACCTGTATTTATAATCTATAAAGCTATGCGTGGACCTGGTTGCATGTCTATAAGTTTATATGAGGGCCTAATTTAATTTCTATAAAATAATGAGTGAACCTATTTCTATTTATACATGTTTTTAATGTTATAAGATTATTATTATTCAAAAAATATATGTTTGATACCAATTTTGTGCTCTAATAGATCATGTTATTTGATTCCCTTATGATTCATTTCTTATGAACATCCAATATTTATAGTATGACACATATTTATTAACTTTGAAAGGTTGGGTATGAATATCATATTTTATGTTCATTATCTCATAACCTTATGATTATATTATTATTTCATATGATCATATATTTTTATAACTTATACTTACCCTTACTGAGCATATGAGCTCACCATTTATTTTCATTCCCTTACCCAAGTTATGAAGAAGGGTTTTATATAGGGTATATCTATGAAGAGTACTGAATGGGATGATCTTTTTGGGGAAAATTGAATATATTTCACTATATTATAAGACTGTGTTCTATGTTTCCAAAGTCACTAAACCATTATGGTCCTATGCCATATGTTTTTGTAACGTAATAAATATTAATCTTAAAAGATGTAATATTAATTTATGATAATTAAGCATTTCTCTAATCTTTATTAATAATATGTTTTAGTTAACCGCTGTAAAATAAGATGAGAAACATTTAGTGAGATCCTGAAAGATATTTATAAGGATATTTCTAGGTATTTAACAAAGGATATGTCTAAGAATGATTCAATGTTTAAAGAGATGTCCTAGAATTTTGGTAAAGTATTGAGAAAGTGGTTTCCAAGTAATTACATCCTTGTATGGATACTATAAATGGATGTGAATTAGGAACAAATATCCATATGGGTAAAAACCCTGAAAACACCATATTGAGATAGACTTGATCATGAACTGGTGCACGACCATGGGAATTGAAACACACCGTGTTTGACTCTCCTAAATGATTTTCTTTAAAAATTCACAAACTCTTTATAAGCCATCAAGAATGATTTAGATAGATGATGACTATGAATTACCTAGTACAAAACAATGGTGTCATATAATGTTTCATGAATATGAAATACTATTAGTGTTTTTCTTACGATGATGTGGTTTTTAGGTATGATTAGTGTTGCTCACACTATGATTTTTAGATTTAGCCAATGGAAGGAACCAGATTGAATTGGGTTAACATTGAATGTGATGGAAAATTTGTAGATGAATAACCAAATGGGATAATGATTAGAGTAAATGATACTATGATTATGAAAAATCAGTTATCATGGGAAAAGATAAATAATGTTCACATTAACCCAACTCTAGGACTCAAAAATGAATAGAAGAATAAATTTCATTTAGTGTTTAGGTAATGGAAACAATGGAGGAAAGGAGATTTAGTTTCTTAAATGTAAATAATGTTGAAATAATAACTCAAGGAAATGTATCAAAAGGAAGATAATATGTTTCAATTATATAAAAGATGGACACAAATCAAGTAATTTCAAATGAAAATTAAAAATTTTAGGACTGGAATATTGGTATCCCTAAAATTTAATCAATGGTTGATTTTTTAAAATTGAGGAATGTATGGACATTATGGATACTAATTTCATTAGGGGAAATATCATGAAGAGAATTAGCATAGTGGTACGCATAATAGTTATACTACCAATGATGAGGAGACTACAAATGACATATGAAAGGAATTAAGTATTAAATAATGAGATGATGAAGCCTAGTTATTAACTTAAAGAGGATGTGTAATATTTGCAGTATTTATGTATTATAATTCTAGAATAATGAAATATACAAGGATTTTTCATTATAAGTTTTTTGTTAATAATTTGAAATGATATGTTTAATTGTTCTAAGGAAGTAGAAAATTTATTTAATAGAATGGTGATATTCATAGAAAACACTTTAATAAGGAAAATATAACCCTTAATATGTTCATGATATTGAATTAATGATGTCTTCATATAGAGATAATTGATATGGATAATGTAGATTATACGATACTTTTAAACTCCAAACTGATAAATGATTTTTTCAAAAAATATTGTTATGATATCATTTGTGTTGTTTAAGGAGTTTTTTTGATTTAAGGAATATATATAAGAATCTGTGTAAGGAATAAGGAATCATTCAGGGTTTTAATAAGGTTTTTTGGTAATTCAGGTTATTACTATGTTTCAATAGAATACATGATAATGTTATTCACATGTTTGACATGTGATAATAAAATTCCACCTTTTGGTATATGGGAGTTAATGATATGGTCATTTTGAAAATATAGTGACCTTATTTCTAAAAATTTGGATTGTAATCTATTGTAAGGGTTATAAGAATAACCTTTTATGTAATGGTTAATGTTTAACTTTGGGGGGTGCATTAAATATTTAAACCTCACTATATGAAGATTTATTCATATTGGATAACATGTTATATCAATTTTCATGGAATGATAATGAAAAATAGATGGAATTAATTATCCTCTTCTTTATGGATCTTATGATCTATTTGATCTTTAGACATAAAAATTCTCCTTTATTTCATGGAGTAAGAGATGAAGTGGAAATTTATTAATGTCACAAACCAAATCTATTCCCCACCAAAACTACCACCAAATCCATCCCGTGACAAGGCCTGAAGGGTGTTCCCAATCCCCATGGGCTAGCACAAGTGCTCAGGTATCATAAATGAGAATTGGTAATGATTTAACTGAGTTTATAAACATAAAACAACAAATTAATCCAATAAAAAAAATATAGATTTTTTTAACCAAACATTTTAAAAAAAATTCTGAACTAAATTACATAGTTTAAAAAAACTCAACAAGACTATAAAAAATGTAAAAAACCAAAAGGAAATATACCAATAACCCTCAAGGAATGGGGCACCGCCCTCAATCCATCTTCAGAAGATATCACTGCCAAGAACCTGCTAGAAACCCAAACCACTGGTGTTAAAAATTGTACCCAACATGTGACAAAAAAAATAACCAAGTCTACTTACAAACAAGGGTGTAAGTAGGGTGTGATAAAATGCCTAGTAGGATACCACCACTAAGAGATTCCATGTGATAAACATTAAATGACAAAAAGCTTTCTTGTTTTCATAAACATGAAATGCTAGTTACAATTTATAAAAGATGAAACATAAAAATTAAAATAGTTTTCAAGTGGGAAATCATTAAGAATAAACACTTTAAAAAAATGTCAAAAATACTGGATTTTCCTACCAACCATACCATAATCCGACGTTAGTCACAACAAAACTAATGAGCACAAGTAATAGGAAATAACCCCTAGGCACAAGCTCATTGTGGGTCCCAGGTACCTTGTATCTTGGTGAGAGTAAGCATCATAATATATGTTCTCATGCACGAGACACTAGTAGGGAACATACCCATTACCAAGTGGTCCCCAATCATCATAATTATAATTTATTTAGTGTTGTATGTGTCAATCATGCTACGTGAAACTGAGTTCAAACCCCATGGATTCACTAGCATACTAGTACACGTCCACCCACCTAGATACCAGAGTTTCCCCTTCTACTCAAAAAATATCTACAAGTTAATAAATATACTTTTCATATGAAAATATCATTTTCACGTCACAGGTTCACCAAACATCAGACATGTACATCACACAAGTCACAAAATCCACTTTTTCATTCAAATTCATTTTTAAATCATACTCACACCAAAAAAAGCCCACAAAGCTTTTCAAATTTCATTAACACTTCCACAAATCCTTTATCAAATTTTATAAAACCATTAAAATACATTACATCTCACATAACATCCCACTCAAATATCATATAATACCTATTTAATCAACAAAATTCATTTGTCACAACACACTCACACAAAACAGCCCACAACCATGTTTCACAGCACTCTTCCCATTTACTAAATTTTTTTTATCACTTTATAAAACATTCAAAAATAATATTTAAAATCTTAAATAACCAAATTACCTTTAAAAAACCCATATTAGGTTAAAAAACCCACCAAATATTACATATACACCCTTTTTCCACTTTGTTTAACCAAACAAAACATTCACAATTTTCATAAAACAAACCCAGGGGGTGTGACTATGCTTCGCCCACATAACCCATTTCAAATCCCTCATTTAATTCCAAAATAATACCAATATAAAACCATAATAGAATTGGAATCCCTAAAAACATTTATTAAACTACCACAAGTGTTATAAAAAGACCTTAATTAATACCACAAAAGACACACAAGAAAAACATACGTTTTCATAAATCACTTCTAAGAAGTAAAACATGGTTTTACCACATGAACCCATTCAAAAAATCCATTTGAAGGCCCACATGACACTAAGGAATTAAAAAAATAGAATTGGAATCTCCTTTAAACCCCAATAAGTCACTTTCATATGTTATAAAATACACCCAAACATTACCCCAAGAGTCCCCCATGAAAAGCACCCAATTTCAAGCCATAATGAAACTGTAAAATTAAAATCATAATCAAATATAGAAAAAATGGTTTTCTCTCCACAAGAATCATACGATTAACATTAAAACCAGTAAACAAATCAATATAACTCATAAAAAATTGTTTACACAAGGAACCACCTACCTTTTGAGTCAAAACCCATGAATCTTGGTGCGAAACATTAACCACCCCACCACTGCATCAAAAGGGGGATAAACCCAACATAAATCCACAATATATAAAAAAAAATACACAAAATCAAAACCAAGGTTCTAACTCAAACTTCTGTAAATAAGTTAAATTCATGAATGGTGGAAGAAACCCTAATGAAAGCGAAGAAATCAAATAGAGAAACACTTACTTGAAGAGAAGTTGAATAAATCGCCCAAAATCAACCAAATATTGAATCTCCAAGCATCAAAACTTGATAGAGATGATATAAAAAGGATGAGGAGTTCATGTGGAGACTTAAATGGGTGAAAAGAGTGAAAAATTAATGATTTATAAAGGATGTATGTTACCCTCTCAAATCCAGACGGTTTGAGAAACCCAGAAAAGATTCTCCCTAATTTGAGGCTCAAATGAACTCTAAAAATGAGAAACCGATAATGGGGGTGATTCTAGGGATATTCTATTCAAGTAAGAGGTGGAATCAGATAAATATAATAAAACATTAAGGAGGTATTAAAGAATTAAATCAAAAATTTATAGAATAAAATGGTCTTCTGGGTAGGCTCAATACCATAAATAAAAACCCCAATTCACCATGATTAGTGATTTATAAAGGCCCAAAATTTACATAGAGGTGTTAATAGGTCAGGGGAGGACACATAAGAATTGTAATAGATTAAAAAGGTAAAAAAACGAAAGAGTAATAAAAGAAAAAAAAATTGGTTTTTAAATCTGGAAATGGGCTCACAGTTTGACCCAAATTTTGAAAACCCACCATTTCCACCAAAATACATGAGAACCCCCCCAAAAAGAAAAATAATGGAAATTAAATTAAATATACCATTAAAATAAGTCATGTATGTTACAATTATCCCCACCATATGACACTCCTCCCTTGGAAATCAACAATAAGCCCAAAAGCAAAAACCAAACTCAACCAAAAGACCAAAATAAACTCCTTTGCCAAGCTTCGCCCCCAATGGTCAAAAAACCTCCAGTGATCAATTATGGAATGAATAATCTAAAAAAACATAAAAAACTATCATTAAATTATTAAGAACATTCAGACATTATCCCAAAATAAAACTCCTCAATCTCCATCCGAACAAAATTCTAGAAATTTACCCAAACGAAAACATCAATGAACAAGGTTAAACTTACCTTGATTTAACCAAACCATTGGGCATTCTACGGTCCCAACGTTTTGTCAAGGAAGATTTAGGTAGTTATATAGATCTAAAAAATACTAACTACCACCAATCCAAGACCAAGTACCAAACTGAGTCACTAACACGGAGAGGCACAAATAGGATCACCACCATAAGAGAAAACCTATTTTTTCCCTGAAACAGAATCTGGACCCCAACAGGGGGAGGCTCGAACTGAATCTACGATATAAGGGGTCATATTACATTATAACCCTCCAAAATAACATAAATGAGACTCATAGCGGGTCTCCCCACCATAATAACCGACCATCTTAACTGACCAGAACAAGCCGATACGAAAAGACCCTAAAAATAAAGAGTTGGCATGACCACATGGTTAGTCCACGCGATTTGGGAAAACTTTCACTAACCATGGAGATTATTGTATTTTCATGGACTCGTAGAACACGGTCACTGCTAGTCGTGAAAAAACAATGTGCTCAACCTATCTATCCAAATTCTCAACTATGCTCAAAAAACTCAAAGGAAAATAATGGGGAAAAGAATGACATTGTGCGATAACCTAGGCACAAGGCCCTCCACCTCTTTCCATCAAACAGGAGAAACAAAAGCAAGATGACGAAACTAGTGGTTTAAACACTTCCCATATTTCATAATGAGGATTGGACTTTGTAAAAGAGTTTGAATGACCCTGGGATTTACCCTGACTATGCTCCAGCTTATCTTCAGGACCTATGGTCAGAGCTCAAATGACTAAAGCATATTAGGCCTCGCAGTTAGGCTTTGGAAACCCCTGAACATAACATTTTCTATTGGTGGTACAAAAAAACAACTCTTTAATCCTTGATATGTTTACTAAGACAAGACACAATCCACACTCATGTTACCCTCACTCGACATTTAATTGAAACAAGGGCTTAGAAGATGCACAAACATCACACCTTGTTTCTTTGGATAAGAAACACCCACAGGAAAGGACACATATAAACACATTCCTCTAAAATAGAAGATTTTAATGTTTTTCCAAGGTATACACACTACCAACATAACATATACTCTTAGATGATTTTACAACCATCACCTTTACAGTTATACAAGTACACGACATCACATGACATCACCCAAATTGACCATTGTAACTGATAGAAACAATTCGTGGAAAGGGACCCTATGCAATGTCCCCAAACAACACACAATTCCAGAAAGTTTCCATAATATCCTCTCATGACCATATATCCCACAATGGTGGTTCAACGTAAACCCTTTTTTTAAGAGAGTATGATGGAAGAATAGTCCCTCTTAGACACCATCCACACTAACAACACCAGACTAATTTCACCTTCAATATATTAGGTATCTTAAGAAGCTAAGGTCTCTTTCAACCTACCATGAGAACTCTCCTACTATAGTAGGGTCCACCAAACAAAGAGACAAAAAGGTGTAATCAAAATCTCTAAATCTCGATAAAATTATTCATTATATTGATCAACTAGAGGATCTTACAATGGCGAAACAACATAGGCTGCACTTTAGTTGTGCACTAACCCTTAATGGTGGTGTACCTTATCCAATAAGAAAACCCAAGGACCTAACCAAGATGGTCTATTGGTAAAAAAGTTCCCCAAAATAGATCCAAAAATAGGATTTAAACCACCGTAATGGCATCTCAAAACATTTCTAAGAAGATACTACTAACCGGTCCTTCTACCCAACTTACCGACCAAACACACACCCAAAACATAGTTCAAATAGGAAGGGTTCTTGGATTCAAAAAATCCCATAACATTATCATTTAAAAAAACACATAATACACACCATCCCAATCTAGTTATCAAAACATCATGTTTTCTATTAAAAACATTTCATTGAAGAGAAAATTGTTCAGCGGTTAGTGTATCCACCTATGGTACCCCATGGCCTCTTACATGAATGTTTCGATGCCACAATAGGCACCATCCTCATATCAATCCCTATATCCATCCATAGAAGCCATAAACCATCCATAATACTATATAAACCCATGAATTTGGTCGATCACGAAAATACCTAAGGTTAAAATAAAGATTCCTTCCACTTTTAAAAACTAAACTGTCAACTAATACCTCTTTCTCAAAACCACTAACCATGAAATCTAACCCAAATTACAGATTACCCAAAATTTTTAGAAATGAACAATAATTAAAATGAAAACTCACTTTAAATCCGTTCATATCAATTTCAAAACCACTCATCCCATTAGAACTCTTAAAATAGTTTAGAAAACTCTATTTGAAACAATTTTTCAAAACCAACCACGACATAGTTCATTCTTTAAAAAGAGGTGAAAGCATACCATTTTCCATTCCATTAAAATTCAGGAAATTCAGTTCTCCAATTTAAAAAATCTTACCATTCCATCCTTATTAGAAAATAATTTTTCAAAAAATTTACTCTTCTTATAAAATTTAATTTTTTCTATAAAACTGAACTTACAATATTTCAAAACTATAGGACACAAGATAATGCAAGAGGAAACTAGTTTAGGTGGGTGAAATTGAAAAATGGTTGGTGGCCATACTCAAATCACTTCACCCTCATAAAGAGGGTTATATGGAAATATCCCTAACTCAATATGGCTTTATCGGCCCTGCGAGCTCACTGAGACTGTTAACCCTAATATTTTTTCATTTCCCTTAGTCATCATTAAACCATGAAAACAAAAGAAGTCAGATAAATACCAAATTACGATGGAGACTCGAATCCTGTCTTGAGGTGTGGTGATCAAGCATAGTACCCATAACTGAAATACCAAGTCCCAAAAATCCTAACTCTATACCATCCTGAATATTTCTCAAATAACATGACCCAAAGTGTTAACCAGATCCTCCTTTGATACCATTTTGTCACAAACCAAATATGGTCATCACCAAAACCGATACCAAACCAAGACCGTGACAAGACCCAAAGGGCATTCCTGATCCCCACCAGCGGGAACAAGTGCCCGAGTATCATAAAATGAGAATTGGGAATGGTTTACCTGAGATTATAAACTTAAAATAATAAATGAATCCAATAAAACGAATCAGGATTTTTCAAACCAAACAATCTTTAAAAAAAATTCATAACTGAATTAAATAGTTTTAAAAAATAAAAAATACTATAAAAAAGGTAAAAAAAATAGGAAACATCCCATGAAACCTCATTTAATGGGGAACCTCCCTCAAGCCATCTCTACAAGACTTCACCAACAAGAACCTACTAGAAACCTGATCCACTGGCACTAAAAACGGTACCAAACCGTGACAAAAAAAATAACCAAGTCTACAAACACCCAAGGGTGTAAGTAGGGTGTGAACCTATTCATAGTAGGATACCACAACTAAGAGATTCCATGTGATAACCATTCAAAGACGAAAAGATTTCACCTTTTCATAAACAATAAATGCTAGTTACTATTTTTAAATAATTCCACTTAAAAATTTAAATAGTTTTCAACTGGGCTATCATTAAAAATAAAAACTTATAAAAAATAATGTCAAAACTACTGAATTTTCCAGCCAACCATACCATATGTTGATGGTAAGAACAATGTAACTAATAATAACAAAAAATAGGAAATAACCCCTAGGAACTAGCTCGTTGTGGGTCCCAGGAACCTCGTATCTCGGTAAGAGTAACTATAATGATATCTGTTCTCATGCATGATCCACTAGTAGGGAACATACACATAAACTGGTGTTCCCCAATAATCATCATCAAAGTTTATTTAGTGTCAGTATTTCTATGTGAAACTGAGGCCAAACTCCGTGGATTGACTAGCATACTAGTACACATCCACCCACCAAGATACCCGAGTATCCCCTTGTGCTCAAACAAGCTCAACAAGTTAAGAAACAAAATGTGCACATGAAAATATAATTTCAACATCAAAAGTTCATCAAACAGACCTCATGTACATCACACAAGTCACAAAATCCACTTTTTCATTCTAATGAATTATGAAATCATACTCACAAAAAAAATCCCACAACACTTTTCAAATTTCTTTAAAACTTACACAAATACTTTAAAATGCTTTGCAAAACCATTAAAAGAAATTTTAACTCACATTAAATCACAATAAAATATCATATAATACTTCTTTCATCAATAGAATTCATTTTTTCCGACACCCTCACACAAAACAGCTCACAACCCTATTTCGTAGCTGTCTTTCCATTTGCTAAAAGAATTCATCTTATTATAAAACATTATAACTGTAATATTTTACATATTAAATAACCACCTTAACTTTAAAAAACCCATATTTGGAGAACACATCCACCAAAAAGTACATATACACCCTTTTCCCACTTAGTTTAACAAAACAAAACATTCACAATTCTCATAAAACAAACCCATGGGGTGTAACTATGCTTCACAAAAAACAATTTCAAATATCTCATTCAATTCAAAAATAATACCAATAATAATCCATAAAATAATTATCAGACCTAACAAAATTTATTGAACTACACCCGAGTGTTATAAAAATACCTCAATTAACACCACAAAAGACACACCTGAAAACACATAGTTTCATAAATCACTTTCAAGAATTAAAACATAGTTTTACACCTTGAAACCAGTAAAAAATACCATTTAAAGGCCCACATGAGACTATGGAATTAAAAAACTAGAATTTTCAGCTCCTTTAAACCCTAGTAAGTCCCTTTTATGTGTTATAAAATACACCCAAACATTACCCCAATAGTCACATATGAAAGGCACCAAATTTCAAGCCAGAGTGCAACAATAAAATTAAAAGCTTAAGAAAATCCACGAAAAACGTTTTTCCCCAAAAAAGAAGCATATGATGAAAATTAAAACCAGAAAACCAAGAAATCTAACTCAGAAGAAATTTTATACACATAGAACCACTTACCTTTTGAGTCAAAACCCATGCATTTTGGTGCGAAACATTAACGCACCACCACCACACCAAAAGGGAGATAAACCCAAAAAAAATCCTCAATATTTCACCATAAATACACAAACTAAAAGCCTATGTTCAAACCCTATTTTCTGGACATAAGGTAACTTCATGAAAGGTGGAAGAAACCCTAATGAAAGGGAAGAAATCAAATAGTGAAACACTTACTTGAAGAGAAGTTGAAGAAATCACCCCAAATCAACCCAATGTTGAATCTCCAAGCAACAAAACCTAATAGTGAGTCTCTACTGATTCTGAAGAGGTCATGTGGTGACTAAAATGGGGAAAAAGAGTGAACAATGAATGAATTATGAAGGAATCTAGTTACCCTATCAAATATGAACAGTTTGAGAAACCCTGACAAGATTATCCCTAATTCATGGTTATAATTAGCTCCAAAAATATGGAACCAATAATGGGGGTGATCCTAGGGATATTGGTTTAAATAGGGAGGTTTAAGAACCGAAAAAAATTCCAAACATAAAGAGTTAATAAATAATTAAAATAAACATTTAAAGATGAAAATGGGCTTGCAGTCAAGCCTAATACATTAAATAAAAACCTAAATACACCAAGATTATGGATTTATAAAGGATCCAAATTGACATGGGGGGGTTAATAGGATAGGGGATGCCAATTTTGAATTGTAATTGATGAAAAATGTTAAAAAATGATAGAGTTATAAAAGAAAAAAAATTGGTTTTTAAATCTAGAAATGGGCTCATAGTTTGGCATAAATATTGAAAACCCACCATTTCCACCAAAAAGCATGAGAATCCCCCAAAACAAAGAAATAATGGAATTTAAATTAAAAATAACTTTAAAATAAGTCATGTATGTGGAAATTATGGCACAATAGATGGATGATATTATGCTTAAAAAATATAATTAAATCAAGTAAGTATATATTCTCATGAAAATTATTTAACATTAGGAAATGGATTATAAATTAAAATTTTGTTATTTTATCAAAATTTATTATGATATCAATGTACTCTTACATAAATATTAGATTTATGGTTTTTTGATCAATAATTATATTTGGATTACCCACTTTATTATGATTAATGATCTATATAACTCTCTAAAATTATTTATTCTTTTCATCCATGTCCCAATAATTACTTCCCACCTATGTTCTCATATGTGGAAACATTGTTCTGAGTTACTTTTGGTAAGATTTATGTCTCTTACATTAGTTTTTTAATGGAAAGTTTATTATTCTTTTACATGATGTGGGTTTCTATGAAGGAAATTTCAATAGTTAAATATTTGATAACCAAGATAAATTTTGAGGGAGAAATTCATTTTAAGGGGGTAGAATGTATCACCCTAAGATTATGGAAAATTATTATTTCATTTAGTTTTTTTTAACTTTTCTATAGTTTTTGGGACAAGTTATACTAATTTTACCTTGTGTTACATGAAAAATTAATTTTAAACGAAACATGTCAAGTAATTAAAATAATAATATTATTTAATAAGATACTTATCACATAATCTTTGGAATATATGATATGAATAGGATTATATAAATTATGAAAATATAGTTTAAAAATTTATGTACATTCAATTATTTTATGAGAAATAAATTATAAATGAAAATAAAATTATTTTGAAAATACAATGAAACATTTCTCTAAAAAATATTTTTTATACACAAGTGTTCCTCATATAAATTAATTAACCAAATCAATTTTTTAATTATTTTTAATGAAATTTATATATTATACATATTCAATAAAATTATTAACATTATTCTTATCTATTTCACAAACATGAAATAAAAAGAAATTAAATTTTATGCTTAAAAAAATATATTTTTCTAAAAAAATGTTATGTCAACTTTTTATTGCGAAATTATTTTAAAATTATCCTCTTATAATTCTAGAAATATATTTTATATAATAATAATATTTTTGAAATTAAATTTAAAAATTATCTTATGTTTAATTTTTGGTATTTTTCTAAAAAGTTTCATTTTTGATGAATAGTGAAAAATATTGAAATTTATTTGAAAGCTGTCTTTTCACATAAATTATTTACAATGTTTAATTGTAATTTAAATTGGATTTTAAGTATAATTTGTTCAATTATATACATATACATATATATATATATATACTAATATAATTTTGTTCATTTAAATATATTTTATTTTGATAATTGATATAAAACCTTTGTAATCTTTTGAACATTTTCACTTTAAAAACCTATTTTTTTCTTGTTATCTGCTAGATTAATTTGAAATTAAAATTTTCAATTATATAAAATTAAATTTAAAAAATGGATTTAATATTTAGAATAATAATATTTTTTATTATATAACATGTTTAAATTAAATTTTTACCTCAATTATTAGAGAAAATAGTTAAAATTAATTGATGTAATTAAGGATAAAACCGAATTTTACAAATTATAAGTGGTCATACTAAAATTAATTTTACACAAAAAATATTTTTATTTAAATATTTTTATTTAATATTTATATTCAGTAGGTTAAAATTATAAAATAAATCTCTTTTAATATTAGTCTTAATGGATAAATTAAATTGGTAAATCAAAAGATGAATGTTATCATTGAAAAAACATTAAGGATAAAATTGAGGAAACATAATCACTAATGAATAAAATGACAAAAAACCGATTTATTTTGTGTGGTGGAGGTTTTTAACGACCAATTAATCCATCACCCCCATTATGATTTAATTTTTAGGCCATATGAGGTAATTGATACTTTTTAATAGTGAATAATTTTGGTGATTTAAAGAAATGACACCCCTCCTCAATTATAAAACGGTACTCACCACTCTCACTTACTCACACATTTAAAGCCACTTTAACTGACCAAGAAATTCCCAAATTACTTTACAATTTACCCCCACTCATCATATATGGCTTATTTGGGTCATTATTTCATCCATTTAATTCTTTTAATTAAATTTTAAGGAGGATATTCGAATAAAAGGTAACATTCATCAACGAGTATCTCTGTTTGGTTTCTTCCTTCAAATCCATTTTTTATTATATATTTATTATATAATATCCTAATTATAATTCATATACTATTATGTTTTTATATTAATATTATGACCTACAACCTTTTCCACTTCAATCAAATTGGTTACGAAATCAGCATTTGTCTGTAAGTCGGAATACCACCTCGTGAACTGGTGTCATTTGTTTTTTCCACAACCACCTATCATAGTTAGAAATAACAATGGATTAATAGTTTATATATGATATTTATAATATTTATTATTTATATTATTATTTTTTAATTTTTCTTATCACACATAACTTCACACTCTCTATTTTTTTTGGAATATGATAATGTCGGTCATGTGTATGGAGGAGTATTACCTCACGAAGGGATGTAATTCCTTCAGGCTTTACATGGAATGTATTGAGGATGAATTTAATGAAAATATGTGATATATTAGACATAAAAATGATTCTTTAATGATAATTTTTCAATTATTTTTTGTTCTTTAAATCCAAAAATAAAATATAATCAATTTTCTTGCATACATAGGACCTACCGACTCCATAAATGGTGTATTTAATTTCTTCTCACTTAATTATGGGAGTTATGATAAATAAATATATACTGAATATATATAATATTAATATCATTGTTTAAATTTTATATATGACTAAATCCTGATAAAATTAAGAGGAAAAAATAATAAGTCATAACATATATGAAAAACAATGTGGTTATTGCCTGGAACATAACATTTATTAGGAATTGTAAATAAATGTATAATAAAAGGTCATAGTAAAATCATATATTGTTTGATATATATATATATGGTTATATAATATATTATAATCAACTTGTATTTATTATAAATGATAGTCGAACATGTTTGAATAAAGTGAAGACTTATGGTAATAGATTTTCATCTCACCTTTATTTCTTGGTGTGACACCTTCCATGTTCACACCATATTTATTATATGTGTTGTATATATCAACCAAGAATTTATATAATTTATATTTTAATTAAAAATATGTTTATTTACATATAAATTTTAGGATCTCTCTTTTACTGGGTTTATAGTTCAAAAGTTACCAAATTGTACGGGTTTTTGGGTCTCAATTTTTCTTCTTTGAGATATATGTTATATTATGAACCTATTTTATTTTAAGAGGTATATATAGAGAACAATTAACTTGTAATATAATGTATTTACATATCCTTATGATATTTTATGTTCCATATTTTGTTATTTTTTCTTGGTTAATATTATTCAATGTAATCAAAGTGGCAATGAATTTTATTTACAATAACATTGTTTATCGAGATTGTTTATGATTATGATTTTGGTAATAAAATATTATGATCTATCTCTCAAGAAAACCATAAATTTTATTAAATAATGTTTATTTTAAATATTTTTATGTAAATTTACTATTTTCCCTCTCTTTATTACTTTAAATAATTAAGAATTTTTTTAATAAAGTTCTAATTTATTTCCCTCATTGAACGGAAATATGTTTTATTCCAAAACCATGTTTTCTGAAAACCTTTTCAAATTTAATTTATTACATGGTTATGATTTTGAAAAGATAATTTTTTACCCATGTTTTAGTCTTTATAAAAATTTTGAAAGGTAAATTTATTTCATATTTATAAACAATTAATGTTTGGATTTTTTAAAAATGTGAAACAAATCATTATTTTTAATATGAATGACATGAAATATATTTCCAACTTTCATGAGTGAAAAATTATTTCAGGATAATATTACATGTTTTCAAAGATATTTATTAAAAAATATTCCTTTAATATTGTGTAAATTTTTATATTTTAAATAAATTATTTCAAAGTGATAAGTATTTTGAATGTGTTTTATGTTTTAAAAAGTTTTTTGAAAGAAGAAAATATATATTTTTTTCAATAAGTGTTTTCAATGATTTTTAAAGACTACTTTATAAATCTTCCATCTTATTTTCAAATATAATTATTTTAAACTATTTTATATTTTAATGAAATTATTTTCAAAGAAAATAAATTTTATTTAAGAATCATTCCAAGTAATATTTCAAATTTATTCTCCATATATGATATTGTCCTTTGTTGTTATTGTAATGAGGATTTGAACCAAGGAAACCATTATTATTAATTCTTTGAATGGTTTATCATGAAATGATTACTATGAAACATGTTGATCTTCCATAGGATATAACATGATTATATTCATATGAAACCCAACTATTTTTTCATTGGTTATTCTATGATGGAGTGATGAAATGATTATAAAACCTATCTATTTTACATAGGTTATAATATGATAAAATGTTTATAAAACCCATTTCATTTAATGTGTTATGATATTATTATTGTTTAATGATCTTGTGTAACAAATATTTATGATTTTCATTATCTGATATGCGGGACTTATATCTCCCTATAATGAATTATTTAAATATTTATATCTCATGAGATGGATAGTACAAGAATGGTGAGTGAGCCCAGTTCAGTAAGATATAACAAAAACAAGGAGTGGACCTGATTGATTAAGATAGAGAAAAAATAATAAGTTAACCCACTTTAGTACGGTAGGGTTGGAATGAAAAGTGAATCTAGTTCAATAATATAGGGTTTGAATGGGATGTAAACCTGATTTAGAAAGGCATGATTGGAACAAGGAGTGAAGTTGATATGTTTGGGAATTATTCCTCCATAATTGTCTTGGGAGTGAACATTGAAAATTATAATATTATGTGCGAACCTCATTACATATTCACAATGTTATGAGTAAACATTATTACATGTTCACAAAGTTATGTTTGGACCTATTTTTTTATGTCCATAATGTTATACGTGGAGATGTTTCCCTGTCCATCAGTTTATGCGAGGGCCTGATATTATTTCTTTAACTTAATGAGTGAAACGTTTTCTATTTATACATGTTCATAATGTTATAATCTTATTTTTATGGCATAAATCTATATTTTATTTTAAAATTATACTCTCATGGCCCAGGTTCATTGATTATATTATGATTCATGGGTTATGAAATTTCAATAATTATTCCATGAATCATGTTTATGATATATGAAAAGTTGGGTATAAACATTATTTTTTTTCATTATCACATAAATTTATTTTTTTCTTCTTTATTCATATGATTATAGATTTATATCTATTATTTTTAATGTTAATGAGCATCTAATATCACCCTTTTCGTTGTTTTCTTTTCTTGGGTTATCAAGAAAGGTTATATGTAGGGTATTTTTATGAAGAGTGCTAAATAATATGATCTCTATGAGAAACATTGAATATATTTTACTAGATTATAATTCTATTTTCCATGATTCCAAAGGAACTAAACTATTATGATAATCATGCAAGTGTTTGTGTAATTTAATGAGTATTAATCTAAAAATATGTAATATCCATGTATTAGAAGTCTTAGTTTCTACATTGACTAATAATGAAATAATTTTCTATTATTTGGAGGATTCCAAAATTCAATATCTTATGAATATGTTAACCTTTCATTGATCATTTTATTTGATTCCCTTAGGATTCATGTCTTATGAACTAATAATATTTATGTTTTAGTTAACCATTGTAAAGTATGATGTGAAACAATTAGCGAGAACCCTAAAGATAAGTCTAAATATAGGAAAAAATCCTAATGTTTTGGTAATGATCATGATTGACCCTGGTTAAACCTATGACTTCATAGAAGAAGGTTTCACGATTTAAACATCATATAAATAATTTTACATGATTATATGTTTTACCAATATGATTATTATTTCCCACACTAAGATTTTGGGTTTTATTAAATGGTTGGAACCCAAAGGAATAATTTAAATGTTGAATTTGATGCACAATGAAATAATTTTCCTTCAGAGAAATAGAATTTTATGGAATCTAGAATAAATAATATTGTTTCTATGCTCATAGAACATTCTCAAGATATGAATCCCAATAACATTTCAAACAATAAAATGAGGTAACAATGTTCTAATATGTCCATAATTAGTCAACATTCGGATTATTTTAGAGGGTCTACTAATCTGCTAATTTCTATGCAATTGATCAGTATCATTGAAATGAAATTTTCTATTCCTTAGTTTTCAAAACATTAGAAAGTTAATCATTATGTTTATAATTTCAAATGAGAAGTTGGAAAGTGGTTAAATCTTATCAATAACAATATAGATCAAGAAAAAAACAAAATCCATTGAATAAGATTAATTTATAAGGGTTTTTTAAAACAATACTTTAATAGTATTCTTCATAGAAAAATGGAGAAAGAATTCCGTGAGTTAAATCAGAAGGATCATGATTCTATTGGTACTTTTTAGGAAAATTTCACAATACATTCAAGGTATTCTTTTGGTATTATCATATAACTTGTAATTATAGATTATCAATACTTCAGTGGATTAAAAAAGTCTATTATGAGGGTTATCCATAAGGGACTTCAATAGATATGAAGATATTGTTTGATGTACACCCAAGGAGTAGTTGGAGTTCAGATTTACATATAAATATCAATGTTTTGATAAGAAAAGAAAAATTATATTTAAATAAAATTAAAAAAACCATATAGAGAAGAATATGAGCGTTTATTTATGCTCAAATCATAGAAGGAATCATGGGAGAAATTTTATAAGGTAACTGGTAAATTTATGAAGTGTGGAATGGAATTTCACTAGAC
Source organism: Viscum album (assembly GCA_963277665.1). Classification (NCBI taxonomy): domain Eukaryota; kingdom Viridiplantae; phylum Streptophyta; class Magnoliopsida; order Santalales; family Viscaceae; genus Viscum; species Viscum album. The sequence goes on along the minus strand of OY728133.1, from coordinate 146,688,154 downwards.
AATTGAATGTTGATGTGGTGAGAAAAATTTATCTAATGGTGAGAATAAAGAGAAACATCCATTGAATTCACTAGCCACACTCCATTTTTTTAAATTCTAGGATTATGGGAATTATTCTAACTAATGACCAAATCTAAATTTTAATGGAAATTTTCAAAACCAATAACCTCTTAATACTAGATTCAAATGGAAATATCATGCAATGAATATTTCTGATGAGAGGTAAGATGAAGATGTGGTAAAAGGTACACTAACTATCCACACTAGATATGGTAATGTATTATTTGATTTTGGATATACCCAGACTTTTTATAAAGACCTTGTTTTATACTTGAAAGACATTGAACTAATTATATACATATTTTTGGTGTCAGAATCTGAGATGGTGTGCAATTATAAGGCTCAATGTGCCCAAATTAAATTTTATTAAAATATTAAATATATTTTATGTTAAAACAGTTTAGTTTCATAAATAAAATAAGATATATCTTAAATAGAATCTCAGATCAGAAATATTATACCTTGTTTGAGTTTTTAATGCGATGTTTACCAAAGTCATGACCTTAAATAAGCCAGTGCAGGGTGTTATGATAACCCAGCTTTTGGTTTTAAGTTTAATGGATTAATTGAATTATTATTAAAAGTAACTCATAAAATTAAAACAATGGATTAAATCTATAAAATTACCATGATAGTGATATTATCAAGGTTATCTGCAAAAAACCTAGGAGAATCGATAGCGTTCTCCTCCACCTTCTATTGGGTAATTGAATCAGACGATGATGAATCTATGGATCAAATTAGATCGAAGTGAAGAAAATTCAACAAATCCTATAAATCATTGGAGTTTATTTTATTTAAAGTTGAACAATTATTTTTTATTTAGGGCCTATTATTTTGTATTTTACACCCTTTTTGTGTAAATTTATTAAGAATTATAATGCCTTCCTTGATCTGCACCAATTTCTAGATGGTTTATGCACCCATGCAGTAAAATTAAATTTTCATTCATTTGTATTCTAACAAGGATATCCAAATTTTTATTATTATACAATAATTCTTATACAATGATTGTTTAATAATTTTTATGATGAATTTATCCAATAAATTATTCAGGGTTGTCATCATGGTACCATGTGGTTGCGATTCCACATTGCTGGGTGGGATCAAGTCTGATAAGATCCAAAAATTCACAATGGTTTCATGAGTGATGAAGGGATCAATTATGAAGGATGGATTTGGAGACCAATCATGGTATAGTCATGTTTTTTCTTTTATTTGAGATTTGAGTTCAATGAGGTCAAGTGGATTCCTAGTAGAGTGTAAGAGTTTTCACTGGATAAATTAGAACTCAATTTCCTACCACATGAGGGAAAAAATCATAAATGGGAGCGTAGAGTCATAGAATTCAGGATGAGGTAAGGTTAAATTAAAATTTGGTATGATCAGGTCTGAAGCATAGAGACCAGATCTAGAAATTCTAGAAAAATCTTCACTATACTCTGTATTGTTCTAAGAACACATGGTTTGTTCGGCTATGGCTACAGAGGTTAAGATTTCTGCAATTTATAGTTATCACATTCTATGTTGGAGAACTACCTGCTATGTTACCTTTTGCTGGAATCCCATAATGTTCTTCATATGTACAAGAAAATAGGCACAACTAAACACACTCCATGTGCCAGAGTACACATACACGACCTCAAACATGGGTGGAAAAAAGTGTGGATTGAAACCCTCTGTAACGAAGTACATAGACGTGAGATGAGTACACAAACATGGCCAATGAGCATGGGAAAGACCCAGGGAGGCTCAAAAACGTTGTGTGTACCCCACCACATGTCCTCTAGTCTGACATGAGAAATGAGCCATGTATCATTATGGAAAAGACTAGAAGATAGAGTGGGACTAGAATCCAGGTGGGTCTCCTCACATACCATGTTCCCCTCGGTTCCTTTTTTGGAAACATATAACTCTCATATATCTTTCATTTGGACTTGGATTGTGGACCTATAGTAGCATATCCAGAGTGTTTTTCTATGTAGAACATGGTGGTTCCCTCTATTGTTTTTTTTTGGGATACAATGTTAGAAGTTTTAGAACTGATTCCAATTTACGTGGCATTTGGTGGCAGCAGTGATCAGACAGTGAATCACCAATGACCTAAAGAGGGAAACCCCCTTATAGATCTTGGCATGAGTCATCTATATATCGATTAGAACCCCCTATTAGATAGGATGTAGGTTCTAGAGTGATATGGTGGATCCCACCTGGAAGAGTAGGGAGTGATTCCTCTATCTACTACAGGACCTCATGAAACTAGAGTAGAAGCCCCCAATCAGATAAGGAATCAGTCCTCAACTTATATAGTGGAACCCCCATATGATATCAACATGATTCTGATATATACCAATTGGAACCCCCTATCAGGTAGGGCACATGTCCTTATGACACCATTGTGGAACCCCCCATAATCCTGGGAATGGGCCCTCTACCTATATAGTGAATCCTCCATGATCCATTAGGGAATGAGTACTCTACATGGAGATTGTTCCCCCTTGACTATACAAAATATTACTGAGGTTTTGGACTCCACATAGTTACTTCTATGTAGACTCATGAGATTCTCGCCATTATTGATGGACTTTTGGAACATATGGAACTTTTTTTGGGATGGGATGTGAGATAGAGATCCCATTTATATATCATTTATTCTTCTTTACTATGCATATAAATATATATTTATCCATGTTGAGGGATTTTGTTACCCTCTTTCTATGGGTGGAAGTGAATCGACGTGTATTAGTCCTATTTGATGTATTGATTTCACTATGGTTGGATGAGGTTTACTTCCTTGATTTGGGTTGAGTTATTTACCATCTATTCCTATTGTGTCTCTTACTTCCCCACCCCCTTTGCACTTTCAATGTGTCCTATTGGGTATGTATATAGTCACCCCTTCCTAGGATCTTACCACATGTGTTGTGTCTTATAAAGAAAATGGAGAGGTTAGCGGTGACATCATAGGATCTTAGGGATACTTGGAGCCTTGGAATGTGTACATGGATTTTATCATGGATATTAATAGATGATCTCTCTCAACATTTTGATTTCAAGTTTTTTTAGGTTGGGATATCTTCTAGTTAGTCTTGTATTTTCTCTTTTACTATTTATTTTTTACTTTCGTACTCTTGTACACCCTATAGGATTTTCATTCTTGTCTTAAATTCTAGCTATTACATATTTTTATATTTATTCTTCTGAACTTTTTAATTGAGATTGTTTATTTTTTTAATATAGGCACATTAAGAAAATTTCTCCCATTTAGGATAATCCTTTAGACACTTGTCTCCACCCCTAGCCTATGGAGACGGGCCTGGGGTAGTTTTATCTTGAACCTTGGTTATGGATAGGTCATGAAATATTGGTATCATAGATGTTCATTCCATAGTAACATGTTTTGTGTAGTACCATTTGGAAGATTAGTTTAAGATTTAGATAAATAGTATCAATGTATCTCAAGTGAGTATCTAAGAACAGGGAACATAGTGATGGTATGGGCGGCCTATGTATCCATTCACTAGTACATTTAATACCTTAATTTCGACTCGGCATACCAAGACATTGGTTACACGTATCCATGATATATTAATCATATAGGATTGAGACATTGACCATACTTCTTGATTCAACTCACACTTATATATATATATATATATATATATATATATATGCTCATCTGATTGTGGTAAGTCATTATTAAATATTCAAGATTGTTCCATTAAGATAGCTAGCCAAGATACTAGTTCTATATTGTTATGATGATATGATGAGTGAGGATGCCTTAGTTCAGGGTCCATCACATGAGTTTATTCCTCTAGGTGGATAGTTAGTAGTATCCCCACCTTTTGAGAAACAAATCATAATAATAGGGAATACTAAGGATGTTCATAAGCATAACATACTCCACGGGATCCAGTATAATAGGATACCGAGGTTCCATGATGAGCCAGATCCCAAGGAATTGGAGTATTGGTTATAGTCAATGGTCTATGTCTTTAGGGTTATTTGGACAATGATAGATTGGGTGGTTGCACTAGAAGGTATAATTTTCCATGGAGTATCTTGGAAATGGTTCATTCATTTTATCCAGATGCAAGATGTTTTGATATTATCATGGATAGACTTCTAGAAGCTATTTTGTTATGTGTACAACCCCTAATTCTTTACTCAGTTCAAATTTTGGAGCTTTTGGAGTTGTAAGAGGGATGAATGCCAGTGGTTGTGTACAATGTGAAGTTCACATACCATACTCTACAATCAATCCAAATGACCAGTGATGGATATTACTAAGCATGAATTACTTAGAAGAGACTCCAAAGAGAGATCCATTACATTGTGGTTCCATTATAAAATCCCACCTTTACTTTGGTGTTGGAGTGGAAACTAGTGATATATTTATTCCTGTTAGAGGAATATCCGGAAACATGAGGTGACACTAGGAATCATAGTTCCAAGTAATCTATAATATATTGAAGATTTTAGTCAATAGGATCTTGATGTAGAATCCCTCCTCATGATCAGACTAATGAATTTGGTCAGGGTAGTGCAGAGGAATAGGGGAGCCTAGAGAGCGTCAGTTCTATGCTAAGGATGGGTGATGTCACATAGCACATGACATCCCAACCATATTTACTAAGGAGCATAGTTATATAGCATAAATACCACCATGTAAGAGATAAAACCATGATCATAATCTCCCAGGAGATGATAGGGAGGACCCTAGGGAGGTATATATGGTATAGTAGTAGCTATGGGTGGTTGACGACACAATGTGGTCCTTCTACCACCACCACCAGGCTGCCCACATCCTTCTTAGGGAGATGATGGTCAAGGCTATAGATAGATATAGGCTATGGAAGCTCATAATACTGTGGCACATGATATGATTATATGTAAGATATATATGTTGTATACTATTTCTTTAGCACTAATTGAGATAAGCTCCAATCCTTCCATTATCAATATACTCTATGTGTGAGATCTGGGGATCCTAGTAGGGGATTTACCCAACAGCTTTGTCTTAATGTTCCTATAAGAAATGATTCATTAATATCTCTTATCTGTAGATAGTGTGAGCTATATCTTGGGGAAGATAGGTTCATGTGGGTCCTTCTGGTCATCAATATAAAACACTAGGATGTCATCTTGGGTATATTTTTTTTATCTGTGGTCCATGCCTAGATTTAATATCATCCTAGACAATTAATATTCCCTCTCACTAATGATATGAGATTCTCATTTACATTTGAGAGAGATCACTTGGTATAGAATGTGGGATCTTCAAACAGGGAGATGTAGAACATCACCCATCAATTTTCTTGTACATACCTTGGGGTAACATGCTCTTTAGGCATATGGATTCCTTCCATCATGGAGGATTATATAGATTCCTTACCTGAGGATGTTCTCAGACTACATCTGAGGTAGGATATGGTGTTTTGTATCAAATTTCATCTTGGTACTTCTCTTATATATTTTGTAGCATATCAGATGGCCCCTATTGAGCTCTGGTTGTTGCATATGCACTTAGATAAACCTTTAGAGAAGGTTTTTCCGAGTCCCATTGTGTCCCCCAAGGAAGCATCGGTGTTGTTCGTGAAAAATGAGGACAAGATCATGTGATGTTACATGGATTATCATCACTTGAACTAGGAAAAGATAAATAAAATGCACCCTTTCTTAAGGATTGATAACCTTTTTGAATAGTTTCAAGGTTCTATATGGTTCTAAATGATCAATATCAGCTCTGGTCACCACCTATTGATGGTTCTCTAGGATTATATTTCAAATATAGAATTCTAATGTCTCTGAGGACACTATGAGTTCATAGTGATTTTCTTTGGTGTAAATAATTACCTAGCCGTGTTTATGGAAACAATGAACTAGGTATTTTAGCAATTATTGAACAAGTTTGAGGTTGTGTTCATTAACGTCATAGTCATCTATTTAGAATTAGAGGAATAGCTTGAATAGAACATGAAAATGGTTCTAGAATTTATTTGAATTTACTGTTTTTATGGTGAGCACTTGAAGTTCTAGTTAGTTATATACAAAGTTCACTTTATTGGGCATGTCATTTATGAGCATGGTTTATCAATGGAACCAGTAAAGATTTATGTTGTTCTTTCTTGAGAGCCACCCATGAGTGTGTTAGAGGAGAAAAGTTTTCTGTATATAGTGGGTTAATACATGAGGTTTTTAGAAGGACTCACAAGGATAGTAAACCCTTTGACCAATCTGAGATAGTATGAGAAGCCTTTAAATTAGATTGAGTAATTACAGAGATCCTTTGAGGAGTTGAGGATGAGGGTGATGAGTGATCCTATCTTGAGACTACTGGAGGAGGGAATAGAGTATGTAGTGTATTGGGATGTATTTGGAGCTGGTCTCAACTACATGTTAATGTAGTAGTTTATAGTTATCCGATATAGGTCGAGGTAGTTGATACACCATGAGAAGAACAACGCAACTCATGACCTAGAGATGACACCAGTAGTCTTCACCTTGAAAATTTGTAGGCAAAATATACTAGGAGAGTGCTTTATGGTTTACTCAATCCATCATAGTATTAGGTATGCATTCATATATAGAGACATAAAAATTAATAAAACAGAACTGGTTGGTGTTTCTATAAGACTATTACATTGAGATACTCTATACAATATGGAAGGAAAAATGGTAGTGGATTCCTATAGTAGAAATTACTAGGCTTGATTGGTGCATGAGGATTCTAAGCATTTGTCTTCCTTTTAGAAGACCCAGTTAGAGTAGGAGGGTGAAACATTTCATCAGTTGATGGAATTTACTCCTCTACTTATCGAGTGTGTCATAGTGTTACAACTTAGAGACATCGACTACGAGGTTGTGCATGATATGATATTAATGGTAGATTCAACATATAGATACTATGAAATATTGAATCATGTCATCCTTTTTAGGGACATATGGTGGTCCTAGTCTCAATGTAGGAGGAGGTGACGTGAGAGTTCCACAATTCTCCCCTGGATATAAATCCCACTTTGGGGAATATTTATAGAAACCTTTAGCATAACGTTTTGTGGTCTGACATGAGATATGGAATGGTTGAGTTTGTCTCCCAATGACTCACTACTCATAAGGTGAAGGTTGAGAACCAGGTTCTGGTAGGTTCATTACATCCCCTTAAGACCTCAGAATGGAAGTGGGTTGACTTATCCATTGACTTTATGACATGTGTTCCATAGATAAAGAAGGGACATGATGCCATCTGGGTGATATTTTTTTGACTCATGTAGTCATTACCATTTATTACTTTTAGGGAGAAGATTTTGGTGGAGAGTTTAGGGAAAATCTATGCATGAAATATTTTTTCCTTCATGGGTCTCCCATAACTATTATCTCCAATTGTGATTTATGGTTCATGTCACAGTTTAAGAGAGTCTTTCATGAGGTATTCGATACCCATATGAGAATGAGTACAACTTTTCACTCATACACATATGGGAAGATAGAGTTCACTACCGAGGTGATGGAGGATATGCTGAGGTATTTCATGTTAGACTAATGATGGGAATCTATGGATCACTTTACATTCATAGAGTTTGCACACAAAAACATCTACCCCTCTACTTTTGGAATGAAACCTTTTGATTCCCTATAAAAGAGACCCTATAATTCACCCTTGTACTGGACATAGATAGAAAAGTTGTTTCTTGTGGGTCTAGAGTTAGTGTTGGTGATGATGAATAAAGTATTGGTCATCTGTGAGTATATGAGGATGACCCCACAAATGTAGAAATATTACATTGATCAACATAGTATTCCATTGGAGTTCAGTAAGGGAAATAATGTTTTCCAAAGAGTCACCCCACCATGGGGATTATGAAGATTCAACTGGGAGAAAATCTATCTATGAGGTTCATTATTCCATTTGGGATTGTCTAGAGGGTTGGTAAAGTTTATAACCACCATGACCTAGCCCATAGTTGGAGTGAGTGCACGACATATTCAATGTTTCATAGATGAGGATATACATTCTTGAAACCATGCACATAATCGACTCGGGAGATATGGACATTGAGGATTGGGCCACTTTTTCGAAGAACATGGTGCTGATTGAGGATCAACAGGAGAATAACCTATTTGGTTTGGCCATCTACATGGTTCTTGTGTTGTGGAAACAAGGAAATGTTCATGAGAGATACTGGGAGTGGGAGATCTAGATGTGGGCTCTGTATTATGAGTTTTTTTAGTTTTTTTAGGGATGAGAAAATTGAATTATAGAATGATTTGAATACCCAATTATTTCCATGAAATTATATGAAATATTATATATATATTTGGATTCAGATGCTGAGATGGAGTGTGATTCTAAGGCCTACTATTCTCAGAATTAATTTTATAAAAATATTGAATATATTTAATATTATGTGTGAATGGTTTATCAAAGGTAATGGGATATATGTTACACATAATATCATTTCATAAATCAGAGATCATGGTTGTCTCCGAAACATGATTTTTACCCTAGGCATGACATACAATAGTTCATTTAAGTGTGTTTGGATATGACATCCGTTAGAGGTATGTTTAGAGGATTAATTAAACTGTTAATTTAATTTATTCATTAAATTAATTCATTGGATTACAACTATAAAATCACTGCTAAAGAGATTTTACCAGGGTTATGCACATAAACCCTTTTATAATCATGATCTCTCTTCTCCTCTTTCCATTGTTGAATCTAATCAGATGATGATGGGTCTTAGGATCAGAGAAGATCGAATCACCAAAAATGAAATGACTCATCTCAATCCCTTTTAGGTGAATTCACTGATGAAAAAAGATCCAATATATAAGTTATCAATCATAAATTCATTATTTACAACCTTATTGATTAAAATGATTGATCATGATCAATGATTCCTTTATTTTCACCATTTCTTAGATATTTCTTGCAACCATGTTCTGAAATTAAATTGGGCTTCATTTGTTTTTAAAATGAATCTCTCTATTTATTCATTAGATAAGAAATCTTGGAAAAAAATTGTTTAACCCTTATTATTTCACCTTCTCTAAAAAATTCATCACATTTTTCTTTTTTGGACAACGAGGTCGGGACTCGACATTTCTTAGTGGGACTGACCCTAATGAGACTTCTGAATTCTGAATAGTTTCATGAGAAACAAAGGGATCAATGATCAATTATTTATTTTTAGGGAAATCATGGCATAATAGGTTTTTTTCTTGTATTTGAGATCCATGAACTATGGGATTGAGCAGAGATAGGGAAGTGAATACCAGTTCACATGGGATGAATTAGAACTTGATTTCAGCCACCAGAGGGTCAGAATCACTAACCAGAGTGTAGATCCACTGATTTTAGGAGGAGACAAGGTAATATTTAGAGGAATAAGGATAAGATCTAAATCATGGTGACTGGCTATAGAAATTATAAAAATATCATGACTAAATGATTTTTAGTTTGAAGAACACATAGCCTATCAGGCCCTGGCTATGGCAGTTATGGTTTCATCAATTTATAATTATCACACACTGTGTGGGAGCCCCACACACCATGTAAACATGTGACGGTGGCCCATAAAGTACTATAGGAGTACATAAAAATGGTAATGGATAGGAATAGACCATGTTTTGGAGCATACATACATGAACATAGACACAGGTCGAAACTGTGTTGATGGGCATGTCATGTATCGAAAGTACATGGACATAATATGGGTGCACAGACATGACCAAGGAGCACAGGTAAGACCCCAAGTGGCTCATACATGCCATGTATACCCCCTAGAAGATGTGTATCCCTATATAGGATGCAATCTATGTACCATTAGGGACACAACATGATGATGGATCAAGGCCACATGCCTTGTGGGTCTCCTCACAAGTTATGTAATCTTTAGTTATTTTTAAGGAAACTTCCCACTCTCGTATCTCTTTCATTTGGACTCAAATTTTTGATCTTGAGTATACTACCTAGAATTTTTTACATGTAAAACATGTTGGTGCCCTCTAATATGTATTTAGGGATATGATATGAGATGTTCTCGGTGTGAATCTCTTTTAGATGGTGCTTGATGATGATAGTTATCAGACATAGGATCACCAGTGACCTATATATTGGAAACCCTTGAAGGATCATGACGCATGTACTACATATAATGAGTGGAACCCCTAATAAGATAGGGATTAGGTCCTCATGAAACTAGAGTGTAAACCACTATTGGATAGGGCACAATTCCTCGACCTATAGAGTGGAATCTCCTTGGAAGATTAGAGCATAGCCCTATTATCTACAGAGTTGAACCCCTATAAGATAGTGCACCGGTCCTCATGACACTATAGTGGAACCCCCTATCAGATTAGATGTGGGAACTTGAACTATAGAGTGTAACCTCTAGTGGATAAGGGAATGAGTCCTCAAGATGTTGAGTTCAACCCCTATCAGATAGAGTGAGTGTCCTCGTGACACCAGAGTAGAACATCCCATCAACATGGGTGCAGGTCATCTACCTAGAGAGTGGAATCTCTTGATACATCAGATCATGAATCTTTTACATGTAGATTGTTCCACATGACTATGTGATACAATAATGAGGAAATGGACTCTAATGGTCACTCTTGGGGAGATTCATGTGATTTTGGGCATCATTGATGGACTTTTGGAACTAATGGATCATTTCCTTATCTCAGTTGTGAGATAGAGATTATCTTTCTATCTCATTTGGGATTATTTTTTGAACACATATATTAATATTTTGGTTTCCATGTTATTTGTTTTTTACTCTCTTACTATGGGTTGTAGATACATGAAGTGAAGTCCACCTACATGTCATATTGATATTCCTATGGTTGGATGAGGTTTACTTTATTGATTTTGGTTGAGTTGTTTACTATCTCTTCCTATCGTGTTTCTTATTGCTCCCCTATTAGAATTCAGGGAATCCTAGTGGGTATGTAGATACTCACAACTGAATGGTCCTTTATCACACATGTCATGTATTATGTAGACGACAGATAGGTTAATAGTGACTTCATTGGAGCTTAGGTATTCTTGGTGCTTTGGATAGCACACAATGATCATATCTTGGAGATTATGTGTTGGGTACTCTTTTCATTTTAATTTCCAATTTTTTCAGGTTAGGAGAAATTATAATTAGGCCTGTATTTTTCCCCTTTGCTTTTAAGTTTTCACTATTATACTCTTATACACCCATGAGGTCCTACATGCTTGGTTTATATTCTACTTGTTGCATCTTTATATTTTTATTCCTTTGAAAATTTTCATTGATAGGGTCAAGTGTGTGTGTATATATACACTAGGAAAAGACCTCCCATTTAAGATATTCATTTCAATACATGGATCCAACCCCTTGACAATAGATTTATTCTTGGGGAAGTTATGGCTCGAGCCTCGATTAGGGTTTGGTCGTGAAAATTTTATACGTAAAATATTTTCTAAGGGTATTGCAGTACCACAAAAAAAATTAGATGTGAAGTTAGAACTAAACTCACATAATGTTATGATGATAAAATCCTAAGTCCATGATTCTTTTCAAGTTGAATATTGTGGGAATGTGTGTCTTGAAATATTTTCATCATTCCTCTAGTTGAATCAATGTAATTTTAGCAATTGATTTGATTTATTTAAACAAATAAGACATCAATTTTTAAGGAAGGGAAGTTATGTTTGATATTTTGAACCATCCTATGATCACCTATCAGTGTGATGAAAACAATTAATGTCCAATGGAAATTAAATCCATCATATGGGTTATGAATTATATTAAAAATGGGATTTTAACCAATATGGTTGGAGATATACTCAACATAATTAATATGCCTATTACGAGAGATTTTGGTAATGTATTTTTGAAATAGTTTCATAGTCTTCCACTAAATCATGAAGTTGAGTATTCAGTATAACTCATACCTGATGACACACTTATTTCCATGAATCTATATAAAATGGCCCCAAATAAGTTTCAATAAATAAAGAAAAAACTCTACGAAAATATTGGCAACAAAATTCATTCATAAAATTGAATCACCTTGGGGTGAAACTTTTCTTTTTTAAGAATAAATATGAATAAATGGGACTCAACATTGATTTTCGACAACTTATCAAGATCACTATCAAGAAAAAGTGTTATCTTACCTTTTATTGATGACATGTTTGATGAAAAATGTCTGTGAATATTTTTTCAAGATTAATCCTCATTATGGATCCTATCAACTGAGGCTAAATATTCAGGATATACCCAAGACAACATTATGTACAAGGTATGAGCCCAATGAATTAATAGTGATTCCATTTGGTCATAATAATGACCCAAAATTTTTTATGGTTTTAATGAACAATGTATTTAGATAAAAACTTGATCATCTTGTGGTAGTATTTATAAATAAAATTGATATATATTAAAAGTAAAAATAATACTATGAATACAACTTAATAATTGTTCTGAAGACCCCCAGGAAGGAGAATATTTATAAAATATTTACCAAGTGTGAATTTCAGTTTCATAAATTTTCATTTTTTGAGCCATATAATCTCATATGAGGGTATGTTAGTTAGAACTTCAAATATTTATGTTTTTGAACATTTTCCCGAATAACCAATTTTACTAAGATCCAAAATTTTATTTCATTTTATGGATATTATTGGTGTTTTTTGGAGAATTTTTAAATAATATTAAATCAATTAACATTTTTTACTAATTAGGGACCCAAGTTCCTTTTGGAGGTTGATTGTGAGAAATGTTTTATGGAACTGAAAATAAGGCTAGTCAATAGACATATTCTTACACTACTTTACAGTGGAGAAGGGGTTTCATTCTATAGTAATGCATTAACGAAGGGATTAAGATGCATCATTATGTATAAAACTATGGTTAATGATTATTAATCATGATAATTTAATTTACATGATAAAAATTACCCAACTCATTATTTTTAGTTATATACATTAATTTTTTTCATTAAAGATATAGATGCATTATCTCAATGGAGAAAATTGTGACATATATACTGATATAAATATTTTAAAATATATTTTATCTCAAAAATAATATAACATGAACCAAAGAATATGGTTGGAGGTGATTAAAGATTATGAACATGAAATACATTACCACAATGTGATAACGGACAAAGTGGAAAATGGTTTGAGATCAAAGGATCATTCAATCTTTTCTATGAATAATATAATAAAAGATATGATATTTATGGACTCACAAAATATGGTTATAGAAATATTGAAGGAATGAGAGAAATATTATCTTTTTAAAATGAGTGTTAAAAAATCTACCCTAGTAAAGATTAAAGATGAAATGAAGAAAGTTGTATATCTGAAAAAGAAATTAAGAAATGTTCATGACTTAACACTTGATTATGATGGAATGATAAGGTGTAAGAATCATGTATATTTACCTTTGGTGCCAGATCAAAAGAATTAGTTTATTGATAAATCTCATAGTTCATCAATATATATTAATCATGGAAGTACAAAGATGTATAAATATTTGAAAGAGTATTTATGTAGGGATAACATTAAGAGAAATATTATAGAGCATATTTTATAGTCCTAGGTATGTTAGATTGTTAAGGATGAGAGACATTATTATAAAGGGATGTTACAAACATTAACCATACTATAATGGAAATGGGAAACATTTCCATCTATTTGGTCATCAGATATCCCAAAACATCTATAAGTATTAATATTTGTGTTGATGTCAATCCCCTTATTAATTCGAAACAATTCATTTGTATTAGATAATATTTATATCTTGACCAAATTACTCATTTATACATTAAGTAAGTAGTAAAATTTAATGGTGTACCACTATCAATTGTATCTTATCATGATATGAGGATTACCTTGATATTTTGGAAAAGTATTCACTAGGATCTAGATACAGAGTTAATTTTCAACACTTATTATTATACTCAGATATATTGTTAGTATAAGAGAAAAAATAAAACTATATAAGACATTTTTAGATCATTTCTTATGGATTTAAAAGGTAGTTGGGATCAACACATTCATTTGGTAGAATTTTGTGACAAAAATATAATTCACTCTAACATTCAGATGGATCCTTAAGACTCCTTATATGTTTTTTTATAGAAATATAATGTGATAGAATTATTTTGTATAAATAATGTTACTGGGACATGATCTAGATGAGGACATCATAGAGAAGTTTAGATACATTCGAACACACATAATAGCTACTCAGATTTGACCAAAAATTTATTCTATAAATCATAGATGTTAGAGACATGGTATTCCTAGTAATATATCCATTGAAAATAAATTTCATACTTTTAAATAAGAAAAAAATAATCCCTAGGTATATTGGTACTTTTTAGATTCATCATCAGATTGGGATGGTAGCTTATCGATCGGTGCTTCCATCAAATGTATCTCAAGTTCATGATGTGCTCCATATATCTCTCTGATTGAAGTACATAACGGATCCTTCACATATACCAAGATTAATGGACATATTTTTAGAGAATTATCTTCCTTATGTGAAACAACAATTGGATATTCTAGGTTATAGAGAAATGTACAATAAGGAAAGACCACTCACCAGATTAATGTTTTATGGTGAAACCACCAATTTGAGGAAGCTATGTGGGAGCATAAGGATATAATGAGTTAGAATAATACACAGTTGTTTTTATCATAGTAATATATTTTCGAGGGTGAAATTATTTTTATCTAGGTATTATTTAATACCAAGATATTTTAAAAAGAAAAATTTCAAATAAATTTAATATCTTCGATAAATTGCATTACACCTAAAAAAGATAAGACGAACCATGAAATAATATTAAAATATTATTATCCGATATTAAATATATTGGAGGTTATTAATATGAATAAAAAAATTATGAAAATTTATAGGCAAAAAATGTATAAAATTAATTAATTAGTTATCTGTTAATTAGAAATGAAATTAAATATACATAAGAAAAATAATGGAGTTGTTTTTCTAAAAATATTTTTTTACGTGTGAAAAATATTTTTAACCTACTAAATTATATTTAAAACTATCAGTGAATTAATATATTGAAATTTATATATTAAATTATATTTTAACATTCATTTAATAATTTTTATTATTCACAAGATATTAAAAAATCATGTTTTGTGCTTAAAAATTCATTTTTCCTAAAAAAGGTTTTCGTCACATGTTGTGTTGATAATTTAAATGCAATTTATAATATTTATAGTTAATTAATAAGATAAAATAAATTAAATATTTAGAATAAAAAATTTTAATTTTAGTAAGTAGTCCCCTTTTATTTTTTTTGAATATGAATAGTAAGTTTGGTAAAATTTTTCACCATAGTAAAGGGTAAATAAAGTTAATATAGGTTTTAACTAAGTGGTAAGGACATACATTTTCATCCAAATTAATATTTTATAATGTTAACTCAGCCCTTATCACCTTTGGCTCAAAATGTACTAGTTTAATTGATAGTTTTCCATGGAAATGGCCTATTTAATATTTAAACCAAAGAAAGCTACAAAATGCGACCCTCATTGTTTTTAATATCTCTTATGTGTACACATAGGTAAAAAATTGAGAAATGAGTTAATATAAGTGTATATTTTGAGTTAAAAAAAATCATTTTCTAGATATAAATATATTTTTAATTTTTAGAAACTATATAATGACATTAATTTTATACGAAACACCAATCCAGTACTTCTCCATTTAACAAAAAAATATAATAAATGATTTTTAAAATATTAAAAGTGATAGAATTTGATTTAAAGAATTTGTACCATGAATTTTATTGATATATATGACATATTATGTAGGTTTTAAAGTATTCAACTGAATTTACCCTTTTGTATTGAGGTATTTAATGTTTAATTATATTAATAGTGTTAAAAATTTCTTTAGGGATATTTTATAATAAATAATATTTAATAAAATAATAAAAAATTCATAAAAGTATTATATTTTGAAAAAAGGATTGGATATTTTATTAAATATAAAAATGGTCAATTTTTTGGTCTTTTTTCATTTTATAGAATCATTATTAATCATTAAATTGTAGAAAACATAAATATAATGGTAATTGAAAAAGGGTTAATATGGTGTGAAAACTAAAAGATAAGGGTAAAAATATGATCCAAAATATTAAAATTTTAATTTTATATCATTATTTAGGTACATAAACTAATTTTATTTGAATATTATAAATATGTATCAATTTTTCATTAAAGAAAATTTATAATAATATAATATTTTAGAAAATTCCACGAGTGCTCCTCCCCTTATTAATAAAAGGGTATCCTAATTTATATTTCATAAACAACACTGATCCATATATATCAACTAAAATCTACAAAATTATATTATAAAATTCCCTATAATAATTCTAGAGGTTCTAGGCTACCAAAAAGATGAACCCTAGATCCCATTAGAGGATAACTAATGGAGTCATTTCAAAAAAGAGGTAATCACCATAACCGATCACATTATTTTATAATCTTATTTACCACCTCTAAATATATTGTATTTATTATCAAATAATATACTAAATTTAATTTTTTTATTAAATTTAATTATAATTATTAAAACAACATTATACACACTCATTCACATTAAACGAGATGTGAAAGGATCACATGTGCGTATGTAAGACTTACGATCTCCACGTAGGGATACAATTAATTTTTGAACACCATATTGTATGGATTGGTATTATGACAGTATCAATGTTTATATATTATATTTATGACATTGTTATACTTATTTAATAATAATATCACATTTACCTACTTTCTTTCTAATCGATTCAAAAATGATAATGGTGCTCGAGCATATGTGTGGACTATCACCTCCACGAAGTGATGTAATTCATTTTCGGTTTCCATTTTACTTGTATGGAAATAAAAATAGATTTAATGAATACATATTATATATATATAAAAATTATTTATCTTTAAATTTTATTTATTATTTATATTTCTTTAATTCTATCCGTAAAAATTGAAAATAACGTTCATGTGTCGGTATGACCTATCGTCACAATGAATTGTGTAATTCAACTTTTATCCCCAAATTTTATGGATAACTATATATATTGAATATATATGTTATTTATAACATTAATAAAATTATTAATAATATTTAACTATGATCAATGTACATGTACCAAAACTACCATACCACAACTTATTTGAAAAACGAAGCAATTATCACCCATAATAGGGATTTAAAAAATAATTTTTAACAAAAGGGTTATAAAATTTTAAAAGTAAATTGTATATAATTTTATATATAAGAATACGTTTATGGAATAAAATTTATAATTATCCTATATTTATTATGTTGGAGTCTTTAAAAATTATGAATGAATTCAAACCAGAGGTAAGAGGTGTTATGTTATAATCTCATTGTTTATCGGGATTGATTATGTTTACATTTACAATGATGAAATATTATGATCTATCTCTTAAGAAACTATTGAATTTTATTCTCATATGGGTATTTAATTAAATTTCATGTTTTTAATTCATTTTCCTCACCTTATGAACTCAATATAAAAGTAATTTGTATGTAAGGAAAATCGACTTCGTTTCTCTCTTCTATAAAAAAATTCTTCATTCTTCCATATCCATGTTTTATAAAATTTTTTAAATATGTTTTTACAGTTATAATATTTTTTAATGTAATTTTTACCCATTTTTACTTTTTTTCAAAACATTTTGAAATGAATATTCTTGTTATTTTCTAAAATATTTACTTTGTGAATTTTATGAAAAAAGTATAGAAGTTATGTTTTCTTGACATATGCAGTGTGAAAAAATAATCCCCCCACCATGGACACTCAATGTTTCTAATATACCTTTACATGATCCCATGGTAATTTTCAATAAAAATGTATTACATAATATTTTGTAAATTAATATTTTTAAAAAATTTATTTCGAAATAGAAAGGTTGTTTTCCTCAATAATGTTTTAATGATGCTTTGATTAATCAACAACAACAATATTCAATGTTTCTAATGATTTAATGGGTAATATTTTCAAAATACACCCTCTATATTCTTTACCTAGAAATTTTATGTTTATGGTGATGTGATATTAATGAATCCCGTTCCTTTTTTAACTATCTATTATATGATAAAATGTTTATGAAACTCATTTATTTTAATGGGTTATAATATGATGAAGGGTTTATGATCTCGTGACACATAAATGTTTAATTTTCATTATGTGATGGGTGAGACCTATATCTGACTATAATTCATTTGGTAAATATTGATATCTAATGAGATAAATGGGACTTGAATAGTGAGTGAACATAATTGAATAAGGATCTTTATTCACTATGATAGTATTATAAGTGAACCTTGTGTACTATAATGGTTTTGCAAGTGAACTAATTACACTATATTAGTCTTGTAAATGAGAGTTGTCTACTAATGGAATTGTGTATATGTTTATATTTTTGACATAACTCAATGTCCCATGCTTATGTTAAACTATAATTTCTCATATTCATTGATTCCATTATGATTCATGTATTATGAACTATCTGTATTTATAACATGACATAATATTATGATTTTTTATACATAGGTCTATAATGACCCATTATATACATATATATATTAATACAAAACTGAAGAATATTCATCAAAAAACATAACAAAACCATTCCAGGACCATATAGGTTATGTTTTATTAGAAAATGGTAAACATAGTAAATTCATTCATAATACATATTCATTCTCTCCTACTTATTTCCTCATAACCAGACCCATGTTTTGAATTATCATACTTAATTATCTTACTAATGACCTGAGGAAAAGAAACTTTATAAAGGGTGATATCAGATTCCCAGTAAGGGTAATTAATTTTTAAATCATTCATATCATAGTAAAAAAATAAGAATATAAAATTTCTAAATCATACCTTGAAAATTAAAAATCATGAAATAATATCATTGGATAAATCATAAAATTTCATAAGAATCAATGAACATAATCCCAAAGTCATAACATAAGATGTGTAATTTTTGGCTTACACATAATCCTAGAAAATCATTTAATATTATCCAAGGCTCATTTACAAAACCATCATAGTGGACAGAGTCCATTACAGAACTGAGTTCACTCCTTCCATCCTTGTATTACAAAACTGAGAACATTTCCCATCCCATCCATGTATATATCGTGAGATATAAATAATTACCCAATGAATTAGAGGGAGATACTAGTCCGAACCATCTCATAATTAAATAATTCTAACATGTTCTAAAAAAACATATATCATTCAGAATAGCATAACCTAAGGAATAAAATGGGATTCTTAGACATCATTCCAACAAAAAATATTTCATATAAAAAATGGATTTCATAAATATCATTCAATCCCAAAATAATATAACCATAGGTATAATCTTGATGAAGACAAAACCATATTTAATAATGTCATCTTATATTGAAAATAATTTTCATAAAACACTTGAAATTAATTCTTGAAGAAAATATCCTTTCTTCTTCAAAAACATTTTATTTTCTTAAAATGACAGACACTTTTAAAAGAAAATAATTAAATATGAAAATAAACATGAAATGCTATAATGGAATATTCTTTGAAATATGATGTCATTAAAGTATAAAAATTCATTCATGTATTATAAGTTAAAATAATACATTCTTTCTCGTGCATTTTTCTTCTTCAGAAAGTCAAAATGTACCACATATTGAAAACGAAAAAAGTTTCCTTTCATACTATTTAATAGAAATTTAAAAATGGGTAAAATTGACTTTAAAAATTTATATAAGGATATTAATAATATTTTGGAATGAAAATTTTGGAAACATGGACATGGATGACAAATATACCCCAGTCAATACTTGTATATAAACAATCTCAGATAATAAGGAGATTCCCAAATTAAAGCTTACTTTATGTCCAATATACTTTATATGTATCCAAACATACTATATAATGATTTAAATAATGTCATTGAATTATTCTAGAATCATAATCATTTTTATGATATCATATATAATCATACTATTATCCTTTTGTTAATATCATTTCATTATTACTCATTATCCGTGTAGTAACAGCTTCATTTCGTATGCATGTTTGGTTGAATAAGGTATGGTTATCCTTCTTATCTCATAATCATATGATTAAATAATAATAATAAAAAAATATATATCCTATTTGATCATTGTATACATTTATATAATCATTGTTTAATTTATATCCACTAAAATTAATCGCATCGCATTGTGGAGACGGTAGGTCGTACGTATGCACGATCAATAATATCATTTTCATAATCTTAAAATGGAATAGAGGTGGATGATATATATTTTATTCCAAAATATATATCAGGATATAATAATCATATATAGGTATTATTTAAATCATTATACCCTTCCAAGAAAGGTGTTGCTAAAAAACAAATTGCACCATGGTGTAGAGACGGTAATCCATACGCACACACGTAGGGTGATTTCATTTTTCATAGGATGGATAGGTGGAATATGGTTATTACATAATGATAATAATATATTAGTATATATTTTATACAGAATTTATACATTATAATGGAATCAAATCATGAATATTAATTAGAGGAAGAAAGAAGTTTGGATGAATTAGTAGTGGAGATTACCCCTTCTTCGACGAGCTTTCTCTAGATCACTTGTTAAAACACTAGGGACGAGCTCTGGAGAATACCATAACCTCTATAATGTGACTATAGAATATTATAATGGAAATGGATAGAGGATGTCCTAGTTTTAAGTCTCAAAGTGAATGGAATAAGTGAGGAAGGAGGATCCCTTTTAAAATTGAGGCGATGTGTACTTTTGGAAACTCCAAAAATATTAATTTATAATAATGAAAACTCACTTCCAAAAAACCTCTAAATTTTCTAATTATAAGATAATATTATTTGATATTATAATATCATCAATGAATAAATTTTATACAAATATTTATATCAATTTAAACCTTATCAATTTAATTACCACCTAGTTATTCTTTTTAACATTTAACTAAGGTAACAAATATTTCAATAATAAAAGGGTGAAATATTTACTTATTTGATGTATATTGGAACATAAATTAATAAATTATATGTTTTTATACTATATGAAAATTATTATATATTGTTTTAATATTTTTTAATATTTTTAATTTTTCAGTAATTTAATAATAAGCTATTTTGATAAACAATTAATATTGTCTATTTTAACACTATACAATTCATTGACAGTTAATAATATAAAGATAAAGAAGTTAAATTCGAACCAAATTTTTTATTATATTGCTAATAGTTTAAGGTAATATATAAATTTCTTTTCATAAATTAATTATCTAAAATTTTATTTATTTTAATACTTTTAATCACATTTTTTGTTATCTTTATTAATAATATAATAACTACATCAATTCCGTCTAATTATTCAATATGATTATTTGTTGAATAAAAATTAAAAATATAATTCTATGAAGAATATTAATCTTATATATTTAAAACTAATACTTAAATTTAACCATATCTTTGCAAAAGTCTTACATAATAATGTTATATTTTTTAAAACATGGATGTTCCAACTTTAACACCACTTTAAATAAAATATTATTAGTGTCATAATCTATTCCAAATGGGAAAAAATGGATGATAACTAATATCTAGGATGATTATAGTCTAGATATGATTGATAAATAATATTTTTTATGTTTTTAGGCATTTTAATAGTTTTTTTCATTTTAATGAAATTATTTTATTGATTTCACATCAATTAAATAATTTCTGCATCATCAATGTATAAGTCTTTAAAGTAATTATTTATATCCTAAAAATTAAAAATAAATTAAAATGAAAAATAAAAAAAATTATCTTGAAAATAGGTATTTATAATAAAATTTATCTTCTGTATAACCTTATAATAAAAATGATATATTTTTTAAAGTATAAGTGAGACAATTTTTACTCTTCTTTAAATAAAATAAATTAAATGTCATAATCTCATCCATGTGATTTTCAAAGGATACCATTTCAACAAAAATATGATTTAATTAAAGAAACCCATCCAATGATATTAAGAGAAGTGTTAGGGTAATTCTATAATATTATTTTTCACTTAATTACATGATTTACCGTTTTACTATATTAAGAAAAATTACCAATGTTATTATTCATAATGCCCAAAAATAAAATGAAGCTATTTACATAATTTGTACTTACTTATTCAAAATATATAATCCATTTTTAAAAATTAAAAATATATAAGTTTCAGTAATTATTTTAAAATTAATCCTGTCGTGGGAATGAGGAAACATGTTTTAAAAGTTAAAACAATTAACAAGATTGAAATGTTTTTATATCTAAATTCAATTTAAAATTAATTCCAATGACCTGTGTTATATTAACTGATAAAAATATATTCTATTTATTTATTGAAACCATTTAAAAATATGTTTTAACAATTTAAATTATTTTGATTAGTTATTTTTAAATAAAATTTAGTATATTTATACTTTTTATTAAAACATGAATGTTATTAGAAAAATATTTAAAATTAAACCAAAGTGAATTTTTATATCCCAATTATAATAGAGTGTTTTATTTTTTTCATTTAAAAATTAATAATGTTTCAAAATTATAATTTAAGAAGGATTACCCATTAAAAGGTAGTAAAATTACACTTTTGAAAATTATAGGTTTTTATACATAAAATAGGGTTTATTCATAAAGAGTGACTAAAATATATATTAGATGAATAGATAAAATATTGTATTAAATATACAACATATATATTTTATTAATTTCATTTAGAATTTTTAATTCACTTAATTTATTAATATAAAAATACAAATATTTATTTTTCATTTAATTGGTTGATATTTTTCATAAATAATTTGTAGCTAACGAAATCCACATGAATTTTCATATGTTGGTTATATTTATACCCACAAACATAACAAAAAGGTTATACTGGTAATTTTTTTCCTAGGGCATCTTAGGGTTTGTTTAAACTCACGATTGTGTGCAATGCAAGATATTGAAGAGTTAAAATTATTTAAAGAAAATATATCATAAAAACTTCTGGGTGTTACATTATACCCTCATTAAACTAAAATAGTTCCTCTAAATTCATCACCTAGGTACAAACAGATGGTAATTCCCCTACCTCATCACATCCTCATGTACCCACTTAACATCCTCAAATTTTTGGTTCCGCCATAAAACTTTAACCAAGTGAGTTTTCCTATTTTGAAGAAATTTTTCACTATGATCCAAAATCTCTATAAGTTGATCTTCATAAGAAAGGTCTTCATCAAGTAGTATAACTTATATGTTTATTAAATTTGAAGGATCATGTATAAAATTTCTCTGAATGGATAAATGGAACACATCATCCACTTGAGATAGATTTTGTGGAAGCACTAATCGATAATCTACCTTCCCAAACAAATTCAGAATTTAAAGAGGACCAATATACCTAGGGATTAACTCACAATTATTTCCAAATATCATTACTCTCTTCTAGGATGATAATCATTGGTACACTTTTTCATGCTATTCAAACTCTATGTCTTTTTTTTTCAGCTGTAAGTATAATTTTGTTTATTCAACTATGATAAGTTATTATGTGTTTTTGAATAGATCAAACCTTTTCTACTATTTTATCAACAAGATCATGTCCTAATAGATTTATTTTCCCAAAATCATCACAAAAAGTTTTTATTATGTTCTTCTTTCCATATAGGGATTTATAAGGTACCACATGAATTCTAGAGAAAAATCTATAGTTGTAAGAAAATTCTACCAAAGGTAGGTGTTGATCCCAATCACCTTTAAATACATAAAGAAATGTCCTTACATGTAATCTAGAGTTTGTATTATCCTATAATGTTTATTGTCTATTTGATGATGAAAACTGATCATGAAACTTAACTCTGTATCCAAATCATATAGAAGACGTTTCCAAAACATTGAGGTAAACCTTGGATCCTGATTAGGTATAATGGAAAGTGGTTCTCCATGAAATAATACCTATTATTTTATAAATATCATTGATAGTTGAGAGAGATATAAATCCTATCTAATATATTTGAATCCTATTGACTTTTGAGGCTGTCAAATATAACCCAAATAGAATTATTGCGTTTTTGATGTCTTGGGATGTCTAACAACAAAGTCCATAGTGATGTTTCCCATTTCCATTATTGTATGGTTAATGGTTGTATCATACCCTTAGACTTATATCACTAAACCATAACATTATGAAAAAAATGAAGCACCAAGAGACATATTATGAAACATTAATTTTCATTCTATCCCACCAGAAATACTCTTTCTGGTCCTTGTACATCTTTGTGCTACTAGGATGAATAGAGAATGAAGAACTATGAGCCCCATCCAATAACTCCTTCTATAATTATAGCTTGGGAGAAATGAAAACCATATTCTATAACTTTATTATTCTATAACAATCAAAGCTTAATTTGTATCATTTATTACCTTATGTTGTAGCTCTACATATTTCTTTTAAATATCATTAATCTTTACTCATATAGATGGTTAAACATTCACTTGAGAAAGATAAAATTTATCCCTTTTAAAATTTCATGATTCATCATTTGAAAATATATATATATTGGATCTTTTGTGATCCTCATCAAGGATAGGCTAGAATGGTCCTCTCTACTCAAAACATCTACCACCATGTTTGCTTTCCCATGGTGGTATTGTATCGAGCAGTCTTAATCATTAATAAACTCCATCAATATTTTTGGAGAATATTCAAATATTTTTTGGGAAAATATAATTTATGATATTATGGTTAGTATAAATATTACACCATTCACCATAAAGAAACTGACTGTTTATATTTAATGAAAATATTTCCACAACTAACTCTAAATCATGAGTTTGGTAATTTTGTTTAGGATTTTCAATTATCCCGAGGCATTAGCTATCACCATTTCATTTTTTCATGAGAACACATACTATCCCCTTATTGGATGAATCCATAATGATCACAAACCTTTCTCCACTACAAGAAAGTGTGATCATAGGTGCACTATCTAACTTTCTTTCTAACTCTTTGAAATTTACTTAACATTCCTCCATACAACAAACTAATCTCTTTTCCGAGTCAAACTGGAGAGTGGATTAGATAGTTGTGAAAAATCATTCAAAAAACATAATAATATCAAGACAAACCTTGAATTTTTTTGATCTCAGCTACTGTTTTCAGTCTAGGACAACTTTCAGCAACTTCTTTTTTTAGATCCATAATTACCCCCTCTATTGAGATAATGTGACCTGAAAATAAAACTTTATGAATTCAAAATTCACACTTTGTAATTTTTTCCTAAGTCATATCCTTTATCAGGGTCTTTAGTATAATTATTAAGTGATATATATGATATTTATTTCTATTGTAATATAACAGAATATCTTCTATAATGAATACCACAAACATATCAAGATAGCCTCTAAAGAATCCATTCATTAGATACATGATGATAGTCAGAGAATTAGTAAGACCAAAAGGCATCACTATAAATTCATGGTGTCCATACATTTTACAGAATACCATATTTTTTATATCATCCTTCTTGATCCTCAATTGATGATATTCTAAATGAAGATCAATCATGGAAAATTATTGAGCTCTATGTAGTTTTTAGAATAAGTCATAAATATGGGGAAGAAGATATTTTTCCTTGACAATGATATTGTTATTTTCTTAATAATCAATTCATAGTCTTAGTGATACATATTTATTATTAAAAAACAAAACAGGTGTACCCTATGGAGAGGATCTAGGTAATATTAATCCCTTTTCAAGATTATCTCAGTGTTTCATCTTCAATTCCTATAACTAATTTGAGGAAATAATATAAGGTGTCTTTGAAAGAGGCATAATAGAAAGTATGATTTCTATTGAAAACTCAACTTCATGATTCAGGGGAAGACCCGAAAGTTATTCCGATAATATATCATCAAACTCCCATACAATAAGACTATTATTAATGGTGAATTTCACCTCAACTAGTTGAGATAGAAAACCATTATTTATAGGAATAGTGACCCATAAGATGGAAGAAATTTCCACTATAAGGTCGTACTCATCCTTGCTTTGATAGATGATCATTGATTGATCTGGAATATAAAATGTGACTTTCCTTCCTTAGAAATTGATATGATATCCACATAGATAAATCCAATATATTCCATGAATCAAATCAAATTCCTCTAAAGGAAGGATCACACGATTTTTAGGAAACATTTTCCTTTAAATGTCAACTGGAGAAGAATTACAACCTTTTTATATGACCGTTGTGCCATTAAAAGTTTCCATAGTTAACTCAACATATAATTGTTTAGGTAATATGATGGTACCCTTATAAAATTATTTATAAATAAATAATTGAGTGGATCCAAAATCAAATAATACACTTTATACTTCAGAGTAGATTGTAAGTGTACCTTTCACCATTTTTTTATCGTACTCTACATCTCTGATAGTGATCCCTTGAGACTTTCCATTGTATTTGGCCTTAAGAGTTTTCTAATGTTAATAATCATTAATAACACTTGGATTAGGTCATTTTTTGGAATAATTCCATCTTTCCTTGCACTTGTAGCATCAATGTGTTAGAGGTTCATTCTGTATAGATTATTATCTATTCACATCATTAGACATATTTTTCCCATAAAATTGGCTTTAAACCTCTCAATGACCTTATCTCCCACACATGAAATATTTTTTAGTCCATTTAATACAATTTACTCCATGTTTTTACCAAAAATTGAGCATAAGGTAAAATCATCTTCTTTTTATTATGGTATTTAGATTTTCCATTTAATTCCATGTTTATATTCTTATAAACCCCATTATAATAATGGGTTACTTTATTCTCTATATCAGTCGTGAGAGCACATCGAACAATTTACTCATAGATATTGAAGTCCCTTATGGATAATTCAACTCAGAGACATGGTTTTAAGCCACTAAAGAATCAATTAATATTACTCCCATGTTGAATAATAATTCCAAAATCAAACCTTGAAATTCTTGTCAAATTTCATTGGTAGGTACCAATAGATTTATCACCCTTTTCCTTAAGCTCAAGGTACTCCTTCTCCTTATTTTTTCAAAGAATACGTGGAAATTAATTTTTGATAAATAAGTTCAAGAACTCACCCCATTCCTTGCATTCAATTTCATACACTTACCTCGTATTCTTGACTAAGGTCCACTATTGATTGGAGTCAACTTTCAAATGATAGAATAATATGTTCAATTTATCATGTTCTAATAATTTTAGAACTAAAAAATATATGTTCAGTGGTACTGATCCATTGTTCAACCATAAATGGATTATAATATGAATTGAAATAAGGTTATTGTTGTCTCATAAAGGACTCAACAAAATATTGTTCCACCTTTTCTTGATTGGAAGTCATACATGATTTGTCCCTTGAGAATGTTGTGTGAGCATAGTTACAATATTTTTCATTACATCTCCCATTCAATTTCATTTCTTTAGAGAAAAACAATTACATTTCCCCTCATATTTATTATTAATGAGGTTCCTTTAGGTACCACCCATTGACTAAAACCCAAAAGCATAGTGTGAGGAACGCTATTAAAAATGGAAATACCCCATAATAAAAAATAAAATTTCAATTTAAGATAAATTAGGTTTTATCCAAGGTTATTCATGATCATTTCTAAAATAATAGGATAATAACCTATACATTGATATATTCTTAGGGTTCATACTAAGGTTTTCTCTCCACAGTCTCCAAAGATTAACATTACCTTCACTCTAATAACAACTTTAATGACCCATTCCTTACAAACATAAATATTACATCCAAATTGAAGAGTAATAATTAAAAAACATTAAAATCCATTCTTGGACAGTATTGGTTTACTTTATTTATAAAATATGGAACATAATCCACTGGTTCATAACACATCTACATTGTCTCCCACTTATTTCATCATAACTAGACCCCTTTTTGAAATATCTTACATAATACCCTTATTCATGACTTGAGGAAAAAACATAACAAAGGGTGAGATCTGATGCTTAGTAAGGGAAAACAAGTGGGATATCCAAAATATCTTAATTAAAAATAAAAATAAAATAAAAGTTCAAAATATTATCCTACATATGATTGACCATGATATCATGTTATGGGATAAACCATAAATAATTTATAAAAATCAATGAATGTAATCCCAAATTTCATAACATAAGACATGATATTTTTGGAATACCTAGAATCATAGAAAATAATTTCATATTAATCATGTATCATTTCCAATACCATCATAAAATATGTAGCGACTCGGGTTTTTGGCCCTGTCAGACTTTGGAATATTTCTATGAATAATTCCAGAGCTAGGCGCGAAGACGGCGTGCGATTCCGAGGCCCGGTGTGTCCGGAATTAATTTTATAAAAATATTAAGTATTTTTATACTATGCACGTGGCGGGGGGTGCGATATCTCCTAATTGGTATCTCAGAACGGGAATCTGAGGGCACAGTTGCGTCCGAAACGTGCCGTTTACCCTAGGCGGGGTGTAATCTTTGCGGGCGCGGGCCTGCGGTGAGAAACGCCACCAGGGGCGTTTCCGTAAATAAGTGGCAAGTTTGTGTGCGAGCGTCGGCTCAAATAACTTCTGAACGGAGTCTCAGATGGAAAATCTGAGACCGCCGTTGCGTTCAGAACGGCGCGTTTACCCTAGGGGTGACCTTACTTTTGTTCGCATCGGGCGTCGGGTCCGAGGCGGGTTTGGCGTCGGCGGGCCGCTGATATAAATATCAGCGCCCCCCCTTTTATCGTTCTTCGTCGTTCTTCGCCGTTCTTCCCGCCACTGCTCCGAATCGAGCAAACGGAGCGCCCACGAGCTCAGAATTCGACGGCGGACGTTCCAGGAGTGCGCAGCGGAAGCTCGGGAGCGCGGATCTGAGGCAGAACGTCGGCGTTTCGCCCGCGAGGTAGGCGGATTTGAGTTTTAACCCCCGATCCCGTTTTTACTGCGTTTTTCTGTAAATTGAAGCCGTTGCAGTATAGATCGGGTCCTGAGGGTCGCGGAGACGCCTCCGGATCAAAAAACGGACCACCGGGGTTCCCCCGGCGGTCCGCGGAAGATCCGCCGGCGCGGCACCGGTGCCGGCGGATTCCGGCGGCCCGCGGTGGCGCGCGGCGGAGCGCCGCCGGCCAGGGCGGGCCGGCGGCGGCGACCGGTCCAGGCCGGCCGGACGGGCCGGTCGGGGCCGGTCCGGCCACTCTTCGCATACGTGGGTCTTTAAACCCCCGTATCTTGCACACCGGGAGTCGGATTCGCGCGCCGTTTGCGGCGACGTGACCCTAACGACGAGGCGAACCCTCCGGTGTGGGTTCGACGGTTTAAAGGTTCGGGATCGTGGCCCGGGAGCTAGAAACGTCGTATTGAATAATATTATTTTATTATTTTACGACTTCGGGCCTTTGTAACTTCTACCCGGAGCGTCCGATTGACGTGCCGTCAGTGGCGTTGAGACCCTGATGGTACGAAGGACTTTTTGAGATAGTTTCCGGGTGTTGGGTCTGCGAATGGGGTGCGGGCCCCACGAGGCCGAGTTTTGGCGTTTGCGGAGAAACGCAGCTTTTGCACCAGGAGTCCGATTTTGGCGGATGAATAGTCGATCCTGTGTGTTTTTCCGAGAGGAACGCAATGGTGTGTTCCGTTTGATGAGTTTTGGAGTCCAGGCGTGGGCCCCACCCGAGCTGGCCTTCGGTGAATAGTACCTTTTTCATCGGGTGTCCGTTTTGGACGAGCGAGTAGTCGATTCCGCTTGTTTTTCCGAGGGGATCGCCGTGGTGTGATCCGCTCGATGGGTTTCGGGATCGTTGTGTGGGCCCCACACAGGCTAGCTACGGTGAGTAGTGCCTTTTTCACCGGTGCTCCGTTTCGGGCGAGTAATCAGCCTATCCTGTGTGTTTTTCCGCGTGGAACGCGATGGTGGCCTCGGTTTTGGCCTAGGAGGTGCGCAGTGTGGCGTTATGGCGGGTCGCTCGGGTTAGCGACGTTTGGACCAACAGTGGTTGAGGGTTCTCCCTTGGTTCGTTCCTACGAGGGTTCGTGTGGTATCACAACCTTCATATGGGTTTGTGATCCTCTCGATGGAATGTTTAAACTGTTAGAGTTGTGGTATCCCTCCGGTGGGCCCGGAGTGGATCCTCTAGCATCTTTACCTAGATCGGGTTCTTGGTATCGCTGTGACCGCTTATTTACGGGCGACGATCCCCTATCTAGCAGGCTAACCCCGTAGGGTTTGTGGCATCATCGGACATATGATCCCCTACGCGGTGGGTCGTGCACAGTAGGGTTGTGGCATCGTCGGGCTTACGATCCCCTACTCAGCATGATGTTTATGGTAGGGTTGCGGTATCATTGGTTATACGATCCCCTACTCAGTGCGTGGTTTAGGTAGGGTTGCGGCATCGTCGGTTCGACCCCCTACATTGCGAGTTATACTAGATAGGGTTCCAGTATCGTCGTGACCATCTTTATATGGACGATGATCCTCTATCTGAGTGTGGAGCTTCTGTCGAGCGCCAGATCGGGTTGTTGCATCCCCCAGCGGATCCTGGGTGTGATCCCCTATCTGTGAGATCTACGTATGCCGGATCGGGTCGTGGTATCCCCCAGCGGACCCTGGGAGTGATCCCCTATCTGTGAAATCTACGTATACCAGATCGGGTCGTGGTATCCCCCAGCAGACCCTGGGAGTGATCCCCTATCTGTGAGTTACGTATACCAGAGTGGGTCTTGGTATCCCCTAGCGGCGATCCCCTCTCCGAGGAGTTTGGTGGTTATGGTGTTTCAGCGATGTTTCCTCAGTGATGCTATTCGATGAGCGTGGTCTCTCGGGTGAGCGTCTGTGATGTTTGCGAGTATCCCGATGGAGTGTATCTCTCGGATGAGTGTCATCTGGTATGACAGTGTTCGTGGTGTACTCTCCTGGTTGTGGACAGTTGCTGGTGATGAGGTCGGTACCTCTTGTGGCTTTGTGGCATGAGCTGTGTATATATGGATTGTTCAAGGTGTATGTATGGGCATACACCTGAGCTGAGCTGAGCTGACTTGTTGTGTTTAGCCGAGGATGGTCACGAGATGGAGTTTCTCTCTCGTCTGGGTTCCCTCTGGCTGGGTTGAGCGGACTGTTGCCTTTCAGTTGCTCCCTTGGGTTTTGGGTTTTTGGGGTGCCTACTGAGTATGTTTATACTCACCCCTGCACGGGCTTTGCCCGCACATGTTTGTGTCTTGTGCAGACCACAGGCCTTTTGACGGAGTCCCAGGAGGACCCGGAGCAGGCGGAGCTTAGTGAGCGAGTTGACCGGGGTGTTTACCGGAGCTGGGCCGAGGGAGCTTTCCGACGGGTGTTTGTGGCAGCGTACCCCTTCTTCAGAGAAGGTTGGACGCGCTTTATAGTTTTCTTTTGGTGGGTCCTATTTTGCCCTCGTACTTTCGCTGTTGCACTCTGGTTTGGGATAGATTGTATGCATGCATTTACTTTTCAGTTTCTATATCTCTGCACTGTTTCATGGAGGTGTTTGTGGGTGTGTGTGTACAGGTACCTTAGGCTAATGCCTCCCATGTGTGTGATAGCCTACTCGGCACTGGTCGCCAGCCCCTGGCCTATTGGAGGCGGGCTTGGGGAGTCGCGACTCGAGCCCCGTTGGGTCGGGTCGTGACAGAGTGGTATCAAAGGAGGTTCCACCTTTGGGATCTCAGAGCGTAGCTGTTCTAGCTGTGAGATTGGTTTGGGTTGCATAGCGGTAGTGTTTGGGTGTTTCGAGTTCGGCTTTTAGGCCAGGGACTCCAGTGTTGGTGCGGCGGCCGACGTATCCATACATCAGGACTCTGATAACCTGCCTTTCGACTCGGGACATTCGTACACTGGTCATGGGGACATCATGGTACATGCATCATATAAGACTGGGTTTTTGGTTTTTCCTTGTCCTTCTTGAGTCAGCTCTCCAGATATACTCTTTGAATGTGGTGTGTCTCGAATGTATTTCAGGATGCCTCCACGACGACAACCAGCGAGGGTTCCGCAGCAGGAATGTGCTGATGACCCGCCCCGTGTAGTGGCTGTGGAGCTGGGCGCAGGTTCTGAGGTTGCACCTCCAGGTGGTCTGCCAGTTGAGCCACCACCTGTTGAGCAGCTGGTTGTGCCGGCGGTGCAGGACGAGGTTGCACGCAGGCTGAGTGCGCTACACGAGTTCCAGAGGCAGCGACCTCTGTGGTTCCGGGGTGATCCAGACCCCGAGGCAGCTGATGACTGGCTTGAGGCAGTCACCCGAGTTTTCCGCCTAGTGAGGACACCTCCTGATCAGATGGTGGCCCTAGCGGCGAGCCTTCTGCATGGTTCTGCCGGGCGATGGTGGAGTTTGGTGACGCAGTCCCATGACGAGGAGACGCTCACGTGGGCAGAGTTTGAGCGGCTCTTTAGGGAGGAGTTCTATCCGGTGACGCTGAGGTCAGTGCGGATCCAAGAGCTTCTGCAGCTTCGTCCGGAGAGCATGACTGTGTCGGAGTACTCAGCGAGGTTTACAGACCTGTCGCGCTACTCCCTGGATATGGTTTGAGACCCGTTCTTTAGGGCTCGGACCTTCGAGCAGGGCTTACGCAGGGACATCCGAGCGGGTGTGGTTTCCTTGTGCCTGCCCACCTATGCTGGAGTGCTGGAGCGAGCGTTGGTGGTGGAGAGTTTTCTGGCTGAGCAGTTTTCCCCTGTTAGTGCTGGGCACTCGAGAGCTGAGACTTCGTCGGTCGGATCGACATCTGGTAGCCGACGTCAGACTCAGGGGTCTGGACGTGGCCGACGTTTCAGGAGGCGACCCCAGGATGGGGGATCTGAGCCTCGGAGCTCACAGGGCTCGCAGGCCAGTTTTGGTCAGCTGCAGGAGAGGCGGTGTTACGCTTGCGATGGTCGGGGACATCTTGCTAGAGATTGTCCGACCCGACGTGCTGCTGAGAGGGAGCCGGTCGATGGGCCGCCTTGGCAGAGGCAGCTTCTCGAGCAAGGAGGTCCGTAGGGAGGCGGACGTGGCGGCGGAGATGGTGCAGCGGGAGGCGGTGGTAGGCAGTACCAGTTGCCACC
The DNA here is from genome assembly GCA_963277665.1 of Viscum album. Classification (NCBI taxonomy): domain Eukaryota; kingdom Viridiplantae; phylum Streptophyta; class Magnoliopsida; order Santalales; family Viscaceae; genus Viscum; species Viscum album. The sequence goes on along the minus strand of OY728133.1, from coordinate 146,654,893 downwards.
ACCCCCACCCCCAGGTGGTCCATGCCAAGCTCAGGGAGCTGGTGGTCGAGGGAGAGGACAGCTGCATGCCCTGGAGGCAGTCGACCCAGAGGAACCACAGATGGATAGAGGTACGCCTTGTGTCTTTTCTACTTACTGCAGTAGTTTGTTAGACACTGTTTAGCGGTACTCTTTCCTTTTGTTTCTTGCTCGAGTTTTGTTCAGGGCGTTGGTAAGACCCTGAGTGGTTGTTGTTGGTGAGCTCGCTGGTGTGGGAGACCCAGTTGAGAGTCCAGTCGCTTTCCTTGTGCTTAGGGATTTTCGGGGATGAAAAGTTCTAAGGGGGGGGAGGATGTAGCGACTCGGGTTTTTGGCCCTGTCAGACTTTGGAATATTTCTAAGAATAATTCCAGAGCTAGGCGCGAAGACGGCATGCGATTCCGAGGCCCGGTGTGTCCGGAATTAATTTTATAAAAATATTAAGTATTTTTATACTATGCACGTGGCAGGGGGTGTGATATCTCCTAATCGGTAGCTCAGAACGGGAATATGAGGGCACGGTTGCGTCCGGAACGTGCCGTTTACCCTAGGAGGGGTGTAATCTTTGCGGGCGCGGGCCTGCGGTGAGAAACGCCACCAGGGGCGTTTCCGTAAATAAGTGGCAAGTTTGTGTGTGAGCGTCGGCTCAAATAACTTCTGAACGGAGTATCAGATGGAAAATCTGAGACCTCCATTGCATTCAGAACGGTGCGTTTACCCTAGGGGTGACCTTACTTTTGTTCGCATCGGGCGTCGGGTCCGAGGCGGGTATGGCGTCGGCGGGCCGCTGATATAAATATCAGTGCCCCCCCCTTTTATTGTTCTTCGTCGTTCTTCGCCGTTCTTCGCCGCCACTCCTCCGAATCGAGCAAACGGAGCACCCACGAGCTCAGAATTCGATGGCGGACATTCCAGGAGTGCGCAGCGGAGGCTCGGGAGCGCGGATCTGAGGCAGAACGTCGGCGTTTCGCCCACGATGTAGGCGGATTTGAGTTTTAACCCCCGATCCCGTTTTTACTGCGTTTTTCTGTAAATTGAAGCCGCTGCAGTATAGATCGGGTCCTGAGGGTCGCGGAGACGCCTCCGCATCGCAAAACGGACCACCGGGGTGCCCCCGGCGGTCCGCAGAAGATCCGCCGGCGCGGCACCGGCACGGCGGCGCGCGGCGGAGCCCGGCCGGCCGGACCGGCCGGTCGGGGCCGGTCCGGCCACTCTTCGCATACGGGGGTCTTTAAACCCCCGTATCTTGCACACCGGGAGTCGGATTCGCGCGCCGTTTGCGGCGACGTGACCCTAACGACGAGGAGAACCCTCCGGTGTGGGTTTGAGGGTTTAAAGGTTCGGGATCGTGGCCCGGGAGCTAGAAACGTCGTATTGAATAATATTATTTTATTATTTTACGACTTCGGGCCTTTGTAACTTCTACCCGGAGCGTCCGATTGACGTGCCGTCAGTGGCGTTGAGACCCTGATGGTACGGAGGACTTTTTGAGATAGTTTCCGGGTGTTGGGTCTGCGAATGGGGTGCGGGCCCCATGAGGCCGAGTTTTGGCGTTTGCGGAGAAACGCAGCTTTTGCACCAGGAGTCCGATTTTGGCGGATGAATAGTCGATCCTGTGTGTTTTTCCGAGAGGAACGCAATGGTGCATTCCGTTTGATGAGTTTCGGAGTCCAGGCGTGGGCCCCACCCGAGCTGGCCTTCGGTGAATAGTACCTTTTTCGCCGGGTGTCCGTTTTGGACGAGCGAGTAGTCGATTCCGCTTGTTTTTCCGAGGGGATCGCCGTGGTGTGATCCGCTCGATGGGTTTCGGGATCGTTGTGTGGGCCCCGCACGGGCTAGCTACGGTGAATAGTGCCTTTTTCACCGGTGCTCCGTTTCGGGCGAGTAATCAGCCTATCCTGCGTGTTTTTTAGTGTGGAACGCGATGGTGGCCTCGTTTTTGGCCTAGGGGGTGTGCAGTGTGGCGTTATGGCGGGTCGCTCGGGTTAGCGACGTTTGGACCAGCAGTGGTTGAGGGTTCTCCCTTGGTTTGTTCCTACGAGGGTTCGTGTGGTATCACAACCTTCATATGGGTTTGTGATCCTCTCGATGGAATGTTTAAACTGTTAGAGTTGTGGTATCCCTCCGGTGGGCCCGGAGTGGATCCTCTAGCATCTTTACCTAGATCGGGTTCTTGGTATCGCTGTGACCGCTTATTTATGGGCGGCGATCCCCTATCTAGCAGGTTAACCCCGTAGGGTTTGTGGCATCATCGGACATATGATCCCCTACGCGGTGGGTCGTGCACAGTAGGGTTGTGGCATCGTCGGGCTTACGATCCCTTACTCAGCATGATGTTTATGGTAGGGTTGCGGTATCGTTGGTTATACGATCCCCTACTCAGCGCGTGGTTTCGGTAGGGTTGCGGCATCGTCGGTTCGATCCCCTACATCGCGAGTTATACTAGATAGGGTTCCGGTATTGTCGTGACCATCTTTATATGGACGATGATCCTCTATCTGAGTGTGGAGCTTCTGTCGAGCGCCAGATCGGGTTGTTGCATCCCCCAGTGGATCCTGGGTGTGATCCCCTATCTGTGAGATCTACGTAGGCCAGATCGGGTCGTGGTATCCCCCAGTGGACCCTGGGAGTGATCCCCTATCTGTGAAATCTACGTATGCCAGATCGGGTCGTGGTATCCCCCAGCAGACCATGGGAGTGATCCCCTATCTGTGAGTTACGTATACCGGAGTGGGTCTTGGTATCCCCTAGCGGACCCTAGCGGCGATCCCCTCTCCGAGGAGTTTGGTGGTTATGGTATTTCAGCGATGTTTCCTCAGTGATGCTATCCGATGAGCGTGGTCTCTTGGGTGAGCGTCTGTGATGTTTGCGAGTATCCCGATGGAGTGTATCTCTCGGATGAGTGTCATCTGGTATGACAGTGTTCGTGGTGTACTCTCCTGGTTGTGGACAGTTGCTGGTGATGAGGTCGGTACCTCTTGTGGCTTTGTGGCATGAGCTGTGTATATCTGGATTGTTCAAGGTGTATGTATGGGCATACACCTAATCTGAGCTGAGCTGACTTGTTGTGTTTAGTCGAGGATGGTCACGAGATGGAGTTTCTCTCTCGTCTGGGTTCCCTCTGGCTGGGTTGAGCGGACTGTTGCCTTTCAGTTGCTCCCTTGGGTTTTGGGTTTTTGGGGTGCCTACTGAGTATGTTTATACTCACCCCTGCACGGGCTTTGCCCGCAATGTTTGTGTCTTGTGCAGACCACAGGCCTTTTGACGGAGTCCCAGGAGGACCCGGAGCAGGCGGAGCGTAGTGAGCGAGTTGACCGGGGTGTTTACCGGAGCTGGGCCGAGGGAGCTTTCCAGCGGGTGTTTGTGGCAGCGTACCCCTTCTTCAGAGCAGGTTGGACGCGCTTTGTAGTTTTCTTTTGGTGGGCCCTGTTTTGCCCTCGTACTTTCGCTGTTGCACTCTAGTTTGGGATAGATTGTATGCATGCATTTACTTTTCAGTTTCTATATCTCTGCACTGTTGCATGGAGGTGTTTGTGGGTGCGTGTGTACAGGTACCTTAGGCTAATGCCTCCCATGTGTGTGATAGCCTACTCGGCGCTGGTCGCCAGCCCCTGTCCTATTGGAGGCGGGCTTGGGGAGTCGCGGCTCGAGCCCCGTTGGGTTGGGTCGTGACAAAATATTAATTCCATTTCTGAACATATCTCACTCCTTATTCCATCCTTATGCTACTAAACTGAGATAATTTTCCATTCCAACCATGTCTATCTAAAGAGATATAAATCATTACCCAATGCATTATAGGGAGATATATGTTCCGCCATATCATAATTAAATCATATGTAAATGTTCTATAAAAACATAAATCATTCATCAATGCATAACCCAATGAATAAGATGGGTTTCTTAAACATCATTCCATTATAACATAATCCATCTATAAAAATGGATTTCATAAGGAAATATTCCATCATAAAATGAATAAAACCATAGTAATAATAGATATAGAAACATAAAAATATTAAATAATTTCACATTCGATGGAAAAGAATTTTGACAGAACACTTTAAATTAATTATTGAGGAAAGTACCCTTACTTTTTTCAAAAAAGTATTCTTTTCTCGAAATGCCATGAAATATTAGAATAAAATAATTTCATTTAAAATAAAATTGAAACATTTTAAAGAAAGAATAACGAAAATATGGTTTTATGAAATTAGAAAAATCTTTTAATGAAATATAAGATAAAATAAAACATTATTCTTATACTTTTGTGAGAATGTCAAAAAGTACCTCATATCGAAAATGAGAAAAGTTTCCTTTTAATATCCTTTAATAAAAATTAAACAATGAGTCGAATTAATATTAAAAAGATGTACAAGGATATAATTAATATTTTTGGAATACATATATAGGAATCATGTACATGGATGATAAATATAACCTTGTAAATACTAATGTATAAACAATCTCGGATAATAATGAGATTAAAAAATTATCCCTTAGCTTGGGTATGATATACTTTGTTTGTATCTGAGCCTCCTATATAATGATTTAAATAATTTCATTAACTTATTCCAAAATAATAAACTTATTTATTGAATCATATATAATCCTATTATCATTCATTTGTTAATATAATATCCTTATTACTCGTTATTCGGGTAGTAACTGCTTCATTTTTTATGCAGGTTTTGTTGGATAAGTTATGGATTTCATTATTAGGTCATAGTTACATCATTTAAAAATTAAATTAATATAATATATATCATATTTATTCATTAAATACATTTATATAATCATTTTTAATGGATATCTTGTATAATGAATTTCATCACATCATGGAGACAGTAGGTCGTACGTATGCACTAGCGACGATATCATTCCCATAATTAAGAAATGGTATGGAAGTTGATGGTATAATTTTTTTCTCAAAATACATATCATTTTATAATATCATATAAAAGTATTATTTATATCATTATACCCTTATTGGTATGGTGGAGGTGAAAAATGGATTACAACACAGTGTGGAGACGGTAAGCTGTACGTACACAAATGTGGGGATTTTGTTTTTAGTAGGATAGATAGAAGGTAGAAGATGGTTTTTCCCTAATCATAATAACATATCAGTAGATAAGTTATAATTTATTTATTACATTATTATATAAACATATCATTAAGGGGATGTAAAATAATAAAGAAGTTTGAAAGAACCATTTGAGGAGATTACCTCTTCTTCGACGAGCTCCCCATAGATCACCTCTTAAAGCCATATGGTTGATTTTTGGAGAATAATAGAACCTATATAATGTGACTAGTTATGTTTATAAGTGAAATTTATAGGTTATGGATGATATTAATGTCTCAAAGTGAAGTTAATAAGTGAGGGAGGAGGTTACCTTTTATAATTGATGTGCATGACACTTCTAGAAATTCCACAAATATTACTTTACAATAAAATTAAACCACATAAAAAACTCAAAAATGTAATAATTAGAATATTATATTATAAAAGATTGCAATATCATCTACCAATAAATGTTATATATGTTTTTTTGTTCTATTTAAATCTTATCATTATAATTAAATATTAGTTATTCTATTTAATTTTTAACCAAGGTTACAAACATATCAATATTAAAAGGGTGTAATATTTACTTATTTGATGTTAATTAGACCATAATAAATATTTAGAAAATTTTAGGCCATATATAAATTATTATATATATTTAATTTTTATAATATTTTTATGTAATTTAATAATACAACATTATGATAAAAAAACATTTGTGTCTATTTTGAAACTATTCAATTCATTGATTTAAAAAAATTGAAAGGTAAAAAATTAACACCGAAACAATTTTTTTATTATATTTTTAAAAAGTAAAGTTCATCTTAATAATTCATTGGATATATTAATTATCCCAAATTATATTTATTTTAATATGTTTAATGATATTTATTTTTATCTCCATTAATAAAATAATTACTACTTCAATTATGTGTAAATATTTAATATAATTATTTGTTCAATAAAAATTAAAAATAAAATACTATGAATATGATGAATCTTAGATATTTTAAAATAATACTTATATTAGAACATATTTTTTAGAATATACTACATAAAATATGTCATATTTATTAAAACATGAATGTCACAACTATAACATCACTTTAAATAAAATATTATAAATATCCTAATCTTTTACATATGGAAGAAAATGGTAAATAACTCTACTCTAAGATTATTATGGTAAAGATATACTTTTAAAAAAATATTTGGGCTGTTTTTTTCCTTTTAATGTTGATTATCATTTTAATAAAATTATTTTATTAATTTCTCATCAATCAAATAATTTAAGAATCCTCAAGGTAATGTCTTTAAGGAAAATTTTTATTTCCTAAAAATTACAAAAAAATTACCATGATAAATAAAAACATTTTAGAATTAAAAAAATTATTTATAATTGAATTTATCTTTTGTATAACCTTATATAAAAAATGATATAGTTATTTAAAGTTGAATGAAATATATATATCTTTTCAACAAATTAACAAAATTAAATGTTCTAATCTTATTCAAGTGGCTTCAAAAGGATACCATTTTAACTAAAGGATGATTTATATCAATACACACTCAACCAATGATATTAAGAATAGTGGTAGGGTAATTTTATAATAATATTTTTACTCTTAATTACTCGATTTATCATTTTATTTTATTAATTAAAATTATCAAAATTACTATTAATAATGCCAAAAATAAAAAAAGATAATTATATAATTTACTCCTACTAATTATAAATATGGAATCCATTTTCTAAATTCAAATAATCTAAGTTTCAAAAATTAATTTAAATTAATATCATTGTTAGAATGAGAAAATGAGTTTTGAACATAAAAACATTGCAAAAGATTAAAATGTTTTTACATCTATATTCAATGTAAAATTAATGAATATATTATTAAATTATATTAAATGATAAAAATATATATTATATTTATAAATTGAAACAAAAAAATAATATAATTTCCCCATTTAAATTATTTTTATGGACATTTTTTTTAATTTACGCTTTGTATATTTTTTATGTTCATTAAAATGTGAAAGTTAACAAGAAAAATATCAAATGTCCCTCCAATGAAAATATTTATATATCAATTACAAATAAAAGTTTTATGATGTCATATAAAAATTATTAATGTTTCATAAATATAATTTAAAAAGGGTTCTCCATTAAAAGGAAGTAAAATTTCCCTTTTGAAAATTATTTGTTTTTATACATAAAATAGATTTTATTCATACACATTGAATAAAACATCTATTGGATGAATATAAAAAATAATTTATTAAATATATGACATATATATTTCATGAATTTGGTTTATATTTTTCATAAATAACTAGTATCCAAAGAATTCATAAAAAATTTCATATGTTAGTTATATTTATTCATACTATCTTAATAACTAGGTTACAATGGTAATTATATACTAAGTAAATATTGCTGTTTTTTTTAAAATCATTATTGCATGCAACGTATGCTTTTAAATAATAATTATTATTTAAAGAAAAGATTTCATAAAAATATACTGGTGGTACAAGGGTATAGTTTATAAATGTTGAGATCATTTTATTACACACTTATTATCATGTTATACTTATGAGATCAATGATACCTCCATTTTTTATCCTTATTGAGCTTATGAGATCACCATTTTCTTATGATTCTTTTTCCCTTGTAATGAAGAAAGGTATTAGGTATGGAATGTCTATGAAGTGTTCTATTTATGAATAAATAAATTTGAGATGATGTAGATATTTTATGAACTTGTTTTTATGACTAGAAGTATCGAAAGATAATAGAAATAAAAGATTCTAGCTATTCTTGTTATTTTATGTTAAGAATATTCATATATTTAGATGTAATATCTCTATATAAAAAGTATGGATCACTATAATGATTTTGATCCCAACATCCTTAGAAATTAATTGAACTAGATGGATGTTTATCTTACAAGGTTTGAATTATACAATATAACTATTTATCTTATTGAGGGTTAAATATTGTTCTAAAATTTAATTTATCACCTAAAATATTATGAACTTGTTTTAATTTTTTTGAGTGAGCATGGGATCACGGTCTGATGTAATAGAGAGAGGAACTCTGTATAACCTGAATATCTCATTAATATAGTGTCATTAATGATGATATAAAGACATAGTATCTTGAATGAGAATAAAAATAACATATTTAGTTAATAAATCAAGAATAAACCTAATCATATTTTTACCTCAAGAGATCTTGTGAAATCCTACTATGAAATCCAGGGAAGTATGTTTCCATTTCCACAATGGTATAGGAAAAATATGAAGCATCCAATTTGATAATTTTCATTATACTTTTACCTATTAAAAATAAAAATATTTTATTGTAATTTTATAAATATCTATTTTCATCCCATTCTACCAGTAACAGTCCTGAAAGTATTTTTATTTCTTAGTTTTAAAAGGAAGAAGGAAAAATAAGGAACTATGAGATTCAACCAACAATTATCACTTCAAATAAGAATCACAAGGAAAGAAAAATATTGTTCCAAATCTTAAAACACATTATTTTTCAACATTAAATTCATGAATGTTTCACTTTCTAACTAATTATACCATTACCTATAACCCATTGTTTTTGGTATGAGCTTGCTTAATTATTTATGATTGAGATGATTATTATAACACTTGAAACAAAACAGATGATGTTCCAACATGCACAATATCTTGTTCAAAATTCATTAAATAATTAACCAATGTTTCATGTTTCAAGAATAATATTGTTACTGCATAATTATTTTTCATTTACAAAGCATCAAATAATTTTTTTCTTTTTAATGATGATAATGAATCATGAATTCATAATCTATAATCAATTCTAACCAACCTCTCTATATCATGTTCAACTCTTTTGATAAATATATATTGGAAATTTTATAAGAGTGTATATTAATTTTTTTTATAAATATAAATGATGACTAGAACGTTTTAATGAGAAAACTATACATGCTAATTCCAGATCACTTTTTGGATAAGTTAAATAATGAGGTTTTAGTTATCGTGAAGCATAAGAAATTACCTGATCATTCCAAATCAGGCCACAACAAACCCCTTTAATGAAAAAACCACATTAGTTGAAAAATAAATTATTTATAGAAGGGAAGGAAGAAACATGGTCATTCACCGATGTTATTATTAGTTTTTTAAATCAATAATACAATTATTTCATCCTAATGAATATAACTCCTTTTTATGTTACTTAGTTAATGGGTATGAAAATTGAGAAATGTTTTAAATAAACCATAAATAGTATCCTTATAAACTAAAAAAATTGTGAATCCCAATGATATTTTTGGTACTATCTATTCCTCAAAAGTATAGTTTTAGTAGGGTCAATTTTTAATTTATATTTAGAAACAACATGTCCTGTGGGAAATATTTTTACCAAAAGTCACACTTAATAAATTTTCCATATAGTTTATCTTATTTTACAGTTTGAAAAACAATTATCAAGAATATTTAATGATCCTTAGGAATTTTAGAATATACCAATATATTATTAATAAATGAAACCACAAACTTATCTAAATATTCATGGAAAAGTCTATTGATAAGATCACTAAGAACAAATGGTGCACTAGACAACCCAAAAGACATAATGAGAAACACATAATGCCCATATCTAATTATAAATGAAATATTTGGAAGATATTCCCCCTTAATCTTCAACTGAGGTTTCCCCAACCTGAGATCAATATTCAAAATTTAATTTTCTCCCTGGCTATGGAAAAAAAATCATCAATATGAGGTAAAGGATAATTTTTCTTAATAGTGTTTTTATTTGAGGATCTATAATTATTGATAAGTATTATTAAACCATCATTATTTTTATAAAAAAATAGGATCACTCCACAATGATGTTCTAGTTTTAATGACTCCTTTATATAATAACTCATGAAATTTATTTCTGAATTACAAAAGTTCTATTTAAGCCATTTAGAAAGGTATTTTTGAAATAGGATTAGAATCAATAACAAAGTAAACTCTGATCATAACCTATCAATCAGCAATAATACATGGAAAATAAATTGATAATAAATCTTTATATTCATTTAATACTAATAAATAACTAATTTTTAAAAGTTTTTCCTTTTTAACAACAAGAGATAAGTACATTTGAAAACTATATCCAATCAATTTATTATCTTATCAATAGTTTATAAAAGGTATAAAATCATTAAACATAATTTTATTAATCTTTTAAATATATCTTTTCAAGATAACATGATATCTAATTGATTCCCAATATAATATCCAACTGTACCATGGGAAGCTCAAAAAGATTTTCAAGAAAGACCATCCCACTAATAAAAATATGAAAATTCCTATAAGTCATGGTTGATTTAGTATTTCCTCCTTGATTTTTTTACCAATTTTTCTTCTTCTTTTAATTAAGTGATATTCCCAATTTACAGTAGTATAAAATGCTGTTTAACATCATATTTTTAATATCACTTCTTCAAAACTGACGTTAAAAGTATTATATGAGAAATTTTAATGATAGTTTTTCAGTAATTGATTTTAAAGTATAGTATTTCATAATTTATTAATATAAATATCATAAATAATGATAGAATATTTTAGGTAGTTTAACAATAAAATATTTGACTAGTATTGGAGCTAAATCAGACTTATGGATCAAAAGTTATTGTAATGGGATGTTGGAATTTTGTAAAAAAATCCATTTAGATGTCCAACTTCTGGCAGACATAATATTTGATCTATATGTTTTTTTACTCCAAGATCATTTAAACCAATTATTATGAAACAAACTATTCCCATGCATTTTATAGGTTCTGTTTTTCATTATCGGTTCGTGAAAAAACTGAGGTTAAATTTCCTCATAGAAGACATTTTATGTTAGGTTTTTTCAAGAAACAAAGTTAAAATCATCTTTTAATGTTGTCTATATGAAAAAATAACATTATAAATGATTCAATGTTGTAATTAATTTACCATTATTATATTTTATTGTACTTTTAGATAAAAAGTCTTATTGATCAAAATTTTTGAACTTCGTATGTTGGAATGCTCTAAGAGAATTCTTAGATAAGTCTAACTTCTGAAGACCACAACCTTTTATCCATAAGTTTGTTTGAGATACAAAAATATTCATTTCAAATCCTATGAAACCAATATTTTTTTTGTATTTATATTTTATTTGTTTTTACTTCATTTTTAGTAAAAATATTTGATAAATTTATTTTTTACTTTGGATTTTAATTTTTTGTAAAACCAACATGAAAATATTTTATATGTTACCTTATTTATCATTAAAAACTGCTGTGAAAACTATTTTTATTATACCTTTTAACATAAATTTATTTTATAATCAATTTTAAATGTAAAATTTATGTTCATTTTAAATAATTATTACTTTTTTCATAGTGTGCATTCTAGTTTTCCACATTCCACTTACAATTTATTTTACCACATTATGAATTTTTAAAAAACTTTTATATGTTTTAAATATCCTCACGTGGATTTTCTATATACTATTTCAATCCTCACCATCATTCTATTAGTTATTTATTTCTAGATTTTTGAAGTTTTATATATATATTCTCCAAAAACTTCTTTATTTATGATTATTTCATTTATTGATATACTTGTTGATGAATCCTTTTTTTATTAGGAAGGATAATTTATCAGATCAAGTTAAATGTATAAATATTAGTGAAGAGTTTTATAGTTTTGAGTTTAAAGTTCCTTATGATTCACAACATTAATTACCTCATGTTTTCAAACATCCAATAAAATTTATGGAAATTAAGAGTTCATCTAACATTGAAAATAAATCAAAGGTTTGACTATCTTTTTTTTTTAATATTTTGTTTCATTTCAATTTTGTTATAAATTATTTATATTTTATTTATTTCCATATGATTAAAATATTTTTTAATATTTATGTTAATTATTTATATTAATTTTTCTAGATTTAATTTATTTTAAAAAAATTCTACTTCACTGATCATGTATTTTTTTAATGTATGTAATGACCATTGATTTTTTAAAAATATTATCATGTTTTGATAGCGGTTGTAGTGAAAAAGAGACAACAAAATTATTTCAGTGGGACATTTGGAATTAATTTTTTTCTACAGCTACTGTCAAATATGTTCCTATAATGTTTTTGATGATAGTTATTCTAAAAACCATACATTGAAAGTGTTTGAGTGATAATTTTAGTATCTTTTTTCTATAACTGATATAGAAAGTATTTTTTTATATTATAATATTAATGATTGTTTTAATTATTGATTGTCAGAATATTTTTACAAAATTTCTAATACCTAAAAAACTGATGATAAAAAAAAATAGACAGAATAGACTTTTATATAGTAGTTTTACTTACAAATTTCAAAGAAATGAAATATTGAGAAGATCAATAGTCAAATAATGCATTGACATAATTCCAATAAACAAGTAACATACCTATCTCCAGATCATTATATGGCCATGTGTCTACCATAGTAGTATAAAATGACTTTTCTAAACATTTTTTTCTTTTGATTATGATGATTTCCTCCCTTAGTAGCTAACCTCAAAAAATTTTTAGAATGATTTCCCAAATCATTGAAATTAAAACACCTCACCACTAATTGGTTATTTGGGAATCCATTCTATAATTATTCTAGACTCTTTTCTTTATATTCATGAACCCTATGATCAAACATACCACACATGTAACACCTTCCATATCCTGTTAAACAATCCATGGAATTTCATTTAAAACATTTGGAACATGTTGAACGATTACCTCAAAATATATTAGTTTGTTTCTTCTACATGAGTTACCATAATTAGTATTTCTGTTTTTTTTTCATATTTGGGAATATAAGTATAAAAAAACTCCATATTAACTTTATAATAAAAAAAACCTTCTCATAACTATTAAATTATCATGAAGATAAATCCCCTAATTAACTTGGTTTCAATTCTTTGAATAATCTTTTAATTTTATTATAAAGGTCCTGAATAAAATATGGTACATCCCAGCCCGACCTGGTAAAATTCAATTTATATGAGGATACTAAATCACCATCCTTTTACATTTTCCATCAATCCATCTTTATTTATTTTCTGAAAATCCAATTTAAGGATGAGTGCGAATATCCCTTACCAAAATAACCACATACCACATGTTCAAAAATTCAAAAAACAACCACTGCATAGAATTTCAAATTTCAAAATGAAGCACCCAAAACCATGGAATTCAAAATATGAGAAATCGAAACAATATTGGAGATATGAGAAGCCACTTGATACCTATAAAAACTAAATCATCCACTATGAAACTATTCCCATTAAAATTCCCTTCATCATCAACCACATCAGTCAAGTCCAATCGCCAGCCAACATCATCATCAAAACCATCGTCAAAATCACTGTCTAACCCACAACCATTCTATCATGAACCAGAAACAACCAAACCACACCATCATGAATAGAACACACATCCTCCACTGAAAAAAACCTAAAATCAAGGGGGTGATGTTTGAATAACCGAAATAAACCCATGAAGATATCTATAGGTACTATTTAATGAGGAATATAAATGGTACGAATAAAATAAGACTACACTTAGAGCACCATAGGCAGCCAAATACCAACTCCCAAAACCATTGAGGGACCACTGCACCTAATCCAACTCGGATAAGAGCATGGGGGGATTGAGGTCCAGGTATTTATTTGAACAACCTAGGGATCCGAACATCGACACTGCGAGGATGAAACAAAAATCCAAACAGAAGAACAAGCCAACATAGGAGTTCTTGAAAAACCCTCCACCACTGAACCTCTTAACCCAAAACCATAGCATATTCATCTTTCTATATCCAACCTAGAGAGGTGCAGTGGAATGCATTGTGAGAGCAGGGCATAGGTAGTCGGGCGCTTCCGTAGTGATAAACTTTTTCAGGAGAAATAGATCTACCCTATTAGACAAACACCAAGAAAACCGCAAAACCGTGAATATAGTATTGAAAGTTGGTGAGAAGAGGGGAAGAAAGGGAGGAATAAATGACCCTCAGTTGCATCACCAACCCCAAATTAGAGGGATTCAATTGGAAACCCTAGTCAATGCTGAGTGAGCCATCGATCTCTACCCAGGTTTGTGGGTGAGAAATATTATAGTCAATGTCATCCCACTCCAACCCTAGATAGAGTGTTAGGGTAAATGACATCTCTCTCTATATCCCATCATGATCAATCTATTATATCTTTACTTCAATTCCAAGAATTTGTTCTCTATCATAATATAAAAAAACTTAGGGATGTATTGCTCATGAAAAATATTGTCAAATGTGTCCCATTCCCTGACATCATAATAATCTCTCTCTAGTATTATAAAACAGTAACCACCATGGGTTAGCTTCACCATAAAAATTATAAATGGAATGATTTATTATTAAAATTATTAAAACCCAATGACTTCAAAAATCTTATCTAAATAATTGATACATCCTTAAATCACCACTGGATCTAATGTTTCCCTAAACACTAAAGGGTTATGTTTCATGAAATGATCAAGTATCGATACGTTACTCAATAAAGAATATGGATACTCTCTATTATGGACACCACAGACATTTATTTCCTTCTTCAACTATTCCATTACTACAAAAACAAGTTCTTATTTCATCAAATTAAGGATGCTTAATTGGAAATATATTTTCCCATTGGGGCCTTACTACTATAGATTTCATATTTCCTATATGTAAAACCATTATGAACAATTATAGTATTGATGAAACAAAATGGTAATATTACAAATAAATATTATTTTTAATTATCCAAAAATTAGAATATGTGAAAAATATGCTATTAACATTATCCAAAAATATAAAGTTATCTAAAAATATACTCACATACCAACTAAAAGTACTATGAAATAAATAATAAATATTCTATTATATATACATAAGAATTATTTTTTATGAATTTAGAGAGATCATTTAGGTTTAGAGTTTTAGAGACATAGGACATTAACCTTACAAAAACAAAAATTATATAACAAATTGTTTACTTCTATATATTAATTTTTTTCCATATTATATAAATTTTAAAAAACTTGTTTTATTTTCATGAATTATATTCATAATTTTTTACATTGATCTCTTCCTTATCCGTACTCATCTATAAAACCACCTAAAAAACATTTTAAAAAAGGGGATGATCATAAAATATGATTAGTAGGGGATATAAAAATAAAAAAATACATTATTTTAATGAAAAATATAAAAACCCATAAAACACTAATCCTTAGGACATTATTATTCAAGTTTAATAAATAAATATTATCCACAAGAAAAAAACACAACTTTTTCCCCAAAAACTCATTTAAAACACATAAATAGAAATTGAAAACAATTTTTAGGAAATTAAGAGAATTACATTCATTAACCATGTTATAAAAAACTAGAACCTAGTTAAATCCGTAAGGGAAAACCTCTCTTAACTTCCTCCTTCTTTCCTATTAAGACTAGTAACATTACCAAATACACGAGAGAGATAATATGGGTCTCATCCTTTGTATAATCTATATATATCTTACCTATTTATCTTGAGATGTAATGATGCTCAATCTATTATATAAGATATATTGGGCTCACCCATGTCTCATGTAATATTATGAAGTACCACATCATGAATAAAAAAATTTATGCATTCATATTTTCATTATATAACATTTGAAAAAATCCTTTAAAATTATATGAAATATAAAATTAGGTATTAAAATACCCTTTATTTTCAAAACCCATTCTCAAAAAAAATTTCCGTAAAAAAATAAATAGATTTTTTATTTTAATGAAACATGAAATCATGTAAATGAATATAAAAAATCACATAATAATAACAATGGTGAGAAAATTCGTTTTTTTTGTATTTGTTAAAATAAAAAATTTCATTTGTGTTTTTTCAATAAATAAAAAAAATTCCATAAAAAAATTATTTTTAGAAAACATTAAAAGAAAATAAAAAGAGATATATAATTAAATTTATAAATATTTCATTTCTATGTAAATACATCCATGATATATTTTTAAAATTATGGAATGGAAGAAAAAGAGTGGGAAGGAAGAAGAGGATTTTGAAAAGAAGGCCCCTTTTCTCAAGTCGAACTCACCACATATGTTCATTATATTTTTGAATAAAAAATTAGGTTTATTATTTAATTTCTTAAAAACCATTTTATGTTTCATCATTACTTTCATTTTATTTATTATTTTGTTATATTCAATTACTTAATAAATTAATTTTACATTAAATGATTTACTAATATTTGACTCATATGTTCAATATCACTTTGGAAGGTTGAATATGGTAAACGATTTCATTATTCCCTCATATAAATAATAAAAAACTTGAACATAATATCATTTTTATACATAAATTATATGTTTAAAGCCAATCATGAATGATGGTCTTGAAAAATTCTCTACGATACAATTGGGGAGATAATAGGCCTTGCATATGCATGGGTAACATTTCCATATTAATATTATTATTATAGAAATAAGGCCAGGATTAATTTATCTTTATGGAATTGTAATTATATGATAAATACTATATTTTTTCTTTAAATATATTTTATCTATCATCTATGTGTTGTGGTGACAAAAATTGAACGGCATTGGTACATAGAGGTGATAGTTTACACTTGCCCACAAACAACCTAACCATCTTTTAGTGAATGGAAAGGTAATAAAGTAAAAGATATATTATATTTTTAGAATGAAATTTTTTTAATGAATAATATATATATATATATATATATATATTAAATACATTATTATTACCATCCAATGGAGGCTGTTATGGAAACCGAATTTCACTAGTTCGTGAGGTGGTTGTCTACCGAACACACGAATGATGGGTTTGTTTCCCATTTGTTGGATGATGAGATGAATATAAATTATAAAAAATGATTTAATATATAATATAATTATTTTATTATTTATAATTTTATAAATAATATTTGAAGATAGTAGTAGAAGAAATAAAATATACAACTTTATTAGAAAACCTCTTAACGTTTACATTATTTCATAGGTTAGTTTTATGGTAAAAAGGACTATAAGACATGAGGAGATA
The DNA here is from genome assembly GCA_963277665.1 of Viscum album. Taxonomy (NCBI): domain Eukaryota; kingdom Viridiplantae; phylum Streptophyta; class Magnoliopsida; order Santalales; family Viscaceae; genus Viscum; species Viscum album. The sequence continues at coordinate 146,637,666 of OY728133.1, read as the reverse complement.
TGTAAGGAAGGGATTTGTTCAGGTATTGGACAAACCAAAATTATTTTTATGTGTAAAGAAAAAAAAGAGGTTGTTCCCTTTTATAAGCATGTGAAGGGGCACTCTTGAGATTTCGAAAAATATGAAATTAATATAAATTAATTTTCAAGTTCAAATGGATCGAAATTTATATCAATAAAATCTAATATGTTGATGAGTAGAAATAAATTCATTTAATAAAATTTCTAAATTTAGGGAATACATTTTTACCCATATCTTTTTGTTTTACCCCTTTATTAACCCTTTTGTCAGTTACTATGATATCAATATTGTTTTTTTGTTTTACGGGGTTAATATAGTTAATATAGTTACTATAAAAGGAAAACCGACCCACAAATGGACCATGGTTGATGTTATAAACCATATACTATTCACCTGTATGAAGATAAAATTTATAGTAATTTTAAATCATTAAATAAAATATTATTTATTTTAAAATAATATTAATGTCAATTTTGGAATTATTTATTAAATTTGACTTTTAAAACTACTATGAAAAATGGAATTCGAATCCCATGTATAAAAAATCTCTAATATGTAATTTTTATAATAAAAATTTATAACACAAAAAAATTTATTGAAAATATATTAATTTTAATATTTTTAAAAACATTTATTTTTTTTAATTGAATAATTACTCTTTTTGTGTTGTGTAGGATTATAAGGTACTTATTTCATAAAAAATTAAAATAAATTACTATAATATAAAAAACAATTATATTTAAAATTAATTTTTCTATCTAATCATAACCTCTATTTATCATCATATTAAAAATATTATAGTTATTAAAAGAAAGAGTATGAAATTTTTTACTTTTTATTCACTTAAATATTATTATATTTTATTCTTTATTATTAGGGCCACACATTGGGATAATTTTTCCCAAATTAATTATTTACAAAGCCATATAGCTTTTATCACCATAATATCTAATGTTGTATCCTTGATCAAAATAAGATGATGGGATGTGAGTTCCTCCTTCCATGGATAAATTATTATAGATCATTGCATAGTCTGAGACTTCTTCAATGATTGAAGTCATGTTTTGGAAACTAATTACAAGGGCCATATCGAGGTGGAAACTACTTAATTACATTTGTTCTACCTTGATAAAGAATAAACCTAGGGTCATAGTAGATGGTAATGTTGGGAATGTATGGTAATTTTTCAAAATTATGTGTATGACAGATTAGTAAAGTTTTCCCCTTTTGAAGTCAACGGAATACCAAATTAGTGGAATATTGGGCCTAGAACACTATAGATATTGTGTTTTTCATATGGAAGTTGATGCCAGGTGCAAACGTCTTTTTATTTTTTGTACCCTAGGTATCCCATGATGATTTTTTATGGTATAGATTTTAGGTTATTAACATGTTTAACTTCTTGGGAAAAATGTTGGCCAACATATTGATGTCTTGTATGGATAGGTTTCTATTATGTCCCCCTTGGGAAGATGATCAAGAATTGAGATTCAAGGGTGGTTTTGAGAAAGTTTTCCCCATGGGGGGAGATTTTCACACTTTAAATGTGGTGGTGATGAGAGAATGTGTGCCTATATGGGGAGAGATGATCAAACTTTGGATTTTTCATATCATAGGGAGGTGACATATAGATTGTGATGCAAACATAAGGGATGTCAGTATTGAACCTCTTTGAGGTACTCAAGATATGATAGGATTTCAGGATGTCACGATTGAACCTCATGTTGGGATTTTACAAAACCTATTATGAACCATGTATCAAAACCCACATATTTTGATTCATTATTTTATGTTCATATGATAGGACCTGTTCATATAGTTTAAAATCATGCATTAAGGATGCCTATACCATGGAAGTAGTGTTAATGAGGGATGTGGTGGGGATTATGCATGGAAGCCCACCTTGTGTTTTTGGGTTCTCATCCTAAGAGTGGTGTTTCATCTTAGGCATAGAGTTTCATCCCCAGGAGAGGAAGGATAATATGAGGCTTATGAATGGGAGCTACCTAGTGTATGAGTTTCATCCCATGGTGGGAGAGGATAGTGAGGGGATTATACATGGATGTTGTCTAGTGTATTAGTTTCATCCCATAGTGGGAAAATATAGTGTTGGGATTACACATGGAAGAAAGTTGTGGTATTTTTTTCATCCCATGCTGGGGAATGAGGTGGAATCTTAGGATAATTGTATATGTGTAATCCTATGTATATTTCATAGTGTATGAGGTGTATGATTACCCCATTCCAGTCAAACACATGGAATCCTATGTTCACCACACTTTATAAAGATATAGTTTTATATCATGTGATGATGATTTTTTAATACAGTTTAACGTTGTATGACTAGAATATTGAGCTATGTAGATTTATGTCCTATATCATGTACATTTTAAGGGTCTGAACCTAGGGCGACCATTTTGAATTTAGAGAGGGAGATCTAATACAATTCCTCCCTACTAGGAGTGGTGGGTTGTATCCTACAATGGTGGATTACCTGACTACTACTCAAGAACCTATGAGTGGGTTGTGGTGAAAATATTTCCATAAAGGATTGAATTCAGGGGTCCAAACAATAGGGTTCCTATGATCAGGAACAAGATGAATTAGGATACATATTCTTAGGATTATCATGCAAGGTAATGTTCTTTTCCATGATTGAAGTAAAGGGAGAGTACACAAGGATTGATAATAATGGCCACATGAGAATTTGAGGTAAGGATGAACTAGTTTTGGATGGTTACTATGTATTTGGTTACTCAAATTATGAAAAAGGGTGTTCGATGAAAGGGTACATGATACATAGGTTTGATGGATGGGGTTTGCGAAGGGTGGTATTTTTACGAGGGGTGGAAGAATCATGATGGACATGGGTATCAAAATGTTTGGATTATTTTAAGAGGGAAGGAGTCTCAAAAACGTTTATCTTTAATGAAGCAAGGTGGAACTTCGTTTGAGTAATGTTTCGGTTCCCTTGGTGTTGGTTTTGAAAAGGATAATTATCTTGTGAAACCCTAAGATCCATACAGGTCTTTCTTCTTATGTGATGGCCTTTGACCTTCACAAAAATAATATCCACCATGGGGTGTGGTTCTTAAGAACCCATGAGTTCCACTTTCTCAAAAGGTGGCTACCTTTGGAAATCCGTCTCTACCCTTACGCCTGATGTTTAATGTTTCATGTATTTAGATCTTTTTATATAAGCTGAAAGGTCCCTTTACCCTAAATATTATGGGGGAGGAATTTAGAAACCTGATAGAGGCAAGGGAATTGGTTTCACAAAAGATAAGATTATTTGTAAAATATTATTACTTTCATGATGGGAGGGTACTTCCATATATATAATAATGTTACAGAGAGATTACCACATCAATAACCACATGGCCTGGTAATGTCAAAAAATAGGCATATGTTGCATGGATTTTACCACATTATGCTCAATGTGTCTGATTATATTTTCATTGTTATACCATTGACTATGTTCTGGAACTCAATGAAAAAATCACCTTATATGGTTTATCTAGTATTATTGGCCTATATTTTCTTCAAAACGACCATGGCGTCCTCAGTCTCTCAAGTGACATGTGTATTTCATCATCTAGAAATGATTCCCCTCAGATTTGGATCTGAAAATGGAGAGGAGGGCCAGATTATGAGGGGATTCCAATAAAAATAGGTGATCCCGGAACCTTATTCATGAAACTTTTCATTACCTAGTGCCTATAAAGAAGGCTATGAGTCCCTAGAGGGACTACACGGTTTTTTGAAAAAGATAGGATAATGTTTTATTTTCATCAAACACAATAATTACATGATAATATTATGATTTCAATCCCCAATACTAATGAAACATTCCTTGTCCATGATATGTATATTATTGAATATAATTTGGTGAGTTTGTGATCTTTTTTGTACACGATATTATCAAACCAACCTTCATGAACCTGATCCTAAATTATTTTTAAAATCTTTAAATATGGTCATGATGATTAAATAATGATGATATATGGAAACATTATGATTTACGAGAGCTTTATATCAATGCTGGATCATGTCACTCTTATATAATTACTAATGAATGCATAATGAAAATGCCTTTTGTGCAAGAGGCTTATGTTATATGGTTTTTGGATAAGGGATTATGTTTTCATCCTTAGTGCTAATAGAGATGAAACTACATAATCGTTCAGGAGAATTATAGGAAAATACTAATGGAATAGGTAATTCAGAGGTCACATTATGAAGGATCACACATTGGTCACTTCTCACACTATGTGGAACTATATAAAACACATTAATAAGGAATAAATGATTAAGGAGAGACCCCCTCCTCAATATGAGAGAATTATTAACTAAGGATTGGTATACTATCTCAATAGGAATATAGAATACTAGGACTTGATCGAGGGTGTAATGTTTTTGAAAAAATGGGATTGGGCATACAGAGTATGTCAGTCCGATGATGAGTTTTAGGTGGAGCTGAAATGGGATGGAATTTATGAGGAAAATTTGTCCTCAACATTTTAGGTTTTCCATCACAAGGACATTATGATATAGATGATGAGTAGGTGGTAAATGGGGACCAATATGTTTCTATTAAATATATTTTAGATCGATATTTGTTTTTGGGATCGCCACTGAATCACATGGATCACTATCTATGGGGAGATATTTGATGAGTTTTTCTTCAATGAGAATGACTGGGATTACCCAGAGCAGATGCTTCAAATATAAATGGTTCTGCTATTCCTGTTGTAGGAATGGAAATGTGACAAGATAGGGATGAAGGACATCCCATTCATGCAATGATTTAATCATTTATTTATCAAGACTATATAAGGGCTTTTAATGGGCCCTAATAAATACAAAAGATATTAATATAAGGCAATGAGAACTTGTACCAGATGATTCTAGAGGCAAGCCAATGAAAACTATAGGGATCAAATGTGAATTTGAAGCATCCCATAGTTTTGACAGTGGTATTTCTTATCAAACTGATCTATAGATGGATGACCCCATTTGGGGATTCTCAAATATGGGTGTGTCTAGGAACCGTCATCAAAATAGTAATGCTAACAATGATGTATCACATCAATGTATTAGTCATAGTGCTAGAAAAATTTCAAAAGGTTTTAAGTTTCATCCTTTAGAAGAAAAATCCCTTTCATGTGTTTGGTAATTTACACTTATTTTATAGTTGGGTATCAAGAAACATGGGGGGATATGAATACCCAAACCTTATTTATTACTATGAAAAAAACATTAGACATAGATCCTCAATATTTTTAGGAGTCGACCTCTCAATCTAGATTGAGTTAATGTGATATCAAGGATTGGGATAGTGGTCCACTTTTTCTTCCATCCATTTCCCATTATCATGGGAATGGTGATGGATTATGGTATAATAAAAATTTATTTAAAGTAATATATCATGGAATTTTTAGGTGGGGGTATTGGTATCGAGGGTAGACAGTAAGGTTATTTGTAAGATGTACACCCCACACTATTTTACAGGGTATTTTTGGTACCTTCAACATATCAAAATGAAGGTGTATGTGGGGGTAAGTAGTTAGAATAATCCAAAATTTATTTATATCATATAATTATTGTTCATTTTTGAATATGAAATGGGGGAAATAGGCTACTATCAACTACTGCGACTTATGGGATTATCCATGAATACATACTTAGCTGGGAGGGAGTGAATCCTATCGAAAAGTTTAGGAGACTAGTGACTAGTTAGAATGAGGAAGAGGGGGGGGGGGGTCCCAAAATCATGGGGTTAGGGGTATGTGAATGGAAGTTAAATCCATGGATGTAATTCTAGAACAGAAGGTAGAGTAGTGGTCATAGATCCGATAATACTTGGTCCTACATAGGATGGAATTTGGGGGAGTAGATAAGAAACATGCTCAAGAATCATGGTAAAGTGGCCTCAGGGAGAGGGTAAGCTTTCTTGAGTGGTACCAAGGGATAATGTATTGGCTCTGGGGAATGGCTATGGAACCTTGATATACCCAATGATTCCATTTTCCAAGATGTATGGGAGATATGGGGAATTTCAAGAAAAGTCAACTCACTCTATAAGTTATGGAAAAAATTTCTCCATACAGTAATGAAACTTCCAGGATAGGGCCATGTGAGGGAAGGATTCAAGGAATCTCGAGTTGAGGCGATGTGGTACACCATATATATAGAATTAATTGTCTCTCTAACACCGTGGCTCACCCCTCAATACCCAGGTGATATTGATATTGGGTATACACTCTCTTTGAATCTCTTGGTAGTTCAACTGGATAAATTCATTCCTAGATAATATGGGTAATAGAGGGAGGATTCTAGGGAAGTATATCCTACTAGGGATCCTATTGGTATTCATATCCTTTCATTTTTCAGGTAAAACTGTTGATCATGTGTGTATTGGATACTAAAAAACCTCTCAGATTTCTTCCTAAATTCTTCTTCACAAGTGTAGGAATCTTTGAGAACATAAGATAGAGAGGATCACAATGAACCTCAATAAAAGGATGAATAAGAATCCCAAAATTTTAAAGGGGGTGGGAGTGGGGTCTCCCTATATATTTTGGTCATTGGAGGGCAACCATATCTATTGAAGTGACTAATGTGACCAAGGTGACAACTCAACATTCCCATATGCTTCCCAAGAAACCCTAGTTCTTCATATGGAATTGAAGATCTATGTTTCAAAACTATACTAACATAGTTTTTTTCTTATATATAGAGATAAAATATCCACCCATGGGGAAAATTGTAAAAACCGAGGTGTCGGCTGCTGGGGAAATACTATCACTAGATAGACTGTTGGAGAACCATGATGAGTTGGTGGTCCGTATATATTACACTTTCATGTTTTCCTCTTTCTAACTTTTAATTTTTATTTTTTCCTTACATAAGTTACTATCTAATAACCTTATATTTTAAATGGTAGTGACATCCAAATTGGGGGATCAACCAGTAGTGAAAACTCTCGAGTTAGTAGACCCTATATCCAAGGAAGTGATGGATGAAATTTTGGTCCCAAAAGTGATATCTAAAGATATTTTTCCTTTGTTATAAGTGGTAATAATGGTTTTGGTAGATGGGGGGAACCAAATAGATGTTACAAGAGGTATAGAATGGATTTGGGGACTCACTAGAGGTGACTAGAATCATTCCCCCAATAGAGGTGGTCAAGGAGGTTATGATGGTGGAGCATACCTTCGAGGTGAAATAGGAGGTGACATATAGAGCTTAGGTCTCAAAAGAAGGGGTCATGAATGTTCCACCAATGGAGGTAGTCAAGGATGCTATGATGGTTTAGAGTACCTATGAGGTTCCACATGCAGTGGTTGAGGATCCCACTCTGAGAGATGTTATAAACCAGGATGATTTTCCCCTAGACGTAAGGTTTAGTGAACTTGAGGGCATACCTACAAATGATCATTTCACTAATGTATTGGTTTTTCTCTCTCAATATGATCCTATATTTCCTATAGAATTCAAGGATTCTAGTTCAGATGTGATAAAGGAAAACTAGGTAGTCCAACATAGTCCATGGAGGAGTGTGAAAAAATTCATCACTCGTACTCCACTAGCCGAACTGCTAAATCAGGTGGGAAATCTCCAATAATGATTGGTCACCCTAGGAAGTGGTGTATTTAACTCTAGAATCCTCCATAAAATATCTTGGTATTTTCTCATCAAAAGTGAGTGTTCTCAGAGGTAGGAGTTTGACATTTATTTATACAAAAAATAAGTCTATAACAACCTAGGCACCACAGATAGCTAAAATGAATATTGATGGGATAAAAGAGTATATATGAGGTTATGAATCCTTCATCAATTCCCAAGTATAAATCATTGAATAATTTAGGGATCAGTTGGTGGAAATAGAGGCTTGGGATGAAAAGGCATAATCTCTGGTAAAATAGTTCCATGATGGAAAAAACTAGGCTTGAATTCATGTTATGTGGTTTGCCTAACTGATATGGAGGAAAAAACTAGGGTTTCTGAGCGAGAGCAGACCCTGGAGGATACTATATTGAGATTGTATGAGTTGGAGAACCCAATATCTATGGATGAGACTTATAGAAATTTATCTCAGTTTGAAATAAATGAGAAGCTTCAACATGTTGATGACCCTACCCATCCCTTTGAACATATTCTTTTACATTTCACATATGATTAAATCTATTTTTACAAAACCATTGATCTTATTAACAAGACAACCAACAATAAATCCCAAATCCCACGTGAGCCATTATCTGTGTTTGAAATAAGGAAAAATTAGAATATTACTCATTCATATGAGAGTCCAGATTGGGGTTGACACACTTTTCATAGGGGTAACAAAAACAAATTTACTTTTACAAATTCAAAATAGAGGTTTATCAGAGTTATTTCACTTGAGGAGTGTCAGATCCAATCAATCACTAATTTCCAATTCACCTAATATAATATTTTTTATTATTATTTTATTAATAAAATGAATTTTGGGATTTTCTAAAATTTTAAATTTAAATGCAATGAAAAACTAAACAAGATGAGGAAAGATGCAGGTTAGGAAGAAAATTATGATATTTTCATTTTGTAATGTGGGTTCCTTCCTTATTTATTATTATTTAAAATTCAATTGGGTAATACATTTGTGAAAAAAATTATTAATGAATTAATTCGATTTTATTTAATGAGTGTTTAACATTAAAATTCTTATCAAACTTATTTGGAACATCAAAACCCATCTCTTCTAACATCCAAATATAATAACACCTACACTGAGAGTGTAATTCCTAAAATCCCCAACTCCACCGTATTCCCTTTCACCCATTTAGAAATAATAAAATATATAATATGAAGAGTTTAACTAAGAAAATATAGTGAAATTAAGTAAATTAAACAAAATGAAGGTGTTTGAAAATAATTTCATGTGGTATAACTACTGTACACATGGAATACTCTCACATCCAACACAAATAGAATGAAAAACATTTTTAAATTAATGATAAATAACTGAGAACACCACAAACCATCCACCAAGGACTAACCTCTGGTTTTCACTCATTATATTGAGCATAAGAGTTCACATCAAAAGATGGTAGAGATAGACAAAAGGAATGAAAGGTGTTGGAATAACAAACACTTGAATTAAAATTGAGTATGTGTTACAAAGGAATAGAAATTAAAAATAAATGAAATTAGGAAACAAATCTTATAGATGTAGTGTCTAAATAGTGAATTACTAGGGAAAAACCCTAAGAGGGATGACCGATCTGTCTGGAATCTCCCTAGGGATTGCATGTATAGGATTGAATCACCCCCTAGAGTAATAAATTGTACAATAATAGATCTCATGTAAAAATGAATCTTTTTACATATTTCTATGAATATCTCACATAAATTTCCTTCATAATTCATTTTTTGGGTATACCAGAGAGTTTCACATCACAAATTGTGTTTATGATGTGTAATGTGTGGGGGATGAACTTTTCAATATAATTTTCATGCTCTGTCATTTTCTTTGGGACCACATTGCGAATGATTTTTATGATGTGAATTGTTGTTTTCCCACATGTTTTTTTTCAGTTGTCGACTTGTTCTTTATTTTCATGTTTTCTGTTGATACATGACTTTTATATGTTGTGGGTCATAATCTTCAAGTTGAATTCAACACATTTAATATTTTTTAGTATAATCTGTTATTCATGTTCAATGTTCTAGTGTTGCGACATGAAGCTATACATCATAGAAGGAAGTGTCTTCATCTTTCCAAATTCATTTTTTTATATTTTGTAAAAACATTTTCTATACTTCCATAAATAATAAAAAAATTAAATACTGTCATAAAAGTTCAATCAATGTTCCAGGAAATATGTTTTATAATAAAATATACATTCAAAATACCACTCCATCAAGGCCCCCACACATAGAACTTTCTTTTCCTCATGTATTTTATATCATCAACATTTAAAAGGAATTTTATTAAACCAATACTTAAATTTCAAAAAAAAAAAAACAAAAAAAAAATGTTTTGATAACGGGAAATAAACATTCAAATAATACAAAAAATAATTCCTCAAATTCTTTATTATTAAAATAAAAAAATCGAAACATTCATTTTTTTCATTCATTCGAAATAAAAATTCCTCTCCTTCCAACCACTTTTATTACACAATTCATAATTAATGTTCATGCCACATGAAATTTACCTCCCATTAAATTATTTTTACTCATCTATCAAGGTAATAATTTGAAATAGAATTTTATTCATATGTCAATTACATGTCACTTACCATAGGCTTCTAAGGCATAAAGCATCTCCACCATGTAAATATGGAGACCAAAATTAATCGAGAGGTATTTTTTATGGTTTAAATACCTTTGAGTCTTAAAAAAGGTAGGATAAATGATTTAATAAAAATAAAAAATAATAGTATTGACTCTTTAGAATATTTCATTATATCAATAACCATGTCTAATGAAATATTGCGTCAAATATCATCTCTCTTCCTCCAACGCTCAAACAATACAAGTAATCACAAAGAATGAATCAAACACATTTGTTTTTTTCTTATGTTTTTGGTATTTTTTTTAAAATTTTTCCTTCTTGAACGTTTTTCTTAAGAATAATCTCACATAAAAAACCTAATCACATGAAATCAAAAGATCATCAGTATAGAAATGGTGATTTTTGATCTTAAAAAAAAGTACCCATTTTTTATTTTTATTAATATATGTGAATAATAAAGTACAAGGAAATCATGGCCTCTTCCACAAACCTCATATGAACCCCGCCCCCAAATGAATTGTATCCCCATATACAATAGAAAACCTCTACCCCTCGTGTATAGTTAAATGAATAAAATGAATCTTACTATGAGTAGGGTATGAATGGATATAATAGTATTGAAACACATGTCCTTTCCAAACAAATTAATTCCTTAATTTTATGGTAAAAATAAGATTGACTCTATACAATCACAATTAAGATAATATGTCATGAAATTTATTGAAGAAAACATGTCCTAGTCTTCCAAGAAATATTGTAAATAAAAAATGGGAAATATTTTTTTTTATAATTTTATTTAGGGATGATAACAAATTTCTTAGGACAATTACTCATGAAAATGAACAAAAACAATAATATAATTTATAAAAATTTTAGAAATCAAAAAAATGCAAATATAAGAATAATTTAATCTCCAATTATCTATTAATTCCAGAAAAAAATGATTCTTAAAATTCACCCCCTCATGAATCACCTCATTTATTCATTTTACCACTACAATCTTCTAGTAATCTCAATAAGGATAATTAATATATGAAATAATGATTATCCAAAGAAAACTAAGTCTCCTAGATCAGCACTAGAGTTTAAGGGTTAAAGTGTTCCATTTCATTTTTCTTTTAAATATCATAAACAATTATAATAAATAGTGTAACATAAATAAAATAATTTAAAACTCATACTTCCATTGCATTGAATCATTAGTTTTGGTTTTATATGTCCTATTCATTTGGTATTTTTCTGTATCATTTTTTACTACATTATTTTAGTTCACGACATGAATTATATTTTCAATTCTTCCCTCCACAACATTTTCATAATTTGGATTAATTTAACAATATGAATTCAATTGCAGAGTTGAATTATGTGAATTATGTCAAGTGTCTTCAATTTCTGTACATACTGCGTGTTCCATCACGATGGAACTACAAAATTAAAAAACACTTGTACAGAAAATGACGTGATTTTATTTTAAAAACAACATTGGGATAGAGGGTTCATCCTAAATATAATAATTGAATTTTTTTTCTAGAATGAAATAAAATAATTTGAATAATTCTTGGTTTTATATCCCAATAGGGCCCTATGTTTTTACTAACTTCATATGGGAAGTACTAGCTATCATCCAAAATCTGATGGTGGGTAGATTTTTTCAGAATTTAATCCACACATGTTAGTCCTACCATCTCCCACTTCTAATTATTTATTGAGGATAAATCCATTGATTGAGTACATCCACGCCCCCTTGTAATGAGGTACAACTTTCATTCCATGGGAATGAAGAAGTATAGATCCCCCTCACTCATTGCTTCTTTTGAATCAACTTATTCTTTATCAAATAGATGTGTAAGATATTAAGCAACAAAATAATATTAAAATGGAATATTACAATGTAATTTAACATGAAATAGTTTTAATGAAAAATAATCTCTAGTAAAATTTTCCATTTTAGTGTAAACATTTGTGTCTCTAGTTCATCAAGAAGAGACACTTTGACTTATTCATGTGAATCCTCTAGTAAATGTTCAATATCTTCAAGAAGATATATATGTTCCTTAAATGTTTTATTTTATTTTTCTTCATTTTCCTCTAGAGAAATATAAGGGTCAATCATATATTCATAATAAAAATAGTAGGGAGTTTTTCACAATTAAATTTCAAAAAAATTATAAGGGATTGAGTTCGTGAATGTATCATCTACCTAAGTTGGTTTGGTTTCAAATTATTCTTCACATGATAGTGCCTCTTGGATTAATTCTCACTAGAAAAAGGTAGTTCGTAAAGGTACTCTAGTAATGATTATAATTTCACCACTTGGTTGGTTTCTCCTTCTTCCAGGTCTAGAGTGAGTTGAAATGGAGTGGATTATTCTTCATTATAAATCCGGAGATTTCATCTCATATCAATTTCTATCACATTGATCCTAAATTCAACCAAATTTACATGATCCCCATTCCATAAATCTATAATAAAGTATAATTCATCTATATCTTATAAAATTGGTTGAGAAAGTTGAAATGAATATTTAGGTACATCTTCCTCTACCTTATTAGATTATTATACATTAAAAATTAGGTCGAAAATTTCATCCTCCACTTTCTCAGGTTCTCGTCTTATTTTTGGGATATGTTTTTCCATAAATTTTTGAAAATATTTGACCACCCTATCAACTCGGCTCATATTTTGTTATAAATCTTCCCAATATTCATTAACTTGAGTTATATTGTACTCTATTATTTATTTTTCTTCTTCTTATTTCACCCTTGAGTAATCATACCATGCATAATAATGTGAATTTGAATAGAAAATAGGAATTATTTTTTATTATTTAAAATATATTAAAATTATTTAAAAAAACAATGAGAATAGAAATAAATGAAAAGAAATCCAGTTAGATCTCAGAGAACAAAACTAGATTTAATGAAAATTTCATAGGGTGGTACAATTAATAATTTATTTTTTCTAATGTAGCATTGAGGCTGACTAGGGTCGTTTCACTTTGAAAGAATCAGTGATAATCAGTCATGAATTTTTAATTCACCAAATAATATTTTATTAGTTGTTAATATTATTTTATAAATGTATAAAAATTTGTGTTTTTGGAAAATATGATATATAAATTCAATGAAAACTAAACTAGACACAGATTTAATGAAGGTTACAAATAAATGTTTATGCCTTAGGTTTAGAAACACATGGTTATTTATTATTATTTTAAAATTCAATTTTATAATCCATTTATTAAACCTCATTAATGAATAAATTTCCTTTTATTCATTACGTGTAAAATATTATAATATATAGATAACACCCTTTTCACACCAAACCACACTTAATCCTATGGCTATATAGTATATCACCTTTATCGAGAGTGTAATTCCTAAAAGACCATCCTCCACCATATTCCATTTTATCACATTGGGTATTGTTAACTCCACTATATGAAGAGTTCATTGATAGAATGGAGGAAAAATGAATCAATGAAAATTAATGGATTGTAAAATAATTATATGGTGGATGAACACCACAGTCTTGAAATACTATTACATACACCCGAAATATTTTTTTTTGAAATTAAAGAGAAATAATTGAAAATGTCGTGTAACTTCCCACAAGGCCAAGCCTCATGTTAGTCACTCATATATTTTCGCATAACTATATGCAGTTAATGATGAAAGAGAGCGAAATAACTAAAGAAATGGTTTGGAAGAAAAAAAAGTTGTATTAAAATTGAGTATGTGCTGTATTGAAATGGGAACTACAAATAAAAGAAAATAAAAAAGAAAAGTGAATGTGGCACTATCCCGATAGTACAACACAGTGGTAAAAACCTATAATGGTTGAATGATCCTACCCAAATACCCTAGGTAATGTATTTATGGGATTATATCCTGCTCTAATGTGTCATAAATGGACAATTAATAGGTCTCAGGTCTTTGTGAGGATTTGTTGATCATTCCAATGTTTTCCACCATAAATATGCATCATGAATCACCATTTTTTGTTCTTATTGAGAGTTTCTAATCAAGAATTGTTTTAAAAACATGTAATGTGTTTGTGATGAACTATTCATGACATATTTCACTCCTTGAAAAACACTATTGGTTCATATCACGAATTATTTTCATTATTTTAATTAATATTTTCCTATATAATTTTTACAATTACATCTAGGTTCTTAATTATCAATAATTATACTTGGTTATTGACCTTACATATGTCATGTGGAATCATCTTTAAGTTGAATTCAACAGTTTTATTCTTTTTTTAATCAAGTTTTGTTCTAGTTTTCATCTTCAATATTCTAATGTCTCGCTACGCTGCTTTGTATCTTACTGTGAAGTGTCTATGTCACGATAAATTCATTTTTCTTATTTTCAAAATATTTGTGGTATCCTTTTATAAATCACAAAAAATAATAATTAATGGGATAAAAAATCATTTAATTTTCAAAAAAATATATTTTATAATTAATTATTCATGAAAAATATTAATTTTTTATGGGCCAAACACTTTGTATAAGAATTATTTATTTACCATTGGGGTTATCATAATCAAGAAATACTTGGTTGAAGAATGAGACTCTATACATATCCAAACTTATTTCTCAATGTGAGTCAGTTCATAAATGGAGTAATAGTAAGGGTGTTTAATTATACCAGAATAATTGTGAGTGAAATGAATAAATTGGGAAGTCAAGGATTTGAAAAACAAAGTGGTTGAAATGATGATATATGATAACTTCTAACCATTGATAAAATGAATATTCCACTATTTTTTTTAAATTATGTGGGAAAATAAGAGGCCTATCCATTGACCATGTTTCAAACATGGGACTTATCAAAATTTGGTTGGAAGTCATTATGAGTGTGTGCCTAGGACGGTTGGTGAACGAATGTGGGCCAAAAACATTTTTGTTAGGGGACACATCTAGATGTTAATGATTAATAGAATCCAAATCTAGGAAGTTAAAATGTGTGGGTATGAATGGAGAAAATTCCAATATTGACTTTAACAATCTCTAGATTATTCCACTAAGGAATTTAGTACATTTGGAAGGTGTATATTTATATACAATGTTTAAACACTTATTCTAAGTAGATAATTGTTTTTGAATCCATATAACGATCAAAGGACTATAATGGTGTAGTAGAAGATAGAAAATAAATAAGTAAAAGAACTCTCATTCCCAGGACAATTATGTTTTGTAGTTTTAAATCATGTTATGAGGACAAAGGGTTTGTATTTTAGCATCTCTTAGAAAGGGTGTTGAACACACATTATAGTGTATTAAAATGAGGATGATGCATTATATAATTTAAAATTACTTGATTAGGATGCTCTCAATACATTTTAGAATTTTTTAAGTGGGTCATGTGAAATGATGTGAATAAATTCCTCTCGGTCAGGGTATTTCGATGCACTAAAAGGAAACACAATAGGAGATGCCTCATATTGAAGCCTTTGAAGTAAAGAAGACTTATATTTCACTATATTATTTTCCAAAACTGATAGAGTCCTATAAGAATAACATTGTTTTTGTCAGGGATTATGGTGGGTCCTACTATCTTTTTACCTTTTTGTTTACACCCTTACTCTTTCCCAAGTCACGACAAAGAATTGGATGGCGGGGGTCTGACTTTTTCTCTCGTTTCCCCAACTGGTTTTCATTAGGAAAAAAGGTTTCACTCTTTACCAGGGTAGTTTAAGGTCATTCCCATTGAAATAGGGTTGTAAATAAACAAAATTATCATACATATATATCACACATTTTAATATGAATATTAATTTAATTTCACAAACACATGTCTATGGATCATAAAGGTATAAGCACTAAATAGAATTGAAACAAAATATTTTTATTTCATGAAAGATCTTTAATATATCATATAAAGATATTTACACATATTACTATTCTTAAACATACCATACCTAAAACCTTTATCCATGACATGGGGAAAGGAAATGTAAGAATGGTTGATCTTAGATGCTCATTAAAGGTAAATAAGGGAGATATTAATATATTATGGGTATAATGGTATGAGAACATGTGAATAAAACTTTAAAACAATACCCTGCATATCAAATCTCATTAACTTGAGTCATGACATAAATCTTGGAATTTCATAAGACATGAATCATAATTTAATTAAAGAACATAATCTATGAAAGCATAAAATTAGTATATGAATCAAATTTATGGCATACACATAATCAAATTAATTAATTTTGTTATTATTTGAAGGCTCATTTACAAGACTGTCATTGTAGACTGAGATCACTACCAAAACCATTGTAGTATTCAATGTTCACTCCCAATCCTATAATAGTTGAAAAAGTCCCTTATTGAATTGGGATCACTCCACATTCCAGTCATGTTTATATCATGACAATTAAATCTTTACCCAATGCATCAGATATAGACATGGGTCCCTCCCATCACATAATTAATATCATATATACATTTTCCACATGATAATAAAACATTCATCATATTAGGACCCTCCAAAACAAATTTATTTCATCACCATTTCATAATTGAATAACCTATGAAAAATAAATCTGTTTTATAATCATTTCATCATTTCCTCATAGCATAATCCATGGAAAAGGAAGGAGTTTTCATAATCATTTTATCACGGAATGACCCATGAAAAAAGAAGTGGGTGTCATAAAATTTTTATCACTGTGTAACCCATGGAAACAAAAGAGGATACATATATATCATTTCCCCATACACATAAACAATCAAATAAATAATAATAATGGTATCCTTAGATTATATCAATAGTAAAGTTAAAATAATATCAAAGGATGTCATCTTAGATGGAAAATGTTTTAGAAAGATCACTTGGAACATTTTGGAGGAAAATATCCTTTCATCTTTAAAAAATAAATACTAAAATATGAACATATTTTCAAATTGTTTTCTTTGAAAATAACATTATAAACTTATAAAGTAGGCTTTAAAAATAATTGGAAACATTTCTTGAAGAAAAGATCATTTCAACATTGATTTTCTTAAAACATATTTTTTTAAAAAATAATTTTCTTTGGAAATAATTTTCGTAAATTAAAATGTATTATTTAAAGCATTTAGTGGACACGCTAGTCGGAAATACCTTATATGTTAAAACAAATATTCATTTCACATTTTCTGTAAAATAAAAGCAAGACTTGTATTGAAAATAACACAATGATTTCTTTCAATTATTTTTGTAAAAATTAAAACACGGGTTAAATTTTATTTAATAAATCAGTTGGAGAGTGTTAGGAATGTTATTAATTTTTTCTGAAAATGATGTATAGGAAGGAAAAAATGTTTTTGATCGAAGAGAAAAATAGAGTCATTTTCATTAAAAACATTATTTTATAATCATGAGTAAATAAATATATGAAATTAAAAGAAAACATAAATTATCATGAAATAAATAGTGGATAAGAAAATAGATTATTTTCTTGAGAGATATGTTATAATATTTTATCATTTAAAGCACAAATATAAACAATCCTGATAAATGAAGAGACTTTGTCTTAAAACCATAACCACTTTGGAAACATTGAATTATAAGCCCCATGAAAGAATACAATTAAATGAAACTTAAAATATAATGAGAATATATATCTTCATTATATCACATGTAAAATAGGATTTATATACATCTCATAAAATAATATAGGTGTATAACAAGACATATGTGTCTAGGAATGAAAATTGAGTCAAAAATCCATTAGTAAGTTTGTATATTTTGAACCCTAAACCCTATTAAAGAGAGATAATAAAATGGATATGTAAATTAAATTTTACTTTTGAGAATAATTATAAAATACATTCATTTCCAGTGTATATACTACATATAATAAATAAGCAATGAATATAACATGTATCTCACAGATATAAAAGTGAGACGAAAAATAAATTACCTCGAGACTCAGATTCCATTATATATATTTAAAAATCCTATATAGTAAATATAATTTTATAATAAATATACTGAATAACCACATATATATATATGATACCATATATTATTTAATTATGACATTTTATTTCTTTTTTATTTATAGTTCCATGTTAAATTCATGTTTTGGGTAATAAATGCTTTATTTATCTATATGTTTTGATTTTTTACTTTCATTCATCTTATATTGATCATGGTTATATAATATATATAATTTTAACCCTAATAGAAATATCATATATATTCAATATATTTGTATTTATTGTAATTCCAAAAAGATAGTGACAAAAAATTAAATACACTATTCATGGAGATGGTAAGATCTACGTATGCATGAACATTGTTTCCATTACCTTTAAGGATGAAGAAAATGATGTTAAATTATATATTACCTTTAAATAATCTTTTTATGTCATATATATCACATATATTCAATAAATATACCCTTATTACATTCCTTGCAAAGTGTTTGTGAAAAATGAATCACATCGCTTCACAAAATGGTATTCCTCCATAAAAAACAAACACCGTTTTCATATCCCCCAAAGAATGGTATGTAATAATTTATACGGGATATCATTATTAAGTAGGTATAAATATTATGAAAATATATTATATATTAATTTAATCTATTCTTATAACCATCCATGTAAATTGTAAATGAAAAAACACATCACATTTGTTCTTAATGAATTAGTATGTCATACACATGAGAGATTTTATTCATCCTTAACCACATATGAGAGATAATTAAAATTAATGATGACTCAGACTAGGTATTTACAATGACCACCATTTTTTAGAAGGGGCCTGGTACCTTATATCTGGATTTGTTCTTTCTCAAATCTAATGGTTATAAACATTATATATTTACTAAAAATTGAATGAGGATAATTTCATGTTAGTTCAAATGATTTTGTTTCTAAAGATTTCTTATTTGAGCCAGGCATCATGATGTTTCCCCCCTACTTTCCTACTTTCCAAAGGTGACCAACTTCCATCATTGTAACAAATGAAATTTGATCCTAGATCACAATGAGATGATGTTATGTTTGTTCACACATACATGAATTTCTCATTGTATCTCATTTTCTAGTTTGGGAATCTATATAAGATTGAAGTCATATTCAAGAAATTCATTCTTGGTTTTATCTCAAGGTGGAACCAAATTAATTATGCGACTTCTGTCTTGACAGGGAAGTAGCATGTGGTCAGAGTAGATGGTAACATTATTGATTTATTATAATTTATAGATGTTGGTTGTATCACTGATATATGAATTCGTCCCCTTATGTATTTGGTGGGATCCCATTTATTAGGTATCTTGTGTATTGAACCCAAGGTGCCATATATTTTCCATGAGGTGGCTAATGCTAGGGTGTAAGAAATTTGATTATTTTTACCCTAGGCATCCCATGTTGACTATATTATTTAGAGATATTAGGATGGTCATATGTTTAATGTTTTGTGGAGAATGGTTGGTCACATGTTTAGTGTCCTATGGAGATAGTTTTTTTTCTCATAGGTAAGATAATATATCCATGAAATTATATGGTGGTGAGAGAAGGTGAGCCCCCATGGGGGGATATGATCACACTTAGAGATATGTATGTGAGGTGGGAAAGTGTTCTCCAATGTAAAGAGATGAACACAATTTTGGTTTTCCATCTTCTATATAAGAGACATATATATTTTGACTCAAATGTAAGGTATGTATGGATTGAACCTCATGGAGATACCCTCAATGTTTTAGGAAGTTGGGATGTTATGGTTGAGCCTTAAAGGGGAATCCTCTATACCATGTTAAGAAAAATGGATAAAAAAAGTTTTTGGATGCCATAGTTTGAGGTCATGGGAAATGACTCTTCTATGTGGTTTTCATCACATGGAAGGATTCTTATGCAATAGAAGTGTCATTGAATAATAATATGGGGCTTACATATGGATGCTGCTATTATGTTTTGAGGGTATCATCCATGAAGTGGAGGTTTATATTAGTTTTGGAGTTTCATACCATAGTGGGGAAGGATAGTGTGAGGATTATGCATTGAAACAGTCTGGTGTAAGAGTTTCATCCCATAGTGGGTAAGGATGGTGTGGTTCATACACATGGAAGCTTCCATTGTATATTTTCCTCCCATAATGGGGATATATGTGGAATCTCATTATGACTATACATAAGGAATGCTTTGTTTATTATATAGGGTAAGAGGTGTGGGGTCATCCCATTACAGTCTTATATAAAGAATACTACATTCACCACACATGGTAGGGCTACAATTTCACGTCACATGATGATGAATTTTTCATTAATTTTGACATTATACAACTAGGACATTGGGATATTGATTTTTATGTCAAATATCTTGGACACTATTATGGATTGCACTTGGGGAGACCATTTTGATTTATGAGAGGATCATTCAATAAATAACCTTCCTACCATGAAAAGTAGGTGGTTTCTTATGATTATTCCACATTTTGGGGTTATTTGTATACTTATAATGAAACTCTTAGTGGTGAATGATGTAAAACCTACCATGGTGTAGTGTAAATCATGGGTCCAAATGTTAGAGTGCCTATGCATAGTCACACATGGAATTAATCTACCTATGTATAATGAAAAAATACAAGGTAATGGGATAATCTATGATTGAAGTAAATGGGGAAAACATAAGTGTTGATGATACTGATTTATTTAGAATTATAGGTGGGTATGAATTGATTTTTGAGGGGTATAGGGTCCCTAGAAACTATGTTTTTATGAAAGGGTTTTTGATAAATTAAGGATCCATGGAGACGTCAGGGGTTGGGATTTGTGAAGGTTATAATTTTTGTGATGGATGGAAAACTTGTGAAGGATAAGGGTCTTGTGATGTTTTGATGCTTTAATAAATAAAATTTCACAAGAATGTATATAATTAATAATACATGGTGGCCACAACTCAGAGTAACATGTTCATTCCCATGGCGTTGGTTTTGAGAAAGAAATTATCTTATGAATCTCCAAGATTTTAAAAGGGTTTTATTCTTACATAAAGTGCATGATACTTCATGAATGTATTGTCCACCATGAGTTGAGGTTATCAATAACCCATGGGAGGTGGTTTAATGAAGTATTTACACCTTTGGAAATCCATCAACATGAATTCTAATGAAATTTATAGATTCCCAAATTCAGATATTTTTTCAGAAGCAAAGAGGTTGAGTTTTTCAAATGTCAGTTGAGGGGTATATTTATAGGAATGAAAATGAATGGGAATAATTTTAATCAAAGAAAATTTTATTGATATATTATTATGAATTCCATGATGGAATGGACATTTCACGAAATCACATATTTATTATGGAGGTTATAGCCTCAGTCTCTACATAGCCATGCGACATCCACAAACAGACATACGTTATAAGGAGGTTTCCACCTCATGCACTGCATAGACAATGATCTTCGTGAGATTATACAATTTAAAAATGTGTTTAAATTCATGTAAACATCCCTTCATGTGGTAATTTAGCTATTTAGGAACAAATTTTATTTTAAGTGGTCTTTCATTCATTGATCTCTCTCGGGGAAAATTTATTTTTATCTCAACAAATCTAAAGGTAAAAAACATGATAAAATGATAAGAAAAATACATATATTAAACTTTTGAGTGATTATGTATAATATATAATCATCCAAAAAATTAAGGCTAGTGTTAGGATCACTTTTTAGTCCTTATAATTTTGTTCTTAAATTTAATTACTTCACTTACCCCATATTATGGTAAAAAAAATTACGAATGTTACTATTCATAATATCAAATAATAAAAGGGGCCATTTTAAAATTTTTTGGCCCACTTATTAAAAGTATATAATTATTATTTCACTATTCTAATCGTATAGGTGGTAGAATTTAATTTAAAATTAAACTGAAAAAAGTGATGAAAAATCATTTTTTCCTTATATTTTTTTATTAAGTATAAAATCATTTTATACTAAATTAAAGTAAAAAATTCATTTCGAAAACCATAATTGTATTATTTTAAATAAATTGGAACTAAGGAAATTTTAAAAATAATCCATAATTGATATTTTCATTGTAAATAATCCCAAAGGAATTACAAATTTAAATAAAAATTAGTAATTTTTAATATTCATTGGAAAATAATTTTTTCATAAAATTCTAAAAAATTAATCTTAATATAATTTTTAATTTTAGAATTTAATAAAATTAAATTAATTTTTTCAAATTAAAATTACATTAGTTGAAAATTGTAATTAAAAAACATATAAGAGAAGAGTTTAATAAAAAATTTACTTTTTGGTTTTAAAGTTTGCTTAATATTTTTATAATGAATATAACTATCAAATTGGTGAATACTAATAAATATGAAAATAATTTATTATATCATTAACTACGATTTCACATTCATACCTCCTTTTGGAAGTTATGTCCTCACGATTTTATCCAATTGTTAAACATATAGGTATATCATTCCCTTATAGCATTTTTAGTTTCCCATATTTCTTCATAAACCATATGGGTTTTCCCTAACACCAAAACATGATGAATTATCTTATTACAGAAAACATTTTCCCTATGGTAATAAATATTAATAGGATATTCCTCATAATATTTCTTCTCGTTCAGCTGAACTACTCTAGGGATAAAAACATGATATAAATTGAAAAAATATTTCTTAACATCAAAACTAGAAATATGTAGTGTACCTAGGATAAAAATGGAGGAATAGAAACTCTATAAACAACTAATCTAACTTTTTATATAAATTCATATAGTCTAATGAACCATGTATATATCTTCCCTTTTTACCAAAATTCTTCTCATTATTCCATGGAGATAATTTGAAAAAAATATGTTCTTATACATTTGACAAAATTTATTTCCTCTGAATATCTTCATAAAATTTCTACACACACTCTGGTATCCTCATATACTATAGAAACATATTCACATTTTCAACCATTTGTTTGACCAAATATGGTTTGATAAACATCCTTTCTCGTACTTCATCACAAAAATATATAGTCTAACATCATTTTACATATAAATATTCAAAAGGATCCATGTATATACTAGAATGGAGAATATTATTATAAGAAAACTCATCCAAAGAAATTTAATTTTACCAAATTCCCTGGTGATACATTTAATATGTATGAATCATGTCTTACAAGATATAAATTTTTTTTCTAGGACTCACTATAATGTTGAGGATGAAAATCTGTACTAAAATTTCATTTAACACCCAATAAATTTTGTATCCCATTGAAAAAATTTGAAGTGAACCTAGGATCAGATTCAGATACAACAGAGAGGTGAACTCCATATAACATTACTATCTCCTTGGGATATATTCATGAAATTTCAGCTAAATACATAGTATTTCAAATAGGAAGGAAATAAAAATATTTAGTTAATTGATTAAGAATAACCAAAATCACATTATTACGTAAAGATGTCTTGGGAAATCCAACTAAAAATCCATGGATATATTTTCCTATTTCAATCCTAGTGCTGGAAAATGTTGAAGCATTCCGATTGATAATTTTTATTCTACCTCAACCTATTGGAAATTTAAATATTATGTGGTATATTTAGAAATAACAATTTTCATTCATACTAATAATAATTCCAAGAATATCTGTTGAAATTAGTTCTTATAGAATTAATGGAAAATTGGGAACTATAATCATTACTCACCAAATATCTCGTAAACTGAGATTCACATGGAATAAATAATCTCATTCCAAAAATGATAAAACATTCCTTTTTAATATTATTTTTTTGAATATTACCCTTCTTAAAGCATTATAATATTTCTTATAACCCACATTATTCCTTCTAATATGAAATACTTATTTACGATAAAGGAAACTGCCCTAATTCATGAAACTAAATACAATATGTTCCTACATGGTTAATTTCTAGGACAAAAATCATCACATAATTAAGAATAGAAAACTTTTGAAATTTAACATGTTTAATACAATATTATTTTTCTAATTCAAAGCATAAAATAATTTGTTTTCTTTTGTAGGAAGATAATCAATTAGGTAGTTATAATACTTAATTAGTTACCTTCATCATCTCTACCCCATGTTCAACTCGTTATTCATAAATATATACTTCAAAATTTTTTGGTCTGTATATATTTCAAATTTTACTTCATATAAATCATATCTACAAATTTTTAAATTGAAAAATAGAGTAGATATTTCTAGATTATGTGTAAGATTATTTAACTCATGATGTTTCAATTTTCATGAAGCATAAGTAATTATCTGATCATTCTACATTAATAAAAAATTTATTCCTTTTTTTGAAGCATCACTAAAGAAGAAAAACTAACTATTTCAATAAGGAAAGGTAAAAATTTGAGTATTAAACACTCTTATTTTTAGTTCGTAAAAATAATATTCACATTTTTTCATCTATATTAATTTACCTTATATTAAATTTAACTTTGAAAATGGGAAAGAAAACAGAATAATGTTTTCAACAAACATCTGACAGTATCCTACTTAACCCATAATTCTATAAATCTTTATTAAATATTTGTTATTTTCTAAGGTTTAATAAATTTATTTTTAGAATGGAAATTGTTATGACATCTTTAGAAATAATATTCCCATGGAAATTAATTTTTTTCAGAAAAAAATTAATCAATATAAATTTTCCATAGAATTTATTTTCATTTAAGGTTTCTAAAACAATTCATTGGTGTCTTTCATGATTATCATTAACATTATAAAATACAAATATATCATCAATAGAAATTACTAAAAAAGATACTATATATTAATATAAAACTCTATTCATATGAACTTTAAATAATACTGGTGTATTAGATAACCCAATAGACATAACTACAAAAAAATTATACCTATATATAGTAAAACATATATTATTTAGGCTATCTACCTCATTCACCTTCAATTAATGGTACCCCCTGATGAGATTTATCTTCAAAAAAATTCCTCTAAGGGGTTGATCAAACTAATCATATATATGAAAATAGGATACTTTATCTTAACCATGATGTTATTATAGGCTATATAATCAATGAAACGTCCTAATGAACTATCATTCAAATTAACGAAAAATGGAGAACCCCAACATGAAGTTCTTGGCCTAATGAAATATAAATCTAGAAACTCCCACAATTGTTTTTTTAAATTCCAAAAGTTTTACTTGATCCATTAGATAATGGAGTTTTGAAATAGGCTTAGAATCAAGTACTATGTGAAAAATGAACTAATCCTTAAAATTAGGAATAACTCCAGATAAATCATCAAGAAATACATCCATATATTAATTTACTTTTGGTACACTATTAATTTAAACACTTTCTTTCTTTGGAAAAATATTATATAGGTAACATTCAATTCTATCTATAATAAAATTCTCATCTTATTAATAGGTTATCGATGGAAAAAAATCATTGTATATAAATTTAATAGGTTTTAAATATATCATATCATGGTAAACTGAAGTCCAATGCAAAAAAATATATCAAACACTATAATTTGTAGTTCCAAAAGGTTTTCAGGAAAGACCATCCCACTAATAACAGTATTAAGATTCCTATAAATCAAGGTTTCATTATTATTTCATCCCATATTATTCAATAAAAGTAATATTCCCTTTTCATGAGGTGATTTTATCAACATTCTTTCAAATTTATCAGAAATAAAATACTTTGAATATTTAGAGGTGAACAGTACGTTATCATAATTTGAATAAATAAGTAGCATAATTTTTACCACTTTATTATATGAAACTACATCAACTATATTACTAAAAAATGAATTTATTATACATATTTCTTTTTAATCTTGATTATTTTATCCCAACATAAATAACTTTTAACACATGTTAGCATAGTTTTACAACACATTGAAATCAAAACTCCTCATCCTTGGATAGATATCTATTACATTATTTTTGGATTTTTCATAACTCTTTTCATTATTTTCATGAACCTTGCAACCAAACATTCATCACTAGAAACACATTCTATATCTTTCAAAAAATTCCCCAAAACTTCTTTTACCAAACCTAGAACATGTTGGGCATTCACCTAAAAACTTCTTAGTTTGTTAATTTTTATATGCTTTCCTCATTGACCTTTTTTACATTTTTCATCTTGTGGAACATAAGTTTTGAAAAATTACTTCTCAAATTTCTCATAACAATAAACAAATTTATCATAACATTTAAATTATCATGAAGGAAATTCTCATTGTAAAATTTGTTTTAATCCCGAGTAAATACAAATTATTTTATTATAAATCATCTAAATAAAATCTGTTACAAAACTATCCGAAACATTAAAATTTACTTCATATGTGGTTACCGAATGGTAATTATTTTATTTCAATTCTAGAAATTATTTCAAAATAATTATACAAAAAACCTTAGGGAATTATTTATCAAGGAAATGATTATTATGTTGTCAAATTCTATGCTATCAAAATCATGTTTCTCTTTGTAAATCTTAAACAATGTCCACTGTCAGTCAAATTCAGCTTCAAAATTATAAATTATATGGTTTACTTCTTAATATTCCAAAAACCCCATGAAATTAAAAATATTTTCTATAGAATTGTTAGATCCTTTGGACACAACTGGATCTGAAGTCCCATTGAATACTGAAGATTTTTATTTCATGAAATACTCCACTATCAATAGGTACCTATATGAAAAATCTGATTTCTCTCTAACATGGATTCCACCAAATTTTATAACATCTGTTTACTAAACTATTATTGCAAGAAATTGTTCAGTTACTATTTGAACAATTTCAGGATGCTTTTTTGGAGGGATATTTTCCTCTTTATTCCTTCATACAACATCTTCCCTATTTCTCCAATGGAAATCCATTCTAAAATTCTGATTTCTCTCTAACATGGATGCCACCAAAATTTGTAACATGTGTTTAATAATCCATTATTGCAACTAATTGTTTAGTTACTATTTGAAAAATTCCAGGATTCTTATTTGGAAGGATATTTTCCTCTTTCTTCCTTCCTAAAATGTCTTCCCTATTTTTCCAATGGAAATCCATTATAAAAAAATATTATGGGTGAATCAATATGGAAATATTTAAATTCTATATAATTTTAACATAACCAAGTTGTATAATATTTTGAGGGTATTATATTAAAATTATCTAAAACACTAATTTTATTTAAATATATTCTATAATACTAACTATAAGAACCCAAACATTAACATTACCATTTCTAGTATCATTGGAAAATAATTAATTTTTTACAATACCGAAATATCTGTTATGTTACAATTTTTAAATACATTTGTAATCAACCATACACAAATACATATTATATTATAAAGTGGAAAAAATAAATTATTATCAATTTTGTAATTAATATAAAACTTTTAAAATGAACCATGATTTATTTTC
This sequence comes from Viscum album, assembly GCA_963277665.1. Taxonomy (NCBI): domain Eukaryota; kingdom Viridiplantae; phylum Streptophyta; class Magnoliopsida; order Santalales; family Viscaceae; genus Viscum; species Viscum album. The sequence continues at coordinate 146,609,967 of OY728133.1, read as the reverse complement.
AAGACATATCTTCAAAATTTTGATCATTAACACATCCTTTTACTTAGTCATCCTTGAAACCCTGTGAAAAATATTTTAACACATTAGATGATTATAAAGAAAGGACATTAATGGTCAAAAAAAGATAAAATATATTAATTCAGTGAAAAATAGGGAAACCATTAAATTACATTCCTTTATAAAATTATTATTTGATTATATAAAATAAATCTTTTCCAAAATAAAAAAACACACCTTTTTATCAAATAAAACCTAGAAAACCTATAATAAGAAAATGGAGACCATTTTTAGGAAACTAAGAGCCTTCCATTAAAAACCCATTTTAAAAGTTATTAGTTCCAAATTAAATCCATAGGATAAACCCTCTAGTAACAGTCTTTATCATTACTATTAAAACATGACCATTGCCCAATTTATTAGAGTTTTAATGAGGATGACCAATCATATAAGCTATATCAGGATCACCCATTTATCATGGGCTATAATGGGGATCATAAAATCATACAAGCTATATCAATCTCACAATTGTCTCATATATATTTCTCATCTATCATGTGATGAATAATTTTTTTTAATGCACTTGTATATCATAAAACCATTGAAAAATACCTTTGTCCCATGTGCAAAAAAATTATGAAATTGAAATACCTTTTTTTTGAAACCCATTTTGAAAAATAAATACCTTGAAGGAAGGTAATGAAGGTTTTAATTAGATGAAATCATTAGATCATATAAATTAATCCAATAATTTAATAGTGGTTATGGTGGTGGGAAATTTCACTGTTACCATATATGGAAAAATAAAACACCGATTTTGTGTTTTTAAAGAAGATCAAAAAATCTGTATAAAATTCCGTTTCAAAACCACTAAAATAAATTAAAGAGAGATATAAAACTTCCTTTACAATTATTTTATGTCTATATAAATATTTCCATAATATAATTTTAAAAATATTGACACGTATAAAAAATAATTTTAAGGGAATCATTAAAAGATGATTTTTAAAATAATATCCCTTACATTGTGTAAGACCCATCATGTATGTTCTTTATCTTCCCAAATAAAAATTTCATTTTATTTTTTTCATAATTAAAATTTTAAATTTCATTTTTACTTTTATTTTATTGAATACTACATTGTGTAAAATTTATCAATCAATTAAGTTTAGATCAAATGTTTTGACGATATTCATCTCATATGTCAAAAACGACTTTTGGTAGGTTGAAAATGCACAAAGGGGTCATTATTTAATAATTTACATAATAATAAACATAAAGGAATTATTATTTTATTAATCAATTATACTTTATAAATCAATCATGAAATATTTATTCAAAAAATGAAATTTGTTTTAATCATGGTGACAGTGTGTCATTTGTACACATGAGTAATGTTTCCATTTTTCAATGATCATTATATAAATAAGGTACATATTATTTAGTCTTTTAATAATTATCATTATTTTATAAATGATTTTTTAATTAGATATATTTATATATATCAACCTTGTGATGTGGTGATGAGAAGGGAATGAAATTACTTTTTGGAGGTGGTAGCCTGCATGTACACACAAATAACATTATAATTTTTTAGTGAATGGAAAGGAAAGAATTTAAATTATATATTATATCTTTAAAAATAAATATTTACTTAATATAATATATATACATTAAATATATCATTAACGCCATCTATGAGAGATGGTGATGGAAAACGAATTACATGGGTTTATAAGATGGTAGTCCTCCGTACACGCCAATGATCGTTTTCTTTCCTATTTGATGAAAGATGACATATATAAATTATTAAATTATCAATAAAATATATAGTATAATTAAGATAATGATTTTAAATTTTTATAATTGTTTGATAATATTTTAATGATGTGTAAGAAAAAATAAAAAAAATGCTCGATTAAGAGTGATATCTCTTTTTTGGACAACCTCTTAATATTTAAACTAAATGTTTTCCAAGGTTAAGTTTTTGATAAATACATCTAAAATGAGACATGATAAGGGATTTAAATGGTGAATTTGGGTACATATATGATTAATCCTGACGAATTTACATGTGAAGAAAATAGAAGAGGGGTTCAGTTTTAAAAAAGAGGGGATGATAAATTTAATAATTTCTTAAAATAATAAATTAATATAACTAAATATTTTTCTTAAAATATTTCTAAATTGATTATATAAGTATATGAAATGATTATGAGTTGAAATAATATCAAAAAATAATCATCATAGAATTTCAGAATACATTTTTACAATTTTTTTATTTGGACTATTCAGAAACCCTTTTTACAATTACGGTGATATCAATATTTTTTTACTCTTAAGGGGTTAATATAAATAGAAAAAAAGGAAACAATATACCCTTAATTAAATATGATTTATTTCATAAACAATATCCAATTCACTTGTTTAAATATAAAATTTTTAGCAATTTTAAAACATTTAATTATTTTCTATTTATTATAAAATTTCATTAATGTCAATTTTGTTAGTACTCATTTAATTTGAATTTTAAAACTATAAGAAAACAATATATTTAGAATTAAATGAATAAAAAACTCTTTAATTTTTCATGTTTATCTAAATAAATATGGAAAAAATTATTTGAAGAAATATTAATTTTTATATTTTTAAAATCATTTATTGTATTTTTATACTAATTTTATAATAACTCTAATAATGTTGCATATGATTTTAATGTAATTATTTCATCACTAAAAATTAATATTATTTCAATGATAAAAATCCATTGAGATTTCAAATGTATTTTTATAACTGAACATATCCTCTATTTATTTCTATTTAAAAACATAATATTTATTAAAAGAAAGAGTGTATCATTTTTGGCATTATTATCACTATAATGTTATAAAGGTCACAATCATTCCCAAATGGATAAACAAGGACATTTATTAAACATTTTTATTATTATGGATGACATATACTCATCGAAAAAAATTAAGTCATGTGTTTGGGTCATTTTATTAGTAATTGATACTTTATTTCTAACTTTAATTATCTGATTTAACATTTACCAGGATAACAAAAAATTACTATGGTTATTGTTCATAATGTACAACAAATAAAAGAATAATTTTCAAAAAAAATTGTTACATTTATTAAGTTTATTAAATTAATTTTTCATGATTCAAAACTCTTATGAGGAAAAATTAATTTTAAAATTTAACTGAAAAAACGCGATGAAAAAAAGTTTTTTCATAAAAATCCATTTTTCAAGTATTAAATGTTTTTATACTAAATTGAATTATAAAAATAATTTAAAAAATATTAATTATATTATTTTAAATATATCGGAACTAAATAAAAGTTAAAACTAGAACACTATAGAATTTTACTTTGTAAATAATTGAAAAGGAAACACAATTTTTATTAAAAATCAGTATTTTCACTATTCTTTGAAAAATAATTGTTTTTTTAAAATCCTAAAAAAATAATCCTAATATAAGGTTAACATGTTAAATCTATACATAATATATAATTTTCTAAATTCAAATTTTTTTATTTTGAAAATTGTAATTCTAAATAAATCCTTGTAAGAAAATAGTTTGATAAAACTATTTTCTTTTTGATTTAGAAGTTACTTCATATTTTTATAATAAATATAACTACCTAATTGATGAATACTATTTAATAGAAAAATAATTAATTCTATAATTACCTAGATTTTTATATTTTAATTTCATGTAAATAACTATGCAGAATATCACATGGATCATTTTCTTCCAATTTCGAGTCATTAACATCAAATTAATTAGATAAAATTTAGAAGACATTTTCAACAATATCATAATTTTATAACTTATCACTAGCCTGCTTTCATTTAGTCTTACCGTTATAGATATTTTAAATTTTTTCCCATATATAATTTAATGTTATAAGACCTTTAACATTTATAAAATGAATATCTGAAGGAGAACATAATATGTCATTCTTATCATGACCATCATTATTTATGTTCAACATATCGACTGCTATCATCGCAACACCTTTAACACAAGGAAAAACCATCTACATTTTTACTTCCAAAACCTCCTAACTGATATATAATAAAAATAAAATTATCCCATCCTTACAAATGTGATATCCATTCCCATAAATTATAGGTATTCTCTTTCTATTCATCAAATTTATAATATCCATCCCAGATAAATAAAAATCAAGTGGAACCGTCTACATGGTGAGAGAGTCCCTTAAAAACAAATAACCAATCAAAAATGAAGGAACCTTCTCATATACCACGTATAAAACCCATAAAACATCAATGTTTTAACACTGAGGGGGGAGGGGGGTGAATCAATGATCAATACTATTTTACTATTTATTTCAAAAAAACCTACACAACCTATTATAATTATTTGATGATTTATACCCATAAAACCATAAACACACCAATACAAGCATACACACATGAATTAAAAATCATAACTCTAAATTTGAGAATTATAGTTCTTGGTGAGATATAGATTCCTACCAGATCACACTACCAAGTAGAATAAACATGTGAGTAATATAATATGGGTATAATATTGAGACTCAAAATTTCATATCTCCCAACAATGATTCAGTGCATCCCACACACAAGTCCAACCGACACATTACAAGTATAAAAATTTGGAAAAAAATAAGGAGTCTTCAAACACATAGATGTCCTCCAAGTCATTTTGTGTACTGATTTCTTCAATTTATTATCAAATGATACTATATAAAAAACATGAAATTATTGTTCAATATTTCATAGGAAAGTGTTGATTATTCACATTGTATGTACAACAAATGCACACAATCTATCCATTATTCTTCTACTTCTTATTTTCATTAACTTTAGAAAATCACACAATATTATCCATTTTACACATATCCATAACATCTTTTTTAATAAATCTTACACCAATACTCCTGAAAATATATACACACCTGATTTTTGTACAAAAAATAAATTTTTATTATTCAAATTTATATTTCGTTTTGATTTGAAATTAAAATCCACTTATTTGAGCATATCCTTTGGATCACCTTTCAATTAATGTCAAACATAAAAATAAAATTGGTTGTTTCTAAATTGAAAAATAACCACCAAAACACTATATTGAATCCAAGTCATAGAAGGCTATATAGAAGACCACTTTCATGACAAGACAACCACCTTTACGGTGTAACATTGTGGTTCACAAAAGTTGTTTTTAAACTATGAATGAATATTATAGAGTAATTGATTATTGAAATGTGGATATTTATAATTTTCCAAGTCTACCAAATTTCAAACAAATTGAGCATGTCATCATCAAACATATCATTTTGTGTAAAATACCATGATATCAACTAGTTGTAGCATAGCCATTTTTTATGGTGTGGTGGTTCTCAAATTTCTAGGGCCTCAAAAAATATACTTAACCCTTCTTAGTTTAGTAAAGTCTTATAATAGGGATAAACTCAAATATACAAGGACTAAAAAATTGACCCATAAACCTCTATATTATATAATATACCTTAGGGTTCATATCTTCTTCCAACAAAAACTTCAACTATGAAATAACAAGATCAACGACATGAGGCTCCTTCCATAAATCCTTTAATAAATTTGAATCATGAGCTGTTTCCCTGATATATTATCAATAAAAACAAACTTAATAATATTAAGAAGTAAATAATACAAGAATCTTCACCTAACATTAAATGCGAGTTTGAAAATTATTTACGTTTTAACCACAAAATCCAATGCAAAGTATCCCACCCTCTGAAATATCTTCAACAATATATTCAATAAAAAAACTCATCATATCATGGTTCCAATAGTCTTATAATTATAATGATGCCAAGATCAGGTGTATTTTAATGAAAATAAAGATATAGATCGACTACGGATCTATCCAATTGAGATACCATGAGATGAACTATGCAATCCATGACATAGAGTTGGTAGTTGTGGTGTTCATCTAGAAGAACTGGAAACACTGCCTTATTGGGGAACAATTTATTTTTTATTATGACCACAAGATGATCAAGTATATCTCACATAGAGAGTTCTAAACATGAGAAAATGGTTGTGGCTAGAGTTTCTACAAGAATATGACTCATATTTAATATATACTCATGGTAATGGTAATTTTTTGGAATATTATATTAATAGGAAATATCCTTCCAAATTTTATGGTGATGTGTTGATGTAGATTGTATTGTTTTTTTCTACTTGGTGGATGTGGGAGGTGAAGTATACTGTTGATCAATGGTTTTTAATTCTCTATCCCTTTAGAGTATGATGAAAAAATAATTCGGTATTGATGATTACGAGGTGTAGAATTACTAGATTCCCCTATGAAATTCACTTGATTGATTTTTCAAATGTGGGGAGCATATGATCCTCTTTTAAGGAATATGGTTGTACTAGTATTTATTTTAAAGGATGTGTTTATATTATTACTCACGTCACCATTATCAATATATACTGGGGTAAAAGGGATTTATTGCGACCATTAGTGGTAGTTTTGGGGGCTAGGTATGAAGAAGAGTGTTTTAGAGTTCATCTCTCGATGCATCACCTATCAATGGGAGAAGTTCATGAATTAGTTACCAGTGGGTTTTACCCAACCCCTTTAGGGAATTGAATTGAAGTGGGGTGGTATATCTACTTATTACATGATTGTATTTACACTGAATAAGAGAGGTCTCAGCACTACCTGGGTGATCATATACCAAATCACTAATTCATCCCATTTCCTCAAGATCAGAGAAAATAGTTCATTAGAAAGATCAGGATGCTTGTACATGTACGAGATCATTCAAATTTGTGGTTTACCATCTAAAATTAACTCAGAAAATGTCAAAAAATTTATGCCTCAGTTTTTCATAGTCTTTCATAAGGCCTTATAGACATAGTTATGGATGAGAATGGAATTCCACCCATAGATAAATGTGTTGACTAAGAAGATAATTTCGGAAATGGAGGACATGCTTCAGGTTTTCATGTTGGCCAATAGATAAAGTTTAGAGGATCACCAACCCATTATAGTGTTTTCATATAATATGAACTATCACTATAATATAGATATGATTCGGTTCGAGGACCATTATTGGAGACCTTTTAGATTACCATTGTGCTGGATAGAGGTGAGAGAATCATCACATATGGGCCTAGAGTTCAAGAAATGATGAAGAATTTGATGGTCATCAATGAGAGAATGATGAAAACAAAGAGTCATTTATATTCCTATACATACAAAATATGGATTCCCTTTTAGTTCTATGTGGGAGAATAATTGTTCCTTAATTTCTTTTCGTAGTGCAGCATACATGGATTTGGATAGTGTGGATGAAGTGACCCAGGATTATCGTGACTTAAATTATACATTAATATCATGGTTGAAATATTAAAAATCAAAATAGTTTCATAAACCCAGGACTTAAATTTTTAGTTTCATAGATATTATTTATATAAATAACTTATTTTATAATTCATTCAATTTTTTTTCTATAATTGTGCTCCACTGGAACCTTTCTTGACATCACTCATGATATAATCATCTTTATAACAGGGGGATTGAAATAATATGAAAGGAGGAATATCAAATTGATAGTAAGGGAAATGAAATATCATAAATTATTAGACCCTAAACATGATATATAATATGATAAAAATATAAAAAACATAACAAAATCAAAAAAGGCCATTGAAAATAATCATAAAACCTAATAGAGAAACATACAATCATATAAAGATAAATAAAGAATAATAAAGGAAATGGAAAAAGATAACAATCAAATATAAATATTAAAAACATGTGTGAATGATATAAATGTGTGAAATAATTTAAAAAAATTCATAATCAAGAGAACATGGCAGAAAAATAAAAAACTACCTCAAAAGGTGGCAAATTTATAAATATACGATTCCTTATAATTGTGAACTTGTCTACTCTAAAACCCATTAAAATGTAAAATTATGAGTGGATTTAAATTCTAACCCAAAAACCCTTTTGTGAGTAAATATACTTAGAAACTTATTCATATGTATAATTTAGAGTCGATATTAATGTCATCACACTCAGAATTTGTGAACCAAGATACTCAGTATCCTGTTCATATATAAACTCTAGGTAGAGATTAATAATATTACACTAAACATTTGCGAACCCAACAATTTGAAACAATATTCACATAATACTTCTTTATCGTGAGATTAAATAATTTGACTAATGAATTTCATTGACATATAGGTCCCATCAATCTCACAATTCATACATTTTTGTGCCACTCGAAATCAAACACTCATTATATTATAAAGGACACAAGGAAATACAATGAGTTTATTAAACCCTTGAAAAAATCACATAACATAAAATTAAGAAAGTATATAATATCATAACATTTATTTTATAAATGAAATTATATCGTAATAACATATAAAGGGTGATAAAAACAAAAATTCCTGAAAAATAAACCATGTACGGTAAATATAAGTGAAAATACAAATTTTGTTTACAAAACCTTTTTTAAACACTAAAGTAATAGTTAATTTTGGAACAAAACATGAAGGAAAGAATAATACTATTTAAAATATAATTATAAAGGGATATTAATTAATATTTCATATAATGTGATAATTATTTTAAAATGAGAAGTAAAAATAATTTGAAAACTTTTACTTTTAAGGGATACTTGAATAATATAAACAAGAAAATGTTATAATGTTTTCAATAAATAATGTTGAAATACATTGAAAAAAATTACTATTAAAAATAATATTAAATAATTGGATATTGATTGATATATAATAGTAATCCAAATAAAATGATAAGTGGGTGATGAAAAATTTATTTTTTAAAGGAAGGAAAACCCTTTGGAACATTTCTAAATAACCTGGTTTAAAACACACAATGATTAAAATATTTTGAAACAAACAATTTAAAATAAGGTAAATAAAAATTTAAAATTGAAAAATTCATATAAAGGATAATAAAATTATATATTCATTATAATGAATAAGAATAAAAATTCCCCAGCTGGATTGTCACATTTGAGAGCACTCTCTTTTTAGAAGGATGCTGAAAAAAACCATACGGCTTGTGTAATATTTAAATAAAAACTCTCAAAGGAGATTTAATAGGAAATTTAAATTAAAATACCATTATTGAGGAATTATTTTATGATATATTCTATCATATATTATGAATACACACTACATAAATGAAATTTTGTGTGTAATACAAACAATATCTCAGTAAATGAGAAATTTAGATAAAAATCCCTTACATCTTAATAAACATTCCAATAAAAATAACTATATAGAAAGAGAGTGATATTGATATTTACATTCAAATACCATGAAAAATACTATTCATGATACTATATAACCTATAGGTAGTATAAAAACCATTTATATGAAATTAGGCATGTAAAAGAATGTGTGTCTCAATGATGGAAAATTAGAGATAAAACCCTAATGGTAATGATATTGTAATATTCAAACGAACAAGAGATGATACCATGAAATGTTACACACAATATAATTTTATTAATTCTATTTATAATACATTACTGAAATATGTAAATTGAAATATCACATTCAACAATAGTGGGTGAAAAACACGAAATCATTCCTCATCGAAATGGAACTTGAGAAAACACACTTACATTATTTACTTGCATAGTTGATGAATCTATAACGTCTTGTAAACCTAAAATAGCTGAATTAATATTTTAATTCACAACCATAGTGATTAATATTACCATTTTATTAACTTTATTATAATTCTATATCATGACTACATTAGTTTGTTATAGTTTATTATGAATATCAGATGTTAAAAACATTGATTGTTTTCTCTTGTTTAATAATTTTGATATCATTAACCTTAATTTGATACCAGGTTAGTTATTTTTATAAAATTTAATATTATAAAAATTATACCTATTTAATATTTTATTATTCCATTCCATATTAGTTTTGGTTACTTTATATGAAAATTAAATTAGTAACGACTTATTTTGGTAATTTTAGCGAATGAAATGGAATTTTTATAAAAAGTTAAATAATTAATATTATATTTACAAAAGAACATAGTAATAAATATTTTATTAATATATTATGACTATATTCAATTCAATGTTCCCTTTATTATCCATAATCATATTTTAAAGCATTGTTCATGTATGTTGTTAAACCGACCCAATCTTGAACACAATTTTACATGATTAACTACTATGGCTAAGGAAGTGATTCATTTGAAATAAAATATTTATAAAATAATAATAATGATATTATTTTGACATTTTTATTATTTTAAACCATATTTTATGACTTTTAGATAATGTATAAAAACATATAAAAAATTTAAAACATTTCATCATAGAGGCAGTAATGCACACATATGAACTATTAATGTTCATGATTCTCAACATAAGAGAGGTGGTGAAGGGGGATATTAAATTAAAATTTAAAGATCATAATTATATGATATGTACAATATTTATAGATCATTTTCAATTTTGAAACCTTCCATGAAAATAAATAATGAAAAAATGACGTCACTTTGTAGAAGTAGTAGTCTATGCAACACATTAACAACAAATATTTTTTTCATATAAGATGAGGAAGAATAAATAATGGTTAATATATAATTTATTGTCATTATATTATCTTGGATATAAGATATTTGGAAGAGTAATATTAATAAAGTATAATTATGAATTAGATAATACTTACATTTGGGACTTGATCTTTCCTTCGAAAATTATATGGAATTGGAGGGATTAGTCTCATTATGAGTGACAAGAGGATTAGGTATGTGGGAGAGTGTTATACATTGAGTAAAAAATAAGAGTTTCCAAAATTAAATGTGTGTGTTGTAAAAGGTGTATGTGATCTCCTTTTATTAGAGTGGAAAATCACACTTTTTGAAATACCCCATATATTTTTAAAATGTAATGACACTATTCCATGGTCAATGGATCCAAAGATTCAAAATCATTAACTATGGGGAGAATTTGTGTTGTGAAATACTAAAACATTTATTTTCGTACATGTTTTAAATATATTATTCTTTTACCATTATGTTTTCATGTGTTTGTGTTTTATTTTTAAATTAGGAAACTGGGTTTTAACAAAGTGATTTTATGTTTTATTAAACTTATAGAAATCCCATATATCCAAATTTTGGAAATAAATATAACATATATTTAATAAAATAACTATTGTAAATACTATACAATTATTATTTTTTGTTAAAATGGATAATGTGTAGGAAATGATTTTTGTTATAGAAATATCATTTTGACCATTATGGTTTACTAATAATATTTAGTATTGATTTCCAATTAATTGATTTTTAATATTTTAATATATGTGTTTATAAATCACATTAGATTAATTATTTAAATTACATCAATTTAATGAATTATATATATATATATATATATTTGGATACTAATAATTTTTTCAAAACAATCGTGTCACCATTATCCTAGTAATTAACATTAATCCTAACAATATAAATTTTATTATTAAAAATTAAACCAGACATATAAAATAACATAAATATTATTATTTATAATATAATAATAATTTTAAGAAATTATCATTATACATGAATAGAAGTTAATCTCAATTTTAACACATGTAACTTGTAGAAACCCGTTTTTAAAAAAGATTTTTTATTCAAAAATATTTATGATTTGGATATAATTAATATTTTCATTGACTTTAATGAGTTTAAAAAAATTACTATAATTCAAAAAAATATCTATGATTAAAAGAAACCAAAGACATCATTTCATCATGTAATAATTAATTAAACAAAACAACCAAAACAGTTTTGTTATTAAATCGCAATATAAATTTTCAAAATATTGATAATGAGTTTATAAATATAAATTGTGTTTTAAAATCATTCTATATAATTTAAAATTAAAAATTTTATATAATTCTTAAAGTTAATTTAAATATGTTAATATACTAAAATAATTTCATAGAAGTGACAATATTTATAATATTAGTATTTTTTAATATTTTTTTATTAATAGACCATTTTATAAAATTCTCAAAAATATTCCCTAAGATAATTCTATTTTATAGAAATCAAAAATTAATTTTACATTTTCAAATTTACATTCTATTTTTTTTTAAATTTATCTATTTAAAAAAATATATAATATATTGAAAATGAATTTTACTAAAAATAAAATTTTCAATAATAATTCATATTCATTATTTACCATTTAAAGGTAATAAATTTAAATAATTTTCCATCTTATTATTTACTATATCCTTGTTAATAATTAATTCTTTATATGTTTTGTTATTTTATATTGTGTATAACTTGTTACACAAGTCATAAAATATAATTGGTATTTAAAAGGATCTAAAATTTCATGTCGTGACATTATCCGCACTTAAATAAATTATATCATCACAATTTGAATTATTACTTACCAAAAATGATTATTTCATATGAATAGTGAATTAATTTTACAATGTGGTACCGATCATGTATTTTTACATATAATAAGACGAATCCAAAATTTTTGTTTCTTCCAATCTATTTGAGTTAATTAACTCTCACGTTTTATTCTTTATACTTATTTTAATTTTAATTGAGTTAGTAGTTGAAAATCATAGTGAAATTTTTTGATAAATTTATTTAATTATATAAATATTATCACTTATTTTATAATATCTATTCCCATCACACCCATCTCTTGTCTCATATGGCTCATCAACTTGGTGGTGTTAGTGGAAAGTTGAGGTCGAATGAGGGAGCCGGTGGATAATTATCATCCTACTTATGAGTGAAATCGAGATGAAAATTTAGAATCATACTAATATATTATAGATTATCCATCTCCAATGTAAAGAACTGATCCCTCTTGTCATTATCCTTCACCATATTTTCTATCTTTAATAAATATCCACCCATCCTTTTGCTTATCTTTTATGCTAGAATTGGATCAGCTTGATCCATAAAACCCTATCAATTAATGGTTAGTGAGGGATGGACACCTTACAATATCATCTATGTGTGGAATTTAATGTTTTCAAATAGGTCATTCGAAGACACTGAAATTTTTCTGCACACATTGTATGGGATCACAAAATATGGGGAATCGAAACTGATTTCAAACTAGTCATAACTTTGAGATCACTACAAGGCCTAGGCTTTTTTTAAACACCATGCATTATTTCACTATTGATGGTGGTAGTGGGTTGTATTCTATTTCCACCATCATCATGGTGGATTCAAATTCTATAGTAACATAGTGGCCCACACATAGGGGATGTGAATTGACTAATGTTGGTGAACGTGATCCATTATTACTGCATGTTACTATAGTGATGCTAAGATATCTCCATGGGGTATTTTGGTGCTATCTCTTACTGCATCCATTATTACAAACAATGAGTATATTGTGGGTAATATAAACTATAACCATGAATATTGAATATATATAGAAATAGATAATCTAATACATCAAATCTATATAGAGTATTAATAATAAGATATATATTCCCTTAAACGTAGATTTTAAAAAGTAACCATAATGAAACTATATGTTTTATTGGATAAAAAAACATTTGGGTGGTTAACTAAGAAAAAAACTAGAGAACCTAGAGTTGATTGAATAAAGATCACATATCCTCAATTTTAAAGTAGATGGTTTAGAAATTAAAATACAGATCATTATCCTTGGAATGTTTGGGAAACTAATTGTCACAATTATGCCTCTTAGGAGTTATTAGGGACATACATTTCAAATATTAATTTTCATGATCTTTATTCTACAAAGTAATAAGAGGAAATGAGTATTGATAATATATAAAACAATAAGAGTATATGACTTTAAAATCTCAATTGTATGATGTATTCTCTATTAGAACCTTAAACTATGATACATGCACATACATTATGTCATACCTTTTCAATCCAGAAACTCTATTTGATCTACCTATGTTACATTATGTTGTGTTCTCCCATAAATATGTAATCCATTATAATTGTTTATAATGAATTTAATAAAAAAAAATAATATCTCGTTTGAGTCTCTCTCCATGTGTATAGTCTTAGGCACACTTGGGATGCATTAGTGTGATGATCTAGGTAATTTTAACCCACCATTTTCAAGGTGATTACCCCTAGGTGAATCAATGCGATATCTGATTCCAAATTCTTGTATTTAGATAGGGATGTATTTATTGGAAGACACCTTACTCAATACTTTTATAATAGTTCACAATGTCATCCAATACATAGACTCAACTTAATTGTTTTCTCTATGGATCTCTAAAATAATCTCCATAAATTACTAAATCAATCTATAAAATAACAATATAAGGATCTGATACTAACTGAAGTGATCTAGAATAAAAATTACATAAATATTAAATTATTACCAGTATTAAAATAATACATCAAAAATATTGTAACAGAACTTAAGGACCTAAAGGTTTAGTGTCTTGGAATCTATCTATATATATAAATTATTTTACAACACTTGAAAACATTTTTACATAATCATGCTTTTCTAGACCCATTCTAGACATCTCGCATGATACAATCAATTTCATAACCTGGGGATCTGAAACATAATAACGGGGAAATGTCAAAAGATTAGTAAGGGAAATGAAATATATTAAAGGATTAGATCATAAAAATAAATTAAAATATGAGAATGATATAAATAAAATAATAAAATTCTGAAATACTATGGATAATAATAATAATCAATGATAGAGAAATACAAGATCATAATAATATCCTTAAGCAACCATAAATTAAATGACAGAGATTAATATCAAATATTTATAATCAAAAAACATGTTAGCATGATATAAGAGTTTGGAATAATTAAAAAACAAGTAATAATCAGGAAAATATGGAATACCAAGATAAACAAATTGAAAATGTGGAATAATTATAAACATATAATTCCTTATCATTGTAAACCAATATACTTACTGACCGATTCACTTGTAAAATTGTGTGTAGAGATAAATTCAACCACACTCACCCTTTTTGAATCTAGTTATTTATTAACCCATTCACATGTAAAATTGTGAGTATAAAATAACACCATCTCAATCATCCTTTTTGAACCTATATACACACTAACATGTTAACTTATAAAATTTTGAGTTGAGATTAATGACATCATACACATCCTTAGTGAACCTAGCAATTAAAAAAGAAATATAAATAACATTTATATCTAATGAGATATAATCTTTAAAAAAATTCATTAGATGTTGATATAGGTACAACCTATCTCATAATCTATACATTTTTGTAGAACATGTAAATCAAACCTGAAATACCTCCTAAAGAACCCATGAAAAAATAATGTCTTTTTTAAATAATTCATAAAACAAAATATTACATGAATATATGAAATTATATTATATTATAACTATTATTTTCTAAAATAACTCATATCATAATAATATATATAGGGTGATAAAAACTTCACATCATAATAAATATTCATTGCAGGTAGATATAAGTGAAAATAATTTTTTTTACAAAACCTTTTTAAAAATCAGAGTAAAAATCACATTGAAAAATTGTTTTTGGGAAGGGAAGTAGAATAATATTAAAAAACATTTTCAAAAGATTTATTAAAAAAATTTACATGAAAAATAAGAAATGGTTACAAAATTAGAAGTGAAAATACTTTAAAATCCCTTAATTTTAAGAAAATATTTAATAAAGGAAACACGAAAATTGTATTAAGTTTTCAATAAACAAAGTTGAAATTCAGTGAAAAAATTTAATTTTTAAAAGAAAATTTAATAATAAAAACCAAAAAAATACATATTATTAGTCAAAATAAAATGGGGGATACATGATAAATCATTATTCTAGAATGGATGAATTTGTTTTAATGTTTTTGAATAACCTTGTTGAAAACCCAAATTTCATAGATGGTTTTTAAACAACCAATTTAAAATAAGTTAATTATAAATGGAATTTTAGCAATTATATCTCAAGGATAAAAAAATTATATAAGATTCATAATTAATGAGAATAAAAATTACCTTTATGGATTATCACATTAAAGAGTTCTCGATTTTTAGATGGAATTTGAAAATAAATTCTTACTGTATGTGTAAAATTTAAATCCAAACTATTATAAAATAATTGAAATTAAATTGAAAATAGTATACAATGAATTAATAATTAATTCATGATAGAATATGTTTTATATGTAGTATACTCACCACATAAATGAAAATATTTGTGTAATAGATAAAATGACATAATTAAGAGGAAATTGAGATGAAAATGCCTTATAGTTTAAATTTTTTTTCTATAAAACACATTAGAGGGAGGGATAGTGAATTAATTCAAATTAAAATTCCACAATAAATATTATTACAAATATTTTACAACCAATATCTATTATACAGAAAAATTATATTAAATTAGGTGCATAATATAAAGGATGTCTCGAAGAGGAAAATGCGAGATGAAACACTTTTGGTAATAGTATCATAAGAATCAATTAGAAATGGGAGTGATGCCATGAAATAGAATATACAATATAATTTATGTAATGATATTTTCAAACATTAATTAAATATTTAAATAAAAATATAACATTAATGATCAATAAGTGAGAAATAATAAATCATGCCTCAAGGAAAGTGATCATGAGACAACAAACCATTACATTGTTTCGTTATATAGTTAATGAATCTCTAGCCTCATGTAAAATAAAAATATCTAAATTAAAATCCCGATTAATAAAAATAATGATTAATATTACCAATTTATATTCGATTATTACAATTTTTATCATTAAATCATCAATTAGTTATAGTGTATTGTGACAATCGGGTGTTAAAAACGTTAACTATTTTTTGCATGTTTAATAATTTGATTTCATTACCCATTCACCATAATTTTTTAAAAATTTCAATATTGGTATATAATATAAAATTATATAACTTATATTGATCTAAAATATTCTTATTTTATTCTATATGTGTTATGGTTATATTATGTGAAAATTGAATTGATAATGGCTTATTTTGGTAATTTTAGCAAACAAAAATGTTACATTATTAATAAGTTAAATACATAATATAACATATTGAGAACCATATAATAATAATTATTTGATTAATATATTATAATTATATTTTTTTCAAATAATCATCCATAAATGGATTTTAAAACATTGTTCACATACGTGGTTAAACTGAACCACACTTGACCACACTTTAACTTGATTAGAGACTATGGTCAAGGAGGTGTTTCATTTAAAATATTATATTTATGATAGAATAATAATGATATTATTTTTATTTTTTTGATTTTAAATGTAATTCTATGAATTTAATATAATTCATTAAAATCTAGACTGAAAGGAAAATTATTTAATCATAGAGGTGGTAATCCATACATACACATGTGTAGTGTTCCCACTTCTCAAAAAATGAGAGCGGGTGAAGTTGGATATAAAATTGAAATTTTAGCATCATAATTATATGAGATACATCATATTTATTCATCACTTCAACTCTTTATATCATCCATGAAAATTGGTAATGATAAAAAATACGGCGCGTTTTGGAGGTGGTACTACATACAACACACTAATGATCTTTTTATTTTTATTAGAAGCTGAGGAGGAATATAAAATGGTTATTTAATTAATATAATCACATATAAGTATAATAAAGATATATATGTCATTATATTTTTATGGATATATGATATTTGGATGATTTATATTAAGAATAGATATTTAAGAAGGAGATAATACTTACGTTAAAGACTTGATCATCCCTTGGAATATTTTGTTGAATTGAAGGTCTGAGTATTAGTATGAGTGAAAAGAGGCTTATGTATGTGAGAGATGTGTATGGGATATTAAAATGTTAGAGTTAGAAGTTTTAAATATAAGTCTATGTGTTTGTTTTAAACAATATAAGTGACCCACATTTATAATAGAGGAAACATTCACTTTTGAAAACACCACTTTTATTTTAATAATACCACGACACTATTCCATGGTCAATGGATCAGTAATATTGAAATTATTGATTCTGGGATTTATTTTTGTATAAAAATATTAAAATATGGCTTTACAAACATGTTTTGAACATTTCAAAAAGATTTTACCATCATGTATTCCCATTTTACTCTTTAACTTTAAAAAAAGGTTAGTAGTTATCAAATAAGTGATTTATGTATTATTAAAAATATTAAATAACCCATTTAAAAAATTTGGATTTGATGTAACTAAATTTATCATATATTTAATGAATTAAAATTTATAAATATTATAAAATTGACTTTTTAATTAAAACAGATAATGTGTAGAAAATACTTTTTATTATAAAAGAGCATTTTATTATTCTAGATTATTAATCTTTTTTATTATTGATTAAACATTAAGTAAATTTTAATATATTTATTAATATCTAAACAAATAATATTATATTAATTAATAAATGTATTTATATTTATTTAATTTGATATAAATTCCTTGATATTAATAAAATAATATTTTTATAATAATTATTTCATAATTATCTTTGTTGTTAGCATTAATCCAAATAATCAAAATTTAAAGCCCAAAAATTAAATTGAACCTATAAAATAATATGAATATTATTATAAGAAATATAAGAAATATTATACTGAATTAAAATTCAATGTGTTGTGTAATTAATATTAATGCTAGAAAATGTAATGTGTACAAACCTTTTTTCTGGAAAACATTATTTTTAGACATAATTATTTCTGATTAGGATAGAATTATTTATGAAATTGAATCCATTGAGTTTAAAATAAATAATATTATTCTATAAATTAATTTATTAAAAAATAAAATAAATCAAAAACATGATTTCATATTTTTATAACTAATTATACAAGATAGTTTAAAATTAGTTTTTATTAAATCACTATATAAATAATCCAAATGATGAACATGGGTTTTCAAATTTGACATAGTATTTTAAAATGATTTATTATAATAGGTAATATAAATTTTCATTGGAATATGTTTAATGTTATCAATGTATTTCTATAAATAATTATTTCTTAAAAGTGTATACATTTATAAAATTTGAATTTGTTTAATATTCACCTAAAAATCGACTATTTTAGAAAAATATAAAAAATAAACCCCATGTGAATTTTGTTATGAGTAATTCAAAAATGAATTTCAGTTTAGAAAATTTAAATTCTAAAATTTAATTATTTATATATTTAATCCAAAAATATAATATAATGAAAATGAATTTTGTTAAAAATAACCTTTTCAGTATTAACTCATATTCATTTTTAACCTTCTTAATGTAATAACTATTAATGATATCCCATATAAGATTCAATTATATATTTGTTAATAAATTTTTCATAATATGTTATGGTCTTTTTATGTTTGGTGTCGTATGTGACACATGTTATAATAGTATGTATTTTAATGTAACTGAAATCCCACGTTGTGATATTCTCTACCATATATATATATTACATATTTGAAATTTGATTTATTACATAATAAAAAAATTTATGTAATTTGATAGGAGATTTCATTTTTTAATGAGGTATCAATCACAAATATTTACATATAATAAAAATAATCTAAAAAATTTATTAATTCCTCACAATTTGAGTTAAATACCTCTCATGGTTTTGTGTTTGGACATATTTTAATTTTACATGACTTTATAGTTAAGAACTTTAGAGAAATTTTTAATTTTTTTGGAGAGAAATGTGATTACATATTTAATATTTTTCATACTACACACACCTACATCTCATTTCTCATTGTCCCTCAACATAGAAGTGTCTATGGAAAGTTGTTGTTAGATAATAGAGTCAGCTTCTACTCTTATTAAGGCTCATTGAGATCTATATTTGACCCCACTAAGACCTTTCATTATTGTCTATATTTAATGCATCATCTTGTTCCCTCTTTATCTTATCTCTCACTTGTGTTGGCAGTTTTAACACATATCCACCCATCTCTTCACCTTCTTGTTGTGTTATTCCTAGGGATTCCCTTTCAATAAAACTCTCCCGGACAATGGTTAGAAAGGGATGGTCACATCACGATGAATACTCTGGGAGGAATTTCAGTGGACTATGTAGGGCCTTCCAAGACCTCAATTGTTTCTCACACATGTTTTATGGGCCCATGTTCTCTAGGTAATTAGACCTAATTTCCAAACAGTTCCCAGCTCCGAGATCACTTGGTGGCCTCCCCATTTTTCTCATCATTATTGTGTCATATAACACTATTGATGATGAAAGTTGGTTTTATTCTATATCCAACAATATCATGGTGGTTTCAAATTCCATAGGAATAGTAGGGCGTACATACAGTAGCAGTGCATTGATTGATGACAATTAAGATGATCCATAGTTGTTGTCTTCTATTTTAGTGATTTTATAATCTTTCCATGGTGTCTTTATATTTTTTTCCCTACCCCATTAATTTTTCCAACATGGAGAACGTTGTGGGAAATATAACCATGATATGTGAAAATGGAGTCTATGTTGAAATATTTAATCTATTTGGTCAAATTAATATAAAGGACTGAAAATAAGACTTATATTGTCATACACTTATATTTTGAAAAGAAACAATCATGAAACTGGATATTTAGTTTGATAAAAGAAAATTATGTGGGTACACATTGAAAAAATACTAAGAATCCTATATTGGGTTGAATAAATATCATATGTATACAATTATTAATTGTAGGATTTATTTATCTCAATCCACGTCATTATCCATGGTATGTCTTAGAAACTCCATATCTGAAATATAATTCTTAGAAGTTCAAATGGAATTATATTTTATAAATTAATTTCATTGGTATTGAATTAATAAAATACTAAAACCAAAAACTTCATGATATTTTCCAAAATAATTAGAGTATATCAAATTGAAATATCAATCCTATGTTGTCTTATCTAATGAGAACTTCAATTAATACTATGTCACTTTCCTTTCAACAATGCAACACTTGGTCAATCTAATAACTCTATAGGTTGTAAAATGAATACTTTAAGTTGTGATATTTCATGCATAATAAATAAATTGTGATTGTTTATAAGGAGTAATAGATCACCCAATGAATAATACATGGGACTGCCTATCCATTTGGGCAGTCCTAGTCCCACTCATCATACATCAGGATGATGATTGATTCATTTCTCAACCAATCATTTTCAAGGTGATTTCCCCTAGGTGCAGCCATTCCAAAACTAAATCAACATACCCATATCTAAATAAGGAAGTATTGGTAGGAATGATACTTAATAAATTCTTTAACAATATTTTAGAATATTATCTTACACCTAGATTCTACTTTATAATTTTCACTGTGTTTCTATAAACTAATCTCATTAAATAGAAAAATAAATCTCTAAAATAACTAAAGCATTCTCTAATAATAATTTAAAGGACCCATTCATTACATGTGTTAAAATATATATTGATCTCATTAAAAAAATAATACATATTATAAAACAAAACCAATAACCCAAGGTCCTAAAGTGTTGTTATATATGAGATTATCCATACAGAAAAACTAAATTTATGATACATGAATTTATTTCCATAATCACGCTAACTAGATACTAACTGACCAATTTATATATAAAATTATGAGTAGATCTTAATTACATCACACAAAACCTTTTTGGACCAAGTTACTTGCTAACCTATTAACATGTAAAATTGTAAGTAGAGTTTAAGGGAATCACAGTTACCCTGTGTGATCCTAGATACACACTAAAATGTTCACAAAACATTTCTATCCCATGAGATATAATCCTTAAAAAATTAATTAGCGTGAGAAATTATTTTCACTTATTTCATAACGCAAACATTTGTGTGGCTCTGGAAAATCATACCGTCATAATCACCTAACGAACCCATGGAAAAATAATATGTTTATCAAACCTTAAAAAAACCACATAACATGAACTTAATACATAATAGAATATCATATTTCACATCTTCTAATGGAAATAATATCATAATAAAATATAAATGGTTATCAAAACATCACATCATGAAAAATTATCCATGGCGATTGAATATATATAAAAATACAAATGTTTTAACAAAACCTTTTAAAATATTAATGTGAAAATTAAATAATTTTTTTCTGAAATTTTAAAACTTTATTTAGAAGAGTTAAAATAAAAATTAATTTAAAGATAAATAATGGTTTTACAAGGAGTAGTGAAAATAGTTTTTAGAATATTTACATTAAATAGAATCATGAGTAATGGAAAATTTCAAAATACATAATTTTCTCATGAAAATAAGTAGAATTAGATTAAAAAAATTACATTTAAAATGAATAATTAGTAAATTAACCTTTACAAACACATAATTGTAATAAAAAATAAACGTTGAGTGGATAATAAAACCATTATTTTGGAAAGGAATGAAAAAAAATTTAATAATTTTGATATAACCCTGTTGAAAACCCACATTAATCAGAAGATTTCAAAACATAAAATTTAAAGCAATTTAAAAATATATTTAAGATTACCAAATATATCCATAGGATAAATGTAATATCACATGTAAATAAAGAATATGAAAATTTTCAAATTTATTAATATTTGTAAATTAACTATTAAATTTATTTCAAATGGGATGTTATGATCTATGACATACCTGATACTGAAAAATGGGTTTCTTTGAAAACTTATGTTACACACAACGTTGAGTTATACAAAAAAATAATATAACAATAATATTAATTTAAATGATAGCTAACTCTTAGCCATTTTATTGGAATGAATGAATAGAACTAACTAAAATTTTATTATATATGTTAGTTAATTTTTTTTACTTTTATCCATTAAATTTTAGAGGCTTCAAATGTTAATGAATCCAATTTTAAGCATAAATACTCTAATATTAATTAAAAGATCTATTTATCCCATTTTAATGAAAAAAACCTTTTAAATATAGTTTTTGTCACTTTTATATGTCATATTTGACAAAATAAAATTCTTCTTTAGAATGGGGACATAAAAATTTACTTTGGGTAGTTGTTTTGGTATTTTTCTGATAGAGTTCATTTTTAATGAATAGTGAACACTACTTTATATAAATTCAAAACTACCATTTAATATAATATATTTATATGGTTAGATTATTTTTTATAAATAGTTTTAAAATGTAATTATATTATATTTTTACCATTTAATCCAACATTGGTCATTAAATTTACTTTTACTTTGAATTTTCACATAAACATGTGTTAATCTTTTGATAGTTATTATATTTAAAAATCACTTTTTTTTGTTTTGACGGTGGGAATTAATTTTAAATTAATTAATGAAACTTTTATTTTTTGAATTTGGTAAAATAAAAATCATTTTTGAATTCAGAATATCACATATATCTTAGGTTGAATTTTTGGTATTTTTCTGAAAAACATCAATTTTTGATGAATAGTGAAAACACTGAGTAGTAGTTGAAAAGATGAATTTTTCATTTAAACGAAATTTTACCATTTCTGTGAATTTAATTTTGAAAATCCGATATAAATGGTTTTTATTATTATTTAAAATGTGGTTCAATAGGATGAAAATGATTTTTTCTGAATAATAACTTTTGACTTTTATTTACCGCGGTTAAAGGTAAATATGGTAATTCAAGGTAAAAAAATATTATAATAATATAAAATTTCCTTAACCCTTATCCTATTCTTATTGTATGAGTAATGTATGACCAATATAATACTTGGGTGAGATGTTTGTCCTTTGAAAGCCATTGGGGTTAGATAATGACATTAATATCTTTTTATTTAAATTAAAAATAAAAATATCATACACATGTATTATTTTGCTAACAAAATTTAATGTGGGGTTATATAATTGATATATTTGACTATAAATATTCATTAAAAATCTAAAACTATTTCCTATATCATGGTATTTTATTTATAATTTTTAGATATGAAATAAATAAATTATTTTTGACAGAACACTGATGTAGTGTTTACCCCATTAATGAATTATTTAAATAAATAGGATTATAAAAATTAAAACAATATCTAAATCCTATCCAATTATTATTGGGTGATTTTAATTCAAACATGAGTCATATTTTATTCAACTTTAATTTGTTTCTGACCTTTATAAACTGAAAATCACTATATTATAATATAATATTTTCAAATTTTTTTAAAGAGCCCACCCCCCCTTATAAAATGCCCTCACCTATAAACCATTACTCACACCTCTCAAGACCCTTTTCTCATCCAAAATATTCCCAAATAATCTATAAAGATCCCACTCTTACACCTAGAATCCTTACCTTAGGAATAAGGCACTTCAAGAAAGCCTTTTGGTTCAAACCAAATAGAGCTACCTGATTTAAAGGTAACATCTTTTCTTAAGTTATTTTATTTTATTTTACTTATACATTCCATTAACTCTTTTTATTAATTTATTTTATAACAAAACACATATCCTCAATATAATAGGTTGTTTTAATGATAATGATTCTAACTACACATACACACACCTCCATCTTAAGGGTAAAAATATACTAATTCTGTGGACGACGAACTACTATTTCACGAAACGATGATTGTTCAATATTCTCCTACCACCTCTTACGGTGGACATTATGATGGAAATGTATTTATATGAAAAATATATTATATTTATATTGTCTATTTACTTTTGTATTTTTCATTTATAGAATACCTTTATGGTTCCAAAATAGGTAAAAGCGAAAATTTCATTTGAGGAAGTGCAGACTACCACCTCCTCAATGTGATATGACTCATTAATCCCATATGTGGGACATATAAAGTATGGAGTTAATGAAATTATATATTATATTATACAGGAATAATAATATACATATGACTCATTATGTAACACCCCAAGCTTCCACGATACGCTTCTTTTTCAATAATGCAATAGCTTGCATTGTA
Source organism: Viscum album (assembly GCA_963277665.1). Classification (NCBI taxonomy): domain Eukaryota; kingdom Viridiplantae; phylum Streptophyta; class Magnoliopsida; order Santalales; family Viscaceae; genus Viscum; species Viscum album. Next base: position 146,585,003 of record OY728133.1, on the reverse strand, counting down.
CGCAAGTTCGAGATTCAAACACACAGTGGCCAATAAAAATAGCCATTATGAATAGTAGTACCCAATTTTTGAAATTATATATATTTTATATTTAAAAATGGACTTCATTTTTGGATTAGGAATTTCAAAATTAGCCTATGTTGAATTTTTGGTATTTTTATGAGAACTTCCATTTTTTTATGAATAGTGAAAAATATTTAAAAACAACTTTTTTAATCCAAATAATTTATAGTGATAAATTATACTATTGAGTGGTTTTCAAGTATAAAAAGAATATATTTTTACCATTTTATCCAATGGTGGTCATTAGAATTAATTTCACTTTGAAATTAGACACAAACAATTGTCAATCTTTTGATATATATTGTTTCTTAAAAACACGCTATTTGTGTGACAACGGGAATTAATTATAAAATTATTTAATGAAACTTATATGTTAGTAATTTTGAAAAATATACATCATTTTTGAATTCGGAATATCAATTATAGCTTAGGGTGAAATTTTGGCATTGTTCTGAAAAACTTCAATTTTTGATGAATAGTGAAACCACTAAGTGGTTGTTAAAAAACTGATTTTTCATTTAAATGAAACATTACCACTTATGTGATTTGATTTTCAAAAATCTGAAATACATGGTTTTCATTAGGAATTAAAATGTGGTTCAATGGTATTAAAATATTTTTTTGGTGAATAGTAACTTTTAAGTTTAATTAATCGCGATTAAAGGTAATTAGTGAAATTTAAGGTAAAAATGATATTATAAAAATATGAAAATACCTTTACAATTGTCCTAACCTTATTGGATGAGTCATGAACGACCAAGAAAATCCATGGGTCAACTTGGGGACCCCATGGAGACACTTGGGAAAGAAAATGACATTAATAACTTTTTATTTAAAGTAAAAATAAAATTGTCACAAACATGTGTTTTTTTACTAAAACAATTATTACATGGGGTTATCTAAGTTAAATTTTCGACTATAAATATTAATTGGAAAGATAAAACTATTTCCTACATCATGGTAATTTTTTTATAATTTTTAGACATTAAACAAATTATATTTTTAATGACACCATGATGTTGCAATGATTACCTCATTAATTAATGATTTAAATAAAATGAAAAGATAATGTAAAATATAAGACATACACTTGTCAAAAACCTATTGGATGTGTATATTTCGAACCATTATCACCTTATCCTAGAAATATATCATTGTGGGATCTTTGAAATCCGAAAAGCACTTTATAATAATGTAACATTTCATGACTTTCCAAGAGTGCCCCTCCTCCCCTCTTATAAAAGGCCCCCACCTCTACCACCTTATCCACACCATCAAAGCCATTTGGATCGGCCAAATTCTGCCCAAATACTCTCTCAACTTCCCTCTATTACTCCTAGATGCCTCAATTTGGGCATTAGTCTTCCCAAGGAATCCTTTGGCTCAAATAAAAAAGAGTTACCCGATTTTAAGGTAATGTCTTCTCTTATGTTATATTTTATTATTTTGCTTTTCAACCCCATAAACTCTTTTTATTCTTTTCTTTTGTAACAAAACCAGTATCCTAAAAATACTTGGATGTTTTTATGTGAAGGATTTTATTTACACTTACACACACCTTCGTCTAATGGTTAAAGAACATACTATTTCCGTGGATGGGGAATTATTGCCTCACGAAACGATGATTATTATATCTTCTCCTACCACCTCTCATGGTGGACTTTATAATGGAAATATATTTATTTATGATATATATTATATTTATTTCCTATCTATTCTTCGGTATTTTATATTTAAAACATATCTTTATTCTTTTCATGTTGTGCAAATGCGATAATTTCATTTGAGGAAGTACGGACTACCGCTCCCTCAAAGTGATTTGAATCGTTAATGCGATATGTGGGAAATATAAAGGATAGAGTAAATGATATTATATATGATATTATACTGGAATTATAATATATTTTTATATCATTATGATTCCATTCCATTAAATATGAAATAGAAATGAAAGTAGCGTTCATGCGTACGTATGGCTTACCGTCTCCATGAACGGTGCATTTCATTTATTACCTCTAAATGTTACGTAATATTATGAATGATTGTATACACTGAATATATATGATATATATGATATCTAAATAATAAATATAATTCTGGATATAATGGATATTTACCACATGAACAACTTGTAATTATAAGAAGTTTATTTTTGACTCAAGTACCAAATATCGACAAAAGGACCATTATTAACTTAAATAATTAAATAGTGTTCATAACATGGTAATAAGTGATATAAAAGGAATAATTAACTTGAAAAAGGATCTTAAGAAAGTAGAAATTAACTCTAGTTTATTATTCATGAGATTAAAGAGCGACCGAGTCAAGTCGGACATGAGGTAAGGGAACTTCTTAACCCAATTTCCATTCTTTGGGTTAATCTCCTACTTTCAAATTATGTCATGATATTATTATGTCCTATCTTGTATTTTTTACTTTCTTTATGTGTAATTATAGTGAATACACATAATAGATCTATTTTATTTAAAAAATGATCTTTGTAAGGGACTTCGTCTCAATCTCCTTTCATTGAGGAATATTTTGTTTTATACACAACTTTCCTTTATATGGTGTATAAACCCCTTTGACTTTTACTTTTATTCAAAAGGAATCTTTTTATATGAAGCTTTTCACTAAACGATAAAAAGGAATGTTTTTCTTGTCATATGTATACGACGGCAATGAATTCTCCGCGGCCGTGACCATTATTTGAGTTTCGGCTTCCTCTACAAGCCATAACTTTTTTAAAATGAAAAATAAATACCAAGTTTTAATTTTCTTTTATTTTGGTATTGAAAATGTTTTTGATAATGTTTTTATTATATCAATGTTTTTTATTGATATCTTGTGATTGAAATGTGGAAATTTTATGTTTCTTTATGCATGTTTTAGGTGATACGATTATGTTATGGTTTATGATATGTTTAAACCTATTCATATGAGGAATGCGTTGGACTTAATAAGTGATGGGTAGAGCCCGCTATAGCTCCTCGATGCATCAGAAGGTCTCATGAGAAAAACTAGTGACTTGGCACAAGGCCTTGAAAAAATCTTATTTGTTGTCTTGGCACGAAGCCTTGGCTACGTGGTTATGATAGTCTGGCATTATGCATTCCATCATTATGAAAGTGGTTATTGATATTGCGTGTGATTATTCGACCACTAGAATATCCATGTGAATAAGTAAATGGAATTATCTCATTTTACCTTTTCCATATTATGTTGATGTTCGAGTTTAAAAGGCTTTTGTTTTAGTCATACATTGCCTTAAATGTTTATGTTTATTTATGAAAGCTTCTGCTATATTGTTATCCTTACTGAGAATCTGAGTTCACCCCTTTCAATGTTTTATTTTTCCCAGGATGTGAATAAATATTTTATGACTGACCTACAGGGATAGTCTGAAGGGGATAAAGTGTGGACTATGGAAACTATGTTATTGTGATTTTTCACTTTATGATGTAATGTAACATTTATGAATTTATCTAGTGTTTCCAAGGCTACTAAACTAATCGGTCTTTCGAGAATTGATCTTTTTTTATCATTCCAATGTTACACAACAATGCACTGACTCTGGGTAACTAGGGTCAGGGCGTTACAGTTGGTATCAGAGGCAGTTTAGTAATGACCTTAGAAGCTAGATTTAGATAAACTCTGATTAGACCAAATAGCCCAAAGATAGACTTTGAGGATTAGTATAGAAGAAATTCATAGAATTTTGGTATTATAGAGATTTTGTGAGTTTTCAGAGAAATACATCTCTTTCTGGATATGAGCAGGTAGAGACAGCTCTGGCACAGATGTACCTAGGTGTAAAACCCGAAAACACAGCTTTGAGCTAGAATCGAACGGGAACTAGTGCACGACAACGGGCCTTGCTGCACTCTTGATTACGACACTCCCGAGGGATATGCTTAGGATAATTCTCATTTTCTTTACAAACCATTATGAAGGGTTTATGAGTATATACTTCCTCAAATATTTTTATGATTATGGACTATATCAATAAATTGTTCAATTTATGTTAAGTGTTTTACAAGTATGGAATTATGTATTTTGATTCATAAACTAATCTAGTTTATGCCATTGTTTAGAAATGGCACATAGTGGGAGGAATGGAAACCATATCAATGCACGCAATCTAGGTAGGGATTGTCCTTTTGCTCAAGATAATTATTGTGGAGCTGGAGATACAACTGGTGCTGATCAACTTATCACCATACCGGGACAACTGACCCAGGTTATGAATAATAACCTTACTTGTATGGAGCACCCTGATCCACAACGTGGAGGATCAATGTTAGACCGCTTCATGAGGCAACAACCGCCAACATTTAATGGGGGTACAAATCCACTAGTAGCTGAGAAATGGATAAACTCCTTAGAGAAAATATTCCACGCCTTGGGGAGTAGCGAAAGGGGGAAAGTTGTCATGGAATTTTACCGCCTCACCGGAGATACCGATCAATGTTGGTCACTGATTCAAAACACTAAGGAAGATAATGAAGCATCAAATATGGAATGGAGGGAGTTCAAAGAGATTTTCTTATAAAAATACTTCCCTTGTGACCATCGAGCAGATATGGAAAGGCAATTTCTGAGTCTGATACAAAAAGAGGATGAGAATATCGCAAAGTATGTGGCTAACTTTACAAGGTTAGAAAGGCATGCTGCAGATTATATATGTAACCCAAGAAGTAAGATTGACCGTTTCTTTGATGGGTTAAAACAATTTCTCCGTCGAGCTTTAGTGTCACAATCTTTCTCAATGTATTAAGATATTGTCTCATGTGCTATCAAGGAAAAAAAGGAATTCTCTAAGTCTTACGACAACAAAGTAAAGCAAGATAAGAAGAGAACGGTGGAACAAGAGACAGATAAAGGGAAAATGGGAAAGAAGGATTTTCCATTATGCGATAATTTTGGGAAGAATCACCCTGGTACATGCCTAAGAGGAATGGTAGTTTGTTATAAATGTGGAGAAGAAGGTCACCAGGCTCGTGATTGCAAGGGAAAGAAAGAGGCTATCAATGTTGAATGCTACAATTGTAGGGAAATGGGGCATTATGAAAATGAATGTACTAAGCATCAGGGAAACTTACCTCAAAAAAGCCAAGGGATCAAGGACAATCTTATGCTGTTACTACAGTTGAAGTGGAATAATTAATCTATTGGTGCTTTTGGACTCAAGGATTATATTCGGGTTATAAGAATAATGTGATATATATAAGGATTGTACTGCAGTACTTGTTTTTTTCATTAAGGTTTTAATATGATGAAGGTAATCATATTTTTAGTGTGTGACAATAAGAGAAACATTAATTTGTTTGGGGAATCTGATGTTACAATTGATTTTGGAATTTAGAGACCTTTTAGAGAAAGTCTGGAAAAAGGTATTTTGGATAACTATAAAGGTTGGAATGGATTAAGTTTAACCTTGGATAGTATTGTTTAAGGTTAAAGCATTTCTGAAGATTATTTTTGGAATATTATAATACTATAGTTGTAGGAAAAGGACAACCTGCAGGTTGGGGGATAACCCGTCGCGTCAGACAAAGCTGCAGGAATCGAACCCGCAACCATAGTGAGCAGGCCTTTATTACCTACCACTAGCCTATAGGAAGTCCTTGTTTTTTAAAAAATAGTTTTCCTAATCTAATTGGTATTTGGTAATATTTGGAACCTTATACGATTAGGATAAATATAATATTTTTGAGTTCTATTATATTTTTGAGTGAAAGATGAGTTTCTGGTAAAAATTTATTAAAGAATGAAAGTCTACATGACAAGTATGTATATTCCCTTATGTTATTAGTAAATATCCTAAATTAATTCCTCAACTTTATAAAAGGTAACTTAAAACAAAAAGGTTGCCAGTTAACTTTTCCAACTTGGGATTCAAAGACGGTTTAACCAATCAAAAGTTTGTGATTTTCTTGTGGTTAACTTTCTAATAATCCTATTTTCTACAACTCTCCCTCAGACCTTGATGGTTTGTTTTTCCTCCATATCCATATTTTCATAGAATCCTAGTATGGGCTATCTCGAGTGACCTTTGTACTTCTCTTTCTTTCTTTTAAAGTTATATTTTTATTAACCTTATTTCCGATGTGGGTTTTCCACAAAGGTATTTTCGATTTTCAACCTTTTATTTTCAAATAAAAATTTCAAATTGAGAGGATGCAATTTATTTAAGGAGGGGATAATGTAACACCCCGAGCTTCCATGATACACTTCTCTTTCAATAATGCAATAGCTTGCATTGTACGCAAGTTCAAGATTCTAACACACTGTGACCAATCAAAATAGCCATTAGGAATAGTAATACCCACTTTTTGAAATTATATATATTTTATATTTAAAAATATACTACATTTTAGATTCGGAATATCGAAATTATCCTATGTTGAATTTTCTGAATTTTTCTAAGAACATCCAATTTTTTTATGAATAGTGAAAAATACTTAAAAAAAACTTTTTTAATCAAAATAATTTATGTTGCTAAATTATACTATTGAGTGGTTTTAAAGTATAATTAGAATATATTTTTACCATTTTATCCAATGGTGGTCATTAGAATTAATTTCACTTTGAAATTGAACAGAAACAATTGTCAATCTTTTGATATACATTGTTTCTTAAAAACACGCTATTTGTTGTGACAGCGGGAATTAATTATAAAATTAATTAATGAAACTTATATGGTTGGAGTTTTGTAAAATAGTAATCATTTTGGAATTAATAATATCAATTATATCTTAGGGTGAAACTTTGGCATTATTCTGAAAAAATTCAATTTTTTATGAATAGTGAAACCACTAAGTGGTAGTTAAAAAACTGATTTTTCGTTTAAATGAAACATTACCACTTCTGTGATTTGATTTTCAAAAATCCTACATACATGGTTGTCATTAGGAAGTAAAATGTGGTTCAATGGTATTAAAATATTTTTTTTGGTGAATCGTAACTTTAAAGTTTAATTAATCGCGATTGAAGGTAATTAGTGAAATTTAAGGTAAAAATGATATTATAAAAATATGAAAATACCCTTACACTTTTCCTAACCTTATTGGATGAGTCATGACCGACCAAGAAAATCCATGGGTTAACTTGGGGACCCCATGGAGCCACTTGGGTAAGAAAATGACATTAATAACTTTTTATTTAAAGTAAAAATAAAATTGTCACAAACATGTGTTGTTTTACTAAAACAATTATTACATGGGGTTATATAAGTTAACGTTTCGACTATAAATATTAATTGGAATGATAAAAGTATTTACTACATCATGGTAATTTTTTTATAATTTTTAGACATTAAATAAATTAAATTTTTAATGACACCATGATGATGCAGCGATTACCTCATTAATTAAAGATTTAAATAAAATGAAAAGATAATGTAAAATCTAAGACTTACACTTTTAAAAAACCTATTGTATGGGTATATTTAGAACCATTATCACCTTATCCTTGAAATATATCATTTGGGGACCTTTGAAATCCGAAAATCACTTCATAATAATGTAACATTTCATGACTTTCCAAGAGTGCCCCTCCTCTCCTCTTATAAAAGCCCCCACCTCTACCACCTTATTCACACCATCAAAGCCATTTGGCTCAGAAAACCTCTGCCCAAATACTCTTTCAACTTCCCAATCTTACTCCTAGAAGCCTCACGTTGGGAAGAAGTCTTCCCAAGGAAGCCTTTGGCTCAAATCAAAAAGAGTTACCCGATTTTATGGTACTGTCTTCTCTTATGTTCTTTTGTATTATTTTGCTTCTCCAACCCCATAAACTCTTTTTATTCTTTTCTTTTGTAACAACAAAAGTATCATCAACATACTTGGATGTTTTCATGAGAAGGATTTTATTTACACCTATGCACACCTTCGTCTAATGGTTAAAGAACATACTATTTCTGTGGATGGTGAATTATTGCCTCACGAAACGATGATTGTTCTATCTTCTCCTACCACCTCTCATGGTGGCCATTATGATGGAACTACATTTATTTATGATATATATTATATTTATTTCCTCTCTATTCTTCTGTATTTTACATTTAAAACATATCTTTATGCTTTGCATGTTGTGCAAATGCAATAATTTCATTTGAGGAAGTACGAACTACCGCCCCCTCAAAGTGATTTGAATCATTAATTACACATGTGGGACATATAAATGATGGATTAAATGATATTATATATGATATTATACTGGAACTATAATATAACTTTATATAATTATGATTACATTCCATTAAATATGAATTAGAAATGAAAGTAGCGTTCATGCGTACGTACGGCTTACCGTCTCCATGAACGATGCATTTCATTTCTTACTTCTAAATGTTACGTAATATTATGAATGATTGTATATACTAGATATATATGATATATATTACATCTAAATCATAAATATAATTCTCGATATAATGGATATTTTACCACATGAACAACATGTAATTATAAGAAGTTTATTTTTGACTCAAGTACCAAATATCGACAAAAGGACAGTTAGTAACTTAAATAATTACATAGTGTTCATAACATGGTAATAAGTGATATAAAAGGAATAATGAACTTGAAAAAGGATATTAAGAAAGTAAAAAATTAACTCTAGTTTATTATTCAGGAGATTAAAGAGCGATCGAGTCAAGTCGGACATGAGGTAAGGGAACTTCTTAACCCAATTTCCATTCTTTGGGTTAATCTCCTACTTTCAAATTATATCATGATATTATTATGTCCTATCTTGTATTTTTACTTTATTTATGTGTACTTATGGTGAATACACATAATAGATCTATTTTATTTAAAAAATGATCTTTGTTAGGGACTTCGTCTCAATCTCCTTTCATTGAGGCATATTTTGTTTTATACACAACTTTCCATTATACGGTGTATAAACCCCTTTTACTTTTACTTTTATTCAAAAGAAATATTTTTATATGAATCATTTCACTAAACGAAAAAAAGAATGTTTTTCTTGTCGTACATATGCGGCGGCAACGACTTCTCCGCCTCCATGACCATTATTTGAGTTTTGGCTTCCTCTACAAGCCATAACATTTTTAAAATGAAAAATAAATACCAAGTTTTGATTTTATTTTATTTTGGTATTGAAAATGGTTTTGATAATATTTTTATTATATCAATGTGTTGTATTGAAATCTTGAGATTAAAATGTGGAAATGTTATGTTTCTTTTATGCATGTTTTATGTGATACGATTATGTTATGGTTTATGATAAGTTTAAACCTGTTCATATGAGGAATGTATTGGACTTAATAAGTGACGGGTGGAGCCCTCTATAGCTCCTTGATGAATCGGCAGGTCTCATGAGACAAACTAGTGTCTTGGAACGAGGCCTTGACAAAATCTTATTTGTAGTCTTGGCACGAAGCCTTGGCTACATGGTTAGGATAGTCTGGCATTATGCATTCCATCATTATGAAAGTGGTTATTGATATTGCATGTTATTATTCGACCAGTAGAATATCCATGTGAATAAGTAAATGACATTATCTCATTTTACTTTTTCCATATTATGTTGAAGTTCAAGTTTAAAAGGCTTTTGTTTTAGTCATACATTGCCTTAAATGTTTATATTTATTTATGAATTCTTCTGCTATATTGTTATCCTTACTGAGCATCTGAGATCACCCCTTTTAATGTTTTATTTTTCACAGGATGTGAAGAAATATTTTATGATTGACCTACAGGGATAGTCTGATGGGGATAGAAGTGTGGACTATGGAAACTAGGTTATTGTGATTGTTCACTTTATGATGTAATGTAACATTTATGAATGTATCTAGTGTTTCCAAGGCTACTAAACTAATCGGTCTTTTGAGAATAGATCTTTTGTGATGATGCCAATGTTACACAATAATGCACCGACTCTGGGTAACCGGGGTCGGGGCGTTACAGTTTGTATTAGATGAAGTTTAGTAATAACCTTGGAAGATAGATTTAGATAATCTCTGATTAGACCACATAGCCCAAAGATAGAATTTGAGGATTAGTATAGAATAACTTCCGAGAATTTTTTTTATTATAGAGATTTTGTGAGTTTTTCGAGCAATACATCTCTGTCTGGATACGAGCAGGTAGAGGTGGCTCTGGCACAGATGTAGCTAGGGGTAAAACACGAAAATACCACTTTGAGCTAGACTCGAACGAGAACTGTTGCATGACAACGGGCCTTCCTGCACTCTTGGTTACGACACTCCTGGGGGATATGCTTAGGATAATTCTCATTTTCTTTACAAACCATTATGAAGGGTTTACGAGTATATAATTTCTCAAAGAAAACATTTCTTTTTAGGATTATGGATTATATCCATAAATTTTTCAATTTATGTGAAGTGTTTTACAAGTATGGTATTATGTATTTTGATTCATAAACTAATCTAGTTTATTCCATTGTTTAGAAATGGTGCCTAGTGGGAGGAATGGAAACTGTATCAATGCACGCACTCCATGTAGGGATTTTCCTCCTGCTCAAGATAATTATTGTGGAGCTGGAGATACAACTGGTGCTGATCAACTTGTCACCATACTGGGACAACTCACTCAGGTTATGAATAATAACCTTACTCGTATGGAGCACCCTGATCCGTAACATGGAGGATCAATGTTAGACCGCTTCATGAGTCAAAAACCGCCAACATTTAATGGGGGTACAAATCCATTAGTAGCTGAGCAATGGATAAACTCCTTAGAGAAAATATTCCATGCCTTGGGGAGTAGCGAAAGGGAGAAAGTTGTCATGGCAGTTTACCGCCTCACTGGAGATGCCGATCAATGATGGTCACTGATTCAAAACACAAAGGAAGATGATGATGTATCAAATATGGAATGGAGGGAGTTAAAAAAGCTTTTCTTAGAAAAATACTTCCCTCGTGACCATCGAGAAGATATAGAAAGGCAATTTTTGAGTCTGAGACAAAAGGAGGATGAGAATGTCGCAAAGTATGAGGCTAAATTTACAAGGTTAGAAAGGCATGTTAAAGATTATATACGTAACCCAAGAAGTAATATTGACCGTTTCTTTGATGGGTTAAAACCATTTCTCCATTGAGCTTTAGTATCACAATCTTTCTCAACGTATGAAGATATTGTCTCATGTGCTATCAAGACAGAAAAGGAATTCTCTAAGTCTTATGACAAAAAGTAAAGCAAGAGAAGAAGAGAATGGGGGAATAAGAGACAGATAAAGGGAAAATAGGAAAGAATGATTTTCCATTATCCAATAATTGTGGGAAGAATCACCCTGGTACATGCCTAAAAGGAATGTGAGTTTGTTATAAATGTGGAGAAAAAGGTCACCAGGCTCGTGATTGCAAGGGAAAGAAAGAGGCTATCAATGTTGAATGCTACAATTGTAGGGAAATGGGGAATTATGAAAATGAACGTCCTAAGCATCAGGGAAACTTACCTTAGAAAATGCCAAGGGATCAAGGAAAATCTTATGCTGTTACTACAGTTGAAGTGGAATAATTAATGTATTGGTGCTTTTGGACTCAAGGATTATTTTCTGTTTATAAGAATAATGTGATATATATAAGTATTGTACTAAAGTACATGTTGTTTTCATTAAGGTTTTATTATGAAGAAGGTAATCATATTTTTAGTGTGTGACAATAAGAGAAACTTTACTTTGTTTGGGGAATCTGATTTTACAATTGATTTTGGAATTTAGAGACCTTTTAGAGAAAGTCTGGATAGAGGTATTTTGGATAACTATAAAGGTTGGAATGGATTAAGTTGAACCTTGGATACTGTTGTTTAAGGTTAAAACATTTCTGTAGATTATTTTTGGAATATTATAATACTATAGTTTTAGGAAAAGGACAACCTGCAGGTTGGGGGATAACCCGTCGCGTCGGACAAAGCTACATGAATCGAACCCACAACCATAGTGCGACATGCCTTTATTACATACCACTAGCCTATAGGAAGTCTTTAGTTATTAAAAAATATTTTTCCTAATCTAAATGGTATGTGGTAATATTTGGAACCTTATACGATTAGGATAAATATAATATTTTTGAGTTCTATTATCTTTTCGAGTGAAAGATGGGTTTGTGGTAAAAATTTATTAAAGAATAAAAGTCTACATGACAAGTATGTATATTCCATTAAATTCATAGTAAATATCCTAAATAAACTCCTCAACTTTATAAAAGGTAACTTAAAACAAAAACGTTGTCGGTTAACATTTCCAACTGGGGATTCAATGATTGTTTAACCAATCACAAGTTTGTGATTTTCTTGTGGTTAACTTTCTCCTAATCCTTTTTTCTACAACTCTCCATCAGACCTTGATGGTTTGTTTTTCCTCCATATGCATATTTTCATAGAATCCTAGTATGGGCTATCTCGAGTGACCTTTGTACTTCTCTTTCTTTCTTTTAAAGTTATATTTTTGTTAACCTTATTTCCGATGTGGGTTTTCCACAGAGGTATTTTCTATTTTCAACCTTTTATTTTCAAAGAAAAATTTCAAATTGCAAGGATGCAATTTATTTATGGAGGGGAGAATGTAACACCCCGAGCTTCCACGATACACTTCTCTTTCAATAATGCAATAGCTTGCATTGTATGCAAGTTCGAGATTCTAACACACCCCGACCAATCAAAATAGCCATTATGAATAGTAATACCCACCTTTTGAAATTATATATATTTTATATTTAAAAATGGAATTCATTTTTGGATTTGGAATTTCGAAATTAGCCTATGTTGAATTTTTGGTATTTTTATGAGAACTTCTAATTTTTTATGAATAGTGAAAAATACTTAAAAACAACTTTTTAAATCCAAATAATTTATAGTGATAAATTATAATATTGAGTGTTTTTAAATTATAACTAGAATATATTTTTACCATTTTATCCAATGGTGGTCATTAGAATTAATTTCACTTTGAAATTGGACATAAAAAATTGTCAATCTTTTGATATATATTATTTCTTAAAAACACGCTATTTGTTGTAACAGCGGGAATTAAATATAAAATTAATTAATGAAACTTATATGTTTGGAATTTTTTAAAACACACATCATTTTTGAATTCGGAATATCAATTATAGCTTAGGGTGAAATTTTGGCATTGTTCTGAAAAACTTCAATTTTTGATGAATAGTGAAACCACAAAGTGGTAGTTAAAAAATTGATTTTTTGTTTAAATGAAACATTACCACTTATATGATTATATTTTAAAAACTCCTACATACATGGTTGTCATTAGGAAGTAAAATGTGGTTCAATGGTATTAAAATAATTTTTTTTTTGTGATAGTAACTTTTAAGTTTAATTAATCGCAATTAAAGGTAATTAGTGAAATTTAAGGTAAAAATGAAATTATAAAAATATTAAAATACTCTTACACTTGTACTAACCTTATTGGATGAGTCATGGCCGACCAATACAATCCATGGGTCAACTTGGGGACCCCATGGTGCCACTTGGGTAAGAAAATGACATTAATAACTTTTTATTTAAAGTAAAAATAAAATTGTCACAAACATGTGTTATTTTACTAAAATAATTATTACAAGAGGTTATATAAGTTAAATTTTAGACTATAAATATTCATTTTAAAGCTAAGTAGATTTCCTACATCATGGTAGTTTTTTTATAATTTTTAGACATTAAATAAATTTAATTGTTAATGACACCATGATGATGCAACGATTACCTCATTAATTAACGATTTAAATAAAATGAAAAGATAATGTATAATCTAAGACTTAAACTTGTAAAAAACCTATTGGATGGGTAAATTTTGAACCCTTATCACCTTATACTAGAAATATATCATTGTGGGACCTTTGAAATCCGAAAATCACTTCATAATAATGTAACATTTCATGACTTTCCAAGGGTGCCCCTCCTCTCCTTTTATAAAAGGCCCCCACCTATACCACCTTATTCACACCATCAAAGCCATTTGGCTCAGCCAAACTCTGCCCAAATACTCTCTTAACTTCCCTATCTTACTCCTATAAGCTTCAATTTGGGTATAAGTCTTCCAAAGTAAGCCTTTGGCTAAAATAAAAAAGAGTTACCTGATTTTAAGGTCATGTCTTCTCTTATGTTCTTTTGTATTATTTTTCTTTTCCAACCCCATAAACTCTTTTTATTATTTTAATTTGTAAAAAAAACATTATCCTCAACATACTTAGATGTTTTTATGAGAATGATTTTATTTACACTTACACACACCTTCGTCTAATGGTTAAAGAACATACTATTTCCGTCGATGGCGAATTATTGCCTCACGAAACAATGATTGTTCTATCTTCTCTTACCAACTATCATGGTGGTCATTATGATGCCAATATATTTATTTATGATATATATTATATTTATTTCTTCTCTATGCTTATGTATTTTACATTTAAAACATATCTTTATTCTTTGCATGTTGTGCAAATGTGATAATTTCATTTGAGGAAGTACTGACTACCGCCCCCTCAAAGTGATTTGAATCGTTAATTCCATATGTGGGACGTATAAAGGATGGAGTAAATTATATTATATATTATATTATAATGGAATTATAATATAACTTTATATCATTATGATTCCATTCCATTAAATATGAAATAGAAATGAAAGTAGCATTCATGCGTACGTACGACTTACCGTCTCCATGAACGGTGCATTTCATTTCTTACCTCTAAATGTTACATAATATTATGAATGATTGTATATACTGGATATATATGATATACATGATATCTAAATCATAAATATAATTCTTTATATAATCGATATTTTACCTCATGAACAACTTGTAATTATAAGAAGTTTATTTTTGACTCAAGTACCAAATATCGACAAAACGACCGTTATGAACTTAAATAATTACATAGTGTTCATAACATGGTAATAAGTGATATAAAAGTAATAATGAACGTGAAAAAGGATCTTAAGAAAGTAGAAATTAACTCTAGTTTATTATTCAGGAGATTAAAGAGTGATTGAGTCAAGTCGGACATGAGGTAAGGGAACTTCTTAACCCAATTTCCATTCTTTGGGTTAATCTCATACTTTCAAATTATGTCATGATATTATTATGTACTATCTTGTATTTTTACTTTCCTTATGTGTAGTTATAGTGAATACACATAATAGATCAATTTTATTTAAAAAATGATCTTTTTAAGGGACTTCGTCTCAGTCTCCTTTCATTGAGGCATATTTTGTTTTATACACAACTTTCCATTATACGGTGTATGAAACCCTTTTACCTTTACTTTTATTCAAAAGGAATATTTTTATACGAAGCATTTCACTAAATTACAAATAGGAATGTTTTTCTTGTCATACGTATGCGGCGACAATGACTTCTCCGCCGCCGTGACCATTATTTGAGTTTCGGCTTCCTCTACAAGCCATAACTTTTTTAACATGAAAAATAAATACCATGTTTTAATTTTCTTTTAATTTGATATTGAAAATGGTTTTGATAATGTTTTTATTATATCAATCTGTTGTATTGATATCTTGTGATTGAAATGTTGAAATGTTATGTTTCCTTTATGCATGTTTTATGTGATACGATTATGTTATGGTTTATGATATGTTTAAACCTCTTCATATGAGGAATGCATTGGACTTAATAAGTGACGGGTGGAGCCCGCTATAGCTCTTTGTTGCATCGGTAGGCCATGAGACAAACTAGTGTCTTGGAACAAGGCCTTGAAAAAATCTTATTTGTAGTCTTAGCACAAGGCCTTGGCTATGTTGTTATGATAGTCTGGAATTATGCATTCCATCATTATTAAAGTGGTTATTGATATTGCATGTGATTATTCGACCAGTAGAATATCCATGTGAATAAGTAAATGGAATTATCTCATTTTACTTTTGCCATATTTTGTTGAAGTTCAAGTTTAAAAGGCTTTTATTTTAGTCATACATTTCCTTAAATGTTTATGTTTATTTATGAATGCTTCTTCTATATTGTTATCCTTACTGAGAATCTAAGATCACCCCTTTCAATGTATTATTTTTCCCAGGATGTGAAGAAATGTTTTATGACTAACCTACAGGGATAGTATGAAGGGGATATAAGTGTGGACTATGAAAACAATGTTATTGTGATTTTTTACTTTATGATGTAATGTAACATTTATGAATGTATCTAGTCTTTCCAAGGCTACTAAACTAACCGGTCTTTCGAGAATTGATCTTTTGTGATCATGCAAATGTTACACAATAATGTATTGACTCTCGGTAACTAGGGTCTGGGCATTACAGTTGGTATCAGAGGTCGTTTTGTAATAACCTTGGAAGCTATATTTAGATAAATTCTGAATAGACCACATAGCCCAAAGATAGACTTTGAGGATTAGTATAGGAGAACTTCCTAGAATTTTGGTATTATAGATATTTTATGAGTTTTTAAAGAAATAAATCTTTGTCTGGATACGAGCAGGAAGAGGCGGCTCTGGCACAGATGTACCAAGGGGTAAAACCCGAAAACACCACTTTGAGATAGACTCAAACGGGAACTGGTGCACGACAACGGGCCTTCCTGCACTCTTGGTTACGACACTCCCGGGGGATATGGTTAGGATAATTATCATTTTCTTTACAAACCATTATGAAGGGTTTATGAGTATATACTTCCTCAAAGAAAACATTTCTTTTTATGATTATGGATTATATCCATAAATTTTTCAATTTATGTTAAGTGTTTTACAAGTATAAAATTATGTATTTTGATTCATAAATTAATGTAGTTTATGCCATTGTTTAGAAATGGCACCTAGTGGGAGGAATAGAAACCGTATCAATGCACACACTCCATGTAGGGATTTTCCTCTTGCTCAAGATAATTATTGTGGAACTGGAGATAAAACTGGTGCTGATCAACTTATCACCATACTATGACAACTCACTCAGGTTATGAATAATAACCTTACTCGTATGGAGCACCCTGATCCGCAACGTGGAAGATCAATGTTAGAACGCTTCATGAGGATACAACCACCAAAATTTAATGGGGGTATAAATCCATTAGTAGTTGAGCAATGGATAAACTCCTTAGAGAAAATATTCCATGCCTTGGGGAGTAGTAAAAGGGAGAAAGTTTTCATGGTAGTTTACCGCCTCACTGGAGATGCCGATCAATGGTGGTCGCTAATTAAAAACACAAAGGAAGATGATGAAGTGTCAAATATGGAATGGAGGGAGTTCAAAGAGCTTTTCTTAGAAAAATACTTCCCTCGTGACCATCGAGAATATATGGAAAGGCAATTTCTGAGTCTGAGACAAAAGGAGGATGAGAATGTCGCAAAGTATGAGGCTAACTTTACAAGGTTAGCAAGGCATGCTGCAGATTATATACGTAACCCAAGAACTAAGATTGACCATTTATTTGTTGGGATAAAACCATTTCTCCATCGAGCTTTAGTATCACAATCTTTCTCAATGTATGAAGATATTGTGTCATGTGCTATCAAGACAGAAAAGGAATTCTCTATGTCTTATGACAACAAAGTAAAGAAAGAGAAGAAGAGAACGGTGGAAGAAGAGATAGATAAAGGGAAAACGGGAAATAAGGGTTTTCCATTATTCTATAATTGTGGGAAGAATCACCCTTGTACATTGATTATCGCTCAAATTTACCCAAAAGAAGAAGGTAGGACAGTCCTTGTAGTCTAGTTTGGGTTGTCGAATCCTCAGATACCTAAGAAAAAACCTATAGACACGTACATTCTATGGAATCTTTTTGGATATGAAGTGTCCAAATTGGGTTGATTTTATATGGGTTTAAAGTATAACTAACAGATTTAAGTGAATTCAATTTAAAAGAATGAGTTGATCCCATGTTATCGCTCGGGGTGGATTGGATGTATTTCCTTTTCAATGATTTCAATTTCTTATATTTGAGATGGGTTCATTTAAGGAGATAAAACAACATAATAACTTACTTGTTTAATTCCTACACCATTTAATACTAATCACATATACACTTGAAGGATCAATGTTTTGAGCACTTCAAGGTAATGGTTCATATTAGCACATGAAGTGTGTGGCCTTAAATTCAACAAGGATGATGGAGTTTAAAAATCATCAAATAAAAAATCTCAATTTAAGAAGTAATTATACATTAATGGGGTGATAAATAACATCCAATCCATCCCCTTGATACTCTCTTGGATCAACCCATAAGTGGGTAATCCCTCCACTGATTCTATGGTTTCAATGGAAGCGGAATGTAGACTCATGAGGGAGGACATGGAGAAGTAAAGAAAACAACAAAAATAAAATGATCACTCCACCATTGTGTGAATGATTTCACAAGATTTGGTGTGAATAAATTCACACCTTGAGGCAACGATATCAAATTCAGATGTAGAACAACAGAATAATAGGAGAAGAAGAACTTTTATTAAGAAACTACAGTGAATTGAATAACTTACATGTGAAATACAAATTTGAGACAACAAAATTGTAGCATAACATTACAATTGGACAAAGCATCCAAAAGATTCTTTAATCCTCCAACACCACTGCCTTAAATATAAATTTTTGATCCCTTGGGTATATCCTCCAATATTCCAAGTCTCCTCAATTAATTGTGGTAGGTCATCGATGGGTGGAAAGTAAGGGAGAGAAGACTTTCCACCCTTGACCCGAAAAGGCATCCAGCTTGCATCCACCAAACAGAGGTGCATGAACCACCTTCTAGGTGACCGAATTTTGGTGGGCCATAGAAGACTTAAATTACGCTCTGGATTTCCCCTAACATCCTTCAAAATCTCATCCAAAATGAGTTATGGTTTTCTAGATATGGTTTAATTGGTGGGCTATTTTTCTGGGGCGTAGAATCTGGCCCAGAATTTTATCTCTAAATTGGGCCGCCTGAATGGACACCATGGACACCTAATTAGCATTGGATCCTGAAGAGTTATATGTTCCTCTACATGTCTTATATAAATCCAAGAAATTTGGGATTCATTGGGCATGTATTTTGGGCCCCACCATCTCATCAGTGGGATGGTGTCCAATCTGCCTTCTCTAGAATTGCTTCCTTTCATCAAAAAATATCCCCATCTTCTTCCATTAATTCACCATTGATCCCTGAATGAAACATGTTCATATTGGCATGTAGATAAATTTCCAAAAATATCAAATTAAAATTTGTATAATCAGATGAATCATTGGGTACTTTAAATGATGTTAAAAAATGTACCACATAATAGTGCATTTTAAGAAGGTATACAATCATAATGTGAAATGATTTTCAAAGTGTAAAATGCACTAAAAGGGTGTTTATGAATAATAAAGAACATGAATATTATGTATATTAACAATGAATATTAGCCTCATTTAGTGGATAATAATACATGCCTAAAAGTAATGGGAGTTTGTTATAAATGTGGAGAAAAAGGTCACCAGGCTCGTGATTGCAAGGGAAAGAAAGATGCTATCAATGTTGAATACTACAATTGTAGGGAAATGGGGAATTATGCAAATGAATTTCCTAAGCATTAGGGAAACTTACCTCAAAAAATTCCAAGGGATCAAGGACAATCTTATG
The DNA here is from genome assembly GCA_963277665.1 of Viscum album. NCBI lineage: Eukaryota > Viridiplantae > Streptophyta > Magnoliopsida > Santalales > Viscaceae > Viscum > Viscum album. The sequence continues at coordinate 146,565,368 of OY728133.1, read as the reverse complement.
TTATTACTACAGTTGAAGTGGAATAATTAATGTATTGGTGCTTTTGGACTCAAAGATTATATACTGGTTATAAGAATAATGTGATATATATAAGGATTGTACTGAAGTACTTGTTGTTTTCATTAAGGTTTTAATATGACGAAGGTAATCAAATTTTTAGTCTCTGAAAATACAAGAAACTTTACTTTGTTTGGGGAATCTGATGTTACAATTCATTTTGGAATTTAGAGACCTTTTAGAGAATGTCTGGACAGAGGTATTTTGGATAACTATAAAGGTTGGAATGGATTAAGTTGAACCTTGGATAGTATTGTTTAAGGTTAAAAAATTTCTGAAGATTATTTTTGGAATATCATAATACTATAGTTTTAGGAAAAGAAAAACCTGCAGGTTGGGGGATAACCCGTCACGTCGGACAAAGCTACAGGAATCAAACCCACAACCATAGTGCGACAGGCCTTTATTACCTACCACTAGCCTACAGGAAGTCCTTGGTTATTACAAAATAGTTTCCCTAATCTAAATGGTATGTGGTAATATTTGGAACCATATACAATTAGGATAAATATAATATTTTTGAGTGAAATATGGGTTTTTGGTAAAAATTTATTAAAGAATGAAAGTCTACATGACAAGTATGTAAATTCCCTTACGTTCTTAGTAAATATCCTAAATAAATGCCTCAACTTTATAAAAGGTAACTTAAAACAAAAATGTTGTCGGTTAACTTTTCTAACTGGGGATTCAATGATCGTTTAACCAATCACACGTTTTTGATTTTCTTATGGTTAACTTTCTCCTAATCCTATTTTCTACAACTCTCTATTAGACCTTGATGGTTTGTTTTTCCTCCATATCCATATTTTCATAGAATCCTAGTATGGACTATCTTGAGTTACCTTTGTACTTATCTTTCTTTCTTTTAAAGTTATATTTTTATTAACCTTATTTCCGATGTGGGTTTTCCACAAATGTATTTTCTATTTTCAACCTTTTATTTTCAAAGAAAAATTTCAAATTGCGAGGACGCAATTTATTGAAGGAGGGGAGAATGTAACACCCCGAGTTTCCATGATACGCTTCTCTTTCAATAATGCAGTAGCTTGCATTGTACGCAAGTTTGAGATTCTAACACCCCGGGACCAATAAAAATAGCCATTATGAATAGTAATACCCACATTTTGAAATTATATATATTTTATATTTATAAATGGACTTCATTTTTGGATTTGGAATATCGAAATTAGCCTATGTTGAATTTTAGGTATTTTTCTAAGAACTTCCAATTTTTTAGGAATAGTGAAAAATACTTAAAAACAACTTTTTTAATCAAAAGAATTTGTAGTGATAAATTATAATATTGAGTGGTTTCAAAGTATAATTAGAATATATTTTTACCATTTTATCCAATAGTGGTCATTAGAATTAATTTCACTTTGAAATTGGACATAAACAATTGTCAATCTTTTGATATATATTGTTTCTTAAAAACACGCTATTTGTTGTGACAGTGGGAATTAATTATAAAATTAATTAATGAAAATTATATGTTTGGAATTTTTTAAAATAGAAATCATTTTTGAATTCGGAATATCAATTATAGCTTAGGGTGAAATTTTGGCATTGTTCTGAAAATCTTCAATTTTTGATTAATAGTGAAACCACTAAGTGGTAGTTAAAAAACTGATTTTTCGTTTAAATGAAACATTACCACTTCTGTGATTTGATTTTCAAAAATCTGACATACATGGTTTTCATTATTAAGTGAAATTTGGTTCAATGGTATTAAAATAATTTTTTGGTGAATAGTAACTTTTAAGTTTAATTAATCGCGATTAAAGATAATTAGTGAAATTTAAGGTAAAAATGATATTATAAAAATATGAAAATACCCTTACACTTGTCCTACCCTTATTGGATGAGTCATGGCCGACCAAGAAAATATGTTGGTCAACTTGGGGACCCCATGGAGCCACTTGGGTAAGAAAATGACATTAATAACTTTTTATTTAAAGTAAAAATAAAATTATCACAAACATGTGTTTTTTTACTATAACAATTATTACATTGGGTTATATAAGTTAACGTTTCTACTATAAATATTAATTGGAAAGATAAAAATATTTCCTACATCATGGTAATTTTTTTACAATTTTTAGACATTAAATAAATTAAGTTTTTAATGACACTATGATGATGCAGCGATTACCTCATTAATTAACGATTTAAATAAAATGAAAAGATAATGTAAAATATAAGACTTAAACTTATAAAAAACCTATTGGATGGGTATATTTCGAACCCTTATCACCTTATCGTTGAAATATATCATTTTGGGACCTTTGAAATCCGAAAACCACTTCATAATAATGTAACATTTCATGACTTTCCAAGAGTGCCCCTCCTCTCCTCTTATAAAAGGCCCCCACCTCTACCACCTTTTTCACACCATGAAATCCATTTGGCTCAAAAAACATATTCCAAAATACTCTGTAAAATTCACTCTATTACTCCTAGAAGCCTCACTTTGGGAATAAGTGTTCCCAAGGAAGCCTTTGGCTCAAATCAAAAAGAGTTACCCGATTTTAAGGTAATGTCTTCTCTTATGTTCTTTTGTATTATTTTGCTTCTCCAACCCCATAAACTCTTTTTATTATTTTATTTTGTAACAAAAAAAGTATCCTCAACATAATTGGATTTTTTTATGATAATTATTTTATTTACACCTACACACACCTTCGTCTAATGGTCAAAGAACATACTGTTTCCGCGGATGGCGAATTATTGCCTCACGAAACGATGATTGTTATATATTCTCCTACCACCTCTCATGGTGGCCATTATGATTGAACTATATTTATTTATGATATATATTATATTTATTTCCTCTCTATTCTTCTGTATTTTACATTTAAAACACATCTTTATGCTTTTCATGTTGTGCAAATGCGACAATTTCATTTGAGGAAGTACGGACTACCGCCCCCTCAAAGTGATTTGAATCGTTAATGCCATATGTGGGACATATAAAGGATGGAGTAAATGACATTATATATGATATTATACTGGAATTATAATACACCTTTATATCATTATGATTTCATTCCATTAAATATGAAATATAAATGAAAGTAGCGTTCATGCGTACGTATGGCTTACCGTGTCCATGAACAGTGCATTTCATTTCTTACCTCTAAATGTTACGTAATATTATGAATGATTGTATATACTAGATATATATTAAATATATGATATATAAATCATAAATATAATTCTTGATATAATGGATATTTTACCACATGAACAACTTGTAATTATAAGAAGTTTATTTTTGACTCAAGTACCAAATATCGACAAAACGACCGTTATTAACTTAAATGATTACATAGTGTTCATAAAATGGTAATAAGTGATATAAAAGGAAGAATGAACTTGAAAAATGATATTAAGAAAGTATAAATTAACTTTTGTTTATTATTCAGGAGATTAAAGAGCGATCGAGTCAAGTCGGACACGAGGTAAGGGAACTTTTTAACCCAATTTCTATTCTTTGGGTTAATCTTATACTTTCAAATTATGTCATGATATTATTATGTCCTATATTGTATTTTTTACTTTCTTTATGTGTACTAATAGTGAATACACATAATAGATCTATTTTATTTAAAAAATGATCTTTGTAAGGGACTTCGTCTCAATCTACTTTCATTGAGGCATATTTTGTTTTATACACAACTTTCCATTATACGGTGTATAAACCCCTTTGAATCTTACTTTCATTCAAAAGGAATCTTTTTATATGAAGAGTTTCAGTAAATGAAAAAAAGGAATGTTTTTCTTGTCGTACTTATGCGGCGACAACGACTTCTCTGCCGCTGTGACCATTATTTGAGTTTCGACTTCCTCTACAGGCCATAACTTTTTTAAAATGAAACATAAATACCAAGATTAAATTTTATTTTATTTTGGTATTGAAAATGGTTTTGATAATGTTTTTATTATATCAATGTATGGTATTGATATATTGTGATTGAAATGTTGAAATGTTATGTTTCCTTTATGCATATTTTATGTGATACAATTATGTTATGGTTTATGATATGTTTAAACCTGTTCATATGAGGAATGCATTGGACTTAATAAGTGACGGGTGGAGCCCGCTATAGCTCCTTGATGCATCGGCAGGTATCATGAGACAAACTAGTGTCTTGGAACAAGGCCTTGAAAAAATCTTATTTTTAGTCTTGGCACGAGGCCCTGGCTACGTGGTTATGATAGTCTGACATTATGCATTCCATCATTATGAAAGTGGTTATTGATATTGCATGTGATTATTCGACCAGTAGAATATCCATGTGAATAATTAAATAGAATTATCTCATTTTACTTTTTCCATATTATGTTGAAGATCAAGTTTAAAAGCCTTTTGTTTTAGTCATACATTGCCTTAAATGTTTATGTTTATTTATGAAATCTTCCGCTATATTGTTATCCTTACTGAGAATCTGAGCTCAGCCCTTTCAATGTTTTATATTTCATATGATGTGAAGAAATATTTTATGACTGACCTGCTGGGATAGTCTGATGTGGATAAAAGTTTAGACTATGGAAACTATGTTATTGTGATTTTTCACTTTATGATGTAATGTAACATTTATGAATGTATCTAGTGTTTCCAAGGCTACTAAACTAATCAGTATTTCGAGAATTGATCTTTTTTGATCATGCCAATGTTACAAAAGAATGTACCGACTCTGGGTAACTGGGTTCGGGGCGTTACACATTATTTTGTTTCAATCCATTAAAATACGTAACTGAAATGAAAGTAGTGTTCATGCGTACGTACGGATTACCGTCTCCATGAATGGTGCATTTCATTTCTTTTATCCAAAAAGTTAATTACTATTATAAATACATATAGATACTGGATATATATGATATATATGATATTTAAATAATTAATGTTATTCTCGAGATAATATAATTTTGATCACATGGAAACTATGTAATTATAACAAGTTCATTTTTGAATCATGTTCCAACCATCGACAAAATGTATGATATGAACTCTAATAATTAACTAGTTTATATAGAAAGATAGTAAGTGTTATAAATGGAATAATATAAATTGAAAAAGGTCCTTATTCAATTAGAAATTAACTTATGTTTATTATTCAGGAAGAACGAGGGACATTCAAGAGAAGTCTGACTTGGGGTATGGTGTTTCTTATCGTACTTTTAATTCTGGGATATTTCCATTGTTCGCCACTTATTTTCTGAATGTGGTGTATTGTGTAAAAAAATTTGATATATATTATCATTATTATATTTATATTCATGGTATTATGTGATTCATTTGGTGGTTATTAACTTTTGGTCATACAACTTTATTGATTACAACATGGTAATGAGTTTCTTATCTCACATTTAATTCTGTGAGATTTACATTGTTTGCCACTTATTTCTTACATGTGGTTTATTGTATACTTACATTTGATATATATTATCATTATTACCTTAATATTCATTGTATTAAGTGATTCATTTTGTGTTTATTAACTTTTTGTCACATGACTTGATTGATTACAATGTGTTAAGGGGGTTTCATCTCACTTTTTATTCCCGTGAGATTCATGATATATTTGGAAATATCTCATTTTGTGTAGTGTATTTACTTATCATAATTGTTTTATTTTCTTAATATAATTTTATTTATGGTTAATTGCATCTTCGTTGTATAATCCTTCTTTCATGTGGTGTATGTTTCGTAAGATACCAAATTGATAAGGGAATCTTTCACCCTCCTATTTCTAAAAGACTACTTTTTTTGTTTTGTCTTTTTATTTACATATTCTTATATTGGGATATGTTATTATAAATCATTATTACTATAAATTTTATGTCCGCGTTTTGAGATACCATTTTCCCTCTCATCAACTCATTTTTTGAATTTTAAAGTGACGACATTTGGCTGTCAAATTTCTATAAGAGAACTTCTTAACCCAATTTCAGTTCTTTTGGGTTAAACTAGTAGTTCTTGATTATGTAACGCTATGAACATATATGAATTATATATGATTTTTTAACACATAATATCCACTTATATTGGGTGTATTTTTATTTTTCACACATAATTATGCCATTGATTTAATCTAAGTATATGATCTTTGGAAGGGACTTTGTATCAAATTACATTCCCTTGAAACTTATTTATTTTTTTATATAGAAATTCACTTTTATATGGTTTATATACTTCAAATAGACATATTATATCATTAATCTCTTTATTCCCAAATTTTATAAGCTTTTATTGATGTTATTCCTCAATTATTTGTATTCATGCACCTATCATTTGGTTAGGAACTCTTTACCTAAAATATCATTTTAAATGTTTTAAATATTTATTCTTCTAAATATTTCCCATTAATGACCATGTTTTCAAAATGGTTTTAAGGATTTATTTATATGATAACTAATGTTCAAAAATGTTAATTCCTTTAAATGCTTCAAATTGGTATGAGGCACTTTGATTCCAAAATCTCTTTATTAAATGTTTTAATTTGTTTTGAAAGTGGTTTGATAAAGCATTGATTTTGTCAATATCTTGAAATAATTTCTTGTGATTACTAATAAATTGTTTTTATTAAAATGTTTACATTTGAAATATTTTATGTGTTATGATTTTAAAATGGTACTTGGACATTTTACTAGTGGTTATGTGATAAACCAAATAATGGGTTGTGCCGTGATAAACCAGGTATAACCTCTAAGGCATTGGATATGGATGTCGGCTGTATGGATATTCCATTTAGTGATATGTATGGACGTCAACCGCATGGTTATTCATTTTATGTATGATTATGACCCAAGTCACCTTTATATGTTATGTGTTCTTTCTATGGGTTTTATGGAAATATTTTGGTTACAAAAGGGTAAATAGTGATCTTTTATTTAGTGAAGATTATTTACTACTTCATAAATGTGATAAGTGTTACTTATAATAAAATTTTCATGGGTTACTTGTTATTTTTAAAAACTAATAGTTTACCTTATTTGTGTATCCCTTATTGAGATATTTTCCTTATCCCATGTTTTTGAATTGTTTTTCAAAGGAAAAAAAGTAGAATAAGGTCAAGGATGGGATCAAGGAAAAGTAATGATGTCTAAAACATGGAACCAGCCATGTTTCTTTTTAAGAGTTTTTATTTTATGAATAAAGGGATACTAAGTAGTAGTGTCTATATGTAATATTAAAATTGATATGTAATAGTTATGGAATATTTCTCAAAAAGTCTAAACCTAAAAATATCCTCAATGTAAATGTTTTATTTAACTAAAGATTATATATTGTTTTAAGGTTGGGGCCTTATAGTTGGTATTAGAGGTCTTTTTAGGAAACTTTATGGATTATGAGTTTTTATTTGGCACATAGTCTTTCTCTATGCCCACTCTTTAAGTTAAATCCTTATTTTCTAACTTTTTCAGATCAAGGAATGTTTGTTACAAATTTAAGGAGGAGGATCTCAAACAAAATTTTTATCTTTTCCTGATTACTTTCTTGCAATAATTATTGCTAAGTCATGTCTAGACGACTCTGAAACATTTTATAACATACAAATCACTTGCAAGTAATTGGTTGAGATATCCAACACCTCCACCATACCTCAATATCATCATGGATCATTGGTTGTATTTAATCAAATCATATTTTCACAATATTATCATATTTTTGTGAAAGGTATATATTATTAAGGAATTTTAAAACATTTTACCTTATCACAAGATTTTGAAGCATATTATGATTTTAAAAAAGTTAGTGAAGAAGGAGACCTAAGTGAAACCTATTTGTATTTTCTTTTAAATTATAGTATTTGAGCACATACATATGGTATTTTAAAAGAACCATTGATTGAATGTTTCAATTCAAACTTGGTATGACTATTTTATTAAAATCATGTTTTATCAGATTTTTTGAATTTATATGTCAAACAAGATTATCTTCAGAAACTATTTTTCTACGAACACCCATATGACCCAAGTTGTACAAGGTGTATTTGGATGAAGAAAAAAAATGACTTTGAAGGATCTCTAAAGCATTATTAAAATGCATGGACCTTCTACCTACATGAACATGATGATGAGTAAACTATATGAACACCATGATCAAGGATTGATGTCATTTCTATTAGAAATAGTTTTATTTTATCATATGGAAGAGAAAAAAATATAAGATGTTGAGGTATTAATTTATTAGGATGAATATTAAAGGTATAAGAAAACCTTTGAGGTTAAAACATGTCAGGGATATTTTTGAGTTTTATAAAAAGGACAACCCGCAAGATGGGTGACAACCCATCGGGTCTGGTAGTGCCATAGAAATCGAATCCACAACCGAAGGGCGACAAGGGCGCATTGCCTACCACAAGCCAATGTGAAGTCCCTAGTTTGTATGACTTATTATTTTTAGTTAAATGATTTTATGGATCAAGAATAATTTGATTTTGGAAACATTTGTTTTGTCAAATGGATATCCTTAATGTTGGAAAATTATTTGGTGATTAAGTGATAAACGTTATTTTGTATGATGTTCTCTATTTTGGGGAAACACTATATGCCTTTAGAGAATAGAATACATTGGGATTTAAATTGAGGAGTGAAGGTTGAATTTTATTTGTGAAGAATCTATGTTTTTATTATGGAATTATAAGTGTTTTGGGTTATTTTAGGAAATTATTAACCTATCATTGAGAATATTTTACTAGGTTAATTACATTTCATTATGAGACTTTAAGAGTAGTAAATTTTATTTGGAGATACATGTTAAGAATTACTGTGGAAGACTATGAGATTAAATCCTTCTGAATTTTGGGTTCAATCTTAGTTTGGATTATATTGAAGTATTTTAAGGACAATTGTATATTGAATGGTCTTTGCTGAACTTTTGGAACTTTTTGTTGAATTTTGGTGATTAATAGTAGTATTTTTTTAATGATTATCCTTTTTGGGGATTATCTGATCTTGTACTAACCTTTTTTGTTTTGGTTGATGTATAAATAAGAGAGAAATATAATGTTCATCTTTTGTAGATTATGTGATACTCTAGAAGTTGATTCTGGCATTTTAGGTGTGACCAAGTCATCTGAAATACTCATCGTTTAGAGAATTGATGAGTTTTCAGTAGAAATTTAATAAAGTATGAAAGTCTACATGACAATGAAGTATGTTTCCTTATATTTTCAATTAAGCTCATAAATAAATTCATCAACATTATAAAAATTAACTTAAAACAAAAAATTTGTCCAATAACTTTTCCTACTAGGGAATCAAAGACTGTTTAACCCATCACAAGATTGTGATTTTCTGTGGTTAAATTTCTCCTAATCATGTTTTCTATTACTCTCTATTAGAACTGGATACTTAGTTTCTCATCCATATCCATGTTTTCATGGAATCCTAGTCTGGGTTTTCTCGAATGACTTTTTTACATATCTTTCTTTCTTTTAAAGTGATATTTTTATTTATTCTTTTTCCGATGTGGATCATTCAATGATGTTTCCAATAAAAATTTTAAAATTGCGAGGATGCAATTTCTAAAAGGGTGAAGGACGTAACATCCCAGTTAAATAAAGAATATGACATTTTTCATATTTATTAATATTTTTAAATTAAATATTAATTTTAATATAAAGTTGATTTTATGATCAATGGAATACCTGATACGCAACAATGGGTTTCTTTGAAAACTTATGTTGCATAAAACGGTGAGTTATACTGAAAAATAATGTAATCATTTTATTAATTTATATGGTACTTAACACCTTTCCATTGTATTGGTGGAAATGAAGATAAATAAAACAATTATGATGATATATGTTCTTTAAATGTTTTTACTTTTATACAATAACATTTAGAGGCTTAAAATGTTAATGAATCCAATTTTAAGCATAAATACAATAATATTCTTTAGAATGTCAATTTACCGTCTTTTAATAGAGAACCATTTTTAAATCTTGGTTTTTTTAAATTTTAAATTTTATATTTGACAAAATAAAATTCTTCTTTAGAATAAGGACATCAAAATTTACTTCGGGTAAATTTTTGGTATTTTTTGATACAGTTCATTTTTAATGAATAGTGAAAAATAGTGTATTTTAATTCAAAACTACCTTTTAATATAATTTATTTATATGGTTAGATAATTTTTTAAACGGTTTAAAAGTGTTATTAGATTATATTTTTACCATTTAATTCAATTTTGGTCATTGTAAGTACTTCCACTTTGAATTTGGAGAAAAACAGCTATCTATCATTTGATAGTTATTATTTATTAAAAACAAACATTTTGTTTTGACAGTGGGAATTAATTTTCAATTAATTAATGAAAATTCTATGTTTTGAATTTGAAAAAATATACATCATTTTTTAATTCATAATACCAAATATTGCTTAGGCGTAATTTTTGGTATTTTTATGAAAAACATAATTTTTTTATGAATATTTAAAACACTAAGTAGTTGTTGAAAAGATGATTTTTTCATTTAAAAGAAATTTTACCTCTTTTGTGAATTGAATTTCAAAAATAAAACATACATTGTTTTTTTTAGCAATTGAAATTTTGTTTAATAAGATGAAAATAATTTTTTTTGTGAATAGTAATTTTTATGTTTTATTTACAATAGTTAAAGGTAAATAAGGTAGTTCATGGTAAAAAAATATTATAACAATATCTAATTACCTTAACACTTTTCCTAAAATTATTTTTTGAGTAATGTACGAACATGAAAATCCTTGGGTCAGATGTTTGGCCTTTGAAATCCATTTGGGTAATATAATGACATTAATAACAATTTATTTAAAGAAAAAATAAAAATAACATAAACATGTATTGTTTTGATAAAAAAATTTAATGCGGGGTTATATAGTTGATATATTTAACTATAAATATTTATTATAAATATAAAAAGTTATCTTACATCAAGTTATTTTATTTATAATTTTTGGACATCAAATAAATAAAAAAATTTATGACCTAATAATGATGTAGTGTTTACCTCATTAATGAATGTTTTAAATAAAGATGATTATAAAAACTAAAACAATTTATAAAACCTTTCCAATTAGAATTTGATGATTTTATTTCAAACATGAGTCATCTTATCTTCAACTTTAATGAGTTTTGGACCTTTAGAAACCAAATATCATTATATAATAAAATAATAAGTTCAAACATTATCAAAGATCCCCTACCCCCCCTTATAAAAAGCCCTCAACTCTTACCCATTACTCACACATATCAAGCCCCTTGGATCGTCCAATATATTCCCATATAAGCTCTCAAAATCCATATCTTCCACCAATACGACTTACCTTAGGCCGAAGGCACATCAAGAAATCCTTTTGGTTCAAACCAAAGAGAGTTACCTGATATAAAGGTAACATCTTTTCTTAAGTTTTATTTTACATTATTTCTACAACCCCTTAACTCTTTTTGTACCATTTTTTTATAAAAACAACCATATCATAAATATACTAGGTTTTTCTTATGATAAGTATCGAACTACATTTACACACACCACCATCTAATGAGTAATAAAAATATAGTTTCTTAGGATGATGAACTATTACCTCAAAAAATGATGATTGTTCAATATTCTCCTAAAACCTCTTATAGTAGACATTATTATGGATATAGACTTTTATGAGAAATATATTATATTTATATTGTCTCTTTACTTTGGTATTTTTCATTTATAGCATACATTTATGGTATCCATAATGGGTTAAAGTGATAATTTTATATGAGGAAGTGCAGACTACCAACCCCTCAATGTGATATAACTCGTTTATGCCATACATGAGACTTATAAAGTATGGAGTTAATGAAATTATCAAAATTTGTTATACTATAATTATTTTATAACTATGTATATTTATTTTTTTCAATCCATTAAAATATGAAATAAAAATGAAAGTAGTGTTCATGCGAACGTACGGCTTACCGTCTCCATGAATGGTGCATTTCATTTCATATGTCCAAATGATATGTACTATTATAAATAAATATATATTCTGGATATATATGATATATATTATATTTAAATAATTAATTTGATTATGGAGATAATAGAAATTTGACCACATGGACAATTTGTAATTATAACATGTTCATTTTTGACTCATGTTCCGGACATTGACAAAAATGTCCTATATGAACTATAATAATTAAGTAATTGAAATATCCAAGTAATAAGTGATATAAAAGTAATAATAAAACTTTATAAAGGTCCTTAAGCAGGTATAAATTAACTTATGTTTATTATTCAGGAAGAACAAGTATCATTCAAGGAAAGTCGGTCTTGAGTTAAGATGTTTTTTATCTCACTTTTAATTTCGTGATATTTCCATTGTTTGCCACTTATTTGATGAATTTGGTGTATTGTGTACTTAAATTTGATATATATTATCATGATTCAATTTATATTTATGGTATTCTGTGATTCATTTTCTGGCTATTAAGTTTTGGTCATACGACTCGATTGATTACAACGTGGTAAGCAGTTTCTTATCTCACTTTTTAATGCTATGAGATTCATGATATATTTTCCACTATCTCTTTTTGTGTGGTGTATGTACTACCCATGATTTTATTTTTTTTGTAATATAATTTAATTTATGGGTAATTACATCTTCATTGTATGATCCTTCTTTCATGTGGTGTACGATACATATGTTACCAAATCGATAAGAGAACCTTTCACACTCCCTTTTTAAATACTTCTTTTTGTTATATATTTTAATTTACATATTATTATGTTGGGATATGTTATTATATATCCTTATTGATGTTAATTTTATGTTAATGTGATGAGATTCCCTTTTCTATCTCATCAACTCATTTTTGGAATTTTAATGTGACACTATTAGGCTATCGAATTTCTATAAGAGAATTTCTTAACCTAATTTAAATTATTTGGGGTTAAACTTATACTTCTTGATTATGTCATGCTATGAATATGTGTGAATGAATTATGATTGTTTTATACTTAATATACACTTATATTGGGTGCATTATTATTTGTCCCACATAATTATGTCTTTGATTTATCTTTAATCCAGGGTTATGAACTTTGCAAGGGACTTTGTCTAAATTTACATTGCATTGAAACTTATCTGTTTTTATACATAAATTCACTTATATATATTGTATATACTTCCCTTTGAAAAATTATACAACGAATCTACTTATTCTCATGATATTGTAAGCTTTGATTTAGTTTATTCCTAAATTATTTGTTTTCAAGAATCTCTCATTTGGTGAGGAACTCTTTAATTAAAATATCATTTTAAATGTTTTAAGGATTTATTATTCTGAATATTTTTCATTAATGACCCTGTTTTCAAAATGGTTTTATGGATTTATTTATATACTCATTAATGTTCAAAAATTTTAATTCCGTTAGAAGTTTCAAAGTTGTATGGGAAACTTTGATTCAAAAATATCTTTATTAAATGTTTTAAATGGTTTTGAAAATAGTTTCATAAAGCATTGATTTTGTCAATATATTGAAATTATTTCATGTGATTAAAAATGAAATGTTATTTGTGAAATGTTTATATTCGAAATATTTTATGTCTTATGATTTTATAATGGTACTTAGACATTTAATAGGTTGTTACGTGATAAACCAAATGATGGGTGGTGCCATGATAAATCAGGATGGGTGGTTACAATATAATTCCAATGCATTGGGTATGGAATTTGGCCATATGGCTATTAAATTTAGTGATATATGTGGAAGTCAACCATATGGTTATTCCATTTAAGTATGTTTAAGTCCCATGTTACCTTTATATATTATGTGTTCTTTCTATGGGTTATATGGTAATCGTTTGGTTACAAAATGGTAAGTTGTGATCTTTTATTCAGTGAAGAGTATTTACGACTTTATAAAGGTGAAAAGTATTACTTATGAATTTTTTTTCATGATTTAAATGTTATTTTAAAAAAATAATAGTTTCCCTTCTTTATGTATTCCTTACTTATCTTTTTTGCTCGTCCCAAGTTTTTGAAATGTTTTTCATGGGACATAAAGTGGAATATGGTCTAGGAATAGATCAAGAAAAAGTCAAGTTCACTAAAACATAGAACTAGACCTCTTTCTTTTTATGAGTATTTATTTTATGAAATAATGGATACTGACTAGTAGTGTTTACATGTAATATTCAAGTTGATATGTAATACTTATGGCCTAATTACCTAAAACTCTATACCAGAAAATATCCTCAACATGAGTTCTTGATTTAACTAGAGATTATATAATGTTTTAAGGATGTGGCCTTATAGTTGCTATAAAAGGTCGGTTTAGACAAATTTAGGGATTATGAGTTTTTATTAGACACTAGGTTAGTCTCTAGGTCAACTCATTAAGTTAAATCGTTATTTTATAAATTTTTCAGATCAAGGAAGGATTGTTACAAATGGAAGGAGGAGGATCTAAATCTGAATTCCCATCTCTTCTTAATGACATTATTGTAATAATTATTGGAAAATGAAGTCTAGATGAAACTGAAACATTTTCTAAGATACTACTCACGTGATTTTTTTAAGATATCAACCACCTCCACTATACCTCGATATCATCATGGATCATGGGTTGTATTTAATCAAATGCTATTTTCACAATATTCTCATATTTTCAAGAAAGGTAAATATTATCAAGGCATTTTAAAATATTTTACCTTATCACAAGATTTTGAATCATATTATGATTTTGAAAAAGGTGCTGAAGAAAGAGACCCTTGAACAACCTATTTATATTTTCTTTTAAATTATATTCATTCAGAACATACTTATGGTATTTTAGAAGGTCCATTGATCGAATGTTTCAACTCAAACTTGGTCCGACTATTTTATAAAAATCAAGTTTTATCTGATGTTTTGAAATTATATGTCATAACTGATTGTTTTCCAAAAATATATTTCTACGAACACCCATATGACCCATTCTATACAAGGTGTATTTGAATGAAGGAAGTAAATGATTTTGAAGGACCTCTAAATCATATTTGCAATGCATGTAATTTCTACCTATATGAAAAATATGATGATGAAACCATGTGAACACCATGATCATGTTTTGATGTTCCTTCTATTAAGAATAGTTTTATTTTATCGTATAGAGGTAAAAAATAAAATAAGATGTCGAGGTCTTAATATATTCAGATGAAAATGAAAGGTATAAAAAAACCATTGAGGTTAAAACATGTTAGGGTTATTTTTGAGTTTTATAATAAGGAAAACACATATGTTGGGTGACAACCCATTACGTCTGGAAAGGCCTCAGGAATCGAACCCACAAATGAAGGGCGGCGACAAGGGCGCATCGCCTACCACTAGACAATGTTATGTCCCTTGTTATTATGACTTATTTTTCTAGTTAAATGATTTTATGGATCAAGAATAAGTTGATTTTGGAAACATATGTTTTTTCAAATGGATATCCTTTTTGTAGGAAAATGATTTGTTGATTATGTGATAAAGGTCATTTTGGAAGATGTTCATTATTTTGGGGAAACACTATATGCCTATAGAAAATAGAATACTTTGAGATTTCAATTGAGGAGTTATGGTGGAATTTTATTTTGGAGGAATATATATTTTTATTGTGGACTTATAAGTGTTTTGGGTTATTTAAGTAAATGATTAACCTATATTTGAAAATATATGACTAGGTTAATTACATTCCAGTATGATACTTTAAGAGTATTAAATGTTATTTGGGGATAAATGTTAACAATTAATGTGTAAGACTATGTGATTAAATCCTTCTGAATAGTGGGTTTCAATCTTAGTTAGGATTAATTTGATGGATTTAATGAAAAATTGTATAGTGAATGATATTTTTTGATCATTGGGTACTATTGGTTGAATTATTGAGAATAAGAGTAGTATTTCTTTAAATGATTATCATTTTTGGGGATTTTCTGGTCTTGTACTAACCTTTTTGGTTTGGGTTGATGTATAAATTTGGGGGAAATATATAGTTCATATTTTTTATATTATGTGTCCCTCTAGATGTTGATTATAGTTCTTTAGGTGTGACCTAGTCATCTAGAATACTCATTGTTTGGAGAATAGATGAGTTTCTGGTAAGAATTTAGTATAGGATGAAAGTCTACATGACATGTAAGTATGATTCCTTATATTTTAAGTTAAGCTCATAAATAAAATCCTCAACATTATGAAAAGTAAATTAAAACAAAAACACTATATGATAACTTTTCCTACTAGGGAATCAAAGACCGTTTAACCCATCACATATTTGGGATATTCTAGTTGTTAACTTTCTCTTAATCATGTTTTCTATCACTCTCTATCAGAACATGACACTCAGTTTCTCCTCAATATCCAATTTCTCATGGAATGCTAGTATGAGTTATCTAGGGAGACCACTGTACATATCTTTATTTCTTTTAATGTGATAGTTTTATTTACTCTTTTTCTAATGTGGGTCATTCAATGAAGTTTCCAATCCTAATTTTTAAATTGTGAGGATGCAATTTTCAAAAGGTGGGAAGGATGAAACATCCCACGTAAATAATGAATATGAAAATTTGAATATTTATTAATATTTTTAAATTAAATATTAATTTTACTTTAAATGGGATGTAATTATTGATGGAACACCTGATACGCAATAATGGGTTTCTTTGAAAACATACATTGCACACAATAGTGAGTTATACAAAAAAAATATTATAACAATATTATTAATTTTAATGGTAGTTAACGCATAACCATTGTATTGACAGGAATGAATAGAAATAACTAAAATATAAATATATATGCTTTTTAAATATTTTTTATTTTATCCAATAAATTTTTGAGGCCTAAAATGTAAATGAATCCAATTTTAAGCATAAATACTCTATTTTTTTAAAGGCCGATTTGCCACCTCTTAATGGAAAACCATTTTTAAATATAGTATTTGTCACTTTATATGTTCTATTTGACAAAATAAAAATATTCTTTATAATCAGGATATCCAAATTTACTTTTGGTAAATTTTTGGTATTTTTCTGATTAAGTTCATTTTTAATGAATAGTGAAAAATTCTATATTTTAATTCAAAACTTCCATTTAATCTAATTTATTTATATAGTTATTTTTTTTATGTTTTCAAAGTGTAATTATATTACAGTTTTACTATTGAATCCAATTTTGGTTATTATAAGTACTTTCAATTGAATTTGGACATAAATAAGTGTCAATATTTTGATAGTTAATATTTCATAAAAACATGATTTTTGTATTGACAGTGGGAATTAATTTTAAATTAATTAATGAAAACTTCTATGTTTTTAATTTAGTAAAATATACATAATTATTGAATTTGGTATATCAAATACAGCATAGGCTGAATTTTTTGTATTTTTCTGAGAAACATCAATTTTGATGAATAGTGAAAACACTAATTAGTAGTTGAAAAGTCGACATTTTCATTTAAATGAAATTTTAACGCTTATGTGAATTGAATTAGGAAACTCTGACACACATGGTTTTTATTAGTAAGTAAAATTTGGTTCATTAAGGTGGAAATAATTTTTATGGAAAAGTAACTTTTGACTTTTATTTATGACGATTTAATGTAAATAGGGTATTTCAAGGAAAAATATATTATAATAATATAAAATTACATTAACACTTATCCTAACCTAATTATATTAGTAATGGCTGACCAAGAACATCATTGGGTGATACATTTGGCCTTTGAAATCCTTTTGGATAAGATAATGACATTAAATTTTTTTTATTTCAAGTAAAAATAAAAATATCATTAACATGTATTATTTTTCTAAAAAGAATTTAATGTGGGGTTATTTAATTGATATATTTAAAAATAA
The DNA here is from genome assembly GCA_963277665.1 of Viscum album. Lineage (NCBI taxonomy): Eukaryota > Viridiplantae > Streptophyta > Magnoliopsida > Santalales > Viscaceae > Viscum > Viscum album. The sequence goes on along the minus strand of OY728133.1, from coordinate 146,547,464 downwards.
ATATTCATTATAAATCTAAACATATTTCCTATATCATTGTATTTTATTTATAATTTTTAGACATCAAATAAAAAAATTATTTATGACGCGATAATGATGTAGTGTTTACCTCAATAATGAATGATTTAAATAACTAAGATTATAAAAATTAAAACAATATCTAAAATCTGTCCTATTATTATTTGATTATTTTATTTCTATCATGAGTCATTATATCTTTTACTTTAATGAGTTTTGGACCTTTATAATCTGAAAATAATTACATAATAAAATAATATTTTTAAACTATCCTAAAGAGCCCCTCCTCCCCCTTATAAAAAGCCCTCACCTATAACACATTACACACACCTCTCAAGCCCCTTGGCTCATACAAACTATTCCCAAATAATCTATAATAACCACCTCTTCCACTTATAATCCTTCCCTTATGCAGAAGGCATATCAAGAAATCTTTTTCATTCAAACTAAAGGGAGTTACCTGATTTAATAGTGACATCTCCTCTTATGGTATTTACTTTTATTTTACTTCTCCATCCCCTTAACTCATTTTATTACATTAATTTATAATAAAAACAGTATAATAAATATATTAGGTTGTTTTTATGATAATTAATCAAACTACACAAACACACACCTCCATCTAATGGGTAAAGAATATACTATTTCTATGGACGACGGACTACTGCCTCACGAAACGATGATTGTTCAATCTTTTCCTACCACCTCTTATGAAGGGGATAATGATTGAAATATATTTATATGTGAAATATATTATTATTACATGGTCTCTTTACTTTTTTATTTTTCATTTATATCATACCTCTATGGCTTCTATATTGGGTAAAAGTGATAATTTCATTTGAGGAAGTGCGTACTACCGCCCCCTCAAAGTGATATGACTCGTTCATGACGTATGTTGGAATTATAATGGATGAATATAATGAAATTAAATATTATACTATAATAGAATTATAATATACCTATTTATCATTATTATTATTTTTAATCCATTAAATTATGAAATATAAATGAAATTATCTTTCATGCATTCGTACGAGTTACCATCTCCATTAACGGTGCATTTCATTTCTTATATCCAAATGTTATATAATATTATAAATACATATATATATATATATACTTGATATATATGATATATATGATATTTAAATAATTAATGTGATTTTTTAGATAATAGAATTTTGACCACATGGACAATTTGTAATTATTAGAAGTTCATTTTTGACTCAAGTTCCGAACATCGACAAAATGTCTAATATGAACTCTAATTATTGAATAGTTTATATAGAAAGATAATAAGTTATATAAAAGGAATAATAATACTTTAAAAATATCCTTAATCGTGTAGAAATTAACTTATGCTTATTATTTATGAGGAACAAGGATCATACAAGACAAGTTCGACTTAATGCAAGGTGTTTCTTATCTCACTTTTAATTCCGTGAGATTTCCATTGTTCATCACTAATTTCTTGCATGTGGTGTATTGTGTACTTCTATTTTATATATATTATCATGATTATATTTATATTAATCGTATTATGTGATTCATTTTGTGGTTATTAACTTTTGGTCATACGACTCGATTGATTACAACGTGGTAATGGGTTTCTTATCTCACTTTTAATTCCATGAGATTTCCATTATTCACCACTTATTTATTGAATGTGGTGTATTGTGTACTGCCATTTGATATATATTATAATGTTCATATTTATATTCATGTAATTATGTGATTAATTTGGTGGTTATTAACTTTTGGTCATACGACTCGATTGATTACAACATGGTAAGGGTTTTTATCTCACTTTTTATTCTCGTGAGATTCAGGATATATTTGCCACTATCTCCTTTTGTGCAGTGTATGTACTTACAATGACTGTTTATTTGTAATATAATTAAATTTATGGGTAATTAAATCTTTATTGTAGGATCCTTCTTTCATGGGGTTCATGTTTCGTAAGTTACCAAATCGATGAGGGAACCTTTCACCCTTCCCTTTTTAAAAGACTTATTTTTAATATGAATTTTAATTTACATCTAATTATGTTTGGATATGTTATTAAATATCATTATTTTAGTAAATTTTATGTAAAAGTGATTAGATACCCTTTACTCACTCATGAACTCATTTTGTGAATTTTAATGTGATGTTGTTAGGCTGTCGAATTTCAATAAGAGAACTTCTTAACCCAAAATCAATTTTTTGGGGTTAAACTTATACTTCTTGATTATGTCGTGCTACGAATATATATGAATTACCTATGATTATTTTAAAAATAATATAAACTTATATTTTTTGTATTCGTATTTGTCACACATAATTCTATTTGTGATTTATCTTTAGTCTATGGATATGATCTTTGTAAGGGACTTTGTCTCAATTTACATTGCATTAAAAATTATTTGTTTTTTATACCCCAATTCACTTTTATATGGTGTATATAATACCACTATACATTTTATATCATGAATATATTTATTTTAATGGTATTATATTCTTTTATTGATGTTATTCCTCTATTATTGTATTCAATAGTCTCTCATTTGGTTAGAAACTCTTTAAATAAAATGTCATTTTAAATGTTTTAAAGGTTTATTCTTCTACATAGTTCTCATTAATGACCATGTTTTCAAAATGGTTTTAAGGATTTATTTATATCGTCATTAATGTTCAAAAATTTTAATTCCATTAAAAGTTTCAAAGTGGTATGGGACATTTTGATTCAAAATTATCTTTATTAAATGTTTTAAATAGTTTTGAAAATGGATTGATACAGCACTGATTTTGTCTATATCTTGAAATAATTTTTTGTGATAAGAAATGAAATGTTACTAGTGAAATGTTTATATTTGAAATATTTTATGTTTTATGATTTTATAATGGTATTTGGACAGTTGATGGGTGGTTACATGAGAAACCAAATGACAGGTGGTGACGTTATAAACAAGGAAGAGTGGTTACATTATAACCTCCAATGCATTGGGTATGGATGTCACCTGTATTTCTATTCTATTTAGTTATATGTGTGGAAGTCACTGTATAGTTATTCCATTTAAGTATGTCTATGTCCCATGTTACCTTTATATGTTATGTGTTCTTTTTATGGGTTTTATGGTATTATTTTGGTTACAAAAGGGTAAGAAATGATCTTTTATTTAGTGAAGTGTATTTACTACTTCATAAATGTGAAAAGTATTACTTATAATAAAGTATTTGTGGTTTACTTGTTGTTTTGAAAAAAATAACATTTTCCCTTCTTTGTGTCTCCCTTACTACGCTTTTTTTCCTCATCCCAATTATTTGAAATGTTTTTCATTGGAGATAAAGTGGAATAGGGTCAAAGATGGGATCAAGGAAAAGTAATGCAGTTTAAAACATAGAACTAGCCATCTTTCTTTTTAAGAGTTTTTATTTTATGAAAAAATGGATACTGAGTAGTAGTGTTTACAAGTAATATTCAAGTTTATATGTAATCTTTATGGTCCAATTCACTAAAACTATAAACCTGAAAATATTATCAATGTGAATTCATTATTTAAATCAAGATTATATAATGTTTTAAGGCTTGGGCCTCATAATAAAAATATTACAGATTAATTATAATGAATGAGAATAAAAAATATCTTAATGTATTGTGAAGCTTGAGAAGTCTTTATTTGTTTTGGAAGTTGAAAATAAATCAATACAACTTTTGTAAAATTTATATCAAAGCTCTTTACGGAGAATGAACAAGAAGTCAAACATATTATACAATGATTTAATAAATAATTGATAATATAATATACCATATTGGTAGTATACCAACCACATAAATGAAAATATATGTAAAATACAATCAATGTAAAAATGATGGGGAAATTTATGTGAAAATACTTTATGGATAAAGATAAATATAATAATTAAATCATATAGAGGGATATTGAAATTGATGTTAAATACCATAAAAATATGATTCAGGATACAGTATGACCAATAGGTTGTATACATACTATTTATGCAGTATACACATCATTTACAATTTTGGTATCATAATAATCAAATTAAAAAAAAGTGGGATGCATTTGAATTGGAATTTATGTAATTATTTTTATCATGCATGAATGCATAGACGTAGCTATATCAAATTCAATAGAAATATGTGTAAAAAAAGAGTTCATTCCTCAATGAAAGTGAAATTGAGATAATAAACCCTTACCATATTTCCAAGGATATTTGATGAAACTCAAACATCGTAAAAAAAATCATTGCTAAATTAATTTATTAATTCGTAACCTCACCCATGAATATTAACCTTTTAAAATAATTACTATAATTATTTATAATCACTACACTAATCAGTTATATAAACTACAACCATTAGGTTATAATTTTTTTACTATTTTTCACATGTTTAATAATTTTTATATAATTACCCATGATTTTATACCATGTTCATAATTGATATAAATTTAAGACCATAAAACATATATTTACTTTAAATGTACTTATTTCATTCCATATGTGGTTTGGTTATGTTATGTGACAACCGAATATGTGACATCTTATTTCGTTAATTCAAAAAAAAACAATAATATTAATTTAATAATCAGTTAAATAATTAATATAATATTTAAAGAACTATATAGTAATTATTTTTTAATATATTTTAATTATATTATTTTTAATGTTCTTATAGTCATCCATCACTATATTTTGAAGCATTTTTCATGTAGGTGGTTAAACCGGCCCAAACATGAACACACTTTAAATCAATTAGAGACTATGGTTAATGAGGTGTTTATTTTGACATAATATATTTACAATAGAATTATAATGATATTTATTTGATGATTTAATATAGGGGAACATTATTAAGGTATTTTTTAGAAATGTTATTAAAATCATAATGGAAAACTAAAATTGTTTCATCATGAAGGCAATATTTCGAAGTATGCATGATTAACATTATTATATCTCAATGAATGATTGGGGGTGAAGGAGGATTTTAAATATATATTTTAGGATCATAATTATATTAGATATATAATATTTTTTCATCATTACCATAATTAATAACATCCAAAAAAATTGGAAATGAAAACAACCCAATGTCACTTCGTGGAGGCGGTAGTTCATGCAACACACTAACGAAACATATTTTTATTAATGGACCTAGATGAATTGATAATGTATTTTCTATTAATATAAAAATTTATCATTATAATAATGATAAATAGTTCATTATTTTCTTTATATTATATATTTGTATGAGTAATATTAATAACGGAAAAATAATATGGGGATAATAATTATATTGTAGACCTCATATTTTGATCGAAAATTCTTTAGAATTGAATAGAATATTTTAATTACAAGTGGAAACAGGAATATGTTTGGGGTAGAGGGTTTCAATTATATGAATATGAAATAGTTTAATTAATGAATTTGAAAGTAATTTTTTTGTTTTAAAGGGTGTAAGTGATCTCCTTTTTTAGGAGGGGAAAAATGAATTTTTGGAAAACCCTTGTAAATTTTAAAAATTTCATTACACTATTAAATGGTCAATTGATAAAATTTATTAAATTTATTGATTTTGGGCTATGTTTGGGTCATTAAATACCCCAAAAAAAATTTATGTTCATTTTTTAATATGTAATTTCCCCAATGTTTTCATATTTCGCTCTTTTACTTTTAAAATAAGTAACTAGTATTTAATTAAGTGATTTTATTTTTTATGAAACATATAACATATCCCATATAAAAAAATTGGCGTGTGATTGGGATAAATATAAAATATATTTAATGTAATTAAAATTCAAAATATTATAAAATTAACCTTTATGTAAAAAAATAACGTGTAGAACCACTGTTTTGATAGAAAAAGGATATTTTGACCATTATGAACACTTATTGTAATTCGGAATTGATTAAAAATTAAATAAATTTTAATATATTTATGTCTTTGTTTTTAAACCTTATTAGATATAATATTTAATTTATTTAGATTTAATTTATTCGATATAATTTCCTTGATATTAATATAATCAAAATTTTATAATAATTATTCCATCATTAGCCTGAAAAATAGTATTAATCCTTATTGTATAAATTTTATACCAAAAACATGAAGTTGAACATATTAAATAATATGTTAATTATTATTTCAAATATAATAATCATTTTATGAAATTAATATTCTATATATTGGGAGATTAATGTAAATGCTAGACCATGTAACATGTAAAAAAAATTATGAAAAAGTTTAGGTTTAATGATTTTTTTGTAAGGATATAATTATCAATTCCATTTTATTGAGTGAGTTTAAATTAATAATTATTATTCGAAAAATTATTTATTTCTTAGTTCAATAAAACAAATACTTCAATTTATCATGTAGTAATTTATTAAATTTAAAAGTCAAAAAACATTTTTCATTAAATCACAATATTAATATTTAAAATGCTGATCATGGGATTATAAATTAAAAATAATATTTCAAAATGATTTATTATAATTTATAATATATATTTTTATATGAATTTATTTCAAAAACATTCAATGTATTCATACAATAAAATAATTTTCTAAAATTGATGAAATTTATAGAATAATTATTTTCCACTAGTCGTCAAAAAGTCATCATTTTAAACAATTATGAAAAAACAACACATGCATAATTCTATTTTGAGTAATTTTAAAATAAATTTTATTTTATCACATTTAAATTCTACTTTTTTAATTTATATTTTTTATAATGAAATATATAATATAATGAAATTGATTTTAATTGAAAATAACCTTTTCCATATTAACTCGTATTATTTATTTCCCTTATAAATGTTATAAATACTAATTATTTACAATATTAGTTCTTATTATTGATTTTTTAATAAAATATTTTTAATATGTTTTGGTTTTTTATATTGAATTTAGCATGTTACATTAGTTATTGAACATAGTATTTAATTTAAAGGATCAAAAATCTCATGTTGTTATAGTGGAATGCTATCTATAAGGTTCATTGGTCAATTTTTGAATTAGAATAGTGTTGGGGAGGTTTTATACCCAATGGATTTAACAATGCTATTGTAATGAGTTAATAATGTCTTGCTTGTGTCATAACTAAGGAGTTACATGCATGATATATTGAATTTTATAGACTAGGGAGAAATTAACATTGAAGGTATAGCCAAATTTTAAGAGTACCTGGTAGAAATTAATGACCAGTAGTGTAAGATCCTCTATTGGAAAATGATTCAGCTTTTACATATTATTTAGCAGCATGAAAATCTTTTGGATATCTCATCGATGTGGGAGAACGAAATGTGGGATCAATAGCCTCATATGTATGAGTATTTCATACATTTCAACATGAAAATAATTGATGATGTGGAGAGTGAAATGAATCCATTTTTATGAATATACCCTTTTAATATTTTAAATAATATTTATGGATCCAGTAATGGAGGTTGCGCAGTGTGTCAACCATCATAAATAACTGATGTTGGTATATTAATCTTTCCAAATATATTGTCACACATGCACATATATTCTACGAATATGATGAATCATTTCCCAAATGGAGTCTTGGATGGGATAGAAATAAAAACTATTAAATCTAGAATATAGATTTTAACCTAGGATTGATATAACTTTTTTCTTGTCACACATCTTGTCTATTCACTTTTGAGGATGAATAATTAATGAAATAAATTAATGAAATAAATTTATTAATTTATTGTATATTTAAATTATGTAAACCTAGAAAAACTCTATTTAAACCATGGTATATCTCATGTCTATGGTATGCAACATAAACCTAGAGATTAGAGAAGATATACACATGGTGCAGATTCTATTAGCGACATTTGAGAGGATAACAAAGGGAATTCGATGATGAACACATCAACCCTCATCAATGAAATTGTATTTATATGTTTTATTCATCAATTATCAATCTCATATCAAGTATGGTCTTCATTATTATTGGAATTTAATAGTATTTTATGTTTTTACTCACCCAATTTACCCATGCTGGGTTAAGCGGTTTCTTTTAGTGTAGCTTGGGTTGTCGAATCCTAAAATATCTAAGAAAAATCCTACAATAATACATTATATGGATTGTTTTTATATCAATTATACAATATTGGGTTGATTTTGGGTGGGTTTAAAATAGTACTATGAGATATTTATTAATTCAAATTATCACAAAATGAGTTGATCCTAGGTTATTGCTCATGGTGGATTAGATGAATTATTTTTTAGACTATTTCAATTTCTTAATTTTGAGATGGGTTCATTCAAAAAAGTAAAACAACCAGAATAACTTACTAATTTAATACCTACACCCCCTAATACTAATTACCTAAACACTTATAGGATCAATGTTTTGAGCACTCCAAGGTGAAGGTTTAAATTAACACTCGAGGTTTGTGGCCTTAAACTCAACAAGGATGAACATGTTTAAAGATCATCAAATATAATTCTCTATTAAATAAGTGATTTGACATTAATGGAGTGAGAAATAACATCCAATAAATACCCTTTAAACTCCCTTGTATAAAACTATATGTCGGTTTTCCCCCATTTATTATATGGTTTCAATGGAAGTGGGAATTCGATTCATGATGGGGGAATTGGAAAAGTGAAGAAAAAAAAACAATAAAATAAAAATGATCAATCTAAAATTGTGGGACTAATTCCACAAGGTTTGGTGTGAAGAATTTATCACTGGGAGGAAAAAAGAACAACATTATAATAAGAAGACCATTATATGATAAGATTAAGAACATATATTAAGAACTATAGTGATTCGAACAACTTACAAGAGAATAAAAAGCGGTTACAAACTCAAAGCAACAACATAACATTACAAAGAAACTAAACACAAAAGATCCTTAATTCATTCAACACCATTAACATAAATAATAATTTCAGTAGACTTTCTTAGATCCTCAAATAGTGCATGTATCATCAATTATTGATGGTAGGTCTAGTTGTGTGGAATGATAAGGGAGAGTGTAATTTTACACCCTTGAAAAAATTCAATCCAACTTGAATTCCTCCAAAAAATATGTCTAGAAAAGAATCTATATTACTGAATTTTGGTGGGACAAATAAGAAAAATATGAGGGTATATATTTCACTTATATAATGTAAAATTTTAGCCCATATGAATGTTGGAATGGAAATATATGATTAAATTGGTGGGCTATTTTTAGGGGCCTCGGAATCTTGCCGAGAATTTCAACTTCAACTAGGGCCACCAAGAAATATATTAAAAAGGGTTATCTTAGGAAAATACAGAATGAAATGTTCTTTATTATTTATTCTATCTTGTATTAAATTTTAATAATTGTTGTTATTTGATCTTGAAATCTAAATTATTTTTACTAGGTTTTTATCATGTTTTCTTTGCACAGAATATACTTGGTTCAAGGCCCACATTGGAGGTATTACAATGGGAATCTACAAGTTAATAAAAAATATTATTTGTTCCTTATAGAATGTGAGACATGAAAACAAAATTTTAAAATAAAATCAAGTCCATTTGGTATTTTATATGGTTTTAAAAGATGTTCCATGTAATAGTGAATTTTAAGAAAGAATTGATATCATGATGTGAAATGATGTTCAAATTGTAAAATGTACTAAAATAGTGTTTATGAATAATGAATAAAATGAAAAATATAATATAAATAATTAATATTATCCCCTTACAATTAATAATAATACCCCAACTTGATTTTTTCTAGTACTGAGCAAAGTGTATCTTGAAAATATGAAATTCGAATTCCATTTCACAAAAACATTTTAATACACAATGCCCAGAAAAATTCCTCATACCAAAAAATAATGAAATCCATCAAAAATAATATAAAAGAAGATAGGTCTAAATTAATATCCCATGACAAAGCCCATCCCATTATTCAAATTCATCACCACATTTCATCTAATTTCAATTAAGCATGATGATGTGTTGTGTATCACAATGGGCATGGGGGTTCAACTTTATTCATGGGAGAAAATATGGAAGCACTAGGTTGAATCTCATTCTAATATTAAAATAAGTATTCATTTTTAATATTTTTTTCTTTGTTTGTTTTTTTGTTACAGTTTTTCCATAATAATATTAATTTAATCTCAATCGATTCAAACCGTGTAATAAGACTTTGCTGATGACTCCCAAGCTCAACGATTTTAAGGCACTCAGTGAAGCTCAAAAACATAGGAATAATCTTGAGTTTACTCAATAAAAAATTATAATTACCCAAAATAGTGATAAAATTACCAAATCTTGGATACAAAAATTATAGGGCCATGATCCCCAAGTGTCGAAAGCTGCACATTGGTACATTCCATTGCTCTACGTGCCATTGTTTTTTTTATTTTTTATTGAATTTTTTAGATTAATTTTTATAATACACATGTTAATGTTAAAAAGATAACCAAACGTATTAAATTTATTTTGGGAACCCATGAACTAAAATTAATATCCCATAATAGAAAGGGTGTGCATTATATTTTTCTAAAGATTTGAAAATATAAATGGTGAAAAATCACATCGAAAACAAGACATTCCAAAGTCTATGCTCATAAACATATACCTACATTAAAATTTGAACTAATTCATTAAAAATTTCTTGATATTCAATTTCAAAGTGTGAAATATGTATTATCATATTTATGGTTAAATGAATTTTGTTATATGAGTATTTTTTTTATTTCAAAATATTTTTTAAAATTTAGAATTTTTGTTTGCACAGAAAAGTATTTTTTATTTCATCACCCACCCGATATAAAATAAAATTTTACCCGGTTTTTAATGAAAATAAAATCTAGAATGCGGTAGGGGTGTAAGAGAGGAGGCCCAAAAATAAAATTTGAAAATGAGTTATCAAATAATGTCACATGGTGTTTGAAGTTGAAGTTCATATTGCTCTTGATTTCTCCTTTGATTTCCTTGTCACATGCATGCTCTTCACAGATGATTTATTACTGAGTTTTGAATCATTATGGAATTGGGTTCCATTGAAAACATTAATATTCATATGATTATAAATCTCACAACCAAAAAACATTAGAGAATAATAGTAATCCCAAGGGCTTAACTTAACAAAAAACAAAGAAACATGGGAAGGAAAAAAATTAACTATTTATTTTAGCATACCAATGACCGATACTAAGAACAAGTAAAAATTATATATATATATATATATATATATATTTAAAATATTAGTATATATATAATTAAAATGAAAAACGAAAGTGCTAAAATCCATAGGTCAGTGGTATGGACTGTTCACATTCTCCCTTCAGTCACGGGTTCGAGTCCAGCATCTTTGTCGATCGCGGTGGGGTAGTCCCCATGACCAACAGTGTGGAATTTTGTGGGAAAATTGATTTTTTAACTGATTTCAATTTTTTTGTATTTATATTTCAATACCTCAAAACATAAAAAAATAAAATAAAATCAACACATAAACTAGGTTGCTTCTTAGAAAGATGTTAGTTAAATATTGTTAGCTCAACATGAACCCCCCATGTTTCCACACACCAATATTAAGCATTATAAGCATTATATTTTTAAATAATTAAATTAGATCACAATTTATTATAAATGGGGTTTTATGGGAATGTATGGAAATTTATTCAAGAATAATATAGGTCTTATTGAATGGGATAATCCTAGGAATATCGAATAGGGTCCATCTAATTTCTTTTCTAACATTTCTTAGGACATTATGGATAATATTATAATCATTAGAATTGAGATAGGGTAAAATGATGAAAAAAAGTATTTTGATTATAACCTATAAAGTAAGACTTGAGAGAGAATGTACGAACCTTGAATTTCATCTTGGGATGGCTAACAGATTCCAACACAGGTTGGGACATTGAATCATACTCAATTTTATATTCAAAACAACTCAATAATCTTGGTTTATTTTGAAAAGAATATTCAACCATAAAATTGGAAATATAAATTTAATTAATGTACATGGACTTGATTTTTTTTATTTATCCCAATGGTTCAGTGATTTTTTGTTCTGAAAAATCATCAAGGGAGAAATATTCCAGGCACTCAATCCATGATGTCCAATGTCACTCATGGGAATAAAAAAAATCAAATTCCTCTTGATTTAAAAACCAATAAAAAATTATTTAATTTTCTTTAGGTTTGTTAGATTCAATGGAATATTTATTTAGAATTTTCATGATATATTTTATTTTTAACATGATTCTTTTATAAATGATGATGAATGGAAAACCTTACTCGGAATGAGTTCCATAACCATTTCAATGCTTTGTAGTTATTCTCTCAAGGATGAAACCTCAGAATTCAATCTATATATTTTTTGAAAAAACATCTCATGTAATGGTTTTGGATCAGGATGGGAAAGGGTCTGAGATAGATGGTTTATTCGAGGAGTATAATTATGTTGTTGTAATTCCATAGGAGGATGTTCATATTGGCCATATTGGGATTGGAAATCATTATTGGTTGGAATGTTTTTCAGATCATAGGGGTTAAAACATTGTGGCTCAGTAGGTTGTTGATTTTTCCACCAATTAAATTCATGATAGTCATTGTACAACTCACCTTGGGCGGGGTAGTCAATATATGAGGAATTTTCCCATGTTTTTATTTGTTCAAATAGGATTTCCATAAGAATGAAATTATGGGTGAGAATAGTGAAGTGAGGTGATAAAAGATATATGTGGGAGAATAGAATATATTTCAATATGAATTTGATCCACAGTAATGGAACCAAAATTTGGTCATGCCCAAATTTACCCAAGTTTTAGGGTTAAGTAGGTGCTTGTAGTGTATCTTGGGTTGCTGAATCCTCAGAGACCTAAGAAGAAACCTACAGACCCATACATTATATGTATTTTTTTCGGATAAGAAGTAGCTAAATTTAGGTTGATTTTATATGGTTTTAAAAGGGAACTAAGAGATATATGTGAATTGAAATTTTCAAAAAATGAGTTGATTGTAGGTTACTTTTAGGGGTGGATTGGTTGAATTACTTTTTATACTATTTCCATTTCAGAAATTTCAGATGGGTTCATTTAATGAAGTAAAACTACCTTCATCACATAATGATTTATTTTCTACACAACTTAATAATAATCACCTATACAATTGGAGGATAAATGTTTTTATCACACCAAGGTAAAAGTTTGTATTAGAAATTGATGTGTGTGACCATAAATTCAACAAGGTTGAAAGAGTTTAATGACCATCAAACAGAATTATCAATTAAAATAAGTGATTAGAATTTAATGGAGTGAAAAATAACACCCATTCTAGTGACTACTACTCCCTTGGATCAAAACATAAGTGGGTTATCTCTCTATTGGTGCTATGGTTTCAATGGAAGTGGGAAGTAGTATCATAAGGGGGGAATTGAAGAAGTAAAAAAAAATAAAAATAAATTGATCACTCCACCATTGTGTGAATAATTTCACAAGTTTTGGTGTGAATAAGTTCACACATTGAGAAAACAGTATCAACATGATAAGAAAAATACCAGAATAATTTATGATGAAATGCATCTATTAAAAAGTAAGGTGATTCAAACAACTTACAAGAGAATGAAAAGGGGTTAAAAACATAAAGAGGAAACATAAAATTAAAAAGAAACTAATCATCAAATATACTTAACTAAATCACCACCACTACGTAAATTAGGCATTTAAATACTTTTTTGGTCTATCTTTGTAACACCCCTAGATTTTATGAGAAGTATTCTTTTTAATTTATTTGATGACTTTTGTTGTATGCTACACCAAGATTATCATGTGCTATATGCAAAACCATATTAGCTTGCTGTATACGAAAAACTATTCTTGGCTCATGTTACACACAATTTCAAGTTCGTTTTGTGGAAATTATTCTACGCAAAATTAAGTATAGATTTGGTTTAATGTATAAATGAAATAAGTTTTGATTATGTTATACGTGACAACAATGGAATCTTGCACTACACGCAACCCTGACTTGGCTTGCTTTACACGCAATCACGACCTTCCACGATAGCGTGTGTTGTACGCAATACCAAGTTTCACTAAACAATGATATGTTATTAAAATATTATATAAACTAGCCATTATGAATTGTAATACCAACTTTTTAAAAATTTATAAATTTAATATTTCAAAATGGACTTCATTTTTGGATTCAGAATAACGTAATTAGCCTTGGGTGAAATTTTGGTATTTTTCTGAAAACATTCAATTTTTGATGAATAGTGAAATCAATGAGTTATTTGTTAAAACCGATTTTTTATTTAAATAAGAGTTAAAAGAGTTAAAATCAACGTTTAATAACTACAAAATTGTTAATATAGGGTTATACATAAGATAAATTCTACTATAAATATTCATTATAAATCTAAAAATATTTTCTCCATAATGGTATTTTATTTATAATTTTTAGACATTAAATAATTTAATTTATTTATGACCCAATGATGATGTAGTAATTACCTTATTAATGAAATATTAACATAATTGATGTTATAAATACCCAAATAAATGTAATTTTAGAATTTCAATGAATTAAACTAATTTTAGAAGTTAATATGACATGTTATTATTGATTTAATTAACGTTTTTTGAACTAATCATTCTTTTATGGTTTTCACAAAAATCAATTACCAAATAGTGTCAAAATTGACATAAAATAGTTTTTAAAACAAATATTATATTATTAATTGTTATTTTATTCCTAAAAATCTAAGGATCGACCAAATAATATAGATAAGGATATATATATTAATAATGAACCACTTGGGGTTCGTTTGACTTGTTATAGTAAGTTTATTAACCATATAGTGTAAGAAAATAAAAAGACACGGTAAAAGATAAATTATTTAACATAGATTTAAATATAAATGATAACGTTAAAATAGTAACCTAAACTTGTCTAAAACCTATTGGTTGAGAGTATTGCGACCCATCCCCACCTTAGCTTTTAAATAAATCAATTTGGAGCTATTAAAAACTGAATATGACTTTATTATAAAATAATTTTTTAAGTTTTTCCTAAGGTTCCCCTCTCCTCCCTTATAAAAGGGAACCTCCTACCTCTTATCTTTACAAACTTTTGAGCTTTCAAGCTCGTCCAACACCTACCTATTTCCCTTATCAACTCACCTAGAAACACTATAGAGGTTCTGGCCTCCTCAAAAGACTAACTCTACTGCCTTAAGAGGAATCTTAAAAGAGGTACGTCGAAGAAGAGGTAATCTCTTCTATAGATTCCTTCAAGTTTTCTTTCTTCCTAAACTTCTTCTTATTTAGTTGTTTCATTATAATGTAATAACATCAGTATCAATAATATTATTATATGATATTATATATATGATACAACCCCATTTCACCTTCAATACATCCAACAGAAAATGAAATCACTGCGCATGCGTACGTACAGAATATCGTCTCCACATCGTGGTGTAATCTGTTTTTCCACCACCAGCTTACTTGGATAGGTATAATGGTGTGAAGAATAACTATATATAGTTATTATAACATCATAATAATTCTGTGATATTATATCATCCACTCTAATTCAATTCAATAATTATGGGAACGATATCATCGCTCTTGCGTACGTACAGATTACCGTCTCCACGACGCGATGAGATTCATTCTCTATGTTAACCATTCAAGAATGATAATAAATTATATATAATGAATAATAATGAAATATATGAAATGATAAATCTACTGTATTTATGTATATATATATTTCATCTACTTACTTCCGTTCAAGTCAATAAGGAATGGAAAACATCATTCATGCATAAGTATGGCCTACCATCTCCATGAACGGTGTATTTCATTTCATTTATCTATATTATATATATATAGATATATGTACTGAATATATATGATATATAAATCATGATTTAAATTCTGGAAGTAAGTAAATCATGATATAAGTAATAATAATATTAAGAACAACAAGTCCAAACACGTACGCTAAATAAAACGATTTTACCCAAAACGCTGCTTTAACATGGAATTTACAAGAGAACGAGTAATATAAAGTCATAAGTGAACCATATATGATATCATAACAATGAATATGATTCTTTAATAAGTCAATGACATTATTTAAATCATTATACAGGAGGTTTGGATACGTACAAAGCCTATCAGACCTAAGGTAAGGGATAATTTTGCAATCTCATTTTTATCCGAGTGTGCTTATACGTAAGTATTTACTTGGGTTATATTTTTCATCAATGTCCATAAAAATGTTTTTCATAAAGTATTTAATATATTACATTTATGTTTAAAGTCATGTTTAACCCTCTTTGACTTTTACATTGTGTTATGGAATGAATCTTTCTTTTGTTTACCATATGAGGAACTTTTTTGACTTTTTCGGCAAAAGTACGAGGATGATATTTTTTTAACTTATACGGCATGAATGGATTTTTACGATTTTATAAACCATTTTTTTCATGAAGATTAATCTAAATTATTTCATGATTATGTTCAAAAAAATTATTTTCTTTTAAAATTGAATGTCATTTTGTGAAAAGAAAATGATTTTGAAGAAGAAAGGATATTTTCCTCAAGAATTCATTTCAAGTGTTTTATCAAAACTATTTTTCCATCTAAAATGACAGTATTTTATATGTTTATGTTTTAAAGTGTAATTTATCTATTATTTACATGGTTTGATTCTTCTTATGATGAAATTATATCCAATTTTTTTATATGGATTATGTTCTGATGGGATAATGTTTATGAAACCCATTTTATTTTTTTGGGTTATGATGAATGATTTAGGTTTATTTAGTGGAAAAAGTAAGATTGATTTCATTATGAGATGAGTGGGACCTATATCTCCATACAATTCATTGGGTAAAGATTAATATCTCATGAGATAGACATGGATGGAACAATAAGTTAATCCGATTCAGTGATATAGGACTGGAACGAGGAGTGAACTCGATTCAAAAAGGGACTTTGTCCACTAAGATGGTCTTTGCAGCAATTCCTTGGCTAATATGGAAATAATATCATGTGCTTAATGGTTTTCCACAATTAAAATTTTTATTCCCACGCTATTTTATCATGATTGAAGTTCCCTTATGACCTATTCCTTTCGTACTACCAATATTTATTTAACAACTCAAGATTTTGATGTGTAAATGTTATGTTCATGTTTTGAAGTTCAAATGTATATGGTTTGTTTTATTTTCTCCATGAATACACTTAAAAAGAATTTGATCTCACCCTTTATACGTTTTCTTTTCCCTAGGATATAAAGAAAGGTTTTAGGTATGAAAAAAAAGAGAAGATCTTTATGGGAGATGTTGAAGATCTTTCACCAATATTAGAATATTATATTCAAAGTTTCCAAAGACACTAAACTATTACAGTCCTTTGGTGTCTTTTTTGTTATGTATTAGGTATTCCAAAAATATAATTTAATGTCCATGTTTGTCAAGATTTTGTCTCTACAGTTGGTATCAGAGGAAAGGTTTAGTTAAACTTTGGAAACTAGGATGAAAAATCTTTAGTGAAATCCGTAGAGATATTTCTAAGGTATGTCTAGGGATGTCCCTAAGGATAAGTATACATATAGATTATAGTCATAGAATTATGGTAAAGATCTTAGAATTAATCCTAATATGTTATATATTGAATGTAATCCCACTTTATTATGTTTTTTTCCTAGCATGATTTTTGCCTCTCACACTGTTCTTTTAGGGTTTTAGACAATGGCTGTAACCCGAAGGAACCATCTTGATCAATGTAATAGAGAATGAAATGATTGTCATCCTGAACAAACCAATGTTATGGGATATGGAGTGAAAAATATTATTTCTATATTTACACATGCTATGAATCATTCTGGACTTCCAAATGAGGAGAGAATGGAACAATATTGTATTGAGTCATTCATGAGGAAACGTCCACCTTCTTTGAGTGGGTCTTCTGATCTACTTGTTGCTGAACAATGGATTAGTACCATTGAAAATATATTTTTGAAACTTTTCTGTTCAGAACATGAAAAAGTCATTTTGGCTATTTACCGGTTATAAGGTGAATCAGACCAGTGGTGGACTCTAATTAAGAATACAACGACCCAATATGAAATTGAATCCATGGAATGGGATGAGTTCAAGAACTTATTTTTCAATAAGTACTTCCCTTGTATTCTTCGAACAAAGATGGAAAATGAGTTCCTTGAACTTAAGAAAAAGGATGATGAATCTGTTGGTATATATTAAGAGAATTTTACAAGGCTTGCAAGTATGAATCTGACTTTATCATCCAACATGAAAGTAAAGTTGATCAATTCTTCAGTGGCTTAAAACCAAGTCATCGAAGGGAATTAGCTATAAGAGACTTCAGTAACTATGAAGAAATTCTGCGTTGTGCTATCATGGTAGAACTGGAAGTTGGTGTTACATATCCATCTCATGGTTTTGACAAGATATGAAATATGGTGTTGAAGGAATAATCTCAGAACAATGGTGAAAAGAAGGTGAATGATTATTTATGCTCAAAGTGTGGAAAGAAGAATAGTGGAGATTGTCTAAATGGTACTAGAAAATGTTTCAAGTGTAGAAAAGAAGGTCACAGAGCATCTGAGTGTCGAAGTAATGAGAAAAAGGTTTCTAATGACGTGAATAGAGAATAGACTATAGAGAATTCTCCACCAACACTTCAATGCTACAAGTGCAAGGAAATGAGGCATTATGCTAACCAATGCCCTAATCCAAGGTTTAATGATTATCGACCCCAACAACATCTTAAGGTAAAGGACAAAGGGATGTCACATGCGATCACTATTGGTGATGTTGAGTATGAAAACGATGTAGTGGAATGATTATGTGTTTATGTAATGAGATTTTGAAATAATATTGTGGAATCTCATTTATAGTATTGTGAAATATTGGAATATCTATGTATTGGTTTATTTTAGTTTTCAATAATTATATGGTATCAGAAACTATGAAATGTGATTCAAATATTTTGGAAAGCAGATGATATGATTATAATGAAGGGATAAGGAGAAAATGAAATGTTTGATAGTATTCATGAGCTCATGACTGATATAAGGACAAAGTGATATCATGGTTTGTGTATATAGAAATTTTGGGATTTTGGTATGTGGAAAGAGTTAACTTTTGGCAGTACTCATGTTTTCACTAAGGTTCTATGGTAATACATGATTAAGGTATTCACATGTTTGGAATGTGACCAAAATATATATCTTATGATATATGGGGGATAAATGATGGTATTCAGGTGCTTGTTATGTGACCTTTCAAATACTCGTTTTCTGTATACTATGAGATTGGACATATGTATTTTGGATAAGCCTAATAATTGGAATGGATCATGTTGGACATCAGATAGTACTGTTCTAGGATATAACTTTTTTTTGATATTATTTCTGGAATGTTATAATAGAGTAGTTTAAGAAAAAGGGATAACCTACAGGACAGGCGACAACACGTCGCGTCCGACAAGGTTGTGGGAATCAAACCCACAACCGAAGTATGATAAGCCTTTATTGCCTAACTCCAGCCTACAAGAAGTCCTTGGTTAGTTTAAAATAGTTTTATTTTATTAAGCGGTACGATAAATGAAGTATAAGTCCATTTTTAGAACCATATATGATTAATCTCACCATAGATAGACTTATGTATATAACTTTTGCTAACCTTATGTTTGAGACAGATAAAATGACCTATCATTCTATCACATGATATTCTAACACTTTTCAAAAGACAAATTCAACTTCATTTCATTAAGAGGTGATGTGGAGATTGTTCATGGCATGCGCAACAATAAGATTATACCAAAATCAAGTAAGTATTTCTTTAAATTCAATAATTCTTCAACATTTGGGAAATGATATTGAAACCAAAACTGTTTTCGTAGTCCCCTCATATCTGATGAATGAGATGGTACCTTAGATCATCACAAATTTATGGCTTTGTGATTGTTGGCTTTATCATAGCCATGTCCTCTACCACTCTTCATCCTAAGTTGATGGTTATATTTCTCTTCCATATCCATATTCTCACCTATGTTCTCCAATGTGGAAACCCAATGATGAGTTAATTTGGGTAACCGTTATGTTTCATACATTAATTTTTAAAATTAAGTTTTAGTATTCCTTTTTATGATGTGAGTTTCTATGAAAGAAACTTTCAAATAGTAAACGATTTATAACCCCAATGAATTTTGAGGGCGAAATTCATTTTAAGGGGGGGGGGGGTAGAATTTAACACCCCATGATTTTATGAGAAGTATTCCTTTTAATTTATTTGATGTCTTGTGTTGTTTTCTACAACAATAATATCTTGCGCTATACAAAACACCGTATTAGCTTGCAGTATATGCACTACTATTCTTGGCTCGTGTTACACACAATTTTAAGTTAGTGTTGTGGAAATTATTCTACACAACATTAAGTATAGATTTTGTTTAATGTATATATGAAATAAGTTTTTATTATGTTATAAGCGACAAAAAAATAATATTTCACTACATGCAACCCTGACTTGGCTAACTTTACACGCAATCGCGACCTTCCATGATAGCGTGTGTTGTACGCAATACTGAGTTTCACTAAACAATGATATGTTATTAAAATATTACATAAACTAGCTGTTATGAATAGTAATACCCACTTTTTAAAATTTTATAAACTTAATCTTTCAAAATGAACTTCATTTTTGGATTCGGAATATTGAAATTAGCCTGGGGTGAAGTTTTGGTATTTTTCTGAAAAAATTTAATTTTTGATGAATAGTGAAATCACTGAGTTATAGGTTAAAACTGACTTTTTATTTAAATAATCATTTATTTTATTTAAATTTATTTTAGGTAAAAATAGATACATAATAATTATATAAGTTCAATGTAATTCATTGGAGTCATTTTATAATAAATTTAGATATAAATTTTTTTTATTTAACTTTTCACCGTCTTTACCCACCTCCTAAGAGCATTTGCAATTGTACATAAAACATAATTTTACCAATTCTGTGAGTTGAATTTCAAAAATATGAGAGACACGGTTAATATCAAGGAGTAAAATGTGGGTCAATAAGATAAAAATAAAATTTGGTGAATAGTAACTTTTTACTTTTATTTACCATGGTTAAAAGTAAATAAGGTAATTAAGGGTAAAAATGATATTATTATTACACTAACACACATCCTAATTATATTGGATAAGTATAATTCGACCAAAAATAATCTTAGGAATAAAATATTACCCTTTAGGTCCACTTGGATTAGATTATGACACTTATTATTATTTTATTTAAAGAAGAGTTAAAAGAGTTAAAATCAAAGTTTAATAACTAAAACATATTTAATATAGAGTTATAAAAAAGATAAATTCGACTATAAATATTCATTATAAATATAAAATGATTTTCTACATAATGGTATTTTATTTATAATTTTTATACTTTATATAATGTAATTTATTTGTTACACAATGATGATTCACTAATTACCTTTTTAATGAAATATTAACATAATTGATGTTATAAAAACCCATATAAATGTAATTTTAGAATTTTATGAATTCCACTAATTTTATAGGTTAATATGACATGTTATTATTGATTTAATTAACTTTTATCTAACTAATCATGCTGTTATAATTTTCACAAAAATAAATTACCAAATAGTGTCAAAAATGACATTAAAATAGTTTTTAAAACAAATATTATATTATTAATTGTTATTTTATTTCTAAAAATATAAGGTTCGGAAAAATGACTTAGATAAGGTTATATATATTAATAATGAACCACTTAAGGTTCTTTTTACTTGTTATTGTATGTTTTTTGACCATATAGTTTAAGAAAACAAAAAGACACGGTAAAAGTTAAATTATTTAACTTAGAGTTAAATATAAATTATAATGTTAAAATAGTAACCTAAACTTGTCTAAAACCAATTGTTTGAGAGTATTTCGACCCATCCCCACCTTATCTTAGAAATAAATCAATTTTTAGATGTTAAAAACGGAATATGACTTCGTTATAAAATAATATTTTATGTTTTTCATAAGGTGCCCCTCTCCTCCCTTATAATAGGGCACCTCCTCCCTCTTCTCTTTACACAATTTTGAGCTTTCATTCTCGGAAAAAACCTGAAAATTTCAATTCTAAACTTCCATAGACACATTATACAGGTTCTGGTATCCTCAAAAGACCATCTCTAGTGCCTTATGAGGAATCTTAAAAGAGGTGCGTCGAAGAAGAGGTAATCTCTTCTACCGATTCTTTCAAGTTTTCTTTCTTATTCAACTTCTTCTTCTTTAGTTGTTTCATTATAAAGTAATAACATAAGTATCACTGATATATTGATATGTTATTATAAATATGAATCAACCCCATTTCACCTTCTATCTATCCTACGGAAAACAAAATCACCGCGTGTGCGTACGTAAGGAATACCGTCTCTACGCCGTGGTGTAATATGTTTTTCCACCACCACCATACTTGGATGGGTATAATGGTGTGAATAATAACTATATATAGTTATTATAACATCATACGGACTCTTTGATAATATATCATCAACTCCAATTCTATTCAATAATTATGGGAACAATATAATCGCTCGTGCGTACGTACGGATTACCTTCTCCACGATGCGACGAGATTCATTCTCCATGTTAACCATTCAAGAATGATTATAAAGTATATATAATGAATAATAATGAAACATATAGAATGATAATGCTACTAGAATTATGTATATATATATATATGTGTCATCTACTTACTTCCATTCAAGTCAATAAGGAATAGAAAACAACGTTCATGTGTACGTACCACCTACCGTCTCTATGAATGGTGTACTTCATTTCATTTATCTATCTATTATATATATATATATGTACTGAATATATATGATATATAAATCATGATTTAAATTCTGGAAGTAAGTAAATCATGATATAAGTAATAATAATATCAAGAACAACAAGTCCAAACATGTACGATAAATAAAACGATTTTACCCAAAACGCTGCTTTAACATGAAATTTACAAAAGAACGGGTAATATAAAGTCATAAGTGAACCATATATGATATCATAAGAATTAATATTATTTTTTTAATAAGTCAATGACATTATTTATATCATTATACATGTGTTTAGGATATGTACGAAGCATATCAGACCTAAGGTAATGTATAATTTTGCAAGCTCATTTTTATCCGAGATTGCTTATACATAAGTATTTAATGGGGTTATATTTTTCATCTGTGTCCATAAAAATGTTTTTCATAAAGTATTTAATATTATTACATGTATTTCTAAAGTCATGTTTAACCCTCTTTGACTTTTACATTGTGTTATGGAAAGAATTTTTTTTTTTTACC
The DNA here is from genome assembly GCA_963277665.1 of Viscum album. Taxonomy (NCBI): domain Eukaryota; kingdom Viridiplantae; phylum Streptophyta; class Magnoliopsida; order Santalales; family Viscaceae; genus Viscum; species Viscum album. The sequence goes on along the minus strand of OY728133.1, from coordinate 146,524,058 downwards.
ATACGAGGAAATTTTTTGACTTTTCCGACAAAAGTACGAGGATATTGTTTTTTAACTTATACGACATGAATTGATTTTTACAAATTTATTAGACCTTATTTTCATGAATCTCACTCTACAATATTTCATGATTATTTTCAGAAAAATCCTTTTCTATTAAAATTGATTGGCATTTTGTGAAAAGAAATTGTTTTTGAAGAAGAAACGATATTTTCCTCAAGAATTCATTTCAAGTGTTTTATCAAAACTATTTTTCCATCTAAAATGATAGTATTTTATATGTTTATGTTTTAAAGTATAATTTCTTTTTTATTTACATGGTTTGATTCTTCTTATGATGAAATTATATCTATTTGTTTTATATTGATTATGTTATGATGGGATAATGTTTATCAAATAAATTTTATTCTTTGGGTTATGATGAATGATTTATGTTTATTTTGTGGCACAAGTAAAAATGATTTAATTATGAGATGGGTGGGAACTATATATCTCTCCAATTAATTGGGTAATTATTTATATCTTATGAGATAGACATGTCTGGAATGGTAAGTCAATCCAGTTCAGTGATACAGGACTGGAACGAGGAGTGAACTAGATTTAGAAATGGGCTTTGTCCATTAAGATGGTCTTGGCAGCAATGCCTTGGCCTTTATGGAAATCATATCATGTGATTAATGGTTTTCCACAATTAAATTTTTTATTCCCATGCTATTTTATCATGATTTATGTTCTTTTATGACCTATGCCTTACGTACTACAAAGATTTATTTCACAACTCAAGATTTTGATGTGTAACATTTATGTTCATGTTTTGAAGTTCAAATGTATACGGTTTGTTTTATTTTCTCAATGCATTCCCTTACTAAGAATTTGAGCTCACCCTTTATATGTTTTCTTTTCCCCAGGATATAATTAAAGGTTTTAGGTAATAAAAAAAAGAGAAGATCTTTATGGGAGATGTTAAAGATCTTTCACCAAGACTAGAAGATTATATTCCATGTATCCAAAGACACTAAACTATTACGGTCCTTTGGTGTCTTTTTTGTTATGTATTAGGTATTCCAAAAAAGTAATGTAATGTAAATTTATGTCAATATTGGGTCTCTACAATCTTCAGATAGTCCATGTCTCCTCAATTATCGGTGGTCAGTGTCGGTGGGTGGAATGTTAAGGGAGAGTGTAATTTTCCACCCATGAAAAAAATGTGAGCTAATTTGTGTTACTCCAACAAATATGTCCAAAATTGAATCTATATGAAACATTTGTGTGGCCCACATAACAAAAATATGAAAATAAGGATGTCCACTGATATCCTACAAAATTGAATCCCTAATTGATGTTTTGTTGGTGAAATATGATTAAATTTGTGGGATGTTCTTATAGGCCTCATAATCTGCCCCAAAATTTCATCTTCAACTTGGGTGGCCTGTAAATCCATAAAGACATCCAAATTTGATTGCGAATATATTGAATGAAAAATTCCACATGATTTCTAACATAACCAGTTAATTTTTTATAATCATTGTTCTTGGATCTTGGCTTCTATAATATTTTTATTGGGCTGATTTCCAGTTCACTTCGCCCAAAATGTTCTTGGTTCAAGGCCCACTTTTGTGGTTATTCAATGGGAATCTCAGAGTCCTCTAAAATGATTAATTTTTCCTTATAGAATAAAATACCTAAAAAATATAATATTAAAATATAATCAAGAACATTTGGTATTTATATGGTGTTCTAAAATGTACCAAGTAATAGTGCATTTTTTGAAAGAATTGCAATCATGATGTGAAATGATGTTTAAAGTGTAAAATGAACTAACATGGTGTTTATGAAAAATTAAACACATGAATTTTATAATATAAATAATTAATATTATCCAATTTCAATGGATAATCAATATTATTTGGAAACTAAATTTTTTATTACTTAAATTGAATCTAAATTCAATAATTTCATAACCTTGTAAACCACCATCTTTTATTTAAAAATGTGAATTTTAGTTTTTAACATAGAAAATTCTGATTTCATACTATTTAATTTGGATGTAACAAAATAATATAAAAACTGATCATGTGGGGTCTTCTTGATTACTCATTTTTGTGTTTCCTTGGTCTTCCCCCTTCTGTTCATCGAGTGTTCATCATTGGGATTTTCTCTTGGTAATGATTCAACTATCACTACCATATGATACAACTATTGATTGAAAACCAAATCCACGATCCCTGTTTTTGTTTTATATCAAGGATGATATAATGATTATGGAACTAAAATGACAATGGAATATATAGAGAAATTTGTATTGGGGTGTTTTTCATTCCATTTTATGACAACATTAGAATTATAATGGAAATCTATTCCATTGAAAAATGGTTGATGAAATATAATTTTCTACATGGTATTAATGGGTTTCAATATGTTCTTCCCTAATTTTACGTGTGATTCATGGAATATTCAAATGAGACATCATTAAATTCCAAATATGGATAATGGAACTAGGAATTAGGGAAATATTTCAACCAAAAAACAGGTATTTAAAAAGAACACACATCATGTTGTTTCTTTGTTATAGTGGAAGTGTTTTCCCTATAGTTAAGGATCACTTAATTTTATGACCGATAAAAAAATCATGTTACCCCTAACTATACATCCAGGCATGTACCGAGGATATACACCTAGGGACCTATGTATCTCCACACTTCATGTGTGATGTGATATACCCCATGTACCCTAAGAGGTGAACAACTTGGGTAGATGAAATACAACATGATTACCTCAACAAATGGAATTTTATTTGACTCATCATAAATTTTTTTATTTAAGTGGAGAATGTGATATTGGTGAAGGATCCTGAGAAAGTTTCCATCTTAGGATAACACAATGAGTGAGAATTATATAAAAATTTTACTTCCCCTTAGTATATAATTGTTAAAGAAATGTATATTTCCTCCTCATTATTCCATGGTGGAGTGGGTATTTCATCTGTTGGGATTGAGATCATGTTTGGGAGTCATTATTTTACCCATGTAAGAATAAGGATTGGATCATATACATAGAAAATCACATAGTTTAAATATTTCACTTGCATTACTATACATGTATCCTATATTTTCTAAGATAGTATTTATCCTATTTAAGTATCTCAAAAATGATAGGTATCTTTCACTAATTTGGTATTTCACCCATATTCTTGAGGTATAAATCCACAAACATCATCTGAGGGTATGATCATGTATATTTTTTAAGGCTTCGAGATCAAAATTTAGAAACACAGAGTTTGTTTGGTTAGATGGAATTGATATTTTACTCTAGATCATAAGTACCTACAATGAGTATATATGAGTTATCCTTTCTCTTTTCACTATATTTTATTCGTAGAATCTAAATCTTTTTTTTTGAGTATTCACTTCTTAGTGATATATGGGCATCATGTTGTGTATGTATATGCTCACCCATTCATGGGATATACCTTTATGTGTTTTGTATTATGAATATGAAACGCTATTTGATGAAAATATTGGGACAAACAATATTGGTGTCTCTTAGTAGCATATGGAGGTTATGGCGGAAGAATGTTTGTAATACTGGTGGTTACATCTTGATATTTTTCCCATTTATTTTCATGTTATACTGAATTTATGGTTGTTGGTCCTATATTTGTTCCATTATAATTGGTTTATGTATTTCCATTCTTGGTTGAGGGATATACTATTTCATGAATGAAATAAGTAAACTATTTTTAAACTTTATATATTAATTTTGTGTGTGTGGAGATATGTGTTCATGTTTACATGTACATTAAGCTAAGAACTCCAATGTGGGTGATATGATGACTCATTGCTAATCACCATCCCTTGACTTATTGGAGGTTTTCTTGGGGAGCCTCACTTGTCTCATTGTCCATGGTAGGATAGGTTTTTTAAAATTCATTGATATAATTCAATTAGTGTAGCTAAATGACTAATAAGACCATTTTATTCTCAAAAATGAATTGTCAAAAAATCTTTTTGGATCCTATAAGATGTTTATTTTAAGAATATCAATATATTATAGTTAAAAGGTGATAAATATATATATTTTTATATGAAAAATATATTAATAATCATTTAATTAGTAGTTTATAGTGTAATGGATCGGGCCTTAAGACCCATTACTTTTTAGAAAAATCAAGTGGTGAAGGTTTTTAAAGGATGTTATTAGTATTTTTTTTGGTAAATGGAGGGGTGTGTCATAAGGTATAGTGTATACAATGAAGAGGTATCAGCTAGGGTGTAGGGAGACCGAAGGATGAGTTTTCATGCTACTTAAATTTTTCTATGTGGTATCCTTATGATGTTGTTCTATGGTGCAGTGTGGATGAATCTAAGGGAATATGGTGGTTGATAATGATGTACTGTATGAGGTTGAGTTTTTTTTGTGTTCTTCATTTTTTAGGGTGGTTTTGCCATAGTGGAGGGCCATGACATAGCACTCCCTTTAGTTTTTGAGGGTCTATAGGGTTGTGGATTTGGATGCACCATGATATCCTCCTTAGTTTTTCATATATGAATCATGGAGATATCCATAGATCGTATAGGATCCTTAAATAGAACAAATGTAGTTTATAAGAGCAGGTTTTCCATATTTTAGTGCATTTTATTAGTAATTCTGTTTTGTGGTACTAGTGGATGCATTGTGTTCTTCTATTTTAATTAATGGGTATAAATTCTAAAATCCCAAAAAATTCCATTCCTTATAACATTCCATCAATTCTTTGGAAATAAGCATGTATCCCAAGGAGTTATTTTGGCCCATAATCAATGGATTTTGACCTCATCCCTTGGAGATCGATTACTGAAGATTCTATGTAGGTTCCCTTTTTCACCTTCTTGTTATCCTTCCTATTTTCATCAATTTTCTCATCTAGTGAAGGATTATATAAAGGAAGGAAATTTAATTTTCTCACATTTTTGGAAATAATTTGTTATGGGATATTGTTCTAGGGTGATTTCAGTTCCCCCCTTCATTGAGGTGCTTGGTCGTTGTTACATTATTGATGCAACATTTCACACAGGATTGAACATATTCATTTGAGGTTAGGTTACTTCATTTTCCAACTATTGTTATCATTTAGGAGAGGTTATAATCTTGTTTATATTTGGGAGGATCTTTTTTACATTATAACACTAAAGTTAAAAAATTGTTAATTGAATGTAAAGGGGGAGGATAATGATTTTTATTTTTTACAACCTTTGGGTATTGTTAATATTGAGATTATTTATACTTGTTTTACAAATGAATCCATGGTTGTAGAGGGTCTTAAATTTTTCTCAGTTGAAATGATCTATGGAATATTTTTTTCTATGTTTGTTGAAATCACTTTAAATATAATTGGATAATCACTTATATAATATTAATAAAATAAATTCACTAGGATTATAATGGTGTTCCAGAAGGGCCTTAAAATAATGATTTATAATTGAATAAAATCCACTTGATAATCTAAAAAATTCTGTATGTATTGTTGTAATAAGGTATGTGATATGTGGTTGCAATGTGGGGGGGGGGGTGCTATGGTGTGGTGGTTCCATGGGGTGGCTATGTTCGGTTATGATGTGGGGAATTTATGGGATGTGTTGTGAGGCCATGATATAGGTATTTTGTTGTGGAAAAGTTGTTGTGATGTGGATATGGAATGGATGAATTGGATTTTATTGTCAATGTGGGTGATATGGGGATGATTGGGATGATGTGGATGATGGAATTTTTGATCGTGTGGAGTTAGGATAGAATAATTTATCAGTATGTACTGGAATTGGATAATAATTATTTGAAATGCAATGGGATGGTTTGGTTAATGAGGTGGAATTATATAATGAATGATTTAAAAATAGAAGTGTTGTTTATTATAGTTGATGATTACTAGATAATTAAATGGTTCTAATAATAAAATTGATGGGATAGATAATTTAATTAGATGGTTATATGAAATGCGAAAAATTCATTATGTATATAAATAAGATAAAATGTGAAATTAATATCATTTCCCTTTGTGTGGTGTTATTTATTTTTTAGTGGTAGTGAATATTGAAAAGTTGTGAGGATGGGTGGTGATATTTTGAGTTGTTTATTGATTTTTTGTGAACCCATAGGCAAGCATTGTGTGTGGTTATATATATATATATATATATATATCATGTATGATCCTTTTCATTTTCTAAACACTCCCACCTTCATTGAGCACAATGTTTTGAAACCCATATATTTGGGGTGAGTTTTTCCAATATCCCAGTGGTGTGAATGGATGACTAGTTATGTACTCTATCCTGCTCTCCCTTCCATAAGATTATTAGATTTATGGTTTATGATACCTATAAGTTAAAATTTCACTATAGTTATGTTTCATTTTCTAATGAGTTGGTTTATAGTGGGTGTCGAGCTTGGTAGGAGGAGGTCACAAGGTTGATGTCATTCAAATTCCCGAAACCCTACTACTATGGTTATAGGTGTGGGTGAGATGTGATGTGATATCATATGTGTATTCAAGAAAGTTGTGATTACATAGGCCAAGTTTAATTATGTGATATGTGATGTGATGACTAGTTTCATTTGGGTTACATGGAATGATACGATGTTTAGAAGAGATAGAAGTGTCATGACGTATGAAATTTGGGTGCATGAGTCGTAAATTAGTTTGAAAGTGGTGTGAGGTACACATTATTAATATACTTTTCATTATGTTATTATTCATTTCTTATGTCATTTAGTGATCATGCCTTGATGAATATTGGATTGAACAGTTGACCTATTTGGGTACTATAAGTTCTATTGTATTTTCATGGTTGCATAAGTTTGGTCTTTTCATATATGCATGTGAGAGTTATCTATGATTCTAATAATTATACTTATACAGTCACCCTATGTATATATAACTTATTTTCAGGTTTCCAAGAATACTACATGGAATATGTGGGACATTACTAGATCAAACATGGGGGGAGTTTCTATGCTGCTAAATTATCTTTTATTTTGTGTATTTATTTGGAGGATTTTATATGTATATGATTACATTATACCTGAATTGTCGGATGGTTTTGGTTTACTTTTTTTTCATTTTGAAAAGGATTTTATTTTTATTGATTTATTCTAACTCTCGATCTGATTATTATCTAGGGTGATTCCCACCATTTTCCAATTTTTTTACATTGATTGTAGTCACCAACCTAGGACCTACCGGATGTGGGACTAATTGGTCATTATCTCGCTTCCATTATTTCTATCAAAATAGGTGCACCTTTTTATGTAGGGGTCATGAATGAGTAGTATCATATGTTTTTGTTATGTTCAACATGAAATATTGTGTTATGAATAGTTAATATAATATGGGTTGGTAGAAATGATGTTAATTCATCTTGGTGCATGAGATAGGTAAGGGAAGACTGGTTATGACAGTATATTTTAGGCCCCCTAAGATCTGATGCATGGACTCCAAGCCCCCTAAATAACCATGTGAGTTGGTTCCACTTACATGAAAGAGACCTATTATAGTTACATGCATCAAGAGTTTCTTTGGTTTTGGGGGTGTTAAAATGAATCTAATGTATTTTTATATAAATGAATACTACGAAGCTCATGAAATCCCTTATTACCTTTCAGTTATGGCTCCCAAACATCATCCACGTATGGTTCTGGTGGACAAGGAAGAAATTAAATAGGAGACATATATTTTTATAAGACTGAAAATTTATCATCTACAATTTTATATTCATTTTTGATTAGAAATATACCAAATCCCTTTTTGATCTTGATTAATTCCTTTCATTAGTATTAGAGATAGAGGGGATTCTCATTCACCTATTATTTACTTTTTCAGATGATGACCAACCAATTCGTTTGATGAGTCCCATGGGTGTTGATAGATAATGGGTCCACATCATTCTCATCAAGGTTTATTCATACATTAGATGAGGCCTTACAATTTTATTCATGGCACCAAATATTTATAATATGTGCTTTTTGTTATCAGTTTCTTTTTGAAGAGATTCATATTATAGGATGTGGATTACCGACATGTGATGTTAATTCTTGATAAGTGTTATAAGGTAGGTATTATATTTGATGAGAACATTCTTTCATTGGAGGGAAATTTATCTATGGAATCAGTGGTCACAGAGATAGAGTATGCTCTCATTTTTCAGAGAGTTTATGAATGTTTTTTCTAAGGAGTTTGTGATGTTACCCCATTGAGGTGATTATGAGTTTAGGATATATGTGTAGAATAAATTTTCTCCAATTATTATGTCTCCATCTCATATGAATCCTTATGATATAAAAGTGTTAAGGATTTTTTTAGATTATTTGATGTAGAATGGTTTTATCTAACCCAGTGTGTCACCTTGATGTTTCATAGTGTTGCTTTCAAAGAAGGTGGATGGTAGTATTAGGCTGTGTATTGACTAAAAGAGATTGAATTAGGTGATGATAAATAATCAATACCTTGTTCCTAGTATTTATGATTTTTTAAACTTGTTAAGAGGGTCATGATGGTTTTTACGATCGATCTATGATATAGATACCACCAGTTGAGGGTGAAAGAGGAAAATGATCCAAAGAATTCCTTCAGATATAGGTGTGGAAACTTTGAGTTTCTGGTCATGTTGTTCTATGTCATAAATGCACCTTCAATGTTCATTGGGCTCATGAACTCCGTGTTTCCAAATTTTTTGGACCAATATTTAGTCATTATCATTAATGGCATATTGATCTTATCAATGTTAGTGGAGGAGCGTGCTGATCATCTTAGATATGTATTTAATGTTCTTCGACGCCACCAAATCTATGGATGTTTTTTATATAGTAAGTTGTGGACATGAAAGGTGTAGTTAATTTCACATGTGGAATCACATTAGGGTGTGGTCATGGAACCATCAAATATAAAAGTTATTTTTTCTTGGGTGTCACTGAAAAATGTAGAGTAGGTTCATAATTTCCTCAGCCTTTCATGTAATTACAGGAGGATCGTGTAATAATTCTCAAATAATGTATACCCACTGACTACTTTGTCTAGGGAAATACTTGTATTTATTTGGGAATGAGTAGTGTTAAGAATAATTTGGCTATATGATGTTGAAATTCATCACTGCTCTGGTGCTTTAGTTTCTAGAGGACAGAGTGATTTTCAAGGTGTTTTTTGACGCATTCTATCTAGTCTTGGGACTTGCCTTCACATAGAATATAAAATTGATCTATTATGTTTATAGTAAGATTAATCTCAACAACAATAAATATTACAGTCATGATATAGAAATATTATAAGTTGTGTTTGGGTTAAATTTTTGGCCACATCACCTAATTAGGTCGTGCTTTGTGAACTTCAAAGATCACAATAGATTAAGGAACAAATTTTCACAGTATGGTAAGAATATTTTTCAAAAGAGGTGTATGATGTTTATTTTGGAATATTAATTCATGATTTCATAGTCTTTATGAAAAGTAAATATTGTGGTATACATGCTGAGAAAAAAACATGGATGGATATTGTACAAGAGTGTGGAGATGCTTGGGGTGATAAAGGAGTTAGTATCCCCACACATAGATTCAAGAGTGGTTAATGGTTGAATTTTTATATTTTATATAAAAGTGTGGTCTTCGTTTGGAAGGTAGGTGGAGGAGCCTAAGTGGAGATACTTGGAGGTGAAGGTGATGAATGATCATATTGACCGTGATGACGCATTAGATGGATGGTTAAAATGTGTTGTTGTATTAGGGGAGGATTTTTGTTTAGAATTTATTCACTATAGAGTCATGAAAGAGATTAATTGATCATATATGATGTTAACATGGGATTATACAAGATATATCATGGAATAAGGATGTATTTTTGGTTCATTGGGATGAAATAGGTAGAGGTAGAGTTTGTGGACCAATGTTTTTTTCATGATGGTAAAGGAATAACACAATGTTCCTAGTGGGTTTTTATAGACCTAGGATGTTCCTGAGAGGAAATGTGGTGGAATATCGATGGAATTTTTCACAGGGATACCCTAATCTTAGGTATCTTGTGGTGCTACTAAGGTAACCGTGGATCAGTTGATGAAATCATCCAACTTCTAAGTGATCTAGGTTCTAGTTATCATTGATGTTTTGTTAAGGATGTATACAGATGAGGTGATATGAATTTATGGAATTCTAAGATACATTTTGATGGATCACAATACTCTTTTTACCTTAGGGTTATATATTGGCTTCCAGTAGTCCATTGGCCCTCACATTCACCTCAGCACTACTTTCCACCCTCTGGTTGATAGATAAACAAAGAAGACTATCCAGACAGTAGAGGATTTGGGGTGGATGTGTATCTTGGACTTCAATATAGAATAGAAAAAAAACATTAATTTTTTTGAGTTTTATTATAAAATAATTCATCACTATTTCATTATCATGTATTCATTTGACATTATATATAGGAGAAAATGTATTTGTATGTTGTACAGATCCGATGTTTGGGAGTTGTTACTTCTCAGTCCCAATGTTGTAGAGAGCATGACAAATAATTTTCATGTTTTTAGTGAGAGAATGAAAGAAGTGAATGACTAATTTTTTACTATGATGATCATAGGAGGATTCCCATGGAGTTTGGAGTTGGTGAACATATGTTCATAAAGGTTTCTTCCCGACATGTGTAATGGATGTTTGGTGGGTTGTGTATGATCTCACCCCAATTTCTTGGGCTTTTTTAGGTGTTGGGGTTCACTGATGGGGAATCTTATCATTGGTATCTTCTTCCATGTCTTGAAAAGATTCATGTTGTTTTTACATATATTAGATATGTTAGTATATTCATAATGAAAACCATGTCCCTAATTGGGGAGAGTTAAATATCATGAATGGAACGATGTTTGTGGATCGGTAGGTGGAGATATATGATCATCAATTAAAGTGATGAATGTATGGACCATTCCTTCAATTAATGAATCACAGAGGCATGTTGGCCTAGAGAAGAGTGCATAGGGGCATAATATGTATATGTGTTCCCAGTACCTGATGTTTTTTAATTATTTATTAGTTTTACATATTTTGTTTTTCATGAAATCCTGGTGTTTGTATCTTGATAGTTTATGAGATGTGCTTATTCCATGTTAATTTGATGTGTCTTAAATCTTTAATAATTTGAAGAGGGAATTAATTGAATCAAAATTATTCTGTGTTATGATATAACAAGATTAAAACTATGTTTTCGAGTTAGTGACTATGAATGTTGATTATATCTTAAAAAGGAAGATGAAATTCATTGAATTGTGTGATTGGGGATCTATCTTGTTGTGGTTGTGGTGACCATTGGATTAGTATTTTTCGGGGTTGAGATGGTAGTGAAAGTGGTTGTTTGTAAATGATATGAGTTTTGGTTATTATTAAATTGTGTGTTGTGGTTTCTAGTGGAGCGTATGGTAATGTTGTTTAATGATATGGTTGCGTGGGAATTCTAGAGAAAATTTAATTTGCTTGGTAGTTTTGGCGGATGGTTCTGTTTGGTAAGAATGATATCATTGTGAGGTATCTCATTGGATTTTTGTTAGGAACTCCTTTCCATTTTATTTAAAGGTAGTATTTGATTCTAAGGGGTGATAATTCGTTGATATTCATTAGATGTAATGACCATGATGTTCTGGCCCATTACTTTGTGGGAAACTTTCGGTGGTGGATGTGACTAGAGAAATTTCTAAAGAGTTTGGAGGGTAAAAGGAGGGGTAGGAGAAATGATTTCACTTGGAGAGATTTCAATGTTGTAGAGGGGTGTGATATGTCTTAAGATGTATAGTCTATGGTGGGGAGGTATCATCTATTGTTTAAGGATCTCGAAGTATGATTTTTGGTTCCCATGAAATTTTAGGAGGGGTTGTGTAATAATGTTGGGACATGAAATAGTGTTGGTGAATCATTGAACATAGGGTAGTGGGAAATGGAATAGAGTCTTTGGTGGAGTTTTTCTTGGTTTTTTTCTTATTTGGGGGGGGGGATGCACTATGAAGTAGGATAATATTGTAGATTCTTCTTTGGTTTTAAAGGGTCTATAGAATAGTGGTTTTGACCTCACCATAGCCTCGTCTATAAAATTTTCAGATATGTATCATAGAGATAGCTATTGATCTTGGAGGATATTTTACCATTTCCATTGTTTCATACATGAGTAGGTTTCACTACAATCGAGGTTAATTTTCAGCAATTCTACAGTATAGGCTTAGAGGCTATGCCATGGTCATTTGATTATAGACTTGGTATAAATTCTAAAATCCCCTCAAAACCACTCATTCCTTTGAAAATTTTCTCATTTCATGTGTCACCAAAGTTCATCCCAATGATCACTTTAATCTCATAATAATTTTATTTCATCACTATAACTTGGGGATTGTTATTTTTTATTTCATGCTTTGTTCCCTCCCCCCATCTTGTTTCCCTCTTTATTTGAATCTAATTTCTCATATGGGGAATGGTGCTTTCAGGGGAAACCTTATTCTTTTGGAGTTATTTTGGTAAGAAGTCACGATAAGATTTTATTCTAGGTTGACTATGGTGTTCCAATTAATCATAGTTATTAGAGGATGGCTCTCTCCTGATCCAAATTTTTACAATGGATACAAATCATTATTTAAGGTATGTTCCTTATTTTCAAATTTATTTGTGTAATACAGGTGGGGTTATACTCTTTTTTACCTTGGGAAATATGGTTGTCCATAAACCTAACAATTTTAATGAAATGGTCAACTGAAATTGATGTGGTGGTGGTGGTGGGGGGTTATAATTCACATGTTTTTATAGTATTTGTATATTTTTGATATTGAGATAATTTATGCATAATATTCCATTAAAAATCATAGATTTTGATATCCGTTGTTTGTATTGATTTTAAATGTGTTGTGGAACCCATTTTATTGTGTTTGTTAAGATCCATTTAAAAAGAAATGGGATATTCACTTATATATGGGTAATGAAATATATTTCCTTGGAGATTCATGGTTTTATGTGAATTACCATATGTTAATGAAGGGTAATTGTAGGAAATACCTCATCTAATCTTAGAAATGTTATGTATTGTCTTGTTAAAAATGATGTTATGTGTGGTTGTGATGTGGGGAAAATACGTTATGGTGTGGATGTGTTATGGGGTGGTGAAGTGCAATCGTGATGCGGGGCAGTTATGTGATGAGTTTTTATTGAAGTGTTATAGGGCAGTTGTGGTGGAAAAGTGGATCAGATGTTGATATGGTAGGGAGTAAGTGGATTTGGATAAGAATGGTTGATACTTGGTTAAAGTAGTCATGATGGGGAGGATTAGTTGTTTCATTGTATGTTTTTGTGATGTGTTAGTTTCCTAGGTAGTAATAGAATAGGTCAATAATGATTTGAAATGGCTTGTTCTAGTTTTGTTAATGGGGTAGAAATGGATAATAAATGAAATAAAAATGGAAGCGTGGTTCAATATGGTTGATGTTTTATGAGAAATTAAATCGTATGAATAATGAAATAAATGGGATGAATAATTAAATTGGTTGGTAATGTGAAATATAGAAAAATGGATTAATTTGTGAATGAAGATGAATTGTGAAATGTGGAATGTGGACTATTGTGCGGCATTGTAAATTTAGTTGTGGTAGTGAAAGTTAGAGTTTTTGGTGGTTGGGTGGTGTTGTTTTGAGTTGGTTAGTGATTTTTTTAACCCTTATGTTGGGATTTTGTGTAGATATGTATATAAATACCATGTATATTCGTGGTGGATTTCAATGCACACCCCACCTATGTTGGGAACCCTGTGTGACACCCATATATTTTGGGGTATTTTATTAGTATCCTAATAGTGAGTATTGATGGATAGATACTTATAATTTTTCTTTATCTTTCATGTGTTGACTAAATTAACATGTTATGATGGCTAGAAGTCAAAAGTGCACTTTAGTGATATCTAAAGAGGTGATGAGATGTATTGTGGTGGGGGTCATTCATGGTAGGATGAGGGAATGAGGCTGATGTCCTTAATGTTCACAATACCATTCTACTATATTTATGGTTATAGTTGAGATGTGATGCCATCACTGAGGTATCTTTCTGAAAGATGTGATGTAATGACCCTTGTGTCTTCATGTGAGTTGTGATGTGATGACCAGTTTCACATAAGGTACTTTGAATGATATGATTTTTGGAAGTTATGGGAGAGCCAGGATGTGTGACACAATGGTGTTAGAGTGGAAAATAAGTGGGACAGTGGTATGAGGTACACATTATCAATATGTTTCTAATTATTATACTTATCTTTCATTATTCTATGAGTGTTCGTTAGGGAGGATGTAACTGTATAGCTGACCTATTTTTGTGAAGTTGGTTTTTTTTGTCTTATCATGGGTGGATTAGAATTCACTTTCCATTTGTACATGGGATACATGGGTATTATACTACTGAATATACTAGTATTCCCAACCTATGTATGGGAATTTTTTTTCAGGATTCTAGGAGGACTACTTGGATCATGATGGACATTACTATATACAATGTTGTCTTAGTTCTTATAATTCTTCCTTCGATTATATTTGTGATATTTTTTTTGGAGTGTTATATATATATATATATATGACTACTTTATTCATAAATTTTGCGATGATTTATGTTTCCTTTTTATATTATTCCATAAATTTGGTTGTGTTGATTTATCCTATATTTCGATAATATTATTATAAAGGGTACTGCCCACCATTTGTTATATTTTTATAACCTCAGTGATAGTATCCAATTCGGGGCTTACTGGAGGTGGGAATCAGGGTTTATTATCTGTCATCCTTCATCTTCAGGCCATGAGGGGTACCGTTGGTGTGAGGGGCCATGAATGATAGGAAATAAAATTAGAAAATTTTATATTTGAAATTTCATTTTCTTAAAAAATGTTTTCAATAATATTTTATATTTATAATTAAATTTAAAATTTCTAGTTTTTTTAGAAGTTTTATTGAGAAAATAAATATTATTTATAGATTAATCATTTCAATTTTATATTAAGATGATTTTTGGGATTTTTCGTAAAAATATTGATTTTAAGTAAATTATATAAAATGACATGACCTTTATGACATTATTAGGATATAAAAACAAATTATTCATTTAGAAACATTTTTATTGATAAAATATTTATTTAACAAGTAAAATAATAAATAATAAATTTTATTTTTAAATTAGAAAAAAAATAATTTCTATTTTTTATCTAATTGATATTTTTTTCTAAAATTTTCTTTATGCATTAAACATAAATTATTTTGAAAATAATTTATCTCATTTATTGAAATTTAATAATATTAATTTTTTTTTCATATGTTCAATTATTATATCAGAATTATTTAGTAAGGGTATTTACATTTTTGGTCAGAAAAATAAGTTTTCGAGGGTAAACAAAATAATAAACATGGTAAAAGTAAATTACGGACAAGAGTAAATTCATTGAAAAAATGGTTAAATAACTAAATACTTTATCAAATATTTTTGTTGATGAGATTTTTTTTTGAAAATGAATCACCCCTTTATTTTATTTTACACATTAGGGACCTCATTACTTTGAAAATATCCTTCATTTCATATAAATATATACATATTTTCAAAAGTGTCGTATCACTCACTTATAAAAGGATACTCCTACTACCCCTTAAAAGATAATTTTTTTAAATATACCATACTATAAGACATAATTAATCCCTGAATAATCATCTCCTACATTATTTGATTTTCCCCATAGTTATCCAAAATTTATTTTAAATCAAGAATGTTTCCCAGAAAAAAATCAGATTATTCTAAGTAAATATTTTTTCTTTTATAATCATTTTCTATTTTTTCTTCTACTACTTAATATGAAATATATGTTAACCATTTAAAAATAATTTTATCAGTATTATTAGTATATTTAAATGTTTTTATTAATGTAATGTATATTAAATTCCTCTCCCATTTTCCTTACAGAAAAGATAATGTCATTTTTAGTACATGCGCACTACCACATCCATGAACAAATGTTTTTATTTTTTTTAACAACCTTAAATGGATGGTTCAAATGGGTTATTTAATGAATAAATATTATATTTATAACATTATTTTGAAATTTAAATATATTTCTACCTTCTATTAATTATATATAAAATGAAAGAGACATTTGTGTGTATATGTAGACTACCCCCTCTTTGGGAAAAGTTTTTTTATTGTTAATTACAGCTATAGTTGGATTATTATATGAATTAATTTAATGAATAAAAATTATTCATATGAAATTATTAATTTTCTATAATTTTTATACTAATATATAACTCATTACTAATAAAATAATTTTTTATCATATAAAAATATCAAAATAAGGTCATCACTGATTTCATCTTCATGAATTATGACAAAAATTTTCCTAGAAATAAATTAGACAATTTAAAATCATTATATAGAATGTATTTCAATATATTATATAATTTATTAATGATGAAAAAGGAATAATGTAACATGAATCAATATCATGTTTTTGAATTATACCCAAAAAAAATTTAATCACTAATATACAAAGATAAATACAAACTAAAACTAACTAATAAATATATAACTATATTTATAATTGATTAATATATAAGGTAATAAAATTTAATAAGGTTAGAAATAAATTTATTATTACAATTATGTTTGTTATATAGGGTGTTAAAGCACATTCCTATAAATCTGGATTAAAAGATAAGGGGGTTTATTAACTCAACTAATTTTATTGATTCATAATTATTCCTCTCATAATATTGTATTATATGATTCTTTTATTATATAATATATTGATATTATATTGAAAATATTACTCAGTTTATATGAAATTAAATTTTCACAGAAAATAACGATTCTTTGATGGATTTCATTCTTCATAGAATTTGATGATGTTAATAATAGTTTCCATCCTCTCAAAATGAACTAATTCTCTTACATATCAATATTCACTCTTCCTTCATATGATTATCTTATAATATTGAAATAAATAAAATTATTACTAGTGATAGTTATGTTTTTCATTACCACTTTTTAATGGAATTATTTATCACCCATTTTATGAAGTGGGATTCAACATTGGTTTTTTTTTAAAAAAAATTGAAAACATTTTCCCTTTCTCTATCATAATTATCTTCCACTCCACATTTCCTCTAAGACCATTTATTTAATTTTCAAGGACTAATTATAGATATTCATTTCTAAATAGTTTTTTTAGAAATATATTCAATTAATCTCCTCAAAATTATCTTTTGAATGTGACCTATAACTTCATATTTTTATGATTATGATAATAAGGTTTAATGAAATGTCATTTCAGGAGTTCCATTCAATTTTTTCTTTATTTACAATATATATCTCTCCATTGATAAAAATGATTCACAAATTAACCTATAATTTCTTTTAAGAAATACTCCTTTTAAGAAATTGAATTATTTTCAGCAACCAATCTAATTTTGATACCACATTATACGATACCATTTAGAAATGATAAAATTTCAATTTATTTTCATGTTTTTTAATGAAATTATTATTGATTAATATCCAATGGATAATATTTGTATTAATATTTATGGGTGGGGTCCTATTTTTTCCTCTAATTCATTGATTATGTTTTTCTATCTCATGAGATAAAAATGGTATATGTGTTATGATAATTACGTCAATAATTAGTCATGAGTTACGAGTCTTGAGGCACTAATGGGTCACATGATGTAATTCCAGAGCCACCATATAATGTTTCATAATATTTTGTTTAATGAAACCATATATAATGTTTTACTATTATTATTTTATTCTATAATTTATTTTTATTATGTGATTCAATGACCTGAAAATTTATTCTTTGTATGCCTATGACTATACTCTATCCCTCAGGTTTATTATCTCACACTTTTATACCATGGTACAAGTTTGTTTGTTTGAGTTTACATTTCTTATAATCATGAAATATATAAAACACTTATTTTCATATATTATTTATATTATTACTTTTACCCAATGATTATGTTTTCTCGTATACTTATTATATATCCCTTGATGACATATTGATGAGTTTTTCTAATACTGATAATTTGAGCTCATCACTTCCTTATTTTTTCATTAGCGAGGTTGTGAAGATGATTAAAATTAATGATATGTATTTGAGAGAGTTAAGTGTAATTTTACTATGGGGAAATATTTACATGTTTTTTAAAATAAGTTTCATATGTAATTGATCCTCATACACACCAAAAATTTTGTTATTTGGATTGAGAGATTATTTGTTAGATGTAACGATTAAAAAAGGTTAATATTTTAAAATAATGTTAATTTTGAGTTTGGTTCACTATAGTTGGTTCAAAGATACTAATTAAATTATTTGTTTTTATCATTGGGACAAGGAGTGTGGTTTTGGGTCACTACACTTTTAATATTTGAAAGACTTGTTTGTATGAATTTTTCATTGTTGAATTTTATTTTGAATGATTTATGTACATTTAAGGACATGTTTTATATAAATTATTAAATTATTATTTTTTAATAATCTCTTTCTTTAAAAATCTAATGAATAAGAATTTATCTATTTTTTGGACTTTTTGAAGTTGTACACAGTACATAAGACAAATAGACGTAATAATTTTTTTAAAACCATCCAAATTCTTAAATATTGTGGCAAGTTATATTATCTTGAAATTACATTCATTGAGTAAAAAACCTATTTTGATATCAATAAAATAATAATAAAAATATTTTTGAACTTTTGGAGGGTAAAATCCCTAATTTACATCTTGTATTCACTCATGAGCCAAAAAATCCAAATTTCCCCCATTTGCAAAACATGAACATATGTGGGTATTTTAAACATACCCACAATAGAAATTATTTTCCATGACAAGACTCATAGGTCCTCTAATAACCCAAATCAAAATAACCTTTTTTTCAATTAAGAACCAACTCATCATGGTCTACCTTTGATTGACATCCATTATTCTACTCCACAACTCCAGAAACAAGGAGAACTAATAAAAAAAATAGATTCATTCTCTAAGAATCATTAAAAATATTATCACATCACTCAAATATACTATTTTACCCCAAAATCACCAAAATATCATTGATCAATTAATTTTGAAGCATACATCTCTTCCCGTCATAATACATAGATCATAAGGGCCAATTATAAGCTGCATTTCTCCCCACCATCAGAATCACATATCGATGAACATTACCAGTGGTTAATTGACCATGTAATTTTTGTTTAAATTCATATACGTATAATTTTAATAAAAGTATTGACTAGTAATTCTATAAATGACCATCCTCAAGAATGTTCGACTACTCCATCCAATGTACCATCACACTATATAGTCATGATTCTTTAGTTACTGATGGTACCCTGATATCATACAACACTCAAAAAAATTTCCATATATTACACTCAGTTTAATTTTGTAATTTGATCAATAACTACCCACATGATCCATCATAATCTCACATAAATAACTAATACATCACTGTTATATATCACCTTTGAATAATATAAACTCCACCCCAATATTGATGCCAATGATTGGACCCCTTCCCGTATCGTATCTGAATCCCATGATTGGTATTTAGCATGAAACTAAATCAAATATTATCTACTAGTAGAATTTTACCCCAATGCTATTTCAACTATTTATTAAACTTTCTCATCACACTCAAAAACCTAGGAAGATGATGATCATATCCACCATATTCTACTCTCCATGAATTATTAATCATAATTACCATATTTTTTCTCTAGATCATTAATTAGTTCCAACAAATAGCATCAATCACCACAATTTTGTACTCAAAAATAATATCATCCATGAAACCAATAGAAATTCATCAATTTGAAGGTTTACTACTACCATGGAATTTTTTGAAATCCTAAATATATAGATTCCCATATAATTCCCTCTGAGTATAATGCTAGATAGATTTATAACACCACCCCTCCCTGAAAATCTATGTCAAAGAACATCCATTGGTTGACCATACCAAAATCCCTTTATCCACTTCCAATTTCACCTCTTAATCCAGCAGTATATCTCTAATTCTCAACCAATCTTTAGGAAACTATTCTAAAAAAATATCACTAAAATCCATTTGTCCTCATTTCATTATGGTCATTAATCTATCCATATGAAATAGGAATCATGAATAACTCACACATACTACCACAATTTCATCTTAAAACAAATGGCGTATTCTCTTGAACCATTTGTTCACACAACCTGAATCGAACACCCCTGATTTAAAAATCATATAATCATCTAAAAACATGTCCCCATGATCTATTTCAAGTGCAATGAACTTAAACATCTATTCGTGTGAATATCATGCAACCACTTGAGTTTCCCACTTGAATGTTTCTCAACAACACCTGTTACCAAAATTAAGCATACCCAAATATGTGTACACCCTGATGACACCTGAGTATATCATCTATCTTGGGATAATTCTAGTTCTATAAATATTTTACTCACAAACATAAACAAATAACAATGACCCACCATATTTAAATATCATCTAGCTAGAAGAACCCTAATAACTTTTCATGATAATCCTAACATCACACCCTTGAAAAGGCTAATCACACGATCACCATGCACTTTGGTAATCATCTCAAAATAAAAAACATATACCCATTATATTTAAATCTTATATATGAACATCTAGGATAATAATATTCCATTACATTAGAAACTGAACTTGACTAAATGGTGTTAGGTATTAAAGCAATCCTTTAATTAAAATCTATCCTAGATAACAATATAACCTCATGTGATTTTCATCACTAAAATAGATGATGCCTCACAAGATTGTACTCAGGTGGATGCCTTTTTTGCATGTTTTATCTTCCATTAAACAAAAAAACCCATTATTTTATGTTCTTAATATGTATTAAATCATCAAGTATATATCTCATACTTGATACCACATCCTCTGTATTAATCTCATAATTGGGAGCATTTCCCCAACCTTATTTCTTCTATGGAACTGAAAAGACTTTGTAAACAATATATTGGGTTTTCATCGCAAATTTAATTTGGATCACCAGTATCCTAAGGAACATATCAAGGCTCTAGGCTATCCCAAATTTACCATAAATCTTATCTCACATTTTTTATAGCTCACAGGCTTTCTTACATGCCCCCATATAATATGACATATATAAAATAATGTATCTATGAACCCACTTTTGGGTTCTCACTTATATATATATATATATACTATAGGTATCATATAAAAATTCATAAATCCACACTTGGGAACTCATCCTCACTGGGAATCTACATATGATACTAGCTCCCTGAGAACCATGAACTCATCTACACATATATAAAAGCATCATACATTGATGATCCAGGTTGAGTAAAATCATGGTCACGATGTTGAGTTAAGTAGAATGATATTGAGAAGCTATATAAAAAACAATCATATATGTTTTTATTGATACTTATGTAATTGAACCCATTTCACCTTTGGATGAAGTATTAGGGCATAATGTTCCTAAATCGACTCATCCAGGGTGGGAATTCTTAGTATTCATCAAGGAACATCTGTATGTAGAATTCAGATGAGCTTCTTCTTATGAATATCTCATTGTCTAGATGAGTATAATTTCACTAAATATTTATATGAAAAAGCACCACATAATTTTTTGATGATAATTTAAATAGTTGAACCATATCTCCAATGAGATCAATCACAAACAAGAACACAAATTTCATTTGAATAATATGTGGATAATATGATGTATGTACACTTGAAAGATTATAATCGCCGTATCCCCAATAACTATAAAAAAAATCTAAAAAACCCCAATGCATCAAACTCTGTGAAATCATACATCTAGAAAAGATGCATCCCTAAATAACCAACTGTTATCACTGGTAACATGGAATTTCCTTAGAAAAATAAGTTCTTGATACACTTTTTAGAGGTCCATTGCAAGCTTTGACACATTCCTATAACATTTTTCTACCACCCCAAATAGTAAGATAAAATAATGCTCTATATCACATTGTAATGGATTTATAACCCAGACCACTAAACTATTTAATTGAATGATGTCGTCTAGTTGACCTCAGCCACACATTCTTATATTTTTATGGTTTCCAAGTAGCTATGAGTGTCTAGTGGTGTTACCATGGGTAGTATATACCCTTATATTAAATTAAGAAAATATATTGTACAAAAAAACGACCATTATAAATAATCTGAGTACACAAAATAAATAAGATAGAACATGAAATATCTAATAAATCATAAAGCATTTAGTCAAATATATAAATGATCATAACAATATTAATAAAAAAATTCATCAATATGATCTAAAATTTGAGGAAAATAAATAATAATAACATGAGGCTCCACTACCAACCCCATTCCTTATCTCATCAAAATCTCTAGACTCCACCTGATCTACCCAACTTGATAGTGCTAGATTAGGAATTTATCATACCATAACCAATGAAGAATGAATTTTGTTCAAGTACCCAAGTGAATTGGAATCATGATTAGGTTTTTAATAGAACATAGTAGGGAACTATCAATTGGGTGCCAAACATATCAAGTAAATAAGTGTATATAAATGTCATATTAATAAATGAAAAAAATTAATATGATTTTTAAGCATAAATAAATAACCACCTTCACTGATAATATTGTAAGGTGATACTTGGGACTGACGACACCTACTTCAATTAGTTCTTGAGTGTGGATAATCAAATAAAATAATTATGAAACATAGTATAAATATCAGAAACAATATTGTAGTATGAGAACACAGACATTCGTAAGAGGTAATAATATGAAATACATATATATAAGGTTCAAATCCAATTTATAAGATGGAATTATATGAAATCTAGTAGTATTTGGAATACATCCAATTCATTAGAGATGATCTAAAGAAGTCTAAAAGACCATTTTTTATGAGGTAATGAAAGGAAAACTGGTAGTATTCGGTATAAAGAGATGAATCCTTTGCAATAACATGGGCATCCCTTGGTATGAGGCATTAAAAGATGAATCCTAGGTTATCTAGGCATTCCATATAAGCATAAATCGAAATCCTTGGTGAGAACCAAGGAATTTAAATTCATTCGGTATACAACCAAATCCTAGGAAGCAAACATTGGATTTCCCTATTCTTTAATCTAGGCCCACATTTCTCTAGTAAAATCTCAAATAATATTAATAATGTTAAGTGTTAGAAATCTGTTGAAACCTATTTCATATAATAGAGTTTTCTATCTCATGTTCCTAGCCTAACCTCGTCACTATAGCCATGTTAGGATGACATCATCGAATCAGGTTCAATGGTGAAACTAACAATCATCACTAACATTTCATACACTAACCATATCAAGGGATACAGAACACTAGGGCACCCACAAATGTACCTTAGACCACAAAAAATATCAAACACTCTCAATTAGTTACCTTTTATTAATTATAACTCTCTTTCCAAGACCATTACACAGAGGTAAATCTATTCCTCAACATTATCATAATCAAACATCATCCTCATAGAAATCATAGGAGAAGTAACACTTTCACTAATCTAAAAAGATGGTATATTTACAATTTCACATACCATGTCATCCTAGATCACAACAACCATCCAAACCATCATGAATTACACATCTGTATACCAACCCAAGACCTCACATTCTAGTGTGGGAAGAAAACATACCCCTTTTGCTAAATAGAAAGCCCAACAGATCAAGGTAATTGCACAGTCCCAACATATCCAATCAAATCCAATAAACCCAGCTATCACACATCCTTACTCATGGGGATTAAGGTATCTTATTTAGGTCTTCTATGTCACATTTGTTTCATTTAATTTATACCACCAAGGTTCCCATTTACTTAATAATTCAATTCTATAATAAATCCCTTATCCATAAATGATTGGGAACTAATATTGGGTTGATGGACCATAAATCTCAAGTAATGAATTTATAATTATGGTATTATCCCTCAAAAACCAAAGAAGAAACCGAATGATCAATGTTATGTAGTTTACCTTATCTTTTATATCCATTTCCAAACATGTTACTTTAACAAAAATTTATTCAAATATAAGGTATGTTTCCCATGGTGGTGAGACCACATATCATGTGCATATAAATAATATGAATTTACCATAGGGTCATACTGATGGGAACACCTACCTCAATAAATTTTATAATCATTTAATAAAATAATAATAACCACTCAATATCAACATATCCCTGCATCAACTCCTGAGGTCCTAACTCAGGATATCACATCCAAAGAATTAATTATAACAAATTATAATTAATTAGTCAATTTAATTTATTTAGGTGTAAATTCCCAAAACTCACTAAAATTATTATCTAACCAAAAACTATAATATATGGTGGTGGACCCCATACATGGTACCCATGTTGATTTTTGATAGACAAAATCCTTAATTTATCATTTAGAAAAATCATCCTTTCTATATTAATTCCAATATCCCTAAATAAAATTAAGGTAGTGATATACCTATTTGAATACAAAAAACATAGTGTGATCAAATTAATGGGATATCATTTCTCTAAACATAAAAAATAACCTATATTTTGGGATGATCCCCCTAGTTTATTGGAATCACCGGTAAAAACTATCTCCAAAAACAATTAAACAACAATGAGATGAAGAAGAAAGAATAGAGGGAAACCCATTTTGGAGTGTTTTATTTTACAAAATATTTTCTCTAGATTAAAAAAATACTTGATTCTATAAATAATTAAGGGATATAATCCCTTAAAATCAAACAGAGTGGCAAGAGTCCCTCCATACTCATCTATATTCTTATATATATGGTGTGGAACACCCCAAAATACACTTGAAACAAATTTTAAATATATTTTTTGAAATTCTAGAAACATTTTTCCAAAGTATTATGTTGTACATAAGAAATTTGAAAGTATTACACTCCACATAATAATTTTTAGAGTCTTAATCCATGTGTGATAATTTTTAAATTCATACATCATAATATTATCACAACATCAATTTCATCCATGTATGACTTTTTCTAGACCAATTTTTTTACAATATTTCATTATCTATAATACTTCTGTTTTAAGAAGTTTTAATGTCATGTGACATAATAATTTGATTGTTTCAAAGTATTATTTTTATGAATTTTCTCTTTAGAACAAGAATTCTAAAATTATTATATTGTGTATAAAACACTAATATATAAATCTTTTTGAAACCGTAAATGATCTAAAGAATAAC
Organism: Viscum album; assembly: GCA_963277665.1. NCBI lineage: Eukaryota > Viridiplantae > Streptophyta > Magnoliopsida > Santalales > Viscaceae > Viscum > Viscum album. The sequence goes on along the minus strand of OY728133.1, from coordinate 146,498,768 downwards.
ACTAGTTTGGGATTTCACTAAATTGGAACCCTATTAAAGACACTATATTTCAAGATCAATAAAAAATATCCGAAAATATCCTTCTCCTTTGAAAAAATCAAACAAACCCAACCCTTATTGCAATATTAATTAAATCTAATATAATAAATCCATCCCACCACCATCACAACCTGCCATTGCACACTTGGTAATTGATTTTCTGGATATTATGAAAATGGGAATAGGTTTATATTAAAATATATTATATTTTTTTAATTTAAATGGTAATAATAATGTATTAGAGTTTTCTATTTGTGTTATAGTTCATTTATTATTTTTTAAAATTAAATAAGTTTAGATTGAAATTTTAGGTTCAGTTTTTTTATACAGATTCGATTTTATGTACCTCTATTTTCCCAGATAATGACTCATTTTTATACCTAATTATATCATACATAATAGTAAAATAATATTGTAACAAAAAAAATATTGTTTTTTACTTAACTATCTATTTTTCTATATTTATAAGAATTATTACATGATATAAAATAACTACTATTTATTCAAATTGATAACATAGAAAACTTAATAAAAAATAAATAAAGATACTTTATCTTCAATAATAAAAAAAGATGGTTACAAGGTGATGAATGATATATTTAGCATAAAAAATATCACCAATGCAAATTTAATTTTTTTAAATGTGATTTATATTTATGTTTATACATCTAGATTAAGTGTAAGATTATGCAAGAAATGGGATTGGTGTTAAAATAGATGGTTGAAGTATAGTGGACAATGTTAAGAGTCTGATTAAAATAGGATGTTCAAATATAAAACTATAGGGGGACATAATCAGGTTTTAGAGATCTAGAGTATGATATTATTATTTATTGTTGATATATAGAAGTAAAGGTAGGGCCAATGTTAGAGTATATGGGTCCAGAGTAAAATTGGATCATGTATCCTGAATAATAATGAAAAGAGAGGTTTCTGGTGATGGAATATAGAGTTTTATTATCATATGTTATTATAAAGATATTTTTAAATATATAATAGTGGTGTTCATTTTAAAAATGAAACTAATTATACATTTATTTTTCATTATACTATACCACCACTAATATAATGGAAAAAATATTTGTTAAACTAAAAAAATTCAATTGATGATGTATTTTCGAAAAACATGATTAATAAAACAAAACTACATATTTTATATGTTTTATATCATGAGAAATAGTATCATTTATCTCCAATTATTAGATATATCTTGGAGGAAGTTATGTTCTTTAACTTATTTATGAAATAAAACCTCAAATTAAAACTCTTGTAGCTAGTATTTTGTCTCCCAATTTTTATCCACTTACCGTCATCACCTGTACCATATAAAAAGGTGATATGACCTATTCATCTAGTTATCTCCGAGTCCCTATCACCTATTATATGTTGGGGTTGACCTAAACCCAATATATGGTGGTTTTTTTCATAATCAAACATCAATCAGTCTAATATGATCACGAATACATTAAACAAATTAAATAACCTATCTAAATACAATCCATTATTTCACAACCACAACCTCCCCCTCATCATAACATACCATAAAGAGATCTCATTAAAAAAATTTATGGTACTTCAATATAATTAAAAACTCAATTAATTCTCAAATTCATCACCATATTATCACACCATATTGATTAAGATATAAATCAAACGATAATGACATTCTCATAGAAAGTAAATATCAATCATTAACTCATTGACAAGGGGTGAAAAGGTAATGAGAATCATTATTGAGAATAATATAGATCTCTGGTTGACCTGATAATAGTAAAAACAATATAATACACCTAGGAAAGAATGAAACTACAGTAAATTTTTTGAGAAAATGAATAAAAAACCACACATTAAAATTCACATAATTTTGGATTTATTTTTACCCCAATAAATTTTCTAAAAAGGAATATAAATTATTTGTAGAGTCAAATCCTATTATTGATCACTCTAAAAAATAATGATTATACAAAAGATAAAAAAATAAAACTGTTATAATTTATTAGTAAATATTAAATTACATTTTTCATAAACCTGAAAAAATATTATATACATAAACTTCACAAATAAAAAAACCAAGTTAGATTTGAGAAAATGAAATCACAAAAGGATTAATCAATATTAAATTTACCACATCCCACCAACTAATTAAATCTCAAAAATAAATAAATAATTTTTTATAAATCATTACAAACCCCAAACCCCAAACTGAAAAAACTCCACCAATTGAGAATCCAAAACTGTACTTTGATATAATAGCAAAAGACCAATTGTATCTCCCATAAATTTACTTAAGAGATATTAAAATAAATTATGAAAATTATTATTATCCCTAAAATTAGCAAAACCCTAGGACCTCCAACATGTATTTGCTATCCTGGGAAGGGTACCATAAATACTATTGGAATTGTGGAATGAAACCACAAAGTATAACTACTTATACCTATAGTAATACACCCTTACTGAGACTAAATTACATTTTAAAATAGGTTCACATCCCCATATTATAGATTTATCCAAATAAATATAGGGGATCTAAAAATGCTATTGGTGATACCGTTCACATGATATAAAGAAAAAGTTTCTTCTTGAGACTTATAAAAAAATTAGCTTGAACCATCCATAAATTAGGCATAGTAAACTATAGATTAAAAAATTATGAATCAATTAGTGAGTATCCTGCTATAAAATATATAAAATAAGGCAAAATATATATTATAATTCATGATTAAAGTATAAATATCAAAAGATCAATCCAAACCATAGATATATAAATAAAAAAGTTTTCAAGGATTGTATTTATCTATAAGAAGTAAAATACAGATGGCATTAAAACCAAATTGCATGATTTCATACTAATACTATAAAATCCATAATAAATCTCACCTTGAGATAAATCATCCAACTAAGAGTATCTACTTTAAATTTCATGTACCCCTAATATTTATTGATGCAATTTATAAATAACACATTATGAATGGGTGGAGGATATTACACTAACCTAATAGGTTTCCCTCAATATCCTCAAATTCCTGAGTGAATGTAATCAAAATGTATGACTATTTATGTTTGTGGTATAATAAAAGAAACAAAGCCATTATAATAAAATTAAACAACAACATGATAAAATAAAACCTAATGTACAAAATAATAAATGGTAGGTAACTTTCCATACACTTCCAAGTAAACAATACCAAATAAGTATATTAAACACATTTCACACCACTAAGAGAATGTTAATATAAAAATATATATAAAACATATCATGAACCATCAAGAGAAGATTCAGAAACATAAATATTCTCATAAAACACTCCTTATAGAGACCCATATAACCCAAAATTCAACAACAGCCATTTATATATAATGTGGATTATTATAAAACATGTCCACTAATATGACCCTAACATTGATCATAGTGTAACATGGTCTGTAATAAATCATTTGTATGAATGGGGTCCTAACCTAACCATTAATTAATACCCTTTCATTGAACACGGTGTACCATAGACACACATTATTAAATATTTTTGGATTGGGGTGTAACATAATGATTGATCAACCCCCATTATGGACTTAAGATTAACACGACCATTGGTCACATATTATCATGAATCGTTGAATAATGTAGTTGATTACCAAAACCCTAGAATGCATCATGAAATCAAAATCCCACTTAATCTACAACCCTTTTTCCATGATGATATGATTAAATAATTAATAGATATAAAACAACCATAAAATTTTTCATCAAATGGACACACAAACAAACAGGTCAAGATGCCTTTATTAACCAAAAAATAATACCATATGAATATCCATTCCCTATAAATAATGAACCCAATTAATCTAAATCATGTTCAACTTGTAAAACCCATCATTCATGTTAACTATAACATACAATGTTTTTATACCTTCATCCCCTCATTAGTACTAAGGATCAAGGGCTAACCCCAATCAAATTCCAGAGTTCATAATAAATTAGAAAAAGATAAACCCCATTCATTTAAAAATAACATCCTTCCTAAAATAAGGCCAAGATTTCCCAAGTTTATGCTCTTTAAGGGTTAAATCTAAAAATACCACCATACTAAAATGTGAATCCCTAATATAATGAATTGTGGCCCTCTACATGACCCCTCTCACTATTATACCAACACTAAGCCATATTCAAACTTAATGAATATATCCCCAAATAAACCCCAATTATTTTAACTAAACCACATTCTCTCTTAATATAAATCATTTAGAAAGCACATTCACTTTTTATCCTAGATGAATTACGAAACAATTGGTACACCCTAACTAATCTCTGGTTACCCTTTATCAAACATGTAAACCGTTCATGTGATAATTCTATCAAACACAATATAATAACTCCCAATTTCCAATTTATATTCATCATATCCAACACTCAGCCATATCCCATTACTGAAACCTCTAAATGTTAACAAAAAGAAGTCCCATATGACACCCTATTTCACCTATTTTATCAACCACTAGTATATTACCATGGTCCAATACATCCAATCAAACCTATTCTGACTACCGTGAAGCTAGATCCTAGAATAACCCTACTTTATATGAAATGACCAAATCATACATTCAAATATTTATCCCAACCATTTCACAATCATGCGTGAAAATATTCACACAGTTATTATATATGTTCTATATTAATTTTTATGATGAATTATCCACATCAAAACAATATTTTAAATCCCCAAATATCCATTTTTGAAATGTGTCATCCAAACCAAAAAATTTATACCTAAAACATATGATCTATACAATTTTGGAAAAAATCTAAACACCTATTTAAATGAAATTTCGTCTTTTTAATCAATAAAAATCCATTAATACAATCACCCTAAAAACATGAAAAAATATTATTTAAAAAACAAAATCCAAATTCATTTCCTTTTAAAATTACAGAAACAAACATAAAAATATATATATTATTTTTTAAATGTCCAATCATCATTTGACACAGGCTTATGAAATCATATCAAATCTCACCCTACAAAAAATTCTAATATATTTAATTCATTTTCATTATATATATATATATAATATTATTATAATATAAAACTATAATATATAGTTTTAGTGTTATATATATATAATAAAATATATGTTAATTATTTATTTAACCATCATACATTACATCTACCCAGTACTATAAATACGATGTTTTCTAAATAATCATCATATATAGAATAACAATGCAGTATATAAAATGATAGTTAACTCTAAACATCTTGTATTTTTGTTTTTTTAATAATGGTTTTATTTTTTATTCCTTTATAAATATCACAAACCAACCTAGGACACCCATGAATCGAACTCATCAACTAGTCATTTTCAAGGCTTTAAGGGAGTTCTTGATTCACTTAAGATAGAAACTAGTTCATGTGCATTAGGAAAACAAACACTTGGGAACAATTTCAATAAATAAAATAAACCGACTAGTATACTTCCACCTAAAAAATTGGCATGAACTATATATATATATAATCCATGATAAAAACTAATAGAATAAATAAAAGAAAAACAATCATACAATTAATTAAATAAATAAGTATTCATCGTACAAGAATCTATCAATAATAAACTAACCATAAATGAAATTACATCATCATATCAATAAACCAAATAGATAAATGAGAGTTCTAGGTCGATAAATTCATTACAAAAAACCTAGAAAACCAAAAACATAACACTAAAATGCATATCCATGTGACCCATAGTCACCCAACATATCCCAAACCTCTAATACCAAACCAAATCGCAAATGGACCAAGATAATGGACCGTAGTTGGGAACCTAAAAGGAAAAAAAAAGGGAATATTATACCCATTAGTATATACAAGGTGTGAGAAAAATAATCATTGTAAGACAACACTAGAGTCCTTGAAATTCCTTTTGGATTAAAATTCATTTGATCAAGTTTCAAATATAAAAAGTAAATAGTTTTTTATTATAGGTTTCAGAAAATATATAACAAACAATTTTTTTTAAATCTACACTATTATTTTATGAAAAACCATAGTGAGGAAATTCATTTTAGATAATAGTTTAAACATTTTTCTCTAAATAAAAATAAATTCTTTATTAAAAATATTTAAAATAAAAGAAAAATTTAAAAATAATTTTTATCAATTTGAAAAGAATATTTTAAAATATTTAAAAAATTATTTTGAAATCAATATCATACACCATAAAATAATACCAATTAAAGGGAACCATGTCCTAAATAGAAAATAAAAAAATGTTATATGTACTCCACATACCAATCAAAAATGGAATAAAAAATAATATAGTGTTTTTCTCCATATCAAACCAATATACACATAATAGTTTTCACGGGCTCTACCTAGGGCTTTAATGTTATATAGTAAAATACATAAAAAATATGAAAACTTTTTTACCTATGTTGTGTCTTAAGACAAGCCATTCAACTATCCTATACTCAATATCATCTGGGGAGATCCCCACTGGCCCTACCCAAGTTCCCTAGTACTAGGAAAATGGTAACATGTGACTATATAATTTATAATAAATCTTGAATTACTACCTATATTCTTGGGTTCCAAAGTCCAAAACATAGTTAGAGTGAGAAAACAATTCATACAATGATCAGTAAACATGAAAAAACTCTCCCTCACCTCCAACTTCCTCATAAGAAACAAAAAATATTTATCCTTCAACCAGTCTCTACATTCATCAAGAACCACCCATAAATGGAAAAAAAATTTGAAACTAATAGGGTCTCACACACCCACACGTTTTAAAAACTACTTGAATGTGACAAATGATCATTTTTGAAAAATGATTCATAACACTATGATTTTTACAATAATAAAAAATTATCTTATATAACATTTCATCAAACATTACATGCAAAACAAACTAAAAATTAATATAAGAACAATCACCACTTTCTATAAAAACATTTAAAAGATAAAAATATCACCCTTTTACTGATTTCATTTCCCAAATGGGGTTAAAACACTTTATTTAACCCAAATCCCTTTGAAAGAACTTCATAAACATTTAAAAAATAATCAAAATCTCTAATTAAACATGGAAAACTTATGAATCCATAGAATACCATTTTTTCACAAGATATTTCACTTTAAAACAAATTTTCAACCCAAAAAATCAATCACATATAATTATAATTATTTGAATAAAAATGTTACGTTATTAAGAACATAGTGGAATTACAAATAAAATAAGAGAATTAAAAGACATACCTTGAGTAATCATTAAATATACGAGAAAAAATTACATTTAATTGTGAACACCCAATGAAGAAATAAAACACTCTCCCAAAACACTAAAACCCAAAATCCCCATGATTCAAACTCACTGAAATAATAAAATTAAACTAACCAATGATTAGGGTTGATAAAAGAAATCAAAAATCAAGGAGAACGATAAATAATCCAAATGATATAAATAAAGAATAAAAATAAATTGTAAAATAAATTGAAGATTATATGGGATAGTTTGGAAATAAATAAGGAAGGATAGAAGAAACCCATAATGCTAAATAAATTTAATATATTATTTATTTTTTAAATCCCATAATGCTGGAATTTAAAAAAAAATTACATACCCATCCAAAAATATCATTAAATTTTTTCAATATTATAATTCCTAATTTTTATTTCACCCTTCATATATTATAATCTCATAATCCTGAAATGCATATATATCTTTATAGTTAATATTAAATGTCTTGAAGAAATTGACTAGATTATATTGAAACCAAAATTCATTCATGTAGTGAATAATGTGTTCTAAGTTATGAAAAACCATTACAAATTTATTATGACATAATTAAGTTGTGTAAATTTACAATTTTATACTTATTATGGGACAGAACATATAAAAATAAAAAATATGTATTTTTTTTTAAAAAAAATCCCATTAATTTTTTTATCAATGCATATTTATGGTTTCATGTTGCTTCCTCAAACATATCATTCCACTAGAGAATATTGACTAAGTAAGCAATCTTGTTATATAGTAATTTATATTAATGATCTATATTTCCAAAATCCATTATTTATAATATTGGTGATATTATATTTATAAAACCTCTATATTAGTATTATATGATGGATCTGGTATTTACACCGTCAACAAAGAGATAGGGAACACATCATGAATTTATGAGAGGTTTGGAAGATGCACTAATAGATAAAATAATGTATCTATTTTATCATAAATATCAAAGGGGTTGGTGTATCTAGGGATTAACTTTCTCATATTCTTGAATCACATGACCCTATTTAATGGTGACAAACTACAAAATTATATATTATTATTTCCTATATATAGATCATATGTATGATTATTATTATAGATATTGTGCATTATTTTTTCTATATTAATATAAATAGAAATGTGTATAACATTATTTATCATTTTATAATCATGATCATGCCCCAATAAATTCTTATAGTGCCCAACAAGATCAATGTATCACTGTCAGGAGAGGGGTGAATAAGAGATAACTCTTTTATTTTACATTTCTATTAATTTGAATCAATGTTCCAATATTTATATGTATTTTTTACCTTTATAAAAATACCATTCACACATACATAAGAATAAAACAGTTTACAAGGTTCTCTACTCAGTAAGATTAGCTACACCCTTGTTATAGTTTCGAAATAATTCAATACCACACAATCCCTAAGAATGCTATCCTTTTTTTTGGGGAATACAATGAGTTGGATATTCTCTTACAATCATACAACACAATGTTAAACACAAAAATTTGTGTTCATTAATTAGAAAAAAATATTTAATAACATATTGTGTAACAAGTTAGGAAACAAGTTACTATTATTACTTATCAAAATCTATAAATATATTTTTCAAGACAATTATTCACTTTCAACCCAACACCAAGAATGAAATTCCTTGAATTCATAATGATACTCACTCGGATTTCCCAATATGTTTCCCAAGTTTCATTTCCCAGTATAATAATATAAATCTGTTGAAAATACCATTGAAATAATTCTAAATAGATTTTTCCTCAATCTATAAATCCTTGTTTGATTTCTCAATCGGATCTAGAAACTCTGATTATGATCTAGAATATCATCCCTTCCTATTATATCATGTAAAATTCATAGGAAAACACATTCTAGAAACTTCTTATTTCTAGAATTATTCAGAAATCCACCTTCTCTATTCAACAATACATCTATGTTATAAATTATAATGTAATTCTCCTTTTATGGTTAAACCAAAAGTTTTTTGGGAAGTATTATAAATATATTTCCAACCCAACCAAATTTAATGAAACATAAATTCCCCATGAATCTACGCATTGTATTTTTATTCTTTAATACTTATCAACTCTTCTAGACCCTTCTTGAATCTTCTCTTAACATCATCTCAATTTATTCATTCTTCACAATATTTAGTCTGATTTTGGTTTTCCATTTGGATTTTTCTAATATGATTCAAAGAGTATATTCTTTAATACATTTATCTGAACTAATTGAATCTCATGAAAAGAAAAGTGTTTATCATTATGATGATCACTATCAACTAAAAAATATATTCTTATTTTGATTCTCCATATCCACATGATTAAAATAGTGAATATTTCAAAAAATATTTTTTCTTATTTTATTCACACATATTTCTCAATGTCAAATCAAGTTAGATAGTATTGACTCAATAGATAAAGGAATGTCAGTGCTCTTAATTTTCTTGACTCACTTGCTAAATAAAATATTGTTCCTGCCTAAAAAACAATCAACACATTATATTGGGTAAAATGGATGACTATAGTTTTTAAATATCTATGATTTTTCTATTCAAAAAGGTACCAACAATCTTTTCATTATTTTCTTTTGTGGGTATCAACAACACATAAGAAAAAAATTATTCCTCTGATTTACTTCTAATGATCAGTGCCAGAATGATTACAATTCTAACTGGAAAACTGCATTTGATGGAGTGGTTCCAATAGCTTAAACATAAGAAAATTAATTATTATATTATGATCATGATACCAAATAATTAATATTTTCTATAAATATTTATTTTTTTGTGTGTTATTGGCCTAATTGAAAAACTGCATCTTCATCTTCCCAAAACAAAATCAACCTTATTATCATTTCAATAAATATGTATCCAATGTTCATATACTGATGAACCAAGATCAAAAGACTTTAAATTCCCAAAATATACTATCTCCTAAAATTCATCTTTTATTAATGAATTCCTCATGATATTAAATATGTTAAATATAACCTTCGACATTGTATGACGTATAATAAAATGTTTTTCAACTTTCCATTCCTCAAAAATCTTATTACATTCCAAACTAAAATAAAATATGATTGGTAGCACCAACTCTCCCCCATTCCTCTATAAAGAGTTTAGGTCACATTTTATGATAAATTTAGTTTTTAAAAATTAAATAACATCATAGAATCTCCATCTTTCAATCATTTCAAGAACACTCTGAAAAAACATTTTAATTTGATCTTCCTCTCATTCCAGACCTGAGGTGAGACCAATGGACATTTTCATTCCAACAACTTCTTTCCATGGGAATTCTTTAGAATTCTGAGTCTGATTTTTTTACTAAAATTAGTAGACCAATTTCAAGATTTTACAATGTGAATTTATTACTTCGTTATTTAATCCAAAAGAAAATATTTTAAATAAAATCTTTTTTCAACTTCCAAAAACAAAATCCAGCCAACTTGGTCCCAATTGTCTCTTGCATTGGTTTTTGATGTTAACCAAGGCTCATAAATCACTAAAATTTCAAACCTCAATCCATATATTTATAATAAAAAATTATAAGAATACAAGAGTTAACTAATTATAGTAAATATGGATCATTGGAAACAAAACCATTTTTTACAAAAGTATTGAATCATTAAACATGATCATCATTTCTTCAAAACTTCATTTAATTATTTAAATTTACTAACAAAAAAACATTCCAACAATCAAAAAAATAAAATAGTTATAATAGTTCAAACATTTATATGCTATGATCACAACTTACCCACAAACCCCACTATATCTATTCATCATTAAATATTTTAGAACATATCAAATTATAGATTTATAAACAATTACCCCCTGGAAAATACTATACAAAGAAAATATAAGAGAGGGGACAAAAACACATACCTCAACCATGATGAGTAAGATGTTAGATGCCAATGTTTAATGATTGTTTATAAAAAGGTTCCTTCAGTAAAGGTTTTCTGAAAATTTCAATTACTTCTTCTGGTATAAGAACATGCTATAAATTCAATTCATTATTATCCACATGATCATTGATGAAATGATATTTTATATCAACATGTTTTTAATGTTAAATTTTTACCATATTTTTGGTAATGTTGATGGATCTCTGATTATCACATCCCAAGAGCAAAGGTAAAATCACTTCAATAAGTTAATCTTCCATTTTTTTCATCCACCAAAGTTGAGTAGTAGATTCAGTGTCAGTAACAAAATCAAATTCATCCGAGCTAAGTGTTATTAAATTTTATTTCTGTATACTCAAACAAAAAAAACATTCCCCAAAAAGAAAACTCCACCAGAAGTGTATCTTCTATCATCATCATTTTTCCCAATCAGGATATAAATACCCATACAAGTAAATGTATTATCATATATCATAATTTTTACTGATATTTTTTGTTCCTTTGATATATCTGAGATTTTTTTTCCATCTAATAGATGTGATTATTTTGGGGAACTCTAAAATCTTCTACTAATGTTAATATAAAAAACAATTCATGGTATTGAGGTAGTCAAATATAATAAACTTCTGATTATCTTTTGAAAGACTTTAGGATAAAATTTCTTAACTACTCTATTTTAGACAACTTGGTTCCCACTAAAATAGGTGTGGAAAATGGTATTGAATAATCCATTATGAAATTATTAAAAGGTTCTTTAATATAATTTCCATTATAAATATGCTATGTTTCTTCATTATTATGATTTTTACCCCATGAATGTATTTCATTTCTCACATCATGGACATATCAAACAAAATTTATTCCCTACAAAAAATATTTTACAAGTTAATTCATTATTCCCAAAAAAATTAATGTCAACAACATGAAAAATTATGATGAGGGTAAATTCTAGAAATTCCTTGATCTATAGATTTTTATCAACTCTACCTTTCTTAAAATGGAGATTCCTTAAAAAAGTATCTAATTTGGAATACCATACCCTCAAATCTTCTGTTATAAAATACATAGATTTCTTCAACTTACACACATATATTTGAACTCCCCCTAAAAAATAAACTTGATTGTTCAATATATGCCTCCCATCAATATCACCATTTAAATGTGTTAATTTTACATCAATATGATTTTTTTAACTTACTTGTGGAAAAATAGAAATAAATAATTTGATTGTTTTTAATCTTATCACTAGATAAAATGTCACATCAAAAGAAATGGCCAAAATCTCAGAGAAACCATTGCACACTAATTTTGATTTGTTCCTCAATACTTCACATTCATCATTCAGTTTATTCATGAAAAAACATTTAAGAAATTATTATTTTTTCATTTGGATTGGGTACAAGTAACAATGTATCATTCTTTTATATTTTACCAACCTCATCATTCATTGATATAACCTATTATTGATGCTCAAAAATATTCATTCACATCGTTTATCTCAACATTTTAATGAAAAGTAGTAACTGTAATTGATCTTTTTCTGAACCATTTGAGGTTGATCACAACTAATTTTTGGATCTTCCACTCTCTTCCTTAGCATATGATTCACTTTTAAAGATTCATCCTCATCACTATAATATTGGAGTCCAATTATTCTTCATGAGATGGATTATAATTTTCAATGTCCTTATGAGATTGTTTAAAAAAAATTCCATAATTATATTCACATTATTTATATTCATGTTTTTTTAATCAACCGAATCTATTTAAAAAGCTTTCATATCGATGGAGTCAAATAATATTCCCTAATATTTCATGAAACATACGTTTCCTCTTCCATTCACCACATTGGCATAAAAAATGACATCTTTATCCATTTACTTAAAAATTTCACGGTTTCCAAATTTTTTATTTATGATGTATGGACTCCCAAAAAAACATAATTGTTTCAAACATGGAGTTTTATCATTAAACAAATTGATATGGAGTTATATCTGAACATGGTCTGTAGAAATATCGATTTTGAAAGTCCACAACATTACTTAAATATTTCATCAAAATGTTATTTGAAATACCATGTTCATTTAACATAGTACATCCTATATCAACCCAACATATATTCTTCCTTTCGAAAACACCATTTCATTAAAGAGTGTATGGTGTGTTGAACTCTTAATGAATTTCATGGTTTTCAATATAACATTCAAATTATTCATTATTATATTCACCACCATTGTCGACTCAAATCTTCTCCACAAAATATTCACATTCCATCTTATATTTTCACCTGAAAATTTTAAATATTTTTAGAGAATCTTACTTATGGTTCATATACATATGACAAGTAATGCAAGTAAAGGTAACAATGAAAGTGATGAAGTATTTATCTCCATGAGTTTATTTTTTCTAATTTTCCCATATTTATCTGAATGAATTTTTTTCTAGGAGAAGTTTTGAACAAATATAAAAATTCTTATACACTATGTTTGTAATCCATCCTTTTCTATAGATAGATAAAAACTTATATCTTTTTCCCTTACATATTAAGAATACCTTTACACTTTATTTATTAGATATATTTATCATGTTTCCATATTTCATGTGTCAAAACATTTTATACCATAACTGATTTTCTTCTTCCATACTTAGGTAACAAGAGTTTTGAACCTCAATAAAAGGGAATGTTTTCCCTTTTGTTTTTTGGGATCATTTAACTATATTTCCATATTCCTAAATTTTCAAAACAAACCCATATTTTCTAAAAATGAATTTGTTTCCTTCCATCTAAAGATGTTAAAACCTTACTATGCTATGTTTCAGCCCATAACCAAGCACATATTTCATGGATGTTAACTTTTATTAACAAATTTTGGATTATCTAAACCTTTTATTCTAAGTGATTCACCATTTCAATGATTATATATTCTTTCACTGTAGTATTTAATATTATTAAAAAGTTTTATGTATCATTTTATAAGAATACTAACTGTCCAAGATCCATATTCATTATATTTATTTTGTTTTGAGAGAAGTTTATAAAATAAGATACTTTTCATTCCCTTTATCTCTCAAAAAATATAGCATCTGAGAATTGTTAAAAAAAATTCCCGATAACATGAGAAGACATATTTTTGGAATATGTAATTGTTTTCCACATATCTCACAAATAGTTTCTAGAGGTTGGAATTCATTTTCAACAATTATTGGAACCTTCTCAGATCTCTTCTTAGCATCTTTTACATATATCTTCTTTTGAATGTATTGAATCCCTCTAAAACATTTCCTTCTTTAATTTTTGGAGTAGTGGTAATTTTTGTCTAAACGAACACATATTTTTCATATATTTGAATCCACCATGATAACATCAGTATCTTTAGAAATAATATTTTCCTATGAAACACCCATTATTCCTTGAGTTGAAAGCATGTTTCTCAAAATCCTTTTTATATTTCTTACCATAAACTTTTTGAACACCAACCATTCTATTATTAGTCAAAATATTCCATTTTAGCTAGTTTTATTTTCATCCGTATCGATACTATAAGAAATAGAAACATTTTTAAATATATAATTTTTAGAAAATTATGACTTCTCCACTTTTTTTGTTCTAATCCACATGCATAACTTTCCCATCATTATTATTCCTAGAATAAATTTAAAATTTCCTCTAAACCATTGAAGGTAATTGTTTATCTTTCTGAGTTTTATACTTTCTATAGATTTTACCAACTTTAGAAATAAAATTATTAAAAATTTTAACCAACTATTGAACTATAGAATTTTTTTGGGAAATGTTATAGGTATTCTTCATTTACCTTCAAATTAATTTCAAGATGTTCATCATGATTCATTTCATAAAAATTTAATTTCATGAAGTCATTAATCCCTTCTAGAATATTTATTTTCTAATCTATAAAAATTATAGATTTTTTGTGGAAGG
Organism: Viscum album; assembly: GCA_963277665.1. Taxonomy (NCBI): domain Eukaryota; kingdom Viridiplantae; phylum Streptophyta; class Magnoliopsida; order Santalales; family Viscaceae; genus Viscum; species Viscum album. The sequence continues at coordinate 146,483,585 of OY728133.1, read as the reverse complement.
GTATTGATTCTTCAACTTTATAATTTCTTTATCAAGCCTCCTAAAATTTCTAGCACATTCGTTCAATTATCCTTTCATATGTAATTTTAATAGGGTTTCTTCCTCTTCAGAAATAAATCTTTCAAACACTTCATTGTTCACTATTAAAATGAATGTATTTTCTCCATCCTTTATTAAATATTTTTCAGAATCATCCTCACTATCTTATCCTTTATCATCATTATATAAGAAACTTCTTCTTTTGGATTTTATATTTTTATCATTCCCTTTAGAATAAAATTTACCCTTATCACCATATTTATTCCATGAACATATCTTACTTCTATCATCTTCCTCAATATCCTCATCATTATTTCAATGAAGAAAATAAGCCACAATGTTCCCAATGAATCCATATTCAAAACACTTCATGGTAAGTTTTCCCTTATATTTACCTGTACCTCATTTCATATTTTATAAAAAAAATGTTAAAAATTCAAATGTATTTTACATACCTCATTTTTTAAATTAGAATTACTATATTATCCTTCAAAAATAAATTTCTTTTACTTTTCGATCTTGACATCCTTAAATGACATTTTTATATGAACATTGTCTTTTCATTTCATAAATTTTCCCCTCTCATTTCATAGGTAATGAAAGTGTTATGAAAATCATCTTGAGATAATTTATTTGGATCTGTATCTTCTAATGAGGAATATTTAGCATCAAACGTGTCAGGAGGAATTATCAAGATTGTTTAAAAACTATTGAATATTATAATTTTTCAGGAAGATATCTAATAGTGAGGAAAATTTCATTGGCTATGGTAAAGATGTCCCAATAGATTCAAATTCACTCATCTTGATATCTTCATAATTTAGCCACCAGATTTGTAACATTTCCATATTTACATTTGTATTTCCATCATTAATGTTTCTCATATTCTCCTAGATACCATTGGAAATGAGAAAAATACTTAAATCTTAAAAAATATCTTTCAAAAAGTGATGAGAGTAAATAATTTTTTTCTTTTCCATACTTCCCAAGATTCTTATTATCAAAAGATATAAAAGGAAATTTAATATAAATTATAGGAAATCTATCTGTTGAAGCTTCAATTATATCATACCCATTAGAAATATGATAACGAATCATTATATATTTCTAGAAATGATAGCTCTTACCATATAAGATAAGAATCCACTTACTATTCACATAATTGAAATTTTCCATCACAAAAACTTCTTCAAAAAATTATCAAAAAGTATACAGAGGAAACATTGGCTCTAATACCTATTGAGTGTTCCCAGTAGGATCAATGTTCCACTAAGAGGGGTAGGGGTGAATATTTGATATCTTTTCTCTTTTAAGTATCAATTACTTTAAAAACATGTTCTCCTCCTATTAAATAGTTATTATATTTCTGAAAAAAACCAATCAAACATCCATATAAACATGATAATTTATAAGGTTTACTACTCCATAAGAGTATCTATATCCGCGTTATGGTTTGTTAATAGTTAAATACCACCCAATCCACTAGAAAACAATCCTTCAAGTGGAATAAAATGAGTAGGATATACATTCATGGAGTACTATGTTAAAAATAATATTCTATGTGTTTCAAGAAGAAAAAAATAATTTAATAAGATTTTGTGAAATAAGTAAAGAAACAAGTTAGTGTGATTCCTTGTCAAATTCCAAAAATATATTTTTCTATCAAATTATTTAATTTCTTAACCAAAAGTAAGAAAGAACTTTTGAGACTTTCTAATGATACTTAGTATGATTTTCCAGCCTAATTCCCATGTCAAATTTCTTAGTCTGTTAACAAAAATCTATTATAATACCACTGAAAAAATTCTAAACTGCTTCTAGCTCAGTCTGGAAATCACAATCCAATTTATCAACCATATCTAGAAACTATGATTATGATATTGTATCTTATTTTTTCTTCTATTATCTAGTGAGCTTACTTAGGAATGAAAAATCTACAAACTTATTCTCTATAAAATTATTTAGTGCTCCACATTCTCTCTTCAAAGGTATGTTTGAGTTAAAATGTAAAAAGTTCATACTCTTTTATAGGTGACCCAAAAGTGGTTTGGGATGGATTTGGAAAATCATTACTACTTAACCAAATTTCCTAGAAAAAAAATTCCCCTTGAATCACAACATCATATTTGAATTCATCACTTCTTCTCAACTCTTCTCAAAGGTTCTAAAATATTATATATTCTTGATATCACTTCATACATTATTCACAATATTTAGTCTGATTCCGATTTCCCAATAGGATATAGAAAATTAATTCTACAAAACTTTTTTTCTACCAATTGAAAAAATATAATAAAATATCCTCTCATTAGAATGATTGTTATTAAACTAAAATCAATATTTTTATTCTGATGCTTTGTACCAAATTGATAAACATAGTAACCAATTCAAACAAATATTCTTTTTATCTTTTCATCAAATAAAATTTTTAGTTCCAACTCTAATCTGCTATTTTTGAATAAACATATACATATTCATATTATATTTATTCTTTATATTGACCACCTTTTTTAGTTAAGCATAGTTTATACTTTAAAAACAATCAACACTCCATCTTTATGAAAATGGTTGATGGTATTTTTGATTGATAACGAATTTTCTTCTTCATATCGGTGCCACAAAACTTTTCTTCCTTTTCACTTTTTTTGGTATAAAAAACTCCCTTCCAAATAATTCTACCTCAAATTTTTATATGATGATTGGTGTTAGTATGAATTTGAATCTCAAGTTCACACCAAGTCTAATAGACCAGTTCCAATAACATTATATTCATAAACATCTTTATTATTTTCTAATTATGATACAAACTTCTCACTTATTTTCTCTAAATATTTATTTATTATGGATTATTGGTCTGACTAAAAACAAAAGTCTTCATCTTCCAACAATTTGGTTTACCTTTTTATCGTTTTAACAAATCATCTTCTAGTGTTCTCATTCTGATGAACTTAGATCATAAATCTTCGACATCACAAACATTATTCTATAGAAAACTACATCTTGAAATCATGAAATCCTCATGACATAGAATATTTTAAAGATCATTTTCAATATCTTTTAGCTTATAATCGAAATTTTTTAACTTCCCATTATTATATCAACTTATTTCTTTCCAAAACAAACATCAATATGATTGGTAGCATGAGGTCTACCCCTATTATTCCTATTTATTTCATCACATGTTTTCATATAACTTATTTTTTTTGAATTTTTAAAAAATAAGAAATAATTTACTTATTTCTATTGTAGTCAAGAAAATTCCGAAACACTTCTCTCTGTGACATTCCTATCATTTGGGACCTTAGGTGATTTTGATGAACCTTTTATTCTAGAAAATGTTTTCTTAATATAATGGATCTAATTATGTATTTTATGTATGATTTTATTAATATGATGGTTAGTCTAATTTCCAAATTTTATGAAGTGAATTTATTTATTCATTCATGAAGAAAATATTACATTTTAAATACAATATTCTTCCATATTCCATAAAAAACATCCCTTCAACTTGGTTGAGACATATTCTTCTATCATAAATCATTATGCATGTTGGAGTTCTATAGTTTATCCTATTAATAATCTCTAATGTTATCATTATAATTCATTAGTTGAAAATATTTCTATACAAAAACTCTATGTTAGAATTATTTCATTTCCATAATACATTGATTTATATTGATCTATAAATCTATAAAAGATCCAAATTATGAATTACATTTTTTATTAGACATATTTTCAAGGATCATGAGTAATGATAAAATTTATCTATGTATCTAATGATTGATTAATACTTCTCAAACAAATTGATAAAAACACTGAAGATTGATTTTATATAATTATAATTTCAATATAATATAGTGTTACCACATCTTTAATTCATATCTTATATGGTTAATCAATTGAGAAATCCTATGGTATGAAAATGAAGATTAACATCATTTTATGTTGATAACAAATATCCTAAGTAAATTTTTTTTCCATTATTGGTCTTGGGATAAAATAAGAAAAAATACATGGTTTTGTTATCTTATTTTCATTTTTATATGGCAATTAGTTTCATAAACACCTTTGATATCATATTTTTATCCCTAATATAACACAAGACCAAGCATTGAGATATATAAACTAAAATGTAATTATTATTATTATAATACAATAATTATTCATTGAGTTATCTACAAATTTTTATGATTCATATATGAATTGATAATGATGTGATATATTTATAACTGAAAATATCCTTCATTGGTGGTATTTTGAAAGAGACACATGTTACAGTTTTAAATATTGTAACTCTTTTATTCACAGTTAAACTCCAGAACATTTCCTATCTTGATATATTAATCAATATCAAATTATTAATGCTCTTTGATCATTATATAGATTTATGGTTGGGAAATAATTTTATTAATATATGATTTCATTAAATACCTTTTGATTTAAATGTATATAATTTATATATCCTCAAATATTGGGTATCTTTTAATCCTTATTTGGGATAATGTAACATGACCATTTTTGGTTATAACATCAATAATTTTGTTATCATTTTTTATAGTAAATTTAGAAATAATAATCCTTGATAAAATCTAGGTATATACTTTTATGCATGTTCGAAACCATCCATGTAAATATATAGTATAAAATTTTATACTTGGTATATATATTGTTGGGAAAAAATCATGTTCTGTATTCTGAATAAATCTACTAGAATGTAAAATTATAGATGATAAGTCATATTTGAAATTTCAATGATCGATTGTCTTAATTTCTAGTTGAAGGGGTAGTATGATAAGAGGTTTCCACTTTCAAGTAGAGGTTCTCCACACACATTGGATGACCATGAAACTTTTCAGCTAGATAAACACTTTAATTTTGAATTGGATAACCAAAACCCTAGAAGAATATTATATAAGAAGTATATTGATATTTGTAATTTTCAAAATATGATATCTAATCCTTGAATATACTTAATAATACTGTTTTTGTTTTATTATCTTATGAGTGTCATAATAATTCACTGAACTACTTTATCAATGTGTATATGTTTTACCATTATGTAGTTCTTTTTATTTTAAGATTTTTTTGAGTGGTTTTTTTGTTTGGGAATATAGAAGTTTAAATTATTGTTAATGAGGTGAATCATCATACCATATTAAATTAAACTATTTTAATGGGAGTATTTTATGGGTTGATTCTATTGTGTATATATTTTAGTGCCAGTTATCTTATTAGAACATGAGTTTTCTTATTTTATTGATTTCTTGAGAGGCCCTTCTAAAAAATTGGAATCAGGGGTTGTCATTAATGCTCAAATAACTCTTGGAAGTAGATTAGGTAAAATTAAAATATTTTATCTTATGTTATATGGATTTTAGATAATATTATTTTAATTTTATGTAATTTTTATCAGTAGTATCTCAAAATAATTTTAGGTGGATGCATGTATATTATTATCTAATCCAAAAAATATTTGTAAATTATATTAAGATTAGTAAATCAATAAAACAATAGAGAAATTTGAGTGTGATAATTTTTTAAGAAAAGTACATTGGCTGGTAATTAATTTTTGTTCTTAGAATGTGTCTTTTAATGCATAAGATAAGAAGATAGCAACAAAGTTTATGATATCCCTTAAATAAAGGTATACGAAACCAACAAAAAAAGAAAGAGGAGTTCCAAATGAATCATTTATTTAATATGAAGTTATTAAAACGGAAACCAATGATATATTTTGTGAATAAATTCAAAATGATCTAGATACATCTTAAATTCAATTAATCTATGATTTATAGATGATTTGTGGGAAATTTATCTATTATTATCACCATTAGTGTCATGGATTGGGATGTCAAAACATTGATGAATTCATATGTAAATTCCAAATTTGTTTATAAGTTCATCTAAAACATGGTACTATATATAGAATTTGAATGAATGGAATTTTAGGGTTCTTCTAGTAATTCATTCAATGTTGATAGAAGGGAACCTCAACTTATAAGAAATGTTATTGGTGACTACAATAAAAATCAAGAGAGTGGGGTGAAGACAAAATTTCTGGTTTGAGTATCAACTACAGGAATTAGTGAAATTTTGGATATCTTTAGAGGGATTACAGAAGTTTCAATGGTCTCACAAGTAATAAAAAAATATAGAAATAAAAATTCCATAAATATAACTGAGGTAGGAAAAATTATATTTCTATGTATCAATGCTTTAAGGGATTCATCAGTTATTGAAATTAGAGTATCATTATATTTAATACTATAATGTGGATGGATGGTAAATTATATATTAGGGATCATTTGAAAATATTTTCTAGAAGACGATGAAGCTTTGGATGTTATTTTCAATGTATATGTGAGCATATGAATGGAGAATAGTATATTCATGAATCTCAAAGTATTTAGGAACATCCTAGGGAAATCTAAAAACCAACTTTTTGTAGGACAACTTGATGAGGATGAATAAGTTATGACCTTTAGTAATCGTGTATAAAGAGTGGATATAATGTTTCTGGTGGTGGAACCAAGAGTAAAATATAGAACAATAAATCTTACTAAATTTTCATTCTGTAGTGAAATGGATATCTCAAAAACTTTTAAAGATTCTAAAGTTTAGTTTTAAAATTTTTGTCATCTCAGTGAGTTGTGTAAAATGAATCCTATAGGGAGAGGCTTATTGAATCTTGATCACTTGAATATAGAATGTTTTGAGATCTTCTGATTATGTAAAATGAAAGTGGTGTTATTCAACGTTAAGGGATCAATTAAAAGGGCCAAAATAATATAAATAATTCAAAAATATTAATTGGGGCCAATTTCAGTCGAGTAATATAGAGGAATTATTTACATCATCAAAATCAATATGGTTGCAATAATGAATTTGTTCATTTTTTTAATCATAAATATAATTTATTTAGAACCTTTATTTAATATAATTCAATTTTTTATAGATAATGTGTCTAGAAATTGTTGTTCCTCAAATCAAATTATTATGATGAATATATTAGTAGTAAATACATGAGCATCTACTAGAAGAGAAATATTAATCTCTATAATATCCTACCAAACAAAACATAAGAAATACTACAGTAATGAGAGTGAAATATAAATTAATAGACATATTGTGATTCATGTGGATGCATTCTAGAACACTAAAGGTCATTTGGGTTAAAACAATTGACACAACTATATATTTATCCATAAAAGTAAATAGTATTTTATGATATAGAGTGTATAAGTTGATATATAGTCTATTACATTACCATAAATTTTCTATAATATTTATTTCAGATGATTATAATTTTTCATATGGATGAAAATGACATAATTTTTTTTGATTCTAGGTCATAGTATTGATTCTATATTAAATATTGGATTGGGGAATTGGATATATAAATATGAAATAATGACAAGAAATAAGCCATCCATTATTGAAATATTCAATTTAATGAGAAGGTATTGTAAAAGGAGAAATACTAAGTTGAATTAGGTGTTTAGGGAAAGGATTCAAATAGTTATGTTTATATCGATTTAAATTAAATCAGGGGAATATCAGTTATTCTGGTGAGTCCAAATACCATAATAAATTTAGTTAATGTAAATCAAACATGATGATATACCAAAATTATTAAGGTCTAGTGAAGCATAAGGTAAATTTTCATAGGTTGAAAGATCATTTGATGTTACTTTAAATGATCAAATACTATAAAAATGACTACTAGAAAGATATGAATCTCAAGTCGAGGAAACATTATCTACTTAGAGTTTAGAAACATGTATATAGATACAAAACTAATCTTAATTTTACTCTTCTAATAGAAGTGGGATAAACTTAATGCCCAAAAGAAAAAGAATCACTCAATGAATCAAAATAGTTGTTGTCAACATTGAATTAAAATTTTTTCCTCATGGTTAAACAAAATATAGGAGTTTACTAAACAATATGAATGCAAATGATCAATCAATAACATAAGTCTCTTATATTTTAAGGAATAAGTTTAGAGAAGTAGAATTTATAAGGTGTAGTTTGTTGGTAAGGTTTTCAAATAAAATTATAGTGGAATTTAAAATTTTTTTAGGGCTATATAAAAAAAATTAGGTGGTGCTATGTGTAGTCTTTTATAATGATATACACTTCGAGAAAATAGATTTCAAAAACTACTTTTCTTCTTCTTGACAGATACATAGAAGTATACATAAATCTGGAAATAGTTTTTTAGATCCTCAAAATTGTGTAAAATTTAATTATTTATATGTAGAATCAATGGATTGAAATAAGAACCCCAATAGTGGATCTGAATGTATGAAACATTCCTGACATAAGAAGTTTTTATGTGGGGTGACACTAATCATTTGTGTTAGCAAATGTTATGGAATAAAATGACTTACATAAATCTCCAACTATATATGGATGAACTGTAAGCCAGTCTTAACCCCTATTTCAAAACACAACATTTTATGAAAGGAAAATGAACATATAATAGAATATGTGTCCCAATATATAGTGAAGGTACTAAATTCCTTAATTATTAAATGGTTGATATAAATGATGAATTGTAAAATTTCAAACATTTCATTTATATTAGGAGTGCTATGTCATTTCACATGAAATACTTGAAGGTAATATTAGGGTGTTATTAAGTTATTCTAAATATATTTCAATGGTCATAAGATACAATGTAGTGGTATGGAGAAGAAGATTCATTTGATGGATTTGTTGACGCACCTATGTTAGGGTTTCAAACACCTAGATGTGAACCATAGGATTTTTGATTAGTTGTTTTTGAAAATTATATCAGTTGGGTGTTCCAACTACATCATTAATCTATATTGTATATAATTGAAAGTGATTATGATACAAATACGAAATTCTGAAAGGAATTTTTTTGGATAATATTCATATTGACGAATCTTAAATGGGGCTCAAAATGTGGAATGTAAGACAACGATAATAAAATTTTAATTAACCTTTTTATAACCCCTCCCTTTAATGGTAATACACCTAGGATGATAATTAATAATGGAAGATAATGACCCGTACATACCACCTCCAATAGGCTACAGGTTGGTACCTATTAAAAAGGTTATATAAATCACTAAAATTATAGGAACTAACCTTAATATAATGTGTAGGATTAAGATATAAGATAAATAACCTCCATCCAAAAACATAATATAATATAAAATTAACAAGCCATCCAACAATATATATATATATAAAGAAAATATTAATCTCTAAAAATAATACCAATGGAAAATCCTAAAGCATTGTCTCCATAGTCACTCTATCCCGAAGTTATTAATGTTGAGATGAATCTCCAAATGACACCTAGTAACCTTAAAAATAATTTATATATACATATGGTGAGAAAAAAATTTCTAATTAGTAGGTTCATAGACAAAGAATCTAAAGAAAATTTGATAAGAGTATATTATGGCACTAAAATATTTTTTATTATATTTCTAAATTCAATTACACATGTTTGGACATGTATCAAGATTACCCCCTTACATTCCATTTAATGTTCATGTGATGAGATTGCACTTTCTCTCTCATCAACCATTTTCATGATTTCATATGTCACACTATTATACTGCCGAAATTCCACCGTGACTTTCAAAGCCAAATTCATTGGGTAGTGAATACCAAGATCATTTCTCTATCAAGGGTATTCACCATTAAAAACATTTAGATATTTATTATAGAGTTTCATGTATTTATTCCACATTCTTTTATCATATAATAAATGATTATGTGGAATGAATTCATGTTGTATGATCCTTGTGGCACACTTATGAATTAAATGAAATAACTATGAAGGGTGCACCTTGATAGAACTCCAATGAATTGGGTAAAGATTTGTATAATGATAAATTAAGTGAAATTAGTGTTTACTCATGATAATTCAAGTGAAATTAGGGTTTACTTATTCTATATGTGCAATGAGCCTGGAATCATTATAATATCACGTTAAATGTAATTGCAACATTTCCCTATTATGATAATCGTGTTATATCACTCCTTTTTGTTAATATTTCCCTTGTTATCAATTGACATTCCTATTACCTAAAATGTACTATATTCTTCATTTTTTATATTATTACTCTCTTATTGGGATTTATATCTCACCCTTTTCTTATGAATGTCCTCACGTTATCCCATGAAATGCTATGTATGAAAGAATGTGTGTTGTCATGTAAAATAAGTTTTGAATAAAGATGTGTATTTAATGTTTTAAGTTGTTATGTAATGTTTCTAAGACCCAAATAAACTATACCTCTCAATATTCTATGTTTTAACAAGTGAATATTTAATTAAATAAATTATGTTTAATTGTGAAATAACGCACAAGGTTGTTATAGTTGGTATTAGAGGATATGTTTTGTTATTTTTGGGATAAGTATTATAAAACCATGGTAAAATCCCTAGGGATAATACTATGTATAATAAAAACATCCCAAAATTTTGGTGAGTAATTATTAAGTGGTTTATCAAGAAAATACATCCCTGTCTATGTACAAGCAGGTAGAGGCAGCTCTGTCATAGATGTATCTAGGGGTAAAATAGAAAAAAAAAACCACTTTGAGCTCGACTCGAATGGGAACTACTACACAACAATGATACTTGCTAAACTCTTGGTTACAAAAATCTTAGGGGATATTCATTGGAATATTCATATGCATAGTTTGAAACATTATTAAAGGAATAAAAAAATCCCCCCTAAGAATATATGTTGGGAAGTAGATCATGGATGACATAGTTTGAAGCCTATAAATTCATAATTTAAAGAATCAAATGTAATTTATAAGTTATACCTTTTTTATTGGATTCCCCTTTATGTGTTACCCCTAAAATTCCTTTTATTCCTGCCAATGGCTGGGAATAGGAGGTCTTATTCTAACAACTGATTTGAAGATAAATGTGATGACTTTTCTATTAAGATTCCTAATATGATGGGTGAAGGAATAAAAAACATTACCATGATACTCTCTCAATTAACTCATGATTTGAATATAATCCTATGTCAAGAGAAATGTTCACCCCCCTAAGAATGTACAAGTCATAATTGAGAGATTCATGAGACAAAGGCCTCCTACTTTTAAGGGACTATCTGATCCCCCAATTTTCGAACAATGGATAAACTCCATGGAAAAAAATCTTCTACATATTTCAATGTTTCGAACAAGAGAAGGTCATTTTGGGATCTTATCATATAAAGGGTAAATCTTATCAATGGTGGACATTGATAAAAATACAAAGCTTGAGGAAGATATCAAGGAATTGGAAAAGAAATATTTCGAGAAAATGTTTTTTGATAAATATTTTTGTTGCACCCTCTGAATTTAGATGCAATGGTACATACATTCCCTAAAGATAATAGACAAAGAATCCATCAGATCATATGAGGAAAACATCACAATGCTTTCATGATAGGCCTCTGGCTTGTTCGTTACCCCCGAATGCAAGGTTGACTACATTTTTGGTGGGTTAAAACTACTCTTATGGAATGACCTAGAAAGCCATGACTTTGATACCTATGAGATTATTGTCTCATGAGACATCAAAGTCGAAATGGAGATAAGAAAATCTCTAGGGTATCATGGGGATAAGAAGTGGTAGGTGGAATTTAATTCCAGCGTTCTAATGGATAAATCCAATGGTGCTAAGAAAATCCAGCAGCCCACATGAGAATGTTGCAGAATGAAGCATCCCAGAAATTGCATGAAGGGGACGAGGAAATACTTTAGGTGTTGAATAGAAGGGTACATAGCTATTAACTACTAACATGAAAAACCCATTGCTGAGACAGTGTAGTGGAACGCTCTGTCTGACCCTCAACGCATTGTTCATTGCTTCAACTGCAAAGAACTGGGCACTTTGTAGACTAGTACCCTAATCCGAGGGTTTTCAAAGGCATCCAACAACATAAAAGGAAGAAAAAGAGGGCTCTTTATGTAAACACTGCCGAAACTAACCCCAAAACTGAAGTGGAGAAACGTATTCTAGTTATTCATTCTATAATAGATAATGTACTTTTTGATTCTGGTTCTATGCGTTATTTTATATCCTAAATGTTTAGTAGAACAATCCCATCACCACCAAAAATCATAGAAGTAATGAGGTCAGAGAGAATAGAAAATGGTGAAATCATTGCAACCCATGAATATAAATCCTATCATGTCACAATTTGAGGATTAAACTTCGTGGAAAACCTCTTCTTACTTCCTCTTGTGGATTTTGATGAAATTGTTGGCATGGATTGTCATTCCTTAAATAAATCCAACATAAATCTTCAGGAGAGGTAAATCACTCTCCATATGTTGATATTACAACCCTATGAGCACATGTATCTTGTTCAGATAGCCGAGTCTAAGGAAGAAACCATCCTTGAAGACATTCCTATTGTGAAGGTATTCGTTGAAGTCTTTCTTGAGGAATTTCTGGGCCCTCCTCCCAGAAGAGATTTTGATTTCGCGATTGATCATATACTCGGGTCATTTTCAATATCCAAGACTCTATATATAATAGATGTTTTGGATATTAACGGGTTGAAGAAACAACTATAGGAGAATCTGGAAAATGGTTTTATATTCCAAAGTGCTTCACCATGGGGTGCACAATCCCTCTTCATCAAGAAGAATGATGGGTCAATGATCCATTTCATTGATTATCATGAGCTCAACAAAATCACAATATTGAACATATACCCTCTACCACAAATTATTTACTTGTTCAATCAGCCGTGTGGAGAATAATACTTCTCCAAGGGGGATTTTTGGTTGGGATATTACCAAGTAAGTCTGAAGAAGGGGGATATCCCCAACACTAAATTTCATACAAGATATAGGCACTATGAATTCATAGTAATTACTTTTGGACCCTCTAATGCTCCAGAAATCTTTATGGAATATAAGAATAGAGTCTTTTGAGATTAAATAAAATATTTTTTGGTAGTATTTATATATTATATTCAAATATACTCCAAAAAAATGAGGAGTATGAGGAGCATCTTAGAACTATACTGGAGACCTTACGGAAAAAGAATCTCTATGCAAAGTATAGAAGGTGAGAGTTCTGGTTGAAGGAAGTATCATTCTTAAGTCATATCATCACAACCAATGGGATATATGTGGACCCCTCTTTGAAAACATTAATTGATGGATGGACGAGGCCAACATCGGAAAGATATATCCATAGATTTCTATGTTGAGCTTGTTATTATCACTGATTTTTGAGACATTTATCATGATTGTCCAACCCTATAACCATGATAACATAGATGGGAGTGAGGTTTTATTCGAGTGATTAATGCGATGACAGAATCAAGGATTTGAAAAGGAGGCTGATAATTACACCCGTACTCACACTACCCACTTCTGGAGAACATTTTGTGGTATCCAGTGATTGTTAGAAGAAGGTAATGGGATGTGTGTTGATACAAAATGAAAATGTCATTGGCTATTATTAAATCCAATTGAATGTTCATGACAAAAACAATACAAAAAATGATTTGGAGTTTCCTGTAGTAATATTCACTTTAGAAATTTTTCAACATTACCACTTTGTGGAGAACTGTGAAATATATACAGATCAGAAAATCCTCAAGTATATATTCACATAGAAAGAGTTAAACATCCACCAATGAAGATAGTTAGATATCATCAAATACTATGAATTCTCAATCCATTACCACCCTAGGAAGGCGAACAAGGTGAAAGATTCTCTATATAGAAATGACCAAGAGATTTTATCACTGTTGACAATGGAGAAGGATCCAATGTTCTTATATTTGAAGAATATGGACATGGGAATCATAAAGAAGGGAACATTATCAATCATTTCACAATTGATTACTCAACCGTATCTTTTAAAAATTTTAAAGGGCGATCAAAAGGATAATGTGGGAATTCATAAGAATGTAGAAACTATCATAAATGGGAATTACTCAGAGTTCAATGTCAATGAAGGAGGAATTGTGAGATCTGGGACAAGACATTGTGTTCTATCAAATCAAGAGTTAATGAATGTACTTTTGGATGATGCACATAGTTTGAATTTCACTATTCACCTAGGAAACACAATGATGTATCGAGATCTCTGGGAGAATTATTTGTGGGATAAAATGAAGCATTAGATTTCTGAGTATACATCAATGTGCTAGGTATGTCAGCAAGTGAAGGATAAGAGAAAGAAGTCAAAGTGGGTGATGTAACCATTATCCATACCATCATGGAAATGGGAGAACATCTCCATAGACATTTTCATCGGACTTCAGAATACATCCAAAGGAAACAATACTATCTTGGTTGTTGTGGATCATCTTAATAATACTCCACACTTCCTTTCAATTTGGGAGGATTTTTGGTTGGATGAACTATCACGAACAAAAATTAGAGATGTGGTAAGGATGCATAGAGTACCACTATCGATTGTATCTGATCGAGATCCAAGATTCACCTATACGTTTTGAAAGAGTCTTCAATATGCTATGTATACTGAGATAAATTTCACTATAGCTTATAATCCTCTAACTGATGGCGAATATAAGTGGACTATCCAAACCCTTGAGGAAATGTTGAGAGAATTCTTAGTGGAATTCAAAGGATGAAAAGATCAAAATATTCTTCCAGTTTAGTTATCTTAGAATAACATTTTCCTCTCAAGAATCCAAATGGCTCCTTATGTAGCCCTATATGGGAATAAGTGAAGAAAACTGACATGTTGGGATGAAGTTGGGGATCAAAGAACACCTAGGTCTAGAAATGGTCGAAGAAATGGTGGAGATGTTTAAGACCATCCAGCATAACATTAATATAGATCAGAGCTCTCAAAATAATTTGATAATAATCATCGATGAGAGATATAGTTTGATGTCGAAGACATGATATTTTTCTGCATATCACCATGGAAGAGGGTTTTGAGATTTTGGAAGAAAGGAAAGCTTAGTTCAAGGTACACTAGCTCTTTTTATATCCTTGATCACGTTGGAGCAGTGGCCTATTGAGTAGCACTCCCACCGAACCTATCTCAAGTACATGATGTATTCCATGTATAACTCTTGAGGAAGAACATAACCAACCCTTCAGATGTACTCAATCCAAAGGTGGTACCATTGGAGAATGACCTCTTCTATGAAGAGAAGCCGGTGAATATCTTATATTGTAGGGAAAATATTCTACGAAATAAGAAAATTCCCTTCATCAAGGTGTGGTGGTGAAACCATAAATTTGAAGAGGAAACATGGGAATCATATGATGTGATGAGGTAGAGTTATCATCATCTTTTTTATTGTGGGAAAAATAAATTCTGAGGGATAAAATTTTTAAGGGGGGATGACTGTAACGACCCAAACATTTATTAATGAAAATTCCACTTGATCAAATTAAATGTATTATTATGTAAAATGGTTATATAAAATATGAAATTCCTTGGTTTTATGTTTATGGATTTTAAAATACCATTATTGATTTTTACATTTGTTATTATAGACATTGAATAAAGACCACATGATTCGTATAAATATAGTGCTTTGACAAATCCAATTTACTCAGAAAAATGAAGCGATGGCCTCATCCAGTAGAATTTCTCCATATGAAGCCTATTTTTGGAGCTTGTAAAGGAGGTTGAATAACTAAACATCATTCTTGACCAATTCCAAGCTGAGCTTTAACACGTTAAGCTTCAATGGAAATTCCTACGGGAGATGTGGAAGTTGATAGAGATTACCACTCGAGTGTCGTTATCTAAGACACCCCAAGAGTCTGTCACCATCACACACCATACATTTAGGTCAAATGTGAGTGTTATAAGGGGTTTTGTAACAAAACCCTAGCACTATGATTTTGTGCTTTATTTTTTATAAATAATATACATTCATTTCATTATTGTTACATTGTAAATGGGTTTTAAAAAAAATTAGTATTTTTAGTTAATATTCAATTAAGAAATCTATTCTCATAAATTAATGGATTTTTAGAAGTAAATAATATTTTAATAAAATATTATTAATACTGAATTAATTATTTATTAAATATTAATCATCGTATAATTTGTATGAATAAAATTATAATTTTTATTAATGTTTGAATTTTTTTTTGTTAAAACACATGAATTTTTAATAAATGTCAGTTTTTATTTTAAAAGTGAAAATGAACAGATTTAGAAAATTATTTAGATAAAATGAATTTTGTTTTTAGAACCAGGATGTCAATATTTTCCAATGGTGATTTTTTCATAATTATCTGAGACAGTTGAATTTTGGGGTAAAAATTAAATATTGTTTAAATATATGAAGTGTTTTATGACTTCATAATGACCCAATAGTGATGTTATAAAACACCATAAAATGAATTTTTGGAGAATATATATTTTACCTTTATTATAATTTTATTTCAGATTTTTTTATTAATTTTATGGTGCCTTAGTGGACCCTCCCAGACTTATAAATCATTTTAACATTTAAAATGATTTCCTTGAGATGGTGATTCAACTCCACATGAGGAAACCTACTATTTTAAGAAGTTAGGTCATTTTACTTGTAAAATTATGTCTTCCACTCCACATGAAAAAAACCTTGGGAAAAACCCTAGGTTGGTTTGTGGTTCTAATTAGTTTTATGTGTGGTGTTCAAAAATCCACCATGCTTTGGACATACTAATGTATTGTTTTCAATATCAATAAATTGGTTAACTTTGGATTTTTTTGATACCATGCTACTTTTCATGTGGAAAAATCAATATGAGGCTTTGTCACATTTAAGTACAACAAACTACAAATTATTTTACTATATTCTATGACATTAAAGGCATTTCCTTCATTATCCCATACCGTTTCATCCAGGAAACCACCTAATTCATCATCTACATGGAATCGCCTATTCTATTTCCTCTAAAAACCACTTTGGAATATTTATATCGAGAAATTAACGTGTTATGATTTCCTTGTGTAACCTATTAACCAAGGAAAATGTGAGTTCACTAATCATTGACATTTCAAATTTGATTTTGATAAATTAAAAAAAAAATGATTTCACTACGCTTCATCCGATCTACCAAATATTATTTCATCAACATATAAAATCACTATAATCCTTTGATTACTCTCATTTTGGACATATAGATTTTAAAAAAATCCTCCATGTTGAAAATCAAGCTTCTTAAAAAACTGATATAGTCTTGAATATACTTCTCTTTGTGTTCTATTCAACCCATAAAAAACTTCTTCAACCTAAAATATTGTTCACATCATTATGAATGAGAACCATATTTTTGGTTATTATTAACTTCTTTTTTTAGAACTCCATTTAGAAATGTAGAATTGTGGTCTATGTAGAAAACTTTGAACCTTATTTTCACTATTATGGCCTAAAATAAGATGATCGTATCTACCCTTGAAACATGTGAAAATGTTTCATAAAAATAAATACCACAACATAAAATTTAGTTATTTGTGATGGTATCCTATCGCAAATGGGATGTTGCAGAAAATAATGTCGCAAACATGGTTTTTTTGCAAAGATTTGTTGAAAAAAAATACCTGTGGCAAATACATCACTCTTCAAAAATAGCAAACCTGTTGTATAAAGAACACTTATTTCCAATGGGCTCGTCACATAAAAATTAAAAAAATTAAAAATTTAATATTAATAAAATTTATTAAAATTATATTAAAAATAATAAAATAATACTAAAAAAATAATATTAAATAATATTAATAAGTAAATAATAATGCTAACTACAAAGTAATATTAACAAAATAATAATAAAAATAATAATTAAATAATAATAATTAATGAATAGTAATTAAATAATAATATTATAAATTATAATAATGATGATAATAATAATAATAAAATAAGAAAAACAATAATAATGATAATAGTAAAATAATAAAAAATAAAAAATTAATAAAAACCTCAATATTCCATAAAATATAGAAAAATAATAATTATTACAAAACCATAAGAATAAGAATATAATATTAAATAACAATTTTAATAAAATAATAAATAAATAATAAAATATTTAATATGTTGAAAAATAATTAAATAATTAATTACATAATAAAATAATAAAATAATAAAAAATACATAATATTTCTAACAGAAGAAAAAATTCCCTATGTAAAAAGGTAGGTATATAATATTACAAAACAAAATGACATTGTTCCGAATCCAATGTGGCGCACTCAGTGTGATGATGAAATGGCCTAATGAAAATCAACACACATATCTTTTTTTATAGAGACAATTTCTCGTCAAATTCACCATTTCTTTTATTTCGACCTGATCTACGTCATTATCCTTTCAAGAAGGTTTGGATTAACCCCACAAGGACTATGTTTTTTATCCCTTCTATATTACGAGGGTGATTCCATAGTTAGATAGTCCTAGAGGGAGGTTTCATGGGGTCTAGTACATGAGAAATTGATCCCCTTAGGATATAACTTCCTGAGATGGTCTCCTATGGGTTTATCTATAGAGCCAAACAAACCCAACAATCCTAGTATCCAGGATTCATGGACCATCATTCCAAAGGTAGGCGCTAGTTGGACCATGATTTGGCCAATTACACATAAGGACTCCATTGGTCAAGAGGATTGGAAGTCAGGCTCATCACACCCTTTTTGGGAGGAATTATTGCCTATTCAGGAACCCTCTTATAGATTTAAACCATGTTCATATGTTCATGAATCCTTGGTTCATTCTTGAAGACTATGTCGACAAGCTACCACTTGTTTTTAGGATCATAGTTAACATACATGGATTTGATGTAATGGAGGTAATGTTGACATGATCCCTATAGTATGGTGCTCCGGACTTTAACGTCATCTAGGGGGAAAATGGTGACTTGATGTCAGGGTCAGACCCATAATATTGGTTTTCTATGTATCCTCGAGAGAGGAAATAGAGCCCACGTAGTTCGAAAAAGCTAGGGCTTATGCTTGAAAGCTGCCCATTTGAGGGGACATGATTGGGTTAACCCATTTTGGTTTGGAACCCTTTTGAGATCGGGCCTTCAGTAAAGCATCCTACATATCTCGGTATAATTAGGAATCAGATTTCTCAAAGTTTAGAATTGTTTAGATGTCCTAATCTTCACAAACCTCCAATCCCACATGATTCATGCTCGGTGTGAGAAACAAATGGATGTGGGAGATCCAACCAACCAAACACTTCCTCTCCTACTGATGGGAGAGGGTGGGCCCATTGAGGAAGAGGAAAAGGAAATGGTGGCCAATGGAATAGAGTAATGAAACATTCAATGTGGAATGACATTAAAGTTCATGGGGCTCAGTCTTCAGAATATTGGGGACTTACCTCAGTGGGAGTTCCCCATAACGTGTTCTATGAAAGGGGTGAAGTGTCGTCCTCGTCATAATGAGAAGAGAACACAACCCCTTCGACTGATCACCATTCCTCATTGAATGGAACAACATGTGACCACCCTTAATCCCTATAATGGGGAAGTTCACGTCAGCATCCCAAGGTTGGAATCTATGATTACAAGGGAATGTAGACTTAAGGAAATCACTAGAGTCTAAACCGTTGTGGGGAGAAACTCTGTGACTCCGATTACCAAGGGTATGAAGACTCAAAATGGCACGCTGATGCACCTGATGATCTGATCATACAGGTCTTGTGCCTCAAAGGAGGCTTCAACCTAATGTTGGGTTACAGATACACATAGGTGTTATAGAGTATTCGGCAACAATGTAGGGGAAAAGATGGAACGGGAGGGAATAATATCAGACAACACCCCATTCTGCAAACTGTTTTCTTATGTGGGATGGGAAAATCTCTGAATAACATAGTGTTATGCGGGTAGAGGAGTTATCTACATACTGAAGCACTATGAGGGAAAGGTCATGGTCTACTACACACCACAATGTTATGTGGTCCTGGGTGCGGTCTGTCATGCCTCTTCGGGTTCAATCCACATACTGATTTAGTACACGATGCCAGATTAAATCTGCATAGCAATACACTATGTGGGACACCATATCAAAGGAGGGTCTTGGGGACTATCATTCATGGGGATTTCATCCGTGAGAAATATGTGGTTCACAATTTCACCAATTAGATTCACAGTCCTATTATACTTATTGAGTTCTTTCGTTTTTATAGTTCACGGCTAGTTGTACCTGTGGAAGCAAGGTTAGCAATTCGGGATTCATCAATGAATTGATACTGAAGCCAGAATCTTCTCTGAATTCTATCTTCCATCCTCTAAAGTTCCCTTGGTTCTTTCTTCCTACTTCCTCCATAATTCTTATTTTTACCTTTAACAGAGCATTGGGAGCAATCGTATCTTTGGGTATGCGACACAATTTGTGGAAGCCCATGAAGAGATATCGTGACATGTGGAAGACTCAGTCAACCAAGGTTTATAGAGGCTACAGTTCATGAGTCATGGTTCATGGAACCTTGCTTCATCTGTGAACTACTGATTTCAAGATATGGTATGTTGACAACTTTCACACGCTTGATTCTTCAGCGATGCGGTTTGCGGTCCTCTAGGTTCCCTAGCCAATGCTCCGTGTGCCAATGTCTATGGGTATTATCACATACCATTGGGATGCAGTTTCTATAGTCTTCAAACCCTTCCTGGTGATGATATTTTATCCACATAAAATCTTTTGAAAACATGAATTCCATCATGTTTCTTCTGATTTTTTAACTAAATTTATGTCCATTTTATTTTCTATACATGATGGAATGATTTCTGCATTCTGAAAAGTGATCATGGGATCATTTTCTTCCCTTTGTGGAATTTTCAGAATCCTACAAATCCCCCCATCAGAATGGGGTCCATTCCGAACATAGAGGAGACTATTCCAATGTAGAAGAGATCCTGAACTGAAGTGGTTTGCGGTAGAATAGATATATCAATTAAGAGGAGAAAAATCCTATATATAGGGGCCCATTTAATATTCCTTTTACCAGTTCTCACGGTGAGAAGTGATATCGATAGTCTCTCTACTTACTTTACCTTCATGTACAATTTATCTTGCAAAAACCTCACTCGTGAACCACTTCGTATGTGCCATGATCTGAACTATTCAACATTTATCAACTCGCAAACCAAATTTTGAATATCATGAATGGTTATGTGGAATTATAAAACTAAAATACGGATTCTACATAAGATAACTCTACATTTCTTTCATGTCCACACACCGAGTTTGAACAAATGAAGAGAAAATTAGGACATAATAATCTGAACATTAAACTTTTAAACCGTATTTTTTGAAAATGAACGTGAAGTGTCTTTGGATCATGACATACACCATCCATGAACCCTTCGGTTCATTCTCCAATGCTCATCAAGACAATGCTTTGCGGTCGTTTCACATACCATGGATATACACAGTGTAATGATTTCGTGTAATGTAGTAGTATATGCCTGTTTCTTTTTCACATCATAACATTCACCAGATATTCCTACCATGTACCATTTCTAGTAAAAATGCGTGAATCCCTATGTGGAAAAATTTTTATGTCCTTTATCCATTATTCTATAACCATTGTCCAACTTTTTTTGGACTGACTTTTTATCAGCATTTGGATATTCTTGTGATGGGTATATGTTATCTTTCAAATCCTGAGATAAAATTAATGAAGATGAGGGTGAACATGGTGTGGGACAATGAGGACTATATTAAATCCTACATTATTCCTTGTGAGACATTCTTAAAAGATCTCATGATGCCAAAGTTCCTAGCATACCAGTTCTCTGAACATTTTCCACATTACAAATTTTTTCTTCTTGAAGATGTTCCAATGCCAGTGGATGACCCCACTAACCCTTTCATTATCTTAGAAGCACCATAAGTACCTAATCAGGCCACTATTTCCCTATTCAGAGAAGTCATATATACATTTATTCAATAAAATGTGTTTATTTTATAAGTCCTTATATGGACATAGCATGATCAGATTTATCACGTCGCTACTTAGAGACTTTCCACCTGAGAGTACCCATCCATTGTCAACATTTTCTGGGAAAACCCAAATGGTAGGTTGATCACCAAGTGAGATCTGTAGGCCATAGGATGTTTCTCTGATAAATGGTCCTAGGAATTATGGGTATATCAGACCAGTTTGGAGTCCCCTAACCAGTTGATGGTGGTAGACATATATCAGGCAACCGGGGTTTCTCAGTACGCTACCTTCTCCAAAGGAGAAATCCTTCCTAAGATGCTGATCCACTAGTGTTCAAGCACAAGAACCTAATATTTATCATATGGGTGGGTGGGAATCTGTTTATGGAGTCTCCACCAGCTCGGAGGACTCCTTATCCTTTGATAGATGTATAAAGAGTTTCTCATGGTAGCCACTACTTGGAATGGCACTGACCATGTGTCCCCTTTTACAAGTAGTGTACTGGTTATGGAAAATGGATTACTAGATCATCCCCTCTAGGATCACTATCTTATCCAATTCTAGGTGTGGATTGGGTTATTCTTGGAGGCAAAATAACCAAAGACGAGGGATCACCATAGTCGAAATCATATATCATGTTAGTCCCTCGAGACTCCAAGGTCAAATTTCTCTACCCTTGAAGTGGGATGATATACCACCTGGGTATATGATCTTCAACCAGACATGTCACATGTTCATAGATTAGCAGGTTTCTCTACCATGCTTTTGAGTGGATGGATTTTCCCATCAAGATATCTATATATCGGGGTCTAGCCCTGTTCTTTGATGATGGAGGGTCTGCTGGAAAAGGGCAGACCCATCAATCTATTAATACCTACTCTAGCATGGATTTATGAGTTTTTAGAAACATATACAGTAAGGTAGGCCCCCACATCATCTCTGTAGACCGTTTCAACTCCAGCATGGGTGGATGGAAGAACAGTTCTCCTATTATGAATATTGAAACACAGTAAAGGTTCCTCATTCTGAAATTCAACCTGCCCTTCTCAAAATTTCTACTCTTCGTCCAAGTACATTAAGCGTTAGTGATGCTGTTGGGATGCTGATTGACACTTCTAACCTCTCGTTTGCACCGTATCCTAACGCTCATGGGTCATTAAGAGGTGACATGGGTTTTTTATTTAGAAGAACCCTTATACATTTTTTCTCTTTCGGATGAGATTCTTTGTACTTTTGTAGATCGAGTGGAAATTTGTGAGTCATACAACTCTTACAGGTTTTCCAGGAAATTTGGGTTCCTTCCACACGTTGTACTTCTTCCTACTATTCAATTTAGGGGAGAGTCTCATCCCACAATTATTTTCCAGTTATGGATTATTATGATGTGGGAAGGGACCTCTATTGATGTTATAATCCCCAATACGTTGAGATCCACTTTTCTATTGCTGAAATATTCCCATGTTTGGGAAGGCTATTACCCTGATGGGGTACTGAGTTAACAAGTTCGGAAGGTGAAGAAACCTGTAACCATTCGTTTCCCTAATCAGTCCCTGATGACCACACCACACATTCCTTCTTCTAGGATGAGCGTGAGAGCTATGTCTTCTACTCTTGTCCACACAAAAACCACAACTGATACACCACATATTCCAACCCTTGTGGTTATAAGACACTCAGTTCGCCATAATAAGTTTCACGAAGGGGCTTTATAGGTGCAACCAAAATCAGTGGGGAGTGATTCAAAATGATCTCCTCCTATGGATACTACCCATGACCCTAATGAGGCTGGCCCTAGTAGAGCATCACTAGACGCCCTAGAAGTTGTGACTATTCCTCTATGTCCGGCTCTAGTGGTCCATCCATATAAGGGAAAGGAAAGAACCCCATCTTGGGTAACCTAACATAGGCCCCTTACCACTCCTATAATGACACTTCTTACATATAGACCAATTTGAGTGGGGGAGGATCAAGTTACTAATTCCATGAGGAGGAACATGGTAGTGAAAAAACTGGCATGGTGTTAGTTTTGTGCTCTTATTATGGAGACACCTATGGATAACGTTATTGAGGAGACTGAAATTGTTTGGCAGTTATTCACTGAGTTGGGTTCCAATGGCTTTGATTATAAAAATTTACATATCCTTATCTACCATATCAACATAGATCATGTAGATCTTACTTCTTGTGGGGATATTCTAGCAAAGATCAATTCTTTCCATCATCAGGTGATGACCATCCATGATGTTACGGAGGAACTCGATCACCTAACGACTAATGAGGGGATGGATAATGATTTGGTGATCACCCAAAAGGATGTTTTGTGGGAGTGTGAGTCCCAAAAAACAAGGTTGAGGGATCAACTAGCCTCTTTGTGTGCCAATTTCAAAGTTATATTGAAGAAAGGGAAGAATATTAATGTTCTTATAGAATGGGTTCATCCAATAGTGAATGTTGAAGTTGATAAGAGAGCTTCGTTAGTGAAAAATCTTGATTGACCGCTATAGTGACTCGCCATTTTTTAGGAAACAGAGAGTCAGGGATTATTGTAGATCTCCCTATACCACGATGTGTACTCTTTTTCTTTTCAATAAATTGGAGATACTCCAAAATGGATATGTTCCTCCATTTTTAATGAACTTAGCAAAACTGATTTGCATTCAAATACTTATTCTTTGTATTTTCAGGTAATTTCAATTGATCACAATCAATTATATAAGAATCATTTCGATTTGGTATTAATTTTAAACCCTGATTTAAACCAACAAATTTAGATAATGGAATCAGGTTCTAATTCTTACCTAAGACGTGGGACTCAGGTAGCGTAGTTCGACAATTGCTGAGGTTTTGTGGAAATCCTCCTGAACTTTGTTTTTTTCACTGATACCCTAATTTTATCTTAAACCAGACTGACATGTGTTTAGCGAGTATAAATTGACTTTTACATAGGCTTCATTTTATAGGTTTTCAACCCAACAAGCTTTACATCAATTTTGAAAACCCGACCAACATTTTTCTTTTCTATACTCGATTTTTTCCAGCGAATCCCTCTATGGATTTTCACTCTGGAATGTATGGAATATTTTTCACTGGAAATTTTTAGTCCTTCCAATCAGACTTATTACTGAGGTTTTGCGTCCAAAACCTTTGACCAAACATGATTGTAAGGGGACCCAATTCAAAATTCGCCAGCCGAGAATGTTATAATATATTTCATACAAATATGTGGTATTTTTCTTGACCAGAAATTCATGAGTTTTTTGACATGCATGAGGATCATGTGCCTTTTTAGGCATAATGATGTAGGAGAGGACTCTATTGGGGACGAATTTACCTCTGATCATTGACCGTTTTGTATTTGAAATATGTAGAGATATCGGGGAATGATATTTATTGTCATACAATGGTGTCCGTTGGACACTGGCCTTCCATCTATGATGGCCTGAGAGGACTTACAACAATTTGAATTTTTTTGATGTTGGGATCCATAGTGGGTGGCCTATCCGAGTGATGATTTATTAAATTATTAGGGATATTCCTATCATCATTTAGTGAGCAACTTCCCTCACATGGTTCTTGTACGAGTAAGGGAGAGCAGGTGCATGTCCAATTCAATTAAAAATCTCTTGTCAGGGAATTTAAAAAGGGGAGGATACATAAGACATTATCCAGGGGTTTTTCCAAATCTGGGGAGTTAAATGGGTTGTGAATGTCAAATGAGCATACAAAAACTAGAATGGACTCTCTAGAGGAAGAATATTCCTTTGATTTATGGTCTTCATGTAGGAATCATATACAGAGGCGTTGTGGAATGATGTGCTTCATCAAACAAAGGTGTCCGCAGGACACTGGCCTTCCATCTACAATGGCTATGAGCGATTATGGAGATTGAGTCCTTCTTGAACACGGTATATCTACTTTGACAAAGTGTAAACCTAAGAGTGAAAATAGACATTTATTTTAGTGGAAATTATATAGGGAAACTAGGAAATAATTTGGGGAATTTTTTTTCTTATATGAGGATTGACTTCACGCATATGGACATGGTATCTTTATTTTATATAAACCTCCAAAGAGACTACAAATAAACTGGGAAACATATTCTGATATATCCAGGATGTGGATAGGAAGGATACTCTAATCCATGGCTCTGAGGGTCCTTCAATTAGGAGGGATGTTACAAGGCTTGGAAGCTATTGGGATTACTAATATAGGAGGGGACTCTCTTGGGGACGAATTTTCCTTTTACTGACAGTTGTTTTGTAGGAAAAATATGTAGATCCACTGGGGAATGATGTTCATAGTCAAACAAAGGTTTTCACATGACACTGGACATCCATATATGATGGACATTTAAGATTATGGGGATTAGAGATCACTAAGAGAATGAAAATTGAGGTATTAAAGGAATGTATCCAGATACATTAGATACATGAAGGCTGCAATTTACTCATGGAATTAGGTATTGTTATGAAAATCTGACTCACACATAGGGTGAGGCATTCTTCCCATCTTTGGGATACCATGTCATTTAATGTTTTATGGCCAGGATGTGGGGTTCCTTAAGAGGAAGGGAATTGTGACATGCCTTTTAGGGTAATGTTTCTTGGACCAAATTCCATTTTTTTCCATAATTGCACGGTGGATCTCCCACTAAGACCCCTAAGCTCCCTTGAGATATGCTCTGTGTGAGAAATAAGGGATTACAAGGATTCCAAGTCGCCACCAATGAATACAAAAATCAACACAAGGAGAACTTTTGGATGATACCAATTCTATGTAGTTTAACGTCATACAACATTGAAGATTTTTTCCTTGTATTTTAATGTCATTTGGTAAAGATAATATATTTTCACAATAATCATTAATAGATTTGGGTTGATCATTATCAGGGTGTCCTAGAATTCCTTATATGTGAGTGACGATAGAAGCTGTAAACTATAGTTCTGTCGAAAAACATAGATCAACAGTGATGACATGGGGCTTGGAAGCCATTGGACATACTTAGATAATAGAGGACTCCCCTAGGGATAAATTTTCCTTCGATTAGAGGCCGTTTTGTAGGAAACATGGGCAAAGACACCAGGGTATGTTGAGCATAGTCAAATAGAGGTGTGAACATGAAACTGGCCTTCCATCTGATATGGCCATGAATGTTTATGGGGATACATGTTTACCTAGGGTATGGAGTTTGAAAAATAAGAATGTGGTGTATTTGGAATGTAAAACACTCCCAGACCATGATTAGATGTGAACTAATGGAGCATCCATATAGATTTGACTCATATGTATAAGGTTAATACATATGTTTTGACTTTTATGAGTGGGGTCATGTGTGGGTTCTCTTATCAATGAGAATCGGGAAACAAGTTATCATTGAAGAATATTGCAATTTATTGTCATGAGGTTAGGACCTTTCATGGATTCCATGCACAAGTATGGACAATGCATGGGGGAAGGGGTGTTTATTTAAATGGTGTATGGACCAAGATACTAGATCCAGGTGTCAATATGTATCCTGCAAGAGATAGAATCAAGCCATACATAGTTCTGAATGTTTCATGTGCCGATCTTGCTCAGACATAGGAATAGGGGCATTTTGGCTTCACCCACTATAGATGTCGGGTCTACCATATTTATCTATAGTTTTCATACTTATGGGATCCTTACCACTGATCCTAAGATCATGTGAGTTATAATTGATGTGAGAAACAAAGAGTGAAAAGTGTTTCCCTCATAAATATGGCGAGATAAAGGATATTATTGGGGATTTTTTTTTCTGGGATGGTCTAAGATTTAGGGTTTAGGTGTCACTATTAATCCCACTTATTGATTGGGAACCAAGCCAAACGTTGTTCTGAACATTCCCTTAAAATGTTCGGTTCTTGCGTAGGGACATTCGAGGGCATTTTTTGGTGGTGTCTTGGTCGGTCTTCCATATCCGGGTATCACTACGTATCACATAAGGATAGTAATCATGCTGCATGTAGTTCTAAAATTTCCCTATATTGATCTGGCTCTGACATTGGGGTAGGGGAACTTTTGTTTCATCCATGAAAGATTCCAAGACTACCATATTACTCTATAGTTTACATACGGAGGGAAATCCATACCACTTATCCTATTATCATGTGAGTTATAGTCGATGTGAGAAATAAGGAGTAACAAAGGGCCTTCCTTGTAAATGTTGGGAGATAGAGGGTCTGGTAGAGTCATCTTTAATATGGTGGGTGATGGGCCAAGATCGAGGATTGAGGATTAATTAAATATCACATTAATAAATGTGAATCAAGTCATACATAGTTCTCTAAGGGATCATGCAGTTTTTCATCATGTGATTAGGACGATTTATGCTATTCAGTTTAATATCTTACAGCATGGACACTACACTATGCAGTTTAGCATCATGCAGTGAGGACTTGAGTCACAATATTATATCATGTTTCATGGATGAGTTACTTACAATTTATTTTCTTGTGGATATTACTATAAATAAAAGTTTAGGGACCTAGATATTGGACCACTTATGGGAATTGATGTTATGTGAAGTACTTCTTTAGAATTTTTGCATTTGTTGGAGTCGTGATGAGCTATTCATCCATTGATATCAATGCAAATTCTCTCTCAGAATAGACCCTATGTATGAAATCGGGTCCCTCCTACTTTGGTTCATGATTTGGGGGCTTCATCCTGAGTATCATTAGGCTTCTGAGGACTAACACCATTTATCATTTGAGGAATTATTGAAGGTTATACATTTTTTTGATGGCTCGTGCAATCATATTTTGGTAGATTTACTAATCATGCAAAGTGTGCAACCTTTTATCATCTAGTGTCTATAGTTAATCAAACCATCTCTTGGATTGATCTTCCATGGGTAGTAAATCGTAAATGGCTATAAGAAGTTATGGAACATGAATTCCGATATGAAAACCCACTTTTTCCCCATATACTAGTGAGTATAGGGTCACCTGAGTGGCTGTGCGGGTCATGGTTTGGTAATCCCATAAATCATGTAGGACATTATCTAGATACTATATTTTATCCTTATCTACCATATATTTGAATATATTGGAAAAAGTCTTGTTGAAACCCTCTAACTACCCATTGGACACTATGTGGTAGTGGTATGAATAGTTAGCCATGATTCCATAGTCATTTTACAACTTATCCAACTTAGAAGAGAAAATATTGGTGTCATTGTCCATCATAATTGTATGAGGGACACCAAATCTGGTAATGATGTTAACCATTACAATGTTAAAAATGAATTTTTTCGCAACTTCTTTAAGGGGTATGGATTCATCCCATCTGGAAAAGAATTTTGATGTTGTGAGTATAAATGTGAATTGTCTCACAATAGTGGGGGGGGGATATTTTCCCTAAATATCAATCCCCTAGGAAGAAAATAGAGAGGAGTAATTAAGTTTATGAAGTAACTCTGGGGATCGGTGAATATAATTGGCATCAACATAGAAAGAATATAATTTTTTGGCGAATAAGGCACAATCTTGTATCATAATGGGCCAGTAATACCCAAGACCTTAGATTCGATGAGAGAGATTAGTCATTGATTTTTTCACAACCCATGATCTGGGATGTACTTATTTCATGATGACAATATTCTCTTCTCTATCAATCCACCTAAGAAGGACTCAATCAAGGCCTCATTTGTAGAGGGCCTTTTCCTAGTTTACCGCATTTTATAAGAAAAAGTTGAATGCCCTTATTCAAACCTATTGCCTTCCATCCCAGTCTGGTGGGAGTTCCCCCTTCCAAAATTAATTTTAAATGGGTATCATCCAGCCGGTGATTTGACAATAAGGCTTCAGAATGAGGCTAATTTAATCGATATCCTCCATATTGTTCTTGATAAATGGAAAAACCATTCGGCAGTGATCAATACTAATAAAATTTTGTTCTAGTCTGAATCATCCATGGATATGGATACATTTCCCAAAGCATCAGTTTTTGCATTTTGTGATCAGGGGACAATATTCAACATTGGTTCTAATGAGAATTAAACCATTAGTTCTCAAAAATGGTTCACCAAGGGAGAAAATAAATTTTTTAATGAAATAATCACCATTAACTTGTTTGAAGACTATCACTGATTCATATTTTAATCTTTAGGTGTTTGGCTTGTGTAGGAATTGCTAGTATTAGTACCACAATGAGAGCATGGTATTCAACTTCATTATTTGTGCATCCCTCTGAAGTCATGAAAGCATAAGGTAAGACTCCCTTTTCAAGGGATACAAGTATAACCACCAACCCCACGTTTTTGAAATTGGCATTCTCCATATTTTTTCCTTTTAGGATTATGGAAGCACTATCGAAGTAAATTTCCCATTCTTGGGGGTCCTCTTTTATGGAGAACACTTCTTTATCTGGGAGTTCATCATCCAATGAGTTTTTTTATTCCAAGGGATTCTCTACGAGGTAGTTTACTAATGCCTCACATATAATGGCCTTTTGGGCATGTACTGTTTGTTAAACTATTGTGGGATGAAATACCATCAGGATAGATATATAGTTAGCATGGGATTGTTGAGGATATATTTCAACAAGTTGTAGTGGGAGACCAGGTAGAATTCATGGTGTTGTATGTAATTCTAGAGTTTCTGAACAACAAAATTAGGGCTAGGCCTTTTTTTTTCAGTCCTTGAATAACAAGATTCAGAGTCAATCATTGTTTGGATAAGGTAGTAGAGTTTGTTCTCACATCCTGCATCATTCTTCTGCATGAGGAAGGTACCTAATGACGGTTCTAAGGAGGTTACTTACAAAATGAGTGGCCTACCCTCAACTAGATGCATTAGAACCAGTGTGATCAAGAGATATCATTTGAGATCATCAAATTCCTCTTTACAACCATTAACCCACTCATAAATAACCCCTATCTTCATTAATATGGTGAAAGGAAAAAAATTACACACTAACATGGCTATGAAGCACTGGATGTAGGCCAGGTTCCCCAGGAGACCTCACAACATAGTGAGGTTGTGAGGTGGGGACATGCCAAGGATAGGTTTGTTCTTATCAGGGTCGACTTTAATACCACGATGGCGTACAATGAAGCAAATGAATTTCCTAGATGTAATGACAAATGTGCACATTATGGGATTCATCTTTATACTATATTGTCACACTTTTTTGAAAATTGTATCAAGAACGTCCATGTGGTTTGAGTTCTATAATGATTTATCCACTACATCGTCGACATAACACTCGACAAATTTTCCTAGAAAGGTTTTGATAATTTGCTGCATGGATCGCTGATATGTAGTTCCAACATTTTTTATACCAAAGGGAATCACCATATAATATAACACTCTCTAAGGGGACCTATAAGAGTTGGATTCTTCATCTCCTCAATCCATTCTGATCTAGTTGTATCCAGAATAGCCATCCCTGAAAGAGAGGACCTTATATCCGGTAGTTGCATCGATCAACAATTTTGGAATCGGGTCCATGAAAACATCTTTCAGGAAGCATTAGTTAAGTTCCTTGAAGTCAATGAATATTGTAATATGTCTGTTCTTATTTCTAACAGGGACTATGTTTTCCATCCAGATTGTATATTGGATTTACCGTATAAAGTTGTCTTCGATCATCATGTCAACTTCTGCCTCTATTTTGAAAACATTCATCGGGTGGGTCATTCTGGATGCCTGATTATAACATAGGTGATCTCATAGAAGACCAATAAGATGAGGGGTGTACTCAAGATTGAGTCCTTAAATTTCTATGTAGTTCCAGGAAAACACATATCTATTTTTGTATAGGATGGAGGTATATGTTTTCTTCTCCTTGATAAGCATAGAGGCACTAATCGGAGTGGGCCATGAGTCATCTTCTTTTCCCAAGTTTATCTCCCTATGTTCATCACATGTAGTGGAAAAACCTTCTTCGAATGCGGGAGGGGCATCTTTGAGGTCTTCTTCTTCTTCTTCTTCTTCTTCTTCTGCTTCTTCTCCATCATCCTCTTCATCATTTTCTTCCTATTCATATGGGGAGAGGATTCTCTATATGAACTCTCAAATGTTGGGATAGAAGTAATCTTTTTTCCTTTGTGAGGTTAGCGGGGGCAGTTTGAGGTGCTGAGGATGGGTCAAGGGCATTTTCAACAGGGCTTTTCCTATCATCGTAGTAGTCAACCCATTCTTCCATGTAATTGGAGTTTTTGTTCGTAAATTAAATCATGTAGACAATGGAATCTGTTTTCAGATGTGAACTTAGGCATTCAACTTGGTTGATTGTTAGTACATACTCTTCCCCCCGACTATGGAGGGGGTTGGTGGGAGCCATTTCCAATCCATTAAGGTCAATGATTCAGTCAATGTTGTCAGACCAAGACTACTTATATTCTAGTTCATAGAACCCTGAATCCATTTAATGAGACTCACAGATCCCAAACTAGGATTTATAAACATGTATTGTCTAGTTTTTCTCATTAGGGAAATATTCAACGCACTGATGATATTCTAATATAATAGCAGCATGATGATGCATCAAGGGCCTCCCAAATAGGGTATTGAAGGCTATACTATACCTCACTACCAGGAACTGAAAATCCAATATGTGGTCTCCATGAAATATTTTAATATTGATTCATCCCAATGGATTCAGTTCACTTTTTCCTATCCCAACAGAGTTGTGGTGCAGGGTGCCAAACTATCCTCATTATAGCCTTGTTGATGAAGTATTCGCAGCGGGAGGAGGTTTACTCTAGAGCCATTGTCGAGGAATATCCTCTAGACATCAATAACATTTATCTTTCTCAACACATATAAGGGTTTTATGTTCCCTTGCATGATGACTTCCTCATCCATGTCAGTGAAATAGATGATAACACAATAATCTTTAGGATTTATCTCCGTCCGATAGACTTCTGCTTCTACTAATTTGGCCTTAAATTATTGGTGACGTAGTAAGGCTTCGATGAGTGCCTATTTAAGGTGTGCAGATAAACTCAAAGAATCCAAGATTAATAGCATTGTAGGTATTGGAGATAGCTTCTTTAGAATATCATATTTCTTCTATATAGGTCAGTGCTTCCCATATTAGGGGTTTTCTTTCATAGACACTTTTGGGTGATAAGCATTGTACGTAGATGGTCCGGCCTCTATAACATGGGCAGGTGGTGTTACGTTCCTTTTCGGGTTAGACCAGACTTGTTCTCTCATATTCCCTGGGTGATTTGGTACATGTTCTTTCTCCGATCAATATTCAGAGATATATAGGCTTGGATTTCCTTTGGTTGGGGCGTAAGAGCATTCTGGTTCCCATTTTGGGTATCAGAGGGTCCTCCCATGAGTTCTTACGATGTTAATGGTTTGAGTTGATGTGTGGCTGGGAATTTCACTGTTTCTACAATCATGCCTTCTAGGAAATCCTTGGCCTTTGCAGAATCATCCTCTAGATCCCAAATTGGGAATGGAAAATTAGGGTTCATGGAAATTGTCTCCATTAGAGAAGGGGCCATATTGTAAATGACATTAATTCATTTGAAGACCAGTTCTTAATACAAAAATATTTCAGTGTGACTACCTCCTTATGATAGTGTCTTTTGGTGGGGTGGTGCCATTTTTACCATTTGGTGGGGCAGTTCCTATTGTACCATATATATTGGTATGAAGTCACAATGTTTCAAGACTAGATTTGTCTTTCGTTCCAGCTCATCTTCATTCTCATTCTTTCTATCTTTCTGGCCCATATAGGACTACATGGATGAGGGTGATATCTATGTTGCATAAAGAGCTTTTGGGGTCATAGTTGATTGTTTCAACTACACTTGTAAGATTCCATGAACTTGGTTGACTATTTTTTGGGTCATCCCATTGTTTAATTTTAGATAGTTTTTACTGGAAACTGTTTTTCATTTCTCTTCCTCTATTGAGTCTGAAGCGGAAACAAACCCCACTTTGGCTGGTGGCGGGAAAATCTTGACTTGAACAGAATCCACCATAATTTACAGGAGTTCCATGAAGACGAAGAATTCATTAATGGTGTGTCCTAGTATCTGGTGATAGGGAAAATAATTTGGATGGTCTTTGAGACCCAATTCATCTTCTCTCTTTGGCTATGGTAGCAAGAGAAATTTGTGATTCATAGTGGATATGAAGTTACCACAGACCTGTTCTTATTATAATGAGTTGAAATTATTTTTTTGTTCTTCCAAATGATTTCTTTTAGTAGATAATTCCCCATCTTGCCGATTTAGGGGTGGATATTGGTGTCTAAGGGGTCCTGCATGGTTCAGTGGAGGCCTCACAATTGGAGCCGATGTCGGGGGTGGCTTAAGTGTGTTGGAAGATGCTTAAGATTTCCCCACTATTTTTCTTGGGGATGATGGGTCTAATCAGGACTTAAGATTGGTATGATGCAACGAGTCTTCTATCCATTGGGAAATGGAATAGAAATCTTGGAACCCACTTGTGTACTTCATCATTATAAGTAGTGTTTGTAATTCATCCCAACAGTTATTGATGCACCTGGTGATTATTTCATCATGGGGTAGTGGACGTTTCAAAGAATAAGTTTGTCCTTTCAATTTAGAGATGAAGTATAGCACTCTTTCATTCTCCCTATTCTTGTAGTTCATGATGTCACTAATTGTTATCTTAGGCATTGATGAACTGAACTGATAGAGATAATATCACCGGAGGTTATCCTAGCTGATGATTGTGTTATATGGAAAGCTAGTATACCATACAAAGGCCTAGACTTGTAGGGGTTTCACAAAGTATCTAATTTTTACTACTTCCTTCTACTCTGGAGTTCCAATCACGAGGTCAAAGTAAGAGGAATGATGCATTAATTTTTTTTATAGTCCCCCAATCCATTGAACACTTGGAATTCAAGGGTTTCTGAATATTAGTGGTGGAGTATCATTGATCAACATTTTAGGCTAGGGTTTCTACTTCAGGTGTATCGGAGTGCCCCACCCCTCCATGTATTACAGTCGAGTGGTTAGTTGTTTGACGGTATTCAAGATCCCTTGATGCATACCATACATGGATTGTTATTGGGACGGTGTGGCAGTGGCAAATGTTTGTCCTTCCAGTGCGGTTTGAATTTGGGTTGGGTACCTAGTTGGGGGTATTCATTTTGGGATTACCTGAATATATTCCAACTACCTTCCGCATGGGGGGAAGTCTTGATGGTCTTTTGGGACTAGTATTAAGTACGTTTATAGTCCTAGTGCTGGGTTAGACATGCCTCCAATCTTGAAGCACTATGAGGGCATGTGCATGGTCTACTACGCACAAAAGGTTGTGTTGTGGGAGTGTGAGTCCCGCACAACAAGGTTGAGGGATCAACTAGCCTCTTTGTGTGCCAATTACGAAGTTATCTTGAAGAAAGGACAGTATATTACAGTTCTTATAGAATGGATGTGTCCAATAGTGAATGCTAAAGTGGATAAGAGAGCTTCATTAGTGAAAACTCTTGATGGCCCACTATAGTCACTCAACATTTTTCAGGAAATGGAGAGTCAGGGATTATTGTAGATCTCCCTTGGCCAAAATGTGTACTCTTTTTCTTTTCAATAAATTGGTGATACTTCAAAATGGATATGTTCCTCCATTTTTAATGGACTTAGTAAAACTGATTTTCATTCAAATACTTATTCTTTGCCTTTTCATGTAATTTAAATTGATCACAATCAATTATATAAGAATCATTTATATTTGGGATTAATTTTAAACCATGATTTAAACCAAAATATTTAAATAATTGAATCAGACCCTAATTCTTACCTAAGACGTGGGACTCAGGTAGCATAGTTCGACTATTGCGGAGGTTTTGTGGAAATCCTCATGAACTTTGTGTCTTTTTCATTGATACCCTAATATTATCTTAAACCAGACTGCCATGGGTTTAGAAAGAATATATTGAATTTTACTTAGGCTTCCCTTTACAGGTTTTCAACCCAAAAAGCTTTAAATCATTTTTTAAAACTCGACCAACATTTTTCTTTTCTATACTCAATTTTTACCAGAGATTCCCTCTATGGATTTTCACTCTGGCATGTATGGCATCTTTTTTACTGGAGATTTATAGTCCTGCCAATCAGACTTATTGCTGAGGTTTTGGGTCCAAAATCTTTGACCAAACATGATGGTAAGGGGCCCCAATTCAAAATTTGCTAGCCGAGAATTTTATAATATATTTCATACAGATATGTGGTATTTTTCTTGACTCGAAATTCATGAGTTTTTTGACATCCACGAGGTTCATGAGCCTTTTTAGGCATAATGATGTAGGGGAGGACTCTCTTGGGGATGAATTTAACTTTGATCATTGACCATTTTTGTATTTTAAATATGTAGAGCTATCGGGGAATGATATTCATTATCATACAAGGGTGTCCATTGGACACTGTCCTTCCATCTCTGATGGCCTGAGAGGACTTACAACACTTTGAATTTTTTTTGATGATGGGATCCATAGTGGGTGGCCTGTCCGAGTGATTATGTCTGAAAGTATTAGGGATATTCATATCATCATTGAGTGAGCAACTATCCCCACATGGTTCCTACACGAGTAAAGGAGAGTAGGTGCATGTCCAGTTCAATTAAAAATCTCTTGTCAGGGCATTTAAAAAGGGGAGGATACATAAGAAATTATCCATGGGGTTTTCCAAATCTGGGGAGTTAAATGGGTCATGAATTTTATATGATCATACGAAAACTGGATTGGAAGCTCTAGAGGAATAATATTCTTTTGATTTATGGTCGTCATGTAGGAATCATATACAGAGCCACTGGGGAATGAGGTGCATCATCAAACAAAGGTGTTCGCAGGACACTGGCCTTCCATCTACGATGGCTATGAGCGATTATAAAGATTGAGTACCTCTTGGTCATGATATATCTCCTTTGACAAAGTGTGAACCTAATAGTGAAAATAGACACTTATTTTAGTGGAAATTATATAGGGAAACTAGGAAATAATTGGAGGAATTTTTTTCCTTATATGAGGATTGACTTCACGCATATGGACAGGGTATCTTTATTTTATATAAAACTCCAAAGAGACTACAGATAATCAGGGACAACATATTCTGATATATCCAGGATATGGATAGGATGGGTAATGTAAACTATGGCTTTGAGGGTCCTTCAATTAAGAGGGATGTTACAAGTCTTGGAAGCTATTGGGATTACTAATATTGGAGGGGAATCTCTTGGGGATGAATTTTCCTTTTACTGATGGTTGTTTTGTAGGCAACATATGTAGATCCACAGGGGCATGATGTGCATAGTCAAAAAAAGGTTTCCGCATGACACTGGACATCCATCTATGATGGAAATTGAAGATTATGGGGATTCAATATCACTCAGAGAATGAAATTTGAGGTATTAAAGGAATGTATCCAGATACATTAGATACATACGGGCTGCAATTTACTGATGGAATTAGGTACCTATTATGTAAATCTGACTCACACATAGGGTGAGGCATTCATCCCATCTTTGGGGTACCATGTCATTTAATGTTTTATGGCCAGGATGTGGGGTTCCTTACGAGGAAGGGAACTGTGACATGCCTTTTAGGGTCATGTTTCTTGGACCAAATTCCATTATTTTTTTCCATAATTGCGTGGTGGATCTCTCACTAAGACCCCTAAGCTCCCGTGAAATATGATCTGTGTGAGAAATAAGGGATTACAAGGATTCCAAGTCGCCACCAACGAATAGAAAAATCAACACAAGGATCTCTTTTGGATTATACCAATTCTATGTAGTTTAACATCATACAATAATGAATATTTTTTCCTTTTATTTTAATGTCATGTGGTAAAGAAATTATATTTTCACAATAATCATTAATAGATTTGGGTTGATTGTTATCCGGGTGTCCTAGAATTCCTTATATGTGAGTGATGATAGAAGCTGTAAACTATAGTTCTGTGTGGAAACATGGATCATGAGTGATGACATGGGGCTTCGAAGCCATTAGACATACTCAGACAAGAGAGGACTCCCCTTGGGATAAATTTTCCTTCGATTAGAGGCCGTTTTGTAGGAAACATGGGAAAAGACACTAGGGTATGTTGTGCATTGTCAAATAGAGGCGTGAACATGAAACTGGCCTTCAATCTGATAAGGCCATGAATGTTTATGGGGATACATGTTTACCTATGGAATGGAGTTTGAAAAAATGAATGTGGTGTCTTTGGAATTTAAAAAACTCCCAGGCCATGATTAGGGGTGAACTAATGGAGCATCCATATAGATTTGACTCATATGTATAAGGGGAATACAGATGTTTTGACTTCTTATGAGTGGGAGTCATGTGTGGGTTATATTATCAATGAAAATCAAGAAACAAATTATCATTGAAGAATATTTCAATTTATTGTCCTGAGGTTAGGACCTTTCATAGATTCCATGCACAAGTATGGCCAATGCATGGGGTTAGGGGTGTTTATTAAAATGGTGGTTAGACCAAGATACTAGATCCAGGTGTCAATATGTATCCTTCAAGAGAAGGAATCAAGCCATACATAGTTCTGAATTTTTCATGTTCCGATCTTTCTCTGACATAGGCGTAGGGGAATTTTGGCTTCACCCACTACAGATGTCGGGTCTACCATATTTCCTTATAGTTTACATACTTATGGGATCCTTACCACTGATCCTAAGATCATGTAAGTTATAATCGATGTGAGAAACAAGGAGTGACAAGGGTTTCCCTCATAAATATGGTGAGATAAAGGATATTAATGGGGTTTTTTTTTCTGGGATGGGCTAAGATCGAGGCTTTAGGTGTCACTATTAATCCCACTTATTGATTGGGAACCAAACCGAACGTTATTATGAACATTTCATAAAAATGTTTGGTTCATGCGTAGGGACATTAGAGGGCATTTTTTGGTGGTGTCTTGGTCTGTCTTCCATACGCGGGCATCACTACATATCACGTAAGGACAGTAATCAAGCTGCATGTAGTTCTGAAATTTCCCAATATTGATCTGGCTCCGACATTGGGGTATGGGAACTTTTTTTCATCCACGAAAGATTCCAAGACTACCATATTAATCTATTTTTTTCTTACAGAGTGGAATCCTTACCACTTATCCTATGCTCACATGAGTGATACTCGATGTGAGAAATAAGGAGTAATAAAGGGATTTCCTTGTAAATGTTGGGAGATAGAGGGTATGGTAGAGTCATTTTTAATATGGTGGGTGATGGGCCAAGATTGAGGATTGAGGATTCATTAAATATCACATTAATGAATGTGAATAAAGTCATACATAGTTCTCTAAGGGATCATTCCGTTTTTCATCATGCAATTAGGAAGATTTAGGCTATGCAGTTTAACATCTTAGAGCATGGACACTACACTATGCAGATTAGCATCATGCAGTGGGGACTTGAGTTACAATTTTATATCATGTTTCATGGATGAGTTACTTACAAATTATTTTCATGTTGTTATTACTATAAATCATAGTTTAGGGACCTCAAGATTGGATGACTTATGGGAATTGATGTTATGTGAAGTACTTCTGTAGATATTTTTCATTTGTTTGAGTCGTGATGAGCTATTCATCCATTGATATCAATGAAAATTAAATATCAGAATAGACACTATGTATGAAATCTGGTCCCTCCTACTTTGGTTAATGATTTGGGGGATTCATCCTGAGTATCATCAGGCTTATGAGGACTAACACCATTTCTCATTTGAGGAAATATAGAAGGTTATACTTTTTAATAATGGCTCATGCGATCATATTTTCGTAGATTTCCAAATCATGAAAAGTGTGCAACCTTTTTTCATCTAGTGTCTCTAATTAATCAAACCATCTCTAGGATTGATCTTCCATGGGAAGTTAATCGGAAATGTCTACATGAAGTTATGGAACATGAATTTCGATAGGCAAACCCGCTTTTTTCCCCATATACTAGTGAGTACAGGGTCACCTAAGTGGGTGTGCAGGTCGTGGTTGGTAATCCCATAAAGCATGTAGGACATTATTTGGATACTATTTTTTATCCTTATCTACCATATATTTGAGTATGTTGGAAAAAGTCTTGTTGAAACCCTCTAACTACCCCTTGGACGCTATGTGGTAGCGGGATGAAAAGTTAGCCTTGATTCCATAGTCCTTTTACAACTTATCCAACTCAGAAGAGAAAATATTGGTGTTGTTGTCCATCATAATTGGATGAGGGACACCAAATTTGGTAATGTTGTTAACCATTAAAATATTAAAAATGAGTTTTTCCGCAACATCTTTAAGGGGTATGGATTCATCTCATCTGGAAAAGAATTTAGATGTTGTTAGTATAAATGTGAATTTTCTGACTATAGTGGGGGAGGGGGGGATATTTTCTCGAAATGTCCATCCCCTTGGAAGAAAATGGACTGGAGTAATTAAGTTTATGAAGTAAATCTGGGGATCGTTGAATATAATTGGCATCAACTTAGAACGAATGGAATTTTATGGAGAATATGGAACAATCCTGTATCATAATGGGCCAGTAATACCCAAGACATTAGATTTGATGAGAGAGATTAGTCGTTGATTGTTGTACCACCAATGATATGGGATGTACTTATTTCATGACGACAATATTCTATTCTCCATCAATCTGCCTAAGAAGGACTCCATCAAGGCCTCATTTGTAGAGGGACTTTTCTTGGTTTACTCCATTTTATAAGAAAAAGTTGAATGCACTTCTTCAAAACTATTCCCTTCCATCCCAGTCTGGTGGGAGTTCCCCCTTCCGAAATTTATTTGAAATGGGTGTCATCCAGCCGGTGATGTGGCAATAAGGCTCAAGAATGGGGCTAATTTAATCGATATCCTCCATATTGTTCTTCATAAAAGGAAAAACAATTCGGAAATGGGCAATATTAATAATCATTTTGTCCTAGTCTGAATCATCCATGGTTATGGCTACATTTCACAAAGCATCAGTTTTTTCATTTTGTGATTAGGGGACAACGGTCAATGTTGGTTCTAATGAGAATTCATCCATCAGTTCTCGAAAATGGTTCATCAAGGGAGAAAATACTTTATATAATTAAATAATCACCATTAACTTGTTTCAATACTAGCACTGAATCATATTTTTATCTTTAGGTGTTTAGCATGTGCAATAATTGCTAGAATTAGTACCACAATGAGGGCCTAGTATTCTACTTCATTATTTGTGCATCCCTCTGAAATCATGAAAGTGTTAGGTAAGACTCACTTTTCAAGGGATAAAAGTATAACCCCCAACCCCACTTTTTTGAAATTGGTATCCTCAATATTTTTCCCTGTCAGCATTATGGAAGCACCATCAAAGTAAATTTCCCATTCATGGGGGTCCACTTTTATGGAGAACACTTCTTTATCTAGGATTTCATCATCCAATGACTTTGTTTATTCCAAGGGATTCTGTACGAGGAAGTTTACTAATGTCTCACAAATAATGGCCTTTTGGGCATGTACAATATGTTAAACTATTGTAGGATGAAATACCATCTGAATAGACATCTAGTTTTCATGGGATTATTGAGGATATATTTCATCAAATTGTAGCGGGAGACCAGGTGGACTTTATGGTGTTGTTAGTAATTCCAGAGTTTCTGAACCGCAAAATTTGGTCTAGCATGTTTTTTTTTCAGTCCTTGAATAACACGATTCAGAATCAATCATTGTTTGGAAAAGGTAGTATAGTTTGTTCTCACCTCCTGTATCATTATTCTGCATGAGGAAGGTACCTAATGACTGTTCCAAAGAGTTTACTTACAAAATGAGTGGCCTCCCCTCAACTAGATGCATTATCACCAGTGGGATCAGGAGATATCATTTGAGATCATCAACTACTTCTTGACAAACATTATCCCACTCATACATAACCCCTTTCTTCATTAATCTGGTGAAAGGGAAAAAATTACACACTAATATGACTATGAAGCACTGGATGAAGGCCAGGTTCCCCAGGAGACCTCTCAACTCAGTGAGGTTGTGAGGTGGGGACATGCCAAGGATAGGTTTGTTCTTCTCAGGGTCGACTTAAATTCCACAATGGCGTACAATGAAACCAATGAATTCTCTAGATGTAATGCAAAATGTGCAAATTAGGGGATTCATCTTTAAACTGTGTTGTCACACTTTGTTGAAAATATTATCAAGAACGTCTAGGTGGTTTGATTTCTATCATGATTTATCCACTAGATCATTGACATAAAACTCGATTAATTTCCTAGAAAGGTCTTGATAATTTTCTGCATGGATCGCTGATATGTAGTGCCAACATTTTTTAGACTA
This sequence comes from Viscum album, assembly GCA_963277665.1. Lineage (NCBI taxonomy): Eukaryota > Viridiplantae > Streptophyta > Magnoliopsida > Santalales > Viscaceae > Viscum > Viscum album. The sequence continues at coordinate 146,441,376 of OY728133.1, read as the reverse complement.
AAGGGAATCACCATATAATATAACACTCTCTATGGGGACCTATAAGAGTTGGATTCTTCATCTCCTCTTGCCATTCTGATTTGGTTGTATCCAGAATAGCCAACCATGAAAGAGATGACCTTATATCCGGCAGTTGCATCGATCAATTTTTTTTCAATCGGGACGATGAAAATATCTTTTAGGAAGTATTAGTTAATTTCCTTGAAGTCAATTCATATTCTAATCTGTCCGTTCTTATTTTTGACAGGGACTATGTTTTCCATCCAGATTGTATATTAGACTTACTGTATAAAGTTGTCTTCGATCATCTTGTCAACTTCGGCCTCTATTTTGGAAACATTCATCAGGTGGGTCATTCTGGATGCCTGATTATTACATAAGTGATCTCATAGAATACCAATATGATGATTGGTGACCTCAAGATTGAGTCCTTTCATTTCTGTGTAGTTCCAGGAAAACACATCTCTATTTTTCTAGAGGATGGAGGTATATGTTTTCTTCTCCTCGAAAAGCATAAAGGAACTAATCAGTGTGGTACATGATTTATCTTCTGTTCCCATGTTTATCTCTATATGTTCATCAGTTGTGGTGGAAACACCTTCTTCGAATTTGGGAGGGACATCTTTGAGGTCTTTTTTCTTCTTCTTCTTCTTCTCCATCATCCTCATCATCGTATTCTTCCTCTTCATATGGAGAGAGGATTCTCGATGTGAACTCTCAAATGGTGGGATAGAAATAATCTTTTTTCTTTTGTGAGTTTATAGGGGGAAGTTTGAGGTGCTGAGGATGGGTCAGGGGGATCTTCGGCAGGGATTTTCCAATCATCATAGTAGTCAGATCGTTCTTCCATGTCCTTGGAGTTTCTGTTCATAAATGAAATCATGTAGACAATGGAATCTATTTTCATATGTGAACTCAGGCATTCAACTTGGTTGATTGGAAGTACATACTCATCCCCCCGACATTGGAGGGGGTTGGTGGGAGCCATTTCTAATCCATTCGGGTCAATGATCCAGTTAATGTTGTCAGACCAAGACTACTTCTATTCTAGTTCATAGAACCCTGAATCTATTTAATGAGACTCACAGATCTCAAACTAGGATTTATAAACATGTATTTTATAGTTTTTCTCATTAGGGAAATCTTCAACGCACTGATGGTATGATGATATAATAGCAGCATGATGTTGCATCAAGGGCCTCCCTAATAGGGCATAAAAGGCTCTACTATACCTCACTACCAGGAATTCAAAATCCAATATGTGGTCTCCATGAAATATTATTAAATTGATGCATCCCAATGGATTCAGTTGACTTTTTTTATCCCAACATAGTTGTGGTGCAGGATGTCAAACTATCCTCATTATAGCCTTGCAGATGAAGTATTCGCAGCGGGAGGAGGTTGACTCTAGAGCTGTTGTCGATGAATATCCTCTAGACATCAATAAAATTTATCTTTCTCGACACATATAAGTTTATTATTTTCCCATGCATGATGACTTCCTCATCCATGTCAGTGAAGGAGATGAAAGAACAACAATATTTAGGATTTATCTCCATCTGATAGACTTCTACTTCTACTACTTTGGCCTTAAATTCGTGGTGACTTAGTAAGGCTTTGTTGAGTTCCTCTTTAAGGTGTGAAGAAAAACTCAAAGAATCCAATATTAACAGCATTGTTGGTACTAGAGATATCTTCTTTTGAATATCATATTTCTGCTATACAGGTCAGTGCTTCCCATCTTATAGTTTTTCTTTCATAGACACTTTTGGGTGATAAGCATTGTACGTAGATGGTCCTGCCTCTATGACATGCACAGGTGGCGCTACGTTCCTTTTCGGGCCAGACGAGACTTTTTTTCTCATATTACTTGGGTGATTTGGTACATGTTCTTTCTCTGATCGATATTCAGAGATATCTGGGCATGGATTTCCTTCAGTGGGTGCGTAAGAGAAATCTGGTTCCCATTGTGGGTATCAGAGGGTCCTCCCATGAGTTCCTACGATGTTAATGGTTTGAGTTGATGTGTGGCTGGGAATTTTACTCCTGCTACAATCATGCCTTCTAGGAAATCCTTGGCCTTTGCAGAATCATCCTCTAGATCCCAAATTGGGAATGAAAAATTAGGGTTTATGGACATAGTCTCCATTAGAGAAGGGGTCCATCATGTAAATGACATTAATTTATTTGAAGACCGGCTCTTAATATGAAAACATTTCAGCATGAGTACCTCCTTCTGATAGTGTCTTTATGTGGGGTGGTACCTGTTTTACCATTTGGTGGGGGCAGTTATCATTGTACCATATCTGTTAGTATGAAGTCATAAAGTTTCAAGACTAGATTTGTCTTTCGTTCCAACTCATCTTATTTCTCCTTCTTTCTATCCTTCTAGCCTTTAAAGGACTGCAAGGCTGATGGTGATAGCTATGTTGCATCAAGAGCTTTTGGGGGGTATAGTTGATTGTTTCAACTACACCTGGAATATTCCATGAACTTGGTTGACTATTTTTGGGTCATCCCATTGTCGAATTTTAGATAGTTTTTACTGGAAACTATTTTTCATTCCTCTTCCTATATTGAGTCCGAAGAGGTAACAAACACCACTTTCACTGGTGGCGGGAAATTATTGACTTGAACAGAATCCACCATAATTTAAAAGAGTTCCCTGAAGATGAATCATTAATTAATGGTGTTTCTTAGTATCTATTGATAGGGAAAATAATTTGGATGGTCGTCGAGACCCACTTCATCTACTCGCATAGGCTCTGGTATCAATAGAAATTTACAATTCATGGTGGATATGAAGTTACCACATACCTGTTCTTATTAGAATAAGTTCAAATTATTTTTTTATTCTTCCAAATGATTTCTTTTAGTGGATAATTTCCCATCTTGCCGAGGTAGGGGTGGATATTGGTGTCTAGGGGGTCCTGCATGGTTCGGTGGAGGCCTCACAACTGGAGCCGCTATCGGGGGTGGCTTAAGTGTGATGGAAGACGCTTAAGCTTTACCCACTATTTTTCTTGGGGCTGATGGGTCGACTCCGGACTTAAGATTGGTACATTGCAACGAGTCTTCTATCCTTTGGGAAATGGAATAGAAATCTTCGAACCCACTTGCATAATTCATCATGATAATTAGTGTTTGTAATTCATCCCAATAGTTATTGATGCACCTAGTGATCATTTCATCATGGGGTAGTGGTCATTTCAGGGAATAAGTCAGGACTTTCGATTTGGAGATGAAGTATAGAACTCTTTCATTCTCTCGCTTCTTGCAGTTCATGATGTCACTAACTATTATCTTAGGCAGTGATGAACTAAACTTCTAGAGATATTATCACCAGAGGTTATCCTAGCTAGTGATTAAGTTATCTGGAAAGTTAGTATACTATACAAAGGCCTAGCCATGTAGGGGTTTCACAAAGTATCTAATTTTTACTGCTTCCTTCTACTCTAGAGTTCCAATAATGGGGTCAAAGTAAGAGGCATGATGCATTAAATGTTTTTTAGAGTCCCCTAAGCCATTGAACACTTGAAATTCAAGGGTTTACGAATATTAGTGGTGGAGTATCATTGATCAACCTATTTGGCTAGTGTTTCTATTTCGGGTGTATCGGAGTGCCCCACCCCTCCATGCATTCCAGTAGAGCAGTTAGTTTCTTGATGGTATTCAAGTTCCCTTGATGCATACCATACTGGGATTATGCTTGGGATGGTGTGGCAGTGGAAAATGTGTTTCCTGCTGGTGCGGTTTGAACTTGGGGTGGGTACCTAGTTGGGGGTATACATTGTGGAATTACCTGAATATATTCCAGCTTCCTTCCGCGTGGGGGGAAGTCTTGATGACCTTTTGGGACTAGTATTAAGTACGTTTATAGTCCCAGTGCTGGGTTAGACATGCCTCTGATCTTTATTTCATTTACCAGGATGAGTTCCTGTGGTAAGGTCAACTCTTTCGGGAGTACCTGTTGGCGTTCAAAATTGGGAACACATCTAACAAGGAAGCTCCCTCGACACTGTTGTCCATTAATTTTCTTAAGATCATTCATTTCTTTTCTTTCTTGGTGTATCTTTCCTCGAGAGTGAGGGACACATTCTCATGGGGTGGAGGATGTGGGTTGTAGACAATATCGTATTTATTATTCTCTATGTTGGGGTTTTGCGTGGGAGGTAACAAAGAATTAACTAAGGGGGCACCCAAATTTAATATTGCTCTCTAGTTCAAGGTATAAACACCATCAATCTCGATATGGGATACCTCTGCATGGGAATCATCTTCCCTTACTCCCCCCTCTGTGTCATTTATGGATTAGATCTATGGGATTGATGTTTACCACTTTTACTAATTCATAGTACATTGGGGGTGGTGTACCCATTAAAGAATGGTATGAAGTCTTTATGCATCCTTTGTTGTATTTTCCACATCCATTATGTGGTTTTCTTGTAGAATATTGACCTGATGGGGGTCCATATTTTACCTTGTAATGATATTTCATCTCTAAGGGTATGAGACACGAGACGGGGTGGGACTGGTGAATCCTCTTATCAACGTTCTTTCTAAATGGGAGAAGACAAACATCCACCTTGTGGGAACTTGGTGTAAGAATTCCTCCAGTATTTTGGGCTGGGCTTGTCCCCATTTTTCTATTGATGTGCTATAACCTGGATTTTTTGGTCATATGGGGGCATTTTGAATTAAAAATTCCCCATCCCTTTAGGCTGGGATTGTTCCCAGATTGCGGCAGTACCCATCGCAATCACCACCATTTTGAATTCACACACTTCCCCATGAGGGCGATCTGAGTATGGAATCAGTCTTGCAAGGGGTCTATGGGATTTTGAAGACATGAGCACTTCTTGCTGGTTGGCATCCCTTAGGCGGGAAGTCGACTGGATGCTATTAGCTACCTGGATTAGAAGCTTTTCTATGTCTTGATCTCTTATATCCTAATGCTTTTGAGAGATAGTACAAGCCTATTTTTGTTGAGTATCCCATATTTTCCGTGTTGGGAATTCATTTGATTATTTCCTTTGTGTAATGACATTGCAAGATGTCACTTCCAATGAGTTCTACTTGACGTGATGCAGGGTGATGTGAAGAGCTCCATTTTCTACCCAACCAAGAATATTAAGTCCAGTTAGGGTGTCTCCAATGAGGAAACACAACTTGTGTAGTGCATAGAGTCAATCTAGTTCATGGTCATTCTTTTTATTTTTAGATCATGGATACCATGCAGACGGGAGGTCTTCCAAGTCAAATAGATGGTGAAGATCCCCGAATATGTCAACATGGTCATCATAACATTCGTAGGGAAGGAAATTTTATTTTAATAATCAAAGAGTCATCCATAATTTGAGGATAATGTCATGCATACATTCCCCAATCAACTCCCTTAGTATGTAAAAGTGAGAAGTGACCATAGACCAATACATCACTGGTATAATATCTTTATCTAGTTGTCTTCTCAGAAGAAACATATCCTATTTTTTTCTTTCGGGGGATCCTCTAATTGATATACCCAGCTTCAAATATTATTAATTTTTTTCCAACAATGCAGGATGGTGGGAGCCTCACTGATATGCAAACAGCACACAGGTGCCTCAGAAGATGAGCATGGATCTGGTCCATCATTTTGTTGAGAAAGGATATCACATGTCATGGATGGATTACTTGATATGTCTGAATCCATCATTCCATGAATATTAGCATAGGAGGGCTTTCTCACAATTGTTCCAGTAAGGGGAGGTCCTTCATGACAGTATGAATTTTGATTGGGGGAAGGACCTCTATAATTGGTACTGCAATAGCAAGGGATACAATTTCAACTTGATGCCCGACCATAGGTAGTTTTCTTGTGGAATATACCCTTGGTAGGACCTTCACGGTTGGTTATAGTGAGGGGAGGACCTTCTTACTGCTTGGTGCCTTTGAGGGGAGGACTTTATCGATGACAGCTATGACCGTGAGCACTACAATCGTAGCTTGATACCTAGATACATGGATAATTTATGTAGTTTACATCCTAGGTAGGGCCTTACAAATTTACTACAAAATGGGAGGAAATTATCGTTGCTTGATGTTACTATGGGGAGGACATTAACAAAAATCTACATTACAGGGAGGACCTTCGCAATGAATGTCATCATGGCGAGGACTATCATTATGACTCGATGTCCATATACAAGGAGAAGCATATCTGTAAGGTATAAACTGGGGAGGACCATTAGGGTGGAGAAAAACATGGGTAAGATTTTATTATTGTATGATCTTTTGGTCAAGGGGAGGGAAACCCTGACGCTCATCTAGAGATGGGCGCTCGTGATAATGAATTCTTAGCCCACGGAGTGATCCCCTGCGGGTTCTCTAGGAGGACCTTTTCAACTGATACCGCCACTTCCATAATATATTAATGGACTGAAAAGGTCTTGAAACTTTACTGATATATGTTTGAGGGCATCAACACCCCCATATTTCAGCAAAACATGATCATGTATGTGCTCTTCATTTTCCCTTTTCCTTTTGCACATTTAATTTTTGGGCGCTCTCTTGAGGGTAACTGTGTACGCATGCTATTGGTAGTGTATTTCATATATGGATCCATGTCTTATTGGGTCCAATGATCCCGCCAGGATACGCCGATGGGCATCTTGAGTTCTTATAGGGATATATGCTAGCCCAGGAGCAGCCACCACATTGGACCGACATCCAACAGTTGGAACTAGTATTTGTTCACGATCCGATTGTCCATGTATCAAAAAAATTTCCATCGAACCTCATGGACTGGAGTAGGGATTCATAACTTCTTTAGAGTGACTAACCCATATTGTGAGTAAGTCAATATGTTCAAGTAAATAGGGTTGTGGGCCTTGTTTCTCACCTTTTCTGCTAATGCAATGATATCTTTTCATGTTTGGAGGATATGGTTTGGAATCGATGTATGATCTTCCATAATTTCTAGGATGTTATGAGATACATATTTGGTTAGAACAGGTATAAAGGCCAATTCTGATGGTGATGCAGGAGTTTGTGCCTGCTCTCGTACTCCTTAGGATGCTAGTAGATGTTGGAAGTTCTCCTATTCTGGGATAGAGGAATGAGTATTCCATCTATTGTCTTCTCCAGTTGCCACCTTATTTGACAGGTGGGATTCATATTCATGATTGATAATTTTTATATGCCTTCTTGCTGCTATATTTTCCTCATGGGTTGTGTATGCATCTGCAAAAATTTGACTCTACTCATATTTGGCTTCCAAACTATTTGGATGGCGGGCATGATATGCATGAGTTGGTATTTGTGCATGCATTTACATATTTTCATCAAATTTGGATGACGAGATTGATGCACACCAATAGATGTCTACATATTTAGATGATTTTCCGCTATGTTTACAAGGCAAGGCTGATGAGCACTAGTGGGAAAGCACACATGATTGAATTGTGCCACCCTATTTCTATGGTGGGCATGAGGGGAGAGGAATAGTTGTATATCTGCCCATAAAATGAAACTGGGTTTGTTCATAAGAGTATCACCTCAGGAACAAGGGTGATAACACATTCCTGATTATATTTTTTCCTCCATTTCCTGGCATCATGAGGGTCCTAGGTCTCCAAGACTTCTACAGATGCCCTCAGCATAAGGTCCTCTTCAGCCTGAGGGGGCATGGTCATCCGTTGAGGGCGATGAAACTCTCTAGAATGGGACCATGAGTAAGACCCCTATGAAGTTGAGCTGAAGTTATTATAATTGACTTCATCTACCTCACTATGATTAGAGAGATACTCGTTGTCATGTTATGGGAACAGTCTCCTAAAATGGTTTGAGACAACCACCACAGTCTCCTTGTTCTAGGGAAAAAGCCACAACTTAGAGGCGATTGGTGAACCTTCATGGATTGGAGAAAATGTCTCGTGGCCTCCACAATGGGGAGAGAGCCATTTTGGTGCTAATCTTGATCAGCATGTTGGATACCCAGCTTTGAAGAAACTGGGAAGGTGAGGGGGTCCTCTTCTTCGTTGGGGCCCCGACCGCTAGTGGGATAGTTGATGCATGTGTCTATAATTGTCATTGGGAAGTAATATGTATTGAATGTTTCTATGTGGGAACTTTCAATTCACATATATGACATAGAGACCAGAAAATCCAATCAAAGTATCATTGTTTTAAGCATATGCATATTTGATGATTTATTGTGGCCTCCTCCCTCTTTCATTTGTTGTGAGGTGAAGATGCATGAGTGGGGAGAGACTGTCGCCTTGGTTAAAGATTCACTTCAGGTTCACTGTTTTTGTTTCTCCTCCGAGGTGGTACACTTCACATGTATTGGGGAGAAAAAAATTGTACAATGTGAAATATATTTTTTGACTATTATCATTGAGGTAGAACCACCTCCTTTGTTAAGGATTCACATCATGTTCAATATTTTTTTCTCCTATCGGGTGGAGTACTTTGGGTGATAATGAAATGGAAAAATGAGTATCCAAACCCATCTCTTGTTTTATAGAGACAATTTCATGTCAAATTTACCTTTCTTTTGTTTTGACCAATTCTATGTCATTATCATTTAAAAGAGGGTTGTATTACCCTCATAGGAACTTGGTGGTCTATCCCTTCTGTATTGCAAGGGAGATGTCATAGTCAGATAGTCCCATTGGGAAATTTCATGGGGTCAAGTACTTGGGAAATCGGTCCTCCTAGGATATAACATCCTCGGATGGTCTCCAATGAGTTTATTTATGGTGGCACAAACAACCAACGACCCTCGTATCCATGATTCATGGACCATATTTCCAATGGTAGGTGTTTGTTGGACCATGATTTGGCCAACAACACTTAAGGACTCCATTGGTTTAGAGGATGGGAAGTAAGGGTCATCACACCAATTTGGTGGGAATTAATGCCTATTTAGAGACTCTCTTAAATACTGATGTCCTGTTCATATGTTCGTGAATCCTTGGATCATTCCTGAAGAGTGTGTCCATGGGCTACCCTGGTTTGCAGAATCATCATAGACATATATGGATTTGATGCTATTGAAGTAATGATGACTTGAGATATACATTACAGTGCTCTAGAGCTTGACGTTATTTAGGGGGTGGAAGGTACATAGAGGTCAGGGTCAAACCCATAATAAGGTCTTCCTACAAATAATCAAGAGAGGAATTAGAGACAACTTTGTTCAAAATAGGTGGGGCTTACACATGGGTCCTTTCCATTTTAGGGGACATGATAAGGTGAACCCCTTTTGGAAGGGAACCCTTTGGAGATAGAGCCTTCTAGAAGGCATCCTATGTATCCTGGTTTGATCAGGAATCGAGTTCTCATAGTTCATAATTACATGTATGTCATAATATACATAAAATTCTACCCCCATGTGAGTCATGCATGGTGTGGGAAACAAAATGTTGTGAGAGATCCAACCAAACACACACCTTCTATCCTAAAAACGGTTGAGAGTGGGAATACAATGGAAGAGGTCGGGGAGACAGTTCCCAAGGGAATGGAATGATGAACCGTTCAATGTGGGATGACATTAAAGATCATGTGGATATTCCTTCTAAGTATTAGGGTCTTACCTCAGTGGGAGTTCCCAGAAACACGTTACAGGAAGGGGGTGGGGGAGTGTCATCCTCATCAAAAGGGGTGGCAAACACAACCCCTTAGACTAATCACCATTCCTCATATAATGGAAAAGAATGTGATCACCCTTAATCCCACGAATGAGGAATTACATGTCATCAACCTAAAGATAGAATCCAGTTCACTGTGGGAATGTAGACATACAGACATCCCTGGTGTCCGAATTTTTGTGGGGAAAGTATCATGACTCTGTTAACCACGTTTTTGTAGACTCAAAGGGGCACACTATTGCACCCGATAATCTGATCGTACGAGTTCAATGGTTTTTTAGGAGGCTTTGGCCTGATGTGGATGGACTTGTTCACAGAGGGTTTAAGGGGAATGGATGAAATTGGAGGGGAAAGGTTGGAACTCAAGGGAATAATACACAATAACACCCCATTTTTCATATTGATGTCTTTTGTGTGATGGGGAGTTCTCCAGAATCCATATTGTTTTGTGAGAAGAGGGATTATCCTCTTATTTAGGTATTAAGCAAGCATGGTCACAGACCATTGTGGACCACAATTGTATATGTTCTTTCACTCCTCTTCAGGCACCAACTGTGTTCTAATGATGTATGTTGCGGTAGATTAAATCTGCATACTGTTACACTATGCGGGACACCATATTGTTGGAGGGTCCTGGGGACAATCATTCCTAGGGATTTCCTCCACAAGAAATATGTGGTTCACGATTTCACCAACTAGGTTCATGATCCTCTTGTTCATATTGAGTTTTTTCATTTGTTATGGTTCGGGGAAAGTTGTAACTTCAGTATTGTGGATTGCAATTCGGGACTCACCGATGATTCATGACTGAGGCCAGAAATTTCCCTGAATGCTTTCTTCCAACCTATGGGGTCCCCATGGTAAAACTGGGTTTGCGGAGGCTGAGGTTCAAGAGTTATGGTTAGTGTAACCCTTCATTATTGCTTCATTCACTAATTGCTATGTTTGTGAGATTGTATGAGGAAATCCTTCACACACTTTATTCTTTCAGTGATGTAGTTCGTGATTGTCTCGGTTTGGTTTCTGATACACCAGGGGCCAGGGAATTGTTGGTCTCTTCTGATACCAATATTTCATAGTTGACATGGTCAACTAACCCTGGACTATGATAATAATAAGTACACTTAAAATATTTTGAAAATTTTAATTCCATCAAGCTAATTCAAAATTTTGTAACTCAATTTATGTCTATTGGCTTTGCTAAACATGGAATGATTCTTACTTTATTTTGAAAAGTGATCATGGGATCATTTTCATACCTTTGAGGAATTTTCAAGACTCTATATACATTAAATGTTTTTATTAAAAAAAGTAAATATATCACTAGGGGGTCTTCTGGACGAGTTTACAACAGTATGAGGCTTCTAGAGGAGAATACATCCCTGGGGGTGTTTTGGGGGAGTAGGAGGAGATGACCACACTGGGGGGGGGGGGGTTCATCTAGAGGAGATGGAAGGACTGGAGAGATAGTGGTGGGAACTCTATCCTAAACCCATGAGTCAGGCGATTCAAGTACTCCATCATCTTCTCGTGTTTTTGCTTCTACCATCAATGCATATCCTCCTACTACTGCTACTACTATTAATGAATCTCTTCCTTCTCCCTACACATAATCTCTATATGCTCACTCAGTTCTGATGTATTCTCCTGATAATGTGCATTAGATGATGATTACTTTCCAAAGGATCCCCTTGATCTAGATTTTGATATCACAACAGTCCCATAATATCTCACATGCATCAATCAATATCTGATATAAAAAACTGGCAATTCTCGAAACTATACTATGTTTCCTACATCCATGTTGCATTATCAAATTGAAGGGCCCTGGTCTAACCCTTGTTCTTAGTATGATTCTCAGTTTATGTCTGAGATATTGTATATATATATATGAATCCTTCAATTTCAATTTAAAATTAAAAGAGTAAAAATATTAATTGATTTTAAATTTAAAACACAAAAAGAAATATTACAAAAAAAATATACAATGATGGTAATCACCAATAATCTCTACAGTGATAAGATTTTTGAAAATACTCTTATAGACCTCGAACATTGTAATATCGGGTTGTTCAACTGCTTATATGAATATAAATAAACAGTTTACTTTAAAAGTTATATAAATTATAGTTAAAAATGAATTACCTTATGTTACAAATGTATACAGAATGTATGACTACTAGCTCAATGTGTCACCTCCTGTCACCCCTAATTTTTCTTCCCTGCCAATGGTCTCTTCAAAAAATGACCACCCATCTAGTGTGAACATAATCGATCTAAAACAATAGATGAAATGTAATCAGGTCGGTGGGCACAACAAGACTCATTAAACTCTATCACTCTTTCCTTATTCATTACTTTCATTCTCAAATATTGAATAAAATAATGGAAATGCTCATGCATAAACCCCTCCCATGCCTTCTAGATAGAGACTCACATGCTCTAATTGATGTGATACAATAAAACAAATAAATAAATTAAAAAATCAAGTTATTAATTGAATAAAATTTAAAATAAATATTATTTATATATGTACTAGTAAATGATAAAACATGTGGTACTAAATATCAACAGGAATATGATCACATGTGATCGATTCTTCAGAATAAAATCAAACAATATAGCGCTCCCCTATCAAAATGCTATATGTGAAAAGCTGTGAAAAATGAAAAATTAATCAAAAAATTATTATATAAATAAGTTAATTAAAAATAACTAAAATAAAATGGTAAATATACCTCTTTATGTGTAGATCAATGCCAATATGTGGACATCACTTTGGAATAGGGTTAGGAATCATCAATCAGTCAATACCACGCCCCCTCTGAGTTCTCCTAGAACTACTAGCAGTTTGAGGGTTAAATGACCCAACATCCTGTTCGTCCAAAGGTAGAAAAAACCCAATCAGACTTTTCAAGATTCTAAATAAAAAGACCGATCCACATGGTCAAAATATCTCAATGAATCACCATCATATTGGTTTTTAATGTTTTACCGATTAAAATAATGTATTTTTAATGATATCAATGCTGATGTGTTCTGAGAAATAAATAAATGCACCAATCATGGTGTAAGTGGGAAATATCATAACATTTTTACAAGAAAAAATAGAGACTTCCCTAGTTCAGCCTTTATACATCAATTTTACAAATGTCAGAAAACAATATAATGGCTCATTTTTTCCATAATATCAGATGAAATCTTTTGAACATTCATGAATCATCTAATAACCAAGACATAGACTACAAAACAACATCTTCATCTCATATAAATTTTAAGGAAAAACATTTCCATCAAGTAATAGTGATTTTACCAAAGAGAATATCTAATAAAAAAATCTATATGAAATTCCATTATTTGATCTAACAACCCTAAAACTTTCACCCAATTCAAATTTTCTTATCCTGAAACAAGGATATAAGGAATCCTCAACTGACCTAAAAAACACAGAAAATTGAGATGGAACTAACTTAGGAGTTAAATCAATATCATTCCGAGATTCATTATGTTTAAAAGATAGACTATCCACATCATGTACAAAATTTTTAAACCATTATAGAACCAAGAACAAATTATTAGTATCATCCCTAGAACTACATTCATGATGTTGATACCAAAAAACATAATCTTATTGGAAACCAAAACATAATATATGACCCCAAGCATTGTAAATTTTTTTAAGTGTCCTTAAAGAACATTTTTCACAAGGACACTTAATTGTCCCTTCTGAAAAAAAATTATGGTTTTGATGATTAAATAATAAAAAAATTTCAACCCTTTCAATATATATAAGATTTAAACTAGAACCGTTTGGATTCATGTGATGATTTTTCCAAGATTGATCATCGAATAATTACTTTTTTCAACTTCTATGTTCCATATTTCTCTAAAAAGTATAAAATAATTTGTTTTTTTAATAATTATATATAAGGAAAACACTATCCAAAAAAGAGAAGAAAATTGAATTCAATTATTATAAATTTGTTATAATTTCTATTATTTCATACTTATTTAAAGTATTTTTTTAAAAAAAATTTATACTAATCTACACTATATTATAGTAAATTATACTAATTAGAAAAAAATATTATTAATTATTTTAAATTTATTCATATCATGTGTGACGAAATTTCCAACTGATTGGAAGTACCAATTTTTCCTGATGAATCGTCACCATAAAACATTCTTCGGTTGAATTCACAATAAAAAATATACTCTGGCGTATGAATATCCATTTATGAATGCATAATAATGGATAACAAGGAGGTCTTGTTGTCATTGTTGATTCAAAAGTTCCCTTTTGACTTCAATATCTTGTTTTGGAAATCACAAATGTTTTTTTAATCGTATCGTACCGACTCTTTCAATAGTATCGTACTAACTCTGTCAATCGTATCGTACTGACTCTGTCAATCATATCGTACAGACTCTGTCAATCATATCATACTGACTCTGTCAATCATATCGTACTGACTCTGCTATTCATACTTTCATTACTTGATTTTTTTGGTACTTGGTCAAAAACACTTGTTTCATATTAATCGTACTTTTTTTATCATCATATATCTTTTGTTTCAACGAATACGATGTCGTTGAGTTAGTTACAAACTAATAAAAATGATTTCATGCTATCTATTTCAATATGACCGTTATATGCCAGGTGTCCAAGTCCCTCTGAGTTTTTCGGAAAAATATGACCGTTGGAGGAAATGTGACCATTGGAACCTGAGGCATATAAATAGGAGGTCATTTGAAGCTGAGAAATAGGTGTGGTGAACAACGGTGAATGACTGTGATACTTTGCTTCTATCAAGATTCTATAGAGAGATGTTGTGACTTCTCTCATGTTGTGTGCTTTGTGCGTCTGATCATCGTATCGAGGGTTTTCAAGTAATTGAAAGACAGAGGTGCTGATTACCTACAAAATCGAGGATGGTCGGGGATAGGGAGACAGATGGTCCGATCATCGTATCAAGGGATTTCAAGTAATTGAAAGACAGAGGTGCCAATTACCTACAAAATCAAGGGCTGATATGGATAGGCGGACAGACGGTCCGATCATCGTATCGAGGGCTGCCAGGGATAGGCAGACAGACGTTCCGATCATCGTATCGAGGGCTTACCAAGGTGGTGGTAAGACATACCTCTTATCCTAGGTGAAAGGATAACCATTCTTTTTGGGTCAAAAGAATTGTAATACTTTTACATTTCCGCAGCTGCTTGTATTAGAAAGGAATTTGTACTGTTTCCTTTCTTTATTACACTTTCAATTGTAATTGTTTTAATTACAATTATACTATTACATATTGTATCGATTGATTCTATACGCTTTAAGGTAGGATCATTCACTATTTCTTTACTCTTATTATTGGATTCATCTTGAATACAATTACTTTAATTTTCTCATAGTATTACATTTCTTCATACCTTTATACTCAATACAATTGTGTGTGTTTGTATTTGTATTAGTTTAAGGCCTTTTAAACTAACTTCTTAAGTGTTTAAATACAATCCTTTTAACCTACAATTAACCCCCTCTTGTATTGTTCCATCTAATATACATATACATCTACATATTCGATCCAACAATTGGTATCAAAGGAGGTTTCCACTGATTTGTATTACTTGTTCTATTTCTTTCATATTACTATTTTTAACTACATACTACACTAACGTGTGGAGTGGAAAAGATATTGTTTCTCTAGATGGCAGGAATGGATATTGGGTAAATTGAAAATTTAAATCCTTCTAGACCACCTATCTTTGAATGAAATGATTATGAGTACTGGAGAGATCGTATGAAGATGTTCGTCATCAATACTGGTGTAGAAAATTTTATTATGATTACTGGAGGTTATAAAATTCCTGACAAAGAAGTCAGTACTTTCACTAACCAAGAGAAGCAAGAATATCAACTAAATTACATGGTACGCAATACTTTAGTATGCTCTATGACCAGGAATATATACAGCCAGATATCTTCATGTGAAGCAGCCAACTGTATTTAGAGGAAATTAGAAGTCACTCATTTTGGAACATCCAATGTTATATAAAAAAGAAGAGCAATGCTTCGAGCAGAGTATCATGGATTTGTTCTTCCGTATGGAGAGCCATTATGTAAAGTGAAACAAAGGTTTATAACAATTTTCAATAGCTTACAATCCATGGAGGAAAAAGGTCTTGATTATGAATCTCTAGTACATAATATTATAGATATAATGCTGAATGAAAGGGAGTAAAAAGGACAGCTATTGATGAAAACAATAAAGTTTCCCAGATTACTCTTGACGAACTATTTGGAACTCTTTTACAGCATCAAACAAGAATGAAAAGAGATGCTGATTTCAACAAGAAGAATGGAAATGGTAGTGTAGCTTTTACATCTAAAGCTAAAACACCTAAAAGGATAACAAGATCCAAATCCAAGAAAGTTGTTATATCTGATTCAAGTGATAGTGATCTTTTGGATAATGAGTTAGCCAATCTTGCTCGGAGGATAAACAAGATTATGGGAAAGAAATATTTCCAATACAGATTCAAAAAGAAAGATAGGAAGGATAAGAATGATTCAGAGGTAACATGTTAAGAATGTAAGAAAGTAGGACATATAAGTCCTGATTGTCCTTTACTGAAGAGAAAATACAGGAAGGAGAAACTTTCTGAAATAAATAAGAAAAAGTATTATAAGACAAAGAAAGTCTTGAAGGAAAATGATACTTGGAGTGAAAGTAGTAGTGATTCATCATATAATTCTTCAGAATATGAGTCCTTAGGATAGAGAAATATTGTACTTATAGCAAGATTACCAATTGAAGATCATTGTCTCATGGATAAGGTACACAATGATGAAGCTATGACAAATGTCTCTTTAAATGACAATTATATTGATAATAAATATTATGAATCTTCAAATGATGAATCTTTATCATCAGAAGATGATACATTACCTTATTTTGAAGAAGTATCTAGATTTTCTAAATTACTAGAAAATGAAATTTCTAAACTCAAGAAGAAGCTTGAGAAAGCAAACTCTAGAATTTCAGTTCTAACTAAAGAAGTATCAGATCTTTCTAATGATCTTGATATGAAAACTTATGATTTTGAAAGTATTTTGAAAACCCTTGAGAATGTCAAATCTGATAAGGATAAACATTCTAAGGATCTAGAAAATGTGATTTCTAAGAGAAATGTTCTAGAGCCTAACTCTAGTTTAGAATCAAATATTTTGGAAGATAAAAACATAGTTTTAAAACTAAATTCAGAAATTTTCTATTTAATGAAATGTGTGTCAAATTTTACTCATGGAAAAGAAAACTTTGACAAATTGTATTCCCAAATCCGGCCCCTGAGAAATCGTTTTGGACTTGGTTATACTCATTCCAAACCAGTTTTTAGTAATAACTACTTTTTTCCATAAAAAACCTCTTTTTGTTCTAAGTGTCAATGTGGAGGAAACTGGAGAAGAGATTGTTCTCTTAAAAGAACTCAATATTTAAGATTTCATAAAGCTCATTTTGCAAAACAAATGTGGATTCCTAAAATTCTTTTATCTAACCCTTCTGGATCCAAACAATTTTGGATTCCAAAAAACTAATTGTTTCTTTTTCAGGAAAATGATAAGTGTACCTACAAGAATATTCGGTACATGGATAGTGGTTGTTCTCAACACATGACCGAAAAACAAGATCTCTTTGAAAAGGTTATCAAAACAAAAGGTGGAAAAGTTACCTTCGGAGATAATGCTCAAGGAAAGATTGTTGTTATAGGTAATATCGTTTTTCTTGGAAAGGTTCTTATTTCAAATGTTTTGTTTTTAAAGGTCTTAGGCACAACCTCATCAGCATAAGTCAATTATGTGATGAAGGTTACCTTGTAAATTTTAGAAATGATAAGTGTCTAGTTCACAATTCCAAGGATGAGTTCATTCTATCTGCTCATAGGCAAGAGAATGTTTACACTATTAAATTAGAAGACCTTAGGATCCAAAACATTCCCTGCTTAAGTGAATTAGAAGACCAATCATTGCTATGGAATAGAAGACTAGGACACTATAATCTGAGAAACCTTAGTAAACTCTCAAAGAAAAGACTTGTGAAGGGACTACCGGATCTTAGATATGATTCTTCAAAAGTCTGTGATCCTTGTCAATTTGGAAAGCAACATAAAACTAGCTTTAAATCAATTAATGAAGTTTCAACTTCTAATGCATTACATCTAGTGCATATGGATCTTTTTGGTCCCACACAAATTGGAAGCATTGGAGGAAAATACTATGTATTTGTTTTAGTTGATGACTTTACTATATTTACATGGGTCTATTTTCTAGAAAACAAATCTGAAGCCTTCTCCTATTTCAAAATTTTTAGAGCCCAAGTTAAAAATGAGAAAAATTTACAATTGATAACTATTCATAGTGATCATGGTTGTGAATTTCAAAATTCATAATTTGAAAAGTTTTGTAGTAAGAAAGGCATTACTCACAATTTCTCAGCTCCAAGAACTCCTCAACAAAATAGTGTTGTTGAAAGAAGAAATCATATTCATTAGGAAATGACTAGAACCATGTTGAGTGAATACTCAATTACTAAACACTTTTGGGATGAAGCTGTTAGTACTTCTTGCTATACTATAAATCGTGTTTTAACTAGACCATTTCTTAATAAAACATATTATGAGTTATGGACTGGTCGAAAACCTATAGTTTCATACTTCAAAGTTTTTGGGTGCAAAGTATTCATTCTGAATACAAAAGGTAATCTTCACAAATTCACACCAAAATATGATGAAGGAATCTTTCTAGGATATCCCACAACATCTAAGGCTTACAGAGTTTTCAATAAAAACACTTGTGCTGTTGAGGAAACGGTACATGTAAAATTTGATGAAACTGATCCTTTTGTTTTCGAACAATTCCAACCTACATCCTCAGATGTGTTTTCAAAAACTATTTACCAACCTTTGATAAAAGACCGTTCTGATAAAGAAAATGTTCAAGGAAGTATTCCTGAATCTTTTACCCCAGAATATTTTCTACCATATGTTGATGAACAGGTATTACAAAAGCCAAATCAATTGTTTCTTAGAAATCATCCCAGCGATAACATCATTGGTGTTGTAAATCAACCTGTAAGGACCAGAAATTCCTTAAGAAATGAAATGGAACATCTTGATTTTCTTTCCCAATTTGAACCTAAAAGTCCAAGTGAGTCTTTAGGTAATGATGATTGGATCAAATCAATGCAAGATGAACTAAATGAATTTTAGAGGAATCAAGTCTGGACTCTAGTTGAAAGACCCAATGAAACAATTGTAATTGGTGTAAAATGGGTTTTCAGAAACAAATGTGGTGAAAATGGAATCATTGTTCGAAATAAAGAAAGACTTTTTTCTAAGGGATATAATCAACAAGAGGGACTAGACTATGAAGAGACATATGCTCCTGTAGCTAGACTTGAATCTATTCGAATTCTATTAGCCTTTGCAGCATACTTTAATTTCAAAAATTTTCAAATTGATGTAAAATTCGCTTTTCTAAATGGTTTTGTTCAAGATGAAGTTTTTGTCGAACAAACTCCTGGTTTTCTAGACCCAAAACATCCGGATCATGTTTTTAAACTTACCAAGGCTCTATATGGTCTTAAACAAGCCCCTAGAGGATGGTATGATAGACTTACAATATTTCTTTTAAAAAACAATTACACAAAAGGTACAACAGATCCAACCATTTTTATAAAAATGGAAAATAAAGATGTCTTGATTGTTCAAATCTATGTTGATGACATCATATTCGGATCAACTCAGAAATCTTTAACTGATTCTTTTGCTAATTTAATGAAATCTAAGTTTGAAATGAGTATGATGGGTGATTTAACATTCTTTTTTGGTTTTAAAATTTCTCAACATCCAGAAGGAACATATATATCCCAACATAAGTATATTAAATATTTACTCAAAAAGTATGTATATGAAAAAACTAAAAGTATTAGCACTCCAATTGGTACATCAAATACACCTGATCTTGATGAAACTGGGAAACCAGTAGATCAAACAATCTTTAGAGGTATGATAGGAAGTTTTCTATACTTGAAATCTAGTCAAACAGACTTAATGTTTTCTGTATGCTTATGTGCAAGATATCTATCTAATCTAAAAGAGTCTCATTTAAAATCTGTAAAGAGAATATTTCAGTATTTAAAAGGCACTATGGATCTAGGTCTCTTTTATTCTTCTGGAAATGATTTTGTTTTAAAAAGTTTTTCAGATGCTGACTTTGGCGGTTGTAGAATGGATATAAAAAGTACATCTGGAACATGTCATTTCTTAGGAGATTCTCTAGTTTCTTGGCCCTACAAGAAACAACACTCGGTAGCACTTTCCACTACTAAACCTGAATATGTAGCAGCTGGAAGTTGTTGTGCTGAAGTGTTAAGGATGCAACACACACTCACTGACTATGGGTTTAGTTTTTCTAAAACTCAAATTCTATGTGATAATACTAGTGCCATAGCTCTTAGTAAGAACCCAACACATCACTCTCGTGCAAAACACATAGATGTTAGGGATCACTTTCTTAGGGATCACACACAAAAAGGAGATAATATTTTACAATTTATCGAAACTCAAGAACAACTTGCTGACATTTTCACAAAACCTTTACCTTCCGATAGATGTTAGTCTATAAAACAGAAGTTAGGAATGATTACATTAAAATAATCATTCATATCCACTTCATGTTTTATTTTTCTCCTTACATAAAACAACTCCTTTAGAAAGGGGGTGAACATTTCTTACTATGTTTCTTTTTTATCTTATGATATTTAATTATTTACTCTCCTGGTATGTGTTTTTGTTTTTCTGTTTATCATATTGACAATTTTATCATATCATTTAATTTTCTGTTTATCGTATCATCAGATCATGGTAATGAATTTCTTTTCCATCGTACTGTCCGATGATGGTAATGATTTTATTTCCCATCGTACTGTCCGATGATGGTAATGATTTTGTTTTCCATCATACTTTCCGATGATGGTAATAATTTTCTTTTCCATCGTATTGTCCGATGATAGTAATGTTTTTCTTTTCCATCGTACTGTCAGTTCATGGTAATAACTTTGCTTTCCATAGTATTGTTAGTTAATGGTAACGACTTTGTTTTCCATCGGTTCTTCAGTTCATGGTAACAAGATTGTTTTCCATCGATTCGTCAGTTCATGGTAACAAGATTGTTTTCCATCGGTTCGTCAGTTCATGGTAACAATTTGATTTCCATCGGTTTGTCAGTTCATGGTAACAATATTCTTTTCCATCAGCTTGTCAGTTCCTGGTAACAAGATTGTTTTCCATTAGCTTTTTCAGTTAATGGTAATGAGTTTTTTTTCCAACGGTTCGTCAGTTAATGGTAATGACTTTGTTTTCCATCGGTATGACGATTGATAGTATTCTTTTACTTCATACGATTATGTTTTCTTTTGAACTCTACTAAAACAAACAATTACCTTACGTTCCCTGGAAGGTACTTTCCATTTTTTTAACACAATTATTTCGTTTTAATCCTAAACATTGATCTTTTTTCCTCTAATATTGACTGTAGAAGATCAACAGTCACCCCTATATTGCCTATAAATAGCCACCCCATCCCGAAACCCACATTGGTTTTTCAGGTCTTGAGGTGAGGCTCTTCTCCACTGTTTTTATGTCATCGTACGATCTTTCATCGGAAGCACCTATATGTCTCAGTCCACTGCAAATACTCCTGCCGAAATGTCTTCAAAGACTTTTATAGAGAAAGACTTTTTCAGAGAAAGGTTAGTTTCTCAGGACTTTTTTGATTCATATGATTCCACAATCATGAGAATCGTTTTTTCAAGGATGGGAACATTTATGTGTTGAAAGGCCTGTTTCTCAAGATCCGGTTCTCTTTGAAGAATTCAGTTAGTTCTATAAAACCGTATCTTTTGATAAGAATATGACTACCAATTTTGCTGTGTACGATAGAAAGTTATCTATATCTGTGAAACAAGCAACTCGTTTTCTGAATGTCCCGATAGAAGGTGATTCTTTATGTCCATCCCATAAACTACCAGAAGAGGTTGGTACGTTTAATAGATAAAGTGATGAGAAGTATTTGTTTGTTGTAAATGAAGAAAAGAGGAATGTGGATCATCTTTCTCCGGAAAATAGGTTTGTGGCTTTATGGATGAAAGGTTTTATTATCCCAAGAAAAGGGGATATAGAAACTCTAAAAGTTTCTGATATCTTCATATTGGACTATCTTGTCAACATGAGAAAAGTGAATCTCATGGGATATGTTTTAGAAACAATTAAGAATGTAAATTCAGGTGCAATCAAATATCATTTGATTATGTATCCATCCATCCTTACAATGTTTATTCTCGAGAGTATGAAGTTTTGCAACATTCCTTTGAAAGGAAAGCTGACAGATTTGAAGCCCTCATGGATTAGAAAAAGTACTTTGAAGAAGTTGAATGTTTTTTTTTGATCAGAATTCAAAATTTTTTGTTAAGGCTGTAGAAGTAGAATCTCCTTAGAATCAATCGGCACCTATGCCATCCAAAGACATTCAATCTGCTGGTATTACTCAAAATTATGATCCGCAAA
Organism: Viscum album; assembly: GCA_963277665.1. Classification (NCBI taxonomy): domain Eukaryota; kingdom Viridiplantae; phylum Streptophyta; class Magnoliopsida; order Santalales; family Viscaceae; genus Viscum; species Viscum album. Next base: position 146,419,123 of record OY728133.1, on the reverse strand, counting down.
CCAGCTCAAAGCCTAAGAAGAATCCAAAGTACAGTAAATAAGTTGTAGCCAAATAAAGAAAGGATAAGGAACAAAGAAAGGAAGGTGATCCAAAGTTTGGACTTGATCCAGCCGAAGCGTTTTCTGAAAGAATTAGTTTAGAAGAAACCCTTAAAGCTGAAAAGAAAAAGAAAACTGTTTTGAAAAGAAAGGCTCAAGACTTTGATATCTCTAAAGTCTTGAAAATGGTTGAGGATTCAAGTGCTCAACTAACGGAAGAAGTGCATCAAGAACCCATCGTACAGAGTCTTCCTAAGAAATAAAAAGGAAAACAAATGTTATAAGAGATACAAGATGTTGAAGAAGAGGAAGGAGATTTTCTTTTTGAATTTCTTCAAAGTTCAAAGAAGAGTAGAGAGGAATCGGTTCAAAAGTAATGTGAATGTATTCAACAAGTTCCTCATGCCGATCAAGAACTTTTTCTATCTTCTGAAACTCTGGATAGAATTTCGTCTCAAGTAAAGCAAGGTGCTCAATCCTCTCATACTAAAAAACATATTGTCATCAGTGACAAAGTAGAAGAAAGAAAAGAGAAAGAAAAGGAAAAAGGAAAACAACCCATTGTCAACTCAAGCTGATCAAATGAATTGCCTTCGTATTATGAGGATACTGATTCAGAACACACTATCTCTCTCAAGAAGAGTGATTACATTGTCCATGTTTTGAGAAGGGTTGAGAAGACTATTCCTTACTTTCCCAGGTTGGAATGGAAAATTGATTTTATTACTGACAATCAAAAGAAGAAGGGTGGTTCTATAAGATAATTGAGAAAGAAAGTTCTTTCAGTTGAAGCTGATTTGAAAGTTCTTTCAGAAAGTTCAGCTGCTCATAAGAAGGCTTGCAACAGGATGACCAAGTGGTCCTACAAAATAGAGAGCTCAGTCAATGACCATGAGTTAGAAATTGATGATATAAGAAGGTTGTCAAATGATCTTTCTATTTATTTCAATAATCTTGACAATGAAACAGTTGAAAAGTTGAATCTTTTGTCTTCCCAACGAGCCGATGTTTCTTCAGTAAAAGACTTGCAGGAGAGAATGAATGCCTTTCAGGCTGAGTTTTCAAAGGTTTCATCTTTCAAAGATGAAATAGTTCTCTTTAAGAAACAGAACTCTGGGTTATTCAAAGATAACAAGAATTTTCAAGATAGAAGTGATACTCTTGGGGAAGTAATCAGAGTCCAGGAGGAGACTATCAAGAATCAAGATTAGATTTTTGCAGACCAACAAGAGATTCTCAGAACTCGGGGTGATTCAATCTCTGAAGACAAGAAAGAAATCAAGAAGATGAAAGCTGTTCTTCATGATCTGATAAAGAAGGAAAAGGAAAGAGAAAACAAATGACTGTTGTATTTGTTTTTCTAATGGAACTCCTTTGTGTTGTAATGACTTTTTATGTTTCTCATTCTTTTGTCCTGAATTTCTTTTCTCTTACCCTTTTAGGCAACTCAAGGTTACCACTTTTTTATGTAAATCACAAAGGGGGAGAATGTTTATAAAGGGGGAGAATGTTTTATCAAGGGGAAGAATGCTTTACAAAACTTAAGGAAAATCTACGAATACAATCCTTAGGAAAGTCCATACCTAAGGGGGAGTTAGTTGTATTAAACTTCTTATTCAGAAGAGTTTCCAATAACTCAGGGGGAGATAAGTTTTTCTTGTTGTCTTTACTTTGTGTTTTGTGCTTTCCAAAAAGGGGGTGATTGTTGAGTCAAAAGTTCCCATTTGACTTCTATATCTTGTTTTGGAAATCAAAAATGTTTTTTCAAATGTATCGTACTGACTCTTTCAATCGTATCATACTGACTCTTTCAATCGTATCATACTGACTCTGTCAATCATATCGTACTAACTCTGTCAAACATATCGTACTGACTCTGCTATTCATACTTTCATTACTTGATTGTTTTGGTACTTAGTCAAAAACACTTGTTTCATATTAATCGTACTCTTGTTTATCATCATATATCTTTTGTTTTAACCAATACAATGGCTTTGAGTTAGTTACAAACTAATCAAAATGAAGTCGTGAAATCTGTTTCAATATGACCATTATAGGCCAGGTGTCCAAGTCCCTCTGAGTTTTTCGGAAAAATATGACCGTTGGAGGAAATGTGACCATTGGAACCTGAGGCCTATAAATAGGAGGTAATTTGAAGGTGGGAAAGAGGTGTGGTGAACAACGGTGAACGACTGTGTTACTTTGCTTCTATCAAGATTATAGAGAGAGATGTTGTGACTTATCTCATGCTATGTGCTTTGTGCATCTGATCATCGTATCGAGGGCTTTCAAGTAATTGAAATATAGAGATGTTGATTACCTAAAAAATTGAGGGCTTCTGGGGACAGGCAGATAGATGGTCCGATCATCGTATCGAGGGATTTCAAGTAATTGAAAGACAGAGGTGCCGATTACCTACAAAATCGAGGGCTGCCAGGGATTGGAAGACAGATGGTCCGGTCATCGTATCAAGGGCTGCCGGGGATAGGCAGACAGTCGTTCCGATCATCGTATTGAGGGCTTACCGAGGTGGTGGTAAGACAGACCTCTTATCCTAGGTGAAATTATAACCTTTCTCTTTGGTTCAAAATAATTGTAATACTTTTACTTTTCTAATGCTGCTTGTATTAGAAAAGAATTTGTATTTTTTCCTTTCTTCATTACACTTTCAATTGTAATTGTATTAATTACAATTATACTATTACATATTGTATCGATTGATTCTATATGCTTTAAGGTAGGGTCATTCACTATTGTTTTACTCTGATTATTATATCATCTTGAATAAATTACTTTACTTTTCTAATAGTATTACATTTCTTCATACCTTTATACTCAATACAATTGTGGGTGTTTGTATTTGTATTAGTTTATGGTATTTTAAACTAACTTCTTAAGTGTTTAAATACAAACCTTTTAACCTACAATTCACCCCCCCTATTGTATTGTTCCATCTAATATACATATACATCTACATATTCGATCCAACAATGCTTCTCTCTATTCTTATGCATAGGAAAATATATATCTGTACATCAGAGTGGATTTTTCAGAGTTATTTCAGTGGGAGAACGTTGGAAGGATATGACTCATAAAGAAAAAGAGCCTCTTTCTCCCAAAAAATCATCTCTTTATAACCTTTTCGACTGAAATCAGTATAAAAAATCTACTCTGATGTACGCATATCAATTTTCATAGTCATGAGAATAGGGAGAATGAAGGCCTCACCACACTTCTCTCTATTCTCATGAATAATTAAATAGATATTCGTATACAGGAGAATAATTATCATAACGATTTCAGGGGGGGACAAATTTGTAAAGAGATTAACATTTTCAAAAAGTAAATACCGCCAATCCGGTAGAAATTATTCCAATAAATTTATAATTATTACTCCATTGGATATTGTGTCTATTTATTAATGATTATTTATAATTTTTTTTCAAATTGTTGACAATGTTTCTAATTATATCACTTTTTTTTCTAATTGTTAATAATTATTTCTAATTATTGATAATTACTGCTATTTATTTATAGTTATTGTTATTTATTAATAATTATTACTAATTATTCCTAATTATTCCTATTTATTACTAATTAATGGAATTTATTTTCTAATTATTACTTATTACTAAAAATTATTCATATTTATAACTAATTATTTAAAATTATTTCTAGTTATAACAAATTATTTTTAATTATTACTAATTACTGATACATATATCAAATTATTACTAATTATTTTTATTTATTACTAATTATGGATAATTATGGATAATTAGGCTAATCAATGCTACTTATGGAAAAATATTTCTAACTATGTCTAATTACACCATGTTAATGCTAATTATGGATAATTTTTTATAATTATTTCTAATTATGTCTAATTGTTGTTAATTATGGCTAATTATTGCAAATTATGGCTAATTGTTGTGAATTATGAGTAATGATTGAGAATTATGAATAATTATTAATAATCATTCTTAAATATTGATAATTGTTGCTCTTTATATCTTATTATTACTAATTATTCCTAATAATTCCTAATTTTTTTATTTATTACTATTTATTACTATTTATTACAATTTATTACGAATTATTTGCTTTTGTTACTAAATATTACTAGTTATTCTTGTTTATTAATAATTATTTCCGATTATTACTAAGTATTACTAATTATTACTAATTATTTATAATTATTACTAATTATTACTAATTATTTATAATTATTACTAATTATTACTAATTATTTTATTTTATTGGAAATTATTAAAAATTATTTTATTTATTAGTAATTATTACAAATTATTCATATTTAATACTGTTTATTACAAATCATTAATATTTATAACTATTTATTAATAGTTATTATTAATTATTACCAACTATTACTAATTTTTAAAAATTATTTATAATCATTACTAATTAGCATGTATTTATTAATAATTATTTCTAATTATTATTAATTATTACTCCTGATTACTAATTATCTCTATTTATTGCAAGTTATTAATAATTATTTCTAATTATTACAAATTCATACTAATTAATTCATATTTATTACTAATTTTTATTAATTATTACTAATTAGTTCGTATTTATTACTAATTAATTATTACTTGATAGTAACTATTACGAAGTATTACCAATTAATTTGTATTTATTAATAATTATTAATAATTATTAATAATTATTACAAATTATTACAAATTATTACAAATTATTACTAATTCTTACTAATTATTACTAATTATTACAAATTATTACTAATATTTTATAATTAGTTCATATTTATTACTAATTGTTATTTATTTTGACAGTTAGTTCGTGTTTATTACTACTTATTACAATTTATTACTAATTATTTCAAATTATTACAAATTATTACAAATTATTACAAATTATTCTTATTGGTTACTAATTATTACTAATTGTTACTAATTGATACAAATTATTAAAAATTATTCATAATTATTAATAATTATTTTAATTTATTACTAATTATTCGTATGTATTACTAATTATTTGTGTTTATTACAAATTATTTTTATTTATTACTAATTATTCCTATTTTTTACTAAATATTCATAGTTATTACTAATTATTTCTAATTATTGCTAATCATTACTAAATAAAAAACTTTATTAATAATTAATAATAATTATTAATATTTTTTTCTAATTATTACTAATTATTCATATGTATTCAAAATTATTTCTAATTATTACTAATTATTTATAATTATTCTTAATTATTACTAATTGATCCTAATTATTTATAATTATTACTAATTATTGCTAATTATTATTAATTATTTTATGTATTACTATTGATTTCTATTTATATCTAATTATTACTATTTATTACTAATTCATACACTTTATTACTAATTACTGCTAATTATTATTTATTCAAGAAAATTATTACTAATTTCAAGTAGTTATATCTAATTATTAATAATTATTTCTAATGGGCAATAATTATAAGTAATTATCGCTAATTATTACTAATTATTTCTAATTATTAGTAATTATTAATTATTTATAACTTATTATTACTAATTATGAATATCTAATATTAATTATTTATAATTATTCTAGTTATTACTAATGAATAATAATTAATTATATTTAATATAATAATTATTAATTAATACTAATTAATACTATTCATACGTAATTATTTATAATAATAAATAATGAAAAATAAAAGGATCTGATTCCAATGTAATTGAATTGGAAGTAACTAACAATAATAATAACTAATACAAAATAAAAAGAATGAACTAAAAAATAAAAAAAAAGATAAATACCATAAAAGAAAATCTTTCATAGGATGTAATACTTGAATATTGACCCAATGTAGAATATTAAATTTTTAATAAATTTGAGAGAGAAATTGTATGTAGAGAGGGAGAGAAGGGGAGAGGTGTAGAGAAAGGAGTGGAATTGGAAAATATTGGATGGGGGTATATAATGGTTAGCATATTTGCGGTGGGTCCCATTGCAAATAACCACTTACTGACATACTATTTGCAATGGGGATAAAACGCATAACAAATAATAAAAAATGCTGCAAAACATTATCGATGAGTACAAAAACCCATCCCAGATTCCCTTCCCGTGATTTGGCATGCAACTCGCACCAATCCTTTTGTGATGGGAATTGGGTCTCATCGCAAATAACCACCCCAATGACTGATTTGCGACAAGACCCCTCCCCGTCTCAAATATGGATTTTCTCATAGTGTACCATCTAATTGGGAATACCCTCTACAGACTATTCATTCTATGTTTCCAATCATTGTTCCATCTTCATTCATCTTATTGCGAAAGACCAATTAGGTCCCAAGGGACATTCTTATTTGTTCGCATTGAAACAATATCCCGTAAAACCTCCAGCATTGGACTTATATAAAACATTAAGACCAATTTTTAGCTAATTTTAGATGTTGAAATATAGTTTAGAATGAGTAGAGCACTAGTTGGAATCACTTTTAATCTTCTTTAGAAGATTCTTGGTATCCATTGAGAACATGCATCTCATTAGAAGATATAATTCTCCCCTTATGATTTGAAACTCATCATGTTGTTAGGCCCACTATTTAGACCCACAAACAGTTTTCATCGCTTGCATCATTTATCCCCATGTGGCACATAGCATTGAGCCATCAACAAAACCTCAAGCCCACTAAGTTAGAAATCGATGTAGGAAATAAGAGATAAATCTAATAATTCCATCACTATACATTGCATCAATTGCTTCCATAAACCTCAAGGATCCATAAAGCATTAATTACTTTTAAAGAATTCTTCGAAATTTATTCTTCAACATTAGTAACTGATTTGAATCAGTTGACATTCTGAAGCACATCACATCACCACATTGCATCTTTTGATGAAACTTCTCCATGGATTGCATCTCCCTCATAACATTAAACACATAAACATAAATAAATATTATATAAATACATAGGGACATGGGACACTCTATAATTACAAAGAAGAGTATTGTGGTTGATATTAATGGATTTACACATTAATAATTTTTTTCAAAGCACATAATCTTTTTTCTGATTTTTCCAACCGCCTTGCTAACTTCATATATTCTTTATATAATATTAATCATTCTTACATTTATTCTTCATGATAACAAGTAGAAAATCTTATCCATTTTCCTTTGAAGTTCATTCACATTCATTCCAAGAATGTTTTTGTGAGTGTAGTAGAGGAGGTGATTGACACACCTTTCATTGGGCTCCAAATGATTTCATTGAGTCTGTAAACATATTTTCAACAATCATATTGTCATCAAATATATTCCTTTTGTTATAAACGTCAAATGTTGGGGATCTCCGTTTCTGATCCTTTTCCTTCTTGTATTCCACCTTGCTAAAATTTCATTCTAAATGACTGTGATTAGGAAACATAAATCATCTCCCATTAAAAACAAACCTCACATAATAATTTATTGATTTTGACATTGATATGGCTAGAGTTCATCTATTGAAATTGAGGTCATGGTCTTCTAGACACATTAACATGGTGTGTCCCGGTATTCTATAATAGTATCATTTCATAGCTAATTTATTTTTAGATACTATTCATTCAGATTTCATTAAAATCTTCTACTTATTCTCAAATTTAGAAATATGTCTATCTTCACAACATGGAATTTATTCCAGAGCCAAAAAACTGCAACTTGAAGATTAACCATGCATCCCAAATAAATAAAATATATAATAAATAACTACTCTAATTTTTTTTAAGGTTTATCTCCATCAACTATAATATTTTTATAATTTCTATAATTCATCATATATTTCTTAGTATCATACATGGATGGGGGTTCATCATATCTAATAGTAGATTTTATAAAACTACATGACCTTTTGGAGAATCCAATCATTTCATTTTTTTCTTATAAAGAATTATATTTGATTTTCATTTCATTATCACATATCAAAGGATAATCAATGAGTAAGTGGAAACATCCCTTCATTTTAGGATTGAATTTTTCATTAGATTGCTCAACTTCTTTCTTAACATATTCTTTCACTTCTCTCAATTGTTGAATCTTCTTATCCCTTGATTCAAGTTGAGAAATAATTTATCTCTATAGATTCATTCCTCTTATCATATCATCATCCAATTCTCAAAATAAATTATCCATCATGTATGATTTCTCCCCTAATTTAGAATTTATCTGAGAAAAAAGAATCATTAAATTATGCATTCTCTAGTTTTATCCTCTACTTCTCCAAAACTAAATCTGTAAGGTTTATAGTAAGATCATAATTTGTAGCATTCATATTTTTAAATTTATCTGAGTCAAGATTCTTTACCATTTCATTTGTTTTTTCTTTCTACATTACTTTGGATTGAGAATAATTCATCTCTCATAGATCTATGGCCACTTAAACAAGCATTTTATTTAATCCTTTTATATTTTTGACTTTAGTTTAATATACTTGTATCTAGATATCTTTAGATTTAATTTATTCATCCAATTTATGATCCAATTACCTAGTTTCATGAAAAACATCCACCTTTTACCTCTTTTAATTTCTTTATCATCAATAGTTTCAACATCACTTTGAATATCATTTTCTTCAGTCATTATTGAAGCATCCTTGAGTGAGTATCTAATTTCACTGTCTGATTCATCCAAAACCATATTCAGTACATTGTTGGTTTCATTAAACAAAATCTCACTTTTCTATATACACTTCCACAATGCGGAAAACCACCTGACTAATTCTTCTTCTTTTTAGTTATTCCCTTTTCCATGGAACATCGAGATAAGGGAAAACATAATCTTCAATTATAATTTTTGAGTAATATTTTTCAAAGGAAAAAAATAAACAATTGGAACCTTTCTCTAATACTAGTTTTTAGGTATAAAATCGGATTAGAAACCTTGAGTGGGAGGTTGAATCAAGGTATGGATATTTTTTTCATTAATTCTTCCCAATACACTGAATCATGGCCTTTTTATTGTAAAGGTAAGTTTATTTTCTAAGAAGTATTTATAATGACTAAATTATTTACATCATTATCTAATAATGATGCATTAAATGTAAACAAGAAATGTAAACACATGGGTGTATATATTATTACTTCTTTCACCCAAACTAGGCTACAACAAAGGAGCATACAACAAAAATGTGATGATGTACAAAATCCACTAGGGTAAACTTCTGATACATGGTTTGGTATAGATCACTTCTAATCCTAGGCTCACTAACTTTACAATGATTAGGTTCAAATCTCTAATTATCTAAGGGACACTCACTTTTTCTTTTTCTTGGGATCACAACTGGTGGAAAGGACCACCTTCTCCCACTACCTCATCTCACTTATCAGGGAAGGTATTCACCCATAGATTATTGAGATGTAGTTTAATTATTTATTTCTAATGAAATAATCATCTATTATAGTTATATAATCTATTTAATCTCTTTTTGGTTTTCCCCTTCACTTCACTAAAAACACCTATATTCAAAACTTCAACTTTCCAGACAATCTAAACTGAATTATCTTTATTGTAGTCACAACAATTACCTCAACTTTGGAATGATATTGAAATTGTACCAATTCACAATTTCACTATATTTAATGTAGTAGTAAATAAACTCATTCTGATAGTATCATCGAATGGTGTAGATCATATATCATTTTCTCCACCTTCATAATTATGATAGGACACAAATACAATTAATAGGGAAATGTAAACTTCTATCTTCATGCATAATATTGAAGTGTGATACCATTGCATGAAACACTAGAGTGTATCCCCTTGTTTTTGAACCAAGTATGAGACAATGTAGTAATACCCTGGTGATATTCCCATATATATGTCTTCTTTCACGCTTAACATGAATCCCTTTCATGAGTCCACTTTTGAATTCAATGTGAGTGCGTTCTGCGAGTCCAATTTTGTGTTGATCATGAGATCCTAGTGGGATAATTTTTCTTTCTTTGTGTAAGACCCTATTCAAATCATGAACAACACATAAATTATTTCTATCACATATTATCTTTCATGTGACTACTTTTTGAATCCCTTTTGCGAGATCTCTCAGTGAGACTCCTTCCCAGAAAATATGTCTGACTGAAAATTAAATTTTTATTTCAAAAGAACTTTTGAGGAAAAAGTGGAAAACCATAACGACATCAAAGACTTCATGAACAACCATGCCTCCATGGTCCAAGACCATCAAGAACAAATACACTTCAATTCAATAGAAAGGAAAATCCCCACCCTAGCAGATAAACAATACAATCAATGTTCACCTTCTCGTCGCTGATTGGCTAGCTGTCCCATGCAAGAATGCACGGGTCCGGTACTGATGTCAAACAACATACCCTCTCGATCTTCCAAATCCAAATAGAGATTAGAAGGAGAACGCTCCAAGCTCTAAACCTCATCCGGGAAAATCCCTTGTAAGTAAACAGAATGTAATTTCCCATTAATCAAGGCCACAACAGCAAGACCTAACAATTTCAAACCTCACACCGGTGCTGCAACGGTTACACATCTAAAATTCCAGAGTTCATCACGATCAGAAATTACCACCGGTTCAAATTCAACCAGCACAACCACCGTTTCCACTGCTTCGCGTTGATAAACCCTCATAAAACGCAACAGGAATCGAAATTCATGAACCATACATCCAAAAGAGCATAACCCAGCATTCAAACCGGCCACTGCCGGCACACGTAGCAGAACCATATGCCCTTCGCAATACCAAGGAATTAATTGCCTATCCAGTAGAAAAACCTCAAACAAACACGGATCCAATAGAAGACCAAATCAAAGCCTGAGTGTCGATGCACGAACGAAGCTCCATGAACCGAACCGACTCCAAAATAAGAAACATTGCGAAAAAGAAAAACAAATATCAGATAAAAATCACCATTCCGCCGGGAGGAAGACCGCGGAAAACCATATCCCGTCGCCACTGTCCGAATCACTTACGAAGAACGTTGCAACCTCCCACCTCACACACTAGGGGTGAGGAAGCGAAACTAAAGCCGCAGAAGCTGGATCTCGGCCAAGGCCAACATCGCGCCGCCATGAGAGTGTCCAGCCACGATGTAAATCACCGATGAAACCGAGACCACGGAGTCGCCGACCCCGCTGCAACTGAAGTCCACCGCCACAACCTTGCCGAGAACGAAGAAGGGTCGTGCCGATCTGGAAGAGGAAGGAGGCAGCGATGAGGGTTAACCTAGCTCGCAGTGCCCCTTATGGGCGCATCCCTTCCTAGAAAATATGTCATATCAATCTTTTAATCATAACCTTTCCAGTGTTTGAGGATGGGTTAGGGGTATTTATAAGCATAAATCCACTACATTAACTCCATAAATCACATATAACTATCCACCTCATCGGTATCATATGCTCTATGAGATCCGGTTGTGAACCCATAGTGTAAAACATGGTGCGAGTCTATATTAACATTTTTCATGAGTCCCTTGACCAAATTCATATATTTCACAACTAGTTGGTTTGTATTCATTATTTGAGGGAGTCCCTAGTCCTCATTTGTTATTTTCACAAGTTATGTGTATTCATTCTCATTTACACTTTTCACGAGTCATGTTTTCACTTTGTGCAATATCTGGGAATGAGCACCAAAAAAATCATTGGAGATATATGTGATCCCTTCACAATATCCAAATATGATAATGAGATCTATGTGAGATCCCATTTCCAGATCCAAAGAAAATCATGAGTGTTGTGCGAGATGTCATCCCAAGACTCAAAGACAATCATGAACATATAAATATCCCATCATGATATCACAATTCAGTCTTTTTATTTTCATTGTTGTTGTCTTTTAGTGATTTTCGTGACCCATCGTTTGTTCAGAATACAACTATGTGTACTGCATGTGATCACATCAAGAGATCAATTCAAATTTCACACTTGGAGTGAGATCAGGTACAATATTAATGCTTTGCGTGAGATCAAGTTCATCATTCACACTTTTCATGAGATTAGGTTTAACAATCATGCTTTGTGTGAGACCTGGTTTAGCATTCACAAATTTCATGAGTTTAGACATTCGTATTATCTATTAATGCCTTCTTTGACAACTATCCTTCATTAGCAACTTCAAATCTTGTTAACAAACACAATCAACCCAAAATCACTATCATGAGTGAATTTTTCCAAATATAAAATTATTTTTATAGTATTCAACCCTCACATTCAAGGATTTTATAGTGGAATGGGTTCACTCCTTAAACCATCATCATAGTCATGGTTTACTCCCAATACCATCAGTGTAAAAAATCATTTAATAAACAATGTTCACTCTCCATTATATTTCTCTCTATCTCATGACATATAAATCATTACCCAATAGATTGGAATGATATATATGTCCCACCCTTAAAATAATGAAAACCATATTTATGTGTTCCAAAAGATCATAAAAAATTAATAATATCATAACCAATGAAGTGAAATGATTTTAATAAACAATTAATTATATCAGAACCTATGAACTGATGTTAGTTTTTATAATAATTTAATCATTTCATCATATGAAAAACTCGCTGAAAAAGAAGAGAGTTTCAAAGGATTTGTATCATAGTTTAAACCTTTGAAAAATAAATGAGTTTCATAGAGATATTTTCACTATAAAAAATTCATTTAAATAAAAAGTATCAAATATATGGTTCATATCCCCAAAAATTCATAGGTTACATAAATTTATGTAATCATATATGAAAAATTATTTTGAAAGATAAATCACTTGGATTATTTCATGAGGGTGGTAACATTCATTTGAAAATCGATTTTTAAAACTAAAAAATCAAAAAAATGGAAAATTTTGTGTATTCAAAATAATCATTAATACCTATAATGTAATTATCAAAAATAATATAAAATATTTCATGAGTATAATAGGCTTTACACTATGAATTTTTTTAAATGTTTTCAAAATATTTTTTACATAGAAATCACTCATTTAAAATATAAAAATTTACCAACTATTATGAAAAAATACCATTTTAAAAGAATTTGGAAAAGTTGAAAGTGAATCATGTAATATTGGATTGGTTATGATAATGAGTAGTACTATTCCTTCCAATCATGTAAAAAAAATATTTTTGTTTCCACATTTTTGATAAAATCGAAACTATCATTGTTTGGGAAATGGTATGAAGCATCCTTTAAATTGTTTTTATGAAAAATAATACATGGGTAAAAATGTATGTAATTAATAAATTTAAAAATGTTAAAAATATTTTTTAAAAAGTTTTTAGAAAACATTGTTTTTGAACATAAATGGTTTCAGATAGAAGAGAGGAATAAATATTATTTTTCTTAAAAACATATTCACAATTATTTTAATTAGCAGATCGGAAAATCATAATATTAAATGAAAATATCATGAATGAATATAGTATAATAATATAAATTATTTTATTGAGATATGGATTGTAATATTTCATCATTATATGTATAATAAAAAAAATCCAGATAAATAATGAGATTGTAACATAAAACCCATACCACATTGGTAACTGTGAAGTGTTAATCCCATGAAAGATTAAAATTAAATGGAACATGAAATATCATGAAAATAAGGCGATTCATGATATAAAATTTCAAATGGTTTTTATGTATACCACATAATAGAAGATAAGCACATAACATAACATATGTTCCAAAGAACGAAAATTTAGGCAAATATCCTTACCAATTAGGTATCATTTGAACTGTTAACCCTAAGAAAGAGAAATAATCAAATAGATATGTAAATCCCAATAATTTTTAGGATTAAAATCATAAAATTACATAATGTATAGTATAATAATAACATAAGATAAATAAGTGGTGAAAAGAGAATTTTTCTCAGAGTAAATAAAAATGAGAATAAAATACCGTACCTGTTTATTAATCTTTTGAATCGTAAGACCCAAAAAAGAAAAAAATTAAATAAAAAAATTAAAAGTCTTGAAAAAATTATATTTATGATATAATTTTTAAAAGTTGTTTTATATACATCAGACAAATTAAATGATTGGTGAATTTGAAAATGTCTCTTTGAAATAAATGAGAGAAATGAAATCTTTTAACGTAAGTCTCGAAATCCTTTTTACAAGATCAAATATCATATATAATAAATATTAGTTTATTATATATCTATTATAGAACCATTATAATATATATCATACCATATTTGAATCAATTATGACTATTTATTATAATTTTGATAACAATTCATTGTAAAAACCACATTTTAGGTTATAACCGCTTTGTTTTTCATGTGTGTGTTGATTTTTTATTTTTAATTATCTTACCATGATCATGGATAAATAGTATATAGAATATAAATAATGAATTAATTATCATATTTATATATCTATTATAATTTTAGTATTAATCATGATGGTTTTTATAATTGAAGTACGTTACAGTCCTAGAGAGAGTAGGCTATACCTACACATGAGTAATGTTTATGTTTTTAAAATATAATTATGGAAAGGGTTAATTAATATATTATCTTCAAATAATGATCACTATATCATAAATAACATATTTTTTCTTCAAATATACATATACATATCATCTATGGGGTGTGGTGGTGGAAGGAGAGTCTAGTTTCTTTGTGAATGATACAATCCACTTCATGAACGATGTTATAATATTTCAATGAGTGAAAGGGTGGGAAATAAGATGATGTATTATATTTTAATAATGATAAGTATTTAATTAAAAAAAATTATTTCATGTATATCACTTAAATTTATCCTCATTATCATACATGTAAACTGTAGTGAAAACAAATCACATCGTTTCGTGAGGTGATAATCCAATGGATAAAGGAATTACATTATCATATCTCCAAATGAACACAAAGTAAAAAAGGTATATATATATATCTGATATAATTAATCAATATTTATAATTATTTTATTAATATTACATAAATAAATATATACAATATATCCATCATCATACCCAAGCATGAGAGGTAGTAATAAAAAAATGAATTCCATTGGTTCGTGAGGCTGTAGTCCGCAGTACACATAAACGATAAGTTCCTAAACCACATGATGTAATTAGGTATTGTATAAGGTCATAAAAATAAAAAAATATTAATATATTTATTTTATTTAGGTTATTATATCATCAATATTTAATAATAATTTAAGGAGGTGAAAGAAAAAATAAAAAATTTCTCATTGGTGATCATTACCTCTTCTTCGGGTATCTTACATAGGTTTGCATGAAGAGACATACTTGGATAGAGTTTTTTAAAAAACTTCTTATATATTGATGTGAGAAAAGTTCCTTAATTTTTTTGGATATTTATTGAATAGAGTAAAAGGATTTTAAGTTATAAAAAAGAGAGGAGAGTGTTTAGACTTTTATGTATGAGGTGAGTGGTACACATGTAATTGTTGGAATCTGAAAAGGTTTACCCATGTTGTTCTCAAAGAAAAAACGAGCCCAATGTAGATTATTCAAGAGATATAGATAATATAGGGTCATTATATGGGCTTGAAATAGATTTTATTCATGTTTTTGAAGCTCATCTAAACTCATATATTTTTATTTTAACTCATGGAAAACACATTTTAATCATAACCACAATAATTAGTTTTAATTTTTTTTAGGTTTAAATATATTAAAGAATAATTTTAAATTAGTATAAATTATAAAATATTTTAATAAAAAATATATAATCCATTTTTATAAATTCAATTCATATATGTTGAAAAAATATATTTAAAATTAGTCCCATAGAAAAACATGAAAATGAGTTTTGAAAGAGAAAATGTTCAAATGTTGATGATGTTTTTATTTAAAATATTTAATAATAAATTTATCACACTAACCTAAATTAGATGAAAATATTAATTATGTGAATAATTTTACTTTAATAAAATTTAAAATATAATTTATCGTGATAAATAATTTAAATAAAAAGATAGTTTTCATATAAATTTTAGTATTTTAACCATTCCAAAAAACTATTTTCATAAAATTCATAAAAAAATAATATAATATTATTGTAATATGATTATTTCATAAATTAAATTTACATTTTCAAATAATTATTTGAAAATTTTCAAAAATTATTCTTATAATAACTATGAAAAAATATGAAAATCTTTTTTTATAAAAATAATGTTTTTACACGTAAAATTCAATTTATTATTATGTATTACCTAGAAAAGAGATAATTTGAATGTTAAAATATTTACAAAATATATATATTTCATTCAAATAATTGAACAAAATTTGGTTTTCTAATTTGTTAATGTATAACAATATTTTTTTTCATTTGAATAGTTTTTTTTAAAAAACAAATATAATTTATTTCCAAATAGTTTTCATTTTCTTTTTATAATTAATTTTTCTCCAAATAAATCATTACATATTTTTTTAAACCACTTATGATCATAATTTTGGTAATCCAATTCAATATCATTGTTGAAATGACTATATAATCACTATAACATTAAATAATAGTATTTTAATATTATTTCACATTTCATTTAAACTTATTGTTGTGTGTAAAAAAATCTAAACTCAGTAATGAAAGTAATGAAAGATAAACATAATGTAACACAAAATATAAAAAATAAAGAATTAATTTAAAAAAATAAAAAATATAGGGGTTTCATAAGTTAGGGGAGTTAGTTGGGAAATTTTTGGTAAGATATGTTGATTAGAATTTATAAACTAAGAATGGTATTCTAGAATATATATGTTTCAAATTGATTAAATTAAATTTTAGCCACATCAAATTTCCCATTTTAACACTTTTTAATCTTGATTAAATTTTAATCATGGAAAATATTTTGTAACTAAAAATATAATATGGGAATTCTTTCAAAATTTTGAAATGATAAATCTAAATTTTTACAGGATTTATTATAATTTAATTTATATATTTTAAAAAATTTAATCTAAAAAATATAATATGTTGAAAAAATATTTCTATAGAGAAGTTCATTTTAATCATTAAATGTTTTTTAAAATTATTTAACATTTATTATACATTAAATGAGTTTAAATATATTTTTATATATATTTTAACATGTAATTAGAGTTTTTATTTCAAAATAGATTAATTTAATTTAAAATCATAATATTTAGAATAGTATTATTCGTTGGAATTTTTTTTACCTTGGTAACTAAAATTTATCTTTTTAAATTAATTATATAACTAAAAATGAAAATTTTCCAATTAAATAATTTTAAAATTCTAATTAAAACTATTATTTTAATTTTATATGATCCAATTAATAAAATTAATAGAAAATAAATTTTAATATAAGACAATAAATTGTATTAAGAAACATGTGCCATCAAAGAATTAAAATATATCATTGCTTTACTAGTAATAAATATTTTGCGGACGTAAAATAATTTTTATTGTATATATTGTCAATAATTACCATTTTAACATTTATTTAACCAATAATATAATAAAAGTTATAGAATATGAATATTCAAATTTTTAAGGAAATATATTTCTATATATAATTGGATTTTTTTCATTCATCTATACTAATTGAATTTTAGGAATGCATTAGTATTAAATAACTACATTTATTTTTAATTATACATATATTTCATAATCCACTTACCTATATATTTAACAACCAATTCAAAGACCACATTTTAATTTTTATGTAAACATATGTGATTAACATTAGTTCAGTGTTTAATGTAATGAAATATATTGAGAAAAATATTTATTCAGGGAAAATTAAAAGTAAAATCTCAAGTCATTACAACATCTGTAAGATGAGGGGTTATAATCTCTACACCATGATACTTTATTCCCATAGAATGTATTTCGTATATGTGAAATAGAAGGTAAAGAATAAACCCTAACACCTCACAACAATAGGTTGGATTGAAGGGAACAATCTATAAAGTACATAGTGAAAGAAGCTACTAAACATAAGAGACCTCTACAATTAAATGGAACAAATCCTCATTAATTCTCAATCATCTCCATGAAAAACCCAACTATGATAACCTGATATAACACTAAAAAGATATGGAGACCTATAACTAGTATCCTAACTATTTATAATTTATCTAAAATAGTGTAATGAATTTATGGACACACCACCAAAAAACAGACAAACATAATAATATATCTCCAAGAATTATCGAAGAATCACACCATTCCATCAATTATGAACAATCACCAAATAAACTAGATATAAATTTCAAAGAATACTTGAACCAAAAGAAACTCAAAAACAAATGAAAAACTAACACCATGCTCAAATATGTATATAAAATTAAAAAATAAAAAAAAAGAAAAATTCATTACCATACCTCAATAAGAAAAAAATGGATTTAAACCCTATGTCATATTTCCCAAGTAGTTAAATTAGGACCTCAATCTCAGAATACCTTATAATAGTGAATCCATAAAAAAATACATCACTCCCCATTGCCCAAATAACTAAAATAACTACATTCCTTGATTTTGGAAACACATACATTACAATTTTCCATGTTAAACTCATCAAAAATATATCATGATCCCCATTAACTATACACGTAAAATACTCAATGAGAAAAATTAAACCACGAATGTTTGACATACTAAAAATAAAAAATATCTTCCAATAAACATGATCCAAATGAGATGAAAAAAATAAATTATCTAAAAAATCAAATGAGAAAAATATTAAATCCATAACCAAAATCGGATCTATAAAAATAAAATCCACAAAACACCAAAAAAACAGAAACTAAAATATACACACGATATATAAAGATTTTTAACCTCCTGAGAAAACCATGAAAATTAGGGATATATAAACCATTTCCATAAATATAATTTTTAAAAAAGATATCATTCTAGGAATTGAGATTCAAAGAGTCGTCAGTGACTCAATTGAAATAAAAAAGTCATCAATACTAACAAAGAATTAATGAAACACCCAAATCAAACCAAGAACCACCAAATGAGAATAAAATGACAAACAAGCTATAAATTACTCTAACCCTCAATGTTATTTTAGTCTAAATAGAATTAAGGTTTCACTGGATCATTTTTAACAACTCCACTACATTATCAAAACATTGATCACCAATAAATTAAGGTGGACAATGATACAAGAAGTTCTCAATAAGGTCTGAAATTAATGAAGGATTTGAGTCCCCCACACTATTTGACATCTCAGTAAAGTAAAACATTAATGGGATCCCTGATGAATGATAGAGTAATCACCTTCAAGCTCATCCTAAAAGAAAATACCTCCACCTAATTTTCAGAGCTTTATGAGAGGATTAATCTAATTATTAAAATTATTGAGCCTAATAAATTAATGGCTCTATGATTGACCAAAAAAATCCCCTCATCGACTAAGGGAAAAAATAACTTTTCAAACATAAACACACAGATAATATATACTGAAATCTCTTTCATTTAAATTCATCACAATTTAACGGGGTTTTAAAATTCCATTTTACCACGAAATAAATTTTAATGAAAATGAACACTCACTTTTTAATGGAATGTCACCCTCATAAAAACAATTTATTTAATTTGAAATAAGA
This sequence comes from Viscum album, assembly GCA_963277665.1. Lineage (NCBI taxonomy): Eukaryota > Viridiplantae > Streptophyta > Magnoliopsida > Santalales > Viscaceae > Viscum > Viscum album. The sequence goes on along the minus strand of OY728133.1, from coordinate 146,399,518 downwards.
AAACATTACAAAATGTCACTAAAATTGAAATCAATTTCTTCTAAAAATGAGGTCATTTATTTTTTTAATTTTTTTTATAAAAATATATTTTTCATGATATAATAATGAAAGAAACTAATTTATAAAAATCCCCTAGCAGAATAAAGAAATTGTTGTCCAAACCTCACATATGAATGTAGTTTTTTAACTCAAATTTTTATAAAATTACCTATGTCATCCTAGATTTTTATTACCTAAAATTTTATTACACGGTATAAAGAGAGGACAGATTAATTTTTAGGTTTCTTGGAAATTAAGTAAACAATAAATTAATACATAAAAACCATCTAAACCATCTTGAATGACATATTTATGGGTTCAAACGAAGTTAGTATTTATTCATCTCATTTCCTGGGGACACACATTAATGGAAATTGGTGATAATGTATCCTAGTAAGGGAATAAGCTAGGGAGAAAAAACATGTGATCATGAGACATATCAATAAGAATACGAGGCATAAAAAATAATGGATTAAAAAGAGGCATATCATATAAATAATAACAAAAATCAAAACATTTAATTGTGGATACAAAATTTAAATGAGACATTAAGTATCATATCACCATATTTGACCCCCAAGGAGTCATAATTAAAAATTACCAATATTTTTCACCAAGGTATTGTAAAACATGTCATACAAAGAGATTAAAATATTTAGTAAATGAATTGGAGTGTTATCTGGTCACATAATTAATACGTATTACTTTAATGTGATCCATATATAACTTGACATATAATTTTATTAATAAACACTAGAGAAATAAAGAATGATTTTCTTATCAAAATCTTTGCATACAAAAGAGTTTAATGACATGATCATTATTTCATTTTTAACCCACTAATTGAGTTATATGTTTCATGTACATAAATACCCAAATAAAAATGTAATTTTAAAATCTATTTGAATACCCATTGAAAAATAAAGAGGTTTTCGTATTTGAGTAAATAGAAAATGTAAATTTCTAATATTAAATATAGACATTTGAGAAGTAAATTTGGAGTCATTACAGGTATAAAATAGGGTTTAATAAAATTTTACAATGAGAGGAGAAAAGGTTCTTACATTAATTATAGAATATTTTTAAATTAATGTTCTAATGGAAAGTGGAAAAAATAACATAGTTTTAAAATTAGTGTACATACCAAACAAAAATAGAACATGAATGGAAAAAATAAGTGTAGATTTAAATTAAATTTAAGAGTTCTTTATCAAAATTTATGATGGAACCTTGGGAGGTTGAGGAAACCTTTGGGGAACTCCTTGGGAGGAATAAAAACCATGACATTGTAGATGATATATTTTCATTGAATAGAAATGGTGAAATGAGAGGGTATTTATAACAAAATTTGAGGTTTTGTTTAATAATTTACAAATACAGTCTTTGAAAATCAAGGATATAAAAAATGAAAATCCATTGGCTTACCTAATGTTTCAGACAATGGTTTTGGTCATTTCGGTCACATTTTAGTTTTTTTATTCTAATAGAACTAATTTTTTTTATATTACTTTCTTAATTTAAGATTAAATATTACACAAATTAATGTTTTTTAAAAATAAAAATTAATTTTTTAGACTTTGGAAAGAGGCTTATAGTTTTGGATGTTGATTAAAATATATTAAAATAAATAATCTTAATAAAATAACATATTTAATGTCGTGGTTTGTGTTGGATTAATTATTAAACCATTATGACCTAAAAATGATGTTATAAATTATATATAAACCCTAAAATGTATTTTTTACAACTCATTTAAGAAGAAAATACATTAGAATGTTCCAATAAATTCACTCTATCCTAATTTCAAAGTGATAATTTCAAAAATGATGTTAATTTTATCAAAAAATAAGTATGAATAACAAATTCAGTTTTTAAATTTAAAAGATCATTATTTATTTTAAAATATCATTTTAAGGCATAATTAAATTTCTGATACTTATAAAAAATTCCCTAGGACATTATAAAGTTATTTTATCAATTTATAATTGTTTAAAATACTATTTAAATTCTATTCATAAAAACTTTGTTCATTATAAAAATTATATATATATATATATATTTATTATAGATAAATAAAATTTTACTGTATTTACTTAAAAAAATCAAAAATGTATTATTCATGTCAATTAACAGTTGATTTTTTAAGAAAAAATATTTTTAAAATGTAATTAATGGAATAAAAATTTAATTTATTAAAATTAAAATACACTTTACGTAACTAAAGACTATACATGTAACCCCTTGTCACACCTACATATTCAATAAGTGTAAGGTGTTTGATGTTAGTAGTTTCATGGGATGCCTCTACTATCATCGTCTGAGGGGTAATATCCACGAACAAGAAATTCTCCCATATGTGATTTCATTCAATATTCACTTATTGATTCATGGCATGGTCATGGTCACGGGAAAACCCATGTAACAAAACCAACCTCCCAAATTTAAGAAAATGGGCTTCAAACATCACAAATATTCTGGTTCTACAATCAATTCTCCAATTATAATCAATTATCTCTTGTCATTGCTATTTATCGACACTAACTATATTGGAAAAATTATCAACCTACGATATAGTTTCCAATTGTCATATGGAGTAACAAACATTTTGGCCAATGGTAAAATAATAATCAAATTCTAATATTCCCATATCTCTTTATACTATATAAATTAAATATCATTTTTAGAAAACAAACTGAGATCCTGCTAAGAAAATCAAGACCCCTATATTAGTAGAAAGGAAAACTTACACAAGCATGAAAGAAGAAGATTTACAAAGATCCTTCCTATAGAGAGGAAGGAGATCATCTGGCACATGATCCATACAAATACAATCATTATCATTCATTCCTTTATTATCATGCCCATCTGCCAACGCATTTGCCTCTCTGTAAACATGAGTAACAAAGTGATCCTTTGATTAAAGAGAATCCAGGAATCTAATCCAATGATTAGTGAGCTTCCATGAAAGGTTAATAAACCTAGTTTTTAAAGAAAATACAATCTCCATAGAGTCACACTCAATCCAAATCTTGTCTGAACCCCGCGAATCCGCTTTCTCCATAACCACAATAACACCAAGCATCTCCTCTTGAAGAGAGGAGGCAATACCACATGAGCCATGAATACATCCAAGAGAATTCTCCTGATAATCCCTAATGATAGCACCAAAACCAAAGGGGCCTGAATGGCCCCATGAAGCACCATCATAGTTAACTTTAATCCACCCACCCAAAGGTACCTTCCATATGACTTCCATTGTCCCAAGAGGAGGCCGAAAATTAACTTTAATCTCGATCCGATTCAACACAGATAAATCATGTACATAATTATAGAAAAAACACGTTTAGGTGTTTCCACGTCACGCAGAGCAACAAGGATACCTGCAAGACCAGCACCAACCCGAAAAGGCTGTGACTCATGTCTAAATTTGTTCCTCGAAGACCAGATGAAATGAATTGTTTCCTCCGCCGCAACTTGAAAAAAATTCCCGATTTGTAGCGGCAATTTCAGAAAATTCTAGATGTTAATGAATTCACATATTGAGTTGGTGTGAGGAATACCAAATTAAAAATATCAAAAACATTCCTCCACATCGCTGAAGATGCTACACAACTGAGGAAAAGATGATCCACGTATTCTCTATGTCGGGAGCATAAAGAACAAGTAGATCAAAGGGGGGTGTCATAGACCTGAAAAAATTCATCAGTTGGTAATTTTTTATGAGCCAATATCCATGCTAGAATGGATGTGGAAGGCCTTAATAACTTCTAGTGTATATTTCAGTTCCATTTAAATTCTGATGAAGTTCCAAAATATTGATTGTAAAATCTTTTAGATGTGAGAATACCATTGAGAGTAGGTTCCCATGCACAAAAAATTACCTCTATAATACCAACAATAATTATCCACTAAAGAGGTGATGTGATCCGGAAGGTTCTCCATACTCTCAAGATGATCATTAATTGGAAAGTCAAAATCCAGATTCAACTGATCCTCCAGAACCAAGTCAATCAGATGATTCCCGATCCAATTACATTTCGAAAATGGAAGAGATGCGTCCCTAGAAACAAACCACCGAGAGTCAACATCAATTTTAGATAAAATACCATTGAAGGTAGACCACACAGAGGAGTTGAAATAATTGAAGTTCCCCATCTTGAGCATGTGAGAAAATATGGCTCGAAGAAAACTAAGAGCCTCAGATTTCATATTTATAAGCCTCCAAATAAACGCAGCCAACAAATAATCATTAAAGCCCCCATGATTTTTGATACCCAGACCACCACCATCATAAGGCTTGCAAATAGAATTCCATGGGACCATTTCGAGCCTCCTTTACAAAATTCTACCACTCCAGATGAAATTTTTGATAGAAATGTTAATGCTCTTGATCAAAGAAATTTTCCATTTATACACCATAAAAGTGTACACAAATTTTGAAGTGATGATTGACTTCAACAAACAAACCCTACCAGCCATTGAGGAGAGAAGAGCCTTCCATAGTATACTAAAGACTTGCTCCAACTAATCTATTTTACAGATACCATTTCATAGTGAAAAAGGGATCTCTTTATATTCATGACATTACCTTTATCCCCTTGAGTGAAGAGGATGATGTCAACAACATATAGAAGGTGGGAAGGAGCAAAAATCCCCATTCCAGCATGAATAGATTTTAATTTTCCATTACCATCCATGATAGAAAAAATCCTACTGAGATATTCCTCAACAATGGAGAAAAGTGTAAAGAACCAAAAATTTGAAGGATTTTTTTAAATACTTTGGAATTTTATGAGTCTGTGGATTCTGAAGACACTTGATTACGAGGCCCGGTGTGCCTGGAATCAATTTCCGAAGATTATCTTGGGTATGTTTAGTGAACGAACGAGCGGGTTTTTCTCTCTTTTGAACCAGTTCTCAGAATTAAAATCTAAGAGAACCTATGAACTCGCAACACCGGTGATTGATTAATGTGATCATTATCATAGTTGCGTTCTCAATGAAGGATAAGATAATTATTGGGGGTTTATTTAAGAAGTAAATAAAAATTTTTGGGACAATTTTTATTTTATAAGGTGGTTCTTCGATCCCATGGGTAGTTAAGGATGGGGCCCATGGCCACTAAACTACCGAAGTTTGGATGTTAAAGAGGTGGGTCCCACATGAGCCCCACCATTTAATTTCCTCTAATATCATTAACAACCCCTCTTTAAATTGGAAACCCCCCCATTAAATTTCTAATGTGTCTAATTAATGGGGACCTTACCTCTCCCTTCATTTAAATCAATGGTCAACATGTAATTAAAAGTGGTGATTTATTTATGGGATTTTCTTTGTGTGTGTAATTAAATAATAGGAGGAAACTATTATTTAATTTGGGGAAGATATTACGCTGTGCAGGAGAGATCGGGGGGAGAGCTCTTGAGCTTTTGAAATAACGCTGACCTCTGACGAAGAACGATGAAGAACGCCGGTTCCTTGAAGATTGATGACACGACACCAATTCTTTTCTCCGCGACAAGAGAGGAGACGCCACTTACTCCTTGCCACACTCTGACGTCGCCTACGATCCCTTTCCACGCGACACCATCTAACGTGATGCCGATGTTCGACATCGTTTGTTGAGGCAGGGGGAAAATTTGTATATTCTTTCTTTTATGGGAATTATACCCTCGTGCTTGGTGATTAAATTTTTGGGTGACGTTTGCACCAATAAAGTGGTGGGTGAGGGTTAAAAAACAATCCCAAATACACTTATATTTGTTCTTGATGCGCAGAATACTTGGAGATGATGAAGTGGGATTGAAATGGTGATTGAAGGCCTTCGCAGTGATGTACGGGATCCGAGGCGACCGCAGGTGCAAACAAGTGAAAAATTGGACCACCAGAATGACTCCGGTGGCCCGCGGAAGTCCCCGACGGCGCGGGCTGCCGGTGTGGTAGCAGTACCCCAGTGCGCCGTTGGCAGAAGCCCGCCAAAGATGAAGCCTTGGTGGCAAGAGTATGATCTCGCGGCCACGTGGGATCCATAGGAGACGCGGCGCCAGGCGCCGCGTCCCCGGAACAGAAGGGGCCCACGTCCCCCCTGCTCGACTCACTGGCCAAGCCAGTGCACCCCCGGCTGCGCCCAGCTGGGCCGGGCCGTGCCCACCAGGCCGGATGACCTGGTTCAGGCCGACCCAGGGGGGTTGGGCCGGGTCAGACCGGGCCCAGTCCCCCACTTTGGACCGTTTTCGATCTTTTTTTCCATAACTTGAGCTACAGACTTCCGATCAACACACCGTCAGTTGCGTAGGAATTCTTGGATCGAGGCGGTCGTTTTAGTATATTACACTGGAGGTTTCAAAAAAGTTTGGGTACTACAGGGTTGGTTCAATCCCGAAACCAACGGGGCCCTTGGAGCGGAAACACTTATATCTTAAGGACCGGATGTCCGTTTGACGTGCCGTCCATTGCGTTTGAATCCTTTTATTGAGATAGTACTTTTGGATTACTCCACTTGAGGTTAGGATGCAGTTGGAGTATGATCGGGTTGGTTTTATCTTAAAAACCAACAGGGCCCCTGGGACGGAAAATCCAATAACTCTCAGAACATGCGTCTGATTGACACATCGTCTATCGCGTTGGGTTTCTTTTGACAAGATAGAACTACAGGATACATCAAATCTGAACTTAGTGACAGTTTATGTATCGAATCTTTTTCTCAAGTAGCAGACCCTCCCAGAATGGAGTATGCTGTGTGCGGGAACCCTAAAGCTAGCTGCGACTGCCAAGATGATGACTGCACTTGGATCCTCCGTGGGTTTGGCAGCAAGGACGACTGTGCTTGGAACCTCCGTGGGTTCGGAAGTGATGATGACCATATTAGGATCCTCTGTGGGTTAAACTACGATGACTACATTTCTTATATCCTATGTGGGTCTGGCAGTACGACCTAGGTACTTGTATCCTGAGTGGGTCCGGTAGAGTAGCTGGTCTTGTATCCTATGTTGGTCCGACAGCTTAGCTGGTCTTTAATCCTATGTGGGTCCGATAGCTTAGATGAATCAGTGGCTACATCTGATCACCTCTATCACCTTATGAAGTGCATACCTACGTGAGATGAGTCCTGTTTTTAATCATTATCATTGATGTGATTATCTTTCTTTCCTGTGTGGAATGGGATGTGTTTTCCTGTTTAGACTGGATTGTGCTTGGGCCCGAGATTTGGAGATGAACTGTAACTGATGACTTAGGTATATTTATGGGCATATACCGAATTAGAGTGGTTTGATACATCTTGATTGTATCTTTCCTTTCCAGTTTATCCTTCATGGATTTTGAGAGACCTTTGGGGCTCTTGGGGTTCCTACTGAGTATCGTATACTCACCTCTGCATGGGCTATGCCCGCACTACGTTGTGTTGGATGCAGACGACGGAAAACGCTGATCGAGGTGGAGGCTTGTAGATCTAGACGGTTCCCGGAGGTGGACCACATAGCGGGACATACACAGAGTGGACGACCAAACCCGAGGAGCTGAGGAGACTATCTGTACCTACCCTTCATGTAGGAATTCCGGAGGACGACACGGTGTTAGTGTTTTACTTACTGTTGTTGTACTTTCCTTTCAGTTGTACTGTACTTTCAGTTGAGTTAGTATACTGGCCCATTTACTCTTCAGCACTTACCCTGTACCCAGTTTTACTTAGTTCTTACTTCACTTAAGTACTATGTTGTGTTTTTGTTTACTTTATAAAATGAAATTTCTTCCCTTTTATTGGGTTTTACGTCTTAGGTGCTAGTCTCCAGCCCGAGGCCTATGGAAGGAGGTCTTGGGGTAGTCACGACATGGGCCCCGAGGATGGGTCGTGACAAATTGGTATCAGAGGTGTCGGTTCCACCGCAGAACTTAGGACTCTGATCTTTCCTTTTTGTGAAGCAATAGTGTTAAGAGTATTGAGTGTGGTTTTCAGTCAAGGGAGTCCAGTGTTTGTGCAGCGACTGACGTATCGATACACCAGGACCCTGACTTCTAATTTCAGACTCAATGCACAAAAACACTGTTTTCGTGTGTGTTTCCATTAAAAAGTTTTTTTTTATGATTACTTTGTGTTAGCTCACTAGGTATACTATTTGACCGTGGAACACCTATTTCTTTTCAGGATGGCCCCACGAAGGCAGCCAGCCAGGGTTCCTAGTTACGTATGGGATGGCATCCCACTGAGCGATGAGGCCTCAGTGCAGGTCCCCATTACAGCAGAGGCGCCAGTGGTACAACTACCCGATGATCCACCGATGCTACTATCCCCTGAGAGGGAGAGTGAAAACTGCTTGAGTGCATTGCATGCGTTTCAGACACAGAGGCCGCCCAGGTTCTGTGGAGAGACAGATCCTCAGGCAGCCGAGGATTGGCTGGAGGCCATCGTCAGAGTCTTCAGACTGGTAGGGACACTAGCAGATCTTATGATGATCCTTACCACGAGTCTTCTACAAGAAGCAGTAGGTAGATAGTGGAGCCTGATACTCTAGGTGCATGATGGAGCATATCTACTTTGGATGTACTTTGAGAGCCTCTTCCGCTCGGAGTTCGTTCCAGCCACCCTCTGTGCGGTGCACATCTAGGAGTTACTACAACTGCGGTAGGGCAAAATGTCAATAGCCTAGTACTCAGAGATATTTACTGACCTCTCACACTACTCCACAGACATAGTTCAGGACCCATTCTTCTAGTATTGGACATTTGAGCAGGGAATGAGACCTGAGATCAGAGCTTCGATGATTCCCCTTAGCATCCCAACGCAGGAAGGGGTGTTGGAGCGATCCCTGTTAGTGGAGAGCTTTCTCACCGAGCATCCATTAGCAGCAAGACCCACCACAGGGAAGAATGGAGCGGAGTCTTCTATAGTTGGTAGTCGGCAGACGATGAAGGGGTCCAAGAGGACCTGGCCGACAGGTGGGCGACCTCAGGATACAGGTTTGGCTGTGCGGGGCACACATCGCAGAGCTAGCCTTACAAGGATCAGACAGTGCTATACATGCGGCGGGTAGGGCCACATGGCTTGTGACTACCCGACCCGCCGTGCAGACGAGTAGCAGACAGTGGAGAGACCTCCTAGTAATAGGTATAGGTTCGACCATGGCGGTCCGAAGGGAGTAGGTGGACGAGGTAGAGGAGCTGGCCAAGCAGTGGGTGGTGGACGCTTCTTCGAGGTTCTACCACCACCACCCCCAGGAGGTCCACCCCGACCACAGGGAGCTGGCGGGCAGAGGCAGGCTCAGCTCCAAATACCATATTCTTACAACCACAGCGCACCCGAGATGATTTGAGGTACTATCTGTGTCTACTCCACCCTTGTTGTAGTTCTTATAGACACAAGTGCGAGTCATTATTTTATTGCCACTGACCTTGTGCAGAGCTTGGAGATTCCACAGAGCCGTTGGCTCGATCCTTATGGCTAGAGACTCCTACGGGAGCAGACTCGATGATTACGCACTGATGCTGGCAGTGTGAGCTTACTCTAGGAGGCAAGAGCTTCGGCTAGGATCTTTTTTCAGTGGCGTCGAGGCCTTACGACATCATCTTGGGTATGGACCGGTTATTTACAGTCCATTCTCAGACCGACTGTATTAGGCACAAGGTGCTGTGTGTCCACAAAGATGGGGCCCGGTTCACCTTCACCGGTGAGAAGGAAACTTTCACAAAACAGGATAGACTCACTCAGAGGAGAGGGCAGCTGACCACACATTAGTTAGCTAGTCTCATCCTTGGAGCAGTTGACGTGTGGAGTCCGAGTTTTCCTGTAGTGGTGGATCAGTATGCGGATGTTTTTCCTTACGATGTTCTGGGACTACCACCTCATAGGGAGGTAGATTTCTATATAGACATATACCCCGAGACCTCACCAATATCCACTCCAGCATATCAGATGGCTCCCACCGAGCTTCGTGAGCTGTAGGTACTGCTGGAGGACTTACAGGGGAAAGGTTTCATCCGACCCAGTGTTTCTCCCTGGGCTTCTCTGGTTCTATTCGCCAAGAAGGATGATGGGGGATTGCGGCTGTGTGTCGACTACCATCGCCTGAACCAAGTGACTGTGAGGAACAAGTATCTGCTCCTGAGGATTGACGACCTCTTTGATCAGCTCAAGGGGGCACGTTGGTTCTCGAAGATGGACCTCAGGTCAGGCTATCATCAGCTCCAAGTTCAGGATGAGGATGTGAAGAAGATGGCCTTCAGGTGTCGGTATGGCCACTATGAGTTCTTGGTCATGCCCTTCTATGTGACCAATGATCCAGCAGTGTTCATGATTCTCATGAACAAGATATTCCAGCCCTACCTCGATCAGTTTTTCGTCATCTTCATAGACAACATACTGATTTACTCGACCACCAAGGAGGAGCACGCCTACCACTTACAGGTTGTACTGGATACACTCTATGAGCACCAGCTTTATGGTAAGCTCTCGAAGTTCTAGTTCTGGCTTCGATAGGTTCACTTCATGGGGCACATCATCTCAGAAGTAGGAGTTGCAGTGGATCCCGCGAAGGTTGAGGCGGTACTTTCTTTGGATCCACCCAAGAGCGTGATGAAGGTGCAGAGTTTCCTAGGTCTAGTTGGGTACTATAAGAGATTTGTTCCAGACTTTTCCAGATTTGCATCACCACTTACAGCTTTGATGAAAAAGGGGAAACTCGTCGTGTGTTCAGACATATGTCAGCAGAGCTTCCAGGAGTTGAGGTGGAGATTGACCAGTGCACCCATCTCGAGGCTGCTGGAGGATGGCGTAGGGTACATAGTTTACTACGATGCATCAGGGACCAGACCCGGGTGTGTCCTGATGCAGGAGCAGGCAGTGATCACTTACGGTTCATAGCAGTTGAGGTAGAATGATCAGAACTATGCTACCCATGACCTAGAGTTAGCAGTAGTGGTCTTCGCCCTGAAGATGTGGTGACTTTATCTGATGGGAGAGCGCTTTACAGTCTACTCTGACCACCAGAGCCTCGGGTAAATTCTATCACAAAAGGAACTGAACATGAGACATCAGTGATGGCTGGAGTTCCTCCAGGATTGTGACTTGGAGATTGTCCATACTCCTGGGAAGGGGAACGTTGTGGCTGATTCCATTACTAGAAATACAGTCATTCCCAAAGATTATAAACCGTTGGGAAAGGTTAAAAATTTGTTGGTATATGTTATACCAATGGTTCTGTAAACCGTAGGGAAGTAAGCCATTGGGAAAGCTTTTCCCAATGGTTTACTTTGAACCGTTGGTATAGAGTGGGGGAAAGCTAACCTATCCCAACGGTTCTGCCAAACCATTGGGATATTTTTTCCCAATGGTTTAGCATAAACCGTTGGGAAATCCCAAGTATTCTCCTCTTTCCCAACGGTTTATAAACTGTTGGGAAAGGCTTTTTACCAATGGTTCAATGAACCATTGGTAAAAAAGTATCAGAGATACTATGCCAACGGTTTGAAACCGTTGGCATAGCCTATGCTGTCCAAATTGCACAGCAACCTGCAATTTGCACAGAAGGTCTGCAATTTGGACAGCAGGCCTCATTTTGTGCATTCCATCCCATTTTCAATCTAATTATTGTACCTACAATAAACTAACACATACATATAGAATTATTTTACCTGAAATAACCAACTATCACATACATATAGAGAACAAATTCATACACATTTAACATATAATGCATCCTGGACCTATACACATCCATAATTAAATTATAATTCATAATATAATTATAAACATACATAATTAATTTAGAATTCAATTTAAAATTTAGATGAAAATTATATGTGGAATCTGGAAGTCAATTCGTAATTTGATCGGTTTTTTGTATACCATATATTTTTACCTGAAATGATGTCCATTTCAAACAAAATACATATACTTGGAGTGATACCAGCCACACCGTGCCTCAGATTGAGGTGGGGTTGACTCTTACACATCAAATATGACCCATGGATTGTTGTGCTAAAGTATCGACACTATCCGAATGCGTTTGGTTGGTTTTCCGTATGCCAGTTGACGTTTTTCAATTATAATGACGTCCTTTTGAAACAAAAGATAGACAATTTGAGTGGTTCATGCCACACTTCATCTCAGATTGAGGCAAGGTTGATTATTACACGTCACATATGACACATGGATCGTTCTACTAATGTTTCAATGGAAATCGAATGCGTTTGGTTGGTTTTCCATATGTACTTAAAATGTTTTCCATTTTAAACAAAAGAGAGACACTTAGACTGATTCTGGCCACACCGCAGCTCGGATTAAGGCGGGGTTGACTCGTACACATCACCCATGACCCATGGATCGTTTTCCTAAAGAATAAACACATTTGAAATACGTTTGGTCAGTTTTTTGTATGTTAGTTGTTCTTTTCACTTATAATCCTATCCATTTTAAACAAAAGAGACCCCGTTAGAGTGGTTTCGGCCACACCACGCCTTGGATTGAGGCGGGGTTGACTCGTACACATCACATATGTCCCATGGATCATTGTTCTAAAGTATCGACACAATCCGAATGCGTTTGGTCAGTTTTCCGTATGCCAGATGATGTTTTTCACTTAAAATGACATCCTTTTGAAACAAAAGATAGACACATTGAGTGGTGACGGCCACACCATGCCTCGTATTGAGGCGAGGTTGACTCGTACCCATCACATATGACCCATGGATCGTTTTTCTAAAGAATCGACACAATTCGAATGCATTTGGTCAGTTTTCCGTATGTACTTAAAATGTTGTCCATTTTAAAAAAAAGGGAGCCACTTAGAGTGATCCCGGCCACACTGTGCCTCTAATTGAGCCCGAGTTGACTCGTACATGTCACATATGACCCATGGATAGTTTACCTAAAGCATCAACACAATCCGAATGCGTTTGGTCGGTTTTTCGTATGTCAGTTGTTCTTTTCACTTATAATCATGTCCATTTTAATCAAAAGAGAGACACTGTGAATGGTTTCGGCCACACCGCGCATCGGATTGAGGTGGGGTTGACTCATACATGTCACATATGACCCATGAATCATTGTCCTAAATCTTAAACACATTTTGAATGCGTTTGGTCAGTTTTTCGTATACTAGTTGATCTTTTCACTTATAATCCTATCCATTTTAAACCAAAGAGATACACTATGAATGGTGTCGGCCAAACCGTGCATCGGATTGAGGGAAGGTTGACTCGTACACATCACATATGACCCATGGATCATTGTGCTAAAGTATCAACAAAATCCGAATCCGTTTGGTTGGTTTTCCGTATGTACTTAAAATGTTGTCCATTTTAAACAAAATAGAGCCACTTAGAGTGATTCTGGCCACACCGTGCGTCAAATTAAGGCAGGGTTGGCTCTTACACATCGCATAGGACCCATAGATCGTTTTCCTAGTGAATCAACACATTTCAAATGTGTTTGGTCAGTTTTTCGTATGTCAGTTGTTCTTTTCAATTATATTTCTATCCATTTTAAACAAAATACATACACAAGGAGTGATCCCACCACACTATGCCTTGTATTAAGGTGAGGTTAACTCGTTCATGTCACAAATGACCCATAGATCGTTGTCCTAATGTATCAACATATTCCGAAATCGTTTGCTCAGTTTTCCATTTGCCAGTTGATGTTTTTCAATTAAAATGACGTCCTTTAGAAACAAAAGACAGACATGTTGAGTGGTCTTGGACACACCAGATCTCAGATTGAGGTGGGGTTGATTCGTACACATCACATATGACCGATGGATTGTTCTTCTAAAGTTTCAATAGAAACTGAATGTGTTTGGTCGGTTTTCCATATGTACTTAAAATGGTGTCCATTTTAAACAAAAGAGAGACACTTAGACTGATCCCGGCCACACCGCGACTCGGATTCAGCCCGAGTTGGCTCATACAGGTCACATATGACCCATGGATCGTTCTGCTAATGTTTCAATGGAAACTGAATGCCTTTCATCAGTTTTCCATATTCAGTTAAAATGTTGTCCATTTTAGACAAAAGAGAGACACTTAGAGTGATTCCGACCACACCGTGCCTCAGATTAAGGCGGGGTTGACACATACATGTCACATATGACCCATGGATTGTTGTCCTAAATCATCATCATATTTCAAATACGTTTGGTCAGTTTTCTATATGTCAGTTGTTCTTTTCACTTATAATCCTGTCCATTTAAAACAAAAGAGAGACACTGTAAATGGTTCTAGCCACACCGTTCCTCGGATTGAAGTGGGGTTGAATCGTAGACATCACATATGACCCATGGATCATTGTTCTAATGTATTGACATAATCTGAATGCGTTTGGTCAGTTTTCCGTATGCCATTTGATGTTTTTCAATTAAAATGACGTCCTTTTGAAACAAAAGACAGACACTTTGAGTGGTGCTGGCCACACCACATCTCAGATTGAGGAGGGGATGATTTTTACACATCACATATGACCCATGAATCTTTCTTCCAATGTTTCAATGGAAACTGAATGTGTTTGGTTGGTTTTCCATATGTACTTAAAATGTTGTCCATTTTAAACAAAAGACAGACACTTTGAGTGGTTGCGGCTACACCGTGCCTCAGATTAAGGCGGGGTTGACTTGTACACGTCACATATGACCCATGGATTGTTGTGCTAATTTATCGACACAATCCAAATGCATTTGGTCAGTTTTCCGTATGTAATTTGATGTTTTTCACTTAAAATGATATCCTTTTGAAACAAAATACAGATACTTTGAGTGGTGGCGGCCACACCGCGCCTTGGATTGAGGCAGGGTTGACTCGTACACGTCACATATGACCCATGGATCATTGTGCTAAAGTATTGACACAATCCGAATGCGTTTGGTCCGTTTTCCGTATTCCAGTTGATGCTTTTCAATTAAAATGGCGTCCTTTTGAAACAAAAGATAGACACTTTGATTGGTTCCAGCCACACCGTATCTCAGATTGAGACCGGGTTGGCTCGTACAGGTCACATATGACCCATGGATCGTTCTCCTAAAGTGTCAATGAAAACTCAATGCGTTTGGTCAGTTTTCCATATGTACTTAAAATGTTGTCTATTTTAAACAAAAGAGATACACTTAGAGTGATTCTGGCCACACCATACCTCAGATTAAGGAGGGGTTGACTGGTACACATCAAATATGACCCATGTATTGTTGTTCTAAAGTATTGACACAATCTAAATGTGTTTGGTTGGTTTTCTGTATGCCAGTTGATGTTTTTCACTTAAAATGGCATCCTTTTGAAACAAAAGACAGAAACTTTGAGTGGTGACGGCCACACCGCACCTCATATTGAGGCGAGGTTGACTCTTACACATCACATATGACCCATGTATCATTGTTCTAAAGTATCGACACAATCCGAATGCATTTGGCCGGTTTTCCGTATGCCAGTTGATGTTTTTCAATTAAAATGGCGTCCTTTTGAAACAAAAGGCAGACACTTTGAGTGGTTCCGGACACAACGCCTCTCAGATTGAGGTGGGGTTGATTCCTACATGTCACATATGACCCATGGATCGTTGTGCTAATGTTTCAACGGAAACCGAATGCGTTTAGTCAGTTTTCCATATGTAGTTAAAATGTTGTCCATTTTAAACAGAAGAGAGCCACTTAGAGTGATTACACCCACACCGTGCCTCAGATTAAGGCAGGGTTTACTTGTACACATCACATATAACCCATGAATTGTTGTTCTAAAGTATCGACACAATCCGAATGCATTTGGTCGGTTTTCCGTATGCCAGTTGATGTTTTTCACTTAAAATGACGTCCTTCTGAATCAAAAGGCACACTTTGAGTGGTGGTGGCCACACCGCACCTCGGATTGAGGCGGGGTTGACTCATACACGTCACATATGACACATGGATCGTTGTGATAAAGTATCGACACAATCTGAATGCGTTTGGTCAGTTTTCCGTATGCCAGTTGATGTTTTTCAATTAAAATGACGTCCTTTTGAAACAAAAGGTAGACACTTTGAGTGGTGTCGGCCACACCATGTCTCATATTGAGGCGGGGTTGACTCGTACACGTCACATATGACCCATGAATCATTCTTCTAATGGTTCAACAGAAACCGAATGCGTTTGGTCGGTTTTTCTTATGTACTTAAAATGTTTTCCATTTTAAACAAAAGAGATTTACTTAGTGTGATTTTGGCCACATCGTGCCTCAGATTAAAGCGATGTTGACTCGTGCACGTCACATATGACCCATGGATCGTTGTGCTAATGTATCGACACAATCCGAATGTGTTTGGTTGGTTTTCCGTATGCCAGTTGATGTTTTTCACTTAAAATGAGGTCCTTTTGAAACAAAAGACAGACACTTTGAGAGGTGGCAGCCACACCGTGCCTTGGATTGAGGCGGGGTTGACTCCTACACGTCAAATATGACCCATGCATCATTGTGCTAACGTATCGACACAATATGAATGCATTTGGTGGGTTTTCCGTAGGCAAGTTGATGTTTTTCAATTAAAATGACATCCTTTTGAAACAAAAGGAAGATACTTTGAGTGGTGGCAGCCACACCTCGTCTCGGATTGAGGTGGGGTTGACTCATACACGTCACATATGACCCATGGATCGTTGTGCTAATGTTTCAATGGAAACCGAATGCATTTGGTCAGTTTTATGTATTACTTAAAATGTTGTCCATTTAAAAAAAAAAGAGAGCCACTTAGAGTGATTCTGGCCACACCGTGCCTTAGATTAAGGTGAGGTTGACTCATACACATAATATATGTCCCATGTATCATTGTTCTAAATTTTCGACACAATTTTAATGCGTTTGGTTGGTTTTCCGTATGCCATTTGATGTTTTTCACTTAAAATGACGTCCTTTTGAAACAAAAGACAGACAATTTGAGTGGCAGCGGAACACCGCACCTAGGATTGAGGCGGGGTTTACTCGTACACGTCACATATGACCCATAGATCGTTGTGCTAAAGTATCGACACAATCCAAATGCATTTGGTCAGTTTTCTGTATGGCATTTGATGTTTTCCAATTAAAATAACATCCTTTTGAAACAAAAGGCAGACACTTTAAGTGGTGGCGGCCACACCGCGCCACAGATTGAGGCGGGGTGGACTCGTACACATCACATATGACCCATGGATGGTTGTGCTAATGTATCGACACAATCCAAATGCCTTTGGTTGGTTTTCCGTATGCCAGTTGATGTTTTTCAATTAAAATGACACCCTTTTGAAATAGAAGACAAACACTTTGAGTGGTGCCGGCCACACCGCGTCTCAGATTGAGGTGGGGATGATTCGTACATGTCACATGTGACCCATTAATCGTTCTACTAAAGTTTCAACGAATACCGAATGCATTGGTTCAGTTTTCCATAGGTACTGAAAATGTTTTCCATTTTAAACAAAAGACATACACTTTGAGTGGTGGCAGCCACACCGCGCCTTAGATTAAGGTGGGGTTGAATCTTACACGTCACATATGACCCATGGATCGTTGTGCTAAAGTATTGACACAATCTGAATGCGTTTGGTCAGTTTTTCGTATGCCGATTGTTTTTTTTCACATAAAATGTCGTCCTTTTGAAACAAAAGATGGACACTTTGAGTGGTGCTGGCCACACTGCGTCTTAGAATGAGGTGGGGTTGACTCATACATGTCACATATGACCCATGAATCGTTATCTTAAAGTTTCAATGGAAACTGAATGCGTTTGGTCGGTTTTCTGTATTCCAGTTGATGTTTTTCTATTAAAATGACTTCCTTTGGAAATAGAAGACAGACACTGTGAGTGGTGCCAGCCACACCGCGTCTCAGATTGAGGCAGGTTTGATTCATAAACATCACATATGACTCATGGATCTTTCTCCCAAAGTATCAACGGAAACCGAATGTTTTTGGTCGGTTTTCCATATGTACTTAAAATGTTGTCCATTTTATGAGAATCCTCATGTGTCTTTTAGTGGAATGGTATTTACTTAAAATCTTGTGGACATTCAAATAATACATTTTTATATCATTATTATTATGGATTAGATTTTAGTTTATCATGCTATGAACCATTTTGGAGCTAACAATGTCATGCCCAATGAATACATCTCTTTTATAACATACCAAGAATATATGATATTGATTAGATGTGTAAATGTGATTTACATTGATTATCATGATGAAAATAAATAAAATATTTATTATATATTTTCTAGTATTAAATGAAATCAAGGAGGGTGGGGGGCTGTCCGGTGGGGCTGTCCAGGGGGCTGTCTGGTGGGTGTCTAGGGGGTGTCCAGGGACCAAGGAGGAGGGTGGGGGGCTGTGCGGGGGGTTGTACGGGGTCCAAGGAGGAGTGTGGGGGTGGGGGGGGGGGGGGCTTTCTGGGAGGCTGTCCGGGGTTTAGGGAGGAGGGTGGGGGGGGGGGCTGTCTGGGTGGCTGTTCGGGGGGCTATCTGGGGGTGTTCGGGGGGTTGTCTGGGGTCCAAGGAAGAGGGTGGGGGTTGTCTAGGGGGCTGTCTGGGGGGGGGGGGGGGGGGCTGTCCGGGGGGCTATCCGGGGTCCATGGAGGAGGGTGGGGGGCTGTCCGGGGGCTGTTCGGTGGGTGTTCGGGGGGTTTTTCGGGGTCCAAGGAAGAAAGTGGGTGGGGGGGGGGGCTGTCCGGGGGGCTTTCTGGGGGCATTCCGGGGTCCAGGGAGGAGGGTGGGGGGGTGGGGGCTGTCTGGGGGGTGTTCGGGGGGGGGGGGGTGGTTTGTCTGGGGTCCAAGGAAGAGGGTGGGAGGTGGGGGTGTCTGGGGGCTTTCCAGGTCTAGGGAGGAGGGTGGGGGGGGGGGTGTCCAGGGGGCTGTCTAGGGGATGTCCAGGGGGGTGTCCGGTGTCCAAGGAGAATGGTGGGGGGTTGTCCAGGGTCCAAGATAGAGGGGGTTCCCAAACACACAACCACTAAAAGAGAACAACATCCATAAAAATAGATAATATATAAAAATAACTCAACTCCAATACTATACTACGAGTCTAGATAAAACCAACAACTAGATTAGATTAAATATAAAATATTAGTAATATTAGTCAAAAATGTAATGGATTAATTGGTCCCACATCACCATCACCATCATCACCATCATCATCACCATCCTCCTCATCCCTATCATCGTCCTCGCCCTCCTCAGTGCCCTCCTCCTCGCCCTCTCCCTTGCCACCCACCTCGCCCTCCACTTCTCCATTCTCTTCCGCATCAGACTCCTCGCCATCATCATCGTCAAGATGGACATCGTCCTCGACACCACTAGAACTACCACATGGTGCATAATATATAGAATGTATCGACGATATATATTCATCAAAAAATGGGTTGACCTCTGCTGGAAGTGTTGGACGTAGAACTTCAATAAATTTCATAAACGCACTGTTTTCCCTAGTAGACTGTTTTTCTGTCTCTGTGGCCCTTTTCTCAGCCTGTTTTACCTATGCCCTAACTTGCTGCAGCTCGGTGGAACTACAGCTCATACCTGAGGAGGGCCAATAACTCATCGGGGCTATCCTAGGTCGGCATCGTACTTTGCCAGAATGCTCCTCTCCCAACACCTGATTTAAGTGATTTGTTGGCCCAATATTGTCTGGTACATGTGCATTGAGGGACTATTAAGCATGCTGTTACAAATATAAATATATCATTAAGATACAAAATAGATATTAAAATATATATTTAACAGATTAAAACTTACAATCTGCTGCTGAGTCGCTTCGTTGATGGCACATCCATCCTTTTTCCGTGTACTCGAGAAAAATAGTTTTTCTTGAAGCACACATGCTTCAATATTTTTTATTTGCCTCTACAATGACATTTAAAACTAAAGTTATATGAAAACTTTATCAAACTATTAAATAATTGAGGAAAAAAAATAAATTTTAAGTCGTAAAGAAAACATATAAACAATTGTCATACCTGCTTCCTCTCATGATCAGGCATCGTAGTGTGTCCCAGTGTGTGGAGGTATTTTTTTGCATTAATGTTATTTTTATTTTTTCCAGATGATTCCTAAATAAAATTCAAAAATTCAACATATAGTACTAATGAAAAACATGAATGTTATTATTTAAATACCTCAAATTTTATTAATACCATAAACTAGGTACTCATCCAATGAGTAATCATCTGACGATACTGCTCTATAAGACAATCATCCACCACTGGTACTGCCTCTAACTCAGTGCCAACTCTAGAAACCCAGCCAATATACAACTCATGCCTATAGGCTCTACAAATCTCGTCTAAATCCTTTATACGTTCTGGTCGTGCACCCTCACCATCGGTAAAATTAAATCGAAGATGAAATAAAAATATTAATTCATATAAATACAAAAATAATTCATGGCATTAAATAGAACAGAATTTTTACCCATATCTCTACCCAAGCTCTATCCTTGACCTTATGTGGCAAATGTCTCCACGATTGTGGGCTGACGGGAATGATGTCGGAGTATTTGGCAAGCGTCGCCAAAAAACTCTAACATTGCTGCCATGTTTTCTTAACCATTTGGTTGCCTTCATTATAATCCACCATAACTTGTGTGCGATGGTTCCACACCGAATGCATGCGTGTACGACCCCGCCCACGCCTCCTATCAGTATATGTGTCTGTCATGAAAGAAAAACAAATATTTTATAAAAACATGTTATAATGAAAATAAATATTTCTATAAAAATTTGTTAGGGTTCTATAAATATACCTATGCGGGTCTGATAGCTGAGCGCCGCTAGATCCACAGAAACTGATGGAACACCCTGTGGTGGAATAGGAGTCGAAGATGATGGAATATAGAACTTCAGAGAGATAGAAGTAGAAGGAAAAAAAGATGGGACAACTGTCTGACCGGATGCTGACTGGGGAGTGGGAATCATCATGGGATGTGAAAATGATGGGCCAAAAGATCCAGAAGGTAGCGAAAACATGGGAGGCCTAAATATCCTGGGTGTCCCTAATGACACACTGGGATAAAAATGTGGGAAGGATGACATGTCAGTGGGAGGGGCAGGGTCTAGTCGGGTACGCGCAGCTACTCATCCACCTCTGGTACGAACCCTCCTCATACCACCGGCCTGAGTACTAGGACTAGTACTAGGCTCCTCATCAAATAACTGTCGACATATAGATGGATCCTACAAAAATGTTTACAAAAAAATTAATCACATGACATTATATATTCTTTAAATATATCAATTTGAAATAATGTACTCACTACATGCACTAATGATGGAATTCCCAACTCCGTCATTTGACGATTGTTCTCTATCATTTTCTTCCTTCGTCTCCCTTCAATTGGCTTCATTTCCTGCTTTTGAAAACAAATATGTAATTAATTAGAAAAAGGAAACTAATGTGTAACCCAAAAAACTAAATATATGAGGGATTAGGCGGATTCATTGGTAATTTAGCTATCAATTGTTTTGGAAGAGCTTGAATGGATTTAATAAGCCATACAAGTTGTAATGTTTACCAAGTTAGAAATATTGTTCAACTATGTTTGAATACAGTTCAATTCCTAATTAGAAAATGCAATTCAAATAAAACTATAACCAATAAACATTGAAATTTCACATAATGGTCAAGTCATCTATCAATTGTTTTAGAAGATCTTGAATGGATTTAATAAATCATACAAGTTGTAATGTTCACCAAGTCAGAAATATTATTTGACTATGTTTGAATACAGTTCAATTCCAAATTAGAAAATTCAATTCAAATAAAACTACAACCAATAAACATTGAAAATTCACATAACTGTCAAGTCAGCTATCAATTGTTTTAGAAGAGCTTGAATGGATTTAATAAATAATACAAGTTGTAATGTTCACTATGTTAGAATTATTATTTGACTATGTTTGAATACAGTTAAATTCCAAATTAGAAAATGCAATTCAAATAAAACTGCAACCAATAAACATTGAAAATTCACATAACGTTCAAGTCAGCTAAAACACATTTGTGATCAATACTAAATCAATTTGAATATTACCAACCTTAACAACCCAACTCAAGGTAAACCAAAAGAATTGAGAACATGGATGAATGATTCTATATATTCTCAACCACAACATTAGGTTCACAATCAACTATGAAAATTGTGCTATTGGATTCATCAAAAGAATTAAATGGATCAATTCCAATGGCACTAGGGATAGTGTCAATTCCATCATCACCATCATCAAAAATATGTCTTGTAATTACTTCAACTATGACACCAAATTCTGGTCGAAGTTGGTCTTTGACATAAAAAACTTGTTTATCCATTGATGCCAACACATATGGTTCTTCGGTAGCAAGAGTGCGATTCATATTAATTACTCAAAATCCATAATCATCAATAAATGTGCCATGTCTCATCATAGAATCAAACAAATGGAATTTCATCATTGTGACTCGTCCGTGAGAGTAATAATCCAATATTATTATTTTCTCAGCAACTCCATAATAACCCAAATTTTCAAATCGCGGTCTACTATCTGATGCACTGGCATAACAATCTATTGTGGCAGTAACCATAACATCATCATGTTGTGTTCTCATGTTCTTTACTCATTTAGTGACAATAAATTTGTAACCATTGATAACAATTGATTTACAGTCACGAACCATGGTATTAGGACCAAAAGCCAAAGCTCTTTTTTCCTCAGAGACAGAGTCAGCAGGCTAACTCAATACCTGCAATATAAATGACTATTAAACTTAATTAAATATTGATATAATTATTTTAAACATTAATTTATTTACCTTCAATTTTAACAAAGAAGAAAACTCTTTTCCATGAAAAGTTTCTCTCCTTCTCAAAGATAAAGAACGATGCTTCATATTTATCATTTTTTTATGTTCCCTATAGATAAAAAATATAAATAGTTTAACAGATATATATGTAAGATATACATAATAAATTTAGTTACTTGATATAGTCATCGAACAAATCATAATTGAACAAAACTATTCGATGTGCCATCTCCCGCTCTTCATGGCTTAAAGTCTTCAATGTATACGATCCAGAAATTCCTCCTGTTTGAGTAAGTGATGGAAAAATGGTTTCAATTTTCTCATAATTTTCTTCTTCATTTCTCATTGGTCTGTTAAATCTTGCAGTAAGATCATACAAATACATCGATCAGAAATCCATACATTCTTGTGCCAAGTAACTGTTCATGATAGAACCTTCAGGATGATTTCTGTTTCAGACATAAGACTTTAATGTGAACATATTTCTTTTTGTTGGATACATCCAACGAAAAGAAACATGTCCTATGAGAATTCTTTCAGTGGGAATATGGACAGTCAGATGCAGCATGCATGCGAAAAATGATGGAGGAAATATTTTCTCCAACTCACACAAAATTAATGGGGTATCTATCAACATTTTTTGTAATAAAGACTTGGATAAATTCATAGCACAAAGATCTCTAGACAAATGGCACAACCGAATAATAGCCACCCTTACATTATTGGAAAAAAGATGGCGAATTTCTATTGGAAGCAACTCATGCAGTAGAACGTGATAATCATGAGTCTTCAAAGATTTTAGCTTTAACTATCTTCTGTTGACCCATTTAGACATGTTGCTTGAATAGCCATCAGGAACTCTAATAGTCTCTAATACTTCCAGAAATTGTTTTTTTCCGAAGGTGTCATCACATAAGAAGCACATGGAAGTTTCCATTTATTTTCACTGATACGCACATGATGTAATTCTTGTCTGATGCCCTAGTCCACCAAGTCACACCAAGATCGTAAATCATCTTTTGTCTTCCCCTTGACATTTAGAAGAACTGAAAGCAACATATCGCATATATTATTTTCAATATGAATTACGTCTAAGCAATAACATAACAAATTGGTTGACCAATAAGGAAAATAAAAAAAGATACTCCTCTTCTTCTAATTGTAACAGGTTTCAGTGGAAACATTCTTTCTCTTTCCAGATTTCATTTGGCCCCTCCCGAACAAAAAACTGAAATCCTTCAATTCATTAAGCATGTCAGTTCTAGACATATGCTGAGGTAGATCATCGATCTTTATGGTATTATCAAATCTTTGACGATTCATTCTATATGGATGACCCTTTGGAAAGAATCGTTGATGTCCCATAAAACTGAAACTACAACAATATTTCAGTCTTCTGGAACGTGTATTCTTCATACAAACTGGACATGACAATTTTCCCTTCGTGCTCCATCCAGACATCATTTCATAAGCCGGAAAATCATTGATCATCCACATAAGCGCAACACGCATCTGAAATATGTCTTTCAAACATGCATCATATGTGCGCACACCCATATCCCAAAGAAGTTTCAACTCTTTTATTAAAGGTTGCATGTAGACATCAATATCAATGACGAGATCAAAAGGAACAGATATGAGTATACTCATGAAAGTGAAAGGTTTTTTCATTCACAACCATGGGGGAAGATTATAAATGTGTATAAAAACTGGCCATGTGCTATGAAAAGTAAGCATCTGCCCATATGGATTAAAACCGTCGTATGAAAGACCCATCCTCACATTACGCACGTCAGCTGCAAAACCAGGATGTCTAGAATCAAATCTCTACCATGAAAATCCATCTGCAGGATGAACCAACTCATCATTAGTCTTCTTTCTCTCGGTATCATGCCATCTCATTTTTATTGATATTTCATCAGACATAAAAAGATTCTGGAGTCTAGGGATCAATGGAAAGTGCCACATTACTTTCTGTGGAACACAGGATGGTGTTCCATCAGATTTTGACTTCCAGCGGGATGTGCCACATTTTATACAATCATTTTGTTCAGTGGTTTCCTCCCAGAATAAACTGCAATCTTTCTGGAAAGCATGAATTTTGTTTCTTGAAAATCCATGTTCCTCAACAAACTTCCATGCCATATAGTGGTTTGAGGGAATATCTACATCATCTGGAAGTAAATCCTTCAAGAGGGTAAGAATATAATTGATTGCTGTATTAGAAATCCCATACATAGTTTTCCCATGAAACAATAGGATTAAAAATTCCAGCTTTTTCATTTTATCGCATTGTCGATATACTGGAGTCGTGGCAGCATCATTCAATTTTTTCACCCTATTAATATCATCATTTTCACTAGATGCATCAACTGTCCTCATATCGAAGTCTTCATGAGTCGAAATCCTTTCTTTTTCATGATGACGAATAAACGGAAACCAATCATCTAACAAATTCTCCATTCCAGTCTTTTCATTTCGATCATCACCAATTTGAGATTTCATTTTCTCCCCATTGTGATGCCACACAAAGTAGTTTTCTTGAAATCCATTTTTGGTTATGTGGTAGCTGACTTCTTCACAACTCAACCAAGGTCTAACAACACAATTGGAACATGGGTAGTGTATGCAACCACTTTCTAAAGCATTGTGAAATACAACATCTATAAATCTCTCCAAATTGTTTTGAAAATCACTTAAGATCCAATCGGTTTCATACATCCAACTTCTGTCCATTCTGTAAAAAGAATTTATATAAGTCAGTTTTTCAGAAAAAATTCAATAGGATTGAACTTTAATAGAAAATACATTTAAGTAAATGATAAAGGAAGAAGTTTCTAGTCGATGTAGTGAACTATTAAAATAATGTAAAGAACAAGTACTCATAAATAAAATTAAAATTTATTTATATTCAATTTCATTTGGTCTATAAGAGGCACATGCCTCAGGTCCCATCATGTGTTATAAGCATCCCAAATCATTCACTCATGTTCAATAACTCATTATTGGAACCTCTATGGCCATACCTTTCATTACCCAATTACTTCCCCAAGTCAAGCGCACCCCATGGGTGAATAAATTTTAGGATTATACACTAATAGGTTGTTCATGGCTTGTAAAAAGTTTTAATTTCATTAAGTATAGACAAAAACATTTATTTTTAAATTTGATATTAATAATAAAGTATGTCAATGATAAAAACATTACTGAATTAAACTTGTGACTTATCTAACATTTTTATGGATGTCTACACATGCCAGAATGGGTAGTGAAAATTACCCCAGCCTCATAAAAGTGAGTATTGGCCAAGAAGGACACATAATATACATCGTACGATGAGAACCATATTTAATTGACCCTAATGTCATATTAGTACAATCATCTTGGGGGAAATGGAATATATGATCCTGGTCAGCTGATGAATTCAAAAGCTCATATTTCATATGTTGGACACTATCTAAGGTAAGAAATCATGTGAGGATGGGTTTACATCATTCAATTTCTTACATGCTAGTGAAAATGAAGGCTTGAATTAATGACATGAGTTCACTGATTAAATGAGGGTAGAGGTTTCATATGCTATGTAAACGGAATGATTAAATAAGGGTAGAGGTTGCATACACTATGCAAGGTGGGGGATTCTCAGCCGATTTAGAAACTAAAATAAATTCCCATCATAGGTAACAATAAAAAACCTCACCATCAAAAGAAACTCCAAATAAAAAAGGAATAAAAACATCAAACATTTCAAGAATTCACTACTATGCAAGGTTTATCCACAAGTTTAGCAGTAATTATATGTCTTAATCATGAACCACCTCTACAACTCCCAGTTTTCACCAATAAACATAAGGTAAATATCTCAAAATATCTTTAAAAAAACTCATTAATAGGCTCAAAACATAAATATAATATTGAACCAACCATGGAATCTCTTTCACAACACATTCTCACACACCAGTTATCTCATGTGTTACTAAATACACAACATTGTCACATAGTGCACTATAAAAAATTACATTACACAAGCCTTATTAAAAAAAATTAATTTTAATAAAAAACTTTCCTCAAGGGATTTTAAAGAAAAAATTCATAAAAACTTTTCTAAAAATTATTAAACACATATAAATAAATTTCCAAGTAACAATTAATTACAAGATGGAAAAAAAGCTTAAAAAACATTATTAGAAAGTCTAGAATACAAAAGAAATTAATTTGAGATGCTTCTTCTTCGATGGGGGATAAGGATTTAATTAATTAAATGGATTGTAATGGATAAATATAGATTAAATCAAAACACAAAAAAATGATATGCACATCCAAATCAAAACTTAAAACTAAAATATGAGATGAATAAAAAATAAAAACAAGGTATCACTTAAATATTTTATGTGTATGAAAAATAGAATACCTAAGTTTAGACTATTTGGATGTAGTTTGACAGGTTCGGATGGGGGAAGTCGCGAGAGCAGCAGAGCCCTGGACATGCTTAGGGTTCTGTCGCATATGGGGGAGAGAGCGGCCGATTGAGTATTTGGGGGAAAGATTTCCCAATGGTTTTTAAAAACTGTTGGGAAAGGGTCATCCAAGAGACCCTTTACCAATGGTTTAAACATACCGTTGGTAAAGGGTGACCATTTCCCAACGGTTCATAGAACCATTGGGAAATGGTGTCTTGGACACCCCCTTTCCCAACGATTATCTATAACCATTGGGAAAGGGTTCCTTGGACACCCCTTTCCCAATGGTTTTAGTAAACCATTGGTAAAGAAGCGTTGAGAAAATATGAATTTCCAGTAGTGTGCTCCCAGTAGGAGATCAGGCATTCAGCTACTTGGAGAGGCGATAGAGCAGTTAGCCGCTTTGTAGATTTCTTCATGGATAGAGATGGGGAATCCTATCTATAGTCCCTCATAGTCACTCCGCCACTTCTTCAGCGGTTCATAGAGGAACAACATGGGGACATTGACTTTGAGTCATGACATGCTCAGATATCCTCAGAGCTGGCACCCGATGGATTTTTTGAAGGTGGGGAGTACGTCATACTCTTCAGGGGACATACCATGGTACCAGTTGTACGATAGGAGGAGGTGCTGAGGGAGTTCCACACATCCCCTCTAGCGGTACATCCTGGAGTAGTGAAGATGTACCAGGACCTCAAACGACATTACTGGTGGCCGGGTATGAATAGGACTGTAGCAGAGTTCGTTTTACGATGCCTCACTTGCAAGCAAGTGAAGGCAGAGCATCAAGTACCAATAGGCTTGGTACAACCATTAGAGGTTCCAGAGTGGAAGTGGGACATGATATCCATGGATTTCATGATAGGGATTTCACGTACTTCCAGAGTACACAAAACCATCTGGGTGATCGTAGACCGACTCACCATGTTGGCCCACTTCCTACCGATCAGAGAGCATGACTTAGTAGAGAACATGAGATGCCTCTATGTTTATGAGATCGTACGGCTTCATGGTGTGCCATAGTCTATCTTCTCCGATCGAGACGATTGATTTACTTCCCGGATTTGGAAGGGGTTTTCGGAGGCTTTTGGGACGTAGCTATGCATGCGCACTGCCTTTCACCCTCAGACGGATGGCCAGACGGAGAGGACCATTCAGACACGCAAGGAAATGCTTCGTGCATGTGTCCTTGAATTCATCATATTTGGGAGGATCACCTACCCTTGGTGGAGTTTTCATACAACAACAGCTACCACTCCACCATCGGGATGACACCTTACGATGCATTGTACAACCGACCATTCAGATCACCTCTATGCTGGACTGACCCGGTGGAGTCAGCACTAGTAGGACCAGAGATGGTTCTCGCTATAATAGAGAAGGTGCAGATCATCCAGGAGAAGATGAGGACTACACAGAGAAGATATAAGTCCTATGCTGATAGGAGGTGGAGACCACTAGAGTTCGAGGATGGCGACCACGTTTTCTTACGGGTCTCACATCGACGTGGATTACGAAGATTTGGTCGGGGTAGCAAGTTATCTCCGTGGTTCATCGAGCCTTTTCAGGTCCTCAACAGGGTAGGTGAGGTGGCTTACCACCTGTATCTTCCACCTCAGTTGAACCAGGTGCATGACGTCTTCCACATATCTCAGTTGAGGAGATACGTGCATGACCCAACACATATCATCGACCACTGGGAGCTAGACATCGATGACAAGGCGACTTTTGCGTAGGTCCTGGTGGAGATCAAGGATCGACAGGAGCTTTTCCTACGTGGATGGTCGATACCTCATGTGTGCATTGGTTGGAAGTATTGTAACCTCTAGGAGAGAACATGGGAGTAGGAGGCTCGGATGCGTGCTCAGTACCCTCATTTGTTTCCCTAGTTTATGATGTAGCTTTACGGGGACGCAAATCCATGATGTTGTAGTAATGTAAAGACCCTGAAATTTCAAGGAATTATTTAATTTTTTTAAACACTTTCTAAATTTATGAGTCTGTGGTTTCTGACTACACTTGATTCTGAGACCCGGTGTTCCCAGTATCAATTTCTGATGTTTATCTTGGGTATGTTCAGTGAACGAACGAGCGGGTTATTCTATCTTTTGAACCGGTGCTCGGAATTAAAATCTGAAGGAACCAATAAACTCGCAACGCCGATGACTGCATGAGGTGATCCTTACCGTTGTTGCGTTCGCAATGGAGGAGAAGATAATTAGTGGGGGTTTATTTAAGAAGTAAAAAAAAATTTCAGAACAATTTTTATTTTATAAGGTGGTTATTCCCTCCCATGGGTAGTTAAGGATGGGGCCCACGACCACTTAACTACCCAAGTGTGGAAGTTAGAGAGGTGGGGCCCACATTAGCCCCACCATTTAATTTCCTCTAATCTCATTAACAACCCCTCTTTAAATTAGCAAACCCCCCATTTAATTGCCAACACGTCTAATTAATGGGGACCTTCCCTCTCCCTTCCATTAAATCATTGGTCAACACGTTGTTAAATGTGGTGATTTAATTCTGGGAGTTTCTTTGCATGGGTAATTAAATAATAGGAGTAACCTATTATTTAATTTGGTGAAGAAATTTTGTTGTGCAGGAGAGAATGGGGGGAGAGCTCTTGAGCTTTTGAAAGAACGTCGACCTCCAACGAAGAACAACGAAGAACTCAGGTTCCTCGAAGATCGATGACGCGCCACCAATTCTCTTCTCTGCGACAAGAGACGAGATGCCACTTCCTCCTCGGCACACTCTGATGTCGCCTACGATCTCTTTCCCCATGATACTGTCTACCGCGATTCCGACATTCGA
Source organism: Viscum album (assembly GCA_963277665.1). Taxonomy (NCBI): domain Eukaryota; kingdom Viridiplantae; phylum Streptophyta; class Magnoliopsida; order Santalales; family Viscaceae; genus Viscum; species Viscum album. Next base: position 146,369,448 of record OY728133.1, on the reverse strand, counting down.
CATCATTTGTTGAGGTAGGGGAAATTTTGTATATTCTTTCTTTTATGAGACTTATACCCTCGTGCTTGGTGATTAAATTTTTGGGCGACGTTTTCACCCATAACGCAGTGGGTGTGGGTTAACAAACAACCCCGAACCCACTGATATTTGGTTCTTGATGCAAGAAATACTTGGTGACGATGAAGCAGGACCGAAATGGCGAGTGGAGGCCTTCGTAGTGATGTACGAGTCCCGAGGCGACCGCAGGTGCATACATGAGCAAAATCGGGCCACCAGAATGACTCTAGTGGCCCACGTCACCCCTGCTCGGCTCGCTGGCCGAGCCAGCGTACCCCCCAGCCGGGCCAGGGCGGGTCGCACCGACCGGGCCGGGCCGCGCCCCACCAGTCCAGACACGGACCCGGTTTGGGCCGACCCAGTGGGGGGGGGGGGGGGGGGGGTTGGGCCGGGTCGGACCGGGCCCAATCCCCCACTTCGGACCATTTTCGGTCTTTTTCCCGTAACTTAAGCTATGGAACTTTGATCGATGCAAAATTAGTTGTGTAGGAATCCTTGGATCAAGATGGTCATTTCAGTATATTACACTCGAGGTTTCAACAAAGTTTTGGTATAGCCAGGTTGGTTCAAACCCGAAACCAACCGGGCCCTTGTAGCGGAAACACTTATATTTTAAGGACCAGACGTCCGTTTGACATGCCGTCAATTGAGTTGGAATACTTTTTTTGAGAAATTAATTTTTCCTTACTCCACATGAGGTTTGGATGCAGTTAGAGTATGGTCGGGTTGGTTTTAGCTTAAAAACCAACTCGGCCACTGGAATGGAAAAGCCAATAACTCTCAGAACAGGCGTCTGATTGATGCACCGTCTATCACATTGGGTTTCTTTTGACGAGGTAGAACTATGGGATACATAAAATCTAGAATTATTGAATGTTTATGTATCAAATATCTTGCTCGAGGAGTGGACCCTCCCGGAATCGAGCATGCTGTGTGCGGGAGCCCTAGAGCTGGCTGCGATTGCAAAGATGACGACTGCACTTGGATCCTCCGTGGGTTCGGAAGCGAGGACAACTATACTTGGATCCTCCATGGGTTTGGAAGTGATGACGACCATACTAGGATCCTTTGTAGGTTTGACGTCGATGAATACTATTCTTGTATCCTATATGGGTCCGGTAGTATGACCTATGTACTTGTATCTTGAGTGGGTCTGGCAGAGTAGATGGTCTTGTATCCTATGTGGGTCTGACAGATTAGCTGGTCTTGTATCCTATGTGGGCCCGACAACATAGATGAATCAATGGATACATCTAATCATCTCTATTGACTTACGAGGTGTATAACTATGTGAGCTGAGTCTTGTTTTCAATCATTATCATCGATGTGATTGTCTTGCCTTCCTGTTTGAACTGTGTTGTGTTTTCCTGTGTGGACTGGATTGTGCTTGGGCTCGAGAGTTGTAGATGAACTATAACTGATGACTTAGGTATATGTATGGGCATATAACTATGTAGAGTTGTTTGATACTTCGTAATTGTATCTTTCCTTTGCATTTTATCCTTCATGAATTTTGAGAGACCTTCAGGCGTCTCGGGGTCCCTACTGAGTATCGTATATTCACCCATGCACGGCCTATGCCCACACTACACTGTGTTGGATGTAGATGATGGACAACACTAATCGAGGTGGAGGCTTGTGGAGCTAGATGGTACCCGGAGGTGGACCACATAGTGGGACGTACACGGAGCAGACAACTGGACCCCAGGAGCTGAAGAGCCTATCTATACCCACCCTTCAGGTGGGAATTTCGGAGGATGACACAATGTTTCTGTTTTACTTACTACTGTTGTACTTTACTTTCAGTTGTAATGTACTTTCAATTGGGTTTTTATACTGGCCCATTTACTTTTTAGAACCTACCTTATACCCAGTTTTACTTATTGCTTACTTCACTTGTGTACTCTGTTGTGTTTTTTTACTTTATAAAAGGCAATTCCTTCCCTTTTATTGGGTTTTATGCCTTAGGTGCTAGTCGCTAGCCCCTGGCCTATGGAAGGCGGGCTTGGAGTAGTCACGACACAGGCCCCAAGGACGGGTCCTGAAAAAAAGGATGGCTGATAAAGGATCACCCTCCCTAACACCTCTCGAATAATCAAAATATCCTTCAGGAGATTCGTTTATAAGGACTAAAATATGAGCAAAGCATAAAATGACTTTTATCTAGTTAATGAAGACATCATTAAAACCATAAATAGCAAGGATCTTGTAGATGAAACCCCAATCCATTATCTCAAAATCTTTCTTAACATCCAATTTTAGGGAAATATTTCCACCTCTGGTAGATTTATTGAGGAGATTAACACACTCCAAAGCAGTGATAAGACAATCCTGAATTGATCTCTCTTTGATGAAGCCAAATTGATTTGGAGAAAAAAAATTTCAATCAATACAGGAAAGCCTATTCAGAATAATTATTCAAATGATTTTATAAATGGTATTAAGCAACACCACTAGCCTAAAGAGATGAATTTCATTGGAACTCTCCACTTTCATAACAAGGGAAATAAACTATGAATTCAAACTTTTAGGAAGAGATCCACCTCTGAAAAAATGAATGAATATCCTTCAGAAATCTTCATGAATGAAGTCCCAGAAAGTTTGATAGAAGAAGTTTCCAAAGCCATCAAGACCAGGTGAGCTCTCAAATTTGATGCTAAATACAGCCTCCTTGATCTCTGGATAAAGAGGCACATCAAAAATAATGGAATTGTCATCTTGATTTACCAATTTTGGGATCACCCCGTCTGGAGGATCAATATTGGAGTGGGAGCCATTAAAAAGATCCTTAAAGTATGATATGACATGCTCTAAGAGATCTGATCTATTTTCAATGAGGTAATCCCCATTATTAATCCAAGAAATAGGATTAGGGACTTTTTTGATTTTTTGAAGAGAGTTTAAGAACTTTGAATTCCTGTCACCATCTTTTAACCATTTGGCTTTAAATGAATCCCTATGCAAGTCATCTTTCAAGGTAAGAAAATTTTTCAGTTTAAGGGATAACTATGCTTCCATTGAAATCCCATCAGAAAATTTACTATTAGTATTGAGATCCTGAGACTTCTAAAGAGATTCTTCAAGGGCAAAAATATCAGAATCAAGGGAACTGAAACGATCCTTGATCCACAATCATAAATTCCTCTTATGAATTTTGAGTTTGGTAATGCAGGGAAAGGCATCATCACTACAATTCATAGATCTCCAGGTACATTGAAAAATGACCTTGCATTCAGAATGAGAGACCCAAGCCTTGTAGAACCTAAAAGGGAGGGGGTTTAGGTTCCTTCTCACAAAGATCCATCAAGATGGGATGATGATCAGAATTGAGTCCGGAGAGAGTTGATCATGATATGGTACCCCAAGTATCCAGAGAGGCCTCATTAACAAAGTCCCAATCAATATTACTAGCCACAAAGATATTCATGTGTTTCCTAAAATAAGTAAATTTGGCCCCCACAAAATTAACCTCAATCAGGTCATTCTGGTCAAAACATAATCTGAACTCCCTAGAGGAGATTAAGGTGTTTTCAACTCCCATTTTTTCATCTGGATTCAAAATTTCATTGATGTCCCCCAATAATAACCAAGGATTAGAGATGAAATATTTAAGAGATTTAATATCCATCCACAGATTCCTGTGATCCTGATACCTATTGTGAGCATAGATGAAAGAACAGGTAAAATGGGAACTAAGGTAATTAAACAATCATGTGACATGCTGATCCCTTGACTTAACCATGGTGGTGTTGCCAATAGAATGATGAGACAACTCCCATTGACTCTTGACATCTGTTGAACACCTATTGCTGTCAATTATTTGAAACCCCAAGATCTCCATGTTAGAAATACCAGAGGAGAAGATTTTCTTAGGCTCAAACAGGCCTAAAAGAATAGGTTTGGGATTCTATATGAATAACCGAATGGATCTACATGTTTCCATATTGCCTAGACCCTAGAAAATATAAAACATTATCTTCATTTAGAATTGAGGTCGGGGTTTGGACCCCTCACATTTTTACCTCCAGGCTTTTAGGTGGCCTTCCAGACTTTTTTGGGGGATACGAGACAACAAATGATTTATATCAGCAGTGCTAGACAAATCATCCTTCCTTTTGATAGATAGATCATGGCTAGCCGTATCTGTACTGACATGTTTATTCAAGATGTTTCTGGAGGCATTCTTGGAATCCGTAGAACTGCTCCCCTGAAATTTGTTTGTAGAAGCATGTTCAATAACACTGGAGCAAACAACACCCTGGATATGGCCTATGACGGACTGAACTTCATGCATCTTAGAAGGGATTTACAGGATACTATGAGCATGTACCTGAGCTGGATAGCGATTCATTTAAAAAGTCAAACCCTCTGGTATTATCTTCATAGCCGAAGCAGAACTTGTGTGAGCCTATCCAGTAGCGGGAGAAGACATGGAAGGAGTGGAAGTATCTACCATATTTGAGGATCTTTTTAGAGAAACAATTGAGGTGTCACCATCCGTCAATGACCAAAACAGATCCCTAATGACATTAGAAAATTTTATAAAAATGAAGTCATCCTCTATTTTTTTCTAAAGACCAAGGTCCAGATTGAAAAGGTAATTAGATAAGGCCAAACCCATATCAAAAACCTCATTGATTTCTTATTCATAGGGGAAAATCATTGCATGTTCCACCCTGGAATGAGGACCAGGAGGATTAACATTTTTAGACTCTTCCTCTTCCACCATGTCAGGCCAGGTTTTCTTTCCCGAGGATGAGCCAAGATGAATATTAGCAGTAGTCTGATTTGCCTTAGGAACCTATTCCAGGTTAATGACTGGTTGAATCATAAGGGGAGCCTATGATGTTCCATCCTTCTCCCTGATGCCTGCTTTCCTTTAATTATAATTATCAAAGAGATAATGTTTTTTCATTTTCTCTTTATTTAGTATGTATATGTTATTATAATATGTACCAATAATTAATTGAGGAATCAAATTTCCTTTAAAAAATTTCATGTGTCATTAAATTTTTCATATAAATTCAAAGAAAACTTGGAAAACCTTAAATTAAAACAATGAACAACAAACTGTAATGAAAATTTTCAACCAAAAACCATTTCATTCATATAAAAAAACAATAAAATCCCTCTATAATTCTTCCAGATGAAGTGGAATCCACCATTTGGGTGATCTGAAACCAAGAGGAATAAAAAATAAAAATCCTTGGTGGTATGTAGAGGTGTACACGATTTGAATGAATAGTTAGGTGGGACAGGATCCAAATGTTCAATAATCTCAATAATGGACTGAAAAACATTCCAAATAGGATTCTCAGTCTTTAAGAAATATTATGAACTATATTGGATGCCCCAGTTACCATTCCACAATCACCCAAAAAATGTAACAGGCACCCCAAAATTTCATTCTAAACTCATTAAGAATCCAAATATCACTATACTATGACAAAATATTAAAAAATGTTACAAAAATTGAATAAAAATAAATGAATCAACCCTAAATTTATATTAGGACAAAATCCTTATTGTGAAAGTTGGTTATCACGAACTTATTGATGTTCTACCTCTTTAGTTCCAATGGTCATGTTCTCTTCACTTCCATGAAACAGCCCAAAATTATAAGAGGGATTCTCAATAACATATTCCACTTACAATGCACTATTCTATAATTTTAGTTTTCACAAACCAACTCAAATCACCCATAAATTGTGAATTTGTGCTATTCATGGAATCACTAGAATGAAATTCCAAATCACCATAGTCTAGAAGCTAGTTCTGGAGAATCGGTGAAATAAAATCTTATAAATTGTTCCACTCAATAAAATAAAATCATATAGGATACTTCCTCCCATAAATCTAATATCAGCCATCCATATATCTTATTTCCATTATCCAAACAAATAAAACAAATAAAAAACATCCAATAAGAGTAATGACTAATTGAAAAAGAATAAACATCATACAACAATTAGAAAATATTAAACAAAACCTAAATGAAATAATGTTGTTAAATAAATAAACAACATAGATAAAGGAGATTTATACAGTAATAAAAAAATTACATACACAACCCAAAATAAAAACCTAAAACCAAAACACTAACAAGAATCTCCATATTACCTATAGTCAGTAACCATTTTCCAAACCAACACTATTAGAAAAACTAAATAATTGACTATGAAAAGAGACCAAAACTGGGAACATAAAAGGAAAAAAGATATATATATACCCATTGGTATATGTAGGTTGTGTAAAAAATTACTTGAGTAGGATTTCTATAATGATATTGTGAAATTCTCGTAAAAAGGAAAATTATTTGAGCTGGTTTTAAATATAAAAAAATAAATTTCTCTAGAATAGGTATCACAATAAAAAAAATATTTATATTTCATAAACCTATCACATTATTTAATTAAAAAATATGGCGAAAATATCCATTTTTGATAAAAATTTAAACCAATTTTCTATAACAGAAAACAATCACATTGAAAGAAACAATTTAAAACCACGCATGAATTAAAAAAAATTCATTTAAATTAAAAATCTTAATTTTTTTAAAAATTATTTAAAAAACCTAGTAAATAATTATTAATAAATTATCCAAACAAGGGGAACAATGTCACTAATAAATATAATATACAAATTCCATAAGGTCCACACATGTCAATAGATCTTGGATTTCAAAATAAATCAAGAGTATTACCTACATCTAACCTTTTATCTAGGAATAATTTTAAAGGAATACACCCAAGATAATAATGTGAGATAGTCATAAACATTAAATAATAAGGTCCAATTTCTTCTATATGTTGCGTCCTAACACATGCACCAAACCACATTGGGGGAAATATCCACTGGCCTCTACATAGTGATGAATAGGTGGATATTAGTAGCATGTGACCATCTTGAATATAATAAATATAGGACTCAAATAGAGAAACCTGGATTTCCATAGCCAAAAATTTTAGTGGGAGAAAAAAATCCTCACAAGAATAAAAAAAACAATAAGTCACCCTCACCTCCAAATCCCTCACAATTATCAAATTATTTGTGTACATCACCCTATATCTGCATAAATGAAGAATCACCCATTAACATATTAATAAAAATGTGTTTTAAGAGGATATCATGCACCCAAAAATTTCAAAAACATTTTCATAGATGCAAATGAGAAATCTAGAAAATTATATATAAATTCCATGTTTTTTGAAAATAATTTTAAATCAATTTATAAAACAATTATTTAGACATTTAAATCTAAATAACTCTATAAAAAAACTTTTGAATATTTTCCCATATTAATAAAATCATTATAAAATAATAAAACAAGATCTTTTTTTGATTCTAGGACCCAAATAGGGTCAAAATCATTTACTTATCGAAAATTCCATCAAACAATCATCTTTATCATTTCAAAAACACTCAACTATTCAATAACTAATAGAGAACTATAAAAATACATTTAGAATATTTGTGGTAATATAAATTTAACTATGATAAAATTTTAGAATCCCTAAAAACTATAAATTATAATTATTATTTCATAAATAATATAATCAAGGAACTGAAGCACACAACAAGATACCAAATAAAAGAGGATGACAACAACTCATACCATGGTGAATCAAAAATTGAGTTGGAATATATCGCCTTCGATGGAGAATTTTTATCCAATAAATAAAAATCTTTCCAAAAATAATACAAAACAGGATACCTAATGATTATAAATGAACCTAAACATAAAACTGACCTACACGATTATTAGGGTTCATAAGAGAATGTGAAATTATAGAGAAGGACAAAAAAGAGAGGAGAGTATGAAGATTGTGAAATACCATGTAATATAAATTTAAATTTAGGTGGGAGATCTTGGAGGACTATTAGGATGGTAGAATAGATAACACACTTGTTTACCTAGGTTGGTTCAAATGAATGAGACGGAATAGAGGGTGAAATGCCATATGTTTTAATAGGGTAAAATGTTGAAAAAATATAAAAAAATAGAGGAGACACATTTACAAGGTGAACCAAATTTTACGGGGGGGGGGGGGGGATGGAATTACATTCTTAGGTTGAAATAATATTTATTGGGATAAAAATGTTAGAGAGGACATGCAAGTCACTCAAATGGATGTTTCACATGGAAAACTACTATTCATAGGGTGAATGGTCTCCCCCCCAAAACTTTTTACTAGATATACCATTAGTTCATAGGGTGGTTATCTTTAGGTTCATACCTGTATCTTCCTCAACCCTCCTAACCCAACCTTAACCATAAATAAATCCATAATGAATTACATAAATCTTAAAAATCAATTAAATACGCCTTACTATTATCACATGGAATTATAATACCACCACTAAATAAAGAAAATTAAAAAAGGTAACATAGAATAATTATAGAAAGTACTATCCAGTAAAATCTAACAATGAATAAATTAATATCCTAAAAATAAATAATTTATTATAATAAAAGTTTATACTTTTTTAAATGGAAAAATAAATGATATTATTTTTAAATTAACATTAAATAATGTCAATAATTGTGTCACATGTACTAATTTTTTTTAAATTTTCTTAAAACATTTGAAATTTAAATTGTTATTAGATGGTTTGTATTATCAATATATAATGACAATTTTTTCTAGATAATAAAAATAAGTAAATATTAATATGTTTTCTAAGTATAAATATTTTAAAAAACATACCATTAAGTTCGGAATATATAATTATAACCAAACAAATACCACCCTCTGAAGATTTAATTGATATTATCTACAAACTCTTGATAATATGAGTCCTGGATCTATTTTAATCAAATATAAATTACTAAAATTATAATTAAATGAGATAATTCAATTTATAAACACAACATAAATATACATATTCATTCATAACTACAATTGTGTATATATAAAAGACCAAACACTCTTTGGTATATATTCATGTATAAATAATAATTCCCTTCATTAAAATGTCTAAATATTATATAATTATCATGTAATATTCTATACCTGTATTTTAATTAAAATAAATATTTATTATGAATAAATTGTTTGTTGTTTAAAATATTGAAAATAAAATCATAAAATTATGTTAATAACAAATATAAATAATTAAAATGAACTAATAAGATTCATTTATTAGAATATTACTATGCATACAAAAAATAAATGATTTTTCAATTTCTAGAAGATTTATTAAAATGTAATAACTATTATTCAATATTTTTCTATTTTATGCATATATATTTCTGATTAAATGTTTCTTCCCATTAATAATTCCACTAGGTTTTCATATGAAAGGAATGTTGAATTTATATATATGTGATTTTTAAGATAGAATAACATATTAAAGAGACAGAATAAAAACATTTAACTTAAAGAAGACTTGTTTAAATCATTTATAGTGAAAATTAAAAATGATTTAAGTGAAAAAATTCATTTCTAGGGTGATATATTTGAAATATATTCCCTTAAAATGTTTTTAATATAAAAGCTATAAAACCATTTATATGATTCACAGAATATTCGTCGATAGATATCTTGAAAGAGTGTGGGGAATATTTTTTAGAAAGTTTATATCTATAAATATTCTATGATTATTTTTTAACTATATTTTCTATAACACCAAAATACATAAATGTAACACTACATTTGATAGCATATACAACACACAAAAATGTGTTTAAAGGAAACCTGATATACAATTAAAATATTATTACTTAAACAAGACCATTATAACCTAGTAGTTAAATTAGAAGGTACTAATTTTATTAAATAATTTATGACATATATACAAATTTTCTACTCAATTTAAACAAATTTAAGAAGTAAGAATTAAATTTATAATAAATATATTTATTCTACAAAAATATGTCGTCTTCAAAAATAATTTCTATTTTTTTTTCTAGTAAAATATCATTTTAATTTTTTTTTCAAAATTTTAGAAATTTTACGCTATAAATTTCAAATAATTTTCAAAATCATAATATTGATATTAATATAAGTTAAAATTTTGGTATTTTTCTAAAAATATAGATTTTTCAGGGAATGGTGTTAAATATTTATATTTGGTGAATATGTCAATTATTTTTAAGAAATTATGAAATTTACAAGTAACAATATTTTTTTCATAGACATAAAATTAACATAATTTTTCTTAGTTACATTTATACAAATTAAATATATTTTATTAATTTTTATATAATATTTTAATATATGTTTTTATACTCTAAAATATATTTTTCTAAAAACAATTTTAATGTCCATACCGATTCTTAATTTTAACAAATTAAAATTACCCATAATGATTTATATTTAAATGAAATTAATAGATTAAATATATAGAACAATTAATTTGAATTAATTTAAATATTATCAAATTTCCTATAGTTACTATAAGATAATCTTATGCTTGAAAATGTCATTTCATGAAAATTGTTTTTTAACCAGTCTACGGGTTTAATTTTAAATTAAATTATACCCTTTAATTGGGTTGAATTTGATAAAATGGATTCCATTTTATGAATCTTAAATATTAAAATTATAGAATAATATTTATATTATTTTCATAATGAATTGTAAAAAAATTAAAATATGTTAGAAAAGTTAATGTTAAAACCGATTTACCAGGGTTCAGTTGGGTGGGGGAGGGGGTTAAATAAAGAGGTAAATGGAATAACATGCATGTAAAATTTTAACATTTATTGTATGATGTGTTTCATATCCATATATTTATTATTATCATTTTTTTAATTTTTTATGCTCTTGGATAGAGATTGACTCTCCGTTATTGAATAGTTTTTTAACTTATAAAAATGTCACTCCTCCTCCATTATAAAAGGGAAAATGATCTCATATCGTTTATGTACTTCCAAAACACATTTTTTATTCAATACCTACCAATATAAATTTTTTATTTCTCTCCCCGTGTTTTATATTCTTTTATTGATCACAAATCTGTTCTATAAATGATTAGGGTACAATAATAAAGGAATTGTTCAAAGAAGTGGTATCATTCCAAACTAAGCATCATTATTTTGTTTTTTATTCCACCTCATTTAAATATATATAAATCATGTAGATATAATGAAATTAATATATAACTTATAATATGGTGTTATTGTGTCGATTTAATAACCTAAATCCCTCTACACTTCCATCAAATGGGAAACGAAACCATCATTCGTGTAGATGACAGAGTACGACCTCGTGAACTGATATAATTAGTTTTCCATAATCTCCTATCAAGGATGGAATGATGTATTTAATGTTTTTATATTATTTTAATTACATAATAATTTTTTTGGGTATTTAATATATAATAAAAAGTATTACAATTTCATCCATTGAAAAATGATATCATCATTCAAGTGTATTACACACACCGCCTCACGAAGTGGTGCGATTATATTATTTTACCGCATCAAATAGATGATATTTTTCAGTTTATTTAAATAAATCATAATATATTTATGATATTATTTTCATTAATTAAATATAAAATAACACATATATTATTTCCATTATGATTGTTGAATAATGTAAATGTTTTACATGCGTACATATGACCAAGTGTCCCCATAATTGAAATGTTGATCATTTTTCATAACCAAAATTAATGATAATTTTTAGAAGTATTATACATATATATAAATGAAAATTATTTTATGATTTTTATTATATTTATGATGGAATAAGGAAACAATTTAACATAGTCAACACATTGATGCAGTTTTGAAATTATGAACTGAGTGTCTGGAAAAAAGTCAATGTGGACATAACTAGTGAAGTAATTAATAACATGTATAAAATAGATAAATTAAATGGTTTTATTATAATTAATTAAACTAGGAAATGGATCTAAAAAAACTGATATATGTTTGATATAATGGAGATAAAAGAAACACTTGACAAAGCCTAGACTTGAGGTAAGGGTTTTGCCTCAAAACATCCTTCTTTGAGATATATGTTCATTTATACACTTAATTTATTTTAAATGATGTATAAATTGATTAATTTACTATTATATCATGAATAAATACTAAAATATAATATTTTCTATTATAATTCATCTACTTAATTCGTGGAAGTTATTGCTCAATATTTACTAATGAGATAATGGTTTCAATTTGAATATCATTTTAGTGGGATTGATTATGCTTGAATTTTTATTTTAGGAAACTATTTAATAATTTAATAATAAAAAATAATTTCTTATCCAATATCTATTAATGAAATTCTCAACTAATATTACCATTTTCTCTCGTTTCTATTTTAAATTATTGATAAAACAATTTTTCAAAAAGTCGATTACATTTCACTCTCTGGTAAAAAGTACATTTTCCAAGATACATGTTTTCTAATTTTTTTGAAGATGTTGTTAAAATTCAAAAAATGATTTATTAAATAAAAATTATTCCGAATTTTAGTTTTTTAAAAATATTTTGAAAGGATTATTTTTTTCATTTTTCAAATGAGTAATTTTTTCCCTTTTACAATAGTGTGAATTTTTTTTTTAAATTATACGACATGAAAAAATTACTTATATCTTGAACACTCAATTCATTGAATAATATTAAAAATGTTTCCATGGTAATTTTTCTATAAATTTTTTTCAATAATATTTTCCATATTTTAAAATTTTGAATAATTGATTTTAATGTGAAAAATGTTTTTTTCTCAAGAAATATCCAATTTAATCTTTTAAATACATTTTCATCGATGATGAAAAAAATTTCTGTCATTTATTTCATCAAAATTATGTACATATGTCTCTAAAATATATACCTATATTATTATATATATATTTTATGTGGTAAGACATTCCTTATTTTCATCTCTCAAATTCCTTAATTATAAAATTTTATTTGATTATGACATGAGAAAAGATTATCCCACCTATTTTATTTACATTGGTTATTCTTATATTTTTTTCATTATTATTAAAATGAGTATTATGTAACACATAATAATGAAAATTTTAATATAGTATTAGGAAACTAATGCTCAATTACAAATGGAAATTCTTTAGTATTATGATTCCTTATTCATCGGATTAAGGAGTTAATCTTTTCTATTTTGGGAATTTTTCCACCAAGTGATATTGTCGTGTAAGTTAGTCTGTACTCATGTTTATGTCATGTTATTTTTATGACACATTTATTATTATGAGAAGATGATATGATAATATGTTCTTTATGTTATTCTCCCATGTTATTACTCTAGAACATTCTCTTTTATTATTTCATGACTTAATTTTGACTCCCATGTTATGTTTCCTTAACATGTTTATTCCTTTACTGGGATTCTCAGATCATCCATTTTTATTCCCCATGTTATTCCATGAAGTATTGGGATCTCAAAGGCATTTAAGAAGATCGTTATTGAGAACAAAATAAGGGTTGTTTGTTTTACATTACATTTGATGTAATATGAACCCATTTTTATAAAGACACATGGAACTACAATATTCTATGGTCATCGATTTTCTTGTTCTGTCACTAGCTACCCTCATACTATGAATGACTCATCATTTTTCTTTTTCTAAGCACTATATTGAGTTGATATCACTAGATATCCTTGATCAGTTTCCACCACCATCATGATAATAAAAAATCATATTCCATTGACACTATAATAATTCTTTGTATGCTCTAGAATTTGTAAATTCAAATAAGAATCCATGTTGCCTTAATAAAACAACCTACAGTTCTTGTAGTTAATAGTGGAATTCTGAGTAGATGGATCACCCATGATTGTCATTTTGTTAATAACGCTGGTTGATAACATATATTGGTTGTGGTTTATGAGTTAAAACCCATATTTCATTTCACTTATCTATTTTTATTCTTGTAAATAGTATTTTATATTTTTTCATTTTGTATAATTTTTTTTATCATAAGTCACTTTGAAATTCATTGTATCCATCTTTCTGCATAAGTCTAAGATGTATTACATTATTATTCACTATGTAAACCTAACCATTTTAATACTTCTAAAATTTTTAGACCCTCTGTAATAATGTTTTATCTAGAGTATGGTTTGAAATTATAACCCATTATATAGGTAGACGAACTGAAAATCAAGACCTACCATGTTTTCCCATGGCTTGGAAATAAATACAGTGTTTTCTCAATTCCCCAACACTCATTTTCAAAGTTTCCATTTCATTTTTTCTATAATATATGTTTGATTGACCTACCATGGTTCTTTGCATGATATTTCAGACACACTCTCATTTTATGATTGTTGAGTATTTCTAGATCTTCATTAATGATACAGTGTTTTTTTCTTTTTTTCATTAACTTGGAGACATTTTTAATTGTAAGTTTGATTTAAACCTAAAAATCATTAATACCATTTAAATAAAAGACAAATTTAAGAAATAAACTGTTGAAATCCATGATTTAGACTTATATATTTAGAACTATGGCATCTTTTAGTAATTAAATTGAATTTTAATTTTTTTTAAATTGATTTTGATTGACTTGTAACTTGAATTTTCAACATGAGTGTTTTTAAATTTTTTATATGATTAAAATCCAAACAGTATTCTGCAACTATGCTTCCATTATATCTTTTTATCATATTTCTTGAGTGACACTTGGAAATAAATAACCTATCAAATCATGCATTGAGTTCTTAGTGAGGATAAAATTAAAAAATATAATTTTAATATTAATGATGAAATTTTTTTTGAGAATTTTATTTCTAATATACACTTTCCATTTTTATAGAATTCTTACCATAGTTTACAAGAATGAAATACTTTGGATACATATATTCTAAACTAATTTCCCCTTATTTTCATACTCTAGGTTTTACACTTGGTTATACATTTGAAAAATGTGGGGGAATTTCCGACAATTGAAATGGGATGTTTTTATTGAGAATATGTATTGTGGTACTTTACCAGATTGAATTTTGAATATCCATGTTTCTTTTCCATTTCCCAATGCTCTGGTTCCTTAGAAAAATAAAAAAATAAAATTAAAAACATATTGGGTTGTATATTAGGGAGGTCAAAAAAAATTTCTTGACCAATGAATACCCTTATGGATCATGTGTGTTTAGTGGACTGATTTTAGATCTATACTAAACATGACTTTTAAAAAATAAAATTCATTGAAAATAAAAAAGAATGTAACATGGCACTTTTTTGATACATACATTGCACACTCATGGATACAATTTGAGTTTTCTGTTGAATGTACATTATTTTTTCTTAAAGGAACCACATCACAACTCTATTACCACTTATCATGCCTTAAACATTTGTATTTACCTTCATTTTAAGATTTATTTTAACTATTATCCAACCTTCCATCAGCCTCATTGTAATTTTAATAGTTTTTGAGAAATCTATTTTGTTTAATTTTTCATTTTTCATTTTGAAGTTGAGATGATGAAACCAATACTAGCCTATGGTTAGGAACATGTATTAAATGTATAAGAATAACAAAATTTACATTTTTTACCCGGAGTGATGACAAAAAATTCACTATGAGTTTAATTGATAAATGGTTATGGAATTTTAAAAACAATTCTTGGATTATGATTATATATTTGAGAATCAGAAAAAATAACTGAACAATGAGGCATGACTAATTTTCTATACATGTATGATTTTGGATGACTAAATTTTTATTCATATACTCAGTTCTGTTTTCATGTTTTTAATAAATGTTTCTTCTTTTAAAAAAGGTTTCTTTTGGAATTCCTATTGAGTTGATTTCTTTATAAGTACAAATAATTAATCAAGTGGGGGGGATTTGAATAGACGAAATTGTATATACATATTCATGTCATTTAATTATGGATTATTTATATTTTACATGATAATTCACCTAGTATGTGTTGATTATTGTTGCGAATATGTTTCAAATACCCCAATAGGAAATATATGAAAACTAGCAAAAAATGAACATTACATGTCGTGAATCATATACATGATGTGTAGGAATCATTCACAACATGTCACAATTTATAAAGCATGTCATGATGAAATTAAAATCCATGAAAATATTACACGATGTGAAAATCCAATACACATCATGAACTATTTTTATACCACTTCCAAATTAATGTTCATGTTATGCGAAGAAGCATGTCGTGAAGACTAGTGGCACATCATAAGATAAGTCAAATATCTAAATCTTGAAGATTCAGGCTAAGATTCATATTTGATAAAAATGTAATAGGAGAGAGCTGTGGATCATGATTACATGAAATGATAATTTTACACATCATGTAATTCCCATACTATTTACATTCCAATTCACACATAGTAGCACAAAATTATTATTTCTATCAGTTTTCTATATTTATCTTAGGTTTTTATCTATTATCTTCTCTCCCAACTCAAATCAAATAAATTTCATTTTCTATTTTTATTAAATCCAAGTGTCTTTGATTATTCTACATGCATTCCTTATTTCATTCATCATCATTTCCCATCAACATATATTTACCCTTTCTATTACCATTCGATAGAAGCTCCGCCATAGGTAATTTATTGTTTACTACTTCATGTAAGTGGTTGAATGATTTATTTCATGTTTTAATTTTTATTTTCATGAATCACAAAAAATATATTTAAAATCATCATATTTTAAATATTTTTTGGTCTAAAATGTATTTATATAATTGTTTAATCTATCATGATTATTACCATCATTAGTTTCTAAACTGCTTAAGTAAGGACGAAGAGTTTTGGTGTTCTGAATTTAATGAATCTCTAAATCATAACATTTTAACCCTATGTCTGGTATTTCGGTAAAATATTTTTTTATTAAATTATAATAGGTAACCCTAACTAATAGAAGTTTAAATGAATGATCCTGGCTAGATTGGAGTAGAGTTTTTATGATCATTGGCATGAAACATAATCTTCCATATAAGATAGGTTTAATGCATCTCAGTTGGTAGATATATATGGAAAAAAGACCAATTTAATATTAGAATGATCTAGTTGGTTTGACCATGATTAACTAGTGCTCGTTGTATATCTTCACAACTAAATCCATCTGAAAATACTTAGTTAGGATCAAGATTATACTTTTCCCTTTAAAACAAAAAATGACACTCAACCCATTCTTCCTCCTAAATCATAAACAAAAACACAACCACATTATTAAAATACATGAACCAATAAAAATCATGATTAATTCTACAAATAGGATTCAAAGTATTAATTACTTTTCTAAAAAAATATTCCTTATGGGATTTATCCTGCACTATCACTATACTATGTCACTGTAATAGGTACAGTTTAGGAGAAATAGAAATTTTAATCTAACCGAAGCCTGTAAAAAATAAACAAAGTGTGAGTGCATGTTATTTCTAAATAAAAAGGAAATAATTTAATATAGAAAGAATATATGTTCAGAAACATGCTCAATGAATAGGTAGAAATTTCAAGTAATAAGAGAAAATTATTTAGAAAGGTTATTCATAAGTTGAATGTATTGTTGTTGAAGAAACTTTTCCACTATTTTGAGTCATGAAACTAGTAGACTGTTTCTCGAAATTTCAAATATTTAAAATTTTAAATTTAATCACGTCTATATTAAATTAAAATTATTGAATAGAGAAATTGTAGAATGTTTTTATACTGATAACCCCAATGGTTTTATATTTAATAGTGATGAAACCATGTTGTGTGATTTATGTAAATTCTGGTATGAGTAGAAACAGACTATCACACCTAGTATTCAAATCATGATATTTTCCTAAGGTAGTTGAAATATTTTGATGGAAAAGTTGATATCTAATTATATATGTAAGTTAGTGGTATAAGTACCCTAATTTCGTTTTCTAGATTAATGATAATTTTTTGGTGATAGGGATAAATCTTTTGAATAATTGTTTCAATAAATAAAAAGAAACATTGAAATTTTAATGCTCGGAAAGACGAACATATTTAATAGATTATAAGTTCAATAAAATGGAAGAAATAAATTCAAATTTGAAAAATATTATAACCAAATCAATGTATATTGAAAGGATGTTACTACACATATATCTAATAGAATGAATATGAGTAAATATAAAGATAGGAAAATTGTAAATCAGAATTATATTTGGAAGATGAAGAAAATATTAATTTATCATATTATATTAAGACCATGCATTATATATGATATAACATTGTGTGTAATATATCATAGTGATCTGAAGGAATCACATATACTGAAATCTAAAAGAACTATTCTGTATGTTAAAGGAACCTAAATTCACTATTACAAAATGTATTTTTCACATTAGCTTTTTAACATTGTATATTTAAAACCAATGAGACAAAGACATCTGTAGCAATTTTTCACATTAATTCTATAATAACTGAAATCAAAATAAAATTACCACACTTTATAATTCCAGTTATAATATAAAAATTATGAAGAAATTGGTATTTGGATTTATCACATGGTTATTATATAACTGATTTCATAAATATGATTTCTAATTTCATTTATTCAATAACTGATATGATAAAGCATTGAAATTTTATTCATTATGTATTTTATTTTATAACCGATGTGGAAAGAAAGAAAAAATACTTCACCATGAAGTTTAGTATATAACCAGTGTTATAATACTTTTAAATTTTAATGAATTCATGATTCATTTGATTTCATTGTTATTGGATCACTTGAAAGAAAACTCATATCTCTCACACGTAGAATCCCTAATATCCTTTTGTCAATAAAGTAACCAAAAATATTTTTATTCATTCAAAATACATCCTCATGTTTTATTAGGTCATTGACCACATTCAATCCGATCATCTCTCCACTATCAAGTAAATATCACACTTTCATCTTCTCTCAATTTTGGTCAATCAATGATGCTAGTTCCTTATCTCATTTATTCGATGATGTATGTTCAAATCTCATATTACTACTTTGGTTTCATTGACCTCATCATTACACACTCATATATAGATCTTATTGTCACTAATCTCATATTACCATCTTCATATACCTTAGTTATCTGTTGATTTAAGTGAAAATGTTTTCATTTCATTACATTTTTATTTTTTATGTTAGATCAAAAATTTCATCATTATGTCATAATGTTATGGTGTTTATATATATGAAAGAGTGTTTTCACTGAATTTTTCGATATATATTTATTGAAATTTGATATAGTATTAAATTAAACTAGCATATTGGGAAGAAAAGTTGTGGTTTATTGAAATTTAAATTCATTTCTATATTGTACGTAATAATATTAATATTTATTTTGAATGTGTATAGTTATGATATATTTAAAATACCTTTTATTGGTTTCCAAATTTAACCATGCGTAACAGGGTTTCATATATACTCTTGTATTTATTTTTATTTATATGTAACATAAATAGTAAAGTAATATCCTCGACATATAGTATCATAAAAATGTATGTCTTGATAATGTATTATATAATGATATATGTGTCCCATTAATCATCTTACCTGTGGACTAATAGAAAACAATTATCCAGTCAGGAAAAAAATTTAGTGATTAATCAGTGTATGTTATATATTTATCCAAACATTTAATTATCTAAATTATATCTACCTAGGAATATAAGTAAAAAATATTTTTCAATGTTTAGCATGATGATTTTAGTGATAACATTGAATAACCATGTATGATTATTTGTGATAATCAGTGTTAAATTGATATATTGAATAATCATGTGCAATAATCCAGATCAATGATAATTGACAATAAATATCAATTAAATTTGAAAAAAAATTACTTTTATATATGTATTTCTTATTTATATTTCAGAGAAATATAAAATTATTGAATTTTTTTCCAATCTATAATGATGAAAACATTTGAGGAATTAAGGATGGAACTGCTTGTTAAGTATTTTCCATGAAATTAAGAATGGTATTGAGTTTACACCCTTGTTCATTGGATATTGTTGTATAAGTGGGAGAATAAACACAACTTTGGACTATATCATCTATGAATCTGAAGAAGCTTTTATCAAATAAAAGGGGAGTAAAACAATCAATAATTTATAATTATGTAATTGAGATGATAAAGGGGAAATTTATCAATTTCATAGCTACAAAATTTATTTTCAATGAGGGATGTCATTATATAATTTGTTTTCATTAAATAAAAAAGTAATATTACGACGGTACTACATACAAATATATGATTTGATGAAATTTGAGAAAATATATATTGATAATGTTCCAAAAAAATCAGAATGGAAATTGAATATCCTTCTGGTTGATTTAGTAAATATCGTTGTACTTTTTTTAAATTTTTTTACTGTTTAGGTGTTTTATGTGAAATTTTATTATTGTTTATCAGAAATAAGTTTGAGATTCAATATTTAAAAAATTATATTATTATTTATTAATCCCCAAAGTTTCTAACATCAGGATTAATAAAAGGTTGTTATGATTCATGATGATATTAACTCATGAAGTTTCTAGATATATTATGTTTTTACAAATTTGATGTCCAAAATGATGAATATGTAATGTGTAAAATGTTAGAAGATATGATGTCATGATTTTAATACTATATAATGTTTGACCTCTTATTATTTTATCAGAAAAATAATGATATGATATAGGATTTATAACCCCATTATAAGAATATACCACCTTTCCCCCAAAAAGATATGGCTAAGGTGTACTGGATAAATAAGTACTGTTGAATTTCTAGATGGGGGAAATCTTCGGAATGTTTTCAGATACCAAAATTCAAAGGTTTATAGAATCTATAATATAGATGATTTATTATGAATACATATTCAAAATAGATTCTTTCATGTAAATAAATGGGTCTGTGTTTAGAAAATATAGATGATAATATTGATTAAAGATTTTGAATAAACTTATAAAAATCATTAATCCATCAGATGATGGAAGGTCTAGATCACAAAATAGAGAAATAAAACAACACTGGATGATGAAATACGAAGTCATCTAGTGATGAAAAAGGAATTCATTGGATATGGTAATATTTATGTTTCTAATATTGAATCAGGATTTCATTGCATAAATGCATGAATATGGTGGGGATCAAGTTATTTTAGCACAAAATAGAGTGTTACTAGATGGAGGAATTATTATAAATATTTTTTGATGGAAAGGCATGAGTTTTTTAGAACTAGTTGATTAGAAAGAAGGAAATACAAAGGGTAGTTTTACACTAAATAGAGGTTTTAGGTACCTTACATAGAAATTTTAAAGTAAAAAGTTATGAAATTATTGATTTTTTGATTCAATGTATTAAAATATACCTCAGATATAGAAAAATTTAAATAGTTTTTTGCTAATGTGTTTTGATGGAACAATAATAAAGTAGGTTGAGTCCTACATTTTAGAGAAATTACTCCTTTATATAGGGGTGTAAGATCTTTCAGTTAATGGTCTCGATAAAGATTGGAATTGATGATGTTTTTTTACATGAGTATATGACCAAGAAATAGCTTGGTTAATGAAATGGAGTACAAAAAATAACATACTAGAAAGAGTAACTTTAGATTGAAGGGAATATAATAGATAATAATTAGATAATGGTATTGATAATTGATGCAATATAAGCCTCGAAGGAACATAGGTACACCAGAAGGATGCACAATGAACTTACTATAGGTGAAATAGAATTTATGGACAATGTTTCAATGATCATATTTGATGTGTTAGTATTGCATTGGACCAAAATATTAATAAAACACTTTAAGTACCATGACCCAATATTATTTCATATTGGAAGATATTAGGTTTTTTATAAGATTTGGATAATTTTTACTCACATAATTATGTAGTGGATATCTATGGATCGATGGGAGTTGACATGACTAATACTAGGTACCCACAATGAAACCAAACCAGACGAAAACATGTGTAAATTTATTTAATAATTTATAATTGTGTTCAAGTAAGATTAAATTTTATCTTTGAGAGGTTAAATTTTTTAATAAGTTGTTGTGGTAAAAATCATGTTATGAAAATTATAAAATATCACCCCTGATTCAACATGCTAAGAAAGTTGTCAATATATTCTTAGGAATGTTATCATGGATGTAAAAATGAGATATTCTGCTAGTGATTGAATGAGTATTGCGTTTTTAATGAAAAATATCCGATGTTGGGTAAGGGTAACACCATTTTTCATTATTAATTCATGGGTAGGGGAAATCACGGGAGGTAACTGCATGTCATGGTTTTTTATAGCATGATTGGTGCACAATTGTTGAGAAAATATGAATAAAATATAGTTAAATTATAGAGGGGATTTATTTTGTTGGTGAAAATATGGGTAAACCATGTGGGGAGTGTGTAATATGATAGTGATTGATATATGGATTGAAAAAACATAAGAAATAAGTGTGAATAAATAATTTTACAGGAATGATTTCATGTAGATCTAACATCAAAATTGGAGTATGGATTAAAAAATCATTTTAGAAAACCATGTGCCATATCAATTTTCATTAGATGGAAATACACTTTTTACCATAGGAATTTTTAACCCCACACCTCCTCTAATTCTATTATCCCATGTGTAATGGTTTATAGGTGTCCTCAAAATTCCTCTATTGATTCCCATTTGGGTATTGGTGGGTTTTTTGTGATTTATCCATTTACTAATGTGAGTTTCCAAATCATTTCGATTATTTTATCCCTCTAGAATTTTTCTATCTTCAATTATGTATTTGTGGAGATGATTTCACTAGATCATGGTGAGATTGTCCCTCACCATGTATTGTTCTTATGACACTTTTATATGAGGCCCAATAAGAAGTAAAAAAGTATCCACTTATAATTTTATTTATGGAAATTTAACTATGATTTATTGTGGGTTTTTTGTGAGGTTCGATTTAAGTATCTGTTAAAATTTGTGGGTAATTTTGGGATTTTACATGAATTAGGTTAATGTGTAATATTGGAGTGGATTTCACCCTGTTTCTCAATTTTTCAGTGGAAAGATCTTATATAGAAATTCATTATATGTTTATAACTAATTTAATTAAATTGATAAATTAACAGATTTCTTACAATTAATTAATTTCGATGACCTGGATTGAGTTAGGACCTTAGGAGTTGATGCAAGGCTTTGATGATATTGGGTAGCATTAAATATTCAATTAAAAGGAATTAAATAATATGAGGTGGGTTTCCTTTAATTTTTTTGAGTATCTTGATCATCTTTTTATTTTATATTCATGCTTCATCACTGTAATATATTCCTTCATGTTACATGGCTTTTGTGATTTCGACCATAAATTGGGATAGACTCCAATTGAACTCATTTTAAACATGACCTTACAATATGATAAATTTTTTATGGAGGTTACTTGGTTTAATTTGTGATGTAAGACCTATTAATTTATTCATTTGGGGATTTATTTGCATTTAATAAGGCTATAGGGTTCCATTTGATGTTTTTAAATTGGGTTTAACTGAAATAGAATTTTATATTAAATTGTCCGATTTAATAAATGGTTATAAATGGTGGCTTAAATTATGATACGTGTTTTGTAAAATATTTTTTTGTTGATTTTATCTGAAGGACCTGTGTAAGTAAACACACCTATGATGGAATTTCTAAATAGGATTAAAATATTTATTTTTTACTATGTTTTGTAAAGAATATTTGGTATAACTGTATTTGAGTTTTTTCAATTGATTTGACCTAATGAGGTTGATGAACCTCCTTCTAAATCATAAGTACGTTTATATGAACCTCTTCCTTTGATATCCTTATATATTGGATTTTTTATGATGGTTCTTATTTAAGAGTGTTTCTAATGATGTCATATTTCAGAATCATAGCCTAGGATAGGATGACTTGATATCCATGACCCTTTAGAGGAGGGTGATGGGTATAAATGAACTAAATGGATGTTTAGGTAAATTATGAATAGAAATATGGGTTCGGGATGAGAGATGGAAATGTGAGTGAGGAAATTGTGGGGTTTTGGGATTTGATGTCAACTAGGGAACCATGAGAGGTCCCCAATTACAAATTATTCCATAGAAATGATTGGTATAGAGTATGAGAATTGGAGATTATGTCATCCAACATACAACCTAAATAATTAATGTTATCTAGATATTTATGAAGTGGTGAAGGTAATTCATTCTCTCGAGAGGCCGATTATGATAATATAATAAGGGTTTATGTTGATTACCAACACTTTAGTTATGTGTGTTATGTGTCTAATGTTTTGAGGTGGGATTCCATATGTATATTCTGTATTAGTTTATAGTAAGTGAATTCCCCACAAGTGTGTATAACTGTGTGTGTGTGTGCGTGTGTGTGTGTGTATGATAAACTGATATTATAAAGTGAGATTCCATGAATTTATACATGACCTGGTTTTAAGAAGTGTTATGGACTCTAGATGTATATTTTTTATTTTTCTATATGTTTGATTTGTGGATGAGGGTTCATGGGTGTGATATGATCCCCAAGGGATGGAGTCATGGTAGTTGGTTCTATGTATGGTATATGATCCCCTATGTTGTATGATTTTTTTTGTAGTTAAATGGTAGGAATTGGACCCCATGTATAGTTTTAGTGGTCAGTGTCGGGAACCCCATGGGAAAGATGTTGGATCTCAGTGAGTTGTTGCCCCTAGTAGGTAATGGTTCTAAATATGAGCACATTTTCCTTGGGTGGATTCTTATGTTTTGAGGATGGGTATATTTATTTTTAGTGGTTACATGTTCTTAATGGAATTCAAAACTGATTTAATTTTTCATAATGTAAATATATTGGTTTAGGGAAAGTATTTTGATCCTAGGTAGTTCTTGTGACATTCTCAAAGACACTATAGCACATTCCAATGAATACTGGGGTTCTAGGTGGTCTGGATAACACTTGAGGACCTAATTTCTGTGTTTGTTGTGTATTCTATTATTTTTTCTAGTGGGTGCTTCACACAAGCATGATTTTACATTATCTATATATTACATGCATATACATTTGATCATAATAACACCAATTTTTTTTATGAATTAGGGATTCTTATTAGGTTGTTGGAATCATCAACTACAACCATACATGGAATGGGTTTCGATGGATGTGTGCAGACCATCGTGTTTTATCTCAAGGAATAAGAATTTCATAGGTCCAAAAAAATGGTACGAGTCTACCAGGTTATAGTGGAGGAGGATTTGGAAATTTGAATATTATGACTTGGTTTTGAGGTCAGTTTATTTATGTTTTTTTAAATATTAGCCAGCGTGTCATTTGTTTTTGTGATGCCTACATTATTTTTTGATCTACTGCTAATACACTGTTGTGTTTAATGGATCATGTATATATCTTAATATTATCTATTCATTAAAATCGTATACTTTTTGGGTACCTATTTATTTTTATTTTTGTGCTTAAGAGTTATATTATATTGATGGGTTTTTTTGAATTTTCAGAAGACTCGACAATGGACCTTAATCATTATTTTGGATGGAATAATATCATTAAGATTTTTATTGGACCTCACTAATTATAAGAAACCTTTTATATAGGTAGTGGGAAAGCTAATGAAATGAATCAATATGGCTTGAACACAATAAAATAATTAAAAGATAAGGATTTACAAAGAGGTTTTATAGTGTCATATGAGTTGGGGTAGTATAGTCTAGGTTGATGTATGGTTTCAAGACCAAGGTGGTTGTTCGAGCACATTCCTGGAAAACATGAAATCAGTGGAGACCTATGTTTCTTTGGGATAGCAGTGTCAGGACATGTCACAGTAGGATGAATGTAAAGTTGGATGTGAAATAGAATCCCAATAAATGGGGTATGAAACACAAGATGAGATGTAGTGATTGACATGGATCCATTGAGTTGCTTATATATCATTATAATAGAATTCTTATAGTATGATAAATTCACCAACATGATGCGATTTATGATATATTACGTTATCAAAATACATTAATAATTAGTGAAACATATAATACAATCTAAATATTACTGATTACTTTTTATGGGGTGATAGGATTAATAATTAATCGTTGGATTTTATTGATTAATTGAGAATTTGGTTGTTTAGTCCGTAGAGGGAAATTATTTTTTTGATGTTTTGTTTTGGGAAGAAACTCATTTTAAGAAGATAAATTGGGGTTTAAAAGAACTTTTTTGGTGGAATGATGCCTGAATGAAATTATTTTATAAATCATTATTATATGAAATGGCTCTAGGAGTGGATGATTTTGAATTTGTTTGGGATTTACGAGTTTTGAGTTTATATATAATTTTTTTCATATTGGATTTCAAAATGAATTTTTGTATCAAGAATTTTTTTATATGAAAGTGAATGAATAAAAACAAATTGTCGACATTTTTATTCTTGGTAAAGACTATTTTATACAAATGGATATGTTGGAAAACTCATACTGATTTTATTGTGTGTAAAGGATTTGAATGGGATTTTGAAATCAGAAATTTGTACTCTGTAAAATGATCATCATGTAGGTTGGTATTCTTGATTTGATAAATATTGTTACTTGAATTATATTCTCATATTGTATGCATTATTTCTTGGAAACTAATTATTTAGGTTGGAATGTGTTTTTTTATTAGTTGGTGAGGTGTTTAGAGAGTATCCATGACTTATGTAGGATCATTTGATTTTGGATTTTTATAGTTTAACCATGAATGACCCCAATGTATTGGTTATATATTTCGTGATTATACCGTATTTTTTGAGAATTCATCTTGTGGAAGGATCATGAGATGAATCAGGTAGTTGGGGTCTTCTAGATTGATGTGAGTTGTCCAATTGATGGATTAGACCCCTAGATTTATGTTTTGGTGATTCTTTGTTTTAGACCAATGATGTTTGTTTTTTATTATAAATCACAATTATAAAGAGAATAAATAGATGGAATCTGTCTCATTTAGTGGAGACTTATGATGTGGAGGGATGTAATCTATAAAGTGAACTAATCATTGAAGCTTACAGGTTGAATGGATTTGACAATGTTGTTGATACTTATGTTGGTTTTTTGTGGTAGATATTTCATGCTGAAACTTGGGGATATATGGGGTGATCATGCCCAATTACTGTGTTTATTAATGGATTGGACAAGGGACTAAGAGATTGACTTTTTTTGTGACATAGTGGTAAGGATACTACTTCAGTGGGAATTATCTAAACATCCATGGATGTATGACTATTATGTTAGAAGAATTATAGAAATAGTGAAACTAGTCAGTTGAAAATTGAGATGGTCAATAGATTTTGGAGAGTGAGTATCCCTGTGTTTTGAATTCTATTGTAGTGACGTATGGGTCCTGGATGTTAGAAAAAGGCTTCCGATAATTTCGGTGTGATCAGAGTGTAAGTCAGATTGCTGGTGAATCAGTGGTCATGAGTAGGGAATGATAGTTATATTATTCAGTTTAAGATTAAATCATGGAATTATATTGAGGGTCTAGTTCAAACAATAGTGTGGGTGTTCAAACAATTCATAAATTCATTTAGAGGTTCTAAAATTGTGATTGATTGGTAGGGTGAAATATAGATGTATCATCAGCTGAATCCAATATAATTTTTTATAAGTTGGTTGGAGTAAGATCTAATACTTTTATTTCTTAGGATTTCATGTGTTTTTGGGGAATCCATATAAAGAGCATTGTTTGGGATATAGGTGAGGTGGTTCCAACATCAATACAAATTTTTTGTGAGGAAATGTAGTATATACATGCTTAGTGGTTGGAGTTACATAGAGGAAGAACAATCAATATTTAGAGATGTAACATGACTATGCATTGGATAATTGACGACAGAGTTGGGTTGGGTATAATGGTGGGAGGACTACTATGACTTCTTAGGGATAAAAAGAGATATGGTTAGGAGATTTTAAAACCCCTATCCACTTCAGGTTGTAAAATTTGTAGGAAATTTGAGTATTTAATTATTGAGATTGGGTTATTTTTAGAATTTTGAATTTTAATGGAATTATAAGTGTAAGATATTCGTATGTCGATGATTTATGTAAATAGATTTAGACTCTGAGATACATTGGGTTCTCTAGAGCGTCTTTGTAGATTCATGTTTAATTTAATATTTTATAGGGGTTTAACCCTATGTATGGTTTCCACACAATACAAAGAAACCATTCAGGGTGACCGTTCTACATTGTTTTTCATATGGGTGTGGGGAACTATAAGACCATGGTTTTAGAATAATCATGATAAATAAAATATTTTGTAGTAATATGGATATTAAATGTATTTTAACTAATTATAAAATTGTGTGGTCAAAATATGTGGTGTGTGTGGCCTTATACAATGAGCGAACCATTCTTGGAGCATGGTTTGGTAAATTCCCATTTTTACCATTTGAATTTTTACCCTGATATCTTGTCTCCTTCTCTAATGTCACATACTATGCATGTGATGGATTATATTCCATTAATCATCCTATTAACCTTTTTTAGGGATTTTGGTACAATTTATATAGTGATTAATTTGTGTTTCTTCATCTTGTTCCAATTATCTTATTCATTTTATTTTCCCTCAAAATATTCATTTTTCACTTAGGGATTTATGGACACAATTTCATTTGGTCATGGTGAAATCATCGAACTTGATGCAGAATCCATTCGTATCATCTTATAGAGGCCCAAAAAGGAGGCAGTCATGACAGTATTTTTCTTTTTATTATGCATATGTTGATCCATATATTTGTTTTAGGGTTTAACTAAATTTAGTTTGACATTGAATTATAAAATTAAATCATTTATTTTTTATGAAATCATATGATAAATTTATGGGTTTTCATGACATAGGGTAATATGTGTGTTAGAAGTATATTAAACCCTGTTTCATCATGTTTTAGTGGGTTTGTGTCATTAGGTAGGTTATTAGGTGTTTATGACTAATTGATCTATGTTGAAAAAATAATTAATTAATTTTCAAATAATTAATTTGGATTTTAGGGATTTAGTAAGGACTCAGGTGGTGATGTGAGGATTGAATGAGTTTTGGTAGTGGCAATGCTTCGAATAAATGATTTAAATCATATGTGGTAGGTGTCACTGAATTTATTTAATTTTCATGGTCATTTGTTGATTTTATGTTGTGTTAGTATTACTATTTTAAGATTATTCAGGTTGTATGAGTTATAAGATAATAACTATAAATTGGGATGGTATCACATAAACATAATAGTCAATATAGACCATATATGATACTAAATGGTTTGATGGTGGTTCCATGGTTGAATGTGTTTCATTGAACCTCTTAATGGATTTCTTTGTGATGTGTGATGGATTTTAAAAATGAAAATTTTTTATTTTAAAAATGATTCTTAATAAGGGGATTAAGTCAATAAGAATTTGAATTTAAAAGTTGTTATTGGATAAATGGGTTGAAATGAAATTTTAAAAGAGTAAAGAGGCATTATAATATATGTTTTGAGGAATTTTTTCAAATTTACTGGTGTTAAAAAGTAAACATGTGATTCGATTTCATTTTTGAATATGTGTATTTGGACATGGATTACAAATTTAATCCCAGAGGTTTTTGTTGAACTTTATTTGGTGTATATTCCATTGTTAGGGGGATACCCTATATTAAAATGCATGAATTCTATTACATGTTCTAATTTATATGATTTCATTGTGTAGTTTTTGTTTTATGACGGTGAAAGATTTTTTGATGGTCAATGATGTTGGGTTTTGGTATCAAATCCTAGGATAGGCTATGTCGATGATCATTACCCCTTAAAGGGTAGATATGAGTCTAAATGACCCTAATAAATTTTTATGGGTTTTATGAATAGATAGATGGATTGGGGAAGATAGATAGAAAATTGAATGAGGTAACCATGTAGGGTGTTTGGACTCAAATGTGACCTATGGGACCCTAGTGGGTACCCCTAAATTATGTTAACCATGGAGTGGGTTAGTGTGGGGTATGTGAAACAGTTATTATTGGTTTTACCGTAGATCCCCTTTTGATTTTTTAATATTTTTATGGATATAGTAAAAATTTTAGTTCATTCACTTGATCGGTTGACAACAATCTTGTGGTATTGGTTTTGGTGGTCATCCATCACTTGTGGTATGTTTGTGATGTATCTAAAGTTCATGGGTGGAATACCCTAGGTTCATTGAATTTATAGTTTTAAAAAGAGATTATTCTATGAATATTTATAATTATTAACACACACACACACACACTTATATATATATATATATATATATATATATAACGTTCTCAGGTGGTATTACTTTGGTGAATGTGGGACCAAGTGATGGGGTGATTTGTGGCCCTGAGTAGACATGTTTTATTTCAAAGCATATTTTCTTTTGGAATGATGTTTGAGGAACTATGGGTTGGATAAGATCCCTAAGAAATGCATTCCACATACCTTGTTCTATGTATGTGATGTCACATTCCATGGAATATGATTATTCTCATGGTTTTGGGGTAGGACATGGTCCCCTAGTTTATATATTTCCATGTTTCAAGATGGTACACCCCTAGGTAAGTCAACGGCTCCATGTTAGGTATTTCCCCTGGAAAATGATGTTCCAAGGATTTTTACAATTATCAAAATAATATTGTTATGTTTTGTAGATGGATATATTCAACAAGGTGTATTCTTATGCATAGAGTATTGGTAGAGACATGTTTAATATTTAGCAATTGGTTCCCAAGTTGACCTTTTTCCACCTCGGTGGTTGGTGTGACTTGTTCAAAGACACTCTAACACCAAATAATACTGGTATGGTGGGTGTTTGAGGTTGTTTAGTAAACACTAGAAAACCATAAATTTAATTCAATTGTTTCATATTTTAATTTTCTAGTTGGGTATGTTTCGTATATAAAATTTCAGATTACATATATATTACAAGAACACCCATTTCACAACAGTAGAAATAATTAATGTTGAAGAATGTTAGACTCTTAATAGGATATGGGGATCATCCCCTAATCATATACAATACATGGGTTACAATTCACATGGGTATAAAATCATATTTTCTCTTAGAGAAAAGTTAATTCATTGAGTATGAAACCAGCTACATGGCTAACACGTTATAGTCGTTGAGGATTTTGTAGGTTGAATTATGTGATTTGGGTTAGAGGATACCATAATTTTCTTAATTTTTTCTTGTGTATTATCTAGTGTTACATTTATTCATGTGATTCCAACATTATTTTTGCATATCTTTCATCTGATTAGTAATTTTTGGGGCATCATTTTTGTAGTTGACTATGTCCTATTCTGAATTGTGGCGGGGACATATTGGCCCTAAGTTTATTTTTCCAAATGATTTTGTGATGTTCATTATATGTATGGGTCATGTTTTATTTTAAATATTTCCAAACATGACCCTGGAGATCTAGTTTGGAGTTTATAGCCTCCCATGAATTATTATGTGTCCTTGCCACTAGTCATATTCCTCTGGTATATGATGATGCACTCTAGAGGAAACACAACATCTTTAATTTGGAGGATTCATACCAGTCCCGAATAGTGTGTTACTCTACTAAAAAAATATAATTTAAGCCTATTGGAATTCTATTTTATCCACAAATCTATCAATAGAATAACTAGAAATATACTGGACTAACACGAGGGATGAGATAAAATTGACAGTCATATTGCAGAACTAGATGCATCAATTGACTCTTAATATGTAGTCACTCTAGTTTTAATGAAATATTTCATATCCCACCAAATACCCACACTTATCTATATCTTAAAATTAAAATATTGAGCTTTTTCTACTCATTTTTTCATATAAAAAACCACTATAAGATCCCATTGAATACCAATGACACCCTTTAGATCATTAAAAATCTATAAATATAATATTTATTTGGTTTTCTCTCAATCTGAAATATGAATTTCTGAATTTCAATAAAACCTAAAACCATAGGGTATTAAAAAACAAAAACCATAAAAACTTCCATATTCATTATGTGCTATAGGTTTATCACATGAATATATCAATCTAACTCAGTTTCCAACTCATCAACACCATTCCACATTCTATCTAAAAACTCTCATAAAAACTCCATTGTGAAACTCTTTTTTATTTGTAACATCCTGGTTCCAGGTGCCGCCCAGAGGTTCCCCGTAACCAGTTGGACACATGGCCTCAGGAGAATTTCCCCAAACATCAGAGGCTGGTGACTTGTAGCGAGGGATTTGGGTTTGATAGTGGGGAAACTATCCCCTTATAGGAAGAGTAATGCAGTTGAAGTAAATAGATAAAAATAATGGAAGCAGTAATAATATGAAGTAAGTAAATCTCGGATGACTGGAAGAAATAAACCATAAGATCACATATATAAATGATGCATGATACATATATTGGAAAGTAGAAAAACAAGACACAATTCAATAATATAGTAATAAAACCAAGTTCAAAGAAATCAAAGAAACTCCTACAGCATCGAAAGCCTCAACTTGGGCCCATGGTCTCTATCTCCACAACAATCAAGTACCTGAAGTAGAAGGGTGCTTTACATTATCTATACATGCAGTAATATAATCTATTTGGGACCAAAAGAATGAACTAAACAAGGTGTGTGATGAATCCTAGTAGGCAACCACCAAAAGATCAGTGCCTAACAGTCAGTGAATATATATGGCTGGAAATAAGTATAAAAAAGTAGTAAAAAGAAAGTACTCAAAAGTAAAAAAATCCTACAATTTCAATTGGATTTATTTTCATATATCAAGTATGAAACTAATAAAAATACATGTAACACTCAAAGAAGTACTCAAATACTATCCCCTCTGGTTCATCCAATCAAACACAAGAAAAAATCTAGAAAGTAATCATAGTTTAACCCCTCTGGTTTAGCATTAGAAAAGACTCTATGATGGTGAAATCACCATCAATTCCCCCTGTGGTATCGCAATGGTAAACTATAGACACTCTGAAGAAGTACTCAACGTCCAATTACCCCTATGGTATCACAACATGGAACTACAAACACTCTGAGGAAGCACACACATACATCCCCCCTATGGTCTTGTAACGTAAAATTAAACAGACACCTTGGTGAATCCCTTAGCATTTATTCCCCCTATGGACTAACTACACCAGGTTCCCATAGTCCTGTGTATATCAATTGTGCACAATGAAGTTCAACAACCAATGTAAACTTAAGAATTACTTGTCTAAAATCTTTCAAAAAATACTATTCTAAATAATTACAATCATATAATACCATCAGATAATATCACTCCATCCTAACACCACTAGGCATTGAAACAAGTATCCTAACTGAAAAAGCTTGACCAAATGGTCAATATCAAAAAAAACATGGTACACACATCCATTTCATGGAAAATAACCCAATTCACAATCAAATAACCACTACTCTGGCACACAAGACACATTAGGCATTAACAGGGATAAAATCCTTAAACACACAATACCCCGTTCTAGGGTATTGGGCACTTTTTCACATAATATTAAAAGGATAACTACGGAAAGGTACTCAAAAAATACCTTAGCATTGTATTATTGATATACCATGATGTCGTCCCTTGAATCGACCTATAATGATATAGTTCTAAAAAACGACTGAAATATAAAACTAATGATATCTCATGAAAGGAGAGAAATCATGGAATGAGACTCTATATGAAGTAAGAGGTCACTGTGCCAATAACAATGCAATTGGAAATAGTAAAATAAGATAAAGGATGGTCGATCAAGGGATCCAGGAAGATTCTTTGGCCTCGGTCGCTCCTGGATGAGTCGGGCTAAGAAGGAGGGGTGTTTGTGAATGAGACACAACCCCAATCCGATATAATAACTAAAAATAGAAGTACATGACTTGTATTTTAAAAGTACACGGTGTGTATATTCATTTACCGAGGACCTAATTAGTTGGTCTTTAGGTCACCCCACATGGCCATATACTTGGTCATTACATGTCCATTACACGGTCACCCGCGACAACTAGGTACACGATGTGTACTTCAAAGTACACAGCATGTATGCTATAAATTTCCAGAAACTTATAATCTTCTAAAAAACTAGAAAAAAATGATCCAAACCTAAAAATAAGATCAAGGATCTTATAAACTTCTCCCCTTAAAGAAATTAATCCTCGAATTTCCCAATGATGGTGGTGAAGTAGAAGAAGAATCCTCGAACAACTCCAGTCGTAGCAATCGTACGTCAGTATCTCTCTCCCATGTCTCATGTTGTACTCTCTCGTACTTCCATAGAACCCGCACCAAAGAAACAAACAGAAAATAGAGAAACATTGCACTTCAATCAGAAATCCAGATAAGATGCTCTTCATATGAGGCATCCAATTCTAACTCAATGTCCTCTGGATGAAAAACATGAGACGGGTCTGAGAAGTAACATTGTAGCTAAGAATCATGGAAGACGTCAAGAATATCTCGGTACCTCTGAGATAACTGAAACCAATAGGCAATCAGCCCGACTCTCTCCAAAACATCAAACGATCTAACATATCTGAGAAAAAGCATGCCATATCTCCTAGTCCTATTTTGTCCCAACATCAGCGTGACATGTAGGAAAACCAGTTCTCCAACCTCAAACTCTAGAGGTCTTCATCATCAGTCATCATAAGAATTATGTCGTGACTGTGCAATAGGCATCCTCTTCCGAATCAACTCTATCTACTCTATGGTCTCCTAAAAAAGACGACATCCCCGCAAAGCTGCCTATCCTACATTCAGCCACTGTAAGGGTGATTGGCATGGCCTACAATACAAAACCTCATAATTTTCAATATGAATAGTTTCATGAAAACTATTATTCTAAAAAAATTCCACAAGAGGTATGTGATTATCCCAAGAACATCTAAAATCTTGGACTCATGCTCGAAACAAGTCATCCAGCACCTAAATTGTATGCTTGGTCTGGCCACCTATCTGGGGGTGGTAAGTTATACTATGAAGTATTTATGTACCCAACACCCTTTATAGTCCCTTCCATACCTAAGATGTAAAATGTGAATCTCTTTCTAAAATGATGGAGCATTGAACTCCATTTAAATTCAAAATATCTCATATGTACATCCTTCCTAGCTCATCAACATTGAAGGTTTCCATGATAGGAAATAAGTGAGAACCCTTCATGAGTCTATCAA
The DNA here is from genome assembly GCA_963277665.1 of Viscum album. NCBI lineage: Eukaryota > Viridiplantae > Streptophyta > Magnoliopsida > Santalales > Viscaceae > Viscum > Viscum album. The sequence goes on along the minus strand of OY728133.1, from coordinate 146,334,301 downwards.
TGATAACCCATACTGCATCATTTCCTTGAGGTGACCTTGGTAATCCTGTCAGTAATTCCACCAAGACATCATTAAACTTCCACTCAGAAATAGGTAACTGTTGCAAAAATCTCTACTAGTCGCTGATGCTCTGCCATCAATTCCTGATAGGTGGAACACCTCATTAAAAACCTAGCAACATCTCTATTTAAACCTAGCCACTAATACTGACACTGCAGTTCTCGATACATATTGGTGGATCCAGGATGAACTTCCCAAATCGATGAATGAATGTTTTGTATCAGCTCTTAGCGCATGTCTTCCAACACACATACACACCCATGAAAACACAAGATCACATCCTTTCTTATGGTCCCCCAATGGATATGGTCCTCTCTTGACACACTTTCCTATAGGACTAGGACTTCAGAATATAATAGTTTCCTCATTCGCACTCGATCAATTAAAGTATAGGATTCACCCACAGAATAAAGAAACATCTCCCCCTATCTGTCATGCACCTCCAAATACATCTCTGTTGACGCTCCTTTCGTCACAGAATCTAAAAATCGGAAAAGGGGAATATCTGAGTCCAATGAGATTCATCCTTTGAAGAAACATCAAAAATCGACAAAGGGATAAAAAAGGAGAACATTGCCCATGTATCGCGCAAGTTCCCTCTTGGTCGCGCAAGTACACTTGCGCGCCGCCTCAATACTTGCGCGACTCCTCATGTTCGTGCAAGGGACTTGCGCGACATATGTGGTAACCGCCTGGTAACCGCCTAGTAACCGCCCGGGGTCTTCTTTTGCCTATAAATAGACCCTGTGGGCCCCCCATTAAAGGAGATCTTTTTCCAGAAACACGGATTGAAGCTCCCGACGCCCAAGTCTCTTCTCAAAGCTTCCGGAACACTTCTAAGGTAATTTCTTACCTAGAACGGAAGATCTAAAGAGAAAAAGGAAGGCCTAAGTGTTGAAACTTATCAAACACTTGCGCGCCGACTTAATTCCTCCAATATAACTTGCGCGTCCCTCTTCTGGAAGAACCTCAAGAGAATGGTAAAGGGTTTAATAAAGAGTCGCTCAAGTATTTCAACTCTGGTTGAAAATCGCGCAAGTACCCCTAACGTCGCGCAGGTATACGTGCGCGACCAATACTTGCGCGCCGCCGCAGGACTTGCGCGCCTTTCAGGACTTGCGCGCCCCTATCTTTTTGGGTTCCCATCTTGCCCATTTTTACCCCTCTTAAGCCATTTCACCCTTCCTATTGAAGATTCAGTCTTCAAGATACTCTTCAAAGCCATTTATGGCATGATTTCTTGATTTGACATCCTTATCTGAAAGGAATTCTGTGAAATATCTCTCAAAACCTAGTGATTTAAACATCTTTATATCACCAAAGATTGAGAGTTCATTCATTTCAACCTCATCCTTTAAGATGAGAGAATCCTAACCTGGGTCTCCTTTTCAGGAATAAATCCCCAGTTATAAAAACCTAACTTGGGCATCTTTCTTAAGAATAAGCCCCAATCAAGTCCTTTAATCTTGGGCATCCTCCTCAGGAGTAGGCCCGAAACCTTAATCCCTAACCTGGGTCTCCTTTTCAAGAATAAGACTCAGTCATAACCTTGGGCTTCCTTTTTAGGAGTAATCCCCAAGTCCCCTAACCTAGGCTTCCTTCTCAGGAATAAATCCTAGTCATAAATCTTGGGCATCCTTCTTAGGAGTAAGCCCCAAGTCTCTTAAAATTTCTCTTAACCAGTTATAAATTACCTTTGATTTGGGTTTCCTTTTCAGGAATAAAACCCAATCATAAGTCCCCTCCTAACTTGGGCATCCTCCTTAGGAGTAAGCCCCAAGATTAGAGTATTCAAATCTCCATGAAGCACATATAACTTTGTGGACCCTGTTCTTGGATTTTCTCCCTAAAAGTAAATCCTAAACTTTCATCTATCTGGGCAGTCATCTATACATAAGCCCCAAAACAAATTCTTATGATTGCATCTTTTATGGCACAATTGTCTGAATTTTACCAATACCTCTTGTTTCTCACACCGAGCATGACTCACGTGAGCTTAGAGTGTAAAAGTAATTATGACATTCATCTTTGAGCCATCAATCATAAAACATAATATCCCATCCCTCGAACTACGTGGGTTCTGATTCCTTTTTCAAAACAAAGGATACATAGGTAGCCCATTTATGGGTTCGATCCCAACATTGAAATAATCTATGTCCTTCTGAATGACGATAAACTTCAAGTGCGCCACTGAGTGGCTTTAAAACCAGCCTGGTCATCAAAATGACCAAGAGACTTTTATATAAATGTTTTGAAGGATACCATTGACCAAGAATCTCTAAACAAATATAGATGATTCTATATTGATGAAGAACCTCGAATACATATAAAAGATTCTCTAAATTTCTTGCATATTTAATCATTGATTGTTAAAACTAAAGGAAAGCTCATTTTATACTTGGTAATGTAATAAGGATTCACGAACTTAACTTAAATCTATAAAGAGAGTCCCGGAGTAGACAATAATTCCCCTCAAAAATGTGTGATGAGTCCGACCTCCCATCCTCTCGACCAATGCAAATTCCTAAGCCTCATTAGCCCACAAGCTAATGAGCGCCTGCCTTTGGAAAGTAGGTCCAAACAGATGTGGAATCATTGGATGTTTCCGGTTCTACGAACAAACCCGTTAGAAACCGATCAGAACATTTGAATCTCCCGTCCATGAGGTCATCCCCGGATTCCGCGTGAAACAAAAATGGTGAACCCGACGTGAATCCTTAACCAAGTTAAAGTGATGTTCTTCTTTGTTAGGCCCCTTGTGCCAACAAAGCAATCATTGACATATGCTCATCCAAAAGATGCAGTAGCCAGATTCATCTTGATTATGTCTGTTACATGGAACATGCACTCTTTTCTCAAAGATCTTCTGCAAAAAATGGCTTTCCTTAAATTCACCCCTGTGAATACTGCTGCTGGGAACACCTCTACTGTGAGGTCTACTGCCGTGAAAACCAATACTGCTACTCCTGCTGGATCGTCATCCGCTCTGAGGATGACATCACCAACTCAGCGTCTTCAACGCTGTGTTTCTAATGCACTGGTTAAGGAGTACCGTCGCAACGGTACTATCCCAACTCTGGAGGCCGCTCGTCAAGCCCTCCAAGTTAACAATTCTACCTGTTCGTCCGGACAACGGCGACCAGCAATCAAGAAGCAGACGGTGCTGACTACCGTCTCCAACCGTTTCGGGTCGTTATCCCCGGAACGCAATTTCCATTCACTCCCTTACTCCGAGGATGTGAATGAGCAGGTCCCGCAGGACCTTAATTCAAAAATACAGGAGTCCTTCTCAAGGGCTCCCATCAACAATCGCCGCCAGACTCGTGCGGTAGTGCGCCCTCAACATGATGAGGGTACCGACTCCAGGCATTCAACTCAGGTTCCTCGAACCCGAGCAGGCAAGATGAACCGCCAGAGACGGAATCCGGTTAACAATAGGCAGGTTGTCATCCCTGCCATCTCCGGAGAAGTCCACCAACCTAACTTGGTGGCAAATAACGAGCAGGCATACACACCTGTTCGTTTTAATCCCGCTGTCCAGCAGACTCGTCTGGCAGCATCAAGCCGATCCCGCCAGGCAATTCCGGCGGAGTACCATAGGCAGGAACATACACCTGCTTATACATCAGCAGTTAATCAGCAGGCTCGTCTGACTACATATGATGGATCTCGTCAACCGCGTTTGGCGAAGTGTAATCAGCAGGCACATACACCTGCTAATACTAATCAAGACTACCAACAGTCTCGTTTGGTAGGGCACGGAGAAGTCAGTCGGAAAGCCCCGACGACAAACAGGAGGCAGACTAAACTCTCTGCCTCCACACTTGAGTACTGTCAGGATTCACTGACAGGAAAAGGAGGACAAGAGCAGGCACCTACACCTACTCCAAGCCCAGAATGGACGTATATCCCCGTTCCGGCGGCTGAAGTCACCAAACATATTTTGTCAATGGTGAAAGAGCAGAAGCAAATTCCTGCTCATATTCTGGATGCTTGTCAGGATATCATAACAGCTTCAGCATCATCCCAGGGACAGACACATAAATCTATCCCTAGCAGTGGAGTGACACATCAACGATTCACTCCGGAACAGACACACACATCTGTTCCAGTCCAAGAGGGTTATGGGGCATACTCCCCCATATCATACGGACAACCAAGTCAGGCACATACACCTGATTTGAGCGATGATTGTCAGCCTAACCTGACCATCTTTCCTGATCAGGCACATACACCTGCTCAGAGCAATCACTTTCGTCATCAAGTGATTTCTAAAGCGAGTAAGAAGGAATCTAAGAAAAAGATCCGCCCAGCACAGTCAGGAGATCAAAGGCCAATCTGCAACAAGGCCTTGCTCGATGCTGGAGTTCTTGAAGCCCTCAGACATTTATCTGTCGGAGTTCAAGATTCTACTCCCTCAGTTCCCAATAACAGGAACATTAATCCCGAAGGTCTTCAACAGACACTTCCTCATGAAGACTTGCTTCATGAAAATTCGGTCAATCTTGAAGTTTCTTCGTCAGATGAGAGCCACATGAACCCTCTGTGTGGTCAGAAGACTAAGGAGCAAGAGATCTCATCTTTTGCTGTAACCCATCATGATGGTCCTCCTCATGGTGATGAACTTCGCTGCGAAAGTCCTCTCCGCAGTAGTGATTCACATTGCCTGGAGAATACTCCAGCAGACAATGTAGTACCGAGAAAGCCCTCTTATCTTGAGGCACTTGCAAACGTAAAACCAGTCATGTCTGATGCTTTACTATCGGCAGGTGAAACTCTTTCTCCATCAGAAGATAGCCTGGGGTTCAGGTTATTCTCCGAACCATCCCCGGGTCATTCATCTTCCAGCATGAATAGTGAAATCTCTACCAATCTTGTTGAATCCGATGAAACAACAAGGAAACACCAACTCTAGTCCAAACAGGTAGAAGAATCTTCATTTAATGATAAAGAGGAAATGCTGAACATGAGGAAAAAACTGGCAAAAGGGGAAGTACCAGTCATGTTTTGGCCTTTGGCTGATTTACAGTATGACATTCCAAAGATGTTGACGGATGATGGAATCCATGATATTCGTCTTAACATATGGAAAACTCTTTGTCAATTAAAAGAAGAAGGTATTATCTTACGATGAATATGAAAATCATCTTAAGATAATAGAAGGGTTACAACGCCAGATTGATTTGGCATCTCTATCAGTCTCTCGGTATCCGAAGGCTGAAAAGCAACAGAGAAACCTTCAACGTTCATGCCTTGGCGCACTAAGAAGATTGCGTCAGTTAATTTCCAATGCTCCATCTAATATTCATATCAGAGGATGGGGTATTCACGGAGCACTACATTTCACAGTGCTTTCCGGTTAGCAAAGCCCGCCGAAAATGGTCTCATGCAATGTTATTGCCCATGGCCGGCCACAGTCAATGGGCTTTGTTCATAATCAAAATCTTGCTCGAGATCAAGCTTCAACTAGTTCCTCTCAAAATCAAGTATATAGAGAACAGGTTGTTGAATTGATCCTACATCAAGCAGGCGAGAATATTGTGCAAGCCTCTCGTCTGGAGCAAACACGTCATCAAATGACAGAAGTTTCGGAAATCATCCAACGGTCTGTTGAACCAGGTGATAAAAGTGGATACAGGTTAATGCATCCAGCTAATTTCCGAACTAAGATTCGCAAGATCAAGAGAGATTTTAAAAAGATCTCAGACATAGCATGTCAAGAGACACCCCAGCTTGCCAGACTGGGGACTTCTCTAACCCAACCCTCAGAATCAACGAATGGGATTCGAGGAGTTGAGCGGAAGCAACAGGAACACCCCCAGTCCACCGGACTGGGGACTTTTTCAAATCTTCAATCCCTCCCTCAGAGAAAGTCAGTATTCTCTCGATTAGGGAATAAGCCTCAAGAGGAACGAAGATCCAAGATGTCAGGAGATTCTCTCCAAGTGACAGTTCTCCAAGAAATTCCTGAGGGATCAAGTCAACGGAATGCCATGCCTTATCATGGACATAAAAGGAGACAATATCACAGAAATGCTGATAGAAAGGATTCCATGAAATATGCATCCATTAATGTCATCACTGCCGTTGCTGCTGATTCACCAGATGAGGCTCAATCAAAGGGATCAGATGAAGAGGTTCCTGCTCAAGAAGTTGCGCACACAGACCTAAATGAAGAAGGTGTGCGCACACGTAATCAAAGGCTTACCCAAAATCTGGGTATTCCTTCAAGTAACCCACTTCCCCCTCTCCGAAAAGGATCCAATAAGGGGAAAGGAAAGAATCAGGTTACTTATCACCCTTCCTCTGAAGGAGGTCAATCGCTCTCATTAGAGCAAAGGTTTGCACAACAGGAGGAAGAAATGAAAGAATTAAGAAGGTTGAATGCAGAACTACTTCAGAGTAGTCTTCTTCTTAAGAATGCTGAAGTCCGACAGCCGAAGGAATTTGTTGTAACTACTGAGATGGATCAGGAATATCCCCCTTTATCAGTACACCCACAGAGGTCTAATCCTACGGGTCAAACGCAACAACGGTTGGCAGCACTACCATTAGTTGCAGCACCAACCTCCACGGCTGTCCAAGCTCCATTCATTGCACCTACCCAAAACCAAGTTCAACCTGACGTTTCTCAAAAGTTAATAACTACTATTGAGTCATTAAAAGCTCGGTTAGAAACTATGGAAGGGAAACGGGCGCAAGTTCAACCTGAAAAGAAAGTTTACCCTGAATGGGTAGATTCAATTTCTCCTCCATCCAGTTTTGGAAACCCTATTTTCCCTACTTTCAATGGATCAGGTGACCCTGAACAACATTTGACGCATTACGTGTCTTGTTGTGATCCTATGATGGGAACTCCAGAGCAACAAGAAGCAGTGAAACTCAGATGCTTCGTGCGAACCTTGCAAGGACCAGCTTTTGTCTGGTATACAAGCTTGAAATCCCGGTCAGTCATCAGATGGGAGGATCTTCGTCAAAAATTTCTTCTTCAGTTCAGCTCAACTTTTCCAAAAACGACAGTTTTCGATCTTACAAACTGCAAACAAAGGGAGAATGAAAGAGTCTCTGATTTCATTGCTCGTTGGAAGGGATTAACGTATTCCTTGAGTTTATCACTCCCTCAGGAGAAATTATTGCCAATCTGTGTGGCAAATTTGCGTGACGAATTACGCACGCCATTGATCCCTGTGAAATACACAGGAGGGTTTCGAGACCTTACTTCAATCGCTCAACAGATTGAAGATTCCCTTATGCAGGCTAAGGTTAAATCTCGTATAATTCCATCAGCTCCAGGAAGAAGAATGGGTAAAGCAGAAACTGCTACAGTTATGCTTAAACAGGCACCTGTACCTATTTCTACTTCAAAACCTTCATCTTCTCGAAGGGCTCCACCTCCTAAACGCCAACAACAAAGGCTGTTTCGTCCAAATGATCAAAAAGATCAACGACGAAAACAATTTGAGGATATGAAGAGTAAAACATACTCTTTCCGAAGTGAGCAAGTTCCTGGTTACTTCATTTCAGCTCTGGAAAATAATTTGGTTCAATTACCAGTGCCGAAGAGACCAAACAAGGAAGGAGATGAAGACCGTCCCAATTATTGTCCCTTTCATCAAATGTTGGGACATCCCATCCAGGAGTGTTTTGTCTTTAAAGACCTCCTACAAAAGATGGTTGACTTGGGACAAGTCAAATTGTAGGGTTCTTCAGCTCATGTAGCGTGTATTACCGCTACAGATCCAGAGGAAGGAGGCGAGTGGCAGGAAGTCAAAAGCAAAACTGCGAAAAAATATGATGATTGGATGGTCAGAAAGACAATCAATCGGACCCATTCCATTTTGCAAACACAATTGAAGAAGCCAATTGTGTCTCCTACAAAAGCTGCAGTAAAGCCTCCATCAAAGGACAAATCCTCAAAAGGGCAGCGCAATTCAAAGAAGAAAGAGGAATCAGGAGAAGATGAGTATGTATCAAAGCCTAAATTGTCTTTGACTCTGGCAGATTTCATGCCATCTACTTCAAAGCCACGGGCACCGTCCCACCAAACGACACAGCCTAAACAGGCTAACTTGGCAGAGTCTTTATCAGACGAAGAATTGATCTTTGGTTCTGTTAATATGATTCAATTAACAGATTCATATTCCAGTCTTAATGAGCCTGAATTCCCTGTATCAAATAAAGGAACCCGAGGAAGTTCTAGAGGTTCAGGATATAGGGGAAGACGTGGATCTTTCCGAAGCCACTACTCTAATTCTACCCCTGCTAGCACTGTATATGCAGCAGAAACTCGTGGTAGAGCCCTTCAGCGAGCTCAAAATGAACAAGCAAGTTCTTCTGCCAATGGCCAACTCATCTTCGGCACAGTTATTTTGGAAGACCGATTAAATGTTCCATCTTCTTTATCTCAGCAAGTAAATGGATCTAATCAGTCTAATTTTCCAAAACCAAAGATGTTGCCAACTTCAATACAAGAGGCATCAGCTTCCAAAGCATCTGCTTCCAAGGTACCTGCTAAACCGCATATTCCTATTGGGAAACACAGGCCTCTAGATCAAAAGTATGATATATTGAAACACTTGGCCCAAGTACCAGCCAAATTATCAATTTTGGATGCTTTGAATCTATCAAAAGATCTTCGGGAAGCACTCATCGAAGCTTTGTCAAGTCCTCAGGAGTTTGAAGCTGAAATTGTTGCAGCTGAAATTTATCACATAGAGAATAATCCTGCAGAATGCCATGTAGTGATATCTTTTACTGATAAAGATGAAGATGATGTTGTGCATGGGCACATAAAACCTTTGTACCTATCTGGCAAAGTCAATGGTATAGATGTTCGAAGAGCTATTATTGACAATGGTTCAGGAGTCAACCTCATGCCCATTCGCACACTTCGTCGATTGGGCCTCACGGAATCTGATTTATCTCCTTCTACCATGATGTTGCAAGGATATGATAAAAATGAACAAGAACCACTGGGAGAAGTTACGCTCAGAACTCAGTTTGGAGATCTTGTTTCCAATTCAGATTTCATGATTGTTGATCAAGACTCAGCTTTCAATATCTTGCTTGGAAGACCCTGGTTACATCAGCATGCAGCTATTCCGTCATCATACCATCAATGTCTCAAATACTGTTTCGATGGTCAAGTTGGAACATTGTATGGTGATAAGGCCCCGTTCAAAACATGTGAGTCTCAATACATTGAGGCTGAATTTTATCACATGAAGGGAAGAGAAAAATCTACAATGAAGGAAATTACCAAAGTTAATGCTCCATATGGTTTGGAAAAAATTCCAATAAATCCATTTTCACATGTGAGTACAGATTATGTGTTACCTATCAGTCAAATTGACAAAATAGGCCCAAATCAAAATACTCTTATGGAAAGATCCATAATGTCAATTACGGCAATCGAGCCAGACAACATGGGAGAAATTGGTAACTTACCAAGCAGTGATGAAAGCATAAGTGGTGACGTTTTCATTTTGTCTGCTGAAATCCAACAAGTCTATACTTCGCTAATCAGGCCAGAAGAAGTTATAGCAACACCAGAGGTGAATGTTGATGTCGATTCTCAATCCATCATCTCCTCTTTATTTCCCAAAGAAGACCCCTTTTCATCAATAGGGTCGGAAATGGAAGCTTCTTCTTCAAAATGTGAAAATTTTGACATCTCTTATGATCATGAGAATTTCGTTTTTTCATCTACTTTGCAAGTAGAAACGGAAGATATAACACATGATGAAGAGGAAGAGGAAGATCTTAGAGATGCTCCTCCAGCATTTGAAGAGGGTATCTCTACCACTGTGGATGAACTCAGAGAAGTAAATCTGGGTACAAAGAAAGATCCACGCCCCACTTTAATTAGTGCGGCCATGACCCTTGATGAACAAGAGATGTATATTTCTTTTCTAAAGCAAAATAAAGATATTTTTGCTTGGAATTATACAGAGATGCCTGGCCTTGATCCTGATGTTGCCACCCATCATTTGGGATTGCCAAAAGAACATCGAGGATTCAAGCAAGCCGCGAGAAGAACACACCCAACCTATGCTTCCAAAATCGAGGCTGAAGTGGATAAGCTTATCAAAGCTAACTTCGTCAGAGAAGTTCAATATCCCAAGTGGTTGGCTAATATTGTCCCAGTAAAGAAAAAGAACGGACAAATTAGGGTTTGCATCGATTTCAGAGATCTTAATCGGTATTGTCCCAAAGATGATTTTCCAGTTCCGATTACAGAACTCTTAATTGATGCGACGGCTGGCTATGAAGTACTTTCTTTCATGGATGGATATTCTGGATATAATCAGATCCGAATGGCCCCAGAAGATGAGGAATATACAGCCTTCAGAGCTCCTCAAGGTGTGTTTTGTTACCGGGTGATGCCCTTTGGTTTAAAGAATGCAGGTGCAACATATCAACGCGCCATGCATCGTATCTTCAAACCTTTTCTAGGGAAATTTGTTGAATGCTATGTAGATGATTTGGTGGTTAAATCCAAACAACGTTTTGATCACTTGGCTGATTTGGAAATCATATTCCACAAGCTTCGACAACATAATTTGAAGATGAACCCCTTAAAATGTGCTTTTGGGGTAACCTCAGGAAAATTCCTCAGCTTTGTTGTACGCCATCGTGGTATTGAAGTCGATCCTGAGAAGACCAAATCAATCCTTGGTATGTCACCTCCTCAGAATTTGAAAGAATTAAGAGGACTTCAAGGACACTTAGCCTATATTCGGCGTTTCATCGCCAATTTGGCAGGCAAACGTTTACCTTTTACCAAATTATTGAAGAAAGGAGTCACTTACCAGTGGACTAAAGAATGTCAAGAAGCATTTGATGTTCTCAAGAAATACCTCTTAAGTCCACCAGTACTCATGCCACCTGTTGAGGGTAGACCTCTTATCCTCTATGTGACAGCTTTAGAGTGATCATTGGGTGCCTTTCTCGCTCAAAAGAATGATGCTGGGAATGAAAATAGTCTCTACTATCTCAGTAGAACTATGCTTGAAGCAGAAACCCGGTATTCGAGTATTGAAAAGTGCTGCCTAGCATTAATCTTTGCAGTTCAGAAACTGAGACACTACCTGCAACATCACGAGGTCCAATTGGTATCTCGTAATAATCCACTCAAATTCATCCTTAGTCGTCCAATGCTTACAGGACGTCTGGCAAGGTGGGCGGTTATTCTACAGCAGTTCGACATTCAGTATGTGTCTCAAAAGGCAATTAAGGGCCAAGCTCTGGCTGATTTCCTGGCTGAACACCCTTCAGTGGAAGACACGTATTCAGATATCGAACTCCCTGATGAGGAAGTTCTTTCTATTCAAGAGAATCCTCAAACATGGGAAATGTATTTTGATGGTGCTTCTAGAAGTCCAACAGGGAAGAAAATGGAAAATCCTAAATTCAACAAAGTTGGTTTAGGAATTGTGCTCATTTCTCCAGATAAGGCAGTGTTACCTTATTCCTTTTTGTTGTGGGAAGGTGGTACCAATAATGAAGCTGAATACCAAGCTCTCATTGCAGGCTTGGAGTTAGTGCTTCAAGCACAAGTGAATCACTTAAAGGTGAAAGGTGATTCAGACCTGGTAATCAAACAAGTCAATGGGGATTATGCCATCAGAAAAGAAGAATTAATCCCTTTGTATGATTACGTCAGAGAGTTAATGTCGGAATTCCCTTCAGAACCCACATTTTCTTATGTCCCAAGATCACAAAATGCTCAAGCTGATGCACTGGCTAATATAGCCACAGCTTTAGCAGATCCAAATCGGGATGAGACAACCATCGGTATTGCCCACCGTCGTGCAATTTCACCTTATGTTCAAGTCAGAACAGAGGAAATTAATGAAATTAGTCCCATTCCTGAACCATATGGTCATACTACAGGATGGATGTCACCTATCAGGGAATACCTTCAAAATGGAACACTTCCACCTGATAGAGCCGAGAGAGAACAAATTCGGCGACGTGTGGTCAATTTTACTCTTTATGATGGTCCAAACCACCTCGAGAAAATTCTCTACAAACGTGGTTTTGATGGAGTTCTCTTCAGATGTATTGATGGTGAAGAGACAATGGCTGTCATAAAAGAAGTGCATGCAGGAGTCTGTGGTGCCCACCAGTCTGGACATAGATTGTCTGATCAAATTCGAAGACTTGGATACTTCTGGCCTTCAATGATACAAGATTGTGTTAATTTCACAAAGAAGTGTCATTCATGCCAAGTATATGCCAATTTCATTCATCAACCTCCAGAGTTGCTTCATACAGCTAAATACTCATGGCCATTTTCCACATGGGGAATGGATGTGGTAGGACCTTACCCTTCAGCTACGGCCAAGCAGTTTAAGTACATTCTTACTGCTATTGATTTCTTTTCCAAATGGGCAGAGGCAGTACCTCTCAAAGAAGTCAGTTCTAAATGCATTGTTAGCTTCATCAAGTCTAACATCATTACTAGATTTGGTGTCCCTCATACCATATTGACAGACAACGGCACCAACTTCTGTTCTTCTGAGGTAAAGAGATTGTATCAAGAATACAACATTAAGTCCAACCATTCATCTCGATATCATGCAGCGGCTAATGGCCAGATAGAGGCCTTCAACAAGACTCTTTCAAATATACTGCAAAAGATGGTGGATAAAGATAAGAGGTCATGGCCTGATAAACTCAATCATGCTTTATGGGCTTATCGGACTACCACTCGCAATGCAACGCGGTATACTCCATATTCATTGGTATATGGAACAGAAGCAGTCTTGCCAATTGAAATTCAATTGCCCTCACTCAGAATAGCCATTTGTGATCAGTTATCAATAGATGAGCAATCCCAAAAGCGGTTGAATGAATTGGAACAGTTAGATGAGAAAAGATTGTGCACTTTGCACCACTTGGAAATCTATCAGAATCGAATAGCACGAGATTTTAACAAAAAAGTTCGTCTTCGTTCATTCATTCAGGGAGAATTGGTATTGGTTCTCAGAACACCAATGATACCAGGAAAGAAGCCTCCCAAGCTTGAACCAAAATGGGAAGGACCTTATTCAGTACATAAGGTCTACTCCAATGGAGCGTATTCTCTGATTTCAATGGATGGAGAACACATCACGACTCCAACTAATGCCAGATTTCTGAAGAAGTATTTTGTATAAACACAAAATATTGTTCCCAGAACCAATAATTTCAATTGGTTCATACAGAAAAGGTCCGGTATGACCTTAAACTACACTATGGTCCGGTATGACCTTAAACTACACCATGGTCCAGTATGACCTTAAACTACAACTTCGTCCAACATGACATTAAACTGTGTCACATATTCTGTCCGAGATGACATTAAACTATAATACGTCCAGCATGACGATAAACTGTATGGTCCATGCATATGACCTTAAACTATTCGCACTTATGTCCCTGCAACATGACACTAAACTGTGCAGCACCAATAGTCCTAACTACAAGACTTTAAACTGCATAGTCCCTGATTTTGTCTTACATGACAATAAACTGTATAGAAGTTCCTATATTTTGTCCGAGATGACATTAAACTATATTGTGTCCTAGCAACATGACATTAAACTGTGTGGCACTTTCATCGTCCAACATGACGTTAAACTGTGTCAGTTCCCTTATCGTCCAACATGACGTTAAAATGTCACATTGGTTATTAATATGTCCTACATGACACTAAACTGTATATGTCCGAGATGACATTAAACTATATTTTGTCCTAGCAACATGACATTAAAACTGTGTGGCGCTTTCATCGTCCAGCATGACATTAAACTGTAAAAAATCCCCAGAACTGATATCCTCATATTGGTTCACCTTAGTCCTAGCTACATGACTTTAAACTGTACAGCACCAGTTCGTCCTTGCTATATGACATTAAACTATACAGCAATGGTCCTGTATGACTTTAAACTGCATCATCCCTGGTCCATGAATATGACCATAAACTATTTGCAAATATGTCCAGCAAGACGTTAAACTGTGAAGTCCTAACTACATGACGCTAAACTGTATAAAAGTCCCTCATGTCCGGAAAGACGTTAAACTATATAATCATTAAAAGTCCAGCATGACATTAAAACTGCACAATTCCCCTTTCGTCCAATATGACGTTAAACTGTATTGTCCCCATCGTCCTAACTACATGACGCTAAACTGTACAGAAAGTCCTTTTTATGTCCTACATGACATTAAACTGTGCATCGTTAAGGTTGTTATTACCTCTTGTTTCTCACACCGAGTATGACTCACGTGAGCTTAGAGAGAACACCAACCATAACACTCCCTTTGGGCCACTAACCATGTGTAAGTCCCAACAACATTTTTTATTAAGATCTTTGTCCACAAGAACAACTTGATCATTGATTCATTCTTTAATTGAACTACACGGACTTTGATCCTTGCCCTCCAGGCTGGGTATGTAGGCAACCTCCCAAAGGTTCAAGCCCAAAAACAATCTCTTCACATTGGTTCACCACCATCTCATATGATAATGATTTGTGAAACCACCCCTGGAATCAATATCTTTACATTGATTCACTTTCGTCCTTGTTATATGACGTTAAACTATACAACACTTTTGTCCGGTACGACAATAAACTACAATATTCTTTGATTTCCTCATTTGAGAAGGAACCATTATTAACATTGATTCTTTTTTCAATCATGGTTTTCATTTTTTCAAAAGACTACGTACATACATGGTAATGCCTAAACTTTTTATCTTAGGTTAAAACCATCATTGCACTAAAGTCCCCTTTTCACCCTTCACATGTACGAACCAAATTTGTACAAAGGGTAGATCTAGAACTATGTGGACTTGATTCCCATCCTTATGGGATACGTAGGAACATTCGAGTGTCCCTCGAATCCAGTCCCAAGTATTTTGGGCCTAACCCCTAATTTCACTTTCAGTCCCTTGGCTGAAAAGTCTTCATGAAAACACACACTGTGTATTCATTATTATGGTCCGAATTCTATGACCCTAAACTAAGATCACTCATACTTTCGTCCTGCACGACGTTAAACTGCATTTCAAGAACTACGTATGGCTTGATTCTCATTCTTATGAGATACGTAGTGAAGTCCAAGTTTCAATTCAGGACCCAGCCACAACATGATTATGGTTTTCATTGACCTATGTATCTCTATATACATTGGAAAATACCCATCTTTATGTATTATAATCCTAACCTTAAATATTTTCAGATCTTCATAACCCTTTTCATGACTTATAGTCACAAAAATGTCAAACTTCTGAGAATTCTTTTGCCTGAATATGCAGCACGTGCCCATAGGTGGCCTTGCATAAACAGTCCACATAACAGACTTATCAGCCAAGAGATGCTATTCATTTGACTATGCAGCCAATGCCCATAGGTGGCCCTGCATATTTCAACCCCCTAACGGGTTTTGTTAAATAATAGTAACTTCATTCTTGGTAAGAATGCCTCTTTTGTCCTTATTTGTCTTAAACGACAGTATGTAGGGATCCACAAAAAATAGTCATCCTTAACATATTTGTCCCATATTCTTTTTCATGATCTGAAAGTATTCAAGTCTATGGTTTATTCTTCTTCCCTATGTTTGGGTCAGACCTTCGTAGGAGTGATATTCATCCAGTTCTTCGATGTTCTTATTCGGAAATATCTTCTCCATATTCAAGTACCTCTTTCCATACAACAAACTCTATACTTTAGAAAATTTGAATCTCCATAAACTTTCACTGGCTTTTAGCACTAGGAAAGTAAATTTCTGGGAGTTCTTTTGCCTGACTATGCAGCACGTGCCCATAGGTGTCCTTGCATAAACAGTCCACATAACAGACTTGTCAGCCAAAAGATGCTATTTATTTGACCATGCAGCCAATGCCCATAGGTGGCCCTGCATATTTCAACCCCCTAACGGGTTTTGTTAAATAATAGTAACTTCATTCTTGGAAACTACTTCTTCTAATGACTTTTAGCTCTTTTTTCATATCATTCCTCATATTCAAATATTCTTAAGCCATAGTTTACATATTTTCCCTCATACTTGAGTATGGTAGTATGTTTTCAGATGAACTTTCAAGGAATTGTGTCAATTCTAATCCATTTGGGTCAAAGCTATTTCGACCTTAAACATTAGCCCATTTATGTCCGACATGCATGACTTTAAACTGCCTAAAAAAGACAAAGGAACTCTGAATAAAAGTCAAGTTCCAGCACACTTGTGCACTGCCCTCTGTGCCCTAAAGTCTTGCGCACCCCCTTTTCCTTTGGATGGATTCAATTTCCTCAGAGTCAAATCCTCATTTCTCTCCGGATCCAACTCTGAGGGGGGACTTTTGTTGATGCTCCTTTCGTCACAGAATCTAAAAATCGGAAAAGGGGAATATCTGAGTCCAATGTGATTCATCCTTTGAAGAAACATCAAAAATCGACAAAGGGATAAAAAAGGAGAACATTGCCCATGTATCGCGCAAGTTCCCTCTTGGTCGCGCAAGTACACTTGCGCGCCGCCTCAATACTTGCGCGACTCCTCATGTTCGTGCAAGGGACTTGCATGACATATGTGGTAACCGCCTGGTAACCGCCTAGTAACCGCCCGGGGTCTTCTTTTGCCTATAAATAGACCCTGTGGGCGCCCCATTAAAGGAGATCTTTTTCCAGAAACACGGATTGAAGCTCCCGACACCCAAGTCTCTTCTCAAAGCTTCCGGAACACTTCTAAGGTAATTTCTTACCTAGAACGGAAGATCTAAAGAGAAAAAGGAAGGCCTAAGTGTTGAAACTTATCAAACACTTGCACGCAGACTTAATTCCTCCAATATAACTTGCGCGTCCCTCTTCTGGAAGAACCTCAAGAGAATGGTAAAGGGTTTAATAAAGAGTCGCTCAAGTATTTCAACTCTGGTTGAAAATCGCGCAAGTACCCCTAACGTCGCGCAGGTATACTTGCGCGACCAATACTTGCGCGCCGCCGCAGGACTTGCGCGCCTTTCAGGACTTGCGCGCCCCTATCTTTTTGGGTGCCCATCTTGCCCATTTTTACCCCTCTTAAGCCATTTCACCCTTCCTATTCAAGATTCAGTCTTCAAGATACTCTTCAAAGCCATTTATGGCATGATTTCTTGATTTGACATCCTTATCTGAAAGGAATTCTGTGAAATATCTCTCAAAACCTAGTGATTTAAACATCTTTATATCACCAAAGATTGAGAGTTCATTCATTTCAACCTCATCCTTTAAGATGAGAGAATCCTAACCTGGGTCTCCTTTTCAGGAATAAATCCCCAGTTATAAATACCTAACTTGGGCATCTTTCTTAAGAATAAGCCCCAATCAAGTCCTTTAATCTTGGGCATCCTCCTCAGGAGTAGGCCCCAAACCTTAATCCCTAACCTGGGTCTCCTTTTCAGGAATAAGACTCAGTCATAACCTTGGGCTTTTTTTTCAGGAGTAAGCCCCAAGTCCCCTAACCTAGGCTTCCTTCTCAGGAATAAATCCTAGTCATAAATCTTGGGCATCCTTCTTAGTAGTAAGCCCCAAGTCTCTTAAAATTTCTCTTAACCAGTCATAAATTACCTTTGATTTGGGTTTCCTTTTCAGGAATAAAACCCAATCATAAGTCCCCTCCTAACTTGGGAATCCTCCTTAGGAGTAAGCCCCAAGATTAGAGTATTCAAATCTCCATGAAGCACATATAACTTTGTGGACCCTGTTCTTGGATTTTCTCCCTAAAAGTAAATCCTAAACTTTCGTCTATCTGGGCAGTCATCTATACATAAGCCCCAAAACAAATTCTTATGATTGCATCTTTTATGGCACAATTGTTTGAATTTTACCAATACCTCTTGTTTCTCACACCGAGCATGACTCACGTGAGCTTAGAGTGTAAAAGTAATTATGACATTCATCTTTGAGCCATCAATCATAAAACATCATATCCCATCCCTCGAACTACGTGGGTTCTGATTCCTTTTTCAAAACAAAGGATACGTAGGTAGCCCATTTATGGGTTCGATCCCAACATTGAAATAATCTCTGTCCTTCTGAATGACGATAAACTTCAAGTGCCCCACTGAGTGGCTTTAAAACCAGCCTGGTCATCAAAATGACCAAGAGACTTTTATATAAATGTTTTGAAGGATACCATTGACCAAGAATCTCTAAACAAATATAGATGATTCTATATTGATGAAGAACCTCGAATAAATATAAAAGATTCTCTAAATTTCTTGCATATTTAATCATTGATTGTTAAAACTAAAGGAAAGCTCATTTTATACTTGGTAATGTAATAAGGATTCACGAACTTAACTTAAATCTATAAAGAGAGTCCCGGAGTAGACAATAATTCCCCTAAAAAAGGTTTGATGAGTCCGACCTCCCATCCTCTCGACCAATGCAAATTCCTAAGCCTCATTATCCCACAAGCTAATGAGCGCCTGCCTTTGGAAAGTAGGTCCAAACGGATGTGGAATCATTGGATGTTTCCGGTTCTACGAACAAACCCGTTAGAAACCGATCGGAACGTTTGAATCTCCCGTCCAGGAGGTCATCCCCGGATTCCGCGCGAAACAATCTCAGAGAATAGAGAAATAATATTCCACTCACTGTTGGCCTCCTGGATGGCCTATATTAGATTCCTCTTACTCAATGCATTAGCCAATGCATTTTCATTCCCATGCATGTAGGCTAGTTCAAAATCAAAGGACTGAAGGTACTCAGCCCACCTTCACTGTCTCAAATTCAGATCACATTGTGTAAATAAATAATTGAAATTTTTGTGATAGATGAAGACCCCAAAATTCTATCCCAATAGATAATGTATCCATAATCCCAAATCATGAAAAAATATAGCCAACTAAACATCATGCATTGGGTAATTCATCTCATGTGGCCTCAAATGTCAAGACCCATATGCAATGAATCCTTCTACTAGCATAAGCATTGTTCCCAGCCCAATACCTGATGCATCACAATAAATAGTATATCTCTTGACCAGCTTCAGAAAAACTTGTATTTTTGATGAATTCAACCTCCCTTTCAGATCCTAAAAGGATGACTCACAAGAATCTAACCACAAGTACTTCACACCCATCTTATTCAGGCTCATCAGTGGTGCTACTAAGCATGAAAAGTACTATATGAAAAATTTATAGAAAGCAGGAAGCCCTAAAAAACTCCGTACCTAAAATTTGTTCTTCAAATACTTCTATGAAACTATTACTCCCACTTTCTATGGATCATATGATACTGCTGTCTCTAAGATAACATGACCTAAGAAGTAAATCTGGTCCATTAAAGAGAGGAATATTTAGAGCTTATCATATAACTGATTCTCTCTAAGTGTACATATAATTATCTCAAGATATGTGTGAAGGTCATGTAGACTGTGAGAGTACACTTAGATATTTTCCCCTAAAAACCACCACAAAGGAATCCATGTGTGGATGGAACACTCATTTCATCAGTGCCAAAAAAATTGTAGGAGTGTTTGTGAGACCGAACAGCATTACCACATGTTTGTATAGACCATACCTGCTCCGAAAGGCAGTAAAAGGTATATATGATGGTATAACGTGTAACTCGTGATAATAGGATCTTCAGTCAGTCTTCTAGAAAACATGGGATCCTCAAAGATGATTAATGATGTCATCAATCATCAGCAAAGGATATCACCTCTTGATAGTCAACTGGTTCAACTTCTGATAATCCACACAAAGTCAGAGGGTATCGTCTGACTTCCTCGCAAAAAGGATAGGTGAACCCCAATGATATGTACTGGGAAGATGAAACCATTTAGCGAAAACTCCTCCAACTACTTCTTGAGCACCCTTAACTCCAGTATAGCCATACTATATAGAGGAATGGGTATCAGTGCCGCTCCCCGAATGAGTTTAATAGAAAAGTCCACCTATCGCTATGGAGACAAACATGAAATGTCCTCTAGAAGGAAATCCTTGAAATTATCGACCACTAAGGGAATGACCAATTGTGATGTCCCATGTTCATCCAGATATAGAATGGTAATATGGTCTATAACTTCTCCCAACCCATGATGCTTGGGTACTAATCTTCTCTCCTAGGCATTCTAAACTCCATTTTTTAATTACAAACCACCCTATGGTGATGTGAAACACACCCTACAAAGATAGAAGTCCAAAATGACTAGGAAGGGAACTAACCAATCCATTCTAAGAATGACGTCATAACCTGTCATCTCTAAGACATAAAGGTCCCATGAAAACTGACACCCACCCACCTCATGAGGGAACTCCTTGAACTAACATACACCAGCTGCACTAGTCCCCAACAGAGTGTCCATCATCATGTAATTAGCAGATGTAAAGTTACAGATCCTGAGGATCTCCATATTAGTAATAGATATGAAACTATGGGAAGCCCCTATATCAAAAAGTGAATAAGATAGAACAAAGTAAAGTAGAATCGTACCTCAAACTGTAGAGGGCCAGAGATCCTTCTCTTTCTGGGTCTGCTCCACTATAAACTTCTGGCCTGTACCACGACCATGTGACCATGCCTTACCACACTGAGCTAATCCACCCTATTTTCGATGAAATCTTGCTGAATGGCTACCATATCCACGACCTCAAACTCACCCTGAATAGCAGGAGGAACTCCAGTTACCAGAATGAAGAGAAACTGGTGGCCCTGATCTGGTACTAGGAGTTGACACATAACCTCTATCACTAGAAACTAGTGAGAAAAACTAACAGAACTACTAAATTTGACCCATCTTTCCACAAGATTAGCACTCCACTGGGTCTCTCAAGAAATATGGCCCCATATGCCTACTTTTCTCGCACTGGTATAACACCACATGGATACCAGAAGTTGTATCCTGCTTCCTCATGTCTCCATGCTTAGACTCCTTATGGAGATTCCTACTGTCAGTGTGAGGGGTACCAACTCTGGCTGTTGAGCCGCCAGGGATCATTGCTCCAAAATCCCTTAGATTTCTTTCTCTGATCATCACCTAGTTGACAATAGAGGTGATGGAAGAAAACATGAATATTCTCACCTAAGATTAGATGTTGTTCCTGAGACCATCGTCAAACATCCTCGCCAAGAATAACTCATCCCCATGGAATGGGCGTGAAGCGCTGCAACTCTATGAATTGAGAAGAGTACTCCATGAATGAGAGTGTAACTTTTTCCAAACTCATGAAATCTTGGTCTCGATCTACCCTCAATGAATCTAGGGAGAAATAATCATAGAAGGTATGATTAAACTCATCCCAAGCCAGAACCTACTGTGGTACCACCCATGAGATCACATCCTACCATCTATTGGCAGAATCCCAAAGCATATAAGTAGCAAGAATCACCAACATCCCAGAAGGTGTCTATAGATTCTTGAAGATCAATACCATGGATTCTATCCATTAATCTACAGCATGAGGACATACTTACCCTGAAAAAGTTGGAGTATGCTGCTGTTAAAAATCCCACGTCAATTCTTCCATAGACGGGGCAGGGGGAGGTGCTCCTTGGATGGTCTGAATAAACCTCAGGAAGCCTTATCAGATCTAAGTATCAGACAACTGTATTCGGAATGATAGCTAGTGCCAATATAGGAAAAAGTGGAGGATATTTTGGTAGTTCCTAATCCTCCATGTCCAGTGTCTGATCACCGCCTAATAACCGGTGTACAACCGGAGGACATATCAGTGGCATGAATCTGCAGTGTTAAACACACACCTTAGCTCAAGATTATCAAGGGCTATAAATTAGAAGGGAAATAAGGGAACAAGAGAGAGAAATCATTCATGTCCTCAAAAATAGGGAAACACGGTGTGTATTCCCTTTACACAGCATGTTTTTAAAGCCTTCACATGGGAATGTACTCCTACCAGTCCTGGTCATGTAAAACCCCATACACATAGTGTGTTATTCAAAGACACGACATGTACTTGAATCATTTTACTATTCCTGAGTTCTTCTAAAGGACAAACCCACACAGTTCTCCTAAAGCAAGACTACACGTCATGTTTGTGCCAGACACAGTTTGTACTAGAAATAACTTAACCGACCAGTGTTATTAATCACACAACTGGTTACACGGCTGACTCAACATGGCATGTTTTTTCTAGACACGATATGTACTAACTACCAATGATCCACCCGTGTCACTGGCCAGGCAACTAGCCACATGGTCTATACACACGGTGTGTACGTACAATACACAACATGTTCCACCAATGATTTTCCAACCCCGTGTCTCATCCCACACAGGCAGTAACACAGTTAGTGACTACACGACGTGTAAATACAGTACATGGTGTTTACTTAAAAAAATAGTTCTTTCCCGAATAGAAGGATTCATGTCATGTATATATCATTACACACCATGTATTCTGGGGTTTTTTGGACAATAAGCCTTCGAAACTACTCCAAATCATAGAAAAACTTGATGAATAACATTAAAGTGACATATAATGATCCGTGAGGGCCCAGAATCCCCATGAATCAAGGTGTGGAATCTTATACATGTCATAAATAAGCATAATAGTGAAATGATCCACCAAATTCTGATCCACGAGGGCCATAACACCTCCAGAACCAAATTATGGTGTCCATTAAAATGAAACCTTAAAAAATCCAATACCCAATAAAAAATAAGGCACTTTATGAAGGCATCTATCAAAAAATCATCAATATCTAGCACAAAATCTATTAAAACAACATGCGATCAGAAATGCACCCTAAATGGAATGGTAAGAATGCATGATATGTGATCCCTAGAAATTTTCTATATGATGAATGAGATGGAATACCCTCATCTCTTCAAGTTAAAACATAAATAGAACCTCAATGATATCAACAATAACATTACAAAACACGTGAATCACCCAATGGTGAAATCAAGTAAACTGAAAAAATTTGAAAAACCTGCAAAATTGCAATAATCAAGGAAAATTATCTTTTCCATGTACAGATGTTAGCTACTCCTGGGAACATCTTATTACCAACAACATATTCCATAAATTCCTTGACAATTGGATTAATACATTACGTCAAGATGAAACAAATCCATCTGATACAACTTTGTAACATCTTGGTTCTGGGTGCCACCCAGAGGTGCCCCGTACCCAGTTCGTCACATGGCCTCAAGTTCATTTCCCTAAATGCCAAAGGCTACCAACTAGCAGCAAGAGCCTTGGGTGTGATATTAGGGAAACTATTCCATCATTAGTAGAGTAATGAATTGGAAATGAATAGATAATAATAACGGAAGCAGTAATAACATACAGAAAGTAAATAACGGAATATTGGAAGTAATAAACAAAAAAAGAATATATATATATATATATATATATATATATGCTGCCTGATAAAAATGTATAGGTATGTAGCCAAACAAGTCACAATGCTGGAATAAAGTACAAAACCAAAGTGAAATGAAAACAATGAAGCATCAACTGCATCACAAGCCTCATCTTTGTCCCATTCTCTCCAGCTCCAGAGTAATCAAGTACCTGAAGTAGAAGGCTATTTTCCCTTATATATACCTGTAAAAATATAACTATTTTGGGCCCAAAATCATGAAGCAAACAGGGTTTGAGACGAATCCTAGTAGGCAACCACCTAAAGATAAGTGCCTTATAGTTAGTGAAGATATATGGAAGGAAATAAACATAAAGAATCAGTAAACAAGGATGTACTCAAAAGTAAACAATCCTACTGTTTCAATTGAATTCATTTTGATATATGAATCAAGAATATAATCAAAACACAACTAAAACTCTTTTGAGTACTCACAACATATCCCATCTAGTGCAAAAAAAAAACAAAAGCAACCCTCTGGGAAGTACTCATAGTCTAACCCTCTAGTTAAGCTTTATAATAGACTCTCTAAGGAAGCACTCACCGTCAATTCCCCATGTGGTCTGGCAATGGTAAACTATATAAACTCTGAGTAAGAACTCAACATCCAATTCCCCCTGTGGTCTTGCAACGTGAAACTACAAACACTTTGAGGGAGCACACATATCCTTCCCCCCTATATTCTCATAACGTTAATGTAAACATATACTCTAGGGAAGCCCTCAACATCCATTCCCCCTATGGTCTAAGTACATTTGGTTCCGATAGCCCTGTGTAAGTCAATCATGTATAATGAAGTTGAACATCCAATGTAAACCTTAAGAACTACTTGGATACAATATTTCATGAACTACTTGGCTAGACAACTACAAACATATTACATCATTAGATAATATCACTCCATCCTAACAAAACTAGGTATAGAAACATGAAACCTAATTGACATTGCTAGACCAAATGGTGAATATCCAAACAAACTTGGGAAACACTTCTATAACATGGAAAATAAACCTATTCACAATCAAACAACTTCTACTCACGAAAAATATGCATAACATGCATTAAAAGGGCTAAAATCCACAAACACACAATAAACTTTTCTAGGGTATAAGACAATTTTTCAAATAATATTTGAAGACTAACTATAGAATGGTCCAAACCACCTATATCAATTTTGTAATATTGATATACTCTAAATTTGGCCCTTGAATAGGCCTAGAATGATGCAGATCTCAAAAAACGTCCAAAACATTCAACCAAAGATATCTCACGACAGGAGGGAAATCATTGAACAAGGATCTTAATGGATGAAGAGATCATTGCGATGTTTAGAACGTAATCGATGGTGGTTGAATCGGAGAACATATGGTCAATTGGGGGCTCCTGGAAGATTCTTTGGCCTCAACCGCTCCTGGATGATATAGGCTGAGAAGGATTGGTTTTTGTGAAAGAGACACGACCCCACTCCAATATAATAATTATAAATAAAAGTACATTGCATTTCTTCTAAAAGTACACATCATGTATATTTCTTTACCATGCCCTACTTAAGGCGGTCTCCATGTCACCCCACACGGTAATGTACTCGGCCATTACATGGTCACCCACGACAACTAGGTACATGGAATGCACTTCAAAGTACACTGTGTGAACTATTTAAATTTCTAGAAACTCTACTTTTTCTCAAAACACTAGAAAAAAAGGATCCATACATGAAAAGATGATATGGGTTCTTATACTATTAATCAAATTACTCCACATCCATAACATGTTTCTCAAATTTTACATAGATTCACCCTCTATTCCTAATTACAAGAGACCCATCATATCATTTTTTATGGTTATCTAGATCATAATGACACGCTATAAAAAAGCTTCTCATTTTTCTCTCCACCAGATGATTCACCCACGAGGAACAGAATCAATCAAAATTCAGTCAAAATACTATAACAATCAATTCAAACTCGATTTCTTGATCCACGATTAGAATAATAATCTCCTTAAGACTTAATAAAGAAACTTAAGTCCTCAAACTAAAAAAATGTCACCACTAAACCCACTAAGGACTTCCAAGCTAGGGGAAGGATGAGGGTAACACCACCATTTTCTCCAACAGTAGGCCTGAGGATAGAAAAAAGCACCAAGAATGCATAAATTAAATGGGAGGCCTTTTTCAAATGTACCTACATTTATCTAGAAATACATTGTCATGAGAAAGTTTTCATTAATAAATAAGAATGTAACATTGAGAGTAAAAACATGCAGGCAATAACCATTATGGAATACATCATAGTATAAATGAATAAAACAAATGTGTAATGGGGAATAATAAATTTCAAAATAAAAATGAATTTTGATCCTGAGAAAAACTAGATAAAGGAAAATTGTGAGACCCCGACTCATGATCTTTTGCCTGGCCACTATAGACAGCCAATGCACCCATGTATCACTATTCCCAACTGATGTCTTTTCTAAACTATGGAATATCTTCATATGACATAAAATCTGTTAGAAAATACCATGTAAGGGTGAGTATATATATACCTAGTAGAATAACATGAAACGTATAATGGGGGAAATACAGAGATAAAGAAGGATATTGATAAATACAAAATGAAATGAAAAAAACCCAATATATATAAATATATGATCATATGAAACCATGATGAGAATGAAAGGGGACATCCATCTCTACTAACCATCCAAGAATGAAGAGTCTACCTACACCTCCAATGGTCCTTCATTAATCCCCAAAATCTTTCAATGCTATTAGAGAAAGACATATAGAGGTCCCACACCATCCCACTGATCCACATTCAGAGGTTGAGAAATCTAAAATATAGGAACCATGTCCTAGTGTGATAATAAATACTACTCTGTAGGTATAAGACCTTCTTTATAGTGTGACAGGTGTAGTAATACTTATTAGATAGAAGAACCATGCACTGGGAAGACATGGGGTACCACAATGTTGATGGTGGACATGGGCCATAATGAATCGGGGGGGGGGGGGCTCTCATTGGATAGAGGAATCATTCCCTAGAATATTAGGGGGTACAACTTAGTAGGTAAAGAAATAAGTGTGATCCATTATCTAGTGAGATAGTGGATTTTCCAATATTAACATCTCTTTGATGATAGTACTTGATCACCACTAACAATAGTGTGTCACTTTAAGAATCATTATGATCAGAACACCTCAAATCATATTTAAAAGTCCATTATGATGGTTACCTTCACGTTCAACATTGAAAAATTAGTAGGATAGGTAACCTAGGGTCAAATAATAAAGGATTGTATGGGTAAAACAAAACATGTCATTAACACATGTATTATTTATAAGGATTAATATGTGGAGAAAATTATAAATTGTGAACTTAGGGTCACCTAACGTGTAACATTTATAGGAAAAATAACCATGTCAACTATGACGCGTGGCTTCATTGTCCATGTAGATATATACAGAGTGTATTGGTAATACACAACATGTCTCAATTAAAAGTGTACTACACATGTTCTCTTGATCCTTACAATGTACATAAGCTCATCCCCATGTACAACTGGTCATTCCTCTATACATTGGGAAGTGACTATATACCGAGTTGAGTTTGAGTATCGATCCATTCCCATGTAATCATAGTTGTACAAATGTTTCTGGTCCTGTCTTAGTATTTGTCCATGTGCATGTACTCTTATCATTTCCTATGTTCTTATACATGAATCTGCCCATGTAATACCAGAGTATACACCAAGCTTGTAGTATAGGCTTATAGGGTGTGTGGGAGGGTCTAAATGGAATGTGATATTATCTTTTCCAAAACCATTGCTATCAAAGCTATGGTACTACAAAAAATGTGTCCTTAAACAACATTTGATGTAGTAGGTTTTCCCATGAAATCAAAATAAATAGTCACATGTATTTTCAAACAACCATAGCCACTACTTTTTACATGATTAGCACTAGGGGTACTAGATCTATGGTCTTTTGTGCCCGATCCATCAACAGTGGTGGGATTATGACCACCATAACCCCATACAACACATCCCATCATGCCACACTATTTCTATGAACAAAGGAGGAAGAATTTTTCTTCCAATCCATGATTCCATCAATCATAAAATTTATATCCAACTCAATATACCCAAAATATTCATCCCACATAACATTCATAGAACTATAACGAATTCATAGGATTGACTGTACTCCAACCCACCCTAAAATTCCTAACCATGACCTTCTGGGAAAACAATGAAGAATGCCATGAAAATTAGGGAGAAATGCAGATGAAAATGGTAAATTTATGAATGGATAACTGTTCTCAACCAAATATCAAATAAACATGGATAAAAAAGGGTGATAGAAATTTCATCATGGATTTATCAGATTAAATAGATAAATATAAATTCAGTAGTGACCATGTGAATATTAATTAATCATTAAAAAAATATGATAATTAAGTCACCTTTTGATGAATTAAATAAGAAATAAATCCATAAATAATGTGACATAAATAAATTTTGGATCATTTAATGGTGAATAGTGTATTTGACGGTGTTTAAGAAGTCTTTTTGTGTTTTCAACATCTACATCCACCTCGATCTAATCACTCTCCATCATTTGATCCTAATTTTAAAATGAATAATGAATGTTTACACCTTTAAAAACCTATCAGGGTGATGTAGAAGACCATGTTAATTATATATAATAGGATATTTATATAGGAATATTTTTATTGATTTAAAATAATTTAAAATAAATAAATTATTTATTTTAATTAAATGTACCTTCCAACGTCCAGATCCCACAGAACATCTGATGCTGGACAATATTAGGTCACACATAGGGTAAAACCCACATTGCGAAATCAACCACATTCATATATTTTCATATGAGGTTCTAAACATGGAAAAAATAATAAAAAAATAAAATATTTATGCACATAAAAAACATATTAATTATTGTAATATATTATTTCCATGTTCTGGAGACCACCAAAAAAACATGACTTTGATTATAAATATAGATTTATAGTTATAAATATTCAATGAAAAAAATATAATAAAATCGAATTGATTACATTATCCTATCCCTAAAGGATTTTCCACATGAAAAAAAAACGATAAAAAATGGTTTTGGGTGCTGAGTCCGTATCTGACTCTATGGCTCCATGGATCTCTCCTGAATGCTATCACGATACCAAAACACATGAACCCTTGGAATGATCCATAATAAAAATATATTATTCCTCTAATACTCAAAATTCACTAGGTTCTACATAAATGTGACTCCACCCTCAATTTAAAACACACCCTAGTCAATCATAAGTATTGTTCAAATACATATTTCTTTTAGTGAGAGATATGAAATATGTCATGAATCTTGTCTAACTGTGAGGGTAGGGATATGCCATAATAATCCTCACCCACCCTTATAGTATCATGAATGGCCCTATGAATATCACATATCTCTTTCATCCTCATTCAATCTTAAAAAAATTTCATAGTTAGGGGACACTCAAGAAAACATGGTCTTCCTACTCAAACATAAAGTCCCTACATCCTCAATAAACATAATATTTATGTGTGCTTTGGGATATACTCGTGCACTTATGGATCTCATGTTCCAAATAAATCATTTCATGGAACATCTCTATCCTAACAAGATATTTATCACTAACCTTAGTACCAACCATTGATGACCTATAGGGTCTCCTATACTTGTCCTTTAAAGGTTCCATGCTGATAGTAGAGTGATAACTATTATAATAAGAAAACTCTATAAATGTAATGTGGTCATCCCTACTCTATATGATATCAAATTAACTAGATATAAACATATCCTCTTTTTCATGGATAGCCATCCTAGTCTGTCCATCCATCTAGGGGGAATCATTATACAAAAACTCAGATGATTACCAAAGGCCTTCAGTATGGTTGTCCAAAACTGCGATGTGAATCAAGAATCACAGTTGGAGACAATCATCAAAGGATCCCCATGAAGCCTTATGATATCACACATGTAAAACTATACAAAAATCTCACCCAACCCATAATCCCTCATGTAAATGAAGAATTTAAATTTGTTGATTTGGTCAAAAATCACTAAGATTGCATCACGACTTATCGATATACACTGAATCCCAAGAAAAACTATCATTGTTATTCCATCCCATTTCTACTATGGGATCTTGAGAGGTTGTATCCATCCTTTTTGAACATGGTTCTCAGCCATTACCTACAGATATGTGTTTCATTGTTGAACATAAACAAAAACAATCTTCTTCATTCATTCCAAAAAACATCCATTGAATGTCCTTGTACATCTCCACCAAACTAGTATATACATCCATGAGGGAAGTGTGAAACCCACTCATCACATACTCAATCAATAGAAATAGAACCACATTATATCCCTAGAAAAGGATGAAATTATCCCATCCTTATAAAATTCATTTAGTATATCTCTTGAGGATATATAGTAATTTAGAATCACATAGTTGATATATCCCTACTGGGCCTCTCACACTCACTAAAGAAGTAGAGGATTCACCACCATCAACTTCATAAAAAAGGAACCCCACTCTTCCATTAGGGTCTACTATAAATATTTAAATATTTTATATGCCTCTAATATAAATAGAGAATGATACATCTTACTAAGTGAATCTCGCACTACTTTTCCCATCCCAAGAGTTCATAATAAGTAAATGTTATACTCTTATTTGGAGTCCAAACAATGTTTCTGTCTTAGGTTTATATATTTAATAGTGAATTTGTACATGAGACTCTGGTGTACTTATCAATCAAAAAATGATCACCTAGAAGTAAATTAATTAACATAATTAGATAGAATAATAATACAATAAACTATAGCTCATCATTCATGTAGTTATTCTCATGGGGTATCAACTTCCCCATACCATATATGATCACCACAAAACTATATATTAATATGAAATCGATCCCATCACTTGAGGGTTCACAAAACAATATATACTCCACACCCTATTCCATTATTCTAAAAAAATTCATTATTCATCCATACCCAATTCTCCTCGATGTATCTCTAGAATAAGTCAGTCTAGATAAATAGTTTTTCTTTTTATATCATGGGATTGAAAGAGGCTAAAATCCTAGAAGAGAGTGTAATAACCCTCTTCTAGTACCCCATAAAGACAATAATACTCTACAGATAAAAATTTCTTTTTAGTTTTAACAAATTATGAAACACAAAAAATAATAATGAGTCCATAGATAAACCCTTCCAAAAAATTCATTCCCAAAAAATTGGACCTCACAGATCTAAAACTCACACACCTAGAGCATACAATAAAGTTGGTGCTCTCAGAGTAAGTCTAGGACCATACATGGATGCTCTTCATGGTCCTACTTTAATGTAGAGTAATTGATTAATCCATCAGTGAAGAAAACATGAAATCCTATGAAGTATTTCTAGAAGAAATAGTTTATAATATACATAAATATTGTTGGAAGAATTCATCACATTGAATGGAATCATAAGAAATTCATTGTTTTTTAGTGAAATTAGAATGATTTATTCAGAATAAAATCCCAAAAAACACACAGCAGATGGTTTTTGGACTAGATACCAATAATAATGTACTAAATCATGCCTATCAACAAGTAAAATTGGTCACAAATCCTCATTATTTGGGACATGTTATTTATCATTACTAGGTTTAGGAAAAGATAATCAATAAAAAGACTCAAGATCATGTCGACATGTTTCATGAAAAAAACAAGTCCTACCAATGGGGACACAATGGGTATAATAAAACCCTTTTATTTTAGGCCGTCCAAAATCTCCCACAGTTCCCCACGATCAGTAGGGTTCATTCGATATGAAAAATGATATCATTGTGGATCTGCGGTGAATGTCAATGCAGATCTATATCTACCACCATCGATGTAGTACTGGAACATCATCTACAAAGTAATCCAAAATGTAACCACTATTAAAATAATATATATTTTTATGATCCCTCAATGATAAGTGAAGAACTCTCTAAATTATGGGTAATAGGTTTTATATTATTACCAAAAAGGTGACAGACATAGCTATGAGATATCGCTCTAACTTTCAGAAGAATATCATCCCATCTGTTTGATGGCATCGAGAGAATCTTCAATGACAGTAAATATGGGAATGTATTATAGGAAAATAGTCTATTCCCATGTTAAAATAACAATTTTTCCTTATGATGACCCAAAGTCCCAATGAGAAACTCAGTGCACCTCAATCCAGCATGTATTACTAGAAGATATGAGATATCAATGATTCAGTACCTATTTTAAACTTTAACAACAGAAGTTAGTATAAAGCCTCAATTTGGGGCTCAAACTCTCCTATAAGAGATACGTAAATGAACGAATGTATCACACTGATGGATACTTGTACTGAATATATATTATAAAATAAAAATATCACCCCACAATAGTCTTATGTAAAACCTATTCAAGGTACTACATAGAATGGAAATTCTTGTGGCCCTGTCCACCAATACATTAATCCTATAATGGAAAACTTGGTGGTGGTGGTGGTGGAATATCTCACAGAACCACCCTCAACCTGTAGCTCCTCTTATATCACTACGTCCTTATAAGACACCCTGGACATGTTTCGAAGATCCTTAACAATGGTTCTCCCTCTTCTATGGTAGTCCATCCCCAGCAAGCCATACATCCTCTACATGTTGGGTCAGTAAATCAAATTTCATATGAACTTAGTGGCTACATTCATATGAAAAACCCTATCAAGGAATTGTGGATCCTCTTCCCTGGCCCTAAATCATAGATCCACATTCTAGATCACATTGTGGGGAAGCCTCTTGTGTTGAGACCATGAATGTTATTTTCATCAGGATACTATAGATGAATAAACACAATGACAACCACCACTATCACCATACATCCAGGGTCCCACTGTGTGGAATATTTTTATAACTAGATCTCTCCCTATTACTTCAACATAAATAGGTATGTATTGGTAAACTAATCTGGTGTGAATGTCCATGTTGGGGACCCTACTCGAACATCCATTCTTAGAAGAAACCATCACACACCTTGTCAAGGGAGCAATGCATGAGGTCAGTGAGCCTCACATCATAATCATATAATGTCATACTACACTATTGTATATGAATATTCTCTCAAATATAAACTATGAAAAATAATTATGAGTAGTAATAATCATTAATGGGATTCTTGATGTCATTCAATGAGCACATCGACTCCTCATTGGTATGTGTGACCAGACTCTACCAATGCTAACCGACTCCACTAAAAGGACTTTTTTACTATGAAAACCATTTCATTAATATTAGTTTATTAATTCCTGAAATATTAGATTTCAAAAACAAGGAAATATATTACTACTTGTGTATCTGGCTCACTTTGGATCTATAGTAGGATCTAATGTTGAAACTCAAAGAGTAAGATAAGCTTATACACTTCATCAGCCAAACCTAATAGCACTATTTTATACACAAATGGTGGGGGTCACTAATCCCTTAAAAGATGGAGGAAACACTAGATGATATGGCACCAAAACTATACATTATCACTAAATGGATCACCGTCAATATCCTATATTGTTACCCTGGATATCTGTCTTCATGGAGGTGGTATGAAAGTGAGAAAGACATACAATAGTTAGATAATCATATATATATATATATATATATATATGAGGAGATAACTCAAAAAGGGATTTCATATGTCTCAATAATATATGATCATTGAACCAAGGTTCCCTTCTGGTAATGTCTAAGATTTCTAAGTCAATAAGAAGGTAGTCAGAGTCCTTGTGTTTGGATAAAATAGTCTCCATTCAATCCCTCGGTCCCATATCCTAAAATCACCACTTAATACAATCCAACATTTTTACTAATCTCCAACTAATTATCCTAAATGGTAAACATACCAACACCATCAC
This sequence comes from Viscum album, assembly GCA_963277665.1. NCBI lineage: Eukaryota > Viridiplantae > Streptophyta > Magnoliopsida > Santalales > Viscaceae > Viscum > Viscum album. Next base: position 146,300,929 of record OY728133.1, on the reverse strand, counting down.
AAGGAATTAACTTCTTTGATAACACTCTATCATGAACTGACCCAGCATGGCCTTCCTGGAAGGTGGAAGGCTGAGTGTCAGAACCCTTATCTCACCTCTTATAGAAATGGTATAGATACAAGTTCTACGAAGGTATAAATAATTTGGGTGTCCATTTCATTATTTACCTAAACTCATGATATAGTGACCCATGAATATCATACATTAATATTACATCATTTTTTTAAAAATATTCATTACATTATACAAAAACACACCTGAGGACCTATAAATTTTAGAGCCTTTGGAATCCTGGAAACATATACACTATTACATAATTGAGAGACATCATCTCCCACTACATTCTTCATGAATATAACTTTTTTAGAAATATCATACATAATAAAGTTATTCATATTATGTGGAAATTAAACATAGGAAAGGTGATCTTAGAAGAATCGTAAGGGTTAAAAATGATGCTATGTAATAATAACATTAGAATAATTGTGTGATAAATTGAGAATAACGTCTGAAAAGAGAACAATGATATTAAACCATCATAATCATGAACCATGGAATTTATTTTTTTAGTTCATAAAACATTAATCACCACTAAAATAAAGAACATGATCCATAAGAGAATAAAGTTTCTAAGACATGGATTTGTGTAATACACATAAATAAAGATAATCATTTAGAAATTAGTTATGGATTACTATCATGGATATATATTAGAATGAGTTCAATCCAAAAACTATCCTAGTACTAAATTCTCAATTTGATGAGCATCATGGTGGATAAATTTCATTACAAAACAAATATCACTAACCATTTAATTCATGTCCTACTGAACTGAGTTTAACCAATATTGCAGCACTGTTTGTATCATGATATAAAAATCATTACTCAATGAATTTGATGAAGATATATGTTTCATTATTCCCATAATAAAATCCAACATATGTTATTGACATGATTATATAAAACTAGTATATAAAACCCATGAAATTGAATGGTTATCATAAAAAAATTATCATATCATTACTAATTTAAAAGAGGACAGTTTCATAATAATTTCATTAGGGAAACCCCCATGAATAGAATATGGTTTCATAATCATTTCCCCAAGGTATAATTCATGGAATACTTTATCCTAAAAATCATTTCATCATCAACATAATTCATTCAAAGAAAGAATAATAATTTTATCCTTGGATCATATCAACAATAATGAATATGTAACTTCAATTGATGAAATCACAAAAAAAATTATTTTTATCAATAATTTTAATTTTCTTAGAGAAAATATTTTTTCCACTTTGAAATGAATTCTAAAATATAGAAAAAAATTTAAAAATATGTTCTTTTTAAAATAATGTATTTGAAAAAATTACAAAATAACAAGGAAATATTATTTACTAAAAATTACTCTGAAACAATGTAAGGTAATATTGAATTATTTTTGAACTCATTAAATCATAAATATTTTTCATGTTGTTCATGTTAAAAACAATATTTAATTTCCTATTTCTAATAAAATTGAAAGGGAAATTGTTTTTGAAAATACAATGATGATTATTTTTAAAACATTTTATAATAAATAAAATATGGGTTAAAATTTATCTTTTGATAATCATAAGTTATTTTTCAACCATTTTTTGAAAACATTCTTAGAAAACATGGTTTTTGAAGTAAACAGATTTCTGACCGAAGTGTGAAATAATATTGAATTTTTTTTAATTAAATAATCATTAATATATTAAGTTCCAAAGTGTGAAAAATGATACCATTATATGAAGATATCATGAATTTCAAAAGAATACAACAACTCAAGATAATTATATGGATATGGATCAAAATATATAATCATGGAAAACATAATCCAAAAGAATCCCGATAAATGATGAGATTATAATCATTAAATCTTTACCACATTGTTAACATTAAATAATAATCTACATGAATAAATAAAATAACATTAAAATCAAAAAATCATGAGGTTGAATAATAGAATTATATTACATGTCAAAGGGGATATATACACACCTCTAGATATAATATGGGTGCAAAACATAATTACACCTCAAACAAGGAAAATAGAGAAAAAATATGTTACTAATTTGTTACCATTTGAGCTGTAAATGCCATGAAAGAGAGATCCTAACGTGGATCTATAAAACCAAATAATTTTCCGGATAATATTCATAGTTTACATGAATAGTAATTATATACACCACTTTCAATAAATTGGGGGTGAATATGAAATGCTTCTCACTAAAGTAAAATGGGAGACATAAATATTTTAATGATTAGTTAAACTTTGAACCATAAATAGCATGAAATATTGATCCAAAAATGGATAAGTAATCCCAAATATTTGTTAGGGGAATAATAAAAATATATATTTGTGGATACTATACACACCTCTTAAAATAAATAGGTTGTGAATATTTCATTTGACTCAGGAATGTTAAATGTTAGATGAAAATACATTACCTTAAGTATTTTGATTAATTTTAAGAGTTTAGAAATCTTGTATAATAAAAATAATTTTATTATAAATATATTAAATAACAATAAAAATATATATCATACTGTATATTATTTTTATATTACCTTTTATTACCCATTTATTTACAATTCCTTGTAAAAATAACATTACGGGCAGTAGCTGATTTGGTTTCAGGTATGCTTTATCATTTTATGTCATGTGCCTCTTCCTCAACATTTGTTTCATCATATCCATAATTTAAACCTATATATATATATATATATTATTCAATATAAATTTATTTAGATAAATCCATAATATATATTGATAGGAAGAAAATACACTGTTTATGGAGATGGTATGTTTTACGTACGCATGAAAGTTGTTCCCATTTTCTTATCAGATTGAATGAATGAAAATTAAATGATATATATTACCTCCTAAGAATAAATTATATTTAACACATCACATGTTTTCATTTAACACATCCTTAATAACATATATGAAATGTGAAAATGAGTCACATTACATAGTGAGGTTGTATTCCATTGTGGCCATGAACGATATTATTATATTCCCCCAAAATAGAATATTTTATGGTTTTTGTGATATAGTAAACAAATAATAAAAATAACATAATAAATTTCATATATATCATATATAAACAATATATTATTCATTATTTCCAGCCTATAGTGGTGTTAATGGAATGCCAAATGAAATCGGTTATCAAGGATTGTAGTCCACCATACATTCGAATGGTGAATTCATAACCAATTTTAGGGAAGTGGATAAATATTTTGAGCCATTCCCTTAACATAAAAACATATTTTTATATGGAGGATACTATGATTATTATATAATTATGTTTTATATTTAATTAAATTTATTGAGGAAGAATAAACCCATAATGGTCATTGATGAACATTATAACTTCTTGGTCATCCTACTTTGATTTTCACTAAATCCATACTAGGATGGATTTATTCCCAAAATAATTATTTTAATATGAGGGGAGGTAATTTTAGAGTTAATTTTTACATATCTTGGTTGAGAAAAAGTTTTTTAATTTTTGAATAAGAGAGTATAGGGGGTTGCCTTTTATAAGTGGGGAAGAGGACACACTCATTTTTTAATGAAATGTGGGATTGTAAAGACCTTAACCCATGTTTCCATGAGTCTGTAACATAATTTATTATATTTTTATGATAAAAAATAATGTTACAAATTTTAGGATATAATGGTTGTTTTGTTTTGGAAAACCAGATACAAACTTATGTTTTAAATTACTACATAAAATAAAAAAAATCAAACTCCATTGGAAACATCCATAAATCATAATTATACCTGCATGTCATTCATAATATAGAAATTCAAATCCAAAGGAAAAATAAAAACATATGAAATGGTCTATATTATATTATTATTAATGGTATTTAAAATTTTTTAATTGAATATAAACAATACGGAATGAGGAATGACTAATAACATTTTCTATTAGAAGAAAATCCTGACGATAATATGGAATGAATAATTCATAATGAAATAATTCATAATTCCAAAATCATAATAATACCATCCATGCCTCGACCAAGAGAATTGAAAATAAATGGTTAAGGCCTCAGCAAAACCCAGTTCTATTTTGTCTAATGAGACTTTCTGATCTATAAATTATAAATATGGGGCTACAAAAAGAACATAACAAGTCCAATGAATACCTCATCTGAATATAAACTACATATACACATGAAATGTAATTAACATTCACGAATTATTAAACACAATCACTAACAATTACGAGTAATATGGTGAATGGTATCAAAGAAGTACTTCCATCATCAAAATGATCATAAAACATTATATAAAATATATTATATGATAATGATAGGATATTTAACTTAATAAATCATAAAATTCGATAGAGGTGTTGAAATTAATTAAAATAATCTAACAAAATAACTGAGAAATTATTTTGAGAAATAGCAATTTTTACTTCACAAAAAAGTGTAATTTTGAAAAAATAATTTTTATTTGTTATAATTGATTCAATAAAACTAGAAACGAAAAAAATAATTTTTAGTAAAAAAATACTGATTAAAGATAAATAATGGTGTCAAAAAATATATTATGCATGGTACATGAAAATGGGTAAGGAATCAATAATTTTTCTTAATCGGGATTAACTATCGAGAAGAATTTAAAAATCTACCTTGTAAAAAAGATATTTCCCATAAAATCAATATTAAATGGTATAGAAAAATTATATTGGAATATATAAATATAATTTAAAAGGCATATATAAAAATAATGAATAAATACATTGTTGTATAGAGGGAAAAACCCAACTCGAATTAAAATGGAGGATTTGGAAGAAACACTTACCTTATGTCTAATAGTGTTCTACAAATATACTTATTGTTATAGATAAGGAAAATAAATCCATTAATTAATTAATTAATAACCTATCCTACTTTTTTTTTTTTTATTTTAATTTTATTAATTTCATTTATTTTCTTTTAATTAGTTATAAGTTTTAATTCCATCATTCGAGAGTGTTCTTTTCCATGGTTTTAATTATTGATTTTATTTTATAAGATTATGGTGGTTCATATAAAATGAGAATAATTATCCATAACTGAAATTATATGTTACTAATTATCATGTAGTATATAAAATGATTATGTGCGTATTTTGGTTATATTGGTTAAGGATGGATCATTTGATAAAATAATAGTGATAATCATTTAGTTTATTTTTCTAGTTCATCAATCATCACAAACAAGTTTTAATTCATTAATTAATATTATAATACAATAAGTGTAAAGACCTAGAAATTACTATAATTTTTTTAATTGAATGGGAATTTTATGAGTCCACCAAAATTTACGGCGAATGATTCTGAGGCATGGAGCACCCAGAAAGAATTATTGAACTTTTGTTCAGGTACGATCAGTAAATGTGCGAGCGAGTTTTTCTAACTTTTGAACCAGTGCTTAGAATTGAAATCTGAGGACACAGTTGAACTTGTAGCACATGTATTCTCTAAAGGAAACCTTCCCCTCGACCATAGTGGTTCGATAGTGAAAGATAGAATTTGTGTTTTTCATGGATGAATAAAATAAAAATAATGTTGTGTAGCTTTTATTTTTATTTTTAATTATTAATCTCCATGTGGATGTCGAGAAGTGGGGACCACCAGACCTAAACCTCCCATGAATGATTATGATGGTGGGGACCACTCGATCTAACTTCCCATGAGAGGTTATGGTAGTGGGGACAACTTGGGGTATAAACCACCTTGAACTTTCATTTAATGGAGAAACCATAAAACTTCCTATTAAATATGGGAGAGACTCTACAACGCCTCCAACATTAGTTATCAAAATTCAATTCATTTAATTAGGATATTTTTAATTTGTGACAACAAACTAAATAATAGATATAATAATCTATTATCTTGTCCTAAATTATCATTTTGGTGGAATTGGGAATAAGTCTTGGCAAAGGAGAGAGCGTTGGAGAACTTGGGACAAAGCTCTCTAACAAAGAATGCCAATGAAGAATGCCGACCTTGACTTTGATATTATTCCTCAGGAAATCCTCCAACATGGGATGCCTTCAATCGATGATCATCTTCCCCTCTCCAAAGACTTCATATTCTCCATCATTATCACCGTCGATAAATCAAACGAGGTAGGAAGTTATTATTAATTTCTTGAATTCAATCGATTAATTTCCTTGTTCATGGAAAGCATGGAGAACATGGATCAACCAAAACGATTTGATCTGCGTTTTTTATTAAATTGAAGAGTTTTCCATTCTTGAATATTCATTTTTGTTGAGATGCTTGATACCGCTCTAATGCGGATGGTGCGGGCCAAAATAACATGGCACAACCCCTCCTTCGTTCTTCCTTTTTGTGTTCTTCGCGATGGAAGAATGTGGCTTACACCACAATGATGAACAAAGAGAGAGGACGGCTAAACTGGCCACCGGTGAAGGCACGAAGCCCCCCCATCCCACCGTTCTACCACTCGCAACCTCAATGCCCCATGGCCAAGCCACCACCTAATATGTTGTCACCTTCCATAGCAGAGCTTCCGCCCGCGGACCCACCCCCAGTGCCACCGCTGCCATCTGCAGCCGAGCCACCGCACGCGGCCTCACCACTCGAGCCGCTGCCGCCATTTTCCGCCCCGTTGCGCCGCTTGTAGCCTCGCCGAGCCACCCCACAGCCTCCCCTCTTCCTGCCGAGTAGCCCCAGGCTGGGGTGAGCCGCCCCGTGCCCTCGCGGCACCCCTCGGTCGAGCAACCATCGCGGAACCCCCAGGCCTAGCCATCCTCGTGGCACCCTCGGGCCGATCTACCCTCGTGACACACCCACAGTCCTCCTCGGCCCCTCACGGCCCGTCAGACCATACAGTGGACCGGGCCGACCAGTACAGGATGGCGAGACCCAGCAGGCCGTGCGAGACCCAGTGGGCTAGGACGAACCCAGTAGGTCAGCCCAGGTATACCCAGACCGGGTCGGCCCAGTCCGGGTCAGACCGGACCCAGACCCACTAAGACCCTTTTATGCTCCTTTGGCCATAATTTTGGCACCAGACTTCTTTTCGAAAAACTATATCTGGCAATAGAAATCATGGAGCAAACATGACCCTTTGAGTATATCCCATTGTAGATTTGGATAAATTTTTGAAACAATGGGGTTGAATCTAGTACGAATCCAACTGGTCCCTTAGGACTAAAATGCCAATAACTTATAGATCGGGCGTCCGATTGACGCACCATCTATTGTGTTGAGACCCCTATGATGTGGAGGTCCATTGAGATACGTCTTTATCAGACTTCATGGATGTTGGAGTATCGACCAGTGGCTTGGGAAGCAGACTCTCCCAAAGATGAGAAGGCCTAGTGTGGGAACCCATTAGCTGGCTATGACGAGAATCATGCTCCTAGAGATCCCATGTGGGTCTACACTTAGAGATCCTGTATGGGTAAGATCCAAGAGATCCTCTGTGGGTTAGCTCCCAACGATCATGTGTGGGTCAACTCCTAGTGATCTTTTGTGGGTTAGCTACTATCGATCCTATGTGGGTCAACTTCTAGTGATCCTGTGTGGTTCAGATTTTAGAGATTATGTGTGGGTCAGCTCTTATCGATCCTGTGTGGGTGAGCTCCTAGAAATCCTATGTGGGTATGCTCCTAGAGATCTTGTGCGGGACAGCTCCTAGCGATCATGTCTGGGTCAGCTCTTAGCGATCTTGTGTGGGTCACCTCTTAGCGATCCTGTGTAGGTCAGCATTAGAGCTTCTTAACAGAGTAAGATGATTCATTAGTTATAACGAATCATCTCTACTACCGTACCTAAGTTATACCTAGTGTGAGTTGAGTCAGAACCTCTATGTTCCTTCATGATTGTGATGGATTACTTGATAACTTAGGTATATGCATGGGAATATACGAAAGTAGGGTAATCTGTTATTTTTATACTTTTTGGCTTATCGTTGGTAGATTTTGTGAGTCCTCGTGGGTCTCGGGGTTTATAATATGTATAGTTATACTCACCCCTGCATGGGTTATGCCCCCACTTTGTTATGTTGTATGAAAACAACAGACAGTGTTGACTGATGCGGAGAATACCAGGACTGGACGGTTCCCAGAGTTGGACCATACGATATGTCGGTACGCAAAGGAGATGGGTGGAATTGGAGTGCTGAGGAGGTTATCTATACCCACCCTTCAGGTATGAACCTAAAAGTATGACCCAATAGCTACTTTTATCTTTCTTCAGTTAAATTGTGTTTCAGTTGTACATGTATTTTTATAGTTGGGCTTGTATTCCGGCCCCTTTTACATTCATCACTCTTTTTTTAGACAATTTACTTGTGTTCGTATCTTGTTGTGTGATGGGTTGAATGTGTTTACAGGATAAAAAAGAAATGCCTTCCCAGTTTTAGGAAATACGCCTTTCGGTGCGAGTCGCCAGACCTTGGTCTATAGAATGTGGGTTTGGTGTAGTCATGACACGGGCCCCAGGCGACAGGTCCTGACAAGTTGGTATAAGAGGAGTCGGTTCTACCACACAACATAGGACTATGAACTTTATTTTTATTAGAAATAATGTTAAGTATAGAGTGTATGGTCATCAGTTTAAGAAATATAGTGTTAGTGCGGCGACTGATGTATCCATACACCATGACCCTGACTTCTAATTACTGACTCAGTGCACGAAAACACTGATTGCATGTGTGTTTTCTAGAGTTTTCCTTGTGACCTCTTGAGTCAGCTCACAAGGTATAACTTATTGTCTGTTGCACACCTGTTTCATTTCAGTATGCCTCTACTCAGACAAACAGCTAGGGTTCTGGGAGTTGTACGCACTGATAGCCCACCTAGTGACGATGCCTCAGTGCAGGGCCCTTTTCCAGTAGAGACACCAGCTGAAGCAGTAATGGTACCTTTATCTTTTGGGACATTGATTCCACAAGCCCCAGTAGTAGACGGTGCCCGCCACTTGAGCGTGTTGCACGAGTTCTAGCGCCCAAGGCCACATAGGTTTAGGGGAGAGATGGACCAACAGGTGGATGAGAATTGGATGGAGGTTGTGGTGAGAGTTTTCCGACTAGTAGGAACACCAGTAGATCTTCTTGTGATCATGGACACCATCCTTCTACTAGAAGCTGCAGGAAGATGGTAGAGCTTTATGATCTAGGTCCATGATGAGGTGATGCTTCTCTGGGAAAACTGTGAGAGCCTATTTCGGGAAGAGTTTGTCCCAATGGCTCTTCCCATAGTGTGGATACAGGAGTTTCTTCATCTGTAGCAGGGCAGCGTGACTGTAGCTCAGTACTCAGTGAGGTTCAAAAACCTCTCACGCTACTCTACAGATATGGTGCGGGACCCATTCTTCATGAACCAAACCATCAAACAGGGGCTCAGGTGGGAGATCATGGATTTGATGATCTCACTCAGCATCCTGACGCAGGCGGGGGTGTAAGAGAGAGCCCTCCTAGTGGGGAGTTTACCTTCTGATCAGTCTCCAGTAGAGAGATCCACCACTAGTCATCATATAGAGAAGACTTTAGTAGCTAGTAGAAGACATATTTCACAGAGGTCTAAGAGGACCAGACCAACAGGTGGTCGACCTCATGAATCATGATCCGTTGCAAGGGGAACTCGAGAAGGATCCTGTCAGGCCAGGAGCGGACAATGTTTCACATTCGGCAGACAGGGTCACATGGGTCATGACTGTCCAACCCACTATACAGATGACTAGTAGACGGTCAAAGGGCCACGTAGACAGAGGTAGTGATTCGACTGAGGTGGTCCACATGGAGTATGTGTATGTGGCCGAAGAGCTGTTCGTGCTGCTGGCAATGGGTGACGATTCAGGATGTTACCGCCACCACCACCAAGTGTTCCACCCCATCTACAGGAACATGTGGACTAGGGAGAGCTCGGCTTCTAGAAGCTGAATATTATGATCATGGAACTCCAAAGATTATATGAGGTACGATATGTTTCTACTCCACCTTAGCTGATGTTCTTATAGACACAGGTTCCTGTAATTCTTTTATTTACACTACCCTCGTTCAGAGATTGGAGATTCTGACAGAGCTGTTGGTTCGATCCATATGGATATATACTCTTATGGGAGCGAATTCGATGATTATTCATTACTTCCATTAGTGTGAGTTTACTCTAGGAGGCCAGATCGTTAGCAAGGATCTCTTAGTAGAAGCGTCGAGCCCTTACAATATCATATTGGGTATGTAATATTTTTTATAGTCCTTGCTCAGATTGACTGTATTAGGTGAAAAGTGCGGTGTTTCCTCACAGATGGGATCTGTTTTACCTTCACCGGTGATAAGGGAGCCTTTACAGTGCAGGATGGACTTTCCCAGAAGTGGGTGCAATCGTTTACACATTAGTTGGCTAGCCATACCCTCAGAGCGGTTGATGTGGAGAGTCCGAGTTATCCTATAGTGGTGGGACAATATGTAGAAGTTTTCACAAATGATGTTATGGGTCTACCTCCTCATAGAGAGGTGGAATTTTATATTGAATTGTACCTCGAGATAGAATCAATATCTACACTAGCGTATCGGATGGCTCCTGCGGAGCTTTGCGAGCTGCAGGTACAGCTAGGGGACTTGAAGGAGAAGGGATTCATCTGGCCTAGTGTTTCTCTTTCAGTAGCCCTGATTTTGTTTGCCAAGAAGGTGGATGTGAGATTTAGGCTTTTTGTTGATTATCGACACCTAATCCGGGTGATAGTGAAGAACAAGTACCTACTCCCAAGGATAGATGACCTCTTTGATTAGCTAAAGGGATCACGGTGGTTCTCTAAGACAGACCTCAAATCAGGATATCAACAGTTCAGAGTGCAGGATGAAGATGAGTAGAAGAACGATTTCAGATGTCGGTATAGCCACTATGAATTCAGGGTTATGCCATTCGATGTGACCAATCCTCTGGAAGTTTTCATGGGACTCATGAACAAGATATTTCATCCACACCATTATCGCTTTGTAGTATTCTTCAACAACAATATTCTAATATACTCAGATTTTGAGGAGGTGCATGCCTAGCATATGCAGGAAGTATTGGACACACTCTGAGAGCACCAGCTTTATGGTATGCTCTCAAAGTGCCAGTTCTGGATCCAAGATGTTCACTTTCTGGGACATGTAACATTGAAGGTTGGATTTACTAAGGATCCAGTGATGATTGTGGCAGTACCTACTTGGGAGCCACCCAGTAGTGCGATAGAGGTACAAAGTTTCTTGGGATTGGATAGATAATAACGGTGGTTTGTGCCAAATTTCTCCAGAGTTGCATCACCAGTATCAGTGTTGACGAAGAAGTGGAAGCCCTTCGTGTGGTCAAAGAGATGCCAGCAGATTCTTCAGGAGCTGAGGTAGAGGCTTACTAGTGAAATCATTTTTGAGGCTTCTGGAGGAGGGCGTAGGGTACGTATTCTACTGCAACACATCAAGGACCGGGCTCAGATGTGTCCTGATGTTGGAGGGAGAAAAGATCGCTTATGCTTATTTATAGCTGATACATCATGAGAAGAACTATACTACCCATGACATAGAGTTTGCAGTAGTGGTATTTTCCTTGAAGATGTGGCGACACTATCTGATTAGAGAATGAATTACAGTATACTATGATCACAAGAGTCTCAGGTATATCTTCTCTCACAAGGACCAGAACTTGAGACAATGACGTTTTCTCGAGTTCATCAAGGACTATGACTTTGAGATAGTGTACACTCTTGGGAAGGGGAAGGTTTTAGCAGATTCACTCAGCAAGAGATCTGGTATACAACTAATAGGCGAGGTGATGAAGTAGCTGGTCACTTTGCAGATATCTTTTGTATATATATATTGAGAAGATTTTCTTCTGTCTCTTAAAATCACTCCCAGTCTTCTTCAGCGTGTCAGGGAGGCACAGAACGAGGACACTGACTGCGAGACACGACATGCTTAGATATCTACAGGATATGAACCAGATGGATTTTCTGAAGGTGGGGAGCACATCAACCTTTTCAGAGGACATACCATGGTACCAATGATGCTTTAAGAATAAGTGATGAGGAAGTTCCACACATCCCCTCTAGCGGTACATCCAAGAGTGGTGAAGATGTACCATGATCTCTGAGGAGAGCACTGGTTTCCAGGAATGAAGAAAGAAATAGAAGAGTTTGTCTCTTGGTGCCTCACATGTCAGCAACTGAAGGCAGAGCATCAGATAACAACAAAATTGTTTCAGCCTTTAGAGGTCCCAAAGTAGAAGTGGGATGGGATATCCATGGACTTTGTGACAGGTCTTCCACGTACATCCAGGGGTCATGACTCGATTTGGGTGATCGTGGACTGACTAAACATGTTGGACCACTTCCTATTGATCAGAGAGAAGGGATCAGTAGAGAGCTTGGGACACCACTACATGTAGGAGATTGTGCGGTTACATGGAATACCCTCAACGATTGTCTGTGATCGTGATTCACAATTCACTTCCTAGATATGGAAGGGGTTGTAGGAGGCCTTCATGAAAAAGATTCATTTGAGCACCGCCTTCCATTATTAGATGGATGGTCAGACTGAGCGGACCATTTAGACCCTTGAGGAAATGCTGCATGCTTGCGTCCCGGAATTCGGTCATAGAAGGGAGGATCACCTGCCTTTGGTGGAGTTTTCATACAACAATAGCTATCACTCCACCATTGGGATGACACCTTTTGAGGCATTGTACGAGTGACCTTGTAGATCACCATTGTGCTGGACTGACCCAGTGGTGTCTGCACTAGTGGGACCAGAGATGGTACAGGCTACCATAGAGAAGGTGCAGATCATCCAGGAGTGGATGAAGACTGCACAGAGCAGGCAGATGTCATATTCCATCAAAATATGGAGACCCCAAGAGTTCAAGGATGGCGACCACATCTTTCTGCGGGTGTCACCACGATGAGGTTTGTGGTGATTTGGACGAGGTGGCAAGTTATCTCCGAGATTCAACTGAATCTTGTAGCTCCTATGTATATTTGGCGAGGTGGCATACCACTTTTCTCATCCACCTTAGTTTCACCAGGTGCAAGACATCTTCCACATATCATAGCTAAGGAGATATGTGTAATGTCTTGGATTTTTCCGTTTATTACTTTAAATATTATATGGAAGTATTTCGAGACCAGGGGTGAAGGCTGCACATCATTCTGAGGTCTAGTGATCCTAGAATGGTGGTTTGATTTTTTTAAGTTATGTCAGTTGGCGCTTGTGTGGAGTTTTGGAAGTTTCTAAACGGATGCCCGGATTAAAAATATGAGGGCACCATTGCATCAGGGATTACAACTTTTAATACGAACGACTCTAACCTCGACCGTCACAGGTCGTCTGCAAAGTTTATGATTGGGCGTTTTAAAAAGGGGAAATACTTTAGAAGGAATAAAATAAATTAATGATTTATTTTATTATTTTAAAATGTTTTCTTTTTTTAGCACAAACTAATCTTCCACTATAAATGTATCCTTATGGAAAATTCACAGGGTTAGCCTCATAACACTGCGAGTTGAGAGAGCGAGATTTCTCTTGGAGCTTGGACGGAGGAGGACGTGTTGGCAAACAACGACAGATCAAAACCGAGAATCGTTGTGCCGACATTGATGGATCACGATGACATCAGCAGAATGACACCTTCATCAGTGATCAATCCTTTCAAAAGGTAGAGGTTGTTATTTCGATTTCTTTTCCCCGTATTTAAGTTTAAACGACGAACATGGATCAACCACGAACAAGTTGATCCGCAGACTCGTATGTTTTTGCGGGAGGGATTTTCTTCAGGAAAATTATGGGGAATTGATCCATTCTTATGTTGTTGTTGATTCTTTCTACTTTTACTCCTATTAACGAGAGCAGATCAATGCCATGATGAATAACGACAGAGGTTCATTCCTCAATTTGTTTATTTGGATTTTCTTCCTCCTTTTTTCCCCGCGCGTTCTTCACGTTCTTCACGGGGTGACGAACAACGGATCGTTGCACATTCGTTCTGCGACGCAACGATCCCAAATGGAAGGTTCGACATTGCAATGAACTTGTGGGGGTGTGGCAATGATGGTAGACGATGAATCAGATCGGATCAGAAAAACTGTTCTTCGAGCGTTCTTTGCGCGAGAAGATATGAACACGTTTTCGGAGCCGATCGGATGCCTGAAAACGTCGGAAACGGATTTGTGGTGTCGGGGAAACCAGAAATTGGAAGTTTTGCAGTGATCGGATGACCAGGTTGAGGATTGGCGCAGCACGGGAGGCGTGCCGGTGAAGAGCGCCGTTTCTGGAAATTTCTAGAATACACAGTGTGTACTTCAGAAGAACACGCTGTGTAGTACTGGCAGTGGATGCTAGGGTTTTGGGGTCATAGAAGAATCACATGGCGTGTTGGACCTTCCCCGAAGCTCGGTGTGTACTTTGGGTAGTACGCGGACACTGGATGGAGTACACGACCATGTACTCCATCACACGGCCAGGCGAGGCCAGTAGCACGGGTCACCCCGTGTGCAGATTACACGGGTCGGAGTACACGGGTTGGTGAGCGTGTACGAGCACATGGCCAGAGTACATGGTGCCAACCCCAGTTACCCAGACACGGCATGTACTACGTACTACATGCCATGTACTATGTTTTTCTACACGACCAGCCTCACGACACGGGCTGTTGTACACGGGCAGTACCCGGGGTCGGACAACATGGCGTATACCATTTCTACACGCTGTGTACTTTTTGGAAAATGGCTTGGTCCTTTTTTTGACTGTGCCTTGAACATCTTTCGTTTGGGTTAGTGCCTCTTCTTCTTGTTTCCCTGAGTGTCAGGAATCTTTCCCTCATGTAGGAATTTGATCCCTTCAGCAGGACATTCTGTGATAGAGTCAGGAATCCATCTGAGAGGCCCGAATCGAGATCCTATATCCATTCCAGACCCTAGGTAGAGTCATGAATCGACGTGAGCAACTCTACCGGGCGTTGATCCTCTACCTAGAAGGTGAATTCCGGATGAGTCGCGGTATCCGCCATTTCCCTGACAGTGATCCTCATTTGTGTATCGAGATCTTTCCCACTCAGGAGTGTGTCCCCCATAATGATTGTATCTATCTCTCATGATGGTTCCTGACGAACATCACTTCTCAGACGGGCGTCATCAGAGCTATAAGACTCATGGGGTGTGTTCTCCCGGAATGAGTGCATCACAGAATCTTCAAACATAATCCCTTATGGGGGTATGTGGTTGCGTGACTTGTCTCTAGACCACGGGTCTGGGTTTTGAGTATATCTGGTATGTTTTATATGTTCTGTAAACATATACTGTGCATAGCTGACTGGAACTTTACTTTGTCTTGCTTTGTGGTTTTCGGGGTCCTCTACTGAGTATGGTTATACTCACCCCTGCATGGGATTTTCCTGCACGTCTGGTGTCTTGTGAAGATGAGCATCCTTTTGACAGAGTCCAGGGAGGAATGGGACATGACCAACCTTTCCGAGTTCCCTACAGGCCGAGGTGTTCCTATGGCCACGAGCGGAAATCCCAGTACCTTTTGAGCTTACAGTTTGGACGTGGCAGTTTCAGACTCTTGTTTATTTTCTTTTTGGTGGGATTGTATTTTTGGCCCAGTTTACTTTTATAGTACTCTACCTTTCGTCGTACTCTCATGGTTGGGTTTAGTTGTATGCATGCATTTTGTTCCATAGTGTTTTATATTTCATCATTTTTGGGCTTGGAGATGTGTGCGTGTGTACAGGTACTTAGGCAATGCCTCCCATGTTTGTGATATGCCTACTCGGTGCTAGTAACCAACCCCTAGCCTATTGGAAGTGGGCTTGGGGAGTCACGGTGTGGGCCCCACTGGGATGGGTCGTGACAAAGTGGTATCAGAGGAGGTCAGTTCTACATTAGGACCAAGAGTCTGTGAGTTTGGTTTGGGGCAATAGTGTTAAGCGTTTCAAGTTTGTCTTTCAGGTTAGAGACCCCAGTGTTAGTGCAGCGGCCGACGTATCCATACACCAGGACCCTGATAACATGATTTTCAACCCGGTTCACAAAAACACTAGTTGGGGGGAAATAAAAGGTACATGCATCCTATAGGAATGGGTTGTGTTTTCCATGTCCTTGGTGTCAGCTATCTAGATATACTCGTTGACTTTGACACATCTGGCTTCTTTACAGGATTCCTTCGTGATGAATACACGCTAGGATTCAGTAGCACGATCCCGGGGATGAACCCCTCAGCGAGAAGGCTTCAATACAAGGACCAGCTCGCCAGGCGTTGCCACCAGGTGGTGCACCTGTTATACCACCACCAGTGGAGCAGCCAGTGGTACCTGCAGTACCGAACGGAAAAGAGGTCAAGCTTAGCGCACTCCATGAGTTCCAGAGATAGATACCCCTCAGGTTCTGAGGTGATCCCAACCCTCAGGCGGCTGAGGACTGGCTTGAGGTGGTGACCAGAGTTTTCGGTCTAGTGAGGACACTAGCAGACCAGATGGTGATCCTAGGAGCAAGCCTTCTTCAGGGTTCGACGGGACGATAGTGGAGTCTGACCACGTAGACTCATGACAAGGACACTCTTTCGTGGATGGAGTTTGATCGACTCTTTAGGGAAGAGTTCTCCCCAGTTATGCTGAGATCTGTGCACATCTAGGAGATTCTTCATCTCCAGTAGGGCAGTATGACCATGGCTGACTATTCATCTAGGTTTACCAACATCACCAGGTACTCGATGGATATGGTCAGGGATCAGTACTTCGGGGATCAGACCTTTGAGCGAGTTCTAAAGCGAGACATCCAAGCTATTGTCATGCCTCTATGCATTTCGACTTCTGCCAGAGTTCTCAAGCAGGCCTTGGTGATCGAGAGCTTCTTGGCAGAGCAGAGACAACCGCCGCCAGTCAGTAGCAGGCAGAGAGGTGCGGAGAAACCGCAGCAGGGAGTCGATGTCAGACGAAGGGATCTGGATGTGGGAGACTTCATAGGAGGACCTAGGATAGAGGACCGATAGTCCATGGCTCTCAGGATGGATCCAGTCAGCCTATGGAGAAGTGATGCTATGCATGCGACGGTAGGGGGAATCTCACTAGAGATTGCCCAACCCGTCGATCTATTGACAGGGAAGTGGTGGATGGACCACCGAGGTCCAGGTTGAGAATAGAGCAGGCAGATCCGCGAGGCTTCGGACGTGGAAGAGGAGTAGGGAGAGCTGCAGGTGGTGGCAGACACTTCGACTTACTTCCACCACCACCCCCAGGAGGTCCGCACCAGGCTCAGGGAGCTGGGGGACAGGGACGAGGACAGCTGCATGTGGTGAGGCGTATGACCCAGGGGATCTAGGGATGATTCGAGGTACGATCTATGTCTTTTCTACCTTATCTTCCATACTTAGAGACAAAGGTGCCATTCATTCCCTTATAGCCACATGTCTTATAAAAAACCTCGAGATTCCGGTAGAACCATTGAATCAATCCTTACGCATGGAGACACCCACGGGAGGAGACTCGACAATCACACACCTTTGCATATAGTGTGATCTTACCCTTGGAGGTGATAGTTTCAGTTGGAACCTCTTGGTGGGAGCATCGAGGCCTTACGACGTCATTCTTGGTATGGATTGGTTATCTTTGGTCCATGCCCAGATTGACTATTTTAGGCAAAGGGTGCGGTGTGTCCACTGTGATGGAACGAGGTTTTCCTTTGTCGGAGAAAAGGAAACCCAGGTAGTAAAAAATGGGCTCATGCATAGGAGAGTGTAGCCGATCACTCATGAGTTGGCTAGCCTTACCCTCAGAGCAGTGGATGTTGTGAGATCACAGTTCCCAGCAGTGGTGGTGGAGTATGAGGACGTATTTCCAGAAGATGTTCTAGGGTTACCTCCCCACCAGAAAATTGACTTCTGTATCAACTTACACCCTGGGATGACTCTGATTTCCTCATCAGCATATCGGATGGATCCTGTAGAGATTCAAGAGCTGAGGGTGCATTTAGAGGATTTGTAGAGCAAGGGTTTCGTGAGACCCTACGTCTCCCCCTAGGCGGCTCCAGTCTTGTTTTCCAAGAAGGAAGGCGGGAGTCTGAGGTTGTGCGTGGATTACCAGCGCCTGAACCAGGTGACAGTGAAGAACAAATATCCACTGCCTATAATTGATGACCCCATCGATCAAATAAGAGGGGCATAATTATTCTCCGAGGTTGACCATCGATCAGGCTATCACCAGCTACGAGTGCAGGATGAAGATATTCTGAAGATGGCTTTCAGATGTCGCCATGGTCACTATTAGTACTTGGTGATGCCCTTTGGCGTGATGTACGCCCCCGCAGTGTTCATGGGGTTGATGAACCATATCTTCCATCCGTACTTGGACCGGTTCGTAGTGGTCTTCATCAACGACATCCTTGTGTACTCGGCGTTAGAGGAGGATCATGCGAGACACCTGCGGATGGTTCTGAACATACTTCGGGAGCACCAGCTTTATGGGAAGCTCCCAAAGTGTCATTTCTGGATTCGGGAGGTCCACTTTCTGGGACATGTCATCTCAGAAGATAGAGTAGCTGTGGACACAGCCAAGGTGGAGGTTGTGTTAGCATGGGAGCCACCTCGGAGCGTGACGGAGGTGCAGAGCTTCCTTGGGTTGGCAGGGTATTACTGGAGATTCATTTCTAACTTCTCCCAGATATCAAAACCGATGAAATCCTTAACCAGGAAGGGTAACCCCTTCGTGTGGACAAAAAAGTGCCAGTAGGCTTTCGAGAAGTTGAGACAGAGTTTGACGAGCGCCCCAGTCTTGAGATTGCCTAAGGAAGGTGTCAAGTACGTAGTTTTCTACGACGCATCAGGGACCGGGCTCGGCTGTGTCCTGATGCAGCAACATGAAGTGATTACTTATGGTTCACACCAGCATAGGCCACATGAGTAGAAACATGAAACCCATGATCTCGAGTTGGTAGTGGTAGTCTTCGAATTGAAGATGTGGCGACACTACCTTATGGGCGAGGGGTTCACTGTCTACTCTGACCACAAGAGTCTCAAGTATGTCTTCTCAAAGAAGGATATGAATCTGAGGCAAAGACGTTGGCTAGAGTTCCTCCAGGACTATGATTTCGAGATTATCTATACTCCTGGAAAGGGGAAAAAGGAGGCGGATGCTCTTAGAAGAAGGTCGAGCTCACAACTGTTGAGTGAGGCGACACAGTAGTTAGCCACGTTACAGTTATCCTTCATGGATGGAGAGGATACAGCTTTTCTATAGTTGATGGTTATCACCCCTCCACTTTTACAGCGAGTTAGGGGGAACATCTTGGGGATGATGACTGTGTGGCTTTACGTGCTTAGTTATCCACATGACATGCTCCTGATAGATATTCGCAAGTTGGGAAGCACATACTTCTTTTCAGAGGACTCACTATTGTACCAGTGGCGTTCTAGGAGGAGGTCCTGAGGGAGTTTCATACATCCCCTTTTGCAGTACATCTTGGAGTGGAAAAGATGTACCAGGATCTCCGAAGACAGTTCTGGTGGTCAGGTATGAAGAAGGCAGTAGCAGAGTTCGTTTTTCGATGCCTCACATGCCAGCAGGTGAAGGCTGAGCACCAGGTTCCAGCGGGATTAGCTCGCCCCTAGAAGTACCAGTGTTGAAGTGGGATGGAATATCGATGGACTTCGTGACAGGCTTACCACGGGCATCCAAAGGGCATGATTTCATCTGGGTGATCGTTGACAGACTCACAAAGTCGGCCCACTTCCTAGCTATTAGGGAGCAGAGTTCCGTAGAGAGCTTGGGGCGCCTCTACGTGCAGGAGATAGTTCGGGTTCATGGCGTCCCCTCAACTATAGTCTCAGACCGATATGCCCGCTTCACATCCCGGTTATGGAAGGGATTGCAGGAGGCTTTTGGGACTCAGCTATGCTTGAGTACAGTGTTTCATCCCTAGACGGATGGTCAGACAGAGAGGACCATTCAGGTTCTGGAGGACATGTTGCGAGCCTCTATCTTGGATGTTGGTCATAGTTGGGAGGACCACCTACCTCTAGTGGAGTTTGTGTACAAAACTAGCTACGACTCCACCATTGGTATGGCACCGTTTGAGGCTTTATATGGGAGACCCTTCCGATCACCGCTTTGCTGGACCGACCCCGTAGAGTTAGCACTCATGGGTCCAGATTTAGTACGAGCTACCACAGAGAAGGATAAGGTCATCCGAGAGCAGATGAGGACTTCCTAGAGCCGACATAAGTCTTATACCGATAGGCGACAGAGACCTCTGGAGTTCAAGGAGGGAGACTACGTCTTTCTTCAGGTCTCACCTTGGCGAGGGTTGCAGAGATTTGGCCAAGGTGGAAAGCTATCACTGAGGTTCATCAGACCTTTCCAGATTCTGTGCAGAGTTGGTGAGGTGGTGTACCGCCTAGATCTACCGCCACAATTGCATCGGGTACGTGATGTCTTCCACATGTCGTATCTGAGGAGGTACGTGCATGACCCATCGCACGTCAATGACTGGGGCGAGCTGGACATCGAGGATGGAGTGACCTTTACTGAGTACCCAGTGGAGATCAAGGATCAGCAAGAGAGGATACTTCGTGGGTGATTGATTCCCTTGGTGCGTGTTAGGTGGCAGCACATGAATCTTCAAGAGAGCACATGGGAGCGGGAGGCTCAGATCCGTGCCCAGTACCCTTATCTTTTTGAGTAGCCCTCGTTTTGGCTTTTTGGGGACGTAAAGCCCCTAGGTGGGGAGAATGTAATGTCTCATATTTTTCCATTTATTACTTTAAAAATTATATGGAATTATTTCAAGACTGGGTTTGAAGGCGGCACATCATTCCGAGGTCCAGTGATCCCGGAATGGTGGTTTGATTTTATTAAGTTATGTGAGTCGGTGCTTGTACGCGGTTGTGGCAGTTTCTAAACGAATGTCCGGATTAAAAATCTGAGGGCACCGTTGCGTCACGGATGACGACTTTTCCTAATAACGACTATAGCCTCGACCAGCGCAGGTCATCTGCAAAGTTTATATTTGGGCGTTTTAAAAAGGGGAAATACTTTAGAAGGAATAAAATAAATTAATGATTTATTATATTATTTTAAAACATTTCCATTTTTTTAGAACAACCTAATCTTCCCCTATAAATGCATCCTTATGGAAAATTCATAGGGTTAAACTCATAACCCTGCGAGATGAGAGATAGAGATTTCTCTTGGAGCTTGGGCGGAGGAGGATGCATTGGAAAATGACGATGGATCAAAATCGAGAATCGTTGCACCGACATTGAAGGATCACGATGACAACGAAAACACAGTGCCTTCATCAACGATCAATCGTTTCAAAAGGTAGGGATTGTTATTTAAATTTATTTTCCTCATATTTTTGTTTAAATGATGAACACGGATCAACCACGAACAAGTTGATCCGTGGACTCGTACGTTTTTGCGGGAGGGATTTTCTTTGGGAAAATTATGGGGAATTGATCCATGCTTATGTTGTTGTTGATTTTGGCTCTGTTTAAGCCTATTAATGGGAGCGTATCAATGCCGTGATGAACGATGGTAGAGGTTCGTTCGTCAATTTTTTTATTTGTATTTTCTTCCCCTTTTTTCCTCGTGCGTTATTCGCGTTCTTCGCGGGGCGACGAACAACAAATCATTGCACATCCGTTCTGCGATGCAATGATCCCAAATCGTAGGTTCGACAACGCAATGACCTTATGGAGGTGCAACGACGATAGAGGATGAAGAATCAGACCAGATCAGAAAGAGCATTCTTCGAGCATTCTTCGTGCGGGAAGATCGGGACATGTTTTTGGAGCCGATTAGAGGCCCAAAAACGCCGAAAGCGGCTTCGTAGTGTCGGGGCGACTAGAACCTGGAAGTTTTGTGGCGATCGAATGGCTTGGTTGTGGATCATAGTAGCATGGGAGGCACGTCGGTGAAGAGCACTGTTTCTTGAAATTTCCAGAATACACGTCGTGTACTTCTGAAGAACACGCCATGTAGTACTGGCGGTGGTGGCTAGGTTTTCGGTGTCAGAGAAGAATCACACGGCATGTGACCCTGATCACACGGTGTGTTGGACCTTCCCTGAAGCTCGGTGTGTACTTTGGGTAGTACGCGGACATGGGATAGAGTAAACGACCGTGTACTCCATCACACGGCCAGGCGAGGCCAGCAGCATGGGTCACCCCATGTGCAGATTACACGAGTCGGAGTACATGGGTTGGTGACAGTGTACGGGCACATAGCCAGAGTACACGGAGCCAACCCCAGTTACCCAGACACGGCGTGTACTCCATACTACATGCCTTGTACTATGTTTTTCTACATGCCCAGTCTCATGACACAGGCCGTTGTACATAGGCAGTACCCGGGGTCGGACAACACGGCATGTACCATTTATACACGCCGTGTAATTTTTAGAAAACGGCTTGGTACTTTGTTCACCGTTCCTTGAACACATTTCGTTTGGGTTAGTGCACCTTCGTCTTGTTTCCCTGAGGGTCATGAATCTTTCCCTCACACAGGAATTTGATCCCTTCAGTAGGACATTCTCTGATAGAGTCAGGCATCCATCCGAGAGGCCTAGATCGAGATCCTCTATCCATTCCAGACCCTAGGGAGAGTCATGCATCGACATGACCACCTCTACCAGGCGCTGATCCTCTACCTAGTAGGTGAATTCTGGATGAGTTGCAGTATCCACCATGGCCCTGGCAGTGATCCTCATATGTGTATCGAGATCTTTCCCACTCAAGAGTGTGTCTCCCATAATGAGTGTAGCTATCTCTCGTGATGGTTCACGATGAACAACACTTCTCAGACGGGCGTCATCAGAGCTAAAAGACTCCCAGAGTGTGATCTCCTGGAACGAGTGCATCACGAAATCTTTGAACAGAATCCCTTATGGGGGTATACGATTGCGTGACTTGTCTCTAGACCACGGTTCTGGGTTTTGAGTATATCTAGTTTGTTTTATTTGTTCTATAAACATATACTGTGAATAGGTGACTGTACCTTTACTTTGTATACCTTTGTGGTTTTCGGGGTCTTGTACTGTGTATTGTTATACTCACCCCTGCATTGAGTTTTCCCGCACGTCAGCTGTCTTGTGTAGACGAGCAACCTTTTGACAGAGTCCAGGATGGATCAGGACATGACCTAGCTTTCTGAGTTCCCTACAGGGCAAGGCATTACTACGACCATGAGCGGTAGTCCCATTACCTTTTGTGCTTATAGGTTGGACTTGGCAGTTTCAGACTCTTGTTTGTTTTCTTTTTGGTGGGCTTGTATTTTTGGCCCAGTTTACTTTTACAGTACTCTACCTTTCGTCGTACTCTGATGGTTGGGTTTAGTTGTATGCATGCATTTTGTTCCTTAGTGTTTTACATTTCAGCATTTGTGGGCTTGGAGATGTGTGCGTGTGTACAGGTACTTAGGCAATGCCTCCTATGTTTGTGATATGCCTACTCGGTGCTAGTCACCATCCCCTGGCCTATTGGAGGTAGCCTTGAGGAGTCATGGCGTGGGCCCCACTGGGACGGGTCGTGACAATATGTGCACAACCCTCCTCAAATCATCGTTCACGGCAAGCTGGATATTGACAATGGGGCGACTTTTACAGAGGTTCCAGTAGAGATTGAGGATCGACATGAGCTGGTTCTTCATGGGTAGTTGATACCTCTGGTGCATATTCATTGAAAGCCCGAGAAACTCACAGAGAGAACATGGGATCAGGAGGCTCAAATTCGTGCTTAGTACCCCCACTTGTTCCCTTAGTATGAGTTATGGCTTACGGGGGTGGAAAGCCCTAAGGTGGGGAGATGTTAAAGACCCTAAAATTCCTGTATTTTTTTTAAATTAAATTGAGAATTTTATGTGTCTGAGAGAATTTATGGCATGTGATTCCGAGGCCTGGAGTGCTTGGAATGAATTATTGAACATTTTTTTGGGTAGGATCAGTAAACATGCTAGTAGATTTTTCTTTCTTTTGAACCGGTGCTCGTAATTGAAATCCTTGGACACTGTTGAACCCGCAGTGATGATATTCATTTATGGAGACCTTCACCTCGACTATAGTGGGTCAAGAGTAAAAGATAGAATTTGGGTTTTTCATGGAATAATAAAATAGAAATAAAGTTGTGTAGCTTTTATTTTTATTATTAATTTTTAAAATCAATGTGGATGTTGAGAAGTGGGGACCACTAGACCTAACCCTCCCAAGAGTGGTTATGATGGTGGGGACCACCCGAACTAACCTCTAATGAGAGGTTATGGTAGTGGGGACCACTCGAGGTATAAACCCCGATGAACTTTCCATTAATGGAGAAACCCTCAAACTTCGTATTAAATTAGGGAGAGCCTCTAAAACTCCCCCATCATTTATTAGGCCAACTCAATTCATTTAATTAGGATATTTTGAATTTGTTCCAACAATATAAATAATAGATATCATAATCTATTATCTGAGGATACCTTATCATTTTGGTGGAATTGGGGAAAAGGCTTGGCAAAGGAGAGAGCGTTGGAGGTCTGGGGAGAATTCCCTACAATGAATAACGCCAACAAAGAACATTGACCTCTACTTAGACATTCTTCCTCGGGACAACATCCATTTTGGGGCATCTTCAATAGACGATCATCTTCTCCCTCCAACGACGTCGTCTTCTCCGACATGATCACCATCATCCAATCAAACGAGTTAGGGGGTTATTATTAAATTCTAGAATTATCTCGATTAATTTTGATGTTCATGGAAATCATGGAAACTGTGGATCAACCAAAATGAGTTGATCCATGATTCGTATTAAATTGAGGAGTTTCTCATTATTGAATCATGATTTTTGTTGAGCCTCTTTCTACCTCTCTAACGTAGAGGGTGTGGGCCAAACAAAAATGGGCCAACCCCTCCACCATTCTTCTTTATTGCGTTCTTCGCTATGAAAGAAAGTGGCTTACACCACGATGACAAATGAAGAAAGTGGCTGGCTAAACCAGCCACTAGGGAAGGAACGGCGCCCCGCCGTCCCGCGGCTCTGCTAGTCGCAACCTCCGTGCCCCCCGACCGAGCTACCGCCACCATCCGCGGCCGAGCTACAACCCGCAGCCCCAGCACTCGAGCCGCCGCCGCCATCCGCAGCCCAGCCGCCGCCCACAGGCTCACCACTCTCACCACCACCACTATCCGCGGCCTCACTGTGCCGCCTGCTGCCTCGCTGAGCCACCCCGTGACCTCCACTCTTCCAACTGAGCAGCCCCAGGCTGGGCCGAGCCACCCCACCCCCTCACGACACCCCACGACCGAGCTGCCCTCGTGACGCCGCTGAGCCGATCCACCCTCATGGAACCTCTCCGCCGAGCTGCCCTCGACGCACCCCCGGGCCGAGCCTTCCTCACAGCACCCCCTGGTCGAGATACTTTCACATCACCCCCCGCGGCCCTCCGTGGCCCCTCGCGGCCTACCGGACCATCCAGTAAGTCGGGCTGCCCCGTACGGGCTGGGTTGGACCTAGCAAGCCAGGCTAGACCCAGCATGTCGGGCCATACCCAGTGGGCCGGGTCGGACCTAGGGGGTCTGGTCAGGTCGAACCAAACTGGGTCGGCCCTGACGGGGTTGGACCAGACCTAGACCCACCACGACCATTTTATGCTCTTTTGGCCATAATTTTGGCACCAGATGTTCGTTTGACGAACTGTCAGCAGCGTTGGAAATTGTGGAGCAAAACAGTCCCTTTTAGTACACCCCACTGGAGATTAGGATAATGTTGAGAAATAATCAGGTTAGAACGAGTACGAATCCAACCCATCCCTCGAGACTAGAAGGGTAATAACATATATATCAGGAATCTGATTGACGCATTTTCTATTGAATTGAGACCCCTATGGAATGGTGGTACTTTGAGGTAATTATTCGTCAGACTTCATGGAAGTTGGAGTATCAACCAGTGGCTTAGGGAGAGGACTCTCCCGGAGATGAGAAAGCCTAGTGCGGGAACCCATTAGCTGGCTATGATAATAAGAGTGCTCCTAGCGATACTTTGGGGGTCTTCTCCTAGCGATCCTATACGGGTCAGCTCTTAGAGATCATGTGTGGGTCAGCTCCTCGCGATCCTCTGTGGGTCATCTCCTAGTGATCCTCTGTGAGTCAGCTCCTAGTGATCATGTGTGGGTCTTCTCATAGCGATCCTCTGTGGGTTAGCTCCGAGCGATCCTCTGTGGGACAAATCCAAGCGATCCTGTGTGGGTTAGCTCCTAGCGATCCTATGTGGGTCAGCTCCTAGGGATCTTTTGTTGGTCAGCTCCTATCGATCCCGTGTGGGTCAGCTCCTAGCGATCCTGTATGGGTCATCTCCTAGAGATCATGTGTGGGTCAGCTCCTAGGGATCATGTGCAGGTCAGCAGCAGAGGCTCTTAACAGAGTAATATGATTTAGTAGATATAACTAATCATCTCCACTACCATAGCTAAGTTATACTCAGTGGGAGGTAAGTCAGAACCTCTTTGGTTCTACATTATTGATATGGATTATATGATAAATTAGGAATATATATGGGAATATACCTAAGTAGGGTTATCTGTTGTTTTCTTATTTATGGTTTTACATGGTGGATTTGGTGAGACCATGAGGATATTGAGGTCTCTACTAAGTATAGTTATACTCACCCCTGCATGGGCTATGCCCACACCTTGGTGTGTTGGATGCAGACGATGAACAATGCTGTCTGAGGCAGAGAATACCAGGAATGGACGGTGCCCAGAGGTGGACTATATGACGTGTCAGTATAGGAGACATGTGGACATGAAGTGATGAGGATGTGATTTGTACCTACCCTTCAAGTTGGAACATCAGAGGACGACCATATAGTTTTTTTTCCTGTTTTTTCAGTTGTATTATATTTCATCTATAATTATATCTTTACAGTAGAGCTTGTATTCTGGCCCCTATTACATTCAGCACTCATTTATTATATAGTTTACTTGTGTTTGTATCCTGCGGTGTACTAGAATGAATGTGTTTACAGGATAAAAAGGCAATTATTTCCCAGTTTTAGGAAATACACCTTTTGGTGCTAGTCACCAGACCACGGCCTATGGAAGGCGGGCTTGGGGTAGTCTAGGCATGGGCCCTAGTGGATGGGTCGTGATAATAAGTTTCTTATATTATTTATAATAATTTATTATTATACCATAAGCATGTTTTTTGACCATCCTGGAAATATTTATTGAACAATGAAAAAGAATCGTCCCAAACAGTGGTAAATATGCACACTACAACTGATATTTTCATTTTTAGAATAAAAGGGAGAGGGAAGAGATTAGATGACTAATTATTCCATTATCATAATAATATTATAGTACATATTATATAATGAATTTATCATTCCTATTCTATAGGTGGAGTTAAGGATTTGATAAGAAAATAAAGGCAATTTAAAAGAAAAAATAGAAGAAAATAAATAGGATTTAACTCATTAATTTCTCTTACTTGAGAACCTCCATACCGAAAAATGTTAGTTATTTTGATTATACAATGGACTCTTGAACATGTGGGAGTTTCTTGGAAAGGTTACTGAGCATAAATTGGTCAATCCTCATTGATATTTAGTTGTGAGGAACTTATGCAGTAATGGTTGGTATTTATAGTGGAGGAGATGGGTGATTTTTGAATATTATATTCATTTGTTTATCATTTTGTCCCAAGACTATGAATATATTGAGAATAATAACAAAATATATTAAAATAATAAAGACATTTTTGATATTAGGGGCTTAAATTATCAATACATCATCTATGACAAAAAAATCATTTCTTTATTAAATACCATAAATTATAGTATTTAACTATTCAGAAACAATTCATGTATTTTATAAAAATACAAAAAATTCACCCTAAACATTGTTTGATGTTCAGAATTAAAAATGATCATTATTTTATAAAAATAATTTTATAAATATGATGAATTTAATTTCTAAATAAAATCATCATTTACTTTAGAAATTCCAATTTTAATGTTATTACAATTTTTTTGTCGCATTGAAAAATTAATTAAAGTATGAAAAATTTATATTACAAATATAAGAAAAAAAATTAATAATTTATAAACCTATTTTATGAAAATAAATTTTCTTTTTAAATCATAAAATTAATTATAAAATTTTACTTAAATATTTACGTCTTATAAAAATAAAAACAATTAATAATCAATTTTTTAAAAAATATAGGAACCTATATTAATATATAAATATATAATATTTTTATTTGTAAGATAACCAAATTTTATTTTTACATTAACTGGTGATGATACAATTCTATTGGTCATGAAACTATTCCTGATGGTTACATTTCCATTCAACTGATCAAGTTACTATTGCATGGATATTTGTCCCTTAACTTCTTGAAATACCTTTTATGTCATTTATTATTCATTTTTAATGTTTTATTATATTTTATAAGTGTTTTTATGTGATTTATAAAATATAAAATTTCTATAATAAGGTAAATTTCATTTATATAATTATGTGTCATTACATTATCCCCTCATAGAAATAATTTTTTCCTAAAAATTTCCAAAATGTCACTACAAAAATTGATTTGGGCAGTTCATCATCATATCATCCTCTGGTTCCCACATCAACTCATCAAGTATTCTTATTTTTACAAAACAACTTTACCGACTAATTCATATGATTCCTCAAAAAATATTTTTTAGAGTCCATGATCTTGGTAGGCTCGTCAAAGTAGGACAAACTAGGAAACATTCCTTTTTCATCAGAAGTGAGAACATTCATTGGGTATGAAATGTACTTCCATAATATAGATATGTGAAACACATTATGAGGATTGGAAACCCTAGGTGGAATTTCCTAATGATAATCCACGACTTCAATTCACTCTAGGATTTCAAAAAGAAGCAATTTAATTAGGGATTAGTGTCCTATTCTTTCAAAATCGTA
Organism: Viscum album; assembly: GCA_963277665.1. Lineage (NCBI taxonomy): Eukaryota > Viridiplantae > Streptophyta > Magnoliopsida > Santalales > Viscaceae > Viscum > Viscum album. The sequence goes on along the minus strand of OY728133.1, from coordinate 146,271,963 downwards.
TTACATCCTTCCATGTAGATAAAATCACGAAAACATAATTTCTAACAAGATATTACAAATTAAATCGTTGATTTGTAGAATATCTATTTTCACTACTTTGAGATGAATTGAAATTGGTTTAAATATTCTTTAACTTTATAATTTTTTCCTTTATAATCCCCAAACATACAATGTTATGTTAACCAACCTCTTCCCAAAAAGTTGGTGTATGACATCTCCTTCCATAAAATACATCATATGGTGCAATTTCAATACTAGAATGAAAATTATTATTGTAGGAAAACTCTACCAAAATTAAATACTGATCACACATACCTTGAAAGTGGAGTGATAATGATCTTATATTTTCTTCTCATTTTTAGTGGTCCTTTAAAATTGTCCATCAGTTTGACAGTGATATGTAGTGATCAAATGATGCTCAGTGTCCAATTCTTTCTATGTAATATTGAATAATTTTGAATTAAATTGTGGATCTGGATCAAACAAAACTAAAAGCGTTGCACCATTATATATTATGAATTCATTAATATAGATTCCTTTATGGTGCTCTTGTTAAATTTCGTCTCTTATAGTGATAACGTTTGAAGATTTGTTAAGCTGATCAATAATTACCCATATTTAATCATTCGTTCATGGTGAGATTGGTAATCTGATAGCAAAATCCATTGTAATATCATTCGATTTCAATGTAGGAATAGTTATAAGTTTCCCGAATTCGCTAGGATGTTGTCTTTTAGCCTTCACACATTTAAAAATAATCATATGGACACATAATCAACAATTTTTTACATCATATTATCCCCCTAAAAATAATAATTCAAATATCTATAAATCATAGTGATACTACAGAGTATAGAGAAATTAATTCTATGGGAATCATCCAATAATACCCTTTTTAGCATTGGGTATTGAGGGAACACAATGTCTCATTCCAAATTTCAGAATTCCATCCTCATAAACAATGTACAATAACATCCTATCATATACAACTTTTTTTTTAATATTCTCATTATCATATGAAATTTTTTTAATCCTTTCTAATAAAGATGGTTGGGAAACAAATTGAAAAATTAACGATGTTTCACCATACTTGAAAATTCCACTATTCATATTTTCTAGATTCATATACAATGTATCCTTGTGAATATTAATTTATTTCAAAACACCATGACCCTTCTTTATTAATGCATATGCTACCTTATTATCCTTTCTTGGGTGGTAGTGTATTGAAAAAACCATAATCCTAGAGTATCATGAGCCATAACCATTGCCTCATATTGAGTTCATTCAATAAAAAGATGTATTTTATGAAATATTTATCCATATATATCTCGAATATTTCAATATATAGATATTATCTTCATATTTTTAGAGGAAATATTACTATTACTAATTCAAGATCATGAATTGGATAGTTTTTGGTTAGATTTAACTGCCTATATACATTGAAAATAACTATATCATTTTACCAAAGGAAACATATACATCTATATTTGGAATAACTTTAACTAAGAAACCCCCCATTTTCTGAAGGCAGATTCAAGATTTCATTATTCACTAATTTCCTATTAAATTCACTATAACATTTATTAAATTTTTTATCCTTAAGAAGATTACCTCTTTAAGAGTATGATTGGTTAACAGGTTAGCCAATCAGGAAATATTATGAATGAAATGTCAATAGTAACCTGCAAAACAAATGAAACTATGTACCTACGTTATTTTCGTTAGTGTATTACATTCTCGGACTACCTTTGTATTCAAATGATCAATAGATATTCAATTGTTATAGACAATTTGGACATGAAATTAAATAGTTTGAATACATAATTCACACTTTCTAAACATCCCATATATCTAGTTTCTTTTAATAGTCTCCATAACAACCCACAAGTGGTTCTCATAGTCCTCATAGATTTTAGAATATATCAATATATCTTCAAAAAATATAGTAAAAAATCATCAAGATATTACTTGAACACTATAGTCAATTAGATCCATAAAAACATAGGGTTTATTAGTAAATAAAAATGGAATTAATATATATTCATAATGTCCATACCTTGATAAAAATGATTTCTTTGTAATGTTTTCCTTCATCACAAACATTATATAATATCCTGATCTAAGATTAATCTTTGAAAAATATTGAGCTCCATGAAGTAGATAAAATACATCATTAATTAAAGCAAGAGGATAATTTTTCATTATTGTAATAACATTAAGATATTTATAATCAATGCACATACCCGTTGATCCATCATTCTTACGGATATAGAGAATATGGGATACCCATTGAGAAACACTAGGGTGTATAATACAATATCACTCAATTCATTGAGTTTATCTTATACACTACTAATTTATCAGTGGAAATTATATAAGGAATATTTGATATATGTTATTCCCATGAATTAATTCAATAGAGAGCTGAACTACCCACATTGGAAGATTTTAAGGAAAGTCCTCTTGAAATAAATCAATATACTCTTGTAAAATTAACAAATATTCAATTTAATGATACATAGCTAATGTTTTTTCTTCCTCCACACGAATTTCATTTATAAGTGCTACTAAAGGTGGACCTAAATGAGAACAAGATGATGATGTTTCTTCTCTAATAATAAAGGATTGTAAATATTCTCCACAAATTGTAACTTCTTTATTCATGAAATACATTTTCACATTATATTTTTAATTCCATTCCATACATAGGATTATATAAAAATAAACCACAGGTAAGATGATGATATTTTCAAATGAATCATAGTTATATTTCATAAAGTGGACAAACTGACACACATTTATTAAAATGATACATCCCTTAAGAGTTTTTACTGAAAATTACTTTTTTAAATCAAAAAGTAAATATAAAATTTTACTGGATAACTAGGAAGTTGTAAAGGAATATGACGATACAGAATCATGTAAAGAATTTTCTTTGTTTGAGTAAATTACTAAAGTACTTGCCACCCCATCTTCGGAACATTAAACTATACAATTGTTATTTTTTATGCTTAGCCTTGATCCCTTTCCCTGTTCTAGAGAATGTTTCCTTGATTCTTAGGAATGTCATTTGCATAGTGTCACTTATACCTAAATTTTTTAAATTGAATATTGGTAGCTTATTTATTTCTATTAAAATCATTATCATGGTGTCCTTTTTCTAAAAACATGTAAAAAACTCATTTTCCATTTAAATACGGTGAAAGGTGTTTGATTCCACAAGTATACCATGTTGTAAAGTTACATTTTTATTCATCCTATTATCCACTCTTTACTCCACCACCATTTTCTTCTATTTTTTCCCTTTAATTCATAATATATAGAGAAATATTTCTCTGCCTTCATAGAATATGAGACTATATATTAATATGATTATAAATTTTGGGAGACCAGATTCCTTCGGAAGAATGGATTTAACCAATTAAATAATCATTCAACATTACTATATTGATTACAAATGTAATCTGTGACATGTATTTCTAACCATAAAATTTTTCTTTATAATCCACAGTGTTCTCATCCTCTATTTTTTCATAATGAATAATTTAATTTTCTTATCTAATATCAATTTGTGAGGGAAATTATTTTATTGGAAATTTCCCTAAAAATCAGTCCATTACATATTTTCAATTTTGTCCGAATACTTTTTCTTAAGATAAACATCCATGATAACATTCTTTCATTCATTACTATCGAAATAGAAGAAATATATTCTGTAAGGATCTTATCCACTGATCCACTACAATTAGGGCTCGAGACCGATTGATTGATGGAGTTTATTTGTAACAAATGTGGTCAAAATATTTTACTCAAAATTATTGATTTGGATGCTACATAAATAAACGGTTAGTGTTTATTACTCGAGTTAGCTGTCCCATTATAGCTATATATTGAACAACACTACTAACATCTCCAATACCAACATAATTTTCTTGAATATAAGGAAAATACATATAAGGGATATGTGTGTCGATTCATTTTCTATTCCTTCCAATAAAAACCACTTCTAGATAATGATATACACTAAATTAGGTTATGAATCGAAATGATTAATTTTCAGTCATACAAAACATTACTATAAATTAGAAATTTATGCATATGTAATCCCATAATAAAAAACAAAGTTTCTTTAGGGGCGTGTTTACTTTTAAATCCTTCTAAATGGTTTTTAAGTTAAATCTGAATTATCCTAAGAATATCCCCTTGGTGTATCAACCAAGGTGCACAACAAGGCTCGTCGTCATGTACCAGGTGATCCCATGATAGGCTTGAGACACCATTTCAGAGTTGTTACCCCTAGGTACATTTGTTCCAGAACTACATCCACATGTAGTATCCAGATATGAATGTACTATTATGAAGACCCACATAATCTATAAAATACCAATATTATAGGTTATTTTTTTTATGTTTATCCAAAAAGTATATCTTAGGTTTTTTCCCAAATCAATGTTTTCTAAATCCAGTTTCTATGTTCTATACTAAACATCTTTTGATACCAACTATAAATATCCTAAAACTAGTTTCATATATGTGGTGCCTTAATTTATTAAATTTCAATGATAAACAGTGATGTATTCCCATAGGACCAAATGTTTTAGTTGTTTTTGGAAAACTAGATACAAACTTTGGTTTGACAGTAAACATGAAAAGAAAAACTATAGAATTACTCTATTGGAAATATCCATAAATCCAAGAGTATCCCCATATTTCATTCATAATATACATCTTCGTATCTTAGGGAAAAATAAAACATAAGAAAATGGGTGAGTTCAGAATCCCAGTAATGGTATGTAAAAGATCAGTATATTATACAAACAATCAGGTGTGGCGAATGACTAAAAACACATTCCATTATAATATAATACTAAGAAAAACATGGAAAGAATAAAATCTCAATAAATAATTGCATTTAAATAGTCACATGAGAATGAATATTTACCATGGATATTATACTATAATAATAATCACATGGATTATGAATTAATAATATCATGATTTGGGAATTCATAATTATACACATTATTAACAAACCATCGATGTTGTTGGAATATCATCAGAAAATAAATGGTTAAGGCCAAGGCCAAATCCATTTCTGTTTTTTACATGAGACATACCAAAGCATAGAGTTGAAATAGTGAGATCAAACCATTACAAAAAATGTTTAATTCACTCCTCATATGAAAATAAACAATATATACATATGAAAATAAAATACTCTTCCTCTATTAATAAATAAAATCACTGACTATTTAAAGTGATACAATGAATAGTATTAATGTAATACATCCACGGTCAAAATGATCCTAAACCATTTAATGAAATATTTTTGATTATAATAATAAGATATAAATATTAATAAAGAAAAAATTTCAGGTGATGTGTTGAAATAAATGAAATAATATAATGAAACCATCAAGAAATTGTTAAGAGAAATACATTTAATCGTTTGCAAAAAATATTTCTGTTGAAAATTTGATTTTTTTGTAATAATTGTTTGTATAAAAAAATGAAATATAGTTTTTGATGAAAAATTAGTGCTTTTAAAAAAATAATGGTGTCCTAAAACAGATTATGGATGGTACATGAAAATGAGCAAGGAATGGAGAAGTTCCTTAAATCAGGCATGCACATTAGAAAGAAATTAGAAGGGAACACTGTAAAAAATGTTTTTACCTATTCAATAAAGATAAAAATACATAGATACACGGGTTTGGAATATAATAAAAATATTTAGAATAATTTAATAAACTGATGGAAGAATTACCTTAGTGTAGTGAAGGATAAAACATAACCCGAATGAAAATGGAGTTTCTTGAAGAAACCATTACCTTTTGTTTGAAAGTGTTTGGAACATGTAATTAATGTCCTAGGAAGTGAAATTAATTAATTAATAAAATAATTAAGAACAATTGATACATGTATTTGATTTACCATAATTTTATTATGTTCATTTATAGTTTTTTGATTAGTTATAAGGAATAATTCTATCATTGAATAGTGTTATTTTCCTTGGTTTTCATTATTGGTTTAATTGTATAAGAATATAGAGGATCATATAAACTGATAATAATTTTATAGAACTGAAGTAATATTTTATTAAATATCATACTGTAGACATAATTTTTATATATTTATTTTTGTTATACGAGATGAGGATGAATCATTTGAAAAGATAATAGTTGTAATCATTTAGATTATTATCGTGGTTCTTTGATCACCCAAACTAGTTTTGATTCATTAATTAATATCATGACTATATACTAGTTCGAGAACATTAAATGAACTATAATATGTATAATAAAATCTTATTTAACCATAATTATTATTTTTTCCCATCAATGAAGGTGTTATTGATAAATGAAAAAGAATTATCCATGGTGGAGGTAATTCCACACACTACATACGATATTTTAATTTTAAAAATAAATGAGGGAGGAAAGATATTAGTAGATGAATTATTACAATACCATAATAAAATTATAGTTTATAAAATATAATTCAATTTTCATGCCACTTATATTGGTGGATATGAAGAGATCTTATGAAAAGTAATGAAATTGAAAATTAAAAACAAAATAAAATAAAGGGGATTTTACATATTGAATTTCACCTTCACGAGAACCTCTTTAAAGAAAACGGTTTGGCCTTTTGATGAGAAAAATGTATCATATACATAGGGGATAGGCTATAGATGAGTATTGTGAATAAATTGGAAATGATTCAATTTTTTTTAGTGTTAGTAGAAGTGGTGGTGATTAGTGGTATTCATTTTGGAGTAGGGTTTTTTTAATCATTTTATTCATTTGTTCATTATGTTGGCTCAAGAATATAAATATATTTAGAATTATAAAAAGTATATTAAAATATTTAATGATTTTTATATATTATGTAATCACTTCTCCCATACATCATCAATGAATTAGTAAGTAATCTATTTATTAAATCATTTATATTACAATATTTCACTACTCACCAAAATTTAAGTATTTTCCAAAAATACTATATTTTAACATTAACCATTTTTATTCATTTAGAAATAAAAAACAAACAACATTTTATGAAAATGATTGTATGAATATGTGAAATATATATTTCAAATAAAATCATCATTTCCATGAAAATTTTTGATTTTAATATTACAATAGTTTTTATGGAATTTTGAAAAATTAATTAAGGTATTATATTGTTGTCTAATAATAATATTTTTTTTAATTATTTTATGAATATATTTTAATAAGATAATTTTTTTAAATAATTATGATAATTATAAAATTTTAATTAAAATTTGTTGGCTTACAAAAATAGAAACACATAAATAATTATTTTTAATACATTTAGTTAATTAAATCAAGATATAAATATGTAATAGTTTAATATATAAAATACCAAAATTTTATTTTTAAATTCATAGGTGATGTTACCATTTTCTTGGTTATATTACTATTCCTAATGTTCATATTAATATTATAAATATCTTGTTAATATTTTAAATTTATAGGTTCTTTATTTTCTAAAAATACCACTTATTTCATTCATTATTCATTTATAATATTTTTATTGTATTCTAGAAGTGTTTCGCTTTGATTTATACTATATATAATATCTATTACAATGGAAATATAATTTATAAAATTCATGGTTGTTACAGTTATCCTATGTTTTTTATATGAATCAAGGAAAAAATGACCATTTTAGATCGTTATTGGTGTAATGGTGAACATATGGACATCTAATATTTTTCTTAACAATTGTATAGGTCATTTTTACACTTATCTTTTATGTTTAACCCTAAGTAAACACATTATTACATTAACCAAGATAAATAATTTTTCTTTCTTCGCAATTTATTTTTGTCATAAATTATGTTGACCATATTAGATATTAGGTATTATGATTATTGCAAATATGGAATTCATTTTTTCATGTTCTACTCATACAAGTGGAAAATTTTAATTTAAAATAAATCCTGTAGACATAATGAGAATTCAGATATTTAATGGATTTTTTTAAAAAAAAATTACAATTCTATTATACCAAAATTAAATATTAAAAGGATTAAAATTACCATAATTTGATAAGTTGATATACAATTGAACTAATCTATCATTAAAAAAATTCAAAAAAATTGACATTATCAATAAATTGAACTAAAATGATGTTTTAAAAAATAGTTCATTATTATTGACTATTCATAATGAACATTATTTTATCAAATAAATTTTCTAAATATGATAAAAAAATTATATCTAAAACCAAACCTACAGGCATGAAGCAAAAGTGGGGTTTTGAGATGTGTATTTATTAAGTATAAAACTATGTTTATATTATCTCTATGTCCAATAGTAAACATTGTATGAATCTCAAGTACAATTTATTTTTGTCTAATCTGTAATTTTCACTTAAAATATTCTTCATTAGGGACTATTATTTTTAATTAAAATGAGAAAATATTATGACCATTAAAATAGTTTTATGAAAACAGTTTTTGACACCCTAAAAACATATAATAAAATCCTATATTAAGTTGATTCAAAAGTACATATGTTGAATAAATATTACTAAATTTTTTTATATTACATGAAATCATAATGGGGAATTTAAATTAATTAATTTATTGAAAATAAATTGAAATTTATCAAAAAAGGTATTTCTCACAATTCACTGTCAAATCCATATTTTATTAAAAAACAAACAATTTAACAATAGGTTAATTTTGACATCATTATTTTAAAAATAATGTTCATTTTATAAAATAAATTATCAAAAATATATTTAAATTAACTGAAATATTTTATCAGAAAGAGAAATAGAAAAAAATTAAGAAAAAATAATTTTGATTAATATAATTATATCACCAAAATTTGATTAATTATTTATTATAAAATAATAAATACATAAATATTGAGTAGAAAATTTGAGTGTATACTTCATAAATTTGTTTATACTTTTTATAAAAACCTATTTAAATAGACATGTTATTATATTAAATTTTAAATTAATGTTATTTAGTGGTTTGTTGATGGTTGGTGTCACGAGACATGCACGCTATCATTGATGTGTATAATGAAAGATGAACTCATTGTTGTGTATAACACAATATATACTTTTTATGAAATATAATTACAGATATATTGTGTGTTGTGTGAAATGAAAAATATTTATAGGATTACATTTAATTGAAAAAAATTACAAAATATATGGGTGTTACATTCTACCCACATAAAATGAATTTTACCCATGAAATTATATTGAGTCTTAAATGATCTAAATTTTTAAAATAACTTCATAACAACCCTTATCATATAAATTAACTAAAATACTTCCCTTATAAATACAATTATATAAGAATATAGATTACGTAATGAAACTCATAACTGATCTTCCACATAGGGGATTATATGTGGGATGTGAATATTTGGACATGGGAGAAAGTGTAAATAATTATAGAGAGTGATATCAATGAATTATCACAAGAATGAGTGTGATTTAGAGAATGTAAAAAATAACAAACCTCTATACCTAAGAGGCATGAAAAGGTCCATGATATAATCAAAATGTGGACAATAGGACAAATTTTATTCCATGATACCCTTCATTATGTTCAATTATTTCCACATGATGATATACTTAATTGATATACTTCCAATTCCTAAGAACAATATCACCCATTGGTTATTCTTTCAATGATTTCAAATTAATATCTTACTCAATTAAATGAAGGGGGTGTTTAATCCTGAAACTATAACTTATTATAAGATATATACATATAATGATAATTTAATCCCTATATCTTTATTTATCATCTCAATAAAGTAGATAGCACTAGTTATCCAATATGTGTAAATATTGATAAGGGGATGTAATACATTAATCACAAAAACCTCAACCAATGTTCAAATTATACCATTTATTAAATAGTTAATCTTATAACCCTTCCAAATTTCAAAATTTATAAATAAGGTCACTAAATTTATATAAATAAACATAACATCAATACCCTATATTTCATAAAAAAGGTCTTGATTATAACATAACATACATGTGAATACCTTCATCATGTGTTCTTATCAAACATGGTATTAACATGAATTACAATAAAAAATGAATTAAAATAAGGGCTCTTCATCATTCATTGAATAAAACAAAATATTATTGAATATATTCTATATATAAAATAATGTAGTGAACTCTCTCAATGGTCACAAAAACTACCTTTTCAATAAATCCATTATCATTTTTGAGGTCATAAATACTATGTAGTATACTGTATCCATATGAAACATATATTGATCACAATAAAATTTCATTTTTTAAACATCTAAAACATATTAATGGGTAAATTCCTATAATAAAAAAATCACCATTAAATTAATGTTTTTTCCAATCTATTATCCTCATTAAACGTATTATTTCAAATCCTTAATAAATTACTTACACATTAAAATACTTATATATCTACTTTTTATATAACATAATAATTGAATTAAAATTCATTAATACATAATCGACCCAATTCCTCCTCAAACCAATATATATTCCACATCATATTAATCTGTAATACTTGTTTCCATTCATATGTCATTTTTTGTCACTCCATCATCAGAAAAATGGCCATTACTTATACAGACTTGAAGATTTTATTCATGTGTTCCCCCTGAGGACATCGATTTGAATAGTTCCAATTTATTCCAAATTTAAATCATTCAATAGGAAATGATATCAGAGGGAGACCGTCATTATCATCCATTACATCCACCAAAAATTTAATTTTTCTTTATCATTTTCTTATATTGGGTCTATCTATTCAACATTCAAAACATCTTTTAACCCATCTAAGACATTTTCTTGAGTTAATCACCACGATTATGAACATATAGAAAACTAAATATTATTTCCTCTATTGTCTCCATTATCTGAACTATTAGAAAACTCCATCCTTCTATTATTTTGTTACTCCAAGAGTTTTTAAGGTTCACATTGTTAATCATGTTCCATGATAACTGATTAGGAATAATCACCATACCATTCACTTTGTATATCATCCCATTTGGATTCTCATAATATAATTATCCATCAAATTCAATTTTAAGCCAATTTTATTCTACATATCACCATTGACTAAAATAAAAAATCATACTATGATAAACACTAATCTTAGTGGAGAACCACATAGTCTTAAAAATTCAATTATATAATGTATAATCTAGGATAGATTCTTTCTAGTACATAAAACCTGAGGTTTATCCTAGGTAATTTATAGTCATCATCCATTTTAATCCTCAATGATGTTTATTAAAGAAATATATGAAATTTCAATGTATATCCCCTAGGAGTGTCAAACTAGGTGTGCAGTAAGGCCCATTTTCATGCACCATATCTGGATTGATTCTAGCTCAATACATTTTTTGGGGTTATTAACCCTCAGTACAATTGTACTAACGACACATCAAATTTTTATATCTAGACAATGATTTGATTCTAGGAAACCAATTTTTCTATCCTCTACCAAAATTTCAGGACATTTTTATATACATTGAATCATTGTTAAATGTATCCATATATAATTCTTTATGGACATCACCAAGGTTTTTTCATACATGATTCAAAAGGATACGTAAACCTATCCTCTAATAACAACTATAGATACCCAGGACTATCATACATTGTTATTATTTAAATTTTTAATGAATATTTATTACATAACACAAAAAAATGTCTGAGGATTGTAATATTTTAATAATTTTGTATACATAAAAATGAATACAATAATCCACAAGTGAGCTATGTCATATCCGACTAGGTTCTTCATAACTATAACAATTCTTAAACATATCAAACATAATAAATTTTTTCATAACCAAGGTAAATTAAACATAAGGATGAGCTTATTTTCTAAATAAGGGTAAATAAATGGAGATACATAATGATAACATGAGAGCAAGGGTATGATAAAATAAAAATAACATTTTAAAATATTGTTAGTTATATAAAAGTTCATAATATTTAATCATCTCATAAGTATTTAATGTTCATAAGACATGAAATTTAGTGATAGAAAAATTAAATATACTATTCTTGGAGATGGTAGGTTGTACATACCAATGAACACTATTTTGATTTCCTTTATGGATTGAAATAATGAAAAGTAAGTGACATATTTTATCATTAAAAAATTATTTTGAATTTATATAATTCAATTTTGTAAAATTAATCCAACCTTAATACCTTAAATTTAAATCATTATTGAATCACATCTTTTTATGTGGCTATATTTCAGTGGTCATATGAACGACATTATCATATTCCCACAAAATAGAAAATATGGAATTATGTTTGATATAATAAATCTATAATCATCATAAAATCATTGATATAATATATATCAAACAAAAAAAATTATATTTATCATTATATTCATCCTTGAAATGAGGGACTAGAGAAATTAATAACATTGGTTCGCAAGGTGATACACTTCCGTACACATGAATGATGATTTCCTGACCCGTTTGATGGAAGTGGAGATTATTGTTAATGAAAACCATGACATAAAACCATCTATTTATATTTATGATATGTAGGTTATTATCTAATAATGTTATTAAAATAATTTAATGGCGGTCGAGGAAGAAACAATATATAAACACTCATTGATGAAAGTTATTTCTTCTTTGTGTATCCTCCTTATATTTTAACAAAAATCCTTCCTTGGAGTAATTTACAACAAAAAATGATAGTATAATTTAGGGAGGTAAGATGAGAAATTATTTTTCAATGTGGTGGAAAAAAATTTGAGTAAGGTGATATATAGAGAGGATAGGGTGTGGCCATTTATTTATTTAGGGAGAGGACACAATTGGTATTTTTGAAAGGAAATGAGTACTCTAACATTTATTATAAGCCACAAGGGTCCAAAATGGACTATTCACAGACCATAAGGGTTTATTGGTATAAATTTTTCAATAAAATAGTTTCTAGATAATTTAATAGGTCATTTTTACCTTTATCATTTTAGTATAACCGTAGTAAACCTATAATCACCATAAACGCAGTTGTTAATTTTTTCTATTTCACTATTCATTTAGGTAAAAGAATTAACTTGACAATATTAAAAGTTGTTAATGATTTTTATTAAGAATATGGAATCACTTAATTCAAATTCAATTTATATATGTGTAAAATTTAAAAATAAAATTAATCCCTCAGACATGATGGAGAAGGGGTTTTTAAAGAGAAAATCTTCCAAAGCTTAAAATGATTTTATATCCAAATTTATTATGCAAATGAGTAAAATTAATGAAATTGAATAAATTTTTATTAAATTTTACTAATTTTAATAAGAAATATTCAATATATATTTTAACAACATTAATAAATTAAACTAAAAGTGATCATTCAATAATAATTCACTAAATTTAACTATTCATCCTAAAATTAATAATTTAAAATAAATTATCAAAAAAATCACGAGAAATTAATTATTAATTTTTTTGTAAATAAATTACAATCATTTTTTGAATATATATACTTAATGTTGTAAAAAATAAATTTAAACAAAAACTGATGAGATGAAGAAAGATGGTTTTCGAGAAGTGTATTTTTTTAAACCATAAATTGATTTTATATTAACTCTATGTAGAATAAAAATAATTATTATAATATTAATAATTATATATATATAATCTTTAACATTTATTTTTTTTTCAAATTGGATAATCACAATTTATTTAAATGGGTAATCATTATGATCTTTAAAATAATTTTCAGAAAAACCCTATTTCAAACAGTAAAAAAACATATAATAAAATACAATATAAATATGACTCAAAAATACCAAATGGTATTAAATATTACTGAAGAATAATATCATAACATTTTAATAGAATGGTTTATTTATATTACTTAATTTTTCTAAAGTAAATGATATTTATACAAAAATTAGTGCTATTTATTATTCAATAAAAAATTAATATTTAAAAAATATCTCTAAAAACTTTTCATCAATTATTTTTTATATTAATTATTCAGACTTGAAGTTAATTTCATAAAATTAATTTAATAAAATATCTATAAATTAATTATAATGTTTTCTCATAGAAATAAATAAAAAACAGTTTTGAAGGAAGTATATTTTTTATGAACATAATTATAGTACATAAATTAGACTGATTATTTAATAAGAATTTATAAATATTTTTATATTTAGTAGAAATTTTATATTTATATTTAATAATATTTTGTACACAATCTATAAAAACATATTACAATAGATAGGTTATAATGTTCGTCTAAAAAATTATACTATTTCTTGGGTCACTGAAGGTTTGTGTTGCGTGTCATGTATACAATAATTATTGTGTATAATGAATAAAAAATTAAGCGTTTTGTATAATGAAAAAATTAAATAATAATTAATGTAAAAAAATATTAAATTAGATTTTTGTGAAATGAAAAGTATTGATAAGATAAAATTTTATAGAAAATTTTCACAAAATATCAGGGTGTTATGCACCCCACCATCAATCTTGATGAAAATGTATGAATAAATAATTAAAAGTGTTGAAAAAACAAGTGTAAAACCATACATGAAATAACCTATAGGGAATACATCAGTGAAAAATATAATAAACCAAAATTTTAATCTGAAAAAATAAATACCCATTATGAAATTACTCCCAGACTAAAAACAACTAGAATGAAGGAAAATCGAGAGACATCAGCTCCTGATCACCATGTCTGACCCCTATACATGTTAAACCCAACATAGTATCACTGTGCTCCACTAATTTGTTTGAATAAAAATTTTCATCAAATTAAGACAAAAAAGATGCAAGAAAAACCCATGTTGGGGTGAGTATATACATACAAAGTAGAATTCCTCAAATGCCATAAAGGGAGAAATATAATGATACAATTTATGTTATGAATACCTAAAGAAAGATGAAAAACCCCAATACAAATATATTCCTATTAGAAAAGAAAATGATAGAGAAATGGGATATCTATCTTTACAGACCATCCTAGTTCAAGGAGCCTTCCTGCATCTCCAAATTTCCTTCTTTATTGGCAAATATCTTGTGTTCCAATCCGAGATCGACATATGGATAATGTACACCTTTCCACTAATCTGTATCAAGAGAGAAAAAATTAATATAAGACCCATGCCATGTTGTGAATAGAGGGGGACTACTTAGTAGATAGAGGACCCACACCGTAGTATGATAGAGGGTATGACTATGTAGAAAGAGGACCTTCTCTCGATGTGAAAGGGGGTAACACTAGGTTGATGAAAGACCCGTGCCCTAAGGAATCTTGAGTGTCCAAATCCATGGACAGAGGAAACACGTTATATTGAATTATGGGTTTCCACTAAGTAGGTTAATTGATATTGAGGACCCACTACCTAGTGTTAAAAGGGGTTTCCTACACCAACATATTTTTGAAAATACTACTTGATCACCACTAATAGTCAACTATCACATAAAAAAGTGGAATGATCAAAACACATCACATCATATATTAAAATTCATTATGAAATCTACATTCCTATTTTTTTAGAAAATTCATTTGGATATGGTACTCATGGGTTAACATTGGATTCTAGAAGGATGATGTATACATGGTGTAAAATCTTAAGAAAAGTACACAGTTTACACCAAGGTTCAAACGAATTGTGTTATTTCCAAGAATTCTGGTTGTGTCCTCACATTCATATGGATTGACTAATCATGTTGCATTACAAGACATGTATGGGTACTGCATGGTGGGTCTTGGAAACCTTTTTCCTACCGATTAATTCTAGTTTTCCCATTATACATTATCTTGTTCCCATGTACAATACTCTATGCTCGTGTACATATTGATGTTCCAATGTGCTTTGGGTTGCGCCCAGTACATGGCCATGTTTATGTACTAGGTCATGCCCATATGTGTGGTCGTGTCTGAGTATTAGGTCATTCATAGGTACTCTAGGTTGTTCCCATATGTATGACTATTTAAATGCCAGAGTAATCATAGAGTAAAAACCAAGATACCAACATAGGGGTACACAGTGTCTGACTGGGTCCACCAAGCATTTGATCTTTATCTTTCTAGAAACCATAGTTGATGCATCTAGGGAACTACACAGTATGTGTTCTTAGATGATATATCGTGTTTTAGGTTCATCAATGAAGAATTTGAAATATTTACAAATATTATAACATCACATCCTTTTCTTCTTCCACATTTATTCTTTCTAGTGGATCCATATTTAGGATCTTTGATGTTTAATCATTCAATTATGGGTTGATTCCAGATACCCAAACCCTGTACGGTCCATCCAGTCATTCCATCCCATTGCCACAATATAATGATCGTTAATTAAACATCTAATCTGTTCATAGATAAATTTAAACTCATAAATATATCTTGATACCTATTGAAATCATAAAAATTCATGTCCTTATAAAAACCTCCGTGAATACAAGGTTTCAATTAAGCTCAAACACACCCCAGAACTATCAAACAACTACAATGTGGGAAAATAAAGAAGAACATGAAAAATGGTGGGTATAAATTAAAAATAATAGGGAAAATAAAAATTTGAAAAAATAGTCTCGAATAATTATATCATAAAAAAGGATAACAAATGGTTATAGAAAGTGTAAATAAATATTTATCCGATCAAATAGATCAAAAGAATTATGACAGGGATCACAAATAGATTAATAAATCATAGATAAAAAATAAGATAAGTAAATATATTTTGTAGAAGAAAATATAGTACAAATCCATTAATATTTTTCATTACCTATATTTTTGTTCGATCGAGGGTGAATATTTCATTCACCAATAATGAAAAAGATCCACTATGTTTTCTGCGTCTTAATCTACCTCGATCAAATAATCATTCATCATCCGGTCATTATCCACCATTGAGGAATACCCATACTCATCATATACAATCATCCAAGGGTTAAGTTGATGTCCCTAGAAATTAAATATAATTGGATATTTATAGAGGTTTATATTTATGTCATTAAAAAAAATTAAAATGAAATATTTATTTATTTTAATTAAACTAACTTGCTAATAACCACTACCCTTAGAATGTCTAACACTAATTAGTATTCGATAACCTCCAGGGTTAAACATACATTACAGAATCAAATGTGGCATACAATTTCTAGTATGAGGTCCCAAACAATTGGAATACAATAAAAATATAAACCATGTACACACATGGACTAAAATATATTTTATTTTTAATATATTAATTATGGTGTCCCAATACCACTAAAAAACAATGCAAACACCTCAGACAGATCAAAAAATATAACAATATAAATATAAAATGGTTTAATACAATAAAACTAAATTCTTAACCCTATATATACAACTCTTTAAGGCTCGATCACATAGGTCCATCAGATAAGATTGGATAAACAATATTGTCCAGAGATCATGATACTCTAATCAATGAACCCAATTAAAATTCACTATTAACATTGTTAATTAGTTCGTTAAATTCAAGAAATATTATTATAGACTAAATTTTAAAAATATTTAGAACTATATAAATCTAATTAAAGACTCAAAACCTATAGAATGAAAATCACCCGAAAACCAAATGCCTATTAACACCCATGGGTTTGAAATTTAAAACATAAAACCTCAAAACATATATCCCCATTGGATATTTTCTTGAAAATCTATTTTCTATGTATAAACCCCATGTTAACTCAAAAAAAATCTATTTTATTTTTCATTCATAAAAATGAATAATCCAAAACCTTCTTTTCATGATTTGAACAGTTATTCCAAAACACATTCAAATGTAATTTCATAACCATAAAATATATTAAATAACTTCAGCATCAACATCCATATTCCAAAACACCATCCCATAAAATCATATATAAATTTTATGATATCATATGGAAAACCAAAAATTAACCCCTTGTTTTATTTAACATAAAAAACCGATTTCCCAATGTAATCTAAACTAAGGGAATCAAACAGTTTATATCATCGATAAATAAAATCCTCTATCCCAGATTAAATAAATTTATTCGGATAATTTTTTGCAGAAATACATTTAATAAATTGTTAGTGTACCTTAGTAAATATTTAATCATATGGAGGTGATAATATTAAATAATGATACATTATTTTTTTTAGAATTCCCCATGTATGACACTATCATGATGCATGTTCAAATATGGAGAATAAAAACTCATATAGCACCGAGAATTATCCGGATTCCTATCAATTCCATATCTTCAAATTTATTAGATAATATCTACACTATTAACATACTAAAATACCAAAATCAGATAAAATTTACATCATTTTTTTGTTATATAACCATTATTATGCATAATGAAACTCTATTTTAATCATCATAATACCATAAACGTCTCTATCCCTATTTAAAGGCCTCCAACTAGATGCAATATCCTTACCAAAATGTGGGGAGACTACTATCTCAACGATAACAATTAATTTACATGATAGAATATACCAATAAAATAGAACAACACATGAAATCATAAAAAAATTGTATATTAACAAAACAAGGAATCACTTGAGGCATTCCCATAGTCATGTATATCAAAAATAAAATAATTATATAAAAATATATGAAAATCCACAAAAAAATAAAATAAAAATAATAATAAATCCATACATAAATAATTTTTTTGGATTCATGACCATTTTAATTCATTTTCATATAATGAAAATAATAATAATGCCTATTGTCTAAAATTGATTTTATCACGAACCTAATTCTAGAGCTCTGTAACACTACTCATATTGAGACATAACTGTAACTCCATGATAATACCTTAACTAAAACAAAAAAATAAAAATTCATTTGTATATATAAAAATATAATGTACCGAAATACAAGGTGAGATCAATGATGGATATTTTTTATCCATTTTTAATAACCCATTAGTTGGTAGTGATTATGGTGGATGAAAGGGCAAGTCTTTGGGGAGTTTCACTAAACCCCCCAAATTCCTATATCCCATGAATTATTCACAAATGAAAACATACCTAAATGATATCATGGTGTAAATGAGACATTCAAACTCATAATTACCACTATAGTATATGTCCATCTCTCTTATTAACATGGATATACATCAATCTGCATCCCACACTGAGAATATTACAGGGCTAGACTATTATTACACTAAAAAAACTACTATATCTATTCTCACATCCAAAATACACTAAATAACTCATGTTATCAAAGGAACATATAACCCATTAGTTGATTCAATGATTTTCAATAACAAAAAACACCAAATACAATAATTAATCATGATTATAAAAAAACAATACTAGGGAAATCAAAGAGGACCTTACCATTATATGTAAATTTTAAATTGATAACCAAATAGAAAAAAGACTATAAAGGAGGACCATTGATTATATAATTATATAATAACAATACCATTATTTAACAAATTTTAAAACCAGAAGTTGACTTAGAAATAATAAAATAAGAAACATTATCTATATCTTATAACCAATCCAATCTAGAATAGTAGAAATCACCAAATTGACCAATTAAAAAAATTCCAAAGAGAATGTGATTCTATATACGACATAACAAATTCCATTATAGGGGGTAGATCCAATTATAAACGAGTAAAAAACTACTAATACACAATGATAAATTATAATACAATAACCTAATCAATAACTTATCATAATCAATGACCATGATCATACGCTCATTTTATCTCAAGAGAAATTTTTGTGTGCATTATAAATATAGATTTAAATGAATCTTCTAGATGATATATTCAAACTCCCATATTTTTTTTTGAAATCATTATATATCTATATTCTCTTATAGAAGAGAACACCATTTGAATAGTAAAAATAAATATATGATCAATCATTTGTAAAAATAAAAAAAGTAATAGTCATTTTGAGATATTTAATTTGAAGTCCTTATTAAATTCATTGTAATAGAATGTAATTCAAGAAAACTACTAATATCAAAAATATTATTGGGATAAAACTGTTAAATAATGACTTATCCTTTATATGGTACATAGATATTCCCACCTATGATATGACATTCCCTAAGATATAGAACCAAAAGATGATGGAGTGGAACTTATAAATCATTGGACAATGATTTTTGTCTCAGAGTGTGCTTGAAATAATATCCAAATGTAGGGCATAGTCCTCCCATGATTGGGTGTAAAGAATAATAACATCCATAGTGAATACGAAAAAAATCTAAATATGGATGAAAGGACCGATTCATCATGTTCATAAACATTGCGATCATGTGTCTAATCTTAATGGAATCAAATTATAGAATAATTGGATATACCTACTCTTAATAGTTTTATGCAGAATATTAGAAGGTGTTAGAGAAATAATATAATAACATGATAATAATTTATTCTTAATGAACCAATTTTCTACCCCTATATGGATAACTGGATCATTGATACAATGAAGACGATACCAATTATGGACATTCATCTTGTTCAGCCTACAATAATCTACATAATAGTGTATCATGCATTTCTTCTTCATAGTGAAAATAGGTGGATCACACAAAAGGGAAATTATTTGGTGATAAAAACACTTCACCTATAAATACTCTTATTCATACATTAGATCTTTAATCTATATAAGATACATCTTTGATGTATGAATGGATATGGGAACTGTACCTCACATAAGCTTAGTGGAAAACATGAATTCTCTCTCTCTGTCAAGTAGATTACTCATGAATTAATTTAACAAAAATTCAGAAACTATTCAAAAATAGGGGGAATGAGTGTATAAATGTCTTATCCTCATCCATAAAAAATAGTAAAATACAATTAAACTATCATTATTTCTTAATGGTCTTGTCCTAAATAGGCTACCTATTAATCTCACTCTCTAATGTGGTTATAAAAATATCCTTTAGTATATTTGGCAGATACCCATCAATGATAGTTTTCAATGTACATTCTATTTTGAATCAACTAATCCATACTAATGGTCAAATAGAAACTTTTCATCTATAATGTGAATAAATTCATGAGATGTTGATATACATAGATCATTTTAGAATACTTTTAACGATGACATATACATTCATAACGCAACCCTATGGGTGTATCAATTGAAATAACTTCATATATGCACTCGATGGAAAACCCCAGATCCTTAAAATACTATGTAAATATATAGAAATAAGAATCAATAATGTTAACATAATTATATGTAATGGTAGATGCTACAATTATAGTAACTAAAATAGTTAAAGTCCCCTCCTTAATATCATTTTGTCTTGGATCGATGTCACTATGTGGGTGTAAATTTGAGCCTCTATCTTAGACACCTGGTCCCTAACTAATATAACGAGTATTTACTTTCTACCTTTTCCGACCACGAGAACCATGCATTACTTTTTTCCATGATCAGATAGATAAACAAATTACCATCATTGTACCGCAACCAACCATACTACTAATCCCTATGATTTTGAATCACCATGGTGACTATATATATGGGAATAACTCTAAAAATGGTAGTTTAGATGACCCATCTACACAGAATAATGAAACTAAATTGGATGTCAATTGAACTATGGTCACATATGACTCATACAACAACACTAATAACATACATGGAAATTCATTCCAAACTATTAAGAGGAAGATTTCGGATTCTAACTATGATATCCATTTCCAATATTTAATGAATTATTTAATCAATTTTTCTCTAAACATAAATATCATTTCTGATACCTAGCATAAGAACCATGCTAAAAAGATTGTATGTCCCTTACTAGGTACTTATTTGTAATTACGGCTTGATTTACAACCTCAATAAATGATGAAAATATTGACCATGTAATTGATTGAATGTCTCAATACCACATTGAAATAAAAAAAATTATATCTCATAATTGGATAATAATAGATAAATAAAATGCATAATAGTAAAAATCAGAGTAAAATGAGCATCAAAGTCCATCAATGATAATCTAACCTATTATAAATTTATAAACACTTTAGTTATATTAGCTATCTATATATGTATAACAAATTAATGAAAAACTTATCTTGAAATTCCTTCTATGATTTCCCCACAATTTGATAGTTTTGAGATTAAGAAATCCCATCAATGTGTCACTGGTCAGTGAATAATATAAATTGGATGATTTAAACACATATCAAGTAGGGCCTTAAGGAATCCAAATATATCCTAAATAAACTCTACCTAAATCTTAGAATCCAAAGGTCCTCCACCTATAGTAAATAGAAGTGGTTTGTGAAACTATAATTACTTAGTAAAATATGACAGGGAAGGATTACCTCTCGAAGATCCATGTTACAATGAATTAATAACATCAAGAGTAACAAAACCATTCTATTTTTCATGTCGTGTAACAAGAAAAACAATGTCATATTGCTAATAAAGTAGTGGGGACATTCTCAACACTATCCTCCATGTTCTTAGCATGTGGATGTGGCCATGGTTTTTCACTATAATTACAAAATAAAAAACACAATATCAAATATATAAAAAATAATAATAAATCATACAAGATAAAAAATTACATGAATAATGTTTCATTATGTTGTACATTCACTATAAAATACTACGTGAACTCATATAATATGGGAAATCACTCTGTATATTTGAATAACCACTCTATATTAGGAGTCTAATGAAATACAAATATGGTTTACTTTATTAATTTCATAAAAACTGAAAATAATCAAAGATATGTTAATTGAAATTCAACCATAATGTTTTTTAGAAAGAACAACATAGGTTATGGTAGAAAAATTATGCAATCAATCCTTATTTAATTATTAGGGTGCCAAAATATGAGAAAATTCATAACTATCATTTGAATCCTTCATTCCAAAAATGATTCATTAACAGAAGCCTCCTTCCTCATTGGGAAGAGTGTAAACTACAATAAAATTTAAATTGAATTTATTAATGTTCATACATGGAAAAGAAACAAAAATATAAAAATGAAAACCATAAAAAGTATCTCCCTCGTAGAAGGGACTTTACCAATACCTGGGTTAGCTACATCCATGTACAAGGACAATCTCTGATTTAGATCGAAACCAATATCCCATCCACCATATCATAGAAAACACAAGTGTGTGATTCCACTATTCATAATCCAAGATCAGTATCTCCTCATATGTAATGAAACCGGGGTTTGTGATTTTATTCTTATGGTATCAAAAAAAGTGGTAACCCTATTTCACTAATATATCTCACACAATTAAATAACTATGTATTAGAATGAAACCATAAAAACATCATATTATATTATTATAAAATAATATGGGAAGAAGATACATCCATCTCCATACACTAGGTTGACCATTTCACACACTGTTCTAGAAAACCCACACAATAAATTAATGAAAATAAAATATAGGAATGAAAGGAGGAATCTTAATTGTTATATGGTTTTAAATTTTTGTCATATTCCCTTGAGTGATCACTTATAAATCAATATATGTTTTTAGTTAATAGTATTATGATACTCAATTAGTAATTTATATATTCTAAATATTTTTTAGTAATTAAAAGTCTAATACAATTCAATGCATGCGGTCTTACACATATTTTATAAATTTTTCCAATTCACTAAACAAGTTTATTGGCCATATAAAGTTTGTAGAGAAACCACTCTTAGAATAGAAAACATTTCGTTTCATGTAGTTTTCACCACCTCAATCACAACATCAATTAAACCTCCATTGTAATTCACCAACCATAGATCACATTTTATAGTCACCCTATCATATTTCACCTACCACTAGAGTTCCCTACAAATACTATCCAAATATCGAGGACATAGTATTTTCCATTGAGCTCTCCTTCTGGTTGAATTATTTAGAAGAAGAAATGTTATTTATTTTATAATACTATACCACATAAAAAATATTTCATTAAACATCATTGTAATCCAACAAAAACTAAAAAATAAAAATATAATAAAATCTAAAATAAAAACTTTAGGTGCTTTTTTCAATCACCTTTCATTCCACCGAGTACAACTAAAGCACCATATTACAATATGATTTCAAGGAAAAACACCATAATTAACATGTTGTATGTATTTTGTTTCCTGACTATCAACAATAACTCCAACACATTTTCTTCTAGCATATTCATGATATAATGAAATGTATCTTCAATGTGTTTCATTTTTACATGGGACATTGGATTCTAGTAAAGGATAATTTCACACTTACTATCTAAAAAATAGAACTCGTTATACTAGAATCAACTAGAGATCCTTTAGAAAACAAATATAGAGAAGTAATTCATTGTTATTTTGGAAGATTCTATGAATTCAACTTATATTTCAAAAAATTTAACGATACATTAACACTAATTCAAATGAATAATCATAATTAGGAGAAAAGTAAACAGAAATATAGTCATTCTATTATGTGGGATCAAATACCTTAAAAAATAAAAATAAAAAATACAGAAAATGAATTTTTTCCCCAAATAACAACACTTTATATTCTAGCCACATTATGTTTTAGACTATCCAATTCATGTATTTATAGTCCTCCAATCTGATGTTCAACAAGAACAAACTTTCTTATACTAATATAAATGCAATGTCCAACCATTTACAAACAATCAAATATATAATCCTTTTAAAAAAACTGATGAAAATGGATATTTCACTAAATATTATGCATTATATTCTAATTTTGGAACCTTTTCCTTAGATGACATCATGTATCTGTAATAGGGGTTGAGAGAACTTTGTATCTAGCCATTCTAAACCATTCAATGATCTTACATATATAGTCCTTTTGAGATAATAACAATTTTCATGTTTTTATATTACTCTTAATCCTCATCTGTTTGATTTTATTGGCCTGTATGAGATTATTCATCATGAATATTTTAGTAAACATATTATTTATTTCATGAATCTAAAAAACTCAAAACTTTATAGAGATAAGTAATATACATATATAAAATAAATATAATGATTTTCCCATCATTCCATGATATCTGGTACTAATAGTTATTATAGTAACTTCTCATGAAATGATCTTTATGAAATAATATATCAAACATATGGTTCCACTATAGAGTTTATTTTTTAATTTATAAAGACGAGTATTTGACATAAAAATAAGGCCCTCATTCTAATGGTCTTCAAAAAACAAGGTCTTCTTTATGTAAATATATTCCTCACTGTCACCAAGAAGGAAAGTAGCTTTTAAAATAATTGATTCAATGTGGATATATTAGATGAAACATAACTCAAGACTATCTATAGAGACCCTAAGCTTAACGTACATGAAAATTACATTACTTTTGAGGAATACTTTGTACATAACAAAAAAATACACACACAAGGATCGTAATAGTTTAGTGTCTTTGGAAACTCGGAACATAATCTTCTAATCGTGGTGAAAGATCTCCAATATCTCCCATAAAGATCTCCCTTTTTTACCTAAAACCTTTCTTTATATCCTGGGGAAAAGAAAACATAAAAGGGTGAGCTCAAATCCTCAGTAAGGGTAAACAAAAGAAATATAAATCTCACCGTATACACAAGCACATAACTTTTTGGAAATCTTAACCTGCAAAAGAGATCAAAATTTCATAACATGGGATAAATCATGGCAGTGAAATGTAATCACAATAATCATAACTTAAAACATGAAACTTTGTGGCAAACACACATAATCATAGAGAATCTTTTCTTGTTAGTCAAGACTCATTGCCAAGACTATCTTAGTGGAAAAAGTCCCTTTCTGAACCGAGTCACCCTCGTTCGAGTCCTGTTTCACTGAACCGGTATAACCTACCGTTCCAGCCCTATCTGTCTCATGAGATATAAAATATTTACCCAATGCATTGGTGGGAGATATAGGTCCCACCCATCTCATAATGATACCATTCTCATGTGTGCCACAAAATCATAAATCATACATCATTGCATAACCCATGTAATAAAAATGGGAATATTAAACATTGTGATATCATAAAACAATTCATATAAGATAAAGGATTTCATAAAAATATAATTCCATCACAACATAATCAAATAAATGTAATAATAGGGATAAAAACAGAACCCTTTATTATCATAGATGGAAAATAATTTTGATAAAACACTTGAACTCCATTCTTGAGGAAAATATCCTTTCTGCTTCAAAAACACATTCATTTCTTTAACATGTTATAAAATTTTAAACTAAAAGAATTTGATTAAAAATAAACTTGAAAACTTGTAAAGTAAGATTCTTGGAAATAATGTTTTAAGAATCCATTCATGTCGTATAAGTTAAAAAAACATTCTTCCCATACTTTTGTCAGAAAACTCAAAAAGTACCTCATACGAAAAATGACAAAAGATTTTTTTTATACCTTTTACTAAAAACTCACTAAAGGGTAACATTGGATTTAAAAAATGGTAGGTGGATGGAAAAAATAATAAATATTGAGGAAACATGGATTTGGATGATAAAATACACCCTAGTAAATACCAAAGTATAAACAATCTCGGATAAAAATGAGATTGTGATATTTCCCTTACCTTAGGTCCGACTTGCTTTGTAAGTGTCCGAACCTCCAGTATAATGATTTAAATCATGTTATTGACTTATTCCAGAATCATATCCATTGTTATTATATCATATATGGTCCACTTATGAATTTATATTACCCGTTCTTTTGTAAATTCATGTTAAAGTAGCGTTTTGGGTAAAATCGTCTCATTTGTCGTTCGTGTTTTTAACTTGTAATTATTAATATGATTACTTGGATCATGATTAGTTATATCCAGAATGGAAAACATGATTTATATATAATATATATTCAGAATATATATATATATATATATATATATATAATATTGATAAATGGAATGAAATACACCGTTCATGGAGACAGTAGTCCGTACGTACGCATGAACGCTGTTTTTGTTTCCTTATTGAAGTGAATGGAATTAAGTAGATGACATACATATAAATTTACATAAATACAGTATCATTATTATGTCATATATTTCATTAGTACTTATTATATATACTTTATAATCATTCATGAATGGTTGATCATTGAGAATGAATCTCATCGCGTCGTGGAGACGGTAGTCCGTACGTACGCACGAGCGATGATATCGTTCCCATGGTCGTGGAATTGTGTTGAAGTGTATGTAGACTATTTCAGTATCAATATCAATTTATTATAATCATATATAGTTACTCATTACACCATTATACCCATTCTATTAAGGTGGTGGTGGAAAATAGATTACACCACGGCGTGGAGACAGTATTCCGTACGTACGCACACGCGGTGATTTCATTTTTCCGTAAGATGGATAGAAGGTGAATTAGTGTTGTTTCATATTTATAATAACATATCAGTATGTAAGTAATACTGATGTTATTAATTTGTCAAGAAACAACTAAATAAGAAGAAGTTGAAGAAGAAAGAAATTGAAAAGATCGGTAATGGATATTACCTCTTCTTTGAAACGCCTCTTTGAATCCTCCACTTAGGGAACTAAGATTGGTCTTTGAAGAAGACCAGTACCTCTAGGATTATTCTAGGGAAGTGTAGAAGGGATTTTGGAAGGGGTTGGCCGAGATTGAGTGCTCAAATTGGTGTGAGGAGGAGGGGGAGGAGGTGTCCTTTTATAAGGGAGGAGAGGGGCACCTTAGGAATATCTCAAAATATTATTTTATATTAAAGTCAAAATCGGTTTATAATGGTTCCAAAGGGTCTTATTTTGAAGTTAAAGTGGGTATGGGTCAAAATCATATCAACCAGTAGGATTTAGACAAGTTTAGGTTATTATTTTATCCTTATCAGTTAGATTTAACTCTAAGTTAAATAATTTAACTTTTACCGTGTCTTTTTGTTTTCTTACACTATATGGTTAATACACTTACTATAACATGCCAAACGAACCCCAAATTGTTTATTATTAATATATATATCCTTATCTAAGTCATTTGTCCGAACCTTAGATTTTTAGGAATAAAATAACAATTAATAATATAATATTTTATTTAAAAACTATTTTGTGTCAATTTTGACACTATTTGATATATGATTTTTGTGAAAGTCATAACAGAATTATATTTTCGAACCATGTTGATTAAATCAACACTAATATATCATAGTAACCTAGAAAATTAGTGTAATTCATAAAAAGTCTCAAATTACATTTATTTTGGTGTTTATAACATCAATTATGTCAATATTTCATTAATAAGATAATTACTGCATCATCATTGTGTCATAAATAAATTAAATTATTTAATGTATAAAAATTACAAATAAAATACCATTATATAGGAAATCTTATTAGCTTTCTAATAAATATTTATAGTCAAATTTATATTATGTATAACCCCATATTAAAAATGATTTACTTATTAAACTTTGATTTTAACTATTTTAACTATTCATTAAATAAAATAATATTAAATGTCATAATCTAATCCAAGTGGACCTAAATGGTCATATTATATTCATAAGGTTGTTTTTGTTCGAATTACACTTATCAAATAGAATTAGGACATGTGTTAGGGTAATAGTAATATCATATTTACCCTTTAGTTACCCTATTTACTATTAACAGCGGTAAAAAAAGTAAAAAGTTACTATTCACCAAAAAATTATTTTTATCTCATTGAACCAAATTTTACTTACTGATATCAACCGTGTTTGTCGGATCTTCGAAATTCCATTCACAGAAGTGGTAAAATTAAGTTTTATGCAAAATTCAGTTTTTAACCTACCATTTAGTGGTTTCACTGTTCATCAAAAATTGAAGTTTTTCAGAAAAATGCCAAAATTTCACCCTAAGCTATAATTGATATTCCGAATTCAAAAATTATTTCTATTTTACAAAATTCCCAAAATATAAGTTGCATTAATTAATTTTATAATTAATTTTCGTTGTCACAACAAATAGCGTGTTTTTAAGAGATAATAACTATCAAAAGATTGACACTTGTTTATAACTGGTTTAAATGTGAAATTAAATCCAATGACCAACATTGTATTAAATTGTAAAAATATATTCTAAATATACTTTAAAACCACTCAAATTAATAATTTATCACTATTAATTATTTTGATTAAAAAAGTTGTTTTTAATTAAAATTTAGTAATTTTCACTATTCATCAGAATATGAAAGTTATCCGAAAAGTACCAAAATTTCACCTTAGGCGAAATTCGATACTCCGAATCCATAAATGAAGTCCATTCTGAAAAATAAAATTTACAAAATTTCAAAAAGTGGT
This sequence comes from Viscum album, assembly GCA_963277665.1. Taxonomy (NCBI): domain Eukaryota; kingdom Viridiplantae; phylum Streptophyta; class Magnoliopsida; order Santalales; family Viscaceae; genus Viscum; species Viscum album. The sequence continues at coordinate 146,242,662 of OY728133.1, read as the reverse complement.
TATTACTATTCATAATGGCTAGTTTTAATAATATCTTAATAGCATATCGTTGTTTAGCAAAACTTGGTGTTGCGTACAACACACGCTATCGTGGAAGGTCGCGATTGTGTGTAATTCAAGACAGGTCAGAGAGGTGTGTTGTGAAAGCTCCTTTTTGTGTAGCATATAACACAAGACATTAATGAAATTAAAAAGAATATTTTTCATAAAATCTCGGGGTGTTACATTCTACCCCCCTTAAAATGAATTCCGTCCTCGAAATTCGTCAGGGTTATAAATGGTTTACTATTTGAAAGTTTCTTTAATCAAAACCCACATCGTAAAAAGGAATACCAAAACCAATCTTTAAAAACAAAATTATGAAACATAACAGTTACCCAAATAAACTAATCACTGGGTTTCCACATAGGTGAAAATATGGATATGGAACAGAAATCTAACCATCATGTTCTGATGGAGAGTGGTAGAGAACATGGCTATTGAAAAGCTAGCAATCACAAATCCATAAATTTGTGACAATCTAAGGTACCATCTGATTAATCAGATATAAGAGCACTAGGACAACATTTTTGGTTTTCAAGATCGTTTCCCTAAAGTTGAAGAATTTTAATTAGAATAAATACTTAAATTATTTTGGTACAATCTCACTATTGTTCGTGCCTTGAACAATTTCCACTTCATCTCTTAAATACATGAAGTTGAATTTTTTATTCGTGAAGTGTTAGCAGATCATGTGATAGAATGACAGGTCATTCCATCTGTCTCAAACAAAAGGTTAGCAAAAGTTATTAAATATACATAAGTCATTCTATAGTGAGATTAATCATATATGGTTCCAAAAATGGACTTATACTTCATATATCATACTGCTTAATATAATAAAACTAGTTTCTACTAAACAGGGACTTTCTGTAGGTCAGTGGTAGGCGATAAAGGCCAGTCGCACTTCGGTTGTGGGTTCGATTCCCACAGCCTTGTCCGACACGATGGGTTGTCGCCCGTCCTGCAGGTTTTCCTTTTTCTAAAACTATATTACTATAACATCCCATCAATAATATCGAAAAAACTTCTATCCTTAAACAATACTAACTTATGTCCAACATAATCCATTCCAATCTTTAGGCTTATCCATAATACTGCAGTCCACTCTCATAACATATTGAAAACGATTTCCAGAGATTTAATACCATCGTTGATCCCCATATATCATAAGATATGTTTTGTTGGTCACATTCCAAACATTCAAAGTCCTTAATCATGTACTCTCTTGAATACCCATTGAACCTTAGTGAAAACATGAATGCAGTTAAAAGTTAACACTTTCCACATACCAAAATCCTCAAAATTTTATATACTCAAACCATGATATCACTTAGTCCTTGTATCAATCATGAGCTCATGAATACAATCAAACATCTCATTATCGTCTTATCCCTTCATTATGCGCATATCGTCTACATTCCAAAAATATCTGAATAACCTTTCATGGATAATGGTACCATTAATCATACACTTTCAAAATTCAAGGAAAAACAACAGTGTAACAATCCTTAGATGTCTCTTTATTCCATAGTAGCATGAGATTACTTATACAACATTACACATGATAAACATGTCATCATTCCACTACATTCTTAAACCATTGACTGAGCTTCAACAATTCTTTCATCTCACATATCATTTGTAGTCTCTTCATCATCATCAACATAAATACTACCCATACAACCATACTTATTCTCTTCATGAGACTTTCCCTTAGGGAATTGGTTTGCATAATGCCCGTACATTCCACATTTAAAACATTTAACCATTGTTGATGTCGTAGCAATACCATTATCCTCATCCCTGGAGTAAACTGAACCTTTTCCTTTGCACTTACTGGCTTTGTGTCCTTCTTTTCCACACCCAAAGCATCTTCCAGTTCCTTTGAAACATTCTCCTTGATGCCTCTTCCCACATGATTTACATAGGGAAAATTGAACTTTCTTTCCTCTATGATCATCATGAAACTCCATCTTTCTCTTATTAGCCGAGTCAGGAAACTTACCAAATTTTACTTTATTGATCATATTATGAGATTAATGATTCGGCATAATAATGATGTTTGGACTTCCAAATCCCATTTCATTTGGTTTCTCATGAATAATATCATTCCATTGTCCATCATATCCTCCATTATCGTGAATCATCTTGTTTCCAGCCATTTTCTAAAACCCAAAAAGAATAGTGTGAGAGGTAAAAATCATGCTAGGGAAAACAACATTATAATGGGGGAGTATCCTCAATATATAACTTCTTAGGTTAAATTCTATGATCGTTAGAGTAGTTCTAGGACTATATATTATACGTATACTTATCCTTAGGGACATCCCTAGACATACCTTAGAAATATCTCTAGGGATCTCACTAACGCTTTCGCATCCTAGATTCCAAAGGTTGACTAATCCTTTCCTCTGATACCAACTGTAGAGACCCTAAGCTTAATGTACGTGAACATTACATTACTTTTTCATAATACTTAGTACATAACAAAAAATACACACACAAGGATCGTAATAGTTTAGTGTCTTTGGAAACTCGGAACGTAATCTTCCAATCGTGGTGAAAGATCTCCAATATCTCCCATAAAGATCTTATTTTTTTTTACCTAAAACCTTTATTTATATCCTGGGGAAAAGAAAACATAAAAGGGTGAGCTCAAATGCTCAGTAAGGGTAAACAGAAGAAATATAAATCTCATCGTATACAGAAGAACATAACTTTTTGGAAATCTTAACCTGCAAAAGAGATCAAAATTTCATAAATGGGATAAATCATGGCAGTGAAATGTAATCACAATAATCATAACATAAAACATGAAACTTTGTGGCATACACACATAATCATGGAGAATCTTTTCTTGTTATTCAAGACTCATTGCCAAGACTATCTTAGTGGACAAAGTCCCTTTCTGAACCGAGTCACCCTCGTTCCAGTCCTGTTTCACTGAACCGGTATAACCTACCGTTTCAGCCCTGTATATCTCATGAGATATAAAATCTTTACCCAATGCATTGGAGGTAGATATAGGTCCCACCCATCTCATAATTATACCATTCTTATGTGTGCCACAAAATCATAAATCATACATCATTGCATAACCCATGTAATAAAAATGGGAATCATAAACATCGTGATATCATAAAACAATTCATATAAGATAAAGGATTTCATAAAAATATAATTCCATCACAAAATAATCAAATCAATGTAATAATAGGGATAAAAACAGAACCCTTTATTATCTTAGATGGAAAATAATTTTGATAAAACACTTGAACTCCATTCTTGAGGAAAATATCCTTTCTGCTTCAAAAACACATTCCTTTCTTTAACATGTTATAAAATTTTAAACTAAAAGAAGTTGATTAAAAATAAACTTGAAAACTTGTAAAGTAAGATTCTTGGAAATAATGTTTTAAAAATCCATTCATGTCGTATAAGTTAAAAAAACATTCTTCCCGTACTTTTGTCAGAAAACTCAAAAAGTACCTTATACGAAAAATGACAAAAGATTCCTTTTATACCTTTTACTAAAAACCCACCGAAGTGTAAAATTGGATTAAAACAATGGTAGGTGGATGAAAACAATAATACATATTGAGGAAACATGGATTTGGATGATAAAATACACCCCAGTAAATACCAAAGTATAAACAATCTCGGATAAAAATGAGATTGTGATATTTCCCTTACCTTAGGTCCGACTTGCTTTGTAAGTGTCCGAACCTCCTGTATAATGATTCAAATCATGTTATTGACTTATTACAGAATCATATTAATTGTTATTATATCATATATGGTCCACTTATGACTTTATATTACCCGTTCTTTTGTAAATTCATGTAAAAGTAGCGTTTTGGGTAAAATCGTCTCATTTGTCGTTCGTGTTTTTAACTTGTAATTATTAATATGATTACTTGGATCATGATTACTTATATCCAGAATTTAAAACATGATTTATATATAATATATATTCAGAATATATATATATATATATATAATATATTGATAAATGGAATGAAATACACCGTTCATGGAGACGGTAGTCCGTACATACGCATGAACGCTGTTTTCGTTTCCTTTTTGAAGTGAATGGAATTAAGTAGATGACATACATATAAATTTACATAAATCCCATATCATTATTATGTCATATATTTCATTAGTACTTATTATATATACTTTATAATCATTCATGAATGGTTAATCATTGAGAATGAATCTCATCGCGTCGTGGAGACGGTAGTCCGTACGTACGCACGAGCGATGATATCGTTCCCATGGTCATGGAATTGTGTTGAAGTGTATGTAGACTATTTCAGTATCAATATCACTTTATTATAATCATATATAGTTACTCATTACACCATTATACCCATCCTATTAAGGTGGTGGTGGAAAATAGATTACACCACGGCATGAAGACGGTATTCCGTACGTAAGCACGCACGGTGATTTCATTTTTCCGTAGGATGGATAGAAGATGAATTAGGGTTGTTTCATATTTATAATAACATATCAGTATGTAAGTAATACTGATGTTATTAATTTGTCATGAAACAACTAAAGAAGAAGAAGTTGAAGAAGAAAGAAATTGAAAAGATCGGTAATGGGTATTACCTCTTCTTTGAAACGCCTCTTTGAATCCTCCACTTAGGGAACTAAGATTGGACTTTGAGGAAGACCAGGACCTCTAGGATTATTCTAGGGAAGTGGAGAAGAGATTTTGGCAGGGGTTGGCCGAGCTTGAGTGCTCAAATTGGTGTGAGGAGGAGGGGGAGGAGGTGTCCTTTTATAAGGGAGGAGAGGGGCACCTTAGGAATATCTCAAATTATTATTTTATATTAAAGTCAAAATCGGTTTATAATGGTTCCAAAGGGTCTTATTTCGAAGATAAAGTGGGGATGGGTCGAAATCCTATCAACCAATAGGATTTAGACAAGTTTACGTTATTATTTTAACCTTATCAATTAGATTTAACTCTAAGTTAAATAATTTAACTTTTACCGTGTCTTTTTTGTTTTCTTACACTATATGGTTAATAGACTTACTATAACATGCCAAACGAACCCCAAATTGTTTATTATTAATATATATATCCTTATATATGTCATTTGGCCGAACCGTAGATTTTTAAGAATAAAATAACAATTAATAATATAATATTTGATTTAAAAACTATTTTGTGTCAATTTTGACACTATTTGATATATGATTTTTTTGAAAGTCATAACAGAATTATATGTTCAAAGCAAGTTGATTAAATCAACACTAATATATCATAGTAACCTAGAAAATCAGTGGAATTCATAAAAAGTCTCAAATTATATTTATTTTGGTGTTTATAACATCAATTATGTCAATATTTCATTAATAAGATAATTACTACATCATCATTGTGTCATAAATAAATTAAATTATTTAATGTCTAAAAATTACAAATAAAATACCATTATATAGGAAATCTTTTTAGATTTCTAATAAATATTTATAGTCGAATTTATCTTATGTATAACCCCATATTAAATATTATTTACTTATTAAACTTTGATTTTAACTATTTTAACTATTCATTAAATAAAATAATATTAAATGTCATAATCTAATCCATGTGGACCTAAATGGTCATATTATATTCATAACGTTGTTTTTGGTCAAATTACACTTATCCAATAGAATTAGGACATGTGTTAGGGTAATAGTAATATCATATTTACCCTTAGTTACCCTATTTACTATTAACCGCGGTAAAAAAAGTAAAAAGTTACTATTCACCAAAAAAATATTTTTATCTCATTGAACCACATTTTACTTACTGATATCAACCGTGTCTGTCGGATTTTCGAAATTACATTTATAGAAGCGGTAAAATTAAGTTTTATGCAAAATTCAGTTTTTAACCTACCACTTAGTGGTTTCACTATTCATCAAAAATTGATGTTTTTCAGAAAAATGCAAATTTCACCCTAAGCTATAATTGATATTCCGAATTCAAAAATGATTTCTATTTTACAAAATTCCCAACATATAAGTTGCATTAATTAATTTTATAATTAATTTCCGCTGTCACAACAAATAGCGTGTTTTTAAGAGATAATAACTATCAAAAGATTGACACTTGTTTATAGCTGGTTTAAATGTGAAATTACATCCAATGACCAACATTGTATTAAATTGTAAAAATATATTCATAATATACTTTAAAACCACTCAAATTAATAATTTATCACTATTAGTTATTTCGATTTAAAAAGTTGTTTTTAATTAAAATTTAGTAATTTTCACTATTCATCAGAATATGAAAGTTATCCGAAAAGTACCAAAATTTCACCTTAGGCTAAATTCGATAATCCGAATCCATAAATTAAGTCCATTTTGAAAAATAAAATTTACAAAATTTAAAAAAGTGGTTATTACTATTCATAACGGCTAGTTTTAATAATATCTTAATAGAATATCGTTGTTTAGCGAAACATGGGGTTGCGTACAACACACGCTATCGTGGAAGGTCGCGATTGCGTGTAATTCAAGCCAGGTCAGAGATGTGTGTTTTGAAAGATCCTTTTGGTGTAGCATATAACACAAGACATTTATGAAATTAAATAGAATATTTTTCATAAAATCTCAGGGTGTTACATTATCTATATTATTTCATTTCTATAAATGATGAGATAATTAATGGGAAGTCCCTTCCAACGTTTTTAGAAATATATCACCAAAAAATGATATTTTTATAATATAATTATACTAACATCTTCCTTAAAATAAAAGATCCATTTTCATCATGTGAATATTTACCTTCTGATAATTCATTTAGCTCATATGTTTTCTTGAACATTAAAGAATCCATTATTATTTTTGACTCCACTATATAGTGTCTATGATTGTTATTGATTTTTCTAATAATTTGGGTCATCCAGTATCCAACGGAAGAATGAAATTCATATTATCTCTAAATCTTTAGAGTAATCACCAAAATTTAGAATTATTTCCCAACATATTTTTAGATAATTCTATTTTTGGTAATACATTTATTAAGAAATATATTTTAATATAACAACTTCCAATTGAACCACTTATTAAGAATTTCCTCGAGCATCAATAGACTATCAGAATTCTTGAAAAGTATTTTTGTTTTTACTTCCAGATAATATGTGATAATATCTATACTCTATTGAACATCATATTTTCTTGAACATTAATCCATATCAAGTTGATGTTTAGTAATTTAATTCATTCTATAATATTTTGATTCATCCACATTCTGATCCTACCCTTGAACCTTCTCATTAAAGGGAATTTTTTAACTCCTGATGATATGGTTAATTTCATCATCCCATAGTCAAAAAAAATTAATCATTCCAATATATAATAAAGAAACAATAATTGGACTTTTATTCAATTTTCCTCTCTCATTTAATATGACTAGAATATATGAAAAAATTATAATGAATTTAATATGATAAAATATTTATATCTCCTTAGATCATATCTCTTATGGTATAAATTTTATTCACAGTAGGTGAAAAAATCCAATTGAAAATTTATGTGTCTATGCTGACTTATTTTTTGAAAATATCATTGACTATATTAAAATTCATCAACATTAATCTTATATCTTCAAACTAATTTTATTTTCTTCCAACTGCTAGACCATTTTTAATAATATTCTAGGAACGATCATCTCTAGCATGATCTGTTTCTTTTAAAATATTTTCTTGAAGTTTCTACCACTATACTCTCCACCATTACTTTATTTGGGATATATCAATATTCATTCACATTATCATTACACCGTATATTACTTCTAAAAATAGTTATTCAAAACATTAGATTTATTCATAATAATATACCCCCAAACTATCTATTTTACAACTTTGATAAATTTAATGATGTATATATATCCTTAATAAAATATTTCAACAGTTTGATAGCTATACATCCAATTGAAAAAGGAAAATATTATCTGATCCAGGTTTCTGACCACTCATGTGGAATTATATCCTTTTCTATTTACCCAATAAGAAACTCTCAGCAATTCTGATATCAATCCAATCAAGATTTAATAGACCTAGTCAATCAAGAACCGTCATATTCTTTCTAAAAGGATTCAAAATCATATAATTAAATACTTTTAGATCTTTAAATGTTATTTTCATTATAACTATTAATATTCTATCTGATCTTATGGTCCTGTAGAACATTCCTACCTTTACTCCATGATTCAAGACTATAGACACTAATGTTAGTTTCCATAATATTTTGGAATGATTCATTCTGTAGGCTTCCACATCGATTCAACTTATTAAAATTTGGTTCTCCAATTTCTCTAGGTAGTTCTTGACTCAATTAAGTACCAATAATTTTTCATTCATCAACTAAATGTCCACAACTCACCATTTTAAAGATTGTAAAGCCTCATCATTGGATATTCTAACACTAAAAATGAATCATGATACATAATTGACCATGAACCATTGTTTAATCCTTGAATGGAATGATTCTTTAATGTCAACCACCAATAAATATGCTAAAACATTTACACTAGTCAAGATGTCATTACCTCCCTCAATTGTGATTATGGAATTTTAACATCCAAAATTTTTCTATCTAGTGAGTTAGATATTATTTTTGAAGTCACCTTGAAGATATACTTGTTTTACACAATTGCAATAGGTGATACATAAACCAATCAATTTTCATCAAATACTCTCTCTTTGTTTATCATTTAATAACCTAAAAATTCTTAAATGAAAACATTTTTAGAAAACATGGTTTTTTAAGAATATAGATTTCGTACTGAAGAAGGGAACAATAGTTGGATTTTATTAAAGACCATTCTAAATTATTTTAATTAAAAAGATTAGAAAAATTTTAATATTACATTAAAATATAATGACTAATAATAGGAGGAGAGAATAAATATTTTTCTTGATATAAGGATCCAATGATATTATCTTGACAAACAAAATCATAAAAAAATATCAATAAATTATAGGAGTGTATCTTTAAATAATTCCCAATTTTAAAAATTTGAATCATAATCTCCATGAAAATATAATATATAATAGAACATAAAAAATTATTTTGAAAAATAAATTCATGATATTACATTTCAAATGGTCTGTAAATACATCCCTATGAATGAATATAGGTGCATAACATAACATACATCTCAAAGAAAACTAATTGAGCCAAACATCCCTTACCGATTTGATAAATTTCCAATAGTAAACCCCATGAAAGAGTGTTAAAAATGTGGATATGCAATCCAAAATAATATTTATTATATTAATCATAATATACATTCTATTGTATTATATACACCACAATGAATAAATAGGTGGAGAATATGGGAAATTTCTCCACAAAATTAGAGAGACAGTAGAAAATCATCACAGTAAGTTTTCAATTCCATCATAGATGTTCAATAATTTTTTATAATATTTATATGTTTAATATATATCTATTAATGAAATATATTTAAAAATATTATATGATATATTATTCTCTTATGAAATTTCATTACTATTTTATAAATAATTCATTGTTAAATTCATGTTTCGAGTGACAAAATAAATAGTTTTTTATATATTCATTGACTTTTTATTTATGGTTTTATTAAATAAATAATTGTATCATTATCTCAAAATTTATAAAATTTTGTAAATATCATATATATTCACTATACATTAATTTTTATTAATCCATAAAAATTAGTGATAGAATATTAAATACACCCTTCATGAAGATAGTCCACCATTTTTAAGAATGGATAACATTTCTATTTTATTATCAGATAAAAATAAATAAAGTTAAAGGATATCTTATGTTTAATGAATAATTTTTATGTAAAATATATCACATTTATTCCTTAAACTCAACCTTATCATCTTAAATGTAAATTGGGCATGAATCAATTTAATGTGCGGGATGGTAGTCTGCTATACACATGGGTGACATTATCATATTCCCAAAAAATTAAGAGTATGAAGATATGTGGGATATAATAATTAAATAATCCTAAAAATACCATAAATATAATATATAATAAAAATAAATCTATCATTATTTCCATCCATTAGTGGTTTTAATGGATAAAGTGATGACATCATTTTATGAGGATGTAGTCCACAGTACACACAAACAATGATTAGATAACCAATTTGATGGAAGTTGAGATCGATGTAGGTCATGACTGTAGCTAAAAAAAATATAATCATATGTATTAAACTGGTGTTTTAATATCATGATTTTATAATTATAATTTAATTATGTGGAGTATAAAATAAAACAAAAATCCTTATTGATGAACGTTGCCCCATCTTAGGGCATCCTCCATAGGTTTACAACAAAGGGGTTTATTGGTTGAATTTATTTCAAAAAAAAAACTTCTATAATGAGATAAGGGAATATTTGAAGTTATTTATTTAATAATTTTATGAACCAAAATGGTGTTTATGGTGCAAAGAGTATAAGAGAGGTGTAGTACTTTATAAGTAATGTAAGTGGCACACTTGTAAATTTTTTAAATAGAGAATCCCACCATAATTTTTTCAAGTAAAAATGATCTAAAAATATAAAATTATCAATAATATAAGTATAAAATATAAATATGTCCAATAAATGTGTAGAAACCCTATTTTTGCTGCAAAACACTTTGGAATATTCTTGATGATATTCCAGAGCAGCGCCCTTAGACGGCATGCGATTCCGAGCCTCGGTGTGGCCGAAATTACATTTTCAGTGCGTTCACACTGGAAATGCCAAATAAATGGAATAAATCCTAAACGGTGATCTAGATCAAGGATCCGAGTGTACGGATGGGTCCGGAATGGGGTTTTTACCCTAGGAACGACATAAAACATGTCGGCGCGGGACGTTTGGACCCCTCGCCAACTTTCGAAACGTTAAATGGATAATTAAATTAATTTATTTATTCGTTTAATTTTGAAACACAATTATCTCTTAAACGGTGGCTTAGATTGGAAAACAGAGGGCACCGTTGAGTTCAGAGCATTCTGTTTACCATAGGAGGGGTATAAGTTTCACGGGTGCGGGTCGTCTGTGAAAAATGGCCCTAGGGGCATTTTCGTAATTTGGCAGCCTCGGGCGCTAAGTTTAATAACTTATGAACGGGGTCTCGGATTAAAATTCTGAGATCTTCGTTGTGTTCAGAGCGTGGATTTTAGCCCAGGGGAGGCTTAATCCCGACCACGTCGGGAGTTCGGGTTCGGGCCGACGGGCGGGTGGTTAAGCGTTTTCTATTTAAACACTTAACTCACCCCTCCCTCTTCTTTTTCCTCACCTGGACAGCAGTAGACAATAACCCTCCCCTCTCCTCGGGTCCGCGGCCGGTCCTGCCCAAGGGCGTGACCCCTCTAGCTTCGGACACTCGTAAAAATCTCTACGGGTGTCCGTTTTATACGTCGTCTGTGGCAGGGTAACCCTCGTCTCGAGGAGTATGTTTTGAGGCGGTTTAGGGGATTTTTTAATTTCCGGGACAGGAGCTCGGGGGCGCATCATGTGGATTAAGTTCTATGCTGTAATTCTTGTCTTGGGTGGCGCGGACACGTCCGAAGTCCATTTTTCATGTCTTCATTGGCGTTGCGACCCTGACACTGAGGCGGAGTTTTCCAGGGCAGGTTCGGGCATTGAGACCAGAGTTGAGGCATAGTCCCCACGGCCCATCTTCCGAGATGCGTGCACCTTTTCATGACTTCTTCATCGGACTTTCGTTTGGGGAGTGCGAGTAGTCATTTCTGGATGTTTTTCCGAGGGTGTTGCATTGGCGCAGTCTGCCTGCTCTAATTTCACACACTGGTACGGGCCCTGCGAGGGCTGTTTCGGGAGTTGACGATGGCTCTCAACATGATCACCGGGTGTCCGTTATTGAAAAGTGATTAATCCATCCTCTATTCTTTTTCGAGAGGATCGCAATGGTGTGATCCGTTCGTTGTGTTTCGTGACCGGGTTGCGGGTCCCACGAATCACCGCTCGTGTGCGGTGCGCCGGAATGCACCTTTTTCTCTAGATATCCTTTTCACTCGTGCATGTAGTACTTTTGAAGTGTTTTACCTAGGGGATCACAATTGTGCGATGCGCCCGACTGTTTCAGGGATGATGCTTGGGATCACGGGATGCCGTTCGGGCGTGAGGCGTTGATGGTGACTTTTCCGTCGGATATCCGTTTGAGGCGAGTAAATAGTCTATCTCGCATGTTTTTTTGTTAGGATTACAATGGTACGATCCGTTTGGATGTGCAGATCCTCTTACATGATATTATTAAATGTGGAAGTGTGAAAGGTGCCCCGGTGGCGGTTCTTCTACCATGGCTGTAGCGGACCCATGGCATGTGATCGCGTGCACTCCTGAGAGAGTGATGTTGCTGGTTAAAGAGATGTGGTTGGCTGTGCCCCAGTCGTTGAGGCGGCAAGTTGGAGATGTTACGTCACACCTTCACGTTGACATTGGGTGTCGTGTGCACGATAGCCCTTGGGCTAAAAATGAGTATACTCTAGGAGTATATGGGAGCACTTGGAGGTACGTGTGGTTTGTACCTGAGACTGTTTGTGTGCTTGGTTGGGGATTGACTTGGGGCCACATGTCGTGTGGGACCCATGTTCATTCCATGTTCTTCTTTGCATACCTTTGACCTCTCACGACGTAGAGGGTCCCTCAGGTCTCGTTTGTTGATCAGCGGGGTTGAGTTTTCCCCCGACTCTGTGCTCGTTGTTTTAGATCAGCAGGGTTGAGTGGTTTCCCCTGGTCTTGTTCCGGAGTTGGATGGTTGCGCGATAGCCACTCCGCATTTGGTTGGCCAGTGTTGTATCATCCAGTAGAGATGGCCAGAGCAGTTCTAGGTTTAACCTCCATCGGGGCTGGGCAGTGGGTTACTCATCAACTTCTCATCGTTTACCCTCTAATAGAGACTGGGCAGTGGGTCACCCGATGACTCTTGGGGGTCTACCCTCCAGCAGGGCTAGGAAGTGGGTCGCTCGTCGTCTTATTCAGGTCTACCCTCCAACAGGGCTAGGCAGTGGGTCGCCTGTCGACTTGTTCAGGGTTTACCCTCTAGCAGAGACTAGGCAGTGGGTCACCCGACAACTCTTGAGGGTCTACCCTCTAGTAGGGCTGGGCAGTGGGTCACCCGTCGACTCCTTCCAGGTCTACCCTCTAGCAAGGTTGGGCAGTGGGTCTCCTGATGACTTATTCTAGGTCTAACCTCCCGCAAGGCTGGGCAGTGAGTTGCCAGATGACTTATTCCAGGTTTACCCTCTAGCGGGGCTGGGCAGTGGGTTTCCTGATGATGTATTGGGGTTTACTCTCCAGCAGGGCTGAGAAGTGGTTCACCCGATATCATATTATGAATTACCCTCCAGCAGGGCTGCGCAGTGGGACACCCATTGACATTCCAGGCTCAGACCTATCTACTAGGCTAGTCTGTGGATTTCATCCGTGATTACCAGAGTGGGACCCTTGGTTGTATGGGCCAGTGATGGGACATCCTTGTCTTTGAGGAGACCTCTTGACAGCGGGGCAGTGACGAGGTGTGGTTGACTTTCCCCCGAAATCTCAAGTACGAGGGGCACTTTCCCCCACTGAGACGTGTCCTTGTGACGCGACCTAAAACCGTGCGGGTGAGTCAGTGCCACCCAAAGTGGATAGTGTCGAGGTGTTGTGGTTTGAGCCCTTTGACTTTTAGTTTGGGACTGACGTGCGGGATGCTGGGCATCGATGGTGTTTACTTCTAGGACTGTTGGCGACTCACTTCCTTGGGCTGAGCTACGGGATAGAGATCCACTTACGACATTGTTCGAGATTCTTGTTAAGCATAAGGATATGTATATACCTTGTTCCAGTACCCACCTCTTGGGTTTGGTTACTCTCCTTCCAGAAGAGGCGAAGACGCGCGAGGTATGCCACTTGCATTCCGTGTCTAGCTTCTCATGGTTGGACAAGTCTACTCTCCTACTATAGGTAGAAAAGACTCGACAAGAAGTTCATCTTCTAACCGTTTCCAGCTCCTTGTGCCTGGATGAGTCTACCTTCTTTCCTCTTGTTGGGTTGAGCAGGAATCTCTATTGTACTCTTTACTGCACTCTTTGTTGTACTCCTTTTCTTTCCCCTGTTCGATCTTCTGCTCACCCTTTTGGTACATCCTTTGTTGCTCCCTCGAGCCTTCATGATATCCTTCTGATTATTTTTATACTCACCCCTACTTGGGCTTTTATGACACTTGGTGTGCCCTTGCAGACGACAGACAGGTTGGTCATGACTTCAGAGGAGCTTAGGAGTTCAGGAGCTGGGACCGCGTGCGGTGGTCGTAGCCGGGTTCCAGGTGGGAGACCCGTCAGATGTTTCTTTTTGTTTACCTGTTGCCGGGTTGTGGCACCTTTTCTGGTTGGGCACCTATTTTGCCCCTTTTTTCCTTTTCATCACTTTACTTGTACTATTTAGAGTCCGATGCACATTTGTGGTATATATATATATACCAGTTTCCCTTTTCTTCACTTGTCTTTTCTTTTACTCTGCACTGTTGCATTGAGTGTGCTACGTGTGTGTGTACAGATACTTAGGCAAAGGCCTCCCCTAGTTGTTGTGCCTTCGGCGCTGGTCGACAGCCCCTGGCCTATGGAGGCGGGCTTGGGGTAGTTGCGGCTCGAGACCGGGTAGGGTCGGGTCATGGCAAAGTTGCATCAGAGGTGGTTTGTTCCTTGGGATACTGTTCGTACGTTCCTGAAATGAAAAAAAAGAATTGGTTGGGATTTAGGGAAATAGTGTTAACGTGTCTCGAGAGCGGCTCTCAGGCCAGAGAGTCCAGTGATGGTGCGACGACCGATTTATCCATTAACCAGGGCCTTGATAACTCGCTTGTCAACTCGGCATGCTGAGACAGTTGTTTAAGGGAAAATTGGTTTGTGCATCACATAGGATTGAGTCTTTGACTGTCCTTCTTGAGTCAGCTCCCCATAGTTGATATTGGTATATATATATATATATATATGCTCATTTGATCGCGAAACTCCTTGATAATACTCAAGATGTCCCCGTGAAGACAACTAACCAAGATACCAGCTTTGGTTCATGATGATGACCCTGTGAGCTATGAGGCCTCATTCTAGGACCCATCATGCGAGTCTTTTTCTCCGGGTGGGCCAGTAGCAGCACCCCCACCTATTGAACAGCAGACAGCTTCAGTAGAGCTTGCTAAGTTTTAGCATAGGTTTTGCTCGCTCCGTGAGTTCCAGCGGAAGAGATCGCGGAGGATAAGTGGTGAGACATATCTTTAGGTAGTAGAGGATTGGCTAGAGACAATGGTTAGTCTTTTCAGGCTTCTGCAGACACCAATAGATCATAGAGTGGCTTTGGCAACCAGACTTTTTCGTGGATCACCTTGGCGTTGGTGGAGTCTGGTGACTCAGTTTCTTGACACGTCGTTGCTTTCGTGGGGTGACCTTCAGTTGTTGTTCTCTGAAGAGTTTTTCCCCTCCTACTTGCGCTCCGTTCGGATTCAGGAGCTCCTACAGTTTCATCAGGGAGGGATGATGGTGGCCGAGTGCGCGACTAGTTTTGCAGACCGTGCACGCTTTTACCCGGACTAGGTCTATGACGACAGCATCCGAGCGCGGAAGTTTGAGCAGGGCCTCCGCAGAGAGATTCATGTTGTCATAGTACCCTTGGGAATTTCCACATATTTCGGGGTGCTAGAGCAGGAGTTGGTGAACGAGGGCTTCCGGTCAAGTTCTAGAGTTGGTGGTGGTAGTAGGGACGTCGGAGCCGAGACGTCTTCCGCAGCTTACGGGCATCGGAAAGCAGAACCTAGATGCAGGTGGTTTTATGAAAACCGGACTCAGGGGCATGGTCGTACACCCCAGTGGAACCGGAGGGCATTGGGGCATCCCAGAGGGAGTCGGTACTATGCTTGTTATGTGCGAGATTACTTGGCATGAGACTGCCCGACCCGAGTTGCTGAGAGCTTCAGGCAGGCCGCAGGCACACCACCACGACAGAGGCAACGTCGAGATCGGAGTAGCACCCATCTAGGTGATGCTAGAAGAGGATCAGGAGGAGATGGAGGTGGGGGACGACGTTACGAGGTATTCCTATCACCACTAGGCGGTCCACGTCAGGCTTCGGGAGCTGACAGTTGGGACCACGGAAAACCACGAGCTTTGGATGTCTATGATCATGCAGAGCATGAGGTGATAAGAGGTACGCTCTACAGCTCTTCTAATTCTTGAAGTAGAATTGATACACTATGTGTGTTGAATTTTTTCCTCCCCGCTCCTTACTTGAGGTGTTACCAGGGTGGCACGGGGAGTCAGTGTAACCGTGTGTTGGTATGAAAAAAAGGTATAGGACCTTTTTATTTAGTCGATGGTGTCGACTCCATCTCTTTCCGAGCATGTAAGAGAGTCTTGGTTGCGAGACATCGATGATAAGATCTTGCATGACCAAATATCCTTGGGTGTTTGACCATATGGATATTCTGAAAGAGGGAATCACCGGACCTTGTTCCAGGTGCGGGCGGTGATTCTAGTCGTGGCGTGTGATGTAGAGGTTCGGTCGGGGAGGTGAGCAACCCCCGAGATCCTTTGGGTCGTTTGAGAACATGCAAAGAGATGGGGAGGTCCCCTACCGCCTTGCCCTAAACCCAAAGTCTAGAGTGGGTGCACGATGTCTCCCACGTGACTCACCCGAGGAGAAGTGTGTGTGCTCCAATGCACGACATCGGAAAGGGCCAACCTCGCATGAACATATCAAATCCTTTGGTCTGTGTGTGGTGGCACAGAGCTGTGCAAGAGTTCTTCTGGGTATAGGAGAGCCAGGTGTGGGCCATGTACCCTGAGTTGTTCCCCTAGTTTTTCTTTTCGGGGACGAAAATCATGAATGAGGGAATTATGTAAGAACACAGTCTTTGCTGCGAAACACTTTGGAATATTCTTGATGATATTCCAGAGCAGCGCCTTCAGACGACATTCGATTCCAAACCCCAGTGTGGCCGGAATGAAATTTTCAGTGCGTTCACACTAGAAACGCCAAATAAATGGGATAACTCCTAAACGATAATCCTGATCAGGGATCCGAGTGTACAGATGATTCTGAAATGGGGAGTTTACCTTAGGAACGACATAAAACATGTCGGCGCGGGATGTTTGGACCCCTCGCCCACTTTCGGAATGTTAAACGAATAATTAAACAAATTAATTTATTCTTTTAATGTTGAAATGCAAGTATCTCTTAAACAGTGGCACATATTGGAAAACAGAGTGCACCGTTGAGTTCAGATCGTGCTGTTTACCCTAGGAGGGGTATAAGTTTCACGAGCGCGGGCCGTCTGTGAAAAATGGCCCCATGGGCATTTTCTTAATTTGGCGGCCTTGTGCGCTAAGTTTAATATCTTTTGAATGGGGTCTCATATTAAAATTTCGAGACTGCTGTTGTGTTCAGAGCATGGATTTTATCCCAGGGGTGGCTTAATCCCGACCCCGTCGGGTATTCGGGTTCAGGCCGATGGGTAGTTGGTTAAGCGTTATCTATTTAAACACTTAACTCACCCCTACCTATTCTTCTTCCTCACCTAGACACCAGCAGGCGTTAACCCTCCCCTCTCCTCCGTCTACAACGAGGCAGATTCGGCAAGGCGATCTCCGGCGAGGCGCAACGGTTCCGAAGGTACGCACACGAAGCGTCGGGCTACACCCTTCGAGGTATGTGTTTAACGTTTTCGTATTCAATTTCGGGAAATCTGTGAGCCCAATTTATACTATTGAATTTCTGTCTGATCAATGATCGAATCCCACAGATGTGTATTATTTGTTCTGAGGTTTCTGATGCTCTTCTTGGATTGAAAATCCGAGTCACAGGGTGCCCGGGATGTTCCGGTCAAATTTCAGGTTTTATGGTGCATCCAGGGTGGTCCGACGACCCATGGCGGCGGTGCAGCGCGTTCCAGCGGTGGCACTCCAGGATGCAGGTGGCGTAGCTCTAGGGTTCAGGTGGCATGACAGAGGCTTGGGCTTCAGGTGGCACAGCGGCGACTCGGGCTTCAGGCGGTGAGCACCTCAGGCGGCAGGCGGCGGACACCCGCGGCACGAGGGTGGACCGGGGTCGCGACGTGCAACCCCAAGAGGGAACAAGACCCGCGTCCCATGGGTCTTCACGTAGAAAAACCGACGTTGGGAGGTCCGAGCGTGGACCGCGGGTCTGCGGCCGGCCCGCGCGGAAAGCCATGGGCCGACGCAGCGAGCCGGGCCGTCCGGCACGGGCCGACCCTGGCCAGTCCAGCCCATGGTCTTGACCCCTCTGGCTTCAGACACCCGTAAATATTGCTACGAGAGTCCGTTTTACACGCTGTCTATGGCAGGGTAACACTTATCTCGAAGAGTGTGTTTTGAGATGGTTTCATGGATTTTTTTTAATTTCCAGGATGGGATCTCGGTGGTGCGTCACACACGTTAAGTTCTACACCAGAATTCTTGTTTTGGGAGGCACAGACACATCCGGAGTCTGTTTTGCACGCCGTTAGTGGCGTTACGACCCTGGCACAGAGGCGGAGTTTTCTAGGGCATGTTCGAGCATTTAGACAGGAGTTGAGGCATGGCCCCCATGGCCTGTCTTTCAAGCTGCATGCAGCTTTTCACGAATTTATCATTGGGCGTTCGTTCGGGGCATGCGAGTAGTCGTTTTTAGATGTTTTTCCGAGGGCGTTGCATTGGCGCAGTCTGCCTACTCTAATTCCGCACGCTGGTGCGGGCCCCGCGAGGGCCATTTTGGGATTTGACGGTGGTTTTCCACATTATAATCGGGTGTCCATTCTGGAAAATTGATTAGTCCATCCTGTGTGATTTTTCGACATGTTCAGGGTTTAACCTCTAGCAGAGACTAGGTAGTGGGTCACCTGATGACTCTTGAGGGTCTACCCTCCAGTAGGGCTGGGCAGTGGGTCACCTATCGTCCCATTCTGGGTTTACCCTCCAGCAGGGATGGGCAGTGGGTCACTCGTCGACTCCTTCTAGGTCTACCCTCCAGCAAGGTTGGGCAGTGGGTCGCCTGACGACTTATTCCAGGTCTACCCTCCAGCAAGGCTGGGTAGTGGATCGCTTGACAACTTATTCCAGGATTACCATCCAGCGGGGCTGGGCAGTGGGTATCCTCATAATGTATTAGGGGGTACCCTCCAGTAGGGATGGGCAGTGGGTCACCCAATATCATATTATGAATTACCCTCCATCAGGGCTGTGCAGTGGGACACCCAATGACATTCCAGACTCAGACCTATCTAATAGGCTAGTTTGTGTCTTTCCTCCATGATTACTAGAGCGGGACCCTTGGTTGTACGCGTCAGTGATGGGATTACCTTGTCTTTGAGGATACCTCTCACCTGTGGGGCAGTGACGAGGTGTGGTTGACTTTCCCCAGAACTATCAAGTACGAGGGGTGCTTTCCCCCACCGAGACACGTCCTTGTGACATGACCTAAAACCGTGCAGGTGAGTCAGCGCTGCCCAAAGCAGATAGTGTTGAGGTACGATGGTTTGAGCCCTTTGACTTGTAGTTCGGGGCAGATGTGCGGGATGCTGGGCATCGAAGGTGTTTACTTCTGGGACTGTTGGCGACTCACTTCCTTGGGCTGAGCTACGGGATGGAGATCCCATTACGACGTTGTTCGGGCTTCTTGCTGAGCATAAGGATATGTATATACCTTGTTCCAATACCCACTTCTTGGGTTTTGTTACTCTCCTTCAAGGAGTGGCGAAGACGCGTGGGGTATGCCACATGCTTTCCGTGTCTAGATTCTCATGGTTGGACGAGTCTACTCTCCTACTATAGGTAGCGAATACTCAATGGGAAGTTCATCTTCTCACTGTTTGCAACTCCTTGTGACTGGACGATTCTACCTACTTTCCTCTTGTTGGGTTGAGTTTGACTCTCTATTGTACTCTTTACTGCATTCTTTGTTGTACTCCTTTGCTTTCCCCTGTTTGATCTACTGCTCACCCTTTTGGTACCTCCTTTGTTGCTCCCTCGAGCCTTCAGGATATCCTACTGAGTATTTTTATACTCACCCCTACATGGCCTTTTACCACACTTGGTGTGCCCTTGCAGACGACAGAAAGGTTGGTTGTGACTTCAGAGGAGCTTAGGAGTTTGGGAGCTGGGACCGCGTGCGGTGGTCATAGTCGGGTTCCAGGTGGGAGACACGTCAATTGTTTATTTTTTTTACCTGTTGCCGAGTTGTGGAACCTTTTCTGGTGGGGCGCATGTTTTTCCCCTTTTTCCTTTTCGGCACTTTACTTGTACTATTTAGAGGTCGATGTAGATTTTTATTATATATATATATAGGAGTTTCTCTTTTCTTTACTTGTCTTTTATTTTACTCCGCATTGTTGCATTGAGTGTGATGTGCGTGTGTGTACAGGTACTTAGGCAAAGGCCTCCCCAAGTTGTTGTTCCTTCGGCGCTGGTCGCCAGCCCTTGGCCTATGGAGGAGGGCTTGGGGTAGTTGCGGCTCGAGCCCAGGTAGGGTAGGGTCGTGACAAAATATGTGTTGGACATATTTCTGGGTCATTTATTTTTTTTATCTTTTTCTTCTAACACCCTAGAATTTTTTTACCTTAATCATGTTAAATAATTTCTACTATTTTTAATATTAATTTTCTCAAAAGAGTATGTTGTCCAAATTAAATAACATAAAATTTTATTATTCCAAAAATGGTACTAAAATTTAAAATTAATCCCACAGAAAAGATGAGAAAGCATGTATTTAAAGCGAAATTGGTAAACTTTTTATAATGTTTTAAATAAAATTTAAATATTAAATTCCTTCCAATGACCTAAATTGGATTAATTAATTTAAGATAGAACTAATATTACAAAAAATACATTTTAAAATATACATTAACATTTATAAATAAATTTACACATAGTTTTTATTAAAATTCAGTAAATTTAACTCTTCATCAAAAAATGATTCGTTTTAGAAAAATATGAAAAATGCACCATAAGATAATTTCAATAATTTTCTTTCAAAAAATGAAATTTATTTTATCAAATTTTTTTTCTATATGTTGTCAGTAATTAATAATATTATTATTCACCAAAATTCATAATCATTTTGAAAAAATAGTATGTTTGAATCATATATAATATTTAACAAAAATTATATAATTGTATAATGAATATGTTTCCATTATATAAAAGCATTAAAATTAACAATTAGAAAGAAATTAATATGATTTGTATATCTATGTTTAAAAATTAGGTTATAATGGAATCTTTTAAATACATATTTTAATAATATATCTTCATTTTGTTAAAATTCAGTGTTGTGTGTAACACAAGCCAACCCTTTGTTTTATGTAGTAAAATAAAAACATGGTGTTGTGTATGAGAAAAGATATCAAAGATATTATTTTTTTTTGTAAATTTTTTTTATAAAAACTCAAAGTGTTATAGTAGATGCTAACATGGGAGGTATGTTAGTAATATGGATTTTGATGACCTCACCATGTGTAAGGGGTTTTTAGTAAGACAATAATGATTGACAATTTTAGTCCATGTCTTGGATGTACTACATTACCCTATACCTTTTGGTGTTATTTTGGATAATGTGTGGTTTCCTACCTCATGTCATTGGGTAAATGCATAGTTATGATTTTTACTATATATGAGAAAGACCTAATTTCAACATGGTAGTGAAGTTGGAATAATTGGGCATCATGGTGGTTTAGTTAGCTTTTAGTGACTAGATGTGTACAAATTTTTGTTAGCCTAGTGATAAAATGATATTCAATGATCTCGTGTGACTTTATTCTTTCATTTTTCAAACACATATATAATGGTGTATCTTAGGTAAACATTAAGAGACCCTAATAAGATTTCCTTCTTAAATTCTACACAAACACTCCTATGTTCTTGGAGAACATATGTCTATTTAGTAGGTTTGAGAACCTTTTTTGTATTGGATCAAGCTATAAAAACTCAAAGAATATGTAGATATTGGACTGTTGAGGCCCAAGTATTCCAATTGAGTCTATTTTTTAATTTTCTAATGTTGTTTATTTTGTATTATTGATCACTCTAGTGAGATATTAATTGATGTATTGTGATATGATTCCTCTTGATTCATTGATATAAAAATATGATTATTTTATTATGCTTACTATGATCATTATGATAGATATTATTTAGTTATTTCTTCTTCTCTTTACACTCTCATTCAAATTAAATATTCTCTATATTGTAAGAATTATATCCCTTTATCAATTCAATGACCAATTACATATGAGGCTTCATGCCTACACTCATGTATCTCTTTATCCATGGGAACTTTAAAAAGGTCATCAAAATGGGGAATTAAAAAGTAAAATACATTATATTTTTTGGTTTAGTATTTAGGGAGATGAGATTCAAGTGGTTAAGTATTGTGTCAGATCCTTTTTTGGACCCCAGACTATTGATACATGGAGACGTTTTTATTCGGAAATCAATGTAACAAGTGGAATTAGTTTTCCATTTTTTATTTTCAATGTTATGATTTAGAGTATTTAAAAATATAATTCATTTTAGTGGTTATTATTTATGGGATTGGTTTATAGAGTGTTGTAAAGAGGAACATTATCATGCATCATATTTGGAATGAATTATTAAAATTACAAGAACATGATTTTGTGGTATTAATTTCACAAAAAATATGTTTAGATTTTTTAAAATGATAAAAAATATTATGGTGAGTTTTTGAAAATAATTTTTTAATGGAATAAAAATCAATAATATGATATTATTTTAATTATGATGAATGGTCATGTAGATATAATGAAGGTACATTAATTGGTGTTGACTTAAATATATATTCATTAAAGGATATATAGATATCAATGTAGGTGGGATTAGGCATTGAATGATTGAGTGATGATCTGAGGATGGTAATTTTTTTCCTTACGAAAATAGTTTCATTTAAAAAATGTGTCATCAAAAACCTATACGGGTTTTCCCATGTATATTTTTTTTAATTTTATATAACCAAACTGAATTATATCACGACACCCATGATATCATTGAATAATTTAATGAAAATTATATATTCATGGTTTCACATACTATTTTAGTGGGATGATTCTATATGATTCATAACCCAGAAGATTTTTGTTGCATAATTAGTGGTGCATTTAAAGTGTGGAAAAATGATTTTGGGTTTAGAATAATGTAAGTGGGATGAGTGATCATTTGGTAGTCAAGGGAGTGAATGATATTCCATGTTCTAGGAAGATTATTTTGATATGTCATGGATCATGGTTAGTGTGTTAGGTGTGTAATCAATGGTTTGATGAGGTACGATTCCTTTGGGAGTGAGTCAGGTTGTGTGATAATGTCTTAGAACAGTGTACACTTGTTAGGATAGTACAAGGTTGGGGTAAATGGTGGTTAAGAAACTAAGAGAGTATTTTAGTGAATAAATATTCCATAATGAGTGTTGGGTTTTTGTGAAAATTCTTACTTTATGAGGGAAGGTGTGTCATGGTTCTGTGTGATTCCCATTTGGTTCATGTATGGTTAAGAGACCATGTATAGGTTGAGAACTAATATGATCAGTGAGAAACTGATCAGAATGGTGACGTTGCTTGTCTGATTGGATGGGGGATATCCCTCTATGGTGATACATGACATTAGAAATGGATTAGGGTACCATGTTATAGTTTTTTCTTATTTTCCATAATTTTTGTGATAGGGGTTGTTATATGGGTGATAATAGAGTGAGATGAGTGTTCTACATAATTTATTAGGGACCATTTGGGCCATTTATCAAATATTTTTATAACGGAGTCTATACAGGGATGAAAATCATTATATGTTGGTGGATGTAATCTTCATTGAGGATTTTTTGGCGAGTGCTAAGGGTTATGTTTCTTGGGATCTATGAAAGGGAAAAATTATGTGTTTTTTATTGGTGATTGGTTATGAGTGATACTATCACATCTGAAATCCATATTCTTAAACTGATAAAACATCACCTAAGAGTATTTAAATATCAATTCAATTTGATAATGATAATGATACACACGTGTTGAAAAGAATTAAATATGTAATGGTTGAATGAAACTCACATAGGAAGGTCCATAAATGAATTGAGAATGGTTAGTGTATGATATAAAGGGAACCTAGATAAATGATTATAGAAATATGTAATGTTATATTGCTTCTTATGAAGAATAAAATTCTACATTCTTATGTGTTTCGGGTTGGTGTGTGTGCATTGACCTCCGGCTCGAGATAGTGTTGAGTTGATCTAATGGAGTGTTTTATTGGTAGTTTTCTAGTGATTAGGTTAATTGAATTATGACTAAAAAATGGTGGGGGAGGGGGGTTAATCATGAAATTACATTGTGAATTTTCCTAAAAAATCATTTTGGTTTATTGGGTAATTTTCACTCCTACATGTGTTATGGAATCATGAACAATAGAGGTAGTATGGTAATTTGTTATCGTTGAGATCAATAAATTTAATTTATTGTAAACATGATGTGAAATATCAATTCGTTATGTGAAATTGTATGTGGTGAGGTCAAAACTACATTGAGATTGACGATGGATAAAAATAATTGCATTTTTGGTAGTTAATTCCTATGGTTTGAATCACCATGTCATTGTTTTAAGTTATGCCTTTTAGCAGGTATCACCACAATCTTAGTGAATATTTTTTTGTAAAACATGGGGTTTCAATATTTATGGGTGTGTTGAGAATTGTTTATGTGCTTGTTTTTATGGAAAGCACATGGATTATAATTTGACGTATAAATTAATTTAGTATATATTATTTTTTAGGAGATGGACATTCGAATTTCAGAGATAGAACACGGAGAGTTGGTGGTGGGTAATGGATTTTCAGGTACCACTAAATATTCTTGATGATAAAAATAATTATGGAGGAGATTTTTTAAACAAACACGTCATTAATTATTTTAAATTTAAAAGGAATTATGAAATTTTTCTCAAGGAGATGTTGAGTTTTTTAAATTGAGATTTGGATTAGAAATCCATTCTTTGGAACATATCAGACATATGTTTTCAGACATTTAATAATGCCATTTTTGTGGTTTGGGTCCTCAAGAGAATGTCTTATCATGGATAGGGTTACTTGGGAGATGATTGTGATGGTAGGTTGTAGACCACTCCATTACATATTGGTGTTTTAGTGTGGAGGGTAATGCGAGATATTATTTAGAAGGAATAAGGTGTTAAATCAAGGAAAATGATTGTTATTGTAAGTCTTAGACCACTCCACGACATTAGTGTGTTTCAGTGTGTAGGGTAATGTGAGAGTTTTATTTTGAAAGACCAAGGTGTTGTATCATGGATTGTGGAATTTCACTATTGCATTATTAGTGAGGGAAGATCCCCATCATTAGACTTGGGCTATTCCATGGTGGGTCCCCATGAGGTAGGGACATAATGTTACCCTGTAGTGGTGGGTTTCACAACATTCTAGGGGCCACATTTTAGTGCATCCAAGGTCTATGTAGACCATACTAAAACCTATAGGGGCCATTAAATGGAGGGTCCTCAATAGGGCTGTTTAGGCTCCCACTTTGGTGGGATGTCCCAAGATGCTTCAATTTATTCCACACCTAGATTCATGGTGATGGAAATTGTGACACAACACTAGGGGAATAATGGAATGGGCTCCATGTGTTTTTATTTATTTTATGGGTCCAAATTGAAATTTCCCATGTCCTCCCATAATTTATTTATGTCAAGGAGTGACATGAGGAGGGATCTTTTGGTTTTCTCCACCCCATGTATTCCTCCCCATCTACCCCCCATGAAATGGATTGATTTTAGGTGTGTTTAATTTTTTATATGTGGTATATTATTCAATTAATTACTATATATTTCATCCCCATTTCTGAATATTAAATTTTGGATGGTTATAGAAATGGTTTCAGTTATTATTCCACTAGAGAAAGGGGTAATCGGGTGAATTTGGTGAGTCTTTACCAGGATATGGATAAGGTGTGTAATGGGAGGATGATCACGTGTCTTCTTTTAATGTTTTGGTTGAGGTATAAAAATTTTCAAATTTTTAGGTGTTTTCATTAAATTAAATTAAATATATTATAAAATAGGTGTTTTAGGATTTGTATTTTTCCTAGGATAGTTTAAGGGTATACTATGGACCTTTTAAGTGTGACTGGTTAGGGTTTGGGGGTAGTTGGATGAATCAGTTAGTTTTTATTTGTTATTTTTCATTAGATAAGTTTAAATAATTTTAACAAATTTTATAAATTTATTATTTATTTCATGTGGTGTGATATAGAATCTCATGATGTGTAATGACTATGGATAAGGCACAAACATGGTTAGATGAGGTGGTGTGCTGGCTTAGTGTGAATTATTCTTTGGTATCATGGTTGGTGGACCATATAATACCAACTCACATGATTTTATATTTATTAGAACACATGGATGATTAATTTAAATGGATTATGTATGAGGATTAGGGAACATGGGTTCTCTAGGTACATGAGAGGGGATAAAATTAAGACACAAAGGCTTGGGGTAAGTTATATGTAACACTTTTCTAAATTGGGGTCACCTAAATACTATGTACCAAAGAGGTGATAGTGTTCATTGAGACAAAGTGAATTGATTTGGTATTTATTGGGGGTATTGTTGGTGATCAATGTTATCTGTTGAGACCCAAAGCTTGACTTACATGGACATTACATTACTTTTGTGGAATAATTAATACATGAAAAAAATAGAAGCCCAAAGATAGTATTAGTTTAGGGTCTTTGGAAACTCAGAATGTCATCTTCTAATCATGGTGAAAGACCTTCAACATCTCCTATAAAGATATTCCCCTTTTGGTTTTCTTACCTAAAACCATTCTTTATATCCTAGGGAAAAGAAAACATAAAAATGGTGAGCTCAAATGCTCAGTAAGGGTAAACATAGAGAACATAAAACAATCCATAAACATTTAAATACCAAAACTTGAACATAAAATCTAAACATCAAAATATTAAGCAAAGACATAAATCATGGAAGTACATAAGGAATATATCATAAAGAAAAATCAATCATGATAGAATATCATGTGAATAAAATATGAAATTGTGGCAACCATTATGCACATGTTATGATTTCCATAGTAGCCAAGGCATTGCTGCCAAAACCATCTTAGTGGACAATGTCCCTTTTTGAATCGAGTTCACTCCTCGTTCCAGTCCTATATCACTTAAACAGATTAACTTACCATTCCAGCCATGTCTATCTCATGAGATATAAATCTTTACCCAATGAATTGGAGGGAGATATAGGTCCCACCCATCTCATCATGAAATTATTATTACTTGTTCCACAACATGAACATAAATCATTCATCATTACCCAAAGTATAAAATGGGTTTCATAAACATCATCCCATCATACCATAATCCATACAAAAAATGGATATCATTTCATCATAAGATAAGTGAAAAAATTTAAATCATAGAGATATTATACTTGAAACATACACATATGAAATAATGTCACCTTAGATGGAAAATGGTTTTGATAAAACACTTGAAATGAATTCTTGAGGAAAATATACTTTCTTCTTGAAAATCATTTTCTTTTCAAAAATTGCCATGAAAATTTTTAAAATAAAAGGATTTTTTTAAAATAGTCATGAAATCCTTTAGATTAAGCTTCATGAAAATAAGGCATTGTAAAACCGTAAAAAGCTGTTCATGCTGTATAAGTTAAAAAAACATTCCTCTCGTACTTTTTCCGGAAAATTCAAAAAGTACCTCATATGGTAAACAAAAGAATGATTCCTTACATACAATGTAGTAAAAGAAAAAAATTGGTAAAAAAGAATTTAAACATACCTGAAAACATTTTTATAAAACTTGGATATGGATGATAAATATAACCCTAGTAAATACTTACGTATAAGAAATCTCGGATAGAAAACAATTGAGATTGCAACATTATCCCTTACCTTAGGTTCGATATGATTCATATGTATCTGAACCTCCGGTATAATTATTTACATAATGTTATTGAATTATTAATGAATCATATTCATTGTTATGATATCATATATGGTTCACTTATGACTTTATATTACCCGTTCTTTTGTAAATTCATGTTAATGTAGAGTTTTGGGTAAAATCTTTTCATTTATCATCTGCGTTTTGACTTGTAATTATTAATATTATCACTTAGATCATGATTACATAATTACAGAATATGAAACATGATTTATATATAATATATATTCAGAATATACATAATATATCAATAAAGGGAAATAAATACACCGTTCATAGAGACGGTAGGCCGTACGTACGCATGAACGCTGTTTTCGTTTCATTATTAAATTAAATGGAATTAAGTAAATGAAACATATATGTTCATAAATCTAGTATCATTATTATTTAATATCTTTCATTATTATTTATTATATATAAATTATAATCATACTTGAATGGTTAATCATGGAAAAT
The DNA here is from genome assembly GCA_963277665.1 of Viscum album. Taxonomy (NCBI): domain Eukaryota; kingdom Viridiplantae; phylum Streptophyta; class Magnoliopsida; order Santalales; family Viscaceae; genus Viscum; species Viscum album. The sequence goes on along the minus strand of OY728133.1, from coordinate 146,214,119 downwards.
GAATCTCATCGCGTTCGTGGAGACGGTAGTCCGTACGTACGCACGAACGATGATATCATTCCCATGATCATGGAATTGTATTGAAGTGTTTGTATAATATTTCAGAATCAATATCACTTTACAATAATCATATATAGTTATTTATTTACACCATTATACCAATCCATGTAAGGTGGTGGTGGAAAACAGATTACACCACGGCGTGGAGACGGTATTCCGTACGTACGCACACGCGGTGATTTTGTTTTCTATAGGATGGATTGAAGGTGAAATAGGGTTCTTTCATATATATAATAACATATAATTATATGGGTGATACTGATGTTATTACTTCATAATGAAACAACTATAGAGGAATAAGAAGAAGAAGAAATAAATTTGAAATAATTGGTAACAGGTATTACCTCTTCTTCGACACGCCTCTTTGAAACCTCTTATTAGGGAACAAAGATTTGTATTTGAAGAAGAAAAGTACCTCTATAATATTTATAGGGAAGTTGAGAAGGTAACTGGGCAGGGTTTGGCCAATCTTAATGTCTCAATGTTGTGAAAAGATGAGAGGGAGGTGGTGCCCTTTTATATGGGAGGAGAGGGGCACCTTTGGAATTATAAGAAATATTAATTTATAATAAACTCAAACCCCACATAAAAACCTCCAAAATGACTCAAATATGAATCTTAAATTAGATAGGGTTTTAATATCAACAAAAAATAAAATTTAGACATGTTGGGAATTTATTTTAAACATTATCAACATGATTTATCCTTAATTAATATATTTTATTTAGTTTATGGTAATAAGGTTATAATTTTTAAATTGTAATAAATAATTAATTATTTGTTATTAATTGTCCATAATTGCATAATTTATGACCTTTTAGACCATATAAATTTCAATTTAAATTTTTTAAATATTTTTGTGATTTTTAAACAATTTTATAATATGTTATTTTTATAAAATAACAATAGTGTCAATTTTGACACCATTCATTTATTTTAATTTTAATAAAATACAAACATAGGATATATTCTAAAAAAATATATAATATATTTATAACATATCAAATTTGATTATAAAATTCTTTTATCACATTAAATATTTCATATAATATTTATTTTAATATTTTTAAAACCATTTATTTGGTATATCTCTTAATAAAATCATTAGTACATCATTTTTGTATAATTATTTAATATACTTATTTCGTGCATAAAAATTAAAATTAAAATCATATGATGATGATAAATCTCACATATTTCATAATAATACTTTTACTCGAATTTATCATCTTAAAATCATAACATGTAAATTGTTATATTTTTTAAATTATGAAGGTGACAACTTTGGAATCAGTTAAAATAAAATAATATAAGTGTCATAATCGCCTTTATAAGGATCCAAATGGTCAAATATTCGGCTAGTGGATGATTAGGTTTTATATATACACTAAAATTAATTTTTATTTAGATTTTTGGTCCTTTTGATATGCATTACTATTTCAATAAAAACTATATTATTGATTTTTCACTAAATAAATAATTTTTTGCATCATTAATGTATAAGATAATAAGGTAATTAAATAACACATAAAAATTACAAATAAATTACCATGATAAATAAAAATATTTTATCTTTCAAATGAGTATTTATAACCGAATTTATATTCTGTATTACCTTATATTAAAAATACGTTAATTATTAAAGTTTGAGTGAGACATAATTCACTTTACTTTAAATAAAATAAACTAAAGGTCATAGTCAAATAAAAGCGGGTTCCAATGGATTCCACTTTGACCCAAATATTTCATAGGACGAAATATAATCATCCAATGATATTAAGACAAGTGTTATGGTAATTTTATAATATTATATTTACCCTCAATTACCCGATTTACCTTTAACTATGGTAAATAAAATTTACCGTAGTTTCTATTCATAGTTCCCAAATATAAATAGTAGCATATTAAAATAATTTTGACCTAATGATTCCAAATATGGAATCCATTTTTACTAATTAAATACATATAAGTTGCAGTAATTAATTTAAAATTAATCCTGCTATTAAGAAAATGAGTTTTAAAAGTTAAAACTTTACAAAAGATTGAAATGATTTTACCTATGAACTGAATATAAAATAATTGATAATGACATACATTATATTAATTGGTGAAAAAATTATTTTATTTATAATTTAAAACCATTAAATATTATAATTTAAACATATTAAATATTACGATGAAAAAAGTTGTTTTTAATTAAAATATAGCATGTTTTCACTATTCATTAAAATATGAAAGTTATCAGAATAATATGAAAATTTTATCCAAAATAAATTTTAATATCCTGATTCCATATTAGAATTTTATTTTGTCAAATTGAACTTATAAAAGTGTCAAAAACTAGATTTAAAGTGGGTGCGCCATCAAAAGGTGGCAAAACTGCATTTTTTGAAAAATACTTATTTTACCTGAAAAATTTATTTTGTTCTTATACAATGTTATATAAAATGTGTAAGATGAATAATAATGTTATAAAAATGAAATTTTAGTTAATAATATTCATAACGGCTAGTTCATAATAATATTATAATAATATATCCTTATTTAGTGAAACCCGATATTGCGTACAACACATGCTATCGAGGAAGTTCGTGATTGCGTGCAACATAAGACAAGTCAGGGTTGCATGTAGTACAAGACACCTTAATTGATGCGTATTACAAAATACAACCATATTTCATTTATACATTGAATATATATTTATATATACACTCAATGTTGCGTTTAATTATTACTATCAAACAAACTTGTAATTGTTTTTATCACGATCCAAGATTAGTGTAGCGTATACTACATGCTAATACGGTGTTGCGTATAGTGCAAGATAATATTGGTGTAGCATAAAAACGTATATATGAAAGAAATTAAAAAGAATATATCTTATAAAATATCGTGGTGTTACATTCTACCCCCATTAAAATGAATTTCACCCTCGAAATTTTTCGGAGTTATAAATGGTGTACTACTCGAAAGTTTTAATAGAAACCTACATCGTAAAAAAGAATACTAAAACTTCATTTTAAAAAAGGTAAGTTAGAATCATAACGGTCACCCAAAGTAACTCAGCACTGGGTTTCCACAAAGGACAACATAGGTGAAAATATGGATATGGAAGAAAAATCTAACCATCATGTTCTGATGGAGAGTGGTATAGAACATGGCTATGAAAAATCCAACAATAAAAAAGCCATAAATTTGTGATGATCTAACGTAGCATCTGATTCATCAGATATATGGGCACTAGGAAAACATTTTGGGTTTTCAAGATCATTTCCCTGAATTTGAATAATTTTAATTAGAAGAAATAATTTTTTATTTAGATATAATATCACCGTTGTTCGTGCCTTGAACAATTTACACTTCATCCCTTAAATAAATGAAGTTGAATTTATCATTCTTGATGTGTTAGCATATCATGTGAGAGAATGATGGGTCATTCCATCTTTCTCAAACAAAAGGTTAGCAATATTTATATACATAAGTCCATCTTGGCTGAGATTAATCATATATCATTCCAAAAAATGGACTTATACTTCATCTATCACAGTGCATACTAAAATAGAACTAGTTTTTACTAACCAGGGACTTCTTGTATGCCAGTGGTAGGCGATAAAGGCCTGTCGCACTTCGGTTGTGGGTTCGATTCCCACAACCTTGTCTGACGCGAAGGGTTGTCTCTCGTCCTATGGGTTTTCCTTTTTCTAAAACTGTAACATTCCAGAAATAATATCAAAAAACAAGTTATATCCTTAAATAATACTATCTTATGTCCAACATAATCCATTCCAATCTTTAGTCTTATCCAAAATACATCTGTCCAATCTCATAGTATACAGAAAATGATTACTAGAGAGGTCATATTCCAAACATGTAAATACCATCATTTATCTCCCAAATATCATAAGATATATCTTGTCGGTCATATTCCAAACATGTGAATACCTTAATCATGTATTCTTTTGAAACATGAATTACCATAGAACCTTTGCGAAAACACGAATGCTGTCAAAAGTTAACTCATTTCTCATACCAAAATCCCAAAATTTCAATATACTCAAACCATGATATCACTTTGTCCTTATATCAGTCTTGAGCTCATGAATACTATAAAAATTTCATTTTCTCTTTATCCTTTCATTATGTGCATGTCATATTCTTTCCAAAAATATCAGAACCTTTCATGGTTACCAGTACCATTCAAGAAATACATTAGAAAAAAAACAATAGTGTAATAATCCTTAGATGTTTCTTTATTCCATAGTACCATTAAATTACCTATATATCATAACTATTGATAAACATACAATCGTTCCACTACCTTCTTAAACCATTTAGCAAGCTTCAACACTTCTTTTATCTCATATATCATTTGTAGTCTCCTCCTCATCATCCACATAAATACTACCCATATGACCATTCTGATTCTCTTCATGAGATTTTCTATGAGGGCATTGGTTTTCATAATGCCCTTACATTCCACATTTAAAACATCCAATCATTGTTGACGTCATAGAAATACCATTATCCTTCTCCATGGTGTTAACTGAACCTTTTCTTTTGCACTTACTGGATTTTTGTCCTTCTTTTCCAAACCCAAAGCATCTTCGAGTTCCTTTGAAACATTCTCCTTGATGCCTCTTCCCACATGATTTACATGAGAGAAATTGAACTTTATTTCTTCTATGATCATCATGAAACTTCATCTTTTTCTTATTAGATGAGTCAGAAAACTTACCAAAGTTGAGATTATTGATCATATTATGAGATTTATGATTAGGAATAATAACGATGTTTGGACTTATAAATCCTGTTTCATTTGGTTTCCCATGAAAAATATCATTCCCTTGTCCATCTTATCCTCCATTATTGTGAATCTTCCTGTTTCTAGGCATTTTCTAAAACCCAAAAAGAATCGTATGAGAGGAAATATCATAATCAAGGGGGAGTACCATCAATATCTAACATCTTAGGTTAAATTCTAAGATCGTTACCATAATTCTTGGACTATAAACTATATGTAGACTTATCCTTAGGGACATCCCTCAACATACCTTAGAAATATCTCTAGGGATTTCACTAAAGATTTTGCATCGTAGTTTCAAATGGTTAACTAAACCTTTTCTCTGATACCAACTGTAGAGACCCAAAGCTTGACATTCATGGACATTGCATTAGTTTTGCGAAAAACTTAACACATGAAAAAAACAGACGCCCAAAGACCGTATTAGTTTAGTGTCTTTGGAAACTCGGAACGTAATCTTCAAATCATGGTGAAAGATCTTCAACATCTATAATAAAGATCTTCCCATTTTGGTTTTCTTATCTAAAACATTTCTTTATATCTTGGGGAAAAGAAAACATAAAAAGGGTGAGCTCAAATGCTTAGTAAGGGTATACATAGAGAGCATAAAACAATCCATATTCATTTGAATGCAAAAACTTGAACACAAAATCTAAACACCAAAATCTTGAGTAAAGACATAAATCATGGAAGTACGTAAGGAATATATCATAAAGGAACATAAATCATGTTAGAATAGAATGTGAATAAAATATGAAATTGTGTAAACCATTATGAACATATTATGATTTCCATAGTTTCCAAGGCATTGCTTCCAAGACCATCTTTGTGGACAAAGTCCCTTTCTGAATCGAGTTCACTCCTCGTTCCAGTTCTGTATCACTGAACCAGATTAACTTATCGTTACATCCATTTCTATCTCATAAGATATAAATCTTTACCCAACACATTGGATGGAGATATAGGTCCCACCCATCTCATAATGAAATAATTCTTACTTGTTCCACAACATGAACATGAATCATTCATCATTACCCAAAGTATATTATGGGTTTCATAAACATCATCCCATCATAACATAATCCATACAAAAAAATGGATATAATTTCATCATAAGAAACTTGAAACAATGTAAATCATAGAGACATTATACTTGAAACATACATATATGAAATAGTGTCATCTTAGATGGAAAATGTTTTTGATAAAACACTTGAAAATAATTCTTGAGGAAAATATCCTTTGTTCTTCAAAATCATATTTTTTCACAAAATGCCATTAAAATTTTAAAAGAAAATTATTTTTTTTAAAATAGTCATGAAATCTTGTAGACTAAGATTAATGAAAATAAGGTTCTGTGAAACCGTAAAAATCCGTTCATGCCGTATAAGTTAAAAAAACAATCTTCTCGTACTTTTGCTGTAAAATTCAAAAAGTACCTCGTATGGTAAATAAAAGAATGATTCCTTACATACCATGTAGTAAAAGTAAAATATGGGTAAAAATGAATTTAAACATAAATGAAAACATTTTTATAAAACTTGGACATTGATGATAAATATAACCCCAGTAAATACTTATGTATAAGCAGTCTCGGATAGAAAACAATTGAGATTGCAACATTATCCCTTACCTTAGGTCCGATATGCTTCGTATGTATCTGAACCTCTGGTATAATGATTTAAATAATGTCATTGAATTATTACAGAATCATATTCATTGTTATGATATCATATATGGTTCACTTATGACTTTATATTACCCGTTCTTTTGTAAATTCATGTTAATGTAGCGTTTTGGGTAAAATCTTTTCATTTATCATCCGTGTTTTGACTTGTAATTATTAATATGATTACTTAGATCATGATAAAATAATTCCAGAATATAAAACATGATTTTTATATAATATATATTCAGAATATACAAAATAGATCGATAAAGGGAAATAAATACACCGTTCATGGACACTGTAGGCCATACGTATGCGTGAACGCTGTTTTCGTTTCCTTGTTGAATTAAATGGAATTAAGTAAATGAAACATATATTTTAATAAATATAGTAGAATTATTATGTAATATATTTCATTATTATTTATTATATAAACTTTATAATCATACTTGAATGGTTAATCATGGAAAATGAATCTCATCACGTTCGTGGAGACGGTAGTCCGTACGTACCCACGAATGATGATATCCTTCCCATGATGATGGAATTGTATTGAAGTTTTTGTATAATATTTCAGAATAATTATAAATTTACAATAATTATATATAGTTATTTATTTACACCATTATAACCATAAAAGTAAGGTGGTTGTGGAAAAAAGATTACACCACAGCCTGGAGACGATATTCCGTATGTACGCACGCACAATGATTTCGTTTTCCATAGGATGGATAGAAGGAGAAATAGGGTTGTTTAATATATATAATAACATATCACTATATGAGTGATACTGATGTTATTACTTCATAATGAAAAAACTAAATAAGAAGAAGAAGAAGAAATAAATTTGAAAGAATCGGTAACAGGTATTACCTCTTCTTCGACACGCCTCTTTGAATCCTCCTCTTAGGGCACGAATATTGGCATTTAAAGAATACAAGGACCTCTATAATATTTATAGGGAAGTTGAGAAGGGAAATGGGCAGGTTTTGGCAGATCTTGAAGTCTCAAAGTTGTGTAAAGATGAGAGGTAGGAGGTGCCCTTTTATAAGGGAGGAGAGGGGCCCCTTTGGAATTATAAGAAATATTAATTTATAATAAATTCAAACGCCACTTAAAAACCTCAAAAATGACTCAAAAATGAAGATTAAATGAGATAGGGTTTTAATATCAACAACAAATAAAATTTAGACAAGTTGGGAATTTCTTTTAAACATTATCAACATGATTTATCCTTATTTAATCTATTTTATTTAATTTGTGGTAATAAGATTCTAATTATTAAATTGTTATGAATAATTACTTTTATGTTGTGAATTGTCCATAATTGGATAATTTATGACCTTTTAGACCATATATATTTCAATTTATAATTTTTAAATATTTTTGTGATTTTTAAAAAATTTTATCATATGTTTTTTTTATAAAATAACAATAGTGTCAATTTTGACACTATTCATTTATTTTAATTTTAATAAAATCAAAACAGAAGATATATTCTAAAAAAATATTTAATATATTACTACCATGTCATATTTGTTTATAAAATTCTTGGAGCACATTAAATAGTTCATATAATATTTATTTTAAAATTTTTAAAATCATTTATTTGGTATATCTCCAAACAAAATCATTAGTACATCATTTTTGTATGATTTTTTAATATACTTATTTTTTTCATAAAAATTAAAAATAAAATCCAATGATGAAGATAAATATCATATATTTCATAATAATACTTTTACTTGAATTTATCATCTTAAAATCATAACATGTAAATTGATATATTTATTAAATTATGAAGGTGACAACTTTGGAATCAGTTAAAATATAATAATATAAGTGTCATAATCACCTTTATAAGGATCGAAATGGTCAACTATTCGGACAGTGGTTGATTAGGGTATATATATATACAATTAATTTTTGTTCAGATTTTTGGGCCTTTTGATATGCATTACTATTTCAATAAAAACTATATTATTGATTTTTCACTAAATAAATAATTTTCTACATCATTAATGTATAAGATAATAAGGTAATTAAATAACACTTAAAATTTACAAATAAATTACCATGATGAAAAAAATATTTTATCTTTCAAATGAGTATTTATAACCGAATTTATATTCTGTATAACCTTATATTAAAAATACATTAATTATTAAAGTTTGAGTGAGACATATTTCACTTTCCTTTAAATAAAATAATATAATGGTCATAATCAAAGACAAGTGGGTTCCAATGGATTCCATTTTGACCAGAATATGTCATAGGACGAAATATAATTATCCAATTATATTAAGACAAGTGTTATGGTAATTTTATAATATTATATTTACCCTCAATTACCCGATTTACCTTTAACTATGGTAAATAAAATTTACTATAGTTACTATTCATAGTGCCCAAAAATAAAAATTAGCCTATTAACATAATTTGGACCTACTGATTCCAAATATGGAATCCATTTTTCCTAATTAAAAAAACAGATGTTTCAATAATTAATTTAAAATTAATCCCGCTATTAAGAAAACGAGTTTTAAAAGTTAAAACATTGCAAAAGATTGAAATGATTTTACCTTTGAATTCAATGTAAAATAAATGCTAATGATATAAATTATATTAAATGGTAAAAATAAATTCTATTTATAATTTAAAATAATTCAATATTATAATTTAACCATATAAATTATTACAATGAAAAATGTTTTTTTAATTAAAATATAGCGTGTTTTTAGTATTCATTAAAATATGAAAGTTATCAGAATAATATGAAAAATGTATGCAAAATAAATTTTAATATCCTGATTCCAAAGAAGAATTTTATTTTTTCAAATTGAACTTATAAACATGTTAAAAACTAGATTTAATGTGGATGTACCATCAAAAGGTGGCAAAACTGCATTTTTTTTTAAAAATACTTATTTTACCTGAAAATTTTATTTTGTTCTTATACCATATTCTAGAAAATGTGTAAGATGAATACTAATGTTATAAAATTAAAAATTTAGTTAATACTATTCATAACGGCTATTTCATAATAAGATTATAATAATATATCGTTTTTAGTGAAACCCGATATTGCGTACAACACACGCTATCGAGGAAGGCCGCGATTGCATGTAACACAAGCCAAGTCAGGGTGGCGTGTAGTGCAACTCTTGTGTTGTTGCATATAACAAAATCCAACCATATTTCAATTATACATTGAATATATATGTATATATACACTCAATGTTGCGTTGAATAATTACTTTCTAACAAACATGAAATTGTTTTTAACAAGATCCAAGATTGGTGTTGCGTATACTGCAAGCTAATATGGTGATGCGTATAGTGCAGGATAATCTTGATGTAGCATACAACAGAAGATATGAAATAAATTAGAATGAATATATATTATAAAATTTCGGGGTGTTACATTATCATTGTTTGGGATCTTTAGGATAATTTTATTGCATGATAAGGGTTGTTCCAGGTCATGGAGAGTTAGATGGTCGTACATATATTATATGATTAGGGTCAACCTTATGATGGAGGGTGAGATACTTTGAAGGATACATGGGTGATGTGTGTCTTAGAGACCTAGATGGGGGTAAGAGAGAGGGTTTTCATCTTATTTATAGTGTGAGTGATATCCTAATAGAGATAAAATATGTGACCAATGTAAATGTTATGATGCCAAAATTATATGAGGATTGGAGCCCACTAACTGTGTACAATGTCAGGAATACCCAAAATTTTGTGTTGTCACTAAGGTGGAAATAAATGAGACATTGTCATTCATTAGAGGCCAAAAATTGAGTAAGTAACCCTTATGAATTACCAATTAGGTAAGTTGATAATTTCATGAGGACATACAAATCAGGAATGAATAATGAGATAATTTCATGGAGGGGTGGTTGTGTCTTGAGTGACTAGTGACATATCAGGAGCTATGATATATGGGATGTGATATGTTCATAATTTTTTGTTCTTTATTTTGATGACAGATTATCAAGTCCCATGGAATATCCCTTTAATGAGTGAGATGGCACCAAATGTATTTCCATGAGTGAGATAGGTTTGTTGATGTGAGTGATAGGGACAATAACCTATTTAAGAGGGTTTTAGACTGTATTTACCACCGTTACTGGAGTAATATATTACTAGTAGTTTCAACCGTGAGGCGGAGGGTAAAGTCTCAATAGTGTATATGAGACTAAATCTAGAAGATGACACTAGTTAGTTTATGACCTCATCCTAAGTGAGATAGTTTTTGATGTGTTATATAATATTATCTATAAGAATATATAGCTGAGATATGATGTGATGTGTGAGATGGATGGTATACACTCAATTGGTTGATAAGGTAATGGTTATGATATAGATGAACTCCCCCCAATTGAGAAGGTGTTGGAAGGATCACGTGTAGTGAGAAAGAGAGAACCCAACTATAATATAGGATATTACTATGCACATTTATGAAGTGGTCAATATTTTTAGAGGAACCTTACCTATAGTCCATAGGTATGTGCTAATTTATATTTTAAAACGCATGGATAATGGGTAGATTTTATCATTGTTTGAGTAATGGTATGATTGAGCATCATGGTGTCCTAGTTACCATATGGTGACCTGACACACATAAAATCATGTGGTCCTGGTTAAGATACAACTTCCAATGAACATGGGTAACATGTTAAATTCCCCAATGAGTAAAAATATATGATTGCATATATCAAGGGAAATTGGTGATAACTTACAATTTTTTAATTCTCACAAATATGATGGAACGTTTGGTTCATTTGAAAAAATTGTGTTTATTTTATAAATCCAATCATAGGTCTTGTAGGGGATGGATAAGAGACAACTTGATAGGTATTTAGAGATGGGGCTGATGAGATAATATGTTTTTAGTAGGGCCTATTATATATAATTTAATAGAGTCTTATGTGATATCTGATCAATGGTTTTTTTGTTAGCATCTGATCATATTCATTTGTGTGATTCATTTTCTATAATATTGGGATTATATAATTATTCATACATGGATGTTTGTGAAAGATATTATTTAGTTATTAGCCTTAGATATTTTAATATGATTCAATGTCATAGTATCCCTATAGTTTATATTATACCTCTAACACAAGTTGGAAGCATCACATATAAGGGGAGGTCCTCCCAAAGTTATGTAGCTCCTTTATCCAAAGAACGATTGAGAAGCACCCATATGAGATATTAAATAATGATATAAGAGAATTTTTTCTTGGATTATTATTTGGAGACAGGATAGAATGGAGGTCTATGAATCTGTTGGAGTAATTGATATTCCATAAAAGGTTGAATCATGAACACTTTTCAAGTGTGAAATCTAATTTACAAGTTCTCTAAGATTGGTATTTTTTGTTTTCATTTTCACTATTGAAATATTTCATTAATATGATGCATTTATGGGATTTTTATTTATGTGTTTAACAATTATCCATTTATTAAGTGTCATGTATTCATGTATCATATTTTTTACATAGTATTCACATGATATATTTGTTCTTTAATGTGATTTAATTAATTTAAAACAAGGTTAGATTGTTTAAAATTTTATCACCATATTTGGTATTTTATTATATTACTAGATGATTGCATTCTATATAGCAGAATCATGGTACATTTATTCAAATCACATGTCATGTTGATGTTATGTGAGATATTATCTAGCATTTTATACACAATACCTTCATTAAAGGGATGTATTTATTTCCATGTTGTGTCATTGCATCTGTTTAATTCTAGAGGGAATAAATGATTATGATAATGAGATTCCTTGAGAAAATTGATTTTTCTATAGAAATTATCAACAAAACATTCTATGGTGTTTTCCCATATCAATTATTTGTAGTATTCTACTTAATCTAATTGGGTGTCATTGTGGATACCCATAAGAGGGTTTTGGAAAGTCTTCTAAATTACATGATTTTGGAATCATTTTAGGTTATAAATTGATAGATCATTATATTTCTTATCATTATTGATTCTGAGTGTATATTTAGTGGTGTTTTGGGAGTGTGGATAAGCGATTGTGGTTTTAGAGTAATTATTGTGTTTGGAGTTTTCATGTGGTCAACCTTGACATGGGTGAGATTCCTTATGATATTTGGATGAGACTAACATACCATGGATAATTTCAATTGGATTATGTCAATGAGATTATGTTTAATAATGTTTGATTTATGAGAGTTAGTCATCACGATTTTTAATAATTGAGATCACATTGTATGAAATTCATGTGAATATTTATTAATAATTTTGAACCCCCAAGACATGATAATAAGATATCATCGGTGCCTTGTTAGATTCATGAATCTAGACTCTATGATGTACATTGTGATTATTATCATAGTATATACAGTTTCTCATTGTAGATGGAAACCACTACAATCTTTTCAAAAAATATATAATATAATCAAATAACCATATATATCACACGCTGAATTTATGTTACTATTATGGTTTAAATAAACAATGAATCTATTAAATTTTATGCATGATACAGTGATTGAAAATTATAATATTGAGTGGTGTATCAGGAAACCATTATAAAAGATAGTTGATAGATTATATAAACATACACAATTATCCCATGACTCCTTATACTCAATTCTATGAGGTCAAAGGTATACATTGATGAAACCTATAAGTAAATTATTTCCTATAATAATAGTCAAAATATTAAATGATGTTTAATGAATACACATCCGTAGTGGTGTATTTTAAGGGATAAATATAACAATCCAAATGCTAGTAGTTATACATAGAGCCTCTATTGTGTTGAAACCATTAATAGACAATATGAAATTCACATTCATAAGATCTCAAAAATATTAATATAAAATGAATTATCTGATTACATAATTTTCAATATTTTAAATTTCATAAAAACCTTTTATTTTTTGTTTTTCATTTCATGATACATCATTTTACTTTTGGTTTAGGTGACCTATAAAATCATTAAAATCATAGTTTTAATGAAATTCATCGTAAAACCGTCATGGTAGTTTTATTTTTCTAATATTTTGTAATAATATGTTCACTCATTATTTCATCATGATAAAAAAATTCAATATAAATTATTGATGTCATTTTAAACTACACTATTTAGATCGTCTTCTAAACACAATATAAAATAACTAGGACATGTATGTATCTTTGAATATTTTAGGGCAAGATTCTCAAAAATACTATTTATATTAAAAAATTAATTTGGGATCTTAAATTCAATAAATCTATCCCAAAAAACACAAATATGATTAACATAACATAATTTATAATCATTTTATAGCACTTGATATGGTACGAATTTAGTATAAAGAATATATTTTAAATTTTCTATATCCTTCATAAAACTATTAGTTTAGATTTACAACAATTCCTAAAAATCAATTAATTTCATAATAATGTTCTCTATAGTATTAGTCATCAAAAAACTAAGAGAATAATCCATTGATTTGTTAAAATATTTATTATATTCTGTTGTAGTGTTGTAATCAGGATTATTCAAATTCAAAATTTCATTCTATACTATTGGTGAAATATAAAATTAATTATGATGATGGTCCCACCATGTTTTTATATTTTATTTCCTATTCCAAATTCATTACACATATGAAAAATTTGATTATTAAAATATAAATTGGCTATATAATTTATATATTTTTATCCTTTATCTACAATTATAACTAGGACATGGATATTTTATTCTTATATCTACACATCAAGTTCAGATTATAAAATATAAAACCAGCTTGAACACCTTAGTATATCTACGTGTATTCTGGGGTATGTTAACTAGCATTTACTAAAATTTATCATTATCATAATTATTTAAATAATTGAAATAACTCATTCTAGTTAAATTGAATCTTGTAAAAAATAGAATATAGGCCTTATAGACTAATAAAAACTTATTATCATATATAATAATTAAATTTATAATATTATATTCTAAAAAATTTGCAATTGTAATATACTTAGAATAAATTTTTATATTTTCTCATATTTTATTATATCAACATATCATATGACATAATGGAATTAATAAACCATTCGGTATACCAAAACCAAATTTGTAGGATATCTTTAATAAATTACTTTACCATTTGAAGGATAATTCACTCGATTAGAGTAAGATTGATGTAGGTAAAACACATATTGTACGAATCCAATAATTGGGTATACATGTATAATTCCACATAATATGATTTTAATGAAATGTAAAAAACAATAATAATTATATCAAAGGATGGAAGTGGGTACCCAATAAATGATTACATGTCACAACCACACCCAATTAATTAATGTTCAGGTATCCAAAAATCATGTTTTAATTTTTTAGGGAAACAAAGTTTCTACACTATTAGGGTTTGATTACTTGTGATAGTCTACCCAAAACATAGATATTTTTATTATAATTAATATTATTAATTTTATAAAATAAAATTCTAAAAAATATCATGAACATTTATCAAAGATGGCTTCCATTCCCTAGGTAGGTGTCTCGAGGTGATGATTTATAAAACCTGATAACAGGTTATATAAACCCTCCAACTATATACCCTAGTCACCTTGGACTATATTATTGATTAATGTATTGATGACAATTACTTGTAATAAAATATAAAACCCCATAAACTAGTTTTCATCAAATGTAATTGAAGGAATAGGGTTTTACCATTGGAAGATTATACCCACATGACAAAGTGAAACACATTTTAAAATACCATACATCATTGATTTAAAATAATTAAAGTTAATGGAAGAAAATGAACATAACATTAAACATCACATGAATGAGGAATCATACAATCATACATACACATAATAATAACAATATTTATCAAGTAATTTCAGACTAAGCCAACCATAAATACAAGATAAAAAACCAGAATCTTCAATACCAACCCTGATTATGACCTTATCCATATGAGTTATCCCACTCAATCATACTACATAAAGAGGAACTTTGGGATATAATAATCACTAAGGGGGTGAATTTGTGTTGGGATTTTTTTTATAAATTATATATTTTTACCTTTCACATCATAGATATATTATGATCTTGATTATCATATTCTCATTTTCATACCAAATTTAAGTCTATGTATTTGGTAAATAATAAAAACTATATTTTTAGAATGTTCACTACACAATATGGGTAGCTAATGCTTGAGATGGTCTGGAATGAATCTAACCCGAAATCTACAAGAAAATAATTCTTGAAATATGGTTATGTATTGTAGGGAATAAAAATTCACTTCTATTACACTATAGTAAAATCATACTGATATTTTTATAGCTATAGGAAGGTACTTTATACTAACAATGAAGATAATCATCACCAATTAAGGTTCATTATAACCACATGTTATACATTATAGTATTAAGAATTATGATTTCGGTTGGTTTGATTCTTTTTTAATCCACTAAAGTTTTCAATTTTTTACTTTCACAAAAATAAGAAATAAAATCTTATTATTATTTTCAGAAAACAAATGAAATATTCACTCATTATTTCAAATTTTTCTCCATTTTTAATAAAATTATTATTTTGTGGACTCGAAATCACATAATTCGATGAAACATAATATAAAAAATGGTTATTGTATTGGATCTCTTCTATTATTTTTATCTCTTTCACCTATAGTGATAAAAAATTCATTAGATCTCTTTAATATTCATACTAGAACTGAAAACATGATTCATAATTATTGAAATAAAGAATGTTTATCTCTTCATTGTTACAATAATTCTACCTTAGATAATAATCAGTTGATAGATAGGATAAATCTTTCACTTATATAGTCTCCATTTTATGAATATCAATGTTGACTAAATTGATTGAATTCTTCAATACAAACTATTAGAAATTGAGTATAGTACTAATTTCTTAATAGTGAAATTTATTATTGGTAAATACTTCTTACACCACACTGAACAAATCAAATTTTATTATATATGTATAACAATATTCATGGGTATTTTAAAATCTGTAAATCATATCACACAATAATCTTTTGTATAAAGATTATGAATTTATGTTCTGTTGTGCATATGGGTTAACATATGCATGAATATATACTTTATTCAATGTTTATATAAAAGAACATTTTTATAGGTCTCATATGTGCATGAGTTTATTTTAATGCACTATAATATTAGTTCATAATAATTTTTTTCAGTAGTACAAATGAGTGGCTACTCTATATTGTGAAATGGACATGTGTGAATCCTTAAGAATCCTTCCTTTTTTTTAAAACTATAATTCACTAATCCTCAGTGATGACTACATATCATGTCATGAATTTATATTAAACTCCATAACATTTCATATCATAGATCAAAGATATTATAAATTAACCTTCACAAATCTACATAAAAATTAAAAAAATGATGGTTCATGGAACTCTTCAAAAAAATTTGAACATGAAATCTTGATTAAGAATGATTATAATTCATGGATACCATTTCTTTACGATGTAAAATAATATTAATTTAGTCAAGCATTAGCTCACATATCTTCTTCTTCACTCAAGCAATTCATAATTCATTATGGTACAATAAATGAACATAAAACACCAAAAATTTCATATCTTAAAAGGAACATGTCACAAAATATTTTACCACATAATAAATAAAAGAAGATAATCCATTTTCTCAAAACAAATGTGTCTTCTCAAATATAATTGGGGTGGAAGCCACATTTCACCCCTAGGGTTTTATTAATTACAAGGAGGAGTCAACACATACATTTATTCATTTACCAAATCATAATCCCTGGATATTATGCCATGTCAGTGATCTTAAATCCATTCTATTTCATGGTTGTTAAAAATACCTAAATATTTCATCATTTGTCAAACAAATTCCAAAAATCATGGTCCGTTTCCCTTAATGATAAAATCTCTATTTGAAAGAAATTATGATCAAATGATTTTCATTTTAATATTTTCAGACTCACATACGTATGAATATAATATCATACCTATATATCCTACATGGAGTAATCATACCCTCATATTATCACATTCTTGCATGACACTAATTGTATGAATCAACATAGATCACTCCCAAATACCTAATCTCATAGTCATCAATTTGGATGATGGATAGAATCATGATCTTCGATCATGGGAGCATGATGAAGAAATAGAAACCTCATCTAGAGGTTGATGTTAATAACCCAAGTCATAGGATACATTAGGTGGTTCATATTCATTCAATCAGACAGATAAATTTCATTCATATTATTTTATTAATGGAGGTAAAATTACTTCAAAGTATTTTTCAACATCAATCATACCATATGTAAACCACTTACATTTATATCTATGCCTTTCTTCAGCCACTCAAGAATTAACTAAGATTGATATATGGATATATAACAGACACATATATATATAGGGAATTAAAATAACAATACCCACTAGTCATGGCACTATGGACACCCACACACACCCACACATGATCATACATTCATTATTCACCTATTATCTTACCACTACAGTTCATCCCATGTATGGTCCAGATACCATGTGGTTTAGACTTGGCCTCCCACATATGGTTGATTCCACCCTCATAAGTGGATTTGGATGGAAAATTATTGTCCTACACTTAAAATAAAATCACCATGAAAATGAATTGATATAGATATTTGAAACACTAAAATTTCAATAAATAAACAAAAAATTTCCTACTGATGATTTTTTTTGGGAAAAATAATAATTTTCTTCAACTCCTTCATATATTCTTACATATTTAAATTTAATTTTCATGAGATTAAGCTTCATTATCATAAATTATAATATTTTTCATCATCTTAATTAATTTCTTTATCATTTTTCATGGTCCTCTTTCAATAATGAAATGTTACATGACATTATTAATGCCTCTCCCTCAACTTAATTAAGTATCATCCAACTAATAAAACATTAGATGGATCATCTTCATTCTTCATTATAGTAAAAATTGTGTATGTGAAAATACCTTAGTTACACATATCCTCAGAACATAAAAAAAATTCAACAATGGTTAGAGTTAAAAAAATTCCAAACCATATCATTATGATAATAAGACATTAGTATAACATTGTTCATCCATTTTTGAAGCTATATATTCTTTAATATCATGCTTAGACATCATGGATACATCACTTCCAGAAACATATAACAATATAGAATCCTAAAAAATATTGAAATAAATGAAATGATGATATTTAATTAACCACAATTGACAGCCAATAACAACCATTTAAAATAAATAGTTTCGAAAAAACATACATCTTTAATCGCCTATATCAAATATTTTAGAAACCCTTCACAATTATTTCAAAATGAGTATTTAAAAAAATATATCTTACCCCATTAATTTTTATCTCCCTTATTGTTAGTGAATAAATCATTAATATGGTTAAAGGATATCATTACATACTTATGAAATGTGATATCTATCATTTCATTGTAAATCAATTCGTGTTATAATATATTAAAAAATAATTGATTTAGAAAAAAACTATTCCATTAACATTTATTCTTGATACCAGAAGAAAATAGAACACATATAATTATCTTCAAGGGTTATGTACTTTTATTTCAATATGAATATGATAAATTAATAAATGAATCATTTATAATAAAAATCATAATGAATCTTTTTCAGTCACAACAATAAGTAGATCTCAAATAATAAAGTGAAGTAAGATGGATAAATGTTTTTTAGTAAAATCTATTATTAAGATTTTATTATGTCTTTGGTTAATTCAATTTCCACCATTTGGAATATATTTATTATTATTCATCACCAAGGATGTGAAGCTATGAAATGAATTACTTTTTTGAGGATTTAATATTCATGAAAATACAAAAATAATTATGTTTGATATGATTTTAAATAGTAATTTTCGCAGTAACTTCATCACTATTCATTTGTCTCCCCATCAAGGGAAAAACTCCTCTATCTATTTATAATGATTTTCCACCTTAATAATTGATTTTAAAAATTTATAGTATAATGAATACACTATAATGGATCTTCAATTTTTGACTATCTAGATTGGAAGAAATCAATAATTTTAACTTCAATAATATATTCAAATAATTTCTTTTCAAGATGTCAAATATAATGGCTATAAAACATGGTCTATCTTTTATATTTATTTACTCGGATATTAAAAAAAACTCTCCAAAATCATAATGACTATGATCTATCTTATTTTTAATTGGATACAAATTGGGGAATCACTAAAGGATAACAACCTCTTTTATATTTATATTAATACTTCAAAAAAATAACTTATTCAAAGGTTATCCCCCAGGTACATTGCTTGACCCTAAATTACCAACAATATAAACACCAAAAAATAATTATTGGAAAATTGTATACTATTTTATTGTGTATAAAAATACTGAAATAAATTTATCAACATAGTTGCTCTAATTTCTCTGGTCTTATTTCTTCCATAATATATTTGATGTTCTGATTTATATTAGAGAAGAATATACCTCTTAACATTCAATTCAAGTGTTTTAAATAAATATTTATCTTATAAACCTCTATGGATGATTCATTATTAACCCTCGTAAGGATTACCAAATATTCTATAATAATTGTTATTAAACAACATCTTGCAATAGGTTAGGATTTGTTATATCTCTCAAAAAGAACATATTCAACACAAAGTATTTAATTTTTTAACAAAAACTCTTTTACATTATCATCATGATATGGTGAATTTTCATTTAATTTTACCATATCATTAACTTCTTCATCTTAAATTTTTAGTATAATTTCCCAATATTATGGTATGATAACAAACATGTCATGAGGAACATTGAATGTATGTTTTGATTATCCACCTGGATTCTTCTTAGTTCCATTAATATTAGTAGTTTATTCTAGATGAATCACTATTCTCCAAATTCATGTATTTGGAACCAAGGAATTCTATATATTCCTAGGGGAATAACTTTTATGTATAACATTATTCTACATTCATCAAATGGTTTCTTCTTCTAAATATATAAGAATATATGATAAACATTCCATTATATTTTTAAATACATGGAATGATGAGAATTCAACATTCTTATGATCACCATATTTTTATATATCACAAATATTGAAAATACTTCTAAATATGACTGTGGAATATAATTTTTAACCTAATGGTGTTTCATTCTTCGTCTATTACTTGAACCCCCATGACATGTGACATATTATTATTTATTATTTATAGAATTTCTACAATAATATTTTCAATAATCTCAGAATATATTACAACTATAACATTGACCCACAATCATTGATCTTATGATTTATATTGTATGATGCTTTTGGGGAATCAATATTATTTTTTAGGCTCTACATGAGGAATCATAATTAGTTCTTTTTTTACAGTCCAACCCTATAATGGTGGTATTCTTGCCTCCCATTTTGTAATCCATTCTTATTAAGATTTTATTTTCTATGCTAAATTTTTGTGGAACATAGATTTAGAAGAATTATTATATTATATTTTTAATGGTACCTTGTTAATCATTGTTTCATATTATAGAGAATAGAATTAATTCCTCGTCTTCTTATCAAATGTTAATGGTATTTTAACATTAGAAACCTCGAGTGATGATTAAGTAATAATGAAAACTATATCTTTAGAATTTGAAGTCTCAATATATATCTCCTCGAGATTGGACAAATAAAAATACATTTATAGACATCTCATATAAAGGGTTTTTTTGATAAATAAATGAATGAAACAAATATACAAAATCCTTTTCATGAGTATTAACTTTCTCATTAAGAAGGAATTTTTTTAATAGACAGTCATGATCTTTGATTTTAATGTTTTTTTTATCAAATTGTAAATCCATGAAATTAATACCATTTTTTACCTTTTCATACAGAGAATTGATTTTTTATTTCAATTTATTATTTACATTGTATTTATCTTCAACTACATTGAGTTATTTTTATTATAACTATAAGGAAATTGTTTCATACCAAACAGTTTTTTCTGTAAAGATTTTAGGCTATTTGGAGAGATGTATACAATCTATAAATGAAACATGTAAATCCTTGTAAAAATAATCTTTTTATTCTTCCAACATGGTGATATCTTCCAACATAAGACTCTATAAAATAAGAGAGAGATTTTCCATTGGAAGAAATTAAAAATTTATCTTAATACACTAATTGATATATTATGAGATGTAATAGATTGATCATTATGAAAACTTATGTATGAATTTCGATTTTGAAGACAATTTATAGATGAATTTTTACAAACTTCATGATTAGTTAACATTACTAATTAACAAGATGTGGGAATTTTTTCATTAAACATGGTGTAACTTTTTTCCACCAACTTTTCTACATTATAAGACTGATTTAGCTTCACTACTGGAAATGCATGGAAAATTAATATTTCCTCTTATTTTGACAAGAGAGAACTCTTCTTAAACATCTCTTTATATTTTTTTCTCATGTTCATCACATATAGGGTAGATATAGAAATATTCACAGAGATAACTAAATATTCAACAATAATACACTTACTTTATCAAATAGGATTGTAACTCAAATCATTAAAAGATAATAATTTCAATATAGTGAATCATATATAAGTGAATTTTGGATCTGATACTAATTTATAGGGCCACATTGGGAAATACTGATCACTGAGGGAGAATAAATGTTGGGATATTTTTCACTAATTATGATTTCATCCCTTTTACCACTTAGAATAATTTTGAACATGACTATCATATTATCTTCTTTTTATCACATAACAGATAATGAAAGTTGTAGGAGATATTAGATAATGTTTTTACATGGTTCAATACTCTATAATATTATATAGTAATTGGCATGGTATGAATATAATCAATCTATAGAAATAATATAAAACAATCTATTATTTATTCTTATAGAAAGTATAGAATTACCATTTACTTTTATTTCACTTGATTCAAATGAATGTAAAATTATTATTGAATAAGGTTGGTTCATTGTAAAATAGTTGAATAAAATCTTCTCTTCATAATGATATTTGTAACACCATGAAATTTATCGTTATGTTGACACATATGATGGATGTCACTATGATTATTTTTCTTCTAATAACATATTAAATTATTACTTTCAATGTAGCATACAAGTAACTCTACTTACTTTTCATAGATACTAATTGAAATCCACACTTGTTAACTATTATTCAATATCCTATTAACGTAATATGAATATACTATAGACAAAAAATCCATTACTTCTTTGATTAATAATATAAAAATTGCTAGTTTATCTGGTCACTTATATTATTATTATATATTATTTTTTTGTAAAAGACACAATACAATAGATCTATTTCCTTATCTTGTATGTATAAAATATTCCTCTGAAATAACTGAATCACTAAATATTTTCCTTGTCATTATCACTAATATTTTACCTTGGGTAATATTCAGTTTATATCTTAGTAAACTTCATCTCTTCATCAATCTCAATGATATGAATATTACTATGGAAATGAATACTTTGACCTCATTGATACACAATAATATAAATTGAATGTATTAAAAATTTCTGATAAGTGAAAGTTTTTTTAAACACTTCTTACACTATAGAGAAATTATAACAACATTTTATTTGTTTATAAAAAGTTTCATGAGTATTATAAAAAATCTAAACACTATAACATAATAATAATTGGTCCTGATCTTATGTGTTTTTGTTATCATGTGCATATGGTTTCATTTATACATGTACCTACTCTTTTATCTTTTTTTAATGTTCAAAATATTATTATATGGGGTCTTATATGTGTATGAATAAGATTTCATGAACTGTATTATTGATGATTATTGATGTCTAATTCACATAATCCCATATTTGTGTATATTCATCTATGTGAAATTTATATGTCTATATCTTCAATTTTACTGTTTATATTTATAAATATCCACTTAACTATTATTCCATTATCATTAATATCAACTCAAGCATATATAACACCCTAATTCTTATTTTTGATCACATCTCATGGATCATTTCACTAAAACATGACAAATATTCTATGAATTTAATTGAATTTGATGAATATTAGTATAAATATTTAAATCATATTGTGATATTGAAATCTCAATTAATCATGACATGCATTCCTGAAAACCATTTCATCATAAAGAACTATATAATTATGTAATTAAACCAATGGATAACGGCATTTCTTCTTCTCAAAATCTATTCGTGGTTCTACTTTTTTCAATAATTTACTGAGTATCACCCCACTTCAAATTGCCTAAAAGTCTCCAAGAACATCATTCCATCATGCAAAAAAAAATTATAAATGGACTATATTGTATAAAAAATGATAGTTGGTTAATATAAAGTGAGTGGTAAAACTTTTCCCCCTCATGGATTCATTATTTATAGAGTGCCTTCACTACCTCGTTTTTATATAATAATTTATATTCACAACTTTTTATGTTGGGTTGAGGATCATCAAATAATTCCATGTTATGACCTTTTAAAACACCGAATGATTTCACTATTTCTCAAACATACACAAAAAATTATGGTGTTCATGATAAACAATTTATTTTCATCGTATTAAGATCACATTATTTTCATTTTAATTGTTTGGAATTACACATACATTAATACCAAATTATACTGTAATATCATCCTGGAAAAAATCATATTAATGTATTATTATACGCATGAAAGACATCAAGTTCATGTGTGCCCTCATATAAATCACAATCACCTCATCCATTTGGTATCATCATGAAATATTCCTTGAATCATGATTTAAACTCGTAGATATAGATAAAGAAATAGAATCCTCATTGGGTGGTTGAGGATGAAACCCCACAACACAAGATTTATCAGATATTGAAAAATCCTTCTATCAGATAGATAAATTTTATCTATATCGCTTAAATGAGAGAGCACAATTACCTTTAATCTTATTATACCTGATTAGTAATCCATTATGTCATGAAAAAAAATTTATATGTTAGCATGTCATCAGCCGCTTGATCTCTCATGTGGGTCGGTACATAGATACACATCACACACATTGATAGGGTGAATATCACACTCTCTCAAACTATTATCACCAATTTCTTCTCCCATTTACGCCTATGTATTCTTATATGGGAAATATTATTCAATAAAATTACTACTACGACTACTCCCTTACATGATATATCTCCCACACGGTTCATCCATAGGTTCCCATATGTGGTTGAGATAGAACTATTGGGTGGATTTGGATAGACAATTTTCTTAATATTCATAGAATGAAAACATTAGAAAAAATCAATCATATAATAATTCAAAAATCTAAAATTCAAATCCACATACTTTAAATTTAATCATCATGAAATATTCTTATAAATTAAATTATTTTTCATGGAATTATTTTTTCATTATGAAATAAAATTTATACTTCAAGGACTTCTTCTTGAACATCATGAAAAATATTATTTATCATTATCTTTATTATACTCTAAAACACTTTTCATGGGCATCACGTAATAATGAAGGATTTATAAACCTTCTTAAATTCATCTCCCCAATTCCTTACACATTATAAAATCATGAAACTAATTTAGCTATCATCTTACTTTATAATTTTTATAATCAATGTGTTATTTCAATGAACATAGTGACACACCTCTATTAAAATTAAGAGCAGTTTATCAATAATCCGATTTATAATATCAATTTATTCAAATGAACATTATATAAGATAATAAGATTTATGTAAAATATTCTTTATCTATTTATCCATGAAATATTAAATTTTATATCAATAATGGATATCATGGATAATTCACATCCAAAAACGTTTTCCTATCTATCATATTTGACATTTTTAAATCATTGAAATCTTGATATTTTAGTGACTATCATTGGAAACCAATAAAATCATTAACAAATAATACAATCCATACACCAAGATTAATCTTCAGCTACTACGAGACTCTAACACACATGAATTTGTGATATATAATGTTTTCACATTACCCAATTTCCATTAAATTTTTTGTAGGGTGTAAGAACAACTCATTAGGGATTATATAATAGCGTCCTAACATAAAGATTAAATCATTGTATAGACATGTGATATGATCATAGAATATGTCCCACAAGAGAATATCAAGTTATATTGTATAATTAAAATACCCAAACCAAATCCATTATAGGTCAATCCACTCACCCAATAAATCATTAACCAATCGAGGGTCTACCCACATAGGTGTTCACATCTCATAGGGGAGGAATAATCACACAACTCTATTATAAACAATCCCATTGAGTTTAAGGAATATCTTTGTTCAATCAAGTCATGCCTTTGTCAACCAACCCAACCATCAATCATCCATCCTAAAAAGAGATAATCTATACTATATAGGGACACAATATCACATTCATTTAATTTGATTTACACCAATGATTGTTCCATTTACCACATTTACCATTATTTTTATTATGCCCAAAATAACTAGTTTTCAAGGAACTAAGTGTGTATCAAATGTATTTAAATATCAAATAATAAATTTACAATGACAACCTCAATCACTAGTGGTATAGGAATCAAGATTTTTCTAAAGGTTTTATATAAACCATTGGAGCATATATATATTTTCAATACGTCCATTACAAATAATTTATTTTATTAAAAATATAGTATCACTAGGTGTCAAGAACCCAAATATCAATAATTAAAATAAAATAAAATTATATTAGGTGTTTGATCAAGGGATCACCTACCTCAATTGATGATACCATCGATTATAAAAATCCCATATAGTAATAGAACTTCTATATTCCTCATATCACCTATAAAGGTCGTAAATCAACCCATTATATCAAAACAATTAATTATAACAACTTATAGTTCATTAATAAATTAAATGTAATTAGGAATAAAAAAATACATCTCACCAGGAGTTTTTCATAGAAAAAAATCAATTGAATTATGGTACACAACATCCTTAGTTCCCATCTTACTTTTAACAAAATAAATAACTAAATTATCATTTTACAAAATACAACCAATTTAATCAAAATTTCAAAAAATGAAAATAAAATCATAATAGTGATGTTACAATTTATGTTAACACAAAAACTAGTACGATCCTCTAATAGGGACATGTTTAGAAAAACTGTGCAAAATCCACGTATTTTGGATGATTCCACCATGCATATTTGGAATCATTACTCAAAACCATCACTAAATATAAATTAAACATTTGTGAGGTGAAATTGAGGTATCTATTCAAAAACCAATTTGGTGCATCAAATTTACCTTATGCTTTCATCTAAGTCAAATAATATTAAATCAAGGGAGGATTGTAGTGTAATCCTACTTTAGAATCAATGAGAGTGAAGAAAGTCCCTACACAGTAAACTATACCCTACTATTTAGGTTATGGAGAAACCCCAAAACACCATAAAACACATCTTAAATATTTTTGTGCTTATTTTTTAATAGTTGGAAACACTATTGAAAGATATTTCACCTGATACAAGTCTTTTTAGAGTCATATGCACTGTAATGTACTTTTTTGAGTCTTAAAAAATGTGTATGTATCTAAAAAGACTCATTTCATAATCAATTGTCAAATGTAATGGTATTTTATTAAATATTTTCTTTTAATTAATTGTTTTGTTTAATAGATAGGCCTGGATGCAAAAACAATCTAAAACATAACCGTAAAACATTTTTTTGGGAGAAAATCAAGTTTCTTAAAATTTTACCATTATAAATGTATCCATTTAATTAGTAGGTATTAGTTGAACATAACACATTGTGAAATATATAATGAAAATAAAAATATTAGTCATTTTTTAATATCAACAAATTGATAAAATTAATTTTTTACATCTTAATAAATAATAAGTTCAACTCATGGAAAAAAGTGTTTTTTCCTAAAAATAACATTTTTAGGAACTATATGTATTTTGTTTTAATAAAATAAATATATTATCGTAAAATAATTACAAAATATATTAATGATATGAATAAAATAATATAAATCATTTAATTTTTCTATGGTATAATAATTTCTATTGTGGGGATGTTGTAATGGCACACATAATTTCATATTCATGAATTATGACTACAATAATCATGGAATGAAATTAGAACATTATAAGTTATTATGTAGAATATATTTTAGTACATTGGAAAATCTTGGAAAGATGAACATACAGTCAAATAATGTGAATGGAAATTAATTTTTTAAGGAATGCTCAAAAAATCCAATACAAAAACATTAAATGATGAGAACAAACATTAACTTACTCGTAATAGTATAATAAATGATTATAATTTATGATTATATCAGTTTAAAAAATATTAATATGGTTATAAAATAAGTTATTAATATGGGTTTAAAATTCAGGATTAAAAGGTAAGAGGTTTTCTTAACCCAATTTCTTTTATTGATTCATAATTATTCATCAATAAATATATTTTTTGAATATTGATTAATTATATATAATGATAATAAATTTTTTCATACTTGTTTTACAAGGAAATTGTTTTAACAAAAAATAGATTTTATTTTATGGATTTATTTATCTATAATATTTGAAAATGTGAAGATTAATTACAAACCTCTACAAATGTGTTCAATCTCTTCCATTTCCACATTCAATCTTAACAAAATTATTAAACATCTTATTTTCATAGTCAAATAATTTTTTTTCATGGTGATATTTTAATTTTTCTTTAAATTTTTTAATGGATGTATTATCACTCATTTTATAGTGTGTAATTTAATTTAGTTATTTTTTAAAAGAAAAGAATAATATATATTTTTTTCCTGTTTATAAATTTATCATTCACATGAATTTTTATCTATTAAAATTTTATTTACATTTAAACAATACATTATTGATATATATTTTGAAATAGTTATATAAAAATTTTCATAATGTAGTCATCCTAGAAGAAACTATTCAATGTATCTTATAACATCCTCTTGCTACGATATTGATACATATGTTTTGGGAAATATCATTTCATGTTTTAACATCCATTTCCCACATAATCTCTTATATATACATCTAATTTTTAAGAATGATTCATTAATTCCAATTTAAATTAATATATGATATACACTTTTGGGTGATATATTTTTTTTCTATCAACTCATACATTTTGGATATCACCGTGTTTGATTCCATATAGAAATGAAAAAAAACTCATAATCATTCTCTGTTTTTGATGAAATGATGAATGATTGATAAAATTTTTCATATTTATATGTATATATATATTGATGGATGGGGTTCTATATAACCATTCAATTCCTTGGTTATGGTTTTATATAACATGAGATAAAAAGTGCCAATAGTTATGATAAGGGACTTACTAATACCGCATGAGTTATTATTCTCGACCCACTAATGGGTGTCATATTTAATGACTTAGCAACCATTTAATGAGTAATATTATTTTTATTCACGGAAAACTATGTAATGTTTTCATATGATTATGTATGTTCCATTATTTCTTGTTCTACTATGTTTCAAATACATGCCATATTACTTTTCCATAAGTCTATATTAATGCTCTATAGGTCATGTTTATTAAATATTACCCTTAAACTATTTCACAATGTTATATATTTTATATTAAATGTTATAAAAATAAAGATTTATTAATAAATATTATTTATTCATTATATGTTTAATAAGATATTTATCATATTCTTATGTTTTCTCATTTGTTTATGATAGAAACCTTGATTATATGATGGTGAGTTTTTTCATTATTAAGTATTTGATCTCACAAATCATTTATATATTTTATTCCATATTTTTCTAGGTAATTATATTTTATGATAATTCTAGAATATATTTTATTGTGAATTATATAATGAGAAATATTCAAAAGATTTGTAATTTTTTTTCTAAGGTGGTCAATTCTGAATGACAAAAAACCTCCAGTTCCAAGGATTTCAGATTATTTATAATACATAGTGGATACATTTTGGAAATAATATAAAATAATGATTTTTTGTTTTATTATCATTATTTTGTTTCAAAATTTTTATTAAAATAAATATTTATCACAAGACCCGAGGGTATGGGTCTGGGGTGATTCACATTAAAAGTGTCAAAGTCATACCGAAAATATATTTACTTCTTTGATTTTTTTGAATGACTTATACTGTTAATAAGACTAGTTAAATATGAAATTTGAATGTTTTATTCTATAATACATTGATAACTTTAAATTTTTACATGTAATATGTCCACCCTATAATTATACTTTTGAAATTTTTATGCTTTTTGTAAAACAATAAGACTTATTAATATTTTTAAAAATCATATAATGTAAAACAAATACACAGGAATAAAATATAATAAAAATCTATACCATGGGAAAATCATTATTATAAGATAAATTAAATCATTCTTAAAATATTAAAAAAAATTCATGATGTGAAAATCATTGTTTTTCATATTATATGAACTTATGGACCAAAATGTATAATTTTTACTCCTTTTCACGAATAGAATAGATGTTTCTCCTAATAGTATCCCCAAAAATAAAAATCTTTGTCCTTGAGAATCATTTTATTTCCACTAACCTCACAATTATACCCATAATTGTTATCAACTCATAACGAAATCTTCTAGTTCTACATCATAATTACTACTGAGATTGAACTAAAAAAATCAAAAAATGTACACGTATCCTTAAAAATAGATCTACCCCATTATATTCATGATAAATTATAATATTATGACCAACCATAATAAACCATCTCAAATACACCAATAGTGTCAATAGTTGATTCAATTATGAGCCTACAGATGTGCTCATCCCATGATATAGCTCTTATGTGATGATTCTGGGCCACGATGTTCTATACTATCAAAATTTCCTACCAAATGACTTTTCCAGGGTTATGTCAAACCAGTGATTTTGGTTTCCATAATCCATATGAAATTTCATGAAAATATTATTATTAATTATATTATGATGATAATTTTTTTATAATTCTTGACCACTCAAATGGATGCAACATCACAATATCTGATCATGATACCTTAATTCCTAATGGAATCCCACGGTAAACCAAATCCCACACTGAAGTCATTACAAAACACTTAGTGGTATTATATAGTTATATCACCAGCCAGATATACAATCTATTATGTTCTCACCCTGATCATTGACATATCACTAATTTGGATCCACCATAGATCAAATAAAATCCACTACGATCTTCATAAAAGCGAACAGACTCCATCCAACAATGTATTTAAATATAATTACTGGTATCTTACATGAAACCATCATAATTCTGATCTACAATACATTGGTCCCTCAGTTCTATCTTGACCATTATTCAAAATATCTCATAACACCTATGACTCTACTAATATATGACATAGGGCTTAACATACATGAATATTGTAACATCCTAGGTAAATAAAGGATATGATATTTTTATATTTATTAATATTTTTCAATTAAATATTAATTTTACATTTATGGAGATTATATGATCAATGGTTTACCCGATACACACCAATGGGTTTCTTGGTAATCGAATGTTTCACACAACATTGAGTCATACTGAAAAATATTAACACAATATAATTATTTTAACTAGTAGTTAATGATTAGAAATTTTATTGGTGGAATGAAAAGAACTAAATATATTAGGATTAAACATGTTTGCTAAATGTTTTTACATGTATCCAATAAAATTTAGAGGCTTAATATGATAATGAATCTAGTTTTAAGTATTAAGGCCCAAATATTTTTAAAAGGTAGTTTTAACACCTTTTAAGGGAGAACCCTTTTTAAATAATGTTTTTGACACATTTAAATGTTTTATTTGGAAATAAAAATTCTTCTTTACTAAATGGATATCACAATTTACATTGTTTAATTTTTTTTATATTTTTTTGATAAAGTTTTTTAATTAATCATGAATAATACTGCATTTTAAGTCAAAACTGTAATTTCTTCTGATTTATTTTTATAGTTATGTTGTCCTTTTAATTGATTTTAGATTTTTTTGGAGCATATTTTAACCATTTAATCTAATTTTGGTAATTGGATGTATTTTCACTTCTTAATATGACATAAACACATGTCAATATTTTGATAGTTATAATTTCTTAAAAAATGCTATTTGGTTTTGATAATGAGAATTAATTTTAAATTAATTTCGAAAACATATGTATATTGAATTTGAAAAAATTGATCCCATATTTTGAAAAAATTTGGCCCAAATGTTTTAAATTGTTAACTTTTATTTTTAGACATTATGGATAGTATCATTAGTAAATATTTTATTTACCATGGTTAAAAGGTAAATATAGTAAATTCGTGTAGAATATAATATTATAATAATATTAAATTACCCTAAAATATGTCTTAATCCTATTGCATGATTCATTTCCAAATATGGGCATCCTTGGGATGCCTTTGGGTCCCCATTGAGTCACTTTTAAGTGAAAATGATATTTTATAAAAATTAATTTAATGTTAAAGAAAATTTAAAATAAAAATATGTATTTTAGTAAAATATTTTTTATATGGTTTTATATAAGTTATATTTTTTTCTATAAATATTAATTACATATCTAAACAAAATACTAAATCATGAAATTTTATTTATAATTTTTAGGCAATAAATAAAAATATTAATTAAGACACAATGGTGATGTAGTGATTTCTTCATTAATAAAAGATTCAAATATATTATGTTATAAATGTTAAAATAAATGTGATTCTATTTTTGATATCATCAATTAATTTTCTATATGATATTTTCTTGTTTTATTTGATTTAATTATGTATATACAAATCAATCAATTTTTTATGTAATTTTAAAATGTCATGATATGAATAGTTTCAAAATTGACATAATTACTATTTTAGAATATAAAATATTTTAATAAATATTTTAATATTTAATAAAATCTACAATTTTTTCAAGTACTTATCATAAGTGTAAAATTTTATTATTGACTATTTAATTGTATATTTTTAATTTTTTGGTATATATTAATATTCTCAAATTGTTAAATGCATGATAAAACAGTAAGAGTAAAAAACGGTTAAATAAAAAAGATATGGACTATAAAATGTTCAAAACCATTCCAATTATTGTTAGAGGACTATTTTTTACTTATATTTATTGTATATTGTAATTTAATGAGTTTGGGGGCTTTTTAAACCGAAAACCATTTTATAATAAAATAAAACTTTCAAACATTCCAAAAGAGACCCTCCACTATTATAAAGGCCACCGCCTTTAACCCATTAATAACACATATAAAGCTCCCTGTCTCTTCAACCATATACTCCAATAATCTCCCAAAATACCTATATTCAAATTATAAGCCTAAAATTGGGTAGTAAGAATTTCTATAAAGTCTTTTGGTTCAAAGAAAATGGATTTTACCGATTTAAGGATAACGTCGTCTCTAATGTTATTTTCTTTCATTTTCCTTCTCCAAACCCCTAAAACCTGATAATTCCATTATTTTATAAAAAAAAACAGAATGTAAAATATAATTCGGTGATTTTTTGAGTAGGATTTAAAATACACATACACACACCTCCATCTAATTGATTTAAAACAATCTATTTCTACGGATGACGAACTACTGACTCACGAAACGATGATTGTTCAATTATCTCATACCGCCTTTCATGGTGGACATTATGATTGAAATATATTTATATGTGATATATATTATATTTATATTGTCTATATTATTCTTTATATTTCATTTATGTCATACATTTATGGTTTTTGTAATGGGAAAATACGATACTTTCATTTGAGGATGTGCAGACAACCTCCCCCTCAAAGTGATTTGATTCGTTTATTCCATATGGGGAACGTATAAAGGATATATTTAATGAAATAATATATGATGTTATAGTTGAATTTAAATATAATTTTGTATTATTATGTTTTAATTCCATTTAATTGGAAATAGAAATGAAAGCAGCGTTAATGCATACGTACGACTTACCATCTCAATGAATGGTGCATTTCATTTCTTATCTCCAAATGTTATTTAATATTATAAATACATATATATATACTAGATATATATGAAATATATGATATCTAAATAATGAATATAATTCTATAGATAATGTACTTTTGACCAGATGGACATCATGTATTTATAATAAGTTCATTTTATGAATGAAGTACCAAATATCGACAAAACGATTGTTATTAAAATAAATGATTATGTAATGTTTATTACATGGTAATAAGTGGCATAAAATGAATAATACACATGAAAAATGTTATTAAGAAATTATAAATTACCATTAGTTTATTATTCAAGAGATTAATGAATTAACAAATCATGTCAGACACGAGGTAAGGGACTTAATCTAAATCTCCTTTCATTGAGGCATAATTCAATAAATAAAATTTTTTATATGTTGTATAATAAACCACTTTTACATTTACATTTATTCAACAAGAATATTTTTTTACTAGGAGTTTAACTAAATGATAAAAATAATGTTTCTTTTTAAGGTATGCAGTTACAATGACCTTTCTATATCTTCAAGAATTTTTTGATTTTTAGATTCCTTAACAAGCCATAATGTTTTTAAAATGAAAATAAATACGTTGTAATTTTTTATTGTATTTTGGTATTGAAAATGGTTTTGGGAATGGATTGATTATGAAAAGATATTGAAATTTTCTATTGTGATTGTAATATGGAAATGATATATTTCCTTTATGCTTATTCATGTGTGATGGTTATGTTATGGTTTTTGGGCATTGTTTATGCATATGGGTAGTTCTATGATAAACCTATGGCGGGTGAGCTTGAGAGAGCTCTCCAATTAATTTGGTAAAAAGATAGAGGTAAAAATTAATGTTTCTCTTAAGATAATTAAGGAATATACTATGATGGGTATTCCCAACGTAACTTCGTAGTAGCTATGAGAGAAAAAACATAAGTTTGTTATGAATGCCACAAGCTACATTTATTATTTATGATTTCTACATGTTAGTCATAAATCTAATTATTTTTGGAGTTGTGGTAAATATCATATGTTTTTAATGTATTGATGGAAAAATAATTTCTTTCTTTAATTTATAACCCTTACTAATATTTTTATTCTTATTCCTTGTTTTTGAAATATTTTTCAAAGTGTATAAGCCAGTGTAAGAAAAAGGATAAATTCAGGATGATTTATATCATGAAAATAATACTTTTTTTGAAAGTTTTTAATATTTGAGACGTAATGTCATAGTTATGGCCTAATTCTATAAAACTCTAAAACTGAAAAGATCCTCAATGTGATTTCATTACATAACTCATGATTATGTAATGTTTAAGTATGTGGCCTAATAGTTTGTGTCAATGGTTAGTTTATACAACTATAAGAGTTAGGGAATTATTAAATTAATATCTATAAATTAATTTAGTGAATGATTTAAATGATATAGCATTTACAATTTACCATGTTTCTTTGTATAAAACATTTTTTTGTTCAAAAGGATTTTCCGTAGGGAAAACATGGAAGCTACAATGTGACAACATCAAGAGGAAAAAACCCATCCAAATCATCAAACTGAGATGGTCAGATTTAGAACTGAATAGTTTTTTGTTGTGATGTCACAGTTGACTCATGCTTTAAGTGGTGGGGATATGCATGCACGAGATCAACCAGATCAACCACAAAAGATCATGTTAGTAATAGAGCATTTTAGTAGGAAACATCCCCTATTATTCAAAGGATCATTTGAACCTATGCTAAATGAAGGGTGTATTAAAGCATTGGAGTTGTCTTTTTAGAACATCAAAAGTATAATCTGGTAGTTTAAGATTTTCATGTTGAAGCCCATCAGTAGTGGTCGATGGTGAAAAATATCTAAGATAGTGAGGAGATTGATTCTCTTTATTGGGATGAATCCAAAGGTATGTTTCTTAAGAACTAATTTCCTAAGGTGCGTTATCCTAAGATGAAAAAACATTTCCTAGAATTTTAGTAGGAGGATGACCCATTGGATGCTTATGGAGAAAAATTATCTCAATTGGTAAGGTATTCTTTAAATTTCATACGAGATCTTGATAGTAAAGTCAATCATTTTTACTCGATATTAAATCAAAATAATCAAAGGGATTTAGATTCTCATGAGTCTAAAAGTTATAAAAAACATGTTTGATGTGCATAGATTTTAGAAATGGAGTTTTTCGATGATGATGTGTACATTGAAAAAAAAGAATAAGAGGTCAATGTGGAATATGAAATGGAAGAAGTAAACAAAAATGAATGTGGATAAGAAACTTAAGTTTATAGTTTGTAAAAACTGTTCTGAAAACATGTTGGAGAATGACTTTTTAATTCTGGTATGTGTTATAGATGTGGTAATATGGGAAATAAGGCTCATAATTGCACTAAAAAAGATCAGTGTAATGGTAAAACAAAATCTGATTTATAGTCAGTAAAATGTTTTATGTGCTATGAAATTTGTAGTTATGAAAATGAGAGTCCGAAAAAGAACTCCAATGATAGGAAGCAGCTGGAATGCATGAAAAACATAGTGGTGAATTCATTTTCAACTACTTCAATAGATCTTGGTTCATCAAATGAAGCAGTATCAATTACAATTTTTTTATTCAAATTATACCAATGTTTTTTTTGATTCTTGGCCTAACCATTCTTTCATTTGTCAAAAATTTTATATTAAATTGGGATTTCCATCTCAATATATGAATCATGAACTTGTGGTAAAAACACCTGGAGGAAATGTTGAGACAAAAACAAATTATAAGAATATTCATGTCCTTTTGTTTGGAAGGAATCTACCAGAAAACCATATTGTTTTTCCTATAGTAGAGTATGATGTAATTTCAGGTATGGATTGGATTTCTATTTATCAATATACAATTGAATGAAATGATAAAAAGGTTTCTTTTCAAAAATAATTTCAGTTTGTGTACATGAATGAACACTTTATTTTGATAACATTTCAGGAAGCTGAAAAACTAGTAAAAGATTGAGATTAATGTTACCTTACACACATTGTAAAAAAAACAGTTTAGATTAATGATGTGATAGTGGTAAATGAGTATCTTGATGTTTTTTCTGATGAGTTTACTTGTATATTACCATATCAAGAAGTCGAATTTACAGGTTACATAGTTCCTGATGTTATTCCAATTTCAAAACCCCTTTACCGAATGGCTCAAATTGAACTTTTAGAGTCAAAGAACAAATTACAGGAGTTATTAGATAATAGTTTAATTTATCCTAGCACATCACCATGGATTGCTTCTATATTTTTTTGATAAAAATATCAATGGTTAAATGATACTTTTCATTGATTATAGAGAATTTAATAACAATAATGTAAATAAAAAAGTATCATTTTCCTCATATTGATGATTTGTTTGATCCGCTCTAGGGAGCTCATTATTTTTTGATGATTGTATTGAGGTTGGGGTACCATCAGTTTAATGTAAATGAATTAGACATTACAAGGGCCATGTTTCATACTAGATATAGCCATTATGAATTTTTAGTTAGGAATTTTGGGTTAACTAATTCACCTATTGTATTCAGGGATCTTATGAATAGATATATCTGTGAGTTTTGGGATGAGTTTGCGGTTATGTTTATTGATGATATTTTGGATTATTCTAAAAGTTAAGAGGATAATGAGACTCATTTTTGGGTTTTGTGGAAAACATATAATGAAATGAAATTGCATGTAATATTCAAAAATTGTGAGTTTTGGTTACAATAAATGTAATTTTTTGGTCACATTGTTTTAAAAAATCAGATAAATGTTAATCCTGCTTAAACAAAAGTTATTGAAAAATCTTCAGGACCAACAAATATAACTGAGAACCATAGAATTATTGGTTTGGAAGGTTATTACTGGAGGTTTGTTGAATTTTTTTTCCGGGTTATCTATCCCACCATCTTTGTTAACTCAAAAGGGTGTTATGTTTATCTGGACAGAAGAATTTGATGATTTTTTTGGAATTGAAAAAATGTTTGTGAATGCTCCAATTTTAGAGTTAGCTTCCAACGATAGTGAATTTTTTATCTAAGATAATTATTTGTATAATGGACATGGTTGTGACGTAATGACGAATGATTAGGTAATTTATTTTTCTTTATGTCAGTTTAATCCTTATTAGTTAAATTACCCTAAACATGATTTGTAATTAGTTGTTGTTATTTTTGCATTAAAAATTTGGAGGAATCATTTTTATAGAGTAAATTGTGACATAAATACTAATCCAAAATATTAAAGAACATATTCACTCTGATGTAATTCAATATGAGATAGAGGAGATGGTTGGAATTAATCATAGATTATGATTTCACGATTCATTACCATCCAGGAAAGGTAAATAAAGTGGATGATGCATTATGGTGAAAATGAAATGCTAAATTTACCATGTTACGTTTGAAAAAATAACCTTTGATTAACAATTTGATGAGCATTGGAAAAGAAGTTTTTGATGCAAGAAATTACTCTATTTTGTTTCAGGTTTTAGTGAAATCATCTCTATCATAAAAAATTTAGCAAGTATAGAAGGAAAACAATGAGTTGCAGAAAAAGGTAGAGTTGGTTTAGAAGGGAAAGATTCGGGAAAATAACATTGATAATGATTGTATTATGATATTTGGGAAGAGATTACATGTTCCTAGTGATTCACAGTTTAAGAAGGAGTTGTTATGTAAGGATCATGGTTCTTCATTTTCAATTTATCTTGGAAGTTATATGATGTAAACAGATCTTTGGAATTATTACTGGTGGAATGAGATGAAAAAATATATTTTTGACTTTACTATGAAGTGTTTGACTTGTCAACAGGTTAAAGTAGAGAGACAGTTACCAAAAGGGATGCTTCACCCTATACGTATGCCAGAGTGGAAGTTTGAAAATATATCTATGGACTTCATTTTGGGATTACCTAAGAAATATCTTAGTAATAATAAAATCTGGGTTATTATTGTTTGATTGACTAAATCTTCTCATTTCCTTCCTATTTGAGATAGTCAATATCTAGATCCACATTAACAGTTGTATGTTAAATAGATATATAGGATTCATGAAGTTCCCCTATCAATTGTACCTGATCATGATTCCAGGTTTACTTATAACTTTTGGAAAGGCCTTCAGAAGTCATTGGGTACTAAATTTAATTTTAGTACAGCTTTTCATCCACAATTAGATTGGAAGACAGAATGAAGAATTCAGATAATGAAAGTTATTTTACATTTTTTCTCAATGGATTATGAGGGAAGTTGGGACCAAAATCATTCATTGGTTGAATTTTCTTGTAATAAAAATTTTCATTCGAACATACAGATAGATCTATTTGAGGATTATATGGGAAGTGGCGTCAAACTCCTACTTTTTGGGATAATTTATGTGAAAGGAATTTGATGGGACCAGAATTTGTAGAAGAGATGGTAGATGAATTTTAGTTGATACTGAAACACACGAGGATAACTCTGAGTAGGAAGAAAAAAATATGTGGATTACTTAAGGAAGGCTCATTATTTTGAGGTTGGTGACAGTGCCTTTCTCAAAGCTTCTCCATGGAAAAGTTTGATTCAAGTTGGTAATAAGGGAAAGATTAGTTCAAGGCTCCTTAGAACCAATAAAATCCTAGAGAATGGTGGATCAGTTTCCTACATAGTGTCTTTAACTCCAATTTTATCCCATGTAGACAATGTTTTTCTTGTTTCAAAGTCCAGAAATTATATACCAGATCCATCTCAGGTGTTGAGTCCGAAAGTAGATCAGATTGAAGACAAACTTTCTTATGAGGTACAACCAAACCAGATTCATGAACGAAGAGAGAATGTGTTATAGAATAACGTAATTCATTAGGTGAAGGATTTATACAAAAACCATATGGATGACGATGAAACATGTAAATATGAGAAATCTATGAGGGATAAATACCCCCACTTATTTTATAAGTGAATAAAAATTACGAGGACTCAATTTCAAAAAGGGCGAAATGATGTAACATTACAGTAAATAAAGGATATGATATTTTCATATTTATTAAAATTTTGGATTAAATATTAATTTATATTTAAAGGGGATTCTATTTTCAATTGCATACATGATACCCAACAATAGTTTTCCTTGAAATCTTACGCAACAGAGAACATTGAGTCACACTAAAAAATAATAATATAATATTATTATTTTGAATAGTAGTTAACACCTAACCATTTGGTTAGCAGTATTGAACTGAACTAACCATATTATGATGAATTTTTTTTAATTTGTTTTACATATATCCAATAAAATTTATAGGATTAAAATGAAAATGAATTCGATTTTAAGCAAAAATACTCTAGTATTTTTAAAAGGTCGGTTTTTCACCTTCGATGGGTAACCAATTTTATGTATAGCTTTTCTCAAACTAATATGTTTCATTTTACATGATAAACATATTCATTAGACTTGTGACTTCAAAAATTTTCTTTTGGAATTTTGTTGATTTTTTTTATCTGATAATGTTCATTTTAAATGAGTTGTAAAAAATACAACATTTTATGTCCAAACTGTCATTTAATATAATATATTTATATAGTTAGATTGTCGTTTTAATTGGTTTTAAAGTATAATTGTATTATATTTATACCATTTAATACAAATTTGGTCATTTTATGCAATTTTACTTCTCAATTTGATATAAACACATGTCAATCTTTTGATAGTTATTATTTCATAAAAATATGCTTTCTTGTTTTGACAAAATGGAATTTATTTTAAAATAATTTATGAAACATCGGTGTTTTGAATTTTGGAAAAATGGATATCAAATTTGTAATCATGAGGTTAAAATTGTGTAAATAGGTAAATTTTATTTTTAGAAATAATGAATAGTAACTACAGTAAATATTTTTTTACCAAGGTTAAAGTTTAAATCTGGTAAACAAATGTAAAAAAATAATATTATAATAATATTAAATTACACTGAAACATTTTCTAATATTCATGGATGATATATTTAAGACCATGGTCATCCTGGGATCAATTTTGGGTCCCCATGGATCCACTTTTATATGAAAATAACATTTTATAAAAATTAATATAATGATAAGGAAAATGTAACATAACCATATATATTTTTGTAAAACATTTTAAAAATGGAGTTGTGTAAATTATATTTTAGAAAATAAATACTAATTAGAAATATAAAAAATTTACTTACATCATAGGATTTTATTTATTATTTTTATACATTAAATAAATAAATTTAATTATGAAACTTTGGTGATGTAGTGATAACTTCATTAATAAAGGATTCAAATAAATGATATTTTAAAAATTAAAATAAATGTAATTTACTTATTTTGATATCATAAACTAATTTCATGGATAATAGTAACATGTTATCATTATATTAATGAATTTTTTCTAATCAATTTAGTTGGAATTGATTTTAAAAAACTCAGTATATGAATAGTGCCAAAATTAACATAATTCATATTAAAAAATATAAAATATTTTATTAAATATTATAAAATTTTAAAAAATATAAAATTCTTCCAAAATGTTTAAAAATGTCCCAAATATTATTATTGACTCTTTTTATTTTATATTTCCCATGTTTTGGTAACCATTTTTATTCTCAATGTGTTAAATTCTTGATAAAACGGTATGAGTAAAAAAGGGCTAAATAAAAATGATAAGGGTAAAAAAATATCCAAAACCTTTAAAATTATTATTGCATGATTTTTTCAGCTTATATATATCTTATCTTCCAATTTAATGAGTTATGACCCTTTTTATATCGAATATAATTTTATAATAAAATGATACATTCAAACTTTTCTAAAGAGCCTATCCTCCCACTTATAAACAGACACCACCTCTAACAATTTAATTAATCCTGTGAATCCCCTTGTCTCATCCATCCTCTTCTCCAATAAGATCCCACAATCCCTCTCTTACACCTTTATGTCTTAAATTTTTCATAAGGCAATTTAATAAAGCCTTTTGGTTCAAACTAAAGAATGTTACCTGATTTTAAAGTAACGTCTTCTATCAAGTTTGTTTATTTAATTTTCCTTCTACAACCCCCTAATATCTATTTTTTCAATAATTTTATAACAAAACCAGTATATTAAATATAATAGGATTATTTTATGAGAATGATTCAAAATACATTTACACAAACCTCATTCTAATGGATTTAGAATATTCTGTTTCAATGGACAACGAACAAGTGCCTCATGATACGATGATTGTTCAATTATCTTCTACTATCTTTCATGGTGGCCATTATGTTAGAAATATATTTATATGTGATATATATTATATTTATATTTTCTCTATGACTCTATATTTTTCATTTATTACATACCGTCATGGTTTCAATAATGGGTAAATACGATAAAATCATTTGAGGAAGTGTGGACTACCGCCCCCTTAATGATATATGACTCATTCATGCCATATGTGTAACATATCAAAGATGGAGCTAAACAATTATATATGATATTATTATATAATTATAATTTATCTATGTATCATTATGTTTTCATTCCATTAAATATGAAATTGAAATGAAAGTAGCATTCATTCATACATACAACTTACCGACTCCATTAACGGTGCATTTCATTTCTTATCTCAAAATGTTATGTACTATTATAAATACACAAACACACATAAATTTATATATAATAAATATTTATGATATTTATCATATTAAAATCATGAATATCATTCTACATATAATGTTATTTTTACCACATGGAAAACATGTAATTATAGTACATTCATTTTCAACTGCAGTACTAAATATCTACAAAATGACAGTTATTAAGTTAAATGATTATATGATGTTTATAATGTAAAAATAATTGATAAATAAACAATATATAAACATGAAATAGGTTCTAAATATTGTAGAAATAAACCTTAATTTATTTTTATGAGATTAAAGAACGAACTAATCAAGTCGGACATGAGGTAATGGAGTTCGTCTCAATATCCATTCATTAAGGCACAGTTAGATTTATATAGGACATTCCTTTATAATCTATATAATAAATCCCATTTAATTTTAATTTTACTCAAAATGTTTTTTTTGTGAGTCGTTTTAATAAAAGGAAAAAATATTGTTTCTTTTTAACGTACGTGTTGACAATGGCCTTTTCGCCACTGCGAGCCTTATTTGATATTTGGATTCTGTAACAATCTGTAATGTTTTTAGAATGAAAATAAATACCATAAACTATTTTTATGTATTTTGGTATATAAAATGGTTTTGGGAATGAATTTATTATGTCAATATATTGAAAAGTTATATTGTGATTTCGATGTGGAAATGTTATCATTTCTTTATGCTTGTTCATGTGTTATGATTATGTTATGGTTCTTGGGAATTATATACGCATATGAGTGGTTCTGTGATAAATCTATGGTTTTTGAGCCAAAGATATCCCTCCAATTCAATGGGTAACATGATGGATGAAAATGTTAATGATTATTTTAATATATTTAGGTAATATACTTTGATGTTTATTCCAAACAAAACTCCTTACATAGCTGTGAAAGCTAAAATGTAAGCATGTGATATATGCCACAAGTTACCTTTATGATTTATTAATTATATGTGTTATTCATAAATATTTTGATTTCATGAGGTGTGTTAAAGATCTTATATTTTCTATGTATTGATGGATTAAAGATTTCTTTATTTATTTTATAACCCTTACTAAACTTTTTATGCTTATACCATGTTTTGAAATGTTTTTGACAACTTATAAGGAAGGGAAAGTGAAAAGATGAATTGAAGAAAATTTATATCAAGAAAAGTGTTCCCGTTTCATCAAGAGATTTTATTTTATGAAACAGTGGATACTGAGTATAATTCTGTAAATTGTAATATTTATGATGTAATGTAATATTTATGGAATAATTCTCTAAAACTCTAAACCTAAAATGATTCTCAATGTAAAATCATAACTTAACTCTAGATTATGTAATGTTTAAGGTTGGGGGCTTATAGACATTACAATACTTTTTATGGTTAATCATTACAGTACAAAAACACACACCCAAAGTCCAAAATAGTTTAGTTCATTGGAAACATATAAAAATATATCCTATCTTGGTGAAAGATTTAAATCGTTTTATGAAAAGATCATCCCATTTAGTAATCATAATTAAAACCATTCATCATAAACAAGGTAAAGGGAAAATAAGAAAAGATAATCTCATATGATTAGAAAGGGTAGATAATGGAGATACAGAAGCATAAAATGAATA
Source organism: Viscum album (assembly GCA_963277665.1). NCBI lineage: Eukaryota > Viridiplantae > Streptophyta > Magnoliopsida > Santalales > Viscaceae > Viscum > Viscum album. The sequence goes on along the minus strand of OY728133.1, from coordinate 146,170,249 downwards.
TAAGTGTATGATAACCTGATCATAACATTTCAAGACCATACATTGAATTGTAATGATCATGCACATGAGTCATGGAATAAATATTAGTTGAATATAAGACATGAATCATGAGGGAATAAAAATAATATGCTGTGAGAGAAAAACAAATGAATAAGAAATGGAATTTTTGGCATAAAAATAAATATATAAAATCATTTCAATATTATTCAAGTATCCCTACAAAGTCCATCATAAGAGAAAAAGTCTTTTATTGAATTGGGTTCACATAATGTTCTTTCCATGTCTAATTGAACTATGTTTACTTCTCATTCCAGCCTTGTTTTAAGGAATTGAGTTCACTAACAATTTCAGTCATGTATATATCATCAGATATAAAAATTAAACCGATTAATTTGAGTTATATCTAGCTGAACCCATCATGTAAATTTTAAAGGATCACATGGTGCTATACAGACCACCGAGTCATTTGATTTATAATGGAATTACCCAAAACAATATAGGATAACCCAACATATATTCTATAACGGGCTTACCTTATGGTATCAAAAACACCAAACGATATAATATATAATGGTCATACCAAATTCTATGTGGTCCAGACCATCATATAACCAAATTCCAAGGAAAATAACATGAATTAAGTACAAAAATCATTCACACCAACATAAAAAAATCATAAAAACAATCATATTTTTTCATAACCAGAATAGCCTATATAAAATAAATGGGATTCATGTAAATCACATTGAAACATTATTATTGAACACAAAGGAAACATGTTTAATAAAAATATATGTTGACAATTATTGACCCATTTGAAAGAAACGGTTTCCATAAACATAATGTCATTAAAATATTTCATAGAAGGAATATTATTGTTATCCTTTGATTATACCTGTGCAAGGAATAACTAATAACAAATTATGTCATCTAAGATGGAAAATAAATTTCATAGTATCATGTAAAAAATTTCTTGAAGAAAGTAATGTTTCTTAAATGAAAAACTCACTTAAAAACATAAAACAATTTGAAATAAAAATCATTTAAATACAATTTTAAACCATGAATTTCCAAAATATTATTAAAAATATTTTTATTAAAAATACTCTTGAAAACCTAAAATGAATATTTAAAAATGATTTTAAATTTTTTTAAAATTTAAAATATTTTACAAATTCATTTCCTTGAAACAGATAAAAAAATATCAATTACAAATAATAGGAAAAAATTATAAAACATTTTTTTGAAAGAAATTAGATACCAGACAGAATAGAGTGATAAATATAGATCACAATAATACCATTCCATAATTATATTAAGTAAAAAATACTGAAAAATGAAACTTTTCTTGACGATATAATTAATAGAAGGAGGATTGAAAAATTCACGAGTATTCTTGGTTCATAGATGATAATATTTCATTAGTGTAAGCAAAATGGTAATCAATCCTCATAAATGATGAGATTGTACTAATGATACTATTATAACATTGTTAACATTGAATCATAATACACATGAAATAGAATTATTACATGAATAGTTTGATATGATGAAAGGAATAATATTCAATATATAACAATTCAATGTGGAATATATATAAACTTTGTAAAATCATATAGTTTTTTAATATAACATGTGTCACAAAAAAGGAAAATTGAGACAAAAACCCCTTATCAATTTTGTAACATTTCAACTAAAATGATATTAAAAGATAAATAATAAAATGGATTTTTATTTAATATTAAAATATGGTATATAAGTCATTAAATAAATTACTCTTAGGTATATAAACAACATATAAGAAATAGGTGGTGAATATAGCATATATCTTTGAAAAGTAAAAAATGAGACAGAAATACCTCACTACTTGAGAATAATTTGAATTGTGATACCTATAAAAAATAAAACAAATGATAAAATTTAATACAAATAAATAAATAAAATTAATTATAAATCATTCCATAGTAAATTATATGAACAAGAAAAAACAAATGAGTGGTGAATATTGCAAAAGGCTCGTAGAAATAAAAGTGAGACTAGAAACCCCCTAAACATAACTTCTGAATGCCTTCATAAACCTTCTAGCCTTTGTATAATAAATATATGTTTATAATAAATATAAAATGAAATATATTCACTAATTCAATACCATATATTATTTTATTAGGAATTTATATTACCATTTTTTTTAGAAATTCCATGATCTAGTTACGTATCTGATAATTACCACTTTGTTTTTCCTTATATTTTTGAACATGTTATTTTTTATTTTTACATAGATAATGATTTTATCTTTAAAAAAATTGAAATAATGATATAAATATAACATATATTCATTATATAATTATTAATAATATTATATAAATTAATAAATCGAAAATGAATTAAATTATTCATAGAGATGGTATGTTGTACGTACAAATGAATGATGTTTCCATGTTTTTATCACAAAGAAAGAAAGAAAAATAAATGATATATATATTATAATTACTCTAGTACTATAATTTAATATAAATGAAATATATTTATTAGACCCATCATTAATGAATTCCATGTAAAGCATGAATGAATCACATCACTATGCGAGGCAGTAGTCCACATAACACATGGAAGACATTATCGTATTCCCATAATAGGGAATGAATAAGGAATGTGTTTTATAACAATTTAAGAAGATTAATAACATAATTAATTTAATATAAATCATATATAACACATAACTCCATAATTATTCCAAATTATTAATGTTGATAAAGGAAGAATGATCGATATTAGTCTGTGACGTGGTAGTCCACTGTACACATGAGCAATGATTGTGAAACACTATTATTAGAAGGGCGTGAATTTTTAGGTTATCAACATCACATAAAATCATCTCACAAATATTAATACAGTATTGTTACTATGTAATCATAATATAAAAGTACATAAATGTGTTTTAGGAAGAAATAATAAAAAATGTTCTTTGATGAAAGTTACTTTTAATTCAAGTATCTGCTTTATTCCACATTGAACATACATTATTGAATTAAATATGACATTATGTAATCTAGGATTATATAAGTTAATTTTAGATGTTATTTTGTATGTTTTTTTCATGAAAAATGTCATGAGATGTGTGAAGAAGTTGAGAGAGAGAGTGAGCTTTTATAGTGGATGAGATTCGGCATTCCTACATATATCAAAAAGGTAAAGACTATAATGATGTCTCACATACCTCATGGTTTCCCAATTATTAATAATTTTAGATCCAACATGGTCTTATGAGTAATTATGGATAGATTGTGGGATTTGGGCATATGTCTATATCATTTTTTCTATAAATTTAATATTTTGTTCTTGGTAAGTTTTTTTTATAACCGTTGCAATTTTTTTAACATTGATTAATAACAATTTTTATCACAAATTTTGTTGAAATTATTAGAAACTAGAAATTACAATTATTCAAAATAAATTATCCATCTTTAGGAAATTATAATAACATAAGTGGAAAAAAATTAATTTAAAATTAGTGTTATAGAAGGGAAGAAACAACAAGTTTTAAAGGAGAAAATATTCAATCAGTTGAAATGATTTTTTATCCAAATCCAATATGAAAATTAATCCAGGGGACTAGTTTGGATTAATATATTTGTATTTTTAATATTTATTATTTCAAACCATTTAAAATAATATTCTATAATATAAAAAATTCAATCAATCAGACTTGTAATAGATGTAATTAATCTTAATCACACATGATGAGAAGAAGACAAAGTCAAAGACTTATTAGCATCATGGACATCACCTATTACACCTTCTATTTGTTTATTTTTACTATTACACCCACCCCTTGGTTCATTAGTTTGGTTTGGGCTGTTACTTTATATTTCACCACTTTTGGCCACATTGATTTGTTTCGGGCCCCGACATACTTTTTTCTATTAATAATAATTCCCAACGTTGGATAGAATCTTATCAGAACGAAATTATCCTAATATAATTATAATGTTTGTTTTTCATAAATAATGTTTATTTTTTCAAATATAATTGATAAATTTTCTTAAAATTAGTTTTACACTAAGTTCTATTTTAAAAGGTGGTGAAATTACCTTTTAAGAAAATATATGTTTTTCTATGTAAACATTGATTTATTCATCTATCTAGTCTCAAAATAACATATGTATAATGTTAAATTTTTTTATTTAATATATAATATAAAAGCGTACGTAAATTCATTCATGAAAAATTATTTTTTATTTTATTTTGATAAAACATGTTTGTGAACAGAAAACAAGTTTCATTCAGAATTTTTTTTATTTTCAAATATATCCGACATTCATTTCTAATATATTTGTCATGAAAAATTTCATATTTTACTAATTAATAAGATAATATTTCATAATTTATTTATTCCCTTTTCACACCATATATTCTGATGTCTAGGTGGTAATAATAATACAATTTTAATAATATGTCTCATTTCATTTATATTCAGTGTTTCAAGTAATGAATGCTAAAATTTCTACTAAATGCAATGAAATCTAAAGTTAGTATTTTATGTTAACAATTCCAAAATTTGTGTCTAAAATACCTCATGAAAAAACTCATAATTTCATGTAGTTCATGATTAAATTGTTTTTTCAAATAAACGAAGATTAATTTTTTGTACCATGCAATGAAATCCATCAAAGAATATAACTTTTTTTTTAAAATAAATCATAAAAACTCATGATGTTAAATTATTCCACTATTTAAAGGTATTTCCTCTAGAAATTTTTCATTTTCATGAATTTTTAATCATTGAAAATTTTATTCACAAAAACCCACATCATAGAAAATTGAATACTACAACATCTTATAAAAATGGATAGATAAAAACATTACAATACCCCAAAGTAACTCATAATTATGTTTCCACAGAGAAGAACATTGGTCAAAGATGAATATTACTTCATGGATGAAAAATTTAAATATTTATATAGAGTGATAGTTATAAATAAAATAATTTGGTGTTCTATAGAAGGTTATTCTCAATAAAACCATAACTAAATTAGGACGGAAGTGGTTATTAATATCCAAAAAAATGTTGATATCTGAACAACATTTTATTTCCAGATAATATTCTAAAGATGAATAATTTTCAAAATGAGATATACTTACATGAATGAATTACATTTTATATACACAATATCACCCTCGAGTTATGACATGAGTAGATTGCACTTTATCTAATACTCCTAAAATGAAGGGGAATTTGTTATGCCTAATGCACTACAGAATAAAAAGATCCATAAATAGAATGAGAAGTCTTTATACCTATCAAATAGTATTATTTGAACATGTTCTAAAATATGGATAAATCAGCATATGGTGAAGAAATACATTAATATCAGAAATTGGATTCAAGATTCAACTCAAATAGTTCATTAAATAGAAAACCATATAATATTTTAAAATTTTAATTCAACCCTTATTCTATAAATAAGCTATTATGATATACAAAAAAATCATTAAAAATTTTGGTCCATCCTTATACTGATAAAATATCAAATGTGATTTTATTAATTGAGAATCTATGTAGGTGGAGATAATCACTTTGAATTTCACTAAAGGATGAATACAAATATTTGTATAGGGCTTTTTCATACAATATAAATCCTTAAATTTCCCATATAAAGGTGGATAATTATTCCTTAGTTATCATGATTCACTCAATCCATTCTAATTTCATAATATTTATTCATTTCCTTTTTTTACATAGTTTTTTTTGTGGTATATCATGGATTTTTTCCCATAAAATGAGATATTCATTCGCATAACTCCCAAACTCCATGCACATGAAACCCCCGAGTGTGTGTAGTGAATTATATGGTTATATCTTCTTCGTCAGTTTCAATTACAATCCGATTAATTTTATTTTAACTTTAATGTAATTTACTACCTATTATTGAACATTTAAGGAACCTCCCATATTGATTAAAAAAATTCCTTTGATGCCTTTCCCACCATGTATGGCATACATATTTTAAAAATTTCTTCCCCCATTTGAGTTTTAATAAGAATAGATCATTGTTTTCTTATCAAAACCAGAGGATAGTGGGAATATCCAATTTATATTTCTACCTTCAGTTCAAATCGTATATCTACTTCATAACTACTCATATCTTTTATAACCAATTCCTTGTTAATTCTTAGTTTGATTCCACCAAAGAATAATTCGATTTCACATTCATATATGATAATCAACCCCATCATAAACCTTAATTATTTTTCTAAAATTAGCATCATTGGTTCTAATATATTCAATTTTCACTGTCATAACATCAAATAATTAATTATCCGTCATTTTTCATAGAATATAATAGAATTAGATACAAACAAATCCCCTTATACCTTCCCATTCCATAGATTCAATTTATTATTTTCCGCTAATATACATAATAAGGGTCCATAACTAATCTGATTCACCTTTAAAATGATAAAAAAAATGAAATTTCTTGTTCTAGATTTTGAATAACTTAAAACAACATTTCAGTGGTACTAATCAGTATCTCATAGACTAAAGGACCAACGTAACTACTAAAAGAATCATGAGGATTACACATGAATGACTCAAAAGAATATTGTTTCCACATTTTCTCATTTGGATGTTCTACATGATTCATATATTGAGAATGTTTATTTAGAATATCAATAAGAATATTCATTCCAAATTTCAAATCAATTTGTTGATCAGGGTGAAATTCTTCACATTTTCCAATACATCTATCATTAATATGATTTCATAGAGTTTCAGCCATTAAATAAAACCGAAAATAGTATTATAAGAAACAAAAAATGTTGTAGAAAACCATATATCATGAAATGTTACTTATAATATTATTAAATCATGGAACATACATCATTAATATATGATACCATATGTTTATCCTAGTTTATTCATAGACATATTATATTTAAATCAATCATTATGGATCATAATATGTTTGTGAATTTCTAAATAATATCCCTCAGAAGTTTCAAACCGGGTGTGTAGGAGGACCAGTTCTCATTTGCTACTTTCTGATCTTGTTAATGTCAATTATATTTTGTGGCCGGTTACCCTAATTTACATCTGTGATAGTGCCACATACACTTGTATTGTCCATATGGGGATGTTTTTCTATAAAACCACATTCTCTATCCCTTACTAAAAATGAAAGATATCTTATTATACATTTAATTATACATAGACTCACACATAGCAACATACCAAGACATATCTTTATAAATATACCTTTTTATTTCACTAAATATTTATCATCTATGATTCTAAAGTATGAATGAAACTTTCCTTGGAATCTAATTATAATGGCCCAGTTCTTAACATACATGGATACCACATCAGTTTTATAATTATTGATTGTTTTACACAAACATTTGTATGCGGGCCATAAAAATTTACTTTATTTGTAAACATAAACCAAAATCCTATAAATTGGTGAATGATCTTGAATTTTTTACACAACGATATTTTAATTTAATACTATAGATTAAAACCTCTATTCCTAACCAAGGGAAAGGGAACATTATAATTTTTGAACTTCGATGCTCAATAAGATTAAATTATGGATTACATATCCATAACATGAACCTAAGGGTATAAGGAAAAGAGAGTTAAATTTGAATATAATACCTTATATATCAAACATCATACATAAGAGTCATGTAAAAATTATTAGTAGGTCATATGAAATGATTATAATGGAATTAATAGAATATTCCATATGATCATAAAGAAGGAATACACCATATACTTTTTGTCATAAACATAATAATATAATATAATGTTCACATTAGACAGGGCTCATGGGAAAGGACATAATTGTTGTAAAATTTCATTACTAAACTGGGTTTACATGTAGTCCCAACATTATATTACATAACCAAGTTAATTTCTCCTTCCATCCCTATATTACTAAACCGAGTTTACACTCAATTTTAGTGATGACTATATTAGGAAATATAAATCATTATGCAATGCATTGGAGAACTTTTTGGGATCACACATTATTTAAACTATAACATTCCCACCCAGTGATATCTTGGAAACCCCATTGTAAAAGATATAGTGGGATTGCTTTATGAAAACATGTCAACCCATCATATATTCTATAACAGGGTTACTTGGAACTATACGTACACCCCATCATATAATATGTAATGGGATTACCCGATGCTATTAGTGCATCCCATTGCCTAAGGATATAATATGCTTACCTGACACTATCTAGGACACCCCATACTATAAGTAATGTTTATGGAACCTAACATGAAAAAATTACAAGGATATTACATGTCATTAAGAAACTCATAAAAACAATCATTATTCTTTTATATCCTAAATAAACCATGTGAAAAATTGGATTTCATGTGAATCCATTTGAAACATGTTTAACCTATTTAAACCAAAATGGGTTTGATAACAATATTTTTGGAACCTAATTGACCCATGGAAAAGAAATATGTTCCAAAAAAATATTGCATTTAAAAAATTCGGAAAAAATATATGGATGGTATCCTTAAATCATGCCCCCATTAGAAAAAATAACTTATGTTATCTTAGATGGAAAATAATTTTTAAAGTATCTTTTAAAAAACATCACAAGGAATGTATATTATCCACATTGAATAATTATTTATAAAACATAAAACATTCTGATTATTCATTATGAAAACCAATTTAAAATAATGAATTTCCTAAATATTTGGGAAAAATAATTTCTTTAGATTTTTTTAAAATATATAAAGGATGTTTTGAAAATAATTTTTTTCTATTAAAAAATTTAAAAATCACGATCCCTAGAAATTATCTTAAAATAAAATTTGCAAAAATTTTAAACATTATTTTAGAAAACATTTTTTGAAACAAAACATATTCCTAACCAAAGATAGAGATAATGTTTCATTTCCTCGAAAAAGTTTCATAATTATCATAAATTTTAAAGAGTTGGAAAATGGTATCATTAAATTATTATATAATTAATAAATAGAGGATAAGAGAATTCAAGTGTATTATTTAGAGATTTATCATAATACTTTATCAAATGAAGAATAATCATATAAAATCTGAATAAACAATGTGATTGTATAAATAAACTCCTGCCACATTATTAACATTGACTCCGAGACCCCATAAAAGAATAACATTAAATAAAGTATAAAATTATATTAAAATAACTATATTAATGATATTAAATGTAAAAGGGGAGATATATAAGACATGTAAAGGAATATAGGTGCATAACATAACATGTGTCTCAAAGAAGAAAATTAAGGAAAAAATATTTACCTAGGTAGTTACATCATTCCCCCTTTTGGAAATTGCGTGGTCGAAATTTTTATTCAATTATTAAATACGTGGTGGTATTTATCCTTTATATAATTTTTTGATTCCCACGCTGCCTCTTCAAAAATATAGTCTTTCCAAAAAAACCTTCACATGATGAATTACCTTTTTCTGCAACACTTACTCACTTCTGTCAAAATCTGGACTGGTTATTCCTCATAACAGATATTATCTTCCAACTGAACTACCTATGGTCTCAACATATGATATTTATCTGGAATATATTTTCTCAACATTAAAACTTGAAAAACATTGTGTACCTTGGATAATCATGGAGTTCGATCCACTATGTATGCACCTGATCCAACATTTTATAGGATTTCATAATGTCCAATGATCCTTAGACTAAACTTTCACTTGTTACAAATACACATCACACTTTTCCATGGAGAAAGTTGAGAAAGACATGATCACATACCTCAAAGAATGATCCTTCCTTTGGCTATCCACATAACTTTTCTACCTACACTGAGCTGTTCCCATGCTATTCTGAATCAACTAATCATTTTTTTCCATCTCATCTACCAATTATATTCCCATCAACATCCTTTCACCTACTTCATCCCAAAATGCTATAGTTCGACACTGCTTCCCATATAATGCCTCAAATGGAGCCAACTGTATACTAGATAGAAAACTGTTATTATAAGAAAACTCAACCCAAGAAAGATGTTGGTCCCAACTTCCCTGGTAATCCATTGAGAAGGAACCTAACAAATCCTCCAAGGTCATAATTGTGTGTTCTAACTACCCATCAGATTGAGGATGAAAAGATTTAATAAAATTTAATTTAGTACCCTACAACTTCTGATGTCCTTTCAAAAAGTTAGAAGTGAACCTCAGATCATGATCAGATACAATGGAGTTGAGAACTCCATGCATCCTAAATATCTCTTTAACATACATCCTATATAGTTGATATAAAGGAAAAGTATCTTTAATAGGAAGAAAATGATAATATTTAGTCAATCGATCAACAATAACCAAGATTGAATTGTTACATCTATATGTCTTTAGTAATTACACAACAAAGTCCCTGTATATATTTTCATATTTCCACTATAGAACCAGTAAAGACTGAATCATCCTATTTAGTAACTGATACTATGCTTTAACCTATTGGAAATTCAAACACTTCACAGTAAAATTTGTAATATCTATTTTTATTCCATCCAACAAGTAATACTCCCCAATATCTCTGTACATCTTAGTATATCAAGGATAAACTGAAAATGGGGAATTATGATCTTCACATAACAACTCATTACTCAACTGTGAATCACAAGGCACACATAATCTATTTCCAAATCTCAAAACACAATCATTATCAATGTTATAATCAAGCAACATACCATTCTAAACTAACTCTACATTTTTTTTGCAACACACTATCTTCCTTCTGTGCTTGTGTAATTCTGTCTGATAGATATGATTTCACTAACACCTAAAAAAAATAGAGTAATTTCCTATACTAACAACTTCCATTCAAAGGTTTATCACGTCTTTAATCGATGGATCTTGTCCTAAATGTAACAAGGTTAATGATGCATTAATTTTTCTACTCAAAGCATCAACCACTTTGTTTTCTTTTCCCAGATGGTATTGAATCGTGAAATCATAATTCTTGATTAATTCTATCCATCACTTCTATTTAATGTTTAATTTATTCTGAGTGCATATATACTTGAAATTTTTTTGATCAGTATATATTACAAATTTTACTCTAGATATATGATGCCTCCAATTTTTTTAAAAAAACAATAGCTTCTAATTTCAAATCATCTATAAGGAAATTTAAATCATGAGGTTTCAACTAACATGAAGCATAAGAAATTACCTAATCATTATTTTTAAGACACATCCATTCCCTTTCAATAAATCATTATTATAGATAACAAACTCACAATTTCTAGAGAGTAATCCCAAAATAAGAGCATTTTCAAATCAACTTTTAAAGTCCTGAAAAAACTCATCGCATTCTTTTTTCCAAATCAAAACAACACATTTTTGACTATACATAGTCATTGGGATAGATAACCATGAAAAATATTGAACAAACCATCGGTAATAACCTTCCAAACCATGAAAAATATGGATCATGGTAAAATTTGTGGGTCATGAACATTCTAAAAAAACTATTATTTTAGAAAGGTCAAGTGTTATGAATTTTTTTGTAAACAATGTGACCAAGGAAAAAAAATTAATGTAACAAAAAATCACACATTATGAATTTTCCATATAGTTTATTTTCTTTTATTTTTTTTCATGACAACCCTTAAATAACTTTCAAGTCCCTCATTACTTTTGGAATAAACCAAAATATCATCAATGAACACAACCACAAACTTATCCATGAATATAGCAGTTGCATTGGTTAACCCAAAAGGAATAAATAAAAATTCATAATTTCCATATCTAGTATGAAAAGTGGTCTTTAGAACGACTTATTCCTTTACTTTAAACCAATGGCTCCCCAAACTCAAGTCTATCTTTGAAAAATATTGATCTCTCTGAAGCAGATCAAACAAATCATCGATATGAGGCAAAGGATACTTGTTTTTAATAGTTATATTATTCAATTCTCTATAATCAATGCCAATTCTCATTGAACCAAAATTATTTTTAACAAATAAGATAGGAACACCTCATGGTGATGTTCTAGGTCGAATGAATCCTTTATCTAATAAATCATCCAATTTCCACTTTAACTCTAATGTTTAATTCGAGCCATTCGATACGGTGGTTTTGAAATTGGATTAGCATCAGGAACTAATTCAATAGTAATTTCAACTTCTCGATAATGTATTATACTAAGAAACTCATTAGGAAACATCAAGATACTCATTTACCACTGACACATCATTAATCAAAAGAGTTACTTTTTTTCAACAATATAAGAAAGGTAACATTAATTTCTATCTTTTAGTAGTTTCTCTTTTTCTTGATATGTTAATAAAAGTAAGGGATCATTCTTGAACACAAACTAAAAGTATTTCTGAAAATAAACTACTTTCTATCTCCATTAAATCTTAGCAAGATAAATGGAAACCTAATCCATTCACAAAATCCAATAAAAATCTACTAGAGAAAAAATAATAAGGATTTCATGTAGATTTTTTCCGCACACATGGATGGGATGTTTCTTATAATTTCTTTTTGTCTAAAAATTTCTTCCAGGGACTTTTACTATATGACCAGGATTCATATCTTGATATGAAATACACAATATACTAGAAAACTTGTCAAAAATGAAAGAATGTGTAGACCCTGAATCAATCCACACATTGGTATAATCTGAATAATCAAACAGTGTACCTGCTACTAGATCATTCTATGGCCCAACATCTACTGAAGTAGTCACAAATGATTTCACCACCCCTTTTTTCTTATAGTCAGGTTGTATTCCCTCAATTGAGTTCTTTTCTAGACACTAATTTTCATAATGACCCATTCCATTCCAATTAAAACATCATACTGTTGGATTTTCATTTCCTGAATGACTATATTTCCCTTTACCTTCCAATTGGACCATTACATTTATTTACTCTCTTAGAACACCTGATCATTAGAAAACTCAATTTATACCTTCTGAACATATCTCACAAGTTTCTCATAGATTTTGAATTCACGAGAGGCTATTTCTCTTCCATATCACGGCTTCATGCCTGAGTAAAATAAATTTATCTTACTATCAAGATCTCAAATGATATTTGGATCATAAATTTCCAGTCAAGTGAAATTGGCATCATAGTAAGCCACTGAGTCATACTCCTTCCTCAATTACAAAAATTGTTTTTCCATCCTATGATGAACCACCATATGAAAATATTTCTAAAGAAACATATAATTGATTTCATCCCAATCTAGAGAGTCAATCTCCCCACTATCCCGAATATTTTTTACCATCGACCACCATTGATCAGATTCACCTTCAAAATAGTAAATATAGAGACTAACCATTTAATGTTCTAAACACCCCAAGTCATCAAAAATATTCCCCAGTGATCTAATCCACCCATGACATAGAACATGATCAGAAGATCCTCTGAATGGTGGTGGATGTTGCCTCATGAAATGCTCCACTACTGGAATGTTCCCCTATGGTTGACCTGGATGATCTCATGTATGGATACCACCACCATTTATTGCCTGAGTCAACTATGTCATCACTACAACAAACAGTTCAGTTTCGTTTCCGACCATCTCAGGTTACTGACTTGGATGGTTATTCTCCCATGTATGCCATCCCAACATTGGTGCCATGTTTCTTATGCAGAATACAATTATGAACACAGAAATATCATAGGCAAATCAACATGGTAATATGTAATTGCTATATCATTTCAATTTTAACCTAAATTAATTTATGGATTTTATATTAACAATACCCTAACTCCTAATTTTGTCTAAACAGACCTCTGATACCAACTATAAAGATCCACCCTTAAGACATTACATAAAATTGAATGAAGCTAATAATTCACATTGAGGATATTTTTTGGTTTAGATAATTAGAGAATTAGGTCCTAACATAAACATAAGAACTTTAATATTACATGTAGACACTTCTACTCAGTATCTATTTTTTTATAAACTGAAAAATATTAAAAAAGATTCATGTCAAGTTCCATATTTTAGACTTAATTAATTTTCCATGACCCCATACTTCACCCTATTCATCAATATGTACTATGAAACAATTTTTTTTAAAAAATGTGATAAGCATAAAAAGCTCATAAAGGGATACACAAAGAAATAAAACAGTTTGTTTTTCCAAATAAAATGTAAACCACAAATATTTTTTCATAATTAATACTTTTCACCTTTATGAATTAGTAAATACACTTTAATGAATAAAATATTATTTATTACCATTTTGTAACCAAAATATTACCATAAAACCCCTAGAAAGCACATATAACTGATATAGGTTACTTTGGACATAAACATACTTAAATGGAATACACATTCAGTCATCATCCAACCATATCACTAAATTGAATCACCATACGGCCGACTTCCATACCCAATGTTTTGGAGTTTATAACGATACCACTCATCTTGGTTTATCACGACACCACCCATCATTTGGATTATCATGTAACCACTCGTCAAATGTCTATGTACCATTATAAAATCATAACTCATAAAATATTTGAAATATAAATATTTCACTGATAACATTTAATTTTGAATAAAAATAAGTCATTCCATGCTATTGAAATAATAAATTGATTTCAAAAACCATTTTCAATAACAAAACACCCAAAAATAGAATAATGGGTTTCTTTTTCATTTTAAAAACATTTAGACTTATAGAGGAAGCTGACTAACGATTATGATGGAAGATAGGTCATTGTCTCCACAGAAGTTACAAACATTCCTTCTATAATTAAATAAAAAGATCTGTAGAAAAAATATTTACTTTAAATGAAATAAAAAGTGAAATTGTTTTATTATATACTGTATAAATGAAAGTTGGGTATAAATCAATATATGACTCAATGAAATGAGATTGAGACAAAGACCCTTCCCTCATGTCTAACATGACCTGTTTATTCATAAATCTTCTGAATAACAAACATAAGTTAATTTCTAATTTATTATGAGCCTATTTCATTTTTTATTACTTTTCTATAACTTATTACCTTTCTATTACAAATGTTTAACTATTTGAGTTCATATCGGACATTTAGTCGATGTTCAGAACATGAGTTAAAAAATAAAATTGTTATAATTATAAATTGTCCATGTTGTAAAAAACCATTATCTCTAGAAGTAATACATGATTTAGATATCATATATATCATATATATTCAGTATATATATATATATATATATTTATAATAGTCCATAATATTTGGGGATAATAAATGAAATGCACCATTCATGGAGACTGTAAGCCATACGTACGAATAAACGCTACTTTCATTTCTATTTCATATTTTAATGGAATTAAAACATAATTATACATAGATATATTATAATTCTAGTATAATATCAAATATATAATTTCAGTAACTCCATCCATTATACATTATATTTATGGAATGAAAGAGTCATATCACTTTGAGGGGGCGGTTGTCTGCACTTTCTCAAATGGAATTATCGTATTTGTCCACTATGGAAACAATAAAGTTATTCTATAAATGAAAAATACAGATTCATAGATACAATATAAATATAATATATATCACATATAAATACATTTCCATAACTATGTCCACCATGAGAGGAGGTTGGAGATAATTGAACAATCGTCATTTCGTGAGGCAGTAGTTAATCGTCCACTAAAACAGTGTGTTCTTTACCCATTAGATTGCAGTGTGTGTAAGTGTAGTTAGAATCCATATCATAACAACAACTTAGTATATTGAGGATATTGGTGTTGTTATAAAATAATGTATTATAGGAGTTTAGTAGGTAGGAGAAGTAAAATAAATCAAATGAACATAAAAGAAGATGTTACATTAAAATTGGGTAACTCCATTTGGTTTGAACAAAAATGATTTCATGAAGTAATTTATGCCTAAGGTAAGGATTATATGTGGATGATAGGGTTATATGGAGATTAATTGGTCGTAGGATAGATGATCCAAGTGGCTTGAGAGGTGTGGGTAATGGGTTAGAGGTGAGGGATTTTTATAAGGGTGGAGGGGATCTTTCGGAATGTTTGAAAATAAAATTTTATTATATTATGATTTTCGGTTTTAAAAGGTCCAAAACTCATTAAATTATAAGATAAGATATTTCATGTTTTAAATAAAATCATCGAATAAAAATTGGATAGGTTTTGGATATTGTATTAATATTTATAATCTTATTTATTTAAATAATTTATTAATGAGTTTAACACTACATCATTATTATGTCATATATAATTTTATTTATTTGATGTTTAAACATTATAAAAAAAATACCAGCATGTAGGAATTTTTTTTAGATTTCAAAAGAATATTTATAGTAAAAAGGATTACATATATAACCACATTTAAAAATTGATTTACTAAAATAGATATGTTTATGTATTTTTTTCTTTACTTTTAATTAAATAATATAAAGTGTTATTATCAATCTTAAGCGGCTCCATGGGGTCCCAGAATAGACCCAAGGATGGCCATGGTAGTATATTTATCATCCAATAGTAATAGGACACATGTTAGGTTAAATTAATATTATTTTAATATTATTTTTACCTTGAATTACCTTATTTACCTTTAACCACGATAAATAAATGTCCAAAGTTATTATTTACCCAAAATTTATTTTTTATTATTGAACCATATTTTAAATACTAATAACTACCATGTATGTCTGAATTTCAAAATTAAATTCACAGATATGGTGAAATATTATTTAAATGAAAAAGACATCCTTTTAACAACTACTCAGTGATTTAACTATTCATAAAAAATTTAAGTTTTTTTAAAAAATACCAAACATTCCGCCTAAGCTATATTTGATATTCCGAACTTAAATAATGGTGTCTATTTTACCAAATTAAAAACATAGAATTTGGACTAATTAATTTAAAATTTATTGTCATTGTCAATACAGAAGCGTGTTTTTAAGAAACAATTATTATCAAAAGATTAACACTTGTTTATGTCCAATTACAAAGTGAAATTATTTATAGTGAAAATAATTTGATTAAATGGTAAAAATATAATATAATTACACTTTAAAACAATTTAAAAAGATTATTTGACCATATAAATAAATTAGATTAAAAGGTAGTTTTAAATTTAAAAACATCATGTTCACTATTCATTAAAAAATGAATTTTATCAAAAAAATTACCCAAACTGAATATTGAAGTCCCGAATCTAAAGAATAATTTTATATTGTCAAATGGAATATCTAAAAGTGACCAAAACAATATTTTTAGAGGGATTTCCATTAAAAGGAGAAAATCGCCCTTTTAATGAAAATTAGACTATTTATGCATAAAATCTGATTATTTCTTATTTAATGCCTCTAAAATTTATTAGATAAATGTAAAAACATTTTAAAAACATGTATAATCAAGTAGTGGTTTGTTCTATTAATTCCCACCAATACAATGACTATGCATTAACTACCATTTAATGTAATATTATCACTACGGGAAAAATGGGTATTTGCGACGAGTTATTTGTGACGGGGATAAATCCCGTTGCAAATAGTCCCGTTAGAAACTTATTTGCGACGGGGGAATTTGCCCGTTGCAAATAAATTGTTATTTGCGACGAGGTAGCTTTCCCCGTCGCAAAAGGACTGGCGCGCTTTGCGCGCCAAATCGCGGGACAGTTATTTGCGACGGGCGGTTACCGCCCCTCGAAAATAACCGGCGGCAGTAAAAGCTATTTGCGACGGGAATCTACCCCCGTCGCAAATACCCGGCGGCGGTAAAAGCTATTTGCGACGGGAATCTACCCCTGTCGCAAATAGTATGTCGGTAGGTTATTATTCACAACCGGTCCCGTCGCAAATAACTATTTAACCGTTGACCGTAATAAATGAGGGCTAAGGTATTTGCGACGGGTACCGTCGCAAATAATACTATTTGCGATGGGTATCCCGTCGCAAATAGACATGTCGCAAATGATCTAACCTATAAATACCACCCATCCGTTTTTTTCATTCATTCTCAATCACAATCTTCTCCTTCTCTCAAAACTCTATTTTTAGATTTCAGCATTTCTTAAGTTTATTATTTTTTCTGGAGTTGATATTGAAGTTTTCAACAATGATAAGAGATCAACCTCAGATCAATTTTAAAGGTATTTATGTTCATTTTAATTTAATATTTATTTTAAATTTTTTATTAGCTTCAATTATTCTTAATTAGTTGTAATTTAATTATGTTTACATTGTTTTGTTACTTAATAAATTTAAATTATTAGTATTCATTGTTCATAGTTAATGGTACTTAGGAATAATTAGTAATAATTTTCAATAATTAATAATAAATGCTAATAATTAGTAATAAATACCAATAATTAGGAATAATTAGTAATAATTACCAATAATTACCAATAATTAGTAATAATTACCAATAATTACCAAGAATTAGTAATAATTTGTAATAATTACTAATAATTCGTAATAATTACCAATAATTAGTAATAATTTCCAATAATTACCAATAATTAGTAATAATTTCCAATAATTACCAATAATTAGTAATAATTTCAAATAATTACCAATAATTAGTAATAATTAGTAATAATTACTAATAATTAACAATAATTAGTAATAATTCTTAATAATTAGCAATAATTAGTATTAATTACTAATAATTAGTAATAATTACTAATAATTACCAATATTTAGAACTAAATACTAATAATTAGTAATAATTACCAATAATTAGGAATAATTTGTAATAATTACCAATAATTACCAATAATTAGTAATAATTAGTAATAATTACCAATAATTACCAATAATTAGTAATAATTAATAATAATTACCAATAATTAGCAATAATTAGTAATAATTACCAATAATTAGTAATAATTACAAATAATTATGAATGATTAGTAATAATTACAAATAATTATCAATAATTAGTAATAATTACAAATAATTTTCAATAATTAGTAATAATTACCAATAATTATCCATAATTAGTAATAATTACCAATAATTATCCACAATTAGTAATAATTACCAATAATTACCAAGAATTACTGATAATTAGTAATAATTTACTAATTACCAATAATTATCCATAATTAGTAATAATTACCGATAATTACGAATAATTACTCATAATTTAATAATTACCAATAATTATCCATAATTAGTAATAATTACCAATAATTAGTAATAATTAGTAACAATTACCAATAATTAGTAATAATTACCAATAATTACCAATAACTACCATTAATTAGTAATAATTGGTAATAATTAGTAATAATTACCAATAATTACCACTAATTAGTAATAATTAATAATAATTACCAATAATTAGTAATAATTAATAATAATTACCAATAGTTAGTAATAATTAGTAATAATTACCAATAATTAGTAATAATTAGTAATAATTAGTAATAATTACCAATAATTAGTAATAATTAGTAATAATTAGTAATAATTACCAATAATTAGTAATAATTATCAATAATTAGCAATAATTACCAATAATTTGTAATAATTATCAATAATTACCAATAATTACCATTAGTTAGAAATAATTACCAATAATTATCCATAATTAGTAATAATTACTGATAATTATCCATAATTAGTAATAATTACCAATAATTACCAATAATTACCATTAATTAGTAATAATTGGTAATAATTAGTAATAATTACCAATATTTACCACTAATTAGTAATAATTAATAATAATTTCCAATAATTAGTAATAATTAATAATAATTACCAATAATTAGTAATAATTACCAATAATTAGTAATAATTAGTAATAATTAGTAATAATTACCAATAAAATTACCAATAATTAGTAATAATTACCACTAATTAATAATAATTACCAATAATTACCAATAATTACCAATAATTACCAATAATTACCAATAATTACCAATAATTACAAATAATTACCAATAATTAGGAATAATTACCAATAATTAGGAATAATTACCAATAATTAGGAATAATTACCAATAATTAGGAATAATTCCCAATAATTAGGAATAATTACCAATAATTAGTAATGATTCGTAATGATTACCAATAATTAGTAATAATTATCAATAATTAGTAAGAATTACCAATAATTAGGAATAATTACCAATAATTACCAATAATTAGGAATAATTACCATTAATTACCAATAATTACCATTAGTTAAAAATAATTATCAATAATTAGGAATAATTACCAATAATTAGGAATAATTAGCAATAATTAGGAATAATAACATTATTATATTATTAGTATATTTTATTATTAATATTAAAATAATATAATTTTCTATATTATATACAATTTTTCTTTCATATGTGTGTATTCTGTCTCCACTTGTAATATTTGCATTTTGTTTCAAAATTATCAACCTACTCACTAATGGAGAGGTGAAAGTGAATGCAAATATTACATGTGGAGACAGAATGTTAAACACACAGATGAAAGGAGAATTGTATATAATATAGAAAATAATATTATTTTAATATTAATAATAAAATATACTAATAATGTAATAATGTAATTATTATATAATTAATATTTATGAAAAAATAATATTAGTACTATGAAAATAATAAAAAATTTATATAATATTAAAATTATCAATATTTGTAACAGGTTTTGCTTTATTCTCAACATATTCAATTCTTAAAGGGTCAATTTTTAGGTCTATCTCAATAAAAATTTTGCATCAGTCGTGTATGATGTAAAATCTATAATTATCCTTTCTTGAGTGTTTTTTCTAACAAATTATTCAAAACCAGTAATGATTTTATATTTTATAGAAAAATATGGAACAACGAGGTCATCAACAATCATTATTAGGTGACCGCATATGGATAAATCAACGTAGAAATCCAAGAGGTTCTGGTTTAAATCCAGTATATGTAGAGGGTGTGGAGACTTTTTTATCATTTGTAGCATCAAATCCAGAATTTGTTTCAGAAGGCCAAATAAAATGCCCTTGTAGAAAATGTGCATTGAGAATGTTTTCCACGTTTGACAAAGTGGGGGGACATCTCTTGCGTTTTGGTTTTCAACCAGATTTTGTTTTTTGGTATCAACACGGTGAACGCAGTTCCAGAGCCGGTGATACCAACTTGATTCCGGATCCATCTCGGTTTCAAGATTTAGTACATGATGTTGCAGGTTCATCTGTTCAAAATATAGAAACTATGGCTAATATAGCTTCAAATCCTAAGTTGGCACCGTCTAAATTTTATGAGTTGTTGAGGTCTGCTGAGGATGCATTATATCCTGGCTGCAAGATGAGCAAATTAGAAGCAGTTGCAAAATTTATGGCTATCAAATCAGATAAAGGAATGTCAAACACCTGTTTTGACCAGATATTTTCTTTGCTTAAAACACTGTTACTCGAAGGAAATGTTTTGCCTGCAAATTACTATGAGAGTAAGAGGCTGGTTCGAAATTTGGGACTTACTTGTCAGAAGATTCATACATGTTCAAATGACTTCATTTTATATTCTGGGGAAAATGAGTCGTTAGATAGTTGTCCCACATGTGGGAAACTGAGATATAAAGAAGTACAACATGGGAAGTCTGGTTTGATTCCTATAAATCAGTTGAGATATTTTCTTCTTACATAGAGACTTCAGCGTTTATTCATGTCTAAGAATACAGCGACAATGATATCATGGCATAAAGAGAATATTTCAACCGATAAAATCTTGAATCATCCAGCTGATGGTGATTCATGGAAACATTTTGATAGAGTGCATCCATCCTTTGCTTTAGAATCTAGAAATGTTCAACTTGGGCTTTCCACTGATGGTTTCTGTCCGTTCGGATCTTATGGTAGTCAATATTCATGTTGGCATGTTTTTTTAACTCCGTACAATTTACCTCCATGGATGTTGATGAAGGATCCATATATCTTTTTGACTTTACTAATTCCAGGACATTCGAAGAAAAATATTGATGTTTATTTGAAACCATTGATTGATGAATTAAGTTTATTGTGGAGTACTGGTGTCAGTACATATGATGTTGCAACGAAACAGAATTCCATACTGAGAGCAGCATTTATGTGGACAATTAGTGACTTCCCAGCTTATGGGATGTTATCTGGCTGGAGTACACATGGTCAGAAATCATGTCGTTACTGTATGGGAGAGAACAAAGAATTTATGCTCATTCATTGAAATAAACCTTGTTATTTTGACTGTCATCGCAGATTTCTTCCAGCTCATCATCCTTTTCGCAGAAACAGATCTCATTTCAGAAAAGGAACAGTTGAAAGGGATGGACCTCCAAAAATGATATCAGGTTCGGAGTTAAAATCAGTTGTATTTTCATTAACTCCCATCACTTTTTGTCCCACAATAAACCAACAGAAAATTTCTGGTTTTGGGAAATAACACAATTGGATTAAACATAACATATTTTGGGATTTTCCATATTGGTCTGATTTGTTGGTCCGACACATGTTAGATGTCATGCACATTGAGATGAACTGTTTTGATAATTTGTTTCATACAGTTTTGGATACGCCAGGAAAGAGCAAAGACAATGTAAATGCACGTCTATATCTTGCCCAAATTTGCAGGCGTCCAGAACTGGAACTGTTTGAGAATGTCAGAACAGAAAGGATACTGAAACCAAAAGCAGCTTATACACTGTCTAAAGAAAACCGTTTATTATTTTGTCAGTGGATTGCAGATTTGAGACTTCCAGATGGATGTGCTTCCAATTTGGATAGATGTGTAAAAAATGGTCATATTACTGGATTAAAAAGTCATGATTGTCATGTTATAATGGAAATACTTCGATCCATTGGATTAAGAGGTCTGTTGAATTCTGTGATTTGGGATTCCATAATATACATGTCTAATTTTTTTTGGGAAATTTGTGCGGCTACAGCAGATTATGATGCTCTATGCAAACATGAAGAAGATGTTGTTGTAATTATATGTAAACTGGAAAAAATATATCTGTCGTCTTTCATCGACTCAATGGAACATTTGATGTTACATTTTCCATATGAAGCCAAATGTTGAGGTCCAGTACAGTTTCGATGGATGTACCTATTTGAAATATGCATGAAAAAATTGAAAAGAAAAGTACGTAAGAAAGCATCTTTTGAAGGATCTATTGCAGAAGCTTATTTTCAAGAGGAAATATCTTTTTTCTGCTCCCATTATTTTGAATCTGTGTATCCTTCAAAAAACAACCGAATGGGATGGAAGGAGAGGAATATTGATGAAATCGACAATCTTTTATCTGTTTTCAACCAGCCAGATCTTGGTTTTGGTGGAGTTTATGAACGCTGGCTTTCAGATAATGAACATCACAGATCTCATACGTATGTTCTGCTCTACTATGAAGAGATGACATCAGTTGTATTGTAAGTGTTTATATCGCATATTATATCATTTATGTTACAGTAAATAACTTTGGTTTTAATAGGTTGTATGATAATCATATCAAGAAACAAAATCCACAAATTACAGCAGCTACTCTCAAAGAACGCCGACTGAAAATTTTTTCTCAGTGGTTTCAAAAAATTGTAACATAAATTCTTTATCTTTTAGAAACTCATTCAATGTATAGTTTACTAATTGATAATTATTTCACAAATTTTCAGGTGTCTCGACATGCTGATAAAATTGAAAAACGGCTGTGTATATTGAGTAACCCACCTTCCAAACTTGTTAAAACTTATAATGCATATGTGGTGAATGGATTTCGATTTCACACACATGCATATGGGGAATCGAAAAAAACAATGAACAGTGGAGTTAGCTTGAGAGGATCTCATCATCGAGAAAATGAAGTTGACTTTTATGGCATACTTGATGAAATCATTGAACTCTGTTATCTTGGACAACATTACATAACCATGTTCAAATATCGGTGGTTGGATACAAAGAGAGGCGTGCGTGTTCATCCGACTCATGGAATCATCGATATTAAATGTAAAAGTGTTCTCGTAGTAAATGAATCATTCTTATTGGCTCAACAAGCACATCAAGTTTATTACGCAATGTACTGTGCTACATCCAGAGACTTGACTGATTGGTGGAGTGTAGTAAAAATCAAAATGCGAGACAATCAGTTTAGTCAAAGTGAATGTGCATTCACTGATGTGCAAAGAATTGAAGTTTTTCAAGAGAGTCATCAAAATAAATCTTTTTTACAAAGAGACATGAGTATCGATGACGACAGCCCACATTTAAGAGTCGGTGATGACGATGATGTTAATGATGTCACATATGAATTTGAAATGGTAATAGATGAATTAACTGGAACTCGAATGGATATCGATGATGTTGAGGAGGAATATGAAGATGACATTGAAATATATGAAGATGATGATGAAGATGAACACTGATAGAATTCCATGGTTGTTATATACAATCATAATATATATATATGTATATATAATAGTAATTATCAATTATTTGATAACAATATTAACATTTTATGTTTCAGATGGATGACGACACATTTCATGAGTTGGCGGATGCTGACCTGCCTTTTGATGAAGATGAGTTGCTGGCAGATGACCCTCAGCCTGCAGGCGCTCTAGGGAGTACGCGGAGGGGGCGCGGTCTTGCATGATTGATGATTCCTGACCCCGTCCCCGAGCGACATCCACGTCTTGGGTTTGATCCACGCACACGGAGGTGTGATAACCTGTGTGATAATCTATGGATTTGACTAATATTTCATTAATCTATTCACATAATAAATGTTTATTATTTTTACAGTTTTCTGCATATAGCAGTCGGACAGGGCAACGCTATGTTGTGCAAATATTTCTCTCATCCATGGAGCACATGGGAGCAGATTCCCATTGATGTGCAGCAGGACATGTTCGGCCATTGGTTGGTACGCACGTAAATAAATAATTCTTATTTTGAAAATTATTTCATTTCTAACTTGATATTTTGATTTATTTGTAGGGTTTATGGTATCCGATCGAGGATACCATGCGTGACGCCATCCACAAGGCATGGGAGGTGGCCATACATGATCGCTTTCATCAGTTTTTGCACAATTTAAGAAAAGCTTCCACGAAGAAAGTAGGAGTTTCAGATTTTGACGAGTCATGTAGAGCACACCGACCAGAGTACATTTCATCCCATGTATGGGATGGATTATGTGTGCACTGGTTGAGTGGTGCCTTTCAGAGGAGATCATCGGTGGGGAGGAAGAATCAGGGGAGACAGGAGGTGACTCATCGAGCTGGGAGTTGTTCTTTCAGTACTCATAGACAGCATCTGGTACATACATTATCTATAAATATTTTATATAACTATAAATAATAACATTTTATTTTTTATTCTTATAGGCTGTCGAGAACCCTGATATTATGGAGTACGACGTATATCAGAGGATGTATAGTGATCCTGCTACTGGGGAGCTCAGAGATGATCGTCAGCATCACATCGTGGTCAGTATTATTTGTTTTCAAGTTTAAAAATTAACTGCATATAATATATTCACAATTTTAATTTTAAATTGCAACTACATGAGTCATATGAGGCCATAACGTCACAGACCCGGCCTGAGAGTCAGGCCGAGTCATCAGATCAGACCACTGGACGTCAGTTTGATGAGGCGGTATGGATGCAGGCCACCCAGTATGCCTTCGAGAAGGGCGGGGTAGTTGGTATTAGCTGTCGACTGACTCCCGGAGATTATTATGGCAGTGTTGCGATGTCGGCGTCCCACTCGAGAGGAGCTCGTGCATCTTCTTCTGCTACACAGTATGAGGATCAGTTGCGATATCGGACTGCACTGATAGGGATTCTCCGACAGGAGTAGGAGCAGATGCGTCAGCAGCAGCAGCAGCATGAGGAGGAGCGTCGACGCCAGCAGCAGTTGTACGAGGAGCAGAGGAGTCGGTGGCAGCAGCAGCACCAGGAGCAGATGGAGTACATGCGCCGAATCACTCATGCTTTAGGGATGAAGTTTTCTCCACCACCATCTGCAGATCCCCCCTTCCCCCTCCTTCAGATTAGAGTTTGTTTTTATGTTATAAAGTTTGTTAAATAAAAATATGATTTTTTTTTCTATTAGTAGTTTCTGTCTCATTAAAAAATATTAATAATATTATATTTTGAAATAACAATATTAATATTAATAATATTATTATTTGTATTTTATAATAGTAAATTATATATATATTAAAATTTTATAATATTATAATTTAATTGTATTTTTTTTGTAATATTTGAATTATTTTAATATTTGAATGTAAAATAATTCTATTATTTTTATATTAATTAAAATAACGTATTAATATTTTTTTTATTTATGAATTATAATTCTAATATTATTATATTAATTAAATCATTTATTAATATTCTATTATTTTTTATTTTTGAATTATAATTCTATTATTATTATATAAATTAAAATAATTTTTTATAATTTTTTATTTTTATTTGTGAACTATAATTATATTATTATATTAATTAAAATCATTTATTAATATTTTATTATTTAGTATTTTTGAATTATAATTGGATTATTATTATATTAATTAAAATAATTTATTAATAATTTTTTTTATTTTTTTATAGTATTTGTGATGGGATACTATGCCCATCACAAGTAGTATTATTATTATATTAATTAAAATATTTTAATAATAGTTTTTAATTTTTTTTAAAAAAAGTAATTGCGGCGGGCCCCGTCGCAATTACTTTTTGCGACGGGCCCGTCGCAAATACCTGTTGCGACGGGGCCCATCGCAATTACTATTTTAAAAGTTTTTACAAATATATGGAGTAATATTTGCGATGGGAAGGACCCCCGTTGCAAATAATATCTTTAGCGACGGGTCTGTCGCAAATAATTGTGGTTGCGATGGTGTTTTCCGCAACGGGAGATTTGCGACGGGATCCCGTCGCAAATACCCGTTTTTCTAGTAGTATATTATTTTTTTTAGTGTGACTCAGCATTGTGTGCAATATAAGATTTCAAAGAAACCCATTACTATGTATCAGGTACGCCATCTAACATAGAATTACCTTTAATTTAAAATTAATATTTAATTCAAAAAATGTTAATTAACATGAAAATGTCTTATTATTTATTTACATGGGATGTTAAATTCATTAACCATCAATTAAAATTCCAAACACAAACTACAACATAAATAATCCTTTGAGAACGTTATTAATATCCTAGATTAACCTTGTATATTAATCAAAAAACACTTCTTATAATCCAGGGAAAATAAAACACAAGAAAGGGGTTTGTTTAGATGCTCAATAATGATAAACAATATAGCAGGAGTAATAAAAATTAACTATAAGATTGTTAGTCATGGAAAACAACCAGGACAAAATCCTTTTAAAACAGTATATTCTACATAATTTGAAAACAATTAATCAAATAATGAAATTTAATCTTTTTCACATTAATATTATACTAGTTGAATAATCACATGTAAAATCAATATCTAATCTAATAATGATGCAATGAAAAATGTCGAACGTAACAAGAACTAAGTCGAGGCTTTGTTACAAGACCATAATCAAATATTATATCAACGGATTATACCAAGACACTAGTTTGTCACATGATATCTATCGATGAATTGAGTTTCTATAATGTGTCATTCCCCTCACTTACTAAGTCAAATACATTCGTAATATGAAAACTTTGAAACATAACATAAATACTCATATTAAAAATAGCATAAGAAACGTTAATACATTTACCCAAAACCATGAATGGTATTAAAATAAAAGACACAGAGTTAAACGTATAATAGATCCTTCAATACAGTATGGAACATCATATCATTATAAATCAATCTCAATTAAGATTAAAATCCATTAAAGGATGTTGACATAGGTGAAAATAATATAATAAAATCATTAAAACTCTTTTAGAGAAATATCGTTTTTTGACATTGAAAAAATTAAATTTATCACAATTTATAAAAGCATCCATTTAATATTTATTTTTGAAACAATTTTTATCAAACTAATTTGAAACATTTTAATGGAATTAATATTTTAAACCATTTAGTCCCTTGTAAATAAATCATTAAATAATTTTAAATACATGAACATTAATGAGAAATGTTTAGAAGTATAAATCATTATAGAATTTATAAAGATAATTTTTTTAAATATATCCTTATCTAAAAACATAAAAATATTCCTTCTGAAATAATTTTTATGAAAAATTTACATGAATGATAAACATGTTACAGTAAGCACCTAGGAATCACTAATCTCAGATAATAACAATATTTCAAAATTAACCCTTACATTAAGTCTTGTAATCTCCATTTGTGTTCAAAACACCGGTATAATTATCTAGAAAGAATTATTAACTTGTACCAAAATAATAAAAATAATTGTGATATCATATATGATTGGGGTATGCCTTTATATTAGTATTTTATTAATAATTCAAATTTAATGCAATATTTCGGGTAATAATCACTTTATTTATAACATGTATTTTGACTTTTTATTCTTTCTCATTTTTCATAGATCATGAAATCCTGATATATATATATATATATTAAGAATATAAAAATATATAATATATAGATATATGAAATGGATTTCACTGTTCATTGATATGGTTGGTCGTACGTACGCATGAACATTGTTTCCATTTCCATATAATATTCAGTGGAAGTAAGTGAATGATATACACGTACATAATGAATACGCATACATATATATATATATATATGATTCAAATAAAATTTTTATGTCATATATTTTATAAGTATTTTTAATATATAATTTCATTATCATTCATGGATGGTGAACGTGCAAGAGGAATCACATTGCATCGTGGAGATGTCAAGTCATACAAATTCATGAGTGAAAATATCATTTCATTAATGGTTAAATTTTATAGAATTGGATGGAATATAAATTTTAAAAAAATAATATCATGTTATTTTTATTATTTAGGTCATTTATATTCTTAGTTATATCCATCTAAATAAATTGTAGATGAAACACAGTTTACACCATGGTGTGGAGATAGTAATCCATACATACACACTTGGTGATATTATTTTCCAAAGGATTGTTAAAAGGATGAATATAGTTGGCCCATAATCATAAAAATAACACAGCATATAGTATATTCTAGAGTAATTATTTTATTATGGTAACAATTTAAGAAGGGTAATTAGATGAAGAAAAAAACAATGAATGAAGGGAGAAATGATTACCTCTACTTTAGGTGTCTTCTTTAGATTTTAACAAAAGGAATCATTATATCCGTTTTCATCCATAATGGTGGCCTCTTAGATGACATGAGGGATGACTGGAGGAGTTTTGGTTATGGTTTGGCTGAGAGAAAGGGCTTTGGAGGTGTGAATAAAAGATAAGGATAAGTTCCCTTTTATAGGAGAGGTGAGTGGAACATTAATATTGTAGTAAAGTATTAATTTTTTATAAATTTATTTTCTATTTATAATGGATCCAATATAATTTATTTTGTATATACGAATAGTATGGGTTGAATCCTTTCAATCAATTGGTCTTAGATTAGTTTAGGTCATCAATTTAACATTATCATGTCGCTTTAAACATTAGTTAACTAAGTTAACACTTACCATCTCTTATTGTATTTTTATACTATATGGTTATTATAGATACTATTAAATGCCAATAGAAACTAAAGTAGACAATTAATGATATTTTTAACACTATATATGTCATTTGGAGTAATAATATATTTTTATGAACAATATATCATTTAATCAAATTGAGTTTGTTTTAAAAACTCATTTCTTTCAATTTTGACACTTTTTTGTTATTTATTGTTGTTAAATTCATAAAAATATGACACCTAATAAAAAAAATAATTAACTCACCCATAAATATAACTTCTTTCCAAAATATTCATGGATGGAATAAAAAATTTCAAATTAAATTTATTTTAATATGTATAATATTATTAATTTCATTCATTCATTAATAAGGTAATCACTGAATCATCATTCGATCATAAACAAATTTATTTATTTTATATTTAAAAATAATAAATAAACTACCATGATAACTAAAATATTTTTATATTTATAAAGTCTATTTTTAGTGTAAAACATCATATATATGAACCAAAATAATATTGTTTTTTAGGAGATAGATGATTATGTTATATTTCCCTTTTCATTAAATTAAACATTATAAAAATAAATTATCACACTCATGTTTCTCTATAGGGTCATAAAATAGACATAATGATGATCATGGTCATCCATATATCATCCAGTAGGTTTACTAAATATGTTGTGGTAGGAATATATTATTATAAATATATATTTTTGACACTTATTTACCAAATTTACCATTTAAACATGGTAAATAAAAATAATTAATAAAGTTACTATTCATAATGTACAAAAATAAAAAAAACATATTTAAAAAATTTGGAAAATATGATTACATATATGGAATACATTTTTCTTAATTAATTACACATAATTGGTAGAAATTAATTTAAAAATAATTCTCACTGTCAAAACCAGAAAATCTGTTTTTAAGAAGTAAAATCCATCAAAAGATTGACATGTGTTTATATCCAATTTTGATATGAAATTACATCAATTTTCCAAAATTGGATTAAAATATAAAAAATTATTCCTATTACATTTTAATATAAATTAAAGTAGCACCAAATTATATAAAATAATTATACGAAGAGGCATTTTGAGTTAAAATGTAGTTATTTACACTTTTCATTAATATATGAATTTTTTCCAAAAAAACAAAAAATTTATCCTAAATAATTTTGTTGGCCCTACTCTAATGAATAATTTCATTTTTTCAAATTGAATATATTAACGTTTCAAATATTGGATTCAAAAACCAATAAATGTATGAAAAAATTCATTTTTTTAAAATACTTCTTTCATCTAAAAAATTGAATTTGTCCATATATTATGTCTAAGAAACATATAAGATGAATGCTAGAATTATTTTTAATATATAAAACTAAAAATTTTCTAGTACTATTCAATGTTTCTTTATAAACAACTAGTTTGATAGGATATATTGTGCATGAACTTGGTGTTTTTTTGTAACATAAGTAATTGAATTATTTAGATTATGCATACCATAAAAGCTTGGGGTGTTACATCATCCCATCCTTCAATAATTTTTTCTTTCTCAATTTAAACATGAAATCGGAAACTATGGGTTGGACTTCTGAAATTATATTTATTTAAATCCCACATCAAAAATTGATTAATGTGACCCCCAAATTAAAATATAGGAAAATAAGTATTAAGGTCACTAGAGAAAACATATACAAGGATTCCTTATTGGAATATAGGGATTGGGATGATAAAACTAATTATCTGGTTCTGATGGAGAGTGATTGAGAACATGATCAGAAAATGGATAATAAGCATAATGGTATAAATCTGTAATGATACAAGGGTCCATTTGATTCATCACAAAAGAATGTTCTAGGAAAACATTTTTGGTTTTATGATATTTTCCCTAGAGATAATGAATTAATTTACATCATATAATAGGAAAAGAAAGAAGAATTATTAATTTACATGTAGTGTTTGAACTTTTGTCTAATTACTACAACAAACCCATAATTCTATTAAAGAGATAATAAAACTCAAGAAATATAAAATTTATCTTAATTTTATAAGGATCCAAATAAAAAATTACACAATATTAATAAATAAAAATATTTTATTGTATCCAGGAACATCCTGTAGGAAAATGTTAGTTGATAAAGCCTTGTTTCACTTCAGTTGTGGGTTCAAATCATGTATCCCTATTCAAAGCGATGGGTTGTACCCTAACTTGTGGGTTGTTCTTTTTCTCAAACTATATTTTTATGACATTCTATAAATAATCTTTAGAAATGTTTTAACTATAAAAATAAAATACAGCTTTTAACTTAATTCATTCCAACCTTTAGAGTTATCAAAAATATATCTATCCAAACTCTGTCTAAAATGTCTCTAAATTTTCAAAATCAATTGTAACATAAGACTCCCCAAATAATGTAATTTTTACCTTATTGTCACATTCATAATATATTATTACCTTCAACATATTAAAACTATAATGAAAATAAAATGTAATGTAGTAAAATCCCTATATGTATATAACATTCTTCATATATTTAGAATGTAATTCTTGAATAAAAATATACATTAATTATTCCACATCAATAGTAGTAACTACATAAGATTTTCCATGATCCATTTTCTTATTTTGAGATATATTTACAAGAGGATTTGGACAATCATTTTCATAATGTCCCATATCTTTACAATTTTATTATTTCACAAAATCTTTCATTCTATTAAAATCACAAGCATAGTGACCATTTTCTCTATATTTGAAACAAACACACATTCTTTTCTAGAACGTAAATTGGTGATTCTTCCAAGAATTATCACATAAAGGAAAATATGTCTTTTTCTTATTAACTGTATCTATCTCTTTCTATTACATTCTCTTATTTTCTTCCTTTATGTTATTGACATAAGACGTAGATTATTACTATTCTGTCTTGGTATCACACGAGACTATATATTTGTAATATGAGAAATATTGTGTGACTAGTGCCTCCTGGAGGAATGGTTTTAAACCATAAAAGAATATATAAATATTACATCATGGGATATGTATGTAGTCTATTTAATGACTCACTAACCTTGTGATGTATGCCTCATTCATTGTAATATTATACTCATCCTTTAGTAGCGGACTCAGAAATTGCCTTCCCATATCAGCACAGAGTTCACAAGAAAAGTATTTCTCTAGGAAAATTTCATAAAACTACCTCCATTACATATTTGATATTTATTCATCCACATTTGTGTTTTGAATTAATGACAACAATTTATCCCCATCTTTTTAGATATGGTAAACATCCCTAAAAACATTCTCCCTTTCTTAACTTTCCAAAGAGTGATATATTTTCTCTATAGAACATATACATTCCTCATCAAAAAATGGATTTTTAGTCCCATTTAATGTTTGAGGTTATTGTCTTTTGAAGCATTCTAACATTGATCCTTTATGTCATGACCCCTCCCCACAAGTTTTACCCCTCCTGGGCCGACAATGTGATAAGGTAGATAATGAACCGTGAGTCCCACCTCTAGTGGGCCCCGGGTTGTCGACTAGCACTGAGGTTATAGTAAACACCCAAATAGGAGAATTACCCTCTAAGAGAACACCTGAAAAAGAGAGATATAAGATAAAAACTAACCAACTTCTACTCAGACAAAAAAATAAACAAAATCCCAAGTACACAGATTTATTGCCATGCAATGCTAATGCAACTGAAAAGGGAAAACTGCATATACCCAAAAGAAAGTAAAAACAACAGAAAAATCAATCCCAAATAGCCTCACAACCCCATGCTAGTTGAAACCATATTGATCTCCAACCTTCTCTAAGTGACCTTAAAAACAGTATATATATACATAGAGAGAGTATAACAATGTACTTAGTATGATCTTCCCTGAAATATCTCATGGAAAATTATAGAAAGCATGATAATGCACAATGAAAAACAATTGAAAATAAATTGTCACCTAAAAAGGTATACTATTTTCATATCCTCACTAGGAATACTCTCACCAAGCGATGTATACAAGTGTTTATAATAAAATAAAGAATATCAAGAGAACCATGTTACTACTTCCTTATTGGTTTGCCACTATTCCCAAACATCGCACATCCTATGCATATCTCTCCCAAAAGGCTTACCTGCAGACAGCTGGGCGAAGAACCATAACACGCACCTCGTTCAACAAAACCACTACACACATACAATAAAGTAATAAGGTAGTTTCTAGGATACACCACAGCTCGCATAACATGTATTATACATCTGGTATTATACCTCATGCAATTACAGCCCACACACTGAGTAATAATTCTCATGTTGTCACAACCTAGACACATTTCACCTATCATTGTCTATATGATACTATATCCAGAATATATGTG
Source organism: Viscum album (assembly GCA_963277665.1). Lineage (NCBI taxonomy): Eukaryota > Viridiplantae > Streptophyta > Magnoliopsida > Santalales > Viscaceae > Viscum > Viscum album. The sequence goes on along the minus strand of OY728133.1, from coordinate 146,136,277 downwards.
TGTGAATAACCAAAATCCATTAAATCCCTCTACACACAGATATGTTGAAAACTAAACATTGTTCCTACGAGCACAAGTAACTACCAAGAGAATAGTGTGGGGCCATAGGGGGTAGTTAGTCATCCATCCTCCCACCAAAATTTTGGGGTAAACGATCCCCTAGGGACCAGATTCCTTGGGCTGTTTCTTTCCCTAACTGACAGGGTGGGGTAGCGTATAGAAACAAAACAAGTATAGAATATACTATATCTCACAACTATACTATAGGAATAACCTAGTCTTAGACTCAACTATATCTAACGTCTCTCGGACTCCCAACTTCCTCTTCTAAGACTAAGTATCCTATAAGAACACAACCAGTTAAAGATCTTTATTACATCACTTCATTACTTTTTTATCAGATCCAATTTAAGTTAATTAATTCATTAAACGTTGATTAACCATTTTTAATTTCCACATTATATTTCATTGGCATCACACTAAACGTCCACTATCACTTTAAATTTTAACCTCGTCATTGGGTCCCAACAAACTCCAACCCCATTCATTAAAATCATTTATTCAAATATTTATTCACAGAATTACTTTCCCAAATTTCCACACATTCTAGAAAAACAATCTATGAGGCTAAACACAAGGGGGCTTAACACAGTGCGTAGATTAACTACCCAACATGTCTTACAGCCTATCAAAAGAACGTAGACACATCCTCAATTGAGAAGACAAACACAGAATGAATGTGGAATACCCTACACATCTTCACCCCTTTAGGAAGAAGGGTAAACAAGAACAGCATCCTTGAGCGGTGGGGAGCATAAAGAATATAAGAAACCCAAGAATCAGTAAGAATCCAGAACATCACATCAAACCTGTTTCATCATCCATAGTGTCCTCCCTGACACCCACATGCATAAACCGATGCATCTCGCCACTCTAGGAATCAACTAATGCCACAACTTGTATGCCTCCATGACCCTACATATCACAACAGCCTTCCAGGATCAAATCAGAACATAAGAAGAAGGAATAAAAAATCATATCAATTGGGATTTTGGCCCTTAAACATGAATGAGGGTAAACAAAAACTCTATGAGGAATTATCTTTTATCAAACAACTAGTTCTTTAATCCACCTTGGTTTAACCGATTTATTATTCATACGTACCAAATTTGGGAACCCTAATGAGTAATCTATCACAGATAATTTAACATGCTTACCACACCAATTTTATTAACATAAAATTGCAACATGAAGGAATAGATTCATTTACATGACTCATTATATGTAGCCAAAAAATTATCGACTGATTCCGACTTTTCATTCTTTACCAATTTCCATCATGAATGAAAAGCTAAACAAAGCAAGCATAGATATCACACTATCCAAAAAAACAAGAGGCAATAACATTCAATCAATAAAAATTTATTTATCTGGTTCTAATATTTATTAAGTCAATTCAATTGTGATGTAGTAGGAAAAAACATGCTAACTATACCATTGCATGTAAATGAAAAGAGATGAAACAAATCCCCTACCATAATCGGTTCTTGACAGTCTTTATATGAGAAAAAGCTGCACAAAGAGTTATGATCTCATCCCCCCTTGACAACTATCTCCACCCGAGGATGGTGATAAACAACCACAACAGTCCACACCCACAAAACGTTAAAAAGGAACATGGAGATAGAATTCCATAAAGGGGGAAGGAGAAATGGTAGGAGATGAACACAAAATAATGATGATAAAATATAACTTATATCAATGGTCGATCGATACTACTTTTTTGCACCAAAAACAGAGGGGAACCAATCCATGTAGGATATTTTGATTGAATAACTCCCAAAAGATGCAGTTAAAGGTTTGAGAGTCACACACCTGAGAATAAGAAGTATGAATTGGGGAGGAAGATATCTCATCCCTTTAGAAATTTTAACAGAGGAGCGGTTTAAGATACTCCAAATTTTTCTATTAAAATTGGATCACATTAAACCACACAGTTTTACCAAGTAAAATAATAACAATCCTTAAAGAAATTAATATAGGTGTTATGGAATTTGAATCTGCCTCATATTACTTAAAACAAGGCTTTAAATTCATTTTACGTCAAAGGAAACGTCAAAGGCGTGAAAATGTAGGAAGCTGGAAAAATTGTTCATGAACACAACATTTGGAAAAGAAAATAGAGGCAACCATTGGAACCTCACAGTTTTGGAAACATTGTACATAAACCTCACTGCTCTGGAAACATTGTACATAAACCTCACAATTCTGGAAACATTGTTTATAAACCTTACTATTTTGGGAACACTATTCCTAAACCTCACCATTCTTGAGACACTATTCATAAAACCACACCGTTTAGGAAACAATGCTCATAAAGTCAAAATTTTTCAAAGGAAGTATAGGTTACAGTTGGAACCTCACCATTCTGGAAACATTGTTCATGAACTAAAAATTATCAATAGAAATATTGGCTACTGTTGGAACCTCACAGTACTAAAAACACTATTTCTGAACAGAAAATTTGGCAAAAGAAGAATAAGATACCGTTAGAACCTCACCATTCTCGAAACCCTATTCATGAACTCAAAATTAGGCAATGGAAATAGAGGCTACCATTGGAACCTCACCATTGAACTGTTCACATAAGGCTACCCGTGACACTATTCACATAAGGCACCATTGCACTGTTCACCTAAAGTTACCGTTGAACTATTCACCCAAGGCAACCAATGATACTATTCAACTAAGGCTATCGATATACTATTCACCTTAGGCTACCGATGACACTGCTCACCTAAGGCTACCAATGACACTATTCAACTAAGGCTACCGATGACACTGTTCGCCTAAGGCTACCGATGCACTGTTCACCTAAGGCTACTGATGAAACTATTCACCTAAGGCTACTGATGCACTATACATAGATCTAGAAATTTGGGAAATTGTTGGGAATAATTCACCTTTTTGTCCCAGAAAAACTCACACACCAGATTTTCTCAACGAAATGGACCAAAGAATTCCAGACCATTACACTATCCATTGTGGATCAAAGTTCCCCAAATAAGTGTGATTGTTATTCATAACCTGAGTGAGCTTCCCAAATACGGTTACAAGCTATTCAACACCTATTTCATCACCAACACCCCTATAATTATATTTCATTTTGAGGGAAATACCTACATGTATTATGTGTGTTCATACAGTTTCCATTCATTCAACTAGGCTTCATTACTAAACTGTTGTATACACTAGATTAGTTTAGTAATCAAAATGCACTATTCCAACCTAGAAAAATACATAACATGAATTGAAAAAATTATACATATCTAGTCCATAATCATAAATATGGTTCCTTTGAGTAAATATTTAAACATAAATCCGGAATAATGGTTTGTAATGAAAATTGAATTCGCCTAAGCATATCCCCTAGGAGTATCAGACCAGGTGCTTAGTAAAGACATTTATTGTGTACCATCTTACCTTGAGTCATGCCAAGAACACCCTGATAGAGTTTTAACCCCTAACTACATATGTTCCAAAACCACATCCACTTGTATAAACCAAATAGGGATGTATTTTTTGAAATATCTATCTAATCCCTACTTTAACAATGTTCTAGGGGGTTCTTTTTTACTAATACTCAATGTCTATATTGGGGTTATGATCCCTAATCTATGTTTCCAAAATCTATTTCAATGGTTATAGCCAAAATTCCATTGATTCCAACTGTAATTCTCTAAGCCCAGAATCCTGCATCATGTACATGTTTTTAATACATTAGCATGATTCATAGAATCATGTCTCAAAGGACATATCAGTTTTGTAGTCATGGGAAATAGATTACATTCATCAAAAATAAATTATAATTTAAAATATAAAATACATAATACATAATACATTGACAATACCATTATTCCGCTAGCTTAACCATCCATATCAATAATAAAACAATTCATGGAATCCTAGGAAAATAAATCATATTAAATGAGTGATCTCAGATGCTCAGTAATGATAAGTAATATTATAGAAGTTATCAAAATTACAAATAAAATTTTAAGGTAGGGCACATTAGTAAAAAGAATAATTTCAAAAAAATGTCTTCAACATAATATGGAACAAATATATCAAATAATTTCTTTTAAAAATTCACATGGATATTCTACTAGTTGAATAATCACATTTAAAATCAATAAATAATCTCATAATGAGGTAATGTATAATTCCTAACATTGCAACCACTACGTCAATGCATTATGCCAAGACCATACGAAAATATTCTATCAGGGCATTATTCTAAGACATTATTTAGTCTCATTAGACATAGAGATGCATCGAAGTGCTATCATGGACCCCACCTGTCACATACTAAGTCCAATACATTCCTCATATGAAAAGGGGGAAACATAATAGAAAAACCCATATTAAAACTAGAATAATATATGTTAATAAAATATCTAAAAACAATAAATGGTATTTAAATAGAACATCCATAGATAAAAATTTCAGAAACCCTTAAATATAGTATGTAAGATTGTTTCATAAAATCAATATCACTTTAGCATTAAATCCATCAAAGGATGTAAACATAGATAAAAATATTCTAATAAAATCATTAAGACAATTTTAGAGAAATATATATCTTTTAACTTTAAAACATTAAATGTATCATGATTTATAAAGGAAGAAATTTATGAGATATTTTTGAATCAATGTTTCCCATTCCAGTTTGAAACATTTGAATGAAAATAACATTTTAAAACATTTATGTCCATATAAATAAATCATTAAACCATTTGAAAATCTGAATATTAATGAGAAAGTTATAGAAGTATAAATCATTATAACATTTATAATGATGTTTACGATAAATATTTCATTACATAAAACATTAAAAATACACCTTTTGAAATCATTTTTTTAAAACATGGACATGAATGATAAATATTTCACAGTAAACACATAGGCATAAACAATCTTGGATAATAACGAGATTTTGAAATTAACCCTTACCTTAAGTATGATACTCTCCCTATATGTTCAAAAATACGGTGTAATGGATTTGGGCATATTATTAAATTTTAACTAAATCATAATAATAATTATGATATCATATATGATTGGGTCATGAATTTATATTACTTGTATGTTAACAATTCCATGTTAATACACTATTTTGGGTTATAATCGCTTTTTTATCGCATGCCTTTTGACTTGTTATTCTTCATCATATTGCATAGATCATGATATCATGATTTATATATATTCAGAATATAAAAATATATAATATATAGTTATATGAACTAGACTACACTGTTCATGCAGATAGTAGGCCATATGTACACATGAATGCTATTTCCATTTTCTTTTCATATATAGTGGAATTAAGTGAATTCCATATATGTAAAAACACACACAGAAAGATATATATATATATATATATATATATATATATATATATATATTATTCTAGTATAATCACTATGTCATAAATTTCATACTTATTATGAATATATATTTTTATAATCCTTCATGGATGTTGAACATGGAAGACGAATATCATCATGTCATACAGACGGTAAACTGTACGTACACACAAGCTATGGTATCATTTACTAAATGGCTAAATGTTATAGAACTAAATCGAATATTAATTTTAAATAAATAATATCTTGTTATATTTATTATTTATGTCATTTATATTCATCATTATACACATCTAAATAATCTACTCTTGAAAAATAGTGCACACCATGATGTGGAGATGGTAAGCCGTACATTTGCACGAATAGATTTATTATTTTTTATGGGATTAATAAATAGAGGAATATGGTTGTTGCATACTCATAAAAAATCTCATAATATAATATATGATGTATTTATTATTGTTTTGGTAAAAAATTAGGAAGAGGAAGAAGAAGAAGAAAAGAACATTGATAGAAGTGATAAATCGATTACCTCCGCTTTAAGTGTCTCCATTTTATTTTCACAAAAGGACTCCATAAGATGATTATATTCACAAATGTTGGCCTCTATGATAATTTGAGGGATGTGTTAGCGATATTTTTTAGGATTGTTTTGATAAAAAGGGATTTACAGGTGTGAATAAAATAGAAATGGAAGTTCTATTCTATAGGAGAGGTGACAGGCACTTTAGAAAAGTCCAGAAATATTAATTTATTTTAAATATATTTTAGATTTATAATTGTTCCATAGTGATTTTTTTAAGATAATATTAGGATTAGTAACAACCCTATAAAATAATAGGTTTTATATAAGTTTATATCATGAATTTAACCATATCTTTTGGTTTTATCCCTTAGTTAAATATGTAAACTGATACCAAGTCTTCTTGTATTTTTATACAATATGGTTAATATATTTTTAATAAAATGCCATGTAAACCTCAAGTAGATCATTAATGAATTTTTAAACACTATATAACTGATTTTTCCGAATATTATATATTATAACCGTTATATAATTGAAATAAATAGATTTTCTTTCATTAATTCAATTATGTCAGTTTTGGCACTATTTAGTACCTTATTTTTTAAAAGTCATAACAACTCGATTTCATTGGAAAGAAGAATTAAATCATCCATAAAATTTCAATGTAATTATATTTATTTTAATTTCATCAAAAATCTAAAATTCCATTTATTTTAATAATTATATTATTATTTATTTTAATCATTCATTGATAAGGTAGTCATTGAATTGTCATTATGTCATTAATAATTTTTGTAATTATTGTTTAAAAATTATAAATAATATAACATGATATATAAAATATTTTTATATTTCTAAAGACCATTTATATTCTGAATGTTCATTTATATAAACAAAATAAAAATTATTTTAGTTACGAGATACATGATTATTTATTTTTTCCTTTTCATTAAATTAATCATTATAAAAGGTCATTGTCACACCCATGTGCTCCATGGGGTCCTATAATCTACCAATGTATGATCATCGTCTGACGCATATCTTCCAATAGTATTAGGAAATGTTTTATGGTAGTTACATATTATTTTAATATTATTTATGTAAACTTATTTTTTTGATTTATCATTTAACCAAGGAAAATAAAAATAATTACTAAAGTTACTATTCATAATGTCTAAAAATAGAAAAAACCTTTTTACACAATTTGTAACTTTTTATTTAAAATATCGAATCCATTTTTATTAATTAAAAACAGAAAATTTGAAGTAATTAATTTAAAATTAATTATCATTTTCAAAACAAGAATGTGTGGTTTTAAGAAGTAAAAACTATCAAAATATTGACATGTGTTCATGTCTAATTATTATGGTAAATTACTTCCAATGACCAAAATTGGGATATATGATGAAAAAAATCCAATTTAACTTTAAAACCAATAAAAATTTCTTTATAAATATATAAATAAATAAGCCGAAAAGTCATTTCTGTGTTAAAATGCCATATTTTGAAATATTCATTAAAATAAAAATTTTAATAGAAAAACAATAAAAATTTATGGAAACTATATTTTTATGACCTGATTCTAAAGAAGAATTTAATTTTATTCAAATTGAGTATATTAAAGTGTCAAATATTGGACTTAGAAGGTTTTCTCCATTAAAATGTGGAAAACTATATATTTTTTTTTTGAAAAAAACCTCTTTTGATTGAAAAATTGAATTTGTCATTACATTATGTCTATGATACACATAAGATAAATTTTAAAATTATATGGAATATATAAGTTTCTAAATATGGTTAAAACTATTCATAACCTCTTTCTAAATGTCTAGTTTTATAGTTTGTGATGTGCTCGAACATGGTGTTGTGTGTAGCACAAGCTATTGAATTATTAAGAAGAATTATATTATGGAATAATTGGGTGTTATAAAAATAATTACATTGGGTTGAATTGAGGTAGTATATTGTACACATGACTAACAGTTTTCTGTATTTTATGGAAGAGGATATGTATATCGTTTATTACATCATAATAATAACAATCCCATTATATGGTAGATAATGTTTTTACTATATTTTGAATATTATAAAATGAGTGGGGATGGAAAAAAGAATTAAAAATTGATAGCTTAGTGAAAAAATTTCATTTTCATTGAATTCATCATCTGTATCTATTATTAATGAAACTAGGGTCATAATTTTGTAAAAAATAGAATATAAAGAACATAGAAAAGTATTTTTGGAGTTTTTTCATGGTGTAGTCATGATTAATTTTGTATTTGGTACAAATATGTGACTATAGGTGGTTCCTTATTTGATGTGGGGGAGGGGACCTTTATGACATCCACATAGAAATTTACCAAAATAAAACAAAATAATAATGTAAATCCTATGAAATATGGTTTAAAATAACCTTATTTTATATGATGGGATATGATAAGGTTGATATATGTATTTAAAATTGTATTTCTACAAGTTTACTTTACAATAATTCCCATTTCATTTGGTTTAACCATCTAGTAAACATGTTGTGACATTAAACAAGATAATAATTTTTTTAACTATTTATTATGAAAAAATATATTGAAACTATAAAATAATATTAATTATTAATATTATAAATATTTTAAACATTTCAAAATAATAAACTCACAAAAGTGATAAAATTAAAATATAAATTAAATGTAAACACACGTCGAAAAAATGGGATTCCAAAGGAAAGTTTTCATATGTATAAAATATATTTATATCAAATATAAATTTTAAATTTTTTACTAATAACTAAATTTTATTAAATATTATATTATTTATGTAATTATAGATTTATAATAATTTTAATGTAAAATTTAACATTGAAAATTATTTTAAAATGGAAACTTTCAATAAAAATAGTATTATTTATTATTCATCAAAAATGAAATTTTTTAAAGAATTTTAAAAAATTCAATGTTACATAATATGGAAATGGTTATTTCAAATAATTAGTTTATTTTTAATAATATATTTTCTATATTTTTCCAAATTTAATTTTGATATTATTTTAAAAAACTTCGAAACATCTTTTTAGACAAATCACTTTTTATCCATAAAATTTGTTTTATTCCTATCTCATGCCTAGAAAAAAATATTAGATGAGTGATAAAACAATTAATTTAATATATATTATTAAAATTTCATTAAATTAAATAACCAAAATTTACTAATTTTATTTTTTAAAATATAAAACACATTGCATAATTAAGATATAATTTTTAGAAATAACAATTTTACATTGAAATGATTTTAATTTTAATTTATAAAAAATTGATGATTAATAAATTAATGATAAATGTCTAAACCGTATAATTATAAGAATTTATTTTTGTTTATTCCTAGGAACCAAATTAATGGATATTTTATAATGTTAAATCATATTATTGTTTATTTTGACTCTATATTTCTTGTATCATAAGCCATCAAAGTGTTTAAATCTATTTATAATGAAATATTCCATAATATATTCAGGTGTAACATTCTTACATCCTTTTAAAACATTTATCTTAAAATTTTATTTTATGTCACCTCTTAAATAGATTGGTTATTCCATTATAATTTGGTTAGAATCCCACATTTTCACTTCTATCTTATGATTTATCAAAAATACATTAACCAGATTTGTCATTAGATTCCTCAAAATATTTTCTATGGTGTCCATAATCTATATTATCTCTTCACATTAGGATAGATCATGTTCTAATACTATTTCGTAGAGGATATCACAGGAGTTGTATCTTACACATACATATTTTACAATGATATATGGAATATATTATATAATGTTCAGAGAATTGGTGCATTGAAAAATGGCAATACATAATTGTAATTATTTATCGGATTTCAATGTGTCCTATATACCTAGGGCCAAGTTTCACTTTCGTAGAAAACCTTACAACAACATTTAATTGAGGTACATTCGAGAAAACCATATTTCCCAATTTAATTTTTTCATTTTCCCTCTATTTATAGATTTATATATATTTACCTAATTTGGGATTCAATGTGATGGGTTTTAAAATACATTACCTTGGTCATTGTCTCATCCACTTGTTCCGGGAATACAATATTCCTTTTACCAACTTCACCCCAACAAGTTAGTGTAGGTAGTCTATTTTGATATACTGCTTTATACATCAACATTTGAATACTTGAATGGATGTTATCAATGTTAGTGATCACAACAAATTTTATATACATATCCCATATATCTTTAAGTTAAATTGATAATATCCTCAACAAGTCATCTAATATTTTGATAGTTCTGTAAAAACACCCATTATTTTTTGTATAAAATCAAAACTAAATTGAAGCTCATTATCAAAACTATTTAATAGATATTATATTTAAATTATGTGTCAAAAAGGGAAATAACTATAAGATGTTTTCTATAGAGTCATATAACTATATTAATACAGCTTATTGTATGGTGACCTAATGTAAATATTCTCTTATAGCATAGAAATGTTAAAATTTAGTTAGGTAATACAAAATAACTCATATTTAATCATTATTTCAAGGAGTATTTAGAAATATAGTGAGTATTTCCATAGTAATGCCATTCTATTTCCACATAGTTATTGTTATAGGTTGAATTAATCCAGTAGGATCGAATCTATTTTCCATAACATTTTGGAAAACCAATCCTCTTCAAACATAACTAGAAATTTCCCGCATTAAATTTTTTCACCCAAGATGTTCTTCCAAATCTTTATTCCTATTGGAGATTCCATGGTTTATGGAGAAATTCAATCCACAAGAATCATCTAATATTTCTATATTTATATTTGGTATATGTGGTACACATAGCCTCTTCCCAAATATCAGAATTCCATATTCACCAATGATGTCTACCATGTTTCCATTTTTCAAGATTTTAATTTTATTTTTTAAATTAACTTCACGAGGCTTTGAAATTTTTTCCATTACATCATATATGGATTGGAAATAATTTTAAAAATGGGTCTTGTCTACATAATATCCCATTCGATCATCATTTTGGTTTGAACTCCATGAGTTTTCCTTCTGAATGAATATTATACCATGTTTTCCTTCGTAGGATAATATTGTGTTGAGAAATAAGAATATTTTATTTACTTGGTCCATCACCTCTTCAACATGTGGTTATATTTATATAAAAAATGAATTTCATGCTCTTGATACTTAGGTATATCTCACATATTTTTCTATATAGAGAATTTCTCCATTTATTTAATGAAAAGATTATAGCTTCCAAATCAAGATCATGTGTTCTGTTGTTTGGTTCATTAATAATTAGAATTCTAGGGGTATATTAAATATGCTTATCATTTTGTATAAATAATCAAATAGTTAAAATCATCAATTCTCTAGAATATATATAAAAATAATTAATTTCTTAAAATTTTAATTAAAATCACATAATTCACTAATCTCATTTCAATTATATAAAAAATTCATCACATAACTATGGGCAAGTGAACTTACCCCCATTTTGAGTAAAAGTGTTTAAAAATCTATCAAATCGATTGAAAATTTATGAAAATATCAAATAATAACTTATGAATCAATTGAAACCATGTCCCTCTGTTATGTTTGTTGGAGTATGTAATGTCCTTGGTTTTTGGGGAAGGTTGAATTCCCCACATTTGTTGAATTATAAATTTTAGGTGGTAGACCAATATTATTCTCATTTAACACAAATTAATTTTAATATTTTAATTTACATAATACCTTATTTTTATATGGGTTTATAGGAATAGAAAATGATTTGAGGCTTCAGTTGCGTTTTGGGTGCATAATATGCTGAAAAACCATGTTTTTGAAGTGCATAGACTCTTTCTCATGGTTTGAAAAACAAATATGGCCTCCATGGAGAAACAATGCACCATCCAAATGCACTGTTGATTTTTTTTGTAAAACCATGAAGTAGGGGAAGCTTGATATTGTGAGGTTCTCATAAATATTTAATAGTAGGATCTCCATGTCTTACACACGGTTTCAAAAAACCATTTTCTTGTCATATATATAGTTTAACATATGTAGTGTCCACACATGAGTTCATTATGACTTGGTCAAACTGTGCATGATAACCATGCATGGTTTGGATCTTAATTTTCAATATATTCATGGTTTGTACATGTTTTGTAAGACCATGGGGGAAAACCATTCACAAACATTAAAAGTGTGAAATTAAAAAACTATCCCTTCCACTTTAATTAGATATATCCTCCATTTCTTACTATTTTAGATGCATTCACAAGGGATTCACCCAAAATACTCTCCCACTAGGATTTGGGACACTATTCGTATATGGAAACTATTGTTCAATCCATCAGTTTCATTTTAACCATCTCTATAAGATCATAAATAGTTTTTGTTTTATTTCCCTTTTCTATCACCATACATGATGCTAAATCATTTTAACCTATTTTAAAATATTATTAGGATGTTTATCTAGATCATTTTCATTGAAATAAACTCTTTTTAGAGGCTATTATTGGATTTGTGAGAAACTACCTACATGAGGTATGTGGTGCTCATCTTTTTTGGGGATTTCAAAAATGTTTTAGGGGGGCATCTTTGTGTATTTTATTGTTTGGAATGATTGATACACTTTTTAATTTTTTTTGTGTTTTAAATTTATTAAATGGATTTTTGTAGATGCCTATGGTCATGCTCCTCATGACAAAAAATGGTTTAACAAAAGTGAGAGGTATTAAAAATTAGTAGATTAGGCCTGAGTGATGATTATTTAATAAATTGAATTGTTTGAATTAAATTAATTATATTTTGTTCATATTATTGTTCAATTGTAATGATATTGGCTTTGGTAGAGGACTGATATATAATTAGACATCTTGTATGATGTGATATATTTTTCATGTCGATTGATCCTAGATTCTTTAAGTGACATCGATCACAATTTAGAAGAATTAGTTGTTTTTTTGTTGTGGAATGGTCAACAAGTTATGAGAATGGTCCATATGATTTATGATAATGATGAACATCATATTGAGTGACATGGTCAGTGGGGAATGAGGTACTAGATTAGTTTGAATTAGGGATTTATTTGACAAGTTGTTTCTTGTGCTTCAATTAGATTCATGTTCATATAGCATGACACTTATGTTGAGGTGGTATTGACCACTATTGTTGGTAGAGCCCTCTAGTAGATTTGTATTAGGTTGACGGTTAGAGTTTATTTCCCTATAAAGAAATGGATATGTAGAGGAACCATCAGTTGATAGTGTTGAGGTCATCTATTGGGGGTTGAGGCTCATCCTACATGATATTGTTAGTCCATGGAAATATTTAAAGGAGAAAAATAACAATTCCTAAGGGCATCAGACATTAACATGATGGTGTTATCATTGTATGAAATGCATTTCTATCCACCGAATAGAGTGCTTCAAGCTGATGGGACTTCATATGAGTTGAGGTCCTTAGGACAAGGTACCAGATTGGTGAATATAATCCGAATGTCGAATGTTTTTTGGACATGAGGTGTTTCTTGGAAAAACGTTTTAGATTATTTTTAAAGAGGTGTAACACGAGGTTTCACCATGAATATATTAAATTATATGACTCTATGTGATTATTCTATGAATCTTCTCAACTATTGATTTTTAGAAATGGCTGAGGCATGGTAATTTCCTCCTCATTGCTACTAAGAACTAAGTGGAGAGAATTAATTAATGTGAATAAATGTGTTGCTTTATTCATAATTTAGATAAACCTACTAAATCAAAGACGAGGATAGGAAAACAATTTTGGTTGCCTAGGGAGAATCTCTCTCACACACTACGTGGGACCTTCAAGAATTAGGTTTATTTTATGGGTATTCTATTTGGATAAAGGTTGGGCACCATATGATGACCTTAGTGTTGAGTTTTTTTGCATGGGGGGAATATAAATGGAACTTGTGGTCCCTACATCAGATAGAGAAATCCCTTTTTATTTATTTTTGAATAATAATTCCATTATATAAATGTACTGTGGTCGGGCATATGAAATAATATTTTATTTATATATATCATTATTTGATCTAACACAGTTTTATTTTTTCATTTAGAGGCTACGAATTGTTTGTTTTGATTGTTTAATCATTCTACTATTGTTTTTTATTGACTCTAGTATTTCATCTGATTTCCCATTCGTCCACCAATGTTAGGTCATTGTTTTTCAGCTTGGTCATTCTTTTTATATGCTTATGTATATAATGACCATTATTACTATCATCACCATATGATACAATATCCCAATTATAAAATATTTACACAACTATTTCTAGTCAGTATACATTAGTATATGGGGAGCCAGGTCTACGACCCAATTTTACACATCTCATAGCATAGTTTGGCTGGATAAATAGGTTAGGGTACCAAAAATGGTATCTGAGTAGTTCTAGACTTTGAAATAGTATTATTTTATGGGTGGATACTAATGGTTCTAAAAGATATTTTTTATATTGGTCTTAATGTTTATATTATGGTAGACCATATATTAGGATTTTTTCACAACTATGTTCAAAAATCATTTTTTGGTACTTGCATCCCCATGCATGGTGGACATTCCATGTATACAGGTGTGGGAATTGTTATCCTACTTTTCTCATTTTATAGTTCATAAAATTTCCACCTTAGGTAGCACAATGGGATATGATTTTTATTTTTTATGTAATGGGACCCATGACCTAGTATGAGAAGGGTGAATCATATAACCCTTATCCTGGTATAGAAAGGAGTGCTTGTTTATGATTACTAATTAGTAAAATATAAAGGTTCTTAAATATGTATGAGTGTGTGATTAAAATTTTTTGTGGTAATCAATGGAAAAAAATTGTATGGTGATGTTTGGGATGTTAAAAGTATCAACAATTTTTAATAAGAAGTGTTTTCCAACCAAGATTCTCATTAGTGGTATTTTGCTCAGCTGACCTGAGAATATGTTTCCAATGAAAACATATGGGATATGTGATATATAAGTTTATATATATGTATGTATGTATTTAGGGGTCTGGATATTATAGGAGTAGGAATGGATGATGATGTGGGGTGATGTTACTCCCAAGGTATGGTGATTAAGTCTCCAAATTGGGGAGACATGGTCTGTCTGGATGGGTGTGGCCCAAGCCATATGTGATACCTAGTTCTGATATGTGCAGGTAAGGGGTTGTGTGGCCATATATTATTTGACATGGTTGTGATGGGGAGAATAAGGTTAGTTAAATTGTGCTTCATGTTATTGCTTTCCCTATCAGAATTATATATGGCATTATGTATATTAGATAATGTATTTTTAATCAATTAGATACCACCTTGATGGGATCTACAGGATCATCAGGGGATTGATGTTTGGGTGCCTCTTGAGAGAGCATATGATGAGGTTCCAAAGGCTTAGGATGAGTCCTAGAGGGTTAGGAATAACATGGAGCAGAACTAGAGGCCTTAGTACTGGTTTTAATACAAAATTTGGTTTTGGTGGGATCACCACTATATTTTGAAGCTATTGGGATGTGGCATGATGTGATTGTCGCATTTCTCCTGGTACATTTCATCCAGGTATTTATAGGGGATCTCATGGAGAGGTTAGATTAATGATGTATTTGTCCAATGAGTTCTACTTACAACACCCTTAACTATTATAGGGTGAGGATGTACCATAACTGTATGATAACCAGATTGATTCTATGTAGATAATATTCGGGGTGTATGAGATAACCCCAGGCTATATCATAAAGGTAGTTGCATACATGATTAGGGGACTAAGAAAGAACTCGAGGGACATTCATGTTCTTGATACAGTATATGAGAGAATTCCCATGATGAATTTTGATTGAAGGTTTTTTTCACTTCAATGCAGATATACTAAGGGAGGTGAGAACTCAGATGTGTTTGAGCTTACTGTAGGGTGAAATGTTAATCATGGACTATGAGAGATCACTAAAAGAGTTTTCCTGACTCTCAAATAGTATGGTTAGAGAGGGCCCCTCTAGGGTGATACATATCTTGGATGGCTTATAGTATACCTTTAGAGTGTTTGTAATCATCGGTTGGTTGACCTTATTTTCAAAGGAGGTGAATAAGCACTCACAACTCTGAGAAACTGGGCACATTGGTCGTAGTCAACTAGGGTGACAGATTCAATAAAAAATAGTGATGATGCTTTTTATATAATGAATCAAGGCTGAGAGGAGTTCTTGAACATTGTTTAGGCTAGAGACTTAGGAAAACCATCTAATAAGTGGTTCTTGGGTGGGATGATTTTAGTGTGGTCGTCTAGGTCATCTGCCGAGGTAGTGTGATCATGAAATGAAGCAGTATTGGGCATGTATTTCACTCAGTTATATTGAGAGGTTCTTCGGGAAGTGTTCATGGATTGTAAATAGTGAACAACAAGGATATAGATAGGTTTCAAAGATCAGAGAACGAGTGGTTCCAAGAACAAGTAGCTCATATCCCAATGAACAGAGAGGTAGTGATGGAGAAAAGGGAATCATTAGTGGGTCAATGGCCGGTGGTTGGTGGAGCACCACATGGAGGCTAGACACAAGTAGTCGAGTTTCAGGCCAGATTCATGCAGTAGAGCAGTTAGGTGCAGAGTAATATGGGGTGATGGTTACAGTTTGAGGTACACCGTGTGAATTGTCATGTTTTCTATTGTTCAATTTTGGGTTAAACCATGTTTATCAATGTCCATTTCAAGTGCATGAGGTGTACGAGATGATTCAATGGACTAACAAGAAGATGTATAGTTGGATGGAATCATACCATACGTAGTATATATATATGAGGTGTGTGGAACTAATATTTATGTGGGGTAATTGATTTATATGAGACTTGTATGTTGTGTGATAGCATATAGGAGTCGATGTATTTTAGTATAGCTGAGGTTCTAGGAACAATGATTGATTTAGTGAATCTGATGAGATAAAAGACCTCATAGATGTATGTGTGGTATGCACATTAGGAGAGAATCATATGATATTCCAAACATGATGGGATTCAGGGTTGACACATGAGCACCAGATGAGGTGTAAGAGTGCTCAAGAATAATATGAATACATTATTTTCTATGGATGGTTTTTGATGAATTTATTTTAAATGAGTTATGGAATATGATGTGACCTGGGTAGGTAATTCCTTTGGTGGGGATCCCCTTGATGTAGTTGACCTATGTCCTTTTGACCATTGATGAATGGGGTGATTTTTATTGACATGGGTATGTTTAGTACCATTTCAGCATTATGTTTTGTAGCTCAGGGAAAATCTATGTCAGGGATGGATGATTGGAATATCCTATATTTTTTAGTTTGTCATATTCCATTCACGTTATGAATTTTTAGACATTGGTTGGTCAACAGATTCTTTTATCATTTATCAGAATATAATTATGATATTTTCGTTAACCCAATGCCTTATTTTGTGATGGGTTTTGAGTCTTCATATAATCCTTAGAATTTAGGTTGGGTTTCAAGTGTTTTGGAAACTAAAAACCCATGTTTTTAAGTAATAGGACTAAGGCACAATGTTTCAACAGACAATGAAAATTACAATGAGAAATCATGTATCAACCCAATGCATCAAGAATTGTTTGTAAAAATGATGTAGTATGGGTCTATACAATCATACGAGGAGCTATAAAGTTTATTTTAAGGGTATTATAAAATATTTATCATTGTTTTTGAATACCATGCACATGAAATACGTTTTGTTCCACATAACGAATGGAAAATTATGTTTCATTGGGAACAAGGCAAGCACTACCCAATGATTCAGATAGTTTTGTCCATCTATAATGAGGTAATGTATTTTTTAGGTTTGGAGAGGACCATATTCTCTATGTATTTTCAATCACAGGTTGGGTTACTTTGTAGTCTCTTTGAGGTAGGAAGTTCATCAGGTTGTGGAAATGGCTTGGTGGATTTTTGATGGTGATGAACATCATATTGAATGACATGGTCATTGGGGAATAAGGTTCCATAATTGTGTTTCTAAAAATATATTTTGAGATGACCACTCACTTGTGTTGGCCAATGAACCATTTTGTGTAATGTGGACACAGAATGACTCATATTGTGAGGTGGTATTGACCACTTATGTGGGTAAATTTCTCTATAATATGCCTTATAGGTTGATGGTTGGAGGTTATTTCTATAAAAATCCATGATGCTGGTTGAGGATCTATCAGTTGAGAGTGTTAATGATTTCGGTTCAGGAAGAAGGCTCTCCGAACTTGAGGACATTGTACCACAGAAATTTTGGAAGGATGAACATTGATGTTCCATCATACATCGGCTGTTGAGATCATAGAGTTATCATTAGAGGACATGTGTCACTATGCCTCAGAAATTGTTCTTCAATATGACAAGGATTCATATGAGCTAATGAATATAGGATCAGGTACATGATTAGGCCTTACCATCCAAATGTTATATATTTTTTGGAATGGAGGTGTCTGTCGACACAATGAGCCAGATGATTTTTTTATAGGTGGAACCATAGGGTTCACCTTTATAATTTTACATCATGAGAATCCTTTTTCACAGGATATGGACCCTCCTCTATATTCATTTATGGAATTGGAATAAGATTGTAAATTTCTTCCATGTTTCTTTTTAGAAAAAGGGAAGACCACTTATTTATGTGAATTTTATGGGTTATTAAATTCATTACATAGATACACATACTAAATCAATGACATATTATAAGAAAAAATTGGTGCTAGAATACTGACATTAATTACCAAACTCTACGTGTGACCGTTTGGATGTTTGTATATTTTAAGGATTTGATGTTAGGAAAATGTTAGGAACCAACATCAGGACATTAGTGTTGGACTGTTCATAATGGAATGGATGAAAAGGTACCTAGAGGTACCTACGTCAGCTAATGTTTCCCCTTTTGTTTCCTTTTTCTATGACCATTCCCATATATGCGCGTACTGAGTTGAGTCATGGGAGGCCATATTTTTTTTATTTTGTTTAATGAAATGACATGGATCTGTGTTTTTTTCTATAGCATCAGAAGTTATTTTTGACATATTTATTTATTCCTCTATAGTTGATGGTTATTGATTACATAATTTGATTCCATTTCATATTCTTCTAAAAATGTTAGGTTAATGGTGTTGATTCTGGTCTTTCATTTATACTATTTATTTATGTATAGATCATTATCAATACCATCATTTGAGGCTATAGCCTCACCAAAATCACCCTTTTCAACCTTTATTCTAGTTTCAAGCCTTTGAAATATGAGAAGGTGCCCCTAAGGCCCTATGCCACTTATTTTGTATCATTATTTGGGTGGGTAAATGGGCAAGGGACCTAAATTGTACACAATTCTTTGACTAACATTTCCTTCACATGACCAGGAAGGATTCAATCCTTATAGGAAACATGGAAAATAAAAGAGACTTTCTTAATAAAAAACACAAAATTTGTAAACTTCCTATATAGCTATTTTCATATAATATTCTCAAGAATTATTCATAAATGATTATCGAGGTCCACATAACCATTTCCACACACAATGATATCAAAATTAAATACCACAAAAATTAGTCAATGTATTCAATGATTATAATGTTTATTAGATCCAAAAAATGGAACTTCATTATTTAATCCTTCTAGAATTAATACAAATATCTAATTTAAATATCACATAAGAAATGTTATCATAGGAATAAATCCCTTTATTACATTAAATTGATTTGACCCTAAACAATGGTGAATCATTAAAATAATTCTATGTGAATTTGAATGAATAATCCATCAAATCCATGTGAAGACTAATTTTTCTTTATCATAATAGCACTAATTTTAAAATAATCTCTGATCAACATCATAGACCCATTATTAGTCATAACAAAAAGAACATGTGAACCACAAGAATAAACACTATAGAGTATACACCTCTTATGTAAAACTCTCTTAGGTATTTCATTAACGTGACTAGGTCTATAGTGACCATTCTATAGGGATTCGTGGATAGAGGTCTTGCATCAAGGAATTAATCAATGGAATACTCAATTTCATGCTATGGGGTATTTCCTTATATTTACTTACTAAATACATAATGTTATTCTAAATAATTTTTCCATCATCATTTTAATTATTATCTTTTCCATATTTAGATCATGCCTTCTATTATTCCACAATAATTTCATTAAGAAGAGCTACAATGGGTGGATATATACATGAATTATTTTATGATGTATCCCCTATATAGATAAGGAATTCCATGTCTTCCATAAATATCATAATTTCATTCTATATTAAATAATTTTTTTCATCATATTTCTAATTCCAAACCATGCCTAGGATTAGATCAAAGTCAACCATAAATATAATAATAAAGATAAAAAATATGACTCTTTTATGTATCATAATGGTAAATAATTGACACATCCAAGATATAATGAGACTTCTACTATGTTTCTTGACTGATAACTCTCTTCATAATGTTTAAGGGTATCATATAATTTTATTGGAAAATATAGAAAATATAAAAAAGTGTATTGATGCAGAATCAAATAACTAATTATCAAAATCTTAAGAATGATTAAAATACCCACCATGACATATTTATGAACCAAAACCAATGTTGTTGTGATTATATAATATTGTCCTATCTCACTTATCATTTTGTTAAAAATTCCTTGGACACCTAGAAAAATAATTTACATTCTTACATATATGATTATCGTTGAAGCATTAAACATTTAACTATTCTTTACTCCCCATCCATTTTTGAGTTTGAGGTCTATTATCTCCACCCTTATATAAAACTCTTATTCATATTATGCATGTTCCATGGTGTCTCTATCTAAATTTATACAAGTTGTATGTTCTATCGTTCTGTTCACCCATTTCCCATATTTCTCATACTAGAGTTCACAACCACAATTTTATTTACTTTGATTTAATTCATAAGACAAGGTTAATAATTTCTCTCTATTGATAGAATTTT
This sequence comes from Viscum album, assembly GCA_963277665.1. Lineage (NCBI taxonomy): Eukaryota > Viridiplantae > Streptophyta > Magnoliopsida > Santalales > Viscaceae > Viscum > Viscum album. The sequence goes on along the minus strand of OY728133.1, from coordinate 146,115,338 downwards.
ATATTATATCCTCATATGAAGCGAAAGTATGGGATACTATTAATCTATAATAAATTTTATTTTTATAGAGATAGAAATGACCAATCATACTATTTGGATTACAAGAATTATCCAAAAAATGCCTTTCAATCCTTGTAATGTTAGTTTTATGCTTATAAAAAAATTCTCTTTATTATGTTTTAAAATAAATAATATTCTCTCTAAATATTAACATTTTTTGGTAGTGAATATTTTTTCCAAAAAAATAAAATTAAAATAAATTCTTTGTAGGCTTTATATTTCTACCACATCTGTAGTGTTTCTAATTAATAAATTACATTTAACTTCACTACTAAGAGATTGTTAATTTCCATGAAAAATTATTTCATTTCCTTTCGACCAATATTGAGTAATATCTTCTCTAAGGAGCTTATCCATATCTCATATACAATTTGTTTTTTAGTCCCATTGAATGATGGAAGATACTAACCTGTGAAGAAGTCAAACATTACTAAACCACATCATGAATAGATAGTCTTCTTCATAAAGGATTGATCATGGGTAATATCAGGAGTCAAGTACCATGATATAATTATAATTTTATTAGAAGTAACAACACCTCCAACTACAATTGAATTACCCTTCATATGAGGAAAATAACTAAATGGAATACATGGAACATAACATTTTCCATTCGTTCCACTAGGATTCCTTTCTAAATAGTTGTAATCACTAGATTATATTTGTTGGTACTAATTTTTTTGCATTTCACACTATTCTAGAAAAGATTCCAAGATCATGGAAGAAGAACATGAGAATAATATATAGAATAGTAAGTTGACACTTTGGGACTCATATATTCTACTAAGGATTAACTCTTAGTAGTTAGGGTTTTATTACCCACCCATTCCAAAAAAATATGTCTAGACACTATCTATCCAGGATGATTCAAAATAGGCTAATGCGGTACCATATGAAAACCATTGCCAAGAGACTCATCCTAGGAAATCTAGCAGACCAGTGGGGGTGAAAATATCTTACAAGATACGAGTTAGGGCCATGTATAAAAGCCCATTGTGTCCAAGCTAGTAGGTGAAGACATCGGTGTACATAATTTCACTAGTAGGAAGTGATGAAAATTGTATGGGTGTCGAGCCCATTTCCAGATCGAACTGAAAGAAGCCACAGAATGGTTTTTATTCTAGAGGATATGTTGTGAGGGAATTCATTCTAGGCTGTGGTATTTTTGTAGTGATCAAATCTGGGTCATCTGATGAATCTGCCCGATGATCCATGCTTATTTATGTCACCTCCCATAGATCTAAACCATATATATGAATCCTCCAGATCACATATTCAAATGAAGAAGAATGTGCACACTGCATAACACTCATCTTTAACCCACTTTTTATGATGCAGATTTAATATGAATACTTGAAAGCAGTCACATCATCACTCCATGATCTAAATCACTGCCATCAATAGTCTTATGCTGGTTTCCAAGTGAGTCGGTGGTGGCCAATTGAAGCCTTCGTGAATACCAATAATTATTCGGAAGACCCCCCACCCCCCCAGAACGGCAATCTCTTCTATCTCATGATAATTCTAGGATCATGAATCTGAACATGGGACATCCAGAAGGAGCCATCTCAAGAACTTCAGTATTCTTAAGATAACCTATAGTTGTACTGGATGTTTTCACATGATTACCATTTTATCATGTAACCGAGATGACGGTAACCATCGAGTTATCAAAAATTGTTTTATGGCCACAATCCCCCTCCATCAATGAATAATTTTTCATATGATAAAAATCCATTTTCTTTGATCAGGCAATGCCCAAAAGGAATGATAGATGCACCACATGATCAAATGATATGATCATGAAATTAAAACTCCACTACATATGTGCCATTGAATCAAATCTTTTATCCTATGATATGTGGTAGGAGTTTTAGCCTCAAATATCCTATATAAACCCTCTTCTATTAATAAAAAAACATGGTAGTGGAGAGGGGAGTGATCTATAAAACATAAGAGGCAGCAAAGAGGAAAAAAAACTGAATAGAGTCACCAGCCCCCACCATCAAAAATCACATCCATGTATTTATGGATGTACCTCTCAGAGTCACGTGACCACAAGAAGGATCCCTACAGATGATTGAGTAATCTTCTAAAAAACCTACACAAATGATCATTTTGTCAAATGATCTTTTGAACCTCATGCAATGAAATAATTTAGACCACTAATATTGGGACCTATTAATACACCCCTATTACATTTTAAAACCCATTCCTATAAATACTACAATAATCCTTATCTTATTGTGATCACATAAATCTTTGATTATGGTTTCACTAAAATATAGAAACATCTAGTGGGTCCTCAACATGAAAAGTGAAACTATATTGAGTCCCCCTATCAAAGGCATGTGAAACACATGGATGAGGGATCTTCATGTTCTCTTGACCATGACATTTTTGGTCATTGATAGCTAAGATAGATATTCTTCAATATGGGTTTCCTGCATCAGTGATTTACTCACAAAACTTTGAATAAGATAACATGTCATACATCCTTGGTTCTGTATATGCCGCTTTTCCAGTATCTGGGGACTCAATATATAGACTCATTAATTGTTAGAGGATCCATAAAAAGTCACCATTGAGGTCCTGAGTATTGTAGTAATTCTCGGGGGAACGGTCATGAGGGACCCTAGGAGATGCAATATGAACAAAACCCCAAATATACATCCTTTTTTATGGAACAATACACATTCCTCACATGTGATCATAATGCCTCCCCCAAGACCCATTTGAGATCATTAGGCACATAAAGTGGAATTCATTGACATGAACTCAAGCTATTCCCTGATTTCTCAAACACATTGAAATAAGACTATCACATAGAACACTCATGCTTGATCCTTCAACCATGTCTATGCATTCATCCTTAGCATGAAGCGTATGCCTCCATCCATGCACTAGAAGGATTCAATACACAGTTCCCCATAAATGACTACATGGCATATCCCAAGACCCAATCCATGGTATGAGAGAACTCACTATGCCCCATGACATCTTTATGTGTCCTTATAGGTGGTTATCTCGATAATGGGGATCCCCAAAGATGCCCATATTAGGAAGACCAACATTGAGGGTTTGTGGGCCACGATCCATCCACCCTTACTCATGTGAATGAAGGTTTTGATAAAAAAAATACTAGTGTATTATGGTATGATCGATCCCAATATAATGATTGAGGAAATGTGATCAGGTGGGTGGCTAAGCATCACAATGCTCCTTTGAACAGTGTTTGCCTCACACATATATATAGCCCTGTAAAAAGTGATAATCCGTGGGAGATTCCGGGTACATATCCTCCTTGGAACCTCTTACATGATCATGAAATTACTAATAATCAACTGTACTTGTTCACAAACATCTCCAAGATCACATATCGAGCTCCCATGGGACACATGTTCAATGGGGTATCATTCAATTGTTGTCTTATTTTTCAGATGATCCAATGGATATTACCTCTCTTCACCATGAAAACCCTAATTTGTATGCGTAAATATTGAGAACTCATATGAATATGACTCCTAGTGTTATAATTATTTTCATGACATATTATGGACCACCTTTTATAATTTTATATGAAATTTTCATAATTTGTGTTAAATATTACTTTTTAAATATTTAATATAATTTTAGAGCACTAATTGAATTCATCCAGATTCAATTACATTTAATGTTTTAATAAAACCTACCAGCTTAATGATCCATATTGTGTGGTTAATGTTTTTTGGGACTCCTTATTTGATTTTCCATTTATCATTAGAAGGAATAATTGGCCAAATCTTCCACTTGAAGGCCCATATGGACCACAAAAGAAGGCCCACTAAATCTGTGAAGAAATTGGACCATCCATGAATATTGAATTACTGGGATAGATTGAGACATGAAAATTCATCCATTCACCTAAAAAATTCAGATAACAATTCATTTATTCATTAATAAATATTTCAAGTCCCAAATCCAAAACGAAGGGCCCCAAATGAAGCTTTGAAGTCTAGCCCAGCATTCTGGTCGGGAATTAATATCTTGACACTATTTCTGCATTTTATCTTAATTTAATCATCAAATAAGACGAGGAATTTTCACTGTGAAGGATACAATATGGGAGGAAATCTTATTATACTAATTTATTTTTATTTGAGGGTATCTTCCTATTCCAAAACCCATTCACATTTCAGCCTTTGAAAAAGTGTTGATAAAAATGGACAGGTGAAAACTATCAAGTAAAATAGCCCTATCATTGGCTCCAGAAGTCCAATGGCCGCCCAATTTTTATGTATGATAGTAAAAATCAGGGTATAAAACATGAAAAAATTAAATAACTCGACATTTAGTTGTCTGGATGGCCAAATTGGTGATTCATGTTGAATGGATGATTTGAAATTCAAACTATCCACCTATACAGGCTATAAATACAACCCCATCTTCTCCTTGCATAAGGTTGGCATTTCAGAAGATAAGTGAATAATTTTCACGACCAAATCCTTGAAAAAGTATTGAGATGACCTTTCATACTCATGTTTTCACTTGAGACACACTTCCTCCCCTCATTGATTTCATTTACTTTTGTGTTCTTTTTTGATGTAATCCTATTAGTCTTTGTTTTTATAATTCCATTTAATGAAATTTTATTCTTTTATTATATTATTCTCATCCAACATAAGTTAATTAACATTAATGATCTTAAAATAGATAATATATAGTTTAACCACCTTCCATATTTTTTCTTTTTCATTCAATCAATTGTCAGTATTTAATTCCCTTCGTTGTTTGGGTTTGTGTTCTGCGCAAAACTCTTTTATTATCCCAATAGTTTTCTTCTATTTCAAAATCATCTTCATAAACATAATAAACAAAATCTCTATTCATCTAAATGTGTACATAAATCTTCCATTGTGATGAGTCAAAATTTAGGTATTTTAAGTGATTGAGAGTATTTTCGTGATGATTATTCTTTAATTTATCATTGTGTTCGATTGAATTTACATGTCATGGATTAAGTACATATTTTGCTTAACATATAGATTCCATTGATTATTAGAACCATAATTACAATACCAAAATCATTTATTGATTTATATTTTAATTATAGTTATGTTATGGCTCGGATTAAAGCCTTATCACTTAGGAATTCCAAACAACGTCAACTTGTGACGTGGGTGTTAATTTAATTCAATATAAAGAAAGTCTCAAGGATACCACAAGATTAACTACCAAATAACGACCTCACTCCAATATTTATGATATTGTGAAATATATATTAATCATTCATTCATTTTAATTAAGATATGAAAACAACCCCCTCCCTTGAATCAAAATAAAATCAACTAATAACAATCGACTATTAAAACGTATCATTGCCGAGACCTGAGTGTTGTTATACACCTCAACAGAGCATCTGAACCATGAATGTTCTATAAGAGAAAATTAGTTATACAATCAAAAGGCATCATTACTGAGGATGATGAAATTATACAATCATTAGATTTTGGTTATTTTACAAAAAAACCATAAAAAACAAAATTGAAAAAATTGAAAAAAACACAAAGAAAAACTCGCCTTCTCATAAAATTCCTGAATTAAAAAAACAAAGAAAATCTCATCTTCTACTTTCTTCAAAAATATTCTGAAATTACCTATAGCCTCCGAATCAATCCCATGGATTTTTTTGACCATGAAATTGAGCGAACACTTTTCTAACTTTAGAGTAACATTAGGTATAATAAAATAATTCAAGAACTAGTCCATATCCAAAAAACTGAATTAGATATGGCCAATCCTAGGGAACAAGCACTTAAAGAAATTAATTCTCTTAATATTAATTACCAACCACTTGGTTATCAATATCCAAACATAGAGGTTGACATTGAACAGAATTTGGGTTTGACTAATATTCTCCCTCATTTCCACTGGCTAGCCAGTGAGGGTCCACATCTTCATCTTAAAGGGTTAGAAGTGGTGTGATCTACCATGAAGCTTCAAGTGGTTAATAAGGAACAAATAAAACTCTAAACATTCCCTTTCAACCTTTTTAACTCCACAAATTCATGGATTTACTACCACCCTTTTGGTTACAAAACAAAAATGGATGACATGAAGCAACACTTCTTGGAGATATTCTTCCATGATTCTCGTACTGCTTCTATCCGAAATGAAATATGTTGTATCCATCAATTCCCAAATGAATCACTAAATGAATACTAGGATAGGTTCAAAAATCTTGTTTCAAACTACCCACACTACTAAACAACTAAACAACTCTTTATCCAGTACACATATGAGGGGTTATTGGCTATGGAGAGAACCCTCATTGATGCAGAAAGTAGTGGTTCTGTAGTTGATAAAACACATGCATCTTGAAGATATATCTTAATAAACATGGCTGAAAACACACAAAAATTCAATTGTTGGGAACATGATCAATTCGAAAATCCCAAGATAGTCAAACGATATAGCCAAAAAATGTGACTGAGTGGATGAGTGAACATACAGGTCTTGTGCGACAACTAGTTGTGCCATAAAAATCCCCCACCCCTCATCTTCTAAACAATATTTGTTCCCTAGACCTATCAAGAATTGTGGAATATGTAGCTCCCCATCTCATCCAACACACACCTTCACACAACATCAAGATGATCCATATGATTCATCTGGACCAATGGATCATAATGCATCCTATGCTCAGCATTACACACACCCACAACTATCAGGTTAGTTTATTAGATTATCTTTCCAACCTCACTTTGATCCCTTGTCTTCTTCTTAATCCAAGGCTTAAGGTATAGAAACCTCATCCCTAAATTCCCTCCTCAAATCCCAACTGGTTCCAATATGGTCAAGGTGTTGGTAAATTCCAACAACCTTATATGTTTTTTTGTCAACAACAAAGGAGAAATCATCCTCATGCTCCCCAGGCTTCCACTACCCTAGTGAGCCTTCATAATTCCCAAACCAATAAAATCACTTTCCTAAGAACTATAATAAGGCAATACAAATCTGGGACATGCCACTTCTTCCAATAAACCATAGGAAAGCACAATAGATGATCTTTCCTCCTTCACCTATTCTATACTAAAAAATATTAAAACCCAAATTGGTGAACTTGCATCCAACTTGATCCAGCAACGATAATAAAATTCTTCCCTACTCTTAAATCAACCATTACCTAACCCCAAGGTTAATGTAAGTGAAATATCACAAAGATAGGGAAAGAAAATTTCAATTCCTTATAATGAGTCCTCTAACTCCCCTTTTAATGTTGAACTAGAAAATTAAAAGAAAGAGAAAAATGAAATGTAATCTGAATCCATTCCCTCACCTCCATCCATAGGAAACCAATTATTTTTCATCAAACCATTTCTATACCAAATAAGTCCTTTCAAACTAATCCTGAAATGTTTGACATGTTTAGAAATGTTTAAGTCAACATTCCCCTCTTAGATTCCATAAAACAAATCCATAAGTATGCCATGATTCTTAAAGAATTGTTCACCCACAAGAGGAAATGTAGGACATTTGAAAATGTTTCTACTCAGCGGTCTATTCCCATGATGTTCAATGATCCAGGGACCTTTATGGTTCCATGGAAAATTGGAAGTTCCATCTTCGATGATGCACCCATAGACCTAGGATCCTCAATTTATGTCATTCCCAAATCCATGTCCCCCAACACTGGTCAAGGTCCCTTTCACCCAACTTGTGTTGTCATTCAGTTACTCAATCGAATCACAACTAGTCAGGAGGGAATAATCTAGGATGTCCTTGTTCATGTCAATGATCTTATCCTCCCAGCCGATTTCTATGTCCTTGACATAGAATGTGAGACAAAATCTTCTCAATCTCCCCTAATTAATAAAATACCATTCCTCATTACTGCTAGAACAAATATTGATGTCTATTCAAAAATCTTATCTATGGAATTTATTGTCCAACTGGACATGTTCAAAATTTTTTAAGCCATGCGATACCTATATGAGGATCACTCTGCTTTCGCAATCATTGATTTTAATGACACTATTGAGAATCAATTGAATCCCATTCCATCATGTTCTAATGATAAATAATCTTGTGAAATCTGCACAATGATTAACCATGTCATAAATGGTGATGTTTTTGTTGACCTCTTATTCATAGAATTAATCTATCTAGAGGAAATTGAAAACTCTATTAAATACCACATCAACTCTGATCTCTACTACTCCACCTTAGATAGTATTAATGAAAATGAATCTGAAGTAACTAAAATCCTTTCCTCCTTTCCTAAGTTGTCTAGCCCACAAGTGAAAGATGAGACTGATCAGAAACATCTTCCTTAACACCTTAAATATGCATTCTTTTTCCATGTTCACTCTTATCCTATCATTATCACTACTTCACATACTAAAAATGAGGTTTCCAAACTTGTTCATGTGTTAATGGAAAACCAAAATGCCTTAGGTTGGACCCTATATGACAAACTAGGAATCAACCCTGTCCTTTTCATGAATTGCATCCATCAATAGGAATCAACCAAACCAATGAGACAATCACAAAGAATAATCAATCCAATTATACATGAGGTAGTTGGGGAATAGATCACAAATCTTATTCAAGAAGGTATTATCTACCCATTTTTTGATAGTTAATGGGTTGGTCCAATTCGTTTTTTTCCTATGAAGGGTGGGAAAACTATTGTCACAAATGAACACGGAGCGATAGTCACAGCTAGAGTGAATGTAATATACCACGTGTGCATTGATTACTAAAAATTTAATGTTGAAACAAGAAAAGATCATTATCCTATTCCATTCCTTGATCTGATGCTAGAATTATTATCTAAAAAGTCACAATATTGCTTTTTTTATGGATACACCAACTACTTCCAAATCCCAATCGCACCAGATGACCAAAAAAAAGACTACCTTCACTTGACCCTTTGGAACATATGAATAAAAGAGAATTACATTTGGCCTTTGTAACGCTCTTGAAACATTCCAGAGGTGTGTGATGAGTATTTATTCTGAATTCATTGAACATCGCATGATAATATATGTGGAAAACTTTACCATTTATGGTGAGTCATTTGAATTGTTCTTGACTTCACTATATCTAGTCCTTCAAAAGTCTGTCAACTGTACCATTGTATTAAATTTTGATAAATTTCACATCATGGTTAAAAATGGGATTTTCATAGGGAACATAGTTTCAAAGAGGGTATTGAAGTTGATCCAGCCAGAATTGGTGTGATCCAATCACTTCCTAAAAAAACGTCTGTTCGAGACATCTATTTCTTCCAAGGTCATGCTGGTTTCTATCTTCGATTTATCTATAACATGTGTAGGATTTCCCTCAAATTCACTAAATTTCTCCAAAATGAATTGATATTCCATTTCGAGGAGGTTTTCTAGAGAGCCTTCATTAAACTAAATATTGAACATACATCTACCCCGATAATCCAACACCCAGATAGTTCCTTACCCTTTTAGTTGATGTGTGATTCTTCTGATAGAGATATTGGGGATGCTCTTGGTCAATGAAGCAAAAATATTCCCCATGTCCTCTATTATTCCTATAAAACATTGGATGAAACTCAATATCACTACAATGCAACTAGAAAATAACTTTTAGTATTTTTTTTCCATAGAGAAATTTCGTCCCTATCACTTAGGTGCCAAAATCGTCAACTTCAAAGATCATTATTCTATAAAGATGTTACTCAAGAAAAGTGATTCCAAACCGAGGATAACAAGATGGATCCTAATGCTACATGAGTTTCCCCTTGAAATAAATGATTGATAAGGAAAATAAAACCCTCAGGATGATCACTTGAGTAGAATTTCTAATTCTTCTCTTACAGAAATCATTGATCCTGAATTCCCAATTGAGAACCTTTCATCTTTCACTCCAAAAATAACTTAGTATGACACAATTGAAAATTATTTGGTTTCTATAGTTTTACTAAAAAAGTTTTCAAAATATATAAAATGAAGTAGAAAAGAGATTCAAAATACTATTTTTTTTAGGAAAATAAACTTTAGAAAACTGGGCTTGACATAGTAATAAAGAGCTATTTTGATGAAGATGAACATTCCTCCATCTTAGAGTTCTGTCACACAAGGCTTGGTGGTGGCCACATTGGGACACAAAGGACCTCCTGAAAGCTCATAGTCTCCGGATTCTTCAAGCCATCAATCTTCAAAGACTCACATGAGTAATCTCAATCATGTTTCACTTATCAAAATTTTGGCACAATTTCAACGAGAAATGAACTTCCCCAAAAGCCTTTAATTTTCATTTTCATCATTGATGTTGAATGCATAGATTTCATGGGACCATTCCCCCCTTCCAATGGATTCTAATACATTCTTCTTGCGGGTGATTATTTTTCTAGCTGGTTCTATGACAAACCCATTAGAAAAGATGACTCACATACTATTAGTGAAATTTTAAAGACACACATCTTCCACCAATTTGGCAGTCCATGTTCCTTGATAAGTGACTCAAGAACCCATTATTATAATAGAATAATGGAATTCCATTTGAAAAATAATGGGGTCCTACATAAAACATCAACTGAATATCCCCCCCAGACTAATGGCATGGCTAAACATTCTAATAGAGAAGTGAAAATATTTCTTGAGAGAATTGTAAAACAAAGCAGAAAAGATTGTCCTGAGGGACTTGGTGTAGCACTTTGGGATTATAGAACTACATATAAAACACCCATTAGGATTCCTCATTTTAGGATTGTTTTTAGTAAATAATGTCATTTTCTAGTTGAAATCCAACATAACTCATTTTGGGGAGTGAAAACATGTAATTATGATTTTGAAAAATCTGGTGAAGAAATATTGTTGCAATTGGCTGAATTGGAGGAGATTCGACCTGATTCTTACATGAATTAAAATCTTTACAAAGAAAAATATAAGGTAATCCAGGATAAAAAAACCTGATAATGTTATTTCATAAATGGGAAAAGGAAATTCTCTTAAATTCTCAATTTCATCTTCACCAAGGTAAGCATAATTCTCGTTGGGAAGTTCATTTTGTTATTATTAATGTTTACCCATTTGGCATAGTGTAATTATAAGAACCCTCTTCACAAAGGACATTCACAGTTAATGGACACTAGATAAACAATCATCATGAGAAGGTAGACAATCCTGGAACCACATCAACATCCATTAGATCCCCAACTTCTGCAGTTGACCCACCATTGGATGGAGATTACAACCCACTAAATCGAAACTAGGGGCACCTCTCTCCCATTATCTCTTCTTAATCCTTCCCTCTCTATCTTTATTTTTATTCATCCTCATATATTTTATAATTTTTACAGCTTTCATCATCAAACTATTCACTCTTTTTCTTTTCACTTTTTTGTGGGTGTGTATTATAAGAACACTAAGAATATCTAAATAAATTAATAAAAGAAACCATCTTGATTGCAGACCTTATAATATTTATATTTTTGTTAAACCATTTTAGGGATTAAAAATAAATGGTTTCGTCTCAAAAATATTGTTTTCTCATTGTATATTTGGATAAATAATATTATTTCAAAAACAAAAAAAATTGAAGACACATTTTTTTATTTGAAAAATGATTTTCCACACTCGTAAGGAATATCATTTTCTTTCATGTGAAGGCCACCTACAGCCATATTTTACAAATATGTGTCTTTTGACCGCATTTTTGAGTCTTGAATTTGTGGAAATTCGAGATGAATTTCCAAATTTGGTGTTCATTAAAATGATAGAGGCATTTTCGGAACCACATGAGAATCAAAGTAGCGAAATAGACTCCAATTTCCATTACATTAATCCTCCTTTTGAATGCCTCTTCAAGCCTATAAAAACCATTTCTTTAATATCCACATTCCAATCCCAATACCTTATCCCACTTAATATCTACATGGATTTACATTGAATTATTTATTGAAATTTAAGTGTGGGGGAATGGATTTAAATTTTTGGGTGCCTTTTTATTGATTTTCAATGAGTTATCATATTCTTAAGGGAGAGAATCTTTTTTAGTGTGTGGGAGAGGTTTTTATTCAGTGTTTTTTGGGGAATGTAATGTACTTTTATTTATGTAATTTTTTAAATTTTTTTATAAGTACTTAAAACAATCAAAGAAAACAAAAATATAAAAATTAAAAATTTAAATAAGAATGGGTTTTTTCCTGGGTAGGTCAAAAATAACTCTTCCTCAACCATTGATATTGTTATAACTATTACAATTAGTTTCACGAAGAAATTAACCATGGGTTTGGATATGAGTGTGGGATCTTTTTCATGGTCAACATTCAAAAAATGTAAAAAAAAGAAGAAAAAATTAAAAAATGAACACTTATGTCATTATGAGAAGTTTTGTGTTTAGTAAATATTTAATCTACTAATACCATTAATATTTTCTTCTTATCTTGTGTATTTATTCAAAAAATAATTCCCTTGTAAATATTTGCTTCCATTTCCTTCCTTGTTTCATTTAAATAATATTCTTCATTGTTTTACCCATGCTGATGTTTTACCCTTCTTCTCTTATCTACTGTAAATTATATTCCTACCACCCCATAGACATATAAAAACCCCTTAAAAAGTCCTCTTTATTAGTGTTCACTTTATGATATGTAATGGAAGGTTATTGCTCATTAAAACTATAAGACTTTCACTTTTGGTTGGTGAAAGAGTGATCCTCAATAAATGAATTTTAACATCTTGATAGGTGTGAGTTTTGAGTTTCCACATTTTTCATTTCTAAATTTGAGCATGAAAGAAAGTGTTGTTTTTGGAATATTTTTTTCTGTAACAATTTGAGGTGGAATTCAATATGATTGAGAGAAATGATCTAAACCACCCCTGATAGGGGAAAACAAAATTTTAATATTTCATGGCGAGTGAAAATAATTTTTTCATGTTTTTATATTTGTTTCAAATGAGGACATTCAGAATACTAATTATGGGGGATATGATGTTAATAATATTTTCATGAAATATTATATAATCCCTTGTCTGATTTTATATGAAATGTGCATAATTTGTGTGATATATTAATGTTTAAAAATAAAATATAGTTTTAGAGAACTATTTGAATTCATCTAGATTCATGTATATTTAATAATTTAATAATAAATATCATCCAATGGATAAATATTATGTGGTTATTGTTTTTTAGGATTCTTTATTCAATTTCCCACATATCATTACTTGGAATCATCGGAAAATTTTTCCATTTGAAGGGTTATATGGACCACACAAGATGGCCCACTGAATTTGTGATGAAACTAGACCATACATGAAGATTGAATTACAAGGATCAATCAAGAAATTAAAATTCATTAATTCTCCTTAAAAGTTTGGATAAGAATTCAAGAAATCATGAATAAAAATTTCATGTGCCAAATCCCCAAACAACGGGCTTAAATGATGCTTCGAAGTCTAGCCCTCCATTCTGGACGAGAATTAAAATCAGGAATCAATTATTTCATTTTCTCCTAGTTTAATCATCAAATAAGGAATTTATTTTTAGTGAATAATATAATATATGGGTGCACTACTTTCTAGAAAATATTATTTTTATTTTAGGTAATCTTCCTTTTAAAAACCCAATAATATTTCATCATTCGAAAAGGTGTTGATAATAAATGGAAAGGTGAAAACTATTCAGTAAAATAGCCATATTATTGGCTCCAAAAGTTTAATGGATGCTCAATTTTGAGGTATTACATTAAACATAAATTTCTACAACTTTTAATAAGAGAATATCTCTTGGTTAATCTATTTGGATGGCCAAATTTGTGATGTAAGTGGAAGGGATGATTTGGAATGAAAATTGTCAACAACCTTGGGCAATAAATAAAACCCCCTCTTCTCCTTGCATGTGGATGGAATTTTAGAAGAGAGGACCATACATTGACACAAAAAAAGTCTTCCCCATGTATTGGGAGGACCTTTTATAATCATGTTTTCACTTGAGAGACCATTCCACCTCTCTTTATTTTCATTTACTTTTGTGTTCTTATTTGTTGAAATATTGAAAGTCTTTGTTTCTATAATTATATTTTTTTGAAATATTCTTCATCTTCACATATTATTCTCATCCACAATCTGTTAAATAATATTAATGTTCTTAAAGTAGTATAAATACAGTTTGATCCCCTTCCCATCATTTTCATTCCCATTCAATCTAAAGTCTGTATTAAATTCCCTTCATTGTTTGTGTTTGTGTTCGGTGAACAACTCTTTTCTTATCCCTTTATTTTTCTTTCATTATTAACTCATAATCATAAACATAATAAACCAAATTTATAATCATCATAATGGATGAGTAAATTTACCATTGGGGCAAGTCAAAATATAGGTTTGTTAAGTGATAGAGATTATCTTCTCGATGAGTATTCTTTAATTTAACATTGTGTATGTTGGACTTAACATGTCATGTATTAATGACATATTTTGATTAACATAAGTATTACAAGGATTATTGGAACCATAAGTACACTAGTAGTATCATGTACTGATTGATATTAGAAACCTTGGTATGTTATTTCTTGTATTGAATCCGTAACACTTAAGAATTCCAATCAATGTCAACTTGTGACATGGGTGTTAATTTAATTAATATAAAGAAAGGGTTAATGATATAACAAGATTAACTACCTAGTTATTACATGACCCCAATTTTAACAAATTTTAAAATCATTATTAATCAATCAATAATTTCAATTAAGCTATGCAAAAAAACCCCCAATCAAAATACAATCTACAAAAAACAATCGACTATTAAAAAGAATCGTTGTCGAGGATTTGACCATAGTGCTTCTATACACATTAGCAAAGCATCAGAACCGTGAATGGTCAATAAAACATAATTGTAAATGCTTTACACTCCAATTAAACTTAGGTAATAATCCCTTTGGTTGAACAATTGTAGAACCTAAACAGATAGTAGACTTTATGAACATCTGCGAGACCCACCCATGTTGATAGTTCAATGAAACATAATCTCAAGACCGTTATATTTTCTCATGGTGTCATTAGAGAACCCTGTGCATTACATTATAATCATGTGGGATGCCTTAGACAAGAAGGTTTGGTCTTGAAACATCCCCTCGAGCATGTCTCCTTGGTTAGGTGATTCCCCCATTGCATATTTGATTAATGAGAAGGTAGACACATGTAAAGTACGAGTGTTCTTGTGAGGAAGTCATTAAGGAGTGGAAAGGATCATGTAATTGACCATAGAAATTTAGACATCAATATGTGACTACCCAAGGGAAAGTCAGATTGATCATATGATAACCCATTGTCTTGATAGTATCACCTATTGGGAGTCTACGAGTATGTCTGAGAAGCTATGTGATGCTCAAAAGGATAGAAGAATAGACATGTCCATGAAATGCTTCTGTAATATCCATGTGACCCATATTGGTTATGTGAAAAATCATCAAAAAAATATATTAAAATAATATCATTTACTCGTACAAGCTCGTATGATACCTAATATCTATAAAATAAAAAAAAGGAGATCAAAAGAGAGTCGAGATTGGTTTGTGGTCTCTGAATGACACACAACACACACAAGATGTCTGCAACATGAATCTATAAGACCACATGAAAATTCAACCAGAAATTACTATTGTGGTTATGTAAATCATATTTTGATCATGTGAAAGACCCCCTCAAATTTCCACTCCCATCAGGTAAATCTCCTTTGAAAATACAATTTCACTCATGCAAAGACACATTATACTTTTCAATTGATCATGCACAAGTCCCTAGACATGCCCACTATGGTCAGGTGAAGTATCCCAGTCATGATGATTCATCCATTCAAAGACATCCATGGAATTCTAATTGATTGGGTATCCATCCATGGATATGTCTACAATGTTAGATTGGTGCACCAACATATCGGTCTAACAACAAAGACATTACCAGTAGATGTCCAAGGATGTAATATAAATACACTAGTACATGCCATCCTTGCATGACATTCCTACTCAAACTCATGTAATGTGGAACCCAGCTATGAATCATCATCCACACCATGATGACAAGTGATGTGCCCATGACGGGAAAGGGCCATTCCCTTATGTGACTATACATATTTCATTCTTATAGGTAGACTATAATGGTCACTACCACATATAATTAAATCACCAGCTGATAATGAACGAGTACACCACATGGTCACCCTCAGAGTGTAATCATTTTCCAATGATATGATATAGGCTCACCACATGGTCAGCCTAAGAGAGTAAGCCCCATCCAATGACATGATATGATTGAAACAATTGGGAAACCATAGTGCGCAAGCCTTGACTACTGGTATATTGTAATATGTCTTCGATAAAGAGGGCCTTCAACTTGATTTATGTTTCTATCACATCCAAACTTTTGAGGGTGCCCATAATTCCTCTGAGTTTGATCTTTCACCATAACCCTTTAGTGGGTTAAGAGATCAAATGAAATAAGAGAACTATGATTCCATCCGTAGTCAATATCTATAGGAAGACCCCCTAATCCCAAAAACCCATTAAGAATCCCCCATAGTATATGTACATTATGATTCATCATAGATTCTGAGATTAAATCCTCTAATTGGTATTTCAGCCTCATTTTTCCCTCAGAAGAAAATAATTGGACTCATGCACATGCATCTTTCTAAGTATATACCTCGATCATTCTTCTATGTAGCTCAAATCCATCAGGGGTTTTTTGATGAAATTAACTACAAGAACTCTAATTCTGACTATAACTAGGATACGTATGAAGCCTTCATATGTCCCAATATCTAGACCATATTTTCCACGAGATGGGTTATAATTATTCTTAATGAGAAACATTAATGTGTAATCCCTAATCATATATTCTCTTGTGTAATGTGTCTAATCCATCGGTGTATCTTGTTTCTCACACCGATCATGGATAGGGTGGGATTAGAGTTCAATGATTATTATGCTAATAGCATGATGAGAACTCCCCAAATATGGGACATTCTATATGAATATGTACATCAGATTACATCCCCTCACATCTCTATGGAAACATTCCAAATGAATCAATTCAGGGTAGTCTCATATGCATATGTTCCACTTTGGGATTATGTTTTCATATATCTCTTGAAACATATGCATTTATTAATATCTATGTAGTGTCTTATTCTTGTTTTAAATAAAATACATAAGGTGCGTCAAAATGGTTTGAGAAATATATTCCTTTCTTTTTTATATGATAATAAAATACATGGATGGGTATAGTCATATGACATTAATCAATGTTAAATAAACTATTTGGGTTTTGATTCTTTTCATAATAAGATATTTAGGATTCGTCATAGAGGTTCAATCCCATTTCCCAAACACCATCTCTAAACATGGGATGAAATAGACTCATGAGTGCCCAGGTATGGCCCTGACCCAAAGCATTAAAATTAAATATGAGTGAAATAGAGAACTCGTGATATACAAAAAAAAATCCATATCGGTAAAAGATTATAATAAATTCATTGACACTAGGGTACAAGTCCCATTTCGGGTTTTGGGAATGATTTCATGAAAATATATTTAATCTATAGGAGAGTCCCAGAGTATGAAAAAATTCCACACAAAAGGGTTCGATGATCCGGACCTCCAAGCATATCGAACAATGAAGGACCCTAAGTGTATTTTGGCCTAAATAACCAGATGAGAACTTCCCTTGGGATAGTAGGTATGTACCAAACTATTTATGTAATAACCATTGGATGTTTTAGTGAAATGTGACAATGGAAACGTGATGAGCGAAACCCATTCCACTAAAAACATATTTCATGAAGAAATACAAATGGTGAACTAGGTAATAAATCCATTAACTATGAAATCACTTTCATAGGTAAAAAGGAATATATTTTTGTAGTTCCCATTAGAATTATATATGTCATTAACATTGTTCAACAAAATATTATACCCTTCATGTTTCTTTAAAAAATAACAGACCATGCTTGAAATGAAGGGATCACCTCATTGTTCTTTAACTTGGAATCTAATTGACCAGACATATAATATTATAAATTATTCAATATGGATATGTTTTCTTTTTTTTCTTCTTCCTAACATACCATGATTCTATTGAATGACAATGATGTACTAAAAAATTATGATGGATCCCGAGATTGCTAGACAAGCTGCTTTGGCCTCGGGGCCCTGATGTATATTATCACCAACAGATTGCTTCCATCATTTGTGGGTGAACGTCATGGGAAATGTTTACCACATCCACTTATCCATCACAAATCTAGAATAATCTCAATAAATCATTCATAATATGAGTTCCCACTATCTGTATTTTCTGCACCATGCTGAAGGAGAGGATGTGACCTTTATAATCACATTCAACCTCTTCAGGAACCTATCACTAGAATATAGAAATGTAAACCTTCCATATGTTAAGGAATAATATTAGTTTGGTCAATTTGAAAACTCAATCACCTAATAGATTCCTAGAAGGATTCTCATACATTTGGATCATCTTCATCGATATGCATCCATAATCCCACAAAGAGATGTAGAGGAGGTTGTGCTTATACCCACAATCAATGATGAAAAACCCATTTAGAGATACTCTCTGGGATATCCAAACAATGAAGATCTAGAGTAGGCTGAAATCCATTATACAACCAATATGAATGAGGACCACCAGTGTGTGTCGATGGTGGGTTAGGTTGAATCCCAGGCCACTGGTATTTAGGCACCTCTAGCATAGTCATAGGTAGACATAGTGCATTCAGTGTAACAAATAACACCCCAGCGCACATGGATGGGGGGATTTTACCATATTTTTCCCTGGGAACATGTTCATCGTGGGGTCCTATCCCTCAGATGGTATAATGGACACTAACCCCATAAATGGAATCACGACCACCAAAACCTCAAACAGAATAATTGGAATTGACCCCTAAAGTGGAATCATTAGCACCGAAACCTCCAACAGAATCATGGGCACTGATCCCTCAAATAGAATCAATGAAACCAATAGCTAAAATTGAATCACGGGAACCGACCCCACAAAAGTAATCATGGACACTGATCCCTCAAACAGAATCATGGGCACTGACCCCTCAAATGGAATCATGGGCACCGACCTCTCAAATGGAATCTTGGGGACAACCCCCTAAAACAGTTTCATGTGCACCAACCCCTCATATGGTGTCATGGGAACAAATCCCTCAAATTATATCATGGGAAAAACCCCTCAAAAGGAATATCATGAAAAACCTATAAAAAGAGACACTATATCAAGGAGGATCACAATCCTTCCTGTGTCTCATTCTATTTAATATATCAGTTGAATCAAGTAACACCCCATGATATCCTTGAGTGCATACTCATGAAGGGTAAAATCACCCCTATTGTAATCATCTATGTCATAGTGGTCTACCCATCTTCTTATACTGACAAAAGAAAAAATGGATAACCAACATCAACCTATCATCTATAAGAGGTGTAACTTATCATGGTGGAATATCTGAGGACAATAGAAATGGATCACATAGAAAACAATATAATTGGATTCAATCTCTAGGATCCACATCAAAACCACCACCATCATCCACACACACTAGCACTGATAGAAGAAGTGGTATTTTCATGGAGCAGTCCAGTAGACCCTTTTCAGATGACATGGAAGTTCTATAGAAGAATAAATCAATCCACTCCTACAAGAGGACATGGATCTCTATGATATGATTGTGGGAATACTTTTAATATATCATCCTAGGGATGATGTGAAAATGTTTTCATAAGAATATACACATTATAATGGTGTTTCATAACCTTGAAGGTTGGGGGAATTTTAAAATTTTTCATCCCATCATCGAGAGTGATCCAATCATTATACCACCTCATCCTAGAGCACAATACTTTGATGTTTTACAAATTGTCCAGCTCCTCATCGGGGATATTCTGGAAACCATCAGACCTAAGGTGTAACCAAAAACCCCACAAGAGTGGTGTGATATTATAATCTATGGGATGATTACGCAATAACCAATACTCCCAAAGATCCAAAACCATCCCCATATCAATAGTGATTGGGACTTTGTACCCCCGACTCAAGTGTCATCCTTATACCTACACCAATGGGGGGAACAACTAGAATGACGGGGAAGTTATTTGGTCACCCATATCTTGAACATAATCAATAAAAGTTATATTGGTTCTAGGACAAGAATTATATAAGATATTTTAGTTACTCCATGGATAATGGTTTTATAGATCTCCCAATTGAATGAATTCCAAGTTAGGTGGGGTTGGTCGACTAGGAAAATAATTTCCCCTACAATCAATAATTCGGGCATACAATAAGTGGTTTATTTTCCATTAAATACTATATTCAAATGAAGATGGACATTGGAATATTGGAACCAACAACACTGGAATCTACACTCAGGTCACTTGATCACTCTCAACATGATGCACCAATTGTGCAATGGAGCATGAGCCACCAACCTAACTAGGATAAATAACCTGATTTCAAATAATTATTGGAAAAGTCAAATTATATCCTAAAAAAGAATGTATCAATATATTTGGACCACACCATGAAAAACTATTTGGTGTTCCTCCCAACAATGAGAATCATTTATGGGGGGGGGGTTGATAGGCCATGAAAACTATTTATCCTACCATCAATATTTTGCAAAAAAAATAGAAAGATTATTTGTTATTAAAAATAGATGGGAGGAACTACTATCAGAATTCTTGATAGATTTCAATGAACCATAAAATCATGAAATATACATAACAATTTTCCAATCACCTTCAGATGATCTTCTATCCTCATTGGTTATGTATAAGCACGTCCTTACCATAGGAAGTTAAATTACATGGCCAATGTCCTTACAATAAGATGTTTAACTAACTGGCCATCATCTTTACAACATAATGTTAAAATGTATGGAAGAAAATTCTTACTACAAGAAATTAAACTACAGGGACACCATCCTTACAATAAGATGTTAAACTTAATGGACATCGTTGTTACCCTACGATGTTTAACTATATGGATGTAGTTCCTTACTGTAAGAAGTTAAACAAAATGGATCATCATACGTACCAAAATTCAGTTAACCAAATAGATTATTTACTTATCAAAATATGTCAAACATCATGTCTCATTTCCTTTCTGCATGATGTTAAACTACACAATTCACCTATAACTATCAAAAACCTGATTCTAATTTTCTATGTGATATATTAGGATACCTTGATCCTATATCCTAGACCATCCACCAAAAAATATAAATTACAACTATCCTATACTCCATTTCCTTTGAGTGGTGAAATAGACCCTTGTAATACCATGTTTATTCGACTGAGCACAACTCAATTATGCTTAAGAATTATGGTACGAATTTCCCCAAAAAAATGATGCATTAAGGCTTGGGATAAGAACATTTAAGTCCTGATGGTTCATTTCAACATGAAGTTAAACTACACATTTATTTCCCCTTACACGAAATAAAATGGTACTTTCAAATAATACTTGTCCAAAAAGAACACCGTTGCTGGTGTTGGTCTCCTACCACATAGGCATTCAAGAACTATGAATGGCTTGATTCCCATTCATATCAGTTATGTAGTGACACCTAGACATTTTGTTTCTAGAACCAGTGATTAGACTTACATGGGAAATTATAGCATGACATGAGCCTTCTTAATCCTTATTAACATTGGGTATTAGCATGCCACATAATATACACCCCATTGGAGGGACTCACCATTTATGTCTATACCGTAGGATGCTAAACTGCATGGTTTCTAATGAAATGTGTACGGATGGACTCAAGTCATTACAGAATATGTAGTGAATCCCAAACCGTTACTTCTAGAAACATTCATAATATTATCAACTTTAATGATAGGTGATCAAATGTCTTTATCGCATGACATAAAACTGCACTGATCTAGATATTTCCCATTCTGGTTGAGTGACTATTTCACAATTACTGCATAACGTTAAACTAGATAACCAATGTACTTACCATAAGGAGTTAAAATTATTGGTCCTTGATTTGACCACATGACGTAAAACTGTATAGAGTTCATCATAAAAACATGACATTAAACTGTACAAAGTTTTTCCTTAATGTAAGTCATTGAACTGTAGGGCCAATGTCAAAACCCCATGAAATAAATCTGCATGAATCTATTACCCATCGTCCCCTTCACATCAGAAAATCCATAAACATTTACTCATGAAGATAAAAAGTATAGTTACATGAGATATAAGTATGGGATGATTCTCATTTTCAATGAGATATGTTATGTTGTTGTGATCCTACCTCTTGGTCCAACCACTGGAATATATAAAATGACCTAGTTATAACCCCTATTGTCTCTACCCAGTAGGGGAAAACCATGACACTCCTTGTTTCACACATCAAGCATAGTCAATGTGATATTTTGAATTATGGTGTGGAATTACCCTCACAACAAAGGCATAGAGGCACAAAATAGATACATTATGGTCTTGAGTGCAAGAACATAAGAGAAATTCCATAAGTCCTTACCACATGACATTAAATGGCATGGTCGATGTCATTACATCAAGTGATTAAACTACATATTCCTCTAAGAAATCTGTGTCATTTGATTTCCATCCCCATGATATACATATTGATTCCAGGATTCTATCCTTAGGCACAATAATGATGTCTCCACCAATTCACTTTGACCCACCTTCATCCTCACTGCATGTTGTTAAACAACATGGAACTTCAAGAACTATAAGTACCATGATTCCTTCCCATATAGGATACATAATGATTCATTGATTTCCAATCCTAGGCCCAACTAACATCTTCAATGGGGATAATACCCACCTATACGTACGGTCCATACCTGCATAGATTATTTTCATTCTCATAAATACGTGTGTCTTGATTCTCATCCTCATGAGATACGTAGTGAATCCCAATCTATCCATCCAATGGCCTGGAGGCCTTCATTTTTATTGAGTTTGTTAATCCACCTTTTAAGGGGTGAGGTGGAACCCTTACAAGGCCCGTAGGTGTAAGTATTACATGGCCCGAAGGCCTTATAGAAATTCATTATCCCATAGGCTTCAAACATTACATAGAACACAGACTCACTACATGGAACTGCTCCTCCCCATCATCTTCATCGTGAAAGTAGCTCTCCACCTTCGCATGGAAATTCAGCTAGGCATTCCCGTGCATGCACAGACTTGTCCCGATGACAGGTGTCATACACTCTCATTCTTCTAATATGTTTTGGCTTCTATTGTGGTGAAATCACATTGATCATCCTCCTTGTAGAGCTTGTTCCTCGTAGGTCATTTGGTTTGCATCAGCACTTATGGTGTCCTAAAGGCCTTTAAGTGGCCCAAAGGCCTTAATGACCCGAATTCCTGGGTGGATGGACTTGGGGACCAAATCGGTGGCCCTAAGGCCCAAACGGGGGCATATTCTGAGATGCCACAGTGCTTAACAGTACCTGCTACAGTTCCCGCTACAGTACCTACTAAAATATTACACAGTTCCTACTACAGTGCGTACTACAGTACTGCCACAACACATGCTACAGTTGTTCTACAGTACCCGGAAATAATCTCTCTTCCTGCATTTGATCCCGGGTCTCCTAGATGTACTTATAGAGTCCTTACCAACCGAGCTAAGGCACATGTGAATAGTGACTCCCAATCACTTCTTCTTCAAGACCTACAACATGTATATCCTTTTGGGCCCATTATCAAAAGTTTTATTGGAATGGTTTGAGGTGAAAAAAATACCAAGTTGGTCCTCATTCACATTAGGATGTTTCATGGCCCCACACTACGCATCTCCATGTTATGAAATAAATGATACAGTATAACTGAAATGACCCTAAATTGTCTCCATATGTCCCCATAACCTGATAATAAACAATGCCACATAATCCTAGCCACCTGAAAACAAACACATCACAAATTTCATCCTCACTATAAGACATTAAACTTCACATTCATATTGAACTAAGAATGGATTTATTATCCTATTCATGAGATATATAGTGATGCATATTTTCCCTTATCTTGGACCAGCCATAACATTACTACATTACACGACGGTTCCTCTGTCCTCCCTGCATGATGTAAAACTACATAGAAGTATATCCTAAACACATGATGTTAGCCTACATGAAAAAATTCATGGTTTCATGACATTAAAACATCATGAAAAAAGTCCCAAACTCATGAAAATAAACTACGCAGATTATCTTCCATTTTCTATTACTTATAAAATTACAAAAGAGTCATACCCCAGTTAAAGATAATACAAAATCCCTCAACCATATTTTAAAAGTGACTCAATCCATGTAACAAAATTCAGATCTTGTATGCCTCATCATTCTTCTAGACATTCATTTACATTTTCCATGGAAAATGAGATATATCATTTTGACATTCTACTAATGAAAATGTTTTTAGACCTAGTAATGATTGATGTCTTGGTCCAAAATAAAGGCCTCTTATTTCTTCTGATCTCGATGACACCATGATGAAACCTCACACGCCATTGTGTTTTGGATTATCCCTAAAATGACAATCCCATATCATTTCACTTGATAGGAGGAACTTGAGTCATGGTTAACAACATTTCCACCTCATGGTCAGAAGGGTATTTGAGTAGTCTTGACCGTGGTAATCCAAGTTATCCTTGTGTGTAACATCACCCATAATAGGTCCCTCTATGTCATGACCTTTAACTGTCTGTGATTTAGTCCAAATCGTAAGACTATAAACTACTAGAAAATATACAAAAAACATTTCAAGATGAAATCATTAATGGGGAATCATAATAAAAAGTCATGTCTCCATCCAATAAATTCTTCATCTTCAGAGTTTAGGAAAAAATTAGGGCACAAATAAATATGGAAACAATTACATATCTTATATTCCCTAGAACAAGTAGAATAAAATATATACTCGATGGACCCTACGGTATATGAAAAAATTATAGAAATTATTTTTTAAAACTCCTCACCATGAGAATATGTTTAATGGGTGATGGCGTTTCCTTTAGGGTGCTCATACCCTTCATGGATTTTAAATTTTACCTAAATCCAACTTCATGATCAAAACCATCTTAGGTCATCGAAATCCATTCATTTGTCATAGATAAGTAGAAATTATCTCTCTGCTTGGCCATGTTACTGATGTAGAAAGTATCATAGCCACTAAATGGAGACATCTTGAGAAAAAAAGGGAACCTAATACTTGTGAGTATGAAAAATGCTATAGAAGAACCTGACACCACATAATGTTAAGGGACATACCCAACACACCCACCCCATCCCGTATCAATCAGACTAATTTTCTAGTTTCTGATTTACACTACTAAAATCAAAAATATCGAAGAGGGTCTAGATAAAATATACTTTCTCCCATAACCATATTCACCCAATGAGCCTATCATATCCCTTGGAAATGAGTCTAGACCAGCTTTATTTGGCCATGCTATTGTGGAATAAGAAATTTAACCCACTAACTAACGGTATATCCACCTTGTAATAAAGGAAATAGAATCCTCATGATCACTAGAAACACCTTGGAAGAAAACTACATGCCATTTTGTTTAGATTCATCCCTAGTTTAGCTATCTTATATTATATAAATGACCTGGTAGGATGACCTTAAACTATATGGAATATCTGAGTACCATTCAAGAAGAACTTAAAACTACAGTTCACTAAATGCATGTGATGGAAGAACATAAACTACTATTCACAAAAGTTCCGATATAAAAGACATTAAACTATAATGAACTAAATATTTGATTAAGATGAACCAAAAACTACAACACAACAATGTTCTTGAATTCTTGACCGTAAAAGAGAATGTGAAATATTACTCGCCAAGACGATAACCTAATAGGGGAATCCTGGAAAATGGTCATGTCTTTACTCAATGGACACGAACATTGTGTGATTTTTGAAATATTGAGCATCTATAAAATGGAGGAGGCATAAATAATTGTTAGATAAAAAACATGTAAGAAGGATTCCTAAGCTAAACAAAAGTTAATTACTGAAAATTCTTCCCCTATATGAATCTTAGATAAATGTTAGTGTGAAAAATATTAAATAATGAGATTCAAATCTTGTGGTTCCCAACATATGATCTCTGCAAAAATAAATCCATGCTTGCTATGTCCTGTGAATTAAGAAAATGTGAGAGCATTTCACCCTTAGAATGGATAATTTTCCCAAGATTCCCTAGAATGTAAGACGATCTCAAAACAATGGGAGTGGGACCATCAACGAAGAATTTCATGTTAGTGGGAATCCATTAACATTCCTCAGATAGCATCCTATATAAATTCAAGAACTCAAATTTGGGGGATCATTTCTATATAGGGTTACAAAATGAAGATTTATAGTGGTTGATTTGATCAAATTCTCCACTAAGACATTGTTCACTACCTGATATATTATCACAAAATTTTGACATCCTCACTCAGGTGTATGAATTAGTTCTATATAATGATATTCATCATAGAGTTACTCATCCCTGAACCTAATCCCCCTATGCGTGAGTTTGATTTCTGCAGTGGTATACATCATAACTACATGTGGCTTTACTCCCATACTAATTGGATACATAGTTAAATCCATGTATCTTACTTTAAAACCAGCCCGTGTCTTCATTTCACCCAATGAAATTTTCTATATTAGAATTTATATACATATAAATAGTAGGGTAATAGTGCCCAGAGTCAGTGATACTCCCTATATTGGATCAAATAAGGAAGATGTTTCTAGATATATTTTCTTCATATAACTTGAGTGTTCCTCAGACATAATTAGTAAAAATCTTCTTAGTGGGTTCAATATCATGAATTTTCGAATATTTAGAAGTGTGGAAATGTGATTTATATTAGTAATTGAATAATATTATTTCATTTTTGTGAATCTCATTCAAAGAAGATAATTTTTTTGGTGCCAATATTTGTTCATTTCACACTTTTCAAACAACAATTTTAGGATCATTGAATAATAACATGAGAATAGAATTTAGAAGAGGAGGAGGAAAATTTGGGAATCTTATATTCTATTGAGGATTTAAACATAGTATTTAAGGGTTTTTTACCCACCATTATCCAAAAAATATTTCTATCCACTTAATAGCAAGGCCGATTCAACAAAGCCTCATGTGAGGCCATAGTTCGACAAAGCCCAAGGGACTCATCAAGGGACTCATCGAGGGACAAATAGTAGACCAACAGGGGAGCATTCCTCCCCCACAAGATGTGTCATGACTGTGTATAGTGTTTATCATGTCCAAGCCCATGGGCATGCACATAGTTGGGATGATGCTTGATTGGGGGAATCATTGTAGATGGTATGATTGCTGACCCCATTTCTTGATCGAATAGAAGGCATCCAAATAGTGGATATTATAGAGAAGGAGTTGTATTGAGGGAAATCGATGTGTGTTGAGGTATTTTCAAAATGTTCAAATTTTGTTCATATAATCAATAAACCCAATGATCTGTGTCATCTAATATCACCTCCCTCAAATACCAACCATGTATCTAAATCCCACAGATCATATGTTCAAATCAAGTCGAACCCACACACCACATAACCCTCATCTTCGATACCCAGTTCGTGATACTGGATCAAAATTTTGACGTGAATGTTTTCACATGATCACCCGACCTTCATCACCACCATCTACAGTCTTGTTCTATAGTATAGGTGTGTCTGAGGAGGCCAGAGAAAGACTCCATAAACCCCATTGGCAATTTTAATGACCAACTAAGTGAAATATGGGATGTCACAGAAATATTAAATCATCATGACAATGAACTGAGGACAACCAGAAAGATCCATCAAAATATTAACTGGCCTTCCTCAAGTTTCACTAACTATACTAAATGCCTTCAAATGATAAACCATTTATCATTACACTAAGATGAAGGAAACTTTAGAGGATTCACAAACCCTTTTTCAATAGTACACCCCATCCAACTTCAAGGAATTTACAATACGATTTAAAATAGATTTTCTTCGATCATGAGATTCCATGAAGGAATGGAAGAGGAATGACCTGATGAAAGAAAATGATCATGCTCTGTCACCTTGGATGCATCCAAACCAGTACAATGCATTCTTCATCTCACAAATTTTGGAAGGAGAGTCAGCCTCACATATTATATATAAACCCCCTACCAGTCAGAGAAACACAGACACATGGCAATGTGAGAGAGATATTAAATGTATGGGGATGTAGAGAGAAACATTGTATGAATATATTCACCAACCACCACATCAGATATCTCTGTCAATAAATTCATGTTTTCCCTCCCACGGTCACATGATCTCACGTAGGACACCTTCGGATTCTCACATAATATCTTTCAAGGCCTCCCCTTAGATAACATGGTCATATGAGCTATGGAACCTCAATTGAAAAATTATATTGGCACCCATACTTATCCCCACAGATATGCACTAGTGAACATGTATACCCTGATCTCATGAATAACACAAGATTTCTGTCTTGTGGTGAACACATATATTCCTTAGTATAGTTTTGTTTTCAAATAGACAACCCCCATGGACCCTTATAAGTTTGGAGGAATATTTCATGTGACTACTTGTCAAATATATGCTAAGACTATGGATCTGAGAGCTTCATAATCTTGTGTTCCTATTGCACATTTTGATTTATATCCAATGAATATATATTCTAATATGGTTGTCTCACATCAATAATTCCCTCATGTACATTCGAACAGATGACCATGTAGGCCACCTTTATTTCTATATATTCATCTTTACTATTATATGAAGACTAAACAAGAAATTCATTCATGGTCAGTGGATCAATCAAAATATCCCTTCTAGGTCATGCGAGTTGTGGGACTTCTAGGTGAAATGGTCACATGAGACCTTAGGAGACGCAGTACCATGAAAACCTAAAGCCATATATCCATCATTGCAGACCAAGATGTAGCTGTCACATGTTCTCACAAAGCCACTCACATGACCCTTAAGAGATTATGGGATAATATAAATGGGAATGGATTGAAAATCATTAAAGGTGTAACGTGATGTTGCAAACCGTTGGACATATGATTCCTTCACATAAACCTAACGCTCAGTCCTTCACCTCTTTTAGTGCATTCAACGTCAACATGATGTGAATTTCTTCATCAAGGAATGTGATTATTCAATAAATATCCCCTAAAAATGAATAAATGGACTATCAAAAGACCCCATCCACTATCATCAAAGATGTCTCAGTGTCCA
Source organism: Viscum album (assembly GCA_963277665.1). Classification (NCBI taxonomy): domain Eukaryota; kingdom Viridiplantae; phylum Streptophyta; class Magnoliopsida; order Santalales; family Viscaceae; genus Viscum; species Viscum album. Next base: position 146,085,997 of record OY728133.1, on the reverse strand, counting down.
ATGACATTTAGATGTATCCTTAGAAGATTCCACCTTGATAAAGGGGTCCCTACAGACACCCCTGGCTAGAAGACCAGCATGCAGTGTATGTTCCCAATAGTCCATGAACTCCACATCATGAAACCCATTCCTTTACTAATATTAATGGTTGTTTTTATATAAAAACCATTATTATATTCATTGGGATGATCACAAGACATCGATCTAAGACATGTGATCGCGTGGGTTGCCAATCATAATGTTGATCCATTGAATATGGTTCCACACACACATTTACATAGAATTGGAACACCTATGAATCCATGGGAAAACCATTTTATATTTTCCCCAAATATCCCCTTCAATTAATGAAACTTTATTAATAATTCAGTGTGCATGTATGAATACTTATCAGGGATCCCATACCAAGATCATGGAAAACACATAAACAAAGGCGAATCATGATAATGTCCCTATAGAGAATGTTGGAGCCTATGGATATGACAAATCTTTACTATGAAAATATTTTGGTGTATTCCTAATGCTGGATCAATCATGTTCATATTCCTCCGATGCAACTTAGGGAATAATAACTTTGTTTGAACACTTGCATAACATAATCATATGCAACAACTTAAACACATTTTCATGACCCAACCTCATTGATTTTTCAAGGACACGCAATCATGAGGCACTTTGATAGTCCCATAATTTCATTAAGAAACCATTAACATTCCATTATAATTAGAGGGATGGCCTCAGAAAAGACGGTCAAGTATCACAACATCAACTTTGAGAAGTCACCATGATCAATCGATGCCCCCTCGGCATATCTGCATTTTCATAATAAAGGAACTAGAAAAGATCAGGTGATCTTGGGAGGAATTCATTAGCATGTGGAAAAGATCATGATATTTTCTATATACATGTTAAAATTGATATTCGATAACCCAATTAAATGTTATATTGATAATATGACTGGAACACAAATTTTTTGTCTCGCCTCATAGAATCCCTCTGGATTGCCCATGCAGATCCACTTTACACTAAATGAAAAACGAATAGACTAGTATATTCCATTTTTGTGATCTTTACACATGACCCATATTGGTTATGAAAGAAAAATCTATAAAACTTAATATGGATTACTCGTACAAGAAAGCATGATCCCATGAGTTCTTAATGTGAAACAAAGGAGATCAATAGAGAGGAGGCAAGAGGTGTTCGTGGTCGCTGAATGAAATGAGATGTGACCATGGCATCCGTAATGTGTCTCTGGAAGACCTCCTAACAATTCATCCACACAACCATATTTTGGACATATGCAGAACCTTTCGATCATGTGTATAACCCTTTACATTACCACGATGGTCAGGCGAATCTCCTTTGACATGACCGCTTCACTCACACAAAGACACATATGACCAGTCAGTTGATCAGGCACATGATCCTAGACATTACTTCTTAGGTCATGAAATGTATCCCACACATGATGCTTCATCTATTCAATGACATCCAGGGCATTCCAGTTGATTGGGTATCAATCCGAGGATATATCAACTATGTCAGATTGGTTCCCCAACACATCGGGATGAGAACCATTACATTCATAGTAAATTGACAAACATTGTCCAATAAATCCCCTAGGACATGTCAACCTTGTTTATAAATCCTTTTAAAACTCATGAAATGTTGAACCATATAAAAATATTCAGCAGCAATCCCCTTTGACAAGGGATGTTTCCTTCATAATCTAGGAGAATTCCCTCATGTGACCATACTGACATTAAACTTTTGGACATATTATCATGGTCATTAGCACCTATATTAAATCCCCAAGTGGATAAATAATGATTACACCACAAGGGAAGACAAACTAATTAATCCCAAAACAATTATATGATATAATCACACCACATGGGAAGTCTTTGAGCATAGTCTCTGGCCAATGATATTATAAGAGTGCACCAATTGGGGATCCTCAGTGTGTAATACCCAACTAATAACACAATATAATATGTCTCTGATCATGATGGACTTAACCATTGTAAAGTTCCCTCGCTCTACTAAAAACCTAGGTTTTCCCATAATGCCTCCATGTTTGACCATTCACCATAACACATCATTGGGTTTAGAGACCAAATAAACTTGGATAACCTCTATTTTCCACCATAACTGAGATACATATGATGAACTCTTTTGGTCCGAGATCCACTAGGCATCATCCGCAATATAAGTACGCCACCATTCCAATTATTCACATCATACATGATTAAATATTCCCATAGTTGATCCATATTCATCCGTCCATCAGCTTAAATGAAGAGGTCTTGTGAATGTGCATCCATCTATGTATTATCCCTGATCATGCTCCCATGATATTCAAATACAATAGCAGGTTTGAGAGTAAATAAAAAACGATAACATTGATTAACTCCATAACTGAGATTTGTAGGAAGCCTACCTAATTCCTTATATTTGTACCATATCCACCACGATATGTGTTCTCATTCCTCTAAAAGGGAAAAAATAATGTGTAAACCCTGTATGGATATGATCTCATGTAACATGTCCAATCCATTATTATCTCATTCTATCACACCGAGCATGGATCATGTGGGCTTATGGATAAAAGTTAATATTTTTAATAATATCATTAGAACCCCATGATATGGGAATTTCACCATCGGGATGTATGTCTAATTACTCCCCCTCACGCCTCAAGTGGAAACATTCCTGATGAAGCAATCCAGGTCAGTTTCATATTCACAACTCCCAATAGGGCCACTCTTTTTAAATCTCTCTTGACATATATGACTTTATCCTGAACTATGTAGAATATGATTACCATGTTAATAATGATAGATAGGTATCCTCAACAATGTTTTACTCTGATATTCACTTCCTTAATATATGACATTAAACTGCATGGATTAGTCGAGTCATATGATCTTAAACTATGGGAAAAAACTATGTTGGTTTGGATTACTATTCTGATAGGATACGTAGGATGCCTCATAGAGGTTAAATCCCATTTCCAATACACCAACAATCTCGCTAGGCAATAATATACTTTAGAGTGCTCTTTCATGGCCATGGTCCAAAGCATCCTAATTAAATAAGAGAGTTATAGAGAATCCGTGATATACATACAAAAAATCTCTATCGATTGTGGTTTGTAATCATGATATTGATGGAAGTGTAATGAACCCGTATCGCGTTATGGGTAGGATTTCATGAACATATTTTCAGTATATAATAGTGTATTGGTGTTGGAAACAATTCCCCCCAAAAGGATGAGATGATCCTGACCTAAAATCACATCGACCAATGTGAATCCTTTAGAATTTCTAGTCCTAATAACCCAGATGATAGTCAGCCTTTAGAAATAAGGTCCATACCCAACCACTGATTATGGGACCATTGGGTATTTAGGGGAAATTATTCAATGGAGAGGCTATGAGAAAAACCCATTCCATTGTTCATATATGTCCTTATAAAAAAATATCATAACATTATGAATCATAATGTATAATTTCTATAATAGTGAAATAGATAACATAATTTGAATAAATGAGTACAAATAATCTCAAAATCATATAAATGGTTCTTTGTTAATATTATCAAGTCATGAAATCATTTTCAAATCCATTATAATGGTTTGTAAAGAAAATTTGAATTAAACCACGAATTTCCACTTGGAGTGTCAATATGGGTCTACAACAAAGGTCGTTGTTTTTCACTAGTTAATGAATGAGTCAAATTCTAATGCGCTATTTCCATATTCATTACCACTAGGTTCAGGTGTTCCTAATCCACATCAACATGTAGTATCCAAAAAGTGAATTATTTTGTGTAAATCAATATATTCCATACCTTACCAAAGCAATTGGATTTTATCTCATACTAAAACATTTCCATTAAGTTAGCCATAGTTTCATATTCTGTAATCTATGTTTTCTTATGTCATGTTGTCTTGGTTTCTACAAACAATTCTCTGATACCAGATTTCAATTCCTTGACCCTAGTATCCTAGATTCCTTGTTTACTTTATTTAATTAGTTGTAGACTCAATAAATCGAATACCAAAGGATAAAATAGTTTAGTTATAATAAAAAACTAGATACATACATGAAACATACATTAAAATTGAAAGAATAAAATGAAAAATAGTAATTTCCTTGAGACAAAATTATTCCTATAATCTAATCCCCACATGTCAATCAAAAAAACATTCTAGCATATTGGGGAAAGGAAAAATAAAATGAGATTATCTTACATACATTTATTTGTATGCATATAACAAAATCTATAAAGAATATATTTTTAAATATAAATATCTCTAGGTAAATACTAAACATATATTTTATTTAATTAATGACATGAACATGATGAATAAAATACTACGAAAAAATTATGATAAAAATTATTTCATATATATAATAACTTGATCTTACAATATATCCTTGTATATCATAACTAATTAAATAATTAGATGGTCATTAATAAAAAATATCATAATAGAGGAATGTATAATTCCAAAAATCATTAACATTCATTTAAGGATATTCTCCAAGATATGATTATTATATTGGTAATACATTTTCAAAATACACAATATAGTTCATCTCATGAGAATTACCCATGAATCAATGGGCTATATGATGCCCCACAATTCCCATAATAAGTCCAATGCATTCCCATAATAAAAGGGTTGAATTAAAATCACTATAACCAATCATATTAAACATGTATCATATGAAATGTTAATACATTCTCAAATCAATAAACATAATCTTATACCATCCATTGTAATATAGAGAACAATGTTATAATAATGCATCAATTGTCAAACATATCCTAAACCATCCAATGAAATTATAAGGATTTTTCATTATAACATATTCCAAGTGGGTCATAACTAAATTAATTGTTGTTTCCATTTATGACTAAAAAGATCATTAAAAACATTCTTGTAAAAAATACACATTTCATATTGATTGACAATTTTGAAAATAAATAAATTTATAGTATATTAAAGAAACATTGTATATGCTTTTTTTTGTAAATATTTAAATGAATCATTAAAAAATGAGTGGTCATGATGGTGGTAAATTCCATTGATGCCGTAGGAGTTAAAATAAGATTATTTTTAAAATTTCAGTACTAAAAATGAATTACATCGTATAGAAAATGACTCAAAGATTCATTTTAACAAATTTTTATAAAAACTAGAAAATTAGTAAAAAGGAATTTTAAAAATAATTAGATAATAGTGAAATAAATTATGATATAAATTTTTAGAAAAAAAAGGACATGGATGAGAATATTTTTTAAATTAGAGGGAGTTATAAATTAATATTCTACAAAAATACCTTATTTCAGTATATTGAGTTACTAAATTGAATAAATTTAAAGGAATGATTATTATTCATATTAACTACCAGAGAAAAATTAAATGTATTGGGTTTATGAGACAATTAATAAATTTTTTCTCTAGGGGTGACAGAATCATAATCAATCATGAATGACGATGGAATTTTGAAATAAACCCTTACCTCAGTTTCAACTTCCATATAATGCCTTCAAACCACCACTAAAATAACAAATGACTTAATATATATGTTCTATTTGACCGTAATCATATATTTCAAACAATATATGATTTACTTGTAGTATTTTATCAAATATTTGTTAATTATTTATTATTAAGATCACTGTTTTGGGTAACAAATACTTCCATTTTAATATATGTATTGGTTTTGTAGATTCATTACATGTACCTTGGATATGGTATATACATCATTGGAATATAATAAAATATACTAATATAAGGTATATGAATTATATATGAAGTTATAATAGTCTGAAAAAGCTTGAGATGGAAAAATCTTGTGAGGTAGGCTTAAAGTCAAAAAAATCATTATTATGGGATGAAATTCATTTGTTAATATTTAATGATCATGAGATGGCTCGAGTGGTAAAGGGATGATGATTAGTCAAATGAACTTATTTTAAGCTATTATATGATTTTCTTTCAGTGTCCTTCGATATGTTATTGTTTGACTATTCTTTTTTCTTGTTAGGGTGAGTTTTCCTGGAAACCATTCAGTCTTCTAAGTGTACACTTCATAAGATATGTGCATGTTCGGAATCTTGTAATCTTCTTCGATACACTATAAGATCACATGTCTTATTCCATGCTATAGTTTAAATGTTTTTGGGTGGATTTAGTGGCCTCCCAATATTTCACACAGAACATGATGTTATTCTAATTTAATGGTTAGTCATGAGAGAACATTGGATTCTCATGAAGGAATTAATTGGGAATACTCATTAACACCAACAATTTCATATAACCTGCCCACTAGGATGATACCGATCTGTTATCGGTTAAGGTCTAGATATGGGAATATTTTCCTTATACTAATTTCTCACTCATAAACATGGTGTATATACTACATTTGTTTAGTTCCATAAACTCCATTCAATCCAATATGAGTTTATCATAGTCTTTTTTGGGCTTGGTGATTCTTAAATCAAGAAACATCACCTAATGTAAGGTCTATAGAATTAATTGTATGTGGACATGGTGATTGAAAAATACCTTGGAATAAGGCATCACAATTCAATTTATAAAACCCTAGCCACATAAGCCATCTGTCTTCTTGAATATCTAACTTGGCCTGCTTGAATAATTATCTCTTATTAAATGGGGAGATCAGTGATGCACCATTTCTAGAATTTCCTTAGAAGTGACGAGTAACGATTGTTTTGGATAGGATATTCCATGAAAAGATCACTCAACTTGGGATTTGTGGTCGATGGAGAATTAGCCATTTTACATGTTTTGGAAATCACATGAGATCAATTCCAATAATGATTAAGGATGTCTCTTCTAGGACATTCTGACGGTGGATGGTTTTGTGGATACGAATTTTACCAATTATAATGTTAAACCCTAAGGTGGGAAGTACCATTGGACTTATATTTAATGAGACTACAACATGATCATGTCGCAAGCTAAATGATCTCAAGTATGTGTCGTCTCAGATTTCTGGATGGAAAACGAGCATTGTCTTTGGATTTGAAAATATAAGTGTGGTGTGTAAAAGACGACCTAAATGATGTGTTGGGGTTTCCAAAATGCAACGCGACCATTTTAATTAGACTTAATGACCACTTTATGTAGTGCGATGTTTTTTTTGTTCCCAATGGCTTCTTGGGAATGAGATGTTTTATGTTGGGAAGTTGTAATGTCTTGAATTTAAAGGCAAGAAGAAATTCAGTGGGTTCTTGAATTTTTACTATTTATGAGAGGATCTATTTTTATGAATGAGAACCAAATTTATATTCTCAGATTTGAAACACTCCATGTGTTTTTTTAAATGAAATTAATTTAATTTAAATATATTTAAAATGGATAATAAATTAAATTATAATTAAATGGAAATAATAATAATAATGAAATGTTTTAGTAATATTAAAAAACTATTTATTATTATGATTATTATGATTTATAATATTATTATATATTTTCTTCTTATTATTTAGATTATTATTATTATTTTTATGATTTTTAATTTACATTTTTAGAGAAGAAAAAATGGGAATCCATATCCCCTCTTTCCCTCATATGAATGATGCATAGGGGCCTCCCCATTGAGGCACGAAAAACCCCTCCTCTGGTGTCTATCTCTGGATTGGACTTCAACCACATTTCAATAGTTTTTTTGATCCAATACCTGATGGTATGTGTTTCTACACCCTGTCATATAAGTTTCCGGCCATTTTTCATCTTTTCCTTCACCCTTGGATGCTCATCCAAAATCCTATGGAATGGTTTGATATACTATTCATTATTTTTTGGTTTTTTGGTTGTAAAAATGGCCTCCCGGGTGATTTTGGTCCATGTTCCAGCAACCAACAATGAAGGAAAGGTGGTGTGTCTCTATTTTATACAGATTCACCATTTTTTGGTAAGTATTTAAACAATTTTTCCACCACCTCAAAACTATGACCTTATGGTGTTTATGGGTCTTGTAAATTGTGTATTGCGAAATATTGGTGCGATGGACGACTCCCAGGCATATATGATGGTGTATAAATATATATATATCCTCAAAGTGAATATTTAATAATTGGAATGGAAAACTGGAATTGGGCTAGGGGTGTATATATACATGTATAGAAGTATGTGTGTGAAGGTTGATGAAAACATGAGCTAGAAAGCATTCTTTTCATCTACAACATGTGGTAGGGTACATTTCCATTCACATTTAATTTTATTAAGTCATTAATTATATAATTAATACACCGTTCATAGTTTTTAATTAATGTAATTTGGTTTTTAGTTTAAAACCATCCATCATAATGATATTTAAATTCAAAAAAGTGATATATTTTTTGTTTGATAACAAAGTAACTTTTATGTTATTAAACCCATCCAATAGTGGTGTGTTTCCATAAAGAAAAATATGGACACATAATTTAATGATTCCTGCATTATTTCATTACTGTAATATTTTTGTTTGAGTTATAATTGATGACTTACTTTTATAGGTACATGAGCCCCTGAAATGTAGATTCTACGAATAAATGAGTAAAATGGAATGGTTAAAATAAATTAGTCAAGTTGGTAGATTCCCGTAAGGGTAATGAAGATGAAAAAATTAGAGCTTGTACCATAAAATCAATTTTAAAGGATTAAGAATATTGAGTGAGAATGGCCATTAGTAGGATGCCTCCTTCCAAATTGAATAACTTGAATAAATGGTTTCAAGATAATAAATTTTTTACTTTTATTAAATTGTTTGTTATGTTCTCTTATGTCCATTTTTGCCTTATCGTATAGATACCCCTTCAGGGTAATTCCCATGCTTCTTTGTTACCCCATTGGAGCATGACCTTCCTAAATGGACCATTTCCTAATGCCTTGAGTTATGTTTCAACATTGGTTGAGTGTGTTGTACCATGTACATATTTCATAGATTTATAACTTGATTTATAAATGGGAATTGAACTATGAACAAGGCCATTGACCATGCATATGCTCGTTCAAATTGATTAATCCTGTGGATATTTGTGTGTATATACATTGTTTTTTGTCAAAGTGGTTTGGAAAGGTTGTATAAAATACACAGTGAATCTTGGTTGATTGATACGTTGAGATGTCATTAATGACATATAGTTAAATGAATTATAATTCCATGTGACACTGATACCTTTTCATTGGTATATGATTTTCCTTTTTTCTAAGCCTATTTCTTGAAAATAGATTATTTTTTTCCAATTAATCTGTGAACTTTTATGGAACCTTGGGTTAATTGTCATTAAAATTTCATATTCTGTGTTGATGGTATGTATTTTTTTAGTTGGTGTCTTCATTATTTTGTGGCTCATGGTTCTTATTTTAGAGCATGATTTATGTATACAGTTTTCATTGATATATATATTGATGTTTTCCATGAAATGTGCATTAACATATGTGGTTCTCATTATATAGGATTAGAGAGATCATGGGTTCTGTATTATGGACTCATGGATGAACTCCTGTGCTCAATTGATTACCATAAAATGAACAATATATGTGATGTTTTATGATCTTCATTTAAGGGATTCCTTGTGATTTTTGTTAAACTATTGGGTAATACTGGTTCCCTAAGAGGAAACTGAAGATGGACCCCATAGGATGATGGATACACCAAGACTCAGTTGATACTTAGTTCATTAAGTGTGACACCTGTCACAAAATCATAGTTACCACACCACAGGTGATACTTCGACCATCGAAAGGACCATGGAAAATCTTAGTGACATTTGATATTTTGAATAGATATGTCATAGTGATATCTTATGGATGAAATTGTACCCCACATATGGATTTTATTGACTTGAATTGATTGAATCTTTTGTTTAATTAATATTACCACATCATTTTCATTAATTTATATTACAAGATGTACTTTTTTATTTTTATCTCTTTCTTATTAGTATACTTATGTGGTGAAATGGGAATTATAACCTAATAAAAATAAAAAGCTTAGGGGGTGCACCTTTTTGAGTTTCCATGTAACATTTTCCACTGGTACCCATGTTATGATTTCATGGGTACCTTCTTTCTAATTTATATCTTAGGTCCAATTAGGTTGTATGGGATGAGAGTTTTTATAGGATCTCTGATCATGTTTCTATTGTTAATTTTTAATCATTCTTTATTTACATGACATGTTACACTTATGAATTTAAATTGAATTATCGGGATTAGGATACACATCATGGGTCCTAGCCAACTAATATTTATATCCCAAAACCCTACTTTGTTAGCCATTATAGTGGACTACACCATATATTTAAGGGATCTGGGTTGATTTTGTTACTGCATGTACCTAGGAGATTAGATCAATGGACTGAGTCAGATCTCAGTATGCTTATGGAGATCACCAGTGGGGATTTTCTATCCTTTATTTATTATTATAATATTTTTAACGAATGGTGTATTATTTACAAATTTTAATTATTTTTCATCAACATGACATGAATTCATGTATTTTATATTGTGGAAATGAACAATTCTATTTAAATGTAAATTATTTTCTTTTTTTGTTTTATCTTTCATTTATTTATATGATCCGATTTGGTATTCTGCTTAATCCCTATCATTTCATTGTGAAATAAGAATAAGAGGGTATAGTCTCCCAACAATAACAATCAAATAAAATTATTACTATTCAGAGTCCTTCAAAATTGGGTTATATGTGATTGAGGTCATGTGACCCACCGGTCAGGCCACCCTCATAAAGGAGAGCTTGGAAAATACATTACACATAGATACTATTTTCAATTTTTAAAGGATGGAAGAAATGAAATGATAAATATTATGTAACCATTAAAACATCATAAACATTTTATATAAGTAATATATGTTCATAAAATACATCGTTATTGAATTATATTTCCAAATAAAATGATAGACAAATCACATTTCTTCGTGGAGGTGGAATCCAACTTATATGCAAAAATGAAGTTATCGTTTTATAGTGGATTGGAAGGAAAAATGATATATGTGATATTTTAATTTAAATTTTAAAATTATGAGATAAATATCATATATATACAATAAATAAATAATTATATATAGTTTTGATAATATGTAATTGAAAAATGTTTCCTCGGTTCTCAAGGCTTTACTCTGCTATACACATGATTGATGGTTTTGTTTCACATTTCATTGAAAAGGGAATTAACATTGGTTATTCCATAAACATAAAAAAATATCACTATTCGATAGATATATTTTTTATTATAATGTTATTATTATTAAATGATTCATTGATGAAAGAGAATATGTATAAAATAATGATCCTAGTCAAGAAAATTATCTACATTTATAACAACAACATTTGGATATCTTATTAAAAACCAATGGGTTAGTATTTTGGGAAGACCTGTCACTCCAAAACATGGATAATGATCTTGCGGATATATTTTTTCATTTCATTAGTGATATACATATCATTTCTTGTGTGAATAATTGATGGGAGGAGGTCCCCTTTTATATGTTGAGGGGGGCATTGTGGGAAATGACCTGGAAATTTCACAAATGAATGGAAAATGAAATATTCATTCCCAATTAATATGATTTGAGAAGACAATAAATTCAATTTTTGTATTATATAATTATGCTATATGGTTTTAAATAGGGTATTTATATATTTAATTGGAAAAATATCATTATCTTTTCGACAAACCACCTTTCATTAAACCATTTTAACCTTAATCAGGGAAATTAATTTTTAACATTTTTACAATTCATTTTGGAAAAAATTATGTTGAAAATAATAAATAATACTAAATTTTATAAATTAAAATATTCAATAAATTTTCTAAAATTCAAAAAACATAATTTGAAAAAATAAATTTCAAATTTAACCCTCAACATCTTCGAAAAATAGTTTTTAAAAGGAAATGTTATCTTAAATATAAATATTCTTATATAATGTATCAATATAAATTTTATTTCCACGACCTTAATAGGATTAATTATAATATTATTTAACTAATTGAATGTTTAAAAAAAATTAAATGTAACTTTGTAAATTCATTAAAATAAAATGATGTTTTTTAATAAAAATTAGTATTATTTACTATTCATAGAAAAAATCATTTTAGAAATATCTAAAAAATTACCTCTAAGATATTTTTTAAATTTTAATCTTAAAAAGTAAGATATTTATATAGAATAAATATACATCAAGTGGAAAAATGTAATTTTAAAATAAGTGAACAAAACTCTATAAAACAATTTTTTTTAAAAAATACATTTTTTTAATATACAAGGATTTATTATTACCAAATGCGTAGAAGAATTATTATATGAATTATAAAACATTATATTGATAATAAAATATTAAAATACCATTAAAATAATTCAAAATTATTGATTAATTTATTTATTATGATAAAAACACATTTCAAGAATAAAAATATTTTTTCATAAAAAATTTAACTTTTACTTTTTAAATGATTTATTTTTCAATTTAAATAAATTCATGACCAATGAATTTATTTAATCTCATGTAAAACAAATACATTTCATAAATTAGATTTTCATGTCAATACTAACCAATATATCAAAAATGGAATGATTGTAATTTATATTATAATTCATTTAGACTAAGTATTTCATGTACCACAATCCATTAAAGATATTAAATTTATTTAAAAAGAACACTTATGTAATATATTGGGTTGTTAAAATACCAGTAAATGTCACATCATACACAAATTTAAATCCCTAATATTTTGTATCACGACACTTCAAATTACACCTCCCACAAATCCAACAACCCTGACCATATAATTTGTAAATAATAAACAAATACCAACTAAAACAAATGGGTTTTAACTAAATCATGGTCTATATTATTGTATAAAATTTCACAAGTTGAATATAATTTTAACCCACATAAATTACCAAACCATCATCACACCATGATCAAACTCTTGTTACCCTTTCTTAAACATGGATCCATTTTAGGGTACTATTAGAACTATTCGAATATATTTACTCCAAATTTAGAATTTATATTCATTATTTCCCATACTCAACAATATCCCCTTACAAACCACTATCAATATCAAAAAACTAAATCTTCCATATGATTAAAATTTCACCAATTTTATGAACCAAAATCATATTTCCGTTTTTTATTATGTCCATTCCTTCCCATTATATCTACTATCATGATAGTTCCTTGATTAACACTAATTCATATTCTATAACCCACTAAAACATTCCATTATTAATCTCAACCATACCCCAATAAAAAAGGAAAATATTCTAAAACTTTTCATATACTTTTATTATTCATCTTATGATTAAATATCCATATCATAAAAATGTATTAAATATCTAAATAATTTTTTTTGAAAAGAGTTAACTAATCCTAAAAAACATTTTCCAAATCCCATGATCATTTCAAAATAAAAAATAATAAAAAAAATAGTTTAAATCAATATAAAAAATTTTCATCCAAGAAAACCCCTTGAATCAACACGCCCTAAACTATTAGAAATAGTTGTTTAAATAATAAAATTAAAAATGACTTCATAAAACTCTATAAGCATTATTTTACAATTTTTAGGGATCATGAATTATTTGAAGAAACCAAAAAATTTCATATTCATACTCATTCTACTAAAAACGTCAAAATATAAGGTTTTATTGTTCATATATATACTATTATAGAAATATAAAAATATGAAATATTTATTTAGTATATATAAATATATATCATAATAAGAATGAAAAATGTTTATTTAAACATTATATATATCTTCATGTTATTACTATATATAATAATTTCTATTAATAATCATCATATATAGAATAACAATGTATTATATAGAATTATTATTAATTAAAATATTTATATATTATAATTTTGAAATGAATTAATGTATTACAACTACCCCAATCCCACAAAAAATAACCCAATCCACCCATAAATCATAACCAAAATTATACCATGGAAAGTCCCCAATGAAATTCCCAATCCCCTTGGGCTAGAAACTAGTTATATTGAATTAGGGAAACACACACATGGTAATTTTTTCCCCCAATGAAAAAACATACAAGGATACATCCATTGAGAAATATGGCTTTACAAATTTATATATCATACGTCCACACTCTAAGCAAATAAAATAAATAAAATAAATCTAAATGGATCAATAATATTAATAAATGTGAAAACATCATATAATAGTCCATAAATAATAAATTGAACCCAAAAGAAAAAACACCACTACATTGATATACCAAATAGATTATTGTGAGGTATAGTTTTATATATTTTTTCCATATACAACTTTAAATAAAAACAAAAACAATATCAATTATTTGAATGTAACCCATAGTCACATGCCATATCCCATAACTCAACCATGAGAAAAAAAAGGATCATAAAATAAGGAGAATGACTATAACAAGGCACCTAGATGGAAACAAAAATGTCTCCATATAACCATTGTTTTAAAAAATATGGGAGAAAATGAGCGAAGTCATATTTCAACAATGTTTGTTTAATTGATTTATAATTGAAATAAATTTTATATAGATTAAAATACAAAAAGAAAAAATGCTTTTATAGAATAGGTTTGAAAATCCAAATAATGAATTTTACTCAAAATATATCTCATTAATTAAATAAAACCCATGATGAGGATATTCCATATAGATAACACTAAAAAACACTTTTCTTTAATTAAAATCATTCACGTTGACTTTTTTATCCATAATAGAGCGATACAAAACATCAAGGAATATATAAAACCTTATAGATTAGGGGTAATTAATAAAATTTCACACTATATAAGAGATTAAATTATAAAATATTCTAGAATCAAATAAATTCTTTTGTAGATTTAAAATTTAAACACAATTAATTATTTTTATAAATGAATATAGTTTAACCAAAAAATTACTCTTTATAGATTAATGATGTTTCACTAGAATTTAGTGAATGAAATCAATTTTTTTGGATTAAAATAACTATTCTATATCATTTAATATTGATTATAATCAATAATTAAAATTTATATTTGGTTGATAATATTTACCCAATAAAATTTATTGATTTTTTGGGAATTTCCATTTACTAACTACAATAGTCATATTCATAAAAAACTGATTTTTAATATATATTAAAATGTAATAGTTCCAAGAAAAATTATTGATCCACATAATATTTATTCAAAGTATTGAACCCTTCTAAATTACATTATTCATATTGGTATATTTTGATTATTCAACAGATTTATTAACATAAAATCATAATTTTTATATGTTTTAAAAATATTATATAATTAAAAAAATTCATTATTTTGAACTAAAAAAATTATTATAATGAATCCAAAGTTAAATGAAAAATAGTAAGCTTCTTGAATAAAAAAATTCAATGAATTAGAACCTGAAAATGAAAAATATAAATTTTTATTTGATCATGAATGTGTTTTGTATTACATATATAAATATCTAATTGGTAATGACAAAATAAAGTATTATAATAAGTGTAATTTCTATATTTAAAAATATGGTTGATAAAAATACATAAATATATATAATCATTAATGTAACTTTTTAAAAGATTGATAAATTTTTTATTAATATTTGTTATTAGTTAACATTTTAACTATTCATTTCTAAAATTTTTGGAATATTAAAAGAAATATTTCAAATATATTTCATAACAAAAAATAATACAATATCTAAATTTTTTTCAACAACCACATATTTTAATAAATGTATGGTAGAGTCCATTTACTATCTTATATGAAATATTATCAATGATAATATTTTAAAAAAAATTAATTTTCTAAAAGTTATTTAATTGGATAAATTCCATAAACATAGAAAATATATTATTAATACACACATTGTCACAGAAGAAATGAAAAAAATAAAATTAATAATTATTACTTTGAAACTTTCTTGAAGATAATAATTTTTTTCTTTTATGTGGTTATTTTATCATGTCAACTATTAAAAATTAATGAATATAACAATTCAAAAATATTGTATTGTATTATTATATCAATTCAATAAATATAAAAAATTAATAATTTAAAATAATATAGATAAAATATTAATAGTAATAAATAATATTATTATAAAATTCAACAATAAAGTTAAAAAAAATCAATTGGTTGGGATGTTGACACTATAGAGTGATATTGCCTAAATTTATAGAGGTTAAATTAGGAATTAACCTTTGATAGAATATCATGATGTTTGTGGAGGGGCATTCTAGAGAGAACTTACATTTATGATACAATGGGTTTTGAGATCATAAGGTAGTATCAATGTGGATTATTGGGGGGGGGGGTGGGTTATCAAGGGGATGTTAGTGAGTGGTCATTTGGGGGATGTATAGTGTTTGAAACTGATGGTATTATAGAGAGTGAGGGGAATTCAAAGGGATACAAGTGGAGTGGCATAAATAGTGGTCCATCAACAAAAGATCAAGAAGAGGGAGTATCATTAAGGGTTATTGAGATATATTAATCAAAATTGAGAATATAAAATAGTGATTATAGATTTAAAGGAATTAATATATAATTTTTTTAATTAATTCACATCATATATGTTAAATTAATGAAAAGTATTTGAATGTTTTATATGAAAATACACATATATGATTCCTTATATATAATTGTTAATATATGATGTTTTCTATAATAAACTATGTAATACCTACTATTTGATAGTTTACTATTAAAAATGTCAAATTTTTTTCTTCATGGAATATTTGTGTTGAATAATATAAACATATTTTTTGAAAAATAATGGTACATTCTTCAATATAAAAATACATTGCAAAAAATGAAATAATAAAAATCACACCATATATTTAATGATTTATTTTTCCATATAATTAAATAGTGCTTTCATTCATGTACATCAACCCATAATTTTTACTAATCACTTTTAAATAATATGGTTACCACCAAATAAATATTTTAACTTTGATTATAAATCCTTTAATTACTTTTAATTTTCACTATGTCCTAGAGAATTTTATAGAATAAATATTTTCTATAAAAACTTAATACCAATCATAATGGAGCTATAGAAATAAAATGAACATTATAAATGACAAATGATAATCAAATTAAAATACTAAACTACTTGGTTGAGTCATTTATCATGAATTCAATAATAAACACTAAGAGTGTAAATACTACCTTCATCAAATTACTTCTAAAATAAATTTAATGGAATCCTAACCATTAAATAGGATCTAAGATACCTATAACAAAAAAATCTATAATTATAATAACCCACATATCTGAAAAAAATATCAACATGAAGTTATTGAAACTACAAATAAATTATAATGATATAAAAAAGAAACATTGTAGTATCATCATACCGTAGAGTCAATTACCCAGAACAAGTGAACACCCCATTCGATATGTATATTTTTGATGGCCTACTAAAAAAATTAGAATAATTCATAGTCACAAACATACTATATTAGAATAAAATGCATAAGATGATAAACAGATTATAATTGATGAAAAAGATTCTAATTTAGATCAATTTTGTAATATGTCTTCAAAAAATATAAAGAGAGAGTCCTTGAAGAGAAAAGAGTGTAAGTAATGTTGGTTTCAAATGGGGAAATTTAACAAACTCAAATCAACCTCATGTGTGTAATAAGGGGATTTGGAATATAATACTTTCTCATAAATTAGGATTAACTATACATGAACTCAAACCAAGTCACCAAAATACCAAAACGATGCCTCATCATTTCCGCAAGGCTACACAGAAATGGTTAGGGTATAATCCAAACATGGGGAGACTACTACTTCAAATATAACCAATAAATGTTATACCCCAATCTCAAAATATTCATGCATTATCCATTAATATATTAAACATATCAACATTTAAGGAAATGAAACTAAGAGTCGATAATGGGAATCCTATAGTCTAGTTTATAAAAATATTGTAATAATATCGGTGATATACTTCCATATATAAAATATAACAATAAAATATTCACAAATAATTAACCCATATGAAAATATATTGGATATCCCCATAGTCAATACATATACTATATAAATATTGAACAAAACAAACTACCTTATAACCCATTGTTGATACAGTCAACTTCTAAATACATTTTCTCCATAAAAAACTATTCCAGATCCACAAATTTATTTCAATGATGAATTTTTATGAATAATAAAACCATATGATTATCTAAATATACTATAAATCGTATTATATATACATATAATGTGAATGTACAATATGAATGTGGGATTCCTCCACTTCCAAAACTCATTTGACAGTAATGATAAAATAGTATTTAAATTAATGTTTATGGTTAGTGTCACTTATCCCATTCTAAAATAAAATTTTCATCAATACCAAATCAAATTCAACATATATACATTATTTAACCTAGAAACCTTATCATATTACACACTATTTTAACAGTCTAACATAACTATATCTAACAGTACAAAAAATTCTTTATCCCATAATGGGAATACCACAAGAGAACACACATATCTATCCTATAAGTAATGATTTATCATATCAAATCCATATAATTCAACAATAATTATCTCATTATATTCCAATATAACCAAATAATTATCCTATTTTTTATTGGTAGAACAAATCAGAAATTATAATGGGGAATAAAAATCATCCAAATAATGTAAAAATAATATGAATCGAAGATATCCAAACCATGATAAGAAGAATCCAAAATGAAAAATAAACCAAAAAGGGAAATCAAAGAAGGATTTTAAAATGAAACATTATTTCATAACAATCCAATTATATAAAAAAATGTGAAAATAATTATGGGATCTAATAGTAATGAAATAATAGGTATTTTCTAACTCTTATACTTGACCACATGCCCACTATTTAGACTTTACCAGATAAATCCATTATAAACATTTCATAGTAAAATACTTATCTATAATATTCATTTAATGTCATCATAGAGAAAGCTCAAACTACATTAAAGTATAATAATAATGTTATATATTAACCCATATTATCAAATCAATAATATAAAAAAATATCATTTTCCATGAAAATTGTCCTATTATTTTTGTATCCATAGAGTATTGATAGTTTAAATCATTATTAACGATTTATCAAATTCACCATGAAGAACTATACTCTCTCGTATATCAATCATAATCTATTTTCACATTTTATCCACATACCAAAAAAAGGAAGAGTATGACAATCATGAAGATCAACCATTAATTTATAAAAATCATCAACTTTACATAAGAACTTGGAAGGAAAATAAGTCACGAAACTCTATAAGAAGATCATTATCACTTAGGTCATATAAGATTTTCCCCACAATTGGAATTATATATATATTATTACTATTTACTTAGACATCATCAATAAAATCGGTGTCCATTAAAATAATATCATTATCTATAAATCAATGTTCTAAGACATTGTGTCCCTTATAATGAAAATTTTAACAATGCTAGGGAGTGAACTGAATATATTCATTTCCATAAATATCAATATCAACCATTAACAAAATTTATATTGTTATTATATTTACATATTATCATCCACTATCAATTGGTACTATGAATATACTCTTTCATACCTCAACCACAATGCTCAATTAAAAGGGAACTACCTCTAAGAACTATGGAGGACCACACTCAGATACTTACATTCTTTATATAAAAATAATATGAGATAATACATTTATAATGTTGATGGTGAGTTCCCTATCCCACAACCTAGTAAATTATCATGTATGTCATTGTATCCCCAAGGATCATTATATACCATTATATAAGATTTGTGTGAATTCCCATATATGTCACATACAGATTATATAACCAATACCTAATTTTTTCATGGAACCAAAAAGTCATATAATCAATAAAAATCACCAAAAGGAAACTTCTCAAGATCCCAATTACTATAAAATAAACAAGGGACTTGATGCACATCCCAAACCAACAATAAATTTTAATAGGTGAATGTTTCAAATTAATTAAATCTAACATTATAATTAATCTTCTAAAAAAACTAACCTAGATTCTATAAAAAATAATCCTCCACATCAAATAGAAAACTCATAGAAATCTATGCTTCCTAAAAATGCCACCTCTCACAATATTAACATTAGACCAAAATATATAAAAAAAAATATGATTTGCCCTTTTTTAAGGCATGTAAAAATAATATTTTAAAATTATTCATGTAAAATATCATTCCATTATTAAATAGAGAATACCATTTCCCAAAATATATTAAAAAATCCACATCCAAACTATTCATTTAAAAATACTTATTTTATTGTTCATTTCTGTCAAAAAATTCAGAAAAACAAATATTATTTGAAATATCATTTTAAACAATTTAACTCCTTTAAAATAATTTCCTAATAATGAACTCATATCACCAATGAAAATTAATATGTCGATCGATGATTCTCTTTCAACTGAAGAAACATTAGAAAAACCATTTATCTGAGATATGTATTTTTTTATGACAATTAGGCTTACCCAAGGGTTGTTATACTATATTGGATATAAATATTCCATTAATCCCTCATTATTATAATAACAGTAACCAAATGAAATAAAAAAACTATTATTCCAAAAAAATATAAACCAATCGAAGTAATCAGTTACGTAAAGGACAACAACCACATATGTCATCAATTAACCATAAAATACAGTACTAATTATCGTAAATTTCAATAATAATATACTATATTTCAATCCAAAAAAATATATATGTTTTTTATTCATCATTAATATTTTGAAATAAATATAATGAAAATAAATATAAATAAGAAGCATAAGGATGCTGTTATCCTAAAAAAATGTATTAATGACTCAAAAAATCCCTCAATAATCCTATAACAAAAAAACAAATTGTGATTACTCATAAAAATGGGATTATATTAATAATATACTAAAAAATTTAATATAAATATAATATCATATTCTATATCAATCTATAAAAGTAACAGGATTGTTTGGACCATTGGACATATGACCATCTATCTATATTCTCAATACTACTGACTAGTAGTGAGGGTCTATAGGTGGTACATCATGGAGGATTTACCATTTGGATTGAAAATAAATATAGCATAACCATAACTAAATAAAAGGGTTGAATAATAGAATAATTAATGGTAATGAATAATTACCATGGAAAACCCAAATAAACCAACCATGCATGAACATACTTATATATAAATACTGATATTGAATATACATTATGAAGTAAATGAAATAGTAATTTATTGAAAAAATATTAAATAAAAAAAATACACAAATATAGTAGGTAGCCAGAGTACACACTCAACCCCCAGCTCCACATCATGTTATAGTCCATAGAAACCAACAATTAAAAGCATGATCTATGTTTCTAACCAGGATTCAATATTGTTTTTTTGCCTAACAAGCAACTACACAAATATTTTGTGAGGAAACCTAAGTTGACTAACACAAATAGTGTCTATTAAATGTCTAATATATTTGTAAAAAATAGTCAGTGTGTAGGAATAACAAGTAAGGTTGAAAAATTTATCAACCATATTGATGTGTTTGGAGGATTGGATCATTACATAGACATGTGTGTTGGAATTGATGGTGCAGTGGTATCCTAAGATATTATTGATCCTTTAGGTTGCATTAAGGAGTCAGGTGAATCCATGTTGGTTCTTATGGAAGATGGCTCAATTAGAGGAATTTGTGACAGAATAATGGTTACAAATAGGATGATCATGTGTCTAGGGAATGGGATGCCATGTATTGAGCATAGAAGTCGATTTTGCAGGACTGGTGAACGAAGAATCAACTATGGAGAAATAAATAGCTTAGGCAATTCCCTAAAATGGGAAATGATCCCCAGAATATGATCCCAATGAGTAGTATCCTATTACTACATTTATTGATGTTACCAATGACTTTTATGATAATAGGATCCCTAGTCTGAGGAGGAAGTAAACATAGAATGTCAATAAAAAGGGAACGAGGATTACTCTCATTTTCAACTTCCAATGGAAACTAAATCCTCTATGAATTATAAATCCAGGTTTTTGAAGGTAAATAAGGATATATAGTATATATGTTTAGTTTTTTATGACACTAATATTCAACCAAAATCCATGGGGTGTGGGTTTGTGTAGATTGAGTGAACAGTGATTCCTCTGTAGGATTTGAAGGAGGAGAATCATGGAAAATGAGACGAGAAACAATCCCTATGTGGCCCCAAAATCTGATAGTGATTCAAATAAATAGATTTTTACCAAATGGTATTCTAAATTGATCGATATTTAATGAATCATTCCCCTCGAAGAGAATGATTCTGAAGGACTACACCAATACACCAAGGAATGTGACTACTAGTTCTATGATGTTATGATGGAGTGATTATGAGTAATTCAAGTACATCCATCATGGAAACTCTAAATCAGAATTGGAAACTATTTAAACATATTACTTTTACATATAACATTGAAAGTTAGATGGTGCGGTCTAGAAATACATGGAATTACTCTTGAACTCATAATTTTTTGGGGATGAATCTATTTTTTCTCTCAATGATATTGATGTATAAGATATTAAAATGATGGTGATATACTTAGGTATTACGCTAAATGAGGAAAAATATATTAGGATCGGCATGTAAGACCTGTTATTTGTTGGTGGATTTAAAGGTGGGAAGATAAGTATAGAGAAAAAAATTTAGTCCTATGATAAGATATCATTTCACTTTGAATAAACTACGATGGATAAACTAGACACTCATGTAAACAATATCTCTTGAAAATTATGCAGGCAGTCTAATTGTGGTAGGATTAATTTTTAATTTAATAATTATTTTATTTATATTAGTTTAAACTCATGTTCTTCAATTTTTCCATTATAATTGTTTGATAAATAAAAATTTAATTGATAGTGCAAGGGATCCTGGACATCTCTACCTACTTCTTCCTCAGCCCGACGTCTCTAAATGTAAGAAATGTAAGTGGAAGATAAGACCATTGTTATATCCCCAGTATTCCATGTGCAATGAAAATCATAAAAATATCTACAAGTTTCATCATAAATATGAGTTAATAGTCTTGACTAATACAATTTGAAATCTATTGTGATAATATTATTTTAACCTATGAGCTTTTCTACGACATTTTATATCATGAACCCAAGCATCAACCATGTCATGTAAAAATATATTTCAATTTAACCTATAATCTCATCTAATGTTTTCATTATCTATATGAAAAGGGTCACTGAAGTTATACATTTATTTATTTGACCGCTGATTGTATCCAAGAAATTTGACATTTGAAATCCAGGAATCTCTTCAAATGTCTATATTCTTATTGAACCTATGACCATGTCTATGGATTCCAATGTTACTACTAAAGTGTGGTATAATTCATCTTACCTATGATATAGTCAAATGGATTTTTTGTGACGAGCACTGGTATTGATCATGGTGTAATATCACTCATCTACCATATGAGCTCAACCATGGAATTATTTACCATGATATTATGTGCTACACATGAAATAGTATTATAGTTAGTCACATTGATTTTAATAGTTATACAAGGGACATGTGAAAATATTTATGAAATCTTACAAAATAAACATACCTTTAATCACTTCATGGGTTTGTTATAAAGATGCCATGGGTTATGGACGTACCATCCAAACCTCATCAAATACCATTTAGTAAGGGTCAAAACTCATAATCTAAAAAGTGAAAATATTATAGGCCATAACCATTAATTTTCATCATAATACTTCACACATTTCATATTATTAATAAATTTCATATATTATTGAGTCAAATAAAAATCCCAACTGTAGTTTATTTTTCATATCATAGCTTAATTTAGTTTAATTCTATTGGGCCTAATTATTTATAAGTGATCAGGTGGTTCCTGGAAAATCCATTCCACATGCAAATTTGTTAATTCCATTTCAAAACATTAAAAAAACAAATGATGAAGGATTTATATGAATATCATGTATTCCATTATTCAATTCATTTCCACATTAAGAAGATATTTGGTCACATCCATTATCATGGAAAACCCACGAACACCATAGTGGTTTTTTGGACATAAGGATAAAAGGCTATGAAGGAATATGGCTGAACCAACCCACGAGTTGGTGTTAGTGGTTTTCTTATTGCTCCTACAATGCATAATAGGGTAAAATAATATCTAAATAAGGTCTAGGTTTTAAATTTATGTCGTTTTATAATTTAAGAGTAATACGATGAATGTCCAATATGCAATAAAATGAAAACAATTTTAAATTACGAATCGTTTTGGGAAAAATCATTATAAAACTCACTCTAACATCGGATGCTTCCCTCATCCATTATCATTAATATATTCAAATAGAAATTGGAGAAATCATAATATTAAAAAAATCACAATTATTCATATAATATTGCATGGATATAACATAAAAAATGGTGAGATAATGGAAAGGGTGAGGAATTATTGACATAATGTTGGCTATACAACTTGATGGATGACGGATGAATCATATTTTGTATGAAGGATATACATCCAAGACTAGAAAATCGGGATGACTCTCATGTGTGGATGTAGTATGGGATGAATGGGGGAGGAAATAGGTAAATTATAATTATGCTGGAGAGGGGAAAACATTAAAATCACCATATTTAAAGGGCCATAGGGTTTGTTTAGTCGAGTTGGAATACCATTATCAAATCATTCAATACGTTTACTCATAATGAATAGATCCTCGCACGACTAGGTGCACTGAATGAGAAAAATAAACAGATTCATACAAACTCCCCAGGCTAGTCTCCCTAGATCAAACCAATGTTGTTGACCCATTGGGGTATATGTAAAAGACTATAGGGGCCTCTTTAACATCAACATAGACCTAATCTCTCTCACATGAGATGAGTTTTCCATATAAAGGCGTTTATCTCTCAGTTTATAACATGCGTATATTATAACTCAAAAAAGTTATAACTAATGGGGGTAAGGAATAATCAATTAAAAGAGGTCAGAGTATGTCACCAAGGTATAACAACATCACATGTCATATATCATGTGACAAGTCCCTAATCCACTTTGAGAATCCTATAAAATAACTACTCCCTAGAGGGCCATGATAATATCTTAATAATGATAAAGAGGATACACATACTTGGTATCCATATACAAAAATACCCCAATAATGTTTACATACTCGAAATCCACCATCATTCCTAGGGTTTCCATTATTCACATAATTGTTTAACATGACTAATAAAGTAAAAGAACATAATTTAAAGTTCATCGGAAATCATCTAAAAAGTATAATGGTTCCAAAATTATAAGGAAGATATTCAAATTGGATTACCCCTCGTTTTGACAGAAGGATTAGAATTTGGAAACTATCGGAATTATAATTGGTAACTAGGGTATACCTTCTTAATATTAGATAAAAGTGACATAATATATTACGGTGGAAAAAAAATGAAATGTCATAATACCCATTCATGTTAACTCAAGTTAAATCTAATATAACCATTAAATCAGGGTACACGATATTTAAAACATATAAGGGTTTTTAATCCATCAATATATATTGATTAAATGACGTTAAGACATTTAAAAATCTCATATATATGGAATAAAATTTTGTAGTTATAAAGAAATCAACACATTAGACAATATTTAACTCTCACCAAAGAAAAATTGAAGAAAATACCCATATAAGTTTCTTTTAAACCATTTAATATATTCATAATTTATAAAAAATGGGCTAAATTAAATAAAATTCAAAGTCAATGTTATTGGGGAAAAGACTGTTGAGGTTAAAATTGGTATTTTAGTTAATTAACACCACAAACTTATAAAGATAAAAACAAGATAAACATTCATTAATATATTTAAGGAGGATCAATTTAGTAATATTAAAATATAAATTTATATGTATCCCATACTATGTTTTATTGAAAATTTAAATAACCATCCCATTTATCACAAGAAAACCACTAAGGGGTTAGATAATAAGTCATATGTGGTTTTATGAGGCCTATAGGGAAACATTCATTCCATAAAATATATATTTTAGTGAATCCCAATAGAATATTATTTATTAGTGACAAATTACACCATTAGTGGTTTTTATATATAATCATATCATATCATGGTCATCCTATTCATGTTGTGTCTAGTTAATCTCATAATTATAAAACAACATGGAAAGATACTCAGGTTATATAATGTTGATGATCCATACTAAAAAATTCATTAATTAGTCATATTTTGTCAACATTTTTATTTATACCTTGGTCAAATTTGATTAATTATCATTCCCAACATATAATGGTACATGGATTTAATAGCTACTATGAAATTTATTTAGCGATGACCTTATTATTTCCTTTTGTCTCAAAATATAACGACTATATATATGATGGTTAGATTATATGGGAAACCCTAAATAATTTGTAAATAACATAATTTTTGTAAGTGTTTACAAAAACCGAATAAATTTTAACCACAAATGTTTTATCCAATGTAACTAATGGTAAATGGATCAAACATATAATAATTTGTTAGATAATGTATCACTATCATATTGACACATTAATAACCAAATCATATTTGATAACTGTATTTGGGAATGTTATCAAAGACCCTGAAATGTAGGAATGTAATAAAGAAATAACATAAGCATGTTATATATATGAACAAACAAATTATAACATAGTCATGGTGCATATAAAAGCATTGAAAACAATTATATTGGCTTGGAATATTGATATTCATGTTAATTACATGCGAATCCTATATACCAAAGGTGATTCATGAATGACCCCCATCTATTTCTTTCAAATAAAAGAGGTAAGAATCATATATCAACAAAATAATAATGATTGGATGTACCATATATAGCCAAAGTGAAATAATAATCTACTCTAATAAAAATCATCATGAAAAATACCAATATTCCTAGAACCTTTATCTTTCCCCCATGAGTGGGTTGATTATAAAAATAAATGATCGATTTAAAAAGTGTTGAAGTATTATTAATTTGTTGTATAGAATACCAAAATACAATTAAAAGGGAATAAGGTATCTATAAGACCACATTGTAATGTCCTATCCCGGCTCACTCAAAAATAGTTTTCAGACCTGTTAGCCACATTTAATCATGTGTGTCTCCCTATATGAAAGATTTTGTGGATAAGCATCAATTATGTATATGTTTTGTATATTGGGGATACTACACCCCATTAATCGATAATAAATATATTTTAAAAATATTTTAATATATATTTTTTTGGAAGAAAATAATTATTTGTAACCTAGAATAACTAGGGAAAATCCAAATTAACCATCCAAGAATTAACATGATAATTTATTGACATAGACAATCAATATAAAAAAATCAAAAATCACAGATTTCCCAACTCCATTAGGTATAAAAAGTACTAGATGGTACCCCATATCAATATCATTTCCTAGATGATAGTAATGAAATAAATAAGCTTCATCAATGAAACATCCATACATTTAAGAGAATTGTATAGGTACTAAAATTAAGATCAAAGAAAGAGTTATTAAAACTCAATATCTCTCCACCAATAGATATTAATTAAAATTCATAATATTAGTATGATATAATTTGTGGGTTGGTATAATAGGATTGTAAGTAAAATAAATATTAAACATGTAAATATGAAGAACCTCAAGGGGTGAATGTTCATCTCTAGCAACATTAGCCACAATTACATGTCTCTAAACAAAATAATATAAAATGGAGTTTTGAATATAAGTATACAATCCCAAGAATACATGTGTAAGTAAAATCATATAATATTCTATTTGTTTCATGATATTAATGTTTTCTAAATCATAGGTAATACAATTAACACAAAGGCATGATACAATTTAATTCATCTATGAGCCTATATATGGTATTATGTATCAGAAACACAAGTATCACTCAAGTCATTTCATAATATAAATACTTATAACCTCTAGGCACATTATATGAAATTCTTATTCGGAAATCAATTTTATCGCATGTTGTAACATAATTAATTTGAACTTTGAGCTCATCCAATGCATTCCATCAGAGAAAATAGGTATCACTCAAGGTAGTATATATTCACATCGAGCCTCTGATAACACCAAATGGTTCCATATTAGGAAACCAAGTATCATCGAATGGACAATGTAATTAATTTAACCTCCGGTACCCTAAATGTAATTATATTTATGGAACCTCAATATTTCTCAATGTATAATATCACTCATTATCACTGTTATCCAATACAAGGCATTCCATATCTGGAACCCATGTTTCACCCATGTAATAATTAAATAAGAACTAACATTGTATTTAATATGTAAACATGTACCATAATAAATATCAATTTAATATTATAGATTAATCATACATTTAACCACAACATCAAATTCTGGAAAAATTTCTGAGTGATATGGTCATACCATTCACTCCCCCATTAAATACCATTTAGTCTAGGGAATTACACAAAATCTAACAAGGTAAAAAATTAAAGGCTTGAACATTTAATTTTTATAGCAATCATTTACTTATTTCATATGATTCATTAATTTCATATATAAAATAGGTAAATAAATGGATATGTGTAGTTTAATTTCTATATCAAAACCCAATTATGTATTACAAAATGAGCCTTATTTATTTTAAGTAGTCATGTAGTCTATTTAATATCCAAACTAGATAAAAAGTAATTAATTACATTTTAAAACCATCAATATCAAACATATAAATGAGATACATATATTTTATATATGTCATTATATAATTCATTTCCCCCTTAATATTATCTTTTGGTCACATAAATTATCAAGGGAACCCAAACACATGTTTGTTCCATTCGGGATAGAAATAGAAATGGTCATTAAGGAATATGATTGATACCACCCATGGTGTGGTTTGGGTTGGGGTCATAAAACTCAAACCATTAACATGTGTGGAAAATTATATTAAGAAATGGACCGAGTGATGAATTTAATTAATTTCATATTTTATGATCAACACAACTAATGTTCTTTTTCTAGCATAATAGAATCAATTTATAAATTTAGACAACAATAAGGGAAAATCTGAAGAACACATTCATTGTGATTGGTTTGATTCAATCATCAATTATCAATATTTTGTTTGAGTTTTAATGATTAAAATAATATGATTATAAAGACTCCATGGAAATAAATTATATGAGATTTTATTAAATTAACATCCATAAAATAGAGATAAACAAAGTAGGGAAGGCGGTGGAATCATTGAAGTACCATTCACTACCAAATGTTACTAATTATGGTCGAATTATATTTCATGTGAAGGATATCCTTCTTATCCTATAGGAGGATGGATTGGGAATTCAGGAAGTGATATAGTGTTTGAATAATGAGAGAGGAATTATAGGAATTAATCTTAAGGAAGATAGGGAAAAATTATTAATTCACCATTTTGGAATGGGCACACACTTTGGATGCATTTTTTGCCAAACCATGTACCACCTCTATCAAAATTTCACATGGACTC
This sequence comes from Viscum album, assembly GCA_963277665.1. Taxonomy (NCBI): domain Eukaryota; kingdom Viridiplantae; phylum Streptophyta; class Magnoliopsida; order Santalales; family Viscaceae; genus Viscum; species Viscum album. The sequence goes on along the minus strand of OY728133.1, from coordinate 146,056,384 downwards.
TCATATCTTAGTGAATGGTTGGAAAAAAAATGTACCAACTTCATGGAGATACTTTCCAAATACCTTACCCCCAACCATGGAAATGATCATATTTTGAAAAACCACCCATAGCTAATGTGGTTTTCATTTTTATAGTTTGGAATAAAACATCCATATTTATGAGACATTATGAATATAGTAAAAAACCATGTAACACCCCTATAGAAACCCACAATTCAGTGGCACTGTAATCCCTAGTAGTAGATAACTATGTTCCTCCCTTTGGTTATCCAATGACTGGGATATAGAATCTAAATTATCTCAAAATCACTTTTGGGCTTCTAAGATTGCAATAGGTCCTTAAAACACATGAAAAATAAATTTTAATAGTTCCAAATCATAGAATTTTCATATGATTCAAAATTTGGCCCAACCACCAAATTCTAAAAATCACATTTCCCTTGAATTCCAACCAATCCCAGAACATGGGTAATTATAATCCATATAGGAAAACATACCAATAGTGAAATTACTTAGAATTTTGTGTGTTATTTTCTTTTATGATTCTGTGAATCATCAGATACAAAGTACCCACTGAATGACCGTGTTTCACAATGGCTTGGTGAATCCCATAACCTAAATAACTATATTCGATAAAAAGAAATGATTAAAATTTAAGAGGTGAATAAGGATGTTTGAATAATATTTATAACCTATTATCTAGTGTAATGAAACACGTATAATAACTTATATAAAATGTTATAAAAATAGAAAAAAATGAATGGGGACAAGAGAAGGCGATGAAAACACAGAATGGCCTTAAATAACATTCCAACTAAAATGTCATGGGTGATGACCACTAAATTTCAATCATATCCAAAATTTTAATACCATATCCTTTTTGTATGAAAAATGTAGATCAAATTCTAATTTTTTATTCTGAAGATGGAGAACTTTTCAAAAGTTATATTATAATTGGAATTATGATAGTATATACATCATGAAGTGATGTTTTTTTGATATTAATAGAGGCTTTGGAGTAGAATTATGTTATTAGGTGAGTGTTCAATGCTTCATGTTTAATATTGTATGTTTGGAAATGGTTCTACACATTACAATGGTCTCTAACTATATTAGGGAAACCATGCTCGATAATCAATCAATTTGGTTTTTTATAGTAGTGTAGCACACATTTGGGGAGAAACCCTAAAAATGAAATAATTGTAATAATAGGGATATAATGATAACCCTATTTAAATATATTAATGTTATATTGAAAATAATTTTAATAAAAAACATGAACCAAATTCTTGAGAAAAATATCCTCTCATTTTGAAAAGCATTATCTTTTCTCAAAATTCCGAGTATATTTAAAATAAATTAATTTAGTTGAAATCAAACTTGAATTACTCTAGTGGAATATTAATTTATATAATGCTTAAAATTTTTTCCATTATTTATAAACTAAATTAAAAAACATTCTCCTTGTGTTTTTTCTGGAGAAGTAAAAAAGTACCTTGTAAGGTAAATAAAAGAAATATTCCATAAAAGCAGTATAATAAATGTCAAAAATGGGTAGAAAAGACATTAAAACACAGTGAATATTAGTAAATATTTTATAAAAACAAGGACTAGAATGATAAATATACACCTTCAAATAATTACATATAAACAATCTCAGATAATAATTAGATTGAAAAATTATCCATTACCTTAGGTCCAATATCATTTTTATGTATCCAAACATCCTATATAGTGATTTAAATAATGTAATTTAATTATTCTATAATGATAGTAATTTATATGATATCATATGTGATCATATTATCTTCTTTTGGTAAACATATTTCATTATTAATCTTTATTTGAGTATTAACTGCTTTATTTTCTCATGGATGTTTTGTCGAATAAGTTCACGGTCTCATTCTGAGGTTATCTTTTTGTCATTCAAAAATTATATTAACATAATATATATTATTTTTATTTATTCTATACACTTATATAGTCACGATTTAATGGATATCATGTTCAATCATTCACCTCACATCGTGGAGATAGTAGGTTGTATTTACACATGATCAATTATATAATTCTTTTAACTATGTAATGGAATTTATTTGGATAATATATATATATTTCCAAAAAATACCTTTTTATAGTAATAATATATAATTTTTATTTCCATCATTATACCAATCAATGTAATGTTATGGTGAGAAATAGATTACACCAATGTGTGGAGATGGTAAGTTGTACCTACGCATGCATGGTGATTTATTTTTTCTCGTAGGATGGATAAAAGGTGTAATATGGTTGTTGAAAAATTATAATAACATCTCAGTATATAATTCTACTGGATTTATTAATTTATAATGAAATAAATCATGAAGAGGAAGTATAACAAGAAAGAATTCAGAATGAATCAGAAGAGGATATTAACTCTCCTTTTACTGGCTTATACTAAATATTCTCTAAGATCACTAGAGATGGTATTTTAAAAAAACAAGAATATCTATAATTTTTCTTGGGGATTTTATAAATGATTTTTTTGGGTATGACTGATCAAGAAGGCTCAAATTGATGTGTAGAAGTTTTAGAAGAGGTTCCCAGTTATAATTGAAGTGAGGGGCACTTTTAGAGCCCTAAAAATATTAATTTTTAATAAATGAAACCCCCAAACAGAAACCACCAATATGTCACAATTTATAATATGAGATGATATAGTGTTGTAATCTAATAAATGATTTATTTAGAAATTATTTTAGGTCAATTTAAACACTATCATTTTAATTAGCACTTCGTTATTCTATTTAATTTGAATAAAGGTAACTATTATTTCAACATTAAAATGGAACAATAATTATTTATTTGATTTAAATTACACAATAAATAAGTACGTTATAGAATTTTGGACCATATAATAATAATTATTTATTTTTTTAATGTTTGTTATGATTTTTAAATAATTTAATAAAAAAGTGTTTTGACAAAACAACAATAATGTCTATTATGAAACTATTAAATTCATTTATTTTAAAAAATACCATGCTAAGATGTAATAATATAGAAAATAGTTTTATTATATCTATATGTTGTCTAGGGAATATTTAATAATCATTGAACATATTATTTAGCTCAAAATTATTAATTTTAATATTTTTAATAACATTAATTTCATATCTCCAATAATAAAATAATTAATAAATCAATTCTGTGTAATTATTAATATACTAATTTTTGGGTAAATATTAAAAATGAAATTATACGATGATGTTAAATATAATATTTTTCACAAGTATACATTTAGTAGAATTTATCTAATGGAAAATTCAACTATAAAATTTTTATACTTGTTAAATTATGACAATGACAACATTAACATAATTTTAAATAAAATAATATAATTCACAGAATATATTCCACCTAGATAAAAATGTTAAATAACTCTACACTTTATGGATTATGGTCAATACATACTCGACCAAAAATAATGGGGCACATTTTATGGTTCTTATGATGGTTGTAATCATATTAATAATAATTGTTTTATCAATTAATTAATTTATACATAATTAATGTATACGACTTTAAGGTAATAATATATTTACTAAAAAAGTAAAAATAAATAATAATTAAAAATAAAAATATTTCCTTCAAATATGTATTTATAATTATATTTATTTTTTGGATAACTTTATACAAAAATGGATTAGATATTAAAATTTGAGTGACTATTATTTAACTTTTTATTGAATAAAATAAATTATAATATAATATTATCATCCAATAGGTTTAAAATGGACACAAATTCAATACAAGGGTGATTTAGTTCAAAACACACGCATAAATTTAAATATATACAACTTTTAGGTTAAATTTATAATACTATTCTTCCCTTAATTTCCCATTTTACCCATTTACCACATTAATAAAAATAACCAAATATACTATTCATAATGCCCAAAAATAGAATAACTCAATTTATATAATACGGGCCTTCTAATTCAAAATGTGGAATCTAGTTATAAAAATTGAAAACACAGTGGTTTCAGTAATTAATTTTCAACTATTCCATTATTAAGAATTATTGAACAAGTTTTTAAAAGTTATAACATTACAAAAGATGGAAATGTTTTTACATTATAATTTAAAGTAAAATTAATTCTAATAATGTAAATTATATTAAATGATAGAAATATATTCTATAAATAATTTAAAAATATTAAATTATATAATTTAATTATATAAATTATTTCGAAGAATAAGGCTATTTTAAATTAAAATGTTGTATAAATTTACTAAACTTAAAAATTTAAATCCTATTAGAAACATAAAAAAACCACTTGAAGAAAATTTTAATATCCAGTTTATAATGAATAATTTTTTAATAGAATATAAAAATTTGTCAAAAACGGATTTTAAATGTGTGTGGCATCAAAAGACGTTAATAATTCATTTTTTAAAAAAACATATCCTTTACCCCAAATACTACATTTGTTCTTACAGAATGTCTAGAAAAAATAGAATATGAATTTTAAAAATTATTTGGAATCCCTAAAGAGTGATTTTTTATTTTATATAATCGATTTATTCATTTAAATGGTTTTTTCAAAAGGTTGTTAATTCATATTGATACCCTCCTTTATAATTAATATGTTATAATATTTAGTTGTTCACATAAACTCATTATTATTTGAAATTAATTCTATCCAAAGAATATGAAATTGTGTTTAACACAAGCTTGGAATAGTGATTCATATACATCAAGTTAATACAGTGTTACATACAACACAATATAATCTTTGTTTAGCATACAAAACAAGACATCAATGAATTTAAAAAGAATATATCTCATAATTTCTCAGGATCTCACATTGTACCCCCTTAAAATGAATTCTACCCTCAAAATTCATTGGGGTTATAAAATGATCACTACTAGAATGATTCTTTCATAGAAACCCACATCCTAAAAAGGAATGATGATTACTCATTTTAAAAAGGATGGTTATAAACATAATAACTACCCAAAGATACTCCTGACTAGGATTCCATATAGAATAAAATAGGTGGAAAAAAGAAAACATAGATATGGAAGAAAAAAATAAGTGTAACATTCTAACTGAGAGTGATAGAGAACAATGTTTGGAGAAGTTTAACAAAAAAATCCATAAATATGTAATTATTTAAGGGACCATATAAATCATTAGATAAGATGGTACTAAGATAACCTTTTTGGTTTCAAGATCATTTTAATAATGTTCAATAATTTTTCCTAATAAGTAACACCTACTTGATATCAGTATAGACTCACTATTGGTCAAGCATTGAACAATTTCACATCATCTCTTATTTAATGAAATGAAGTCGTATTTTTCATTATTAAAGTGTTGGAAGATCATGCGATCCATAAATATAATGATTAAACACTCTATATGTCTTAAAAAAAGGTTATCATTGGTTATGAATTATGTATAAATCCACATATAGTGAGATAGTACTTTAATCAATCAACAATAAACTAGAGTATACCATATACTATCCATAAATGGACAACCTTATAATCCCTCAAAAAAACTAAAAATAAACAACATTAGTAAGAGGTAAACTAAATGGTCATATAATTTGTCTCCCATATCTCAATGGGAAGTTCTTGGTTAACACATTCTAAACATTAGATTACCTTAATCATATTTTTTTGAATCATGTTAATAACGTGAATTACTATAGAGATTTAGTGAAAACATGCATGATGTCAAATATTAACTCTTACAACATACCAAAAATCCCAAAAAAGACTATATACTCAACCCATGATATCACTTTGTCCTTATATTAGTACTAAAGTCATTAATAAAATAAAATATCTCATTATCTCTTTATCCAATCAATAAGCATATATCATGTTTTTTTTAAAAATACTTGAATAAATGTTGATGGTTAGCAATACCATTCAACATATACATTCAAGTACATAACGTATAAAATAGGGTAACAATCCTTAGATGTTTTTATTCCATAATACCATAATATTTCTCAGAAATCATTATCCTTGATAATCATGTAATCATTCCACTGTCTTCTTACTCCATTATCCGAGCTTTATCATTTTATTAATTAACACTACTTTCGAATCATATATCATTCGTAGTATCTTCATCATCAGAAAAATAATTACTACCAAATAAACCATGATGATTCTCTTCCAGATATTTTCCTATTGGTCATTGATTTTCATAATTCCCAAACATTACCCATTTAAATTTTCTAATCATAGTTGATTCCATAAGAGTACAATTATCCTTTTTTATTGTGCTAATTGAACAATATCCTCTCTAGTTATTGGATTTTGACCTTATATTACACATTCAAAGCATCTTATAGTTCCTTTGAATAATTATCCTTGATGTCTCCTCCAACATGATTGACATGATGAAAATATAACTTTTATTCTTATGTGGTCACCATGAAAATCCATTTTTCTCTTATTATCCAGACTGGGAAACTCACCAATTTTAAGATTAATGATCATATTATGATATTGAAAATTAGGAATAATACCGATGTTTCACATTCTAACTCCCATTTCAATTGTGTTCTCATGAATAATAACATTCCATTGTCCATGATATTCTACATTAACAAGAATCCTCCCACTTCCAACCATTTTCTAAATCACAAATGGAATACTATGAGAGGTAAAATTGATACAAGGAAAACAACATAATAAAAGGTGTGTGATTTCACTCTATAACATCATTTGTTTAGTACTAGGTTATATAGGATCATTACCATAATTCTAGCACTGTAACTTATAGTTATACATACCCTTTGTAAATTCCTATACATATCCTTAGAAATATATCTATAACCTCACTAATGTTTTCACATTTTAGTTTATGATGATTAACTCAACGTTCACTTTGATTCCAACTCTAATGACCCAAGTATGGCATAGATGGATATTAAATATCTTCTGTAGAATACTTAATTAATTACAAAAATAGACACCAAAAAACCGTATTAGTTAGTGTCTTTGGAAACATGTTACACATTCTTCTATATTTTTGATAGATCTTTAAAATCACCCATAAAGATTTTCCCCATTAGTTCTCTATTCTAAAACATTTTTTTATATCCTAGGGATAAGGGAACATAAAAAGGGTGAGATCAAATGCATAGTAAGGGTAAAAATGGAGTTCATGAAACAAAATATAAACATAAGAATGTAAAAACATGATCATATATTTTGAATTTCAAAATCATGAGTTACAAAATAAAATTTGGCAGAGCATAAGGAATAAGTCATAATATAAAATTAAAAATGTTAAAATAGTATTTTAAAAAAACAAGGAATTGTGGAAAAACATATGCCTAGAATATAGTTTTTATATTATCCAAGGCTCATACTAAGATTATCAAAGAAGACAATGAACCTTACAAAATTTAGTTCGCTCCTTGCTCCTACCATACATTACTGTAACTGATTTACATGTTATTTCAGCCATGTATCATTAAACTATATTTACATTCTGTTTCAGCCATGTATATCTGATGAGATAGAAATCATTTACTGATGTATTGGAGAAAATATATGTCCCACACATTACATTATGAGTCATTCATACATGTGCCACAAATAAATAAATCATTCTTCATAGAATAACTAATGAAGAAATGAGTATTTTAATCGTCATTCCTTCATAAAATAATCTATATAAAATATAATTCACTAATTAACACAATAAAATCATAGAAATAATGGGGATAGAAACATAACCCTCTTTAAAGAGCGTCATCATAGATGGAAAATAATTTTTTGATAAAACATGTCAAATTATTTCTTGAAGAAAATAATAAGTTCTCTTCAAAAATCATTTTTTTTCTCCAAATGATTTAAAAATTTAAAGTAAAAAAAATTATTTTAAAATAAAATTCTAATAATTTTGTGTAATTTTCATGGAAGTGAGGTGTTAAAAACCTTCCATGCCATAAAAGATAAAAGAGAAAATATTATCCTTATATATTTGAAAGAAAAGTAAAAAAGTAACTCGTATGGTAAATGAATGAATGATTCCATCTGAAAAATGAAGTAAAAGAAAAATATTCTTATAAATAACATTTAAAGTAAATATAATAGTATAATACCTTTTATGAAAAAATGAACAAGAATGATAAATATACCAATGTAAATAATTACGTAAAAACTATCTGAGATAATAATGGGACTAAAAAAATAATATGTTACCATAGGCCCAATATCCTTTATATGTATCACAAACTCTAGTATAATGATTTAAATAATGTCATTTACTTATTATAGAATAACAGTAGTTTTTATGATATCATAAATTTTAATATTATCATCTATTTAGTAATGATATTTCATTATTACTTATTATTTAGGTGTTAACTTCTTCATTATCTCATACATGTATTTTCAAATATGTTCAGGTTACACATATTAGGATCTATACATTTCTATATTCATGCTATACCGGATATCATTTTGAATGAATCAAATCACATCGTCGAGACAATAGGCTGTACTTACACACGAGGGATTGTATTATTCATTTAACAATGAAATTCTATTGAAGAGGATAGTATATATATTTTTAAATTATTAATATCTTTTTATAATAATAATACATAGTTATTATTTACATCATTATACCCATCCAAGTCAAATGGGTGTGAAAAACCGATTACACCATGGTGTGGAGATGATAAGTTGTACGTACTCACATAGGGTGATTTGATTTTTTTAGAATTACAGAAATATAGTAGAATATAGTTGTTTCATAATTAAAATAACATATATGTATATAATATATACTGTAATTATTACTTTTAAGGAAATAACCCATTAAGAGGATTTAGAGGAAAAAATAAATCTAAATGAAATGGTCGACGAGATTACCTCTTATTCGAAATGATTCCTAGAAACTGTTCATAAATCACTATATTATGTCTTTAAAGAAGACCCAAACCTCTATAATGTAAATGGATAAATTAATAAGGAAAAATGGTAGGTATGACAGATCGTGAAAAGTTAAATTTATGTGTTGAAGTGTGGGAAGAGGTTATCATTTATAATTGAGGTTATGGGCACTTTGGGAATCCCCAATAATATTAATTTATAATAAAATAAAAACCCACTAATTAGCACAAAAATTTTCTCAATTTAATATTTTATATTAGATATGGTTTTAATATCATCAACCAATCATTTTAGATTAGTTTTTACTTCAATTTAGACCTCATCAGTTCAATTAACACTCAGCTATTCTATTGAATTTTTGATAATATAAAAAATATTTCAATATTAAAAGGTTCAAATAGATACTTAGTTTTGGTAAATTAGACCATTACTATCTATATTACATAATTTTAGACCTATAATAATTATTCAATATTTTTTTAAAAATGTTTTACAATTTTCAAATAATTTAACAAAACAATGTATTGAAAAAACAACAATATTGTCAATTTTGAAACAATTAAATTTAAGGTTTTCAAAAAATCTAAAGATAAGATGTTACCACTGAAACCATTAATAAATTATTTCCATATGTGGTCTAGGTCATCTATAAAAATTATTGGACATAATAATTAGCTAAAGATATATTTATTTCCATATTTTTAATAATAGAAATATAATATTTCCATTAATAAAGTAATTACTAGATCAGTTTCATGTAATTATTTAATATATATACAAGTTTGTAAATTATTAAAAATAAAATTTATAATGGAAATAAATAATTTAGATTTAATAAGATTAATTTTAGTCTAATTTATCTTCTGGAAAATTCAACATAAAAATGTCATACTTATTAAATTATGAATGGGACAACTTTAACATCATTTTAAATAATATAATACAAGGGTCAAAATCTTATCCACATGGATCCAAATGGTAACTAAAATTACACAAGGATGATTATGATCAATATATACACTACCTATATGAATTTGACCAGATTGTTTTCCCTTTTGGATAGTGTTTATCAATTTAATAATAATTGTTTTATTAATTAATGAATTAATACACCGTCAATTTTTAAATAATTAAGGTAATTATATATTTATTAAAAATTTAAAATAAATTTCCATGAAAATGAAATTATTTTATCTTTAAAATAATAATATATATTTTATTTTATTTTTTTGAATATCCTTATATAAAAATTGGATTTTGTTTATTAAAATTAGAGTGAGAATTGTAAAAAATTTCATTAAATAAAATAATTTAAATGTCCTAATCCCATCTATGTGGATACCAAAAGACACCATTTCATGTAAAAGGATGATTTATATAGAAAAACACTTATATATTGAAATAAATAAAAGTGTTAGGTTAATTTGATAATAGTTTTCATACACATCATTACTCGTTTTACCCTGTTGTAGTATTAATAAAAATTACCAAAGTTACAATTCATAAAGCAAAAAAAAAATTATTTAAAAAATCTAGTCATAATGTTTAAAAATATAGAATCTATTTATCAAAATTAAAGGCATAGAACATACTGTAATTAATTTAATATTACTATCATTTATGTAAAGAAGGAATATGTTTTTAAATGATAATGCATTACAAATGATTGAAATGTTTTGACATCTGAATTCAATGTAAAATTACTTATAAATAAATAAATTATATTTAAAGATAAAAATATATTATTTTTATAATTTTAATCCACTGAATAATTTTTTTTAATGAAACATATTATTTTTATGAATAATTTTTTTTCCAATAAAAATTTAGTATAATTTAAAATTTCATCAAAATTTAAAACATATCAGAAAAATATAAAAAAGTTATCCAAAGAAATTTTTTATAACCCGATTCAAAAGAAGATGTTTGTTCTAGTAAATATAATATTTAAAAGTGTCAAAAAAAGGATTTAAATTGGTTTTTCCAACAAAATTTGGCAATAAAATATCTTTTAAAAAATACTTTTTTTTGAAATAATAGAATTTTTCTTATAACAAGTCTTTAAAAAACATAATATTAATTTAAAAAATTAGATATAATAAATAAAGATAAATTTTATTATTTTATAGACTCAATTATTTTATTTTTACTTGTCTTTTAGAAGTTAGTTTATAAAAATTCATATCCTCCATTATAATAAGAAGGTTATAATAATTAGTTGTTCACTTATACTAGGTAATGTGTGAAATGAATTCTTTCCAAAGAATATAAAATTAGGTGCAACACAAGCCATGAATATTGTTTCATATACTACAAGATAATATAGTGTTTTGTGTAGAGAAAGATATTCTTGGTGTAGCGACAACATAAGACAACAATGAAATTAAGAAAGATGTATATCTAATAAAATATTGGGGTGAGACATGATATGATTAATGTTTTATGATATTGTGGAACCTATATATATATCGTTTTCAATGTAATTTTTGTGGGCACAAAATTTTAAATCCATTTAATAAACTGTGTAATTTTTTATCTATTTAGATAATAATGACTTGTCAGATGATATGATCGATTCCCTATAGGAAGAAGGTAGGGATGATGGATCCAATATTAGAAGAATGTAGGGATACATAACCCACTATGACAAATCAGGGTTGACTCTCAATCCACAATAATAATCATGTGATGATTCTTCATTCATTATGATATTTGAAATATGTGTTAATGCTTAATTTATAGTGATTTTATGCTCTCAATATTTATCATTGACTTGTTAAATGGACTTTGATCCTATGATGGTGCAAAAACTTATGGAATATTTTATACTTATTATTTGAACTCTTTTTTCATGATTGAAAAATATTTATTTCTCACTCATCTGAATCACCTTCCAAAAACTAATGTTTAAAATTATCACTCTTGACTGTGTTCTATGATAAATTGGGAATAAAAATTAATAGCTATGATCATAATAACATACCCTTAATGTTTTATATTCTTTAAAACGATAATGGATTTATATCTACCTTTTTTATGATTACTCGTCATCTGATCACACCCATTTCCCTTGATTCAATTCCATAGGTTATGAATAAAGAATATATGTATAATTTTTATAAGAATAATAATATTATTGTAGATATTTTTCTTATATATTGAAGACTTATATTGATATAAGATTATTGTGTATACAGTATCTGAAGAAACAAAAATTTTATATTTTTGGAAAGGGTCATAATTCTATTCAAAGAAGATGGTGTAGTAATTATATAGGAGAATATTGGTTTATCATAAAATTATACTATAGAACATAAAAAGTGTATAATTTGAAAGAGTCTTACCAAATGGTGTGAATCAGACAAAGATGAATGGAATAAGGTGTACCAGACATTGTGAAATATAAAAAACACACTAGACTAAAGAGAATCATAAAAAACATACCAGAGTGATGTTTAGAGATTGAAATTTTCATTTGTAACATTTTATAACAACATTTTGGAATCGGTTTATTGATTTTATCCAGATCACTCTATGATATAAAGAATGTTTCATGACTAATATAATATTTATATATTTTTCATATATCTTGACAAAGTTTTACATAGGTTAAGGAAATAAAACTTATTTTTGAAGAAAAATAGTTGAGGAATAATAGCTCTGTATAGTTGATCAATGTTGAAAATATATATTCTTAAAGATGGGGTATAAAACTAGTTTTTGAAAAGGATTGTTATTGGGGAGTAAAATAAGTCATGATGGAGGGGAGGAGTAATTGTTTTTGGTGTATATCCATATTTTGAAGAAGTGTTTGGTGTTATGGTGTAGAAAGGGTTATTTTGGAGGATCCATTATTGGTGTGTGGAAATAGTATACCATATGCCATTGTATTCTGGATGTATCATGTTATATAGAATAAAAAATATGTAATGTTTAGGGTCCTTATAAACAACCTTATAAATAGCATATTCTTATCTCTATTTTTATTTACTTTATGCGAGGTAGGGTTGAGAGATATCTTTTGAGTAGATTGAAACTATATCAAGCATCATAGGCTGTATTTTGAAAAAAATATTAAATGAAAATATGTCATTGATTCACCCATCCCATTTTCAACGATCTCACATGAATATTGTAAAATTCATTGTTATCAAGTGGAAGGATTCCTATGAATTATCCAACTATCTATGGAGGATAGAGAATTTAAATTTCATTAATTGTGAGGGTGTTCCTATATTTAAGAGAACTATCATTATTGGTTAAATATGATGTTACTCTGACTTCTCACCATTGGACTAGAATTGAAATATTATAAAACAATGTTATTTACTATAATTAACTATAATGAAATAAAAGATTTATATAAAAGAAATATTAAAGTTAATGGAAAGGCATAAAACACCATTATGATAGATATCTATGAGAATGTTTACACTAAAATTATTGGGATGTCATCATACAATTAAAGGATGTATAAATAGAATTATCTATAAATGCAACATGAAAGTTAAATATAATTAGTTTTGAAATAAGGTAAATTTATTTGAAAAAATCAATATTTTAAATGAAGAAAATATTAAGGATTATTTACATATTCAAATGAAAGTGTTATTCATATTTGAGGATTCAGTGAGACTATGTAAGATTACACTATCTTTAAGAAACAGATAATATATTTTTAGATATAATGAAGATAGTGTGTCAAATCAAAAAATATTGAGGATCAATCTATATACAAGCTTTACAATATTCTATAATATTTGATCTGAAAAAATAAATAGTTTTTAAGAAGATTGGTAAGAAAGAAAAAACCATTAATGCAATGCCAAAATGAAATTTCATAGATAATGAAATAGAAGAATAAAAATATAGTGATTTAGATTCAATATAGGATGAAGAGGACAATAAAAAATCATTTATATTCATTAGAAGAGATAAAAAGGGAATATTGGAATGGAGAAGGTAAACTTTACGTTCTATGATCGAAATATAATGAAAATTGTAATTTTTTTAGTAATCTTTATGAGAAAGAAGATCATTGATTTTGAAACTATAATATGTACTGGAAATATATTTGGATGAAAATTATGAATATGATCCCATGAAATATGAAAATTTTGTTTGGATGAAGAGAGTATGATGATTCATTGTCCAATAATGATTCTAATTGTCATGTAAGCATCTTAGAATATTATATAATAAAATGATTTTCACCAATCTATCACATTGATGGGGAAAATAGAATAGGTATTGATTTGATTTAAAAGACAATTTTCAATAATACCATTGAATATGTTACAATTATAATAAATGAATGGATAAAGATGATGTTAGATTCTAAAGTAAAATCCTTCTTGAATGGTGAGTGAATAAAAAATGAAATTACATTTTGAAATGATATTCAATCTTATAAATATAAAATTTCTGTTATAGACATGAATGGAAATTTAATGGTCATGAAGAGAAATAAACTGCGCTAGAAAATCTCAACAATGAAGAAAAAACCCTTATTGATGAATGTAAGAAAATTAGGATGATTTGTGTCTAATTTGAGAAGATTATGTATTATATTTGAGGATAAATTGTATTAGACATATGAAGAGTAATTTAAGACACAAGAAATGTATCTTATAATTAAAATCAAGTTAAATAAGATCTAAATTTATTTAACAATTGAAGTAGAGGATAAATTTGATCATTTCCATTTTGTTCAAAGAAATGTAAGCATAATTATGTTGATTAAATCTCCCAAAAATATCATCATGCATCTAATTTTACTTATTATTGAATTAAAAATATTGGATTTAATCATATACAAAAAGTAAGGTAGGGAGAAATAATATTCTGCAATGAAATATGTGAATCCTCAAGATGTTTTACCATTGGGAAAAGATACACATTTTTTATATTGTTATATCTACAATAATAAATAATGAAATATTTCCATAGGTCTGAATAATCATGATTCATAGGCCACTTCTAGTGTTATAGATAATTCACAAACAATGAATAACATTAATGGTACTGTATGTATCTTCCTAGAATGTGTATTGAATCAATGTGGATTAATTATGGGAATATAATAAAAAAATAATGAAATCAACATGAGGAATAAAGGAATGTTGAAATGATAAATAATTTTAAAGTACCGACTGAGACATGTGGTAATCCTAATAAATCCAATAAATGACGGAAGATTGATGAGTTTGGGAAATGAATGAAATTATTCTTTATTATTTTTCAATATTCAATTTCAAAATATAGAATGTTAGAGGTAAACATTACCCAATGTAGAATAAGCTATGAAATTGGCATCCACATGAGAATAATGCTGATTATTATGTACCTACATATAGGGGTGTGAATATATAGTAGAACTATATGTGATGTGATAAATATGGGAATGGTTTGAAAACATAGATTATTATCTTCTGAATCAAAGAGGAATGTAAAACATGACACTACAAATTCATCATAATGTTGTTACATTGAAGAATGAATATAATTTCACAACTTCATATGCATTTTGGACATATGAGTGTAAATACATTACAAAATCTATGGATGATGATCATAGGAAGAAATTAAATCCCCTGATAAAACTAAGAATAACAAAAGAAAATTCTACTAAGGTAATACTATTATTTTAAAAATATTATCAATGGAAGATAGAGGGTCCACATAATTACCAACATTATTATTTATTTGATCAAAATGATAGGGTATTAAAAGAGTTGAATTATAAGAGATGGCTGAGTGTAGAAGTGGTTTTATAGTAAGAGGAGTTATTAGCGATAATAAATTATAAAAAAATATGATGGATATAGTCATATCTTTTAGGGGGAAGTTGAAGTTGAGATATGAGTATTAAACACGTATTAGAGAAGAAGTTGTGAATATTGAGCCATATGAGACATGATGGAATTTGGTATTATACACTTCTATTATTTTGATTTGTTTGTAGATATAACACATGTTTTATCCAAATAACATTACTTTGATCATCTCTAATATAATTATTATGGAAAAAATGATGAAATTATTACAAATATTAATTTTTATAGAATATATTGAATGTGTTGATTATTCAATAAGTTTTTACTTCAGGTTATCATATTAATAAAGAGTTTTTTCAAGTTCAAGAATTTATATTTTGTGATACAATAGATACTACTATTCTCTCGTGGAATGTTTCAACAATTTTGTTATTATTTATTTTTTGTTATAATGGGACATATTTTTCCCTTTGAATTATATTATAAATGAGAAGGATAAATAAATTAGATAAATTATATGAGGGAAAACAAATTTAAAACTCTCATTAACATCAATAATGTAAGGGTGAGTGATTCATGGAGATATTGAAAAATGGAGGGATTATTGTCCTAAAGGGTGTTGGTATTATTTGTTATCACATTTCTAATTTGAATTTGATGAAATAATTATATGGGGATGCTCGGGATAATATTATAATGACTATTTAGTAAACCATTATACAGTTAAATGATTCATTATAGGTGTTTAATGTAACTATAATTATGATTATTTGAATTACCATGATTCATATATCATTCATAAGGTTGATATTGAGATATCAATGAACAAATTTAATTCTACTAGGAATTGAATGATAACCCAGACAGAGTTGTATAGAATAAATCTACCATATAGTGGTGAAATTTGATCATTGAATATTTTAAGATCATATATAGAATGATCAGATGAGGGAATGATGTTCTGAATTGAGAAAGGGGGTAAAAAGTTGAAGATGGAGTTCAACTGAACCATACAAATTCTATGAAGTATTATCATATTGTGAGACATAATAAGTCCACCAGATACATAGAGTTGTTGAAAAACAGCTTTCCAATAGACAAAATCTGGAAAATGTAATCAGAAAGATGAGTAATTTACATAGAAATATGATGTTTTATGAATCCCTGAGATATTAGATTTCATTATATAGGGAATTTTAAATTCATTTGAAAAAGAAATTTTGACCCTAGAAGATAGATGATTCAAATTAAAGTTGAACATGATGAGGGTATATCATAAGTTGATAATATTTGTGAGTATGTGGGATAAAGAAATTTGTAAGTGTACTACAAAATCTCATTTCTCAAAGGTGATCTTACAAAGACATATCCTATAGTTTTAGATTACAGTTTGTACACTAGATAGATGTTTAGTGAGCATTATAAACAAATGAAATCTCATTCAATGTGATGTTTTTTATCTATTATTTCAACTAATATAAGAATTCTTACATTAAAAGAATAATGATATTTTTTTTGACATCTATATTTGATGAAAAATTGAAAAATAACGTTTACTTTAATTTTTTGGATGTTTTGAAGGAAGTTAAATGTGGATTGTGTTATGTTTGAAAATGTAAATAGGATATAATTATTCCTCTATAATTTATAGAAGAATGTTTCCTATATAAATTAAGGGATTATTGAGATGAATAAGTATCTTGGAAGATACAAAGATTCAAGGTGATAATTATTGTTAGAGTGAACAATATATGCTTTTGACCATGTTTATACATGACTGTTGAAGAGGTGCATCATACAGGAGCATACCAGGTAGGAAGAGCACTATATGGAGAATGACTACCTGTCTGAGGAGCATCAAAAAAACGATCATTAGAATATGGTTTAATGGAAAAAGATTATTAGGTAGAACAAAATAGATCAAGGTTTACTAGATGAATTTCTATGGATATAGCACACTATAATAGAGATAATAAATCAAGGAATGTTATATGTTGGCTTACAATATTGTATTTTTCAGAGTAATATTTCATTTAATAGTTATGGAAACGATATTTTTATTTTATAATTCTTTTTCAAAGATATGTTGGATGTTTTGAGACCAACATACTCTTTATAGATCTGTTGATGATATTGATGTATTGTTATAAAATATTAGGTGATTAAACATTCATGTGAAGTAATAACATCATAACAATATGATCTTTCAACAATTGATAAAAAATAAATAAAAGATATTATTGGTGGGATATATAACCAATTATTGTAAATTAGGTTTGTTGGGGAGTATAACAATTGTAAATAATGAATTGAAAACATGTACAATAGGGGGGATGACCATCTATTTTAGAATATTTGATTTATAGAAAATAAAACTAGGGTTATTGTGATGATTTGTTACTAGATTATATAATTAGTTTTCATATATTAATTTTTAATCACGAATAATTATATAAAAATAATATATTCAATGGTGGATAACGAACATTTCATACTATTGGACCCTTTATATAACCTCTTAAATATATTTTTATATTGTCTCAATATATTTACTATATATTTGGGGAGGTATGAAAATATCAATTGAGTGGAAACAAACTCAAACAAGTTTTAGAGGATGGGTTATTAGATGAATTTATAAAATAAAAGGGTTCAATGATTCAACCAATCACACTCTAAGTGAAATAACATAGATATGAGAACATAAGTTATATTTGATTAATCTTTAAGACAGTTTATTCCTTCTATTATAGACTTTAGGTTTCCGAATAACTCCTTGTTAATATTTTAATTAGTTTGTTTGATGTATTTTTTATTGATGGTTCATGAAGAATTTTTAGTATATTAGACCATGTCTATTATGCTTTTTTTTAATACGTATAGTATCCCCATAATGTTCAAGAACCTAAATATTTATCAAAATCCTCTGGTATATGTGGAGAAATGACTAAGGTCACATAATGCCTCAGCATATGCATTATTTGCGTGTTCCAAGACAGGCTATAACAATGTTGTTTTAGAAAATCCATTTTGATCATATAGATTAGTTAGAGGCATTGCTAACTTTTTTTTACCAAGGATATAGATAGTTTACAATACTATATTTTCACAACCCCACATTTTCTTTATTTTTATTTTATTTATGTATTCACAGATGGTTTTATCATTGGAATTTAGGCCAAGTCTTAGGTGAGTTCCCCCAAAATTAGATATTTTTTTGAAGGATAGAGGGTGGAAAATTGTTAGAACATGATTAGGGGAATCCATGTCCCATCATATGGAAAACTATGGGAAACATATTGTTACTCTATCTTGACCACATGGTCTATAACATGATCCTACGTCATCTATACATGATCCATTTTGATCATAAAAAATTTGAAAATTTGAAAAACTAAAATTTAAAAAATTAAAATAAAATTATGAATAATAAATATATATAAATAACTAATCTTACCATACATCCTTCAGAGTTGGATGATTCTCTCCAACCTTCTACTAACACTCTTCCTCCCAGATGAGCCTTCAACCTGACCTCTTCTATCCATGAACAATTCTCGCACCACTGTCCATGGGTTGTGACAATTTTTCCTCCTTCTAATTAGTATAGTCTCCCCTAATAAGTTCCTCATTTTCTCGTCCTCTTTATTATTCAAAATATTAATTTTCATTTCTATAATTCTATATTTTGTGCACTACGTACTCAATCCCTTACATAATTTTGGGAATATTTATTGTTTCCTCTAGGTTCCTGGGGTTTTTGGGATTGAATAATGAACATTATAGATCAGAAATGTGAGGAATGTGGATTTAGTATCGGTTTCAAGTTGGTTATCATCACTACATCTTCTTTGGACTAATTTCACTTAGGGATTTTTGTGATTTTTGGGAATCGTGAATCAATTTTGTGCCCCTTTGAAATCCTTGCATTATTTTGGGGCTATCTTTGATGAATTTGATTTCTTATGGATCCTTGGAAACAACCTATGCATATTTAAATATATATATATATGTGTGTATATACCCACTTGGTAAACCTCTCCACATAAAAACGGGAAAATATACATTTGTAAATTTATAGATATATATAAATACAAATCAAGGTGTATATGTGCATAGGGTGTCTTGAGAAACATTTATGGTGAATTAAATGAATTTGAAAATATGGAGATATATATATATAGATACTATTGTACATATTTTATGATAGTGATTGAAATATGTGCATTAGGGGTTGGGTTTTCTTATATTTATGTGATGGTTCATTTGTTTATAAGTGTAAAAGGGTGGCTTAATGTGGACTTCATCAGTGATAGTTTGTTTTAAGATAGGTTTCTTATGTATAGTCCTTTAATTCAATTTAAATTATTTCTTGGTGGTTCATGATGTGTTTTTCTTAAAATAGGAATTGTATATTCTGTGTAATTATTCGTTTTCAAGGAATTTTTATCTAACATTATTTATAAATTTTTTTCCACAATCATTGACCATAGTTTACATTATTTTAAACATGTTTTCATTATTATTATTAAACACAACATATATTAATGTTTCAAAGTTGTTCAAAAAAAGTAATTATTTATTTTTAAATAACTATTACATAATAGGAAATATTTATAAATATTAATAATATGCAGTTCACTCTAATTGAATCATTAAGGATATATTTTTGTGGTTGTTAGATTGTATATTATTTGGAATTATTGTATTGCTTGATGAAATGCGTGATTCAAATTGGTTGTGAAGGGTAGTGAGGTATTGTGTATGCCTATTTTATTATGTTGTGTGATTGATTATTTGTTTTTATAACTGTGCATCCATTAGGTTTTGAAATATTGGCTTGGAACATTGGGATCCTTAGTACCTATGTGCGAGGACTAAGGTATAGAATGATGTATTGGTTGACATTTAATTGGCCTATGTTCCCCCAAAATATTACACTAAATCACTAAACAAATAATATTATGATACATTGGGATCTGTTAAAACATTTTTTTCATCCTCTATTATAGCTCATTCATGAAAAGGGTTATAGGGTTCAATCTATTAAAGTACGTATATATCTAGAACCCAAATAATCTATAAACATAGGAATTTCCCAATGATATTTCTCACATATTATCTTATTTTTTTCACTATTATTGTATATTCTTAATAGTGTAGTTTCATTTCCATGGATAAAACAATAAAAAGTGAATTTTATTCACAAATTCATCATATCCCCTAATTTTATTATTTCTACATTTTTATCTCACCAACACTCTTATATTATCACCTCATACATTCTATAATTTTTTAGAAATTTTTTTTCAGTCATTGGAAAAAAATTTGGATATAAAATTAAAAAACGGTTTTTTTGAAAAATTGGTTTATAATTTTTCCATGAAAATATTATAAAATACTATTTTTAGTATATCTTAATTTAAAAAATCAAGATTTTATTTTTCTTTAATGTTAAGGCATAGGGAATGAGTTTTTTGTTTAATTTTTTCATCTTTATTGACTATATTAGAGCTCACACATATAATTATATGTTTTCTAACTTTAAATTGATCATGGTTTTCATAAATCATATGGAATGTTTGGTTCAATGAATGTTTTTAAACTATATTGTCATGATGATGTATTTCATATATTTATCTTTAACTATGCAGTTTCATGTTTCTTTTCAAAATACAACATTATTTTATTTTAATTTTTTTCTGAATTTATCTACCATTAGTAGAACAAATCCATCCCAATTGAATTACATTGATTCTTAAGACAATTTTCCAACATGGGAGTATTGGCAATGCCTCTCAGGCCTTTTTGTGTCCTGACCCATGTGATAAATTTAGGGTAAACCAGGGTTGTTTTTTTGCATAGAATATAATCAAAGACTCTATTTTATTTTGGGTGTGAGGTAGACATAAAATATTACTATTAGAACTCAAGATGTAGGTCATGTATTGGTTTTGAATCAAAAATTCATATAAAGTGGCTCATGTCACTAGTGATAGTTGAATATCAAATAATTTTTTTGTGTTGTGATTATTCTATTTTTGTTTATTTGTTTTATTGGGATTATTCATATGGGAGATAATAATTAATGTGAAATATTTCATGTGGTGTAATTACAGGGTGTTTATTTCCATGTCCATATAGACTGCTTTGATAAATATGATTCCAATTGTTGGTATATGTTTAGAAAAAATCCTCCAAAACCATGGGTCAATGTCATTAATGACAACTAGTACACTATATAAGAGGTCATCAGGTGGGTGAGGTATCTGGTTATGTTTTGTTGACTTGTGTTATGAAATGAATGTTGATTTTGGAGTGAATAATTTTTTATTTGAATGTAAAAGCATGTTTTTAAATTGTTATTGTGTGATAAAATGTTTGTAAAAGAAAACGAGTATTAGAAAAGGATTTAATTTTATAAAATAGTTTAGCTTTTAAAGATATGTGTAGTTTCTATAAATAATGAATGGGAATCCTTGGGAATAATGGTGGATAAACTAGAGTATATTTAGTCCTAGAAGAATGGAAATGAGAAATTGGATTCGGAAATGTGATTTGTTTCTAGAAAATATTTTATACATAAAAAATGATATACAATTTAAATTAAAATGTGTTTTTCAGTTTCATTTGATGTGGTTTTTTGAGTTAGTGATATTTTTGTTTAATATTGAGATTTTATATTAGATGATGTTTGAAATTCTGTTTTTTGGTTTATTTAGATTAATCTTTCATGAAAGACCCAAAAGATTGTTATGGAGCCTCAACTAGTTGTAGTCCCTGCCTAGAACTCTAGTGGGGTGGGGGAGATGAGTTATTATTTAATGATGCATATTATATATGGTAATAAAGGCCTTTTAATGGATGGAGAGTGGAACAATGGAGTTTAATTTGTTGATTTTTCTTTAGGAACACCAAAAGATATGATTTTGTAAATTATCTTCGGTCTTTTTATTGGATCAAGATTGGAATAGAGGATTATGTTCATTATATCCCTATTGTATGATGGGATTCCCTGGAAAATCTTGATGATTTTTTTCAATGGATTATTCAACATGATGTTAAGGTGGTGAAAATGGAATATCTTGGGATGTTCAGTAGCACCAAGATACATTGAAGGTTTATGTTGATATTTATAGAAGGTATATTTAATTTTCTATAAAGATTATAGATAATAATTTTCCAAAGTATTCTTTCTTCTTATGGGTTCTCGATATTGATATTATTGATAAATTTCTCTCATCGAATAAATTTTTATTTAAGATGTTCATGGATGAAGTGTTTCTAGATGAGTTGTTTCACACTTGGATGTTTTTTGAAATTGGATATTTGGTTTCTCTTGGTGCTGGTGATGGATCATCATCTTTTCATGGGTATAAAAAAGAGGATACTATTATGGAGAAGTGTCCTTTTTCATATCCTTATTTGTGTTCCCTTCTGTAGTCACATGTTTGATTCTAAGGTGGTTTTTTGGGAATTATAAGTGTCATTGTTGTGATCCATAGGCCTATCATCAGTGGGACCATTTGGCACACCTGTGGAGGGTCTGAAAATTTCACTACCAAATGAGAATGATTAATTGATTATTATTAGCTCTTAATTGGGAAGTATAATATGATTGATGAATTCAGGGATCCATCCATATGGCTCATATTGAATGTTTTTACACATTACATGAGTTTGTAGGTGCAAGGGATGTATATAGAACATGTTTCCTATAACACTAGATAAGGGAATGTTAAATTTTTTCCCTACGGTGGTTTTATGTTCTTAGAATTTCATCATTTTGGTAATCTTAGTGTGTACATTCATAATATTTTTGATATTTTTCTTCATGGATAAGATCTTTTAAAAGGTTATTATTATTATGAAATCCGTTTAGATTCATGTGGTAATCATTAAGGGATACCAATGTCTTGTCAGAATTATGAATTATCTTGTGGTTTGACCTGGTGTTTGGTTTCCCTTTCATCCATTCATAACAATTTATGTTGAGATTTGGCCTTTGATTGTTGGTTCTTCATAGTGGGAACACCTTCCATGTGACTTATCAATGTTGTTTTCGCCGGATCCTGTTGGTAGTGACATGTGAAGAAGAAATGTCTCTCTATGGTTATATAATTTTATTTTGATTTAGTTTTGTTTTGGAGGTTTCATTTCAAATAGAGAGAACCTTTTATGATTACCGTTTCATCATGGTGACATTTTTTGAGTATAATTGTTTTTATTGGGGTGAGAAATGTCACACCCCAACCCTTGATTTATTTTATATGTATTGGACCATGTTATATTTCAATTGTTATTTGGTTGAGATTTTAATGTTCTCCATGGAAATACGAAATATTTCTAAAGATGGATTGTGGATATTAGTTAGTGGCTGGATAGGTGAATGTTTCTTCATCCATGGTGAAACCATACATCCTATATAGTGGATAATTATAGGGTAAAAAATATAGTTTAAAATCATGTTTCGACCCCCTTGGAGTTTTAGAAAACTCTAACAATTGGGGAAAATGATTCTACATGGTTTGTCAATGGTTTAGAAAACTTTATTCCAAACTGTATAGACATCCAAATTTAGAAAAAATAAAAAATAATTAAAATTAAATTAATAATAATAATAATAATAACACATTATCGACTTCTACGTATCTCCCTTCAAATGGAATTTCTCCACCATTCACTCTCCATCTCATGCAACCCACCCCCATCCCTTATCCGGAAATGCGCCACAGTCTCCCCTCCTCCTATTAGTGGTTGTTTTCTTACCAATTATGGGATTTATCTTCTTCGAAAAGCTCATACTCTCATCATCCCCTTCCATTTTCTCTATATCATTTTGTTTTATTTTCATCCATGTATCGCATGCACCATGGAAAAATTCTAATTCATATTTAGAAATTTGATTTTCATATTCTTGTTTCCTTATTATCTTAGGGTTTCAATATGTTCATTTCTATTCCAAACTATTGAAGGCATCAATTCACCAGAAATTTTTGTTTTATTTTCTTATATTAATCTATTTTGGCCAAATTATACAAATATATAAATATAGAGTTTTATTTTAGCTTCTTGTATTTTTATCGTGTGCTAAAGACAGCCTATATTTAATTTTCGTCCATTATTGGCAATGTCAATGGCTTGGGTCTCTTAAGATGTGAAAAAAACATATAATTATTTAGGTATGTATATACATATATCAGATTTATACAAATTTCCACAACAATATGGAAACATATACACCATACAAGGGATATATATATATATATATATTTATTTATTAAGGTTTCTTTCTATTTAGGGTGTCATGTGGATTTTCAAGGTGAAAAGCAGGCATATGGATATTTTAACACTTATATATGGACCAATAAATACATATTCAAGAATGGTAATATGAATATTTGATATAGATCTAGGTTTACATATATATAGTTGAATTTTGATATGTTTATATGCATAAAATGGTGGATTCATGAAAATATACTAAAAGGTAGTATGTTTTGGTATAGGTTCCATATGTCAAAACCATTAATTAGAATTCCATGATTTATTAGTTTTTACAATATGTATTATCCCTGTTATATTTATCCTATAGAATATAAAATTAATATGGTTCAAGGTTTTGGATTTCTCAGAAGATTTATAAGATATTACTTCATTAATTTAAAATTGTTTTCATTAGTTTAAGAATGTTATCAAGAATTTTCTAAAATTAAAATAATCTTAACAGTTCAATGTGGTCATCCAAATGATAAATTTTTATTTCTGAAATGTTATGTCATGGTTGGAACAATCTAAAAAAATTAAATATTTAAGCATAAATCCAAGGTAAACAAACATTAATATTGTTTTTGAACATAGATTTTATATGATTTGTAGTCATGGTATGATTTAATGATAATGAGGCTTCAAATTAGTTTCATAGGGGGTAGAGGAAATTTATATATATTTTGTAGTGTTGTGTCATTAGAACATGATTTTTATAAAAAAAAATATATTATTTGTTCAGTATGGGAATTGAAATTGTGGATCCTATGTAATTGTGTGGGTGGACTAAGGAATACTATGTTCGAGGAGCAAGCTGGTCCATAACTCTGGAGCCCTAATTATTTTACACTACAACACTAACAAACCAATTTTAAGATACATCAGGGGTCACTATAATGTTTGTTTTATCAATTCTAATGGCTCATTCAAGATAAGGGTTATATAGTATGATCATTGAGAGTGCAAGGATTGTTGGGACCTAAATAACATAGATTCCAATGAATATTACATGTTTCTTGATCAGATATGTCATATTTTCAATGATATTTTATGTATCATCAGTGGATGAGATTCATTTTCTTGTGTAAAATAATAAAAATGATAATTTATTTACCAATTGATTATATCAACAATATTTATATTTTTTTCACTAACACTCATGTTTTATTGGAGAATTCTTTCTCTAATATGGATTAATGGATAATACCTCATTCATTGGAAATGGATTTATAAATAAAAAAAGGGAATGATTTTTTAGGGAAACACTGGATTATAATATGTTATTATGAAAATATTTAAAACACACATTTTTAATTTAAATTATTTTCTATCTAATTTGGTTGTATTTCTCTATAAGGTCCATAGGGTGTTGATTGATTTAAAATTTGGAAATCCAATTTAGCATCTCTATTATCACACCAAAATCTCTAGTTTCCCTGCTTATGGATGAGAATGGATTTCATCTCTCTTAGGTTGTGTTTCGTTTCATGTTTGGTGGAGACCCATTACTAAATGTGGAAGAGTTTATATTATTTATCTTTATCAATTTTGTATTTTGGTTATTTCCCATATCTAGTTTTATTTTTAGTTCATTTAAGAAATTTGTCTATTTTCATGGGTGAAATTGATTCCAATCGAGTTAATATGATGTTTGAAACTAGTTTTTAGCTGTTGGAGATCTCAAAATCCTCTCGGGTCTTGTTACTATGAACTCGGTTGACTGGTGATGGGTGTCATAGGGTTGGTTCATGACATAGAATGCATGTCACCAATTAAGAGAGAATTGTCTATGGGACGTCCACTTATGGAACTAGTTACTATATTTTGAGTGAGGCATAGGATTTGATTGAGTATCCCAATGTGGGATGTATGGGAATCAATATCTGTCACTAGGATTATCCATGATCTAGAATGTTACTCTTACATCAAAATAGTGGCATGATTTTTGTAAGATACAGGCACCTATAGGCAGTGTTTCTAAAAATATTACATCTCCAAAGTCAATTTTTAGTTGATGAATCATATAATATAATATATGTATTCCCAATAATATCCAAAATGATGATTTTTTAAAATTCATTTGGGTTTTATGTTCATTTTTTATTACATTTTGTGTTTCTATATCAAAATATTTTTCATGATTGTTGGTTTTGAGAAAACCCATACTTTAATAGGAAAATCCTATTTATGAAATATGAAATTATCAATGCCATTAGGTGTACCTGAAATGGTTTTATGAGAACTTTTCATATGAATTGAATCATAGAGATGATAATTTTTAAATTTATTAGAATTTTTATGTAATGTGAAAATAGAAAGGAAAATGGTTTTTGGAGTTGGATTTCCAAATAAATTTAGGAAAATGATCGATTTTATAGAAATTTCTTACAAGACTATTGATTTTAATGATTTTTTTTTCAGTTAAATTCCATTAAATGTGAATAGTTATTTAGGAAAATTGATGTTGTTGTATTATTTGTGGAAATATTTTGAACAAATTTTTTATATAAGAAATTTGTACTATATAAACAAGACTACATGGCTTTTCTTAATTTTGATAGGGAGGGATCCAGATGATTGAATTTTATACATTATAGGTATTTGATGTTTTCTTTGAAACAACATATTGAGATTAGAGTTTGTGTTTCTATTGATAGGTTTAATATGTTTAGAGTAACCAGCCCATGTGTTAGTTTGTTTTCTATTTTCTCAGCTATTATCCAGGAGTGACTCACATATTAAGGTTTTGTATTTTGTGGATCTACTATTTTTTACAATAAAATTTGATTAATGGTAATGAATTTTTATTTATAGGAATAATGTTGATAGATGAGGATTTTCATGTTAATGTATTATACCCCTTGATTTATGTTTTGTTGGACTACAGGTTTTTGTTTTCAATCAACAATTGTTACAATGGGAAGCATCATTAGGTAGAATATCAAATATTCATGGATTTATATAAAGTTTTCAATATAATATTAGGGATGAACAAATAATTGATGATTTATTTTATAAGTGATCGATGGGTATGGTTGAGAACTATGTTGGTGTTTTGTTGTGGGTGTTTTAGGCTTCCTCATGGGGGTGATGATCAGATACTTTTATTGTGGGGAAAATATTCAATATAATGGACTAAAATTTTACAAATTTAAATCATTTTTATTATATATAGTTGTTTTATCTGAATGAAATATAAAAAATTGATGACAAACCCAATGATTTAATTTATCATTTTATCAAAATTCATTAATAAAATAAAAATAGAAATTTTAATTCATAAAATTACAATTGGTATATTAATAGAAACAAAACATGAATAAGAATGGTAGCATCATCTTGATCAACTCATATCACCACATGTAAAAAACAAAACTGTGAAAAGAAGACAAAGCATTCGTAAAGAAATCGATATTTTAAAAATGTAAATCCTTTAGGGGGATTTCAGTGACTAATTGATGAATTATGTTTGAGATATTTTTAGGAGGAAATTTGATCTTTATAATATTTAAATGAAAATTAGAATTATTAACTTCACCACAAATCAATTGGACCGTTGGTAAAAACTTAATGTTTTAAAAATAATATAAATGGTATTGAGAAAAATTATTTAATTAATAATAAATAAATGAGGGACCTAACAAGAAGGATCATTAACATTGTATCCCATTTATTAGAAATTGATATAGATATTTGTTTTATAATGGTTTTCTCTTGTATAATCCCATGAAAATATCCAAAAATTAAATCTATGGTGGAATAGATTATGATGCAATTTTATGTATGTTGGGTTAAACACATGTTACATTATCCTATATAGACAAAAAAACTAAAATTTACTTTTTATATTTTTCAAATTATCCAATGGGAGTTTCTTACCCCCACGAGATGACTTCTTGTGCTTGGGAATCAATAACAAACATGATGGAATAATATGACCATAAATTAAACTCATTATAAAGAATAAGAAGGTATAAAATAATAAATATTCAGTTTGAAAAAAAAAATTAGAATAAAATATTCCAAAATGTGGATAGATAGAAGACATAAAATACTATTTGATCTAAATTCATCATGTTTGACTATAAAACAATCTATCTTGAATATCCATGCAACATGTTGTTCACACTCACAACTGGTAACCAAAAAATACCAAGGGCATGATAATCCTGAAACCCCACTACATTTAAGTAGTGTCATTCCTTTCTCTGGACCTACAATAATAATGTCTAAAATCTCTTAGTTGAAAAAGTAGGGTGTGATAAAGAATGACTAGTAGTATCTCACCACGTATCCCATAATCTATTAATGTCATGTAAACAAAATATGATAAATTTTAAATAACATTTTACATATGAATCATTAATAGTTCAAATAAATTTAGGCTTTTAAAACATCTACATGGATATTATAAAGATGGTAAAAATTTATATTTATTCAAAAATATAGAGATATAAAAATATGTTTCAAAAGATGATTTAATAATCATTTATATTAAAACAAACAAGAGTAAATCATTTCAGAAACACCTGAACGTATAAATAATTTACAATAACATTCAATCATATCATTATTTTAACAATTCCTATGTTTAGTTCCGTTATCAAGTTTCCACATTCTCTTAGGGAAATACGAATCTTGGTGTGCATGCACTGTATAGATTTGAAGACAATGTGGAATATGAGAGAATCCTAATGAATAAGCACCCTTCACCCAAGATATTTTATTATCATTTTTATCTTCAATACATTGTAGATAGTAGTTTTCCAATAATTCATATCCATCAACCTAACACCCCAAAAACCTGTGTTATTGAATGATGTCAATCATAAATCAATCAATATGTCAATTCATCAATCCATATTTCATAATTTGAAAAAATTATGTTTAATTTCAAAAAAAACATGATATTGTATTTATAAAAAAATCTCCACTTTTAAAATAATTCAATTAATTTATTATAATAAAATACTTCATTTATTTTCATATCAAAAATTCATCATCAAAATAATTGTTTAAATAATTAATTTCAATTCAATATAATATATATGAAAATAATCAGAATATTTGAAACACAATATTAAAAACAATTTCAAAAAACACACACAAAAAATAAAATTTCAATATAATTTTTCAATGAATAAAATTAAACATGTCAAATAAATTTATAATATATTTCAAATTAATAAATAAATAATGTATTGAAGATATATAAACTTTCTATACCTTAATTACTTATCTCAGAAACACAAAATAGGGGATCCATCAATGGAGTGTTCAAGTATATAATGATCAAGGGAGGATCCTTCAACCATATTTCATGAATAAGAAACATGAATGAATAATATCTAGAATAAAGGGTGAGATATAAATTACATACATTAATGATATCCTAACGAATTTACAACATTCAATAGAGACTCCTATAGGGAATCCCAAAACCATGATGGATTTATAAGAAAACTAATTAAACCAATACATAAAACATATATTTAGTATCATAATCCCAAATATAAGGTTCCATTAAATGAAATAATGGTGGATATATAAGATATAAAAATAGATGGTGATAAACAATATCATTTCTATGAAAAGCACGATTCATCGGTCAATGATATTTCTAAATCAACCGTATTGCGGATTGAAATTCAAAAAATCTCCAAAAGAAAACTCCTTTGCTAAGAAACTATAACATTGTGAGAATAAAGAGACTATTAAAATGAGTATCAAAATAATTGAATTACATCGAATGGTCTGGCCACATGGTTTGATAAAGCATGAACCAATCATGGATAACTCAACTATCTCATGAGTCATGGTTTCTTGATATAAGTTTAATTTATAGTAATATTCCTGATCCACACATATTTTCCACTTTGGAAGTCAATATATTGGCCCAAATTTTCCTTGGAATACCTTTGTGGTTTTCCTGAACCCTGAACGATCTATGTACTAAAAGTTTATTGATATTCTATACATCTCCTCCCAAAAAATCTTTATGACTCAAAAATGACTATTAAGAGATATTCCATACGAAAGAGATGAGACAAAAATTCTCTAATAAATGAATAATCTTCTCATATTTCATGAAAATTTGAATGATGATGCTGTTTAATATACAAAAAGGTGTTTTATATTAGAATTGATAATGTGAACTGGTTGCTCAATCATGGTAAAATCTAGTTCAACATCAAGTTCCTCCTGACTCAATATATTAGATGAGTCATAATGAAAATTCATGACATGAAATATCTGAAACATGTGATTGAATAATTTTATCTATAGTGGTATTGTTAATCATTATGCCACCATTACAATCCACTCAACAACATCAAATGGTCCCATGTATCGAGGTTGAAAAATACCCTATCATCTAAGGTTCGGATGACCCAACTATGGTGAGAGTCGAACAAACACATGTTCTTTGAACAATGAATCTAAAAGGTATTGGAATATGATTATCATAAGACTTATATTAGACCATTACACATAAAATTATCAGAAAAATCATCTGAATCATTATCATCACATCTTAGAGAAAACTAGGTCCAAATACTGAAGCTTCACTAATCATTGACAAAAAAGTTGAAATCTACATGGATGGATGTTAAAGTCCTCAAAGGATTCTATATTAGTGGAATATTGGAAATTATTTTTGTAGGAAAACTAAATTGTACACAAATATAAATCCCAAGAACTTCCAAAAGAAAAGTCACCAAGTTGAAGAGTTTTCTAAGGAATCTATATAGTGCATCTAGTTTCAATATATATTGAATAATGGAATGCCATGATCTACATCAAATATGAACATATGTCTTCCTGGAGGCCTATTAAATAATAAGAATTGAGTAGTGGATCCCTATCAAAAACATTATAAGATGAATCTCTATATAATCTGATAATCTCTAAAATATTATGATTCACTATGTCCTCAACATTTATTATATCATTAATTGGATTAATGTCTAGAAATTTGTATTCATCACTCAATCAACACCCAAATAAAGTTCTTTTTCTTGGTATTTTGACTCTAAACCCTAATATTATAAAAATATTAATAATGAGAAACAAAATCAATAAATTATCTTTTAATTCATATCCATAAGAATCATTGAGTCATATTGTGAGGAGTTTTGATCATTCATAGGTTCACCAGAAATTACAAATAATGAATGTTCTATATTAAATCCTTCCTTATAGGTAGAATAATAATCCAACTTAACAATAAACCAATGCCTTTAGAATATAGATAACCTCTACTGATGGTTTCCCATCAATGTAAATAATCACAAACTCCTTAGAAATCCTCATCAAGCTATTATATATAGAGAATAAAATCATGATGTGAGTATTTCATCTAATCACCCATTAAGGAAACCATAGTCCCATCCTATATGACACCCAAATATATATGAGAAAATAAATCCATTAAATTTCATCCCATTATTTTTTTTGTATCATGTGATGGAGGTTCCCTTCTTAGATAATCCACAATAAAAATTTTCTATCCAACGTTATAATGAATTTTAAAATTAAATGTAAATATGTACACAACCCATACCCTATACAGAAGATTAAAATCATATTTTTATAATATATAGTTCAATATTTTCTAAACTATTATTATTTTATTTCTTTAACAAATAAGTAATACTTCTATGTAATTTGAGAATGAATCGTAACTGCGAGTTTGATATCATGTATGGGTGATTTATTAAAATTAGGTCCAAGATGAAAAGAACCATAATCCACCAATTAATGAACATTTATGATAACATAATCAAATAATGAACATGATTCATCCAAAAATACCATGTACCAGTAATCATATTTTCAAACAATCAACACAAGGGAAAAAGAAAAATTATTATTGAAATGATAAAATAAAATAGAGAATTTTGAATACCATATTAAATTACTACATTTTATGTATGTGTTTTTAATGGATTAACAAAATTTGATACATTATTTATAGGTCTATTGTAATACCCTTCCATTACACATATACTTTTAATATCAAAGACATTATGCAGTAACTCTTAGTTAATAACATATTTTATCTTCTGAGGATAAAAAACAACCTTTTCAGGAAACAACTTCTCCAATGAAAGTTACCACCCAAATCCATCAAATTTAGTTAGAATTATTTTCATAACTTTTTGCAATTTATAAATATTTATATAACATAAACTATGTGAAACACCATATCCTTATCAGTTTAAGAGAAGTCCAATATATATTATACAGATAGTTCATCAAAATACTTACAGGACTTGTGGAATATCTTATTCTCAAGGCCGTAAACATAGTAGGAGTATTAGTAAAAAAAATTGAGTAAGAATATCCTCACATTTTCCATACATGATCTCAAATTTGGTCTTCGTTATATCATTCTCTTTGATCAAAATATGGTTATAACAAATCCACAGATCAATTTTTTATGACAAATTATACCCTTTACGATGCTTAATCAAATAATCAATACGAGGTAAAAGATACTTGTTGTTAACTATAAATCGATTATTATTTCAATAATCCATAAAAATATGAATGGATCTATCAAAATTTCATAGGAAAAATCATTTCGACATCCTAATGTATCATAACCAATTGAAATAATCCATTGAATAAAAATTTATCTAATTGAGTATTCATCTCCATTTGTTTATATTATTTCACATTATAATAGGGAATACAAATTTTCTAGGTACCTAATATTTTTTTTATAGAAAAATCATCATCCCTCGCTAATGGAAAAATAAAAAAGTCATATATAAAAACATAAATAATCTCAGAATATACTCAAGGACGATCACTACCTGATTATCCCTAATCCACATTAAAGGAAAAATGGATATCATTCAAATCATATATTTAATAGGAGGGATGATTGAACTCGATCTCCGGTCCCATTCTCCCTGAATGTCATGACACACCCCATCATGTACAATAACGATGACCGTCTTATGATAATATTATCAACATGACTTATCACTGATCAAAAATATATCATGTGAATTACATCGAATGTTTTCACATATTGAACAAAAAATTCCTCAATAAGGCTGACATCTGATAAGGAGAATGTCCTAGAGGTGTAAAAGATACCCTATTGTCTCATTAACGAAGATGTGTAGTAATCTATATTGAACAAAGGATGGGAACTATTCGAAGATTAAATTGATCAACAATGTAGGTAGATTTTTTGGAATGAGAAGTAAACCATCATAAATAAATTAGTCATTAAAGATTAATAAATTTTAATGGTACATATCATGATTTCACGACTCAAATCATCTAATCTTAGAGACTAATATACTACATGAAAAGGAATCATTATTGATTTACAAAACTGGAACACCTTTATTCTAGAATCATATTACAGTGTTTCAAATCCACATCATACTGTTAATAACAAACCACTACATGAAGTGGTAAAAACAAGTAAATATCTATGTATGGTACCAGAGTGTAAAATTGATCTAATAATACTATATGCCTCTATGGATAATCACATTATGGGAATGAATTTTACATAGTAGAGAAAAAGTATTTTTATTCATTACTTGATATTAAATATGATTTAAATGAATTATACTATTGATATCCTCCTCTATTTTATCCACCACGAGACCCATCCTCATTCAACATTCCATTGATGGAGCCACTCAATAAAACAATTTGAGTATGAGGATATAATTTCAACATAGAATTACTATCTATGCTATTGTCCTCCATAAAAATCTTTCCAAACAAATTAATATGAAATGGGATTATATATGGAATCCTATGACTATATATCTACTTGATTATCCATGTCAAAGAACATAGATATTATTTTCTCATTTCTCACCAACTTTGGTGTGAAATAAATTAACTTTGAAAATTGTGTGTTGCATTGGGTCATTGTATGATCACCTTATTAAAGGTTAAAGAATAACATTGAAATAAATAACACCATCGATTCAGGATAAATTTATTCTTTTAAAAGGATAAATAAATTATTTCCTCTCATTGAAATCATTCTTCCCAGCACAATAATCTATGTTGTTCATGTTTGATGATGAAAAACATCACAGTAGAAGAATCTATAATCTCTAGAAATTACAATTTTTTTAAATTGTTTTAAAAAAACATCTTCCTCTTGAGGAGAATTTTATATTAAAAATATGGTGTTTTAAAGGAATAAAATTCATGGAAATTATCTCTACTATCATCCTTTTATGGTATAACCTCTATATCGTGAATGCGAACAAGTGCAACTACCTGCCCCAAATCTTGCACCACTAAAGAACAACATGATCCTGAAGGATTGGATCTACTAGATGATTTACTCGATAAAAATCATCTAAGGCCCAGTAAAATGTATTTTTTTTGGGAATTTTAATAAAAAATATAGCTGGAAAATATGAAAAACATTGGTCTGAGGATTTGAGTTAGTCAACTATATCGATAATAATTAAATTGGTAAACAAAAATCTCAGATAAAATATTTGGAGAAATACTATAATTATTAAATAAACTCATAATGAAATTTTTTCCCTAAATCCAGTGTTATCTAAATTAGTTATCACATAAATGACTTGTTATAAAGTTAAATTTTATTTAATTTGCATTTATTCTTTTTTTTGGGGTTTCTCAAGCTTTTATGGTGGAATGGGTGAGTTTTCTTGAATTGGGACAAACCGTGAGCCCAATTCAAGATTTAAAAATAAATTCTATTTCTTTTATAACTTTTCCAGTTGTTAATATTTTTCACCCATTCAAGTTCCTAAATGGTATCCCCTGACATATTAACACCACCATTGTAGTTTTGAGCCTTTATAAATCCATAACCATGTTGCATATGGGTTTTTATTTAAGGGATTGGGCCTGCCCGAAAGCCCAATTCCAGTTTTAAAAATAAAATTTGTTTAATTAATAAAATATCCAATATTAAATATTTTATTGGTGATTCCAAGCCCCACACATGCCCATTGAACCCATCCACGCGTCCAGTATCCTCCCACCCTCTTTTCATCTCATTTTCCTCACGGTTTAGGTCGAAACTTTTGAGGAACTCACATTTCAGGAAGATTAATAAAGATAATTTGTTTCCTTCATAACTCCTTAAATTCTTACTCATTTTCCCCATTCAAATTCCTACATGGTCTCCTTATCCTTGTTTGAACCTCCCTTAAATGTTTGGATATTTTAAAATTCAGATACTGGTGTATGTGAGGCGATTTCTACAAGATCCCTGAAGTAAGTTGGTCTTCTTCATTCTTCTTTCAATTTTCATAGGGTTACATTCAATGTGATTAGGGTTTCATACCTTATCCATAGAGTTCCTAATTTCAAGAAGTTTGGGGTAAAACCTAGGGTTTTATTTCTTATGTTTTGGGTGAATGATTCTGGTTTTAGGTTGGATTTCAATTCATTGAGGTGCGACAGTGGTGCAGTTTATGTTTCGCACCATGTTTTGAGTGTTTCGACATAAAAGGTAAGTGATTCCCTGTATAACCATTTTATGAAGAGTTATATTGATTGGTTTATTAATTTAGTATGTTGAAAATATTTTTTTGTTGTGCGAAAACTATTTTTTTATGGATTTAGTTAAGTGTTTAATTTTATAGTTGCATTTTTTCTTGGAATTGGGTGCTTTTCATGTATGGTTGTTGGGGAAATATATGGCTGTATTTTATAACATATGAAAGTAATTTATTAGTGTTGAAAGGGGATGAAAATTCTGGGTTTTTAATGCCTTAATGTCATGTGGGCCTTTTAATGGGTTTTTTGAATGGTTTTAATGTGTGAAACCTTGTCGTACTTCTTGAATGTGATTTGTAAAAACTTGTGTTTTTCATGTGGTCCATTTGTGGTATTGTTTAAGGTATTTATATAAAACTTGGGGGTGGTTTAATAAATGTTTCTAGGGATGCTAATTCTTCTTTGAATTGTTATTGGAATTGTTTTGGTTCTGAATTAGGTTTTTGAAATGGGTTTTGTATGCAAAACATGGTTGTACCTTTTGGGATGGTTTTAGGAAAATTATAAATGATGTAATGAGTTACACAAAGTGTGAAATGGTTTCTTATGTACTTTTTTGGTTATAGTATTTTCCTAAAATGAGTTTTTGAAACATAAAGTGGTCAGTTATGTTGTAAAAATTTTTTGGTAATGTTTTATAATTTTTCAAGGTGATTTATAAAATTGGGATATGGGTCAAAACATGTTTTTAGGCTGTTTTGCATGAGTGTGATGTAAAAAATGGACTTTGTTTATGAAAATGGTATTATGTAACATGTGAGTGGGATGTTATGTAATGTTTAGAATCTTGGGAAATATTTTATAAAATTTTTAACAGATTTGTTGAATTGTGAAAGATGTGCAAAATGTGTTGTGGGATATTTTTGGTGTGAGTATGATTTCAAAATTCATTTGAATGAAAAAGTGGATTTTTAGGCTTTTGTGGAATACATGTTGGCTGTTTGGTGAACTTGTGATGTGAAAATTATATTTTCATGTGCATTTTATATTTATTAACTTGTTGAACATGGATGAGAGCAAGGGGAAAACCCGAGAATCTAGGTGGGTGGACCTGTACTAGTATGCTAGTGAATCTGTGGGGTTTGGCCTCCATTTTACTTAGAAAAATTGATTCTTACTACTCTAACTAAACTACGATGATAATGATTGGGGACCACTAGGTTATGTGTATGTTCCCTACTAGTGTCTCATGCATTAGAACAGATATTTTGATGGCTACTCTCACCGAGATACGAGGTACCTGGGACCCACAACGAGCTAGTTCCTAGGGTTCATTTCCTATTGCTTGTGCTCATTAGTTACATTGTGCTTACCATCGGCATATGGTATAGTTGGATGGAAAATTCAGTACTGTTGACATTATTTTTAAAAGTGTTGATTCTTAATGATATCCCACTTGAAAACTATTTTATTTTTTTAGTTTCATCTTTTAGAAATTGTAACTAACATTTTCTATTTATGAAAACGTGCAAGCCTTTTTTATTTGAATGTTTATCACATGGAATCTCTTAGTGGTGGTATCCTATTGGGAATTGTATCACACCCTAATTACACCCTTGGGTGTAAGTAGATTTGGTTATTTTGTTGTTTTAGGTTTGGATTCAGTTTTTATTTCCCGTGGTTCGGGTTTCTAGCATGTCCATGGTGGTGAAGTATTATGGAGATGGATTGAGGGTAGTTAACCTTTCCATGAGGGTTCTTGGGATGTTTCATTTTGATTTTGTACCATTTTTATAGTCTTGTGGAGTTGTTTTAAAATATGTAATTCAGTTCTGAATTTTGTAAAAGATGGTTTTATTTGAAAAATCCAGATTTGTTTTGTTGTGTTTGTTTGTTGTTTAATGGTTATAAACATGGGTAAATCATTCCCAAACATCATTTTATGATACTCGGGAACTTGTGCCAGCCCGTGGGGATCAGGAATGCCCTTCGGGCCTTGTTGCGGGCCGGGTCGGGTGCCGGTTTTGATGGCGACCAGATTTGGTTCGTGGCCAAATGGTATCAGATGAGGTTCGCTCTCGTTGGGTCCTGTTATTTGGGGAACAATCAGGACAGTCTGGAGTTAGGAATGTTGCGACTTGGAATTTCGGTTATCAGTAGTGTGGCTGATCACCACACCTCAGGATGGGATTCAGGTCTCCAGGGGTAGTCGGGACCTTTCAGAGTCCTTTGGTTTTCTTGGTTTAATGATAATTAGATGAAATGAAAAGAGAGTTGGGTTAATGGTCTTAGTGAGCTCGCAGGGCCTGGAAAGCCATGTGGAGTCAGAGATATTACCTAGAACACTCTATGTGACAGTGAACTGATTGGAGTATGTCTGACAACCATATGTCCAAGTCACCCACTGAAACTAGTTTCCTCTCACATTGTCTTGTGTTCTTTAATTTTAAAATCATGGAACATTGGTTTTAAAGTGATTTGGTTCTAAAAAGGGTAAAGTATTTGTGAAATGATTTGAAAATAATGATGGAATGGTTTGATTTATGAAATGGTGGAACTGAATTTTCAGAATTAAATTCAAATGGAAAATGGTGTGCTTACACCTCTTTTTAAAAGAAGAAACAATACTAAAGTTGGTTTTGAAAAAGTGTTTCCAGTAAGAATTTTATAAAAAATCAAAGGGTGTTTTAATGGGATAAGATGAAATGAAATTGATGTGAACAACATGAAAGTGAGTTCTTTTCTAAATGGTTGTGTCTTCCTGAAATGTTTAGTAAGATTTGAATTGAGATTTTGATCTTCTGGTTAGTAGTTTTGAGAAAAAGGATGTGCTGGTTGACCGTTTTGTTTTTGAAAAGTGGAAAGAATATTTGTTTTAACCATTGGTATATTCATGAGAAACCACATGCAAGTGGTTATATGGGATGATGGATGGTTAACGACATGACTGGATGAGTACCAGAATGGATGTGAGGAGGGTGCCTGGTGTGGCACCAAAACATTCATGTGTGAGGCCCATGGGGTACCATTGGTGGATACGCTTACCGCTGAAACGTTTGTTTTCAAAGAAATGGTCTTAATGAATAACATGATGTCTTGATAAATAGTTTGGGATGGTGTGTATTAGGTGTTTTTGAAAAATTTGATGTTGTGGGATGATTTGAGTCCAAGAACCCCTCCTGTTTGAACCATGTTTTGGGTTTGTGATTGGTCAGTAAGTTGTGTTGTAGGGACGATTCGTGGTCTCTTTTGAAAAATGTTTTGGGACTCCTTTATGGTGGTTCCCTTCATGTGCTTAGATCTGGTTTGTGCTATATATTGATCAATGGAACATCTTGGTTGGGTACTAGGGTTCAATCATTGGATAAGGTACACCCCGTGAAGGGTTAGTGCACAATTGAAGTGCAACCCAGATTGTTTTTCCATTTGAAGACACTCTAGTTGATCAATATAAGGAATTTTTTTCTTGAGTTTTTTAGATTGAGTCTACACCCTTTCCTTTCGTGGTTTTGTGTATCCTCTTATAGTGTTAGAGTGATCATGGAAGGTTTCAAGAGACCATATATTCTTATGTTTTCAGATTTTCCTAAGGTGGAAGTGGTATGGGGTTGTTAGCATGGATGAGTATCTAGATGGTGTCAAAGAGGTCCTCTCGGTCCATCGTAGTCACTTCAAAGAAGAAGTTCACAATAAACTACCAGTGTGCGAAATCTGGTCACAAGAGGATATTGTGGCCACTTTCTAGAATTGTGTGTCATTTGGGGATGTAGTATAAGGTCTCTTTCCATTTATTTCTTATATTAGTCGCAATGGTCATGTTCGGTGACTCCTTGTGATTTCTTGTGCTCGATTGACTCTAGAGGTGAAATTCATGCAATACTATGAGAGTATCTATTATGTTAGTAGAATGTATCCATTGTGGAAACATCAAAATCATCCATTTTTAGGATGGTGAGTATATGTGTTATTTATTTCTATTGTTTCTCACCAGATAAAACAAGGTGTTATTTGTGTCCATCTTCTAAGCCCTTGTTTCTATTTTGTATTGGTTCAGGGTAAAGTTATTTTAGAATGTGTTATGTCTTTGAAATCTTATCTGTGATTGAAGTGTTGTTTTTGGTGGCATAGAAAGAATAATTCTCATTCAGGGGGTTTCCAAGGACTAACTGCGAGGCCGAAGATGCTTCCATCATTTGAGCTCCTACCATTGGTCTCAGAACGATGCAGGCTCGTAGTTAGGGGAAATCCCTGGGTTATATAAACCCTTTTACAATGTCATATCCTCAGTGTGAAAGATAGGAAGTTTTTAAACCTATGGTGTCATCAACTTCCTTTTGTTGTTCTCGTTTGGTGGAAATAGGTGGAGGGCCTTATACCCATGTCATCGCCTAATGTCATTACCCCCCATTGGTTTCCATTAAGTCATTGGAGAATGGTTTGAAATTTGGCTAGACAGTTTGAGCACACATTTTGTGAAGTAGTAGTAGTGACAGTGTGCTAAGAAGCCATGTGGAAAGAATGATCTGCATAGTTATGGCACAATTTCCCAAACTGTGCGGATTGACCCTACGCCCTTCCCAAATCGTTAAAAAAAATTGGCTCTTTCTATGTCGGCCCATGCTGGCCAGTTAAGATGGTTGGTTCTTATGATGGGGAAACCCACAATGATTCTCATGTACTTTCCTTCATAAATGGTGAATGGAATTCTACACTTTATAATAGGGAGTTTGTTCAGGCCCCCCCTGTTAGTGTCTTGATTCTATCTCAGAATACAATATAGGTTGCCTCGTATGGTGGGGTGCCTATTTGTGTCCCCCCATACTGATAGATCAGATTTATCCATGGTATTGGCTTGGTGGTAGGTAGTCTCATTTGGAACTATCTATATATAAACATCTTCCTTGAGTAAATGTTTGGATCGGAGAGCTCCCAATGTTTTAGTAAATTTTCGGTAAGTGTGACCCTGTTCAAAGTTGTCGTTCGTTTGGGTGAATAGCTTGAGTCTTGTTCGTACAACATTCGAGGAGTTTAATTTTGGGATAATGTATGAATATGATTGATCATTTTATTAAAGTGGTTTACTTTTGGGTTGTGATATTAATCATTTCATAATTGGTCACTGGAGGTGTTTTGTCCCTTGGGGGTGAAGCTTGGTAAAGAAGTACATCTTGGTTTATCGGTTGGATTTGGTTTTGGTATCTGACCTTGTTGTAGCTTTCTGAAGATGTAACATTTTCATGGTGGGGATAATTATCACATACATGACTTATTTTAAAGTTAAATTTCATTTAATTTCCAGTTATGCTATGTTTTTTGGGTTTCTCAAGCTTTTATGGTGGAATGGGTGAGTTTTCAAGAATTGGGCCAAACCGTGAGCCCAATTGCAGATTTAAAAATAAATTCTGTTTCATTTATAACTTTATCAATTTTTAATATTTTTCTCTCATTCAAGTTCCTAAATGGTATCCCCTGTCATGTTAACACCAAAATTGTAGTTTGGAGCCTTTATAAATCCATAACGAAGTTGTATATGGGTTTTTATTTAAGGGATTAGGCCTGCCTGAAAGCCCAATTCTAGTTTTAAAAATAAAATTTGTTTAATTTATAACACATCCAATATTAAGGATTTTTCGGTGATTCTAAGCCCCACACATGCCCATTGAACCCATCCAAGTGTCCAGTATCCTCCCACCCTCTTTTCAGCTCACTTGCCTTGTGGTTTAGGTCGAAACTTTTTAGGAACTCACATTTCCGGCAGATTAATAAATGTAAATTGTTTCCTTCATAACTCCTTCAATTCTCAATTTTTTCCCCATTAAAATTCCTACATGGTCTCCTTATCCTTGTTACAAACTCCCTTAAATGTTTGGATATTTTATAATTTAGATATTGGTGTATCTGAGACGATTTCTACAAGATCCCTCAAGTAAGTTGGTCTTCTTCATTCTTCTTTAAATTTTCTTAGGGTTACATTCAATGTGATTAGGGTTTCATACCTTATACGTAGGGTTAATAATGTCCATAAGTAAGGGTTAAAACATAGGGTTTGGTTTATTGTCTTTTGGGTGACTGCTTCTGATTTTAGGTTGGATTTCAATTCCATGAGGTGCAACAGTGGTGTAGTTTATGTTTCGCACCATGTTTTGAGTGTTTCGACATAAAAGGTAGGTGATTCCATGTATAACCATTTTATTATGAGTTATCTTTCTTGGTTTATTAATTTAGTATGTTTCAAATCTATTTTATGTGGTGAGAAAACTATATTTTGATGGATTTTGGTTAAGTGTTTAATATTATAGTTTCATTTTTTGCTTGGAATTGGGTGCTTTTCATGCATGGCTCTTGGGGGAATATATGGCAGTATACTATAAAATATGAAAGTGATTTATTATTGTTGAAAGGGGCCAAAACTTATGGTTTCATAATGCCTTAATGTCACGTGGGCCTTGTAATGGGTTTTTTGAATGGTTCTAATGTGTCAATCCTTGTCGTACTTCTTGAACGTGATTTGTGAAAACATTGGTTTTTCATGTGTACCATTTGTGGTATTGTTTGAGGTATTCGTACAAAACCTCGTGGTTGTTTAATAAATGTTTTTGGGGATTCCAATTATTCTTTGGATTGTTATTGGAATATTTTTGGTCTTGAATTAGGTTTTTGAAATTGTTTTTATATGCAAACCATGGTTGCACCTCTTGGGTTGGTTTTATGAAAATTATAAATTATTTAATGAGTTACACAAAGTGTGAAATGGTTTATGATGTAATGTTTTGGTGATAGTATGTTCCTAACATGAGTTATTGAAACATAAAGTGGCTAGTTATGTTGTAAAACATTTTGGTAATGTTTTATAATTTGTCGAGGTGATTTATGAAATTGGGATGTGGGTGTGAAACGTGTTTTCAGGCTGTTTTTCATGATTGTGATGTTTAAAATGGACTTTTTTTATGAAAAGGGTATTATGTAACATGTGAGTGGCCAGTTATGTGATGTTTAGAATCTTGGGATTATTTTATAAAATTTTTAACGGATTTGTTGAATTGTGAATGATGTGAAAATTGTGTTGTGGGATATTTTTGGTGTGAGTAGGATTTCAAAAATCATTTCAATGAAAAAGAGGATTTTTAGAATTGTGTGGAATACATGTTGGTTGTTTGGTGAACTTGTGATGTGAAAATGATATTTTCATATGCATTGTATATTTATTAACTTGTTGAACTTGTATGAGAACAAGGGGAAAACCCAAGTATCTAGGTGGGTGGACATGTATTATTATGCTAGTGAATCCGTGGGGTTCGGCCTTAGTTGTACTTAGCAAGATTGACACTTACAACTCTAACTAAACTATGATTATGATGATTGGGGATCACTAGGTTATGAGTATATTCCCTACTAGTAGCTCGTGCAAGAGAATGAATATTGTGATGGTTACTCTCACCGAGATACGAGGTACCTGGGACCCACAACGAGCTAGTGCCAAGGGGTCATATCCTATTGCTTATGCTCATTAGTTACTTTGTGCTTACCATCGGTATACTGTATAGCTGGATGGAAAATCTAGTAGTGTTGAAATTATTTTTAAAAGTGTTGATTCTTAATGATAGCTCACATGAAAAATATTTTTTTTTAGTTTCATCATTTAGAAATTGTAACTAGACTTTTCTGTTTATGAAAAATGAAAGCTTTTTGTATTTGAATGTTTATCACATGGAATATCTTAGTGGTGGTATCCTAATGGGCATTGTCTCACACCCTACTTACACCCTTGGGTGTAAGTAGATTTTGTTATTTTGTTGTTTATGGTTTGGATACCGTTTTTATTTCCAGTGGTTTGGGTTTCTAGCATGTCCTTGGTGTTGAAGTCTTGTGGAGATGGCTTGACGGCGGTGCCCCTTTCCATGAGGGTTCTTGGGATGTTTCATTTTGATTTTGTACCTTTTTATAGTCTTTTTGAGTTGTTTTAAAAGATGTAATTCAGTTCTCAATTTTCTAAAAGATGGTTTTAGTTGAAAAATCCAGATTCGTTTTGTTGAGTTTGTTTGTTGTTGAATGTTTATAAACTTAGGTAAATCATTCCCAAACATCATTTTATGATACCCAGGCACTTGTGCTAGCCCATGGGGATCGAGAATGCCCTTCGGGACTTGTTGTAGGCCGGGTCGAGTGCCGGTTTTGATGGCGACCAGATTTGGTTCGTGACAGGATCGATATAATGAAATATGGTCATCAAGTCACTTATAACCTATCCATTATTTCCTCAAAATACTTTCTCATATCTAACAATACATCCAAATCTAAAAACTAACTTTCTATAAAGGACAACAACACCAATTATAAAAATTTTCATGAAACAAAATAGATTATATAGATAGAAAATATCCAAAATTGTTCATACTTGTCAAGATGTGCATTCCCAATCCCAATGGGTTAGCGATTAGTGCAAGAGAATCGATAAAAAAAAGAGGAACTATTTTTCCACATGG
The DNA here is from genome assembly GCA_963277665.1 of Viscum album. Taxonomy (NCBI): domain Eukaryota; kingdom Viridiplantae; phylum Streptophyta; class Magnoliopsida; order Santalales; family Viscaceae; genus Viscum; species Viscum album. Next base: position 146,011,469 of record OY728133.1, on the reverse strand, counting down.
ATTATTCATCAAGATAAATATGTAGATATAAAACAATAATAAAAACATTATCCAAAAAAATAATGATAAATTAATACAAAATGTAAATAGATTCTAGTATCAAGAATTTTAGGTTAACTAATGTAATAATGTCATACCATTTAAAAAAATACCTACAATCTATATGCATCATGTGGATAATATGCTCCAACATCCACCACCAAATCCAACAGTCTTACTAATCATTGTCATCCAACACATACTATTTATTTTATTTAATTTCATGGATAGAGAATAGGAAACTCTGCAAATTCATAAATGAAAATGTACTCTATGAGAAGGTAGTTATACTATTATCTCACAATTTATTCAATAAGAAATGCATTTCATGTAACAAAATTATATTTTTTTCAAAAAAATAGTGTATAAGGAATTTAATAATTTATATAAAACTATGAAATCATAACCATTCAATTTCCAATATAGATATGCTACAAAAGTGCTTTTTTAATAAATAGTTATATATAAAAATCATTTTTCATAACTGGAATAAAAAATCCTTTCTATAAAAAATAAATAATTAAATAATTTTCCTTAACAGTGTAATGTAAAAATCATTTCCAATAATTATAAATCATTGGAACATGATTATAATGCATGGGGTTCATACCATTTAGGAGGATCTATGATATCACAGTGTAATTTTTCTCTAGGAATGCACAAATAGCCTAGCTCCATATCATCATTTATATATGATAGAATTACAAAAAATAAAATCCATAAACATATGGTACCATATTACTATTTTTATCATAAATCCATTTCATGATAGTAAATTACATTATATAAATATTCTACCACATATCTACCAAAAATACCATGTGCATGAAGGTAAAAAATTATACAAATCTCTATCATTATATTTAATTAATCTCATATCATTGAATGGATCTATTAATTTGGCACCATGTCCCATTTCAAAATATTCCATATAATTAAAAAAAACTATCTAATGGTTTTTATCTAGAAGGAATTGTTTTCAATATAGTTCATTATAATTAAAAACATAAAACATTTCTTGACTCTTATTCTTAAAATTCATCCGTGGATTGATGATTCGAATTGAAGTTCAATTTTTTAAAAAATAAACACTACAAATTAAAATCAATTTTCAAAGTAATTTTATCACAAAAAAAAATTCCATTTGAAAATCATTTATCAGAGATTCAATAAATTTATGGAAATAAAATTGAAATCCATTTCTAATTAATTAGAAAAAAAATATATATGGAGATAATGTTTTCCTCATAAAACCATATTCCTTAAATAAAAATTACTTCAAAAATACACCAAGGTATCCTCCAATAGATAATAAAATCCTATAAAATACATGTCCGGATCTTTGAAAAATAAATCAATAATAATAATTTCAAACTCACCATCAATATAACAATTGGAAGGATATAAAACACACTACAAAATGATTTCTAGAATAATTAACAGTAACCAAAGGAGATATAAACAATGATTACCAAAAAATGATGGATATATAAGATACATAATTATATCAATAAAAAACCCTATATTTTGAATCAATACCCCCAATAATTGGTTCCATTCGCGGAAATTAACGATATAGAATAAAAAGTTATAATAATAAAAAACCATATCATTCCATTAATGAACTATATCCAATGATCAATGATGCATTAATCCAACCAATGGGACGTGAGGACTACAAAAAATTTCTAATGGGAACCTCCATGGTCATGATCTAATTCCAACAAGATGAGAATGGGGTGATTCAAGCAAGTATCAAAAATTAAAATTTTAAATATTTAATTGGAATCACATGGTTTGTCATCAGGGGGTTTTAACCATGTTATAACCATACAACCCATTCCATGACACTGGAAGTGATTCACAATTCATCTAAATGGTTTAAAAAAATTCATATACACTTGACACCTCATTCTTATGTTTCATATTCTTCTAGGGAAGGTTTCATGGTGTGTACAAGCCATGTTTCAATATGTATTCCCACTTTTCGAACTCAAACTCTAGGTGCATGGTATCCAATGATGACCCATATGGTTTTCCTAACAAATTTTAGACCATGAACCTGAAGAAAAAAATCCAAATATCCCCAAATGATGCCAAAAAAATCCCATGCACATGGTACAATGAAAAAAATTTCAATGTGTGGAATGAAACTACATATAAATACGTGTTCAGATGTTAAAACATTCTCGATGTAAGCTGGGAAACCCAATAAATGTGTCACTATTATAAACATTACCCATAGGGAGGATCTCAGTTTAATAAAGACATAAATATATAATCATTAACATTATGAATGTGTAATTTATTTTGGAAAATAACTAGTGGTTTCTTCAATTACATTTTCATTATTTATATATTTTTAAAAAATAGAAGAGTATAATATTAATAAGATAAAAATATTTTTGGTTATAATGAAAAAAATATAAATTTTGGGATGTATATAACTACAATAAAAATTTACTATCAATTAATGTATTATAAATAAAATTTTTATTCATAAAATTTATTTATAAATGACTATTCATTTAAAAAATCAATGATGATTTTTTATAATATCCAATGTTATTTTTATCTGGGTTAGAATGTTGATTATGTCGTAAAAACTAATTTTTTATATATATTTGAGGTTTTAATGAATTCTAAATATTATAATTTTTGAAACATTTATTTTTTAAAATAGAAATTATATTTGAAATCATTATATAGAAATTATTTTAATGTGAAACTTGATAATTTTCTAAAACACATAATATTTAAGGGAATTATAAACAAATAGTTTTTCAATTTAAGGTGGTTTTTTGAAATAATAAATATTTACTAAATAGTTAATAAATAAAAAAACCGAATCCATGGAAAAATGATATTTATTATATAAAAATATTGAAATTTAATGAATTAATATTATTTTTCAAACTTGTAAACAGCATTCCAATCTCAAAAGTGGAAAATAAGATTTTAAAAATATTATTCTTGGACAAATTTGATTTCCCCTACAAAAATTAATAAAAAATATTTATGGTTAGCTTCAAATATTTATTTTTAAATCCCACATATATAATATTATAAACCAGGACCCAATTTTTTTTTAATCCAATGGGTTCCCATTTCCAAAAACATATATTTCTGGGGGCTATATTTAAAATTTATTATAATATCTACAAAAATTTACTATAAATACCCATCTATCTAACCTATTTCTTTCCACCCCGTGTAATTAAGAAATATAATTCCCATCAAATTATCTCTCTAAATACAATCTATATTTTTTAAGGTTCTAATTAACTCTTACAAATCATTAATAATTTATTTCATAAGGTGAGGGAGTCTCTTTCTCTAACATTATATCTATCTATGTCCTTTGGAGTTTATCTTAGGATTTTTATTTTTTATGTTCTCCTAAAATATTATTCATTATATTACTGTAAATGTGTTTTCATATCAATTAGATATTTTATCATCACCTATAAATCCTATTCCACAAACCATATTGTACAACTATTATGCTGCAGATATCATCCATTGATTTTCCAAGTCATTATTTTTATTCTATAAATACCAAACACTATGTTTTTTCAATGATATTTGTTTTATACTTTTATAATTAAATTTTTATGGTATTTATATTTATAAAACTGAAATTCCCTACTCATGGGTTGATAATAAGGAAATGTTTCATTAATTAAGTACACATGTAGTATAATATTTTATATGAAAAGTATTCTTTATTCTCCACATGTTAATGATAAAATAATCTATAATGGTCAATGTAACTCATGTGACGAAATACATATGAAGTGTTCCCCCTGATAGTATTCCAAATCTATGGGTAAGGAATTAATTCATAGATATGACATGTTTATAAAATCTTTCTGAAAAACCAGTGTCATATGTTTTAGGACACCTTGGTAATGAACCTTAGGGATTTTCATAAAAATGTATATTTTTTATTATTTAACAATATTTCCATTTTATGTCTCATGATCATATGATAATAATCCCATGTAATGTCTCATATTTTATCAATGATTATACTTATATTCCATTTTTTTCCATAAATGGGCTATATACTGAGCCATTATTTTTAATTTATGATCCTAGGAAACCACTTATAGATAGGTGAATTAGGATATAATAATAGTGGTGTATGTCAAGAGTAAAAACTATAGTTTTTGTTTATTTTTCTTGTTTTCCTTATGCACATTATATAAAATATATATAATTTCTAGGAAAAAACATCAAAATGACATTTAAAATTATTAACTGAATACCATGACATGTAATCATTTTAAAATCATGTATTAAAATGGATTTCTTTATAGATGGTATCAAAGGAACTTTTTCTTCACTATTGAAATTCAAACATGAAAACATTTGTATAAACCCAAGATATATGTCCAAAAATTTGAATACATCCTTCAATTTTGGTGATGTACAAATTTAGTGGTTTTTAAATTATGAAATTACAATATAGATAAGATAGATGGATTTGTCTCAGGAAGAGTTATACCTATGGATAATAACCTGAAAATTGTTGTACTGGGTTTTTAAGATAATCACAACCTGGTGTAGGTTAGTGATTGAATGCTACACACTTGGGTTGACAATATCGATAGATATTATATGGTTAATCAAATTATTTTTTCAAGATATTATGAAGGATATATTGGGAATGTCGTAGTTTTTTAGGGTTATATTATTTTATCATAGAATTATTATATTAGAAAAATTACAGGGTTATTATTTACTTTAGAATTAATATATGTTTTTTTATTAGTATTAAATTTCCCACTCATGTTTTCTTATTTTATATTAATGGAATGAAAAAAAAATCATATAAACATTGGATTTAATGGATAATGAAATTTCATTCTTATTAATGTGCTTGAAACTATAATTGAAAAAATTATGATGATCATGAATTAGTTTTCTCACGTCATTACTAAAAACTAACTCCATATAGACTGTATTGATTAATGAGGGAAGAAATAACAAGATAATGATTCATCTATATGTGAATGAGAAATTATTTTTTGGGGAAGCACTGATCCACTAAAAATTGAAGAATGGATATATATCATATAAAATATATTTTCAATACTACATTGTTTTGAGTAGGATAGATTTACATTGTCATTATATCAGACAGAGGGAGATTCTAATCAGTGGTGGATATAGATCATGGAAAAATAGTGAAGGGATAATGTAGAATCCATGGAATGGGAATACACTAAAAACACCTTTTCAAATAGTTATTTTCTTATGTCTTATGAAACATGATGTGCATAGAATTCATTTATTTGAAACAGATAGAAAATTAATCACTTGGTAATTATGAGATGAATGTTACAAGGCTGCAGTTATACACCTAAGGCATTTTCATTGATTCTTATGGGAAGAAAAATAGATTCATTACAGATTGAGACCCCAACTATGGAATGGATTTATAGTATAGAAAATTGGGAGCAAGAAATTGATATCATATTATTCTCTCAAATTTTAAGTGGAGATCATAGCTTTCGAGTGGACTCCTAGTTATAATGGATTGAATAGAAGCATGTGCCAATAATTTAAAAAACCAGATTGGTTGAATGAACAACATCCCTTGTCCATCAAATATAGGAATAATATTATAGAGAAATATTTAAAAGAGAGTGTAATGTTCTTAATGTATGGATGATATGGATATATAGATCAATGCTATCATGGATATGTTAATCCCTAAAATATACAATCGATAGAAATGTGAATATGGTTCAAGACCAACCCATCGTAGAATTCATAAATGTGGATAATATGAATATTTCTATAATCAATGTATAGATAAAAATACTATTGGGGGGATTTCATCAACTCTAGTAGAGTCCAATTTAGAAATAACATTCGTTAAAAAAAAGCTAACTCTAAGGATTATTATGATATTGTGGTAGGAATGTTCATCAAAAACTCAAAACTAGAAATATATTGTTTGATTCGAGCCATACGCAATTTTTACATCATTAATGTTTATAAAGAACATTATGTTAACCATTAAATTATTATTGGTGTATTTTTTAGTTAAAAATAATGATGGAAGAATTGAAACATAAATGTTATATATGGATTCCCATATTATCTTTAGTGTGTATTATATATCTACAAACCTTCTAGTAATTCCAGTGGTATAATTTGACATATTATTTTTGTTGTTGTTTTTGGTAAATTACAAAGCAAAAATTAACTATAGATGCAATAAAATTTATTTTTTATAAAAGGGAAAAAAATTCATGAAGGAGAGATATCTCATTATGTCTATTACCGAGAAGCACTACTTATTGCCTTATTTATAGAAATTATTTATAAAATAGAAGAATAAATAGAATGTCTAAATATATGATATGTACCAATTTTTTTGGAATAAATTTATATATTTATTGAATATATTCATGTAATACTCTTATAATGAGAGGAAGATTACTCAATTAATCTCATATTTCGATCCAATTAAATATTCATGTCGCCATATATAATCGTATATCTGGAGTAGGTGGAATTAATGAAGTAACTATAATACCCCTAGATAAATGTTTTATTCAACAATTTATGTATCCATGGTGTTATACGGTTATCTTTTTAAAGAATAATTAAAGATATATGTGAATATACAATGACTTTATGGAACTTAATGTGATCAATGTAATGATAAAATACCCTCTTCCATGTATTCATTTGTTAAAATATTATTGGGGTCTCATTCCTTTCAAATACTGATCACAAGTCATGTAATCACTAGTTGTGGGTAGAGAAATAAGATATCATAGATATTATCTTCTAAATAAGATATATATACTATATGTCTGTCATTTATCCCATTGTATTGACTCATTATAATTATATATTTATGGATTAGATGAATGATCTCTTTAGGGAAAACCATGATTAATTATATTTGGTATTTCCTGGTAATTATCTGATGTATTCCAAAAGTTATGAAGGGTATATTGATCATCTATAAGTTTAATTACAAACTATAATAAATGAGAATTATTTTAGTACATTTAGAAAATGTATTTTCTTATTATAAAAATTCATTTTATTTGGACACATAATGAAATTTTGTATAATATATATGGATATAGAAATGAAACAGGCTATATAGGTATAAACAAATCATAAAAATTTTATCAATATTTATCATTTTCTTATTCTAGTAAGATAATATAAAATGTTTATGAAAACAAATTAATTAACTTATAATCCAATAATAATGATAAATCAGAAGAAAGTTATGTTTATTTGTAAAATGTGCATCCAAAAGAATTCCAATAACTCAATAATAGGATGTTCAACAAACTGTTAATAGTTTTACATAACAACTAGGAATGATTTTTCATTTATAATGGTTCATGATTTATTGTAGATGGATGTATACCCATGATATTTGATAAGGTGATTAACTATATATCATGGAAATTAAAGCCTCCAAATAATATTATTTAACATATGATCTAGAGATCACTTAATTTACGTTACATTAATGTAATGGAGACACTGTCATTATTGATATAAGTCTGATATATACCCTATGCACTAATTATCTAAGACTACATTCACAGAAAATAAACTGAACACGAGAAAAAGATATTGATGGAGCTTACAAAAGAGTATTATTGTTCAATCAATTATCACCCTAGAAATATAAAAATATTCAATGAGTTTAGTAGGAACTAAATAAGAGTTATAATAATGAAAAGGAAGAATAGGGATCCATTGATCAATGATTTCGCAATGATTGTCATGGAGTTCATAAGGGACCATATATCATCAATCCTATCCAAAATTATTGGAAATACATAAATACAAATGATCATAAAGAAGTAACAAATATATTATATTGGGTTATAAAATAATATAGAAGATGTGGAAAATGGGAACACTTAGGAAAATGACCCCAAACCCATGGATTGGAACCATGTGTATAGAACATAAAATTGATATTATAGGTTATACCCATAGTTGAGAGAACCATCAGAGATAAACCATTAGTATAGCTTTGTGCTATAAAAACTGTTTAAAAAAACTATACCCCTAGTTATGAACCATGGGAATGGGTATATTAAACTATTTCTATAACCATATACCCATGGTATTGAAAAAATTGGTATAAGATTTAGAAACATTCATTCCACCGGTTTTGATCCATAGAACAACTATGTACAATTCATTAGCCTAAAAACTACACCACATTGGGTTATTGATATATAGATATATATATAAACCATGGATAAGGTGGAAAAATGTGGAAATATATTTTCCCAAAGGAAAATTTTTCCGGCATATTTTTTTCTCAGCTAAAAACTTTGGAAGCCTATACCCATAGTTATACAAAACCATGGGTAATGGAATGAACTAACCCCATGGTTTTTATAGAACCATGGGTATAGTTATTGAACAAAATACTAAATAGGTTGTTTAAAAAACTCATTATAATGTTGGGAATTTCCATCCTTAACCCATAATTCACCAAAACCATTAGTATTGGTTCCAAACCAATCCTTATACCCACAGTTTTTGGAAAATGGTGGGTTTAGGGGTGTCCTACACCCATGGTTTTTCCAAACCCAATGTATAGGTTCAGTTTACAGTAGTGTCATCTTCTATATTCACTATTGAGTGAGAGGGATTGTCAAGGGTTCGTACAAGGATACATGTTACTTATGATAAAAATATATATAATGATCTTATACATTAATCTCATTGATTTATATTTTAATTACATAATGAAATCATGAAAACACATAGTTGTATATGAGATCAATATTAGAGGGATAAATAGGAATGATATATTGCGGATTCTAAGGAAAGAGGTTTGGTGTGGTAGCAAGTAATGGATGACTGAAAACTAACCCACACTATTCTATGAATAATGTCAATATGTGTTTGGATATAGGATAATATCACTATTGACATTGTCATTTTACTTCCAAATACATCCAAGAGAAGTAGTAGAATATGGGTAATTTTGGATTAATTAGAAAATTTTCACTTGTTATTCTTATATGAGAAGACATCCACTATGATATTATTTCCCTTTTGTATAATATTAATGTGAGGATAATTCAAGAGGTTTCACCTTCATATATTTCTTAACATAATCCAATAGTCTCTTCTTTATTTTATAGGATATGAATAAATTTTATAAACATTAAAGTAAAAAATATAACAAACATTCATCCAAAAATTGATGGGTAGTCTGAGAGTACTATTCCAACATTGGAAGGCATGTTATGGGATAGATAACATGATTTTCAATCGAGTTACAATCATCACATTCCGTTTGTCCTGTACTTCAATAACATCAATTTTATAGTTGTGAAATCTAATGAATCCTTGTGAAAACATCTAAGAAAAGAGGTATATAACTTAATCTTCATGGGATGGTATTAGAGTAGGAAACATTATTTGAAATTAAATTGTGAAATAAATTATAGGGTAGATACAAGTGATCAAAACATATTTCTTATATTCTCATAGTCCTTATAGAAGTTGTTCATAAAATAAAACTGAGGAAAAAGCGTTCAATATTGGGTACCACATATTTGTGAAACTATCTCCATGTAAAGGGGTCATGAGGTACAAATATAAGGATAACTAGGTCTATGGTACACTGGGACTTTTATGATTCTTGATCATGTTATAAGAGTTTCCAATTGAGTGACACAAACAAAAAATTATTCCATTGTTGACAATGTAATCCATGTGTCCATATAAGAAATTATATATCAGACCCAAAAAATATACATGAAAAAAATTATATGGAATTAATACAAGACCAATAATATAAGGGTGAACCAATAAAGATTCATGATAAAATGGAAAATGTTTTGGGGAAAAAATAATATGACTTGGGAATGTCTTATAGAGAAATCACATGTTATACAAAGAAACCTGTGAGCCTTATGAAATGATGAAACATAAATACCAACATTTTTTTGGATGGACACAAATATAAAGGAAAACATAAAAAGGAGTGGACCCATTTTCAATCTTGGGGACATATAATTAAAACCCAATATAAGTTGATTTATTAAATATTAAACACACCCATAATTTTTTTATTTTAATGAAATAAGATGATCATATTCACCTATATGGGCTGATTAGAGAATACTAGGATTCTCTCATTCGGGTCATGATGCCCAAATAATAGAGTTGCAGTCCTTTATAAAAGAAACCATTTACTAAAAGGATTTATATTTATCACATATCAGGGTTCAATTATATGAATCACCACTCTAAAAATATAACTATTCTTTCAATTATAAATTTTAATTAGAATTAAAGTATCTACAACTATTTATTTATTATTTATTTATGAATATAACTAGTTAAATTTAAGATGGATCAATAACATGGGTTTCCATTTTATAATTTATAATGTCTCATACACTTTATTAATTAGAAAATTGGATCATATTTAATTTTTAGTTTTAACTTTTTAACCAATGTAACCATTCTTTCATGGATCAATCACGTCATTATTGGTAAGATAAGTTTCTACCATCATGACATATGGGAAATCACCATTTAGGTTCATGGTGATCCATTAGTAACAAATCTTATAGTTTGAACAAATCAAGGAATGCTATCACATAGTATTAAGGAATAAATACAAAATAAAATCAATCAAAAAATGCCTTGAATATTGAAGATAAAAAAATTAATCACTAATATATGATATTAAAATAAGTGTGTTTTTAAACCACAATAGGCCCATTCAACATGTTTGAAGCATTAGATCACTAAAAACTAGTTGGAATTACATATGCAAGAAATGTGAATCACTATGTGACTATAATAATTCATGAAACAATAAATCAGTTTTATATCAATTGAATGGTAAAATAATATAAATATCATAAATAACTATCCAACATAAATTACATCTATTAATCAAGGTGAAATAAAAATCACCTAAATATCAAATAAAATGAACCATAGACCCATCCCTAGGTACTGGCTCCTTTCCCCATGCATGTGATAATAACTCCCAGACATGAATATTTACAAATCAATCATAAGGTTCCATGTATATTTTATATAAAACAAAATAGATACACTAATGAATTTAACCAACTAATAACACATTGTGACATAAAAACATAGGATCTACTTATATGGTGCCAAATGATGTTTTTTCATAAGACATGAAGAGCACCCAACCATATTCTATAGGATTCAAAATAGTTGAGATAGTAAAATTATGTAATTGAAGGTATACAATACCGTTAAGATTAGAGTGAAATATTATTAAAATACATTATATTTAAAATTGGAAACATTTTAAAACAAATATAGAAGAACTAAATTAGACCACCAAGGAATGAAAAATAACAATACAACCATGCTTGTCTATGTGATGCTACAATATCCAAAGTAAAAAATCATATATAATGTGATAGAGTAAATAAAAGAATGAATAAAAACCGTATGAGAAATATCCATGAGCATCCAGAGCACCTCCACAGTCTTATGATCTTAATCTCACTTTTAAATGTAACATGTCAAGATAAATCCATAATAATGAACCTACAACCAAGGGATCTATTTGAGAACCAATTAGAATCCCAAGAAATATGTGAGATACACTAAGTAATCCACTTCCACTGGTGTCTAATTACCTCATGTTCATGAATATAAAATAAGATAGTGTGTAGGTATATCAATGTAAGATGTGTTGTAAATGTAAATAAAAAACTGTCTGTTTGGGTTCCTCAAGGACCCCTACACGACCATACCCTTTTCAGCATGAGTTGGAAATGTTACTAATAATGTCACATCGTGTATATATATATATATTCTTATATATAGATATTAAAATCTATACATATATACATGAATAATAAAGTACCTGTGGATTTTTACCCTGAAATTCACATATAATAATAATATAATGATCTTCAGTTTTTAATAATGAAAGTAATGACCAACAATATCATATGAATAGTATAATAGTAATCCATGCCTGGGGATTCATGCCCATGAATCGTAATGTAGGGGACACCATTCCCTATAATCATAATTTAAGGGGATAAATGCCCTAGGAGGCTTTGAAAAAAAATTATAGTGTAAGGGATTCCATGAACATGGAATCAATTACAATGAATACTAATACATGTGACTTTATTCCTAATGACTCAACTCATATATATTCACAATGTATGTTATTCATTACCATGGGATTCCATGAACATTAATCATAATTTAATGAACACAATTCCCATGAATTTCATTGCCATGACTTCTAAAGCAAGGAACACAATGACAGAGTGCCAAATTAAAATATAGGAAGCCATGACCTAGAATCATGGATAATAATATAATATAGGAAGTCAAATTTATCAATAATTCATAGGTAATGTTTACTAGGAATTCATTATTGTAAATCATTTATATCATTAATGAATTTTATTTATAAGTAACTAAGAAGGTCACAGGAAGAACCATTCCATTTTTAAAACCATTATTAAATAAGAAAATGATAATTAATATATAAATTAATGGAAATAAAAAACTACTATGAAATAATATTTAATTAATATACATTTATTTTTAACCAAACCAAAACAATTTAATTAATTTAATTTACACTTCCCTTCTGAATGTATGAGTCACTTATTCTATTTTATAATTGTATAAGGAAAAGGGTAAATCATTACATTAATATTTCAACTCAATTATAGTTATCCACTTATCCAATTATTTTTAGATCAATGTTATTATATAAAATATCATAAACCAAATGATTTATTCACACCATATATAATTTAAAAAATAAATTAATTTTATGAATGGAATGGTTAACATGATTCAGGGTCAATGTTAGGCCCTGAGCTAAAGTAAATGATTATGGAACATAAGAAACACAAATGAAGGAGTGGTTCATGATGAGGGGAACAACATCCAATGATTCAATTAGATACATAAGATCTAATTAATTTATGGTTCTATTTTTAATAAAATTCATTTCAAATAAATGGGGTGACACTAAGATAGAATGGTACAAAGCACATTAGTTGAATTTATAAACAAGATATACATTAATGGAAAATACCAATACCACCTACCTCATTATAAAAAGGGTTCAATAATCCAAAATAAATATTTGAATAGATCATATTTGATTGAAATTGATAAAATATAAATATTTTGTGAAATTTGGTAATAAATCACGCATGGATTAAAAATTCCATATGGAAAAGAAAAATGAATTATGAAGAATGAGGAATTAGGAGCCTATTAAGCTATCTTTAATGAAAAAATAGATATTGATTTTTTGTTCTAACACATGATATCATTATATTCATATGAGGAATTCTAAGGGTACTCACCAGTGGAGGGTTGTTTTGTTCATTGATGGTGTTGGAATAAGATGAAAATAATTAAAATAAAACTAAATGAAATTTTAATTATAACCAAATTTAATGATAATCAAAATTTCATCCAATGGATTGAAAAAATATAAACAACCATGTTCCAAAAATTTCTAATGGGACCCTAATGTCACACATCTACTGAACGGTTTAACAAACACTATATAGCCCAAATTTGTCTGATATGAATCATGACTTAAATTTGTCAAAAAATCATGAAAAAAATATCTCTTGGTTTTACCATACCAATAGATACTCTTAGATACCCTATATAAGGGAACTGAATATACATATAACAAGAAGTTTTCACATTTAGAAGTAACTAAGAACCAACCATTAACTTTTGTCTACATCTCCCAAAATATTTTTTTCAGGGACAAATAATCCTGGAACTCTTTTGAACACACAAAAAATTTGTTTAACCTTATTACCTAAATGATATTATTACCATCAAGTGTTCTAATACCAGTACTTACAACCCAAATATCATTTCAATATATGGTCTTTCCACCAAATGATAAATTAAAACTCCTAATTCATTTTTGGACCATTTAAAAACACACTATTCTATTATTATCATGGTACTACTATAATAGAATAAATCATGCTTCTCTATGACTAATTATATTATCAATTAAATTATTGTTGTGTATATTTCAATTCCAATTCAAAAAATCCCTAGGACAGCCTATAAACATCTCTTTGTTGTCAACTAAAATCAATGGATTCTTGCACATGAGTTACCAGATCGGATAACCTGAAGTGCATATCACATCAACAACAATCACTAAATACCATGTTATCATTAAAATAATATGTTTTACCACTACCATGTGATGATAATCTATTTGAAGTCACAAACCCATGCGTCCTGCATAACGGATTCACAATCCTCAGGCCCCCATATATCTAACAATGTTTATTTCCTTATCAAACTAATGGAACCCGATTCTTAATTGACACTTCCATTTGATATTTTGACATTGAATCATTATTCTGTATTATACTCATATCAAAATATTATCTCAAGAATAATACTATGATCAAAATTAACCCCCCTTTATCTTCAAATAATAGACCTACCCACCTAGGGTCTTCACCCATTGCTGCACAAAGAAGAAAAAAAGTGAAGGGTCATGGATATAAGCAATCATAAATATAAAAATAAAATTAAATGAAAATATAAAATCTATCAGTTTCAAACCTTATAATATCCCTTTTATAGATATAACATTACAGAAACTAGATATCATATTTCTTTCATCAGTTCCCCATGAAAATGAATTTAACGGATTCGTACATATCTCCAACACCGACAATAATAGATATATTCCGGACATGGTAACCCTAGATCACAAAATTCACTGACACTAAACTCTAACCCGATGTAAAAAACAAATGATAATTTATCTCTAACAGTTATTCTAAATGTTTAGTTCTGACACCAACCACTTCTCGCATGAAACACTCCTAAATCTATTCTATAACACCCAATTTCTAACTCACCCAATCCAGCTTCAAACATTATTAACCAAACTAATGTATACACTCCAAAAATCATAAATAATATGATTGAATACCATATATATATATAGTCCAAACCATGTACAATAAGGACCAAAATGCACAAAGGGTCCAATAAATGATGATACAAGGTAACACCTCACAACATCAATCTCAGAACCGACCGAATGGAATATGGGTAACCTTCCACTGCCTAGAAAAAATTATTCTGAATATTTTAATCAAACATGATCTATTCTAGCCCCAAACTGCCCATACAATAAGACATCATATATAAATTTAAGATACTAATCCCTAAGGTCCTTAATTATTCAAACAATTCTTATTTTAAAAATTAAACAAAAGGATTCACATTTTTAAAACATTTAAATACCAATCATATAAAAATTTTCAAAATAAATTAAATTCCATAATATATGTTTGAATATATGGAATTCCATATACATGTTATATGGTAAAAACACCTTATAAGTTGTTTTGTAGAATTTTTTAACTGGAACAAAAATTTAATTATCATATTTATACCTATATATTCACCAAATTCTTCCTGAAGAGTGGGTCAAATGGAATTCCATAAAGCACATATATATAAACTATAAAAGTGGTTATAGAATCATTAAATACCAACACAACCTCATTAAACTATAGGAAGGTATTAATTACCATCAATGATTAAAATTTTTTATAATAAAAAACATCACGTTTGAATCATATGGAAGAATAAATAATTGAGAATGTGCGGATGTTATATCAATACCCTGATCTTAAAATGATTCATAAAAAACATTTCATTTTAGCATTATTACCAATAGTATAAAAACATACTAAATTGAAGACATCATGCCTATGTTAACCACGAGAGGGTGAAATCTATCAATTATAAAAGTGAAGAGTAATAAGAGTAATTTCCACAATAGAAAACTTGGTTTCTCCACATACATGGGGATATAGGCACCCTAGAACAAGCTTGTTACCAATATCATACAACAACATATTATCATGTGTACAATTACAAATTAATAACGAAAAGGAAAAAACTCAGATACCAATGTTTGATACCTCCTATTGTTATTGGGTTTCTTATATCTAACTCATGATTTTCTACTCTTATTACCATTACATAAATAGAGTTATATTTATATGTTTGTAACTTACCATAACAGTATTGATACAACTAAATTCACTATATTTATGATAATTTACATAGATTAAATTTATTATCAAAAATTTATAAGAGTTCTTAGGATGTAATGATTACTAGTACATACCAGGATAGTATTATTAAAACTAATATCCATGTACCATATAAATTATGTGGAAAAGGCACAATTATTATATGACTATTAGGTTATAAGGGATCATTATAAATAGGACTTATTCTCGTTGTGATCTTTCTTGTTGATCCTGGGTAGATTGTACCATGAGGACTAACACTCCAATAGTGACACCACTTGCTTCAGGCCTCATTTATAGTTATAATCTATAAAAACCTATAATGGTGTACTGGAATGATATTTTTATCATATTATAATATTTGATTACATAATTAGATGAATGTTGAAAAAACATGAAATTTATTTCATGGTGAGGTAGCATGTGTTTGGTGCTCCATTGGTGCTATGAAATTGATTCAATTATCATGACAATAATTTTCACTTCCTAAAGGGTGTCATGTGTCAAACAATGGTGATTAGGATTATATTATCTCCACTAAATGAATGGGTTTGGTAAAAGAAGGAGTCTTCATTCAGTTGGCTCAAATAATAATAATGAAAGAGGGGATATTTAGATCAATTATGCATCCTTCTTTAATATATTATGTGTGACAAAGACATTATATTACACATCGTGTGTTTTTAAAAAAATTGGTCATTTATACGATAATTCCTTATCACAATAGGGTTTATGATGGGCATGTTTTCAATTATCTTATTTTATGAATAATATTCATTGAAATCTAGATAATGTTGTAGAGGTTCATAAACTTTGTGTATAAAAAAGTCTGGGCCTATTTTGAGGAATTGTTGTGTTGGAGCTGGTTAGAGCAACCATAGGGGCTGAAAGATTTTTAATTATAAATGATCACTAATGAATAAATAAATTCTTCTAATTTAATTTAATATTAATTGATGTAGAATTTATTTATTTAACTGTATTTAATTGAACGCAGTCGATAATATTTGAAGGAAAAATACTTTTATAATATTAAATATTTGTTTAATATTTGTGATAATAACCATTTAGGTCAATGAATCAATTCTATCATGTAATATATTGTTTAAATATTCCATGTGTGAGAAATAATTTAAATGATATTTATGACATAGTTAGTTGGTCATGAAATTTAATTTATGGATTATTTTGTCGGTGTTATTTATATGGGGGCTAGAGAACCCATTCTGGTTGATTAGAATATAATATATAATAAATACATAGATATTTTACAAGTTAATAATCATAAATTCTAATTTTAGAGAACTTATCTCCAACTTCTTATATACAATATAGAGAGTTTCTTGTTCCACGAATATGATCGAAGATCTCCTTCTTAGATCGAAGGAATATCATAGTGGTTATCATTGAGACATCAATGGCTTGGTCACATATCTATACTAGAATATGTATATTTATGGTTTGAATTGTCAGCGAAATTTAGTGAATTTTTTATTGATATATAGGGATCTAACCTTAGTTCAATCAATCAATGGTATCAGGAGATTACCAACATCCAAACTCAAAATTAAATTAGAGGAGGTACGTTTTCATATAATTTTTATTTTTATATCAAATAATGAGAAAATATCATCCTATAATCGGGGAATGAATTACGAGATAAAACATTGTTTCATTGATCTGGAGATTTACTTTTTTTAAATCTATGGTATATATGCTTCTTCAAGATTCCTCAATACCTTTGCTGCCATTTTGAGCCGTAGATATATGCCCAAAATTATGATTTTGACATACCTCAAATGTACCACCTCATATGGTAGAAACTGCTTGTAAAGACCCAAATCTTGATGTACATGGACATTACATTACTTTTGCGGAATACATAGTACATATCAAAAACACACACACAAGGACCGTAATAGTTTAGTGTCTTTGGAAACTCGGTATAAAATCTTCTAATCATGGTGAAAGATCTTCAACATCTCCCATAAAGATCTCCATTTTTCTTTCTTACCTAAAACATTTCTTTATATCCTGGGGAAAATAAAACATAAAAGGGTGAGCTCAAATGCTCAGTAAGGGTAAACGAAATAAATATCAATCACATCATATTCATAAGATCATAACAATTTGGAAATCTTAACCAGCAAAAGAGATCATAATATCCTAACATGGGATAAATCATAGTAGTGAAATGTAATCCCAATAATCATAACTTAAAATATGAAACCTTGTGGCGTACAGACATAATCATAGAGAATTATTTCTTATTAGTCAAGACTCATTTCCAAGACTATCTTAGTGGACAAAGTCCATTTCTGAACCGAGTTCATTCCCCGTTTCTGTCCTATTTCACTGAACCGGTCTAACCTGCCATTCCAGCCATGTCTATCTCATGAGATATAAAATCTTTACCCAATGAATTGGAGGGAGATATAGGTCCCACCCCTCTCATAATGATACCATTATTATGTGTGCCACAAAATCATAAATCATACACCTTTGCATAACCCATGTAATAAAAATGGGATTCTTAGACAACATGACATCATAAAACAATTCATATAAGATAAAGGATTTCATAAAAATAATTCCATCACAACATAATCAAATCATTGTAATAATAGGGATAGAAACAGAACCCTATATTATCTTAGATGTAAAATAGTTTTGATAAAACACTTGAACTCCATTCTGGAGGAAAATATCATTTCTACTTCAAAAACACTTTTCCTTTCTTAACATGTCATACAATTCTAATCTAAAAGAAGTTGATTAAAAATAAACTTGAAAACTTGTAAAGGAATATTCTTGGAAATAATGTTTTAAAAATCCATTCATGACGTATAATTAAAAAAAAACATTCTTCCTGTACTTTTGTCGGAAAAGTCAAAAAGTACCTCGTACGAAAAACGACAAAAGATTCCTTTTATATCTTTTAATAAAAACTCACCGAAGGGTAAAATTGGATTTAAAAAATTGTAGGTTGATGGAAACAATATTACATATTGAGGAATCATGGATGTGGATGATAAAATACACCCCAGTAAATACCAAATTATAAACAATCTTGGATAAAATGAGATTGTGGTATTTTCCCTTACCTTAGGTCCGATTTCCTTCCTAAGTGTCCGAACCTCCTGTATAATGATTTAAATAATGTCATTAACTTATTCCAGAATCATACTCATTGTTATGATATCATATATGGTTCACTTATGACTTTATTTTACCCATTCTTTTGTAAATTCCATGTTAAAGAGCGTTTTGGGTAAAATCGTTTCATTTGTCGTCTGTGTTTTGACTTGTAATTATTCATATGATTACTTAGATCATGATTACATAATTCCAGAATAAAAAACATGATTTATATATAATATATATTCAGAATATACATATATATAATAGATCAATAAATGGAAAGAAATACACCGTTCATGGAGACGGTAGGCCGAACGTATGCATGAACGCTTTTTTTGTTTGCTTATTGAGTTGAATGGAATTCAGTAGATGACATACATATATATATATACACAAAAATTAATTATAATTATTATGTAATATATTTCATGATTACTTATTATATATACTTTATAATCATCCATGAATGGTTAATGTGGAGAATGAATCTCATCGAGTCGTGGAGACGGTAGTCCGTACGTACGCACAAGCGATGATATCGTTCTCAAGATCATGGAATTGTATTGGAGGGTATGTATACTATTTAAGAATCAATATCAATTTAAAATAATCATATATAGTTCTTATTTACACCATTATACCAATCCAAGTAAGGTGGTGGTGGAAAATTGATTACACCACGGCGTGGAGATAGTATTCCTTACGTCGCAGGTGCGGTGATTTCGTTTTCCATAGGATGGATAGATGGTGAAATAGTGTTTTTTCATACTTATAATAACATATCAGTATATGAGGGATACTGATGTTATTACTTCATAATGAAACAACCTAAGAAGAAGAAGTGGAAGATGAAATAAATTTGAAAGAATCGATAACGGACATTACCTCTTCTTTGAAGCGCCTCTTTGAGTCCTCCTCTTAGGGAACTCAAATTGGACTTTGAAGAAGACCAGGACCTATAGGATGTTTCTTGGGAAGTGGAGAAGATAATTTTCCAGGGGTTGGCCTAGCTTGAAGGCTCAATTTGGTGTGAGGAAGAGAGGGATGAGGTGCCCTTTTATAAGGGAGGAGAGGGGCACATTTGGAATAACAAAAAATATTATTTTATTGTAAAGCCAAATTTGGTTTTAAATAGCTCCAAATTTATTTATTTCGAAGCTAAGGTGGGGATGGGTCGAAATACTCTCATACAACAGAATTTAGAGAAGTTTAGGTTCCTATTTTAACCTTATCAATTATATTTAATATTAAGTTAAATAATTTTAGTTTTACCGTGTCTTCATGTGTTCTTATACTATAAGGTTAATAAACATACTATAAGAAGCCAAAAGAACCCCAAGTTGTTTATTATTAATATATATAACCTTATCTAAGTCATTTGGCCTAACCTTAGAATTTTAGGAATAAAATAAAAATTAATAATATAATATTTGTTTTAAAAAACTATTTTATGTTAATTTTGACACTATTTAGTAATTGATTTTTCTGAAAATCATAACAGAATGATTAGTTCAAAAAAAGTTAATTAAATAAATACTAAGATGTCATATTGACCTAGAAAATAAGTGGAATTCATAAAAAGTCTCAAATGACATTTATTGTGGTATTTAAAACATCAATTATGTCAATATTTAATTAATAAGATAATTACTGCATCATCTCTGTGTCATAAATAAATTAACATATTTAAAGTCTAAAAATTACAACTAAAAGATCACTATGTAGGAAAGTTTTTTTAGCTTTCTAATGAATATTTATAGTCTAATTTTTCTTATGTATAACCCTATATTAAAAATTATTTTCTTATTAAACTTTGATTTTAACTATTTTAACCCTTCTTTAAATAAATTAATAATAAATGTCCTAATCTAATCTAAGTGGGCCTAAATGGTCATATTTTATTCCTAAGGTTGTTTTTGGTCGAATTACACTTATCCAATAGAATTAGGACATGTGTTAGGGTAATAATAATACAATTTTTACCCTTAATTACCCTATTTACTTTTAACCATGGTAAAAAAAGTAAAAAGTTACTATTCACCAAAAATTATTTTCATCTCACTGAACCACATTTTACTTACTGACATCAACCGTGTCTCTCATATTTATGAAATTCCACTCATAGAAGCGGTAAAATTAAGTTTTAGGAAAAATTCATTTTTTTAACTACCACTTAGTGGTTTTACTATTCATCAAAAAATGAATGTTTCCAGAAAAATACCAAAAATTAGGCATAAGATATATTTGATATTATGAACTCAAAAATTATGTCTATTTTACCAAATTCAAAATATATCTATTGCTGTAATTAATTTAAAAATTAATTCCCGTCGTCAAAACAAATAGCGTGTTCTTAAGAGATAATAACTATCAAAAGATTGACACTTGTTTATGTTTGGTTTAAATGTAAAATTACATCCAATGACCAACATTGTATTAAATTGTAAAAATATATTCTAAATATACTTTAAAACCACTCACGTTAATAATTTATCACTATTAACTACTTCAATTAAAATGGTTGTTTGTAATTAAAATTTAGTAATTTTCACTATTCATCAGAAAATGAAAGTTATCCGAAAAGTACCAAAATTTCACCCTAAGCTAATTTCGATATTCTGAATCCAAAAAATGAAGTCCATTTTGAAGAATAAAATTTCAAAAGTGGTTATTACTATTCATAATGGCTAGTTTTAATAATATTTTAATAGCATATTGTTGTTTAGTGAAACTCGTTATTGCGTACTACACACGCTATCAAGGAAGGTTGCGATTGCGTGTAATGCAAGGCAAGTCAAGGATGCGTGTTGTGCAAGCTCCTTTTGGTGTAGCATACAACACAAGACATTAATGAAATTAAAAGGAATATTTTTCATAAAATCTCGGGGTGTTGCATTCTACCCCCCTAAATATGAATTTCGCCCTCGAAATTCGTCGGGGTTATAAATGGTTTACTCCTAGAAAGATTCTTTAATAGAAACCCACATCGTAAAAAGGAATTCCAAAACCAATCTTTAAAATCAAAAGTATGATACGTAACGGTTACCCAAATAAACTAATCACTGGGTTTCAACATAGATGAAAATATGGATATGGAAGAGAAATCTAACCATCATGTTCTGATGGAGAGTGGTAGAGAACATCGCTATAGAAAAGCCAGGAAACACAAATCCATAGATTTGTGATGATATAAGGTACCATCTCATTCATTGGATATAAGGGCACTAGGACAACATTTTTGGTTTTCAAGATAATTTCCCTAATGTTGATGAATTAAAAGAAATACTTACACGATTTTGGTACAATCTCACTGTTGTTCGTTAATTGAACAATTTCCACTTCATCCCTTAATGAAATGAAGTTGAATTTTTTATTCGTGATGTGTTAGCAGATCATGTGATAGAATGATGGGTCATTCCATCTGTCTCAAACAAAAGGTTATAAAAGTTATCAAAAATACATAAGTTCATCTATAGTGATATTAATCATATATGGTTCCTAAAATGGACTTATACTTCATATATCATACTGCTTAATATAATAAAACTAGTTTCTACTAAATATGGACTTTCTGTAGGACAGTGGTAGGCGATAAAGGCCAGTTGCACTTCAGTTGTGGGTTCGATTCCCATAGCCTTGTCCGACGCGATGGGCTGTCGCCCGTCCTACAGGTTGTCCTTTTTATAGAGATATATTACTATAACATCCCATCAATAATATCGAAAAAAAGTTATATCCTAACTTATGTCCAACATAATCCATTCCAATCTTTAGGCTTATCTAAAATACTTCGGTCCAAGATCAAAGTATAAAGAAAATGATTACTTGAAATGTCACATAACAATCACGTGAATTACATAATTTATCCCCATATATCATAAGATATATCTTGTTGGTCAAATTAAAAACATGTGAATACCTTAATCATGTATTCTCTTGAAGAATGAACACCCATTGAACCTTATTTAAAACATGAATTCAGTTAAAAGTTAACACTTTCCACAAACCAAAATCCTCAAAATTCTTTATAATCAAACCATGATATCACTTAGTCCTTATATCAATCATGATCTCATGAATAAAATCAAACATCTCATTATCTTCTTATCCCTTCATTATGTGCATATCATCTGCTTACCAAAAATATCTCAATCACTTTCCATGGATATCGGTACCTTAAAATTATTGAAAACCACAATAGACCAATACATAAATATTCCAATATTCCAAGATACTATATACAACATTATTTTGGAATCCCATTACATAAACACTTAATCATTCCACAACATCGTTTTCATATTCAACATCGCCAATAGTGATTGCATGTGACTTCCCTTTGTCCTTTACCTTAAGTGGTTGCTCATGTCGATCATCACTAACCCTTGGATTAGGGCATTTATTAGCATAATTCCCCATTTCCTTTCACTTGAAGCATTGAAGTGTTGGTGGTGCGTTCTCTGTAGTCTTTTCTTTATTCACATCATTAGAAACCCTTTTTCCATTACTTCGACACTCAGCTACTCAATGAACTTGTTTTCCACACATAAAACATTTTTTAGTGCCTTTAAGACAATCTCCACCATGCTTCTTTCCACACTTTGAGCATAAGGAAACATTCATCTTCTTTTCACCATTATTCTGAGATTTCTCCATGAACTCCATCTTTCGTTTCATGTCAAAACTATGAGATGGATAAGTAACACCAACTTCCATTTCTACATTGATAGCACAACGCACAATTTCTTCATATCTACTGAAGCCTTTTATATCTAATGCCCTTCGAAGACTTGGTTTTAAGCCACTGAAGAATCGATCAACTTTACTTTCAGGTTGGATGATAAAGCCATATGCATACCTTGCACGCCTTGTAAAATTTACTTCGTATATACCAACAGATTCATCATCCTTTTTCTTTAGTTCATGAAACTCCTTCTCCATCATTGTTCGACGAATACGAGGGAAGTACTTATTGAAAAATATGTTCTTGACCTTGTCCCATTCCATGGACTCAATTTCATCTATTGGACTTGTATTCTTGATAAAATTACACCATTGATCAGCTTCACCTTCCAGACGATATACTACTAAGATGACTTTATCATGTTCAGAACATTGAAGAACTGAAAATATCTTTTCAGTGGTAATGATCCATTGTTCAGCAACCAGTGGATCAGAAGACCCACTGAAAGAAGGTGGATGTTTCCTCATGAAGGACTCAATAGAATATTGTTCCCTTCTCTGCTCATTTGGAAGTCCTGCATGATTCATAGCTTGAGAAAGTTGTGTGAGCATGGCTACAAGATTTTTCATTCCAGCTCCCATAACATTTGGTTGCTCAGGGGGACAATCATTCCATTTTCCGTCGCATTCCGCATTAACACGATTCCTTCGGGTTCTAGCCATTGACTAAAACCATGAAGAATAGTGTGAGCAATACTAATTATAATAGGAAAAACACATAATCAAGAATAAAATTTCACACTTAAGGTCATATCCTAGGTTATTCATGGTCATTTATAAAACACTAAGATTGTGTTCTATGCTTAGACTTTTCCTTAGGGTTCTTACTAAGGCTTTCACATCCTAGTTTCCAAAGGTTGACTATACCTTTCCTCTGATACCAACTATAATGACCGATACTTTTCATACATTGTTATTACGTCAAAATTGAAGCATACTTATTACAACATATAACAAAACCATGAAAGGACCATATAGGTATACTGTCTTGAGAAACTGGGAAACATAAACAACTGGTTCATAAAGAATCTACACTGTCTCCCATTTATTTCATCATATCTATAGTCTCTTTTGGAATATCTTACTTAATAAGCTTCTTCCTGACCTGGGGAATAAAAACATACAAAAGGGTGAGCTCAAATTCTCAATAAGGGTAAACAAAAGAAATATCAATCACATCATATTCATAAGAACATAACATTTTGGAAATCTTAACCTGCAAAAGAGATTGTAATATCATAACATGGGATAAATCATAGTAGTGAAATGTAATCCCAATAATCATAACTTAAAACATGAAACTTTGTGGCATACACACATAATCAAAGAAAATCATTTCTTATTAGTCAAGACTCATTGACAATACTATCTTAGTGGACAAAGTCCATTTCTGAACCGAGTTCATTCCCCATTTCAGTCATGTTTCACTGAACCGGTCTAACCTGCCGTTCCATCCATGTCTATCTCATGAGATATAAAATCTTTACCCAACGCATTGTAGGGAGATATAGGTCCCACCCATCTCATAATGATACCATTCTTATGTGTGCCACAAAATCATAAATCATACACCATTGCATAACCCATGTAATAAAAATGGGATTCTTAAACAACATGACATCATAAAACAATTCATATAAGATAAAGGATTTCATAAAAATAATTCCATCACAACATAATAAAATCAATGTAATAATAGGTATAGAAATTGAACCCTATATTATCTTAGATGGAAAATAATTTTGATAAAACACTTGAACTCCATTCTTGAGGAAAATATCATTTCTACATCAAAAACTCTTTTCATTTCTTAACATGTCATACAATTCTAACCTAAAAGAAGTTGATTAAAAATAAACTTGAAAACGTATAAAGTCAGATTCTTGGAAATAATGTTTTAAGAATCCATTCATGCCGTATAAGTTAAAAAAAACATTCTTCCCATAATTTTTTCGGAAAAGTCAAAAAGTACCTCGTACGAAAAACGACAAAAGATTCCTTTTATATCTTTTACTAAAAACTCACCGAAGGGTAAAATTGGATTTAAAAAATTGTAGGTGGATGGAAACAATATTACATATTGAGGAATCATGGATGTGGATGATAAAATACACCCTAGTAAATACCAAAGTATAAGCAATCTCGGATAAAATGAGATTGTGATATTTTCCCTTACCTTAGGTCCGATTTGCTTCGTAAGCGTCCGAACCTCCTGTATAATCATTTAAATAATGTCATTGACTTATTACAGAATCATAATAATTGTTATGATATCATATATGGTTCACTTATGACTTTATTTTACCAGTTCTTTTGTAAATTCCATGTCAAAGAGCGTTTTGGGTGAAATCATTTCATTTGTCGTCCGTGTTTTGACTTGTAATTATTCATATGATTACTTAGATCATGAATTACATAATTCCAGAATATAAAAAATGATTTATATATAATATATATTTCTTATATACATATATATAATAGATCAATAAATGGAAATAAATACACCATTCCTGGAGACGGTAGGCCGTACGTACGCATGAAAGCTATTTTCATTTCCTTATTGAGTTGAATGGAATTAAGTAGATGACATACATATATATATACAAATAAATCCAGTATCATTATTATTTCATATATTTCATGATTAATTATTATTTATACTTTACAATCATCCATGAATGGTTAATGTGGAGAATGAATCTCATCTCGTCATGGAGACGGTAGTCCGTACGTACGCACGAGCGATGATATCGTTCTCATGATCGTGGAATTGTAATAGAGTGTCTGTATACTATTTCAGAATCAATATCACTTTATAATAATCATATATAGTTATTATTAACACCATTATACCCATCCATGTAAGGTGGTGGTGGAAAATAGATTACACCACGGCGTGGAGACGGTATTCCGTACGTACGCACGCGCGGTGATTTCGTTTTCCGTAGGATGGATAGATAGTGAAATAGGGTTGTTTCATACTTATAATAACATATCAGTATATGAGGGATACTTATGTTATTACTTCATAATGAAACAACCTAATAAGAAGAAGTGTAAGAAGAAATAATGTTGAAAGAATCGGTAACAGACATTACCTCTTCTTTGAAGCGCCTCTTTGAGTCCTCCTTTTAGGGCACTAAAATTGGTCTTTGAAGAAGACAAGGGCCTCTAGAATATTTCTAGGGAAGTGGAGAAGAAAATTTGGAAGGAGTTGGCCGAGCTTGAAGGCTCAAAGTGGTGTGAGGAAGAGAGGGAGGAGGTGCCCTTTCATAAGGGAGGAGAGGGGCACCTTTGGAATAACTAAAAATATTATTTTATTATAAAGCAAAATTCGGTTTTAAATAGCTCCAAATTGATTTATTTCTAAGATAAAGAGGGGAGGGGTCTAAATCCTCTCATCCAATAGAATTTAAAAAAGTTTAGGCTCCTATTTTAACCTTATCATTTAGATTTAACATTAAGTTAAATAATTTTAGTTTTACCGTGTCTTCTTGTGTTCCTGCACTATAAGGTTAATAAACATACTATAAGAAGCCAAACGAACCCCAAGTTGTTTATTATTAATATATATAACCTTATCTAAGTCATTTGGCCGAACCCTAGATTTTTAAGAATAAAATAACAATTAATAATATAATTTGTTTTAAAAAACTATTTTTTGTCAATTTTGACACTATTTAGTAATTGATTTCTGTGAAAATCATAACAGAATTATTAGTTAGAAAACAGTTAATTAAATCAATAATAACATGTGATATTAATCTAGAAAATTAGTGTAATTCATAAAAAGTCTCAAATGACATTTATTTAGGTATTTAAAACATCAATTATGTCAATATTTAATTAATAAGATAATTACTACATCATCTTTGTTTCATAAATAAATTAACATATTTAAAGTCTAAAAATTACAAATAAAATATCACTATGTAGGAAAGCTTTTTATCTTTCTAATGAATATTTATAGTCGAATTTATCTTATGTATAACCCTATATTAAAAATTAATTTCTTATTAAACGTTGATTTTAACTATTTTAACCCTTCGATAAATAAATTAATAATAAATGTCCTAATCTAATCCAAGTGGGCATAAATGGTCATATTTTATT
This sequence comes from Viscum album, assembly GCA_963277665.1. Classification (NCBI taxonomy): domain Eukaryota; kingdom Viridiplantae; phylum Streptophyta; class Magnoliopsida; order Santalales; family Viscaceae; genus Viscum; species Viscum album. The sequence continues at coordinate 145,983,324 of OY728133.1, read as the reverse complement.
CCTAAGATTTTTTGGTCGAATTACACTTATCCAATAGAATTAGTACATGTGTTAGGGTAATAATAATATCATTTTTCCCTTAATTACCCTATTTTACTTTTAACCGTGGTAAAAAAAGTAAAAAGTTTCTATTCACCAAAAATTATTTTCATCTCATTGAACAACATTTTACTTACTGAAATCAACCGTGTCTTTCAGATTTTTGAAATTCCACTCACAGAAGCGATAAAATTATGTTATATGAAAAATTCATTTTTTTTAACTACCACTTAGTGGTTTCCCTATTAATCAAAAATTGAAAGTTTGCAGAAAAATACAAAAAATTAGGCCTAAGCTATATTTGATATTATGACCTCATAAATGATGTCTATTTTACCAAATTCAAAATATATCAGTTGCATTAATAAATTTAAATATTAATTCCCGTCGTCAAAACAAATAGCATGTTCTTAAGAGATAATAACTATCAAAAGATTGACACTTGTTTATGTCTGGTTTAAAAGTGAAATTACATCCAATGACCAACATTGTATTAAATTGTAAAAATATATTCTAAATATACTTTAAAACCTATCATGTTAATAATTTTTCACTATTAATTATTTCAATTAAAAAGGTTGTTTTTAATTAAAATTTAATAATTGTCACTATTCATCATAAAATGAAAGTTATCCAAAAAGTACCAAAATTTTACCCTAAGATAATATCGATATTCCAAATCCAAAACTAAAGTCCATTTTGAAAAATAATATTTTAAAAAGTGGTTCTTACTATTCATAATGGCTAGTTTTAATAATATTTTATTAGCATATTGTTGTTTAGTGAAACTCATTATTGCGTACTATACACGCTATCGAGGAAGGTCGCGATTGCGTGTAATGAAAGGAAAGTCAAGGATGCGTATTGTGAAAGCTCCTATTGGTATAGAATACAACAGAAGACATTAATGAAATAAACAAGAATATTGTTAATAAAATCTCGGGGTGTTACACTGCTGACTAGTAGTGAGGTCTAATGATGTTATTTAAAAGACAATATGACTCAATAATAGTGGCTAACCAAAAAGGAATAAAATTAAGAAGAAATATAATAAGATAATCATTATCGAGTGGAATGATCTGATAAATAATCCAAACATCGCATGAGATAAAAAATAGATGTATTATATATATCACAATGAATCATATTTGGGGAGATCATACACAATTTGGATGAAAATAAATAAAAGAAAAAAATTCCAAAATATTTTCCCTAATTGGTGTCAATTTCATCTCAGTCTCATCATCCATCTCTAACCTAAGAAGTTAATCAAATTGAATCACTTTTAGGCCTTTCCTGATTCCTTCACCATAAAAAAATAACAATTTATCCTCATTTACACTTGTTTTATTGAGTCTAGATAAGGTAGTGAGTATAATTTAGTATGACCACACCAATGGTATGCTTAAACATAACCAATAAATACATGTGAATGTAGATTTTCTCAATATAAACATGTCAATTTACAACTTTTAAAACATTTAATATTAAATGGTCTTAACCGATACTAATCATGAGCAATAATATCACCATAGGAATAGTTTGTAGCTACTTAGTTAAATTTAGGGGTTTCTATAAACACATACCAATGACTATGAAAATCCATCTCCCTTCATGGATAATATATCCATTTTTAATTAAAAATACATATTGGGCCATTTCCACCTCGTATGTAACCAAAATATAAGAATCCACATTGGGATGTGTTTACCCTAGGTTTAATTATAAATAATATCACTAAATCATGGGAAATGTTCACCTATGTTTTTACCAATATTCTCAGTATCCACCTGGTTTTCATGTTTACCATGGGTTTAACCATCTGTCACAACATCCACAGAGTTGTTTTGATCACCATGGTATTACACATAGGTAACTGTGTTCACTAAGGGGATTTATTCACTGCATATTTAACCATAATACTAGAAATTCATATTAACTGAATGTATGAATTTATCATTAATTTATTTTCATATCATTAAAACATACCAACAAAGAATAATGTATTAATTTCCATTTATAATTTTGAACAATTCAAAATCACATAATCAAAAAAACTTAAACCCACATTCAATATCAAAGTAAAACTCTATTTAAAAGCATGTTTTTAAAATTACATTTTAATAAAATATATAAAAATATTGTTTTGGAATAATAATTTCTAAAAATTCAAAATACACTTTACCAAGATAAATATTGTTTCTACTGGAAAATTAAAAACAATTTACCATTTCAGAAATAAAATAACTAATGTCATTCCATATTTTATTTTCAATTATATTTTCCCAATGATAAAATTTAAAATTAAAAATCTATTTAATTAATTCACATATCCATCACAAGGAAATTTAGTGATATTACAATTTAATGATCCTATAATATAAATAAATCATTAGGAAATCGTTGGGAACACCAACATCATTGATGCAATTCATTTAATAAAACATAGGATTATATCTCTTCTTAGGAAATTAAAAATCCCTTATCCACTCACCCAAATCCAAATCCATCACCTAGGAACTTATCTCAAATAAATTAATCATGAAATTAATATAATTATTAATTAAAATATACCCAAAATGGAAAAATTTGTTTTAAAATCATTTGGAAATCCAATGTCTCTAGGGTCCTGAGAAACTAGGCACATTTTACACTTGACCCTAACCAGATCATAGGAAACCATAAATCAACAAATTATAAAACCAAATTGATGTATGACTTCCCAATAATTTATTGTAAAACAAAATGAAATACATCAGAAAATGTACATTGCATCAAATGATGAATGGTACATATAAAACATTAATCTCAAAAAACCATCTATCTAGTAAACATGAATTCCCTAAAAAGATGACAAATCTTACCATACGAATAGGACATAATCATTTTCTACAAACCAAAAAACATTATAAACGGGAACCAATGATGGGAAGATCATCGGTAAATTATAATTTGGGCCTCTCTAAAATATCCATAAAATAACATAATGAATCACCTTAAATAGAAGCGAAATTGTATTAGGAAATTCTATCCATCATCTGCCAATATTTTATATAGGTCACAATAATTTTTGTGGGTTGAGAGCATATATTTTACATTTAAAAAAGTTTCTGAACAAAATTCATTGTGTGATCTTGTTGATCTTGCAAAGATTGTTTATCAAAATTCATCAATCCCTATATTTTTAAATCTTCAATCAACTTAAAATAACCTATGAACCCATTCCATATTATAAATGTATTATTTAGTATGTGAATTATCTATTATAGTATTTTTAGTATACCAAATCCACTGAAAAATCTTATAGAACTCTTTTGAGAATGCATAAAACTAATGCACTATTGAACCCTATTAGGGAATAAAATTTTTGGCTGTTCAAACAAAAATATTTTCATTTTTATTTCTAATTATAAAAAAAATACAACCCCAAAATTTAAAAACAATATCCTTCCATCACATTACTACCAAAATGGACATTGGGAATTACATCACCATAGATCCACAATCATCTATGTGGTCCCAATATAGTTGTAGTAGTGAAGGTAGGTTATGCACTTGAGAGGCCAACCACAATCATGTGATCTGTGATTTGGAGTATGGATGACCCTTGGATTATGATTGTGATGTATAAATGGTTATTGGTTGGAAGAGTAATGTTTCATACTATATGAGTTTCATGGAAGATATTGTGTCCCAGATGTGTATAATTGTATGTACATAAATTCATATATATATAAATAATATAACTAAGATTCATGGGATTTATTGTAAGGTTATATATAAGGCCCATTATATACATGAGATTTATCCCAATATTTATATGATTTACTTCTTTATAATCACGATTACAGAATGAGGGATTCTAAATTGGGGGTGGGAAATTATCCTTCAGAAATGAATTCCTGATACTTTGTTTTGGGCAAGCACTATGACCTGTCATGGATTATGATATTTCTCATGGTTTCAATATTGAACTTGGATTACCTTCATAGATATTTTCATGTTCCATAGTGGGATTCCCTTTATTGAGATAGTGGTTTTGTGAAAATAATAGTTGAAGGAATATTATTTCCCTATAGATTATTAAATTTATCCCTTGAGAATTATTTTAATATGGGTAGTTTTATATTTCTTCTAGGATGAAACATATGCTAAGAGACGTCTCACATAGGCAGAAAGAAGTTTGATGTTTCTATAACTGTACTATACTAGAGTTTGGAACCATAGGTTGGTTGATATGTCATGTTTATAGACACTCTTCCACTGGATGATGTTGGGTTGTGGTTCGAGGTGGACCAACTAACACTAGAGCGTCCAAAATGTATGTTCATTTTACCTTGTGAAAACCTTCCATGTGGGTGTGTTTCATGAGAAAAATTTCACCTTATATATGTATTTCATGCACATCTATTTTAGAACAACAACTCTCATTATTATTAAGGCATCACAGATTCTGAATTTTTCATTATAATCTCAACCAACTATTAGAAAGAATACAGTGTTCTATATATGTGATTAGATCATCATGTTTTCTAATAATAAACTTATACTGCTTGATGATGGACACATGGTATGGGTCTTAATGGATATAAAGTCTGATGATTTATTTATATAGATTATTTGTGATGGGTCAGATACTAGTTTACTTTTATTTTCATTCCATTAATCAGTAATGAATATTATACCATTCGTTGATGCAATTCAAACATTAATTTTTTGTGACTATTGCTGATCTATTATCTTTTATTTATAATTTATATTAATTTCCATGTTTTATATTGGATCAGGGGGAATTTATTTATAGCAAACCACATTTCTATTTTTTAAACCATTTATTACCTAGTTCATCATTTAACATTACATATGATATCATGAGGTTCATTTCCTTGTAAATTTAGAACATAATACAAAAAAAACATAAAAATTCTTCAAATCCCCTTGAAATGAATCTTCATTGGACCATTGTATGATAATTTAACATCATCTCATATTATAATGAAATATATCAAAAATTGGTGATCATGAAACCTAATATTAGAAAAAAGGGAGAAAAGGAGTGAAACAAAATAGAATATCAAAAAGGAATGATTGTATAAACATGAAGAATTTAATAATTGAATGATAATAAAAGATAAAATGGAAATGTAGAAAAAACATAAAAATGATACATTCAAAATAATATAGGCATGTTCTATCACTAGGGTTTCATATATAAAAATATCAATATAATCATAAAGTAGGTTATCTATTCTGATTATTTAATTACCCATTGCATTGTAAAACTATTAAGGACCACCAATCATTTTTATTAATTCACTTGAGCCATGATTATCAGGGAAAATTATTTCATCATTAACATGACTAGAATAATGAACATTTTTCAAATAAATTCATTAATTATATAAGTGATTATTAATAAAAAAAATGTAGTCATTTTTAACTCCCAAGAATTGAATTTTGATTATATATATGTAAATCCAAAAAAATATTATATTTACATGTAGTTAAATTCCGATGTTTATAGAATTTGTTTGGGTATTCCAAAAATATGAATACTTAATTAATATTTGGATATTTATAGAATTGATTTTGGCAGTATGGTAGTATACAACATGGATTAAGAAAATTAATTAAATATAAATAATATATGTCCCACATTTTCAAGATGATATTTTTGATTTAATACAAATATAAAAAATTAATGAAAATAAAAAATAAATGAAATTAATGTGAGTCACAAAAACGATGTCCTTTCATGAAAAGGTAGAAGTGTTTAATTACCATACCATTATGAAATGCTACATAAAAAATGAGTACGGAATCATGAGCCCTTAAGGTAACCAAGAAAAGAATATTTTGGAGGTATAATGATGATAAATTCAAGGAATATGAATATGGTGTAGCGAGAGATTGTTTAATGGGTGGTCTTTATACTGAGTAGGGGTGGATTTTAATGGATAAAATATTTGATATATTATTATATAAGATTACAAAATGCAGGTGAAATCAATTCAATCCAATTTTAAAGCTTCTTTATTTTTGGGTGGATATTTAAGGTATTCCAAAACCAAAAAACATATCCCTTCCAACCAAAATAAAGTAAAAAATACAATTAATATATTTAATTTTTAAATCTATTTTTCAGTTCAAAAGAAAAATGCTCAAATTGTTAAATTGAAATTATTACTTATAAATAATTTTTTATAATTCTTATATTCGATTTTGATTGAATAATATGTTTCAATTTTTTTATTAATGGTGATATAATAACTATTTCATAACATTATAGTTATCGTAATGTTCAAATTTTCTCATTTTTAAAAGTAAATCAACATTGTCCAAAAATTCCAAAAATACTAATTTAATATTTATGCGATGACCCTTAAAATGAAAATTATTTTATTGTAGTAATTCTCTAAATATGAAAATTTATTCTTTTCAATAAAAATAATTATTTAATAAAAATATACAATGATTAATATTTAATTTTAATTCTGATCATTATAAAAAATTACAGAGAATATCGTTATAATATATTATAATTTAAGAATAATTATATAAAATTATTTTATGAAAAAATTTATAATTAAAATTACACAAATTCAATAAAATATATATTTTATTAAATGTGTTTCTAGTGTGACAAAACAATTGAATTTTGATTATATCATTATATAATAATGATAATCACATAAATGAATGTACTTAACCAACAATAATAAGGAAAAACTATTTTATTGAGTAGAATTAAAAATGTAGATAAAGCATATTAGATGAAAATATAAATGTTTAAAGTCATATTTCTCAATAAATACAATATCACTCTTAAACATCATTACTCAAATCAATTCAATTGAGGGTTAGTGTCATTTCTAAAAAGAATACTATATTTCTAACTCTATGTTGCTCTATTATACTGATGTACATTGGTGAAATGATTCTTCCGAATATAGGTGAACTAAATTTAAAAATATAACATTATTTTCCACTTCTGTTTCCATTGTAATATTTGTATGATACTGTTTATTGATTTATAATTAATTTAAAATTCATAAATAAATAAATAAAGAGTTGTGGGTTATGAGAATGTGTTTCTAATCCCTTTATTGTTACTAATTTTACAAGCCAATATAAACACATTATAAGTAAATTTATAATGAATTTATTTATAAGAATATATATAGAAAAAAATGTTTTGAGTGGAAAATGATTCATTAATTAAAGAAGAAAATATTTTTCGTTGTTATATTCTGACCCCATTAATTTAATTCAACCCTAAAATTTAAATTCATTACCTTGATAGAGAATAGATGGGGGTACTTTTATCACATTTCTTCCCTTAGATCCCATGTGAAATTTTTTTATTTATGGTTCGTCCACATTAAATTAACAATGTGATTTGACATTTGAATAAAAAACATTTCTCTAGGGTTGAAGATATTCCCTAGTTTCTATTTATAATAAAGGCCATACACTAGTTGTACCAAAAATAGTTTAAATACTTATGAGGTATAGGTTATGTACTTCCTATCGACTGATACATGTTACACATTAAAATATTGGGCCATGGTCAGTGGAATTTATTAATAATTTTCCACTAATCCAATGTGAACACAGATTTCAAATGGTCCAATGTACATAAGGCTAAGTATTCCATTCATTCCTATCCATACAAATTTATTCGATAATGATAATCAATGAAAACCGTAATATCTAAAATAAATATCCCATTCCATTTTATGGTTGTTATCATTACTCTTCATCCAATTAAGAGACCATTTTATGGGTTGTTGGATGTCGTATACCATTTCTATCCTCTCTTAAATAAGATCATGTCAATGTAGTTTCATTCACTAAATTATTCCTTACAAGTAGGAGTTCATCATTCCATCCCATAATAAAAATCATATATAGCTATTTGAATATATTAATGTATGTTTTTTTATGAGAACTCCACAAATGAGTGATGTTGATCCAAAAACACATTAAATTCTATTTAGATGGCTCTCAAAAATTATTCATCTTTTGGAATAGTACTTTTATATTGGCCATTTTTTCATTCCAATAGGCCATAATGAAATTATTTTCTGTATTTATAGAATGTATAAGTTCTATTATTTAGAAGAGTTCCTTTTATTATGATAGAAAAATAACATAATGTGGCATAATATAGATCCTGATTAAATTTATTATGTATATCATGGATGTTTGTTGATGTGATAAATATTCCCAAATAGAGATAATGTGAGAAAATCTTTGTGAACTATTCCACTACATCTCATAGGTCATTACTTCAATTGAATGTATTCAGCATACAATAGAAGATGTAAATGATGATTTTTTCCATTTCAATGGGGGTATGTGAAATGGTTGCATCATCCTGTTTTACTATTTTTCTATAATTAACATTATGAAAATCCATGAACATTTAAGTATACTCCATAATCACACAATTAATGTTGACCTAACATATGTTCTATCAAAGATCAAAGTATATCATGTCACTACATGGTTGGATATAGAATGATTATATTTGTACATTGTAAAATCGATACAGATTTATCTCAGCCATTTAAGGAACAAAATGTCTAGATCCATGTAGTAAGAAAATTTTTTATCGATGTAAAAACCAAGAAGATTCCCCATCTTTTAATGTTAAATAACATCCCTTTGTGCCTCCATCATCCATTATTGGATAGATGGATGGGAAATCATTTAGGAAATTTATGATGTATTACCTATAGATATATCATTTTCATATGCATAATGAAAGTGTCCATTTCCATCCACTTCATGGATATAGTTATATTTTCTTCTTTTCTAATGGAATTATCTACCTTCTTATCCTTTAATGGATAATACATAATAGAGAGATTATAGATCTAGATTTGTTCTATCTGTCATTTTTGAAGCATTTTTAGGTACCTATATATTAAAATATTGTTTAATATTATATGTTCTATCTATATATATTATTTTCTCCATAAATATAGTGTCTCCATATAATTACTTCAAAGATAACTATAGGTAACTCCAGATCAAGGATGTGATATTTTCGTTCATGAATTGTTAAATATCATGAGAAATAAGAGATCTCATTAAAGTTTTACAAGAATAAAAATACAATATATTTTATGTATGTATCATATTAATTAAAAAATATTTCTCCATTATAGGGTAATGTTATCATAGTTAAACTAATTGTCCTTTTATTTAGTTCAACAAAACATTCTTCTCATTACATTGTCTAGATAAACATAACTCTCTTTTGAATAAACATGGTTAGTGTATTGGAATGTTTTGAAAATTATTTCACAAACATTTTATTGTATCATGATTGAATAATGAAACTATGAATAACAATTATTTTTTTTGGATGAGGACACTCCTCCATGTACATTTTCCTTGTTGGATCAACTGAGATTCCATAACTAGACATGATGTATCCCAAAAAGAAGACATTCTATAATTGAAAAATTGTTGTTATTAAATTATCAAAAAGAATATATTAATTATATTTTGTAATAATAACATTAAATGATCCTAAAAATATTATTATCTATTAGAATATATCAATGCATCATAAATAAATAATTCAAAAAATTTATTCTGGTAGTCCCTAAAGACTCTACTCACCAATCCATAAATATGACAAGAGAATTAGTCTACATTGATGTCATAAAAAACAAATAATGCCAATATATTTTTGTGATGTTTGTATTTGGGATATTTTATTTGATAACCCTAATGTAATGATACCCATAAAAATATCTTTATTTGAAATGTTTTTATCCCCATGAAATGTGTGGAATAATTCATTAATATATGGAATATGATATTGATTGATCCATGTGATCCAATTATTTTATCTATATTCAATGAAAATCAATATTGATCAATACTTTTTCTTTATAAATATTATAGATTCTCCCCAAGGATACAGACATGGTCGAACAATACCATAATACAAAAGATCCTAACGCTTCTACTTTAATTAGTCTAACTCCATGTAAACCATTTTATCGGGGGTATTGGATATCATTTTGGATCTGGGTACGAGTTCTCTGGATTACTATACCAATATTTATGATTAATTTATTGGTAAATATCTTGGAAATAATCAATATAATCCAATACAATAGTAATATATCTTATCTTTAGACTTCTCTTTCTTATACTCTTTCAAAAATCATTTCCATAACGTAAGAAATATTCGGTTGTCAATGGAAATAATCAAGTTGGGAAATCTATCATTTGATTATGATAAGATTTTTTCCCTTCAAGACTACTGAAATATTAATACTACTAGTGTTCATCATGGAATAATACATTCATAACCAATCTTTCGAAAGTATTATTTTAAATTTCATCATCAAAATTATCACCAATTCTGAAGAGATATTTTACATAGAAAAATTATTTTCTGATTCCCAAAATATCGTTCACAATGGAATTTTTTGACTAAGAGTTTTAATATAAATCCCTATCAATAGGGTTCTCAAGTTTCAAATGATTTTATTTGAAATATTAATGAAATAAAAGAGTATAAATAATGTGAATAAAAAATGTAGTCGATACTATAGAATATATAATGAGTGTACCTGTAGAAAAAAATAACTTTTATCCATTAAATATCTATCATTATTTATGAAGTCCCTTTTCCCTTATAATGTATTGATTTGGATAGTTTTTACCTCAATTATCATTTTATTTTGTCATTAATTATAGAATTTCCCATGTTCCCCACACCTGAATCATTTCCTAATAAGTTGTGCATACATCATATTTCTTTTTCATTATAATTTAGCTATTTACGAATTTCTAATACATGAATGATTCAATAAATAAATCAATATATACTGCACTATTATCACATTCGAATTCCTTGAAAAAAATCCCCGAAATTCATCTAACCATACTTGTTTCACATGGGACTTTATACACTCTTTTAATTTATATTCCTCCAAAAATACTGCTAAGTCCTTTTCATCATTTAAACCGATCTATAAATCCACCATGAATACATTAAATATATTTTAACAATGATATTAAATCTCACTATATCATCATAAATTCGAAAGACTCATATATAAATTGATTTCCATTGATGTGGTCTCAGTATACCAATGAATATACTTTTTCCTGTTAGAATAGTCTACAAAGAATGAAGTGTAACATGGATTCATTGTAAATTTAATCATTAAATTACATATAGTTTCATTTTATCTTTAGTAAAATTGATGAAATTAGTTATCTATTTTAGTCTAAATGGTATGAGAAAATTATTTTATGGAATTTAATTTTGTATTTCTTCTCACCCAAGGCAATCATCTGCCTCTCATGGCATTGTGTTTAGGAAAAGAATCCCTAATTAAACAGATTCTCCTTCTAAGAAATATTTTTCCTACATAAAATCATATTTATCCAAACAATAGAGTATATAGAATATGTTATCTATAGTATTGATTCATTACTATATGATAAATTCATAAATGGTTCCTCTTAAAATATGTCGTCATTGATGTATGGAGGATTCACCCACTATTATTTCATTCAATTGTTTAATAGGAAATTCCACATGGTTTGAGATATTGAATATGGATTGAGTAAAATGAATCACCATAATCATGAATTTATTAACTACTTATCCCCCCATATTGGGAACACATCATCATATTTTTCATTTAATCCATTTTTTTCAAAAGTCTTTTTATTTCCTTCCATTTTTCCAAAATGTGGAAACCTTAGTACTAAATTTGATACTATAATGAATCTTATAATAAAAATTATAAATGAATTATTAATATAAATTTCTTAATATCACACTTATAGAATGGTATAGTTCAATTTTTAAAAAAATATTACAATATATTTATTTCATTCTTAATGGTTTATATAAGAATGTGGTTAACTATAACATATCCCTTGGGAGTATTAAACCAAGATTCTATAAGGATTTTTCTCACATAGCTGGTGACAATTTATTCCATCAAAATTCATGATTTTGGGAATATTACACCTTCATACAACTATTCCAAGCTATATCCTCATTTATTATCATGACCAAGAATTATTTTCATGGTAACCACATACTTAGTAATTCACTAAAATAGCAAGAGTTTATTCTATATTCAGAATTCTACCAAGAGGTTTTACTAATTTTTAATAATTCTAATATACACATATTATTGAACCATCCTTCCAATTGTACTATTGAGACCCACCTTTTCATTTCCTAAACTGTTGATTACAAGATACATAATTTTACAATAAAGTGGTTGTTTTTAGGATTAATGTCATAGAAATTAGAAAAATAAAATATAAATAAATTTAAAACATCTTCTAATCCACATGAGAGGATTAATTAATGGTTCATCCTATTTTTCATTAACACCATCCCATATACAATGGAAATACATAAGAGAAATGGGTTAGCATAAATCTCAATAAGGGAATAAAAACTAGATATACCTATTATGTGACTATAGGTAATATCAATAAGTAACGATCATATGAACATGAGTCATATCATAATAGATATAAAATTAATTATAATAGGTAAATTTGGATATAACATAAAAATGATACACTTATAATAATATCACCAATTTTATCACCATGGTTTTATAAATAATGATTACCAAGGTTATTCTCTATTTTTCAAAAAAATCATCTATAGAGATTAATTATTATCCATTAAAGTGGAGCAGTGTCAAGGTGAAACTTCAATATTTAACAATTCATTTGATCCACATTGATTAAAATAAATAATTAAATAAATAATATGTGGGAAATAATGAATGAGTTTTATATAAAATCACCAACTACAGAATTTCATAACAAATAGACAATGAAAACATTTTTAACCCATGAAAATGTAATATTGGTATCATACAAATATATCCTTAAAGAAAAATATAATATTTAAATCGAAATGAATTCATAATCTATTGTTAGCAGCTTCGGAATTCACATAAATATAATAATTTTTGACAAAGAGGAAATTTCATGAATTTATTTCCGGAGGTTGGCGATATGAATAATGATTAAAGGAAAATTAATGATGATAAAGAATGGTGGTCCACCATTTACAATACATCATTTGGGAAGTAATATATTGATAAAAAAATTTATAAAACTAAATAATAATTGACATAAATAATACTCAAAAACAGAGGTACTTGAATGCAAAAGTAGAAGAATAGATATCGCTTACCGTTATGATTTTCATTGTAGTACATGATAATGGAACCAAAAGACCGTGAGATAAACTTTTAGGGAATATTTCAAAGTAAAAATGGACATAAATTCAGGGATTGTGAATATTTTGTAGTTTTCAAATGGTTAATCAGTAGTTTTTATACTTAAGGATGGGATGATTTTAAAGGATTCGAAATGTATAATTTATTATATATGTTAAACACTTATTGGTGAAATAAATTACATATAATTATATAGCTTATTTATGAGTTGGTGAAGATAGGTGGAAATCCATGGTATTACCAATCATAAAAGAACCTCTGAACTAACTAATTTAATGTCAGGAATACAAAAAGTAAATTCTATTTCCGAAGAACTAATTTTGTTTCAAAAAGAAATGTATAAAAATATAAATTAAAATAAATATTTATTTATAATATTTTAAACTTATTATATTCTATAATTATTGAATATAATGATTAAAAAATATTTAATCATCCTATCATAATAATGACTTCTTAAAAGCACAATTCTTGTGATGTAGAAATTCCCACTATTTAAATATAACATTGGTAAAAAATTACATAAATTTTTCTTTAATTTTTTTTCTATTGTGTAAAAAATGAAATTTATTTTATCAATATAATACACTATATATTATAATTGTATATATCTATAAATATAATTGTTTAAAGAAAAAAATTATATTATAATAAACATTCCAACTACTATAAAAATTTATTAAAACATCACAATAATATATTATCATTTAAAAAGTGTTTTCTAACAGCCAAATGTTTTATAAATGGAAATTACCGTATTATAATTATGTCATATAATCACATTAAATCAGAACACAATAAACTTTTAATAACTATCTAACATTAAAATATAATGTTGTCACTTCTGTAATTTGAATTTAGAAAACTAGACATGCACAATTGCTACATGTAAGATTTTATGAGTCTGAAAAGACAAAATAAATTTTTATGAATAGTATCTGACCTTTAATAATAGTAATGTTACATTTATAAATAGTAATATAACCCTTATGAATGGTAAATCAGATATGTAAATAGTATCATTATAAATGAAATTATAAAAAATATATATCAATATTATAAGTGATAATATGATAGTTTTGGTATTTTTATAAGTCATGAATATTTATTTAAAATATTATGAATAATTTTACAAATAAAAAATAAAATTTATTTAAATTTTTTATATTAATTTTAATTTTATTTCTTCTGGTTTTATGATAATTTTAACGACATTATAATTTTTTAAAAGATTATAATATTATTAATGGTTTTAAAATTATCAATTTTCATTTAAATTATGATTTTTATCAAAAATTAAATTAATCATGTTTTGAAAATTATTTTTACAAAAGGTCCTAATTTTTAGAATCCACACCTTTAAAAATGGTTCAGCAGAATTTTTGCAATTTTTCCCAAATACTTGTTTTTTATGAATAGTAAAATATGATATTTCACAATAAATGATAAAACATGAATATCTACATCATTCTTGAGTCATGTATTATTTAAATAGCCAAATAGTTCGAACTGACATGCAATTTTTTTTGTTTTGGGTCACAAGAATAAAAATGTTTTCTTTTCTTATGGAAAAATAATAAACTAATTATTAAAATATTACGAAAACCCTCCTCCCATCCACTTTAAAAACCACCCACACTCCCCTATTTTATTCACTCTTTGCAAGATTTATGCCTTTCATAAATTCTTCACAAATATCTCTCCAAGATCCTCCTCCATATCGACCATCCCATAGTCTCCTCAAAAGAGAAAATCCTCTCCCCTTTGTAGGCTCTTAAGGAAGATTACATCAAGATATAAATTTCACTTTTCTTTTCAATCATTTTCATTTCCTTTTCCTTTTTTTATATTTTCTTTACAATCCTCTCCTAATCTAAATGATTTGATAAATAAAAAACCATAAATTTAATAGACTATTTTTATTCTAATTGTATAATTCATTATCATCTCTCTTGTCCCATTGGTTAATATGAATGTAACGAAAACACCATCTGAGTTGTGTTAAATTATCACATTAAAGGAGGAGGGGTCATTAATTTTTATTACCATCATAAATTCTCATCAAGAAACTATTTTTTGGTTAAATAAGAATATTAAATTTGTATTTTATTTTTTTGATGTTTTGTAATCCTTTTTCACACATAATTTAAACTAATAATACAAAACAAGTTAATTATGATAAAAAACACCAAATTAATCCAATAATTATCGTTAATGCTTTATTTATTGATTTACCTTCACTCCAAATAAAACAATAAATTTTATAACCACATATTATTCTGTATGTTAACTAATTTCACAGAATGTCAATTCTAGTGCACCATTCCCTATAGCGACCCTTGACTTTTACATATAACATTATATGATATTATAAAAAATTATGCATTTGAATACAAGACATATATCATTAAGTATAGTACTATGAAATACTAGGTACATTAAACTTAAAACATGGAACTAAATATAAAATTTCATTATTTTTCCCCTAAATTATATTGTTCTCATGTATCTTCATGGGATAAATGGGGATAACATAAACCATGGGATGAGATAAAAGCCCATTATGTGAATATGAATAGGAATAAATCCAAATCCCATGGTTTAAAAAACCTGACATAAATAAATAAAAAGGAATTTAACATAAGGAATATAAGCATGGAGCCATATAAACATATAATCATTTAAATGCGGCAGAAACATAAATCGGGACTCTAGTACGAGTCAAGGGTAATCGCTAAGATCGTTTCCCATAGTAGCACAAGCCATGGCTAACCGCCAAGACCGTCAAACATAACATCAACTAAGACATAACATTATCCATTACATTGGGGAACTATTATGGTTAACCCATCATAACATGTTCATTAATACTCCTTCCACATAAATAATCATACAAAATCAATCATATATAAACACAAGGGAACCCATGGAGATAAATTGGTATTACATACATGACATAAAGCATAATGAATGGGAATATCCTAAAAGTGTCCATGAGAGAAAGGAATTAAAACATTAATGGAAGTTTATAAGGTAAAATAGTAATATATCATGGTATGTGATGCCCAATATGAGTGAAAACATGCAAGAAATGTATTTTTAAAATTTTATCATTAACAATTTTTTGTGTGGTTTTGAAGAAAATACTATAGATCATTTTAAAATAGAAATGGGAACACCATTTTATATAAAACTAGAAGTGAAACAAGAGGGTTTTTATAATAAAAACACTGATTTTATAAATACAATGTTGTCTTAAAATAGAGGAGAAAGTGCCCTTGAAATTGGGTAGAAATTTGGGATGTTCTGTTAAAATGAGTTCACTTTTTGGGAAGTATCGAGGACAAGAACACTTAAAAGCTAGTACATAACCTAAATAAAATGAGGTTTTGATATTCAAATATGAGTTTTTATGATACAAAAATCATGTAGAGGTTGTAAATAAAAACAGATAGAAACATAATTTGGGTAAAAATAAAGATAGAGAAACTTGAAGAAATAAAAGTGGTTCGGTTAGAATTCGTTAAGGATTATTTTCTTTGAAACAGGTTTACTTAAGAGGGAATAATGAGAGAGAACGGGGTTTATCATAACTTATACATCATTATGATATTATTAGGAATGTGTGTAATCATACCCCATCACTAGTAATTACACATTAGAGTGAATAACAAAAAGGTCAATCTTGAATAAGAGAGAAATAAGGACAATCCCTTACCATAAATTTGTTAGTGTTCTCTAATAGTAATTAAGGACCTGAATAAAAAATTATGTTTATTAATTAATAATTCCAGAACATATTATATATTTAAATAATTTAGTATAATATTTTTATGTTCATTTAGGACCATTTTGATTGGTTATAATGTTAAATTTCATTGTTTGGAGTTGTTTTCTTGCTTGGTTATAATGATCGGTTCATGTTCAAATAAACATTTATGATGATGGTGTTATTATAGAAAGGTGGTTACTTTTTATTATTGAAAATAAATAAGGCTAAATGGTTAAAAATTTAATAGGGTTACTTGTAGTGATTCTGAATCATTATATAAAACTGTACTGACAACCTTTTGGGTTAAGTGGCGGTTGTTGACCACAATGATCCTGTTTTGATTTATAAACCCAAAACAATGTATAAAAAAGGATTTCAAAACCCAAAATTAGTCATAACACATATATTATGGTCTATTTAAATGAAAAAATAGTTTCATTACATGAATTGAATATGATAATGGAAATTGGATATCTATCGTCCTTGAATGTGGTAATCTAACACATCTTAGAGGGTGTCTTCACTATTAAAATTAATGAATAGTAAAGTAGAGAAGATAATAATGTATTCCATTATAATTAAAAAATTATATAACATGTATGTTACTGTTGTTTTCATGATATTTGGATGAGGATATGTAATGATAGAAAACAACCAAATGAACATGAAAAGAAAAATAATGGAATGAAAAGATGAATTTACCTCTTGAATCAAACATCCTTGATAGCCTTCTTAAGGGGATATGATTTTTTATTTTGAATATACTAGGGGATTTTTGACATGATTGAGGATCCTGAGGAGATATTTAGGTAGAATATTGGCATGGCACAAGGCTTGAGAGGTGTGAAGAGAAGAAGAAAGGACATGTTATATTTATAGTGGATGGGAGGAGAGTTTTCATAACATTATAATAATTAGTATGTTATTTTTCCATAATAAAACAAATAGTGAAGATTACATGACCATTAATAGTAAAACATTCATGTGAGTTTGAACCAATGTCCATTGAAGTCATCATTGACTCATGAATTATGCATAAAACAGGAGTTTTATCATTTACTTCAAATTATGGGATATTACTGTTCATAAAAATTCTAGTATTTTAGAAAAATACCAAAAAATATCCGTAACCATTTTTTGACCTGTGTAATAAAAGAATGATGTCTAATTTTAAAAAATAATTTTCTAAATATGATTAATTTAATATTTAATTAAAATAACAATTTACTCAAAAAATAACAATTTTAAAACCATTATTTTCTTATTCCATGATATAGTTATATGGTAAATTTACATGAATATTATTTATATATTATCATAGAAAAGTTTACTGTTTATTAGGGTATTTTACTGTTAATAATGTTGTGTTTCTATTAATAATGGATGGTTTCTATTCCCCAAAAAATTATGTTTTCATATTGGACAGCAAATATCTTACAGATCAGAACTATATAAGATATATTTTCAAAATTTAAATCATAGAAATTTTGATATTTATTTAATAGTTACATAGAACTTGGTTGTTTATTATGTTGTGATTTTATGTTGCATAATCATTAGAAAGAAATTTTCATTGAAAAATTTGGGTCATACATGATTTCCCCCTTTAGATATTTATCCTTAGAAGTTTCATTTTACATTCTAGAACACAAACAGGTGCAACTAATTTTCCATCATTGGCTCCTCTAGTTCCCATTTTCTTCTACATACTTATGGTTTCGCCATAGTACCAGGACTAGGTGAGTTGTCATGTTATGTTGAACAATATCTCTATGATCTAGGATCATCATTGACTTATCCTTGAAAGAATGATCATCCTCTAATTGTACCACTACTAAAGAGTCTACATGTTAATGATTAGGTATGTAATTTCTTAAGAGTGATAAATAAAAAGAATCTTGTACATTTTCCATGGTATGTGGATGTTGTAGTCAATTGGCCACATCTCTAAATAGATCAATGATCTCGTAAGGGTCGATGTAGATGAGACTTAACTTCCCGTTCATTCCAAACCTTATGAACTTATTCCACGGAGATATGTGTAGAAATAACATGTATCCAAATTTGAACTCAATGTCTTGTCAACGATTGACTACATAGCTCTTATGTCAACAATAGGATACCAGGATATGATACTAAATGGTTTTAACCTTCTCCATAATTTCTTCAACCACTTCAAGTCATCACAGCTTACACTCACCAACTTCATCATAACATGCATGTGTTCTAGACCTCTTCCAATAAAGAGCTTCATATGGTGCCCTTCAGATGCAAGAGTGTAAACTATTGTTCTGGGTTAATTAAACTAGTGGATGTTGTTGGTACCATCCATTTGAAGTAAATAGAAGATTCTATAAACATATATTCTATTGTGTATATATTTCACCCATATTGGCCATTAGTTTTAGGATGTTCCTCCATAAATAAGTTCAGTTCTGTGCTTAGAGCATGTTGGAGACATTTCAAAAACATCAAGGCGACACTTGGACAACAATTTAATACAATAGATAGTGGTAATCCATGAAGCCTTACCATTTCATTAATTAAAATATGTGCTAGTTGATCCCATGATACATCCTCTTGAATTAAGTTAAAGTGATCTATCTTCATAAGACGATCCACAAAAACTCATATATCATTGTTTCCTCTAAATGTGCTTGGAAATCCATTGAAAAAGTCCATGTTAATTTTCTCCAAATTCCATGATATTATGGGTAGTGGTTGAATAATCACCTTAGACGTTATTCTCTCATCCTTCACTTGTTGGAATATTAGACACTTTAATGTATATTTAGAAATATCCATATTCAAATTGTCCATCCAAAACATTTCCCGGAGATCTCGATACATCAGGGTTATCCATGGGTTAATAGAGAAGGTTGATCTATTTGTGTGATATAAAAGCTCATTATTTATCTATGGATCAGATGGTACACATAATTTTGACCCAAACGATACAACTCATTTTTCATCAATCATTAACTCATAGGATTTCCCATTTTTGATAGATTCCACCCATTTCTAAATTTACAAATCTTTTCTTTGATGATGCTTTATTTTCTCTAGGAGGGATGGTTGAGCAATAATTTGAGAATGGATTCATGATTTTCCTCCATTAATGATTCCCATGTCCATCCTTTGAAATAATAAGAACACCTGATCCTTTTAAATTCTCATCATTACTAAACACACATGAGCTTCTCTACATTGATAATATTCCACCTTATTTTCCATATAGGGAAGATAGTGGATTGAGAAATTATAATTCATGATGAGGTCTATCCATCCTTATTGGTGTGTATTAATCACTTTTTGAGAAAATATATATTTTAGACCCTTGTGGTCATTATAGATCTCAAACATCTCCCTATAGAGATAATTTCACAAAATTTTCATCGCAAAGATCACATCCACCAACTCAAGATCATGAGTGAGATAATTTTTCTCAGGGATTTTTAGCTTCTTTAAAGAATAGGCTTTCACCTATTCATTTATCATTATCGCATATCCAAATTTCC
Source organism: Viscum album (assembly GCA_963277665.1). Lineage (NCBI taxonomy): Eukaryota > Viridiplantae > Streptophyta > Magnoliopsida > Santalales > Viscaceae > Viscum > Viscum album. Next base: position 145,962,733 of record OY728133.1, on the reverse strand, counting down.
TTATTGAAGCTTCACTATATACCACAAAGAGTTCTCTAGATGTTGGGAGTGTGTGTATTATTGTAGTGATAAACCTCCTTTTCAATTCATTGAAACTGTCTTCACATTCCTGAATCCAGACAAACATCACTCCCTTCCATGTCATCATGGTCATCAGTTTCGACAATCAAAAAACGTTCTTCACAATTCATTGATAATACCCATCTAGACCCAAAATTTTTTGGATATCCATTAAAGATGTCAGCCAGGGCCACATTTCAATTTCCTTTGTATTGGAAGGGTCCACAGATATCCCTCTACTGGTGACACCATGCCATATGAATGATACATCCTCCAAAGAGAACTTACATATACTATACATTTTATACAAATTTATTTTTTTCAATGACTTTAACACAATATTCAAATTATCCTCATGTTCCTCATTTATCTTTTAGTATGTCAGAATATCATAAATAAGGTCTATCGGATATTTTTTGAGGTAATCTATAAACATTATATTATTTAAATCCATGAAAATTTTAAGAGAATTAGTGAGTCTTAAGGGAATAAATATGAACTCAAAGTGTCCATACCTTGTTCAAAAGGTATTCTTGGGAATATTTTCCTTCCCCATTATCGGTTTTTGATATCCCAGTTGAAGGTCCACCATAGAGAAATAACAAGCCCCACAATGCTGACTAGAAAAGTCACCTATCGGTTGAAGGGGATAATTTTTTATTCATCATGATTTTATTAATATCGTGATTATAAATGCAGAGGTACAATCATCCATCCTTCTTATTGATGAAGAGAAATAGTGCACCACAACATAAAGAATAGGGGCGTATAAAACTATTCTCCATATTATCCTGTAACTGCTTTTTCATCTCTATCCACTATACAATTTCCATTCAATATGGTGTGATTGTTATAGGAAGAGTTCCACAAATATAATTAATTGAGTAAGCAACCTCGTGGTCATGAGAAATATAATTCAACTCTTTAAAGAATACATCAGTATAACCCCTCACTATGGGAATGTCTTAAATCATGATTCTTTCCTTTGTCTCAATTATTTGGGATAAATATGGTTGATTATAAGGAAGAAATATCCACACATGAGATGAATATTAAAAGGATATTCCACTTCCTCCTTACACTTGTATTGAATATGAGGATTCTTTTCTATGTGGAGAGTGATCTACCTTTCGCGAAATTTTATGTTCTCATTGTATATATATAGCTAATCCATTCCCAGGATAGCATCGAACTCCACTATAGGAAGTATAAAGAAATTTTTTGGGAGTTTCATTCCAAAAACATTAACCAGGAAGAGTTATAAACCATGGATGAAATAATTTCCCCATTTCTATGTTCTCATAGATATCATTTCCTCCAAATTTTTAGCTGATGTATGAATAATTCTATTATTTTTCAAAGATAGGAAAGAATGCAATGAACTAGAATCAAATATTATATTTTCTATTCTTAAATTAATAACTAGAATACCTATCACTATAAAGTTGTTTAGCACCACATTAGCTGTCGTGATAGTTTCATACATTTCATAATTCTTTGAATTTTGTTGTTTTTTTCTTCTAAAAACCCTTGCATTAGAGAAAAAGTTTGTATAAATCCATTCTTCCTTGTATTAGTAACACTACACCACTAGCTGAGCATTGATCCAAACCTTCCTTTCTTCTTCCACATTAGCAAGATTTTTCGGATACCGTTGTTAGTTCATGGCCACATTTATTAGCTTTTGAATTCTAAATGAATCCCTCATTCACTTTAGACAGTTCCCAAGATGCTTCATCGGACATATTTTACAAGTGAGATATTCAGTATTCATTCCATCATGGGATATGTTTATTGAACCGCCCATTTTGTTCCCCAATTTTTTCTTCTTGTCACTAGACCCATAAGACCACTGAGATTATCCAATCTACATTTCATCCTAATGGGCATAATAGACAATCTAACCTTAACAGTCATAGAAAGGAATTTCAAATATTTTCCATAGACTCGGCATTATCCCTCTAAAGAGGTGATCCACCTCGATTCTAGTGTTCATGAAAAAGATAGAGGCAATCATTGCAGGCATTGTAAAGTTTACTTCTTATTCCTCGATGTACTCAACAACCCTTTTCTTGAGTCCAAGGAACCCTCTTCCCATCTTGAGATTTAGGGTTTGAGGAAAATATTTTTTGAAAAAAATATTCAGGAATTCTTCACAATCCATGGATCCAATCACCTCTTGATAATTTGTATTCTTTTTAAGTGTCCACTACAGTTCAGATTCCCCACAAAAATGATAAACCTCTCTTAAAACATCCACTTCTTTTGAGTAATGGAGGACCAATAGTATCATTTAAATGGAGTTTATATACTATTCTATGAGGAGGGGATAAAGAGATACGCTAATCATGTGAGGTCTTTTCCACATGAAGGATTCTACAGCTACATGGCCTTTCATTGGCGGAGGAGGGTGTTCCACCTGATTCATGTTATCATTCATAACATGAGCTATCTAATAAAGTACAATCATGATTTTTTGAGCACCCATTCCCATCACATTAGACATTTCAATAGGGAATGCTTCACATTTTATATCACATTGGTAATTGGAACATGTTCTTCAATTTCCTACCAATAACTAAAAAGAACATAAAATTAAAGGTCTTGAATACATAGATAATGATTATTAAGAGGATATAATGAACATAAATGGACAAGCTTTTAATGGAGAAGTATATCCCAACTTCTGAATCATTTGGTCTAAATCAAGGTTATCCTTGATCAAATTCATAACTTATATTCTGAGGTGAAATTTTATTCCATTAATAATGGTTTGTACTGAAATCAAGAATTTAGCAAATCATATCCCAGATGAGTTTAAATACCAAGAGTGCATAAATTCCAATTTTCATGTACAAGGGTACCTCGAGTGAAGCATGATACTCCTTGTCGGAGTATTCACTCCTATATACATCTATGCTAGAGCCACCTCTACCTATTTGTATTCAGATAGGGATGCATATTTTATTTATAATGTACTTACTCTATACTTATCAAAATTTAGGGATTTTTTCTTATACATAGTTTCATCCTTATAGTTCATACTTAATTTCTATATTCCTAATATTCAAACATTACTAGACCATCCTATGATACCAACTATAGAAAATATATCCTTTTACATATAACATTAAACAATTTTATGAAATATTACATATCAGAGTACAAGTAATGGATTGGGAATACTAGTGTGTTGGAAGACATGATATATAAAAATTAAAACATGGAACTATAGATAACATTTATTTATATAGTCTTTACAAATGACCATATCTTCCATTGTTATCATACATATTCATAGGATAAAATCGGGATAACAAGAACAAAGGGATGAGCTAAAATCCTAGTAAGGGAATTAGAATAATAATAAATCCCTAGCATATGGGTTAGAAAACATGAAATAATGAAATAAAAAGGCATGTAACACAAGGAATATAAACATCGAGTCATATAAATATGGAATCATTGAAATGTGGAAATTTCTTAAATCCTGATTTAAGTATGAATCCCAGCCAATCACCAGAATTGTTTTCCATAGTAGCACAAGCCATGGATAAACAAAATGAACATCAAATATAACATCTCATGAGACACACATTATCCAATCCATTGGAGTTATTTCTGGTAAAACCCAAATTAACACATTCATGAATATTATTTCCACATAAATAATCATACATAATCAATCATACATAAGTGAAAGGGAACCCATGGAGGTAAATGGGTATCATATTTATGATATAAATCATAATGAATGGGTCTATAATAAATGTTTCTATGAGGGAAAATAGTTAAAACATACATGGATTTTCATATGGTAAAATATTCATATATATAGATAAGTTATTTCAAACAAAAGTGACAGCATATAAGAAATGTATTTTATAAATTTTAGCATTAAAAAATTTATGTACGGTTTTAAGGAAAATACTATAGAGGTTTTTAAAATAGAAATGAGAACAAATATTTATATAAAACCATAAGTGAACCAATATGGTTTTCGTTAAAAATGACTGATTTTATGAAGAAAATGGTGGCTTAAAACAGAGGATAGAGGACCATTGAAAATGGGTAAATTTTTTATATGTTCCCTAAATACATGTTTGTTTATTAGGAAGTATTGAGGAGGGAATCAATTGAAATCATGTATATCCCTGAAATAGAATGAGGTATGGATCTTGAAAGATGATTTTGAATCATATAAACATCATTTAGATGTTGTAAAAATAAATAAATGGTAACTAAATTTTGAAAAAATCAATGAAAGAGCATCTCAATAGAAATAAAGATAGTTCGGGTAGAATTCCTTTTAGATTATCTGCTTAATATTGAGTGAATTTAAGAGGGATTAATGAGAGGTAAAGGGGTTTCTACTCACATATAAATTATGAGGACATTATTTGGAAGGTGTTTAATCACTACCCATTACTTGTAATTACACATAAGAGCGCATAAAAAAGAGGACAATATTGAATTAATGTGAAATAGAGAGGATCCCTTGGCTTAAATATGATAGTGTTACCAACTTGTTTTCAATGAATGGTCTAAAAAAATTAGTTTATTACCTAATAATTCAAAAAAATATTATATATGTAAATTATTTATTACAAAATTTTTATGATATCTGAAGACATTTTAGATTGGTTATAGGGTTCCATTTCATCGTTAGGGTCTGTTTATTTTCTTGGTTTTAATGATTGGAACAGGTTCAAATAAACATGTATGATGAAGGTGTACATCCAGAATTGAGATTTCGGTTTATTATAGAGTATCTTGAAGGTTTAATGGTTAAAAATTTAATTTAGTTACTTGGACTGATGTTGAATCGTTATATAATAATTTATTGACAACCTTTGGGGTTAATTAGTAGGTTTTGGCCACAAATAACATGTTTTGTTTTATAAGCCCAAAACCATATGTAAAAAAGAATTCCATAACCAAAGGCGAGGAATAATACATATATAATTGTATGGTTCAACCATTAATATGATTTCATGGCCAAAATTCAATATTGTACCAGTGATTTGATAGATGGGGTTCATTAATGTGGTAAACTAACACTTCTCGGAAGGTGTCTTCACTATTAAAATAAAAGAAGAGTGAAGGGGAGATGATAGTAATTTATTCCATTTTAAAAGAAAAATTAAATTAAATTTATGTTACTAGATATTTCATAACATTTTGGTTGATTATAGGTAATGATATAAAATAAAACAAATGAATATGAAAATAAAATTAATGAAAAGAAAAGAGGAATTTACCTCTTGAATCAAACATCTTTGAGAGTATTTTAAGGAGAGAGGATTGGTATTTTGCAGATACAATGGGATTTTGTACATGGGGTGGAGAATAAAGAGTGACTTTTTTTTTCAGAATAATGGCATATCAAAAGGCCTGACAATATTGAGGAGAATATGCAAGGATGGGTGATATTTATAGAGTAGGATAGGAAAGTTTTCATAATATTATAATCATTAGATTACTATTTTTTCACATGAAAACAAATTGTTTCTATTCCCTAAAAAATAACAGTAATAAATGCATGTGAGTATGATTAAATGGCCATTTATACCCTCCCTGACTCAAGCATGATTGAGAAATTCATGTTTTTGCATTTATTGTGAATTATCAGATTTTACTATGTATTAAAAAATAGAAGTATTTTAGAAAAATCAAAAAAATTCACCATAATATTTTTTTCATTCTATATAATACAAAAAAATAATTCCAATTTTCAAAAATAGTTTTCTAAATATTATTAATTTTATATTTAAATAAAATCAAAATTTACTCGAAACATAATAATTTTAAATCATTGTTTTTCTTATTCCAAGATATTGGAATATCATACATTTACATGAATAATATTTATATACTATCATAGGTAAGGTAAATATTCCTCAGTTTATATCACTATTGGTAAGGGTAAGTAGAAAATGATAAGGGTTGGTTACTATTCACCAAAAAATATGTCTTTGTTATGGAACTCCAAATAAAATACTGATCGCAACCATATATGTCATAATTTTTTAATTCAATTCACAGTAGTGAAAATAATATGTTTAATTGTCACATTAAACTTTGTAATTAATTATATTGTGATTTCATGTTTCACTATCCAATGAAGGAAATTTTCTGTGAAATATTTGGGTCGTTATATTCTCATCATACATGTTTATCAGAACATCAATATAAGTTACCTTATAATTAAATCCAAGGAAGCTAACACTCCCAAAAAATGAAATTGAACATCCTAACTGATCAAAAAAACATTTATGAACATAATAATGTTATTATAAATCAATTTAATGTATTTTGGGTTCAATAATTACTCATTAAATAACAAGATTTTATTATTCAAGTCATTAATATCTAGAAAAAACATCTTCAGACTTAAGGTAAGGGATCCTCCTTTTGTCAAACATATTCAGGAATCCCTTCTATGTTTTTCAATTTTTGTGTAAATACTAATGATTTTGGATGATTTAAAACCATATCATTACATCCCAAATGATTTATAAAATATTAGAAACCCATTTCTCCCTCATTAAGTGTTCCTAAGTATAGCTGACATCATGTGAATATTCGGTAAGAGATTCTACCTGAACCTCTATTATTTCATCGGGTTGTTCTTACTCTCATTTTACACAAATGAATCCTATATTTTGGGTATGTACATCTCCTAATTTATTTTAATATGTCCTAACATATTATTCAATATCCATACCTCATTCTATTTAGGGAAAAAACATGTTTTTAAATGATTCCCTCCTCAATACATCCCTAATATGGTAACCAATTTTAAAAGGGCTTCCATATTTCATACCCAATTCCAAATACACTATAAGATTTGTTTTTATGAAAAAATTATATTTATAAAGAAACTTTTTTAAACCTTCTTGGTTCACTTCTAGTTTTATTCATGATAATATTACATTATAAATTTTAAAGACTTTAGTATTTTCTTTAAATTCGCAATAAACCTTTTTAATGCTGAAATTTATTAAATGGATTAATAAATTTTTGTTTCTTCAATTTGACCTCACATAACATTATATATGGATATTTTACCTTATCAATTTCCATGTATGTTTTAATTCATTTCTATCATGTAAACATGTATTATATGACCTTCTATGGCCAAATTATGATTCACATTTCATTCCTTGGATACCATTATGTTTTTGTATTATTATTTCTACGACATAGATATCCATGAACAAGTTAATATTGGTGTACCAAGACAGTGATCTAATGCATTGGATAATGTTTAATCACATGAGATGTTATGTGCAATGGAATTTTTTCCGTGACTTACGCTATCATGTGCAATAGTCTTGGTGCTTATTCTTGACTTATGCTCCTCTATGTGCAATGAGACTTGTCTCATTCTAATTTTATGTTTTGATTTACTTCAACATTTATATGATTCAATGTTAACATGATCCCATGTATATATTATAGGATTTTATATTCCATTTTATATCATTATGTCATGATATCTAACCCATGTGCTAAAGAATTATAATTATGTTTATTCCATTATTGGGATTTATGACCATTTCTTTTTTTCATATTAACCATAGGTTATCATATGTAGATGTATGAGCACAAAAAATGATATAATCATATTAATATGGTTAAATAAAAAGGTGTTTTTCAGTCCCATGATTTCAAATTTAGGTACCTAGTCTTTAAACACAGTAGAATTCACAATAGTTGGATTTTTTTCAGCTGTATAATTTTTTTTAAAATCATTTATTGTTGTGTGTAAAATGGTAGGTTTATTAGAGATTGTATTAAAGTATGGTATAATTATTTTTAGAGATTTGGAATAATGAACATTAGTAATAACCTTAAGGGTGACGCTAAGTAAAAGAAAAAATCCCTATATTATTTTAATTAGAGAGTAAGTGGTTATCAAGAAAATACGACCCGAGCTAAATAAAATATATAGAGGTGTCCTAGGAATAGATATATTTTGTGGTAAAACCCAAAAACTTGGATTTGATATAGAATAAAATTGGAACTTTTGCATGAAAACAGGCCTTGTTGCACAATTGTTTTGACACTCCTGGGGGATATGCATTTGTAAAATCATAAGTGTTGTTCAAAACGATTATTATGGGAATAAAAATACCCCATAAGTATATTTGTTAAGAAACAGATCAAGGATAACCTATATTTGAAACTAGGGAACAATAAGATAGGATATAATTTTCCTTCACATGTTTATCATATTATGTTTAGACGTTCCTTTTAATGCTAAATAACTAAGTATTAAATCCCTCAAATTTTACGTTCGTTTTATTATTTATTGGTGAGAAATTGAAGAACATGTGCCAAAAATCAATATGATAAGAAATGTGATTCTTTCAAGAATGATATTCAAAATATGATGGGAAAGGGTGCTCATAACATCCCAAAAATACTTGCTCAGCTATATCATGTTATGAATAATAATATGAATCATGTGGAACACCCTCCTCTTCCATGGAAAGTGCATGTTTCCATAAAATCATTCACACGACAGAGGTCACCCTTGTCTAGTTTATCTTCTTATCCCCACCTCATGGAATAGTGTATTTAATCCATAAAAAAAATATTTTCAATCCACCAATGATTATAGGAAGATAAAGTTGTGTTTGTGGTATATTGTTTTAATAGGGAATTTGATCAGTTTGGGGACATATAGCAAGAATACCAAGCCCCATGAGGAAATTGATTCCACGTATTGGGAGGAATTTAAGAGAATGTTTTTCAATATATACTTTCCCTAAACCCTCCATATTTAGATGGAAAGAGAGTTCCTCAAACTCAAGTACACGGAAGATGAGTCAATTGTGGTGTTTACCGAAAATGTTACAAGGCTTGCAAGGTATGCCTCTAGATTTGACATGAACATTGAAATCATGGTGGATCAATTATTTAGATGACTAAAGGCTATTCTATTAAATGTGTCGGTGATTTGATATTTCGATAGCTATGAGGAGATTTTACATTGTTTTATTGACATTGAAATGGAGATCAGAGACTATATGTTGTATCGTGGTCCAATTAACAAAAAGAGAAACATCAATTCAAAATTGGAATATTCTGCAAATAAATTCCATAATGTAATGAAAAATGATCATCCAATTTGTAAAAAGTATGAGAAAATAATCTTGGGAACTATCTCAAGGGAAATATGAATTATTTAAAATGTGGAATGATGAGACACATGGCTATAAAACTACAAATTCATATAAAGAATCTCACCAATGTTGATGAAGAATGAAAGTCTTAGATAAATTCTCAGCCAGTGGTAAAATGTTACAACTATAAAGAACATTATAATTATGCGAAAAATTGTCTGAAGAAAAGGGTTGTCAGAGGAAATCAACAAAACCCTCCAAGCAATAAGGAACATATTCTACTATAAATATTTCTGATGTTGATTTAGAGAATGATATGGTGACCAATACTCTAGTTATTCATTAAAAAAATGGAATATTCTATTCAATTATAGTTCTACACATTCCTCCATATCTTTTATGTTTAGTAGAATTATTCCTACACAACCTCAAAACATGGATGATATCTTATCTGTGAGAAGAGTGAATGGGAAAAATATTGTGTCCCAGTTTTATAAATCCTTCATAGTAAAGAATTGTGCACTGAACCTCCCTGAAAATAATGTAAAACATTCTTTAGTGGAGTTTGATGATATATTTGGCATGCATTGGATATATCTATACAATTCCAAAATCAAATCTCAAGAATGGGAGATCAATCTATTCATCCTAAAGCTTCCTCAAATTCATTAAAAGTCTAAGGTGAAAAATTAATCTTAATTATAATCATTGTCTCATGTGTGGATATTAATTCTGTATGAGAAATAATATCTAGATTAGATGATTGAGATGAATGAGAGAATATCGCTTGATGATATATACATCATGAGGGGTTGAAAGAATATAATTACCAAAGATATTCTTGGTCTCCCTCATAACTGAGAGGATGAGTACTCAAATTTAATCTTTCTTGGATCTCTTCCAATATAAAAAACACCATATAGAATATCAACAGTAGAGTTGGAAGAGAAAAATATGTAGTTACATGAGAATCTGATGTACAGTTTTATATGGATGACTGCATGTAGCATCCCAAGTAAATAATGAATATGGGCTTTTCATATTTATTAATTTTTTAATTAAATATTAATTTCACTTTAATATGGTTGCTATGTTCTATAGCGTACCCGATACACAATAACGGGTTTCATTGAAATCTTACATTGCACACTAATAATATAATATTATTATTTTAAATGGTAGTCAACTCCTAGCCGTTGTATTATCGGGAATGAACAAAACAAAATACAATATTATTATACAAGTTTGGTAAATTTATTTACATTTATCCAATAAAATTTTGAGGTTTAAAATGTGAATGAATCTAATTTTAATGATAATTTACACAAAAGGCTGATTTATAACCTTTTAATGGAAAAGCCTTTTTAAATCAAGTTTTGATCACATTAATACATTCTATATGACCAAATAAAATCATTATTTAGAATGGGGACATCAAAATTTACTCTGTGTAATTTTTTGGATTTTTTTTGATAAAGTTCATTTTTAATGAATAGTGAAAAATGTTGTATTTTAATTCAAGAGTGCCTTTTAATCTAATTAATTTATATGTTTAGATTATATTTTAATTGGTTTTATAGTGAAATTTAAATATATATTTACCATTTAATCCAATGTGGGTCATTGGAATTAATTTTACATTGAAATTGGACATAAACAGGTATCAATCTTTTGATAGTTATTGTTTCTTAAAAACACGCTATTTGTTTTGATAACGGGAATTAATTTTAAAGTTAATTAATGCCACTTATATGTTTTCAATTTGTAATAATATACTTTATTTCTGAATTCGGAATATAAAATATAGCTTAAGCTGAATTTTTGGTATTTTTCTGAAAAACATCAATTTTTGATGAATAGTGAATCCACTTAGGGGTAGTTAAAAATTGACTTTTTCATTTAAATGAAATTTTACCACTTCTATGAATTGAATTTAAAAAATATGACACACATGTTTGTTATGAATAATTAAAATTGGTTCAATAAGATAAAAATAATTTTTGGTGAATAGTAACTTTTGACTTATTTACCGCAGTTAAAGGTAAATAAGGAAATTCAAGGTAAAAAAAATATTATAATAATTCAAAATTAACTTAAAACTAGTACAAACATTATTGGTTGATTCCATTAAGACCATGGGCATCTTTGGGTTGATTTTGGGACCCCATTGACCCACTTGGGAGTGATAATGACAATTTAGATTAATTAACAAAAAGTAAAGGAAAAAATAACAAAAGCAAATATATTTTAGTAAACTAATTTTTATATGGTGTTATAAAAGTCATATTTTCGACTATAAATATTCTTTAGAAAGAAAAAAAGATTTCCTACATTATAGTATTTTTAGTATAATTTTTAGACTTCCAATAAATAAAATTATTTATGACACAATAATGGTGCAGTGTTTACCTCATTAATAAATGATTTAAATAAATAAGATTATAACGATTATGATATTGTACAGAACATGTCCAATTATGATTGGATGATTTTATTTAGACCATGAGTCATCTTATAATTATCTGTAATTATTTTTTTACCATTATAAACCGAATATAATTATATAATAAAATAATATTTTCACACTTTCCTAAAGAGAACCTCCTCCCCCTTATAAAAGGAGACAATTTATATTTAATTACTCACACCTCTCAAGCCATTTTTCTCGTCTAAACTCTTCAAAATTAAGCTCCCTACATCCCTATCCTTCCATTTGTAGCCTTACCTTAGGCAGAAGGACCTTCATAAATTCTTTTGGTTCAAACCAAATGGAGTTACCCAAATTAAAGGTAATAGTTTCTCTTAAATTGTATTTTTAATTCTCCAACCCCTAAACTCATTTTTATTTCTTTCTTTTCTAAAAAAACCAGTATAATAAATATAGTAGGATTTTTTTATAAGAATTATTCTAACTAAAAATACACACACCTCCATCAAATGGATGAAGAACATAATGTTTCTGTGGATGACAAACTAACGCCTCACGAAATGACGATTGTTCGATTATCTCCCACCGCCTCTCATGGTGGCCATTATGATGGAACTGTATTTATATATGATAAATATTATGTTTATTTTTTCTTTATTATTCTGTATTTTCCATTTGTAACATTAATTTATGGTTTCCATAGTGGGTAATACGATAATCTCATTTGAGAAAGTGTAGACCACCACCCCCTCAAAGTGATGTGACTCGTTAATGACTTATGTGAGATGTATAAAGAATGGAGTTAATGATATTATATATGATATTATACTGTAATTATAATATTCCTATATATCATTATGATATAATTCCATAAAAATAAGAAATATAAATGAAAGTAGCCTTCATGCGTACGTACGGCTTACAGTCTCCATGAACAGTGCATTTCATTTCTTACATCTAAATGTTATGTATTATTATAAATACATGTATATACTGGATATATATTATATATATGATATCTAAATCATGAATATAATTCTAGATAAAATGATCCTTTGACCACATGAACAACATGTAATTATCAGATGACCATTTTTGACTTAAGTACCAAATATTGACAAAACAAACATTATTAACCTAAATGGTTAAATAATGATTATAAAATAGTAATAAGTGAAATAAAAGGAATAATAAACTTGAAAAATGTACCTATGAAAGTAGAAATTATGTTTTTATTATTATTTAGGAGATTAAAGAACGGTCGAGTGATGTCGGACACGAGATAAGGGATTTTCTTATGTCACTTTCAATTCCGTGAGATTTCCGTTGTTCGCCACTAATTTCTTGAATGTGGTGTATTTTCTACTGCCATTTGATATATATTATCATTATTCTATTTATATTCATGTTATACTGTGAATAATTTGGTGGTTATTAACTTATGGTCATAAGACTCAGTTAAATACAACGTGGTAAAGAGTTTTATCTCACTTTTTATTCTCTTGAGATTAATGATATATTTGCCACTATTTATTTTTGTGTGGTGTATGTAATATCCATGATTGTACACCTTATGTAATTTTCTACAATTTACAAGTATTTACATCTTCATTGTATGATCCTTCTTTCATGTGGCGTATGTTTTGTAAACTACCAAATCGGTAAGGGAACCATTCACCCTCCTCTTTATAAAAGACTACTTTTTGTTATGTCTTTTAATTTACATCGTATTATGTTGGGATATATTATTCTATATACATATTGATGTAAAATTTATATCCACGTGGTGAGATTCCACTTTTTATCTCATCAACTCATTTTCTGAATTTTAAAGTGACGCCGTTAGGTTGTCGAATTTTAACAAGGGAACCTCTTAACCCAATTTCAATTCTTTGGGTTCAAATTGTTCTTATTGAACATGTCATCCAATGAATATGTGTGAATGATATAAGATTGTTTTACACTTAATATCCACTTATATTGGGTGTATTTATATTTTCCACACATAATTATGGGATTTATTTATCCTTAATTTAAGGATACAATATTTATATGGGATTTCATCACAATTTACATTTCCATTGAGACTTCATTGTTGTTATGCACCAATTCACTCTTATATGGTGTATATACTATACATTTACATATTATATAAGGAATCCCTTTATTCTCATGATATTATAAAGTTCTGATTAAATTTTATTCCTCAATTATTTGTATTCAAGTGTCTCAAATTTTGTTAAAAAAACACTTTAATATAAATATCGTTTAAAATGTTTTAAAGATTTATTCTTATAAATATTTATCATTAATGTCCATGTTTTCAAAATGGGGTTTAGGATTTATTTATATGGAAATTAAGGTTTTCAAAGGATAATTCATTTAAAATCTTCAAAGTGGTATGGGGCACTTTGATTCAAAAATCTCTTTTTAAAAGGTTTTGAAAATGATTTGATAGAACATTGTTTATTTCATTATATTGATTTGATATATTGGAATGTGGGAATGTTATATTTCTTTTATAAATGTGTTATATGTTATTATTATTTTATGGTTATTGGGAATTGTTTACATATATGGTTAGTTCCATGATAAACCTAGGGCAGGTGATCCCGAGATAGCTCTCCAATGCATTTGGTAATGTGATAGAGGGGAACTTGATGTTTCTCCTTAGTGATTTAGGGAATATACTGTGATTGGTATTACAAGTGTAACTCCCTATGTAAATGTGATAACTAAAATGTTATTTTTATATGGATTCTATAATTAAACATTATGTTTTATGATTTGTGTGTGTTATTCATAAATCTAATGATTTTATAAAGTATGTTATTATTGAAAAATACAGTTTCATTGATTTGTATTTATTGATGTGCTAATGTTTTCCTTTTTTATTTTATATCCCTTACTGAGATTTTTATGCTCATCCCATCTTTTTTTGAAATGTTTTCCACAGGTCATAAAGATGAACAAGGTCAAGGATGGGATCAAGGAAAGGTCATGCTGTCTTGAATATAGAACTAGACATGTTTCTTTTTAAGAGTTTTTATTTTATGAAAAAACTGGATACTGAGTAGTAGTGTCTACTTGTTATATTCATGTTATAATGTAATAGTTATGGCCTAATTCCCTAAAACTCTAAACATGAAAATATCTTTAATGTGAATTATTCATTTAAATCAATATTATGTAAGGTTTAAGGTCGGGTCCTTATAGTTCGTATAAGAGGTCGGTTTAGATAACTTTAGAGGTTAGGGAATTCTTTAATTATATGTGACATTACCATAATGGTTAGGATTTTAGAAAGAGTCATAGTTTTTTTATAAACTGAATGAGTTTAAGATAACATGAATAAGTATATCTTAATGTTTACCCTCCTCATAAGATATTATAGGATGATTTTACGGATATAATCACACTAACTTTTCTGGTTTTAGTCAATGGTTGGATCTAATAGGCTTCAAAGTAACAATGGATGTGAAGAAAACTATGATGGTTTTATGAATGACAAATTTAATGAAATGGGAGCTGCAATGAGAACTCTTGTGTTTATTTTTAACCAACTATCTGGAGTCATGATTGACCACTTGAACCTTGTTGATTTTTATAAGGCATCATATATGCGAGAAACAAATCCCCACAGTAGTTTAGGTAATAATCATAATAGTACGTATGTTTAAAAATATATGTGTCAAGGAGGTGGAAATAAACACCTAATAAAATGTTTCAAAGGGATGGGAAGATGTTATAGATGTGGAAATAATGGTCATAAAGAAAGAACCTGCCATGGAAAAAGGAAGAATCCAGTTGACTTTAGGAAATGGAAAGAAGTTATTTCTGAGGAATCAATTGAATGTTATAAATGTGGTGTGCATGGTCATTATACAAACACATGTCCTACGAAGAAGTTTCGTGAATGGGATCACCGGGATCATAAAAATATTAGTTTACCAATACCTAATGTTATTCTTATTGAGGATGAAGAAATTGAAAATGACCAATGAAAGGTATGGATTATTTCTTAACTTATGTTTTGATATTATTGAAATGTTAGGATATGATTCATGATTTTTTTGTAGGGAAGAAGTATTTCATAATTATTTGGAATGGAATGGTTAATGGATCATGAAGAATTTTGAATGAGTATGAATTCGACATATAAGGGATTCAATAGTTATGGTATATTTCAGGATGGCGAAATTCATAATATTATTATGGATCTTTTGATGATGGGATTACATTAGAATACATTTTATAGTATGTGTAACCCTGATGTTTGATATATGAATATTTTATTCAGGAATAATTATATTTTATTTTGTGGTTATATTTTTTAAGAATCATTTGGGTTTATATGATCCTTGAATTTGAGGTAATTACTGTTTAATACAATTTGGGATGCAAAACGAATGTTATGATATAACCTTTGTGGTTAAAATATGTTATGGTTATTTTTGATGAATTTATCTCTTTTTAGGAAAGATATAAAACTATATTGTTTTTTAAAAGGGACAACACACTGACCGTGTGACAACCTGTCGCGTCGGAAGAAGTTTTAGGAATCAAACCCAAAACCAAAGTGCGACTGGTATTTATCACCTACAATAAGGCTATGTGAAGTCCCTGTTTATTTTGACTAAATCTTTTTAGTTAGATGATTTTATGAATTAAGAATAAGTTGATTTTGGGTTATCTATGGAAATGATTAACGTATCAGGGAGGATATGTGATTAGGTTAATTTATTTTCAATATGAGACATTAAGAGTAACAGATGTTATTTGGAGATAAATGTTAAGATTTATCTAGAAGAATATGTAATTAAATCCTTCAGAGATTTGGGTTTAAATCTTAGTTTTGATTACTTTGAAGAATTTTATGGATAAATTTTTATTCAATGGTCTTTGATGAACCTTGGGGTTTATTGGACAAATTTTGGAGATTAAGAGTAGTTTTTATTTTTGTAAAAGATTATACTTTTGGGGATTATCTGATCTTGTACTAACCATTTTGGTTTTCGTTAAGGTCTAAATACATAGGAAATATATATTTCATCTTTTTGGAATAGTTGATTCCCAATAGGTTGATTATAGAACTCTTAATGTGAACAGGTCATCCTAAATACTCATCTTTTTGAGAAAATATGAGTTTATGTTTGAAATATAGTAAGAGATGAAAGTATACATGACAAGTATGTATGTTTCCTTATGTTTTAGTTAAGCTTATAAATAAATTCCTCAATTAAAAGTAACTTAAAACAAAAATGTTGTCTGTTAACTTTTCCTATTGGCGAATCAAATACTGTTTAACCCATCACATGTTTGTGATTTTTTGATGGCTAACTTTCTCCTAAACATGTTTTCTATTGCTCTCTATCATAACATAACCCTTTGTTTTATCTTCTATATCCATGTTTTCCTACATGGAATCCTAGTATGGGTTATCTTAGGTGGCCATTTTTCTTCTCTTTTATTTTTTAAATTGATAGTTTTACTTCTTTTTGTTCCGATATGGGACTTTCAATAATGTTTCCGGGCCCAAATTTTAAAATTGCGAGGACGAAATACCCAAAAGGGGTAAGGATGTAACATCACATCTAAATAAAGAATATGACAGGTTCATATTTATTAATTTTTTTATTAAATATTAATTTTACTTTAAAAGGGTTTCTATGTTCGATAACGTACCCCATACGCAACAACGGGTTTCTTTGAAATCTTACATTGCACTCTAATAATATAATATTATTATTTAAAATGGTAGACAAATCCTAGACTTTTTATTGGAAGGAATGAAAAAAAATAAATACAATATTATCATACATGTTTTCTTAATGTATTTACATTTATCTAATAAAAGTTAGAGGCTTACAATGTAAATGAATCTAATTTTATGCATAATTTACATTAAAAGACCGATTTATTGCCTTTTAATGGTGAGCCCATTTTAAATATAGTTTTGGTCACATTAATACATTATATATTTCCAAATGAAATCCTTATTTAGAATGGGGGCATCATAATTTACGTTGTGAATTTTTTTGGAATTTTTTTTGATAAAGTACATTTTTTAATTAATAGAGAAAAATATTGTATTTTAATTCAGGAGTGAATTTTAATCTAATTTATTTATATGGTTATATTATATTTTTAGTTTTTTTTAAAGTGAAATTAAAATATATTTTTACCAATTAATCCAATGTGGGTCATTGTAATTAATTTCACTTTGAAATTAGACATAAACAAGTATCAATCTTTTTATAGTTATTGTTTCTTAAAAACAAGCTAGTTGTTTTGATAATAAGAATTAATATTAAAGATAATTTATTCCACTTATGTGTTTTGAATTTTTCATAACAGACATCATTTTTTTATTCGGAATATCAAATATAGATTAGGCTGAATGTTTGGTATTTTTCTGAAAAACTTCAATTTTTTATTAATAGTGAAACCATTTAGTGGTAGTTTAAAAAACTGACTTTTTCATTTAAATGAAATTTTACCACTTCTGTGAATTGAATTTCGAAAATATGACATACATGGTTTTTATAAAGAAGTAAAATGTGGTTCAATATGATGAAAATGATTTTTGGTGAATAGTTACGTTTGACTTTTATTTACCAAGGTTAAAGGTAAATTAGATAATTCAAGGTAAAAAGAATATTATAATAACTCAAAAATACCATAACACTTGTACAAACCTTATTTTATGAGTCATTTAAGTCCATGGTCATCTTTGGGTCAATTTTGAGACTCCATTGAGCCACTTGGGAGTGATAATGACAATTTAGTTTAATTAACATAAAGTAAAGACAAAAAATAACAAAAGAAAATATATTTTAGTAAATTAATTTTTATATGGTGTAATGTAAGTCATATTTTATACTATAAATATTATTTAGAAATATACAAAGATTTAATCCATGATAATATTTTTTTATAATTTTTAGAAATCAAATAACTTAAATTATTTATGACATAATAATGATGCAGTGTTTACCTCATTAATAAATGATTTAAATAAATAAGATTATAATGATTATGATGTTGTCCAAAACATGTCCAATTATTATTGGATGATTTTATTTCGACCACGAGTCATCCTATATTAATCTTTAATGATTTTTTGGCCATTAGAAACTTAATATAATTATATAATAAAATAATAGTTTCACACTTTCATAAAGAGCCTCTCCCCCCCTTATAAAAGGAGACCAATTCTATCTAATTACTCACACCTCTAAATGACACTTTTCTCATCTAAACTCTACCCAATAAATCTCCTTACACCCCTATCCTCCCATTAGAAGCCTTTCCTTAGGCATAAGGCACTTCAAGAAGTATTTTGGTTCAAACTAAATGGAGTTACCCAAATTAAAGGTAATTGTTTCTCTTAAATTGTTTTCTTTTATTTTACTTCTCCAACCACTAAACTCCTTTTTATTCCTTTCTTTTATAATGAAACCAGTATCCTCAATATACTAGGATTTTGTTATGTGAAGGATTATAACTACACATACACACACCTCCATCAAATAGATGAATAACATAATGTTTCTGTGGATGGAAAACTAACACCCCAGGAAATGCTGATTGTTCGATTATCTCCTACCGCCTCTCATGGTGGCCATTGTGATGGCACTATATTTATATATGATATATATTATGTTTATGTATTCTTTATTATTCTGCATTTTCCATTTATAACCCACCTTTATAGTTTCCATAGTGGGTAAATACGATAATCTCATTTGAGAAACTGCGGACTACCACCCCCTCAAAATGATATGACTCGTTAATTACTTATGTGGGGTGTATAAAAGATGAAGTTAATAAGATTATATATTATATTATACTGTCATTATTATATACCTATGTATCATTATTCTTTAATTCCATAAAAATATGAAATATAAATGAATGTAGCGATCATGCGTACGTACGACTTACCGTCTCCATGAACGATGCATTTCATTTCATAACTCTAAATGTTATGTATTATTATAAATACATGTATATACTGGATATATATGATATATATGATATATAAATCATGAATTTAATTCTGGATATAGTGAAACTTTGACCACATGAACAACATGTAATTATAATAAGTCAATTTTTTACTCAAGTACCAAATATCGGCAAAACAAACATTTTTAACTTTAGTAATTACATAATGTTTATAACCTGGTAATAAGTGATATAAAAGGAATAATAAACTTGAAAATGGTTCTTAATCAAATATAAATTAACTTTATATTATTATTAAGGAGATTAAACAATGATCGAGTCAACTCGGAAATGAGGTAAGGGATTTTCTTATCTCACTCTCAATTCTGTGAGATTTCCACTGTTTGCCACAAATTTATTGAATGTGGTGTATTGTGTACTTCTATTTGATATATATTATCATGATTATATTTATATTCATGGTATTATATTAATCATTCGGTGGTTATTAACTTTTTGTCATACGAATCAGTTGATTACAACATGGTAAAGGGTTTCATCTCATTTTTTATTCCCGTGAGATTCATTATATATTTGGCACTATTACCTTTTTTGTGGTGTATGTACTGCCCATGATTGTTCTCCTTATATAATATACTTTCATTTATGAGTATTTACATATTAATTGTATTATCCTTCATTCATGTGGTGTATTTTTTGTAAATTACCAAATCGGTAAGGGAACCATTAACCCTCCTCTTTATAGAAGACTTCTTTTTTATTATGCGTTTTAATTTACATCATATTATGTTGTGATATGTTATTCTATATAATTATTGATGTAAAATTTATATCCAAGTGGTGAGATTACAGTTTTTTATCTCATCAAATCATTTTCTGAATTTTAATGTGATGTCGTTAGGATGTTGAATTTTTACAAGGGAAACTCTTAACCCAATTTCAATTCTTTGGGTTCAACTTGTACTTATTTAATATCTCATCCAATGAATATGTGTGAATGACCTCTTATATTTTTACACATAATATCCACTTATATTGGGTGTATTTATATTTGTGACACATTATTAAGTGATTGATTTATCCTTAATTTAAGGGTACTATCTTTATAAGAGATTTAATCTCAATTTACATTTGCATTGAGAATTCATTGTTGTTATACACCAATTAACTCTTATATAGTGTATATACTATAAATTGAAAATTATATCATGAATAACTTTATTCTCATGATATTATAATGTTTTGATTAAATGTTATTCCTCAATTATTTTAATTTAAGTGTCTATCATTTAAAAAAAAAACTCTTTAACTAAAATATCATTTTAAATGTTTTAATGTTTTATTCTTCAAAAATTTTCCCAATAATGTCCATGTTTTTAAAATGGGATTTAGGATTTATTTATATGGACATTAATGCTTTCAAATGATAATTCATTTAAATATTCAAAGTGGTATGGGACACTTTGATTCAAAAATCCCCTTTTAAATGGTTTTGGAAATGATTTGATAAAACATTGTTTATTTCAATATATTGATTTGATATATTGGAATGTGGAAAAGTTATCTTTCCTTTATACATGTGTTATATGTTATTATTATGTTACGGTTATTGGGAATTGTTTATGTATACAGGTGATACTGTGATAAACCTAGGGAGGGTGAGCCTGAGATAGCTCTCTAATGCATTGGGTAACGTGACGGAGGTGAACATGATGTTTCTCCTAAGAGATTTAGGAAATATACTGTGATGGGTATTCCAATTATACCTCGCTATGTAGTTGTGATAAATTTAATGTATGTTTGATATGGATTCCATAAGTAAACATTAGTATTTATTATTTATGTGTGTTATTCATAAATCATATGATTTTATAGGGTATGTTATGATTAAAAAATATAGTTTTATTGATTTGTTTTAATTGATGGGCTAATGTTTTCCTTTGTTATTTTATAACCCATACTTAGATTTTTATGCTCTTCCCATGTTTTTTTGAAATGTTTTCCAGATTACTTAAATATGAATAGGGTCAATGATGGGATCAAGGAAAAATCATGCTGTCTAAAATATAGAACTAGAGATGTTACTTTTTAAGAGTTTTTATTTTATGAAAAAAATGGATACTGAGTAGTAGTGTCTACTTGTAATATTCAAGTATTATTGTAATAGTTAAGGCCTAATTCTCTATAACCCTAAACTTCAAAATATCGTCAACGTGAATTATTCATTTAATTCAATATTATGTAATGTTTTTGGTCGGGTCCTTATAATGCTTCCCAATGGGGTGCACCGGTCCTCTTAATAATAATGAAAGATAGATTAATGCACCTCTGAATTGATTATCATGTGCTCAAAAAAATCATGATAAAGAAAAAGTACCCCTGCGAAGGAAAGATGTCTTGTTCAATTAGCAACACTGTTCATGCTATTTTTCTATGGTGGACACTTAGTAGGGATATCACCAATTAACGGTGCGAATGAAATATATTTCCAAAACTGGCTTTCGAATGAGGTGTGGAAGCTATGAGTTCAAAGTGATTACCATCAGAATAACTAATGATCGAGAAATTTTCATGGATTTAATTAATATAATCTTTAGAATATTACCTCAAAAAACTTGTGGCAGCCTCTATCAATGATATTCTATTATACTCAATGAGAAATGAGGAAAACGAGGAGCATGTGAATACTATGATAAAGACTTTGAGAAGGGATAAAATGTATGTAATGTAAAATAAATCTGAGTTTTGGATAGTAGAAGTATCATTCATAGTGAATGTTATCACCAACAATGTGATATCTATAGACCCTTCCAAGAAAAAGGAAATTAATGAGTGGACCGAGGTAATATTTGTAATGGAGATAATTAGCTTTCTAGTTTTAGCTGGGTATTTATGACGATTTATGAAGGACTTGTCACAATTTTCAAAACCAATTGACATGCTGATATGGAAGGGTGTGCTGTTTTTCTACACTCAAGAATACGAACGCTTCATTAAGGAGTTGAAAAATGGTTATCATTGTGACAATAGTCACACGACCAATAATTGGAGAACTCCTTTTGTTGTAAAGTAATGATAAAAGAAGGGATTAAGCTTTGTGCTGATGAAAAATGATAAATTGATAGACAATTCCAAAAGGATTCTAAAAACACTTTTGCAAAAATATCTTTTTCATTATCTCTATATGGAAAATGTGATATTTGCATTGAAAATATGGTGCCATTATCTCTATGGGAAGATGTCTCAGATATATATTGATTACAAGAGTCTGAAATATATATTCACACAAAATGATATTAATATGCACCAAATTATATTGATATATCTCATAAAAGATTACGAATTCTCAATCAACTACTATCCTGGTAAGGAAAACAAGTTGGTGGATGCTCTATGTAAAAAGGATCATTGATATTTATCCATGATGCGAATTGAAAGGATCCAATATTTCTGTAATTTCACAGGATGGATTTGGGAATCATTAATGGATGAACATAATCAATCACTTCTCAAATTATTACTCAACCACCCCTTGTGAAGAAAATAAAGGATTCCCAAAGAAAATTTGTGTTAATTTTGAAAAAGTTTAAATCCATTAGAAATGTGGAATCCTATGAGCTTTTGATTGATGAGGAAGGAGTAGTAAGATTTGGGTCATGATGATGTCTACCATCTGATCCAGAAATAAAGAAGGATATTTTGAATGACGCACAAAACCCAAGATTCTCTATTTACTGAGGGAGTGTAAATATGTATCAAAATCATCGAGAGAACTTTTTGTGGGGAAATATACAGGAGAATGTTATTAAGTATACATAAAAGTGCCTAGTATGTCCACATGAAAGGCTGAAATGAAAAAATTAGATGGGGATGAGGGAACCAGTACCCATACCAACATTGAAGTGGGATAACATCCCCCATGGATGTTCTCACTAAACTTATATGGACGTCTAGATGAAACGACGCTATATGGGATATTGTGGATAATCATAAAAATCCATATCACATTATTGCAATTCGAGAGGAATTTTCATTGGATCAAATTTGATGGATATATATCCAATAAGGGGTAAGGATTCACAGAGTACCACTATCTATTTTATCTTATGATGATATGATATTCCCATCGATTTTCTAGAAGAGTCTCCAATATGCTCTTAGCATTGAACTAAAATACATTTAGGCATGTCATCCTCAAACAGATGGCCAATCTTAGAGAACTATTCAGAAACTAGATGATATGTTGAGATTATGTTCTATGGAATTGAAAGGATGATGGGACCAATATCTTCCACTTGATGAATTCTCCGACAACAATAGTTCCTTCTAGATCATCTAAATGGAACGATATGAATCCATCTATGGGAAAAGACAAAGAACACCAGTGTGTTTTGATTAAGTTGGTGAGAGAAATCTTATAGGAGAATAACTATTTTGAGAAATGGTGGAGAAGGTTAATACTATTCAACATCACATCAAGGTAGCCCAAATTCAACAAAAAAGTTATTCCAAAAATCATCGATGAGACCTTGAGTTTGTAGTGATATAAACATTATATCTATTCATATCTCCATAGAATAATGTCATGAGTATTGGGGAGAAATGAAATATGTATCCCGAGTACATTGGCCTCTTCTAGAATCGTGATATTTTTGAGGATATGGCTTATCAACTAGCACTTTCACCTACCATGGCCTGAGTACATGATATATTCCTTGTATAACTATTAAGGAAGTATATATGAGAGCCATCACATGTAATCTCTTCTGAGGTCATATATTTTTGATAATGATCATTCATATGAGTAGATGCATGTCATGTTCTTGTATCATTGAAATAATTTTTTATGTAACATGATTACTAACCTATCAATGTACTGTGGTTGGACCACAAGTATGAAGAGGCGACATGGGAACTGGATGAAGTAACGAATGAAAAGTACCCTAACCTCTTTATGGGTTAGAATGAAAAACCAAATTTTAAGGGAGAAATTTTATAAGGGGGGAATAATGTAATGACCCAAAGTTTTAGAATTTTAAATTCCGTTCTTATAATTATGTCATATAATCACATAAAATCAGAACATAATAATCTACTAAAAACTATGTGACCATAAAACATAATACTATCATTTCAGTTATTTGAATTTCAAAAATATAACAAAGATGCTCATGATTAGTAAGAAATCTAGAGTCCAATAAGACAAAAATAATTTTTGTTGAATATTAACTAACCATTATGAATAGTAATTATACCCTTATTATGATTAAATCAGCTATGTCAATAGTAATCCTAATAATGAAAATATAATTAAAATGTATACAAATTATATATCATAACCTGATACTGTTGGTATTTATGTAAGTCATTAATATTTAATTAAAAAATTATTAATTATTTAATAAATAAAATGGAAATTAATCTTCATAAATTATATTCATAAATTAATATTATTATGCATAATGGCTTTAATGTAATTTTATAAGACCGTATATAATTGTTGAGAACATTATAAAATAAGTGATAGTTTTATAATTAGTATTTTTCATGTACATTTTTAAATTTTTTAAAAAATAAAACTAACCATGTTTTTAAAATTACTTTCAAACAAATGAGTTCTTTTTTGGATTATAATGGGGAAAAAATTTCTGGGTAATTTTTTTAGGGATTTATAAAAAATACATGAAATATTTGATGAATAGAAAAATACGATAATTAATAATAAATGCCAAAACCTGAATTTAATCATCATGCTTGTGTTAGGGATAATGTAAATGACCACTAGATCGAAGTCACATGAACATATTACTGTTTTTGGTACCAATAATCAATACTATTTCTTTTCATATGAGTAAATAATTAACTAATGAGTAAAATATTATGTACACCCTCCTCCCCTCCACTAGAAAACCCACTAACAATCCCCTATTCCCTTCACTCCTCTCAGGCCTTGTGAAATCACTAAATTCTTCCGAAAATATCTCTCCAAGATCCCCCCCCCCACATAAAAAATACCTTGGTCTTCCCAAATGACCAAATAATCTCCTCTTAGGTGGCTCTAAAGGAAGATTGAATGAAGAGGAAAATTCATCTTTTCTTTTTATCCATTTTTCTGACAATCTTTTTTTATCCTTTCATTCCTAATCAATCTACATAAAAATGGTAAAAAAAATTCTATAACATACATGTACTGGAATTTTATTATCCTAATGAAATAATTCCTTATCATCTCTCCTTTCCCCTTCTATTATACAATAGAATCAAAAACATTGTACAAGATGTGTTAATTTATCACATTCAAAGACCAGTGGTTACTAATTTCTATTACCATATTCAATTATGGTCATTAAACCATTTTTTTGGTTGAACTAGGCTATTAAATATGTATTTTTTTCTTATTTAATGTTATGGAATCGTTTTCACACATTATGTAAAATAATAATATAAAACAAATTAACTATGAGAAAAATCACCAAATTAATCCAAGTGTTTATCATTAATGATTTAAATAATAATTCTCTTTCACTCCAAATAACCAACTAAAATTTATAAGAATTTAATATTATTTATGTTAACTAATTTCATATAACATCATTTATAGACATCAATTTTCATCATATATGATTATCCAATCATGAATATAAGTTAAGCGGTCATTAAGAACAAGGAAGAAAATGCTCCCAAATATTGAAATTGAACATCTTAAATCATCAAAAATGACATGGATGACCTTAATAAGGTTATAATAAGACAATAACACGTAGTGGATGTTTTTTAATTATTAATTAATTAACCTATTTTGATTATTTTGGTCATTAAAATAAGGCATTGAACATTTTTAGACTTAATGTAAGGGATCCTCTATTTCTCACAAATATTCTAGAATCTCTTCAATGTTATTCCCTATTATGTGTAATTAAAAATGATTTTGTATGATTTCTACGCTCCCCCATAATTATATAATGATTTATAAAATATTTTAAACACCTTTAATTCTCATTAAACCCATCTAATATACATCTAATACCTTGCTAATATTCTATAAAGGATTCTACCTGAACATCCATTATTCCTTCAAGTTGTTCCTACTCACATTTTACACAAATGTAATGTTGTATTCTGTTTATGTATGTCTTATAATATCTTTTAATATGTCCAATATCATGTTTCAATATCCATCCCACATTCTCATTTAGGGATAAACATGATTATAAATGATTTCCTCATCTATACTATCTGAGAAGCAAACCCGTTTGAATTGAGCTTCCCAATTTCATACCGAGTTCCAAATAGACTATAGGATCCAATTTTAAGAAAACATTATATTTATATTGTTTTTAAAGAAAAAAATCTTTGTTCACTTTAGGTTTTATAACAAAAAGTATTCCATTTTCAAATTTAATTACTCTTTTTATATTTTCATTAAAACTACACTAATGTGTTTTAATACTAAAATTTCATAAATACTCTTCTTAAATGATGTCACTTATACTTGACACAATGTACCATGATATATGCTAACTTTACATTATCAGAATCCATTTATCTTTTAATTCCTTTTATTCAAGGACACATGAATGATACACCCTTATATTACTTGATTATAATACCCATTTATTTCATTGGGCACCCTTATCTTTACAAATGATTGATTATGTATAATTTTTTATGTGGAAAGCATAATCATGAACATGAGAAGATGGTTTCACCCAAATAAATCTCCAATGAATTGGATAATGTAGATTCTCATGATACGTTATATGGAATGGTCATGGCGGTTATCCTTGACTCATGCTACCATGTTAAAAAATCATGGTGGTTAACCTTCACTTGTGATCTTCTATGTGAAACTAGCCTTGTCCCCTACTGATTTTTTTTTATTACTTGAACTTTACTATTATTCACTGATTATATGATCCCATGTTTAAATTTTATGATTCTATATTCCATTTTGAATCTGTACGTCATGATCTCTAACACATGTTCTAAAGCCTTATTCTTATGTTTATTCCCTTACTAGGCTTTTAGCACATCCATTTTTTCATGTTATCCCCTGGTTACCCTATGCAGATGTATGTGCACAATGGAAGATAAAATATCATTATGAATATTAAATGATGAAGTCTTTTTAGTGTCTTGTTTTAAATTTTATGTACCTAATCTTAAATGACACTAGACTTCATGATCTTTGTCTTGTTTTTTGATGTATAAATATGCTTAAAATCATGTAATGTTATTTGTAAAAGGTTAGGGTAGCTATATGTTTAATAAGATTATTTCAAGAAGAAAAATGTGAGGTAAAGATTATAAATATTCCATAAACCATATTTTTAATTGAATATTTTTAGGCATAAAAAATATTACATGTTGGATTATATCATTATATAATAAAAATGATTACTTAAATTACTATACAAAACAAACAACAATAATGACCAACTATTTTATTGAATAATATTTATAATTTAGATCAGTCATATTACTTTACAGAAATAATGTTAGAATATCCTATTTTCATATAAATAAACCACAATAATTACAATATATTATTCAGTTTAATTCTATCAAGGACAATAATAATTTCCAAAAATTATATTGTATAATGACATTATGTTCATCTATTATAGTGATGTTTTTGGGTGTGATGATTTTATGGGATCAAATTGACCAAAATATTTATATTTCATGTAATTTATTATTTTCCATTTTTATAGTTGGTATTATATTGATTTTTTATAGTGAATTTAAAATTCATAAATCTTGAAATAACATACTTCTGGTATCTTTTTAGTGTTTTATGTATCATTATATTCACAATTGTATTTTTTATATAAAATGACGTTTTTTAATTTTCATATGAAATTAAATTAGAATAATATGATGATATATTGTAAAAAATAATAAAATTATATTAAGGGAAAATAAATCAAATTTTAAAATATGATAACTTTTTTTGATCATTCCACTATTGGCTCTCTATTCATTTGTCCATGGGGTTTTTATTTTTATTTTTTTTGGAAAAGTATCGTATATTTTTTATAGATTCTATCATATCCCACTTAATTTATTGTACTAGGAATATCCTCTCAAAAAATTTCTTAGACATTAGCATTTGTCACCAGTCTTTGACATATTAGGAGGCACATCAGAGGACATATTTCATCCCCAATAAAGCGTCATTTTATCAATCTGATCATGGGAGTAACCAAACTAAATAAAATATATCATTGAATATTATTATAACTCTATTAGAATCCATCATAAACTCAGTTTTACCACCACACATTTTTTGGGGATTACATTAGGGATTAGCTATTAGAAAAAATGATAATTCAGATTTCCTAAACCAATTGACTTATAAAAGGCTGCCACATTAGTTCTTATAGAATATATTATAGCTGACCATAGAACCCCAATTTTCTATAAGAAAAATTTATAGCCCTGAATATATTTTCCCTTAATCTCATATCTAATCATCAATTTTACGCTTTCTAGGAATAATAATAAGATCTTGCATATCTATCTAAATTTAAAATTTAAAATGCACACAAATATTTGTATATATATAAAATAAATATCTTAATTTTAGAAACAAATGAACATGTAGATTGTTAAAAAAACCCAAAGCATAATAATTTTCATCCCGAAAACGTCTAACGGGTATCTCACATGAATATATCAATGTATATCTATTTCCATCTCATTAATGGTATAACACATTCTATCTAAAGAATCTAATCACTATATAATTGTAAAATTTTGATAACTAAATGACATGACCCACCCCCCAAATTTGACATTTAAATGGTTCATAGATGCACCTTATGTTCACAATTATGAATGAAAAATAAAAACATCCATTATGGTGATAAATATTATGTTGAAACACTATAAAAAACCATATAATGGTTCACTTAACCATATAATTCATCTACTATTAACATAATCACTCATAACATAGTCATAATAATATAAAACCCAAATTTACATGAAATAAACCATATAGTTAGATATTTTATCCTAAATAAGGATTTCTAATCAAATAAGATAAGAAAAACCATATTAATCAATTATCATCCAACTATTATCTTTGAATCTAATTTAGAATAAACATAATAGCTATAATAAATTCATCGAAATCCATAATTCCTATTACAAACTGTATTTTACACATTTTATAAACCAATTAAATCAATTAGACACTAAAAATCAACTAAAAATAATGTTATAGAAAATCAAACAATTATTAACACATACGAGTTGAATTTTAAACCATAAAATTCCAAATAAGCCTACCACATTGGCTTTTTTGAAAAAATAATTTATATTTACATAAATCTGAAACAAAATTCCCCTGGAAATATTTTTCAATAGTGTTTTATAAAACATAATAAATCCAAATGCAAATATTCATCAAATGAAAACTTATTTCATAACAATTTAAAATATGTTATTATAACCATAAAATCTGAATAACTTTATTTTTTTCAATTAATTTTACAAATAACCTCCAATGAAATTCATGTAGATATCATATCCCATCATACAATGGATATTTTTGAAAAATAAAGTTCTGTTAAATTTTAGAAACCAAAAACCATTTAACTATGTCTTCCAAATACTTATGATCATATAATCTACAAAATCAATTATCAATCTCTTATAACACATATAAAGTAAATATCTTCAAATAAAATTATTTCTGAAAATAAATAATAAATTATTAGTGTACCATAATTAATGTTGAAAAATCTAGAGGCCAGAATATGAAAAAATAACACTAACTAGATCATGTATATTGGCCTATGTAAACAACTACGATGATGCTTGGACAAATATAAAATGTAGTATATCATTTAACACTATCATAGAGTTTTTGATTTGTACATTCTATAAATTAAATGTCTTTAGATACTTTCCCAACCTATAGAATAGTAAAATCTGAAATAAGATTCTCAGAAACCATTATGTGATGACATGAGAAAGAGTTTGTTCCTAAAACCTTATTCGATTAATCACATTACCATAATTATGTCACCCCACATTATAGAGGCTAACAGCTATAAGTTAATACTTTATAAATATGCGTGAGGCTACCGCCTCAAATATGACTAATATAGTCTATGTTTCAATATATTGATAGTCTTTAATAGTCAATCTTAAAATAAAACACAATAACTTATAGGAAAGTTAAACTTGAAACCTCTCATGTTATTCTCATACTATAATATAGTGAAAGAATATAATACTATATATGATATTAATACATCAATATAAACACAATAAAATACACATTAAAATAATTCCCTAAATAAATAAGGTTTTTATAAAGATGATCTAAAAAAATAATGAAATGAAAAAATACACTTGTCTCAGACCAACAATATATACTATCACCAGTGTAATTCTATACCCTTATAACACTACTCATCATATAAAATAATTCCTAATAGAAGCTAATATAAAAGCTAATATAAAACATAAAATTTTCAATGTATATCATATATTATTACTTGAAATCAAATATAGGGTTAGTTTGAGAACCATGTGTGTTTCTTCTATTGTCCATAACACGTCATGTGATACTTTTTTGGGTGGATTCATGTGCACGACTCTAGTAAGTTCTACTATAACCCCCATAAACATATATCACATTCATGATTAGAAAAAGAAAAAATAACTATATGAGATCATAGTTTATAAGACACAAACACAAACACATTAATTAATATAGTCCATGTCAAAAAAATTTATTTCCAGTGATATACATCAATCCAAATCCCACTATAAAATTAATTTAATTCTACAGACCAATCGCACCAAACCATGAGATCACATATAACACCCCCAATATACTAACTCACACATATTATCAAAGCCCCATATAACACATTGTCCCAATAATGGGGTATTAGTATACAAACCCCCAAAATATAATAAAAATATTAATTATAAAATGAAAACGAGACATGGTTATTCAATGGGGGGTAACAATTATAAAAAAAATTTAAAATATTAATGAAGAATTCAAAATAATCATTGAATTGCTGACTATCAATAAATTATATAATAAATTTTTTATTATTTAATAAATATGAAAACCATATGTGAATGAACCAATAATAAAATATTGAATATAACCATTTTCTTAAACCCAAAACCATCAATCTCACTAGAACTCATTGAAATAATCCATTGTAGAATTTTAATAGAGAAACTCTTGCATTAAACCACATATCACATGAAAATACTGGGGATGTATCCAACAAGACAGAAGAAAAATTCTATTGTTACATAGTAATACATAATTTAATATTATCTAAACAAGTAATATCTTATACTGAATAGTCATGGTTATACAATCATTAGATACTAAGAGAGAAGTAATTTCAAGACACCTCTATATATTTTTATCATGTTTCTATATTAAATATACCATACATAGTTATTTTATTATCCATCCATCCCTCAACATTTTGAATCCCATAGGGAAGGGTAACACAAGTGAAAATATTCATCATCAACTAGGAAAAATCCTTATCATAAAAAACCATAAAAAAACTATGCCACTCATTTTATTTTTTTTCATGATCCCAGAGGTTTTCCTAGACCTAAACTCTCTGTCCTTGTTATTTCAATATTCCTAAATTCATCCAAAAATTTTCTAACAAAAGAAATTTTATTTCCATGGAAACCCTATTGAACCATTAAAGAGCCTTTTTTCACACACTATCCTATAATATAATATAACCAATGACATGTATGGGTATCTCTTTTCATTTATCAAAAACTAATTCCATTGGTTTTCAACCAAAACAATATTTGGGAAATCTACCCTTCTCATCCTTGAAAATCAATTAAACCCACCAAAGGACTATCATATAACATAATTACTTTTGTTAATGTGAAAACAATTCTATATCAAAGCTAATGAGCCCCAAACATCAATAATAATAGTCTTGTGTTATTTACACTATGATCCACTCCATCTATAATAATTATTAAAAACTACCTAAAAAATTCCTTATCTAGTTATAAGGTGTCACACACTATCATTAAAAATCCTAACATACCCCAATAACACCAAAATTTGAAAAATAATTAATTTCTCTTAAAATTCATTCAATAGATATCTATGAACATAGGGAACATAGAAATAAAAAATCTACAAAAATCCCCAATAGGGAATCTATTAGGGTCCCAATAAATATAAATATAATAACAAACATGATACACATCCATAACCAACCTAAAATTCAAAAATCAATATTTTCACATGTAGTCATGTCTTCGTTATCATGAATAATAATCACACAATATTAGAATAGAATATAAAAAAAATTAATCATCAAAATAAAAGAGTTTAGAAAATGAAATCCATGACTCAAAATTATGTCAATACATTCATGAGATCAATTTGACCATAATTTAACAAAAAATCTATCAATGACATTATTAATACATTTGAAAAATACCACTTTTATAAACCATTAAAAATGAAATATCATGATTTATTCAATTATCAAAGTCCCTTGTAAGAAGTCCTTTAAAACCGATATTTAAGTTGAACACATTTATTGTATTTTTTTACTTGAAATATCATCTAATGTATCAACATGTATCTCCCTGTAGTACCTATATTATAGTGAAACTTGACCACAAACATGCATCTATATATGACCCATTATTTCAATTAACAGATAGATTCTACGGGGTGAAAACAGGAAGAATATAACTTTTATATAAAAATAATAAAAATTAAAACAATTCAATATAAAAATATAGATTAAATATAAGAATCTACAATCGAAAATATCTATCTTATACAGAATATAACCATATATAATTCTATTTTTGGTATAATTAATTTTTAAAATTCAAATTTTCCAATGACATATATACATTAATTATTAACATCAATAAATCATTGAGACAACAAAATAGAACCCCATATATCTGGTTGATATTCATTTATATAACTCTCCCGATGATGTTCCCTTAACCCTATCAATTTTATAAGATATAAATTTTACATGTTCCTTAGATGGTTCCTAATGTTTTTGATTATAATTTTTGTAGGCCACTATAAATATTTTATCTTTTTCAGGTCCTTATCTATAATTGTGTATGAAATCAACTATATAAGACAGTCAACACATCAATAACACTTCTCCACTTATCACTAAAAAGACCAATGTGATCCATTACCTATGTCGAACAATTCTTGAGCTGAATTATACATTAAAAATCAATCATACCATAATATAACATTAACTTATATGAAATATAATATCATGTGGAATAACATTCCAAAAAATATCATAAAATAATACCATCTAAAAAATGATTCCACAATGCCGCATCTTCATCTCACTTTTCATGTTCCAATGTAATCAAAACCCTTTAATAATCTATAGATATGAATCTTTAACAATCCACATTAGTCATAAGTGTATAGAACTCTAATTTCGTGGTATCCATCACATTACATATCCAACTAAATCATATATTCCTATTTCAATGATAGTCAACACCATCACCCCTATAATATAAATTCTATTGAGTACACCACTAATAATGTGTGTTCAAAACTACATCACAGGTCCTATCCCATATGTACACAACACCAATGGACTCATCTCCTTATTGTGAGGGAATCACAATCCCTAATTCCAAAACTAGTAAAAACTATGTTTCCACTACAATAATGATCACCACCATCCACATCATACTAATAATAATAGAATCACACCACCAATAAATTCAAGACATTCTAGTCCAAACCCATCAATCCCCCTAAAGACTACCCCAGGGGTATATGTCTTATGAAAGACATAAACAATAGGAGACTCCATTACATAGTTTCCATTGATACATTACATATTCCTATTAAATATAATATGAATTGAAACATAAAAAATATATGAGAAAGATAAGAACCTCCTAGGTTGATTTACTAGGAATCAATTCATCAAAGACCACAGTTTTATTCGACTATAAATTGTAGATTCAATAAAATATAAAAACCATTAAATTATATATTTTTAAAAATTGGTGAGTTATTACCCAAAATTACAAAAAAACCCTATACAGTCTACATTCCTTAACATACGATACATCATAAACAATGATCAAATAACTAGTAGCAATAGGAAAAGAACAAACATCAACATGAAAAGACAGATTATGGATGGATATATGTTATATACTATTTTATTATATTAAAAACTACCCTAAAATATTTTTTAAATTTCTTTACCATATTAATAATTCATTCATATTAAATTAATAAAATATGAATATAACTCATCAGTTTGAATTTTCAATAATGTCTGTGATCTTGATGTATAGACCCTAACGTCTATTACATGTCGACCTTGGATGTATCACACTTCACAAAAAGATCCAACATTAATTTCATTAACATATCATAGTTTATATAATATTATGTCTAAAATACCATCCCTGATAACCCTTATGCATTTATTATGTCATAAAATGGACTCTTACATATTTAGGAAATAAAACATACATATCATATGGCCTCCATACTCTTTAACAATTTCCGACCCAAAAGAATAAAATAATGTTTAATTTTCCAAGGGAGAACCCAATACATAACTAGATTTTACCATATTGCATTATCCATACATATAAAGGGAAAATAATCATTCATATTTCTAATGGTCCATATTTTTCACAAGATCATAAGATTCGTTATAGTGTGTCTATTTCATATCAACTATGTTACATTTACATATCAACTATTTAATATAGAATAACATTTAATATGTACATGGTAACCCAAAATTTATATTTATTAATTATTCATATCCACTTTCCTATCCTTCATGGAGAATCAATTTCATATAAATATTATCAAAATTTTCCAAAAAACAATGAATTTAATAACAATGATTCTTACACATC
This sequence comes from Viscum album, assembly GCA_963277665.1. Taxonomy (NCBI): domain Eukaryota; kingdom Viridiplantae; phylum Streptophyta; class Magnoliopsida; order Santalales; family Viscaceae; genus Viscum; species Viscum album. The sequence goes on along the minus strand of OY728133.1, from coordinate 145,927,210 downwards.
AAAAATGACTATTTTATTTGATATTTACTATTTTCAAAAAATGCTTTCAACTCCCTCAATAGAGTCATAGTCTATAACTCACTAAAGTTATACCCTATGACTTAAAACCTATATATTATCAAAATTACTAGAATTAAAATAATTTATCTAGATAATATATTTCTGAAAAAAATCCACAATTTTATTTCAATATTAGACCACTTATTTATAACATCAGTCACAATGTTTGAAAAAAATTTAATACTTTAGTCTTTGAAAACAAATGATACATTATTACTACCCAACAATGACACCCCTAACATATAGATATCATATTGAACACAAGATAAATATAATAGGATCTTAGATTTCCTCTTATAAAACCTTGTACATTATACCCAAACCAATACGATAGCTCATCCCAGTGCAATTATAGGCCACACATTGACCATGTATTACCACAAACCAATGCATTATCTTACACAACACTGAAAACATAGAGGAATAGATGAAAAAGTTATTTTCTTTATGATTCACTATGATTACCCAATTCAAAAAAAATCCTCTACATGGGAACTCCATACCACCAAAATTATATAACTGATGAAATTTAATACTCTTTACCCAATACGATGTTTGTGTTATACCCATACACTATCTAAAATACTATAGTTATTTTTTTTCACAAATATAGATTATTAATCAATTATCATTACCCCAAATCACAACAATAATAACTTCTATCTTCTATTGTACCCATTTCTAATACATCAAACTACCTCGGCTTGTTCTATTTATCACATAGATATAAAATATACTAATAGAAACCATATAAGAACCTCCAGACTCGAACTATACCATTAAATTTAAATAGTTAGCATACCTTCTCTAAATATTTGAGCTCAATTATGTAGAACTAATGAGACTCCCACCTTCTTGATATCTACCCTTCATACAAATTCATAATCACAAATGGCCACAACCACTTTTTGTGTTTTTAATTTACTACCTTATCATATAATACAATTGAATAACATCAACATGAAGATGATACCACTCCCAAAATCAAAATATTTTCTGGGATAAAAACTATCAATGTCTAACATCTGATTGTGAGATCATTTAAATGAAAAATAAAGAGGCACTATTTGGATACAATCCCATAAAACATATCTTAAATAGTCACATTGTGGGATGTCAACCCCTATACATCACTATAGGAATAAAATCTCTAATATACCACTCCATGGTGGAATTATTGAAACAAAATCTCCCACACCCCACTAGGTCTCATTTTGTATTTGATTCTATCTGTCGATGTCTCATCCACCTATATCACATAATACTAATATCTATATTTTTATACATCAATATTCTAGTATCCAAGCTCCTATTACTTGAAGTTTCACCACATTTTATTACAGTGGTACCTAATTATGATTACATGTATCCTAATATCATGGCACCCATCATTGAATTGATTCACATTGGTCATATCATCCCCATATAGTATTTGTGGAAATTGAAGAAAATATTTTATCTTCATAGTATAATCCATCAGCAATATCTCTCTCTAAGTAATGTGTACGAAATAATTATATTTTCAACTCATATAAACATGACAAATAATTTCTCAAAGGCCATTTAGCTAATTTATTTTCACTACAAACCCTCATAATAATTTTTCAAAAAGTAAAAATCATTCTAGAGTTTTTGTATCATAATGATATAATATGATGATAGATTTACAATCCATCGTAGTATATTATCAATATAAAAAACAATATTAGTAAGGATATTATCTGGAACTCCATCTATTGGGGTCCACCTGCTCATTAAAATAAATAAGGCTACCAGAACTTCAATTACCATGTCACGTGTACTCTGGGTGGATCATCATTACAATATCTCTAGTAAGTGACACATATAAGTCTCATTAGGATCACTTAGAGTTGGTTAATGATCCACCACCTTATCTCCACATCTAATATGTCTATCATTCCAAAATAAAACCACTTTTAATGGCCCATTCTCACCTACATAATCAGGGGAGTCATCTAGTGTAGGTCATGGTGGAAATATATCAATAATATATTAATTCTCAAAGAGTGTATATTTCGATGGAAATTTGATTATAGATAATTAACACCATAAAAATAGAAATAAAAGTTTACATATTATAAATAGGTAATATTTTAAAAGATAACAAGACCCAATATTCCCTATAGTTCACTACCACACCCATGTCAAACATTGTCACACCCATGTTTTGATTTATCCTTGGTCATGGGCTACTTTGGATCTGGGTTATTTTTCTCAGGAAATGTTTGTAATGGGTTTTATGTTTTTGGATTAGTTTGTTGATGTTTAGGATGAGTCTAAATTAGAATACTATTTTTATACTAAAAGGGGAATGTTTTGGGCTTGATTGTGTCCGATACATGGGAGGGGTATGGTAGAAATTGTGTGGCGTCACCCAGGTCACCGTGAACCCTGACCAGTCTCATGTCTACGATGATAGCTATTCAAGAAATCAAGAACATTTTTATCCTCTTTATTACCATCACATCATACATTATACTAAAATAATCAATACAATGAATTAAGTAAATCTCTCTAAATGATCCATCCACATTCATAAGACCCAAAATTTCTTATGGGGATGAGATAAGATGATTTAATTCACTTTCATTCTTCAGTCAACATGAACTCTTTTTAATATATCTTCACATTAATTCATCACAAGTGTTTTATTTTTGAATCATCAGATTGGAAATGTCAAAAATTATATTATTCATAGATATGTATGAAATAATTGATTGATCATTGTGACCTAATATACAGTGCCGCAAATTTTATTATTCATCAATTTGTTCTTAACAAATGTTCCCTTAACTATTAACCTAATATATATTCCCATATATTATGTATCCGTTAATTATTTATTTATATTACTTTCATTTAATAGTGATCCCATTAAGATTAAATGTCACTACCAATCCTGAGTCACATGGTTGAATCACACTCAAAATGTTTTGATACAAACCATCTAAATATTGAAATTTATTTTTTGGTTGTTTCTAATTTTATAGATCTATATTTTTACATTGGTTAACCATTAAATAAATATTATTTTCATATATAAATTTTCCATAAACCCTTTTTCTAAATGTTTTCAAAATTTCGTCATTAACAATCATGTGGAATGAGCATCCACTTTTAATAATATCAATGATACAATTCATTATAGTTTTGATGTATATTTAAAAATAAAATTCCAATTTTTTTCTTATACATCAATGAGATACATGATTGGGTGGTGGAAAATGTTGTCCTTTACTATATCTTTTTTATATTGCGTGGTTATTCATAATCATATTTTTCTTATATAGGTGAATACAAATTTTGTAGGGTAATTAAACATCATTGATGGGTATATAATTGACTCATAGTTTTGTAGTTATTTTCCCACTATTCATATTCCATTTATGAGTAGATTTATGGTCATATTCAGAACAGTGGAATCAATATCCATAGAATGTATTTATTCTATTGATGAAGGATATGGCCTCATTCTCTTTTTCTAAATTCTAGGTTCATACCCATTTATATAGCACCTTTCATATTCAAATTAAGATATGAAATGGAGAAGAATGACACAATATTTATAATTCTTAAAGGGAAAAAATCCTATCACATTCTTTAATACAGATGAACCCTTATTTTGTAATGGTATTTATCTGAAGATACTCTCTGGAAACGTATATATTTCGTTCATTTATATTTCTATTTTTCTTAGAGGATTTATTTTTTATGACATCAAGTGCCTTAGTGATATTTCAATCTTTATGCCTCACTTTATTTCTTCTGATCACATTTCTAGCATTAGGTTTTTTCATTATACCCAATTCCACTTTTTTCTATAAAAATTTTCATGTGATCATACATATATGTATCTACTCTTTCAGACTAATAATTAGCTCATTATAATTGTAAATCATATAATAAAATTCCAAACAATAATTTCCACTTTCATTCCCTTAATGTTGAATTAGTTTCCTATTTACTCATTAGAGTAAAAAATTCAACTTCATAGCCTCTCAATATGTTTTATTTTCCACTCTTATTAGTTTAAGGTCATTGATAAAAGTATACATTCTGTTGAATATTTTGTTTATACTTTACAAACTCTTTTAATACTTCAATATTTTTATGTTTTCATCTTACTTCCCTTCATTTTCATAAATTTATGCTTTAAGCTGATCAACATACTCAGATGAGTCTTCCAACAATTCTACCATAATTATATTTTTTGTATTGAATTTTATTATCATCAACAGAACCCCATGTTATAAATCTATATTAAAAAAACCAATTATATTTTTATATTTATTTTTTTGTAGCTTTAACTGTTTCAATAATATACATCATGGGGACTTTTGGTTTAGAAATAACCATTAGTTCTATATCCTGTAGAATGTTATTTTCATCTTGTTCATCATTATTGATGAACCACTTTTGCTTAAAATTTTTTCTTAATTTGATTGATCATTTGTTAGATAACTTCTTAAGATGAATATTTATGGTTTCTATTTAACAATATACATTATTATATATCCTTTTCTAGTGAGAGAAAATTTTATCTACATTACTATATAGAAATAAAGACAAGGGATGGTTGCCTTCAAATCTGAATTTTCCACCGTAGAATTTTTTAAAAACAAGATAATGAAATGGATCATCCACAATATCTAAATAATAAATAAATTGTATAATTTAAATATTTTCTATTTATTTTAATTCCAAATCCTTAGAGGATTTAATTTATTTATCTTCTAGTTTTTTTCTCACTTTAAAAAATAGACTACAAAGTATACCATCAATAGAAAGTTTAGACATGTGACATATCTAAAGGGAAGAAAATTAGGATTTTAAAAATGAGGAATCCATCCCAAGATCAATAATTTCTAAAAAAACTCACCATATTTCTCAAGAATCTTCTAAAATTTGGTTAAATAATATATCTGCATATTCTCTTGGATGCATTTTCAGTTCATCGATATTTTTTCTGAATTTTTTTTTGGAATAATTCAATTTACTATCAGATTTTGATATATTTTGAAATTTCTACCACATGGCCTAGAATGATGTTCACGTGATCATGTTCATATAAATTTGACCACATCGATAGACGTAAGATATTTTTTTGATTTCTCATATATAGTTGGGATTTCAATTCTGTTTCAATCATATATAGACCTGTCACATTAATATCTTCAGTACATTTTGATGTGTAATATATAACATCCATATCAAATGATCATGGATGATATGTCTTATCATTCTTCAAAAGTTATATTTTTCTTAAATCAACGAGGGGAAATCAACTAGAAATTATTAAATTCTCCACCAAAACACTATATGATATATTTAACACCCATAACATGTATTCTCTAATAGGATATGAAGGATCATTTAACCTCATGTGTAGGTAGGGGTGAATTAAAATGAAAAATTATTTTTTAAATGATATAGATCTTATCCCCACATTGTTAGTAACCTGTTAAACCTCTCTAATGGAATCATGTATATAACAAACATGAAAATGTGAAACTAAAAACAAAATACAATAGCCTTAGATAGTTTCCCTCTAAGGTTTGTTCTAAGGAGTATATTAAGATAGTGCATCATTTTTACCTAAATTCTTTAAGAATCACTACTTGTTATAGTGTACAAAAGATTAGACATATTCACTCTCTAACATGCACACTTCTTTTACAATAATTAAAGGGATAGTCCAACACGTCTATCAAAAGACCTTCATAGAAACCCCTCTAGCACACTTATTTGGGTAAATCCTTAATCAGTTTAAATACCTACATGTCACATAGATATATGGGAATTATGTCATTTTATCATACTACCAAATGAAATTTGATTCACCTTTATGCATGGATCAATAAGACCATATATTCAAAAACTTCTAGTTGTGAAACTCATGGACTTGAACATAAAAATTAAACTTTTGATTTTTTTTTTGTATTTTCATTCATTTATATATTTAAAATAAAATTTTCAAGAACCTAACATCATCATAATCTACACAAGGAAAATTATGTGAGAAAGACTCCATCATGGAACTCTAGGATATAAAATTCATTCATTCGGATGAAGATCATTATATTTATTGGAGAATTTATTTTAGAATCAATGGGGTAACCAAATATTTGTTTCTATGGTCGAACATGAATAACATATAATTCCATGTTATAAAATAGGGATGAAACATCCCTCCCATGTAAAATATATCATTTTTACCCCATCTTTATCACGCATGTTCCATATCTACTTCATAGGCATGCATAACACTTCCAATTTCTCAAAACTCCATCATTAATTTAATTTATGATCTAGAGTAAAAACCTTGAATTCTATTATTTTTATTTTATGGTACTATAACATCACTTATACACTATGTTTCGATACACATTCACCCTAAAAAAAATTCAGTTATGAGAAATACCTTTCACTACTGAAAACAACAATCTACATCATCCAAATTTTGGACCCTAGCATTTTTTCAAACATTATGAAACAACACCATATTCAAAAATAATTACATATATGTTGTAAAAACACATATCATTCAATCTTATTGACTATTAGTAGTTCATGTTGAAAATAAAACAATATAAACTCTTATTCTAGATTATAAAAATCAATGTTTCCAATTGGATTTTCCAATGAAAACATTCTATCAAGGAAAGTATGGATTAAATTACATATCCATTATCTATTAACACAACCCTCTTATGAGTCCCATGAAACACATAAATCCTAATATTTATAAATCTAATATCAAGAATAATTACATTCCCATTATATCTCCCACACCAAAACACCTTTTTAATGTACTCAAAATTTCTTATGGGTTCCACACATATTTTCAAATATATAATCACTAAAAATAGACTATGTTTATGTCAAATATTGAAAATAAGTTGTTGATTCACCCAAAATAGTAAAATTGGTAATTGAGGATAAGAACGCAGTGTTTACATAGAGTCCATGACATGCACTTCAAAACCTCTTACATGTCCACACACTTCTATATAGACAGACACACATGGGGATTTACTATATACCACTGTATAGTTGTGGAATACATGGGGGTGGACATGTACTAACACAAAAACAATATAGACCATGTGTTAGGTTGTGTAATACTAGATGATTTTATCCCTGTTATATGGGTTGTATTCTAATGTGATCAACAATATTGTCCTCTATGACTACATGAGGGGTACTCTTTGTACATGAAGTATAGTCCCAAAAATCCATTTATCCATGTACTCAGCGACCTGGCTAAGTCCTAAAATAAATAATATACTCTGTTTATACATTTTTTGTTTTAAAATAAATCATCTTCATAAAATAGAAATAATAGAAGGAAATAATTATGGAAGAGCATGTTGTGAGATTGATATATCCTGAATGAAAACCACATTAATAAGACAAAAACCCTGGTTTTTCCTCTATCATGAATAGATCATCACGATGTCGGTCATTAGCAGTCATAAAATTTATTTAAAACAAATAATACATAAATATATAAAACTTTATGTATGTAACATGAAACAACCATACTTTGGGATGAATTGTTTCAATGTTTTAGTAGTATCCATTTATATAAGCTTTTGCATGATGATCTGACTTCTCCATAACTCTATAGGGACACCACATCCATTACCTCTCTCTATACCTCTTTTATTTAATAATAAAAACATATATGGGATGTATTATAGAATCTTTGAGAGTTGTGAAAAAATTGTGAAAAACCAAAAAAAAAATGTAAATAATAAATGAAATGGTTCTCAGCCTCTACCCTAACACCCAAAAAGAGTTCCTGAATAAACAAACTCCATTATAATGTCAACCATGTTCAAATAATCACAATATGATGATCCTTTCAGAAGATATTAGAGATTAAATAGAAGTAAAAAATTAATTTTTAATTAATTAATATTAATTATAGTAAGAAAATTAAAATGCCATGAATTTTTCAAAAAACACATTCATGGTGATAAATACCATATTAAAGGAACAATTGAGTTGTTATAAGAATATTCAAATCCATTCTACTGGGGGAAAATATCATCTTACCAAACATAATAACTAGAAATAAAATATTAAAATCCTTTTCAATTTCATATTCTAGAAAACAATGGTATTTATAACATCCGACCTTAACCCTTATCGTCCCTGAGAATCCTTGGTAATAATGAAATAACCATGTTATAATCCCACACATCTACACAACTACATTGCCTTGATATTCCAATTAATGTGTTTTTAGTGTCCACAACACATACCCAACATGATTGAAAGTAAATTGTGACTTATATTATATTAATTACAATCTGAGTATACCTAACATCGCAATGAACATAAATTTCTAAGGCCCACACTCCCTACATCATTAATAATAATTTCTAGCTTGTAAAAAATTTCCCATTCTTGTTTTCTCACATTCAATTATAAAATATAACCCCTTTACACATATTGAGAATGGTTTCCATGAAAAATACTAAATTTTAACTCATAACGAGTTGTGTAACCCTTTATTAGATAACGGTGATCTCCCAACATATTACTCACATAATACTTATCATCGACTGTTACCTCAATAGGTTCCACCATTGGAATTATATCACTCCCCTAGTGCCACACTCACCATCCTATCAATTCCTTTTAACGATTGAGCTATATTGTCCATGAAACAAAATTAGATCCCAAATAAATGTTTCGTTTATCATATATAGTAAAATATAATAACTGTAAAAACCTAAAAACCATTACCACATCATTAATTGGAAACCATCGGTCCTCAACACACACAATCCTACTTTGTGAATAATGATTTAAATTGTTACCTCATCAAACTGACATGTTCTGTTTCTATTGTGTCCAGCATAAATTAATATACTACATTATATGACATGGCCATAAAACATTACTCATTATAAAATAAATGGAACATTATAATATCTAAATTAACCATGAGACAAGAAATATAATTATTGATAGTCTATAAGTTTAGGAGGAACAACTCTTTTAAATCTAGAACATCACTAGTTTCTTTATTTAATCTATGATTATAGTGACCCAAAATCTCCTTACATTACTATTACATCATTTTAAAGATAAAAAACATAATAATATTACACATAGAGGATCCAAAAGATTAGTGTCTTGGGAAAACTAAGGCCATACATAACAATTACAACATCAAGCATAAATATTTATTTAATTTCTACTTCTCTAGGTTTTTATTGGCACTTGTCCTATCCTTATTACATGTAGCCACAAGAGTATATACATCAAAAGGGGTGATCTATAATCCTAGTAAGAAGATAGATAATAACAATATAGCATGGGGTGAACATAATCATAACATGGGAAAAAGATCATGAACTTGAGAGGAAGCCAAAATATAAGACTTGAAATGTGGGAATGCATAAAAATAAAACAACATATCTTAGTGGTTAACTAACACACATAATTGTGAACCAAGCTAAAATTGTGTTCACACATAATTTCAAATTTACTCATGAGTTTCATCACTATACCCAATGCATTTGAGCACTGTATAATTCTGGGCGCACCCATCACATTTAATCATTTATATTGCGCTATATAATTCCAGGCACACCCATCACATCATAACATTATCATCATCATGATTGCCACCTTGAACATATATAAAAAATGTACATAAATTACCCATGGAATTTAATGGTTTTAATTTCCTAATAACACAATCTTATGCTTTGGGGTCCCAAAAGAAAGAGGTAATGACATATATGTTACAAGAACTGTCCACTTGGAGTGAGAAGTAAAAGGGGTGTTCTTAAAAGAGGAGCTCTCTTGGAAAACATTTTGTTTGACATAAATACCATTTAAAAAAATTTATATCCCAGAAAAGTAAATACAATGATGAAAAAAGGATCTTTATGGAGTAACCATATCAAAAATGGAGTGAAAGATGGATAACTCGAAGGAAGAAAATTAGGTTCGAGATTTCCCCTTACCATGTATCTGAATGCTTCTTTCTCTTTAATGTCCTATATATTGACATTATATTCATTAATTAGAAACTAAAAAACATTTTATACATTAATAGTGTTAATTATGGTTTCATTATGTTATTTTATATTCCTTTGGATGACTTATAGAGTTTCAAAACATTGTTCGGGGATGTTTGTTTTTTGGGTATTCTTTTGTGGTTCAGTTGTATTCATAAATAGAAGTTCGGGTAGAACATGGGTAAAATTATAGAAATGATATTACATGTAATTAATGATAATAAAGGATTTTGAATGATCTTATTATTAATTATATTAGATTCATGTGGATGAATCATTAGATATGAATTAAATGATGATTACTTTGGTTAATTTGGGCGGTTTTTCGATCATAACAAACTTGTTTTAACTTATCACGTAGTAATATGGTCATAAGTTAGTTCCAGAACATTAAATAGGATATAATACATATAACAGGTTCTGGTTAAACCATAAAAAGGGTTTTATGACCAGATATGAAGGTATAAATGGAATAAGAGAGCATGTCGTTCTTGAAGGTGATAAATTAACACCTCACGAGCAACCTTCTCTTTAATAAAATAAAAGGAAGGGGGAAATGAGGTTGAATGATATTTGAATCATAAAATTTAATTATATGTATATAACTGGAAGTAAAATACCATTGGGAAGAAGTTATAGGTGGAGAGATCAAGAAATGAACTTGATCTTGAAAGGAAAATAAAGGAGAAGAGGGAGAGAAATTACCTCTTAAATCCTCTTCTTGAGATCCTCCTTTAAGAAGCTAGGCTTTGTCATTTGATGAGACCAGAAGCTCTTGGATGTGGGATACGGGATAGGGAAGAGGTTTGGGCTGATTTTAGAGAAGGCTTGGTGCTTTATAGGTGTGAGGAAATGAGGGTGTGAATGGATGTTTTTATAGTGGAGGGGAGAGGGCGTTCCTTAATATAAAATTCATTAGTTTATTAATTTACCCTAAGACAAGGAATAATGAGTCTTGAATGACCAGGAATAGTAATTGTATCATGTGATCATGAACCAAGTGGGCATAAATCAGCAGAACATCATCGATGACTCAAATAATCCTTTATTTAGCATTTATTGTGAATTATCGAATTCTACTATGCATAAAAAATTCAAGTAATTCAGAAAAATCTCAAAAATTTACCCCAACCATTTTTCGATGTGTATAATCCAAAAATGATGTCCATATTTGAAAAATAATTTTATAAATATGATTAATTTAATATTTAATTAAAATCATATTTTACTAAAAAATAATATTTAAAATTAAAACTAATTTTATACTGAATTTAAAAATTAACTTAAGGTCTAATAAAATTAGATAAAAAAATAAGAAAATAAGTTTAAATAATTAACAAAATTTAAGAAAATAATTTTTCTTTTGAATTAATTTATTAATTAAAATTAATTATTTTGGGCTTACAAAACACCAAAACGTTTACTAAGGTCAAATTGTCACTTTCTAAGATGTCTAGATTTTATTTAATTTTTCATGGGTAAGGTTACTCTTATGTTGTATTATATACTATTCATAAGGGTCATATTACAATTTATAAGGGTATGTTATTATTCATAAGGGTATATTACTATTCATCAAAAAATATTTTTTTATTAGACTCCAAAAATCATCTTGAACAAAACCGTGTTTGTTGAATTTTCAAAATTTAAAACAAAAATGTGATAAAATTATGTTTAAAGGTCACTTAACAGTTAGTAGTTCATTATGTTGTCTTTTCATGTGATTTTAGTATATAATTATATGAATGAAATTTCCATTGAAAAACTTTGGGTCGTTACATTATTCCCCTCTTAAGAAATTTCACCCCTGAAATTTTACTTTACACAAACAGTTGAGGGTAATACTCCTTCATTACCTCTTCTGGTTCCCAAGTTTCTTCCTAAAAATTATGGTTCCTCCACAACACATTGAAAAAATGGGTTGTCTTGTTGCTTATAACCTTATCTCTCTAATCTAGAATCTTTAATGGATGCTCCTCATAAGACAGATCATCTTCCAGCTGTCCCACCTCTGAGTTTAGAACATGTGAGGGGTCTGGTATGTACTTTATCAATAGTGATACATGAAACACATCATGAACTTGAGAGATATTTGGTGGAAGGTCAAGATGAGAGTCCACAACTCCTAAGCATTCAAGGATCTCAATGGGGCCAAAATACATTGGGCTTAGCTTCCATTTCTTCCCGAATCGCATGACTCTATTCTATGGTGATATTCGAAGGAAGAAATTATCTCCAACATTGAACTCCAAGTCCCATCGAAGGTTGTCAACATAGCTCTTTTTCTAATAATGATCATATTTTTTTGTGGTTTGATGACTTGAACCATCTCTGTCATCTCTTGCACAAGATCAGATCCAAGTAGCTTTCCTTCTCCAACTTCATCCCAATAGGTTGGAGTTTTACATCACTTTCCATATAGAGCTTCTTATGGAGCCATTTGAATAATCGAGTGGAAGCTATTGTTGTGTGAGAACTCAACCAATGGGAGATGTTGATCCCATCCACCTTTGAATTATAGAGATTAGGCTCTTAGCATATCTTCAAGCGTCTGAATAGTCCTTTCAGATTGGCCATCAGTTTGGGGGTGATAGGCCATGCTAAAATTTAATTCTGCACACAAAGCATGTTGAAGGCTCCTCCAGAATATAGATGTGATCCTTGTATCATTGTAAGAGACAATTGAGAGTGGAAAACCATGCAGTCTCACCACTTCCTTCACATATACCATTGCAATTTGTTCAAGCGATAGGTCTTCTCGATTAGCGATTAAATGGGCAGTCTTGGTGAGTCTGTCAACCACAACCCATATCGTATTATTTCCCTTTGACATATTTGGGAGACCCGTGAAAAAGTCCATAGAAACATTTTACCATTTCCACATGGGTATAGAAAATGGATGCATCATACCATTGGACTTTTGTCGCTGAGCTTTAACTTTCTGAAATACAAAGCACCTTGATATATATTCCACAATCTCCTTCATCATGTTATCCCACTAAAAGTGTTATCAGAGATCACGGTACATCTTGGTACTCCCAGGATGGATAGAGAATGTTGAGCTATTTGAATTATTCATTAGCTTCTTCTTTATCCCAGGTGATGAAGGCACACAAAGCCGCATTCCATACCGAATCACACCATTATCTTTGATATGGAAATCTTGTAGCTTCCCCTCCATTACTTCATTCACCCTCTTTTTTATCTCCACATCATCCCTTTGTGCTTCTTTATTCGTCTCCAGGATGGATGGTTGTGCAATCATTTGCACAAGTTAGGATGTATTTCCTTCCCTTATGATTTACAAATCCATTCTTTGCATATCCAAGAAGATTGGGTCTTTCTTAATCCACAACATGGATAAAGTAGCAGGTTATTTTCTGCTTAGAGCATTAGCTACCTTGTTTTCCATTATAGGATAGTATTTAATAGAGAAACCATAATCCTTGATTATCTCTAACCATCTCCTTTGATGCATGTTGATCTCATTTTGTGGGAATATATACTTTAGGCTATTTCAATTGGTGTATTTGTCACGCTTCTCACTATAAAGGTAGTGCCGCCAGATTTTGAAGGAAAAAATCACTGTTTCTTGCTCTAGATCAAGCGTCGGGTAGTTATGCTCATGAATATTCAACTGTCGTGAGGCATAGGCTATCACATTTTCATTTTTCATGAGTACACAACCCAAGACTTTCTTTTAAGCATCACTGTATATCACAAAACCTTCTCCAATTTTCGGTAGTGTGAGTAGAGGTGTAGTGATCAGCCTTCTATTAAGCTCCATGAAGCTTCCCTCACATTCTTATATCTAGACATACATTACCCCTTTAGTTGTTAACATAGTTAGCAGTCTTGACAATCGTGAGAAGTTTCTCACAAAACGTCGGTAGTACCCAACTATTCCAAGAAAACTATGGATTTCGGTGACTCTAGAGGGCCTAGGTCATTCCTCATTCTCCTTTGTCTTTGAATGATCCACATAAATTCCCTCACTTGTGATCACATGTGCCAAGAACGTGACTTGCTTAATCCAAATGTCACACTTGCAGAACATGGCATACAACTTTTCCGTTCTCAATGTATCCAACACAAGTCTTAGATGTTCTTCATGTTCCTCCTATATCTTGGAGTAGATGAGAATATCATCAATAAAAACTACCAAAAAATTTTCAAGGTAATTTCTAAACACTCTATTCATCAAATCCAAGAAGATTCCAGGGGTATTAGTAATTCTAAAGGGCATCATCAAAAACTCATAGTGCACATACCTTGTATAGAAGGCAGTCTTCTGAATATCATCCTTCTTCGCCTTTACCTGATGATTTCAAGAATGAAGATCCACCTTTGAGAAGTATTGATCATATTTTAACCGATTGAACAAGTCATAAATCCTTGGGATAAGATACTTGTTCTTTATGGTGATCTTGTTGAGTTCCCGATAATCGAAACACATCCGCACGGTTCTATCCTTCTTCTTCGCAAAGAGCACTAGAACACCCCAAGGTGATGAACTAGGGTGTATAAACCCTTTGTCAAGATGCTCTTGCAGCTTCTTCATTAACTCCTCCAGTTTGATAGGATCCATCCAATAAGGACACTTTGAGATAGGAGTAGCTTCAGTTATAAGTTCAATTGAGAACTCTACCTCATGATCCGGGGGAATCCCGGGTAACTCTTCAAGGAATACATCACTGTATTCCCTCACGATGGACATTTCTTCATGGATGGATATTTCCTTCGACTCAACCATTTGGGAGAGGTATTCTTCTTCATAGGGAATCAACACCCACACCATTGAAGGATTTTTCAAAGGAGATTCATGAACTTCCTTGAATTTGTAGAGGACCATTGGATGGTTAGGAATATGAAATATTATTTTCCTTTACCAACAGTTGAAATGTGCTCTATATAAAGAGAGCCAATCCATTCCCATTATAACATCGAATTCCACCAAAGGAAGTATTACGATATTTTCTGAAAGAATCTTCCCACATACACCAACAGAAGAAGAGTTAAACCCTTGGGTTGCAATGACTGTACCACTTAGTGTTTTTATAGATATCTCTACATCAAGGTTTCATGGCTTCGATTCTATATTTCTAGAAAACTTGAATGATATAAAGGAATGTGTAGAACAAGAATTAAACAATACTTTTTCCATTATTGAGTGAATAAGAAGTGTACCTTGTACAAGATTATTCTCATGCTCCACCTCCGTAGTAGTGATGACGTATGCCTTCCCTTGTTCCTTTGGCTTTTGTGTCTGATGACGCTGATTTCCCTTGAGAACTTGAGGATTAGTGCACTGGTTTTCATAGTTCCGAAGCTTCCTACAGTTGTGTCACTGAACCGTGAGTGGTTCTTTCCTTTAATCAGCTACATTCTCCTTCCTTTTTTTGTGTCTTCTCGACACTCTTGAGCATGGTGTCCTTCTTTCCCATACTTGATGAACGTCCTCGTCCCGTTGAGGCAGTTCCTATGGTGCAACTTCCAACATTTTTGGCATGTGGGTCATTGAGTTTTCTTCCAACCATTATCGTTATATCCACCGGCTTGGAACTCCATTTTTCTTTTCTTATCTCCATATCCATGGGACCATTCTCCAAAATCCATCTCTACATTGAGGTCACATCATGAATATTCTTCATAACTCCCAATTTATTGAATTGCAAGAACCTTTCGAAGGTGTGGTTTTAATCCACTAAATAATCTATCAATTTTTTCTATCATTTTTGATTAAAAAAAAACCCGATGCATACCTGAAAGACTTGTGAAATTTGCATCATAGGTTGTGATAGATTCTCCTTATTTTTTATTGAGCTCTATGAATTCTCTCTCAATCTTCCTGCGAAGAGTGAATGGGAAGTACTTATTAAGAAAAATTATCTTAAAGTCTTCCCATTCTATCTCTTCAATTTATTCCCTTGGCTTGGTGTTCTTAATCAAATCCCACCATTGACCGGATTCTCCGTCTAGACGATAAACGTCTAGGGTCACTTTATCTATCTCAGAACCATGAAGAACAAAAACGATCTTCTCCATGGAGTTGACCCACTGTTCCGCAACCGGTGGATCAGAAGATCCACAAAACGTCGGTGGTCTTTACCCCATAAAACATTTGATAGACAATTTCACCATCTTTGGGGAAGGAGGACATTCCCCATTATTATGGTTATGGTTCATAAATTGAGATAATTGGGTAAGCATCACCATGAAGTTTTGAACTCCACCTTTAAAAGAATTGGGGATGTCATTCGGGCAATCGTTGTATTGACCCTCACATGATTTGTTGGCCTAATTTCTCCGGGTTCCCCCATTTTTCTAAAATAGAAAAGGGTTAGAACAAAACATTAGTAATCAAGTCATGGATAACATATTCATTTAAAAAATTTATAACAAAAAAATAACATATGGGGTCCCTATATAAATATTCATATGTGCATATTTGTACTTATTCTCATGTAAGAGGTTTTCTCTAGGGTTCACTGATCCTAATTCACAAATTAATTAAACCTTCTCTCTGATTCCAACAATAGGGAACCGACCATTCCGTACATTACTATAACATCATTTTAATGATTAAAAATAATAATAGTATTACACATAGAGGATCCAAAGGTTTAGTGTCCTGGGAAAACTGGGACCATACATAACAATTACAACAGCAAGCATAAACATTTATTTAATTTATTCTTCTTTAGATTTTTATTGGAACTTGTCCTCTCCTTAGTACATGTAGACACATGAGGATATACATAAAAATGGGTGAGATAGAATCCCAGTAAGAGGATAGATAAGAACAATATGTCATGGGGTGAGCATAATCCAAACATGGGAAAAAGGTCATGAACATCATACAAAGCATAAATATAAGACTTGAAATGTGGAAAAGCATAAAAATGAAACATCATGTATTAGTGGTTAACTACCAAAAATACTTTTCAACCAAGCTAGCATCTTGTTCACACATAATTTCACATTTAATCATGAGATTCATCACTTCACCCAATGCATTGGAGCGCTGTATAATTCTGGGTGCTTCTATCACATTTAATCATTCATATTGTGCTATATAATTCTGGGAGCACCCATCACATCATAACATTATAATCATCAAGCTTGCCACATATAATACATATAAAAAATGTATATAACTAACCCATGGAATGGAATGCATTTCATCTCATAATAACACAATCATAAGCTTTGTGTTCCCACAATAAAGAGGTAATAACATATATGTTACAAGAACCTTCCACTTTGAGTGAGAAGTAAAAGGGGTGTTTTTAAAAGAGGAGTTATTTTGGAAAACATTTTATTGACATAAAAACCGGTGACAAAAATGTATATCCCAGAAAATTAAAGGCAATGATGAAGAAATGATCTTTAAGGAGTAACCATATAAAAAATAGATTGAAAGAGGGAGAACCCAAAGGATGAAAATTGGGTTTGAGATTTCCCCTTACCTTGTATATGAATGCTTCATTCTCTTTAATGTCATGTATAATGACATTATATTCATTAATTAGATATTATAGAACCATTTATACATTAATAGGTTATTCTTGGTTTCATTATGTCATTTTATAATCCATTGAATGACTTATAGAGATTAAAAATATTGTTCGGGGATGTTCTTTTATTTTGTGGTTTTTCTTGGGTGGTTGACTTGTATTCATAAATTGGTGTTTGGGTAGAACATGGGTAAACATAAATAAATGATATTACATGTCATTAATGATAATACAGTAGTTTGAGTGATCTTATAATGAATAATATTAGATCCAAGTGGATGAATCATTAGATAAGAACTAAATAATGATTATTTGGGTTAATTTGGGAGGTTTTTCGATCATAACGAATTTGTTTTAACCTATCACATAGTAATATGTACATAGGTTAGTTATAGAAATTTAAATAGGATAAAATAAATATAACGTGTTCTGTTTCAACTATAAAAATGGGTTCATGTCATGATCTGAAGGTAGAAATGGAAGAAGAAAGCATGTCATTCTTGAAGGTGATAAATTAACACCTAACGAACAACTTTCATTTTAATAAAATAAAAGGAAGAGAGAAAAGGTGTTGGATGATATTTTCATCATACAATTTCAGTATATGTATAATAATTGAGGTAAAATACCATTTGGATGAATATATATGGGTATAGATCAAGAAATGAACTTGAACTTGAAAGGGAAATAAAGGAGAAAAGGGAGAGAAATTACCTCTTAAATCCTCCTCTTGAGATCATCCTTAAGGAAGCTAGGCTTGGACTTTTGATTTGACCAAAAAATATTGGACGTGGGAGAGGGGATAGGGAATAGGATTGGCTAGAGTTTAGAGAAGGCTTGGAGCTTTAGAGGTGTGAGGAAATGAGGGTGTGAAGGGTGGTTTTTATAGTGGAGGGGAGAGGGGTTTCCTTAATATAAAATTCATTAGTTTATTAATTTCCCCTAAGACAAGGAATAGTGAGTCTGGAATGGCCAGGAATAGTAAATTTATCATTTTATCCCAAACCAAGTGGTCTTACATCAGCATAACATCATTGATGACTTAATTAATCAATTATTTATCATTTATTGTGAATTATCAGATTCTAGTTTTCATAAAATATTCAAGTATTTCAGAAAAATATAAAATATTTACCCCAACCATTTTTCAACATTTAGAATCCAAACATAAAGTCCATTTTTCAAAAATAATTTTTAAATATGATAAATTTAATATTTAATTAAAATCACAATTTACGTAAAAAACAGTTTTTAAAATTAAAACTGATTTTATAGTGCTTTCAAAAATTACTTATGGTCTTTTAAAATTATCTAAAAACTATAAGATAGTGATTTTTTAATTATTGAAAACATTTTAATAAAATAACTTTTCTTTTAAATTAATTAATTAATTAAAATTAATTATTTTTTACTTACAAAATACCAAAACATTTACTAAGGTCATATTGTCACTTTCTAAGATCTCAAAATTTTATTTAATTATTAATGGGTAATGTTATTATTATGTTGGATGATCTAATATTATTAAGTTTCATATTACTATTCATAAGGGTATGTTACTATTAATAAGGGTATATTACTATTCACCAAAATCATTTTCATTTTATTAGACTCCAAAAAACATCTTGAACACAACCATGTATGTCGGATATTCGAAATTCAAAATAAAAAAGTGACAAACATATGTTTAAAGGACACTTAGTACTTAGTAGTTCATTATGTTTTGTTTTCATGTGATTTTAGGACATAATTATAAGAAGGTAATTTCTATTGAAAATCATTGGGTCATTACAATGATCACCCAACACATGGCTTCATCCTAAAAACAAATTTGTAACACCACAGACTAAAGTGTGATAAACATTACCATATACGCATCCATCCCTCGGTGCCATTCTATCATGATTTTCATCTAGAACTCTAACCAAAATACTTACTATAGAAACACTGATCAATGGGTATAAGAAAACAAATAGATTCACTCTTCCAAAATAGTATCGATACCTGAGACCCC
The DNA here is from genome assembly GCA_963277665.1 of Viscum album. NCBI lineage: Eukaryota > Viridiplantae > Streptophyta > Magnoliopsida > Santalales > Viscaceae > Viscum > Viscum album. The sequence continues at coordinate 145,907,555 of OY728133.1, read as the reverse complement.
TAGGCGATTTATAAACATCCAAACATAACATTATGACTATATTAATAAACATAATAACCTCATGTTTTAATGTATCAACATTAGAATAACTCTAAACTCAAAACCTATAAGGGATTCTATAATCCTTTATCATGACCATCAAATGGTTATATATATCAAATGAAATGAAAAATCGATATGTTCTATTTAACGACGATGTTTCAATAGTTCTGAAAACTCCCCTTACGAAATAATTCACATATTAGTGTCACTAATTCCCACCACCTAGACCATAATCCATTTATACATTAGAATATCACACCTAATGATTAAATAGGTCAAACTAAAGGAATGTAAATATATCATCAGCTAATGAGTGTCAAAACCAGTCAGTATTGGTTCAATTATACAAGTATTTTAGTATATGTTATTTAGTAAAAAACCCTTTTTCTTTTAATTAGAATAAAATTAAAATAAAAAACATTTTTAACTTAAAAAATTAAGGGAGTTATAATTGTGTCACCTACCATGAATCTTCTTACCAAACCCACAACCTCTCCCGGTGTCCTCCAATGTAATTTCATCATAGAGAATTATAATATGAATATAGAAAATAAAAATGTATTGTCCCTCACTTGGCATACATAAGTGGAAGAACCACCTCAAGGATCTAGTTAACTATAATATTTTAGGTACTTATCATAACCATACACAATAATTTGATTAGATAATTGTTAATGAAGATGGTTATGTAAAATTACATAGAATGTTAGTTGGGAAGAATCCATTATGGTTTTAAAAATATTTATTTAACCACAAAAGAAAAAGAACAAACCAATAACTGAATACAGAAAAGGGAAAAGAAACACGAATTGACCCATGGGGGTCAATAGTAAACACAAAATATTATATCAAATATTTTCACAATACAACACTCACACAATTTTTTTACATATAACATCATTCGATTATTTGTTAAAAACCAATGTGTAAGTTGTTTTGTAATCATGAAATCAACAATCCTTTGTAATGACTCCCCATGTGGGGTCTAACAATATAGAATCATATTCAATATTTACCCACTAGGTCCATTTTAACAAACATGTATGAGGAATGAGTAATCTTCATCATTATTGAATTCTCATTATATATCGACATGACCATGAAATGTGAATGTTAGCACGGTGGTATCACTATGTTTTATTCCCCTAAGATCATACTTATGAAACCCCATTTTTTTATTTTGAAATTTCAAATAATTATATGTTTTTTGTAATATAAATCATAAAATATGAAGCTTTTAAGTTGTAGAACCTAATTAAAAAATATTATGAATGAAGAACCACGTTCTGATACAGTCCAAGATATGAAACCAATCAATGACCACTCACCAAGGGTAAAAGATCCAGAGAGAATGATGAAATTATAATTTTCACACAACATGTGATTCAATCAATGAATGAGTTACATAGAACTGTAACATCATATATTATGAACATAATCTGTATAACCTCATGAACTATAAATGAAAAAAAGAAATATTTTTATTTATGCACCAATTCGATATATATTATAGGTTACCAAAACTTCTTAATACATCATTCTAACATATCATAAATTATAAAATAATATGAATGAAAAACTTATGATTCATATTTTTCAAATCCCAACCAATCTAACTTAATATAAATTAGCTGGACCGTTAGGAAACAGGGGCTCAAGAATGCCACACCATATGGTAAAATCCATTGAGTGACATTTATAGTCTAGGTTGTGTTTCTGGAGAGACTATGATATCATATGAGTGTTGGGAAATACAAAACACTAAGCATCAACCATAACATAAACTATTAAGAGTGTGCAAGTAATAAATATAACAAAGTTAAAATAAATGAAAGATAAAAAATTCTCGAAAAACCATGTCATACATACAAACTGATCACCCACTAAGAGAAATTCATATACAATAGTAAATTTAATAATGTAAATATAAAAGGGTTCAATAATACTATTTTTTAAAATGCATACCCATCCTATAAAGAATATAACAACATCCTCTGGTCTCATCATAATAATATACATGAAAAAACCCACTATATCATTCATCCTTGGGGCACAAGCTAAATAATTGTTTAACTATGATCATTAAAAAATAATGATAAAATTATGAATACCCACTGAGGTTCATATCAATGAATTCAGAAATAATCTCAATAGGCCACCCAAATTGGTTCATTTATAACCTATTGTCCTCTATGTATTCTAAAGTTATATCGTCAGCCAAGGAAGTACCAAAATGGGATGAAAAATACAATTCGATATGTAGTTGATCCTTGAATTTAGGTTCTTCTTTGTTAGGAAATAATGTTAAAAAGGAATTGATCTTGATGTTATATGACTCATGTTTTGTGTAATCCAACAGATCCTTGGTTCGAGGATCCTGATGGACCATACCTTCTTTGGACAATATCATAATTTTTTTATCATGGTATGATATTATAGGGAAATACAAGTCCTTATCCTAGGATCACATGTACTCACCTCCAAATAATATAAGAAAAAATTCATGCCTTTGGCTCTAAATCCTATAAATAAAGCATTTAGTTGGACTTTATACCACATGATCCATGTGTAATATTTAATGATATCTATGTCCTAGGAGTAGTCTATATGAATACAGGACATTGGTCCATGGATAATCCTTAATTGAGTCTTCCCTTGGGTGTGTTGTTATAAATATTACCCATATTCATCCTAATATCTAGTGATTATTCCATTAACAGGATCCACAACAAATTCCCATGAATATCAGGGAAATGTTGTAAGGATGCATCAACCAAAACATATGATATATCATAGGCCTCACATGAAAAGATCATTATCAATCCTCAATGATGTTATCATACCATGCTTGGGGAAATATTCCCACTTAGTAAACTCAAGAACCACTCTATCATTGAAATCTAGGAACCCTTGTAACACCATGAGATTTGATGAAATATTTCTTTCAAATTTTTTTATTATTTTATTATTTTCCTTTAAATGAAATATAAAATTTATCATGCATTTTCTGAAACACAGAATTTATGTTTTGTTAATTTAAAAAGTAGATGTATCATGCATTACATGCAACAATGAGTATAAACAAAAAGTGAAATACAATTAATATATTTTAATTTAATATTTATTGTATAAAAAATAAATTGGAATTGATTGAATTTATAGGATTAGACAAATTATGAAAATATATGGATTGAAAATGAATATAAAATTAATTTATTTATAACCATTAAATTAAAAATGAAAATAAATACAATTAGAAATGAATAAAAGCCTTACCAAAAAAAATTTTATGCAAAAAAATCAATTTTACAACATTATATAAACAAATAAATTTGGGTGAATTATTATAATTAAATACATATATTATAAATTCTGTCAAATGTATTAATTTATATTATTATTTTTTGATATAAAGGTCAATAATTAATACAATATTATGTTTAAAACTCTATTTTTCTAAGAATTAGTTTTTCAACCATTGGTGTACATTTTAAAAAAATTATTTTTTAAACATTTATAATATTTTTAAAACATGAAGTTAATTTTTTAAACCAGAATTTCAAAATTATCTTCGTCTTTTTTTAATTATTTGAGAAAATAATTTATCCCATAAATATTGAAAAATGGTCGGTTTTAATAAAAACATTGTTTTGGAATAATTAATGATTGTATATTCTGATTAAAAATAGATTTAAAAGTAAAATATACTCTATTATATATCAGTTTATCAGATATTGTTAATTGGAATCATTTAATATTTAATGTTGATATAGTAACTGGTAATTTTTTTTGAACATGTTTCTAATTGAAACCCCACTTTATTATCGTGTCTACATGATGGATTTTAAATTAAATTTATACTTTTATATGAATTTTATTTTTGAAAATGGATTAATAGGTTGTAATCTTAATAATATATATTATCTTATGTGTCCTAATTATTATTTTCCATAATGAATAATAAAAATTTGAAATATTTTTTACAACATTTATTTTAAAAATGTTTTCTTAGATGGTCTTAAACATAAAAGTTAAGGGTTAAAAATGAAAAAACATTCACCATTACCCTTTAGATTGAAAAATTTACACTTTATATTCTAATTTATTGATAATGGACCATTTTTCATCCTTGGGGAATTAACAATATGTGGGTACACATTTTTCAACACAAATATTACAAGTGGGGAACTTGCCTCACTTATAAAAGGCCAGCCCTTATCCTCACATATTCATGTAGCAAAAATACTTTTTTTTGGTCAATCACCTAAAAAATTACGTCATTAATTATCTCTACTAATCATATGAAAAATATTTTTCTCATAAATCCAATACGAAAATAATTTTTGTGAAAACAAAAACAAGTTTTCTAAAGAAGTGGTAATGTAAGTAATAAAGCATTTTATATTATATAATCCTCCAAATCAAAATAGTTCAAATTAAAAAGTATTATATAGTATTATTACATATTACATATAATTATAATTTAAAATTTTAATGAAATTTCCTAAATGATTCTCCCCTTCAATCAGATGGGTCACGAAATCATTTTTCATGTGTACAGAAAAGTAGAGTTTTGCGAAAAGATTTAATTAATTTTCCATCACCACCTATCATGATTGGATATAATGAATTATATATTGTTTTTAAATTATATTTATGATATTTTTATTATTACATAATCATTATATCTCATATTTTGTATTACATTCTATTCCTTGGGAAAATGATAACGTCGTTCTTGTGTATGGAGGACTACAACCTCAAAAAGTGATGTGACTTGATTTCACATTACATGGATTGTAATAAAGAAGGTTTTAATGAAAATATGTTATATATATTGAAAAAATTATTATTTTATGGTAATATGTTTCATACCCGTCTTTTAATACATCAGTTTAGAATATAGAATAAATGTTCAAGCGTACATATGACTTACAATATTTATGAACATTCTATTTCAATTTATTTTTCTAATTTTTTTGGATCATTATAAATAAATTTATACTCAAAATATATTATTTATATTATGGTTAAAATTAGGAAGATTATGTGACTGTAGTAAATTTCATAGGACCAATAAAAACAAATCAATACATACATGAAAAATAGTTATTAATAAATGGTTAAATTTATAAGGAATTGTTACTAAATAGGTAACCAAAGGTCATAAATAAATCATATAGGATTTATATATAAAATAATTTTGCCTAAATAAATGTTTAATATTGTTATATTTTTTATACATGAGTTTTTTAACATGTAAAATTGATGTCCGAATATATGTTAATGTATTTTTGTCTCAATTTTATATTCAGTGAATCATATTACATATACACCATGTTTTTATTTTATGTTATGAATATAAGGAACATAAATATATTTTATGATTTTATCCTGAATAATATTATGATTTGATAAACCCTTTATAGTATCCCTATTTCGTGATGATTGTGGTTTATTATGAATTGATGTTATTAGGTATTTTTTTTCTCAAATTTCATTCTCTAAGACATATGTTATGTTTTGCAACATTATTATATTATAAGGTATATATTTTCCCAACCCATATTATAGGGTCTAATTCCATCACTACACTATGACCACTTCTGATAATCTAGGGGTGATGACTAGCATCGAGTATGCATTTCCCACAAATGGGAGGAATTTTAATAAAGTACATGTATACACACACCCATATCCAAGCAACCCAATGATGAAATTTAAAACATATGAAAGAATGCAGAAACAAAACTAAGATACCATAAATAGAGTAAAACATAATGTAAATGAAAAATTAAACATGGAAAAATAGAAGCCCACCAAACAATAGTTTGTATACAAGTCGAACTGAAACTGTAATGATTCCAACCAGATCCATGTACGAGTACTGCATCATTGGTGTGATAATGATAAACACCATGTTCGTACCAACTCGTGATATTCTCTACCCTCTACTGGTCCACCTTGGACACCATCAGAAGGGATACTGTCTACACTAAGTATGAAACGTGTAGAAAAAGCATGTTCATGGGTTAGTATAATAATACTCAGTAGGACTCCCATAAAACTCCAAAAACGAATCACTAAGTATACTTACAAAAAAAACAGATGTATCACTATGTAATAGATAAAAGGTTTAAAGAAAATCATAGATTTACCAAATATAGACTCCAATCCACCTGGTGTTCATAACCAACTGCCTACCATAATATTTTTTGATAATCAACACTCATTCCTGGAGAACATACTCCACGATACATGCGACAAAATGCGAGAGTTGTTGAAGTGGTCTAACTAATTTCTGTCTGTCCCAAATATAAATAATTAGTAAAATAAGAAAATTATGTATAAATATGGGGTCACAACTAGATATGTTATGGGATACCGGAGATCGAATATTGATGGACTCACTACATAGGGTACCATATGCCAAAAATTCCAAAAACCCTACCAACATGGAAAAATAGATGGATGATCAACATCAATGTTTGGGAGGTTACTCAGATTCAAAATAATCTAATATGGATGGCAGAGGATCACACACAAGTCAGGTGTAGGGACACCAAAAATCTATCAGAAACTTGACATATATAGTGGATTACAATATATGGATGTGAAGGTCATGCGGCCCTATAGCCTTGAAGAATGTACCAATGGAACACACTCAACATATACCTGTCCTGAGTAGAAAAAATAAGAGGCTAATATCTGAATATTTTACCTAACGTTGTTATTTAGTGAAATTTCTTAACATCAACATCAAGCTGTGGTGGAATGAATTTTTTTTTGGAAACTCCTTTTATGAGTTATGACCATTTGAATGTAGCTATCTGCAGACATGTTTGGGCATATGGACCTACCAGAGAGATCATTCTACCTAACACTAAATTCAGTCAACCAAACATGAAGACTATATTCCCATGGACTATTGGTCACAGTTAGTCCACCTACTGCACTTTACTAGCAATTACGGTAAACCACTATGATCGAAAAACTATTGAAAAACTATGTATCTTCTCCACCAATGTCTGCTCGAGCTATTGTGGTATCATGGTCAACCACTACATTTGATATTCACGATTCACCCTAACCGTGATCTGCACTGAGATCCTCAGATATCACCCAACACCAACCTTGGTCCATCTAACATGAGCCAACCCACTAGTTTGGACCATCCCACTGACTTGGCATGACCGACTCGCACACATCCCACCTAGCCCGAGCTACTCCACATCCCACAATTCCTTATGAAATTACCCTTCTATCGCCCGCATGGGCTCCACCACATCTTCCACTCCTCACGTGACCCATACTACGGTGGGACATGACTCCCCCACCCAAATACGGGCCACTTCCATGCTCCTATATTGTGTTCCGGTTGTCCCTTCCCTAGGCCAACACCCTCCAATAATGCATGAAAATTGAAGTTATCATGGATTCATCCTCCTTGGGTGATGATGTAAACTGATCCAACCTCAGTATACCATTTTCCTCAAATATAGGGGTCTATCATGTATGGAACAAACCATAAATGTCGTGCTAGGACCACAATGATCCAATGATGAAAAACATGAATAAATGAGTGTGGAAATGCACACGAACAATGGTTTATAATCTTTTTTCAATATTTCTTGAACAGTTACCAGTAATGGTTAATATATGTTATAAAACAAGATCAATTAAATTAGGTAGAATATCAATCCTTCTATAATCTGATATATACAAAAATCAATCCATTTGTTGATTCATTTATATTCATTAAATAAAATAAGATTGGTTTAATAATAAAACCGAATCCCACACCCAACATAGATATTGTTTCCATAATTGGGGAAGAATGGATTTATTGTTGCTATTGAGGAGATCCTCCAACCTCGCTGGCATGATAATCTATGATCCAATCCTAAAAAAATTTCATCATCTAAGAATGATATCTTCCCATATCATCATGGTATCCATGTTTTAGTTGCCAACCATGAGACAATATATATATTCTTACACTTATAAACGAGAAATTCACTCAATTTAATAAGATTAAAATAAATTTACTTTTAATTTTTATACTAATATCGTGCCCTCAATAAATTTCTCATTAATGACCCATTCTTACCAATGTTAGGTCGTGCATATGGTAAGACCAACATTATAAACTCAGTAGTTCCTTGGATGTTTGATATGGGTACATTTTTGTAGTTATTTCAAATTTTGAGGAAAACCACACACACCTACTATGAAATATTTCAATATTTTTCAAATAGTTATTTTAGGAACAAATCACCTCATAATCACATTTTTTCTCAATTTATAGTATTGAAAATAATCTATCTAATATCTAAAAATAGTAAAAAAAATATCCACGATGTTAAATTCTACCAACTCAGTTATTTATGTCCCTAAGAATCCAATACCATAGATACTCAAATATATGGGGTCACTATTCACGGTTTTGATCCTCCCACTCCCATGTTAAATCCTAGATATTTTTTTGATACCAACGAATGTGTACAAAAGGAATTAATCTCCCTCGATGAAGCCTCTCCTCCTGATCAATGAATACCACAAATTACATTGTAAAGGTATCTCCATCTTCGATGTCTAGCTCACCCAAAATGATAACATTTGACGGATCATGCACATACATCCTTAGCAGCAACCCATGAAAATTGGCATATACATGATATAACATTAAAAGATGTGTTGGTCGGAGTGGACTCTCAAGAGGGGGGTGAATTGAGTTCCAATTAAAATTTCTGTTAAAAACAATTTCTATTAAAATCACCCAATTTCAAAAAAAAATTAAACTGTAGTGAATTTATATAGATTATAAAGGTTCAATTAGTTTCTCAAAGATTGATTAATTCTCAGTTAAATTAATCTTATGATTAAATTAACTTTTGAAACTAACTTACTGATTTATAACAAACATAAACACTTGCGAATTTAATTATCAAAGTAGCTTTGAAGGTAGATTATATTTCAAAGTAATAGCATCGGAATATGAAATAAATATGTATAGTATGGATATAGAGTACAACTACAAACACAGAGAATTAACCAAGAGGTTCAGTCTCAAGCCGAGACTTAGTCCTCTCAAAATTTTATATAAGAATGATCCACACCCTAGATCGGGGTTAACAACAGTGAACACACTGTCTAGGTCACAAGACCTCTACCACAGTTCTTCGTGGGAAAACAAACAACAGCAGCCAGCTGTTCAGGTCACAAGACCTCTACCACTATCCACAGTGGGAAATGGGGTGCAAAAAGGTTTGCTGAGGATTTACAGATCCTCCAGTGAAAGTACAGGAGTCAGTGTGTGTGTTTAATACAGCAGATAACACACACTGCTCAAAATGTAGAATAAATCACAGAACAAGAGATGTAGAGTTTAGAAGTGGTTCTGGTGATCTCAGTGTAGCTCTTGTATTCGATCAGAAGAGAGTTTGAGTCCTCTTCTTGTTTCTGTTTGAGAAACAGAGTGTCGTATGCTCCAGGTTCACAGGTAGTGAGAATGTAGTCGATGAAGTTCTTCTGGGTTCTTCTTGTATGCACAGAACACTTCTCGAGTATACTTGATTGTCTATATGCTTCTCTGTGTTCTTGATGGAACTCGTTTTTATCTTCTTGTGTTTCTGGTATATTTCGTCCACCACGCACTTCTCTGGTTCGCATCCTTTTTGGGTAGCGTAGTCTTCTCGTATTTATCTCCCGACAGGGGACAGAAAAGATTTCTTTTCAGCAGGTACGAGGTACGGGTTCCTGAAATCCGACAACCTTTATCAGATATTTGACAAATCATCAAAATGTATGATATGACCGTTAGATAGATTAAATGTAGGAAATAAAGAAATTAAAACAGTGAGTCGAGAATGTATGTCACTGTTGACTTCAACTGTGGTCTTCCAACTGTGGACTTCCTTCTGACTGCTGACTTCAACAAAAGGCTTGCTGTTTGTAGGCTTGCAATAGTAGCTTTTACTCTATGTAGCTGTAGCCTTTCTAACTGTAGACTTGTAACATCAAATTTGTAGAACTGTAACCTTTGTCAACTGTAGACTTCGATCATCAGTAGACTTAGTAGACAGAAGCTGTCTAACTGTAACCTTGACTGTAGACTTATGACTGTAGGCTTGTTCGACTGCGAACTTGTTTCAACTGTAGACTTGTTCGACTGTGAACTTGAGCAGAGATAACTTTGAACAGAAGTCTTATAACTGTGACCTTCATCTGTGAGCTTTGAAAATAGATAGCAGTAGACTCGTAACTGTAAGATTGTATTAGTCTTCGACTGTAACCTTGTAACTGTGAACTTATTGCAACAATAACTTAAGGTGACAGTTAGCTGTAACTGTGACTTTGAAAATAAAACTCTGACTGGTAGCTAACAATACTAAACTTATGTAAATGCTACTGTAAGCTGTTACAGTAAAGTTATGAGAGTAGGAATATGAACTGTTTAGAATAAAATACGTTTAAGCATGGAATAATAAGATTAATGCAAGGTTTTAATACATCATAATCAATGGTTAAGCATGATTTGGGATTATCAAAACAGGTGATTCCAACAATCTCCCCCTTTTTGATAATCACAAATTATGTCAGTATGAAATATAGAAGTATCAGAGAGAAGTGTGCAAGACACAGTATTAGCAATATGAGCACAAAAATTAGGTATAATCCGCAAGGATTTCTCCTCTTTGTATAGGTTAATTTCTCCCTTGAGTTTTCCCTATTTCTCCCCATTTCTCCCCTATATATTTCTCCCTATTTCTCCCCCTTTGTGATTAACAAAAAGAAAGACAGAGAGAGAGAAAATATACATTGTATTAATAAGGAGTACAGTACATGACCCAAAACGTGAATACATGATCCCTATAAAAAAAACATAAACAGACTCAATCCTCTTCATCTGGAGGTAAGGGATCTTTTCCTTTGGAGGAAGAAGATGGAGCAGGAGGTGAAGGATCAACAGGCTTAGGAAGTGCAGCAGGAATGTCTGGAGGGGTAGCAACAGATGCTCCTGAAGGCCTGTAGTGAGTAGTTTGCCGAGGTATTAGTGGTCTAAGGCTTCTGAGGGCATCAGAAGGAGACATTACTGAAGAACCACTGGGGTTGGAGACAGGTAGGGCAGGAGGAACTATAACAGGTGTGCAGTCCACATAAAGAAAAGGTAGGAGAAGATTCCTGAAATCCATGATGATGTTTCCTCCTCTGTCCATGGCAGATAAGAAGTCATCTTTGTTTTCCAAGAATTTATCCAAAGCCGGGGTCAACTCTCGTAGCTTGCTAACTTGTTCTTTGAAATCTTGAGTTACAGGAGGCAGCTTCATAGTTTCTAGCATGAGCTTGAAGTGATTGTTCAACTGATGCTTGGTGAAAATCCGATCAAAGTAATAATCCACTTTACTTTTGATGGCCTCCTGAGAAGCAGTAGCAGCCTGCAGGTGCTCACGAACAAAGCCACTGACTTCTCTTGTAGTAGCAAGGATCTGTAGGTCTGATGTGTCATTTGCACGGGCCTGAGTAAGCTCTTCTCTGAGCAGGCTTCTAAACTGCTCAAGGTCCACAGGAGAGCTAGATGAAGAAAGGGACTTGACTGAGAATGCCACTGTCTCCTTGAAAGACTGAGTCAGATTTCCAATCACTTTCTGAATGACAGCATCCTGATTGCTAAAGTGTTCTTTTACTGATTTCATGAAAGCCTCAAATACTTCCACAAACTGCTTGACCACTTCTTTGATATATCGAATCTCACTGGCCACTTGTGTCTGAGAACTGCTCAGGGCAGTTAAAGAAGCAACTGATTGTCTGAGGGCCACTACTGCTCCAGTCCAGCTTTCAATTTGAGTGTGGCACACTTTCATTTCATCCATCACTTCTTTGATTGGACTTCCCACAACACATCCTAGAGATAATTCTAATGATTGTTCCACATTTTTCAGCTCATCAAAAAGACTGGTTTTCAATTCAGCAACAGATTGTCTGATGGTCTCCTTCATTTCATTCTTTAAGGATTCAAGGTCTTCCTTGGTGGCCAATCTTTCAGTTTCTAACACTGGAGAGCTGTTAGGTAGGATGATTGGATTTCTTGGTGGTTCGTTTTCCTCATCTGAATCCTCATAATTGAGTCCTAACACCATGTATCCTGGATCTGAGGTCCATCCTTCTATATCAAACATTACAGAGACTGAACCAAAACGCTCCCCCTCACTTGGAGGTCCATTCTGAACACTTTCTACTATCTGCTCAACTCTGGGTAACTCTAAGTTCTCTTCTGTAGCTCTAGCAGGTTCCATATTTTCTTCCTCTGTAGGTTCAGCAGTGAGGTTAGCCTCCCTCTCTGTTGGGTCATCAACCACTTCCATGACAACAGTAGTAGAGACCACTCCTACTTCCTGGTCAGACACTGACTTGTCTGTATACCCTATCAGAGGGCTCATACTGAGTTCTTTTGTTTCTTCACCACTGATCTCCTCTTTATCTTCTGCAACAATTTCTTGATTTTCATTTAAAGCTCCAGCCTCTTTTTCTTCGACTGTATCATCCTCATCAGAGGTGTCCTTGACAAAATATTGAGATTCTTCTTCTTCTTCTTCTGTAGACTCAGTCTCACTGTCTCTTAGAACAGGTTCTCTACTAGGTAGTTCTTTTGGAGGGCTTGCTGCTCCAAACGTCACTGTCCTGACAGGACTGTGAGTAGTATTAGGATCACTCCCTTCATCAATTGGGGTGTTCTCTCTTGCAGAGTCACCAACTAATGCAGTCTGTTCATCATCTGAGTATACAGGTTCAGGCTCATCAGGCTTTAAGCCTGGATCTCTCCTATCTCTCGGTCTAGAGGGATGAGTAGAAGGGCTAAATTTCTCATATATTCTCTCCTCATCATTCACCCATGATTTCTTCCAGGGATTCCAACTGATCTTCATGAATTTTCAGATTAGTTTCGGGATACATACACTGTTCTTTGCCACTATCAACTCTTCCTGACTTCCAGCTGCACCTTTCACTTTCAACATAACAGAAATGAGTTTGCATGAAACAAGGCACTTGATTTTGAGCTTGCCTTTATCATGTCCTCCATCTGAGCCATCAGCAACCTACAAAGGTTGACCTTCCTTCCATGTTTTAATAAGTACATCAAGTAAATATCCTGGTGCTTCAGAGTTGCAAAATCTCCTCTTCTAGGACTCAGTACATGCTGAATAAACTTAAACAGAAGCCTGTCCTCTCCATTCATTTCAGCAGCAATAACCTTTCTTACTGTGCCATTGCCTGTCTGTTCTTCCAGAGCCATCTCATGATCAAATATTCTACTATTTGGAGGAGCCGCTCCAGAATAGTAGTTGTAAATACCCTCATGAGGAACTCTTAAACAAGCAGCCCATTCAACTGATGAAAAACTGACTTCATTGCCGTTTACTCTGGATACCAGTCTATGCAGATCAACCTCTTCCTCGAACTGTAGATATTCATAGAATTCCTTCACCAGCTTCGGGTAATACGGTCCATTATTGTTTGCGAAGCATTCGGTCCATCCTTGCTCATTAAGCACTGCCAGTACTAATGATCTGCTCGATAAAATCCACTCTTCACTTAGCTCCTTCTCAGCAGCTATTTCTCTCTTAGTCAGATGTGGATTAACAGGTCTTATCGAGGCGTTCCCGGTGCCACTGGATTCGACTTGAGTCCTCTTTGGCATTGGTGCATCTTCGTTGACAGTCGGGGGTCGCTTTGTTCTGGCCATTGGAACTGAATGAGGTTTCGAGGTTCAGTTGAAGGTTTAGGGTTTAGGGCTTGAGAGAGCAAGGGTCGAGATGAGTGGATTGAGATATGTTCGATGTTCTCAATTTTTATCATTTAGGGATTTAGGAATAAAAGAATAAAGAAAAGAAACGGTTCGAATTCCTGCAAAATAAAATAAGGTTAAACAGAGAAACAGCCTACAGAGAGATGTAACAGTGAGGTACACCGGTGAGGTCTAACTGTGAGGTTTCAACTGTGAGGTTTCAACTGTGAGGTTTCAACTGTGAGGTTTCAACTGTGCTATAATTAATCATACCTAACTCATGTTTGATGTAACTTAATCTCTCAGAATTCAAAGGCTTTGTAAAAATATCAGCTAACTGATGTTCAGTGCCAATGAACTCAAGAGTGATATCACCTTTTTGATAATGATCCCTCAGAAAGTGATGTCTCACATCAATATGTTTTGTCCTAGCATGAGATACTGGATTTTTTGAAATGTTAATAGCACTTGTATTGTCACACCTTATAGAGACATGTTTGAATTGATATCCATAGTCTAGTAAAGTGTGTTTCATCCACAAGATTTGTGCACAACATCTACCAGCAGCTATATACTCATCTTCGACAGTAGACAATGCAACAGAATTTTGCTTCTTACTACACCAAGATACTAGTGACTTGCCTAAAATGTGACATGTTCCAGAGGTGCTCTTTCTATCTAACTTTCAGCCAGCAAAATCAGCATCAGAATAACTTAATAAATCAAATGATTGTCCTTTTGGATAAAATAATCCCAAATTGGGAGTATGTTTTAGATATTTGAAAATCCTTTTAACAGCAGTCAAATGAGACTCTTTTGGATTGGCTTGAAACCGAGCACACATGCATACACTGAACATGATATCAGGTCTACTGGCAGTAAGGTACAGTAGACTACCTATCAAACCTCTGTAATTGGTTTGATCCACCGGTTCACCAGTTTCATCACTGTCCAACTTGCAAGTGGTGCTCATAGGTGTGTCACTGCCTTTGGTGCCATCCAAAGAAAAACGTTTTAGAAGATCTTTAATATATTTACTTTGGTTCAAAATAATACCATTTTTATTTTTAAAGATCTGAAATCCAAGGAAAAATTTGAGTTCTCCCATTAAACTCATTTCAAACTCATTTTGCATTATTTTTGAAAAATCAACACATAAAGAATTTTTAGAAGATCCAAAAATAATATCATCCACATAAATTTGTACTATTAAGACATATTTAGAAATCCATTTAATAAAAAGAGTAGGATCAGCTATCCCTTTAGTAAATCCTTTCGAAATAAGGAAAGAGCTGAGCCTATCATACCAAGCTCTTGGAGCTTGCTTTAAACCATATAAAGCTTTAGATAGTTTAAAAACATGATTAGAAAAATGGGGATTTGTAAAACCAGGAGGTTGTTCCACAAATACATCCTCAATTATATATCCATTTAGAAAATCACTTTTAACATCCATTTGATATAGTTTGAAATTCAGATGAGCAGCATAAGCAAGTAATATCCTAATGGCCTCTAGTCTAGCCACGGGTGCAAAGGTTTCCTCATAGTCTATTCCTTCTTCCTGACTATACCCTTGTGCAACTAGCCTAGCTTTGTTTCTGATTATATTACCAAACTCATCAACTTTGTTTCTAAACACCCATTTAGTGCCTATGGTAAGAGTGTCTTTAGGTCTTTCCACTAATTCCCAAACTTTGTTTCTTTCAAACTGATTTAGTTCTTCTTGCATAGCTATTACCCAGAATTCATCACTGATAGCATCATTGACATTTTTGGGTTCAAGCTATGAAAGAAAAGCTTGATGTTCAACCTGATTTCTTAGAGAAGCTCTAGTTTGTGTTCCTCTATCAAGATTACCAACAACAGCATCTAAAGGATGATTCTTTAGAATCCTAGTTGATTTGGTAAAGGTTGGACTAGAGATTTCAGGTTCATTTTTAGGTTCGGGTTCCACAGAGGAAGATTCTGGAAAAAGTCCAGAACTGGATGTTTTTATTACAGGTTCTTTAGATTTGTCATTTAGGTCCAGAACAGATAAATCTTCTTCAACATCTTCAAGAGAAGTTTTAGACTCATGTGGATCAGTCTCATCAAACTTGATGTGAACAGATTCTTCCACACATTTGGTTTTCTTATTGAAAACTCTATAGGATTTACTAGACATAGAGTAACCCAGGAAAATTCCTTCATTACTTTTTGGAGCAAATTTATCAAGATTATCTTTGGTATTCAGAATAAAGACTTTGCAACCAAAAACTCTAAAGTAATTAACCTTAGGATTCCTATTATTCCACAACTCATAAGGGGTTTTCTTAAGAACCGGTCTAATCAAGACTCTATTAATAACATAGCAGGCTGTATTTACAGCTTCAGCCCAAAAGTAAACAGGCAGGTCATATTCGTTGAGCATAGTCCTTGCAATTTCTTACAGGGTTCGGTTTCTTCTTTCCACTACACCATTCTGTTGAGGTGTCCTAGGAGCAGAAAAATTGTGAGCATAGCCATTGTGTGAGCAGTAAGATTCAAATTATTGATTCTCAAACTCACGACCATGATCACTCCTCAAGGTCTTAATCTTAAGTCCACTATGATTTTCTACAGACTTAGAGTATTTAACAAAGGAAGAGCAGGCTTCACTTTTGTGAGCTAGAAAGTATACCCATGTATATCTAGAAAAGTCATCTACAAGAACATAAACATAGTGCTTCCCATTTAGACTTGAAATTATTGATGGTCCAAACAAATCCATGTGAACCAGTTCAAGTGGTTGAGAAGTTGAAACTTCTTTCTTTGGTTTAAAAGAAACTTTGTGTTGTTTTCCCTTTTGACAGGGATTACACACTTTGTCATTTGGGAATTCAAGCTTAGGTAGGTCTCTAACTAGGTGTTTCGTAGAGAGTTTTCTAAGTGAGTGAATGTTGCAGTGTCCTAATCTCCTATGCCACAGCTAAGACTCTTTATGAAAAGCATTTAAGCAAGTAACATTATGTTTAGCTAAAGTGTTTAAGTCAACAGCATAAACATTTTCATTTCTTAAGGCAGAAAATATTAAAGCATTTTTGGAATTATAAACATCACAATAATTTTTTTCAAACTTGACATTAAAACCATCATCACACAATTGAGAGATGCTAAGTAGGTTGTACTTAAGTCCATCAACAAATAAAACTTTGGAAATTAATACTGAGTCAGTGTTACCAATCTGGCCTAAGCCGATGATTTTTCCTTTTGAGTTATCACCAAACGTGACATATCCTCCATCAACCTTTATTAAGCTTTTGAAGCACGAATAGTCCCCAGACATGTGTCTTGAACATCCACTGTCTATGTACCATACCTTCTTGTAATTGCTTTTCAAACAGATTTCCTACAAAACAGATTAGACAGGAAATGACTTTGGTACCCAGATTTTCTTGGGTCCAGATATGTTAGCAATCAAGGATTTAGGTACCCATATTTGTTTTATGGGTCCCATACAATTAATAGATGCAACAGATTTAGAGAGATATACTTTATTTGATCTATAACTATTTAAATAACCAGTTGAGGCATACGAATTTCCAAAACTGGAACTAGCAGGATTTTTTCCAGACTTAATAAATCGGGTTTTAGTAAACTGTCTTTGTCCAGGTTGGTATCCCAAGCCAGAAGCATACTTAGGTGCAACATGCTTTCCTAGCAGTTGGGTTAGAGTATCTTTTCCATTTGTTAATGTTTCTAAGTCCTTTCTAAGTTGTTCATTAGATAGTTTCAGTTCTGTATTCTCCTTTAATAATTGAACATTTTTCTCTTTTTATACATCAAGTGCAGATTTGACACTTGCAGTAAGAGCATGCTGTTTCTTTAAAGACTTATATTTATCCTTTAGTTCATTACACGTTTCTTCCAGCATATTACAGTATTCAATCAATTCATCTTTAGACATATTTTCAGAATCAGAACCAGATTCTGCTTTACCTTCAGAATAATAAGAGTTTAGAGTGGGAGTGTCTAAGGTTACCTCAGATATGTTTGTCATGAAACACATATTAGCACGATTTCTTTCAGAATCACTGGACTCTGATTCACTTGTGCTGTCTTCTGAAGCACTCCAGGTGGCCTTCATAGCTTTCTTATAATTCTTGTCCTTGTACTCATATTTCTTCTTGAATTTTAACTTAGGACAGTCAGCTTTGATGTGTCCTTTCCTTTTACATTCATAGCAAACTATGTCTTCTTCTTTATCAGTTTTCTTCCAATCTTTCTTCCACTTACCTTGTCTATCATACTTACCCTTGTAGTTTGGTTTTCTGAAGAACTTCTTCTTCCTATAGAACTTCTTGAATCTCCTTGCTATTTGTGCCATCTCGGCATCACTGTCAGAATCTAAGTCTTCACTAGATGAGATTTCAGTTGGTATATGCACTTTCTCCTTGTCTTTGCTCTTTGATGCAGTAGACTTAAAAGCTACAGATTTTCGTTTTGGTTCCTCATCTTCCTCTTTATTTACCTTGAGCTCTTCTTCGTACATCATCAGCTTACCAATTAACTCCTTGACAGGCAAAGTTCCAATATCACAGGATTCTCTAATTGAAACGGATGTGCCTCTCCATCTGTCAGGCAGACATCTCAATAATCTCATGATTTGCTCCTTTGCTGGAACAATCTTTCCGAGTGAGCTCATTGTGTTGACTATCTCATTAAACCTGAGATACATATTAGAAATAGGTTCATCAGCTTTCATCTTAAAGTTATCATATTTGATAGTGTAAGTATTTAACCACATTTCGTTGACATTAGTTGTTCCTTCATGAGAAACAGCTAAGGTGTCCCAGATTTCAAAAGCAGTTTAAATGCAGAAATTCTATTGAATTCCTCATCTCCTAGAGCAAAGTAGAGAGCATTCACAGCCTTACAATTATTATTGTAAGCTACTTTAGTAGGTTCATCCCAAGTTATTCTTTCAGTTTCTGGAATCTTGTATTGAGACTCTATAGCAGTCCAAATATCAAAACCCATACTTTCCAAATGAATTTTCATTTTGAGCTTCCATTGGGCATAATTCACATGATTAAAGAAGGGTGGCCTGTTAGTAGCAGCACCATCTAGTCTATTATCCATAAGGAAATTTTAGGAAATATTTTAAAGAGATAAAATTTAGAACTAACAGAAATTTAAGATCTTTTAGATAAAACTACAATCACAGTTTAAACAACAGAGAGTTAAAATAAAACTTTGAGCAAGTATAACAGAGATAAACAATCCCTCTGATACCAAATGTTGGTCGGAGTGGACACTCAAGAGGGGGGTGAATTGAGTTGCAATTAAAATTTCTGTTAAAAACAATTTCTATTAAAATCCCCCAATTTCAAAAACAAATTAAATTGTAGTGAATTTATATAGATTATAAAGGTTCAATTAGTTTCTCAAATATTGATTAATTCTCAGTTAACATAATCTTATGATTAAATTAACTTTTGAAACTAACTTACTGATTTATAACAAACATAAACACTTGCGAATTTAATTATCAAAGTAGCTTTGAAGGTAGATTATATTTCAAAGTAATAGCAGCGGAATATGAAATAAATATGTATAGTATGGATATAGAGTAAAACTACAAACACAGAGAATTATCCAAGAGGTTCAGTCTCAAGCCGAGACATAGTCCTCTCAAAATTTTATATAAGAATGATCCACACCCTGGATCGGGGTTAACAACAGTGAACACACTGTCCAGGTCACAAGACCTCTACCACAGTTCTTCGTGGGAAAACAAACAACAGAAGCCAGCTGTTCAGGTCACAAGACCTCTACCACTATCCACAGTGGGAAATGGGGTGCAAAAAGTTTTGCTGAGGATTTACAGATCCTCCAGTGAAAGTACAAGAGTCAGTGTGTGTGTTTAATACAGAAGATAACACACACTGCTCAAAATGTAGAATAAATCACAGAACAAGAGATGTAGAGTTTAGAAGTGGTTCTGGTGATCTCAGTGTAGCTCTTGTATTCGATCAGAAGAGAGTTTGAGTCCTCTTCTCGTTTCTGTTTGAGAAACAGAGTGTCGTATGCTCCAGGTTCACAGGTAGTGAGAATGTAGTCGATGAAGTTTTTCAGGGTTCTTCTTGTACGCACAGAACACTTCTCGAGTATACTTGATTGTCTATATGCTTCTCTGTGTTCTTGATGGAACTCGTTTTTATCTTCTTGTGTTTCTGGTATATTTCGTCCACCACGCACTTCTCTGGTTCGCATCTTTTGGGAAGCATAGTCTTCTCGTATTTATCTCCCGACAGGGGACAGAAAAGATTTCTTTTCAGCAGGTACGAGGTACGGGTTCCTGACATCCGACAACCTTTATCAGATATTTGACAAATCATCAAAATGTATGATATGACCGTTAGATAGATTAAATGTAGAAAATAATGAAATTAAAATAGTGAGTCGAGAATGTATGTCACTGTTGACTTCAACTGTGGTCTTCCAACTGTGGACTTCCTTCTGACTGCTGACTTCAACAAAAGGCTTGCTGTCTGTAGGCTTGCAATAGTAGCTTTTACTCCATGTAGCTGTAGCCTTTCTAACTGTAGACTTGTAACATCAAATTTGTAGAACTGTAACCTTTGTCAACTGTAGACTTCGATCATCAGTAGACTTAGTAGACAGAAGCTGTCTAACTGTAACCTTGACTGTAGACTTATGACTGTAGGCTTGTTCGACTGTGAACTTGTTTCAACTGTAGACTTGTTCGACTGTGAACTTGAGCAGAGATAACTTTGAACAGAAGTCTTATAACTGTGACCTTCGTCTGTGAGCTTTGACAATAGATAGCAGTAGACTCGTAACTGTAGGCTTGTATTAGTCTTCGACTGTAACCTTGTAACTGTGAACTTATTGCAACAATAACTTAAGGTGACAGTTAGCTGTAACTGTGATTTGAAAATAAAACTCTGACTGGTAGCTAACAATACTAAACTTATGTAAATGCTACTGTAAGCTGTTACAGTAAAGTTATGAGAGTAGGAATATGAACTGTTTAGAATAAAATACGTTTAAGCATGGAATAATAAGATTAATGCAAGGTTTTAATACATCATAATCAATGGTTAAGCATGATTTGGGATTATCAAAACAGGTGATTCCAACAAGAAGAGATATGTTCAACACAACCACATCAACAATACATGGTATCTATAAAGGGGTGACGAACCGTAGAGATATTTTTTCACCCAAACAAAGTCTTTGCAATCTTTATTTAGGTGAAACCCAATGAAACATATGGTCTCTTTCATCAAACACAGATGGCCTCCATCATCTTTTGGAATAAGACTTATAATGGATCTCTATAGTCTTCATATTCTGCTAGATTATTTTTACCTTACCTATAATAACATTCAAGTAAAATAGGAAAATGAGTGTTAACTCTCAAGGATCTGTCCAACAAAGTGGTGACTAGTAGGGTCACTCATACAAATCCATGAATGGTTCAATAAAAATGGTGTATTGGTAGCTTCAATTGGATGAAAAAACACTATTAGTTGGTTATCCTCCTAAATATAACTAACGAATAACATGAAATTCAATATCATGTCCTCCAGAACATGAAGTTTCCTCTATGTCTGGTTATCCATCTGTTGGTGAAACAGTGTGCTCGAAAATTGCTCAGTTTCAAATAACCCATGTAATCCCTTCCATAACGATGATGTAAAACTAGAATCACTATCAGAAAAACAACCAAAAGGACTCAATGGATTTTAAATATCTCCTATACATATAAGAATTCCATGATATATACTAATCACTAATCTTAGATATCTTGGAAGTGGACTGACATGGTGACTTGGTAGATGATCACACATATGGAATCATGTCCCTTGTAGGTACATGGTAAAACCATCATGATTTCCATCGATATCCCATCTCACATCCATTGTGGTTCATAAGGGGTTTTGATAAACCTGATGAAACCTGGTGCTCAACCATCACTTAAAGAGAAGTGTGGAATCTTGAAACAAACCTGCAACCCCTTTTGAAATCCTTATCCACCAAAATTTTCATTGGTGGAACTAGTACTTCTTCACCGCACCTAGATATACCTGTATATGGGATTTAGGAATCTCACTAAAAAACTACACCTCGAACATCACTAGTACCATCATCCATCCTATGAATAAAACTACATGCTTCTTAACTTTTGAATAGTAATTTACACAATTCCATGTTGACATCTGATCATATAGGGTCTCATGGTTGGTATATCCAAGATACACCTCCTTGAATTAATTATTAGTGTATGGGTAACAACCATCGACTGTAGTTAAGATGATCCTTCTCCACCCATAAATGATATCTTCATTGAGTCAAACTACTCTAATTTCTTTTTCAGCAAACAATGAACTGGATATTCTATGAAGATCATCTTCCACCACCTTCCCCTTACTAGGAGTATAGAAAATCACAAAATAATAGTCTTGGAGGATCAATATCCATAACCTCATTCACAAGTTAAGATATTTCTTTGAGAAGATATACATTAGCCTTTTTTGTTCACAGTAGATGACAGACAACCAACCCATCAGGTAGTGGCAACACATATTCAATTCAATGACTACCACTACTTACTCAAGATTATGGGTCATTATGTTCTTATTGTGTGGTTTCAACTACTGCGAGCTATATGAAATCACATCTTTACTCTTCATCAAGACCAAACCATGACTAGTCTCTGATGCATCATATAACACCACCTATGAAATTCCTTAAACTGGTATACTCAAGATGAGAACACTCATAAACTTCTTCTTTATCACCTAAATGAACTACTATCTATTTTCCTTTCACATGAAAGTATCCACATTAGAGTCAAATATGTCATGGGTGATACCTCTATAGAGAATTTGGGTAAAATCCTCTGATAGTACTGTTCCTATCAAAGGAAAATCTACACCTGATAATCACTCTTGTTTGGATTCAATGAATGAAATACATCAACCTTCCCGGGATCCAATTCAACACTATCCTCTAAGATGATGTGTACAAGAAATTTGACCTCAATAACACTAAACTAAAACCAGGAAATCTTTATAAATGTTTGGTATTTTGATATAGTGTCTTAATATATCAATAAGGGTCTCTTGTGATCCTCTATGGATATCAAATACAATAGGATGTAACAGATGAATACCACCATGAACCGATCTATCTAATGATGAATGATCAAGTTCAAGAGTCTCATGAAAACTGATGTGTCATTCCTAAAACCATGGAATCACCAAGTAATTACAGTGGCCATAAAAACATATGAAGGCCATATTTGGTATATACATATCCCACAGTCAAAATTGGATATTTCTTGATCTGAGAATATTCTTCAAGAACCACCACTCCCATTTCAATGGATCAAAGAGTTATTTGATCCTCGGTAGTAGATACTTGTTCTTCATGGAGACCTTTATTAAGTACTATAAATTTATATACAACATCATGGTCGTATCATTCTCCTTAAGAAAAAAATGGAGATTCCCATAGTGAAACATTGAATCACACAAATACCTACTTCTAAAAATCCTATAATTGTGTCCTCACTTCCTAGAAAATTGTGGGAGATATCTGATATTCTAGTGTATATATTGATGTCATCAAGGGGTGTAGGTCATGGAATAAGTATATACCCTAGCGGGGAGGAATAACTATAATATATTCGGGAAAGCCATCCTCATAATCTAACACAACTATAGGAAACCATTGACTCATATCAACCCTTACACCAATGCTGAGGCTATCCAACTAATTATTAATCGACTGCACCATTCTATGTGTGAGTTCATCTTATGCTTCATGGATTTCTATTTCACATACAATAGAAAACCAGTTCCATCACTCTGGATACTCCACACTGTTCGTCTAAAACAATCAATCTCAGAATGAACATTGGTTAATTATTCTATAATAACTATGATGTCATACCCCCTATACACTTCTACGATGAGATCTCAACCAAAACTATTTCCTCCCAGAGATATGTCAAACTATCAACACAAACATTTCAGAATGGAGTATTTTATAGTAGGAGTTTCTAAGTGTAAGGGTAATGTAAATGGTTCAACCGGAATCTCCGAGTATCTACAATGACTTTCAGAGAGAAAATAATGAATATAACTTGTCTCTATTAATAGAGAATCTATGTTAGAAAATACTTATATCACAACTTGAATCATTCTTAGAGCCTCTAGGTCATAAGCCTCCATAAATTACCGTTATCCTCATCCCTATCCACCAGCTTCCTAAGCCTATCATGGACCTCCTGGGCGTGGTTATAGTAGGTCAAACATTATAAGAACTCATACATCACTACTTCCCCTATTCCATATTATCTTCCCTATTGACCACACAGTTTCTATCTATGCCTCAATCAAGGATGTCCTTCGACCACCTCCTAATCAGTTATACGATGGGTTGTCAAAACATCTGCTAGATGTCCCTGGTCTTCGCATGATAAAAACCACCTATTTGATTACCGATTCGAGTCACCTTGGGTGTCATTCACCATTGAAAATGATTTATAGGATCACTTCATGGTGTGACTGATCTTCTTAGATCTATGTGACTACCATCATCTACCTGTTGTCGAGGCCTCAGCTACTGGTTTCCCACTTCTAGCTTCATCTACTAGTGTTTTCTCAAGCAGAACACATTCCACTATCAGGGATGTCTTGTGTACCCTTACATAATTATAAATTATATGGGAGACCAGTGATGCCATGATTTCCTAGCATAATCTGATGAAGAATTTCATAGAATGGATGAATTGGTCTTGTACTATATCCATGGAGTAGCAAGACTATTTATTAAATACTACAAAATTATCTGCCACTATTATAATACCCTTATAAAGATAAAAAAGATCTTTTATGAATACTGATCACAATGTGGTCTAATAGAAGTTTTGTATAATGTGATTCTTTAAGTCTTACTAGGAGAGATCTATTACATTATGTAACTAAGTGACCAAGTTCCACCATCACCCTATAGTTCCCGAAAAAGGGCTCATGGAAAGGAATACCATATGATCATCAGGAATCCTCACAATGTAAAAAACATGGGTGAATACCTCTAGAATGTACTCTTCCATTTTGGGGTTTATCTCACCGCAAAACAATAGAGGTTACTACCTCTAAAAGTTATTCAATGGACTCAGCCTATGTGCATCCTCATCTTTTTGTGCTGGTAGTAGCTTCTGCTCGATGGTTGTAGGTATAGATGATAACCCACGAAGTGTGAATAACTATTTAATGTTCCCATGCACCGATTCTTCTTCGCTAATTGGATCACAATTTTGATTATCTGGTGGAATCCTTAATGTCCATCTATAAAGATTCATCATAATATAAAACAATATATACCATAACCAATAATGTATTTATAGGGAGATGAATCAAGAAGGACATGAATGACACAACATTTCCAATATGATTATGGTACAATTTGTTTTCTCTAAAAATATTTTTCTCATGAATCGATTCGAAAACCTGGTGATTAGAGTCATGTTGTATGGATAAATCAGCCACCACACTAACACCTGTGTCACTATCCTAAAATCCAAACTCGAAACACTTTAAACAATTTTTCTAGACCAATCTCATAGACTCTCATCCCTAATGTATATCTCACTACCATAGCTCGAATGGCCGAAGGCCTTCGTTTTTTTATTATGTGTAATCCCCCTTTTAAGGGTTGAAGGGGAACCCGTACATGACCCGTAGGCCCAAGGCACAAGGCCCGACACACCCGCAATACATGACCCGAAGGCCCAGAGGCATACCATGCCCAATACATGACCCGTAGGCCCAAACCACTTGAACTGCCCCTCCCCAGCTTTCTGCAACATTGATAACCTAGATACCCACCTTGCATTGCTGATCATCTAGCATTTCCCTGTATAAAGCTGCACGGGGCCTGGTCCCGATGGCGGCTGTCATACCCTCTCATTCTTCCAATCCGGTTTGATTTGAATCTGGTGGCTGCTACTCATGTTGCTATGATCCTCTTTTGGGGCATGTTCTGTGTGAACTACGATACTCCATGGTCTATGTGACCCGAAGGCCCTATGGCCCACCAAAAAGAATCTATACAAAAATCCAACTAAAATGGTAAAAAATCCAAAATGTTCCATTAGAGAAGACTACATCAGAGGAATTATCCATGTAAATACCTCAGTATTCCCATCTCAAGATATGATCCAACTGTTATAGGTCCTACAAGGAAACCATCAAATGGTCCATCCTCTACAAAAGAAATGACATTTATTAGAAAATCCCATGCAAGGGTAAGTATAAAAATATAAGCAGGACACCCCAAAAACACCAAACACAAAGAACCAAGAATAGTCAAACCAATACAATATGTAACACTATGTAAAATATAAAATTAGTTGGGAAAATCCTATGATTGTTATGAAATATTCAATCCCATTAGTTTGTCATAAAATACATCTATCCATAAGACTCAGCTCAATAAAATGTTCATTATGGGAGAAATCACTCATGATGCCCTACTAGTATTTGAAGCACATGACAGAGAGGTATTTCTCAATTGTTCCCCTCTGAAAGAGAACACATTGGTCAATGATATATGTGATATATAGAGTGGGGGTAACACCTATAACTTTTGGGGGACCCCACTATCCCAATCTAGATCAACCCGCTACATAAAGAATCAAATAAAAATGATTCCACATACCCTGCCGATGCATCCCACTAAATGGAGTATCAATTTCCTTCTATGGGAGGTCACATTGATTCCAAAAAACACTACTAAGAATGATATCATGGTCGACCACTACATTTGATGTTTAATGGTGCTGGTGGCCTTGAATATTTATTTAATGGAAATGAGATATCTTGATTTTTATAAGATAAGTATTCATATGTTTAGGATGTCGAGAGAATCGTGTTGAGTTATGATAACAAAATGATTAAGATGAATAGTTTAAATTTGATTGTATTTGTGACCTTGGATCAGATTAATAATTTATGGACAATATGGATTATGAAAAAATTAATGTATTTTATATAATTATTATGTTAATATAATATATTAAATAATATCTGGTTTTATTAAAGGATTGATAAAGTATATATGTTGTCATTAATGCTTTATGGTAATTCTATTTACAAACATTAGTGATGAAAATACATGACTAAGAATTTCCCATATGTTGTATGTGACACTATGGAGAATGATTTCGATAATTTAAGGACTACTATGAGTTGATTTTGATAAATTTAGTGGAATTATTTATAAATTTTTAATTCATAATTTTTTATAATGTTTACCATTTATCGAATGGTTTATTTTTAATTTGGATATTTTTTGAGAGATTAGTTTATTATATCACCATATTAATATTTCTTCATAGTATTAGCTAACCTTTTTATTTTTTATAATAACTAGATATATATGGAATTAATTATGGTAACACTATGGATCATATTTAGCTCTTCAAACATAAAAAATCGAACTTTTAGAGTAATAAATAAATTGAAACTGGATCAAGGCACAAACCAATGATGATATTGTAGCTATATAATGGAATGAAATCTAGTAAGTATATCATCTCATCAAAATTAATCAACATTTTGAAAAAGATCTTGAAATAAAATATTTTCCTATTTCATCATTTTTATGATATCAACTTCCTTTTTCCCACTTACTTTGCTTACCGTATTTTTATCATTATCATTCCATTGACCATGTTTAATATCACTCTCTATTATTATTTGGTGTGTTAGTTTTTTTCTTCAACATACATTTCTTTCACTTCCAACCTACGATATCTTTTTTTAAATCATAGTATTGGTCTTTACGAATGACCTTAACAAATACCTTTTTCCCCATCGTAGTGGAATTTTTATTAACTAGTATTTTTTATGTGGGTATCCCAAAGATATATTTTACAATTTTTAACCATTATTTACAACACATGTCATCAAATTAGAGTAAAATATTTATATATGAAGGTAAAGTATAACTCTCCATGATTTTTTGAAAGCGATTTTTTGGAAAATGAAATCAAATTTAACATATTAATCATTACATGAAATATGGATTTTACATAATATTACACACATAATAGAGTTTATCTTTAATTACACTCTGAACTAGTTATAAATAGGGTTATAAGAAACATTGTGATTAAATGAAACATGACATATGACTAAAATAACATTATTCAACATGATAGATATAAAATATACATTAGAATCGAGGGTATGAATAATAAAAAATAAACCATTAAAATATATGGTCTAAAAATTAACATATAATAAAATATTTTAGTGATAAATAATTAGAATTTAAAATTACATTTATTTGAAAATAATGGTTTGTTTTTGAAAAATTAATTTTATTTTCTGAAATGAGTTCTACAAAAACTAAATAAAACCAATTACATTGATTGTATTATTTTAAGGATATTTATATATTATATATTAACTAAAATGATTAATATTAATTATATGTGTTTTAATGATAATACAAATGATGTTATATAATTTGGTTCTTAACCATTTCATTTTTCTGAAATTAAATATTATCACGTATTGAATAATTTTTTTAAAACCAAATTTTGACAGTTTTTGAAAATAAAATTTAAAATATTTTTTATTTTTAAATAATCATTTTTAATTATTCTAGAGAAATTATTTTATAATTATGTGAGAATATAAATTTTATTTATGAATATTGGAAATTTCTTGTATTTCTTGAATACATGATTTCAATTTATTGAATTTATAAATTTATATTTTGTTTAAAAATGGATTAAAAGTAAAATTGCTAAAAATATATACTGATTAATTCAATTTAGTTCATTAGAATAATTTTCATAATGAATTTTGATATGTAATCATTTTAATCATTTGAACATTTATCTCTTTTAAAACCCCCTTTATCATCCCATATACGGAATTAAATTGTTTCAACAACTATGATGAGAATTCAAAAAAATGAATTAAATATTGGGAATAATCATAATTTATTTATTATCATAAGGTAAAATTAATATTTCATCATAATTATAAGTAAAAACAACAACATATATTTGTCATGGTTAAGGGTAAAATATGTTTACTGGGGGTGGATAAACTGAAATGATAAGGGTTAAAAATTACTCAAAACTATATCAAAAATAATTTTATGGACATATTTAGATGTTTTATATTCTATAATCTATAATTTTTTATTTTTGGATCCATGTGTCTTTAGAATAATGTGTATATAACTTTTTATTATCAAAATTTACATATGGTCCACTCACCATACATATAAGAGGCAACCCATACTCATATCTTATTAAAATATCTAAAACCATTTTGATTATAAAATAAATACCCATATAATTTTCTTAACATCATAATCTATAAAAAAATATTTATTTTATTCATATATCTTAACTAATAATCATTTTTTTTCTAAAGAGTTGATGTTTTCTAATGAATGTGTAATGTTGTTAATTGAGTATTATAATTTATTTCATCCTACACCTCAATAAATTCTTATTATTTCATTATAATATTTTAAAATATGTATAATAATTACATTAATATTTTATTATCTTAATATCATAACATAAATCCTTCTCCACTTCTATCTATTAAGTTTTGAAATCAGTATTCGTGTGCACGCCAGATTGTCATCTTACATAACAATGTAATTATATTTCTATCATCACCATATTTAGCATGATATAAAAATGATTTAGCTTTATATATATGAAATTTATTATAAAATTATTCTTAAATAACCATGATATCACATATTCCTTATCACATGTCATTTTATGTGAATATGATAACGACATTCATGTGAATAAAATACTATCGCCTCATAATGCAATGTGATTCATTCACATTAAAAGTAGAAGGTAAAAATTAATGATTTAATTAAAATATGTTACTAATATATAATAAATTACTTATTTTATTGTATTATTTTTTTTACCATTATTTAAAATCATTCTTTGAGAAAATTGTATCACTATTCATGCGTACGTATGACCAACCATCCCGAGGAAAGATGATTTTTGTCTTCATTATGTAACTTCAATGGATAACCTCAAATATATTTTTTATCAATATATATTATATTACTATATTAATTAAAATTATACATATTATGGAAACAAAATCAATGTAGGAGGAACAAAAATAATAAATCAAAAAATTATTTTTGACATGTATATGTCCCAAAATTAACCTTATCTTTTAGATTTAACCCTTATATTAAAACATTAACCCTTAAAACGAATTCTTTCATTTTTATAATATATGGTACCTATATTGAAAATATAATGTCAAAAGAACCCTAATGGAATCATTTAATGAATTTTTATTATTATCTAAGGTATTTTTATTAAAATTATATTTTTAGGACTATTCTACCATTTAATAAAATATTATTTTTTTAAAACGTAGTTATTTTATTTTTCAGTCTCTAAATTAATTTTTTTAAATTAAAACCAACATAATTACTTCAGACAAAAAGAAATAAAATAAAATGAATTTGTCAATATCATCCAAAAAATTCATGGTTGGCATCAAAATAAAAAAACATAATTTAATTTAATTATTATTATTTAATTTTTTGAATCCTTTATTAATGAATCAATCACTGCACTGTCACTGTCTTATAATTAAATTTATTTATATATTGTAAATAGATTAAAAAAAGATCATGATGCTAGAAATATTTATAAATTTCTAATTAGTTTTTACAATGGATGAGATTACATATAGAACCCAATATATATATATTTAATAAAAATATACATTTTATGTTATATTTCTCTTTAATTTAAATTAATTATTATAAAATTTCATTATCACATAGAAGTGGCTCTATGGGGTCCCAAAATAGACCCAAGGATTCAATGGTCAGACAAATATAATCCATTAATATCAGGAAATATGTTAGGGTAGTTTAATATTATTATAATATTATTTATTTACCCTTATTTACGAGATTTATTCTTTAAAAATGATAAATAAAATAATTAATGAAGTTAAAATTCATAATGTCCAAAAATAAAGAGAACATATTTAAATAATATGGTCTATTTGATTCCAAATATTTAATCCATTTTTTCAAATCTAAATCCACTAATTGGAAAAAAATAATTGAAAATTAATTCCCGTTGTCAAAACCAAAAAGGTAGTTTTTAAGAAGTAATAACTATCAAAATACTAACATGTTTTTATGTGAAATTAAAATATGAAATTACATACAATGACTATCATTGGAATAAGTAATAAAAATATAAAAATATTATATTTTAAATCAAGTTAAATGGATAATATAAATATATAGATAAATTATATGAAAGGCCAATATTGAATTAAAATTTAGTATTTTTCTACTATTCATTAAAAAATGAACTTTATCATATAATTACCACAATTACATCAAAGGTAAATTTTGGGGTCCCATTTTTAAGATGAAGTTTATTTTGTAAAATATAACAAATAAATGTGACCAAAACTAGATTTAAAATGTGTTCATAATCAAAAGATAGTAAAATCACACTTATAGGAAAATACCTATTTTATCTGAAGAAATTTAATTTGTTATTATATATATATATTTAGAAAAAATATAGTATTTAAATAAAAACATTCATTGAATATATATAATATATTTTTTATTAAAGAAAATTATATAATGTTTCATATGATTTTATTAACAAAATTAGTCATTTTAAATAGGTATTAATGAATACACATCATTTATATTAAATTGGTTTTTATTTCCATTTATTGAAAATTTGCAAAACCATGAATCATTATTTAAACATTTGTAAACAAAAATTGAATGTTCAGTTTAAACTATTCATTATTTCAAATGCAAATGATAATTGTTAACAACATTTTTAAATAATAATAATTTTTATTATTTTTTAGTATAACTCAAAGTTGAATGCAATGTTAGATTTACGAGAAACCCGTTGTTGTGTGTCGAGTATGCCATAAGAAAAAAACATCCATTTTAACTATAAATTAATCTATTATTCATATATATTAATATAAAATAAATTTATTATTATATAACTACCAGGTCCATTAAATAATAATCTAAAAAATTTATGTTTTTATGTTTTCAAAATTATAAAAATTAAATTTTCTACTACATGAACAAGTATTTTGTCAGTGCTGAGTATGCATTAAAATTAAATATACCATTAATAAAAAGTAAGATAAATTTTTATAGAAAACTTAATTAATCATGATTAAAAGAAATATTTATATATATTTATAACATATTCATAATCATATGTAAATATATAGGACAACTAAAAGTGGGGGAGAAACATTTTGAAAAATTCATCTCAAAAATTTAATTAAAAAATATTATCCTCTGAAGATTACGAAATAAATTATTATTTTAGAATATATATTGGTTTTGGTTGAGTTAGGATATTCAAATGAAATAAAGGCATTTTTTGGATTAATTCTTATTTCCATTATCATAGTTTTTAAATAACATTACCCATTTTACAGACACCAAGATGAAAATATTTTACATATATAATATTCATAAGGAAAAAAATAAAGGGACCTTTTTAAAAAATTTGAAAATCCTAATTCCAAACACTCTATATATTATTTGAGAATATCCCCCCAAAAGTGAAAGAAATAATATTTAGAATAAATTCATTAAATACAATTAATAAATATTTGAATAAAAATATGTTTTTAATCCTAAAAATAATGTTTTAAAAATGAATGAATATTAATAATTAAAATTGAATTAATTTTATTATCAAAAAATGTATTATGTATTAATGTAATAAAAATTTCAAAACAAAACAGTACTTTAAAATTACATTATTTAATGAAAATAAATGATTGTATTTGAAATATAAATTTTTTCACAATTTACTAAAATGTCAATCACTTCAAAAAAATAGTAAATTTCAATATAATTTTATTTAGATATGATTATTTCAAATGTTTTTCTAATTTTGTCAATTATAATGTCTAAAATTATCTAAAAATTAATTATATTTAATATTAATAAAATTTAATAAAGGTCACTATTTGAAGACAATGCAATTTGAAACCACAAAAAAAATTCCCTCAAAATTGAATGACAATTTATCAATAACATATCATGAAATTTTTATGTAGTAGGGGAATTATAGATATATATAAAAATTATTTCACTAATATTGATTCCTTTAAATTAAATATCTATGATATAATACTCCCTTTTAAATGATATTATTTTTGTAATATATCTCAACTGATGTAACACTTGATGTTTCTTATGATGAATTATATTATGCTTATTATAAAGTTAAAATGAATTTTAATGGTGTTACATACCCCCTTATAAATGTGTACCATCCTAATGTTTTCAAAATCAAAAAATGCATAATATTTTAAAACACTATTTTAGAAAGCCCATATCATATATTGGGATAATAAAACATCCCTTGAAAAGGAGAAGTGGGATTGAAAATGTTGACCTAAAACAATAGATAATTGGGTTCCCATAAAAAGAGTATATATGTGGGAATTTAAAATATTGGCATGGATAAGAAAAATAGTGTACAAGGCCTACAATATTGTGATGGGGAAAATATTTATGAGAATTGTAATGACCAAAAAACTATAAATCCTTGAATGGTGAAAAGACAAAAAAATAATCATAGAAAATATAAAATGATAATATTTTTATTTTATAATAATTTTCATAATGTTGAGGTAATAATTATCTATCTAGATATAAAACATTAAAACATAAATTTACATGTCAAATTTCTATTTTAAATGCTTTAATTCATCATTTTTTTCCCATTGATCAATTTCTATGTTATATCTTACTTCATGAAATGAATATTCATAATTTATTTTTCATACAAGAAGAAGTAAATTTAAATTTTACCAGATAATTTATCGAATAAAAGATTGATATATCATTCCTTCATTAATTAATTTTTATCAGAATCAATAATAGTTATTACAATTTATCTAATATTACACTGTAATGTTAAAAACCAAAGTAAAAAAATTGAATGATCAGAATTATCCATATAGAAAGTACTTAACATTAAGTCTCATCCAAAATATATTAATTTTTTTTAAAAACATATAAATCCAAAAAAATTAGATCACTTATTTTTTCAAAAATCAACATTAACACTTATCTACAAAAAACATGAGGTATCTTTTAATGTCACATTCTAATCATATGAATACATTGATCATATATTCTGTTAAATAATAATATACATATCCCAAAAAACATATATCTCTTTGAAAACACACAGGGTACATAAATTCATCGAAATTTATCATTGTAATAACTATACAATATATTTCATAAATAAATAATGGTGTCAACTTCACCAATGGTAACATAAATCACCCTGTCGTAAAACCACCTCTATATTCCAATTTCATTAAAACTATCCATTTTAATATATCATGAAGAATAATATATTTATCAAAACTAGAAAAATATTATCCCAACCTAAATTACTTATTAAGGGTTATTTAACCATCAATAATGTTTTTTCAAAAAATATAAACGAATCATGAAATCAGTTTTCTTGGTTGTTAGTACAATTTAACATATACATGAAAATCCATAATAGTGAACATCTAAATAAAAATTTAATAATATTTCAGATTATTTTAATGATAATAACATTAAAAATATACATATCCGAATTATGGAATTCTTTCACATAAACACTTAAATGAATTCAGTTCTTTGATGGGAATACCATAGAACGTTCATTTTTCATATGTTTAATCCCATGGAATTAGTAATTTACATGGATAATGTCAAAGTTCCCAGAGATAAAACATTAATATATAAATTTAACCTTATGAAAATATTTATATCCGTCCATATTTCTCTTGAATATACCACAAAAATTAATTTTCCTATGCCCTTTTTTTCATCAAATAAAACATTTTATGGTTCCTCTGAGAGATTAATTTTTGGGATTCATCCAACCTTCTCAAAATGTGGGAAATTGACTCTTCATTATATCATGGTATTCATCAAATAAAATCACATAAGACAACTATTTATTTTAAATTTATTATTACTTAGCTCACATAAGAGGTGGTTTTTAAATATGTAACATAATGATAATTAATAACAATCACAAGGATTATCATTACATGTACCAATTTATTTGTTTTTTTTATAAAAAACCACTACACCATCCATCATATTTTTAATTCACAAGGCTCATTTGGTTTCCAATAATTGAATAAAACAAATAATCATATTGTGAGAACCAATAATCCTAGTGATGATACAATATACTCACCAAAAATTATTCATAGTATATCTAATTTGTGAAACCCCATTTTCAATCATGGATTAATTTGGATTATCCTAGACCATCCTTGGTTATTATCTATTCAAATATATCATAATGGTTTATAATGAAAGTATGATTTATCCTATGAATATTCTCTGGTAGTATCTAATAATGTGTGTAATAAGGTCTCATTAACCATGCTCCATAATGAGGGATGAGATATACTAGACTAACTTTATGTGTTATAACCCCTGAATGAATATATTCTAAAAACATGATCACAAATAGTATCTTTTCTGGGAAATATTTATTGGAAAACAAAATATTCTCTAATTTACATAAACTATGTCATATTATCCTATATATTTAATTATCTATTGAGCTTTCAGAAATGTTCCCTAATCATAATATAAAAATATAAACTAAACCATAATATGATACCATGTATGTCGAATGAAAACATTCATGCATAATTATTACAACTTATTTGAAAATTTTAATAATATAACATTATGGTCTATGCGAGAAACATGCTTTTTTGTGAATGTGGATATTCTGATTGATAAATAAAACATTCATAAAATTTTTAAGTCATACCTAACTAAATTATTCATAAATGTAACCATTATTAGACATACCATACATAAAACCCTTCTATATATCCAAGGAAATAGAAACCTAATAAAGGTTGATCTTATATATTAATTAAAGGTAAATATTGGAGACATCAATTTATGATCATATGAAATCACACAATAAATATACATTTATGGGAACATGATTATAAATTAAAATAATTGTTTTAATCAGTCAAATAATTTTTCATCAATAATCATATAAATCATTATCATAACAAATTTCAAAATTCATAATAGTGTTTATTCCAAATAAATCAATCATATTAGATGAGAAACCAAATTAATCATAATATAAATGTTTCATAAATACACATATAAATATAAAATTATATACATTGTCAAGGATTTTATACTCCACTATCACAGTGAATTGGGTTCACTCCACATTCAATCATAACCATATATTTAGTTCACTCACACAAATATCATAGTGGATATATTCCCCTATTGATCTACGATTAATTACCTTTTTAGTTATTATTTTTTAATGATACATCCATATTTACAAAATTCATTAGATGGATTTATAATCCTAGATACAATTATCAGATAATAATTATTTATTCCTACATGTATAATAGGATAACAACAAATTTTTCATGTCATATCCCATTAAAAGGATACATGATTCATTAAAATTTTATCCTAATTGATCCTAAAGAAAAATAATTAGGTATCCTATACATATCATCATCATAATTATAGTTAATCCAGAGATAAAATATGTCACGACCCCCTCCCCACAATGTGTACCCCTCTTGGGCCGACAATGTTAAAAGGGAGATAATGAACCCAGAGTCACGCCTCCAGTACACCTCTGGTTGGAAACTAGCTCCGAGGGTATAATAACACACAAAATTGGAGGAATTACCCTCTAAGAGAACTCATGCATAAGAGAGAGATAAGATAGAAACCAATCAACTAAATATCAGACTGCAATATAAACGAAAACCAAGTACACATATAATAAGTCATGCAGAAGTACTACAACTTAAAGGGGAAAGACTGCATGTACCCAAAAGAAAGTAAAACAACAACAACCAGAGGCCCGAACAGCTCCTACAACCCCAAGCTAGTAGAAACCATCTTGATCTCCAACCTACTTCAAGTGACCTGAAAACTATTTATATATACATAGGGTGAGTATAATAGTATACTCAGTAGGATCCTCCCCGAAGCCTCTCGTGCAATAGTAATGAAATCATGTTAAAGCACCGTGAATAATAAGTGAAACTAACTTGTTACCTAAACAGTTACACTAAGTTCCCAAACGCAGCATGGATACTCTCACCATGTAACACATAAAAGAATATATCATATCATAAAGAATATCAAGGTTACCCTGCTAATACTTCTCCACTAGTTTGCTGTTTTTCCCTAACGTCGCACGTCCTGCGCATCTCTCTCCAAAAGGCTTGCCCGTATACACGTGGGTGAAGAAACACAATATTCACCTCGTGCAATAAAAACACCACATCCACACTCCAAGGTAACCAGGTATTTCTTGGGATCCACCACAGCTCGCATAATGTATATCATATGTTCAGTATTATACCTCAAGCCGTTACATCCCATACCCCGAGTAAGGATCCTCAACCCATCACAACCTATACACTATACACCTATAATAGTCTATAGAAAACTATATCCAGAATATATATGTGTGAACAACCACAAGCCCTTAAATCCCTCTACACACATATATGGAGAAGATTAAACAATGTGCCTACCAGCACCTGTAACTACGAAGAGAAGAGAGCGGGGCCAAAGGGGGTAGTTAGTCATCCATCATCCCACCTGAATGTTGGGGAAAACACCCCCCAGTGCTCAGAATCCATGAGGTGTTAGTTTCCCTTACTGACAGGGTGGAGTAGCATATAGAAACACAAAAAATACAGAATATACTATAACTCACAACCAAACTATGGTCATAACCTATTCTTAGACACAACTACAGCTAACACCTCTCAGACTTTGGGCTGATACTTCTAAGACTAGGTATCCTATAAGCACACAACCATTGAAAGTGATTTATTAGATTAATAATTTCCATTTTTATCAGTTCCACTTTATTTTAATTAATTATTTAAACATTAATTCACCATGAATGATTCCACATTAACTTTCATTAGAATCACACCCAAAGTCAATTGTTCCTTCAAAATTACAACGTCATCATTATGTTCCAGCAACTCCATCCCTATAGTTAACACCATTTATTCAATTATACTTTATAGAATTATTTTCCCACATTCCCCAGCATTCTAGAAAGACATTCTATGCTACTAAACACAAGGGGATCCACACGGTGAGTAGATCTACTACCCGTCGAGTCATTTCCACTTATAGAAAGAGCATATACCCATCCTTCCTTGAGAAGACAAACACGGAAAGCACGTGGCATACCCCACGTGTCTTCATGTCTTTTGAAAAAAGGGTAATTAAGACCAGTAGCCTTGAGTAGTGGGGAAAAGTAATGAAGATAAAAAAACCAAAAAAAATCAGCCATTATCCAACAATCACATCCATCCCATTCTATCATCCCTGGTGTCCTCCCCAACACCCACATGCATAATCTTATGCATCTCAACACACTTGGCTTCATCTTCTGCCACAAAAAAAGCCTCCATGCCCCCACATATCACAACATCCATCTAGGATCACATCACAAAACAAGAAGTAGGAAAACAACACCACATTAATTGGGATCTTAGCCCTTTAACAATTAAGAGGGTAACTCAATACCCCTTAAGGAATTATCAAACAAACAGTTCTTTAATCCATAATGAATTAACATATTTTTTATTAGTAGGTTCCAACTTTGGGAAACCTAATCAGTAAGTTTTAACAAATAAATAAACATTCTTACTGCACAAATTTGTTAAAAATCAAATTACAACAAGAAAGAGATTCATTTTCATGCCTTTTTATATTTAGCCAATAATTATCAATTAATTCCGGTTTACATTCTTTTCCGATTTCCATAAAGAATGAATAAATAATCAAAGAAAGCATAGATATCACACCATCTCTCAAAACATGAGGCCATACCATATGATTGATATCAATTTATTTATCTGGTTAAAATAATTATTATGTCAATTCAATTTTCATCAGGTGGGATTAAACATGATAACAAAATAGTTGCATATAAACGAAAAGAGAATAAATGAATCCCCTACCTCAAACAGTTCCTCATATTCATTATCCACACAATGAGTCACGATCCTCCTCTTGCGACAACTACATCCTCCTGAGGATGCCACAATACGACAACACCAAACAATCTCAAAGGAAAACCCCATTAGAAGCATGGAGATTATATGCTATAACATGGAAAGGAGAAACATAAGGAGATGATCCCCAAAGGAATGTCTATGAAACATACCTTATATCGAAGATAGATTGATATTGCTCAGTTGCATCAAAATAGAGCAGAACCAATCCGAGTACTAAAGTTTGATTTTGCAACATCTGTCGAAAGGATTAAAAGGTTCAAGAGTCTCATAGTTGAGAACATAGAAGAAGAATAAGGGAAAATGATATCTTGTCCCTTTTGAAGATTTAATGTGGTGACAGTTTAAGACATGCTTAATTCCTCATTAAAAGCAGATCACATTAATCCACACGGTTTGACCAAGTAAAAACATCTCGAGCCATAGGAATAGTTAATATAGAATATATGGCCTATGAATTGGATATAAGAGTCCTAAAAAAAGTATTAAATATATTTTACGTCAAAAGAAATGTTAAAGGGGTGAAACTGTAGGAAGCTAGAAACACTGTTCTTGAACTTCACTGGTCTGGAAACACTTTGGACCTATCGTATTCTTACACCTACCTTTACGGTACACCTACCGTTATAGGTCACCGATAGAGGTTACCGGAAGAAATCACCGTTCCCGAAGCACTATAGAACTAAAATTAATGTACACCTACAATTACTATATAAATACCGTTAGAGGTTACCGATAGTCCTCACTGTTTTGGAAAAACTATTCATGGAACCTCACTGATATAACTGTTTACAAAACCTCACTGATAGAAAACTATTCACTGAACCTCACTGATAGAACAATGTTCACTGATCCTCGCTGATAGAACATTGTTCACCGAATCCTCACTGAAAGAACACTGTTCAATGAACCTCACCGATAGAACACTATTCACTGAACCTCACTGATAGAACATTGTTCACTAAATCCTCACTAATAGAACAATGTTCAATGAATTTTCACTGATAGAAAAGTGTTCACTGATCCCTCTCTAATATAACACCGTTCACTGAATCATCACTAATAGAACTCTATGCCCTGAATCTCCACTGATAGAACATTGTTCACTGAACCTCACTGATAGAACACTCTCCACTAATCCTCACTGATTGAACACTATTCAATGAATCCTCACCGATAGAACACTATTGACTCCTTGATTGCTATAAAGTGGTATGATTTTGATAAACGATCCACTACCACCCAAAAAAATTATTTTTTTAGGGGAACCATTGACCTTTACATATTCATTTATATTGGCCACAAAATTAATTAGAAATAATAATTTATCCATTAATTATTACTTTTGAGGTTTTTAAAATCATTTAATTTTTTTAATTCCTTAGAAGCATTATTTCAACATTTTTATTCATTTTAAGTAGTTATACAATTAATAAACATTTAAAATAAATTATTTGTATAAAAATGAATTAATAACGATCAAAATTTACATTTATTTTAATTGATAATATCCTCACACCCATTTGTGAACATTTAATTGAAATGAAAAAGTAAGGGAATGAAAATTAGGTATTTTCATTACAGAAAATAATATAAATGTACTTATGAAAAGAAATTGGAACAAAAATGACATATATAATAAATTTGTATTGATATGGTAAAATTAATTATGTTTAATTAAATAAATTCAATTTTTATGTAAATTTTGAGACCTTATCCTATAGTTTTTTCCTTTATCTACCCATTTTACCCATACCAAGGTGAAAAATATTTACCAAATTGAATGCTTATATGGACCAAAAATAAAATGGAAATATTTATCAATTTTGAGAAACTAGATTCCAAATATGGTATCCATTATTCATGATTCAATAATGAAAGGTTTTAGAAATTAAATTTGACATAATTATTAAAAGAAAATAAATAACATTATTTAAAAAAAAAGCATTTAAAAAAATATAATATAATTTAAATCAAAATCATAAATATTGTTAATTAATACAATATTTATTATATTATTATAAAAAAATTAGATCATAATTAAAATTAATTTTGAATCCAAAATATAAATCTAATTTTATGTTAATTTATTTATTTAATTGAGATGACAAAATTTTAAAACAAGAACCTATCAGTACTCGAAAGAAAATAAATCATTGAAGAGAAACATTATTGAATCTATGATAACATTTAAAATAATAATTATATAATAATTTTAATTTTATAAAAATAAAATTTTTATTTTTTACACCAATTAATTATATTTATCTATGCCAAAATATAATGAAAATAATTTTTGAATAAAACTAATTTTGAGGCATAAAATGAATTTTATTAAAATGTGATTGGATATTTCCTAATAATTAATTAATACATTTGTCTAGACTAGGGAAATTTTTTATATATTCATTTTTTTTCATAATCATAGCCTCAAATTTAATGGATTGGTTATAATTTACTATTTCAAGTAACAATATTTTTCTTTTATTTCTATTCTAATAAATATGGATGTTGAATGTTTTTAAATATTTAGAGATTATTGTAATTTTAAATTAAATTTTGGGGGTGTTACATGAACATGTAATGAAATTTAAATCATGTGTATATATAATGAAGAACTTATATATGTTTTTTTTTGTAAATTTTGGTCAATTATCATTATTAAATGAGGTTATTGAAAATGAACCATTATAGGAATCTAAAGGAACCTCTTGTATATATTATATCCTTTGATGAATGAATTTCATATTGGATGAAAAAGAACCCACCTCAATCCCATGCTATTATATTGTTTTATATAGTAAATGAATGATATTTATGAGGGGTTCAATGGAGAATGCATAGAATAAATCAACCCCTATCATGGACATTGAATTATTTATATATTCATTTGAATATTAATTATTTTTTTATGGAATTTATTTAATTTATTGTAACATTCGAGTAATTCCACCTATTTAAAATATTTTTAAACATTCAATCAGTCATCCTTAAATATATTTTATCATTGAAAACATTTATCTTATAGAAAACTATTAATGGATGAAATTAGATTGTTAAATTTTAACATTTTCATTTCATATCAATTTTAGGGTGTTATGAGAGTCATTGAAAATATCTCAGAAAAGTGAAAAATTATCTATCAAAGAAATATAATACATTTTGAAGTCAATGTCATTATGTATCCCTACATTATTATATGATATTTTTGAAAATGATGATATATAAAAAAAATCACCTGTTTTTCATATTTATGAAATATGAAATTAATTATTGATGTCGTAGTCTTTTATAATTGTTTAAAACTATAAGATATGATTTTATGGGGGAGAAACTGGATTATGTAATGATAATAATGGTGATGAATTCTTTAGGAATACATGGTTGTGATTTAAATGTTCTTGGAAGATGATTAATCACATTACTTTTCATGAACTATCATCTAACTTATAGACTATGTTTATTAATATATAATAACAAAATTTATTATTAAATTTTATTTAAATATTTTTCTAGAAAAGAAAATGACAAGAGAATATATTAACATGCATTTTATAAATTAGTGATCACAACAAATCTAATGTGTGATATTTTAGAACCCATTTGTAATGTGTTGTACATGTTTTACATAAACATTCATTCAATATATGATGGGAAAATAATTAATGAATAATATTTATAAACCAATGAATTTACGATGATAAGATAATGTGTGAAGAATCCATTTAATTTTTAAAAAAATGTGTTTTTACAAATATTGGATATGGATTGATGAACATCATGAGGATAAAAGATTTAAGTGATCTGGTGTCACAATTTTTATATTGAAATGGAATTTTGATGAGATTATACCATTCTATATATTATTAGAGAGGTAGTTATAGTGTAAAAAAAGATATTTTAGATATTTTTTTGATATATATTGTGAATAATAAATTTATGTATGTTTAAGGAAGGCGATGTCTTGATAACAGTTTCATAGAGTATGGATATTTCTTAGTTATTTTTAACTATCAAAAAATGAGAAAGTTATTGAGAAAGTATCAAAAAGATCCAACCTTGTATGTATTGATTGGAAATTAATTTTTTGATGTATTGGGTTAGAAATTTTTTATATATATTATATTTGATTTTGAAATTTTATTGAAAATATTTTAAATGTTTTGATAAATTAAATTTTTTTATTGTAAGTATAAATAGATGAATAAAAGTGGATAATAAAAATATTAATTTTGTTTTCAATATTAAATTTTTGTCCTAAATTTTTATAATGTGTTTTAATAAAGTTTGGAGGTCATATTCTATACCTATGATACAATATAACAATGGTCATGGCATTGAGAATTTCCCAAAATTAATGAAATGGAAAAGTTATTATAGTTTTTCATTATGAAATGTAACATATTATATATGGTAAATATATTTTAATTTATGATACATAATAACAACTAGTGTATTGTGATTTGAATTAGGTAATGCTCCCTGTTTTATGTGTTATATCTTTTTTGGGAATCATATTATCCAGAATGTAATTTTTTTTATTTCTTGAGCATAGGTATGAAATTGTATTAAGTAATCATTTTATATATAAGATAAAAATTATAATATTAAATATATACACTAAGTATTATCGTGATACATATTTTAAAATAGTGGATACATTATATAATTTCTTATTATTTGTAATATAATTTCATAGTTCATGTAAGATTTAGTAGGTGAATCGTAAATTTATTAATTCACTTGATTCTCATATTTTAATCAATGAATTTAACATTATGATTATTTTCATTATTATAATTATTCATTAAATGAATGTGGGTTTGATACAGATACGTTTAACCATATATAAATAAATCATTTCACTAAACCATCATTTTCATACTAACATTCATTCATAGAAAATATTATTACAATGTGGGTGAAAATTAAAAGAATAAGTTGATAATACCTTTGAAAAAATAAATGATAACTAATGTCTAGAATCCTCATATTTTACATCAATATATTCCACCTCATATTCAGAGAAGACATGTTCATTAATGTTTTAATGGTAATGAAAATTATTTTGATTGAGAATATCCTTTGTATAAGAATGAATGTACTTCCAAAGGATGGTTTGACACTTTTTTAATGAAAATTAAAGAACTCATAAAGAAAATAAATCAATATTTTTGGGTTTTATAGTGATTCCAATATTGGTATTATAAATAATATTATATATTTGGTATTGTTACTGAATATATATATATAGAAGAAAAACTAAATAAGAGTTCTGAAAAGATCAGTACATAATATTTTTGGGATATTTTTATCATTGAAGGATGGAAAAAATTTATACTACCCTACCTCTATTTCTATATATCCTTAATGACAATAACAGTTATACAAAAAAAATTATTTTATAAACTATTTTTTTGTTCAATAATGTGAATAAGAAGAAATTTAGTGACTCCAAAATATTTATTACTATTACATATTCAGTCTATTGAGGATTATTATGCAGGGAAGAAAATTGGGAATAACAGATCAATTATTGTAAAATTTTAATGAGTAATAAATGTTATATTTATGACGTTAAATAATGATATAATGTACATTATTTTAAGAATATTCTTAATCTTAAACATCTAATAACACTTCAAAGTTGATCCAGTTGAATTATGTTATTGATAATGTAATAAATGGAAAATTATAAAGAATTTTGTAGCTTGATGGTTAATATATTATATAGTGGGTTCTAAAAATGTAGCAAATTATTTTAAAAAATAAGTGATTTTAATCCATCCCCTTACATTTGGTTGATTATTGAAAACAATACATACTTCATTTGGGGCCAATTT
Source organism: Viscum album (assembly GCA_963277665.1). Classification (NCBI taxonomy): domain Eukaryota; kingdom Viridiplantae; phylum Streptophyta; class Magnoliopsida; order Santalales; family Viscaceae; genus Viscum; species Viscum album. The sequence continues at coordinate 145,862,694 of OY728133.1, read as the reverse complement.
AAAAAAATATACACCAACATTTCACTCACACATTGTGAGTACAGACTATAATAATTGTTTTACCTTTCCTTATGATTTACATGTTTTTGTTATATGTATGAAAAATGAACATTATTTGATATTGTGAGATATATTCACCCTAATAATTAATGATACAAACGAAACTGTATTTTTTTGGTATAAGTGGACCACACCAATTATTCCCCAAATCAATGTGTGATTCAATCCTCATTGAAAAAACAACTTAAAATAAACTAAAAATAAAAACCATTCATGTAATCATTTATTGGAAAGATTGAAATATAAATCTATCTGTTCCCATAGCTAAAATCTAATGTTTCAGTATACTGAAAAATTATGTATCCGATCCATTCCATAGTATGTAATCTCACTGATTCATGGAGGGATAACCTCAGTTTTATAACTTTTTGGTGATTACCATCATTGTTATTACATGATTTTAATGATAACCTATAACTATAATTCATATATAGTTCTCTTAGGTAAACCATTTTTATGTAAAATATCATACAAGTCCACGTTTGAATGTAATAACGCCTAGTTTTTTTGTAAAATTTATCCCTAATTTATGTATCATTTAAATTCTATTTCGGTTATTTTTTGTTATTTTTGGGAGGTATGGATGAATTATGGTGATTGAAAATAAGGATAGAGTATATATTAATCATTTTTAAGAAACAAAAGCACAATGAGTTCCATGTGGTACGGTATCAAGAACATATTAGACAGTTGGAGGTGAATATAGTTCTAAAAATGGAATTGGGTTATGGGCGGCTATAAGTGTATTTATTTTTATATGACTAAGTAGAAAATTTGATTACTCATGTACTCATTGAGTTATGAATATATTTTTCTAATATGGATTTTTTATTAATTATGGGCTTATATATACTTGGGTAACTTCCACCTTTTCCATTTCTAGTATGTCATCTTGATGACCTCTTCCCTTAATGTCTCTTTTTCTCCCTCCACTTTAATGAAGTAATTTTTCATCTATTTTAAGATTGAATAATTAAATATAAGTTGAATTTAATTATTATCTTCATGAAATAAATTTTTACCATCCTTTAATGTTAATGAAAAAAGGTCCATTTATAATAAAGTTTTATTTATCAATAATTTTCTACATGTGTGCATATTTTATTGATTATACATATCAAATAAGGAATTAAACCTTCTATTTTGGTGTGTTTTGATTAATTAATATGATTTTGAAGACCTCTTAAAATATTTTCTTTTATTCTCATGTGTTATTAAATGAATTTAGTACTCTCTTTAATATTTCATATCTATTGTCTATTATTTAACCTAAAATATTAGTTATAAAAACGAGATGTTGTTAATTTATTTTTATAGGATTTTTATATTTTTAAGGTATTTATAAACTAAAATAAATGTATATCATTTAAAATTTTGTGGTTTAAAAAATATAACTATATAAATAAACATTTATTATTTGGTAAAAGATAATAGTATAATTTATGAAGTCAATGTGGGTGATGAAATGAAAATTTTGATAATTAATGGATGGCTTAACGCATTTTTTGATTCTATATATGTTTACATTATTATATATTGAATTTTATAGGGTTTTCATCATTTATATTGTATTAGTTATAATATTGTTTAGTTAACTCTAGTAATGGATACATTTTTATGTCAAAACCATAATTAAAAATGTTCTTAACACATATTCTTGATTAAAAGTTAATATTACATCTTTAATTAATTTTGTAATGAAAATTATAAAAATATATGTTATTTTTTCCCAAAATTATTATTATTATTTTTTAAAGAGAGATATAAATTATTAATGGGTATTTAATAATTATTAAATTAGATTCCGGTTAATATGTAACAATATTATGTTTTTTGATTAGAATCTTTCTCACTGAAAATAGTGTATTTGAGTATTTAATTGTATATATAATTTTTGTTGTTTTCATGAGTTTTTTGAAAGTGAATGAGTTTTTTTCAATAAAATAAATTTATTTTGAACTTATTGAATGTTTTTCTAAAAAAAGATATGTTTTTAATTATTTCACCAACTATTTTATTATGTGATTTGATTTTAGATAGACACATTTAAAGACCATTCAGGAATGATTTAATTGGATACCTTATTACATTTTTCATGGGTTTGGTTAGGAATTTCACCTTAAATTATAATTTATTAGCTTACATGTTTTTTAAGTTTATCGATGCGGGCCATGTGATTATGTATGTTATTCCATGATTGATATAAATATCTATATAGAGATTGATTGTATATTTAATGAGACATTATTGTTTTATCGGATAATAATAAAAACATTTATCAAGTGATGAAAATGATATTTCTAAATAATTTAATCTATTTAATCTATTTATATATGTACATGTCAAACACAAAGGGCTAATTGGGGTTGTAGTGTTATGTATAGATGATTTATTACCTATTCTTAAACGTACACAATGAATGCGCATATATATTATATATATAATGATTATGGAAATGAATTGAGTCCTTAGTAGATGGGAGTTGGTGTTTAGGTAAATCATTGACCTGTATATGTATGAATTTGGTGCCATGTGAGGGGATTCCCAAATGTTTCATTATATATTTTTCTTTTCATTTTCAATCATATATTTTTACATGAGTTTTACATTCTAGTATTGTCTCAATGTTGGAATAATATTAACCTATATAAGATATTTCATAAACATTATTTATAATTTTATTGATGGTCAAATTACATATTTACATTAAGATTATTATTTTTTTAAATATAATTTGAGAGATTTATAATTGTAACTCTCTCCACAAATGAAATATGTAGAACATTAATTATAGTCATTAGACTCTAGGGATCAGGTTGTGAACATAAGTATTTAGGATGATTAAACCAAATGGAAAAATTATGATAGATTAGGATATTATAAAATAACATTAGAAATTTATATTATTCAGTTGTCCTAATATTTGGTAAATTGAATGTTTATTAATGTGTTGGGTAATGGTATCAATGTTTTGTGTGTTTTCCAAGTTAAGAAACCCATAGTAGATGTCTATTCCACCTAACCTATATATTATATTATTGATGATATATATATGTGATAATTTTGTACTTGATGGTCACTCAGTTAACTGAGGTAACTGGTTTATTCATCAACCATTTTTACACTTTTTGAATTTAAATTTCTATGTGCATATGTATCTTTGAATAATTAATGCTGCTATATTAATAAATTATTGGATAATTGATAAAATACTCATTATATTATATTATATGTTTTTATTCATGGATTAATTTAATAAAATATATGTAATTAATTCAAAGATGTAATGTTTTTTAATTTTGAATTTATAATTCATGACTATATTAAAGTCGTGATACATTAGGTTTTTATTTATAGAATTTTTCAATATTTATTGATATCTTATGTTTTAATTATTATATAATTAAATCACTTAAAATGTTAGTTTATGTTTTAATGTGATGGATTTTTGTGGGATAATAATTACGAGGGGAATATGGATGGGAAAAATAATTATCTTCTCCCATGAGTGAGATTGTGACCATAGTAGAGACTATGATAACATAGATATTTCATTAATTATTTCCGAATATGGATGGAAGATCACCACATACGATCATGGTTCTATAACATGTTGATTCGGTTTTCAGAGTGCAATATCCCCTATCATTAAAAAATATATAGTTCAATGATGATTTTTGAGTGATTTGATGTGATTCAAAAGATAATTGAGATGATATATTATCAAAATGAAAATAATTATAAACATAATATTTTTAATATTGTGGGAAATAATTTTTCATAGTTGGATTTCATGATTGATTCAAATATTGAACAAATTAATATTAAATGATAATTTCCTAGTAATATTCTTGAATATTTTTCACCAATTAATATTAATAATGGATATTGGTCAATATTCCAAGGGGATAATTATTTGAATATGATTTTTTATCATAAATTTTAATCATTATTTTTCTTCTATTTATATCTAATTGTAGGATTTCGTGTGACATATAAAAATAATCCACATGATTATCATATAATATTGGGGATTTGATCAATGTTTTATCTTTCTTAACATACAAACATAGATGTGTACGAAGGATCTCTTTGAAAATAGGGAACCTAAGGAATCGATAAGGGACATAGTTGGACTAGGTGGATATGGAAATAAGAATAATTGGAAGGGATATAAATAAACTTTATTTAACATGAAAAAATGTGGCATAGTGGAAGAAATTCAATCCCCTCTAACTAGAGTAATATAATTATTTTAGTTTTATAGTTTGGAAAAATAGGAAGTAAACATCCTTTTTATGCTAGGGATCCAAAGGATTTTCACTCTTATGGGAAAATTTGTACTCTTTCAGATGATATGTTTGAATAGAGATTATAGGTTAGAAGCAACGATTCATTTTCCTCACTAGTGTATAGTACATGTGTTTTTGTTTTAAAACGAATCTGTTGTGTTGAAAATTTAGTGGATTGATGGAAGGTGCATAATTTTGGAATGAATACTCATCCTAAGTATATTTATATAATATGGAATCCCTAATAGGATTATGTTATTTTATTATATGATCTATTCTAGGAGTAATGATATTGACTTGTTGAATTAGTGTCGATTTTGTCCTAGGTGTTCAGTGGATTGAATTTACCAAAATTCAATTTACATGGATTATAGTAACATAATTAAATCATATGGATCCATAGTTCCTTGCATAAAATCTATTTCTGATAATACACGTAAGGTACCATGTTCAATGGTTGATAAATAAATGTTAGAGTAAGATGATTTAGATCTAGTGGATTATCATTAAAAGGATAAAATTGTTGTTAATTCATTTAGGATAGTATTTTTGGGTTCATAAATAATTCCCACATCAACATGTATGAATATCAATCAGTAACATATAAACATTGATTCATTTCTCCTCTTATCTCCATTTTGTGTTATGAATAATCCTTAAATGGGAATTTGTATTCGGATTGGATGGTCTCAACTAGGAGTAACAATCTTGACATGGGTTCACGTAAAATAGTTTACCACTAACATATGTCATGAATGAGGTTTTTCCAAAGGATTGGATTTTGTTATTAGAATAGACTAAATAAATATTTTCTATAAAGGCTATGATGAATCATAGGAGTATGGTCGAGGTGTGGGGTATAATATGTTATATTTTATATAGTAAGAACCAATAGATCAGGGTGAATTTTCCTCTATAGATTATGGTATGATACTAGTTAACTTTATATTATTAATAGTTTTATTTCCTTATATATTTTCACATTGCATTATATTTTATTGTTTTTATTTAACCTTAGTTTGGATATTCATATTCTATTAGTATTTTTTCATAGAATTCATGATTGAAATAAATACATGATCCTCTTATGAAATGATTATTTTAATATGTCATTCAATAGATATGTAAATATTTTTGATTATATATCATTCAAGATGAATGTGATTAAGTTTATGGAAGTGATGGAATAGAAGTCAAATATTTTGGAAAATATTTATTGTTACTATAGATAAAAACAAATCATTTCATCCCATGAAAAAGAATATTTTTCTAGAATAGTTTTATAATCATTCTAAAAACATAAATTACAATATTAGAAATATCTTTAAGATTTCATCATATGAAATAGGGATGGTTCATTTGTTATCTGAGAGTATTTATAATTTCTTTTTCTTATATTGTTAATTAGTAAAATTATTTATTCCTAGAATATATTGTAGTATTTATTCTAAATAGGATGGCACTATAAATGATTGAATTAGTATAAGGTACTAAGTATTTAATGTAAAATTCTTATCATGTATCACCAAATTAGATTAGATACATCATGAAATGGATAGATTAAATCAATAATAAATGATTCATTTGAAAGAGATATTATTCAAGGGTTCATCTAGTGATTTATAATAAAAATTTATATGAATGATTGTATATTTTTATCAACTATTTTCATTTAAATAAAGTAACAAATAAAAACCATTATACTTTTTCATGAATTAATTATTTATTTTCATTTTTTAGTGGTACATGGTTACTTTTGTAGAGGATTCTTTAAATGGGTTATTATAATTTGATCTTGAAAACTAAATCTATTCAAAATATTAGATTTCAAATAAGGTAATAAATTTTTTTACTATTGGTAATGATGATCAAATAAAATAATATAATAAATTTAATTAAGTAATTTAAGAATCATGTTTTCCATTATTATTTGGATTCACATATGATAATTTTTTCAATGATATATTGAAATAATAACAATCCTATGATGATGAATGAAATAATTTAACTATTTTTCTGCACACATTGAGGCCAGTAATTTCAATACCATGATATAACTTCTTATTTTTGGGCCTAAGAGGTGGAATTTCATGATTATTTACTCTATTAATATGGGTTACCAATATATGTTGAGAAATTATTAATTATAATATTTTATGGGATTCCCATGAATGGTTTCAAGATAAAGAGTTTTTAGGAACATGTAGGTTATTATCATCAATTTATGGAAGACTTGTATCTCTTTTCTTTTTTGTTGAAGGAAATGACTAAAATCTATGTGAATTTGATGTGGGATGATAAATTTTCAACTATAATTCAATACCCAGATAAGAGATTTATGTACGTTCATATAATAAATTTACCATTGTTAGAGATGCATTACAAGGTATATAATGATGAATAATTTGTGGTATTAGGGTGTGGTTTTGTTTAATAAGGTTAATTAGTGTTATATATATTTTCTAGAATACTATATATGAGATAAATTACCATAATCATGATCTTGATATTGATATGGTCTTATATATGCTAAATGTGTTGAGATATTATTATTTTTGGAAATCCATGGTACACACTAACAATAGTATTTTTATGTATATATTTTTTTCAGAGGGATTTATATATTGTATTGAGATGAAGGGTTGTATATTATTAAATATTCATATTTGAGATGACATGCACTATTTTAAAAGGCAGTAACATTGACAATTCATTCAGAATGAATTATTTGGATGGTATTGTTTATATATTAAATGATGATAAAAATATTATATAATATTTCTCATAATTTTTTCATGAAATATCTGATGATAAATCCAATGTTTTATTAGAACCATTTAATATCATATCATCCTTAATTAAATAGCAATGTAAGGAAATAATTCATACTTTATGTACTGATTTTATCTTTAAAGACTATGTGGTGGGAAATAGATGCCCAAATATATGCTTAAGGGTGATTTGATATTCCACTTCAATATGCTTATTTATTTTTATATGGTTTAATGAGAGTAAGTGGTGATATATATTAACATTTATTTTTTTTAATTTTCAATATAGATTAACTAAATTATACAAAAGGGTTCAATTAAATTTTAGGAGGCCATGTATGAAATAAGACTTGGCTATTTTATTCCACTAGTACTTCCTATTAGTTGGTAAAAGTTAATCATCATTGGAAATTAGGTAAAATACATTTTACCCATTCTAGAGTAATATATGTGTGATATTACAATATATTTCATGAAATTTTTCCAATGATCATAGTATGTTAAGGACTTAGTTTTGGTAGTTATTTATTGATTTAATAATGATGTACATTTTATATCAATTATAGAGATTCAAATAGTTGATGCTTGTAAAGTGACTAATGACAATGAAATAATGATTCATTTAATGACGAGTAATTTCATATTCTCGGATCATGATTCTTTATTTATTTCATGATTTAAAAAGCCTTTTCAATAATCATTTGGCACTTAAGTGAATATGAGAAAGAATTTTCAACAAAAAATGAAAGACTGCATTATTATAATGATCTGATTCCTGTGAAAATGATTAATAAATGTATCTTTAACAATTGTGTATCCTAGGAATATAATTCATATAATATAGATAATTATTTTAATAATATTTACCATCAATAATTAAGATGGCTTGGTTTGATGTAATGAGGGTGTCATCTTTCTTTATGTATAGTTTGGTGCTGGATATTTCTGATTGACTGAAAATGATTAGGAATCAATTAGCTAAAACATAGATTATGTTTAATAAATATTATAATATTAGATATAATATTTTTGAGTTAGATATTTTATATGATTAATTTCTTCACATTTCATCTTATTTAGGATATTAGATAAATGATGAGAAAAGAAGTTGGTTTCATATAGTTTTGAACATTTTAGATTCTCAAAGGAATCATGTCTGTTTCATATCACGTAATGTTACAATAAATTTATACTGTTTTATAAGTTCTATATCATGTGTCACATCTAGGGATATATTAATTGAAAAATATCATATTCTTCATTTTTATGATGTTGATTTGTAGTTATTTATTACTTTTTATGAAATATAAGTGTGTGATATTGATTCCAATGAAATGGACATTCCAAAAATATTCATGCCACTTATCTTTGGTTTATGGGAACATAGATTTATTATAGTTAATAAATTTGGATATAAAGTTTAAATGAGCTCCCAATGGATATAATTTTTATTTTTGGACACTCAATGATGTATCTAATATATGAGAAACCTGATGTTTGGTTTTTTATAATGAATTCATTATTTTAGGTATGTTTCCATTTTAAACTATGATGTATTTAGAATTATTATTTTCTACTTTTTATTTATTTTTGGATATTAGGATATTGAAGTTGAGAATAGAGGAAGATATATGGGTATTTTTTTGACTTACTATAAATTATTATATGTATTCATTGGTTGGGTATTGGGTTTCTTAATGAAAATGAGAGGTATAGTTTTATTATGATTAGACAGTATGTGTCCAATAACTAGCGTCAACATAATTGGTTCTGGTCATTGGTTACCCTATGAGTGAAAAATAATTTTATATTCGAATCACATTCTAATTTTTATTATTATCTAAATGTGGTCATGTTACCCATTTTCTCATTAATAGAGTTCATTTTGACAAACATATCATTCTATATTCTCTATTTTTACATCTACCATTAATGCGTGATTTCATCTATATGTAATGTTGGAATCATGATCCCTAAAAAGTACATTAGTTTTCTTATAATTAACTACAGGAAATCCATAATTATTTGTTAATGAGTTATTGTTCGGTCACTATAATGTTATATTTCTCTCTAATTGATTCAAGTTCTTTGATTTTATAGTTTTGATATGATCTAACTGGAATTAATAATTTTTTCTTGGTGAAGTTTTTTAACATTTTATGGGGTAGTTATTATGTTACTTTATTTTGTGTTTAATCAAGATATTTTATATAATTAATAACAATCCTTCTAATTTAGAATTTCATATGAGTTAATTTACATGTAAATTAATCTCCATAAAAGATGAATTGTTTTCATGATTTATAAATAAGGTTTTTAAATTAAAGATGTATTAAATGACTGAAATTATATATCATAACATACAAATTAGTAGAGTAAACTGTAAAAAATTTATATAATATGTTATTTTAATGTAATAATTAATTATAAAATTAATAATGTGAATTTAGAGTACGGAATTTTCTACCTTTATCATATTAATTAGTTTTTTTGTGTAGTTTACTTAAATATAAATTAATTTCATTATGAATTAGATTTAGTGAATTATCATGAGTAAAATGATTGATGTAGTATACAATATGATTTGAGATACTTATGTAATTATTTTTTAAAAAATACATAGGAATATATGATAAACACATATAATAAATTAGAAGCATTAATCGTGTTTTTCTCTGTTTTTTATAAAAACATTAGGATTAAAAGGGATGATTTCATACAGTTATTTTCATTTTTAATGAGCTAAATTAAAATATGAAGGATTAATAGATATTTAATAATTTAATGAGGTCTGGGTTTGTGTGTCTTAATATGCAGATTTTCAATTAAACTGTTGTTATAGAAAATAATTTATAAAGGCATGTAAATGGATTTGAAATTAATGATTCCTTCTTGTTTATTAGAAAATTCAATGAGTAGTATATGTTGGATATTTATTCTTAATATAAACATGAGTTAATGAAATTTTTTATTACTCGTTATCATAATGATGGTCACTTATACATATCCATGAGTTACAATAAGAAATTGGATATTGGTAATGTGGCCATGTGTTTAACTGGGACTTGTGTTAGGCCTTGGAGTATGTGTGATTCAACATTTTCAAAATTTAATGGATGTGAGCCATGATTCTGGGTGTGATTCTTATTATTTATATCCAATGTTATACCTATATTGTGAATTTTTTTGATACTATGTAAGTGTATTTAATAAAAAATGGAATGTTATTTTCATATTTAATATTATATTATTAAATTATATAAAATATTTTCCCCATTTAAATGAAATATTATAAAATCCAAAGGATTACTATGGTTGTAGGGGTTTCGATTGAGTTTTCACTCTCCCTTTATATACATACACACACACAAATATCATTTTTATTGTAATTAATAATGGGTTAATTCTTGTATGGAAAAAATGACTAAGTAGCTATGAAATGTATTCAAGAGACATATTGGGCAAACGTACGTATGCATTTCAAGTCCCGTGTAGAGGATTCCCACAAATTTATTTATTTTTCCATTATTTTTGAATGATAATTTATTCGTAATAAATTTTATACGTTAATTTTATCTATATATATATATGGATCAAATGGGAATTTGTGGGGGATATTCATGGATTTTTGAAAAATATCAATAATAGGTTCCACTAATTATGGATATTGGAATGTTTAATCTGGTACATATATATAATAAACCATTAGATGTTAAATATCACCATAATAGATATCAATAAACCCTTATTACTTGTATCTAGCCTCTAATGATTAGGTATTTGAAATTATGAAATATGATATTTTCTTATGGGGAATGATCTTACATAGGTGGAATTTTACATTGAAGACTATTCCCATTAGCATATATTGGCCTCACTATGTCATTCACGATCCAACCCATAATCCTCAAAATATTTATATTAATGTTATACATTTGTTTTAATTACCATTCGAAACATCCTTCAAAAACCACACCTAGCTATAATAATATTTCATTAACCCAATGATTACACTATCTATAGTCACATGGAACCTTTTGGAAAAAAATATGAAATATCTTCCAAGGTAATAATGATTTAACAAAATTATATATAACTCTTATAATACCATCATATATAAGTAGCCTAAAATGTTTTAGCGAAAACAATCATTGATGGTTCTTGAAACATACCACCATGATGGAACGACTGAATCTATGTCCTATTATGAATTTTTTAAACATTCACCCACAAAATATCTCAGTCACTACTCATGTCACCCTGACATAGGTATCCATAACCTCCTACAAGACTCCAAAAAACCCGCATATTGATTTCATAATGATATTTATAATACCTCCCTTCCAAAAGGATGTAACACATTTAACATACTTGATTAATCTTATATAATTCGTCACTGATTATTTAAACGTTATGAATCACTAAACAAAAATTTTTTTCTAAAATTTAATGAAAAAAAATGCAATGGTGCATCACATGACATAGACTCTCTCTGTCATGACCTGCCTTCACTAAAAAGGAGGGAAGGGTCAGCAGATTGCTAGGCCCTTCCCTCTTTAAGTTAAAGGAGAGATAATGACCCCCGAGACCAGCCTTCAATAGGTCCTAGAGTGGAGACTAGCACCAAGGGTATAGAAATTTCTCACAAATGGAAGGCATTACCCCTTTTTGTTTTACAAGATCGAGATATAAGATGATGAAACTCAACAACATCAAGGTAAAAGATAAGTAAAGCCAAAAATAAACCATTCCCACATGCATGCTCCAAAAGTAAAGCCACAAAGTAAAAAAGGTGACTACAAAGGTAAGTACCAAAGTGGAAAAGAAACAATTAAAACTGCCCCAAAGGTCCGAGCTAGTATGGTCTTGCGTGATCCCCGAAGTCCTCCTGGAAACCTGAAAGCAGTTTTATATACGTAGGGTGAGCATACAAGTACACTCAGTAGGGAAAACCAAGGACTCTCGTGCACAAGTGGGGGGACATGCTAAAGTCCCATGAGAAAAAAAGAGTAAACCAAACACCTTTCAAGGTAACCTATCCACCCCAGGCCTCACTAAGGAACACTCCCCAAATAACGAAAGTCAAGTAATATATATATAATTAGAGCACATCATTGTTTGGGTACCCCGTGCCACTTTCCCACTGGTTATTGAGACATCCTACACAGCAGACCAATCCTGCCATTCTGTCACCCCAGTACCACTGCCACACCCGCCCGCACACACCTGGGCCACAACCACACGCAGTCCCACTGCCGAAATCCCGCCCACACACACCTGGTCCACAACTGTCACACGTAACCACACCTACAAACACCTAGTCCATAACAACCACCACCACGCCCGAAGACACCTGGGCCAGAAGATCCACTGCCACGCCCGAAGACACATGGGCCTCATCCCGGAGATGCTTGGGAAACCACCTGCCGCACACACCTGGCCAACCGTCAAACTGCCCCGCCCGAAGGTTCTTGGGATAATAATGGACCTCAGGCCATCACAGCATGCCCGAAGATAGTTGGGATATCTGGGAAAGGGAGCAGAAAAGGAGCTAATAACCAGACACTAAGAATAGTTATGGGAAATCACCCTCCCCCATGAAATGGGGCTGTTCGGCACTAAGTGCTCAACTTGGGTGGGGCGCGAATAAGAAACACAAAGCTACAAGTATATGTATAGGTAACAAATAATCACCCAAATCTTAGGTTTTCCTAACCAGCCTACAGAACACAACACCACTGCGTCCAAGCCACAGGTCACGACTCTCGCCAACAAAACCCATTTGTCCCATTCTTGTTTCATGTTCAGTAATAATGTTTTATTAAGTTTAAGCACTACTGAGCAACTATTTGGCATAGGCACAAGTCCAAGAGACTAAATAGTCAAGTATCAACCGTAACGCCCACACCAGGTTCTCAACAACAGAGGATCCCACCCCGATTCGTGATATAAACAAGTACACTCCCGGTCTTAAAACTCAAAACCACCGAATCCATACCAATAGGGGATCCCATCCCCAAATTCATACAACCACCGAGAGTATAAAGACATGGGATCCCATCCCCTCCCACATTTCCATCAATCGGTCCGAAAAAGAAAACAACCAACTACCACCATCAACACAAGTCAAGGTCATGCCAGTATTTTCAGATTTAAACGACTTAACACACTCCATGATTTAAATTTTTGTGTTTTTTAACTAGGGTTATCACATAAGGATTGATCCTGGTGCCTCAATTTATTTGGCCGGATATACGTGATTAACCAATTTACTTTTCACATCAGGAGTTTACAACCACAACAATCCATTTAAAACATCAGTAGGGGTTCATTAGTGCACAAATAACGACCAACAACTGCCTCTATTTTCAGAAGGCATAAGCCAGCATGAGTCAACAAGATGGTCATAATATAAACAACATCAATGATCACATCCCCCCTCTTTCTTTATAGAATCCAGTTCATTATCTTCATTTAGGTATGGTCTGTCCAATTCTACAGAACAGAAGCATGCCCACCCAGCATGATACACAAAAGTGAGTGGCGAATGAGAAATTCCCTACTTGTTGATAGATGATCGACATTTAGGCCAGGAGCGGAACGTTACGGATAACGACGCGGCGCGCCCGATGCACCAGAATCTGTTTGTGAAATGCCGCGATCGAGGAAAGGTGAAACCACGACTAACCCTTGGTTTATAAGTACCACATATGGATGAGGTGAGAACGCGAAACCGTATAAGGCGCATGGGTCGTGGGTTGATCACGCAGCTCCACTCATCATTAAAGGGGTTCGAGTGGTTTAAACTGACTCATTAATTGATTAAGTATTTTATTGAAACTCTTATGCGTGTTACGAGTCTTTAAAACACACTCAAACAGGTCAAAATAGGGTTTGAAACCCTATTTGCGCAAAAAGGAGTGCTACTGGAAATAACCCACGGGGTAGGCCGAGATACTGGTAGGCAGAGCTACAGGTAGGCTGCAGCTACCGAGAGGCCGAGCTACCGGTAGGCTGCAGCTACCGGTAGGCCGAGCTACCGGTAGGCTGCTGCTATAGGTAGGCCACAGCCACCGGTAGACCGAGTTATCGGTAGGCTGCTGCCACTGGTAGACCGAGCTACCAGTAGGACTTCTACCGGTAGGCTAAGGCTACCGATAGGCCTACACCACCGTCATTCCCAGACCCGAAAACCCAAACGAGATTTTCACAAAGTAATGGACCCCAAAAACCCAGTCCATTACATCAGATACATCTCAAACGATTCTCGTCCTTGAGAATCCAAACAAAACCAGAATGGAAAAGAGGGTCCGAACAACCACCTCGAAAGATACCTCTTAGGAGCGAACCCATGATAACTAAAACATTTCCCTTCCAAGAACCAAGCAACATACCATGCCAAACTACCAGGGAATGTGGGTTGGGGAGTCTCCTCCACCATGTCAAGATATTATCCGCTTTGGGCGGCACTGACTCGCCTGCACAGGTTTGATCGCATCCACCTTAATGCGTCTTGATTAGGGGTCGGGTTCTCTCCTCCCCATAGCCAGGGATTTTCACACACAAACAGAGGAAGGAAAACCATTACATTTCATAGCCAAAAGACAAAACGTTCTACCGCAATAGGTACAACAAGGAACAAACTCAAAAAAACTCTGGGTACTGGGTACGCATATGTGCTTCCCTCTCCCACATACTCTCCTCAAGCCCACCTTGTCTCCACAACACACGAACCAAGGGGATGGTTTTCCCACAAAGCACCTTCTCCTTGCGATCCTCGACCATCACTGGTCTCTCCACAAAGGTCACGTCCTCCTCGATGTCCAGCTCACCCCAATCAAGAACGTGTGAATCGTTGTGCAGATACCGACGGAGCTAGGACACATGGAAGACACCATGTATCCTCAGTAGCGGCAGTGGCAACGCTAGCTGATAAGCCACCTCTCCCACCCACCGCAACACTTCGAAGGGTCCGATGAACCTGGGGGAAAGCTTAGCCCCCTTGTCGAACCTCCGCTGCCCACGCCGAGGGGATACCTTCAAGAACACGTGGTCCCCAACCTCAAACTCCAAGGTCCTCCCCCTAGTATCAGCATACAACTTCTGTCGGTCCTCGGCCGCCTTCATCCTTTTCCGTATGATCTGAACCTTCTCTGTTGTGTTCTACACCACCTCTGGGCCAAGGATGCCTGCCTCTCCTACATCGGCCCATCACATAGGTGAACGGCATGGTCTCCCGTATAAGGCTTCAAACGGGGCCATATTGATGGTAGAGTGATATCTATTATTGTAGGAGAACCCTACCAGGGGCAAGTGTCGCACCCATGATCCTCCTGAGTCCAGAACACATGCCCATAGCATATCCTCCAAGGTCTAGATGGTGCACTCTGTTTTTCCATCTGTCTGGGGATGGAAAGCAGTGCTAAGGCGTAACCGGGTGCCAAATGCATGCTGCAATCCTCTCCAGACATGCGAGGTAAACCGTGCATCCCTATCCGAGACTATAGACCTCGGAACTCCATGAAACCACACCACCTCATCCACGTACTTTCGTGCCAAAGCATCCACAGTACTCTACTCCTTGATTGCCAGAAAGTGTGACAATTCCTTCAACCTGTCCACTACCACCCAAGTGGCGTCGTATCCCCCTTGGACCTTGGGTAGTCCCATGATTAAATCCATCAAGATGTCATCCCACTTCTACTCGGGGACATTTAGGGGCTGCAGTAGGCCACCTGGAACTCGGTGTTCAGCCTTCACTTGCTGACACACTAAGGACATGACCACAAACTCTGCCACCGCTCGCTTAACTTCGGGCCACCAGAACTGCCTCTTCAGTCCCCGATACATCTTGGAAACTCCTAGGTGTACCACCAGGGGTGAGTTGTGGAACTCACTGAAAACCTTGCCACGCATCACTCCTGGAACAAAAAACCATTTCTGGAAAAGCATCCGGTTCTGACCATCCTCTGTCCATCCTTCCGGAGCATTACCCTGGTCAACTCGGTCACGCATCACTTCGCACTCCGGGTCTCCCCACTGAGACTCCTCCACTTGTCGAAACATAGATGATTGCACTATCATCTGATATAGGCAGCCTCTGCCGCTATCCATCTTCGCATCCAGGTGTAAGGCAGCTGACTCCTCCATAGCCTTCCAGGTGTCTGCCGACTCTCAGACCGCATCCTTCTGCGTCCTCCTGCTCAAGGCATCGGCCACCACATTTCCCTTGCCCTCTGTATAAGAGATATCAAAGTTGTAATCCTAGAGGAACTCCACCCATCTCCGCTGTCACAAGTTTATGTACCGCTGGGAGAAGATATACCTCATGCTTTTGTGATCCGTGAAGACCACAAAGCGTTCCCCGATGAGGTAGTTCTGCAATAACTTTAGAGAAAAAATGACTGTTGCAAGCTCTAGGTCGTGGGTGGCATAATTACGCTCATGGGGGCGTAGCTGCATGGACCCTTAAGAGATCACCCCTTGTCGCTGCATCAACACGCATCCGAGGCCCTATCCTAAAGCATCACAGAACACCTCATAGGCCACCCCTTCTTCTGGTAATCTCAGCACTGGGGCACTAACCAACTTATCTTTTAGATAGCTGAAGGATAACTCGCACTGCTTGCTCCACACGAAAACCTGGTCTTTCTTGGTCAGGGCTGTAAAAGGGGCCGCAACTCGGGAGAAGTTAGGTATGAACCTCTGATAGCAACCCGCAAGCCCAAGGAAACTACAGACCTTTGACACATTCTTGGGTGATGCCCAAGAGACTATCGCCTCAACAATTGATGGGTCCACCGCTACCCCCTGCTCAGATACCACGTGCTCGAGGAAGTTCACTTCCCGTGTCCAGAACTTTCATTTCGACAACTTCCCATAGAGATGATGATGTCGGAGGACCTCTAAAACCATCCTCAGGTGCTCTGTATAGTCCTCCTCTAATCTTGAGTAGACCAGGATTTCATCGATGAATACGACCACGAACCGATCCAGGTACTCCTAGAAGATGGAGTTCATAAGCCCCATGAACCCAACTGGGGCGTTCGTAACGCTGAAGGGCATGACTACGAAATCGAAGTGTCCATACCTGCATCTGAACGTCGTCTTCGAGATGTCTCCCTCCTTCACTCTTAGCTGGTGATACCCAGACCACATGTCGATCTTTGAGAACCACCCTGCCCCTTTCAGCTGGTCGAAGAGATCCTCTATCATCGGAAGAGGGTAATGATTCTTGATCATCACCTGATTCAGCCTCCTGTAGTCGATGCAAAACCTGAGACCACCATATGACTTCTTTACGAACAAGACTAGAGCGCCCCATGGTGACGCACTTGGGAGAACATAAACCCTCTTCATCAGATCGTTAATATGGATCTGCAACTCCCATAGCTCTGAAGGTACCATCCGGTAAGAAGCCATCGAGATCAGACGAGTGCTGGGCAGCAGGTCTATCCCAAACTCGATATCACAGTGAGGGGGTAGAGTCGTCAACCCCCCAGGGAAGATGTCCATAAACTCACAGATGATCTCTGGTACTTCTACCATTTCAGCATCTACAGATTCCACTGTCAGCTAGACCAACAAGGAGAGGAGGGTTTCCTCTCGTCTGTTGCCCTTCCGACCACCCTGCTCACCGGTGGAGGTAACACGCCGGCCGCCCCAGTCTGAGAACACGACCCTTCTTCGTAAAAAGTCGATGATGGAACACACAGAAAATATCCAGTAGATGCCTAGGATGACATCGTATGGATATATCTGTCGTAGGAGAAGATCCCTAACCGACTAATGTGGCCCTATCATCAGTCTACATCCCCGAAAAACAAAAAACAAGTTGGTCTGACCTCCGACTGGTGTGCTCAACACTAGGGGATCTGTAATTATCTCCTCATCTAAACCCAAGGCATGGGATAGGCATGGTGCAAAAAAGGAGTGCGAAGCTCTGGTATCAAACAAGGAATAAGCAAGAGTGCTAAACAGACTGATGGTACCTCGAACAACCTCTGGCCCTGCTGGAACTACTGCCTCTGTGGCGTGTAACTGTCCACGCCCAGCTCCCCTACCCCTCAGCTGTCGACCACCTCCCCGACCACTCCCCGGTCGAGGTCCCTGAGGTTCACCCTGATGTCGGCCTCCTCCTCCTCCTACGTCTGCCCTCAGAGGAGCAGGAGCTCGCTCTCCCTGATGCTATTAAAAAGGTCTGGCTGGAAGCTGCTGTTGGGGCGGGTGCGGGAGGTGTCCGCCACCGCCGTACCACACCCGGTCTGGACACTGACTCTGGAGATGTCCGGGGCTCCCACAGACGAAGCACCGCGGTCCCAGGCCCGAAGGGAAAGGGCGAGGGCTGGGGGATCGAAACTGAAACTACTGCGGTCTGCACCCTACTGGTCGGAACCTGGAGGGTCCTGATGTTGGAGACCTGGTGCTAACGGACTTTCCCTTGGATGGTCCCAGCTGAATCCCATCTCGTGACACTCCTCCAAGAGCATGCATCCTATCCACCACATCGGCCGTCTTCTGGACCTCCAAGTACGTCGGAAGGGTATAGGGGGTAACAACATTCTAGAGGGAGGGTCAGAGCACCTCCTCTAAACGTCTTTCCCGAGACTCCTCGTCAGGTAAGTGGTCAGGAGCAAAACGTAGGAGGTCCTTGAACTTGATCCCTAGAACCCTCACGGACATACTCCCTGCTGGAGGGAGAGTAACTCCGGTCTCTTTTCTGCCTTCATCGTCGAGGAGAGGAATTCCGCCCGGAACACCCTCTCGAAATCCACCCAAGCCACCTCAGACTCTCTCCTCTCCCCCAGGTAAAGCGTCCACCACTGACGCGCCTCTCCCCGGATCTGGGTGATGGCCAGAGGAATCCAGTACTCGGCCGGGGCCTGATTTAGGCCTAAAGCTATAACTAGATCCTCTTGCTAGCCTTTCGTCTTCATGTCGGAGGTTTTGCCCTCATACTTCTCGAGGGCCTATCGCTGGAAGGCCCGAAGAGTCTTATGCCACTGGTCTCCCTCTTCATCTCAATCATCTCTCTACCGATCGGCCAAAGTAGTCTCCGGGGCCTCGATCTTCTGTACCACACTTGGTCGCCTTTCAGGTGCCATAGCTGCAATGTAAACACGGAATGCCTAATCCCAAGTAGTGTAGAATATCGTTCTTAAAACTTCTCAAAATTTTAATTTATTCTTAATTCCTAAGACATCCCAGAAACACAAGAACACAAGTCTTTATGATGCAGGTACCTTTCCTAGGGTCTCTACCCTGCAATCAGTGTGGCCTCACTTGGTCGTTCGGTAGGTCCAGAGTCCTTGCATAGGATCATGAGGGGCCCTAAAATCCCATGTCCTATCCGGTATTCCCTGGCCTAATTCACGCGCCAAGGTCACCCAAAACTGTTTCCTTACCATCCCATGCAATCCTCAACGTGCCTAACTCCAGACTCCATCCCATCTCTCAACTTCGCTCTGATACCATTCTGTCATGACCCGCCTTCACTAAAAAGGAGGGAAGGGTCAGCAGATTTCCAGGCCCTTCCTTCTTTAAGTTGAAGGAGAGATAATGACCCCCGAGACCTGCCTTAAATAGGTCTCGGAGTGGCGACTAGCACCAAGGGTATATAAACTTCTCACAAATGGAAGGCATTACCCCTTTTTGTTTTATAATATTGAGAGATAAGATGATGAAACCCAACAATACCAAGGTAAAAGAAAATTTAAACAAAAAATAAACCATTCCCACATGCATGTTCCAAAAGTAAAGCCACAAAGTACAAAAGGTGACTAAAAAGGTAAGTACCAAATAGGAAAAGCAACAATTGCAAATTCCCCCAAGGTCCTAGCTAGTATGGTCCTGCGTGATCCCTGATGTCCTCCTAGAAACCTGAAAGCAGTTTTATATATGTAGGGTGAGCATACAAGTACACTCAGTAGGGAAAACCAAGGCCTCTTGTGCACAGGTGGGGGAACGTGCTAAAGTCCCGTGAGAAAAAAGGTGTAAACCAAACACCTATCAAGGTAAACTATCCACCCCAGTCCTCACCATGGAACACTCCCCAAATAATGCAAGTCAAGTAATATATTTATAATCAGAGCACATCGATGTTTGGGTACCCCGCACCACTTTCCCGCTTGTTATTGGGACATCCTACACATCAGACCAATCCCGCCATTCTGTCACTACAGTCCCACTGCCACACCCACCAGCACACACCTGGGCCACAACCACAGGCAGTCCCACTGCTGAAATCCCACCCGCAAACACCTGGGCCACAAATATCACACATAACCATGCCTTAAAACACCTAGGCCATAACAACCACCACCACACCCGAAGACACCTGGGCCTCATCCAGAAGATGCTTGGGAAACCACCTGCCACACACACCTGGCCAACCGTCACACTGCCTCGCCTGATGGTTCTTGGGATAATAATGGACCTCAGGCCATCACAGCCTGCCCAAAGATACTTGGGCTATCCGGGAAAGGGAGCAGAAAAGGAGATAACAACCAGACCCGAAGAATTGTTTTGGAAAAAACACCCTCCCCCATGAAATGGGGGTGTTCGGCACTAAGTTCTCAACTTGGGTGGGGCGCGAATAAGAAATAGAAAGATACAAGTATAGATATAGGGAACAAATAGTCACCCAAAGATTAGATTTTCCTAACCAGCCTATAGAACACAACACCACTGCGTCCAAGTCACAAGTCACGACTCTCTCCAACCAAACCCATTTGTCCAATTCTTGTTTCATGTTCAGTAATAATGTTTAATTAAGTTTAAGGACTAATGGGAAACTAGTAGGCATAGGAACAAGTCCAGGGAAGTAAACAGTCAAGCAACAACCGTAACGCCCACACCGGGTTCTCAACAACAAAAGATCCCACCCCAATTCGTGATATAAACATGTACCCTCCCAGTCTTAAAATTCACAACCACCGAATCCATACCAACAGAGGATCCCATCCCAAAATTCACACAACCACTGAGAGTATAAAGACATGGGATCCCATCACCTCCCACATCTCCAGAAATCGGCCCAAAAAATAAAACAACCAACAACCACCATCAACACAAGTCAGCGTTATGCCGATATTTTCAGATTTAAATGACTTAACACACTCCATGATTTAAATTTTCGTGTGTTTCAATCGGGGTTATCACAGAAGGATGATCTTGGTGCCTCAATTTATTTTGCCGAATATACATGATTATCCAATTTACTTTTCGCAGTAGGAGTTTACAACCACAACAATCCATTTAAAACATCAGCAGGGGTTCATTAGTGCACAAACAACGACCACCAGTGACCTCGATTTTCAGAAGGCATAAGCCAACACTACACAAAAAGATGGTCATAATATAAAAAACATCAAGGATCACAGCCCCCCTCTTTCTTTATAGAATCCAGTTCATTATCTTCATTTAGGTCTGGTTTGTCCAATTCTACATAACAGAAGCACGCCCACCCCACATGATACACAAAAGAGAGAGGCGAAAAAGAAATTCCATACTTGTTGATAGATGATCGATGTTTAGGCCGGGCGCGGAACATTACGGATAATGATGCGGCTCACCCGATGCACCAGAAGCTGTTTGTGAAAAGCTGTGATCAAGAAAAGGAGAAACCACGGCTAACCCTTGGTTTATAAGAGCCGCAGACGGTTGAGGTGAGAACGGGAAACCCCATCAGGCACGGGGGTCGTGGGTTGATCACACGGCTCCACTCGTCATTAAAGGGGTTCAGTTGGTTTAAACCGACTCATTAATTGATTAATTATTTAATTAAAACTCTTATGCGCATTACGGGTCTTTAAAACACGCTCAAACAGGTCAAAATAGGGTTTAAAAACATATTAGCGCAAAAAGGAGCACTACTGGAAATAACCTGCAGGGTAGGCCAGAGCCACCGGTAGCTGAGAGCTACTGGTGGGTGATAGCTACTAGTAGCAGGGCTACCGGTAGGATGCAGCGACCGGTAGGCCGTAGCTATCGGTAGGCCGAGCTACCGGTAGGCTGGAGCTACCAGTAGGCTGAGCTACTGGTAGGCTGCTGCTACAAGTAGGCTGCAACTACCGGTAGACCGAGCTACCAGTAGGATGCGGCCACCGGTAGACCGAGCTACCGGTAGGCATGCTACTGGTATGCTAAGTCAACCGGTAGGCCTACACCACAGTGATTCCCAGACCCGAAAACCCAAAACAAGATTTTCACAAAGTAATGGACCCCAAAAACCCGGGCCATTACACTCTCAATGACTCACCATTATCAAAATAGATTCAAATAGTGGATGTGAATCTTTTTAATGATTCCCCTACCCATTTCATGAAAAATATATTATAATAATAACAAATTTTAGGATGACATGGTCAAATCCAACATAAATATATTTCATTATTCGAATAAATTTAATCCATTAATTAAACATGTATTTAATGGGGTGGATTTTAAAAAGGTAGAGATACCACTATGTTACCCTTATAAGAAGTTTAAATAAAAAATGAATAGTAACATATTTTTAAAAAACAATAATGTATCGATATTAAAAAAAATTATATCACCCCACAATTTTCATATATTGATATTTCATTTTATTGAAGGAATATTATTATATTAAAATAATTTCTTTGTTTGTATATTATGGGTAAATATAATTTTTATATAGGGATACATAAAAAACTAGTTCATAGTTGAACTATATTATCCCCAACTAACTTCTTAATCACAATCACCCTTATTATACATATCAAACGTAATACCCTTATTGATTAATCGGGGAAATAAAATATAATAATGAGTGAGATTTGATGTTCAATATAGTTAAATGAGGTAGATAAGACCATAACATGATCACAAAGGTTTTATTACATGAAAATAACATAGGAAAACCATACCCCGATTATTATTGTTCGTAAACACGAGTCATCGAAATAATAATGAATGTTTGTAATATATGAATCATAATGGAATTAATGAAAATAATACATGATAATATAACATTTTAATAATACATATACAGGTGTAATACTATAGAAAATAGAAAATTATTTTCTATATATTCAATGAACAATTCCAAGGATATCAATGTCGAATGGTTTCAACCCATAAAACACTATATCATTCAATGTTTACTCTCGAGACTATAATAAATTAATATATCCCATAATAATATAATTTAACATCAATTATAGTTTAATTTATCTCATGATATTCCTATCCTTATCCAATGCATTTTTTGGAGATACAAGTCCACCAATTTATGTTTTTATTTTTACCACCACCATTGGTTAAAACGTGACCACCATCCTTGTTTATAACGTGAACAGCATCATGGGTATTAAAATATCCACCATCCTTGGTTTTAAAAAATACAATATTACTTAAAAAAATCAATCATCTTTATGAAACATGTTCACCAATCATTAATCATATAATAACCCATGAAAATAAATTTATTTTGAAAATTCCATAAACATAACATAATATTTATGTTTAGGAATAAATTCACATTATTTAATTTTGAGTATTAATTTAGGTTATTATTTTTAGATAAAATATTAATAAATAATATGTAATAAAACCATATAATACAAAGTGGACACTTTTGAATGGTATCGATTTTTCCATAATATAAATGTTTTAAAAAAAGAGGGATTTATTATAGTGGAATATCCTCATGAATTTAAAATTTAATTTTTTTATATTTATTTAACATCCCTTAAAACCTATAAAACACATTTTTAAATTTATTATGAACAAAAAAAATCCTTTTAAGTGAAATAAAATGAAAGAAAACCATTATTCAATTGAAAAACATGAAAACTGATGAAATCTTTTAACATTGACTCAATATTATTTTTGTGAAATATATAAATTATTTTCATATAAAATAAACACATTCATTTTCAAATAATAACATTAAAATCCACAATAATAAATTAAAATCAATTTTTACTAATTTATATCATCACAATCATAACTCTTTTTAAACCCATGTCAGATGTAACTAGATCCATGTGAAATACAATGGGAAACCCCTATGGTAGCTCTCTTATATCATTCATGTTGAGAAAATGAAAATTTACAATAACATTAGAAAACTATCCAGGTGAACCATTCATATATGAAACAATAGGCTCATGTAATGCTATATCTGCACACCAATCATATTTGTTATAATGGTCTCATCTAACACTTTTTGGTCGCACCCAATTCTTATTTATAATAACCAAGTAACATATCAAGAATAAAAATATTCCTATTCTAATTTATCATCATTACAAATTAGAAAAACACTTAGAACCCCAAATTAAAAAGATATTTGTATATGGAGAAATATTTTAAAAAAACACATTTTCAATACAAAAAATCAGTGTTAATTTAAAAAACTCATTATTAGTACAAAAATAAATATTCCATTTGTAAATACAAAATTAATTGAAATATTGCCAAAAAAAGAAAATAATTTATTTCATTGAATAAAAATAAAATATTCAAAATGAAGAATAATTTTAAATAATGATTATGATAGTGGAAAAAATATTTTCACCATATACGTTAAAAATAAAAATACTTTTTTTTCCTTTGAAAATAGAATATTTATAATATATTTAAAAATAATCCCTTGGATGTCATAGAATATAGGTAAAAATTTGAATAATGTATAAATTCTAAATAATTAATGTCCATCTAAAACATTCCTGATATCATTTCAGAAACATGGAAAATGAATAGACAGTGTGTTTATAATGAAAACATCAAAATACAGTTTTTTGAATGAATCTCCATTAATAAATTAACAACATTTGAATCAAAAGAACCATGAATTAGAAACTCTAAAAAACTATTATATATAATTTGAATTAATCAATTTATTATATAACATGATAAAGGGGTTTTATAAACAAATTATAGAAATATATAAGTATATAACTTTAAAATATTCACAAATGAAAAGAAATTGATATCAATCCCCTTACCATGTGTTTGGAATGTAACATAGGTTATTTATCATTCTACATTATATAAATATATTAATTAATTAAATTATTGAGATTATTTTTCATTTTGATTTTGATTTTATTTTACTTATTACCAATACACACACAATTATATTAATATTAAATGTTACTTCCATTGGTTTGATGGTACATTAATTATATATGAAGCATGACTTTGGTCAGTTGAGTATTGTAAAATAATAAATTATTTAAACTTATATAGAATAATAATAATTACATAATTTTAATATTTGTACACCAGTTATATTTTAATAACCATTAGTGAAACAGGGTTATGAATCATGGACTACTTTACAATCATTAAGATGGTATGTCATATGTTAGCATGAGTAACTTTTTAGTTTTCCAATGCTCATTTAAAAAAAATAAGTAATATTATTTCATCAAAAAAGTTATAATCATATATTAAATACCATAATATAGAATTACATATACTTTTATATATAATCCATATGTTGTGGTGATGATAAAAAGTATCATGTCACTTCATGAAGGTAGTAGTCCACTTGAACAATGATAATGTTATCATTTTTCAGTGAAATATTTGAAAATGATTTATTATATTACTATAATGATAAATTTATTATCAATATAAATGTAATTTCATGAATATAACATATATTTATTAAATTTATCATTATTATTATCCATGTAAAGTCATAGTAAATAATAAATCACTTGACTTCACATTGCTATAGTGGACCATTCACTTAACTGATGTAATTGTATCCCACTCAAATGGAATGTAATAAGTTATATGCTATATAATAACTCAATTAGAATAAATATGTTACAAATATAATATTTGTATTTTAAATTTACTAATAAAATACTCTAAGATATGTTATATGTATAGAGAATGACATCTGCTCATAGGGAGTAGTCCACCATATACATGAATAATGATTTCATATCACATTTAATTGAAGATGAGATGGATTTGGGTATACAAATTAATATAATAATAGATAAATTTAATTTAGATATGCTATTTATTATATAATAATAATTGAATAAATCATTATTATGTGGAATATAAATAATATAATGGTGTGCAGATAAGAACAATATATATTCTTCATGAAACCACATTATGTAAGGACCAAATCCATCATTGGATAGATTTATGACAAAACCAAGTATTATAGGTCTTGGGGAGGTGAATAAGAATGATATTTTGGTTTTTATTTTCCAATAAAAGGTTATTTATGGTGGGAAAAAGTGAGTATAGTGTAATCCTTTATAAGTGAGGTGAGTTGCATATTTGTAATTTATTGAAAGAAAAATGTGTAACCCCATATTTCACCAAAATAAAGGTTCCAAAAAATACAATTCATATTAATTTTAAATTATAAGGTCTAAATATTCCAAGAAAATAATTTTCATATATGTTTTTTGTTCATTTTAACCCATATCATATTAGTTTTACATCTGCTAAATTAATTTTTACCTTACCATTAATAATTACTTTTTACATTTTTCATTATTAATTATGGATAAAGATTATGTTAAATTTATCAGTTAATGATAATTATGCTAGTTAAAAATACTTCAATATTCATTCAATATTCAATTCACAAAATTGGTATGTTTTTGATATAAAACCAATCCCACACACATGATAATATAGTGGGTTTTTAAGAAGTGTATTTTTCCATAACAATATGATTTTCTATTACAAATATGACTAATAAAAATCATTAAATGATGAAATAAAATTTATAGATATCTAATGTATAAATTTTATTTAAAACCGTTCTCATTTGGGTTTATTTTTACTAATTAAAAAGATGTAAAATTATATAATTTAAAAGAGGTTTCCCAAAATTCTTTTTTTAAAAAACTATTACTAGCATCCATTATAAATTTGATTCAATAGTAACTATGTGGATTAAATTTTAATTAATAATACTAATTTCATTTGTATTCATATTTAAAAAATCATTTTATATTAAATTTAGCTATTTTTTCAAAATATGTCATGTTTTTATAAAAAAACTGTATTTCCACAATTTATTGAAAAATGAAAATTTTCTGGAAATCCCAGAATTTTACCCTAAGTAAATTTATATATTTTAAATTAAATAATTAATTAAATTATACTAAATAAATTTTTAAATTAATTCAAAATATAATTAAAATTTTTTATAAAAGAAATATCAATTTTGAAAAAAAACTTATTTTGAAAAATAAAATTACATTATTAAAAATTATTTTATTTTTTTATACAAAATTATAGATAATTTATATTTATTAGGAAATATAAATATAAAAATATAAATAATATATATGTCATAATTTATTTAGTATTATAGTTACTGGATATCTATTTAAAGATACCTTTATTGGGAACCCATAATGTAAAAATGGTCTATAAAAAGACCATTTCATAAGAGAGAAAAAGAAGTATAGGGGATATATGGAATACAACATAACTATGATTCCTGGTAGGAGAAAATAAAATGAATGTGAGTATTTAAAAATATAATATGGAATTAATTACCTAACAATGATCGAGAGTGGTAGAGATCATTGATAAATTGAGTGTGAATGATTAATAAATTGTTAAAGACCCAGAAATTAGAACTCTATGATGTGGTAAAAGATCATTTGAATCATATGATATAAATATAAATTTATTTAATTTTCATTTTAGTTATATTTTCATAGAGTTAAGAAATTTATTTACATTACAGACTAAAATCAAAATTAAATACTCTTACTTACCTAGTTTAATTTCTCCCATTAATCAATTTCCAAGAAAATCTCATATTTTTTCCAATGATGCCTATCCAACATAAAATTTTCAAGCCTAAATCACTGAATCCAATATATAAAGGATCACATAATACTAATATGGTAAACTAGGTATTTCATATATTTTTTTAAATTAGTAAAAACCATAATGATTGGAAAAGTGTATGATTTTCAATAAATTATAGCGAACCTATTATAAAACAACATTAATACACTAATAATACAAAAAAAATATTTAATATAATGGGTTTTCATATGATAAAACTTGTGTTCTATAGTAAACATCATAATATTCATTAAAAAAACATAATTTAAAATTAATTTTTCATACTAACAATGATATATTATATGATACTGGTAGGTGTTTCACCCTTGTTGAAAATTAGTTTTGGAGTCAATACTCATGAACTTGTCAGTTGACATAGGTTGTTACTAGGAATTCACGAAATCCTTTTTCATAAATTCTTATCCATATAAAAATCATAGATATATAATAAACCTATTAATAAAATTCCTTAATAATCAATGTTCAAATAAACCTATCAAAATTTTCAATACCATAAAACACAAGTCTAAAAAATTAAAGGCGCACTTAATATTAAAGTAATCCTTATATATATATATATATAACCAACCATGAATCTCCCAGAACAAAATTTATCAATTTTATATGTCTTCATGTAAA
Organism: Viscum album; assembly: GCA_963277665.1. Taxonomy (NCBI): domain Eukaryota; kingdom Viridiplantae; phylum Streptophyta; class Magnoliopsida; order Santalales; family Viscaceae; genus Viscum; species Viscum album. The sequence goes on along the minus strand of OY728133.1, from coordinate 145,834,112 downwards.
ATCATAAAATGTATTCCTAAAACATTGAACAGATGCTTACCCTTCAAAACCTATTATGCCCCTAGAGATTTAACCGATTCACATATGCCTAACATCAAATATAGTAGCATAAAAACGATTTCTTCCTACTATTATATTTTCATTCATGATGATTTCCACATTGATTATGAATATTTTTTCATTGAATAGTATAATGTCCAAACTCGATACATTATTAATATATCCCAATTGACTGGATATCTATTATCTCATTCTTTGATTGTCTGATATTATCTTAATTTCAATTAAGAAAATGTGACCAAACATACAATACCATTAAAACATCTTGAATCATAATAAACATTCAAAAAATATCTTTTACTAAACTTGGATCATATTTTTGTTTTACCTAAATTATTATATATTGTTTTTTCCAAAATTTACAACCAAATTTTCAATTTCACACACATTTAACATCATGGATCAAAAGTATTAACAAAATAGAACCCAAAATTTTAACCACCATGATCATATTTCTGAAAATTTATAAACTATTTTGTAGAAAAAACAATTGATTAAAATGGGTTCAATCAGGATTAAAATTTATTAATATTACTATCTAGTTTTGAAATAAATTTTATAGAATAGTTTAACAATCATGCCAAGTATGATTCATACACAACCAATAAATATTCATCCTTTTAATTCAATTCCAATAATTGTTTCTTAATATAATTTAAAACTTATTTATTTAAATTTTTATCAATGAATTTATTCACTATTGATTCTCATTCCACGGAATCATGAGCTTCAATCTCTGTTGCTTTTTTAGAAAATACTACCGTAGATCAGCTTCACATTCAAAACTATTAATCAAAATGGTTATTTTTTTTATGTTTTCAACATCCAATGTAATAAAAAATCATCTTCAGGTATTTATTCCATCCATCATCTACAATTGGGTCTGATGATCCATTATATTATTGGGGATTATGTCCCATGAAATTGTCCATAATAGACTTGTTCCTTAAAGGTAGATCTGGTTCTTATATATAATTTAGAATAAAAATAATTTTTAAAAAGAGTCATTGTATTCTATAAATTAATTTTTTTAATATAACCACAATGTAAAATATTTCAAGGTAATGATATTATACTTTCCCTAAATTCAAATGTTACTTAAAATGACCAATGATTCCCACTATGGGGACCCTACATTAATCATAACATAATAGTGTGTTTTAGTGAGGAATTCACTTTCTTTTACTTAAAGGATAATTTTAGGATTATTGATTTATAACAAAAGGTTATAAAACATAAACACAACACATATAATAAATAGTAAGAAATTATGATTAATATCTATTTTTTTTATAATACAATTCCTTGTAAATAATGAATGATTTAATTTTAGTTAAAATGATAAAGAATTTAATATTTAATTTCTTATATTCTTTACCCATATATAAAACCCTTGAAAAATATTTTAAAATGTTTTATAAGAAAAAAGTTTCAATAATAAAAATAAAAAGAATGTATACCATTTGTACATGTAAAAACATAAAGACAGATGAAGTGTTCTAAAATTATCTCATTATTCTTTGAGTGATTGAAATAAATTTTTACATGAAAAACACAAATGGTTTGATCTCTAAAAAACATTACTACCATTAGTATAAATTTAAAACCCTTTTGGGTGACATTAAGAATCATATTCACAACCTGTTTTAATAACATGATAGAAGTAGCTAGAGCCTTGATAAATCAATATAAAACCTAATCTTTCATTCATATTAATATGTTGAAATTTGATCAATTAATTTTAGATTTATCTAGTTGTTCCCATCATATCAGCTATATTGGGGACATTCAGTGCAATCTTGGTGCAACCATCATATATAATGTAATGTGCTCACATATTTCTATATAGGCCAAATCATTTCATATGTATGATTCTCATGTACCATATCTGATATATATATATATTTGTTTGTCCTCAAACTAAAAAAATTGGGATAAATCATTTAAACTCGTATGAAAATCACTTTCTTATTTCCAAATACCCCTTTCTTTTTTATAACATTTTTATACCAAAAAATTGTTTTTTTCATTCTTTTTAAAAACCATTACACATAAAAATCCATTTTCAATTAAAATAAAATAGAAATAATGACTTCATTTGAATATAACATTAATTCTGTAAATTAAACCTAAAGTTAAAATAATGGTGACTATAATGATTTTTTTTCTTTATATGCATTAACTCAGAACATTCATTTTATCATTTGTCAAAGATATCTATGTAAGAAACATAAAAATGTTCATATTAAAAACCAATGACATTATTTATAAATAAATATGAAATGTACTTTATAAATATTTTATCTCCCTATAAAGCATTCCAAATATCATTTTAAAATGATGAAATGGAAGAGAATGTGTACATGGAAGGAAAACATTAACCGTGATTTTTTAAAAGAATATCCCCTACCATATTAAAAAAATATGAATCCTAAGAACCAAAATATCATAACATAAAAAATGATTAAATATATGAATATAAATGAATTATTTGTATAAAAATTAAATGAGAATGTATATAAAACTCATAACATGATATAGTTTCATAACATCAAAATATTCCACAATGAATGGAAGTTGAGTTGATGTCCCTTACCCAAATTTTTGATAGTTATGTTTTTTATTTAATTATAAAGAAAATAAAGTAATATTAATAATTTGGTTTCATGAGAAACATTTTCATTTTTATTATTAATTTAATGTAACATAGTATCATTTCATTTAGAAATAGATTATTAATTAGGTTTACTCTAGTGGAATTGATGGAATTTCCCATACATGTCAAAAAAACATGGGTAGATTAAATTTTGTTAAAGAGCCCATTATATAAACATATAAAGGAAAATAATAATGAAATAAATATAATATTATACAGTAAATTATAACTTTTTAAACTAATAGTGAAGGATTTTTGTGAAGAATATATAATGTAACAATCAAGGAAATGATACACGATAAATATGCATGAGTAACGTCTCCATTTTTTAATGATCATTATGAAAAAAGATAAGTATTATATTTTCTTTAAATAAGTATCATTATATCAAAAATTCAATATTAATTAGATATATCTTTATTACCTTATAAGTAAATCATTAGTGAGAAATGAATCACATTGGTTCATGAGGTGGTAGTCCAATGTGCACATGAGATATATTATCATATTCTACACAAAATTGTAATTATGACAGAATATATTATATAATAACACAAAAAGTATTAATATGATAAAAAATATAATAAATAGAACATAATTCCATAAATATATGAAGAAATAATATTTGATGATGGAAAATCATGGACAATGTTTTTCAAGGTTATAGTCCATTGTATACATTAATAATGATTTTGTATCCCAATGTATGAGATAATATTTTGATTTAGGTTATTAAATCCAAATAATAAAATATAATTATATGGTATATACTCCTATAATCATATAATAATAATTGTATAATCTTTGATGTATGTGGAAGAAAAAATAAAATGCAGACTCTCGATTAAGCATGATACTACTTATTGAGGAACCCTCTTTGGCTAAGCATAAATATCCTTCTTAGTATGAATTTATTATTAATCCTATGAACCAAGTTATTTTTAATTCATTAAGGATGAATTTTAGAAGGTATTGTTAGAATAAATATTACTTATAGGTGTGACGATGAAAAAATATGGTTAACACTTTATAATTGAGTTGAGTAGAACCCCTGTAATTTTTCAAAAAAAACGTGTAACCATGTTTTTTACATTACATAATGTCTTAAAATGGTCAATTATTGAGACATAGTCATTATAAAGTCTAAATTTTCCATAAAATAGATTTTATTCATGTTTTAATGTTAATTTTAAACATTTTATTTTTTGTTTAACCCCTTGTAAATCCATTTTAATTTAACAATATTAATTTATTTTTAATATTTTAACTATTAATTAGAGTAAAAAATTAGGTTGAACGTATTATATATTATTAATTATTATTAACTAAAATATTTATTTAACGTTACTAACATAAAGTAACTAATATTTCAATTTTTATTTAAAAAATAATTAAAGTGATGAACAAGTTGGGTTTTAGGAAGTGTTCTTTTCCAAAAAAAGATGATTTTATATTAACTCTTTGACTAATAATAATAAAGTCTTAAAAAATTTATAATTTTCAATATATAATGTATTATTTAAATTTATAAAATTACCATTGGATGTTATTTCAATAAATTAAATTTTAGTAACATTAAGCGGTTTAAAAAATATTTTAGAGAATTTAGCTTTTTAAACCTAAAAAACAAAACATTACTACAAAAAATTATATATTTCACTGAAAAATAATTATTGGGATTGAATATAATTAAAAAAATACTTATTTTAGATCAAGTGATATTAAATATGTATTAATACATTTAAATTTCTATTTGGATCAAAATGATATGACATATTTATAAAACAACATATTTTTCACTATTCACTAAAAATAATTATTTAAGAAAAAATAAACCCAATTAACCATAATTAAAAAATTATATTAATATATAAATAATTACATTCAATTTTTAAACATATATTCTAAAATTTCTCTAAAACAATTATAATATTTCCTTTGAAAAGGAAATGAAACTAATTTTTTTTATGAAAACTTATCTTTGAAGAATATAATTAAATAATTATACTGTTAAATAAAATTATTATTAAATTTATATATGTTGTAAATAAATAAATTAATATTATTAATACCGTCTAATTTAATAGATATTTCATAATAATAGTATATTTCATGTGTCTTTTAACCATGGGGTTGCAATTCGATCAAGCTATCGAAGAATGTTTTTTTAAATATTATGGAGTATAAAATGGGTTTCATAAAATTTTAATACATGAATAACCAATGGAAAATAAATAGTGATTTAAAAAATTTAATCATAGAATAATGTATAGAGTGGAAATGGGATCCATAATCATCTAATCAGTTCATCATTGCACTGCTCACCGAGAGAGGACATGTTTTTAAACTAGAAATCATAATAATAAAATATCTAGATAAATTATAAGGATCTCAAAAAATAAAATTATAATTAGTAACAAATATGTGACATCAAATGTATTTTCATTGAAGATTATAGATTTAATTAGCAATTTATTAGAACACTATTAAATAAAATAACATTTTGTCATCGGAAATTTACTCATAAAAATTGAAATTTCACAATAGTTTTTTGAAACTACTTTTTATTTAAAAATAACATATAATCATCTAATGAATTATATAAAACTATTTTGTTGTCCTAATTGTGGGAAATTATATTCATTCTAAACTCATTAAAACAAATATTCCGTTCACATTTTTTCTAAAACTCAAAACATCCTTTGTGGAAAATGGTATGATGATTAATTTTAAACCATTTTTTAGAAACTAAAAAATGTGTTTTAAGTCATTTAAAAAATAATTGGATAATAGTAAGAAGTTACTTTAATATATTTTTATAAAACAAGGATGTGGAATAAAAAAATAATTACTTTCTGAAGAGAGTTATGATGTTGGTTTTCCATACAACGGGTATGTTTACATTCTTGTGTACATAAAGAGTGTAAAATGAAATAAAAAAAATATATTTAATGAAATAACCATAACAAAATAAAATTTGTTTTTTTATTGAGAGTTAGATCTAATTATCACATAATTCGAAGCATAATCATAACCAATTCAAAGAAATATAGAGATTTTATCTTCAAATAGATACCTAATTGTCATATTTTTTATTTTATTCCCTTGAACGTAGAAACATTATATGTTTATAATTTATATCCCATTATTTTTATGAAAATAATCTTAAAATATATTCATTTTATTTATAAACACCCAAAGATGAAATTAATGGTGTATATGACAAGTATCACAGCCAAATTATTGTGAGATGAAAATACAATTACATTAATACATGAATTCAATCATACATATTAAAAAATAGAGTATAGTAAATATCAGTTTGTTATAAATATTTTATAGAAATATATATTTTTATATCATATCATATGCAATTTACTTATTCAATTTTATTAATAATTTATTATCAATAATTTGTTAAAAGCATGCTTTTGGTTATAACTTCTTTTTTTCCTTAATATTATACTTTTTAATTTTTGTAATTATATTTTGATCATGGTATGATAACATCCAAATTGTTTCAAAATATATAAATAATAAATAATCTCATCAATCATATATTAACAGTAATATTTTTTTGGGTAGTGATAGAAAATGAATATCAGTATTTATAAAGATGGTTGGTTGTACGTATTCATGAACGTTGTATCCATTTATTCAAGGAATGAAATAAAAAAGGTAAATAATATGTTACCTTTAAATAATAATAATTGTGTACTAAATATATTATACATCAATTTAATGATTCCTTATTACCTTCCATATATGTCGTCTGTGATGAATTAATTACATCACTTCAGGAAGAGACATTCCTCCGTACAAATGAGTGACATTAGCACATTCCAAAATAATGGAATGTAAGAAGTTATATGTAAAAATAAAAACACTAAGTATATTTATTTCAGAAATATATTATAATGATTTTATATTTTTTATTATATCCAATAGTGAGAGGTGGTAATGGAAAAAAATACATCTGTTCGCAAGGCTGTAGTCAGCCGCAAAAAATCGATTGTTTAATTATTTATTTGATGGGAGGAGAGATGGATAGTTATTATAACATTAACATAATAACATCTGAATATATGGGATATATTTATGTTCCCATATTATCATTGATTTTGAATATATTAAGGAGGTGGAACAAAAAATAAAACAAAAACACATGTTATAGAATTTTACCACTTCTTTATAGAGACACTTTAGGTTAATACATGAAGAATTATTAGAATGTTATTTTAATAAAGTTAATTCCATAGGGGTGGGTATATATAATTAAGGAATATATTTTGGTCATTATTTACCTATAAATAAGGATTGTAATTTGTTAAGTAAATAGGATATGGGGTTTCCATTTACCAGTGGTGGGAGGTCTCCCAACAAATTTATTAAAAGAAAATTCCAGAACCACACATTTCACTTGATAAAATAAAAAAAAGATATTTATCTAATGTTAAAAGTGATAATATATATTTTTCTTTAAATAAGAATTTTTATAGTTATTAAGTCATTTAATCAGTTTTCATTTTAGTTTAACCCTTTGTATACAAGAATAATTATTAACCCAAATAAATAGTTTTTATTTTTTTCAGTATTAATTTTTTACAAAATTATGTTAAAATTATTTTATAATATTAATTATTTTTTTTAAAATATGGATTAATTATTCTGGTTTTACATTCATAATAATTGGAAATTTAAATATTAAATTAAACCCATAGATGTGATGAATAACATATTTCCCTAGATCAAAATTTCAAAAGTTCAGTAAGATATATATGTTAAAATTAAATATGAAATTATTTCAAATGAAATAAATAATATTTATTATAATATTTTATATTTTAATATTATTTTATTGAAATTTTATAAAAATTAATAGGTCATTCTTAATAAAAAATAGTATATTTCAGTATTCATATACAATTACACTTTACAAAAAATTCCAGAAAATTCAATATAATATAATTTCAGCATGATTATTTGAAAAACAATATTATGAAATATATATTTTATAAAATTATGAAATGTTAATTGAAAATTAATTACTAAAAAAGTGTCTAATAATGGTTTTAAAATAAATTCTTCAAGTACAATGAAGATTTTATTTTAGCTCTATGACTAGTATGTATCATTATATTAATTTTATATTATAAAAATATTAAAATTATATATTATTTTATTTTATAAGACTCCAAATGAGGGGTTATTTTTTAATTTAAATATAAAAATATAATTCACATAAACATATCTTTAAGAAAAAACATTTTTATGAATTAAATTACTTTTGTAAAAAATAATAAAAATTAAAAATTAAAAATTCCAATGAATTTAATTATTTTAATATAAATAAATAGATCATATTTCACATAATGGTAAAATAAAAAAGACAATAAATCTATAAATCACATTATTTAATATAACCAAAATATAGTATTTCAAAAAATTATATTTTAACTAATAATGAAATTTTTTAAGAAAATATCTTAAAATATCCCCATAAGATACTTTTGATATGTTATATTATAAAATTATATACTCATTAAGTAATAAAATTTCATCGTGTGGTAGAAACTAAATATATTATCAATGAAAAAAATTAATATGTATAATTTCTGATAGAAATGTTTTTTCGAATTATTAAATGACTTTTAATGAATTTTTTTTTCTTATTTAATTATAATTAATCAATACATTTGTATTGATTAGAAAAAATTAAAAATTTCATTATGTGGTTTTGTAAAACATTGTATATCATTTAATTAAATATATATATAGGAAATTGATTTTGTTTCAAAAATAAATTTATAATATCATAGGGTGTTACGTATTACCACATAAAAAGTAGTATCCTAGCCATGAGAACATGATCTTGGTAATCAAGGGTTTTCCAATTGAATATTCAATTCAAGGAAACATAAATCATAAATGGTTTGATAATATATTCTCTGGAAAATAAATGTTACATGAATTAAACTACATCTCTATTGAAACATAACAATGTTTCCAAGTAGGAAAAAATTAGTTGTATGTAAAAAATGTTCATATAAGTAATGTAATTTAAATCGATTATTGATCACATGAAATTTAATTATCATGAGAATATAAATGATAAAAGAATAATAAAATAAATTTTTAATGATGATACCTGAAATAAATTATTAATAATGATAATATGACCCCATATTTTTCTCAAGATACATTTTCTTATGTTGAGGATAATTTTAAAATTCAAGATAAGGATGATTAGAAAATACACTTACCTTATTTATTACAATTTTACAATTCCAATATTTTTATTTGGCTCTTCTTTGTTTAATTTACACTATATATCTTACTATATAGAATAAATATTATTTTTTCATTTTTATAGAACTATCATATCATTAGATTCACAAAACAATAACAATCCATTAATTAAATTTATTTTTATTATCTAAAAAATGGTATGAATAGCTTATCAAATTTTCATAAATAATGACATGGTTATATAATAAATTAATTAATAAAACCCCATCCAATGATCATATTATACCATCCCAAAATTCATAGTCATATGAACCATCAAAAAATATATATATAAAAAATAATAGCACGATTTTTTCAAAAATCTGCGTTACAATAATCCCCAAAAAAATCATGATCTATCTTTTAATTGTCACATCCCTATATGTGGACAAATTGGTTATATATTCCCTGGAAATAATTTAATAACCATAATTACTATAAAAAATAAATGAAAATAATCATATTTCCTCATTATTTAAATAAAACATAGATTATTGGATATATTCCACAAATAAAATGTTGTTATAAACTCCATAAATGATAACATAAAAAAAATTTAGAAAATAAATATCTAGTTACAAGGATATAGATTTTATAAAATTTAATTTATTTATATCAATCATATATTTATATAACTAATATATATTATCTATACTTCGTGAACATATTAAGGGTTATCTTCCCTTAATCACATGATTTGCAATTAATTTCACCATTATTTTAATTAAAATTTCATAATCATCCGTACATTTTATGTACCTCTATTAAAATCCATCTTCACATATGTGGCTCAATGGTGGTATGCATTTGAAAATTTTATATTATTATTATCTAAGATAAAGTAAATAAAATTTATTATTACATCAAAATATTTATTCATTATGATTGAATAATTTCATATATGTTATCTATAAACAATTCTTGATATTTTCATCATATTGCATGTTTTGAGAAAAATGTATCTATTTTAATTTATATAAATGGAATGGTGTAATGTTATATCAAATTACTAAGATATTAGGTGTTTCAATGGAAATAGTTAATTAAATAAATCTATTATAAAATAAGAATAAGAAAAATTATTTACTCCAATGAAAATTCAATGAATAAGAATATAACATTCAGTAAAATAGGGAAATTTCATCATTTATAAAAATTTTCATTTCTTAATATATATATTAAAATACGTACAAACCATTATTTTGAAGTGTTCCACTATATTTTCATTAGAGCACAAGAACTCACTTTCACCCCAATATCGTAGAATTTTAATCATAAATTTATTTCAATTTTTTATTTTTATTAGTTTTTTAGTTTCATTTATATAAATCTAAAAGAGGCTTTTCATAGATGATGAACATTTAAAGATGTTTCGATTATCATATGATTTTTAATTTTAATTTATATGAATCCCAAACAAATTGATTGAGTCATTTAAAATAATTATTCAATATTTTTTAAAAGTTTCAGTGGATCATAATATGGATAATGAAATATGAGAATATTCTAAAAAATACTTGGATAATATTTATAAAATGTGGATTTTTTAAAAACACGTGTTCAAATATGTGAAATATGTTATAATGAATAAAATACATTATATTAATGATAAGTCTATATGGATGTATGGAAAATGTAATCTTGATAATGATTCTTTAAATAAGATACTGAAATTAATGTAATATTTTAGGGAGCCTCTAATATTTTGGGATAACTATAATGTAGATTATCTTATAGAGAAAGGGATATCTATAATTGATATAGTTTTATATTTATAATCAATACAATTAAATTTAATGTTAAATAACTAAATAATATTGAAAATTTTATTATCATAATTTGAAAAAAAATGAAAATTTGAAAAAAAATGAAATTAATTTTAAAATCATTAATATTGATTGTTTATTTTATTTCATGAAATGATTTAAATATTGAGGTACATGATAAAGGATATAATGTTAGTTTTATTATTGAAATTTTATAATAGTTTACTCTATTTTCACACCCTATCTTGCACAATGTAAATAATAACTTATGTTTCATATGATTAAAATACTATTTCATACCATCTCTTAGATGTATATTGTTTATGTTTTATCTGGAAATAAATAAGTTCATTGTGTTGTGTTTTATTAACATTAAATCCATCAAGCATTTTAGTTGATATTTCATTATCATTCTCTATAGTAATTCATTTTATTAAATTTATATTTGGATATATCATCATACATTATTTTTTGTTCAATAAATTTATATTTTTTCAAAATATCTATTTTTTATAGAAATGTAAATGTAATGAATTGGAAACCAAAAAGTTTCTCTAATTTTCATTAAAATTCTATAGAACAAAATTGGTATAATCGGACTCCTAAAAATATATATCATGCATTATTGACTCATGATTTCTCCTTTTGATGATGTTGGTTGATAGATTTTATTTTCGAAAAATTAATTTATACATGATGTTATATTATATCCATACATTATAATCGTATATTTATTCCTTTTCACATCTAATAAACTCAAAATTATATTACCCTACTACCCACATTCACACCGCAAATCAAAAATTTAATATGAAATCATATTCCGAGATCAAGTATAATGTAATTGAGTTATAAAGTATTATAAATATTCTTTTGATAAATTCAATGAAAATTTAAATCATTAATTATATAATTATTATAATAAAATATGATTCAATAGGTAATTTTAGTTTCAAGTTGGATAAAAACATATTGTTAAATAAAACTATTCAAATAGTGGAAACATTTAAAAATATGTTATCAGTTTGACATACATAAACTGTGTTTTCCACATAATAATTTTAAAATAAATTTTTCCTTAATATATTATAATGAGATATCAATTTCATTAATATTTTTTATCTTATTAATATATATTTTATTTTAGTAACAATTGGATTCTTTACGCCACTGAAAAAATTGATTTGGATTTTATTTATTCATAAATTTCAATTTTATTTTTATATACTAATAATTGTTATGATAATATTAATACATAATTTATCTAAATAAAAAATTTCATTGTTTTTATTTTTAGTACATATAAACATGGGTTTTTAATGTTATTGTTCAAATTTTATCCATTTTATACCATTTAAAACAATTTACATTCAAATGAGAACTTCTAAGTCCTATTAGAATGATGTATCAGTGTAGATATATAATTTATATTTATCACCACATTTTTTACATAATAAAATCAAAATATTTAATCCATTTATATATAGAAATAAGATATATATATATATATATCTTTTATATTTTTTTTAAAATTTAGTAATAATATATCATCCATTATGTGTTATTCAAATTTACTATAAAACCATTAGAACATTATAAATTTATGATATTTTCATATGATTTATAAATATTTATTAGTGAACTCAATGACCTGAAGAATAAGTTACCATATAAATAGGTTTTAGTTAAATGTTCAATATGAATATTGTATTTTTTAATATTAATTATGATATAGTCATCCATTCAAATTTTTTACAATTTCTAGTGACATTGTCACTCTTTCATAAAATATGATAATGATTAGGTGAAGATTATATTAAATAAAATTCTTACATAAACGGACATATTATTTGATAAATAAAAAAATTAATTAACTATACCCCATCGGCATAGTAGATTCTTATTATATCATCTATATATATTATCAATGATGGGTTTGATTCCAAAATAAAATCTTTTGACAGTTGAACTAATTAATTTGATAATTATTATTCATTAAATATGAAAAAATAACTATTATTTTGACGATTTAATTAATTTTTCATAAATTTATATGGTCTAAAACATAATATGTTAAAACATTGTTGTAATATGATTCTCTTTGGGAAGATTTTCATCAATTTTTTTATGAAATTATTATTGAATATAGAGGTTATGTAAGCATTCATGACCTTCTAATGTTGATATAGCTATACAAAAAACATTCCACATTTCAAGTATGTATTATTTTCATTCCTAAGGTTTCTCTTGAGGTGACCATATTTGGGTTCAATTAATTCTTAATATAATCATTATATCCTGAAAGAAACTCGACAATGTAAATCATGAAATTCTCACATGAAATTATTTATTCATATGAAAAAAAATCAATTTAAATTAAGGAGGTCTAAATTTAAATTTATTTTATTTCATTTCCTTTCCCTATTTTTATTTTATAGTGTTTTATCTATATTAATATAGCCAAATTGTAGTTTAATTTTTTTCATTTCAATATGTAATTTTATTCTAATTCATTTATAATGAATTTATTTATTTGATTATAATCATGTAGTATATTGTTTTTCATCCACAATGGTGAATGAAAGTAATAGAGTCTAGATACTATAGGATTATTTGAAAACAATTTTTGATTGTGTTTTATCGTTAAATATTTTAAATTTTTGAACTCAAACATGAAAAATGAATTACTTATTTAAACACCTGTCATTGGATTTATAAATTTTTCATTTCCTTATAAAAATAAATTGTGTAATTTAAAATAGTTTAACACAATACATTAATATTGAAACATTGATATAGATAAATTAAGAATGGAATATAATTATCTGAAATTTATATTCTGATAACAACCCTATATATATTCTCTAAAAGATTCATTTTTCATTGACTTAGATGGTGATTCAATTATTTTGGTCCAAATTGACCATGAGACTCTCAATTGATTATTTTTTGTTGTGGTTTTATCTTTATGGATTTATCTATAATCTATATTGTTTCTACAAGATAGAAAAAACACTAATTTTTTCAAAAACTAAATTTATTTTATTAATGTTATATATTCATGTACTAAATTTGTTATATATTATTATTGGATTAATTACATGGTTAGTCATGTTATATATGACCTATTATATTTTTGGGATTAAATTTGATATAGTTTTTCATAGATTATGTTAAATTGTTATTTCCTTAACATACTACTAGATGTGTTGACATGTAGATAAGGGTAATCAATTACACTTACTATATATCTAAAAGTACATTGTTTTATTCCTTTTCTTAAATATTGGTATCTTTCCTCTACTAATATTGTTTGTAAATTATTCCACCAAAAAATTACATCATTGAATTAGACATAAACCCCAAACCCATACAAATAAATTAGATCATTTTTCTATAATAATATTATCATTGTCAACATCCCATTTTTTATTTACTTGTGGTGTTTAGATTTTTAGGTCCACAATGAGAGTATGTTTCTTCATTATTCAATGCTAGATATCATTAACCAGTAAAATAATATCAGAATAGCCATCAACATTATTGAATATTTTTCCCTTTCACTTATAAGTATACCAAATCATTTATTTATTATTTATTAAATGTGAAAAATGCATGTATAATTTATGATCAATGCATTACCATCATTTAGATGATTTAATTATAAACAATAAATATAATTATTTAAATTAATTATCATTTTGGTTATTTGGTGTTGTGTAATTCCCCAAAATAAACAACAACTACATCATAGGAAAATTTATCAAATTCTTATAATTGATGATATCATTTTCATAAAACTAGATTACATTATTTTAATAGTTTGTCAACTAGCAGGTGCCATATTAGGTTTCTAAGGAATTTTTTATATTCAAATAATGTTGACTAGAAAATCCAAATCAGTTTATTTAAAATCATCTTGTAATAAACCATATAAAATATTACATCCATTTTATTCAAAAAACATTACAATAATGGGAATGAATTAAAAGTGATATTATTTACCATAGAATTTAGATCATTATTTCCCAATGTATATTCATGATTTGAAATATATATATTTACAAAAATAGTTCAACAATAATATTTTACATGATTGTTGTCCAGTTATCCTAATGGTCTGATTGAATGGATATAAAATTATAAATATAGTGGAATTAAAAATGAGAAATCCACTTCTCTCTTATATTCAAATTAGGTTTCGATTTTTTTATTTTTATAAAAATATTCTCAATATAATCATTATTTTGGGAAATCATAGATCATCTTGTGTCAATAATATTTAATTTTTTTAGGTTCTCCCTATTTCTTATACATTATATGATGATTAAGAAAAATTATATGGGATTTTTAAATATATTTTATCATATTTGTTCGTATAATAACATATATTAGGTACATTTAACCTTTTATTATTATATAATCTTCATATTAACCGTAAAAGAACATATAAACCTTTATTCACTTATTGATGACCTATCACAAACATTGACCACCATATATAAAAACTATATTCCATGCATTATGTTTTAAATATAACATTATATATCCAAATAGGAAATTTTATTTTGTTCTAATGAAAATCTTTAGTAGACCATGAATTGTAACATGAAAATTTATATTTATATGTTTTATAACCTTATGAATCATGACAATAACATACTTAAGAGAATCTTAGTTTGATTAAAAAACAATATACCCATTATAGTGAAAATTACAACAACATTAAACATTCATTAAGGGATATTACCAATGTATATCTTTATCCCTATTTCACAGGTTGTATAGTCTGTGATGGAGATAACTAGTATCTTCATGCATATAAAAGAAGTATTCCAAAACTATAGATGTGGAAACATATTGACTTTGAGTGGGTTTTTATTATTTTTATGTTTCAATTTTTTTATTTATTATATATTTTAAAACTTCATAAACATAAAATTATCTAATATAGATATGAAAATTTTAATTGAGTACGTATGGGATTGTAATTTTGAAATATAATAAATATATTCTCACATTAATCTTGATTTATATAGTGTAATATATTACAGTGAGTTGGGAGATTGTATTTGATGTGGATAATTGGTTCCCCAATGTCTTATATTATAAGTATCTTTATATGGTAATTTTTTTGGTGTAGGGACATTTAAACTTTTACAAAATTTGTTATTGTGGCCAAGAAATGGAATACTTCTTAAAATGATGGTGTATTTATTTGAAATTATCTATAGGTATAGAGCTGATCTATATAAAATTTAACCCGATTCATGTTATAATCATTAATATTTATATGTGTTATTTGTGTGAATATCTAGAATATATTAGCATGTTTAATGATATCTAAATCCCAAATTTACATTCCATTTTATGGATTATAATTATTACAAAATCCCTTACAAGTTCTCATTTTATAGAAGAGTCATGATTCCCTTTCAATTTTTTCCATTTCGTGTGTTTCATTTTTTAATTAAATTAAATTATTTTATGTTGTTCTTTAAAATAAAAACATGATACTATTTTATCTAAATATACTTATTGTGAATTAGTGAGTAATTTAAAATATGCACATGTGAATTAGTGTACACATGATCATGTTAATAATGATAACTCATCCAATGGAAACTGTACATCACAACCTTTTTTATACCAAATGATTCAGTATAAAAATGTATTTTTAATGAATTTTATATACTATTCACATTTCATTTCAAACCATTCAAATATTATACCAATTAACTATAGTAATAAATTGTTAATCAGATATTATGATTAATATTTAGGTTAAATATAGCTAAATAAATGTTTTTTATATATTTTATGATTTATAAAACAAGATAAATATATTTGTTTATTTATCTTGTTTGACGTCTTATTTAATTTTAATTGCATCTAATCATTTGATATTTTATTTCATACATATATTCGGATTTTTTACACTGTGATATTATGGATAAACCACATCCTTCACATGTAAATGATAGATTAATTTCATTCAATATTAGTGATAATGAGATTCTTCCAACCATAGTCTCTTATAACCTATGTCCAAAATTTGTGTTAACCATTTTAGTTCTACCAATGTCGGCCTACTATAGATTATCACGACCATATCATCAATGTTAAAACTTAGTGGTTGAACTATATGCATGTAGCCTATTTCTTATTTGATCCAAGGTACTAAATTATTATGTCTGACCGAATGTAATTTCATATGAATATTGATGTATTTTTTAATTGACTTCATTTATATATTAAAAATATATTATCATTTTTTAAACACGATTATTGAAGCTTCACCATTTTTTCGAGTCTAAATATGGTTTATAATTATGTTTAAAGTTATATTTCAAATAAAGATGTAGTTTTTTTGTTTCATATTAGTTAATTTATGTATCATAATATAAACAATATAAAAAATATGATTTATATAGGTATATTGTCCTATATAATAGAAAATTATATTAATAAATAGTTGAATAATAACACATTAACCTTAATTTAAATTGAAATATATTGTTTATATTACCACCAATTAAAAGGTAAATATTGGTAATAATATTATTAATAAATAAATATTTAATTTTTGAAATAATAATTTAAATATATATATATTACCCATTGTTATTATTATTGTAACAAAATATTTTATCTATCATAATAATGTTTACAAAAATGTTTCATTTCCAAAAATTGAATAAAAATTCAAATATTTTTTAAAATTACTTACAAATAAAATCATATTATTATCCCTATATATTTTCTTAATATAAAAAATAGAATATTTTTCAATGATCAATGTCTTTTGGATAACCTTAATCTCGATTATTAATAGTTTTTCTCTAAAAGAACCTATAGTTTTATTAAATTTTTTAAAAAAATATTCAATTTCATTAATAACATCAATTTTATGAAAAACCATGTTCTAATGAACTAAATTATGAAATATATATAAGTGTAAAATAATTAAATAATTAAAAATTTATGCATATTAAATATGAATACACATTTTATTAATGTTGATATTATTTTTTAAAATTCATTTCCATAAAAAAATATTTTTTTCTTTATAATATATTTACATTCATATAGTTTTAGTGATTTTATATTATATAAACTATTTCATTTTTTAACAAAATATTTTTAAAATTAGCTTACAATGAAATTGTAAGAATTTTCATAAAGGAATAGGTTGTTAGTGAAAATAGCATTTTGGTAAATACTATCATTTCATTTCATTAAATCATGAAAATTAAACTGAGGTATTATTTTCCATTTGGTATTATAGTGAATTGTGTACCATTTAATTTGTAAAAATTAAAATAATTTCACTATGATTAGTTGTTTTTATGATTTCAGTATAAACATTTATACCTGTTATAAATTTTTTATTTATAGTAACATTTTTTGATAGAATAATGTTATTCAATTTTAAATAACTTAATAACCATAGATTATTAATGAATTAAATTAAATTTAATTAATATGTATTTATATATATTAATTTTGATTTATATAATTAATTGTAATTGTTATAGAGTTAATAAAAAATATCACTTTCCATGAAATAATAATTGTTCTTAAAACTCATTTTTCTTAACTTTTGAACATTTATTATACAATTTATACGTTTCTAAAATTTCTAAAAAATTAATTTTCAAAATAAAATTTATTTTTAAATATTCATGCCAAAATTATCATCTCGGGATATTTTTTGAATAATCAAGAAATATTATTTTCTCGACAAATAGTGATAAATAATGTATTTATTCAAAATTAATATTTTTTTAAAGAATTCATAAGGTTCGATTTTCTTATAAAATTATATAAAATCTAAAATTATATCAGTTATAATATAATGAATCAAATTTATATAATTTAATCTAATATAATATTGAATTTTTATATATAAATCTTTTAAAACTTTTTAAAATTTTCACATTGTTAAACTATTTTTTAACACGTATGTGGGATAAATTTTAAATTAGTCTTTTTCACATATGTGAATTATATTTGAAATAATGGATTTATTATTTTGAACAATAATTAGTAATATTATAAAATAATTCTAAATTAATTTTTGGTCAAAATAAATATTAAAAAATTAAAAATTAATTACCATAGTTAATGATAAAAAAATGTTACTGGGGGTTCATCAAAATATGATAATAGTTCAAATTAACTAGATTCTGAACATATTAAAGTTTTATGGACATATTTAGTCATTAAAAATTCTATATTTTTTTATAAAACATTTTTCCCCTTTTGGAATGTGAGAAACATGGGTATAATGCTTCTATTTCGAAAAATTACATAGCAATCCTCTACCCCACTTATAAAAGGATACTCACTCTCCTATTTTTTAAATTTTTAAAAAATCCTCGATATGAAAAATACCATAGAAAATATAATAAATACATTCCAAAAAACATACTATATACATTATAGTGATTATGAATCCATCTAATAAAGGTTTAAGTTATAAAACTAATGAGGTACTCTATAGAAGAGTTTGAATTTATAATCTTTTGTGTTTGTGTTATTTCTTCTTCAACATAAATAAAATATTATCTAATGTAATAAAATAAAAAAAAATTATAAAATATAATTATATGATATATATTAATTTAATAACTTATTTTAATATCCTTTTAAAATAAATGGGAAATGAAACTATCGATGGTGTGTATGGAAAACTACTGCCTTGCAAACCGATGTAAATCATTTTCCACAAAATCATTTAATGAATGAACATAATGATATATTTAACATATTAGTATGATTATTATGATATATTTATACCTATATAATTTTAATTTTACCAAAACCATGTGACATTACATTCTATGGGAAAATAATTACATCTCTCATGTGTATAGTGAACAACCACCTCACGAAGCAATGTGATCCGTTCATAAATTCTGATTTATAAATAAGGAACTAAGGATAGTTTTATTGGACATTTTGGATATATATGACATAAAAATTATTATCTAAATGTAATATATAATTTTACATTCTTTATTTTCATCTATATAGAAATATAATATCCTCTCATGCATACATATAGCATACAATCTTCAGGAATGATGTAATTTATTTTATATATCTAATGTTAATTGCATAATATATATAAATATATATTTAATATATAAGATAATTATATCATTATTAAAATTATTTTTATTATTAAAAATTAAAAATATATAATGACGGTTAGTATTTAAATACAACATACATGAAAAACGAAGTAGTTATCAACCCAAACATGATTTTAACTACAAATTGTTAATAAACAAGAAATATGTGGTCATAATTAAATAATATATGAAATTTTATAAATAATTACATTTTATTATATATTTTGTATATACATATGTTTTTATACCAAATTTAGGAACCCATTTAAAAGGATTCAAGACTTAATTTAAGGGGTTTTTCTGCTCACATTTATCCTCATGAAACACATGCCTTATACCCCAATTGATTCCATTATATGGCATATATATGTACCGAAAATTAATTTTATTTTTAATTACTTGTTAATTATTAGATATTAATATCCATATAAGGTTCATTTATTCATTTCTCTTATAATTAAAAAGATACCCAAATGGTTACAACATTATGTTACAATATCATTATTTGTTGGGATTGTTGATGATTTCTATTCCAATAATATAATCACTCAATGCTCCTCCAATGATAGTCATTTATTTAATTATTATATGATAATTTTTATAAGTATCATGTTTTAATTACTATTTAATATATTTAAGTATTGAATATTAAAAGAAAATGGTTCTAAAGAAAACTAACTTATACTATCCATTCTATAAAAAAATATATTTTCATCCATGTCTATGTTTTTAAAAATTATTTTAATGAATTATTTAACTATTATATAATGAATTTATAAAGTAATTTTAATACATTATTTACATTATGTAACATGGTTTAATGGTAATCTTCATGTTTTTTTGTAAAAACATCTATTTTTTAATATATTTAAAATGTGAAAGAAATACTTTTTTATCATATATAATAAGAACAGATTTTACTAACATCATGAAAAATAAATGTTCTTAAATCAACTATAAAAATTTTTAATTAATGTTTTCAATGGAAATTATTTTCCCATATTTTTTAAAACTATAATTTTTGAAACATTAAATTCCCAAGTGAAGAGCTTTTTTCCTCCTAAACGTTTTAAAGATTATTTATTGAAATTTGTAATTATTAATGAAAAATCCCTCAGTTTTTCTTATGTTATATTAGAGTTATTATCCAATTATACCATCCTTATATATTATGCATATGATTTATTATTATAAGGATTTAATTTTTTGCAAAACCCATTTTTTGATCGGTTAGACAATGATGAATTGATGAGATGATTATGATAGCAATTTCCAATCTATGTATTTAGATATGAAGAAATTTTTATTGAACCCATTTCCATTCCATGGGTAACTCAATGAAGAAATCATTATGAATCCAATTTATTGTCATGATATATGATATATGAAATGTTTTATGATCTTGTGGAACACCTATTTATATTTTAATATAGAATTGTTGTAACTTTATAACCAATAATGCTGGAAACATTATGAAAAGGATGATGGTAACATTATAAACAATGATTTTTTTATTTTATAATTATAAAAGGTGAAAAAATTCTTACTAAGGGAATGTGGGACCAATTTATCCCTCATCTGTATTTGGTAATTATTTTTTCTCTAAAGATAAATAGTTTAGGAATAGCGAGTGAATGTAGTTCTATAATGAACATTTTCCACTAAGATAGTAATGGGAGTAAATTCTGGGTACTATGATGGTTTATATACTAGAATCATTCAAATATATTATCCTTGTAAATGATTATTGACTACAAAATAAATTATTCAATCTTCTTATGGGAATCCCACAAATCAATTTCATATCCAATTTTCTTATTTTTGTATTGTTTCTTTAATTCTATTTAGATTGATGTCTTTTAAAGTTCCATGATTTATTCCATGACTAATTTTTATGGTCTATGATATATTGGGAATGATTTTCAAATGTTATTATGATGTTATCATACCTCTATTCCCATGTATTGTTGATATCTATATTTTTTTCCCATACTGATCATCTTATCTCACTCATTCTTATGATTTGATTGCATAGGTCATAAATAATGTAATTATTTATGATAAGTCATAGAATTGTGGATATTATGAATAATTTAGAGTGAGATGATATTTTTCACTTACGAAAAAGTTTTTATGTAATTATTTATTCTAAGGAACTAAATTGATATTAATTTAGAGTGGAGAAATATGTTATCTAGTTGATTTTCATCTAATAACACCTAATATCTTTGTGTGATTTTGGATGTTTCAATAGTTGGTATCATCTTAATATTTATTCAACCAGTGGAAACTATAATTGGAATACTTTAGTGGCAACCCTTAGGATAATACTATGTATAGGGGGAAGTCATATGTTATTAAAATGACATAATTTTCATTTTATAGAATAATATAAATTTATATATATTATAAGTATTTGTTACTTTAGAAATGATTTACCTATGTGTTATTACATTAAAAATATTGCATTGATCTAGACTTAATCGTCACCTATTGTGTGAAAATGTTCCTCACTACAAACATGGTTTTTGAATTTTGGGGGATATTGTATAGAAATTCAAAAACACTTTAAGAACCATCATCATGGATTTGAGTTGATTATTCTGATGAATTAAATAGTTTAATTATTTTTTGTCATATATTTAAAATATGGTATCGTAATTAAGATGTTTTATATAAGTTTTTTCATGATTGTTTAGCATCCACCTATTAGTGTGTTTTTTGGTTTCATTGCATATTTCAAATAAAAAAAATACGGTTAACATTTCATTTTATAGGAAACATATTCATGAAAAAAAATTAATCATGACTAGAGAGAAGGATATTAATAATATTCCTAATAATGAATCATTATGTATGATTCAAATAATTCACCTCAACCGACTCATGATTTCACTAAATAATATAATGATTGAGTTTGATGAGAGATTTCATTATGTGAACCATATAATAAATAGGATTGAATTTTTTATATGTCGAGAATATTTGAAAATTTACTACATGGAAATCTATAATGTAATTTGAAGATGATTTTTGTATGGGGATTATTTTCACTATGTAATTAATTTCCAATGGAAAATGATTATTATAGGTGACAAATTATTTGAGAATAATGGTTTCTATATAGAATCGTCAATAGATTTATGTCTTAAATATGGAATTTATGATAATTTAGAAAATCAAATATGTAGGGGGTATGTTGGAAAAGTGTATAATTAAGGTTTCATTAGTAATTTTTTTTAATTTATGAAGAATAATCTTCAAAATAACATATGAATGAAAAAATGTATTAATGAATAAAATGATGAAGCAAAATTAATTTTTTACGAATGGAGTATCATTATTGATGTGTTTTGGTATTGGAATAATATAATTTTTTAATGTGAATCAATATATATATATATATATATAATAATTTTTCTATATATTTTTTTAATGATTTATTTTAATGAATATATTATAAATAAATTTAATTATAATGAAAACAACTCAATTATAAAACTATATTGTTATAATGTAGGTTACTAATTCAATTTTTACACACATTGGTTATAATTTTTTTTAATATAATATTTGAATTTTTATTAAAGATGATAACATATAGTAATATATATTAGAGATGTTTTTTTGGATTATATAATAATATATTTTTTAATATATTCTATATTTTTTCCATAAGGCTGAAGAGTTTTTCAATCAATTTTTTTGTAGAAAATAATTCAAATATGGCATATAAGAACTAGAAAAAAGATACTATAAATAACTAGAAATAATTAATTATAATTAAATATGAACTTATAGTAGATAATAAATATGTGGGAAAGTCTAAGATACATAATTTGAGGAAAAAAAGATAAATAATGAATGTTGGTGAACAAATGAAGGGGTTTGATTAAAATACTCTAATGGTAAGGAATCAATGTGATTGAAAACAATATGGAAGGGCCAATAAAATAAATTTATCTTCTAGAATCCACTGAGAAATGATGTTTGTACTTGAGTTCACAGAGTCAATAAAGTTAATAAAAATCATTAAGATGACATAATAACCACCAATTTTTAATCATATTTATTAAGAGCTATGTAGAAATATATACATTCCAAAAATTTACGAGTCATCAAACATGCTTGAGAAAGATCTAACATTTACTTATATACATCAATCATATTAATTATCTTGTTATCTTTATGTTTCTAATTCTTATACGTCAGTTTTTGAAATACAAAAATGAATTGTACTTACACATCAAGGTCAAGAGTGTAAAAATGATTCATAAAAGCATTTTTATGGAATTAAAAAATTCCAATAGAATGATGGCGTCGTGAAAAACTCTTCACATTAAATCATCCACATTTAGGTAAAATGTAGCATTAATGAGAATAATTTTTGTCAAACCACTAGTTTCAAGAACTAACGTTGATCCTTATGAAATTTTAAATTACACATATGAAGAATAAATGATCAAATATTTAAAAAAACATGGAATTATTGTATTATAATACTATTTAGTCTCATGTCAGCACATACTGATGATCCTTGTTACACTAGATACTTTTTCATAATGTCATTACAGTTAATTATGTTCCTCATTTTGTTGTTTGTAGATCCATTATTCATTGTATAATTCTTAATGATTCACTTTTCTCCTACATACCATATTTACTGTGGACTTAATGATTATCTTAGAAACAAATATAACACAGAGATCCCATATCTAAAATTTAAGATACATTCTCCAAGTAATTTTCTACCTTGTGAGAAAAAAACATTTCTCTTACATACATTATTAATTGTAGTACTACAACCTTCTGAACCAATCTATTAGTTTTTAAAACTCTATCTTGAGCACAACCACGTATAATAAAATAATAATACAAAAGGGATAAATCATTATAATGAGAATATTGGGATTCAAAGTGAAGCTATATTATATAAATGATAAATATATGAGATTGGAAATCCATCATGGGGTCAATTAATGTAATAACATTACATGCCTTATCGACATAAAATGAATTCACCCACACCACTAGATTATATAATTCCTTCAATAATCCTTTTTAGAATGTTTAAAAAAACATTAGCAACACAACATGAGAATGAATGAATATAATCCTATTTTCATACTATCTTTTTTTGAATCCAAAACAACATTTGTTGAAACAATAAAAAATAAAGGTAGAGGTTGAGAGGAGTCCATCATGAAGTAAAAAACAATAAAGAGTAAAATACTTCCAAACTAGTGTTCCTGAATACACTAAATAAATTATTATGAAAGGAATTACTAAAACATTAATTTATTATAATATTTTTTTAGAGAAGAGGAATTCCTAGAAACTTTAAACATATTTCCACAAAGCAATGATTTTTCCTATAGATATTTGATTGCTTGAAATATCAATTAATATGTAGCTTCATATAAATAGAGGATATTTTTCACTAGACCCTTGTTAAATCAACTAAATTTGAGAACCTAATCAAAAAAATTTGTTTTCTGTTATTTTCTAGTGGAACCTAATTCCTCAAATCCAAGTCATAATAAATTAGTTTATCAAAATCATCACGATAATTAAAAATACTCCCAAAAACGGATATAAAATAGTATGATGATCTATCCAAAACTAGTTCGATAAGAGAAATTTTTACAACTATAATTCGATAATGTAGCTTCGAAGACTATAGTTCATTATGATGAATAATTACTTGAGGAAACCAAACCTCTATGCTAATGATTATCAAGGAATATAACTAATTACTACTTACTAGATATTGATGAGATGAGTTGGAACTCCATTTTAGTTAGTTGTTGTTGGGGTATTTGGGTATAAAATATTTGAATCATTTTTTGTAGTATCAAAAATATGAGGCCCAATAAGTTTTATATTTTTCCAAATTATTAAATAATAAATAATTATAACATATTATAGAAAAATTTATTTTATTAAATTATATATAATTTATAAATATTCATTTCATTGAATTAATAAAATTTTAAATGTTTTTTATGAATTTTTTATCATTAATGAAATATTATTTATATATTTTCCGTAAAATATTAATAAATAATTTTTTCTACAAACCATTTTTTGTTATTTTTTTAAAATACTTGTTATAAAATATTTATTTATTTTATAATAAATAATTAGAAAAATATTTATTGTTATTCCTTAATTTTTTAGAACATATTTTTCAAATGTTAAATTTTTTATTGGTAAGATTAATTTGTAATAATATATTAATTTAATGGTAAGAAATTTAGTATTAATTTTATAAAATAACATTTTTAGCTATTATAAAAATATTTTTTTTCATTGAATTGTTAAAATAATCTAATATATTTAATGATAAAAATAAATTATGATAATGAAATTTAATATTAATAAGGGTATATATATTTTGTAATTATTCATTTTTTCAAAAAATGATATAAATTCTCACAACTTTTGAATTTTTATAAGTCAATTAATTTTAAGGTGTGGACACTTCTTCTACATCTAGTGGGATACCAAGATCATTAAATATTGCACTAAGCTTCCAGTGGGGGAATTAATAGTTCTACCCCTCTTATATCATCTAACCTACTTAATTTTAGGTTTTATACATTCCAAAAGATTTGAGGGTCCTCATTCTTTCTCATTTTATTCAGCGCAACACCCACTAAGACACTTCCAAATTCAAAATATTAAAAAACATGTATAAATGTAATGGAGATATATTAAATTTAATAAATATAATATCCATGGTCATTAAAAGATTCATTGTTTATAGATTTAAATCCTAATGAGTCATCAGTATTCATATCTGGTGGATGTATTTAGTAAATAAGATATGATTAAGACATTTAATGTTTCAACCCATTAGTTATGTTAGTGTACTACTTAATCCCCCAATATTTAAAAACATCATTTTATACTAGGACCTCTCAATCATATATACAAGATTCACATAAAATTTATAAGGCAGTGTATCAATATTTGATTAAACTGCACTTACAGAATTGTTGTGAAAATTTTCAAATTATTATTATTTCATACTGATTACTACTAAAATATATTTACCCACATGTATTGTTTTACCAACCAAACCTTCCACCATAATTGATGATGCCCATGAAATAATAAAATTTATATAATATTTTCATCAATATTGTTATGATATAATGATCAATAAAATTTGTTTCTCAAGGATATCTACCCTCATTAAGGGTTACACCGACATCCACTGATTACTGACACAAATTTATTTTAGCTTCATTACTGGGGATCCATATACCACATAGAATTCTAATCTTCCATTTTATTATCATTATAATATCCAAGAACGTATATAATTACCCTATATATTAGTAATTCTAATTACATATATTAAATTTAACATCCTTTTTGTTTTTATATTTTTCTAATCAATTCTTATGTGATTTTTTACAGAATCAAAAATTATAGATGATATTTTTATCATGATACTATTTGATTTCGAGTATGGGTGGACCTATTTTCTAATTGTAGGAGGTCCTACAAACATTACCAATTATACATTCTAATGTGCATTAGTCAAAAGGTTTTTATTTTGGGATTAAAAAAAATAAGGGGTATTTTCCTACTCATTGAATCTATTATATATTTAAATAATATTCTTGTTTCCTTCCAAAATACTAGTGTTGGAATTATTATCCATATTTCAATGGTATTGTTGTTATCCTCTATATATATCAAAGGATATAATAAATTTCATTTATTTATTAGTTATTCTTTATTATAAGGTACTATTGTTTATAACCACATATATGGGAACACTGTATTTTATTTCAACCCAATGAATGGGTAATTATTTATTGTATTTAGATCATGGCATTCAAAAAGTATTCCTATGTATTCTAATAAATGGAAAGATAACCCATGTATCTCGATGCCAGTTATAAGGTAACCATATACCTTTTATAGATATTAAATAAGGACTAATCCTTGATGTTTAAAACCATGTTTTATGGAAAATAAAATGAATGATTCTTATATATGTTTTTTAGGACTAATGAAAAATAAGCCGTTTCTAGTTGGCACTTGAAGAATATGTCCCAATACAGTTATGTTGTCTTTCCCAATTTTAAGATGGACTAATAAGAAAAATAGTCTTTCATTAAAAATAGAGAGAAATGAAATAAATATTGTGATACATTGAAGGAATATTTTCCTCCACAGTAGAGATTATTCATCATGAATATAGACTAATAAAGAGAGTTCCCATGGAATAGGTCACTAGTGAATGTTATAATGGATTTCATGTAGATTTTAGTTTAGACTAGAGGGGAATAAATGAATTCATGATGGATAAAATCCCAAGTGGTTGGAAATAGAAGGTTTGATGGTTTTATATTTGAAACAATTTTAGGAATCATACGTAACCTACTTAATATTAATCAAATCCAACATTGATTGAGTGGAATCATTTACGATTTGGTGGTATGACCATACTATGTGGTTTTCTGTCACGTGATAAAATAATTTCAGGTAGTTTTCCGTCATGTATCAGTTACATTGTACATGTAGTTTTATTTAACATCGGGGAAATTTTTATGTTAGAAATGGTGAAACAATTACTCATTGAGTGTGGCATAAACTTTATAAATTCACTGATGTTCTTGTTCTATACATGCAGATAATCCATAGCGATGTAATCATAAAATGTAACCAACTTGATTCTCATACATGAACATTAAACCAATTATATTCATGTAAAACCTAAAAATAATGAAAAATGGTTATTAATGAATCAATTCATGATGTAATGGACTCCATAAAATGAAGTGTTGGTGAGTAAAAATAAGTCCTCTCTACGATCTCTTAGTATTTAGTAGAACATGAATAAGTATTACATATAATTGTGTGCAATCTTAATAGTGCTCAAGAATAGCTATCCTGACTCTTTTTTAGTTTCCATTATCTCTGTCTACTTTTTTTGATGTTCAATAATGATGAAATCATAAAAAGGAACTATCTTTTTTGTTATATCATAAAATGAGGCTCATTCCCACATAACTCATCTATTGAAATCAAGATCCAAAATGGATAATTTATTAAGGTATCTATAACATCAACAAAATAATGATAGGTACCCTTTATATCATGTTATCTATTTATTATGAATCCCTTGAGGGTTTTACTTATCATGGATTACAATTTCATAGCCCCCATTATCATTAAAATAGCTAATTGAAGAAGTTGATGCTAGTTTTCATTCTCAATGCCAATTCATTTGGTGTATTTCTATCAGACCATGATAATTAGGGGGCATAAATATTATTTCCAGATAAGGGAATAATTTATCATAGAACATAGTATGTACATGATACACAATATTTCCAAATTTTATGAACTTCTCTTGTGTGAGGGTTTATCTGTTGATTTTTCCTACACATGACTCACTAAAAGGGGTTTACACTAGTATGGTTGAGAAGGGTGGCTTTTAACTTGGAAGGGTGTGAAAGAATAATTAATACATGTGAGTGTAACCAAGGTGTTTCTCCATAATAGGGGTCAGTAAGAGTTCTCACCCTAGAGATTCATGAAACATTTTAGCATTCCAAAAGGTTTCAAATAATGATACCAATAGTAAACATAAATATAAATAAAGGACACTAGGTGATGGTGATTTCGTTAATATGAAATTTTTATATGTGTAAATTTATCATGTATAATTTTTTCACACATCACAAATTAATTATCACTTATGAAAAATTGTGGTAGAATATTTGTTATTTTATGATAAATTATTATTTATCCCCTTGATTATCATATATATATTTTCAAATATAATAATTTTTTAAAAAAATCATCATTTATAAATGGATATGGAAAAAAATTACCATCTCAAGGAAAAAATTGATTAAAAAAGAAGATTTATATCTAAATTTGATGTAATACATGTGTATAAATAAATGTTGTAAGGGGTGAAATTAGTGCTCGAGTTTGAACATGAAAACACTAGTGAAGAACTCTATAGGTGTAAACATCCTATGAATGTTATCATTTCATTTTATGCCTATAAATAATGTTTTGGGATCCCCTGAATTAAAACTAATAAGTAACAATGAGTGAGAAGTAAAACGTATTTATGCACCATGATATTTCACAACACATTAATAAATCTCCACATCAAATTACTTCACCATTCAATTAGTGCAATAATGCTTCGAATGTAGGATTTTTTAAGCCCATTCACATGGATGATGTTTATTGATAATGGTGTACAATAATTCATATGGAAAATAAATATGGGAAATTTCCTTAAGTAAAGACAATATGTGTAAGTCTTGGATGAGGGCCATGTTTAAAAATAGTTATAAAAGGTGATAATATCACCCAATTGTCCTATTATTCTATGATAACATTTTTCAATGATTATTTCATATTCCACTATCTCTAAATTTGTTTTGAATCACTATTGGTTTATTTTTTAGAAAATGTGTGATACTATAATAGATTATTTAGATTATCCAACTACTTCTTTCTTCAATGATATTATTGATAACATCTATTTAAAATAATTTCCAAAATGAAATTATTTCCTTATGTGTATTATAATGATACTAATGTAACATCATCAGTAGTACCTAATATATGAGATCTATACACAACATGGAAATGTGATTTTGATCATTATTTAAACCCATAATCAAAGTGATTACATGATATACTCATTCTTTATATAGTACACCAAGGTGAATATATACAATATATCTCATAAGGGTGTTTATATAAACAATTCAATATTTATCCCAAAATTTATAGTGCCCCTCAATATAGCTCCTTCATAATCCTATCCTCATATATCAGAACTAATGATACCTTACTATATGTTGATTTTTTAATACTCGACAACAATTTAATTAAAGTGGTGCAATGATGAATGTGTAATGTATATAGGAGGCAGTGTGAGGCAATAATTGATAAGGTTATAGTAGGTTCAGAAGACGTATTTTGAATTCAAGGATGATAATAAGGTAGTTTTAATTTATGATGATTTTGTTGTTCTCTAACATATGTGTACAAGAAATATAATTTATTACTATTTATGAAAATCTAATGATGACCACATACCAATACCTTCCACCTATTACAAAATGAAGTATGAATCAATCTATAGTATATATATATTTTCTTTGATAAAACCATCCATGGGGATTAGCATGGGGAATTAATTCCCTATTTAAAATGTGTGAGAATTGTATGCAGATTCCAATGATGGACCATTAATGTAGTACCCCCCAGTTATGTAACCCTTTCTTGATGCTTTTAATGGTTTTAATGTAAAAGGTAATGAGTGGGACATGAATGGGATCTTGAAAGAAGTCTTATGGAAAAGGGGAAGTCGCACGGGCGGTGCACGGTTTGTCTAAACCATGCAGCCAAACCAAACGTTGTTGGTCTTGGAGGAAGATGCTTCCGCATGGGCGGTTCATGGTTTTTCTATCCGTGTGGCCAAGCCATGTGAGAATGGTGGATAAGGCAGTAACTAAGCATAGTTAGCGCACAACTTGTCTAACCGTTCGGGCAAACCCTACGACCACTTAAATGAGATCCAATAATAGTGGATATCATTCTTTATTTGCATCTATGTGCCTCGGTTTTCCTCTAAAGAGGACCTAAAATGGTATTTTTCTTCTTGTTTGGTAAAATAGGTTCATACCATCATTTCAAAGGCGATTCGAAGGATTCTCTTGGGGAATCGAAGCTGGATTCTCTAGGTATGTGATCGTTCTTCTTCGTTCTTGATCGGTTTCTTAGATCTATATAGATCTACATCTCCTCTTCTATAGGTATTTTTAGATCTCTACCCGTTATAGGTGGATATAAGTGTGTGGATTCCAAATACGATGAGATTTGGTCTTGATCTTGCAAGGAGAAGAGATCTATGGCGGGTTTTGAAGAACCAACTCAGTTTTCTTGTGCGTTCTCAGTTTGTTAGGGTATTCCTCAATAGAATTGAGGTAGTTGGATTCAATATCGACTCCTCTTGTAATAATTGATTCTCTTAAATTCAAATTGGCTTGTTTAAATGTATTTGATTGTGAAAATCATGGAATAAATCTTCTTTAGTGATAATTTATGGTTCTAGTGAAATTGTGAAATCTTGGTAAATTATTGTGAAGGGTGATTTGAATTCTTGATAATAAAATGATGATTTTAAAATATTGATTGGATGGAATTGTAATTGGTTTGATGAAAAATGGCTTTTTAATAAAAAGGGAGTTTCTTTAAATGGTTTGATAATGTGATGACTTTAATGGAATTGGTTTTGAATAAAAAGGGAGTTTTATTAAAATGGTTTGGAATTGAAATGGTTTGGTTTTGAAATGGTTTTGATTGAAATGGTTTTCAATAAAAATGTGTTTATATTAAAAGGGTTTTTGGCATGATGGATGGGAATATGTGGTGTATGTTCGGGTTGCTTATATGAGGCTTGGTAGAAATATAACCTTATGCTCGGTGCTAAAGGTGTAATGTCATATTGGTGTGTATGTTCATATTGCATTCGGGACGTATAAGGGTTAAGAGACTCCCCCATCAATGATGGAATGGATAAGGGTAATGGTTGTCCCCTGTCAAACATTCATATCAGATTTAGGATGGATAAGGGTTAGATGTCACCCCATTAGTGTTTGGATGGTTAAGGGTTGGGGCTCTACCATGTCAAGAACTCATGTGAATTTGGGTTGAATAAAGGTAAAAAGTCTCCCCCAACATGGTCTGGATGGATAAGGGTTAGGCCTTCTCCCCTCTTCTAGGTAGCATGCATGGGATGTGGAATGTTTTGGTTTTTCCAAAAAAGAATGATTGGGAAATGGTTCTTAAGATTGTTTGGTTATTTTTTTGGAAAAATAACTTGCTTGAAAATTGATTTCAATTTCACTTGGAATGCCTTTGGTTATGAATGGTTTTGGAAACTTATTTATATTTAGTTATAAAAATCGTTTGAGAAAATGTTTTATATAAAATATTTTTATAAAAAAGTGGATAACTCATCTATCCTAGTGGAGTCAGTATTGAAGACATTAGGGAAACCTACTGTGTTTTATACTCATCCCTGCTTTGGCACTTTTGTGCTTTTGATGATGTTGTATTCCAGGACACTAGTAAAGGTAAAGCATCTTATTGCTAGTGGATTTTGTGATGTATAAGAGATGTTGTGGATCATGGAGCTTGTGTAGAATAGAGTTTTAATGTCTTTTTAGAGTCTTGATTTGTTCATCCACTCTATACTATGATGCTTATTTCGGACTTCTACTGTTGTGTACTTTGATGTAGTTTGATATAAATGAAGTGTTTATTGGTCTTTCATTTTTTCAGGCATCATATAATGAATTTTTTTTTATGGTTGGTTTATTGGTTTATTTCTTAAAGGGTATATCATCCCCCACTTTTACTTGAAACCCCTCAGCATTTATTTCCAACCTTTGGAACCTTGGGGATGTCACTTACGACCTAGTAATGACTCGTTGAACTCTCAATCCAATGATAATTGGTGGGTAATTACAATGAATTATCAATTCTACCAAAATAGATCATAAAGTAGGATACCCACCCTTGAGATGAATTCAACGTCAAATTATAGATAAATTAATTTCTAACACCATATTGTAATAGATCTATCTATAAACATCCAATTAGATTCCCATCAATGGGTAGTTGAGGGATTCAGGAAAAGTATTGACCAATATAAGAATTACATCACAATTAAGTGTGTAGTAACAATTATAATCATTTATTACCTACTAAAAAATTAACTGTGGGATTTTTATTTATATGGTGAGAACCCATCTAATTCTTATCCATGAATACCATAGTACAATTAGTCCATGGATTATTTTCATATAATCCATTTTTTAGAAATTAATGCTACAAAATTGGTAGTACCGTTGTTGAAAAATATTCATCTTTTCTTGTTTAATGGTTACAAATAAAATGATAATTTATATATATTGTGGAAATTTTAGGTTTTGTGGGGAGGGATTAAAGTGGAATTTAATGCAGATACAATATATTGTGATTCAGATATCCTAGATTTCTAATATTACTCATGTATCCAAGATATCTCTTGAGTAAAACTTATTTCCATAAATATTATTGTAATTTAAAAGGCTCTAGGTTTATAATCATAATTACACATCTATTTTTATAGTGACCCCTCATATGTAATATAATTTACAAAGGAACTGGTGAGATTGGGACCAAGACAAATATGATGGTTTTCTGAAACAATATCCTTGTGACACTGCCATATGTGTATACCATATGACTATATTATAAGACTTAATGGTTCAAATAAATATTTTGGGATTTTACATTAAGTAACCACAATCCACAAAAAATTGTATATTTAGGTAAATATATTATGGTGGCATGAAAATTATACATGAATGGGGCATAAGAAACCACATCGGCCATGATCAAATATCCTCATTTTATTGAATTAGTTGGATTGATGTAGTGGTATACCCATTCATAATTTTCCTCAAACCCTATTTGAATTCTATTGAGTAAAATTCCCTATGATTTTATTTCAGCTACTCCATGCTGAGGAAATAGGACAACCAATAGCGCCTACAGAGAGCATAATTGCTAAAAACCCTAGAATCATCATGAAATATCCACCGAAAGTCTATATAATTTATTATTATGGATTATCCAATGACTGTTGTGGTTGGGATATGATATTTCTACCATAAAAAGTGGGATAAGATAATATCTCCCCACTATATATACACAGAATGAGGGGTAAATCATTGATAAAACAAAAAATAGAAGATTTTGATGCTTCCACATGACCATTAATAGATATATTATATAATATACAACCTCTAGATTCCCAGTTATGGAATAATGAACTCTCCTCAAATGATATCAGATAAATATGGTAGATTTATTTGGTTTGTATACACATTTCATTCTTCTTGGATATATATTTACCACATGATTTGAACTTCAAAACTACTCTTTTGGTGGCGGGGAAGTGAATTTGGGATCATGAGATACTCATTTTTGATTCCTAAATTTATATACTCACTATGATATGGGTGGAGGAAATGATGTAATGGGGTTCCATTGAAGGATTGGTCTGTTGATCCTCTAATGAGTGGTATTAATAAATAAATATTCATTATTTAAGTCATATAAACAAATAATTCTTTTAATTTGAACAATATTTGATAAAAAAAATATCATATTGAATGGAAAAGGGTAGTGATTGAGAAATAATTAATGAAGTATTCATGAAATAATATGACTGGAAGTCAAATCAGTGTACGGAGAATCTGTTATTCTAAAGTATGTAAATTTTCCTATTGATTCAAAATCATGTAAGAATAAATTATGAATTCTTTATTGTTTTACCCCACTATTACTTGTGTAATTATTTACACAAATTATTCCACCATCATTTGAATTTAAACACCATAGAAGGGTAAATTCACATGAAAAAAGTGACATCTATGAAAATAATGTTTCTTATAAATTCTTACAATATACATGTATGTATCTGATTACTAAAATCAGGTTCTTAATATCAATTATATTAGACTCTATATCTATGATCCCATCTAGGATTCAGAGTATGTCCCAATGAATCTGAACAAGGTTTTTAGGTGAATATAATACCACTTCATCTGAGACTGCATACACTATTGGGAAAACACCACTAGTAATAACCCAAAAAATTCTAGAAAACGTAGGATGATAATGATAAGTAGTATTATCAATGACCAAATGTATCATTTATTTAACGTAACAACATCCCAATCTCCACCTTCCCATTTTTGAAACCAGGCCCCTTAATCTTTCTGACTCTAATGTGAATATCAATGTTCATTTTCTCTCAAAAAATTTCCTTACCTCCATGGATGATCTCATTACATAAATGAATTGACTGTAATTATGTATGATTCCATGAGTAATTTTACAATCAATAAATATTACTCAATAACCCAAATATTCATTAATATTTGGAATAATTGACCACAAAAATATAAGAAGATAGAAAACATCATGAAATACATGAGATAGTCCATGAGCATTATTTTGGTGAATCATATCACCTATAATTTTCTTCTTGACAAAATGGAGTGTTTGTTTTCATGGAAGGCTATCATGTTACAAAGGTATGACATATTTGGACCACCATAACAACCATTATGGCCGCATGAATAGAATATATTTACATTATTATCTATGAGGAGACACATGTTGGGGAGAATTCCCATGAAGTTATTCTAGATAAGTTAACTTTTTAAATAGTGTCTGTTACATAAATATACATGGGTGAGTGTTCACATCACCATTTTTTAACCTTTGTCTTTTCCTAATAACTTATACCTCTTATTTCATTGGATTTACTCCTACAACAAGAGCGAATTATGTACATGGAGGTTCATTCATTATATGTTTAGAAATATAGAATACTGAGGATATATGTATCCCAACAATAGTATACTAAAAAGTGTTATTCATATACGTTTATCTTATTGAATTCATTCCAAAATATATCAAATTTTTTATTAGGACTATAGATTTAGCAATGGAAACCACAAATTATAGAGAACAACTCATCAACATGATTCAATGACTATACAAAGGACGATTTATGAGATAGAAAAAATATATCATTATAGTAAGATACAACAACTACACTATATATTTTTCATTATATGAATTAAAAATTTCCATTATTAAGGAATCAAATAGAAAATAATAATAATCATAAATGAAAGGGACTAAAAAGAAGTGGCTCACACATCCATCCAAGTGGAAAAATCAAAATCAAATTCTTCTAGAATATGATCTATGCTGTTTCAGAAAGAGACCAATTCCATTAGGTATACTCAAAGAAAAATGATTGAGTGATATAATGACAACCCACATATCCCACTATCAGATGGATTAGGATTCCACTATGATAGATATTTTAAGACAATAAAAATTCACTGTGAGAGTTTAGACTGAAGAGAAAAGTATAGATGAAATGATAGATATTCTTTACATTACAATGAGATTAAAATAATAAATATAGCATAGCTTCCCCACAACATTGATTTTTCCCAAATGATTATTGATGAATTATGAGATTCCATCGAGGGCCAATTGTGATTTATTTCTATCATGAAGTGAGACTCAAATTTTATGATGATCGTAATTTTAATATCAAATTATATAAACTTTTCCAATACCATATAACTACAATATTATTAACATTTTTCACATATAGTTATCAACACATAATTTACTAAATTAATAGAAGGTGAAATTGGAATAAATTGAACTAATAGAATCATTAAAATGTAAAAAAACCAATACTTATTACTAAACAATAGAGGAGGAATTGATTTTGTTATTGGAATAGATAATGAATGGTTATTAGTAAATATTTCATCAATATACACAAGATATGTTCTTTTATGGTTTATTTATTCTATGGTGTGATGTGTAAATTGTTATATGATTAATTACAAAAATAATACATAATATTTAGTCTATTTTAATGATTTTTCTCTTGGTGTGGCTAATAGATGAGAATATGTCCAATTTATTACACAGAACACATGAGTTTATCAATTTAGATGATATTATCATTGGTGTAATGAATATATAGGTATAGGAAAAATTCTATTCACCATATACTAACGTATTCCATTTTCAATGAACTATTTGAATAATTGTTATGAGGGTGATGAATAAAAATTTAAAATAATTTTTATAATGTTTAAATTTATTATGGTACCCAATGATTATCAATTTATGCATTTAAAAAGGAATCTCTATACTAATATTATCAGGATAATGGATTAGATTAATTCCAAATCTATTTCCCTATCTAAGGAGCCTAAATATTAAAACATGACTTCTGATAGGATCATAATAAGAACCCCACCCACATTGTGTATTTTATTTTTCCTCCCAATGTTTTTTAAAATAATATTATGTGGGAATGATATTGATAATTAAAACATATTTTTTCATGATAACTCAATTTGAGTTTTTATCAATTTTTTTTGACTTCTCAATTATGAATACACAATTATTCTTAAATCGTTAATACTGGATGTCTAACAAGTGGGGAAATTAATATTTTACCAATAAACCATTTATGGGGTTTTAAAATTGTGATCTTATTGTCTCGTGATCAGGTTTTTTAATATATTAAACTATTTACTATGGTTATAATGAATAATATCATACAAAATAAAAAACATAGGAGGTGGTTTGCAGAAGAATATGATAGAGATTGAATCGACACGAATCAATTATTCCCCGTGCTACTAATTAATAAAATAAATTCGAACATTTATAATTTTAATGGTTCTTATGTTCATTTTTTTTTTCTAGATCTTGATTATGTGATCCCATAAGCATGATATATACTCATAATGTTATTTGTGATGGGAATAGATATGATATCATTTTTTAGTATATGTCATAAATAATAATGATATTTTAGGTAGGATAACCATAAAAAAATTTATAGTACTCTATATAGAATTTGAATAAGATCCTTTAAATGGATGTTGGTAAATGATTTCATAAACTAACATGGATTTCTTGGAATTCCTCTTACTTTCAAAAATCTAAATATATCATATCATTTTATTTTTGGTCTTATGATGGGGATAATTTAAATTTTCATGGGTGAGATCTTAAATCCCTTCTCATAACGTTAGCACGATGTACAATGATAAATATTATGGCAACTAAATCAACTTTAATATATTGATTATGATTTTATTAAATCATAACTCATGAAATTTGAATTGAGGATGATGAGATATGTCATGCATTCTAGGGTTGAGGACTGACCAAATTTTAATGATATTTATCATTGTAACAGTGTATAAGAATATATGTAGATCAGATGATCCTCCTCTATTTAAATTGAAACATCGGGTTAATATTCTATATTTTGGGAAAATGAGTAAAGATATATTATGTATTTGTAGGATTAACCACACATAAGTTCCCTTTATAGTTTAATATGAAAATTATAGATAACCAAGATGATTTGAGATGATTAAAAAATTATATAATGAGTTTGGTTTTTGGATGGAATAAATATCACAAAGGGATCTATAACTCTAATGCTTACACCACCAAGTATGGAAAAAACAATTGGAGTGAGTTGATATGACATGTAATCAAAATACACATTCCCTAAACGAGTGGGTCCAATGAGCATGAATCGTCTTTCTAAAGGTCTATATAGATGTCTTTAGTATCACTGTTCATTTATATTTACAGTCAAATTTTTCTGGAGACATAAAACTGAGTTGACTGGATAGAAATGACATGAAATTTTATTAGGCTTACTTTTACATGTTTTAATTCCAAAAAGTTTTACCTATCCTTCACATACATATAATGGTCTTGTGGTATGAACTAATGGGGAACAAATTTTAATTCATATTGTTTTTACTAAAAAAAATATTTTATGTTCATAGAACATTGAAAAAAAGGGAATATTCTCAGAAATAAAAATGATGATAACAATGTTAATGGAGTTATGTTCTATAGTAGATTTTCATGTAAAGGGATGAATATATTTTACTATAATGATTTTTTGACAATGATGGGGGAAGATAATGTGTCCATCTTGGGAAATGTAACACAAGATATGAATGGAGAGCCTTATTGTAATATGTATATTTTTATAGGTAAATTAATATTGTTTATAGTGATATTTATTTGAACAATTTGGTGAGGGTGTCAAAAATAATGATGCTGAAATAATTATAATGTCCCCAAAAAATTTAAATAATTGAGTGATGATGATATAAATTTCAGATCAATGTTTTGGGTAAAATCAAAATTAGGTGATATAGTTAAAAAAATGTCTGACCACTAACCATATTTGATTAAGGGGTCTTGTATGAAGTTGTATGGGAGAGTGGATATTAGAGGACCTTCACATTACATTGTAAATGCATCTCATTGATAGGACATATTAGTAGCTCACATATAGTAGCATAATAGGGCCATGGATACATAATAAAACATATGTGCACTTTGAATTATATTATAATAATTATAATTTATCATGATTTATGTATTTTCGATCCTCTTAGATGATGGATTTTGATTTTTCAAAAGGTCATTCTATAAGGATGGTAGTTAAATTATGGAATGAGATAATATTGACTAATGATTTTATGATTCCCTTGAATTGAGTGGGAATGTAAAATTACTCATGATTGGGTAATGAATATATTATTTAGATGTTACTAAATATCATTAGAAAATTATGAATTAATATGTGTATAGATCTCGTAATTTTTGTTAAACTATACAAATTAATATAAAAAATTATAATGGGGAATTTTATGGACATACTTTTTTAGGGAGATACCCTACATAAGGCACAATTATATGGATCTAGATCTCATTTGGGGAAATTAATCCATTTGAACATAACAATATATGAATTTTATGGTCATTCATTGGGGACAAAATTTTAGTCAATTAAATTTCTTGCTACACGGTCTCCATTGTCATAATGTTATAGGCCATATTATAAAGACCACTATATTATGGATTTATGCAGATCTGGATCATAGAAAAAATGTTTTCACATTGTCTATGTTACGATAATGTGAAGAGAACCCTAACTTGAATAAAAGAGTCTAATCAATTTAATGTTGTTTTAGTTTCAAGAATGATTCATGTTTTGTGCAAGAATAAAAAATACATCCACCACTACATATCTGGTTATGTCAATAGTCAAGACACACATTGATCATAAATAGGTTTCATATAATGATTGGTGTTATTAGTCCATTAATAAAAAATCATATAACAACCAATATAATTTTATGGTAGATAATTTCATGGTATTATGAATATTAATTTACATGATTTTGTTTAGTAAACTTCATTAAATGAATAAACTTTATTTATTTATATCAAAATGAAAATGCATTATATCATATAAAATTAGGAATACATGAATTATATATATTAAATTATAATATAAATATAAACATTATATAATATAAATTTGTAATACATTACATTATATTTAAATAAACCATATCAATGTTTTCATAGGGTTAATTTTATATAATTTTTTGAAATGATTGAATTTTTAATGAATAATCAAATATTAATTTTTATTGATAAAATATTTTTTCTTTGAAGTATTTAAAGTATCAGATTATATTCAGGATTAGATAAAAATCATAATTAGTTCATTTTTATATAAAAATTTCATATATTTTATCAGAATAAATATTATAAGTAAATTTTTTATAATAATAGTTCTACATTTTAAAGTTATCTTCCTGAAAAACTGTTTCATCATGTATTGTGGGTTTAATATTAAATTAAAATAGTAATAATTTGTGAATTTAATTTGATAAAATCGATACCACTTTTAAAATTAGGATTTTTGAATTTTTAAATATCTCAATTTATCTTTTGGTCATTGTGAAGAGTAACCATATCAAATTTTTTTACCATAAAAGGGTAAATAATGTTATCAAAAATCAAAATAACAGGATATGGAAAAAACACAACTGAAATTTTCAATATATTTAATTGGAAGATAATATTTCATCAATAATGTTGAAAATATAATTTTTTTAAATTAATTAATCAATAATTTGATTAAAACAATTATATTAGTTTATGTAAATTTCAAGTAACAAATGAGTAACTATTATTTTTATAATTTAAAATAATTTTTACAGGAAGAAAACTAATTTTTCAATAATAATTGTTTATTTTGAAATATAAAATATTTTTATTACCATTATAACTATTTTTTAAATTTTTTTGGTTAAATAAATTCCTTTAATTATTATGAACCACTGACATAGATCAAGTTAAAGAAATATAAAACTATATTAAATGACTTTTATACGAGTAAACATATATTTTTAGATTGATTTATATTGTACCAAAAATTATATATAACAATATTCCATATTTTGGAATTTTTAATCATTTAGATTCGAATTTCGTTTCTCTATTTTCTTGGACATAATTTCATATTAAATTAATAATGTAAAAAACAACATTAATGTTATTTTTTATTAAATAATATTTTTAAAAAATATTTAAAACCATTAAAAAACACTAAAAACCTGAAAGAGATAAATTAAGAAGAATAATAGGAAAAGAGTTTACTTCATATCAATTTATTATCCAACTTTTACTTTATAAGTAAAGCTATTACCCTTTAATATTGAAAATATTCTTCCCACAATTAAGGCTGTCATTACTTAACCAATGGGTTAAAAAAATAGTAAGTTTTATTGTAATATCCAAACCTAGATAAATTTTATATTTATATTTTCATAAGTCCATATAATATTTATATTTTAATATATTCATTATTGAACCATTTTACATGAATTGGAAACATTTTATAATATAATATTTCATGTATTTAAAAAATTGACATTAATTATAATTTTTAATAAAAAATAATTTATTAAATGATTTAAAATTAATAGAAATAAAATATTTTCCAATGGAAGGTATATGGTTAAAAATTTCATAAATCCATTAATTGATAAATTTAACATTATAATAATTATTTAAACCCTTAGTGTAAAAGAATATTTTATATAGTGGTAATTGTTAAAAGGGTTAATAGAGGTTAAATCATACTGGTTATTGTAAAAATATATTAAAAGTTGAAAAAATTTATTGGATGATATTATTTAGAACCATAACTATAATATATTATCGTAATATCATTTTTTATTCACATTATCATTAATATTACTTTATATTTATTTAATACATAATGAAATTTCATGAATTCATCGCTACTAACTTTTAAAATGACACCCTCTAAACTCTCTTATTTACACTTCATGAGTCATATTGAATAGAAAATACAAACCAAATTTCGTTCATAACATCCATACCTACTGATTATATACATTATTTCTAAAAAAATTACACCCTAAGTGGGATTTAAGTGTAATGAAAAACATTTCCTTCGAAGAAGATACACAACTTCTAAATATTGATTTAGATTTTTTCTTCATCTAACAACTCAAAATATTATTAAAAACTAATGAAATAATTTTAAAAATATTTTTCATAATTTTTTTTAATTTTTTTGTTAATTTAATAACCAATATATATATATTTCATGCATCAAATGAAAATTAAATCCATTGTTCGTGAACTACGTCCTTGAGAACTGAAGTAATTCATCATCCACCACCACCTCTCATGGTTGGTTATAATGAAAGACATATTGTATCTACATGATAATGATGACATATTTATAATTATATATAGATAATATATATTAATTTTTTATCATTATATCTTTAAAAATGATATTATGTTTGATTCTTACATGGATATTTTCTAATTTATGAAGCGATTTAATTTGTTTTTTCTCCCAAAATATCTTGGTTACTTTAAATATATTATTTTTTCTAAAAAAATTTGTTTTTTAATTATTATAATTCAATAAAATTAAAATATTATTTTCAATATTAATCATATTTTCAATTAAATGTTGAAATGTTACTCATAACTGTGAATGACCAATAATATTTATGATAATAACATGGTTCATTTTTTATACCAATATATAATAGTTGGTTTCAAAAATTAGTTTTTTGTATAAAAATGATAAATAATTAATTATTTTTATTATTTATGTTATGGAAAAATAATCCCATTGACCACAATAATAACACTGAATTAATCTTGAAATTATGATTTAAACTTCTCATAATATATAATGTAGAAATAACAGAATATGTA
Source organism: Viscum album (assembly GCA_963277665.1). Lineage (NCBI taxonomy): Eukaryota > Viridiplantae > Streptophyta > Magnoliopsida > Santalales > Viscaceae > Viscum > Viscum album. The sequence continues at coordinate 145,790,433 of OY728133.1, read as the reverse complement.
AATAAATACGTTATTAAAAATTGAAAGAAATGGTTTAATGATAACATAATAGAACTATATTGGTTTCATAAAAAATAAATAATTTATATGAGTTTATTATATATTTTTTATAAATGCATAATGTAAATTCTTCACATGAGTAATGGGATTTATTACATCAATTTCCATTCATTGGTTTGTACACCATATTCAGTGATTATATAGTGTAATGATTGTTTTTGAAATAGATATTTTTGGATATATATTCTATATAATATTTTTGTGGTTTTAAATTTTATTCACATAATATCCCCAATGAATAATACACAATTCAATGATATTATCTTCATATGGTTTATTCTTAAAATTTTCTCTCTCCTTGGGTCATAAAACTATGTTATACACCTGTATTATTTAATAATAATTTTATAACTCTCCTATGAAATTTTAAATCATGAATATTTTTCTACCTATTGTATTTAATGATTTATTTGATGTTATCCATTCATGGGGATTATAAGAAAAAAATTATGAATGTGGTATATAGAGTCCTTGTTTTAATCCAACATTAATATGGATTCATTATGGCTAAATTTCAATTGAGAAAACTATATGATCCGTAATTTATAATCCCATTTAATATTTATTCTAATCTATATGGTTTTTGAATTTTAAGGATTAATTAATATTTCTCCCTAATCAACGCTCAAAATAATAAAAAATGTATATAGGAAAGCAAGACCATATTTCTTCTCTTTTAATGGGAAAATATTTTCATTCAATATCCAATTTTTCTTAATAAAATTGTAATATTTTTTAATAATATTATTTTTATGTTATTTTCAAATGTTTTATGGTTTATAAAAAACATTTTAAAATAAAAATAATTTTTTCTCTTAAGAAATGAAATTTATTGATGTTGTTAACAAAATTATTTTTATTACTATTATGACATTCAAGGATTTTCAAACCATCATAGAGCTAAATTTATTGGTTTATCCATTCAATTTTTCTATGGTTCTTTTCAATAAAATTTAGTAAATAATATTAATGAATTTTTTAATATTTTAGAATTGATGCTAATTTTTTAATGGGTATTATATAAAGATTATTTGAAGGGACTTTCCCTTGAATTCTTATTCAACAAAAAAACACCACTTTATTTTACATGTTCCAATCCTAAGGATATATTGAAATTATTCAATACTTATTTTTTTAATTGGTTTATCATAAATATATGAAAGAACAAATATTATTGAAAGAATTCATATATTTTGAGGTTACTGATGATATTTATTTATTTATGTAGGGAATGATCTATGTTGAACCTTTAATAATATTCTTTTATATTAGAGAAGAATCTATTTTTCATTCATATGATGCTTTATATATATTGGATATTTTAGCGTTTTTTTAAATTTAATTTTTATCTAATGAAATGAGAATAGTTTTTAATCTTTCTGTGGAATTATGTGACCTATTAGATGTTCAAATTACTATTTAAATAATGAAAAAAATAATCTTGAATAATATTAATTTCTTGAATAATATAGCTTTTTGGTGTGAATTTATTTCTATATTAAATTACATTTTCTATGTAAGTATATTTTACTATTTTAATAGTATATTTTGTAAAGGAATTCCTTATACTGTGGAAAGGGTCCTGAAATAAAAATGGAACCATTATTACCCCCATTTATAATAAATTGATGGTCATTTAAAAAACAAATGATTTTATGGTGGGGTTGTTCATTGAGTTTAGCATGATCATTCACTTTATATGTGACCAATTTTCTCTATCACTCTTCATAATTATTCATACATTACATTTTTATTCCCTGTCTATTTCTTCACTTCCTAGAAATTTTATCCTTTTAGGAATCATACATTAGTGTTATTACAAATTACATTCATATTTCTCTATTAATATTTTAATGGGACAATTTTATAATATTTATTATTATGTGAGTTTTATATAAAATGTATTTTTAAATATTAATAATGATTTCCTTTCTTTTCGATATGTTTCATCGTCCCTGCCCAAGAATTGATTTGAAGATGTTTTCAGTCCTTTATATTGGGAATGAGAAATAATTATTTGCAATCACTTTCAAAAAATTAGAAGAATGTAATAAACTATGTAATATAAAGATAAACCCTTTTTCTAATTAATAAAATTCATTATATATATTTTACAGATGTATATTCATTATATGAATAATATGAAATTTTCTAGTCAAAAAGAAAAATGCTATATTTTTGGAAAACATGTGATTGAAAGGATTATACTATATTATTTAAATTACTGATATATATATTTTAAACTTTTATTTTTAAAATATGATCTTAAATTTTTAATTTAAAAATTTCAAAAATATCTTTAGTTTAATTTTTGGGTAATTTATAAATGTTTGGGTTTTCAACGAATAATAATAAAATATTATTTTTTAATGAAAACACTCATTTAATTTCAAATATTTCTATACTCATATCATATTTTTAGTTATTTATAAAATTAAACTTTAAAATATTGATTTAAACCTTAATAAATGTTATTTTAAAATTTTTTTTATCTAATTTGGTAAGAAAACAATTTTATAAATAAAATCAGATTTTTCAAAAGAATTCTTTTTCATAATAATTTGAAGGAATAATTTAAATTAAACATGGAAATATTATTGAATTGATATTGATAAAATTGATATAATATTTGAAATTATGTGGATTCTTTTTTCTAAACACATAACATTTATTTTTTTTGAATTTTATTTGTAAGAATAGTTATTTTTATAACTCAATAAAGGTAAATCAAGTTATTAATGATAAAAATAGTTTGATTTGGTCTCAAAAATCAAACCAACACTCGGGTATATTACATATAATTATTTTATTTCATCCATAATAATATAATCTTATCATATTTGGAAATTTATTCCCTCAATCCTCTGATAAAAAAATTTATATTATTTATATAAACATAATATCCAAAATGTCACTTCCTTCCTTTTAATACCAATAATATATTTTGATAGGTGTAAAAAACAAAAAAAATAATTAGAAATGATATTTATCATATGAATATATATTTAATATTTATTTATGAAATAATTTCCTTAAATTAATTTGCAACGTCGACACAATACATGTGCAAGTAGGGTAAAAAATAAAAATAAATTTAAAGAAGAAATAAATAATATTTTTCTATTGATTTATAGCATACCTGTATTTTTATATAAAAATATAACATATTATTATTGTTTTAAAGTTTTATATTCTGATTTTATTACTTTTATGATGACTATAAAATCAAATTAAATGAAAATTGTATAAAATGACATTAATTATATTTTATTTCAAACAATATTTTATTGTTTTCTTTTAAAATAACAAAAATCCTAAAAGTAGAATATTATGAATATTAATTGTATAAAATTTTATACCTTGGAAATTTATGAGCCAAAAATCACCTTTTATGTGAAATTATCACCTTCTAATATTTATAAAATTATTTCCATGGTTAATGTTAAAATTTGTTAACAAAGGCATTAAACCCTAATATAAGGTTTAAAATAATAACTCTAATTGAATAAATATGATTTTAATTTTATATTATGAAAATATAAATATTTTATTGGAATAAATTCAATTTTGGACCATTTTACATGAGAAAGTTACATGTTATATTATATTATTTCTTTTCTTTTAAAATATACCACAATAGTATTTTACAATAAAAAATATTTACAAAAATATTTAAAATTGAAGAGAAATATATATTTATAAAATATTTGGGTTTATGGGTTAGAATACCATCCCGGGTCTATTTATTGGTCAATTTTCATTTTATATTAATTATATTGACCCATAAACAGTTAAAAATATTGATATCGTAGTAATTTTTATAAGGGTTATTTTAGGTTAAAACAAATAGATAAGCATAAAAGAAATAATAAAAAAATTTGAAATTTTTTTATGATAAGATTAAAAAAAATATGAATATTCCCTCTTAATAATACCAATTTTCATCAATATGAACATGAAAATTAAATTATATAAATTTATTACTTTTTGAAATTTAAAGAATTACCGTACCTTAGTTTTTAAAGGGGAACCCACTATCCTCTCCCATATGAATGTCATGAAAATTTTAGGTCAAAGAACCATTCACATATACCTTAATATAATACATTATGATTTTATATTGGAATTCTTTGTTAGAATACCAACCTTATATGGCTTGAGATGTTATGAAAATGAGGATCTCTCAGGAAGCGTTATATCTTCTAACTGAATTTTTTATTGTGTGTTATTATTCAACCTCATTAATATATAAATCAAGAATCATGACATTATAACACTAATATATGATAATATATTCAAATTTTTTAGTGTTTTATGTTAATAGACTAACCTTTATCTATTTCCATTATCCACAAAATGTGAATTGAATCATTCGTTTGTATATATGGTGGACGACTGACTCATGAAATGATGAAATTCATATACCATCACTACCTCCCCTATTTGGTTAGAATTATGTATTTATATTAAACATATTATATTCAAGATATAATTATCATTATATATAGATAATATATCATATTTTTCATAGCATTCCATCAATTGAAAATGAAAATGTTGTTTATGTGTAAATGTGGATTTCCCCCACTATGAAGTGATGTGATTTTTTTCATCACCACAACACATGGTTGGTAAATATTAAGTGTTAGAAGATATAATATGATCATTATTCGATAATAATAATAATTATATAATGATAAAATAATATTTTACCTCATAATATCATTTTTATTGAAAAGTTGAAATGTTACTCAAGCATTTATATAACCTCCTATAATTGTGATAGTTAATATGTTAATTTTTCATAACCATAATTATTATGTTCATTAAAACAAATAATTTTTGTATAAAAAATTTCATTATTTCATGATAATTATTACTAAGATGATGGAAGGATACCTACTGGACCATGATCAATTGACCAATGTCATTTTGAACTATTGCATCTAACCACCTCCAAATACCTGAGGTGTGATTAACCGATTAAGTAATTAAATATTCAATTGAAATAAATGGTATAGATATATTAATGATAAATGAATACACATAGAACTGTTTTATAGATAAATAAAATGCTTATAAAATTATTAAGTCTCATATAAATGATTTACCTTGAATGTATTAACATGAAATAAGAGTTTTCTTTAATCAGCATCCCTTTATTAGGTCATATCACTTTTCTATAGAGTATATTATGTCACAATTATGTGTCAAACTTAATTATTATGATTTCTTTTTACCAATTTATTTGGGTTTTATTTTTTATATATAATGAGTCCATTTATTAATTCTCAATTCAATGATATGATTTTATTGTTGTTATTCATTTTAAATTTTATCTCTTTGGATCATATGTTTATGTTATAAACCAATATACTTGTTTTAGGAATATATAATGACAAATAGACACATTATATCATAAATATAACGGTGATCATTATATTTAATCTGGATTTTGTATGCTTTAATGAAAGTTGAGGTAATTATATGATACTAATTTGATAAAACAATTTATTTTTTCATTCCTGTTGTATATATCTAGAGTGTTTCATAATAATTACCATTTTCCAAATTTGATAATCCAAATGGTTTATAAATTTTTACCCAATATCTAACATTAATTAATCATTTTGAATTATAAAACTATTTTCATTCATATACATATAATATAAAATGTATTCAAAACTAATTTTGACTATTCATATATTATTGTTTAACGTAATACTAAACAACATTTACATATTAGGATATAATAATAAGTAATATTTTTTTCATTTTCAAAACAATGAACTTTGTCCAAAGGTGTGAACATAATTTGTCATTGACTATTTATTAAATTTATATATTTTAAACCCTCTATTACATATCAATGCGTTGACAGATAAATTAAAAATTTAAATAAAATTTTTAGAAAAAATTATTTATCAAATTTTATCAAATTTTAGTTTTTCAAATTGATTAACAACATGAAAAGGGTATATTACTAAATAATAATTTGAATGGAATTTTCATGGTATTTATATTCATCAATTAATAAAACTATTTATTTTAACTATAATTACATGGGTATATGTTTTAATAATATCATCTATAATATTTTTGTAGATGTATTGTGATATTTATAAATATATTTTCATTGGATAAATTTTCTTTTCCACTAGTATATCATGATATGAATGAATAATGGTTTTTTATTTAAAAACTGAAATAAAAAAATTATTTTCTTTAATATCTATTATATATATGTGTGTGTGGATTATTAGTGAGTTTATTCATTATAAAACTTGAATAGGTGGTTTCATTTTAAAACATGCATGTATGAATATAATATAGACAAAGGGGGGTGGGTCCATTATATCCCTATAATGCTTTAGGTGATGACACTAAGGTAAATGGATGACATTTACAATTAAAATATGATCATGTTATGTTAATAAAAATATAATATGTTATTTACATGTAATATGTTACACTTAAGATATATGTTAATTATCTTATTATGTAACTAAATGATAAAATTATGATGTTCCAAGACACATAATTTTTTTTCTATTCACCTTATGAGAGCTAATCGATTCATTATTCAAGTATTTTATCACATAAGTCATGATTTTTGACCCCTATGAATATTATATTGTGTAAAAAATTAATACATGTGTCATGATTTTTGATCTATCTTTAATTGGTATGAATTCTCTTATGATATGATCATGTACTTTTATTATGTCAAAATAACATTATTCTCAACCACTGGCCATTTATGAAATTAATTTTTCATTGGTTATGTTTACAATTAATGTGTATTTTAGATCAACATACATATAGTTCTATTTCATTTGGTTATGAAGAATGAAATTAAATTATTTTTTTCTATAAATTATTCATGTGTTTTTAATTTAATAATATTTTTTGATGAATTATTTTTAAATAAGAAATGATTTGTATTGGTAGAAAAATGAACCATTAATATAACATGTATTATTATATTAGTGTTATCCCTAATTATATAAAACCCTCAAACAAAACGTCCATTTCTTGTATAAGTGATCCAATATTTCTATTTGAAATTGCATCCTATGGATAACCGAAAATTGGATATGTATATCTATATTAGTGCTAGAAATGTAAATATTATGTTATTTCAACCAATTTTAGAGTACGAGTTCAGTTCTATTATAAATATTTTCAATTTTTTAAACCTTACTCAGCATTGAAACCAAAAAAAAATATAGACCACTACTATAATATTAAATGGTATAAATTATAGTAATATAATATGGAAAATAAATAAATACATATATAGGAAAAATAAAGTTCACATTCCATATAGTGTAAAATATTGAAGAAATTAAACTGATGATATATATTTTTTAAAATTAAATTGTACTCAAACATAATATATTTTGGAATTAGTAAATTATTAATAGTAGTTTAATTTTTATGAAATAATTGAAAAATTAATTTCTTAAAAAAATATTATATATATATATATATTATATTTTTAAATAAAAATACTAATTTATAATTTTAAGATGTGAATTAGAATAATCTAACGTCATTTTTGGATTTATTTTGAACATATTATGTAAAGAATATTTTTGTAAATTTTCTTTGAAATTTTTTTATTAGGTGAATTTCTTAAAAAAAATTCTTCTAAATGAAATGAAATTATGAATATATTAATATAAATATATTAATTTTAAAATTGAGGATACAATTTTTGGGAAAACAAATTTATTTAATAAGTGAATTAATAATTTCATAATGTTAATTTAAAATTATAAAAACATATTTATCAATTTTTTAATTTATGATATATTTTTTTCAATAACATAAATTTATTATATATTTAGTATTATAATATTTGATTTTATGATTTTTACTAATTTAATAAAAAAAATTACAAATTGAATTAATTAGTCATAAAAAATTTAATAAAAACATTTTTTATTATAAAATATAAATTATTTTGTTAAAAATACTATATATTGTTCTGAAAACTTATTTGGTAAAAGTGAGTATCATTAGTTGTAATTCGACTTATATATTAATAATATGTTTATATTTATATTTTCGATGTGTGGATTTAATTTTTCTGTCCTAAAATATTTTATTTATCAATTTTGAAGTGACTTCACTTCATGATGACCTCATTTTATCATAGAGTTTTGGACGACGCTACACCTTTTCACTTATAAAATAGGCACACCTCTCCCAAATCCCCTAACAGGAAAACCTTATAATTTTTCCTACGTTTTCCCAAAATATCACATTCACACTCCTATAAATAATAAATGACATTTGTGTTATCAATGTACCATAACATGATAGTGTAATCTAATTTGAAAAAGAGATAATCAAAGAAGTGAGGTACACATTTCTAAACATCAATTTCTTTTTCAATTACATTAAATGATAATATATTTCTAAATATTTCATTACACCATAATAAAATGATAAAATAAGTTTCATTGATATAATTTTTTTTATTATGTTACATGAACTATCCACCCTCTACTTTTACATTTTGAAAATTAAAACATGGATCATGTATGTTATAGAAAAAACATACATGAAGAAACATGTTTCATTTTGATTCACATATATAAATGGATGGATTTTGTTACTAGAAATATTTATATGATATTTATAGGAAATATCTAACATTTCAACTATAATTTTTTTATAATATTAAATTTAATGATTGTTATACTATAATCTATTGATATTAGTAAATAAACCAGAACTAGTTCATCACAATTTTCTATACGATGAAACATGAATAAAACTCCAATATAATGGAATTATAAAAATATATTTTATCATAAAAAAATTTGTATAATCTATAAAGTTTTGGAATGGATGATCATTTGCATAACATGGATTAATAACTTCTATTTCTTGTACCTAGATAAAAATACTTTAAATTAATAACACAAAATGTCAAAAAGAGATTACAATAAACATGTTATGAAATATAATTAACATTAATGAAGATTATATATATATAAATATATTTGAAAAGATGATAATTAATATATTAATCATTATTATAAATGGGTATAAATAATTCTAGTGAAAAACAACAGTAATGGTGTGGGACATGGTATCTAAAATTCTATTCTTTTAGTCATTCCATTTTTTACAAAACTAAAATTTACATGGATTTATATTATAATTTTATAATAATGTTATTTATGTGGAAAAGTATTTTCTAATTTAATCCCACTTCCATGATTTGTTTTAGGTATACATTTTTATGGATAACATAAAGAACATTTGATTTGATACTGAAATTGCATACTACTACATCAAATATTTAAAAATGTCTTGATGAAAGCTCATTAGTTATTTATTTGATAATTCCCACTATATAATCATAATTATCTATCTTTGGTGAATTTAAATTTTTATCTAACCAACTATTCATCATTAAATAATTTATTATTTTTGGGAGACCATGTTTTTTATGTCTATCTATTTATTTCATATTGTTATTAAATATTAAGAAACACATTTTTATTTCCATGTGTGTATTATGAAACATGAATAATTTATATATCAATGATTTATAATACCCATTTTTATTTAAATTGGTTTGTGTGGAAAATTACATATTTTCTATTTTGATTTTTTGTGAATCACATCCTATTTTCCTATGTTCTTTAAAAAATGTGAATAACATCTATTTTGTTATTTATGAAATGAATTCCTTATCCATGGGTTCATTATGATATGTATAGGAATTTCGATTATTATAACACATAAGTATGGTTGATGTTGGGTTGGGTTCTATATCCTTATGAAATTCATTGTCTAATGATTATATATAATGATAGAGTCATGAATGAGTATAATTTATCTGATCACTAATGCATGGAGTTGATTTTGTTTTTCCACATTGTTAGGAATGTGCATAATGATTTTGATCACATATGAATATCCGTAATATGTTTTCCCACATAGTTTTTCCAATACATATGATTTTTTTATCATTTCTATGTTGTTCTTCCTGTTATGATAAATTTTTATGGTGAATTACTTTTCCATTATTGTCCATGTTTTAATGATTATGGATTATATTTAATTCATTCCAAAATTTTTCCCATTCCAACTTGTTATATGAATATTGACTTGAGTTTTTAGCTAGTTCATCTATTTATGCTTCCATAATGATATTATTAAGATTTTATGCTTATAATTTTTTTTATGATTATCATATATTAGAATTTGATCATTTATATTTCTATATATTCATAGACCATGCTTTACATCATGTTATGATATATTTTACCTTAACTATTGTTTATGATAACCCCTTTATATTGTTTCAAATAACCAGATAATTTAAATGTTTATATCAAGTGGGATTTCGAAAAAATAATTCCACAGGTGATTGATTATAATTATATTTTCAAGTGGTGTATAAAATGTTGTTCATGTAGATAATATTCATGATAATAATCCATTATATCATTGTCTTGTATGAATATTTGAGATAATTATTATTTTAGAGATGTGAATAATTAAATATTCTAGTTATGTTTAGTATTATAACCTCGACTGCAATCAGTTTAGGGCTTAGTTATTTTCCCAGATTAGCTGAATAAAAAATTATTGATATAAAAAATCATAAGGTCAACATAAAATCATTAAATTTTTATAAAGTATTTAATATGTGTTTTTTCATAAAAGCATCCATAATTATATAATAATATTGTATTTTTTCCATTGATTCATCTAGGGGTAATATCCTCGAAATATGTTGGTTGAGTATATCTCATCCATTATACAGGTGTATGGTTAATAAGGCCATAGTATGTAATTTTTTAAAAATCCTAGTGAATATTAGTTGGTTTTTCACATTATCATGATAAACAATTATAATGGATTTGAATATAAATAAAAATATATCAATTATAAATCCAATAATGTATAATATAGTTTGAAACACAAATATTCATAGGAAATTGTATTGAAATAATTTAGAAATCCAACTCGAATGTTTATAGTTTCCTTTTATGAAAAATCATTAATTTATTGATTTTCATTCCTAGTATTCCATTATTTATGGTAACATGTGGGACCTAACTGAACCGATTTAACAATGGGTATAATGGGTAATGAGAATATGTTCATAATAGAATCACAATAAGATTGAGGAGTTAATGAATGATCTTTTCAAAATGGTTACACCGGTATCACTCTATATTGGAAATAAATCCAATAATTTTTTTCTCATGAATTCTCCAAGGATGGAGAAACTCGCTATCTACTCTCTTATAATGCAACTCCCAAACTCTACTAGTATGTATTTTAGTCCAATAGTTTAGATCCACATGAAAATGAAATCTAAAATATATTTTCCTTTATCCAATACTCATACCATGAGATGATATTTTTTATTGTATTGTATAGTATAGATCTAGAACTATTATAATTGAATAAAAATGAGGGTGAATATATCAGATTATGTGAACAAAATTTTAGATGATTTTCATATAATTCCTCTATATTCGAGGAATAACTCAATTAATTATCTTCAATATTAAATTATTGCCAATGAAGACCCCCATCCAATGAATAATTTTTGATCTATGAATATATTATTCAAATGGATCTTAGGTATTTGATTGAAATTCGAACTATTAAATATTCTATGGAAAAAATATAATATAGAGAATCATGTAATCGAAGGTGATAAGACACAAGGAGGGATGAATTATCAATTTCAAATTTGAATTATATATGTGAGACAGAACTCAATTGACTATCTGATTAGATCAGGGAAGCATTTTATGTGATGTAAATTTTTTAACTAATATCGTAAATGATAAACCCATGTTTATATGTGGATTAAACCAGTAATAGAGAAGAAGGTACCCACGAATGATATTCCTACAAATAGTTCTTCCTTTGAAGGAAGTTAAGAAATTATCTTATTTAATGCCCCATCCGTCACGAAAATGAATAAAATTGAACAAACATCCTCCCAAACAAAAAAAAATATTAATCGTTATTATTGATCACTATTTATAAAGTATATTAATATAATTAAATGATACAATAACACTTGAAAACATTTCTAAATATAATATTACCATATTTGATTTTATTTTTTCCATATTTATTTATATGAGACATTTTTTAATGACATCGAATAACCACCCTATGAAATGGATTTTTTATATTAGTTTAAAATCCTAGTGGGACAATGAGAATGTAGAATATTTTTATATTTGATGAAATTTAGAGTTGTGTAGGTACAATTCTAGAGGATATAATTATTATTCAATTATATTATTTCAAAATATATTGGGTATAAAATGAATATTGAAACATAAATCACATATAATAAATCAAATAAATCATGTCTTATTTTTTATCTCAAATCGTCATATTTTCATGTATTGATCCACAGATGAATATGAACTCCCTAGGGAAGAAAATTATATAATTTGGAATAGGGTAACACACAATGAGGGAATCTTGGATCAAAAAATTGGGGTTAGTGTCACCATTAATAGCATGCCTATTATATGCGAAATTGTTGATATATTACCATATGAGATGCCTGGTCATCCCCTAGATCATGAGTTTGAGGATGTTATTGATGTTATACAGAAATAAATTACTATATCATTGTGTATATTTATAATATATCCCATATAATTAGAGTTAATGAACTAACTAAAATATATAATTAAAAATGGGTTTTTTATAATTCATTTTTTCAACACTGGGTTCCATAGTCATAATTTACATCAAGAAGGATAGTTTGATGCATCTCTTCATTTATTATCATATTATTATAAAATAATAATAAAAAGTATCGTGTACCCTGTGTTGATGATTTATTCGATCAACTATATAGATATCAATACTTCTCAAAGATAAACCATCAATATTAATACCAAAAGATTGGGGTTTAAAGGGAGAATATTTCCAATACATCATTGCATATGAGTTATAGAAAATTGGTGTCTATAATGACACTATTTTGAAATACATTTTCTTCATATGTATTCATATATATAATGAATTGAATTTTTTGAGACTAAATTTATCCAATTGTGGCTATCTTTATAGATGATATTCTTTTAAATACAAGGATAATGAAAAAACATAATGATTTTTTGATTTGTTTATTCATTCCCTAGAGAAATGAGATGTTCTTGGTCAATATTATAAAATGTTAATTTGGGTTAAAATGGTGTGATTCCTCAGATATATAATCCCATTAATTGGATTATGAGTAGTTCCAAAAATGATTATTGTTATCATGAAATGGACTATACAAACAATAATACCAATGATCAATTTTTTTGGTCGGTGTACATGATATTAAAAATTCTCTACAATAAATATATGATTTTTATAAAATCCAATATCCATGTTCATGTGGAAGGTGGTAAAGGTCCTTTTGGCATATAAAAGAGAATAATTTCATAGAGAATTGAGAAATAGGTTGTTCATTGTTCGTATACATATATTATATTAATTTGGGGGAATTTTTATAATATATAGTGATTATTATTAAAAGGGTATGGGTTGCATCATCCCTTATATTTTTAATAATTTTTTATCGTTCATGAAAATGAATGAATCAGGAAAATAGTTTTCAAAAAAATTATATAGAGCTTAGAGAAGAGATATTTTCAATGAAGACTTTATAAATTATATATATAAGGAAATGTGTTATATATATACTGATCAAAATATCTTGAAATATAAATTCACCTAGAAGTAACTAAATTTCTACCAAAGTTGATTATTGGAGTTGATAATCGAATAAGACAACATAATACATTACCAGCAAAGGAATAAAGATATTAAGGATGATTATATGATCCCATATTAATATGTTACACAATAAATTATGCAGTTTTAAAAATATCCAATACTCATGGATTTATAGTGGATGAATAATGAAGTGATATTTGGGGGGGATATATCATATCATTCCTATCTAATCGCTCTTACTTTTGTTCATACATGAATCAAATAATCCCATAATGATTATGTAGATATATAAAAAGGTAGTGAATATTACATAGATTGACTTTGATAATGTTTAAATTATAATGATAAGAGCCTAGATATGTGTCCCATAAAATATATAATTAATGAAGGTTGTTTTTGGATAAAACACATAGCTCATCTTTATCTATTAATCTATGAATTATAAAAATGTATAGAGGTATCAAAAACAACTTATAAGATGGAATAAGGAGATTTATTTCCCAATACATATCATGATTCATGGTATGCTTTCATGTTATGGATAAATGATAAATGTATATTATTTTTATGTTATTGTTACATTTTATGGTGTGTAAATGGGAAAACAATTTTTTATAATTCATCCTAGGAATCCCCCCAAAAATTTATTGTTCATATTAATATTTTGGTTTTACTAAATCACCTTACAATGATTTCCTATTTGATTTTATTTGATGAATAATTAATCCATAATCAACATGCCATGATATACATATGCAGAATTAGTTGGGATGTACAATGGACCGCTATCCATTTTATTTGATAGTGACTGAAGATTTAACTACATGATATAGATAAGAATTCTGAAATATTTCGAGATATATTTAAAATTTATCACTATATATCATCTTCCATATATTGGTTATCTATAGATTTTATTTTATACTATAAATGGTATGTTCATCTATTGTAGAATATATTTAAAATGATGTTGATATCAACACATTAACATGTAGAGTTCTCATATAACTGATGTTTCTATTACGTCATTCTTTTATCTGGTCATGAAACACATTATGGGAATGTACATTTGACTCAACATGTTTTTTTAAACTCTAAGAGCGAAGAATGATAGGTCTTGAAATTTTTCCAATATATAATATAGGATGTTTGAACTATTCCTCGACATTGAAAATTGTAAAATGATGAAAGAAGAGTATTTTTGAAAATTTTCAATGTGAACTATAGTTTGATGTTAATGACAAGGTATTACATATAATATCTACTTGTAATTTTGTTATGATATTTGGGTAGAATGGGATGATGATCCAAAGATACGTTAGGCCCCTCAAGATCGTTGTCCCAACTAGGGTGATAACCATTCCCTAAAAATTTTATCATAACCTATATGGAACACAAGTTATGTAACATCTGTCACATTTGGGAATCTACCAGCCAAACACTTCATCTGTAAAATGATTGGTAGTTATGCAATTGGAACGCGATGTCTCTATTGAGGAAGAACAAGTGAAAATTAGGTATTGATTAGAAAATAAGATGTATAATAATATAATAAATTGGATCAATGTATTATAATAAATAATTCTATTGAGGTTTTTATGTTGAAACATTAGGATTTTATGAGAGAAATATTCCCTAACTTTGATAATTACAAGTATTGACTTTTCATAGTGGAAATTCCATCTATAGGCGTTAGTAATTGATTTATTTGGTTTTCCCAATTAAATAAATTCCCAGATCAATGTCATCTCCCCCAAGAAACATTGAAACAAAAAAATCAACCATTGAATGGTAGTGATATAATAGGTTTGTATGAAAAGGGTTAACATAATAGTCAAAATAATATAATATATGCAAATAAAAATAAATTATATTGCACATAAAATATCAACTATAATATTTAATATAATAAAATTTTTAACTCCCTTATCTAAAATAAACTTCTTTTCAACAATAATATATTTTGATATGAATAAAGGATTAAAAAATTTTTAATAAATCATAATTAGAAAAAAAGGGTTTTCTATAAACAATTTTTCTCAATATAAATTATATTATTCATTAAATATAAGAATTTTATATTTTATAAATTTTAATTTGAATTAAATTACATTATTTTTTGTATTTATCATGGATACATTCACTTTTATCCAATTTTGAGAATATTTCAAAAATAAATATTTTTCTACGAAAATAATCAAAATCAATTTTGTAGTATAAATTATTTATTAAAATTACTAGTATATAACAATCAATTATAAATTTATGTACAATTTATCAAAGATAAAATATTTATTTTATAAGGGAAATAATCATTTTAAAAATATTATTCTAATTTTGAAATCAATTATTGAATTTTTTGAAATTATATTATATTATTCAAAAAAGTGTTTTTAAAAAATAATAAACTCCATATTTTAATATTTATTATTATTATTATATAATTAAAAAAATAATAGATTTAAAATTTTTATTCAGAATTCCTAAATTATATTACAAGGAATAATTAATTTTTGGGATTAATTTTTTAATAATTAAGTTCAATAGTAGTAATCATGGTGAATACTAATGTGGTTAAAGACAGTAACATTATAGGCAGTGGAGTAACAAGCTTAAAATAAAAAAATAATTCAATGTTGGTGGTTTTCCCCATATATATCCCCCCAAAAGTGAATTATTTATAAATTTTGTTTTCACTTTCACAGATAGAGACTTCACATTACTGATATTTTTTATGTGTTTACTACAATTGAACTATATTTTAAATATAAAATCAGAATTATTCTCCTCAGTTATCCTTATCACATAATACAATTTTGTTTGATCAAATATATTTCCAAAATTCCCATTCACACTCCTAGAAACCATAATGTGTATCTAGTATTCTCAAAATTCCAACACTTAATGGTTTAATACACAAGGAAAATAAGATAATCCAATAAGTGAGATATAAGATTCTAAAAGTCCCTTTCTCTTAGTTTTTATAAATACACTCCTCAGATTCCTAAAATTACATTCCTCCATCTTGAAATGATAAAAAATTTATAATTATGATAATATAACAAATAATAGGGATGGTACACAATATAACCACCATTTAATTTTCCATTAAGAAAATTGAAAATCTAAATCGTGTATTGTGTGGACAACCACATCCATAAATCAATGTATTTTTTTCATTATCATATAATCATTGAATGTTTGGTCTGAATTTGATAATTATATATGATATTTATAATAAATAGATATTTATATTATGTTTCATTGTAAAAATTAAAAATGAAATAATCATTATAAGGTTATCCATTTGTATCATTAAAAACCAAAAAAATAATCACAAATTTAATTTTCACAAAACATGAAGGAATATAAAATGTATGAGATTTATACCATTATATATTAAAAACTAAATAAATTAAGGAACAATTAATTGTTTCCAAATGACGCTATTTGGATGAATAAATAAGATCGACACTGCTTTTTGAAACCTTGCTCAAAATTGTTTAGATTATTAATTCATGAGGTCGAAAATATTTTTCATCATTCATTTACAAGAAGATAATTGACATTAATTAAGTGTATCTATAAAATTATAAAATAATAATGTTCCAAAATAGTTAATTGAGTTCTTTGTGGTTATAACATAGGTATATAAAAAGATTCAATTTAAATCAATGTTAATGAGTAGGGAAATTGTAATTTCATCCCTTTTTTTGAGTTCTGCAATTCATTATTAAATTAAAATATCTAAGGATTTCATTTTGATTGATATAAACTATTTATTTATTAGGGAATTTAGTTTCTAATTAAAATAATCCATCATGGTCATTTACATTTAACATATATGTTGTGATAATGAAGAATAATTTTTTAAATGAGACTATGAAGATTATAATTTTGATTGATTATTTTATAATGATTTCAAGAGATAACTTTTATGATTTGGTATTAAATTTATTCCTTTTATTCAAAATGTTCTATGAACCATGAAGTTATGTTCCATGTTTTACCTTCTATTATTTTATAAATTGTAATAATTTTTATGGGATAATCTTATAGACATTTATAAATGTATTTCATGTAATTATTTATTATTATATATCATATTTTTATTTTCATTGGTTCTTTATTAAAGGTTGTTTTTTCATTCGGATGTTCTTTATAACACTATTTATTTTTACTTTTTCTTTATTAGATGCGAATTACCCCCATTTCTATGTTTGTGAAACCCAATATTTATATGGGTTTGATAATATATGTTTATGATTGGGCTTAAGTGTCCAAAATTTGTATGGATGATGATTGTAGGGGTCTAATATTGCCTTAAAGTTCACTAGATTGTGTTTATGCCACGTGATAAAGTTATGTGCCTAATAAATATGATTGATGAAATAAGAAGGGACATGATGGTATTGATCATGTTTTTAGGATTTAAAATAATGTAATTATACATATACGAATGGGAAAATGTGTTTGATCAAATTATTTTTCCAATTCTTATGGATGTGACACATTTTCACATTGATCATCAATTAATTATAAATTTTGATGATGCATTTCATTTCAATGAAATGCTATGCATTCATGTTTATAAATCATTTTTAATGTAAATAACATTTTAATGTAATTATCTCATGTTATACGATGATTGATATATGTTTTATGTTATGTCATATCATTTACGATTACTTAAGTGTGTTTTTAAGATAATATGTTACTATAAAATGATTTTTGAATATCATATATGGTACTTTGATAATTTGTTATTATATTTTTGTCTCCATAATGTTTTCCTTCATGTTATGATATATTTTTTCCACATTTTTAGAATTTCAGAACAACCCATTCTTATTTTTCCAATCCCAATATTATGTAGACGACTGTATCATATATGATTTGCAGAAAAAAATTCTAAGGGACCATGATTATTATGAAATATTTTCACCAATTTTAAAAGAAGTTGCTTTTGTAGAGAATATTCAAGACAGTAAAGTATAAGATCTATGGATTATGAAACTAATTATGAAATTTTTTACATTAATCATGTGATTAATGTAATATTAATGTTATAATTTTATTGGGCCCCTTAGCCTCATATGTAAATAAATTACTCACATGCATGGGATTATATGAAATTTTGTTCATAGATTTAGAAATAAAGGATTTTGGTTCCCCAATTAATTTAGTTCATACATATGATAGGGGGAATCATTAATAATTTATTCATAATATTATTTAAAATTATTCTAATTTGGAATTCATATATCATTCATATAAAATATAATTATGTTCATGAAATACCCAGTTCATGTGAGGCTTCATTAGTATAAAATAGATTAATTTGGAAAAGGAAAATATCAGTCCTCCCCTCATTGTAGTAACACACACTAAGGTGGAGGAGTGAATTTTATTTATTGGAAGTCAAAGTGGTTATCATGATATGATATATAAGAATCATAATATTTTATATAGTAAAAGTAATAAAATCACATGTAGTTATTGAATTGAAATTCACCATATAGATCTTGTTCATATATTAGAAAAATGGACATTATAATTTATGATTTTTACTTATTCTTCTTACATATGACATGACATGATATGAAACTATCAATATATATCCCTTGAGGAAATGAATCATGAAAAAAATATTTCATGAAGGGTCTCCCATGAAGATGATGTTATTATATTTGGATAAGACTATTGATATCCTCGAGTATAAGAATGAAATTTTCTATGTACTTCTATATAGGTATAAATATTATATTCTGTAATTAGTCCATGTATTGTAATACACTTTAATAATTTTAAGGTATTTCATGGTTGAATAAATTTCATATATTTATTGAAGGGGAATATTATCAATGAAAAATAAAGTGATTGACTAAGATATCAATATCCACATGTGTCATGCTCAGTTTGAGAAATAAGTTATAATTGGGGGATTATTTTAATCTCTTGTGATCACACAATATGTATCAAATATGAATTGTTACATTCGTGATTAAAATAATAATATCTAAAAAATTATCACTCCCATTAATTGATAAAGGGATAGGTATGCTGAAAATTTCTAAATATTTATTCATATATGATCATTATGTCACTACATAAGTCATATAAAAAAGAATCATTCTAAAAATATATATTTTAATATGAGGTAATGGTTTTCATTATTTTTTGATTGTTCATGTTTTATATATATACTACCAATTATAAAATATATCTAGAACTTATACACAAGAGACGATCCAAAAAAGTTAATTTAATTTTATTAGTTTAGAGACATTCAATATTAGATGGTGTATCAGACTGTTTATTAACACACAACATAGAATATAGTTTCATACAATTTTATATCATGTTTCAAGGATGTTATTGAATAATTTTACATCATTATTTTGATATGATGTTCATTTATTTTAATGTTATTTTATAATGGATTTTACTCTAAGAAAAAATATCTTGTACTTAGGATTCAATGACATGAACTTCCACATTACGTGATAATGAAGAGGGTTGAAAAGATGTTCAATTACGAAGATTATTAATATGGAAATTCTATATTCTAGGGTAATTTCATGCATTCTCCATCCATTATAATAAATTAATATTCTATTTTAGGATGGAATGTGTGTAATAAATAAGTTATTTCCACTATGGTATGTGATTTGGGGGCTTATTTAAAAACAGCATAACTATTTGGAGAAACAATAATAAGTCATCCATGGAGACAAATAGATGTAAAATTTCTTATTGAAATATCATATATCATTGTATTTATATATTTCCAGGTTGTATAGTTTTCTAAATATTTTATAATAAATCCACTACAACTTATGTAGTCAATATTGAGAATTACCATCTTTACATAGCTCGGTACAAATGGTTTCAAAAAAATAATTATTAGTTAGAAATTGATTATATGTACTATATTTATAATTTAAATAAATGAATATGGGTTCTCTTTATAGATGAATGGAATGGGTCTGATAATCCCACAAACTATATAAATGTTTTTTATTCCATGAGATATTGTATTTATCCACCGTCATTAAGAGTACAGTAAAATGATTATTTTGGGAAGAGTTAATGTTTCTATTTTCCATTATATTGGAGTAGTTTGAGTAGTTGAATTGAATACCATATTTGCTGATATAGCCATTTTAACTCATAAGAGAATGTTTTCTTCCTATTTTCTATCAATATTGTGTAATTTAAACTAAAAAGGGTGACATTACATGACTGTAACATGTTTATGATACCGTATGTCTTGATATCATTGATATATATAGCCTTATCTGACACTTGGATCTAGTTACTTAAAATATGTATGTAAATGAACTACTATAGAATCATTAGGTAGTATAGACTAATGAAATCTATTACCTAGATGAAAAAAAATAATATTTACAACAACAAAATTATTTTGGGGTTTTATGAGTAATTTACACTGTATATTGAAAATGTTACTTGTTTTTTTAATTTTTCACAAACCTGAATCTCAAAGAACCAAAATTATAAAATCCTACTGATTTAATGAAATATAATGGGTTCATCTTGTTGGTATCTATAATATTTTACATGTAATTAAGGATTAATTTTGACCATCTATCCTCCCTCAATTATTTTTAGGACTCCATAAAAACCTCATTTCTAGAGGACTTTTTAAACACTCAGTCCATTATAATGGATGATGTTTTAGGATTGTCATTTGAATGGATATTTCTTTGGATGATATAATGGATGAATTATTCTATACAGTTATAATAATATGAGGGAGATAAATACATGTGTTAAATTATTTTATGTGGCTAAAAATTTACAACATTAGGAGTTGTAGATATATCATTGACATATTCTACTTTCATGCTGACTAATGGTGGAAGTGCCCAATAGCGTGAGATGTTGATGACTATAACATCCTCTTATAGATCTACCAAAGAAGTCAATACATTATAAAATGCATTTTCACATGTGTTTTGAAATCATGGGACTAATATTGTGTCTTATAAGAGGGGAATTCTACCATCAGACCACATATGTAATTTAGTAAAGGAATTAGTTCCTTTTTCCTAATGTAATATTAAAATTCATTATTATATTATTATTATCTCTAAATAACCCTTGATATTAATATGGAAAAATAATATTTATATGTAAACTTTAAAACATACAAATAGATCTCAATATTATTCTTCTCAATTAAAGTATTTCTCTAAAAAATAAGTAATATGGGAAGAGTTATCTTATTTAAGATATGTTTGAAATTCCAATGATGACCCCATTGAGATTCAAGTTTTCAATTATTATTCATATTATAAATTTGAATGGACTATTATAATAAATCTTCCATGTATCCAGAGTGTCATGAATTAAAAATATTTCTTCATCAATTGGTTTTTTATCTAATATAATGCCTTATGAAATTTGATGTGATTTAGACAATTATTCAATTGAATTCAAATTGACTAAATTATATTCCATAAAATTGATGAAAATATACCTTAGGATGACTACCCACTAAACCAACCATCCATTGAAATTAAAATTATGGGAGATATATTTTTTTGGGTCAATACAAGATTTTATATAGACATTTTTATTTTATACGCATCACCTCGTTGATTGAACCTTGATGATCAATGAAGTATATTATTCATATATATTAAAATACAAAGTCTTAATGTAAACAATTATTATTCTGAGATATAAAATACTTTTCCCCTGAATAATTATAAAATTTTATGATAGTTCCAAATAATTTCTCTAAATATTCCAAATACATGATGTGGTGTTTCTCATAAAGAATATGTATCAACCCAAATGTTAATGATAAGTGTTCCTTGAGATTAAAAAAATGTTTTTGACAAAATTAACACCATAGATAGGTGATTCTCTATTTCATTAGTTTATTTAATGGTAAAAAAATTCCTCAAAGGAACACTATGATGTTTCTGATATAGGTTATTAATATTTTAAGCCCTCTAAATTTATTAACATTTCATATATGTGTCATATTAAGAATCACATTTACCTTATTAGGATTATCCTTGATTCCTATATGGATTATTATTAAGAAAATAAAATTTCGTGAAATATCTTCAAAAGATAATTTTATGGGGATCAGTATCCTGTTTTCAGAGTATATTTTTCATAAAACTATTTCATGATTGGTAACATGATCATTAGAATAACGATATTTGACCAGAAAATAATCTACATTTAATTCATTAATTTTAAATATAATTTTCTTGAGGATATTTTAAATGGATTATTCATATGGAAAAAAATTATTAATGAAAAAGGTAATTACTATATTACAATACAAAACATGTAGTGTGTTAATTCTAGCTGCCACTATATCATTGAGAGCCATCTAAATTGGGTAATAATCATAGTATGGATCTATGATGAAAAAGGAATGGTAATAAGTAATAGAATTTGTAAAATTTTAATGATTGGGACTGAAAATTCATCATTTAGACCTTTTAGGTTGAGACCTTTAAAATCATTGAAAAATATTACATTTTCATTTTTATTAATGATTACGATGATGTTTCTGAGGTATTTTGTGCACTAAACCTCCCAAATAAATATTTCTTTAGTGATTCTATAAAATTCAATATAAATCATGGAAATAATGGTTATATTAATTCTACATGAGGGATATTTTATCCATTATGATAATCAGTTAGACCAGAATTATGGGTTCCCATATTGGAATTGAGTTTAATATTTTATTTATAATTCCATGTGATGACTTCGTAGTATTTTATTAATTGGGATAATAATATCCCATTTTCATTTAGGGACATGGTGCGATTATTTATGGTTTTACACTATAATACCCCTATACCATGATTTTGGTGTCTATGTTTATTCATTGTACTAGAGACACATTCCTCAAATGATGGTGGATGAATATATAATATCACTTATTCGTCCTCTTCATCTTCATTTATCTTGATTTCAATGGATGTTGATGAATAATGTTTATTTATTTATTTTTATATTAATTAGATGGAATAATAATCTATCATAAATAATTATAATAGATCTCTTGAATCTAAGGGTTCCAATGCATGGAAATTACTGGTGGGTTGTTCAT
Organism: Viscum album; assembly: GCA_963277665.1. Lineage (NCBI taxonomy): Eukaryota > Viridiplantae > Streptophyta > Magnoliopsida > Santalales > Viscaceae > Viscum > Viscum album. The sequence continues at coordinate 145,766,519 of OY728133.1, read as the reverse complement.
TAAATTCTCTTGTTGAGATCCACTATCATTTGCGGCATAAGTGGATCTATCTTACTGATATTAAAGAGATGACCAATGGAAATGTTCTATTCTAGGAAATGATGTGAGGATTTTCAAAGATCATTGAGATAAGGAAAATAGAATAATTATTTGGGGAATTATCATTTTGATTGGAATGGAATGCTGTTTCCACATAAATTGATTTAGTTTATGGGATTAATGTGATGAGGTTATAGGAAATCATTTCCAAACATCATATCACCATTTCTTATCCTATAATTCATATCCACACAGTCACAGAGTTCATTGTTATATTTTGAGATTTATTTTTTCATGATATTATTCTCATTGATATAATGAGATGAATTATTGATTTTCTTATATGGTACAGATTTAGTTTTCTATAATGGAGGTGGATATTCCTAGGGAAAGGTACTTTATCATATATGTCATATTAATGAAATTTGATCAAAATATTAATCATAATAGATGGGTCTTTTTTACCTAATGACTCCCCAGATATAATGGGAATTATTCCATTTCATTGGTGGGTAAAAATAATCAATAATAAGTTAATTAATTTGATTTACATAACACATTCCTCGAAATGTTTGGGAAATGGTTTGGATTACATAAAATATTAGTAGTTATTTCCCTCCCACAAATATATTCTAACATCATTATATTGTGTTTTGTGGGAATCAAAGTTGGATCAAATCCAATCAAACACCTTATCCAATTAATCAAGAGAGTAATTAATACACTGATAATATAATAAAGAAACCATAAATCCAGAATATACAAATAAAAATCCTAACATGGAACTGAATGGCATGTCATGATGACTAACCAAAAACTCAAAATCCATGAATATGTATACAAATTAGTCCATCAGCATAACATGGTATATATTATTTTTCACAAACATATTAAACCCATGGATTATTATAGTATTGAAAGGAAAAGTGATGCTTCTATAACCTAATCATATTTTGGTGAAAACTATAATTATATTGATTCTAGAACCGTTATGAATGGGAGATTGATGAAAATACCCATTTTCATTCATTACCATTATGTATAATGACAAAATATGTACCTATTTGGAATTCCCCCACCAAATTTGCGAATTATATGACCACGCAAACATATATCAGGTATTACTCTACATGATACTCTTTAAAAATAGTAATTTCATATTCTAATTACACAGGTCTTAAGAGGGCCTCAAAATTTGACGAATATAGGTTCTTTAAAAGGCGGTGGGTATCAATCTTTGAATCCGTAAATGGAACCAACACATAACATTTCTAGATATAATTCTTTGGAAATAGATTTCTACACATTCTTGAATCAAATATTTCTTAGGTATTAGTTATTTATGATGAGGTAGTTTTTGTGGGTATCTGCTTTATGTGTTAAAAAATAAAGGAAATCATTATCATCATTGGTTTGGGTTGAGACAAACATCACACATTTTTATATTGACGAATAAGATTTTATTTTCCAATTATTTGTAGTATAACTGGGCTTTATCAATCCATGGATGATTTATGAGTAGATTGGTGTTCGAGCTGCACATACATTAGTAACCATCCCTATGACTCTACAGTGTATATGGTTTTTCAATGTATCTAACATGAGTTTTGAGATCCACTTCACCCTCATCATCAATGACACCATAATCCACACTAACATCTATAATATTATTTAATATCATAAGAGTGGAAGTATAGATCATAAGAAAATACATTAGCAGAGAGTGTATTTTCCAATTCAATCATGTAAATAGTTATGTTTTGTGATTTCTCACATAATACTGTTTCATTTTTATAGTTCAGTTACTATTTAATTTTTTATTTGGGTGTTCTTCCCATTTTAATGACAAACTATATATATCTTGAGGATTATATAATGATATTTGAATCAACAGAGGTTCTTTATCTTATTTCATACTCTTATTGTGAAAACTATACCAGTTCACAAAATTTTGGATGGATGGGACTCTGGAGATAAGGAAGTATGGTCAATCATCATAGTAGGTGTTTGGGTGAAAAAAATGGAATCAGTTATTCTTGTAGTATTTTATGACATCATTTTACATTCATTTTAAAAAAATAATTGAAATTTAGTGTCCATATTCTTCGGACATTGTTACACATTCCTTCACATTCTTGAACGATATTGTAAATGTAATCAAAATTGAACAGTGTCTATCCTGACTTGGATTTCCTTTAAAAAAAATATATTATGGATGATTTATTAGATGAAAAATCCATCTTTTATGGGGTGTCCTAGAATTCAGTTTCTGGAATTGTAATTAGTGATGTTTTAAGGGTAACATTTAATGTAAATCATGATTTCTTGTATATTGAGTTTGTTATTATGTATAGCTGTAATGAAATACAATTGATACTGATCATATGCTAACGAACAAAATTTATTATTATTGTTTTCATAGGTAGCGTAACAAAGTTTTACATCCTCTTAATGAGTGTATTATTTTAATATTTTATATTTAGGATGTTTTCCCATCAAATATTTTGTGGGTTTGAGAGATGAAAATTGTTACTAAGATGGTTTATGTGTAATTTAAAATATTTCAACATTTATGGTTCAATATACAATAGATAGGAGAAGTTTTTTAGTATTATAAATGAGTTATCAAAATTAAATATTCATTACTTTGTGTATTTCTAATGAACTCTTGAAATCTATTTAGGGTATTAGATTTGGATCAATGATGTTGGTGACCCATCATGAAAACATTCTCTGAGGAGTTACACTAGATTATCACGTATGAGTTACATGATCATGGATTCAGTGAGACATTTTCATTTTGTTACTATGTTTGTGGCACCCCCAATTTCATAGTATATAAAATTTTAGAGGTCAAAGACTGCATTCAATTTTAGTGACCTTATGAATTTGTAGAGTTCTTCATTTTTACAAAAAGAATGAATAGATAATTTTCAATTGGTATCAAATATTGGTCCTTCCAGGTTCAATAAAATTCATCTAGGAATCACAACCTATTTCTTCATGGGGGTTTGAATCGTGGGACTGCATCATGATAAAAATTGTTATATTTACATATCCTAGTCCCTAGTTCTTTTGAAATGATAATATGAGGAGTCACATCTAACAAAACAGCATATTGTTTCATTTTTATCATATCTATTTATTTAAATCATTTTATATTCACCATCTAAGATAATATATTTTTATGGAGTCTATTTTTTCTAGTGGGAATGTTTTTTGGAAAGACCCTAGAGGGAATTTTTTGGGCAATGATTTATATGGCAGGTTTTTCAATTCATTTTTGTGTTAGCTAATATAGTTCAATCACAGTTACTTACATAATATGGTTCTAAATGATTCCCCAAGGGGATCTACCTCAAACAATGATTCTATAAAATCCTTTTTCTATAACATGGATTGATCATATTTATATATTATACTCTCATTAGTTACGTAACTTGTCAGTGTTGATATATATTTTTTCAAAGAACAAATAAATGTTTTACCAGGAATTTATACTGAGTTGGAATATTTTTAATTATTAATTAATCCTTGGGTTTTTTAATTCCATTATCTATGAATCATATTATTGAGACTCATTATTTTATATTATTAGTCTCGTCATCATTTGGTAATATGTGTTCTAAGAATTCACTCCTTCCATTTTCCTTTGTCATGGTTTCTCTAGGCATTGGTAGCTATGCCTTTAATGGATATCCATGATTTTTGTTCTATCAATAGATGAAAAAAATACAGTTTATTCATGTGATTTTATATAGACCATGTTTTAGATATATACATCAAAATACCTCTATTATATATCAATGTGTTGTTCTGTATTATTAGTTGACAATGTTTAAAATATTAACCGATTCATTGTTTGCAACAAAGATAATTTCCTTATAAGTAGGGTAAAAATATTTATTTTTATATCTAAAATGGGTTAAATAAAAAATCTATTTTATTATTCCTTTCATGGAATGGTGTTTTGTATATTAGTTGCAATGAGCCATTGCCTTATCCATCTAAAACTACCTCGTAACAGATTTATTAGGGGTGATATTACTAGTGTCACCATGAAATAATGAAAAAAATTTCCGTAATTGGATAGATGAGTCATAATATAGGAGAAGAAATGCCTTCATTTCTCATAGAATAAAGAATTTTGATTTTCATGGTGTAGGTAGGGGTATTATTATATATATATAAATATCCATGGACATATCAGTTATGAAATATTTATTTCTACCACTATAAAAGCATGTATACTATTGGGATTTAATTATAGTTGGGGATGAATATATGACACTCCATGAGTTTATGAGATAGATTATTTTTAATTTCTTTTATGTCTTGTGTTGTAAAATAAATCAATATTATCATGCATTGTATGCAACATTGAATTATAATGCAGTATACACAATTCTATTTTGAGATTTTTTTGAACACAATTTCGTGTTCTTCTAATAGAATTCATTTCATGTAACAATGAATATATATATTTTTCAATATATTTAAGAACTAAGATCTTATTATGTTATACTCAATAACAAAGCATGCATGTACTACATGAAATACTGACATGGATCGCGTTACATTTAAGAACAAACTTCCTCAATAGCATTTCTTGTATGTGATACTAAGTTTCACTAAACAATGATATTTTATTCAATGGGATCCAAACATGATTTAATGAATATTTTTATACACATTTTTAATTTTATAACATTATCATTCAATTATAACATAATGTAGAACATAGTATGATAACAAAATCAATTTTTTGAATAAAAGAAGTATTTTTGAAAAAAATGCAATTTTTCCACCTTTTGATGGTGCAACAACTTTAAATCTAATTTTTATCACTTTAATATGTTCAATTTGACAAAATAAATTTATTATTTCTATAAAACCCATCTAATTTGAAATTAGATGTAGATTTTTTGTTTTTCAAATAAAGTCTAATCTTTTTAATATTGAAAAATAGTGTATTTTAATTCAAAACTATCACTTAATATAATTTATTTATATTAATATATTGTAATATTCAATGGATTTAATGTATAATTAGAATATTTTTTTTAATTAAATTCAATTTTTGTAATTATATATAATTTCACTTTTAAATTGGGCATAAGCAAATGCCAATATTTTGATAGTTATTACTTCTTAATAATAATCTTTTTTGTTTTGACAACAAGAATTAATTTTAAATTAATTACTTCAAATTATATATTTTGGGTATTTTAAAACATATTCCATATGAGAAATCATTAGGTTAACTTTGTTTAAATAGGTACATTTTATTTTTTGACATTATGAATAGTAACTTTAGTCATTATTTTATTTTCCATGGTTAATAGATAAATCTTGTAAATAAGGTTAAAAAATAATATAAGATTATTATTAAATTACCCTAACATGTGTCCTAATACTTTTGGATGAGATATTTCCTTCCATGGGAATCCTTAGGTCTACATTTGGAACCCATGGAGTCAATTGGATGTGAAAATGACATTTTATTAGAATTAATTTAATTTAATCATAATTATAAACTAAGAAAATATCTTTTATTAAATCTATTTTAATAGTGGGTTTTATAACTGATCAATATATATATAAAATTTCATTATAAGTCTAAAAATATTTCCCACATCATGGTATTTTATTTATAATTTTCATACATTAGATATATATATTTATTTATTTCTAACACAATTTTTATATAGTGATTACCTCATTAATGAATGATTCAAATAAATTTTTTAGTTAGAGAAATCGAGTGAACTTGGACCAAAATTAAATTAAAAGAGTAAAACAATACCCAAAAACAGACTAAATATTTCCATTTTAACCCTATGAATTTCTAGGAAAAATTGATCCATCAAGAGAAAACCGGTCAAAACAATACCCATCATAACCATCAAACATCCAAAACGCCGCTCAATCCATCCCTCAAACCATGCCCTCAAACCAGACATAGCATAGTGGGCATATTTTATTTTGGAGTCTATTCAAATGTAATTCATATTATCTTGGCTTCATCAGAAATAAATTAAAGGATAGACTCGGAATGAGTGTTTTTAATCCCATGGATTTATCTATTTGGCGTCCTTTTAAATCCATTTTCTATACTATTGTTTCTCATGACAAGTCTCTTGTTTCAATGAAATCATCTTTATACTTTTGGAAGGACAACTGGACTGGTTGTCCCCTTGTGGAGGAGCTGTTGATTGATGATCATAATTTCCATTTGGATTCCATGATTAAGGATCAAGTGGATAGTATAGGGAATCTCCCAATTCATATTTTTAATACTGTTCAAGATTATTGTTTTTAAATCAGAGAGGATTTCTCGGTCTGGAAACTATATGTCAATGGTTTTTATCAACTCAAATATTCTACAGACATTCCTTATCTTGAGGCACCTATTTTAAGTGGAAGAGTATGCTTCACTTGACCTTTATAAGGCCTTCTCGATTGGTATTGGCCTGGAGACTAGCTAATTTGAAGATTCTGATGGATTATTTCCTTCAACAATGTGGTAACTCTCTTTTTTCTTCATGTATGTTTTTTCATTAGTAATGGGAACATATTGATCATTTGTTTCTTTGTTGTGTTATTGATTCATCCATGTGGAAGGTTGTTTTTTTATATCTTTGAAATCACTTTACCTTGTATGTCTTCTATCCAGTATGTTCCAGAAGGCTAAAATTCAATATTTCTTTCTCCACAACATCTTGATCTCTTTAAGGGAGCTGCTATGGAGCTTCTTCATAAAACTTGGTCTGCTCAGAATTTGGATATCTATGACAGTTGCTCTATTTCAATATGTGGTTCTATTTCCTCCAGACGTGCTATTCTGTGTGAGGAAAGAACCCCAAAGAAGCATTTTTTCTTCAACACAATGTGTGACTGTTCCATTTTGAACTCTATTGGTGTCTAGGGGAACTATCGGCCTCCGCATTGAGCCTTTTAGGAATTATGGATGGAGTAATTTTTCAGATGGATAAAATCTAACCTTGATTGAGTTTATAGAGGTAATATAGGGACTTATGGATATGGTTTTATTTTCATGATTCATAGAGGGGATGTACATGGATTGTTTCATGGTTTATGTGGTCTTTCTTCCTCAAATGAGGTCAAAATGGTTAACATCATTGTTGAGTTGTAGAAAGAGAAGAATCATGGTTGGAATAATATATGGTTTGAGAGTGACTCTTCCATGTTCGTCATTACTATTAATATGGGTCTCTCCCATTAGGTTTGGAAGCTAACTAATATTTTTTTCAAATGATTTGATACTCTCCTCTCACTGAATCATGTCATCACTCAAATTTACAGGGAATCTAATTCAGTTGCAGAATATGTTTCAAATAATGGAATCAATGGAGTTGATGTTGCTTGGTTTGATCGGGCTTCTAGTGAATGATTCAAATAAATGAATTTATTAATATTAAAATAAATTAAATTACATCATTTTGAAGACACCTAATAATTATTTGGATGAAATTGACATACTAGCTAATATTTGAATCATTTTTTAGAAGGAATTAGTTTGTTATGAATTTCTTTTAAATGTCAAATACGAATAGTGTTTAAAATTTACATAATGCATAACATAAAATAGAAAATAGTTTTTTAAATGATATTAAATTCCTAAAAATAGTTGATTCTGAAAAATAGTTAAAATAAGTACAAATATGTCATAAAAACTTTTTTTGGGTCATTTGACATTATATATGGTAATTACATTAAGCCATAAAGTGTAAATAAGATGATATCAATGTATGATTAAAAAAGGTTAATGTTAGGGTTAAACTAAAGTAATATGGGTAAAAAATATCCCAAATTTGTCAATACAATATTGAATGATGGTTATTCGACACAAAATCATCTTATCATAGAATTAAATATGATTTTAACCACTTAAAAGCGAAATAAAATTTATAATAAATTAATATATGAAGTCATTCCTAATGTACCCCACTCCTCCCATTTAAAAGGGACCCACCTCCTTCTCCAATATACTCTATTTTGAGAATTCATCCTTGTAAGATACCAAAAAATTTCTATTCTAAGCATCCCTAGATACATTTTTGATGTGATGTTCTTCTAAAAAAACCAAGGGAAAATTAAAGGAGGAACATCAAGGAAGATGTAGTCTCCTCTACTGATTCTTTCAAATTTATTTATTCTTATACTTCACCTTATTTTGTTGTTTAATTATAAATTAATAACATCCATATCAATCATATAATAATATGTTATAATAATTATGAAACCACCCTATTCCACATTCTATATATCCTATGAAAAAATAGATCATCTCGCGTGCGTAAGTATAGATTACTATCTCCATGATGTGGTGTAATCTTGTTTCCACCACCACCTTACATGGATGGGTATAATGGTGTACATGATAGAAATATATTATTAGTATAACATGATACTAATTATGAGATATTATACACCATCCACATCAATACCATTCATCACCTATGGTAACGATATTGTCACTTTTCTATACATATGGCATACCGTCTACACGAAACGATGATATTTATTTTCCATGTTAACCATTCAAGAATAATTAAAAATTAAGGTGGTAAATAATCATGAAATATAGGAAATAATAATGCTAATAGATTTATTTATATATAAAATTCATTTACACTCATCTATTCAATGAAATTATGAAATAAAAACAAATTTCGTGCATATGTTCAACCTACTATCTCAACGATCAGTGTATTCCATTATATTTATCAATATATTATATATCAAAATATAATAAATATATATGATATATATATTTTTTTTAAATTATGTAATTAATTAAATCATGATATATATACTAATATCAATAATAACAATTCCAAACACATATTATAAATAAAACGATTGTTACCCCAAATGTTGCTTTATAATAAAATTGATAAAAGAAAAGTTAAAATAAAGTCATTAGGGAATCACATATGATATCATAAATATTAGTATGTTTTGTTGTGAAATTTAATAATATGTCTAAACCAACTATACATGAGTTTTAGAGTCATACAAATGAAATTGGACCTAATATAAGGGATAACTTTTCAGGTCTCATTAAATCCGAGATTATTTATTTATATGTATATGATTGGGATATATTTATCATCAATGTCCATGTTATAAAAAACTGTTTTCATAGTGTTTTTAATATTCTTCTATGTATCTTAATGTCATTTTTTCCTCAGTTTGAATTTTACTACATGGTTTGGAATGAATATTTTTTTTCATATGATAAACTTTTATACATTTTTAGTAAAAGTATAAGGGGAATGATTTTTTATCCAATATGTCATGAAATAAATTTTACACATTTATAAATCATTATTTCCATGAATAATTATTTAATGTTTTCATTTTTATTTCTAATTAACATTTTTTCATTTAAAATTGCATGTCATTTTGTGAAAAGATAACATTTTTGAATAAGAAATGATATTTTACTCATTAACTGAGATCCAGAGATTATTAAAAAAAATTTCCCCTCTATGATAAAATATGGTAATGTTTATATACATATTATTTCATTATTTTTATTGAGTTTATTATGGAAATATTTTTTATGAAGTCCAATTATCTTATATGGATTTATAAATGATGATATTATGATTAAGAATCCCATTTTCATTCAGGGGTTATGATATTTTGACTGAAGTATGTTTTTTTGGAACGTGTAAAAATAACGTCCTTTTGAAATGGGTGGGAACTATATCTCCCTGCAACGAATTGGATAAATATGTAGTTCTCATATGATAGACATGGCTGGAGTGGTTGGTAAATCTAGTTCAGTAATTCATGGATGGAACGACTTGTATACCTTGTTCAATAATGGTCTTCATCCACAATTATTGTCTTTGAATTAATGATTAGGATACTATGGAAATAATATTAAGGGATTAATCTTTTCCCAAAATTTTATGTTTTATTCCCATGCTATTTTATCATGAATAATGTTCCACTATGATCTTTTCCATATGTACTACCAATATTTATTTCATGACTCACGGTTTTGTTGATTGATCTTTATGTTCATGTTTATCCATTCAACTGTTAGTGGTTTGTTTTATGTTATCCATGATTACCATTATTGAGCATTTGAGCACACCCTTTTTATGTTTTTATTCATTAGGATATAAATAATGGTTTTCGGTACGAAAACAAAAAGAATAGATCCTTATGAGAGATAATTAATATCCTTCACCTTGATTAGAACATTATGTTCTTTGTTTCCAAATACATTAAAATATTATGGTCTATTGGTATTTTTTTGTGACATGCATTATATATTATGAAAAATAAATGTATTTTCCATGTACATCATGATTGGGTCTCTATAAATGGTATCAGAATAAATGTTTAGTCAACCATTGGAAACTATGATACAAAAAATTTAGAGAGATCCGTCGAGTTATTTCTTAGATATGTCTAGGGATATCCCTAAGTTTTGGTATTAGTATAGGTTACAGTCATATAATTATGGTAATGATCATGAATAAAATAAGATTACTAAAATGATATTATATATTGAAATTACTCCACCTTGGTTATGATATTTTCATAGTATGTTTTTCCCCCTTGCACTATTTTTTGTGTGTTTTTTCACAATGGTTGGAAACCGAAGGAACAATTTTAATGATCAACGCACTGGGAAATGCAGTGATTGTATTATTGATCAAAAAAAATTTATCGGAGATGTAACAAAAAATCTTATTTATATAATTACAATAGCTATGAATCTTTTTTTACTCCCAAATGAGCAGAGAAGGGAACAATATTCCAGTAAGACATTACTGAGGCAACGTCCACCTTCATTCAGTGGGTCTTCTGATCCACTTGTTTTTGGAGAATTGGTTAGTACAACTGAAATGATATTTCCCATACTTCACTATTCCAATCATAAAAAATGCATTTTTTCTTGTTTACCACTTTGAAGGTGAAACATACCTATGTTGGAATCTAATTAAGAATACAAGGCCCCAAAGTGGAATTGATTCCATGGAATGGGATCTGTTAAAGAATTTATTTTTCATTAATTACATTAATTGTATTCTTCGAAAAAATATAGATAATGAGTTCCTTGAGCATAAGAATATGGATCATGAATATGTTGGTAAATACGAGGTGAATTTTATAAGTCTTTGAAGGTATGCTTCTTGATTTATAATCCAACCTAAATGTAAAGATGATATATTCTTCAGTGGCTTAGACCCATGTCTTCCAAATGAATTAAATATAAGAGACTTCAGTGACCATAATGATATTGTGGGTTGTGATATCAAGGTAATACTATAAGGTGGTGTTACATATTTTTCTTATTGTTTTTACAATTAATGAAAGATGGAGTTCTAGGTAATATTACAAAACAATGGTGAAAATAAGATAAATGTTTCATTATTCTCAATGTTTGGAAAGAAGCATGAGGGATATTGTAATAATGGGAGTATAAAATGTTTAAATTGTGAAAGATATGGTCATCAAGTAGTTGAGAGACATTCTAAATGAAAAAATGATACTAATGATGTGATTGGAGAAAAGACTATAGTGAATTCCCCACCAACACTAAATGATGTAAGTGTCTGTAAATGGGGAATATTGATAACCCATGCCCTAATAAAATGGTTAATGATGATGAACATAAACAAACTCTAAAGGAGAATGACAATGGGAAGCCATATGGGAGAACTATTTGTGATGTTGAGTATGACAATGAAGTACTGGAATGTTTATGTGTTTATGTAATGGGGAATCAAAATATTGTTGTGGAGTCTCATTTATAGTATTATGGAATATTGGAATAACTATGTATTGTTCAATCATTGTTTTCCATAATTATATGCAACCAGTAACAAAGAAAAGTTATTGAAATATTTTTGGAAAGAAGATTATGTTCACATAATTAAGGGATAAGGAGAAAATAATATGTTTTATAGTACTAATGAGATCATGAATGATAAAAGGAAAAAGTGATATCATGGATTGAGTATAGAGAATTTTTGGTATTTTTTGGATTGTGTAAATAGATAATTTAGATAGAGTGCATGTTTTCATCGAGGATCTATGATAATTCGTGTTATTATCGTTGGATAAAGATAATACATGATTAATGTATTGACATGTATCGAATGTGACAACAATGAACTACCAAAGGAGTAATGGGAGATAAATGTTATGTTGATTTAGATCTCCTATTTCTAAATGTTAATTTTTTTAGTTTTTGGATGTATTGTAATTTTATCCATTTATAGATAGTGTAAGTTATTTTTCATTTTATTTTTGTTAGATTAATGTATTTTCTTTTTATAGGTGGCCTTATGAATAGTTGGATTATGTTATATCATTTTTATTGAGATAGATTAAATGACATATTATTTCATTTCATGCTCTGATAACACTTCTGGAATGAAAAAATCAACATCCTTCGTTGAATTAGAGATGATGTGGAAATTATTCACAACACGACCAATGATGAGATTGTATTGAAATCTAGTACATTCTTATCTGATGAATCAGATGGTCCCTTAAATCATCACAAATTTATGGGTTTTTGGTATTTAACATTTGTCAAACCTTAATCTGTATCATTATCTATCAGAACATAATGGTTAGGTTTCTCTTCCATATCAATGTTTTCACATCCCAACTATGTTCTCGTCCATGTAAACCATGTGGTGTGATAATTTGGGTAACATTGTTGTTTGTAAATTCCTTTTATAATTATAACTTTTAGTATTCCTTTTTTCTATGTGGGATACCATGAATGAAACATTCATGTTGACAAAAATTTACAACATCGACGAATTTAGAGGGAGAAATTCATTTTAATAGGTTTTAGATTATAATATGACAAGATTATATGATATATATTCTTTTTAATTTTTTTTATGTCTTGTATTATATTCCACAAAAAGATTATTATTCATTATACACAACAGTGTATTATCTTGCAGTATACACAACACTATTCTTGGCTTGTGTTGAACATAATTTAATGTTCTTCTAAAAGAATTAATTTCATGAAACAATATGTACATATTTTTTTCAATATAAAAATTAACTAAATTTTGATTATCTTATATGTAACACTAAAGGAATCATACACTACATGCAACATGGACTTGTCTTATCTAACATGTAAGAGAGACCTTTCTTGATAAATAGTGTTAAAATTGATACCGAGTTTCTATAAAAATATAATTTATTATGTAATTAGATATACACTCACTATTTTGAATTGTATTAACCAAATTTTTATTTTTATAACATTAAAAATAATCTTACACATTTTCTAGAACATTTTATGAGATCAAAATAAATTTTTTGTATAATAGAAGTATTTTCTTAAAAAATGCAATTTTTACCTCCTCTTGATTACACACCAATTTTAAATATAGTTTTTATCACTTTTATATTTTAAATTTGAAATAAAAATCATTAGAATATGAACATAATAATTTACATGGGTTTAAATTTTGGTATTTTTCTGATAAAATTCATATTTTTATGAATAGTGAAAAATTCTTTATTTTAATTCAAAACTATATTAAATATATTTTATTTATGTTTTTAGATTGTAATTTATATTGGTTTTAAAGCCTAATTGGATTTATTTTTATAATTTTATACAATTTTGAATAGTATAATTAATTTCACATTTAAATTGGAGAGAAAAAATGCCAATCTTTTGATAGTTATTACTTTTTAAAACCACGTTTAATGGTTTTGACAACGAGTATTAATTTTAAATTATTGGAAACATATTATATATTTTGAATTACCAATAATTGTTTAAATATTTGGAATCAAAAGGTTTAAATTGATTAAATAGGTACATTTTATTTTTGGATATAATGAATAGTAACTTCAGTAATTGTTTTATTTGTCTTGGTTAAAGTTAAAATATGGTAAATAAGGGTAAATATTATATTATAATAATAGTAAATTACCCTTACACTTGTCTGAATCCTATTGGATAAGATATTTCCAACAATGGGAATCCATTTTTCGATTTTGGGACCCCATTTATTCACTTGGTTGCGGAACTGACATTTTATAATAATTAATTAAAATTCCTGATAATTAAAACCTAAAAATATATCTTTTCCTAAATTTATTTTAATAGAGGGTTATATAACTGATAACTATATATATAAATAGTCACTATAATTATAAAGTATTTCCTACGTAATGGTATGTTCATTATAATTTTTATACATTCTTTCTATATATTTGTTTATTTATTTTTGACACAATTATGAGGTAGCGATTACCTCATTAATGAAATATTCAAAAAAATAAATTTATAAATATTAAAATAAATTAAATTTGAACATTTTTATGTCACCCATTAATTTTTTAGAAGACATTGACATATGAGTGACGAGTATAAGCATTATTTTGATGGAATAAAATTGTTATGAGATTTTTAAATGTCAAATATGAATACTGTCCAAAATTGATATAATTCATAAATGGAAACCTGAAATTTATTAATAAATTAAAAAAAAATCCCAAAAATCCAGGATTCATAAAAATAGTTAATATGAGTACAAATAATTCATAAATTACATTTTTTGGGTTGTTTGACATGATATTTTAATTACATTAAACCAAAATTTGTAAATAACATGATATCAATGTTATATTAAAAAGGGTATATATAGTGTTAAACCAAAAAAGATATGGATAAAAATTATAAAAAACCTGTAAAAAAATTATTTGATAATTTTTATTTAAACCAAAATCATATTTCTTTAAATTAAATATGTTTTTACCATTCTAAATCTAAAGAAATGTTTAATAAATTAATATTTTATGACTTTCCAAAATTATACCTCTCCTCTTTTATAAAAGGGAACATACTATATCTCTTATCTACTCCATTTTGAGCCATAGAACTCGGCCACAACCTAAAATATATCTTCTCAACTCCCCTAGTTACATTATACAATATTTGGCCCTCTCAAAATAACATCTTTGTGCCACTAGGAGGAAATATAATGGATGCACATCTTGGAAGTGGGAATATCTCATACCGATTATTTCAATTTTTTTTATTACATCCCCTTATATAGATTTTTTATTATAATGTAATAACATATGTATCACTGTTATACTGATATGATATTATAAATATGAAATGACCCTATTTCACCTTATATCCATCCTATGAACAATTAAATCACCACACATGCGTACATATGAATTATTGTCTCTATATCGTGGTGTAATATGTTTTTCACCACCACCTTACATGGATGTGTATAATGGTGGAAATAATAATTATATATGATTATTAGAAAAGGAAACTAAATAGAATATGATATAAACCATCAACTTCAATACCTTTCAACAACTATGGAAATGATATCGTCGCTCCCACATACATACAACTTACTATCTCAATGATGCGATGAGATTCATTATCCATGATGACCATTCAAGGATGATAATAAAGTATATATAATAACTAATCATAAAATATATGCAATAATAATTTTACTGAAATTATGTATATTGATATGTCATTTACACACTCTAATTCAATATTATAATAAAACAAAAATAACATCCATGCGTACGTACAAACTACTATCTCCATGAACATTTTATTCCATTATATTTATAGATCAATTATATATTTGTACATTTTAAATATATATTATATATAAAACATGTTTTAAATTCTTGATTTATATAAATCATGATCTATGTAATAATATCATGAATAAAAAGTCCAAACACATACTCTAAATAAAATGATTATTACCAAAAACTTTTCTTTAAAATGGAATTGAAAATTGATCATGTAATATAAAGTCATAAGTGAATCATATATAATATCATTAATGTTATTATGGTATTCTTCTAAGTTATTAATTTGTTTAAACCCACTATAAAAGCGTTTCAGACATATATTGAAGAAATTGGACATAAAGTAATGGATAACTTTTCAAGTCTCATTATATCTGAGCTTGTTTATTCATAAGTATATACATGGGATATATCTATCATCCATGCCCATGTTTTCTAAAAATACTTTTAAAAAATAGATAATATTATTCTATTTATGTTTAAAGTAATTTACCTCCATTTTTACTTTCACTACATTGTACAGAAGAAATCGTTCTTTTGATTACCATAAAAGGTACTTTTTCACATTTCCTATAAATGAACAAGGAGAAAGTTTTATTAATGTAACGACCCAAAGTTTCATTAATGGAAAATCCCTCTTGATCCAGTTAAATGTTTCTTTATGAAAAATGTTTTTATAAGATGTCAACTTCTTTAATTTTTACGTTAAGAATTGTGACCGTTACTTTTATAGCCGTTGAACAGTGATCATCTGGGTAGTTTAAATATAAGGCTTTAACGAACCAATTTTCTACTCAGACAAAGGAAGCGATGGCATCATCCAGTAGAATTGCCCCTTACAAAGCCCATTTGTCGGATCTCGGAAAGGAGGTGGCGTCTTTGGGCTTTTCCCTTGACCAAGCCCAAGCTGAGCTTCATCAAGTCAAGCTCGAACGTGATCGTCTACGGGAAAAATGGAAGTTGATAGAGATCACCACTCGAGCGATGTTATCCGAGCAACCCCAAGAGTCTGTCACCATCGCACACCTTACCCTTAGGTCTTATGCGGCTATTTTAAGGGGTTATGTAACAAATAAGTAGCACCATGTTCATGTACATTATTTTTGTATATAATAATGAATATAATTTCTAGTCATTTTTGATGCATTGTAAATAGTTTTTAAAGTACAAATGATGTTTTTAGTTATTATTTAATTAAGAATTATATTTTATTAAATTAAAGGATTTTTGAATTAAATAATATTTTAATAAAATATTATTATTAATATTAAATTAATTTTTATTAAATATAAATGATCTTATAATTTTATGAATGCAATTAAAATTTTTATCAAGGTTTGAAATCCATTTCTGTCAAAACCTGTGAATTTTTATAAATGTCGGTTTTTATATTAAAAGTAAAAATTCACATATTTAGAAAATTATTTAGATAAAATAAATATTATTTTTGGAATCAGGACGTCGAAATTATCCAACGGTGAATTTTTCATAATTTTCTGAGACAGTCAAATTTTTGTGTAAAAATCAAATACCATTTAAATATATAATGTGTTTTATGACATCATAATGACCCAATGGTGATGTAATAAAATACCATAATCCTTATGTTCGGCCAATATGTGTTTTATCATTAAAATAATGAGGTTTTGGGATTGTTTGACTCACTTTTCAAAGCATTAATGGAGCCCTCAAGACTTATTCAACACTTTGCCTTTTTAAATTAATTTCCATGGGAGTGTGACTCACCTCCACATAAGCAACCCTAATTTTTTTAATAAGTTCGGACCTTGGCCTTGTAAAATATTGTTTTCCTCTTTCCTTTTCCAGAAACCATGGGCAAATACCATGGGATGGTTTGTGGTTTGGATTATTTTAATATAAGGGGTCCCAAACCTAAATAATAAAGAATTCTCTCACCTTTCCTATATAAACCCACCCAAGCTCCCACTTCCTCCTCACCCAAAGCCCTTGACGTTCGTCCAACCTCTTCCCTACTCTCTCTAGAATCCTCTCAAGGTGCCCCAAGCTCCCAAGAAGCCTCTCACAAGCCTCTCTCTAGCCTTTGGAAGCACACTTCCAAGTAAGGGTTTTTCTTCCTTTCTCATTTTTCTCAATTTTCTTTAAGTTGTATTGCCCTTTTAATTTCAATTATGAATGTTGGGGTATGGTTTCGCACCTCTCCCATACTGCCCTCTTATTGTTTTAATGATGGGAGACCCCTTTCTCTCTCATTAAATGCCTCCCATGTACACCCGTTACTATGCCGAAATTCCGAAAGGAACCTTTTTCTCCTCTTTTATATTCAAGCAATACTTTTGTATCCTGAATCTAAATTCCATTTCTACTGTTGGGACATGTATATATATGATCTCCTTACTGTCCATTAGATGTTAATATGATGAGGAACCCCTTTCTCTCTCATCAGACTTTTTTATGAATTCTTATGTCACGCCGTTACGCTGCCGAAATCACACCGATTTTCTAAGCCAATATCATTGTGTAGTGAATACCATGCCCATTTCTCCATCAGGGGTATTCACCTTTATGCACATTTACTTATTGATTTTAAAGTTTCATGTATGAATTCCACATTCCTTTATCGTGGAATAAATGATTATGTTTTATGAATCCATGTTTTATGATCCATGTGGCACACTTATGCATGAAATGAAATGTTTAAGAAGGGTGCGCCCTGATAGCGCTCCAATGCATTGGGTAAAGTATAGTATCATGATATGTCATGTGCAATGAGTGTTGACTCATGCTAATTCAAGTGCAACGAGGGTTTACTCGTGCTTCAAGTGCAATGAGGGTTTACTCATGCTCCATGTGCAATGAGCCTTGGCTCATGCTAATTCAATGTTAAGTGTTGTTGCCACATTTCCAGGTTATGATTATCATGCTTTATCATGCCTTTATGTTCATGTCTCTCTTATGCTCTATTGATATGCCTATTTCCTAAAATGTTTTGTACTCCTCATGTTATTCATTGTGTACTCCCTTACTGGGCTTTATAGCTCACCCTTTTCTTATGAATGTCCTCAGGTTATCCCATGCAATGCTAAGTACGAAGGAATGTAGTGGTCATGTAAAGGAAGTTTTCAATAAGGATGTTGTATTTCAAGTTTAATGTTTTTATGTAATGATCCTAAGCCCCAAAGACACTAAACCTCTCGATCTTCTTTGTTGTATCAAGTGAAGTTTTATTTAATAAAGCATGTTTAAGTTGTAATAAAAAGCAGGGTTGTCATAGTTGGTATCAGAGGATAGGTTTAGTTATTTTTGGGATTAGGAAACCCTAGTAAAGCCTTAGATACAAGACTAAGCATAATAAAAACATCCCTAAGTTTTGGTAAATACTAAGTAAGTGTTTTATTAAACAAATACATCCCTGTCTGGATACGAGCAGGTAGAGGCGGCTCTGGCATAGATGTATCCTAGGGGTAAAACCCGAAAACACCGCTTTGAGCTAGACTCAAACGGGAACTGGTGCATGACAATGGGCCTTGCTGCACTCTTGGTTACGACACTCCCGGGGGATATGTTTTGATAAATTCACAATCTTAGTATGAACCCTTATTAAGGGAAAAATGCCCCTAAGAATATATGTTAGAAGGAAGATCATGAAAAGCCTGGATTGAATCCTATAGACTCATGAGTTAAAGAGATTAAAGTTTATTTATAAGTCATCAACTTTTGTCTTTGGATTACCCTTTATGTGTTACCCCTAACTTTCCTTTTATTCCAGCCAATGGCCGGTAATAGGAGAACTCGAGCTAACAACCATTGTGAAGATCAGTGTGATGATTGTACTTATGAGATGCCCAATCCAATGGGAGCGGGAATCGCGAACTTTGTCACGCTTCTCTCTCAGCTAACTCAAGTTTTGAATAGAAACACTGGTCAAGAGGAACGTTCAACCCCCCCTAAGAAAGAACAAGTCGCTATTGAAAGCTTCATGAGACAAAGGCCTCCTACTTTTAGTGGATCATCCGATCCCACGATTGCTGAACAATGGATCAACTCCATTGAAAAGATATTCTCCATCCTCCAATGCTCTGAAAAAGAGAAGGTTCTCCTGGCGGCTTATCGTATGGAGGGTGAAGCTGATCAATGGTGTACGTTGATCAAAAATACGAAGCCTGAGGAGGAGATCGAGGCTTTGGAATGGAAGGTATTCTGGAAGATGTTTTTCGATAAATATTTTCCACGCACCCTCCGTCTTAAGATGGAAAGGGACTTCCTTTCCCTCAAGCAGAAAGATGAGGAATCCGTGGGAGCGTACGAGTCAAACTTCACAAGGCTTGCACGATACGCTTCCAGCTTTGTCGTTACCCCCGAATGCAAGGTTGACCGCTTCTTTGGTGGGCTGAAGCCTAGCTTGCGGAAAGCATTAGCGATCCGTGACTTCGACAGCTATGAGGAAATTGTCCGATGTGCCCTCAAGGTTGAAATGGAGATCGGAGAATCACAGGGGTATCATGGGGACAAGAAGCGGAAGGTGGACTTCAATGCTGGTGGTCCGATGGATAAATCCAACGGCTCTAAGAAATTCCAGCACCCCACTTGCCAAAAGTGTGGAAAAAAGCATCCTGGAAATTGCCTTAGGGGGACAAGAAAATGCTTCAAGTGTGGAAGAGAAGGGCACCTACCTGTTAACTGTCAGCAAGAAGGACCCGCGGCTGCGACGGAGGGGAGGAACGCTCCGTTCGAACCTCAACGCATTGTTCAATGCTTCAAATGCAAAGAACTGGGTCATTTTGCAAATCAGTTCCCTAATCCAAGGGTTATCGGAGGCAATCAACAACCTCCAAGAGAGCAAGGAAGAGCATTTGCCATCACTTCTGCCGAAGTGAACCCCGACAACGAAGTGGTGACAGGTACGCTAGTTATTCATTCAAGAATAGCGAACGTACTTTTTGATTCAGGTTCTACGCATTCTTTTATATCTCAAAAGTTTAGTAGAATAATCCTTGCACCACCACAAATCATGGAAGTAAAGATGTCGGTGAGTACGGCAAATGGGGCGATCATTGCATCCCATGAGTATAAGTCCTCCCCTGTTATAATCTGTGGATTGAATTTCCCGGCGAACCTCATCATACTCCCTTTGGTGGAATTTGATGCAATTCTTGGAATGGATTGGCTTTCCTTATATAGAGCCAACATAAATTTTCGGGAGAGGGAAATCACACTCCATATGGAGAACCGACCCCCGATTCTTTACAAGTGTCAGGAGGAAGATGAATCTCTTTTAGCTCCATCATCTCAAGCATGGATATTACTGCCTTATGAGCACGCATATCTGGCTCAGATGATTGAGTCCAAGGAAGAAACCACCCTTGGAGAAATGCCTATTGTGAGGGAATTCGCTGAAGTATTTCCCGAGGAACTTCCTGGTCTTCCTCCAAGAAGAGATATTGAGTTCTCAATTGAACTTATACCTGGGGCGCTACCAATATCCAAGACTCCATATAGAATGGCTGTGGTTGAGCTTGAAGAACTGAAGAAACAACTACAGGAGAATCTGGATAAAGGGTTTATACGCCCAAGTGCATCACCATGGGGTGCACCAGTCCTCTTCATCAAGAAGAAGGATGGGTCAATGCGGCTTTTCATCGATTATCGCGAACTTAACAAAATCACGATAAAGAACAAGTATCCTCTCCCAAGAATCGATGACTTGTTTGATCAGCTGCGTGGAGAACAATACTTCTCCAAGGTCGACTTGCGGTCGGGATATTATCAAGTAAGGGTGAAGAAGGAAGATATCCCCAAGACTGCTTTTCGTACAAGGTACGGGCACTATGAATTCATAGTAATTCCTTTTGGACTCACCAATGCTCTAGCAATATTCATGGACTTGATGAATAGAGTCTTTAGAGATTACCTAGATAAATTTTTAGTAGTCTTTATAGATGATATTCTAATATACTCCAAAACCAAGGAGGACCATGAGGAGCATTTAAGAACTGTACTGGAGACTTTGCGCAAGGAGAATCTCTATGCCAAGTACAGCAAGTGTGAGTTCTGGTTGAAGGAGGTCTCATTCTTGGGCCATATCATCACAAGCAATGGGATATCTGTGGACCCCTCTAAAACAGATGCAATTGAGGTATGGCCGAGGCCAACATCGGTAACTGATATCCGTAGCTTCTTGGGGTTAGCTGGATATTATCGACGATTTGTGAGAAACTTCTCACGATTTTCCAACCCTCTTACCAAGCTAACTCGAAAGGGAGTAAAGTTTTCTTGGAGTGATGAATGCGAAGAAAGCTTCAAGGAGTTGAAAAGGAGGCTTATCACTGCACATGTGCTCACTTTACCCACAAGTGGGGAGCTTTTTGTGGTATTCAGTGATGCTTCGAAGAAGGGCTTAGGATGTGTGCTGATGCAGAATGATAAAGTGATATCCTATGCCTCAAGGCAGTTGAAAATCCATGAGCGAAACTATCCAACGCATGATCTGGAGTTGGCGGCGGTGATCTTTGCCTTGAAAATCTGGCGGCATTATCTCTATGGAGAGAAATGTGAGATATATACTAACCACAAGAGTCTTAAATATATATTCACACAGAAAGAGCTTAATATGCGCCAGAGAAGATGGATAGAGCTCATAAAGGATTATGATTGTTCAATACATTACCACCCTGGGAAGGCGAACAAGGTGGCGGATGCCCTAAGTAGAAAGGATCCAGCGATTCTATCAATGATGAGAATTGAGAAGGATCCAATCATCTCAGACTTGATGAAGATGGACGTGGGAATCATAAAGAAGGGAACATCATCAATCCTTTCACAAATGATTGCTCAACCATCTCTTTTGGAAAGGTTAAAGGATGCTCAAAAGGATGACACGAGAATCCAAGAAAAAGTGGAAGCTATCAAAAAGGGAAAATCCTCAGAGTTTAATGTTAATGAAGAAGGAATTGTGCTGTTTGGGAAAAGACTATGTGCCCCATCATGTTCGGAGCTGAAGAAGGAACTTTTTGATGATGCACATAGTTCAAATTTCTCTATTCACCCAGGGAGCACAAAGATGTATCGAGATCTCCGAGAAAACTTTTGGTGGGATAATATGAAGAAGGAGATCGCCGAATATACATCAAAGTGCCTGGTGTGTCAGCAAGTGAAGGCAGAGAGGCAGAAGTATATGGGGATGATGCAACCATTGCCCATACCAGAATGGAAATGGGAGAACATCACCATGGACATTGTCACTGGACTTCCAAGGACATCCAAAAGCAATAATGAAATCTGGGTTATTGTGGATCGTCTTACAAAGACTGCACACTTCATTGCTATTCGAGAGGATTTCTCTTTGGATCAATTGGCACAGATATATATCAGGGAAGTGGTACGGTTGCATGGAGTACCACTATCTATTGTGTCGGACCGAGATCCAAGATTTACCTCTAAGTTTTGGAAGAGTCTTCAACATGCTCTGAATACTGAACTGATCTTCAGTACGACCTATCATCCTCAAACTGATGGCCAATCCGAGCGGACTATCCAAACACTTGAGGATATGTTGAGAGCGTGCTCAATGGACTTTAAAGGAGGATGGGATCAACATCTTCATCTAGTTGAGTTCTCTTATAATAATAGTTTCTACTCGAGCATCCAAATGGCACCATATGAAGCCCTGTATGGGAAAAGGTGTAGAACACCGGCATGTTGGGATGAGGTCGGTGAACGTAAGCTGCTTGGACCAGAAATGGTCGAAGAAATGGCGGAGAAGGTGAAAACCATTCAGCAGCATATCAAAGCATCCCAAAGTCGACAGAAGAGTTATGCAGATAATCGTCGACGAGACCTTGAGTTTAAAGTCGGAGACATGGTGTTTTTACGCATATCTCCGTGGAAGAAGGTCATGAGGTTTGGAAAGAAAGGGAAGTTAAGTCCAAGGTACATCGGCCCCTTCGAGATTCTTGATCGTGTTGGGGCTGTGGCCTATCGACTAGCACTCCCACCTACTATGGCCAAGGTGCATGATGTCTTCCATGTATCCCTCTTAAGGAAGTACATACTAGACCCTTCACATGTACTCTCTTCTGAGGTGGTACAATTAGAAGACGATCTTTCTTATGAGGAGCAACCAGTGAAGATCTTGGATCGTAGAGAAAAAGTTCTACGAAATAAGACAATGCCCCTCGTCAAGGTGTTGTGGAGAAACCACAAGTTTGAAGAAGCAACTTGGGAGTCGGAGGATATGATGAAGCTAAGTTACCCACATTTGTTTTAGTGTGGGAAAAGGAAAATTTCAAGGGCGAAATTTCTTAAGGGGGGAATGTTGTAACGACCCAAAGTTTCATTAATGGAAAATCCATCTTGATCCAGTTAAATGTTTCTTTATGAAAAATGTTTTTATAAGATGTCAACTTCTTTAAGTTTTACGTTAAGATTTGTGACCGTTACTTTTATAGCCGTTGAACAGTGATCATCTGGGTAGTTTAAATATAAGGCTTTAACGAACCAATTTTCTACTCAGACAAAGAAAGCGATGGCCTCATCCAGTAGAATTTCCCCTTACGAAGCCCATTTGTCGGAGCTCGGAAAGGAGGTGGCGTCTTTGGGCTTTGCCCTTGACCAGGCCCAAGCTGATCTTCATCAATTCAAGCTCGAACGTGATCGTCTACGGGAAAAATGGAAGTTGATAGAGATCACCACTCGAGCGATGTTATCCGAGCAACCCCAAGAGTCTGTCACCATCGCACACCTTACCCTTAGGTCTTATGCGGCTATTTTAAGGGGTTACGTAACAAATAAGTAGCACCATGTTCATGTACATTATTTTTGTATATAATAATGAATATAATTTCTAGTCATTTTTGATGCATTGTAAATAGTTTTTAAAGTACAAATGATGTTTTTAGTTATTATTTAATTAAGAATTATATTTTATTAAATTAAAGGATTTTTTAATTAAATAATATTTTAATAAAATATTATTATTAATATTAAATTAATTTTTATTAAATATAAATGATCTTATAATTTTATGAATGCAATTAAAATTTTTATCAAGGTTTGAAAGCCATTTCTGTCAAAACCCGTGAATTTTTATAAATGTCGGTTTTTATATTAAAAGTAAAAATTCACATATATAGAAAATTATTTAGATAAAATAAATATTATTTTTGGAATCAGGACGTCGAAATTATCCAACGGTGAATTTTTCATAATTTTCTGAGACAGTCAAATTTTTGGGTAAAAATTAAATACCATTTAAATATATAATGTGTTTTATGACATCATAATGACCCAATGGTGATGTAATAAAATACCAT
Source organism: Viscum album (assembly GCA_963277665.1). Classification (NCBI taxonomy): domain Eukaryota; kingdom Viridiplantae; phylum Streptophyta; class Magnoliopsida; order Santalales; family Viscaceae; genus Viscum; species Viscum album. The sequence goes on along the minus strand of OY728133.1, from coordinate 145,741,569 downwards.
AATCCTTATGTTCTGCCAATATGTGTTTTATCATTAAAATAATGAGGTTTTGGGTTTGTTTGACTCACTTTTCAAAACATTAATGGAGCCCTCAAGACTTATTCAACACTTTGCCTTTTTAAATTAATTTCCATGGGAGTGTGACTCACCTCCACATAAGCAATCCTAATTTTATTAATAAGTTCGGACCTTGGCCTTGTAAAATATTGTTTTCCTCTTTCCTTTTCTAGAAACCATGGACAAATACCATGGGATGGTTTGTGGTTTGGATTATTTTAATATAAGGGGTCCCAAACCTAAATAATAAAGAATTCTCTCACCATTCCTATATAAACCCACCCAAGCTCCCACTTCCTCCTCACCCAAAGCCCTTGAAGTTCGTCCAACCTCTGCCCTACTCTCTCTATAATCCCCTCAAGGTGCCCCAAGCTCCCAAGAAGCCTCTCACAAGCCTCTCTCTAGCCCTTGGAAGCACACTTCCAAGTAAGGGTTTTTCTTCCTTTCTCATTTTTGTCAATTTTCTTTAAGTTGTATTGCCCTTTTAATTTCAATTATGAATGTTGGGGTATGGTTTCGAACCTCTCCCATACTGCCCTCTTATTGTTTGAATGATGGGAGACCCCTTTCTCTCTCATTAAATGCCTCCCATGTACACCCGTTACTATGCCGAAATTCCGAAAGGAACCTTTTTCTCCTCTTTTATATTCAAGCAATACTTTTGTATCCTGAATCTAAATTCCATTTCTATTGTTGGTACATGTATATATATGATATCCTTACTGTCCCTTACATGTTAATATGATGAGGAACCCCTTTCTCTCTCATCAGACTTTTTTTTGAATTCTTATGTCACGCTGTTACGCTGCCGAAATCACACCGATTTTCTAAGCCAATATCATTGTGTAGTGAATACCATGCCCATTTCTCCATCAGGGGTATTCACCTTTATGCACATTTACTTATTGATTGTAAAGTTTCATGTATGAATTCCACATTCCTTTATCGTGGAATAAATTATTATGTTTTATGAATCCATGTTTTATGATCCATGTGGCACACTTATGCATGAAATGAAATGTTTAAGAAGGGTGCGCCCTGATAGCGCTCCAATGCATTGGGTAAAGTATAGTATCATGATATGTCATGTGCAATGAGTGTTGACTCATGCTAATTCAAGTGCAACGAGGGTTTACTCGTGCTTCAAGTGCAATGAGGGTTTACTCATGCTCCATGTGCAATGAGCCTTGGCTCATGGTAATTCAATGTTAAGTGTTGTTGCCACATTTCCATGTTATGATTATCATGCTTTATCATGCCTTTATGTTCATGTCTCTCTTATGCTCTATTGATATTCCTATTGCCTAACATGTTTTGTACTCCTCATGTTATTCATTGTGTACTCCCTTACTGGGCTTTATAGCTCACCCTTTTCTTATGCATGTCCTCAGGTTATCCCATGCAATGCTAAGTACGAAGGAATGTAGTGGTCATGTAAAGGAAGTTTTCAATAAGGATGTTGTATTTCAAGTTTAATGTTTTTATGTAATGATCCTAAGCCCCAAATACACTAAACCTCTCGATCTTCTTTGTTGTATCAAGTGAAGTTTTATGTAATAAATCATGTTTAAGTTGTAATAAAAAGCAGGGTTGTCATAGTTAACTTATATAGGATAAAATGATTTTTACTCATTTATAATGAATTATTTCAATGAAACCTAATTTTCATGTTTTTATGATTGTGTTCAATTAACATATTTTCTTTTTAAATTTCTTGTCATTTTCAGAAAAGAAATGTTTTTGATGAAAAAATTATAGTTTCTTCTAAAATTGAGTAGAAGTGTTTTATAATTATATTTCATATAAGATTAAATACGGTTTTGTTTATATCCCAATTTTTTATTTATTTTGATTTAGATTACGATGGATTTAATTTTTTATGGTGATTTATTTTATATAGATTCTATTATGATGACAAGATGTTTAAGAATCCCATTTTATTTCATGGGTTATGCTTTGATGAATCATTTCTATATTTGTGGAACATGTATGAATGATTTCATTATGTGATTGGTGGGAACTAAATCTCTCTCTAATGAATTTGGAAAAAAATTATTTCTTATGAGATAAACATGGCTGGAATGGCAGGTAATTCTAGTTTAGTAATACAAGGCTGGAAAGGCATGTAAACCAAGTTAATTAATGGACATCGACTTCTATGATAGTCTTGGAATCAATTCCTAGGTTACTATATATATCAAATTATATGCTTAATGGTTTTCCACAATTCCATGATTTATTAAAATGCCATTTTATCACAATTAATGGTCATCTATGATCTATACTTTATATACATCCAAGATTTATTTCATGAATCATGATTTTGATGTTTAAACTTAATGTTCTGGTTTATACATTCAAATGTTGGTTATCTGTTTTATGTTATCCATGTTTACAATTAATAAAGATTTGATATCACCTTTTTATGTTTTATTTTCCCCAAGATATGAATTATGTTTTAGGTAGGAAAACAAAATAGGATGATCCTTGTTGGAGATGTTGAAAATCTTTCAACATGATTAGAGGATTATGTTCTGAGATTCCAATGAAACTAAACAAATATTGTATATGGGAATTGGTTTGGGTAATGTATTAAATATTAAAAAAAAGAAATATAAATTACATGTATGTCATGATTGGGTCTCTATAAGAGTAGGGGTAAAATATCCCCTTGTATGTATGTTATTTTTTTCACGTAAAACTATTGGGGTAGCCATTACTATAAGCCTCTTATTCTTTTGGATATTTTGAGAAAATGTTTGAAGGAGTAGATCTTCCAATATTTATCTACTAACTAGTGAGTGTATAATATAATCAATATACTATTATATTATAATTTGAGAAACATTGTAAAAAACTTTGGATACTTGATACAATATTATATCATGTGAACACTCATAATATGATTTTTATTTCTAGGATTTACCCCTAAAAAGTAATATTGGACATTAAATTGTGTATATAGAACAATTATATGACATTTAATGAAATAATAATATTGGATAATTTCATTCTCATAAGACTCTACTAATTAAAGAGTGGTAGGAAAAACAATGTACTATTCACTCCAACACAAAATGCTGTTAACAATGGATAATTTTTTTAATGATAATGTTACATAATCCACTATGAATCAATGAATTCCTTCTGGGTTCTCCATGAAATTTTATGAATTTATGGTGCTAATAAATTAAAATAGAGCCCAAGTAAATGTTGTTGAAGATTTATCGAATTTCCCTGATAAGGTTTTTTTATTGCCAAAAGGGTAGAATATTTTATCCTGAAATAATAAGGATAATTCAATAGAAAAAGGGAAACATGTGAATTAATATTCTTAATCTTCTTATTTGGTTTTATCCCAAGTATGATATTGTTTTTTCTATGAGTAATTTGGTTTAATACAAAGGGGATAACATGTGAAAATTCACCCCATATGTGGAATAAAACATAAAAGGCATAATTAACTACATATGGGAAATTTGGGAATGTTCTTTGACTTCCAAGATTCTATAATGTATTTATTTCCATGCTTAATTCATGTGTATATGGTTTAATGTTATTCATTCCATTGAATAAAATTTCACCCAAATTAATAGATGAATCACTTCAATAAGCTAATGTCTTGGAATATTGGATGAAAATAATAGTGATTATCACGTAATTCATATTTTATAGTATTTAATTGAAATGATGTTCAATGTGGAAATACATAAAAAATGTTCTTGTATGTATAAATTATAATTTAATGGATGGATAATGTGTATTTATTTTAGATATTGTAATGTGTGGCTTATTGGCCTTATTGAGTATTGATATTTTTATGTCAGTTTTTCTGATATAGTAGGATATTAAAATTTGTGGATTAAAATAAGTAAATGTATGAAAAAATGACTTTTATGAGGATTGATTAAATTATTTTTGATATTTTTTTAACTAATATAAATAATTAATGTAATTTATTATGTTGATTTCAATATTAATTTGTGTTAATTATGATTGTAATAATTTTATGCTATATAATGTTCTATTTTATAAATTGTTTATTGTTTCATGCTAGATGTTATGGTTGAAATTTAAACAATAGAAAATATAATGATGTGAATGAAATTTATTAGACGATGATGATATATGGTTGTGATCACAGATTGTGTTTGAAAAATTGATGATGTCACATTAAATTGTTATGATAACTGTCCATAAATGAATGGTTTTTCTGGGGGATTTACATTGATCGAAGAGTGTACTGCCTGAGATTTTATGAAAAATTGTTTTCTCAAATAAGAGTAATTTTTTCAATAACTTGTGTTACACGCAACAATGAGTTTTAATAGACCATGAGACATGCTTAATATTTTTATATAAATATTATTTTCTTAAACTAACCACTAAATTTCATGTATTGATCTTGAATACCAACATTTTTAAATTTTTAAATAATTTTTTTATGTAATAAATATACTCACAATAATGTGTTAGTTTTTTTCTAAATGTAATTACATCTTTAAAATGTTCATTTTTTTAAATAATTTACAATCATTGAATTTTTGTAAAAAATAATAAATTTAAAATTTAAAAATATTTAAAATAATATTTGTAAAAATGAAATTTATTTTTTAATCATTATTAAATAGTATCATATGCTTATTTGTTGAGAATTTCATGAAAATATTGTTTTTCCATTGAGTAGTGATTAATAATTATTTTTATTAAACACGAATTTTTCATTTTACAATTTTAAAAAGAATTTTTTTTAATAATTTTTTAAATGAAAAATAAGTTAAACAATGTTATGATTAATAAAAAATTGTTCATGATAATCCAATTCATGTTTAAATTCTATACTAAAACATTATAACCCTTGAAATATTTTTCAATATAAAATCAATTTATCCCACATATATGGGTGTAGTTTAAAAAAAATCATCATAAAAATGGATTCTATATTTTTAATGATAATGAATAATAATAGATTATTTTTCCAAAATAATTTATTTCCTCATTGAGTAGAAAAAAAGTAAAAATAAATTACTATGTTTATTGTTAAAATGGGATTAATATGGGTTAATCCAAAATAGAAGGAAATGATTACTAGTAAAAATTATATAAAAAATTGTATCTCCACATTTAAACTGTTAAATATCACAAATAAGATTATATATTCATTTGGAATCATTATACCTCAGCGTGACATCATAATTTGCAATTATTTTGGAAACTTTCCATATATTTTCCATGTGGATTCCATTCCCCTTTATATATGGACATAAATTATCCTCTCATATAAAATATCCTAGATACTTTTAGTTAAACTGATAAATAGACAAATATCTTACTTACATCATTCGTATTATTGTAGAGTCCTTAGTTCTATTAGCAAAACCATATAAGAAGTCATTAGTTATAAATCTAAATAGATTGTACGGAGAAGGGGTGTTGTAATAAACCATGAATATTAATTTAATTTCCTATTAAACATGATTTAAAATCTATATAAATATGTTGATATAATGAAATAATAATAGCTCATATAAATATATATTATCAGGTTAGTTTAATAACCAAAATCCCTCTCCCCCTCTTTCATGTGGGAGCTGAAACAATTGATCTTATGTATAGATGACTACCAACTCGCAATACTATGTTATTAATTTTCTAACACCACCTAAAATAGTTTAATATAATGATGGATTTAATAATTTTATAATATATTTTAGGAATATATATACTATCTAAATTATAATATCACATCTACATTCTTACAGCATTATCTGTTTGAAACCGATAAAGACTCTCGTGCATACCTGTGGACTACCTCATCCATGAGGAGATGTGATTCATTTTTCATTTTATATAGATATTAACATTATATAGATAATATTAATAAAAATATTTGATATATATATGACAAAAAATGTTTATTTAAAGGTGATATTTTATTTTACTTTATATCATTATATTCATTTATAAAATATAAAAAATGGAAATCATACTAAAGACATATTGTTTGCATAACTCGTGTAATTCATTACATATATCTAAAATTAAGTACATAATTTAAATAAATTTACCATGTATATATATATTATGTCAATATCCTGATTCCAATTATAGATATTATAAAACCATGATCAGAATAAATTTAATGAAAATAAGGGAACAAACCTACATGAAAAATGAAGCACCTTGTACCCAAAAAATGATTTTAATATGGAAATAGTTAGTAAATAGTTTATAAATGATAATAAGTAAATAATTTATGATATTATATATATGATAATTATTATTATATAAAAATAATAATAAACCATCATTTATTATAAAATACCTTTGAACATATAAAAGAGTCATTAATTGTGGTGAGGGGAAGTTCATCTAAATTTTATTATGATGGAAACATGACATATTTAACACTTAATTAATCATTTTTGGTGTTATTTTTTTAGATAAACTTAATTTTATGATTTTTATTTTTGAAATTAATAGTATTAACAAATCAATGAAATTCCATTTTTTCCATGGGGCTTACGATTAAAATATTACCAATTTTGTAATGGGTTTATGTTATAATTCCCCCTTAATAAAAAAGTTTTTATAGTGCTTCCCATGATCAAATTTTATAATTTATATCTTAGATAAATCATGTATTTTCTAATCAACTATTAATTTATCAAGAAAGGACAATTTTATTTTATTTCTATCTATATACATACTTGGGATAGGGTAATAATGTTTTAATAAAAAATATACTTCATTTCACACTATGGTCAAGAATAAATTCTTCCATGACCTTGTTTTCAAACAATATTTTACTGAATTATTTCAAAATATTCCAATGAATATTCAAATAATTTTTTTTAAAAAAATTCATTTTTACAAAAATTATTTAAAAGGAATTTTATATTCATTAAATAAAAGAATCTTTTGAATGTTTCTTGAAATGTGAAATGAATTTTGATTTATATGTGTATGGTATGGAATGTATTTTGCACCATCATTAATGATCAATGATTTAAGTATTACATTACATTTTTACAAGTTTTTTAATTTTTTTTGTTAATTTGATACCAAAAATATTAAATAACTATTTTTATTGTAGAATCATTATTTTCATCACTAAATGTAAAATGTGATCTTTCAAAATAACCTTCCATAAAAGATGAAATAATTTTATTTTTCATAATAAATACTAGGCATATTATCAAATGATTCCATACTTATTATATTTCTATATGATATATAATTGTGATAATTTTTTTTTAATGCATTTCATTCAGAATTATTATTCTACAATAAATTTTTATGAAACATGTATTATTTTCAAAGGGGATGACATAATTAGTGTTTTATGATCATTTGGAATGTAAATTTATGGATTCTATGATGTGTGGGTCCTATATATCCCACTAATTTTTCCTTCAATTAGACATGTCCAATTATCTTGAAGAATATATTGAGTGATATCCCAATCTCGAAATAGGGTACACATAATGTTATCTAAACTGTAAACGTATATTAATGGAGGTTACACAAGGCGTAAAAGGTTGTATAACAGAGGGTATCCCAGGACCAAAATAAAATAAATTGTAGGTTATCCCAGTCCTAAAGAGTATACATGGGTGGTTTTCCAATAATTGAAGTAGTTACACGGGTGGATATCCAAAGACTAACACGTCATGAATGTCTTGGTGGGTATCCTTGAAATATGATTTCATATTATTATTTTCATGCAACAAATATATAACATAAGATAATTTTGTTGTTTCATCGCTAATCTTATCTGACGTCTTTATGATTCATAAAATTTGATCTATTAGTATTTTTCCATGACTTATGTTTATGATCAATGATATGAATGGTCTTGTTCTAAACTTTTAAAATAATATTCTCATTCCCTTTTCCCATGTTATGATAATATCTCCCTGCATACCATTAATAAATATTTGATCCAATTAATTTATGTAATTCTAGTCTGCAGGTTTTAATGAAATGTATTGTGTATGATAGTTCTATAAAGGGTCCCAGTTATGAGAAAAATAGAGGGATGTTGAGTCAATATGGTTTCCTTATGACGCTTACATACCTTTATGTTTTAAAAATCACAAACACTCTATCTTATGGAAAATTTCTTTTCCTATTATTTTCATCTTAATAAGGAAAATATTCCTTCCTCAAAGAAAATTTATCCTTACATTTTTTTTCATTTTTTAAGTCTTATTTCCTCTAAACAAAACTAATTTCATTTTCTAAGAGTAAAATTTGGTTTAGTATCTATAAACTCGGAATCATACAAATACCTGAATATAGTGCATTCTGTTTTGAGGATCGGGATTCATGTTCTGAATTCTCTGAATTCATTCTCTGAATTCTCTGATTTCCAACATAGAATTATTCTAAATTCAGACACGGAATTATTATGAATTCACACTCTGAATTATCATGAATTCAAACTCCAAACTCTAAGAAATTCAGACTCCAAATTCTAATGAATTCGGACTCCGAATTATCTGAATTAAAACTCCGAATTCTTTTGAATTAATACACTAAATTCTTATGAATTCAAAATCTGAATTTCCTTGAAATTCCAAGTACCAAATTCATTAGAATTAATGGTAATAATTATTTGGAAAATAGAATCTGAATATTTAGGTATTATGGACACCAAATGGTTTTTGGATTGACTGCGATTTTTTATTTTTCATTACATTCTGAAAACTGGTATTGGTTATGAACCCATATTTCTTTCTTATTCTTGATTTTGTTATAAAATGATTTTGTGCATTCAGTTACTAAAAAACCATTATGTGACAGGTTTACAGGTCCCTCCAAAATTCAAGAAAAATATGACCGTTGAGGGAGGGAGATTCCTATTGAAGCACTACCTAAAAAAGGAGCTTATTAGAAAGAACTCACAATCGTAACAACTAACAAAAGGTTCAAGAACTCTAGAGATTACATGATTAAGTGATTTCAAGATAGAGACTATCATTCTTACTTTGTGCTGAACATCTTCTTCAGAATATCTTCATGTGACTCCAAATATTGTTGTGTACATTCGAGGGTGTCCGAGGATAGAAAGACAAAGGTGCCAACTACCTTGATGTTTGAGGGCTTTTGAGGATAGCAAGACAAACTCCGTTCTTCAAATAGAGGGCTTACCCTGGTGTGGTTAAGACATACATTCTTGAAATTATAAATCAAGGGACCATAATCAAAGGTTGTTGGATACCCTACTCTTTGGGGAAAAAGATTTACTTCTTGTTACTAGTATTGTTTGATGCTTTCCAATAAATTATGGTTTTTGAGGAATGTATTAAAATCTTATACATTTTTGTTTTTGTATACTCCGATTATGTAATATTCTATAAAATTTATGGTATAATCTTTATCATTGTAATCATCTCTTATGTTTCATTTTTGGAACTATATTTCATGAATTACATTCTTGGAGTCACATTTCTGCAATAAAGCAAGTTTTTAAAACTAAGAGGTTTGGTGTATTTACCTTGTTTATCAATGTTAATCATTACCATTTTTTGAACTTCCAAATGAATTTTTTAAAGTATAAAATCCACCCACTCTTGTATATTGAGCATATACATCATTAGAGACTAAAATTAATATTATTTCGATCCCACTATTGGTATAATAGTATGTTTCTGAAATAGTTATATTCCCATATATGTTTTCATGCTCATGTTTTACATTATTCTATATTTTCCATTCTTAGGATATTTTTATCCTTTTTTACCAACTTATATTACTGAAAAGTATGTGTGGGAAGATATTTTCATTGAGATTTCAGGATTGAATATTGGTTAAATTTACAATCTTAATCCTACTAGACCACGTATTATTTATGGGAATGATTATGAATATTGGAGAGATCGTATGAAGACATTTGACATTAATACTAGATTTGACAACATTGTTATGCTAACTATAGATCACATGATTCCGGATAAGGAAGTCATAACTTTTACTAATCAAGAGATGTAAGAATATCAACATAACTACAAGGTTCACAATACTTTGTTGTCTTCCATGACCAAGAATATATAGAGCCATATTTCATCTTGTGAAGCTGGGAATTATATTTGGAAAAGATTAAAGTAACTCATTTTGGAACATCCAATGTTATTGAAACTAGAAGAGCTATGCTTAGTGATGAGTATCATGGTTTTTCTTTCCTTATGGAGAACCAATATGTAAGGTATAATAGAGATTTATGACTACTGTCAACATCATACTTTCCATGGATGAAAAAGGTTTAGATGATGAGGCACGTTTAGAAAATATTATAAACATTATGCCTAATGAGTGGGAATCCAAGAGAACAACTATAGATGAGAATAAGAAAGACTCACAGATTATTCCTGATGAGCTTAATTAAACTCTTCTTCAATATGAGACAAGAATTAATAGAGATGCTGACAATGTTAGGAAGAATAATGGGAATGGAAGTATTGATTTTACAACTACATAAAATCATATGAATGATAAGATTACTTAGAGAGTTACGAGATCTATGTCTAAGAAGGATACAATTTTATCTGAATCAAGTAAAAGTGGACATTCTGAGAATGAACTAGCTATTTGTGCTCGAAGGATGAACATGATAGTTTAGAAGAAAGTCATTCTGTATAGTTATAATAAGAAATAAATAAAGGATAAGAAAGACTATGATGTCACTTGATATGAATGCAAAAGAGATTCACATATAAGGCATGATTGTCCTATGGTTAAGAGAAAAGATAAAAATGAAAAGAATTATGAGAGAAATAGAAATAAGTATTAAAAATCTAAATCTAAGAACTTTTTGAAAGCTAATCACAGTTGGAGTGATAGTGGTAGGGACTCTTCTGATGAATCCTCAGATTACAAATCATCATGGACAGAAGAATCTTGGTATACATTCTATGATACCTATTGAAAATCATTGTTTAATGGAGAATGTATACGATGATGAATCCATCACCAATATATCCATTAATTATTATTATAGTGATAGTAAATATTTTTAATCCTCATATGTAGAATCATATTTTGATAAAGATTATTCTTTACCTACCTATGAATAATTTTCTATGTTTTCCAAGCTTCTTGAGGATGAAAATTATAAAGTCTTGTAAAATATTGATAAGGAAAATTCTATAATTTCTATTCTAACTTAGTAAAATTCAGATATTTCTAAAATATCATGATTATAAACCCCTTTATTTTTAATGTATTTCAAAAAAACATTAGGAAGTAAATTCTGAGAAGGATAATGTTTCAAAGGATCTAGAAAATGTAATTTCTAAGAATATTGTTTTCAAGCCTAACTCTAGTGTTAAAGATAATGTTTTGAAAGATATGAAATTTCTGATTAGACAAAAGTCAGAGATTTTTTCCTTGAGGAAGTGTTTTTCATGCTTTACCTTAGGTATGGAAAATATTGATGTGATGTATTCTAAAATTCGAACTATAATGGATAATTTTGGAACTGGTTATACTTTTTAAAAACTGTTTTTTAGTAACAATTATTTTGTTCATCAATGTGCTTTATTCTGCACTAAGTGTTAGTGCGGTGGGTATTGGGCAAAAAAGTGTTCCTTAAACAGAACTCAGTCTTTAGGATTTCATAGAGATTATTTATCTATGAAAATGAAGATTTCTAAAATTTTCCTTTCTGAAGATTCCAGATCCATGTAAGTTTGTGTTCTGAAATTCTAACACTCTTATTTTCATGAAATTAATGATAGTATCAACAAAAATACTTGTTACATGGATATTGGATGTTCCCAGCATATGACTGGTAAGAAAAACATCTTTGAAAAAAATATCATGACCAAAGGAGGAAAAGTAACTTTCAAAGATATTGTTATGAGAGAAATTATCGGTATATATATCATTGTTTATCAGAGAAAAACGTTGATTTCAGATGTTTTATTTTTTAATGGTATTATGAACTACCTCATTAGTGTAATTCAATTATGTTATGAAGGTTACCTTTTGAATTTTAGGAATGAAATGTTCTTAGTAAACATTCAAAGAAAGAGTTTATTCTTTCTCCAAATAGGCAAGTGAATGTTCACATGCTGAACTTAGATGACCGTAGGAGCCAAGACATACCTTGTCTTAGTGCAATGGAAGATCATTCTTGGTTGTGGAATAATATGTTAGGAAATTGTAATTATAGGAAACTATGAAAACTCTCTAAGAAAAACTAGTTAAGGATATACTATAGCATAGATATGATTCTTCAAAAGTCTGTGATCCTTGTCAATATTCCAAGAAACATAAATCAAGGTTTAAATCTGTCGGTGAATTCTCAACTACTAATGCATTACAGTTAGTGCATATGGATCTTTTTTTTCCAACACAAACTGGAAGCATTGGAAGCAAGTATTATGTATTTGTTTTAGTTGATGATTATACTAGATGTACGTGGGTCTATTTTCTAGAAAAGAAATACGATCCTTTTTCTTATTTCAAATGTTTTAGAGCCCAAGTTAAAAATGTGAAAAACCTTCCTCTGATAACTATTCATAGTGATCATGGAGGATAATTTCAAAATTATGATTTTCTAAACTTTTGAGGTAGAAAAAGGATTACTCGTAACTTATCAACACCTAGAACACCTTAACAAAATAGTGTTGTTGAAAGAAGAAATAGAATTATTCAAGATATAAAAACAACCATCTTGGGTTAATATTCAATAGCCAAACATTTTTGGGCTGAAGCTGTATGTACTAGTTGTTATAAAATAAATCCTGTTTCGATTAGACCTTTTCTTAATAAAACTTCTTATGATTTATCGAATGGTACAAAACCTAGACTTTCCTACTTCATGGTTTTGGTTGTAAGGTGTTCATTTTGAATAATAAAGAAAATATATAGAATTTTGAACCAACATCTGATGAAGGAATTTTCTTAGGATACTCCAACATTTCGAAGGATTATAGATTTTTCAATAAAAACACATGTACCATTAAAGAGACAAAACAAGATAAATTTGATTTAACCAATCCTTTTGTTTTTAAACAACCTCAACCGACATATTCGTATGTGTTTTCGAAAACTGACTATCAACCCTTGATAGAAGATCCTTATACTAAGGAAAATGTTCAAAAAATAATTTCTGAATCATTTGCCCCAGAAGATATACTACCCTATGTTGATGAACAGGTTTTACAAATCCCAAATCAGTATTTTCATAAGAATCCTCCCAATGGTAGTAACATTAGTGAGGTACATCAACCTATAAGGGATAGAAGTTACATATGAAATGACGTAGAACATATAGAATTACTTTCTCAATAACAATGAAAAAGAACTGATGAAGCTATAGGTTATGATGATTGTATGAAATCTATGCAAGATAATCAAAATGAATTGAAAAGGAATAAAGTCTGGACCATTGTTGAAAGACCCAAGGAAACTTCTATTTTTGGAGTAAAATGGGTCTTCAGAAATAAATGTGAAGAATATATAATCATTGTAAGAAATAAAGTTATATTAGTGGCTAAAGGTTATAATCAACAAGAAGGAATATACTATGAAGAAACCTATTCTCCAGTAGCTATACATGAATCTATTTGCTTTCTACTTGCCTTTCCAGCATTCTTAAATTTCAAACATTATCAAATGGGTGTTAAATGTGAATTAATTAATGGTTTTGTTCAAAAGGAATTCATTTTTTAATAACCTCTATTTTTTGAAGATTCAAAACATCCTGAACATGTTTACAAACATACCAAAGCTTTGTATTGTATTAAAAATCCCCTAGAGCTTTGTATGATATACTGAAAGGATTTTTGCATCAAAATAATTATGTTAATGGAAATGTTGATCCAATCCTTTTTATAAATAATGATAAGAAAAATGTTTTTATTGTTCAAATTTATGTTGATGACAATATATTTGGTTCAACTCAACAATATTCAACTAATTCATTTGCAGATCTATTATAATCTATTTCGAAATGAGTATGATGGATGAGTTAACATTTTTACACGGTTTTCAAATTTCTAAAAAACTAGAAGGAATATATATATATATATATACCAACATAATTATATTAAATATCCACTTAAAAAGAATGGATATGACAACACTAAGAGTATATGTACCCCCATTGGTAACTCAAATTCACTAGATCTTGATGAAGCTGGGAAACTAGTAGATCAAACATCTTCCACAGGTGTGATAGGAAGTCTACTTTACTTAACAGCTAGTTTTCCGAACTTAATGTTTTTAGTATGCTTATGTGCAATATATCAATCCAATCCTATGGAATGAAATTTAATGGAAGTGAAAAGGATTTTTCACTACTTAAATTGAACCATTGATCTAGAACTCTTTTACACTTCTGGAAATGAATTTTTTTATTTTTTTTCTTCGGATGATGAAATTGGTAGATGTAGAATGGATAGGAAATATATATCCAGACCTTTTCATTTCATAGGATATTAATTAGTTTATTGGCCATTAAAAAAACAACACTCATTAGCACATTCCACTGCTATAGCTGAATATGTAGAAGCTGGAAGTTGTTGTGCTCAAGTGTGGTGGATGCAACAGACACTAACAGACTATGGTATGAGATTTACCAAAACCGAAATATTGGGATAAAATATTAGTGTCATTTCATTAATAAAAAACCATGAACATCATTCTCATGAAAAACACATAGATATTAGGCATCAATTTCTTAGGGATTACACACAAAATGTCGATATCGTTTTTCAATTTATCAGAAAACAAGATTGAAAAACTGATATTTTCACAAAATCATTACAATCTAATAGATTTGAATACATTAAGAATATGTTAGGAATGATAACCATAAGTTAATAATCCCTATTAACTTCTTTTTAAAACTTATATCCTTATAGAAACAAACTCCTTTTCATGGGGGGGGGTACATTTTCCTGTGTTTTTTGTCAGAATGAAAATTTTCATATTCAATTTTTTTAAATTATTCGTAATGAAATTATTGTGGTCCGTTTTTTTTAAAAAAATTCGTAGTCTAGTTTTTTTTAGTATAAAATTCTTTATAGTTTAAATTTTATTGTAGTATAAAATTTTTCTTTTTATAAATTGTTTTTCATAGTAAAAATATGTTTTAATACTTAAAATTTTCGTAATTAAGATTTTTGTACTTAAATTTTTCATAATGAATATTATTATACTTAAATTTTTTGTAATGAATATTGTTGTATCCAGATTGTTTGTAGACAATATTTGTGTAATAAAAATATTCGAAATCCAAATTTCTTCAAGATAAATGTTCCTCTATACGAATAATCGTTTTAGAAATCGAAAAGTATGTTTCTATTCAAAAAAATTCACACTTTTTTCTTAAATCTGAATTGTTTTCATAAAAAACCTCAAAATATTAGATTCTTTCAAAAGTACTTCCAACTATCATCTCAACTATCATATCTGATCAGAAGGTTTTGCAACCATTCGATTAAGTATAGAATTTGAACCGTCTCCTCAATTGCCTATATAAAGGACCCCCAATGGTTGTCCCACATCGAAACTTGAGACTTCCCATGCTAAAGCTCTACCATGCTACATAAGACCTTTTGGAACCTCTCAGATCTTTCTTGCTTCCGGATTTCTGCTGAAATCTCCTCTCAGAATGATATGTTATCTATCGAATGAATCTCTGAATGTAAAATTTATAGAGAAAGGTTAGGCGATCTAATTTTTTTTTCAATGTATGATTCTATTATCTCCAAGAATATAAACCTGAATGGTTATAAATTTGTTTTCCTTTCAAAACCCAAAGCTCATGATTTGGTTTTTCTATAATTGTTAATAGAATTCTATGAGTCGGTAACATTCTTCAACGAAAAAACAAGAGAAAATTTTATATCAAGTGTTATGGGAAGACATATTATATTTCATATACCAAGGCTAAACATTTGGTTAGAATCCCTTATGAATGGGAAGATGACTATTGTTCTCATAAGCTCCTTATGATCATGGATGTCTTATAAAAAAAATCCATGGATTTTCATGGTTTCTCAGAGGTAAAGACTCTGAGGAATCATCCCCTATCTACAAATTAATGGATTCTTGTATTGTGGGTTCATGTATTCATCATAATGAGAAAAATATATAAGGATTCTTTGAAGAAAAGTTAAATTTACATTATGTATTTCTTGGTAAACCTAAGGAAGATAAACTTAGTTAATCATATCTTGGTTACGATTGAGAACATAATGAATGGAAATCTGAAGGCTCTGATTATCATAAATCCAGCTATTCTGTCAAAGATAATAGTTTGAGGTTTATAATCCTTCAAAATGCCTTGCAGATCTATGTTGATTAATTGAAAACCATGTTGTTGAGTTATGGTACTCTAAGAAGGATGAATGTTGGATTTTCTAAAAAATCCAAAGAATTTTATGATTTTCTTGGGGAGGAGGCAGAAGCCTTACTGAAGAAATAAGAGGTGGCTGCGACATCTAAAAAGGGTGGATGGAAGAGGAAATTGAAGTATGTAGAACAGAAGAGAAAAAACCCCAATTTCTAAGGAAATACAATCAACACCACTGAAGCCAAAAAAACCCCAATCCTGTTGTGGTTGTGGATAAATAGAGAGAAAATAAGGCAAATGAAAAAGAAGTGGAACATATGTTTGGCTTAGACCCTTTTGAAGAAAAATAATTAATGGAGAAGGAAATAGATGAACTTGATAAGAATATGAAAGAGAAGAAAGAGAAGAAGAAGTTGTATGAGGATGAAATAGTTTAATCCCTTCTGAAGGATGCAGAAACTCTTCTGAGAATATTCAGGTACCCAAATCATTCATCTTAGAACCATTAACTGAAACATGTGGAAATAAGTTTGTAATTGAGTAAAAACATCAATAATAAGTAGTCCAAGAGAAACAATATGAATAAAAACATGTAGAAGTAGAAGAAGAAGGCAGTGGTGATACTGAAGATCTGATAATGCAAGTTGAGGATTTTCTTGAGAAGGAAATCCCTTATGAGAAATTATCATTCCGAACCTCTCAAGCCGTGTCATCAAAGCTTGTTAATCCTAAGTTGGATGATGAAAATTATATAAAAAATGTAGACAAACCTTCTTAAGAAAAAAGAATCAATAATGATTTTATTCACCCAGATGATGATGGGACATGAGCCAAAAAGTAAGAATTTGAGGAAGAAAAAATCGTCATGTTTTCTGATAGTGAACATGAATCTCTTTATCAAGAGGAAAACTTTCTGAAGGCTGATAATGGAAATAGGTAGTTGTTTTTACACCTACCAAGTCTGTGGTTAAGAAGAAAGATGTTGGTGGTTCCTCAAAGAGGAAAGCTACTGAGAAAGAAAAATAAACCTCACCAAGAAAAATATCTGATTCAGAATCATCCTCCCCTAGACTTGATTCTGTAGTCTAGTCATTAATTAATCGTGTTGGGATAATACCAATATCTCACAGTATAGACTCAATATGCAAAAATTTTCAACATTCATTGAATCATAAATCATATTTAGTATCCATGGTGATGGATAACTGTGTAAAACTCAAGGAAGACTTCATGAATTTTATTAATTGTTACCAATCCCATAATATATCATGTAATAATATGAAGTTCTGGTCAAGGAATACAATATAAGAGACAATAATTCATGATGATTTCCAAGAAAGAGTCAAGGATGCATCTGACAATAAAGATGTGAAGATCAAGGATCTCACAAATAGATTTGAGGAAAAGTTAACTATGGAACAGAATTCATTGACACAGGAATTGAATGATCTGAATGGCATGTTGAATTCAGTTTCTTAGAGATGGAAAAGGGAAATATACCTTATAATGAATGTTGAGGATAATGTTTCTAAGGAATAAGAAGTTCTAATGGGGAAGAAAAAATCTCTTAATGATCAGGAAGAAAAAAATCATCGCCTTTGAGAAGAAAATAAAATATAAGGATAATCTTCTCAAACAAGCTGTGGAGGATCACAAGGAACTCAATAATCTCATAACCATAGTGAAAAATTTGATGTCGAAGGAGAAGGAAGGATAATCTTGTTCAATTCTGATATTTTGTTGTATTCCTTATTTCTTAAATTTTTTCTAATCCTAATGAAATTTTAAGTATCTCTTCATATATTTTGTTGGCTAGTACATATATTTTATTTAAAATATGTTCTTTTCCATTCCCTCTAATCCTTTTTGAAAATAAAGAAGTGATAGAAAGGAAAAAATATTACAAAGTAAAAGAATAAATTTCCTTATGTAAGGGGGGGTCCATCTAAGGGGGAGTTTTAATTGAAGAAGATTTCTTTATGCAATAAATGGATAATCCTCAAACTCGAATTCAAGAATATGATCCTTAGTGTGTCCAAATATTTAGTGGGAGTTAGTAAAATTCCTATTTTCCAATGTTTTAAGGGAGATATGTTTTATTATAAAATTCCACTAAAATATTTTCTATGTCCTTATATTCAATTTCGTAAGGATGTTTTTGCTTTCCAAAAAGGGGGAGATTGTCGAGTCAATAAGTTTTCTTTATCACCTTTCCATTCCTTTTTGTTTTGAAAAATGACAAACACTCTATCTTAAGGAAATTTGTTTTACCCTTTTTTATATCATGATATGGAAAATTTTCTGCCCTAATGGAAAAATTATCCATACAATGTTTTCTTTGTTCAAATATTACTTCCTCTAAACCAAAATTCATTTCATTTTCTAAGAGTAAAATTTGGTTTTGAATCTAAAACATTGGACTTGTATAAATACATGAATATAGATCTTTTTTTTTTCAGGATCCAGATTCAGGTTCAAAATTCTATGAATTCAGACTCCGAACTTTCTGAGTTTAGACTACGAGTTTCCTGAATTCAGACTCCGAATTATTCTGATTTCTGACTATTAATTATTATTAACTCATACTCTTAATTATGAGGAATTCGGACTCTGTACTCTTACGAATTCAGACTACAAATTCTAATGAATTCAGACTCTGAGTTCTCTGAATTCAGACTCTGAATTCTTCTAAATTCAGAATCCTAATTCTTATGAATTCAGACTCCAAATTTCGTTGAAATTCATACTCCGGAATTCTATGGAATTCAATGTACGAATTCTTCGGAAAACAGAATCTGAATATTTTTCTATTATATACACCTAATGTATTTTTTTATAGTATAAACATTTATTCTTCTTTCCATTTTTAAAAAAATGGTTCTGGTTAACCTACCATATTTTTTTCTTACACTTTTTTTAGTTATAATACAATGTCGTGCATTTAGATACTAACTAACTATTTTCTGAGTTACACGTGTAAAGTTCACTCAAGAATTCAAGGAAAAATATGATCGTTGGATGAGGGAGATGACTGTTGAAGGTGTGCCTAAAAATAGGTTCTCATTTTAAAGAACTCATAACCTTAACAACTAACTGACTGTTATAGAACACTATAGATTACATGATTAAGTGATTTTTAGAGAGAGACTCCCATGATTATTGCATAATTAATATCTTTATTAGAATCGCTTCATGGGACTCCAAATGTTGTTTAGTACATTTGAGGGATTCCATGTATTGGATGATAGAGGTGCTGGCTACCTTGAAGTTCGGGGGCTTGTGGGGATAACAAGACAGAATCCAATCTTCTTATTGAGGTCTTACCCTGGTGTGGGTACAACAGTCCTTCTTAAAAGTATAAATCAAGGGAACATTATCCATGGTTTATGGATACCCTACCCATTGGGTTAAAATATTTACAATTTGTTACTTGTATTGTTTCAAGCTTTCCACTGCATTTTGGTTGTTGAGAAAAGTATAACAATATTATACTTTCTTTTTTTGTATACTCTGATTAAGTTATATTATATAGGCTTTAAGGTAGAATCCTTATCTTTGTAAACATTTCTTATGTTTCATTTCTATAACAATATTTCCAGAATTACATTCTCAGAATCACATTTCTGGAATCAGGCATTTTTGAAGAACTAAGAGGTTTTTTGAATTTACTTTATTTAAGATTAGTAAACATTACCATCAATAAATGTTCTGAAGGAATTTTTTATAGTATAAAATTCACCCCCTCTTTTATATTTATCATCTACATCATTAGATACTACAATCAGTATCATATCGATCCTACAAGAGAGATAAAGTTCACTAATGAGCTAGTTATTTACGTATCCATGTTTCCAAATGTAGTAGACCGAAATGATTACATATATTAGTATGTTATGTAATTAATATTAAACTATATATATGATATATATATATATATGTATACAAGTTTGGTTTTTATATGGTCGTTATTACAGAAAAGTTTGTATGTTGGTCATATGGTACTCTCATGTGTAATTATTGGGAAAAGAATGGGTCTCTGGAAAATGGAATCTATTGAAAATGGATTCCACTAGTGAGGATTTTGATTATTATAACTACGAGTAGTATCCTCCCAAGGAATTTTATGATAGGTATACATTACATCATAATAGTAATAATTCTAGAAAACTATATTTTGTATCCAAGAATGTTTATTTGGCATTTTTGAAACAAGTATTAGAAAAAAAATTTAGGACTATATAGATTTTTCTAAGTATTATAAAATAAAAATGATCATTGTTAAAGGATATGCCAAGTAGGTTCCATGAAATTAAATATATGTCTCTATATGAAAATTGGATGGTCTTATAGAACAATATTACATAGGGGTAAATTCTCTAAACAAGGTGCATTGTACTTTAACTAGATTATCACCTAGTTTCTAATAATGTTCTTTCTGCACAACCAGTTTGACAGTTCCATGGGATTTGTTTTGGAAATTCAAAAAAACTTTAGGAATCACCCGGAAGTATTTGAATTAGGGATTATCAATAATGACCTAGTTTAAACATAATCATTCATTTACAAAAAAATAATGTTTCATTATTTAGACATCATATGAATGATTTTTATGGAATTATCAGTTTGATAAAAGATAGTAGATGGTCAAACTAACTATTTGGTTTTAGTAAGTGATTGAATATGGAATGTTAAACATAAGGTTGTTTTTAATGAAAAAAATATTTATATAGATTATTTTATATTACTCAAAGGTATTCCCTTATATCATTAATTTTTTCTCATAATGTTAATTCTTATCCCCAGTTATTTGATTTTGAATAAACCATTAAAACTACAGATATATGATGATAAAATATCAAGCATATTTTTATTATACTAAATAAATTTATTGAAATGTTTATCCTATATAACATGAAATTATCCTTCTAGTTTAATATCATGTTTTCTTAACAATGTATTTTAATTCATTATGTAATTACGCAAATAATTTCAATGAATAGGAATCCATGTTTGATATTCAAATAATAACTATGAACATACATTTTTGTTAGGATAAATGTTAATATATGAATGAAATTTATACAATTGTATGGGTCTTTATTTCCATTCAAAGGGATAACTCTAGAAGAGATTCCATGTAAACTAGGAAATCATTAAGATGAATTTTTAGTAGAAAAAATTCATAAAAGAATGGAGATTCCAAGGAATCTAGTTTGAATATCTATGATTATGATGCATGAATTGAATAATAATATCAATGAGAATCTTGATAATGGATTCAATCATCAAAGTTTTTCTTTGTGTGGTGAACACGTTCTTCTTTTTAAATAGAAATATGGGACAAAATTACATTGTGTTGATTATTATGACCTGAAAAGGATATAAATAAAAAAATAAGTATACAATAACTTGTATTTATCACTTTTTTAAAATAATAAATAGAGAATTTTTTTTCCATGATTGGCCCTCATTGTCGATATCATCAACTATGGGTTATGAAAGTGGGTATACCAATGATAACATTTTGTAAAAGTTATATACAATATGAATATATATTGTTGAAATTATATTACAAAATTTACCCCAATATCATTAGAGATTTACTTAATGGATTCTTTAGATATTTCATTGAACTATTTATGGAAATATATATAGATGATATTCTGAACAATTTAAATAGCATTGAAGACTATAAAGATCAATTGATAACTATACTGATGACCTTAAATAAAGTAATTTTGTATAATAATTTTATAAATTTTAAATGTTTGTTACAAATGATATAGTTTTTTGTTCAAATAATTTCATGAGTTGTTGTAAGTGTTCATAAATCGATGAACAATGTTACTGAACATTTGTCCAAACCTGCCACTCTGACAAAGAACTGATGCTTTCTTTAGTTACTATAAATTATCAAAGGTTTGTGGAACATTTATCTTTACTTCATAATATTTTCTCCATGATAACATACATGGGATTAATGTTACGTTGGATAAATAAATGTGATATAAATTTCATGAAAATGATGATATAGTCATTTAGTGAAACTGTTCGTACATTAACATGTAGTAGTGAAGGGTTTGTAATATATGTTAATTATTAAATAGTGTTCTCAGATTAATTTTTATATAGAATGAAATGGTGACATGTAATTCATCCCTAGAATTTATATTCCATGAAAAAAACCACCAAACATATGTTTTGTATTCAGATATGGTATTTTTTGAATTATCGGTATGAATTCATTTTCATTATTACAAAAATCTGGAAATATATAATGATAATAATATTTTATTATATATATTAATAAATGTAGTGTTGATTGTGTTTAATAGAAAGGGGTTGGTGAGGATTAAAAATTATGACTATTCAATACAGTACCATCCCATGAAAATGATCTTGGTGTTTTATACATTAATTAGAGAGAATAATTTAGTATTCAATGTGATGATGATCATAATCGTTCTAATATTTATGAATTAGAATGGTATGAATTTAAAAATCATGGGGGATGGGGGAGATATTATCTTTCTAAAATATGATTAATGATCCTTCTATGTGATTATTATATTGGTGGAAAATGGATGAAATAGAACTGAAAAATATATTTATAAATGTTCCTTAGTTTAACCTTAATTGTGATGGAATAATAGTGGTCAAGAACTATGTACACGTGTGTGTGGTTTTTTAAACTCCCAAATGGGTTCATGGATAAAAAATATGAGGGGACCATTTTGTCTTAAATTACAGCTTTACATAAGGAATGACCTAACCATAACTAGCAGAAGTTGTGGATGAAAGTTAATTTTTGAGTGTTATAACAAAAAAAAATTAAACTAAAATAAAGAATGATTATTTTATTCAAAGTGTTTCCCTATAATGCAATATCGATCTGACTATTTCAGTGCCTAAATGATACAGTGTAATGTTAGTGAAACTAAATCATAATAGTAATATTTTTTTCATTCCATAAATTAATCATCATAATGGCATGGTGACTCTATGTAGTATAAATCATGAAACACATATATTCAATTAATAACCAAATTTGAATTCATGATCGTTGCCATGATCTTTGTTTTTTTCATGTAGTCTCTGGAAAATTATCATTGGTGAATGACGAATCACCCAATAAGATGAACACCTTCTTTCCTTCTATCATTCCTACCTTCCTGTTCAATGGATAATTGCATTGATGAGAGTTTCATATTGAGAATTGAATAATTACGGTAGAGTGAGTCTATTGTTCATTGATTAGTGATCTGATTCCACGAGAGGGGTTTTGTTTCATTATATAGTCTCCCTTCCCTTGTTCATTCTTCCAAAACAACATCATCAGTTAAATCCACAATCTGATCTACTGCAGGACTCATCGTCATTACAGGAATTGAAATTTTCATTTCAGGAAAAAAAGAAATGGGATTATAACATATTGATTGTTCCAATTTCAACACTTTTACTAATTCGATGAACTATGTCCAAATAAACTAGGCCAATGTTTTTTCATTGGGTGTTCATTATGACCTATCCCTTCTATAATTATTGAACAATGGTCCTCGGTGGTTGTGTATGACTCTTTTTGGGAGGATCTGAGTTTAGATGGACACCTGGATCGAGGGTGATATTTTTTTGGAGAAAATGATAGTGTATGAGGTGTCCCAGGTATCATGGAACTCCTCCCTTATCATAAAATGGGAAAATAGAGTGATTCTTGTGGCTCGCAATAGAAAACCCTAGAATTCCAGCATCGAATGATGTCACTGGAATGCCTCATCATGTGGCTAGAGGCCACAGTCTAGCTGGACTGTAAATGTGACTAGTAGCTGATGCCATTTGTGGGACACAACATCTGTCATGTCTCGGTTGGAGTAGACCAGACCACTCCATTGAGCCAGGCCATACCTAGGCGATCCGGACACTCCTTAGTGGGTCGGTTCAGACTTGAGTTGGGATGGAGGACCTTAGGCTGGGTCGGGATGGGTCGGCCAGACATGTTCAAACCAGGCCCGGACCCATTCAGCCATATTTACTAACAAACTCTTATCATATAATCCATACGTCTCATTGATGAGTCATTTCCAGTGTTGGGACCCTTGCGATGAGGCAGTCCATTTGGTATACTCTAAGTGGGTTTTCATGGAATTTTATATATGACCATGGGATTGTGTATTAGAAACTCCTAGAATGAAGAGCGCTACGAGAGGGAATATTATGGCTGGCCGTGATGATAATTCTGTGATGAGAGGGTCTATGTGACCTATAAGTCCAAAGTGATGGGTGTGTCTAGGTGGCCAAACATGTCTATGTGATTAGAGGGTCTAGGTGACCCTGTAGTACTAATTGATGTACATGACTAGGTGACCTAACAGACCTGATTAAGTCATCTTTGATGAGTTCCTCACCCGTATGTGGTCTTTAGTGTATATTAATTATTGTATAGATTTTCATGCTATATTTTAAACATGCGTGATCTTAGAACACTATTTTCATTCATTCATCGGTGGAATTACCTTGTGTTTTTGGATCCTTACTGACAATTCTATTAATCACCCCTGTATACAGAACACATATACGGGTCATGTCTTGTATAAAAAAACATTCTTTAATAGTGTCCTTGGTAGTTCGGGACCAGGCATTGCGAGGTGAGATCTGACAGTTGAGTGATACATATATGGATTCAGGCGGTGGACCCTTCACTGACCCCATAGGTATGGTTTATAATAAAAATATGTCATGATGACGATCTTTTCATTCGTTTACTTTTATTATAGACCCTATTCTATTAGTATTGTATTGTTACTCTCACCAGATGATTTAGTGGAATGCATGTATACATTTAATCCTTATGCGATGGGGATGTGTGTGTGTGTGTTCGTATAGGTACTCAGTAAAATTCCTTCAACGTTATTTGGATAATGCCACTGGAGCTTGCTAATAGCCATTGCATTTGAGTGGTGGGCTTGGGGTAGTCACGACATGGGCCTTGGGAAGACGGGTCATGATAGAGTGGAATTAGAGTAGGTATCATTATATATAAGGACATAGAGATCTTGGCTTTTCTTTGGGTAAATAGTGCTGAAATGTTTCAAATTTGACTATCAGGCTTGGGGAGTCTAGTGTTTGTGTAGTGGCCGACATATCCATACACCAGGACCATGAATTCTGATTTTCTGACTTGGTACATGAAGACATGGGTTGCATGAATCATATTGGAATTGATAGTATTGTCGTGTTATTATTGAGTTAGAGTCAGGTCACCATGTATAAACTACTAATTGTGGTTCATGTTTATTTTTTATAGGATTACACCACAGAGACAAACATCTAGGATTTAGATGTGCGACTATGAGGATTAAATGCCAAGTAATGAGGCTTCAGTTCTAGGACAAGTACTGGAGGTATCCCTACCGGGTGGTGCACCATTGTTACCACTATTCGTTGATTAGTTATTTCTACCATTGTTGCCAATATAGGATTCACCTAGGCTTAATGACATACACGAGTCCCAAAAGAATATACCTACCATGTTTAGGGGAGGGACTAACCCCCAGGTGGCTGTGAAATATATTGAGGTTGTTAAGTGAGTTTTCATACTAGTGAGGATGCCTCTTAAATAGATAGTGGCCATATCCACAATCCATCTTCCATGACCAGAAGGGATATGGAAGAGCATGAAAATATAGAAAAATGAAGAGGAGACTCTCACCTTTGAATACATTGGGATCCTCTTTAGTGTGGTGTTTTTCCAGTGACATTATGCTCTATGAGTATATAGGATATACACTACCTATAGTAGGGAAACATGATAATAGAGGAGTACTCAGTAAGATTCACATATCTTTCTCTCTACTCCACAAGCGTGCTGTGAGACCCATTATTTTGGGCTAAAATATTTGAGGGGGGACAAACCTAGGAGATCAGTTCCACCATGGTTTCATTTATCATCCCAACTCATTCTTGGGTTCTATAGAGAGCTCTAATTATTGTGTACTTCCTCCTACAATAGTCTATAATAGTAGGGGCAACCCATTGACCTTCAGTGATGGTGTCATCAGTTGTGGGTGAAAGGAAATCAATACGGTGACCCAAGCATGCCAATCATTTTAGGGGAATGACCCCAGGACCTAGGCTTAGCATTACAAGGTAACCATTATAGAGGGAGTCCACAAAGGAGTAGAGTGTGTAACTCATATGGAAGTCAGGGACACATGACTGAAGATTTTATGACTCATCATACAAATGAATAGCTGATGGTAGAGGGACCATTATGGAATATGTAAGGGCTAGATGAGGGTTGTTCCTAGGGTGACAGACATGGTATGAGATTAGTCATATAGGAATTTTGTGGGTGGAGGTTATAGATACTACCATCACCTCCCATAGGTAGTCTACCATGGACCCCGAGAGGTGGTGGACATTGTCAGGCCCAACATTTGGTGATATAGGCCAATGATCCCATCATTCCAGAGATGATTAGAGTTTTTATCTTTGTTTTCTCTACCCAGCTTATTTTTCTAATAGTTACATTTTTAAGTCACTCATTCTTGGATAAAATCCTTGTTCAGTGCTCATAGATTCTAGTGGAGCCGTCGGATCAATCCTTACTATTAGATAAACGTAGAGGATGATATTACATGATACCAAACTAGTTTCTGTAGAGTGAGCTAACTATTGGGGTTGAGATCTCTGTCTGAGATATCCTAGAACTGACGTCGAGGACTAATGATGCAATTATGGGTATGGACAGGTTATGAACTATCCATGTTCAGATTGATTTTTGATTCTCATAGTGTGGTGTTTTCATAATTATTGAACTATGTGTTTTCTTACTATTGAAACAAGAATGATTTCATTGTAGGATGAACATTCTATTTGGATGGAATGGACAATCACTTAATAGTTTTCTAGCCTTACCCTTTAGTGTGGTGAAAAATAGGATTCCTCAATTTCCTATAGTTTTGGATGAGTATGAGAACATCATTCCTTGGGATGTTCTGTGATTAACTTCTTATTGATAGATTGAAATCTTCATTGAACTATTCTTCAAGATGTAACCAATATACATGGCATCATATAAAATGTCATTTGCGGAAAATCACATGTTGTAGACATAGTTTGAGGAATTATTGGTGAAGGGCATTATATGGCCCATTATTTCAACATGGATGGCCCCAATTCTATTTTCCCTAAAGGAATATGGGAACAAGAGGCAATGTGTGGACTATTAGGGCCTTAATTTGGATGCATTATAGAAAAATGACCACTGTTAAAAATCGATGTCCTCTTAGGCCAACTAAAAATGCAAGGTTTTTTATAAAGATATGAATTATGTTTGTCTATCATCAAATTCATGTATGTAATGGGGATTTACAGAAGGGATACATTAAATTTTTGTATGGACACTAATAGTATAAGATTATTCTATTTAGAATGACCATTTCCACAAAAATGTTTATGGGTCTCATGAAAAGTATCTTACATCCTTTCCTTGACTTGTTCTTCTCTGTATCCGTTGATGATATATTGTTGTACTCAATGTTCAATGAGGTGCATACAACACAATTGAGGATAATCATTGATTCAATATGATATCACCAGCATTATCTTCATCTCTTAATGTTTCCATTCATCATCTGGAAGGTAAAATTTCTAGAACATGTCACTTTGGAGGATGAATTTTTAGTGGATCTAAAAATGATAGAGGCGGTACTTGATTGGGAGCCACCCAAGAAAGAGACTAAGGTGTGGAGTTTTCTTGGGATATTATGGATAAAAGAATAGGTTTTTAACTAACTTTTACAGATCATCATCACCCTTATCAGCTTTTACATGAAAGAGAAACCCTTTCATGTGGATAGAGAAGATTCAGAAGAGTTTCCAAGAGCTGAGATAAAGACTAATCAGTTCCCCTATCTTGATACATTTAGCAGATGGAGTGGGGAATATAGTGATATATGATTCATCAAGGCCCAGAATGGGTTTTTTCTAAATGTAGCAGAATGAAGTGATTCCCTGTGATTTGTGAAACATGAGACATGATAAGATGAACTACATGACCCATGATCATGAGCTATCAGTAATGGTCTTCACTTTTAAGATGTGGTGGAACTACTCTATGGGATAATAGTTTACATTTTAATCCATCCCCAAAAGTCCCAGGTAAATTTTATCCCAGATGGTCTTGATCATAAGGTAGCGGTGGGGGATAGAGATCATCCACCACTATGACATTGAGATTTTTTATGCTCCTGGGAAAGCGAATGCAGTGGCATAATTTCCCAGTATGGGTACTAGGATGATGTTTCTCATTGAGGTATCATATTAGTTAGCTAAAAATACAGATATCCCTCATAGATGGTGATGGAGGATCTTACCTTAAGTTGATGGTTGTCACTCCCTCACTCTTATAGTGAGTTAGGGAGGCACAAATAAAGGATGTCGCCAATGTTACCCTACATTATCACTTATGTATATGGGAGGCCCCTGGTGGATATTTGATAGGCGGAGAGAACGTCTACATTTTTAGAGAGCACAAAATTGTACCAATGTCATTCCGAGAAGAGGTTTTGAGGGATTTTTACATCTCCCCCATTATAGTGCATCTAGAAGTGGAAATTATGTACCATGATCTCTGATGTCGGTACTAGTGGATTGGAATGAATAATGTAGTAGTAGATTTCATTTATTGGTGTCTCACTTGTCTACAAATAATGGAAGAGCACCGAGTTCTAGAAGGCATAGCTCAACCACTATATGTGATAGAGTTGAAGTGTAATAACTTATTTATGGAAATTTTCATAGTTTTACCATGAACATCCATTTGAAATGATACTGTATATGTTATTGTGGATATACTCACCAAAGTTGACCCACTTCCTACCCATATAGGAGTAATGCTTGGTAGAGTTTTTGGTATGACTCTACATTCAGGACATTATTCTACTTCACGATGTTCCTTAGAATATCATGTCAGATTGTGGATTATCTCTTCACATCCCAATTGTGGATGAATTGGAGGATGCATTCAACAACCAATTGTTACTAATCAAGACATTTCATTCGCAGATCGATGGAGAGATGGAGAAGACTATCCATGTTTTAGAGGACATTCATTATGCCTGAATCCAAGTCATTGGTCACATTTGGTAGGACCAACTACGAATAGTGGATCATTCATTCAACAATAGATACCATTACACCATTGTTGTGGGGTCATTCGAGGGACATTATGGGTGACCAAGTAGGTCGCTGCTGTTTCAGATTAGCCCGGGGATTCAACTTTCATGGGTCCAGATGTGGCACGAGATACCAAAAAGTAGTGAAAATAATTTAATAGTGGATGGAGACTTCACATATTACAAATAATTTTAATGCTGATAGGAAATATTGTCCCTTGGATTTAGAATATGGAGACCTTGTGTTCCTTTTGGTATCTTCTTGATGGGGATTGTGGAGATTTGTTTAGCGTGGTATGATGTCTCCAAGATTCATAGGCCTCTTCAAGATTCTAAATAGAATAGGTTAGGTGGAATATCACATATATCATCCTTACACAGGTGCATCAGGTTCATAATGACGTTATTGTGTCGCTGATAAGGATGTACATGCACGACTCATTGCATGTAATTGACTAGGGAGAGCTGGAAATTGATGATGAGGTGAATTTTTCATAGTTCCCAATGTAGATTGAGTGTCAAAAATACCAGGTTCATCATGGGTGGTATTTTCCTCAAATGCACGTTCATTGGTAGTACAAGAATATCCAGGACAGAACATGTATGTGGGAGGCTCATATTTGTGCCCGATAACTTCATTTGTCTAATTATCCCCTATTTTGGATTTTTAGGACATAAATCCAAAAGCTGTGGATAATTTAATGTTATTATAATTACATGTATTTTTTTAAAAATTATATAGGATTATCGTGTGAATATATTCTATTGAAGCACATGATTCTGGGGAACAGTGAGCCTAGAATAAATCGTTGAACATTCTAAGGAAATCAAGATAATGAGGTTGTCTGGTCTTTGTACCTCAAAAATGGTTGCCTAGATTAAAAAAATGAGGGCACCATCACATCTAGAAAGATGAATATTCCTAATGAAGGAACTAACTATAACAAGAATGTGTTGAGGAAAAAAGTTAAATTCATTAATTTTAAAGAAAAAATATAATAATCATATGAATTTTATTATTCAAAGCGTTTCTCTATAATGCACTGTCGAGCCAGATGTTTCATTTCCCAAACAAAACATCGTAACGACACTGAAACTGAAATGTAATAAAAATGTTTTTTAATTCCAATAATTAAATAGTGTAATAGTGTGATGACTCCTCCTAACAGAAATTTTTCAACATGTTTCATCAATTAATATACTAACAGTAATTTGTGATCATTTCCATGTTCTAGATGTTATTCTTGGAGTCTCTAAAGAATTACCGTTGGAAAATGATGAATCACCCGTGATGACAAACACCTTCTTTAATTACTTCCTTCCTTCTCCTTAAAATGATCTGCTTATCATTAAGTGTTGTATTTTGAGAATTAAAAAATTATTATGGAGAGACATCTATCTTTATCGACCAGCAATCTGATTGCATGTATGTTTTTTATGTATTTTCTCCCATACCCAATTCAATGTTTATAAAAAACTAACATAGATCAATCCACTTATAGATTAACATACTAACCGATCATCCATGATGGAATGGTAATTGACATATGAGAAATAATGAAAGGGGATTATAATGGATTGATTGTTCTAATGTATTAACTTTTTCTACTTTGAAAAACAATGGTGGAATGATCAAGGCCAATGTTCATCTCTTGGGGTGTATTCTGTGATCATTCTCTCATTTTGTTCTATGTTCATGGACCCCTGTGGTTTTGTTTGACTCATTCCATGATTTTCCAATCATGGCCAGACCTCCAAATCAACGGCAAAGCATCATGGAGCACCATGTAGTGGAGGTAGATATGAAGGGATCATGATGGTACTCCCATACGAGATAATGGACCACCATAGCCAGTCTAGCGGCCCGTGGAAGAACCCGGTGGTGCACAAGCTATGACTAATGGCACATGTGTTAGTTTAATCACATACCTGTTGTGGAATAATCCTAATGAAGATGTGACAGGAGGACATTGTTAAGCTATATAGTGAAGGTGACCCACGACCAATGTCGCAGGTGGGATGTGGCACTCGCCGCATCCTTGGCAGAGCAGATTAGCTTGATCATGTAGGCTGAGTTTCATTGGTGGGCCAACCCCATGATGGAACCAGTGCTTTAGTTTGTGATGGAACCAGGTCAGGTATGTGGACTAGGATATGGTCGGTAGACCCCAAGATGGGTCTGGTTTGGCTGTATCAGTCTGACCAAATCGGACCGGGCCAAGACCCAATCAGAAATTTTTTAATAATCCCCCAAATCTTCTGAACCTTACGTCTAATTGAAGATATTTTTGTGGAATTTAATACCTCATTATGTGGAAGTCCTTTTAAAATACACTATGTAGTTTTTTTGAAGATGTTGGGATACAAATATTCACATTTAGATTACATTTTTCATGAATCAATCATGCTATGAGTAGAAATCATACAACAAGCTAGGATAAGAACACTACGATGAGTGGGTCTACATAAACAAATAGGCATATGTGATTAGAAAGTATAAGTAACCTTGTATTCCTATGTGATAGTCATGTTTAGGTGTCCCAGTATGCCTAATTGATGAGAAGGTATATGTGTCCCAATAAGTCTGAGTGACTCAATGATGATGAGTCTCAATAATGTGAGGTGTTCAGTGTATATGATTGATAATATTTCTTTTCATAAATTATATTAAACCTATGTGATATGAAAGTACGTTAATTTGTGATATTAGCTTTGAGTTTTGGAGTCTTTCCTTAGTATTTTGTTACTCACCCTTACTCATGTTCCACTCGCACGTGTCATGTTTTGTTCAGAAAAAATACACTTTGATAGAATCCTTAGTGGTATGAGACTAGGTGGATCTAATTGATATCCAAAACACAAGTCATACTTCAATAGAATCATGTAGCAAACCCTTCCCTAACCCATTGTGTAAGGTTTACCACATATGAAAATCTTGATATTGTACTTGTCTTTTGTTTGACTTTTATTCTAGAACTCTTTTGTTTCGGGTTTGACCTGTTACTCTCAATGGTTTTCATAGTGAAATGAATATTTACTTTTCATCCTTGTGGGATGGGGATTTGTTTGTGTGGGTATACATGTACTCGGTAAAATGCCTCCCTCATGCGGGATAATGTCAATGGTGTTAGTCTCCAAACCCTATCGTTAGGGAGGCTGTCTTGGGGTCGTCACAGCATGGTCCCTGGGGGACAATTCATGACACTACTAGTCCCATTAATATATTTTTAACTTTTCATCATTCCATACATTTAGTGAAAATTAGGGCATTCCTTCTTCACCAAATGTTTTAAACTAAAATTACATTCCAATAAAAAATAAATTTTTTATAAAAACCATTTGAAAAATAAGTGACTCTGATCACTATTTCCACTTCGAGAGAACATAAAATTATTTATTCATTGATTGAGATGTGTCTTTAGAATAGAACCCAATAACCCCCCTTGTTTTTATTAATTTTTCTAATATTTTAATTTCATGGATTCATTGGGTATCACGCAACATCGAGTTTTAATGAATGATGATATTATACAAATATTATTATTTACACATGGACATTATAACCAAGCCATTAATCATGTTATTATGAAATGAAAAAATTAATAATAAATAATTATAATTGTTTTATTTAATGTAAATATAGTTATGAAAATAAAAAAAATTTATAGTAATTCCTTTATATTTTTTCAAATAAATATTTTCCCAAATAAATTTTTATTGTTTTTGTTAAATAAAAACAATAATAAAATTTGAAAAATATATAAAATAAATTTAACAAATTAATCATCATTATTGGACTAAGAATGTAAATACTATATTGGGGTTACTTTTTATCATCTTTTGAAATTAATTATTATTTTGTAAGTAGTGAAAAAAAATTATTGGGAAAAAAAGTTTCATATATAAAATTTTAAAGATAAAACTTATTTAAAAAAATTAAAATTAAAATTAGTTGAATAACATACTATTTAAACAAATTTAGGTCATTTAAAAAATTATTATATTTATTTATCATATTAATAAATTGTATATATATGAATATATTCGCTTTCGAAAACCGTTTCATCGTCATATAAAAATGTTTAATATTAAATTAAATATTTCAAAATCTATGACTGATAATTTTAAAATTGGAATAAAATTTTTTATTAATAATACTAAATATTATATAATAATATAATCATAATTTTTTTCAATATGAATAGTAAAAACATTAGTAATTAATTACCGTGATTATGTTTATGAAGGTTTTATTGGGGGTTGATATAAAATGTTAAGGGATAAACATAACTAAAATATTTTAAAATTCCAATTTTGTGCCCCTATAATGAACTTATAATTTTTTATGATTGACAATGACACATTTTTGAGAATTTATTATTGTTTAAAATCATAGTACACATTTTTTCATATATTGCATGTGTGTCCTATCCTCTAATTTTAAAAGGAAACTCTTTTTCATATCCACATCACACATTCATAACCTTTTAGTTCATATTAAACATAAACATGATTCTTAATTAATTCAATTCACATGTCATGCTGTAATTTTTTTCATTAAGATACTCCAAATGAATGCATTAGGTTTAAACCTAAGGTGGTTATTCAAGGAAGAGGTAAAACTACTAAACTTGTGCTTTTGTTTATTTATTCTTACAAAAAATTACAATATTATACAAATAATATGATATTATACAATAAAATTTCCCATATACTAAAATTTTATTATGTTAGTGTAATAACTTATATCAAAATTCTCCTCCATATAGTGGGAAAAAAACCATCCATATGGTGTACCTAAGACTACTACCTCACGAGTCAATGTAATTAATTTGTCGTCACTACCTCCGGAAGAAATTTTTAATGATGAATCAGACTTATATATATTATATTTATGACATAATTATACTTACGGAATAATTATATCACATAAACCATCATCATTCCATTCATTGGGAATATGATAATGTCACTCCTTTGTAGAGGGGACAACCACCACATGAGAGATTGATTTATTTTTTCCTTGTGATTTACAAGGATAAAAACAACAAAAAATTTAATAAAAAGTTGATATGTATATATATATGTTAAATTATAACTACTCTCTAAATGTTATATATTATAAAAAAATCCTTCTATTCCTTCCATCTAAAATCTAGAATGTTCTTTAATGGTTACGTACGACCTACCCTATCCCTAAATGAAGTTCATTTAATATATCTATATGTAATCGATTAACATATATATATATATATAATGAATCTATATTATCTTCATATAATAAATAAATTTTTGGTTATTAGGGATCCCTAATCAATGATCGTTTTGGAAAAAAGTTCTGTAATATGTAGTCATTAAATAATGATTGTTATATGATATTAATAATTACATCTTATTATATATATATATTCATATATATCATTATTTCCATTTTAAAAAAATAACATCGCTTCAAGGAAGTTGTGGTCCACACGTCTGCGAACAACATTATCACTTATACTAGGCATAAAATGGAATGAATTATCTAATATAATATATTTAAAAAATATTAGTATGTAATTATTATCATAATAATGTATTTTATATCATATATATTCAATCTAGATAATAATAACAACAACCATGGAACATGTGATTGAAAAAATCTTCACATCTCTTTGTTAGGTTGTAGTATGTCATACACAAGAGTGATGTCATTGAATCCACTATAGAATGGAATATAAAAAATGAGTTTTTTTATAAAATAAACAAATAGGTAGTATAATAATATAAATACTATATATATCAATTAAAAATAGTTTTTACATCAATATTACAAAACATGGGAGTTTGTATTGGTAAAATGAATGGCATAGTTTCGCAAGGCGGTAGTACTCCACACATGTGAATAGTGATTTCATAACCCATTTTATGGAAGTGTTTAAGGGTTACATTATTGAACATAACAAAAAAAATTAATTTTTATTTATGATATTTATGATATAATATATTCATTGAATAATTATAATTGTAGTGGGTTGATAAAGAAATAAAAAGTACAAATGGATGGACATTACCTTTTAGTTGGGAAACACCTGTTTGTTTTCTATAATGGACTTCAATAGATGGTTTTATGCTGAAATAAATGAATCTATTTTGATTGATCGAAATTCTTATGGGATTTTGAAGGCTTTATGTGAGACAAAATGATTTAGATGTGTGAATGAGTGGGAGACTGATTTCTATTTATAGTTGAGGAGTGGAATTCATGTATATACACAAAATTATTTAGTATTGGGAGGTCTCTTTTACCTCATGTGACTCCAATATAATGTAATAATTTAGGTAAGGGATTATATGTGTTATAAATGTCCCCAAAACATAAAATAAATACATTTTAAAAAAAGTGTTTCCTTAAATACTAGGTTTCATCTTTTTAATTTTTTTATTAAGGTAAATATTATTCTAACATATGAAATTAATCCATGAAGATTAATTTTTATGCAAAATATTTAGTAATTTTATACCAAATGATATTTAATATTAAATCAATATTATAAAATAAATATTCCTTGTTTTTTGAAAATTAATTTTAATTGAATTTCAAATAACTCATAATACAACTGATTTTTCCCAAACCAAAACAACAAATATTTAACTATTTAATGTTCAAAATGTTCATTATAAAAGATAAAATTTTACATAAATGTAAAATATTTTATATTTATGAAAATTATTAATTCACATCATTTAATTTAGTATTTTTATTAATTTTATATCATTTAATAAAATATCATTTGTTATAAAATTATATTAATGTATATTTGGTACTTATTTATGTAATTTTGATTTTAAAAGTATAAAATAAATAATAAATTAATGTATTTTTTGATCCAAACTATGTATCTTGATTTTTTAAACTAAAAAACAAAGGAACCAAAAAATTTATTCTATTTAATTCAAATTTATTTTTTTTGATATGGTTTGGGTTATATAATTATTAATTAAGTTGTACATGCATCAAAGTATCATAATAATTTAATATAATTATATAATATCAAAAAATGAAACATAAATTTATATTACAATATAAACTATTTAATCTTTTAAAATAATATTTTTAACTAAAACTATATTTTTTCCATATCCCAAAAATTTATATGGATTAAAACAACGAAAGCCACATTTTAGGTATTTTTGTTTTCATAAAATATTATATGGGTCAAATTCATGTAAAAGTGTCCCAAAACTTATAAATTTATAAAAAAAGTTGAATATTTTTTACATTGATCATAAAATGGATTTTGGGAAAATTTTTGTGTCATTTCTAGACAGTAAGATTAATGATTAACCACTACGTAAACATGTTTTTTTACCTTAATTAGTACAATTAATTTTAACTTCCATAACTAATATTTTCAGTTGACAAATATTTTGAACCAATTAAAAATTTTAAATTAGAATTTTTCACAATATATAATTTAGTTTTTTTTAATTCAAATTAAATAAGTATAAAATTATAATATAAAGTTAGTACAATGTACAAGATTACCAAGATAGTTTTTAATGCTAAAATTCCAAATGCTTTTAAATAATTTTTTATACAAATTAAAAATGAAAATGTTTCCAACAATATAAATTGGATTAATATATCTATAATCTATCAATGTTTTTTTAAACTAATTTAAAATATAATTCCACATTATAAGTCATTTAAATGAAAATATTGTTTTCAATTAACATTAATTATTATTCCTTAATATTAAATAAAATAAAACCTCCATGAATACTACTAAAAAATAATCATTTGATAGATTTAATATTATTCATTCTAAAAATGATTTTATTTTTAAAAATAAATGTTTTTATAGAGTAAAACTGTCATTTTGAAACACGTTTTCCATCAAATGTGGGCAAATCAATATCTATAAAAATATATCTATATTTCATATAATTGGATTTATTTTTCTGTCATTTATAGATCCCATATAGTGTGAATTCAAAACAATAGATATATTACATATACATTTCACAAATATCATTTAAAAATATCCAAGAGTTTAATTTACTATGATAGAACACAATTGGACACAGTAGAATTTTTTTTACAATCACATTTCATTTAGGTTAAATGTTGTTTTATTTTCACTTATATTTAATTGTAATCCAACGAATTCAACACAAAAATATATTTAAAAAATATTTAAATAATCATTTTAACATTATTGATTACACCCATTATAATGAGTATGTGATTATAATTATTTTAACAAATAATATTAATAGTATATTGTTCATTGGAAAGACTCATCTATATGTGTAAAACAAGTTATCAATGAAATATTATGTTATCTTAAATGCAAGATACATTTGGTATTTTTATATGATAATATATGAAATGAATTTCATATAACACAATCTATCAATGAATTAAAATTAATTCTAATGAAAAAAATTCCTGAAATCTCTGGGTATTTCTTCATACCCACCATAAAATAATTTTTTCCCTTTATTTATAAAATTATTAAAACTTGTGTGAATTCATTTATTTAAACCAACACCATAAAAAATAAATAATCAAAATACCCCATGGAAATGAAAATTTGGAAGCATAATGGTCATATAAAGTTACACATATCAATGATTCAAATGTGGTAGAACTTATGTGGGAAATTAACAGATGGATTTAGAAGGGATAAAAAGTTCCCATGGAATAATAAAGAGTCATAGAGAATATGGCCTTAAGTAATACAATAATTATAATACTACTAGAAAAATTTTTATGGGAAAGGTTATTGATATTATAAAAAATATTGTGTTAGAAAAATTTTTATTTCATGATCATTTTATAAATGTTAATGTATTAAATCACCATCTATACTTAATATTTACTTTAATATACATAAATGACATGTAAAATTGAATACATTAACAAATTTTTACCAAAATTTCATATATATATCCATACATTATGTATTCAATTTTAATTTTTCACACCTAAAGAAAAAACGTGAAGAAACACATAACAATAAAAGAAATAACAACATATTCCATGTATATTTAAAAAATAACCAAAATCAAAATTTATATAAC
Organism: Viscum album; assembly: GCA_963277665.1. Taxonomy (NCBI): domain Eukaryota; kingdom Viridiplantae; phylum Streptophyta; class Magnoliopsida; order Santalales; family Viscaceae; genus Viscum; species Viscum album. The sequence continues at coordinate 145,702,953 of OY728133.1, read as the reverse complement.
ATGGTATGTTAATTACAAAAAAAATAAACCTTCACAAGATAATATTACCATCAAAATTAAATAGTAATACCAATATTTGAAACATAGTCATTCGATAACCCTATATATGTAATAACATCAATGAACTCAAAATTAAAATTTGTTCTCACCTCAAAACTAATCTCATTACTTTCATATTTCATGCCTAAAAATTTATTGGTCTTATTTCAAAGTAAAATAAATCAATTAGTGAAAAAATTAATTTTCAATTATGTGGATACATATAAAATAATTCTCGTGTAACCAAAATTACATCAATATCCTAGATCATATTTATAGTAATGATTATCAATACCATAAATTTTATTTATAAAATTTTTTTATAAAAAAACATAAAAACAATTACATTTGATTCTATATAATTTCATGTATCATTAAATTTCAATAATAACCAAATTGTTTTCTACATAAAACACATACATAATGTGTCTAAGACCATGAAAATATGATCATGTTTAATTTTTTAGACCTATGATGATGTACATAACTTTGATTTTTTCTCTAAAGAATCCATATTACTATAAAAATATACCTATACTAAACATTGAATGTACTTATAACATCGAAGAACCTATACTCTTAGATATTGCACTAAAACAATGAACTTCACATTTCCCCATTTAAATCTATCAACTAGAACCAATTTTTTCATTATGAAACTATAAAATCAAAAGTTAAATTGGATCACTTGCATTATCTATGTCCTTTTAAGTTTATAGTTTTAGAGAAATTGGAAAATCTCGTAGATAAATATTTCAATTGAAATTAAATTTAAATCACTATCACATAACAAAGCTATTATTTTTTCACATTAAAACACCATCATCATCCATATGAAGTCACTTATTTACATAATTAATTCATCCTAATTCATTACAACATATGGAAAGAGAAATATTAATAAGGGTAATATCAAATGATCAGTAAGGGTAAATATAATTATTAATAATTTTATCCCATTAACGAATATTAGTAGTTTATAAGGTTATGTTGACATATTATCCGTGCATCAGCGAGTCATAAAAGAACTAAAAAACATCAATACATTTATAATAGTATATGTAAACATGGAAAATTTATGAGTCATCAGAATGAATAATAGTGAGCCTCTTTATATCAATATTTATTTAAACACAAATTATAATCCCATATAAAAATAGATAAAACCTATTAGTATATTGTAAAATTATTTTATATAACCTTTAAAATTCCCTTTCAGAACCCATAAAAATATTTATAACCATATGACCGAAAAATAATAAAATTCTCTATGTAACATAACAGTTTCCCAATACATTGGAGTACTATCAAGGTTCACCAATCATATAACCCAAAATAGTCTAACCTAGTGCTATCTGGGTGAACCCATCATTTATAATATACAAGAGAAAAATAATTAATAAATTACATAGAAATTTAATTTTATCACAAATCATTTATACTACCAATATTAATTTGATAACATGATTAACCCCCATAAAGTAAACATGCTCTATAACAATCTCATTGAAACATGTTTATCTTGTCGAAAAGAAATTTTTTTCACATTTATCACTTTAAAATAATCTTAATCCATATAGATAAAGAATGAGGATTGAATTATTAAAACATATACCAATTACTAAATAATTCTCAACTTGGAATTCTTATGATTATGAATGAAAATGAAAATAATTATCATTAATTTTTTTTATGAAAATATCTTTTAAAATGTCAAAATCACCTTTTGAAACATAATTCATGTTATGAAAACATGGGTTTGGAAGAAAATTAGTTTTCAACCTAAAAGTTCAATTTCCATAAACATTCTCTTTTGAAATTATATGAAAATTAACAGATAAACATTTTTGGGTAATTTGTGTTCTCATTACCTATCCAATGGATAAATAAATCCAAAGAATTATATTGAAGTCGATAATAACTTTTTAACATTAGATACTAAATTATTAAATATATTAACAATTTAGGATATTATAATATCCAACACATTACACTTTGGAAACTTTGAGACATAACCCGCATGAAGGGATTACATTGATTGAAACATATATTATACCATAACAAAGATATTATTAATATGAAATGTCAATTGGGTGGTATATATTCAATATAAAATATGGTAGTGATAACAAATAAAAAGTGACCCAATGATGTTAAATTGTAACAAAATACATTACTGCTTTCGTAAATTTGAATTCAAAAACACCTTAAAAGATATATCATAAAATGAATTCAAAACGTGAAATTAATTAATGTTTATGAATAATAAATTTCATTCATTTCCATTATATACACCACAAAATAAAATATGTTTTCAATATGGAATGTATCTCACCAAAATATAAAAGTGAGATGAGAAGAACCCTTACATTGAGACTAATTTTTCAATATTTTACTTTATATTCCTAAAAAATAATCAGAGAACACTTATTTTCATGAAAGATATTTTTTCATGATTTTATTATTACATAGATTAAACTTATAAACATGTTTTATATAATTACTTAATAAATTAATAGTATAATTAATTTTTTTTCATATTCTACTTATGTGTCAAAACTGACTGTTGTTGGGAAAATAATGTCATTAAATACATTATTGAAAAATTTAAATAATAAGAATAATGAAATGATTATAATTTTTACACATTATTTTCTTATTAAATTCTATCTAGAAATGTGGTTATCAATATTTAATCAATGTTTTGATCATGGAAACAGTTCTCAATACATAACATGAGTAATGATCCAATTTTGTTATGATCATTATGGAAATAAGGAATGTTATATATTATATTTCCATAATAATATTTACTTAATAAATAATATTATTTTAAATAATATATGTTTATATATATCACTCTTCTGATGTAAAAAGATTCATATCTCTTCATGGAGGCTGTAGTCCACACATCCATGAACAACATTTTCACTTTTTCACTATATAAAATGGTAAGATGAAAATGATATATCATTTTCCAAAAAATATAATTATGGAATAAATGTTGTAATTAATTCATTTATATGATATATGTTTATTAAATTAGTTTTTATTACCACATATTTAACACATTAGTGAAAAGAACACTGCATCACTTTATGATGAAGTTGTGCACCAAATAGATGATAAATTTTTTTATATTCCATATGGAATGGACAATAAAAATTAATTTTATGATATAATTACAAAATATAGAGTATTAGGTCATAAATATCATATATAAACTATATTACCATCAATAATCTGAAACACGATAGGTGGTTTTGAAAAAATGAACAACATCGTATCCTCAAGTAGTAGTACACCATAGGTAGGAATGATGATTTCATAAACCATTTGATTTTTTTGTGTTTGGGTGTAAATAAAATCATTAAGATATAGTTTTCTTATTATATTTTTTATAATGATATTGTTATAAAATAATTTTTTTATGAAAAATTGATGGATATGATAAAAGAAATTAAAAAAAAACATATTGATGAATGTTATATCTTCTATGGGTAACTCTATTTGATTTCGACAAATTCCTTAAATGGATGGATTTATACCAAAATAAAGGCATCTATGTAATTTTAGTTATTTTTATGTGATTTTATTGTTTAGAAAGTAAAAAATTATTGGGTGGGGTGATGATGTTGGGAGAGTGAGTGCGTTTATACAGTTTAAGAGGAGATAAATTCATGTAAATACTCAAAATTATTTATTATTCAGAGTTTTACATTAACTCATAAACCCCAAAATTTTAATAATAACATAGGGAGTAATATGTCTTGAAACAACTCTACCAATGAAAAGATATATATTTTATAAATATTTTGTTTTTTAATTCCTATGTTTATGTATTTTTCATTTTTTATTTTGTTAAAGGTAACTAGTTTTCTATCCCATTTAATTCATCCTTTCAGTATAAATTTAAGTGAGAAGTATCAGATAATTAATAACCATATATCTTAAATTTGAAATAAAAAATATAAAATAAATATAACTTTAGTGTTTGAATTTGAATTTAACATAAGTGAATGCAATGGAAAAAACACTAGATTTATCTTAACTAAGAGAATAATGTTTTAACCATTTAAAGACAATATGATCATTATAAAAGATAAATTTCTCCAGTAGTAGATCATATTTCACATTTATTATCATTAAAAACCTTTATGTAATATAAGATTTTTATTAATTCTATATCATTTATTTTAAAAAAACTAGAACTTCAGTTTTGACAATACATTTTTAACATGAGTTAATAAATTGTCAACGAACCAAAAGAAGTAAAATATAGAAATTTAAGAGTTTCATCATGATATATTTTTCAACATTAATAATGGAAAAACATTAATTTTTATTTACCTCACTTTTAATGATTTTAGAATCATTTATATTATTTTCTAAATAACTAGATAATCTATGCATTGTCGTTTATTAAGTATTTTAGGTACTTATTTCATCATTAAAATTTATATATAAATGATTTTTAGAACAAAAAAATTATATTTAAAATTAATATATATATATATAATATAATTTTTTCCTTTTCCCCAATGCTTTAATGTGAATAAAAAAATAACGGTATAATTTTTTTCATATTCTCTTATTAAATTATTTTATGGGTGTATATGATGGAATTGTATCCCAAAAAATCATTTATTTAGATAATAAAGTCATAGTGGTCTATATAATTCCATAAAATGGATTTGTAAATGTTCTGGGACATTTTAAGACCTTATGTTTAACGTGTAACAACTACATAAATGTGTTTTTTCATTATTCACATTAATTAATATTAATTTATTTCACTAATATTTTTAGTCATAAAATAATTTGACAGATTATAAATTATAAATTATTATGATTAAAATTATGGAATCTATTTTCCTAAATTAATGTCACAAAATTGATAAAAATTAATTATAAATGTGTCCTACATAGAATATGAGAAACTAGGATTTTAATGTGAAATTATTCAAAAAATTCAAGTGTTTTTAAATACAAGTCAATAAGAAAATTATTCCAATGACCTTTATTTGGTTAATAGTGTCACGACCCGTCCTGGTGGGGCCCGTGCCGTGACTTCCCAAGCCCGCCTCCAATAGGCCTGGGGCTGGTGACTAGCACCGAGTAGGCATGTCACTAACATGGGAGGCATTGCCTAGGTACCTGTACACACACACACACATCTCCAATCCCACAAATGATGAAATGTAAAACACTAAGGAACAAAAAAGCATGCATACAACTAAGCCCAACAAACAGAGAATGATGAAAGGTAGAGTAATGTCAAAGTAAACTGAGCCAGAATACAATCCCACCAAAAACAAGAGTCTAAAAAAACTGCAAAGTCCAACCTATAAGCACAAACGTACTAGGACTACTGCTCATAGCCATAGGAACGCCTCGGCCTGTAGGAAACTCAGAAAGATCGGTCCTGTCCTGGTCTGCCCTGGACTCTTTCAAAAGGATGCTCCTCTGCACAAGACACTAGACGTGCGGGAAAAGCCCATGCATGGGTGAGTATAACAATACTCAGTAGAGGGCCCAGAAAACCACAAAGCAGTACACAAAGTAAAGGTACAGTCAGCTATGCACAATATATGTTTACAGAACATATAAACAAACTAGATATACTCAAAACCCAGACCAGCGGTCTAGAGACAAGTCACACAACCACATACCCCGATAGGGATTCTGTTTGAAGATTCCATGATGCACTCGTTCCGGGAGAACACACTCCACAAGTCTTATAGTTCTGATGACGTCTGTCCGAGGAGTGATGTTCGTCAGGAAGTGTCACGAGATATAGCTACAATCATTCCAGGAGACACACTCCTAAGTGGAAGGGTTACGATAGATAGAAGCACTCATTACGGGAGACACACCCATGAGTGGGAAAGATCTCGATACACAGATGAGGATCACTGCCAGGGCCATGGCGGATACCGCGACTCATCCGTAATTCACCTTCTAGGTAGAGGATCAATACCCAGTAAAGTTGGTCATGATGATGCCTGACTCTACCTAGGGTCGGGAATGGATAGAGGATCTCGATCTGGGCCTCTCAGTTGGATACTTGACTCTACCACAGAAAATTCCTACTGAAGGGATCATAAAACAGTGTGAGGAAATAATGCCTGATCTTCAGGGGAAAAGAAGAAGGGGTCACTAATCCAAATGAAATATGTTCATAGAACGGTGAACAAAAGGACCAAGCCGTTCTCCAAAAAGTACACGGTGTGTAGAAATGATACACGTCGTGTTGTCCGACCCCGGGTACTACCCATGTACAATGTCCCGTGTAGAGAGGCTGGTCATGTAGAAATCATTATACACAGCATGTAGTATGGTGTACACACCGTGTTTGGGTCACTGGGGATGGTTCCGTGTGCTATGGCCATGTGCCCGTACACGGTCACCAACCAGTGTACTCCAACCAGTGCAATATGCACACGGGGTGACCTGCGCTGGTGACCTCACCTGGCCGGGTGACGGATTACACAGTCATGTAATCCATCCCATGTTCGTGTTTCCCTGGGATATACGCCGTGCTCCGCATAGCCGCCTCTGCCGAGTTATACAAGTCGTTCCGTCTGAAGCCGTGTAGAGCATACCGTGCCCGTGTACCACCTGAAGTACACACGGAGCTTCGGGGAAGGTCCAACACGCCATGTGACCGGGGTCACACGCCGTGTGATCCTTCTCTGACCCCAAAACCCTAGCTGCCACCATCAGAACTACACAGTGTGTTCTTCGGAAGTACACACCATGTATTCTGGAAATTTCCAGAAACACGGACCTCCGCCGTCACGCCTCCTATGGTGCTCCAATCATTGATCTAGCCGTCTGATTGTCACAAAACCTTCAGGTTTTGGTCGTCCCAACAACAGAAAGCTATTTCCGTCATTTTCGGTCCTCCGATCGGCTCCAAAACCATGATTGATCTTCCTGTGCGAAGAACGCTCGAAGAACACCCTTTCTGATCTAGTTCGATTTTCTATCTGCCATCATTGTCTCACCTCCACAAGAAATTTGCGATGTCAATCCTTCGGTTTGGGATCGTTGCGTCGCATAACGGATGTGCAACGATCTGGTGTTCGTCGCCTCACGAAGAACGCACAGAACGCGTGGGGAAAAGAAGGAAGAAATCCACATAAAAAAATGAGGAACGAACCTCCGCCGTCATTCCTCACGGCATTGATCCAATCTCGTTAATAGGCTTAAACAGAGCAGAGATCAACATGAATATAAAGCATGTTTTAATTCCACAAAATCATCCCAAAGAAAAACCTCCCGTAAGAACGTACGAATCTGCGGATCAACTTGTTCGCGGTTGATCCGCATTCGTCGTTCAAACTCAAAAACGAGGAAAAGAAAATCAAAACAAAAACTCATACCTTTTGAAAGGATCGATCGTTGACAAAGGCGTCGTGCTACTGTTGTCATTGTGATCCTTCAATGTCGGCGCAACGATCCTTGGTTTCGATCCGTTGTCGTTCATCATCGAGAATTGCTCCAACCCGTCACGGATTCGGCAGAGGTTCTTCCCAAGCGTTGCCAACCATTCAACTATTAGTTAACCCATTAAAAGTGAAACAAGTTGACATTTAATTATGTGGCAGCATTAATGACGTTGAATTGTCATTTTGAAGTTATTATGAAGCGTCATTAATTTTGGAAATAGCTGCACTGTCGCAACGCTGCAGTGGATGTTTCCATAAAAGAAAATAAAATAAAGAGGTTAATATAATTTATTTTATTTTACTTAAAACGTCCGAAAAAGAACTTTGTCCCCCGATCCGCACCGGTCGAGGTTATCCTCATTCTTAGGTAGAGTCCTCGTCCCGGACGCAATGGTGTGCTCCAATTTTTAATCCGGCCATACGTTAGGAAACTGCCACAACCACGCACAAGCGTCGACTCACTTAACTAAAAAAAGTTCAAACCACTATTCCGGGCTCACTGGACCTCAGAATGATGTGCCATCTTCGCGCCCTGTCTAAAAATAATTCCATATAATATTTAAAAATAATAAACGGAAAAATCTGAGACATTACATTCTCCCCACCTTGGGGATTTACGTCCCCGAAATGCCAAAACAAAGGCTACTAAAAAAGATGAGGGTACTAGGCACAGATCTGGGCCTCCCGCTCCCACGTGCTCTCCTGAAGATTTATGTGATGACACCAGATGCACACTAAGGGAATCAATTGCCCACAAAGGATCCTCTCCTGTCGATCCTCGATCTCCACCGGGTACTCAGCAAAGGTCACTCCAACCTCGATGTCCAGATCGACCCAGTCGATGACGTGCGATGGGTCATGCACATACCTCCTCAGCTGCAACACGTGAAAGACATCATGTACCCGATGCAACTATGGCGGTAGAGCCAGGCAGTACGCCACCTCTTCAACTCTGCCCAGGATCTGGAAAGTTCCGATGAACCTCAGAGATAGCTTCCCGCCACGGCCAAATCTTTGCAACCCACGTCGAGGTGAGACCCGATGAAAAACGTGTCTCCCTCCTCGAACTCCAGGGGCCTCCATCGTCTGTCAGCATAAGACTTTTTCCAGCTCTGTGCAGTCTTCATCCACTCCTAGATGATCTTCACCATCTATGTGCTAGTTCGCGCTATCTCTGGACCCATGAGTGCTGACTCTCCGGGGTTGGTCCAGCAAAGCGATGACCGGAAGGGTCTCCCATATAAAGCCTTGAACGGTGCCATTCCAATGGTGGAGTGGTAGTTGTTGTTGTATGAAAAATCCACCAGTGGTAGGTGGTCCTCCCATCTACGACCAATGTCCAAGATACAGGCCCGCAACATATCCTCTAGAACCTGAATGGTCCTCTATGTCTAACCATCTGTCTAGGGATGAAATGCTATGCTCAAGCGTAGCTGAGTCCCAAAAGCCTCCTGCAATCCCTTCCAAAACCGGGATGTGAAGCGGGCATCTCGGTCTGAGACTATAGTCGAGGGGACACCATGAAGTCGAACTATCTCTTGTACATAGAGGCCTCCCAAGCTCTCTACGGAACTCTGCTCCCTGATAGCTAGGAAGTGGGATGACTTGGTGAGTCGGTCAAAGATCACCCAGATGGAATCGTCCCCCTTGGACATACGTGGTAATCCCGTCACGAAGTCCATCGATATTCTATCCCACTCCCACTCCGGAACTTCCAAGGGGTGAGCTAACCCTGTTGGAACCTGGTGCTCAACCTTCACCTGTTGGCATGTGAGGCATCGAGAAAAGAACTATGCCACTGCCTTCTTCATGCCTGACCACCAGAACTGTCGTCAGAGATCCTGGTACATCGTTTCCACTCTAGGATGTACCCCCAAAGGGGATGTATGAAACTCTCTCAGGACGTCCTCCGGGAACGCCACTGGTACAACCCTCCGTCCTCTAAAAAGAAGTATGTGCTCCCCACCATGCGAAAATCCATCCAGAGCATGTCCTATGGTTAACTGAGCACATAAAGCCACACAGTCGACATCCCCATGTTGTGCCTCCCTAACTCGTTGTAAGAGTGGAGGGGTGACAACCATCAACTGTAGGTAGGTTGTGACCTCACCATCCACGAAGGATAACTTTAACACGGATAATTGTTGTGTCGCCTCACTCAACAGTTGTGACCTCGACCTTCTGCTAAGAGCATATGTCACCTTGTTCCCCTTCCCAGGAGTATAGATGATCTCGAAATCATATTCCTGGATGAACTCTAGCCAATGTCTCTGCCTCAGATTCAGATCCTTCTCTGAGAAGATGTACTTGAGTCTCTTGTGTTCCGAGTAGACAATGAACCACTTGACCATAAGGTAGTGTCGCCACATCATTAGTGAGAAGACTACCACTGCTAACTCGAGATCATGGGTCACATAGTTCTGCTCATGATGCCTAAGCTGGCGCGAACCATAAGCAATCACCGTGTGCCGCTGCATCAGGTCACAGCTGAGCCCGGTCCCTGATGCGTCGCAGAAAACTACGTACTCGACACCCTCCTCCAGCAATCTCAAGACTAGGGCGCTCGTCAAACTCTGTCTTTGCTGCTCAAAAGCCTGATGGCACTTTTCTATCCACACGAAGGGTTTCCCCTTCTTGGTCAAGGCAGTCATCGGTGCTGATATCCGAGAGAAATCAGGGATGAATCTCCGGTAATATCCTTCCAACCCAAGGAAGCTTCGCACCTCTGTCACGCTCCGAGGTGGATCCCATGCTAACACAGCCTTGACCTTGGTGGGTCCATAACTACTCCATCTTCTGAGATGAAATGTAAAATAAAGTCGACCTCCTGAATCCAGAACTGACACTTCGAGAGCTTTCCATAAAGCTGGTGCTCCCGGAGTACGTCCAGAACCATCCGCAGGGGTCTCGCGTGCTCCTCCTCTAACGCCGAGTACACAAGGATGTCGTCGATAAAGACCACTACGAACCGGTCCAAGTACGGATGGAAGATCCTGTTCATCAACCCCATGAACACTGCGGGGGCGTTCATCATGCCAAATGGCATCACCATATAATCATAGTGACCATAGCGACATCTGAAATCCGTATTCGGTATATCCTCATCCCGCACTCGTAGCTAGTGATAGCCTGATCGAAGATCAACCTTCGAGAACCACTAAGCCCCTCTTAGTTGATCTAAGAGGTCATCAATTCTTCGAAGTGGATACTTGTTCTTCACCGTCACCTGGTACAGGCGCCGGTAATCCACACACAACCTCAGACTCCCGTCTACCTTATTGGAAAACAAGACCGGGGCCGCCTAGGGTGAAACGCTAGGTCTCACGAAACCCTTGATATGAAAATCCTCCAACTGAACCCTCAGCTCACGATGCTTTGCGGGATCCATCCAATATGAAGATGAAGAAATCGGTGTCGTCACGGGGTGTAAGTAGATGCAGAAGTCAATTTCCCAGCGGGGAGGTAACCCTAGGACATCTTCTGGAAAGACGTCCTCATACTCCACCACCACTGCTGGGAACTGAGAGCACACAACATCTACTACTCCGAGGGTAAGGCTAGCCAACCCATGAGTGATCGAATTCCCCCTACTATGCGTGATCCCAGTTTGTGCTGCCTGGGTTTCCTTTTCCCTGACAAAGGAAAGCCTTGTTCTATCATGGCAGACAAACCGCACTCTTTACCTAAAACAGTCAATCTAGGCATGGAACGAAGATAACAAATCCATACCAAGAATGACATCGTAAGGACTCAACGCTACCACCAAGAGGTTCCAACCAAAACTCTCGCCTACAAGGGTAAGATCACATTGTCTGCAAAGGTGCGTGATCGTCGAGTCTCCTCCCGTTGGTGTCTCCAAGCGTAAGGATCGAGTCAACGGTTCTTCCAGAATCTCAAGGTTTTGTACAAGACATGTGGCTATAAGGGAATGACTGGCACATGTGTCTATGTGTACGACATCTAATATAGAAAAGACACAAATCGTACCTCGAATCATCCCTAGAGCCCCTGGGTCATATGCCTCGACCGCATGCAGTTGTCCCTGTCCTTGTCCCCCAGCTCCATGAGCCTGGTGCGGACCACTTGGGGGTGGTGGTGGAAGTATGTTGAAGCGTTTACCACCACCTACAGCTCTCCCTGATCCTCTTCCACGTCCGCCGCCTGGCGGATCTGCCTACTCCGTTCTCTGCCTCTGCCTCGGTGGCTCTTCCACCACTTCCCTATCAACATCCCGACGTGTCGGGAAATCTCTAGCGAGATGCCCCCTACCGTCGCATGCGTAGCATCGCTTCTCCCTAGGCTGACTGGATCCATCCTGAGAGCCCTGGACTGTCGATCCTTTGTCCTGGGTCCTCCTATGACGTCTCCCACGTCCAGTATCCTGCGTCTGACGTCGGCTCCCGGCTACCGGTGTCTCCGCACCTGTCTACATGCTGCTGACTGCCAACGGCTGTCTATGCTCCGCCAAGAATCTTTCGATCACCAAGGCCCGCTCGAGCACTCCAGCATAGGTCGATATGCCTTGATGCATAAAACTAGATTGGATGTCTCGCCGTAGACCTCGATCGAAGGTCCGAGCCCTGAAGTATTGATCCCTAACCATATCCATCGAGTACCTGGCGAGGTTGGTGAACCTCGATGAATAGTCATCCACTATCATACTACCCTCATGGAGCTGAAGAAGCTCCTGTATGCGCACAACTCTCAGTGCAACCGGAGTGAACTCCTCCCTGAAGAGTCACTCATACTCCATCCACGGAAGAGTCTCCTCGTTGTGAGTCTGCGTGGTCAGACTCCACCATTGTCCGGCTGAATCCTAAATAAGGCTCGCTCCTAGGATCACCATCTGGTCTGCTGGTGTCCTCACTAGACGGAAAACTCTGGTCACTGCCTCAAGCCAGTCCTCAGCCGCCTGGGGGTCGGGCCCGCCTTAGAACCTGAGAGGTCTCTGTCTCTGAAACTAATGGAGCGCGCTGAGCCAACGCTCCTCACCGGTCGGTACCACTGGTACAACTGGCTGCTCCATTGGTGGTGGTATACCATGTGCACCACCTGGTGGAAACGCCTGGGGAACTTGTCCCTGAATCAAAGCCTCGTCACTGGGGGAGTCATCCTCGTGATCTTGCTACTGAATCCTAGCGGGTACGCGTCACGAAGGCATCCTATAAAGAAAAAATATGTGTCATGGTCAAAGAGTATATCTGGATAGCTGACACCAAGGATATGGAAGACACTACTCATTCCTATATGATGCACGTACCTTTTTACTTCCCCGCAACTAGTGTTTTCGTGAAACGGGTCGAAAAGTAGGCTATCAGAGTCCTGGTGTATGGATACGTCGGTCGCCGCACCAACACTAGAGTCTCTGGCCTGAAAGCCATACCTGAAACAGTCAACACTGTTGCCCCATCCAAACTCACAGACTCTTGGTCCTAAGGTAGAACCGGCCACCTCTGATACCAGTTTGTCACGACCCGTCCCGGTGGGGCCCGCACCGTGACTCCCCAAGCCCGCCTCCGATAGGCCAGGGGCCGATGACTTGCACCGAGTAGGCATGTCACTAACATGGGAGGCATTTCCTAGGAACCTGTACACACAGACACACACATCTCCAAGCCCACAAATGCTGAAATTTAAAACACTAAAGAACAAAAATGCATGCATACAACTAAGCCCAACCAACAGAGCACGACGAAAGGTAGAGTTTGGTATAAGTAAACTGAGCCAGAATACAAGCCCACAAAAAACAAGAGTCTAAAAAAACTACAAAGTCCAACCTGTAAGCACAAATGTACTAGGACTGCTGCTCGTAGCCGTAGGAACGCCTCGGCCTGTAGGAAACTCAGAAAGCTCGGTCCTGTCCTAGTCCACCCTGGACTCTATCAAAAGGCTGCTCGTCTACACAAGACACCAGACGTGCGGGCAAAGCCCGTGCAGGGGTGAGTATAACAATACTCAGTAGAGGACCCCGAAAACCACAAAGCAGTACACAAAGTAAAGGTACAGTCAGCTATGCACAATATATGTTTACAGAACATATAAACAAACCAGATATACTCAAAACCTAGACCCACTGTCTAGAGAAAAGTCACGCAACTGCGTACCCTGATAGAGATTCTGTTTTAAGATTCCATGATGCACTTGTTCTGGGAGAACACACTCCACTTGTCGTATAGTTCTGATGAAGTCTGTCCGAGGAGTGATGTTCGTCGGGAACCGTCACAAGATATAGCTTCACTCATTGCGGGAGACACACTCTTGAGTGGAAGGGTTACGATAGATAGAAGCACTCATTACGGGAGACACACTCTTGAGAGGGAAAGATCTAAATACATAGATGAGGATCACTGCCAGGGCCATGGCGAATACCGCGACTCATCTAGAATTCACCTGCTAGTTAGAGGATCAACGCCCGGTAAAGTTGGTGATGCTGATGCCTGACTCTACCTATGGTCTGGAATGGATAGAGGATCTCGATCCGGGCCTCTTAGATGGATGCCTGACTCTACCACAGAAAAGTCCGGCTGAAGGGATCATTAACCGGTGTGGGGGAATGATGCCTGACCATCAGGGGGAAAGAAGAAGGGGGCACTAACCCCAACAAATGATGTTCAAGGCACGGTGAACAAAAGGACCAAGACATTCTCCAAAAAGTACACGGGGTGTAGAAATGATACACGTCGTGTTGTCCGACCCCAGGTACTACACGTGTACAATGACCCATGTCGAGAGACTGGTCATGTAGAAACCTTTATACACGACGTGTAGTACGGAGTACACACCGTGTCTGGGTCACTAGGGATGGCTCTGTGTACTCTGGCCATGTGCCCGTACACGGTCACCAACCCGTGTACTCCAACCTGTGCAATATGCACACGGGGTGACCTGCGCTGGTGACCTCGCTTGGCCGGGTGAGGGAGTACACTGTCGTGTACTCCATCCCATGTCTGTGTATCCCCGGGATACAAGCCACGCTCCACGTAGCCGCCTCTCCCGAGTTGTACAGGTCGTGCCGCCTAAAGCCATGTAGAGCATCTGGTGCCCGTGTACCACCCTAAGTACACGCTGAGCTTCGGGAAAGGTCCAACACGCCGTGTGACCGGGGTAACACTCCATGTGATCCTTCTCTGACCCCGATACCCTATCCACCACTATCAAAACTACACAGCATGTTCATCAGAAGTACACGCCATGTATTCTGGAAATTTCTTGAAATGCGGACCTCCGCCATCGCGCATCCCATGGTGCTCTGATCATTGATCTGGTCGTCTAATCGTCACGAAACCTTCAGGTTTTGGTCATCCTGACACCACGAAGCTGTTTCCATTGTTTTTGGGCCTCCGATCAGCTCCAAAACCATGATTGATCTTCCTGCACGAAGAACGCTTGAAGAACGCCCCTTCCGATCTGGTCCGATTTACCGTCTGCCATCATTGCCGCACCTCCACAAGAACGTTGTGATGTCGAACCTTCGGTTTGGGATCGCTGCGTCACAGAACGGATGTGCAACGATCCTTTGTTCGTCACCCCGCGAACAACGCGAAGAAAGCGCGGAGAAAAGTTGGAAGAAATCCACATAAACAAAATGAGGAACGAACCTCCGTCGTCGTTCGTCACAACATTGATCCGCTCACGTTAATAGTCTTAAACGGATCAGAGATCAACATGAATATAATGCATGGATTAATTCCCCAAAATAATACTAAAGAATACCCTCCTGCAAGAAAGTACGAATCCGCGGATCAACTTGTTCGTGGTTGATCCACGTTCGTCGTTTAAACTCAAAAACGGGGAAAAGAAAATCAAAACAAAAACCCCTACCTTTTTAAAGGATCGATAGCTGACGAAGGTGTCGTGCTGTTGTTGTCGTTGTGATCCTTCAACGCTGGCGCAAAGATCCTTGGTTTCAATCCGTTGTCGTTCATCGTCGAGAATTGCTCCAACGCCTCGCGGATTCGGCAGAGGTTCTTCCCAAGCATTGCCAGTGATTCAACAATTGGTTAACCCATCAAAAGGGAAACAAGTTGACATTTAATTACGTGGCAGCATTAATGATGTTGACTTGTCATTTTGAAGTTATTGTGACGTGTCATTAATTTATGAAATAGATGCACCATCACAACACTGTAGAGGATGTTTCCTTAAAAGAAAATAAAATAAACTGGTTAATTTTTTTATTTTATTTTACTTAAAACGTCTGAAAAAAAAATTCTCCCTCGACCAGCGCCGGTTCAGGTTAGCTTCATTCATAGGAAGAGTCGTCATCCCGGACGCAACGGTGTGCTCAGATTTTGAATCTGGGCATCCGTTTGGAAACTGGAACAACCGCGCACAAACTCCGACTCACTTAACAAAAATAGTTCAAACCACAATTTTGGACTCACTGGTCCTCAGAATGATGTGCCGTCTTCGCGCCCGGTCTCAAGATAATTCCATATAATATTTAAAAACAATTAATGGAAAAAATCCGAGATATTACAGATATATTAATTATTGACAAAGTTTCACATTAAATAAAATCTAACATATAATTTAACATTATAAATTATTTAGATGAAAATGAAGTTCTCAAATAAAATTCGTTACATAAACTATTCATAAAAATTTAAACTTCTCAAAAGACACAAAAAAATTAACCTTAATATAATTTTTAATTAATCATTTTATTTTTTTCAAATATTATTTATATAACATTAAATTTATATCATTATAATAATTTCATCATCAAAATGTTGTAAATCTACCTTAAAAACATCTTTTAATATGTCAAAGTTAATTTATTTTTATATTAGAAAGTGAAAACATATAGGATTAATGGTAAAAATTATATTTAAATTAATATTTATATATATATCTTTATTATAATTTAATTTTATTAATTATTTTATTTTATTACGAAAAGATGACTTTTGGTTCATAAAACTAGTTGTATATAAATATATTTCTTTCATATTAAATTAGATATTATTTTAATTTTCTATTAAATAGTAACTATTGAATTCATTTTTAAACATTTTTAAGCCTAATTTTCATATTTTATTTTTTATTATTAATTCATTCTATTAAAATAGATATGTGATTACTATTATGTTAAAAAATAATATAAATATGGTATTATTTTTCACTAGGAATCAGTATTTCATGTAAAATATGTTTTTGAATACACTTCATGTTTTGTTCCATGAATGATGAACCTCGAGTTGCATATATTTCAATCAAAAATATAAAATTTATTAAGGAAATTAATATTGTTTTTTAAAAAATATATCATAAAATATTGGGATGAAATATATAATGTCATTGGATTATATTTTTAATGTACAGAAGTATTTCATATAGGCTATAAAACATAGAAATCCATACTTAGATGTATTAAAAATTATATTTATTTAGTTAATAATATTGATTTTTTTTTTAAATAGTGCGTATGATTAGTATAAACACTTTTATCAAATATAAGACTTAATAAATACCATTTTACTAATTAATAATCATCAAATAAACCTTCAGTATTTAGTAAACTAAAATTAGGCTTCAAAATATGATTCATTCAGAAATGTTTTTTATTGATTTTTGTGAAAAAAAATTATATTTAATTTTTTAGTCACATATATAAAATATAGAATAGTATAAAGGTCCATTTATGAAATAATATTTGAAAAATTAAAAATGGAGAATTTGTTATAATTTTTTGAAAATTTCGAATTTTTATAAAATTGTGAAAAATATGGATTTTTATTGAAACATGATTTTTCCAATAATTTTCAAAGGTTGATATTAATTATAAGAAAAATAATAATTTTTCTCTTGTATTACATTAATTTCAATTGTGTTCATTGGAAGAAATTTTACTTTGAATTTGGTATAATAATGTATTTTATACATTAATGAAATATTGTGTAAAGAATTTTGTTAGTATATTTGGAATCATTATATTAAATTAATTTATACAACATATGGGAATTTAATATTAAAAAATTTATTCCATATTTTCAATCAGTAGATTTAGTTTTTTAAATATCCAGCATTTAATTTCTATTATTTTGAATAGTAACCATAGAAAAATTAACCAATTCATTAAAGGATAAATTTGGTAAATCTTCATTTAAACATTGTGATATCGTCAAAAATCATTGTAAAAATTCAAGTTAGATGATTTTAGATCTACCCATATTACCTTATATAGGTAATTTATTTATTTAATAAATGTTATTCTATGAACATAACCTACAAAATATATAATGCAAGGAAAAGTACAATTTTTGTCTCTCTTAGTTTTAGATATCACTATTTTATAAGTATATAGACATAATTTTTTTATGAATGAATAAAATTTACAATTTTTTTAGTAAAAAAGTTATTTTATGATGAAAATTTTTATATAATTTGTAGTAACTATAGAATTATCACAAAAACATATACAAAGGTGACATAATAATACTTCAATTAACAGAAAAATAAAACAATTTTTTTAAAAAAATATTTATGGTAATATAATTTCATTTTTTTATTTTGTTCCATGAATTTTATCGATGAATATTACATACTATTATTATGTTAAATGAAATATATTAAAATTAAAAAAAATTCATTAATACATCTATTCAAAAATTATATTAATAATATCAAAATTCACATTAATGTAATTTTAGCTATGAATTATTTTATAAAATTACAAAACACATTATTATAATGGAATATTAGGATAATATATTGTTTATAATAGGATTATTTCAACATTTATGAGTTAATATAGTCCATATATTAAAAATTGTAACCTCTTTCATAGTGAAAAATTAGTTAGAGGGTCTAAGGTTAGTATGGGTTAACTATGGTGTTAAACAAAAAGTTATGGTAAAAAAACCCCCAATCTAGTAAAAATTATATTACATTATGGGATTAAAACTATATAATACCTTTATATTAATGTTACCATATTTTGGAAGATTTTATTGAGATTGACATTATATTAACACAATCTTTTATAAATGTCCAAAAGATCAACTCCCTAGAATTATATAAAGGTACTGACTCCCATAACAAAATTACACATTCTAAGCTATCTGGAATAACCAAAACCTAAAAAAATTCATCCCCAACATATTTATTCACATATTATATGTTATGTAATTCCCAAAATTCCACCCCAAGGATAATTAATAAGATATATAAAGAAGTTATTTAAAATAATTTGTAATCACCTTTTTAGGAATATACGGTTATTTTCTGGGATAATTTTTTCAAATATTATAGGGATTTTAGTATCCAAAACTGGATATAAAATTTAGAATTATATTTAACTAATTAATTTATATAATGATATTTTAATGGTATTTATACTCGTCAATGAAAATAATACATTTTTCTGCTTATAATCCATTTTAGATATTTTTTAATGATACTATAAATATTTTTTCTGGATGGATTATTATTTGTTTGACTATAGAAATTTTAAAATTTATATGTTATATTTTAAACATGTAAAATTATGTATATTGTGTTTATAATATTTATTTTTACCATTAATATAATGAATGAATTTGAATTAGCGAGTAATAGAAGTGCCCACTATTGTCCGTTGATGCATTAGTATGTCTCATTAGACAAACTATATTGGGTATTTGGTTATGGTATTACCCACTTATATTGATTTCCTTACATGAATCCTTGATAATATTATTTGATATCACAGAACATGCCCTTGTTATTTGTTTCAGATATTTGGAATTATGCATTACACCATTATGATAATTGTATTACTGTATATCTGATTATTTAAATAGTTATGTTTTTTGTGGATAAGATTCAATATTATGTTATTATTTATATATCACTTTTTATCATCAGTTTTTCCTTCCATATTAACCTTTATTAATAACATTTTGACTAAATGGAATATGTATTCTAAAATGAAACATTTAATATTTAATAAAAAATATGTACTCATGATAAATTATAATTTATGTAACACTTTTTTATCATATAAGATGAGTATTTTTTTATTTACTTTCCCTATGATATGATGATGAAATATTTTAAAATGTTCAATGATACATATAATATACTTTTAATTTTTTATTTATTTAATTTTTAAAATTGTTATTTTAAATTAATGATGTCATATAGATTATCGATACAATAAAACATTTTGGGTCATTTTGTTTTTTTTTTGCCTTCTGTCAATGTAATAATGTTTCATCCATCTTGGGGATTCTAGGGTTGGGTTATTTACATTCCTAAAATTAATAATAATAATCCACAATTTTTTCTTCATCCTAAACAATGAAAATTAATTTTTCATGCTTCCAAAACTAGAGAATAAAAACTACCATTCATGTGGTAATGATCCGTTAGCTGGTAGTTAATATATTATCAGTCCCACATAAACGAATGTGGATATTTCATCCTTGATAGATAAATTTAAAATTTTCCCTCCATATTTCATTTATAATAAGATCATTATTTAAGGATTAATATTTTTTACGAAAAACAAACGGATTATTTAATCTGTCCCTCCAAAAAAAAAATTTCTCATAATAAAAACAATAACATTATCAAATAAAGTCCCTATTGACATAATTCATTATGGTTCCATCATATAAAAGTACCAAAAATTATAATTTGGGAATAAATAATCATTGTGTGAATCTATATAATTTTGAAACACACTTTTAGGATATCAAAAAAATGACATGTTATTTTCAATCTATAAGGAACTTTTTTTAATTTATATCACACTTGATCATCTTGTATTCGAATAATTTATAAGGGATTATAAATAAAATTCTAATTAACCCATGGATATCTATACAGAGTGTCTATTAAGGTGTTAATTCATTGAATAAATTGTTCATTTAACAGTTACAATCATGTTAAAACCTTATCCCCCAGTCAATTTTTTTAATATTAGTTTCTTCTATGAAACCACCACATCCACTTTACCTAATATAGAAAGAAATTATCTTCTCTAGGAAGACATGATACCAATATGCTATCCATATTATTTTCGAACATAAATTATATAAATCCAATAATTAATCTTTCATTTTTACCCATTTAAACTATGTTAATAATTTTCTTTATTAATAATTTAAATGAGTCATAGACAATAGAAATATATTTTTAAAATTTCTAAACTATTATTAATATTTGGTGTTCAATTTTTTTTTGATTTTTTGTCATTAAAGTGTTATTAAATAAGAAAATTAGTACCTAGAGGAAACTGTAACTCCAGGGAACTCATGATCAAGGAATGATGACAGCCCAACATGGGTATGTACTGGGAACAATGGAACTGAATTAGTGTGACCCAAGATTTGATCATTTTATGTGAATAGATAACCCACAAAAATATAAATTGGGGGTATCCCTGTAATTAATATCTATATGATACACTCACATTGTGCTAAACTATTCCTAAATTATAAAACTAAATCATCATGGAAATTCTCACATCTCTAACACTTATAAATTCCTCAATTCTAAGACACTTGTTCTCCCCAACTACTCATGCTTACCTACCACTTAAACTCCCTGGACCACAATGAAAGATATAAAAATCATCTATGGACCCCATTAGTTATATTCAAAACAATATTGGTCAAATATATGATGTTAATTAACTCCATGAATAAGTTTCATAGGATCATGGGTCTAACATAAACCCATTTCAATCATGTGATAACTAGCTCATTAAACCATGATGACTACGACCACCTCTATATCTTACTACATGGTTTGATGTAAAAATAAGTTGTCGATAAATGAAATGGTTGAAGAAATGTCTTCATATTCCATAGTTATGTTGGTTAATAAGACTCCTGATATCAATGCAACTAATAATATTATGTGAGGATTTTAGTATGACAAGGTGAATGTTTTTAAAATTCGTTTCAGATTCATCAAAACACTCTATAACCACATGAGATACTATGTTGCTTGATTAGAATCCAGGCCTATGACTTATGAAATCTTATGTAGGTTAATACTGATTTAATTTTAGATATGTGAAAATCATTTGAAAGTGTTTTAAAAGGATTTCAATCCATGATTGTATTAAACAAATATTGATAAACATTTTTGAAAAAAATATTTTCAATGATTTTGATAATGACTTGAATTTTATAATATATTAGAGAATAAATAGAATTTATGACCTAATTCACATTGTAATTTCCATATTAAAAACATTATGTAATATAATAGGAGATACAATGATCAATCTATCCCGAAATTAATTTTTAATGCTATGTGTTTTTTGGAAATGAACATTCAAATATTGTGCTACAAATTTTACACTGTGAATCATCTATTCACATATGGATCCCCATATCAAAACCATATTTACGGATTTTATATATCTAAATTATGTGGGGGTGGGGGTTATTAACCTTTTACTAGGGTCTATTGAAATGAATTTGAAGTTTTTATAAGGAGGTTTATAATTTTTTAGTTGTATGTAGCTCGACCATCTATGTGGATTATCTAATAGGGATCTGAATATGGTAGGTAGTTCGTAGTTGGTATTTTTATTCTATTTTTATTTAATTTTTATTATTTTACATATCATGAATATTTTTATTATTTTTAATCAATTTACTGTTATTAACTCCTTATTTTAACTCTTTTATATTCTATCATATATTCTCTCAGTTATTGTTTTTACCCTATTCATCATCAATGACCATTCGACCATGATTAGTTACTCCCATAAGAGAGTGTGGGATTAGTGGATTATTTTGAGTACCCAAATGTATTGTTTTCAAATAACATTTGAAAATGTGTTATTAATTATTATCATGTTGTGATTTAATTTTTTTCTCATTTCCATTAAGTAACCAACTAAACATGTTTAGTGATGAATAAATCATAGTATGGATAAGATAAAAAATTCAATAAAACATAGTTGGATTAGTTTTCTATTTTTTATCCAGTCATAAAAAATATATTTATATCAATTCATTTATCAGCGTGTTTTGAGATACAATGATAGTATTTGTGAAACTTACCTAGTTTATAGTCAATAAGTGTATTATTTCACAAATAATTGGTTTGACTAACCTATGAGTGAATTTTAATAGATATATTTCATAAAACGACCTATGAAACCAGTCTCTTTGTATTATTATTTAAATTATGGACAATGATAGATTAATAATTCAGTATATTAAATTCACTCTGCTGTGTGTCGTGATCAGGATAGGATCATGCCAATCAATATATTAGTCAAGAATTTGCTCTACAGTTCCCTATTTCTTGTGATATTTACTGATTATCACACGTCCTATTCTACATTCAAGAAATTCAGTGATTTCTATCACCATACATTATATTTATCTAATTTTATTTAATTAGATGTTATAATGACATCCTAAAAATAAGAAATATTTTTATTCCATTAATAAATAGTATTAGAATATATAAAATTTCTAATGAAAAATTCTATAGGTGAATATCTTTCCATATCACATTTTTATTTTTTGAATTTATTATAGGTATTTTTTTCATTTTTTTAACTTCAATATGTAGAGACCCTAAGCTTGACGTACATGGACATTACATTACTTTTTCGGAATACTTAATACATAACAAAAATAGACACACATGGACCGTAATAGTTTATTGTCTTTGGACGCTTTGAACGTAATCATCTAATCGTGGTGAAAGATCATCAACATCTCCCATAATGATCTTCCAATTTTTGTTTCCTGACCTAAAACCTTTATTTTGATCCTGTGGAAAAATAAAACATAAAAAGGGTGAGCTTAAATGCTCAGTAAGGGTATGCATGGATAAAATAAAACATTCCATATACATTGGAACTAAAAAAACTTGAACATAATGTTTAAACATGAAAATCTTGAGCAACGACATAAAACATGGAAGTACAGAAGGCATAGATCATAATGGAACATAAACCATGATAAAATAGCATGAGAATAAAACATGTAATTGTGGAATCCATTAAGCACATGTAATTATTTCCATAGTACCCAAGGAATTTCTGCCAAGACCATCTTAGTGGACAAAGTCCCATTCTGAATCGAGTTCACTCCTCGTTTCAGTCCTGTAACACTGAACCAGATTAAATTACCATTCCAGCCAAGTCTATCTCATGAGATATAAAATCTTTACCCAATGCATTGGAGGGAGATATAGGTCCCACCCATCTCATAATGAAATCATTCTTAATTTTTCCACAAAAAACATACATCATTCATAATAACCCAATAAACAAAATGGGTTTCATAAACATCATTCCATCATCACATAATCCATATAAAATAAATGGATATCATTTCATAATAATAAAAGTGAAACCATTTAAATCATAGAGAGATGATACTTGAAACATACACATATGAAATAATTTCATCTTAGATGAAAATTGGTTTTGATAAAATACTTGAAATGAATTCTTGGGGAAAATATCCTTTCTTCTTCAAAATCAATTTCTTTTCACAAAACATCATACAATTTTAAAAGAAAGATATTTTGTTGAAAACAGTAATGAAATATTTTGGAGGAAGCTTCATGAAAATAAGGCTTTATGAAACTGTAAAAATCCTTTCATGTCGTATAAGTTAAAAAAACATTCTTCTCGTACTTTTGTCGAAAAAGTAAAAAAAGTACCTCGTAACGTAAAAAAAAGAAAGATTCCTTAAATAACATGTAGTAAAAGTCAAAAAGTAAAAAATGGGTAAAAATGACTTTAAAAATACATGAAAACACTTTTATAAAACATGGACATGGATGATAGAAATAACCCCAGTAAATACTTACAAATAAGCAATCTCGGATAAAAATGAGATTTGCAAAATTTATCCCTTACCTTTTGTCTGATATGCTTCGTATGTATCCGAAACTCCTGTATAATGATTTAAATAATGTCATTGACTTATTAAATATTCATATTCATTGTTATGATATCATATATGGTTCCCTTATGACTTTATATTACCCGTTCTTTTGTAAATTCCATGTTAAAGAGTGTTTTGGGTAAAATCGTTTCATTTGTCATCCGTGTTTTGACTTGTAATTATTCATATGATTACGTAGATCATGATTACATAATTCCAGAATATAAAACATGATTTATATATAATATATATTAAGAATATACCTATATATAATATATCGATAAATGGAAAGAAATACACCGTTCATGGAGACGGTAGGCCGTACGTATGCATGAACGCTGTTTTCGTTTCCATATTGAGTTGAATGGAATTAAGTAGATGAAATACATATATACATAAATCCAGTAGCTTTATAATGTCATATATTTCATTATTATTGCTTATATATACTTTATAATCATTCTTAAATGGTTAACATGGAGAATGAATCTCATCGCGTCGTGGAGACGGTATTCCGTACGTACGAATGAGAGATGATATAGTTTCCATAATTATTGAATTGAATTGGAGTGGATGATACAATATATCAGAATCATTATGATGTTATAATAAATGTATATAGTTATTAATTACACCATTATACCCATCCATGTAAGGTGTTGGTGGAAAAACAGATTACACCATGGCGTGGAGACGGTATTCCGTACATACGCACGCGCGGTGATTTTGCTTTCCATTGGATTGATAGAAAGTGAAATGGGGTTGTTTCATATTTATAATAAAAAATCAGTATATTAGTGATACTGATGTTATTACTTTATAATGAAACATCTAAAGAAGAAGAAGATGAAGAAGAAAGAAGCTTGAAAGAATCGGGAGAAGAAATTACCTCTTCTTCGATACGCCTCTTTGTCAGGGTTTGTCCGAGCGTGAAGGCTCAAATTGGTGTGAGGAGGAGAGGGAGGAGGTTCCCTTTCACAAGGGAGGAGAGGGGCACCTTTGGAATTCTTAAATATATTAATTTATAATAAATATTACCCCACAAAAAAACCTCAAAAAATGACTCATATTAGAATATTAGATGAGATAGGGTTTTAATCTCATCAAACAATCAAATTTAGACATGTTTGGATCTTTTTTTAAACCTTATCATTTTGATTTATCCTTATTTATTCTATTTAAGTTTATTTGTGGTAATAAAAGTCTAAATTTTAAATTATAAAAAATAATTACTTATTTGTTGAGAATTTTCAATAATTATTTACTTTATAACATTATAGAACATATGAATTTAAATTTATAATTTTTAAATATTTTTGTGATTTTTAAACAATTTTATAATATGTTATTTTTATAAAATAACAATAATGTCAATTTTGACACTATTCAGTTATTTGAATTTAAATAAAATATATACAGAAGTTATTTTTGAACTAAAAGCTTTAATAGATTAATAAATGGTCATATGTATCTATAAAATTAGTGTATCACATTAAATAGTTCATATAATATTTATTTTATTATTTTTAAAACCATTTATTTGGTTTATCTCTTAATAAAATAATTACTACAACATTTGTGTATAATTATTTAATATACTGATTTTTTGTATAAAAATTTAAAATAAAATCCTATGATGATTATAAATCTATTACATTTCACAACAATACTTTTACTGGAATTTATCATATTAAAATCACAATATTTAAATTGTTATATTTATTAAATTATGAAGCTGACATCTTTGGCATCATTTAAAATAAAATAATATAATTGTCATAATCACTTTTATAAGGATCCAAATAGTTATATATTAGGTAATTTGATGATTAAGGTGTATATATACACTACCAATAATTTTCGGTCAGGTTTGTGGGCCTTTTAATGGGTATTATTATTTCAATAATAACTATATTACTTATTTTCCACTTAATAAATAATTTCTCTATCATTAATGAATCAATATTAATGTCAATTATTTAATCCCTAAAAATTCTAAATAATTTATAATGATGTAGATAATTTTATTATCTTTCTGGAGACTATTCATGTTCGAAGTTTTATGATGTTTATCAATAAATTAAAATTATTATACTTATAAGATTTAAGAGAGTGACATGTTGTCACTTTCTTTGGTTTTAATAATAATTAAATTATTTTCATGGTAAAAAGTCTATAAAATGAATCTAATTCAACCATTAGTTGATATGGGTTTACTTTTAGCTATCCAATATAATTTTGGCATGTGTTAGGGTAATTTTATAATATTATATTTGCCCTTAATTACCCGATTTACCTTTAACTATGGTAAATAAAATTTACCGTAGTTACTATTCATAATTCACAAAAATAAAAAGTATCCTATTAAAATAATTTGGACCCACTGATTCCAAATATGGAATCCATTTTTTCAAATTCAGTACACAGAAGTTGCAGAAATTAAATTAAAATTAATCCCGTTGTTGAATGAAAATGGGTTTTTGTTTAAAACATTGCAAAAGATTGAATTGATTTAACATATGAATTGAATGTAAAATCAATGCTAATGACATATATTATATTAAATGGTAAAAATATATTCTATTTATACTTTAAAACCATTCAATATTATAATTTAACCATATAAATTATTACGATGAAAAAAGTTGTTTTTCATTAAAATATAGCGTGTTTTTACTATTCATCAAAATATGAAAGTTACCAGAATAATACGAAACTTTTATCCAAAGTAAATTTTAATTTCTTGATTCCAAAGAAGAATTTTATTTTGTCAAATTGAATTTAAAAACAAGTCAAAAACTAGATTTAAAGTGGGTGCGACATCAAAAGGCGGCAAAACTGCATTTTTTTAAAAATACTTATTTTACCCGAAAAAATTATTTTGTTCTTATACCATGTTCTAAAAAATATGTAAGATGAATAATAATGTTAAAAAATTCAAAAATTAGTTAATAATATTCATAACGGCTTGTTCATAATAATATTATAATAATATGTCGTTGTTTAGTAAAACCCGGTATTGCGTACAACACACGCTATCGAGGAAGGTCGCGATTGCGTGTAATGCAAGCCAAGTCTGGGTTGCGTATTGTTAAAGAATCCTTTGTTGTTTTGTATAACAGAATCCAAACATATTTCATTTATAAATTGAATATATATATATATATACTCAATGTTGCGTAGAATAACTATTATCAAAATTGTGTGTCACACGATCCAAGAATAGTGTTGCGTATACTATAAGCTAATACAGTGTTGCGTATAATGCAAGGTAATATTGGTTTATCATACAACACAAGACATTAATGAAATTAAAAGAATATTTTTCATAAAATCTCAGGGTGTTACATTCTACCCCCCTTAAAATGAATTTCTCTCTCGAAATTCGTAGGGGTTATAAATGGTTTACTGCTCGAAAGTTTGTTTAATAGAAACCCACATCGTAAAAAGGAATACCTAAACATGGATTTAAAAACTAAATTATGAAATTTAACGGTTACCCAAATTAACTCATCACTGTGTTTCCACGTAGGAGAATATAGGTGAAAATGTGGATATGGAAGAAAAATCTAACCATAAAGTTCTGATGGAGAGTGGTAGAGAACATGGCTATGAAAAAGCCAACAATCACGAAGCTATTGATTTGTGATGATCTAAGGTACCATCTGATTCATCGGATATAAGGGAACTAGGACAACATTTTTGGTTTTCAAGATCATTTCCCTAAAGATGATGAATTAAAAGAAATACTTGCATGATTTTGGTAAAATCTCACTGTTGTTCGTGAATTGAACAATTTTCAAATCATCCCTTAAAGAAATGAAGTTGAATTTTTTATTCATGATGTGTTAGCATATCATGTGATAGAATGATGAGTCATTCCATCTCTTTCAAACAAAAGGTTAGAAAAAGTTATAAGTCCATCTTATGGTAAGATTAATCGTATATGGGTCCAAAAATGAACTTATACTTCATATATCATACCACTTAAAAAAATAAAACTAGTTTCTACTAACCAGGGACTTCCTGTAGGCTAGTGGTAGGCGATAAAGGCCAGTCGCACTTCGGTTGTGGGTTCAATTCTCAAAGCCTTGTCCGACACGATGGGTTGTCGCCCGTCTTGCAGGTTGTCCTTTTTCTAAAACTACATTACTATATCATCCCATAAATAATATCGAAAAAAGGTTCTATCCTTAAACAATACTAACTTATTTCCAACATAATCCATTCAAATCTTTAGGCTTATCCATAGTATTGCAGTCCATTGTCATATTATAGTGAAAACTATTACCACAGATTTCATATAAGAAGCATGTTAATACCATCGTTGATCAAGATATATCATAAGATATGTCTTGTTGGTCACATTACAAATGTTCGAAGGCCTTAATCATGTATTCTCTCGAAAAATGAATACCCATTGATCCTTAATGAAAACATGAATGCAGTTAAAAGTTAACACTTTCCACATACCAAAATCCTCAAAATTATATATACTCAAACAATGATATCACTTAGTCCTTATATCAATCATGAGCTCATGAATACAATCAAACATCTCATTATCTTCTTATTCCTTCATTATGCGCGTATCATCTACTTTACAAAAATATCTGAATAACAAACCATGGTTACTGGTACAATATACTTTCAAATACTTTTAGGAAAAACAATAGTGTAACAATCCTTAGATGATTCTTTATTCCATAGTACCATTAACTATACAACATAACTCTCGATAAATATACTATCATTCCACTACCTTCTAAAACAACCGACTGAGCTTCAACACTTATTTCAGCTCATATATCATTTTTAGTTTCCTCATCATCATCCACATAAATACTACCCATATGACCATGCTGATTCTCTTAATAAGACTTTCCATTAGGGAATTGGTTTGCATAATGCCCGTACATTCCACATTTAAAACATCTAATCATTGTTTATGTCATAGCAATACCATTATCCTTGTCCATGGTGTTAACTGAACCATTTCTTTGCACTTACTGGATTTGTGTCCTTCTTTTCCACACCCAAAGAATCTTCCAGTTCCTTTGAAACAATCTCCCTTATGCCTCTTCCCACATGATTTACATGAGGTATATTGAACTTTCATTCCTCTATGATCTTCATGAAACTCCATCTTTCTCTTATTATCTGAGTCAGGAAACTTACCAAAGTTGAGATTATTGATCATATTATGAGATTGTAGATTAGGCATAATAACGATGTTTAGACTTCCAGATCCCGTTTCAATTGGTTTCTCATGAAGAAAATCATTACATTGTCCATCATATCCTCCATTATCATGAATCTTCCTGTTTCCAGCGATTTTCTAAAACCCAAATAGAATAGTGTGAGAGGCAAAAATCATGCTAGGGAAAACAACATAGTAAAGGTGGAGCATCCTCAATATATAACATCTTAGGTTAAATTCTAATATCATTACCGTTGTTCTAGGACAATATCTTATATGTATTCTTATCCTTAGGTACATCCCTAGACATACCATAGAAATACCTCTAGGGATCTCACTAACGTTTTCGTATCCTAGTTTCAAATGGTTGACTAAACCTTTCCTCTGATACCAACTGTAGAGACCCTATGCTTGACGTACATGGACATTACATTACTTTTTCAGAATACATAATACACAACAAAAACAGAAACACAAGGACCGTAATAGTTTAGTGTCTTTGGAAACTTGGAACGTAATCTTCTAATCGTGGTGAAAGATCTTTAACATCTCCCATAAAGATCTTCCAATTTTTGTTTCCTGACCTAAAACCTTTCTTTTGATCCTGGGAAAAAATAAAACATAACAAGGGTGAGCTCAAATGCTCAGTAAGGGTAAGCATGGATAAAATAAAACATACCATATACATTGGAACAAAAAAACATGAACATAATGTTTAAACATTAAAATCTTGAGCAACGACATAAAACATGGAAGTACACAAGGAATATATCATAATGGAACATAAACCATGATAAAATAGAATGGGAATAAAACATGTAATTGTGGTATCCATTAAGCATATGTAATGATTTCTATAGTAGCCAAGGCATTGCTGCCAAGACCATCTTAGTGGACAAAGTCCCATTCTGAATCGAGTTCACTCCTTGTTTCAGTCCTGTAACACTGAATCAGATTAACATACCGTTCCAGGCATGTCTATACCATGAGATTTAAAATCTTTATCCAATGCATTGGAGGGAGATATAGTTCCCACCCTTCTCATAATGAAATCATTCTTACTTGTGCCACAAAAAAACATACATCATTCATAATAACCCAATAAACAAAATGGGTTTCATAAACATCATTCCATCATCACAGAATCCATATAAAAGAAATGAATATCATTTCATAATAAGAAAATTGAAACCATTTAAATCATAGATACATGATACTTGAAAAATACACATATGAAATAATGTCATATTAGATAACAAATGGTTTTGATAAAATACTTGAAATGAATTCTTGAGGAAAAAATCCTTTCTTCTTCAAAATAAACTTCTTTTCACAAAACGTCATGCAATTTTAAAAGACAGATATTTTGTTGAAAACCGTAATGAAATCTTTTGGGGGAAGCTTCATGAATATAAGGTTTTATGAAACCGTAAAAATCATTTCTTGTCATATAAGTTAAAAAAACATTCTTCTCGGACATTTGTTGAAAAAGTCAAAAAAGTACCTCGCAACGTAAAAAAAAGAAAGATTCCTTACATAACATGTAGTAAATGTCAAAAAGCCAAAAATGGGTAAAAATGCCTTTAAACATACATGAAAACCCTTTTATAAAACATGGACATGGATGATAGAAATAACCCCATTAAATACTTATGAATAAACAATCCGGGGTAAAAATGAGATTTGCAAAATTTATCCCTTACCTTATGTCTGATATGAATCGTATGTATCCTAACCTCCTATATAATGATTTAAATAATGTCATTGACTTATTAAAGAATCATATTTTTTGTTATTATATCATATATGGTTCACTTATGACATTATATTACCCGTTCTTTTGTAAATTCCATGTTAAAGAGTGTTTTGGGTAAACTCGTTTCATTTGTCGTCCGTGTTTTGACTTGTAATTATTCATATGATTACATAGATCACGATTAAATAATTCCAGAATATAAAACATTATTTATATATAATATATTTTCAGAATATACATATATATAATAGATCGATAAATGGAAAGAAATACACCGTTCATGGAGACGGTAGGCCGTACGTACACATGAACGCTGTTTTCGTTTCCTTATTGAGTTGAATGGAATTAAGTAGATGAAATAAATATATAAATAAATAAAGTAGCTTTATAATTTCATATATTTCATTAATAATTCTTATATATACTTTATAATCATTCTTAAATGGTTAACATTGAGAATGTATCTCATTGCGTCGTGGAGACAGTATTCTGTATGCACCCACGAGCGATGATATCATTTCCATAATTATTGAATTGAATAGGAGTGGATGATACAATATATCATAATCAGTATGATGTTATAAAAACTATTTATAGTTATTCATTACACCATTATTCCCATCCATGTAAGGTGTTGGTGGAAAAACAGATTACACCACGGCGTGGAGATGGTATTCCGTACGTACGCAGGCGCAGTGATTTTGTTTTCTGTAGGATGGATAGAATATGAAATGAGATTGTTTCATATTTATAATAACTAATATGTATACTAGTGATAATGATGTTATTAATTTATAATGAAACAACTAAATAAGAAGAAGTTGAAGAAGTGACAAGCTTGAAAGAATAGGGAGAAGAAATTACATCTTCTTCGATACGCCTCTTTGAAACCTCCTCTTAGGGAACTAAGATTGGTCATTAAACTATACCAGAACCCCTAGAATGTTTCTAGGGATGTGTAAAAGATAATTTGGCAGGGGTTTGCCGAGATTTAAGGATCAAATTTTTGTGATGAGGAGAGGGAGGAGGTTCCCTTTTATAAAGGAGGAGAGGGGGCACCTTTGGAATTCTTAAAAATATTAATTTATAATAAATCTAACCCCACATAAAAACCTCCAAAAATGACTCATATTAGAGGATTAGATGATATAGGGTTTTAATATCATCAAACAATAAAATTTAGACATGTTTGGATATTATTTTAAACCTTATCATTTTGATTTATCCTTATTTAATCTATTTATGTTTATTTGTGGTAATAAAATTCTAAATTTTAAATTATAACAAATAATTACTTATTTGTTTAGAATTTTCCAAAATTGTTTACATTAAACATTATATACCATATTAATTTAAATTTATAATTTTTAAATATTTTTGTGATTTTTAAACAATTTTATAATATGTTATTTTTATAAAACAACAATAGTGTCAATTTTGACACTATTCATTTATTTGAATTTAAATAAAATATATACAGAATATATTTTCGAAATAAAAGCTTTAATAGATTCAGAAAAGGTCATATGTGTCTATAAAATTAGTTTATCACATTAAATAGTTCATATAATATTTATTTTATTATTTTTAAAACCATTTATTTGGTTTATCTCTTAATAAAATAATTACTACAACATTTGTGTATAATTATTTTATATACTTATTTGTTACATAAAAATTTAAAATAAAATCCTATGAGGAATATAAATTTATTAACATTCACAATAATACTTTTACTCGAATTTACCATCTTAAAATCATAATATTTAAATTGTTATATTTATTAAATTATGAAGCTGACATCTTTGGCATCATTTAAAGTAATATAATATAATTGTCATAATCACTTTTATAAGGATAAAAACGGTTATATATTAGGTCATTGGATGATTAAGGTGTATATATACACTAAAAATAAGTTTTTTTCAGGTTTGGGGGCCTTTAAATGGGTATTATTATTTCAATAAAAACAATATTACTTATTTTCCACTTAATAAATAATTTCTATATCATTAATGTATCACCATTAATGTCAATTATTTAATCCCTAAAAATTCTAAATAAATTATCATGATGTAGATAATTTTATTATATTTTTGGAGACTATTCATGTTCGATTTTTTATGATGTTTATCACTAAATTAAAATTATTATACTTATAAGATTTAAGAGAGTGCCATGTTGTCACTTTCTTTGGTTTTAAAAATAATTAAATTATTTTCATGGTCAAAAGTCCAAAAAATGAATCTAATTCAACACTTAGTTGATATGGGTTTACTTTTAGCCATAAAATATAATTTTGGCATGTGTTAGGGTAATTTTATAATATTATATTTACCCTTAATTACCCGATTTACCTTTAACTATTGTAAATAAAATTTACCGTAGTTATTGTTCATAATTCCCAAAAATAAAAAGTAGCCTAATAACATAATTTGGACCCACTGATTCCAAATATGGAATCCATTTCTTCAAATTCAGTTCTCATAAGTTGCATAAATTAAATTAAAATTAATCCCGTTGTTGAATGAAAACGGGTTTTTGTTTAAAACACTGCAAAAGATTGAATTGATTTAACATACGAATTCAATGTAAAATCAATGCTAATGACATACATTATATTAAATGGTTAAAATATATTCTATTTATACTTTAAAAACATTCAATATTATAATTTAACCATATAAATTATTATGATGAAAAAAGTTATTTTTCATTAAAATATAGCGTGTTTTTACTATTCATCAAAATATGAAAGTTACCAGAATAAAACGAAAAACTTATCCAAAGTAAATTTTTATTTCATGATTCCAAAAAAGAATTTTATTTTGCCAAATTTAACTTATAAACATGTCAAAACTAGATTTAAAGTGGGTGCGCCATCAAAAGGCGGCAAAACTGCATTTTTTGAAAAATACTTATTTTACCCAAAAAAATTATTTTTTTCTTATACCATGTTCTAGAAAATGTGTAAGATGAATAATAATGTTATAAAATTCAGAAATTAGTTAATAATATTAATAAAGGCTATTTCATAATAATATTATAATAATATATCGATGTTTAGTAAAACCCGGTATTGCGTACAACACAGGCTATCAAGGAAGGTCGCGATTGCGTGTAATGCAAGCCAGTTCAGGGTTGCGTGTTGTGAAAGAATCCTTTGTTGTTTCGTATAATAGAATCCAACCATATTTAGTTTATAAATTGAATATATATATATATATATACTCAATGTTGCGCAGAATAACTATTATCAAAATTGTGTGTAACACGATCCAAGAATAGTGTTGTGTATACTGCAAGCTAATACTGTGTTGCATATAGCGCAAGGTAATCTTGGTGTAGCATAAAACACAATATATTAATGAAATTAAAATAATATCTTTCATAAAATCTTGGGGTGTTACACAATAATTCTATACTTTTTATTTCTTTCCATGTTGAAATTTCATATGATCCAAAACTATGCCCCACCATTGGAATACAATGAATCCCAAGTGGTTAAAACTAAATTTCAACTCTATATTTTCACCTTAATAATTGATATATAATGAATTGTATCCTTATTAGTATAATGAATTCTATCCTCATTAATTGAAAATCACCTATTATCATCCCCACAAAGTATCTCTTAAGAATCCAGGCCATCATGTAGATTGATTTTCTTATATATTGAATCATGACAACACATACAAAAACCTCAATGAAAAAATTCAGAATACAAACTAACCCCATCACTCTCAATTTTTATTCATGTGATTAAAAATAGGATGAATGAAAATAAATAAGAATTAATATAATTGGGAGAAGTTAAACACCACTAGTAACAAAATTTGTTCCAATTTATATTCTCTTATATGAAAAATTTTAATAATTTTTTATATTCGGATAGAATGGATTGCACTATAATATTATGATAAATATTAGTAAGATTTGGGGGAAATAAAAATCATTATAAAATGATGAAATTTTCAAGTATGATTGTAAATAAAAATACCTGGATTGTGATCAAAAGGAAAAAAATGAAAAACTGATAAATCATGGTTCAGATTAAGTATATCGTTAAGAATAAAATATATTATTACATGGAGACAATGATGAAAACCAATATTCCCTCAATAACATATATTAATAATTGAAAAATAATTAAAATTATAGACTAGAGGATAGAGATGAGTGTGATTGAATTAGTGTATGGTTTAGAATTTAATAAAGTTATAAATTAAATGATACAAATTAAAATCATAGATATCATCTATGTGGAGGAATAATGGTACACCCTCATGATATTTGAATAATATAAATTGAATACTATGAATGAGATATTTTATGTCATCTAAGACAACCAAATTTATCTTTATTATGATTTTTTTTATTTTATTGGTGGGCCTTCTTATACTAATACCAATAGGTAAAATGATCCACATAGCCCATAGAATCCATGTATGACCATATTATATAAAATCCACATTGTAGGATTATTTTAACATTTTATACACAATATAACATTTTGGTATTATATTCAATTGAATTAATTTGTGTTAGGGGTTATTCTTGGTGGAAATGAGATATTTTATATTTAGGAGAGAATGTAGGGTGTTTCTATCAGAATTTTGGAAAGGTTCACAATTTAATTCATTGTATTTCAATATTG
The DNA here is from genome assembly GCA_963277665.1 of Viscum album. Taxonomy (NCBI): domain Eukaryota; kingdom Viridiplantae; phylum Streptophyta; class Magnoliopsida; order Santalales; family Viscaceae; genus Viscum; species Viscum album. Next base: position 145,666,988 of record OY728133.1, on the reverse strand, counting down.
TTCCACCAGTTATTATAAATGATAAATTGGATAAACGAAAATAAATAAATAAAATCATTTTATATCATTGGTAATCTAAAAAACACCATTACTAAACTGATGATTTTAAAATAATTTAGACATAAGAGATGCATGTGAGACTGATCATGGGTACATTTTTGAAAAAAGGTAAAAAAAGATATAATATTAATGAAAATATGGATATTAATTTAGAAACACACAATTAGTGTGAAAATTAATTCATTATGATTACATAGTTCATGATCCATTAGTTTCTGATTAGAGATGTAAGGGAGATTAAATTTTTTATTGGTGTTGGGAATATCATTGATGGTGAATTTTTAATTTAATATATAATAGAATAGATTTTATGCTCATTTATGGACCCTACCTTTCTTCAAACATAAACTACTACCTACCCTCAGCCTCATTGTCATCTGATTGTTATATTAAACTATCATGATTAATTATGTTATTTATCAATAAGCGGTGGAGGATGTAGATTTAATGAATCATAACAATTAGGATCATATATCGAAGGTACTATAATAACACTATCAAATTGATACACTATGAGATAAGATGATACATTCATGTTTACGTAAATCATATATTGTATAGATATTGGTTAAATGTTTAGATTTATATGTCAAATGGGGATACATTATGAATTAAAAAACCTAAATGATGAATGGTGCTTGAATTATTCATTCGTATTTATTGTGATTTTAGAATAATCAATTATAACTTGTTTTTATGACATTCGTAATATAAAAATTCCCTTTTTGATGTTTGTATCCATTTGGATTAAAGTATATGATATTGAAGGAGGGAAAAAATATTTATGTTTTGTTTATTTGGTACCCATATTTCAAGAATATAATTGGAGAACATAAATTAATATATTTAAATAATTGAAAATGAATTTATATCCAATTTATTATTTATTTAATTTTCTTTCATTGTCATATTTTTTATGAGCTTTACAATTTTTTTTCAATTTTATGTTGGATTTTCAATTTGTTAGGTAAAAGTTTTAATTTATTTTTTGGGTATTTCATAAAGGGGTTTAAAAAAGTGATGTAGAAGACAATGGAAGAAATAAAATAATCACGTGGGTAAATATTGAATGAGGTGATCCTGAATTAGGGTAACTATAGAATCAACGATACAAATGTATGGTATCCTCTTCTATTATCATATGAGATGGTTAGATAACTCAAACATATATACACTTGAGATTTCTACAACATGATGCTTGTTGTAGGACTCTCACATTACATGGAACTGTTATAAACTAATAATACAATGTCCCTGTATATTCTCTTCCATCTCCCATTCCAGGATAGACCTCATCCTTGCCACCCAAACTCACCACCACTACATATACAATCCTGCAACAAAATCTCACTAGATCACCATGTGTGAGGAGGGTATATTCCCTAGTAGCCATCTGTTTGTTCAAACATGAGTTTGATACAACTATAAAATGTTGGGAACTACATGAATAATGTTTGGAATCATTATAAACCATTATGAAACTAGTTTTTGTTTTAGATAACATGTTCATGATATTGATATGATAATGGACACATTAATATAATGCAATATGATTGTATTTTCATCATAGATGTCTTAAAATGATACTATTGAGAATAAATCATATGACATTATGTAATATCGAATATAAACAATATGATATTGAAATTGTAACATAAACATGAGGATTTTTACCCAACGACATGTTGCATGTTTTTAAAAATGAATAAATTTTCCTCCTAACATTGACATTTCAAGTTAGATAATACATTCTATAAGTAAAATCAAAAGACCATTCCATGTGGTATATAAGGGATATAAAACCAAATTTAATTTGTTAAAAATATGAAATATTCGATTATTATTTAAACAAGGATTAAATACTTGATTTTTAAAAAATGAAAGTAACACATCTTTGATATGAGTTTATTTATAATTTTAAAAGGATATAAATGATAGAATTTTTAATATCCTATGTCCAATTGATGACCTAATTGACACTGTGAGATATGTATTCACAACCTGAAATATTGATAAATTGAATAACAAAGGCTACATAATTATCAATCATTATCCAATGTAACATTTCACACCATGAGTTTCTCAGTGAATTATGTTTCAAATATAGGGACACACTACTGACACCATGAATCATACATTAACGTCATCAACTAGAAGCCAATATAATATTCTATAGTCTCATTTTTATATTTTATAAGGGGGTTTTATTCCCCACTAACCTGATACCTTAGATAAAACATTGACAGATTTAAAAGTAGGATTATATATTGGAGATGTGTGAATTTTTTTTTCACTAGTGAGGTCTCACTACTAGTGTTCTATCGTAGGTAATTTATTAAGTAGATAACAATATTATCTATTTAATCTATGGTTTTATCATTGTCTGAAACCTAAATATTTTGATGACATTCTATTAATTTACCCGTATCTCACCTATATTTGTCTCACTAGAAATCCATGATTAATTCTATATTCTATGAATTTGACCTTATTCACTGAAGATTATGACTCAATGATGATTGTAAATGACCATAATAGAGGATGGGTTTAATAGAATAATGTGATTTCTACTATGAATTATTTTTTTATTACATATGTACTGGTTCAATTTTTTAGTTTCTTATTTAGATGTAATTATTTATCATATATTTCTTTAAATCACTTACTCATAATGTTTAGTGATGAATAAATTATAGTAAAATTTAAATAATTGATGAATTACAATTCATTTGTATTATTATGATGTTATTTATTTGGTCTTAATTCATCGTATTTATTTCAATTCTTACAACCATGATTATTGAGATGCTCCGAATTTATTGATGAAATTGTACAACTTGGTATTGAATATATATATATAATTATAATTTCATTATTATCATATTTTATTTTCATTTGACTGAATTTTAATTACCTAATTTTGTATTACTATCCCAAAAAATTGATCTCCAACCATTTTAATTTTATTTCCTTATATAGTTTGTTTTGTCATAGGTAATTTTAATAAATTCACTCAACTGTGTGTCATGTTACTAAAAATATCATTATAACCTAACTATTAGTCAAGAGTTTATATTATGATACCCAATTCCTCATGGGATATACATCAATACTCACACATCATATATTATATTCTAGTAATTTTGTAATTTATGTTGGCATGATTTATAAGATTCGGTTTTTATTTGTCTAGTGGATTTATATAATTTTTTCTTAAACATCCAACCATAATTCATTAATTAATATAATATAGGGTATTCTAACTATAATTATGCTTAATCTAAGAGATCTCACATACAATTCTCATTCATGTTTTAAATAATAACACGAATGTTATCTATTACCATCATAGGTGACCAAAAAAATTTATAAATAAATATTTCCAATTTTTAGATAAAGATTAATTACATATAATTATGATCCGTGATTGAATTGTAAATGATTATTATCATTGAGAAACATTTATATGTTAAAAAATAAGTACATAGAATGTCTAAATCATATCATAGTATGATATTCACAACTAGAACCCATAAAAGACCTATCATTATTAAAACATCTCTACATATCCTTGGTATAAATAAAACATAATAAAGTGTGATCTCAGATGCCCATGAACGGTAAAAAAGAAGGATATTCTTGAATGGTCATTTTAAACCATGAAATGAGAATAAGTGTATGAATGGTTTTTCTTAATGTTGGAATATAATAACAAAAAATTTGTATATAACAATAATAATTCATGGAATGATGTTTTACAAAGAAAATGGCCTAATTAATAATTAATTCAAAGAACATGATCCCTGAGAACATAAAATTATCATAAGATAACATCACAAAAATAGTGGAATAAAATGAGGATTCATTATATTCATTGAACACTAATGTCAAGGATACCCACATGGATATTCATCACCTGTCAGTCATGGGATAAAGTCATAAGTACATACATTTAGATTGGTATAACCTCAATTGTACCCTCATTTAGATTTGATGTAACCTTTAATATACCCTTTGATCTCATAAAAAATTATTCATTTCCCAAATTTTGGGATTGATATGACATACCCAGGCATCACATAATCATTATCCATTCATTTGTATGACACACCATGTTGAAAACATTTTTACATTTTATCTTAACCAATGGAAATGAAAATGGATTTCATAATTATTTCATCTTCATAATGACATATAAAATAAATAATTAATAATTATTGTGTCGTTGTATCATATAACTAGTGAATCATAATTATTAATAAAGGATGTTATCATTGATTAATACTTATTTTAAATGATAAATTTTAATTTTTTAAAGAAAATTATATTTTAATTTTGAAATTACAAATTAAAAATATAATTTTTTATAAATATAAATGGAAAAAATTTATTATAAAATAATTATGGAAAAATTTAAGGGTTTATTGAAATGAAAATAAATTCCATTATGGTTGGAAATTCTATGAATTTGTTTTATACTAATAGATTCATTTCATTGAAACATTTTGAAAAAAGTGCCTCATTCTAAAAAATACGATGTTTTATATAAAAGTAGTTAATAAAAATTAAAAAATCTGTACTATAACATTAATAATTTATTATATGATATTAAAAAAATTATTGGTATAATTTAAGTGAAAACATGGAATGGATCCAAATATTCATGGTCATCTATGTAACACCCCAAGCTTCCTTGGTATGTATCCTTTCGAATAATGCAATGGCGTGCATTGTACGCAACTTCGAGATTTTAACACACCATAACCAATCAAACTAGCCGTTATGAATAGAAATACCTACTTTTTGAAATTTTATAAATTCTATCTCTCCAAATGGACTTCATTTTTGGATTTGGAATATCGAAATTATCCTAGGAAGAAATTTTGGTAATTTTCGGATAACTTTCATATTTTGATGAATATTGAAAATTACTAAATTTTAATTAAAAACAACTTTTTTAATCAAAATAATTAATAGTGATAAATTATGAATTTTAGTGGTTTTAAAGTATATTTAGAATATATTTTTACCATATAATACAATGTGGGTCATTGAACAAAATTTCACATTTAAACCAGACATAAACAAGTGACAATCTTTTGATAGTTACTATCTCTAAAAAACACGCCTTTTGTTTTAACAACGGGAATTAATTTTAAATTAATTTCTTCCACTTCTGTGTTTTGAATTTGGAAAAATGGATTCCATATTTGGAATTAGGATGTTCAAATTGTGTAAATAGGTAACTTTTATTTTTAAACATTTTGGATAATTACTCCGGTAAATATTTAATTTACCATGGTTAAAGGGTAAATCCGGTAAACAAGGGTTAAAACAATAATATTATAATAATACTAAATTACCTTAAAACGTGTCTTAACCCTATTGGTTCATACATGGTCGACAATGGGAATCTTTGGGTCAATTTTGGGACCCCATGGATCCACTTGTAAGTGATAATGACACTTTATTTTAATTAAGTTAAAATAAATACAAAAATGACACAAGCATATATCTTTTAACCAAACAATTTTTATAGAGGGTTATATATGTTGTATTTTAGATTATAAATATTCATTATAAAGATAAAATGATTTCCTACATAATTATATTTTATTTATAATTTTTAGACATTAAATAATTTAATTTATTAATGACACAATGATGATGAATTAATTAGTTTAATAGTGAAAAATTACAATAATGGATATTATAAATACCCAAATAAATAAAATATGAAACTTTTAATGAATTAAAATAATCTTCTAGGATAATATGACATATTAGGATTGATTTAATTGACTTTTTTCGAAGTAATAAATCTGTTATGAGTTTCACAAAAATCAACTATTGAATAGTGTCAAAATTGACATAAAAGAGTTCTTAAAACAAATATTATATTATTAATTGATATTAAATTCATTAATATCTAAGGATAGGCCAAGAGACTTATATCCTGATAGGTTCATCATTAATGGACCACTTGGGGGTCTCTTGGATGTATATAGTAATTTTATTAACCATATAATATAAAAATACAAAGAGACATTGTAAAAGTGAAACTAATTAACTAAGAGTTAATACTTAAAGATAAGGTTAATATAATGACCCAAACCTGTCTAAATTCTATTGGTTGAGTTTTTTTCGACCCATCCCCACCTTAAAATTTAAATAATAAACTTTGGAGCCATTATAAACCGAATATGAATTTATTATAAATTAATATTTCTAGCTTTTCCAAAGGTGCCCCTCACCCCTCTTATAAAAGGGAACTCCTCCTTCTCATTTCTTCACACCATCAAAGCCCTTTGGTTCTACCAAACCCTGCCCAAATACTATCTCAACTTCCCTCAATACAACCTAAAGGCCTTAGTTTGATCAGAAAGCCAGCCTATGGAGGCCTTTTGATCAAATCAAAAGGAAGAACCCGAAGAAGAGGTAATGTTTTCACCACCCCTTTTCAAATTCCTTTCTTCTTCCACTTCCTCTTTCTTTGTTATTACCATTATAAAATAATAACTCCAGTATCATATATATACTGTGATGTTATTATAAATATGGTACAACCATATTCAGTATTCTATCCATCCTTTGAATAACATGTCACCATACATGCGTACGTACGGCTTACCGTCTCCACGTCGTGGTGTAATTGTTATTCAATATATTATTATTTGGATGGGTATAATAATGATGTGTAACTCATGTAAATAATAAATATAACATGATAAAGATTCTGTATATATGATATAACATCCAATTATATATTATTTTAATATCAAAATAATGATATTGTCGCTCGTGCGTATGTACGGACTACCGTCTCCACGAACGCGATGAGATTAATTATCCATCATATCCATTCAAGTATAATTATAATTTGATTATTTAAAAATAGTATCTATGGACTTGATATCATTATGGATATTAATAATATACATCTCATTAATAAATATGGCTCACATAACAAAGAATATAAAGTAAAATGAACCTATTAACACCTGAAATGACGATAATTCTAAGATATTATTAACAAATCAATGTTAAAAGATAATATATGATATCATATTAAAGTAAATGATTCTTGTATAATTCAATAACAATTATTTCACCATTATACAGGAGGTAAACCTACCTTCGATCAAGGAAAAAGTACAATGTAAGGGATTTTCTTATCTCACTTTCAATTCCGTGAGATTTCCATTGTTCGCCACTAAATTATTGAAAGTGGTGTATTGTGTACTGCCATTTGATATATATTATCATGAATCTCTTTATATTCATTTTATTCTAGAAATAATTTGGTGGTTATTAACTTTTTTCCATATGACTCAGTTGATTAACGTGGTAAGGGGTTTCTTATCTCACTTTTAATTCCGTGAGAATTCCATTGATCACCACTTAATTATTGCATGTGGTGTATGTGTACTGGACATGATCGTATTCATTGTGTAATATACTTTAATTTATGGGTATTTACATCATCATGGTATGATACTTCTTTCATGGGTTCATGTTTCATAAGTTACCAAATCGATAAGGGAATTTGAGATTTCAATTTCCACTCATTCGGCTTTATGCATATTTCATTGATTATATTACTCCAAGATTATGTGTGGAATCACTATTCATTTGATTATGTCATAAATTCCACTCCCCTTCCTGTGGATATACTTTTGATACACATAATCACTCCACTGATAATTTCTCATGACATCGATATGAATTTGATAAGAGTAATTTTAACTCATTCCCCATTTTTTGAGTTAAACATCCAATTCATTGGTGTTGTTTTTTTAAAAGATTATGTGTAAATGTCATTTTGTTGTTTTACATTAAATATCCAATCATATTTAGTGTATATATATTTGTCACACATAATTATGTCATTGATTTATCCTTAACCTAAGGATATGGTCTTTATAAGAGAATTCATCTTAATTTACATTCCATTGAGACTTCTTTGTTGTTATAAACCAAATCACTTTTATGTGGTGTATATAATGTACTTTGACATAGTATATCATGAATCCCTTTATTCTCATGATATTACAAAGTTTTGATTACCTCAATTATTTGTATTCAAGTGTCTCCCTTTTGATTAGAATCTGTAACTAAAATACCATTTTTAAATGTTTTAAAGACTTATTCATTTAAATATTTCTCATTAATGTCCATGTTTTAAAAATGGTTTTAAGGATTTATTTATATGGACATTAAAGTTTAGAAATTAAAACTCCTTTTAAAAAATGTTTCAAAGTGGTATGGGACACGTTGATTCAAAAATCTATTTTTAAATTGCTTCTTGACAAATAGTGTGACTTTTAAATGATTTCATGAAAAAGGGGTATATTTCTCTCAAATGTCTTTGATGATTATTTTCATATATGTCAACATACTTCATTATTTTGATTGAGTTTAATTTGATACAATAAAATCTTCCATATTGTATCGAATGAGTTATGTTTGACTGTGGATGTGCTATTTTTATACCATTCATGGTTTGTGGTTAAAGTATTGACATTTCGTATGCTAGTTTTAATACGAATGTTTAGGTTATGTTTAAACATGTTCATATGAGGAATGCATTGGACTTAATAAGTGACGGGTGGAGCCCGCTATAGCTCCTCGATGCATCGGTAGGTCTCATGAGACAAACTAGTGTCTTGGCACAAGGCCTTGGAAAAATCTTATTTGTAGTCTTGGCACGAAGCCTTGGCTATGTGGTTATGATAGTCTGGCATTATGCATTCCATCATTATGAAAGTGGTTATTGATAATGCATGGGATTGTTTGACTAGTAGAATATCCATGTGAGTAAGTAAATGGCATTATTTTATTTTATCTTTGCCATTTTATGCTGAAGTTCACGTTTAAAAGGCTTTTGTTTTAGTTATAAACTGCCTTAAGTGTGTATGCTTATTTATGAAAGCTTCTGCTATAATGTTATCCTTACTGAGCATCTGAGCTCACCCCTTTCAATGTTTAATTTTTCCAAGGATTATGAAGAAGTAATTTATGAATGACCTGCAGGGATATTATGAGGGGATATGAAGACAAGATGTTTTTTATGATGTAATGTAAAAATTTATGGATGTATCTAGTTATTCCAAGGCTACTAAACTAATCAGTCTTTCGAGACTTTATCTTTCTCGTGATCATGACAATGTTATGTAATAATGCACTGACTCTAGGTAACTAGGGTCGGGGCGTTACAGTTGGTATCAGTGGAAGTTTAGTACAAACCTTGGAAGCTAGATTTAGATAAACTCTGATTAGAGCACGTAGACCTAAGATGAACTTTGAGGATTAGTATAAAAGAACTTCCTAGAATTTTGGTATTGTAGAGATTTTGTGAGTTTTCCGAGCAATACATCCCTGTCTGGATACGAGCAGGTAGAGGCGGCTCTGGCACAGATGTACCTAGGGGTAAAACCCGAAAACACCACATTGAGCTAGACTCGAACGGGAACTGGTGCACGACAACGGGCCTTGCTGCAGTCTTGGTTACGACACTCCCGGGGGATATGATTAGGATAATTTACATTTTCTTTACAAACCGATTTAAGTAATATATATATAATATGAGAGTAAATGACCTTGGTTAATCCTAATATGTTTCAAATTGAGAATATGGTGACATTTTAATCTCTAAATGATTTTACGTCTACTTTTACTCACACAATGCTTTCTGGTTTTAGCCAATGGCTGGATTCCAAGGAAGTCATAGTGACTTTGAGAATGATGTACAAGGTGGGAACGATGGTGGAAATGAGCAACAAAATGGAATGTTGATAGGTGTAAAAGATATCGTCTTTATGCCAAATCAGTTTTCAAAAAATATGATCAACAACATATATATTAACCAAATCCCAGACTCAACAAGGAAGAGAAAGGTGATAAATAACAAGAGCTCCAGCAATGGAGACCATGGAGAAAAGAACCCTCAATTTTCATCATGCTGTAAATGTGGAAAGGGAAACCCAGGAAAGTGTCTCAATGGGACAACGAAATGTTTTCCGCGCGGGAAGGAAGGAAATGAAGTGAAGAATTTCCGAAGAAAAATGAAGAGTACTATGGATGAAGATAAAAATGGTCCCAAGAGTCCATTTACAGTCATTTTCCGTAAATGTAGGGGACCTGGCCATTACCCGAGTGAATGTCCTATTCAATAGGATATTTTCTTGGTCAAAGAAGAAGCTATGTGGAAATAAATGGTTGGAGAAAAATTTAAAAAGTATTAGCACTCCTCGTTGATGGGTTTACTTTGGAATAATTTTCTCTAGTATTTGTAACCCCGCAGTTTTCCATGTGAGAATGATATTTGAGGAAGAATTGTCTCTTCTCTTGTGGATATATGTATAAATAACCATTTGGTTTTATATGATCATTGGGGTTTGAGAATATTATAAGTTATTATAATTTGGGATGAAAATGCAAGGTATGATATAACATTTGTGGTTAAATTATGTTATTTTGAGGAATTTATCTCATTTTGGTAATATTATAAAATATAGTTTTTGAAAAAGGACAACACGTAGACCGTGTGACAACCCGTCGCGTCGGACAAAGCTGTGGGAATCGAACCCACAACCAAAGTGCGATTGGGATTTATCGCCTACCAATGGACTACGTGAAGTCCCTGGTTAGTGTGACTATTTTTTTGTTAAATGATTTTATTGATCAATAATAATATGATTTGGGTTCTTATGTCTTATCAAATGAATACCCTTGGTATAGGAAAATGATTTGGTGATTAAGTGATAAATGTTATTTTGGAAGATGTTCGCTTTGTTGGGAACAGTATATGCCCAAGGAAAATAGAATACAATGGGGTTTCATTTGTAGAGTAATGGTGGATTTTTATCTACGTTTTTATTGTGGATTTATAGTGATTTGGGTTATTTATGGAAATGATTAACCTATAACAGAGAATATGTGATGATGTTAATTACTTTAAAGTATGTTACATTAAGAGTATTTGATGTCATTTGGAGATACAATTTAACATGGGAAACTACATAATAAAATTATTCTATGTTTTGGGTTTCAATATTAGTTTGGATTATATTGAATGATTTTAAGGACAATTGATTATTGAATGGTATTTATTTTACATTGGGGTATTGTTGTTTCAAATTTAGAAATTAAGATTAGTGCATATTTATCTCAAGGATTGTCCTTTTGGGGGATCATTAGATCATTCACTAACCATTTCGGTTTTAATTATTCTTCAAAGACAATGTAAATATATAGTTTATCCTGCATGGATCATGTGATTCTATAGAAGTTTATTCTAGCTCTTCCAGTGTGACCAAGTCTTCTTGAATACTCATCGTTTAAAAAAAATTGAGTTAGTGGTGGAAATTTATTAAAGAATAAAACTCTACTTAAAATGTAAGTATATCTCATAATGTTCTTAGTCAATATCATAAATGAATTCCTCATCATTATGTAATGTAACTTAAAAAAATGTTGTCTGTTTACTTTCCTACTAGGAGACTAATGGTCGTTTGTCCCAACACAAGTTTGTGGTTTTCTTATTGTTAAATTTCTCCTGATCATGATTTCTATCCCTCTCCATCAGAACTTGACACTTATTTTATCATCCATATCCATGTTTTCCTACATGGAATCCTAGTATGGGTTATCTTGGATGACCCTTATACCTCTCTTTCTTTCTTTTAAAGTGATAGTTTTATTGACTTTTTTCCGATGTGGGACTTTCCATTATATTCCCAAGAAAATTATTAAAATATTTCAAGGACGCAATTTATTGAAGTAGGGGAGAATGTAACACCCCAATCTTCTTTGGTATATATCCTTTCGAATAATGCAATGGCGTGCATTGTACGCAACTTCGAGATTTTAACACACCATAACCAATCAAACTAGCCGTTATGAATAGAAATACCTACTTTTTGAAATTTTATAAATTCTATCTGTCAAAATGGACTTCATTTTTGAATTCGGAATATCGAAATTATCTAGGATGAAATTTTGGTACTTTTCGGATAATTTTCATATTTTGATGAATAGTGAAAATTACTAAATTTTAATTAAAAACAACTTTTTTAATCAAAATAATTAATAGTGATAAATTATGAATTTGAGTGGTTTTAAAGTATATTTAGAATATATTTTTACCATATAATACAATGTCGGTCATTGAACAAAATTTCACATTTAAACCAGACATAAACAAGTGACGATCTTTTGATAGTTATTATCTCTAAAAAACACGCTTTTTGTTTTAACAACGGGAATTAATTTTAAATTAATTTCTGCCACTTCTGTGTTTTGAATTTGGAAAAATGGATTCCATATTTGGAATCAGGATGTTCAAATTGTGTAAATAGGTAACTTTTATTTTTAAACATTTTGGATAATTACTCCGGTAAATATTTTATTTACCATGGTTAAAGGGTAAATCCGGTAAACAAGGGTTAAAAACATAATATTATAATAATACTAAATTATCTTAAAAGGTGTCTTAACCCTATTGGTTGATACATGGTCGACCATGGTCATCTTTGGGTCGATTTTGGGACCCCATGGATCCACTTGTAAGTGATAATGACACTTTATATTAATTAAGTTAAAATAAATACAAAAATGACACAAGCATATATCTTTTATCCAATCAATTGTTACAGAGGGTTATATATGTTGTATTTTAGATTATAAATATTAATTAGAAATATAAAAAGATTTCCTACATAATGATATTTTATTTATAATTTTTAGACATTAAATAATTGAATTTATTTATGACACAATGATGATTAATTAATTACTTTAATAGTGAAAAATTACAATAATTGATATTATAAATACCCAAATAAATAAAATATGAAACTTTTAAGGAATTAGAATAATTTTCTAGGATAATATGACATATTAGGATTGATTAAATTTACTTTTTTCGAATTAATAAATCTGTTATGAGTTTCACAAAAATCAACTATTGAATAGTGTCAAAATTGACATAAAAGAGTTCTTAAAACAAATATTATATTATTAATTGATATTAAATTCCTAAAAATCTATGGATCGGCCAAGAGACTTATATCATGATAGGTTCATCATTAATGGACCACTTGGGGGTCTCTTGGATGTATATAGTATGTTTATTAACCATATAATATAAAAATACAAAGAGACATTGTAAAAGTGAAACTAATTAACTAAGAGTTAATACTTAAAGATAAGTTTAATATAATGAACCAAACCTTTCTAAATTCTATTGGTTGAGTTTTTTTCGACCCTTACCTACCTTAAAATTTAAATAATAATCTTTGGAGCCATTATAAACCGAATATTAATTTATTATAAATTAATATTTCTAGCTTTTCCAAAGGTGCCCCTCACCCCTCTTATAAAAGGGCACTCCTCCTTCTCATTTCTTCACACCTTAAAAGCCCTTTGGTTCGACCAAACCCTGACCAAATACTATCTCAACTTCTCTCACTACATCCTAAAGGCCTTAGTTTGATCAGAAATCCAACCTATGGATCCCTTTTGATCAAATCAAAAGGAAGAACCCGAAGAAGAGGTAATGTTTTCACCACCCCTTTTCAAGTTCCTTTCTTCTTCCACTTCCTCTTTCATTGTTATTACCATTATAAAATAATAAATCCAGTATCATATATATACTGTGATGTTATTATAAATATGGTACAACCATATTCAGTATTCTATCCATCCTTTGAATAACATGTCACCATACGTGCGTACGTACGGCTTACCGTCTCCACGTCGTGGTGTAATTGTTATTTAATATATTATTATTTGGATGGGTATAATAATGATGTGTAACTCATGTAAATAATAAATATAACATGATAAAGATTCTGTATATATGATATAAAATTCAATTATATATTATTTTAATATCAAAAGAATGATATTGTCGCTCGTGCGTATGTACGGACTACCGTCTCCACGAACGCGATGAGATTCATTCTCCATCATATCCTTTCAAGTATAATTATAATGTGATGATTTAAAAATAGTATCTGAGGACTTGATATCATTCTGGATATTAATAATATACATCTCATTAATAATTATGGCTCACATAACAAATAATATAAAGAAAAATGAACCTGTTAACACCCGAAATGACGATAATTTAAGATATTATTAACAAATCAATGTTAATAGATCATATATGATATCATATTAAAGTAAATGATTCTTGTATAATTCAATAACAATTATTTCACCATTATACAGGAGGTAAACCTACCGTCGATCAAGGAAAAAGTACAAAGTAAGGGATTTTCTTATCTCACTTTCAATTCCGTGAGATTTCCAATGTTCGCCACTAAATTATTGAAAGTGGTGTATTGTGTACTACCATTTGATATATATTATAATGATTCTATTTATATTCATTTTATTCTGGAAATAATTTGGTGGTTATTAACTTTTTTCCATACGACTCAGTTGATTAATGTGGTAAGGGGTTTCTTATCTCACTTTTAATTCCGTGAGAATTCCATTGATCACCACTTAATTATTGCATGTGGTGTATGTGTACTGGCCATGATCATATTCATTGTGTAACATACTTTAATTTATGGGTATTTACATCATCATGGTATTATACTTCTTTCATGGGTGCATGTTTCATAAGTTACCAAATCGATAAGGGAATTTGAGATTTCAATTTCCACTCATTCGGCTTTACGCATATTTCATTGATTATATTACTCCCAGATTATATGTGGAATCACTATTCATTTTATTATGTCATAAATTCCACTCCCCTTCCTGTGGATATACTTTTGATACACATAATCACTCCACTGATAATTTCTCATGACATCGATATGAATTTGATAAGAGTAATTTTAACTCATTCTCCATTTGTTGAGTTAAACATCCAATTCATTGGTGTTGTTTTTTACAAGATTATGTGTAAATGTCCTTTGGTTGTTTTTACACAAAATATCCAATCATATTTAGTGTATTTATATTTGTCACACACAATTATGTCATTGATTTATCCTTAACCTAAGGATATGGTCTTTATAAGAGAATTCATCTCAATTTACATTCCTTTGATACTTCTTTGTTGTTATACACCAAATCACTTTTATGTGGTTTATATAATGTACTTTGACATAGTATATCATGAATACCTTTATTCTCATGATATTACAATGTTTTGATTACCTCAATTATTTGTATTCATGTGTCTCCCTTTTGATTAGAATCTCTAACTAAAATACCATTTTTAAATGTTTTAAAGACTTATTCATTTAAATATTTTTCATTAATGTCCATGTTTTAAAAATAGTTTTAAGGATTTATTTATATGGAAATTAAAGTTTAGAAATTAAAACTCTTTTTAAAAAAAGTTTCAAAGTGGTATGGGAAACTTTGATTCAAAAAATCTATTTTTAAATGGATTCTTGACAAATAGTGTGACTTTTAAATGATTTCAAGAAAAAGGGGGATATTTCTCTGAAATGGTTTGGATGATTATTTTCATTTATGTCAACATCCTTCATTATTCTTGATTGAGGTTAATTTGATACAATACAATTTTCCATATTGTATCTAATGAGTTATGTTTGACTATGGATGTGCTATTTTTATACCATTCATGGTTTGTGGTTAAAGTATTGACATTTCGTATGCTAGTTTTAATACGAATGTTTATGTTATGTTTAAACCTGTTCATATGAGGAATGCATTGGACTTAATAAGTGACGGGTGGAGCCCGCTATAGCTCCTCGATGCATCGGTAGGTCTCATGAGACAAACTAGTGTCTTGGCACAAGGCCTTGGAAAAATCTTATTTGTAGTCTTGGCACGAAGCCTTGGCTATGTGGTTATGATAGTATGGCATTATGCATTCCAGCATTATAAAAGTGGTTATTGATAATGAATGGGATTGTTCGACTAGTAGAATATTCATGTGAGTCAGTAAATGGCATTATTTTATTTTATCTTTGCCATTTTATGCTGAAGTTCAAGTTTAAAAGGCTTTTGTTTTAGTTATAAACTGCCTTAAGTGTGTATGCTTATTTATGAAAGATTCTGCTATAATGTTATCCTTACTGAGCATCTGAGCTCACCCCTTTCAATGTTTAATTTTTCCCAGGATTATAAAGAAGTAATTTATGAATGACCTGCAGGGATAGTATGAGGGGATATGAAGACAAGATGTTTTTTTATGATGTAATGTAAAAATTTATGGATGTATCTAGTTATTCCAAGGCTACTAAACTAATCGGTCTTTCGAGACTTGATCTTTCTCATGATCATGCCAATGTTATGTAACAATGTACCGACTCTAGGTAACTAGGGTCGGGGCGTTAAAATCTAGAAAAATAAAGTTGGTTTTCAATAAAAATTACATTTTACTCTTTCATTTTAGTGATAGGAAACTTATAGGAGAACATGTTATTTCTTAAAATAACCATAGGATAAGAAAATAAATTATATTTATGGGTGATATAACATATAAATTCATCATTTAATATTTCATGATAAATAATCACAAAAAATTGACATTTTCATGAGAAACTATTAATTCGTGTCTACCAACCTTCATAATCAATCTAACCTCAATTATAATAAAATAAAATTTATTATAAATGAATAAAAACTAATTTTTCAACCTATAATAACCTATATATTAATCTTAAAAAATATAAATTCCCATTTAATAATAGCTATTTATTAAAATAATCATGTACGAATTATAACTATGACCCTTTTCATGAATATTATGATTTCGATGCTCAAGTCCTTGTACAATGTCTAGTGTTCCATAATCTAAATATTTATATTAATAATATAAATAACATGAATATTAATTACATACATTTTTTAACCATTGATAAAATTTATATAAATAATAATGGATTACATCGTTCAAGGAGAATGTAGTATGTACATGTGAATGAATATTTTATTTCAATTTTCCAATTAAAAATCGAATGAATTGTATATATTATATTGTCATCAAATAATCATAAATACATTTAAAAATATCACATCTATTTATATAATATATCATTATATCCATCACTTTGATTAATTGATGGAAAATGATTTATATCGATACATGGAGGTGATAATACACCCTCATGCAACCCATACATTCATTATCCCTTTGATGGAAATGTGGTGGAGACCAATTGTTCCAACTATATAATAACATATATAAATTTTTTTCAAAAATTATTCATCATTTAATGACGGATACAACATTTTTTTAGGATACAGATGAAAAAATTAAACTAAAAGAGTTCAATTATGATTTATTCCTTTTTTGAGATACCTCCGCTGAATAACACCTTGATCCACAAAATATTTTTCTTAGGAGAATACCATCAGTTCTAGGATTACAGTATGGAATATGAAAATATTTTTAATTAGGAATATTTCATTGTATAAGGGCCAATAATTTTTAATAATATTGTTTAAGTGTTTCCCTTTTTATTCGATGCTAGGGTCACACATGGAATAATTTAAAATATTTCAAAAATATACGGTAACACTCATGTGAAAGTGGATCAAAATTCAAGGATTATGTAAACATAAAATATCACATCCAATAAAAACTAGATATGTTTTTGTGGTATTATTTAACCTCTATCTTGTATTAATCCCCTAATAAAAATAACAAATGTTAATTGCAGTAACTAAATGTTATAGTTTTTAATAATAATAGTAATAAAAATTAATGTGGAACCAATACATTTATATTAATTATTATTAATAAAAATATTTAATTCATTTGTAAGAATAAAAAAAGATTTAAATTAATTCATTGGATATTAAAATAAATAAAATTAAATCATATATATTATGTTAAATATATAATAAAAAAATTCATTAAAACCATTAATCAATAATAGAATATTTTATTTATTAATACAATAACATCATCCATACATAAATATAATTTTCATAAAAATGAATATATTTATAATTAAATAATTTTATGTTAATTATGAACATTAATATGACTATTTTATCATTTTATATGCATAAATTACATATTTTTTTTAAATAACTATTTATATGATAAATAATATTTTATATAATTGTACATAACATATTGAAGAATAGTATTATTCTTAAAATATGTCTTCTTATAAGTATATGATTTCATTACAAATTTTTTCTTAATTATTTTGAATTAATAAATATGTTTCATTTTGTGGATAATATTATTCATACCCACCAATACAGAAGCTAGGTTATAAAGGTATTCAATTTTAAATGATCGTTTAAAGTCATTGTTCCGTGTAAAACAAGAATTTAAATACATTATGTTTATTTATAAGTAAATACAAATAGTATCTTATGAAATTAATGTATGTATTATGTAATGGAAATTCTCAAATGTGGTTTTTCATTGGTCAATTAGAATTATAGGTATTTAAATCATGAATCAAAATCATTATGGGTCTTATACATAAAATTTAAACCATTTATTTACACGTCCACTATCAACTTGTTGATGAGTGGTGAAGGGAATATAAAATAATGGAAAATACAACCCATTGAGGAATATTTGTTGGTTATTACACAAGATATTTCAAAAAAAATCTTGGTAATAGAGAGATCATGTGTAGGGATTATTCATGATCTGGTGGAACCGTACCAGCACTCAGGAATATTTGTCGTAGATTTCAAACAATTTCATTTCCCTCCCCCTAGATTCATTTATTACTTGTAGTGATCAAATATGTAATGAGATCCATATATGGTATTATACATAAAATGTCATGACCCGTCCCCCGAGGACCACATTATGACTACCCCAATACCGCCTTCAATAGGCCAGGGGCTGGAAAATAGCACCAAAGGCATAATTCCCTAAAACTAGGAAGGAATTGCCTTTATAATTCATAAACACACACAACCACAGTACAAGCGGAAGCAGACACTAAGTAAAATCTGTATAACAAGTGTTCAGAATGTAAAGGGGGCCAGAATACTAGCCCAACTAAAATGTACAAATACAATTGAAAGCAAGTACCACTAGAAAGGGAAAAACTAATGAAAGGTGAAAGTAGCTCCAGGAACATCCTCTACGGTTCTTACATGAAGGGATGTTATATATGGCCTCCTCATAACTCCACGTCTGTCAGAATCCACCATGTACTGATACGTCATAAGGTCCTCCTCCGGGTGTCATCTAGTCCTGGCGCTCTTGGCCTCCATCAGTGATGTCCGTCGTCTACATCCAACACAACAAGGTGTGGGCAATGCCCTTATAGGGGTGAGTATAATGATACTCAATAGGTACCATGATACCCTCAAGGTCTCACAAATCCAACAAGGATAAACTAAAAAGTATGATTTCAATGGATAACCATTACATAGGTATATACCCATACATATACCTTAGTTATCAAGTAACCATCTAAATCTTGAGGAAAACACAAAGCTCATTGACTCACCTCAAACCAGGATTTTCATTAAAAACATTGTTTCTGCTAGAGGACACCTCCCCTATCATGTACAGTGGAATTGTCGTGACTCTGAGGTGCTACTCACTATCTTTGGGCTGCTGTGGTACTCCTCCTATTGAGAACTGTGGGTCTGCTGCCAAACTGGGTGCTCCATCCGCTGTGGGTCTACCACCGAACCTGGAGCTCCCCATAATAGCATACAGAGATAATACTCCTATCAAGTACCACGGGTCTTGTGCCAACTAAACGGTGCTCCGTCCACCGTGGATCTCCATCAAAACCGGGTGCTCTGTCCACCAGGCTTGTCGAATCACTTCGAGTTGAATTGGTCAAGCAGTCGTCAGGTCTATAGCTACTAGGTCTCCTCACTCTATATGTTCATCTCTGGGAGATCCGCTCCATGAGCAGCTGGTTGATACTCCAAGTGTCACGATGTCTCAAATGGATGTATCTCAATGAACTGACATGTCATAGGGGTCTCAACACAACCGACGGCATGTCAATCAGATGCCCTGTCTGTGAGTTATTAGCATTTAAGTCATGGGGGTCCGGATGGATTCATGTATGAACCAACCTGACCGTGACTCAAATATACCCCAAACTCCAGTGGAGTATATTCAAAGAGACAACTATGCTCCAAAAATACCGAAGCTGCTGACGGTTCGTCAAACGAACGTCTGGTGCCAAATATATGGCCCAAGAAGGTAATGGGATAGTAATGGGCTCAGGTCCAGTCCGACCTGGTCGGACTGATGCGGTCCAACATAGTCAGGTCCAACTAGGTCTGGGTCGATCAATAAAGACTCGCTGGGTTTGACCAGACCCATTAGATGGGTCAGCCCTCTATGTTTTATCCCGGTCCGCTGGGCCCGGCTCAGCGGTCCGCGAAGGCGGTTCAACCCAATAGTTTCCATATAGGCGTCTCCGTAACTCGGCCCAAGAGAGCGGGCCAGTTCGGCCATCAACACCGTAGAAGACGTCATGGGCTGGCATGGGGGTCGGGACCAGGAGGCCAGCAGGCACGCCGCGCGGGGTGTGGGCAGGCCGACTGGGCACAGAAAGGCCGCGGGTGCCCGGTAGGGCACCGGATAAGCCACAGTAGGGGTGCCAGGCAGCACGGAAGGGGCGCCAGGCAGTGCATGGGGGCACCGGCTAGTGCTCCAGGGCACCGGTGAGCAGCGCCGGGTCCCCGCGCAGCGACATGGGGGAGCCGGCAGCGGCGCGGGGGCGGCGGGCAACGGCGCGGTGCTCGAGGAAGTGGCGCCGGGCACAACGGTGCACAGAGGCCGCTGGTAGCACAACCTTTGATCTCCATCTTCGTCGACGTCACCACATGTACCGCCTCCATCATCATCAATCAATAATTAAAAAAGGAGATAGTGTCGGGCTGTGTTCGTGCATCCCGAACCCTCCTCGTTACAGCGATATCATTTGGCAATGAAGTGCTCAATAAAGAATGAATAACAGAGGTTTAAACCCATACATAAATTAACTCAAAAATCCTCCTACCTCGCTGGTCCTTCGTCGTTGACGATGTCACGGAATGTGGCTGTCGTTCTGTTGATGTCAGAAAAGAGGAAGCTTAGGATAACTTTGGCGTTCTTCGTGAATGATGCTTCCCATTCCTTGTTCTGGTAGAATAAGGAAGAGGACATCCGAGGAAAAATTAGAAGACGAAATCTGGCGTTCTTCGCATTTTTTGTTGGGGGAATTTTAATCCCCCCAATCTCTCAAGTTCCACTAAAGAATAATTCCAAAAAAAATAATAATTGGATGTCTTATTATTTTATTGCTGGCACACAAATTCAAAAAGGACAATGAAGCTCTCCTTAATAAACTCACACGCATCGGCGAAATTAATTGTTACGCGTGTGGGCATAATTAATTGGAACGCGTGTTGGCACAATTAATTGGCACGCGCGTTGGCACTATTAATTTTGTGGAGGAGGTCAAAGGCTCTCCCGAATTAATGAGGGGGAGTAGAGAGGCTTCATCCTCCACCATTAATAGGGTTCGGGTGGTCCCCCCCTATCATTTAATTGAGAGGTTATGCTCGGGTGGTCCACACATCACAACCTCTAGCGGGAGGTTAGGGTGTGGCAATCCCACCCCTAACATCTAAAGGGAGGTTCCAAATAACCTCACACAAAGAAAGTGGCAGTTTAAAAATAAAATAAAGGTTTGTGCTTTATTTTATAATTATTTTTTTAAAAGAAAGCCAAAAACTAACTTTCAAACTCCTCAGAACGCAACTGCGGTGAAGGACTCACTAAGAAATTACAGACGTTGTGAGTTCAACAGTGCATTCGGATTTCATTTTCAATCAGAAGATCAAAATTTATATAAACCCACTCATACATTTACTGAACTTACTCGAACAAAACATTAAAAATTGATTCTGGGCCCACCGGCCCTTGGAATCAAGCGCCTTCAAGAACTGCAGACTCATACAATTCCCATGTATTATTAAAAAAATCACGGGAATTCCAGGTCATTAAATTATCCCCACCTTATGGCTTTACTTCCTCGTAAGCTACACCATTAAATAAGGGAACAAATGGGTTTACTGAGCACACATCTGAGCCTCCTTCTCCCATGTGCTATCCTGGAGGTTCCCGTGCTGCCAGCGAACGCACACCAGAGAGATCTACCATCCATGTAGTACTCGCTCTAGTCATTCCTCAATCTCCACTATAACCTCATTGAATGTCTCCCCCTCATCTAAGACCAGCTCCCCATGGTCGATGATGTGGGATGGGTTGTGCACATATCTAATCAGCTGAGATACATGGTAGAAGTCGTGCACCCGATGTAGCTGAGGTCGAAGAGTCAAGTGGTATGCCACTTCAGATATAGCTTACAGCCTCATCCAAATCACGATATACCTCGTCAAGGTGAGACCTGTAGGAAGACATGGTCGCCATATTCTAACTCCAATAGTCTATATATCCTGTCATCATACGACTTCTGCCTGCTATGTGAAGTTTTCATCCGCTCCTGGATGATCTGCACCTTTTCTGTGGTAGCCCATACCATCTCTGGTCCCACAAGTGCTGACTCCCCTAGGTCTGTCCAGCAAAGTGGTGATCTACACGGTGGGCCATAAAAGTCCTCAAATGGTGCCATCCCTATGGTGGACTGATAGCTATTGTTGTAGGAAAATTCCACCAATATCTTGTGGTCCTCCCAGCTATGACTGAATTCTAGGACACAAGCACGAAGCATGCCCTCAGTGGTCTAGAAGGTCCTCTCAGTCTGACAATTAGTCTGAGGATGGAAGGTGATACTCAAGAGAAGAAGAGTCCCAAAAGCTTCCTGGAACCCTGTCCATAGCTGGGAAGTAAATCATGCATTACAGTCGGAGACAATAGAAGAAGTTACTCCATGAAAATGCACTATCTCCAACAAATAGAGGTGTCCCAAGCTCTCAACTGAGCCTTGATCTCTGATCGGTAGAAAGTGAGCTGACTTGGGGACTCATTCGATGATAACCCATATCGAATCATGACCCCTGGATGTACATGGGAGAACCATCACGAAGTCCATGGATATCCCACCCCACTTCCACTTCGGGAACTTTAAGGTATGAACAAAGCCTGCTGGTACCTGGTACTCTTCCTTTACTTGCTGACAGTAGGCACTGTGAGACAAACTCCTCTACTGAATTCTTCATACATGGCCACCAGTGCTGTCGTCGAAGGTCCTGGTACCTCATCGCCACTCCTGGATATACCTTTAGAGGAGATGTGTGGAACTCCCTCAAAACATCCTCCTGAAGTGCAACTGGTACCATGTTACTTCCTCTGAAGAGGATGACGTGCTCCCCACCATCATAAAATCCATCAGGTGCCTTCCATGTGGATATATGAGCACGTCGTGTATCACAGTCAGTGTCCCCATGCTACACATCCCTAAATCGGTGAAGAAGTGGACGGTTGACTATAAGAGACAGTAGATAGTCTGAACCATCTCTATCCACAAAGGATATATGTAAGGCATCCAGCTACACTGTCGCCCCACCTAGCAGTTGAATACCAGTCCTCCTGCTGAGTGCATCCGCAACAACGTTCCCCTTCCCTGGATTATATACTATCTCAATATCATAGTCCTAGAGGAACTCATTCCATCACTATTGTCTCATGTTCATATCTTTCTAAGATACGAAACACCTGAGACTATTGTGATTAGAGTAAACAGTAAACCGTTCACTCAACGAACTATGGGTGAGACGATCCATTTGTAAGAACTCGAGTTCACCCTTCTTGAACTACAATATACATGTGATACTAAGATTTATCCTTTACCGAAAAGATAAATCCAGTTTCATCCCATGGATGAACCACTTCCTTTTCCCAATATAGACAATACTGACATGAACTGTACTAATTCATGCCATGGACGACGTCGTAAGACATCGACCCCACTACCAAAAGATCCAAACATTATTCTCACCTCCAAGGGTTGAGTCACACTATCGACATCAGTGTTTGGTCCCTGGGGATCATCCAGTAGAAATCCCTAATGTGAGGGTCAAGTCAATTGTTTTAACCGGAAACTCTTAGTATTAACCACACAAAAGGCAAACAATCAAACGTCAAAATGACAAGTGTCTTTTATTACTGCAGCTAAATGTACAAATACACAAAGCAATGACAAAAAAGTACATCAACCAAGCTTTAAGCATCATGAACAAGCCCTATGTTGCTGGAACTAGTGCCACTCATGTCCACCTACTTCTAGAGCTCCATATTCATATGCTTCAGCTGCTTGAAGTTGTGATCTCCCATGTCCCCCCATTTCCAGTGGTTGGGGTGG
Organism: Viscum album; assembly: GCA_963277665.1. Lineage (NCBI taxonomy): Eukaryota > Viridiplantae > Streptophyta > Magnoliopsida > Santalales > Viscaceae > Viscum > Viscum album. The sequence continues at coordinate 145,642,665 of OY728133.1, read as the reverse complement.
ACCTTATGGTGGTGGTGGTGGAAATACCTAAAGGCATCATCCACGAGGAGCTACATGGCCAGATCCTCTACCACGGCCGCCTGCACCTTTTGTTCCACCTCGATCAAACCACTACCTCTTCCTGGGTGGTCCCTCAACTGTCTACTGATCGTTTGAGTGGAGGTTAGGACTATCTCAAGCCATGTCACCAAGCCCGTCGCAAGAGTAAAATTGTCCAATCCTAGCATGAATGTCTTGGTATCCAATGTGGGTTCCCCACACAACTGATCCTGATTTGTGCAGTCGACCACCTGTGGGTCTTGTCCTCTGGGACATCTGTGTCATCTGTCTACTGCCAGCTACATAAGACTCTGATGCAAGGTGACTAGTGGTGGGTCATGCTACTAGAGACAGCTCAACAAGGAAACTCTCAATTAGTAGGGCTCTCATAAACACCCCCATATGCGTCAGGATGCTGTGGGAGATAACTAAAGCTCAGATCTCTCACCTGAGTCCCTGCTCAAGGGTTCAGGCCCTGAAGAATGGGTCCCGTACCATATCAGTGGAGTAGCATGAGAGGTTAGTGAACCTCACTGAGTGAGGATCTACACTCATCTTTCCCTGATATAGATAAAGTGGCTCCGTTATCAGCAACTCTCGAAGGGTGGCGGGTACAACCACTTCCCGGAATAGTCTCTCGATGTCTTCCCAAAGAAGTGTCACCTCATCATGCATCTGGTGCATCAGGATCCACCATCTACATACTGATGCCTGGAGGAGGATGGCAGTAAGGATCACCATGAATTCGGCTGGTGTCCCTACCATTATGAATACTATCACCACAGCCTCTAGTCAATCCTCAGCTTCCTGTGGGTCCATCTCTCCCCTGAACCTAGGTGGCCTATGGTGCTGGAACTCGTGCAGTGCACTCATGCAGTGTACATCGCCTGTTGCTGGGGCTGGTGGAATGAGTGGCCCATTGGGGAGTAGTACCATTGGTCCCTCTGCTAGTGAGTCAACTGGAAGAGGGCCCTGTACTGAGGCCTCATCACTCACCGAGCTGTCAGTACATACCACTCTCGAGGCTCTAAGTGGTCGTTCGTGGCAAGATATCCCAAAAGAAACAGATGTCACACGGTCAAATGATTATACATAGTGAGTTGACCTGGTTTAAGATTACATAAGGAAAACTTTTTTTAACACACACACAATTAGTGTTTTTGTGAACTGAGTTGGAAATCAGAAGTCAGGGTCTTGGTGTATGGATACGTCGGCCACCCGAACCAACACTGGACTCCCCAAACTGAAAACCACACAAACTACTCTTAACACTATTGCTTCACTGAAATGAAATATCAGAGTCCTATGTTCTGTGGTAGAACTGATGCCATTGATACCAATTTGTCACGACCCGTCCCCCAGGGCCAGCAGCGTGACTACCCCAAGCCCACCTTCCATAGGGCAAGGGCTGGAGACAAGCACTAAAGCCGTAATTCCATAAACTGGGAAGGCATTGACTTTATATATCGTCAACACACACAACCAGAGTACAAGAGGAAACAAACACTAAGTAAAAGATATAAAACAAGTGTAATGAAAGTAAAGGGGGACATAATACAATCCCATCTATAACATACAAATACCATTGAAAGCAAGTACAACTTAAAAGGGACAGACAACTGAACGGTGAATGCATCTCCTAGATCGTCCTCCAGGGTTCCTACCTGGAGGGTAGATACATATGGTCTCCTCAGCACCCCACATCCATCAGACTCCACCATGTACAGATACATTATAATGTCCTCCTCCGGGTGTCATCCAGTCCTAGCGCTCTCAGCCTCCGTCAGCGCTATTCGTCTTCTGCATTCAACACAATGAGGTGCGAGCATTACCCATGTAGGGGTGAGTATAACGATACTCAGTAGGGACCCCGAGACCCTCAAGGTCTCAAAAATCCAACAAGGATAAACCACAAATTATGATTTTAATGGATAAACCTTACCTAGATATATGCCAATACATATACCTAAGTTATCAAGTAAACCATCTCAATCATGGGGATAACACAAAGGTCATTGACTAAGCTCAAACCAGGATTTTAATAAATGAATCCAATGCTTCTAGAAAACTCCACCTCTGTCACATACAGTGGCCATGTCGTGAATCTGAGGCGCTACTCACTAACCTTGGACTACTGAGGTACACCTCCTCTTGAGTACCGTAGGTCTACTTCCAAACAGGGTGCTCCGTCCCTGTGGGTCTGCTGCCAAACTGGGCGCTCCACTTAATAGCATACAGAGGTACTCCTTTTCTCGAGAACTACGGCTCTCCTTCCAACTACCAGTCTCTACGTCCACCATGGTTCTACCACCAAACTGGGCGCTCCATCCACTGGGCTAGTCGAATCACTCCTAGTCTAATCGTTCAAGCAGTCGTCAGGTCTACAACTACTAGGTCTCTGCACTCTGCCTGTTCGTCTCTGGGAGGTTCCGCTAAATGAGCTACTAGTTGATACTCCATGTTTCAATAGTTCTCACGTGGAATTATCTCAAAAGACCGTCAAGTCATAGGAGTCTCAACGCAATAGAAGGCACATCAATCGGACACACGGCCTGTGTGTTATTAGCATTTTATTCTCGAGGGACCAGTTGGATTCATGTACGAACCAACATGATCCTGACTCAACTATACCTGAACTGCAGTGGGGTATACTCAATGGGACGACTATGCTCCATGAATACCGGTGCCGCTGACGGTTCGTCAAACAAGCGTCTGATGCCAATGATATAGCCCAAGAAGTTAATGGGTCACCAATAGGCCCGGGTCCGGTCCATCCTGGTCAGACCGACTCGGCCCATCCTCATCTAGGCCAACCCAGTCTGTGTCGACCCAGTCAGACTCGCTGGGTCTGACCTGACCCATTGGCCAGGTCTGCCCGCTATGTTTTGACTCGGTCCTCTTGGCCCGACCCAGCAGACCGTAATGGCGGTTTGGCATGACAGTTTCCACGTAGGAGGCTTGGTACCTTGGGCCCAGATACCATTTCGGTTCAGCTAGTGACATTGTGGGGGACGCCGCAGGTCGACTTGGGAGGTCAGTGGTTGAGAGGCAAGCATGTAGGCCACGCGGGGCACGAGATGGTCGGCGGGTCACCGACAGGCCGCTAGTGCACTGGGCTGGGCGCGGGTGCGCCATGCGGGGTGCGTGAGTTCTAGGACGCCAGGTAGGATGCCGGGGTGCCTCGAAGTGTGCGTGGGTTCCGGGAAGTAGCATAGGGGCTCCAGGAAATAGCGCGGGGGCATCGAATAGCACGTCAGGGTGACGGGAAGCAGTGCAGGGCGACGGGCTGTGGCGCGGGGGTGTCGGGAAGTGGCGCAGGGGCGCCAGGCAGCGACGCAGGGTGCAGCGATGCACAGAATACATGGGTAGCACAACCTTTTAACTCACAATTCTTCTTTGTCACCACATGTACCGCCTCTATCATCATCAATAAAGGATAAGAAATGGGGAGAGGTTCGGGCCGTGTTCATGCGGCCTAAAAACTCCTTATTATGGCGATAGAATTTGGCAACGAAGTGGTCAACAATGAAGAACAACATAGGATTAAACTCATACATAAAGTAACTCAAAAATCCCCCTACCTCGATTGTCCTTTATTGTTCATGAAGTCGCGGAATTTTGGCATCGTTCCATTGATGTCATAAAAGAAGAAGCTGAGGATGTCGTTGGCATTCTTTGTGGATGATGCTTCCCTTTCCTTGTTCAAGTAGAAGAAGGAAGAAGACGTCTGAGGAATAAGTAGAAGAAAAAATATGGCCTTCTTCATGTTCTTCGTTGGGAGATTTTTAATCCTCCCAAGGTCTCAAGGTCCACTGAAGGAGAATACCAAAAAATAATAATAATAGGAAGCCTTATTATTTTATTTTTTGCATGAAAATTCAAAAATAAGAATGAAAATCTCCTTAATAAATTCACATGCGTCGTTGAAATTAATAGGTACGTGCATCCACACAATTAATTGGCACACGTGTTGGCACAATTAACTAGAACACACGTTGGCACAGTTAATTGTGTGGATGAGGTCAAATTCTATCCCTCATTAATGAGGGAAAGGGGAGAGGTTTCGTCCTCCACCATTAATAGTGTCCAGGTTGTACCCACACATATCATTTAATTGAGAGGTTATACTAGGATGCTCGCTACGTCTTAATCTCTCGCGGAAGGTTAGGGTGTGGCAGTCCCACCCCCAATATCCAAAGGGAGGTTCCAACTAACCTTACACACAACACATGGCAACTTAAAAATAAAATAAAGTGTTGTACTTTATTTTTATTTTTTTAATAAAAATCCAAATACTAACTTCTAAACTCATCAGAACGCCACTATGGTGAAGGTCTAACTAAGCAATTACTTACATTGTGAGTTCAACGGTGACCTTCGATTTCAATTTTGAGCACCGGTTCAAAAGTTATAAAAACCCACTCGTACGTTTACTCAACGTACCCAAAAAATCAAATATTTATTCTGGGTATAACAGGCCTCGAAATCAATCGCCGTAAAAAACTATGGACTCGTATAATTTCCATGTATTTAAAAATAAATTCACTGTAATTACGGATCTCAACATAAAAATAAGTCTCATTCCCACATGACTAAACAATTATAACTGGGATCTAATATGGGAACATTGAGAAAGGAAAAAAACAATGAAAACCTTCTATGATGTATGCTTTTTATCAATCGATTCCATGATTTTGATTCCCTTGAGGGTTATATATATATTGGATATCAATTAATAAGAATTTTTAAATCAATTTATTATATCATCAAATGGATTCTTGATGTTGTTCATTCTATAACCCTATGTATTTGGATGTATTGGGATTCCTTGATAATTTAAGCCCTATATAGGATTATTGGATGAAAGGATACATTCTATTGAATTTATGTACACAAAACCCTAGTATGTGCTAATCTGGGTGATTTTCAAAAGTGTTTCATTGGATATGAATTTACCCCAGTGAGGTCACACCAATGTGGCCATTCCAATATTAGGGTAAGTAACATGTATTTTCCATATTGATGGAGTGTAAGGAGGAATTGAAAAAGTGAGGAAGATTGTGATGGTTCACCCTATTGATCGCAGGTAATGTGATTTTCCTTAATTATAGTAGGAATAATTTGTGCAATAGTGGTTCTATGATAACGTTATTTTCCATGTATCAAACATGGTTTCATCTTTACCCTAGAAGCTTGGGGTATCCAAAAATGAATTTGGGTGCCTGATGGTTGAGTAATTTTATTTTCATGGTTTTAAAAATTTAATATTTAGTAATATAGTGATGTTAGTTCAGGTTATGATTTTTAATGAATTACTATTCACATAGCCCAATCAATATATTTTTTTTTGTCATTTTCCATTGTTTATAGGATTAAATAAGATAACTAAATTGATATAAAGACATGTTCAAAAGAATAGGTTGTTTTCTTAATTTGGATATATCTTCATCTTCTAAAATATGTAAATCATGGAGCCTTTTTTCTATTTATAAGATAATATTTGACCCTAGGTGGGAATGATTTGGTGCCCAAGTCATGTTTGCGGGGGTAACTTGTATGAACATTATTAAAATTCATTCCATTAAAACAATATTACATGGGAACAACCATTTAATTTAATTATGGTAGATTTGAGTGAGATTTGAATTCTGTTACTATGAATATTCATTTTTTCAATTCACAATACTCATCATTCATTAATGTATTAATCCTTACCCAAAAGGATAGAACCAATATCCATAGATAAATTTCAATTTTTTTTTTCATATGAACGAAATAATATATATATATATATATATATATTATTTTTCTATTTAATATATACCTCAATAACCTTCTAAAATAATTGAAAACATAACTCATAATATTAATTTCAAGGGAACCAAAATTTTGTTTTAACCCATCATACTAAAATTATTCTCCCCCTTACATGTTTTTACCATATCATTATCCCACCTACATTGGCATGCCAAAATTTTAACACCCACTATATAATACTTTTCATGAACCCATAATTACATACCCATCATTCCTAACCTATGACCCATAGACTAGTATCCAATAATCTAATAATACTTCATGACACCACTATTTATTGATACATGTCTTTGGTTATCTTCTCCTTAAATTCCACACATACATGATTCATAATTATCAAATAGAATAAAAACATAAAATCTAATCCAATTCCCCTTTAATATCATTATTTTGTTTTAAAGATAATGTTAATAAAAAAATTGACTGCCTCTATCCTATACCCCCCAATTCCCTTATTTCACCCACTATAAATATTACACATCTTAATAAGTAACCATGAGAATGTTTAATGTTGTCCCAAATAACTCCATATAGTATAATTGTGATATTTTATTTCTAATTTAATGATCCTCTACATCACAAATGACTGGTTATTTTAGTTTATAATATCTCTCATGACTATCAATTCACCCATAATCTAATCCCACATAATCATCTATTAAATAACCTAATCTATTTATATGAACATTTAATTGTCTAAGGAATTAACCTAATTACATATTAATTTAAAACTTCTTTGATCACTTCCATTAATACACTAAATAATCCATAATAATGATTTTTGAAGTGTTATAATATTCTCATTTTAAGGAATTAACTTTATCAGGAACTATGAATCATTGATATCCCTCTATTTGTACATAAACTTCCTAGAGTGAAAAAATATAAGATATCACTCTTTAATATGACTCTAATAAATCAATTTTCATATCCATTGATTTGTACATTTTTATTATCCCATGAAAATATAACATCTTGTGATTAATTCATAAGTACACTTAGAATTTTTTTCCTTAGTTTACAAATATTCACTCATATTCAGACAAATTATACAACTCATTATATACATGAATGAATTATTTTTTTAATTGATCATAGAACCGAATTAGAATGATACTGTTATGTAATTTATAACTAAGAATTCAAAAATTATTTCCTAACATGGATTCCATACTCAATCCACTATTAATGGTTTCTCAGGATTCCCTCAGACCCATACCCATGTCACTTGATGTTTTAAACTTTTAATCATCATAATTTACACTATAATAATTTCCAATAACCAAAAAATTGAACATATTTACATGGTGTAGCTCATTTCATTAAACTCAAAATAATTTATATATAACATAATCAAGAATTATCTTTATTGATTGGTAAGTGAGATCCTACACATTGAATTTAAAAGATAATATATAAAAAACATCGAAATTTTATATTCTACACAATTCGAACCATAATAAACTAAATGATAAGTGTTAACTAACTATCCAAAACCAATGACAAATTATGATTTTTAATATTCATGTGAGTACATAATGTTATTATACCCTACCACCACACCTGAAACACAATACCATGAGTCTTATCAAACCCAATTTCAAATCTAATTCGAAATGATTTCGATTATCCATCGAAAAAATGGTAATTATGACACACTCCAAAAATTCACTATAATGCAATATCATTGTATTCAATTATTTATATAAAAAATGAATCCACAATCCTGAATAAACCAACTTATACATTTGAAATCTCAATGGAATCATATACCTTTATCAATCATTACCCCAAATCCAAAATTTCTCTACGTATATACTAATGGAACAAAATCATACTACAACGAATCCTAGGGTTTTCATATAACAACTTCGTGAAATATTCAGTATCACCATATGAATAAAAAAACATAGATAAAAACATCACTATATTATGTGTGTTCCATGGTAGACCAGGAAATTAGTTTTAGATCACTAAAAAAGTAACAACTAAATAAGTGGACGGAAAAAATAAATCCATATCCCATAGGAATAAAACACATTTCATGTACCATGAGACTTATCATATTTCCCATTGCATCTAAATATGGCCATCAAGGATAATTAATACACAAATACAATACCTCAAAATCATGGAAGGGTAATAATATAGAAAACATCATAAAAATTGTATTTGAATCATAAAAGGGTTATAATATAGAAAAATACTCAGGAACATTCCATATTATAGGTGATCAAACACAAAATTTGGGCCTTTAAATTCAAAAAACATTCAAAAAAAAACAAAAAAACACGAAATCACTACACCAACTCCATTTCCTTGGATAATATAAGTTGACAGAAACATTATTTTCCTAAATATTATAACTTATTTGATGAATATTCATTAACTATCATTTCTAATCATTATTGAACATTAATGAATTAATTTAACTAGAAACATGAATACATAATAAAATTGAACATAAAATATCATTTTCATCAACCAAAAAATTATCCTTAATTAGCACACTCCATATACAAATCAAACATTAATCCTTTTATGAATTCATTAGAAAAATTAAACAGAATAATTGGTGAACTAATATCCATAATAAGTGTAAAATGAAATGATACAGTTAAATGATCATTTATTAGAATAACATGCGTATAAGAGTATGATAACATGATATTAACATTTCAACATCATTCCCATATATTAATATATCATAATAATAATTGATGTGAGAATAATTGGCTATTCAAAAGGAATAATATCAATTATTTTATTTAATATGATCCATGATATCATGAAATTAGAATAATATGATGTTATAAAAGTGGGGAATTAGTTGGGGAATAAAAATAATCCAATAAATCCCATATCAATACCACACAAGAAGACATTAAAAAATTTTATGATTCATATAACAACCCATGAACCTATTTTAGTCTTGGGATAACCTCCAATGCAACCAATATTATGACATAGAAAACCTCCCTTGTACACTTTGACATTAAAAAATATTAATTAAAATAATAATAACTATTAACAAATTTATTGTAGACTAATAACATACCAACCTATTAAATAATCCAAATCCATTCATATTTATTAAATAATATTATATAAACATTTATTTTTTCATCAAACCATTACACATAGATAATAAATTGAATTCCATAAATTCTTTATCATTATAGTCATAAACCATATCTATAAAGAACAATTATGGTATCAGATGATCATGTACCCATTGAATCGTTATAAAAACTAAAGAGTGTAATTATTAATGAATAAGTAATTTGAAGGATCTTTTTAATTTTTTTTTGAAGAAAATAACAATATAATTTTGAAATAAATTATATAAAATATAAAAATATAAAAAATATTGAGCAATAAATTTTCATGTAAATAAAAATTGAATAATGTAATGTAAGAGTAAAATATAAAACTTTTTATGACAATAAGTAAAGTCATTATTATATTTTTCACTGAAAATAATAATTCTGTTCACACCATTGGTAAAGAAATCCTCATTAAGAAGATGAAGAAAAGTTTCCTGTTGAAAAATTATATGGAAATTAAATCATGAATCAAATTTAATTTAATTATTACTTGGATAGTAGTTAATGAAATTAATACATTTTAAAGAAAATATGGACATGGATGTAAATATTATCTACTGCATAGAAAAACATATTCAAATTTCATAAAAAAAATATTTTAATTATGTATAGATAGGAAATTAAAACTATAACATGTGATCTCAAAAAATTGGAATGAGAAAATGGGAAATAGTATAAATGATATATATATTAATTAAATTCAATTGTGTAAATGTATGGATAATCAATCCAAGTAAAATCGAGGATTTAATGTGAAACATTTTCCTTATGTCTAACTCAAATGGAAGACATTATAACATAATTTATGATATATTAATATTTTTGATAAATATATTATAAAATATATTTATACCTATAATACAATATATCATCCAATTATAAAATTTCCAACACATTATATTTGGAATTCTTTATTAACATCGTTATTTTCACGTGTTAATCGTTTAATTTTTCATTAGTGTTTAATTTTCCATTTCTTCCCCTTATACATTAATCATGCTTCCATAATGTATATAATTTTAATATTGATATAAATATAATCTATATTCAATATATATATATATATATATATATATATATATTTGAAGTGCCCAGATCAGTGTGAATCACTGAGAGGGGGAGGGGGTGAATTAGTGATCCTTTAAAACTTTTTACTAATCGATTCTTAATCAATTAAACCTCTATGGCTTGTTAAGGCCTCGATCCACTCTTCTTATATCTCTCAACCTTTCCCGGATAATGCAGTAATGAAAAGGCACAGGACAAAAGGATTTACAAGGTTCGGCACCAAAGGCCTACATCCTTGCCATGCTCTCCCAGCATAGATTCTCCCATTATAACTTGTTAGAATTATAATGGTCGATACAGCTTCCCACCGTATCTCTCCTGAGTCCCACAGGAGGGTCTTTATACTACGTCCCACAGTGTTACCAGAGTCCCACTGGCCTGCTCCAGAATCCCACTGGAGACTTCCTCCACCCTGAGTCTCACAGGGGTCTTCTCCTGGCACCTCGAGTCACACGAGTAGCTCTTCTTCACTTTAAGTTCTTCAAGTATCCTCAGCAGCCTGGGATAAAGGCTGCTGGCCTTGCTCTTCTTCTGATCACTTGTGGTGAACAGGTCTTCTCGTCTTGCTCAGGATTTTTCACCTTCTTCTAAGGATGACCTGGCTTCTCTCTTCAACTACTGAATACTCAGACAACTGATATCTATAACTCCAGTCTGGTCCAGTCTCACTTCAAATCATCTTCATGCACTGAGTGCATGGCAACTCTGCCTCCTCATGCACTGACTGCATGGCCTTCTCAATACTTCAAGATCTTCTGTCTTGGAAAACTCAGATGCACACAACCAGATTTGGCTTTGTTCACGTGTGCATGTGCATGCATGTAAGCATGCACTCCCCTTTCTTTCTTCTTGGTGCAATAAACCCACAAAGGGTGTAATCACTTCAATCACACACCTTGTCACTTGAACTTCACACTTTTGTTCAATGTGTTTACACACTTAAAAGTGTGTTTTACTTTAGTGTGGAACATCTTCTTCTTCTTATAATGTGTATATTCCACTTTGAGCACACACATAGGTTCGGCCACTTCACTTTGTTGTTTTTCACACACAACTTTGTTCTTTGCTTTGCACACACACAATGAGTGTGTATTTGGCCTCCACTATTTTTTCACACACCCAAGCTATCCTCGGCCTTCTTTTCAAATGCACACACACACAAAGTGTGGTGGTCTTCACTCTTCAAGAATGCACACACATATGCACTAAGGCCTCGGGTCTCCTTTGGTTGCACAAGGCTACGGCCTTTCCTTCCTTTGCACACAAAGTGCCTCGGGTATTCTTTGCACTTAGCACACACCGAAGGATGCAAGGGGCTCAACCTTCCTTCACTTCAACAACCGCGCAAGCCTCGGGTGCAAGGCAGTTGCGGGCACGCAAGCTCCTCCTGCCGCGGGGCGCGCAAGTGCAACACCCGCGGGGTATTCCTCCTGACGCGCAAGGGTGCGGGTAGAGAGGGAACAAGCCTCGGTTGCACAAGGTGTTGCGGCCACGAGGTCTTCCTGTTGCGCAAAATATTAGCGCGCATGGGACTCCCTTTCTTCTTTTGCGCAAGGAGTGCACAAAAGGGTCTTCATGAAGCCAAAAATGGCTCCGGGCTTCTCTGCCGCGCAGGGGACGCGCATCTCAATTCTTCGCAAGGCACAAGGGTGCTCTCACGGGACTCACGTATCTCAAAGGATCAGCAAGCACTCCAAGGCCTCAGGCTCTCCTTTTATAGGAAGAGGAATTCCTTTGATCATCCGCGTGATCTAACTTCAAAATCCCGAAGATTTTGGATCTTCAAGATTCTTTGAAATCTTCTTTTTCTCCTCTGTTTTACGCGGCTTAACTCATTTTAATTTCCTCTTTCATTCCTCCTCGTGCATGCGATTTAGAACGCATGCACGACCTCTGTTTTGGCCATCCCATGCAAAACACGAACACCCCGAGGCCTCGACACTTCATTTGCCTTCGGCCTTCATCGAAATTTTCCATACGTTGCATGAAAATGTATTTTTAAGCATGAATGTGATCAGTAGGCTCAGACAATCCTCAAGGACACTTCGGCTTCGTCAGAGGTGGCCGGATACTCAAAATCCATCTTCGGGAGGCGTCTGGTTCAGCGAGAGACGTCGGGGAGCTTCGGTCGAGCTCGAGGTAGGAGATGGACGGGGAGCCGTTGGATCGAAGATTCAATTCATCTCGGACCGCCTGGATTAGATCATCTCGCCGCGGATCAGATGTGCGGCTTAGATCGTCCGCGTGATCAATCGTGCGGCTGGGATCGATCCCACGGAAAAATTCCGCATCCCACATCGAAGTGCCAGCCGGTTTTCTCGCGGCTTATCAACCAAGCGCTGCCGAGAAGTGCTCAGTTGAACTTATCCCTCCACGGTGCCGCCCCGCACCATGTTCTCCCTACGGGCGCGCTCTGCGCCCACTCTCGCCTCTGCGGGCGCGCTTCTAGCGCCCACTATGCACACTCGGGTGCGAGGGCTTCACCACCGCGTGCCCTCGGGGCTTATACACAGCCCCTGCCGCGCTCCTCCGGGCGTGCCCCAGGCGCCCATGCAGTGTCCTATGGGTGCGCCCCTGCCTCAAGGATGCTGCCCTGGCCTTGAGGGTTCCCCATGGGCGTGGTGACCATGAGTCCCACAAGTGCCTTGGGTGATGACCCTCGGCTGGCCTCCTTGGTGGCCTTATTTTTTGCTAAGTATAGGAATAAAGACTTTGTATAAAAACAAAGTATCCCCATATGCCAAATGCCACTTGAAGCCTTTCTCCTCTAAGCCATTTCTTCTCTCTTCTTCTTAGGAATTCATCAATCCTCCTCTCATATGATCTTCACTTAGGATATCGAATTCCCGAAGGTTCATCTTCATCAATAAAACTCCTGGATCACTTATAATCTTCAATTTTATTTATTGATCTAATCATAGATCAATTGGATCATCTTCATGTTCACATGAACTAAGTGATAGTGCATGGACTTCATTAATGCACATCATCCACTTAGTAGTTGTGGATGGAACTCCTTTCAACTCCTCATGCATTGTGAAGACAATGCATGGTCTTCAATAAATTTTGTGACTTTGTATCATCAGGATACAAGTTCTATGAACTTAAAGAGAAGCTTAGCAATCATCAGATTTAACTAGAGAATGTTTCAACCACATCTCCTATGCCACTTAGTTAATCTCCTAAGTGACATGCCTCTTAGTACCATGGCCATTCTCCGTTCCTCACCATCACCATCACAACCTTTTTCATTCACATCTTGACATTCCTTGACATCCATTCATTCCATGACAACTTCATGCCTCATTGACAACAAATGCAACACAATGCACTTCAATCTCCCCCTTTGTATTTGTTGTCAATACACTCCTTCAGCACATATGAATGGGTCAATATGTGTGCCAATATTTTCTCCCCCTTATTGGCAATCAAATGGAAAGGTGTGGTGTGGTTATCTTTCATAAAAAATCTCTTGCTCCCTTCGAATAGCATCTTCTTTAAAAATCACTAAGAGAGGGATGATGCCACATGTTCTCTTTAGCAAAGAACCTTTGGTAAATCAACTCTAAGTCTACTTGGGCTAACCCGGTGCAGAAAACAATAGTGATGTAACCAAGGAACTCAATGCTGTCCACATTCACTGTAAACATGTGAGATCATGCTTAGGGGTTTGAAATTTTTCAGATATAACAATGAATTTGCTAAATACTGCACAACTTCACAAAACTCATTAGAAAGTTCAGGTGCAAAGATAAAGCTCCCCCTTTCATCCATTTGTCTTCAATCCATACTCCCCCTTAATTGAAAAGATAAACTCAATTAAGAAACAAGGGATGAAAGTATGATTGGAATACCTTCACTTTTCTCAAGATGGTATTAATCTAAGAATACCATCTTCTTCAGATTGGCTCCCCCTCAAGGGGTGCACTCCATTCTGTCCAAACCATCCTCCAGCTGAGAATGATCATCATCTTCAATTCCCTGCAATGTTAGCACATGTAAATACAAGTGTATAAGGGAATAAGATGGGACCTCCTTGGTTCATTAATGTGAACAACAAGGTTGAGAAGATTCTCTCAACTGAGATGTCCCATTTTCACCACTCTTCACACTTGCACATTTGATCTTCTTTGATTATTGTGCTGGTGTGGTTCTCAAAACATCTTCATGTGAAATCATCTTCTTCCCTTTTTCCTTAGCAATTGCCAGAACTTTATCTTCAGCTTTTTGCAGATCTTTGGCAAGTTGCAACTGATTTGGCCATATGACTAGTAAATCATTTGGAAGAGTGGCCTCAGTTTTGGAAGTTCCACATGGTTCTTTGGATGCTGCTAAGCTCCCTCTCTTAGGCAACTTATTTTCAATCAATCCCTTCTTCTTCTGGATTGATTGTCTTTTGGAGTTCAGTCTGCTTCTATTTAGTTTCATGGCTTCTTTACAAAGGTCCATGATGTGTCCTTTCTTTCCACAGTAGAAGCATGTTTTCTTGGTGGTCCTTCTGGATGCATCACCCTTCTTGGATTTAGACTCCAAGTTCTTCCCTTCATTTCTAAAACACTTCTTGGGAGAATTTCCAACATTCTTCTTGCTTCCCAAGGAATCTCTCATAGCCAGGTTCTGTGATCTTCTCTTCTTTCCAGCTTTGGATACATTCGGAGATTGACATGTATCAAATTGTTGACCACTTTTGCATCCATCCCAGATGTTGTCAAGCAATCCAAATCTGTTATCAGTAAACAGATGTCTCTGGACCTGTGGATGCTGCTGCTTTTCCTCTGGCTTGCTCCCCCTTGGCATGGGCTTCCTCTGTGCTTTGGCATTCAGTGGATTGTACCAACAATCCTTTGCACAATGCCCATACTTGTTACAACAGCAGCATTGTCCCACGAATCTTGACCTCTTCAGTCCTTCTGATTATAGGGTACTTTTCTTGACCTGTTGTGCTGTTTCAGGAGAGCTCTGCTTCTTTACTGTCTTCATCCATATTTGTTTGGAATTATTCTTCCATCCTGCACTTTTTGTGGAAACACAATTAGAAGCATCAGTACAAGATGGTATGGATTGTACCTTCTTTCTAGAAGATGTTGCACTTTTATTAGAGGATGTCTTTCTCTTAGAATCATCTTTCTCAAAGCTCACTTGAGTAGAAACATTTCTTCTTTCAGCTGACTGGGAGGCTTCAGCTTTGGGTGATTGCAGATTTTTCAATATCACTCTAGTTCTAAGCATTTCATGTTAAGGGAGTTCTTCTCGTCCTCAACAGTTCTTAGCCTTCCTTCCCATTTATCTTCCAGCAGCTTCATCTGGTCTTCATGCACCTTATTCATTTCTAGCAATGAATTGTCAAGCTCCTTCACCCTGTTTACTTTGTCTTCTAGTTGAGCATCTCTGACATTCATTGACACTCTGTGCAATTTTTCCAGTGCATGGAAAACATCTTTGACTAATATCATAAAGAATTCTTTCTCAGAAAGGCTTCTTTGCAATTCTTCAGCAGTGTCTTCATATCTTTCATTGCAATGAGAAACGGTTTCATCTTTAGCCTTCACCAGCTTTCTGAGAGTGTTGGTTATGCCAACCCTTTTAGCCAATTGATCTTCCATTGCATTGGCTTCTTCTTCTAGCTGTGATTTTTCTTCATGAAGATCATGGATGCCTGTAGCTATACACTTTTCCACTCCATGGGAACTTTCTTCTGAAGATATTTGAGTGCACTCTGAAGATCATTCATTGTTTCAACTTCATCACAGCTAGGACAGGATTTCTTCATCTTCTTGGCTTGTTTCTTCTTTCTATTTTTCTGAGTCTTGGCAGATATCTCCATTTGAGGCTGGTCGCTCGTTTCCTCAAATCTGCACTTCATAAAGACACCCTTGGATCTTTTAGAGGGAACCTGCCTCTGATACCAATTGAAGTGCCCAGATCAGTGTGAATCACTGAGAGGGGGAGGGGGTGAATCAGTGATCCTTTAAAACTTTTTACTAATTGATTCTTAATCAATTAAAACTCTATGGCTTGTTAAGGCCTCGATCCACTCTTCTTGTGTCTCTCAACCTTTCCCGGATAATGCAGTAATGAAAAGGCACAGGACACAAGGATTGACAAGGTTCAGCACCAAAGGACTACATCCTTGCCATGCTCTCCCAGCATGGATTCTCCCATTATAACTTGTTAGAATTACAATGGTCGATACAACTTCCCACCGTATCTCTCCTAAGTCCCACAGGAGGGTCTTTATACTGCATCCCACACTGTTACCAGAGTCCCACTGGCCTGCTCCAGAATCCCACTGGAGACTTCCTCCACCCTGAGTCTCACAGGGGTCTTCTCCTGGCTCCTCGAGTCACATGAGTATCTCTTCTTCACTTTAAGTTCTTCATGTATCCTCAGCAGCCTGGGATAAAGGCTGCTGGCCTTGCTCTTCTTCTGATCACTTGTGGTGAACAGGTCTTCTTGTCTTGCTCATGATTTATCACCTTCTTCTAAGGATGACCTGGCTTCTCTCTTCAACTACTGAATACTCAGACAACTGATATCTATAACTCTAGTCTGGTCCAGTCTCACTTCAAATCATCTTCATGCACTGAGTGCATGGCAACTCTGCCTCCTCATGCACTGACGGCATGGCCTTCTCAATACTTCAAGATCTTCTGTCTTGGACAACTCAGATGCACACAACTAGATTTGGCTTTGTTCACGTGTGCATGTGAATGCATGTAAGCATGCACTCCCCTTTCTTTCTTCTTGGTGCAATAAACCCACAAAGGGTGTAATCACTTCAAGCACACACCTTCTCACTTGAACTTCACACTTTTGTTCAATGTGTTTACACACTTAAAAGTGTGTTTTACTTTAGTGTGGAACTTCTTCTTCTTCTTCTAATGTGTATATTCCACTTAGAGCACACACATAGGTTCGGCCACTTCACTTTGTTGTTTTGCACACACAACTTTGTTCTTTGCTTTGCACACACACAATGAGTGTGTATTTGGCCTCCACTATTTTTGCACACACCCAAGCTATCCTCGACCTTCTTTTCAAATGCACACACACACAAAGTGTGGTGGTCTTCACTCTTCAAGAATGCACACACAAATGCACTAAGGCCTCGGGTCTCCTTTGGTTGCACAAGGCTACGGCCTTTCCTTCCTTTGCACACAAAGTGCCTCGGGTATTCTTTGAACTTAGCACACACCGAAGGATGCAAGGGGCTCAACCTTCCTTCACTTCAACAACCGCGCAAGCCTCAGGTGCAAGGCAGTCGCGGGCGCGCAAGCTCCTCCTGCCGCGGGGCGCGCAAGTGCAACACCCGTGGGGTCTTCCTCCTGCCGCGCAAGGGTGCGGGCAGAGAGGGAACAAGCCTCGGGCGCGCAAGGTGTTGCGGCCACGAGGTGTTCCTACTGCGCAAAAGATTAGCGTGCAGGGGACTCCCTTTATTCTTTTGCGCAAGGAGTGCACAAAAGGGACTTCACGAAGCCAAAAATGGCCCCGGGATTCTCTGCCGAGCAGGGGACGCGCAGCTCAATTCTTCGCGAGGCACAAGGGTGCTCTCACGGGACTCACGTTTCTCAAAGGATCAGCAAGCACTCCAAGGCCTCGGGCTCTCCTTTTATAGGCAGAGGAATGACTTTGATCATCCGCGTGATCTAACATCAAAATCCCGAAGATTTCGGATCTTCAAGATTCTTTGAAATCTTCTTTTTCTCCTCTGTTTTACGCGGCTTAACTCATTTTAATTTCCTCTTTCATTCCTCCTCGTACATGCGATTTAGAACGCATGCACGACCTCTGTTTTGGCCATCCCATGAAAAACACGAACACCCCGAGGCCTCGGCACTTCGTTTGCCTTCAGACTTCATCGAAGTTTTCCATACGTTGCATGCAAATGTATTTTTAAGCATGAATGTGATCAGTAGGCTCAGACAATCCTCAAGGACACTTCAGCTTCGTCAGAGGTGGCCGGATACTCAAAATCCATCTTCGGGAGGCGTCTGGTTCAGCGTGAGACGTCGGGGAGCTTCGGTCGAGCTCGAGGTAGGAGATGGACGGGGAGCGGTTGGATCGAAGATTCAATTGATCTCGGACGGCCTGGATCAGATCATCTCGCCGCGGATCAGATGTGCGGCTTAGATCGTCCCCGCGATCAATCGTGCGGCTGGGATCGCTCCCGCGGAAAAATTCCGCATCCCACATCGAAGCGTCGACCGGTTTTCTTGCGGATTATCAACCAAGCGCTGCCGAGAAGCACTCAGTTGAACTTCTACCTCCACGGTGCCGCCCCGCACCGTGTTCTCCCTACGGGCGCGCTCTGCGCCCACTCTCGCCTCTGCGGGCGCGCTCCTAGCGCCCACTATGCACACTCGGGTGCGCGGGCTTCACCACCGCGTGCCCTCGGGGCTTATACACAGCCCATGCCGCGCTCCTCCGGGCGTGCCCCAGGCGCCCATGCGGTGTCCTATGGGTGCGCCCCTGCCTCAAGGATGCTGCCCTGGCCATGAGGGTTCCCCATGGGCATGGTGACCTTGAGTCCCACAAGTGCCTTGGGTGATGACCCTCGGATGGCCTCCTTGGTGGCCTTATTTATTGATAAGTATCGGAATAATGACTTTGAATAAAAACAAAGTATCCCCATATTCCAAATGCCACTTGAAGCCTTTCTCCTCTAAGACATTTCTTCTCTCTTCTTCTTAGGAATTCATCAATCCTCCTCTCATATGATCTTCACTTAGGATATCGAATTCCCGAAGGTTCATCTTCATCAATCGAACTCCTGAATCACTTATAATCTTCAATGTTCTTTATTGATCTAATCAGAGATCAATTGGATCATCTTCATGTTCACATGCACTAAGTGATAGTGCATGGACTTCATTAATGCACATCATCCACTTAGTAGTTGTGGATGGAACTCCTTTCAACTCCTCATGCATTGTGAAGACAATGCATGGTCTTCAATCAATGTTGTGACTTTGTATCATCAGGATACAAGTTCTATGAATTTAAAGAGCAGCTTAGCAATCATCAGATTTAACTAGAGAATGTTTCAACCACATCTCCTATTCCACTTAGTGAATCTCCTAAGTGACATGCCTCTTAGTACCATGGCCATTCTCCATTCCTCACCATCACCATCACAACCTTTGTCATTCACATCATGACATTCCTTGACATCCATTCATTCCATGACAACTTCATGCCTCATTGACAACAAATGCAACACAATGCACTTCAATATTTCCATACATAATATTTAGATATTCAAAAAGTAGTTATATTATTTATGGAGAAGATTGTGAATATGTATGCATGATGGTTATTTTCATTTTTCTAATGAAAAGAATGAAAGAAATAAAATTAATATTTTATAGTTATTGAAACATAATTATGTCATATATATCATATAATATTTTAAAATCCATCATCAAATACATCATTTTTACGCATTTATGGAAATGGAATCATATCACTATATGGAGGTCGTAATCCACACCTAAAAAGAAGTGATACTTTTGTAACTATTTGGTTGATAGGTTGGGGAAAATCAATATGAAATAATAATAATATAATATCAGTATAATTATATTATTATTAATTTTTGGATCTTAAATATATGGATTTACAATATTTAATAAGATATAAAATTTAATGAGCTATGTTTTGATTTACACATCATCATTGAAAGACCACCTCAAGCAGACACCATCAGAATCCTAAGATCGGTTATCAAAAAATATATATATAGAGATATGTTATGGAAACTAGAAGGGTTTTAGTCCATATATTAGATGATATATATGGTAAAAATGTATGAATAATGGCAGATATGGTGATTTATTTTACATGTGAAGGAAGGAAAAAACACCGAATTACATAAATGATTTAATTATATAAGGTAAATTTCAACTGAATTATTTTCTTAATATAAAATTTATAGAATTTAGGATAATATAATGTGTAAATATATTAAAAAATTGATATATGAAATTTAAGAGAAATTAATTCCATTATATATTTGTTTATCATCTAAGAATCTCATTTTAACCATAACAGTGATAACAAAATATTTCGGTTTACAATATTCATTTTGAGAAAAAATTATATTTACCCTATTAGATTATATTGATCATTATATATAGATATTTTCAATAATTTTAAAAGAATTAATTTATATATGGGAAAAAACATATTAAAATAAGTATTTTAAATGAAACATTAACCTATTTTTGGCCAAATACATTTTTAATAAGTAAACATAATTTATATTCATTAATTTTATTATAAAAATATAAAAATATTTTCTAAATAATTAATTGAAAATATATTTTATATATTTTATTAAATCCATTAAAAATATATGTTTACCTAATTTACTATAGTATGAAAACACAACACACATAAAAATTATTTTCGAAAATATAATATTTTAACCTTTAAATGATTTTAGCATCATTAATTGCCTTATAAGAAATATATTATGAATGTTTATTCATATATAAAACAAATTTTCAATAAAAATAATATATAATAGTGATAAATATTATTATTTTATATTATAATAACTATCATGTTTAAAAATAATTTTATTCAACAAATAAGTATTTTAATAAATAAATAAATTTACAGAAATTTTAATTAGTTCTTATTAGGCTCAAATTAATAAAATTTATTATAGGTAAAAATTTCTATAGTTAATTTAAAATTAATTAATCTAATTCATTCACTCCAATTTAATGATAAGGTTGTCATGGTTTACTATATCACACATTCCATTTTTCAATATTTTTTTTAAATAAATCCTTCAAATACATCAATATGATCTGAAAGGTAAAATATATAAAATATTGTAGTGTTACATAATCAATGATTTTTATATGAAATATAACATCTAGATATACAAAAAATTGAGATCATAAATACTATAAATAACTCTTTTGAAACAAATATTTTAACACCCCATGATTTCAATAAAATATATATATTTTTTAACATCATTGATTTATTATGTGGTATGCTACACAATGATATGTTTGTTCAATATGAAACATTGGATTTATTTTCTATATATATATATCACTATTCATAGCTTCGGTTACATACAAGTTCACGTTCTATTGATATGATTCAATTCATGCAAGAACGTGTATAAGTGAGTTACAAAATATTATTATTACATAGATATTAAAAAGGTGGGAATGAACAGTTGTGATTTATTTATAAAAATAATTTTTAAAAAAATTATATTTAATTATTATGTTAACAATTATTTATAAATGAAAATAAAATGTTTTATAATTAATGGCTTATGTTTTTTGGAAAAACTATTTAATTATAAATTAGTGAGTTTATAAAATAATAAAATCACATGTTATGGATTTTATTAATTAAATATATATGTAAAATTTATAATTTAATATTTAAAATTCATCATATATGTTTTATACGCATCACACATGAAAAAATTCAATCATTCAGATAAAATATTTTTTTAAAAAAATAATTTTTTACAACTTTTTGATGGAACAATGATATTAAATTTAGTTTTTGACACCATTATATGTTCTATTTGTCATATTAAACTTCATAATTATAATCTAGATATTTAATGGTACATTTATTCAATTTTTTGGTATATTTATGATAAAAATAATTTTTAATGGACTGTGAAAAATATTTCATTTTAATTAAAAAACATTTTTGTATAATATAGTTATATTATAATGAAAAACTTTTAATTATTTTTAAGATATAATTAGATTAATATTTTATAATTTAATCTAATTTTGTTCATTGAATGTATTTTCACAATGAAATTGGATATAAATGAATGTCACTCTTTTGATTGTTTTTAATTTTATTAAAAACCCCACATTCTCATTTTGAGAACAATAATTAGTTTTAAATTTATTAAAACAACTTCTGGGATCATAATTTGAAAAAAATTATTCCATATTTCGAATCTGTGGGTCCAAATTATGTTAATAGTTTTCTTTTATTTTTATTTTTTCATTATATATAGTAACAATTGTAATTTCTTTCACTATTAAAGGTAAATAAGAAAAATTAGAGTAACAAACAATATTATAATGATAATAAAATTACCATTACACATTCCAAAATCATATTGGATGAATAAATGTTTTCCCATATCACCAAAGTGTTGAAATTTATTAATATAATGAACTAATATCCATGAAAATGATGTAATTATTATTAAATCAAAATAAAGTGACAACATATCAACATCTTATCTATTAAAAGAAAAATAATTTTAATCTAGTGATAAACATATTGAAACATTAAATATAAATATTCCTTAGAAATATACTGATATTATCTATATATTTGTAATTTATTTTTAGTTTATATAGAGTTAATAATTTTCATAAACAGTGACATAATATTGATACATTAATTATTGTATTAAGAAAAATATGAAGAAAATGATATTATAAATAGTAAAATAATGATAATTTGTATGAATTTGAGGAATCAATGATTATTATAGATTAATTTTACATGTTCGTGTTGTTTTTTATAATTTTATTGCACTAATTTCTCTGTAATAATATTTTTAGAAAGTCATCAGATATAGAGTGTCAAAATTACCTCTATTTTTATTATAGAATATAAATGAGTTTGTTAATTGATATAAAATACAAAAAAAAAATATTATTCCACATGGTTAGTATAGTCCCAATTATGTCATAAATGGATCTTTTGGGGCCTTTTGATATATTATGGTAATTAATGTATCCCAAAATGTGTAAACAATAAAGTATAAGGGTAAGATTAAAAGCTGTAAAACATTGGATAATCCAAAAATGTAATGATTAAAAAATATAAAAAACATGAAAAAGAATTATTTAATTAATTATATCAACCAGAAGTCATCAAATATAAAATATATATTGGTTTTGAACCATTATAAACTGAAAATCATTTTATTATAAAATATTATTTCAAGACATTCCTAAATTGATTCACATTTCTCTTATTAAAGGCCACCACATCTACCCACCAAATCACACCACTCCAGCCATTGGATAGTCCAAATTATTCACATATATGATCATAAAATCACTCCCTTCCTACAAGAGGCCACACATATGGATAAAATCCATCATTAGATTTTGTTTTTATGAAAATAAAAAGAAGATAGAAGAAATTGACGTAATTTTTTATCACCTATTTAAAATTAATTTCTTCTTCTACCACACAATTATAGTTGTTTCCATACAAAATTATTAAATAATGTACCATATACATTCTGATATGTTATTATTATAATGTTAAAACCCTATACCTCTTATTATCCATCATATGAATAATAATAACTCCATGCGTGCATATAAACATCTTATTGTCACCATGCTGTGGTGTAATTTTTTATTCAACAATTCATAATTTGGATATGTAAAATGGTGATTATAAAGGATATATATAATTAATATAATATTATAACTATTCTTTATATTTAATATAACATCCAATTCTATACCTTTTAACCATCAGGGGAATGATATTGTCACTCGTGTGTACATACAACTTAACATTTCAATGATGTGACGTGTCTAATTCTATATGATCATAATTAAAACGTGATTATTCACATGAATGGAGTGACTAAATATGATATATATTATACTAATACCATTATATAAAAAATATAACTATAACTATATAATTGGAGCATGAACCTATCTAAAAAACCATGCAAAGAACATAAATTAGTTAATATCTGAATAACAGTTGTCAATCAAATGTTACTAACAAATAGGTGATACTACGATCATGTATGATATCATCAAAATGAAAACAATTCTAGAATAATTCAATGAAATTATTTAAATTGTTACATATAAGGTTTATATACATAAAAAACATATCGTAACGAAGGTGATAGCTAATTTTTCAATCCCATTTTTCATTGAAATTATTTATACATAATTATTTATTGGGGATATATTTGTAATCCATGTCCGTGTTTTCTAAAAATAATTTCATAATATTTTTAAAATTATTCAATGTATATTAAATTTATTTTTTACCCCTTTTTTAATTTTAATATATTTTATGTAAGGAATATTTTTTATACCACATTAGGTACTTATTGATTTTTTTTCAGAAAATATATGCGGGGAATGTATTTTTTTAACTTCTATAGAATGAGTTAATTATCTATGGTTACAAGACACTTTATTTCTAGGATTCTTCCTCTAAGTCATTTGATGTTTATTTTAATGTAAATTCTATTATTTTAAAGCAATGAATCATATAGAGAAAAGAAAAAAAATTTGAAATAGAAAAGATCTTTTTATCATGAAATAAATTGATCTATTTTATCCAAATTATATTCAATCTAAGATAACATAGGGTTATGTTTTAGCCTTTATTATTAATTATATTTTATTTTTATTATTAGGGAACTATATTTATGAAAAAAAAATTATTTTAAATGGATTTTGTTATGAAGGAATGATGTTTAAGGATCCTTTTTTATTTTTTGTGTTATTCTATGAAGAATGATTTATGAGTATGTGGAATATATAAGATTGATTTAATTATGATATTGGTTGGAAATATATGTCCCTAAAATGCTTTCGGTAAATATTTATATCTTACTAAATATGTAACGGCTGGGTTCCGGAAGCTGCACAGAGGCACCCCATACCCGATTGGTCATATGGCCTCATGTACATTTCCACGAACACCATAGGTTGCCGACAAGCAAAGCGGTCCTTCAGTGTGATTTTGGGGAAACTATACCCTATTTGGAAAAGTAACATAATGAAAGTAAAACAAACAACAATAGAGGAGCACTAAAATCATGCAATAATTAAACATCAGATGACTGAAGAATTAAACAGCTGGATCACACATATATACATGATGCTTGATACATATGTCTTGTAATGCAGCCAATTAAATCAAAATTAAGGAATAGTGTACTAAAACAATGTACAAAATAAAATCAATAAACAACTCCATAGTATCTCAAGCCTCATCGTGGTCCCACGATCCCCTGCTCTATACCAATCATGTACCTGAAGTAGAAGGGATCATTACATTATCTATACCTGCAAGAATATAATCACTTTGGGACCAAAATCATGACCTAAATAGGCTGTGAGACAAATCCTAGTAGAAAACCACCCAAATATCTTTTCCTAAAAGTTAGTGAATATATAGAGCTGACATTAAACGAAATGAATTATTAAGCAAGGATGTACACATAGTAACAATCCTACAAATTCAATTGCATTTATTTTCATATATCAATTAATTATCTAATAAAATGAAGGTAACCCTTTCGCATGTACACAATGAATTACACCTATGGATCAACCATTTAATGACAAGAACCCCTCTATGATGTACACACATTCTAACCCCTCTAGTTCAGATTTAGAAAATACACTCTGAAGAAGCACTCACCCAAGTTTCCCCTTGTGGTATCATATCATTAAATAATTGGAACTCTGAGGAAGAACTCAATGTCTAATTCCCCATGTGGATTGTATTGAGGAAACTACATACGCTCTGAGGGAACATAATGTCCATTCCCCTATGATCTCTTGACGTAACAGTAAACAAACCCTCTAGAGAATCCCTCAACGTCTATTCTCCATATGGTATACTCCACTATGTTCTCATGGTCGTGTATATGTCACCCGTGCACAAATGACTTGTGGCAGCCAAAGTAATCCACAAGAACTACATTGACAAACAATCTACATCATATCACAGAAAGTTATATAATAATCAATCCATCCCAGCAATAATAGGCATGGGAATCAACGCAGTAGCCTAACTGGAAAAGTAAAACCAAATGGAAAAAAACAAGAGAACATGGGATAAACATCCATAGCGTAGAAAAGTTAACCATATTCACAACAATTAAACTCTATCTAAACAAAAATGTCATAACAGGTAATAACATGGCTAATACCATAACCACGCAATACCCCTTTCTGGGGTATTGGACATTTTTTCACATAAAATTCCGAGTCCATATACAGAAAGGCACAAACCACCTACCTCGGCATCATGAGGTCGCAATACATGATCATCTGGCCTTGAATCACCCTAGAAGACCATATATCTTTAAAAATTCTTCAAATGATCGATCAAGGATAACATGTGAGATATGAGATATCAGTAAATAAAGTTCTATAAGAACGGAGAACTCATAATGGTGATTCCAATGCAATTAAAAATGGTTGATTTGAAGAATGAATGGAGAGGGGGGTGCATGGAAAAGATTTACAGCCATACGGTTACTCTTGGACAATACAAATGAAGAGAAAAAGGGTTATGCTGATTAGACATGACCCTGGGCTATTTAAATAAGAAAAGAATGTACACAACATGTATTTTAAAAGTTCACATCATGTACATGCCATTTTCAACCTCTTATTTAGGCGGTCTCTAGGTGACCACACATGGCCATGTACTCAGCCATCACATGATCGATACATGGTCACACACGACAACCGGGTACATGACATGGATATAAAAACACAGCGTGTACTCCTGAAATTTTCAAAACTCATCATTTTCTAAAAAACAACCTGAAAATAAAATCATACCTGAAAAGAAGATCTGGGTTCATAAAAACATCCCCCATTAAATATATTTATCCCTAAATTTCCCTAAGAGGGAGACATAGAAGAAGAATTTCCAAATAGCACCATCCACTATGTTCGTACACCAACCCCCCTCTCCAAGGTCTCATCCTATACATCCACATGCTTCCATATCACTCTACTAGTGGAATAGACCAACCACAGAGAACCATCACATTTCAATCAACAATCTAGATAGGACACTCCTTGAATGAGGCATGCACGTCAAGCTCAACCTCCTCCAGTAGGAAAACATAAGACAGGTCTCAGAAGTAATGTCTAAGTTATGAATCGTGGAAGACATCATCCATAACCTAATACCTCTCAGGTAACTAAAGTTGATAGGAAACCGTCCCAACTCTTGCCATCACCTCAAATGGCCCGATGTATCTCAGTGAAAGCTTACCCAATATCATAATCCTTTTATGTCCCAACCTCATTCTGAAATTTATGAAAACATGATCTTCGATCCCGAACTCTGAAGGTCATCTCTATTGATCAACATAAGACTTCTGTCGTGACTGTGCAGTAGCCATCTACTTCCAAATCAACTCTATCAGCTCTGTGGTCTCCTAGACAAGATGGGGTCACAATAAAGCTGCCTTTCTTGCCTCCAACCAATATATGGTTGATCGGAATGTCCTACCGTACAATGCCTCTAAAGGTACCATTTAAATAGTTTATTAGAAACTATTATTGCAGGAAAACTCCACAAGAGATATGTTCTTATCCCAATAACCATTAAACTACATGATTCATGCTCGAAGCATGTCCTCAAGAACCTGAATCATACGCTTGGACTGGCCATTTTTGTGGGAATGTTAAGCTATACACATAATTACATGTGAAACAAAATCCCTACGAATTCCCTTCCAGACCTGAGAGGTAAAATGTGCATCACTATCTGAAACAATGAATTGTGGAACCCCATTTAGATGTACAATATCACTAATGTATAACCCATCCTTGCTCATCAACACTGGTGTTCCCCTTGATTGGAAATAAGTGAGAAATATTCAAGAGTCTGTATATGACATCCAAAACTACCTCATTTACTCAAGGAGACCTCATCATTACTATCAAAAAATCCTTCATGAATTTATTACACTTCCACTCAGCAATGTATAGCTATTGAAAAATCATTGTTGGTCACTAATGCTACACCTTCTCCTACTGACTGATGGAACACCTCAAGACAAAACCATCAAAATCTCACATCATACCTAGCCACCAATACTAATAGTGTATATCATGATTCCTCTTTGTGACACCTGTATGAACTATCCAAACTAAGAAATGAATGTCCCATATAATATCCTCATGTATGTATGATGACACCCATATGCACCCATGAAAACAAAAGATCTCATACTCACCTATGGTCCATCCCATAATGGAGTTCTCTCCTAACACACACTCCTTTTAGGCTAGGCCTTCTGAATCTGGTTGCTACCTCATTCTCACAAGATAAAGAAGAGTAGAGGAAAAATGATAGTAGATAGAAATGTCTACCCCTGTCTATCATGCACCTCCAAATGAATTTTAGATAACATAGCCATAAGCTGCCACTCACAGTTGGCCTTCTCATCTTCATGTTTCTGAGTTCTTCTTCTCAACACATCAGCCACTGTGTTTCCCATTCATGGCGTGTAGGCATGCTCAATGACAAAATATCTAAGGTACTAAAACCACCTTCAAATCTCAAATTAAGGTCACACCGATTGAATAAATTCTTGAGGCTTTTGTGGTCGGTGAAGATGACAAAATTCTATACCAACAGGTAGTGTATCCAATAGTGTAAAGCATGAAAAACTACAACAACAAACTAGAAATCGTGTGTCGGGTAATTATAATCATGTGTCCACAGAAACTGATACCCGTACGCAATGACTTATTCCCCATGAATAACCACAACACCGAGACTGATACCTAAAGCATCACTATAATCAGTATAGCTCATCCCCAACTCTTGCAGAACTAGTGTTAGAGCTGAAGTCAACCTCCCTTTCAGCTCTTGAAAGGCCGACTCACAAGAATAAAACTAGAGATACTTCCCACCATTCTTTTTCAGACCATTCAGTGGTACTGATAAGCTTGAAAACTCCTATATGAAACATTTTTAGTAACCATTATGTCCTGGAAAACATTGTTCCCCAAAGAGGTTTTTGGGATTCTCTCAGGAAACTACATCTCTCACTTTATCTGGGACTACTGATACTCTTGTCTCTAAGATAACATGACCCGTAATGTAAATATAGTCCATCCTAAAGTGGCAGGTTGAGAGAATTGCATATAACTGTTTCTCTCTCATTGTTATCAAAATGATCTCAAGGTGGATATCATGGTCAGGAAGAGTGTGAGATTACACCAAGATATCATCCACAAAGACTACAATGAATGAATCTTAGTATGTATCGAACACTCGATTCATCAGCGCCAGGAAAAATGTAGGCACATTCAATGTGATCGAACAATATAACCACATACTCGTATAGACCATACCTGATCCAAAAGGATTTGAGATGTACATTAGATGGTGTAACACAAATGTTATGATAATCGGACCCCAAGATGATCCTCGAGAACACCCGGTCTCCAAGAAGTTGATCAAAGAGATCATCAATCCCCGACAATGGATATTGTTTCTTGAACAGAAACTTGTTCAACTTATGATAATCCACATAAAGTCTAAGGGTATTGTATTCCTTCTTCACAAATAGGATAGGGAAACACCAAGGAGATGTATTGGGTTGGATGAAACTCTTGGTCGACAACTCCTCCAACTGCTTCTTGAGCTCCTATAACTCTAGTGTAGCCATCCTATTAGGAGGAATAGACACCACTACCACTCCTAGAATGGGATCAATAGGAATGTAAACCTCACTTTCTAGAGGAAAACATGGGAATTACTCTATAATGACATCTCTAAAATGATCCACCCCTGGATTAATGTTTATTTATGAATTCCCCTTGTCCTACAGATATAGACTAGCAACCTCAGCTATAACTCCTCCCAAACCATGATTCTCGGGACTTCCACTATTCAACTGAACATCCCATTGTCCAATATGAATAAATGATCTGCCCTCTTGAGATGTGAAACACACCCTATGACGTTAGCAATTGACAATAGCCTGGAATGGAACCAACCCATCCATTACATGATTGAATTTGTAGCCCATCATCTCCAAAACATAGAGGTCCCAGAACAAGTGACACCCACCATCCTCAATATGGCACTCATTTCACTGATGCACAATATCCGTTCGAGTTCCCCACATAGTGTCTACTGTAAAGATATCAGCAGAAGAGAAGATACAGAGCCTAAAGCTATCCACATCATCAACAGATATAAATTTCTATGAAGCCCCTGTATCAAAAATAGTAGATGATAAAACGGAGGCAATTAGGATCATACCAAAGAAGTATAGAGGGATTGTGATCCAGCTCATGCAAGGACTACTCCACTACAATCGTATGACCAACACCACGACCTTGCAACTCTTCTAGTCAACTTTGAGCTGATCCACCCTATTTCCATTGAATTCCTGGCGACTGGCTACCATTGCCACAACCTGCACCTCGTCCTGAGTGGCCGGATGAACACCAGCTCTATGCCTGATGAGAACATAGTGGTGCTACTCCTAAACACAGAGTAATAGAAAAACCCAGGTCACTAGCTGCTGGTGAGAAGATAAAATAGAAGTGATGAATATTATTGACCTTTCCGCATGATTGGAACTCCACTTGTTCTCTTGGGAAATGTGGCCCTGTTATCATACTCTTCTTGCACTAGTAGCACACCACCTTGATACTAGAATGTGTCTCTCTCCTAATATGATCTATATGCGTAGACTCCCTGAGGTGCTTCCAACTATTAGTATAAGGGATATATACTCTGAATGTCGAACCACCTGGGCTCAAAACTCATGAATCCCTCAGATTTCACTCCAGGATCAATGCCTTGTTGACTATAGAAGTGATGCAAGTCAACATGATGATATTCACCTGAGATCTGATCTCATTCCTGAGACCATCATAAAACTTAATTTCTAGAAATAACTCATCACCTCATGGAATATGTGCGAATCACTATAGCTCTGTGAATCTATAATAATTCTCCATAACAGGAAGAGTACCCTGCTCTGGACTCATGAACTCCCATGCTCGATCAACCCTCAAAGCCTCTCAGTTGAAGTAGTCATAAAAGGCACATCAAAAATCATCCCACAATATAACCTACTGGCATCCCACATGTGAGATCACATTCCACCATCTCTTGGTAGAGTTATGAAGCATATACATTTTGAGATTCACCCTCCACATTGGAGGAATCTATAGATTCTCGAAGATAGAAATCATTGTTTTTAACCAAGACTCTGCAAAACGAAGTCCTCCTTCCCCTAAGAAGGTGGGAGGATGTTTCTTCTAGAAATCCAAAGTCAAATCTCCATAGAATGGGCAGGAAGCGGTAATTCTTGGATGGTCTGCATAAGCCTCATAATGCCCTCAATGAAATGTGTGTCATCACCTGTGTCCAGAATGGCACCTAGTGCCACGACTGGAACAACTAGAGGATCCGTTGGTAGTCCTTGATCATACAGATCCAATGTTTTATCCCTACCCTATAACTAGCCAACAAATGGAAGACATCTCAGTGGCATGACCTTGCATGTTCATGTGAACCCCTTAAATAAATATTATTAAGGAGAGATACTTATAAGTGTTATATGGTTACAAGAGAAAGAAATCATTCAATTTTTTTTTGAAAACATGGATACTTGACTTGGAAACATGCCTACATAGCATGTTTTATTAATCCATCACATAGGTGTGTGCTTCAGACATCCCAGGGATATAACACCCCATACACATGGCATGTTGTCCTACCATAGGCCATGTAATTGAATCCTCTTCCCCTGCCCAAGTTTTTCTATATGGCTATGACACACGGTTATCCTAAAAAAGACTACACGGTCTGTTTGTTCTAGGTACGACATGTACTAGACAAACTTTGCTGATCAATTTTGTTCATCACACAGCCGGTTACACCACTCACTCTACACAACATGTTATAAATGGACACTATGTGTACTAGAAAAAAATCCACCACCCTGTTTTTTTTATTACATGGAAGGATACAAGGGTTATACTACACGTCTTGTTCAAGGATGACACGACCTTTATAACATATGTTTTATCCATCTGTGTTGTTATTCACACTGGTGGACACATGGTCTACACAACATTGTGTGTTTAACGGTACACGACTTGTTCTACACACGATTTCCCAACCCCATGTCTCTGCCCACACAGCATGTTACACGATAAGAGACAAATGGTGTGTACATATAGTACACTATATGTTCTTAAAAAAATAATTCCTTCCCATGTATATGCACACATGGCTTGTATTTATCATTACACGCCCTATATTCAGGGTTATTCAGACATTAATCCTCAGAAACTACTCTCAATCCCAATAAAACATTGAAAAGAATGTTAATGTGCCAAATTTTGATCCATGAGGTCCTTTAATTATTGTGAATTAATGCTTGGCATCTTATACATGTCATACACAAGGAATAACAATACAATGGACCACCAATTTCCGATCCATGAGGGCCTATAACACCTCATGAACCAACGATTTACTTCCATTCAAACAAAAGCTTACACAAAACAATAACTTATCAAATAGAAGGTATTCTATCAAGGAATCTATCACAACAAAATGCATAACTTACAAAACATCTAACATAATAACATGCAATCACAAAAGCACCCTAAAAGGAATGGCAAGAATGAATGACATGTGATTTCTATAATGTTCCAATACGAATCATGAGATGGAATACCCACATATCATTGGGGTCAAATAGAATATAACCTCTATAATATCAACAATATCAGCACAATAAATGTGAATCACCCAATGGCGAAATCAAATCAACTGTATAAATTTCAAAATTTAAAAAAATCCAATAATGAGGTAAATTGGATATTCCTGGTACATGGGATAGCTACTCCAGGGCACAACTTATTATAAATTACCTATTTCCTTCAAATCCTTGGATATAGGCTCCAAACAGAATGTCAAGAAGAAAAGAACCCTCTGATACTACTTTGTAACATTTTTCTTCCAGAAGACGCCCAGAGGCACCCTGTGCACCGCCGGTCAAATGGCCTCAAACGCATTTCCCCGAATGCCAGAGGTTGTAGACTAGAAGTGAGGGCCTTGGGGTGATAGTGGGGAAATTATTCCAACAATGTAAGAGTAACACAAATGAATTCAAACAAACACAAATAGAAGAATTAGTAAATGTAAAAAGTTAACAATGGAAGATTGAAGAAATAAACAACTAGAGGACACATATATAAATGATGCATGATACTTATGTCATAGAATGTAGAAAAAAAAATTACAATGTTGTAATATAGTACTAAAACAATGTACAAATGAAATGTACTAAACAACTCCACAACATCTCAAGATTCATCTTGGTCCAATGCTCCCCTTCTCTATAGTAATCATTTACCTGGAGTAGAAGGGTGCTTGCTCTTATCTATATCTGCAAGAATATGAAATGGTTGGACACAAAAGCATAACCCAAACAGGATGTGAGACTAATCCTAGTTGGAAACCACCCAATTATATATAACTATTATTATGTGAAAATATATGGAAGGTAATGAACCAAATAAAGAAGTAACCAAGGAAGTACACATAGAAACAATCCTACAAATTCAATTGCATTCATTTTCATATATCAAGTATGTAGCTATTCAATACTAGTTAACTATCTAGGAAGTACCCACAACCTAACCGCTTTGGTTCAACCAAAAAAACACAAGAAACCCTTTAAGATACAATGTCTAACCCCTCTGGTTTAGCTTTAGCGAAGACACTCTAAATAAGCACTCACTGTCAATTCCTAATATAGTCTCGTATTAGTAACTAATAGCAATTATGATGAAGCACCCCAATGTCCAATTCCCCATGTGGCCTAAATCACAGAAACAATAGACACTATAAGGGAGCATAATGTCCATTCCACCTATGGTCTCACTATATAATAGTAATCAAACACTCGGCAGAAGCCCTTAACATCCATTCTACCAATGGTCTACTACACCAGGTTATCACATCCCTGTGTAAGCAATTCATTATCAAACTACTTGGATAATAAATCTAGAACATATCATATCATTTAATATAATAATCAATCCAACTTAACAATACTATGAATGGTAATCAAAGAAGTAGCCTAAGATGCAATGATAAACTAAATGGTAAAAAAAACATGGGAAAAATATCCACTACCTGGATAATTTATCCCTAATCACAAAAATTAACCTCTATCTAAAAAAAATTCATTGTAGGTAATAATAAGTCTAAAACCATAAACACGCAATAACCTATTCTTGGGTATTGGAAATTTTTTCACATAAAATTTATAGAATGTCTAGTGAAAGGCACAAAATGCCTACCGCAACATCATGAGATCGATATACATGATCCTCAGGCCTTGAATCACCCTAGAATTCCAGAGATCTACAACAACCCATGAAATTTTCTGTAGAGCATAACTCATGAGAGATGATAAATTATGAGATTATGTTCTGGAAGAAGGAAGAAATCACCATGGATATTCCAATGCAATCGACAATTGACGATTGGGAGGACAGATGGTGAGTTGGGGCTCGATGAAGAACTTCATTTGTACGATCTCTCCTGGATGACACAGAAGAATAGAAAAATGTTTTTGTCGATTTTAAGCGACCATCGTCCATTTAATAAAAAAATAAAGTACAAGACATTTATTTTAAAAGTACATGATGCGTACTTTAATTTTCTAGACAATGCTTTAGGCTGTCTCTATGTCACCACACATGGGCCTGTACTCGCCCATTACACAGCCAGTACACTGTCACCCACGAAAACCAGTTATAGGGCGTGTAGTTAAAGTACATGGTGTGTACACCAGAAATTTCCAAAAACATCACATTTTCATAAAAAAACTAGAAAAAAATATACCTAAAATAAATATATGGGTTGTTACAAGATAGAAATGATGAAAAAATAAGTAAATCTTGTTCACTAATTTAGGGCTAAAATAGTATGTAAAACTAGTTCAGTAATACATAGCTGGAACGAAAAGTAAACCTGCTTCAATAATAGACTTCATCCAATATGATGGTCTCACAAGAAATTCCTTGGCTACAATGGAAATCATATTAGGTGCTTATTTCTTATCAAAATTCCATTTATTATTCCAATGCAAATATTGTTATGTTTAATGCTATTTTATGATATATGCCACACATATTGCGAAGATTTATTTCGTGACTATTGATTTGGATATAAAAATATTATGTTCAATATTTTACATTATTATTTTTATAGTTTGGTTCATATCCACCATGATTACCATAAATGATCATTTGATATCAAAATTTTTGTGTTTTTTCCGCAGGATATATTGAAATGATTTTTGCTCGAAAACAATATGGGAATATAATTACAAGACATGTTAAAAATATTTTAGAAATTTCAACGATTATGATCTATGTTTCCAATGACACTATAATAATTCAGTTTTTGGGAATATATATGTGTAATGTATTAAGTATTCCACACGAAAAATATAATATCCATGTATGTTTGGTTTGGTTAATTAAAGTTGGTATCAGAGAAAATGTTTAGTTAACCTTTGGAAACTAGGAAGCCAAAAATTTTGCGAGATCCCTAGAGATATTTCTATAGATTGTCAAGAGATGTACTTAAGGTTAGGTCTATCTATAGGTTACACTCATCAAATAATGCTAATGATAATGATTAACATATTACTAAACCTAGGATTTTACAGATTGAATGTACTCTAACTTGATTATGTGGTATTCCATGTATGATTTTTCTCTCTTTCACTATTATTTTTGGGATTTAGAAAATGGATGGAACCCGTAGGAACTATGTTACTGATCAATGCATTGGGAAACGAAGTGAATGTACTCTTGAAAAGCAAAATGTTAATTTATCATGGAAGAAAAAACCGTATTGTTATATTTAGTCAATAAATAAATCGTTTTGATTATCCAAATGATCAGAGAAGGGAACATCATTTTGTTGATTCTTTCATGAGGTAACATCCACCTTCTTTTAGTGGGTCATATTATCCACATTTCATTGAACAGTGAAATAATATGTTTTTTTCTGTATCAAATATAAGGTGAAGTAGACTATAGGTAGACTCTAATCAAGAATACAAGGAAGACAAATGTAATAGAATCTATGAAATGGGACGAGTACATGAAATTATTTTACAATTAGTACATCTCTCTCATTCATCAAATAGATATAGAAAATATGTTTCTTGAGAGTAATCAAAAGGATGATTATTAAGTTGGTACATATGAGGAATATATTAAAAGACATGCAATGAATGTTTATGACTTTATCATCGAACTTGAATGTAATGATGATGGATTCTTCAGTTGCTTAAAAAAAGTCATAAAGGTCATTATCTATAAGATAATTTAGTATCTATGAAGAAATTATGGATTGTTCTATCATGGTAAAAATGGAAGTTGATATTTCCTAAAAATATCTTGGTTTTGACATGAAATGAAAGATAGAGTTTAAGGGAAAATATCAAAATAATAGTGAAAAAATAAATGTTACTTATGCTAATTTTTTGGAAGGAAGCATATTGGAGATTTTCCTAAAGGGGCTATAAAATTTATTAATTGTAGAAAATATGGACATCGTGAAATGTCTACAAAGATCACACCACATAAACTTCAATGATTAATGTTCATGTAAATGGGCCATTATGCGTACCAATTCTCTAATATAAGGGTTATGTATGATTATTAATGTCAACAATCACATAAGGCCAATGAAAAAAGTTATTCACATGTGATCACTATTTGTTAAGTTGAGTATGAAAACACTATTTTGGTATGAATAAGTTTTTATGTATTGGGATTCTGAAAAAGTGTTGTAAAAAATCTTTTCTAGTATTATGGAATAATAAAATGTCTATGTATTAGACTATTGTGGTTTTCCATAAGTATATGGTACCAATAACCAAAAAAACTAATTATAATATTTTTTTAAAGCACATGATAAGAACCTAATTATATGATAAAGCGATAATGAGATTTTTGATAGTATTAATGACCTCATGAATGATAGAAGGACAATGTGATATCAAGGTTTAATTTTATAGTATTTATGGTATTTTTTGTGAAGGAAGTGTTAATTTTGACAGAATGAATGTTTTAAAAAGGTCATTATGTAATTAATGTTATAATCAAGTATCAAAAGAATACATTATTATGTTCATCACATGTTTGGAATGTGACACTAATGAACTACGTTATGAGATTTGTGAGATAAATATTAAGTCTATTTACTTAAACACTTTTTATAGTTTAATATTTTCATTTTATTGGATGAATTGTAATGTTATCCATTTATGTATATTATAATTTATATTCCGATTTAATTTTTATAGATTAATATGTTATCTCACTATAGGAGGACATATGGATATTTTATTTCATGTGCTATCCTTTTTGCTAAAATGGATGGAATTGCATAAAATTTAATTGTATGATCTCCTCACACTTCTAGAAAGAAGTATTCAGCATCATTTCATTAAATAATAGATGAAGTGTAAATTGTTCTGGGAATTAAAATATAGTGATATTGTACATAAATCATGTAACTATTTATTCACATGAATAATTCTTCAAATTTAAAGTAATGATCTTGAAAACCAAAAATGTTATCTTAGTACCTTCATATCATATGAATCAGATGGACCCCTAAATCATAAAAAATTTATGGATTTACTATTTATAACATTCTCCGTACTATCATCTATGTCACTCTCCATCATAACATGATTGTGTGATTTCTCTTCCATATCCATTTTATCAGTTTTCACCAATGTTCTCCAATGTGAAATTCTAGGGCTGATCTACTTTAGGTTACTATAAGGTTTCTAAATTTCCATTATAAATTAAATTTTTTGTGTTCATTATTATGATGAGGGTTTTTAGGAATGAAACATTAATATAGTAACCTTTTTATATATCTAAAGAATTTCGAGGGAGAAATTAAATTTGAGGGGGTAACATTTAGCATCCTGACATAGTTATAAAATAGATTGTTTATTACTATTTTGATGTCTTTTTTTTGTATGATACTCCAAGATAAGCTAGTTTAATATGTTACATCAGCATATATTTCAGTATACAAAATGCTATTCTTGGCTTGTGTTACATACTAGTTCATGTTCTTTTGATATAATGCATCTTATGTAGGACTGAGTACATGTGAATAACTAAATATTATTATAACATACCAATTAAAAAGCTGGGAAAGAATAGTTTTAATTCATCTATGACAATATTTTTAACACATGTATTTAATTAATTATTTTTTGAGAAAATATTTATAAATGAAAACAATACATTTTTTACATAATAGGAATTGTTATTAGGAGATAAAAATTTAATTGAAAATAAGTTATATTATAAAATAATACAATCATCGTTTATGAATTTTATTAAATAAATATATATTTAATATAGTCAATTTAATTTAAAAAACCCATCATATATATTTTTTACTCATTATATAATAAGACATTCATTTTTTCGGGAAAAATATGTATTTTTCGACATAAATATGGTTTTACAAACTTTTGATGGTGCACCAAAATTAAAATTAGTTTTTAAAACCATTATATGATATATTTTTTAAATTAAATTCTTCTCTAGAAATGGGATATCAAAATTTACATTGGATAAAAATTATGTATATTTAAAAAAAAAACAATTATTTATCAATAATGAAAATTAATAAAATTTTTATTCAAAACGTTTTTTCCATATTCATAATCTATATAGAAATTTATTCCATTTAATTTATTTTAATATATTATTATTTTATTATTTTATTATTTAATCCAATTACGGTCATTGATTGTATTTTTACAATGAAATTTTATATATACAAATGTCAATATTTTGATGGTTTTTAACCTAGTATTCTTGTTTTAACAATGGGAACTGGTTTTAAATTAATTACTACTTATTCTGTGATTATAATTTTGAAAAATTAATTCCATATTGTTAATTAAAGAGTAAAAATTATTTTAATAGGTTACTTTTATTTTTATTATAAATTGTAACTACTATAATTTCTATTTTCCACAGTTAAAGGTAAATCAGGTAAATAACAGTAACGAACAAAATGATAAGAATAATAAAACATCCCAAACCATACCAAAATATAATGGAATGATTAAAAGACTTCCCATATCACATATGGGATGAAAATTATTCATTTAATTTTCATTTTTCAAAAAAAATATGTAATTGTTATTAAAAAAAATAATGTGACAACATGTCACACTCTTATTTATTATAAGTATATTAATTTTAATGATGTCATAAAATTAATGAATCATATAATATAAATATTATATATATATATTATGAAATTATCCACATAATGGTATTTCATTTTTTAAATTTTTTATGTTATTTATTTACAGTAAATATTGACATAATAGTGATACAGTAATTATTATATTAACATAAATATAAAATAAATAATATTATAAACACTAAAATAAATATAATTTTAGGGAATTTATGGAATCTATGATTTTTATGCAAGAACGTGACATGTTATTGATGATTTAAATATTTTTTGGTGAACTTAACTTTCTTTTATAATATATTAATAACACCAAAAAGTAAATAGTATCAAAATTAACACTATTTTTATTTTAAAAAATAAAATAGTTTATTAAATGTTATAAAATTCCAAAATAAATTATTATTTATCCAAATGGTTATTATAAGTCCAAATATAAATGAATGGATCTTGTGTGAAACATTTGATATGTTATGGTAATTAAATTTACCAATAAATTGGAAAAAATAAAATATCATGTTAAATAAAAATGGGTAAAATAAGGGTTAATAAAAAAAGATAAGGATTAAAAATATTAAAAACATATAAAATATTATTGGATGATTAAATTTCATCCAAAATTATATTTTATTTGAAATAAATGGGATTGGAACCATTATAATTAAAAATAAATTTATAAGAAAAATAATATTTTAAGACATTTGTAAAGTTCCCCACCACCCCCTTATAAAATGCCACCACATCTTCACACATACTAAAACCTATAATGCCACTTGGATCATCAAACATATTCTAAAATAATCCAAAAACATCCATCCATTATTCCAATATATGACACATTGTGTATAAATCTATCACAATTAGAACATCTTTTGAAAATCATAGGGAGATACTCAAAAAAGAGAGAATTGTATCATCACAACATTCCAAATTATTTTATTCAGGTACTTCAAATTCGTATGTTTTTCTGAAAATAATACAATAAATGTAGTATCTTAGATACTTAGAGATATTATTATAATTTTGGGACCACCCTATAGATCCTTTTATCTATCCAACAAATTATAATATCACCATGTGTGTGTACGCATGGCTTACCATCTCAACATTGTCACAAGTTTTTTAATAAATAATACATAATTTGGATTAGTATAATGATGAGTATAATGAATTTAAATAATTATTATAATATTATTAATATTCATAATATTTAATAATCCATCTAGTTCTATACCATTTACCCATTATGTGAATGATATCGTCACTCGTGCGTACGTATGGCTTACCATCTCCCACATGTGTTGCGATTCATTTTACATAATTATCATTAAAAATGAATATATAGAATAATGGAATGAATAAAAATTATATATATTAAACTAATATAATTCTATAAATAATATATCTATAGCCAAATAAGTTGAGTATGAACTGATCAAAAAATACATGCATAAGTACAAAAACAATTAATATATGAATAACAGGTGACAATGAAATGTTACTAACAAACATATTATAATATTATCATATATGATATCTTAAAAATGACTATGATTCTATAATAAGTCAATAACATTATTTAAATAATTATACAAGTTTTTTGGATATATATATTGTATTTCAAAACAATGGTAATGGATAATTTAGCAATCTCGTTTTTTATCAGAGATTTTTTATACCTATGTATTTATTAGGATTTATTTTTCATCAATTTCCATGTTTTCTAAAGATATTTTCGTAAAATGTTTACTATTTTTATATGTATGTTTAATGTTATATTTTCCCATTCTTGACAGTAAATATGTTTAATGGAAGGAATAAATCTTTTGTCTACCATACGAGGTACATTTTGAAGTTTCCATAAAAATAACGATGGGTGTATTTTTTAACATACAAGACATGAATGAGTATTAAATGTTTAATAAAGCCTTATTTCAATGAAGATTCATCTATACGATTTCATTTTTATTTTTAATGAAATTCAGTTAATTTAAAAATTCATTGAATTTTGAAAAAAAACATTTTTTAAGAATAAAGGATGTTTTCCTAAAGAATAACATTCAATTGTTTTATCAAAATAATTTTCCGAATATGATGACAAATGGTTATGTTTCTGTTATGACTATTACATTGATATAATATTGTTTATGATTGAACTATTTATGTTTTCATGTCACATCTAAGAATGATTTAATAATGAGATTGGTGAGACCTATATCTCTATCTAATTCATTTGGGAAAGATTTATATATCCTAAGATATATAATTATAGAAAGGAAAATATCTATGGTTTTGTTATGTAGGGCTGGAATGACACATAAAACTTGTCCAGTAATACATGGATAGAACAGAATGTAAACTAAGTTCATTAATGTGCATTGTCCACTATGATGGTCTTCGCTAAAATTATTTGGTTACTAATCATAGAATATTATGTGATTATTTGATTGTCAGATTTCAAAGATTAATGAAAATGTAAAACCTTTCATTATTAATTATCCTTTATTATCTATGCCTTATATATTGTGAAAATTTATTTTATGATTTAATTTATTAATATTTATACCTTATGTTCATGTTTTTACATTTTAATGTTTATGGATTGTGTCATGTTCAAAATTATTACCATATCATAAAAATTTAGAACACCCATTTTATATTTTATTTGACCTAGGATTTAAAGAAATGATATAGGTTGGAAAAGAAGGGGAAGATATTTATATTAGATGTCAAAAATCATTCACAATGTTAGAATATTATGTTCCATATTTACAAAGTCACTAAACTAATATTGTCATTGGGGATATGTTTTTATATTTTATTATGTATTTCATAGTAGATATTTTTGGTCCAAGTACGTCATGCATTGGTCTATAGAAATAACGTCTCTTAAATGACAACATTGAATGCAGGACAAAAATAATTATTCCCACACCAAAACACTCAATTTAATATTTGATATATGATCCACTATCCCATCATAACCTCATCATTCCATCTCACCATGTCATAAATCACCACCCTTTTTTCATTCCTTGATTCTGATCATCCACTGTATAATTAAATTATTATAGTTTTGGTTCAAGAGGATAATTATTGGTGAGGGGTTGAATTTAATAAATATAAAATGAATAAAATAATTTTAAATAAAAATAATATGCTAAAATGTTACATTATGGAAATAAATTGGAATAAAATTATTCCTAAAGGATTTTGAGAAAAAAATTAACACCAGAGTTACTATATATCATCATAAATTTTATGAGGGTTACTTAAATATTTTATATTTAGTTCTATCTAATATCCCGAATAAAAAAATATTAAATTGACATTATTTTTAGGATTTGTATTAAGAATCACCTTCCCTCAAATTATCTATACTGGGTGTCTTTGATAATTGCATATTAAAAGTGGTAGGATTGCTTTATTATATCCATTTTTAATTAAAGTCTATATTCTCAATTGAAAATGAGATTGATGTATTTGTAAAGGTAGTTAGAGGGATGATATTACAAACACATTAATAAAATTAATCAATTGAAGGAAATTTTAGTAATCAAAGACATCAAAAAAACATAGTACACTTATAATATTTTATTTATGTTATATATATATATATATATATATATATATATCTTATTATTTATATTTTTTAAATTTATAGATTTTGTAAGTCTATGAGGGCCATTAATGTTAAAATTTTAGAGTTCGAGACCTTATTTTATGGTTTTAATCTTATTATACAATGATATGGAAGTATATTTAGGATCCAGTATTTATATTATAGATTATCTAGATAAATTTTTCTACCTTATAATCCAAAATATATTTGGTGTTTTATATAGTATGATCTACCCCCATGAACTAGACATTCATTGATTTCTGAATAAATATCCAGAGGTAATGTAAAAATACTACTATTTTAATTTTATATTTATGAGGATTCATTGAAAAATTTGAGGTCCAACAACAACTAATTTAAAAAAATTAAAATATAAAGAATCAAAATTATTTTTTAATATAAGGTAATATTTTTAATCATTAAAAAAGTAGAGTAGGAGATGTATTTATAACAATATTCGATTTTTTATTATCATAAACGCCATAATATATAAGAAAAATATAGTAATAGAAAATTCAAATTTTATGGAAAATAAAAATTATCATATCATTAAATAAAAGATACTAATAATTAATACAAATAAAAAATAACCAATAACATAAAATAATTTCAATAATAATATTGTATTATTAATTAAGATAGGAAAACAGTATAGTATGGTTTAAAATACACCATTTTGATGTATATTTATTCATATTAGTAATTTATTTGTTAAAAAATTAGGATATAAATATATAGTATGAATATATATCACATTCATGTTCAACCACCCCTAAAGTGGTTAATAATAATAATTATTATTAAAATTATAAATGTTTGA
The DNA here is from genome assembly GCA_963277665.1 of Viscum album. Lineage (NCBI taxonomy): Eukaryota > Viridiplantae > Streptophyta > Magnoliopsida > Santalales > Viscaceae > Viscum > Viscum album. The sequence continues at coordinate 145,599,110 of OY728133.1, read as the reverse complement.
AAGTTGGTATTTTGTGATGGTGTTTGGTATTGATGTTGAGGTTTTTGAAAATTATTTTTTGTTGATCTAAAATCTCATTTATGGAAATGTTAATTGATTTTAGAAAATAAATCACTGGTTAGGAAATTAGAGAATATTAACTTATGTCATTTATTCCAATGATTACAATTTCTTTTTATGAAAAATATTATGTTTTAGAGATGTCCCATGAAGGTTTCATGGTAATTGATAATGGTATTAATAGTGATTACAAAGGAAAAATAGAAATATCATTTTCTATAAAACTAATTTTTATGAATTTTTTTTAAAACTTTGAGTTAAAAATGTTGTTCTCCTAACTCTGTAGGTTTTCCACTAACCAGAATGGTGGTGCATAGACTGAATGGATGTTATGTGATCCTAGAATAAAAATAATTGGTTGACCATATCGAAAGTAAATGGTTCTCACATGATATTAAAAATAATGGAACATATATTTTTAGTTCAATGTGTAGGAAGAATGTGGTTTTTAGGGTTGTTTTCAGAAGATGTCTCATGAGAAGAAAACCATTGAGAGAGAATGTGATGTGTATTTAAATATAGTTTGGATAGTAATTACAACAGTTTTAGAGTATCTTAGAAGAAATTTACTATAAATAACCTTATTAAATTTCAGATAGGAATTGATAAGAATATAAATAAGTTCCAATAATTTATATTATGATTTTATAATGCAAGAATCATCCATGAAGAATGATAGACACAATGAGTAAACAAGGATCAGTTAACCAGGATATATTGTGAAGTGTGGTTTAGGAAGTCTGTATTTAAATAAAAGGTGATGAATAATGTCTTCAAGAAGTATATTCAGATACTAGATCATATGAAATTTTACTATAAAGATATATCTTGAGGTGTTGATTATTCCAAAATTATGTGGGCTCAAAAGCAAATCAAGTAGTTTTCTACTGATTGAATTTTTTTTAGATGGTTATATCTTGATTAACTTTGTTCCATGTGGTTACTTCATGAAATAATTATTAATATTGGAATTTATAGATAAATTACTCTATTTAATATTTAAGAAACTATGCAGTATATTATCGTGTCAAATATTGGTTATCATGACCAAAATAAAATAATCCCCTCTTGAAAACATGGAAGTGGAAATAATGTCATTAAACATATGTAGAATTCATATAGATTAGTGTCCAAAGAGGAATTGATAGATAATAACTAAGGGAGGTAGTTTTGAACCATTTAATTAATTTTAAAGGTATTTTTCTTGGAATATAGTTTTTATAGAAGAATAATTACAATCCACAATAGAATTTAATGAATAATATACCCACATAAGCCTGCAATGACATTAACATATCCTATTTATATTATCCATAAGCTATAAAATATCTAAATATAATTTTTTATAGGATTTTAATCATACATATGTGAAATTGTGGAAATTTGGTTGAATGATATATCATTAATGCAATTTTAGCAGCATGGGGCAAAGACTATAAATATGAAAAGAAAAATATTATATCTAGATTCTACCTCCCCTCTCAGGGTGTCTTAGGATAAATATTTTTTAATAAAGAAGTAATGATATAGATTAAAACATTAAAAATAAACCATTTTTAATAGTGTTTAATATAGTCAAATAATTCGATTTACTAGAAATTTGATAATAATAATAGTAATATAATAGGTGCTTCTTTCTTGTGAGGATTATCTATGTGTGATATCTCTATGCAGGGAACACATACTTTTTTTTGGTATATTAGAAAAAAATAGTGAGCGATAAATTGATTCACTATGTCACGATGAATATTTAGTCGTCTATGAATAGTTATAAGTGACTGTAAAGCTTTTTCAATTGTTTAATCGTCCTCTCTATCAATGTATTCCTTGTTAGATTATTTAACATTATACTTAAAATAAAAAATTGGTTTTTTAAATAAGTATTTTTCATTTTAGTGAGGAATGGTATGTGCATCAGTATTAATGGAATATGATAATACATTTTATATAATTTAAATATTAAATTCCCTGTGTATTGAAGTATTAAATAGTAAAAAATCTATAGAAGATAGTCTAGTGTGTTGATGTAAAGTATTAAGATATCATGAATAAGAAAAAGAAGAATAAGTAGGAACAAATTATTTCTATTTGATATTATTTTATAATACATGTTAGTGAAGGTACATGAGATGAAATATTGATGAATAGGTATAGATGGGGGATAGGAAGATACATATAATTACATTTAATATACTATTATTGGAGATTATTATCAAGGAGGTATTAGAATATAATGATCTTGGGGGGTCTAGAGTTGAGAAACACCTATAATATTTATTTTTTTAGGATCTGATTGCACGATTACTTATAGATACCAATTTTATTACGGGTTAGAATAATATTTTCTTTTTATCATAGTTGTTGCTTGATGGATAATATTAGATCATAGGGTGCAGATACATAATTGGGAATAATATATATATAGATCAGAATTTTAATGAATATTATATTATAGGGGGATCCAATATGAGGAACATAATTAAAATACTATTTTTATAATATTTTCAAAATTTAACCATGGGGAAGATGAAGAAACATCCATAAACATTTTTTGGACATTTGATATTAGTGTATTAATTGTGAATTAAGGTAGACCAGATCATGGAATGGATTTAGTCACTCAAATCAAGGGTGAGAATAGTAAATAAATGATTTTCTACTCTATAAATCACCATCTTCATGGAATGTTCTTTTGTTTTTTATGTGGAAAAAGGCATATACATTTATATATTGATAGGTAGTAAGAGATAAAATTATGAGAGTGGATTTTAAATGTGAACAAGTTAGATTGAAAAATAATTTAGTAAAATATGTCTCCAAAATTCACCCATTCACTTGTTCGAACACCATTAATGAAAATGACAATCATTTTACTAGATAACATGTATTTATCTAGTTTAATATATTATCCCATCCTATTTTTTATCATACATATATGATGGGAAATTAACTGTTTATGTGAGGGAAATCTAATTTCACATTTTAAATTTTTCTAACCTGGATGTTTGAGATAATAATTTATAAAATAGAAATAAAAGAGAGGTAATGAAGATGAGGGATATAAAGTGGATAAATCACTACATGAATTAAATCCAAGATATGTTTCAATAGTAAAATATTATGGTATGGTTCTAGAATAATATATACATTGAGTTTTGATGGAAATGAGGAAAAAGTATAATGTATATATATTTAAAACCTCTATTATGAGGTTTTTAATTTTAAAAATAAATTTCATGGTAATGTATTAATCTATAAACTTAGATCATCCCAGATTAACGTGATATGAAATCCCAGTTGATAAAAGCAGTTGAATAAATGAAAAAAATAATTATCTAAATAGTTATAAAAATAAAATTATACTATAAATGAGTTGAAGTTCATGGAGTAATATATTGATATATATATATATATAGAAATCCTATATTATTAATGAATCATTATTATTCATAATTGATGATAAAATTAAAAATAGATAATTATTGTTGAAATGATTCCTAAATTGGAAGAAAAATGTAATGCTTCAATGGATTTACAACATTTTCAATTAGAGATTTAATCTAAAAAGATAAGTGAGATTCAAAAATCAATATAAATTTTTTTTATATTCATGATGACAAGACTCATAAGCTTATGAAGGGATATAAAATTAGTTTATATCAACTGATAGTCAAAATGAAATTATAAATATGAAATATATTGATATTGAGGTTTATTTGAAAAATTTGAAAATCACATGTTTAAAACCCTCACAATCTTATAAGAGGAGATGTTACTAGACATGTTTTTTACAATAACATATTTACATTTAAAAAAAATTATATTGGATATAAAAACATTAGATATTCTAGAGAAACATCCATTCCATTTTCATCAATTAAGGTAACCCATGCCCTATGTAATATTATCTGAACTTATATAATTTGACTACCTTAAGTAGTCCAAAAATCAAATTATGAATATATTTAAATAATGAAAATTATTTATGTAACCACCCCCACCGCATGGGGGACGTCGGATAATGAAGATTCATTTTATACACAATTTATACTCAAAATGTGTATTTTTTTATTTAGAAGTACTAAGATACTAAATTTGGATAAAAAATATAATGTGGAAGGTACAATATTTATTTGAAACTATCATTAAAGATGGAGTTTTTCCTAAATACAATTCAATTTTAGAAAAATATATCAATTAGTATTTATTTTTGGGCCTATATTTCTATGTAATATAACTAAAGTGAAGAAAAAACCAATTAGGTTGGTGGAATGTACATAAAAGATAATGAAAATAATTTTAAAAATATCATCAATGCATTGAAACCATTTTTGGGGATTATAAGAGTATTTAATTTTGTACAATAGTTTAGAGACCAGTTATATATTAAAATAAAATCGTAATTTTCCCATACCCCATTTCATAAGAAACTCTACAAGATATGGGTTGTTCTGATATATTTTTATATAATTATATTATAAACTAGTTGATTAAAAATATTAAAAATCTATTAACCATTCACAACAAAAATAATTAACATGTAGAGACACATATAAAAAATATTTTTAAAATATTTAACAAATTTGATAGAAACAACCCTATTAAATTTCTAATGTGTCAAATAATTATCTAAGGATGTTATTGAACATGAAATAAGTTATCAAATATAATAATCATACTATAATCTCTATATTTAAATCCACGGAATCTAACAATTATCATGATCTGGAAAGAATATTTCATCCTATAACTGATATCCCTATATAAGAAAAAAAGGACAAAATTTTAACTCCTTATTTGAGAGATAATTTAATAAAATAGATCATAAAAAATCATTAAAAAATATAACGTTATTTAATTTACAATCAAATACACTAAAATGACACATTATGTAAAATCTATAAATATTTAAAATAATGAACATTATATAACTAGAGGACATAACACTTAAAAAAGAACATTATATTTTCCTAATTCAAATGTATTATGTTGTAAAATATTATTCTCCATCATAGTAAGTACCCCAAATTTTGATAAACTTCAAATAGTTTGACTCATCAGTTTTCATGATTAGTTTGAATGATGTTTAACAAACACCTATGGTACATTATGTGATCAGCAAGACATCACACTATGTAATAATTTTGAGGTGAAGTACCATTACAATTCATCTAGATTATATTATATTAAAATAAATAAATATTCTTCAGTTATACATTATGAAATTATTATTTGATATGTTTAGTGAAATTATTCTACTATATTATTTGTTTCTTCATTGGTTAATATTAGGGCAATGAAAATTGTAATCATTTTGAATGATAGAGATCATAATTTCCCCATCTATTAATTTTATGAGTTATAAATTTTCAAAAAAATTATTTTATTCATAGAAAAACTATAAAAACATTTAAATATAATAATTTGATAAAAATAACATATAAATATAGAATTTAGTTTTATTGAATGTAATGGAATAAATAAGTCTTAATGTTCAATATATTTTTAGTACTATAATATACTCAGTCAAACTATTGAATAATTATGTTATATATTAGTTTAATTGGTACTAAAAATATCTATTATAGTAGATAACATCATAATGATAATAAAATACACGTAGGCAAGGCAACCTTTGTGTTGAACGAAAACATAGAGATGATAATGGAATAACCAGTGAAAAAATTGACAAGGATATTAGACCAATGAAGATATGCCACTACTATTGTTGATGATGTCACAATATGGACCATTAAAACAATGAAATTGAGATTTCTATTAATGTATGAAATATGTATTTAATAAAATAATCAATAAAAGAGGAGAATAGAATGATTTTTTCCCTATAAGATAACCCATATAATGAAAAAAAATTCATGAGAGTTATTCTAAAATTTGTTATCCAAAATGAAGTTGAAGATATACCTGGAAGGTTTAATGTTTCTAGTAATATGTCAATAAAATGTGTATAAAAATGAGACCTATATTGATTAAATTATATTGAATTAAATATAATGCCACAGTGGATTATTATATTAAGATTAATGTTGTCATGTGATAATGTACATATAGAATAAGGCTGAGTATGAGCCTATAGAATTCATGAATATCATCTTATCATAAGTGGAACTGTTTAGTTTGATGGGGAAAAAAAAATAAAAATATTACAATTCATGATAATTTGGATAATCAAACAATGTATATAAATAAAGCATAATAAAATAAAATACATTATTTTATGATTAAAAATGATTATAAATTCAAGTGGGGATTTATTTTTAATATATATATGGAATTTGGAGACGTAAATATGTGTACATACAACATACAATCCACTAAATATTTTCAACATGTAGTGGTTCATATAGAATTAAGAAGTAATCCCAGTACGCTTGAGGCCATGGACTTGCTTCAAGGGCCTAGGTTGGTAGAGGGGGGATACTACCCCATTTGTTCAGATTAGAACAATAGTGGCATAATACCTGAATAAAAAATAGTGTAATTTGTAAAATAAAGATGGTAGTGTAACCATCATAATATCCGTATAAAATATAGACTTCTCAGAAACATGAAATTTAATCATATATCATGATATTATTCTTTAATGTTAGGTATATAAAAAAATTGGAAAATGGGTATACATGGAAGCAGGTTAACCATGAAATACATAATATTCTATAATATCAAAAGAAACAAAAAACTGTTAAAGAATTTAAAGCACTGTCTTGGTTATCATCTACCTTGATTAATCCAAAAGTATTGAATCAATTTATGTTTCAATGGTTGGATACAACACCATGTCCATACCAACGTACATTTATTATTTTCTAGTTATAATAGAGGATTTGATAGCGTGTGATATAAATCTCAAAACGCTTCCATTAATGACATTTATACAATCTAATCTATGAATATAAGCTAAAAAATGTCTAGGAATATATAAATGTAACTAAATATCGATTAAGTAACTCATACCGTTCTCAGTCTTTATTGGAATCACCTCTAAACATGTTATAATTTAATAATTCTTTTTAAATATTGTTTATATAGATAAATCATTCGAATGTGTCAATAGTACTAAAATAGAATATACTTATAATAGTGAGGAAAAGAGGTGAAACTACCGAATCCATGTATTCAGACGTCATCCAACTCATATTAATAACTCATGTTTTCTAGATATAATTTATCTAAGTGTAATCCAAGGGGAATGCCCATGGAATTCCACTATAAATGAGTTTATTTGAGTCCATGGAGATTCTCAATAGTAATATCATGAAATGATTGATTGGGCCAAATGGGGTGAATTCATGGGACAACATGTTTGAATACATAATGATGGATTAAATAATTTTATCTAAGGAATCGTAATATCAAAAGGGATAGTGATGATATCCTAAAGTGTCATGTTGTTAATACGCCAATATACAAGGACGTTGTCTCAAATTCAGTATCTCCCATGGAAACTCGATCCTTGAATATGAATGGTTTCCAATTTATTATCAAGGCATTACCTCGGGAATCCAAGGCTGGATCAAGATAGACAATTCTATTAAAAATAAAAAGGTCTTTATTGAAATTAGAACATTATACATATATCATTTTCCAATTTGTACTTTTTATACACATTTAATTTAATAATACATTAGGTTCAATCCATTGTGTTTCATAGATTCTAGAAGGTTAACCAATTACATTCAGAAATCTATAACTTTTATTTATAAATAATTTATTAGGTTTATTATATTAGTTATAGATGAACATAACATGGGGATTATAGAAGAGAAACCAATTAAAATTCAATTAACATTTAACTGGGATAAGTGATATCCAAGAATATAATTCCCATTAATAATTTATATATCAATTCAATTATAATGGAACATATACCATAAGTAGTCGAAGTGAATACTACCCGAATGGTGTCTATCAAGGGAAACACGGCATATCATGGTACAAACCCTAATTCAGTGGATGATATTAATGTATCAACCTCAATCAGAATTAATAACTTGTATATAATGGCGACTATTATATGATATCAATGAATATTATAAAGTCCTATAAATATTATATGTAATGAACTCTAAAATGAAAAATTGATCCAAATGATTGAAGACCATATTGATATTAATCCAGTCATAAGACTGTCTCTAGATTCCTATCATATAGGAAACAAAAAATCTAAAAGAATCTTGAGATCTTATACACGTGGTGGGATGATTAATTCAATCATTTTTGGGGCATTGAAAATAAAAATCGGTTATCATAAAATTAAGGTAAAATGGTAAATTCGCCATTATTTATAGTGGTCTCATGTTTTACTATCATTCTTGGCCAAACTATTCAAAAATTGTTCCACATATACTACCATATAGATTTAACAAATGGTTTGGCTACACTGTGGGACATTTTGTAAACCAAACATGATTAGATCATTATCTAAGGAATGAAATTCTATGTTTTGGCTAGATGGGTTGATAAACAATGTGGAAATTTTTTTATTTATATGAGAACAAAATGACATACTTTTTTAATTGAAATGTGGCCATGTGAACAGTGTATTTTAAATCAGTTGGCCTTACTTTTCAGTCTCTAAGTCCATTGATTTTTAAGGGAAATTGTGTGTTCTTGGAGTCATTGTTTCAAATATCAATTTGGCCTAGTTTTTTGTCCACTATTCCATGTTTAGAGCACCCAAAAAACCCCATTAACCCCAAAAACATTAGTGAACATACTATAAATACATAATAGATCCAGGATAATTTATTATATTTAAATTTAGAGGATCCATACCATATATTAAAAATTGGTTCTTATTATCTTCCACTATAAAATTAAGACATCACCATGTTTCCCTTCCATTTTTGATATAACATTGTATATGATCAAATCTGGCCACTTGTCACATTCGTTAGCCACCCAATACCATGTCTCATCATGTACAGGGTTGTGCTTCCATATCACCCACACTAAGAGGACAAAGAAAAATCAATAAGACATTGTTCTTTGGTCAATGATGCATATGATATAATCCTAAAATCAATCATTAACATCTAATTATATATCATTTCCATCCAAGGTATATGATGAGTCAGTATGATAATATTGAATTTGTTAAATTAATATTATTTGGATCATATTATGGTAAACATGTGGTAAGAATGGATGATAGGACAATAGACTAACTATATCAATAATCTTAAATTCACTGACATAAAGTGGTGTCAAATTAAATAGCATTTGTATCCAATTATGACCATGACTATATTATTAACACAAGAAAAAACTGACCCCCTCCACAGACTCTATAATTCATCGGTGGTGACAAGCATACAACATCTATCTTAACTAAAAGTTATAATTGCATTTAATGGTAAAAAACTAATTAAAAGTCTCTTTCCTGAGACAAGGTACTCACAACACTACCACTCACTCATATAACTAGAATAGGGGTGAACAACATGACCTAATATACAAGGCCTCATACAGATCCATCTAGATATTCTCATTATAGATATTATTGTTGGGTAACTAAATGAGAGTGGTATTCTCCACACAAGAACTGCCAAAAGATATGGAGTATTCCGAAACCATGTTCTTTAAAACATTTACCATCAATTATGATTGGATATCTTTTTGGGGGTGAATATTTATTCTAATAAAAATATGTTTACAGAATCATCTCAGTAAACCCTTTATAATTATCTATTAGAAATAATATTCCCCACTAGAAATGATAGTAAGACATACCCCATGAAGCTGTATGATCTCACAAACATAATATCATCCAAAATTATCCATTTGGAATAACTACTATATATGAAATAATTGGTCTATATTTTTAATTGATCCATAACATCCCACACTATTTCACTACCCCATGGAAACCATGTTAAGAAAGCATTCAAATACATCACCAGATATTCCCATTTCCATTCTAGGACCAGTAGTAGATAAAAAAACACAGCGGGATGAATGTTCATAACATTCACATGTTGATAGGTGGAACACCTAGTAGTAAAACCTTCAATATGACATTTCATCCTGGGCCACCAGTACTGTGGTTGCATATCACGATAAATCATATACATATGATATTATCTGCATCAAGACAACAATATGTAGACAATTCCTCACTTTAAATACATTCTCATAGGGAAAACCCCTAACAGTATGAAAAATACAATATATGAAGCCTCTCTAGGAAGGAAGGGGTAACATCTAAGGAAAAAATATAAATATATTCATGACTATATTGAAACTACCCATGCATAACATAAATAAGATCATTAAATTTTAATTCACTGTTAGCTTCTAATATTGTGTGTTTAGTAGATTTTCAACTCAGTGAATATGCTACTTCATTTCACTTTTCATGTGTTTATGAATGATCAATGTCAAAATTTATAAGATATTAAACTCATATTCACTATATGAGAGTCATTTCATGAGGGGAAATATATATTTGAGTCCCTTGTGTTACATGTATGAAGCAACGATATCACTAATAAGAAGGCTGATCTACTGCTGCGAGGAATTGTTAATAGCTACTATATCCATATCGAGCAACAATTAATTATACTCATGAGTTTTCAACATGTTAGAATTGTACGACATAACTCTATCCCCCGATATTATCACTACTCCAAATCTCAATCAAGATTCATCACTGAACCAGATATAACATCTTCAAAAAAAATTGGTGGTAGGGTAAGCCTTCCATTCCACTCTTAAATAGACCGCTTGGATGCTTTAGGCTAAAGGAACATTGCCCCATATTTTATAAGACTATTATGAGATGTAGAAATGGTTGATAATCCATATATGAAATGGTATTAATATCATTCACACCACGAGAATCATTGTATGTAAAACATATTAATGGTATACTACTAGGATACAAAAACAATGAAATTCCAAAGGTCAAACTATACTCTATATTATGAGATAATGTATCCAAATAATTAAACATTAGTTACCCATAAGATTCACTGAGAAATAAAAGCATACAATTTATTCTCTCAGTGTATTCAAAATGATCTCGAGATGATTACCATGTTTACTCCAAATATGGGAATACAAAATGATATCGTCCACGAATAAAATGGAAAACAAATCCTGATAGGGGTAAAAAACCCTAGTCATCAGGTCCATGAAAACATTGGGTGTGTTTGTTAAAAAAAAATATTGCGGGATTCTCAAATAAACTTTATCGACTATGTAATGTTGTGCATTATATATCAGAATGTTTGCATTGCATTATATGATAGCCTGATCTCTTTTCGATCTTTAGGATTACCCTTATTTCTCAGAGATAGTCAAAGAGATCATCTTTTCAAGGAAGTAGATACTGGTTCTTATACATAAGCTTGTTCAGCCATTGGTAACCCACATATAGACTAAGATTCATATCACCATTCATAGTGAAATCAATGGGTAAACCCCAAGAAGAAGTGTTGGGTCAAATAATACCCATGGATTCAAAATGATATGATTATATCATGAGATATTTGGGTACTATATTTTTCAGCCTATATGATGATACAAATACTAGTGCATCTTCATGAATGAGAGTAATCAAAAACTCATCCTCTCTCTAGAGGTAATCCAAAAAAATAATTCTGAAAAAACCCCTAAATTGATATACCATTTGGGGAAAATATGGTATATGTATTCCATATTCCTCTATAAAAAGAATATAAATTTGTGACGTCACTCCCATAGGCCACATTTCTCTAGTCCAGCTCTAATGGGCTTGACATTCAACTCACCCGTGTAAAGATAGATACCTCCATATAGAAATATAAATGATACATTGTGGTCATTGTAGTATACATTGGCATGATATAGAACCAACTAGTCCATATTGTGAATTACATCAGAGATAAGAATCTCGGGGATGAAAAGGTCCCATGAGAAGGTATAACTACATACCTAATGGAGGTCGTGTCTACTTTTTTTTTACATTTGACCAAAGTCCAATTGATGTGTTAATGGATATAACCCACAATGTAGTACAAAATTTCTATCCCAAGGCTATCCATTGTTGATAAAGGGATCAAATAGTGATAGAAGACTATATTTAATAAATAATATACAATAGTTAGAATATATGAATACTACCCTGTATATTTGTTGGTTAAACACTCTGATCCTTGGGTAACTGTTGTAAATAATGTGACTAGCTTGATCAATGGCCATGAGCTATAACTGAACTACCCTGAGTAAGTCAACACCAATGGTGTTGAAAATAAGAAGTTAGGCTACTTTGACCATGACATCCCACTCATCTTGTCTTTCTAGTGAAAATCCATCTTACTGCATGAAATGGTGTAAATTATCCTTCTCTTAAAGGTAGATCTATAATATGTTCTATACCACTAGAAGTGGGTGATTTTTTTGTAAATATAAAAATTGATTTCCCACATATCTTCAAGAATAAGACCACAGTAGTTCTATATCACACTGAGGATTCAAATTCCCCTTCTAGGTATAGTTATGAAATAAAATGGATCATTTAGTGTGGATACTCTAACATCCACATATTTAATGAGAAACCCCATGGCCTGAAATTTTGTTATTATAAGAAATATTTTCCTCTCCCATCACTAAATAATTGTTTCTATTACTATCAACTTCTCCTAGTGTGTTCCGAGTGGTAGGATAGTGATTTTATTTCATAGATAAGGTAGATTGGTGAATGAAATTCACCTCCATGGGGATGAGATACATAATCCCATCCTCAAATCAACTCCCTCATGATTTCCCATCACTTGGAAAAAGTGATGAAAAGAGTTAAAACACAATTAAACAAGTTGTATGGTCTATAATAGACAAAACACCTTGACATATATCCATAAAATAATGTTCTTGATTATCTCTCAAAATATGAGAGGAATAAAAATCAAATAAATAAGTATGGATGTCCACTCAAACCATTCCATAATGAAGACTATCATTAGCAATAAAATCCTACTTGTGATTTATAGAATCACGTTGATTGTAGGTGGGATTGTTAAACCTCCTCCCTAGAGGAATTTCGAGATTCCTAAAGATATATTGAATGTACTTTATCCTAGAATCACTAGTATATGGGACGCCAAACCCACAACTATATTGGAGGATGCAGCTTTTGGAACTCACATGTCAGATTATACATCTTCGGTGAATATCTAAAATCACAATGTGTAAACTTCATCTGATGAATAAAATGAACTCGAAGATTAGAATTAGTTCCTAGTTTGTGGGTAAAAGATAGTGTCTCATGTTAATAAATGGTAATTATAAATGGTGTCCCAGATCCCACAACATCTACAATATAGTAATCAACGCAGTCTTGGTGCATGACTGGAGGAATTCATAGTGAAATTGCTCTAATAATCCCACGAAAATGACTCATCATAGTATTTTAATGTAGAATGAAACGTAAGGGAAATAAAATTATAATAAAAAGGGAAGTCAAGATGAGGGGGAGTTAATATGTATGATGGTTCAATCAGTTTATTAATGTTGGAGGTAATATGTATGATGGCTCAATTATGATGAATTTATGATTTTAATTTATACAGGTCAAAAAATTTAATAATTGATCTTTATAATTATTTGATCACATCTAAGGTTAATCTCATGTTACAAGGGTCACATAGCTTTTAAGGGTTTAAAATGGATATTTTAGATACCACTATAAAACTATAGATGAAAACGTTATTTATATTTATTGTTGAATTTTAAATGACCAATTTCCTTACACTATAGAATATGTGAGAAACAAATTAATATTCAATAACCACAGATCACCCACAAATAACAAGAAACATATGAAATTAAAATATTAATATGTATCTATTTTAATGGAATATGCATGGAATGTAAAATCTAGGTGCCTATAATGATGAAAATATTAATTGTCTTTTAAACACTAGGCCACAAATAAATATCCATAATAATATCTAATAACATATTTTATGTGAATGATGAAATGGAGAACGTATATTAACTATAATAACGGAAATATAGTTCATAAATTTACCATTCAAAGGAAACAATGTATTTACACTGAAGGTGGGTCTCCAACTCCAAAGCACAGATTATAACCATGTTTTGATAGTTCCTTATGTAATGTCTACATTTCCAAATATTTATAAATAAGAAATAAAAAATCTGTAGATACAAAATTGTTATTTCATTATCTAAACACTTATTAGTTCCCCATTATGTTTTGCAACATGGCCACATGAATGACTCCCCATAAGTCAAAGGATGTTGACTAGAAGAGAGTGCATAGTGTCTAAACATGGGGAGACTATTTCATTTTGGTCAAAGAAGAATAATGGTGATATAATAGATGAATACACAATGAATAATTTATTATTATAAATATGTAAGGTAAAGAAGAAAAAAACCAATTCATAAATAGCTATCTCAATAACTGGAAACCGAATATTATACCATGATATGATTATATAGTTCAATATTGATATATAACATGATAAAATGTATTAATGGATGAATGAATATGTTAAATACATGATATATAAAACAATAAAACGAATCCAAAGATAATCCAAGAATATTGGGAACTGGAATAATCAACTAATACCAAGCTCTGTCATTGTGAAAGAAATTTATAGAGACCATACTTTTTATAAATGATTACTAAAAAAATATACAGATAAACAACATAGAATCACTAGAAAACTACGAACCAGTATATTGATGTCTTGGGATAATTAGGAACACACATAAAAATTTAAAATTAAAACATTTAATTAAATCATTCTTCTATAGATTCATAGTGGTTATTCTTTCCTCCATAGTACAAGTAATCACTTGATGATATTCATCAATAAAATTGGGTTAGATATAATCAATTTATGAATATAAATAAGATAATGGATTAATATAACATGGGGTGAGAATAATATTAATTGTCATAACATAGTCCTAGTATTTTCATCATAACATTATAGGAAGCATTGGAAAAATATATGGAATTTCTCAATGCCTAAAAATGAAACAACATTTATAACTTGTGACCAACCACACATATATGTGAACAATGATATCATCATGTTCATTCATATTTCATATCATCTTATAAGATTCATCACATTTTGCATTTAATTAGAGTGACTCATAATTTTGAGCACACATGTCACATCATATCATTTATATGTACTATATAAATCAAGGAGAACCCATCACATAATAATCTTTACATTATAATACATTCCATATAGATAATGTATTTAAATATAGGACATAAACATACCCATGGAAAAGAACTATTTTCATTTCATAATGATTTCATTATATAATAATCATATGTTTTTAAAAATAAATAGATAATATCATACATAGTATATGATGTAACAATCATTATTGAAGAATAAACAATCTCATGAGAAGTAAAAGATGTGTTTTTTAATAATGATTTATTTTTGAAAAAAGTTATTATTTTCCATTAAACATGATTAGAAACATATATATCCTAAAAATTAATAGGTAAGTAAAAATAAATTATATTTTTTTGATCATTAAGTAAACATCCATTTTAAAAAGGGGTTTAAATAAGGAAATTCCAAAGAAAGAGTGTTGGATTTAATAATTCACCATACCGTATGTCTGAGTACATTGTTAACATTAATATATTGGATAATAAAATTAAATTCATTCATTAGAAATTCTAAATCATGTTATACACGTATTTGAAATATTATAGTATTATTGATATCATTTATTCCATTTTATATGAGTTATAGAGTTTAATTTCATCATTTAGGATTGTTCATGATGAAGGTTTTCATTATTAGTAAACTTGAATATGAGTATATAAATTTATTTTGAATGGGCATAATTCTCCAGATTCATAAGTATTTGTTATTAATGAACATGAAAAGAATTAAATGGTTATAAATATCATCTGTAAAATTGTATCAGGATAAATCATTAGAAAAACAGTTAGCAATAATCATTTTAATTTTTAGTAGTTTTTTAAACATCACAACAAGTTTGGTAGATTATTTATTATTATAAAAAAATTATAAATAAAAAAAAATGTATATTAAATAAATATTAATGTTTGTTCCAATAATTATAGTGGTTTTATGATGATCCTTGATGAAATTAAATGAAAATGAAAATGTATCGTCCATGAAGTCAATAAATTGACACATCAAGGAGTTGGTTTCATTATTTGAATAAAAAGATAGAGAGGGGAGTTTAATGATGGATCATCCCTTAAAATGGTATAGTTCTCATATAAAATTGATACTAAAGTATTCATTAACATTATGATATAGTAGATGATACTACTAGATGAAAAGAAAATGAAATTAAAAAAATGTAAAAGAATAAGAACGACAATTTTACCTTTTGAATTATCTTAGATGAGAACATCATTATTGAATATTGGTTTGGTCTTTCATTGAGAATAGAACATATTAGATGTGGGGAAGGGGATTGGGAATATATTTAGGATGAAATAAAAAATGGCAAAAATTTAGAAGGTGTTATGTGAAGTGATTCTCATGGGTGTTATTTATAGGGACAGAGGGTAGTGTTTCCTCGTAAATGTATTCATTAGTATATTATATCGCCTCAACAATATGAACTGTTTGAAAATTATAAAAAAATATAAAATTAATGAATTAGGTTTTGATATTTTCTTCTTAAATTTTCCATACATAATCTATGATTAAATAATTCATTTATTATTCTATTATAGTAAATTATTGTATTTCACTATTCACAAAAAAATCACGTATTTTAGCAAAATACCAAAAAAATAACCAAAAAAAATTCTATCTTTAAAATTGAAAAAATGTTGTGAATTTGATGAAAATTATTTTCTTAATATAATAAATTTATTATTTAAATAAATTACCTTTTACATTTAAAATATAGATTTTAAAATACATTGAAAAATAAATTATGTTGTCATTTTTTTTTATAATCATAAGATAATGAATTATTAATTTATAAATACATTTTAATGGAATAATGTTTATATTAAATCAGTTTATTCACTATAATTGTGTATTTAGTTGTTTAGGAATTTGAAAAATTCTAAAACATAATAAATAATTTCTATACCATTTATTTACTTTTACTATGATATAATTATATTATATTACTTTTTATAAGATTTATGAATTGTAATTATAATTAAATTAGTGAGGTTACAATTCTATTGGCCGATTTACTATCCAAAAGGGTTATATTACCTTTTTAAAGGTGATGTTACTATTCCATTGGTATATGTTCTTTATCATCTAGAAATACCTCTTATACCATTCATTTTTGTAATAATAATATTTGTATTTTGTTCCATCTATGATTTTATGTGATTTATACTATATGGCCTAATTATCACAAAGAAATTTTTAATGGAATTTTTTTGGGTGATTCATTCATCCAACCATTTTTAATTTCACTCTATATTTTTTACATTAATATTTGAGCCAAATTCTCCTTCATCGCCTCATCTAATTACATTATTTCTTTATAATACTTATTTTTGTCCATAACACTTTCATAAGATGGGTTGTACTGTTACGTATAACCCTATATCTCAAGATCATAAGAATTACTGTTAGATCCTTATAAAAGATATCATCTTCAATTTATACCACCTATGATTATAGACATGTGATGGATATTGCATGTACATTCATAAGATATATTCATGGAACACTTCCCTAATTTGATCCTTACATGGAATATGTTCTATTGGACAAATAAGTACTTATATGAGATCAAATATCTCAAATGGTTTGATGTTCCATAGGATAATCTTAACTTTATTTCCAAACAACATGACTATCTTCCATGGTGAAATTCAAAGGAATAGTTTATCTGTAATGTTGAAATCCATGTCTCTTTAGTTTTTGTAAGAGTAGATATTTTGCAGACTCTGTGAAACTTTTATATGATACTAGATGGATTGAACCTTCTCTATCATATCTTTCATAATATTATGTCCATGTAGTTTTTTTTTCAAAATTAATCACAAAAATTTAGAGTTCTACATCATCATTATGGTAGAGATTCCTATGGAGATATCTAAAAAATAGAGTAGAGTTTCTACTATACAAGGACTCAATGAGTGGGAGATGCTGATCCAATCGACCTTTGAATTCCATTAATGAAGCTCTGGGCACATGTTCTAGAATTTCAATAGTACATTAAAATTTTCATTCTTTTTTTGGGGCAATCGGCTATACTAAAAGTCAACATATCACTCAAACCATATTGAATACTCCTCCAATATTTATATGTGAAACTTCGATCATGATATATGATAATCGGTAGTGGAAACCCAAGAATTTTCACCACATACATCATATATATCTTATCATTTTTTTAAAGTGAATGATCATCCCAAATTGATATAATTTGTAGAGTCTTGTAGAGTCGTTCCACCACAACGCATATCAAATTGTTCACTTTGAATATAATCGGGAGACCCATGATGAAATACATGTTGGCATTCCCCCATCTCGACATGGGTATGTGAAATAGTATCATCATCCCTTTGGGATTATATCATCTACTTTAACATTATGACATATTAGTCACCATGAGATATAATCTGGAATGACCATCTCCATGTTGTCCATCTATAAGTGTTATGAATGACTATAGTGCATATTTTTTAATTCCAAGATGAATGGATTATGTTGAGATGTGTGAATTATTAAATATCTCCCTATTAATCTCATGTGAAAAAGACAAGAAATATTTTTTCAAAACAAGATCACATCATCATCATCATAATCAATATGAAAATCTTGTAACACCCCATCTGGTATTTCATTCACCTTCATTTGTAACACCAAATGATCCCTTTGTTCCACTTAATGTCTTTTAGATAGATGGGTAAAAAATCATATGTGAAAAAATTGGATTTATTCTATTGATTTATTATTTATTAATACATATTTCCAAATCCATGATTAATGGGACATTCACAATATGCACCACGAATAGATTAGAATGTTGTTTTCCGTGAAGAGCATCAGTTTCCTTGATTTAATTCCCAGGATGATAGTGAATATGGAAATAGTAGACCTTGGTTATAACTAACCATATAATTTGATTCATGATGAGCTCTATTTATGTAAATATATACTTGACCCATTTTTTGTTGGTATATATGACACACCCCTCTAAATAGAATATGTGATGCCAATTATTCAAGGAATCATTACAACTGTTATCCCTAGATCATGTGTCAGGTTGCTATGCCCATTGATCCTCCACAATCATGGGGATTAGGCTATAAATTTATCACATTTCAAAAGTAAACAACCCAATAATTTCATTAAATCATCACTATATAAATCTAAACATTTTCCACTTGTTGGTAATGTGACTTCATGTGCAGTGGTTAGTTCTTCTTGAAGATCCTTGAATATTTCTTCATATTATACTATCCAAAAGGTGTTTAGCCCTTTCAAAAATAATTTAGTTACAGGGATATAATATTTTGAGAAATTTCTCCAAAAACCTTGTTAGTAAAATGATAATACTTGAAAACTGTGGATATTACCTATTGAATTATCTTCTTTGGGAACCTCCTTATGGAACCAATGATGGTTCTTTAGTTGAGACCAGATCCTCTTGGATGTAGATAAGTGCAATGACCTAGGTATTTATAAAATAATATTTTTTTCGAATCTGTTAATATTTATTAAAAAGTTATCAATTTTTTATTAAGGATTAATCATTTTCCAGTAGTATTCTCATCACGCAACAATAGGATTCATTATAATCTTACTTTTCACAAAACATTGTGTTATACAAAAAAAAATATTTTTATTTTAAATAGTTGTTAACGTCTTTCCGTTTTATTGGAAGGAATGAACATAGCTGACTAAAAAATGATTATAAATGTTTCTTAAATGTCATTACACTAATCCACTATATTTTAGAGGCTTAAATGAATTAGATTTTAATAATTAAAAAATAAAATATTTCATAAAAGGTAGATTTTCTGCTATTTCATGGAGAACCCTTATTAAATCACGTTTTTGTCACTTTTTATGTTCCAATTGAAAACATAATATTCTTATTAATAATTGGGAAATAAATATCTTCTTTGGGTAAATTTTTGGTATTTTTCTGATAATGTCCATTTTTTAATGAATATTGAAAAATATTTCATTTTAAGTGAAAACAGACTTTTAATCTATTTTATTTATATATTTAGATTAAAATGTTAATTTTTTAAAGTATAATTGGATTATATTTTTATCATTTAATCTAATTTTCTACCTTATATTTAATTACACTTTGACATTTTTACACAAACTCATGTCAATCATTTGGTGGATTTTACATCTTAAAAACATGCTTTTTGGTTTGGTCAACAAGAATTAATTATAAATTAATTTCTGAAACATTTGTGTTTTTAATTTGGAATAATGGATTACATATTTTTAATAATTTTATTTAAATTAGATAAATATGAACCTTTTACTTTTAGTCATTATTGATAATAGTTTCACTAAATATTACATTTTCCAGGGTTAAATGGAAAATCTAGTAAATAAGGGTAACTAAAAAATATTATATTATAATTAAATAACCTTTAAATATTTCAAAAGCCTATCGGATGATATATATCTGATCATGGGAATCCTTGGGTCGATTTTGAGCCCCCATAGAGCTAATTGTATGTGAAAATGTAATTTTATAAAAAATAATTTATTGTTTAAAAAAATGTACCAAAAAGAAATATCTTTTAGTAAAACATATTTTATATAGGGTTATATAAGAGATATTTTAGACTATAAATTGTAAATAGATATAAAAAATGATATCATTCATCATGATGTTTTTTATAATTTTTAGACATTAATAAAATTAACTCAATTATGATATATTAGTTATGTAGTGATTGATTCACTAGTAATGGAATCAGAAAAATGATATTATAAACGATAAAATATATTTAATTTTTGTATTTTAAAGATCTAAACGATTTTTTATAATATATTAACATCATATATTCTTATTAATGATGTTTTTTAGTATCCATTGTGTTTTTAAGGGTTTTTAAAAAGTCGTGACATGAATATTTTCAAAATTAAAATAAATTATATTTTAAAACATAAAATATTTATTTAATGTTATAAATTTCCAAAATACCTAATATTCACCCAAAAAGTTATAATTTGTCTCATATTATATTTTAGAATTTTTATTTTGATATGTGTCATGTTTTGGTAACTATTTAGATCCTCAAAGTATTAAATTCTTGATAAAGTGGTAAGAGTAAAAAAGGGTTAAATAAAAAAAAAGAATTTTAAAATATCCAAAACCAGTACAAAACTTATTAGATGATTTTATTTATAATTATATTCATCATATATTCAAATTTTAGGAGTTGTGGTACTTTTTCAACATAATATAATTTTAATATAAAATTACATTTCAAACATTTCTAAAGAGCCCCTCCTCCCATTTATAAATGATAACCACCTATACCCCATTACACAAACCTCCCAAGCACTATGGATATTTGAAAATATTCTCCTCAAATCTCCAAAAATCACCCTTTTCCTTCCTATATTATTTCAACTAGGAATAATGAAATTCAAGAATGCCATTTGGCCCAAATCAAATAGTGCTACACGTTTTAAGAGATAATGTCTTCTAAAAAAAATCGATGTTCTACGCAATGAATCTATGTTATATTATTATTCAATAATTACATAACAAGAATAATATAAAAAATATACTATAATGTTGTTCTTATTTGTATTGAAACAACACTTTCACACTCATCCATCTATAGCATTAAGAACATACTCTTTCTGTGGACGGCGAACTACTGCCTCGCAAAATGATGATTGTTTGATTTTTTCACACCACCATTCATGGTGGCCATTATGATGGAAATTTATTTATATGTGATATATAATATAATTATATTTACTCTATGCTTCTGTATTTTTCATTTATATCATACTTTAATGGTTTTACTAATCGGTAAATAAAATAATTTCAATTCCGGCAGTAGAGACTACCGCGCCCTCAAAGCGACATGACATGTTCCTGCCATACATGGAAGATATAAAAGATGTTGTTAATGAACATATGTAATGAATATAATGTATTATCTTGTACTGTAATTATAATTTACTGATGTATCATTATGTTTTCATTACATTATATATGGAAAATAAATGAATATAGCGTTCATGTGTACATATGGCATACTATATCAATGAACGATGCTTTTAATTTCATATATACAAATTAAATGGATTATTATAAATACATATCTAATTAATAAAGATGAATTTTAAATAATGAAAAAAAAAACCATTAGATAATGAACTTTTGACCACTTGGACAATTTGTAATTATAACATGTTCATTTTTGACTAAAGTACCAAATATTGGCAGAACAACCAATATTAATGTAAATAATTATTCAATTTTCTAACATGGTTATAAGTGATATAAAAATAATAATATACATTGAAAAGGCTTTTAAGAATTTAAAAATTAACTTATGATTATTATTTAGGATGATCTACGATCATATAAGAGAAGTCAAAATTGAGGTAAGGGAACCTTTCATTCTCATTTTCTAGTCAATGAATTATTTTATGTTATTATATTTCAATATTAACATTCTGGGATATGTTTTTGAATATCCTTTTTTCTTATACATTTTATGACTATGTGATTGGAGTCCCTTTTCTCTCTCATAAACTCAATTTTTTAATTTTTAAGAGAATCCATTAGGGTGACGAATTTTTGTAAGGGATCATCTTAACCCAATTTAAATTATTTGGGATGAAATTCTACTTCTTGATTATGTCGTGATATGAATATTTTTGAATGAAATATGATGTTTTTACACTTAATATAAACTAATATTGTGTGTATTTATATTTTTCAAACATAATTATTTCATTGATTTATCTTTAATATAATGATACAATCATTGTAAGGGACCTCATCTGAATATTCTTCCATTGAGGAATACATTTATTTATACACGACATTCCTTTATTTGGTGTATAAAACCATTTTTTATTAACTTTTATTTAAAAATAATTTTTTACGAAGTGTTTTACTAATTGACAGAAAGAATGTTTCTTTTTAACTCTCATGACACGCCTTAACCAAAAGTAGGGAATGGTCAGTAGATTGTCAGTCCCTTCCTTATTGAAGTTGAATGAGAGATAATGACCCCGGAAACCCGCTTTCAATAGGTCTCGGAGTGGCGACCAGTGCCAAGAGTATTGAATCACTCACTAAATGGAAGCCTTTACCCTTTTTTGTTTAATTGGATCAGGAGATAAGATAGTAAATCTCACAACAACAAAACGAGAAGTGAAAGTAAATCCAAAACAACTATTCCCATATGCATGTTCCAATAGTAAATACCAAAAATTTCAAAGTGACTACAAAGGTAAAGTACCAAAAAAAACAGCAACAATAATTGTCCCATAGTTCAAGTACTAGTATAGTCTCACGCGATCCCTGAAGTCCTCCTGGAAACCTGAAAACAGTTTTAATATACGTAGGGTGAGGATACAAGTACACTTAGTAGGTAAAAACCTAAATCTCTCATGCACAAGTGGGGAGGCATACTAATTCCCTATGAGAAAAGAGATAACCAAGAACGTAACAAGGAAACTAACCACCCAAGCCTCACCAAGGAACACTCCCCAAATAACGCAAGTCAAGTAAAATATAATAATAGAACATCGATGTTATGGTACCCCGCACCACGTCCCCACTGGTTATTGAAGACATCTTACACATCGAACGAATCCTGCTATTCTCACTGCAGTCCCACTGCCACAACTCGGCCGCACACACCTGGGCCAGACCATCACACAGTCCCACTGCTAAACCCCACCCACAAACACCTGGGCCACAATTGTCTCATGTAACCACGCTTGTAAACACCTAGGCCAGAACAACCACTGCCACGCCCGAAGACACCTGGGCTAGAAGATCCACTACCACGCCCGAAGACACCAGGTCCTCATCCCGAAGACACTTGGGAAACCACCCGCCCACACACACCTAGGCCAACCACCACACCTTCCTTCCTGAAGATTCTTGGTCTAATAATGGACTTCAGGCCATCACAGCCTACCTGAGGATACTAGGGATATCCGGGAAAGCGATCAGAAAGGAGCTAATAACCAGCCACTCATAGAAGTGTTGGAAAAAACACCCCCCCATGAAATGGGGGTTTTCGGCACTAAGTTCTTAAATTGGTTGGGGTGCGATTAAGAAACACAAAAACTAAAAGTATATGTATATTTAACAAGAACTCACCCAATGTTTAGGTTTTTCTTCAGCCCTCCTAAAGAACACATTCATCACTCATGTCCATGTCACAACCCACAACAAACCAAATCCCATCTGTCTCATCTTTGTTTTCATGAATAGTAATAATGTTAGACGATTTTCTACACCTACATGGGTAACTAGAAAGCATAAGCACAAGCCATGGTACTACCCCATGTTCTCAAAATCCAGGAGCCAATGGAATATCAACAACAGAGGATCCCACCCAAATTCGTTATATATGTAAGATAACAATGCGGCCTCAAATTCACAACCAGTGAAACCATAGAAACAGGGGATCCCATCCCCACCCACACCACCCATAAATTGGCCCGTGAAAGAAAAAAAATCAAACCACTACCACCAAAGCAAAGAAGGCCCATGTGGTTATTTTTAGATTTAAATGATCTAACACACTCCATGATTCCAATTCTGTTGTACATTAACCAGGTTTATCACAGAAAAAGGATTGATCCTGGTGCTTTCAATTTATTTAGGTGAATAAACATAATTATCTGATTTCCTATACATAGAAAGGGAACACAACCGCAATACAATCCATTTAGACATCACCAGAGGTAAGGGTTTGTTAGAGCACAAATAAAGTCCACCAACGACCATGATTTTCAGTAGTGTATACCCGCACAATTCAGAAATCATTTATAAGGAAGAAGACAAAAATAGAGCTGAATCATCAGTCACACCCCTCCCCTTCATTCGTTAGAATCCATTTATTATCTTCTTTAATGTTTGGTTAATTCAATTCTACATAATCACTAGCATACCCACCCCGCTAGATACACAGACATGAGAGACGAAGGGGAAACCCTACTTGATTGATCGAATATTGAATTTTATCTTCACGCACCTGTAACAGTAGATGCACGATTTGCAGGGGTGGGGCCTCGGGAACTCAAGGACGAGTAGACGAATCGATGGGTGGTTGATCGAGAAAAGGAAACCCAAGGAGAACACTTTAGTTTATAAGGGTCGGGGATAGTTGAGATAATAATGCGAAACCACGTAAGGAGCGGGGTCGTGGGTCGATCGTGCGGCCCCACATGTCATTAAAAGGGACCCCGCCATTAGGGGTGGATAAAACCGATGCACACACCAGGGTGACTCGTTAAACATTTCATTAAACGCCATTTATGGGAATTACTGGGCTTTAAAACATGCTTAATGGGGTAAAAACAAGGAATTTGCATCAAAGGAGGCTCTACTGGAAAACCCGTGGGGGTTTAGGGTAGGTCCATTGGGTGGCCAAGCTAACGATAGGCCACGGCTATAGGTAGACCGAGCTACAGGTAGGCCAAGCTACCGGTAGGCA
Source organism: Viscum album (assembly GCA_963277665.1). NCBI lineage: Eukaryota > Viridiplantae > Streptophyta > Magnoliopsida > Santalales > Viscaceae > Viscum > Viscum album. The sequence goes on along the minus strand of OY728133.1, from coordinate 145,573,390 downwards.
GTGGCTACCAGTATGCCGAGCCACCGGTAGGCTGCAGCCAACAGTAGGCCGAGCTATCGGTAGACCGAGCTACCGGTAGGCTGCGGCTACCGATTGACCGATCTACGGGTAGCTGAGCTACCGGTAGGCCGAGCTACCGGTAGGCCGAGCTACCGGTAGGCGGTGGCTACCAATAGACCGAGCTACCGGTAGGCCTGATCCCAGTAGGCTAAGGCAACTCGTAGACCTACCGTGGGTCGAACATCACCAAGAAGTCTGTATGGCCTCCCAGACCACCCAAAACACCACAACCACCTGATTTTTACTATGTAATTGTCTCAAAAAACCCGATCCATTACATCTGATACCTCTTAAACTATTCTCACCCTCGAGAATCAAGGCAACCCATAAGGAAAGTGAGGGTACAAACAACCACCTCCAAAGATTCCTCTCGTGAGTGAACCTAATTGTCAAATAAAAACACATCCCTCTCAAGAACCAAGAAACATACCATGTCAAACATCCCAGTCATGTGGGTTGGGGAGTCTCTTCTCCCATGTTAACATACTATCCGCTTTGGGCGGCACTGACTCGCTCGCACGGGTTTAATGGCATCCACCTTAATGCGTCGTGATTAGTTGTCGGGTCCTCCCCTCCTTATAGCCATGACATTTCACACGCATTCAAAGAAAGAAAAAACACATATTTTATAACCAATAAGGTAAAATGCTCCACCATAACAACTATAAAAAGAACAACACAAAACTCAAACCGAATCTGGGTATTGGGCACACATCTATGCTTCCATCTCCCACATACTTTCCTCAAGCCCACCATGTCTCCATAACACATGAACCAAAGGAATGGTTCACCCACGAAGCACCTTCTCCTCACGATCCTTGATCATCACTGGTCTTTACAGAATGTCCACGTCGTCCTCGATGTCTAGCTCTCCCCAGTCGAGGAAGTTTGAATCGTCATGAAGATACCAATGATGCTGGGACACATGGAAGACGTCATGTATCCTCAGTAGCGGCGGTGGTAATGATAGCTGATAATCCACTTTTCCCACCCACCACAACACTTCGAAGGGTCCGATGAACCTGGGAGAAAGCTTACTCCCCTTGCCGGTCCACCGTTGTCCACACCATGGGGAGAACATCAAGAAAACGTGGTCTCCAACCTCAAAATACAAGGGCCTCCTCCTGGTATCAGCTTACGACTTCTGTGGGTCTTGGGCTGCCTTCATCCCTTCCCGTATAAGATGAACCTTCTTCGTCATGCTCTGCACCATATCTGGGCGAACGATGCCCACCTCTCTGACTCCGGTCTAACACAATGTTGAGCGGCATGGTCTCCCGAACAAAGCTTCAAACGAGGCCATAACAATGGTATAGGGATATATATTATTGTAGGATAACTATATCAAAGGTAAGTGTCTCACCCATGAACCTTCTGAGTATAGGACACATGCCCGCAGCATATCCTCTAAGGTCTGGATTGTGCACTCTGTTTGCCCATCCATCTGGGGATAGAAAGTATTGCTAAGTCATAGCTGGGTGCCAAAAGCATGATGCAATCATCTCCAGACTTGTGATGTAAACCGTGCATCCATATCCAAGACTATTGATCTCAGAACTCCATGAAACTGCACCACCTCATCCATGTATTTTCATGCCAAAGCATCCACTGTACTCGACTCCTTAAAAGCCAAAAAGTGAGCCGATTTTGTCAACCGGTCCAATACTACCCAGATTGCATCGTATTCTCCTTGAAACATTGGTAGTACTGTGACAAAATCCATCGAGGTGTCCTCCCTCTTCCCCTCGAGGACATCCATAGACTGCAGCTGGCAACCTGGAACATGGTGTTCAGCCTTCACCGGCTGACACACTACGCACTTGGCCACAAACTCTTCCACTACTCGCTTTACTCTAGGCCACCAAAAATGTCTCTCTAGACCCTGGTACATCTTGGAAACTCCTAGGTTTTCCACTAGGGGCGAGTTGTGGAACTCACTAAGATCCTTGCCATGCATCGCCTCTGGAAAAAACAGTTTTCCTCGTAAAATCATCTGGTTCTGACCATCCAACGTCTAACATTTTAGAGCATTGTTCTTGTCAACTCAGTCACGCATCACCTCGCACTCTAGGTCCCCCCACAAAGACTCCTCCACTTGCTGTAACAAAGAATACTACACTGTCATCTGATACAGGCAACCTTAATCTCCATCCGTCCACGCATCCAGGTGCAAGGCGTCCAACTCCTCCATTGCCTTCCAGGCATCTGTAGACTCTCGGACCGCATCCTTCTGCTATCGGGGGACCTCCAAATCCGTCCTCAGGTGCTTCGCGTGGTCCTCCCATGATCTTGAATAGACCAGTATATCATTGATGAATAAAACCACTAACTGATCCAGGTACTCCCATAAGATGTAGTTCATAAGCCCCATGAACACAGCCGGGGCGTTCGTAACACTGAAGGGCATTACTACGAACTCATAGTGTCTATATATGCACATGAATTCCATATTTGGGATGTCTCCCTCTTTCACTCTCAATTGGCGATACCCAGACCACACGTCAATCTTAGAGAACCACCCTGCCCCTTTCAGCTGGTCGAAAATATCGTTTATCCTCGTAAGAGTGTAGTGATTCTTGATCGTCACCTGATTCAACCTTCTGTAGTCTATGCACAACCTGAGACCACCATATGCCTTCTCTGCGATCAAGAATGGAGCACCCCATGGTGACGCACTTGGTTGAACATAACCCCTCTTCATCAGATCGTCAATCTGAATCCGCAACTCTCGTAGCTCCGAAGGTGCCATCCGGTAAGGATCCATCAAAATCGGATGAGCACCGGGATGCAAGTCTATCCCAAAATCTACATCACATTGAGGGGGTGGAGTTGTTACCTCCTCAGGAAGGACTTCCATAAACTCACTGATGATTCATGTCACCTCCACCATCTCAGTATCCACCGACTCTACTTACAGCTTGGCTAGCAGGGAGAGGAGGTGTTTCTCTCTCCTGATACCCTTCTGACTGCTCCGCTTGCCATTGAAAGTAACGTTTTGGCCACCCAAGTCTGAGAACACAACCCTTCCTTGTAAGCAGTCGATGACGACACACATAGAGAATATACAGTCGATTCCTAGGATGACATTGTATGGATGTATCTATAGCAGTAGTAGATCCTTGACCGAATAATGTGGCCCTATCACCAGACTCCATCCTCAACAAACATATAACAAGTCGGTCTGACCTCCGACTGGTGTGCTCAGCACCAGGGGCACTGGAAGTTGCTCAGCATCTAGGCCGAAATCATGAGCTAGACTGGGTGCAATGAAGGAGTGCGAAGCTCCAGTATCGAACAAGGAATAAACAAGGGTACTGAACAAAATAATCATACCTCGAAAAAACTCTTATCCCGGTGGAACTACCACCTCCACAGCGTGCAACTGTCCACGCCCAGCTCCTATGCCTCTCGGCTGTCGGCCACCTCCACGACCACACCCTGGTCGAGGTCCCTGAAGAGCGCCCTGAGGTCGGCCCCCTACTACAAAGTCTTCTCTCGGAGGAGCGGGAGCTCGCTGCCCCTATTGCTGCTATTGGAAGGGCCTAGCTGGAAGCTGATGCTGGGGTGGGTGCTGGGCTTGTCCACCACCACCGTAATGTACTCGTTCTGGGCACTAATTCTGGAGATGTCCATAGCCCCCAAAGATGAAGCACCTCGGTCCTGGGATTGAAAGAAAAGGGCTAGGACCGGGGGACCGGAACTGGAACTGTTGTGGCTTGCACCCAGCTGGTCGGAACCGAGAGGGTCTCGATGCTGGTGGTTTGGAGCTGACAGTCTTCCCCTTCGATGATCCGTACTGGATCCCCTCTTGTGATACACCTCCATGCATGTGCATCCTCTCCACCACTTCATCCTTCTTCTGGACCTCCAAGTATGTCAGCAGGGTGAAGGGGGTAACAGCGTACTGAAGGGAGGGTCAGAGCGCCTCCTCTAAACGTCTTCCCAGAGACTCTTCATCTAGAATGTGGTCCAGAGAAAAACATATAAGTTATTTGAACTTGATTCCCAACTCCCTTACTAACATACTCCCCTACTGTAGGGTGGGTAGCTCCTGCCACTTCTCCAGCTTCATCGTAGAATAGAGGAATTCCACACAGAGATCCTTCTCGAAATCAACCCATACCACCTCAGCCTCTCTCCCCTCCCCCAGGTAAAGCGTCCACCACTGACGCGCTGCTCCCTGCATCTGGCTGACGTCTAGAGAAACTCAATACTTGGTCACTTCCCAGATCAAGCTGAAGGCTATCACCGACTCCTCTAACCAACTCTCCGTCATCATGTCAGAGGTCTTTCCCTCATATTTCTCAAGGGTCTGTCGCTGGAAGGTCCGAAGTGTCTTCTTCCACTGGACATCCTCTTCCTCTCGATCTGCTCTCTGCCTATCGGGAAAAGTAGTCTTTTGGGCCTTGATCATCCGCACCATACGTGGCCGCCTCACAGGTGCCATATCTGCAAGGTAAACAAAGAATGCCTAAGCCCATGTAGTGAAGAATATTGTTCTTAAAATATAGTAAACGTCATATTTATTTCAATTTAAAAAACATTCATGAAACACGAGAACAAAAGTCATTATGATTCATATACCCTTCCTAGGGTTTCTAACCTGCAATTAGAGTGGCCTCACTTGATCGTTTGGTAGCTCTAGAGTCCTCGCATCGGATCACGGGGGGGGGGGGGGGGGGCTAAAATCTCGTATCCTAGCTGGTGTTACCTGGCCTAATTCATGTTCCACAGTCACCCAACACGGTTTCCATACCATCCCATGCAATCCTTATTGTGCCTATCTCCAAACTCCATCCTATCTTTCAAACTTCCTCTCTGATACCATTCTATCACGACCCGCCTTCACCAAAAGGATGGAAGTTTCAACAGATTTCCAGGACCTTCCTTCATCAAGTTCAAGGAGAGATAATGACCCTAAAAACACACCTTCGATAGGTCCCAGAGTGGAGACCATCACCTAGGGTATAGAATCACTCACTAAATAGAGGGCATTACCCTTTTTCTTTTAATATGATTATGAGATAAGATAGTAAATCTCACAACACAAAAACTAGAAGTGCATGTAAATCCAAATCCACCATTATCATATGCATGTTCCAAAAGTAAATACCAAAAAGTACAAAGTGACAACAATGGTAAAGTACAAAAGAATGAAAAATAGCAACTACAACTATCCTAAAGGTCCTGTGCTAATATAGTCCCGCGTGTTCCCTGATGTCCTCCTGGAAACCTGAAAAAAAAAATTAATATACCTAGGGTAAGCATACAAGTATACTTAGTAGGGAAAAACCTAAAGCTCTCATGCACAATAGGGGGAGGAATACTAATGACTTGTGAGAAAAGAGATAACCAAGAAATTAACAGGGAAACTAACCACCCAAGCCTCACCAAGGATCACTCCCCAAATAATGCAAGTCAAATAAAATATAATAATAGCACATCGATGTTAGGGTACCCCGCACCAATTCCCCACTGGTTATTGAAGACATCCTACACATCAAACCAATCCCTCCATTCTCACTGTAGTCCCACTGACACACCCCGCCCGCACACACCTGGGCCAACCACCACACCATCCTACACGATGATTCTTGGGAAAATAATGGACCTCAGGCCATCACAGTCTGCCCGAAGATACTTGGGATATTCGGGAAAGGGAGCAGAAATGAGCTAATAACTAGCCACTCATCGAAGTGTTGGAAAAAACACCATTCCCCATGAAATGGGGGTGTTCAACACTATGTTCTCAACTTGGGTGGGGCGCGAATAAGAAACACAAAAACTAAATGTATATGTATATGTAACAAGCACTCACCCAATGTTTAGGTTTTTCTTCTGGTCGCCTAAATAAAACATTCAGCACTCACGTCCAAGTCACAACCCACACCAAACCAAAACCCATATGTCTCATCTTTGTTTTCATCTTTAGTAATAATGTTAGATGAGTTTTCTACACCTACTTGGGTAACTAGCAAGAATAAGCACAAGCCAAGGTTCTACCCCTTGTTCTCAAAATCCAGGAGCCAATGGCTTCTCAACAATAGAGGAACCCACCCCAATTCGTGATATAAGCAAGATAACCACACAACCTCAAATTCAAAACTAGCGAAACCATAGCAACATGGGATCCCATCCCCAGCCACATCACCCAGAAATCAGCCCGTGAAAGAAAAACAATCAAACCACTACCACCAAAGAAAAGAATTCCCATGCGGGTATTTTCAGATTTAAACGATTTAACACAATCCATGATTCCAATTTCGTTGTACTTTAATCAGGGTTATCACAGAAAAAGGATTGATCCATGTGCTTTTAATTTATTTATCCGAATATATGTTATTAACCGATTTCCTTTACACATCAAGTGCTCACAACCAAAATACAATCCATTTAAACATCACCAGAGGTAAGGGTTTGTTAGTTCACAGAGAAAGACCTCCAATGACCATGATATTCAGTAGTGTATACCCAAACAATTCAGAAATCATTAATAAGGAAGAAGAGAAAAACAGAGCAGCATCATCTGTCACAACCCTCCCCTTCGTTCTATAGAATACATTTACTATCTTCTTTAAATTTGGTTAATTTAGTTCTATAGAATCACTAGTATACCCACCCCATAAGACACATAGAAAGGAGAGATGAAGGTGAAACCCTACTTGATTGATTGACGATCGAATTTTATCTTCACATGCTAGGAATAGAAGATGCGCGATTTGCCAGGGTGGGCCTCGGGAACTCAAGGACGAGTAGACAAATTAATGGGAGGGTGGTCGAGAAAAGGAAACCCAGGGAGAACCCTTTAGTTTATTAGGGACGAGGATGGATTAGATAATAACGGGATACCTCGTAAGAAGCGGGGTCGTGGGTCGACCACGCGGCCCCACATGTCATTAAAGGGTCCCCGCCTTTAGGGGCAGTTAAAACCGACACACACACAAGGGTGACTCATTAAACATTTAATTAAACGCCATTTACAGGCGTTATTGGGCTTTAAAACAAGCTTAAAGGGGTAAAAACAGGGAATTTCCATGAAAGGAGGCGCTACTGGAAAACCTGTGGGGGTTTAGGCTAGGTCCATCGGTTAGCCAAGCTACCGGTCGGTCGCGGCTACCAGTAGATCGAGCTACCTGTGGGCCGAGCCAACGTTAGGCTGTGGCTACCAGTAGGCCGAGCTACCGGTAGGTGCCGACTACCGGTAGACCGAGCTAACGATATCTACGCTACTGGTAGGCCGAGCTACCTATAGGCCGAGCTACAGGTAGGCTGTGGATACCGTTAGACCGAGCTACCGGTATGGCTACTACCAGTACGCTAAGGATACCGGTAGGCCTACCGTGGGTTAAACATCACTAAGTAGTTGGGATAGCCTCCCAAACCACCCAAAACACCTCAACCACCGGATTTTTACTAAGTAATGGTCTCCAAAAACATGGGAAATTACATTAACAAACCCGGTGACAACTACCTTTCCGCGGCCATGAGCATTATTTGATATTTGTATTATTTAACAAGCTGTAATATATTTTATAAGAAATAGAAATTCCATATATTCATTTTCTTGTCTTTTTATTGAAAATTATTTTGTTAATTGGTTGATTATGTCAATATATTGAAATTCTATACTGTGATTTCAATGAAAAAATGATATCTTTCTTTTTGGTTTGTCCATGTGTTAGGATTATGTTAGGGTTATTGGGCATTGTTTAAAAATACACGTGGTTCTATGATGTCCTCCTGGAAACCTGAAAACACTTTTAATATACGTAGGGTAAGCAAACAAGTATACTTAGTAGGGAAAAACCTAAAGCTCTCGTGCACAATAGGAGAGGCATACTAATGCCTTGTGAGAAAAGAGATAACCAAGCAATTAATAGGGAAACAAACCACCCAAGACTCACCAGGAATCACTCCCCAAATAACGCAAGTCAAGTAAAATATAATAATAGCACATCGATGTTAGGGTACCCTACACCACTTCCCCACTAGTTATTGATGACATCCTACACATCGAACCAATCCCGCCATTCTCACCGTAGTCCCACTAACACACCCCGCCCACACACACCTGGGCCAACCACCACACCATCCTACCCAAAGATTCTTGGGCTAATAATGGACATCAGGCCATCTCAGTCTGCCCGAAGATACATGGGCTATCCGGGAAAGGGAGCATAAATGGGCTAATAACTAGCCACTCATAGAAGTGTTGGAAAAAACACCATTCCCCATGAAATGGGGGTGTTCGACACTATGTTCTCAACTTGGGTGGGGCACGAATAAGAAACACTTAAACTAAAATTATATGTATATGTAACAAGCACTCACCGAATGTTTAGGTTTTTCTTCTGGTCACCTAAATAACACATTCATCACTCACGTCCAAGTCACAACCCACACCAAACCAAAACCCATATGTCTCATCATTGTTTTCATGTATATTAATAATGTTATATGAGTTTTCTGCACCTACTTGGGTAACTAGCAAGAATAAGCACAAGCCAAGGTTCTACCCCATGTTCTCAAAATCCAGGAGCCAGTGGATTCTCAAAAATAGAGGATCCCACCCCAATTCGTGATATAAGCAAGATAACCACACAGACTCAAATTCACAACTAGCGAACCCATAACAACATGGGATCCCATCCCCAGCCACATCACCCAGAAATCAGCCCGTGAAAGAAAAACAATCAAACCACTACCACCAAAGAAAAGCATTCCCATGCGGGTATTTTCAGATTTAAAAGATTTAACACACTCCATGATACCAATTTCGCTGTACTATAACCGGGGTTATCACAGAAAAAGGATTGATCCAGGTGCTTTCAATTTATTTAGCCGAATATATGTAATTAACGGATTTCCTTTACACAGCAAGGGCTCACAACCAAAATACAATCCATTTAAACATCACCAAAGGTAAGGGTTCGTTAGTGTATAGAGAAATACCTCCAATGACCATGATATTTAGTAGTGTATACCCAAACAATTCTGAAATCATTAATAAGGAAGAAGAGAAAAACAGAGCAGCATCATCGGTCACAACCATCCCCATAGTTCTTCAGAATATATTTATTATCTTCATTAAATTTGGTTAATTCAGTTCGATAGAATCACTAGTATACCCACCCCGTAAGACACACAGAAAGGAGAGATGAAGGTGAAACCCTACATGATTGATTGACGATCAAAGTTTATCTTCACACGCCAGGAATAGAAGATGCGCGATTTGCCGGGGTGGGGCCTCGGGAACTCAAGGACGAGTAGACAAATCAATGGGAGGGTGATCGAGAAAAGGAAACCTAGGGAGAACCCTTTAGTTTATTAGGGATGAGGATGGATTAGATAATAATGGGATACCTCGTAAGGAGCGGGGTCGTGGGTCGACCGCGCGACCCCACACGTCATTAAAGGGTCCCCGCCTTTAGGGTCAGTTAAAACCGATGAACACACAAGGGTGAATCGTTAAACATTTAATTAAACCCCATTTACAGGCGTTAATGGGCTTTAAAACAAGCTTAAAGGGGTCAAAATAGGGAATTTGCGCAAAAGGAGGTGCTACTGGAAAACCTGTGGGGGTTTAGCCTAGGTCCATCGGTTAGCCGAGCTACCGGTCAGTCGCGGCTACCAGAAGATTGAGTTACCTGTTGGCCGAGCCACCGTTAGGTTGTGGCTACCATTAGGCCAAGCTACCGGTAGGTGCCGACTACCGGTAGACCGAGCTAACGGTATCTACGCTACTGGTAGGCCGAGCTACCTGTAGGCCGAGCTACTGTTTGGCTGTGGCTACCGTTAGACTGAGCTACCGGTAGGCCTGCTACCGATAGGCTAAGGATACCGGTAGGCCTACCGTGTGTCAAACATCACTAAGAACATGGGATAGCCTCCTAGACCACCCAAAACACCTTAACCACCTAATTTTTACTAAGTAATGGTCTCCAAAAACCAGGGCAATTACATTAACAAACCCGGTGACAACTACCTTTCCACCGTCATGAGCATTATTTGATATTTGTATTATTTAACAAACTGTAATATATTTTATAAGAAATAGAAATTACATATATTCGTTTTCTTATCTTTTTATTGAAAATTATTTTGTTAATTGGTTGATTATGTCAATATATTGAAATTATATACTGTTATTTCAATGAAAAAATGATATCTTTCCTTTTGGTTTGTCCATGTGTTAGGATTATGTTAGGGTTATTGGGCATTGTTTAAAAATACATGTGGTTCTCTGATAATCCTAGGGAGGGTTATCCTGAGATAGCTCTCCATTGCACTGGATAACGTGATGGCGGTAAAGTTTTATGTTTATCATAATAGATCTAGGGAATATACTGTGATGGGTACTCCAAACATAACTCCCTTTATAGATGTGAAAGCTAAAATGTATGTACGATTTGGATGATACAATTTACCTTTTTAATTTATGATTTCAATGTGTTACTCATAAATTTGATGGTTTCATGAGTTATGTTTAAGAGCATATGTTTTTATGTGTTGATGGGATAATATTTTAAATCTTTATTTCATAACCCTTACATTTATTTTAATGTTCATCCCATTTTTTTAATGTTTTTTCACAGGTTATAAGGAAGGGTAAGAGAAAGAAAGAATTCAATATTATTTCTATCAACAAAAAAATTCTTGTTATATTTTATACATTGTTCATTTATGAAAAAAGTACACTAAATATAAGTTTTTGCTTTGTAATATTTGATATTTAATATAATATATATGTCCTAATTCTCTAAAACTATAAGTCTGGAAGGATCCTCAAGGTTAACTCTTAATTTGACTAATGATTATGTAATGTTTTAAGATTGTATTCTTATAGTTGGTATTAGAGGTCAGTTTAGGTAACATTATGTGTTAGAGAGTTATTTAAGAATAAGTGACATAAAAATAATTATTAGAATATAAGAACCATTCATAGTTATTTTAGATAAATTTAATGGTTTTATGATAACATGAATAAGTATATCATATTTTTACCCTCGTTATATGATATTAAATGATGATTTTAATGATATACTCACACTGAACTTTTTGGATTTAGTAAATGGGTTGATCTAGAAGGAAAAAATGTAATAATTTGATGTGAAAAAAATATGAGAGTTTTATTATTAAGAATACAAATGAAATGGTAGGTGCAATGAAAACTCTTGTGGATAATCTCAACCAACTATCTGGAGTCATGATTACCCCCCTCAACCTTGGTGCTTTTTATATGGTATTGTATATGGTTGAAATGAATACCAATGTAAGTTCATGTAATAACCATAAAGGTAATTATATTAAAAACCTATTGGTATATTATTTGGAACGAAACAGTTAGGAAAATTCCTAAAAGAGATGTGAAGATTTTTCAGATGTGGCAATGAAGGTCCTAATGCAATAACCTTCCAAAAAAAGGAAGCATATAGTTGACTGTATAAAAAGGAATGAAGTTAATTGTGAAGAATTAATTGAATTATTTAAATGTGGTGTGAATGTTCATTATAAAAATATATGTCCTACAAAGATGGTTTGAGAATGGGATCATCAGGATCATACAAAAATATATGTACCAATTCCAAATGACATTCCAATTGAAGATAAGGAAACTGAAAATGACCTATGAAAGTTTTGGATAATTTCATTGGTCATGTTTTTTACATTACTAAAATCATAGGACATTCTGTATGATTTTGTTTATAGGATATTAGTACAAATGAATAACATGGAAAAATGGATAAAGGATCATCAAGAATCATCGATTATTAAGATGTATACATTTTAGGAATTGAAGTGTTATGGATGAGGATATGTTTGAATGTATTAATGATAGAATTACATTGGAATACTTTTTATAGTATGTGAAAACAAAAATATTGATATGTGAGAAATTCATTCAATGAAAAATTATCTTTTCTTTTGTGGACATAGATATATAGAACCATTTAGGGTTTATATGATCCTTTATTTTAATGAAAATATATGTTTTTACTTTATAGGAAGAAAATGCGAGGTAATATATAGAATTTGTGGTCAAAATATGTTATACATTATTTTGAAGAATTTAAATCATTTTTTGGGAACATTAAAAAATTATATAGTTTTTTAAAAAGGACAACACAATGACCGTGTGACAACAAGTCATGTCTGACAAAGATGTGGGAATCGAACAAGCAACCATTGTGCTATTGGGATTAATCACATACCTCTATACAATGAGATGACCCTAGATAATATATCTTATTATTTTTAGCGAAATGATTTTATGGATAATGAATAAGTTTATTTTGGTAAATTATGTTTTATCAAATAGATATCCATGTATAAGAAAATTATTTGGTGATTAAGTGATAAATGTTATTTTGGAAGACGTTCCCACTTTTGGGAACGAAATATGCCTATGGAAAATTTAATACAATTAGCATTAATAAATTTAGTAATGTTTGAAATTTATTTTGGAATAATCAATTTTTTTTGAAAATATGGTGATTTTTTTTATTTTTTGAAATTATTAACATATCATTGAGAATATGTGATTACATTAGTTACACATTAGTTTGAGACATTAACAGATGTCTAAGTTATTTAGAGATAAATGTTAAAATATACTATTGAAGACTAGGTGATTAAATCATTATAGGTTTTTGGTTTTAAATCTTAGTTTAGATTTCAATGAATAATTTTATCAACATTTTTTTATTGAATGGTATTTTTTGAACTTCTTTTACTCTTTGTTGAATTTTTGAGACTAAGAGTAGTATTTATTTTTATTAAGTATTATTTGTTTTGAGATTATATGATCTAGTACTAACTATTTTGTTTTTATATAATGTCTAATGACATGGGAAATACATGGTTATTATTTTTTGTAACATATTATTCTATAAAATTTAATTCTAACTCTTCAGATGTGACCATGTCGTCTTGAATAATCATCGTTTGGTGAAAATGTTGAGTTTTTGGTAGAAATTTAGGAAAGGATAATAGACTACATAACTAGTAACTAGGTGTCCATACATTCGTAATGATGATATTAAATAAATTCAAAAACATTATGAAATGTAACTTAAAACAAAAACATAGTTCGTTTACTTTTTTTACTGGGGATTCAAAGACCATTTAACCCATCATAGGTTAGTGATTTTCTAGTGGATAACGTTATACTGACCTTGTTTTCTATTACCTTCCATCACAACATGATGGTTTGTTTACTCCTCTAAATCCATGATTTCATGGAATCCTGGTATGTGTTATCTCGAGTGAGAGTTTTTAATTCACTTTATATTTTTTAAATTGATTGTTTTATTGACTCTTTTTCCAATGTTAGAAATTCAATTATGTTTCAAAGCCCAATTTTAAAATTACGAGTAAACAATTTGAAAAGGGGGAAAGATGTAATGACCCATGTATTTATAGAATAATACATTTTAATATCTATTAATAACTATGAATACGGTATTAATCTTATTTTAAAGAGTACACATTTTCTGATATCATACTCAATACTCAACAACATGTTTTTTTGTAATCTTATGTTGCACATAACATTGAGTTATACAAAAAATATAATAATAATAATATTTAAATTGGTAGTTAATAACCAGTAATTTTATTGGAAATAATCAACATAACTAACTAAAATATTATTATTTATGTTTGAAAAATGTCTTTACACTTATCAAATAAATTTTATATGCTTAAAACAAGGATGAATTTGATTTTAAACATGAAAAACTCTAAAAAAATTTAAAAGCTAGTTTTACAGCCTTTTATGGAGAAACATTTTTAATATATTTCATTTCACTATTATATGTTCCATTATACAAAATAAACATCATTATTTTGATTCGGGCCATCATAATTTTCATTGGATAAATGATTGGTATTTTTCCAATAACATTCATTTTAAATGAATAGTGAAATATACTGCATTTTATGTCAAAACAGTCTTTTAATTTAATTTATTTTTGTATTTAGATTATAATTTTAATTGAAATTAATGTATAATTGAATTATATTTTTATCATTTAATACAATTTAGGTAATTATATGTACTTTTACATGGAAATTGTACCTAAACACATGTATATCTTTTGGTTGTTTTTATTTCCAAAAACACACTTTTTGGTTTTGACAACGAGAAATGATTTTAAATTACTTTATTGAACATAATTTTGTTGAATTTAGAAAAATGGAATCCAAATTAGGAATTAGGTTCTCTAAATTGTATAAATAGGCTTCTTTTATATGTAGACATTATTAATAGTAACTTCTGTAAATATTTTATTAACCATGGTTAAAGAATAAATCTGGTAAATAAGGGTAGAAAACATAATATTATAATTATAATAAATTACCATAAAACATTACCTAGCCCAATTGGATGATACATTTCCAACCATGGCCATCCTTTGGTTGATTTCTTGACACTAAAGAGCCAATTTTAAGTCAAACTGACATTTTATAAATAAAAATTTATTGTTAAGGGAAATGTAACATAAATATGTATCTTTTAGTGAACAAATATTTATATGAGGATATATAAGAGATACCTAAACTATAATTATTAAAAATAAATATAATGTTATTTACTACATCATGTTATTTTATTTATAATTTTTTCAGATTACATAAATAAATTTATTTCTGACCCAATGGTAATGTGGTCATTGCTTAATTAATAAGGGATTCAAATAATTTATAATATTAATTATAAAATTAATGTAGTTATATTATTTTGATGACATACATGAATTTTAAAAATTCTATTTACATGTTATATTTCTATTTATGATGTTTTTTTCAATTAATTTAGTGGTTATGGATTTTTATAGTCATGATATGAATAGAATCAAAATTGAAATAATAAAAATTTTATAATATATACTATTTTATTAAATGTTATAAATTAAAAAATTAAGATTCCTCATCATAGTTATAATATATCTCAAAATTTTATAATTACTTTATATTTGGAAATTTCTCATGTTTTTGTAACATTTTGAATTCTGAAATTGTTAAATTCTTGATAAAATTGTATGAGTAAAAAAGGGATAAATAAAAAAGAAAAAGAATATTAAATATCCAAAACCTGACAAATTATTATTTGATTATTTTAGTTATAATTATATTTATATTCTCATATAATATAATATGTTTTTTAACTTTTCAACCAAAAATCATTTTAAAATAAAATATTACTTTCAAACAATACTAAAGAGTCTCACCTCCCTCTTATAAAAGGACAACAACACTTACCCATTAATCACACCTCTAAGGCCACATGGATCATCCAAATTATGCTCCAAGAATCTCATATAATACCCCTATTTCTTCTATAATCATTACCCATGGTAGAAGGCAATTAAAGAAATCCCTTTGGATCAAATAAAAGAGATTTTTATGTTTTAAGAGGTAACATCTTCTCTAAAATTCCATACCATTTATCTACTTATTCACCCCTATTATATTTTTCCATTAATTAAAGAACAAAACTAGTATCCTCAATACACTAGGATGTTTTTTTGAGAAGGATTATAACTGAACTTACACACACCTACATCTATTGTATTTAGAATATACTGTTTCTATGGGCTGTGAATTATAGCCTCACTAAAAATGATTGTTCGATTTTTCTGTACCACCACTCATGATGGTCATTATGACAGAACTGTATTTATATGTGATATAAAATATTTTTATATTGTTTATATTTTTTCGTATTTTCCATTTTTATCATACTTTTATGGTTTCCATAATATTCAAATATTATTATTTCATTCGATGAAGTGTGGACTATCGCCCCCTCAAAGGGATACGACTCATTCAAGCCATACTTGACCGTATAAATGATGGTAATATTAAACATATGTTACATATATAAAATATTATATTATAATAGAATTATAATATATCAAATTATCATTTAGAATTCATTCCTTAAATATGAAATGTAAATGAAAGTAGTGTTCATGCACATGTACGACTTACCATCTCCATGAATGGTGCATTTAAATTATTATATCCTAATGTTATGAACTATTATAAAAAAAATATATAATTGGGATATATGATATTTAAATCCTGAATAAAAATATTTAGATAATGGATTTTTGAACTCAAGGACAATATGTAATTATAAAATGTTGTTTTTTGACTCCAGTACCAAATATCATAAAAATGACTAATATTAACATAAATAATTATATATGGTTAATATCATTGTAATATGTGATTTATAATTAATAACAAACCTGAAAAAGGTTCTGAAGGATGTATAAATTCACTTAAGTTTATTTTTCATGAAGATGAAGTAAAATACAAGACCAGTAAGACCTCATGTAAGGGAACCTTTCATCATCCTCTTCTTGTCAAAGACTTCTTTTTTGTTTTTAAATTTAATTTTTAAAATTTTTTATATGATTTTATATATCACAATTGATGTAAATTTTATGATCATTTAATAAGATACGAATTTCTCTCTCATCATCTCAGATTCTGAATTTTTCTGTGACGCTGTTAGGCTGGCGAATTTTTGTAATGTAACTTCTCAACCCAATTTTATTTATTTGTGTTAAAATTATAATTACGGATTATGTCATGCTATAAATATGTGTGAATTAACTCTGATTATAGTACACTTAATATACACTAATATTCGGTGATTTTATATTTTTCACACAAATTTATGTCATTGATTTATCCTTAATCTAATTGTACAATCTTTTTATGGGATGTTGTCTCAATCTCCATCCATTGAGGCATAAATTGATTTATAAACGACATTCATTAATACGGTGTATAAAACCCATTAAATTTAACTTTTATTAAAAAATAATATATTTTAATGAATATTTTTACTAAACAACAAAAAATGATTCTTTTTTACATATGCTGTTATAACAACCTTTCCACCACAACAAGCTTTATTTTTTCGTTGGATTCCATTACTAGTTGTAATGTATTTAAAAAGAAAATAAATAACATATTTTATTTTCATGTATTATAGTATTGAAAATGTTTTTGGGAATCGATTGATTATGTAAATATATCAAAATTATATATTGCAATTGATATGTGGAAATGTATTCTTTCCTTTAAGATAGTTCATCTGTTATTATTATGTTATGTTCATTGGAATTGTTTATGCATACGCGTGGGTCCATGATAAACCAATGGTGTGTGAGCCCAAGATATCTCTCCATTGCTTTGGGAAAGGTGACAGAGATAAACATTAATTTTTCTCCTAGGAGATTTAAGAAATATATTGTGATGATTATTCAAAATGGAACTTAATATGTAGCTATGAAACTACAATGTATGAATGATTTTGATGCCAAAAGTTACCATTAGGATTTATTATTTCGTTGTGTTATTCATATAACTTATGATTTGACAAGGTCTATAAATTTACATAGGTTTTATATGTATTGATGGACCAATTATCTCATTCTTTATTTTCTAACCCTTATTGAGTTTTTTATGTTCATCCCATGTTTTTGAAATGATTTTCACATGGAAAAAGGAAGGGTAAGAGAATGTACTAAAAAAAGACGATTTATATCAAGGAATGAATACTTGTAATCTTTTTTGAGTTATTATTTTTTGAAAAAAGAGGATACTGAGTAGAAATGTCTAATTTTTAATTTTTGATATTTAATGTAATAATTGTTTCTTAATTATCTGAAACCCTAAACTTAAAAAAAATACCTATGTTAAATCCTAATATAACTCAATATTTTTTAATGTTTTAAGGGTGGGGCCTTATAGTTGGAATCAGAGGACAATTTAGATAACATTAAAGTTTAGGGAGTTATTTAAGAATAAGTGACATAACCATAATGGTTATAATAGTATAAAGTTTAAATGTAATTTAAGATAAATTGAATGGGTTTAAGATTCAATGAATAAGTATATCTTAGTTTTTACCCACCTCATAATATATTATATGATGATTTTACTAATATATTCACACTGAAAATTTTGGTTTTAGTAAATGGCTTGATCTAGTAGGCACCAAAGTAATAATGGATGTACAGAAAACTAAGCCGATTTTAAGAATAAGAAACCAAGTGAAATGGGAGTTGCAATGAATACTCTTGTGGTTATTCTCAACCAACTATATGGTGTCCTGATTGACCACCTCATCCATAGTGATTTTTATATGGTATTGTATATATGAGAAACAAATCCCAATGCACATTTAGATAATAAAAAAAATGTTATGTGTATTCAAAATCCCATGATTCAAGGATGTAGAAATAAACCCTTAGTAAAAGGATTCAATGGGATGAAAAGATGTTTCATATGTGGTAATGAATGTCATACAGAAATAACTCGCCATGGAAAAAGGAAGCATCAAGTTTAACTCTTATAAAGGGAAAGAAGTGTTCCCTAATTGATTAATTGAGTTTCCTAAATGTGGTGTGCATGGTCATTATAAAAGTAGATGTCATACAAAAAATGTTATGGAATAGTATCAGAAATATCATACAAATATATGTTTACCAATTCATAAATCCATTTCAATTGAAGATGTGGAATGTAAAAATGACCTATGAAAGGTATGAATTATTTCTATCTCATGTATTGACATTACTTAAATCATAGGACATATTTCATGAATTTTTTTTGGATATATGTCTAAAATAATAATATGGAAAAAATTGAATAAATTATCATGAATAATATTCGATGAATAATATGTCTACATTTTATGAATTTAAGAGTTATGGATGATGATATGTATAAATGTAATAATGATATTATTATATTGGAACACATTTTGTAGTTTATTTAAACAGAAATTTTGATATTTGAAAATGTTATTCAAGGAATAATTATCTCTCCTTTTGTGGATATAGTTTAAAAGAACCATTTGGGTTTATATGATCCTTGATTTTGAGGCAATTATAGGTTATTTATTATTTGGATTAAAATGTGAGGTATGAGATAACAATTGTGGTTAATATATGTTATGGTTATTACTGAGGAATTTATATCAGTTATGGGAATGTTATAAAATTATATAGTTTTTGAAAAATAAAAACACCTAGACTGTGTGACAACCTTTCACGTCGGATAAAGATGTAGTATTCGAACCCACAACCAATGTGCGATTGTGATTTTCACCTACCACTGGACTACGTGATGTTCCTAGTTAGTATGAATAATTATTTTTAGTTAAATAACATTATGGATCAAGAATATGTTTATTTTGGATACTTATATTTTATCAAATAGATATCCATAGTGTAGGAAAATTATTTAGTAATTAATTGATAAATGTTATTTTGGAAGATATTCTCTATTTTGGGAACATTATATGCCTATATAATATAGAATACTATGGGATTTAATTGATGGAGTAATGGTTAAAATTTTACATTAAAAGAATATATGCTTTTATTTTGCACAAATGGTGATTTGGTTTATTTGGGGAAACGATTAACCTATCATACAGAATATGTGATTATGTTAATTAGACTTTCGTATGAAAACATAAGAGTAGTCAATGTTATTTGGAGACAAATGATAAGATTTTCTGTGGATGACTATGGGATGAAATCCTTCTAGGATTTTGGTATCAATGGCAGTTTGGATTAATTTTAATAATTTTTAGTACGTTTGTTTGTTAAGAGGTATATGTTAAACTTTTGGTATTACATGTGAATTGTGGGGAGTAGGAGTAGTATTTATTTTAATGAAGTATTATACTTTTTGGATATTATCTTATCTTGTACTGTTCTTTTAGGTTATAGATATTGTATACTGACATGGGAAATATATGGTTTGTCTATTTTCGAAATGTTTATTACCTATAAGTTGATTCAAAGGCTTCATATGGTACCATGTCTTCTTGAATAATCATTGTTTAGAGAAAAGATGAGTTTGTGGTAGAAGTATATTAAAGGATAATATTATACATGAAAATTAATTATGTCTCATTATATTCATAGTCTAGATCTTGAAAGAATTTTCAATATTATGAAAATTAATTTAAAACAAAACCAATTTCCATTTACTTTTCCTACCGAGGAATCAAAGACTATTTAACCTATCACATGTTTGGGATTTTATGGTGCTTAACTATCTCCTGATCTTGTTTTCTATCACTCTTCATAAGAACATGATGGATTTTTTTCTCATCAATATCAATGTTTTCAGTGAATCTAAATATTTTTTATCTTCGGTGAAATTTTTTACTTCTTCTTATTTCTTTTAAAGTGATAGTTTTATTGACTCTTTTTCTAATGTGAGACTTTCAATGATGTTTCCATGCCAAATTTTAAAGGTTTGAGGATGGAATTTCCAAAAAGGGCATGATGCAATGACCTAGGTATTTATAGATTAATATATTTTAATATCCATTAATATTTTTCAATAAGTTATTAATTTTATTTTAATGATAAATATTTGTATGATAGAGTAATCAACACATAACACCAAGTTACTCTATAATCTTATGTCACACACAACATTGAGCTATACAAAAAAAATAGAAATATAATTATTTTAAAAGGTAGTTAATGCCCGGGTATTTTATTAGTGGGAATATACAGGCCTAACTAAAATATTATTACACATGTTTGTTAAATGTATTTACATTTATCCAATAAATTTAGAGGATTAAAATATGAATGAATCTTATTTGAATCATAGAAAAATCTAAAATTTATTAAAATCTATTTTTGACACCATTTGATTGGAAACCCTTTTTAAATTTAATTATTAACCTTTTATATGATTCATTTGAAAAAAGAATCTTTTTTAGAATTGGGACATCAACATTTACTTTTGGTAAATTTTTAGTATTATTCTAATAACATTTATTTTTTATTGGATGGTTAAAAATACTGCATTTAAAGTAAAAAAAGTATTTTAATATAATTTAATTATATAGTTATTTTTTATTTTTTTATTTTGTTTAAATTATTATGGGATTATGTTATTATAATATTATCCAATTTTGGTCATTGGATTTAATTTCACATTGAAATTTGTAATGGCCCGGTCCCTCCTGGCCCATTACTTTGCAAAAGGTGAGGCTCCTCCAAAAAAGTGGTACCGTGATGGTGGCACCGTGAGGGTGACACCAGTCATTGTGGAACCGTGAAGGTGGCACCACGAGGTTGAGACCATGAGGGTGACATCGTGACGGTGGCACTGTGGGGGTGACACCATGAGGGTGACACCGTGAGGGTGACACTGTGAGGTTGACACCAAGAGGGTGACACCATGAGGGTGACACCATGACGGTGGCACCGTGTCCCCTCACCGAGTACCTGACTTCTCCTCTCCCGCAACATAAGCTTTGACGTAAATTAATTCCTTTACTCCTTTTAAAACCACTTAAATCCCATAATTAATTCCTGAAACCTCCCCGATGGGGAATATTAAATATCACCTTAATATCATCGTGTGTAACTACCCAACCGCATGGTCAACCCACGACCCCTGCTCCTTATGCGGTTTGGCATTCTCATCTCAACCATCCGCGACTCTTATAAACTAAAGGTTAGTCGTGGTTTCTTCTTTCCTCGATCACGGCTTTTCACGAACATCTTCTGGTGCATCGGGCGAGCCTCATCGTTATGCGTAATGTTCCGCGCCCGGCCCAAGCATTGATAGACGATGCAATTTTTTTTTCAGGCGAGCCGCATCGCTATCCATGAAGTTCCGCCCCAGCCTAAGCGTCGATCGTCGATCAACAAGTAGGGAATTTCTCCTTCGACTCTCTCTTTTGTGTATCATGCGGGGTGGGTGTGCTTTTTATTCATTAGAATTGGATAAAACAGACCCAATTAATGATAATGAATGAATCCTGTAAATAATGAAGGGGGGGGGGCTGTGATAGTTGATATTGTTATATTAAAATCATCTTTCTGAGTTGTGATAGCTTACACATTCTGAAAATCGAGGCCTTTGGTGGTCGTTTTTTGTGCACTAATGAACCCCTCGTGATGTTTTAAATGGATTGTTTTGTAATTATAAACTCATGCTGTGAATAGTAAATTGGTTAATCACGTATACCCGGCTGAATAAATTTAAAGCACCAGGATCAACCCTTCTATGATAACTCCCTATTAAAACACGTGGAATTTGAAATCATGGAGTGTGTTAAATCTTATAAATTTGAAAATAAAGGTGTTCCCCTACCTTGTGTCGGTGGTTGTGGTTTGGTTGTTTCTTTTTTTTGGTCTGATTGCTGGAGATGTGGGAGGGGATGGGATCCCATGTTTATATACTCTCAGTGGTTGTGAAATTGGGGATGGGATCCCCTGTTGTTATGGAATTCAGTGATTGTCAGTTTTGAGACCAGGTGGTTACCTTGTTTATATCACAAATTGGGGTGGGATCCTATGTTGATGAAAAACATTTTTGGGGGATGGGACACGAGGCAGTGTCTCGGGGTTGTCTGGTTCCAGGACTTCGAGGGTTCTCACTTTTCCTTTGTTGTTGTGACTTTACATGAGAACGAGGTATGGATACTTAAATTGTAGTTTCTCTGGTTTTTTTCCTTTTATATGCTTATGGTGTTAGTTTCCATTAGTGCATAAAATTATTTGAATATTATTACTGAACATGAAAACAAGAATGGGACAAATTGGTTTTATTGGAGAGAGTTGTGACTCGTACTTGAGCACTATTGTGATATGTAGGCTGTCTGAAGAAGAAATTAACATTAGGTGAGTGCTTGTTACCTATGTACATTTGTAGTTTTGTGTTTCTTATTCGCGCCAACCAGAGTTGAGCACTTAGTGTCGAAAAACCCCATTTTATGGGGGAGGGTTTTTTTCCCAACACTATTATTAGTGGCTAGTTATTAGCTTATTTTCTGCTCCTTTTCCCATACAGCCCAAGTATCTTCAGGAAGGCTGTGAAGGCCTGAGGTCCATTATTATCCCAAGAACCTTCGGGTGAGGTAGTGTGGTTGTGCCCTAAGTTTGTGCGGGTGGGTATGGTAGTGGGACTGTGGTGAGAATCGTGGGATTGGTTCGATGCATAGGATGTCTCAATAATCAGTGGGAAACTGGCGTGGGGTACCCAAACATTGATGTGCTCTGATTATATATATAATTTGACTTGCGTTATTTGGGGAGTGTGCCTTGGTGAGGCTTGGGCAGATAATTTACCTTGATAGGTGTTTGGTTTACTCTTTTTTTTCTCACGAGACTTTAGTACATTCCCCCACTTGTTCACGAGAGTCTTTGGTTTTCCCTTCTGAGTTTACTTCTATGCTCACCCTAGGTATATAACACTGCTTCAGGTTTCCAGGAGGACTTCGGGAATCATGCAGAACCATACAAGCTCGGACCTTTGGGGAAGTTGTAGTTGCTGCTTTTATTCTTTGGTAATTACCTTTGTAGTCACCTTTTGTACTTTGTGGCTTTACTTTTGGAACATGCATGTGGGAATGGTTTACTTTTGGATTTACTTTTCTTTTACCTTGGTGTTTTTGAGTTTCATCATCTTATCTCTCAATCTTATAAAACAAAAAGGTGTAATGCCTTCCATTTGTGAGAAATTTCTAAACCCTTTGTGCTTTTCACCACTCCGGGATCTACTGAAGGCGGGTCTCGGGGGTCATTATCTCTCCTTCAACTTAAAGAAGGAAGGGCCTGACAATCTGCTGAACCTTCCCTCATTTTGGTGAAGGCGGGTCGTGACAGAATGGTACCAGAGGGGAGATTGATGATTGAGGGATAGGATGGAGCCTGGTGTTAGGCATAGTGGGGATTTCGTGGGATGGTATGGAAACAGTGTTGGGTGACCTCAGTGCATGAATTAGGCTAGGGAAGACTGGCTAGGTCACAGGATTTTAGGGCCCCCGTGATCCGACACAAGGACTCTGGTCCTACCGAACGACCAAGTGATGATGCTCTGATTGAAGGGTAGAGACCATATGAAAGGTAAATGAATCATAATGACTTGTGTTCTCGTGTTTCTGTGGTGTTTTGGGAATTAAGAATAAATGAAAAGTTTAAGAAGTTTTAAAGGCAATAATCTGCACTACTTGGGCTTAGGTATTCCTTGTTTACCTTGCAGCTATGGAACATGGAAGGCGACCGCGTGTGGTACAAATGATCGAGGCCCCGCAGAATACCTTGGCCGATCGGCAGATAGCTGACCGAGAAGTTGAGGATGACCAGTGGCAGAGGACTCTCAAGGCCTTCTAGCGATAGACCCTCGGGAAGTATGAGGGCATCACCTATGACATGAAGACAGAAGGCTGGCTAGAGGATCTATTGATAGCTTTAGGCCTGATTCGGGCCCCGACTGAGTACTGGGTTCCTCTAGCCTCCAGCCAGATGTGGGGAGCTCGCGTCAGTGGTGGACGCTTTACCTGGGGGAGAGGAGAGAGTCTGAGGTGGCATGGGCTGATTTCGAGAGAGAGTTCCGGGAGGAATTCCTCTCTTCGACGATGAAGGCGGAAAAAAGACAATAGCTACTCTCCCTCCAATAGGGGAGCATGTCCGTGAGAGAGCTAGGGATCAAGTTCAAGTACCTCCTATGCTTTGCTCCAGACCTCTTTCCTGATGAGGAGTCTCGGGCAAGACGTTTGGAGGAGGCGCTCTGCCCCTCCCTCCAGTATGCTGTTACCCACTTTACACTTCTGACGTACTTAGATGTCCAGAAGAAGGCCGAAGTGGTAGAGAGAATGCACGATCTAGGAGGTGTGTCACAAGAGTGGATCCAGCTGGGACCATCGAAGGGGAAGGCCTTCAGCACCAGGCCTCTAGTATCAGGACCCTCCAAGTTCCGACCGGTAGGGAGAAGGATGCAGTAGTTTCAGTTTCGATCCACTGGTCCTCGCCCTTTTTATTTATGCCCGGGACCATGGTGCATTGTCTGTGGGAGCCCTGGACATCTCTGGATTCAGTGTCTGGACCGGGTACAGTACGGTGGTGGTGGACAACCCCACCACCCACCCCAGCATCAGTTTCCAGCCAGACCTTTCCAGTAGCAGCAACAGGGACAGCGAGTTCCCGCTCCTCCGAGGGCAGACGTAGGAGGAGGAGGCCGACCTCAGGGCGCACCTCGTGGACCTTGACCGAGGCGTGGTCGGGGAGGTGGACGGCATCCGAGGCGCAGAAGAGCTGGGCATGGACAGTTGCACGCAATAGAGGCCGCAGTTCCAGCAGGGCCGAAGGTTGTTCGAGGTACAGTCAGTTTGTTTAGCACTCTTGCTTATTCTTTGTTGGATACCGGAGCTTCCCACTCCTTTGTTGCACCTAGTCTAGCCCGTGCTTTGGGTCTAGATGTTGAGAGACTCCCAGTTCCCCTGGGGGTGAGCACACCAGTAGGGGGTCAGACCGACCTGATGTTTATTTGTCGGCGATGCATACTGAGGATAGGTCCACAACAGTCGGTTGTGAATCTTCTTCTGATACTGATACAACCACACGATGTCATCCTAGGAATCGACTGGGTATTCTCTGTGTGCACCTTCATCGACAATTTATGAAGAAGGGACGTATTCTCGTGCTTGGGCGGCCGACGTGTTACCTTCATTGGCGAGCGGAGCGGTCAGAAGGACAACAGGTGAGAGGAACTCCTCCTCCCCTTGTTAGCCGAGCTATCAGTAGAGTCAGTAGATGCCGAGATGGTGGGGGTTCCAAAGGTTGTTCTTGAGTTTATGGACATCTTTCCTGAGGAGGTTATGACTCTACCTCCTCGACGTGATATTGAGTTTGGGAGAGACCTGCAGCCTGGCGCTCGTCCGATCTCGATGGCTCCTTACCGGATGGAACCTTCAGAGCTACGGGAGATGCGGATTCAGAATGACGATCTAATAAACAGGGGTTATGTTCAGCTGAGTGCGTCACCGTGGGTTGATCCAGTCATATTTGAAAAGAAGGTGGATGGTGGTCTCAGGTTGTTCATAGACTACAGGAGGCTGAATCAGGTGATGATCAAGAATCGCTACCCTCTTCTGAGGATATACGATCTTTTCGACCAGCTGAAAGGGGTAGGATGGTCCTCGAAGATCGACATGTGGTCTGGGTACCACCAGCTGAGAGTGAAGGAGAGTTAAATCCCGAATATGGCCTTCAGATGTAGATATTGACACTTTGAGTTCGTAGTCATGCACTTCGGTGTTACGAACGCCCCAGCTGTGTTCCTGGGGCTTATGAAATCCATCTTCCGGGAGTACCTGGATCGGTTTGTAGTTGTGTTCATCGACGACATCCTGATCTATTCGAGATCAGAGGAGGACCGTTCAGAGCACCTGTGGACTATTTGGTGGTCCTCTGACATCAACATCTCTATGGTAATTTGTCGAAATGCATGTTCTAGGCACGAGAAGTGAACTTCCTCGGACATGTGGTGTCCGAGCGTGGGGTAGCGGTGGATCCGTCAAAGGTTGAGGCAGTTGTTTCTTGGGAAGCACCCAAGAATGTGGCAGAGGTCCGTAGTTTCCTCTGGCTGGCAGGTTACTATCGGAGATTCGTACCAAACATCTCCCAAATAGCATCCCCTTTGACAACCCTGACCAAGAAAGACCAGGTTTTCCTGTGGAGTGAGCAGTGCGAGTCCTTCTTCAACTATCTGAAAGAGAGGTTGGTTAGTGCCCCAGTGCTGAGATTACTAGAAGAAGGGGTGGCTTATGAGGTGTTCTGTGATTCTTCAGGACATGGCCTGAGATTTGTGTTGATGCAGTGACAAGGGGTGATCTCTTATGGGTCCAGGCAGTTACGCCCCCATGAGCGTAATTACGCCACCCACGACCTAGATCTTCCAACGGTCGTTTTTGCACTAATGTTATGACGGCACTACCACATAAAAGAACACATTGTGGTCTTCACGGATCACAAAAGCAAGAGGTATATCTTCTCCCAGCGGGACATAAACTTGCGACATCAGAGATGGGTGGAGTTCCTCCAGGATTACGACTTTGAGATCTCTTATAATGAGGGAAAAGGCAATGAAGTGGCCGATGCCTTGAGCAGGTGGACACAGAAATATGCGGTCCGAGAGTCGGCGGATGCATGGAAAGCGATGGAGGAGTTGCCCGCCTTACACCTGGATGTGAGGATGGATGGTGGTAGAGGTTGCCTATATCAGATGACGGTGCATTCATCTCTGTTTCAGCAAGTGGTGGAGTCTTAGCGGGGAAACCCGGAGTGCGATGTGATGCGTGACCGAGTTGACCAGGGCAATGCTCTTGAAGTATGAACAGAGGATGGTCATAACCTGATGCTTTTCCAGAAAATATTGTTTGTTCCAGGAGTTATGCGCGACAAGGTTCTCAGTGAGTTCCACAACTCACCCCTGGAGGTACACCCAGGAGTTTCCAAGATGTACCAGGGACTGAAGGGATAGTTTTGGTGGCCTGGAGTGAAGTGAGCAGTGGCAGAGTTTGTGGCCATGTGCTTAGTGTGCCAGCAAGTGAAGGCTGAACACTGAGTTTTAGGCGGCCTGCTGCAGTCTCTAGATGTCCCCGAGTGGTAGTGGGATGACATCTTGATGGATTTCGTCATGGGACTCCCCAAGGTCCAAGGGGCATACGACGCTATCTGCGTGGTAGTGGACCGATTAATGAAATCGACACACATTCTGGCGATCAGGGAGTCGAGTACTTTGGAAGATTTTGCGCGAAAGTACGTGGATGAGGTGGTGCAGTTTCAAGGAGTTCCGAGGTCTATAGTCTTAGATAGGGATGTACGGTTTACCTCGTGAGTTTGGATAGGATTTCAGCATGCTTTTGGCAGACAATTATGTCTTAGCACTGCTTTCCATCCCCAGACAGATGGAAAAACAGAGCGCACCACCCAGACCTTGGAGGATATGCTGCGGGCGGGCATGTGTTCTGGACTCAGGAGGATCATGGGTGCGACACTTTCACCTGGTAGAGTTCCCCTACAATAATAGCTATCACTCAACCATCATTATGGACTCGTTTCTGGCCTTGTACGAGAGGCCCTTCTGTTCACCTATGTGTTGGGCCGAAGTGGGAAAGGCATGCATCCTTCGCCCAGAGGTGGTGCAGAGCATGATAGAGAAGGTTCAGCTCATACGGGAAAGGATGAAGGCAGTCCAGGACCGACAGAAGTCATATTCCAATACAAGGAGGAGGCCCTTGGAGTTTGATTTGGAGACCACGTGTTCTTGAAGGTCTCCCCTCGGCATGGGCATGGGAGGTTCGGCAAGGGGATTAAGCTTTCTCCCAGGTTCATCGGACCCTTCGAAGTGTTGTGGCGGGTCGGCGAAGTGGCTTATCAGCTAGCGTTACCACTGCCGGTACTGAGGATACATGATGTCTTTCATGTATCCCAGCTCCGTCGGTATCTGCACGACGATTCACACATCCTTGATTAGGGTGAGATGGACATCGGGGACGATGTGAACTTTTTGGAGAGACTAGTGATGATCGAGGATCGCAAGGAGAAGGTTCTTCATGGACGAATCATTCCCTTGGTTCGTGTGTTGTGGAGACATGGTGGGCTTGAGGTGAGTATGGGGTTGAGGGAAGCACAGATGCGTACCTAGTACCCCGAGTTTTTTTGAGTTTTTTTCCTTGTTGTACCTATTGTTGTAGAACATTTTGTCTTTTTGTCTATGAAATGTACTGGTTTTATTTCCTCTGAATGTGTGTGAAAAGCCCTGGCTATGGGGGAGGAGAGAACCCTTTCCCGAATCAAGACGCATTAAGGTTGATGCGATTAATCCCATGCGGGCGAGTCAGTGCCGCCCAAAGCGGATAATATCATGACATGGGGGAGGAGACTCCCCAAACCACATGCCTGGGCAGTTTGGCATGGTATGTTTCTTGGGTCTTTCCAGTGAAGTGTTTTTAGTAAGCATGGGTTCACTTCTAAGAGGTATCTTTCGTGGTGGTTGTTCAGACCCTCTCCTTCCTTCTTGGTTTGTTTTGATTTTCAAGGAAGAGAATCATTTATGAGGTATCTAATGTAATGGCCCCGACCCTCCTGGCCCATTACTTTGCCGAAGGTGAGGCTCCACCAAAACAGTGGCACCGTGACAGTGGAACCGCGAGGGTGAGACCGTGACTG
Source organism: Viscum album (assembly GCA_963277665.1). Taxonomy (NCBI): domain Eukaryota; kingdom Viridiplantae; phylum Streptophyta; class Magnoliopsida; order Santalales; family Viscaceae; genus Viscum; species Viscum album. The sequence goes on along the minus strand of OY728133.1, from coordinate 145,544,306 downwards.
TGACACCGTGACGGTGGCACCATGTTGGTGACACCGTGAGGGTGACACCGTGTTGGTGACACCAGGAGGGTGACACTGTGAGGGTGACACTGTGACGATGGCACCGTGTTCCCTCACTGACTACCTGACTTTTCCGCTCTCGCAACTTAAACTTTAACCTAAATTAATTCCCTTACACCTTTTAAAACCACTTAAGGCCCGTAATTAATTCCTGAAACCTCCCTGTTGGGGGATATTAAATAACACCTTAATATAATCATGTGTAACTGCACAACCACGTGGTCATCCCACGACCCCAGCTCCTTATGCGGATTGGCGTTCTCATCTCAACCATCCGCGGCTCTTATAAACTAAGCATTAGCCGGGGTTTCTTCTTTCCTCAATCACGTATTTTCACGAACAACTTTTGGTGCATCGGGCGAGCTTCATCGTTATGCGTAAAAGTTCCATGCCCAGTTTGAGCGTTGATAGATGAGGCGATTTTTTTTTTCAGGCGAGCTGCATCGCTATCCGTGAAGTTCCACTCCCGGACTAAGCGTCGATCGTCGATCAACAAGTAGGGAATTTATCCTGTGCCTCTCTCTTTTCTGTAACATGCGGGGTGGCCGTGCTTTTGATTCTTTAGAATTGGATAAACTAGACCTAATTAAAAATAATGAATGAATCCTATAAAGAATGAAGGGGTGGCTGTGATCGTTAATGTTGTTATATTAAAATCATCATTCTAAGTTTTGCTGGATTACGCATTCTGAAAATTGAGGCCATTGGTGGTCGTTGTCTGTGCACTAATGAACCCCTCGTGATGTTCTAAATGGAATGTATTGTAATTATAAACTCCTACTGTGAAATGTTAATAGGTTAATCACATATACCCGGCTGAATAAATTGAAAGCACACAGATCAACCCTTCTCTGATAACTCCCGGTTAAAACACACGGAATTTGAAATCATGGAGTCTGTTAAATCTTATAAATTTGAAAATATAGGCATGGCCCTTCCTTGTGTCGGTGGTAGTGGTTTGGTTGTTTCTTTTTTTTTCAGGCAGATTGTTGGAGATGTGGGAGGAGATGGGATCCCTTGTTTTTATACTCTCGATGGTTGTGAAATTGTGGATGGGATCCCCTATTGTTATGGAATTCTGTGTTTTTAAGTTTTGAGACTAGGTGGTTACCTTGTTTATATCAAGAATTGGGTGGGATCCTCTTTTTATGAAAAACCTTTTTGGGGGAGGGGACATGGGGTAGTGTCTCAGGGTTTTCTGGTTCCAGGACTTCGAGGGTTCTCAATTTTCCATTGTTGTTGTGACTTTATAAGAGAATCGGGTATGGATACCTAAATTGACCTTTGGCTGGTTTCTTTTCCTTGTTTATGCTTATGGTTTTAGTTTCCCAGTAGTGCATAAACATATTTGAACATTATTAATGAACATGAAAACATGAATGGGACAAATGGGTTTTATTGGCGACAGTTGTGACTCGGACTTGAGCGCTGTTGTGATCTTTAGGTTGTCTGAAGAAAAACCTAACTTTAGGTGAGTTCTTGTTACCTATGTGTATTTGTAGTTTTGTGTTTCTTATTCTTGCCCACCCAAGATGAGCACTTAGTGCCAAACACCACCATTTCATGGGGGAGGGTGTTTTTTCCAACACTATTATTAGTGGCTGGTTATTAGCTCCTTTTCTGCTCCCTTTACCGGATAGCCCAAGTATCTTCGGGCAGGCTATGATGGCCTGAGGTCCATTATTAGCCCGAGAACATTCAGGCGGGGTAGTGTGGTTGTGGCCCAGGTGTGTGCGGGAGGGTGTGGCAATGGGACTGCGGTGTGAATGGAGAGATTGGTCTGATGCGTAGGATGTCTCAATATCCAGTGGGAAAGTGGCGCGGGGTACCCAAACATCGATGTTATCTAATTATATATATTACTCGACTTTCGTTATTGGGGGAGTGTGCCTTGGTGAGGCTTGGGTGGATAATTTACCTTGATAGGTGTTTGGTTTTCTCCTTTTTCTCACGGGACTTTAGTACGTTCCCCCACTTGTGTACGAGTGTCTTTGGTTTTCCATACTGAGTGTACTTGTTTGCTCACCCTACGTATATAAAACTGCTTTTAGGTTTCCAGGGGGACTTCAGGGATCACGCAGGACCATACTAGCTCGTACCTTTGTGGTAGTTGCAGTTGCTGCTTTTCTTCTTTGGTACTTACCTTTGTAGTCACCTTTTGTACTTTGTGGATTTACATTTGGAACATGCATATGGGAATGGTTTACTTTTGTCTTTACTTTTCTTTTACCTTGGAGTTGTTGAGTTTCATCATCTTATCTCTCGATATTATAAAAACAAAAAGGGGTAATGACTTCCATTTTTGAGAAATTTCTATACCCTTGGTGCTAGTCGCCACTCCAGGACCTGTTGAAGGTAGGTCTCGGGGGTAATTATCTCTCCATCAAAATAAAGAAGGAAGGACCTGGAAATCTTCTGACCCTTTCCTCCTTTTGGTGAAGGTGGGTCATAACAAAATTGAACATAAATGCATGCCAATCTATTTATAGTTTTTACTTCTTAAAAACATGCTTTTTGGTTTTCACAGTAATAATTAATTTTATATTTATTTTAGAAATCCTTGTATTTTGAATTGGGAGAATTGGATTCCATATATGTAATCGGTATTTTGAATCTATGTAAAATGGTAACTTTTATTTTTAGATATTATTAATATTAACTTCAGTAAATATTTTATTTACCATGGTTAAAAGGGAAATCTGGTAAATAAGGGTACAAAAATAATATTATAATATTATTAATTTACACTTACACATTTTTTAATCATATTTTATGATACATGTCTGACCATGGGAATCCTTGGGTCAATTTTGGGACCCTATAGAGCCACTATTAATTGAAGATAACATTTTATAAAATGTAATTTAAAGATAAGGAAAATAGAAATTAAACATATTTCTTTTAGTTAATCAATACTTCTATGAGGTTATATAGCCATATTTTGGACTATAAATATTTATTAGAAATATAGAAAACATTATTAAATCATGGTATTTTTATTATAATTAGTAGATATTAAATAAATAAATTTATTTATGAAACAATGTCGATGCAATGATTGATTCATTAATAAAGGATTCAAATATACGATATTTAAAAGATTACATAAAATTAATTTTTTTGACGTTATTCTAGTATTTTTTTGAATATTTTGACATGTTATATTTCTATTAATGAATTTTATTCAAATAAATCAAGTTTTTAAGGATTTTTAAAAATTCATGATATGAATAGTACCAAAATTGACATAATTCATATTATAACATATCAAATATTTTATTAAATATATTAAAATTAAAAAAAAAATATTATAAGAAATATATATCATAAGTCTCACAATTTTTTAGTGACTCTATATTTGGATTGTTTTGATGTTTTTTTAACTATTTGGAATCTCAAATTGTTTGGTGACTGATAAAAAAGTAACAAAAAAAGGGTTATATAAAAAAGATATGTGTTAAAAAATATCCAAAACATGTTCAACAGTTATTTGATGAATATTATATTCATATTATGTGTGAAATTAATGAGTTTTTGACCTTTTTAAACCGAATATAATTTTAAAATAAAATATTACTTTCCAACATTCCTAATGAGCCCCTCCACCCACTTATAAAATGCCACCACCTCTAACCCATTAAAAACACCAATCATACCCCTTTAATCAACTAAAATATGCTCCTAGAGGAAATAAACATCTCTATATTACACTTATAAGCTATCTCCTAGGCAGAAGGAAACTCATGAATTCCTTTTTGGCTCAAATCAAAGAGAATTAAACGTTTTAAGAGGCACCATCTTCTCTTAAATTCTATTCTATTATTCTAATTCATCAGTACCTATTCTATTAATTTTCATAAATAACATAACTAAAACAGTAATCTCAAAATAATAGTATGTTGTTCTAAGATGGATAAAAATATCACTTACACACACATTCATCTAATGGATTTAGAACATATTGTTTCTGTGGACAGAGAAATAGTGCCTCAGGAAATAATGAATGTTCGTATTTTCAATTCCTCCTCCCATAAAGGCCATTAGGATGGAACTATATTTATATTTGATATATATTATATTTATATTTTCTATATTCTTCTGTATTTTTTCTTTTATATAATACATTTATGGTTTCCATAATGGGTAAATATGATAACTTTTTTGAGGAAGTGTTGACTACCGCCCCACAATGTGATATGACTCGTTCATTTCACACATGGAATGTATAATAGATGTTGTTGATGAATTTGTTTATCATATATAAAATATGATATTATACTATAATTCTAATATAACTACTTATCATTTAGTTTTAATTCCATTAAATATGGAAATGAAAAGATAGTTGTGTTCATGCGTACATATGGATTACCCTCTCCATGAATGTTTCTTTTCAAGTATTATATCCAAATGTTGTGGACTATTTTTAATACATATATACTGGATATAAATGATATTTAAATAATGAATAAAAATAGGTATATTATTTTATTTTGAACACATATACAATTTGTAATTATAACAAGTTTATTGTTGACTCAAGTACCAAATAACATCAAAAAGACCAATATTTACATAAATAATTATGCAATGTATATAATTTTGTAATAAGATATATAAATAGTATAATTAACATGAAAAAGGTTCTTAAGAATGTAGAAATTGACTTAAGATTATTATTCATGACGAACAAGTAACATACGAGACAAGTCAGGCTCGAGGTGTGGGAACCATTCATCCTTTTCTTCTAGTAAAAGAATTAGTTTTATGTTATTAAAGTAACATTTCAAATATTGTGATATGTTATTGTATATACATATTTCTGTAAAAATATTTCCATGTGATGAGATCCCCTTTTCTCTCACATCTACTCATTTTTTAAATTTTTTTGTGATATTGATACACTGCCGAATTCATGAATGAATTATTTTAAACACAATTTCAATTTTATTTTATTAGTCATCTACTTATTGAATACATTTTTCGATTAATACATGTGAATTACCTATTATTGTTTCAAAATTAACATACAGTAATATTTGGTGTATTTATATTTCTCACAACTAATTATTTCTTTGAATTATCCTCAATGTAATGGTAAAATCATTGTAAGGGACTTCGTATCGATCTCCATTCATTAATGTATACATTAGTTAATACATGAATTTATTTTATATGATATATTAACCACATTTAATTTTACTTTTATTCAAATTGATTCCTTTTAGAAAAGAATTTTACTAAAAGACAAAAATAATATTTCTTTTTAACAAATGTGGTGACAATGACATTTACACCGCAACGAGCATTATTTGATCTTTGGATTCCATAACAATAGGTAATGTTTTTAAAAGGAAAATAAATACCATATATTTTTTTAATTTTTTTTTTGAAAATGGTTTTGGAAATGTATTGATTATGTCAATACATGGAAAATTTATATTGTGATTTCAATATTGAAATGTCCAATTTATTTTATTATTGTTCATGTGTTATGATTATGTTATGGTTGTTGGACATCATTTACACCTACAGGTGGTTCATTGATAAACCTAGGGAATGTGTGCCTGATATATATCTCCAATTCATTAGGTAACACAACAGAGGTAAACATTAATGTTTCTCCTAAGAGATTTAGGTAATATACTATTATGGGTATTCCAGATATAACTCCCACTGTAACTGTGAAATCGATAATGTAAATATGATATGGATTCCACAAGTTACCTTTATGATTTCTAATTTATATGTGTTATTCATAAATATTATGATTTCCAGAAGAATGTTAAAGAGCTTAGGTTTTGTATGTATTGATGAACTAATGTTTTCTTTCATTATTTTATATCCCTGAATAAACATGTTAATCTCATACCATGTTTTTGAAATGTATTTCATCGGGTATAATAAGGGAAAATAAATGAATAATTCAAGAAGATTTATATCATGAAATTAATTCTTGTTTTATTTTTAAATGTTTTATTATATAAAAAATATATACTGAGTAGAAGTGTCTTTATTGTAATATTTGAGATGTAATATAATTGTGGTGGCCTAAATCTCAAAAACTATAATCCTAAAATGATCCTCAATGTTAATTCATTATTTAACTCACAATTAAGTAATGTTATAATATGTGGCCTTATAAAAAGGTATTTGGGAAGAGATTTAACCACAACATTTTCAACCCTCAATTCATATAATTTGTTTGATGAAGTAGTGGCAAGGTTTGGTTTTTATTATGGATGAGAGGGGTTTTCTCCAATTATATAATAATTTTATTCAATAATATGAATAGTTTGACGGTCATCAAAATTTATCACAAAATATTGAATAAGGGTCCAAGATTTTGGGCTTAAATTAGCAATACATCATCTATGAATTAATTACTTGTGTATTTATCATTTATCATAAGTTATTGTATTTAACTATTCACTAAATATTAATTTATTTCACCAAGATGAAAAATAATTGGCACAAAACATTTTTGGAATTGTAGATTTCAAAAATGAACTTCAATTTACCAAATAAAGCCGCTCAATATGTGGAATTTAATTTTTAATTAAATTCATCATTTACATGGAAAATACTGATTATAAAAATATAAATTATTTTATAACAAATTGATAAATTAATTAATATGTCATAAAATTATATTATAATCATATGGAAAAACTATTAACATATAAATAAATTATAAGAAAAATAATTTTCATGAAAATCATTATATTAGTTATAAAATTGTAATTAGTTATTTATGAATTAAAAAAATACCAATACTTAATTAGATATTTAAAAAACATTTCTTTTCTTATAATTTGATATAATTATATCATATTACCATTAATAAGATGATAATATTTTATTTATACATTCATGTTTGTGGTTAAAATTCAATTAGCTAGTTTACTTTTCATATGGATCATATTACTATTCCAAAGGTCAAGTTATTATTCCATATGTATAGGTCCTTAAAATCGAGAAATGCATCTTATACCATTCATTATTCATTTATAAAGTATGTATTGTGTTCTATATGTTTTTTTATGTGATGTTATGTGATTTATAGTACATGAAATAATTATAAGAAGGAAATTTGAATTGATAATAATTTTGGGTCTTTACAAAACCCATTTATGGTGTATAAGGATGCTTCCCATTTTCTATTACAATGATCATATCATATTTTTGATTACCCATGTAGTCCATGATATAGAGTGAGATAAATATCATTAGGTCGACACCATATATTTCTATATAGAAACATCTATGAAAATAAATTGAATTGGTTGAATGTATATAAAAATGTAAATAAATATAAAATATGTTACTCATACATGCTTCCCTATCAGCTGGTATTATCTCTAAACAAGAGATAATATAATTAATTCATTTAAAATATAATTCATAAATATGAATCAGTTTAATTCTTCAATACTTCTAAAATGTATTATACTAATGATTATGTGATCAAATGTGTCACCAATGAATCCTTGATCTCAGGGGTCAGGTAAATCATTGTAATATCTAATTTTGTTTAAATATAATGGTTTTGAGCATAATCTTATGGGTACTAAAAATTAATTCCACTGTATATGAGTATAACTATGTCTATGATGTTTGTCCATAGTAATCTCAATCTATGAAAGTATAGGACTAATGGAGTAAATCCATGGACCCGTGTGTGTGGTGAAATCAAGCTAGATCCATGGAGTTTATCTAAGGAATCCTAATATTCAGGAAGATAATTATGGGATCCAATAGATTAATTTTGGGAATATTCTAGTAGACAAGGATTATATTTTAATGTGGGTATCACCATTTAAAACCATGTCCTTGATTCAGAATAACATCCTCATAGTTCTCAATGCATTCCTTTCAGAATCCAACATCAGATCAAGTGTGACCATAATGATAATGATAAAAAGGTCCATATTAAATATGAACCTTACAAATGTATTATAATTAAATTCAGGATAGTAAATACCCATTCAATTTATTTATTCAATAGTTTTATTTTATATCTTTTCCTCATAATGAAAAAAATAACCAAGGATATGAAACCGTTTGAATGTTAAATTATTAATCATTTAATTGGTTCATTTTTTCCCATTTATAGATATTGAGTAGGTGAATTTGGACATTCGACCAATTAAAATTTATTTAAATTTTTACTATACCATGTAATATTGAATAATATTACCTATATTTAATAATTTAGTGATTCATTTAATTATAATAGAACACTAAACTTCACAATGGAACTTTTAAGAACAACTAAATGGTCTCTAATAGGGGAAACAATGTATATCATGTTCCATAATCTAATTGGGTGGAATATGGTGAGGTATTATCCTACAAAATAATAACAACATATATGTAATGGTCTCTAGAATATGAATATAATGATAATAAAAATTTAATAATTGTTTTTAATTAATGTAATGTGGAATTATAATGTGCATAATGATAGAAATTTATAAAGGACAATAAATTTAGAAAATTTCATAGAACAACTAAAGAATGTCTAATGTACTCTCCTCATCCAGTATAAACCCTTATTTTGGCCTGAATAATATGCAAATTGATTAATAGAAAGACGTCATAAAATGGGGAACATAATCTAGAATCAATGTAGATTCTTTGGGATAATGTAAAATGAATAACTGAGCCTACGAACTAAAAGGCTTATCGAATGGAATCTAATATAATGATATAATATTGATTCCCTGCTGAAACTACGAAGTAATCAGTGGGCCTATGGTTGAAAAATATAAAGTTATTTTATGGGTGGGAGGATAGTCGATTTTTTCCACTGGAGGAAGAGATAGAAAATTGGTTATAAGAATATTAGGGGATATTGTAAATTAACCACTCTTTAAAGGGGTTACATTGTTTTGATGCACATTTAGTCAAACCTTTCACAAACCAAGCACTGTATGCTAAAAATATAAAGGACACACATGGTTCAACTACCTTGTTTGATAATATTTGTTCCATCTATGATTATATCATAGTCTTGGGAGGGAATCCACATGGATTTCCTACACTTATGGAGAATCTAATTGCGAACTATTAATTCAAAATATTCCAAAAATCTAAAGACATTTTACATGGGTGTGTGGACCTATGTGCATGGTTAGGGAAAACCGTTACCCCAACATTTCCCTAAAAACTACCCATAAGTTTATGAGTAACCATGCGGGATGGGATGTATATTTACTACTAATAATTTTTTCTAGTTATTTTATCCCCCAATGAGGTTTATAAATCTTGAAGAATCCTTCTTTCCACCACAAACACCACTGTCCTCAAAATTAATCCATAATAGGTCAATGATAAGTAATTAGACTAAAATTAAAAGGATACATACTTCTAATAAAAATTGATTAGTTAAAAAAGAAAAGAAGTAGGATGTAGAAATCCATGTCTCTACAATATTTTTGGAATAAAAAAAGAATTGTAATGTAGAGACCCGAAGCTTGACGTACACGGACATTACATTACTTTTGCGGAATACTTAGTACATAACAAAAACACACACACAAGGATCGTAAGAGTTTAGTGTCTTTGGAAACTCGGAATATAATCTTCTAATCCTGGTGAAAGATCTTCAACATATCCCATAAATATCTTCCTTTTTTTAATACCTAAAACCTTTATTTATATCCCGGGGAAAAGAAAAAATAAAAGGGTGAGCTCAAATGCTCAGTAAGGGTAAACAAAAGAAATATCAATCACATCATTTTCATAAGAACATAACATTTTAGAAAACTTAACCTGCAAAAGAGAGCATAATTTCATAACATGGGATAAATCATAGTAGTGAAACGAAATCACAATAATCATAACATAAAACATTAAACTTTTTGGCATACACACATAATAATAGAGAATCATTTCTTGTTAGTCAAGACTCATTGCCAAAACTATCTTAGTGGACAAAGTCCCTTTCTGAACCGAGTCACCCTCGTTTCAGTCCTGTTTACTGAACCGGTATAACCTACCATTCTAGCCATGTCTATCTAATGAGATATAAAATCACTACCCAATGCATTGGAGGGAGATATATGTCTCACCCATCTCATAAGGATACCGTTCTTATGTGTGCCACAAAATCATAAAGCATACATCATTGCATAACCCATGTAGTAAAAATGGGATTCTTAAACAACATGACATCATAAAACAATTCATATAAGATAAAGTAATTCATAAAAATATTTCCATCACAACATAATCAAATCCATGTAATAATAGGGATAGAAACAGAACCCTATATTATCTTAGATGTAAAATAATTTTGATAAAACACTTGAACTCCATTCTTGAGGAAAATATCCTTTCTATTTCAAAAATACGTTTCTTTTTTAACATGTCGTAAAATTATAAACATAAAGAAGTTTATTAAAAATAAACATGAAAACTTGTAAAGGAAGCTTCTTGGAAATAATGTTTTAAAAATCCATTGATGCCTTATAAGTTAAAAAAACATTCTTCTCGTACTTTTGCCGGAAAAGTCAAAAAGTACCTCGTACGAAAAACGACAAGAGATTCTTTTCTTATCTTTTACTAAAAACTCACCGAAGGGTAAAATTGGATTTAAAAAATTGTAGGTGGATGGAAATAATATTACATATTTAGGAAACATGGATGTGGATGATAAAATACACCCCAGTAAATTTTAATGTATAAACAATCTCTGATAAAAATGAGATTCTGACATTTCCCTTACCTTAGGTCTGATTTTATTCGTAGGTGTCTGAACTTCCTGTATAATGATTTAAATAATGTCATTGACTTATTAAATAATCATACTCATTGTTATGATATCATATATGGTTCACTTATGACTTTATATTACCCTTTCTTTTGTAAATTCGATGTTAAAGAGCATTTGGGGTAAAATTGTTTCATTTGTTGTCCGTGTTTTGACTTGTAATTATTCATATGATTGCTTAGATCATAATTAATTAATTCCAGAATATAAAACATGATTTATATATAATATATATTCAGAATATACACATATATAATAAATTAGTAAATGGAAAGAAATACACCGTTCATGGAGACGGTAGTCCGTACGTATGCATGAACGCTGTTTTCATTTCCTTATTGAGTTGAACAGAATTAAGTAGATGACATTCATATATATACACATAAATCCAGTATCATTATTATGTCATATATTTCATTATTACTTATTATATATACTTTATAATCATTCATGAATGGTTTAAAGTGGAGAATGAATCTCATCACGTCGTGGAGACGGTATTCCGTACGTACGCCCGAGCGATGATATCGTTATCATGATCGTGAACTTGTGTTGAAGTGTATGTATAATATTCCAGTATCAATATCACTTTATAATAATCATATATAGTTACTCATTACACCATTATACCCATCCAATTAAGGTGGTGGCGGAAAATATATTACACCATGGCGTGGAGACGGTATTCCGTACGTACGCACGCGCGGTGATTTCATTTTCCATAGGATGGATAGATGGGGAAATAGGATTGTTTAATACTTATAATAACATATCAGTATATGAGTGATACTGATGTTATTACTTCATAATTAAACAACCTACGAATAAGAAGTGGAAGAAGAAATAAAGGTGAAAGAATTGGTAACGGAAATTACCTCTTCTTTGAAGCGCCTCTTTGAGACCTCCTCTTAGGGCACTAAAATGGGCCTTTGAGGAAGACCAGAACCTCTAGGATGTTTCTAGGGAAGTGGAGAAGATAATTTGGTAGGGTTTGGCCGAGCTTGAAGGGTCAAAGTTGTGTGAGGAAGAGAGGGAGGAGGTGCCCTTTTATAATGGAGGAGAGGGGCTCTTTGCAAAAACTAAAAATATTATTTTATTATAAAGTCACGTTCGCTTTTAAATAGCTCCAAATTGATTTATATCGAGGCTAAGGTGGGGATTGGTCGAAATCCTCTCATCCAATAGAATTTAGACAAGTTTAGGTTCCTATTTTAACCTTATCATTTAGATTTAACATTAAGTTAAATAATTTTACTTTTACCGTTTCTTCTTGTGTTCTTACACTATAAGGTTAATAAACTTATTATAAGAAGCCAAACGAACCAAAAATTGTTTATTATTAATATATATAACCTTATCTATGTCATTTGGCAGATCCTTAGATTTTTATGAATAAGATAACAATTAATAATATAATATTGTTTTTAAAAACTATTTTATGTCAATTTTGACACTATTTAGTAATTGATTTTTGTGAAAATCACAACAGAATGATAAGTTCGAACGAAGTTAATTAAATCAATAATAACATGTCATATTAACCTATAAAATTAGTGTAATTCATAAAATGCCTTAAATTACATTTATTTTGGTATTTATAACATCAATTATGTCAATATTTCATTAATAAGATAATTATTGCATAATCTTTGTGTCATAAATAAATTGATTTATTTGATGTCTAAAAATTACAAATAAAATACCAATATGTATGAAATATTTTTAGATTTCTAATGAATATTTACAATCAAATATATCTTATGTATAACCCTATATTAAAAATGTTTTAGTAAATAAACATTGATTTTAACTCTTTTAACTCTTCTTTGAATTAAATGAAAATAAATGTCCTAATATAATTCAAGTGGGCCTAAATGGTCATATTTTATTTCTAAGCTTGTTTTTGGTCGAATTACACATATCCAATAGAATTTGGAAATGTGTTAGGGTAATAATAATAACATTTTTACCCTTAATTACCCTATTTATTTTTAACCGTGGTAAATAAAAGTAAAAAGTTACTATTCACCAAATATTATTTTCATCTCATTGAACCACATTTTACTTAATGACATCAAAACTGTCTTTCGGATTTCTAAAATTCCACTCACATAAGAGGTAAAATTATGTTTTATGAAAAATTCATTTTTTTAACTACCACTTAGTGGTTTCACTATTCATCAAAAATTGAATGTTTTCAGAAAAATACCAAAAATTAGGCCTAAGCTATATTTGATATTATGAGCTCAAAAATGATTTCTATTTTACCAAATTCAAAACATATCAGTTGCATTAATTAATTTAAAAATTAATTCCCGTCGTCAAAACAAATAGAGTGTTCTTAAGAGATAATAACTATCAAAAGATTGACATTTGTTTATGTCTGGTTTAAATGTGAAATTACATCCAATGATAAACATTGTATTAAATTGTAAAAATATATTCTAAATATACTTTAAAACCACTCAAATTAATAATTTATCACTATTAATTATTTCGATTGAAAAATTTGTTTTTAATTAAAATTTAGTAATTTTTACTATTCATCAAAATATGAAAGTTATCTGAAAATCACCAACATTTCACCCTAAGATAATTTCGATATTCCAAATCCAAAAATGAAGTCCATTTTGAAAAATAAAATTTACAAAATTTCGAAAAGTGGTTATTACTATTCATAATGGCTAGTTTTATTAATATTTTAATAACATATCATTGTTTAGCGAATCTTGGTGTTGCGTACAACACACGTTATCGTGGAAGGTCACGATTGTGTGTAATTCAAACCAGGTTAGAGATGTGTTTTGTGAAAGATCCTTTTGGTGTTACATATAACACAAGACATTAATGAAATTAAAAAGAATATTTTTTATTAAATCTCGGGGTGTTACATTCTACCCCCCTTAAAATGAATTTCTCCCTCGAAATTCGTCGGGGTTATAAATGGTTTACTACTCGAAAGTTTCATTAATATAAACCCACATCGTAAAAAGGAATACCAAAACCAATCTTTAAAAAAAAAGTACGAAACGTAACGGTTACCCAAATAAACTAATCACTGGGTTTCCACATAGGTGAAAATATGGATATGGAAGAAAAATTTAACCATCATGTTCTGATGGAGAGTCGTAGAGAACATGGCTATGGAAAATCCAACAATCACAAATCCATAAATTTGTGACGATCTAAGGTACCATCTGATTAATCAGATATAAGAGCACTAGGACAACATTTTTGGTTTTCAAGATCATTTCCCTAAAGTTGAAGAATTTCAATTACTTACTTTATTTTGGTACAATCTCACTGTTGTTCGTGCCTTGAACAATTTCCACTTCATCTCTTAAATAAATGAAGTTGAATTTGTTATTCGTGAAGTGTTAGCAGATCATGTGATAGAATGATGGGTCATTCCATCTGTCTCAAACAAAAGGTTATCAAAAGTTATTAAATATACATGAGTCATTCTATAGTGAGATTAATCATATATGGTTCCTAAAATGGACTTATACTTCATATATCATACTGCTTAATATAATAAAACTATTTTCTACTAAACAAGGAATTCTTGTAGGCCAGTGGTAGGCGATAAAGGCCAGTCACACTTCAGTTGTGGGTTCGATTCCCATAGCCTTTTCCGGCGCGATGGGTTGTCGCCCGTCCTACAGGTTGTCCTTTTTGTAAAGCTATATTACTATAGCATCCCATCAATAATATCGAAAAACGTTTTATCCTAACTTATGTCCAACATAATCCATTCTAATCTTTAGGCTTAACTAAAATACTTCGGTCCAAGCACATAGTATAAAGAAAATGATTACTTGAAATGTCACAGAATAATCATGTGAATTCCATCATTTATCCCCCATATATCATAAGATATATCTTGTTGGTCAAATTACAAACATGTGAATACCTTAATCATGTATTCTCTTGAAGAATGAATACCCATTGAACCTTAGTGAAAACATGAATGCAGTTAAAAGATAACACCTTCCACATACCAAAATCCTCAAAATTCTATATACTCAAACCATGATATCACTTTGTCCTTATATCAATCATGAGCTCATGAATACTGTTAAACATTTCATTTTCTCATTTTCCCTTCATTATGCGCATATCATCTTATTTCCAAAAATATCTCAATCACTTTGAATACCACATTAGACCAATACATAAATATTCCAATACTCCATGATACAACATTATTTTGGAATCCCATTACATAAACACTTAATCATTCCACCACATCGTTGTTATATTCAACATCGCCAATAGTGATCGCATGTGACTTCCCTTTGTCCTTTGCCTTAAGCAGTTGCTCATGTCGATCATCACTAACCCTTGGATTAGGGAATTTATTAGCATAATGCCCCATTTCCTTGCACTTGAAGCATTGAAGTTTTGGTGGTGCGTTCTCTGCAGTGTTTGCATTATTCACATCATTAGAAACCCTTTTTCCATTACTTCGACACTCAGCTACTCGATGACCTTCTTTTCCACACTTAAATCATTTTCTAGTCCCTTTAATACAATCTCCACCATGATTATTTCCACACTTTGTGCATAAGGAAACATTCATCTTCTTTTCACCATTATTCAGATATTTATCCTTGAACTCCATCTTTCATTTCTTGTCAAAACCATGAGATGGATATGTAACACTAACTTCCATTTCTACCTTGATAGCACAACTCACAATTTCTTCATAGCTACTGAAGTCTCATATAGCTAATTCCCTTCGAAGACTTTGTTTTATGCCACTGAAAAATCGATCAACCTTACATTCATGTTGGATGATAATGCCAGATACATACCTTGCAAGTCTTGTAAAATTCGCTTCGTATATACCAACAGATTCATCATCCTTCTACTTCAGCTCAAGAAACTCCTTTTCCATATTTGTTCGAAGAATACGAGGGAATTACTTACTGAAAAACATGTTCTTGAACTCGTCCCATTCCATGGACTCAATTTCATCTCTTGGCCTCGTATTCTTGATAATATTCCACCATTGATTAGCTTCACCTTCCAAACGATATACTGCAAAAATGACTTTATCATGTTCACAACATTGAAGAACTGAAAATATATTTTCAGTGGTACTGATCCATTGTTCAACAACAAGTGGATCGGAAGTCCCACTGAAAGAAGGTGGACGTTTCCTCATGAAGGACTCAATTGAATATTGTTCCCTTATCTGCTCATTTGGAAGTCCAGAATGATTCATAGCTTGTGTAAGTATAGCAATAAGATTTTGCACTCCATCTCCCATAACATTTGTTTGTTCAGGAGGGCAATCATTGCATTGTCCATTGCATTGATCAACACGGTTCCTTCGGGTTCCATCCATCGTCTAAAACCCAAAAAAAATAGTGTGAGAGGAAAAAATCATTCTAGGGAAAACAACATAATAAAGGGGGAGTACCATCAATATCTAACATCTTAGGTTTAATTCTATGATCATTAGCATAATTCTAATACTATAACCTATACGTATACATAACCTTAGTTACATCCCTAGACATACCGTAGAAATATCTCTAGGGATCTCACTAACGTTTTCGCATCCTAGTTTCCAAAGGTTGACTAAACCGTTCCTTTGATACCAACTGTAGAGACCCGAAGCATGACGTACATGGACATTAAATTACTTTTGTGGAATACTTAGTACATAAAAAAAACACACACACAAGGATCGTAATAGTTTAGTGTCTTTGGAAACTCGGAATATAATCTTCTAATCCTGGTGAAAGATCTTCAACATCTCCCATAAAGATCTTCCTTTTTTTAATACCTAAAACCTTTCATTATATCCTGGGGAAAAGAAAACATAAAAGGGTGAGCTCAAAAGCTCAGTAAGGGTAAACAAAAGAAATATCAATCACATCATTTTCATAGGAACATAACATTTTAGAAAACTTAACCTGCAAAAGAGAGCATAATTTCATAACATGGGATAAATCATAGTAGTGAAATGAAATCACAATAATCATAACATAAAACATTAAACTTTGTGGAATACACACATAATAATAGAGAATCATTTCTTGTTAGTCAAGACTCATTTCCAAGACTATCTTAGTGGACAAAGTCCCTTTCTGAACCGAGTCACCCTCGTTTCAGTCCTGTTTCACTGAACCGGTATAACCTACCGTTCCAGCCATGTCTATCTCATGAGATATAAAATCTTTACCCAATGCATTGGAGGGAGATATAGGTCCCACCCATCTCATAAGGATACCATTCTTATGTGTGCCACAAAATCATAAATCATACATCATTGCATAACCCATGTAGTAAAAATGGGATTCTTAAACAACATGACATCATAAAACAATTCATATAAGATAAAGGAATTCATAAAAATATTTCCATCATAACATAATCAAATCCATGTAATAATAGGGATAGAAACAGAACCCTATATTATCTTATATGTAAAATAATTTTGATAAAACACTTGAACTCCATTCTTGAGGAAAATATCTTTTCTATTTCAAAAATACTTTTCCTTTCTTAACATGTCATAAAATTATAAACTAAAAGAAGTTGATTAAAAATAAACATGAAAACTTGTAAAGGAAGCTTCTTGGAAATAATGTTTTAAAAATCCATTCATGCCGTATAAGTTAAAAAAACATTCTTCTCGTACTTTTGTCGGAAAAGTCAAAAAGTACCTCGTACGAAAAACGACAGAGGATTCCTTTCATATCTTTTACTAAAAACTCACCGAAGGGTAAAATTGGATTTAAAAAATTGTAGGTGGATGGAAATAATATTAAATATTTAGGAAACATGTATGTGGATGATAAAATACACCCCAGTAAATTTCAATGTATAAACAATCTCGGATAAAAATGAGATTGTGATATTTCCCTTACCTTATGTCTGATTTTCTTCGTAGGTGTCCGAACCTCCTGTATAATGATTTAAATAATGTCATTGACTTATTCCAGAATCATAATCATTGTTATGATATCATATATGGTTCACTTATGACTTTATATTACCCTTTCATTTGTAAATTCTATGTTAAAGAGCATTTGGGGTAAAATTGTTTCATTTGTTGTCCGTGTTTTGACTTGTAATTATTCATATGATTGCTTAGATCAAAATTAATTAATTCCAGAATATAAAACATTATTTATATATAATATATATTCAGAATATACATATATATAATAAATTAGTAAATGGAATGAAATACACCGTTCATGGAGATGGTAGTCCGTACGTACGCATGAACGCTGTTTTCGTTTCCTTATTGAGTTGAACGGAATTAAGTAGATGACATTCATAAATATACACATAAATACAGTATCATAATTATGTCATATATTTCATGATTACTTATTATATATACTTTATAATCATTAATGAATGGTTTAAAGTGGAGAATGAATCTCATCGCGTCGTGGAGACAGTATTCCGTACGTACGCAGGAGCGATGATATCATTCTCATGATTGTGAACATGTGTTGAAGTGTATGTATACTATTAAAGTATCAATATCACTTTATAATAATCATATATAGTTACTCATTACACCATTATACCCATCCAATTAAGTTGGTGGCGGAAAATAGATTACACCACGGCATGGAGACGGTATTCCGTACGTACGCACGGGCGGTGATTTCGTTTTCCGTAGGATGGATAGATGGTGAAATAGGATTGTTACATACTTATAATAACATATTATTATATGAGTGATACTGATTTTATTACTTCATAATGAAACAACCTAAGAAGAATAAGTGGAAGAAGAAATAAAGGTGAAAGAATTGGTAACAGAAATTACCACTTCTTTGAAGCGCCTCTTTGAGACCTCCTCTTAGGGCACTAAAATGGGTCTTTGAGGAAGACCGGAACCTCTAGGATGTTTCCAGGGAAGTGGAGAAGATAATTTTGCATGGGTTGGCCGAGAATGAAGGGTCAATGTTGTGTGAGGAAGAGAGGGAGGAGGCGCCCTTTTATAAGGGAGGAGAGGGGCCCTTGGGAAAAACTAAAAATATTATTTTATTATAAAGTCAAGTTCGGTTTTAAATAGCTACAAATTGATTTATTTCTAGGCTAAGGTGGGTATGGGTCGAAGTCCTCTCTAAATAAAATATAATTTAGACAAGTTCATGTTCCTATTTTAACCTTATCATTTAGATTTAACATTAAGTTAAATAATTTTACTTTTACCGTGTTTTCTTGTGTTCTTACCCTATAAGGTTAGTAAACTTACTATAAGAAGCCAAACGAACCCAAAATTGTTTATTATTAATATATATAACCTTATAAAAGTCATTTGGCAGAACCTTAGATTTTTAGGAATAAAATAACAATTAATAATATAACATTTGTTTTAAAAACTATTTTATGTCAATTTTGACACTATTTAGTAATTGATTTCTGTGAAAATCATAACAGAATGATAAGTTCGAAAAAAGTTAATTAAATAAATACTAACATGTCATATTAACCTATAAAATTAGTGTAATTCATAAAATGTCTTAAATTACATTTATTTTGGTATTTATAACATCAATTATGTCAATATTTCATTAATAATATATTTACTGCATCATCTTTGTGTCATAAATAAATTAAATTATTTGATGTCTAAAAATTACAAATAAAATACCATTATGTAGGAAATCTTTTTAGATTTCAAATGAATATTTACAATCAAATATATCTTATGTATAACCCTATATTAAAAATGTTTTAGTAAATAAACATTGATTTTAACTCTTTTAACTCTTCTTTGAATTAAATGAAAATAAATGTCCTAATCTAATTCAAGTGGGCCTAAATGGTCATATTTTATTCCTAAGCTTGTTTTTGTTCGAGTTACACCTATCCAATAGAATTTGTACTTGTGTTAGGTTAATAATAATATCATTTTTACCCTTAATTACCCTATTAACTTTTAACCGTGGTAAATAAAAGTAAAAAGTTACTATTCACCAAAAATTATTTTCATCTCATTGAACCACATTTTACTTACTGACATCAACCGTGTCTTTCGGATTATTGAAATTCCACTAACAGAAGTGGTAAAATTATGTTTTATGAAAAATTCAGTTTTTTTAACTACCACTTAGTGGTTTCACTATTCATCAAAAAATTGTAAGTTTTGAGAAAAATACCAAAAATTAGGCCTAAGATATATTTGATATTATGAACTCAAAAATGATTTCAATTTTACCAAATTCAAAACATATCAGTTGCATTAATTAATTTAAAAATTAATTTCCGTCGTCAAAACAAATAGCGTGTTCTTAAGAGATAATAACTATCAAAAGATTGACATTTGTTTATGTATGGTTTAAATGTGAAATTACATCCAATGATCAACATTGTATTAAATTGTAAAAATATATTCTAAATATACTTTAAAACCACTCAAATTAATAATTTATCACTATTAATTATTTCGATTGAAAAATTTGTTTTTAATTAAAATTTAGTAATTTTCACTATTCATCAAAATATGAAAGTTATCCGAAATCACCAAAATTTCACCCTAAGCTAATTTCGATATTCCGAATCCAAAAATGAAGACCATTTTGAAAAATAAAATTTACAAAATTTCAGAAAGTGGTTATTACTATTCATAATGGCTAGTTTAAATAATATTTTAATAACATATCATTGTCTAGCGAAACTTGGTGTTGCGTACAACACACGCTATCGTGGAAGGTCACGATTGCGTGTAATTCAAGCCAGGTCAGAGATGTGTTTTGTGAAAGCTCCTTTTGGTGTAGCGTATAACACAAGACATTAATGAAATTAAAAAGAATATTTTACTTAAAATCTCAGGGTGTTACATGTAACAACTCTCATTATTCCCATTCATATAATGTTCTATGAAATTGATTTTTTAATTGAAGGAAATATATAAAAATGTTATCAAATGAAATTATTTAATTAAAATAAAATAAGACAATGTGTTCATATAATATTACTTGATTCCTTTTGGAAACACATTTAGGAATACAAATTTATACTTGGATTTAATTTTGATGAAAACTAGTTATCATGTTGTTTATTGGAGTGAATCTCAAAATGGGGATGTGAGTAGAAGATGGATAGATATCTAGATGATTCATTATTTAATTTTAAATCAAGAACATCTTGAAATTAATTATTTATATCATAAAATGGGTATCTAAAATATGGACAGAGTTTTTGTAAGTCATTAATTATAGTTTTTGACAAATTTTATTCAGGATTAATAAATATTGTTTTATAGATAGAGCATAGGTCACATATACATATATTTTATTAGTTGAGGACTCATTGTTGTGTAAAATATTTATTATACCTTAGATAAATTGTTTCATAATTATTTTCTTCAAAACATGGAAAATAATTGCGATAAGATAAACACAATATGGGGGAAGAAAAAAATACTTAAAATGAAATGAAAAGTAGCTTTCCTTGAATTACAACAGTATATGTAGTTTTGAAAATATGGATAAAATGGATGTGGTTAGAGGGAATAATACTCATAGATGACATACTTCTATTTTTTTATTATGATGAAATTAAAGGTTATAAAACCAATTACAAATGGGGATATTTAATAATACAACATATTGCATTTTTTTTGTTTTAGAAATCTTGTTAATAAGGCTTTGTGTGTTTGTGTATTTGGATATTATAAAGATACCATTAATAAAAAGTATGACGAATCACATAAATTAGGAATAATTTTTTGTTATTTGGATATTTTATTTCTAATTTATATTTTATGTCCCAATATATGACATTAGTATGCTGGGGGGGGGGGGGGGGTTAATAAACATTTTAAAATTGGAAAATTGAATTTGATTTTCAGAGTGATTATAGAGTTTTAAATATGTAATTCTAAATTAAAACAAAAACAACAAAATATTGATTTTATAGTAGTTCACATCAATAAGAACTTACTCTACTATTAATTATCATTAACTCAGTGTGGATACATGTATTTATTTATTTCTCACATTTTATTTGGAGTGAGAACCAAATTACAATAAAAATACATATTTTACACTTGGTAGTATATAACAAATATTTTGATGGATTAATAAGCAACAAAACCTTTTTAAGAGAGTCATAAATAAAATTTTTGTTTAGACATGAGGATTAGCCCATAAGAAATATTTTGAATGGGAATTTACTAAACATACTCCGTAGTATTACAAGAGGATATAAAGAAATAAAAATGATTAAACCATATATACTTTAAATCACTAGTGGTGTAGATGATGTTGAATGTAAATGTAAATTTTGATATTTATTATCCATAGTAGTGATTGATATAAAAATTGACATGATTTATAATTGAATAAATTTAAACATATTAGCTCACAATGTTCATAACTATTTTTATTTTTTACATGTATAAGAAAAATATCAATCATCGATGTTAAAATTCTCGAATGAAATCTTATTGAATTCCAGTATTTGAATATAAAAATATAATTTAACATTTTCTATAACGGAAATCATGTATTATTTCATTATCTATTTATAAAATGTCAGGTTATAAGAATAATCAGCAGAAATATATCGCTTACTTATATTATAATTTATACACTCATACATAGAAATTAATTTCAATTTTGTTCATGCATTAAATAATATTATAAACATTCCAAAATGATTATTCAAAAAAATAATCAACTCTTATAAATTATTGAAAATTAAATGAATAATCATGATGTTTTATTAGAATAAATAATTTAAAACAACCGATTATCATATATGAAGTACCACTTGTGATATTTTTTTATTAGAATTCATTATTTAAAGAAATTTTTAAATGACATGAAAATATATTTCCGGAAAATAATAATAATAAAATTTATTTTAATTTAATTTATATATTTTCAAAAATGTAAATTTTAAATATTAAAAAATAAAATTTAAATGGATGGTATATAAAAATTATACTCCGTGGTAGGAAGAGGTTAATAATGATGATAAATGATCATCACAATAATCTAAATTTAGGGATGATATAATCAATTTTATGATCTTCCATTTTGTATGATCTAACATTTGGTTATCTACAATTCAGTGATCTACCAATTGTTGATCTATCTTATGGTGTTATAGCGTGCAACTATCATATTGCTAAGGAATAATTTTATCATAATCCAATGTTGAGTGTACTTCATTTTATGTTTCATTTGTCGATGGAAGAAAATATTAATACTTGTGAGAAACAATATAATCTTGAAAAGACATATATATGGAGAGGTATGACAAATGTAATGGTCATCCATCATAGAATAGATCTTGGTGGTATGTCCTATAGTGACTCTATCCATTTATAAAAAACGAAACAATATAATAATCCTAATTAGTCATTGAATACAATCCAAGGATAATGAATTATATCAAATTCTATGGAATAGGTACTTAATTAGAAAACATTAAAGTATAATAAAATATATTTTATTAATAACCATAATGATCTCTTTACATTTACCTCTGATCATATAACTACATATGGTGTACTTGGGAATGAATAGACAAATGGGATGAGATAAAAATCTCTGGATGGAAATAAGAATGATAATAAAAGAATAATAATTGAGTTATAATGCATCACATAATAACATAAATGTAATGGATCATTAATAAAAACATGAACGAATTACCTATAAAACATGGAATCTTATGATTTTTATAGTTTTAGAATATGGAAGCAACCGAATACCTGACATAAAAACAGTCGATGTCTAATAAAAAAAAGACAATACCACATGGGATAAAATGACTCCAAATTTCATATAATTACTCCCTAATCCCATACATAATGACTCCATATAAAAAACATTACCCAATTCATTAAAGAACTATCAAGTAGAATTTAGAAAGGTAATAAATGGACTATAGTTTATATTATATCATAATAGATAACTCAGAAAGGAAGGTAACTTTGCTCCCATTAATTCAATAAATATGTGTGGTTTCTTATATAATGAAACATGATGTCAATAATTTGGTGATTTCTTATTGTTCTCATTGATTTCTTGTTTCATACACGAATGGTTTCAAACTTTTTCCCAAAAATGTTCTTTGATTTATAAGATGATAATAATTAGTTTGTAATTAGAGATATATCTGGACACACCCCTCACATCATGTTTATGAATATATTTTCTACATAAATAATTGGTCATAATTAATAAACATAACGATTATATTGGAATAAAATGGATTTCATAATCATGTCACAAGAAATAACAAAGCAGTGTACCAATATGGAAATAAGTAAAGAATGGATTAATTAATTTATGAAAAATAATAATGTAAAAAATAACAATAAATTTTGAATAATTATTTCTAACTTATGTGATCAAATGTAAAAGGGGGTATATATAGCATTAAAAAAGATACACTATAGTGTGGCTTAAGAGAAAAAATTAAAGAATCGTTAAATATGACAAATGAATAGTCACTTTTAAAAAATCATGAAAGAACTAACAAATTTTTTAATTATAATAAGATAAATTTTATTAAAATATACATGTATTAAAAAAATTTATGATCTACACATGAAAATGGGTATGAAAAGTGGAGATTCTGTTTAATTGGTATTGTTTATCAAGAAGAATTGAATATGGAACATTTTATATCATGTTTTTTCAAATAAACTACGGAATAATTGAACCACATATATATGTGAAAAAACATATAATTTAGAATAAATATATATTAATAATGAAGAAATACATTTAGGTATATAGAGAGAAAAAATAACCAAATGAAAAAATTTTGGTTTTGATAAATCCATTACCTTATGTATGAATATATTCATTATGTGAAAAATAATATCTTAGATAAAAAAATTATTTTATTTAATTATTTTTTTATAAACTTTCCTTACATGTAATTTATTTATTATAAATCATTTAGGTTTATTTATTTTCATTTTGATTACATTTGATGCTTAATTTCTTCATTCTAGGAGTGTTCATTTCATTGTTTCATGGTCGATAAAAAAATGTATATTTAGGGATGTTATTATAAAATTTAAATAATACTATAAATTTATATTATAATGTAATAATGCACAAAAATTATTTTAAATTCTCCCAAATGCCATTTTTTATAGTATGAGGACGTTTCATTTTCAAAAACGATAACGTCAAATGTTTAGATTATTTTGGTGGTTTTTACGTCCCTGATGAACTAAGATTGATTTATTCAACATGATGTCAATATATATGTTAGAAAAATGAAATAACTTCTAATATAAATATAATATTCTTATTTAACCTTAATTATTATTTTTAATACCATCTTTGGAGGAGGTAATGGCAAAAAAATCCATTGTCCACAAAGATGATAAATAACCATAATTAGGACAACAATTTTGTTTCTGTGAATAAGTGTAGATAATAAAATAGATGGAATAAATATATTACACTACAAATATAAAATTCCAGTTTAGATATTATAATATAGTTATTACGATTTTATGGATTAACATGGTGAGTAGAATTTAGAATATTGAATGAAATTAATTGAAATATTTATAGAATTTTTCTTCTTGAATATCACATCATTGAATAACCCATTAATTGAAATGGAATTAGTATTTTATTGATACCAACACCACTTGAATGCATTTATGAGTACTTTGAAGGGAATTTTCTATAATATTAACAAGATATTGGGCTTATAAGGGTTAAGGAGTAGGGGTGGTGAGGGGTGGTATATATTAGGGGAGGATAAGTGTGTACTCTATTCATTGTTTTAATTTTTTTGTTCTTCAATATCAATAGTATTGATTCATATGACTAAATAATAATAATTTTTCATGATAAGTATAAATAATGGTTACATACATCATCCATGAATAAAAATAATGCATTTTTCTTATAATATTAAACAACTTAAATTTTATAACTTTTATATTAACAAAAAATTTAAGTATTATAAAACAAATACAAAAAAATTCATGAGAAATTTTTTTTATGTGTACATTTCACAAATTTAATCCATTATATGAAAATAAATATATATATCTTTGATATTTAATTTTCAAATAAAATCTTCATTTTTCAAAAAATTTAGTTTTTATTATAATAATCATCTTTTTACCCCTTGATAAATTAATTACGGTAACAGAAAATTATATTATAATTATAATAATACGTAGTATTAATGTTTAAATATATTTTATTGGAACATATTATCCTTTAAATAATTATAATAACATTAAAAATATATATAAAAACTTCTACACTACAAAAAATACCAACACCTAATTTATCATCCTTAAAATATTTATTTACATATACTGTCATATAAATATATCATTTCAAAATTTATTTGAAACCTAATTTTTTTATTTTATATATAAATTATATATTATAACAACTAGACGACTATTACAAATAATGAAATAACTATTCCAATAGTTATACTTATAAAGATCATACAAGTTCCTTGATTTGTACAATTAAAAATTATTTCATTCGCTTTAATATTATATAAAGGTTATATATTTTTATCATGAATATTATAATTTTAACATTTTATTTATCTATATGGATTCTTTCATGTGTATTGAAACTCTATTTGATTGAGCATATCCAAATTTTCTCTCTCTAATTATGTTATTTTCAATTTATTGTTCCACTGTAATCTTTTGTATTCTCATAAGTTAATATTTTTGAATAATTTATCTTAAATAATTTATGATAATTTTTTTTATCAAGATATCATCTTAATTTATGATTTAGGATATAATTATAAGAAAATAAATTCTTTGATAAAATTCTTGATCATTACATTTTCATCCCTTAAGAAATGTGAACCTTAAATTTTTATTTTGAACACTAAGTTGAAAATGCTGAGGATATTTCCATTTCAACTTTTCCTCGAGTTCCCATGTTTTTTAATAATGTGCATGAATTCTCTATATAACCCCCCACAAGTTGATTGTTCAGGTAATGTATAACCATATTACTATGATACAAATTCAATTTTGACTTCTCCTTATAAGTGATGTATTTTCCCATTTTTACCAACTATGAGTTTGGTACAGGTGTAGGATCATCTATGTACATCCTCATGGGGTATATGTAGTTTAAATAAAGTGATTGAGAATTTTTTGTATGTTTTACTAATAGATAGGACACACATCTGACATGATCGAAAATCTATAAGTGGAAGATGTGTTGGGAAATAGCAATACTTTCTTCCAAAATATCATGATCATTATACATAGACAAATAAAGATGAATGCATTGTAAACATCCTCAAAATCCAATTATTGTTAATGAATATATGAATTTATATTCTTTCATAACTGTGTATCCCATATATATTGTAGGATGGTCTTCACCTTTACTTCTACATCCTTAACAATTTTAGGTCCCAATAGAATATATTCACTAATGCCATCCCAACATGTAGGTGTTCAAAATCATTTAACGTATAATGTTTTATATGGATCCATATATATTATTTATTAGAAACAATTTATGATATAGACCTCTGCCAGTGGAATTTACTAATCCCTTTCACCATTCATTTCCATTGAGCATGATATCAACATGTCTTCGAGTGCCATAATTTTCTGCTATGACTAGCCATCAGTTTGGGGGTAATAATTCAAACTAAATTTGAACTTAGTATTCATAGACTGTTATATACGATTCTTTACCATATAGGTAAATATCATATAATTTTATATATAATCTATAATCATACTCAATACATCCTCACCAATTCTCTGATGTATTTCCACACAAAATGGTATATTGATATGTCAATTTGAATCAAAATAATGTGATTGATTATTTTTAGATTATCCATAATAGACCATATTGTATTATTTCCTTTGGATTTCATTGGTTGTCCAGTGATAAAGTCCATAGTGATGTTTCCAAATTAATTGTTGGAATGAGAAATTATTACATCATTCCCTTATATGTTCTCTTTTCAGCCTTCACTTGTTGTCATAGAAGAATATTTGATGTATATTCTGAAATATACATCTTCTTATTGTCTTACTAAAAATTCTCTTGGAGGTCATGACACATATTTTTTCTCCTCGTATAGATATAGATGGTTAAGAAATGTGGTTAATTCATATGATCTTTATTTATCTATGGATTTCATGGTACAAATAGTGGAGACCCAAGTCCATCAAATCATTTCTCATCAAGTTTTAACATTGTGTATTTACCCCCTTATATAAATACTACATTTCTCTAAATTTCCTCATCATATCATTGAGAATCTTTTATCATCACTAAAAAAGATGGTCGAGAAATCACTTTTGATATTAATAATGATGTACCTTTGTTTATGATTCCCATTTACATCCATTTAATGTATAAGATTATTATATCCATACCAATTCTCATCATTGATAATGGTATAGAATACATTCTACATAAATAATATTCCACATTATTATATTTATCGTGATGATTGTCGATTGTGCATTAATAATCATTTATGGGTTACAACCATATTCATTGGAACATATTAAATTTTTCTTATGTGAATATTCATTATAGGATCTTTAAATGATTATATATCTCACACATCTCCCCATATAATTAATGGTGCCATATTTTAAACATGATGATCACAACCACCAAGTTTAAATCACGTATGTGATAGTTTTTCTACAGATCTTGAATATGTATTTAGATATTTGATCTTGATTAATCATATATAATTAGTAAACACCCAATGGAATTATTTAATGATTGTTTTTATACCATAATGTGTTTTCTATAATCTAGTAATGTATGTTGTTGTGTAATGATACATCGCTTTTAAAACATATTGAAGCATTATTAGGGTTCATAGATCCAAAATAGTATACTATCTTTTTATTTAGAATGTATATTGTGTTCAAATGTAAATATAAGTTCCAAAAAAATATTTAGTAACACCCAAATAAATAAAATATACAATGGATCTAAATTACAAATGATGTTCTGGATAACTCCTCATTTGTATTTGTTTTAGAAGGGTCTAGAAATATTAATTTTCTAGTGATAACATACACCAAAAATTATACATACTCTATCAAAAAAACAAATTTATTGGAATTTCCGTTTAGTTTATAACTTCCAAATACTTTGACACAGTATTTAAATTATGCGGTTATTACTTGTTTAACCGAGAGTATATCATAATATCATATATAAATACTAAAATAGTTATGTTGAGTTAATTGGTAATGAAAAATTTCATTATGTCTAAGAAAATATCTATATAATTAGTGATTCTTATTGGGATAAGTATTAAATCTTTGTTTCCATACCTCATTTGAATGGAATTATAGGTAATATATACATTCTTCACAATTAATTAGTTGTATCTTGGGTGAAAATCCAACATTGGGAAATACTTTTTTGCGTACATTTAATAAAAAAATATCACCTATTTATGTAAGAGGATAATCAATGGATAGGTGAAATGATCCATCCATCTTCTTGATGAATATGACCAGTGCATCCCATTAGGATGCTCTTGGTCATATAAACCCCAGTATATATTCTCTTGTAATTTATTGTTTTGTTCCGACATTTCAATGGTGGAAATCCAATATAGAGTCTTTGATATCCAAAGTGATCTTACTATATTAAAAATTGATAATTGAAAATATTACTATGGATATTGAATTCAACTTCTAGACATGGTGAACACTTATTTGGGGACCTAACCAGTTGGTCACATAGGCTTAAGCGCACTTCCCCGTACACTAGAGGCTTTTAAATACAATTGAGGGTGTGAAAGTAGCACATTGGGGAGAATATACACTCTTATCAGAGTCCAACAAAAGATGAAACAATATACATAAAACATTGAAATCATATATAAAAAACTATTATAATAAATTATAACATGATGCATAAATAATTGAGAAACTAAATAATAATATATCAATCAACTAGGAAGTATCATATACAAGGATACATTGCTTTCCAGTGTACAAAATGGGAACATGTAAAAGAGTTTACAACATCAAAAATGAAAACAAAAAATTGATTAAAATGATTATCTAATAGAATCTTGACCATCATCACATTCCTCTGACATTATTATCCATAAATATGTAATGCATATAAATCATCCATAGAAATTAACATTCCATAATCAATACCTATTTAATAGTAATATATATGTGTAGCAAAAGTGGCTCGATTACGATGTGAGATCAAATCATATTTGGCCACCACTAATTATGTCTAGACGGAATCTATGATATTTCTATTTCTAAATAGCGTGCATGTATAAATAATTAATTAACAATGTTGAGTTAATAAATAAAAACACTATAAGGTTCTTAAAGGACACATGGTTAATATAACAACATGGATCATGGATAAAATGAATGTCTAATCCATAAATATATACATATTAATAACATACACAATATAATTATATATTACATCCTATTATATGAACCATGTATATAAAAACATCCTAGGAAATATAAATGGAATACTAGGTACTAGAGAGACGAATGAAAAACAATACATTCTATAACAATTTTAAATGAGCATATAAGATCATGAAATAGGGAATATTCCATATACCTTATAGATAGTGGGATGTGTTATGCACATCACTCGAGGTGGTGGCTGTTATTCATGCATACTCCACTAGCAAGGGATTTGGGGGTAATTACCACTATATAATAGACACGATGTTGTGAGATGAATTAATCAATATTAATCTTTCCCAACAGAACCATTAATATCATTATATAGCCTATATTTAAGGCATAATATTATTTGTAACAATAAACATGATGAATTACATGTCATTAAATTTATTAATAAATACTAAATAGGTGGATAGAATCAAAATATTAATAAATCATTTAATAAAATATGGTTTGAACATCAGGGCCATTACACCCTTATTAATTCATTTGAATAAAACAAATTATTTCATTTAACGGAATCAAAAAAACTATGTATGATAATTTCAAAATGAAAAATCTGGTTAATTCATTACAACATGTTAATTCAATTTCTAAAGCACAAATAATTACTTAAAATGAGTCATTTGTAATTGGGAAACTAATTACCATGTCAATTAAACATATAGGATTTTAAAAAAACATAAATGGTACTTTAGTACAGAAAACATTTACAGGGGAGTGGTAAAATATAATTTTTAACTAATTTAATGCTTGGTATTTGTTCCTGACATTTATGCAAATAATTTCAAAGGGAAATTCAAGATGGTACATAAAATGGTTTTTCATTATTGAAATTATAATCAACAATTTACTAATTAATGATAAATAAGTTCATATCAAGTTGAGTTTGTAAATTTAATAACAGAAAACATTTTTTTACCATAATGTGATGTAGAGTACAAAAAATTACATAATAGAATAGAAAAGGGAAGACAAAAATATTTGGGGAAAATGATGAGACCAACTACCTTAGGGTTGTTGATGAATCCTCACCTGATAGGGGACACACATTTGATGTTGGATAAAATAAATCTACGAAATGGTCAAAATACATTAAAATATGTATTGAATTCATGCACCTATGTAGTGATATGGATATTAAGATAAAAATTAATTATTGACAAGATGAATGTAGATATTACTGAGATGGATTCGATGGATATGATGGTGCTCCATTTTTATTCAGATTTAGATGATATCAATGATCTGAGATTGAGGGAGATGGGATCTCACAAGAAGGAAGGTGAAGACTAAACCACACGAATGATATGGAGGAATAAAATATTATGGTGTAATTATTCATTAAGATAAATTTTGATAGTTCCCCCTTAAAAAATTCGGTGCACATTTTGACTGTATGGGTTGTCCAAACTGTGAGAAATCCATAATCACCTCACTATAAAACCAAAGAACCATCATAGATAAGGAACATGGATTCCTTAACCATGTAAAAAATATGAAATCCCACAATCCTATATAATTGGTTTTCTTAAAATTCATGTTCATGGGGTCACTTTATTATAAAAAAATTGTGTGGCCCATGCTACTCCTCTGTCTCACACAGCTCATTTTTTAGAAACAATGTGGGTTGGTTGGCATGATATCTAATAACTACATGGGATAGTTCATTTTACATATTTAAATTTTTCAAGGCTCCGAACAATCCTCATACAACCTCATGGCCCTCATAGACCCATTTGGTAACATTAAAAGGGTCATTTAATATAATGAATATAAAAAACAATTCATTCCATATTGAAAAGATGAGTTATTTAAATATGTCATATATAAAGATACTCTTCCACATATTCTCCTTCAGAGGGTAAACATTTATCATTATCAAAATGTTATAGGCATTGAGATCATATTTTACTTTCCCACTCTCAGGTCACATCATGTACTTGGTCGTGCTTCTACAGAACACATTCCAATTATTCTCACCTTTTTCCAAGTGTCTTCACACTCCGACCCACAATACGAAGGATACAATCTTTTAAGTAAGAATATATTTACCATTCAATATCATCTTTCATAATGATTTGTTTCAGGTCTAGATAATATCATTGATAATGAGATAACTGAATAATATCATGCAATTAAATATATCTATAAGTAAGTGTCATCAATTAATCTAATGGAATTATCCACATAAAAACATAAAATGGTCCAATAAACCAACGTGGGATCTTTCTATTCCTATGAATATATATAATGGAAAACATAAGTAAGATTGGATGGAATGCATGATATCCAATCAAGAACTCAAGTCATCATTACTATCTGTTGGCATAGGATTGTGGTTTGTACTGAACATTCATTGTCCCTTTTTAGATCAATGAGAATTTCATTGTATTATTCTACACAAAATGTGGTAAAATAGTAATTGCCTCCCCAAGTTGAAACATGAATAGAGGATAACTAAATGGCCTACCATATATGGCTTCATAAGGATCCATCTTTATATTAACCTGAACAATGTTTTTATAAGAGAAAAATGGGAAATGTGTTTCTCACAAGAACAAAAAAGTTAAGGATACAATCACATGACATTACCTCTAACAACATTATCATATGACTTGTTTTTGGATCATTATAATGGTGATAAGTCATGCTCTGATGCATTTTTCTACCCAATACCTTCTCTATCCTTGACTAGAAATGAGACATATAGCAATTGTATCTTTTAACGAGGATAGATAATGGATATACATGATGGAATAAAACATACTTGATGAACAAGATCTCTATATAATCTTCATATAATGTCACTCACATTGGTAATAAATGAGTTTCCTTCATCAAAAATCAATGAAAATCCACACTGAATCATTGAAATCAGGTGATCAATGTAAACCTGTCATAAAATCGTTCAAAAATTATTTCTATTTCCACTTGGGAATGGACTATGTATTTAAAGTCCATACTCGATTATAATTTTCCATCATTAACTACTAATAAGTATAACAGAAAGTGATAATTCCAAAAATATTTTGCTACAAACTAGGACACCAATATTGGCAATGTAGATTCGGATATATCTTTTTGACACTTGGATGATCATTCCATGAAAAGCCATGAAATTCTAGCGTCAGGTCCTCCCAAATATCATCTGGGACCCATACATGCCCATGAAATATTAAATTGTCATCCCCATCTATGGTCTGAAGTAAATATGTATCATCAACTAAGATTATTTCACTTTGGACAAGTCCCTCAGTGTCTTATAGTATCCTCATTATTACCCATTCTAGATGAGTATATGTAACTTCTATGTCAATGAGGATAATGTAACAATGATACATTTTAACCTCATTGTGCATCTATATGAATAATATAATTAGATATAATTCACATTTTTCCTCCTCAATAGCCTATTTATGAGTCTTCTATCATAGATCATCATCCATTACATTTCCATCAAATTGTGTATAAGAAACCTAACAAAGGATTGTAGGTACTCAACCCACCATCACTGTCCGATACACAAATACAAAATCATAAAATTTTAAATGAGGATTTTTTTATCAGTGTTTAGCAAAAAAATACTATCCAATTAGATAGTTTCTCTAATAGTCTATATCATGATCATTAATATGTACATTGGGGTCATGATTAAGGTAATTTGGCTCATGAGACCTTAACAAACAAGACACATATGCTGTGAGTTTATCATCTGGAATCAAAACAAATCATTGCATGATACTTGATGCATCATAGTTTAATATCTAGATCCTACCAAGATGTAGTAGGATCTATATAATTACTAAATTCACATCACTTTAACTCCCTAAATACTGAATCACAATCTTCAAATATATATTTTTTTACATCCTCATTTTTTCACCCCTATAACTGACAGTACAGATCATGAGAAATATTGGATGAAGAATCTATAATACATTCCTAGCCCCCAAAATCTATATATGTAAAATACATTATTTGTGTTCTCCAAATACATTACAACACACAATTTTTATTGATCTACTAAAACTCCCCACTCGAAGATAATGTTACCCAATATGTGGATGTTGTGGAACCAACAGTTTCATTTACAGTGATTTAATAGAGATTATTTTATCATATAGTATTCATAAGGATCTGGAGAAGGATTTATTTACCGTGTCTTGAGGGATAATACACCAAGATAACATAAATAAATACATCCATGAATGAATGCAGATATGGATAGAAAAC
Source organism: Viscum album (assembly GCA_963277665.1). Lineage (NCBI taxonomy): Eukaryota > Viridiplantae > Streptophyta > Magnoliopsida > Santalales > Viscaceae > Viscum > Viscum album. Next base: position 145,509,813 of record OY728133.1, on the reverse strand, counting down.
GTGGTTCATAAGATAAATAAAATCGCACATGAAACTCAACACCATTAGTGAGGACTCCTTATGTGCATCCAAATGGTCCGAAATCAAATCATGGTGGAGGCTATTTTCTGCATATTGTAGCAAGTATTATAGTAGGGACTGTGATATGCTGTAGCAGATACTATAGATGGAACTGTATCTTGAACAGTTTGGCACTGTAGCAGCCGAGAATATTCCCCCGTTTGGTCCTTCAGGCCACCGATTTGGTCCCTATGTCCTTTAAGGCCTTTTCGCCACCCAGGACATTAGGTTTGTAAGGCATTTGGGCTACCTCAAGGACTTCGAGCCACCATAAGTGAAGATACAAATGACACAAACGATATTGAAAAATCACCAAAAGGAGGATGAGTTGTTAGCATTCACCATAGCAGAAGCTAAAAATATTATAAAAATGAGAGGGTATGGCTCGTACCATCTGTATAGGCCTATGCATGTAGTTGAAAGCCTAGCCAAATTTCCATGCGAATATTGAGAGTTTATTTCACGATGAATTTGTTAGGGAGGAGCAGTTCCAAGTAGTTAGTCTTGGTCGTATGTAATGATTGAAGCCTATGAGAAATTAATTTCACTAAGGCCTATGAACCATGTAATACATATGTCGATGGGCCTTGTAAGGGTTCCTCCTCACCCCTTAGAAACGTTGATTATCAAAAAACAATATAAAATGATGACCTTAGGCCCATTTTTGTGTAAGAGAAATAAAAACTATATTTTCATTTGTGAGTAAAAATGGAATAAACAATACACATATAGACCATAACTAATCATCAAAGCAAGCTGGGTTATGTCTGATAACATAATATGTTCATGATGATAACGTAACATAAAATCAAAATATGAAAACATTGTCTCACCTTGGAGCTAATAAATGTGATCATATATTTTATACATTAGATAAAAATTATTTTCAATGAGGTAGTTCAATTGATGGTAATACACACAATCTCTAAGGATACCATCCTCCTTATTGGAAAAAAGTTGTAGTTAACCCCAATGAGAACAACTAAGAGGTATAAAACCATTAGACTCTAGATCCTCCAATTTCTTATTGAGTCATAGAAGATCGATTTGTTCTATCCTATATAGAAGAATGGTCACTAGTTTTTCTCCTATAACTATCTCAATATTAAAATATACCACCCAGAAGTTACGTAGCCCAGAGAAGTCATTATGAAAGAATTCTGTAAAACACTACCATACTAGAGGGAAATATAGAAGGTTATAACCCCTATTCATCTGGTAAAATATTGGTTATTTGAGATGTTACACCACCATACTTATGTTTCTCGATTACTTATCACATATCATTCACATCCCATCTCCATTATGAATTTGTCCACAATAATCTGGTGATGTAAAAATAATTGTTTGATGATATATTATATATGGTATTGATATTGAACTAACTAATCTACCCAAGTGATTACATCAAATTTTGTGCTGTAATAGACAAAATTTATATTTATGAATAGTTATATACCTATTTCAATAAGAAATCCTTAAAATGGTTAAATCCCTCGGATGAGATATCCAATAGGGTATCATCAATCATAACACCATATAATTTCTCTTTCATGAGATCCATACACTCCATAATAGTCTCTGATATAATTGATTGAGATTTATATGGTATAAATAAATATGAAAATAAAGTAGGGGATACTAAAATAGTTCCTTGAATAATATAATGTTTGGAACTATTCTCCCCCTTCATAGACTGAACATCATGTAACTAGAATGTACCATTGCCAAAGTCACGGCCTGACTACCCTAATCATGTGTCCTCTAGTGGAACTAAGAATCATTGATCTGACAACCTCTTCAATAACCACCACCCCGTCCTAAGTGGATGTTGGTATTCTGACATCCATCCATGAGTGATCCCACAAGTCTAATTCTTTAATTTGAGGTGGGAGTAGATCCACACTCGCATGGAACAAAAGCTAGAGTATATAAGAATAACTAGGTAATCCATATCATGTGGTAGCGTATGCATTCTAATGGATCTCACTATAATTGAGGTTTCATGTATCATAGATTCTCCCACTATTGATATATCATGAACCAATCTGCATGAGGATCCTGAGATATGTTACCTCTATAGGTAACCTCCGAAAATATCATTTTCATTGAAGGAAAATAATTTATGGATCGTAGTGTCGATCCACCATAACTAGAAACATCAAATTCCACCAAATTTCCCTCTGTAACAAGATATTGATTTAGCATCTTAGATATAGTCATCAACAAAAATAAATTTTCATGTGATAGAAATTCATAAAGCATTGCATCCTCAAGACACATGATGGTAATAAGGTCATCACCAACAATAGTAAAATATAACCAATGAATCTACATAAAATATCTAGATTATTCCATAATATGCGTACTATTTTGCAATATGATAATGAATCATCTAGCTCTTCCAGTCATTTGAGTATAGGAAAGAAATTTTCATAGAATATAGTCTAGAAATAAAAACAAATAATATAACTATGCTTATTATTATGGGTAATAATGTCCCACTATCTCATGGAAGAATCACAAGTCATATAAGTGTCATGTTTGACTATTCTCTCAATTGGTGTCTTCAGATGCATGAATTTAGAAAGGATATATTTGGTCGAAGACTTAACAACATGAGGTATTCCATCCCCCAAAAATGTGGGATGATGTTGCTGCTATAAATCCCAAGCCAACTCTTCCATACTTGGCGAAGGTCAAACAAAAAATTTATTATTAGGAAGCATATGTATAATTCCCAGTCAAAAATGGGAATCAGTGCCAATATTAGGAATATGAATAGATTCCAAGTGTTTCAATACATAAGGAGTAACATTCCTCTGTATACACACAACCTCAGATGAAAGGTTGTCATATTTTTCAGGTGGTATGATTATAGGAATTCATGGGGGTGCACTTCTATAATTACAAATGCAAGAATTGTAATATATTATAATAGTAGACAATATTATAGATATACAAATATGACAATTGCATAACCATCCTATAGAAATTCATACCGGTCTTCCTAATCCTAACTCTAAGACTGGGTAACAGAGAATGACCATTATAGGATACATGAATGTTAAGGACACCCATATACCCACTAAAAATTCTACGATTGGGTATAAGTATTTTATCACATGTATAACATGACTATTTTCACATTAAAAGTCATCGTTATTTTTGATTTCTAAGAATTAAAATAAATAAATCAATTTTAATGGGTGAATTATATAGAGTACCATATACAATCCATAAGAACCCACACTATATTTGAACAAAAAAATAGAGTCCACTTATCCCATAACACAAAATCTTCTAGACCATACCACCAATAGTATGTGGATCAATGTTCCATAATTAACTACATAAGTTTGCTACCATAACTTATTAACAAAAACTATATTTGGTTAAGGAATACAGATTATGTGTCCATTATGTTATATCTCTATTGAAAGGAATGTATACATAATTTCATAAATAATAATGAAACTGAAAATATGAAATAGGAAAATGAACACTAATAGTAGTTGTGAAATTGAAAAAGCATTGAATATTAATCCTATATTTCCTATAATGATTAATGTATTGTAACACCATCAATTCATCAGTCCTAGGTAAATGAAATGTCATTTCAATTACACCATTATTAAAAACAGCATATGAAATTTGTGTCCAAAAAAGTGGTGTCATATCAACTGTAAATGGAATAATCAACAACAGTAATTTCCCATCACATGTAATTTGGGGTTCCACTATACATGGGGAAGCTATGTCCTGACACATGGTGAATTCCAAATCCCATTAACTAAAAATCTCATTCCTAATACCCAAATAATAAATAAAAATAAAATTATTTGTCTGATACTACATTGAATCATCCTGAGGTGACATCTTCCATACTATGGCCCTGATCCTCTAGATCACATGGACTCAAGTTTGACTTCACTTATGCTTGAGGTTATCAAATAGTATTGAGAATGTGAAGTTGGTATTGTGGCGAGACAATATTTTTTTATCATAGTGTAATAATGGATGTAACCTTAAACATACAACATTGATATCATGTATAAAAAAACACATAATAAATAATAATTAGAACATTTGATAACTTTGAAACTGTATACTAATTTCAAAAGTTACAAGGTAGTGTCACATACAAGGATTCGTGGCATGCCAATGTACAAAAGTAGAATAAGGGACATGAATATAAAACAAGATATTCAAGAACAAAAAAAAGAACAAAATGGTACCCTACATGCATATGGAGAATATGATTAGTCTTATGCTTCTATTTTACATATATGACTAATAAATATCAAGAATATATAGAAGTGATCCTTCTCTTATATATTCCTATTAAAAATTAATCCACTTGGGTACCAAAATCGGCCCATGTATGGTGTGAGATAAAATCACTAGTTGGTCACCACCAACAGTGTATAGAAGTAATCAACGAATTTATCATATATATATATTGGGGAATTATAAATAATCAATTGACAAGGATAGATAAATAAATATAACACCACTCTTGTTCCTAATGTATTCATGTCGGTTATACATTCATCAGCTCATGGAAGGATTAACTATATTACCATTCAATGTATAAATATAAATAATATATACAGAATAGTTATATGCAATTCATCTTCATAGATGGACCATGTACAAGGTGGAATAAATGGTCATATACCACAACTACTATGTGATAGATACACCACTGCCTAAATCAGACTTCCATAAACACTCTAAATGATTATATAAGTTCAAATAATTTGGTACAAACACTGAACCACATAATTTGTTTTATACATCATGGTCGTCAGTCGAGATGGTGGGAATTTCCCCATGCCAAGACTCTAAACATGGGATGTTGTGACATATTCCCAACCTCCAAATAGAGACAATGGATTGACAATGAATTATTAACACCTGTTTCAAGGTAGTGTGAATCATAATATCTAGAAAAACACTTTACAACACTCCACAACCAATATTGATGGGAAAATCATATTTATAAAAATATACAAGTGACATAACCTCTCATTCATTTTATTAATCAATCCCAAATATCTTAAAGGAATCAAAATTCATATTAATCATTTAATAAAACATCATATGACAGCTGTGACCATGCCACACTTAATAATTAAATTATATTTAATTAATTAGTTCATTTATGGAGACGAATCACATCATCTCTAAGACTTCAATATGAAAAATCAATTTATTTTAGAAAAACATGGAAAATCAATTTATAAAGATTAATAATGCATATAGATAGTGGCATTGGTAATTGAAAAACTACCAACCATGTTAGTTGCACTTATAAGACATTTCATGCACATAGATGGATATTGGGTCCACTAAATATTTATATAGGAATGGGAAATTTCAATTGAATCACAAGAGTATACATATAAGGCGTTACTAACATTTATATAAATAATATATATGTGGAAAATAATTCCATCACACACTACTGGGGTCCGTTATGAAAGTTAACATCCTTAGATTAGATTAAAATAATCAAGGGGTGTATATCAAGGTGTGTATGTCAATATAATATGTTGAATGTACTTTTAGTGAAATTCACCAGAATTTTTAGTGTGTGGAAATATAATAATGCCAAAAAAATATCCCAATAGTTTGTGATAAAAATCAGAGAACCAACCATAGGGTCATTGATGACACCTCATCCAATGAAAGCCACAGATGTGGTGTGGGTTGGAATAAATTGAAGAAACTATCGAATTCCCAAGTAATATTTCAAAAGAGATTATTCATAAATAGAACAAAGGATCATAAGACAAACATATAAAGTAATATTAATTTATATCTTACCATGTTTTATCATATGAATCATATGATGCTCGATGTGTAATTCTAATCGAGATGATAATAATGATTCTAGATTGATGGGTATGGGAGCTCATAAGAGGATATGAGAAGATGAAAGTGTTGTATTGATAGGGAGGAAGAATAAAATAAGATGAAATAGTTAATGTAACACCCCAAGCTCTCATGATACGCTTCTCTTTCAATAATGCAATAGCTTGCATTGTGCGCAAGTTCGAGATTCAAACACACTACGACCAATCAAAGTAGCAGTTATGAATAGTAATACCCATTTTTGAAATTATATACATTTTATATTTGAAAATGGACTTAATTATTGTATTCGGAATATATAAATTATCCTAATTTGGTTTTTTTGTAATTTTCAGAGAACATCAAATTTTCTACGAATAGAGAAAATACTTAAAAACAAATTTTTTAATCAAAATAATTTATAGTGATAAATTATACTATTGAGTGGTTTTAATGTATAATTAGAATATGTTTTTACCATTTTATCCAATGGTGGTCATTAGAATTAATTTCACTTTGAAATTGGTCATAAACAATTGTGAATCTTTTGATATATATTGTTTCTTAAAAACACGCTATTTGTTCTGACAACAAGAATTAATTATTAAATTAATTAATTCAACATATATGTTTTAATTTTTTAAAATAGACATAATTTTTGAATTAGGAATATCAAATATAGCTTAAGATGAATATTTGGTATTTTTTTGAAAAACTTTAATTTTTGATGAATAGTGATACCACTAAGTGGTTGTTAGAAAACTAATTTTTCATTTAAATGAAACTTTACCACATCTGTGAATTGAATTTCAAAAATATGACATACATGGTTGTCATTATTAAGTAAAATGTGGTTCAATGGGATGAAAATAATTTTTGGCAAATAGTAAATTTTATGTTTTATTAATCGTGATTAAAGGTAATTAGTGTAATTTAAGGTAAATATAATGTTATAATAATATGAAATTACCGTTAAAGTTGTCCTAGCATTATTGGATGAGTCATGTATGACCAATAAAATACAAGAGTCAACTTGGAGACCCCATGGTGCCACTTGGGTTAGAAAATGACATTAATAACATTTTATTTAAGGAAAAATAAAATTGTCACAAACATGTGTTGTTTTACTAAAACAATCATTACATGGGGTTATATAAGTTAACTTTTAAACTATAAATATTAATTGTAAAGCTAAAAATATTTCATAAATCATGGTATTTTTTTTGTAATTTTTAGATTTTAAATAAATTAAATTTTGTTATAACACCAATATGATTCAACGATTACCTCATTAATTAATGATTTAATGAAAATGAAAAGATAATGTAAAATATAAGAATTACACTTGTCAAAGACCTATTGGATGAGTATATTTCGAACCCTTATCTCGTTATCCTATAAATATATAATTGGGGAACCTTTTAAATCTGAAAAACACTTCATAATAATGCAACATTTCATGACTTTACAAGAGTGCCCCTCCTCTCCTCTTATAAAAGGCACCCACCACTACCACCTTTTTCACACCATCAAATCCATTTGGCTCGAACAAAATCTGCCCAAATACTATCTCAACTTCCTTCTCTTACTCCTATAAGCCTCAATTTGGGCTTAGGTCTTCCCAAGGAAGCCTTTGGCTCAAATCAAAAAGAGTTACCCAATTTTAAACTAAGGTCTTCTCTTGTGTTCTTTTGTTTTAATTTTCTTCTCCAACCCCCTAAAATATTTTTATTCCATTTTTTTGTAATAACACCAGTATATTCAATATAATAGGTTGTTTTATGAGAATTATTTTATTTACACTTAGACACACCTTCGTCTAATGGTTAATGAACATACTGTTTCTGTGGGTGGTGAATTACTGCCTCACAAAATAATGATTGTTAAATCTTCTTTTAACACCTCCCATGGTGGAAATTAAGATGTAACTATATTAATATATTATATATATTATGTTTATGTTTTCCTTATGCTTATGTTTTATTCATTTATAGCATACCTTAATGATTTCCATTATGGATAAACGCGATAATTTCATTTTAGGAAGTGCGGAATACCACCCCTCAATGTGATTTGAATCATTAACGCCATATGTGGGATGTATAAAGGATGGATTAAATGATATTATATATGATATTATATTGTAATTATAATATACCTTATATTATTATGATTTAATTCCATTAAATACTAAATAGAAATGAAAGTAGCGTTCATGCGTATGTACGGATTACCGTCTCCATGAACGGTGCATTTCAGTTCTTACCTCTAAATGTTATGTAATATTATAAATTCATGTTTATACTGGATATATATGATATATATTATATCGACATAATGAATATAATTCTGGATATAATGGATATTTTACCATATGAACAACTTGTAAATATAAGAAGTTTATTTTTGACTGATGTACCAAAGATCCACAAAATGACCTTTATTAACTTAAATAATTACATAATGTTCATAACATGGTAATAAGTGATATAAAAGGAATAATGAACATGAAAATGGTTCCGAATCAAGTAGAAATTAACTCTAGTTTATTATTCCGGAGATTAAAGAACGATCAAGTCAAGTCGGACATGAGGTAAGGGAACTTCTTAACCCAATTTCTTTTTTTGGGATAATCTCCTACTTTCTAATTATGTCATGATATTATTATATCTTATCTTTTATTTATACATTCTTTATGTGTATCTATAGTGAATTCACATAATAGATCTATTTTATTTAAAAAATGATCTTTGTAAGGGTCTTCATCTGAATCTCCTTTCATTGAGGAATATTTTGTTTTATACACAACATTCTTTTATACAGTGTATAAACCCCTTTGAATTTTACATTTATTCAAAAGGAATCTTTTTTATACGAAGCATTTTATTAAAGAAAAAATGGGAATGTTTTTGTCGTTTTTATGTGGAGAAAATGAGTTCTCCACCACCGTGACCATTATTTGAGTTTCGACTTCCTCTATTATCCATAATTTTTTTAAAATGAAAAATAAATAAAATGTTTTAATTTTCGTTTCTTTTGGTATTGAAAATGGATTTGATAGTGTTTTTATTATATCAATGTGTTGTATTGATATCGTGTTATTGAAATGTGGAAATTTTATGTTTCCTTTATACATGTTTTATGTGATGCGATTATGTTATGGTTTATGATATGTTTAAACCTGTTCATATGAGGAATGAATTGCACTTAATATGTGATAGGTGGAGCCCGTTATAACTCCCCGATGCATCGGTAGGTCTCTTGAGACAAACTAGTGTCTTGGCATGAGGCCTTGAAAAAATCGTTTTTGTAGTCGTGGCATGAGGCATTGGCTACGTGGTTATGATAGTATGACATTATGCATTCCATCCTTATGAAAGTGGTTATTGATATTGCATTAGATTATTAAACTAGTAGAATATCCATGAGAATAATTAAATAGAATTATATCATTTTCTTTTTACCATATTATGATGAAGTTCAAGTTTAAAAGGATTTTGTTTTAGTTATACATTTCCTTAAATGTTTTTGTTTATTTATAAAAGTTTTCGTAGTATTGTTATCCTTACTGAGCATCTGAGCTCACCCCTTTCTATGTTTTATTTTCCCAGGATGTAAAGAAATATTTTATGATTGACCTACAGGGATAGTCTAAAGGGGATAAAAGTGTGGGCTATGGAGAATATGTTATTGTGAATTTTCGATTTATGATGTAATGTAACATTTTTGAATGTATCTATTGTTTCAAAGGTTACTAAACTAATCGGTCTTTTGAGACTTGATATTTTGTGATCGTGCTAATGTAACGCAATAATGCACCAACTCTGGGTAACTATGGTCGGGGCATTACAGTTGGTATCCGAGGTAGTTTAGTACTATACTTGGAAGTTAGATTTAGATAAACTCTGATTAGAAACATAACCCTAAGATAGACTTTGAGGATTAGTATAGAAGAACATCCTAGAATTTTGATATTATAGAGATTTTGTAAGTTTTCTGAGCATGACATACCTATCTGGATATGAGCAGTTAGAGGAGACTATGGCATTGATGTACCTAGGTGTAAAAACCGAAAACACCGCTTTGAGCTTGAATCGAATGGGAACTGGTGCACGATAATGGGCCTTGCTGCAATCTTGGTTACAACACTCTTGGGGGATATGCGCAGGATAATTCTCATTTTCTTTATAAACCATTATGAAATTTTTATGAGTATATACATCCTAAAAGAAAACATTTTTATTATTATGGATTATATGCATAAATAGTTCAAGTTATATTATGTGTTTTGTAAGTTTGTTATTATGTATTTCGATTCATAAACTAATCTAGTTTATGACATTGTTTAGAAATGGCGCATAGTGGAATGAATGGAAACTGTATCAATGCACGCATTCTATGTAGGGATTTCCCTCCTGCTCAAGATAATTATAGTAGAGCTGGTGATACAACTAGTGCTTATCAACTTATCACCATACTGGGAAACTCACTTAGGTTATGAATAATAACCTTACACATATGGAGAACCCTGATCCACAACGTGGAGGATCAATGTTAGATCGTTTCATGAGGCAACAACCTCAAATATTTAATCGGGGTACAAATCCCTTAGTAGCTGAACAATGGATAAGTTCCCTAGAGAGAATATTCCATTACATGGGGTGTGATGAAAGGGAAAAAGTTATCATGGAAATTTACCACCTCACTGGAGATGCTGATCAATAGTGGTCATTGATTCAAAAAACCAAAGAAGATAAATAAGTATCTAATATGGAATGGAGGGATTTCAAAGAGATTTTCTTAAAAAAAAATACTTCCCTCAGGACCATAAAGCAGTTATGGAAAGCAAATTTCTGAATCTGAGACAAAAGGAGGATGATAATGTCGCAAAGTATGAGGCTAACTTTACAATTTTAGCAAGGCATGCAACAGATTATATACGTAACCCAAGAAGTAAGATTGATTGTTACTTTGATGGGTTAAAACCATTTCTCCGTCGAGCCTTAGTCTCACAATCTTTCTCGTCGTACTAAGATATTGTCTCATGTGCTATCAAGACAGAAAAGGAATTCTGTAAATATTATGACAATAAAGTAAAGAAATAGAAGAAGAAAATGGTGGAAAAAGAGATAGATAAAGGGGAAAAGGGAATGAAAGATTTTACATTATGAGATAATTGTGGGATGAATCACCATAGTTATTGCCTAAAAGGAATGATAGTTTGTTTTAAATATAGAGAAAAAGGTCACCAGGTTCGAAATTGCAAGGGAAAGAAAGAGGCTATCAATGTTGAATGCTACAATTTTAGGGAAATGAGGAATTATGAAAATGACTGTCCTAAGAATCAGGGAATGTTACCTCAAAAAAGGCCAAGGGATCAAGGACAATATTAAGCTATTACTACAGATTAAGTTGAATTATTATTGTATTTGTGTTTTGGACTCAAGAACTATATTATGTTTATAAGAATAATGTGAAATATATATAAGGATTGTGCTGTAGAACTATTTCATCAAGGAATTGAGATTGTGTTGAACCAGGAAAAGTGACTCCATAGAAGGTTAAATTTTTTAAAAACATATGGTTGAGAGAAAGATAAACCAAAATATGGTTTTGATACCGAGATAGTGATTTTGGAATAATACATGATTGATTTGGATAAATTATATTGGATATTATTGACTTACTTGAAACAGATTAATGATTTGTATAAATTTTTGGATAGAATGAGTATATCTAGTTTTCTATAAGGAATAAGGGATCATGAAGTATTTATCATAATTTAGGATGTTGCGGTGTTTTAAAAGAATACATGATGAAGGTGTTCACATGTTATTATGCAGAAAAATGGATATTTATTATGTCTACCTTCCTTATAAAATTTGTACTGTGAGTTTGGAAAGAAGTATTTTGGATAACTATAAAGGTTGGAATGAATTAAGTTGAAATTTTGATAGTATGGCTTAAGGATAAAACATTTCTTAGGATTATTTATGTAATATTATAATACTATAGTTTTAGAAAAAGGAAAACCTACAGGTCGGGGGATAACCGGTCACCTTGGAAAAAAACTGTAGGAATCAAACCCACAACCATAGTGTGACAGAACATTATTACCTACCACTAGCCTACAAGAAGTCCCTGGTTATTACAAAACAGTTTCCCTAATTTAAATGGTATGTTTTAATATTTGGAACCTTGTACGATTAAGATAAATATAATATTTTTGTGTTATATTATCATTTTGAGTGAAAGGTGGGTTTGTCGTAAAAATTTATTAAAGAATGAAATTCCACATGAAAAGTATGTATATTTCCTTATGTTCTTAGTAAATCTTCTAAATAAATTCCTCAACATAATGAAAGGTAACTTAAAAGAAAAACGTTGTCTGTTAAATTTTCAATCTGGAGAATCAATGATCGTTTAACCAATCACAAGATTATGATTTTTTTTGTAGTTTACTTTCTCCAAATTATATTTTCTACAACTCTCAATCATACCTTTATGGTTTTTTCTCCTCTATATCCATGTTTTCATAGAATCCTAGTATGGGCTATCTCGGGTGACCTCTGTACTTCTCTTTCTTTCTTTTAATGTTATATTTTTATTAACCCTATTTCTGATATGGGTTTTCCACAAAGGTATTTTCTATTTTCAACCTTTTATTTTTGAAGAACATTTTCAAATTAAGAGGATGAAATTTATTGAAGGAGGGGATAATGTAACACCCCAAGCTTTCACGATACGCTTCTCTTTCAATAATGAAATAGCTTGCATTGTATGCAAGTTTGAGATTCTAACACATCACAACTAGTCAAAGTAGTAGTTATGAATAGTAATACCCACTTTATGAAATTATATAATTTTTTTATTTGAAAATGGACTTTATTTTTGTTTTGGGAAAATCGAAATTATCCTAAGTTTATTTTTTTTTGTATTTTTTTGAGAACATCCAATTTTCAATGAATATAGAAAATAATTAAAATCAACTTTTTTAATCAAAACAATTTATGGTGATAATTTATACTATTTAGGGCTTTTAAAGAATCATTATAATATATATTTTACCATTTTATCCAATGGTGGTCATTAGAATTAATTTCACTTTGAAATTGAACATAAACAATTTTCAATCTTTCGATATATATTGCTTCATAAAAACAAGCTATTTGTTGTGACATGGGAATTAATTATTAAATTAATTAATTCAACTTATATGTTTTTAATTTTTTAAAATAGATATCATGTTTGAATTAGGAATATCAAATATATCTTAGGGTAAATTATTGGTACTTTCCTAAAAACATCAATTTTTTGATGAATAGTGAAACCACAACGTGGTAGTTAAAACACTAATTTTTTGTTTAAATGAAACTTTACCACTTATGTGAATTGAATTTCAAAAATCTTACATACATGGTTTTCATTATTATGTAAAATGTGGTTCAGTTGGATGAAAATAATTTTTGGTGAATAGTAACTTTTATGTTTTATTATTCGCAATTAAAGGTAATTAGTGTAATTTAAGGTAAATATAATGTTATAATAATATTAAATTACCTTTACACTTTTCCTAGACTTATTTTATGAGTCATGGCCGACCAATACAATCCATGGGTCAACTTGGGGACCCCATGGAACCACATGGGTAAGAAAATGACATTAATTACTTTTTATTTAAAGTAAAAATAAAATTGTCACAAACATGTGTTGTTTTTCTAAAACAATTATTACATGGGGTAATATAAGTTAAAATTTAGACAATAAATATTAATTTGAAATATAAAAATATTTCATACATCATGGTATGTTTTTATGTATTTTTTAGACATTAAATAAATTAAATATTTCATAACACCATGATGATGTAACAATTACCTCATTAATTAACGATTTAAATAAAATGAACAGATAATGTAAAATCTAAGACATAAAATTGTCAAATACCTATTTTATGATTATATTTATAACCCTTATAACCTTATAATAGAAATATATAATTATGGGACCTTTGAAATCCGAAAATCACTTCATAATAATGTTACTTTTCATGACTTTCCAAGAGTGCCCCTCCTCTCCTATTATGAAAGGGCCCCACCACTACCACATTATTCACACCTTACAAGCCATTGGGCTTGGCCGAAAATTTACCCAAATACTCTCTCAACTTCCCTATATTACTTCTAGAATCCTAACATTAGGCAGAAGTCTTCCCAAGGAAGCTTTTGGCTCAAATCAAAAAGAGTTACCTGATTTTAAGGTAATGTCTTCTCTTGTGTTCTTTTGTTTTATTTTGATTATCCAACCCCCTAAAATCAATTTATTCCTTTATTTTGTAACAAAACCAGTATCTTAAATAAACTAGGATTTTGTTATGTGATGTATTTTATTTACACTTACACACACCTTCGTCTAATGGTTAATGAACATACAGTTTCTGTGGGTGGCGAATTACTGCCTCATTAAATGATGATTGTTCAATCTTATTTTAACACCTCTCATGTTGACCAATAAGATGTCACTATATTTATATATGATATATATTATGTTTATTTTTTCCTTATTCTTATGTATTTTTCATTGATGTAATAACATTATGGTTTCCATTATGGGTAATCACGATAATTTAATTTTAGCAAGTGCGGACTACCGCCCCCTCAAAGTGATTTGAATCGTTAATTCCATATATGGGATGTATATAGGTTGGATTAAATAATATTATATATGATATTATACTGGAAATAAAATATACCTTTATATCATTATGATTTCATTCCATTAAATACGAACTAGAAATAAAAGTAGTGTTCATGCGTACATACGGCTTACCATCTCCATGAACGGTGCATTCCATTTCATACCTCTAAATGTTGTATTATTATAAATGCATCTATATAATGGATATATATGATATATATGATATCTAAATCATGAATATATTTTTGGATGTAATGGATTTTTTACCACATGAAGAACTTGTAATTACAAGAAGTTTATTTGTGACTTACGTAACAAAGATCGACAAAATGACCGTTATTAACATAAATAATTACATAATGTTCATAACATGGTAATAATTGATATAAAAGGAATAATGAACATGAAAACAGTTCTTAAAATATTTTAAATTATCTCTAGTTTATTATTCAGGAGATTAAAGAACGATTGAGTCAAGTCAGACATGAGGTATGAGAACTTCTTAACCAAATATCTGTTCTTTTGGTTAATCTCCTAATTTCTAATTATGTCATGATATTATTATGTACTATATTTTATTTATAATTTATTTATGTGTAATTATATTAAATACACATAATAGATCTATTATATTTGAAAAAATGATCTTTGTAAGGGACTTCGTCTCAATCTCTATTCATTGAGGCATATTTTGTTTTATACACAACTTTCTTTTATACTATGTATAAACCCCTTCGACTTTTACGTTTATTCAAAAGAAATATATTTTATAAGAAGTTTTTTACTAAATGAAAAAGGTAATTTTTTTGTTGTACGTATGCGGTGAAAACGACATCTCCGCCACCGTGGCCATTATTTGAGTTTCTGCTTCCTCTACAAGCCATAATTTTTTTAAATGAAAAATAAATACCAAGTTTTAATTTTCTTTTCTTTTGGTATTGAAAATGGTTTTGATAATGTTTTTATTATATCAATGTGTTGAATTGATATAATGTGATTGAAATGTATAAATTTTATGTTTCTTTTATGCATGTTTTATGTGATACAATTATGTTATGGTTTGTGATATGTTTATACCTGTTCATATGAGAAATGCATTGGACTTAATAAGTGACGGGTGGAGCCCTCTATAGATCCTTGATGCATCGGTAGGTCTCATGAGACAAACTAGTTTCTTGGCATGAGGCCTTGACAAAATGTTATTTGTAGTCTTGGCATGAGGCCTTGGCTATGTGGTTATGATAGTCTGGCATTATGCATTCCATCTTTATGAATGTGGTTATTGATATTGCATGTCATTATTAGACTAGTATAATATCCATGTGAATACGTAAATGGAATTATTTCATTTTATTTTTCCATATTATGCTGAAGTTCATGTTTAAACGGCTTGTGTTTTAGTTATAAAATTCTTTAAATGTTTATGTTTATCTATGAATGTTTCCGCTGTATTGTTATCCTTACTAAGTAACTGAGATGATCCCTTTCTATGTTTTATTTTCCTAGTATGTGAAGAAATATTTTATGACTGACCTACATGGATGGTCTGAAGGGGATTGAAGTGTGGAATATGGATACTATGTTATTGTATTTTTTCACCTTATCATGTAATGTAACATTTTTGAATGAATCTAGTGTTTCCAAGGCTACAACACTAATCATTCTTTTGAGGCATGATCTTTTGTGATCAAGAAAATGTTATGTAATGATGCACCGACTCTGGGTAACTAGGGTCAGGGAGTTATAGTTTAAAAAGGTAAATATGGACATATCTCCATCAAATAATGGGGTTCATTTTTTGAACATAGGGTTTCGCCAAATGTTGTGGAATACTTTCTCTCCTTACTATCAAAGGGATCTCCAATCAATGTTAACATGAAATGATTCCTTAAACATATTAGACACATGAGAAATTAACCTATAAAATATCTAATGTTATACAAAATTGAATTTTCTTGGAGTCCCATGGTTGCAGAAAACCCATTAAGAAAATGCTTCTCCAACTTCTCAGCAAGAACGGTTAGTAAAAACTATGTGGACATGGAAACATGGTTTCTAATTACCATGAAAGCCCATTAAATTAAAAAAATTCCAGTGTTTTGGCCTCCAAAAAAAAACCCTGACACACTCTTAACCCCCATGAATCAATTTAAGAACATTATAGGAAACATTAAAATGGATTTAAACAAAAAACAATTGATTTGTAACTTCATGAAAATATGGAATGTTACCATGAAAATGTAGTCATTTATTGAAATCATCGATATAGTCCCTCAAAATGGGAATATCATCAAGGAAAAATCCCAACATTTGTCTCAATTATTTGATATAGATATTATTTATCATATGAAAATAAATTTCACAACTGAGATTATGAATCTAAACGATATTAAACCTCATTATTATACATGTAAATAATTAGGGGATGCCTCAATATGTGAATAGTGATCTCCCATTTCTATGAGTTGATGTTGTATTTTTATAATGATATCCAATCCATGGGAAATTAATCATGAAAATCTTCAAATTGAAGTAATATGATATTTTCATGAGAGGTTCATTCCGAAATCATTAGCTAGGGAGTTGTTATATAATTTAGATGAAACAATATCCCATTTATGATGTCAATGATAACATACCCTTTATATTTTGAGTTGATTTATGATTTGTACTACTAAATATGAAAAATAGGAAATGATTAACAGAAAAAGAATTCTATAGTATGTACACTACTCTTGAATTAATATCCTGCAAACCTATCACCACATCATTTTCATGTTCCCCTATAATAATAGTTATAGTATATTCCCTTCCTTTAAGCTTTAGAGGTTTTTTTATTGATTTTCATTGAAAACCCTTGTATTTGAGAATTGGATTTCATTCTTCACCATTAATGTTGAAACACTGCATTATATTATATTTTTTTACATAAAACTTCATTTTTTCTTCCATTTTAGTGGTATTTTTTGAATCCCTTCTACAATAATCAACCTCATGAGCCACTGTTCAATAATTGTATTATATACTGGTTCCCATTCAATTATTCTTGAGATTCTTCTTCCCACACTATTGACATGTGGGATGTTGGAATTTCTTCCCTTCATTGAAATTATCTTTCGATCCTCCCATATTAAACTCAATTTCCTTCTTTTCACCATTGATCCTAGGAGATGACTTATAGTTACCATTCTCTATTTTATCTATTAAAGAAAATCTGAAAATATCTTTATAGGTGTCAAAGTATATAATCTCCATGTGATTTCATAGACTCAACATTAATCAACTAATGAATCAACACACATTACATTAACTATTAATGACATAGATGGAGGATTATTGTGAAATCCTTGTAATGATTTCAATATAAACCCCTATTAATTAATATTCATTTTAAATCAGACTAAGGAACTAACACTTTTTCTTTATACGAAGATCTCAAATAAATTTTTAATTGTAAAAATATATTCTTATAACATTCTCAATCCATGGAATCAATTTCGTCTATATAATTCATTTTTGATCAGTTTCCACCAGAAATTAGAATCCCCATCAAAACTATATATCTCTAATAAAAATTTCCCTTCTTCTAAGGATTGGGGAATAGAAAATATTTTCTCAACGGATTTAATCCATTGTTTCGTGGTGAGGGGATCATATGATAAGCTATAGGTTGAAGTTATTTGTTGCATAATTAATTCAACTGTGACATTCCCTTTCATAGGATTAGGAGGAAATTTCACATGATTCTTGTTTTTGTTCATAATCTTTTCTAGTTGATTTAGTACTATAATAATGTGTTGATCTATCATTTCTATCATATTTATCATTTAAAAAGGGATATTGCCACATTTCGAATCACATTTTTTGTCAGTTCGAGTTCCGTAATTATTCTCCATTAACTAAACAAAGAGTAAGATATATAGTTAGGGGTCATTTATACAAATCTAATCATTTTATAAAAAGGAATCAATAAAATTATATTGAATACATTATAAATGAAATATATATCATATCTTGTGAATTATGAGGATAGAAAATATGTTATTCACATTGATTGAAATATCCCTAGGTTTTATTCAAAAATATTCTAGTTATAAATAATAAAAATAACTAGACTATGTTTTGATACCAACTATAGTGACCATAGTATTTTAAACATAATATTTCATGGTTTTAAGAATCAATAACCTTGAAATAAAAACCATGGATGGAAAATTATACCGTCTTTGTAGGACTAGGTGCCTAATCAGAATACATAAAACTAGAACAAATTTTTTTTATTAACCTCCATTACAATATCCTAACATACTTTGAGATCCTTCAACTACATATGATAACTTGAGGAATACATATATATAATATATGCGGTAAAAATATCGGCAGGGAAATAATCATTGGAAAGAAAGCATATCAATTTCATTAGAATACATAGCATAATTTGAAAAATTTCATTGATCATGATTATAAATATTGAAGAAGAACATATATAACATTGAATATTATTACCGTGGTAATATTATAATGAGAAAAAAATACATAAAATTTTATACATTTGAGTCATGGGCATATTTTAAAACAGTATAAAATGGAGTAAAATGTCCCATAATGGATTTGTATTACTCCCATATCCCATGCATAATGTCTTATGAGGCTCCAATTTACCGAATAAATTATAGAAATTTTTAGAACACCCATCCTATCATGTTTATTCATATTTGTTCCACATAAATAATAACCCAAAATGATGAAACATATTGTTTTATAATGGAATGAAATGGGTTTCATTATTATGTCACAATGCATTACAAAGTATTTATCAAAATGGTTACATAGAAAGAAGGGATTAAATATTTTTTGAAAATTCATAATGTAAAAAAATAAGTGTATATTATGAATAATGATGTCCAACATATGAGATTATATGAACATTAGTATTTATGAATCTCTAGAACTTATTAACATTAGTGAGGTTTAAGGAAAATGATTAAATATCATTTCATGAAGTCAACGATAATGTTTATGGAATAAAAATTTGTACTAAAATTGATTTTTATGAAGAAGTGATTGATTTTATCAAAATATTGGTGGATATAAATATTTCTTTATTGTACTTAAAAATTGGTAATAAATGGAAATGATAAAATTTGTCAGTCCTTCTTATCGAGAGGAATTAGGAAGAATGAATTTTAAAACATGTATTTCCCAATAAAATAAGGATGCATTTAATTAGATAGTCATGTATAAAAAACATCCACTAAATTTATAATAATTATATTTGTTATATTAATAAATACATTTTGGTAAATATAGATAAATCAAATCCCAAATAAAAAATGGAGGGATGGAGAGACCCCATACGTTCTCTCCAAATGCCTATTGCACAGGAAATTAGTTCAAAGATAATCAAATTAAATTCATTAATTACATAATTTAGAACCACATATACATTTATTTTATTTATAATATTTTTATTACGTTCATTTATTTTCATTATAATGGTTTATAAAGCTTAAATTTTTCATTCATGGATTGTAGACTTGATAATTTCATTGATAATATACTATTTTATATTTATTGATGTTTCTATAAAATTTGAATAGTAATAAAAATGGGAAATAAAATTGAATTATTTCAAATAAATGAGTTTATATACTTCTATATATCATTTATCTTTCATGTATTACAATGAATCATTAAATAAAATGTTAATGTCAAATTTTTAGTAAATTTTTACATTTTTCACAGCTATCCTAAACTGGTAACATTTTATTAATTTCTATTTTTTTTATATTGGATCAAGATGAAAAATAAGTTATAATAAAAAATAATTATATTATTTTACAATAATCACGATATTATGACTATCCATGTATTAATTAATGGAAAAAAAATTATTTTCAATGGAGACGGTACACTTCCCAAAAGTGGACAACAGCTTTATTTCATTTCAAAAGAGGATATGAGATAAAAGGTGAGAATAATATTTTCAATTAAAAATATAATTTTACTATATATACATGACAGTGAAATTATAACTATTCATTGTTGAAAGAGTTTAGGAGAAGTTACAAGAAAAAATGAAATTAAAAGAGATTGGTTGAGAATATTACCTCTGGTATATGACCATATTGATAGAGTAGTTATCAAATAGTGAATTAAATTTTTTTGAGACCAAAGACACATGAATAGGGAAAATTGGAAATTTAATGAAATTTTGAATTATATTGAAATGACACAACTCATATAATATTTGAAGAGAGGGGGTGGTATTTATTAGGTAGAGAGAGGTGTATTATAATCATTAGATTATATTGTTTCTCCATGAAAATTAATAGTGTGTGTTCCTTTGAATAAATAATGTATATGGTTTTGGATATTTCTAATGAATGTTTTCATTTATCACCCACGAATTAAAAGTTAATGTAATAGTCTTAAAATGTGAAATACCATAAATTGATATATTTCACTATTCATTAAAACGTAAACTACTGTAGAGAAATTTCAAAAAAATTCAATAACAATTTTTCAACAAGTAGATTTAAAAATTGGAATCAATTTTTTAAAAATATTTAATAATTATTTTTATTTCAATTTTTAAATTGAATCATCACTTATACAAGAAATATAAATTTTTATATTGTAATAAATTTTTTTACTATTTGAAATATTTAATAAGTTTCCATAAAATTATCCTATAATTATAATAAAGCATAATATTAATTTAAGCGTCTATTTTAAGATTGTTTTTAAAATACGTATATTAATTTTAATATTCATGATAAACATTTCTTTTTAAAAAAATACAAACACCAAATTTTACATTATTAAAACATTTATTAACATATTCCAAGAACTAAATAAATCATTTTTATTTTAAAAGATAAAAAAATTTACTTTCTACAATTATAGGTGAATATATTATTCTAACTAGTAGATTATTATTCCTAATAACCAGATTTCTATTCTAATTTTCATATCTATAATGTTCATATTGGTTATTTGTTTTCATTAACTACTACTTATTTAATAAATTATTCATTCAATTCAGCATTATCTCAAGGTTATATAGTTTCATCTTGAATATTATTTTAGAATCACAATTTTGTATTTCAATATCTTTTTTAGTATGTGTAGTCATTGAAGTGGATCAATCATATCCAAAACTTCCCATTCTTATATTCTTATTTTTTATTAATTTATATGTTTAATATTTGTCACTCTAATTTGATTTTTTGAATAATGTATCATTATTCATTTACAATAAAAATATTTTTATTTCATTCTCTATAGGATGTATGGGTTTTATAACATTCTAATAATTCGATAAATTCTATTTATATAATTATGGGTTGTTACCCAACCATTAGAGCACAATACCATTTTTGAATATTACCTACAATTACTTCAATTAGAGAATGATACTATTATTGAATTGTAACATGAGGTACTTCCATTGAAATATCAAACAGTTATTACTTTAATCTAATATGGTGGATCTAATATTGATGAATGTATATATAGTTCCCAAGGAGATCATGGTGAAACCATCAATGTGGGTAACTGTAATTTTTTTTCAAAATAATCATTGAACGAATATATATATATTGAGAATTAGAATAACCACTTGGCATATTGAAATTTGATTAGTGTTATCCCCTTTCTTGAATGTTCTTATTCTTTAATGTCAATTCAATTTATTCTCCTTATATTCTTGGACATCCAAAAGAATCAAATATGGAATTATTATGGTTTCACTAAATAAATAATCCCAAAACACAGTAATACCCTCAAGGGTTTATAGGGTATAAAAAAGTACTTATAATAATCAAATTGTTGGATTCATAGGTAGGTCATGTGAAATTGATAAAAAATCTCATGAATTATAGATATATTTAAATTATTAATGAAAAATTATTGTGTGCAATATTGAACCACATTGGACCCCCATATGTATCTACCCCTCCTATAACTATTAATGAATGTTGTAACCACTCGATCTATATATTATGGATCAACACTAACTGAAAACACACACACTGGGGACTCTTAGGCATGAACTGACTATTAATACCCACTATCCTAAACATATTAGCATATATTTTGTACAGATATTTCAAGCTTATACATGGACTTTCTATTCAAACAATCCTCTTTGACAGGTCCCTTATCTTTATAACCCATAAGACTGACCCTTGGGTGCCCTAATGAGTGGTTGATGGGATTGGCCTTTACGGGATGTTCGTGGATGATTTTTTTTCATATTCAATCAAGTTAAATCACTGTAAAAATAATAATAAAAATAATATTTATTAATGGTTAATTTTTATTCAAATGTAATATTAAAATAGGTAATCAATTAATAGAAATATTTTTATATAATTAACAATATATTAACACAATAATGCTAGAAAAATTATTGAACATGAGAAATAAAATACATAAACCAATTAAGATAAAAAGTTGTAATTTTTTAAAACAATAAAATAAAAACAATCATACTAAAAAATATCCACCATTATATAATTCTCAATAGAAAAATATTTAATTTAAATAAATTAAAATTCTTCCATAAAATTATTCTATTCAAATTTCTCACCCTCATTGATATTTAACAAAAAAAATATTTAATTAAAATATTATAAATAGTATAAAAAAATAAAGAGGGGATAAATCTCTAGTATTCATTTAATTATTTACAGGAAAAAATTATAATCTATAAAACATACCATATAATTCATTCATAAATAAAATAGGAATATTTAACTATTTAAAATTAATTTTTTCAAACATAAATATAGTATTTTAATAAAAATGAACGAGTTTAATATTTTTATTGGAATGTATTCCATAATAATATAACCATTATTAAATTGATTTCTTAAGAAGTGTTATTTAACTTCTATATGTTGAGTAATAGAATTCTGTAAATGATTTTTATTTATTGAAATAGTTTCATTTTTGTCAAAATATATTGGCGTATTATATATTTATACATTGTAATCACATATTGTTTTGTTTATAGAGAGGATATTATTTAAATAATTAGAAAAAAATTCATTGAGCCTCAGTTTTTTACAATGAAATATAAATTATTTTTTGGAACTCCATGAAAATAAAAATGTTCCTATATGTGACAATAATGTGATGTTTTATTACTATAAATTTCACAGTCTCAAAAGTCAGAATCAGATAATTAAATGAGATTAAAATTATTAATATTTTATTAAAATTTACAAATTTTAATAGTATGTTTTAAATCACTTATAAAAATATTAACAGCTATTAAAATATTATATTTAGATTATATTTATATATATAACCCATAATTTCAAAAAAATATTATCATGCCATTATGATATTAAATACATTAGTATTTCTATCAATCATGTATACAATTTATCAATTATTTATTTTCTTATTTCAAGCACAACTAGTTCCGAATTTGTCCTCATTGGCGCCCTCAAGGTTTTTGTCAAATATCGAATTAGTTTAGAAGAATGTTATTATCATACATACAATGATTTTGGAAATTGTAAAATTTTCTTTTTTTAGTATAATGATCAAGGAAATAATTTTAATTTTCCAATTAGAATCATACCAAATTCATTTGTCTTTAATTTTCAAATATCATTACTAAAACTATCATTCATATATCCAAAATCATTATCAAAAACATATATTTATATTAGTAAAAAATTACATGAATCATTAGTTATAAATATGTAATGGTAATTCCTTCCTTTATTAAAATCATTTTATAGTAAAAATATAATTACTCTATCATACCAAGCTATTAGGGATTTCTATCGACCATTTAATTCTTTTAATATTTTAAAAACTTTATTTATAAATTCATTAATTTTAAAACTAGGTTTCTAATCAACATTTTCATCTTCTAAAATTAGTCAATTTAAAATTTCTATTTTTAAATCCATTTGAAATAGTATAGAAATATTCGAATTATGAAAATGCTAATAATATATAAAGGGATTCTAATTTTGAAACTATTTAATATGAATATAAAATAATAAATTCCTTGATCTTGTAAATATCCATAGTAAATTCTCCGATCTTTATTTCTAAATATATTACCAATCTAATTCGATTTATTTTAAAAATTCCATTTGGTTCGAATAGACAATTTATCATGAATAAACATTACACGATTCCAAATATTGTTCCCATAGAGAAGTCGTAAGATCATCTAGAATATCATTTATCTAACATGAATATTTTAATTCTTATAATTATTTAGTTACAATAATATCTGATAAAATAAATAATCAACATAACAATTGAAAATTGATTTTCAATTTCTTATTTAAAATTCAACATTTGAAATTAAATTTCATAAGGAATGTTCACTTGTATTTTTCCAATTAATATGAATTGAATGAAAATAAATATTCTCCAACTCAACTTATTTATTATAATTTTCATATTTATATTCATCCAAATTTATATATATAAATTGATCAATAGAATCATTATAATTTGTTATCTGGTTTATATAATTTTTAGTGAACATTACAAGCATAGATTTTGAAATTGTCAAAGTTCACATTTTATATAACCTATAAGATTTAATAGTACTTTAATATCGATGATAAATTATGTCATAAATTTGAAAATAATATATATCTAAATTACCTATACAATTTAAAATGAAAACTCAACAGTCAAAAACACTATAATCAATAATATTGGGATTATTTTATTTAAATATATAATAAGGGGTTTTCAATAACATGGTTCTAAAGTAATTTTTTATAGTTATAAGAAAATTTTATAATTAATTCCCCCAAAAATAATTTCTTATGATGATTTCATTAATCATTGTTCTTTCAATTTCGTGAATACTTGTTTAATTTTATCTCTAAATCATAATTTTTTGTTGTGTTTCAGTGGTTTAAATGTTATGAAAATATCATTCATAATCATAAAAATATCAATATATATATTAAAAAATCATCATAATTTTAAATTATAATTGACTAAATTAAATGATAGTTTTGTAATTTGAATTTGTTTCCTGATTATAATAAACATGATTAAGGATTCACATTTATTGGATAAGAGAAGTGTCCAGATGAATATAATGATATCAG
Source organism: Viscum album (assembly GCA_963277665.1). NCBI lineage: Eukaryota > Viridiplantae > Streptophyta > Magnoliopsida > Santalales > Viscaceae > Viscum > Viscum album. Next base: position 145,484,089 of record OY728133.1, on the reverse strand, counting down.
TAATGATTCAAAATGAAATATCATAATATCTACATTCTAAATTCAGTTGGATCTAAATAAATATATATGTATATGTTCTATTCATTTATAAGTGATGACCAAATTAACAAATCTTAAACAAACAATGAGATTATTACCCTTTATAAAATAGTGACATAAAAAATATATGTTTATTTTATTTTTTTCTTTAAAACATATCAATTGTTTTCCAGATTGTGTAGATGTCATTGATAAACATATAACAACATTCTATGAAAATTAATGTGGGATTTTTCAAAAGGATTAATGCACTATACATTTTTCTGGGATACATCATAAGAATATATATAATAGATATTTTATTTTATATTTGAATAAAATAATATTGTACCATAATTAAAAAATACTATAATTATCTTTAAATTGTACACTCATTCCATCATAAACAATTTGTGATATGATAATTAATATTTATTTTAATCCCACTATAAGTAATACATTGAAAATTATAATATATTTTAATATTCATTATTCTCTAATAAAATGACAAATCATTTAGAATTTTCACTAAAAGTGATTGTTCCCTGATCACATGAATTAAAGGATAAAATTCCATATATGTCACTAGTCATGATCATTGTACATGCTATGTCCCTATATTATGTATTTTTAGAAAAAATTATTCCAGTTTACTATAAATAAGATTAAGTAGGGAGTTGTTTTCGTACCCTATATATTTTGTGTCTGAGTCCGTAAATATTAAAACTATTTCAACCCAAAAATTATTTAAGAATTTTTTTAACAGTAGTCACGAGGCTATATTCATAGATATAAAATCCATGGTGTGAGTTAGTTATTTTGTTAATATGAAAAAACATTGATTTTTTAAATCCCCTTTCTAATAACATCTATATCATATAATATTTGAAGCATTTTCATTTTTTATTTTAACAAATATTTGTATATAAATATTAGAAATACATATGTTATACACATATAGAGTGTTGTTAATATTGTATTTTCTCAAAGACATCATATTTTCATATTGTACATTTACATGAATGAAAGTAAATTAGTTTTATTTTTATTCAATAATTTTAATTTTTTATTTTCATTGTATACATGAATAGATTCTAGGTTATCACATATTGTTCTAGTCAAACATTATAACGTATTTCATATTTTAATATTTTTATGTTTTTTACTACTACATTCCATTTCAATTTTTTAATAAATCACTAAGTCGATTTTTAATTTGTTTCTTTTTTGCATCTATTTTTTTCAATGAATTAATTTAATCAATCATTCTCAACTATTAACACAATTTTTTCCAAATCATAAAAATTGTACTCTTCAATAACATTCTTATTTTATATTTGTAGGCGAAGACAAGAAATATAATATTGTGTAGTTATCTTCTTAGCTTACCAATTGAAGAATCAATTATATCCTTACTAAAATTAATTGAAAAAATTATTGATAGCCACATTTTGGGTGAAGGTCTAAGAATTATTTCAATGATAGCATCAATATTTATGGTATCTAGGAATATAATCATATATATTAAATTTGTTCTAAATATGTTCCCTATCTCATTGATTCTCTCTTGAGGACTCATTCTAAATTCTTGGATCATTGATATATGAATACCTAGATTGGTTATTCACATATTCTCAGTTCCATGATGGCTGAAATTTAAAAACATTAGGATGTTAAAATAATTTTTATAATATGTAATACAACTATACATATATATACAAAATAAAAAATATATGTAACTCATATATTTGTAATTAGAGATATTTTTTATCATCTACACCATATAAAATTTCATAAGGAAAATTGTATATTGTGTATGTCAAAAAACAATACCCCAAATTATAAAACCTTTTTTTTAGAAATACCTCCATATGATTCTTCAACTTAGAAATGCCTATTCCATTGAATTGAATAGGTCTAAAGGGATTCAACACCAAATATTATTGACATTTTATCATAATTAATTGGATATTATCCAAATAATATTGATATAAGATAATGGATAGTTCAAAAAAGATAATGAAACCGTTATAACCAATTCTTTAAAATGAAACACATGTTGATCCTAGGTTTTCAGTCCCAGTATAATAATATAGTGACTAAACGTGGGGGAATATTCCATGTATAATAATTTTATCAATAAATAATATTATATTTATGATGTAGAGTTAAATGTCCAATGATAAAAGAAATAAATAAAATACGATGTTTTTTATATTTGTTCAGATAACCATGATCCTAATCTACTCTGTAATATCCTCTATTTTGATAGAAGATTAGTATTTAATAGTTCCAAAAAATGAATAGGGATTCATAACCTAATTACAAACATATATAACTTTTTCACACCTCGTAGTATAACCCATATCATTTAGATCTTTCACCACCAACATATCAATTTTATAGTTTTCACAAACTACCCTTCCATTTATGTTGGAGGAATAACATGTATGATAGTTTTTTAATGGGAATAGATTAAACTAAAAAAGAACATTAAATAGAGTGGAAAAAGTTATACAATAGTTAATACCCTGTAAAATATAAATCAAAATTTTTGGTGATGAAATGTAAATTAGATGGAACATAATATCATTAACCACTTTATTAATTCAATATCAAAATGTTGAAGTCCTTTATGATCAAAATAATGGAAATTTATTACATTTCACTGCTCATAATATATTTGTATTTTTTCTATCTCTATATCAAATTATCAAACATCATTGTTAATCATGGTGGATGAACATATATAAGATTCCATTATTATAACTTCCAAGAATAATTGTGTTAAAAAACCCTAATAATATTTTAGGATCATTTCATTGCACAATCATAGAATCATACATTATAAAAATAATAAATTAAAATAAATTTTTTACCATAATATGAATTATTGATTCTTATGTTGAATGTATAAAATAATTTATTCCAATTAGAAATATATAATAATGCTTTTTCATGATTTTTATAAAAAACATATATCTTACATATTTTGAAATTTTGAAAAAATAAGATTATAAGAAATGTAGTTTTTTATAATACGAAAACATTTAAAAATTAGGTTATCATATTGAAAACACTGCTTCTAATTTTTGTTTTTAGAATATTTTGTTAGAATATTTTTTTAAACAATATAAAAGATTTTTTTCAACATTAGTAATTAAAATAAAATCAATATCAATTTAATTTTAAAAAAATTGGACTCGTGGTAGATTAAATTTATAAAGAGATTTAATGAGTGGTTTCTTACAGTGAAATGATTTCATCACATTGATATACCTTTATAGAATATTGACCAATATGAATGTTATACTATACTATATGATATTCCAGTTGGTGATCTTTTATTTGATGATATAAGGTTCTACTATCATAAAGTGAGGTAATTATTCTTTCATGATGAAAGAAAGATTGACCTATCCTTTCCCCATCAGTTTAAAAGGATTCATATAACTTATGATGGTGATAAAGGTTCCACCATTGGTCAAACATAGAATTTTGGAGCTACAATCGATGGAATTTTAATCAATTGAAGAATCCATCAATGTGTTAAATCTATTGGAATAAGCTACCATTGTTGAATAGTAGCTTAGGTACCTTTATTTTCCTATTTAATGATACTTCGGTTGAATTATGCTATCCGACCTATAGTCGATACATGGATCTAGCATTCAAAAAGTGATCATGGTGACAATGTCCTAGGGGATAACAATTCATCCATGGAAGATGAAGCTTAAATCTAAAAAGAATATTATAATGTAGAACAAAACCCTAGATGTTTGAGAAACCCTCATTAGTATCACATTATATTGAGGTTTACATGGATTAGATTTCTCTCAATATATTATTATGGAAGTCAAAATCAAGAAGGGGTGTGGATGCTTGGAAAAAATAAAACTATTGTACTGAATACCATTTTGGGACTAGAGGATGATGAAAATAGCCTTCAAATAAGATAAGCGTGTAATCCATCAAATGTTTAGTGTGGGACTAGTCATATGGAAAATGAAACAACAATATATTTAAATGATTTATTTACATATATAATTTCCTCCATTTTCCCACATTTGACTCTCACATGTGCTAGTCTTCACTATATAAATTAAATCATTCCAAAACAGATCAAACTATCTATGGTAGGTTATCACCCATTATATATCATGAAAACCTATCCTTTAGAATCGTTCACCTATATGTTCTATAGAACTAGTGTCACGAACCAACCTGGTTCGACCCTGAACCAGTCACCCGAGCCAGTCCACAACATATACTGAGAGGCATTCCTAATCCTCAGGACTGGTGACAAGTTCCAGGGTATCAAAAGAGTCAATGAAGTAATGATTTCTCCCAATGAAAATTAATAAAGTAGTGGAAATAAAATATACTAACACAATGTAAATAAACAACATGAAATGAAATAACAACCAATAACAACAAGCTAACCTGACAACAACCAAAACTCCTCACCACCCAGAGAGTCACTCAATAAAACCACAAACAACTCTCAACCATGGAGAGAAAGCATGAGTCCATTTGAAAATAATCTCAAAATAGGAAAACACAATAGGTGTGAGTATTGAAACTCAGTATGAAGGCCAAAAAAATTCTATTCCCAATGCACATACCATTAAATAAAGACTTTATCAATTCTAGGTTAGAACTAAATTATATAAAATATTGGTTTCGACATATTCACATTCATTTCTAAAACAAGTAATATTCCATTTCTCTTTTTAATATAAAAACAAGGTTAATAATTGAAAGAAACGGGTTCATTGAATTTTATGACATTTTTTTAGAACAATTTAGAAATCCAATTTTTAGTTGTACGTAAAAAAACTACACACAACACACACTAGGCCAATGGAAAAAGTGTCACACCTGCTCTAACAACCAAACTAGACCTCTCAACCATCCGCCACATACAAATAAACACTCAATAAAAACATGAGTAGAACCTCGGAGCTCGTGAACAATCCAAAATGTAGTATTCGTTTGACTCATCCTGAAGGAATGCCTACTCCTGCTGATGACATAAATCCCAAATGCCCAATGTTTTCCTACATAACCTAATTGAGGGTCCCAATCCCCTAGAAGAGTGTCATCCTTATTAAGGGGCACTAGCCTGTGTGTAATCTAAACAAGTGCATCAATATTTCTAAGAAGATTCACTTACTATGCCAGGTTCCCATGTCAACACATATAATAAACGGGAAAGAGGAGAGTCAAAAAATTAATCAAGCAGTACAATTACCACACAAAATCATGCATTCAACGTAAAAAAAATACCACATTTGTGACTCCACTAATAGAGTTTTCCAAAATAATTCATTTTATTAAAGTACCAAATGGGCCATCAACAATTTTTAGGAAAATCGTCATTTCTCAAGTAATCCAAAACACAAGTTTGAGCTTCAAAATAAATCATTTCTCAATAAACAAAAACTACATTTATAATTCTGTGAATTATGTTTAGAGGAAAAAAGGAATTATTTCACTACTCAGTGTCCTCTCATCAAGAAAACATTTCAAGTGTTGTGTATAAAATAAACGGCTATTTTTACATCGAGGGATCATTTAAAAATTTATCATTTAATATTATATCTTATATATTTAAATTTATAAAATACCAAGCATTTATAAATTCAAAATTTAAAGGCATGTGTAGTGGGGGACCTACCTCGACTTGCATCTTGAACACGATGACGTGACACACCTCACATAGACGTACAAGAACACGCAAGCCGGTGGACAGGGTGTCGTAGTGTCACCTCTCCAACATGGTGCAATAAACGCACAACAAATAAAAACACATAACCACTGACTTAAAACAATTCAAATAGACAACCAGCGCAAAAGAACCACCTCAGTATCTTTTTTAAACACTAGTCACACTATCAATACTATATATTAATCCCCATTAAAATATATAAAGTATTTACAAAAAAACTAACCAAAGCCAGAATAATTCACTAGTCATTTTAAAGAGCCACCTGGCCATTTCAAATAATCTCTATGGGTGAAAAAATAGAAAAAAGTATGCAACACGATGGAATTAACATATAAATGAAAATTCACCTAGAATGTTTTTCCAAAACCAAATTCGCAGTAACCATGTTATTTAATAAATCATTTAAACTTTTATAAAACAATTTTGAAAAGCACAGCGCGACTTTAAACACACGAAACCAACATAAACTTCCTAAAAACACATTTATGATAAAATTCACACCAACTCATTTCTAAAACGAAATTATCAAACCTTTAATATTTCAATAAACAAATATTTGTTGGAACAATGTGTATTTAACCAAAACAACACCATACAAAAAATGAACACACCACTTCAAAAATCAAACTCATAAGAAACTGTTAAAATTATTTTTCCAGAAAAAAAACATTTAATAAATCAGATAGACACCTAATAAAAAATTTCCATGGTGCACAACAATGTTTTATCACAAAATAACACTAAAAATATACTCTTCAAAAGTCAAAAAACAAAATAATACAAAATTTAACTCTAAACAACAACCCTAATGAGAATAACACCAAAATTAACAACATACTACCACAAGGGGGTTGCTGATATTGAAAAATAGGGGGTGCGTCGGCTTGGTGCATGTAGGGTGCAAAAGGAGGTGTGCAGAATGGAATGGGAGTTGGGCAAGGAATTCCATAAAAAAGGCCAAGCATTGAGGATAGATGGTCGGTGGAGTGGCACCATTAATGAGTTGTGGCTTATAAGGCCCCCATCCTCTGGTTTCCCGGAGTCGGTGCTCTGGTTATGGTGTGTAATTTATTTCAAACAAACGGAACAACCAATTTACTCATCATAACCCATCACAAAGAACTTTCTAGTTTAGATCCTGAAGAATTAGAGTCAACCGCTTCACTTCTTCCTTACAAAGATAAGATCAAAATCCCAATACTTGGAAATACTCTATAAACTTGTAAAAATTTCATCAAAAACATAGGGTGAGCATTGAAATACTGAGTAAGGGGTTTTGAATGTACATAAATCCCACTTTTGATAACTACCTTTGAAAATAATTTTCCATTCTTAAAATAATATTTTTAAAGGAAAGTCACAAGAAAAATCAATGGTTGATATAATACAGTAAAAGAACATCATACTTATGCATTAGCACACATAGTTGAAAACCACTTAATAAACAAGGTAAGCATGCTAGTATAAAAAAGGCATGGGTTTTACTAAGTAAAATGGATATAAACAAGAAAGGTGTGTAGGAACAATTAGGCGTAACCATCATCAGAGTCGTGCAAAAGAACATTCTCTACAACTTATAAAAATGCACATCATGACATGATAATTGTAATGCAACATTCGTAATAAAAATTCTTGGAATGAAAACTGGTCATGCATCAACATTGCCTCATCATAGGCCATGTGTATTTTAATCTGATACTCATAGATAATGGTTCCATAACCAAGGATGTTCCCTTAGTTGGAATATTCACTTGGTTGGTCATATACTAAAAATGTACACTGACAGACTCATGATCTCTGTGTCAAGGACTTGTGCCATGACCAAGGGGTAATAACTCAATCTGACTATCTTGAGAACTATCGACGCATCGAAGTGCTTACTTTTATCGGTCTCCAACATGAATGGATTACTTTTACCATTCCCCAACATGGAGAGAATTCATTTAACCGAACCCCATCCCGGTAGTCCAATACATTTCTCACATGTTAATAAGGTTTGATATTAAGGTGTTCCATACCACTTTGAATATTTAACTTGTATTTCATATTACCCAAAGGTGTCCCATACCACTTTGGGTAATTTAATTTTTAGTTAATTAACAACATATGTCATATTCATGCATTATGTTCAATAATAAATAATGAAAACATTATAAATATAGTCTTAAAATACTAGATATAACATTTTAGTTAATCAATCAAAGGAATACATAGAGTAGTGGACATTCTTTGCACATAAGATAGCACATAAAATTACTAATGATTAGGGTTTTTCACATGAAATGATAGCTTCTTAATTGAAGATCCTTTTCCATAGAAATGAAAACTTACTAAAAAATAATTTCATTAATTATGATGATAATGAACATGAAATTAGATTCAAACATAATATGATTGGTCAACAACATTTACAGCATTAGGTTAATGACCATATGGACATGTTACATTAAAATTTTTTTAAACTAATCTCACGAATTCAAAACATATGAAGTTAACATAATTAAAACGTTTTAAATCAATGTATCTTTGACAAAAATACAATTTAATTTAGGAAATACAAAAATTAACATCTATTAAACGCCATTCATGTATTGGTTTCTTTTAAAACACTGATTCTAAATATTAATACATTAAATTAGGGTTCCAGAAACTACATAACTATAAATATATAGATATATATAGATACAAAAATAACCAGATTAACCACTAATAAACACTAAATATGGTTTAACGTTGAATAATTAATGGATACAACATGATAACATAAACCCATGAACTATAAGTCCTTTAATTTAAAATAGGCTGAGGCACATTATTTTTAAAACATAAATTACCTCGAGGGTATATGACAGTATGACTAATAAATTATACAGTCTCTTTTATGTAAGCTCATATATAAAACACATACAGGTTTAGGTAAACACTAAAACCTTACATGTGTTAAAACATAAATTAAATCCAGAGAACTATATTTGAAAATAGGGTTAATTATATATGAAAACATAAACACATAAACACATAAAAACTATTTTTTTAAAACTATAACATAGTTCCACGTAAACCAGAGACCTAGTTTGCATCAAAAATATCATTCATAGATAGTATTCAAACAAAAATGATTTGTGTTGAAATACATAAACTTATAAAAAAATATGTAGTTATACATATAAGGCATAAAGATCATACATGATGGGAATTGATTTAAAAAAAATTCAAATGTATAATTCCTAATATAAAATACTGAATTATATAGAAATCATAGAAATATATTTGGATTGGTTACATATATATGTGTATACTTAAACCCCCGGAAATACATATAAACAAGATATGGAATGGTATTAGTTATTATAAAAACATCTCACAACTAATCTTATATAAATACTTGATTAAACAATAATCATAAACAACCACTTTGGAATCCCTTAAACAGGGAGTGTTTAAGGGGTATACCTAAACATATATAAAATTATATATATATGTATTGTATCATATGGGTTATATAAACCAAACTCAAAAGAAAACAAAAACCCTTAAATCATTTTAGGGAAAAAAATAATAAATACCATTTCATATTCCATACACCCAGCCTTCAAATGAGGAGAGAAATGATGCATATACTGAATATATATATGTTTATATATATATATATACATAACTTATAACCGAGTACACTCAGTGTGTGTATTGGGTTTTAAATTATAAAGAGGAGGGCGTATCCCCTATATTGGTAGATACAAAGGCAAACACCCCTTGAAGCCCCATGTTTAAAAAGAATGGTTTTCATGGAATGTAAATACCTGAAAATATAATCCTTATATATATATATTCATGTATATATATTTATGTACCGATGATCATGGGTAGGTTCGGAAAAAACACATAAATAGGACACACTTACTTGGCTGTGGAGGACACTCGGATCCGAGGAGCTTGCTGGTTTAGCTGGTGAGACCGTGAACAGATCAGGAGTAAGAGGGAGATCTTGGGGGTATGGTTTATATAGAGGATTTAGTATACTTATAGTAAATCTCTCTAGAAGATAGGTCGAGCCTACAGTTTCTTAGGAAGGTGGGGTGCACAATGGTCAAAAGAAATAGGGGATAAGGAGGTGACCGTGGAGTATTGGGTGAACCAGTGCTGGAAGCGGGACCCTGACGTAAGGAAAGAGATGACGGAAATCACAGGAAACGATGGTCGGTATCCGACTTTGGTGAGATAAAATGGCTTTGGTTAAACGTGATGAAACAAACGTTAAAAAAATCAATGGCTTTGATTAGTCCTGATTTCGATCAGACAGATGAGGGATGCACGGGGTCAGGATTAAACCCGTGATGGCTTGGATCATGTGATTGGTGAAAAAAAATTAATTAGATAATAAAAATATAGTAAAATTAGACAGTATACTAATAAAAAAATACATGAACATTATAAATTGAATTTTTATACAATTTAATAAATACTTTTAACTTATTATTTTCAAATATAAAAATACCATTGTAGATTATGAAAAATACTTTAAATTTTGATATATCCCTTTAAAAGGATATATATTTCAATATTAACATACTAAACATTTATTAGGAACGTATATATTTTAAAATCAAAAATCCAATTTATATCATACTCCACTATTTGATTCATGAAATTATTTTTAAAATACCAATAGTTTTTTCCAATTCGAAATACATAGTTTTAGAGATCCAATAAGATATATTTTACAATTATTGCAGATACCCATTAGACATGACTTATGGAAATTTTTAAAATACTATGTTTTCCACCATATAGATATCATCAGGATTTTGAAAAATCAAAATAGATTCATTTTCAAGAATATTATTTTATTTCAAAATTAAAATACTCGATGATATAATTCTAATCTTGTTCCCATATTAAAATATTGAAATACCATATGATTATAAGAGTGTTATAAAGACAAAATTTTCATAAAAAGATGAACTTTATCCATGGAAACCCAACAGTCATATATATAACGGTCATAATTTCCTAAAGGACCATTATAAAAACAGGGTGGTAGGGTGTTTCACATTTTCAAAACACTTGACCCTTGGAGGATGGTTCTCCTCATCACATTGGTGTTGAGTACGTGTGATGTGGTTCTAGCGATTATGTATTTCACACTAACAGACGCAGAATATAAATACTATATGATTACTCAAGTTTTTATTCTTATCAGTCTTACTATGGCCATGTTACGTCATGCACAAGGTGTTCTTGGTAAGTTTGGGTATTTTTAGTAATGTAACATTTTAATGTATACAAGTTCTCTTTGTTCTCCATTTTCATCATCTATTTAGTTTTGATTCCTTTATTAGTTCCAAAAACAAACCATTTAAAACAAGAAACATCATTATAAAACACAACATTATTCACTTAGTCTAGATCGTAAATCCTAGGGTGTCACATTATCCCCCTCTTAAAATAATTTCGTGTTGAAATTTGATTAGAATACATGCACTGAATCTTTCACACGGCTCCCCTGAAACTGTTGGTGATGTCCCTCTTCCTCCACCTTCTAAGGAAGAAGTTACTATTCAACTCTACTCGTAGGGCAGAACAAAGTTCACAGGTCTCATCATCCCAAATATATTCTTTGAAAAATGGATCGTGGTTAAAACCAAGCTCCCATTTGATATAGGTGGTTTTCCAGAGACGGAAATGAGTGACATCATGCTCTGCGCCATCCTCTTGGATTTTGTTCCTAAAGATCTCTCGAACCATGACATATTTTAATAATTCGATGAGAGATTCAAAATCATAGAGGTCCCCAAGCATGCTAAAACCAAGGATTTGGTACATAAAGACTGCACAGAAGTCCAACTTTTTTGCATCTTCTCTAATGGACGTGAAGGCCAACCATTTCTTATTCACGGTGAAACACAAGAAGAGTCCCTCATATTACTTCTCTTTGTTTTTATAATTCCCAAATTGTGCATTGGCCATTTTGTTATACATAACTTCCACTCCCTGAAATATTCGAACGACATTCAAGCTTTTTGATATTTCATAGATGGTTTTGCATGTGAGTCATAATCTAACAAACGGTTGGTAACTTATTGTGCAGGATTTTGCTACAATAGTCTCTATGATCTCTGTAGGGAGGGTCAAGAGTCTAGGTGTGGATCGCTGGGTTGACATCTGAGAATTTTAAGAACAAACCCTACATAGTAAAACATTATTAATGTTTTTGTGTTGTATTAATTTTCCATGGTTTCCTAAACAATTCCTTTGATTCCAACTATAAGGCCCCCAGCCTCCGGTAGACCGTATTCAATGCTCTGGTTATGGTGTGTAATTTATTTCAAACAAATGAAACAACCAATGTACACATCATAACCCATCAGGAGGAACTTTCTGGTTTAGATCCTAAAGAATCAGATACAACCGCTTCACTTATTCCTTACAAAGAAAATTTCAAAATCCCAAAACATTGAAAAACTCTATCAACCTATAAAAATTTAATAAAAAACGTAGGTTGAGAATTGAAATACTCAATAATGGGTTTGAAAGTACTTAAATCCAACGTATGAAAACTGCCTTTGAAAATTATTTTCCATACAAAAATTAATTTTTAAAAGGAAAGACATCAATACAAATCAATGGTTGATATAATATAGTTAAATAACTTCATACTTATGCATTAGCACACTTATGTGAAACCACTTAATAAAAAAGGTAAGCATTCAAGTATAAAAATGGCATGGGTTTTACTATGTAATGTGGGCATAAACAAGCAAGGTGTGTAAGAGCAATTAGTTGTAACCATTATCAGAGTTGCACATAAAAACATTCTCTAAAACTTATAAAAATGCACATCATGACATGATAATTGTTATGCATCATTTGTAATAAAAATTCTGGGAATGAAAACTGGTCATGCATCAACATGGCCTCATAATATTCCATGTTTATTTTAATCAAATACTCGTAGGTAATGGTTATACAACCAGAGATATTCCTCTAGTCGGAATAATAACTTGGTTGGTCATATACTAAAAAAATGTATACTGAATGACTCATGGTCTCTGTGTCAAGGACTTGTGTCATGAACTATGGGAAATAACCAAAATCTTAATGTCTTTAGAACTATCAATGCATCGAGGAGCATACTTTTACTAGCCTCCAACCTGGAGGGCTTACTTTAACCAGTTCCCAACATGGAGGGATTTATTTTAACCGGACCCCATCCCAATAATCCAACACAATTATCACATGTTAATAAGATCTATTATTCAAGGTGTCCCATACCACTATGAATATTTAATATTTATTTCATATTACCCAAGGTGTCCCATACAACATTGGGGAAATTTTTTTTAGTTTATTAACAAGATATATCATATGCATGCATTATATTAAATAATAAATAATGAAACCATTATAAATTTAGTCTTAAAATACATTATATAACATTGTAATTAATTAATCAATGGAATTTCTAGAGTAGTGAGCATTCTTTGCACATAAGATAGCACATAAAATGACCGATGATTAGGGTTTGCCACATGAAATGACATCTTATTAATTAAAGATCCTTTTCCATGGAAATGAATACTTACTAAAAATACATGTCATTCATTATGATGATAATGAACATGAAATTAGATTCAAACATAACTTTATTTGTCAACAACATTCACTACATCAGGTAAAGGACCATATGGACATGTTACTTTCAAAATTTTTAACCTAATCTCACTTATTCAAAACATATGAAGTTAACATAATTAAAACGTTTTAAATTAATGTTTGTTTGGCACAAATACAATTTAATTTCTAAATCACCAAAATTAACATTTATTAAACAACCTTCATGTATTGGTTGCATTTAAAATTGTAAATCTAAAATAAATACTTGAAATTAAGGTTCTAGAAACTACATAATTATAAATATATAAATATATATAAATATATATATATATATACAACCATAACCAGATTAACCACCAATAAACACTACAACATGTTTAACAAAAAATATTAAATGGACACTACATTATAACATAAACCCATGAACTCTTTGTCCTTTAATTTAAAATATGCCGAAGAACATTCTTTTAAAAACATAAATTATATCCAGGTTATATGCCAATATTACTAATTAATTAAATAGGCTCTTTAATTTATTCACATATGTAAAAAACATACAGGCTTAGTCAAACAACAAAACCTTACATGTGTTAAAACATCAATTAAATCTAGAGAATTCTATTTGAATATAGGGTTAATTATTTATGAAACCATAAACACATTTACATATAAAAACTATGGTTTTAAAACTATAACATAGTTGCACATAAACCAGAGACCTAGTTCAGATAAAAAATATTATTCATAGATAAGTATTTAAACAAAACTAATATTTATTGAAATACATAAACTTATAAAATATATATAGTAATACATATAAGGCATAAAGATCATATATGTTGGGAATTGATTTTAAAAAAACATTTTCAATCATATAATTCCTAATATAAAATTCAGATTTATATGGATATCTAAGTAATAGATTTGAATTGGTTACATATATATGTGTATACTTAAACACCTAAAAATACATATAAATAAGTTATGTAATGGTTTTTCATAGGAGAAAAATCTCACACAACTAAACTTATATAAATATTTGATTAAAAAATAATCATAAACAACCTCCTTGGAATCCCTTAAACTGAGAGTTTTAATGGGTATATCGAAACATATATAATATTATATATATACTTATTGTAACATATGGGTTATATAAACCAAAATCAAAGTAAAAAAACCCTTAAATCTTTTTAGTGAAAAAAATAATAAATACAATTTCTTATTCCATACACCCAGTCTTCATAAGAGGAGAGAAACAATGCCTATATTGAAAATATATATTTATATATATATATATACATATCGTATAACCGAGAACACTCAGTTTGTGTATTGGGTTTTGAATTATAAGGAGGTGGGGGTATACCCTATATTTGTAGATATGAAGGAAAACACCCCTTGAATCCCTCTGTTAGAAAAGAATGGTTTACATGGAAAGTAAATACCTGAAAGTATAAAACACATATATATATATATATATATTCATGTACATATATGTATTGATGAGGATGGGTAGGTATGGAAAATTCACATAAATAGGACACCCGTACTTTACTGCGGAGGACGCTTAGATCAGAGGAGCTCGCTGGTTTAGCTGGTGATACCAAGAGCAGATCTGGAGAAAGAGGTAGATCGTGGGGGAGAGGGTTTATATAGAGGATCCAGTGTACTTATTGGAACTCGATCTTGATGTTAGGCCGAGCCTATGGTGACTTAGTAAGGTGGGGTGTGCAAAGGTCAAAATAAACATTGGAGAAGGAGGTGATCATGGCATCTTGGGTGAACTAATGCTTGTAGTGGGACCCCTACGTGGGGAAGGAGACGACAAAAATCACAGGAAACGATGGCCGAGATATGAATTTGGCGAGATCGGATAGCTTAGGTTAAATGGGATGAATTGGGTATTTAAAAAAATCAACGGCTGAGATTAGTCCATACATCGATCGGACGGACGAGGGTTGCGCGAGGTCATGATTAAACGTGAGATGGACTGGAACACATGATTGGCCAGAAAAAAAAAATTAGATAACAAAAAAACAGTAAAATTAGAAAATATAATAATAATATAAGACATGAAAATTATAAATTGAATGTTTATAACATTTAATAAATAATTTTAACTTATGATTTTCAAATATAAAAATCTCATTATAGATTTTAAAGAATACTTTATATTTCAATATAACCCTTTTAAAGGATATATATTTCATAATTAACATACTAAAATTTTATTAGGAACTTCTATCTTTTAAAATAAAAAATACAATTTATATCATACTCTAATATTTGATTCATGAAATTCTTTTTAAACGACCAATACTTTTACCCAATTCAAAATACATAGTTTTAGAGATCCAATAATATATATTATTCAATTATTATAGATATCCTTTAGACATAACGTTTGAAACATTCTAAAATACTACGTTTTCCACCATATAGATATCATCAAGATTTTGAAAAATCAAAATTGATTCATTTTCAAGAATATTATTTTATTTCAAAATTAAGATACTTGAAGATATAATTCTAATGTTTTTAACATAACAAAATATTAAAATACCATAAGATTATAAGATCATTATAGAGATATAATTTTTATATAAAGATGAACATTATCCATGTAAACAAAACTGTAATATATATAACAACCATAATTTATTAAAGGACCATTATAAAAATAGGGGTAAGGGTGTTTCACATTTTTAAAACACTTGACACTAAGAGGATGGATCTCCTCTTTCCATTGGTGATGTGTGTGTGTATTGTGGTTCTGGAGATTATGTTTTCCTACTGACAGACCAAGAAGATGAATACAATCAGATTATTCGAGTTGTGACTCTTAGCTGTCTTGATGTGTCCTTGTTAAGTCTTTCACATGGTGTTCTTGGTTAGTGTGGGTCTTTGAAGTAATGTAACATTTTAACGTATACTAGTTATCTTTATTCTCCTTCTTCTTCATTTTCTTTGTTTCGATTCCTTTATTAGTACCAAATACAAACCATTTAAAAAAAGAAACATCATTATAAAACACATCATTGTTCACTTAGTCATGTTCATAAATCATGGGTTGTCACATGGCTAGATGGTGGAGTTGGGTGTGCATAGTTCTTGGCAGGACGAGGTGGGGAGTCGGAGTAGGTTGGTGCACAAGGGGGGAGGCGAGGCCGGTGCACCTACTCAGTAGAACAACATCAGACCAGGAAGGCCTGGAGGGTAGCTTGCAGATAGGGGAGGCCTGGAGGGCCAGAGGTGGTGGGTGCGGAGAGGGTCTGCGTGCAATGGGGGTAAGGGGAAAATGAGGGGGGGGGGGTAGGATTAGGGTTACTTAAATAAATTATAATAATAATTATAATATTATTATTACAATAATAATAATAATAATATTATTAAAACCAGAAATAAAAAAAATAATAATAATATCCATAATGGAAATAATAATAATAATAATATTATTATTATTAATAACCAATAAAACTAATAAAAATAATTATAACAATAATAAAATAAATAACATATACTATAATGAAATAATAAAAAAAATAATAATAATGGTAATAAATAATTATTAATAATAACACTAATATGAATAATAATAAGAAAATAAATGATCTTAATAATATTATCATATACAACACTAATAATATTCCTTTCATCGTTAATTTCATCGCTTCATTTTAAATTTCGGGAAACTATGCAGTTAAACCTCATGATTGATAATAATTTTAAATGGTGAAAATAATGACAATCATTCATTTTTTAATAAAATTCACATTTTTAACAATTTTAATAATTATATACTATTAATATACCTTTTTATAATAACAATTCTTCAATAGTTGTTTTTCATTAATGGTAATAATATATAGTGTCTTCTTTATTTTAGTTCAATCTCTTTCTGCTTTATTTAATTATATTTATTTGAATACTATAACTGTGCGGTTCGGGCACGCCCCAAGTGGACATGCATGGACCATTCGATAGCTTCAATCCACTCCATAAGCCACTGCATGGGTACCCAGGCCAACAGCACGGCTACCGCTAACCGTGTGGTGCTTGCACTGCGGTCTAAGACCCATCTCAACTGTCGTAAATAATTAATAATAAAGTTAATTATTATTATTATTTTTATAATAATAATAATAAAATTATTAACCATAAAATTTCCAATCAACAAAATGAATCACAAACTTATCTCATTTTATATTTTCTTTAAGGCAGGAAATTTATACCGAGGCCTAAGTAGAGTCTAGCGGGGTTTGCAAAATTCCCTCCGCCCATGCGACCAATGACGTCAGCTAAAAAACATGAACCTTTTCACATAACTCCAAAAATTTCATCCAGGACTCAACCTGAACCCCCATAAAATTTATTTAAAGCCAAAGAAATAATGAAATAGAATAATTAATTTGGCCGAGGTGTGACAATTCTCCCCACCATAATGCTTTCCGCCCCCGGAATTCCACAAAAAGATCTAGACCCAAAGATTAAACTTATCAGCTATCACCCACCCCCAAATGTTTAAGCCCCTCCAATTGATGGATCTAAATAGACATCGAAACCCCATGACATGAAGCATGTCCTCAAAAATGGAAAAATTCTAAACACCACAAAAAATCCCAAACCATCCATTTCAACAAAGGAATAAACAAACATAAATCACTTTTCAGATTTATCTCCATAATCTTAGTCCAACGGAACTGTTGGGTGTACTCAAATCCAATAGTTTACCAAAGAGGAAGAACATAAAATTAAGTGCTTCCACATGAGACCACTCTCCAAAAAGCGATACCCAAACCAAAACTCTGATACTAACACGGGGAGGCCCGAACGGACTCCCAACATAAGGACTATGATTACTCCAAATTACATTAGGTGTAACATTGCAAGACCCAATATGAGTCTCCTCACCATAAAAATTGACGAGATTAACTAAACATGAAAACATTCCACGTAGACTAAAAACCCACCACCATAAGGGGGGATAAGGGAAGGGCCCAACTGATAGCACATCAAACTATCGTCATCACCTCATCAAGAATGTTGCACCCTCCGAAGAACACAAAACATTACACCATAAAGATAATGTTTAAACCAATTCCCTTTTTCACCATTGGGGCACTCCTTACTACGCGCCAGCTTCACTCTGGGACCTATGGCTGGAGCACCGATAATTGAAGCATCTCATGCCATGTAGATAGTCTTCAGAAATTCTAAAACATAACCCACAAACCAGAATTTCACTGAGCACACTTCCAATAAAATAAAATTTTCAAAGAGGTTCAACCACAACCATTATTATGACTAAAAGAAATGGGACACCGAAAATTGATACAATAGACGATTACTACATGAAAAAAACACAATAAAGAAATAACCTCAAAACGGTCCACAAGCATTGCCCTACTTCTGATGATGAGCTGAGGTGACCTTTGATGGGCCATGTCTCGCTTCAGCACGCTTCTTGGAAACACTATGGGAGAATCACTGCAACTAACCCCAACATCCACAGGTGTGGCAGGGTATCAGAGCAATTGAAGATTTCGGCCTCTTGTGAACCTTCCTATGGCACTAGGTACATATCACGACATTACGTTGTGGAGAAGAATATTGACGGTTTGGAGGCCTCTTGATTCCTCTATTAGCACTACCAGTATCTGGCCACTTCTCATTCTTTATATCACCATCCTCTGCACTACTTCCCAAATCTAGAGGTTTCTCCACCTCAAGTACTCTTACTAACATAGCTTCAGTAAAAAATTATTCCCCCACAATATTCTAGAAGGTGGTTAGTTTAAGCTCTTCCACTTTTGATCACATCTCATGTTGAAGTCCAGACTCAAATTGTCGATCTTTCCCAGGATCATTCGCAACAAACCATTGGTCATAAGGAATGAGGTCTACAAAATATCGATAGAATTCCAGTACTGATTCAACGACCTTTTGAAGACAACACAACTCCATCCTCTTCCTTACATTAGTCAACTCCGAGAAGTGTTATATGATGAATGATGAATTGAATACTCCCATGTTAGATCTTCCTAAGGCTTATTCTGAGACACAGACTTCCACCATTTCCAAGTTGGGCCTTCAAGAATAAAGGTATCCAACTTCAACATTAATGCCTTAGGCTTTTCAATTAAATTAAGTTTAATCTAAATCATCTACAACCACTATTATTCCTCATTAGGCTCTGCATTCCCATAAAAGAGTGTAGGTTACAACTTCCTGAACTCCATAACATATTCTATGGGCTGATCAACTGGAGGATTCGCTAGGGGCGCACCACCAGAATCCTCACCTTGGGCATCCATAAAACCATCATGGGGGTGAACACTGAGGAACAAGTAAACAAAGAAAATAGTCAAAACATGGTAATTTCTATTTCAATTTCATCTTTTACGAATTTAAAAAATAAAACTTTATATAAAAATTTTCCGAATGAAGGAATAAGAAAACGATTCACTAAGGGAAAACTAGTGATGATGGGTGACTCAGACATATGGTTGGCGACCATACGCCAGTCACACCATCATCACTGAGAGAATTATTGGGTAATTTCCCTAGCATCACATGGATTTCCAGACCATTTGATCTCAAAGAGGTCACCTGCCCAACACCCATTTAATTTCCCAATAAAAAAACCCATAAGAATCAAATAACATTGAATAACCCGAACATCCCATGGCAACCCGATGTTCGAAACGAGCAAGGGTTCATGAAATCCTTATCTTCTATATGCCTCGAGTCCCGAAAATTCTACTTCTTCTGCCATGAGAACCACAAATAACGTTGGGAACTCTGAAAAACAAGGTCTTCTCAGGAGATGACCACCTTTGATACCATTTTGTCATGAACCAACGCTGGTCGACCCTGAACTGGTCACCGATTTGGTATGTGACATGGCCCGAGAGGTGTTCCCAATCCTCCCTGGTTGGAAACAAGCGCTAGGGAATCAAAAAAGAGCAAGGGGGAATGATTTCTCCCAATGAAAATAAATAAAGCAGCAGAAAGTAAATAGAATAACATAATATAAATAAACAACACGAAATGAAATAATTACCAATAATAGAAAACTATCCAAAAAATGACCAATACTCCTCAGGACCTCGAGATTCAGTCACCAAACCATAACCAACTCTCATCCACGTTGAGCATGCTCGATTCAACCTGCAACAAAACAAAAAACTGGAAAACAATATATGCGTGAGTATTAAAACTAAGTAGGTAGGCCTGACTAATTCTATTTTCAATGAACATAATATTAAATAAAGAATTTATCAATTCATGGTTTGAACTCAATTATATAAAATATTTGTTTCCACACACAAAAATTCATTTCTAAAATAAGTAATAGTCTATTTCCCTTTTTAATATAAAAAATGTTTAGTGTTTGAAATAAATAGGTTTATAAAGTTTTAAAACATATTTTTGAGAACAATTTAGAAATCCTATTTTTATTTGTTAGTCAAAAGGAAAACTACACAAAACCCACACCATAGACTAGGGAAATGGAAAAAGTGGCACACATGGGCCAGAAACTAATCTAGACCACTCAACCGTCCGCCATATATAAATAAACAATCAATAAAAATATGGGTCGAACCAAGGAGCTCGTGAACAATCTAGAGTATAATATACATGTGACTCATCTTGAAGGCATGCCTACTATCGATGACGTCATAATTACCTAATGCCCGATGTTTCCCTACTTGGCCTAACTGAGGGGCCCAATCCCATTGTAGAGTGTCATCCGTACTAAGGGACACTAGACTGTGCGTAATCGAAACTAGTGTGTTAATCATTCTCAGAAGATTCACTTACTATGCCAGGTTCCCATGACAACACATATTATAAAAAGGAAATAGTTGAGTCAAAAAATTCAATCAAGCAGTATAAACATCACACACAAAATCATTTAGTCAATGTATACCAAATATCACAACTACGTCACCCCAAATAGAGTTGTCCAAAATAATTAATTATAATAAAGTGCCAAACGAGCCTTCACCAATTTTAAAGAAAATATTCATTTCTCAAGTAAACCAAATGACATGTTTTTTCATCAAAATAAATAATTTATCAATAAACCAAAACTACATTTAATATTTTGTGAATTATGTTTAAAGACCAAACATTCATTATTTCACTTCTGGGTGTCCTCTCATCAGGAAAACATTTCATGCGACATGTATAAAAATAAAAGATATTTTTTAATCGAGTGAATATTTAAAAATTTATAATTTAATAATATTTATTATTTTTTAAAATTAATAAATTATCATAAAATTCATAAATTATATATTTGAAGGCATGTTCATTTGTGGACCTACCTCGACTCGCAACTCGAACACAGTGACATGACATGCCTCGCATAGATGTACAAGCACGCGCAAGACAATGACTGGGGCTTTGTAGAGTCACCTCACCAACACACTGCAATAAATGAACAAGAACTAAATACACATATCCACTGACATAAAACAATTCAAATAGACAACTAGTGAAAAATAACCACCTTGTTATGTTTTCAAATCACTACTCAAACTATCAATACTATTTATAAAACCCCATTAAAATCTATAAAGTGGTTATAAAATACTGACCAATGTCAAAATAATTCACTACTAATTTTAAAAATAAACTTGACCATTTCAAAGAAACACTAAGATTACAAATCTAGAAAAAATCGCACTACATGATGTAAATAACTTTTAAAATCATGTGTGCCTAGACATTTTTTTCCAAAACCAAATTCACAGCATCCATGTTATTTAATAAATCATTTAAAATTTTCAAAAATTTTTTTGAAAAGAATATCGCGACTTTAAACACATGAAAAAAACTAAACCTCTTAAAAAACTTTTATGATCAATATCCCTCCAAAAAATTTCTAAAACAAAATTTTCAACCCTTGAACATTTCAATTAACCAACTACATGATTTAATAAAACACTATTTAATGGCGCAATGTGGATTTAACCAAAACATCACCACACCACATATGAAAATACCACATAAAAAATAAATCTCATAAGAAACTCTTAAAATTATTTTCATAGCACAAAAAAAATTTAATAAATCAGATATACACCTAATAGAATATTTTCATGGTGAGAAAAAAAGTTTTATCACAAAACTACACTAAAAAAATTCTCTATTAAATTCAACAGACACACTAAGACAAAATTTAACCCTAAAAAACAACCCTAATGTGGATAAGACAAATAATAACTACATACAACCACAAGGGGTTGCAGATTTGCTGAACCAGGGGGTGTGTCGGTGTTGTGCGGGCTAAGTGCTATAGTAGGTATGTGGAATAGATTGGGAGTTGGGCGCGGAAGGATGGGGCGAAGGCCGATCAGGTAGGCTAGACGGCCGATGGAGTGTTGGAGGGTGGCGGTAGTGGGGTGATGTCATAGGGAAGGGAGGCTGAAATACGGTAGGAGCGCAACAAGGGAGGTTGGGAAGGGAGCCGGTGATGCTAAAGCTTGGGCTGAGGGGTGTTGCGTAGCAAAGCAGGAGGGGGAGATGTCGTGCAGGAGGTTGGCGGGGGGAGGTGTTGTGCAGGAGGCACAACTGGATGGTGGAGTTGGGTGTTCCCAGGGATTGGCATGCCAAGGTGGGGAGCCGGAGTAGGTTAGTGCACATGGGGGAGGTGAGACCTCCGCACCTGCTCGGGATGACAACATCTGACAAGGAAGGCCTGGAGGGCGGCTTGTGGAGAGGGGAGGCCCGGATGGCCTAAGGCAGCGGGTGCAGAGAGGGTCTGCATGCAGTGGGGGTAAGGGTAAAATGAAGTGGGGTGGGGGTGTAGGTATAGAGTAACTTTATAAAAATAGAATAATTATTATAATAATATTATTACAATAATAATAATAATATAATATTAATAATAATAATAAAAATAACAACCAATAATAAAAATAATAATTATTATAAAAATAAAAAAATAAATAACATATAAAATAATTAAATAATAATAATAATAATGGTAACAAATATTTATTACTAATAACACTAATAAGAATAATAATAAAAAAATTAATAATATTAATAATATTATCATATCCAATACTAATAATATTCATTTCCTCGTTAATTGCATCACTTCATTTTAAATGTCAGGAAACTAAGCGGTTAACCGGCACGACTGATAATAATTTTATATTGATAAAATAATGTCAGTTATTCCATTTTTATTAAAAATAATATTGGTAACAATTTTAAAAATTATATAGTATTAATAACACATTTAATAAAAAAAATTCTTTAATAGTAATTTTTTTAATGGTAATAATATGTATTGTCCGCTTTATTTTAGTACATTATCATTTGGATTTTTTTAATATTATTTATTTTAATATTGCAACTACGTGGTTCGTGCACACCCCAAGAGATTGTGCATAGACCATTTGGTAGCATCTGTGCACTCCAGAAGCCGCCTCATGGGTGTCCAGCCTGACCTCACGGCCACCGCTAACTGTGTGGTGCCCGCACATTGGTCTAAGACCCTTCTCAACCCTCATAAAATAATAAAAATAATAATGTTAATAATAATGATTATTATTATAATAATAATTATAATAATAAAATTATTAACTATAAAAATTTCAAACAACAATATAAATCAAAAACATCAGTCATTTTAAATTTTTCCGAAGGCATGTGAATCATGTCGAGGCCTAAAAAGGGTCACACAGGGTTTCCAAAACGTGCTTTGACCATGTACATAGTGACGTCAGCTGAAAAACGGGATGTTTTTAACATAAATCAAATGTTTTTCGTTCGGGACTCAACCCGAACCCAGAAAAAATTATTGATGGCCAATGAAATAATGAAATAAAATAGTTAATTCGATTGAGGTGTGACAACTACCCTCAACCAAAATTTTCACTTTTTTGCTCACTAATTAGGTCTATACATAGCCTAAATATGAAAACAACACTACAAGGCAAGTACCTTGTGATTAACTCCCATGGGGTAACCCTTATTTCCCTTATGAGTGGATGATATTCATGGACTATATGGGCTGGTAATTATTGTTACATAATTGTTTACAACATCCATCAAGTATTATCAATGTCTAATTATCACATAATAAAAAATAATAACAATGAATTATTAATCATATATTAATTAGTAAAAGAAATAAATTATAAAAGTTTTTAGATATGTATTAATATATAAAATTTGTATATTGAAGAATTTAGTTGAAATCAAATAAAAAAATAATTAAATCAATTAACAGAAAATATTTCTATTTATTATAACAATAAAACAAAAACTATAAAAAATATTTAGAGAGAAACACTAATAGAATATGTTTAAAGAACCAGATTGTATGGAATCATGAAAGGTCTTGATTATAAATAGAGATCACTACATACTTGTGTTTGGATGTGGAAATATAGATATGGTTAATTTAAAAACCAGAGTGCTATGATTAAATAGATAGGATGGTGGCCAAAATATCTAGAATATATATTAGTATAAATGATGTTCACATCAATTAGTCAAAAAATATGCCCTGGATGATCACGAAAGGCAATTTTAAATAAGAAATATTATGTTAGTGGATTCATATAGAAATATTCCAAGATGAGTATTTACACACCGTGAAAATTTATAAATAATGTATACATGATTTGGAAATATTTTGATATTTTCTGAGAACATTAATGTTGTCTATCAGTTTTACATGAATGATTAAAGATTATATGAATTGGAATGAATTGGTGTTATGTATGTGTATTGATAATTTTATATTATTTATTTGTATGTTATTATAGATATATGAAATAATATGTAATATTACATTCTAGTACAATATAAAAATGATGTTATATAATGATTTTTCTATATATAAATAATATATTTCTCATCATTAACGAATATTTATAATGAATTTTCAAATTATTTTAAATTTATTTCAACATATTTTTTTTGAAATCATATGCATCAATGGTGTTAATATCATATTATACCACCCATGAAATTTGTCTAGATGGGTTTTGATTACGTGATGATGAAATAATTGTCATACTAGGTTCTTTTCAAATGGATATCATATAACAAGAGTATAAATTTTTTATTATCTTATATCTCACATATATTTTGATTTCTTTGTATAACATTTTGGGTATAAATTATATTTTCATAGAAATCAGTGGGTATAGATTTATATCTAATTATATAATATTAATATAATTAGGGAGTGATAAAAATAAAATATAGAACTATATACAACTTGAATGAAACAGGAATGAGGTGCGAACCCAATCCATTATGAGAATATTCCATCTAGATTATTGCAGTATAAGGAAAAATGATTTTATATTGTAATCATTTTAAATTCATAATATTTTAACACATAAATATGACATTTAATTTTTCGTATAATATACTCTTATGGAAATTTATTGATTATTGATTATGTTTCACTAGTATGACTCGTGCATTTTATTTATTACAGAATATTTTATCAGGACATTCGATTAATGTTCTATGACTTGTTAATAATTAATTTATATGTAATGACTATGTAATTATACCATCACTCTTATATTATGTTCAGATATAATATTTTATTGATTTCTCCCATGTTTTCCCTTAACCGGTAGTTGAGTAACCCCCTTTTTTCATTGCATTTTCTCCAAGTTATGAAAAAATATATTATATTGGATATTTTTAAGAATGGTAATATTTTATAAAGTGTTTTTGAGATATTAAGAACCATTTAAGAAATAATATTATTATATATGTCATATATAAAGACAAAAAAATTATGGTACAATGGAGTTATATTGTTAATTATATATTAATTTTATACAAAAACTTATGAAATATGAATTAACAGTAATCTTCAGTTTCTTTCATTGGTATATCATCTATGTTATATTATTTTTTGAGAATTTGTTTTTAGTAATTAGAGAATATAAACTATTAAAACCATTGAAACATCAGTTTGATATAAGATAAACCTAAACTTTCATTAATGTATAGATTTATTGATAATATATGAACTTTCAATAATTATTATAAATTAAGAAACTAACTAACTATAAATATTGGTCCTTTTTATTTATATTAACAATTTTATAGTTTGATAATGTTGTTAAAATTAAATAAAATATTGAAATATACTTTTATTATGTGATCTTGAACTCTAAATACCTTATCTTTATTTTCCAACTCTTTAATATGTAAATAATTTAATAATAGTATCACATCACCACCTCAATAGATAATTAATTGTAATTGATGAATAATATTAGATTTTAATGAATTATTCTAATTAATATAACACTTATCGAATTAAATTTTGTGGGAATATTGTTTTACAAATCAATTTATTCTTTTTATAGTCATATTATATGTTATTTTTTGTATGGTTTCACTCTCTCTTTATAGCGACCAATTAAATTTCCAATAATTTCAAGTCTTATGTGATATTCTAAACAAACATATTATCCTCTGTCAGTGTATGTATTAATATTAATTCAAAATGGAATGTGAATCTAATATATATGTCTTATTTTATATTCATGAAAGGTATTTCTCTCAAATAGAATCGCACAAACCCAATAGTGGTGATATGAATATTGTATGGGAATATGTAGATATATTTCTTCAAGAGTATCATAGTCATCCCCATAATAATGATGTTGAATTATAAATACGATGTATATCCGGAGAAACTACTATTTCATATACTATATGTCAATGGTCCAAATTGATTAGTACTAATTTATGATGAATCTCTTGGATAATATAGAAAACTTATTCATATAACCTAGTGTTTAAAAATTATGTTCCCCTAAAAAAATTTATGAAGGCATGTGTATTAAAATATCATTTTGTTGATTACTGATAAATTAACAAGATCATTATCTAGAATATTTTCCTTTACCCCATGTTGGTAGATTTTTTTATCACCTATATATATCATATCTATTTTCTAATAATGATCTTAGATATTGATATCATCAATTAACTGTCGAAATTGAGGATATATCTAATACAACAATCCTTATAATGTATGGACCCTATGTGTTTATTGTTATTTAATTTAAACAATCAAATTCTATAAATAAAGTTATGGATATAATTAACAGGGACTTTTGACATTACATTTATTGATATTTTGTAGTCCATATATATTATATTCTTCTATTTTTCTAGGGCACAAAACATAATGAGGATTAATTGTGGATTTTATTGAAAATCAAGACAATAGTTATTTATTTCAAATTGTCTTGTATTAATTATTTATAGACAAATTATCTTTCTCGGTCGCTTTAATTATAATCGGGGATATATCAATGGATCCATAAAAAATTTATAATATAGAGAAGTTTCATTAATAGACCATAGTTATTGATATCTATTTTATTCATTTATTTGTTAGAAACTATAAATTTTATTTTATAAATTTATCATGGATATGAGATCCCATAATATTTTTCATATGGAAGGGATTCATGTACATTTTGATAGATGAATAAGATTTATATTTTAGTGATATGAATTATCATTTGGTTATTGTGCTTCTACTCACACTACCCCATAGTGAAGAACTGTTTGTAATATATAGTGATGAATCAAAGAAAGGATAAATCTATGTTATCACATAAACTGTTATGGTGTCAGTTTATGCCTCACACCATTTGAAGGATAAATAAACACACTAACTAAATCATGATTTGGATATGTCATCACTAATTTTTACATTTAAAATAAAGATTAATTATCATTATAGTGTAATTTCTTATTCATATATTGATCATGAAATCATGATTCATATATTAACATTGATTGGGATATATATTCAACAAAATAGATTGGTTATGACAAATAAATACATTAGAATCATTTGAAGGAGAACATGTTGGATGAATCAATGAGTCATAAACATTATATTATCATCTCCATGATTGGGATAGAAATTATTAAAAACATATGGATATAGGGAATATGGAATGTTAAATTATTGTAAATATGGAAATATTATATCTTTCTCAATTGTTGTTTCAACCATCCACTTATGTTAAAATTAAAGAGGAATTGAAGGAGTATGTGGAGTTGAAAATTAATATAAGGAAGTCTCTTGAATTAATAAATGGTAGTGATATAATGATTAATATTACAAATCAAATATGTTTTCATTAAAAACTATAATTTAGAAAATATACATTGGATAAAACACACATATCTAAATTCTATATCCCTTCACGGAGTAAAAATATTTATTGAGATGTCATCAAACATTTATGGAATGCTAATATGATGATGGATATTATGGAGAATATATATTGATGCTTAATATGTCAAAATTATAAATATAAACATTAAATGTCTAAGGGGATGATACATACATTACCTAAAATTATATTGAAATAGGAAAAAATAACCCTAGTTTTTTTTCATATTAGTCACAATTATATATAAAGGCCATAACTCCATTTGGATTATACCTGATCTTGTTTAAATTTTTTTAAATTTCCTTTGTGTAATAGAATATTTCATGAGTAATAATCATTCCATGATATAAATTTAAAAAAAATTAAGGCTATAATTAATACCACTGTCAATTTTATTTCATCATGATTGGAGTTTTTTCTAAATGTTATGGATAAGTCTTCAATATGAGTTCAATACATTGTTTAGAAAAAATAAAACATATATCATAAAATAGATACTATATATGAGAGAACTGTACATACCTTATAAGATATATAGTGCGCCTTTTTCCATAGATATCAAATGTGATTGGGATTAAAAACACCCTATAGTATAATTTTTATATAATAATATATTTCAACTATGAATTAAAATTGATCATTATGAATAATTATTTGGAATGAGTTATATTAATATAAATTGTTTTGAGGTTATTAGATGAAAATTTCTATTATGACATGAGATGGCATAGAAAATGAAAGAGAATGATAGATCTACTCCTCGTCCCATTAGGGAAGCCTGGTGTAGACAAAAGTGTTTTAGTTATAATCATCAATGATATATGTAGATCAAATTTTGTTATAAATGAATCTAACGTAAATAACCTTTACATAGGAATATGATATTTTTAATAAAGGGGAAGATGACCCATTTATATTTTATTCCCTTCTTGATTCTTGATAATATGAGGTCTATATCTTAGTACCGGTGCTTCTACTGAACCTTTATCTTATAAAATATGGCTTCCACATACCTATTATGAAGAATTAAAAACTATATCCAAAACTATTCTAGACTAAAAGGCTGTAAAACAGTGGCATGATATTTCTTATAAATAATAACAAGTTCATATTATTGATGAGAGAGATAAAATGTTTTAAAATATGACAACTCACACATGAAATCTTTGTTGAAAACCCACAAATTATGGGTTGATTCATGGGACCCTCATGAGATAATGATTTAATGGTACTATCATATTTTTGTTACAGTGAAATATTTTTAGGGTATAATTATTATAAGGGGGTGTATTATAATGCCACTATATTTTAAAATCAATTTTTTATTAATTTGAGGAGATAAATGTATTTTTTTGAAAAAGACACTGTAATTATGTGAAAAATTCCTTACGAATATTATGAATTTATGTATATTAATAGATAGTTATGTGGTATTATTAAAATAATTGTCTTCGTAAAATTTTTGAAATTGACAAAATGAAATACAATTAATTCAAAAGAATATTTTAATCAATTTTATTGGTATATAAATTTTTGTGAAATTAAATAATTTTTAGGAATTATGTAACTAAATATTATTTATATAAATAAATTAATAATTAAAAAAACCATTAATTACAATTATTTAATGGTTATGTAATGATAAGAAATATTATATTAATAATAGTTCGTTAAATGTAAGTGTTTTCTTTACAAAAATTGTTTTATTGATATTTTTTTATTAAAAATTAATTTTCTGTTATTTCAAATATTAATCCAATGAAATTTTACTTTTATTCATGTAAAAAAATAATTCTCATTTATTGATCTATTTTAAATTAGTTTAAATGAAATTTAAAATCATTTGACGGTTAAAGGAGTTGTTTTTCATTAATCTATTTTATATGCGTGCAATGTATTATATCTTAATGAATGAAATTTTAAATTATTTATGAGTTATTGAAATTTAATTTTTATATAATATGATAAATAATATAAATTAACATTAATATATTAGTTTTTTCACGGAGTGTTATTAGAAGAAATCAGTTTTTATGCATAATGTTTTATTTCTTTCTAAATATTACTATTATATAATATTTATAGGGATATTGCAAGTAATTTTTCCTAGAAGATCAATTGAATGAAATAAAATGGATTCCATATTTGGAATCATAATAATTAATATTATGAGATAATTTTAACTTAAAATATATCCATATTGACTAGTTAGTATGTTATAAAATATTATCACTACTATAAGAGTTAAAATACATCAAAATGGGTTAAACTATCAGAGAGTTATTACAATTTCAATAATAATTGTCAAAATATAGTTAGTTTTTTGGATTTGTACCTTAAAATATCAATTATTTTGAATTGCGAAAAACTGGATCCACTTTCTTTAATTATGAAATTTATCATCTTTAAATTTTTTTAATATTTCCAATGGTATAACTCCACTCTCTTATAAAAGGAATCACCCTATTATCATTTCTTCATAGTCATTAGGAATTAAATCATTTACATTACCTACATAAATACTATTACAATATTCCTACCCACTTCATATAGTAATTGGCCTAAAAAATACCATAAAATTAATTAATTGAATTTAATCTAAGGAAATATTCAAAATGTAGATGAAATCATCATAACCAAGCGGTTTCTTGTTTATTTCATATTATATATCATATACATTATCAATAAAATTATATATACAATGAGATTTAATAAATATTAAGATATTTATATTATTGAAAAAAACATCAATATTATCTTCATCAAATGGAAAATGGATATATCTCCCAGGCGTGCTATAAAAACTATCTCAGATAATATAAATGTTTAATTTATTATCACAAATATCAAATGGAAAGTTATATTAACAGATATAATAATTATATTGGAGTGAAAATTTATTATTTAACAATATCCATTTCCATTAACATAAAATTTCTGTCATCACCTATGCATATGAGGGAATAATATGCTCCTTGAAGTGTTGTTGATAATTTTTAACCACCACCATAAATGCATTTTTATAATAGGGTGTATTATGAAGAATTAGTATGTTAATTAAATAATTATGATTATTTATTTGATGAAAACCTAGATAAATATGCAGGGAATTGTATAATCAAATAGAAATGTGATAGAAAAATGAAACGATTAACAGCAATGATTTTTATTTTACTAATAACATTTTAATAAATGTGTGTTTATAGGTTATGAATCAATAATAATTTGGAATATAATTATTAATATGATTGTTATTTTGATTTATAATAAATATTAATTTATTATTTCAGAGTTTAGATTTTGTGTGATGAAATTTAAGGCATGAGTTATTGGTTTATAAGAAAATAACAATTTTAATAGGGATTTTTCATATTTAAATATCCATTAGGGGATTTTTTTACATTTATCTATCTCTCATAAACCTAAAATATTTTATTATCCTCTAATTATTTATTAGATTATAATTATTTAATTAAATTTTTATCTCATCAGTACTGATAATACCAATATTTGTTTTATGATGAAAGAATGACCTTTTTCACTTTTTTCAGCGGAGAATATTTTTATTCCTTGTAAATGGTATTATAAATGTTTCAATAATTTTTTTTATATTTTCCAGTTATTTTTTATAGATATCTTTTAAAAATATTTTTTCCTACTCAATGGTTTTAAAAATGTAATTTACATTTATTTCCATAAGGGTTATATTTTTACTTTTTACAAACATGAGAGTATATGTATTTAAATTGTTTCCCAATTTATCCCCATTTCCCAAAATGATGAAAAATAATCATTTTAAAACTTATTTTATATGAACCCATATATTTAAAATTGAAATCCTATATTTAGTGAAATATTTATTATAAATAATATTATGAAAAGGATCTTTTATATTTTTTTAAATCATTATTATAAAAATTTTATTATTATTTTTATATATGTCCACATACTATAAGAAATTATATTTGTTGGGTATAATGAGATCACAGACAAAATAAAAAATCATCCTTTATTAAATAAGAGTAAAGCTATAAAATTATAACAATTATTTTTCACAATAGTCCATTTCCCAAAAGGGTTGACCACCCCAAGTATATCATTGTGAAACAAAAAATTGGGAGTAATAATCCATTTATTAGAAATATCATATTCCAAATAATTCATTGAATAATAATTATACCTAATAATTTATTTCATCGATGTAAATTCATCTATAAAATTAATACATATATAAGTAATCATCCATGATAGACTTATTTTACATTTTTGGTTTCCTACACATGAGTAGTGGAATAATATTCGATCCATATGTTGATGTGTCTTTGTTAAATTAAAAATTGAACCGAACTAATTACCCATGAATTTTAGCATCATTTTATTTATTTATACCCAATGTACCATAAAATCATTCTAAAGATTCACCTCCAATGTTCCATAAATTGACAGATATTATCCTTTAATATCGAACCACCTATCCATAGTAATATAATGTGTTGAGATACAATAATTCCAAATTTGAATTTTATTTTCATATTTTTAGGGTCAATGATATTCAATAGGGACTACCAATGCTAGAAATGAAACCACCCAAAAATAATATATTTATATTTTCGTATATCATTTGAAAAAAAATTAAAATAGATTACATGGAATAGATGAATAGGATTATGTGAAAGAGGAATCTCTATGTATGTATATAAGTGCACATGATTTCCTAAAGATCCGGGGATTCTTGTCTTAATAAAATATATTGAACCTATACAATGAGAAATATCGAGGAAATAACAAAGAACAAGTTGATTGATGTCCTCTCTATGTTGTTTGAAAATAATACATATCAAACATAGATTTATCCCAAAACCGTATAAAATATCATTGATGGATATATTTTAGTACATTATCCACAAATAAAAGGATAATCTAGATTGAGATATCCATCATTTATTTAGAGCCTTTTCCTATCTAGTAGGCATGCTTTGAACATTCTCATAACTGTAAGTCATTGGAGAGAGCTTCCAATTTGAGGTGGGCTCCTTAAAAATGATGTCATCATCATAAATAAAATTATATTCCAGAAATATATATTTAATTTCAATTTTGATCATATCTATAGGTTTATTAGTTTTATCCTTTATTGACAAATTTTTATCAATTGACGGATAATACAAATTTATCATATCAGAAATATGGGTAATTTTAATGTTTTTGATCAAAAAATTAGAGGTTAGATAAAAATTTTACATCTATAGAGAATTAATAGAAAAAGTAGTGAATGAATTTTTATGGGTAGTATAAAATTATGAATCTTCATTTCTTTAATTTGTCAATTTTATCCTTCTTAGGAACCTAGATATCATAAATGAAAGAACATGTGGCTTGTCATTTATATGAAACCACATGAAATCGGACGACTAAGAGCCACTGAATATACAATGATTTTTTATGAAAACCCGACCATAATCAATTTTTTGGAAATATTACTTCCATGATATAGTCAAATTTCTCTTATATAGAATTCATTCACTATATAATTTTTTATTGATAGATGTATAAATTATCTTAATAAATGTATCTAGACATTTTTAGAAAATAAAATAAAAGACAACTTTTGAACAATGAAATCCTTGAAAATCTTAATTCTACCCTTCATCCTAATTATATTTCATTTCCAAGAGGCCAAAGGATTTTCTACCAAACTCATAATATTTGAAAAATATTTTAAATGATGATTCCTCATGAACATAGGAATAAAAATGTTTGAAGAAGGAATCACACATTATTTTATTCCCTTATAATTCATAATGTAATATTTTCAACATAAAAAATATTTTTCAAAAATATAATAATGGTTAATGTTATATTAAATAATTAACTAATAATTTCCTAATATATATATGGACCTTTTGGATGTTTTAATGTTTATTTAATCACTTTGAGTGAAAAGTATAATGTCATCAGCATAGAGTAAGTGATTTATAACATTATGTCCATTGAAATATATGATGTGTTTAATTTTGTTAATATTAGCCATGTTTGGGAGGTGTATACTAAACTAACATAAACCTACTATGAAATTGATGGAGGGAAGAGGTTGAACTAGACATACACCTCTAGAATATATGGAATAGCTCTCAGAAGATCCATTAACATGGACTAAATATGTGTGAAGTATAGAATCCTTTTAAACAAATTAATTAAAATTCCATCAAAGCCAAAATTAATTAAGGAAATTGAATTGAATACATATACTAAATTATACAAGAATATTTACTCATAACTCTTGAAAAAAATGGGTCCTCCTATTGAATGATTCTCGAAAATATTAATACATTCGGAAGTAATAATAAATAAATCATGAATAGTTCTGCCATTGATAAAATCATACTTGTTTAGAGATGTAATTTTTTTCCAATAAAAGAAATCATATTTTCATGAATATTTGAAATAATTATATAAATAGTATTTATAAGGGCCACTGGTCTGAATATACAGATAACATTTTCAATCATTACATTTGGAATTAGTGAATGTAACTGAGCACTAATTCCTTGAGTCAACTGACTTGCACTGAAAAAATTATCCATAAGACTCTATGAATCATAATGAATAATCTCAAAATATTCATGAATAAGATAATTAGTGAACCTTGCCTAACTAGGAGATCTACCAAAATTAAGACCCAAAAATTTATCACTGCTATAAAAATATAAACGAATAAAAATAAGGCCTTAATTTTATTCCTCAATAATAAGATTGGGATAACGTCAGACACAATATCAATAAAATTTTTAGGCCAATAAATGTGTTAATTGTAGAATGATTCAACATCAGTAGAAAATTCTTCTCATTTATCATTAATCATTCCATTATCACTGAGAATGACTAGTGTTTTATTAATATTTCATACTCATTATATAGTATTAAAAAATGGAATATTTTCCCCCCATCTTAAGCTATTTCACATTAAATAAATAACATTTCCTAAATTCTCAATGATTAAAAATAGTATTATATTTATTTATAATAACATTTTTATATTCAAGGACATTATAATAATTATAACTTTTTTCATTATCTTAGATTGAATGAATCAATGATTCTATATGAAAAATATAATCCACAATGTTGATTAATCATTCTCAACTCCAAATTTTAAATTTTATTTTAATCACATAGAGAATAATCCAATAATACAAGGGTTGATTTTAGTCAATTAATGAATTCCATTTATATATGTCTATTATTTTCATATAATAATGTAATATAAAATAATTGTTGAATCTGAATGGGAAGGAAGGTTTTGTCTTGCTGTTGATGAGAACGGTCAAAATAAGATGTTGATCTGAATTCAATCCTGACAATTCGTTGAATGAACATAAGGACCAAAAATGAAGGTAAACGTTAAAAAAACCCCTCTCTAGATTAATGAAAACAACATTATTAATGATATCCAAGTACCATGTATATTTATCACATACTAGGTTGACCTAATTCAGGTTTTTAATTTCTATATATTTACAGATGTCTTTAATAGAAATAATATTACCTAAATTATCATCCAGATTATCAATGGAATTTAATTCCCTAGTGATAATCCTATAGAAATTTATTATTATAATTTATACCTGAATATTATAACAAAACTCTGTTCTATATTGTTATCTATGGAATGAATATATAAATGAATGAAATTATTTTCATCCCATTCAATTAATAGAAAAAAGTGAAAATATATTTAGTATAAATAATAGATTTTATTATGGATAATATATATTTTGATTATAAAAAAATTCTTTTCATGAAATCATTGAGATTATTAGTTCTTTTTAGTGGCTAATCCATATTTTCATATGATGAAATATTCAAAAAATAAATCTTGTTCAAGTTCGAGAGATATATAAGATATTGATTTTACATATCTATTAAATGGAAAAGATATCTTATTTTTTACGGTGAGACATTCCTTGGAATTGTTTCACATAATCCTCATATAAATTTGTTGTTAGAGCTAATTTCACCTTTTTTATACCCACAATAGTGTTAACTTCTTCTTAATTTCCTAATTTTAACAGCATTTTCCCATTCATTCCATAACTGTCATCATTTTCTATACATTGGGTGGCTATATTGGAATAGAACTTTAGAAATTTCAATTCTAGAATATCACACACTATAGTGAAATCACCATTTCTCAGGTTTCCTGTGAAATTTTTATACTCTATATTGTTATCAAATTTCTTCCATAAGTAGCTGGAATCTACAATTTCATCATTAATGTCATTTCTATAAGGTATGATTTCTCAAACATCATAATTTTTTTAGGAATAGCCTTATAAAATATAAAAGTTTTCAATATATATCCAATAGTGATATCATATATTCTAGGAGAAGCATGAATTCTACTTTTTTATTCAACTTTTAGATCATGGAAATATTCATAAGGATAAAAATTAATCAAATATTATGAATGAAACCAAAATAATGAAAATTATCTACAATGTTATCTTCAATAGTATTTACTATACCCTATTTTTAGGTATCATTCAGTATTCCATTATTATTTTTAAGAGCATATGGTTGAGGACTACCAAGCCTAAAATAGGAATATCTAGACATGAGGAGACCTATAAAGTCCATGAATATACTTTCAATATATTATTGATAATCTTTCTAATGGGTGTTATTCTCCTCATGAGTAGAATGATATTTTTTCATCATCAATATGACAAGTAGAAACCTCCTCCGACATTTCAGTGGTTTTAAAGAGATGTTTATCATAAAGAGAGTCCATTAAAAAACTAATGCCCTTAGAAAATTGAAGATACATTATTTTTCTTCGGAGTATAGTATTCCATGCCTTCCATACTACCCCCATCATGATCATTTAGGTTATTAAAAAGTGACAAAGATTAATTTATGTCTTTCTCACTAATGATTGTCACAGAGTTTCTACTATTATTCATTAAATCATATTCATTGGGTTTCATTTTACCCATTTCATAGGGTCTTTCGTTCACTTAGAGATACAATTGTCTACAAATATAGTAGTTCCTTTCTTATTTTTATTGACCTCCTTCCCTGCACATGAATTAGGAGTAATTTTCCTTTCTTTGAATAACTTAGAAATTTTTTATGGGATTTCCATCAATCATTCTTGATACACAAATAGTGGAATATGTTCATATTACCCATTTGACATAGAATTTTATTCATTTAAATATGTTTGTCAATTCTTGGAGTGGTGTGTCAGAATTTGAATCGATGAAAACTCTATCAAATATACCCAACACCCAATTTATAATGTGATTAACTGTTTTAAAATGAAAAAAATGAATTTACAAATAGGATTTAGAATTTCAGGATTCAAGAACACATATTTTCAAATTATGAAATACAATATAGATTACATATATAAAATTACATTTATTGAACGAATTGAATTTCATATCAAATTATTTGATTCAAGAAATTTATAATATTATGTTATCAATCCCATTATTACATACTTAATCATGTAAATTTTTATTTCCCTTAATGATAAGAATGAAAAGACATCCAATCATTATCATCCTCTATATAGTACCTTTGTAGAAATTCACAATCCTATATTTCAAGATAGTTTAACACAACAGTTTGTCCCCCTAAATGTATATCACAGAACAAAAAAATTTAATCTATATAATTTAATCTATTTATGTAATTCTTCATAATATGCAACAATATTCAAATGTATATTATTTAATTTCATACAAATAGGTAGTTACAACATCATCTCACAAATCAGGTTTGATTATTTATGATTTCCCACTCTCATGAATATTTTGTTTTATATTTACAATAAAATTTTAGAGGAGTCAAATTTTATGGTGTATGAATTTTTAGGATGGTTGCTATATGTTATAATAATTATCACGAACCCAAATTCTCATATTATATTCAAATATGATATTTAGTTGATGTATACTATGATAAATCTTGTTGAGCATTTCATATAACCAATTATTTTGTTTCTATTTTCCCCATTTATGATGAATTTTATTAAATACGATATATCTAATAGATGTATGTTGTTTAGAAAACATTATTAGATATATTGGTGATCCTTAGTGATAAAATCTAATTATGAATCTAGTCAATAAATATAATAATACACTGTTATTATAGGTCATGAATTACTATGTAGTATAATATTTTCACATATAAAAGTATGATGTTTATATGTATATTATTCTTTGGTATCCTTAAAAATGATGCTATCCGACATCGTTAAATAGTGGTGGTTAGATTTGAGCCATGATAATATGTAATGATAATGTATTCACCAATGGATCCCAAAAAATGAGGTCACATGAGAGGAATTAACTAATAGGTGATTTTGTTTGATTTGTATTAGTTCAAAAATTTATATGTTCAACTATGAATAATTTTATTGTGATTTTTATGTTTTACATTAACCTTATGTTCCAATAATATATCAATTTTTGTGTTACATGAACCATTCTAGGGATTGTGAAATGAGTAACCTTACTCTGTAAAATTTGAGAGTTTATATACACATTTAAAGAGAAATTTTTTGTTTCATTCATAGAGATTGAAGACTGTGAAATACTGAGCTACCTAGATATGTCACATTCTGGTTTTATATAATAGTTTACCATTATTTTGGTATATATTAAGTGGGATTTTAGTGGTGTTTCAGGTATTAATTGTGGATTTTAATAGAAAAATGTGGTAATGTACAGTTGGCACATGGTTTTCCCAAATCGTGAACATAACCCTAGAAACCAATGAGGCCCTAGATATAGGGGGGCTTATTTGTTTAAGACCTGATATGTTGAATTTTGTGACATCTTTGGAGAAACCATGAACCCCTAATGGATAACACATGGTTATTTCACAAGATTTGGAAAACCATGGAACTCTTCTTAGAAAATATTTTCTTCATGTATTAAATATTCAACAAAATTATAAAATATCCATAACCCCTAATAGTGGCACCAAATCACCCCATATCAGCAAAAAATAATTCCTCTTATTTTTAAAGTTCTATGGAGTGTTCCAAGGCTGTACGTACTCTGTTTTTGATGAATTGATTATCTAATCAAAATATTTTCTATTAATTTGTATTCTTTTACATTCACATATGGATTTAACACACACAAATCTCTCTATCCAAGTCTAGGGTATTGTCTTTTCCTCCATTGGTGATGTTTTAGATCATTCTTTAAATGGATATAATATATTTGATCTTGATCTTAGAATTTATCCAACATATTTCACTCCATTGTGACATGGAATGTTATGATTAAATGTAGATATTTTGAGTTTGGATAAAATCTATCAACTACAATGATATCAGTAGTGAAATTATTATATACCGTTATCTTGTTTCTAATTACGTGTATGTAATTTTGAAATTTCAATCTTGGATGTTTTTAAAATACTTCATGAATTGAATTAATTATTGGGATTTTAATGGTGGTAGATTATTCTTATTATGAATTATTTTATAATGGGAAAGATGTTATTGTCGGATTAACCTAAAAGGATTAATTTACTAAATTATTAAATGATGATAAATGACATGATTTTGATTTTTTCATATTATTCCATGTGATTATTGTGATCTACCATGATTTTTTTATTAACATAAATTTTGAACCATGATGTGATTAACTAATTATAAGTTGGATAATTTCCCTAGTTAAATGACATATATGTGATATATGAGTGATTTATAGATGAATACGGTGTTGGATGGGGATTAGTGCTTCAAATACCGATATTGTTCAAGACATGATGTTCTTTGAAAAAATTCAAGCATGTGATTATTCAAGTGTGAGAAAGGAAATGATGTTTCAAATTCCCATATGTGATAACAATGTGTTTTATGATAGCTATTTATGATCTAAATACCCCTATGTTTCTATAATTGACATTTATTTCCCAATAAATTAGCATTGGAAAAATGTTCCAAGTAGACTTTAGAGAAAATTTGAATTAAATGGATAATTAAAACCATTATATAATGAATTTTTATTCCCTATGTGTTATTGATTAGAAACTAGAATGTGATGAAATATGAATTGTTGGTTCATCTGTTATCATAAACCCTAAGATATATTTTGTTTATTTAAAAATAAATAAATTATTGAAACAGTTTACATTATCAGTTCTATTTTATTCCTTATAAAATTGTATATACTATTATTGATTTGATATTTTTTAGACATCATTGGAGGTGGTATAAGAATTTATACTCACACCCTTCTCTTGTTGCTTGATCAATACCTTAATATACTTCATGTTTTCCGGACAGGTTAAGAGTAAGGGCCCTATAACCTATAGTTGAGTTTGGAAGGGTCATGGATGAGGGGACCATACATGATTTTGGGACCTTAATTGGATTTTTTAGAGTGTATTTATATAGGTTTTACATCAGAAACATTCTAGATATATTCCTAACATATCTATAGTTTGTTTTGTGATATTAATACCATGTTTCAGTTTATTATGGTATTATTATGTTTTTTTTATTTTTATTTGGTTATTTATTGTTGATTTCAACTTTTTTTTCAATAATAATGATTTTATAGTCTCCCCATTTTTTATATTAGACCATATCATCTAGTGAGGATAATCACATGTTTTTGAAGGTATTCCTTAGGTCACCTATCAAATTGGATCTGGACACTAGTGTTTGGAACTCAGGTCAGGACATTATGTTGTGGTATAAAAACAAAATTTTATTTTCATTTCATTTGTCCATATTTATCATATGTCTAAACTAGATACTATGATTATATTGGACATGGCCATTATCTCATAAATGGGAGTATCTAACCCATGTATAGGGAAAACCCCATGTACTTACAGTGGTATTTTT
This sequence comes from Viscum album, assembly GCA_963277665.1. Lineage (NCBI taxonomy): Eukaryota > Viridiplantae > Streptophyta > Magnoliopsida > Santalales > Viscaceae > Viscum > Viscum album. Next base: position 145,442,631 of record OY728133.1, on the reverse strand, counting down.
TAATTAATGATTGACATATTGTTGTATACTATTTAAATTTAATGATTCTCTTTTATTATAATTTTTTCTTGTGGTATTATATGTGCCCCGGTTTGGCAGAAAAGATTTTCATAAATTAATCTTTCTAAGGATCCATTTTTTTATAACTCTCAACAATTTATGCATGGATGATAATGATTGTTTTGGGATGAGTTATTTTAATAAATGTTCATTTACATGAAGAAATATAAATTAAAAGGTTCTTAATGTGAATTTAATAATTGGAAATAATGATTAGTGTGGTTAATAATGTGGATAAAAGGTTTTCTACAGAGATATTTGAAATATGAAAATTATTATCTGATATTTTTATTGACCTATATGAGTGATGGTTTAGATTACAAACATTTCTATGTTTTTGAACTTGTGGTGGGGTATGAGAGAGGGATTGTTATGAAATGATGTTAATATATTTTTTTAAAATATGTTAATGAAAATTATGTTGAATATTTTCCAAATATTTGTGTTTGGAATCGTATAAATATGCCTCATTGATAGTTCTTGTTGATAACATTGATGGAGGATATAGCTATAAATGATCCTCTAGTGGTGGAACCAGAAGCTCTGATAGTTCCAAGTAATTGAAAGATAGATCAGTTCCTTGATAACGTATATCTTTTTATGAATTTTATGGAAGGTGACCTAGGGAGGTTTTTTAGAGAATTTCATACCTAATAAAGGAATTATAGTTTCAAATCTCTATGAAATTAACTATATTGAGTATACATGAAGAAATTAAGTTCGAAATTGAGTTTGTCTCACCTCTGCTCAATATCTTGTTGACTCTTGCTCATAAGAGAGTCAACCAAGATACTTATATGTTTTGGGGTCAATTGAAAAATTGGTGGGACATCTTGAATATGGATGGATTTCTAGATAATTTATTGTATAAGGAATTCATGTGAGGTTCAAGGAGAACTTTTACACTGATTTGTTCATCATAATGTGGGAAGCAGTGTTTATAAGGTTTTCCCAAGTGAGTATGTATGTAATGGACTTAGTAAGATTCATTCCTTATCTACAACACTTTTACACAAAATTGTATAAATTTGTGGTTACTACAGGAAAAATATTTTAAGTTGGACCTAAATGTGACATAACGTTCTAGGATAACATGTTTTGGTAGATTTGGATTTCTATGATGGTGAATCAATATTGCATACTAATGTAGAACCTGAAAGAGGCTTCTTACGAAGGAAATGTCATTTTTTCTAGTCAATATGTGGTCCATATTTCGAGAGTAGTAAGAATCATTATGATATTAATAACTCGAGTAGTGTAATATTGGTGACACTTGGGAAAGATCAGTTACTCGGGACATTACTTGAGTGAACTTACACTATTGTTTTAGGTCAGTTCAGTATCCTAGGAAGTCCTCCTGACCACATATGGAATGCCAATATTGATGCTGGATAGGATATCTATAATGTTTCATCTAGAACCCTCAATTGGATTTCAATGTTGGAGTAACTAGTGAGAGTAAAAGTTTTAGAAGGGGGCCTTATATTCAATCTTTGTCTAATAGGGTGTCTTCTACTATTTATGAATTTTTTGGAAATGTGTGTGGTACTTTTAGTAAATATCTCTCATATAAGCATTGTAGTAAACCATAGGGGACTTACACTACAACATAAGAAAGTAGAGCATGACTGTTCCATGAATTTTCCATGAACATATGTATATCCGGGGTAGATTAGTAACATTGAGGTGTCATGTTCATGTGTCTTCTACATTTTCTATTACATTACACTACCATACAAATAACCTTTTGTTGCAACACTTTTTATTAGTGTAGAAAAAACATTGATAAAGGTGGTTTCTTTATCAGCACAAAAAAACTATTAAATGTTTCATTTAATATTGCTAAAAAAGTGATTTAAATGTACTCATTAATCAAAAACATTTTTAGTCCTAATAATGTTTCACCCATTATCAAAACATTTAGATTTATGATAAATGTATCCCCTTTATTCGTTTTCATAGAATTTTAAAATGGACAATATGACAACTTTAGTCTTTATTTTATTTTTAAACATGATTTATTACATGAAATTACAGGTCACATAAATCAAAAGACATTCAGGTCTATTATATTTTTTAAATTAGGGACATTACATAATAAATTTAGAGAATAAAAGAAACATCATTATTTAAAAATTCTATCACAAGACCAAAGACTTCTTTTGTACATAACACGGCTTGGAATAACTAGAAGACATACATAAGATATGGGTGAGCTGTAATTCCTAGTAACATAATCGAAATTCCATAACATGAGGATTATAATACATGATATACATTAACTATCATGTAGTTTTTATGTGACATGAATAATATGTCTTGATATAGCAATATATTCATGGAATGAAAAATATGGAAAAAAACACAAAACAATGCATCATATGTAGATCAAGGTTAAATCATCCAAAACCCGATGGTAGAGAAAGTCCCATAATGAAATCAGTTAAGTCATTTCTACATATATGATGTATCATTATACTCACAGTTATTGAATTTCTTAGAGAGATATTATGAAACAACCTTCAAAACAATTTAATTCTCATGATTAAGTGTGACACATTGGTCATATACTATGAATTCATTTAAATTAATTTTTTATTCAGTTATAATAGAATGTAGAATACAAAAATGTATTTCCCTAGTAAATTTATATTTTTTCATAATAATTAATAGCCTTGATATATGAATGGGTATCGTATTCAGTACATGGTGAATTTGGCATGGAAAATTGTGGTTCATCTTTGGTAGCATAAGAACATTATATAAAAATATATAAAATTTGTTGATTAGAGATAATTGGTCCCTACTAATTTAGACATGAATTGGATTGTAATATGTTCATTTAATTACATAACACAATATTGGAAAAATCATATTAAATTGCACAACATAAAAGAAATACATTATAAAAAGGTGGATGGACGATTCCTTATAGAATGTTGGCTTAGTAACGGGTGTACATAAGTGTTCATAAGATGGATAAATGTGATTTTAAGGGGATCCCATAATTTAAAAATAAAATCAACAAAAAGGTGGATAGGTAAGAATATATCCCAACTTATACAAATATAAAAAAATATTACATATCATAAATTATGTTCTTGAAAAAAATAATGATAGAGAGAATCCCTTATGAAATTCTGACATTGTAACATTTATCAATAATAGATTATAGAGGAATTAATGATTATGAAAGAAAGATATCATAATATATACATCAAATTTTTAGTTTGGATATCATGTAACATCATATCCTAAAATATGAAAATAGAATTGATAAAACATAAAATAAGTGCTTAAAAGGAAATGAGAATAGTGTAACATGTTACATGGATGTGTGACTCTGCATGATTGGGATATGTTTCATAAACAAAAATGGGAGTACCTTGAGAAGACATTATTGTGTATAATAACATGTGTAGATAAGATTCCTTGTGTCTTAGTGCATATAAATTGGATCTTCGAGGCATTATATATGAATGGAGGGATATTTTTTATTATTATTGTTTTCAACACTACATAATAATATTTTCAAAACTGATTACCATCAACTAGTTTTTTGAAATGGTTTATAGAAAAGGGAAGGGACATACATTATTTATCAGTCCATGGGATTATGATAATAAAATATTTCCCATTTTTATGTGGAGTTGAGTTATACATGAAAAATAAATTATTCTAAAATCATCTAATATATTTTAATTCTTGTCAGATTCAACATGTTTTAATAAAATAAATAATATAATCATAAAATATGATAATTTTAAAAGAAGAATATATTTTTGGCTGAAGATAATTTTTTTAGTATTTATTACATCACTATATAAACATTATGATGTCATAAAATACCTCTTATATTTACATGGTGTTTAATTTTTACCCAAAAATTGATTGTCGTAGAAATTTATGACAAAATTAGTGTTAGGGGAACCCGCATTCATTCCATGTGCAAAAAGTAATTTTTCAAAACTGAATATTTATACCAGTCATGTTTTCAATATTCACAGACTATATTGTCAATAGTAAATATACATATTGGATATTTAAATTCAATTGTGTATAACAAAACAATATTAATGCATTTGATTTCTATTTCTAGAAGCCATTTAATTATTTTAAAAAGGGGAATTTTATTCACAATTGTTTGGGTCGTTTCAATATTACACCCTATATAAATGTATCCCTTAAAATATAAATTTTTCACAAAAAATAGATTATGGTAACTCTGATTTATTACCTCCTCTGGTTCACGCCTTGTTTCTTCTAACTTGTGGTATCCTGACAACACATTGATTAGGGGAATATTTTTATTTCATAGAACTTTTTCCCTGTGATATAAGATAATAACCAACTACACTTAATAGGAATGTTCATTATCCAATGGTACCAGCATGTGATTGTGTACAAGTTATGGTCACATTATTTACATTTTTAATAGGAATAAATGGAATAATTCATGTACTTGTGAAGTTTTCAGTGGGAGTGATAGTCAATATGCCACTATTCATTTGTGATCAAGGATATGAAAAGGGTCGACTCACCATTGAAAAAAATTTCTCTTAATTAAAAATAACATCACACTCATCCATGGATATATTCTATGTAATACCATGTCTCCATCATCAAACTCAAGGTCTCTTCGATGATTTTCAGAATAGAACATTTGTTGACTCTGAGATGCATTGATTTGGTGTTGAATGATCTTATCATTCTTCACCATTTCTTTGACCATTTCAAAAACAATAAGTTTTCTTTTGATATCTTAATCTCCCCATGTTGGTGTTCTACACCTCTTCCTTAAAAGTCATAATAAGGGTCTATTTGGATGCTTGTGAGTAAACATTTGTTATAAGAGAACACAACCAATGAATTATTTTGCCCCTATCCTCCATTGAATCTAATGGAGAATGCTCTAAACAATACCTCTAGTGTATGAATAGTATGATCATATAAAAAATAATTTAGAGGGTGATAATTCATAATGAAGCTAAGCATATTTCATATAGAATATTGGAGACTTTTCTAAAATATATTGGGGAATTATGGATCTCAATTTGAAAAAACTAATAGTGGTACTAAATTCAACCATATGACATATTTGAAGTATATCCATGCCAATTGATACAGTAATAAATCCACTCAAATCGTGATGAGGTGTGTGGTCTTTGATTGACGATACAAAACATTATATATATCATCATTTCCCTTGGATGTTTTGGACCTCTCGTGATAACGTCTATGGTGATAAATTCCAATTTCCATGTTGGCATGTGAAAAGGTTGCATCACCCCCATAGACATTTCATTTGATCCATCACTTTATGAAATAACAGAAACTTTTATGTACATTCGGTGATATCATTTTTCATATTGTCACACAAAAAGTTCTATCGATGATCTTGATGCATCTTTTGGATTACATGATGGGGAGAGAATGTTGATCTATATGAATCATCCAATAAATCTCTCTTCAATCTTGGTTTTGATGGTGCATATAGTCTTAACCAAAATATTATATCACCTTATTCATTATCAATGAACTCTAATGTTTTTTTATTTTTTTGTTAACACATTTTCAGAATTTCAACATCATTTATCTACACATCCTTTAACCTATCCGTAAAAGATGGTTGAAAATAATAATAATATTTTATACATGATCTCCACTTTGATGTGAAATCATGTTAGGGAAATCAAGAAACATCCATTTTCATCAGGTGTTCACTCAATTCCACAAATTTAGGCCATTGGCTATAATAAAAAGAAAATTAGGTATGTTTATCCCATATAAAAAACACATAATTGGGAATCAAATGAAATTAAAGGGATAAAATATATTTATCTCACCAAATTATGAGTTTCTAGGAATATATTTGTGTTATCTATGATCTACATACAAACCAATATTCTTATGCTAATTTTACCTTAATAATTATTTTTAATGATCTTATAAATTTACCAAATCATTTCCCCCATGAGTATTAAACTGGGTTCAATGTAATGCCCGTTGTTGTGTATCAGGCTTCCCCGAGCCAGACCTGGAACACATTATCAGAGTTTTCACTCCTTGATATATCTATACCAGAACAATGTCCACATGTAGTATACATATTTGGATATGTATTCTTAATAAATTATTTCTTTATACACACCAAAATACTAGTATGTTTTATAACACATAATCCAATCCCTAAGTTTTTTTATTATGATTGTTTCAATATAATCATAAAATTTACTAAACATATACTTAGATACTAAATATAACAACACTTATATTTATTTCATTTTTAAACATTATATATTACATCAAATAACACATTATTTAACTCCAAATATAACCAGAAATAATTTCATTTGAAAATTAGATACATTACATTACGAATTAAAACACGAAAAAAAATAATTTTCCATCAAAAATTCTTTAACATTACATAAACACTCCTTCGCACTTATCACTACATGGGATTACATGGAGACATACATAAGAAAGTGGTGAGTTGTAAAACCAAAAAATTGATCAAAAATTGAATAACATGATGATAATAATAAATTTTAGGCATGGAATATCTATTATAAATAAAGGAACATGTATAATGAGGAATAATATAACATGATAATAATGATAAAGAATTTGTTGAGTCAACATAAATTACTTGATCATAAATATAGCATGGCTAAAAACACCAATAAGTTAGGGTTGAAAATGTCCCATTAAATAATCCTATAATTCCTATGTCCCAACATGAAATATAATAATATTAACCGTTACCCAATTCATTGGATCTGTATTAGGGAACTCACTTCATAACCATTTCATACTCATGTTTATGTGTTCCACATAAATCATATTACATGGATTCATTCAACATCATAATAATTTCCATGGTATAATATTTATTGATTATATAAATTTCTTTACCAAATAAAAAATTGTATACTCATAATGTTGAATAACCTTGATAGATGAATTGATATTTTATTCATTACACGATAATTTTGGATTGGAAAGTTATCGTGTAATTTCGACTACATAACATTTTCATATACAAATTCATAATATGGGTTAATTATATAGAAGGTGTATATCATCATTTATATATATAATGGATAGTATGAGGGATATTTGAGAACAAATAAAAACTTATGAAAAAGGAAATTATAATAGATATCATAAATGGAATGCTTTATAATAAAATTGAATGGTATATTCCTTAAAAAATATTGGCATATTAAAATGTGTAAATAAGGGTAAATAATTGTGGGGAATGAGAGAGAATGTGGATATAATAATTTATAAATAAATTAGAATTTTATGGTGATAGTTAATAATATACCCCATCTAATGAAAATTGACATAAAAGGGCATATCATCAATAAAGTGCTTGATAAAAAGGGGAAAGAGGGAATCCCATATGAAATGTATACATAATAAATTTTTTATGTAATGGATTATTGTGGGAATAATGAGTTTTAAAATAATGTATCATCATTTAGACATAAAATGGTATGTAAAGGATCATAGAACATCAAATAAAGACATTAGAAAATAGAATTTGTTTAGAAAAAAAAGTTTTGCTTGAATTGAAATAGGAAGAGGCAAATCCCTTATTTGGATGTGTGATTCCAAATGATTGGAAGAGGCTTTTTTGGGATTATTGTTGTGAAATGGTAGGACTCTATGGTATATAGTTTTGTGTTTGGAAGTTATACAAGGATTTTTATACAATAAAAATGGGAGATATTTTGGGTTTATATTAGAAAATTTGGGGATTTAATTATTATTTTGGTTTTGGACACTCCATAAGAAAACAATTTCAAAACCAAAAACCCATCCAATGTTTTTTCCCACTGGTTTAGGAAAAATTGGTGTAAATTAAACTATTGTAATAATATATTTAAATTTATTTTGTAGAGGTGAGTTACAAATTCAAAGAAATGATTTGAAAATTTTAAATATATTATAAGTCACTGACGATTCACAAATGATTTATATATTAAATTAAATAAAAACCAAATAAAATTATGATAAAGGGAAAACATATATTTTTCTAAATATTCATTTTTATATTTTTAATTACATTACTATTGGAACATAAAGGTTCCATAACATTTGATGTATATTTATTATGTATTTATTTTGTAACAAAAAATTCAACTATCTCAGAAAATTATGAAAAATTCACCCATAGATAATTTCGACATCCAGATTCCCAAAATAATATTCATTTAATATAAATAATTTTCCACCAATGGTAATTTTCACTTTTAAAAATAATACCTGATATTTATTAAAAATGATGGGTTTTAGAAAAATATCTATTTTGAAACCTTATAAAATTTCCATATAAATTCCTAAAAATTATTTGATCATTTTACTGATAAGTATTATTTTATAATAAAATTACTTTAAAATATAATTTATTTAAACAATTAATTAATAAATGAAATCATTAATTCATTTATTGAATTTTAATAATAACCACGAACAAAAATTCTATTTTAAAAACATTTACAATGTAACAATAATAGGATTTAAAACTTATTCATTACATTATAAGAAATAATGTAAACATTACTATATTAAGGGTGTTGATAAATATAAATTTACTAAAAAAATATATTCCAAAATATTTAAGGAAATTATGGTTAGGCTTTCATGTAGTCGTTCAATGAATATGGTTTGGGTAATGATCTTGAAGAGCTTGTTCTTTTCACGTCAATGGCTTGGTTCACAATAATATTTTTTGTATCTCAACTTGGGATTGGTCAATGTAAAAGCCAAGAAATGCTATATCCCTTGTAGGTTCTGATATATTGGATTCATAGTGAATGATCTTACTAGTTTAGGGTGAAACATCATTTCTATTTTCCCAAGGAATTTATTAAAACCCTATATTTTTAGTAGACATGTGCTCACAATTCGATGAATATATTATCAATGGTAGATATACATATCAAAATATTTAAATACAATTTTATATAATAAAAAAAATTAGTGCATGTGTTTTCTATATCCATTAAGCATTTAATTAAATTACAATGTCTAATTTTATTCATAAAATCTTTGGCCATTACAGACCACCATTATTAGTGAATTTTTTGAAGCACTAATAAAAGTGGGTATTTATCTGTTTTTTATACTAGCAACGGAAAAGAGTATCTATAAGGAAAAAAATATTTTTCATTAAAAATAATATATATATTTATTTATAAATTTATTTTTATATAAATCTAATATATAAATTTTAAATATATTTTATATGAGTACAAAAAAGTATTTACACATAATATATAAAATATATAGTGATAATGGAATACAAGAAAACTAATATGTTATATTTAAATAATAAGTGGTTAATTATTAATGGGTAATAGTCATTTAATAAATATATAATGAAAAAATAAAGAAAAATAAAAAATGATCTTAGTTAAGATGAAAAAAATGAATTTCACTCAGCCAAATCAATTGATTCAGGTGTCCTTTTGGGATCTACCTCATCTCAAATCAAAATCTCCAAATAAACACTACACCACAAAGGTTTGGAAAGAGATATATGACATATTTTGTAATCTTTTACCCTTAAAATTTCCTAGAAGGCCACCAAAACTATGTTTTTATTTGGGATAGAGAAAATTTTCAATGGTCGATTGATTTATATTCTCATTTAAGGTTGTATTCAGGTATGTTATCCATGGTGACTGAATTTATTCCTCGAGGTTACATTAATATTGATATTATGGATTTAATTTTTTAATTTTTTTTAACAATTTACTATTATTTATTATCTAATATATAACAATATTTTCAGATTTTTATATTTTATAACATAAAAGTTTAATTTTATAAATAAATAATTAAACACATATACATATAAAATAAAACTCCAAATATATAAACCTTATTTTAATAAAGAATAATTTCAAACTTTTTTAATATAAATTTTTAAAAATATTTATAAATTAATAAAATTAATCTATATACAATGTTTATATATATATATATCCATGTAAGTATTTAAAAATAAATATATATTAATATATATATTAAAATATATTAATATAAATAGTTATATATAATATATGGAAATAAATACAATCATGAATAAATATATTTACAGATTCACACACACGTATATATTTATATATTTTTGATTTTGTATGTTTATTAACATAGAAACACGGACAATAAATATAGTATAAAATCATTTAATGAAATATATATATATAGAAAAAATGTAATGGTATACATATAAATATTGAGATATATCTATAAATACTAAAAAAATAATATATGTGAGTGGCAAAGGCAAGATATTATGAGGGGGAGGTATCAGGTTTGAAACCATCCAATGCAAGAGGCGTGAACATATGTGTTTGGTATATGCATAGCACTATTAATTGGGTGGTGGTCTTACAAGAACTACATGAGGGGGATGGGAGCAAAGACAAGCACTCTTAAAAGGGGACATGAGATGATTAAAGGGTGATTGGTCCACCCATCAAATTTTTAGAAAAAAAATCATTTTTCTTTTTTTTAAATTATATCACCACTCAAATTGGAATTGATAAAAGGTATCTTTATTAGTGCTTTATAAGTGTTGATAAGAGGGAATTGAATTTTAATAGCACTTATATTATCTATTCTTTTTTAGCATGTTAGATTCTCTTTTGGGGTGATTTTAATGTCTATATCTATAGTAGTGTTATTAGATACTAGAGTCTATAATTATTATATATCAAGAAATCATTTCAAATTGGTTTATTATAACATTGGATAATGGGAGTGGAGTTATTTCAATGGATACAATGTTGGGAATATGGTCATGAGACATAAATTTATACATGAGGCTCTCTCTCAGGTTGGTGAGAATAATTTTTGTGGTTATATCTATATCAATAATTTGTTAGTATTTGACTTGATTTTGGTTATGGAGTGGTTGGTATCATTCAGAGCCAACATAGATTTCTACCACTTGAGTGGGAACTTTATATTTCCTAAGTTTAATAGATATGTACACCATGGAGAGTCAGATATAAAGTAGGGTCATGATGGGCTAGTTCAATATAAAATGGGGGATCTCACCACCCAGGATCATATAATTTTCATAGATGATGGGGGCGTGAGAAGGATGAATTTTTACCCATAGTAGAAAAGATACATGGTTTATTTCCTAATGATTTCTCAGAGCTTCCACCTGAGATTTATTTGGAATATATGATTGAACTCATGGATAAAGTTGTATTGGATTCCATTACACCCTACATATTGTCACCAAACAAGCATCCAGTTTACTAGACTCAATAGGAGGAATTGATGGAAAGGGATTTTTATTTTGATGTTTTTTCCATGGGGTTCTCCAGTCTAGTGTGCTAAAAAAGAAAGATAAAAATTGTACTTATGTGTTCCGTATTGAATGTTAGATGAGATGACAATGAAGAACTGATATCCACATTCATTTATTAACGGTTTATGTGACTAGATGAGAGGATATTGTGCTTGATAAATTATTCAATTGCGATTAGGGTATCATCAGTTGAGATTTAGACCATGTGATATACATTATTACAACTATCATTAAAAGGTATGTCATGTATGAGTTAATAATGATGTCATTTAGGGTGATGAATTCCATGATAATGACTATGTACTTGATTAATAGAATTTTTTACCCATACCTTGGTTAAGTTGTGGTTTTTTATCTCTGGATGACATCATCTTTCACTCCACGATTCATTATGACCGTGTCCAAAATTTTGATATCATCTTCAATACATAGAGAGTTTTGTGTATTCACAAATCTATTTATGTGTCAACTTTTTATTGAAAGGGTAAATTTATAGGGTCACATCATCCTTATGGAAGGTGATTCAAAGGAAATAGAGAAGATTTTTTCATTTTATTATTTATAGAATCCCATAAATATTTTTTATATCTGTAAATATTTGGTTTTGTAGGGTTACAATATTAGGTTCATCTAATTCAATTCTCTATTATATGAAACACTTTTGGGGGTTGATCAATAATGGATTTATGTTCGAATGGTTTGGGGAATATTATAATTATTTAATGGAGTTGATGAAGTTTTTGGCTAATGGATTAATATTTATCCTACTATGATGGGTGATATGTATACAATGTTTTGTGACAATTCTCGAATTGGAAACATAGCAGTGTTGAAGTAGATAGTTCATGTTGTTACATATAGGTCATGTATGATATATACAAATGAACGTAACTACACTACAAATGAACTTGAGATAGAGGTATAGTTTAATTATTTTAGGTGTGTGCGGATTATCTATTTTCTGAATTTTTTTCTATGTTTTTTTGAACATAAGGTTACAAATATTATGTCTTCACAAAAACATTTGAATTATCAATATCATAGGATAGTTGATTATTTTCAGTCATTTTACTTAGAGATAACATATACACTCATGAAAGGAAGAACTGTTGTTGATACAATGAGTATAATGAAGAAAAACATGTGTATAACATGGGTATAGTTCTGATTAAAGGATTATAAACTTTCTAGCTATGTTGCATATTAGGTTTTGGGCGGTCAGAAAATAGATAGACCTCATATCGCTATTGGTGGAATCCAAACATGTTAATTGTTTCCACTAAAGGTAGTAGTAGATCCTTGAGTATGTAATTTATATAAATACTTGATGGTGGGGAGTAACCATTATATTGCAACATAAATGGAGATGAATCATCTATCTTAGGAAACTATTTTTTGTACAAGGAGAACAATTGATGAAATGATTCCAAAATTTAATTCCACAACATGGGAGGTTCATCTTGGACTGAAAAAAATATATATTGACCAATATAAATAGAATTGGTGACCACTCATGAAAATGTAGATTGAATGTTTCCTACGAAGATGTGACACCTCTTAACATGTGAATACTGAGAATCAAAATTCTAGTGGTTTACTATAGTCATTCCAAATTCTATAACGTACATGTGAGAAAGTTTGAAACAATGATATGGTGGTTATTCCATGGATTCATTAGATGAATTACTCTATTAATGGGAATTTTGACATACATTTGAATGTATCCCATTTCTTTCTTATATAAGAGACATTATCAGTGGATCAATTTGTTGAATTTTATGTTCCATGTATATTCTGTCTAATTGGGGTGTCACGGTGTAAACATTCATATAGTGAATAATATTTCACTTATCACTTCTACAATTTCATTCATAACTCCCTTGGAATAAAAATATATTTTATTATGGCATTCCAACCACATCTATATGGGATGTTGGAACAAACTATAACGGTTTTGGAGTACATTCTATTGGAGTGTGTCTTAGATTTGTATGGGTCTTTGTAGAATAACATCAAACTCATTAGGTTATCTTATAACTACATTTATCAATAAACTATATAGATTAATCCCCTTGTGTTTGTTTATGGTTGTCCATGTTGTTGAGATGGTATGAAGAATGATATTCTCCTATAATACCATATGTAGGATCGAAATGATATATATACAGAATGAAGTATCTAATGACGCTAGAAATACAAGTTGGGTGAATTGTATAATTTAAAAAATTCTGTTGGAAGTTTTAAAGATGGTTATGTTTAACAAAGTTAAAAAAGAAAAATTCACAAAACCCATAGTTCTACAAACTTGCTTGATTCCAGAAATATTATTCTGATAAAGCGTATCTTTAAAGAGATTTCTTGAAATGAAACATAACAACAGTTTACAAAGATAATGATTATACCTTAAAGCATATAGAATATTACTAAATCAAAGTATGAAAAATGGAAGTATGAAATAGTTATACATTCCTCAACAATCAAAATGAAGTGGAAAACTTGAAATAAACAAGTAACATGTAGTAAATATTTTAACCCAAAGAGAAGGGTATCCAAAAAACTTGGATAAATTTCCCTTGATTTAAACTTTCAATAAATTATTTCATAGTCACACTAGGGTAAGACCTTGATATTAAGATCAGAGTCTGTCTTGTTATCCCCGCAAGCCCTCAACTTATTTGTTTTTGACACCTCTATCTTCCTCAGTAAGGAAGTCCTCTGTCATTAAAGTAGTCAACACCTCTGTCTTCCTATCCCCAGAAGCCCTTGAATGTACTCAGCAACATTCGTAGTCGCACGATGAAATTCTGAAAAAGATGATCAGTACTCACTAAGAAAGAAAGACTCAATCTTGAAATCACTCCAACAACAAGTAATATCTATATTCATGGAACAGTTCACCAAAATTTTGGTGCTCTTTGAAATGAGCTCCTATTTATAGGCACAACTTCAATGGTATACTCCTTCCTCCAACAGTCATATTTTTCATTGAATATTAGATGGACCTCTACACGTGTCACTCAGACAATGGTTAGTTAGAAACTAAATTCATGAAATCATTTTATAACAAAAGCTATAGTAAGGAAAAATATAGTTTCTTAACTAAAATCATTTTTTGGAGTGTTAGGAAAAACGAATGTTTAGAGTATAACCAAAAACTCATTTGTTATTTATAAAATAGGGGAATTAAAATTTTGTCTTTAAAAGAATTAGGAACGTGAATTCTATAGAATTTTGAGGCCTTAATTTAAAGAAAATTCAGAATATGGATTCACATGAATTCAGAACCTGAACGTAGAATGATTGGAGTATGAAATCATAGAAATCAATGTCAGAACTCATTAGAGTTCAGTGTCTTAATTCAGGGAAATCAGATTCAGAAGTCATAAGTGTTTGGAGTATGAATTCAGAGAACTCGGAGTCAGAACAAATAAGAGTTCAGAATTTGAATTCAGAGAATTCAGAGTCAGAACTCTTAAGAGTTCAGAGTCTAAATTCAGAGAATTCAAAATCTGAATCCAGATCCTAAAAACATAATTCTCTATATCAATATGTTATATGATTTCGATGTTTTAGATATGAACCTGAATTTTACACATAGACAAAATAATGAACAATGAAAAATATGGTAGGATGTAATTTCTATGGGGATGGAAAATTTTCCTTATGAATTTAAATCATAGGGTAAATGAAATTTTAATTAAGATAATGTATTTGTTATTTTAAAAACCCAAAGGAATGATAAAGTCAAAATGAATCCTTATTGACTCAACCATTTCCCCAAACATTAAGGAATGGAAAATTTATAACGTATCCATATTGACTCAACAATCTCCCCTTTTTTGAAAGGCATAGACATCTCTACGAAAAAGAATATAAGGACGTAGAAAATATTTTTCAATACATAGAAAATAAAAATTATCTCCCTTATCACATGGGAAAAGATTAATACGACTAACTCCACCTTAGGCTTTGGAAACAATAAGTTTTGTATTCTATATTTCTTGAATGAGACTTATCATTTTATTGTGTATAGAAATATTGATCATGAAAACACCCCCTTAGCTAAACTACCCCTTACTTGGGGATATTTATTCTATACTTAGTATTCCTTTTCATTTCTCCCCCTTTATGATTTTCAAAAAGTAATTCATGGGAATGGAAACAAAATTATGTTACATGAAAGATTAGTACTAATCATTTAAAAGACAAGTAACCAGAAAATTTCATTACTATTAGAAATAATTTGTACAACAAGGAAACGAATACAACAAAAGATCAGATTTGGACAAGATAATCCTTCCTTTTCATTAGGAAAAAACATTCCACTATATTTTTCAGCTATTTGAGCTCCTTATGAAATCTCTCCACTCGCTTAAGATGCTGATCCGGATACTCTACTTTCTTCTCTAAGGGATTGATTTCTTCTTCTAGAGACTTCAGAATTTCATCATGAGACTTCATGGCTTATTCATGGTTACCAAGATTTTCTTGAATCTCAATCCCGAGATCTCTTTCTCTCTTCATGCTTTGGGTAACTGAATACAACTTTCCATTCAGATCTTTTACCTCTTGAATATAAGAATTCTATTCCAGAGTTCGCTTTTCTTCAAAACTACTTTTGTGATCCTTTATCATTAAGTCATCTATGTCAAAAGCCTCCTTGACACTATCTTAGAACTCATCAAGATTTCTCTTGTCATAAATTTGTTTACTTGAACAACTGGTCATCTTCTTACATGATCTTTTATGGGAATCTTAGTTAATGAAAAAATCCTTGAAATCATCCTCTGTCTTGACACCCTTATCCATCACCATGGATACAAAATCTGATTTCTGATTTAGTGTGTGTAAAAGCATCTGGCATCTTGAGTCTCCTCTTGGAAAAAGTAGAATGATCCCAATAATCTTTTCCAGTGAATGAACAACAAAATCATGTCTAAGAGATGATGATTCTGAATCTGAAACTTTACATGGTGAAGTTTCTTTCTCAAGCTCAGAATGTTTCTACTTTTATGATCTATCAACTTACTTCTTCTATACAACAACATCAGTAGGTGTATCAACAACCACATATTTTCCCTTATCAGTTCTTGGAATGGCTTCCTCATCACGAGATTAATGTTCACTGTCAGACTGATGAACATTTTTTTTCATCTACTAATTCTTTCTGAGCCCTTGATTTAGCTTCTTATGGGTGTATGAAATGATGATTATAACTTTATTCTTCATAAATCTTTTTCCCTTATTCATCAACTTTGTCATCTTCACCTTCCTCATCTTTCCCAGGGGTAGCAAGATTTGAAGAATCAGCTTCAGATGTTTGGATTGAGAAATTCTTGTATGGACAATATTTCTCATGAAAAACTTCATCTTGATTAATCAACTCTGCTTTGTCACCACTGTTGTCTTCATCTTCTTCAACTTCTTCTACTATTCAATGGCTTTTTTATGTTTTTATGGAGTCACGTACTTCTTCCCATGAAAATTTGGTAACACTTTTACCAAAAAGGATTCCGGTAATGGGATATTTTCAAATGCTTTATCATTAACCCTTTGAAGGGATTGCATAGTCTCAACCTCAGATAACATCTTCTTCTGTTTCATTTTATTTTCTTTCTTTTTCAAACTCTTCAGCAGTTTTCTACTTTAAAGATTTTGCTTCAGTAGGATCCAAACTAGTGCAAGGATCCTCTGATTTCTTGTTCTCCATGTCTTCCTTCTGTTTAGATACTACCTCATCTGGATAATCTTTTGGATACTTATGTTTTGCAGGTGCATATTGAACTTCTTTAGGCTCTGTGGTTTTTTCTTCTCTCTTATAATTCAATCAACTTCCTCTTCCATCCAGACTTTTTTAGATGGTTCAGCATCCTCATGTTTCTTTGGTATGAATTCAAATTCTTCTTCTAGAAAGTCATAAAATTCTCTGGATTCTTTGAAAAACCCAATATTCATCCTTCTAAAGGTATCATCACTAACCAACATGACTTTTCAATTCCTTGGATTTGAACTGGAAGGTATTTTAAATGACTCCAAGCACCGAAAAATCAGATTTTATAGGATGGTCAAATACATGATAATCTGAGCATTCAAATTTCTATTCTTTATATTCTCTATTGTAACCAACATATTAATAACCAAATAATCTTTCCACAGATTTACCAAGATTTCCAGGATATACATGTCACTCTACATCAAAGTGTCTTTGTCTCCTTTTCTAGAAATTATAAATCCTTGAACTCATAATTCGATAATCTGATAATATGTAGACATATGAGAAATCTTTAGTGAATTTATTTCATAATTTCCAAGAGAATACATAGCCTTATACTTATTGAGATTTCCTTGATTATCAGGCAGTTTATTGGTAAAACAAATTAGCTTATCCTTTATATGAAATACCAACAAAGCTAGAATCCATGGTGTATAAAAGATAATTTGTCATCACATTGCTTTTGAAAGAGAATTCATCTTTACCATCTTCTTTGAAAAAACTAACTTTTTTCATAAAATTATACTAGAAAATCTGGGTAAAATAAATCATGAGCTCCTGGCATCGATACGGAAACACATTCCCTTCGATTCAACAAAATGTTCTTTGACATGATGAAATCATACTTGGTGAAGAACTTTGGATGCACCATTTAGTATCTATAAACCTGCCACTTTGAGATTGGCTTGACAGTTGACATGACTTTATGAGAAAATTCTTCGACATACATTTGGATTTGAGAAAGATTTGAGAAGTTTGGAATAGGATTATGTAGGAGGGAAGAACATCAACACGTGAATGCATGAGTTTAGATGTGGGAAAACCATTAGTGGTCCATTATATAGGAAATTGTAATGAAGGTTCATCTTACAATCTCAATCCAGTGGTTGAAAATCCTTCTGATAAGATCTGATGGTTAATATGATAAACATATGGAAAACATGGTAGAATATGATGTTTTGAGGTTTTAAGAAAAACATTTGGATTTAAGGAAAAAATAATATGAAAATTAAAAATAGAAAAAATTAAAATAGGATTATGAAAACATAAGAAATGATATATACCTTTCAGATTTCTAGGAAGATTATTTGTAATGGGGAAAATTCCATCTTGAAGAACATCAGATTCCAAAAAATATAGACTATGAATTTATTTTGAAAAACTAATTATAAATGTTTAGAAAATCATCATCATGAAAAACATAAAAAATATTCATTATGAAAATTGTGAAAATGTTCCTTAAAAAAATTTCGAAAATCTTCATTACAAAAAGTTATAAAATCATCATTACAATAATTTAGAAAGTCTTCATTACGAAAATTTAGAAAACATTCATTAAGAAAATTTAGAAAATATTAATTATATTAATTTAGAAAATCATCATTATGAAAATTTAGAAAATGTTCATTAAGAAAATATAGAAAACAAAACAAATTTGACCACAAATAATTTTAGACCAGCTAACAAAAAAATGTAACCCCCTATGAAAAATGATATTTACTGTGAAGATCATGTTTTCAATAGGAAGATAAATAGGATGATTACCTTATGGTGATCATTCATGTATCCTATTTAATGTATTAAAATATATAGGAGGGTAAATATTTTGTAAAAATATCAGGAAGTTGGTCTTGCATTCCGATAAATTGAAGAATGATATCTCTTTTTTGTGTGTGATCCCTAAGAATGGGATTCCTAATATCTATGTGTTTTTCACGAGAGTGATGTGCATGGTTTTTTCATAATTAAATGGCACTAGTATTATCACACAAAATTTTTCTTTTGGTAAAACTCATACCATAGTCGGTGATTGTTTGTTGCATCCACAACACTTGAGCACAACAACTTCCAGTTGCTACATAGTCGGTTCAGCTATGGAATGTGATTCTTAGTGTTGTGTCTTGCATGACCAAGAAACTAATGAATCTCCTATGAAATGACATGTTCTTGAAGTACTTTTAATATCCATTCTACATCAATTATTGTCTACATCTAATAAACTTTTTAGAATTTAATCATTTCCATAAGTTTAAAAGAGTCCTAAATCAATGGTTCCCTTAAAGTAGCGAAAAAATATTTTCCCCACATTTATATTAGATTACTTATGATGGTATTGAGATTTTCACATAAGAATACTGTAAACATTATTTCTAGATGAATACATGTTATGTAATGTAAACATCCTATCATTCCCCTAAAAGATGTTTGATCTACCAGTTTCCCAGAATCATTAAGATCACGTTTTTTTAGGTACCAATGGGGGTACTTATAGTCTTAGTGTTGTAATAATCATTCTTTTTAAGAGGATATTTAATATACTTATGTTAGGATATGTATATTACTTATGGTTTTTGTGAAATTTGGAAACCAAAGAAATATGTTAACTCTCCCATCATACTCATTTCAAACTCATAATTCATTAGATCCACAAATGAATCAGTTAAAGCATGCTGAGTTGAACCAAATATAATGTCATCAACATAAATTTGAACAATCAAAACATTTTTGTTCTCTTTCTTTTTAAAAAGTGTTGGATCTGAATTTCCCTTAACATAATTATTTTGAAGTAAAGATCATGTAATTCTATCATACAAAGCTCGCAGGGCATGCTTAAGTCCATACAATGCTTTGGTTTGTTTGAAAACATGTTCAGGATGTTTTGTATCTTTAAAAAGAGGAGGTTTTTCAACAATAACATACTCTTGAACATAATTATTAAGGAAAGATCATTTCACATTCATTTGAAAAAGTATGAAATTGAATAATGTTGAAATGGAAAGTAAAATATGAATAGATTATACTCTAGCTACTGGAGCATATGTTTATTAATAATATATTCTTTCTTGTGGATTATAGCCTTTAGAAACCAATCTACCATTATTTCTTAAAATGATTCCATTTTCATCACACTTATTTCAAAAGACCCATTTTACTCCAACAACAGAAGCTTCCTTAGGCCTTTCAAAAAGGGTCCAGACTATATTCCATTCAAATTCATTTAGCTTATCCTGCATAGCTTTTATCAAGTCATCATCACTGAAACCATCATTAGTTATTTTTTGTTCTAATTGGGAAAGGAATGGTAGATGTTCTACTTCATTTCTTATGGAATTTTTAGTCCTTACGGATTTATCCACATCACTAATGATACTACCACTAGGGTGATTCATTAGAAACAACTGATTTGCATTTTGTAAAACATGTTCGTCAATGTAGGATATGAAATCTTCAGGGTTAAATGATTCATAAACATCTTCTTGAAAATTATCCATATCAGAAGGATATTCTATCAAGGGTTGATATTCTATTTTGGAAAACACATCCAAATATATAGGTTGAGGTTATTTAAAAATAAAGGGATCAATTTCATCAAATTTGATTTTTACTTTTTCTTCAATTATACAAGAATTATTATTGAAAACTCTATAAGCCTTTGAAGTTGTGGAGTTTCGTAAGAAAATTCCTTCATCATATTTTCTTGTGAATTTGTGTATATTATCTTTATTATTCAGAATTAATACCTTTTAATCAAAAACCTTGATGTAGGAAAGTCTAGGTCTTCTACCATTCTATAACTCATAGGGACTTTTATAAATAAAATGTCTAATCAAAACTCAATTTTAAGATTAACAAGATGTACATATAGCTTTATCCAAAAAAAATTTGGCTATAGATTACTCACTCAACATGGTTCTTATTATCTCTTGAAGAATTATATTTCTTCTATTAACAACACCATTTTGTTTAGGTGTTCTGGGTGTTGAGAAGTTTTGAGTAATGCATTTTATAACACAAAATCTTTTAAAATCATAATTCTGAAATTCTCTTCTATGACTACTATTAATAGTTATCAATGGGGGGTTTTTCTCATTTTTAACATTATCCCTAAAACTTTTGAAATAAGAAAATTCTTTGGATTTCTTTTCTAGAAAATATACCCACGTAAATCTAGTGTAATCAGCAACTATGAAAAATAAAAAATACATGTCTCTAATGCTTCCACTTTGTGTTGGTCCAAAAAGATCCAGTGCACTAACTGTAATACATCAATAGTTGAGAAATCACTGACTGATCTAATACATGATTTATGTTTCTTGACATATTGAGAAGGAGCACAAACTTTTGAAGAATTTAATTTATGATCTGGAAGATCATGAACTAATCTTTTCTTAGAGGGTTTTCAAAGTTTCCTATGGTTTGATTGTCCTAACCATCTATTCCAAAACCACGAATTATATTTCATTTCACTCTGGCAAGGTAGGTCTTGGCTCCTAATGTCTTCTATGTTTAATGTATATATGTTCTCTTTCCTATGGGTAGAATTAATAAACACTTCCATGGAATTCTGTACTAAGTGCTTGTAATTCAAAAAATACACAAGGTAACCTTCATCACATAATATAATTATGCTAATGAGGTTGTTATTAAGACAATTAAAAAATAAAACATTTGAAATCAATGTTTTTTCAAGAAGAACACTGTTACATATACCAATAATTTCTCCCTGATCATTATCTTTGAAATTTACGTTTCCTTCTTTCGTCATGATAATATTCTCAAAGATATTTTGATACCAGTCATATGCTGGGAATATCCAATATCCATGTACGAAGTATTTCTATTTTTACATTATTTATTTTCCTGAAAATAAGAGTGTTAGATGTTCGGAATCCAAACATTATTAAATATGGAAATTTCAGAAAGGAAAATCATAACATTCCACATTTTCATAGAAAAATATGCTTTTTGAGAACATAAAGACTGAGTTTTGTTTAAGGAACAAATTTTTTTCCAATGCACACCAAACTGACATTTAGTGCATAATGGATTACTTTTAGGAAAAAATTAATTGTTACTAAAAATCAGATTAGAACTAGTATAGCCAAAACTAGAACTATTCCATAGAGGTCAGATTCGAGATACATTTTATCCAAATATTCCTTAGCTAAGATAATGTTGGAAAACACTATCTGAAGGAAAATTTTTCTAATATTAGTTTAATAATTATGTTCTTATCTTCCAAAACATTAGCTTTAGAACTATCGGTAGGCTTGAATCTTTTTTCATAGAAATTAATTTTTCTAGATCTTTAGAAAGTTTAACCTTCTCGAAATATAATTCCTCAAGGTTTTTTGGAATAAATTAAAAATCATGGTTTTTCTTATTATGATATTTAGAAATATTGACTATTTCATTAGTAATAATAATATTTCTAGAATTTTCTTTATCACGCTTTTTCAAGAGTTTTGAATTCCCATTCTCAAGAAACATATGAAACCTAGAAACATCCTCATAGGTAGGTAATGTATTATCCTCATCAGAAGATGATTATTCATCTGAAGAGTTATAATATTTACTATCACTAAAATTAGAATTCACGGATACGCTTTTCATATATTTAGCAGTGTGCACCTTAGACATTAAGAAATGATATTCAATAGACAGTTTGGCTATTAGACCAAGATTCTTCTGACTAGAGGATTCGTAATCTGATGATTCAATCGAAGAGTCTCCACCACTTGCACTCCAGGTGTCATCAGCTTAAAAAAATTTATTATCTTTAGATTTGTAGTAATTTGTTCTCTCAGAATTCTGTTCCTTTCTTCATTTCTCTTATCCATTGGTAAATCAGGTTTTATATTCCCAACTCTTTTGCATTCATAACATGTGACTTCTGAATCATTCTTATATTTCCTTTCCTTCATCTTGTATTTGTGTTGAAAGTTATTCTGTCCAGCAATATTTTTCATCCGTCTAGTATGATTGTCTTGTTCATTTTATGATGATTCACTTCCATTAGATTTGGATTGATTAACAATCTTCTTAGATTTGGATCTAGTAACTCTCTCATAAGTATTATCTTTCATATGATTTGACGTTGTTGTAAAAGCAACACTACCATTCTCATTCTTCTTCATTACATTATCAGTATCTCTATTTATTTTAGTCTCATCTTGAATAATAGTTCCAAAAATTTCAACAAGAGAAATCTCAGTAACCTTTCTATTCTTATCTATAGTTGTCCTCTTATATTCCCACTCATTGGGAATGATGTCTATAATTTTGTCTACAAGGGCTTCATCAACTATTCCTTTCTCACCCATAGATTGTAAACTTTTGAAAATAGTCATGAATCTATTTTGTACATTACATATGGGTTCTCCATAAGGAAATATGAATCCATGATATTCACCTCTGAGAATGGCTCTTCTAGTTTACATGACTTTTGAAGTTCCAAAGTGTGTCACTTCATGGTTCTCCTAAAAAGAATTTGTTGGTTCAGAAGATGAAATTTTCCTACATATATTTATAGTCATGGACCAAATCAATATATTTCATACCTTATAATTCATTTTCTATTCATTCTTTTCATGGTTGGTGAATGTACTAAGTTCCTTGTCATTTATTTTATATCCTCTAGTAGGAATAACAAAATTACCCACTCTAGTATTGATAATAAATGTCTTCATGCAGTCTCTCCCGTATTCATAATCATTCCCATAAAAATAGGTTGTCTACCTAGATTTAGTTTGTCTATTGAACCAACAATGATTCCTATCATCTTAATGAAAAATCATTCCACAAAAACATGATAATAGTAAGGGTAAGTAATCAAGGAACTTATTCCTCAGCAAGGAAAAAGTAGAAAAACAAAAAACATGAGCAATGAGAACTTATATATGAATGTAAGTATTTCAGAGGCCTCCTTTAATACCAAATGTTTAGATGCTACAGAGAATGATATTCACTTGTAATACCAAATGTAGAATGGAAATGATATAGATACTAAATAAAATATCTAATGATACACAAAATACAAGAGGGTGAATTGTACACTTTAAAAACTTCATTTGGAAATTTTATTTATGGTTACTCTTAAAAAAGTTAAACATGTTAAATTCACAAAATGCAAACTTCTACAAACATGCTTGATCCCAGAAATATGATTCCGAGAAAGTGAATACGGAAGGATGGTTCCAGAAATGAAACATATCAAATGCTTACAAAGATACTGATTATACCTTAATGCATATATAATCAAACTACATTAGAGTATACAAAAATAAGGAAGTATAAGACAGTTATACATACCTCAATAATCAAAATTCACTAGAAAACATGAAAGAAACAATTAACAAGTAGTAAATATTTTAACCCAAATAGAAGGGTATCAAAAAACCTTGGATAAATGTCCCTTGATTTATACATTCAAAAAATTCTTTCATACCCACACCAGTGTAAGCCCTTGATACAAAGATTGAAGTTTGTCATGATTTCCCCACAATCCCTAAACATCAAGGTTGTCAGCACCTCTGACTTCCACAACAAGGAAGTCCTCAAACATTATGTTAGTCGACACCTCTGTCTTCCTATCCCCGGAAGCCCTTGAATGTACTCAGTAACATTCGGAGTCACATGAACCAATTATGAACAAGATGTTCCGTACACACTATGCATGAATGTTTCTATCCATATATCACTTTACAAGCATGTAATATCTAGAGTCATGGAAGAGTTCATCATAAGTCCCCAGATATTTCGAGATATCTCTTATTTATAGGAATGACTTCAACAGTCGACTCCTTTCTCCAATGGTAATATTTTTCCATGAATTTCATAGGGACCATTACATGTGTCACTCAAACAACGGTTAGTTAGTATCTAAATCACGAAATCATTTTATAAAAAAAACAAGTGTAGGAAAAAATATAGTTTATTAACCAAAATCATTTTTTAGAGTGTATGGAAAATGAAAGTTTAGAGTATAAAGAAAAACACATTGTGTATTTATAATACTAGGACAATCAGATTCGGTCTTTAGAGGAATTCGGAACAAAAATTCTATATAATTCTATAGCCTAAATTTCAATAAAATTTTGAATCATGATTCACAAGAATTCGGAACCTGAACATAGAATTTTCATAGTCTGAGTTCATAAGAATTTAGAGTCTAAATGTATAGAACATAGAGTTAGAACACATAAAAGTTCGGAGTCTGAAATCAGAGAACTCAGAAATAAAACTCATAAGAGTTTGTTGTATGAATTAAGAGAAGTCATAGTAAGAACTTATAAGATTTTGGAATCTGAATTCAGAGAATACAGATTCAGAACTAATAAGAGTTCGTAGTTTGAATTTAGAGAGATCGAAATCTGAATCTGAATACTAAAAATATAATTCTCTATATCAATGTTGTGATATTGGTATATAGTGTGAGGTTTCCAACCTCTGATACCAATTATAGGATTGAAATAATCAATATAGATGATCAATATACAAAATTGGGGTGAATTGTACACTTTAAAATTTTTCTTAAAAAAGGAAAGATCTATGTTTAACAAAGTTAAACTAAGAAAATTCACAAAACCTATAATCACCAATGAATATTGGGACAATGTGTGAAGTTATAATCTTCTAGTTCTATTCACTTTCTTGAATCTGGAGAGTGATTCCAAATAATATGTTCTGGAAATATGGATCCAGAAATTGAAACATAACCAAATATTACAAAATGAGATTCTACCTTAAAGCATATAGAATCTAAATTAATTAGAGTACACGTGTAAGGAAATATAAGATGATTATACTTTACTTACAATACATTATGTATTGGAAAAAAGTAGTAAAACTACAGGTAACAATATATAAATCTTTTAACCCAAAGTGAAGGGTATCCGACAACCATGGATAAAGGTCCCTTGATTTATACATTCAAGCAAGTATCTCGTACCCACACAAGGGTAAGCCCTCGATACTAAGATCGAAGTCTCTATATTTCTATCCCCACAAGTCCTCAAATTCAAGGTAGGTGGAACCTCTGTCTTCCTTAGCAAGGAAGCCCTCAAACTACAAGGAAGTCGTCACCTCTATCTTCCTATCCGTGGAAGACCTCTATTGTAATCACCATCAATCGGAGTCGCACGAAGCAATCTGCACAAGGAAAAGTTTGAACAATTCATTCAAACATTCTTCACGAAGCTTGAGAGTTGATAAGAGCCTCTCTCTCTAGAAATCACTTCAACAGCATGTAATCACAAGTTGTCAATGTTTAGTCTTGGGCTTGTTCAAATGAGATCATATTTATAGGCACAGTTGGAATGGTCATCTCCATCCTCCAACGTTCATATTTTCTTTAAATTTTGGAGGGACCTGTACATGTGTCACTAAACCAGTGGTTAGTTAGAAATAGAATGGAAGACATTGTTTTATAATGAAACATGTGTAACTAAAAGAAAGCCATCATTTTATAATGAAACCAGTGTAAGTATAATCAAAACTATAGTTCGGAATGTAAGAAAATTAAAGGACAGAGACTAACCAAAAATGAAATTCATAGTCTATAATAAAGAGATATTTGGATTCTGTTTTATAGGAATTTGGAACATGAATTCTGTAGAAATCTGATGTCTGAATTTCTAAGTAAATTCAGAGTCTGGTTCAATAGAGCTCAGAATCTAAACATACAGAGTCCAGAGTCAAACTCCTAGAAGTTCAGAGTTGAAGTAATAAATGTTCGGAGTCAAACTCATAAGAGTTCGGAGTCGAACATGTAAAATTTTAGAGTGGAACTCATAGAAGTTCATAGTTGAACTCATAAAATTGTGGTGTTGGACTAGTAAAAGATCGGAGTCGAAATAATAAAAATTCGGAGTCGAACTTTGTTAGAGTTCATATACAGAATTCGGAATGGAACTATATGAGAGTTCATATCTAGAATTCAGAATGAAACTATATGATATTTCATATCTAGAATTTGGAGTCGAACTATATGAGAGTTCGTATCCAGAATTTGGAATGGAACTTCATTAGAGTTCGTATCTAGAATTTGGAGTGGAACTTCATTATAGTTCATATCCAGAATTCAGAGTGGAACTTTATTACAGTTCATATCTAGAATTCAGATCCTAAAATAGAATGCTTCATATATATGTATTATACGATTCCGAGGTTTTAGGTATGTATCTGATTTTTATACTTAAGAAAAATATTGATATATATATAGAAGTCTATGTTAGAGTAAATTTCCATATGGAAGGGAATTTTCCTTAGAGAAGTAAAATATAGATTTTCTTAAGAATAAGGTTTTTGTGATTTTCAAAACAAGAAGGAATGGAAAAGTCATAACGAAAACCTTATTTACTCAAAAATATCCCCCTTTTTCAAAAGCACAAACAACCTTACGAAAAAGAATATAAGGTCTTTGAAATATTTCATTAGACTTTGAAATTAAAACATATCTCCCATTCTTCCTGGATGATAGTGAATACAACTAACTCTCCCTTAGGCATTGAAACTCTATGGATTGTATTCTGGATTTCCGGAGTGTGGTTTTCATTATCATGGAAAATTAAAGCTTCGTAATGGAAAAATCTCCCTTTCATTGAAGATATACCACTTAGGAAATTTTCCTTTTCAATTATAAATTTTTCATTCTACTCATTTTAGTAGTTTTTTTTCCTTCTCCCCCATTGTGATTTTCAAAATGAATTTAAGGTAATGGAAAATACATTTGATACATGAAAAATTAGTATTTAACAATACAAGAAACAACCAACCAAAAATTTCATTTGATTTTAATGAATTTTTACAAGGAAGAACTAATACAACAATAGATCAGAGTGAGTTTATTTGTATTCTGTTTCCTTTAGGATTAGCTTCTTCAGCAATGTTTTTAGTTTCTTCAAATATCTTTGATCATCCTCATATTGCCTCTACAAAGCTTTTATCCTTTCATCTTGAGCTTTCAACACTTCTTCCGGATCCTTCATGTCCTATTCTTGCATCTTCACTAACTCGTCTTTCATTAAAAGTCTTTTCTCAAGCTCAATCCGGAGAACTCTATCCCTTATAAAATTTTGAGAAAGATAGTTAGCCTTATCATTCATCTCCTTCACATGTTGACTTCAAGAACATTGATCAATGATAAGTTCATCCAGAAGATTCTTAATCTTTGCATCCTCAATATCAAAAGCATCTTTTACTTCATTTTGAAAATTATCAAACTGAGCCATGTCTTCTTCTATTTTCTTAGACCACAACGTGATTTTTCCTCATTACTGCCTATGTACATCGTAATTGATAAGGAAATTTTTATGTTCAGCCTCAATCTTTATATACTTATCCATCACCATAGATAATGCTTCTGACTTCTGATTCAAGATATGTTGCAGCATCTGGCATCTGGAGTCAATAGTGGGAAATATCGGAATGGTGTACACCAGCTTTTTCATAGATTCAACAACAATGTCATGATTGTGTGCTGATGACTCAGAATCAGATATCATTCATGGAGATTGATCTTCCTCAACCTGCACTAGATTTCTTCTAGAAGAACCACCAACCTATTTATTCATGATGACATATTTTATTGGTGTATCCATGATCACTTGCATACCTTTATTAGTTCTTGGAATGGGATGATCTTCTGGAGATTCTTCCTCACTTTCTGATAGTTGAACAATTTTGTCTTAATCTATTTTCTCCTTTTCTGCTCCTTCTTCAAGATAATTTTTCTCATAGCTTTCTTCCTCATCAGATAAATCATTATCTTTCTCTACTTCCTCAACTACATTGTTCTGACTTCCATTCTCAACTACCTTTCCCGGAGTGACTAACATTACATATTTAGCCTTTTCTTGATACTCTTCTACTTTCATTATCAATTCATCAATATCATCACTTCTTACTTCTTCTTCTTCTTCCTCTACTCTCTCATCAACTGCCTCTTCTGTTATTTAAAAAACTTTTTTCCCTTTGGACGTTTCCAGAGTGATATGCTTCTTTGCTGGAGACTCTGGTAGTGGTTCGGTAAGGAATGTTTCCAGAACCAGAATCTACTCAGAAGCCATCTCTGTTGCTTTCAAAAGACATTGAACAACCTTGGCTTTAAACATTTTCTTTTTCATCTTCTTCTCTTTTTCTTGTTTTTCTAACTCATCCACAGCTCTCTCTTTTAAGGCCTTAGCCTCAGCAGGGTATAATCCGAACTGTGGATCCCCTTCCTTTCTCTTCTCTTTGTCTTCCCTCCACCTACTAGCCAATTCATCTGGGTAGGCTTTTTGTTTCTTCATCATGGGTGGTGCAGATTGAGTTTCCTTAGATTTGGGGGTTTTTTCTTTAGTAACAAGTTCCTTAAGCATCCTCTTCTTAGTAACTTTCTTTGTCATTTCAGCCTTCTCCACATTTTCAAGAATGGAATTAGACTCTTCTTCTGGTAAAGGGAAGAATTCTCTAGATTCATCAGAAAAAACGATTTTCATCCTCTTTAAAGTATCATCACTAACCATCATTACCTTGCAATTTATTTACTTGGAAGTGGAAGAAACATTGTAAGAGTCAAGACATATGATGATGAGTTTAGAAATCAGGGTTGGATACATTATGATATGACCTTTCAAATTCCCTTCTTCAATATTCTTAACTGTAATCAAAATATGTCCCATTAGATTTACCTTCCTTAGATTTACCAAAAAATCTAAGAAGTAAATGTCACTGTTCTTCAGATTATCCTTGTCACACCTTCTTGGTACTAGAAAACCATACACCCATAGCTGAAGAATTCGATTATTTGGAGTGAGATGAGAAATCTTATTATTCTTTTCATCTTTATGTCCATGACATTTCAATTCATTCACATTGATGAAATTTCCTTGCTCATCTGAAAGCTTATGTGAATAGAACTCAGCTTCACCTTCATAAGTCAAACCCACCAAACATTCAGCCATGATGTAGGATAATTTGTAAGTCTTCCCATAAGACTTGAAAGAAATTAAATCTTTGTCATCTTCCTCAAGGAAGGAAACTAACTCGTAGAACTCAATGAGCAACTCTGTATAAACCAGATCTTGTTTCTCAAGCTTCGATAGGCAAACATCCTCCTAGAAATTCAATTTTATATTCTTAGTTATAAGAGAATAATACATGTAGAAACTTGGATACACTAACCTCTCCCTGTAAACTAACCATTTTGCGATTGGTTTTGAGCTAGACATATCTTGAGATGTAGCTTCACCATAAATTCTGAATGGAGATTTTTTGAGGATTCGAAACGGGCTTCAGAAAGAATGTAACAGCCCTTAAGAAGATAGTCATGGCTTTGAGAGGTGAATGATTTGAAAAACCGATGTGGGATGACCCTCAGGGGTCCCCTTTATATAGGCACTGATATAACAGTTCAGTTTCCACGATTTATTGATTGGTTGAGATTCATTGAGATTTGATCTGATGGCTGAGATACAAACTGCAAGAAAAACGTGAATTCCGATCTTTTGAGGTTTTAAGAAAAACATTCGGATTTGAAAAAAACAATAGAATCCGAGAAATTTTAAAACTCATAGGAAAATACTATCAAGAAAAATATGACTACAAAAACTTATGTAAGGAAATCATACCTTTTAGATTGGCCAGGAAGTTTGATCATAATAGCTGATATTCTTCTTGAAGAATAAATCAGGTTATGAAAAAAAACTAACTACGAAAAAACTGGCTACGAAAAATATGGGTACAAAAATTTCAGTTCGAAAAATTTCCATTCCAAAAATACTCATTAAGAAAATTCTTATTATGAAAATTCTCAATTCAAAAAATTGAGTATGAAAAAAAATATCATTACAAAAATTAAGTGTACGAAAATATTTTTTCCAAAAAATTCCATTCTAAAAATTTTAGTTACAAAAATATTTATTACGAAAACATTCAGTTCCAGAAATGTTCATTACGAAAATTTTAGTTCCCGAAATTTTTATTGTGAAAAACTATGGTTCCGGAAATTTTGAAATAACTCGTTACGAATATTTTAGTTACAAATGTTTGAAAAAAATGACAAAAAAAAATTGGTTACAAATGGTTTTCATTAAAAAAAATGACTAAGAAAATTTTGGTTATGCTATCAAACTAATGTACTCC
The DNA here is from genome assembly GCA_963277665.1 of Viscum album. Taxonomy (NCBI): domain Eukaryota; kingdom Viridiplantae; phylum Streptophyta; class Magnoliopsida; order Santalales; family Viscaceae; genus Viscum; species Viscum album. The sequence continues at coordinate 145,411,330 of OY728133.1, read as the reverse complement.
CCCTACGGAAAGGAGTTTATTACTGTATGGATAATTGTTCAACAAAAAGATAATGAAGAAGGACTACCTCATGGTTATCATTCCAAACTATTGTTTAATATACTCAAATCTATCATAGGGTAAAGATTTTATGGAAATATCAGAAAGTTGATCTTGCATTCTGATAAACTGAAGAGTGATATCTCCTTTATGTATGAGATCCCTAAGAAAGTGATTCCTAATATCTATGTATTTTTCATGAGAGTGATGTGCAGGTTTTTACTAAGGGCAATGGCAATTGTGTTATCACACAAAATTTGAGTCTTAGTAAAACTCAGCCAAAATATGTGAGTGTGTGTTGCATCCACAACACTTGAGCACAAGAGATTCAAGCTGATACATATTTAGCTTCAAAAGATGAATGTATTACTGAGTGTTGCTTCCTGCAGGACCAAGAAACTAATGAATCTTCTTTGAAATGAAAAGTTCCTTCTGTACTTTTTCTATCCATTATACATCCACCAAATTCAGCATCTAAAAAGAATTTTAAGATAAAATCATTTCCATAAGTATAAAATAATCATAGATCCATGGTTCCCTTTATGTATCGAAAAAATTATCTCCATTGCCTTTAAATAAGATTCCTTAGGATTGGATTGGTAATTTTCACATAATCATACTGAAAACATCAAGGCTGGTCGACTAGCTGCCGAGTAAAGTAGGATTCCTATCATACCTCTAAATGATGTTTGATCTACTGGTTTTTTCCAGCTTAATCAAGATCAAGTGTGTTTTACGTACCAATAGGAGTACTTATACTCATAGAGTTTTCATATCCATACTTTTTAAGAAGATCATTAATATACTTATGCTGGGATATGTAGATTCCTTCTAGTTTTTGAGAAATTTGAAAACCAAGGAAAAATGTTAACTCACCCATCATACTCATATCAAACTCATATTTAACTAGATCTACAAAGGAATCAATTAATGTTTGCTGAATTGAACCAAATATAATGTCATCAACATAATTTTGGACATTCAAAACATTTTTCTTATCTTTATTTATAAAAAGAGATGGATCTGCATTTCCCTTAACATAGTTATTTTGAAGCAAAAATGTTATAAGTATATCATGCCAAGCTCGTGGGGCTTGTTTAAGGCCATACAATGATTTTGTAATTCTAAAAACATGATCAGGATGTTTTGTATCTTCAAAACCATGAGGTTGATCACCAAAAACATCCCCTTGAAAAGAACCTTTAAGAATAGCACATTTCACATCCATTGTAAAATGTTTAAAATTGAAGAATGCTTCAAAGGCAAGTAAGATATGAATAGATTCATGTCTAGCTACTATATCATATGTTTCTTCATAGTCTATTCCCACTTGCTGATTATAGCCTTTTGCAACAAGTCTAGGTTTATTTATAACTATGACTCCATTTTCATCACACATATTTCTGAAGACCCACTTTACTCCAATAACAGAAGTTTCGTTAGGTCATTCAACCAGGATCTAGACTTTATTCCTTTCGAATTCATTTAGTTCATCTTGCATGGTTTTGATCCATTCATTATCACCTAAAGCTTCATCGCTGCTTTTTGGTTCAATTGGGAAAGGAATTCTAGATGCCCTACTTCCGTCCATAAGAAACTTCTAGTCCATATGAGTTGATTGACATCACCAATGATACTATCACTGGGATGATTCTTAAAAAACAACTGATTTGGGTTTTGTAAAACATGTTCATCAACATAGGGTAGAAAGCCTTCTATGGTAAATGTTTCAGAAGCATCTTCTTAAACATTTACCTTGTTAGAAGGATCTTCTATCATTGCTTGATAATCAGTTTTTGAAAACACATCTGAGGATATAGGTTGGGATGGTTTAAAAACAAAAGGACCAATTTCTTCAAATTTTACTGGTACTATTTCCTATATAGTACATGGGTTTTTATTAAAAACTCTATAAGCCTTAAGAGTATTGGGGTAGCCTAGAAAAATTCCATCATTATATTTTGGTGTGATTTTTTGTGGATTATCTTTAGTATTCAAGATTAATACCTTGCAACCAAAAACATTGTAGTAGGAAAGTCTTGGTTTTCTACTATTCCATAACTCATAAAGAGTTTTATTAAGAAAATGTCTAATCAAAACTCGATTTATAGTGTAACAATCAGTACTTGCAGCTTCAGCCCAGAAATTTCTAGCTATAGAATATTCACTCAACATGGTTCTAATTATATCTTGAAGAATTATATTTCTTCTTTCAACTACACCATTTTTTTGAAGATTTATAGGTGCTAAAAAGTTGTGAATAAAAATTTTTCTAGTACATAATGTTTCAAAATCAGAATTTTGAAATTTTCCTCCATGATCACTATGAAAAGATTTTAATGGAAGGTTTTTCTCATTTTTAACATGGGATCTAAATCTTTAGAAATAAGAAATAGTTTCAGCCTTCTTTTCTAGAAAATTGACCCATGTAAATCTAGTGTAAATATCAACAAGAACAAGCACATAGTATTTTCCTCCAATGATTCCAGTTTGTATTGGACCAAAAATATCCATGTGCACCAACTATAACACATTAGTTGTTGAGACTTCACTGATTGATTTAAAAATAGATTTACGTGGTTTTCCATATTTCCAAGGATCATAAACATTAGAAGAATCAAATCTTAGCTCTGTTATATCCTTAACTAGTTTTTTCTTAGAGAGATTACATAAGTTTCTGAGGTTACAGTGTACAAGCCTTCTATTCCATAACCAAGAATGATCTTCCATTGCACTAAGGCAAGGTAAGTCTTGGCTCCTAAGGTATTCCAAGTTCAAATTGTAAACATTATCTTGCCTATGGTCAGAGAGAATAATCTCTTCATTGGAATTGTGTACTTAGCACTTATAATTCCCAAAATTCACAAGGTATCATTCATCACCTAATAGACATATGCTAATGAGGTTGTGCTTAATACCCTTGACAAACAAAAAATTTGAAATAAAATTTTACCAAGAAGAAAAATAATACCTATTACAACAATTTAACTCTGAGAATTATCTCTAAAAGTTACTTTTACTCTTTTAGTCTTGATAATCTTTTCAAAATAGTTTTTGTTACCAGTCATGTGCCAGAAACATCCACTATCCATGTACCAAGTATTTTTGTTGGAAATTCCATTATATTCCTAAAAATATGAAAAGAATTGGACTTTCGGAATCCAAACATGTTTGGATCCAAGATTTTCATATAATAAAATTTTGTGTATCCACAGTTGTTTAGAGAAATATGCTTTATGAAACCTAATAGATTGAAATTTATTCAAAGAACAATTTTTCTCCCAATGGGCACCACTTTGACACTTAGTGAAAAAAGGGGCTCTAGATGGAATAAAATAGAAGTTCTTGAAAACTGGTTTTGGTGAGTTTATCCTACTCTAGTAGTGTTTCAGTGAGGTTTATTTTGAGAATACATCTTGTCAAAATTATCTTTCCCAGAGGTAAATTTTGCAAGAAGTTTATTAAGAGAAAAAATTTCAGATTGTAGTCTAATGACTAAATTCTTATCCTCAGGAATCATTTCCTATAGTAATATTTTTCCTCAAAAACATTCATCTTTAAACTAGCATTCTTATGATCTTTAGAAAGTTTTTCCTTATCATAATTTCCTTTCTAAAGTTCATTAGAGTGTTTTTCTATTAGCTCTTTTTTATATTTATGATCTGAAGAATGATCTAAAATCTCTTTTATAAGAATATCTTCCCTAGTATTTCCCTTGTCTAATTTCATAGATATTTTACAATTTTTTGCTTCATGTAACTTGGAAAATCTAGATACTTATTCATTTGAAGGTTCTTCATTTTCTGAGGATAAATTATCTTCATTAGAAGTACTATTTTCATAATAGTAATTCTTATCAATAGATAAGTTTGTTAAAGCCTCGGCAGAGCATGCCTTTTCCATAAGACATATATGTTGAAAAGAAGTTTTAGCAATGAATCTCATATTCTTCTGAGATGATAAATAATATTCTGAAGATTCACTTTCTAAAGAGTCTCCACAGATAGCACTCCAATTAGTATTAGCTTTCAGACTTTTCATAGCTTTGGATTTATAAAACATATTCCTATTCCTTTAAAAATGCCTCTATTTTCATTGTTTCTTTTTAAGCATAGGACAATCAGATCGTATATTTCCACTTCTCTTGCATTCATATCACGTGACATCTAAATCTTTCTTATCTTTTTTTCCTTTTTCTTATACCTGGATTGGAAATTTCTCTGACCAGCTATCTTGTTCATTCTTCGAGAAAGATTATATATCTCGTTCTCTGAGACTTTGCTCATACTAGATTTGGATTGGATAGTAAGATTCATAGACATGGATCTAGGTACTATCTCAAGAGTCTTTGTTTTCTTGTGATTTGATGTAGTAGTAAAAGAAATAGTACCGTTCCCATTCTTCTTCTTGATGTTGTAAGTATCTCTCTTCATCTTTGTTTCATGTTGGATAAGAGTTCCAAATAGTTCATCAAGTAAATTTTGAGTTTCCGTCTAGTTATCATCAATAGCTGTTCTCTTTGATTCCCACTCATTAGGAATAATATAAATTATCTTGTCCATAAGAGTTTCATCATCCTGACCTTTCTCTCACATAGATTGTAAACTATTCGCGATTTTCATAAACCTTTGTTTCACTTTACAGATGTGTTCTCCATAAGGAAATTTGAAACCATGATACTCAGTTCTCAACATAGCTCTTCCAGTCACAATCACTTTGGATATACCAAAATGAGTAACTTCATGTTTATTCCATATACAGATAGCTGTTTCACATGAAGAAATTTGGCTATATTTGTTCCTAGTCATCGAACATAGTATAGTTTTGCGTACCATATTGTTTAATAGATAATTATTCTTCTCTTGGTTTGTGAAAGAAATAACTTCCTTATCAGGAATTTTATAACTTTCAGTAAGCATAAAAAAGTTATCTACTCCAGTATTGATAACAAAATTCTTCATTCGATATCTCCAATACTCATAGTCATTGCGATCAAAATTTGGTGGTCTTGTCGGGTTTAGGTTTTTGATGAAACCAACTTTTAAACATGCCATTTTAAAAATCCTTCTGCACAAAAACACGTTAAAAACAAAAGTTCGGATTGAAGGAAAATATTCCTAAGCAAGGAAAATATAGAACAAAGGAAAAACTAAGAAAGAAAAATCTATATGTCAGTATAATTATCTCAGAACCCTCTCTGATACCAAATGTGAGATTGGTATTAGAGTATGAGGTTTCCAACCTCTGATACCAATTGTAGGATCAAAATAATAAATGTAGATGCTTAATATACAAGAGGGGGTGAATTTTACACATTACAAATTTCCTTAAACAACTAATGATCTAATATTAACAATGTTAAACTAAGAAAATTCAGAACACCTCTAACCACCAACGAAGATTGGGAAAAAGTATGAAGTTATAAACATCTAGTTATATTCACTTGCTTGAATCTGGAGAGTGATTCTGAAAAATAGGATCTAGAAATATGGATCTAGAAATTGAAACTCAGCCAATGTTTACAAAATGATATTCTACCTTAAACTGTAAAGAATATAAATTAATCAGAGTACTAGTGTAAGGAAATATAAGATGATTATACGTTCCTTAAAATACAACATGCATAAGAAAAACAAGTAGTAACACTCTAAGTAAGAAGATATAAATATTTTAACACAAAGAGAAGGGTATCTAACAACCTTTGATAAATGTCCCTTGATTTATACTTTCAAGCAAGTCTATCTTACCCACACCCGGGTAAGCCCTCGATACAAAGATCGAAGTCTCTATCTTGCTATCCCAGCAAGCCCATAAATTCAAGGTAGTTGGAACCTCTGTCTTCCTCAGCAAGGAAGCCCTATAACATCAACGAAGTCGGCACCTCTATCTTTCTATCCCGAGAAGCCCTCGATGGTAATCACCAATAATCAGAGTCACATGAAGCAATCTGCACAAGGCAAAGATTGAACAAGTCATTCAAATGTTTTACACGAAGCATGAGAGTTGATAAGAGCCTCCCTCTCTAGAAATCACATCAACAGCATGTAAGAAAAAGTTTTCAAAGTTCAGTCGTGATCTCGGTCAAATGAGCTCCTATTTATAGGAATGGATGGAATGGTCGGCTCCCCCCTCTAACGGTCATATTTTCCTTAATATTTGGAGGGACCTGTACACGGGTCACTAAACCAACGGTTAGTTATAAACAGAATGGAAGACATCGTTTTATAACAAAACATCTGTAACTGATAGAACGAAATCATTTTATAATGAAACAAGTGTAAGAATAATAAAAACTATAGTTCAAAAAGTAAGTAAATAAAACTTTGGATACTAACCAAAAATAATATTCGGAGTCTATAATAAAGATATATTTAGATTCTTTTTTATATAAATTAGGAACCTGAATTCTGTAGAAATCCGGAGTCTGAATTTGTTTGGAAATTTGGAGTCTGGTTTCACCAGAGTCTAGAATATGAACTTACATAGTTCGGAGTCGAACTCATAGAAGTTCAGAGTCGAACTAATAAAAGTTTGGAGTCGAACTCATAAGAGTTTGGAGTCAAACTAGTAAAAGTTCAGAGTCGAACTCATAGAACTTCCGAGTCAAACTCATAAAATTTCGGAGTTGAACAAGTAAAATTTCAGAGTCAAACTAATAAACATTCAGAGTCGAACGTTGTTAGAGTTCGTATCAAGAATTCGGAATAGAACTATATGAGAGTTCATATATAGAATTCAGAATGAAACTATACGAGATTTCATATCCAGAATTCGGATTCGAACTATATGAGAGTTCGTATCTAGTATTTTGAATGGAACTTCATTAGAGTTCACATCCAGAATTTGGAGTGGAACTTCCTTACAATTTATATCCTGAATTCAAAGTGGAACTTTATTACAGTTCATATCCAGAATTCGGATCCTAAAACAGAATTCTTCATATATAAGTATTATATGATTCTGAGGTTTTATGTATGAATCATATTTTTATAATTAAGAAAAATATTGATATGTATAAGGAAATCTAGGTTTGGGTAAATTTTATTAATGAAGGAATATTTCCTTAGAGAAGTAAAATGTAGATTTACTTAAGTATAATGTGTTTGTGATTTTCAAAACAAGAACGAATAGAAAGGTCATAAGGAAAACCTTATTGAATCAACATGCGAATTTTATGATTTTGAGGATTCAGATATGAAATAGAATTTTATACTTGGACAAAAAAATGAACAATAAAAAACATGGAAAGAATAAATTTCCTTGGGGAAGGAAAATCTTCCATATGAATGTAAAACATAGGATAAATGAAATTTGCATTAAGATTAGGTGTTTATGATTTTAAAAACATGAAGGAATGGTATTGTCCTAAGAAAATCTTAATGGCTCAACCATATCCAAAAAATGAAGGATTAGAAATTCAAAAGGAAACCTTATTGAATAAAAACATGTAGATCAACAAGATGATTCATCTGTGTAGGTATGTTCGAGTTGTTGGGATTGAGTCTCATGTATGAGATGTCAAAGAAGTTTCACATAATTTAGAATATTATGGATATGACATGGAGTTGGAATATTTTTGTTGCATATAGATTTTGAAAACCCATTGAGTTTAATTTTGGTGGACATGTGTTCCTTTTGGTGTTAGCGAGATTGGGTTACCGATGATTTTGTAGATAAGAAAATTTGTTTCCCTATATTTTCTGTCCATTTCATCTTTTGGGTTGAATTTCCTATAGTCATAACCCATGGATTTTACAAAGAGTTATATTTCTATGATATAACACTTTTTTAGGACATTAGTGGTATCACCCTGAGACATTATTTTAATGATGTTGATTTTATTGAGCCTGAGACTGATGTTTCCATTGATGAGAATCTGATACATGTTTTTGTTCAAATTGAGAAAGTGATTGGGGGATTGTTCGAGTATTTTTGGTACATTGTCATGTTTAGGAGGAAACATGGGATATAAAAGAAGATATGTAGAAACAGTGGCTCAATCATTTTACATTAGTATATTAGAGATACATGGGAGTACAACTCAATAATGAGTTATTATAATGATGGGATGTTGTATGATCCTAACATTTCAATAGATTTATATTACTTTATTTTAGGAACAATTTTTCCTATAATGTAGTATATATTTGGGGATATTTGTTTTGGTGTGTTTCAGGTGTGAATCAATAATTATCAAAGTAAAATTAAAATTATTAGAATAGTTCCTTGTTTTCACAATTCATGCACATATCCCCAAAAAATCCTGACACCCCCGAGAGAGTGGAATTGTACGATTAGTGAAATGTCTATCAAACTATGAACCCACATTGGAGAAATATTTTATCCTTATCTAGAAGTAGAGGAACTGTAGAATTGGTGACAAAAAAGTAACATAGGCATTATAGTAGGAACTGTAGCAGTAGGAGTACTATAGTAGATCAGGGTATTATAAGAGTAATATTCATTGAAGGGACTTTTAGGCAATAAATCGGCCTCTTAGGCCTTGTATTCAGACCAGTTGGTCTCAGGAATTCTGGTTATGTAATGGGTATCCCTCTAACTAGTATGGAATGGGTCGTTATGTTAAATAATAAATGAGGCTTTGGCCCCATACTTTAATCAAATTTTCCAAAAAAATAAAAAAATTCCATACCCCTAGTAATACAAACCAAATCGTCCTGGATAGACCCTAAACCAATTCCTGCAATTATTAAATCTCTAAGGAGGGTTCTATGGCTCTAATAACTCTTTCCATGAAAAATCATATAACAAATCAATGGATCATCTCTTAATATGGTATATGCATTATTTCACATTAGGATTTATCTCCCTCCCATCTAACATTCTAGGTCTATATGAATGATTTTTCCTTCTTTGGTGATGTTTTAGATCTAGGATTTCATTATATAAATACCTTTTATCATGATATTAGGATTTAGTTCTAGATCTACCACATGATTGAGATATACAAAAATCCGCATATATTTCAATATTAATTGTTTTTTGATCCTATATCAATTACCATTAGGTTGGAGTTGTAATTATCAATATCTTATATCTAGATTCTAATTATCTATATATAATTGTGAAATTTCAATTTCTAAAATTTTAAATTTCTTTTTCAATTTAATTAATTCATTTTATTATTAATTAATTAACGTGATTGTGAAATTAGTTGATTATTTTGATTTTGAATTGTTTTATAGTGGTAATTAATGGATGGTGGTATTAACCTTAAAGGGACAATTGTTTATATGATTAAATTCTGATAAATTATTTAATGATGAAATAATAATTTTATTAAATGATATTACAATGATGAAGAATAATTTTTTTGGGTAAATTGATGTGGTTCAAAATTATATGAATAATTGATGAGATTTTAAATGATGATTTACCTTGATATATTTTTAAAATGATATATTTGTTTTATTTATTGATAAATATAGTGTGGGACAAGGCTTGATGCTCTAAATACCCATGGGGCTCTAGAAATGATGTTATATGATAGAATAAATTCAAGTGAATATAAGAGTGTGGGATAGAGATTGACGGTCAAAATACATGTATGTGACAACATAGATATGCAGGAAATGGAATGATTCTCAAAATACCCATTGCACTCAAGAAATGAAATTATATTTCAAAGATAATGGTATTGGTTCGAGCTTCCATGTAGACTAAATATGAAAGTAGAATTTAATTGATATTGGAAGACGATGATATAATGAATTGTGTTTCCCTACATTTTATGCTTCATACTCTAGCATGAGATGAAGCTAGTGTTGTTGGATCTGGTTTCATCATGAACACCCTTATTTATTTTGTTAATTAAATAATAATTTATTTAATGAAAATATTTATTAAATCACCCAAATATCATTATTTATCCAATTTTATAAACTATAATAAACTTTGTATTTATTTAGAGTTTCTTGATGGTCTCCTGCGGAATTTTCCTAACACCCTACTCAGTCTTCTGGATAAGAAACAAAATAGACATCTTGTTTATAGGAATAGATTAGGGAATAGTCCATATGATTTATGACTTAGATGTGAATGATAATGGATCAGATAAACATTCATATTGTCTAGAACCACATGGGTGATTCTAGTCCATATTTATTTTGGTTTTACATTTGACATTTTACACATCTATTATTGACATATGTATATTTTGGTTTTGGATTTTGTTAGCATGTTTTGGTTCATCACATGATATTGGATTTTATTGCTTATGATATTATTGTAGTTATTGTTTGATTCCATTTGGATGTTGTGTATCTATTAATAGTAGTGTTCTAATATACAAAAATGGGCATTGTCTCCCCATATTTTATATTAGACCATCACTACATGTTGGCAACCTGTTCAATATGTGTATTTTCAATTTAGGTCATGTAACCAAGTGGTCGTGGGAAAAGATATGTGGCACCATGTTCTAGACATTACAAATAAGTATTCTAAATATTTATTATAAGGACATCTTCTATTGGTAACTATTGATCATATTTATTCATATTAATATCAAATTCTTTGAGTATTTAGAGAGAGGGGCCCTTAATTTTTTGAGAAACACCACCCAAATACCTTACACAGTTAAAGATATTTAGTTCCCAAATATAAAATACATTTTTATGATGGAATATATTAATGTTTAGGACTTCAACCTAATTAGTCCAACGATTTTCATGGGATCTTATATCCTCAAAATATGTGGTAGTCTCTATGAGAATGAACTTGTATCTAAAATATGATTCCCAATATTATAATGTGACTATTAAATATTGGATTGCCAATATGTATCATGAATTCCAAAAGAATTTTTGGTCAATAGGTTTATACAATAATGATTTTGGGATCATATTTTTGAACCCAATGTTATTAGGAATTATTTTATTCAAATAAATTAAAATTCATTGATTGCATCCATTGAACGCTACCCGATGTTATATATTATCTAAATGCAACACCATGTTATTTGTTTACTATAGAAAATGATGAGATTAGTAGGAGGTTCATAAAAAAAATTCTTGTGTTACATGACATTCAATTATTACATTTTGTATCACGAACCACATATTTTAGCTTGAACTACACATGATACTGTGTTTAAATGAAACTTTCCAAATTGGTAAAATATAAATATAATTATGAAATATACATAACAATGGACAATATGAATGGGATTAAATAAGTTATCTATTTTTTTATTCATGTTAATTAAATTATTTCTTTATTAACAATTTTTTTAGAAATGATTGTAAAAACTATTTGAAAATAATGATATTCTTTTTTAATAATGTTATTTTCAACGCATAAACATGGATATAAAAATTATTTAAACAAATATGTTCTGAGGAATTATTTTACTGAAATATATATATTATCTATTAAGTATAATATTTAACATTTTTCATTTTTTGTATAGACGATATAATAACTTATCTAATTTTACATATAAACAGATTCATTTTAATAAAAGGTTGTTTTACAGCAATTTACTCACGCGCATTATTAAAAATAAATTTTTAAATTTTATATAATATATTTTAGAAAATAAAAATTATTTTTTATAGAGTCACTTGAATATTATGTTATGGTAAATATTCTTTTCTAAGATGTATTTTTTAAATTGTGAGAAAGTATGAATTTTTTATGAAATATTCCATTTTGATTGAATAATTTATCCAGAAAAATTATATGTTTTAAAGTATAACTATATCATTTATTAATCTATTAACAAAATTAACTTCATTATATTCATTTTTATATTAAAATTAGATATAAAAAATTCTATATCATTGGAGCAATTTCACATTTAAAAAAATTTGGTTCTTCTCATATACGATATCAATTTTTAATTATTTTTTCCAACGTCTATGAGTATAGATTAGAAAAAAGTATAATATATTTATAATAAGACTAATTTATAATTTATAATAATTAAATTAAATTATTTCAACTAATGTTTTAGTGATAATTGTTAAAATTTATTACAGAAATTAAGAGAAAAATGGTCTTAAGATGAAATAAACATTAAAAATAAGGCAAACAATGATTGAATAACAAGTAAAAAACAATTTTAATAGTAATATTTATACCATATAACATTTTTTTTTCTAATTTGGTTTATTAGGGTTGTGGTATTAGTTAATGGAGACATACTAAAATTGTTTACTTTTTTGGAATTTAATAGAATTCCACTCCTGCTCCACTATAAATCAGAACTCACAGTCGTCACATATTCAAACCTATCAAAACATTTTTCGTGACTAAAAATTTTAAAAATAACCTTAAAAATACCTAATATTTTTCATGAATCTTTCCTATGGTCATAAATGTATATAAGGATGTTATTTGGTTCAATCAAAAACGTGATACATGAATAATTGTTAATGTTCATCAAAGAACATTTCCATTTTATTTTTTCTTCAAACCCATTATATTATTTTTATATAAATATTATATATTATCTTTAGAATATTAATAATATTTCCAATTTTAGAGGTATATGTTATAACTACAACTTCCAAAAGATCGATAAAATGTGACATACAATCATTGTTCATGTGTATGACGAACTATCACCTCACGAACTGATGTCGTTCGTTCTTTAATTACCACCTTTCATGGATACGAATAATGATATATATATATATATATTTATATTATAAATATGATATTTATTATCTTATTATTATTATTTTAATTTTACATTGAATATACCTTTATTCATTACATTTATTGGGAATACGATAATGGTGTACATGTGTATGTCATACTTAACCCCGATAAGAGTTATGACAATCTCATGATTTACACAGAATGTATTAATAAATAAACTAATAATAATATTTGGTATATATGAAATACTAATTCTACTAGAATTATAATATATATATATATATATCATTATATTTTATTTCAATTTGAAATGACAATGAAATGGAAACAACATTAATGTGTAGATATAGTCTACCATTTATATGAATGTTGAATTTCATTTCATATATCAATATTTTTTAGATTATTATTAAAAAGTATATACTGAATATATATTATATTTATATCATGTTATTATTTATTAAAATAAATATATATTGATCAATATAAACGGACCGAAAATAACAAGTTGGAACACATATGAAAATAAAGCAGTCACTACAGAAATATAAATTTAACATGGAATTGATAGTAAAATTTTGATATAATGTCATAATAAAAATAATATATCATATTTTTTATATAGATATAGATTTTTCATATGTATAGTAATAATATATTAAATATATAGTAGGATTGAACAGTTATAATGGAATTCATGATTTTAGGTAAGGGTATTTCTAATGTTAGTTTTATTTATACGAAACATATGCCATATTAAAGTATTTTTTAATTAGTGGGTTGTATATAATAACATATTACCTTTTATATCATGAAATAATGTATTTCATGATATCAAAATATTATAATTATTTAATTATTCTTTGGGGCTAACAATTCATTTTCTACTCAAGTAGTAAGGGATGTTAATCTCACAATTTTCTTTTGTGATAAAAATGTCATATTGATCATCCCTTTCCTCTTTGGGGTGTATATATTTAGATTAAATTTTTTATCATATTTATACTAATAGTTATTATTAAACATGTCTCCATTTTATGATCTCTTTTTCATTGGGTTTATGGTTTAAAAGATACCAAATTTTAAATGGAATTTTGTCTCAAATTTTCTTCTTTAAGACACATATTATGTTATGCAACTATATTATTTTATGAGGTTTATATACTTAATATATGAATAGTTAAATAATGAATCTAAATTCTGTTCATTATAATATAATCATCATTTAATATTATTTTCATTGGTATTAGGATTCAATGTTACCAATTTGGTATGAATTTAATGCTATAATTTAATCTTTTATCAAGGTTTTTCGTGATTATTCTTCCAGTGATGAGATATTATGATACATATCTCAAGAATACTCCATAATTTCCTGTTCATCCTTTTGTTAATTATATATTCTTGTAATGGTGGCATTATTCCACTTATTGTAAAACAAATTGTTTCAGAAAATGTTGTTAAGGTAATATGATTTTATCCCACTCTTAGATAAAAAATCTATGATCTATTGAAACAATGTTTTTGAAAAATGTTTTCAAAATTTATTGAAATTATATTTTAAAATATTTTTCATGGTAAAGGAGTTTAAAAATATTTTATTTTTTTAAAAGGGATTAAATTAGTTTTATAATAATAATTTATATGTTTTCGCTTTTATTTTTAATGAAATGTTTTAATGAGGATTTTTGGAAAATAATATTTCAACTAAGAAAGCATATTATTCAAAGGAATGATTTTCAATTGCCATTCAAAATTAGTTTCCATATATGAAGACATTTTATGATGTAATTTTTGTTTTGTAGTGGATATTATCCCGGGATACCATTCACATTTTTTTAATAAATAATCTATATTTTGATGGAATGATTTTTATGGAAGCAATTCCATTTTCTTGGGGTATTAATGTTCTAAAGTGATTAATATAAAAGAATTTATATTCTATGGGATAAGTATTATATGATGTAATAATTGTTTTTCTATGTTATTTTGTTCATTTCAATACCATTTAACAATATTCATGTTGATGTTCATGGAAATTTATTATAATATGGGGTGGACCAGATATTGTTAGTTAAAGCCATTATTGATTACGTATTGGGGTGACCCATATAGTAATTGTTAATCACATTATAGGTTATATCATGTGGTGGAATATATAGTCTCTTGTGTAGTCATTATATTTTACATGATGAATAGACCCATATAGAACCCCAATTCATTGCGTAATGATTTATAACTCTTTAGATAAACATAATTGAAATTGGTAGTGATATTGGTTTAGAAATACATCGATTGAACAAGAAGTGATCATGGTTTTGTAATTCCAGGATTGAATGGGATGTGAACCTAGTTCAATAGAATAATTTTTTTCAATGATGTCCATTAAAATGAGGCTTGACAAATATGTAAACAAATTTCATTGCTTATTTTTATGTCACAAATTCCATCTCTTTTCCAGATGGTATTCTCTCATGAATTTTTCTATTGATTACCTTATGATTAATGTCTTATAATGATCTAATAATTATACAATGACTCTTCTGTATGATCGTTTATATATAGGATATGATTGTATAATGTTTTTGAAGTGTTCATATACCCTTATGTTCATGCTATTCATATATATGCATCCATTATTTTATATTATAAAGAATCATATCTCGCCATTTGTTATTCTCCCTTTCCCTAGGTTATCATAAAATGATTCAATTAGGAGTACAAAATTGGATGATATTTTTGGAAAAAATATAATATCATTCTCCATGTTAGAAAATTATGTTCCATTATTTGAAATACATTAAACTATAATGGTCCTAAATCATGATTATTTTTAAATGTTTTGACTATTATCAAAAAATGTGTAATATCCATGTATGTTGAGAAATTTTTCACTAGAATTGGTATCAAAGGAATGGTATAGTAATCCATTTGAAATTATGTTGAGAAAACTTTTTTCAAAATCCCTAGGGATATTTATATGGATGTATCTAAGGATATGTCTATGGATAATTAAATGTGTATGAAAACAACCCTGAATTTGGTAAAGGATTTAATGATAGGTTTCATAGAAATACAACACAATCAAGATAACACATGTTGTTATTGATCTAGGAAATATTTGAATCGGGATAAAAACTATGAAAGGACTATATTGAAAATGACATGATCGGACATTGGTGCATGATTATAGGATATAATACACTCTTTGTTTGATTCTTCAAGGGGATATGATATTGAAATTCAGAAACAATTTATAAACTGTCATGAAGGATATAAATAAAAGAAAAAAACGAATAATCTGTGATTAAACTGAGGTTTCATAGATCAAAGAAGAATGTTTCTCAATTTATACGCCCTATAATTATGTTTTAATGATTATATGGGTTCACACTATGATTAATGCCATTCATACTACACATTTGGGTATTATTAAATGATTGTAACCTTAAGGAACAATGTTAATAATGAATTCAATGGACAATGAAATATTTTTCCTCCTGAACAACATAATGATATGGGAGCTAGAATAAAATGTATTTTTTTATTCACAAGACACAATCTCAAGATATAAATCATGTTGAACATCCAAATGAAGAATTGAAGAAAATTTGTTATTTTATGTCTTTATTAAGGCAAAATCCACCTTATTTTAGTGGTTCCACTACACCACATGTTATTGAAAAAAGAGTCAATACCACTAAAAATAGATTTCCCATTATTTAGTAAATATATAATAAAAAATAATTTCAGTTATCTATCTATTTTATAGCGATTCCTATAATTAGTGGAATATTATTATTAACAAAAGTGAAAAAAGAAATTTAATCTATGGAATGGAAATAGATTAATGGGATGTTTTTTATTAAGTAACTCACTTGTATTATACATAGAATGAAAAATAAATCAATTATTTATCTTCATAAAAAGTATGAAGAATATATGTGAACCTATGATGAAAATGGTATCAGAATTTATCTGTATGCTTTTGGTTTTATTATTTTCCTGGAAATTCAAATTGACTGATTCATTCATTTCATAAAACCAAGTCTTCAGAAGAAAATGATTATAATATAATTTCATATCTATTAATACTTTTTTTTGTTCATTGAATATTGAAATTATAATTTTATATTCCCGCATTCATTATTTTTTTAGGTGAATTGGTTGATGAAGTGTTCTAAAATCTCAAATGGAGGAATGAAATTTTAGGCGTTAGTATTCAAAAAATCCAAGATGAAAGATCAATGGTATTAATGGAATGTATATGGGAGGAGACATAAAAGTGGATTATAAGGTCATAAATTCCATGAATGTAAAAATATTATCAAATAAATTTATAATGAAATAGATGAGAACTTATAAGAAACTAATGGACCACAGACACTACAGAGGTTCATGTTCAAAGGGATTAAAAATTATGATAATAAATTCCACAATCCAAGGGATAATTTTGATGGTAAGATGGAAAAACCAAAATTGTAATATGAAAAAGGGAAATCATATGAAATCAAAATAGATGAATTATATAACCATAATTAGGGAACACCTATCATCCCTGGATTATTTTGGGAAATTCATGTTTTATTTTTTAGGAGGAAGTCCTATAAAAATTTTATTATTCATATTATAAGGAAATATCATTTGATTATTTCCTAGTAAAAATATTATAGAGTAATAATATCACATTTGATATTCCATATATATATATAGGAAAATAATTTTCTGAATAAAATTATTTTTTGTATAAGATAAAATAATATTTACAGAAAAAAGTAGAATTATATTTTTGAAATGTTATAATGTTAATCATTTATGGAATGGTTTGAGTTGACCAATGGAAGTAGTTTTAAAATTTACTATATTACATCACCATATGATGACATATTCCTATTGTTTAGTATATGTTGAAGATTTTTTTTGATATATGGAATTACCTATATTTATATTTATGGATCTTATGATATTTTATTTATTAAGGAATAAGAAATTAATCATATGTTTTAGTATATGTGATGATATAGAAATTGATCAAGGAACAACTAAATAGTAAAAATTAGTATCTAAAATGGAATGAAATCATGTTGGTATATCACTTATTCAAAATTATATATCTTTAAAACAATAATATTTAAATAACATATTGTCCTCTTATCATGATTTTTATTACATTAATAACCACCTCATTCCTAATTGTGTTGTTTTTTATGGGAATTATCCTTATCTAGTTCAAATAAATTATTTTTATGAATGATCTTTAACACTCTCAATAATTATGTATGTTTTTACAAAACTTCCAAATCATCACTTCTTACTTGTGTTCAAATATTTGTAATCCTCCTTAAGGGTTACATTGGGTAACCATTAGGTTTCAATAATTCCCTCAATAAAAGATGTTTGATAATTAATTTTCCATGATGTATATTTCTATAATAGAATTTTAAAATTTTAAAACATTTATGAACCAAATGATTTTCAAGGGAAAATTCATTTTTAATGGTTTTTAAATATAACATGCTATTTTTTAATGAATTATTTGTTGAATTATATAAAATTCTTGTATGGATTGAAAATAAAATTATATGAAGTATATTATTATTTGTATGAAACAAAAAATTATTCTAGCAAAACATGCCATGATGATATTGTTTCTAACTACACGAAACATTAATATAATCTTTTTTTACAAATAATTTAAAATTAATATTGCGTTACATTAAACATCATTTTAATCTGGAATAATTTTAATCAATTAGTTTCTAAGAAATGATACTTATTACTAATTTAATAATATAATTATCACCTTGACATTAGAATGGTGGGTATGGAAGTGGTAAACATAATTTTAAATTTTTTTCCTCTTTATAAAATGAAATATTTGGTATCCAAATAGCCATAAAATATTAAATACTATTTAAAAATAATGAATATTCATTTCTAAAAAAATATACATGAAATAAAATTATCTCAAAAAATAAATAAAAACACTTTTTATGATTAATTTTTATTAATTTATTATATTATATATTAATTAAAAAAATTACATTCATATGATAAGTTTTATATAAAATATATAAGTACAAATACAATTTTATAAAAAAATATGAATTTTTCTAAAAGAGAGTTATCCACCATTTAGTGGATCACTTATTTTAAAATAGATGGTTAATATTTTTATAAATTATATATTACAAAAAAAATATATTTTTGAAATTTGAATGTTAAAAGTATCAAATGGTGAATTTTTGGTTTTATCTGTAATGTTCCATGTTGGGTGACCAGTGAAAAATAAATAATTTTAATTTGAATTTTTATAATTTTAGTTATTTTTATTAATAAATTATATTTTAATTTTGTTTCTAGGAATAATTATATAAATTATACAATTATTATTTAAATATTAGAAATTGTAATAAATTTCCAAATATACTGGACAAAAAACATTTCAATTGTTTTATCATTTTCACTATAAAAATATTGGCTTCATCCCCTTGGAAAAATTAAAATTAAATTAATTTTGGAGATATATGTGATTATAATATGAAAAAATTGATTCTATATTTTAAATCATAATAATTTATAATTTCTATATGTCCATCACTATTTTTATACATATTTATTTATAAAAATAGTTAAAAATAAGTACAACGATTAAGAGAGTAATGTTCTTACCAAGGAATTAACCATTAAACATGTGGTCCAAAATTTCTTATATACATGTAAAAACCTTATTTATTATAATTATTTCTACCATATCCCTTATTTTAGGAAAAATGAATCACAATTGGAGGCACATGATGTATGAGGGACCTCCCAATAGCGTATCACTTTTTGGTATTTACAAGAATACTACAATTACTCCAATATTAAAGGAAATATATCTCCCCATTTCTTCACAGCTCACAAGACATTTCTCTTCGAATAAATATTCCAAAATAACATCCCATATTTCATCATTTACTCAAATTTTTTTAAAAATTTAATCCAAGGATTTCCATTAGTGAAAACGACAAGGAGAGGCTTGAAGAAGATATAATGTTAATTAATGATTGTTTTTTTATTATTTCATACAAAAAACCCATAAATTATTCTAATATAAAGATTATATAATAACATAATTGTCTTAAATACTGTTATATGTTGTTATGTTATGGTTATAACCTAAACCATCACACAATTACATCTTATGGGACAAGCTAACATCATTAATGTGTGTGGCAGGCTACTACATCCCAAAACATTTTCATTCATTCCTATATTACAGGAATTCAAGGCATTGAGTATTCCTGGTTTTATAATATTTTTATATTTATATGATATATATGATGTTATTAATTTTATTAAATTTTTATATTATATATAACTTCTTTGTTATAATTTTTTCAAATATAATAACATTATTTGTATGTAAAACTGACTAGTGCCTCACGAATCAATGTGATTTAATTACGCATTACGTAGAATAAATTAATGGTGGATTTATTAAAAATATATTATTTATGTTAATAAATAATAATGATAAAAATATAATATAGAAACATATATCCTTTAAATTTCATTCTTTATATATGATAATTAAATTTATACAATGATCATGCATATGTATGACCTTTCGTCTCCATGAACAATGTATTTATTTTATTATTTATATGTTTTATAAATTTTTATCAACACATATATACAAAATATAGGAAATTTATATTATTATTAAAATTATTAAAATTATGAAATTATGATCAATATAAATTGGCCATGAATAACCAGAGACAACATATACAAAAAATGTATTTGTTAACTTAAATGTGATATTAACAATGAATTGATAATAAATAGGTAATATAATTTCATAATAAAACATTTATTATATAATATATATTAATATGATTATATGGTATATTTATAATAATCTTATATTTATTATACATTATTTTGTAAATTGTATGTGGGATTTCATGACATAAGGTCAGTGGATTTCAAGTCTCACTTATATTTTTTCGATATATATGCCATATTCACAACTCACTTATTTCATTTGGTTTATATAGTACCCAAGGTCGTTTTATATAATTAATTTAATCAATTATCTTAATATTAAAACATTAAATTTGTTTTATTATTTTATGATTCTCATAGTTGAAATGTTACTCAAGTATTATGGGATTAATATCTCACTATTTAACATTGTGAGACATATACTAAATTCACCACCCATTTCATCTATGTAGTATATAAAATTCATAAGAATGTATTTTAGTATATTTTTAATAAATTTTTTTAGTATTTACATATCAATTTTAGGATATCTATTTCAAGAGTATTGTGGTTTAAAAGGAACAAAATCTGTAAGGTAATTTTGTTTCAATTTTCCTTCTTTATGATATGTGATATGTTATACACTTATATTCACAAAAAAGGACTATATATTTCCAAATTGAAATTCATATCCTGAATATAATTAATATCAATATTTTTTAGACTTATATAATTTTATTCATTCATGGGGAATATGAATCAATGTTACAATTATGGAAAGGGTATTTTATATAATCTCATCAATTATTTATATTGTTTTTGAGTATACATACATTGATTAATAATAATGATCTATATCACAAATATTCTCATGAATTTTAATCTCTTATGATTATTCATTTCATATTCTTATAATGGTTCCATTTTTACACACTTTATTATAGAAAATTAGAAATATAAAATTTTAATGTAATTTTATTTTTCTATATCGTCGGCCAGAAATCTATATGAATTTTTCAACAACGTTTTCTAAAAATGTATTAATTTTTTTAAATGATAAATTCAGATTATTTAAAAGGAAAAGGATTTGGAAAATGTTTTCCGTTTTAAAAATTACTCAAAATGATTTTCAACTCATCATTTATATGTTTTTAAGGTTATGTTAAATGACAATGTGGTTCAACTTGTTTTATCATTTAAATATTGTTTTTCAATTTCAAAATGAAAATTTCCACATGAAATGTTTGTGATTATCATTAAAAATTATTTTCTATCATGGATGGAATCATTTTTTACAATTTCTTTTTTATAATGGATATGGTCCAAGGATATCATTCATATTCTTCCTATGAATGGTCAATGAATGGATTGCATGATGATTATGTTAATCGTTTCTTTTCAAATATTTAATCAGGTTCAAATAAGATTAGCATGAACCCATTTCTTTTCCATGGGTTAATAAAATTATTTTTTAATTTGTTTTCTTATCATTTATTATGATGATATTCATGATCTTTATTCGTTATCCATGTCAGGGTCCATGGAAATTGGTCATATAATGGAGTTGTCAATATAGAATCGGGAAAGACTGTAATAGATTATATTTCGGGTTTGGCCAAGTAACACTGTGTAATACTAAAATAATTTATTTGATTGGGTGTCCTAGATATAATCGAGTGAGGCCATTATAACATAAATTATGGGTGTTTTGGGATATCAAACAAATTCATCAGTAAAAGATTTATTTAGTAGGGGAATGACTCAACTAGGATGGGGCATGAACTTTTTCAGTAATATAGGGAATGAAAGGTATGAAAACATAATTCTTTACTAAAGGGATAAAGTGGGATTTTTTCTTGGTTTATTAATTGACTTTGTCATATATGAAATCCTTTTATATTATCCGTGACTAATATGGAAAAGATTTTTTATTCTTATGTGTCTTTCAAAACATCTAAGTCTTATTGCAATGATATTCTATCATGGATTATACTCATGATTCGATTACGATTCTTCTCATTTGATCTTGAAAAATTTGTTCCATGACAATACATACCATTCACAATGTTATAATATTATCTTTCATGTTTCTAGTGACACTGAACTATAATGATCTTCAAGCATGTCTTTATGTATTGTAATGAATAAACATAAAAATTGAATTAATACACATGTATGTTATGTCGTAGGTCAATATACATATCATGGTATTATATTTTTCATTAGGTTATGGTTGATCATTATTGGGCCACATTTTTTTCTTCCATTAATCACGTTTATGTGTAAATGGGATAATGTTATAATGGATTTTTTATTGGGTTACTAAAGTCACTATATGGTAGAAATGAATTTTGATATGTTGTGGAAAAGCCGAAAAAGCTTCCATAATTCAATATAAACATAGAAACACAAGAGGTGTCACCTTATCTGATGGAAGTAAATAAAATACATATAGTCCCACGTGCATGAGGAGGAATTGAAGTTAGTTTTTTGATAGTGGGTTATTGTATTAGGGCTCTTATAGTTGCTACAGTCAGTCAAGGAATGTGAGTTGTCCCTCTTGTGATGGTAATGTTCATATGGGATTTATCATACCATTGTTTGGGAGATAGAAATATTGTAAATTGTCCCTATTTGGTGAGTCAGTAGAATTAGTATGATGTAATTCATGGTAGATGATACGTGAGAGTAGATTAGGGCATGGTTGTTTGTGGCCAACTTTATGATCCATTATAAAAACTACCACCTCAAGGTAGACACTGTAAGGCATATGAAGCAGGTGTCCAGATAGTGCCTCGAATTAGGAATATATAGTCTATAACGGAGGGTCTCTTAGCAAGATATGAGGTATTGTTTGTGGATTTTTTACATTGCCATAAATTTGTATAAACATTTGTATAATCCATGCCTTCATTACAACATAACTTAGTAGAGGTTTGGGGATTATAGGGAAAACATTATGTCAAACATTTTGTTTGCAGAATCATCCCTTGGATGATACAATGATCAAACACATCAACGGGGGGGGGGGGGGGGTAACAAAACTCTTAAAATAAAAAACAATATATTGGACATATCCCTTGTAACAATGTGAAAATATGATAAACTTTTCATATTATAATTTTTCTAAATGGTTTATACATGGATTGAATGTTTTTTCTCTAGGATGTTATGTGTCTATGTTAATAGTATTTTATTTTCCTAAAATGGTTTTATATAATTCCATGAAGATTATGATGGTATCATACAAAGTGGGATATGTATGATTAGTCACTACTTGGCTAGTATGACACATGTACAGGTGGATGATATTTATTTTCATTTTAATACCAAGGTGATGTTGTATGTGAAGAACTGCTGGATGAAATGCATAGTGTACACCCTCATCATGTGATAAACATCTTCTACAATCTGATCCCAATGAAAAATTCAATACATACATCAATATATTTTCTAGACCTTATCGATAATCGAATGATTATGGAATTGATGGAGGATTTTCCATGGAAGGTATTTAATTAGATTTCGTGTTTCACCGAAGAATTCCATTTTTTATTCACAAATATAGAGGATGGGGGGTGTTGTTATTTATGTGTTATTTTATCTTGACTGGGGTGAGTATAAAGAATACATACCCACTATTAATAATTTTATGACAACTTCAACCATATTAAAGAGGAAAGTTAGTTCTCTAATATTGACCTCAATACAGGATATCATGAGCTTCATGTTTTAGAGGAGGCCATTTCGAAGATGACATTTCGATGATCCTATGTTCCCTATGAGTTAATTTTGATAAAATTTCCATGATTAACTCAAAATTTATTTTCAATTGACTCATGAACAAGATCAATCAATTGATCATAGTCTACTTAGTTGCAGTACTCATCGAGAAAATCCCTACATTATCAGTGTAATTAGAAGCATAAAAGATGCATTTTATTCTGGTTATATACATAATTGAAGATAACCAATGTTATAGAATAATCTCAAAGTATAATTTATTGATTTGAGATGTCAATATCCTCAAAAATGACATATCCTACGATAGATTAGTTTCATTCCCCACTGAAAATTGAGCATGTTCTATCAATAGACCTAACTAATAACATGAATAAAGACTGAACATTACTTGGAATGTAAGACTAATATTAAAGAACAATGGCTAGTTTATCTAGGACCAAATCACCTATGACTACAATGACCTAATTTAGAGATTGATTTATATAGAATAATATTTTTTACCTTTATTTCCTTGATCTATGAATAAAGGTCAATGACTTCCCTCATATTTATAATAACAAAAGAAGGTTGTTGAGTTTATGGTGTCATATGATGC
The DNA here is from genome assembly GCA_963277665.1 of Viscum album. Lineage (NCBI taxonomy): Eukaryota > Viridiplantae > Streptophyta > Magnoliopsida > Santalales > Viscaceae > Viscum > Viscum album. The sequence goes on along the minus strand of OY728133.1, from coordinate 145,386,573 downwards.
CATCTTGGATTGGATGGGGTTAGATTAATTATATATAATGTGGGGATTGATTATGGGTATAGATTGATGTAGTCGGTTTCACATAATAATGGATCCCATGACGTGGAGATGGAATCAGTTGTGTTCAACAAAATTTTATTGCTACAAAATCCTCTAAGAGATAAAGTAATCATCTATTTTTATAAACAATATTATTAGTTATATAATTTAATATAATTATTTTAACATGTTTCATAGTTGGTGGATATAGATCATAAAATATTATTATATTGAGAATGTTTATACTAACATGAATAATAAAATGATGGCAGAATATATCAACATGATATCTAATTCAATGATTTCAATTGAGTTATTAGTGTTGTTTTCATCATTGTAGTTTTCCTTATTATATTATGATTATAAAAAATTACTCCAATAGATTTTTTTCTGCTCTTATTATTCATAGTTTTTGGTAGACACAACATGTTGTGATATATTACTAGATATTTCATGATCATATATCTAAATTATAATCCACATATGAATTTATTGAGAGTGCATATAATGACGTCATTTTTTGATGATAGTAAACGTTACTATAAACATTGTGAGAGGAGGTGATATGGTAATTCTAGACTCCCCCTTATTGGGACATCCAAGATTGGGTATGATTTACTATCATCCTCGTCATCCATTATTGTGTCCGATAATAATGTGTCGTGTTGTTTAACTTTTCTCTTGATGTATCACATTAAAATATGGTAATTATGAGAAACATGTAAAAGAGGGAATATTCCAACCCATTGAATTTCTTGACTGCAAGATTTATAGTATGTTTTAGGATTTCATGATGGGACTTACAAGATCCTTTATAGGTCTTGTTGATATATAGGTGATCACAAAGTGACACAACATGTCAGGACACATCATATCCATTCAAGAGTAGAATTCAGTTTAGAGAATAGGAGACATATATGTGATAGATATTTTATAAAATCATTAAGTCCCCTTTATGATTATTTCAAACCATGATGATTAAATCATGTCATGAAAATATATTTGATTATATAAGATTATTGGTAATCATGTTTAATTGACCATTATGTTCCACATTGAAAAATATGGCATGAATGTGTGATCAATTTATTTTTCAGTGGAAAATATTTGGTTCTGGATGTCGAATATGTTTTGTATTATGGTGGATCATATTCCCTATTTGGAGATTATGATTGAAAATAGTTACCACTCCTCTACTGGTCAGGAACCAATTATACCCTTGTACAAGATACCCTATAAGTCAGATTTTTTTTGGATAGATCCAGAGGTGGGTGTTATTATAGGGAATTGTGTTTGTGAATGTAATGAAAGATAAGATTCAGGTCATCCAGATGAATATGTGCCCTACCAATATTTGTTAGGAGTCATTTGTGGACCAATCAAAGAGGGATTTGTTTTTTGAATACACAAATAATTTTTTAATGAATGTTTCACCATATCAAGGATTGTGGGGATTTAGATGATTTAGAAAAGTTATCATTAAGATTCATTAACCCCATCAAAAAATAATATTTGGTATTGTGGTGGAATACTACAAATAATTACAACAACAAAAATACTAGATTCTTGATTTATTCCATGTCTCGTTTCTAAAGATATATGTTCCTGGCTGATAATCTGTTATAAACTAGGAAGAGGGATAAATTGAGGATATTTATATCTTCTAAGACTACCCAATGATCATCTAAGATCATGAGTAATATATTACTGGTGGGTTAAAAAATCATGTTGTTGTGTGTCTGTTTGAAGTAAGAGAATATTTTTTAGTTCTCTTTAACGTTAGAGAGATATATGCGAGCTCAGTAGAGTCATTTTTTATAATGATATATTATTTTGAGATAAATATTCTTCATGTGGGGATAATGTAATCACACAATTTATTCCATTTAACTATTTAGAATATTTGATATTGTTTTTTTGGTTTTATCTAGGTTGTCTACTTAGATTTGGATTTCCATTGAGCATTGATGTCGAAATATTAAATAACCTATATTAATTATTTATTTTGGGGTATTTTTATCACTACTAATGGAAAACCCATGAAAATTGGATAGGATGGTTACAGTGATATCAATAATAAATATATGATATACATTTCACAGTTTTTGGATCATAAATATGGTTTGATTTGGGGGTTTTAGCAACGTATGGTTTCTAGTGTGAATTATAGAAAATAATAAGTTAAAATAAATAGATATTTTTTAACTAAATATAAATTTAAAATAGAAAATTATAATTTTTATAACCCTAGTAATTAAAATTATATGGTTATACTCATAATCATATGAGTTTAAGGAAGTTATACTATCATGAGAATCATCATGTGAGATCTCAGAGCTTAGAAGAGGTGTGATAAATGAAAACAATGAATTCATTAACACTATATCATAAATGAATGTCATCCTCGACATAGTTTAGGAAAATCAATAATTAAAAAGAAACATAATATTTATTCATTTGTGTTTCATCAATTATCAACATTTTATGTTTTTATTATTGACAAAATTCATGTTCATGGTTTATCCATTGATGAAATAATAACTCTATAGAAGAATAAATTGCAGATAGTTTATTTGTTATGGTATAAATTTACATAATTATTAATCCTTTTTTTTTCATCCCCATTCAATATATATATCCCAACATCTAACAAAAGGATCGTATTAGAAATGGCCAATATAAATTTATCACTTTCATGTTTCATGGTTTTATCACCATGTAGATCATTTTTTAATCAATTGTATTTTTGTTTAATGGATTGTCTGATTATACATGAGAAATAATCATTTAATGATCAATATATAGTGAATTGGATTTCAACCGTGGCTTCATATTTATTATTCAAGTCATGACATAGAATATATGATTTGATAATGGAATAATAATGTTGCATGAGTTTTATTAATATCGTGGATTAGGTTAATTATTTTGTTGGAATATATAAATATGTGTCTTATCATTCAACTAGTTGAATGAATATATCCACCAAATATAGATCATGCTTAATTAAACATAGAAACTAGAGTTAGTAGGTATACCAAGATAGAATTTTTGATAAAGGATGTGTAGTAAAATACACACGAAAAAGTATGATTATTGAGTACTATAAATATGAACACCATTTTGTTCATATACACACACTACAGTTGACCCCCCTTCAGTTTTTTAGTGTATACACTTTAAGATAAATATAACATGAAGTTGGACTAAAATATGAAAACATATCATATAAAAATAGGAACTCGGGAACATACACTACTAGAGTAAACTAGCACGAATACATTAGATATGAATGAAAATATGACTCAAACATATGCCACTGTATAAAAACATATACATCAATGTTATGGAATCATTAGGTTATATCTTGATCCCAATGTACATTTCTAAGTCCCATTTCATGGAAATGTGTATCCCATTTTACCTCAATTCATAAAAAAATAGTTTGGATGAATTCCCTAGGTATATTCATCTCTATTTATACTACGATATCAAATTCTATGTATAATATTTGTGATTCCCTCTATGGGTTAGTTCTGGATAGTGTCAGGTATCCCTCAGTGTTTTTCTAGTTGTGAACATCTATCATTCTTATATAAAATTCATTAGGAATCCTATTTCTAAAATATATTTTGGTTGATACCTTTCTTAGTGAGATTTATTATATCAGTTTTCGATTGACCCATAATCTATGAGTATTATCCTCTACAAGTGTGTTGATATCAACTGAGTCTCCCATAATAAACAATAATTGAAATGCCTAATGAGTCCAACCTATCAGATGAGTTCCATTAGAATCTGTGAGACATTAGAAGTTTCCCAAGGGAAGACTATGGCCTATTATAAATTCATTAAATCCTAGACCATTAGTTATTATATGACATTAGTTTTAGATTTGTATTTATCCTGTAGAATATCTATGTTATAATAATATTCATTTCAAATTAACTAACCATTTTGATATTGAGATGACTCTACTTTGATGAATTATGATTGGTTATTTTGGGGTTTACTACAATGTATATTTATATTCACCCTTGGAATGGATCAACCCAGACATGTCCTATATAGTATTGGTGAAAGGCTGGTTAATGGATTCCATAGAGGACATGATGTAGGTGGAGAATAATATGTCATCGCAAAATGTAGGATGAACTATATCATCATTTTTATATAGGATGAACTATTTATACTATTATCTTGGGATTTTAATTTTCCCTTTTATTTTCAATACATAGTACATATTATGTTATAAGATTATATGTATGTATGAAAAAATGGTAATTTTTTATCCATTTTACATTCATATTGGTTTGTAAACAATTTTTGTGTGGGAAGGTACTATATGGTATGACACCTCATGGGTATGAAATTCCTACTCGTAACTAGTCTCTAGAACCTAGTCTTTTATATGTGGGATTGATTTTCAATTTCAGATGACTTTCATCAAAATGGGCCTCAATGGGTTATGTCATCCCTACATAGTTATACTCACACCCAATATTGAAATATCAGTGTGTGGGTAAATTTAATTATTCATTTTTCATTTCATGTAAAATAACATATAATGGATGGCTAAGATCCTGACGGTTAGTTAAAATTGTGAGATGGGTCCAAGAGAGTTATTGAGACCAGATTTATGGATATCCCCAATATTTTCATAACTTCATAGACTTTGTTGTATTCAATTGAACCATGAGAACATTTATTTATCTATATAACTTTTTTTCATTTTATGTCATCAATAATAGTTGGTATAGTATCCCATTGATCACATATGGAATACTGACAATATATTTTACATTAAATATAATATATTATTTATTATTTATCTTCAGTTACACATAGATCATGATGTTAAAATTCCTCAATGTATTATATAATGATTATAATTATTAATATTTTGTGTCCCCTATGATAGTAATAAATTTATAAATCATTACATTTAGTGGGTTGATGATTAATATGATTTATTATTCAGAAGTGTTAATTTCAGTAAATAATTTTTTATTATATTTAGTGTTTCCTTTTAAAATATAATTTTAAAAAATTAAGGTATATTTATTTATAAAATAAAGGTAATATTTGAATTTGTAATTTTAACATATCCATAGGAAGAATTTTTTAGATTATTTTTAAATAATAACTTTTTAGATGAATTATGAATAATAAAATTTTTGATAATAGAATAAAATTTAAATGAAATGAATATTTTTTTAATTCCCTTTTAATATAAAATATATATTCATAAAACAATATAAATTAATTAGAAATAATCTATTAAAATTTTAATACACATGAATATGATTATATATAATCATGTAATATTTTATTACAACATCGATCTCTATGAATATTTATTTAAAATTCTTAATGGGAAATATATAGGTCCCCAGTGATCCATGAGAGGGGAGGAGTGAATTATTGTGTCTACATTTTCATTTAATGAAACAGATCTTCATCCCACTTTGGTAGGATCCTATTAAACATTTCTGTTTGAATAGTGAAGTAATAAAACATTCCCAAGATAAGTTACAACATATATGTGTTACTTGGTTCACCACTAAGGGCTAATCTTAGGATCATACAACTAAAGTGTGTCAATAATCCCTAAATACACTAATATTTACTATTTGGAGAATATAAATGTTTAGACATAATCACATTGTACCATTTACACAACCATTACATGCTTTTATAGATAAAACACTATGTCCATTAGAATACTTCAATGGACTACCCATAGATCACTATCTGGGGAGATGTATTACTCATTTTATCCAAATTAATGTAACATTGATATATTTTAACTAATTCTATATACATTTTCTATCATAAGACTATGCATTCACTGTAGACCTGAGATGATTCTCCTTGAAAGCCATTATCACAAAAAATTAGATATTCAAAACCAGATTTCAAATACTTCCTTCGTGAAGATCAATACCTTCATGAATCCAACTAAATTTAATGAATAATAATTGTTTATGAAGCTCATTGCATTCATGGAACAAACTACCTTTGCAATGCTCACCAAATTCGCAGATCAAACATCTTTCAGGGAGCACTCTGAGTAAATGCATAATACTCCATCATCCTGAAGTACTCAATAATCCAAACCATTTGCTGCAACCAATACTAAAAAATTAATTTGATGATGATGAGGATAAAATTTAATAAATGTTTGGTGGAGCTCCACTGGATTTAAAAAATCAGAGAGAATTAAGATATTCCTAAGAAAAATCGTTTGAAGTGAAGAGGTGTTTCCTTATGTTTAGAGGGTTGACCATTATCAATGCACAACTACCTCTCATCTTAATTTATGGATCATTCATAACCAATTTCTTGTAGCTTATCCATTCATGATGCTATAAATAGATTTTACATAGTCACAAAACAATCCATCAAAAAATCATATACCACGATGAATCAGTTCTCATTATCACAGAGATCGCAATCATTATTCAGGATTTTCCAATTCCCTATCCTTCACAATGCTCATCGTTATTGTGAAGATCACCATCAACATTATTGCACCCATCAATAAACACAATTTGTGATTCCCATATTCTCAAAAATAATTTCTTTTCCATATTTTCGAAAATACATCAAGGAAAAACACTTTCCAAAATTCATATAATGGTCCACATTTTCAACCCCCAATAATTTGGAAACCACTAGGATATAAGCCCAAAAACATAATTTTACATAGATTGTAATTTAACATATACATTCATTGAATTTACATGATCACTCAGGTGAGGATTGAAAAAAAATAAAACCATACTCTGTTTCTTGAAAAGATTATCATTGGTTCCAATAGAAATTTTTATTCAATTTTTTTTTAATGTTTCATAAATCATAATTGAATAATCATAATATTATTTATATCAGTAGCATAATTTTGTGTATAATTTGGTTTTACACATAAACATTATCTTACAAATACACTTTTTAAAAACCACTTAGTATTACACATTATATACACTATCCTTAAAATTAATTTCCCTACATGTATACATTTTAATTGATAAAATGTATATAATATCTCAGAAAATTATTTTAATAAAAATTAAAAAATAAAATAATGTTTTTATGAAAAAAATAATATTTCAATGGTTAATGATAAATACATCATTAATAGTGAAAAGGTTACAATTGAATTTTCTTATGGATGGTGTGTAAATTTTATATAATAATGTATATTAATATAGTTTTAATATTGAATCTAATATAATGATTAATTTTATAAAATTATATTTACAATTATTTATTGGATAATCAATAATAGAAATGAATTCGAAAATATATTAATAAATGAAATATTTTTTTTAAAAACAATTTCTCAATATAAAATATAAATTGTTTTAAATTTTAATTTGTAATGGGAGGGTGTTTTATAAAAAATTTCCTTCAAAATGATTTACTTTCTTATTGATTAATTACCATTTTGAAAAAAAAGAAATTATTTGGTTATTTTATACCATTATATGTATTATTATTCTGGATTTAAAATACCATTACACATTATAACTATTGACAAAATTCTCATTATATAGTAATCAGTTTGATTAACATATATTATGTGTTATGATAACTACAATTGAAATATATGATAGATATGATAGCCTCGACTAGTAGGACCGTTACATATGAAAGGAATTTATTAGAGCCTCTATGGAATATGGAATTACTAGGATTTTAACTTAACCAAGAGCTAGATGAAAATCCCGAACCAAAGCATGATTGAAACTACTTATAATAAAATTTAAATCATATCTACATCAGGACCCCAACTTTTTTTCCCAAACATCATAAGAATTTTCCACCATCATTCACCAAACCCATAAGAAATATAATTGTTCAATAAGGGGATTATGTATCAGAACCCTTAATTATTAATATTTATATTTATAAAAATATATAATATATTTATCTTTTTTATCATTATATTATATAAGATTAATTAATCTATATATTAATATTATATATTTCAATATTATGAACATGAATTTAATTTTCTAGAATTATTTTATTTCAATCAATAAAATATTTTTGATGAATTCATAAATTTCAAAAATAAAAATTATTTTCATTAAATATTGTTAATAAATTGTTTTATACAAATTTAAATGAAAATATACATTTGTAAATTAATTGTAATTTCAAATAGGTAAGAAAACCATTATCATCACAAAAATATTATTTTTAAATAAATGTGGAATCTAATTTCAATGTTTGCATTTTTTAATAATAAAATTATCATGAAAATAATACATGTATGGATTTTAAAAGTCCTATAAAATTAATTTAATAATTCTAGAAATGTGTTTTTAATCTTAGTGAAGATAAACGAGGTCCCATTAAATAGTGCTAAAAATACTGATAAAAGGTGTTATTTATCTGTTCTAAAAAACATACTAATAAACAGTTCCATTATCCACTCTTGATATATCACTAATAAAGGGTTCCTTTATCAGTTCTCATAGTTGCACTGATAAATGGGGAATTTATCATAGGTCAAAATAGCACTGATAAAGGCCAAGCTGCCTGTGATGTGTTTTTTGTGTAATAACATACCCCTAGCTACAGCTTCATAGCACACACACACCAATGACAACAAAGAACACATACACACCACACACAATAACAAATCAACGCACATAAGAACAATGTAGAACACACATGGGTTTTTAAGACTACACTATATGAATTTATACCAATGTTTAATACAATTACATTTTCAATTATCCAAAAAACAGTTAAAAACAATAATGTTTCATCCTTTGACATTTATGATAACCTCTCAAACATGTATGTCTATGGTATTTGTTTCCGAACTAATAATCCTTACAAAAGAAAAAGGTTCCACCTATATATGATAACAAATATTATGTTTGTAATACTATATTTAAATAAATTAATCTTTAATATTAAACAACACATTAATAAAATTTCAATATTAAATAAAAAGTCATATTTGGAGTTATACATGTCACATTGTGTGTCATATGGTGATGGTGTTGATTCTTACACGTCATAGTATATTTATAAATCATTTAAAAAATATATCAAAACAATTTGAATGGGGTTTCTGGGTTTTGAGTATGTCCCTTGATTTCTAGCTAAAATTAAAATTAAATTTAAATGACATACATGGATTTATACAGTTCAAATCAATCATTGTATTGAGGTGTGGATTATTCCTACATGTCACAAATGAATCATATATCACTTTTGATAAGTACAAAAACAATACAGATAGATCATTTTGGTTTTTAGTACGGAAATTGTGTTTTTTAATTAAATATAATTTAAATGTGACGAAACCCATTTTGATACTTATTGATCATATTGTGTGTCATTTTGAGGTGAGACATCCTAAAAAAATGTCAAATGAATTTAAAATTACTCTCTCAAATTATGATGTCAATTAGATATAGTATTCTTTGCATTCAGTGAGTGAATTGTTTTCAACTAAAATGTCAACTATAAATAGATAAGTGACACTTTTAGTCATATTGGTCACGCAATCCATCATCTTGGGGTATAGTTTGTTCCTACACATCAAATATAAACCATCGATCATTTTATTGAACTATCAAAAGATTAGGGATTCATTTTCATGGATTTCATTATGTCTCAAGTTCTTTTTACAAAAATTAATGTTAATATTAAATAAAAAAACATTTGTATTTATACTGGTAACATAATTCAATAGATAAATGCATGGTTGATTATTAAAATTCACAAATTATTCATGGATTGTTGTTATAAGGTATTAATTCAATAAAAATGGGTTTTCCTCTTTTTCAGTAGGTCAATTCTCTTTTTTTAAAACCTTTTTGAAATGGAAACACAATATTTGAGTTATACCGGTAATGTCATGCATCAATTTGATGTGAGAATCCTTTATACAACATAGAATGTATATAAGATTAAATTTTTAAAAATTATGAAGATAATCAGAATGTGGTTTCTTGGTTTTTAGTATGTCAGTTTTTCTTTTTAAATAAATTATTGTCAATTTTATATAAAACGACACAATTGGAGTTATATCAGTTACATTGTACATTGTATTGTGGTTGAGATGATTCTAACACACAAAAATGCCTCATGGATTGCTTTTTAAAATTATAAAAAACAATCTGAATGTATTTTCATGGTTTTTAGTATTCCAATTGGGTTTTTTACTAAAATAAATGTCAATTTTTAATAAAAAACGACACATTGGTTCATAACAGTCAGGACATGAGTCATACTGATCCAGAATTAATTTTAACACATCACAAATATCATATAGATATCTCTCATAATGTATCAAATAAATATGAATGGATTTTCTCAATTTTTATAATTCTATTTGTATTTCCTTACTAAGATATCATTTTAATCTCGAAATATACATTTTGATTCTTACTAGTCTCATCGTGCATCGCAATGACATGATACTTCCTTACAATTGTCACAAAAAAACTTATGAATATTTTTCCTAAATTATAATGACAATTAGAGTTAGTTTTCATGGTTTTTAGTGAGTGATGTGTTTTCAGATAAATTTTCAATTTTAAATAGATAACAGACACTTTTAGTCATATCTGTTACACCATTCATCCGAATGAGGTGTGATTGATCATTTTACTAAAGAATCGAAACAATCTGAATATGTTTTATTAGTTTTATGTATATTATGTGTTCTATTTGTTAAATTTATTGTTAATTTATAATAAAAATTCACACATGATGTCATAACGTCAGACCATATGTCAATTATTGTTAGGACCAATAGGGGCTATATACCCTAAGAGGGGGGGGGGTGAATCAGGGAATGGATATTCTTTTCCAAAGTTCTTCCTGCCCCGCTGGATCTTGACCACTTTGTTACAAGGGTCACTTTGTTTGCACTTGTGTGTATGTTATGATCACTTACTTTCTCTTTTATCTGATTATGATGCTTTAAATGCAATGCAGGCAAATTAGCTGACAGACGTAGAGATTTTTACTTGGTTCACCGCGAAGGGCTACGTCCAAGAAGCATATGCCGACAAGTTTCCGGTCGTACCAATTCCACTAGACTTCACTAGCTATGGATTACAATGTTCGGGCAAGATCACTTCTATGCCCAGGCTCACTGCCTATACAATGTTTAGGGTCTGCTCACTGCTTTCCCAAGGGTGACTCCCTATTTCTCTCTCTCTGGCTCATTGCCGGTGGAGAGGATCACATTCTTCCTCTTCCTAAGATCACTACTCTTGGAATGGAATCCAATCACAGTTTATAGACCTGTAGGTCTCTTCATTTCCATTAAGGAATTCATCTTTCTATGTATATAGATGCTCTGTTGAATTTCAACATTCTTCCATAGATAAAAACCTTTTTTCCTCTGAACCCTGGGCAAACTACCTTTGGAAGGACCTTCGCAAAGCACTCAACTTCGCTAGGCTCCCAATTTCACGTAGCTCAACAAGCCTTCATGAAGCTCCTGGATTTTCGCGAAGCTCTCTCACGAAGCTCTCTCACGAATATATATCGCGAAGAACTCCCGCGAAGCTCAAATCGTTACAAAGAAACTTCTCTCACAATTTTCACTGAGCCAACGCGGAGCACACAACTTTCGCGGAGCTAAAATAGTCGCCGCGAAGCTCCCCTTTCGCGAAGCACACTGCCTTCGCAAACCACCTCTGCGAACCGAGAGTAATGGATTTTCCCTAATAATTCTCTCTACATCTCTCGAGGGGGTTGGCCTCTATTTATAGGCAATTCCGCCGACCCTCGTCCCTTTCGCGCGAAGTCAACACCACGTCATCTCAAATCGTGAAGCTCCAAAGATTCTACCGGAATTCTGTCCAAATCGCGAAGCAGCACGGAAATTTTCCGTTCGCGAAGATTGACGTAGTCGTGAATAATAACCGTCAACATACCTTCGCGACCTCGCCGCGATTCTCCCTCATGAATCCCAACATTCCTTCGTGCCTTCGCCGCGAATCTCCCTCGCAAAGCCCTTCACCGCCACGATGCACTTCAGCCTCTGTCATTCGCGAAGCTTGATGTAATTGCGAAGAATCACCGCCTCCATTCTTCTGGTCTTCGCGATTTCCAAACCATGCATCCTATCTTCGCGAAATTCATGCCTTTGCCATATTGAATTATGATCTTTATGGAAATCCTAGTTTCGCGATGCTCACGAAACTCCAAATTTTGGACCCAAAAAATTTGGCAAACACTGGAAAATGGCGCCACCTTGTACTTCTCTTTTGTACCGCCTCCAGATCATCCTTTACTTTGTCATAGTTCTTTGTCAACAAGTAATGTCAACATTTCTCGGGAGCTTGACAATTCTCCTTGGAAACCTGCTTTGTCAACAAACACAATCAACCCAAAAATACTACAATGTTACCTTGAGGGATTTTTGCCCAACAATCTCCCCCTTTGGGTTTGTTGACAACTCTTCAAAACTCTGCTCAGAAAGATTTTCTGCTCTTTGATACCTCACTAAGTCTTCTTCCAGCCGCTACCACCATTCACCTCTTGTGATTCTGATAGCATTCAAGGATTCACATAACACGTACTTTAAGCCCACATGAGCAATGCTCGGCGTGAGAAACAGGAGTAGTATAAAACGTTCATCAATGAATCAATTCATGTCAGACCCCAAATGTCGATTCCACCATGATAGCAGTTCTTAAATTGATACCAATTGTTGAACCACACTGATACCAATTGGTTAATTCTTAAGTTAATACCAATTGTTGATAGCTGGACACCTTCTCTCACCTTTCCAACACCACTGTTCCACTTTTATCACGATCCTCAGCTGTCGTGATATCTATTCTTTGATCGATCACTTCTAGCATCATCAGATTTCATACTCTCCCCCTTTCTCATGTCTCCCCCTATCTGGCTGCTCCACTGGTCAGCTTCTTCCCGTGTTATTCATGATTTGTCAAATCTCCACATTGTCTCCCCCTTTAACAATCACAATTTTCTCCCCCTTTGTCAACATACCCAAAGGCCACCCCTTTGTAGTCTGTAACATAGTAGAGAACACATATCAGAACATTAGGGAAAAACACATCGTACCTCGGGGAGGGGGGGGGGAAGGGTCCCACATCCACACAATTTCAAGTGAGGGGAATCGACTGAACTCCCAGAGCCAGTCGATGCCTCTCTAAAGCTTCCTTGGGTAAGGCCTTTGTTAGAATTTCTGCAACCTATAGCTCGGTAGGCACGTACTCCAACTTCACGATTCCCTGCTCAACCTTCTCCTTGATAAAATGATACTTAATCTCAATGTGATTTGTCCATGAATGATGGACGGGATTTTTTCTATGATTTATAGCACTTGAGTTTTCGCACTGGATTCTGATCGGAGACTTCACTTCAACTCCCATATCTTCAAGCTGCTGCTTCATCTACTATAACTGTGTGCATGCTTGAGTGGCCGCAATATTCTCAGCTTCTACGGTGCTCAATGAAGTGAAATATTTCTTCTTACTTAGCCAAGAAATACACAATCCACCAAGATAGAAAGCACCACCTGACGTTGATTTCCTATCATCCACTGAACCGGCCCAGTCTGCATCAGTATAACCCAATAACTCTGTCTGGGATTTATCAGTATATGTTAGGCCGAAATCCATTATGCCCTGGATATACCGAAGTATTCTTTTCACTGCAAGCATGTGACTTTCCTTGGGATTACTCTGATATCTAGCTTCTTGGATGTGGCAAAAACAATATCAGGCCTTGTTGCAGTCAAGTACAACAAACTTCAAATAATTTGTAATGACCCGAAATTTTGAATAAATCTTGTTTCCTAATTTCATGTGTTATTTTTTTTATACTCAAAAAAATGTTTTATTTGATAAACATGATTATAATTAAAATGAGACCATTGGGTTCTGACTGTTATATGACCATCAGTCAATATGACCATTGTGAACAAAATGTTTTGATTATTGTCTCTAAATACAAGTAATCTTGGTTAATTATTATAGAAAGAAGATTTGATGGCCTCACCTAGTAGTCTTGGACCGATCGAAGCCCATCTAACAGAACTTGGGAAGGAGGTAGCACCATTGGGCTTTGCTCTGGACCAAACCCAAGCCGAACTTCATCGTGTGAAGCTAGAACGAAATCACCTTCGTGAGAAGTTCAAACTGATTGAAATTACTACTCGGGCAATGTTGGCCGAGCCTCCCTCGGACTCTCTCACCTTAGCATACCTTACACTTAGGTCCTATGCTGGTGTGATAAGAGGCTATGTAAGGAGACCGTAACTACCTTGTGTAATCCTTTGTTTTAAATAAAAATTGGGATTTCTTCTTATGATGAAGTTTATGAATTTTCAAATGACCGGATAAATATAGTATGCATATTTTTGATGAATTTTAGAAAAAGGATATTTTAAAAAATGTTTATGTAAACCTTAAATAATTAAAAATGTGTAATGATTTTCAAAAAATGGTCTTCTACAATTATGTTCAGTACAAAATTTGGAGTCTAATAAGATCAACTTGATTTTTGATTAATAGTAAATTATGAATAGTGATTTTATGATTAGGATTAGTGATATGACCAAATGGATTAGTAATCTCACTTAAAGAAAGTTTTAAAATAATGTAGGCACCTTGATTAAGTAATGTGATTCAATAAAATAGTTAAATAACGGTTTCATTAATTATTATTCAAGTATTAGTTTTTTCGGGTGAATAGTGTTTTTTAATTAAAAATTTAATTAAAAATAATTAGAAAATTATTTTTATAAAAATGACTTTATTTTTGAACTCAGAGCATCGATATTATGTTATGGTAATTTTTGGGTTTTTTCTGAAAAAATGAATTTTCGATGAATAGTGTTTCTATTTAAAAATTAAATTAAAAATATTTAGAAAATTATTTTTATAAAATGGAGTTCATATTTGTAATCAGAGCGTTGATATTTGGTTAAGGTGAAATTTTGGGATTATTCTGAGAAAGTTGAATTTTTGATGAATAGTGAAAATACAGTTTTTAAGTTACGGGTGTTTAATGACATCATTAAATGATGTATTAAGTTTGTAATCAATATGTTAGAATTATGAATAGTGAGATAAGGTATGAGGTGTCCCAAGTGGCCAATACCATGGGCAAATACCATGGGCAAGCCCATGGTTTTGCCAAAACCACTAATGAGGTGTCCCTTTGCCATTAATGCCTTGTCCCCTCACTTTCCCTATAAATACCAAGCCATCCTCTCATCCATTCGACTCCCCACTCTTCCCCAACGAAGTTCTGGTCTCATTATCTCCCAAGGAGTCCTACCAAGGTTCCCCCAAGCCCTCAAGGTCCCAACCTTTGAGGTTTAAGAGTTACATTTTAAGGTAAGGGATCCGACCCCTCTCTTTCTTTTCAAGTGATCTCTTTTATGTCATTCCTTTTATGCTCCATGTTCTTATTTTGGAGGATGTTCTTTTATACTCCTCTTACTGCCCTTTTTATGTTCATATGATGAAATAACCCCTCTTACTCTCATCATTTCGTTTTAAGAAAGTTTAAGTGGCGCCGTTAGGCTGCCGAATTTTCAAGGGATTCATTCACCTCTCTCTTTTTCAAAGTTCTACTTTCATGTCAAGTCTTTCAAGTTCATTTTTATTATGTTGGGGTATGATCTCTATATTTATCATACTGGTCTTTTATGATCACATGATGAGAGAACCCATTTGATCTCTTCAATTCAGTATTTTGATGTCTTAAGTGGCGCCGTTAGGCTGCCGAATTTTTAAGTGGTTCTTCACCCTTGTCGTTTTGAAGTTCTACTTTCATGTGAATTCTATCAAGTTCCTTTATATTATGTTGGGGTATGATCTCTATATCTATCATACTGGACTCTTATGTTCATATGATGAGAGACCCTATTTGACCTTGTCAATTCAATTTTGTTGAAGTTTAAGTGATGCCGTTAGGCTGCTGAATTTTCACAAGAGAAATCTTGTTTTGTTTTCTTCCTTTCATGTTCTTCATTTCATATGGTATATTTTCAAATTTCATTACCATGTTCATAAATCCCTTATATTTTGTCCCTCTACTGTATTATGGGTCAATTATGAATGTTTTACCCATGTCCCCTCTTTTCTCAATGTTTTCTAAAACCTTGTAACATAGCCGTTATGCTGCAGAATTTTCCCCTCAAAATGCCTCTCTCTTTTCTCAAAAATTATTTTATGTTATAAAGTGAATACTCAAAGCTCTTATTTCTACAAGGGTATTCACATATATATCAAAATGTTCCATTTTAAATTCTGGGATTTACATACATGAGACCCGCTTCCCTTTCCGTGGGTTTAAAGTGCCGTAAAGATCATGTCATTAAAGCAGTTTTTAAAATGTTATGATTATGAAATGAAACCCATTTATTTTATGCTATATGGGTTATTTATGAAATGTTTGATGATGATATATGTGGCTCACATGATAATAATGGCAAATTTAATGGTGTGCCCTGATAGCGCTCCAATGCATTGGGTAAAGACTTAATCTCTAGAGATGACCATTTTAACGACGCCTTGGTGAATAACCTTGGTAATTTTTAACGACACCTTGGGGATGGACCTTGGTGAAACGAAACGATTGCCAATATTAAATGTTGCAGCCACATATTCAAGTTATGAAAAAGTTTTATTTTTATTATGATATGCCTCATGATTTCATTTTCATGCCTTAAAGTTCTTTTCATGACTTTATTGATGTATCCCAAGTTCATATGTAAAATGTTTCACTTGTTTCCCTTGCTGGGCTTTCTTCTCACCCTTTCTTTTGATGTATGTCCCCAGGTTATGAGATTCAGTAATGAGCCTAGGGTGAACATGAGGAGAAGCCTTTCAATTGTTTATGAAGAATTCTTTATGTTGTTTTCATGTTTTAAGTTCCTGGTTTCCAAGACACTAAACCTTAAAGATCCTCGGTTTTCTAAAATGTAATTAAAGTTTATGTGATAAAAAGGTGGGATGCTATAGTTGGTATCAAAGGATGGTTTAGTTATTTGTGGAAATTAGGATATGAAATCTCTAGGAGGAACCCTATAGAAAAGTTTAATATAGGAAAACTTCCTGGTATTTTGGTGAGTATTGAGTAAGGGGTTGCCAAGCAAATACATCCCTGTCTGGATACGAGCAGGTAGAGGTGGGTCTGGCACAGATGTACATAGGGGTAAATCCCGAAAACACCGCTTTGAGCTAGACTCGAACGGGAACTGGTACACGACAACGGGCCTTGCTGCACTATTGGTTACGACACTCCCGGGGGATATTCTTTGGTAAATTCATAAGCTTGGTATGAACCATTATTAAAGGAACAAAGATAAAATAAAATAAAGATTCACATAAGAATATATGATCATGGATAACCTAGATGGGAACCTAGGGGATCACAAGTTAGGGTATAATTTTCTTCTACAAGTTATCCTTATATGCTTTAAGTTCCTTTTCATGATTATTGGTTAAGTATTTAAGCCTCTAATTATACTTTATCTTCTTAGTTAATGGTGGGAAATGGAATAACGTGTCCCAACAACCAATGTGATAGGAAATGCGACAATTTCCGTATTAATATGTCAGAGATGATTAGGGGATTAAAAGATGATTATTATTTTGGAAGGCGCTCACTATTTTGGGGACCCTATATGATCGAGGTAAATAGATTACTATAGTATTTTCATTGAGGAGTAAGGTTGACTTATATTTTGAAGAATTGATGAATTTAAGGTGGACTTATAGTAATTTAGGTTACTTTTGGGAATGATTAACCTATCTTGGGTAAAATATGTTTAGGTTAGCTACTTTTGTTATAATATGTTAGGAGTGGTTGATGTTTTCTGGAGATGAACAATGAAGTTGGTTTGGAAGACTATTTTATCAAATCCTTCATGTATTTGGGTTTCAATCTTAGTTTGGTTTATTTTGAGGAATTTTAAGGACCGTTATTTATGGAGTGGTCTATGATGAACATTGGGTAGTACCATGGAACTTTGAAGATTTAAAATTAGGTTCTATTCCTATGGGATTCTTTCTTTTTGAAGAGTTGTTTTACCTTAACCTTTCTGTTTTTGGGATAATGTTTAAAGATAGAAGAAATAGATAGTTAATCTTTTGTAGATTATGTGGTTCTATAGAAGATGATTCTTGTGCTTTTATGAGACCATGTGTTTTTGAATTCTCATCATTTGGCGAAAAGATTAGTGTTGGTAGGGACTTGTTAATGGATGAAACTCTACTTGAAGGTAGGTATATGTTCTTATGTTTTTGTTCTATGTAGTAAATGAAATCCTCAAAATTATGAAAAGAAACGTAAAACAAAAATGTTGTTGGTTTACGTTTCCTACTAGGTAATCAAATACCGTTTACACACATCATGAGTTTGGGATTTTTTCATGGTTAACTTTCTCCTAATCATGTTCTCTATCACTCTCTCTCAGAACTGACCCTTTGTTTTTTCCTCCATGTCCATGTTTTCTTACATGGAACCCGAGTGTGGGTTAACTCGGGTGGCCTTTGTACTTCCTTTTCTTTCTTTTAAAGTAATGGTGTTACTGACTCTTTTTTCGATGTGGGACTTTCAATGAAATTTCAAAACCCAATTTAAAAAAATTGTGAGGATGCAATTTCTTAAGGGGGGAAGATTGTAACGACCCGAAATTTTGAATAAATCTTGTTTCCTAATTTCATGTGTTATTTTTTTTATACTCAAAAAAATGTTTTATTTGATAAACATGATTATAATTAAAATGAGACCATTGGGTTCTGACTGTTATATGACCATCAGTCAATATGACCATTGTGAACAAAATGTTTTGATTATTGTCTCTAAATACAAGTAATCTTGGTTAATTATTATAGAAAGAAGATTCGATGGCCTCACCTAGTAGTCTTGGACCGATCGAAGCCCATCTAACAGAACTTGGGAAGGAGGTAGCACCATTGGGCTTTGCTCTGGACCAAACCCAAGCCGAACTTCATCGTGTGAAGCTAGAACGGAATCACCTTCGTGAGAAGTTCAAACTGATTGAAATTACTACTCGGGCAATGTTGGCCGAGCCTCCCTCGGACTCTCTCACCTTAGCACACCTTACACTTAGGTCCTATGCTGGTGTGATAAGAGGCTATGTAAGGAGACCGTAACTACCTTGTGTAATCCTTTGGTTTAAATAAAAATTGGGATTTCTTCTTATGATGAAGATTATGAATTTTCAAATGACCGGATAAATATAGTATGCATATTTTTGATGAATTTTAGAAAAATGATATTTTAAAAAATGTTTATGTAAACCTTAAATAATTAAAAATGTGTAATGATTTTCAAAAAATGGTCTTCTACAATTATGTTCAGTACAAAATTTGGAGTCTAATAAGATCAACTTGATTTTTGATGAATAGTAAATTATGAATAGTGATTTTATGATTAGGATTAGTGATATGACCAAATGGATTAGTAATCTCACTTAAAGAAAGTTTTAAAATAATGTAGGCACCTTGATTAAGTAATGTGATTCAATAAAATAGTTAAATAACGGTTTCATTAATTATTATTCAAGTATTAGTTTTTTCGGGTGAATAGTGTTTTTTAATTAAAAATTTAATTAAAAATAATTAGAAAATTATTTTTATAAAAATGACTTTATTTTTGAACTCAGAGCATCGATTTTATGTTTTGGTAATTTTTGGGTTTTTTTCTGAAAAAATGAATTTTCGATGAATAGTGTTTTTATTTAAAAATTAAATTAAAAATATTTAGAAAATTATTTTTATAAAATGGAGTTCATTTTTGTAATCAGAGTGTTGATATTTGGTTAAGGTGAAATTTTGGGATTATTCTGAGAAAGTTGAATTTCTGATGAATAGTGAAAATACAGTTTTTAAGTTACGGGTGTTTAATGACATCATTAAATGATGTATTAAGTTTGTAATCAATATGTTCGAATTATGAATAGTGAGATAAGGTATGAGGTGTCCCAAGTGGCCAATACCATGGGCAAATACCATGGGCACGCCCATGGTTTTGCCAAACCCACTAATGAGGTGTCCCTTTGCCATTAATGCCTTGTCCCCTCACTTTCCCTATAAATACCAAGCCATACTCTCATCCATTCGACTCCCCACTCTTCCCCAACCAAGTTCGGGTCTCATTACCTCCCAAGGAGTCCTCCCAAGGTTCCCCCAAGCCCTCAAGGTCCCAACCTTTGAGGTTTAAGAGTTACATTTTAAGGTAAGGGATCCGACCCCTCTCTTTCTTTTCAAGTGATCTCTTTTATGTCATTCCTTTTATGCTCCATGTTCTTATTTTGGAGGATGTTCTTTTATACTCCTCTTACTGCCCTTTTTATGTTCATATGATGAAATAACCCCTCTTACTCTCATCATTTCGTTTTAAGAAAGTTTAAGTGGCGCCGTTAGGCTGCCGAATTTTCAAGGGATTCATTCGCCTCTCTCTTTTTCAATGTTCTACTTTCATGTCAAGTCTTTCAAGTTCATTTTTATTATGTTGGGGTATGATCTCTATATTAATCATACTGGTCTTTTATGATCACATGATGAGAGACCCCATTTGATCTCTTCAATTCAGTATTTTGATGTCTTAAGTGGCGCCGTTAGGCTGCCGAATTTTTAAGTGGTTCTTCACCCTTCTCGTTTTGAAGTTCTACTTTCATGTCAATTCTTTCAAGTTCCTTTATATTATGTTGGGGTATGATCTCTATATCTATCATACTGGACTCTTATGTTCATATGATTAGAGACCCTATTTGACCTTGTCAATTCAATTTTGTTGAAGTTTAAGTGATGCCGTTAGGCTGCTGAATTTTCACAAGAGAAATCTTGTTTTGTTTTCTTCCTTTCATGTTCTTCATTTCATATGCTATATTTTCAAATTTCATTACCATGTTCATAAATCCCTTATATTTTGTCCCTCTACTGTATGATGGGTCAATTATGAATGTTTGACCCATGTCCCCTTTTTCTCAATGTTTTCTAAAACCTTGTAACATAGCCGTTATGCTGAAGAATTTTCCCCTCAAAATGCCTCTCTCTTTTCTCAAAAATTATTTTATGTTATAAAGTGAATACTCAAAGCTCTTATTTCTACAAGGGTATTCACATATATATCAAAATGTTCCATTTTAAATTCTGGGATTTACATACATGAGACTCGCTTCCCTTTCCTTGGGTTTAAAGTGCCGTAAAGATCATGTCATTAAAGCAGTTTTTAAAATGTTATGATTATGAAATGAAACCCATTTATTTTATGCTATATGAGTTATTTATGAAATGTTTGATGATGATATATGTGGCTCACATGATAATAAAGGAAAATTTATGGGTGCGCCCTGATAGCGCTCCAATGCATTGGGTAAAGACTTAATCTCTAGAGATGACCATTTTAACGACGCCTTGGTGAATAACCTTGGTAATTTTTAACGACACCTTGGGGATGGACCTTGGTGAAACGAAACAATTGCCAATACTAAATGTTGCAGCCACATCTTCAAGTTATGAAAAAGTTTTATTTTTATTATGATATGCCTCATGATTTCATTTTCATGCCTTAAAGTTCTTTTCATGACTTTATTGATGTATCCCAAGTTCATATGTAAAATGTTTCACTTGTTTCCCTTGCTGGGCCTTCTGCTCACCCTTTCTTTTGATGTATGTCCCCAGGTTATGAGATTCAGTAATGAGCCTAGGGTGAACATGAGGAGAAGCCTTTCAAGTGTTTAAGAAGAATTCTTTATGTTGTTTTCATGTTTTAAGTTCCTAGTTTCCAAGACACTAAACCTTAAAGATCCTCGGTTTTGTAAAATGTAATTAATGTTTATGTGATAAAAAGGTGGGATGCTATATAATTTGCATGTATTCTGTGATATTAACTGCCTTCCCATCTGCATATTTCGATAATATCATCCGGGTGGCAACCAGAGTCTTCATCTCCTTGGAATTATCCATTCCAAACCTTCTTAACACCTCCTTGGAATATTTGGATTGAGAAATAAAAGTTCCATTCCTTCCTTGTGTCACCTGTAGACCAAGGAAAAACGTTAGCTCTCCAATCATTGACATTTCAAACTCATTTTTCATGAATTCAGAAAACTGTCTGCAATGAGCTTCATCTGATCCGCCAAAGATTTTGTCATCGACATACACTAGCACCATCATCCTTTGATTACTGTTGTTGCTGAAATAAAGATTGTAATCAACTCCTCCACGCTAGAAACCAAGCTTCTTCAAGTACTGATCAAGCCTTGAGTGCCATGCCCTTGGTGCTTGTTTCAGCCCATACAACGCCTTCTTCATCCTGAAAACATTGTTCTCATCCTCATGAATGAGAAAACCATCTGGCTGCTCAATATACACCTCTTCTTCCAGAAACCCATTTAGAAATGCAGTCTTTACATCCATCTGGAACTCTTTGAACTTTTTTCCCCTACAATGGCTAGGAATAATCTGATTGTCTCCTGGCTTGCAATCGGTGAAAATGTCTCATCACCATCTATTCCCTCTATCTGGGAGTCTCCTTTGCACATCAATCATGCTTTTTTCCGAATGAATGTTCCATATTCATTCATCTTGTCTTAAAAGACCCATTTAGTCCTGATGACATTTTTATCTGCTGGCCTCGAAACAATCTCCCACATCCGGTTCTTCGCAATCTGATCGACCATTTTATTCATAGAATGAACCCAGTTTTCAAAGTCAGCTGCATCAGCAAAGCATTTCAGCTCTACTTGAGGTAGGAAAGATTTTTGCTGTAGTGATTTCATTATTCTTGTTTGAACAGGAGCTGCCTGATCACCAATGATATTCTGTCTATCAATTTTAGCTCAGCTCTTTGGCTTCCTTGTAGGAACAAACTAGACACTTTCATGTTCATCATCAGTGTCTTCTTCTGAATCAGAATAAGCCACTTCTACTCTCCCTGTGTTGCTTTCTTCCTCAACACTTTCATCAGGAAGTTGTTCACTGACTCATTTTTCAGTGGCTTCATTTCATTCAGCTACGTTTCTGAGATTTTTGTTGAGACGCCTTTGATTTTCTCTTGCAGCTTCTTGGTATCCTAAAAACAGTCAGCTGATACCATTTTGTTAGAGCAAATAGATAAGCATGAAATGAATTGTTATTGTTGCTTCTCCCAGTGTTTCTTTCTTCCCTCAATAGGAAACACCTGAGTCGATTCATCCAATTATTTCATTGATGGCTCTTGAATATGATTTGGATTTAGAATCCCCCCCCCCCCCCGTGTTACACAAAACATCTTTCTGGTAGGCCCAATGGTAGAACCCATAACTATTCTTCTCTACATGAACCATTTATACTAATCTAGCACTATGAATCGAGCCATTAACCAAATCTCAAAGCCTACTGAGTTGGAACTCGGTGTAGGAAACAAGAGATAAATCTAATAACACAATCACTTCTAATTGTACTTAGTTTCCCCCTTTCATTTTCAATTCTTCTACCTAATTTGAATCAATTTAAACTCTAGAGCATATCACTTCTCCACTTCGCATCCTTAGATGCCACTTCCCCTTGGATCGTATCTCCCTAGAACCTGAATCATATTAATCATCAGTTAGTAGCATTTATATACATAGGAAGAGGGGATTTTTCTCGAATCCTCAAAATGAGGATAGTGGTTGATCCTGACGGGTCAACCCTTTGATTTTTTCTTGGAGGGAATCACACTCCTTTCTTGCTTCCTCCAGCTGCCTAGCCAACTTCAACTGTTCTGGCCATATGACTAGGCATTCATTGCCTACATTCTGAGATTTTTTCTAATATATAGATTTGGTAGGAACCTATCTGTTTGGAATCTTCCCTTTCTTCTTCTCCCATCTTAGGGGTCTTCATCTTTCCTTCAATTCTCGTTGAGAAACACGACATGTAGATTTTTCGATGCATTCTTTGATCATCTTTCTTTTATCAGATGTATGAGTCACCACACTCTTTTTCGCTGGTGGGGAGTCCTTTATTGAACATTCATTTTTCTTTATCACAGCTGGAGTAGATCTCCCCTTAATCTTCCAGGTTTGTTCACATTCTCTCCTTGAGAGCGGTTGTGAGTACGACAGAGGAGGTGATTGACACACTTTTCGTTCAGCTCCATGTGATTCTCTTGAGGCTTTAGGCCTATTTTTCACCTTACCACTTTGTCTCCCAATGTATAATTTCTCATTATGTACCACTGGAGTTGGTAATATCTTTCTCGGGTCTTTTTCCTTCCCCGCTTTCTTCTTGCTGCACTGTCTGGCCAAATGCCCATGATCAGAACATATGAAACATTTTCTATTAAAGGCATACCTCATTTCATCACTTCTCTGCTGAGATGATGATGCAACTTGTTTTCTTCTTCTGGCATTGTTCTCCTGAGATTCCTGACACATACTCATGGTGTGTCCCATTCTTCCACAGTAATAGCATTTTATAAATGCTTTCCTTTGAGAGACTCTACTCTCTGATTTCTCCAGATGATTCATCTTATTTTGGGATTCAACAAAGTTTCTATTTTCACAGCCTGATATGTATTCATGAGCCTCTAAACAGAAGCTTTATGTGTGGCCGTGAATTCCGCAGAAATAGCACATGTCATCACTTCTTTTTGTAATTGTCCTTTTAGGCCTATCTCCAGCACCTGTAGGATCTTTTCCATTTCTAGAACTGTTCACAGATCTCTTTCTATCATGCACAGGAGGGGATTCATCGAATCCAATACCAGCTTTTCCGAAACTTGCTGGTCTTTGAGCTGAGAAAATATTCTGTTGTTTCTCTTTAGAAATAGCATACCAATTCTTCATTTTATCATCACTTGTCGAAGGATGATCAAATAGAAAGTGTAAGACATCCTTCATTTTTGGAATTCCTTTAGCATTGGATTTCTCCACATCCTTCTTTACTGATTCTAGACCCTCTTCCAACTTTTTAATCTTCATCTCCCTTGATTCAAGTTGGACATCCAGTTCTTTCTTTAGAAGCATCCCGCTACACACCTCATCTTCATGTTCCTGTGTGAGATTTACCACCATTGCACTTTGCTTCGCTACTTTTAATTTTTCCTCAGAAATAGATTTAGAGACAGATTCATTCTCTTGTTGTAGGCTTCGATTCTTCTAAACTTTTTCAAACAACTGTGCTGCTAGATCATCATTTCTAGCGTTCAGATTTTGTACTTCATCTGACTTTTGATTCTCTTCATAATCATCAGCCTTTTGTTTTTCTTTCATTTTAGCCATCTTTTGTAGTTCATTGGCATGATAATCATTATTCTCTGTTAGGTCAATAACTATGTCAATAATCCTTTGATTTAAGCCTCTTAGCTTGTTGACCTCAATCTCCATTACTTTGATCCGTATATCTTTAGATTTGACTTCTTCGGTGTTTCCAATGTCAATTGGAATATCAGGTTCTTCGATGCCTTGGACTTGATCTCTCACTTTTCTATTCAATCCATCGATCTCCCTTTTCTGTTCTTCAATGTTATTCTTATACTCACAAACTGATTCTGAGTTCTTTGGTGATGATGACTTGAGTTTCTCAATTTTATCCATCAACTCAGACTTCACTTCTTCCTGCTGCTGTATATAGACTTTGGCATCACGAACCACTTTGTTAGCTTTCTTGGTTTTGGATCTCCTTACATCTATCTCTTCAAGATCAGCCTCTAACTCAACTTTCATATCTATTCTTACATCAATTATTTCTTCTTCATCATCACTTGTTTCAATTTCACTTTGAAGTTCATGTACTTCACTCATCCCCACATCATGCTTGAGTGAATCAATATTTTCCCTGTCAGATTCATCCAAACCTTCCTTCAGCTAACTATTTGATTCTTTTAATTGAATCACACTTTTTCCATACACACATCCACACTGAGGAATACCATCTGACTTCTGCTTCTTCTTGGATGTTCTTCCCTTTCCCATGGCTCACCGAGATAAGATCAGACTGATTCATTAAACACACAGATCGACTACACCAAGTGGGAGCAAAAAAATATGATAAAATATGATAAAAGAAACCCCCCTTTGATACCAATTGTTATGACCAATTGGGGCCTATATACCCTGAGAGGGGGGGTGAATCAGGGTATGGATATTCTTTTCCAAAGTTCTTCCTGCCCTGCTGGATCATGACCTCTTTATTACAAGGGTCACTTTGTTTGCACTTGTGTGTATGTTATGATCACTTACTTTCTCTTTTATCTGATGATGATTCTTTAAATGCAATGCAGGAAAATTAGCAGGCAGACGCAGAGATTTTTACTTGGTTCATCGAAAAGGGCTACGTCCAAGGAGCATACGACGACAAGTTTCCGGTCGTACCAATTCCACTAGACTTCACTAGATGTGGATTACAATGTTCTAGCTAGATCACTTATATGCCCAGGCTCACTGCCTATACAATGTTTAGGGTCAGCTCACTGCTTTCCCAAGGGTCAATCCATGTTTCTCTCTCTCTGGCTCACTGCTGGTGGAGAGGATCACCTTCTTCCTCTTCCCAAGCTCACTTCTCTTGGAAGGGAATTCGATCACAGTTTATAGACTTGTAGGTCTCTTCATTTCCATTAAGGAATGAATCTTTCTCTGTATGTAGATGCTCTGTTGAAGTTAAAATTTTATCCGTATATGAAAACCTCTTTGCCTATGAACACTGGGAAAACTACCTTTGGAAGGACCTCCGCAAAGCACTCAACTTCTCTAGGCTCTCAATTTCACGAAGCTCAACAAGCCTTCGAGAAGCTCCTGGCTTTTCGTGATGCTCTCTCACGAAGCTCTCTCATGAAGCTCTCTCGCGAAGAACTCCCGCGATGCTCAAATCGTTACAAAGAAACTTCTCTCGTGAAGCTCACTGAGCCAACGCGGAGCACACAACTTTCGCGGAGCTAAAATAGCCACCGCGAAGGTCCCCTTTCGCGAAGCACACTGCATTCGCGAACCACCTCCGCGAACTGAGAGCAATGGATTTTCTCTGAAAATTCTCTCTACTTCTCTCGAGGGGGTCGGCCTCTATTTATAGGCAATTCCACCGACCCTCTTCCCTTCTACGTGAAGTCAACGCCACGTCATCTTAAATCGCGAAGCTCCAAATATTCTACCGGAATTCTGTCCAAATCGCGAAGCACCATGACAATTTTACGTTCGCGAAGCTTGACGTAGTCGCGAAGAATCACCGCCAACATACCTTTGCGACTTCGCCGCGAAGCTCCCTCACGAAGCCCAACATTCCTTTGCGCCTTCTCCGCGAAGCTCCCTCGCAAAGCCCTTCACCGCCGCGATGCGCTTCAGCCTCTGTCGTTCGCGAAGCTTGACGTAATTGCGAAGAATCACCGCCTCCATTCTTCTGGTCTTCGCGATTTCCAAACCATGCATCCTATCTTCGTGAAATTCATGCCTTTTCCATATTGAATTATGATATTTATGGAAATCCTAGTTTCGCGATGCTCCCAAAACTCCAAATTTTGGACCCCAAAAAATTTGGCAAACACTGGAAAACGGCGCCACCTTGTACTGCTCTTTTGTACCTCCTCCAGATTTTCCTTTCCTCTGTCATAGTTATTTTTCAACATGTAATGTCAACAACTTCTCAAGAACTCGACAATTCTCCATGGAAACCTGCTTTTTCAACAAACGCAATCAACCCAAAAATACTGCAATGTTACCTTGTGGGATTTTTTCCCAACAATTATATGTGCGAATGATTCTCACACATCAAAAATAACATATGAATCATTTTCCAGAGTATAAGAAAAATACTAATGAGTATTCTCAGTTATTTTTTAAATCACATATATCTTTTATAAAAAATAATTAGAATTATAAATAAAAATAGACACTACAAATCATAATGGTCACATCTTCAAGTTATTTTTATTCATTCTTTCATTATGTATGATATCGATTCATTTCTAAACAAGCCTAAGTATCATTCTTAAAGGAGTATTATTGACAATCATGGTAGTAATGATAAAATATAAATACATTAATGATTAATTAGGATTTTAAATGAAATAGTAATTATATTCAAAAACAACTCTTCAAATATTCTAGTTTTTTTATGTAATATGACATCATTCATAAATTTAAAAACATAATTACTATAGTCATTAATTTATTTTTAATCTGGTAATGTAGAATGATTGAAAAAATTAATTAATTTGTTATATGTGTTTGGATAGTAAAATATCATTATATATAGCTTGATTTTTATCAAGAAACAGAACTTGAAATGTATCATATCCCTTTCCCCTGTCCTCATTCCATGATGTGTACATTATTCATAGACTTACATATCATAACAATATCATCATTAAAAGGTAATATAAAATATAAAACTAGATTTTTAGTTCAAAAATGTTTGTTGTATTCTATATAAAATTGAAAAACGTCATCATTTGTTATGGTTTTTTGATATCAGTCTATTGAATATACGAAATAAATCATTAGAGTATCCCAATTGACCATAATGAGAATCCAATGCTTCCTAAAAACACAAAAAGGAATAAATATTGAATGAAATTAAAATATATTAGATGTGATTAAAATGTATATTTTTACCCCAGCATCATTGGTATTACGTTGAATTTGTCATATGTAATTTTTCTATTAAAATATTTGGGAATAACGTTCATAATTTCACTGTCTTTTATAAATTCTATATCAGTTTGTCTTGTAGAGGTTACATGAGGAATAACAAGTCCATATTTTTGTTCATTGGGATATCTCTTCAATTAATTTACAAATATACACCATCAGAAAATATGAAATGTATTTAGTGTAGAGACCCGAAACTTGACGTACTTAGATATTAAATTACTTTTACAGAATACATAATACATAACAAAAAGAGACACACAAGGACCGTAGTAGTTTAGTGTCTTTGTAAACTTGGAACGTAATCTTCTATTCGTGGTGAAAGATGTTCAACATCTCCCATAAAGATCTTCCGCTTTTTGTTTCCTTAACTAAAACGTTTCTTTTAATCCTAGGGGAAAATAAATCATAAAAAGGGTGAGCAAAAATCTCAGTAAGGGTATGCATGGATAAAATAAAACATACCATACAAATTTGAACCTAAAAACATGTACATAATGTTTAATCATCAAAATCTTGAGAAACGAATTAAAACATGGAAGTACATAAGGAATAGATCATAATGGAACATAAATAATAATAGCATAACATGGGAATAAAACATTTAATTGTGGCATCCATTATGAATATGTAATGATTTCCATAGTAGCCAAGGCATTGCTTCCAAAACCATCTTAGTGGACAAAGTCAATTGCTGAATTGAGTTCACTCCTCGTGTCATTCCTGTAACACCGTACCGGATTAACTTACCATTCCATCCATGTCTATATCATGAGATATAAATATTTACCCAATGCATTGGATGGAGATATAGGTCCCACCCATCTCATAATGAAATCATTCTTACATGTGCCACAAAATCAACATAAATCATTCATCATAACCCAAAGAATAAAATGGGTTTCATAAACATCATCCCATCATCACATAATCCATATAAAAAAATGGATATCATTTCATCATAAGAAAAGTGAAACCATGTAAATCATAGATACATGATACTTGAAACATACACATATGAAATAATGTCATCTAGGATGAAAAAAGGTTTTGATAGAACACTTGAAATGAATTCTTGAGGAAAATATCTTTTCTTCTTCGAAATCATTTTATTTTCACAAAATTTCATGCAATTTTAAAAGAAAAGGATTTTGTTGAAAATATTCATGAAATAATTTGGAGGAAGCTTCATTAAAATAAGGCTTTATAAAACCATAAAAATCCTTTCCTTCCATATACGTTAAAAAATATTCTTCTCATACTTTTGTCGGAAAAGTTAAAAAAGTACCTCGTAACGTAAACAAAAGAATTATTCCTTACATACCATGTAGTAAAAGTCAAAAATTTGTAAAAATTACTTTAAACATACATTAATACACTTTTATAAAACATGGAAATGGATTATAGCAACAACCCCAGTAAATACATACGAATAAGAAATCATGGATAAAACAAATGAGATTTGCAAAATTATCCCTTACCTTAGGTCCGATATGATTCGTACGTATCCGAACCTCATATATAATGATTTAAATAATGTCATTGAATTATTAAAGAATAATATTCATTTTTATGATATCATATATGGTTCACTTATGACTTTATATTACCTGTTCTTTTGTAAATTCTATGTTAAAGAGCATTTTGGGTAAAATCGTTTCATATTTCATCCGTGTTTTGACTTGTAATTCTTCATATGATTACTTAGATCATGATTACTTAATTACAGAATATAAAACATGATTTATATATAAAATATATTCATAATATACATATATTTAATAGATAGATAAATTGAAATAAATACACCGTTCATGGAGACGGTAGGCTGTACGTACGCATGAACGTTGTTTTCGTTTCCTCATTGAATTGAATGGAATTAATTGGATGACATACATATATATATATATATATATATACATAAATCCATTATCATTAGTATGTCATATATTTCATGATTACTTATTATATATACTTTATAATCATTTATGAATGGTTAATCATTGAGAATGAATCTCATCGCGTCGTGGAGACGGTATTCCGTACGTACGCACGAGCGATGATATCGTTCCCATGATCATGGAATTTTATTGGAGTGTATTTATACTATTACAGAATAAATATCAATTTAAAATAATCATATATAGTTATTATTTACACCATTATACCCATCCAAATAAGGTGTTGGAGGAAAATAGATTACACCGCGGCGTGGAGACGGTATTCCATACGTACGCACACGCGGTGATTTCATTTTCCGTAGGATGGATAGATGGTGAAATAGTGTTGTTTCATATTTATAATAACATATCAGTATATGAGTGATACTGATGTTATTATTTAATATTGAAACAACCTAAAAAGAAGAAGTGGATGAAGAAATAAAGGTGAAAGAATCGGTAACGGACATTACCTCTTCTTTGAAGCGCCTCTTTGAGACCATCTCTTAGGGCACTAAAATTGGTCTTTGAAGATGACCAAGACCTCTAGGATGTTTCTAAAGAAGTTTATAAGAGAATTTGGAAGGGGTTGGCCGAGATTGAAGGCTCAAAGTGCTGTGAGGAAGAGAGGGAGGAGGTGCCCTTTTATAAGGGAGGAGAGGGGCACCTTTGGAATAAATAAAAATATTATTTTATTATAAAGTCATATTCGTTGTTTAATAGCTCTAAATTGATTTATTTCAAAGCTAAGTAGGGTATAGGTCTAAATACTCTAATAAAATAGAATTTAGACAACTTTAGGACATTATATTAACCTTAACTTTTATTTTTAACTCTTAGTTAATTAGATTGACATTTACCATGTCACTTTGTATTTTTATATTATATAGTTAATAAACATACCATGTACATCCAAGCGACCCCAAGTGGTCCATTAATGATACATCTATCATTATATAAGTGTATTTTCATAACCTTATATTTTTAGGAATATAATAACAATTTATAATATAATATTTGTTTTAAAAACTATTTTATGTCAATTTTGACACTATTTGGTAATTGATTTTTGTGAAAATCATAACAGAATGATTAGTTCAAAAAAAGTTAATTAAATCAATAATAACATGCAATATTAACATATAAAATTATTGTAATTCAAAAAAAGTCTCAATTTACATTTATTTGGGTATTTTAACATAAATTATGTCAATATTTCATTAATAAGATAATTACTGCATCATAACTGGTTCATAAATAAATTAAATTATTTTAAGTCTAAAAATTATAAATAAAATACCATTGTGTAGGAAATATTTTTATCTTTCTAATTCATATGTATAGTCGAATTTATCTTATGTATAACCTTATATTAAAAATGATATACTTATAAAACATTGATTTTAACTAGTTTAACCCTTGTTTAAATAAATTAATAATTAATGTCCTAATCTAATCCAAGTGGACCTAAATGGTCATATTTTATTACTAAGGTTGTTTTTGGTCGAATTAAACTTATCCAATAGAATTAGTATATGTGTTAGGGTAATAATAATATCATTGTTACCCTTAATTTCCCTATTTACTTTTAACCGTGGTAAAAAAAAGTAAAAAGTTACTATTCACCAAAAATTATTTTTGATCTCATTGAACCAAATTTGTGTCCTTGATATTAACCATGTCTCTCAGATTTTAAAAATTCCACTCACAGAAGCGGTAAATTTATGTTTTAGGAAAAATTCAGTTTTTTAACTACCACTTAGTGGTTTCACTATTCATCAAAAATTGAAAGTTTCTAGAAAAATACCAAAAATTAGGCCTAAGATATATTTGATATTATAAATTCAAAAATGATGTCTATTTTACCAAATTTAGAACATATCAGTTGCATTAATTAATTTAAAAATTAATTCTCGTCGTCAAAACAAATCGCGTGTTTTTAAGAAACAATAACTATCAAAAGATTGATACTTGTTTATATCCAATTTCAAAGTGAAATTAATTTCAATTACCAACATTGGATTAAATGGTAAAAATACATTCTAATTATACTTTAAACCCAATTAAAAAGATAATCTAATGATATAAATTATATCAATGAAAAAAGTTGTTTTTAATTAAAATATAGCGTGTTTTTACTATTCATTAAAATATGAAAGTTATCAGAATAATTTGAAAAATATATCCAGAGTAAATTTATATACCCTGATTCCAAATAAGAATTTTATTTTGTCAAATTGAACTTATATACATGTCAAAAACAAGATTTAAGCTGGGTGCGCCATCAAAAGGCAGTGAAACTACATTTTTTTAAAAATAATTATTTTACTTGAAAATTTGATTTTGTTCTCATACCATGTTATAGAAAAAGTGTAAGATGAATAATAATGTTATATAATTCAAAATGTAGTTGATACTATTCATAACGGCTAGTTCATAATAATATTATTATCATATATCATTGTTTAGTGAAACCTGGTATTGCGTACAACACACGCTATCGATGAAAGTCGTGATTGCGTGTAATGAAAGCCAAGTCAGGGTTGCGTGTTGTTCAAGACTCATCCATTGTTTTGTATAATAGAATCCAACCATATTTAATTTATACATTGAATATATATATATATTTATATATATACACTCAATGTTTCGTAGAATAACTACTATCAAAATTGTGTGTAACATGATCCAAGAAAAGTGTTGTGTATACTGCAAGCTCATACGGTGTTGCGTGTATCACAAGGTAATCATGTTGTAGAATACAACACAAGAAATCAATGATATTAAAAGAATATGTTTCATAAAATCTCTGGGTGTTACATTCTACCCCCCTTAAAATTAATATCTCCCTCGAAATTCGACGGGGTAATAAATGGTTTACTACTCGAAAGTTTGTTGAATAGAAACCCACATAGTAAAAAAGAATACCAAAACTTGCCGTTAAAAACTACAGTATAAAATTTAATAGTTACCCAAATTAACTCATCACTGGGTTTCCACGTAAGAGAACATAGGTGAAAATATGGATATGGAAGAAAAATCTAACCATCAAGTTCTGATGGAGAGTGGTAGAGAACATGGCTATGAAAAATCCATCAATCACAAATCCATAGATTTTTGATGATCTAAGGTACCATCTGATTCATTGAAGATAAGAGCACTAGTACAACAATTTTGGTTTTCAAGATCATTTCCCTAAAGGTGATGAAATTGGAAATAGTGGAAATAATTTCGTGATTTTGGTACAGTCTCACCATTGTTCGTTCATTGGACAATTTCCAATTCATCTTTTAAAGAAATGAAGTTGAATTTGTCATTAGTGAAGTGTTAGCAGATCATGTGATATAATGATGGGTCATTCTATCTGTCTCAAACAAAAGGTTATAAAAGTTATCAAAAATACATAAGTCCATCTATAGTGAGATTAATCATATATGGTTCCTAAAATGGACTTCTACTTCATATATCATACTTCTTAAGAAAATAAAACTAGTTTCTACTAAACAGGGACTTTCTGTAGGCTAGCGGTAGGCGATAAAGGCCAATCGCACTTCGGTTGTGGGTTCAATTCCCACAGCCTTGTCTGACGTGATGTGATGTCGCCCGTCCTGCAGGTTTTCCTTTTTCTAAAACTACTTTACTATTACATCCCTTAAATAATATCGAAAAAAGTTCTACCCTTAATCAATATTAACTTATGTCCAACATAATCCATTCTAATCTTTAGGCTTATCTAAAATACTTCCGTCCAAGCTCATAGTATAAAGAAAACGATTACTTGAAATGTCATCAACCAAGCATGTAAATACGATCATTTACCCCCATATATCTTGTTGGTCACGTTCCAATCATGTGAATACCTTAATCATGTATTCTATTGAAAAATGAATACCCCTTAGACCTTAGTGAAAACATGAATTCTGTCAAAAGATAACTCTTTCCACATACCAAAATCCAAAAATTATATATACTCAAACCATGATATAACCTTCTCCTTATATCAGTCATGAGCTCATGAATACTATCAAACATTTAATTTTCTCATTTTCCCTTCATTATGTGCATATCATCTACTTTCCAAAAATATCGGAATAACCTTTCATGGTTACTGGTACCATTAATCACACCCTTTCAAAACATAAGGAAAGACAATGTAACAATCCTTAGATGTCTCTTTATTCCATAGTACCATGAGAATACTTATACAACATTACACTTGATAAACATGTAATAATTCCACTACCTTCTTAAACCATTAACTGGGCATCAACAATTATTTCATCTCACATTTCATTTTTAGTCTCTTCATCATCATCAACATAAATACTACCCATACGACCATACTGATTCTCTTCATGAGACTTTCCAATAGGGAATTGGTTTGCATAATGCCTGTAAATTCAACATTTAAAACATTTAACCATTGTTGATGTCCTAGCAATACCATTATCCTCATCCATGGTGTTAACTGAACCTTTTCATTTGCACTTACTGGCTTTGTGTCCTTCTTTTCCACACCCAAAGCAGCTTCCAGTTCCTTTTAAAAATCTCCCTGATGCCCCTTCCCACATGATTTACATGAGGGAAATTGAAATTTCTTTCCTCTATGATCATCATGAAACTCCATCTTTCTCTTATTATCTGAGTTGGGAAACTTACCAAAGTTGAGATTATTGATCATATTATGATATTGCTGATTAGGCATAATAATTATGTTTGGACTTCCAGATCCCGTTTCATTTGGTTTCTCATGAAGAATATCATTCCATTTTCTGTCATATCCTCCATTATCGTGAATCTTCCTATTTTTAGCCATTTTCTAAAACCCAAAAAGAATAGTGTGAGAGGCAGAAATAATGCTAAGGATAACAACATAGTAAAGGGGGAGTACCCTCAATATCTAACATCATAGGTGAAATTCTAATATCGTTACCGTAGTTCTAGGACTATATCCTATACGTATACTTATCCTTAGGGACATCCCTAGACATACCTTAGAAATATCTCTAGGGATCTCACTAACGTTTTCGCATCCTAGTTTCCAAAGGCTGATGAAAACTTTCCTCTGATACCGACTGTAGAGACCCGAAGCTTGACGTACATAGTAATTACATTACTTTTGTGGAATAAAAAATACATAACAAAAACAGACACACAAGGACCATAGTAGTTTAGTGCCTTTGGAACATGGAACGTAATCTTCTAATCGTCGTGAAAGATCTTCAACATCTCCCATAATGATCATCCACTTTTTGTTTCCTTACCTAAAACCATTCTTTTAATCCTGGGGGAAAATAAAACATAAAAAGGGTGAGCTCAAATTCTCAGTAAGGGTAAGCATGGATAAAATAAAATATATCATACACATTTGAACCTAAAAACATGTACATAATGTTTAAACATCAAAATCTTGAGCAACGACTTAAAACATGGAATTGCATAAGTCATAGATAATAATGGAACATAAATAATGATAGTATAGCATGGGAATAAAACATTTAATTGTGGAATCTATTAAGCACATGTAATTATTTCCATAGTAGCCAAGGCATTTCTGCCAAGACCATCTTAGTAGAAAAATTCTATTTCTAAATAGAGTTCACTCCTCATTACAGTCCTGTAACACTGAACCATATTAACTTACCGTTCCAGCCATGTCTATCTCATGAGATATAAATCATTACCCAATGAATTGGAGGGAGATATAGGTCCCACCCATCTCATAATGAAATCATTCTAACTTGTGCGACAAAATCAACATAAATCATTCATCATAACCCAAAGAATAAAACGGGTTTCATAAACATCAAGTCATCATCATATAATCCATATAAAACAAATGGATATCATTTTATCATAAGAAAAGTGAAACCATGTAAATAATAGAGACATGATACTTGAAACATACACATATGAAATAATGTCATCTTAGAAGAAAAATGGTTTTGATAGAAAACTTGAAATGAATTCTTGAGGAAAATATCCTTTCTTTTTCAAAATCATTTTCATTTCACAAAATGTCATGAAATTTAAAAAGAAAAGGATTTTTTTGAAAATAGTCATGAAATATTTTAGAGTAAGCTTCATGAAAATAAGACTTTATAAAACTGTAAAAATCTTTTCATGCCGTATACGTTAAAAAAACATTCTTCTCGTACTTTTGTTGGAAAAGTGAAAAAAGTACCTCGTAACGTAAAAAAAAGAAATATTCCTTAAATACCATGTAGTAAAAGTCAAAAATGGGTAAAAAGGAATTTAGACATACATGAATACACTTTTATAAAACATGGAAAAGGATGATAGCAATAACCCAGTAAATTCTTACGAATAAGCAATCTCAGGAAAAAAAATGAGATTTCAAAAATTATCCCTTACCTTAGGTCCAATATGCTTCGTACGTATCTGAACCTCCTGTATAAAGATTTAAATAATGTCATTGACTTATTACAGAATCATATTCATTGTTATGATATCATATATGATTCACTTATGACTTTATATTAACTGTTCTTTTGTAAATTCCATGTTAAAGAGCGTTTTGGGTAAAATCGTTTCATTTGTCGTCCGTGTTTTGACTTGTAATTATTCATATGATTAC
This sequence comes from Viscum album, assembly GCA_963277665.1. Taxonomy (NCBI): domain Eukaryota; kingdom Viridiplantae; phylum Streptophyta; class Magnoliopsida; order Santalales; family Viscaceae; genus Viscum; species Viscum album. The sequence continues at coordinate 145,349,384 of OY728133.1, read as the reverse complement.
TTAGATCATGATTAATTAATAACAGAATATAAAACATTATTTATATATAATATATATTCAGAATATACATATATATAATAGATCGATAAATGGAAAGAAATACACCGTTCATGGAGACGGTAGGTCGTACCTACGCATGAACGTTGTTTTCATTTCCTCATTGAATTGAATGGAATTAATTGGATGAAATATATATATATATATATATAAATAAATCCAGTATAATTATTATGTCATATATTTCATTATTACTTATTATATATACTTTATAATCATTTATGAATGGTTAATCATTGAGAATGAATCTCATCGCGTCGTGGAGACAGTATTCCGTACGTATGCACGAGCGATGATATCGTTTCCATGATCGTGGAATTTTATTCTAGTGTATGTATAATATTAAAGAATCAATATACCTTTACAATAATCATATATAGTTATTATTTACACCATTATACCCATCCAAGTAAGGTGGTGGTGGAAAATAGATTACACCACGGCATGGAGATGGTATTCTGTACGTATGCACGCGTGGTGATTTCTTTTTCCGTAGGATGGATAGATGGTGAAATAGTGTTGTTTAATACTTATAATAAAATATCATTATATGAGTGATACTGATGTTATTACCTCATAATGAAACAACCTAAGAAGAGGAAGTTGAAGAAGAAATAAAGGTGAAAGAATCGGTAACGGACATTACCTCTTCTTTGAAGCGCCTCTTTGAGACCTCCTCTTAGGGAACTAAAATTGGTCTTTGAAGAAGACCAGGACCTGTAGGATGTTTCTAGGAAAGTGTAGAAGAGAATTTGGCATGGGTTGGCCGAGCATTAAGGCTCAATGTGGTGTGAGGAAGAGAGGGAGTAGGTGCCCTTTTATAAGGGAGGAGAGCGGCACCTTTGGAATAACAAAACATATTAATTTATTATAATGTCATATTCGGTTTTTAATAGCTCCAAATTAATTTATATAGAATCTAAGGTGTGGATAGGTCTAAATCATCTCATACAATATAATTTACACAAGTTTAGGTCATTATATTAACCTAATATTTAGTTTTAATTCTTAGTAAATTAGATTGACATTTACCATGTCATTTTTAATTTTTATATTATATAGTTAATAAACTTACCATATACATCCAAGCGACCCCAAGTGGTACATTAATGATACAACTATCATGATATAAGTATATTTTCCGAACCTTAGATTTATAGGAATATAATAACAATTTATAATGTAATATTTGTTTTAAAAACTATTTTATGTCAATTTTGACATTATTTGGTAATTGATTTTTGTGAAAATTATAACAGAATAATCAGTTCGAAAAAAGTTAATTAAATCAATAATAACATGTTATATTAACATATAAAATTATTGTAATTCATAAAAAGTATCAAATTTCATTTATTTGGGTATTTATAACATCAATTATGTCAATATTTCATTAATAAGATAATTACTGCATCATAATTGTTTCATAAATAAATTAAATTATTTCCAGTCTAAAAATTATAAATAAACTAAAATTATGTAGGAAATCTATTTAGATTTCTATTGAATATTTAAAGTCAAATTTATCTTATTTATAAAATTATATTAAAAATAATTTACTTATAAAACATTGATTTTAACTATTTTAACCCATCTTTAAATAAATTAATAATAAATGTCCTAATCTAATCCTAGTCGACCTAAATGGTCATATTTTATTCCTAAGGTTGTTTTTGGTCTAATTACACTTATCCAATATAATTAGGACATGTGTTAGTTAATAATCATATCATTTTTACCCTTAATTACCCTATTTACTTTTAACCGTGGTAAAAAAGTAAAAAGTTACTATTCACCAAAAATTATTTTCATCTCATTGAACCACATTTTAGTCCTTGATATTAACCTGGTCTCTCGTATTTTCGAAATTCCACTCACAGAAGGGGTAAAATTATGTTTTATGAAAAATTCAGTTTTTTAACTACCACTTAGTGGTTTCACTATTTATCAAAAAATGAAAGTTTCCAGAAAAATACCAAAAATTAGGCCTAAGCTATATTGGATATTATGAATTAAAAAATGATGTCTATTTTACCAAATTCAAACCATATCAGTTGGATTAATTAATTTAAAAATTAATTCCCGTCGTCAAAACAAATCGCGTGTTTTTAAGAAACAATAACTATCAAAAAGATTGATACTTGTTTATATCCAATTTCAAAGTGAAATTAATTCCTATGACTAATAATGGATTAAATGGAACAAATATAATCTAATTACACATTAAAACCAATTAAAAAGATAATCTATCCATATAAATTATTGCGATGAAAAAAGGTGTTTTTAATTAAAATATATCGTGTTTTTACTATTCATTAAAATATAAAAGTTATCAGAATATTATGAAAAATTTATCCAAAATAAATTTATATACCCCGATTCCAAATAAAAATTTTATTTTGTAAAATTTAACTTATAGACATGTCAAAAAGAAGATATAAGGTGGGTGCGCCATCAAAAGGCGGCAAAACTACATTTTTTTGAAAAATACTTATTTTACTCGAAAAATTGATTTTGTTCTCATACCATGTTCTAGAAAATGTGTAAGATGAATAATAATGTTATAAAATTCAAAATTTAGTTTATAATATTCATAACTGCTAGTTCACAATAATATTATAACCATATATCATTGTTTAGTGAAACCTGGTATTGCGTACAACACAAGCTATCGAGGAAAGCCGCGATTCGTTTAATGCAAGCCAAGTCAGGGTTGCATGTTGTTCAAGACTCCTCTGTTGTTTCGTATAACAGAATCCAAACATATTTCATTTATAAATTGAATATATATAAATTTATATATATACACTCAATGTTTCGTAGAATAACTACTATCAAAATTTTGTCTAACATGATCCAAGAATAGTGTTGTGTATACTGCAAGCTCATACAGTGATGTGTATAGCGCAAGGTAATCTTGTTGTATCATACAACACAAGACATCAATGATATTAAAAGAATATTTTTCCTAAAATCTCAGGGTGTTACATTTACTCATAGTTGTCATAGCATATTAGCTTTTGGAAAATCCAAAAATGATTACATACCACATGTATACATTTACATATGATATACCTAACCATTCATACATGAAAATTTCACATACATTTTCAACACTAAAAAAATCTTGATCTTTAATACTATACATATTTTTATCAAAAACAAAATATGTAAACAACAACTAATTTTAAATTTTTATTCGCATGTGTATGAAAAGATAATAATTATGGATATAGAATGGGCACTCTTAATGTGCATTGAGTAGATCATTTTGATCGCATGGTTGGTCATAGAGATGGGTTTTAGCTATTCTTTCCTTTCATCACCTTCCCTATGTCTTCATTAATAAAATTCTTCGGTTTAGAACTTTTTTCATTAAATCTAAATTTTTTCACTTGAATTTTTGAAATTGATACATCCTTGTCTACATATTTTTTTACAAGTTTTGATTGTAATGTAATGAGTTTTCCTAGAGATTGATGGTCCCTATGAATATCCTTATCATCAATTTGAATAGGTATTTCAACATTCAGTTAATGGGATATCTTTATAATTACATTGACATGACCTATTATAATTGGTCTATTGTGTTGCATGATTTTCTGGATATTGAACACCACATCCCTCGCTACAAGGCGATAGTGGGGTGATTATAGATATTAATCAAAATCATTTTCACCCAGCACAATGTCATAAAATGAAAGCTATCATTGTCTATATGATTCAAAATTCATAGAAAGAACAATTAGGACATTTATTACATCATTTGAGATATGATTTTAATGGGGTGGCTCACCTAAAAGCTAGTGTGGGTTGGGAGAGATCATAATGTGTTGGTTGTTCCTGTTTTGTTTCTTCTCTATTTTACATTCCATAATATTTTTTATAAACTCTTTGTGGAATTCCATTTCTTCTTCATGGTTAGTTATTCTGTATCTAAATATTTTTATTTCTTCACATTAATTATCATCTTTTTTAATCAACATATGTTCAGGGTTCCACCTAAAAACCAGCACCTCTGACATGGGCATAATTTTTTGGCTGCTTTAAGGACACCAAATGTATGTCTGGATACATTTTGATGGTTACTGATTCATGTGTCTATTTTAGATAGAATATATAGGAAATTATTCAAATATTTCTCTATAATTTCGATTTAACAAAAAACTAATGCTTATTATTTCATACATCCACATGTTTCCCATACATATTGTGTGTTTTCTTCTATTCATACCCCATCTATATATACATGTAACTTCAACTATAGATCATTTCATAAGATGGACGTGTCATTGGATTTTCATTGATCAATCTACATATAAAAAAAAATAGTTATGGTGTTGTTTTATGTTACATAAAATTATTATAGTATATTTATCTTACATACCAATTTATTTGAGTTATGTGAACCCCATTCTTTCATTATGGTAGGGGTACATGTGTTTTTTTACCCATTACTTTTTTTCATCCCGCATATTTCATTTCATAAATTAAATACAGAAAATTATTGAGAGGAATACATGTATCATCCAACAATGTATTACCAAACATAATGAACCAAATAATATTTTTCTTCAAGAAGTCTATTAAATGAATCACATGCTCCATGGGTTATCAAGTGTGCCTAAATAAGACGTGGGCACATTCTTATTTTCCCATCTGTATCAATGAAATTAAATTTATATAAAATTGTGTGAAATATTCTATGAATCCTTCCAAAAACCCATTATACATGGTCCTTGTTTGTGTAATCAAGAATAATTTCACTCTACATTGGGTGATGATGAGTAATTCAATGATTCATTATTTTAATTTTTTTAAATTAATGAAGTGATTCATCATAGTGTTTCCATTATGTCATCCCACATTAGTGTCTTATGCCTATTCACAATATGGTGCCACGACTATCCATCAAGAGGAACGTGTTGTCAAGTGATAATTCTAATGCAAATACCAACCATGTCTTTGTTTGGGTTAACATGTTGGCCCTATATATTATATCTGACCTCATATTTGATGCCTTTGGCATTTTCCCTTAATGATTTTTTCTCACACCATCGAACTATGGAACTCCAGTTTTTTCTGTTATGTTATTTTTATAGTGCCTACCAATTCCTCCAATTCCACAACATCTATATATTCCTTCATAGTGGATGAATTGGTATGTGTCGATGGTGGTTTTCCTCTGCACTACGAGCAGTAGAATCCACAGATTGAGAAACCTATTTTTCCTCACACAATGATAACCAGTTGATTGAGAAGCCTATTATGCCTCAAGATTGGGATGATCATCACATGCAGAATTCATCATCTACCAAAGTGGTTCAACATTTAATTTTGATTAAATAAAACATGAAGTGAATAGTTAATAACATAAGGTAACATTATGTATATTACAAAAATACATAACCTGATTATGGAAGTCTATTTTAACTTTTGTGGGGATTTGACACCTCTATCAACTATCCAAATCCATTCATTATGGTATCCTAATTCATAAAAATTTCCTTCTGCGTTGGGACCATTTTGAAATGATTCTGATATCCCACTGAAAGGGTCATCCACCATTCAATTTTCATATGACCCTTTTGTGGTTAATGGATAACAAACCAATTGACAAATTTTATTTTGCGAGATCTATAACGTAATATACTTGTAATGCCTCTGATTCCATTATAAAGGATACATCATTGAACCCTTCCTCTCTAAAATAAAATTTCTTGAATCCCAAATCATATATTTTAACAACAATCCTATTATCAACCAAATTTCAATTGAAAATTGGCTTATATATGTTTGTATAGTCAAACACCGATATTTGTTTGATGATGCCATTGTAATAAATATTCACATAAATTTGATTTCTGGCCAAAACATCAAAAACCTGCATCGCATCATCCATAAGTGTAACTCCTCTATTCTATATGGTAATGTTTAATCATCTTCATTTGTATATAATTTATAACTTTTAATTATATAATCATTATATGATAATACATATACACTTGGTACTCTAGTTAGCCATTGATGATATTCTAAATTTTTTCCCTATTATCATCTAACTCTATAAATATACTTTACAAAAACCCTCCTATAAACTATCAATTAAGTGTATTTGATAACCATTATTGAGCACCTAATGGATTGAAATGCCTAATAATTTCTTTGTGGGTTTCATAATATGGGTGAACCACCAAACTATTATAAAAACATAATGGTGGTCCAACTCCTAATCTATAATATTTATTGTGAAAACCGATATTCCATGAATTGCTACACCCAAATTCCAGCAAATGTAACGATATTTTGGTAGTAAAATGGTTTCCACACCAGATAGGTATTCAGTATAAAATTCAATTGCTTCCTTGACAATATATCACTCCGCAAAACAACCCTCGAGTGGTCTTTTATTTTTGACATTCCCTTTATAAATATTCATATATTTTTCAATGTGGTATATCGATCTATCATATACAGGATCACAAAGTCTAATAATTCCATACATGTTAACTATCAAAGGAACCACCATATCAAATAATTTTACTGGGAAGAACATTTCCAATTCAAATAATTTGACAACAATTTCAATTTCCATAGTCAACAATTTTGTCGAGTCTCAAACATTCTGAAAATAGATTTTATAAAGAAACCAAGAATCATTAACGTATAATATGAATTCATGAAAAAATACAACTTAATGTTATATTAATAAAACTATTCATCAAAATGTGTTAGTAATGTGATTTCAGACCATTTAAAATTAAACCGGTCACTGACATGATGTTCATGATATTCGATGAATACCCCTTTAGAACCTTTATGTCATTCTTGATGATGATAAACTAATATCACTCTTTCCTGGAATGGGTGAATATAGTTGGAGGAAGAAAAGATCATTTTCACCCTTCACAATCACCAACTATTCTCGTATTCCCATGTAAACTATGTCCAACATAGCCTTATTTCCATCCATAGTTTTACTGTGTGTAATGAGAAATGTGTTGATGAAACATTATAATATTTTTTCCACGTGAATAACATCATGAATGTGTCTTATGTATATAAAATTATAGTATGGTAATTAAACTGAACTAATATCTTCTTCCAATATGTTTTTGTAAGGTTTTTCCAAAATAGTTTTCAAATAGTACGATGGGCATCATTTACTATCTAAAATATTTTATCACTAGTTAGTGGAGACAATGTAGTATGTTATAAAATTCCATCGATTGATTTTTTCCAAGATCAATACATATTTCATCATGGTAGAAATTTTGTGATTTCCTTGAAAAATGGTTTTCTATAAATGTTTCAATCCAACTGACTGTGTACCTTGTTTGCAGATAAGAGACCTACAACATCCATTAATTCAATATCCTGAAAAATTACTATAAAAAGAAATATCAATTATCATGTCGTACAATAAGAATCCCAATATGAAATCATTATTTATATAAGAATCATAAATCATACCACCTAAATCCCATAATAATTTGAAATCCATTATCTATGTGGCCAAATAAATATTAATATCATTACCCTATTTTTTGGCAATGAAATTATCATACAGGGCATGATGTGTTTTTAATTTATAAATAACCATGGTGGAAATATATAATTTACCAACATAACCAGAAATTTATTATGATTACATCGTTGAAAACAAAAAATATTAAATCCATCGACAGATAAAGTAAGAAGAAGGTTTCTCAGCTCGTTTCCAAAATCAAGATACTCATGATCAACTACCATCCACTGAGCAGATTTTCCCTATGAAATAGGTTCCCATCATTATTTATTTTTTCTATGTTCCACATCGATATCCATACGAACTCTTCACTTCTATATAGAATCCCAAAACTTGGAATGAGTGTAACGTACCATACAACATTAATTGGATCAGATTCAACTTTATTGTATCGAGATGCACAACAATTTTAGCATTCTCTTTGTGATTTTTGGTTCTTGATAAATAGTATACAATTATTCTAGAATTCATGTATTTATTCCCAGATCATACCCATAAATGTAGAATTCATTTTACATCATATTTTCAGTTCAAGATATCATTATGTTCTGGGAGAAAGTCATTGAATAGAGATTATTATTTTATAAAACTAGTGTCTCTTCATCTATTGCATGTTTTAAATTAAACATTTTTTAAAGAAGAAAAATATGTTTATTTAGTGAAATAAAAATTAAAAATAATCATTGCACAACTCCTTCACTGGTCAATAAATTTTGGGCAATCACAATGATAATCTGCAACGGTCATTGTCAGATCCCGAATATTATTTTCATCAACATTCACATATTTAATCACATCCTTGAAATGGTCTTATTCATTTTATTAGCCTTAAATAATATCAGATGATTCATAAAATTCATAGTTATCCAAGACATTAGATAAATTTTATTTTTCCCCATATTTATTATAACTTTTATAACATCAATATATTCAGTGATATATCAAGTTTTATTCCAGCTCCTCTGGACTAACATGTAATATTTAATAACAACATAAGAATGAAGAATGGATTTCAGTACTGTCGTTTTAATGTTCTTTTGGAAGCATGATGACATATTTAACTCCATCATCTTAATCTCTTATCAATTTAATGGCATCCTTCCTTTATTTATTCATATCCACCCTATTTGATTCAATTATTCCACTTATTAACAAAATAATTGATAAAACGTTGATAAAAAAATTAACTAAGAATAAACATGGTTCTAGATTTTATGTATCCACTTAAAATTGTTTATAAAATAATAGTTGAAATATCATTAAAAAACAAACCATTTACAGAAATTCTACTATAAAATAAGACACCTTTCAAAAAATTAACAAATCATATTCAAACACTCTTTCTCAAAACCCCAATTCAATTTTTATAATGAATTCAAAGAAACTCATTACAAAAAAGTGTTAATCATTTAAATTGAGTGAAATTAAAAAATATTTTAGAAATCATCATTTAAAACATCACACACCCCTTGTTAAAATGAATCCATCATTTCATACGCTTTCAAAACATTCATATCCGTATATGAAATCCAATAAGCATAGTTGAGGAACACTTCACATGCAACCTAATTCCATGAATTTTATTAAATAATATTATTGTTATTTAAAACAAAAAACGTTTGTTGAACTCATTTTCAGACACCTTTTTAGTGTATTCCAATTGCACCTCATTGATGGAACCACTGTTTTCGAATCTAGGTAATGATTTGGGAAGTTTCTATTATGTGTTCTTAACTATCTAGACCCATAAGCATCCATATGACTATCATGGTCTGAAAACTATTCAAATCATGTCTCTTAATACATCAATATATAAACCAAACTCATTACACATCTCATTTATTGTAATGATTGGTGTATTCATAAATCTTCGATTATGTTTTTATAAGGATCACTCATGAAAATCTAAATAATCATATTGAATTACACAACTTATGTCATGTATCGTATTAGGTTATACCTATTTTAATTGTATTATCATAGATGGACATTTTATGTTAATAGTTCTTCCCAATCTCATATAATTCAAATACCATTTTATAATCCGCCACCATCTCACATAGTGTCTTATCTACATACATTCCTCATCCCAACCTTCAATAAATTGAGTATTACTTGACTTTGGAAACAGAACTGTTGTTAAAAAGGGAAGTGATTATGAACACATTCCATACCAATCACTTGACTCTTAAAAATCATTAATAATTCATACTAATACACCCTAAAAGTAATGTTACAATGGAATAAAAACCCAAATAAGGCCACCATCCAAAGTGCTAACCTAGAGTAGCTCAACACTTTATATCATCCAACAATAAAATAATCTAATCATATAGAAAAAAAACAAAATAGTGAATTGAGAAATGAAATATAAGAGCTTCATACACTCTCGCACATCAGTTCATCTGTAATGTGTGAGTTAAAAAGTCATGGTATAATTTAATAAAGATTTATATTTGAATCCCTTCATAATATTGTTCATAATGTGCTAGTTTAAAAAAAAGGTACCAAATATATTTTCACATGAATTATAAAAAAATTCTATAAACAATAAACTCAAATATTTTCAAAGAACATCCATTTAATAATTTAAAATAATGGATGACTAATAATTTGTTATAAAAATATCAAAAAATTGAAATAGGGCCTTTAAAACCGTGTAAGACATGGCATATCACAATTAATCCCTCTTTTGGAACATTTTTTGATGATTAATTTTTCATAAGTAACCCCAATGAAAACACATTTTTCTAAAAATAATTTTACATGTAATAAATTTTTTCCCTTTCAATAAATCGTTTTAAAAATTTTATTCAACATAATTGAAAATAAAATAATACACCAAGTGAAACAATGATCATACATAAGAACTAATGAAACAAAGAAACATAATCCAAAAAAAAATCAATGGATCCATTTAAAAAACATGGGGAATGCAATCCTTCCATGAATATAAATCCTTTAAATTTCTTTAAGAATAATGTACCAATCATTTCAAACATCCAAGGACTCATATATTTTGATCCTGAACTAGATATGATGAACATATGTCAATAATATTTTACATTTCATGTCTACGTAGTCCTATATTTCTTATTAGGAACTATCATAATTAGATGATCACTAGAAACCATGTTCCCTTCTAGTATATTCTAGGGACACAAAATCATATCAAAAACTCACTCGATCAAAATGGATCCTTATATTGGTTTGGACACTCCACACATTAGATTTCACTTATATGGATCCCTTCCAGTCTTCTATGAACCTGATTTCATTTCAATATTGGATGTGAGAAACTAATTAAATAATATATCATTCAATAAATATAATATCAATAATTTTAAATTTATCCTCATCCACCTCTTACACAGTCACAAGAAAAACTGATTGCATAACCTTTTATAATCATCACTATAATAATATGAATATATAGAATCCCATATGGGGTCAAGATAAACAACATGAACATTTAATTCAAGTATATCAATATAAGGACTCCCATATTTATAAAATAACAAATTTTAAATTACATACTCAGATTTTACAAATGTCCTCGATAAGCCAATCTATTTTCACCCTAATTGAGAATAATGCTTCATATTTCATCAAAAACAATGTATCAAAATTCATTAGAAATCCCATTTGTAAACCTAGACATTTTATATAGAAATATTTTTAAAAAATAAACCCTTTTATATTTGATGGAAATATGTGCTGAAAACCCTTTTATTATGGTTCAATATCCCTTTGTAAACTTTTTAATGCACTGTAATAGTTAAATGTCTGAATACTATTTAAACAGGATGAAGTTCTATTCCAATCAATTTTAAATGAATAATTTTAATATATATAATAATAAAAATAAATAAAAAAAATTTATATCATAGATTTCAAAATATTTAAATTTGTTTAAAAATACACTCTGGCATTTTACAAAACACATAGCAAGTGACAAAAATCTATTCCATGTGTTTAAAACATTTTCAATTCAATTGAAATATAAAAAACTAATAACATAGCATTTTAATTTCACAAGATATAATTTAAAGACATCCAATAAATTTATATACTATATTACAAGGGAGTTACAAAGAAACAACTACCTCATTGAAGAAAAATCAAAGATAAAACCTGTCGACATTAATTGGGAACACATAAATATGTCATGTGACATACTACTCAATATATAAGACAAAAATATTCATCACTAAGAATCAATTAGAAAATGATCTTGTGGAATCACACTTCAAATCCATTACTGATTCACACAAAATCAAAGAAAAAAATTTGTAGAGGAACACCATCCAACATGAAATTTATTTAGTGTGAAAAAAAAGGACCACCAATTGACACGATTTTCAGCGAGGCATTTACCCCATATAATTCACAACATAAAGTCAACATAAAACAATAAATACATGTGAAAAAGAAGAAACATATAACAAATAGTAGAAAAGACACCTTTTGAGGAGAGGCACGTAGCGGAGGAGAGGCGAACGATGGAGGTGTAGCACACGACAAAGTTGTGATGTGTAACAGATGAGACATGCATGATGGTCTTGTTACTGTAAAGTGGTGCGGTTGCATGGGGGGAGACGCGAAAGGTGTTATGGTGTGCAGTGGAGGAGAGTCGCATGGTGGGGTGTGGGTTATGGAATAGGTTAGGCGTGAGAGGAGGTGGAGGAGGAGAAGCCATGGTTGTGGCGATCAGAATCCGTGAGAGCTTCAGGGGTGAAATGGTGCAGGGGAATGTTATTGTTTTCTTATAAAACCTAGTTAACCATTTATCAGGGAAAACTAAAAAAGTGCTGATAAATGTATGTTCTGTCAGTGTAAAAATTGAAAGAGATGATAAAAAATGACTTTATTAGTGAAAAAATGTAGCGCTGATATAGACTCCTTTTATTAGAGCTTTTTTAGTGCGGATAAACATAGGCCTTTACCAGTGTGAAAAAGCGCAGATAATGATACAATATTACCGGTTTATCTTTATTATTATAAATATTTATAATATTATATATATGATAAATAAATTTATATTTATTTATAATTGTAATGATATATATACAATTATAATTTCAGTAAATATAAATTCATAAAAATGTAATTATTATATTCATAATCACATAAATAAATATAATAAATATATTAATTATATTTATTTGTATAAGATTACAAACATATATAACTATGTTTTTTATAATTTTATTATTATCAATTAATATGTATTTATTTTTTAAAATAATTATTAAATTAGTACAAATTTATAGTATTCATATTTATTATTTTATTACTATATTTTCATAATGTAAAAATTATTTAAATAAATATATATTTATTTATAATTTTATCTACTAAATAAATATATATTTATTTCTAATTGAAAATTATAACAAATGAGTATTTTTTTTAATTAAATATATATACAATATTAAAATTATAATAAATATGTTTATAATTTTATAAATATATAAATAATTATAAAATTATAAAATAATATTTTCAATTGTATAAATATATTTAGTTAATAAATTTAATATAATTTCTTAATTATTTAAATATATATACTTTTATTTAAAATTATTTTTACAATTATTTTTATTTATTTATAAATATATTTATTTAATTATATAATTAGAAATTATCTATAGTATAAAATAAATATTTATTATAAATTTATAATTATTTACACATATATTTTTTTATAGTTATAATTATAACTACAACTAAATATTTTTAAAAATATTTTTATATAATTATAAATATATTTAAATATGTAAATATTATTATTAAATTATAATATATGTATTTATTTTTATTTTATTATTATATATATATAGTTATAATTGTAATGAAATATAAACGTATTTAAAACATATTTCAATATAATTAAAATTTAATAATTATAAATATAATAAATATGTTTATTATTTACAAATATTTTATATAAATTTATTAGTATTTTTATGAACATAAAAGTATATGTGAGAAACCTGTAATAACCATATATACCTAGTAATTTGAAACACTTAATAAAAAATGAGCCATCAATGGACATCTTGAATAACAAGAAGGGATTAATGTATACATAAACATTCCTGATGATACATAACATATATGCACGCGTGATAGATCAATATATTTTTTGACCATGTTCATTGAAAACACATATATATTTAATATTTTTAACATTAATAAATATAATAAAAAAGTATATATATTAATATATAGACTAATGATTAATAAAATTAATAAATAAATTAACCTGAATCCAGTAAAAAAATTAATTCTAAAGAATCTATTAAATTTAATTAATATAATTAGTCTAATTAATATATAAATAAAATATAAAACACATAATTTAATTATAATAAATATATAATAAATATAATAAATATAATAATTATATAATAAATATAACAAATACGAAAAATATAATGAATATAATGAATATTATAAATCTATAAAATCTAATAAAAATATTTATTATTTAAAGAAATTTATTAAAGTCTTATCATTATTTAAATATATATATATATGTATTAAATTAAAATCATAGAAGCTGTTTTTTAAAAATTATATATTAAAATTTGAATTATTAAAATATATATATTAATTATAAACCAGAATTTTTAATTTAATGTAAAAAATTTAACCTTATTTTAAATAAAGAAAATATTTTTATACAAATTAATAAAATATTTTATAAGAAACATATATCAGCAGATTTTTCTCGTGATGATATAGACCCCTCCTTTGTCACCACTTTCTACTTAGTGATGATAAAACCTAACACTTCCTTTCACATATACTATGGTTGTGTGATAAATTAAATATTATTTTCGATATCATAATGTTCAAAATATCCAATAGGGAATTATACTTATTTTTTTGGAGATATTCGTTTTGTTGTGTAAAAATTATATATGTTATAAATATATAATCTATATTATGACATGATAAAACAAAATAGTTACTTAATAAATATAAAAATGGAATTTATGAACTAAATTACTTATACTCTATCAAAATAATTATTATTATATCATTTATTTAACTATATTAATCCCTAATGAATACTCTAAATCCTATATTATAATATATATTTTTATAAATAATTATTTATGAATATTTCCCAGTTCAAAATTACAGAGATATATATTTTAATTTGTTAGTGTCATAACACGAAATAATACGGAAACCCAATTTTATTTTTTAGAGAACAATTGAAAAAAAGGGGATTATACATATTTCTTATTAATTTAACATATTTAATCCAAAACTGATATTTTCAAATAAATAAAGTATTCCCCACTATTTTTCTATAATAGCCACCATAATCCCAAATTACACTTCCCCAAAAATCCTTATAACATGAATTTTAGTATACATTCACTATATAGACCCCACTCAATCTTGTAATAAGTTCTTCTTAAGAAATTTGATGTTCCCCCACAAGGTATATGATCCTCACCATTGTATATTTATTCATAAAAAAATTATTTTATGCCTCTTCATTCCCAATTTGTCATGTTTGTGTGAACTTCTAAATATCCAACATACTATTATAATGATTTTCATGTTATGATATAAAAATTTTACTATCATTGAATCCTTCTAAAAAAATTTATTTATCCTTATTATACTTCCAAAATTATCTTGTGATATTTCTATGCCAATGAATATTATTATGAATACACATAAACATTTTCACTTAAGGTTAGTGTCTAAGGTGTATATATCCTTTATTAATTCAGGGATTCAATTCATGTAAACAATACTCAATAATCATGGAATTTAATTTATGAAACACATTTATATTTTGTATGACTTATAGGAAAAGCATACGTATATACAAAATATGAGTTTGATAGGTTGGACCAGACATATATATCCTTCTAATGAATTATGTACTACTTCATTCTATTGATATATCTTGTATGGTTCATGGATAGTCATCATATGTACAAAATGTTATTATTTTTTGGTTGATATCATCGACTTGTGGTTATGATATCAATATTATGTGGTTGGAACATTCCCTTATTCCATTTTTTAACAAAACATATTGTTATTTAATGTTAAATATTATTATTCTCACCCCTAATATGTTATTTATATATTCCACTTGACTAGCATTAATTATTGTATAGTATAATACCCTTTGATTATTACCTTATTCCTATTTATTACAAACCCATTTCCATGGTATGTCCCTATGTTATATCATATAGTTTAAGAAGATCAAAGAAATTTTTGGGCATGTTATTAAGTATCCGATTATGTGTTCAGTTTTTTTAAATTATTTATTCTATGTATCTTTATACCAAAATAAAGTATGTGACAATATCTTCTAGGTTTGTATTATTTTGTTCTTTCTACATTAAAATATGAAATAAAGTGTTTGAATGTTATGGGTTTTCATATAATTTTATATCATTTAATAAATTTGTTTGATTAAATTTGTATAAAATTTATTTACTTGAAATAAATCATAGAAAATAGGTGTTACATTTTATATTTAATAATATATAAAATTATATAGGATTAACTAGTCAACATAGTAAATGTTAATTTTGGTAAAATTATAAAAGACAAATTAAATTACTTAAATAACTAATAAGAGGTCTCATAAAAAATAAATGACCATAATTTAGATGATATCTTGTCCCAAACAATAATTTTATTTACAATTCTGACTCATTTCAACTTAAATAGTCTTAAAGAATATTGGAAAAAATATTTTGGTTTCAAATATTTTTCATTTATTAGCTAACTAAATGATACCACTTAAACATTTAAAAAGGTATAGAAGACCATAAAATATATCCTTAAATCCCTATTATCTTTTACACAATATAATTCACTTCCACTTATTATATCCCTATTCAAACTAATTAAGTTATGCCATTTAACACTAATGTGTATTAGAAGAAACGAGCATGTCTCCAACATAAGTATTATCTAATTATAATGTTTTTATACTTAATAACATACGTACAAATATATTATAAACATAGTAATATGATTACTTCTGATTCATTATTATGTTAACATGTTGTTAAATTAATTGTTGAACACCCATTTATTCATTTTCATCCTCATATACATAATTAGTAATGTTAGTTGTGCATGTATGCATTCAAACCCTTCCGCGATGAAATATTTTTCATTTATTATATTTATTTGACTATTTGTATTAAATTGTTAAATTTTATTCTAAATCAAAAAATTATTAATTATTTCATTATTATTCAATTATAACAATTTTATGTCAAATAAAACCCCTACTTAAACAAACTCACTCATCTAGTTAAAGTGTTTTAATGTTTTGGTTAATTTAACCACCTTTATGGACAATGATATGAAATTATATAATTCATAACTATGAGAACATAAAAAATAATATAATTATTATACAATAATAAAAGTATTATCATAAAATCGTTTTGTAAATATTATATTACATATTTAGCTAATTATTAATGTATTATATTCACTAATCCAGATCACTAATATAATCCATCGTGCATCAATTCCCCCAAAGAATAAAAAATATTGATATATAATTATATCAGAGCAGTAAATGTAAATATATGTAATATAATATAGTATAATAAAGTATATATAAATTATTAACATGGTATCAAATAAGGGGATATGATATCAACATTATAAAATGTGTGATAACATTGATTTTTATTTACACCATAGGGTTATTGCATGATATAACAATCCATTATTCATTATATAAGTAAATATTAATTATGGATATAAATGAATAAATATGTGTGTATTTGTTTGAATAGATTATTATGGTTCCTATGTTTTTTACAATAGAATATAGTATTATTAACAATTAATTGAACAAATAAAGGGTTTTTCATATTAAATTAATCACGTTGACACAAGTTATATAATATAAACATATTTTCATTATGTGGTGTATATAATAATATTTCGTATATAATAACATAAAATATCATTTAATCATTTTATATCAAATAAAATTTATTACCCTTGTATTCAAGGGGATTTTATTAAAGGTTTACAATATTATAAGGGGTTATTTTCTTAAAATATGAATTCCATGACAGATTCTTATGTTATACCCCATGATTTTTCAAATTATTTAAATAACTCCCAATAATATTTTTGTATCATGACTATCTTATATTTCATTATATTCAATATTAATTTAATGTCCAACCTATCATTGTTTTTTCATTAAAATATCCAATGTGGATATATGTTTTTTAAGACTTAAATAAACTACATGGATAAGTATCATTCAAAATTAAGTAAATCCATATATGTTTTATGTTGGATTACCAATGAAGATGTTATTATATTTTGTTAACATTCATTTTTTTATACTTTAATTATTTTCACTGAAACTGTTAACCTGGTTAAAATACCCCCTCAAATATTATATTGATTTTACTGATGGGTATCCACCTAGATTGCGCACATTAATTGATTTAGTGAAATTATTTAATTAGTCATATAACCTCAACCTAAAGGATTTAAATACTATATTCATTAAATGGTATTTACCTAATGTTACTTTATATCATTTGATAACAATTAATATTTCATTGGATTAATATATTATGGTTATTTTTGGAATTATTAGGGACTTTATTATATAATATTAAATGAAACCCATTTTGATTCACTATGTTAATTATGATATGTTATATAAACATAAAAATTTACACGAATTCATTATGTTATAATAAAGAATGACTGACATTTGGTTGTTATATATCCTCTCTTATAATTCTATGTAATGATAGGTGGGGTCCAAAATCACTATAAAATTAGTTTTTATAATGTTAATATATCATTTGATATCAATTCATGAGTAACTTTTGTTTGATCATTTTTATGGGAATTTACAGTGTGTGTCATGAATGTCATGTTCCATATAAAAATTTATGTGTCATATTTAAATGGAGATTCATGATTTTATTCCAAGGTTAATGGATCTATTATTCTCTGATGGCTAAATTTTGTTGATTCACTCATATTATTAATATTTTATTGTATATGACGACTTATTCCATGATTTATGATTAAGGAATTATTTTCTATCATTTTTATTATATATATGTATTATACTATTAATCTCATATTATTCTATCTTAAGATATTTTATTTATATTACATATATTTAACATTACTAAGCATATAATTTCACCCCTTTCATATGTTCTCATATCAAATATTTATAATGATAGAAAGAAATATGGAAAAATATATAAGAGTTTTTATATTTAGTATTATTTGGGGGATGTTGATGGATTTTTATGGATTAGAATTTTATTTACGTAATGGAAAATGTAAAATAATAAAAAATGGAATGATTTTTTTGTAAATTTTCATATTAATTCATTTAATATATAAGGGTTTGGAAATAAATTTTCCTGAAATGTTTTTATTATGTTATATAATTATCAAAATATTAGGTTTGGTCTATCAAAGATTGTATTAGAGAGGGGTTAAGATAATATTAGATATTATTGTATAATTTATTCAGTTAGATTTTTGAGTTTTTAAATTTTAAAAAATTTATATGAGATGGTCAATCCCAGTATAAACAATATAGAGGGCCATTAATGTTAGTTGATGTATTATTCTGTGGATTAAGATCAGAGAACCATAGTTTAACCCATATTTAAATTTTTATGGGACAATTTTAATTATCTCCTAACATTCTAATTATTTTATATTATATATTGTGATGTTTTAATTGAAAATAAAACTATATATGGGCACTGTAATGTGGATATAGGCTTTGGAATTGTTGATCTTAAGGTAAATAACCTGAAGAGGCTGTGTTTTGTATTTACTCGATAATGAAGTGGTGCAATAAAATGTATCTTAATGGTACCCTTAGAATGAAACTCATTGGGAATATAAATTGGTTATCCAATGATATTTATGAACTATAAATAATTATTGACTTATAATTAATCTAATACATTAGGTAAATAATTATGAGAAAACACATTTTAAAAACATTAGGTAGAACTAATAAATTTATTGGATTATCGAATTTTATTGTATATGAAATTAATATTTCATAGGATGAAATGAATGTATCAAGGGGAATATGTCATTGGATTGAGATAGAATATTCAAATACATTGATTAATTATTATATTATATTACCTATTCTGGTATTTGTATTTTTTTGAAAAAATATTACAAATATAAAGCTGAGAATGGTATATATCAAAAAACAAAAATATCATATATCAAAATTAATGGAGATTATGTAATATTTTTTTGAGTCTTAATATATTCCTCTTATTATAGAATGGGGAGATTTTTAGTCATAAAAAATGTAGTGATTTTGATACTATAACTGGAATTAATATAAGATAACCAAATCTATATTCATAGTTTGTACAATTTTTTGCTAGATATTTTTTATTATTTTAATGTGAAACATATAAGGTTTATTCTATATTATTTATTCATTATATTTATTGAAATATATATTTCATAAAATAAATGCCCCTAAAAACGTTTTTATGTGAATGTAATATTTCTTGGGATTAATATTGAATAACTGATGATTATGGTATCCATAACTCATAGGATTAATATATTCTTGATTTAATGCCAATAAATTTTTTATTCATTATTAAAAGTGAGTAAAAATGGGTTTTAGTGGAATATTTTAATTAAGAAAAAGTTGTCCAAGATTTTATTGGTAATTTTTATATCATTTTTTAAATTATGGTATATATTTACCTATGATTTCTTGAATGATATTGTTTCTAATTACATAATAGGATTTAAAATTGAATGTTTTTTAAGAAAAATATGTGATTTCAATTTGTTATATTTTCTATTATAATTATGTTGATTTGGGGAAACTATACTCTATATAATACACAACTTCGGTATAAAAAATAGTTCTTTTTTATGAAACATAAATACGTTGATCAATATTAATATTGTAAAGGGTCTTTCACATTATATATATTATCTAATTTAATTATTATGTAAATAATACCCTCATCTAAATAAATACTTGTTTAATAATTTTAATTGAAATGATTAATTTTATTTTATGGTTATAATGCAATGAGCTATTTTTTTGATCATTTTAAAAATATTTTAGGTCTATCAACATGTATTACACACAACACCAAAAATAGATTTTTCATACTATATATTCTGGTGATAATTGGAAAAACTTTCTTAAATGCACTATAATAGTAATAATTTTAAAATGTTAATCCATTAGAGGGTATATTATAGTTATGATTTGAAAAATAAAACAATAATCTTAAAAGTATGAAATTTTATTCAAATTTTTATTATTTTTTAATTTAGTTTAATAATATTATTATTTTATCTTCAAAAAAATTAATTTTTTAATTCAGCAACGGAAAATTTTCTTATGATGTATTTTTTATATTTATAAAAAAAATTTATTTTTAACTGAATGGTGAAAAGTAACTATTTATCTAATACCGTCACTTTTACAAGACATATGTGTTTTTGAAAACATTTTTATATACCAATATTATATTTAAATATTAAAATAGATTATTTAATACTTTTATTATGAATTTATAAGTCTCATGATTAAAATCATATAAAATAAAATAAATTTTTTTGACTTTTCTAAATTTGTTTCTCAATTTATATTAATAGTTTGGAAAATTATATTTTTTATTTTTTTTCATGGAAAAAATCATATATGAATAATTATAATCTTCATAATATAAATATAACTAATAACATTTCTACTTTTCTTAGATTGAATTTAGATTAAAATACATTTTTCAAAAAATGATGTTTTATGAGTTAATTACACTAAATTGAAATTAATTTTTATTATTATATAAATTTTTTTATAGTATTTATATAATCATTTACATCATTATTTTACTATTATATACAATGTAAAAATTTTTATTCATACAAAATAGTTTACTATGGTTAATTCCAATTACCATAATAATATTTAAAATGATACTTTTGAATTGTATTAATTGTAACACATAATATTTTTATTATAAATTATATTACTATATTTTAAATTATTACCTTAATATGTTGTGTAAACATATTTTTAAATATATTAAAACTCTTTTAATGGATAACCTATAATAAATATTAATATTAAAAATTAACGGTTAAAATAACATGTTTCTTCTAATCGGGTTTTAAATGTATATATATAGTATTTATGCTTAATAGATAGTATTATCTAATTTATAAATTTATTTTTATTAAATGGAGTTCATTTCTATCTTTACCATTGATAATTGTTTTACAAGATTTTATCTTTTCAATTTAATAGTTGGTTAAAATATTTTTTAAATAACTAGTTACTATAATAAATTCTATATTCAATAAAATGTTAAAAGTAAAAAAATAAAGGCCTAAAATCACTCTAAAATTTTATAAAATGTATTTATTGAGATGATTTTTGACATATACTTCAAATAAACCAATATTTTTATACTCCAAAGACATTAACACATTATTCATCCCATTGTATTATTGAAAAATTATGAGTTTCTACCGAAGTTCCCATTGCATGTCATATAAAAGGATATTACCCACTCCTATTTAATGTTACACATTAACATTGAATTGCTCCTTGAAAATCTCATATTATATCCCACTACAACATAATACCACTTAATAAATATTCTATTCAATCTATGTTACTATCACCCCTTCAATTCCAAGTCATATTCTCTGGAATGCTCTAGTTTTCAAAATAATTATTTTATCCTATATAAAGTATTCCTATTTATATGAATCTCATATGTCTCATTTCACCGTAATAATATGATGACATCAGTGTCATTACAATATTGATATATTGTTATATTTAAGTGTTATAACACATATATATTCATGTCCATCGACTCATAAAAATATTGTGACATCAATCTGGAATATGTGTGGACTACCACCTCTATGATGAACCGATTTTTTTCATCTCAATTTAAATTCAATATTAACAAATCATAGAGGATTCCCCAACATCATCAAACATAAATGATTATTATCACTATAATTCTATTATAATTTTAGTTTTTATATGAAACACGCCAATAAGAATACTCTCCCGTAATGTTATGGAGCGTTCATGGTTAGGTCGGATTAACAACCAACATGAATGATTGTATATAATTCAATATTGTATAAATATTTTCAGACCTAAATATTTCAAAAATAACACCTTTTGTGATAACATATTAAATATTTACCAATGAGCATAAACATACCATAAAATAATATTATTTATATTGAACTATTATATCCCATCTGTAAAATAGTTAGGTAAGAATAGTAAGGAATATGTTTTGAAATTATTATATAATGTTCCTATATAATTATTATGCATTTCATGATTCAAAATAATTAATTAATTTGTCCCAGCCCATCCTCAGGGCCTGTGTCGTGACTACCCCAAGCCCGCCTTCCATAGGCCAGGGGCCGACAACTAGCACCAAAGGAGAATCCCTGATTAAAGGGAAGACATTGCCTTTAAACCTATAACACACACAGTCTGAACACAAGAAGTAGAACCAAAAAGTACTAATATAGGAAATAAAGGTGTGTTGGAAGTATGTAGGCCAATATTTAAACCCAATTGAACAACATGTATAAGTTAATGTAAAAAGGGAAAAACATCTCCTGGATCTTCCACCGGGGAATCCTACCTTAAGGGTTGGTCCAGATCTCGAACAACTCATCCACGTGTTTCATATCATCTATTCTAACTCCGAGAAACCTCCCGTCTATCACACACGACCTCGATCAATGTTGACGGTAATTGTTGGGAAAAAATCCCTCAAGGTATCATTGAATCATTTTTGAGGTGATTGTGTTTGTTGACAAAGTGGACATCTGAGTAGTGATTGTTGACAAAGCAAAACAATGACATACAAATTTGTTGACAAAGAGGATTTCATGGTGGAATTTCAAGTTCAAGAGCTGAGGTCAACGATCCATGATTGATTCAAGAACGTCGATACAAATTTGTTGACAAAGAGGATTTCGCGCATGTTTGGGATTTGGTCGCGCAAGTGTCTAAAATGACAGGGGACTTGCGCGACGAAACTGGGTCGCGTAGGTGACTTGCGCGCCGTCACGTAGGGTGGTCAGATTGCCTATAAATATTGGACCACCCCACCTCATTTTGAACGGAGTTCAACACTTTGAGAAATCAGAGCTCCTGTCACGTAGGTGTGGTGTTCACGCAAGTGGTGACTGTGGGTCGCGCTGGTGAATTTGCATGCCAGTAGTTGAAGTTGTGAGCCGGTGTTAGAAGTTGCGCGCCAGTTGGCAGTTGCGCGCCAATATTGGTTTGGGCATAAAAGGAAGAGAGTCGTGCAAGTTTGGTGTTGAGGAAGTTTGAGTCACACAAGTGTCTGAGAGGACTTGCGCACCCGTTGTGACTTGCGCGCTGAGACTTGCGCGCCAATATTGACTTGCGCGCCAAGTAAGGTTTGTTACAGCAGTGGTTATCGGGCTGCGTGGAAGTTGGAAGTTTTCCTGATACCTTCGGTGCAAAGAGAGATTCATCTACGGATGAAAGTTGAACTTCAACAGAGCATCTACATACAGGAGAAGATGCATTCATTCATGAAAATGAAGAGACCTGCAGGTCTATAAACTGTGAGTGGATTCCTTCTGGAGCAGTGAGTTTAAGAAGAGGATGAAGGTGATCATCTCCACCGGCAGTGAGCCATAGAGAGAGAAACAGGGAGTGACCCTTGGGAAAGTAGTGAGCTGACCCTAAACATTGTAAAGACAGTGAGCCTGGGCATAGAAGTGATCTAGCCCGAACATTGTATCCACAGCTAGTGAAGATTTGTGGAATTTGGTATGACCGGAAACTTTTCGGTGTATGCTCCTTGGGGGTAGCCCAGTGAGGGTGAACCAAGTAAAAATCTATGTTTCTGCCTGTTTTCTTCCCTGCATTGCATTCAAAGAATCATCATTAGATAAATAAGTAAAGACGTGGTCATAGTTTACACACAAGATCAAACAAAGTGACCCTTGTAATAAAGAGGTCACGATCCAGTGGGGTAGGAAGAACTTTGATAAAGAATATCCATACCCTGATTCACCCCCCCTCTTAGGGTATATAGGCCCCTATTGGCCCTAACACTAATCTGCCCTGAACACAACAAGGTGTGGGTGAAGCCCGTGTAGGGGTGAGTATAACGATATTCAGTAGGGGACCCCGAGACCCATGACGGTCTCCCAGAATCCACTATGTTTAAACCACAGTAGTAAGATAAAATCAAAAAGTATCAACCATCCCTACTTAGGTATATGCCCATGCATGTACCTATGATACAAATCACAGTACGACTCCAACACTCGAGCCCAAGCTCAAAACATGCCACAAAAGATGGAAAGTCAATCATCTCGATGATAATGATTGAAAGAAAATAATCACCTCAAACTGGTATACAACACATGAAAAGGGGTACAGATGATTAGATGTAGCCTCTCAGTCATCTCCTCTATCAATCCCACATAGGATTATGGAACAATATCAATGTTGTCGAACCCACATAGGATCCTGTTACAAAAGTCATCACTCTCGAACCCATGGTGGATCTGGGTTCCTAATTCACCGCTGTCAAACCCACAGAGGATCCCGGTACACAATTCATCACTGTCGAACCCACGGAGGATCCTAGTAATGTATCATCAATATCGAACCCACGAAGGATCATGTCATCTCAATCACAGCCAGCCATAGGGTTCTCGCACACAACACGCTCGATTCCTGGAGGTTCAGATCCATAATCCAAGTGATGATACATCATCTAAAATGAAGTCTCTAGTTGACGTATCACGTAGTTCCGTCTCATTATAAGGGACACAATGCAATAGATGGCATGTCAATCTTACGCTCAGTCTGTGAGTTATAGGAATTTTCCATTCTAGGGGTCTTGTTGGTTTTTTGGCGCAAACCAACTCGGTCGTACCCCAACTACAGTCAAACCTCAAGTGGAGTGTCCCAAAATAATCTTCACCCTCCATGAATTCTATCTAAGCAGGCGGTTCATCATTCAGACTCCTTTAGCCCAAGATAGGTGCGAAAAGGTGTAAACTGGCCAAACGAGTCCAGGTCCGGTCTGACACAGTCAGACAATCCCGAACCGACCCGGTCCGCAGATCCATGTCGGTCTGAAGAATCGTCCGGAGGTGAGGGGATGACCCGACTTGAAGAGGCGTCCCCCTCCAGTGGGCGGCACGACCGAGGGGAGGCCCGGCTCGGCCCGACTGGCCCATGTGCTGGCTGGCCACTCCATGGGGAGGGGGGGTGTCACACCCCCCCAGCATCTGATCCAACTAGTGCTAAGCACTGGTTCGGAGAGAGTTGGGATGCAGCCGGTCCTGCCATGAGGACCGCCGTTGGAGGTCGGCTCAGCCAACCACCATCCTTCAATCACTACGGCCTTTAGTCGTGGTCCGTCTCTGGTGCGGTGGGACAACACCACACGCCATCCTCGCGGCCAACCATAGTCGCGGTTCTGCACCTCCGACGCTGTAATACACAATCACTTCACACCTCTTCTGTCTGTCTTGTCCCTCATTGTCGTGGTTCTTCACTGGCGCGGTACAACAACAGCACGCCCTTCTGGCTCCGTCGCGACCCACTTGGCCATGACTTTACTTTGAGTGGTGTGACGGCCCTATGCCCTTCTGGTGGTCTGCCTCCATCATCAATAGAACAACAACCAATGAAGGAACATCGGGCCGTGTTTATATGGCCCGTGCCCCCCACAATGGGTGATAACATGTTTTTGACATCGAACTATAATAAACGGCGAGGAATGAGGATTTAATTTAATCACTAAAAATCCCTACCTCTCATTTTGATCATTGACAGTAGAATGAGAGGTATGTCGGACATTGATTCTTTGACATCAGGAAGCGTCTGGGGTAGGAGACCGAGGAAGAAGCATCATGACGTTCTTTACATTCTTCGTTTGGAGGAAAAGGTGTTCTTCGTTGGAAGATGTATTTCTTCAAAGGCTCTCCATCCAATCCTTCAATCCACCTCCCAAGAAAGGTGTGGTGCCAATATGATAAACTATGTTTTAAGGTTGGCACATTAAAAGGTAAAACCAAGAGTATAACTAGTTAATTAATTATGTTGTCTTGGCTTAATATATTAGGGCGGAGTCCAAGGGTTGCGTGGGTACATAATTGTGTAACCAGACATTTAATGCTTATCTATAAATTCAAATCCCTCCTCATATGGTTCCCACATATGAAATTCTAAATGAACGGATAAAAACAAATAAGTGATGAAATAATTTATTTTTATTCCTCCCCGAAAAAACAGTGAAAAAATAAATTCCATTCTTGTTAGAATGAAACTATGATAAAGGTCTCACTTAGCAATCACCGACGTTGTGAGTTCAATGGTTCCCTTGGATTTTAATTCCGATTACCTATTCTAAAGTTATAAAATTCCACTCACACATTTACTGATCGTACCCAAAAAAAATTTGGAAAAAATATTATCAGCCACCCTCAACCGGGGACGGTCGAGGTTATGCTCTACCTAGGTATATAACACCACAACGAACCCTAATGTACACTATAATTTCCAATATGAGTTACAATTTAAAATTTATTAATTTGGGAATTAAATAATTGTCACTTAATTATTTTATTTACGGCCAAAAACTAAATTTCTCGGGTGGCCCTCATCAACCCTAGTTAGTATCTTCTTAAAGAAATCATACCCTCACGAGTTCCTCCGTGGTATCAGATTTTTAATTTGAGTCACCTTTTGTGAGTTATAAGAATTTGAAAAATAAAATAACATTATTCAATTATTTTATTTACAGTTATTCCATTTCCGGGTTTTCTCGCAAGAGGCCCGCGCCGACAAAACATAAGACACTCCTAGGGTAATCCCGCCATCCTGAGATCAACGGTGGCATATGATTTCTGATCTGAGTAACTTTTTAAGAGTTATCCCACTTTTTCAGGATAATTGCATAATTGCATTAATTTAATATTAATAAAAGTTCAACGGATCATTCCGGGCACTCTAGTCCTCAGAATCACACGCCGTTAGAAACAGCAGACTCACAAAATTCCCATGTATTTATGAAAACAATTTCAACAGAAATTCAGTGTCTTTATATTCTCCCCACCTTAGGGATTTATGTCCTGGTAAACTACAACTCTAACTAATGAAACAAATTGGGGTACTGAGCACACATCTAAGCCTCTCACTCCCATTTTCTCTCTTAAAGGATCCTGTGCTTCCAACAAACGTGCACCAGAGGTATCGACAATCCACGTAGGACCTACTCTTGTTGTTCCTCAATTTCCAGTAGAACCTCAGTGAAAGTCTCCTCGTAATCGCTGTCCAGCACCCTATGGTCAATGACATGGGATGGGTCATGCATGTATCTCCTCAGCTGAGATACATGATTGAAGTCGTGCACCCGGTGCAATTGAGGTGGAAGAGCCAGGCAGTGGGAAACCTCATCTACTCAACTGTGGACCTAGAATAGACTGATGATTCGTGGAGATAACCTTCCCCCTTGGATAAATCTCCATAGACCTTGTCGTGGTGGGACCTGTTGAATGATGTGGTCGTCATCCTCGAACTCTAGTGGTATTCGTCTCTTATCTTCATATGACTTCTTCCTACTCTGGGCTGTCTTCATATGTTCCTGGATGATCAGCACCTTCTCTATCGTAGCCTGCACCATCTCCGGTCCCATAAGTAATAACTCCCCTGGGTCAGTCGAGCACATAGCTGATCTAAAAAGGTCAGCCGTAAAGTGACTCTAAAAGTCCCATCATGATGGTGGAGTGGTAGCAATTGTTGTACACAAAATATACCAAAGGTATGTGATCCTCTCAGCTGTGACCGAATTTGAGGACGCATGCACAGAGCATGTCCTCGAGAGTCTAAATGGTCCTCCATGTCTGGCCATCCGTCTGAGGATGGAAGGAGGTGCTCAAGTGATGTTGCGTCCCAAAATCCTGTTGATACCCCTTCCATAGCTGGGAAGTGAAGCGATCATATCGATCAGAGACAATCGTTGATGGTAGACCATAAATCTATACGATCCCCAATACGTAAAGGCGTCCCAAGCTCCCTACTGAGCCCTACTCTCTGATCGGAAGGATGTGGGTTGACTTGGTTACGCGGTCGAAAATCACCCAGATAGAGTCATTTCCGTTGGATGTACGTGGAATTCCCATAATGAAATCCATGGATATATTATCCCACATCCACTATAGGACCTCTATGGGATGAAACATGTCTGTTAGAACCTGGTGATCTGTCTTCACTTGCTGACAAGTGAGGCATCAAGAGAGAAACTCTGCAACTTCCTTCTTCATACCTGGCCACCACTACTATTGTCAGAGGTCCTAGTATATCTTCACCACTCTTGGATGTACCACTAAAGGTGATGTGTGAAACTCTCTCAAAACTTACTCTTGAAGTGACACTGGAACCATAGTACGTAAAATGAAGTGGATAACGTGCTCTCCACCGTCAGAAAATTCATCAGGTGCTTGTCCTATGGATATCTAAGCATGTTATGTCTCACAGTCAGCGTCCACATGATGTTACCCTCTGAATAGAAGAAGATGTGGAGGAGTGACTATGACAGACTATAGAAAGGTTCCTCCATCACGATCCAGAAAAGATATATGCAATGCGGGGAGCTACTCTGTCACCTCTCTGAGCAGTAGGTATCTTGATCTCCTACTGAGAGAATCTACAACTACATTACCCTTACCAGTAGTATTGAATATATAAAGGTCATATTCCTTGAATCACTCAAGCCAACATCGATATCTCAACTCTTGAAAGCTCTGCTGGCATCTCTCTGACCACACGAAGGGGTTATCCTTTATTGTCAAGGATGATAGTGGTGCTACAAATATGGAGAATTTTGGACTGAACATTCGGTGGAATCCATAAAAATAAAACTTCCCTCCCCCCTTTGGGGGGGGGGTAATCCTAGAAACATCATTTGATTATATGTCCCCATGTATTTTCACTCATGTTTGGAACCGAAAACTCAGAGTTCCTGCTCCCACGATGGTAAGGCTAGCCGATTCAAGAGTGATCGGCTACACCCTCCTATGCATTAGTTTAACATGTGCTGCCTGTGATTCCTTTTTCACTGACGAAGGTAAACATCATCCTAATGTTGTAGATAAACCATAACCTTTTTTCCTAATACATTCAATTTGTTTATGAACTGTGGTTTCCCAGTACATACCCAATCTAACGTCATAAGGCCTCGACGCTGCCACCAAGTGGTTTCTACCGAAACTCTCACCTCAAGGGTCAGTTCACACCGTCAGCGTTTGTGCGATTATATAGTCTCCTCCAAAATTTACCTCCATACATGAGGGTCATTTAAATGGATTAACCTGAAACTCTATGTCTTGGACAAGATTCGTGGAAGGATGGAATGGTTTGCATCTAGGTCCATTGATACGACAGCTAGTAGTAGACACAGATCGTACCTCGAATCATTTCTAGAACCCTTGGTTCACACTTCTTGACCGCATGCAGCGACTCTCTTCCACTTCCCTGCAGCTCCCTAAGCCTGACTGGGACTACAAGGTAGTTTTTTGTAACTTTTAGAAATGTATACCACCTCATGATGTTGGTACCCCACCCGATGGTGCCAACATAGATAGAGGGCCCTAAACCGAAGCCTCATCGCTCGGTGGGCCTTCATCGTGTAATGTCTTAGAAACCCAGTCTGTATATCTACGTAGTGGCTCCTTGATAAGGAACAGGTGCGCCAGAGTCCCTAAGTTATACCTAGTGAGATGACTTAAAGTGTTCACAAAGTAGAATCTTGAAAACACACTTGCAATTAGTGTTTTCATGCACTGATTCAGAAATCAGAAGTCAAGGGTCATGGTGTATTGATAAGTCGGCCACCACACCAACACTAGACTCTAAGGACTGAATAACACACTCTATATCCTTAACAAAATTACTTCATAGTAAGACAGATCAGATTTTAATCTTGTGTGGTAGAACCGACTCCTCTGATCCAATTTGTCACGACCCGTCTTCGGGGCCCATGCAGTGACTACCAAAAGTCTGCCCACCATAGGCCAGGGGCTAGCGATTAGCACCAAAGGTGAATACCCGATTAAAGGGAAGACATTTCCTTTATTCCTATAACACACACAGTCTGAACACAATAAGTAGTAGCAACATGTACTAATATAGAAATGAATGGTGTGCTGGAAATATGTGGGACTCTATTCCAACCCAACTGAACAACAAATACATGTACAAGTAAAAAGGTAAAAAGCTCCTAGATCGTCCACTGGGGAATCATACCTGATGGGTAGGTAGAAATCTCGAATAACTCGTCCCTATGGTACGTCTCATCAAGTACAGCTCTGAGAATCCTCCCATCTATCACCCTCTGCCACCATCACTACTGACCGTCGTCATCACATAACAAAAAAATCGTGCAGGCGAAGCCCGTGTAGGGATAAGTATAACAATACTCAGTAGGGGGCCCTGAGATCCCTGAAGGTCTCCATGAATCCACTATGGTTAATCCACGGTAGTAAGATATAATGAAAAAGTATCTTACTCATCCCTACATAGGTATATTCTCATGTATATACATAAGGTATCAATCACAGTCCAGCTCCAACACTCACGCCCAAGAACAACCCATTCCACAAAGGAAGTAAAGTCAATCATCTCGATTATAATGATTTAAAGACAAGACTCACCACACAACGGTATACAAAAGATGAAGAGGAGTAGAGATTATTAGATGTTGCCTCTGAATCATCTCCTCTATCAAACCCATGTAGGATCATGGAACTATATCAGCATTGTCGAATACATAGAGGATCCTAGTATATAATTTATTACTGTCGAACCCTCGAAGGATCTCGGTATAGAAGTCACCGCTATCGATCCCATAGAGGATACCGATACAAAAGACAACTCTGTCAAACCAATAGAGGATCCTGGTACAGTATCGTCACTATCGAACCCACTGAGGATCCATTCATCTCAATCTCTGCTAGCCCTAGGGTTCCCGCACACCGCACACTCGACTTCGGGAGGCTCCGCTTCTCGATCCATGTTTCAATACATAAACAACAACTATGTCTCTAGTGAATTTATCCCATATTTCCATATCATCATAAATAACCCACCATGATAGACGGTACGTCAATTAGACCCCCGGACTGTGAGTTATTGACATTTCCATTCCAGGGGCCCCGTTGGGTTTTAAGCCCAAACCAACCGGACTGTTCCCCAACTACATCCAAATCTCGAGTGGAGTATGCCAAAATAATTGTCTGGCTCCCAGAATTCCTTATATCTAGGTCGTTCTTTAATCGGACTCCCGTAGCCCATGATAGGACCGTGGTCGTCACGCAGCGGGGTGGGGGGGGGGGTGGGTTGGTGGGGGGGGGGGGATGTTGTGGCCCCCAGACGTCCGAGCGAACAGGCACTAAGCACCGGTTCGGAGTGTCACCAGACCCGAAGTGTCCCACCATGTGGAGCGCCGCCGGTGGCTAGCTCAGCTGGCATCCCTCCTTCGACTGCCATAGCCTTTGGCCATGGTCCCTCTCCAGTGAGGTGCAACGGCGCCACACCCCTTTGACGTGGCCCACCCTGGCTGCAGTTCCGCACCCCCGGCGTGGCACATCGCGACGACACCATGACTCTTATGTCCATCACGACTTTCCTAGACACGGTTCTTCACTGTTGCGGTGAGAAGGAACCATGCCCATCCAGCTCCACCGCGGCCCGCCTAGCTGTGGCATATCATTGCGTGGCGCGATGGTGCCACGCCCTTCCGCCGGCCCGCCTCCATCATCAATAAAACAAGAACCAAAGGAGGGACATCAGACCATGTTTGTTCGACCCGCGCCCTCCACATTAGGAGATAACAAATGGTCGACATCGAACCATAATAAACTATGAAGAATGCAGATTTATTTTATTCCCAACAAGCCCCTACCTCACTTGTCGATTATTAACGGTGCAAGGAGAGGTATGGAGGACGTCGATTCATTAACGTCTGGAAGCGTTTGGTGTAGGAGATTGTGGAAGAAGAATCATGGCATTCTTTTCATTATTCGTTGGGAGGAAAAGGAGTTCTTCGTGAGAAGATTTATTTCTCCAAAGGCTCCACCTCCAATCCTCCAATCCACCTCCCCACAAGAGTTGTGTTTCCAAGATTATATAATAAGTTTTAAGTTTGCCACATTAAAGGGGAAAACCAATAGTCTAACTAGTTAATTAATTATATTTTATGGGCTTAAATTATTAGGGTGAAGGCCAAGGGTCAGGTGATTACATAATTATGTAACCCAACATATAATGATTATCCATAAATTCCCAAACCTCCTCATTTGGTTCCCACCTATGAAATTAGAAATGAAAGCATAATAAAAAATAAGTGATGAAATATTTTATTTTTATTCATCCACGAAAAAAAGTAAAAAATTAACTTCCATTAACGTTAGAACACAACTGCGGTGAAGGTCTCACTAAGAAATCATCGACGATGCGAGTTCAACAGTGCCCTCGTATTTCAATTCTGAGCAACCGTTCAAAAGTTATAAAATGACACTCTCACTTTTTTGTTGAATGTACCCAAAAAAAATTCGGAATTTTTTTTTTCAGCCACCATTGACCCACGCCGGTCAAAGTTAGGTTCTTCCTAAGTGTATCATGCCCCAAAAAACCAAACGGTAACCTCATATTTCTAATCTGAGTAATCATTTAAAAGTTATGAATTTTACAATAAAATAATTTCCACTTAATTATTTTATTTGCGGCAAAAAACGAACATTCTCTTGTGGCCCTTGTCGACCAAAGATATTATCTGCATAAAGAAAGACAACCCTCACGAGTTCAGCAGTGGTCTCTGATTTTTATTCTGAGTTACCGTTAATGACTTATAATCATTTAAAAAATAAAATAACTTTATTTAATTATTTTATTTACGGTTATTTCATTTTCAGGTTTTCTCACAGGATGCATGCACCGACTAAACTTAAGTCAAGCCTAGTGTAAACCTTCCATCCTAAGCACAACGGTGGCCTCAAAAATTCTGATCAGAGTAACTGTTTAAGAGTTATCACACTTTTTCTGGAAAACTGTATATGCATGTTAATTTAAGCATAACAAAACATCGACTAATCATTCTAGGCACTATGGGCCTCGGAATCGTACACCGCTAAAAACTGAAGGCTCATAAAATTCTCAAGTATTTAATGAAAAAATTTCCCGGAAATTCTGAGTCTTTATTTAATTATAATTGAAATGTTTATTTATGCCTCACAAATATATTTTATTCACAATTAAATTTTTAAACATTTCATAGGATTTTTTTTCAATTTTTTAAAAAATATAAAAATAATATTTGATAAAAATCATATCTTTTATATATTATAATAAAGAAATAATTAATGGTGAATTTTTTTATTTTCTCCTAAAATATGTTATTTTTCATTAAATAGTATAAAATATAAATTTTGGTAAAACAATTATTTAATTTTGCCTAAAAAGGCACTAAATATTTTGAATTTAATTATAAATAAATATAATAAAACATTATATAGAAATAAAATTATTAATTATATACGATGTAATATTATAATTGATCTTGGTATAAAATAATTTTACACACAAAATGGAATTTTTTAGAAAACTAATAATTTTCATACACTAAAGGATTATAATAAAATGGAATTCTACCACTTATATATATTGTTTTGATAAAATTATACCCATATTTGAAATCAAAATATTTTATATATTATAGTGAATTAAAAATAATTTTAGGGAATAACGAGTTGGTCAAAAACAATATCTCATAATGAAAAAATATTCAACCCAGATAACCTTGGATAAAAATATGAAATCATTTAACAATATTTAACTTAATAGTAATTATATGATGGACTTATGACCCTTAACTCCATAGGAAAATAAATTAATTTTTTTTGGGACATGTTTCTATTAAAATTACATATATAAATTTTTAAATAAAACAGAAATTAAAAATTGTCACTGTAACATTTCTATTTCATAATATTTAGTGAAATGTATAAAAATTTATGTTCTATTATAAAGTATTATTTAAATATTTATGATTCATTTTTAAAATTTTAAATTATTTATAATTTTATGTACTGAAATAATTAACATATATTTTAATGAAATACTTACATAGTGCATGTGCATGAAGTATATAAATCAAGTAAATGATTTAAAAACATAATTTAAAATAATTTAATTTGTTTACATAATAAAATGAATTTTATAGATCAATATAAAAGATTGTTATTTTTTTTAATTTAATTCTTCTAAATCCATTACTATTTTATTATACATAGTGATAGAATAAAATACTAGTAATAAAAATAACATTATTCATATTTTATGGAAAATAATATTTTTTTAAATTATTTAAAAATCATAATATGACATGGAGAGGATATGTTGGATTAAACCGGTCAATAATTTCGACGATTGGATATTTATGCGGATATTTTTTATCATATATGTAAAATTATAACTCATTAAGTTCGAATTTTTTTACCTAAGTAATAGATAAAAATTTTCATCAAAAGTGTTAAACACATTGATATGGTTCGAAAGACAACTTAATATATGTTCAATATTTTAGTCATTTCATAATCATGAATTTTAGTCAACAAATCACAATATTTCAATGTTTTGATCTTTTCATGTTTATTTTTTTTCATAATTAGGTCATAACTCATAGATAACAAAAAATAAAATATTGTATGGAAACATCCAAATAATTTCAACTATCCTTATAATATAAATCATTAAAAAATAAATCAATATTTATTTTCATGGAATATATTTCAGACATGGAAATTGTCTTCTTCTTTTCCCTTACTCATCCATAACATTACAAAGCAAAATTTTATGGTATGATTCTCTTAAATGCATTCAATTAATTAGATAGCATATATTTCAACAATCCATGTGTATTTTTGAAACAAATATTTATTATTTATATGATACTTTCATTACCTATACATTAAAATTATATTTTCAACATCTGTGCTTTGAATTTAGAAAAATGTATATACACAGTTGCGATCTGGGTGATATTCAAAGTATGAAAGAATGAAAATATTTTTTGGTTGTTATTTACAAAAACATATTAACAATCACTTACCTTTACTATTATTAATATGACCCTTATCAATAGTAACCTTTCCCGAGAAAGTGAAAATATAATTTATCCACCTTAAAATTGAAGATGAATTTATTAATTGTTGGTATGTTTCGTGTAAATAAAGAATTTAATTAAAAATTAAATTTCTCATTTTTTTAATTTTTTCGGAAATATTTATTTAATTTTTTGATTTTACATGTTGAAAATTAATAATGTGAATTTTAAAATTTTTCTGAAATACATCAATTTTTTGTGAATACTAAAATACATTAATTTACAGTATAAATAATTTGTAATATAAAACAAATATTCCTAGTATAATGAGTGATGTATGATTTAAAATATAGAACTAACATGCTCTTATTAATATTCAATTTCATGTAATACTCATTATTTCTTGACTTGTAGAGAAATAATAAATTAATCATTATAATATTATGAAAACCTTCCCCAACTGCACTATATATACCACCCCTTCCCCCCGCTTCTTCCCACACCACTCAAGCATATATCAATACCTATGTTCTTCCAAATAGACTTCCCTATCGCTACCCCATGCCCAAGACCAACTAGTCTCACCAAAAGACCACATACAATGTCCATAATGTGATTTTCAAAAAGGAGTACTAAATAGGTGAACCTCTATTATTTTTTCATTCAACTCTTTTATATGTTCCATTATTTTATTGATCTCTCCTCTCCTCACCTAATCCAAATTATATAATAATTACATTAAATTAATTGAACTAAAATTTTATTATTATAATGTAATATTTTTTTGTATTCTCTCTTACCCCACTACAGTTATATTAAAATGAAAATACCATCTTGGATGTGTTGATTTATCACATTCATGGACGAAATGTTTTCAATTTTTATTACTATCATATAAAAATATCATATAACAATTTTAATGGTTTAAAAATATCATAATATTTTTATTTTATCTTTTTCAATGTTGTATAATCCTAACACACTCATAATATAAAATAATTATACAAAACATGTTTATTGTGCACAAAATCAACTAGTTAATCCAAGACTTTATCATTGACTTTTATCTAATGAGTCATACTCATGATATATAACAAAATTATTTATAAGACAATTTATATCTCATTAATTTAATTAATAATATATATATATTAACAATTTTGTATGTTTTACCACATTTCAAACAATCCTCAATTCGCAAATATAATTAAATCAGTCTTGAAAACCATGGATAAAAAAGCTTTCATAACAATAATATAGAACATTCTACAGCAACAAAAATAAAATGAATGTTCAGAATAACTTTATAGTAAATAAATTATATGAATATGAGGATTTGTAATTACTAATAAATGAAGATAAATTTTATCATTCAAGACATTAATATGAATCAGAATCACATTCAGGCCTATGGTAAGAGGTTTCTCATCTCACCTTTAATTCTGTAACATTTTCATTGTTCGCCACATATTTATTGTATATAGATTATGTGTACTGAAATTTGTTATATCATATCATTTTTATATTTGTATTCATGGTATTCTGTGAATAATTTGGTTATTATTAACTCATGTTCATATGCCTCGATTGATTACAACATTATAAGGGATTTTGTCTCAATTTTCATTTCAAAAAGAAATACATGGTATTGCGGAAATAATCATTCTCATGGGGTGTATATACAACACATTTTAGATAATTTTTCATTTTAAATTATAATTTTGGTAAATATACATTTTCATATAACATAGATCAGATTATTTCTGTAATACGTATACCCTTCTACATACGGTGTTTATTTAAAATGTAGTTATAACTATGGAAATATTAATAAATTTGTATATGCTACACTATACATATATTAAGAAGGAATAATTTACTTTTATTAAATATATTTATAAATAATTATTTTAACTTGAAATTATGGGCATGACCTGCTATATCCAATTAATTCATCAACATGTTTCATGTGATAAATCAGTTGGCGAAAAACTCTTCACGTTGGTTTCCAAAACAGAATCAGACATGTATCTACCAACAAACACAAACCATTTCGACTATATATTGGTATCATGATACAGATACATTATTTTATACTAATATGTATTATAATTATCTATTTTCAGTTATTATTATCACTAATGTTTATACTATGAAAAAATCTATAGATGCAATTTCATTCTATGTAAATTAATGGCTTTTGTCTTTCATTTATCCACCATGCCTTATGGACAATGCCAATTTCATTAAGATTAAATTATTTTTTATTCATTATTCAACGTTATTTAACCCTTAATAAGAATTTGAGTTCATACCTTTTTTGTATACCTTCAATAAATTATAAATAGGAGACTATTTTTTTGTTCTTTTTGATCAAGTTTATTAGTTTTCGGTATGTATTATATTATATTACATTTCCAAATGTAATTTGGGTATCATTTATGTACCGATTTTCATCCAGAATTCTATAATGGTTGTTCATTAATATTTCATTTAATATAATCATAACAATGTATTAAGTAATGCACTGGATCCGGACATCCAAGGTCAAGGCATTATAGTTGTTATTAGAGGATGTTTAGTTGAAAACATGGAAACTAGATATATGAAATATTTTTTTGGGGACATAACCCTATGTTAAACATTGAGGTTTATCAATGAAAAAATCCTATATTTTGGTAATTTAGTGATTTTCTTGGTCTTCTTTGAATATAAATCCTTGTTTAGATTCTAAAGGTTGACGTGACTCTGGTACATATGTACATAAGATTAATAAACCCAACAAAAAGTTTTGCTGTTGAACTGGGGTATCCTAGTACATGATAGCAAGCATTACTATGCACATGGTTTGACAGTCATAGGGTTATGGTTATAATAATTCACATTTTCTTTACACACCATTGTGAAGTATTTAAAAGTAAATAGAAACAATGTTTAGGAATTTAAAGTTAGTCATGCATAAATTTTCAGATTATGTTAAGATTTATCAAGTTAGAAATTATGATTTATGACCTATTTTATTGTAATCCATTTCTTAGTGATAGATACTAATAGAAGGAGGGGAATCAATACCCTTGGATAATATAGGGATTTCCCTATTGAGCTAGTCAACATAATCAATGTTGGAGAAGATCAGATCATGACTAAATTGGGACTATATACTCAGGCTATCATTAATAACTTTACATCACATGTACTATATTGTTTCATGTAGATGAATCACCTATATTTTAGTGGGGATAATAATATGATGATAGTTGAGTAGATGATCAAGTCCCTTGAAAATGTATTTCATACTTTTAGATGAAATGACAATGAAAAGGAATTATAAGAAATTTATTTCCTTTAGGGTGATGCTGATCAAGAGAAGAATTTGATATATAATTCCACAAGAAAAGATAAAATAGAACATAGATAATTTAGAACATTTAAGGAAATATTTATTGACACATATTTCCCTCGTGAGAAATGGACTAAAATTAATAAAAAATATATTGTCTAATGCAACGGGAATATGGAGGTCTGTGGTGTATGAGGATACCTTTACAATATTAATTATGTATTCTATTGATTATGTACAGGATTCATAATAAAAGATTTATCATATCATTTATGGTATTAATCCATGTATTTAAAGGTCACTGCCTTATCAAACAATTTCATCACATGGTGAAATTTTATTTAGTGACATCATAAGAAAGAAGTAATTTTCTATATCATATTTGTTTAATATAATTATATATAAGAATATGAATTTTAAAAATAATTGGAATGATAATGTTCCCATGAATAAGAAGGGAATGAATCAATTTTCATTATGTGATAATTGTGGAAATAATCATCTTATGAAATGATTGAATGACATGGGTGTTTGATATAAGTGTTGATAAAATGTTCATTGGTATAGTGAATGAATGGAGAAGAATCAAGACAATGATGTTCAATTATATACTCATAGAGATATAGGACACTATGCAAAAGAGTGTACTAAGAACCACTGATACTTGCCTCAAAA
Source organism: Viscum album (assembly GCA_963277665.1). Classification (NCBI taxonomy): domain Eukaryota; kingdom Viridiplantae; phylum Streptophyta; class Magnoliopsida; order Santalales; family Viscaceae; genus Viscum; species Viscum album. The sequence goes on along the minus strand of OY728133.1, from coordinate 145,309,555 downwards.
ATTACACAACATCCAGGGAAATCACATTTGATTTCAATGGCATAGGTTGAAGTTCTTAATGATTAAGTTGAAAGTACTTTAATAGTTTTCTCATACATAGAAAATTAATTTTTTGATTCTAGACCATCATATTAATTTATTTCGTCCCAGTGTTACCTGAATATAATAACATCTGGTTTGATTTAATGAATGCTTTTTCAGTCAAAAATCATATGGGATTTATCATAGCAATATTGATAGGTCGATTAGTCCCCCACATGACACAAATATGTGATTTAGTTGAAAACATTATAATCATACCAATGATAAACTTTGATATTATTCTCGTAAGTCATTTCCTATCAAATTATGATATGAAGATATATTTTAAGAAGAAGGCATATATATTTTTTGATAATGGGGTAGAATACCTTGTCTTTAGAGAAGAAACCTCTTTATCTACTTCTTATCTTGATCCACCCCTGAAGCTATACTAAATTCAGTTATTGAATAGGATGAAAACATAATATCTATGGGCAAGGAATTAAATATTAAAATTAATTATGTACATATTATCCAAGAATTAAATTATCTATTTCCATAGGATTTCCCAAGAAATCATCAAGAGTGGGAATATGAGTTATCCATTGATTCAATTCCTGGGGCCATAACTATATAAAATACTCCCTAAAGACGGGCCAATGTGTAAATATTTCAGCAAAAGAAACATCAAGTCAAATTGAGTGACAAAGGTTTTATTCAAACTAGGATTTCTCCCTAGGGAGCCCTTGTCCTCTTTGTCAAGTAGAATAATAGACCCCTTAAGAAATGCATTGATTATAGGGGAATCAATTTAATTAAAATAAAGAATAAGTATCCACTTCCAAAAATTAATGATTTATTTGACTAAATTCATGGATCCTAATATTTTTTGAATATTGAACTTCAATGTCAACATCATCAGCTATTTGTGATGAATGAATATCTTCCAAAAATAGCATTTTGAAATTGATATGGGAATTAAATGTTTACAGAAATTTCTTTTGTACTGACTAACTTACCCAATGTTTTCATTTCTGTAATGAATAGTGTTTTTAAGGAATATCTAGATCACTTTTTCTGTAGTTTTCCATGATATCCTTGTATACTCCAAATGCTAAAAAGACTAAGAGAATCACAATCAGATTTTTTTGGAAAATCATAGAAGAAATGAATTATATGGGATGTTTAGAATGTTTGAATTTTGTCTTCATTCAGTTTTATTACAAGTCCATATTGTCTCTATGTATGTAATCCTATTTGATCCTATAATGAAAAAGACAATTCAGGAATGGTAAACACTAACAAAAATAACCGAGATAAACTATTTTATTAGATTAATAGGTCACTAGACTAGTTTGTTTTTGAATATCACACGTCTGGAGAACATTCTAACCAATATCACATATAATGGATTTATGATTGTATATACGAATGATTGTATTGAATTCCTTGATGAAATTAAATTCAGATTGGTTAATAAAATAATATTGACTCTTCCATTTTAAAATGAAATATTTTTGATATACTATGACTCATCAATGAATGGACTGGGATGCATCATAATGAAAATTATAATGTCATTGATTATGCATAAAGGATGTTGAAGAATCCTGAAAAAAATTATCGAACACATGACATTGAGTTTTCATTCATAATATTTTCAATGAAAATTTGGAAAAATTATCTCTACAGTAAAATTTACGAGATATGTATGGATCAAAAGACTTTGAAATATATTTTTTCATAAAAATGACTCAATATGTGGCTATGTAAATGGTTTAATTTACTAAATGATTATGATTTTTCAATACACTACCACCCAATAAAGGAAAATAAGAGACATGAAATATTTAGGAATGAATATGGACTTATGACTCAAATGAGGATTGAGAGAGAACCTATATTCAAGGATCTACTAAATATAGATATTAAAAAAGTAAATATAAGGGAAAATTGAATCCCATTTCAAATTATTTCTAATCCATCATTACTAGAGTTGATAAAAGTAAAAAAATATGATTAAGATCATATAAAAAATAATAATAAAGCTATTATGGATGGAATACTAGAAGAAATTGTGTATGTGGATGTTGATACGATATTTGGGAAGAGGTTGTGTGTTCCATCGGTACCTATGATATAAAGGGAACTATAATATTATCCTCATAAATCCAATTTATCTATAAACCCATGTACCAATAATATGTGAAGTGATATAATGGAAAAAAAATTTATGGTATAACATGTATTGAGAAATTGCATAATATATTTCAAGGTGCCTAGTTTTTCAATATGTGATTGGATGAGAAACAATATAATTGAGGTGTTATGGATCATCTACCTATTCATATGTGGATTTGGAAGGAAATTATGATGAATTATGTCATAGTATTAAAAAGGAAACATAGATGGAATGATTCAGTATGGGTAATTGTGGATTTTTTCAAAAAATTAGCTAATTTTCTCGCTATAAGAGTGGATTTACCACTTCAGCTCATGTGAAGAAATTATATTAATAATATTTTATGAAATCATGTATATCCTATATTAATTGTGTCTGATCGAGATCTCTGATTTTTAGTAATATTCTTGATATGTCTATTGATGTCTTTGGATACTGAGCTATATATTAGTACTGCATATCACCACCAATATGACATATAGTCTGAAATGACTATTTGAACACTAGAATACATGATGAGATCCTGATAAATCGACATTAAATATATGTGGGATCAATATATGACATTGGTGTAATTCTCCTACAATAATATTTTCCATACTAGCATTATAATAGTTCCATATAATGAATTATATGGTAAGAGGTGTCAAACTATAACATGATGGGATGAGGTTGGAGATAGACAAAAAATATTCCCAAAAAGAATAGAATAGACAAAAGGAATGCTGATAAAAATTCAGGCACAAATTAAAGCTTCCCAAATTAAGAAAAATAATAACGATAAAAACCACATAAATGATTTGAAATATCATGTAGGAGATCATTTTTTCTAAAATTTTCTCTGTGAAAGGTTGTCTTATAGTTCTGGAAGAATGGGAAATTGAGCACCCGATACATTGGACCATTTGAAATTCTAGAATGATTTTGGGATGTATATTACCATTTATAAATTCCAACAAGTCTCTCCAAAGAGCCAAATTTCTTCCACATTTCATTTATAAAAAAATACAAGACAAACCCAAATCATAAACTCACATATGATGAAATTGAGATGGAACCTTATTAACAATATTGTGAAGATCCTATCAAGATTCGTGATATTAGAGAGAATGTATTAAAAATTCAGGTGACTCATTTGGAAATTTTAATTTAGAGAAACCATAAAAAGAAGGATTCAACATTGGAACCTATGGATGAAATTAATATAAACCACCAATATATTTTTAAAGGACAATAATTTTGAGTAAGAAATTTCCATATGATAGGAATAATATAACACCATTAACATTTTAAGGTTGGTTTGTTTTATATTTTTTCAATTCATTATATAGGAAATATTGAATTAAACATTTTTTCTATGTGGGACAACACATGGTTATTTATAGGATAACTTCATAACCTATCCACTAAACATAATGTTTCCACATCTATGATTGGAATTTTGAAAAATGGCCATACACGATTGCAATTTGGTTTATATTTGGATTCATATATAATCAATATGATTTTTGGTGAATAGTAACATACACATATGAATATTTACATACCAATATAAATAGTAACATGACCCTTATGAATGGTAACATTACAAATGAATGTCTAAATATAACTTAGCCAACTTAAAAGGATAATAAATATTTTATGTGTTGGTATTTTTCGAATAAATGATGAATTCAAATAGAAATTAAATTTCTCATATTATATATTTTTTTGAAATGGATTTCATTTTTGGATTCTACATCTCAAAAAACAGTAAAGTTGAGTTTTTGATATTTTCCTAAAATAAATATATTTTTGGTGAATATTAAAATACATTAATTTACTGTATAAAAACATTGTAAATTAAAATCACTATTCATAGCACCATGAGTGATGTAAGAACCAAAATATCGAACTCCAATCCACTTATTACAATTATAGGTATTGTAATCCACGACATTTAATGTATTGTAAATAAATAATAAATTAATGAACATAATATTAAGAAAACCCTCCTCCACATCAATATATAAACCACCCCTCACCATATTTTCCTCCCAAACCACTGATTATGTTAGCATCTCATACATTCTAAAAAATAATCTCTTCCAAATAACTCCACCCTCATCTATGATTTTTTGATCTTACTAAAATTCCAAAAAACAATGGACTTTAAGAGATTCTGAAGGAGTACTCAAGATGTGAACCTCACTTCCTTTTTCTTTCATCTTCTTTTACGAGTTCCATTAAATTGTTTCTCTATCTTCACCACCCCTCATTAAAATTATATTATAATTCCAATAATGTACATGAACATGAATTTTATTATGATAATATAATTATTTATCACCATCTCTCTCTTCCACTTCCTCTTACAATTAAAATCATAATATTGTATGAGTAATGGTAATTTATCTCATTCAAGGACAAATGGTTTTCAATTTTATTATTATAATCAATAATAGTCATATAAACTTTTTAATGGTTGAGATAGATCAAAATTTATTTATTTTATTTTATATAGTGTTATATAATCTTTAAAAACTAATAATATAAAGTAATAACACAAAAAAAAATTATTACTGTCCCCAAAACCGCCATATTAATCCAAGAATTGATAATTTATATTTATCTAATGTGTCATCCTAATGGTATATAAACAAACTAACTAAAATAGATTTTATATATCATTCATGTTATCAGTATTATATATTAAAATAATTTGTTTAACCAAATTTCAAACAAACATTCTTTCTGGAAGACACGTTAACCGTCCTGAAATTCATTAAAGAAAATGCTTCCGAAAGAATAAAATTGATCTTATTAAACCCATAAAAATTCAATGAATAAATATGATATGGTTTAAGTAAATAAATTTTATTTATAGGAGTGTTATTAATTTTTAAAAAATAATGACAACTTTGATTATCTAGGTCATCAAGTTCTATCGAGAACACCTTCAGATATAAGGTTAGCAGTTTCTCATCACTTTTAATTATGTGAGATTTCCCTTATTACCCGCATATTCTTTGTATGTTTCTACGTGTATGGAAATTTGATTTATATTAATATTATTCAATTTATATTCATGATATTCTATGATTAATTTGGTGATTATTTATTTTTGGTCATACATCATGATTGATTACAACTAGGTTGAGGACATTGTCCCAATTTCCATGTCATTGAGACTTACTTGGTGTTGTACATCCAATAATTTTTATGTGGTGCATCTACTACCCATATTAGATCACATTTATTATTAAATTATTATTCTATAATATAACTATTTTTTGGTATCATGGATTTTATTGTCTCCTTAAATTATATAACCGTTTACATACTGTGTTTATTTGGATTTTTGTTTTAACCATTAAAATATTTATTAATTCGTATTCATTTTACTATATAGTTTTTAAGATGGAATAATATACATATATTAAATCTATGAATAAATACTTATTTGGACTTTCATTGATGGGACGGTGCCACTATATCCCCTTTATGCAGGAACATGTCTTTTGAGACAAATTAGTTCGAATTTGTTTCCAAAACAGAATCAAACAAGTATCTACTCAAGGACATAAACCCCTTCGATGGTATAGTGGTATCATGTTCTAGATACTTTTTGACCTATTTATAATAATTATAATTATATATTTCCTATTATTATTATCCATATGTTTTTTATTATGAAAAAATATTTGGATGTCTTTTCATTCTCAGTTTATTAATGGCGTATGTTTTTCATTTGTTCACAATTCCATATTGATTACGCCAATTTTATTATGATTAAATTAATGTTGATTCATTATTCTTCTATTTTTAACCCTTACTGAGCATTAGATATCACCCTTATAATTTCTTAACCATGAAATTTTTATGAATAGGTGGCTGTTTATTGTGTTCTTGTGAATGCGTTTTAATATTTTTTGTTATGTATTAGATTTTGATAACTTTAACAATGTACATCAGGTATCATATATGTGTATAGTTTCTTAAATACAACTAATTTGATCATTCCTTTGGTATTTCATTCCATAAACTCTTAATAAAGTGTTATTTATTATAGTAGCTCCCTACTTTATGGTCGAGGTGTTAAACATAGTCCATATGAAAGTGATTTGAAACATGTGATGAGAACAAAAATATCAGTAAGGGGAATCAAAATAGAGAAAATCATTAGCCAAGTGATAAAAATAAAACCCCATAAATATTTTACATTTATCTGATCTTCCTTTGACTTGAATAAATAAATATTTTTCACATGTAAAACAAGTTGTTTTTTATCAATGAATATAATTAATAATCATTGAAAGTAAATATAAAAAATAATTGAAAAATGTGTCTCTTATTTATAAAACAGTTTGAAATACCATTGAATTAAAATTACCATACAGATGACCACCAATATAATCATAATCATATTCATAGACGATCTATAAAGGGTGTCACTAATCATATAATCTATATCAGCGTGACTAATTTATCATGATCAATAATGGGGCTATACTGTTCTTATAAAATATAACAAAATAAAGAATTTTTATATAATTCATAGGTTCTATATCACGAATAAAAAATTTTATTTTTCACAATTTTATCATAAATCACCCTTAAAATAATTTTTGAATCCATGCAAAAAATTCTAATAACAAAATATAACTTAATATTAAAAAACAAATTTAATTCCCTAAATACAAAAAAAAAGGAATTGTGGATTTTCATTGAATAAAACATAAATATCTTAAATGTAATCCATAATTCATATGATGTTAATGGATTAATAAAATGTCTTTTTCATCATGTACATACAAAATAGAACATTCCTTTTACCATTTGTCAAAATGTTCCATATAAAACATATAAACTGATTCCCATTGAAAATCATTCAAATATTATATAATCTGATATAATAAGTTATTTATAAATTATTCAATTCTATTTTTAAATATTTCATAAAATAATTTTTAAAATGTTGACAATGAAGATAAATATTTAGAAGGAAAACATTAAAAGTGTTGATTTTAAAATGAAATCCTCTTATCACTTGGGAAATATTTGAATAAAAATTCCCAAGAAAGAATAATATTAAATAATATAATATCAAAAAATAATAAAATTATTTATATATAATTCTAAAGGGGATTTATGAACACCTCATAATTGAATATATTTGTATCAGATAAAAATAATCCTTAATGAATGAATATGAGATGGAGTACCTTACCTTGAGTCGCATAGTCCCCATATGTTCAATATGATTGTAAATAAAAAACATATGTTAATTATTTACATTGTTTAGAACATTTTTTAGTTAATCATTCCTTTTTTATCACTTATTACATTTTTAAAAACAGTTAAAAAATCAATAAGGTTAATGTCAGTTGTTTTGACGATATTTGGCTTCTAATCAAATAATTACTTCCGTAGGATGATTATAGGTCAATGAGTTCATTATTAAACATATAAATAATAATATTAATTAAGTAATTATCATATTTCCCCATAACTTATATGTTTAATACCCAATATTTATATATTTTAATGAAAAATGATCACTCTTACAGTCATAGATATGGGAGTTCGTACGTACCCCTGGGTAACAATCCCATTTTTGAATGAATATCATAGAAAAAAGGTAAATAATATTTCATATTAAAAAATAATTAAAATATCATAAGAACTATATTATTAAATTTAATATATATTTATATATAATTCATGTCATTTGGTGACAAAATAAAATAGCGACATCACATCATGGAGGAGGTTCTCCACACATACACGAATGATATGATCTTTTTTCAATGTACGAAATAAATTTATATAAAACCTTTTATGAATTATTAATACTTCTATAACATAATTATTATTTAATTTAAATCATATATATTAAATAAAATTATCCTTATTAACATCCATATAAAAAAGTAGTCAAAAAAGAAGCACATCACTTCGTGAGGAGGTTGTCCACCGTACAGACACGTGATCTTATCGTATCTCAGATAGAATATATTTTAAGAGGTAATAAGTGATATAATAATTATAGAAGTATAAATATGTTATATAAATCTTCTATAATTTAAATCCATAATAACATATTGTTTTGAGAAGCGATGGTGGAAAACGAATGACATCAGTTTATAAGGCGGTTTTACATTGTACACGTGAATGAAGATTTTATATTCCATTTGATGGTATATGAGAGTGATATATTTTATTACATTAGCATAATAACCCCTAAATATATGATATATAATAGTGTTTTTATTTAATTATATTTTAATATGATTTTAAGGACATAGAAGAAGGAATAAAATAAAGTCACTCAGCTATGAACAATACATTTTCTATAGATATCCTCCCTTGGTATACACAAAATAAATTATTAGGACTTATTTGAGATGAAAATAATTAATATAAGGATTTTTAGGTATTTATGTAAGATAGTTTGGTATTTAATGTCTGGAGACAATGTATATGAAGTTATTAATATAATAGGAGAGGGTGTGGCTGTTTATTTTTGAGGTGAGTGGCACAGTTATAATTTTGTAAAAGAAAAATGTATACCCACATTATATAAATGATGAATAGCTAAAAAAGGAGCATTATAAAAATTTATAAAATATATGGTATAAATATTTATTTAAAATATATTTCAAACAAATTTATGTCATTTTAACCATTATAGATTTTTTGTAACACATAATAAATCCATTACTACCAAAACCACAATAATATAATTTTAATTTTCACTATTTGTTAGGGTTGAAAATTATGTTGAACGTATTATCTATTTTGAATTTTTTTTAAATATTGGATCTATTTTATAAAATAAAATTTATAGGAGTGTAATATTTTAATTTAAAACAATTCACATAGTCGTTTTGAAAAAATGAGTTTCCAAGAGATTTATTTTTCATCCAAAAGAAGATTTTATAGTAACTCTAGAAATCATAGTAATAATTATATGAATTTAAATTAATATTTATTATTATTTAATATATAAATATTTTTTAAAAAATCCATCATTGGGTTTTTTTAATTAGTAAAAATGGATGTTGATTTCGCACTTTTAAAAAGTTGTCAGAAAAATCAAATTTTTTGTCAAATATTAAGACTAAGCTAATATGAAAAATAAATTTCATTAAAATAACATTAAGGGTGGTAAATATAACTAAAATATATTTATTTAAATATGTAAAAAATTCCAAACCAAAAATTACTTTTAAATTAATTTTTTATTAAAAATAATTTAAATTTTAAAAAAAAACTTTTTTAATTACTTTTAATTGAGAAATCAAGAATTTTATAAAAATAAATATATTTCATCTATTTTTATTTGTATAATAAGATTAATAATTGATGTATGTTTTTTAAAATTAATTTTATAATTGTTCCAATAATATGTAACAATATTTCCTTACAATAAGAAATATAAATCATTTTTTAAAAGAAATGCAATTTTAGATAAATAAATTTAGTTTTTATTAAAATTCATTTATTATTTAAAAATAAATAAGAAATATTCTATAATGATTAATAAATTTATATAAATATATATTTCATATATTAGTTTATACTATTCATTCCATTCATGATCCAGGTCATGCTGCCTACTGACCTGACACATGGCCTGGCTATCGAAAAGTCCTGAGAGGCATTTTTTATCCTCCAGTGCTGAATAATAGTGTCTGATTTATAATATATCTTGATAGGAATTATTATTCCAAAAATAAATATTATTAAATCAAAAATATATATTAGTCATCCAAAATTCACTAAAAAGAATAAATTAAAAAATGATTATATACAACAAAAACAACACAATACTAAAAAGTAAAACAAATCCAAAACAGATTGTAAATTTTTTTTACTCCACTATTATGTTATTTATTTATCACTACCTCCCATAAAATATCATTATTTACATGAATATTGGATAAAAACAATATCCTTAAAAATAACTATTGTATACTAATGTCGAGTGGCATAAGTATGGTGTGGGAATATAAAAACTATGTTAGAAAGAACCATAAATTATGTACATTACGTTTATTGAAAGATTCCATAAAAATTATTTAAAATAAATTTTATAAAATAGTATTATTGAATTTATATAACAAGTCATATTTCTTTTTTTAAAACCCAATTTGAAAATAAAATTCCAAAAAAATCCAAACAAATTGGTGAATGTGATTAGGTATGAATAAAATAATCAGTAAAGGAAGGAAAATGTAAGTATGATAGGTAATAAATGAATAGAGAAAAAAATAACAACATATACATTATAATAATGGTAATTTCATTATCATATCAATAATAAATCACAATACATAGTCTGTTTGACCCACATTTAACAAATAGTATAACTCCACAGTCAATTATAAACAAGTTGCATTAAACTAGCCTCGCCAGAGAAACATCCCACATAGAATATCCTCTATCAAAGGGGGTAATAATTGATATAATAAGTACAAAACCATTAATCAACCCACTATGTGAATCATAGTAAACACATTCTAATAATATGAGGTAGAATGTGGAGGTCATCACATGACTGGCAGTAAAGGTAATCCATTTTTGCCTCATTGAAATAATTTTCCATTCCTTATCACCAACTATAAGAAGGAACTCTCATTACTTGTATGACCATATGGGTTACTATCACATAGAAAATCATCAAATATTCTAAATTAGAATCCATATAACATCTTTTTCGAAACCAATTTTAAAAATACTACAAAATTCATACTGAGCCTCTACATTTACCTTCCATGTAAACATTATAAAACTATTTCATAACCCATGATGGAAAACAATATATTTGATAGAAATGTTTCATTTAGTAGAACAAAAGGAAACACATTTGAGAACAATAGTTGAAATTATTTATGATAAAAAATTTAGAAAATATTAGGATTTTAGAAGGAAGATTCATAAGATGAAGGGGAAATGGGGAGATGTAGAATAATGGAATGTTTTTTAAAATTAACGATTAAATGTGGAAATTTTAAATCAATAACAATATCATTTGTGTTCCTATACATATGTTCACATCATAACCATTTTGGTAATTCCACAAGAAATGGAATACTTATAATAAATCATTAAATCAGCTATGGTTTTAATTAAATAATCTCTAGATATTTACAACGGAATAGAATGATTTTTCAACATGCATCAAATAATAAAATAGACACATAAACCATAATATGTTATCCCAACCATAAACAAAAACCATTTCACAATGAAATTGTATTTACAAAAATCCACCCCAATCAAAACACAATCTAAATATACACATTTTTATTTTAAAATGATATTGGACATTTCAATAAAACAACTCCATTTATGGATAAAAATATAAATAAAGAAATAGTTTAAAAAACTTACACCAATTACCAACATGAAAACAACACAATATATAAAATACACACATCAAAATCATGAGAAGCTCATTTTGAAGTTAATTTGGAACACTAATGTATCAAATGGAATGTTCAAAAATGGAAATGGATAGTGATAACTACATAAATGACATTCCAACCCAAAAAACCCCAAGATAACAAATAACTGAAATCAATAGATGATATTTACACCATATAATCAATGAAAAATCAATTCCAGCATAACCAATATAATCTAGGGTTTTCCCAGGTGAGAACCAGGATAAGAAAAACTAAGAATTTAATAGAGATAGAGAATATGGGGAGAAAATGACAGTAAACTATGAAGAAGTCAACTTTGAATATTGTAGGAGAATCATAGGAGAATGAATAATTATGGGGGTAGAGCTTGGGATCCTCAATGTGCACCAAGGTCGAACATGGGGGGACAGACCAAAAATGGGAAATAATTAGGGATGTTAAAAATCAGAAATTACTATCTTTAAGAAACTAGGAATGCCTACTATTATGGGACTTTGATTTTAATAAAATTGAACCAATTAGGTATACTTTGAATGAGAAGTGGACAATCACATTATTTTTCCATACTTTATGGGATAATAATGCACAAACCATAAAAATAACCTCTAAAAAATTGATGATCCTCCTTTGTACATTTCCTATTGATTCTCATAGCCATGCAAAAGCTATGTGAATTATCCCTAAAACACCCATGAGATAGATGGATTCTCATTGGCCTTGAATTTTTTTAGATATACAATAATTAGACTATCTATGTAAATTTATGAACTAAAAAATTGAACTAGAAATACACCCACCCTTAATCGGTTGCATGGGTTCCTCACAAACCGTGAACCCAAACCATGTAGTGGTACATAACGAACATAAAACTTCCAAATCTACAAACATAACCCCATGAAATCAACTTAAATACTTCCCAAATATCAACCATCATGGAATTAATGTAATAAAAAACCAGTGTTAGGGTTTGAAATTTCACCCCACCACAATTACTTTCTTCCACTAGAAATTAACCAGGACAAACAATGAACTAATATTGAGCTCGAGGTGATATGAGGAAAAAAACCACAATATTGGCATGATCATTCGATATATTGAGGCACAAATATACAGTAAAATGGATAACCACAGTGAAATCCATGGTGGTCACCCCAACATTTAGAAGAGAACTAGCACAATGGAATCAACATGAGACCCCCAACAGAAAGAGAAAACCAACATGAGAATGTCATGTCAAACACTAAATATTTAACTAATTAATAATTTCCATAAACCACCATCATCCTTTTTATGGACCCAATCCATAAATAGATTTTATCCAAATGACCAAAAACCATTAATGAGTTCTTATTACATAACACACAACCACAATACTATATGAAAATGTGACCAAAAATATTTTTTGACCTTAAGGAACAATCAAAACAAAAACCCAAAGTAATATGAACATAAAACATACCTACTATAACATCAGAGAATTTTTTTTCCCATTTTCCCCACAACCATCAATTCAGAAATGATTGATGAGATCTACTCAAAGGCTTGTGGTTGGATCATTAGTTCCTTGATTCACCACTTTCCCCAATTTCAATAGTTTAAGAACTCTGAAAAATACTTCTTATTTTCGAAATACTTTTTAAAGAAATTCTCTAGGTAACCTAAATGGACACATGATCGGAAGTCCTTCTTTGGTTTTCGACAGTATGGCTTCGTATGACTATACCTACAACTTTGGAAGAAAATGAACAAATTATCTCAATTATATGAATTTGGATCCAAAACAGAAATCTCACCCAGAATAGGTTCCTCTAGTATATACTATATACCAGATTGGGAACCTTTAATATCACTAAGAGAAACTATACAACTAACTTCTATAGTCTATGCTTTAGGATCTCAATCTGCCAGAAATGATTCATCCACCAACATATTGAACTGAATATCTCTTTTTAGGGAAATCCCTAGTATATCTCTAGATGAATATCCCAAAGTAAGAGGATTTTTTCAACATATCCATTTATTATATCTCTAGATAATATGAAACTGTCTCTTTAAAATTATTATCATAGGTATTCACCATCTAATCAGATTTCTAATCACCCAATAGAATTACCACCTACTTCTCCTTCTCCTCTAGAGTTATAACTCATCAAATGAAATTACTCTTCAAGATATACTATATTATTAAATATTTTAATGGTGTTTGTAGAATCATAATTCACTGATCAAAACCAAAACATAAAAGTGTACATAGAACAACATGTACTCTCATGGATTGAGATAATCCCAACAATATGTATGCACCTCTGGGTTTCTCAAGACACTCCAAATGATCTGAAGGACCTTGAAATCCAAAAAAATTGGGAAGAAAGTTAGGGTGACTTGAATCTCCCACAACACTAGGTGTTTGAGAAAGGCTGTGAATTGGAGAAAAAACTCATATTTTTTATAATTCATCTAGGTGGCACACTCTAATTACACAAAAACACAATAGTAAATTAACATCAAATGAAAATTCATTTTAATGATCATTACAAGACAAAACACCTCTCTCCTAAACAAAAAAAACAAAAAAAATCAGATTTTTTATTATAAAATCCCCATTTAAACTCCAAATTCAGAAATAATTTCTCATTAAGGAAACTTTTTAGAATTTTAGGTTAACAAACAAATATATTTTAATACTGTAAAATCTACATTAAACACAAAACAATATCATTATTTATTTTATGAAAAAAATTACAAAGAAAAGTTTCCCTTTAAAATCCAATTACACAACAAAAATTAATCAAAAATAGAAATCAGACTGAGTATATTATAATAGGGAACTACTGATCTTGCATATCCTGACCATGTGGTTTAGGAGGCCATGCCTCATTAATGTATAAACCACTAAAAATACCCTCAACCATGCACTCTGGCTCGACATGAGTTTCATCCCCATGAATGTTTGATATGTAAAAATAAGGCAGAAGCATTGTCCATCCCCTAATAACAATCCCAACCCCATAAAAAAACAAAAACGCAAAATTCAAAACAAAAGAATCATGTCTTAGTGTACCCCTGAAAACATGAGTAACTGGAGGATCAAGAGTTCCTAATGTTTTTACAAAACCAAAAAACTCATTTTTTGACATCCCTAATTCCAATCAACCTAAAATATTAATTTAAAAATTCCTTCACGGATACCAAAATTTTCATTTACTTGGTTTTAGTTCCATTTAACCCAACACTCAAACCTGCTCGCGATATGTATTGAGAGTAGTTCCCAATCAACCTAGTGTGGAAACACGTATGGGGAATAAATATATCATGAGGGGAATATTTTACCCCAAAATAAATAAATAGAAATGAAATAAAACAAGAATTCAACAAACATTCCTTGAACATTAATAAATAAAAAAACGACTATTTATAACTACTGAGAAATAATACTGAAAACTAATACAAAATTAAAAATGATATCAACCCATAATGACATAATCTCAATATGGCATCTTGGTCACCACCACCCAAAAAACTAAACAAATCTACAAGAAATGATCAACTAAACCTAATCCTCTAAAACATATTGGGTATATAGATGTTGAGTGGAACAAGTATGGTGTGAGAATAAAATTGTCATGATCGAAATGAAAACCGAATATATATACATTTCATTTCCTAAAATAGACCACAAATTAGAGATAGAATTACATTTATAAAAATGGGTTTTGTGACTTTAAAGAGGATAAAACATTTCATCCTTTTGAAAACCAATTGAAAATTAAAAATCATATCAAAATGGTTAATGTTCTAAAAAATGAATAAAGTAAAAAATTAAATTTAAATAATTATAAACAATATGTGCAATGGAATAATTAATGAAATAAAATAGGAACATACATGTAATAATCATAGGAATTTCCTAAACCTCTCTATAATAAATCCCATGATGTACTATGTTTGGACTCACCTAACATTATATTGTTTGGCTCCACAATAAAGAAAAATTTCATATCTATAAACAATATAACAAGTTGGAATTCCAATCCATTATATCTTCTATCCAATGGGTACAAATATTTATAATTGATATCATTATGAAAACATCACATGTCCCTCTAGATGATGCCTATGAATCCCATGAAAACATTACAATGGACCAAGAGGAGGTTATCACATGACTGGAAGTACACATAACCCACATATGCGACAATGCTTGCCATTTCCAGTCACTAACAACAACTATTTTAAGGTCCTATTATATAAGGGATGCACAGTGCGGTACTGGTCATCCATATAATAATAAAATTTGCCAACCAGGCCAACATACCACATTTCATTCAAAACAAATTTCCAAAATTATTCAAGACCTCACAAAAAAAATTAAATATTGAATCAGTGTTCAAATTCCAAAACTATTTAAAACCCAATATAAAGATATCATTATGATTGAATGGTTCCCATAGGTCCGAATTATAGGGAACACATTTGAAAAAACTTTTCGGATCATTTGGGATCCATGAAACTATTTAGAAAGCATTGGGGTTTTAGAATAACCCTTTGGATGATGGATGAATAATGGAGAGATGAACAAAGAGGTAAAAATGATTTGAAATCCAATAACTAAGATGAAATTTTTTATAAAATACCATTAAAATTGTTGCCCTTATCCTAATGTTCTCTTCATTCTATTATGATAGGTCCACATTCAATGTAATATATATAATAAACCATATATGATGATTGGTTCTAATTAAATAATTATGATTACTATAATACATTATTAAAATATTTATCCATGATAAAAAAACATAAAAATGAACCTAAAATACCATGAGGCAACACAACAATAAAAAAACCCATTGATAAAATGAATCCGGAGTTAATATTTTTGAACCATATCTGAACACAATTCGAATATACCGATTTTCATTTTAAAATTTCCCATTGAAATTTCACAAAACACATTACATGTATATATATATATTCTTAAATAAATAAACCCTTTAAAAACCAAACATAAAAAAATATCACACATTAAAACACAAAAATACCTAAAAAACAAAAAAATGAATGAGAATAAGATTTTTGAATTAATTTGAAACCCTGAAGAAAAAACTGAATGTTCCAGATAGGAATTAGATGGTGAAACCAACCTCAATATCACATGTATCCAATAAAATCACTTGGTAATGAATAACTAATACCGAGAGACGATATTCACAAAAAATAATCAAATAAAACATGATTCCAACATCACCCCTCTAATTTAGGGTCTGGCTAAGGGAGAACTAGTCCAAAAGAAACTGCGAAACCCAAAAAGAATAAGAAGAAGAGTTTAAAATTAACAAGAAACAATGATGACCACATATTGGAAACATAGTAGTGCATTGAAACAGAAGGAATTTTTATGTGATAGGAGTTTGGGATCATCGTCATGATCCAATGTCCTTAAATGGTGGGGAGAGATCCAAAATGGAATTTAATTAGTGAATGTAATACTTGAAAATTTATTTTATTTTTGAACTTATTTAAGATGCATGATTTGGCCATGAGGTTTCCAGTAACATGCACTAACCATGCACACCCTTCTATAAAAGGGGGACAACCACATAGGTTAGTCACATAATTTGGGAGATATTTTTTTAACCATGAAAAATACATTTGTTAAAATTCTGAGCCTCTCATACTACTACAATAAAGTATCACATAACATTATATAAGTTCTTTACTCTTTTACTGACACCACCCAGGATCAACATGGTTTCCACATGGATGAGCACTATTTGATTCAATCTTTCCCATTCCATGAATATCAATTCAAGGAAGAATAAATTGAACTAGAAATGACCCCAACATTAATCAGAAACCCTTTTTCCTCTCAAATTAATCACACAAACTGTGAACATTGCCAATTGACAAATAAAACCTCCTAAACTAAAATATTATCACATATAAATCAACAAAACCCTCAACCAAAAAATAAAACGTCAAAAAATAATAAATTTAAATAATAATTATTTTTTTTGTGAAATTTCCAGCCAATTTAATGGATTATAATGGGTATATATTTCACATGTAGACTAATCGTGATGTTTTCTATCAAGAATTTTATCAGTAAAATTATTATTTTCTAAAAATATTGGGGTTTCGTGAACCCTCCATTTAATTCTTTATATCCTCTTTATTTTAACTTTATCATAGTAATAAATTGAATGTAATTTGAAAATATCTTTAGTGGGAACCCTTTATGTAGAAATGCTCGAAAAATTATCACTGTGATTAGAGAGAAATGTATGTTTGAAGGTCATATGGAATAACTCATAAATATGTATCCATGTAGGAGAACAATGGTAGGATGTGATATTTAGAAACGAAGAAAATAATAATTTCTTAGTAATGATTTTGATTCATAGAGAAAATTGATCATACGAATGTGAATAATAAATATAAATTCAATTCCCTCAAAACCATAAATCTATAATGAGTTAAAATACAATTTTATTTATGTGAAATTATCAAAATGGGTTATCAAATTCATTTTAAACATAATTTTTTTGAGTTTAGTAATTCCTTAACCATATGGTCTAATATTATAAGGAATTATACTTAATAGCCTAGTATAATTTTTTCAATTAATTAATTTCCACCATATACCTATATTGTTTCCAACAAAGACTATCCATGATTAATTTTTCATGTATAAATTACTGAAGTCAATAATTAATAGATCACAAAATCCCCAAAATTATATCAAGAAGTAATAAATTTTCTTATAAATTTCATCTCATAGAAAATATGGTTTGGGAAACACAATTCATCATTATTAGTTTAATAAACAACTATCTCATAACATTTAAATTCTGATCTTCCAATATATCTTTTTAAAAACGGTTTATATTATGAGTAAAACAAATTAAAATTACTACAAATATATGGAATTTTATGTGGCACCTACCATTCTAGTCTTGTGATTTTTCATCTTATACGACTACTAAATATCCATTCTATTACTGTTATTCCATGAATTGTTTCTCTATGCTAAGCTAAAAATACAAACGAAGAAATTTATTAATGAGTATATTCTAAATTATGCCCCATTCATAGGAATCTTGTTAAATATTTTATTTGGTATCCATAATCAAATTCCACCATCGCTCAAATTGACCTTCAATTTTATTATTAAATGGGTTATCTTTTAACATTTTAAACATGAAATGATTTCAAATATATTTTCCAATGAATTGATCCATCCTTTGGATACTATATGTTCAAGTGATCCACCATATGAAAGGGGTTTCTATCTCAAAAGATGACCAGCTATAGACATGTACCTTTATGGTAGTTAAGGAGCCTCTCTAACAATGATACCATGAAAATTTATAGATTATATCAAATGATCCATCACTACAAATAAATTTTATGATTTAATTCCATTCATATTTGGATTTTTATTTTTATGAATTTTTCTTCTCAGTTCCTTAAAAATATGTCTTCCAAATTTCATCTATAAAAAGCCATTTTGAATAGACGTAGACTAATTGAAGAAATATAGTGTTCATAAAATTCTATATCATTTTAAAATAACAATATTTTAAAATAATTCAATTTAATGTTGTTACTGTTATCCTAATATGAAAATTTTACTGAACATCCTCATATACCAACTATAAGGACAAGAACATTAAAAAAACCTAATATTTAATTTCATTCAAGAAATCACTTTCTATCACAGTGAGTATTTATTGTAGGATATGTGTTTTATAAAATTCTATCATAACTAATATATAGCATATCCATATAATACAATGTGGAAAATTCATATAATTATGCTATATTCCATAATAGAATAAAATTAAAATAAATAGGTATTTCATTTAATGGAAAATATGTTTTACCTTTAACTTGTATTATTCCATTCATCTAGCCATCCTTAACCCCTGTGAATTTATTTTTCAAATATTTTATGAGCACAAAAATCTCATTAAGGGTCATAAAAATATATAAAATCTTTTTTACAGTGAATAAAATGAAACCCCATAAAATGTTTCACCTTCACCTCAATATTATTCGAGTGAATAAACATAATTATTTTCTCATAAAAACACAACATTTTTGCCAATTAAAATCATTAAAACCCATATAAATATATTAAATCCCCCTTTCTAAAACAAAGAGTATCAAATTTGTAAAATCATTTCATAACCCAATAAATTCAAATAAAATAAATTATATAATACAATATAATATTATCCTAACTAATTGAAGACATATAATTTGGATCAACAATTGTATAAGCTACATCGATCTCCATAATTTTTCATGAGCTAAAATGGTGTTGAACACTTCATAAAATCTATATTGGGATCATCAATGTTCTTTAATAGAGAAAACCATCATATAATCTATACTGATCTCATCTTATTTTCATATAATTCCTAATTAACAGATATTTAATATATTTTTTCATTTACCATTTATTTATAAAATTATATTATATATTATTTTTAACCAAAAAGAAAAACCTCTTTGGATATCGATTACCATTTTTAGTTAAAACCCAATATTAAATTCTAAAATACATAGAAAAATTAATATATGATTTTTAATTGGATAAAAACCAAATTTGTGAAAATGAATCACAAAATTAAAGAATTTTAATGGAGATTAAAAGATTCATTTTCACCACTTATGTTAAAAATAGAAAATTCCTTTTGTGGTTTATCAAAACCAACCATATAAAACATGTCAATAGAATCCATTTGACAACCAAAAAAATAAACCAAAAAGGGATATATATGTGATTTATATTTATTTCCTATCAATATTAATCAATTAATTGAATCATTTTAAATACATGAACTTGTAATATAAATAGTTGAGATGAAAACATTAAATATGATTTTTGAAAAGAAAAGTCAATTGTCACGTGGGATACACATGAATCATAATCCCCCTGATTTTTTTTTTAAATTAAATAAAATAGTAATATATAAATTTATGACATGAAATGTAAAAATGGATTGATAAACACATTATAAAATAATATATTTTCATAACATCAACATGTTCCTCAATGTATTAATATTGAGACAGAGACCCTTACATTGTGCCCAAAAGGTATCGTACGAAATTTATCTTCATGAACAGTAACATTTTATTAATTATTTAAATTATTAGTGTCCATTTGTAAGCTTATTATTCATTTTATTTTAGTTATTTCCATGATATATTTAATTACATAATGAAATATGTTTATATCAATATTGTCGATGATATTGGGCTTATGTGTCGAAAATTACATTGGTAGGTTCACTATTGGTAAAAAAGTTTATTATTCAATATATTAAAAAAAGTAATCATTAAATAATTTTCATATTAATAAATAAATTATAATTTTTAAAATATATCATGAAATATGGTAATGAAAAAAAACTATGTTATAATCATTGAGACAGTAGGTCATACATTGGCATAAATAACATTTCCTTTTTTCAATGTTCCTTATGGAAACATTGTAGGTAATATTTTATATTTATATAATGATATTAAAATCATAAATAACATATTATTAAATTTAATATAACTATATATATCATCCATGAGTTTTTTTGATGAGAAATAGTTTCAAATCGATTCGTGGAGGCTGTACTCCACACGTAAATGAACATTGTTATAATTATTTTTTGTAATAAGTAAAAAGATTATTTTTCTTTCTATATAGATATACATATCAATAATGTAATTATCATTTCCTTAATATAAAAAGTATATATTAACATTTTATTCATTAACTTCCATGCAATATGCTATTGAAAAACAAATCACATCACATCGTGAGGTAATAGTCTATTGTACACATGGGGGACAATATAATACAACCCAAAAAATGGATTGAAAGAAATTATATGAGATATAATAAATCAATATGATTATGATTATTGTAAAAATCACGTATATATACATTTAATACATCATTAAGTCTTCTGTGAGAGGTGTAAATGGAAAACTAATTCCTTCAGTCCATGATGTGGTAGTATGCATGCACATGAATGGTGCAATCATGTCCCATTAAATGGAATATGAAATTTAAATTTTTTATTCCAATAACATAAAAAAATAATTATATTGGTGATTATTATGTTATTGTACAAGAAATAATTTAAAAATATTTTATGGGTTTGGAACAAAAAATACATTAAATAGGCTCAGTTATGCATGATACCTCTTATTAGACAACCACCTTAAATAAATACCAAAATCCATTTTTGGATGTATTTATGATAAAATTTAGGATGATAGATTTTATGAAGGTACCTAATAAAGTATTTTGGCTTGTATTGGATGATTAAATGATATTTAATGTGTTAAAATCAGAAAAGAGTGTGTGGCCTTTTATATGTGCGGTTCGTGGCATGCATAAATTTTTTTAATGAAAACAGTGAAACCAGGTCATTACTTTCCTAAAGGATCTAAATTTGAACATTAATTGGACAAATATATCATATAGTATCAATATATATATTTAACATTTTTTATAATTGTTTTTACTTCATTTTAAATAATATATAGTATTCCAACAGTATATCCATTTTTACCTTAACCATACTAATTATTTTAATTTTTATTTCGCTATTTAATAGGGTAATAAAATTTATATGAAAATATTATAAAATATATGTTATTTTGATAAAAAATAAGTAAATAGTTTTATTAAATTATATTCATGAAAATATAAAATTTTAGTACAAAACCCCCACAAACTCTATGAGAATGCATTTTAGAAGGAATTGTATTTTCAAGAAAAATATGATTATATATTGTCTCTAAGACTGATAATATTCATTTTATAAATCTTTATTAATAATTTATAATATATAAAAATTAAATTTTATTTGAAAAAATAAAAATTTGTAATTATTTTGGTAATTTAAAACAATGTAACATTATAAAATTTTAAGTTATTTTTAGAAAAAGTGTATTTTTAAACCCAAAAAAACATATACTAAATTCCATTATTAATTTCACTAAAAATTAATGAATTATATTAAATATAACTGAAATAATATTTTTTAAATTTTAACAATATTCAAAAATAAAGGGTACATTTAAATTAAATATTTTATTGAAATGAATTTTCATTTTTACAAAAAAAAATCATTATTTTTCACTATTCAATGAAATATCTTTTTTTTTCATAACAATAAAAATATTCAATTTTGTAAAAATATGATATTTTGATTTGAAATATGAAGTTAATTTTTTCAAATAATTCTTATTATTCTTCAATCAATTAATTATAATATTTCCTTATAAGAAGAAATTAATATCATCATTTAATGATTATTTTTAATGAATTAATTTATATTAAAAAATTGATCGTTTATTGACATAAAATATGTCAATTGTTAATATTTAATATGATATATATGTATATATAATTAATTATTTAATACTATTCATACCATCCAATTTAGTAGAAATTTTATTATTTTTGTATATTTCACATGTCATTTAAAAATGGTGTTTTATATTGAACATGCTATCAACCTTCATTTTCATTCATAAATTACCAACCATATACACTTTAAATATACAAAATATTATTGGTTTTTTGGATTTCTAAAAATATCCTATTTGAGTATTTATATTCTTATTATATTTTTTTTACATTCATATTAAAATAAATTTTTTATATTTATATCAATATATAAATTTCATGTTTTTCCTCTCCCACATTTATAAATGATCCCCCTCATTTATTTTCATTACAAAATTTTTTACAATTTTGACCAATTAATCCCAACTCAATTATCTTATCGACATATCTATATATGTAAAAGGTAATATTTTTTCTTAGAATAAAATTAATTTTTTTAATGAGGGGATCTAAAATAAGTCTTCTAAATAAGATATAATCATCTCTTTGACCACATTCATGTTTAATTATAATTTTACTTCCTAAAAATAAATATTACCGAATCTATGTTAATAAAACCATAATAATTGTTGTGTATATATTTTTCACTATTATTTTAATACAATTTTACACATATTTTATATCTGATAAAGTCTAAAAACATTTCTCATTTGAATGTACAACTTATCGTATCCACGTAGTAGTGTAATTTTGATTCTCAAAATCATTTCAAAAATATTGTTATAAATATCTATATAATTAGTTTAATTGATATTCTTTTCACAATTTTTTTATTAATTTAATATGCCATTTACCTTATATATTTTCATTCATAGAAATATGATACATTCCCTTATATGTATATGTAGACTACAATCTCCACAAAGAGATGAGATTTATTATTCATTTCATAATTACATTGATAAGAATAATCATATATTTAATCATTATATATGATATATATTATATTATAATATTTCTAAAATCTGAAATCAAAATTTACATTTGTTTCGCTCCATCCATCTAAATATTAAAACAATCACGTGTATATAGGACCCACCTTCTCCATGAATGGTGTGATTGATAATTCAAACTCTATCATTCATGGATGATTCCAAATATGATTATAAAAAATATATATGAATAATATATAATGATTTATATGTCAGATATCAGAGGTCACTTCACACATTTTCATTGAATAACTTATGGAATGAGACAACATTCATGGAAATAGAAGTCTACACGAACACAAACGGGGATTGATGGGTACTTCTTAAGAATTACCCATTACAAAATCACATTGTTATTCAATGGGACACCATTAATCTATGATATCCATCACTACTAATTTCTATAAGGCTTCATTTAAAAATTTTCATTGTAATTTGAATATAAGTTTTTTCATAATATTTTTAAATGAATAAGATTTGAAAAATGAAATTTTAGCTATGAAAATATTTTTTTCCTAAATATATGTTCTTGAAATTTTTTAATAATATTATCATTATGTAAATATTATAAGATAAATCTTAATCTTTATTGTAGATAGACAAAAATTTTACCATTCAGAAAATTTTATTGGATTATTATTATAATATATATATATATATATATTGGAATATCCTACTATTTTATATGATAGTTTTCAATAAAATATTCATATTGATGTATATTGAGTTATTATTCACCGATTAAATGTGATGAATCTTTTTGATATATTATATATGAGCATGAAATATTATTGCACATCAATGTATCAATAGGTATCATGAGACTAACATGTTGGTTTTTTTGCTTATTCCTTACCAATATTGTTATGATTCATTAGTAGAAGGCCTTGATGAAATGTTTATTATATATTGGAAGAAGGAGT
Source organism: Viscum album (assembly GCA_963277665.1). NCBI lineage: Eukaryota > Viridiplantae > Streptophyta > Magnoliopsida > Santalales > Viscaceae > Viscum > Viscum album. The sequence continues at coordinate 145,284,659 of OY728133.1, read as the reverse complement.
CGATGAAATATGTTTAATTTCTAATCCTTTGAATTCAATCATTATTAATTTATTTATTGATGTCCATGTAATGATTTGAATATTAATTATATCCATGGAAAATTCTAATTCTCATGTAATTATTTATAAGAAATTATTTGATCATCATTTTGCATGCCATAGTATTATTCATGATCCTATTCTTGATTTTATTGAATGTGTTGGTAGTTATTTAACATTATATATTGACTATTTCTTATTTACTAAATTTATTTTCCAATTTATATATACTCCAGCCAGCATTAGTGCTCACCATAATTTTTCTTCCTTTCCACATGATTCTAGTTTGTGTACATTGAATTATATAGAATGTTATTCTAGATAATATAGTGACATTCACAATAAAAATACTACGATATGTATTGTTTTCAAATGTTGTGGGAGATTCATGTATATTGATTTTTTCCAATACTAGTAATGTATTCAGTGTATTTAAATGTTATTTATTGAATATATTTCTAATTTAATAAAATATCCCATGACTATGGGGACAATAATTTCTTTCATTGTAGTAGGAATCAGAGAAAGTTTATTATAATCCGTGGGAACTACATATAGGAAAAAACTTATTATGTAAAAAAATCATATGAGACACTTTAAGTCTAATATTATGTATATAATGACATTATAATGTTTTATTATGGTAGATACTATGTGTTACTATAAATAAAACCATATCTAGATAATATAAGTGTATGATGTTTTGGAACTGAGCCATCATGGGGTAATAAACATGGAAAGTGGTGTCCTAGTACATCACGACTATTATTCTATTGCATGCTGAATTTTCATATAATGTCACTTGACGACACTCCCGAGGGTATTCAAATATGATTTCACATTTTATTTAAGAACCATTGGAATGAATATGATTATAGTAACCTATGTCAACCAATTATATTTTATTTTTTATGGGATAATCCTATTGTGTATTGGGTTGGTAAGTCTATGATAAATCCATTGTTTAAAAAAATAAATACGCAACATGGGGATTTATGTTAGGGGACATAAACATGATTTAGAGTATATTATGAGAGATTTATGGGAATACAATACATTATTTTTTTATATATTTTTGTGAATTGATATTTTAGGAAAAATATTTTAATATTTTTTTGTCACATGTTTAAATATATTTGATGGCAATTATTGTTAATATTATCATTATATTTAAGAGAATTATGGTTTATTGGGGTAAAGTGAAGGTTCATTTTTGGAATATATCATATCAAAATCCATTTCATTAAAAAGTGTTTTTGTGACTTTGTGATTAATATTAACTTCCCTAGACTGGGATTATTAATTGATAAAAATATAACTAATTTTATGAATAATGATTTATTTAATTTATAGAAGAATATATAATTTTATTTTGAATTTTTGTTCACAAAGAATATTGGTGAAACCAATTTTCTTAATTTTAGAAGTGTATGATTAGGGTATATGCATTTTTATTATTTGGACTTCTGATAGATTGATTATAATTAGAGATAATAGTTAGGTTGATCATAAAAAATATATGATCAAATAATTTTGATTTTTGGGATTTACATTTTGTTATAGATAATTTATAGCTGACATAAGGTTATGATTAACATCCAAAATTATTTTTAAGGATTTATTGATTAACGTTTTATGTTACCTTATAATGAATTTTCAGAATTAGAAATCCTCTAGAAAGCATTTTTTGTTTTATTAAATGTCTACAAATATGGGAAATTAATTTTATTTATAATATTAATATTTTTATTTGATGAAATAATACTTTTTTTTGCTTCAGATATGAAAAACTATGCCTGAAAATTAATTTATTAGAATAGTAGATAATTTGGAAATTAATAATATATAACTGAAGTTTGAATGTGTGCTTATGAAATGATATGAAATCAAGTAAGTAAATTACTTGGTTATCAATCTTCTAGGTCGCACTCAATAATTATTTGATCATTAATTTTTATCCTCCATGTTCATATTTTCGCAGCCCAATACAATTCTACTATTTAGAATCCAAGTTATGTATTATTCCAGATGACCATATTATTTCAATTTCAATCATTTAAATGTGATATTTCATTAAACCTTTTTATGTTATGGGTTTTCAATATTAGTATCCTAAAGTGTCAAACACATTACTTTGGAGGTAATATTATAATTACAAGGAAATTTTTTATTAATGTGATGGTGATTTAATAAAATATCGCTTTAAAAATAACACATTATTCAATATTATATACCACATTAAACACCCATATTTATCAATCTAAGTAATATTATTATTTAGATGTCACAATTTAACCCATATTATTAAATCATCTATAATGAGTTTTAATAGACACATAAAGATAAATATTTCTCAATGATTTATTGTATAAATATACATTCATCAAACAAAAACTAATAAATACTCAATATTTCTGATGTGAATATTATAATTTTTTTAGAACATTGATAATTTTATTTTTTAGTAAATGAACATAATTTTTTATATCAACATATAAATATTAACATAGGTTGATATTTTTGGATTTATCTGAAAAAATAAATTCTCAGAGAATAGTCAAAAAAAACATATTTTTGTAAAACATTAACTTATAATAATTTATAATTCAAAATAATAAATATAATTTCATACTATTTTAATATAATAATATTTAATTATAAAATTCTAAATTAATTAATATTTAATAAATATTATATGTATTGTTGGTATAAGTATATATAGATGTACATACTATCATTTTTTCAAATTAATATTATTCATATAATTTTGTGGGATTAATAAAAAATGAATTATTGCAGCTTGTATAGATTAAAATTGCTAAAATGGATTGCATATATTTAATAATAATAATTAATATTTTATTACATGGTATTATTTTTTTCATAATGAATAATAAAACATGTAAACCATATTCACCACAATAAAATGGTATACCATGATAACCTATATTAGAAGTTAGCGATAACACCCCAATTTTTCATATTAATTATCTTGGGTGAGTTTTTTCAACTATGATAACCATAAGATTGAGTTTTAAATTTTTATGGGACACTTGATCTTTAAAATGAAAAATATAATTCTTTTATCAAAGGTTATTGTCAAAAATTTCAATCTCTTTCATTTGATATTATTAATATTTTGTTAAATGTTTAAAAACCATATACTTACTAACAAAATAATTAATTGTAATATTAGTTAGTTTTTACAATTTATATTAATTTTTTATTTTTTGGATGAAATAATAACTCAAAATAGTTAGTGAACGCTGATGTAGTTATTATGGATGTAGTTGAAAAAGTATGTAAATGCTTTTCCAAAAACTAAATTTTATACTATTTACATTAGTTATAATGTAACAAACATTATATTGATCGATATAAAATATTTGGGATGTGAGTCTAACATTAAAAATATTTTAATATAATATTATATTTAAATCGAATGTAAATTAATTTTGTGAGAAATGAAATGAAGGATATATTTTAAGAACTAATATTTTATTAAATTAATTAAAAAAATAATTAAAATAATTCAAGATGAAAATATAGAAAATAATTTTTATACAATTCCATTTTTTATTTGATGGTATATTTTTTACATTATAGTAAAATAATAACACATAAATGTTTAGAAAGTTATTACTATGGTTAAATTAAAAAATAGTTATTGAATGTGATAAAATAAAGGATGTTGATAAATATACCCCATATAAATGTACAAAATTTATTAGATTAATTATTTTGAACAAATTCATATATTTTCATGAAAAGTATTCCCACATAGGTAAAATTGGCCATGAAAATTAATTTTTATATTGATATTCAATTATTTTTTTAACTTATGTCATCTCCCCACATATTAATTGACACCCCTCAATTTTCATTACATGATATTCAAAAACCATGATGGACCACATCATTCCCTATTCTTCTATAAACATATCAATATTATATTTATATGTCTATTTCTTCTTTAATTCCATTTCCATGTTCTCTTTGGAAGGGATCTAAAATAAGACTATCGAAAATAAGGTTATCATCTTTACCGACTCTTTGAAGTGTATTTATACTTTTACTATCTGTAATTATTTTTTACACTTCCAAAAATAATAAATACAATATCATCAATAATAATATTTTATTATTATAATGGTAAAACCAATTTAATTATCTTTTCCAACCTATACATAATGAAAATGTTGCTCATGTGTACATATAACATTACATCACCACATTTCTGGTTACTTTTTTTTATTACCATTTAAGAGGGATTGTTATAAATAAAGAATTTAATATTATATATAATATTAAAAAATTATGTATCTAAAAATAAAATATACAATGTTTCTATACATTTATTAGTATTTATATTTATTTCGATTCATTTGTTGAAAATTTAAAACATTGTTTATTCGTACATATGACCTACGACTTCCATGAAAAATGTCATTCATTTACTTATCACTTCCATTAATTCATGATTATATAGATGTATAAAATTTTTATATATTATACATTTATAATATTTATAATTTTAGAGATTATATAATCATGACCAATGTAAATTTATAGTATCTATCAATTAAAATCATCGATGAAAAATGAAACAATAAACACAACGAAGTAAAAATTTCAATAATGAATTATTAATAAGTGGGTGTTGAAATTTTATTAGTGGATCAAATATTTTATTACAAATATTATTACTTTTCTTTAATAAATTAATAAAAAGTATAAAACCAATATATTTTAGGTTTAAGAACTTTCAATAATCTAGAAGCGTGAGGATAGGGGTTTATTAAATTAATTATTAATTTTTTGGGTTATACATCCAATTTATTGAAAGTTATGTAATGGTTATATGTGAAATGAAATATTACAGGATTATTTTTTTATAAATTGTTTTATGGATTTATTTTCTTAAACATAATTATTTCATTTAATAATTCTCAATTCAATAATGTGATATTTGTAAGGATTAATTATCTAAATATTATTTCATTAATATATATTTTTTTTGTGAAGTATATATTTTTGTTTAGGAGGTTTTCATTTAACCCCTATGACATGATATATCATTTACCCATCATAATTAATTTTAATTGAAGTTATAAATTAAATTATTTCAATGATGTTGTTATAATTAGAATTATAAAAAAGTGGTTTAATTCATATTCACATTATTATTTTGGATTTTTAATGTTTATATTATCATTGGGAAAATTATTTAATATTTCTATATTAATCCACATTAAATATTTTACACAAAATATATTTATCTGTTTTTGATTTATTAGTTACATTTTTTTATTTTTACAGTAACTAATAAAAATGAAAATATATTTTTAAAAGAAAATTGTCATTTGGTTTCAATTCATTAGAAAATATTATTTATATATTTCAATATTTTATTTAAAATGTTTCAAAATATTCATTTGTATTATAAAATTATTTAATATATATTTTTTATAAATCATTGAAATTCAAGTATTATATTTAAATGGAATGTTCTTATAGTTTTCATTATTTGGTACTTTTTCACAAATATGTGAATGTAATATTTTTTTAACATACACATCACAATAAAGTTTTCTCACATTCATTAAAAATAATATCATTGATGAATTTTCTAAAACTTTTTATTATTAATTCAAATGAAAAAATTTCTATTAAAATTTTTCATAAAATTATATTATAAATTATAAATTGAATAATGAAAAGGGAAATTTTCTCACAAAATGTTATAGATATTTTTAAACACTATTTTTATCTATGTCAATATAATATGAAAAATTAAATGTTTTAATAGGGACAAAATATATTCTTGAAGTAAATCCTTTTTATCTCTATAGATAATGAAAGTATTATCATATTTTTATATTAGGTAGAATTTTAACATTCCATATACAAGTTTTAAAATATGAAATTTCATGTTAATAATCTATTGAATTCTCATTCACCCCTTTGATATGGTCAATGTAATTGACATTGAAAATGAATGGTTGATCCATTCATATTCTCGGGATTCATGATAAGGTCTCATGACACGAACTAGTTTTGGTATTCGGTGTACACATTACCCAATTAGTTATGTTGTCTTAGCATAATTCCATAATAGTATTATTTTGGCTTCCTAAAAAAAGGACTCACTGACATGTTAAAGATGATTGAAATTATTCATTACATAATTACAAAATTAGTTATTGATTTCAATCGGATTATTTGAACAGTTATGATATACCAAGATAATTTTTAAACTTATGGGATTATTTATATAACATTATATGGTCTTAATTTATTATTTCCAAATTATTCTTCATGGATTTTTTTTGATCAAATGACATGTTTTTTAGTTATTTACCTTGATATATTGAGTATTCATTGTTTACTAATGTTAAATTACACTCCCCCATACCCTTACTAAACAATTGAGCACACCCTTGTTTTTTCATTCCCCCTAGATAATAGAATTCTTATTCTATTTGATTTGTATAGATATGATAGAGAGTATAATTTTTCTATAAAATAAAATAAAATATTGTATTTAATGTTATGAAATGTAATATTATAATAATATATATATATATATATATTAAAAATAATAATAATATATCCAGTCCTTTTAGATTAGATCCCTTGTATTTGGTGCCAATGTAATAATATATCCAGTGATAATATGAAACTACATTTTAGGTTCATACAACAATGAAAAAATAAACATTCACACTATTTTAAATAAATATGAAAAACTATTGGAATACTGTTATGTAAATATTAGAATATTTATTTTACTTATTATAAATTTATCTTATTCATTCTCTAAAATCATGAAGAAAAAAAAACACGTAATCCTCATCTCTGAAGATTAACTAAAACCCAAATAGAATTATATGAAGGATCTATAAATAAAATTATGTTATATATTATAATATATTAAATGATATATTAATTATTTAATGGGTATTAATGAATGGGTACTAATATCAACATTACAAAAACACCATGTTTGTATTTTTCTACATGAAATGCCTAGATTAGCTTATGGTATTCCATTACTATAATTGTGTTGTATTACAAAAAATGTTGAGTTCTTTTGATATCATGCATTAGATGCAAAACCATGTTTTACAAAATAATACTATATTATTAAAATTTTACTATTTCATATAATAAGATTTAACGTAGCCATCAGATTATTATTTATGAATATAATTAACAATCATATAAAAATAAAAGTTTTATAATATGATTTTATTGGTTACCAAGTAATTTGAAATGATCTTATATACTAATTGATTGAAATGAAAAAGTATTATTTTTATGATTAATTTAGTTTTTTAACAATAAATGAAATTAATTAGAATTACTGAATGAAATTAATGAAATATATATTTTATATATTAAATCAAATATTTTTTATATTCGTTTGGTAGATTATAAAGACATAAAATAATATCGAACCCATATTCATCGATATAAAACTATATATTTTCAAAATAGGAAATTTACCTCTTTTTAATGAAGATGTTTTTTTAAATCCATGTTTTGACACATTTATTTATTATATTTCAAAAAATATTTTTATTTTATTATTTAGGAATGTGGATATTTTATTTGTATTAATTGTGTTTCCTCATAAGTTTCATGTTATGATGAATATTAAAATATACAAAATTTTAATTGAAAATAACACATCTCATTAAAATATTTTATATTTCAAAATTATATATTATATCAGTTTCAATGAATATGTAAATTTTTACCAGTTAATTTAATATATTATATTTAATTTTTTTACATTAAATTTAGATATAAATATATTTCAATCATTTGTATCTTTTAACATTAATAACATATTTTCTCACCCCGTCAATGTGATAAATTTTAAATTAATTTCTTCCTATTATGTGTATTTAAAATTGAAAATTAGTTTCATAATTCTTATCATATGTTCAAAATTATGTAAATAGGTCCATTTTATTTTTTGATATAATGTATTGAAACATTCTAAATAATTTTCTCTTACCACAGTTATGGATAAATCATAAAATAAAAGGTAAAACTAATTTAATACCTAATATAATAGTACCAAAAAATATGTCCTTATTTCATTGGATGAGTTTTTGTCAACAAAAGTCGTTTTTTAAATTATTTTTTGTCCACATTGAGAACATCCTAGGCCTTTAACACTCTTACTGTGTAAAATTAAGAGAAACATATTTTTGACACACATTGGTTTTTGACTAGAGAAATATATTTAAATGTATTTTCATATAAAAGATACGTATAGATATAAATAGTATTTGGATGGTGAATTTTTGTTCTATATCATGATAATTTATTTATATTTTTTAGAAAATGCGTATTTATATTAAATGGTTACACATTAATGATGCATGAATTGTTTAATTAATGGAAGAATAAGATAAATGTTATTAAAAATATTTAGATAAATATAATATTATATCATTAATTAAACCAAAGAATTATTCGAAATAATTTCACATTTTAATAGAATTTTAGATTATATTTTTCTTAAGATTCCATATTTTTATGATATTTTTTAAAATGTCATGTATGAATGAGACACAAAATTGACACAATTGATATTAAAAAATGTACTAATTTAATAAATGATTTAAAATTTATAAATTTCTAAAATTCTGCCAAATAATTATTATAAATATTAATATTTCAAAAATGACACATTCATGATTCATTTATAATTTTATAGTAAATATATTATACTATAAGTTGAATAAAATATTGTGTCATTGTAAGAGTTGAAAGGATTAATTACATGTTAAATTCAAATGATAACTGTAATAATATGGCCTAAATTTTATTAAAATTTACTAGTTAATATTAATTAAATATAAAATCATATTATATTATACATAATTAAATATTTATCTATTTAGAATTAAATAGGAATTTAAATTGTTTTAAGATTTTATGTGAATATAGTTGTTTTGCTATCCTCTGTTAAGAAAGAGAACCTCGCCTTTTCGTTTATACACACAACTGAAACCTTTGTTTCTAAGAAACTATTCCCAATTCTCCCCCAAAATTTTTCCCTTATTAATATAATCCATACATTGGTACTAAAGGGAACCATTTGAGTCATTTTACAAAAAAAAAATTAAGATACCAAAAGAAAATGTAATTTTCATAAATGAATGATTTTATTTTATTTAATCCTAAAAATCCATAAATTATCAATATTTAATGATTACATAATAAATCCAATATAATTAATATACTGGTATGTTTTAATATTAATGGTTCTAACAACACTAACTCACACTTGCATCTAATGGGTAACAAAAGTACAAATCTTCTATGTCGTTATATACCACCTCCTGAAATGATGTAGTTCATTTATTCATTTACCACCTATTATAGTTGGTAATTGTGATGAAAAATATTTTTTAGGATATTAATGATATAATTATACTCATCAAATAGTAATAAAATTTCAACGTTCTAACCATTAATAATTTTGGAGAATTGATAATGACTATCATTCTTAAGTTTGTCTTACCATCTTTATGATGCATTGTGGTTCATTATTCTTCAATGATAATATATCATATAATTTATTTTATTTAAATCCAAATATAAAATGGAATAAATGTTCCGGTGTATGTATGACCTTCAGTCTCTATGAATGGCGTGTTCCATTTCATTATATATATATATATATATATATCTTTTATAGTTTATTATAAATGTTTATACACATCATATATATAATATATCAGTCATTTTTTCATTCAAAAAATAAGTAAATCATCACATAAGTAAAAATATCATGTATGACATGTCAAAACACATATGGTAACAAAATTGAATTTTACCCAAAACATTGTATTAATTTTCAATTATTAATAATAGATTAATATATAGATGCAAGTAAATCATATATTTTATTACATATATGAATATTATTCTATGATATAACTATATTAAAATTAATTTTATTTTACAACATGTTTTTATGTATGAAATAGTATTCATGAATTATAGTAAGGTAATTTTATGTCACGTTTTATTTCCATGAAATGCGTGGAATATTCACAACATTCTTTCTTCGGTAGAAGTATATACAACCATATGAAATTTTAAAACATTATTTATCATTATTTAATGATATTAAAATTTAAAACATGATGTTATTATTTTTTTTAGATAATTATTTTAATGTTACTAAATTAATGATGTATCTTTGTCTCACATTTAATTAATCAAGACACAAGCCGTAAATATTATTTTTTTCATCTACATGGTGTATTTACATCCCCAAATTGACTATTAAGAGTCTTCTACAAGATGATTTTTGTATGTTAATATTTATATAATTATATTTAATTCATGATGTTTTTTATTCTATTAATTATATATTCAATTGTATTTACTTCAAAATCTCATCAATATTTGGGATTATTTCATTTTATGTCTCTATTGGGAAATATTTAACATTAATTTCCATGATATATAATAATTATTGGAATAATTTTTTGAAATTCTCTTACATATGTTTAATGATAGTAATAACCATTTATGAAATTATTCTACATTGTTTAAAAAATATTTTCATTATTTTCCAAACGTGGTAATTTTTTACTTTTCCATCAAAAGAATGGGAACATTGTTTTTTAAACTTATAAAGAATGAATTAATTTTTACACATTCAAGTTTCCTTATTTAATTGAGAATTAATTTAAAATAATACAAGTTTATATTTAATAGAAATGTTTATTTTAAAATATCATTGTATTTGAAGTAATGAAAATGTTTTCTATAAATAAAAGATATTTTTTTCTAGAAATGTTTTCATGAGTTGTCCCCAAATTATCTTCTTTATAAGATTACATTTTTATGGTTATTATTATTTTATGGGGATATGATTTTAAATTTCCATTCTTATTATTTACATTAATTATATATTTTTATTATGGAATGATAGTTATGAAACCCATTTCTTTTGGTTTAGTTTTGTTATGATCACGGGATGATAAGAAACCTACTTCAATCCATGGGTTATGATATGATAAATGGTTTATGATCTAGTTCCATGCATATATATTATTTCATTATGATATTGGTGAAACCTATATCTCTCCATAATGCATTGGGAAATGATTTATAGCTCATAAGTTAATGATGTGAATCAAGTCAATGATCATGATCCATTATTGGAATATATGGAAACATAATCCCATATGGAAATATTGGGACACCTAATCCACTAAGGATATAGGGTAAAATAGATCCTTTAAAAGGAATGGAATCCGAATATGGATTGTGGTGTCTCGCACCTAATAAATAAAATGCTCATTAATTTCCATAATAAATTTTATTAATTAATCTTGTCTTATATGGAATGATATTATATGATTATTTATATTCTATAATTTCATGTGTTATTCATATGTTACAATTTCAAGGATTATTTTCTACATTTCATTATTAATCAAATATTAAGAATTTCCAAGAATTATTCCATGATTCATGTTTATGAACATTGATACTTAGGGTATGAACTTTTTTTGTGATCACTTCATCATACATTCAATCTTATGATTATTTCTACATGTCTCCCATGTTTACCCTTATAGAGCATATGATCTCACCCATTTTTATGATTTCATTTCCCCATATTATATATATTTGTTTTAGGTAGTTTCATTAAATAAGGAGATTATTGTATGAAAATCAAAGTTATTTTAGCAAACTAGGTGTTTTTGTTCAATGTTTCCAAATAAACAAAACTAATATATTTGTTGAGATTCTGTTTTACTAATGTGTAGAGTTATTCACAAATGTGATGTATTTTTAATGTATATTCTGTTGTTGTTGAAAATAATTAGTATTATAGAAATTATATACTAATCTTTGGGAATGTACGATTACAAAAATATATGGATATTCCTACAAATGTTACTATGATAATTTCAAGCGGTGTCTCTAAGGATAAGTATAAGACTGATTTAATGTTTAGGGAAATATACTATAATTTTTATAAAATATTTAATGAGTTTTTTCCAAGAAATAAATACCTGTGTAGATAATAATAGTGGATGTTTCTCTAGAATAGATGATTAAAGGGATAACAACTCTGAAATGGTGTGTTGGTCCTTACTTGACAGCAACCTACTACACAATAATGGACCTTTCTACACACCTAGTTTGACACTCCAAGAGGATATGAATCAGAATTTTACAAAATTACTTTGAACCAACATAATGGTTTTAAATATTTTTTGGATAATCTAAACGTTGGATAAACCAAATATTCTATTCATTATATAAGGATTGATAATTTCAACATACGTTTAATGGTTTTTTATGATTATGTGGTTCCTTACTATGAAAATTGTTTTTTACTCTATACTTTGTTATTGTAGGAAATGATTGGAACTCAAAGGAACCATAATAATGGAAATTTAAATGGAAAATTAAATTATTGATTTCCTATGAATCCTAATTAAATGGGAACGGAAATGAAAAACCTCATTGGTATGATCAAATAGAATTCGCAAGATTAGAATCATACTGAGAATCCAAATGAGAAAGGTAGGAAAAAATGTTCTATTGAGTACTTCATGAGGGATCATCCAACATCATTCGGTGGGTCATTTTGTCCACAAATTACAGAAGATAGGATTATTACCACAAAAAATAGATTCCCCATTCTCTGGTGTTTCGAACATTAATTGTAATTATTGAAGATTATTAGTGGTAATGAAAATAAGTTTAGTGGTGTAATATAATTAAGAATACGAGAATGAGAGATGAAAATAGATCTCTAAATTGGGAAGAGTTCAAGAAATTATTCTTCTATAAGTTATTTCCTTTTTTTATCTATACTAAAATAGAAAAAAATTTCCATGCGTTTCATCAAAACGATAATGAATCTAATGGTACATATTAGGATAATTTCACAAGACATGTGAGGTATGCGTCTAAAATTATGATCCAAAATGAACGTAGAGATAATTTTTTATTTAAAATAATAATTAAATGTCTAAAAAGGGTGTAGTCCAAAAAACATTACTTGTAATGAAGATATTTTCCTATTTTCAATCAAATTTGAAATGGAGGTTAGATATACATATTAATATCATGGTTTTAACATGAAAATGATGTTGGATTTCAATGGAAAATCTAACCACCATGGAGATTAGAAAATGAAAATTTCATTAAGTTCTATATGTGGGGTAATGAATGGAGGAAGTTGATTATGTGGAATAATAAATGCATTATTTGTTTAAGGGAATTCCATTGAGAAATTCACGACCGAACTGATGCAGTGTAAAATTCAGACAATGATGTGAATATATGGGAATCATCACAAGATTCACCTCCCAATATTTAGTAATTCACGTGTAATGAGAATGTAAATTATTCTAATCAATTCTCAAATCCAATGGAAAATGATGATGAGTTTAATGAACAACCTCTTAAGGACAACAGTAATGGGAAATATCATGTTATAAGTATGGGAGACATATAGTATGACATAAATGTCAATGGATGCATGACAAATTATATTATGGAATTAACGATTAATTTTGTAAAACAACATTTACAGTATTATGAAACAATAAAAAATCCATTTATTAGTCAACTATTGTTTTTTTAATGATTTAAGAGAATATGTTGAATGTTAATGGTAATCATGAATAGTTTTTTAGGTAATAAGGTGATTTTTTCAAAATCCCATGATTAAAGGAATTTTAACCATTAATATGTTCTTGATGTTGAAATAATGACATTTGGATAAATATATTATGGATATGAATAAGAAAATTGTAATTTAATATTTTCTATTGAACATAAAAAGAATTTGTTTAAATTTGATTTGACCAATCTTGGATTATGTTTAAAAATAATTTAAATTAATGGAATATATATAACATACATTAATGTTAGAAAACACACAAGTTTTCAATATATATTTAGGGTGATTGCCATGTTTTAATAATACATTATGAAGGTATTCAAATATTTTGGAATGTGAAAACAATGATCTACCTTTTTATATACAGGGGATAGATTTTATACTGATTTTGAGAGATGTATTATAATTTGTTTGTAATTAATCTTTTAGAATGGTTATAAAGATAACAATTTGTGGAATGGTAAATGTTAAACAATAGATGAGGTTTTAATGATTATTATATTATGTCATCATATGTCAATTTCCAAATAATGGATAACTTAGGATCACATTTTTTTGTCATAAAGAATGACTGAATGACAAATCATTTTATTTATGGATCTCATGATCTGCCAGAACTTCAAGAATTAAAAATTCAACTTTTAAAAAAAATTGATCATGGCACATAAAAGTGTGTGGCTTTCTAAAAATCAAGTAATTATTTTTTTCTATTGAAAATTCATTAACTACAGGGAATGGACCTCGAAACCAAAAATATTATCCTACTACCTTATTTCCTGGTAAATCAAATTGCACCTTAGATCGTCATAGATTTTTGAATCTGTTATTGTTAACATTGTCCAATTTATTTTCTATAACAATATCCATCAGAACATGATGGTTATATTACTCTTTCATGTCCATGTTTTAAATTTCCACCTATGTTCTCTTATATGGATACCAAATTATGACTTACTTTGGGTAACTATTATGTTTAAAACATTCCCTTTTTAGTGGATATGACAGTATATAATTTTACGATGTCAGTTTCTATAAAATAAACATTTGAGTATTGAAATTTTTATCACCTAGATGAATTTTTAAAGAACATATCAATTTAAAGGGGTAAATGTTACACCCCAATATTTTTTGATTTAATTAATTTTTTGTTGTATTTTAATTTCACACAGTATTTAATATAGTTTTTGATATAAGAAAAACACTTTCCTTAGATTTCTTTTTTTGCAACACAAAATAATATATCACTGCACAAGACACTTAGACTTGCTTATGGTATAAGAAAAACTGTTTTGGTCTATTGATATAAAAAATGTTGACTTCCTTTCTTAGATATCATTACATGAAATGTCGAGATTTATCAACCAACAATATATTATTATAATATTATAATTTAATGTTATAAGATTAAAAATCACCATTAATTTAGAAATTATTAATATTATTAACTAAATTCAAAAAATAAAAGTTTATAATATGAATATATTTGTTACTAATGAATTAGAAATGAAAATATATACCAATTTATTATAATAAAAATTGATTTATTTTTGTTATCCCAAATTATTATATTTCATAATAAATTTAATATATTTGTAATATTTCATAATATTAATTAAATATATATATAATATATATTCGATCAACTATTTTTATAATTTATATATTACTTTGTATACTCATAATACAAGAACAATCCCAATTTTATGCCCAATAAACTAAATTTTAAAATGGTATATTTTAAAACATTTTAATGGAGAATCCGTTTAATATAGAATTTCTAGACACAAATTTATATTAGGTTTGATAAAATAAAGGTAATCTATAAAACTTTTTTCTAAAAATTAACATTGAATTATTTTTTTCTCACGTGCTTCTATGTTTTGATGAATAATAAATACAATACTAATGCATAATGGAAAAAAATAATCAAAATAATTTATAGAGAAAAATTATATTTTTTTAATTTTTTTAAATAATATTTTTATTAAATATATTTCATTTAATATAATATTATTCATTGAAATTAGTTTTATATTGAATCTAGATATTATAATAGTTAAGGGAAAATATTGAAATTAATGATAAAAAAATTATTAATAATATAAAATTAATCTAAATCAAGTCTAATATCATTGGATGAGTATGTTTTGACTAAAATATTTATCATGATTATTTTATTTCTATTTGTATCCACTGGGAGAACTTTAACACGTTTACAGTTTTATATTTAAAGGAAATAAAAATTAGTCACACTTCTGTTTATAATAAAGGAAATATTTTTCAAATTGTGTTATATTAGGGATATGTTTGGATATTAATATTATTTAGAGAGATAAAATAATTTTATACAACATTGTAATTTATTTATATATTTTAAGAAATAATTAATTAAATTAAATATTGACCCATTGATGTCGCATGAATTAATAATTAATGGAAAAATAAATCAAATGATATTAAAAAAATTAAAATAAATACAATTTGATATAATTAATTCTAATCATGAATTTTATTGATGGGATAAACAAGATATGGATATCTTAAATGGCTTATTTTTAATGATATCATGTTTTAATTATATTTCTAAAAATTTAGGTAATGAATGGTGTAAAAATTGACATTATTGATATTTTCAAATAAATAATAATTTATTAAATGTTATAAAGGTAATAATAATATAATATTACAAAATATTGAAATGTATTCAAATGTCATAAATGACCCATTTAAGGATTTTTAGGCATTTTATAGTATCAAGATTAATCCTTATGTAATAAAAACATGTGGTTCCACATTATCTCTTAAATAGATTAATTAATGGTTAATGTTAAAAGTTAAGAGTGAGTATATTACCAAAAAAATCAAAAAAACTATTTCTTTATATAATTTAAATCCAAACACATATTCACTTCAAAAATAATCATGTTTTACCAATTTTTGTTAAAAATTAATATATAATAATTTAGTATTTTATGATATTCCTAGAGTACCCTCCCCTATATAATAAAAAGGAAACTCTCATTCTTTTTTATTCACATCTCTAAAGCCCATTTCTTAGAAACAATCTACCTGGTCTCCACAAAAAATTCATTCTTTATTCCTAGATGCATTATTTTTTTTAGAAATTTAACCAATGTCTTTTGTTTCATAAAAATAAAAATGATATATCCAATGAAGAGTAACATTCGTCAATGAATGTTTTTACTTCATATCTTCCATGAAATCCATGAATTATTTTTTAATTAATTTAAAATAAATTACCTTAGTATAAATAATATAAATGGATATTTATATATTAACATGCTATCAAACACTACTTAAAACATCCATATAATTGGTATTATCATATTATTCTTGGGTACAATGAACTACCACCTCATGAAATGATGTTATTCATTTTTACTGTACCTACTATTATGGTAGGTTATAATGATGGGAAGAATATTTTTATAATATATTAATGATATAATTATAACTATGAAATGATAATATGAATTCTATGTTTTTAACATCAGTATTTTTGAGAAAATTTAAATATTCCTCGTGCATACATATGGAAAAGCATATCCACAAAGCATTATTATCCATTATACAGAAATATTTCATGGATGGTAATAAGGATAATTTCAAGGATTATATATATATTATATTATATAATAATTACCTGTATTTATTATATATCATATAATTTCATTTCATTTAACCTTAAAATAAAATGGAAACATTGTTCCTGTGTTCGTACGACCTACCGCCCCCGTAAATGATGTATTCCATTTCATATATCTATCTTCGATAATATATTATAATTATTTATAAACTATATATATTGGAAATATAAGTTTTTTATTACATTATATAAATAATTAAATCATTATTTATTTAAAATGATGAAGGATGAAAAATGAAAATGCATATCATAAATAATGTGATTATATACCCGAAACATTTCATTAACTTGTAATTATTTATATAGGGTAATATAGACTGATATAAAAATCATATATGGAATTAGATATATAAATATTATAAAATGATATATATATATATAATATAATTAAATTTATTATAATTAAAATCTTAACATATGATGAGGAAGAAGAGACATATTGTATTTTAATTTCATATCTCTATTTATTTCCATGAGATTCAAGGAGTAGTCACCCCTCACTTGTTTTGTGTGGTTCATATATATCCCATTAAAATGTTATATCATTATTGTTCATTATCTAATTATATTATAAAAATAAATTTATTTTATTCTTTTTGATGTGATCAATTGTCTAATGTTACTAAAGAAATATTGGATTTATGTCAAACTTTTATATCCATCAGACACACGCCTTATACAAACATGTTTTTCATCATAGTATATATAATACCAATGAATGTATTTTATGTTTTTTATCTAGAATATTAGGGAATTTCAATATCTATGCAATATTATTTATTTCAGTGGGAATTCGATTATACTGATTACAAAGTGATGACTATTTATTTCATAATCTCATCAATATAAGTGATTGTTTTTTTGAATTCTATTGGGAAATATTTATTATCAAAATAAATAGATTTTAAAAATATTTTCAATGTTTTTTTAATATTAACCTTTATATTTTTAAATAATTTTTTACCCATGTTTTATTTTTTTATTTAATGGTTTTAAAGTAATTATTATTTTTATTTCCCATACGAGTTGCATTTTTATTTTTTGGAAAACAGATGAGAAGAATGTTTTTTAACTTATATGACATGAATGGTTTTTTCGGATTTCATGATGGTTAAATTACATGAATCTTACATTATATTTATAAAAGGTTAATTTTTAAAAATTATTTCCCTTTTTATTTTTATGCACTTTATGCATTTTATGATAAGAAAATGCTTTCGATGCAGAAATTATATTTTCCTCAGGAATATTTTTCAAGAGTTCCCTCCAAATTATTTTCCATATAATATAATATTGGATGAAGTTAATTAAATATTAACATAGATATACTTCAATATTTACATTCATAATCAATATATTAATGGTTTATTTTTACTGAGGAATGATGTTTATGAATTACATTTCGTTTATGTGTGTTATGTTATGATTATAGGCTTCTTATGAAAATCATTCCATTCCACTGGTCAAGATATGACTGATATTTTATGTTCATGTGGAACACATATGTATGATTTAATTATGATATTGCTGGGACCAATATTACTATCCAAATAATCTAGAAATGAGTTTTGTCTGATGTTTTAATGCTTGTAATCAAGTCTATGGGCTTGATCCATTATGGGAAGATGGAGAAACCTGATCAACTACGAGAAGATAGAGGAACCTCATCCACTCTTGAATGATACAAACAAGATCCCTTACCTGGAGAGGACATTAATTGTGGATGGTGGTGTGTCCTGGACAGTAGGTGTAGTCCCCATGATGTTCACTAATAAGTTTTAGAAATGATTATTGGCTTATATGTAATAATATTACATATTTATGTGTATGCAAAAATTAAATATATTAGTAATATTTTATGATTTCATAGATTTCATTATTTATTTATTTATTATTCAAGTCTTATTAATATCAAATAATTATTCCATGATTCTTATTTATTATCTTTGATACACTGGAAGTGATCTTATATATTCATCATCATGTCCACATTACCTTATGTTAATGATTATGTTTACATGTCTCTCTTATTTACCCTTACTGATCAATCATGCTCGCCCACTATTATGTTTTCTTTTTCCCAGGTTATAAATAATTGTTTTAGATAGGTGTAATAAATAGTATTTTCAAATAAGAAACATTAATGATAATTTTTAAGACTAAAATAATGTGTTCCTAGTTTACAAAAGGAATTAATCTAATACTCCCATTGGACATATGTTTTTTAATGTGTCCAGTATTCTAATAAAGTAATGCAGTGTTAATATATCTTAATACTTGATATTTGTTGTTTATGTAGATACATTTTTTATAGGTGGCTATTGATTCATCAACTATAAATGGAAACCAGTTATGGGTTTTCAACTCAAATTACACTCTTCAAGATATTATTTATATAATTCACCTTCATTTTTATTGTGTTTTATATAATTATTACATTAGATATCTTACAATGAATTATCTTGTAATAATGGTAAATTATGTCAATTAAAATCTATTCCCATAAAGTGGTTTTTATTAAAATGTTTCCCTCGACATATGGGGGTTGTTTGTGTTAAATTTGAATCCCTTTATATATTTTATATTACACAATGTGCCTTATTTTCAATGGAATATATATTATATAATTTACTTCTTTTTCACGATTGTCAAATATTTTATTATATTCAATATTTTATTAAAATTTCTACCTATAATTTATTTTTGTTAAAATTCTATAAAACAATTGTAAGGTTTTTTAATGAATCAAGTACATTCCATGGGTCAGAGTAACTTAATGTTCTCTAAAACCGTTCATGTTTTATCTTATCTTAGAAATGTAGATTTTAGATTATATTTATACAATATTTTATATGAAATTTACTTATTCATAAAGAAATTATCATCCTTGATTAAATACATTCTCAAAATAAAATATACATAAAAAAACGATTATACAATGAAATGAAGATTTTTCTCTATGTCTATATTTTCCTATTAATCATTGTTAATCTCCGTTTTGGGAAATATTGATTTGTATTTTTTCAAATTCCTATAATAATTTTATAACCAATTTTTATAATGAAATCACAATACAATATTTATGATATTAGTTTTTAAAAAATCTGTTTTGAAATATTTTCCACCCCATATTTATATTGATATTAATTATAATTTATCAATATTTTATATTACTAATGTTTCATTTCCTTTTGAAAATTTTATCATAAAATATCACATGACCATTTTCAAATTATCTTTTTAATGATTCATGAAACTTCCTCTTCTTTTAAAATACATTAATAGAATTCTCATTTACCTTTTTTATTGTGAGAACATATTTCCACCACATTTTTTAATTATTTTAATCATTCTCTATAGGTTATAATAGGATTTTATATAATACAAATTATATATAAAATATTAAATTTATATTTATTATAAAACATCACTGATATTTTTTAATTTAAATGTTATTTATCTCAAACACTATAAAGTTATTTTCCCTCTAATTCAATATCATTTATCATATCATATTATAGATTGAGGGTTCTTTTAAAATGAAACCATTAAATTACTTTTACATGATTTTTTAGGGATTCTCATTCTATTAAGATGGATTATTATATATCTACATTTTCCTTCCATAATCATTCACTATGTATTCTATTAACTATTATATCAATTCCATTCCCTTTTTTATACAATTTTTTGAATCATTTGATTGAATAATTTATACTATGATTCCACACATAAATTAAGATATTGAAATTATTGACATATTCACATACCATTTTTCTAAATGGGGTAAATACCAAGTTCTTTATTATCACAATTGAATAGTACTTACATTGAAAATTAATTGATTACATTTAATAAAAATTTAATTTTCATGGTTTTGTAATGTTTTGATTATTTGTAGAATTATTAATTATTTTCTAACATAAATTTGAACAAAAGTCATTATCATTACAGGGGATAATTATGATTTATTAAATTAAACCAATTTTTTTTTCCAAGGATTATCCATTAAATAAAAGGTAATGATTATCTTCTATAATGAATTATGAATTATATTTTATTTCTATAGTTCATTACGAAGTGATAAATAGTTAATTTAATATGGCACTCATCATTATAGATTATGATATATGGGTTCCTATATCTATATCATATTGATTGGATTAAAATTCACATTAAAAGAGATAAGTAGTCATGATTAATTTTAGCTACTCATATGCACATCATCATACATATGTTTAACATATATAAATTTTTCATCCTCACTAAACTCTATTGAAATTAACTCAATTAATATGGTTTACAAAATAGATAATTTTAATTAATAGTATATTATAATACATATGTTTCAATGACATTATTAGGAATTCATAATACTGATATTTTTATGCTTATATTGATAGGATGATATAGATATTGATGAATTAATTTATTTTTCGTTTTCAAAAAATTAAGTGTAAATAATTTGTAAGTGTTTGATTATAAAAATATATTAAAATTTTTATAATTAAAATTAGTTTTTTCTATATACATTTTCAGAACCAAATATCCCTCACCATTTACATTAAAATATCATTACAATAAGATTTTATTTTGAAAAGTATCCACATTACCCTTCTACTAAAATAGATCAAGTCCTAATAAGATTCATGGATGATTTTATATAGAAAAAACATTCCAATTGAATTATCATGAAGATAGATGTTCTATTAAATAGAAATCACATTCCTAAAACAAATTTTAAATATTTTCTCCCCATACTGATCTGAGTTACACCAATTCCATCTTGGGAAATAAACCATTGATTTATGTTTTGTTTGCTCAACCTAAAAGATGATGTTTAATATTCCAATATATTTTAAAGCACTCCAACATTCATTGGTCATGAAATCTAAACAATGATGTCCTATTTATGGTAATCAAATTTTATAATGACATAATATTTTTGTTGTATGATTTTTATCCATTATTAAATAATAACATTTTATTCATACAAACATATTGTACATGTTATGTACATTATCCATATTTGAGGAAAACATTATACAAGCTTTTGAAAAATTTTATTCAATATTTCATGCAAGTTAATTATTTTTTTAGGTGATCTCGCATAATTTCTTAAAGTAAATAATTAACTATTAAACTGAATGAAAAAAATATAATGGAATGATCATGAGGTTTTCTAATTATTATTTTATCATGTAGATAACAAACTATCACTCGAGTCTCATGTAAAACACCTTGAATAACAGTTTAGTTCTAATTTCATTATTTCCCCATTGGTCATATCTCTCCTCAGCTCCTATATATAGATATCCTTCACTAACATGGGTTATCCAACCTTACATAATATATTAATCACATTCAGTTGATGGAATCAAATGGATTATATAAAGAGGGTATAAAAAATAGACAATAGTAATGATGGACCTTACAATATAAGGAGAAGGGGATGATACAAATACCATCGATGATAACATAATCTCAATATATATATTGAAATAATTCACATACAAAGTGATGGTATAATCTAATGACAATACAGACATAAATAAAAATAGTATATTTATTCAATATTTTTATCAATTATTTTTATTTAATCATTTATTAAGATAATGTTCCATGAATTGATTAATTTATTTCAATTTATATTAATTTAATAAAAGAATATTTTTTCAGATCATCATATGAAATAATAAAAGTTTATTTCAATTAAAATTAATATTCTATGCATGTGTGGTTAGATGAAACATCATGTGTAAATCTGATATTTTAAAAAGGAATGAAGATAATATTTAATTATGAAAACTACAACACGACGCGTAATTTGTACAATATATCGAATTAATAACACATGTAAATAGGGTAGATTATATATTTTATTTTTATCAATTAAAAATTATTTAGGATACATAAAATAGACTACATAATCTGTAAATATGTAAATAACATTTAATATATTCTTCTAATATCTACAAAAAAAATTTATTGGAATGTGGATGTACCATTCTATAGACATGTTAAAGATAAATAAAATTTATTGGGAATAAACAATATTTGACCCTTCAGTTGAACAAAATTTTGGTCCCTATTTTTTATGTTCGATACAAGGATCCCTAGGACACCTCACATTCTCATTCATGATGAAATAAATAATAAACATAATGTAAAATAGGAAACTTGAAAAAAATTCATTATATCATGTTTCAATCCCATCATTCAACATATTTGTCCACTTTTATCAAATATTATATTTAATTTCATTATATTTATCTTAAATTAAAACCAAATATGGATTCCAAAAGAATTGTAAATCATGTTTCTCTAGGTAGTACATGGAAGTTGTTATGTTTTCTTTTAGGAGGAGCACTTTAAACGACTACATGTGTTTTTATAATTAAACTTGTTTTTAAAACATTTATCAATTTCTATTTATGAAGGTGAGAATGAAGAATGGATTTGGTGAGTTTTTTTATGCAATAAAAGTCAAGATAGGTAAATAAACATAAAAACACATGAAATCAATCAACTAATATAGAATAATATCTACTAAAACATGAAGCGCATTTTACATAATTTATAGGTTACTATTTCACTATAATCATCCTTTAATGGAATGTTAAAAATATGATTTTTATCTTAATTTACCTGTAATAGTGTACAAAAATGATGAAAATGACGTGTCTAGTGAAAAAAAAGATTTTTTGAGTAGATTAATATGATGGAACCATAAGAGAAGAATAATAATACATGGATTATAAATTTTCTGGAATCAAATATTGAGTTAACATAACATGTAACTCATAATTCATTAATAAACTTGATGACTATGAATCAATGTAACATTTTTTCACTACATGATCCATGTGATGAATACCTCTAGTGGTGATATAAACATTCAAAATAATTTATCATCATTTCTAAAGAATCTAGATGTTCTAGAATAGTTGATACTTCCAACACGAGTGTTAAATGATTTATAACATTTGATATCTTTTGATATTGGATGAATTCTTATAATTCTATTGAATGAATGTCGTAGTAGAAAGAGAGACTGTCTTCTAGGTCTGTATATCTATTTCTAGGGTCTGAGAGTGTCAATCTGTATTTTTTTCTATCTAATTGTTCTTATGGAATGTAATATAATTATATATTAATTATGTAATATTTAAGGTTGTACAATTACACACAAAAACCTTTCTATCCTTATAATTATTAATTGACCCCATGTACAATAATAATAATTATAATATTTTTAATTGCATGATGTGAAAAACACATTAATAATATATTTAGTTATTGTATACATTATTTATTGATTTGAGATTATGCTCGGCCCTATTTTACACTACCATCATTTACTGATAATATAATAATATATATATTTAAAAAATAAATATCACTAAGTTATATAATTATATAATAAATATAATTTTCTCAAAACCTGAAAATAGATATTTATGATTATTTGTTTTCTCGCTTATTGATTTAAATATCATGTGATTAAATTTAAGAGATCAACAAAACCTAAATAACTAAATTTTTTTCTAAATTGGTTTGCTTAACGCATGATTTTATCCAAAATTTCTAGTAACTTTAATATGGGAACATTAAATCCCCTCTCTCATTGGGATCACTTTATGATGTCCATGTTCAGTGTCCCGAAAGCTTACTAGGCTACCATAGAGAATGACGTTAAAGTCGCAATGATATAAACCTCCCATCAATAGTTTCATTGTAATATAATTCCTTTATCATGATATCTCAAATCAGGTTGGTTTCATTCTGGTTCCCTCAACCTACACCCCCAATTTCACAATAATTGAATTTACAAAAATTATCTCTTCCACCAAACACCATGGCAATGGACTTGTACATGATGTTTTATTTTTTCATTTTTCATGTGATATCAGTTTACATCAAGGGAAATAAGTGATAAATATTTTATCACGATACTCATTTAAACAATATCACTTGAGATATTACCAATGATTCTTACTTCACAAACAATATATATCAGGTCAGTTTTAAACAATACATTAATGTATATGAGTTATGGTATATATTACTGAAAATATTAATGTCTATGCATTAACACAAATTTTCAATATAATGAATATCAAATAAAATATGGAAAGATTTATTTTGTATTGGTGATATTGTTCTCATAACCTCTTATCTTGGAGATTACCAAGGTTGAACAATATGATATGGTGTCTAAATGGATTATAAGCCTCTTACCCCTAATAGCACATATTTCAAATTTCTATTCAAACAATATCATTTAGCCATAGAACATACATACAGAAATACTATCATGGATCCTCTAGTTTCACATCATTGTGGATAAATTCTATACATATTTAGTGTGAAAAATATTATTAGAAAATTATAACATATAAATCTATTAAAAAATAAAAATCAATATGTGATAAGAAACATTCCTTAATAATAAAATACATTTAATAATGTTATATGAATTTCAATTTTAGGGAACTAACCCTATCAAAGTTCTCGTGTATTTTTTTTTATAAATTGATTTTCCATTATTTTTGGTGCCCTATTTTATAATCTGTTAGGACATACCTGATTTATAGTAAAAAATAATTATAAAATTAACCAATATATATTCATACTTATGTACTATTTATTTGGAATCATGTGTTTAAATATTAAAAAAAATCATAAAATATATATATTTGTTTTTCATACTTTTAAAATGTTATTATTGGGTTTCATAAGAAATTTCCTTCAAGGAAAAATAGTTATAGTATTAAAATTTTTATTTTACATATTAATCAAATATTATTTATGGAGTTTAAATTCCTTAATATATTTCCTTCGATCACTAATATTGATCATTTTCATCTTTAAAATACCATATTGTTAGGACTTATTAGAGCACATGATGAATTATTATGATATTGTGATACAAAAAGTTCATAAAAATTTTAATTTTAAAACACTACATATATTCACTCTGAAAAGATATGATCATATAAACTTTTATTTTGTATAGTTCATAGTAAATTTAATAAAGTTTTACATAAATAAATTTTATGTACCGTGAAATAAGATATTGTGTATATATTATAATTATTAATAATTAAATAATTGTAATAGTATCATCTTATAATATAAATTTTTTCTAGCATTAAATGTTTTAGATACAATGTCCCATGATATTTTATATAGAAACCGACTTTTTAGATTTTAGGGAAGATTAATGTATTAAAAAATGTTGTATATTTTCAAAAAAATATATAAAATTTTAAGAGTAATTTTCGGTAATCACATACATATTTCCTTCATTGATATTATTAGGGTTGTGCGTGATGTATATATAATATTATACAAATTATTCACATAAATTATATTATATTTTGTTGATGTAGTGTTGAAAATTCGATTTAAATGAGTTATTAATCAATTTGGATCATTTTTTGTCGAAATTTTCATTCTATGATTTATTATTAAATTTTATGTTGTTGTTTTATTGAATTAATCATACATTATTTCATTTCCATATATTATAAAAACAATATATTTTCATGATTTTCATATGTACAATCATGTTTATCATACACAACTTGTTTCTTTAGTCATTTTTTTTAATTATTTCATTGATCATTGAATATTTTTAATGGAAATTGATTGAAAAATAATAATTCATCCAATGAATTATATAATTTAATGTTTTAATTATGTTATTGAGTTTATATTATTGATTTTAGACTAATTATTTTTCACTAACAATTTTATTTTTTGGATGTAAATTTAATGAAGTAACCCATTGACGTATATAATGGTTGTCACCATTAGTTGATGATTGTGTGTGGGTGTATCCATGATTTTTTTCACATGAAAACAATCTAAAATTGTATTTTTGAGGACTATATTAAGGTATCATATTTGATGAAGGGATCCATTTATTGGTCCAACAAGATTAACACGATCTATTTAATGGTTATGGAGACCCACATATAGTTATATTCTAATTATTTTTTGAGGTTTTATAGTGTTGTTCTATAATGTTCAGGCACCTATAGTAGGGTAATGATGACGAATTTCATACATGTAATATTACAGTTTTGTTTAAGGGTAACCATTTACAGAATACATCTATATCATGTTATATAATCTAGAAACTTGATTTTAGAATTCCCTATAACTTATTTTGATTAATGTAAATGAACTGTAAATAGAATTAAATTGGATTGGTCTCTATTTATCAATTATAAATCAAATGAAAAAGGTTGGTTCTTGTGGCAATGATGATCAATTTTTTAGAATTTTTTCTTCAGGGTAAAGACACATCATTGGATATGAAATTAAAACACATTTTGGTGGATTACAATCTTTTAGCAGGTTACTACTCGAGACACAATAATAGTGATGATGAATAGTGACCCATGTCATGTGTTGTTTGGGGATATAAATAGTGATGCTGACTATGATCATTGTATTATGATATATTACATTATTATACTCAAATGAAAAATTATCATGGGGTATTCAAGGGGAGACCCTCACTAGAGACATTGTAGATCATGATGATAAATCAAGGATAATAATTAAGTGGGCTTGAGAAACACTCATTCCTAATTTTTAAGTAGGGGCAGAGCTATGAAAGGTGGTATTACATAACAAATAACCATCATGTTAACTTTTAAAATACTAATTCTATTCAATTTTAATGTAATAGTTGAATATATTATTTTTTCTATGAAAACAAGTAGATAAATTTTTTAGGGAGATAATATTAGTTCAATTGAACATTATTAACTTTTATTGATCAACTAAATTCAATGTTTTCTGTTATTCATCCATGGTATTATTCATTACTTCAATTTATGTATGATTAATTGTGGAATTGAAAATGATTTTAGAGCCATATAATTTATGGAACATTAAAAAAATTCATCCCCCACACAAGACTAAAAAATCAAGTTAGTATATACTCAATGCTCATAGTCATTAATTTTATCATATTTTCTTATTATGAATTACTTATGGTAATCATTTCATCCCTACTACATATAACTCTAGGTGAGGTGTTGTATATATATTTACATTATAATTTAATATATCAATCATTATATTGAAATGGATTATTTTTTGTTCTTCGTCAATAATATTACTTATTATGAGTTTTATTAGACATATTTTCCATTATAAGAGTTAACTAATATTGTTTATTAACAAATATAGATCTATGTTCCTCTATTAACATTCTAAAAAACCATTTTGGTAATATATGATTAATTTATATGCAGTAATATAATTCTTTTCTCAATCCAGTTTTTTCCAGTTTTCCCTAACTAAATCATTGTTTATCCCTTGTCTTTATGTTGTTGTTTTCATATCTTTTAAGGCTTTCACGACTAGTATTCAATCATGTCACATTTCTAAAATGACATTAATGATAATAATATTTTATTCTTTTTTATTGTTTGTTAATTTATATTTTTCACTAAACACACACATATATTCTGTATGGGTTAACCCTTGCATGACACTAGTTAGGGATAATACAGTCCTTATATTTGTTTCTAGATAGTTCAACAATATTCTCATTAAAAGTTTGTGTCAATTTTTCAATGACTCGACTCACAATGGCCTGCTTGGCCAGTAAAAAAATAGGCCCCAACACCCATAATCCAGACCTTATAGGCCATGGGTTTTTTCAGAGCATAAATAATGAATAACTAATGTGGGTTTCCTTTGAATAATTTACATATATTCATGATCCCATCAATCACAAAAAATATGCTATGTGGAATTATAATACAAGACACTATCATCATGAGTAAAAATCATGGATGACATAACCTCCAAGGAATAAAAAAATGTCTGATAGTTCATTACAAAACTTAATATGAAAAATACTTAAAATCCAAAATAGTGTTTCGCAGATTGGAAACAATTATATTAATTTTGAGCTTATAGATGTCAAATCTAATTTGTTAATCCCTCCCACTGTATTCGATCTATGAAATTGAGTATCACAATGATCCTTTCAAATTATTGATGATATCGTTACCATCTTCATAAGACAAGACTCTTTTCAAAAAATCCATTGTTGGGGTTACTTCATACATACCCTATAGGATTCCATGAAATCTATATATGGATAATTTTCAAACATAATAAATGTATTCAACCCATGAAACATTATAAGGGAAACAAAACACATCAACACAGATATAATCCCATATAAAAAACCCAAATGAGAGAGAATGAGGGTCATCATCTCACAGTATAACACAAGATGATGGGTATACCTAATCTCTAATGTTCCATCATTTATGAGTAGTATCTTTCATATCTGTCTGATGATTTCATTTTAAGGGGATACACCTCACTACTAATCCAAAACACGTGGGAGAAAAATATCCAAAAAATAGGAGACCATTGCCTTGTTATAACAGGTAGAGTAAAATTATTAGAAAAAGGAAATGAAGCCATGTAGTTTAGTAACATCAATATATCGTAGTACATAACATGGGGAACCAACTACCTGGTGTGATAGCATAGTACCATCTCTGTAGATACGTGATATGGGCCCATATAGGAATGTATTTTCTCCAAATGTAGAATAAAAAGTACGGGGGACTCATACCTTTCCATGAAAATGGAGTATCATCCCCATAGATAAGGAACACCAACCCTTAATAGGGAAGTAACATCTCAATCCTATCATTGGTTATGGAGAGTGCAAGCCTTGGGGAGATAGGGAAATATATTCTCCAAGGATTTTGGACACACAACCTGGATATGAGAGTACCATCCCGATATAAATAATGAGTACAAAGGAATTGTTCCCTTATACAACAAGGGATTACAATCTCTATGGATGGGATACCCATTTCTTCAATACGGGAGTACCATCTATATGTAAACAATTATCATGGAGCACTCACACCCTCGTGTGATGTGGGTGTAGTGTCTATGATGATATATGAGACTCTCCAAAAAAATAGTACCATCTCTATCTATGCTCTCTGATTAACCTTCTCGACCACTACGATCATTTAGTATATCCTAAAGAAGCATCTCACTATGAAAAGCATGCATGACATCTCAAAATCTAAAATGAATGCCACCATCAAAATATACTTGGATAATAACATATGATAGACTACACACTTGTAATAACCTGAGACAATATGAAGTATATATAAGATTTATATATTCATAAGAAAAGAAATACATGTTGTTTATGTGGTCCCCATGTCATGTGGTCTTAATCCTCTTCTTAAACAATTTCTCTTCTAGACGTTATTCAATGGGCATGTCACTGTAAAAAGTGTGAATGTGTCTTACATAGTGTGTCTCGACCACCTAGTGTGTACACATGTGGTCTTAGAAATTAACGTGTCTTGATGGCCTTGTCATGTTCATATCCATGAACATGGATATTCTCAGGAACTGACACATTCCCATTTACTCCCATAGCACATGGGGTGTCCCCCCACATGGGATCATATGCATGTGTAACTGGTACATGTATTGGATACATAGGAAGTGTCTCACCCCATGCGACCCAACCCGCACAACCATCGTTTGCACAACCATGAAGAATATAAGGGTTTATCCATTCTTGAAACCACCCAGATAAATTCAATTTATGGCCTTATAGTCCGTTCATTAAGAATATAGAGAAAAATGATGTCAAACAACCATAATAAGGGTTATAAATATCATTTCCAAACATTTTTAGCTAATATTTCCAATGTGTGGAATCTTGGGTGAGATCACATAATAAAATAATTATTTAAATAATCAAATTAATAATGCAATGAGCCTATGTGAGTGGTTGGAGTATATAAAATAAATAGAAGATTGTCAAATATTCGTGATGAAATGTTTATTCAATGGTCAAAACTACAATTGAAAATACACACATATGTTATTGGTTGTCCATTTTTTTAAAACATGGTTCAAGGGATCAAGATGATTCATTGTGTCCATTTTCTTCTTATATATATGTATATGAGCTTCGTATGTCATTTTAAGATGAATATTCAATGAAGAATGATATCATCCTTCTATCTAATCTAATACGTGTTATGAAACTATCCTTTGGAAAATATTTATAATAGGATATTTATAAACGATTAAAATATGTAGAAAAATAAGAGAGCTAAATAAGTAATTTATTTATTTTTATTAAACACATGGGCCGATGGTTTCCACAAATGATATTCTGGACCCAACCAACATTTATTAACTATTATGTTTAATTAATGTTATGCGCTCACCTAGGTTATTAGATTTTAATTTTGAGAACATATTAAGAATACATTCCCTTATTTTGGAATAATTTTATGCATATGATATAAATATATATTACATTTTTCTAAAAAATTATCTAGAATCATATGGACTCGAAATCATAAACTGTATCATCACCTAACTAAAAAAATATTTTTTAAAATATTTCAAAGTATTACAAAGGAAAAATATAGCACCTATATTATTCTATCCATTAATATTTTTAATAAACAAATTTTATAAAACAATCAAAACTACGAAGATAAAAATCCCCAATCAAGAAATCCAACCCCGATGAACTCCCATGTATGCTCACATACATAAGTGACACAAATCATGGGAATAGTATTTCTATGAGGGGCCATATATTGTTGATACAAGATCTCTACTATTAAATCTTTGGAGGAGGATCCATCCTCGAGTTGATGAAGTCTCTATTCAATAATATGCAAAAAATCATGCACGTATATGATCAACTAAGAATCATGGAAGTCATCATACACCCACTCTAACCACGGGTGTAATAAAAGGATATAAGAAACCTCGTTGTCCCTCTGTAGGATCTAAAATTAACTATAAAATCACACGGGTATGTTACCTCCTCATCACAATCATTTCAGTCATTGATTTGGGAATCGTGGAATCCAATCCGCTGTTGATTCAGTCCCATATGGCATGTTCTTCAGGATACACGCTGTGTTCTTCTAGATACACGTTGTGTCCTTCAAAAATTTCAAGAACCGATCTCCTTTGTCACCGCACCTAGGGGATCTTCCGAACCTCAATTCAACTATCCACTCATTTCCAAACTGAAGGGTTGAGGTTTCTCGATCATCATGAAGCCAATTCTATCATTTCCAGGCCTCTGATTGGCCCTCAAAATGTGGTCTAATCCACCCGTGTGAAGAATGATAAAATAACAAGAACACTTGATCCATGTCAATTTGTCTTCCACCATCACTGTCACACCTCCTCTAGGTCGTTACGATGTCATATCTTCAATTTGGTATTGTTGCATTGTGAAATTGGTGCACAATGATCTATTGTTCATCGCCCCAAGAAGAAAGCGAAGAACGTAGGTAACAGAGGGAGAAATCCAATAAACAAAATTGAGGAACGAACATCTAGAATCATTAATCACAGTGATGATCTGCTCCTATTAGAAGAATTAAACTGGGGCAATCAAATGATAACAAAACAACTATCATATCAATTTCCCGATTAAAACCCAGAAATTAATAGAAATTAATAAAATTCTAGAAAGAACTCATGATCCGAGGATCAAAATATTCCTGGGATTATATGTGTTCATATTTTAATCCATGAATATGTAAAACAGTAATTGAATGAACAAACCCTACCTCCATTCAGTGGAAGAACAATCACATCATCTCATTAGCTGATGAGGTTTATTGATTCTGAGATGGGTCAATTGCTCGAGTCGCCATCGTCCACCAACATATTCTCCTACAAAGCTCTAATGGAAAATCCTCAATTTCACTGGGTTATGTGGCTAACCCTTAAAACATTCCACATGTACGTATTCAAATAGGATGAATTTAGGTCTTTGTGCAAAATAAAATCATTTTAAAATAAATTATTATTTTATTTTATTTCAATTTAAACATACCAATAACTAACTCTTGAAGTTGTCCCACACTTGTCTATGTTAGGCCCCACATATGGTATTGTCACTACTCTGGACATAATGGATCCCTTAGATTTCTGATCAAGGCACCTATTTTATAGATATTCTACTTTTACACGAAAACTACTCACAGACTCTGTTTAGAATCAAAATTTATTTCAAACATTTATTATAAGCACTCTGGAACATGGAATCTCATTCTATTGAAAGGTCTGGTCACAAAAATATTCAAAATAATATTAAAAAATAATATACAGAAAAATATTAGACATGAAAGATATCTCTATGTGTGCTCACATTTCTAAATCATGAATAATGATAATAAAACATTGGATTAGATAAGATCATGATGAAACGAATGAATATTCTATTTTCAATCATTGGGTAATTGTGTTCTACATAATTTATTGTTCAAAAATAATTATAGGACACATCATTTAGTTTTTTTCCTTTCGTTTAAATTTTGATTCAGATTGATAATATTTTTTTGAGATTTCTCCCACCACCACCCCAAGTAGGCTTTGCATGTGCCAATGAACTTGAATTGATTTATTTTATATGTTAATCTAATCAAGGATCAGGTAATCGACCATTTCCCATGAATTTTTGACCAATGATCATTAAAATCTTAATTTTTGTTCCGTTTTTCCAAATCTACTTTTCATTTTTCACCAGTGGATTCCCCATAGTCCTGTCACGACATTTTCGGGCGATACCAAGCTCGATCATGACCCATATTCATTTTTTTCAATGAAAAAAACATTTATTTGTCAAGAGAATCATGAATATAGAATCATTATCATAATTGTAAGTCAGATTTGATAATTTTTTACCACGTCACCATGAATTGAAACATTGAGTGCATGTAGATCCCTCGACGAACACCTCATTGATTATCAGAGATGATTTAGGGTAAAAAAATAGATGTAGAGAACAATCTGTAGCCATAAGATAATATTTTGAAATGAATTGAGGTGAAGCATATAGATGATTTCCTAATTTAATGCGATATGAGTAGATCTTTAGACCAGCTGTCTCTCGGAAAAACCCAACTCCATGTCATGTTATAGGACGAATAGACATCATATAAACATCCTCAGTAGTGATGCAAGGTTTTTAGAAATTTTAAGGAAGACACGGTGTGTACTGCTACCTTAGTGTCTATGAACCCTCTCCTTATTTTAAAATATGTTTGGTGAACCACAGAAGTTGTATTCTATGTAGAAGTAGACAGACAGAGGCTAACCCCACAAGTTCCATTCTATATGGCCCGTAGTTTCATGTATCATAATACACATCCAATGGCATCATCACATGGAATAGTACCTAGATAGGTTGTAATTCCTTTTTAGTTCACCTGCACATCACGTAACCCTACCTAGATGGGATACATGTACCATCCAAAGGCTTTCCTATCCTATGAATTAGGGAAACAACCTACTTGGGCCACATCAAATATCATGTTCAACATGATATCATTTGATGAATCTTCAATTGATTTTATCTCATTCATTTTAAAATTTATTTTGTCCTTTGATTTCCATTGATTTGGTTGTGTGCATGTGTATTATTTATAAGAAATGGCCATATCATGTTAGTTATGACTTCGATGTTTGTATCCACCTCTTATCATCTGGTGGTGGGATTGGGTTAGTTGCAACTCACTCCTCGGTTTGGGTTAGTTTGTGACATATTAGTATTAGAAAAATATCATTTTCGGTATGTTGTTTGGACTTTTCCACTTAAGAGGTTTTTTTTTGGGTTTATGGAATCATTGAAAAAGTGTCTCAACTATAGCTCTCTGACTAGGGAGTCATGTGATGGTATAGAAAGATGACATATCCATTCATTAGGACCCTAACAAACAATTTGTTGAATCATCATGTGAAGACATTTTTTAAGGGATTAATGGTACATTAATAATATAGGACCAATTCATTGAATATAATTCATGAATTATCATTCCATTTTTATTGATATATATATATATGTATATATATATATAATCTTCTCTGAATAAAGTTCTAGTTGAAAATTTTCAAGATTCCACTATGGCACTATCCATCCATATACAAGACCATGTTCAAGATAATGACAATATTAGTGATAAGGCCTCGGTTGATGGTACATATTGTGATACTCTTCCTCTTAATGGTTAGGTAGAAGAAACACCACTTGTTAAGAAGTATATTGTAAGGACCTAGATTTTCTTTTCATGTATGTTTTCAATTTTTTGGTATTTTTGAGGAAAAGGAAGAGTTTTCTATAAATTTCTTAAGTACACACCGTGTACTCAATTACCGAAAGTAGCCGAGTGATGTCCGGGTCACGACCCTCCATATGGTCATGTTTGGTAACCTGGAGACCACATAATGAGAGGGTAGGTGAAGGCAAGTACATGCCGTGTACCTCTAAAGTACACTTACTGTAATTTTTTTTTCATTATTCATACTGGGGTCCTGTCTGACAGAAAAAATCATCTTTTCTCAACCTTGTTCATTTGTGAGCAGCCATACGACACAGATCATTGATGAACCTTTGATCATGCATTTGTTCCCGAATAGGACTCCTTTAGTTGCGTAGGAATCACATCGGTGAGTTCTCTCTTCATATTTAACACCTTTTTTTGATCCCTTCTCTTCAATGAGATATCATGGGTTGATATTTTTAGATGTTTTTGCAGATATACGTCATTATAAGGTGATTCAAGGAACGAGACTCATGAATATTGTTCTCCCATCTCTGAGGATAGTGGGTTGTGCCTTTCTGTAGATAATATTTGGGTTTTATGTGCAAAAGGTCCCAATACCCATGAATGGGGAATATGGAATTTATGGTATTAGCCTTATTTTTACCCCATATACCCTTTTTTTGGATAGAGTTTGTTTTTTATAATAGGGTTTACTTTTCCATGCTATAGAGGTTTTTACCAGGTTTGAGTTTTTAACGTTTGTTCTAGTTTTCCAATTAGGATTTTATTTGTTTCCCATGCCTAGTATTGTTAGGATCGAGTGATTGTTTATCTGACATGTTTTAATGCTATTGACTACATAGAAAAGTAGTTTTTGAGATCTACATGGGCCACATTTCTTTTCAATGCTCGTTTGAATTACACAAGGCCGCGAGAACCTGGTATAGTGGACCATTGGGAGAATGGACATAAGCGCTTCTCCAGAGTGTCTGTAATTATTAACATGATAAGAGAACATAGGGGGAAATGATGTTGTGTGATCCCTATGAGGGTCCATTGTTATGTAACAAGGCCACATGGGGAATTGAAGTTGAGTGCTTCCTCAGAGTGCATGAAGGTTAGCGTTAAAAGACTCTAAGGGGAATTAAAGGTGAGTGCTTCCTCACATAGTCTTTGATCACAATTTACTATAGGGGGAATTGATGATGTGTAATTCCCCATAGAGTCTATTATAATGCTAAAACAGTGGGGTGAAACTATGTGTGCTTCCCAGATGGTTTCTTGTATTTGCTGGGTAGGAACATATGGGATATGCAGTGAGTAATTTCCAAAGGGATACCTATTTCTGATTATCTGCTTTGTTTATATGTAGTCTTTGAATTATTTGAAACTGCAGGAATGTTTAATGGTGAATAATTCATTGTTTACTATTTCTTTTGTTTAATTCCTTCAATATATATTCATTGAATGTTAGGTAGAGATCTCTTGGTGGATTCCTACTATGATTTAGTCTCACACCCTATTTGAACCATGCTTTTGGGCCCAAAATGATTATATTTTTGCAGGTATAGATTAGGGAATGTGCCCTTCTACATCATGTACCTGACTGCTTCAGATGTAGAGAGCGTGGGACCAAGCATTGTCTTCTGATTCTGTGGATTTTCATACTATTATTCTTGTACTTTTGTATAGTAATGTATTTAAAAATTGTGACAAGTTTGACTACTTTACTAGACATATGTATCATTCCACAGTATATAGGTTCTCTTGTTGTTTCTTACATTCAATCTTATGTTCTTTATGGTTCTATGATATTAATATTGCTTCCGCTATTGTGTATCTGTTTTACATCTGTTGTGTTAGTCTTCCAATGAGGTCATATATTCCCCACTATCACACCTTTGTACCTCGCTTCTAGTCATCAGCCTCTGGAATGTGAGGAAATGTGCTTGAGGCCATGTGACTGACCAGGTAAGGGGCTCCAATGGGTGGATTCCAGAACTGAGACATTACAAAGTGGAATCAAAAGAATTCATTTTTTTTTCTTAATTTTTGGAGCCTATAGACACAGATATGATAGAAAGAGGTACTTAGTAATAAGATGTGCCAGGGTTTAGCTAACACATGTTTTGGAAAATCGAATTTTTCACGTTTCATGAAATTTTTCTTATTTTTCAATTTTACAATGGATTTGATTACACCATTGGGTTATTCACATGTTTTTGGTTGTTATTGTTGATATTATTCAGGTTTTATTTCTGTTACAACCCAATGGGATGAGGGTATTCCCTCTCATGCATCATATATGCACTTTCAATGAATCACATGCCATGTATTCTTTCCATGCCATTTAGTGTGAATTAGCTATAGAATGATGTTTTGATAGATGTTGTGCTATATATGAGTGTTTTTTTGATAGATGTATTGATAAAATACCAGCGGTTTAATTTTGTATTTATTGTGTATGGTTTTGACGGAATTAATGCTAAACATTGGTTCTTGAGGTATTATTGGCCCTCATGGATCAGAAT
The DNA here is from genome assembly GCA_963277665.1 of Viscum album. NCBI lineage: Eukaryota > Viridiplantae > Streptophyta > Magnoliopsida > Santalales > Viscaceae > Viscum > Viscum album. The sequence continues at coordinate 145,246,619 of OY728133.1, read as the reverse complement.
TTGGTGGATCATTGACCTGGTTTTAAGGTATACAACATGTGAGGGATTCCATGATTTGATTCGCAGGATGTATGGGCCCTCACAGATTAGAATTTGGGATATTAATGTTTTTTAGTATTTTTATAGGGACCAGAGTAGAATCAGAGCCTTACTGTTTGAAAATACATAGAATACACACCGTGTAATTTTGTATATACACCATGTGTTTTCGGTTAAGGATGAAATTGTTTTTCTAAAGTATCTGCCATGTGTTGTATGTACATTCCATGTAGTCTCTAACTATGTCACTGGCTGTCTGGGCAGAGACATAGGGATGCGAAGTCTGTGGGGAACACACAGTGTACCGGTTGTACACACCGTGTTGTGTAGACAATGTGTCCACCCATGTGACTAACAACACGGATGGGAAAAACATATTGTATATATGTCGTGTTAGTCTTCAACATTCCATGTAGTGAAAACCTTGAATCTGGTCATGTAACAAACAACACGGGTCGGTGAAATCCATTATCAAACGCTATGTTCATCAGGAACACGTCGTGTAGTGTTATCCATGTAATCATACGTGTAACTAACAACAAGGGTCGGTGAAGATCATATAGTACACACCGTGTCTGGCACTAACACACTATGTAGTCCTATTCTAGGAGGATAGTGTATCTTATTCATGTTGATGGTCTCGGGCAGGGGATAAGGATTAAAGTACATTCCATGTTTTAGGACAATACACCATGTGTTTGGGGTGTTACATGACTAGTTTTGGACGATATACACTCCCATGTGAAGGCATAAGTGGATATTCCATGCAGTTCAAAATACATTTCATGCATACACATTTTTGTAAAACATGAATGCTTTATTTCTATTGTTCCCTTCTAACTATTCTATTCTTCAGTCCTTGACACTGTTGATCTATGGTGTGCACTTGACCTTGAAGAGTCATTCCACCTAGACGTCCTCCAGGTTTGCCCCAGTTACAGTGCATTGATCAAATGCTAGACATGGATGATAAAATATATCTAGTCGATCCTCTATTTTTTGCCAGTATTGGCACCAACAGTCATTCCGGAAATAGGTGTTGATGCAGAGTTCCGAGAGTGCTTCATGAGCTTCATACAAACCTTCAACAGAGTACCATATCCAGCCCCTTCTATGGAGGAGTTGACTCGTGTCTTTTAGTAGCATCATCATCTGACCTTAACCGGGGTAGGAGGACATCCGTATATAGAGTTATGGTTAGAGTCCATTCTTTCTATCATATATCACATGGAGATTCCCTTGGAGAGGAGGGTTAATCTCTCCACATATATGATTCGGGAATCCTCCGGGAGATGGTGGGATGTGATCTCATAGACGGCATGCTAATATGATATGGCCTAGGATGGGTTTCAGAATACATTCTATGATTACTTCTATCAGGAAAATTTGAGGGCCGATGGAGCCTGAGAGTTCATGAGTCTAGAGCAGGGTTGTCTATCAGTTATAGAGTATTTCAATCGCTTTACAGAGCTGCTACATTTCACTTCAATCTAAGAGGTGATGAGTTATTCATTACACGGATGTTTGAGGATGTTCTTAGGAACAACCTTCGATCACAGGTGATCATTTTCAAGATTTCATACATCACATTTATAAACAACTAGGAACTGATAATGAAGTACAATTTGATTGATTTTGCAGTCATGATCCAGGGTGACTCGAAATCTGGAGTTAGTATCACTCTTGCTAACAGCAGGAAGCATCGTAGGGAGTACACACTGGGGGATTTGAGTAGGCAGAATGAATATTTAAGAAGACAGACGGTGTGCTACCAGTGCTGAAGGAGTGGGCATACGCGGCCACGTTGCCAGAGAGTCCCAGTGGAGTGTCGATCCTATGGAATGTTTTGTCATCTTTAATGCTTCTATTAGTTCTTCTCACTAGCAGCTGGTGACATGGGTTCTTTTATGACTACTCATTCAAGAACAACACCACATGTATCTCACCAGTCTGGGAAGTGGAGGTTGTGGCCTTGGTATTTAGTCACCAGGCTTTCAGTGATAACATGGTGGATCAGCTTAGTGTGGTCAGGAAAGGTCAAAGGGCCGCAATACAGGACATACATTTTTAGTGGAGCAGCCCCAGCAAGGGCATGATACCGGACCATATATAGTTCAAGGTATGATTCAAGTTTCCTTAGTTTTATCATCTTCTCTTTTTGATATAGAGGCTTCCCATAACATTATAACTTTTTTAGATGTGTAGCGACTTAGGCTCTTTGTCATTTATTATGATGAAATCTTGATGCTAGACACACTGTTGAGGACAAGAATGGCTACATTATGACAGTGTAAAGAGTTCCCTCTAGAGGTTGGTGGGTGTCACATTTAATGGGACCTCTATGTATTTTAGATGACAGTATATGATGTCATTCTTGGAATGTACTGGTTAGTTCTCTTCTAGGATATTGTCAATTTCTATCATCGTTGGGTGACTTTCACATCACCAGAGAGAGGATCATTTCATTATAAGGGAGAATGGGATGTCCAAGAGAGCAGAACAGGACCCAAGAATCATGGGTTGGGAGGAGTTATAGCTTAGATTTCTAGTCTATATCGGGATTACCAGGGGACTTCATAGATGAACATTCCTCTAGTGGTGGATCATTTCAGGGTTGTATTTCCAGTATATTTTTCTGGTTTTCCTCGTGAGCGAGAGGTATAATATTCTATTGAGCTCATCCCAGGAGTTATGCCAGTGTCCATTCCTTCTTATAGGATGGCCGCACCAGAGCTGAAGGAGCTCATGAAGCACTTGGAGGAGTTGCATGCATAGGGTTTCATGTGACTTAGTACATCCCCTTGGGGTTCTCCTGTCCTACATGAAAAGAAGCTAGATGGTACCCTTAGACATTGTGTTGTTTATCAGAAGATGAAAAAGTTGACAGTCAAGAATCAATATCCCTTTCCAAGGATTGATTATCTATTTGATCTTCTTTGAGGATCATGGGTGTTCTCGAAGATTGACATGTGATCTGGTTATCATCAGTTTCACATTAGACCATATGATATTCCTCTTACATCCTTTCAGAGCATGTATGGTCTATAAAAATATGTGGATATGTTGTTCAGACTCACTAATACACCTGCAGTCTTTATGGAACTGATGGAATGAGTGTTCCCTCAAAACATGGATTCTTTCATGGTGGTCTTGGTAGACTATATTTTGGTTTACTCTCAAACTCGACATGACCTTTCCACCCATTTGGACATCATTTTTAGTAATCCTAGAATGAATCAGGGATATAATAATCTGTCAAAATTCCACTTTTGGATGGACCAGACTTACTTCTTGGATCATTTTATCTCAAAGACAGGAGTATCAGTAGACCTAGAGAAAGTGAGAGTGGTAGTTTTCTTTGAGAATCTGAAGAACGTCTTTGAGGTACGACATTTTATAGGGATGGATGGAAACTATGGGTGCTTCATACAGAACATCTCATAAAAAGAAACACCACTGACATTCCTGACTAAGAAGGATGAAATGTTTTTGTGGTCAAATTCTTGTGAGTTATCCTTTCAGGAGATGAATAGAAGATTGACATCAGCACTGATATTAGTATTTCCAGATCCTGGGAAGAGCTACATTGTTTATTGTGATGCTTCAAGTATTATGTTGGGATCCGTGCTTATGCAGGAAGACAGATTCCTTTAATATGGGTCTTGGAAGTTTAGTCCACATGGGAGGAATTACCCGATGCACGATCTTGAGTTGGTAGTAGTTGTTCATGCCTTACTATGTTGGGGAAATTATCTTCTGAGAGAGTATTTTTTGGTTTTCACCGACCAAAAGAGTCTCATGAATATCTTCCCTCAGCCTGATATGAATTTGAGACATCGATGGTGGTTTGAGTATCTTCAGTCATTTGACATTGAGATTGCATACATGCCTGGGAAAGACAATGTTATGGCTGTTGTGCTAAGCATGAGGAATTATATATAGTCAATTCAAGAGGCCAACAGTGAGTAGAAACTTATGGATCTTTTCTCTGAGATGTATTTGGAGTTTCACGAAAGATAGGGGAATATGTTTCTATCTTTTATAGTTGTTACCTCTACTCTTCTTGATCGATAGAGAATGAGGAAGCTATTATATTCTGAAGGCCTAGTCCTACGGGAGAGTGTTTTAGAAGAGGACCCTCTTCCTGGATGGACCATTGGAAATGATGAGAACTTTCATTTCTAGGGGCACGTATGTGTGTCAGCAGACATATGTGAGGAGTTGATGTGTGACTTTTATTCCCTATATTGGAAGTTCATCATAGGGTCACCCATGTTGTATAGTTATCCACACCATTTGTATTGGTGTCCATGTATGATGAAAGAAGTTGCTGGGTTTGTCATGAGGTGTTCCACCTGTTAAGAGGTGATGGCAGAGCATCAGCGACCAGCATGGCTTTTTCAGTACTTACCCATTTCCGAGTGGAAACTGAACAATGTCGTAATGGACTTTGTGATGTGTTTACCAAGATCGCCTCAAGGGAATGATGCAGTTTTTGTTGTCATTTACAGACTCCCGATGGTTTCTCACTTCATTCCAATCAAAGAGACCTTTAGTTTTGATAATATGGGATCATTGTGCATCCATGATATTTTACATTTAAATGGAGTTCCAAACTCCATTGTTTCATACAGGGATGCCCATTTTACATCATAGGTCTGACAGTGGCTTCAGAAGGCTTTGGGTGTACACGTACATTTGAGTAGAGATTACCACCCTCAGATAGATGGAAAGTCTCATCGTGCGATTCAGGTTATTGATGATATTTTATGAGCATAAATCCTTGATATTGTAGGATATTGGGTGAATCACATACCTCTTGAGGATTTTTCCTACAACAATAGTTTTCCAGTAACTATTCAGATGGAACCTTATGATGCTTTGTATAGTAGGCCATGACAATCACACATATGATGACTAGTGGAAGGAGAGGAATATATGTTGGGACCTCATATTGTCCAAGATACCATAGAGAAGATAAAGATTATTTGGAAGTGTATGGATACTGTACAGTATTGACAAAAGTCTTATGTTGATCAGTGGAGATGACCTCTGGAGATCGAGGTTGGAAATCAGGTTTTTATCCGTGTCACACTGAGGTTGTGTCGCTAGAGGATTATGATACATGGTATACTATTTTCAAGGTATTTTTGGTCGTTTGAGGTTTTGGAGATATTCGGGATACTTTCCAATCGGTAGCAATAACATCAGTGGTACTGGACCATGCAAGACATCTTTCACATTTCTCATCATCGACATAACTTCTCTGATGCATCTCATGTTATTCAACCCAAATAAGATGAGTTAGTGGTGGATGCATTGATTGAGTAGTATACAATACAAATTGTTAATTGTAGAACAAATGGTTTTGTGGATTTTATGTTCCTCTGGTATGAGTGTTATTGAAGTACATGCAAATAAAGGAAGAGCCTTTGGAGAGGGAGATCGATCTACGATCGCAGTGGCAAGAGTTGTTTGGGGATTGTACAATACACTACCTTTCTAGGAAATTTTTGTGATGAATTTCATTAAGTGGGGGATGTTTGTTAGATCTAAATCTTTCTTTTCGGTTTTTTCCATTTTCAACTATTTTTGAGAAAAATAAGTGTTTTATGAAAATTCCTTAAGTTCATGCCATGTACTTTATAAGTACACTCTCTGTACTTGGTTACCGTAGGTAGCCATGTACTGGCCGTGTCACTGCCATGGACACAACCTTGTGTGGTTACCTGAACACCGCCTAATGCGGTGGCTAGTGAAGGAATGTACACACCGTGTAATTTCTTTTTTTCATTAAACCTATCGAGATCACACCTGATGGACAGAACCTTCTTCCTCTTGACCATGTTCGTTCAAGAGCGTCCGCAAGGTGTATATATTCATCGAGAACTCGATCAAGAATCCGTTCTACAAATAGAACTCTATCAGTTGCTTTGGAATTGCATCATTGACTTCTCTCTTCATATTTAACACTTTATTTTTACTCCTCTCTCATGAGATATCATGGGTTAAAAGTTTTAGACATTTTTGTTGATCTACGACATTCTAAGGTTATTCATGGCCCATGACTCATGTATAATGATCTCCAATCATAGAGATAGGTTATTTGTGCCTTTTCATAGATAGTCATTGTGTTCTATCTAAAAAAGTGACCAATACCCATGAACATGGTATTGCACATTTACAGTTTTAGTCGTATTATTTCGTATTATACAGTAGTTTTTTTAGATAGATGTAGTTTGTTCAGAATATGGTTTAATTTTCCAAACTATGGAGGTTTTTCTCTTTTATACTTTTGGATAGTTTTTTCTAGTTTTCCTATTAGGCTAATGTTTTATTCACATGCATAGTATTGTCACAATGGGAGATTGTTTATCCGAAATGTTTTTATGTTATAGAATAGTCATCAAAGTAGTTCTGGATGTTAACATTGGACACTTTCCTTTTCTATGGTCATTTGACATACACATGGTCGTGAGAACATGGTGTAGTAGACCATAGAGAGAATGGACGTAAGGGATTCTCTAGAGATTCTGCAATTGTTATCATTCTATGAGGCCATATGGGGAATTGACGTTGAGTTATCCCTCATATGGTATATAGTTACGTTATGAGGCCACATGGGGAATTGTTGTTGAGTTCTTTCTTAGAGTGCCTATAGGTTACCGTTAAAATATTATAGTGGGAGTTGATGGTGAGTGCTTCCTCAGAGAGTCATTGATCACACTTGTCTATAGGGGGAATTAATGAAAACTGCTTCCTCAGAGAGTCTATTATAATGTTGAACCAAAGGGGTGAGACTGTGTGTGCTTCCTAGAGGGTTCCTTGTGTTTTCTAGGTAGGACTAGAGGGGATAGGATGTGAGTACATCCTAGAGGGTTACCTATTTATGATTATCGGAATACTTGATATGTAATATTAGAATTCATTGAAACATTGGGAAGGTTTATAGGTCAGTACTTATTTTTTTTACAATTTCAATTGTTTAGTGACTTCCATATATATTTACTGTCAGATAGGCACAAATCTCTTGGTGGTGGCCTACTGGGATTTAGTCTTACACACTATTTGGGCCCTAATTTTTATCCCAAATATATTATATTGTTACAGGTATAGATAAGAGAAATCAACCTTCTACATTAGGTACTTGACTGCTTTGGAGCTGGAGATCATGAGACCAAGATTTGTCTTACGATGTTGTGAAGATGCTTTCTATATTTCTTGTACTTTGGTTTTCTACTTTATTTCAGCATTGTAACATGGTTGGTTCCTTTCCTTGAAATGTATATTATGAATCATTATATATTTTCTCTAGTTGTTTTTTATTTTTAGTCTTCTTTTGTTTACTATTGTATGATATTACAACTGCTTTTTCTATTGTGTGGCTGTTTTACTTCAGCTGTGTTACTCTGCTAATGGGGGCATAGTTTCCACAAAATCACACCCATGGCCCTTGCTGCTAGTCAGCAACCTCAGGAATTTGGGGAAATGTTCTTGATTCCATGGGACCAACTGGTTAAGGGGGGCCTCTAGGTGGCTTCCAAAACTGGGATGTTACATATATAATATAATAATAACAGGTAGGGAACATGAACATTATTAGCATACCCTGTCAGTTCAATATTTAGAGACTGTTGAGGTTTTACTGTGATGCATATCCCCATGTATCAGAGGATTGGATATAGTCGGTGGATCATATCTACGTGGATATTCATATTTAGATTGACCAGGATATGGAACTTGTAGCGAGAAATTTCCATTTAGTAGTTGGGTTTTGATGGAGCCTTATTATGTAGATCCATAATGAGTCAACAGTCTTGTAGAACATCTTCATTCAATTGTTTCATGTGGAGTACTAACCTTAAAACATAATATCAGTTGGAATCTTGTATCTTATAAGTATTTATCATTGATTGATGATGGTGGGAGAGTTTTTGCAGAGGTTCACTATCCTTACATGCTACACCCTAATCATGATCTGGGTAGCTATTTACGAGTACATGTAATTGAGAACGGTCTCCATAGAGATATCTATGGAAGCTTTGGGACCTTGTGAATACCCAACTATGATGGGTGTGGTAGATCAGGATTTACTAATCAAGATATTTCTATAATATAGATTCCAGATAGCTAGATATGTTATTATGGTTAATAGAGTATAGTTATTTGTAGTAGCTTGTAGGAACTAGTCGATGAGATATCTGAGTAGGAGACCCTTTCGCATAAAGGATTAGACTCGCAGGTTTAAAGGAATGAGAAAATTACATTGAAAAAGTATCCCATACAGGGGATGGGATTTTCATATGATGGGAGAGGTCACATGGAATGGAAGTACCTAACTATTGGTACTGATTAACCCATGTTTATTGCTGACGGACTACCACAATAGATGTAGTGTCGTGGTCATGGATCTCCCATGTGTGTATAGGGTGGTCACTACAGGGAGGAGGTGGAATAGGAGTAGTATGAGAAATTTCTATAGGATTACTCTATGAGGTCCCCCATTCCACCATGTGGCACACATAAGGATTAGGGAGAATGCGGTAGGGTCCACAAATAACTCCATGATTTGGAGGCATATGACATCGTAATGCAGGAGATGATCAGAATAATGATCTATAATTACACTAATCCTACCTATTTACTATTAGAAAAAGGATACATCCATTCATTAATATTTATATTCCTTATTCATGATCTTTAGGTCCCATTTAAGTCATTATTAATACAACTTCATCTTGAGGATCGTATAGGGAATGCTTCTTCGGTATCATTCATCTATTGGCAGTGTGTGCTATCTATTAAGGGAGGGAGGTTGACATGATTCCATTTTTGTCACCATGATAGAACTATATGACATAATAATAGTTTTCAGTTTGTTATCCACTGTCTGATTCCATATCAACTATCCTCGATGATATCTCAGTTACCTATGCACTAATGGGAAGAGATTATCCTTTTCTGGCTAGATAAATCCCATGAAAGGGAATGTGGTTTATGCTGGAAGATGTTTTGAGCCCATTACCCATAATTTGTAGAATTTATCCCATGGTTCATATGAATAATCAAGAATACATGTTCATTTAGTATTGGATGATTATATATATGTCTTCCCCTTGGATGTTACAAGACTTCCTCAAAGAGCGTATTCTGATTTTTTCATCGACTTGAATCCATGGAAATACCTTATATGTTCTACAACATTTTTGATGGCACCTAAATTGATCACTGTTTAATATTCATAGTAGTAGGACCGTGGTGGAAAATGATTCGTAAGACACATTGCTCCCCCTAGGAATCTTGACTGTCTTTTGTGAAAAAAGAAGGATGGGATCATGCATATTTTTGTGGATTATAGTCACCTGAATTAGGAAGGGATGAAGATTAAATAATCTTATATGAGGATTTATGACATCTTTAATTTGTTATTATGTGAAAGATGGTCCCCGAAGATTGATATGATGTCTGTATTCCACAAGATGAGGGTTACTGAGAATGATAATCCAATATTGGCATTATGATTTCACTACAAACACTATGAGTTCCTAGTGATTCCCACTTCTGTGCTGAATTCCCTATCTATTTTTATGGACTTGATGAACATGGTTTTCCAGCCCTACAAGATGTAGTAAATTTTAATCTTCATCTAAGACGTTCTCATCTTCTCAAATTTATTGTAGGATCATTATGAGGACTCTTGAATTGTTCCTAACATTATGTTAGAGAACATGATTTATGAAAATCTATTGAAATTTAAATTCATGATTAATAACGTCCAATTTCTAGGAAATGTGATTTCTGAGCATAATATATTCATGGATCCCACAATGATTGAGAAACTTATTAATTTGGATCCTCCCAAGAAAATTTCATATATTCAGAACTTACATGGCTTTATTTGGTACCATAAAAGGTTTTTGCGAACTTCCTTAGAAGCATTGACTATTTAACCACCCATAAATGGATATAAATTTCATTTAACTATTATGAACAGTTATAAATGGTCAATAAGGTGTTGAGGAAGTGCTTCAAATGTTTTATTTGGTTGTTACTACTATTGAAGGGAATTCACTTCAAAATTTACTCTGATGTCTCTAGAGCTGAATTTTGTTTTGTGTTGATGTATTAATTGGAAATAATCATATATGTGTAGAAGATGATGAACAATGGTTCCAGTGGTGATGAGGGGAGAGGTTACACAAGAGTTCCACACATCTCCCCCAACATTACATCCTGGTGTGTGGATGTCTTATAATGAACTTCAATTACATTTTTTTTGGTTTGAAATGAGATTGAGTGTATCCGAGTATGTGTCTCTATACCTCACCTGTTAACATGTGATGTAAGAGAACCAAGATCCATCAGGTATGTTGCATCCTCCTAAGATCCTAGATAGGATGTAGGATGGTTTATCCATGGACATAATCATATGAATTATTAAAAAAATAATGGAAATGAATAATTCTAGGTGATATTAGGCTGAATCATGAATATGCTGCACATTTTTCTATCATGTAAAGGAGTTTGGTGGTGCACTGTGGAAACTATATGTTTGGTGATTTTTAACCTTCATGGAGAATCTGTGACAATTTCCCCGGATCATGAATTGAAGATTACACAATGATTATCAAATGGAATGCAATAGATATTCAAGTACTAATTATGGATGTGTAATTCATTTCACTCATAGAAATAAGGTTATATGAACCAAAACATCATGGTGTTATAGGATATTCTTATGTATTACATGTTAGTGTTTTGTTAGACCATGCATGATCAAATTCCCATATTTTAGATTCAAAACAAAATTAGATACCAGTCTACCATTAACATGGAGGTTTTTGAGGACCTGTATGGGAGATTCAAAAGGTCCCCCTTATATAGTAAAGTGATTAGAGAGTAATATATGGTTGGCCCATATTTTGAGCAGACAACAATAAAGATAATCCAAAATCATTAATGAGAGAATCAGGAAGGCCTATAGAAGAAAAAAACCATAAAAATACCACCATCATTCGCCTTTTGAGTTCATGAAGGGAGACCACTTTTGCTAGAGTCTACCCATGATGAGGATTGTTGTTTATTTCTTTGATGGAAATATATTATTGTGGTTCATCAGGAAATTTTATATCATTCAGTCATAGGAAAGGTTTTATAACAACTCTCCCAACCCCCATAGTTGAATTGTGTACATGAAATCTTCCACATTTCATAGATGAGGAGATACATACAAGATTCTGTAAAAATAATTGAATTGGATGAACTAGACATTGAGGATGTTTCCACTATTGTGGTGGACCAATTTTATATCTAGTATTTTTATGGGTGGACCATTCATGGAAAGAATATCTCATTGGTTTGTTTAATGTGGAAGTACAAAAACATTGAGCAGTGTACCTGGGTGTGGGAGAGCTAGAGGAAAACCCAGTATCCTGTGTTATTTTCCTAGATTTTATTATTGATGGGAAATGTATTGACAAATAGAATTATATAGAGACCTATTTTTTCACTTATAAGAAAATGAAATATTTTTATATATATTTCTAGAGCTTTGTTTTTATACAGCGTGTGATTTCGAGGGCTAGAGTTCCAAGAATTAATTTTATAACAATATATTATATATTTTTTATTATTATTGTGTTAAAAAAAATAAAACATGATACATCATAAATGGTAGATATTATCAGATATCTAATATCATTGTTTAGTACAGAATGTAGTGTTTTCCCTAGGAATGATATAATATGAGTCATCACAGGGTGTTCAGAACCCTCATCTGTTTGTTTTCAATTTTAGTGGATTAAATTATTTAATTAAATTTACCTAAACCAAAATTCATATAAAAATATCATAAATATATTATACCAAGGGATAGTATCATAGTTTATATAATCATCATAGATCTATATATTCCTCTTCCCTTTGGATAATAGTGATAAATGATGATGGAATATCAGATAGGAATAGATCATGAGGAAAAGAACTCAAAAACTAATTTCAATCACATTGAGATCATGTTACTCATCATAGATTGATCCAAAACTGATTTGAGACTCATATTTTTGTGTTTCTTCATGTTTTTATTAAATGTTTTATTATCTTGATAATAATTCATCGATCACCCCCCATCATTTAGCCGATGTATGAGACAACATGCAAGATTTGATTTATTTATTTTGATCAAGTAATCCTAGATCATATTCATGATTGTTAGCCAAGAACCCATGGCCAAAAATAATTCAAAACATTATTTTTGTACCTTTATCTGTAATCTGCATCATGATATTCACTTGTTGATCCTCTTTGTCCTAACTCTACAATGTTTGGTGACACTAACCTCAATTGGGCCCTCTAATTACTAAAATATAAACAAAATGAGAATGATTTCGTGAGAATAAATCATATCTATAGTCTCTATAGAATAGTGATGTTCGATTCGGTTATTTGATGACAAGTATTAATTTCTTATGCTTTAGGTGCATGTGTAAAATGTGATGAATCCTCATCATTGACCGGATATGATTTTCAGAGATAAATGGATAGTGAACATGATCGAAATCTAGGTTAAAATATTTTTTATGGAATCAAGGTGAATTTTATGGATGGGTGGCCTGATTTGAAGTGATAAGATAGGATCAAGAAATCTGGAGTTTCTGTGGAAAACCTGACTACACGTCATGATCTAGGATGAACACATGGCATATATCAACTTTTTATTTTTAGTTCTAGGTTTTTTGGAAATTTTCTGTATAACAGGTCTTTTAGTACTCATTTACATACCATGTACCCTCCCCCCTTTGGAAAATCTTTACCCCTAACCACATTATAGAGAATCTTCATTGATGTACATAGAACATGTTAACCACTTGGGAAGCATTTTGTGTGACCCAACACAACATGTACCATAATAAACATAAATTGGGAACGAATACATGGACACAACTAGTAGAAAAAGTACAAATCATTGGATAAGATGGACACCCCATGTATTCCAACAACACAGTGTGTACATCTATGTAGATGGGATATGTGTACGGGACAGATACACAACCAGACTATAATGTGTAGCCACACACCATTTGGGACCCCTCAAACTCAAGGTAATAATTGATCTCCTTTTAGTAATCTTCTAACTACTATATATCCTTTTTTTTGAACTAGTATTTTAGACTACAAGTGTCCAATCCTTATATTTTTCATGTATAATGTGTTGGTCCCATCAGTTGTAGCTTTTGATATTCGAGGTTAAATGTCTAATATTGGAATTTCATTGGGTGACACTCAATGATAACAGTGATTAGTCATGATCATGATAGATATTCCTAGACATTACCCTCCAACATGGCATAGATGTAAGGTTTTGTGATGAAACATTTTAATTGACCCTCAAGTAGGGCTAGGAAGTGGAGTTCCTCCCTATTATGTCCATTGACATTCAACAGAGCTAGGTAGTAGAATTACTCGATGGATTCATTTGGGTGTTACACTCCAACATGGTTTGGAGGTGGATTTACCTGATATATTATTTCATGTGTTTGCATCATGCAGTGTTAGGCATCAAAGTTCCCTACTAGTTTATTTCGAATGCTACCCTCTAGAATGGATGTTTAGTGGATTTCATCAATAGATTCTTTAAGGTGTTACCATAAAACAATGATGGGTATTTGAGTTCTCCGAAAACCATGAGAGTACAAACCTCATGTCGTCCAAGTAAATGTGATCCATACCTATAGATGGTGACCCATCAAATTTGCATCACACTAACGAGATGTGTTTCTGATGTAGCATTGGGTGCATGAGTATGAGGAATGATTTCCACAACATGACACAAGCTTGTGAGGTGACAAAAAACTATAAAAGCGAGCCATTACCTCCCAATGAAGATAGTATCAATGTATTGACATTTATTTCCTGGGACTTTTGTGGTCATATTAGGCATGTGAGATGATTGGATTTGTTGAAGGACATTTGGAACATCTAGTTACTCTTATTCATGGTTTGTACTATGATATTGAGATCCTCATACTCTCTCATATCATATTCATGACTGAGCATATATATATATATATATATATATATATTCTTTCTAGTGGATTAACACAATTTATTTAGATAATATACTTCCATGAGAGGCAATGATTTATGAGATATGACACATGGTTTTTATTATTTGCATCTTATGTATGGATGAGTCTAGTAATATTTTAATGGGGGTGAAGGATCAAGAGGTTCTTTATATACCCACCTTGTTTAGACCTATTTTCTTGGATGAGCATTCATTCTCTATCTTATAGTTTTAAGATGTACTAGTTCATGGTATCATGATCTATATAATAGTTTCCTATACATTTGTATCTCTTATTTCATCCATTCACAGTTTCTGGGTGTTCTTCATGGTATAAATATAGTCACCATTTAAAATAATATGCCCACACAAGTTATGTCTTTTGTAGATGATGTAAAACTCGACCATTACATCCAATGAGCCTAGAGACACAATGTTCATTGAATGAAAGAGATGGTTGTATCATGGGATATAGGGGATGGTCTCTCTTAAATGTATATTATCTCCCATTTTTTGTCAGTATGGGACATATTTATAATAAACTGTGAATTTTTCCCTTTACCATTTAGTATACGCTACCATAAACTTATACTATATATATTTTAATGCCTTCCTAATGAACATAATATAAGTGTTTAATCTTTTCTTATTTCCCAATGAAAATATTTATTGATTTGTTTACGTACATTTGTACATGTATTTCTGAAAAGGACTCACCATTTTTTATATAAATTCATTTCTAGTCAGCAATAATTATCATATGCAGGCAGGCGTTGATTAGATACAGCTCAAGCCCCATTTTGGAATAGGTCATGACCATTATAGTCAGAGTGACCATAAAGGAACTACCATTGGAGATTGTGCCTCCCAATCCTCAAATAGAATTATAATATTTTCTAAATATATGTCATGAATTATGTAGTTCCGCTTATGGGTTCTGAACTCCTTCAGAAAATATGTGGTCACTCCCTATCGATACATTAACATGTAGTTGATCACAACATTGGAGTAATCACTATATAATATGTACTACATGCCATCATTGTATAGTATAAATAAAGGATCACCAATTATATTTATCAATAACTCCACAAGGAATCTATTCGAGTGCTCAATCTAAGAGAACAATTTCCTTTTCAATGTATGGGAAGTCAAATTGGTTGAAATCCTAGTGATGTCTACACGAATACTCATATAGTAACATTTATTGCTAACAAAACAACACACAAAGGACATGATAATAGATGGATCCCAAGAAAGCACTATCTCAATATTCACCACATCCATGAATAATCCTAGACGAGAAATAGAAATCTTCATAAATTGAACCATTTAGACAAAAAACAGACATTTTAATATGCATTCCATGATGTGTATTATCCTAATACAATTCTGTGACAATAGTTAAGTAACATGTGTTCTCATAATCTATAATATAGTATATGTCAATGTCAAAAATTAATACAACCAATAATTTCACAATGTTATCTTGGAAGACCCAATTAATAAAATACATAATCACATCGGTTTCATTAGTCACAGTAAAAATAATCACTAGGATATCATAATGTCCATAGAGATATCAGAATTCAACCAATAGATGATCAACATATAAATCACTAAATATCCATATTTGAACCAAAGATAAATCTTTGATAACCATTTGGAACATCAAATAAAAAAAGTGGTTTCACTCCTTGACATATGATACTTTTAATTTATCATGTCCTGGTTAACGTGATGATGAAAAAAATCGTATAACCTCCCATCCACCATTTTAAAAAATAAATACATATCCATATAGGGGGATGTGCAGGGTCCAATATATAAGAACCGGTTTTCTTATACCGGATAAAATAAGAGTTTTTTTTATTTATCGGTGGGTCAGTTTGAAAACCGCGCTTCGGAACGAGGTTCTAAGTGCATGAACCGGTTCAGGCAGTAAAATCCGGCTACACATGGGTAGTTAGACCATGCGGTTCAAGTCGTGTAGTTGATCGTTTGTCAAAAAGTGTTATCTAATTAATTTGAATTAATGGATGTTTTAATAATATTAATAGTGAGAGATTATTATTATTAAATGTTGTGAAAACATGTTTAATAAAATGATGGTCAAACGAGATTAAATGTGGATATTTTAATAATAAAAGATTATTTTTATTTAATATTTGGCTGATGTGTTTATTTAAGGGGCGGTCAAACGCCATTAAATTTAACGTTGCAGTTTGACCAAAGATTGTCCAATTAAAATCACGGTTAAAGGATTTTAATTGACGTTGAATTTTAATTAAAGGGAGCCTTATTTTAACATAATATCTTAATTGTAGAGACTTTGTAATGAAGAGTTTAATAAAATAAAGAGCGTATGATTAAATGAGAAATGTAATATATTTTTTGGGGGTGATTATTTTTAATTTGGATAAAAATAATGATGGATTATTTTGGGTTAACTTTAAATGATGAATTTCAATTTATTAATGATGGGTTATTTTGTTGACTCATGTTCTAATAAAGGTCATGGATTTTATTTATAGTTGAATAATAATAATGTAATAAGAAAAATAATTACCATTATTTAGAGTTATTAAAGTTATAAAGAATTATAATAGTGGTAATTTATGTGGTTAATTATTTTACTTAATACAATGAAGGATTAACATAATATTGTTGACTATATACATATATATTGAGATATATATATATATGTTTGTGTGTGTGTGTGTGAGTAAGAAAAAAAATAATATTTTTTTTAAAAAGGCACTGGGCAAGGGGGCGTGACTACCCACAGCCTCGTTTTTTCCCTCTTCTTCAATCACGTAGGCCCCACGTGATGGGTTCTCTCTCTTTTCTTTTTTTATTTCATCCCTATTATTTCTTCTTCTCCGACGCAAGGCGCCTCCTCCAAAACATTAGCGTAGGAGGGTTTCCTTCCTCACTATGTGCTAGACATCCAACCTGGACAGCGCCTGTAGCGCGACACCCTACATCGGCTTCTCTCTGCATAGCGGGACTCTCTACTGCGCGAACAGCCCCACGACCGGACCTCCTCCACCCAGGGGTTCCCCTGCTGTAGCTCACCGTTGACCCTCTCCCCTCCTATGGTGGTGGCTCACTTCTCTTCTCCTTTGCAGCGGCGCAAGGCCTCCATCAGCGGACCTCCTTGTAGTGCAGTGTGACTCTGGATAGCGGGCGTGTCCCCCCTATAGTGCGGCTCTCCCTTTGGCACACGAACCAGCGGCCTGCTCCCCCTCTTCCTTAGCGCACCCGACCGAAGTGGTGCAGCGTGACTTTGGTCAGAAATCCCATGTAGCGCAACCCTTGTTGTGGGTTCCTCCTTTGCGCATGGTTTTTCTCTACTTCCCCCTTGGTTTGATTCGATTAGCCGAGGTAAGTTTTTTTGTGATGTCATAATTCATCTCTTTGAAGTTTTGATGCAATTCCAGTGTTCAGTTTGGAATTTACCGAAAACCACAATTAGATTTTTGTTATTAATTTTCATTTATCTGTTCAAGTTTTATGCAGGAGATGTGTCAGGATCATTGGACCATGCTCTGACAACCGCAGTTGGGTACGATTATGTTTTGTCACTGATGTTGTGTAAGAAAAGGTATATACATAATTACAGTATATTTTATGTTTTTCGTTAATAATGAAATTGAGTCTGCGAACCATTGCAGCCTTTATCTGGTCCAGATTCAGTTTACCTGAGTTTTTAATATTAGCAATATATTGTTGTTTACGTTGCAGGATATATATTCACATATCTTTTATTTGTATAGGTATATATATATATATAGAGATATATATATATATATATGCACATCAAAGTCTCGCACGTGCGACTTCATGACCGGTAAAGAAAGGCGTGTTAACCTGGGTCCACTCCGAGGGAAAACTGAAAGCCAACATCTGAGTATATCGTCCTTCTCACCTTGAGGTAGGAGGTTTGTGCCTTCCCATAGAAATTTGATGAGTATTTTGGGCAAATTCCACCAATACCCTTGAAAGAGGTATTGCGTGTTACCTCTTTTGCTCTGTTGTTTTCCTGCTTTGACTGATTTCTGTAGTAGAGGGTTATGATTGTGAGAAGAGTAATTTATTTTGTGCTTAGGTTACTTTTCCATGCTTGTTCTACTTGTTTGGAATTTTTTCAGTTGCCATGCATAGTTGTAAGATAGTGGAACTATTGCTTTATTATGTTGTTTAGCCATAAAATGATATCTAATTAGTTATTGAGGTTTACTTGGATGATACACGCATACTATGAATGTTTATTTTCACTCAGGACTGTGAGAACCTAGAGTAGTAGACAAAAGGGAGAATTGACGTAAGGGATTCTCCAGAGTGTCATTAAATACGATGTCAGACCATAAGGGGAATTAACGATGAGTTCTTCCTCAGAGAGTGTGTAGTTCCTCGACACGGGCCATCGAGGGGATGAGACGTTGAGTGCTTCAACAGAGAGCCTTTAGTACGATAAGAGACTATAGGGGGAATTGACGGTGACTGCTTCCTCAGAGAGTCTATTAATTTAATAGCTGAACCAGAGGGGTGAGACTATATGTGCCTCCTAGAGGGTTGCTAGTACTGGTAGGTTGAACCATATGGGTTAGGCTGTGAGATCTACCCAGATGGTTACCTATTTCTTAATTGTTGTTGGCTGTTTACTTGTGTACTTTATATGTTAGAACTATGAAATGTAGCTGCTGTGTATTTCTTGTTTACTGTTCCTGTACTTTACTTGCCATGTATTCATTAACTGTTAGGCACAGATCATTGGGTGGTTGCCTACTGGGAATTTGTCTCACACCCTGTTTGGGCCATGTTTTTGGGCCCATGTAGACTATGTTGATGCATGTATAGATAAGGGCATGTACCCTTCTACTTTAGGTACCTGACTTGTTGTGGAGCTGGAGAGCATGGGACCAAGATAAGGATTGCGATGCTGAGGAGACTTTTGGCGGCTTTGTTTTTCCTTTTCATTGTTAATGTGTTGTTTCCAGCCTTTTGTTTGGTTTGGCTATTTTATTAGACTCATAACATGCCATGTATCATATCTTCAATTCCAGTTATTTATTATTTTATAAAGTCTTATGCTCTTAAATTCAGTTGAGAATATTGTTTACTGCTTCTGGTGTTATATATCGTTTAATTCTTTTTTATTTCCATTAACTATGAGGGCATAGTTCCCCTAACTACCTTATCGAAGTCCCTCGCTATAAGTCGGCCGCCTCTAGCATTGGGGGTAATGCACTTGAGGTCATGTGGGGAACCGGGTACGGACACCAGTTGAGTGGCTCCGGATTTGGGTCGTTACAAAGTGGTGTCAGAGGAGGTTGTTCTTTATTTTCCTTTTATCTTAGTGTTTTGGGGTTTGTAGATAGTAGACTAGGAATGTGTCGACGCTTGGGTTAATAGTCGTGCTTGGGACTGATCACCCCATGTATAAGAAATAACCCAGTGACCATGGTTGGGATTGATATTTATACTGGTTGCTGTTACAGTTGACATGATTTCACCATGGGTTACTGTTGTACATTTTACTGCTTATTGATTATGAAAAGTTTTAAGAAAAATTTCCTTGGCCTGTAATGGCAAGAAAAATTGCATTACATGCATCATATTAGGCACTTAGAGATTCATATGCATGCATATGTGTCATGCCATGCAGTTTCATTAGTAATTTTCCTGCTAATATTGATTGTTTTCCTTGAATATGTGACAAGTCTTACATTTATTTAGTAAGTCTTGAATAGATAGCATGATTCAGTGATACAATTAACATGTTTGTTTGATAAAATGCAATGCTGCCTATCTTGTTATATGCAATGATTTTAGGGTATAACATGTTTGGTGATTTAAAAATGTTGTGTGGTGATAGTTATTTGTAGTGACATTGTAGATTGCTGATAAATGATAGGTTGTTATGGATAAATGTTGTTGGTTTCAAATACCACAGAAGTAGTTTTTTTAGTTGTAAGGTGTATGGGTGCCTTATAACTGGGAAAATGGGTAACCCATGTATTCAAACTTATGAAAAAGTTTAAAAAAGTAAATCATAAATTGAATGGATCTTGAATGGGACCATCAGGGCCGCCTTTTTCAGTAAAAGGAATTTAGATGCTAAATTTCCTGGTAATGTTTGAATAACATTGAATAATTAAATGTCATGATGAAGTTGTTCTAACTTTCCTATTTTTCCATGTGTGTTGATTTAAAAACAAGTGAACTTGTTTTGAACAATACTTGTGTGTTTTTATAATTCTTTCAAATGTTTAAGGGTGTAAATGAATTAAATTTAAATGGTTAAAAAGTAAATGGCTCTTGAGCCTAGTATTTAAATTTATTTTTGTGACCAAGAGATAGAGTCAACATGTGGGCTTCATATGCGGCTAGCCCATGGTAGATAGCACCCTTAGAGCCTAATATGCCTTGTTTCGGTTGTGAACTTTTATGGTTGGTGCCTTTCGTGACGTTGTTCCTAGTAGGACTTTTTCAGTTTAGAAATACATCCTCATTTGGATGGGTGGTTGTTGACCCCATTTTTTCTTATTAAAGGGGTGACTCGTTATGACATGATCTGGGACAATCATAATGTGACGTGACATGACCCTGATGTAAATCTTCTTTGTGTTGTTCAGTACGATTTTCAGGTTTCCTCTGTGGTAGAGTGACCTGTGCATTAAGGAATAAGTTACAACCCACTATTCGGGAGAACGTTTGACTCGAGTGTTTCGACAAGTAGACCAGTTTATTTATCATCTTTCATGAAAGATATTCACATGGTGATCGAGGTTCATGGAAAATCATACATGGGTTAAGGTCTTCTCATATAGTATTCTGGTTAGTGGCTGATCTCTTTTTTTACGGCGACAAGGAAGATCTTAAGGTGGGTAGTTTCTCTTTTGTTTCCATAAACGTGTCAATTCTTACTTGGTAGCACGAATAATTTTTCTTGATGATCTTGGTTTCTTCTTAGTGTGCTCTCTCGAATGCGACGAGCATGTCCCCCATCTTGAACTCATGCTAGAGGAATTAGGATATCATCGGTTATAGGCCACAATAATGTTTTAAAGCTGTAGGCTTGTATTTTGATCTCCTTCGTAGTTGTTCACAGGGTGGGTGATTTCCATAATATTTGACTTACTCATGCTAAGGTAAAGTTTTTTTCAATAAAATTGAGAAGGTTTGACATCGAAATTTCAACAAATATCAGGTCAGGACTTCATTGTAGGCACAATTGTTAATCTAATGGTTTTAAAGACATGTCGTCAGTTAAAGGACGAGTGTGGGTTTTGGGTCAGCGATTTCATCCGAGGAAGCATGTGTAACCTCTGTATGTTGGTTGATGGTGTTTGATTGTTTTCGTTGCTGAGGTCCCTATAATGGACATAGATGTAAATCATTGTTTTGGTTTATGAGTTTTAAAATGAGTGTTGGCTCAGGTTTTAAAAGCTCAAGTGCGGTTTTCTTAGGAAGCTCTTAAAGATGCATTGGGCGTTGGGAACACAATGCGATCTTGCTGAATGGAACTTCACAACCCATGTAGGTCAGGTGATGTTTTCATTATTTCTCGAAGGCTTCTCATGGACAAGATGTTTTTGGGGTGGGTAGTTTTTAAGAACCTGCGTTCTTATAATGGATAAAATATGAGTTTTATTTATTTATCAGTGGGTCAGTTTTAAAACTGCGCTTCAGAATGAGGTTCCGAGTGCGTGAACCAGTTCATGCATTGACATCGGGCTGCCCATGGGCGGTTAGACAATGCGGGTCAAGTCATGCAGTTGACCATTTCTCAAAACATTTTATCTAATTAATTTGAATTAATGTATGTTTTAATAATAATAATAGTGAGAGATATTTATTATTAAATGTTTTGAAATCCTGATTAATAAAATGATGGTCAAACGAGATTAAATGTGGATGTTTTAATTATAAAAGATTATTATTATTAAATATTAGGAAGATGTGTTTATTTAAGGGGCAGTCAAATGCCATTAAATTTGACATTGCATTTTGACCAAAGAGTGTCAAATTAAAATCACGGTTAACAGATTTTAATTGACGTTGAATTTTAATTAATAGGAGTGTTATTTTAATGCATTTTTTTAATTGTGGCGACTTTGAAATTAAGCATTTAATTAATTAAAGAGAGTATGATTAAATGAGAAATGTAATATATTTATTGGTGGTGATTTTTATTAATTTGGATAATAATAATGATGGATTATTTTGGGTTACCATTAAATGATGAATTGTAATTTATGAATAACACGTTTTTTTTATGATGCCTTGTTCTAATTTGCGGTCTTGGATTTTAATTGTAGTTCAATAATAATAATGTAATAAGTAAAATAATTACCATTATTTAGTGTTATTGAAGTTATAAAGAATAATAATAGTGGTAATTTATGTGGTTAATTATTTTACTTAATCCAATCAAGGATTCACATAATATCATTGACTATATACATATATATTGCGATATATATATATATATATATGTGAGTAAGAAAAAAAAGAATATTTTTATAAAATATGAAAAAGCACTGGGCAAGGGGGTATGACTCCCCTTCCCCTTTTTTCCCCTCTTCTTCAGTCACATAGGCCTCACATGATTGGGTTCTCTCTCTCTTTTTCTTCCCTCTTGTTTCTTCTTCTCCCATGCGAGGTGCCTCCTCCCAAACTTTGGCGCATGAGGGTTTCCTTCCTCCCTAACTAATAGACATTCCTCCTGGACAACACCAGTAGCACCACACCCTGCTTCGGCTCCTCTCCGCACAATGTGACTCTCTTCTGCGCGAACAGCCCCACGACCGGACCTCCTCCTGCCACGGGTTCCCCTGCTGCATTGTGTCGATGGCCCTCTCTCCTCCTATGGTGGTGGCCAACTTATCTTCTCCCTTGTAGCGATGCAAGGCCTCCCTCAGCGGACCTCCATACAGGGCAGTGCGAATCCGTACAGCGGGTGTGCCCCCTGTAGCGCGACTCTCAATTTGGCGCACAGACCAGCGGCCTGCTCCCCCTCTTCCTTTGCACGCCCTGCCGATGTTGTGCAGGGTGACCTTGGTCGGACAGCCCGTGTAGCGCAACCCTTGTTGCGGGTTCCTCCTTCATGTAGGGTTTTTCTCCACTCCCTCCTTGGTTAGGTTCGATTAGCCAAGGTACGGTTTTTCGTGATTTCATTCTTCATCACATTGGATTGTTGATTCAATTCCGGTGTTCGGTCTGTAATTGCCCGAATCCACAATTTGGTTGTGGTTAATAATTTGTGTTTATCTATTAAATGTGTATGTGGGAGATGTGTTGGGATCGTTGGACCATTCTCTGACAACTGCAGTTGGGTGCCATTACGTTTTATCTCTGATGATGGGTAAGAAAAGGTATATACATAAATATTTTATATTTTACATTTTTTTATCATGAAATTGATTCTGCGAACCCTTGCGGCCTTTATTTTGTCCAGAGTCAGATTACATGAGTTGTTAATTTTAGAAATATATTGTTGTTTACATTTCAGGTTATATATACGCATCACTTTTATATGTATAGGTATATATATATGTATATATATATATGCACATCAATGTCGTGCATGTGCGACTGCGTGACCGGTAAAGAAAAGAGTGTTAACCTGGGTCCACTCTGAGGGAAAACTAAAAGCCAACATCTGAGTATATCGTCCTTCTCACCTCGAGCTAAGTGGTTTGTGCCTTTCCATAGAAAGTTGATGAGTATTTTGTGAAAATTCCACCAATTCCCTTAAACAGTGTATTGTGTGTTACCTGTTTTGCTCTGTTGCTTTCCTTTTTTGCTCCATTGCTGTAGTAGAGGGTTATGCTTGTGAGTAGAGTAATTTATTTTGTGCTCAGGTTTCTTTTCCATGCCTATTCTGCCTATTTTGCATTATTCCAGTTGCCATTCCTAGTTTTTGGGTAGTGGAACAATTGCTTTATTATGCTGTTGAGCCTTAAAATGATATCAATGTAGTTCATGAGGTTTACTTGGACGATACATGCACCCTATGAATGATTATTTTCACTCAAGACTGTGAGAACCTAGAGTAGTAGACCAAAGGGAGAATTGATGTAAGGGGTTCTCGAGAGTTTCTTTAAATACGATGCAATAACACATGGGGAATTGATGACGAGTGCTTCCTCAGAGAGTCTCTAGTTCCTCTACGTGGGCCACTGGGGGAATGAGGCATTGATTGCTTCCCCAGAGATCCTTTAGTATGATACGTGACTATAGGGGGAATTGATAATGAGTGCTTCCTTAGAGAGTCTATTAATTTCATAGCTGAACCAGAGGGGTGAGACTGTGTGTGCCTCCTAGAGGTTTTCTAGTACTGTTAGGTTGAACCATAGGGGTTAGGTTGTGAGAGCTACCCAGAGGGTTACCTATTTCTTACTTGTTGTTGGCTGTTTACTTGTGTACTTTATATGTTAGAACTGTGAATTGTAGCTGCTGTGTATTTCCTGTTTACTTTTCATGTACTTTACATGACATGAATTGATTAACTATTAGGCACAAATCATTGGGTTGTTGACTACTCGGACATTGTCTCACACCCTGCCTGGGCCATGTTTTTGGGCCCAAGCAGACTATGTTTCTGCTGGTATAGGTAAGGGAAAGTGCCCTTCTACATCGGGTACCTGACTTGCTGTAGAGCTGGAGAGTATGGGACCAAGCTAAGGCTTGTGATGTTGAGGAGACTTTTGGCTGATTTTTTATGATTGTTTCCATCCTGTTTTCTGGTTTGGCAGTTTTATTAGACTCATAACATGCCATGCATCATATCTTTAGTGCTAGTTATTTATTATATTATAAAGTCTTCCACTGTTAAATTCTGATGATAATTTTGTTTACTGCTTCCGCTGTTATACGCCATTTCCTTCCTTTTATTTCCATTACCTATGAGTGCATAGTTCTCCCAACTCCCTTACCCAAGGCCCTCGCAACTAGTCGGCAGCCTCTGGCATTTGGGAGAATGCGTTTGAGGCCATGTGGTGAATCGGCTACGGGCACCAGTTGAGTGGCTCCGGATTTGAGGCATTACACAATAAAACCCATTAATTAAGGGACCACATACAAAACCATCAGATTCACAATCTTAGTATGAAATTTATGATATGTTGAATAATATAGCTGAGTAGTATCGTTGTAAATGTCGATGAAAAACTCCATCTCTAACTATAAAGGTATCCTTAAAAAATCATTCAAATAGACGTCCATATAATCTTCCATTAATGAAGAAAAATATATTAATGAAGATACTATTACTAAAATGGATTCCCCTAAAAAATTATGAGTGATGGGTTGTAGTTTCCTGATCTCCAATCCCACTCACACTACCATGAGATCTATAAAACAAAAAATGTATAATATCATCCAATATATCTAATGTCATTAGACTAGTATGTGGTGATAGTCATTATGGGATCATAATAGGTTCAAAGACCCCATACCCATGATGAAATGATAATATTTAATTATTAAGTCAAAGAGAACCCAGGGGAAACTCTCTCCACCAATCTTGAGATCACAATATCAGAAGATAACTGATATTGAATATGTTTTTCCAATATAAGATTCAATGAAAAAAATTTAAGAAATGTTTTCCATCAGGATATTTGTATCATTGAGATGGGGTGTATTTGTGATACATTAACTATTATGTTTACCTAATAATGAAACAGAATTATCTTTATGTTGATGATGTCATTCACGGTTGAAAAAAATTTAAACACACATAAATGGGATCATAGGTATTTACATGGTTCACCATTCAATAAGAATACATATATCATTGGTATTGTTTAAAAATTATCCAATAGAACACAATACACAACAAAAAATAATTTACGAGGAATAAAATGAGTATGATATACTATTTCACACAATTGTCTCTTTGATGAAAAACTGATAGTTAATGTGCACCATCTTTGAAAAAATACAGTATAATAATGTTTCTATAAAAATGGATGTTACATTTACTTTTTTAAAATTTCCACAAATGAATTTTTTAAGAAAATATTCTTCAGTTTCCTACCTAGATGATGTTAAGAACCTATAGGACTTTGTATGGAAATCTCATTCTAATTTCCCAATATTATTTTTCCATTTTTATCATTAAATTTGATTGCCCAATATGAAGGATTTAAATCTTGTATAATGAATTTGGGACACTGTAATACACATCGTTCATTATAATTGAAATCCCAATATATAAATCATGATCTGATTATCCATAAAAATATGTAGAGAATTAAAATATGATGAGTTCCACAAAATTATAGATAGCTAAATATGATGATCAGGTTAATATTTAACAATCTTGTCTCTTCTCCTTCCACTGCACTGAATCCAAAATTCCTCATCATATTTCAATATTGCAAATATTTTCTATACTGATAAATTCAAATAATTTATCAATTTAGATGAACAATACATTCATCCATGAAATTATAATTTACTTAATCCTTATATTGGTGACTTAATATTAGTTTATATGGGAATTTTAAATGATTTACTTCTCAACCATATTCCCTTAATTTTATAGATGCCTAGAATTTTGAGTACATTATGAATTTTTCCAATATTCTCAATTATTCTTTTTTCAAATAAATTCTTCTAAAATAATATCTATGAAATCAAATCTTCTTTAGACGCTCATTTTCAATGAGTTCACAATTTTAAATTTTCAATTCCTTTTAGCTCAATCTGTTTTCTTCAATACTATGATTCAGACTAGTCCATCATATATATATGAATAATGAAACATCAATCATATTTTTCTCAAACTCCATTCTAATTCTTAATTGTGATGAACTATACCAATTGAAAAAATCAAAAAATATTCTTAATATTTCAAAATCCCCTCAAAAACACATACATTTATTTCCCTCATCTCATCTATTAATCAACAGGAATGACTAATCATAAATTATGATATGATGGATTTTGACACAATTGAAAAACATAAAATTTGAAATTAGAACAAAGATTATCATAATATTTTGAATACAATTACTTAGTCTTATCCCAAGAAAACAAATCATATATTAGTGAATACAATGAAATACTGAATATGATGGAAGAGTTTCCGATGATTCAACTTCTATAACATCATTAAATCACAAACTTGTCCCGGTATCTGGACTTAACAGATGTCTTTAATTACATTTAAAACTGAATTAACATCAACTATTTTGTTCTAAAATGTATTGAAACTTCTCTAAATGCCACCATCTAGCTTTCATTTCTAATTATCTGGAATATGATTGTAAAATATTCAGTTTTCTTGAATAAAATTGAATAGATTAAGATCACAATGATTTTGAACTAGATGAATATGATCTACAACAATTTTTTTTCATTTTTTTATCCCGACTATATAATTTTTAATATAATTGGATACATCTATTTTACTCCACATTTAACCATCTATAATTCATCACACCTATACTAGATAATTTTGATTTATAAAAATTCCAAAAAAATCAAAGAATCATCATATTTAAATTGTATCCACATAGACTCAGATTCTCATCCAATATGATCACACCATTTAAATCACATTTTGAGTGAATATATTGATCATTTACTTCAATAATGATTATTCATCAATATGATCAACTTATTGATTCAGTTTGGGAATGATTCATTGAATGTTATGATCATTACAATTCAAATACAATGTGAGGTGGTTTTATATTCTTCAAAAACCTCCATTAATTCATAAACATCATTTAGTAAAAATGTCAACACATTTAAAATGATAAAAATTATTAAATAAGTCCTAACAATATCCCCATTTGAATTTTTTCATCCAAAATTCAAAAATAATTTAACATTTTATCATAATTTAGTTGATTATTTATAATTTATTCTACGACTAGGAGATCTAAATCATTGTTGAAGCATGAATCATTGATATAAAAACCCTTTTATACAAAAATCAGTGAGTATGAAAACATCATCAACTTCCCTACTTTTCAGGAAATTAATAATAATAATCCTGAAACCACTCAAACTAATACATACAATAGTTCACACACATACAATGTTGAATTCATAGGTTACCCACAACTTGGCCTTTTTACATGCTTCAAAATAGATTGATTTTTGATAAAATTATCACTCTGGACAACACTATGAAAATATAATATTTTATGGGGGAATAAAACAAATACCTAAACCCTACTGAGAATGAACATGGATTCCCATGGTAATTTTTTTTAAAATCATAGATTTGGTAATGGGTTTTTTGAAAACATCACCTCCATGATTTGATGTTGGAACTTACTTCAAATTGAACTAATTATTCTCCAAATTTTTTGTTGGTGAAAGGATATTTGATATCAATATGTCATGATTGAGAATGTGGAACTAGATTACAAGTGAGATCAATGGTACCATTGTTATCACAACCCAAGAGTTGTGGTAACTTATCTTTAACAAGTA
Source organism: Viscum album (assembly GCA_963277665.1). NCBI lineage: Eukaryota > Viridiplantae > Streptophyta > Magnoliopsida > Santalales > Viscaceae > Viscum > Viscum album. The sequence goes on along the minus strand of OY728133.1, from coordinate 145,218,049 downwards.
ATAATTCTAATTGAGCTTTCAACCACACATATTGAGTTGATTCTTGAGTGACATCAACATATTGAGATTAATCCATATTAAGAGTCACTGAATTATACTTTTTTAATTATATAAACCACAATTCAGTCATAGAATGAATACTCCACAATATATGGGTCTTCATCATCTACATTTGCTACCAAATATGCATCTGAATAGGAATAAAAATAAATAATTTTTTAGTTTTCATACAAGGTTCAAAATAATATTTTTCCATTTATTTATATTATATTTTTTTTTAAAAGTATGTCAATGTGAATATTTTAGAGCACATAGAAATATGGAACATAATTTAAAAACATAAAAAATGGTGGGTCTTGAGGATGTAAAATAAAAAAGCATCCCATCAACTTCTAAATTTCTTTTTTGTCATCTTCTTTTCCAACTCATTATTTTTTAATCATTGTTACCACTGAAATCAGTGTGGAAACAAGTTTATAATATTCCATGTCAAACCACTTAAGAATTTCCTTATAAAAACATTAAATATAATTAAATATAAGTTTCTACCTTTTCAAAATTTAGACCATAGAAAGTATTTCATTTACGCTGGAATATAAATATCCAATACCATTTACATTTTAATTTATAATCCTGAAAAATTGTATTCATCATTACTATAAAAAACAGTAACATCATAAAAAAATTATGATGGGGGAATGCTCTTGACTATATCTAATGTAAGGATTTCTATGAAATAATGATTTCCTAAATCACATTTTCATTGAGAATGTATACAATTTGGGATACCATAATATTAGAAGCTATTTTATCTAATACAATGCCTTATTCAACATTCACTCTTAGCTTTCATCGTTACCAATAACAAATCCCCAATGGATGACAATGTGAACATCTTTTTCATGATCAACATTTATGAACTTGAATTTAACATCCATTTAAATGACCTTCTAACATCATTTTGAAGAAATAATAATAAAGATTATGATATTTTATTATCATTACACTGGAAAAATGGTCTCATAAAAATAAATAAAATTAATTTGTGAATACCCTATATAGACTAATAATTATTTGATTATTATCTCTCCACCTTCATCATTCTTCCTATTCTCATAAACTTATTTTGAACTAATAATGTTTTTGTTTTCTATTTTGGGTATTAGTATCCATATATCAATAATTTCCAAATGATATAACACTTTATTCATTACCTGAACCCATTTTGGATACACAAAATATTAGTTTTCAAATCATAAGGATCTACCAGAATTTTTATCAATCATTTTCTTCACAACAACCTTATTAGTTAGCGTGTTCTTGTCTTACATGGATAATTCAATGAATTTATCCACAAATGTACCTAAAATTATTCATATTTCATTGATGATAATATATATACTGCTAATTCGATATCATTGTCACGAAATATTCCATATTCTCTTTTCTGCTCAATATTTCCCAAGTTTCCACCTTTCTTTTTAATAACGCATTGACTTTGAAAAACACACAAGTGGTTCATAACATGTAGTATTTTCATAAAATAATTCATATCGATAAATATTTGAAATTCTCTCTTAGAAACATTTATCATGAATATACATAGTGGTTCTAAGGTCTTCCCTCCAATAGAAACGAAAATGAACAAGTTTAAGTAATATAATTATCGTCATTTCCATCATACTTAAATTACTTATTTTAGGGACCCCATTTTGTTGGTGATTATATGGATATCTATATTTATACCTAATTCCATCCTTCTCAAGATAAGAGGGAAATAATTCTGTCTTTATCATTTTTCAATTACATTGCAGAATACCCAAATTCCATACCATCTTTCCATATAATACTTTTAATCATTTTTACAGAATCTAAATTATGATTCATATAAATCACATAAGTAAGGAATGTAAAATCATGAACGAATGTAATGAATTAATTATCTCCACTTTTTATTAAACTCTTTTAACAATATATATAAGAAAGAATATACTGCAAGGATTTTTTATAGAACAAATATCACCTTTCTAAATCACTGAATTTGTAATCGTTCCAATCGAGAAAATAGTGTATCATCAATATCATCTTCATGGAAAATAAATGATTTTTTAGAAACTGTCCGAGTTTTATTACATGGTTAGTGTTCATTAGCACTTATGTATTATCCTTTTTGGCCACAACTGATTCTATTCCACCATACTCAAAAAACACGTGTTTTGTTTTTAACCAACATGAATCGTGATTCTCTTATATGTTGGGCTCTTGTAACAATATTAAAATCTTCAACACTTTTCACTATAAAACATATCTTTTTTAAAGAAAACATCATTACCCTGATCACATAATTTTGAAATTATTATAAAATTTTATTTCAGCCTGTCCATATACTTGGTTTTCATGGATTTAATATTTTATATTAAAATGATGGACAATCCAAAAAAATTGATTTTTAGAAATTAATTATTGTAAAATGACTCTATTACTTTTTAATGTCATTCACATAATTAAAAATTTATAAATCACTTGTTAAATCTGATGAAATCCCTCGATCAAAAATCCATTGGCATTAACCTTTTATATATTTTAATGTGGTTTCAATAAAAATATCTTATTATTTTACCTTTTAATTATTCCCATTAATCATATAAAAATTATTATTATAATTTTGTTTTAATGGTAACAATAAATGAAATCATTTTGCATGTTTTTGAGGTTATTCACAACTTTGATAAATAGTTTCAAAGGATGGAATCTATTTCCAATTCATATATCATTCAACATAGGTTTCGTCAATACAATATTATATGACTTATTTATTTGATGATACTGGATCCCCATAAATATTTTACTTTCAATACCTATTGAATTATATTAATGTGTTTTGTTAAACCAATACATATTTTTCATATTTTTGAATCTACAAAACTAAAATTTGTATCCATAGAAAGTGTTTTTGCCTATGAATCTTCGATAAATAATAGAATTATAAATATTTTTATCAACAAACCAATTTTCATTCTTATTTGAAAAAATAAATTTCTATGATCAATTTACGTATTGTTTATATATTCATTAATAACGGAAATATATATATTTAAAAAAGTTAGGATCTAGAAAAAAATAGAATTTTTTTTTATAAATTTTCTAATTCTTCACTTTTTCAGTCTTGGCTACATAAATAAGATTCCCATATTTAATATTTTTTTTAAAAATCCATATTTATTATAAACCTTTAAGATTATATTTTGTTGATCCTTCTCACATTTCTCCTTTGGACAATATAGAACAAATTCAGAGATAGTGTTTTTGGAAATTTTATTCCTCTATTAATATTTATAAATGTTTTTATGGATTTGTGCCAAATAATATTATTTTTTCTCTTCAACATCACCCTCATATTCTCATTTTTATTTCATTATTATATAATAGACTTATTGAGATAAATAATTTCATTAACCTTCTCCAACTATTAATTAGAAAAACATTATTTATTAATTATTTTTGAGAAAAACCAACCTCCATTATTTTGATTTTATTTTAAGTAAAGTTGTTCATTCTTAGGCATTATTTAAACTATTCATTAAGATGAAATTCAAGATGATCTTCTTCTTCTTTGGATCTATTGGTTGAAAATTCTGCTTCATTCACTTATGTAAAAATTATTCTTCATAGCATACTGAATTGATTTTTTGGAATCAAGATCATTTCATTATTCTTCTTCATCATTTTAAAAGAAACATATTAGTTTGGATTTGATGAATTTTCCATCATTCTTTATGAAATATTTTTTTTAGAAATGTATTTCATCCCTGATCTTCTAGAACATATTTCATCTTCATCACTATTCTTTTCTATATTTATTTGAAGAAAATTATACACAAAATACTAAATTGATCCATATTGAAAATAAGTAAATTCATGTTTTGCATTAAATTTATAGTACCTATTAACACATTTTTAGTAAACAAGGATAAAATATAATCAAAATTCTTATGTACCTCATTTACAGAATATGATTCACCATCCCCAACATCAATTATTTTATTATTGTAATATTAATTTTTTAAATCCATGATTTTCATATCTTTATCAACATTTTTCCCTGCTCATGTATTTACCCTTCACATTTCATGAGTAATGAGGGTTATGTTCAAATCATCAAAAGTATGTATTTAGATATCTCTTTCACATAGTTGATATATATTTGTATCCAACTCATTTCAAATTATTTTCAAAATCATTCTATCTACTATAGAATCATCTATATTTTCACTAAGATATATGATTGTTCTAAAATATTCATCCACTGTGGTGAAGAAGTCCCCAACAAGTTCGTATTAACCCATATGAAAATAATCATATTTCAATCCATATATTTTTAACATATCCTTTCATACCTTATTATTTCCTTTATATAGGATTTACAATTTATCCAATATTCCCATGATTGTGAAAAAACCACTCACCCATAGGAATTCACTATCTAATGTTTATGATAGTAAAACATTCTTTTCCCTTCCATGGTTCTCATGATTCTTATTATAAACTAATGTAAGATTAAATATATCATAAATAGGATGAAATAAATAATTTTCATATTCAAGAACATCATATCTGAAGGAAGAAGATAATGAAAAATTAAACCTTTCCAGATATGATAATTCATTCCATAAAATAATTAAATACATTTAATATTCACAAAATTCCAATTCTCCATCACAAAAAGAACAAGACAAGGTAACCTACCCTCTTGTAACATTTGAATGTTCCTTGTCAGGATAATTGAAACACTAAGAGAGGGAGGGAGTGAATCATTGATACATTTATTTTATTATTTATTATAAATGAAAAAACATTTACCCCTTCTAATTAATTCAATCCCTGGTGAAAAACATTCAGACACACATTCACTAGAAAATAATTATTTATAGGTTTAAATATTCAATAATAATAGCTACTTCCTTGTAATGGTTTGGAAGTGATTCAATACCACATAATCCAGTAGAAAAAAATATATATGTGGGATACAATGAGTTGGATTTAGCCTTCCCCTCATATAAAACATTTAATATAATCTAATAGTGAAATTTCACCCTCTTAGAAAAATTGTGTGAAACAATGTTTTTGTAACAAGGGATATTACATTTTATTATTTTAAATTTAAAAAAATGTATTCATTTGAAATATATATTAAAATTATTAACCATTGTGTATTAAGAACCTCATAGACATCATATATAAAACATGGTCCCATTTCCATGACTGGTTTTCACATTCCAATATTCAAATCTAATTTCCATTATGATTGATATAACACTGGAAGAATACATTTGATAAAACATTGAACACTACCTTCATCAGTCTTCAAATCCTAATATTGAAATCATGCTCTGATTATCATGCCAGATAGGGTGACCATATGAATATGGTGACACATAAAGAACGATAGAAAGATAAATATAATGATCACTAAATATGATGATTAGCTGAATTCCTTGCAATATGGTATATTATACTTTCACATATCTCTATTGAAACTTCTTCATCATAGCAAAATATAAAAAACTTAATCTCTCCTTCAAATGTAGAGGTCATCTCACATAACATGAACAATACTTCCAATAGAAATGTACATCATCCTTTTTTCTTTTATAGGTAACCCAAGAGTGGTCTTGGTGGGAATCTGAAATGGTTTATCTTTCTTGCAAATTCCCCAAATATTCATGATTTTAGGATTTTTGGGTCAATCCTGACCCCTTGCATGATTCTCAATTCATCTTGATTCTTCTCAATCATTCTTGAATCATCTCATGGACTTATACTCTTCTTCAGACATTCCATTCAAACACGAGACTGACTCCAATTTCCCATTATAGTTATATCAATCAGATTTATTCAATACGATTCTCTAAACTAGTTAATCTGAAATCTATGCATAAATATATATCATTCTTCATTTTATAAGACTCCATTTGGATTCATGATAAATATGATTTGATTCAATTGATGAATCGAAACATCTTCATTAAAAATCAAATTCTTCCTCGACAACACAACCTCTTTTTTTCCTTCAGCTCTTCACTTAATCCACTTGAATGACTAGTCAATAATTCCTATATTATGCCTATTGACATTATTGTAACAAAATTCACTTAAAATAGGTCATATATCATCGTTCATTTAATATTTTAATTCCTATGGTTTCTCCTGAACAAAAAAATATACTATTGGTGAATATGATGAACTAATGAATATGATGGACATGTTTCAGTAGAATCGACATTAGAAACATCCTTCATTCATCATCATATTCTTGCATCATGACATCCTTCAAGCATTTTTTTACATTGAGACATGATTTATAATCATTTATTTTTTAATGAAAACTACTGAAACATTTCAAAACATTGGAAACAAGCTTCTTATCAAACCCAGCCGGAATAGTATTGTCGATAAATAAATTTTATGGAATACACATAAAATAATTATGATCCGCACGATTGATATCATGATCAATAAGATCTCTAAAGTCCTTTAAACATTATAACTATTAACAATAAATTCTAATATTTTGGGTTGAATCACTTTCACTCCCCGTTTCATTCATCCTGATTATATCCCATGATTACCAAAAATGTGTGATAAATGATAATTACAAAAGAACCAAGAATCGTCATATTTAAATCATAGTGATGAAGACATTTATTCTCCTATATTATGTTCACACCATTCATATCATATTCATATTGTATCTGTTTAAAATTTACTTCCATTGACATAACTCTCTAATACCATTAACATTTGTAAGGACTATGGGCCCAGTTCCATGAATACATTGATTAATAATATTAAAATACAATGTGTGGTGATATTACATTCATATGAAAGATCCTTTTCTTTATAAACATCATTGACAACAAAATAAATCACCATGAAGGTAATCGACAATATCATCATTGTACTAACAATTGGTATAATATATCAACTATGATATATAACACTCAAACCATGATAATTGTGTTCATGGACTAACTCACAATAGTTTATATTGGTACTGAAGCATGATTGGAACAATATCAAATCATTCCTCTATTCATCTAAAGAGAATTGTAGTCATAAAAAAGCATGCCCTATATCTACTCATTCCCCTGAATAACAGATACATGAGAATGATGTGATCCACCTATTAGTGGTGGGGGAAGTATAAATTACGATCATCTACAAATAAACTACCTTTTTAATAGTTATGACTTCTACTTTAATAGCACTTCATCACAAGGGTTTCCCTAGAATCACATGTGAAATAAATGATCAGGGATCTTCTACTACAATGGAGAAAATCTATTTTATTCCTTACCTCCTAAACACAATGAGTCGGTAATTTTTGTGACATGTGTCCTCATCCATCACATGCATAACACCACCACTCTTTTGGATTCTGTAATTCTCTATGAGGTCCGAGAGTCTTAATACCACATCATTGCTTTTAATCATAGGAATGGATCATATTACTCTATTTGTGTAATACACAATGGTGAATAATATATATATATATATATAGTTTACTAAAATATTATATATATATATATATAGTTGACTAAAATATTATAGTACGTGGTTTGAATAATATATATATATATATATAGTTGACTAAAATATTATAGTACGTGGACTCAATCTTATAAGATTAATATATGAATTTTCTCTACAACCAAAGTATCATAAATATGATTCGAAATGATGTTTGTTAGGTTCATGATGTTTATATCTTCTAGATACTACACTAAAATTCGGTTCGCATGTGTGAAAACTACACTCGAGACACATTGACCATGTTTCCCTAAATTCACCTCCATGACTCAAAATAGGGAAACTCCAAATATAGTCATGTGGTTAAACCACCTCTAATATGGCACTTTAACTATCCAACCCACTGTAGACCACTTCTACAGAGGGCGATTGGGATAAGAATACCCCAACCCTACCACAATGAGACATGGTATGGAAACTAGCATCAATAATGAATAATCAAAATTGATGGCCTTTTCTTAATATATTTGTATGAAAACTATGAAACATATCTATAGATATATAAAGGAGAATATCTATAGAATAATTTAATATCAATCTTAAAAACATGTATGTAATAATATATCGGGAATATAACAGAGTGTTATAGTTAAATTCAAAATGTTATGGAAAAATTACATTCCCACACAGAAATGATGTACCAATCTAAAAAATAGGAATAAGGTAATAATAAGAGAGGTAAACTATTGATCTCCAAGCCTAACAAATGTCTTTGTTCTAGATTCCTGTTTATCTCTATGCTCCTCTGAAATCATTGTCAATTTTTCCTTCATTTTTATAAGACAAGACAAAAGTGGGAAAAGTCCATTAATGGTAATAATTTACATACCCTATATGATACCCAATAATAGAAGAGGGAGAAATAGGAGACACGATATAGGTTGTCAGATTAACCCACTGTAGGAGGTAAAGAACAAAAAAACAATGATATATGTTCATATATAAATTCCATATGACCAAAAAATGTAATCCTGATCTCACAACATATCCTAATATGATGATTGTACATGAATCTCTAAAGGTGGGTTTTTTGCCATTATCTGAAGTTTCTACCTGAACAATTCATGAGTATGGACCACATCACAATAATTTTACACAACCTATGGATGAAAAATCTCTAAATGACTGAGTACCCAATACCTAGTACAATAAGGGTATTCTAATCTGTAGTTATAAGACCTTCACCCATGTAGAAGAGTAGAGTCTCAATATCTGTGTACATAATATGGGTGACACACTTCATAGTATGATAGGGGAACAACTCCCAACTACGACATGGGATGTACATCCCCATGGATAGTGGACTTGTGATCTATAATAGAGAGTATCATATCCATAAAAAAAATTGGTTATAGAGGAACCATGCTATGATGGGTTTTGGGAGAACTCTCTTCATGGATATTGGATCCATCCACTAAAAACTGGATTACCCTCTTCTTTTTAAAATTTATTTTTGAATATGTATACCATTTTGTTATAGGAGAGTATGATCTCTGTGGATATAGGAGATAAACAATTAATATGTGATTACTATTTATATTTTAAACATCTTTCGATCTTTCAAGGATGGGTAAAATCACTCCTTTTTCAAATGACATCAAAATAATCAAAATTTTAAATGCTAAAATGTTATCATCTTGATGATGAAATTTTCCAAAATAACATTAAATCCCTGTGTGATGATAATTTTCAGACATCCTATATTAATACAGTTAATAGATTTTTTTAATGGAGGTTATATGGTCTAACTCTATTTTGAGTTGAAGAGGTAATTGTTAGATTATTCTCATAGCTCAAATTTATTTATAAAATATCGTAGCACCATAATGTATATGCATTTTAAAGAAACCTTTTAAAAAAATTTAATCATGAAATTCAATTTAATGTATCCATATTTTCTTTCAATATGTGATAGTCATGAGACCACATCCTATATGATTTGTGAAACCAATACATATTGTTATAAGGAAAATGGTTAATATTACTAAGTAATATTTTTCTGTATTTAACAATAATGATAGAATTAATGATGTAATATGTTCTATTTTGAATAACCATACTAAATCATAACATTTACTGGAAATATGAGAATATTTAACTCTTGATAAAAAAACTCGACAGTAATAAATTTGTATAAATTCATAGAACACCTCTTCAAATTTAATCTAATAATGATCCTTGATTTACATAAAAATTATAGAAAATTTTTCTGATGGAATATCATACCGAGGTCCCGTTGCGCACTACCATCCATCCTTGAACTAATTGAACATCCAAAAAAACTATTCAAACATTACAAAATATGTTTAGACAAATATCACATGATGTTAATTGTATATGATATTATTATTTACCCATATTTTAGTTTCTATATTGTAATATCATCCACAGATGTTTTCAAATGGCATCATATTAAGAATTATAGGTGATGAGATTTCATACTCCAACATGTTTAGATGATGTTGGTGAAGGGAAGTGTGTAGGATTAGAAGATTTTTCGGGGACACAAAAAAAGATAAAGATATTTTAAAATTATAATAAAAATGCTTCTGTAAGGAATAAGAGTTATGTTCATAACTAGAGGAAATATATTGAATTTCAAGTAGGTGATCATGTTTTCATGAAAATATATCATCAGAAGTGTGATTCAATGTTTAGTAAGAATGAATAATAATGACATAGTGACATAGAAATTTTGGAATTTTAGATTGAATTGGAAATTTAGAATACTATTTTTAAATAACCTAGAGCCTATCTAATGTAAATGTTGTGTTCTATATGAAATTATTAATAATATACATGAAATACTTAATTCATTTGATCACCATTAATAAAACAGAACTAGAATATGATATAACTTACTCTAAAGAGCCTATAAATAATATCAGTGTTGTAAAATAATTCATTATGAATCCAAGGGGCCAGATAGTTATGTTAAATTGAATTATTCATAAAATTTATGAATTAATATGGATATCAAATGTTTTTATAAGTAATAAACACCATCATTTTCTTATAATGTAATATGCGTCATAATTTTAAGGATTAAATATTTATAGAAAGGATGAATATAACAACCAAATTTCAATTTATTGTATGTGAAAATTTTAATTTTATCAAACTACAATAAAACAATCAATATAATATTTCATCTCACAATGATTTTAATTTTATAATATGAAAATATATGTTGAACATACTATGTTAAAATAAACATGGAAGGACTTTTTTTTATATTTCCCTAGGATATTTTCATTAATTAATAATTGGAATTTTATTATTTAAATATTCAATAATTTTTTATAATAGTTTTTTATAATTTGACTAATTTAGAAATAATTTATTGAACATTTTATAAAATAAAAATATTATAATTTGAAGGTAAAATGGATATTTTATCGAAAACTATTTTTAAATTCGCATTGGCTTTATATTCATATACATAATAATAATACATAATATTCATGTATTTAAATGAAATTAATATATTATATATATAACTATAATAAGTTAAATAAATAATATTGTGAATAGTTATTGTACTTTCTCCTTATTAATGAATAATATATTTCTTTAAAAACATATTTTTATTGACTTTTTTTGTTATATAGAGATAATAAATTCTTCCATTTATTTGAATGGAATCTGATAAAATGATTTACATGTTTGGAATGTTAATTTTTAAAAAATTTATTGCGAACACATTCATATTATATGATGTTGAATTGTTAAAGAAGAAAAAAATCATCATTGTTAAGGATGAAACAAGTTTACGATCACATTAAACAAAAAGTGAAATTATTCAAATAAATTATACACTCATTAAAATTCCATTTGATTGTTGTAATTCTAAATTGAATTTAAATAACATAATAATATGATATTTTTTGTTAATTTTTAATCAATATTACTTACTAATATCTTAATACATTTATTAATGAAATGTCTTCCACTAACCTCAGTAATCAAAAGGAAGCTCCTACTATCAGTCACTCACACATATTGAGAAATTTATCCCAACAAAAAAATAGAAATATTATCTCCAAAAAATAATTAAATATGACATAAAGGTTTCATTATTCCCAAAATACTAAACCAATGGTCCAATGTAAGTGATCCAATTGTTGTTTCCCTATGATATGGCAATCATTCTATAATAAAAATTACCTTTTTTACTTCTTCATTTCTCTATGTGAAGGTATGCAATTAAATGTTTTTCCATAACTAATTCAAATGGATAATAATAAAGATAGAAATATTGAATATATATAAATAATATGACATATTATTTATTCCCTTAACTTATTATAGAATCTAATCTACTAACCATTCACCAATTAAGGAAACATTTTTTTCACTGATTTGCACTTACGCCCGATCATATCCACAAAGTGATACATTTTATTTTACATGTCCTCAATTCAAGGATTATTCAAATGAAATATATTATATATAAAATGTTATTTTTAAAATTAATATAATTCAATATATAGAAAAATGATATCATATGTGGAATAAGAAGAACAACATTGATTAAACATGAGTGATAAAATTAAGTTGTTAACAAGAAAAATATGGAAATAATTAATTAATGTTATAAAATGAGTGATAAGATGTCATTAGAAGATTATATATGATATTATAATTATAAATACATCTATTTTATAAGTTAATAACATTTTAAAAATAATTATATATTTGGTTAATTCTTGTTTATCAAATATGAAGTTTAAGGTAATATATTTTATCTTAATTTACACTCCATTGAGATATATTTGGTATTATGAACATATTTATTTTTATATGGTGTATATGAAACCCAATTGATATATTTTAAATAAAAATTAAAATATTCATTATAATTTATTTTTCATGTATGTTTTACCCTTTTATAAGGCACCAATCACAATTCTTCAAAATATGCAAGAATATACTTTCATATTGTCATTGTTGTGATTGCCTCAAATTTAATTAATAGAATCTTAAAATACATCATTAGTAAATATAATTTATTTTATTAACCAAAATATATTGATATTTTTTAAATCTATTCTTACATATCTTCATGTCATTGTCACTTGAATCATGTAATGACCGTTTTTAAAAATAAAATGATCTTCTTTCATTTGATCATATATATTCTTATTCTATGTGAATATTATTAAAAATTGTTTTAAAAAATTATTTCCCTAAAATTAAATAATTTATTGTCTAAATTTATTGTTATTATTGAATTTTTATAAATTTTTAATGTTTCTTAAATGGTTTATTCTCAATATATTTAATATTAATGTTGAATATAATGTGCTATAACTTATATTTCTCTAACAAAAATTCTTGATTATTTTTCCATTTTATGATATTCATCTCATCTTATAAGTTAAAATAGTTTTATAAGGAAATAAATTATTTCAAAACCAATTTTGATATTTTTCCTTCATTCAATTTTTTATCCACATAATAAGACATTATTACAAAACATATATTTTGACTGAATAAATATTCTTCATTTATCTCAAATTAATTATATGTTTGTTAATGTTATCTTGCATCATCCACATTATTGTGGTCATTAGAAATTAAATTTATCTTAAATTCCAATATTCATTGTAACTTTATATGATTATTTTCAATAAAATATGTCATTTCAACAAATGTTGTTTTGTTTTGATTGTTATTTGATTGACTGGGAAAATATTTACATTTGGAAGTCTGTTATCAATATAATTTTTTTTGGATAAGTCATAATAAATATGAATTGAAATGTTAATTCAACAAATAAGAAATGTGTTAGACATGTAGTTGTGGGTGGGTTCGGAATATAGAGACCCCACCCCCATTTCATCGATAGTTCTCTATATAAAAATTAATTGGTCAAATTAAATTGATGTTATTATATAACCAAACTTCATATAAATTATCATTTCAGAATATTTTGATTTTATATATATCAAGATGAAGAAGGTCATTATCTCTAATATAATGAATCTAATTATTTTAGAATATAGTTATTTTATTATACTTGATATTAGTTCAGTGATATTATAAATATTTACATTATATGCTCTTGTTATTTATTAAATGTTTAGTGTTTTCAGTTGTTTACCTTTTCATATTATTTATTACATATTTACATGTTATATATTACACTATAAAATAGAAAAGTTTTTTTCACCATTATTTTTCTTCATTTCGTTATTAAGTGAGGTATAATTATTTGAATGAGTTTATGTATTCCAAATATTTTCTATTTCTGAGTTTTATATATTATATCCAATGTGAAAATTCAAATCATGAATGTGTCTCATTAATTAGTACTACTAAAATAATTGATATTTTTTATGTATTCCCTCACATTTTATGAAAATGTCATAAATTAGACACTGACAATGTTTTATTGGAGTTGAAGTTGTATCAACCACAACCTATAAAATTTTGATTGAATGATCAGGCTCCCAAATATTCTAATTGATGTTGGTAAACTATAAAAAATATCATTATTCTACATTGATACAATATATTCCTAACATTGTGTTTAAGAATACCTTAGGGTCTAAAAATTCATTCAATATTTAAACATCTTCGATAGAATATGGAATAATTAAATACCAAAAATATTATCACGGACAGTAAAATTTCACAAATAATGCATTTATTCTCATTACACTACCTGAAAAATATTTGTCTAGTTACTTTATAAGAAATATAATAATTATTAATTTAATAAACATGACTATATCCATTCTACATCATCTATGTTACATTATATAATAATAATAGATTCCCCTCATCCTATTCTCTTCACATTCAATGTATATCTGATGTATTGAAATATGGTTATCTGGATTGATATGTAAAATGAGTTTTCGTATCTTCAGAGAGTCATTATGTGCCTAAATTTTTTTCTTATAGGTCATGTTTCACAAAACCCACTCTAATACATCTGTATAAAATTTTAGGAATGATTATATTGTATTTAGTTTTCTAATGGTGATCTTCTTGATTGATCATGGGTCAATAAACATTGTATTAAAAACTCATCCCAACATCATTATTTAAAATATTATATTTTTATCTATTTACTATTTAATTACTTCAAAAATATATTGGATTAAATGACCTTGTTATTGTCTTGTATAAACACTTATTATCTACATTTGAAATATTACAACTCTTTTGGTGTGACCTTATATATGTATGTCTAATCAGATTTGTTTTTTATTATTCTACTAGTGGTTAAACATCTCTATCAGATGAGCCATTGTTTGATAATAACTTCAGAGGACATAAATTGTTCATAAATATTAACTTGACATCAATCAATGTAAACATTGGAACTACATATCATTAGGAATCGAACATCATAAAAACTATCATAGCTTATCAAATTCATATTCATCAAAAATTAGTACACATCAATCATAAAGAATTATTCTATTTGCCTTCATAATTTTTATTCTGATCATGAATAACCACTTAACATCATCATAGATTGAACTTTATACATCCACAACAATAACAATATAGTTCGATCATTATCATATCCCCCTTTTTAAAATATCATAATAACTCATCTAGAATCATTAGTTCGTTAATTTTGTTTGGGAAATAGTGGATCAATATAGAGTAATCTGACATCTCAAGCTTGTGTTAATTACCCATTAATAAAACCAACATAATAATTTCAAAAAACAAATAATAAACTATTTATATATTACAATATTCAATAATTTCTCCAATAACTGAAAATCATTCCCAAATCCCAATTTTGGAAATTAATAAAATAGTAGTTATAAAACAAATCCATATGATCAACAATATCTCTCTTCTATTTATTGGATTCAATGTGAAGAAATATTTTCCTATTACTCATATAAATTTTTTTCCAAAAAAATTATCAAACCACATAATTTCTAATTTAACACATCATTTAAAAGTCACAT
This sequence comes from Viscum album, assembly GCA_963277665.1. Classification (NCBI taxonomy): domain Eukaryota; kingdom Viridiplantae; phylum Streptophyta; class Magnoliopsida; order Santalales; family Viscaceae; genus Viscum; species Viscum album. The sequence goes on along the minus strand of OY728133.1, from coordinate 145,202,516 downwards.
CCAAATTATGATGCATCTTTGAAATAACTAAATACATAACTGGAAATAATTTTTTTGGCCATGATTTTTATAAAATCCCTATAAATATTACACTACAAATTATTATGAAAAAATCATCTTAATATTCTTTTAATATATATAAAATTGATCAAATTCTCGCGGTAGTGTTTCACATTTTCTACCATTTGGAAATTTAATCCTAATCAATGTGGGGGATCCAAAAACACTGTCTTATGTCATTGGTGGAGGATAAAAATGTACAATTCAAATAAATTAATAAATTCATTCATTTATAATTTATTTAGAAAAAAATTTCTATTTTATATATCTTTGGAATATATTCTATAATTGAATTTATACTTGTATAAGTATTATTAATGTTATGATAGTTATTACAAATATAAATTTTTCTAGGATATTGGATTATATTTATTGAGATTTTAATGAAACTATAAATTCTATAAATTATTATTATTGTTTTTTTCAATCTCCCTGAAATCGTCAAACAAGAAATTAATCCACAACATTTTATAAAAATTTTAGCTGACATTTCATATTAATTTTTTATTATGATATAATTAATTGAATATTGTTTATTTTTATGACAACAATCATAAATTTATCTAAAGAATAATGTTCCAATTGTTATTTATTTCTAAAAAAATAATTCACTATCCCAGTAATCATTATGGAATAAATTAATGGATTACATCATTGTTCCTCTAAAAATTCGATCAAAATTTATGTTCGACCAGTTATAATGTAAACAATATCACTAATTATTGAATGAATGGTATTTAATCACTAATTGACTTTATTTTTTCCATAAAAATTAAATAATACTTTTGATTTACACATTTCTTAGATTCACCACTACTCATATTCCTACCAACAGATATAGGATTAGAAATAACCATTGAATATTCCATAATTTTTTTTAACACTTTTGAATGATTTTTCAATTAAAGGAATATGTATCAGTTGTTTTTTTAAACATGTAATCCAATAAAGAATATAATTTTTTTCAATCGATGACATGTAACAAAAATTTCATTAGATCATCAAATGGAAAAACAGAATAATACAAATAACATAAAAATATCATATCATCTACATTGACAATGAAAACCAGTGTAATCATACTCTATTACTTCATATACAATTAATAATTAACATATAATTTAAAAAATATCAATTACATTAGGAAAATTTGTTGATTTTAATACCATAAACAATGGGCATGTTTCAAACCACACAGTTCTATCTCCAGAACACACTAAATTGTTATATAATTATAATGTATAAACTCAATATTTTTTTCAATATATACATGTTCATTAATTTATCCATATATGAAAGATTTATTATCATTTACCTGATTTAATTTAAAATTTTGATTATCTGAAATAACTATGAACATTATTATAGTTTGATGCCTAAAAATAGGGTGAAATGTTTATTTAAATCAAAAATTCCACATGGGAGTAACTTTGGAAAACTACCAACTATGTATTTTTAAAAATAATTATCCATGTTAATTTAGGTAATGTCTTAAAACACATTTTACCAAATATAATCAATCTCATCCCAAGGAGGTACATTCTCTATGGGTCATTTTTTTCAATTTTATAGAACTATATATTCATCATATATAAGAAATATTTAAATGTGTTCGCCTATATTGAAGGATATGTATCCAGCTATGAAAAAATAAATGAATTTTTATAAATTTAAAATTTATTTCATCCTTGTGAATTAATTTCTATATTTCCAATGATGTTATCCGATTAATATTACTGTTTAATTTGTATAAAATTAATTATTTTCATCATTATTACTTTCATTATCACAACATTTATTTTAGTCCATATGTACATGAAAATGATCACATTAAAGTTTCATCTCATTGAATAATTTTTTATTCAACATTATTTAATTTAGAACATCTTCTTTGACATCTTCAACACATTTTGTTAAGGAGAAAATTTTTTCATTAATTTTCTCATCAAAAATATTAAATAACTTTTACATCAATTTAAACCTATAATTTTAGCTTCTTGCATCAATTAATTATCCAATCAAAACGCCATATTCATATTTTCAATCAAACATTCATAAATAATTTTTTTGATGTTTACTATGAAAGAGAACCATAATGACATTTATGTATTTTATTATTCGAATTTTTTTATACCAGAACTCATTGAGAGAAATTTTAATTCTATTCAATTTAAAAAATATATTTTTAAAATAAAAAATTGTAAATAAAAAATATATCTAGATGAATTTCAGTAATTTTTATTCATCAGGAATAATAATTCACATTTCAAATAATGTTTTTTCCTTTATTCTGTCCAATTTTATTTAAGAGTATATAATTAATTGTTTTAGGTTTTAATTCCATATCTCTTTATATATGAATTGAATGGGATACTTGTATACACCATTAAATTTTATGTTTTCCACTTTATTATTCAAACAAGAATCTCCATTTCAATTTCCCTTTAAAATATTATAGACATATCTATAACGTTTTATTTTTTTCACAAAGATAATATTTTTTCATCTAATTGAAATCATCAATGAACATAATAATGTGAAAAATCATTTTTTTATTGATGTATCATATATCCATAATGATTATAGTGTTTTTTCATTTCTGTTCTGTAGTACATTGAAAGTAAATATTATTATATAATCAAATATATATACTTTATTTCATTAATATTTTGAAGACAACTTGATCATTCATTTTTAGTTGGGGAATGATTCATTAAACATAATCTTTTGAATGTATATGCTTTCATTTTTTTTCCACAATAGGCTAGTAATTATTTCCACTACTTGGTTATTTTCCCAATAGTTATGATACAATAATTATAAGTTAAATAATATAAAATATAACTATACTAGTTCATTCCCCCATAGTATAAAATATTCAACCATTATATCATTAGATGGTTATACAATATTATCAAAATGTAACTGTATAACCATCATAACATAGTAATATAACACTTAGTATGTTGTGTTTAAGAATTTCAATAAACATAACATCCATTTACATTAATTTTATAGCATTAATCTGAGTAGTTATTATATCATTAGTTTTTAATAATAATTAATTTTCAAATGTAACTTATCATCCTTCATGATATTTAATATATTTTTTATGATTTCCAAATTACCAGTTATATGGGAGGAGCCAAACAATATAGAAAATCTATGTGTTAAAGCTTTTTATATTATTAAGTAGTCAAAATAATAATTTTTATATCATAAATATATTATTCATATTTTTTATTTATTTTATGATATAGTTACATGTTTTTTCAAAACATATGTAAAATCAACCCTATAAATGTATTTTCTTATTTGGGAAATTATTTACATATTATTACATTGTTTTTCAAAAAAATTGAATGTTAATTTCATTTCATGAACCATTTCTCCCCCAAAATTTATGCCTAATATAAGAGTGATACACATTTTAACAACATTTATATTTCATGTTCATTTATATTACCCAGAAGAAATAATATCCAATGATCCTCAATCTTTTATTGAAATTTGGGTTTTCACCGAGATAAAATTATTGAGTTTCAATATATAATTATACAATTTATATCTCATTGAACTAATTTTTTTAAAAAAATATTAATTTTCAATTCTATTGATATAAATAATTTCTCATATACTTTTTCAATATATGATATTTTTTAGTTTTTTTGAAAACATCATGGTTAGTACAATCATAATAATATTTTTTTGGGGGTGTATATTTCAGATAATTATATGGATGGGTAAGGTTAGATTCATTATATATTTTCTCAATCACCTCTAATGATTTGTGAAAGTTTTCTTTTATTTTCATAAAATTATTTACTTCCCCAATAAATATTTATTACAATTTTTGTAGATCTTTTTTCATATAAATAATTGTTTATTAAGATAATTCAAAAACATCCCTTATTCTATAAACATAAAAATGAGTTTTTAGTCTCTTTAATTTACTCATAATTATTTTATTTTATTATTATACTGTTTTTTTGTTATTATATATTTTTTTATTCAACATTTTGGAATATTTATTAAACAATATTTTTTTATAATGACATTTCAATATGTTTTGATCTCAGCTAATATTCCATATAGGTTTTTTCACCATATTCTTCATCAATAATTTGTGTATACTCCTTTCTATAAATATAATAAAATAATTTATGATCATCTATTTTATTTAACTTCTATTGAACTATGTTCAATACAGTTATTCATAATGTTGTTACATAACATAGAAGTTATATTTTTTTCTAGTGAAACATTTATTTCATTTAGTGGTTCATTATCAGACCTATATGTTTTTATCCACTTATTCCAAAAATTCAAGTCATCAATGACATCCTCATATTCACCATATCTCTTTTCAAATTAGTTGATTTAAATTCGTTGTTGCCTCAAAAAAAATTAATTGGTTGTTTAATTTTATACTGAAATAATCCTTTTCAGTATTTTTAAACATAATTGTACAAATTATATAATTCATCTCCACATAATCCTCATATTTATCTTCATGTTAACTAAGTCACACTATCTATATATTATTTTCATGTAATTTTACATTATTGTAATATTAAACAATAATTTTTTCACTGATATTCATCTTGATTGATGAAGATTTACATAACTCAAATTAAATATGTTTTTTTCAATTCATCATGGGATAAATAATCATTTACATACATATTAGTTATTTTGGGATCGAATAGCTCGATAATATGATTTATATATTTTTAAAAATGGTTTAATCTTCCAAGACATCCCAGAATCCTTTAATGTTACTTACAATATTATTAACTCTAGTGAATTAGTAATTAATAGTTTTTTATGCCTCATTATTTGATATCTTATAATGTGATTCACTAATGGATTATATTTTATTCAATCAATTTTTTATTTCAATTAATTATTTGTTAATTTTTTCCCATTTTTCATTTGGTTTGATGACACCAATCACCTTCTTATGAAAAAATTATATATTGGGTACATGAATATAATTTAGAGAATTCTTATCGAATACACTATTTATTTTATTATAAAATTTAAAATTAGTATCTTCTTGAATGGGTGGAATCTATTCTATAACTTCATCTATTTTTGGACAATTCAGGAGAATGAAGATAGTGTGTCATTCATTTTTTCCTCAATGTTATATTTTTTAATTGAAGTTAATAATTATTCTACTATTAACTATATTATAATTATTCATGATATGGAATGTAATGTTAATATAATGGTAGTCTAGATACTCTAAAAAAACTTCATATTCCTATGAATATTAGGAATTCTTGAGTGATGGTGTGTTGAATTAGTGGTGATATTATTCAAATCCCATTTTCCTAAATTAAACAAATGTAAATTTATAGAGTTTATAATTTGTTCAAATTTATAGATTCATCTCACTCATATTAAATTATAACAATGAAATGAAATGAAAATTTATTCTACATGGTTCCTCTCTAGTTTGGATGAATATTTCAATATCAGGTTGACACTTATAATCCCATGTAAATTCACCAGAACATGATATGAATAAAAATGGGCCAACCCTGTTAAAAATCCATCTATCTCCAGAGAATTAATTATAAAGGGTATATCTATTAATAATGATGTACTATAATTGAGATTGAAAATATGAAAGGAAACATCAGTAATAACCCCCAAAAATATTTCTGGAAACAATCAATTTTGAATGATCCCAGTCTAGTATTACACATTTCTAGTGAATATATATCATACTATTATATGACTCTATTGAGTTTACATGAAAATAAAATACAATATTTTCATTTACAATAATTTAGGTATCATATTTTTTCTCACAGTCTAAGGATCCTCTTTCTATTCAACTACTTTCTATCACACCCCTATTTGGTTCCTCTTACTCAAACATGATTTTCCTTGGTTGTAAAATCATAGTGCTCTTCAAATAAAATGTATTAAATTTAAAAATCTATTAGTTATAAATTTTGTATTTTCATAAATTACCTGAAACTATTTATATAGATATATATAATTAGAAAATTCATATGAATTAATGACCTCCAAAAAATGATATTTAAAATTTTCCACTCACCCCTACTTTTTTATACATATGAAAACAATCTAGAATATTCTTAATGTTTCCTAAATATATGGAATCAATGAAATTCATTCAAAAATCCTCAAATATTTAATGGTATAACAATCATTGATAGAATACCACAACAACATCATGGTTAACGACTTTACCATGTATTTATGAAGATCATAACATCTTCATCTGAGAAATGTTGGTATGGTTCCTTAATAATAAAACCTATGTTTGGTATTATAATGGATGAATCAACTCAATTTGATATTAAGAATCCATTTGAAATGTTTTTTTATACTCATATTCTATTTATATAGTATGATTCTCAGGCTTTCACTATGTGATAGACTCATATATGTTCATCTAACATTATTTATTCATTGAGTTTTTTATTTCTACATCTATTTATTCTTAATTAACAAATAATTTATAAAGGTCTATGTTTACAAAACATATTATACTACATCATATTCGAATTTTTCATTTAATAAATTTTATTTCATTGATTTATGACCATCTGTCTGTTTGATATTTTTATGATCAAATTACCATGTAAAAAGCATCATGATATTTTATTGATAATTCTATCCCACATACTAAAGAACAACTAACATTATTTTCTAATAGAAATTATAACATTAACTTTTATTATACATTTATAATTATTTTTCTAAATCCCAAGAAATATTTGTATCTCTATCCAATGTATCATTATACATGAATGTATTAAAATTTAATGGATTTATTTATCATCTGATGTAATAAATTATATGTATAACAAACCATTGATTGGTGAAAATGTAAAATATGATACATCATTCAATAATGAATTCATGGAATTATTTCATTGAACACTTTATTATGTTATCCTTCATCTCCTTATTGATTAAAAAATGTATAAACTAACACATTACAAAAATCTTATCATTAAGGAGTCATCATATGCCACTCTAGAGTAGTCTCATTCAATTTTCCATCAAAATGGTATATCTGATAATCCACATCAACATAATCTTATTTTAAATGGAAAATTTTACCACCACAACACTATCTCTATTTTACAATTTTTAACTTCATTGATTTTTAAAAATTGTCTGATTATCATCTAGAATCATCAGTATCACTGTGTTGTTTTTTTAACTACGATCAACATAGAATTATCATATATCTCAAAGAAATGTTTTTTTCCTTGTAATAAAATGATTATAAACAACTTTAGAAGAACCACATAATAATAGTATCTTAAACATATTCATCTACTAATTTTCATGAAAAATATTCCAACACGATTATGAAAAAAATAAAAAATCAGTATAAAAAAACCCAAATAGATCATCAAATGATTACTTCTGCAATATTTTTAGAAACATTTTATTTATAATATTGTTTAAAATGAAAGAAAGGAAAATATTTTTTAGAATTTACCACTAGAATATATTATTTACCATCACGAACACAATTTTATTTAATGCTTCCAATATACTATTACATTATTATTTTAATTAAAAACTATTTTTCTTGATACGTTGAGATTTTTTACTAAATGATTTTTTGATAGAATGAGAAATTCATATAATTTTTAAAAAGTGTCATTCAAATGTTATTTTAAAGGATTAATTCATTTATGTAAACAAACTTTAATAATTTTTATGCTTTACAACGTTTTCTTTACGATACCATCCACTTCCTTAATTTAGATGGATTATTGTAATGTTATGGTGAAATATATATAATACATATTTCTTTTTTGACAGCATATTCTATAAAAATCATGTATGTTTTCAGATTTTGAGCATTGATTATGGATATTTTTCATAATGAGAAGGGTGGGATCAGAATTATAGATACTTATAAATCATTTTTAAAGGATTGACATCAGATGTGATAATATAAATGGGATAGAGTGTTAATATACTCTATATATGTGAATGGATTGTGGAGTTAGACAAATAAATTATAGAAAATTATGCACTATGTGAGGATAGTCTTGGCTGGGAGCCTTGAGCAATGAAATTATTTTGTATAGATAAAATTATTCTATTGTTTCTATAACAAGATTTTAGGATTATTATATGATCATTTGGATCATGATTGAATAATGTGCATTTTAGACACTAATGACTCATGTATTTTGACATTGTAATTATTTATTCCAAGACTCGTGATTTATTATCTATGAATAGTATGGTATGAACATTAAATATTATAATCATTGCCACATAAATAAATATATATTTTGAATATTCACATGATAATCAATTGATATCTCACATCATCCCTTATAATGATCATGTGATATCACCCTTTATTTCATTTCCATATTACCGAAACTATGAAGATTTTTTTAAGAAGGATATTCTTAATATGGGAAATATTATATAAGAATGTTGTTTAAGATGTTTAATTTCATTTGAGAAGTAAGATGATATATATTTATTATCAATAAACACTACACATTTATATATGTGGGTCATGAATTTTTGTGAAATATATTGAATTATAATGATAAATAAATCAATATTTAGATATGTTATTATTGGATAAGATGACACCAAAGTTCCTTTGCCATTATTGGTGTTTAACTGAATGTCCATTTCCCATTCTTTTATAAATCTCTACCGAATTGTAAATATAAGACATATCTCCAGGAAGAACCTATAAACAACACCAACAAGAATTAATCTAAACTCTTATGGAACCATCCATTCAAAAACATCCCTAATCTTACAATTATTGTCAAATATTTGGTGAATGGAAGGTATCATGGGGTATGTGTGATGTATGGTGGTTTTTATTCCCCAAAACCTCTATGAATGGTTATTTTGATAAATGTATAACTATGTGCGTGGGATATCCCCATTGATGAAATCTCATTTTACAAATGTGATGATAAATTTATGTCTATGTTTTTCATAAATAAGGATGAATATAAACAAAATGGGAACATCGTTCAACTAGGACCACCATGATAGGATAAGTCCATCGACCTCTACATAAAAACAATGATGTTCATATTTATCTATTAAATTTGACACACATAAGAATTAATTTACTCACTTGGAATCCTAAAATTCTTCAGTCACAATCATTGTTGATCTCATACCTATTTTCCTAGATAGTTTTTATGAACATATTGACAACATTTTTCAATGCATAATCCCAAAATAGTATAATTTCAAAGTGCTAAAAATATTAGGACCCGACCTTAAACGTTATATAATCATGAATTAAATGAATAAATCACATTGAGGATCTTTTCAGGATTAGAGTTTTATAGAATTTTTCAATTACTATGACATAAAAACTAGGGGATTACTAGTAGACACTGCTACTCAGTATCTATTTTTTTCATATAATAAAAACTCTTAAAAATAAACATGACTAGTTCCATGTTTTAGACAACATGACTTTTCCTTGATCCCATCCATGACCCGATTCATCCTTATGTCATGTGGAAAAAATTTCAAAAACATTGGATGAGAATAAAAAGCTCAGTAAGGTATAAACAAAGAAGGAAACTGTTAGTTTTTCAAAACAACATGTAAACCATGAATATCATGTGTAATACTTTTAACCTTTATAAAGTAGTAAATACTATTAAAGGAATAAAATATCATTGCATAACCTTTTTAAACAAAAATATTACCATAAAACCCATATAAATAACACATAACATATACAGGTAACTTGGGACATAAACATACATAAATGTAATATCCATACGATCGACTTCCACACATATCACAAAATGGAATAGCCTTAGGACTGACTTCCATACCCAATATATTGGAGGTTATAACGTAACCACCCATCCTGCTATTCACGTAACCACCCATCATGTGGTTTTTCACATAACCACCAGTCAAATGTCCATGTCCCATCATTACATATAAAATATTGAAAATATAAACATTTCACTAATAACATTTCATTTTCACTTACAATAAGTAATTTCAAGATATTGAAATAATCAATCCATTTTCAAAAACCATTTTATAATATATTTATGAATCGTAGTGTCCCATACCACATTTATGATTTTAATGGAATTATAATTTTAGAACATTAATATACATATAAATAAATACTGAAAACCATTTTTAAAACATGGACATTAAAGATAATGATGTAGTATAATTAATCTTTAAAACATTTAAAAATTATATTTTTGTTAAATAGTTTTTAACAAAATGATAGACTCTTGAATAAAAATAATTGAGAAATAACATTTAATCAGAACATTATAATATCAAGAGAATAAATTTATTCATGATATAATTTGAAGAAGGAAATTATATACACCATATAAAATTTAATTGGTGCATAACAAAAATGAATTCTCAATGGCATTGTAAATTGAGATGAAATACATTATAAAGACAACATCCTTTGATTAATGATGAATCAATTAAATAATTAGTAGTGAAAAATAATAATATACCGAATATAAAAGGATATTAATTTTAAAAAAATAATTGGTCATTCACACATATTAATATGATAACATATTCAAGAAGTACAAGTTAAACCCAATGAATTGAAATTTGATTAAGAAGTTCCCTTGTAAAAATTTGACAGCCTAACGACGTCACTTTAATATTCAGAAATAAGTTGATGAGAGAGAATTTGGTATCTAATCACTTGAACATAATATTTTCATCAATAAGGACATAGAAGAATGCATCCCAACATAATAAGATTTAAATTAAAAGACATAACAAAAAGAAGTCTTTTTAAAAGAGGGAGTTGAATGTTTCCCACATCGATTTGGTAACTTACAAAATAGATACCACATGAAAAAAAGATCATACAATGAAGACTCAAATAATAATAAATGAAACTATATTACAAAAATAGTACAATCATGGCAAGTACATACACAAAATAATGGAAGTATAATTAAATATAGCAGGAATCTCATGGGAATAAAAAAGTGAGGTGAAACCCTTTACCACATTGTAACCAGCTGAGTCATATGACCAAAAGTTAATAACCACAAAATTAATCACACAATCCCATGAATATAAAGATAATAATCATAATATATATCACGTTGAAGTACACAATACACCACATGCAATAAATAAGCGGCGAACAATGGAAATCTCACAAAACTAAAAGTGAGATAAGAAAATTCCTTACCTCGTTGTCTGACTTGACCCGTTCGTTCATTAACCTCCTGAAAAATAAACTACTGTCAGTTATACATGCTTAAGAATATTTTTTTAAATCTTATTTTTCCTTTTATATTACTTATTACCATGTTATAAACATTATGTAATCATTTATCTTAATAACGGTAGTTTTGTCGATATTTGGTACTTGTGTAAAAAAATGAACACCTTATAATTACAAGTTGATCGTGTGGTAAGATATCCATTTTCTTCAGAATGATATTAATGATTTAGATATCATATATATCATATATATCAAGTTTATACATGTATTTATAATTGTACATAACATTTAGAGGTAAGAAATGAAATGCACCATTCATGGAGACGATAAGTCGTACGTACGCATGAACGCTACTTCCATTTCTATTTATTACATTAATGTAATTAAAAACATAATTATAAATAGTTATAATATAATTCCAGTATAATATAATATACAATATTATTAACTCCATCTTTTATATGCCCCATATAAGGCATTTAACGAGTCATATCACTTTGATGGGGCGGTAGTCCGCACTTCCTCTAATGAGATTATCTTATTTACCACCTATGGAAACCATACATGTATGATATAAATGGAAAATAAAGAATAATAAAGAAAAATAAACATAATATATATCATATATAAATACATATCCATCACAATGGCCACCATGAGAGGCAGTAGAAGATAATTGAACAGTCATCGTTTCGTGGGCCGTTAGTTTTCAATCCACAGAAACATTAAGTTCTTCACCCATTTGATGGAGATGTGTGTATGTTTTGTTCGAATACATCTCATAAAACCATACTAGTATATTGAGGATACGGTTGTTGTTAAAAAATGAAGTAATAAAAAGAGTTTAGGGGTTGGAGAAGTAAAATCAAAGAAATCAATTTAAGTGAAACTGTTACCTTTAATTTGGGTAACTTTCTTTGGTTTGAACCAAAAGGCATCTTGAAGTGCCTTCTGCCAAAGGTCAGGATTCTAAGAGGAGGAGAGTGATGTATGGATCTTAATTGGTAAAAGGTTGGACTTGGATAATGGCTTGATAGGTGTGTGGAATTGGTTAGAAGTGGTCTCTTTTTATAAGGGAGAAGAGGGGCTCTTTAGGAATGTGTGAAAATATTATTTTATGATATAATGATATTCGGATTATAAATGTCCAAAAATCATTAAAGATGAATATAAGATTACTAATATTCGAAATAAAATCATCCAATCAGAATTGGACATGTTTTTAATAATATTTTAATCATTATGATCATATTTATTTAAATGATTTATTAATGAGGTAAATACTACATCATTATTGTATCACCAATAATTTAAATAATTTGATGTATAAATTTTTTAAAAAACACCATTACGTAGGAAATCTTTTTATGTTTATAATGATTATTTATAGTCAAAATTATAATTTATATATTCCTTTCTAAAAATTAATTTACTAAAATATATTTTCTTTTTTCATTTTTGCCTTTAATTTAAGTTAATTAATCTAAATTATCATTATCACTCCCATGTTTCTCAATGGGGTCCCAAAATCGACTCAAAGATGTCCAAGGTCGTTAATAACTCAACCAATATGGTTTGGAAAAGTTTTAAGGTAATTGTAAATTTTTATAATATTATTTTAAACTTGCATTACCCTATTTACCTTTAACCGCGGTTAATAGAAGTCAAAAGTTACAATTCACCAAAAATTATTTTAATCTTATTGAACAAAATTTTACAGCTTGATAACAACCATGTTTGTTGAATTTTTGAAATTCAATTCATATAAGGGGTAAAATTTCATTTCAATGAAAACATTACTTTTTAACTAATACTAAGTGGATTCATTATTCATCAAAAAATTTTGTTTTGCAGAAAAATACCAAAAATTTAGCCCAAACTATATTTGATAATCCGAAAAAATGATGTCTATTTTTTCAAAATCCGAAGATTGGAGTGGGATTAATTAATTTTAAAATCAATCCCTGTTATCAAAACAAATAGAATGCTTTTAAGAAATAATAACTATCAAAATAATGATAATTATTTATGACTAATTTCAATGTGAAATTAATTCCAATGATCAAAATTGGATTAAATGGTAAAAATATATTCTAATTAAAATTTAAAACCAAATAAAAAGATAATATAACCATGTAAGTAAATTATATTAAAAGGCGGGTTTGAATTAAAATACAATATTTTTCATTATTTATTAAAAAATGAACTTTATCATAAAAAATAAAAAAAATTACACAAAGTAAATTTGATGACCCCATTATAAAGAAAGTTTTTATTTGGAAAAATATAATGCATTAAAGTGACCTAAATTAGATTTAAAGAGGTTTCTCTATTAAAAGGTTATTAGTCGACCATTTAATGTAAATTATGCTTAAATTTCGATTCAATCACATTTTAAGCCTATATATTTTATTGGATAAATGTAAATACATTTAAAAAACATGTACATTAATATTGTAGTTAGTTTCTTTAATTCCCACCAATAAAACTTCAAGGAGTTAACTTCCATTTAAAATAATATTATATTATTAGTGTGTGATATAATATTTCAAATAAACCTATTTTTGCGTATTGGGTATGCTATCGAACATAGCATCCCATTTAAAGTTAAATTAATAGTTAATTCAAAAATAATAATAAATATGAAGATATAGAATTTATTCATTTACATGGGATGTTACATCCTAAAACCCTTTTATAAATTTCATCCTCCTAATTTTCAAATTGGTCTAAGAACCTTCAATGAATGTCTAACATTGAACAAATATTAAATAAAAGTAATACAATAATAGAAAGAAAGATATTTACAAAGGTAACCCGAGATAACCCATACTAGGATTCCATGAAAACATGGTTATGGAGGAGAGAACGAACAATCACGTTCAGATGGAGAGTGATAGAAAACATGATTAGGAGAAAGTTAACCACCAGAAAATCACAAACTTGTGATGGGTTAAATAGTCTTTGATTCCCCAGTAGGAAAAGTTAACGGAAAAATAATTTGTTTTATGTACCTTTAAATAATGTTAAGGTATTTATTTAAGGGATTTATAAGAACATAAGGAAACATAATTACTTTTCATGTAGACTTTCATAATTTACTATATTTCTACAAAAAGCTCATTTATTCTCCAAACTATGAGTATTCAAGATTTCTTTTTCACATTAAAAGTGATAGAATTATATTTTATAGTATCACATAATCCACAAAATATGAACTGCATATTTTCCATGTATTTAGACATTTACCAAAACAAAAACATTTAGTACATGATCAGATAATCCCCAAAAGGGATAAAATTTTACAAAAATATATACTACTCTTAATCTCCAAAAGGTTTCAAAAAATAGCCAAAGTTCAAACAAGACCATTCAATAAACAATTGTCCATAAAATTCGTCAAGGTAATCCAATGTATAATGGAATCCAAAATCTCAAAAGGATCTAATAACATAGTCTTCCAAGATAAATCTTAAAATTTATCACCAAATAACATCAGTTACTCTTAAAGTCTCATACTGAAAAGTAATTAACCTAATCACATATCCTCCATGTTAATTTAACTATTTAAATAGATAAACACAAATCGACATCTTATTGAAACTTAAAATCATCTAACTAAAAATAATTAGTCATAAAAACCATGGACATCATGTAGTCAGGTGGTAGGCGATAAATACTAGTCTCACTAGGGTTGTGGGTTCGATTCTTGCAGCTTTCTTTGATGTGATGGGTTGTCACATGTTCCATCTATTTTACTTTTTTAAAAAACTATATAATTTTATAGCATTCCAAAAAATAAATAAATTTATCAAAAATAACCATAACATATTTTAACCACAATGGTTTTCTAATAACATTCATTTGGCATCACAAAAATTTATTAACCTATAATTTTCTCAAATTCAAGGATCATATAAACCCAAATGGTTCTTTATAACTATATTCACAAAAGAAAAGATAATTATTCCTTGAATAAAATTTTCATATATTAAACTTCAGGGTTACACATAATATAAAAATTATTCTAATGTAATTCCCATCATCAAAATAGCTTTAACACATTTAAGGATTTCACCATCCTAAAATATACCATAACACATGAATCACATATATGTTGACATCTTACTCATTCAACATTCTTCATAATCCTTTAAACATTCCATTCCACATTATTTTGAAATAATTATTCCCTACAAATACAATCACAAATCATATCCCTAGATTCAATAATGTCAAAACATATATTAGAAATAATCCATACCGTTCATTGGCCATTATCAGTTTTTTCATCCTCAATCAGAATGGTATTAGGTATTGGTAAAAAAATATTTTCATTGTCCTTGTGATCCCATTCCCGAAACTTCTTCATAGGACATGTGTTTTTATAATGACCGGGCACACCACATTTAAAACATTCAATTGATCCCTCAGAAAGAACTTCTTTCCCTTTCCTAGAGTCAACTGGATGCTTCCTTTTTACATGGTTGGTTCTTTCATTATGACCATAATTTCCACATCCATAGAATCTTCATGTCCATTTGAAACATTTTCCTAGGTTTTTCTTTCCACATTCATGAAATATAGGTTTTTCAACATACATAGCTTTATTATTATTACCTGAACTTCTGTGGAGATTTGTTTTTCGCATATACGATTCATAATAAAAATTGTCAAGGTTCAAGTGGTCAATCAAGACTCCAGATAGTTGGTTGAGAATAACCACAAGAGTTCTCATTGCTGCTCCAATTTCATTCAATTTCTCATTTATAAAACTGTCATAGTTTTCTTAACATCCATTGTTACATTGATGCATGCTAGATCCATCCATTGACTAAAACCAAAAACATCAGTGTGAGTATATCAGTAAAAACATCATATAATTTCTTATGAGGAGGATAAATACTAAGATATACGTATTCATGTTATATTAAACTCATTCAAAATATCTATGACACTTTCTAATATTCTATCCATTATGGTTATTTCACTTATACTTAGATAACACCCTAACCTCTAATGTTATGTAAACTGACCTTTGATACCAATTATAAGGACTCATCCTTAATCCTTAAATAATCATTAATTAAATGAATAATTCACATTGGGGATATTTTCATATTAAGAGTTTCATAGAATTAGGCCATAACTATTACATAACAATTTGAAGATTACAAGTAGAAACTACTACTCAATATATATTTTTTCATAAAATAAAAACTCGTAAAAATAAACATAACTATTTCCATGTTTTAGACGTCATGAATTTTCCTTCATCCCATCCATGACTCTATTCGTCCTTAAGTCCTGTGGAAAACATTTCAAAAACATGGGATAAACATAAAAAGCTTAGTAAGGGATACATAAATAAAGAAACTGTTAGTTTTTCAAAACAATAAAAAAACAATGAATATCATGAGTAATACTTTATACCTTTAGGAAGTAGTAAATACTCTTCATGGAATAAAAGATCATTTATTACCCTTTTGATACCAAAAGATTACCAGAATACCTATATAAAGAACACATTACATATAAAGGTAACTTGGGACATAAAAATTCTTAAATGGAATAACTATACGGTTGGCTTCCACACATATCATTAAATTGAATAGCCATACGGCTGAATTCCATGCCCAATGCTTTGGAGGTTATAATGTAACCACCCATCCTGGTATTCACGGCACCCCCATCATATGGTTTATCACGTAACTAATTGTCAAATACCCATGTACCATCATAACACATAAAATATTGAAAATATAAACATTTCACTAATAATATTTCATTTGCTATTATAATATGTAATTTCATGATATTGAAATAATCAATCCATTTTCAAAAACCATTTTAAAAAATTATTTTTGAATCAAAGTGGACCATACAACATTAATGCTTTTAATGGAATTATAATTTTTTTTTAAAATAATGTCCATATAAATAAGTACTGAAACCCATTTTTAAAACATGGACATTAAAGATAAATATTTAGAATAATAAATCATTAAAACATTTAAAACTGATATTTTTTGTAAAGATATTTTAACCATATGAGAGACTCTAGAATTCAAATAATTGTAGAAAACATTTAATCAGAACATTATAATATCATGAGAATAAAGGTATTCATGATATAATATGAAAAATGAAATTATATACACCATATAAGAGTGAATTTGTTCATAACAACAATGAATTCTCAATGGCATTGTAAATTGAGATGAAATCCCTTATAAAGACGATATCCTTTGATAAAGGATAAATAAATTACATAATTATGTGTGAAAAATAATAATACATATAATATAAGAGGATATAATGTGCAAAACAATCAGAGTTCATTCACAGATATTCATATGACAACATATTTAAGAAGTACAAGTTGAACCCAAAGAATTGAAATTTGGTTAAGAAGTTCCGTTGTAAAAATTCGACATCCTAATGGCATCACTTTAAAATTCAAAAAATGTGTTGATGAGATAGAAAATGGTTTCTAATCACATGAACATAAAATTTACATTAATATGGATATAGAAGAACACATCCCAACATAATAAAATGTAAATTAAAATACATAACCAAAAGAAGTCCTTTTAAAAGGGGAGGGTGAAAGGTTCCCATACTGATTTGGTAACATATGAAACATATGCAACATCAAAAAAATCATACAATGAAGAATTAAATACTCAAAATTAAATTATATTACACAAATAGTACAATAATGGGTAGTACATACACCACAAAAAATGAAATTGTGGTAAATATAGCATGAATCTCATGGGAATAAAAATGTTAGATAAAACCCTTTACCACATGTAATCGATTGAGTCATATGACCAAAAGATAATAACCTTTATCAGAATACAATATTTTTTCAAAATTCATTAAAAAATGACCTTTATCAGAAAAAATCCAAAAAATTACACAATGTAAAATTTGATGTCCCCATTCTAATGAATGTTTTTATTTGGTCAACTAGAATGTATTAAATTGACCAAAATTATATTTAAGGAGGGTTCTCCATTAAAACGAGGTAAATCAACCTTTTAATATAAATTATGCATAAAATTTTATTCATTCACATTTTAAGCCTCTAACATTTATTGGATAAATATAAATACATTTAACAGACATGTATAATCATATTTTAGGTAGTTTCATTCATTCCCGCCAATACAATGACTAGGAGTAAACTACCATTTAAAATAATATTATATTATTATTGCGCAACATAAGATTTCATAGGAACTTGTTGTTGCATATCAGGTACGCTATTGAACAAACCCACCCCGTTAAAGTAATGTTAATATCTATTTCAAAAATATTTATAAATATGAAAATATCATATTTTTCATTTACCTGGGATGTTACAGTAATCCATATCCATATGATATATATGACTCTGAAACTCTCCATATTTACATTCTGATGTGATTAGGTTTTCATTTAATAACTATAATATCTTATCCTGTTAGAGATCTCACATATTTCATTGCCTCTTATTTTTATAGTCATTTAATTATATTCAACCATGCCGTCCATTGATAATTATTATCCTTCCTCTTATTTAATTTTTATAACTCTTCCTTGATCCACTAAACTAAAATTTTTATACTAGATTTTATACAACATTGTCTTATCAAAAATTTAAATTGTAAACCTATATGGGTCTAATAATTATTCTAGATGTATTATTATAAGGCCCCAACTTTAAACCTTACTTAATCTTGATTTATTACAAGATTACACATTGAGGATCTTTTCGGGTTTAGAGTTTTAGAGAATTAGATCATAAAACTTGCATTACATTCCACATAGAAAAAAAGTGGTTACATAAAGATATTATTCTTCATTCCCATCAATGGAAACACATTTAAAATAAAACATGGATTATTTATTGACACATCCTTGACTCTATCATCTTATCATGTACCTTTTCCTTGACCTGTGAAAAACATTTCAAAAACATGGGATGAGCATAAAAACTTAGTATGGGTTATAAAAAAAACATGGAAAGGAGACATGAGTTCATATATACATAAGAATGAAATCATACTTTACCCATAAAACATAGGCACTTTAACATACCTCATAAAATCATGAATAAATCATAGAAATCATAAGACATAAAGGTAACTTGAGGCATTCATAACATTCTTACATAGGGAGTAACCCTCTTGGTTACGTTTGGAATACCCATCACAGTATATTCCCTAAAATCTCTTCGGAGAAACCTTAACGTTTCACTCCTTCGCGTTACCCAATGCATTGGAGAGCTATATCGGGCTCACCCGCCCTTAGTTTATCCCGGAACCACCCGTCATCATAATAATGCCCAAGAACCACAACATAATCATATCACATAAAACACGCATAAAGGAAACATAAAATTTCCACATTTCAATCACGAGATATCAATATAACACATTATGAAAACCATTTTCAATACTAAAATAAAAGAAAAGTAAAACATGATATTTATTTTTCTTTTAAAAAGAAGGTATATCTTGTAGAGGAAGCCGAAACTCAAATAACGGTCACGACGGCGGAGAAGTCGTTGTCACCGCATACGTACGACAAAAACATTCTCTTTTGTCGTTTAGTAAACGCTTCGTATAAAAAATATTCCTTTTGAATAAACGTAAAAGTCAAAGGGGTTTATACACCGTATAAAAGAAAGTTGTGTATAAAATAAAATATTCCTCAACGGAAGGAGATTGAGACGAAGTCCCATACCTCGTATCCGACTTGACCCGACCGTTCTTTAATCTCTTGAATAATAAACTTGAGTTAATCTCTACTTTCTTATGAATATTCTCAAGTTCATTATTCCTTTTATACCATGTTATGAACATCATGTAATCAGTTAAGTTAATAATGTTCATTTTGTCGGTATTTGGTTCTTAAGTGAAAAATAGACTTCTTATATTACATGTTGTTAATTTAGTCAAAGGTTCATTATATCTAGAATGGTATTAATGATGTAGATATCATATATGTCTTATATATCCAGTACATACTTGCATTTATAATATTACATAATCATTTAGAGGTAAGAAATTAAATTCACATTTCATGGAGACGGTAAGCCGTACGTATGCATGAATGCTGCTTTCATTTCTATTTCGTATTTTATAGAATGGAATCATAATGATATAAAGGTATATTATAATTCCAGTATAATATCATATATAATATCATAGTTCCATCCTTTATATGTCCCACATATGGTATTTAACGAATCAAATCACTTTGAGGGGGGGTAGTCCGCACTTCCTAAAATGAAGATATCGTGTTTACCCATAATGAAAACCATAAAGGTATTCCCAAAATGAAAAAAACATAAGATTAAGGAAAACATAAACATATTATATATCATATATAAAAATAGTGACATCATAATGGCCACCTTTGATGGTGTTAAATGAGTATTGAACAATCATCGTTTAGGGAGGCAGAATTTCGCCATCCACGGAAACCGTATGTTCTTTAACCATTTGATGTAGTTGTGTGAGAGTGTAGCTCGAATAAATCTTATAAAAACATCCTAGTATATTTAAGATAGTGGTGTTGTTACAAAAGAAGTAAATAAAAAGTGTTTAGGGGGTTGGAGAAGAAAAATAAAACAAATGAACATGAGAGAATGAATTACCTTTAAAAGTGTAATTCTTTTTGAGTTGAGCCTAAAGGCTTCCTTTGAAAGGATTCTGCCCAAAGGGAATCCTCTAGGATGAGGGGAGGGATGTGGATAGAGCAAATGGGCAGGGTTTGGCAGAGCCAAAGGCTTGAAGAGTGTGTGAAATGAGGTAGAGGTGGGGGCCTTTTATAAGAGGAGAGGAGGGGCATTTTTGGAAAGTAAAGAAATATTACATTATTTGAAAATGTGTGTCGGTTTTAAAAGGTCCCACATTGATAGAATTCGTGGATAAGGTGATAAGGGTTCGAAATCCACTCATTGAATTGGTTTTGGACATGTGTAGTTCATAGATTTTATATTATCTTTCTATTTTATTTAAATCGTCAAATAATGATGTCATCGCTGAATCATTATTATGTCATAAATAATTAAATTTATTTAATGTCTAAAAATTATAAAAAAAATTAATATGATATAGGAAATATTTTTAGCTTTCCAATGACTATTTATAATCAAATTTTGTACTTGTATTACCCCACTTAAAAATTGTTTTCGTAAAACATATTATGTTTGTGTCATTTTCCCTTTAACATTAAATAAAAAGTAATTTATGTCATTTCCCAACAAAAGTGGATCCATGGGGTCCCCAAGTGGACCAATGGCATGTCATGGTCGGACATGACACAACCAATGTGGTTGGGACATGTGTCTAGGTCATTTCATTTTATTAAAGTATTATTTATAACTTAAACTACCATAATTACCACTAATCGTGATTAAGAACTTAATAAGTTACTATTCACCAAAAAAAATTATTATAATCTCATTAAACCACATTTTACATACTAATGACAACCATGTATGTCGGATTTTCAAAATTCAATACACATTAGTGGTAAACTTTCATTTAACTGAAAAATCAGTTTGCTTGATTACCACTTAGTGGTTTCACTATTCATCAAAAATTGAAGTTTTTCAGAAAATTACCAAAAATTCACCCTAAGCTATATTTAATATTCCGAATTAAAAAATGAAGTATATTTTACAAAATTCAAATCATATAAGTCACATTAATTAATTTAATAATTAATTCCCGCTACCAGAGCAAATAGCGTGTTTTTACAAAACAATAAGTATCAAAAGATTGACACCAGTTTAAGTCTAATTTCAAAGTGAAATTGACTCCAATGACCACCATTGGATTAAATGGTAAAAATATATTCATATTACACATTAAGACCAATTCAAAAGATAATCTAATCATATAAATAAATTAGATTAAAAAGCAGTTTTCATGTAAAATGCAGTATTTTTCACTATTCATTAAAAAATGAACCTTGTCAGAAAAATACCAAAAATTCACACAAAGTAAATTTTGATGTCCCAATCATAAAGAATAATTTTATTTTGACAAACATAGTTTATAAAATTGTCAAAATATAGATTCAAAAATGGTTTTCCATCAAAAGTCACTAAAACAATCTTTAAAGAATATTAGTGTATTCCATGCATAAGATTGTATTTATTTTCATTTTAAGCCTCTATAACACTATCTTAATCATTAATAGACATAGATAAAAATATCTATTATTCATTACTTATTTGGGATGTTACATCCTTCCCCCCTTTAGAAAATTGGGTCCCCGCAATTTATTTACTTATCGAATAAATGGGGGTACTTATCCCTCATTGCATTTTCAGATTCCCATGTTGCCTCTTCAATCATGTGGGTTTTCCGCAAAACCTTTACCTGATGAATCACCTTATTCCGTAACACTTGCTACTTGTGGTCAAGAATATGGACCATTTGTTCCTCATAAGATAGGTTCTCTTCCAGCTGAACTACCTCTGGACTCAAAACATGAGATGGATCCTGTATATACTTTCTCAACATCGAAACGTGAAAAACATTGTGTACTAGAGATAAACTCGGATGTAAAGCCACTCGGTATGCAACTAATCCAACTCTCTCCAGAATTTCATATAGTCCAATGAACCTTGGACTCAACTTTCCTTTCTTATCAAATCTCATCACACTTTTCCAAGGAGAAACCTTGAGAAAAACATGATCATCTACCTCGAAAGATAGATCCTTCCTCCGGCTATCCGCATAACTCTTCTGCCTGCTCTGAGCTGTTCTCATGTGTTTCTGAATCAGCTGAACTTTTTCTGCCATCTCTTCTACCAATTGTGGTCCCATCAACTTCCTTTCACCCACTTCATCCCAGAAAGCTGGAGTTCGACACCGCTTCCAATATAATGCCGGAAATGGTGCCATCTGTATACTGGAATGAAAACTGTTATTATATGAAAACTCAACCAAAGAAAGATGTTGGTCTCAACTTCCCTGATAATCCATAGAACAAGCTCGTAGAATATCCTCCAATGTCTGAATTGTTCATTCTGACTGCCCATCTGATTGAGGATGAAAAGCTGTACTAAAATTTAATTCAGTACCCAACGACTTCTGAAGGCCTTTCCAAAAGTTAGAAGTAAACCTGGGATCACGATCCGATACAATGGAGAGAGGAACTCCATGTAACCTGACTATCTCTTTAAGATACAAACGAGAAAGGTGATCAAGAGAGAAAGTATCTCGTATAGAAAGTAAATGAGCAGATTTGGTCAAGAGATCAACAATAACCCAGATTGCATTATTACCTCGAGATGTCTTCGGTAATCCAACAACAATATCCATGGATATATTCTCCCATTTCCACACTGGCACTGGTAAATGCTGAAGCATCCCTTTCGGTAGCTGCCGCTCTGCTTTAACCTGCTGACAAGTCAAACACTTCACAGTAAAATCAGCAATGTCTCTTTTCATTCCATCCCACCAGTAATACTCCCACAGATCTCTATACATCTTAGTACTGCCTGGATGAACTGAAAACGGAGAACTATGAGCTTCACATAACAGCTCTCTCTTCAACTGTGAATCACAAGGCACAGACAATCTCTTCCCAAATCTCAAAAAACAATCACTATCAATGTTGAATTCAGGCAACTTACCTTTCTGAACCAGCTCTACCTTTTTCTGCAACTCACTGTCTTGCTTCTGTGCTTGCTTGATTTTATCTGATAGAGAAGATCTCACTGATACCTGAAACAAAACAGAAGGACTTCCTGCACCAACAACTTCTATGACAAAGTTCATCAAATCGTTAACCAAAGGATCACGTTCCAAACGCAACATTGTTAATGAAGCATTACTTTTTCGACTCAAAGCATCATCCACTTTATTTTCTTTTCCCGGATGGTAATGAATTGTACAATCATAATCCTTGATTAATTCCAGCCATCTCGTTTGTCTCATGTTTAACTCTTTCTGAGTGAATATATACTTTAAACTGTTGTGATCGGTATATATTTCACACTTTACTCCATACAAATGATGCCTCCAAATTTTTAAAGCAAAAACAACAGCAGCTAGTTCCGAATCATGTGTAGGGTAATTTACCTCATGAGTTTTCAACTGTCGTGAAGCATAAGTAATTACCTGATCATTCTGCATTAGGACGCAACCAAGTCCTTTAAATGAAGCATCACTGTATATAACAAACTCACCATTCCTGGAAGGTAGTGCCAAAACTGGAGCATTCACCAATCTTCTTTTCAATTCCTGAAAACAATCATCACATTCATTTGTCCAGATAAACATAACACCCTTCCGAGTTAGCTTAGTCATTGGACTAGATAACCGTGAAAAATTTCTAACAAACATTCGGTAATAGCCCTCCAAACCAAGGAAGCTACGAATCTCGGTTACATTTGTAGGTCTTGGCCATTCTTCCACAACTTTTGTTTTTGCAGGATCAACAGTTATTCCATATTTAGAAACAATGTGACCAAGGAAAGAAATTTTTTGCAACCAAAACTCACACTTGCTGAATTTCCCATACAATTTCTTTTCTTTTAAGTTTTGCAAGATAACCATTAAATGTTTTTCATGCTCCTCTTTACTTTTAGTAAACACCAAAATATCATCAATGAAAACCACCACAATATTATCCAAGAACTCATGGAAAATTCTATTCATTAAGTCTATGAATACAGCAGGTGCATTGGTTAGCCCAAAAGGCATTAATACAAATTCATAATGGCCATATCTCGTATGGAACGCGGTCTTCGGAATATCTGCCTCTTTAACCTTCAACTGATGGTACCCCGATCTCAAGTCAATCTTTGAAAAAAACTGAGCTCCCTGGAGCTGATCAAACAAATCATCGATATGAGGCAAAGGATATTTGTTCTTAACAGTGATATTATTCAAGGCTCTATAATCAATGCAAAGTCTCATAGAACCATCTTTCTATTTAACAAATAAAACAGGAGCACCCCATGGTGATATGCTAGGTCTAATGAAACCTTTCTCTAATAAATCTTGCAATTTCTCCTTCAACTCTAAAAGTTCAATTTCTTCCATTCGATAAGGGGGTTTTGAAATTGGCTTAGCATCAGGAACTAAGTCAACAGTAAACTCAACTTCCCGATCTGGTATTATTCCAGGCAACTCATCAGGAAAAACATCAGGATACTCATTTACCACTGGCACATAATTAATCTGAACAGTTCCTTTATTTTCAACGACGTGTGCAAGGTAACATTCATTTCTAGCTTTTACACGTTTCTCGGCCTCTTGATATGTTATCAAAAGTAAGGGTTCATTCTTTTAAACAAACTAAAAGTCTTTCTGAAAAGAAACTTCCTTAGCACTACAGTCAATCTTAGCATGGTAAATAGAGATCCAATCCATACCCAGGATAACATCAAACTCTACTAGAGGTAGAACAATAAGGTTTTCAAGTAGGTTCTTTCCACAGATAAGGATATGAAGATTATTATAAATTCTTTTTTCCTCAACACATCCCCCAGGTGATTTTACCAAAAGTTCAGGAGTCATTTCTTGAGATGGTATTCCCATTTTACTAGAAATGGTTTCAGAGATGAAAGAATGTGTAGACCCCGAATCAAACAACACACTGGCATAATCTGAAAAAACAAACAATGTACCTGATACAACTTCATTTGATGGCCCGACATCTACTGAAGTAGTTGCAAAGGATTTCACCACCCCTTTCTTCTTGTAGTCTAACTGCTTCCCATCACTCAAGCTCCTTGTCGGACACTCGTTTGCATAGTGACCCATCTCATTGCACTTATAAAACTTCACTAACTGTAAATCAAATTTGGTCTTACCTTCAGCTTTATCCTTTTCAGTGAAATCACGAGCCTTATGTCCCATCTTACCACATCGGTAGCACTTTCCAGAATTCAGAAGACATTCCCCAGCATGCCTTTTTCCACATTTATCACAAACTGGAAACTTAGTTTTCTTACCATCAGACTTTTTTGAAGAATTCTTACCTTTCTCCTACCACCTCGGTCTCTTCTTCTGCTGGTTGTTATAGAAAACTTGGTCATTGGAAAACTCCATTTCCACCTTCTCAGCACATCGATCAGGATTTTCATAACTTTTAAACTCACGAGAAGCTAATGCCCTTCGATATTTTGGCTTTAATCCTAAGTAAAAACGATTTATTTTACTATCAAGGTCCCGGATAAAATTTGGAGCATACCTTGCCAATCGAGTGAACCTTTCTTCATAGGCAGCCACTGAGTCTTCCTCTTGCCTCAATTCCAAGAAATGCTATTCCATCCTAAGTCGAATAGCCTTAGGAAAATACTTCTCAAGAAACAAACCTTTGAATTCATCCCAGTCAAGAGCATCAATCTCATCGGCGTCCCTGATATTTTTAACCATAGACCACCACTGATCTGCTTCACCCTCCAAACAGTAAATAGCAAGACTAACCTTTTGATTGTCTGAACACCCCATGACATCAAAATCCTTCTCCAGTGCTTTAATCCACCCTTCAGCTAGTACAAGGTCAGATGATCCTCTGAATGATGGTGGATGTTGCCTCATGAAATGTTCCACCACTGACATGTTCCTATGTGGTTGATCTGGCTGATCTCGTGCATGGATACCACCGCCATTTATCGCTTGAGTCAACTGCGCCATTACTGCAACAAACTGTTCAGTTCCAATTCCGACCATTTCTGGATGCTGATTCGGAAGGTTATTTCCTTCTGTATGCCTTCCTAGCACTGCTTCCCTGTTTCCTCTACGGAAAACCATTCTGAACAAACATGTCTTAGATGAAGCAACATGGTAATCTTTAAATGCTATATCATTTCGAAAAAAAATATTTTTGGATAATCATTTAATAGAATTCTAACTCCTAAAGTTATCTAAACCGACCTCTGATACCAACTATAAGGCCGCAGCCTTAAACCTTACTTAATCTTGAGTTATTACAAGATTACACATTGAGGATCTTTTCGGGTTTAGAGTTTTAGAGAATTAGATCATAAAACTTGCATTACATTCCACATAGAAACAAAGTGGTTACATAAAGATAGTATTCTTCATTTCCATCAATGGAAACACATTTAAAATAAAACATGGATTATTTCTTGACACATCCTTGACTCTATCATCTTATCATGTACCTTTCCCTTGACCTGTGAAAAACATTTCAAAAACTTGGGATGAGCATAAAAACTCAGTATGGGTTATAAAAAAACATGGAAAGGAGACATGAGTTCATATATACATAATAATGAAATCATACTTTACCCATAAAACATAGGCACTTTAACATACCTCATAAAATCATGAATAAATCATAGAAATCATAAGACATAAAGGTAACTTGAGGCATTCATAACATTATTACGTAGGGAGTAACCCTCTTGGTTACGTTTGGAATACACATCACAGTATATTCCCTAAAATCTCTTCGGAGAAACCTTAACGTTTCACTCCTTCGCATTACCCAAGGCATTGGAGAGCTATAACTGGCTCACCCGCCCTTAGTTTATCACGGAACCACCCGTCTTCATAATAATGCCCAAGAACCATAACATAATCATATCACATAAAACATGCATAAAGGAAACATAAAATTTCCACATTTCAATCACGAGATATCAATACAACACATTATGAAAACCATTTTCAATACTAAAATAAAAGAAAAGTAAAACATGGTATTTATTTTTCTTTTAAAAAGAAGGTATGGCTTGTAGAGGAAGCCGAAACTCAAATAACGGTCACGACGGAGGAGAAGTCCTTGTCGCCGCATACGTACGACAAAAACATTCCCTTTTGTCGTTTAGTAAACGCTTCGTTTAAAAAAAGATTCCTTTTGAATAAACGTAAAAGTCAAAGGGGTTTATACACCGTATAAAAGAAAGTTGGGTATAAAATAAAATATGCCTCAACGAAAGGAGATTTAGACGAAGTCCCATACCTCGTATCCGACTTGACCCGACCGTTCTTTAATCTCCTGAATAATAAACTTGAGTTAATCTCTACTTTCTTATTAATCTTTTCAAGTTCATTATTCCTTTTATACCATGTTATGAACATCATGTAATCATTTAAGTTAATAATGTTAATTTTGTCGTTATTTGGTTCTTAAGTCAAAAATAGACTAGTTACATTACATGTTGTTAATTTAGTCTAAGGTTCATTATATCCAGAATGGTATTCATGATGTAGATATCATATATGTCATATATATCCAGTACATACTTGCATTTATAATATTACATAATCATTTAGAGGTAAGAAATGAAATGCACCGTTCATGGAGACGGTAAGCCGTACGTACGCATGAACGCTACTTTCATTTCTATTTCGTATTTTATAGAATGGAATCATAATGATATAAAGGTATATTATAATTCCAGTATAATATCATATATAATATCATAGTTCCATCCTTTATATGTCCCACATATGGTATTTAACGAATCAAATCACTTTGAGGGGGCGGTAGTCTACACTTCCTAAAATGAAGATATCGTGTTTACCCATAATGGAAACCATAAAGGTATGCCCAAAATGAAAAAAAACAGAAGCTTAAGGAAAAAATAAACATATTATATATCATATATAAAAATAGTGACATCATAATTGCCAACTTTGAAGGTGTTAAATGAGTATTGAACAATCATCGTTTCGGGAGGCAGAATTTCGCCATCCACGGAAACCGTATGTTCTTTAACCATTTGATGTAGTTGTGTGAGAGTGTAGCTCGAATAAATCTTATAACAACATCCTAGTATATTTAAGATACTGGTGTTTTTACAAAATAAGTAAATAAAAAGAGTTTAGGGGGTTGGAGAAGCAAAATAAAACAAATGAACATGAGAGAATGAATTACCTTTAAAAGTGTAACTCCTTTTGAGTTGTGCCTAAAGGCTTCCTTTGAAAGGATTATGCCCAAAGGGAATCTTCTAGGATGAGGAGAGGTATGTGGAGAGAGAAAATGGTTATGGGTTGGCCGAGCCAAAGGCTTGAAGAGTGTGTGAAATGAGGTAGAGGTGGGGGCCTTTTATAAGAGGAGAGGAGGGGCACTTTTGGAAAGTAAAGAAATATTACATTATTTGAAAATGTGTTTCGGTTTTAAAAGGTCCCACATTGATAGAATTCGTGGATAAGGTGATAAGGGTTCTAAATCCACTCATCCAATCGGTTTTGGACATGTTTAGTTCATAGATTTCACATTATCTTTCTATTTTATTTAAATCGTCAAATAATGATGTCATCGCTGCATCATTATTATGTCATAAATAATTAAATTTATTTAATGTCTAAAAATTATAAAAAAAAATAATATGATATAGGAAATATTTTTAGCTTTCCAATGACTATTTATAATCAAATTTTGGACTTGTATAACCCCACTTAAAAATTGTTTTCGTAAAACATATTATGTTTGTGTCATTTTCCCTTTAACCTTAAATAAAAAGTAATTTATGTCATTTCCCAACAAAAGTGGATCCATGGGGTCCCCAAGTTGACCAATGGCATGTCATGGTCGGCCATGACACAACCAATTTGTTTGGGACATGTGTCTAGGTCATTTCATTTTATTAAAGTATTATTTATACCTTAAACTACCCTAATTACCACTAATCGTGATTAAGAACTTAATAAGTTAGTATTCACCAAAAAAATTATTATAATCTCATTGAACCAAATTTTACATACTAATGACAACCATGTATGTCGGATTTTCAATATTCAATACACATTAGTGGTAATCTTTCATTTAACTGAAAAATCAGTTTGCTTGATTACCACTTAGTGGTTTCACTATTCATCAAAAATTGAAGTTTTTCAGAAAATTACCAAAAATTCACCCTAAGCTATATTTAATATCCCGAATTCAAAAATGAAGTCTATTTTAAAAAATTCAAATCATATACGTCACATTAATTAATTTAATAATTAATTCCCGCTGCCAGAGCAAATAGCGTGTTTTTACAAAACAATAAGTATCAAAAGATTAACACCAGTTTAAGTCTAATTTCAAAGTGAAATTGACTCCAATGACCACCATTGGATTAAATGGTAAAAATATATTCATATTACACGTAAATACAATTTCAAAAGATAATAAACAATATAAAATAAATTAGATTAAAAAGCAGTTTTGATGTAAAATGCAGTATTTTTCACTATTCATTAAAAAATGAACCTTGTCAGAAAAATACCAAAAATTCACACAAAGTAAATTTTGATGTCCCAATCATAAAGAATAATTTCATTTTGACAAACAGTGTTTATAAAATTGTCAAAATATAGATTCAAAAATGGTTTTCCATCAAAAGGCACTAAAACAATCTTTTAAGAATATTAGTGTATTCCATGCATAAGATTGTATTTATTTTCATTTTAAGCCTCTATAACACTATCTTAATCATTAATAGACATAGATAAAAATATCTATTATTCATTACTTACTTGGGATGTTACAATTATTGTCATATAATCGTCAATAATTCCATATATTTGATTATATGACTCATATTTTGGGTTCTAAATATTATTGATTCTCATGATAAAGACCTTAACCAATCTATTTATATGTACATGATATTAGTTATACACACTATATGACATGGAATTTCTTAGTTCATGACCTTGTCATATGAACATAAAATATAAGACACAATGGTACTAGATTCATAACATTACAATATATATATATATATAACAGAATCATGATCCTACATGGAACATAATATGAAGGGATTTTCTAGATAAATAAAAATTATAAGCTGGAGGTGAATTTATTTTTCTGTAAAATATATTTATGGAACACACAATCCAATTTTTCTTAATAAATATGGGGAAATATTAGTTTTTATGTATCAATATACATCTATATATAATGTCCATCTAATTTACATAATTTATACAGTTTCCCCAACCTGACTGAGGAAATTATTAGAAGTCCATGGAATTTTTAAATCCCCAACCAATGATATATCATATATATTATTAAACTATTATATTTCCATTAACATTGAATTATGTATGAAATATAATATGAAATCCCTACCTAACATTTGTGTTGTATATTCAAAGGTGTAAAAATACATACACAACGGTATCATTCATGAATTTGAAATAACTCATGCTATGATGGAGGAGTTGGATCCATGATAGTTGTTACCATAATGAAAGGTAAGTATGGTGGAAGTTGTTCCTAATTTAAATCTCTTATCACATTTGGAGTCTCTATCTATTGTGATATAATTCCCACCTTTTTTGTTTAGTTATTTTTTTGGTTTATATTTCTTATATTTTTCTAGCTATCCTGGAGCCTCGTATAAGAGATATCAAAATCATGCTAGTAATCATCACCACAAAAACCATATTCCATAAGAAGATACAATTGATGTATACCATAAATTATAACTTATGTGAAGGGTAACATGATGGAGTTCAATATTTTTAAAATAACTCATAATGTTAAAAATTAGTGATACATCCCCACAACATCAACAAATATAAATTATTTTTTGAATATAATGTAAGTCACTATAAAAAATTCTATTTCATTATTAGTTTTAGTTATTGATTTTCATATGTTTGTGCAACACTGACTGCATAAATCAATCTCCCACCTATGATTGAGAAAAGCATTAACATTGTTTGTCCTCTATGAAAAGAAAATTTATTAAAATATGGATTCCCTACATAAAGTACATATAATTGTGGTACATCAAACAATATCATAAACCAAACATTATAGGGCCTCTCAATTGTTATAATTAAATGGAAGACTCTATATATTTTTCATTCCATTCACATTATTGGGTTTTTCTATAAAACATCATGATTATCCAAAAATATCCTCCTCTTGTTCATTATAAAATAGAATTCAATAAATTTAATCTATATGGTTCTCATTTTTTATCTCCTAACAATGGAATAATGTTTACACAAAATCTATACCCCCTAGTAGAAAACAAAAAATAAGTAACTATGGAGTTAACCAGATTTAGTGTATAACATGAACATGAGTTGACAATAAGTAAATCACATCCATAAAATTACATTATATGGTATTCATACATATATTATTTCATGTATTAAACAACAAAAACAAACAATGATGGAAGTCTTCCACACGGGGATCAAGAATAATAATTTAGTTGAGGTCCTCCCCATAAAAGTAACTATAACAATTTTATCCTTAAAATACCCCTATGTGGAATTTTACTATAAGTTACTCCCCATTCTAGAAACTACCTAATCAAAACAAACATAGTTGATCAATTATGTGATAAAATATATCCCTAGTAGTATTCCGTGTAATATATGCCATTAATGCCCTCATTAATTAATATTAGACATAATGCGTCCCTCTTTTGAAGAATGCCTTACGTATCCAATAACAGACACACGATGTACTTCATACCCAATTGATAATGTTTCATCTTAATCAAAGGACATTATGATATAATTATTATAATATCTTCTACCAACAAGACATGAAATAATGAATTTAGTGAATAATTTATTAATTATTCCACCAGTTATGAAAAATTATTGAACATGTGAACATTATAGACATAATCATTAGACAAACCATTCATCAATGATGATGATTGTCTATGAATCATGGGGAAAAATATGTTTGGAGAAAATAATATAATAATTTTATGTCCCATAACAATGTCATATAAATCCATTAGTAATATCCTAAAACGTTATTTAACACCAAATATTTCATTTAATATAGAGAATATATTCATCAATTAATGAATTAATAGGTACCTCATGATGGGTACACAAATTATCTTAGGAAAATGAAAAATGTGTGTCTCTTTGTTGATTCGGTTTCTCATTTTACATTTTTGAAAAATAAACCAAAACAACTGTGAACATATCCTCAAATATTTTTTCAATGGTCTCATAATTATTTTCCAAATAATACAAGAAACTCCTCCCCCTATATGAATATTTTTTTTAATATCATGTGATTTGTTATACCATACTTAATGGCCAATAGGTTTGATCTAATAAGGTAGATAACATTTTAATTTACATAAATAAAGACTCACAATCTAATATTTTGGAAATTCCCATGGTCAATAAAATGAATCTAACTTTATTATAGGGAATAGAAAACTCATAAATGATGGGAATGACCCATATGTAAGATTACATATTAGGAAGATATAAATTTAAAATAACAATAAAAATATGAATATACATTACATGAATAGAACCACGTATTATTTCAATCAGTTATTTGATGTGAGACAAAAAATAATATATTTCACAAGGCACATGAATGTGTATATGCTATAAAGGTAAACAAAAATGTGTCCACAACTCTTAAAATATAGGATAATAATATAATTATTGTGCGAGGATCATTAATTCCCCTTCTACTACCATGGATATCAAAAATCAATCATGAATGAAATAAGAATATTAATTCATATCCCATAACAGTTTAAATTTTTCTAAAATCAGGGGAATCCTTATATGATGGAACATGTTAGTTAGTATTTCAATAATAGACCTATCTATTATGAATATATTAATTTGAATTTAGAGATATTGACAATGAATTACCATTTAATAAAATCCTCTTATTGTGTATTAGTGGGACCTCTAAGAGAAAACTAATGTAATATAAGGACACAACAAAAAGAACATTTTGAAATGAAAAATTAATGGAGGATTATTATTGGATACAATATTGTAATTAAAATGATAATTATGACTGAAATATATTATTTATAAATTAATAAAAGGTAAACATTACAAATGTGATAAATTCTAACATTAATAATGCCACTAAGATTGATAATATACTTGAATAGTAAAATGGGGAAACTTCTTTAGGGAATTTTACAACAAGATCACATAACAAAGGGGTGTGAACATGATAATATAGATAAGACAGAAATATAGAAAATCACCCAAATATTCCATTTACATTGAGTGGATGAGATAATTACATTTAGATTGGAGATTATTTGGATATATCCAAAATCCACCAATTACCGAATGAATTTTTATCCCTTTATCCAATATAGAGACATTCCTCTTATCAATTTCATAAAATGAAACAGGAATATATTAGTAATTAACTACTCAATAGAATCATACCCTATAATTTCAATTTTCATTTAGAGGAATCCATGCCTCAATTATTACACCATTTTCTAAAAAACAATATTTCTAAAACTACCGAAAAGTTAACATAGATGATTAATTTGAGGTCAGACCACTGTGTTTATTTAAATATAAAGATAATTAATTATCAAATTTTTACTATATTATCAAAACTAAAAACACCAATTAAATAAATACAACTATATAAATCTTTGAAAAATGTACAAATAAAAATCAATCTCAATAATTTTTGTTTCAATAAAAATATAATTATTTCCTACACTTTTTGAATGATAGTAACTGCAGGGCCACATACACCTATATAGTACAAGATAAAACTATATCCTTAGTGTATACATTTTAATAATCTTAATCCTATCATTCGAAAAATAATAACCTCAATATTCATTAGAGAATGTAATCTAGAACATCATATAATACACTTATCATGTCAGTGTGGCCTAATGCAAAGAATAAATAATATACTAGAAGAAATAATGATTATATACTTCATTGAGACTCAAGAAGGTGCTTCGAATTTTGTATAATAAAATTTTTCTTGAATATATTAAAATTTTGGATAATATTTAATATAACTCATCATCTAAATTAAATTAACGAATATGAAAAAATTATATTCATAACTTCTATAATTTTATTTAGTGATATAAATGATATAATAACATTATTAATTTATTAGTGGATGTGTCTCACCTATACCATCAATATGAAACTCATGGATTTGAAATTAAAAAAAAACAATTGAATATCATGGAGTATTTATAAATGGTTATAATTGACTAATAATATTTTGTCATATAATTATAGTTCAATGAAATAAATCAATGTTTGGAGAAAATCATATGATTCACTAAAAACAAATCATTTCAAACTCCATCACCATATGAATGATGTTACAGATAAAAAATTCCTAATATCACACTTAAACAGTCACATATCCTAGCTCTGACGTAAAAATGACTTATATTCTATAAACACATTCCACTTGTGATTATATAATAACACTATGTTACACAATATGAATGATTAGTCAGATAGAGACATTGGAGGGGGTAAAATTGGGTGAACTGTGTTTTTTTTAAACCTTATTGAATATATTATTAGAATCCTCTATACAAGTTTGAATGAAAGGATCTTGTATAAATCCCGTGACATTAATTAACCATATTTAAAATATAAATTATGTATATAACAACAAATTTTATTTTTATATGATATAACAATAATGCTATTTAATTTATCAATATAGTGTTTAGTTGGAGTTTTAGATATATGTAATTCACTGATATCCTAATGTGAATTCAATAATGGAAGGTACCAACCATAAAAAATTGCAGAAGGTGTCATTATTAATAATGAAAACTATTTTTCAAATTTTTTCTTTCTCTTGAATGGTTGTTCATATAAAAATCTCCATATGTTTCAATTATACACCCAATATCACTACAAAACATTTTCTTTATATCTCTAGTATCATATAATTTCAATTTGAATGATATTATTATTAAGTATGTGGTTATTTAAAACCAATGTATAGAAAATATATCATGTATGCATGTCCTTATTATTCTATAAATTATTACAATGATTAAAAAAGTAATCTTCGAGGATCAATATGTTATATTCTCCATAAAATATTGATTTTTTTTAAAAAATATGTATTTTAATCTCCATTATAATCATAAAATCTTCAAATCATATCCCCTTATAAGTATACACTACATCTGACTAACATTACTCTGGAATAATATCTACTTTCAAACCATTGGATAATAAAATTTTGCAGTTTTATTATATCCATTCCTTCCATTTTATCAATAATTGAGATGATTAGAATCTAAATGAATGTTTCTCACATATTCCCTACCTCAAATAAATTTCATGAACATTCTTGTAAAACTCTACTTTTCTAGGATTTGAACACTATCATTGAATATCATTGTTAATATATGAATTATTACTCAACTAAATAAATCTTATGAAACATTTACATTGATGTATATCAGTCACTTACATGATGTTACTCATATCTCATCATTTTTATTCATATCATTAAACATACAACATCATTGAAATTTGATAAGTGGGATCTCTAAATTTAATAGTTAGATTTTTTATTACCATATTATTAATCCTTTGAATTCAATCCTTCATCAATTTCCTTTATCAATTCCTTAAAACCCATCCTTGATAATGAAAATAATGATTAAATCTTAGTACTCATTATTAATACATTACTTAGAATTTGGATTGATAATCAGTTTAACGATCATGATTTACCTCTCATGAATAATTTCATAATTTCCGTATTATTTATTCTCCAAAGACATTTTTAATTCAAGATAATGTATTATTTACTTATTATAAAAGTAAAATAGTTTTCAAACTCGGGATAATCAAATTTAGGGCCTAAAAATAGATTTCGAACACATTCTAAAATGCTTTAGTTCTCAAAAGAAGATACATTCTCTCTTTCTTGAACAATATAAACTCTCGACTCCTCTTAAAATCCTCATATTACACATATGAATTAGAACATATTAATTATTCATATCATAGTACTTATAATTCATTATTAATTCTATTAATTGATATCATCATTATAAACACATGACTAAAATTTACTTCTATAGTGTAACATCATTCAAAACAACAATTTTACACTTTCTGCCATCTGATATTTCTAAATAATTATATTAAAAGAATCTATAAATTTTATTGACGATACATTATATAAATTAATCTTACACATTTTATTTCTTATTCTTTTAGGATCATATTTTGAAACATGATGATTGCAGTGAAAACTCATCCTATGTTACTTTTGGACATGTTAATTATTATTCGTATCTAAAAATGAAATTCTCATACACATAAACTAGTTCCACATTATATATTCTATAATAATAATTTCCCATTAATTCTATAGGAAATGAAATTTAATATTTTACAAATTACATCTAATTCAAAATTATCACTATTTACTGAAATTCTCACAACATGTTCTTTAAAAAATATACAATATTGACATTTAATGTATTTTTTCTATCTCAAAATTAGATATAACTTTTTTCTTATAAAACATATATTTTTATATATTTAACTCATTTTGAATGACTCATTTTTTTGTAATATTGTTTCTAGAAGGACTTATTATTGAATCTATGCCTCATCTTCCATAACTAGTTATTTGATATTTTTTCTATATTTTCTTACCTTATATTTAACATCATTGACATTTACTCATAGACCATCTTTCATCCTCCAAGATAATTTCACTTATATAACAATAATATCTATAAAACAATGGTGCCTCAAAATATTCATTATATCAATTCCTAAATCTTACATTTTAATAATTTCTTCATATCCTAATTTTTTTAAGAAAGTTTAATATATATTTACATAATTATTCAATCCAAATAATTCAATATTTTTTTATAAAATAATATATACAAGCATCACAATTATATTTACTCGAAAAATTATCCATTTTCAAATATTAATTAAATAATCTATATTTTTTATATTTTTTTAAAAAAATCTACTATATACATATCCAATTCCATCACCAAGATTAATTGGATTCCTAGTTAATTAATCTATAATAAAAACATAATTTGGTGTTACATTTAAAAATTAGATTAATACTTTTCCGAATTACAAAATGAAATCTTTTAAAATACATATTTTACATTCAATACGAAATATTATATTTATACTAGTGACACGATTACTATATGAATATATCATTTTTACAATAATAAAATAAATTAATAACATTATTAGTTGTTTTTTACATCACATAATATATATTGGCACTCTTACATAAAGAAAAATAATTCAATCGTCATAATAATCCATTTGGTTACTGAATCACCCATATGGGTTTTTAGATAACTAAATAATCCATATATAATTCAACGACAATATGTTGTTGTACTTTATAATGTTACCTCCACATTATTGATAATATATAAAATCATCCATGATATATGGATAGTCATACTCATATTGTGAATTAATAAGGGATAAAACATTATCTTCTTCAGAAAATTAAAAGTTAACCATTATTAAATTTATATTATACTGATATTTAATTTTATGGAAATGAACCATAAATCAATTAACACCATTCTTAAATTATTTATCATTGTGTAGGAAATAAGAAATATTAATATCGACATCCATTTTGTCCATAAGTAATTTAATATGTGAAACTATATTGGACATTCCATTCCACAATCTATTCAGGAATATTTTGAATTTATTTAAAATAAGTAAATATAAACATATTTCCTAAAACATCAACCATAACAACTTTCTTTCATATTCATGTTACTTTTTTACAATAGAGAGTTCAACACACTATCTTCCTATAAACATGAATTTATTCAATCTAATTCATATACAGAAATTATTTCGTCAAAATATATTTCAAATATTATTGTCCATATTTTTAAAATTATCACATGAAATAGTAATATTGCAAAATATATCATTTAATATACCCATAAATATACAATATCCTTTAATCTCTACAATACATTTATATTATAGAATATAATTTCATTTAGAATAAATTCATTGAGTTTGACAGCTTCTAATGCAAAAAACACATAACATAACAGAATAGTGATTTATTAAAATATAAAATGAAATAATTTTTTACTACATTATTTTAAAATTTTAAAATAACTAACATTGTAAACTGCTAAATATTATCTTAAGTAAATTCCTTCAATTCGAAGATAATATTGTTGAACACTTTTGTTGAATTGTAATTTTTTTTCAATTCAAAAAATTGAAGAATAATATTAGAATAAAAATTATTAATTAAATTATTGTAATATATAAAAAAGTTATATAATGACGTCCAATTATTTTTTATGTAATTCTATGGAATATTATTATATTCAATCATTTATAAATGTAAAAAGTTGTTTTACACTTATTATTTTACTTATATGTAAATTTATTTAAAATATTTTTTTTATTATTATTAGTTTTAATCCTTTTGAATTATATATTTTTATTAATTTATATACATTAATTTTCATTCATAAAATTTATATCAAATGGTATGAAATTAAAAAGAATCATCTCAATGAAAAATATATTGTGTTTAAATAATTATTTTCATCGTTCATAAAATATATTATCTTAATAAATTTATGTAATCAGTATTAATGAACATTTAAAGAATAATATTTACTAAATATATTCATTCAAATATATTACCATTAAATTATTATATTTACTAGGAATGAATGTTGAATTCAAACTATTTTCTATATTAAAATTTATATTTCAAAAAATAGGTTATATATGTATTTAAGTAGATATTAGAACTAGTTTCCTCATTATATAAGAATTTAATACTCTAAATATGTTCTAGTATTTATGATTAACATAATATTCATTAATTAATATTTTGATAATAATTTTTAGAGATAATGAAAATTTATCATGGTAAAAATTTTATTACCTCAAAATAGTTAAAAGGATAAATGAGGGAGTTAAACGATGTTATAAGAAACAAATATTAGGAAAACTATGCCTAAATAATATTTTCATAGATTATATAAACATTAATATATCATATATTCTAAATTGTTTTAATTTGTTCTTAATTTTCATGTATTTTTTATATTGAGAATTTAATAATATTTAAAACCGAGCCACTCCCCTCAACTATAAAATGGAATATCCTCTTTGCATAAAACCAAAATAACTTAAAAACATATATTGATAAATTACTACCAAATTTCCTTAAAAAATAATTATCCATAAACTATAGGTTATTTCCCAAAAAATAACCATCAAATTAGAATTTAGGTGTTTTTTAAAGAGAAAATCTAATGAAATTGTCAATATTTTACCACACTATATCATATTTGATTTAAATTAAAAACTCTCCAATATTCCATTAACAATATGAACCAAATTATTTCAATATTTTTACTATATATAAATTTTTTTAATGGTATAATATTTTTAAATCTATTTTAAAACTAATGTAAAATGAGAGCATTGAAAATGTATATGTATGGATTATAGCCTTCACGAAGAGATGAAATTAATTTTTAAACATAACAAATTGATACATTATATATAGATTTATATAATGAATTTATATTATATTTCTAAAATACATACGATTATATTTATATAGATAAAAAATTAACACAATTTAATTGGGTTTATCGAAAAAGTAAAATCATCACTTAAGCATATGTATGGAATAAAACATCCAAAGAGATAAGCATTTAAAATTTCAATACAAACATAAATATATTTTTATAATTATATAAATATAACATAGATTATTATGTTTATGATAAAATATCATTTAAAATATTTTAAATCCATCACCATGTTTTATGTAAGAGAATCATCAAACAAGAATACATATGGGAATCAATGAAGTGCACAACATAATATTAATGTTAATATGTATTTATTAATAATTTTATATTAAAATCATTAGAAATTTATATTTAATATGTTAAATATGTATATGGTATTATAATATAATTATAATATATTTAAATTTCATATTTGTGAATTTATATCATGTATGATGAATATCATGACTTGAGTAAAGGGTTCCCCCATCTCAATTTTCCATTACAGTGAAATGATATATATTACCCACCTTATATATATTGTGTGTTGTATAATTAACTACTGAATAAATTTTATGTCTTATTTCATCAAATTTAATGGGATTCGAAATTCTATTTTAGGGTTTTCTTGATATGTTTTTTTAAAAAAATTACAAACCTCATTTTTTATATTTCCATGTTACATTTTTATTTATATTGTTTTTGTTTCAATTTTAATTATGTAAAATTGTGTGTTCATTATAACTATAGTGAAAAATATTTTTTATTAAATAGTTATATCCAAGTTTTTTTTTAATTTTTTTAATTTTACATTTTTTTCAATAACGAAGAAAGAAATAATGTTTTTATGAAAAACTATTATTATATCATCTTTTTGGACACGAATTATTTACATAATTGTATATAATATAAAAAATGATCGAAAATAATTTTCTTTACATCCATATTTTT
Source organism: Viscum album (assembly GCA_963277665.1). Lineage (NCBI taxonomy): Eukaryota > Viridiplantae > Streptophyta > Magnoliopsida > Santalales > Viscaceae > Viscum > Viscum album. Next base: position 145,160,967 of record OY728133.1, on the reverse strand, counting down.
TATTTAAAGTAATTTTGTTCTAGATTTTAATATTTTTCATTTGTTTTAGAAATAATCAATACAATTTTTTCTAAAGAGATTATATATGATGTTTTACAAAAAAGTGTGAAAAAAAATTTTATTTTAAAATTTTTAGAACATTAATTTATTTCCCTAAAATCATGAGTATTAACTTTTGAATTATTTCATAAAAAATTCTGATGGATCTACGTAGAAAATCATATTCCCAATCATTTGGAATTATTATTCTTGGACAATCAACAATAGAAAATCTCATTTTATCTAATTTTTTCATAGTACTTTTCCACTAATTTTAAAAAAAATATAAAAACTATTTCAACATACCTTATGAAATGTTATATTTCAATAGTTGTATGAGTAATGATATCATTCATATTCAATCTATCGATATATTATTATGAAAATGTTATAATGAAACACATTTCAATACCACAAGATAATTTAGATATGATGGTATGATGAATATTTTAATGATCATTTCGAACACACATTTATATATATTTTTGTGTGTGTGTGTGTTTTCATTGTGTGATTAGACAAACCAAAATTATACATTTCTACAATGCGTCTAATAAATCATGATATCTCATGAGAATTTTTGAACGAGATTACAGAGTGAACATAATTTAATATGGATCTCTATACATTATGATTAAAGGATTGGTGAGTTAACCAAATCCAATTTGGTAATCAATCGACTTTGAATATGGTAATATGGGGTAAACCTAATCCACTATTGGATACTATTTTTATGTTAATAATGAGCGAAAAAAATCATTATTGATCATTTTCTACTAAGATATTTTTAGAAATGGGCATTGAATAATTATATGATTTTATATGATTAGTAATATTCCATAAAAATATTATATATTATTATCATCTGATATCACGGCTAATGAATTATTATTGACGATTATACTATATGACTACTCGTATATTTGGATATGAAAAATAATTATAACATGAATCATTATTTATGGTAAATGACATGTTGGGTATGACATCGTATATAATTGTCATGTCCCAATAAAATTATTCTTAACTTATTTCCACATATAAACATATCTTTATATCTATTAGGCGTATCTTTACTACGAATCTAATCTCTCTCCTTACTGTGTATCAATTTGCTAGTGTTATGAATAAAGGATTTGTCAAGTATATGTTTATAAACAACACTACGTGGGAAGTTATTTGAGTTAGATAAATACAATATTTTAGGAAATAAGGTCATTATGTATCTTATATCTTTAGATTCTGAAACATAACATTCGATAATATTTGTGATTACGATATCCAGTGAATCTAATAACAAAATGGTGCACTAATTAATTATATAATTCTTGGGTCCCCTCATTTTGTATCAAATCTGGGATTAGTTATTTCTAATGATTATGTTATGAGTAATTGGAGGATATAACTACTATCAGCCTATAATGATCTAGTGTTAAATTTGGTAATCCTAAAGGTTCATAGGTTTATATAAAGGCATTATAAAAAATTGAAATATTATAAATTATTTTCATTATGATACGATTGCTTACTCTGATTAATGTGCACATAAACCCAAAATATATATTTTTTGTAACAAAATGATGGTATCTAGAATCCAATTGAGAAATGTACCCTAATTATTAATTTAATAACATTATGTGTTATAATTGTTAATGGTCCAACCCACATTTTTATATCAGAATAATTTTATAATATATTCATATCACCACCTCAATTTTTATATATTTATTTATTGGTGATACTTATGCATGGTACAATGGTTTCATATCATCTATATAGAACCTCAATAATATAAATATGGAGGTATTTTCCTCTTAAAAATATTTAAATTCAGGGGAGAGTCAAATTTTATGTTATTGTGGGCATTAATTAACTATATCTACATATATAGAATATAAGAGTTATAGGTAAAGTTAAGTGAAATGTTTTTATTTTAAACATCCAATGATTATATATCAGTGAGTGTATGAAAAGGAACATCCAAGGGAAATTAATTCTATTAAATGGGTCTTTCTAAATACATAGGTAGGGTATTTTTTCCAAATATTTAAAGATAAAATCAATATATTTTATATTCATATAATTTTAATATTGAGATGATATATATTATAAAGGTTTTCATAGTCTTCCATTATGTAAAGTTAGGGAGTTTTCAATAAAACACATACATAGGGATACCATTATTTCAAATATACCTAACATAATTCCTCTAATAGAGACAAAGGATTCAAAGGAGAAAATATATTGGAATATAAAAACATGATTGATATTCCCATGTCCGTCAACACGGTTAATACCAATTCTATTTATTATAAATAAATATTTTTCTATTAATCATTGCATTTATTATCATGAATTTATCAAGATCACTACCAAGATCAAGTATCCTCCAATGAATATTGATGTGTTTATTAACCATCATTTCATAGATCAATAGTTTTTTTAGATTTACCTTTAATCAATATATCATTATTTACGGGTAACAAATGAATATATCCCCTACATTCCCTTATGTCATATGTATAAAAACAATGATTTTATAGTGATTAAATATGGTCATGTTAATTTACCAATTATATTCAAGAATCAAATGAAAAAAGTCATTAATTATTATTATTATTTGTTAATGGTCAGCACTAATGATTATAAAGTCACATATTTCATGATTAAATAAGAACATTAAGATCATTATATTATTTTGTTCTGGCCTAAAGAAATGAACCATTTTAAAGCACATTTATATAATAAGAATTATTGCAAAAAAATAATCATAATTGTGTAATGTAATTGGAAGACTATATAAATATATTGATCCTTAAATGATGGATATTACTATGAAATGGTAAACAAGTAAAATTATGATAAATATTAATTGTTATTTTTAATAATTCTATAATTTCAATTTTTTTTTTGTAAATTTACAATAGATATCAAATCCTCTAACAATGTTAATGAGAATTGGATCCAAGTTCCATTTGATATATAAATATGAATAAAATTTCAAGAAACTACACATTAATATAGTCCATGAACCTATATTGGATTCACTCTAAGATGGTGAATGATTTATTTATTTAGAGTCATGCATTAAAAAATGTATTGGGAGTGTTCTATGGATAATTATATATTGGTTAAAAATGCCTCATTAAAATTGAATGTTTGTTGGACAAATAAACCAATCAAATTATTTGGAGTTATAAATGTAATATTTTAAATGTAAATTATAGAAATTTTTTATTTATGATTTCAATTATTAGGCATATTTCAATTAGATAAAATGAAATTTTCTATTGGTGGCTGTCAATGAATAAAAATTACAAAAAATTAGAAATCATATTGTATTTATAGATCCATGGGAATGTTTAATAAAATCATAAAAAATTTAATTGTCATGAATGTGGGAAAATCCTTTAACGTGATAAACATTTTAATTGAAAATATTATTTTCACACTATTTGGTAATAATTTAAAATATAATCTCCTTAGAATACACAGTAGTGAATTTTTAAAACAAGCAAATAAAATTAAAATATAGCACAACATTACATTACATAATAAATAAGGATTAAATGAATATAATTTTGGATTATTTTAAAGATTATATACTATGATGTAAAGGTGTCATGTCCATAAGGAATAAATGAGAATAGTTATTCATAAAAAAATATTTCGTTCTTCATTGTTGAAAAAGAGGGAAATGAAAATAATTAAATAAAACATACATATAAATAGTGTATAAAATATATTTTTCACCATAGTGTTAATGAACAAACAATTATACACAAAGGAAATTGAAACATAAAATATATAAAAAAAAGTGACATGGTAACATAATAACATAGAGCATTGCAAATTTTTAAATAATAAATATAATTAAAACCCAAAATATAATTTTAAAACCCAATAATTTTGAGGAAATACATAACAAAATTTATTCAGTGACAGATTATACCACACACAATATATATAAGGTGGTGAATAAATATCATTTCTCAATAATGAAAGATTTAGTTGAAGAAACCCTTCACTGAAGTCCTGATATTCTACATACATGATATAAATTAAAAAATAATAAATTTAAATTTATTATAAATATATTATAAAACCATATTCATATTTAAAATATTAAATATTATTTAATTATAATTTTAATATTATTTTATTAATAATTCCTCATTAAAATTAATTTTTTTTAATTCTCTATTTTCTTTCCATACTTTTGTTTGCTATTTCTCGTACATAAAACACGGACATAGATTTAAAATATTTGGAATAATATTTTTCACAAATAAAATATGTATTTTATATTTATTGATTTATAATACCGAATTTATGGTAATATTGAAATTTTAAGTGAATAAATCTATGGATTTATTATTCCATATATACACTGAAGTGACGATTTTATTTTTTTAATTAACAGAATAAAAGTCACTTAAATGTTATCTTATATTAGTATAATCATAATTATATTAAAAATATAATATATATTCATTAAATCCATCTATATATCATGTCTTAATAGGGGGTGCTAAAACATTAATTACATAGCGTCGTGAACGCTATAGTGCATACATATGAATGAGCAATGTTCTTATTTTACAATGGATTTAAAAGAGATTTATAATTATTATACCATAAAAAAAATATTTCTAGTCAATATGATAATATAATTTGGTTAATATGGTTATATAAAATTTCCATGATTTTCATTTTTTAAGAAATATGAGAGAGTGCGGTAAAATATAGACAATATCATTAATTGACTCTTTTAAAAACACCTCAATTTTAATTTGATGGGTATTTTCTGTGAAATAAACTAAAGTTAATGGGAAATGATATTTTAAGGTAATTGGGTAGTAATTTATCTATACATGGTGGAATATTTTGAATTCATATGGGTCAGGATTTCAAATTTATGATTAGAATTGAAAAATTTCTAATTAATATTCATGTTTAGTTGATGGGAATTGAAATCACGATGGAAGGGTGGAAATCCAACCTTACATAAATTAATGTTAAACCATCCATTTATGTCAATATTAAATTGGTGAAGAAGTAGGATTTACAGAGATAAAAGAATGTAAAAAATATTATATATTTATTATTAGATCATGATTGGTTGATAATATTTATGTACCATATTTGAATCCATTTAATACATTAAATGGAGAAGAATTAATTGAATGAATCACTTTGCTCATCCAGATATATAAATTCTAGATGTAGAAATATGTATATAATTCTCAATGAACATTTTAAATTAGAAAAAAATAAAATATATATTTTTGAGTATGTATCTAGATGTCTAGTATGTGAAGAAGTTATGGTTGAACATGGTATGTATAAAATAATGATGAAATTATTAACCATACCATTATTGAAATTTAAGAAATCACTAAGGAATTCATCATAGGAATCCTTAAGACATCTAATGTCCATAATTTCATTTGGTTTTTTCTTGACATATATATGAATTATATGTTTTTAGTTTCTATTAGGAATGATTGTATTATTGATATACATTCAATAATATACATTATGGAAGTGGTAAGGTTTCCTAGAGTATCATAATAAAATGAATATTATTGAGATCCAAGGTTTACCAATATATTTTAGAAAAGATTTAATGAAATTTAATATACAATTTATCGTTATCACTACATATCATCCTTGGGTATATGTTCATTCTTTATGTAACATTTTAATCCCAGGATTGAATGCATATATATATATATATATATTTGATTGGTGGTTTGGGTTATGACCATACTTTGGTAGAATTTTATTGTAATATTTAGTTTCAATCAAGAATTTAGGTAGTTGCCTATGAATTATTCTATGGAATTTATTATAGAACTCAATTAATTTCAGATAGTGTTGAATAAAATAATAAATATGGATATTTTATTATTGATGTAGTTGAATATAATGTTAGATATATTAAAAATGAAATCAGAGAAACTCAAATTAAAAAGAAACATTTATGATGATATTTTTGGTGAGATCTAGAGATTAGTTTAGGTGAAAACATATTATTATAAATATATTCATGAAGTATGGTTACAAGATATAGATAGTAGAGGACGATGAACAATAGAAATATCATCCTATGTGATATTTGTGACCATATAAGGATGGTATATTATCAATTTCCACTTCCACATTACCACTTATATGATAAAAAAATTTATGTATCTATTTTATTGATGTACACACCTAATCCTTAAAATTTAATAATTTAATAGATCATACTATTAGATCATGCTATTTATTATGTTGAACAACTAATTGATATTTTAGATCAAAGGGATTAATGTTGTGAAATAGAAAAACTCACTTCATTAATGCCATATGGTGAAACCATAATTTTCTGGATGTGGAATGATAAATCAAGGATGTAAGGTGGTATTATTGTCTCTATATTTATTATTCAAATAATATATTTTCATGGGAGAAGATCTTATAAGAGGGGTATGATGTAATAACCCATGATTTTGGAATATATATTCCATTATACTAAAATTGAAGTGTTTATTAACATATGATACTTGAAACTCCAAAATCAATTGAATAATAATTTATAAATTTATATAATGAATGTAATATATTTATAGTTATGTAAATATGATAAATTAAATGAATTTTGAATAGGTATAAAATCACATAAATAAATATAATTAGTTAATAAGAGAATATTTTTAACTATTTGGTGGAATTAACCATATTAGTTAAATCAATATAATTACATTGTATATTTTTTAAGTTACTGATTTAATAATATTATATCTATTTACCATTCAATGGAAAATGAGTGGATCATACATTCATAGATGCGAATTAATAACTCCACAAAGAAATATAATCTATTTTTCCTTCGCTACATCTGAGGTATGGTTATTTAAATGTATTTATGAAATATATATATGATAATTATGATAAAATATTTATTCCATAATGTCAAATTATTATTTACATTCTATTATTTCAATTTCTTAAAATATGAATTTCTCACCCATTCATGTGTGTGAACTACCACATAAAAGAAGAGATGTAATTATTTATCATCATCACATACGCAAATTATTCTAAAATTTTATATAATGAATAAATAGGATCTCTATTAGTTGCTTTTGACTTATTTGTTGGTTAAATTATGGCCTGACTTTGAGGACCAAAATATTCAAACTAAAATCATCAATGAAAATGTAACAATTACTACCAAAATATTGAATTTTAGAATGAATATTTATAAATTGGTTTTATGAAGAAATATATAAATTATATGCAATAAGATAAACATCAATATTATTCTCTTATAAAGTTATGTTATATCTAAATTCATTATAGAGGATTCTAGAATTTGTATGGAGCAATACATGAATTAATGCAACAGTTTTCTCCTATCATTTAACCTTAACTAGGAATTATTCAACAGTCACAACAATATTTATTATTTTTATTTTCTATAAATAAACAAGAAGGTGTTTTATGATTATTTTCATCAATATTATTGTAATATAAAAATCAATTTATGAATATTTATTAAAAATGTTTTTAAATCTAATATTTTTAAATATTAAATAGTTTTTTACAACCTCAATTTTCGAAGGGATTTTTTATTTTCCTAATTACATTATAAGAAAATGTATTTATTTAACCCATAAATACAATATTTATGATAAATATCAATTTATGTTTTAGTTTTTCATTTTTTTGATTTTCCATCTAATTTAGTGAAATATAAAAAAGTATATTTTTTAATGAAAACATGACATTATTTATATTTTTTCTAGATTCATTATCATCTACCTAAATAATATTTCAAATTTTTCATTATGATATATTTTATTATTCAATTTCCATGTAAATTCATTTTGAATAATAGTTTACATTATTTAAAAAGGTTTAAATTGTAACCATTATAATGATTTTCGATATAAGTTATATTTTAATATTTAAAAAAATATTGAAAAATTTTATTAAAACATTTACTAAATGAATAAAATTTGTCACCATAATGATATATATTTTCTTATATGATATATATAAAAGATTAAATATAATTATATTGAAAATAATATTTCAATTTTTAGTGATTTTTTAGTCATTAATAGTTAACAAAATAATTTTTTTTCCTATTTTAAATATATATATATAAATCATTTATAATATAAATTTTCACCTATTTTAATATCCTTTAATAAATATAATTATTCACTTGTAATAAAAAATATAAGTAAAATATAATTTATTTCATCATAATGAACTATGATGGTGATTTTTAATGTTGTTTTCTAGAAAGCTATTTCATTCCCATAGGATAACTAATCTATGATGAAATGATTACTATTTTTTTAATATTCAAAAATAGATATAAATGGTTTACATTTTGAGATTAATTATTAAAATTATATAAATATATATAATGGATTGAAAAAAAATTTATATCTGTTGAGATAATATGTATGATAATGGTGACTAAACCCAATTTTTTATGTGAATATGTCTACATTGTTTATGGGAATAATGAGTGATCACAATACACTATAGTGAGTTTTCAAATATGTTGATTGGAATGGTGATTGAACTAAATACTCAATAGGACTCTTTCAACTGTGTCTATGGGAATAATGAGTGCACTTCCCCCATTATGGAACATTGTACACTATGATAATAATAGTAGAGATATTTGACTAATGAAATGATTTTATATTATTTGGTCTCCAAGAATCACCTTTTAATATTCTTTATTATATGTTCTCATTTATCATGATTTGGTATTGATGATTATTTACTCTTATGACTCTTTTAATTTTTTATGAAAATTCATTATTACATGGATCATCCTTAATGGAAGTGAATTATTGGTTATGACGTTGAATTTTATCCCCATACTTTTTTTATTATATCTTATGATAATTGATATAAATCTCCCTCATTTACACTAATTGATCATTTTACCTCTCTAATTCCATTTATTCCATTACCTCAGGTTATATAGATTGGAATTTATTTTGATATTATCAAGATGGGTAGTATGTGAGAAGACACACCTGTGAGATTATAATGATCCATAATAAATGAATTTTATTATGTATCAACTTTCCAATGAAAATAAATAATTATTTATATTAATAGTATAATATTATGAAATGTCATGAATATTTGTCAAAATACATGTATCATATAGACCCCCCAAAATGTTGAGTTATGTTGCCTTATTAAATTTGTTCAAATTCGTATTTCATTAATTTTTTTAATTTTGGGAATAGATTTAGGAGTTGTAGGGTGGATTGTACATATTTTTTATATTAAAGGCATAAATATATTGATATATGGAGTTATGTTAAGGGGTTCATAGTTAGTTTGGACTATGCCTTTAACCATGGAAAATTATTAATATAGTTGTAGATTATTTCAAATCACATATAGAGGTCAATATAATCATGTAAATCTATAATAAATTGTTGTGTAATTTTTCATTGATTTTCCGTCCAAGGGGTCTATATATACATTGTATAGTTCACTAAAAAGTTGGATATTTGTGGTGGGTGCAAAATTTTTGTATCCATGTGGGAAAACCATGCAAGGAATGGTTTCTAAAAACAAAGAGATTTATAGGTAGTCAACGGTTTGTCCTATTTTTTTTCAAAACATGAAAACCCCACAAAAGTGGTAAATTAAAAATTTGACCATAATATCTTTTACCCCCAAAGTCATTTTTATAAACAATTTGTCCATGATCATTTTCTTGAGTGTGACCATAAATCATTCTTTGTGTAGGGATTTATCTACCCATTCTACACCAAATAACTTATTGTTTGTTGAAATATTGATCTAGTGGATTATATATGGTTCTTTAACCTTATATTATTTATTCATTTCTCTTTATAGTGATCTCACAATTTCAAACCAATTTTCATTAATTTTTTATATGTTTCTAATTTATACCAATAAATCTAAAATAAAAATGTAGTATTATATTTGTGGAGATAAACATGAATAAGGTCAGTTATTTTATAATGTATCCTATATATATATAACTTTTTATGTGTATATACATATCATTATCACACAGATACTACATATAAATTGAAATCTGTTTTTAATTAAAATGTGTTAGTCCTAAAACATTGAAATGAACATTACCATGAGACTCGTGTAATTCGATAAACAAATATAATTGAATTTGAACTACACAAGGGTTGTTCATGACATGATAATAATACTAGTTAATGACATGGGTGGAAATTTTAGTGCTCATGAATGAATAATACAATCAAGAATCATTTTTTGTGACTACTATATCTTGCTCTTAGATCAGCGATAATAGTTATTAAACCAGACATGTTGAACTCAAATTTAATGAGTGGTTAACTGAATTTTTTGAATATTGTATTTTTCATATATGAATTCATGTTCCTTGAGAGACACCAAATTTCAATTTGTATTCCAAACTCTAGTTCTAAATTTATTATGGAAATGACCTCTTTGATTGGGTTTTTCCAAAAATAGGACACATTTTAAGAATTCCTTAGTGTTAATCACCCATGAAATTATAATTGAAAATAAAAGTTTATAATCATTTCAGGAAATACTACTTATGATATTTTATATCTACTTGAGTGTCATTTGGATGATTAATTCAGATAATTCTAATTTTTGAATGGTTGATTTAATGTATAATATTTTAACCTAAGAGTCGACATGGTATATATATTGATATTTAATTTATTTACAAATCACATCAACATGAACATATTTCTTAGAATTTATATTCATAAAATCAATATTGGTTGTGGCCTACCATGTTAGACTCCCACTATTCTTAGGACACTAGTTTTTCATTGTGAAGAATTTAGGATAATAGGAAATAATAGGGAAACAACCATATGATTGATTGTTGAGTTTGACTAATATGATAGAGCATGGGAGTTAAAAATGGTCTTGTATATGATATCTATTTTTTTGCGGTTCAATTGATTTGTATTTAATACTTTTTTTGGAGATGATGTATTAGATTTTTTATGATATGTTTAACTATCTTCAATTATATAGAGGTCATTTAGTAGACTATGAGTTTAAATTATTTACATCTACTTATATGAATTAATATTCAGAAAATTATCATAATTATTTTTTATTTTTCTTTATTTATTATATTAACATACTCTGATTCGTGGGTGTATTATCACAACTATTCAGATTTAAACCCCAATTTCTAGTCGGCATCGAATAGAATATGGGTAAGCATACATGAGGTCTATGCAATGATAATTGTTTTAGTAGTAGATAATTGATGTAAAAAAATAGGATGTTAAAAAGTGGTATCATTAGCATTTAATATTGTATAACTATTTATTTAAGGTATAAACATATAGATATTGTTAATACACAGTGAAAAAACATGTTCTTCAGAATTGAAAACCCATATATAACAAATATCCATGTTTCTGAGGATGGGATTTATGAACATACTATTTAATTTTATAGTAGATATCTAAAATATTTTGTGATAGATATAAATTTCATATTTGTTTTAAATATTTTTAAGTTGTAGTTGTAAAATAATGAATGAATGCATTCATGTCTCATACTTGGAACAACATGTTTTGATGTCAAATTCATAAATACTTATCTTTCAGTATTGGGATTTTGAATGATTGTAAGTTATTAAATGTTTCAAATATAATTTAAATTTTTATTCAAATGTTTATATTTTTTTGAATATAACATAATTGATCATCAAAACCGATAAATTAATAATATAAGATCTATTAACATAATAATTATGTGTTTTTATATAAATAAAAAAGTTTTTACTAATTATAAATCCTTTTCCACAATAATATAAAATAGAATTTTATTTTAATAAAGACATGTTATTAAAATTAATTTAAATAGATGTAATAAATGTTTTAGGTTATGGTTCATATGGGTATTATTTGAATCCAATGTCTATTTTGTAAATCTCATGCATATGTGTTCTTATGCCTATGAATGTGTAGTTGGGGAATGAGAGAGAAACAATGTTATGAGTTTTCAGATAATAAATGTGAACAATAACAAGTTATTAATATATATTACAAATTTTAATTAACATTTATATTGAGAAATTTATTATAATAATTAATGAGGATTATATTTGGAATTGAGAAAAATGAAACTATGTTGAACTCTAATTAATTAATAAGATGGTGATGATAATAATTCCCTATATATTATTGTTCCATAACTACTCATTGTCCATGTAATGAAATAGATGATTATCTTTGATGGATATTTTTTATATGATACAATTGATGGAGAGAGAGGATCCTAGAGTTAGGCATACATTGTCCACTATGAATATTGAGTTTCATCTCAACCATCCACTGATATTTTCTAAGAAATGTGGCCCTATGTAACTCATTATCAAGGTGTGTCTATCATGATTATCAATATGTGAATTAATATACATCAGGATTGGTGTGAGTGAATTTGTTAGTTTATATTCTTATATGGTCAAAGAAGTGGTGGTGGGATGTCCAAGTCCTATAAGATCAGCGTGTGGGGTTGTCCTAGAATTACTTTATTTCTTGTTTATTTGACAATATTCTTTTATAGTCCCAAGGGGATGATAAATCAAGTTAGTTTAGCCATCTTAAATAGTGGAATATAGTAGTCTTTGAGTATGTTTATAAATTCATCAATTTACATATATTTTCCCCTATGTTTTTTGGTGATGAGTTTTCTAGGGTATGATTCTACGTAAGAGTATAATTTATAGGATTTATATTTAGGGTAATTTTTTCATCCTACCATATATTGTAAATTTTATGGACTATTATATCATTTTCGAGTTAAAATTATTAAAATCAGGGGCTCAATATGTGAGGATTATGTTATATGGAACATGTGAACGGTCATTAGTGTTTAGGAAGAAATATATTGATGGATCGTGAATGTGTTATAAGGGTTATATGGTAGGTTTTCCTCAAGGAGATAATTGTATAATAAATATGATAGCATTGTGGATAGAAGAGGCTTAATAATTCTTATTTTGATTGACCATCAATAGAGAATAATGAATTTTATAGTATATGGAATCTACAATGGTTAAAAATTATTTCACAATAGATGTATAAAACCATTATATCTGGATATGTTCATGTTTCTTAAGATGTATTAGTTTTCTTGTGGTAGGATAAAAATTTTATTTTGACAAATCGTATGGGCCAAGTTGGTGGTCATGGTGAAATAGGATTGTTGATGTATTAACAGATGGGTAGTGCAGCTCATTTCTCCTGAGAAGGGGATCAGTCTAATGGCCCTATTCAATTAAATGTTATTCATATTACACTAATTATGATTGACATCAAACACCCAAAATTCGAATAAATAATCGGGCATGAACCCATAATAATCATTTTGTCCATTTTGAAATAAATTATTCAAATTACTTTATAGATAAAAATTTTTCAACGAGTTGGTATTAGATAGAGAGAATAAATATTTTTTAATTTATATTAACGCACCATTGAGACTCAAATTAAATGATATTTCATCATGTAGTAGGTGTACCATATAGGTTACAGGTTTAAGTTCCCTTAATATAACATTTTTATAGATTAACTATGTTAATATAGTGTTTGGATTGATGGTTACTACTGTAACAGAACCTAATAGACTATTATCTTCAATCAGTGCATCTGATATCTCTCAAGGATAGAAAATATGTGGATACTAGGGAATGAGATGATTTATAATTCCATATAGGAGTTGAAAATCAATAGTTACGATGGATTACAGCTTTTGTTGAAATATTATTATAGGATTATGGTGAAGTGAACAATATATTTTTCCCATGGTGGTGGATATACTCAAATATGTGTTTTTTAACTATTTCTATATAATTCTATATGAGATAGAGATAATGCTGGATTTTTATGTCACTATCATCCCTCAAGAATTACATTCATAATTAAATGCTATGTGATGGATCTTATGAAGAATTGATATATTGAATATAAATTATAATACATTGAGGAAAAGGATTTTATTACAAACCATCAATAACGTAGATAGAAAAAACATATTTTTTTGTGGAATATTTATTTCATTACACAAAAACATTCCTAATGGTCATATTAGTTCAGTTCCTATAGAAACATTGAAACATTACAGTATTCTATAGTGAACAATATCATCTCCCACTACAATCATTATAAACAAATCCCTTATTAAACTAATCATACATAATTAATATCTTCCTAGCCTGTTAGAAGAAAACATAATAAAGGATGAGATTAATGTTTTAGTAATAGTAAATGAGGATGATATATAGGAAAGACATGATCTTTTGTCTATGATATGATGATTATGTAATTGGAAAACCATGTCCTTTATATCAATGAAATTAACATGAAATATATAAAAAAATTGTTATTTATATGATATGAATGATAAGGAGATAAAATAACATGAGTCTTGAGGCATAAAATATTAATATGACATGAATTGATGTCACACACTAATGAAGAGAAAATCAAATGTCAATGTTACAAACAAGACCATTTATAAAATGTTGGGTTTAGACTGACCACCTGTGTACCTCTGTCAATCACGGGATTATCCAACTTTTACCCACCATTATGGTCTTTGGTCTATGACCAATGTACCCTCCTTTATGGTCTTAGGTTGAAAACATGTTTATATTATTATCTCATGTAGAATTTATTATTATATGATCTATTAAAGATAAATATAGGTCATTCCTATCACATAATGAAGACATACATATGTAGGACTAGATAATAAAACATTCATCATATCATGACACATATAAATAGATGAGAATAATTAGCATAATAACATAGTCCTTTTAATGAATTAAATATAGTAAAAATTTCATCAGACCATAGAGTATAGAAAAGAGACAGGTTTCAGACCATTTTAACATATAATATCATGTGAAATGATGTTTCTATCATAGTAATTTTATCATGGTATACCCCATGGATGATAAACAGGTTTCATAAAAAGCATATCACTAGAAAAAATCCATTTATAGAAGGTTAGTAATGGATTCCTTGTATTGTATACCCATTAATTAATAACCTATATCAAGGGATTTCATCATATATATAAAGGAATTCTAAAAAATCACTCATAGTAATTGTTAAGGAAAATAATAATCAATTGAATATAATTCTATAGTACATAAATCCCTTTAACAATAATTTTCATTTCAAATAGTTATAAATATATATGAATTAGTTTTCAAAATATTTTAAAACATTTATTTTTGAAATTATACTTTCCACTTTGAGAAATATTTTTTAAATGATAAAAATACTGAAAACATTTTATTTTATTTATTAAGGAAGCATTAAAAATAATTTACAGTATTTTAGAAAATATTACTATTTAAAATAATTTTACATTAAAAGGATGTTATAATATTATTTAAAAATATTGATGCAAACATTTCTTAAAAACATGGATTTTGAATAAAACATATTTATTACAAATGATATATATAAATTCACATTAACAAAAATATTTTTTTATTTTTATTAATTAACAAAGAGTAGAAAAATGGAATTGATATGTTATGTTATCATGAATATCCAGAGGATAATAAAATTCATGATAATTATAGAGAGTGATATCATTATATTTCATCAATTTAGTTTCAATCATAAACATCCCTATTAAGTAATGAGACTGTTACATAAACAATTTATGTCCTTGTAACATAATGTACTAAGCCCTAGGAAGGAATAACATCATGTTAATATTATAATGACATTATGATGAAAAAATTCATGATATTACATGTAAAATTGTCATTATATACCCTATGCAAAATAATATATGTGTATAAAATTACATAAATATCAATGAAAAAAATTGAGTCAAAAATCCATTTCTTATTTTGAAACTCTTGACCCATAAACACTATAAAAAACAATAAAATGGATATTTAAATTCCAAAACATTCCTTTTTTGATATAAAAAATAAAATGATGGATATTATACACACTATATATAATAAATCAGTGGTGGACATTTCTTTTGTCTCAAAAAAACTATATGTGAGACGATAATATCTCATCGCAAGTCTTAGCTTTTGGTTCACTTGTTCATTATTCCTTTATATAAATATATGATTATAATAAATATATTAAAGAACCATACTCATTTATATCATACAATATATTATTTTATATGACCTTTAATCACCCTTTTATTATCTTTTCCATGATATTGTTTCATTTTGGATAATAACCACATTGATATCCATATATGTGTTGATTTGTAATTTTTCTTGATCATATTAATTTAATAATGATTTCATAATCTCTAAAAATATAACCATGATATTAATATAATATATATTCAGTATATATTTATTTATTATAATTTACAATATAGAGATATAGAAAATGAAATACACCAATCATGAAAGTAGATTGTCACACTGATGGATGAGCATTGTTTCCAAATTCATTTCATATTGAAAGAAATAAATTTGTATGATATATTATAAATATAGAATCATTTTTATTTCATATATATCAATTTTTTTATGAAAATAATCATTAATACATTCTATGTAAATTGTGTATTATCCACATCGCTTTGTGAGGTGTTATTCCGTCAAACACACAAATCAATTTATAGTATTCCCATAAAATGAAATGAATGAATGTATGTGTGATATAAAAATTATAAAATAATAATAAAATCAAATAAATCAATTATATGGTTTAATAAATTAATTTTCATTGTTATTCAAATCCATGGTTAATGGTCGTGGAAAAATTAACGACATCATTTCAAGTGATTGTAGTCTTCCATACACAAGAATAGTGATTTCATAATGCATGTGATGTTATTGTGAGTGTTTATATGATAAAAAATTAAAAAATTAAAAAATTTAAATACATAATATAAAGATTTTCTATTATAATAAATATATAAAAATCCCAACATCATTTTAGGAATAAATAAAAAAATGTTTATTTATAAACATTACCAATACTTTAGATATCTCATTTTGGTTGCACCTAATTATAATCTTGCTTTGATTTATTCCCCAAGTAAGGATTATAGGATGAATAGAGTGATTTGGGAAACATATATAGATAGTTATTTTCCGATCCAATTTATTGGGAGGTGTTAAGGGAGTGGGAGAGGGTTTCCTTTTTGAAGGGTAGTTAGTGGAAAAATTCAAAAAAATATAAAGACAGAATTCCACCAATTATTTTTTCATGTCACATGGCTCTAATTTTTAATATATCCTTATAATATAAGTTATAAGTTCTATATATCTACTAATATTTGGTTTTTTTAAGAGGTAAATTTTCCATTATGTTTATGTGTTACTCCGTTAGTATACTAATTTTTCATTTAATAACCCTGAATAGTTTTTGTTGTTTTCAGGTATCATTTTTGTAAAAAATTATAATTGAATTATCAAAAATTAATAATTATAATGGAATTTTTTTCGATTTTCTTCAAATTAAATACAGAAATGATAAAGGAATTTGTTTAAAATTAATCCCGAAAATCGGTTGAAATAAGTGTTTTTAATGCTAAAATGTACAAAAAGTTTAAAGCATATTTATATAACATTTAAATTTGAAATATAGTAGAGTGAGATAAATTGGATTAGTATATTTATAAATTATATAATTATTATTTAAAACCAATTCATAATATTATTGATTTATAGAACAAATTTAGACAAAAATGTATTTTTAGTTTAAAATTCACGATTTTTCACTATTAATCAAAAAGTGAATCTTCATATAGAAATACAAAAAATTCACCCAAATATATTTTTGAAATTCTTAATTGATGAATTACATTTATTTTGTCAAATAAAATTTATAAAATTATAAAATTTATATTATATATATATATATTCCATTATAATGTTGTAAAACTACATTTTAGACAAATATATCTGTTTTATACATAAAATTAGATTTTTTAATCCAATTTCTATAAATCAAGATTGATTAATTTTAAATTTTTTATTTAATATATATATATATATATATATCATATAAATATGCAAGTAAAGGTGGTTTGTTCAATTTATTAAGATAAACCATTTTTCTGAATAGAAAAATATTTTTTATAGGAAATGAATTTATTTATTTTCAAATAGTTCTTACATTCATATATAACTAATTGGTTGTGAAAGAATAATATTTTAAATATTCATTAACCATATTTTCCAAATATATTAAATAATATTCATGCCTTCCATTCTAATGGTTAGGTAAACACTATCATATTAAATAATGACATTAATAACATATTGTAGTTTATTAAAATTAGCTATGAGTGTAACACAAGATATAAATGGACATTTTTACTAAATGTAACACATGATGAACATAGTGTTTTCTACACCACAACCTAATCAAAATGTTTTCTGTAAATATATATGTGATTTATGATTTGTGTAATGAAATCTATGCCCAATGTATCATGAAATGCAATCGAAATAGGTTATTAAATGTAATACAAGATAAAAATTCTGTTGGTTATAAATAATTATTAACAATGTAAATAATTAAATGAAATATAACTAATAATTATAATTTAATAAAAATAACAAAAAAAAAATTGAGGAGTTATTTCTACCCCACTTAAAATTAATTTCTTCCTCGAAATTATTACGCGTTATAAAAATTTTAATATTTGAATGTTCCTTTTATAGAATCAAAATTAGTAAAAAGAAAAAATTAATATTTCTTTTATGAATGGAATTTTAAAAACAAAATAGGAACCTAAATATAATCATAACATGGTTCACTCATAGGACAACATTAATGTGACATGAAGAATTAACTAAAGATGAAAAATTAAATAATAATAGAGGATGATAGATATCACTGATCACAAAAAAGTGGGTGATACATAGATGATTAGTGATCATAACACCATAGACTAAATGGTCCTAAAATAAATTCATTTATATAATAAAAAATTATAACAATCGGAAAAAATTTTATTTTAATACCCATTTCCTAATGTGAAATATTTTTCACAGAAATATTTACATACACAGATTCATTTCATTTCATGATCACTATCACAAAATGTTGTTGTTCCATCATAAACATCCACTCCATATATCAATATAAGAAATTAAGAGTATTTTGTTATTCCTAAAGTACTAACGGATCATAAGATAATAAGATTTGTTGATAATTCAAACTTATTAAACATAGTTATCATAAATAAATAGTTAGAATAGGTTTTCCAATATTAAAAATATTCATATGTATATTTATATTAATCTATAAAAAGTCCATTTTGGTTTCACATAGACCATTTCATAATTAGTTATCCTTATTAACCTTCTAAGAGAATAAAATCAAAAACATTATAATGGAATTCACTAAATTTATAATAATCAATTTGATATTGATCCCTCATTTAATAAAAAGTTAGTCATAGTTTTCACATAATAAACAAGTGGCTACCTTCACCATATATTCCCCTAAAACATCAAAATAACCTGAATTACAATAAAACTATACCAAAAATATATATGATTCTTCATTACTTATATAATACCATATATTGTAAAAACATATTCATTATAAGATCGAGTTCATCCATGTAGTTATAGAATATTTTATTTCATTAATCAATAATCCAAGTAGAAAATGACATGAAATTTCACTAATGGATGAACAATAATATTTTCATAGTGTTCATTAATTCAAAATTAAACATGAATTTTCCATATAAATTGGGTAGGATAATTATACCCTAATTATTATCGTTCAGTTTAACCAATATGAGAGAATAAGATTTATCATTTTCCGTAATGTTTAGTTTTTTTGTGTCATATAATCAACTATATTAGTTAGATTGGGGACCTTATTAGAATAATACCCAAACACATTTCAATAGAATCACCATAGTGTGGGAAAATTATTATGTGTGGATTTATCATTATTAAAATCATTAGCTTACATATTAATCTCACTTCAATAGTCATATGCTTGATAACCTTACAATCTAGACATAAAACATTTAGTATTCATTTGAATAATATTCCCTCCATGATTCCTCCAAAACATTATTCATATTGAAAAGATCATATTTTGTCTTCATGGTTCTTATATTCTTATTTAAAATTATTAATTTTTTTCTTTGTCAAATCTATGAGGATGATACGTAAATCTTACCTCTATTACTTTATTTATTTCACATAAAAAAATATATTCATATCTTCTAAATTTTTTTATGGGTAATTCCATTTGGTGAAAACATTTTAACTGGATAAAAAATAGATCAAAATTAAATTATGTTTGAAAATAATAATAGAAGGATACCATGAAAATCATGTAAAATTGCTCTTGCAGGTTAAAACATAATCATCAGTCTTTTATCTTTAACCCAAGGAACAAATATTCAATATCCCAATGGGAAAATTTTGAAAAGTACATATTAAAATATATTTTCTTTAAATAATCCCAATCAATTGATTTAATTTCATCAGTTCACCTTATATTCTGGATAAGATCACACTATTTATATATTACACCATCCAAATGTAAGAAAACAAATTTTTTTCCATATTTTGAACACTGAATAATGGAAAATATATTTTCAATGATGCTAACATATTGTTAAAAAACTATTTGATCAGAATACCCACTAGAAGAAGGATTTTTTTTGACTCATAAAATAATATTCATAATATTGTTCCCTTCTTTTCTCAGTTGGAAGTCCATTATACTTCATACATTCAATTTTTTTTTGAAAATAGTAATGTTTTTTATATATTATAGTTCCAATAAAATTATGATACATAGAAGTAAAATTATTTAAATTGTCATCAGACATATTATTACCATGGTAAATTCATTTTCTATAAATGTAATAAATCCAAAAATTATATAATTAGAAACAAAAATCACAGTGGTGAACAACATAGACATGAATATCAATTATAGGGTATAAAAATTATGAAACCATAATTAATCATTAACAACATATATTTTTTATAGGTCATTCATATTCATCATCAATATAAATCATCCATGATGATTTATAAAGAGTTTTTGAATTTCCAATGTGCATCCCCTGATAGTTTTAAACCATGTATGAATCAAGGAAAATTATTGTGGACTACTTCTAGATCGATTCCAACTCAATATAGGTTTTTTGGCCACTACCTAATGTAGCACAGTTCCAAGGCCACATCTACACGTGGTTTCCAAACATGGATATATTATTTGGAAACGGAATTGGATATACTTAACACAAATTCTTGGATATTTCAATATTGTTAGACTCATTATTAGACTAATATATAGACACATACTTAGAATTATTATTTGAAACATACATAGAGATATCACTAATATTTTATCATCCAAGTTTCTATAGGTTAACTATTCTATTCCTCTAATACAAATGATATCAACCTAGGCATAACAAAAATAGAAATTACAACATTTTTGAATTATATAAATTTTAATTACAAAAAACCACAACCAATGAACATATTATTCTAGTTTATTTATAATTATAGAAACATAACAATGGTACATATTGAACTACATAATATCTGCCTTTATTTCCTAAATTGAACCGTTAATATACTAATAAAAAAATCTTCATAATCTAATGAAATAAAACAAATTAATGGTTTAGATCATATTATAAGTAAGGTAAAAAAAGAAAGATATGTAATCCTTACATGAGCATATGGGAATGAATACATGAGAATAGAATTGTAAACCTATACCCTACATATCATATATAAAAAAAATTTAATTAAGTTATAAATATTTGATGTTCATAAAACATTAATCATAATGATATTTGAGACCACGAATCCTAACATAAAAAATTTTTATTTAGACATATATTTATGGAATGAAACTAAGAATATAAAATATTATGTCATGTATATAAACCATTACATTCAAAACAAGTAGTCATGGGAAGAAAAATCTTATACCTACATCAGGATTATGTTGACCCCCGTGTACACTACTTTTTGAGATATAATTAACCATATATTTACCCTCCATTATTGGATTGGGGTAGAAACCCATGTACACCCAATGTTGATATATAAATTATATGCACCTAATGCATTGTGGGAGATATAGGTACAATAATAATATAATGAAATCATATATACATGTTCTATAAGATACTAAAACATTAACGATATCATGAAATAAAAAAATTGGTTTTATAAAAAACATTTCATAACCCATTAGATGAAATCGGTAAAATAAAAATTTCATCATAACATAACCTGCGAAAAATATATATTTAACATAATAATTTATTCCTATAATAACCCATGATAGGAATAGGTTACTAGACGCATTTTATCATGGTATAACTCGTCTAAGCTGGATGGGTTTCATAAAAATCATTTTATATTAAAAATAAAATATTAAAAGAATGAAAAATAATGGTTCTCATGGATAATATTCATATTTAATCATAAACTATATCAATTTATTTCATCTAAGATGGTAATTATTTTGAATTTTAACTTTGAGTATTGATAAATAAAAATTACCATTTTTTGAAATATTTTTTTAAGAAAAAAAGGTTCCAAATAAATATTATTTTGAAACTATTTCAAAACATGTGAAGGTTGTTTTAAAAATAATTTGAAACAATGCTCGGTGTTTTGTGTAACACAATCTAAAATTGGTATTGTGTGGAACACAATATGAACACAGTGTTATAAATAAGGAAATATTGAATTGGTGTATCATGAAATTAAATCCTTAAAAAAATTAGTATTTAATCATAAAACTAAAAAAACATTGTTTCAATGATTTTATTCACCCATGTACATGTCTTTGGGGATCTACTATCATATTATACATGAAATAAGATGGTTCCTTGATATTATACATCGAAATTCAAATTCTGAATCATATAAAAAAATTATCTTCATTATCTTGTCAGTAACCTATTGGATGATCTTTTAGGAACCCAAGTCATCTATTCTATTTATCTCAGGATGAGGTATCACCAGGTCATGGAGAGACTGTCTGACATTCACTATAACGATTTTTTCGAGCTGGCATAGTCTATATTATGTTATGTATTTTTCTCTAATGATTACACTAGTTGTATTCATTACAGTTATGATTTTGTTTATCTTATCATAGTTACGCACAATTTATGAATTTTTTATGGATTAAATCCTTTTTTATCCATGTAAAGGGAGGAATGAACAAAAAAATCCGGATATTTTGTTTATCCCCATTAAAGAGAATTAGATGTTGACAATATCTATATGTTTTACTTGGTGATCAATCTGTTTCATTTCATTAGTCAAATTATATCTACAGATTAATAGTTTATATTCAATGATAAGGATAGATTAGTTTCCTATTTCATAGGATTCACCAGTGAATATAATTAACATATTGATGTTTAGGATTTTGGTTGGTTATTATCAGTTATTCATACAAAAACATTCCAATTTACAAACTACATGAATAAAATTGAATAAGAATTGATCAATTTATATATTTTTAGACACATAGGGGGAGAATTTTATTTATATAAAATTAATTTTGAAATCAAAACTGATCACAAACTAAATCATGTGGGGTAAAGGCTAATATAATTTTTTTTGATGCTTCAGGGGATGAGTTTGGGGGATTCCTAATATAGTATGGAGGGGTAGTGGTTGATGGTTCTTTATAATTGAGGCTATATGAGAAAACATACCTTACATTTGGTTTTATATTATCAAAATTATTAAACACCTGACAATATGAGTAGTAATATATATATTATGGAAAAATTTATTTTGTTGTTACCCATCAAATAATCCTAAATAATATATTTTTATAACATGACCTGATCCTTCAATTGAAGAGGTGGAATATTTATAAACAATAATATGATTTTAATACTTATTTTACTCATAAAAAGGTTATCATAATATAAAATTTGTGATTATGAATACATACACTCAGGTGGATAAGGAATCTATTACAATGTCGTAGTTGATGGACTTCAATTCCGAAATTCATTTATATGTTCACGACATCTATGTGAAATAGATTCATATGACTATGTGTATTTCCTCTTTAATCATTACCAGAATAAAGTGCATATAACTATCAGATCTATATTTCCTAGCCTTGTGATATATTATATATGTTATGAATCCACTACATGTTCTGATCGTTGACAGTATTGTGATTCTCGATTATCATGGTCATGACATGGTTTTCACACACATACAACAAAAACAAATTCCCAGGACTGAAAACATAAATTTGGTAGTGCTTCCATCTCAAAAAAAGGTTCAAGATAATCACTATTAATATTGCTGGACGAAAGTTAATATGTACATTAGGGGTAAATTTTGGTGGTCATCCACATTTTAACAAGTAAAGGAAAATAATATTAAACCATCATAATTTAGTATTAATTTCACATTCCCATGAAGAAATATGATTATGTCACTATGTAAATCATTATAAGGATTATGAGGATGACCAGATGTATCCATTTTGTCTTGGTAGTTTTGTCTTGGTTGATAAAGGTAGCACACAATATACAAATATAAGAGATTTTATAGTACACTAGCTTGGAAATCTCTATGGGTATGAGCAGTGAAACATATATGGAGTTCCCCAATGTATAATATGTAACTAATATTCAAGTGTTATATCATTGTTTTGGAAGGTGTCATAAATGCACTTGTTTTGTAGGGATATTTGTGGAATACATATCATCACCAAATAGATCAGATATTTGAGTATACAATATAAGTGATTGAGGAGGTGATGAGGTCATTCATCCTGGATTATTGCGGATAATGGGATATGACTTGGATGTGGTATATTTTTATCAATAATTATGTCTGGTAGAATATAGTGATGGATCATTATGAATCCTTACATGGTATATTTTTTCATTCTATGTGGGTTAGAGGCATATCAGGTAGCAATGATCAGGTTTAGAATTATGTGATAAACTTCAATTTATATTTAGTTGATGAAGAAATGGATGGTGAAATCCCAATGTAGGTAGATATATTATGAAAACTCTATAAACATGCTTCTATAGTTAGAGGATTGTGGAATGGTTTTATTGAAGGGTTGATCATGGTTTGGAAATATTCATTTATAGAAGCAGAGCAAGCTAGTTCCCATGTATGTTTGTTTATTTGATATTTTTGATAGGAATTGTATCATTTCATATCATCTAAATAAATTAAAAAACTTATTTGTAAAGAATAATTATTTTATTTTTCATATTAGGTAAACACTACATTGATCTATCTCACATGAATGACTTTTATGATAACTATCTAGAGGCAGATGTGTCATTTAAGGAAATTTAATTCATAATTTTCATCCGACTAAGATGCATCTGCATGAAAATACAATTCTTATCATACTAGTTTAGTGTTGTGAATATGTGTGTGTGTGTGTGTGTGTCGAGACATGAATATTTTATTTAAACATGTCAGGTCAATATCCATAGTATTTTTCTGATGATGCCAAATAATGACTATGATCATAGTTCTAGGGAAAACTAATGTATGATATAGAGGTTGTAAAACCCCACTCTTTGTTGAGGTATTATTATCGTTAATATTTTCATTACAAATATTTCCTTAATTAATATATATGTATGGAATTTGTTTATATAGATTTGGGGTGGGTATTATAGTGAAATGAGCTCTAGAGGTGTGAAGAAATATAACATTAGATTTGTGGATAGGGGAAAACATTTTTCACATGATTATAAATAACATTGAGTATAAATGTACACTGGGGTTATGACAAATAATGGTCATCCAAATTATAGTATGGTCTCCATAAAACTATGAATAATATGTAATAAATCATATATACGTATTTCACAGTATGTGTATGGACTGAACATCTGTGTGGCTTTACAATGAGATATGGGGGTCTATTAATAGTGTGATCTGTATGGTTGGAACATGATTTTTCTAAACAAGTGATAAAATCATGAGATGTATAGTTCCTCAAATAGTGGGATACATATAGTTTTAACACCATTTGCCTAATCATCTACCAAAATCATTCAACATAATAAAAATTGCTAACTTTTAAATTCCCCTATATATGATTTGATAATTTAAAACCATTTTCTACCACCATTAATCTACAATCCCACCTTGTTATGTGGCCCACATTATCTCTTCCATCCTTTAAATCAAGATACATTTATTAAATTGTAGATTTTTTGGTAAATAACATGGTCTGTTCAATTTTTTTTCCAGTAATTTCAATATCCAGTGAGTTCACTCCACTAATTAGTTTTTCATTTTATGTTGTCAACTTTACTAAAAGAAATCATTTCGGATCGAATGCAAGTAAAATATCGGATTATTGGATAAATAGAATCATAATTGAGGTATTTTTCATTAAATTCATGAATTTTTTTCCTAATTTACATTAACTGTAAAAATATCATTTCTACATGTACATCCTATTTTTATAATTTAAATATTGTTATCCATGTAACATGAAATCGTATTTTTTTATAGGCTGCAAACAATCTCTTAGAATGCTTTATATAATTTTACGCACATATAGGGTGTTATTTACAAGGTTATTTAACTCAGAAATGATTAGGTTGTCGCTAAGAGTTCTCAAAAATGGATAATTTGACTAAGACTAGTGGGTAGGTATGACCATAGAAATCTCTAGATTCAATTATATGCCCATATTATTTGATCATTGTTGATGTTTTTTTAAATAATTCTTAAATTAATTGAATAATAACTATAAATTTTTTATAAATTTTTTTGATTGCCTTATGGCTCACATGGATTTTTTAAGACCACACTAGTTTGGAATTCCATGGGAACCACCCCATCCTTTAATTTTTTTGGATTATGTTTTTTAATGTGGTTTTGATATCAATTGGATATTCCCTCCTGGATTTAAATGGAAAAATCTAGTTTGGAATTCCTCTATAAAATTAACATTTGATTCTTATGGGCCTACTTGTGTTTAGGTGAAAAAATTGATCCAACATACGCTAAATTCACTATGTATTATTTATGGGTTCACTGTGGAACTAATTAATTTAAATGGATTATTAATTACTATGTAGTTTATCATTATACACGTCATCTTAATCTTATTTATAATAATTTTTTTTATAAATGCTTCTTTTTATAGCCTATGGGGTCATACACAAACCATGTTTAGGCGATGTGTTTGTAAATAGTCAGACATTATGGTTATATGACAACATAATTTAATCCACTCAATTAATTATGCCTGATTTAGACAACTATGTTGGAGCACGGGAGATAGTATTGGGTTGAGACTCTTGAAATGTTTTGTGAGGTTATAATGGTTGTTCATTTTTAATAAGTTGATGTATATGATCCATCTGGATATGTTTGACAGTATGACAAAGTATGAAGTACCTTTTTATATAATTTGGATTATGAATATTTGTTTCCACCTTCCTAGTTTTCTATTTACTACATTATCAGGTTCCTTATTTTAATTTCTTTTTTTAATGTTACATTACTTTGTTACATGGTTATTGTATTTCATTCATACCACCTTATACGAAAACTTGTAATCTGTATACTCAATCATGTGGGTACAATATATTAAGGTCTGTGTTGTGATATCTTATTAGTGCTCAAAAAGTTGTTACAACATAGTGATGTTACAAAATATCTATTTACATGATCCAAATGTCACTTATATCATCTTTATCATGAATATTATCAATTTCAAAAAATTGATAAGGTAATAACATGTGATATTCATATTCTTCCATGATTGATAATTCTGTATACTATGACATTCCAAAACATAATAATCTTGTATCTCTAAAAACATCAATCTCCTTAAAATATCTATATTTTAAAACATGAAAACAAATATATTTTGATAATGTATATTTATTTTGTCATCTTAGTCATAGAAATATGGATGATGGAAGTGTTTATACCAATAAAATTTAATAAATAATGCTTCATATTTGTGAAAACTGATTTTTCTTGCTCCTAATTTTATTTTTTACAAATATGAGTGTCGTTGTAAAACATGGTCTTCTTCCGTTTGTATATTTCTTCTCATGTGGAAATAACCTTTTAACATCATCTAATAGATAACATGAATTATATTTTATTTTTATCAATTTTCCATTCTATATCCAAAATTGATTAACATATAATCATTCATTTGTTAGGATTATGAATAATTTTTTTACATTAAATTGAATTCTGATGTACTATTTGGTTGCAACTTTTTTTAAAAATATCATCATATTCTATTTTTCTTCAATTATGATTTTTACCAACACAACTATTGTGATTCTTTATCTGGTCAGTTTTTTAATTTATCAGGTTTAAATGAACAGTAATAACCATGTATTTTCTATAACTATACATAATATTCCGTTTTTATACATTGTTAATGTATTTTACCATTTTTAGGGAATTATTCACAATATTATTACTAGTTGGTCTTTAATATATGTTTTTTTCATAAAATTCATGGTTTAACCACTATACTCTATTATTTTATGTTTTGACATTATTTCATTTTGATAATATTAACTAAACTTGTTTTTGGGTGAAAAAAACTATTCAAAATAGTGTGTATATTTATTTAGACAAATTTAACATTTATCAAGATCATCAAATCAGTTCATGAAACGTGTATTCAGCTTCATTGGTGACTTTTCTTGATATTAGTAGGATTTACCGTACCATCATATTTTACCCCATTATATAGGCCTTATTTACCTTCAAATCATTGATATGTTAATCCATGTATCCTAATACTTGTTCCCAAACATTTAAATAAAATAATAATATCAAATGAATGTTACATCAATCTTTTGAGTTCAAATTTGAATAGTATTAATATGTATTATAGTCAATGAAAACACCGATTTTGGAAGATAATTGATAAACACTTATTATATTAATAATAACATAAAATTTATTGATTTAGTGTATTCATAATTTTTTATCAACTCATGTATTTATATAATTATAATTATTACCTTCACATTTCATAGAGAAAGTAATGGTGTGAAACCATTTCATAAATATGGGGTTCCATTTTTTATGACATTTTCTTTTATTTTATCTCTATATTATTTAAATATATTTTTTATTCATAAATAATTTTTTTAATGAATTAAAACCTTATTAGAAAGGTTCATGAAAAATATTCTTTATGTAGTACTTTGGGATGATTTATATAGTGTTAATTAAATATTTTTCACATAGAAATCCATCTCTAAAAAACATTTAAGGATATTTTTCACATTAGAAAATGATAAAAATATTTCCTACCATTCTCAAATAATATTCTCAATATTATATACAATTGTCTTAAATATACTTTTTTTGATATTTTTCATTATCCTTTACTATTATAGCATTGATATCAAATTGAAAATTATTGACATCAATGATATAATTACTACCATATTTTGGTTCAAGGATATTCTATTCATTGTTTTATCTTATTATATATTTCACATTATCTTTCCCTATTAAATTAATATTCAACAATAGATAAATTCAATTTATATAAAATATGGATGTTATTTAGCTTGTAAAAGTTTCATGGGTTTAATACTCACTCACAACATTCCAAATTAATATTTTTTTTCATTCTATTAGCTTCCTATAGATATAGTATTTTATCATCCATTATAACCTTGGTAATATAAAATATGAATTGGAATAGTTTACGTGTTAAAATATTAAAATATTGAAAAATTACAGAATAAAATCACAATGTGGTTTAAAATGATCTTACACTTTATATCTAGAAAAATATTTATTAAGAGGATTATTAACAAAAAATATAAAATAAATAATACACATGTAATTATAGTCAAGATGTGGGGTATCATATATCACATTTTTCATACATTATTTATTTAAAAACATTATGTGAAATATTTTCATCTATTTCCATAATGAATTGGATGAAATAAAATCAATTTTTATCCTTAAGAGTAAAAATGAATTATTCATCAAATATATATTTCATATATACGAGATAAAAATATTACATACAAAAATATATCCAATTAAAGGTGTATCCTTTGATCTAATACTAGTTTAAATTCATGGTAATGATATGATGTCACATTGAGTTTGTTGAGGGATAAATAAATGTGATTGGTATTTTATCCAAAATATTAAATATATTAAATTGAAAATATAATCACATGATTATGATGATTTCATTTATCATTCGAAAATTTATATAATTCATGGTCTCATGTGATGATATTTCGTTCCAATGGTGGGTTATCTCTCAATAACCTACGTTGATAATGATAGAAAATTATTTCTAATAAGAGTACGAATAGTTGAATCATCACTTAAGATGTATAGTCTCTTACCATGTGTCTATCTTATAGAATTATGTTATATTGATGAAATACATAACATTAAAAATTATTTTTATGATTTGGATATATTATTTTATAGAGAAATTATTTTTAATAGGGAATTACAAAATTGAATTAAAATACTATGAAATATGGTATTTATAGGACTTTAATTTTGATAGTTAGATAACCCTTTCCAAATAATATTTATTGTAATTCCCACATACCATCATGAAACAACTATAGTGATGGTAATTACTTATGAAATAATATGTCTGTCACTAATAGTTTTTATGTTGAAATTATACATGAGGGGAATTAATGTTTTATACATTCTTTTTAGGAACAAAATTATTTGCAACACAATAATTTTCTCAAAAATAGTATGTTGTAATAAATAAAAAATTAATACACAACACCATAGTCTCTTTCTACTACATTTCCCAATCACTCTCTCTAATATTTTATAATGCTTGACTAGAATCCCCCCGACATAAATCATTGCATCAATTTTTGAAAGATAATTTTTTGAATCACATTGGTATAGATTTCTATTATAAATTTTTTCATTATTTTGGAGTCTTATTAATATTATATGACAAGATTTATTTTTGGAAATCTCAAGGTTAATAAATTTATCGGATTTTTATGACTTATTTCATATTTATGATTTTTTTAAAAATTTTCCCCCAATTTTATGTTAATCAAGTCTACATGAGTTTTTTTGATAAAGAAAACATAGACATTAATTAATCACCCAATTAACTCACCAAGGAAATTTTACAGAAAAAATGTATTACAATGAAAGCTCGATGAGTAGTGAGTTTACACCCAACTGAAATGAGTGTGATCTATAATGGTATATCAAAAATGGAAAAACAAAAGCTCACATGAGCTGCCTAAAACATCATTCCATTATGTTAGAAATAACAAAAAACATAGAGTGAAACAACCAATAAATTCCAGGTTATCAAGATATTCTATCTATATGTAGCCTAAGAAAAGAGAACTGTAATGTAAAAAACAACATAAGTGACATAAAACTAGTTTGAGATCAATCTGTATATGTGATTAAACATTGTACTGAAGAGAACTCCCATCAAAATCATGTCTAACACATCTAGACATACTGAAAAATAAATCCCCTGTGTAACCAAAAGAGGAACCAGTTGGTGCAATGAAGCTCCCTTCTAACGTCAATGATGATAATCCAATGGGGATGTTTATGTACCCAACATGTATGATCTGATAAATAAGCAATTATCCATTCCAAATTCGGTGATAGGTCGAGAAAAACATAAAAAAATAGCTAGAATGTGGCTTGGATACTTCAAAAAACAAACACATGAAGAGGGGAATGTACTTTACGATGTGATGATAAAACCCAGGCAATTCCTCTGATGTTGATGTTATAATTTTTAGTATATTCCTCAACCATCCATGTATATATATTTTTCTTTTATTTCAATTCTTGTTTCATAAAAAATATGATGACATAGATATTTCTTGTCGATAGTTTTGTCTTGCTACTCCATCTATGAAAAACATTCATCACTGAACTCATCATCCTCAAAGATTTATTATGAATATTTGTACATATGATCTTTTTCATTGTCAAAAATCATATATTAGTCATTTATTACAACATGTTCAACCATATATTTTGGAGAATCATGATATTTTTTAAAAGCCTAATGTGACCTTGTGACTGTTGTTATTTCTAAAATTAAATATTCTCTTCGCATCTTAGACATCTTGGTATTTGGGGTAATAGATACTTCTGCATCCACTATTGGTTTTTCCCTTTCCTAGCATTGGATTTAAGATACTATTACTCTATTCTATTATATAGGTATTCTTCTTCCAAATATGAATCATCAGAGAGATATCTTTCTTCCTTGTCCATTGAATCATGTGAATCTTGCATATTACCCTGATCACCCTCCATTGAAAAAATGAGAGATTTAAAACTCTGGGTATCCAGAACAGAATCAATATAACAAAAAAAATACTTTATCTGGGAGGGTTGAACATATTTATTAAAATCATTTTATGGCCCTTCACTTCTGGATCAAGAAGTCCCAACGATATTTATATCCTCAATGCGGAGAATTTGGTAACCCTTCACAACCCAGATGTCTCTCTTAACCATAATACAAACATTGTTATGACCATAAACATTGTAGGAATTCCCATGAATGGAGAAAAGTCTATAATAATCTAGCAGAAGATAAGACACAACATCATGAGAGAATCCATATTATCTATTTTGGTTCAAAATAAGAGAGGGAATATCCATAGAAACACCAATTTCCTCAAATATTCTTGCAACATGCAGTCGTAAGAGAGACATCAATGATGAATTAAATTTGAAGTGATTAACAACAAGAAAAGAAATTAGAAATAATGTATTATCCTTAAATATATGCTACGGTATCCTATAAAAAGTGACCAAAATTGACACTATTGGGGATTCAGTGTATGGGTCAAAATATGGGGTACATTTCAGAACATTTATAGAAGATCCCCCAAAATACCGTGAATGCTTTCCCCATAATCGATAGTACTCATACTTAGTGGAAAAAGGAAAGGAAAAACTAGATGTATTTATAATAATAAATAAATCATTTAATATATATATATAGACACACACACACACACTCAGACATAATACCTTCTCAATATATACAGTCTAACATTACATTAAAATGATCATGTTTGGAAATATATATATATATATAATATGGGAAACTTATTAGATATATATATATACATAATTATATATATTAACATGTGAATATATATATATATATATATTTATAAAAAACAAGAATGGTTTATTAACACACACCCACACACACACACACACATATAAACTTTAAAAAAAGATATATATTTTTTGAAATATATATATATATATATATTCACTTATTTATTGACCTCACATGTATAATTGTTTAAAAAAATGTAATAATATATTTAATTAATAAATCATTTAATATATATATATTAACAAATGAATATGTATATAAAAATCTATTAAGAAAACATATATAGTTTATTATATATTTAGGTTCATGTTGATGTGATGTGTATATTTATTTAAAAAAAGATTTATTATAATTGATGTATTAATATTAATATCAAAATTTTGACATGTATATAGTTGTTATTAGAAAAAAAATTGACAATAATCATTAAATAATTTATAATTAATAATAATTAATTAATCAATATTATTAATAAAAATTATATATTTTTGGTTATTATGAAAAAATATTTAAAATTTTAAAAATTGATGGATGTAAGATAATTCATAATAAGGTTATAAAATAAAAAATATGAAATAATAGTAGTTGTTAAAAAATAGAAATATTTTTTATAAATATTTGTTGTAAATAATAAATAAATATTATTATTTAAAATAGAATTTTATCATGTTAAAATTAAAATAGTTTAAATAAATACTAATTTTTTTTAATGTCTTCTAAAAATATATAAAAAATAATAACTATTAGAAACTCTTAATAATATTTTTTAATGATGTATTATTTAAAATAATTTTTAATAATAATTCATGTAAATGTTGTAATATATATATATATATATAATAAATGACTAATATTTTATGCTTTTGTGAGATGATACCAAACCCCCAACATACAAAAATGTTTTGTTTCCCATATGGTTAACCCTGCATCCCTGATCAAATAGTGTTCTCATATTTTCAATATGATTCTCCATTAAGGATATAAATTAATATTTCTTGTAAAATATTACCATTAAATTACTAAATGAATTACAATCATATGTTATGTTTTCAGCCTCTTGATGTGTATAAATGGAATATCGCCTCTAGGATTATCTCTACATATTTTACCTAAAGGCGGTCTTTAATTTTCCATATTATACAATGTTTTATTGATAGTAAATTGTTTTATAAAAAATTATAATAAAATTTTTATACGAGATAACCCTCATGTGAAATGGAAACAAACACATGGCCACAAAAAACGTTATTTCAGGCCTATTATGACCCATGTATCTTAGACCAAATTGTGGTATAATAATTCTTATATGATACACTATTTGGGATTTCAAAAATTTAATTGAAAAAAACTATATTAAATAAAATAATTAATTACCATCATTTATTTTGTTAGTAAAATCACGATGCCTAAAAATTTTATAACATGACTTGGGTAAACCCCATATCCTAGAACTAAAATTGGTTTCCAAATTTTCTTGCAATTCATATTTTGGGAGTTACATAATGATGGTATAATTTGAATAACAAAAATATTAAATGAATTAATGTCACATTCCATGTATACAAACTCCCAACGACCACAAATGTTATATCACAGCTAGAGTAAACCTAGAATCCCCAATATAATGATGGAATTTGATTTATGATATTATATACCAATTTGGATATACCAAATTGTTTTTAAAAAAATATAATAAAAAAATTTATAGATTTTCTATATTTTGTGATGTATCCATACTATGAGTGCACTAAAATTTTATTTTTAATTTAGGGTAAACCCTATTTCATGAACTAAATAGTGTTATCCAAATTTTCATATGATAAAAAAATGGAGTTATAATTCAATTTTTTTTAAAAATATAATTAAAATATTTAACAAATTAGCCAGTTGTGTAATATAACAAAATAGAAAATACCTGAAAATGTTAATCCATTCCTAGGGTAACCCCTATATCCCCAACCTAATGGTGGTCTTAGATTTCTCATTTGAGATATCATTCAGGTGATAATCTTCTATATTTTTTAAAATAGGTTCTGTCTGATATAATATATAAAATACAATAATTCCATCGTCATCGAGCCTTTACATGCCTCAGAATCCAGTGCTGACCCAACACCTCAATCCAAACATATTTCATATAATATTTTATTTTGTTAAAATTTAATTAAAATTTTAAATAAGTCACAATAATAATTAATTAATTTTCTTATTTATGTTATATTTTTAGATAAATAATCCACTTGGATGTAGATACTAGTTTCGATTTCATGATTTTCACTTGATAAATCTTTTTTAAAATCTGAACACATCTGGTATAAATATTATCTATATTTAACATGTTCAACCAAGTATATCAATATCATTGTTAAAATAAAAAAATGTAAAACCAATTCAATTTCTACATAAAAAATGATATTTTTTTGATATCTGAAACGATTTACTATATTTGACTTCTCCATTTGTGATTCAGGTTTTAAAAATATCATATTTTTTGTATCAACATCGTGAAAAAAAGTAGAAAATATAAATTTCTTTATTTGGGGTCCATCATTTCATAATTTATTAAATGATTCTATAAATCCTTATATTCAAAAAACATCACCTCCGAATAATATTGTACTCTGGAATTTATTCCTTTTTAGTTTTAAATTTTTTTAATTCATTTTTGGATGACTTGTTTCTGGTATTCAACATGACCAGACATGATATTTTAACAAAATTTAGGGCTATTAAATTATATTTTTTAATTTAAAAATGTTTTTCAATTCATATATTGTTATTTTCTAAATCATTTTTACCAAACCCAAATACATTATAGTTAATTTTCATTTGAAGTAATAGGTTAGTCCATAATTTGGTTTATAGTATCAGTTGATTCCCATATGTTCAATTGACTGCATATTGAAATTTGGTGATAATAAATCCTTAGTTAAATTTATATTATTTAGTTAATCCTTGTATGAAGAGGAACAATATATAATGATCACATTTCCAGTAAAACTATTGAGGTGATATCTATTACACAACATTTACAGAGTATTGTTTTGTATCACATCATAGCTGCATTGATGAAAGGTAATTAATCAAATATTTTCATCAATAAAATATTTAATTTTCAATTGTATGGTTATTATTGGAGACACAATGATTATATGGAACTTTTATTTTCTTTAGAACCACTTAACATACAATTAGGTATTTCTAAAGATGGTTTTTTTTCATATCTCTCATAGGACAGTCAATATTATTATTGGCATATTTTGATTAATCTATACATTATTCCTCCTTCAATACCGATGAATGTACCATATATATATTTGTCACATTTAATTATATTACATAGAATGAATAATATTATTTTTAATTTAAAGACATTAATTGATAACTCAGGTTCATTGAGAAACAATGATGTTACTACTTTGGATATTAATATATATATATATATATATATGTGTGTGTGTGTGTGTGTGTGTGTGTGAAAATTAGAACTATTCATTGATAGTTGCATTAATATTGATGATTAATTAATTTATGACATATTTATATAATCTATACAGAGTAAACATTGATTATAGTAATTTTCAAATTAAATTCCTTAGAAAAAACCATTTATTCTTCATAATGGATGAATGAAATTTTAATTTGACAGAATTTGGAGATTTCATCATGTAGATGACCCTTTTTAAAGTAATATGAATAATCATAAAAAGGTATAATTAAAATAGACAAACCTATAGTAGTACACATAGGTATTCATGTAAAATATATAAACTATGTATTACCTACATTTAATTTTGTACAAACAATAAATGAAAAAAATAGTAGGAATCGTAATGGGATGAAATCAAGTATTTTTACACCTTCATTATTTTTTTATTTGTTGTACCTCACATGTGAGATGTAATATGTATTGGGTATA
Organism: Viscum album; assembly: GCA_963277665.1. Lineage (NCBI taxonomy): Eukaryota > Viridiplantae > Streptophyta > Magnoliopsida > Santalales > Viscaceae > Viscum > Viscum album. Next base: position 145,123,842 of record OY728133.1, on the reverse strand, counting down.
ATTCATTATATTATATTTTATACAATGCTGGACACACCCACTATGACCAATGATAATCTAAAGGGTTAGTGATGCCTTCCCTATTTTTTAGACATCTTATAATTTAATTTTGTGGAGAATAGTTTTCACAAAATATAATTACTCCAAAATCATCTTATGAACTATACAATGAAATTAATTTGTTATTTTTTAAATGGACTCATGATTTTATGTTCACGGATGGTTATGCTTCTAATTATTCTTTCTGTATCAAGAATAAACCTATTTTCAGATTACAATTTCACTAATTCCATGTCATAGTGGAAAGATTAATGCCCATTCAATTTAAAGGTTTTTTAAATAATTAATCTGGGGTGTATTGACTGAAATAACTTATTTCTATGATATAGTTTTGGTGAAACTTATGATTATAATTCGTTGAGTATTCTACAAAAGGATTATATTAAAATATTATGTAAATTGGAGAACATATTCCAACAATGATTCGTTTAATCAATAGAACATTTAATATTTTATTTGTTGTATAATGATAAATGTTGAGAAATAGTACAATTATGAGGGATATTCCCCATTTAGATAATAAAGAAAAGAATTTAGAATATTGTATATAATGAAGAATCTATTGAAGGTTCAATTTCAGAAGCAAACATGATTATGGAATTTTTCAATTTCTTCTCAAATTAATTTCATTCTGAATATCCTTTTAATTGTAATTGGATGGTTTATAATAATTAACCTGTAGTTGATGTCCCAAAACAAATAATTTAAAATTTTAATAGGTTGATATTCGTTTTGTGGTTATCATGAATAATGGATATTAGGTTTTTGAAATCCACATATCTCATTTTTTTGTGCTAAATTGTGAATAAATGAAATGATTATTGTAGTATGTACATATTTTTTTACTTTGTTATATTTGTATATAAGATACCATTATTTATATTTATTTTATGTAGACTCTATGATGACCATTTAAAAAAGTAAACAAAATTACATAAGATGAACTAAAATAACGGCTTCCACAAAACATTTAACATTGGTTTTAAAGATGTTTATGTTATGATTCATTTAAGGGAACAATAAATATATTTTTTATTGAGAAATATTATTGTAATTTATATATTTTATAAGAATCAATTGATGAAAATAAAATTCATAGTATATTATTTGTGCTCAGAGATCCTCCATCAAGATTGGTAAAATAATATAATTGTTATGTTGTTAATAGATTTTGGTACTATACAAAAATATATGGTGACTCCAATAAATCAATGAATAATGATTTTTTTGAATGGATATCATTATAAAGATAGTGATGTGGGATTTTATCATATGATGGATGAAATAATTGAGTCATGTATTATATCACTAAATTATATAAAAATATTTTAATTTTATTGGTTTGATACTGATTGAGTGTTATGAATTTATCCACATAAAGGATTCATTTAAATTAAATATTACACTATAATGACAAGAAATAAACCAATTATTTTAGTGAAATAATAAAATCATGTTCATTATGCAAATTATTGTGATGCTTGTAATATTTTAATGATATGGGGAGTGTAAACAAATTGAAATCACATGATAATAAATTTATCGAAAATGAAAAGGGTTATGTGGTAGGGAAACATATATAAATATTCTAAGAAACATACAATGATATATCTATTATACAATGAGATATAAATATCAATAGTGAAACCCAATTGTTATGGTCTGATGAAATAGATAATTATTAATCAATCTTAATGGATGATAAAAATGTATTGTTTATCAATGTTGGAAATGATGAACATGGGGATAATGATATTTTACATGATGAAAATGATAACGAAATATTTTGGCATTTAGTAATTTTTTATATTTTATATTGGAATTTACAAGTATTTATTGTGAAGATTCTGTGTTTCAAATTGGTAGACCTGATGATCTATTATGTTCCTTCCATAATGACATTAATAATTAGTTTTTATATTTGATATATGTATCAACATTAATAGATTGGTAATAATATTATATTATACATGATATTTATTAGTTTTTAATTTGATATCTATATAAAGAATTATTTATGTTTTAAATTATTATTTTTTGGTGTTTATTTACGTGTACATATTATATTCTGGAATTTATAACGTTTTAATATTATATTTGAATCAATAATTTCATGTTTTATTATAATTATATTATGTTATTTAGTAATTGTATAAATTTTATATTTATATTATAGATTTTTTACAGGTATGTTTAGTTTTCTCAAATTGATAGATATGCTCATCATGATCTATTTTGATCATTCAATTATGTCTTTCTTCTTAATGCTTATCCTGATATGTTTAATCCACATGATGATGAACCTACTAGGAAGGAGTGTTATATATCATAATTGATAATATTATCGATATTCTTCCAGAAAGACACAGATGTATTGATTTTTATCCTCATTTATGTAGGTATGTTAATTTTTTAAAATATATTTATATTATAATAATTTTTATATCAGTTTTGATAATTAAATTATGTTTATTTTTCATTTTTTGATATTTTTTTATATTTGTCCATTATAAATGATAATGTGAATCTATGAAATTATATTTTTGAGCAATGTGTTCCATGGGACTAGGTTTCCATCATCATTCATCAATAGATGTTCGACCAATAGAACATACATTTTTAAATAATATATTATTCTTGAAAATTTTGTTTACTAACTTATTTTTTTTATAATACAAAATAAATTTTCTTCAACTGATGATATCGTGAGATATCATATCTTGGAGGCATGGGATATTAGTATACCTGGTAACTTTCATTAGTTTTTAAACAAACCAAAAAACATTGACAAAGATAAAACACCTTCTACTATTTCCAAAAGTCTTACAGCTCCCATACACCCGAATATAAATCAACTAATGTATGGGATGAATTATGCGTTTAATATCATGGTCAGAATTATAGATGGATTTATCAATATAGATGTTAGTTATGGGGTATGTATGAGGACACACCTAGGACCAAAAGTCAAAATTTAGGCATACATCAGTGAGATATGGAACATCATCTGATTTATTAATGTACATATACATTAAATGTAAATATATATATATATATATATATATATATTATAGTCCACTAATAAACAATAAATTATATAATTTTATGATTATGAGAATTTTTATATTGATCCCCATTTCAGTGAACTTGTAAGAAACCAACACCAACAATTTATGGTTAAATTATTTATAAAAAAATTCTGAATAATTAATTTTATTGATATTTAAATTTATAATTATTTTTAAGGAGTTCTATGATGATACCACTACTCATTAATGAGAGAGTCATGCAGGGAGTGAAGTAGATTACACTTCTGATTTAGTTTTTGATGAGGGGGCCTAGATACAGTCCACATTACATGTTATTCGGAAATGTCTTGTGATCGGTATGAGCAACAACATCGGAGAGTTGAGCATATTGTGGAATATATTTGATGAATTTCATATGGAATTAATATGGAGTTTCTTCATTATGATTTTGTGTGTGTTCCTCATCTTCCAGACACTAGTTGATGACTTGTGATGTTTTATGATTGTTTTGTAACTTGGGATGGGAAACATATTTTAATGTAATGATGTATTAATTTTCTGTCAAATTAATTTTTTCTATTTTTGCTTCAAATTATTTAAATTTTATCTTGTTAAAAAAGTTAAAAATTTATTTAAGATTTATAATTATTGTTTATTTTTTAAAAAAACATTTGTATTGTTCATAATATTTTTTATTTTTCTTTCAATTTTCAATATTTATTTATTTTATTTCTTTTTATATATTTAATTTTTATATTCGAATGAATTTAATGTCATTACATTTTAATATTAAAATTATTTTTAAATATTTCAATATTTTGGTTTTTTTTAAATAATATCATTTGCGATAGAATAACAATTTTCCATAGAAAAAATAAAATTATGATATACCATCATAACTAATAATTTTAATGAACAATTAGACCATCATTTGATATATTTTATTTCAACCTTCATAATTATTCTCTAATCTTTATGTTCCATCATAAATAACTACATTTGTGACCCATGTTTTATAATAATTGATTAATGATCAACACCCAAAAAAGATTCCTTTTTGTGACTCGCGTATATCGCTAACGTGCCGTCAAAAAAATGTAGTATTTTTTATATTGGGTCTCATTTGAAAAAAATATTTTCATACAGTATAGTTTAAATCCACATAAGAAGGATATATTGTATTTATAACAATCTTGGTAGGATATTTTCTCCTAATAAAGGATGTGGGAAGTTTTATGATGGAATAAATTGACCCATGAGCGGAATTCCAATGTATCCCCTTGAATTGGATGTGAAATAATGAAATCTTCTATATTTAAAGATGAATTTCACTACTTTTGATGTTATGTGTAAAATAATATTGTGGCTTATATAATATTTATTCATACTCAAAAAGGTTTACAAACATTAAAGAGATAAGAATTTTACTACTCATAAATAGGTAAATAATGACGGTTTTATGTGCAACACACAAAAAAAGTGGACATTTTTTAGTTAATTTCAATGATAAATGAAATAACATATTTTTTGGAAACCCATTGTAGTATATCGATATAAGGAATTTTTGTAACCCATAGGAGGAATATTATCTCATCTAAGAAGATAGATCTGCGTTAAGGATATAAAATCATATTATTTAACGAATACAAGAATAGAAAACCATTTATTTTTGTTATCCACGATGACTTTCCTAAATTAATGTACATTTTGAGCCATGTGGAGAATCTAAAATTAATGTAATTTGATGAAACCAAGAAGAGGATTTCAACATTATGAAATTGTGGAAGTAAAAATGATTATATTTATCCAATTTAATTTTATATAACAAATAAGTGTATTTGGACTCAGGGAATTCATTAATTCTAAGAGTATTATTTCACCTCGATGAATCATGGTGAACAAAAAAGAGAAAATCATATTATGTCAATTGGGAGACAAAGGTGATGATCTTGAATCAATTAATTTGGGGAAATAATTTAATGGATATGGATTCATGGTGATTCATGAATCCATGAAGAGTACCTTAACACAATGAATTTTAAAAAACCAGGAGGAGGAAAAAGATGTACATCTTTACTCGTGAAATTTCAAAAATCCAATAGGACAGCCGCACCATATGGAATTTAAGGAAATAAATGATAAGGATATTAGATCGTTTCATTTTTAGTAACCAATAAGTGGATCTATATCCAATACATTTACATATATTATTACTTGGATCATATCAAAAATATTCCCATAAATACATAACAATGATCTAGAGTCTAAGTGTCATTGGAAGATTAAGTAAATTAAAGATAAACATTGAACTAAATTAAAATGTATTTAATTTAATCCACATATTAATATCTTAATTGTTATTGAGATTCTAAAAATACATTAGATTCTTTAAAGAATACATAGATGAATGGGTTGGGAAACAAATCCCAGTAATGGAATAACATTATGATAAAGGATAACATGTGATTCAAATGACATAACCTGATCTCAAATATAAGATTCATCATTAACAAAAACATGGTAGAACAATGTAAAGAACAAGATATCATAATATTATTGAAACATTGTAAAGTTTAAGAAACATTATATATAAAAAAATATATTTATATGGTATGTTTTATGTGAACAACCCATGGTTAATGTATTTTTAATAAGGATAGGTTCACTACCTAATGCAATAATAATTATCTTGGGATGAAAAAAAGTATCCAATGAATTGGTTCAAAAATATCTGAGAAAAAGTCAAAAAAATGTTCATGATTATATTTCATATAATGTAATTAAATCATTATTCATAATCATATAAACTACAAATGGATCGAATATAATATTTTCTTAAGACATAATCCAGGGTGAATCCATTAATTATTATTTTTGTAAATGAATATAAATAATGTATTACCCTCATAGAAGGAATGTATTAAAAGCTATGAATATAAGTGAGAGTAATATATATATATCTATATGTAATTTATAATAATTCAAAAAAAATCAATAGAGTTATAAAATACTTTACATTTATAATGTTTGTAACCCAATAAAAATGAGTGTTTTAGAGAGACCCCATACATTAGGTTACATAATTTTTCTACACATCCAAAAAAGATACTGGATAATCAGATTAAATTAACATATTGACTAATTAAAATACCAACCATATTTTATTTATTTCATTTTTTATGTTTAATTATTACAATTTATCTAAGATATATTTTTTAATTTCCTATTGTAAATCGAGATTCATTCATGGTTTCTATTGTGATCACTTATGTGTAATTATCAATGTTTTTTTAAAAATTGGACTTAACATCCATATGTTTAATGAAATGGTATTCATGAAAATCTATAATTATTACTTTTGTCAAGTATAAATATGATTTTTATAATATAAACTATTCGTTTAGTGAAACATTAGTGTTATATGGTTATATTATTTTGGATTTTTAAGTGAACATCAAAAAATAGTTTGATATTATTTAATATTTTTAACATATAATTTTTTGGTAATGAGAACTAGCATATTATATACATAAATAGGTGTTTTAATAAAATTATATGTGTTCTTGAAACTACCATGATCATAGTAATGGGAAACAAATACTTATCATCCACTGATGTGGTGAACGAATATAATACAGACAATGATTTTTATTAGAATAATAAGAGATGACCAGTTGATTAATGATTTATATTAAATTAAAAAAATAAAATTAAAAAATATAAGGGATAATAGAGTTATAATTATATGACTTATGAGTACTAGAGAGAAGGGGTTTTGAGGGAAGTAATTATATTGCGGAGTGGTGTTATTTTGAATATTATATTAATTAGATTATTTTTTCAACACCCCAATATCAATAGTATAGATTATTATGACTATATGTCGTAAAAATTGTATTTGAGATATGAATAATGGGTTTTTATATTTCCATGACTCAAAAAAAATTATTTATCATATATTTTTAATTATATTACTTTATTGCATTTCAATATAAAAAAAATTAAATTATTCAACAAATTACCTCAAAATCTATGTAACAATTTTTAAATGGGTTTATATCCAAAATTAAATGAAAATTATGAAAATAATATCTAAAGGTAAAAATTTTAAATTTTATAAAAATTCCTAATTTTGGGAATGATATTAATATTTACATTATGACAAATTTTTATTCTACTTGAAATTAACACTTAGAAACACAAAACAACTTAATTTTTACCTTATATCATAATATTAATTTATTAATCCATTTTTCAAAATAATTTTTTTTTAATCATTAAATTAATTGAAAAATTGAAAATGAAAATATATATGTTTTATAAAAATTAAAACACTCTCATTATTAGTTTGATAAAATTTATTTAATTGTTTCCTAATATAAATATGCCATATTTTCATTTTATAAGATACCAAATTATTATTTTTTTAGTTTCATAGGAGTTGTTGTTATTATAATTAATATTTTTCTAATAATAACTATATGATTAGTTTACAATCATTCATGTCACTTTTCCAATGGTCAAATTTGTATTCCAATATCACAATTTTTATAATAATATAGCTTCTATACTATTTATAAATACCTCATATTTCAGTCATTATTCATTCATTTATATTTCCTCTTAATGTTATATATTATTATGTTGAACATGTATATTTCATTAATAATAATTTTCTTTATTTAGAATGTATTTCTCTTGAGAGTGATTATTTATTATCCTTTTATTATTATGACTGGAATGTTTTGAACGTTATCGAGGTTATCTATTTTCATTATATGGGAATGGAAAAGAAGGAATTTAGAAGATACAAATAATGGTGATGTCAGAGATTTGTAGGATTAATAGCATATAATTTTTTAATTATACTTCATGTAATGTATTTAAACACTGTATTATGTGGTCACATGACGTATATGATAAAATAAAGCATTGTTAAGAAATTATGATTGTTTTTTATTGATTGGGGAAAATATTTATTACATGATGTATAATTGGATTACAGGTAATTTAAAATACGAACTATTGTTTTAAACATTATTCATGGCTCAAATATCTATTTATCCTTTCCATATTTAATTTCTCTTGACCCATGATCATTCCACATGAGTTTTTTAGTCCTAAATCCCATCCATGTCATTCAATTAATGAAAAGGTCATGGTTCAAAATGTATTGTGACTTTATGGGTAAGTGTTATACCTTTCTCTTTATGTAATTCACGTTTTCTCCTTAGGGTTTGATTGATCATCGTGGAATTTTGGATTTAAGCCACAATTAATTGAATGTTGTCTCTAGGTTGTGTTTCTAGTTCATTTATGCATTCATTCTTGTTGGTTTGTTCTATTGATGGATTTGTGTTTCCATGAGAGAGGTTGGTGGTTTCGATACAATTACCAATTTTATGTTAACTCTAAATTAAATTATTTAATTTCAATTTTTTGAAATAAATTCAACTAACATTTCTTTTATTAAATGGACTAAAATTGTTTTTTATCCAAATTCTTTTGAATTATATTTTTAATTATGGGTTCTGGGCATGAAATTTAAAACCCCCAATTCTAGTGAAATGGGTAGTTTTTTTTGAAATTTTTTCAATCAAATTGTGGAATTTTGTTTTGAAAATTTATTTTTAGAAAGTTATGAAAATCCCGAATTCCATTGAATTTGGTTTTTATTGTGAAATTTATTTAATCATTTGAATAATTTAATTGCTGAATTAATTTTAGGAAACTGAATTTGGAAATTGAATTTTGCATTTATTTAATATGATTATTTTGAAACTGTCATACATTTTTTTAATAGAATCCTTAAGGATTTATCTTATTGAAAAGGTATGTTTTTATTAAAAACATAATTTTTTTTTAGATGGAATGTGTCATATTTAAAATAGATAATTGGATTAATTTTATTTTTAAAGTAGATTGCAATAAAGTTCCAATCATTGTTTTGTACAATATAACATGCAATAAATTACATATTAGTGAGTTATTTGGATCTAAATTTTCACATTACAATGTTATAGAACATTAATATAGCACAGAACATCCCATCGATTTTGGGGATGTGTCTTCTCTCCACATAGTTTGATGGGAAGTATGTAATTATTTCTATGTCACCTTAAGTATGAATTCCCTACAGACATGAATTTTTTTAGCATCATAGGCATATGACTATGTTTCTCTTTTATCATTATTTTAAATATATATATAGCATCATTATAATCTATTTTACGTGAATTTCGATTTATATAAATTGTTCTATATAAATGAATTTCTTTAAACCATTTATTAAAAGTGAAGCTGTTTTACAAATATTACATCACTTGAAAATTAAATACTATTTGTATTGTTATAAATTGAAATCTCAATCTCTATTAAATTTAATATCTGAATATATTATGAAATACAAAGTGATTCCATACTATTATATTTATCTCACACCGAAATTTTAAATTTACATGTTTGTATATTTTCTCCTTTTATCATCGAGTAGGGATTAAGAATCACTTGAAGGATGTTCAAGAAGTTGATTAAGTGGTCTTGGTTAGTTCCTTCCTTTGCTACCTGGGCAGTTTTTAATATTTTTAGGTACATGGTTATTGTACATATAGTGTTTTTTGTTCTTGAATTCTGGTACATATCTCTTTCTATAGTTTCTTCCGTATGCATATTTCCTTGTTTCATTTACTTATGAAATTTTTATGAAAAAATAATTCCCATAATAATTTTTCATGATACCTAGTTCTATTAACTGATTTGTGGGGATTATAAATTCCCTACTTTCCATGTAATGGATGGATCTATTTTATGGTTACCAAAGTACCAAGGCATATTTGTGATAAAGATGTATCAAATGAAAGGTTGAGGTTTTTTCTTGAAGACAATATGCATTTTTCAAATCATTTCGAGACTTATGAGGTATTTTCAATTGAGTGTCTCACGAGTTCACACCATAATAAATATTAAGTCACTAGGTAATGATAGAGAAATATTTCATGATTATTATATCTAGTGTTTTCCATATTTTTTGTGTATATTAAAATACATATCATTTTGTATATCTTTTTGTCTTAATTTTCCCTTATAACTCAATTTTAGTGTTATTTGATATCATCTTTATAGTATTATAATGTTATGTAGAATCATTCCTATGAGATTATTTATGAATCAGATCCTATAAGAAGAATCATGTGAACCATAATGAGAAACTCATATCGTGGTCCCAAACCATAATGGGGTGATTATGCACACATGAAAAACCTTGGTATTGACACCACGTATAGTTCACATTCAATCACCAGCTATTGAACCACATAAGTACAATCTCATGATTTAACTCAAGAGTTCTTTCACCAGAAGTTAGTGTCGTTCAAATTCATGAATGATCATCACTTGTCTATAGAGTGGTTGACTATAAAAGATGGTTTTTTCTGTTATTGGACACAGTCAACGAAATCAAGGTGATGTATACCACCATCTGAGTAGATAGATCGAGTAGCAGATGGAGGGACATGATTTTGATGGTGAAAACATATGAGGTATTATAGTTGAAATAAATTAAGGATCCTTTAACCAAACATTTCTATACAGAATCAAATCTGATGTCTTATTTAATTTATTTTTTCAAGCTTGAAAAAAAATCAAATGACAATAATTGATTATGAAAACAATTTTTCTGTTTTTATTCTGTTTGTACCTATGATTGTATGAAATGAAAAAAATGTGCATTGAAGTTTCAAGTTGGTACCTTTAAAATTTACTAATTATTTCTTTTCTTCCCAATTCATACATACTATTCTGATGTGATAGATAGATCACTAATGGTCGGTACAGACATGGATGGAATGTCAGGGTGATCAAGAGTTTCATTATCTCCTAGTGGTAGTGTGAATTCCACAACATGAAGGATGAAGTGTGAGTATTCTTTTGTTTTTTATCATCAAAAATTTAATTATAGATCTCTTATACTGATTGACATAGGCTTGTTTGTTTGTTACTAGAGTTTCAAGAGATTATATTCAATGATTGTTTTCACCAATGAACCCATGATTTATGGCACCTATAGATGCTTAGGTCACTTGTAGATATTCTTCAATGATTAATCCTCTCTTCATAATGATAAGACATCATCATAACCTTGGAAATTTTTTGTGCAATAAGATGGTTCACATTCAAAAGGAATTCTCCATAGGCATATAGAATAAACATTCTTTACATTGTGGATTATTCTCTAGTGAAATCATATGTGGGTCTAATGACTATGATTGGTATCATTACTATGACATCATCATTAGTGACTTCTCTATTTGATATTGGTAAGTCACATTCTATTATTTCAACCCATATTTTAATCTATTAAATATTTAATGTTTATTTCATATGGTTATTAGCGACTTTTATCTATAGTACCTCTGGTGTTATCCCTTTATCAATTGTTGGGCATGCATGGATTTTTCTAATTCGCAGCATGATACCTCTTTGGGATATTTTTTTCGATTGAATCAATAACAATAAATCTTGTATTAATTTTTTTCATCAATGAGTCTCCTCTACATCAAATGATGTTGTCCTGCATTTCATCTATAGGAATGGTACCCATGGAAGACCAGAGATGGACCATCATATCTAGTGCTGGGGAATGTAATATTTTTTCCTTAGATCTATAGATGAAATATTTGATCAGTGATCTCCCTCTGGTGTTTGTTAAAATTATAGGTTGGTTTACTGGAGATGACTTTGGTTTTCCCCAAGTTAGGATGGATTATTTTTCTATTGACATTATTTTTGGTTCTCAACCTATATCTTTTACATCTTACCATATAAAATAAACTGAAATGGAAGAGACTAAGTTCCATTTGGTTAACCTTGAGAAAATATTATTACGCTCGACCATGTCACCTAAGGTGGCACCATTTCTCATTACTAAAAGGCTGATGGTTCACTTCTCCAGTGCATTGAATTCTGAAAGTTCAGTTGATTTAAAATAAAAAATAAATATCAATTATTGTGGATTGATTATTTTTTTGATCAATTGAAAGGGGATAAGTGGTTCTCAAAGATTTATATTCATTCTAGCTAATTCAATTGATGATAGAAGAATATGAAATTCAAAAGACTACCATTCAGAGTATGTACAATCATTATGAGTTCTATGTCATTCCATTTTTAAGAAAAGTAAAACATGTTTCATGTATTTATGAAAATTATTTTACTTGAGTAACTTTATACCTTCATGGTGGCCATTTTTTATGAAATCTTCATTTACATTATGTCACACGAGGATCATTTTCCTAATCTAAGACGAGTCTTATTTTCCTAAGAAATTAATGGACATTATGGAAAGAAATCAAACTATGATTTCTGGATTTTTGTAGTTATTTTCATGGGTCATGTGGTGTCAGAATATGTAATATCAGTAAAACTTGAGAATGTGAAATATGTTATGACTTGGGATTATCGATGATATTTATTCATGGTTTGGAACATTTTTAGAATTCCATGATATTATCACTTGTTCTTGAACGATTTATTGAAGTTATATTCATCAATGAATACCATAAGCTAGATGGGTGAAAGAATTCAAATAAATATAAATTTTAAAATTATTTTGTTCTATTCAAACCAATTTTGATAACTACACTAGTGTTGACTCTTCTAGATACCCGAAAGGGTTGTTCTGTCTTTTATGATGCATTGAGTACAATATTGGGTTATATACGAATATCACCCCTAGTTTGATGTATGTGGTCCTTTTTATGCCTTTTTAATGTGTTTAAAGTTAGTGGAATGAGTTGGGAAAAGGTTGGGAGTGTTTGGAATGGTTTTGGAGGTGTTTAGAGGCTTTTAAAGGGGTGCACGATTTGAGCACGTTTAGTGGAAACCGTGCAGGTTCCCCAGGAAACCATGTATAACCTTGTTCTCAAGATAGCAGGACTCACATGGCCTACGCACAGTTTTCCAAACAGTGCAAGGAAACCATGAGGACCCAGGCTCTCGAGGCAGTGGCGTGCACACCGTAAGCGCACGGTTTTCCAAACCATGCGGGCTAACTATGCAGCCACTTAATGTTAGGGTTATAACTTCTGGGCTCACTCGTGATTTCCCCATTTCACCCCAAATCTTCTCCCACTCGAACCTTACATGGGATTTTCGGTTCTCAAGGGATGGAGGGGCTCTCCCACATGTTTTGGAAGCGATTCAAAGGGGTTTCAAGGTGGATTCAAGGTGGTTTCTCCCGGGTAAGTCTCTCCTATTGGTTTCCTTGTGCTTTCCTCAAGATATACATCCCTCTATTTCTTGGTTTTCTAGATCTACACATTTTTTGTGTAGATCTAGGGTTGTGGTTTTCTTGGATTTTAATATTAAGGATTGTGGATGTTAGGGAAAGGTATCTAGAGAGGTTTCGGGTGTGTGTTCTCCAGTTTCGAGGTGCGGTGGATTGTGGGTCGATTTCTTGGGAACCCTAAAGGTAGGTGGATTCTATCTAGACCCCACTTGGTTAGATCTCATGGTTTTGGTTACAATTAATTTTTTGTGCATGAAATTAATTGTGTTCGATGTGTGAAATTGGTTAGAAATCCCTTAGGTGGTGTTTTGGGTTTTTTTTTGGAGAAAATGGGGTTTGTAGTGAAATACTATTGTTGTGCATTTTAAAATGGATATTTTAAAATGGGATTCTATGGTTGATTTGTGAAAGTGAATTATGGAATGTTTTTCAATAAAATGGTTGTTTTTATTGAAATTTGTTTCGCATGGAAAATGGTTTTCAATAAATGTGTGATTTATTGAAGTGGATTGATATGCAATAGAATTGGTTGATTTCATGTGGTTGTGACCATGGTGGGTAATATGCATGGTTGTGATTGATTGGTATGTTGTGTGGAAGTGGTGAGATGTACTACTATAGAAGGAGAAGGATAATGGACGTAAGGGCCACCATCAATGGTAAGTTGACGGGAAGTTCCACTATGGTGTGAATGGGTAAAGGGATGGACGGAAGCTCTGCCGTTTGGTTTATTGGTTGTTTTATTGTGCATTTACTTACAAGATTTAACTGTTGTGCTAATGTGAAAATGATGGGATGACTATTGGCATGTTTGGTTGGATTTCACTTGGTAGCTTGGTTTAGGTTTGATGGCTTGGTAAGGGCATATTGGGCATATAAAAATGGATTCACTTGTGATTTATTTTATATAAACTGTTTTATATAAATATTATAACCGTTTAATCCTAGTTGCATGTGTAGGGAAGTCATTTGGGAAAATTTTACTAAGTATTAGTACTCAAACCCTGCTTTGTCATGTTGGTGTCTTTGCAGATGTTGTGTATCGTGATGTGGGAAAAGCTAAGGCATCTCCCTCCATTAGTGGTGCGTTGTGATGTCCTGGTAGAGCTTGGAGCTTGGAGCTTGGTGTTGAGTTGTGGAGGTGTCATGGCTTGTGGTGCATTGGTTTTTTAGTTTCTTCTTTTTACTCGGATGTAGTTGGACATGTCTGGTTGTATTTGTTTTGGGTTGTGTTGTGGAACAACATGGTTGTATTTTGGGAATGTATGGTTGGGTATTTTAATCGATGCATCATGTAGTGGTGGTTAATTGATGTTTGGTTTGCTTTGTTTTAAGGGAAAATTGTTGCCCAATTTAATCTTGAAGACCTCAACATTTATTTCAATCCTTTGGTGTCTTGGGAACGTCGCTTAAGGACATGTATCCCTCAACAACTCCTCAAGACAATGAGGTAGGGCCAAGATGTTACAAGTGGTATCAGTTTGTTCGGTCCATTAGAGTTGCTTCTCGGATTTTGTGTTGACATTCGTTGTGGTATACTCCTTGATTCGGGATGGTACAATGCGTAGGAATGTTAGAACATTGAATGAATAGCATAAAATAATGCAGCAAAACCTTTTATGCTGAAATTAAAGTTACCAGGGAGTTGGGTACTTAAGTGCTTTGGAGACACTTATAGGCATTGGATATGTCATTGTCATGGGTGTCGCCAACGAGATGACCATGACATAAATGGTAGAAATTAATTCCCTCTAGGATGCATATTTCATTGGGGTATAATGATTTATGATATGATATGAATATGTGAAATTGTAATTTGAATAAGTTGGTATTTTGGAAATGGTTTGGTTCTCGAAATTCTTAAACATGGCACATGTGAAAAAAAAACATGTGAAGTAGTGGAAATCCTTGTTGTGATAATGTTGTGTAATGTTATTTGAAATGGTATTTTGTGATGTCTACAGAAGTGAGACTCATGGTAGTTTGTTTTTTGTTGATAGAAAAGGCACCGGGTAGACGTCGTTGAGACCAACTGGAGGAGGCAGTTGAGAATGTGGTATCACATGAGCGTCAAGTGAACCGGTAGCTAGTGCAATGTATAGTTCAATATTTTCAAGATGTGGGAAGTGGAAATATAGTGGATGAACCAAGGCATGTGGATGATGCATTTTAGATTCAAAAGCGGAATCCACCCATCTTCTGGGTTGATTCAGAGGCGGAGAGGGCAGAAGCATGGATGAATAGAATGAACATGATCTTCGAGTTCTTGGGAACTCTGGTAGAGTTAAAAGTGAAGTTGGACACATATATGTGGAAAAATCAAGCCCTTTAATGGAGGGAGTTGGTATTCTAAGCGGGGACTGACCAGGGTATGTAGTGGCAAGGTAATGACGAATTTTTTAACAAACAATTCTACCCACATGCGATTAGAATTTAGCGTACGACGGATTTCTTATGTTTGAAGCAATATCTGATATCTGTGATAGAGTATGAAGCTAAGTCTATGAACATAGTGCAGTTTTCACCCGAGGTGGAAGGTAGAACTTCGTTGAAGGCAAGGATCATTGAAGCAGTTTTAAGGAAATAAGTCCATTCAAATATAGTGGTGATGTGTGTATATGATTACACGGAGATGGTGAATAGAGCCTCGATGGCTGAGGGGGATCTGTTGGGCGCTCTGGGCGGGGGAAACATGGTGGTGCTAATGGGGAATAGTGGGAACTCTAACACTGGGTTCATGCTAAAGAGGGACACTTCTTCCCAAGGTGGGAATATGGCATATAATCTGATGGCAGGATCAGTAAATCTTCCTCTGAAGCCACATAGCAAGCCGGGATGTTTTCATTGCGGTTCGACGAGTCACATCAAGGGGGATTGTACGACATAACCTCGATCATGTCCTAATTGTTAGAAGATGGGGAATCTGCAAGATTATTGTCGGAATTCTCCACGGTCGGGTGCGTGTGACACTCCACCGGGATAGCAGATGTCATATGCTTCGATGGGATGGGGACAGCAGCACACCCCTCTCTAGTAGATTAAAGTGGGTCATGGTGATTCTCGAAATACCATGATGCCCTAGTAGAGCAATAAAGAGAAGAGTGTGGCAAGAAAACATGTGTTCGGAGCCAACCATGTTGTGGTGGATGATCAGTGAGGACCATCCACGGTGTGAGGTACTATTCTTTTCTATTCTACCTTGATTCAAGTGTTGTTGGATACATATTCTTCACACTCTATTATTGATGCACGCGTGGTGGATTTGTTGGGTTTAAGGGTTGAAATGATGCCCATGGGTTTGAAACATAAAACTCCTCTAGGTTGAAGTGAGTGTCGACTATTCTTGTGTAGATAATGTTGTATCTATGTGGGAGAGGTTGAAATAGTGTGTAATTTTTCAATGCTTGAGAAGGATGGTTATGATGTTATCCTTTGAATGGATTGGCCAGTGGATTTTAAGGCCTAGATCTACTGTGTTGTGCGGATAGTGGCTTTTAAGACACATGATGGTATTAGACATCTATTTAGAGGAGAGAAGCATGAATGGTCAGGAGAAACGAGTTTGTTGGCACTAGCAGTGGGTACGTTATAGTATTATTTGGCGGTGTTGTCGTTGGAATTGGTAGATGGTGTTGAGTTAGTCTTCCTCCAATAGTGGTGGATCGGTTCATGGATGTTTTTTAAGATGAATTCTCTGGGATACCTCCCGTAAGAGAATTGGAGTTTACGATTGACCTATTTCTGGGGATCAGTCCTATCTCACTTCCGTCTTATCGGATGGCCCAAGCTGAATTGTGGGAATTTAGAATCCAGTAGGAAGAGTTAGAAAACCAGGGGTGTATTCAGCCTAGCACTTCTCTGTGGGTAGCTCTGGTGTTGTATTTGAAAATGGTGGATGGAACCATGAGGCTATGTGTTTATTATCATAGACTTAACCATGTTATGATAATGAATAGATATCCACTCCAACGAATTGATGATTTGTTCAACCATTTTAGGGGAGGCTAGTGGTTCTCCAATATCGACCTGAGATCGGGATATCATCAATTTTGGGTGAGGAAGGAGGATATGTCTAAAATATCTTTCATAAGTAGATATGTCCATTATGAATATGTGTTTATGCCCTTCGTTCTAACGAATGCGCCATCGATGTTTATGGCATTGATGAATCGAATATTTCAGAGATATTGGGATTCATTTTTGGTGGTGTTTGTCAACGATATTATGGTGTATTCAACGACAAGGGTCGATCATGAGCAGCACTTGGCGATAGTGCTGGGGATCTTGAGTGATCATCAGTTGTATGAAAAATTGTCAATGTGTGACTTTTGGATACAAGAAGTTCATTTTCTAGGCCATGTGATTTCTGAAAGGGGTATTTCAATGGATCCAGAAAAGACAGAGGCTGTTATCTTGTGGTAACCTCCAAAGAATGTGTTTGAGATATGGAGTTTCTTGGCCTAGCTGGTTATTATTGGCGTTTTGTACGTCATTTTTCCTGTTTGGCTTTGCCAATGGAAGATTTGACAAGAAATAATGTTCCACTCTAGTGTAATGAATAGTGTCAGTAGTATTTTTATGATCTAAAGGGTCATCTTACATCAACACCAATCTTACTTTTTCCAGAATTAGGAAAAGGGTATGTGGTGTATTGCGATGCATCAGGATTAGGGTTGGGGTGTGTTCTCATGCAAGGGAATCCTATTAGTCCACTGAAGAAGAATTATTTAACCCATGACCTTGTACATGAAGATGTGATGCACGAGCAGAAAATCAACTAGCATTACCTTTATTGGGATTAGTTTACCAAGACATCAGAACATAAGAACAATAGTTATGTCAAATATAAAAAATATTAAATTCTTCATCAGATGAATTTGGGGGAATAACTGTAGTATTTTGATTTCAACATCTCCTATACCTTTATGTAAGTGAATTATATTGTAAATGAATTGATCAAGAAAATTATGAATGATATAGTGAATGAATATTCAAAACAGTGGATCATTGTGTAACTCTTTTCACAATTATATATTTGAGTCCATGAATCAAGGGATGAGGTTTAATTGGAAAAAGTTTAGTTTCCATCTACTCATCTGAAATTGATTATTCTGGAACAAAATCTAAATGATGATTTCCCTATCAATAAATACTTTATTAATTACTAGGAGACTATGATTTATTGGTTATTCTACTAAGGGATAATTTTATTAATTCAAAATGATTTTGTGGTATCATATTCATTAAGAATATACGTCATGGGGGATTTCCATAATTCCCAGAATGAAGGCACCCAGGATCCGTGAATATTATCTATGACATGAGGTTATATTTATAGTGTTCATGTAAGATACAAGACATTGTTGAATTTGTTTTATGTTGTTATATGTTGCAAATAGGTTATGGTCATGCACAAAAAAACCTTAGGTTTTATTCAGAAACATATTGTACATACATGTATGTGGTTTTAGATCATCATGGAATTTTTTTAAGGGATGTGGTGTAATTATATATTGAAGAATATGATGTGGGTAGTGATCAACGTGATAACTAAATCAACACAAATTATAACCATTTGTGATACCATTAAATTTGAAGTGTTAATAAATATCTTTTTGAAAAATATTATTAAAATTAACAATGTTCCTTCTATGAGAGATTTTTATAGGGATCCTTAGTTCACAATTCACAATTGATATAAATTCTTGAGGCACTAGGTTTTCACATCCATTTGAGTATAAAATACCATCTATAGTCTGATAGATCATCAAGAAGATCTATAAATATTATTGAGGATATTCATTGTGATACTGTTCGTGACATTAGTGGAGCATGAGATGATCAATTCTAGATGGTTGAGTTTTATTATAAAAATTTTTACATGTTTTTTATTATATTGCATCCTTTTGTGGGCTTGTATGGATTAATTTTTAATCATACTTTTAATGGTTAGATATTGGAAAAATTATACTTGTTTTGAACAATATTTGTCCATAAGACGACATTAAAAATATATAGGATTCATTATATAATGGTTAGAGTATAAATATGATATATTTCATAAGTTGAGAGTGTTTTTAGAACATTGGGTTTCTCAAATGGTGACTAGGTTTTGTTGATGATTTCACATACGTTAGTTCATAAAAACATAAATGAGAGGGAAAATATCCCCTTGTATTGTAGGACCAATGAAGATTATTGAGTAGGTGAGAAAATGATCTGATCATTTAGCACTTTATGAGCAGCTAACATAGAGGAATTATGTGTTCTATGAATATGAGAATTAATAGTATCTATATGACCATAACATCTTCTGAGCTAGTGTGATATTGAGTTTGAACTATATTTATTCAAGAAGTAATGACTAATAAAGATATTTTATTCTCAAAACCAATGTTCTTTATGTGTAAATTTTACCTTTGGATCATTTTCTTGGGTAGCATGGTTCTGATTGTCATGAGAAATAGGCTTTATAGCCAAATTTGAGAGAGCAGTGGGCTCACCATAACGACTAATCAAGATATTTTATAAAATACCTACAAATATACTAAACATCACATAACAGCCCACTCACATGTTTCCTAAAACCCTTTTTATAAACAAAATCCACTTTTCACATCGCACTCACACAAACAGCCCATATAACGTTCACACCTCTTTCACATTTTAGTAAATCCATTAAACATTTTTATAAAACATTTCCAAGAATATACACATAACATAACAGAACTATTAACATTTAAAATGGTCCATTTGAAAGTATAAACAATCCAAAACAGTTTTCCAATATGGTTTCACATCTTACATAAATCATTAAACCATTTATAACTTTCATAAAACAATTCTAAAGAGTGTACCAAATATTTTCACAAAAAAACTCATTTCAAAACCATATTTCAAGGAAAAAATCACACTAATACAAATTCAAAACAGAATTTTCATCCCCAAAAACATTCATTAAACTACCCCCAAGTGTTATAAAAACACCTCAAACAATACCACAAAAGATACACATGAAAAGCACACATTTTCAAAATCACTTTCAAGAAGTACAATAAGGCTTTACACGTTAAACTCATTAAAAGAACCCTCTTTAAAACCTAATGGAACACCAATACCCAACCAAATCATAATTTTCAGCCCAAAAAATATTTATTAAACCAATTTCATATGTTATAAAACACACCCAAACAATACCCAAAGGGTTGCACATGTAAAACACCCAATTTTTTAAACTAAAATGAAACTGTAAAAACAAATGCTTTACCAAATACGAAATAAACAGTTCCCGCACAATACACAGCATATTATTAAATGCATAATAATTAATTCAAGCAAACTAACTCATCTAGAAATGATTACACATGGAATCACCAACCTTTTATGCCGAAAACCACAAAACATGGTGTGATACATCAACCGCACCACCGCCGCACATCAAAGAATATAAATCCAGACCTAGACCACCAAAAATTGACACGAAAGATACCAAATAAGACCATATGTTCGAACCCTATGTTCTGGACATTCTATAAACTCTTAAGATAGGGTGGAAACCCTAAGGAGAAGAGATGAATTGAAAAGAGAAACATTACCCAAAATAATCTTGAAGAAAACGACCTAAACTCCACCAGAATATGAATTTAAAAATATCCAAACATTGAAGGAAAGTTCGAACAGGGATTATGATATAATTTAGGAATTGGAATGGGGGGAATAGAGTAAGAATTGAGAGAGTTATGATGGAATGAACTTACCTCCTCAAATCTGCCCGATTTTAGAAACCCCAAGAATTTCAGCACCACATCGCGATGAAATAGATCTCCAAAGTGGGGGGAAATTCAATGGGAGCGCGCCTGGGCTTCTTAGGGTCTAGAGGGAGGTAGAATCACCGAAAAATCAATTTTAATTAATAAGATATTAATAAATTAATGAAATAATTTAAAACTGGAAAATGGGCCTTCTGGTTGGCACAATTCTCAAATAAAAACAAAAATCCCCCATGCTTATAGATTTATAAAGGCCCCAAATTTAAATGTGGGGTTACTATATCAGGGGATAACAATTAGGAGTTGTAATGAGTCAAAAATATTAAAAATTGAAAAAGTTATAAATGAAACAAAATTTATTTTTTAAATCTGGAATTGGGCTCGCAGTTTGGCCCAATTCATGAAAACTCACCTATTCTCAATAAAACCTTTGGAAACCACCAAAACAAATAATGAGTGGAAAATAAATTTAAAATAACCCTAAAATAGGTTACGTACGTGACAAACACAACTTGTATTATAGATTATTTCGAATATATAATGTTACTATTATATTTTACATTGGTATAATGTGTAATTACATCATCCATGACTCAAATATTCATTTATATAGCCTGTAATGTTACAGATCATATTTCACAATATTTCACTATTCTAAAAAAATCATGTATTTTATAAAGTACAAAAAACAAACCTAAATTTTTTTTCAACTTTATATTGATAAAATTAAATCCATATTATCAATATATATTTTTAAATATAATAAATAGTTTTCTAAATAAATTCATCATTTTTTTTTGAAAATTACCAATTACAATATTATTTTTGTTTTCTAAATCCCTTTATATATTACATATGATATCCCAAAAATTTGATATATTTATAATATATCATAATACTAATTCATAATACAATTATATAAAACAAATTTTTTATTACATAATTATATTTATTATTCAAATGAAAATATAATGTATTTGTTTTATAAAGAAATATATTTATTTATCATTTATGAACTAATAATTTTCATATATCAATATATATATGGAATATTTTCATTTTATAAGATAACTAAATATTATTTTACAATTATATATGGTAGTATACAATTATAATGGTATGGTTACTATTCCATATGACTAAATTACTGTTCTAAAAGTTTATTTACTATTCCAACAGTCTTATTACTATTCTGTTCATTTTATCTATAATATTCATATGGGATATTTAAATTATATAAAAAGTTAGTATTTAATTAAAAATTATTTCACATATATTTACTCTTAGGGTTATATATTTTAAACATTATTTAGTATATTGCAGTACTAATTGTTTTTTATTTTTATATGTTTGTAAATGAGTTTGATTTTATAAGTGATCATGCATAGAAAATATTTAATACTTTTATTATCTACAATTAAATATTTTTCCATTATAAAATATTCAATTATTATGTACATTTTTATACTTAAAATTCAATTTTCCAATTAATATAATAAAGTTTATTTTGTATTATCATGTGTTGTGTGTTCATTATATATTGATAGATTACATAATATTTCCCAATGGTATAAATAGAGGGTAAATTATATTGATACAATTACGGATTTTCAAAGGCTCTGCACACATGGTTATTATATGGGTATTTGAAATGAGATTCCCATAAGATAAATATTTCAATATGGGATACTTTCTAGTAAATCTCTTATGGAGGATGGATTTTGAAAATGGGATAACTTCTTTAAAAATATGTAAGTATCATGTGAATTATCTAATTCATGTTAGTGGATGGTCATCTTTAAAATATGACTTCAATAGCTGCATATGTAATGTTTCATATAAGGGGTTACAGTGAAACAAATATTACTTATTGGGAGACTTTTTTGGAAAATGGAAAAAACTACATTATGAGGAAGCATTTTTGAGTAAAATTGGATTTCAATCCGAGTGGATTTGGTCCACTATGGTTTTGTGATTTTATTTTTTTATATACAAATAATGATTAGGTTTTCACCCCACTATAAATAAGCTATATATGTTCCTTAAAAATTATATTACCAGAAAAACACACTAAAACAATTCTGGTAGATGAGGAAATCACTGAAAATGATTTATATAGGATCCTCCAACCATTACTAGGTGTGAAAAATTAATATACCCAACAAAATTACATAAAACCATATGAGAAAGTATTATATTAATTATTAAATGGGTTTTTATTTAAATTCATTTCATAAAAAATTAATTTTTTACATCAGTTCTATGATTTAATTTATAAGATATCTACATGACACCTTTCCTCAGAAATTGATGAACTATCACTTTTGAGGTGGGTTGTGGCTACAATGAATTCTACCTTATATATATAAATGAAACCATGATGAAGAAAAAAATTTAATATATAGTTGTCATAAATGATTTTAAATGATATCATTCATAGTTAAAATGATCTATGATTCTCTCTTATGGTAACAAAACATATCAAAATTGTCACAATTTTATTCATACAAGGACCTAAAAATGATCCCACCCAGTCTTCGCAAAGAAACATATGTGTCCAAATTACAATTGAAAGACACAAATGCTACAAATTGGTGAACTATAAATGAAATCCATGATATAAAACATGTGACTCAATTATATTTTTAAAATTATAATATGCTTGATATCATATGTGACAAGAAAAAAGAGAGCCGAAACAAACCATAAAATATTGATAATTGGACATTACTATGACAACCTAGTAGTTAAATCAATGGATATTAATATCTTTAAATAATATATAAATATAAATAAATTTACTACTCAATATAAATATATATATAAATTTCGAAAAAATAATCACATCTATTTTAATAAATATTTTTTATTCTAAAAATTTTAGTTCATTAAAAAAATATTTTTATTACAATTTGTGGGATAATATTAGAATTAAATATCATATAATTGTAAAATATTATTCTTTTAAATAAAAATTAATATTAAAATAATCATATGTATATTATCATAATTTGAAATTTTTTGGAATTTCTAAGAATAATAAATTTTTAAGGAATAATTAAAATTATTTTTTTACAATTGTTATTTATTTTAAAAAATTATGGAATTAAAAATTACCATAATTTTTTTGGCTTTCAATGTGGAAAAGTATTATTTATTGATATACTAACCAATTAACTTAATTTGGATGACCTTTATAGTTTATTTTATTATATACTTATTTATGGGCTTAAAATAAATTATTTTAAAAATATTTAAAAGTACATATGGTTATTTAGTTATAATTAACTAATTAAAAACAATTTAAAAATGATTTAAATTAATGTTAATGATTATATATCTATAAATTTAAATTGAAAATCATTTAATTATCATTAAAAATAATTGAATAATTATATGATCATATATTTATTTAAAAAACCATTTGATAAAAAATTATTTTTTTAGATGCTTTATGGGTATAATTTTAAATTCAATTATTCCACTAAGATAATTTAAATGTGATACAATGTAATCAAAATTTATAATAATAATAATAATAAATATTAGGTAATAAGTTCTCATTAATTTCCCTTGTAATGAGTATTAAAAATTGTAAAAAACGACTTACAACGGAGTAAATATAAATTGGTATAATGTATTTAATTTTTAGGAAAAATGGAATTATTTTTTTAATGTTTAGTTTTAAATTGTGTAGTTTGGATCCACCATTTCACACCTATAAATAAATTTTTATGAGTTTTCTAGGATCATGGATTGTGAGATTCTTCTTATTATTAAACATTTTGTTGTTTTCAAAAAAATTACATTCCCTGTTTATAAAAGTGTAATATCCTATCATTTTGACACACCTCTAAAATAAATTTTCTAAACTAATAACTAAATAAACATATCCCCATATATATATATATTATAGTGCTACTACTATTCCCAAAATTTCAACATTGTAGTCCTTACTATGTGATCTGGAAGGGGTTATTTTAATCGAATGTAATCATCTTCACCAATTACTATATTATTTATAAATCTTTTCCACAAAAAATTATGGGATTAATATTAAAATATAATAATACAAATTTTTTTTATATATGAATATTTAATTATTTTTTATGGTATAATATTCATCTTTCACCTCTTACATTAAATGATAAATGGATCAATCTGTGTGTGTACAACATATAACAACCTTATGAACTGATGTAATTCATTTTTCGTCATCACCTCTCACTATTATTACTGATTATGGAATTAATTGGTATAAATTTTATCAATGTAATATTTATAAATATATAAAATAAAAATATTAGATACCATCTTATCTTAGAATTAATAGAAAAATGATAACATCCTTTATGGTAATGGTAGACAGTTACCTCGTGTAGTGATGTTATGCATTTATTTTTTTAAATCATCACAAGGATTGTGTATGCAATTGTATTTAAAGAAATTATATAACATTTATTATATAATTATTATTATTGTAAATTATGATAACACTTTCATTATTCCAATCATGATCATTGAATAATAGAAACATTACTCATGCATACACACAACCTATCAGATCTAGGACCATAACTGTTTGATTTACATAATAATATTTAACAATTTCATTGAAATGTATAACATAGTGAAAAAATTATAATTTTTTCAGTATTATTAATATGTATTTGATATTAAAATGACCCCTTTAACCACTGCAAACACACCAAATTCTTTTTGAAATTCCGAACCGAGTGACCTCCAAACACACAATGTGGATATAACATATACAGTAATTAAATACACAATTAAACAACAATATCTAACTGTTTTGGGATAATTTATTAATAATATAAATTTTTATTAATAACAAAATAATATATATGAATTTTATTTATAAGTAAAAAAATACATACATAAAAAAAATGCACTTGAATTTTTGGTTTAATCTAAAAAGATACTTATTTGAGACACATGTTTGTCTATGATACTAATATATTTTAAATAAATTATATAAATAAAATTTAAATATTATTTAATAAATATATTATTATTCATTATAATTTAATTTATAATTAATTTAATTCATTAATGTTAGTTTTGATTTATAAGTAAACAGCGTGCTGAGATTTTATTTTATAGTCTCATCATTATATAGGATTTCTTAGTTTGAATATCCCATGGAGGAATTTAATGATATATATATCCTAAATAATATTAATTTTATTATAAAATATTCACTCATGAACGTTTCATATAATGTTACAATTTACATCTCATTGGAAATTAAATCAAATGTGAAAAAAGGTTTTTTAGAATATCAGAGCATTTTTGTATCTTCTGTCAAAAATAATTTACCTTCAATATACACGATTCCCAATAAAAACTATCATTTTTTATAATTTTAAAATTATTTATTAAATAATATTTTACCCATTTATGAATTCTTACAAATGTTTATTCTTATCATCTTCCAATATTGGTGTACTTTAAAATTTTTAAAATTCTTTAATAGTGAAATAATTAATCTTATACATCATGTAGGGAATTACCATAAAAAAAGAACACTCAATTATTTTTATATTCCATTACAATTTTCAATGGTTTAATTTAATGGAAAAGACTTCTACGTTTTTTGATAAATTTTATGATTTGGTTGAAGTGATTTCTATGAGAATAGGATATTTTCATCATTAAATATAAAATGTACTTTTTTGAAGACATTTTCATCAACCATGAAAACCATTGATGATATTAATATCTTCTAAATTATGTATAAGTGTCTCCTAAAAATGTATATATAATATTATAACTTAATTTTTTGGGATAATCAATTCATTATGTTCATCTATCACAAACATTCATTATGAAATTTTGATTGATTATTAAATAAAACTATATTATGTAACCCATTATTTTATTGGGAGTATTCAAATGTTAATGAATTATAATTTTTTATATTTTTGAAACAGATAATAATTAACATTATATGATAGGATCTCATAGATATATCATAAATTTGTTATGTAACACTTTTGTATCACGATATATCCTGTCTTTTAATAGAGTGTAAACATAATCCATTTAGAAATTTTTCCACTATGTGATATAATATATGTAGTTATCCTTGAAACATTTATGTTGGTTTATTTTTTAATTACAAATATCATACAATGAGATCATATTATGATACTATGTCATTTATAATATTATCATAAGTGAATTCCCTTGAAGCTTATCTTTTAGTATATCATATTATACATTTTACTAACATATTATGTTTTCTTTTAATTTTTTTCTCCTATTGGTATCTATAATATTCCAACATAGTCTATGTAATCCATAGTATATCATATATAGAATAAGGATCTTGAAAGGATTTTGTTGATAATTATGTTGAATAAAATAAATATGTTTTATTTAACTCTAAAATTGATGAATTTTTAAAATATTCTACCAAAAGAACAAGGCCCCAAAATATTGGGGTTGCAATTAATATAATTTTAGGTTAAATATAATTTAATATAATGTGTAATATTATTCTATATATATAGTTGATATCGGAGAATTTTCATGTTATTTTCTGTTATTAGGACAATTAATATTTATCAAATAAAACGCTATAGAAATAAAATAATTTGAAAAAGTATAGAAAAATAAAAAATAATTTGGATGAAGTATTGAGAATATGGGTTCCAAAAAATTAAATCCATTTCATGATATTACAAGTGGATGTGGACGGAGAACATCTCTATCTAGGGGTAATAACCCCAAAAATTACACACTGTAATTGACTTAGTCATTTCATGGTGCATGAAAATATGCACGTTTCAAAAATATTTTAACAATTTGTAGAGATAGTTTTGGAAAATTTAACAAAAATTCCATTATATGTTGAAAATTTTGAACCAATTATTTTTTAGAAAACTAATGAGGAAAAATTAACATTGGGAACTTATATTAAAACCATAAGAGTCATAATGTTTTTATAAACATATTATTTTAAATCCATTCCTTATAGGATAATAATTTTCCATTTTTTATATTTATAAATTATAATCTTATTTATTTTTTGATATTTAGTTAATGGATTTAAATTGGTGAAAGTATGCCAACAACCAATATTATTATTAATATAATTATTTCACTATGAATATGCCTAACCATATTTGAATCTATGTTAATAAATTGGTAACAATTCAAAATTATTTTTAATAATGATTAACCACAGGAACATATTTTATTTTACAAACACATAAATGAAGATAATCATGATGTGTTATGGATGAATAAGATTAAAAATGATATATATAAGATGTATTATTTTAATACCTACAAAAAATATTTGAATTGTCATAATGGATCACAAAATAATGGAATTTTAATATTCAGTATTTGTGGAAAAGTGATAAAAAATAGATAATTTCCATGAAATAATAATTATTTATTTTAACAATAAGTGATTATATAAATTTCATGATAATTCACCTTGATGAGTTCAATGTCATAGATATGGAGAACATGGAAAATATGTAACACAACACTTTAATACAAACATTAATTTCTAAGGGACTACATTATGAAAATCAATGAATTATAATAATTGGTCTCTTTAGGTGTTGGAGAAAGAAAATGATTTCATTTGTTTATTTTTATAAATGGTACATAGTTATAATAATTATGAAACATTAAAGTATTATTTTTATTAATTATTCATTAATTATAACCCATATTATTTTAAATGGTAAAAATTATCCTGAAATTTCCTTTAATCGTATGGTGATATGTTATTGAAATTGAAATTGTTGAGGATAGGGTAATATTTTATATATTCCCCATATTGTAATAATTTTATTTAATTATGATTTTATAATTATTAGGAAAAATATAATTGTAAATGATAATTTTTGGTTATATATATATTTGATGATTAATGTTATTTTGTGGATTTATATAATATATTTACAGACGAATATAGGAATTATATAAATATTTCTTTATAATAAATAAAACACGCATGTCAGGTGACATCCCATCACATCTTATAAGACTATGTGGTTTAAATCCACAACTAAGGGTGATATGGTTGAAAGACCTATTATAGGATAATGCATTTTTCTATATTTTATTAAATTGTTTCACATATTTGATTTTATGAATAAATATTATTATTAATTTAGGAAACCAATTTATAGGATTAAAACTTTTATATTTTTAGTATTTTAAGGTGAATAAATATATTTTGTTAAATTTATCAATGGGACGAGGTATGTGTTACACGTAAGTATAAAATGTGGTATATAATTATAGATAAATTGGGTAGATCAAAATTAATATTTTTTTAATATTGATGTTATTAAAGATATAGTGTTGTGGAATAATTTATGGTTTCCTTTGGATTTAGATATTAATATAAATGTGTGTTCATTTTATGTAATTATCATAACATATACTAAACAATTCAGTTTTGGTTTTGTAATTAATTAGAACTGCGATATTATTATTTAATTTATTTGGAATCATAAGATATATTAAAATATTATTTTAGTGATATAAGAATGAAAAAATCACCTTGAATACTATTCATTTGGAAAAATAAATAATTCTAAGGTGAAAATTAATTAATTTATGAAATTATACTTTTCAAATGTTTATTTTTCTTTATATTCAAGATCTATATTGTAAAATAATCCCTCAACATTTTGAAAGTTATCATTATGTAAAAATATTATTCATTTAAAAAAACAGTAGATGTTCTCTTCTAAATATAAAACATATAAATTTAAATCCTAAATGGATCATATTTCTAAATATTTGTTTTCACATTCGACCAATTTTATCCTTTGTAGAAACATAATATGTGATTAATTTTTTATTTCCCTTTCTCTATTTTGTAGAGGATGTTTTATTAAACATTTTAAAAATTTTATTTTCATTAAAATTATTTATAAAAATCAACCCCTTGATTTTTAAGAATAAAACCAAATTTTGTTTATGTAATTTATTTAAATGTGTAGAATGAAACTCAATTATAATTTATAAAATCAATCTAAATTTGACAATGTATATGGAATGAAAAACATAGCCTAAACAAACAATGATACTTTATTATTTTAACATAACTATTCATGAATATTAATTGAAGTTTATGATTTTTAATAACTTTATTATAAAATATATATAAATTTATTATAAAAAATAAATTTTCTGAAACAAATTTAAAAAATAATTACTCATTATTATGTAATTTTATTTTCATCCATAAAAACACTTGTTTTTTTAGAAATGATTTTTATTTATTCTTGTAGGATATCATTATAATTAGTTTTTATATATTTTAGAATTTTGTTTTCATAATATTAACATCATTATTTTTATCTTAATATTGATATTAACTTGTGATGAAATTTTGGGATTCTGTAGAAAATATTATCATTTAAATACAATGTGAAAAATTTTATTTTTAAAACTCTCAAATATATTAATATAATGAATGAAATGAAATTAAAATTATATGTTAATTTTATTTTAATGTACCATAATTATTTTTCAGTTTCATATATTTTAATTAATTTCCATTAAATATTCAACATAATATATTTTAGTATTAGTTTATTTTTATGTTTAAAAATATATATTTTTTAGTCTATTTTAATGCGAATATTTTTAGTCTCTATTATATAATTCTAAATTAAAAATTGAAGCATGATTTTATTTAAATGTATAGATTATATAAGTAAATTATATATTATATTCATATAATGGAGAATTTAGTCATAATTTTAATATAAGATCAATTATATGCTAGAAAATTCATTTATTGAAAACAATTATTCTACACGGATTACTTGTTTAATTTTAATTTGATTTAATAAAATTTATGATTTCAATTAGATATAATTTATTCCATGTTTTTAATCACCATGATAAATATTATTATATAAGATGAAATTGATTTTTATCATATTGGATAGTAAAAACAAAAAAAAATTGTTAATGTTGTAAAAAAAATTAACTGGTAAAAAGTGAGTAACATTAATGGTAAATGGAATGAACTATTAAAAACTCGTAAACATTTTAATTTGAATATTTTTCATGGTAGTATTACCTAAAAAATTAATTATTTATCATTTTTTAGGAATTTGACATGAGGTTAACTTCCCATTATAAAATAATTGTTTTGTATTTAAAAAATACCACTCTTCCTAAATTATAAAAGGGAATGCTCTCCCCGTACTTATACAAAAATATCAGGACATTTGTACTGAAAAAATCCATTTAAAATTCACCCCAAACTTACTTATAGACATTATTTATTATTTATTATTATAAAAACACCAATATTATTTAGTTTAATAAGAGATCCCAAGGTGGATATTTTAATGGATGATAATATTATTCACATAGATCATTCATTTTTACTTCTTATATTTTATCCTTCAATATTGAATTAACATTTATAATAAACTAAAACCATTATTTCATATATAATGAGATATTATAATGTTGATGTTATAATAACAATTGTTCTCATTTTCCATAAATGGTACATAAAGACATCATGCATGTGTAGAAAGGAAAACAATCTCACGAACAGATGTAATTTTTTTCCATCATCATGAATCATAAATATTAAGTATTATAGATTAAATTTATATTAATTATATAAACTAAAGATTATTAATTATATAAATTTAACATATTATATACCTTTTTTTCTTTCCAATAATTGAAAAATTACAACATTGTTCATATGTATGGTAGACTACCACCTCACAATGTGATATGATTAGTTTCTTTTTACCGCATCACATAGATCCAATATATATGTTTATTTATTTAAATCATATTATATGATATAATTATCATTATGTATAGATATAATAACACATAAAATCAATCAATCATGATCATTGATGAATTGAAACTATACTCATGAAAATGTACGACCTACCATATACATGATTGTAACATATTTTATTTTTCAAAACATTATTTCATAGTTTTATTCAAATTTAAAACTGATGTATAGAAATTTTAATTATGTAATTATTATTATTCTATATATAATTTAACAATGAGACCTTTTACCATGGTTATTACACTAATGTTCTTTCAGAATAATGAATTTATAATCCCAAAAACACTCGACATGGATGTAACTAATTAAATATGTAAACAATTAGTTAAATTAAATGAAAATAATAGATTATGTGTAATTAATTAAATCTATAATATATTTATGACAAAATTTTATAATTTTATTTAATATAATATTAAATAAACATATGTAAAAGTATATACTCTATGTAAAGGTTTCATCTCAAAATATCATTTTTTGACACAATTTTTTAATACATAATTTCATTTAAATGGTCTATATATTTCTAATTTAAATATTAAATATTGATTAATTTATTAATAATGATAATTTATTTTATAATTAATTTACATAAACCATGGTAAATATGAATCTTATGTTACAAATGTGTTAAGGGTTTATTCAAAAATCTCATAATTATTTTGGATTGTTTATGATTATGTTTAATTAGAATGAATTGATTGATATTTAAATAATAGAAACACTATATTTTATACTCCTATTGATATTAATTTTATTTTAAATTAATATTAAAATTTTATGTCTTATTTATTTAAAATAATTGACATTGTTTTTAAGAATATATTATATTATTTCTCTCCTCAGTTGGAAATACTATTTCTATATTGAATTTTTCAAACAATAATTTATAAAAAGTTATTATCATTATTAAAATTATTTTTAACAAATAAATATTTTTTACTTTTTACTAATGACATTATATGTATATTTTGGTCATTTCATAATTTTGGTACATTTTAGCCTTTTTACAATAGTGTAAAATGGATGCTCTTTTAAAAATATGGAACGTCCATAATTACATTTCATAATGACCACTCACTTCATTGAAACATAATTTGTATTTTCAAGGATATTTTGAAATAACCATATCACTACACATATTTTCAAATTTTGTGGATTTTTAATAATGTATATCTAAATGAATAATGTTTTAACCTTTTGAAATGTTCTATAGAATAATTTCATAAATTTTACATCCATGACGAAAAATGTCGATGGTATATATTTATTCTAAATTATGTTTATGTGTATCTCACGCATATTAATATACTATTTCCCATAAATTTTTTAGGAAGTAAATTATATATGTTATTATCTCAATTTCATTTATTAATAAAATTTATTGAATATGATGGGAGAGAAGAATATGAACCCCATTTCCTTATAATGGTTATTATTATGTTTACTCTTTATTATTGATTCCATTTTGTGGAACATGTATTTATTAAAAATGTTTCGATAGTTTCACAAAGATATTGTTAAAACAGTATGAATCAATATTTTTTTAAATAAATTTTAAAAATTTTAAGATGAGCATTCAATACATAATAATAAGATCCTTGTCTGAAACATAATGTTTTAGAGTCTTTTATTATTACTTGTAATATCATATTATTTTATTAAAAAAATTTAACATTATACCTAACGATTGTCCATAATAATACGGTTCTTATCCACACCATAATAAATACAATGTTCATAAGATAAAAATCATTCCTTTCATATTTTTGTACGAAATGTGACAACAAACCTCATAGG
Organism: Viscum album; assembly: GCA_963277665.1. Classification (NCBI taxonomy): domain Eukaryota; kingdom Viridiplantae; phylum Streptophyta; class Magnoliopsida; order Santalales; family Viscaceae; genus Viscum; species Viscum album. The sequence goes on along the minus strand of OY728133.1, from coordinate 145,090,056 downwards.
GAAAACCGAAAAAAAATTCATTCCATCCAAGTTTGTAAAAAGTCAAACAAAAGTGAATATTATATTAAAAAATAATATATTTTTAATGTCCTTTTGGTTTTTTATTTAAACAAACTTCATCATAAAAAATAAATATTCTAATGATGATACATAAAAATCAACAATACTGAATAATGATAAGATTATCAGATATGCCCTTACCTTATGTCTCACCATTCATCAATCATGTTCAATCCTCATGTATAATAAATATGTATTTTTATAAATTTATTCCATAATTATATTAATTTATGTAACACCATTTATTATTTATTTATAACATATTATTAAATTTTTATCAATATTTTGTTATTAAATTCACCAAACATGGTGATAACTGCTTTGTTTTCAAAGAATATTTTAATTCGACAGTCATAGTTCATATATTATAATCATGATTCAATCAAATACATAAAATAGAAAATTTATACAAATCAAATTTATTAATTATATATATAAATATTAATTCAATAAAATTTGATAAAGACAAATTTATAACAGAGTTCTAGTAGGCGGAAGTCCATACATGCGCATGAATGTTGTTTCCAGTTTTCAATTGATGGAATTAACAAATGATAATTAATAATTAACCATTTTATAATGAATATTATATAATATATATTATAAATATTCATAAAATCACATTTTCTAGAATTAAATTAAAATATAAATGAAAAATATTTCACATCACATTGTAAAGATTATGGTCCAAATATACAAATGTGTGACATGTACATTTTTGAATGGATTGGATGGTAATAAGGTAAACATGACATTTTCATTCCATTAATATAATTAAGTGAAAAAATAATACATAAAAATTAAACACCACTATATTACTATCCATAAATAATGTTTGTGAAAAATGAATTGCATCATTGTATGGGGACGATAATTTATACCTACACACAAGTGATACTTTCACTTATTACATTATAAGAAGGACGGTGTATAATTGTATCATTATAAAATTAATATTATTTAGAAATAGTTTTCTTAATTAATGGAGTGTTTTCTAACAGATATAATGGATTTATAAGTGCTAAAGTAAAGTATAAAAAAGAATATGAATAGTTAAAATAATTACATCTTCCTTGAAAATACTCCAATTGATATCCTCTAATGGGTCTTAGGGTACGAATTCAAAGGAGAAACCAACCCTTAAATGTTTATAGAGAGGTGGAGAATATAATTTGGTATATAATGGTAAATGTGTAAGGCCCAATGTAGAGTAAAATATGATGGGGGAGGATCTATTTTATAAGAGAGGGGGGACTATTATAATTCCAAAAAATATTAAATTAAATTTATATTAATTAAAAATGGGGAAAATAATTTATTAAAAATATTTGATTATTTTAGTCCAAAAAATATAAAAAATAGTAATTATCTATGTTTTGACTAGGTTTTTACCCATGTTTTTTCTTATGAGAATATCATTAACCATTTTTAAAAATACCATAAAAATTATGATTTATAATATTTGAGGTACAATAGAGACACTGAAAAAAGTAATATGATAAAAAATGGACTGCAAGTGATATTATAAAAAATATCATAATAATATTTAGTTATATAATAATATTTTATTTTAATTTATCTGGGAAAATAGTTTTTATTTTCAAGTATCACTCATTTCAATTTTTTAAATATTCATTTCATTGAATTTATAATAGAAATATAATTCTAGGAAATAAAAAAAATAAATAGTTCCTTAATATCTTTTCACTAAAGTATATAAAATTATTTTATCCCCTTAATTATCTCATTTAATAATAAATTTAATATTTTTCATATCATTTATTTTATTTGTCAATTTATCAAATAATGACTGTATAAGAGTTGTTCAATAATTAAAAGAAAATACTTATTCCCTAAAAATTTAAAATAAACATCCATGATAAAGATAAGTATTTTATATTTAATTAAAATATTTTTAGTTGAACATATCATTGAGATATCCCCATATGAAAAATATTATAATGAATTATAACAACAGTATGACATATTTGTTTTTCCTTAAAATAAAATATTATAAGTGTCAAAATATTATCCAAAGACAAAAAATTCTATATAACTTAACAATGGATGATTATGAATTAAATAGAAATATTCAATAAGAGTTATGAAATTTGTAGATAAATTTCGTCATCATTATCATTTAATTTGTAACTTTTATAAACTGATTTACCCAATACCATGCTAAAAAAATTAATAAATTTATTATTCATTTTCATCAAAAAAATGACTATTTGATATATTTGGGACTACAAATTATTAAAAAAATTTCCATTTTATAAATGTCAAAATATAGAATGTTTAGTAATTGCATTAAAATTTAATCCAAGAAATGACATTATAAACAGTTTCTCTAAAAATGATCTTTTAAAATATAAAATGAATTTTTTATAAATGAAAGTATAAAATCATTTTGAAAACCATAATTCAATTAAAAATAATCTAGTGATATTTTAAAAGTAATATAAAATAAATTAAATTTTATATAAAATAGAACATTCAAAAGAATTGGTATTATTTAGTATTAATTAAAAAAATCTATCTTTTTAGAAATATATAAAAATTTAATCCTAATATAATTTTTACATTTAGATTAAAAAAATTGACATATATTTTAACATAAAAGTTTTATAATATTTTAATAAATTAGTTATATAATTTTACAACAAAAAAGAAATAATTTTTTTAATGAAAATGAATTTTTCAAGAAACAATTTACTATAGTAAATATTGAGTTCTTATATAAATATAATAAATATTATAATAATAATGAGTGTGATATTTTTGTAATTCATAAATAAGATATCCATATACATAACATCCAATTTAATTACTATGATATAACATGCACATAATATTTAAATAATGTTTTACAGTTTCACTAAACACGATGTTGCAGATAAAGAATGATGTCCAAGTAATCAGAATATTTAATGAAAATAATTTCATAAAAATTCCATGGTGACACCATATAGCACAATAAAATTATTTTTTGGATTGAAAATCATCACTCTAATAAAAAAACATGAGGATTCATCTGGCTCATGCATTTTTATGTTCTCACATAGTTTCCAAAAAAATTTGTTCTGTTGACAAAACCATAGACAAGAATATGGTATTGTTTCATTGAACATTATTTTTTTGGATAAAAAATATATATTTTTTGTTCCGCAAATGAATATTATTTATCTAGTGGAATTATCTCTGATTTTAGTAAATTTTATGGATAAGATATTTACTTCTTCAAAAGAGACACACAGAACACAACAAGATTATTAGAGGGATTCAATGGAAGAAAATATTGATATCATGTCATTCTGATACGATCAAAAATTATAAAATGATTGATTTACTAAGGTAATATCTTGAAAATATATACATGCTTCATGGAAAACATCTAGGGATATATTTATAAGAATTACTTTTCACTAACTTCTAACTATATATCTTTATGAAAATCATCATCATATCTTTCTTGTGGACTATAAGATTCTCTTATGTGATGTTGAGTGGATCTAACATGTCCTACTATTTCCTCATCTTGAGATGGTCCCAAAAACTATAATTCGACATCTTAGTGCTAGTATTTTTATGTTCTACGCATCTAACCAATGATTGATTTAAATAGAGACATCTCAATTCTAGAGTTAAATATATTTTTAATAAAAAAAATATATGAATGGAATGTGTTTATCCAAAAACCCTTCAAAATATTGTTAAATCTCGCAACACGTCTTATATAGTTTCAATGGTCTATTCTTTAAGATCATGGGTTTTAGTATGAGGTACTTATTTATTATTTTTGAGATAAAATAATTCTATGGCCTACGGTGAGTACCCACAGAGATAATGGTTATATCTAGGGTGTCTATAAACGGTTTGGATCCTGGGGAATGACATTTTGAATATTCAAAGAACGATGAATGGTTATGGGAGATTGTCTGGTAAATGATGCATGATTTTTATAAATTTGTATGGTTGTGAAAAAGGGATGATGGTGTGATCATTTTTTAAAGAAACCATGTGGAATGTGGTGCATTAATGTGTGTGGGGTTCAACAACTTTTTATCAAATATGATTCATGTTTTTCACATGGTTAGTGAAAATGTGTGCACAAAATATGTGATGTTCCCTTTAATGCAGTAAAGGGTGCATGGATGACGTATGGCCTGGCCAACAATTTTTACAAACCATACAACCTAGTATATATTGGAGAAAAGAACATTTTTCCAGTTAATGTTATTAAAACCAAGAACTATTTTATTTCATCCACTATTGGAGAATATCATATTATTTATAGCTCTTTTGAAATATAATCCATAATATATTCTACTATTCTTTTATCTTAACTTGTATTTAAATTTCTCCATTTATATTACGTTTACACTAATGAGTAATCTTATTATCTAGACCAGTTATTCTTTTATCATGGAATGAGTTGTGATATATTGGGTGTGTTCAAATTTTCACTATTTTTGGGTTCATTATACATTATTTATTTTTTCCTAAACCTTAATGGAATCATTACATGGTTGTGGGTGAGTGATTTTCTTGAGACATATAGTAGGAGGTCTATAAATATTTCCATATGATTTGGTGATTTTTAATTGGCATTGTCATTATTTTCCACTTTGATTTTTCCAGCAGTTCCCTATAAAATAATTTAATGACTAATCACATTAATTGGATCCAATTATGGATAGTCACTCATTAATTTGAGTTTTGTTGGAGGGTTTTTTCATACCTAGTAAATCCATGGGGTGATCCCTTGATTTTTCATATGTTATACCCCCCATGAAGTACATATAAAATTCTTGGGTTAGTGGAATCCTTATTAAATTGAATAATATTTGAATTGAGATTTAGGAGATGGTTTTCGACTTTGTAAATGTGATATCATGATGTGGTTTGATTTAATTGATTAAATTAATTTTATATAAATTTGGGAAATAAGTTTGATAACTCTTCATTGGTGAATGATAATTAATTGATGAATGATTTGAAGTGATTTAATGAAATGGTAGTGGTTTCATTAGATGGTATACCTTGGATCCCTATTACATTGATTCCATGGATGTTTCTCATTTGAATTTTGATTATGTTTTTGATACCTTATACTTATTTAGTCATGCATCTTTATTTCATATAATGTCTTGTCCCTTCTTACCCCATGTATCTTACTAGATTGTGATCAGAAAGGACATGGTCTACAAACAAGCTTCTTGGACCCCAATCAATTCATTAATTATTATCCATCAAAACGATCCTAGGAATCAACATGGAATCATTGTTATTTTATACCTTGAACATGAACCTTCATAGTTTGACACTTTTTGTTACATGTCGTGACCATTGTGGATGAATATTTTATATTGTGTGGTTTTGGGAAATGTTATACTGGATTATATGGAATTTCTATGTTGGATGTTTCACAACTTGTTTACATGGTAAGCCAATTATCGATTCTTTGACATGTTTTATAGATAAACATAGTGTGTCTATCAATTTTTAGTGGTTTACATGGCTATATATATTTTGTATTTATTTTACTGCTACACACATTTTGAGATCCTTCCTTTTTATGTTGGGATCCTTGTTTGGATAGTCATTTACACATTACGTGTATCAAATTTTCCTTGTGAACGTTGTTTCATTTCTATTAACCTTGTAATATGCATTTTACAATGATTATATTCTAATTTACAATCTTGAATTGTTATAGACCGCATTGGTTGTGGCTTAATATACGTTATTTCATAACCAATTCATGACACCTTTGTGTGAAGAGAAGTAATTCAGGGATATAGGTTGGGATTTGGGAATGAAAATAATATATGATGATTGGAATGTTTTTTATTTAGGATCAGCATAAAATATTATAAATCTATTCTCATGATGATATATGGGATACATAATTTTTTTTACATTTATGTATTTTGATACATGTATTATAATGGAAGACTATATAACTATTTTCATAATTATTAGAGATGATACATGAAATATCTTTTTGTTATATGTGATTTTCACTTGCATTTTTTAATTACTAAAGTCTTCAATATGATATAACATCCAAAACATTTTTATTTTCATCCCCTTTTAATATATATGATTTCTACCAATTTTTGACACACCGACATGTGTGTATAATCACCCCACAAACACAACCTAGGAATTCAATTACAGTTTTAAACCTATAGTATATGTGGGGTGGGGGGAATATAAGGCCATGTTACTCATTGACTTAGGGAACCATTTAGTGGAATACTAGTTGGGACACTATTAATTAGTATAATAGAATTTATCATTGGGTTGTGTTACTATATTGAGACAATATATAGAAATTATGATGGATTATTAATTTTATAAAGATATGTGTGTAGGAATTGCAATCCCACATGTAGGAAAAAGCCAAATTTTCTGGAATGGGACATGTTATTCTGTATTTTTCCTATAATAGTTGATTCGATTCCACAATAAGGGGATGCATATGAATTATGATTCTATCATTGATATGATTGGTGATTTTTTATCATTCCCTAATGAGATAAGGGTTTATATCTCATGTTTCTTTTTAGAAAAAAAATATAATTCACATTCCATGCATTATTCTAGGAAATATATGATTTATTCCCTAAATGGATATGTTTCAGTAATGTTCTTTGTGTGGTATACAGAATGTTTGATTAATGATTTTTTTGATAGGTTTGAAATATATAATTTGAAGTTAGTGTGCATGTAATTTACTAAATAATTTTTTCTTGAATTTTCTAAAACATACACCCTATATAGACCATTATAGAACATTTATTCATGGACCATTGGTCACGTAAACTGAAATTTGTTTATGTATGGATTATGTGGACACAATATTTTGGTTCGTGATGTGAATGGCCCCTTATAGTTATGATGTGATGAACCATTTTGTTCATCCAATTTATGGTAATCGTGATATAAAGGTGATGTTTAAATAGAAAATGAATTATAGAAATAGAAAACTTAATCAAGACTCTTATTTTTAGTAGGAAGTAGGTAATGTTTGTAGTGAGGTTAAAAATAATTTTTTTACCCATTATGATATTTAGGGTTTTTCAATCTGGTGTGACCTATTTATTGGAATCTTTTGACATTTCATATGCTTTTAAATGTGAATTTTTCATTATCAATCTATTCTGATGTGTATTTTTGGGATTATAGGTACATATAACCATGAAGACATCAATTATTATGTTAGAATGGCATTAATGAACATTCTCCACAGGTGGTGGGAAATAGGATACTTATTTATCCTCTCATTGTTACAGTAGAAGAAACAACAATTTTATTGAAAAAAGGTGATGAGGAACATTTTATTGAGGGTTTTTTATACTATATGAATACTTTTCAGGGATAATTATACCCTACATCATCGATCAAATTGTTGATGAGTGTATTCTTGTAGTAGAATCCTCTATTGTTTTCAAGGTATATAAGTACATGTGCTTCTGAGTTGTGGCATGATAATACAATATTGATTTTTATGAATCTAGAGACACCTCACACACGGTGGGTAAAGATGAAAAAATATGATCTTTAGGGAGCTGGAATGAACTTGTGGGATGATTTGAACCAGTTTGATATGGAAAGAGATATGTTTTGGGGTGATTTACATACAACATTTTATGATTATTTTTCCATAGGATACTAAGAGAAGAAAACACAAGTTATTTTAAGAATCTATAGTAGGTTGTGAAGAAATTTATGAGTTATTAGAAATAATTTAGAGACATGATGAATTATTCACTAATATACCTTGGTGATGAGCTTTGGTGTGAGAAAAACGTCGAATAAGTTCTCACACATGTTGTCCGATCTTAGGTCAGCAAGTTCAGGTTGGTGGCTATTACTGAAATTTTAAATCAACCAGTGATTACATAGTGAACCTATGGGAATGTGATGGAATGGAGCATTGAAGTTTATTTCCTCAACCTAGTTTACAAAAATCAACTAGAATAAAACCCCATTTTATAGAATCTCAAGAGGTGAGTACGAAAGTGGTTGTAAGTGCTAGTAGTGTTTTACTTTATCACCAGTATGGGAGATGGGTTCATGTCATGAGTCAGTGTTATTGATACCAGGTATAGTATGAATATTGATATAGTATAGGCCATCTATTGATTTTAAGAAGTACCATCCCTATGGATGTTATTGGTAGGGGATTAGTTCTATCTTCCGGTTTGGGAGCATGCATCTCTACTCCACATCAGGCTTGGAGCCAGTGTCGTTTCAATTGCTCGGGATAAAAATGGAATTAGGGTCGACGCATCCAAACACAATTTGTATATTGATACTAGAGTGGGGTTGTTCTAAGAAATATGGTTTTTCCACAGGGACATGGTTTACACAAGATATTTTACATATATGATATGCCTATATTGAATTTACATGGTACATATATGGTGAGAGGTACAAGATATCAATCCCTATGAATCATTATTTAATGGGATAACATTTTATGGTGTATAAGAACCAAAAAATACTGATGTTTATATTTACACAGCCTGATCTGAATATGATGCAATAAAGTTGGGTTGAGTACCTATGGTTTTTTGACAACAACCATTTATTTATGCCTAGAAAGAACAATGCTGTTGATGATGCACTAAGAAGTATGAATCCGATATAGGAAGTTCATGAGCCAAGATATGACTGGAACATTATCGAACTATTTTTATAGATGCTCTTAGAGGGGTATAATTGTTATGGTCATACATTTCATTCATCTTGTGTTGTGACCAATACCTTTATGGATAGAGTAAGGATGAGGAAACTACTAGATTATGAGGGCCAAGTAGTATGGGAGTGTTTGGATAGTGGGAAGAAATCTCTTTGTTTTACTATACGATATGAATTAATATAATATATTCATGGACACTTATGTGTTCCAACAATCATATAGTAGGGGTGATGTGGTAGTTTCGTGATTCATTTTGGGAAATGCATCCATACATAACCAAGATGTATCATGATTTAAAAAACCAATACTGGTGGTCTGGGGGCATTTATGTGGTATTTTTTTATGAGATGTTTCCCCTATATGAATTTTAATGTGTTGATTCATGGATTATCTTAGATTTTACAATGGTGACACATCTGTTAGTGGAAATTGGATGATGCCCTGATTTATTTTGTGACATGTTTTTTGAGTTTTCCTAGAGGTAGTGATGCATTTGGGGTCCTATTTGATATGGTCATAGTGTATAATCATTTACTATCTATAGATATACATTCTCAGGGGATTATCTTGGGATGTGGTATAACCTTGAGATAATATGAAATCAAGGGGTTCCCCATACCATCGAATCCAATATAGATGCTAGTTTTTTGTCTTATTTTTAGAATATTTGTATAGGGATTTGGGTACATATGATATGTTGTTCATATTTTACAACCCTCATACTAATGGAAAATATATCACAAAATTTAGGTGGTTTTTTCCATTTTTTAAGGAATGCATATTATATTTTGGGGGTTCTTGGGAGATTCTTATTCCCTGAGTTTAGTTAACCTATCGTAATTTTAATTTAATGATGATATAGATGGAAATATACAAGGATATGTATGGAAAGACATTTAGATCACCAATGAGGTGGTTAAATGAATGTGAGGTAGTTTTACTAAGACCTCCTCTCACGCAAGAGACATCTAAATTCATGTAGTTTATGAGAATGTTAATAGATTGTAAAATGTATAAATAGAAATCATATTACATTATAAATTGATAGCCTCATGATTTTGAGGTTGAAGATAGGGTATTATTGTGTATCTCAAAATTTATGTGATGTATAGCTATTAAGAGAAAGGGTGAGTTTTCACCATGATATTTCTGGTCATTCGTGATTCAGGAGAGTCGGGTTGATAGACTAATAGTTGTTGTTAACATAGAAGTATTGATCCTAGTTTTATTACTTAAATTTTTTTATGCTAACCAGTTATCACTAAAACCAATATTACTCTCTATATGTGGATAATGTGGAGTTACATGTTGGTGAATCCGTTGAATAAATCATTATTCATATTATTGAGAGATTCTTAATGTTTCTTTGAGGTTACTAAGTTCCTCTAGTAAGGGTTCTATGGATGGACAACCATTTATAAGATGAGTCATGGGAGTGGTAGGCATATATACATGTTCATCAGATGGATTTTATATCTCATGAATACATAACACCATTAGAAATGAAAATTCTTATATGAATTTCATTAAGTGGTGATGACAGTAAGATATCATGTTTTATTATAACATATGGAAGATTTTTTTTTCTATTTTAATATTTTTGTAGCTACTAATGTGAGTACACAATGTGATAATGGGGGTATAAGTGTTTTCTGGGTATTTTTTTGAGCCTGAAAATTGGATTTTTAGAAATATATGGTAGGTATCTGGGTTTGGAGAAATCATGTGGGATTGTCTGCATTGTTTATCTAACAATGTGAGGCCTAGATATAGGGCTAAAGAAGCCTAAACATTTTAATGATATAATTTTTACGGAGACACAATCCATTTCAATGGTATCTATTGTATTTAGGACATGATTTTTAATGTTTTACACATGGGTAGACAAACAATGTTATGTTACCTTGCGAGATTCCCCCAACTGTAGTAAAGCACTTACAGTTGGTGAATGATTTGGAAAACAGTGTGAAAAAATTACAACAAAAATAATCATGGGTAAATTTATATTCTTATTATAAATTGTTTTAAAACATAAAATCATATAATTCATTCTTCTATTTAATAGCTTCTCATGCGTGGGAGTTATTTTAAAATCCAATCCATAGTCTTTCCAATTGATTCTTTACCCAAACATGGAATTGAATTCCATCAGTCTCATGGGAGGCATGTTGGTGTATACTCAATTACTATTGATCAATTATTTATTTGACATTGAATCTCCCAATGAATTTGGGTACAATGATAATATTCAATATTTCGAGGTTCTCCAACCATTATTCATTTTAATGTTGATCTAGAATGAATCAAATCTTGATACTGGAGGAGAAATCTACTATGAACCTATTAATAGGTGGTATACACCATTTACATTATGGTTTGTAGTTTTATATAATATAATTCCATTGTAATAAACATGAGTATTTCTATATCTGCACCATAAATTTGATGAAGGAATAACTTTGAATAATTGGAACCAATTAGGGATGTCCACATTTCCTTTGTCCTTTTTGGAGATTTTTTCTCAAACATAGGGAACCCATGTGGTGTTTGATTACTTTTTACCAATATTATACCAACTATAGTGTGAGTGATGGATTTTTTAGTTAGTGTAAGCCTAAATAAACTTAATCATAATTTAATTGACATATTTGATGATGGTTTGCCTCATTTTCCATTTAATAAAGCAATGTTGTTTGATTTTATTAGTTAAGAATATTTTATGAAAATTTTATAAATGAGATGGTAAAATAATGATATTTGAATTATTATGAATTAATGAATGAATTGAAATGGTATTTTATACCTTTGGTAGTATACCATGGATCCAAATTCTATTGACGAAATGAACATTTCTCTCATGGATCTTGATTGCAGTATTGGATACCATTGACATGTTTCCTCCTTGGGTCTTGATTCTGTTGGATTCCACAAGAATTTCTACCTCTTTCATATATGTTTCATGGTATCATAGTAGAAATGTATTTTTCCATACTCCATGGACCCAATTAAATTCTTAATCAAGCTTCCATGAAGACACTTGTCGGACACGAAGTGGATGGAATTGTATTATATACGTTGGATTGAACTGTTATTTTTATGGTGATTTTGATTACAACGGATAACTATTTTATATGAAATTCTATATGGATTGGTAATGCATAATGATATATTGTTTTATATGTCATGGTTCTGATGGATGTTTTCCAACTATTTACATGGAATGTCGATTATGAATGCTTTGAAATTTTTTACAAATAGCCCTGGTATAGGTATCAAATGTCCATTATTATACATGACTGTATTGTTTATTTATTTATTTTACCACTACCCATGTTTTGGGAGAATAGGTGTTCAGTCAAGTATTTTTATATTTCTAGACAATTAAATTTTACTTTTATCACATATTCAATTTTCATTATTTTATTTTTTTCATTACAAAAGATATACATTGCATACTTTGTATATTATATTTCACTACCTAGATTATATATATATATATCATTTGTGGTTCTATAATTAATATTATATTACACCATATTTGTTCCATGAGTGCTTACACTGATAGGCTTCATTGTTGTAGGGGTGGTTGGGGAATGATCCCACTATACACTACAGAATCTCATTGCTGCTTTGGAGAATGGGTGAATTGGAGTCATATATGCTCATGATGTTAGGATATTTTTTTAATTCATATTTTAATACATTTATTGTATTTGATTCATATATGCATGTATTCCTTCATTGTAGAAACATTTCATTTCATATCATTTTTGTCTAATAATTTTTTGATTGATTTTTCTATTAATGTCTACAAGATTATTTACATTATCTCAGTTATTTATCATCCAATTATATTGATCTATATGATTTCTACCACATTTTTGCTCTTTAAAATGAGGTAATTGTCTCCACATATAAATATTGTAGTCCCTCACTATTACTCAACAAATTATATAGTATGGGAAGGCATTCTTGAGGCCACATTATCCACCATAATGAGGAACCATTTTGAGGCATTCAGGTTGGGATGTTACACTCTCTAACTGAATATCTATCATAGGATCATAAAACGTGTTGAAAAATATCTCTATATCTAGATCTTGCTAATGATTCCACCAAGATTTCAAGGTAAAAGAAGAACCATGAGTAGATACAGTGGAAACTTGTAGTCCAAAATATGTTAAATTTTAATTAATATATATTTTGGAGTGCTACTACAGATAAAAATATTCTCTAAATGAATAAATTTTAGTTGAATTTATAATTAGATTTATTATAACCAATATATCAAGATGGACTTCAGATGTTTTGGGGTGCCTGATCACAAAATAGTTGGTGATGACTTCCCATCCGATACAAGAATGCTGAATGGTTTTGACATCCTATAAGACTATAATGTCTCGATCTAAATTTTTTGAAAAACCAAATACCAAGAAACATTCAGATCAATATCATTATACCATTCATTCTAAAATAATAACACATTCATGTTTATATATATATATATGTATCATTTTATTACTTTGGTGAATAGATAAAATTTAAATTATTACCTCTTCCAATATCAATTATTCAAAAAATTTCTTTGTGGGACACATAAATGGATCAGGAGATATATTAGTCAATCACAGTCCAGGATGAACTCATGATCATTTCTCACATTTTTTAATCTCCATATCCTTCTTCTAGGTCTCCTTACTCTAAATTTTGGTATATAGTTGAATTCTTATTTGACCTACTTAATATATGTCCCCTTAATTTATGATATCTAGATCTAGACCTTGAACATAAATAAATATTTGATATTTTTTATCCTTAACAAAGATAATCTTATATGATTATTTTTCATGGATGCATCTTCTCCCTTTAATCTTCAAAATGTTGGTATTGTTTTGAGAAATCATAATCATTAATCAACTCCAAGCATCATTATTTCAACATGTTCATCTATTTCTGATTAAATATATATTTTAATTTTTTAATATTAATATAAATTTCACACAATTGTCCATAGAGATTATTCCGATATATCAGGAATAATAAAATCAGTATAGGTTACTCCAAATCCTGAGTTGGGTAATTTCTCTCATGTGCCTTTTATTATAATGGGGAATAATATATCTCAATATAACATTACATAATGACACATCCAAATCCTTTATTTTATGCATCATTGTGTATCTAAAACATTTATCAAATATATGGTAGTGTATGTATAGTTTTATTGAACAACCATATTTTCAACTCACTGAAATCCTTTTCACATTCCCCCACCGATTAGAAAAATAATATCCATGTAATATTTTTCATTAAATTAGTTAATAGTATAAAATATTTCATAAAATTCAATAAAATAAAGTCAATCTGTTAAGAAATATTTATTTCAATTACTATGGTTGTTCTACTACATTTACAAAAAAAAACATGTGGTTTTGATGGATCTACTGATATACAATGTAATGAGATTATGTAACCCATGAATTAGTATTCAAAAATCCAAAATTCAAACTATGTACATTTTTCAAAATGATTACCATTCCATTGTTTATTTATAACTATAATAATGTGATCTTCATGCTCTTCCTTTATCGTTTAGTATACTTGAATATCCACTATAAATAACAACACAAACATATCATTATGGTCTATAAATACTCTCTCTATTATATCATTATTAGTAGATTTGGTATTAGTAAGACAAAAATTCATTACAATAAATTTATTGTCTCTATACCATGTAAATAATGTCTTATTAGTAATAATATCCTTCAATACCAACAATTGATTATATCTAAAATTTTGTTCAATCATAGAATGATATAAATATAAATTAAATTAATAATACATGTCATCAATATGGGATAGACAATATATTTTTTTGATAGTTTTTTTATAATTTTAATCAATGAAGAATCGTTTGAATCCATATTTGTTGATAAAAAAATAAAAAGGTGCACCACATGGTAATGTAGTAGGTCATATAAATCGTTTATTATGATTGATCAAGAGTTTTCTTGTTCTGTTGTAGTAGAAAAATATGAGTTATTCTATAAAGATTCATTCAAATTGTCATAGCACAGTGTATGAGTTCAATCGAAAACAAAACATCATGATTTAAGGGAATACTAATAATTTTCTCCTGAAATACATTAACAAACACTCGTACAATATGGTCGTCTATTATAATAAGTATATACAAATCCATATCAGATAGATAACATTGATATACGTGAATTATTAACCTATATGAAATATATTTCAATTGGATGATCTTCCTACTCTTTAATGAATAATTGATCATATATTAATTTGTAATATGAAATGTGACTTCACATCATTGAATATTGATATAATCCTTATTTAGATAAATACAATACATGATAATAATTACATCATATTAAACTAAATTTATAAACAAGATATTTTAATAAAGAACCTTCAAACAAAATTCTATTAGAGAAGAACATTAAACATGATATGAGACCATTGGGCCATTATTAGTTTTTATTGATATATCAATATCCAATTATCATAGTGATACAATGCTACCATTAGAAAATTAATTATAAATAAATGATTAGGTATAACCAAAAATAAAAAATAGATTGGATAATAATGGTATTGTTCCCCACAATATTATCATAACTGACTTATCTAATCATGATCACATGTGATTTCAATTTGTATTTGGGAGTAATAAGTTAATGACGGTAAAAATAATAAATTAAAAGATTCATGCACTAATACGTATAATTCATATAATCATATCATTTGATGCATTAGATAATGAGTGGTGCATTGTGTAGCGATTTTGTTATATTTGCATCATTATCAATCCTTTTCTAATAACTCCTTCATTAAATTTTTAGATGATCATCCCTTCCACAAAAAGAAACATTTACATATATCTTAATAAAATTTACCCCGTATTTCATTAAATACTAAGATCAAAAAAGATATCACATCCCCTTTTATCCATGATATTCATAATTTCCCTTGACTTTAATTTTTCATTAATAATAGAAAGGATAATATTTATGGGGTACACCAATATCCATATCTACATTGAGAGATCATATAAACATGTGATTATAGATACTGAAAAATATTCCAACCAATTATTTGTATATACTTTTTTCAATCCACTAAAAGTGGTAAATTTTTACGTTCAGGGGTGATAATTAATTTTGACGCGTAACTTGTAGGGATTGTAAAATATACCTGATATGTATACATGAATTTCTAATCATTTTTATTTTGAGCAATAAATTCCTTATTAACCATTTTATGTATAATACAAGGTATGTAATAAATACTGAATATCCACTTAAGCCTATCCCATTCCATGAATTCAATTTTTTCAACTTACAAATTATTTCGTATAATATTTCACCATTGATCTATTTCCCTTTCCAATGGATAAATTTCTTGGATATCATTTCCATTCCATGGGTATTGTTGAATAGAAATATTTTCTAAACGGTATTCATCCATCACATGACCATGATTTGATTAGAAGATCCATAAAATTTAGGTTCACATTGTATCCTAAAAAATTCAATAGTATGATATTCCATCCATTGATCATTAAAATACCCAACATGATTCATATCTAGAGATAGTTTCATGATAATAGAAAAATTATTCTATATACCATCTCCAATAACATTAGGATTGTTGGATGTAAAATCATTTTCTATATCATTCATAATTAACATTATTATTTTGGGTTCCATACATTGACTAAAATAAAAAATATTACTATGAGAATAATCATTTTGAAAAAACCCATAATTATGATATGTCATTTATAGAGTTTCAAAATCATGACCACTTCGTATATGTAACCTATGTTTTTACTTAGATCATTCATGATTTTTTCTAAAATATTATCACATTATCATATACATAGAACAATGGGTTTTCATAAAATAATTCAAAACCTGAAACCTAATTACTTATTAATTCATTCCCTGATACCAACCATAACAGTTAGGAATAATCACAGGTGGGATGTAATTTATACCAATCAATGAATTTCATGGGAAGTTATACCTCTTAAGAGGGACACTCAGCATCATCCCTAGTGGAATCCCTTAATCATAAACCCATTTAGTAGAGAGCCATGCTACACCCAACATCGACACAAACAGAGTTCCCAAGGATATGTGTTATTTCTTTTCTCTTAGACAAACAATAAAATCCATTTCTATTTATTTAAAAAATGTACATATATTTTTATTCGTATTTAATAAAAAATGTCACAATCCACAACTAAAATGTATAGGATTGATGTCATTGTTTATTTGAAATGAATATTCTTATTTTAAGAATTATATTAAACCAAAACCTTAAATATGTACCCACCTTGTACAATTCATAATGAGATCCAACTAAAAAAACTCATTGAATTGGAAAGGATACCAAAAAAAGGTTATTCAAATTCTCAGTATGGTTAATAAATATAAATATTAATGATTATATAAATATAACATGATCATATGGTTATAAAGACATAAACTTCACAATTTAATATTATACACTACATATCCTATATTAAAATATTTAGTAAGAAAAAAATTTTGATTGGTTATAATGAATTAATCGTCAATGAATATGAGTGATGGGAGATTATAATTTGCATATTTCATGGAATTTTTTCATAAACATAAACCCATAAATTTATTTCCATAATAGTCAATGTTCATTTCCAAGATATTAATTTTTTTTTATGGATTCACTACAAAAACAATCAGAGTAGTTATGGTTCCCCCCCAAGACAATAATTATTGGAAATTTCAATTACATAAATAGTTCCTCTCCCCATTCCCATCATGTTTATCTCAAAAGATATCAAACAGAACCCAATGAATTGATAGTATATATTGGTCCCACTCATTTCATAATGAATACCATACATATGTGTGAAAAAATATTATAAATAATTCAATATATTGAAACCCATGTATAGAAATGGGTTTCATTAGTATTTCCTCATAGTATAATCCATGGGAAATAAATGGGATTCACAATCATTTCGTCATATTATAATGTATGTAAATCATTGTGATTCATGAATATTGTGTCCTTATATTAATAAAAATTCTTGGGAAATAACATATATTTTATCATATTGAATTTGTAGTAACAATAAGTATACAGAAATATTTTTGTCATTGACTAATGGAAGAATCATAATAATATCATTAAAAACATTCTTGATGAAATTGCACTTTTTTTGTATATTAGCTTATTAATAAAATTGTGCACATATAAAAGAAAATAATTTCATTTAAATGATACTTATATACTGGAAAAGTAATCGTCAAAAATATAAAGTCATAATGATGAAAAAAAACTCTCATTCTGTATATGATAAAAAACATTACATACAAAAATTTTTTAAATGCATGTAGTACCTGGTTTGGAAAAACCCAAAATGATCAGTTTCAATCCATTTTATAAAAAGTCACACATCGTTAAAAATGATTTTAATAAATTATTGTTGAATATTAGAAACCGATTTCAAAACAATTTTTTAGTTCTAATAGATTTCAATTATGACTATTCCGTAGTTTTCACTTAATCATATAAAATACTGGATTATGATGAGATTCTGAAATAAATCATTTCCTTAGGAATCTGCATTCTTTGTTCATGTTAAAGCATAATCTATAATAAATATAGATCTAATACAAATGAATGATATAAAAATAATCACGTATTTCAGACAAATAATAATTTATTTATAACATATTGTTAGATGATTATTAATATATTGTTATTAAAATCAGTTTTTTGGATGATAACTGCTTCATTTTCAAAGCATGTTTCGAATCGGTATAACTTGTGAATATAAAATGATCGTGGTCCCATAATTAAATTAATTTTAATCATTATTTTAAATAAAATGTGTTAATAAATTAATATTTATAATCAGTATTAATTTTTTTTATTAAAAAGTGAATTAAACAATTCATTGAAAGGGCAGTCCATTCGTACAATGTAATGTTATTTCAATTTTTCAAGTGATGGAATTAAACAATGGTACATACGAATTTAACATTACATAATTGTTATTATATAATATATATTCACAAAACTAATCATTATTTCCACTCATGTATAATATAAATTAATAACAAATCACATTGCATCATAGAGAAGGTAGTCAATATGTATTCACTTGAGACATTATTATTTCCCAATAGACTGGCTGGTAAGAATTTAGAAATCATATTATAATAAAATTATTATTCTTATTATTTCATTATGGTTAATTATATACATCATAACTATAATTACACTCATCCATAAAATATGGTGATGTCAAATGAATTTTAAAGCTATGTGAAAATGATAAGTCATATGTACGCCCTATCGATATTTTCACTTCTTATTTGATGACCAAAAGTTTTTATAATGGAGTAATAAAAATCATAATAAAATTTAACCATAATGAGGTAAAATAATTAATTATATTATGATAAATATCATATAGTTACAACTATTAGAAAAGGGTATGAAAAATAAAGTGAACTGTTGCGGTCATTATCTTTTAATTAAAATGACTCCTTCAAATATCCACTAAAGGTGTCTATAGTTTGTATTTTATTAATACAAGAACATATATAACAATTATTGTGATGTGTGGAAGAATTTTTTTGGAGTTTGTTTTATGAAATAAGACCTGATGTGTTTTCATGTAGTAAGGGAGGAGGTTCCATTTTATAAGATAAGGGAGAGATCTCTTTGTTTATTTCAAAACATTTAATGAATAAAAATTAATATTTATTTGAAACAAGATGAAAATAATTTATCTGTAATATTGTATGTTAATGGGTCAAAAAAATCACCGATAATAAAAATTATACATATTTTTTTTTCTATTTTTAACACTTTTATTTTTTTTTCTCAAATGATTAACACTTTTAAAATTTAATGTGACTACATTTAGTTTTCCACATTTAGGATTAATATAGTCACAATTAATAGAAAAAATCATGATAAATTTACAATTTTTTGAATTATGAATCATATCCAAATAAAATTTATTAGTCTAATATTTTCATAAATTTTATACAATGTAATAAAATATTAATTTTTTGATAATTTAACTAATGTCAGTTTCTTGAACTCATAATTAACAACATCACGAAAACACAAAACATTCGAATTTTTTTAAACCTATTAAATTTAGATTTAATGTATAAAATTATTGGATGCCAATTATTGTCTCACCATAAAATAATTTAAATATTATAATTTTTTAAATATTTAGCGATTATTTAATAAATATTGTATCAATGTCATTAATGCATTTAATGTAATTTTAGCTACACTTAAAATAAAAAATAAATTACCCTGATTTTGATAAATATTTTATAATTCAAAATAAAATTTATTAATGAACATATACTTTAATTAACACCATATTAAATATGTTATAGTTTTTAAAAACAAGTGTGTGACATGTTTGAATTTTCATGAAAGAAAATCATATAAAGGACATAATTTTACAAATATGGCCATAAAATGACATATAACCAAATAATAGATTATTATATATGAAATAGACTCATCCAATTATATTATTCATGTTTTATGATAAATTTTGAGTTTTTATTATTTAATAAGTAACTAAAAATAACAAATTTACCCTTGACATTTTTAACAAAATTTATTACAATCTTTAATAATATGAAAAAAATATAAGAGATATATTAAATAAATTTTTACCTCTAGAATACACATATGTAATATTTTTTTAATTAGTTATATATAATTATAATTAGTAAACATCCAATAAAACCATAAAATCATAAGAAAAAAAATAGATATTCAGAAAAATCCACATATATATATATAATGTATTTGTATTGAATTCAATTATAAAATCCACTTCAAAAAAATACTATAAATAAAATCTATGTAATGTTATTTTATAACTAGTAAAAAAATTAATTTTACTATGTATGTATAACTCATTTTCCAACTAAATAAACTTTTTTATTATTCATTATATATTTTAAAATATTAATAAATTCTAAAAAATCCAACCATAGATATTTTTGGCATCGTGATTTCAACAAATAATTTTTATTTTTTCCAAAAAATTAATATATCAATTGTATATTAATTATATTATTTTCTAAAATATCAAAAAAAATCCATTTATGAAGAAAACGCATTTTCAAGTATAAATTTACTTTTCTAAAAAAACAAGTTCATGTTTTCAATGAATTAATTATTAAATTATAAATGAATATGACAATTATATAATTCATCAATTATTTCTTTCAAATTAATTCACACAAATTTAATTTATATAATATATTATACACATAATATTTAAAAATTATTAATATTTCGTCTAAAGTAAATGTTCTGTTTAAAATATAAAATTAAATATTTACAATTATCTAAAAAGAAATATTTCATAAAATTATCAATGTGTTACATATATTACATTATTTATATATATATTCTCATGGGAACAGATATATGGTAATAGAGAGTGAACATAATCCATTATGTGATATTTTCCTCCATACGACACTCTTTGGGGTGTTATTCTTGTCTAATGTGAATGTCATATTTTACATTGATTCCACATTTCTTATGATGAACTAAACGTATTATACCATGTTATGTATATTATCATTCCATGTTATTTACTATGATACTTTTCTTTTATGATATTATGGCATACCATTGAGTAACATGTTATGTTTCTTTATCATGTTTATTCCCTTTTAAGGCATTTTATCTAATGGATTTTTTAATTTAGAACCTAGGATATACCAATCAATTGTAGGAGCTCAAAATTATTTAGAGAATTAGAAATGATTAAAAAATCTTGATGGTTTACATTAGTTTCACTTTTAGGTACTATGAATGTTGTATTCCAAAGACATTAGTTATCCTGATCATTTGGTTCTAATTAATGGGTGATTGCGTAAAAAATGCAATAATATGTGTAAAAGCCTATGGATACAATATTACAAGGGTTTTATGCTACCATATTACATATTCACTACTATTATGAAAATGAATACCTTGTCACATACATTTCACATAGTCTCTAAATAAATTATCTACTATATAAAAATTGACTGTTGAGGGACTCCTTAATTAAATTCCATGGTTCCTCTAAAAATAGATATCCATGTACAAAATTTTTACATTGTATTAAGAGTTTCTTCATAGATCATTATTTATACAATTCAAAACTAATTCCTTTATTAAAATGGTAATAAAATTTGATAAAAGTGATAATTTAGGATCCAATAGTAATCAAATTGAATCATGTAAAACCTAACATAAAACTAGCTATTGGGTTTACATGTAGTATATATTTTCTGAGATAAATAAATGTACACAATTCCATAAAAATGGGGTTTATTTGTTTAATAACCAATTCATCATAAATCTGTTAAATACATTTACTACTCACAGGGGGAAGTTATCACCACATTATCATTAGAAAGAGAAATTTTTTCATGTACTCTTCATCACTCAATGAGGGAGTAATCGTGGTAATATATAGATATCATTTACATCTTTTTTGTAAACATAAATACTTGGAATCATTTTCCTGACTTGTATTATTTGAGGTAGGAAAAAATCATATTGTATATGTTAAATTACATTGTATACCTATTTTAAAAATAATATCATGTCAAGATGATTATATAACATATGAATCATTAAATAAAATAACATTATATGATTAAAATAAATAATAGAATGCATAACACTATATATATTTTTTAAGGGTCTTTATATGTGTGGGTCACTATGTTAATTCTATTTTCTGTATTGGTTTTGGAAAAAATTGTTTATGATTATCATAATTTAAATATAAATAGGGATTGCTTCATATTTTAGCTATAAATAGAAAACTTTTAATCTCTAACCCTATAAAGAACATTCCAATATTTTTCAATAATTCTATATTTTCAATATTGAATTATCACAAAATTTTAAAAAAGGATTTTTCAAATACGAAATTCAGAAAGACCTTATTTTTATATAGTATATTACTATATCAATTTATAATCTATTATATTCTGATAAGTCTTCTACTTTTTTTTAATAAATATCTTTAATAGTATGCACCTAACATTAAGCAATCATTATTTAGATTATGTGGCATAATAATTGAAGTTTAAATAAAGGTTATATTATTCCTAAACTATACAACTATTTTTGCGATGTCTGTAAATATATTTATATTTAAAATTTTAATCTTAATATAAAAATTATCTTCAAAATTAATTTTACATTTCAATAACTCACATTTGAAATCATCTATTCTTCTATAACATTTGATAAATGGATGATGCGAATTGATTATCCAAATTCCATTATATTCCATTCTATTCCATAAAAATAGATTTTCTTATGTTACAAATTATTCTAACTACACATCAATGAGTAAAATTAATTTTATGAATATATAGAATAGAATCTTACTTTTGTAACTCAATTTGTCTTTCAGAAAAAATGGTTATACTGTTACTGCATCGTCAAATATATTTTTTTTTGATAATATATTGGATTTTCCCTCTTAGTCTCATAATTGTATTATTCAACTAATATATCATGCCATTATATCAAATATTTTATATGTATCAGGCAAGAAATAATGAAATTCATGTTTTTCCCTTTTGAATATATTTGTGTGTTAAATTTTATAGATTCTTATTGAATTATCATCCAACATTCTTTACTACTACATAAACATTATATTGTTACTCTAAAACATTTAATGTAATTATATGTTATCATTTTTTATTTATTTCAGAAATTTTTTTTAGAAACATGTATTAATTATCATGATAATTATCCCTTTAATATGTACTCAAGACCAGCTTAATTTATTCTCATCATACAATAAAAAATCTAGATCATCTAGAGTTTTTGTACTATTAAAGAATATCATTGTCAAAAATAAAGATAAAGGAATTTTGGGATACAATGAATCATATTAATTCTATCTCACATTGTGTGAGGTATAAAGAAGTGATATGATAGGAATTGTATACATAATGAAATATTGAGAATAATTATCACTTCCTTTGATTTATCTTCTGCTCTATCTTCCAAACATCATCATTATTTAGACCACATAACTAATACTTCTCCACCCACTTTATATATTAAAAAATAGTCTTCCATATACTTATTCTGAATTAGATTATTTTATTTAACATCATATAACCAAATAATTTAGAACATTAAGAGTTCTAAACCATCTAAATATACATATTCTAAAAAATGTATCATCATTTATAACTCTTCATTATTGATCTTATTCATCCACAGGATTTTTTTTCTTTTGGACTCAAATTTCATAACATGATAGTTAAATATTATCTTCAACATCACATTATTATTAAATTATCAAATATTAATCATAAACAAAATCACCTTTGAAACTCTCATCAATTGGTTCTACATATCATATTTTATAAATAAGGATTTCTTTGAATGATTGGGTGATATAATAATATTCATTATCAATTTTTCCCAAAACCAATTAGTTATTATATAGCTCTATTCCCAATACTTATAATTTATAATAATTCCCTCTAAAAAATGTTTATATTCTCAATATCAACATCATCATATATTTTTCTTTATTTGAAAAAATTCTTCTTATAGATCTTCATCTAATTCATAATGATTCCTATTTCTGAAACAGTACATCAAGATATAAGTATGTATACATCCTGGAATCATTATTCATAATTTATTCATCTTGATTCATATTTTAAATTTACAATAACATATCTCAACATTATTAATTCAACTCATCCTACATATCTATCATTTATGTTATATTCACATATATTGCAATAGATTGTATAATACAATGAATTATCACAATCCTGATAAAAAAATATTCAATATTTTTAATTATATCCACCTTAACCTCTCCTAAAACACAAAAATATTAGGTATAAAATAGATCATTAATAATCCATGTGACCCCGTAAATTTATTTATTATGATATCTTCTCTGTAGAAATCAAATTTAAAATTTATCACTAAAATTTTCAGCATCATTAAAAATTAGCATCAACTGCATATTTTTAAACATCAGTAATAGTACTTCTATAAATACACCTTCCTTATTCAACTTGAATAATTTTATTCCTAGTTACGCCATTCAAAATCATAATCTCATCATGTATTAATTTATATAATTATACAACGATATTTTTATTTTTAGAACAATATCAATTAAGATAACCATTTTCCTCCCATGAAAACTTATTATACACATCCAACAGTTACATTATCTTCATTATTATTTATTCATTACAATAATAGTGTGATAAACATATTAAATAATTATATTATTATTTATCTGCTAGCTTATATTGAAATTATTATTTATTATTTACTTATACAATCATTATCCAAATCCATTAGGCTCTTTAAAGACAAATTCAGAACGTAAACTTGTATGATTCAAAAAAATTATAATTTAAAATCATTAAAAACAAAAATAACATGGTTTATTACATCACTGATGATGATATATCTATATTTTAATGTGTTATTAAAAAAATAACTTTATCACATTACTAAATAATAAGAAATATGTAGAGGTAGGGTTAATAAATCTCCATAATTGATTCCCCTATCAAGATATGTAAAAGCATACCATCAATGATTGAATTATATTAAAATATCTACAATATATTATACTTGTTGATAATATGGTATCCTTGTTTATTTCCATGAAAAAAAGTACTTGTGTTTCCATTTCAATATAAAAAGATGAAAATGGTGTTGTATGAAAACCAAAAATTTGTTTAGAAGTTTATAAATTAGATGTGTTCATATTTAGAGATCAACAAAATTAAAATCATTAGTGCATGATTATAAATTAAACATAAAACACGTGTACCGACAATTTCTAACCCATAAAATTCAAAAACATGATTCAATAATCAATGATAGTGAAATTTATGGAATGTGGTACCCACATTGTTACATATTAATGTCAAACATATAATGGAATTCTTACCCCAATCAGTGGTGTTATGAGGGAGATCCCACTACATTTGACTTTTCATTAAAATGGAAACATATTATTGTTCTATCAATGTAATATATAGTAAAAATTTATTTATTGATGATGATGATTCTTCTGAAAGAAATAATCATTTCAAATCTCATGAAAGAGGCCACCAAATAAGGGGAAGGTATAACTAAGGTATTAATTTGATCATATCTTTCATCCATTATATAATCATAAATTGAAAAAAACTAGTATAAATATTTTCAAATGTTTTTAATGTAGTTATAAGTTTTCTCAAGAATCTTGGAGTACTAATTCCACTCTTATATGGATGGGGTATCAATTAGACTGAGAAAAATCACCTAATCGACTATAAAATGATATAAATATTGATTAATTTACTATGTAAATAAATAATACACCCCAATTTTCTTATTTCGGAGTGGGATATTCATCTTTAAAATATTTACACCATTTTTCTCTAATGACTAGGAATAATGTGGTGGAAGAAAAAAATGACCTATAGCTTAAAATTATGGTGTGTTGAAGAATATCTTGGAAATTATTTGAATACATTAAATTTTTTATACCCACTAATAAATAAATTATAATAAGGAAGACCTAGTTATGACCACCATATTCTAAGGTAATTTAAAACTGTGATGAAAGAAAATGAAACACCCCAAGTTCAAATGGGATCTAATAAATTTTAATCACTCAGATTTTGTATATATAATTTTTATGTTGTGTCCATAAATTTGATGATCCTATGATTGTAAATATTTGTAAAAAATGACAATGTATACATTTATTGTTCCATTATAAACAATGTATCAAGGATTAGTTTCGTTCAAAAACATGCCTTTTTTTGTTTAGGTTAAATAAATACTGATCTAGACCATTATTATTTCATATCTTAGGCATATAGTAAGAATGAATAGGTGGCTAGGGGATTTATTTTACTAATGTCTCGATTTTGGGACCTCAAAATTTTTCATTAGTTCATAATTGTATAATCAGACACTTCTTTTAATAAATTATTATTAATATCATGATACACCATGCATATAGTAGCTCCCTCTTTTAACAACTACTATCTCAATTATTCCATTAATGGATGAGTTTGGGTACTCAATAATGATAATTCCACTATTTTCACATTTTTGAGTAATGGTATATATATAGGGTAATATAAAATGGATGTAAAATAATCACTACTGAATGATACAAAATAAGTAACTACAATTAATCGACTATATGTCACTATATTTATCTAAAGGAATAATTATAAAATAATTATTTTACTTCCGTTCAATAAAACTAAAACAATGAATCCATGTTTATAAATAGAAAAAGAACTAAATAAAATAGAAATGGGGACCTAAATTAAATTCATCACTTATTATTGAAAAAACAAATCAGATATAGATCCACCTCAATTTGAATAATTAAATATTTCTATGTGATATAGGCATTATAACGTAATCCTTGAATATATATTATGGAATACATGTATGATTTATATGTATTTAAGGTTGTCAAGAATATTTTATCAAATAGTGACATACCATATATAGGTAACACTAAGAGTATGGTATTTCCCTCATTTTGTATTGTGTTGGACTATCATTTGAATCATTCACCTTTATTAGATGAGTGTTGATTCAACATGGTTGTTATTTAAATCAGTTAATCACATGAATCACTAGAATATGGGACTCCCAACCCATTTCATAATATATTTTGAGAATAGAATGGTGATTCCCAAACATTCTTGTTGGGAGGTTGTTTCTTTACTGTGTAGTGGATTTTGTAGCCACATTGAGTGGGATAATAATTACGGTTCACCCTATTTTGAACAAATATTTTAACCCTAATCTATTTTCCTAATCATTATGTTAATCAAACCATTTTCATCGATTATCATGAATGTGATTATGTTTATAGAAAATACTAACTTTTATGATATGCAATGAAAAAAAAGATAATATATGAACATAGATATTTTTACATGGGTCAACCCTAATTTGGGTACCACCGCCATTTTTTGCATATAATAACCCATGATATTAATTTTACACTATAAAATCCAAAATTGATTATCTTTAAAATAAGAAAGAATCTCCCTTAATTATAATGTATTAGTATATAACAATTGTGAATAATATTTATATTTGTTTCATGAAAACACCAACCACAATACTAGAAAGATGTAGTTTATCTGGGAAACAATAGTTCAGAATGTATCCTTCTAATCTTCGTAAAGGTTTGATCTTAAACATCCTTTGATCTTTCTCTAAATATACGGTTATTTCATCCTTACCATCTTTCAAAAATTACTATTTTGGAAAATCAAAAACTTCCTAGGAACCTAATGTTGTGATGTTCTAAATCATTTATTCAACGAAATCATTCAATATTTATATGGTTAAAAACTTCCAATCTAACATTCTCCTCATCTAACAAAATCCATAATTACAATCACACATTCAAATAAAATGAGTTCACATTTTATAAAATCTATTATCTATTTAAAATTAATTTAATATCATGGGTTCCAAATTTTATTTTCTCATTCAACTAATTCTTAAGTTGTACACCATCAAATATGTTTAATAAATAGGAGTTATAGATTTTTATTTGACATTCAATGAATATTTAAATTGAAAATGTTCATTTCTTGTTGAAATCCCAGATAGAAAAATTAATTTCTATTCATGTATGTTAAATGTTGCAATAACATTTTAGAACTATCCTTATAAATGCGGGTTCACATAGTTTGATTTGATGTCCTTATTGTAAAATTATTTTTTAAATTCACTACTATAAATTTCCATTCAGAGTTATATTTCTCTAACATAATTCATATATAATTTATCATTTAAAAAAATATTTTTTAAAAATTTTCATCTGATGTGTTATTTTGAAAAAGGAAAACATATTATTTTGAAATATTCTAAAATTTATTTTATAGTTAAATACAATCATATAATAGTTTTCATATATATTATACTTTTTCAGTGACTTTTGTAAACATAATCATTTTAATCTATTGAAAATTATTCACTATAAAATATTATAATTATGGATCCTTTCAAACAAACTTTTAGTCTCCATCTCACATGACACCGTTATTAATCCAAAAATTTCATACATGGTTTTTAAAAATAACAATGACCATTAAATTTGTTTTGATCATATCCTTATTATTTGGTGCTATTGAATTCGACATATTTGATCACATGAGGATAATAAAAACATACAGTATTCAGAATGAATATTTCACTATATTCAATTCCTAAATAATATTTGAAATCTCGATGTACCTCATCAAAATCCTTCCCAAATCACTATTGGAGAAGAACATATGTTTTGTTGAGGCTCAATTATTTTAAACTATTGTAAACATAAAAATAATTTGTTTTGTTTTTATCTTCCACGAAACCTATATAATATATATTGTGCATCATTCATCTAATACATTTATTATGTAATAATTGTTTTGATAAAATGATATATATTCTTCATTATTGAGAACATTCATTGTTTATTTTTTGAAATTCTTATCAACCATCTACATTAACAATTTAATATTGCAGAATGATTTGAAATTGTAATTACATTAACATATTTCATCCCTCTTCACATTTGATGATGCTCACTCAATCCTAAAATAATCCAATTGAGAATTAATCTAACTATTTTCATGTTAACCTAATATTCTATCAACATATATTATACCATACACTGAACAACACACATAACATTTTACCAATTATCACTATGATATTTATCTTGATCTTATATTTTAGATAATTTCATTCCATCCAATAATCCATTTTTAGTGTTTTGTATGTGTCTTTTCATTTTCAATGTATCCCTATAACGAACCTAACATTCATTAATAGAAATAACTCTTGATATAATTAAATGTCGCATTATGTAAAATGTTTATATAAAATTTCAACTTATTTGGTTTTATGTTAAGAATTCTAATCATTTCTAATATAGTCGTCAAACAGTGGTCACATGATTAGAATAAATATAGGTCTTTAACGAATCCAATTTACACTGAAAAACTAAGTGATGTCCTCATCCAGTAGATATTCCCCATACGAAGCCCATTTGTTGGAACTCATAAAGGAGGTGGCATCATTGGGCTTCACTCTTGACCAAACCCAATATGAGTTTCAACAGGTTATGCTCGAGCGAGACATCCTACTAGAGAAGTAGAAGTTGTTAGAGATTACCACCTTTGTAATGTTATCCGAGCCACCCCAAGAGTCGGTCACCATCGCACAACTTACCCTTCAGTCTTATGCGCGTTTTATAAGGTGTTATGTAAAAAATCCCTCAGAACTATTGTTTTGTATATTATTTTTGTATATAATAATGAATATACTTTCTTTTTATTTCACATACCTTGCAAATAGTTGTTAAAACTCAAATAGTGTTTTTAGTGAATATTCAGCTAATAAATCTATAATGATGAATTAATTGATTTTTGTATTAAATAATATTTTAATAAAATAATAATATTTTTATTAAATTTATTTTTTTAATATATAAATGAACTTATAATTTTATGAATGCAAATGTAATTTTTATTATAGCTCGAGAGCCATTTCTATCCAAACCCGTGAATTTTTTGATAAATGTCAGTTTTTATATTAAAATTTTAAATTAACATATTTATAAGAATATTTATATAAAATAAATATTATTTCTATAATTAGGACATTGAAATTATCCAACAATGATTTTTTCATAATTTTCTAAGACAGTCAAACTTTTGGGTAAAAATTACATACTGTTTAAATAAATATTGTGTTTTATGACATCTTAATGACCAAATAGAGATGTAATAAAATACTTTAAGCCTTATGTTCATTCAATATATGTTTTACCAATAAAATAATGTGATTTTGGGTTTGCCTTATTTATTTTACAAAGCATTAATCGACCATTCATGTCTTATTAAACATCTAGTTTTTTAAATTGTTTCCCTTGGGAGAGTGACTCACCTCCACATAAGAAACCCCTTTATTTTAATAGGTTCTGACTTTGGCCATATAAAATATTTTTTCCCGCTCCCCTTATTCAACAACCATGGGAAAAAAACATGGGCTGGTTTGAGTTTTGAATTAGTTTAATGTGAGATGTCCCAACCATAAATATCAAGAATTCCCTCACCATTCCTATATAAACCCACCTAAGAACCCACATTATCCTCACTAAAAGACTTTTTAGTTCATCCAACCTCTACCCTAATCTCTCTATAATCCTCCCAAGGTTCCCCAAGCTCCCTAGAAGCCTCTCTCAAGCCTTTGGAAGCACAATTCCATGTAAGGGTTTTTCTTCCTTTCTAATATTTTCTAATTTTCTTAATGTTTCTATGCCATTTTAATATCAATTTTATATGTTTTGGTTTGGTTTAAAACCTCCCCCATAATTCCCTATTTATATAGTAATGATGGGATACCCGTTTCTCTCTCATTAAATTTCTCCCATGTATACCCGTTACTATGTTGAAATTCCTAAAAAAAATTCTCTCTCCCCCTTTTACATTCAAGAAATTCTTTTATATCATGAATATAAATTCCATTCAAATTGTTGGGACATGTATTTATATGACCCCCTTACTTTACATTTCATTACATATAACGAGACACCCATTTCTCTCTTATGAACCATTTTTATGAATTCTTATGTCACGCCATTACGCTGCCGAAATTGCACTAATATTTCTTGCCAATGTCATTTTGTAGTGAATACCATGCCCATGTCTCTATCATGTAAATTCACCTTAATGCACATTTAATTATTGATTATAAAGGTTCATGTATTATTTACACATTCATTTATCATGGAGTAAATGTTGATGTTTTATGAATCAATGTTATATAATCCTGTGGCACACTTATGCATGAAATGAAATGTTCAAGAAGGGTGCGCCCTTATAGAGCTCCAATGAATTGGGTAAATTATAGTATCACGATACATCATATGAAATGGGTGTGGAATCATGATAAATCATGTGAATTGAGGTTTTACTCATGCTTCATGTGCAATGGGGATTTACTAATTCTCCATGTGCAATGTGCCTTACCACATGCTAATTCCATGTTAAGTGTTTTTGCCACATTTCCTTGTTATAAATATCATGATTTATCTTGACATTAGGTTTATGCTTTGCTTGTGATCTATTGATATTCCTATTGTATAACATATATTTTTTTCCTCTTGTTATTACATGATTATTCCTTTACTGGCCTTTATTTCTCACCATTTTCTTATGCATGTCCTCATGTTATCCAATGCAATTCTAGGTACGAGGGAATGTAGTGGTCATATAAAGGGTGTTTTAAATAAAGATGTTGTATTACATGATTTAATTAGTTATTAAGTGTTCCTAGCTCCCAAAGACACTAGTATTATAGATCTTCCATGTTGTATAAATTGAATATTTTTGTAATTTATCATGTTTAAGTTTGTTATAAATGCAAGGTTGTGATAGTTTATATCAGAGGATATGTTTAATTAATTTTGGGATTAGGATTAGAAAACCATAGAAAATCCTTAGAGACAAGACTATGTATAATAAAAGCGTCCCTCCATTTTTGTGGGTATTGAGTAAGTGGTTTATCATGAAAATACAACACTATATGGATACGAGCTGGTGGAGGCGGCTCTGGAAGAGATGCATCCTAGGGGTAAAACTAGAAAACACCATGTTGAGCTAGAATCGAATGGGAACTGGTGCATGAAAATGGGCTTTGCATCACTTTTGGTTATGACACTCCCATCGGATATGCTTTGGTAAATTCACAAGCATAGTATGAAGAATTATTAAGGGACAAAAAAATTCACTAAGAAAATATGTTAGAAAGTAGATCATGTATAACATAAACTGAAGCCAATAGATTCATATGTTAAGAAAATAAGAGTTATTTATAAGTCATCAGTTTTTTCCTTTTATTCGCCTTTTTGTGTTACCCCTAACTTTCCTTTATTCCAGCCAATATCCTATAATAGGAGGACTCGGGCTAACAATCGATCTGAAGATAAGTGTGATGACTGTAATATTGAGATGTCCAATCCAATGGGAGCGAGAATCGTGAAATTTGTCATGCTTCTCTCTCAACTAACTCAAGCATTGAATTGAAACACGGGTCAAGAGAAACGTTCAACCCCCCTATGAAAGAACAAGTCACTATCGAGAGCTTCATGAGACTAATGCCTCCTACTTTTAATGGATCATATGATCCCTAAATTGCTGAACAATGGATCAAATCCTTTGAAAATATCTTCTCCATCCTTCAATGTTTTGAACAATATATGGTTCTCTTGGATTCTTATCATCTGGAGCGTGAACATGATTAATGGTGGACATTGATAAAAAATATGAAGCCTGAGGAAAAGATCAAGGCGTTGGAAAGGAAGGTTTTCTGGAAGTTGTTTTTTAAAAATGTTTTCAGCACACCCTCCCGCTTATTATAGAAAGGGACTTCCTTGCCCTCAAGAAAAAAGAAGATGAATATGTTGGAGCGTACGCGGAAAACTTCACACAACTTGCATGATACGCTTCCGTCTATGTCGTTACCCCCAAATGCAAGGTTGGCCGCTTCTTTGTTGGGATGAAACCTATCCTATAGAAAGCACTGACAATCCATGACTTCGACAGCTATGAGGAAATTGTCTGATTTTCCCTCAACGTTGAAATGGTGATTGTAGAATATCAGGGTTATCATGGGGATATGAAATTTAAGGTGGAAGTAAATGATGGTGGTCCGATGGATAAAACCAATGGTGCTAAAAAGATCCAGCAGCCCATTTGCCAAAGGTGTGGAATTAAGCACCCCAAAAATTTCTTGAAGGGTACAAGAAAATCCTTTAGGTGTGGAAGAGAAGGGCAGCTCGCTATTAGCTGTCGACAAGAAAGACCCATAGCTATGACATAGGAGAGGAATGCACCGATCGATCCTCAATGTGTGGTTCATTGCTATAACTGCAAAGAATCTGGGCATCTTTTAAATCATTGCCCTCATTCAAGGGTTTTTGAATGAAAACAACAACCTCCAATGCAGTAAGGGATAGATTTTTCCCTTACTACTACTGAAGTTAATTCCGACAATGAAGTGGTGACAGGTTCACTAGTTATTCATTCAAAAATAGCCATCATACTTTTTGATTCAGGTTATACGCATTATTTTATATCTTGAATATTTAGTAGAACAATACCATCCCAACCAAAAATCATAGAAGTGAATATGTTGGTGAGTATGGAAAATTGGGAAATTATTGGTTCCCATGAATATAACTCCTCCCTAGTCATAATACATCAATTAAACATCCCGGCGAACCTTGTCATACTCCCCCTTGGAAAATTTGATGTAATTATTTGCATGGATTGTCTTTCCTTATATAGATTCAACAAAAAATTTGTGATAGGGAAATCACTCTTCATGTAGATAATCGACCCCCGATACATTACACATTAAAGGAGGAATATGAGTCTTCTTTAGCTCCGTCATCTCAAGTGTGGATATTACTTTCCTATGAGCATGCATATCTGGCTCAGATGATTGAGTCCAAGGATGAATGCATCCTTGAAGACATTCCTACTGTGAGACAATTTTCTGAAGTGTTTCCTGAGGAATTTCTTGGTCTTACTCCTAGAGTAGATGTTGAATTCTCAATTTTCCTTATATAGGGGGCATTTCCAATATCCAAAAAATTTTATAGACTGGATGTTGTGGAGCTTGAAGAGATGAAAAAAACAACAACTATAGGAGAATCTGGATATTGGGTTTATACGCCCATGTGCTTCATCATTTGGTGCCCCAGCCCACTTCATCAAGAAAAAGTATGGGTCAATGCACCTTTGCATCAGTTATCGTGAGCACAACAAAATGACGATAAAGAAAGAGTATCCACTCCCATGAATTGATGACTTGTTTGATCAGATTCGTGGAGAACAATATTTCTCCAAGGTGGATTTTCAGTTAGGATATTATCAAGTAAGGTTGAAGAAGGAAGATATCCAAAAGACTGTTATTCGTACGAGATAAGGGCAATATGAATTCTTAGTAATGCCTTTAGGACTCTCTAATGATCCAGAAATCTTCATGTTCATGATGAATAGAGTCTTTAGTAATTACAATGACAAATTTGTGGGAGTCTTTATAGATGATATTCTGATATAATCCAAAACCAAGGAGGATCCTGAGGAGCATCTAAGAACTGTACTAAAGACCATATAGAAGAATAAGCTCTATGAAAAGTACAGAAACTGTGAGTTTTGGTTATAAGAGGTAACATTCATGGGCCATATCATCAGAAGCAATAGGATATCTATGGATCCCTCCAAAACAGATGAAATTGAGGGATGGATGAGGCCAACATCGGTAATAGATATACATAGCTTCTTGGGGTCAGCTGGATATTATCAACGAATTGTGAGAAATTTCTCATGATTTTCCAACCCTCTTACCAAGATAACTTAAAATGGAGTAGAGTTTTTTTAGTGATGAATGAAAAAAAAGCTTTAAGGAGACGAAAAGGAGGCTTATCACTGCGATCGTGCTCATTTTACCCAAAAGTGGAGTACTTTTCGTGGTATTCTGTGATGCTTTGAATAAGGGTCTGGGATGTGTGTTGACGAAAAATGACAAAATCATTGCCTATGATTCAATGAAATTTAACATTCATGAACATTACTATCCAACACATGACCTCAAGTTTCCTGCAGTGATCTTCACATTGAAAATTTGGCGGCATTATCTCTTTGGGGAGAAGTATGAAATATATACGGACCACAAAAGCCAAAAAAATATTCACACAGAAAGAGATGAATATTCACCAACGAATATGGATAGACCTGATCAAATACTATTTCTTCTAAATAAAATTAACACCCTGAGAAAGCGAACAAAGAGGCAGATGATGTAGGTAGAAAGGACCCAGCAATTATATCGTTGATGAGAATTGAAAAGGATTTAATCTTCATAGATTTTATGAAGATGTACAATGCAATCATAAAGAAGGTAAATTCATCAATCATGTCACAAATTATTTCTCAACCATACCATTTGGAAAGGTTAATTGATGCTAAAAAATATGATGTGCGAATTCCGTAAAAAGTTGAAGTTATAAAAAAAGGGAAATGCTCGAAGTTTAATGTTAATGAAGACGGAATTGTGAGATTTGTGAAATGAAAATGTGTCCCATCATGTCCGTAGCTGAAGAAGGGACTTTGGGATGATTCACACAGTTAAAATTTCTCTATTCACCAAGGAAACAGAATGATGTATCGAGATCTCTGTGGGCATTATTGGTGGGATAATATAAAGAATAATATTAGTGAATATATATCGAAGTTCCTAGTGTGTCAGCAAGTTAAGGTAGAGAGGTATATTTCTAAGGGGAAGATGCAACCATTTCTCATACCGTAATGGAAATGGGAGGACATCACCATGGACTTTGTCACCAGACTTGAAAGACATCCAAAGTCAACAATGCAATATGGGTTGTTGTGGATCTTCTTACAAAGTCTGCACAATTAATTTCTATTTGGGAGGATTCCTCATTGGATTAACTAGAAATGATATATATTGGGGAAGTGGTAAGGGTGCATGGATTAATACTATCTATTATGTCTCGTCGAGATCCAAGATTCAACTCCATGTTTTGGAAGAGTCTTCAACATTCTCTGAATACTAAACTGAACATCAGTATGACTTATTATCCTCATTATGATGTCCAATCTAAGAGGACTATCCAAACACTTGATGACATGTTGAGAGCATGCTCAAAGGAATTTAAAGGAATACAGGATCAATATCTTCCTCTGGTTGAGTTCTCTTATAATAACAGTTTCCTCTCGAGCATCCAAAAGGCACCATATGAGGACAATTATGGGAAAAGGTGTAGAGCACCGATGTGTTGGGATGAGGTCGGTGAGTGTAAGCTACATGGACCAAAAATGGCTGACGAAATGGTGGAGAAGGTGATAACCATTCAGCAGCATATCAAGGCAGCCCAGAGTCAACAGAATAGTTATGCAGATTATCGTCGATGATAACATGAGTTTAAAGTTGGAGAGAATGTTTTCATACTCATATCTATATGGAAGAAGGTAATTAGGTTTGGAAAGAAAGGGATGTTAAGTCCAAGGTACATCATCCCCTTCGATATTCTATATCTTGTCAGGGTTGTTGCCTATCGACTAGCACTTCCACCGACTATTGCCAAGGTACATGATGTCTTTCATGTATCCTTCTTAAGGAAGTACATACCAGATGTAACACCCCAAGATTTTTTGAAAAATATTCTTTTTAATTTGATTAATGTCTCGTGTTGTACGCTACACCAAAAGGAGTTTGCACAACACACATCCCTGACTTGTCTTGCATTACACGCAAGTGCGACCTTCCACGATAGTGTGTGTTATATGCAATACCGAGTTTCGCTAAACAACGATAAGCTATTAAAATATTATTAAAACTAGCCGTTATGAATAGTAATACCCACTTTTTGAATTTTTATAAATTTTATTTTTGAAAATGTTCTTCATTTTTTGATTTGGAATATCAAAATTAGCCTAGGGTGAAATTTTTGTATTTTTCTGAAAACATTCAATTTTTGATGAATAGTGAAAACACTAGGTTACTATTTAAAAAATGACTTTTTATTTAAATAATTAATTATGTTATTTAAATTTATTTTAGGTCAAAATTGATACATAATGCTTATATAAGTTCAATGTAATTCATTGAAGAAATTTTATAATAATTTTAGATATATAAAAATTTCATTGAACATTTCA
Organism: Viscum album; assembly: GCA_963277665.1. Lineage (NCBI taxonomy): Eukaryota > Viridiplantae > Streptophyta > Magnoliopsida > Santalales > Viscaceae > Viscum > Viscum album. The sequence goes on along the minus strand of OY728133.1, from coordinate 145,052,418 downwards.
CCGTCTTTTACCCACGTCCTAGGAGAATTTGCAAATTTACATAAAACATAATTTTACCACTTTTGTGAATGGAATTTCAAAAATCCTAGATACACAGTTGATGTCATTAATTAAAATGTGGTTCAATGAGATGAAATTTTTTTGGTGAATAGTAACTTTTTAATTTTTTTACCTCAGTTAAAAGTAAATAGGGTATTTAAGGATAAAAATGATATTATTATTACCCTAAAACAAGTCTTAATTCTATTGGATAAGTCTAATTTGACCAAAACCATCCTCAGGAATAATATATGACCATTTAGGCCCACTTGGACTAGATTAGGACATTTATTATTAATTTATTTAATGAAGCGTTAAAATAGTTAAAATCAATGTTTAATAAGTAAATAATTTTTAATATAGGGTTATACATAAGATAAATTCGACTATAAATATTCATCAGAAATCTAAAAAGATTTTCTACATAATGGTATTTTATTTGTCATTTTTTAGACATTAAATAATTTAATTTATTTATGACACAAAGATGATGCAGTAACTATCTTATTAATGAAATAATGACATAATTGATGTTATAAATAACCAAATAAATGTAATTTTATACTTTTTACGAATTAAACTAATTATCTAGGTTAATATGACATGTTATTATTCATTTAATTCACTTTTTTAGAACTAATCATTCTGTTATAATTTTCACAAAAATCAATTACTAAATAGTGTCAAAATTGAAATAATATAGTTTTTAAAACAAATATTATATTATTAATTGTTTTTTTATTTCTAAAAATCTAAGGTTCGGCCAAATGAGGTAGATAAGGTTATATATATTAATAATAAACAACTTGGGGTTTGTTTGGCTTCTTATTGTATGTTTATTAACCTTATAGTGTAAGAACACAAAAAGTCATGGTAAAAGTAAAATTATCTAACTTAAAGTTAAATCTAAATGATAAGGTTAAAATAGAAAACTAAACTTGTCAAAATTCTATTGGATGAGAGTATTTTGACCCATCCCCACCTTACCTTCAAAATAAATTAATTTAGAGCTATTTAAAACCGAATATGGCTTTATAATAAAATAATATTTTTAGTTTTTACAAAGGTGCCCCGCTCCTCCCTTATAAAATGGCACCTCCTCCCTCTCTTCCTCACACCACTTTGAGCCTTCAAGCTCGGCCATCCCCTGATTATTTCTTCTCTTCACTTAGTTAGAGACATCCTAGAGGTTCTGGTCTTCTTCAAAGTCCAATTTTAGTTCCCTAAAAGGAGGTCTCAAAGAAGCGCTTCAAAGAAGAGGTAATGTCCGTTACGGATTCTTTAAACTTTATTTCTTTTTCCACTTCTTCTTATTTAGTTGCTTCATTATGATGTAATAACATCAGTATCACTAATATAATGATATGTTATTATATGTATGAAAAAACCCTATTTCACCATCTATCCATCCTACGGAAAACGAAATCACCGCACGTGCGTACGTACGGAATACCGTCTCCATGCCCTGGTGTAATCTATTTTACACCACCGCCTTACTTGGATTGGTATAATGGTGTAAAGAATGAATATATATGATTATTTTAAATTGATATTGATTATGAAATAGTAAACATACACTCCAATACAATTCCATGATCATGGAAACGACGTCATCGCTCGTGCGTACGTACGGAATACTATCTCCACGATGTGATGCGACTTGTTCTACATGATTTTCATTACATAATTATTAAATAAATGAATTGAGTGAATTAATATGATATATATTACAGTAATACCATTCTGGAAATGAATTATCAATAACCTAAAAGAAGAATAAGAATTTATTCGACAAAACACGCATAAGAACAAAAAACAACAAACACTCGAATAACAAGTAACTATGAAATATTACTATTAAGAAGCTAATAATATGACCATATATGATATCATAACAATGATTATGAATCTGGAATAAGTCAATGACATTATTTAAATCATTATATAGTATGTTTAGACACTTACGAAGAAAATCGGACCTAATGTAAGGAAAATATCACAATCTCATTTTTATACGATATTGTTTATATTTTGGTATTTACTGAGGTGTATTTTATCATCCACATACATATTTCCCCAATATGTAATATTTATATCTTTATACAATAGTTTATATCCAATTTTACCCTTCGGTGAGTTATTAGTAAAATAGAGGAAAGGAATCTTGTCGTTTTTTGTACGAGGTACTTTTTGGCTTTTCCAACAAAAGTACGAGAAGAATGTTTTTTTAACTTCTACGGAATGAATGGATTTCTAAAAAAATATTTACAAGAATCTTACTTTACAAGTTTTCAAGTTTATTACTAATCAACTTATTTTAGTTTAAAATTTAATGACATGATTAGAAAGGAAAAAAAATTGAAGTCGAATGGATATTTTCCTCAAGAATGGAGTTCAAGAGTATTATCAAAATTATTTTCCATCTAAGATAATATAGGGTTCTGTTTCTATCCCCATTATTACATGGATGTTATTATGTTTTTATGGAAATATTTTATATGAATTCCTTTCTCTTATATGAATTGTTTTATGATGTCACGATGTTTATGATTCCAATTTTTATTACATGGGTTATGCTATGATGTATGGTTTATGATTTTGTGGCACACATAAGAACGGTATCATTATGTTATGGGTGAGACCTATATCTCCCACCAATGCATTGGGTAAATATTTTATATCTCATGAGATAGAAATGGCTGGAACGGAAGGTTAAACCGGTTTAGTGAAACAGGACTGAAACGAGGAGTGAACTCGGTTCAGAAATGGACTTTGTCCACTAAGATAGTCTGGCCAATGAGTCTTGACTAAATAAAAATGATTCTCTATGATTATGTGTGTATTCCACAAATCATCATGTTTTATGTTATTATTGTTGTGATTACATTTCACTTCCATGATTTATCCCATGTTATGAAATTATGATCTCTTTTGCAGGGTATGATTTCCAAAATGTTATGTTCTTATGAATATGATGTGATTGATATTTCTTTTGATTACCCTTACTGAGCATTTGAGCTCACCCTTTTATGTTTTCTTTTCCCCAGTATATAAAGAATGGTTTTAGGTAAGAAAAAATGGGGGAAGATCTTTATGGGAGATGTTGAAGATCTTTCACCACGATTAGAAGATTATATTCCGAGTTTCCAAAGACATTAAACTATTACGGTCCTTGTGTGTGTGTTTTTGTAATGTACTAAGTATTCCAAAAAAGTAATGTAATTTCCATGTATTTCAAGATTAGGGTCTCTACAGTTGGTATCAGAGGAAAGGTTTAGTCAACCTTTGGAAACTAGGATGAGATAACTTTAGTGAGATCCCTTGAGATATTTCTACGGTATGTCTAGGGATGTCCCTAAGGTTAGGTATAGGTTATAGTCCTAGAATTGCGCTAACCATCTTATAATTAAACCTAAGATGTTAGATATTGATGGTACTCCCCCTTTATTATGTTGTTTTCCTAGCGTGATTTTTGTCTCTCAAACTATTTTTTGGGTTTTAGACGATGGCTGGAACTCGAAGGAACCGTATTGATCAATGTAATGGATGATGAAATGATTGTTCTCCTGAAAAAAACAACATTATGGGAGATGGAGTGAAAAATCTTATTGTTATTCTTACACAATCTATGAATCATTCTGGACATCCAAATGAGAAGAGAAGGGAAAAATATTTTATGGAGTCCTTTATGAGGCAACACCCACCTTCATTCTGTGGGTCTTCCGATCCACCAGTTGCTATCCAATGGATCAGTACCACTGAAAAGATATTTTCAGTTCTTCAATGTTCTGAACATGATAATGTCATCTTAGCAGTATATCATTTGGAAGGTGATGTTGATCAACGGTGGAATCTTATCAAGAATACGAGTCCAAGGGATGAAATTGAGTCAATGGAATGGGACGAGTTCAAGAACTTATTTTTCAATAAGTACTTCCCTCATATTCTCTGAACAAAGATGGAGAAGGAGTTTATTGAAATTAAAGCAAAAGGATGGTGAATCTGTTGGTATATACGAAGAAAATTTTACAAGGCTTGCAAGGTATGCATCGGGCTTTATCATCCAACCTGAAAGAAAAGTTGATCGATTCTTCAGTGGCTTAAAACCAATTCTTCGAATGGAATTACCTATAAGATACTTAATTAGCTATGAAGAAATTGTGCGATGTGCTATTAAGGTAGAAATGGATGTTGGTGTTATATATCCATCTCATGGTTTTGACAAAAACGAAAGATGGAGTTCAAGGAGAAATCTCAGAATAATGGTGAAAAGATGATGAATGTTTCCTTATGCTCAAAGTGTGGAAAGAAGCATGGTGGAGATTGTCCTAAAGGGACTAGAAAATGTTTTAAGTGTGGAAAAGAAGGTCATCGAGCAGCTGAGTGTCAAAGTATTGGAAAAAGGGTTTCTAATGGAGTGAATAAAGAAAAGACTGCAGAGAACGCACCAACAACACTTCAATGGTTCAAGTACAATGAAATGGGGCATTATGAAAATCAATGCCCTAATCCAAGGGTTAATGATGATCGACATGATTAACCACTTAAGGAAAAGGAAAAAGGGAGTTCACATGCGATCACTATTGGAGATGTTGAATATGACAACGATGTGGTGGAATGATTAAGTGTTTATGTAATGGGATTCCAAAATAATGTCGTGGAATAATGGAATATTTATGTATTAGTCTATTGTGGTTTCCAATAATTTTATGGTGCCGATAACCATGGAAAGTGATTGAGATATTTTTGGTAAGCAGATGATATGCACATAATGAAGGGATAAGAAGATAATGAGATGTTTGATTGTATTCATGAGCTCATGATTGATATAATAACTAATTGATATCATGGTTTGAGTATAAAGAATTGTTAGGATTTTGGTTTGTGGAAAGTGTTAACTTTTAACTGCATTCATGTTCTCACTAAGGATCAATGAGTATTCATTCTTCAATAGAATACATGATTAAGGTATTCACATGTTTGTAATTTTACCAACAAGATATATCTTATGATATATTGGGGATAAATGATAGCATTCACGTGTTTTTTATGTGACATTTCAAGTAATCATTTTTTTATACTATGAGCTTGGACCGAAGTATTTTAGATGAGCCTAAAGATTGGAATGGATTATGTTGGACATAAGTTAGTATTGTTTAAGGATTGAACTTTTTCGATATTATTGATGGAATGTTATAGTAATATAGCTTTAGAAAAAGGGCAACCTGCAGGATGGGCGACAACCCATCGCGTCGGACAAGGCTGTGGGAATCCAACCCACAACCGAAGTGCGACTGGCCTTTATCTCCTACCACTGGCCTACAGGAAGCCCCTGGTTAGTAGAAACTAGTTTTATTTTATTACGCGGTATGATATACGAAGTATAAGTTCATTCTTGGAATCGTATATGATTAACCTCACCATAGATGGACTTATGTATATTTTATAATTTTTTCTAACCTTTTGTTTGAAATAGATGGAATGACCCATCATTCTATCACATGATCTATTAAAACTTCATGAATAACAAATTCAACTTCATTTCATTAAGAGATGAAGATGAAATTGTTCAAAGCATGAACAACAGTTAAATTGTACCAAAATAAAGTAAGTAATTATTCTAGTTCAAATTCTTCAACTTTAGGAATATGATCTTGAAAACAAAAAATGTTTTCCTAGTGCCCTTATATCCGATGAATCAGATGGTACCCTAGATCATCACAAATTTATGGCTTTTTGATTATTGTAATTTTCATATCCATGTTCTCTACAACTCTCCATTAGAACATGATGGTTACATTTCTCTTCCATATCCATATTTTCACCTATGTGGAAACCCAATGATTAGTTAATTTGTGCAACCGTTACGTTTCATACATTAGTTTTTAAATCCAAGTTTTGGTATTCCATTTTAAGATGTGGGTTTCTATTAAAGAAACTTTCGAGTAGTAAACCATTTATAACCCCGACGAACTTCGAGGGCGAAATTCAATTTAAGGGTGGTAGAATGTTACACCCCATGATTTTACGAAAACTATTCTTTTTAATTTCATCAATGTCTTGTGTTGTATGCTACACCAAAAGGAGCTTTCACAACACGCATCATTGACTTGTCTTGCATTACACGCAAGCACAACCTTCCACGATAGCGTGTGTTGTACGTAATACCGAGTTTCGCTAAATAACGATATGCTATTAAAATATTATTAACACTAGCCATTATGAATAGTAATACCCACTTTTTGAAAATTTATAAATTTTATTTTTGAAAATGGACTTCATTTTTTTATTCGAAATATCTAAATTAGCCTAGGATGAAATTTTTGTATTTTTCTGAAAACTTTCAATTTTTGATGAATAGTGAAAACACTGTGTTACTATTTAAAAACCAACTTTTGATTTAAATAATTATTTATTTTATTTAAATTTATTTTAACTAAAAATTGATACATAATACCTATATAAGTTCAATGTAATTCATTGGAATAATTTTATAATAATTTTAGATATATAAAAATTTCATTGAACTTTTTACCGTCTTTTACCCACATCCTAGGAGAATTTGAAAATTTACATAAAACATAATTTTACCGCTTTTGTGAATGGAATTTCATAAATCCAAGAGACACGGTTGATGTCAATAAGTAAAATGTGGTTCAATGAGATGAAAATAATTTTTGTTGAATAGTAACTTTTTACTTTTTTTACCACGGTTAAAAGTAAATAGGGTAATTAAGGGTAAAAATGATATTATTATTATCCTAAAACATGTCATAATTCTATTTTATAAGTTTAATTCGACCAAAAACAACCTTAGGAAAAAAATATGACCATTTAGGCCCAGATGGATTAGATTAGGACATTTATTATTAATTTATTTAAAGATGGGTTAAAATAGTTAAAATCAAAGTTTAATATGTAAATAATTTTTAATATAGGGCTATTAATAAGATAAATTTGACTATAAATATTAATCAGAAAGATAAAACGATTTCCTACATAATGGTATTTTATTTGTAATTTTTAGACATTAAATAATTTAATTTATCGATGAGTGAAAGTTGATGCAATAACTATCTTATTAATGAAATATTGACATAATTGATATTATAAATACAAAAATAAATGTAATTTGATACTTTTTTCGAATTCCACTAATTTTATAGGTTAATATGATATGTTAGTATTAATTTAATTTACTTTTTTGGTACAAATAATTCTGTTATAATTTTCAAAAAAATAAATTACTAAATAGTGTCATAATTGACATAAAATAGTTTTCAAAACAAATATTATATTATTAATTTTTAGTTTTTCCCTAAAAATCTATAGTTCGGAAAAATGACTTAGATAAGGTTATATATATTACTTATAAACAACTTGGGGTTGGTTTTCCTTCTTATAGTATGTTTATTTTCCTTATAGTGTAAGAACAAAAAAAGACATGGTAAAAGTAAAATAATCTAACTTAAAGTTAAATCTAAATGATAAGGTTAATATAGTAAAATAAATTAGTCCAAATTATATTAGATTAGAGGATTTATACCCATCCCCACCTTAGATTTGAAATAAATCAATTTGGAGCTATTTAAAACCGAATATGGCTTTATAATAAAATAATATTTTTAGTTTTTCCAAAGGTGCCCTTCTCCTCCCTTATAAAAGGGCACATCCTCCCTCTCTTCCTCACGCCACTTTGAGCCTTCAAGATAGGCCAACCCCTGCCAATTTCTTCTCTCCAGTTTTCTAAAGACATCCTATAGGTTCTGGTCTTTTTCAACGACCAATTTTAGTTCCCTAAAAGGAGGTCTCAAAGAAGTGCTTCAAAGAAGAGGTAATGTCCGTTACCGATTCTTTCAACTTTATTTCTTTTTCCACTTCATCTTCTTTAGTTGTTTCATTATGAAGTAATAACATCAGTATCTAAAATATAATTATATGTTATTATATGTATGAAACAACCCTATTTCACCGTCTATCCATCCTACGGAAAATGAAATCACAGCGCGTGCGTACGTACGAAATACCGTCTCCACGCCGTGATGTAATCTATTTTCCACCACTACCTTACTTGGATGGGTAAAACGGTGTAAAGAATAAATATATATGATTTTTTTAAAGTGATATTGTTTCTGAAATATTATACATAAACTCCAATACAATTCCACGATCGTGGGAACAATATCATCGCTCGTGCATACGTACGGAATACCGTCTCCACGATGTGATGCGGCTCGTTCTACATGATTTTCATTACATAATTATTTCATAAATGAATTTAGTGAATGAATATAATATATATTACACTAATACCATTCTGTAAATGAGTTATCTATAACATAAAAGAAGAATAAGAATTTATTCGACAAAACACGCATAAGAACAAAAAGAAATAAACACCCGAATAACAAGTAACAATGAAATATTACTAATAAGAAGCTAATAATATGACCATATATTATATCATAACAATGCGTATGATTCTAGAATAAGTCAATGACATTATTTAATTCATTATACAGGAGGTTCGGACACTTACGAATCAAATCATACCTAAGGTAAGGAAAATATCACAATCTCATTTTTATCCGAGATTGTTTATACTTTGGTATTTACTGAGGTGTATTTTATCATCCACATACATGTTTCCTCAATATGTAATATTTATATCCTTATACAATAGTTTATAAACAATTTTACACTTCGGTGAGTTTTTAGTAAAATATATGAAAGGAATCTTTTGTCGTTTTTCGTATGAGGTACTTTTTGACTTTTCTGACAAAAGTACAAGAAGAATGTTTTCTAACTTATACGGAATGAATGTATTTTTAAAACAATATTTCCAAGAATATTACATTAAAAGGATTCATGTTTATTTCTAATCAACTTATTTTAGTTTAAAATTTTATGACATGATAAGAAAGGAAAAATGTTTTTGAAGTAGAAAGGATATTTTCCTCAAGAATGGAGTTCAAGAGTTTTATCAAAATTATTTTCCATATAAGATAATATATGGTTCTGTTTATATCCCTATTATTACATGGATTTTATTATGTTGTGATGGATATATTTTTATGAATTACTTTATCTTATATGAATTATTTTATGATTTCACGATGTTTAAGATTCCCATTTTTATTACATGGGTTAAGCTATGATTTATGGTTTATGATTTTGTGGCACACATAAGAATGGTATCATTATGAGATGGGTGGGACCGATATCTCCCTCCAATTCATTGGGTAAATATTTTATATCTCATGAGATAGACCTAGCTGGAATTGCAGGTTAAACCGGTTCAGTGAAACAGTACTGAAACGAGGAGTGAACTCGGTTCAGAAATGGACTTTGTCCACTAATATAGTCTTGGCAATGAGTCTTCACTAATAAGAAATGATTCTCTATTATTATGTGTGTATTCCACAAAAAATCATGTTTTATTTTATTATTATTGTGATTAGATTTCACTACCATGATTTATCCCATGTTATGAAATTATGATATATTTTGCAGGGTATGATTTCCAAAATGTTATGTTCTTATGAATATGATGTGATTTATATTTATTTTGATTACACTTACTGAGCATTTGAGCTCACCCTTTTATGTTTTCCTTTCCACAGGATATAAAGAAAGTTTTTAGGTAAGAAAAAAAGGGGCAAGATCTTTATGGTAGATGTTGAAGATCGTTCACCACGATTAGAAGATTATATTCCAAGTTTCCAATGACACTAAACTATTACGGTCCTTGTGTGTGTGTTTTTGTAATGTACTAAGTATTCCGCAAAAGTAATGTAATTTCCATGTACTTCAAGATTAGGGTCTCTACAGTTGGTATCAGAGGAAAGGTTTAGTAAACCTTTGGAAACTAGGATGCAAGAACTTTAGTGAGATCCATATAGATATTTCTAGGGAATGTATAGGGATGTCCCTAAGGTTAAGTATACATTATAGTCCTAAAATTGTGCTAACCATATTAGAATTAAACCTATGATGTTAGATATTGATAGTACTCCCCCTTTATTATGATTTTTTCCATACCATGATTTTTTCCTCTCAAACTATTCTTTTTGGGTTTTAGACGATGGATGGAACGCGATGGAACCATATTGATCAATGTAATGGACGATGAAATGATTGTCCTCCGGAACAAACCAATGTTATGGGAGATGGAGTGAAAAATATTATTGCTATACATACACAAGCTATGAATCATTTTGGAATTCCAAATGAGCAGAGAAGGGAATAATATTCTATTGATTCCTTCATGAGGCAACACCAACCTTCTATCAGTGGGTCTTCTGATCCACTTGTTGATGAACAATGGATCAGTACCACTGAAAAGATATTTTTAGTTCTTCAATGGTCTGAACACGATAAAGTCATCTTAGCAGTATATCATTTGGAAGGTGATTCTGTTCAATGGTGGAATCTTATCAAGAATATGAGGCCAATAGATGAAATTGATTCCATGGAATGGGACGAGTTCAAGAACTTATTTTTCAATAAGTACATCCCTCATATTCTCTGAACAAAGATGGAGAAGGAGTTTCTTGAAACTAAAGAAAAAGGATGATGAATCTGTTGGTATATTAGAAGATAATTTTACAAGGCTTGCAAGGTATGCAACTGGCTTTATCATCCAACCTGAAAGCAAAGTTGATCGATTCTTCAGTGGCTTAAAACCAAATCTTCGAAGGGCATTAGCTATAAGAGACTCCAGTAGCTATGAAGAAATTGTGCGTTGTGCTATTAAGGTATAAATTGAATTTGGTGTTACATATCCATCTCATGGTTTTGACAATAAATGAAAGTTGGAGTTCAAGGAGAAATCTTAGAATAATGGTGAAAAGAAGATGAATGTTTCCTTCTGCTCAATGTGTGGAAAGAATCATGGTGAAGATTGTCTTAAATGGAATAGAAAATATTTTATGTTTGGAAATGAAGGTCATCGAGCAACTGAGTGTCAATGTAATGGAAAAAGGGTTGCTAATGGTGTGAATAAAGAAAAGACTGCCGAGAACGCACCAAAAACACTTCAATGCTTCAAGTGCAATGAAATGGGGCATTATGCAAATCAATGCCCTAATCCAAGTGTTAATGATGATCGACATGAGAAACCACTTAAGGGTAAAATTTCTTAAGGGGGGGGGGGATTGTAACAACACAAACATTCATTAATGGAAATCCCTCTTGATCTAATTAAATGTATCTTTATATAAACTGTTCATTTAAAATGTCCACTTATTTTTTTTATGTTAAAAATTTTGACCATTTCTAATATAGTTGTTCAACATTGATCACATGATTATTATAAATAGAGGTCTTTAGGGAATTCAATTTACTCAGATAAAGAAAGTGATGTCCTCATCTAGTCGGCATTCCCCACAGGAATCCCATTTGTTGGAACTCATAAAAGTGGTGGTGTCATTGGGCTTTGTTCTTGACCAATACCATGCTGAGATTCAACAGGTTAAGCATAAGAAGGACCACCTACGAGAGATGTGGAAGTTGATAGTGATTACCACCTGAGCAATGTTATCCGAGCCAACCCAAGATTCGGTCATCATCACACACCTTACCATTCAGCCTTATGTGGGTGTTATAATTGGTTATGAAAAAAGACCATAGAGAAATGATATTTAAATTATTTTTGTTTATAATAATGAATATACTTTCATTTTATTTTTTTTACCTTGTAAATAGTTTTTAAAGGTCAAATAGTATTTTTAGTTAATATTCAACTAAGAAATCTATTTTGATGAATTAATGGATTTTTTTATTAAATTATATTTTAATGAAATATTATTATTATTATTAAATTAATTTTTATTATCTAAAATTGATCATATAATTTTATGAATGCAATTGTAATTTTTATTATGGTTCAAAATCAATTTTTCTCAAAACCCGTGAATATTTCGATAAAAGATAGTTTTTATTTTAAAATTTTAAATTTACATATTTAGAAAATTATTTAGATAAAAAAAGTATTAATTCTGGAATCAGGATTTCAAAATAATCCAATGGTTAATTTTTAAAAATTTTCTGAGATAGTTAAATTTTTGGTTAAAAATTTATTAATGATTAAAATATATAATGTGTTTATGACATTATAATGTCCTAATAATTATGTAATAAAATACAACAATCCTTTTTTTCATCCAATATATGTTTAACCATTAATATAATGTAATTTTTGGTTTGTTTGCCTTATTTTACTAAGCATTAATGGACCCTTCAAGGCTTATTAAAATGTTGTCTTTTTAAATTGTTTTCCTTTGGAGAGTGACTCACATCTACATAAGAAACCCCATTATATTTAGATGTACGGACTTTGTCCTTATAAAATATTGTTTTCCACTCCTCTTTGGCAGAAATCATTGGAAAACCCATTGTCTGGTTTGTGGTTTGAATTAGTTTAATGTAAGGTGTCCCAATCATAAATAATAAAGAATTCCCTCGCCTTTCCTATATAAACCCACGCAAGATCCAACATTCTCTCACTCAAAGCCTTTAGAGTTCATCCAACCTCTTCCCTTATCTCCCTAGAATCCTCCAAATGTTCCCCAAGATCCTAATAAGCCTCTCTCAAGCCTCCCTCAAGCTTTTGGAATCTATCTTCCAAGTAAGGGTTTTTCTTCCTTTCTCATTTTTGTTCAATTTTTTTTAATGTTGTAATGCCCTTGTAATTTCAATTATAAATGTTGGGGTATGGTTTCACACCTCCCCAATACTGACATATTTATGTTTTAATGATGGGAGACCCTTTTATATCAAATTATATGTCTCTCGTGTACTCCCATTACTATGTCGAAATTCAGAAAGGATTTTCTCTCTCCCCATTTACATTCATGCTATTATTTTGTATCATGAATCCAAATTCCATTACAATTGTTGTCACATGTATCTATATGACACCATTACTATCAATTTTATGTACATATTCCATTACGCTGCCGAAATTGCTCCGATGTTCCAAGCCAATGTCATTGTATAGTGAATATCATGGACATGTCTCTATCTAGGGTATTAGCCTTTATGAAAATTTACTTATTGATTATAATGTTTCACATATTAATTCCACATTATTTTTTCATAGAATTAATGATTATGTTTTATGAATCAATGTTATATGATAAATGTGGCACACCAATGCATGAAATGAAATGATTATGAATGGTGCACCCTTATAGTGCTCCAATGCATTGGGTATTGTGTAGTATCATGTTACATAATGTTCAATGGGTGTTGAATCATGATAAATCATATGCAATGAGGTTTTACTCGTGCTTCATGTCTAATGATTATTTACTCATGTTACATGTGAAATGAGTCTTGGGTTATGTTAAATCCATGTTAAGTGTTGTTGCCACATTTCCATGTTATGATTATCATGCTTTATCATGCCTTTATGTTTATGCTTCTCTTGTGCTCTATTGATATTCCTACTGTATAGATTGTATTGTATTCCTCATTTTATTACATGATTATTTATTTACTGGTCATTATAGCTCACCCTTTTCTTATGCATGTCCTCAGGTTATCCCATGGAATGCTATGTTTAAGGGAATTTAGTGGTCATGTAATGAATGTTTTCAATAAAGATGTTGTATTACATGTTTTATGTTTTTATGTGGTGTTCATAAGACCCAAATACACTAGAACTCTCAATATTCTATTTTATATCAAGTGAATAGTTTATGTACTAAATAAGGTTTTAGTTTGTAATAAAACCGGGGTTGTCGTAATGCCTCTCGTGTTCTATATTAGAATAATCATTATTTTAGACTCTTATAATGGGTTTAAAATTTTAATAGTAATTTTTATGAAATTTCTCACACTTTTTAATCAAATTTTGATATAATCTTTCCAATAATATGATTTATCCCATTTATAAAACATAACCCACTCTTATCATGCATTCCGGTAACTTCAATCTTCTAACATGTTCTACTCAATTATTAATATTTTGTTATAATTTTATTAATTAATGACATTGCATGATGAAAATAAATGGAATTAATTTTAATATTTTATTAATATCTATAATTTCTCTATATGATAATATCATATCTTTTCACATTGTATGGTTCAACATCATCAAGTGATTCTCCAATCTAAAACATATATTTCAGATATGACTAAGAAAATTTTTGGGAATATAATTTCCCATACATTTAATATAAATATCTTATTTTATATATTACCAAGAGTATTTATATTTTCATATCTACTAAAAAAATATTTCATTATATGGAAATTTTATAATCATTATTCATTCAGTACTAAAAATCTTATAAAATTTAAATTTTAATCATACTTATTAACTAAATCTTAATACATTATAAATAAATAAAATAATTCACAATAATCATCTAATAGGATCTTCAATTTTAAATATTATTGATGGAAATGAGTAAGCTAATTTGTGAATTAATAAAACCCCATAACTCATATTATTTGTTTTAAATATGACTCATAATGAGTTGGAAATGTAAATATATTATCTACAAAATAATTGGGATGTATTTTCATACAATTATAATCATATGCTAATAATAAATCATTAGGTAGTTACACAACTCATACTCTGAATAACATACCAACATTATTAAAAATAGGTGTAAACATTAGTGAATCTGATACATGTATAAATTGTGGAATATGAGTTGGATAAATTAAATAAATATGGGATTATTTTAGATATATATACCATAGATGTCTCACCGACATAATCATTATTATTTTGAATAAATGGAAAATGTAGTTTCTTTATAGACATATTTTATTTGAATGAATCTGTCTTTAAATAGGACATTATGATAAAAACATCAAAAATGGTAATTTATGTATAAAGAAATATTTAGAATTTATACATCATTTACGGTTAATAAAAATATTGTAAATTCCGGATGGATCCAAAAAAATGGAGATTCAATAGTATTAAATGTATTAAAAGGGGATTATTTCTATAATGAGATAATACTTTATCTCAAAAATATTGTGGATAAATTGAAGTGAATTTCAAGCAAATTAAAATCCATTATTTTTCTATAAGTTTCATATTATGTGGATGAAATATTTGTAAATTAATAACTTCATATAGAAAATATTCCTATAAATAAATTTTTATCCTCAATAACATGTTTTCATAATTCGAAGATGAATATAATAAAATTTTTATCCACAATGTTGCTCTGAATGTTTTCTGGATTTCTATTAAGTCATAATTTAATATTAGTTTATCCTTATAAATATAAATAAATTCATGGAATGGACACTTCTAAAAATAATGGATAATTAAAAGTTCATTAGTGTTTTTTGCTTCTATATTAGGTGTTTTCATGAAAGACACCATATAAAATTATATACATTATTACATAAGTTATCAAAGAATAAATCTAAAATTTTTATAAGGGTTTATATGAGTCTTCTGAAATTATAAATAATCAACTATTCGACCATCCATTCTAGATTCCTCCAATTAAATAAATACCATTTATGACATAAAATAAAATTATATTGTGATCATTTGATGTAATTATTTGGTAGAGAAATTTTATTTTAAGGGAAAAACAATTTTATTTTTCAATTAAGTAATAGATGTAAACAATGATCTGAAATACATATACAGGGTGTAATTACTTTTTTATCATACTTTTGAGGAATATTTTGTCCCTATATATATTAAAGAATGAGATCTACTAAATTTCCAACATGTATATAGACAAATATATCCTTATCCATTATATATTTTACTAGTCATTAGATATATGAGTTTTGAAAATTCAAAAATATAATATACTTTTATTATCATAAAAGTTTACTAAATGGAATTACTTTGTAGACTTTCATGCAGCATACCCTTCCCAGGTATAATTACCCTTGAACATATAGCTCCAAAATGATTGGGTTTTCTTTTTCATCTTTATAACTTCTCAAAAAAATTATGTTCAAATCATTGAATATTTTATAGATATCACAGGAAATTGAATGGATGATATAAAAAAATTGTGTTGGTTTGGGAATAATAATAATTTCATTGGTAAATCACTTTAACCTTGGTATTTAATCCTTATTAAAGGATTCAATTATAATGTGTCATAATTTCCAGATATCATTACATGAATATATATTTCTATGTGGAAAATATTATTTTTGTTTAAAGTTAATGGATTAATAAAAAAACTAAAATAAATTTTCTATTTAAGTGTATTCTCTAAATAAATAATCATCACCATTATTGAATTTCAAAATCCATTGATGATATCCCAAATAACCATAGATCAAAAATAATTTCACATTTTGCATTATCAGTCATTTCATGAATAGGCAATGGATTATCATGACATAGATATCATGTATCATAATTAAGATTCCAAAATCATCCATTGTTTACACCAACAAGTTGTCTTCATATTTGATGGTATATATATATAATAAATAAATTACATAGATTAGAAATTATCACAAAATTGATCATCATCCATGAAAGACATTGATTAAAATATTTAAATGTCACATGTTGTATAATTCATACAATATGGATACCATTGGAAAGAGAAATATATAATGGATAAGGATAATCAATTGGAAGTAAATTTATTTCTTAATAACAAATCCAATATCTATGCTATCAAAATTGTGTCTTTTATGGTGTTCTTAATAGGTAAATTATAATAATAAAATTCCTCTATATCATAAATGATTTCTATGTTAAATAATTCAATTTAAATTATAAAGGAACCATAGTCATTCACCATATATTACGGGTTGGAAATGTATTTCAATCTATAATATAAGGTCATATATAATACATTAGATATAATAATGTAAGGTACATGATAATTTCATTCTTGAACCCATAGAGTTATTTTATATTTTCAAACACCATTATCTATTCCATATATGTGTGTTGGATATCATTCGTCCATACCCTCCAAAAATAATTAGAGAATTCCAATTTCACACTATCTATATAGAATTTTTCAATAAGGATATAACCTTAAACCTTACATAATCTTGAATTAAAAAAATTATTCACATTGAGGGTCCTTTTAGGTTTAGAGTTTTAGATAATTGGGCCATAACTATTACATAACAACTAGAAGATTATAAGTATAAACTACTACTCAGTATCTATTTTTTTCATAAATAAAAACTCTTAAAAAGAAACATCTCTAGTCCTATGTTTTAGACACCATGAATTTTCCATGATCTCATCCATGAACCTATTCCTCCTTAGGTCCTGTGGAAAACATTTCGAAAACATGGGAAGAGTATAAAAATCTTAGTAAGGGATACACAAAGAAGGAAACTGTTATTTTTTCAAAAAAAAACTAGTAAACTATGAATATCATGAGTAATACTTTATACCTTTATGAAGTAGTAAATACTCTTCGCTGAATAAAAGATCTTTGCATTCCCTTTTTTAACCAAAAGATTACCATAGAACCCATATAAAGAACACATAACATATATGGGCTACTTGGGACATAAAAATACTTAAATGGAATAACCATACTGTCGACATCCACACATATCACTGAAGGGAATAGCCATACGGCCGACTTCCATACCCAATGCATTAAAGGTTATAACCGAACCACCCGTCCTTGTATTACTGACACCACCCATCATATGGTTTATCACGTAACCACCCGTCAAATGTCCAAGTACAATAAAAACACATAAAATAATGAAACGATAAATATTTCACTAATAAAATTTCATTTGCAATTACAAGAAGTAATTTCAAGATAATGAAATAATCAATCTATTTTCAAAAACCATTTAAAAATATATTTTTGAATCAAAGTTTCTCATATCACTTTGAATATTTTAATGGAATTATTATTTTAAAACATTAATGTCCATATAGATAAATATTCAAAACAATTTTTAAAACATGGACATTAAAAAAATATTCAGAATAATAAATCTTTAAAACATTTAAAAATGATATTTTTGTTAAAGAGTTTTTAACAAAATGAGAGACTCTTGAATACAAATAATTGGGGAATAAAATTTAATCATAAATTTATAATATCATTAGAATAAAGTGATTCGTGATATAATATGAAGAAGGACATTATATACACCATATAATAGAGAATTGGTGCATAACAATAATGAATTTGCAATGGTAATTTAAATTAATATGAAATTCCTTATAAAGATTGTATCCATTGATTAAGGATACATCAATTACATAATTATGTGTTTAAAATAATAATACACCCAATATAAGAGGATATTAAGTTTAAATAAAACACAGTTCATTCACACATATTCATATGACAACATATTTTATAAGTACAAGTTGAACCCAAAAAATTGAAATTGGGTTAAGATGTTCCTTTGTAAAAATTCGATAGCCTAACGACGTCACATTAAAATTTAGAAAATGAGTTGATGAGATATAAAATGGTATCTCATCAATTTAACATAAAATTTACATCAATAAGGATATAGAATAACACATCCCAACATAATAATATGTAAATTAAAAGACATAACAAAAAGAAGTTTTCTGAAAAGAGGAGGGTGGAAGGTTCCCATACCGATTTGGTATCTTACGAAACATATGCCACATTAAAAAAAATTAAACAATGAAGATATAAATACTCATAAATGAATGTATATTCCACAAAAAGTAAAATCATGGGTTGTACATACACTTTAAAAGGGAATATTGTTAAATATAACAAGAATCTCACGGGAATAAGAAATTGAGATTAAACCCTTTACCACATTGTAATCATATGAGTCATTTGACCAAAAGTTATTAACCACCAAATTAATCAGAGAATACCATGAATATAAAGGTAAAAATTATAGTATATATCAAATGGCAGTACACAATACACCACATTCAATAAATAAGTGGTGATCAGTGGAGATCTCAAGGAATTAAAAGTGAGATAAGAAAATCCCTTACCTCATTGTCCGACATGACCCATTAGTTCTTTAATCTCCTGAATAATAAACTAATATTAATTTCATATTTCTTAAGAATATTATTTTAAAATTTTATTATTCCTCTTATATTACTTATTACCATGTTATAATCATTATGTAATCATTTATGTTATTAACGGTAGTTTTGTCGATATTTGGTACTTCAGAAAAAAAAATTTAACACCTTATAATTACAAGTTGTTCATGTGGTGATATATCCATTATCTTAAGAATGATATTAATGATTTAGATATCATATATATATATATATATATATATATATATTATATATCTAATATATACTTGTATTTATAATAGTACATAGCCTTTAGAGGAAATAAAAGAAATGCACCGTTCATGGAGTCGGTAAGCCGTACATACGCATAAACGCTACTACCATTTCGATTTCTTATTTTAATGGAATTAAAAACATAATTATACATAGTTATATTATAATTCCAGTATAATATCATATAATATATTATTATCTCCATCCTTCATATGTCCCACATAAGGCATTTAACGAGTCACATCACTTTGAAGGGCGGTAGTCCGCACTTCCTCAAATGAGATTATCGTATTTACCCACTATACATACCATAAAGGTATGATATAAATGGAAAATATAGAAAAATAAAGAAAAAATAAACATAATATATATCAAATATAAATACATTTCAATCATAATGGCAACCATGCGAGTCGGCAGGAGGTAATTGAACAATCGTCGTTTCGTGAGGCGGTAGTTTTCCATCAACAGAAACATTATATTTTTTCACCCATTAGATGGATATGTGTATATGTGTAGATCGAATACTTCTCATAAAAACATCATAGTATATTTATTTTATTGGTTTTGTTACAAAAGAAATGAATTAAAAGATTTTAGGGTTTGGAAAAGTAAAATAAAAGAACATAAATTAAGAGAAACTATTGCCTTTAATTTGGGTAACTCCCTTTTGTTTGAACCAATGGACTTTATGAAGTTCCTTATGCCTAATTTCAGGCTTCTAGAAAGAGGATAGTGATGTAGGGAGAATAATTGGGTAGAGTTTGGATGAGCCAAAAGGCTTGAGAGGTGTGTGGAATTGGTTAAAAGTGGTATCATTTAATTAGAGAGAGAAGGGGCTCTTTAGGAAAGTGTGAAAATGTTATTATATTATATTATGATATTCTGCATCTAAAGTTACAAAAATCATTAAATTATAAGATAATATTACTCATATTAGAAATA
This sequence comes from Viscum album, assembly GCA_963277665.1. Classification (NCBI taxonomy): domain Eukaryota; kingdom Viridiplantae; phylum Streptophyta; class Magnoliopsida; order Santalales; family Viscaceae; genus Viscum; species Viscum album. The sequence continues at coordinate 145,032,182 of OY728133.1, read as the reverse complement.
AAATCATCCAATTATAATTGACTTGTTTTGTATAATATTTTAATCATTATAATCCTATTTATTTAAATGATTTATTAATTAGGTAAATACTGCATCATTATTGTGTCGTAAATAATTTAATTTATATGATGTCTAAAAAGTATAAAAAAATTAACATGATTTAGGAAATATTTTTTTTCTATGGAATATTTATAGTCTAAAAGATAATTTATATAACTCCTTCTAAAAATAAATTTAATAAAAGATATTTGCTTTTGTCATTTTTTCCATTACTATAAGTTAATTAATCTAAATTGTCATTATCACACCCAAGTGGATCAATGGGGTACCAAAATCGACCCAAAGATGTCCATGGTCGTTAATACCTCATCAAATAAGGTTTCAACAAGTGTTGAAATAATATTGAATTATTATAATATTCTTTTTACCTTTCGTTACCCTATTTTCCTTTAACTGTGGTAAATAAAAGTCAAAAGTAACTATTAATCAAACATTATTTTCATCTTATTGAACCAAATTTTACTTATTGATAACAACAATATATGTCGTATTATTGAAATTCAATTAACATAAGTGGTAAATTTTCATTTAAATTAAAAAGTCAATTTTTTAACTACTACTAAGTGGTTTCACTATTTTTCAAAAATTGATGTTTTTCAGAAAAATACCAAAAATTTAGCCTAAACTATATTTGATATTCTGAAATAAAAAATGATGTATATTTTTTCATATTCAAAACATGTGAGCGGAATTAATTAATTTTAAAATTACTTCCCGTTATCAAAACAAATAGCGTGTTTTTAAGAATCAATAACTATAAAAAGATTCATACATGTTTATGTCAAATTTCAAATTGAAATTAATCCCAGTGACTTAAATTGGATTAAATGGTAAAAATATATTCAATTTAAAATTTAAAACCTATAAAAAATATAATCCATACCTATAAATACATTAGATTAAAATGAGTTTTTGAATTAAAATACAATATTTTTCACTATTCATTAAAAATGAACTTTATCGGAAAAAATCAAAAAAATTACACAAAATAAATTTTCTTGTCCCCATTTTAAATAAAATTTTAATTTTGTCATATAGAATGTATTAAAGTTGAAGAAATTAGATTTAATGAGGATTCTCTATTAAAAGGCGGTAAATCGACCTTTTATTGTAAATTATGCTTAAAATTAGATTCATTCTATTATAAGCCTATAACTTTTATTGGATAAATGTAAATAAATTTAACAAAAATTTATTATCATATTTTAGTTAGTTTCGTTCATTCCTTCAAATACAATGGCTATGAGTTAACTAAAATTTAAAATAATATTATATTATCTGTGTGCAATGTAAGATTTCAATGAAACTTGTTGTTGTGTATCGGCTATACTATCGAACATAGCAGCCTCTTTAATGTAAAATTAATATTTAATTAAAAAATATTAAAAAATATTAAAATATAATATTTCATCATTTACCTGGGATGTTACACCCTTCCCCCCTTTTTTAAATTGCGTCCTCATAATTTTTAAATTGGTCTTAGAAACATCATTGAATGTCGCACATAAGAAAAAGATTTAATAAAATGATCACTTTAAAATATAGAAAGAAATGTATAAAGGTTACCTGAGAGAACCCATACTAGGATTCCATGAAAAACATGGATATGGAGGATAAAAAGAACCATCATGTATTGATGGAGAGTGATAGAAAACATGATTAGGAGAAATTTAACCACAAAAAAATCACAAACTTGTGATGGGTTAAACGGTCTTTGATTCCCCATTAGGAGAAGTTAATGAACAAGTTTTTTGTTTTTTTTCCTTTACATAATGTTGAGGAATTTATTTATGGGCTTGAATAAAACATAAGGAAACATACTTACATTTCATGTAGACTTTCATACTTTACTATATTTCTACCAAAAACTCATATTTTTCCAAATGATGATTATTCATGATGAATTTTTCACATTAAGAGAGATAGAATCATCTTCTATAGTGTCACATAATCCACAAAAGATTGACTGTATATTTCCCATGTCTTTAGACATTACCCAAAACCAAAACATTTTGTAAAACATCTGATAATCCCCAATAAGGATAAACATTGACAAAAAAACTACTCTTAATCTCCAAAAGTTGTCAAAAAATACCCAAAGTTAAACCAAGACCATTCCATAAACAGTTTTCCATAAAAGTCTTCAAGGTAACCCAAAGTAATATTTAATCCCAAATCTCAAAAGGATCTAATAACATAGTCTTCCAAGAAAAATAATAACATTTACCTCCAAATAACATCATTTACTCTTAATGTCTCATATTGAAAAGTAATTAGCCTAATCAAATATCCCCCATGATAGGCTAATCATTTCCATAGATATCCCAAAATCGACTTCTTCTTGATTCATAAAATCATCTATCTAAAAATAATTAGTCATACAATCTAGGGACTTAAATTAGTCAATTGGTAGGCGATAAATACTAGTCACACATTGGTGTTGGGTTCGATCTCGTAGCTTTGTCCGACACGAAGGGTTGTCACATGGTTCGTGTGTTGGCCATTTTTTGAAAACAATATAATTTTATAGAATTCCCAAAAAGAGATAAATTTATCAAAAATATCCATAACATATTTTAACCATGATAGTTTTGTAATAACTTTCATTTTGAATCCCAAAAATGTATTAACCTATAATTTCCTCAAATTAAAAGATCATATAAACACAAATGGTTCCTTATAAATATATCCACAAAATACAAGATAATTATTCATTGAATAAAATTTTCATATATCAAACATTATGGTTACACATACTATAAATATTCTTCTAATGTAATTCCCATTATCAAAAGAGCCTTAATACTTTTAAGAATTTCACTATCCTAAAATATACCATAACACTTGAATAAAATATATCTTGAAATCTTACTCATTCAACATTTTTCATGATCTATTAACCCTTCCTTTCCATATTATTCTAAAATACTTCTTCCATACAAACAAAATCACGAATCAGATCCTAAGATTCAAAAATTTCAAAAATTAATTTAAGAAATAATCCATACCTTTCATTGGTCATTGTCAGTTTCTTCATCCTCAATCGGAATAGAATTAGGTATTGGTAAACAAATATTTGTACAATCCTGGTGATCCCATTCCTGAATCTTCTTCGTATGACATGTGTTTGTATAATGAAAACACACACCACATTTAAAACATTCAATTGATCCCTTAGAATGAACTTGTTTCTCTTTCCTAGAGTCAACTGGATGCTTCCTTTTTCCATGGTAGGTTGTGGATTTATGACCTTAATTTTCACATTTATATCATCTTTCTATCCCTTTGAAAAATTTTCCTAGGTGTTTCATTCCACATCCATGACATATAGGTTTTGAACATACATACCTTTATTATTATTACATGAACTTCCATGGGGATTTGTTTTTCGTATATACGATGCCTTATATAAATCAACAAGGATCAGGTGGTCAATAAATACTCCAGACATTTGGATGAGAATAACCACAAGAGGTCTCATTGAATATCCAATTTCATTCAATTGCTCTTTCAGAAAACCATCATAGTTTTCAACACATCCAATGTTACTTTGATGCCTGCTAGATCTAACCATTGACTAAAACCAAAAAGATCAGTGTGAGTATATCAGTAAAATCATCATATAAATTCTTATGAGGAGGGTAAATACTAATATATACTTATTCATGATATCTTAAACTCATTCTAAATATATAAGACTCATTCTAATATTCTAACCATTATGGTTATGTCAGTTATGCTTAGATAACACCCTAACCTCTGAAGTTATCTAAACCGACCTCTGATACAAACTATAAGGACCCAGCCTTAAACCTTATATAATATTAAATTAAATGAATAATTCACATTGAGAATATTTTCAGGATTAGAGTTTTATATAATTAGGCCATAACTATTACATAACAACTTGAAGATTAATGTTAGACGCTACTACTCAGTATCTATTTTTTTCATTAAATAAAAACTCTTAAAAATAAACGTGACTAGTTCCATGTTTTAGATATCATGACTTTTTCTTGATCTCATCCATGACCCTATTCATCCTTAAGTCCAGTGGAAAACATTTCAAAAATATGGTATGAGAAAAAAAGCTTAGTAAGGGATACACAAAGAATGAAACTGTTAGTTCATCAAAACAACAACTAAACCATGAATTTCATGAGTAAAAATTTAACCTTTATGAAGTAGTAAATACTCTTTACTGAATAAAAGATCATTTCTTACTCTTTTTTAACAAAAATATTAAAATAAAACCCATATAAAGAACACATATCATATAAAGGTAACTTGGGACATAAACATACATAAATGGAATAACCCTACTATAAGGCCCCAGCCTTAAACCTTACTTAATCTTGAGTTATTACAAGATTAATCCTTGAGGATCTTTTCGGGTTTAGAGTTTTTGAGAATTAGATCATAAAACTTGAATTACATTTCACATATAAACAAAGTGGTTACATAAATATAGTATTCTTCTTTCCCATCAATGGAAACATATTTAAAATAAAACATGGATTCTTTCTTGACACTTCCTTGACACTATCATCATATCATGTACCTTTCCCTTGACATGTGAAAAACATTTCAAAAAAACATGTGATGAGCATAAAAAGCTCAGTAAGGGATATAAAAATATGGAAAGGAAACATGGGTACATATATATATAAGAATGAAATCATACTTTACCCATAAAACATAAGCACTTTAACATACCTCATCATATCATGAATAAATCATAGAAATCATAAGACATAAAGGTAACATGAGGCATTCATAACATTCTTACGCAGGGAGTAACCCTCTTTGTTACGTTTGGAATACCCATCATGGTATATTCCCTAAATCTCTTCGGATAAACCTTAACGTTTCACTCCTTCACATTACCCAATACATTGGAGAGCTATATCGGGATCACCCGCCCTTAGTCTATCACAGAACCACCCGTCTTCATAATAATGCCCATGAACCTCAACATAATCGTATCACATAAAACATGCATAAAAGAAACATAACATTTCCACCTTTAAATCACAAGATATCAATACAACACATTGTTAAAAAATTATTATGAAAACCATTTTCAATACCAAAATAAAAGAAAAGAAAAACATGGTATTTATTTTTCTTTTAAAAAAAGGTATGGCTTGTAGAGGAAGCCTAAACTCAAATAAGGCCCCAGCCATAAACCTTACTTAATCATGAGTTATTACAAGATTACGTCTTCAGGATCATTTCGGGTTTAGAGTTTTAGAGAATTAGATCATAAAACTTGAATTATATTTCACATATAAACAAAGTGGTTAAATAAAGATATTATTCTTCTTTCCCACCAATTGAAACATATTTAAAATAAAACATGGATTCATTCTTGACACTTCCTTAACACTATCATTATATCATGTACCATTCCCTTGACATGTGAAAAACATTTCAAAAAAACTTGGGATGAGCATAAAAAGATCAGTAAGGGATATAAAAATATGGAAAGGAAACATGGGTACATATATACATAAGAATGAAATCATACATTACCCATAAAACATAAGCACTTTAACATACCTCATAAAATCATGAATAAATCATAGAAATCATACGACATAAAGGTAACATGAGGAATTCATAACATTCTTACGCAGGGAGTAACCCTCTTGGTTACATTTGGAATACCCATCACAGTATATTCCCTAAATATCTTCGGAGAAATCTTAAAGTCTCACTCCTTCGCGTTACCCAATGCATTGGAGAGTTATACCGGGCTCACCCTCCCTTAGTCTATCACGGAACCACCCGTCTTCATAATAATGCCTATGAACCTCAACATAATCGTATCACATAAAACATGCATAAAGGAAACATAACATTTCCACATTTCAATCAAAAAATATCAATACAACACATTGATATAAAAATATTATGAAAACCATTTTCAATACCATAATAAATGAAAATTAAAACATGGTATTTATTTTTCTTTTAAAAAAAGGTATGGCTTGTAGAGGAAGCCGAAACTCAAATAATGGTCACGGCGGCAGAGAAGTCGTTGTCACCACATACGTACCACAAAAACATTCCCTTTTGTCGTTTAGTAAACGCTTGGTATAATAAAGATTCCTTTTGAATAAACGTAAAAGTCAATGGAGTTTATACACCATATAAAAGAAGGTTGTGTATAAAACAAAATATGCCTCAATGAAAGGAGATTGAGACGAAGTCCAATACCTCGGGTCCGACTTGACTCAGTCGTTCTTTAATCTCATGAATAATAAATATGAGTTAATTTCTACTTCTTTGAGATCCTTTTTCAAGTTCGTTATTCCTTTTATATCACTTATTTCCATTTCATGAACACTATGTAATTATTTAAGTTAATAACGGTCTTTTTAATGATCATTGGTACTTGAGTAAAAAATAAACCCTTTATAATTACAAGTTTCTCATGTATCCATTATATACAGAATGGTATTCATGATTTAGATATCATATATGTCATATATATCCATTACATTCATTCATTTATAATATTACATAATCATTTAGAGGTATGAAATGAAATGCACCGTTCATGGAAACGGTAAGCCGTACGTACTCATGAACGCTACTTTCATTTCTATATCGTATTTTATAGAATGGAATCATAATGATATAAAGGTATATTATAATTCCAGTGTAATATCATATATAATATCATAACTCCATCCTTTATATGTCCCACATATGAGATTTAACGAATCAAATAACTTTGAGGGGGCGGTAGTCTGCACTTCCTTAAATGAAGATATCGCGTTTACCCAAAATGGAAACCATAAAGGTATGCCCAAAATGAAAAATACAGAATCTTAAGGAAAACATAAAAATATTATATATCATATATAAATATAGTGACATCTTAATGGAAACCTTTGAAGGTGTTAAAATAATGATGAACAATCATCATTTCGGGAGGCATAAATTCACCATCCACGGAAACAGTATGTCCTTTAACCATTAGATGTAGGTGTGTGTAAGTGTAGCTCGAATCCTTCTTATAACAACATCCTAGTATATTGAAGATACTGGATTTGTTACAAAACAAATGAATAAAAATAGTTTAGGGGGTTGGAGAAGCAAAATAAAACAAAAGGACTCAAGTGAAGACATTACCTTAAAATTGGGTAACTCTCTTTGGTTTGTGCTCAAAGGCTTCCTTGGGAAGACATCTGCCCAATGTAAGGATTTAAGGAGTAAGATAGGGAAGTGGAGAGACAAAATGGGAAGAGGTTGGCCGAGCCAAATGCTTTGGGAGTGTGGGTAAGGTGGTAGAGGTGGGGGCCTTTTATAAGAGAAGAGGAGGGGCACTTTTGGAAAGTAAAGAAATGTTACATTATTTGAAAATGATTTCCGGATTCAAAAGGACCCACATTGATATAATTAAAGTTTAAGGTGATAAGGGTTCGAAATCCACCCATTCAATAGGTTTTGGACATGTGTAGGTCATAGATTTTACATTATCATTTTACTTTATTTAAATCCTTTATTAATGAGGTTATCGCTGCATCATCATAATGTCATAAATAATATAATTTATTTAAATTCTAAAAATTATATAAAAAAATACAATGATGTAGGAAATATTTTTATCTTTCCAATTACTATTTATAATAAAAAATCTGACTTCTATAACCCCATGTAAAAATTCTTTTAGTAAAACATCTCTTGTTTGTGTTATTTTTACATTAACATTAAATAAAAAGTTATTTATGTAATTTCCCAACCAAAGTGGCTCCATGGGGTCCCCAAGTAGACCCATGGATTGTCTGTTTCGGCCATGACACATCCAACAAGGGTATGACATGTGTCAAGCTCATCTCATATTATTAAAAGATTATTTTTAACTTAAACTACACTAATTACCACTAATCACGATTAAGAACTTAAAAGTTACTATTCACCAAAAAAAATTATTTTAATCTCATTAAACCACATTTTACTTCTTAATGACATCCATGTATGTCGGATTTTTGAAAATCAAATCACAGAAGTGGAAAATTATGATTTAAACAAAAAATCAGTTTCTTTAACTACCACTTAGTGGTTTCACTATTCATCAAAAATTAAAGTTTTTCAGAAAGATACCACAACTTCACCCTAAGCTGTATTTCATATTCCAAATTCAAAAATGAAGTCTATTTTACAAAATTCAAAACATATAAGATGAATTAATTAATTTAATAATTAATTTCCATTGTCATTACAAATAGCGTGTTTTTATGAAACAATAAGTATCAAAAGATTGACACTAGTTTAAGTCCAATTTCAAAGTAAAATTGATTCTAATGACCACCATTGGATAAAATTGTGAAAATATATTCTAATTTCACTTCAAAACCAATTAAAAAGATAATCTAATCATATAAATAAATTAGATTAAAAAGAGGTTTTGAATTAAAATAAAACATTTTCACAATTCATTAAAAAATGAACTTTATCGGAAAAATACCAAAAATTCACACAAAGTAAATTTTGATGTCCCAATAATAAATAATAAATTTATTTTGACAAAAATAGCTTATAAAATTGTGAAAAGATATATTTAAAAAGGGTTTTCCATCAAAAGGCAGTAAAACAATCTTTTAAGAATATTAGTGTATTCCATGCATAAGATTGTATTTATTTTCATTTTAAGCCTCTAAAAAACTATCTTAATCATTAATAGACATAGATAAAAATATATATTATTCATTACTTACTTGGGATGTTATATCCTTCCCCCCTTTAGAAAATTGCGACCCCGCAATTTATTTACTTATCGAATAAATGGGGGTACTTATCCCTCATTGCATTTTCAGATTCTCGTGTTGCCTCTTCCAACATGTGGTTTTTTCACAAAACCTTTACCTGATTAATCACCTTATCCCGTAACACTTGATCCCTGTGGTCAAGAATCTGGACCGGTTGTTCCTCATAAGATAGGTTCTCTTACAGCTGAACTACCTCTGGACTCAAAACATGAGATGGATCTTGCATGTACTTTCTCAGCATCGAAACATGAAAAACATTGTGTACATGAGATAAACACGGAGGTAAAGCCACTCGGTAAGCAACTGATCCAACTCTCTCCATAATTTCATATGGTCCAATGAACCTTTGACTCAACTTTCCTTTCTTACCAAATTGCATCACACTTTTCCATGGTGATACTTTGAGAAAAACATGATCACCTACCCCAAAAGAGAGATCCTTCCTCCTATTGTCCGCATAACTCTTATGCCTACTCTAAGCTGTTCTCATGTGCTTCTGAATCAACTGAACTTTTTCTTCCATCTCTTCTACCAATTCTGGTCCCATCAGCTTCCTTTCACCCACTTCATCCCAAAATGCTGGAGTTCGACACCGCTTCCCATATAATTCCTCAAATGGTTCCATCTGTATACTGGAATGAAAACTGTTATTATATGAAAATTCAACCAATGAAAGATGTTGGTCCCAACTTCCCTGATAATCCATCGAACAAACTCGTATCATATCCTCCAAGGTCTGAATTGTTCGTTCTGACTGCCCATATGATTTAGGATGAAAAGCTGTATTAAAATTTAATTCAGTACCCAATGACTTCTGTAGGCCTTTCCAAAAGTTAGAAGTGAACCGGGGATCACGGTCAGATACAATGGAGAGAGGAACTCGATGTAATCTGACTATCTCTTTAAGATAGAAACGGGAAAGTTGATCTAGGGAAAAATTATCTCGTATAGGAAGGAAATGAGCAGATTTAGTCAAGCGATCAACAATAACCCAGATTGCATTATTAACTCGAGTTGTCTTCGGTAATCCCACAACAAAGTCCATGGATATATTCTCCCATTTCCACTCTGGCACTGGTAAAGGCTGAAGCATCACTTTCGGTAACTGCCGCTCTGCTTTAACCTGTTGACAAGTCAAACACTTCACAGTAAAATCAGCAATATCTCTTTTCATTCCATCCTACCAGTAATACTCCCGTAGTTCTCTGTACATCTTAGTACTGCCAGGATGAACTGAAAACGGAGAACTACGAGCTTCACATAACAACTCTCTCTTAAACAGTGAATCACAAGGCCCACACAATCTCTTCCCAAATCTCAAAACACAATCATTATCAATGTTGAATTCAGGAAACTTATCATTCTGAACAAGCTCTACCTTTTTCTGCAACTCACTGTCTTGCTTCTGTGCTTGCTTGATTTTATCTGATAGAGATGATCTCACTGATACCTGAAACAAAACAGAAGAACATCCTGCGCCAAAATCTTCTATTCCAAAGTTCATCAAATCCTTAACTAAAGTATCATGTTCCAAACGCAACATTGTTAATGAAGCATTACTTTTTCGACTCAATGAATCAGCCACTTTATTTGCTTTTCCCAGATAGTAATGAACTGTACAATCATAATCCTTGATTAATTCCAGCCATCTACTCTATCTCATGTTTAGCTGTTTCTGAGTGAATATATACTTTAAACTTTTGTGATCAGTATATAATTCACACTTTACTCCATTCAAAAGATGTCTCCAAATTTTTAAAGAGAAAACAACATCAGCTAATTCCAAATCATGTGTAGGGTAATTTACCTCATGAGTTTTCAACTGTCGTGAAGTATAAGCAATCACCTGATCATTCTACATTATGATGCAACCCAGTACTTTCAATGAAGCATCACTGTAGATAACAAACTCACCATTCCTGGAAGGTAGTGCCAAAACTGGAGCTTTCACCAATCTTCTTTTCAATTCCTGAAACCAATCATCACATTCTTTTGTCCAGATAAACTTAACACCCTTCCAAGTTAGCTTAGTCATTAAACTAGATAACCGTGAAAAATTTCTAACAAACCTTTGGTAATAGCCTGCCAAACCAAGGAAACTATGAATCTCTGTTACATTTGTGGGACTTGGCCATTCATCAACAACCTTTGTTTTTTTAGGATCAACAGTTATCCCATCTTTAGAAACTATGTGACCAAGGAATGAAATTTGTTGTAACCAAAACTCACACTTGCTGAATTTTCCATACAATTTCGTTTCATTCAAGGTTTGCAAAATGACACTTAATTATCTTTCATGTTCTTCTTTACTTTTAGAAAACACCAAAATATCATCAATGAAAACCACCACAAACTTATCCAAGAACTCATGGAAAATTCTATTCATTATGTCCATGAATACAACAGGTGCATTGGTTAGCCCAAAAGGCAATACTACAAATTCATAATGGCCATATCTTGTACGAAACGCAGTCTTCGGAACATATGCTTCCTTTACCTTCAGCTGATGGTACCCTGATCTCAAGTCAATCTTGGAAAAATACTGAGCTCCCTGGAGCTGATCAAACAAATCATCGATATGAGGCAAATGATATTTTTTCTTAATAGTGATGTTATTCAAGTATCTATAATCAATGAAAAGTCTCATTGAACCATCTTTCTTTTTAACAAAAAAAACAGGAGCACCCCATGGTGATGTGATAGGTCGAATGAAACATTTCTTTAATTAATCATGCAATTACTCCTTCAACTCTAAAAGTTCAATTTGAGCCATTCGATAAGGGGGATTTGAAATTGGCATAGCATCAGGAACTAAGTCAACAGTAAACTCAACTTCCCAATTTGGTATTATTCCAGGCAACTCATCAGGAAAAATATCAGGATACTCATTTACCACTGGAACATCATTAATCTGAACATTTCCTTTATTTTCAACGTTGTGTGCAAGGTAACATTCATTTCCATCTTTTACAAGTTTCTTGGCCTCTTGATATGTTACCAACAGTAAGGGTTCATTCTTGTGCACAAACTGAAAGTCTTTATGAAAAGAAACTTCTTTAGATCTACAGTCAATCTTAGCATGGTAAATAGAGAGCCAATCCATACCAAGGATAAAATCAAACTCTACTAGAGATAGAACAGTAAGGATTGCAGGTAGGTTCTTTCCACAGATAAGGATAGGAAGATTCTTATAAATTCATTTTGCCTCAACATTTCCCCCAGGGGTTTTTACCAAATGTTCATGAGTCATTTCTAGAGATGGTATTCCCATTTTACTAGAAAAGGTTTCAGAGATAAAAGAATGTGTAGACCCCGAATCAAACTACACACTGTCATAATCTGAAAAAACAAACAAAGTACTTGATACAACTTCATTTGATGACCCAACATCTGCTGAAGTAGTTGCAACAGATTTCACCACCCCTTTCTGCTTGTAGTCTAACTGCTTCCCATCACTCAAGCTCTTTTTCGGACACTTGTTTGCATAGTGACCCATCTCATTGCACATATAACATTTCACTAACTGTAAATAAAATTTGGTCTTACCATCACCTTGATCCTTTTCAGTGCAATCACGTTCCTTATGTCCCATCTTACCACATCGGTAGCACATTCCAGAATTCAGAAGACATTCCCCAGCATGCCTTTTGACACATTTATCACAAACTGGAAACCTAGTTTTCTTACCTTCAGAATTTTTTGAAGAATTCTTACCTTTCTCCTGCCACCTCGGTCTCTTCTTCTGTTTGTTTTTATAGAACACTTGATCATCGACAAACTCCATTTCCACCTTCTCAGCACATCGAACAAGCTTTTGATAACTTTTAAACTCACGAGAAGCTAATGCCCTTCGATATTTTGGCTTTAATCCAAAGTAAAAATGATTGATTTTACTATTAAGGTCTCAAATAAAATTTGAAGCATACCTTTCCAATCGAGTGAATCTTTCTTCATAGGTAGCCACTGAGTATTCCTCTTGCCTCAATTCCAAGAATTGCATTTCCATCCTAAGTCGAGCAGCCTTAGGAAAATACTTCTCAAGAAACATACCTTTGAATTCATCCCAGTCAAGAGCATCAATCTCATCAGCATCCCTAATATTTTTAATCTTAGACCACCACTGATCTGCCTCACCCTCCAAACGGTAAATAGCAAGACTAACCTTTTGATTGTTTGAACACCTCATGACATCGAAAATCATCTCCAGTGCTTTAATCCACCCTTCAGCTAACACAGGGTCAGATGATCCTCTAAATGATGGGGGATGTTGCCTCATGAAATGTTACACCACTAACATGTTCCTCTGCGGTTGATCTGGCTGATTTCGTGCATGGATACCACCACCACTTATCACTTGAGTAAACTGCGCCACTACTACTACAAACCATTCAGTTCCAATTCTGACCATCTCAGGATGCTGATTCGGAAGGTTATTTTCTTCTGTATGCCTTCCTAGCACTTCTTCCATGTTTCCTCTGCGGAAAACCATTCTGAACAAACATGTCTTAGATGAAGCAACATGGTAATCTTCAAATACTATATCACTTAAATTTGACCATTAAAAAATATTTTTGGATAATCATTTAATATAATTCTAACTCCTAAAGTTATCTAAACCGACCTATGATACCAAATATAAGGCCCTAGCCTTAAACCTTACTTAATCTTGAGTTATTACAAGATTACACCTTGAGGATCTTTTCGGGTTTAGAGTTTTAGAAAATTAGATCATAAAACTTGAATTACATTTCACATATAAACAAAGTAGTTACATAAAGATAGTATTATTTTTTCCCATCAATGGAAACATATTTAAAATAAAACATGGATTCTTTCTTAACACTTCCTTGACACTATCATTATATCATGTACCTTTCCCTTGACCTGTGAAAAACATTTCAAAAAAACTTGGGATGAGCATAAAAATCTCAATAAGGGATATAAAAATATGGAAAGGAAACATGGGTACATATATACATAAGAATGAAATCATACATTACCCATAAAACATAAGCACTTTAACATACCTCATCAAATCATGAATAAATCATAGAAATCATAAGACATAAAGGTAACTTGAGGCATTCATAACATTCTTACGCAGGGAGTAACCCTCTTGGTTACGTTTGGAATACCCATCACAGTATATTCCCTAAATCTCTTCGGAGAAACCTTAACGTTTCACTCCTTCGCGTTACCCAATGCATTGGAGATCTATATTAGGCTCACCCGCCCTTAGTCTATCACGGAACCACCCATCTTCATAATAATTCCCAAAACCTCAACATAATCGTATCACATAAAACATACATAAAGGAAACATAACATTTCCACCTATCAATAACAAGATATAAAAACAAAACATTGATATAAAAATATTATGAAAACCATTTTCAATAACAAAATAAAAGAAAAGTAAAACATGGTATTTATTTTTCTTTTAAAAAAAGGTATGGCTAGTAGAGGAAGCTGAAACTCAAATAATGGTCTCGACGGCAGAGATGTCGTTGTCGCCGCATACGTACGACAAAAACATTTCCTTTTGTCGTTTAGTAAACCCTTCGTATAAAAAATATTCCTTTTTAATAAACGTAAAATTCAAAGGGTTTTATACACCGTTTAAAAGAAGGTTGTGTATAAAACAAAATATGCCTCAATGAAAGGGATTGAGAAGAATTCCCATACCTTGGGTCTGTCTTGACTCGGTCGTTCTTTAATCTCCTGAATAATAAACTTGAGTTAATTTCTACTTGTTTAAGAGCCTTTTTCAAGTTCATTATTCCATTTATATCACTTATTTCCATGTCATGAACACTATGTATTTATTTAAGTTAATAATGGTTGTTTTAACGATCATTGGTACTTGAGTCAAAAATAAACCCTTTATAATTACAAGTTTTTCATGTATCAATTATATCCAGATTGGTATTCATGATGTAGATATCATATATGTCATATATATCCAGTACATTCATGCATTTATAATATTACATAATCATTTAGAGGTAAGAAATGAAATGCACCATTCATGGAGACGGTAAGCCGTACGTATGCATGAACGCTACTTTCATTTCTATTTTGTATTTTATAGAATGGAATCATAATGATATAAAGGTATATTATAATTCTAGTGTAATATCATATATAATATCATAACTCCATCCTTTATACGTCCCACATATGGTATTTAACGAATCAAATCACATTGAGGGGGCGATAGTCTGCACTTCCTTAAATGAAGATATCGCGTTTACCCATAATGGAAACCATAAAGGTATGCCCAAAATGAAAAATACAGAAGCGTAAGGAAAACATAAACATATTATATATCATATATAAATATAGTGACATCTTAATGGCCACCTTTGAAGGTGATAAAATAATGTTGAACAATCATCGTTTCGGGAGGCAAAAATTCACCATTCACGGAAACAGTATGTCCTTTAACCATTAGATGAAGGCGCGTGTAAGTGTAGCTTGAATACTTCTTATAACAAAATAATAGTATATTGAAGATACTGTAGTTGTTACACAAGAAATGAATAAAAATATTTTAGGGGGTTGGAGAAGCAAAATAAAACAAAAGGACTCAAGTGAAGACATTACCTTTAAATCGGGTAAGTCCCTTTGGTTTGAGCTCAAAGGCTTCATTGGGAAGACTTCTTCCCAAGGTGAGGTTTCAAGGAGTAATATAGGGAAGTTGAGAGACAAAATGGGCAGAGGTTGTCCGAGACAAAGGCTTTGGGAGTGTGGTTAAGGTGGTAGAGGTGGGGGCCTTTTATAAGAGGAGAGGAGGGGCACTCTTGGAATGTAAAGAAATGTTACTTTATTTGAAAATGATTTTCGGATTCAAAAGGTCCCACATTGATATAATTAGAGGTTAAGGTGATAGGGGTTCTAAATCCACCCATACAATAGGTTTTGGACATTTGTAGGTCATAGATTTTACATTATCATTTTATTTTTTTTAAATCATTTATTAATGAGGTAATCGCAACATCATTATGATGTCATAAATAATTTAATTTATTTAAAGTATATAAATTATAAAAAAATTCTATGATGTAGGAAATCTTTTTATATTTCCCATTATTATTTATAATAAAAAATATGACTTGCATAACCCCATGTAAAAATTCATTTAGTAAAACATCTCTTGTTTGTGTAATTTTTACTTTAACATTAAATAAAAAGTTATTTATGTCATTTCCCAACCAAAGTGGCTCTATGGGGTCCCCAATTTGACCCATGGATTTTATTGGTCGGAAATTACATATCCAATAAGGGTAGGACATGTGTCAATCTCATCTCATATTATTAATACATTATTCTTACCTTAAACTACACTAATTACCACTAATCGCGATTAAGAACTTAAAAGTTACTATTCACCAAAAAATTATTTTAATCTCATTGAACCACATTTTACTTCTTAATGACATCCATGTATGTTGGATTTTTGAATATAAAATCACAGAAGTGGAAAATTTTCATTTAAACGAAAAATCAGTTTCTTTAACTACCACTTAGTGGTTTCACTATTCATCAAAAATTGATGTTTTTCAGAAAGATGCCAAAACATCACCCTAAGCCGTATTTGATATTCCGAATTCAAAAATGATTTCTATTTTACAAAATCCAAAACATATTAGATGCATTAATTAATTTAATAATTAATTCCTGTTGTCATGACAAATAGCGTGTTTTTATGAAACAATAAGTATCAAAAGATTGACAGTAGTTTAAGTCCAATTTCAAAGAGAAATTTATTCCAATGACAACCATTGGATAAAATGGTAAAAATATATTCTAATTAAATTTCAAAACCAATTCAAAAGATAATCTAGTCATATAAATAAATTAGATTAAAAAGAGGTTTTGAATTAAAATACAACATTTTCACTATTCATTAAAAATGAACTTTATCAGAAAAATACCAAAAAATCACACAAAGTAAATTTTGATGTCCCAATAATAAATAATAAGTTTATTTTAACAAACATAGCTTATAAAATTGTCAAAAGATAGATATAAAAATGTTTTTCCATCAAAAGGCAGTAAAACAATTTTTTAAGAATATTAGTGTATTCCATGCATAAGATGGTATTTATTTTCATTTTAAGCCTCTAAAACACTACCTTAATCATTAATAGACAAAGATAAAAATATATATTATTCATTACATACTTGGGATGTTACACCTACGGTCGACTTCAACACATATCACTAAATGGAATATCCATACGGTCGGCATCCATACCCAATGCATTGGAGGTTATAACGTAACCACCCGTCCGAGTATTCACTGCACCACACATCATATAGTTTATCGTATAACCACCCGAGAAATTTCCAAGTACCATCATGACACATCAAATATTGAAAATATAAACGTTTCACTAATAACATTTCATTTTCAATTACAAGAATAAATTTCCTGATATTGAAATAATCAATCCATTTTAAAAAACCATTTAAAAATGAATTTTGAATCAAAGTGTCACATACCACTTTGAAGAATAAAATAGAATTATAATTTTAAAACATTAATTTCCATATAAATAAATTATCAAAAAAAATTTAAAACATGGACATTAAAGATAATGATTTAGAATAATAAAATTTTGAACCATTTAAAAATTATAATTTTGTTAAAGTGTTTTTAACAAAATTAGAGACTCTTGAATAAAAATAATTGGGGAATAACATTTAATCAGAACATTATAATATCATGAGAATATAGGTATTCATGATATTATATGAAAAAGGACATTATATACACCATATAAGAGTGAATTGGTGCATAACAACAATGAGTTCTCAATGGTAATGTAAATAGAGATGAAATCCCTTATAAAGACGGTATCCTTTGATTACGGATAAATCCATTACAAACGTATGTGTGAAAAATAAGAATAAAACAAATATAAGAGGATATTAAGTGTAAAACAATTAGATTTCCTTCACAAATATTCATATGACAACATATTCAGGAAGTACAAGTTGAACCAAATAATTTAAATTGGGTTAAGAAGTTCTCTTGTAAAAATTCGACAGCCTAACAACGTCACATTAAAATTAAAAAAATGAGTTGACTAGAGAGAAAATGTTATCTCATCACTTTAACATAAAATTTAAATAAATAAGGATATTTAATAAAACATCACAACATAATAAGATATAAATTAAAAGACATAACAAAAAGAAGTCTTTTAAAAAGAGGAGGGTGAAATATTCCCATACAGATTTGGTAACATACAAAACATATGCCTAATGAAAAAAATCATACCATGAAAATGTAAATACTCATAAATGAAATTATATTACACAAATAGTACAATCATGGGAAGTACATAAACCCCAAAATTTAAATAGTGGTAAAAATAGGATGAATCGCACGGGAATAAAAAAGTGAGATGAATCCCTTTACCACGTTGTAATCAACTGAGTCGTATGACCAAAAGTAAATAACCACAAAAGGAATCACAGAATACCATGAATATAAGGATAATAATGATAATATATATCATATTTCATTACACAATACACCAAATGCAATAATTATGTGGTAAACAATGGAAATCTCATGGAATTAAAATTGAGAAAAGATAATCCCTTACCTCGTTGTCTGACTTGACCGGTTCATTATTTAATCTCCTATCTAATATACTAATGTTAATTTATTATTTCTTAAGCAATTTTTTAATGTTTATTATTAATTTTAGATTACTTATTACCATTTTTAAAAATTATGTAATCATTTTAGTTAATAACGATAGTTTTGTCGATATTTGGTACTTGAGTAAAAAAATGAACACATTATAATTAAAAGGTGATCATGTGGTAAGATATAAATTATCTTCAGAATGATATTAATGATTTAGATATCATATATATATATATTATATATCTAATATATACAGGTATTTATAATAGTATATAACATTTAGTGTTAAGAAATTAAATGCACCATTCATGGAGATGGTAAGTCGTACGTACGCATGAACGCTACTTCCATTTCAATTTATTATTTTAATTTAATTAAAAATATAATGATACATAGTTATAGTATAATTACAGTATAATATCATATAAAATATTATTAACTCCATCCTTTATATGTCCCATATAAGGTATTTAATGAGTTATATCACTTTGAGGGGGCGGTAGTTCGCACTTTCTCTAATTATATTATCATATTTACCCACTACGGAAACCATAAAGGTATAATATAAATGGAAAATACTGACTCGTAAATAAATCATAAACATAATATATATCATATATAAATACAGTTCCTTCATAATGTCCACCATGATATGCGATTTGATGTAATTGAACAATCATCATTTCGTTAGGCGTTAGTTTTCCATCCACATGAAACATTATGTTCTTCACCCATTAGATTGAGATGTTTGTATGTGAAGTTCTAATCCATCTCATAAAAACATCCTAGAATATTGAGGCTACTTGTTTAGTTACAAAATAATTGAATAAAAATAAAATAGGGTTTTGTGAAGTTAAATAAATGAAAACAATTTAAGAGAAAATGTTACCATTAATTTGGGTAACTCCCTTTGGTTGGAACCAAATGACTTCTTGATGTGCCTTCTGACAAAGGTAATGAATCTAAGAGGAGTAGAGGGATCTAAGGAGAATAATTGGGCATAGTTTGGATGAGTAAAAAGTGTTGATATGTGTGTGGAAATGGTTATAAGTGGTATCCTTTTATAATGAAGAGGAGGGGATCTTTAAGAAAGTGTGAAAAATATTATTTTATTATATAATGATATTCAGTTTATAAATGTCCAAAAATAATTAAAGTAGAAGATAATATGAATAATGTTAGAAAAAAATTATCTAATCATAATTAGACATGTTTGTATAATATTTTAATAATTATAATCTTATTTATTTAAATGATTTATTAATGAGGTAAATACTACGTCATTAATGTGTCATATATATATAATTTATTTCATGTCTAAAAATTATAAAAAAATAACATGATGTAGGAAATATTTTTTTCTTTCTAAGGAATATTTATAGAGGAAATAATAATTTATATATCCCCTTCTAAAAATTAATTTACTAAAAGATATTTGCTTTTGTCAGTTTTGACATTAATTTAAGTTAGTTAATCTAAATTGTAATTATCACTCCCAAGTTTCTCAATGGGGTCCCAAAATCGACCCAAATATGTCCATGGTCGTTAATGACTCTACCAATAAGGTTTGGACAAGTGTTAAAATAATTTTGAAATATTATAATACTCTTTTTACCTTGCATTACCCTATTTACCATTAACCACGGTAAATAAAAGTCAAAAGATACTATTCACCAAAAATTATTTTCATCATATTGAGCCACATTTTACTTCTTGATAATAACTATTTATGTTGGATTATTGATATTAAATTCACAGAAGTGGTAAAATTTCATTTAAATGAAAAATCCAATTTTTTAACTACTACTAAGTGGTTTCACTGTTTATCAAAAATTGAAGTTTTTCAAAAAAATACCCAACATTTAGCAAAAACTATATTTGATATTCCGAAATAAAAAATGATGTCTATTTATCCAAATTCAAAACATAGGAGTGGAATTAACTAATTTTAAAATTAAATCTCGTTATCAAAACAAATAGTGTGTTTTTAAGATACAATAACTCAAAAGACTGATACTTGTTTATGTCAAATATCAATGTGAAATTAATTCCAATGAACTAAATTAAATTAAATGGTTAAAATATATTCTAACTACACTCTAAACCAATTAAAAATATAATCTAACCCTGTAAATAAATTAGATTAAATGGCGGGTTTGAATTAAAATACAATATTTTTCACTATTCATTAAAAAAATGACCTTTGTCGTAAAAAAATACAAAAAATTACACAAAGTATATTTTGATGTCCCCATTATAAAAATTGAATTTATTTGTTCTAATAGAATGTATTAAAGTAAAAAAATTAGATTCAAGGAGGGTTCTCCATTAATAGGCAGTAAATCGACCATTTAATGTAAATTATTCTTAAAATTAGATTCAATTACATTTTAAGCCTCTAAATTTTATCGGATAAATGTAAATAAATTTTTCAATCATATATAATCATAGTGGAGTTAGTTTTTATCATTCCTTCAAATTCAATGGCTAGGAGTTAACTACAATTTTAAATTATATTATATTATTTGTGTGTAACGTAAGATTTCAAAAAAAACTCGTTGTTGTGTATCAGGTATGATATCGAACATAACAACCACTTTAATGTAAAATTAATATTTAATTCACAAATATTAATAAATATGAAAATATTTTATTTCATCATTTACATGAGATGTTACATCCTTCCCCCCTTTTGGAAATTGCATCCTCAGAATTTTAAAATTGGTCTTAGAAACATCATTGAAAGTCGCATATCAGAAAAAGATTTAATCAAACTATCACATTAAAAGAAAGAATGATATGTATAAAGGTCGCATGAGATAACCCACAATAGGATTCCATGAAAAAATGGATATAGAGGAGAAACAGAACCATCATGTTCTAATGGAGAGTGATATAAAACATGATTAGGAAAAAGTTAACCACCAAAAAATCACAAACTTGTGATGAGTTACACGGTCATTGATTCCTGAGTAGGAAATGTTAACGAACAACATTTCTATTTTATGTTCCTTTACATAATTTTGATGAATTTATTTAAGGGATTGAATAAGAAAATGCAGAAACATACTTACTTTTTATATATACTTTAATACTTTAATAGATTTATTCCACAAGATTATATTTTCTCCAAACGATGAATATTCAAGATGAATTTTTCACATTAAGAGAGCTAGAATCATCTTCTAATGTAGCACATAATGCACAAAAGTTGAACTGTATATTTTCCATGTCTTTAGACATTAACTAAAACCAAAAAATTTAGTACAAGATCCGATTATCCCCAAAAAGTATAAACTTTTACAAAAAAAAACTACTCTTAATCTCCAAAAGTTGTCAAACAATACCCAAAGTTCAACCAAGACCATTCAATAATCAATTGTCCATAAAATTCTTAAAGGTAATCCCAAGTAATATTGAATCCTAAATCTCAAAAGAATCTAATAACACAGTCTTCCAAGATAAATATCATCATTTATCTCCAAATAACATTACTTATTCTTAAAGTCTCATATTGAAAAGTAATTAGCCTAATCAAATATTCTCCATGATAGGATAATCATTTCCACAGATAACCCAAAATCTAATTCTTCATGATTCATAAAATCATCTAACAAAAAGTAATTAGTCATACAAACTAGGGACATCATGTAGTCACATGGTAGGCGACAAATACCTGTCACACTTTGGTTTTGTGTTCAATTCTCACATCCTTATCCGATAGGAAGGGTTGTCACACGGTTCATGTGTTCGCCTTTTTTTTCAAAAACTATATACTTTTATAGAATTCACAAAAGGAGATAAATTTATCAAAAATATCCATAACATAATTTAACAATGAAGGTTTTCTAATAACATTCATTTTGCATCCCAAAAATGTATTATCCTATAATTTCCTCAAATTCAAGGATCATATAAACCCAAATGGTTCTTTATTACTATATCCACCAAAGAAAAGATAAATTTTCCTTAAATAAAATTTTCATATATCAAACATTAGGGTTTCACATACTATAAAAATTCATCTAATGTCATTCCCATCATCAATAGAGCATTACTACTTTTAAGCATTTCACCATCCTAAAATCTACCATAACACATGAATCCCATATATGTTGAAATCATACTAATTCAACATTATTCATGATCTATTAACCATTCCTTTCCATATTATTCTAAAATACTTCTTCCCTACAAACAAAACCACGAATTAGATCATACGATTCAATAATGTAAAAACATATTTTAAGAAATAATACATACCGTTCATTGGTCATTGTCAGTTTCTTCATCCTCAATTGGAATGGAATTCCATATTGGTAAACAAATATTTGTACAATCTTGGAGATCCCATCATTGAAACTTATTTATAGGACATTTATTGTATAATGACCATGCACACCACATTTAAAACATTCAATTGATCCCTCAAAATGAACTTATTTCCCTTTCCCAGAGTCAATTGGATGCTTCCTTTTTCCATGGAAGGTTCTTGATTTATGACCTTAATTTCCACATCTATAGCATCTTCTTGTCCCATTAAAACATTTTCCTAGGTGTTTCTTTCCACAT
Organism: Viscum album; assembly: GCA_963277665.1. Classification (NCBI taxonomy): domain Eukaryota; kingdom Viridiplantae; phylum Streptophyta; class Magnoliopsida; order Santalales; family Viscaceae; genus Viscum; species Viscum album. The sequence continues at coordinate 145,009,103 of OY728133.1, read as the reverse complement.
CCATGACATATAGGTTTCTGAGCATACATAATTTTTTTATTATTACCTGAAATTCCAAGGGGATTTGTTTTTCGCATATACGATGCCTTATAAAAATCACCACAATTCAAGTGGCCAATCCAGACTCCAGATAGTGGGATGAGAATAACCACAAGAGTTCTCATTGAATCTCCCATTTCATTAAATTCCTCATTCAGAAAACTATCATATTTTTCTTCACGTCCATTTTTACATTGATTCCTACTAGATCCAACCATTGACTAAAACCAAAATGTTCCGTGTGAGTATATCAGTAAAATCATCATATATTACATTATGAGGAGGGTAAATACTAAGATATACTAAATCATGTTTTCTAAAACTCATTCTAAATATCTAGGAATATTTCTAATATTATAACAATTATTTTTATGTCACTTATTCTTAGATAACACCCTAACCTCTAAAGTTATCTGAACCGACCTCTGATACCAACTATAAGCACCCAGCCTTAATCGTTATATAATCTTGAATTAAATGAATATTTCACATTGAAGATAAATTCTGGTTTATATTTTTAGATAATTATGCCATAACTATAACATAACAAGTTGAAGATTAAAAGTAGATACTACTTCTCATTATCTATTTTTTTCATTAAATAAAAACACTTAAAAATAAACGTGACTAGTTCAATGTTTTAGATAGTATGACATTTCCTTGATCCCATCCATGGACCTATTCATCCTTATGTCGTGTGGAAAAAATTTCAAAAATATGCGAGGAGTATAAAAATCTTTTTAAGGGATACAAAAATAAGGAAACTGTTATTTTTTCAAAACAACAACTAAACCATGAATATCATGAGGAAGACTATTAACCTTTATGAAGTAGTAAATACTCTTCACTGAATAAAAGTTCATTGCAATCTCTTTTGTAACCAAAATATTACCATAAAACCCATATAAAGAATAAATAACATATAAAGGTAACTTGGGACATAAACATACATAAATGGAATAACCATACGGTCGACTTCAACACATATCACTTAATGGAATATCCATACGGCCGACTTCCATTCCCAATGCATTGGTGGTTATAACTTAACTACCCATCCTGGTATTCACAACAGCACCCATCAAATGGTTTATCACGTAAACACCTGTCAAATGTACAAGTACCACCAAGACACATAAAATATTTCAAATTTAAAGATTTCACTAATAACATTTCATTTTCAATTACAATAAGATATTTCAAGATATTGAAATAATCAATCAATTTTAAAAAAACATTTAAAAAATGATTTTTGAATCAAAGTGTCCCATAACACTTTGAAGCTTTTAATGGTATTATAAATTTAAAATATTAATGTCCATATAAATAAATAATCAAATTTTTTTAAAAATGGACATTAAAGATTATGATTTAGAATAATAAATCTTTAAAATATTAAAAATTATATTTTTTGTTAAAGAGTTTATAACAAAATGAGAGGCTCTTGAATAAAAATAATTACGGAATAACATTTAATTAGAAAATTATAATATCATGAGAATAATGGGATTCATGATATAATATGAAAAATGAAATTATATACACAATAAAAGAGTGAATTGGTGCATAACAACAATGAATACTCAATGGAAATGTAACTTCAGATGAAATCCCTTATAAAGATGGTATCCTTTGATTGAGGATAAATAAATTACATAATTATGTGTGAAAAATAAAAATACACCCAATATAAGATAATATTATGTGTCAAATAGTCATAGGTCATTCACACATATTCATATGACAACATATTCAAGAAGTGCAAGTTAAACCCAAAGAATTTAAATTGGGTTAAGAAGTTCCCTTGTAAATATTCGACAGCCTAACGGCGTTACGTTAATATTAAAAAACTGTTTTGATGAGAGAGAAAATGTTATCACAGAACATGAACATAAAATTTACATAAATAAGGATATAGAAGAACACTTCGAAACATAATAAGATATAAATTAAATGACCTAACAAAAAGAAGTATTTTAAAAAGAGGAGGGTCAAAGGTTCCCATACAGATTTGTTAACTTACAAAACATATTCCTAATGAAAAACAAATTCATACAATGATGATTTAAATACAGATAAATGAATGTATATTACAGAAATAGTACAATCATGGGATGTACATACACCACAATAAAGGAAATAGTCGTAAATATAGCATGAATCTCACGATAATAAAGTGATATGAAACCCTTTACCTCATTGTAATCAATTGAGTCGTATGACCATAACTTAATAACCAAAAAATGTATCACAGAATACCATGAATATAATGATGATAATGATAATATATATCATATGTCAGCACACAATACAACACATGCAAAAAATACGTTGTGGACAATGGAAATCTCACGGAATAAAAAATGAGATAATAAAATCCCTTTCCTCGTTGTCCGACTTAACCCATTCATTCTTTATTCTCCTAAATAATATACTAATGTTAATTTATTCTTTCATAAGAAATATTTTTAATGTTTATTATTCCTTTTATATTACTTATTACCATGTTTTAAACATTATTTAATCAATTATGTTAATAACATTTGTTTTGTCAATATTTCGTACCTGACTAAAAAAAATAAACACCTTATAATTAAATGTTGTTAATGTTGTAAGATATAAATTATCTTCATAATGATATTATTGATTTAGATATCATATATATAATATATGTTTATTATATATAGGTATTTATAACAGTACATAACATTTAGAGTTAAGAAATGAAATCCATCGTTCATGGAGATGGTAAGTCGTATGTACGGATGAACGCTACTTCCTTTTCTATTTCTTATTTCTATGGAATTAAATAATAATAATACATAGGTATGGTATAATTCCAGTATAATATCATATATGATATTATAAACTCCATCCTTTATACGTCCCACATAATCCATTTAAAAAGTCAAATCACTTTGATGGGGCGATAGTCCTCACTTCCTCCAATTAGATTATCGTATTACCCACTATGGAAACCATAAAGGAATAATATAAATGGAAAATATAGAAGCATAAAGAAATCATAAACATAATATATATCATATATAAATAATGTTCCATCATAATGGCCACCATGAGAGGTGATAGGATTTAATTGAACAATCATTGTTTCGTTAGGCGTTAGTTTTCCATCCACATGAAACATTATGTTCTTCACCCATTAAATGGATATGTTTGTATGTGTAATTCTAATCCTTCTCATAAAAACATCCTATTATATTGAGGATACTGGTTTTGTTACAAAATAATGGAATAAAAAGAGTTTAGGGATTGGAGATGTTAAATAAAATAAAAAAATTTAAGAGAAAATGTTACCTTTAATTTGTGTAACACCCTTTGGTTTGAACCAAATGACTTCAAGAAGTGCCTTATACCTAAGGTAATATTTCTAAGAAGAGGAGATGGATATAGGGAGATTAATTGGGAAGATCTGGGATGAGTAAAAGGATTGAGATGTGTGTGGAATTGGATAGAAGTGGTCTCCTTTCATAAAGGGGAGGAGGGGCTCTTTTATAAAGTGTGAAAATATTACTTTATTATATAATGAAATTTGGTTTATAAATGTCCAAAAATAATTTAAGTCAAAGATAAGATTACTTATATTCTATATAAAATCATCCAATTATAATTGTACATGTATTGGATAATATTCTATCATTATAATCTTATTTATTTAAATGATTTATTAAAGTGAAAAATACTGCATCATTAATGTGTCATAAATAATTTAATTTATTTGATGTCTACAAATTATTAAAAAAATACCACGATGTAGGAAATATTTTTATATTTCTAATGAATACTAATAGTTGAAATGATAATTTATATAACCCTTTCTAAAAATTAATTTACTAAAAGATATTTACTTTTTGTCATTTTTGCTTTTAGTTTAATTAAATTAATCTAAATTGTCATTATCACACACAAGTGGCTCAATGGGGTCCCAAAATCAACCCAAAGTTTCCCATGGTCGTTAATGACTCAAAAAATATGGTTTGTACAAGTTTTAAGGCAATTTAAAATTATTATAATAGTCTTTTTACCTTTCATTACCCTATTTACCTTTAACAACGGTAAATAAAAGTCAAAAGTTACTATTCAGTAAAAATAATTTTCATCTTATTGAACCAAATTTTACTTCTTGATAAGAAACATGTATGATGTATTTTTTAAATTCAATTTACAGATGTGGTAAAATTTCATTTAAATAAAAATGTTAGTTTTTTAACTACAACTAAGTGGTTTCACTATTCATCAAAAATTGAAGTTTTTCAAAAAAATAACAAAATTTTAGCCTAAACTATTTTTAAAATTCTGAAATAAAGTATGATGTATATGATTTCAAATTAAAAACAAAGGAGTGGAATTAATTAATTTTAAAATTAAATCCATTTATCAAAACATATAGCATGTTTTTAAGAAACAATAACATTCAAAAGATTGATACTTGTTTATGTCTAATTTTATAGTGAAATTAATTCCAATGACCAATATTGGAAGAAATGGTAAAAATATATTCTCAATACAATTTATTACCAATTAAAAAGATAATCTAACCATATAAATAAACTAGATTAATAGGAGGTTTGAATTAAAATACAATATTTTTCACTATTCATTAAAAACTGAACTTTATCGAAAATACCCAAAAAATTACACAAAGTTAATTTTTATGTCCCCATTATAAATAAAGTTATTAATTAGTCAAATAGAATGTATTAATGTGACCAAAATTATATTTAATGAGGGTTCTCTTTTAAAAGGTGATAAATCGACCTTTTAATATAAATTACGCTTAAAATTATATTCATTCACATTTTAAGCCACTAACTTTTATTGGATAAATGTAAATACATTTAACAAACATGTATAATAATATTTTAGTTAGTTTCATTCAATCCTGCCAATACAATGGCTAGGAGTTAACTACCATTTAAAATAATATTATATTATTAGTGTGCAACATAAGATATCAAAGAAACACATTGTTGCGTATTTGGTACGCCATCAAACATAGCAACCAATTTAAAGTAAAATTAATATTTAATTTACATATATTAATAAATATGAAAATATCTTATTTCTTCATTTACCTAGGCTGTTACATTTTCTCTATTTCGGATAAATCTATTATCATGAATGAAATTGAGATATTGTATTTGATTATTGTCTTGAAGTCCAAAGTTAGACAAAATTTGGAGTTCCATATAATATTATGATAGATAATAGAACCAAATTTTTTGAATCTAAATTGGAGAAGTGGTTTTGTTGTATAATAAATTCTCTAATTATTCTTCATTCTACCACATTTTTATAATTGTAATGATTTTGGTATTTAAGAAGGCATTATTAAATATTCTACAAAAAATAATGGGTATCAAAAATGATTATTTAATATAAAACACAAACTGTTTTATATAGGGTATCACACAATTACCCATAACACTAAATAAATGACAACATTTTCACTACTCTATGGTGAATATTTAATATTTCATATTAATGATCATTTACCTTCAACCCAAATAGAATTTTTTTACTAACATACTGAACATGAATTATAATATATCTTTTTATGACTTGTAATAAGATGATGAGAAAAAGTCGCATTACACAACCTTTATGTTTGTCTGAGTAACATAGAAAAAAAATAATTAAGAAGGATCAAAATCAAATATTTATAAAGGAATTATTTTTTTTATCATCGAACCCCAATATAACTATGATTAATTCTTGCACAATTATGTTAAAAATTATAAATTCCTTATATCATACATAAGGTATATTGAATCCACAAATTATCAATATTTTAATGGATAACTAATTTTTTAAATCTCTAAATAGTAGGATATTACTCAATAATTACTTCACATATCATTTCAGTAAATTTTTACGTAGTAATTATATAATACAAAATTTAATTTTATATAATCCAAGCAACATGAAACAAAACTACTTGATGTGATTTCTATGTTACTAAATCATTTTAATCCTGACATAAGGGCTTCATCACATGTCATTAAATTCTTTTGTTTCTATTAAATACTAAAATTAATTTATATTCATAGATAAGGTTTTTATAAAATTAATCCCCATATATTAATATAGATTGAAAAAAATTTCAATGTGTACGATTTATTAATATTATTTCATATCTCATCACTACATTAGCCTAACATAATTAAACATTCTAGAAAAACATATATCATAATCATTTCAATCATAAGATACATATTGATGTTTCGATAATATATGTCATACACAACCATTAATCTTGCATTCATCTGATCTCTTCCATTTTATGATATCCTCATACATGTAAGGTCTTATAAATAATTTTTTCATTATAACACATAATTTTTTTAACGGTTTGTGCTGAATTTTAAATTTATTATAAAAACAAATACTTCATTTATGTTTGGGTAGATAGAGACCAATTACCTAGCCCGAACTCCCAAGGCTAGGTGGCCAGAAAATAATGCCTGAAATCCCATTTTTTGACCGAAGGACCCCTCTGTGAGCAATTCCTCTACAGTACCTACACTAATACAGTTCATGCTACAATCCGCTGCCACTACAATTCTATTGTCGCACCTCCGATGCTATAGTACAACCATTGTACAGTCCACCGCTTCTATAGTACTTATACAGTTCCCTATTACAGTACTACTATTGCAGCCCAGAATTTCGTCCCATCTTGGATTTGATCCTCGGACTCTTGGATTCCAACAACGAGCTTGTACCACATTGGAACATATAATTACACCTAAATATCTAATTTTCTATATAAAAATAAATTCATTTCATGTCAATATTATCAATCAAACCATCATAAAATATGGATTTAATAATAATGTTGAGTTTTACTCCATTATCCCCATGTTAGGATACACAATCACCATTTTTATGAGATAGGTGAATTTATTTTGATAACTACATTCCTATAACAAAACAAAAATCGTCAAATATTTTTATCAATTTTTACCACATTCTATCTTTCTAATTTCATCATATTTGAATTAAAAAATTTGAATACTATTCAGTATTCCATTTCCATACACTACACTTTATATTTTATGCATTTGAATTATATTGAAACATCCCCAGCTATTTTTTATCAGTAAATATAATTCCAATAGATCCCAAATTTTGGAATGCTGATAGAACATGTGTTCTATAAATTTCCTACAAATAAACAATCGATATTTTGTGTGATATGTAGGGTCTCTATAATCCCAAAATCATTTAATAGTATTTTGGTCAAACCCAAAATTTTATCATGATGACCTGTTATCCATAAAATTCTCTTCTAATGGTATAAACATGGAATATTTAATAGAAAATGATCTACAGTCGTCCTATCTTTTCTATTACTATGTACCAATTTTCAAATTCAAAATCCTTAGCAGATGACTTACATTACCCACTTTCCTTTTGTAGTAACTTGAATTGTTAAAAAATAAATTTTCCTTCCAATTTAATTTCAATGTATTATGATGTAACTTGGTTATATTAATATAATTTACATTTTGGGAATTTTAAAATACCATTAATGTATCATTACCATTGAAAATATAGTCATTGAACAGTGATCACATGATTATTATAAATATAGGTCATTAAAAATTCTATTGTCATAGGCAAATGAAGCAATGGACTCACACTGTAGTATTATACCCTATGAAGCTCACTTATCTAATATTTTAAGGGAGATAAAATCTTTAGGAATTACTCTTGACCAATATCTAGATTATATCCAACAACATAAGAAAGAGAGAAATCATTTGTAGAATAATTTCAAACTAATTATTCTCACAATACAAACCTTGTACATCGAACCAGCACATGAATGTCTTATCGTCACATACCATACTCTTTGGGTGATTGTTAATTTATTAACGGGATATTAATGATGAAAATATAATTATTGTTATGTACATTATTTTTAACAGAATAATGAATATGTTTTCATAAATTAATTTTTATTAACAAATAATAATAAATAGTACTTTTGGGTAAGATTAAAATTCAATTAAGTATTTATTTGGATGAATTAACGGATTTTATAAATAACAAATATTAATTTAAGATATTATTATTAAATAATATATTATAAATATAAATGATCCAAAATTTTTCATAAAGTCAAAAGAAATTTTTTTAATGGTTTGAAAATAGTTATTTTCAAAAAAAACCTTCATATTTTATTAAATGATGATTTTATATTAAATGTGAAAAATAAATTATTCATAAATTAATTTATATTAAATGTATATTAATTTTGGAATAAAAATATTTAAATTATCTAATGGTGAATATTTCATTATTTTATGAGACTGTGGACATTATGGGTAATAATAAAATACCCTAAAAATATTTTTTGTATTATGACTTCATAATGACCACAATGTGATGAAATATAAATCTTAAAATACATCCACAGTGAAATTTATCCTCTAAAATTAAAATAATGTAAATATTTGTTTTTTATTGATATTATAAATCTATTAGGAATCCTCCCAATCATTTAATATATTTTAATTTATTTAAATCAATTGTTTAAGAGTGTGAATCACCCCCACATACAAGAGGTTATTATTTTATAATGTTTGGACTATGGACTTATAAGATAATAGGAACTAATCACATTTGGTAGAAGTTTTTTTGAAAAAACTATGTAATGTTTTGTGGTTCTGTTTAATTTTATTGTTTTCTGTAAAGAACCTAAATAATTAGAAAAACCCCATCATTTTCTATATAAACACATCTAATAAAACAATTTTCATCACTAGTACTCATTAGAAAAAGTCCATAATAATCACTCTAGTCACAAATGGTCTCCCAAGGAAACCCCAATTTATTAGGAATATTTTACGAAGCAGTTGGTATCACACACTCAAGTAAGGGATCCTCACATTCTCTAAATTATTCAAGTTTCTTTATTATTTCATGCCTTATATTTTTAATTAATTATATTTGAAAATGTATTTACATGTTTTTATTTGTACCATTTTATTTTCCAAATTATTAGTAACCACTTTTACTTTCACTATCCAATTTTATGAAATTTTTTTCTGCCTTAAATGGGATGTCAAAATTCCATTGCTATCTTCTAGGTAAAAAATAATTGTGTTGTGAATACCATACAAATTTCCTATCTAGGTTCTCAAAAAGTAAATTCTTACACATCTTTGAAATGGTTCATACATGTATTATTACACACTCCACCATTTTGTAAAAAAATCAAGTTATGACTGGATCCATTTGGTCTTATATGTGTGGCAGACATAAGGATGAGAATAAAATGAAGGTGGTGGGTGCACCAATAATTATGTAGCACTCCAATGAATGGAGTAACTTTCAGTCTCATGAGAAATATTTTTGTGAGAGGGAGTAAACCCAATTCCTTAATTGGAATTTTTCCATCATTATTATTTTAAGATAGAATTGTCTTGTGATTATGTTCTTGTGTTTTAAGTGGTTACCACATTTCCCATTTTATCATTATCATGTTATATCATGCTTTATTGATCATGTTTATTTTATTCCCCTTTTATATTCCTATTTTGTAAATTTTTTCCATTTTTCCATTTTTTCTATTAATAGGTTTCATTACATAACCATTAATTATATATATCTCCAGGATATCCCATGACGTTATAAGTGCTATCATGTTAAGGATGTTTTTAATAAATATGATGTTTTCCAATTTTAAAGTGGAATGTAATGTTCCTAATTACAAAGTAAAATGGAAATAAAAATCACCAATGTTATGTTATGTGTAATATTATTTTATAAATCATATATTAAGGGAAAACATACATAAATTTAGTTTTTTATTGCGAAATTGGATTATGAAAAAAATACATCCTTGTCTTGATACTACAAGTGGACATGATTATGAAAAGTTATAACATAGGGATCAAATTTAGATGGCATGTTGTGCCTTACTCTATGTTACCTGGTACATGATAATGGGACTTTCTACACAATATTATTGACACTCTTGGTGGTTACTCATTTGAAAAATCATAAGATCATTACGAACCACTATTAATTGAAAAAAATCCCATAAGATAATAATTTTGGAAATGGATCATGGGTAAAATTTAATTAATCATATAAATTATAAACTTATGAATTAATTGTATTTAATATGTCATCCCATTAAATTCATTTGATTCCTCCATTATCAACTTAATTTTATAAATAAAAATCTACCTTATTTTTCATTTTTTCATGCCAATGGGATAAAATAATATGAACTGGTCATATAATCAATGTGAAGGGAAATGTGATGACTTCCCTAACAAGTCTCCCTACCTGATGATAGCATGAATCAAGAAATTCATGATGATATTCTCTCATCTAAAAATGGTTATGAATAGAATCATTTTATTGTAGGTATTTTATGTTATATTTAAATTTCAATGTAACACTTTTTAACAGTAGGTTATCATTATGGAGAATAATCATTCAAAAAAGGAGTCTTATCTGATATGACATGGTCTGATGTGCTCCTAGTATTGTTAGTTCCACATAAATGAATATAATTTAATAAAATACAATCTTTTACGCTTCTTTTGAATGTTTATTTTCAAAAAATTACATGGACATTGTGGTCAGCAGATATTTCTTAATGTTTTTAGTAGTAAATTTTTAGACAGATTAAAATTTTAGGTCATTATAATTATATAAAAAATTCCCTTTCAAGGAAATGTTTTTTTTATTTATTAAAAAAACAGTGAGGAACACCCATAACATGGAGCCACCCAATTTTAGTTAATAATAAAAAGGAGGAAATGTTTCATATTGGAATTATTATAATATTTGTTTCAATAAATTATTAATGATTATCTATTAAATTATATGAATTTTTAATATATTATTGGAGTTCAAAGAAATTATGACTTAAGATATCTTTTAGGATATAGAAAATCCATTTAGAAAATATCATCATTTTTTAAAAAGAATAACATAACATAATTATTATGAAAAAAGAGATTACAAATGTCTAATGTATAATATCTTGTTAAAATATTTTTCATGAATAAAAATCAAATCGGTGTGGAGTTCATCAACACATGTGATGTCTTCATTGACACCCATATTAGAAAGTCCATATGAAACCGTGTTCGATTCTCAACACACATGTGTGATGATATAGTTGATATCTATAAGAAAACGATTTCAATCAAACACATAAGTTTTAATCATCCATGAAAGATGAGTTACACCATTCCAAATCACTTGCACAATGGTTTTTGAGTCACATTAAATCCAGAGAATGTTATAACCAAATAAAACTGAAAATTCAATGGCATAGATGAATCCAAGCATCTAATCTTATAGAGAAGTTCTATAGACACCTTTACCCATGAATCATACAAGAATATACATGAGATGTTTCCCAAAGACAGAACCACACACTGCAGGCCCCTGGATTCCATTAGAGGCACCACTAATTTTGATTTTGATCCATACAGGTAGAGGGCCCCTCCAAAACACCTCTAGAGTGATATGTGGTTGAGCAAAATTATTTTTTATCTACAAACGCTTCAAGATACCAAATACATTCAATGTTTTGTGGGAATGTTACATTAGTAATAATAAAACATCATGTATAGAAATAAGGATATGCATCTGTCATGCATTATTATTAAGTGAGTAATTATGATGGATAATTTCATTTTGATAATTCAAAACAACATGGAGGAGTTCAGAAACATCAGAAAGGAAAAGGTTCGTGATTTGTTGACATCATTCCATATCAACACAATTTTATAGATGATTTCTAAAAGAGTAAAAAAACCATTTTCAATCAAAAATTACAAGACTATAGTTCTAAATAGTAGAAATAGTAGAACCATAATGAAAAATGCTATTGGAAACTTCACTTTGTTGATTGTAGATTTTACACGTAGAGAAAAGTTAGATACCAAATGATTAAAGGAAATTTTTTGTAGGATCTCAGTAGCCAGTAAGACACCAGATGATATTGAATCTCTATGGTCAATCCAAAGTTTTTTTATAATATTGAGCCTACTATAATCAATCGTAGAGTCTCTATAATATTGATTGTAGATATTTTTAGAGGTGCGCATACCATTATGATCTAGTTCCCAAAAAAATAAATCCTCATTGTGAGCGAAAAACTAATTATCAATAATATTCAAAATAGTATCACAGAGGTTATTATGATAAGAATTTAAAATATATTTGATTTTATAGTTTATATTTTAAGGAGTGTAATCCGAAGTATTAATAAAAATTAATGGTGTGTCACCCCAGTTGTGTAGAAAAAATTTCAAGAAAAAGTTTGGAGAGATAGTCCTAGCATTAATCATAATTTTCTAGATGGAGTGTTCGATGTGAGGTCAAATAGATGAATAAATGAAACTATATTTTCAAATCTTACGATTGGTAAGGAATATATTTTTTGGAAAGGTTATTTCATCTAATGTGTTTTTAGGATGTCTTCATGTATGTCTTTCCTGAAGGGCTTCATTAAAGGGTTTTAGATTTTTAATTCTAATACCACCATTCCCAATGGACTTGCAACTGGTTGACTAGTGAATGGTCACAAGCATTTGTTCCAGGGTACTACAAGTCCAGATGAATTACATAATGGAGACATTTATTTTTTAATAAGAATAACAATCCATCTATAGACCATTATGGAGTAAACCATTTTGGAGACAATAGTTGATTTAACAATGCAAGCCCTATCTTACATGGATAAAGCCTTACCATTCCATGAAGTTGACTTTTTAAGATCCTAGTCAACAATAGACACAAATTTACAAGATCTAGGCATTCCCTAAAAGATAGGGACATCATTATATGTGAAAGGAATCACACTTACATTATGTCCGAGGTCATTGATAATGTTATATTTTCAGTTGGGGGATAAGAAAATATCATCATTTTCTACAATCTTATTCTTTTTAAAATCATTAGAATAACCTATCATATTATCCATGAAAACAATCATATAATAATAAAGAAATACAAATAAGTCAATTCCTCTTTGAACTATAAAATTTTGTTCTACCACCCCTATAATTTGGAGGGTTCGGTCCTAGGTCGCCCTAACTCTGAGATCTATGAAATATGTTTGAGATTACACAATGGTAAATATTTATTATAATTTTCATTCATTATCCAACTGACTTATTATTTCCATGCCCATAATATAGTTATTCTGTAAGAAAAATATCTCATATTATAGAGTATAAGGGTGTCATTAATCAAGCATAGCATCATTGTCATATCTTCCATGGTTGTCTCTAAAATTACCATCTAGATATTTCTTCATAGAACATCATTCATAATATATTAAATTGATATAGAAAAGGGATATAAAATTTATATCTCATGGATATATTGATACCTAATAAGGTGTTAGATCACTCAGAAAAATCATGAATGTTAATTCATTTAAATGTTTTGACACCATTAGGGTCCAATTAACTATGGTTTATGGTTTTTAAGATATTAATGTGTTAAATTATTATTCTCATTGTTTCATTTTATTCAACGATACAACCAATTTTTTTTAAAAGATTTTGTAAATCAGAAATTGTAATACGTAAATGAGGAATACATTAATGATCACTTCTACCCAATGAGGTGATAAATTTTCCCAGTCTCTATGATTCAACAGATATGATGATTTTGGTGTCGCTTCTTAATGTCTCTACCTCATCATTTTTTTGGTGGGTAAAATTGGTGAATTTTTCAACACATTATATTTTAATTTGTTTTTCATTACTATGATATCACTATGAGGCATGGATAATTCCGAAAATTTAGGCATTATTCATGGTGAACAATGAATAATTACCACTAATCAAATGTAATATGAAATATACAATTTAACACATCAGGACATGAGATCTATGGACTCTCACAACATGATTTTTTATGAATATTTTCTATAAAATCGCAATACAAGTTGGAAATATATGATTATATTCAACTTGAAGGTGTTATGGAAGCATAATATTTTGAGAAGAAAAATTTTCAAGAAGAGATTCATTAATATATTGATAATCTATAACGAATATTTAGTTGACCTTGTATTGCATCAAAAAAAGATCTCTTACAAAATTCCATATCCTTATTTTTTGATCTCATAATATGTTGTACCATGAAAAATGGTTAGAATAATTATAAAACAAAATATTTGTGTTTAAATATACATCTATATATTCTTCTATAGAAAAACATTAAGAATCAAGTGAATCTACCAACGATTTTCTATACACTATGGTTAAATAACACATTTCATAATTAAGAATTCTATCCTTACACCAGGGGATATTTAAATTACCCCATGGCATCAAATTTAACTACTGAGACCTCTTTATTTATAGACTGGATGTCATCCTGATAAGTTTTACTCTCATTAGAATTAGTACCAAAATAATCAGTATGAATAATAAATTGACCTTTAATTTGATATGACTCAACTCAACAACCAAGGGATTATATTTTTCATAAATATTCTGCCATACATTCACAATACCTCTAATTTATGTGTTGTGAATTTTTATTGTAGAAATGATTTGTTATAATAGTTATTAGATTAATGTATTATATGTTTTAGCATTGAACTAGATATAAAATTTTATAGAGGGTTTCATTAGCCAGATTATTTTATTTAAATAATATCTCATCCTCTAAGCATTGTAAGTTACTCACTCTCTTCATAATAATATACTCTAAATCGGTAAAAGGTAAATAAAAATTACATCTATATTAGAATAGTGGAAGAAAAATCAAATAATGACCCATTTTATCGTTATGAATGCATGTGTCTAATATATTAGCGCCTAACATATGCCTATATTATTTATTTTAGTATTAAGTTATTTTTATAATACATAATTATTGAGAATTGAAAAAATATGTAATGGGTACTGAACCTTATATTTTAGTGTCATTTTATAACTTGGTGTCTCCTCCACCACATCCAAACAAACTATCTCTTTTAATATAAAATGTTTGTAGCTATATTCTGCATACCATCTACAAGATGTTAATGTTAATACAAAATCACATAACTAAAACAAGTTATATTTAATGTATAATAATATTAATATATATTGTTAAGCTGGTCACTTAAAAAGTATTTACAAAAATCATTTTTCTGGATGAAAACATCATCCCACTGATTATTAATTATATAGTTTATTGTTACCATGATGTCATTTCGGTCAACAATATCATGAAAAAATTTATTGGTATTATATAGTAATTTTTTTATGAGTTTACAACACTAATTCCATATTAAAAGTTTCTACCCTAGTGAAATAATAATAATGATTAATTTCAGTATGTTTATTCAGAATTATAATATGAGAACTACAAAAAACTCGTCAATGATAAGTATAAATTTTTCTAAAAATTTATATCAATAAAAAATTATCCTAATGGTTATTTTATATAGAATATATATATATATATATACAAAAAAGGGATCTAGATATTGTTTCATTGATCATGATGAAGTGTGGGTTTCTTTAATCGCAAATTTCATAGATGATGTATCCCTTATTCGAAATGTTCTAATCACCACATATTGGTGGATTATAAAAAGTACTGATATTTTTTATTTTCATCAACAATATATATTATTCAAGAAGTCCATGGTCTCTACTAGACAATGAAGAAATATTACTCAATAATTGTTATACATTTAATGGGATATCTAGTGTATCGGTCCTCCTTATCCACATTTACTGAAATATTAACCTCAAAAGCCCTATTTTTTTAATATATCAAATAATATGAAATAACATTTATGGATTAAAAAAATTAGGAATTATTATAGTTCCAGTATGTCAAGAGGGAATTCTCATGATAATAAGAATTTATTAAGGTGTTTTCTTTTTTTTCAAATGATCCATGAGTTCATTTATTTTTACATCAATTTAAAGAATATTTTTGAGGTGATTGTCTTATATCAAGAGGATTAGATCAAGCATATTTTTCGAGGATACTAGAAATTATAATTTTATTCATATAATACATTCACAAAATGATACTCAATATCCAATGGAATTATTTTATCACTACATTATAGATGTATTATTGAGGATAATGGATTGTGGTGTTAGGAACATGAAGAATAAACTGTCTAGGTTATTATGATAATATTAAGATTATTTGTTACCATTATATCAATTTTAGAACATCACATTACATCATGAGTATGTATGATTCATGATAAGATTATGAAATTCTATAATTTTTGAAATATTAATAAAAATGTTGTTTTAGACTCATTTAGAAAAAAAATTAAATTATTTCAATAAATATTATTTCAAATAAATAATAATTGCATGATGTTGATACCACAAAAGATTCCATTTTTCTGCAAATGGTTCATGCTATGTTAATTAGAAAATAGACAACTGAAATTGAATGAGGTTATATTCACAAAGATATATAATGATTTTTATATTTTTATGATAAATAACATATTCACAGAGATAACAAATGTGAATTCAAAATTAAATTCCACTATGATTCTTCTAATGTGGATGTTAAAGGAATCAAAATTCATGAGGTAATATTAATGATTATATGAATGTATTTATGAATATTTGATGAAGTATATTGAAAATTATATCTTCACGGATGGTTGATATTGTAAAACTGATGACTAAGTGGAGTGGATGAAATGATGGTTTAATACTACTTGAAAATATTTAAATGGAGGAATGTTGGATATAAAAATGATGAAGTTCATTCACTATAGATTTTAAGATTAATGACTACAGAGAATTGGTTATATTGTGACGATTAATGAAATTAATTTTCATTTAATATATTAGGTATAAAAAATTATAATTTTTCGATACATTATTATAAGGAATGTAGTGCCAAATTTATATGTAAATAAATACTAAGTTACTTGAAACATGATTTTTTGGGATGGTATTCCACACACCAAACATCCAAAGGTAATTTTTTTTGTGATATAATATTTCCAGTTTATGAGAACTATAAGTTTAATTGTATCATTTTTTACAAAATTGATTGGAAGATTTAATGATTTTATCAATATGGTTGAATAATGATTATAACATGTGGATACTAGTATAATCTAGTTGGGATACACTTTGTATAGAATGAACAATGTTTATTAAATTATAATGATCCCATATAACTAGTAATTAGTAATATTATTATTTTTGGTGAACATTTTCCACGGTATAATAACGAAATATAGTGTAGTGATGCTTTTTGTTATTGGGTATGAACCCTGTATAAATCATGCTTTCACAACAATTTCTATTTTTTATTGTGAATATGTGAGGGGGACTTCAATTTTTATTATATAATATCTCTTAAAAGTGAAATATATGGATTTGATAATTTCATAAATTTTAAGTGAGGATGCTGATTCAACCCCATAGTAGAGTATTAAAACTGTTTTGGGAATCTAATTTGGTTTTAGAGTATGTTCTATTTGCTAAATATTATTCTTAAGGATAGAGACTCAAAATAAAAAAAAATTGTTTTTGAATCTCTACATTTTTTAGAAATTATTTTCAATATAATAATAATGGAATGATATCATATCACTTTTGACATGGCCATGATGTTGTTGGTGTGACAACATTTCATTTTCCACCAAAAAGAAGAGAATGATCTAATGAATTTATCTAAAACTATGAATCCTGAGGTAGAATAGATAATTCAACACATTAGTCTCATGTCCCCATCAAAAATGGTTTTGTAATGAGTAATGGATCTGTGAACTTCTAAAGAATAATTATAGAATCTTTAGAGTATCTAATATTTAATGATTAAAATAAAACTATAAAAATAATTATTGCAGTTCAGTATTTTTTAATTTCTTAATGATAGATGATATAAATATTATACATTATTATTCTATAAGGGTAAATGAACATGTCCTCAATATTGGTGTCATTAGTGATACCTTGACATATTATACTAATAGATATAATTTAATGTGTAATTTTCTAATTAGATATGATGTAAAATACAATGTATTGAAAGGAAAAATTTTATTTATACCACGAATAATTGCATAAAATTAATAGTTTATATAAAATTATAAAATTTATATCATTTAGAAATAAATAAACTCACATGACATACATTGAGTCCATGAGCAATGTTAAAATTATATAATCAAAAATTGTTTTTTCTCATGAATAGGAATAACATTATAAAAATGATAATGAATGAAAATTAATTTATTTTATACTATGAAACAGTAGAATAATTTAATGGATAAAAATGAGAAAAATATAATGTTATTTTTTGGGTTTCGTGAAATATTGATCATTTCAATAAATTTCCCCAAAATAAGACAAACGATGATAATGATGCACTAAAAATAAATCCTAGAATGGACAAGTGAAATATATGTTATAATTTTTAAAAAAATAATGAACCATCATTTTTTCACCTAGAAGATAAACAATGGCCATAATATAAATAATGAAAAATGAAATTTATTAGAAGATGGACCATCCGATAATGATGTACCAAAAAACTATTAACATCATAGATCATTGTATACAGGAGGTGACATCATGTAATGAAGATGAATAATGCAAAAACCTACATATAAGATTTATTAATTCTATAACCCTTGCATATTTCTGGGAACTAAAACTAAAATAGAAAAATAACATCATTTGATAAAAAACGTGATATAAAGTAACATAAAGAATGTTTAAAGTATTTAAAAAATAATTATAATCATAGTGGTGAAACTAATATATTCACGTTGATGTTAGTGGAGAACGTAAATATGGGGGGATTATTTTAAAAAAAAAATATATAATGAAGAATATTTGAGAAGGAAATGTTAAACTTCCATGAAGCTGAAAATATTATGAAATATTTTAATCATAAAGTTTGCAAGGAAATAAATGATATGGGAATACATGGACTAAGAGGAAATGTGGGGTTCTTCTAATAAACAAGTATAACTGCGGAACATAGTACATGTGGAATATCCTCATACCAAGAAGCTAGAGGATATTATGTCTACAAAATATCTCATTAAAAATTCTACAACTGAGACACAAATAAATTAATGTATGGGTTTTCTAGGAATATTTAATTTATGGAATCTATAGGAACAACGCCTGTAACTATTTATAGACTTGTATCTTATTGAGAGAAGTAATGATATGATTCCCCAAATATTTGAAATATCTATTATATATCATTAAATCTGAAAGTAAAATAAAATATATTTTATAAAAATGTCTATTTAGATTTATAGAGAATTATTTCCATCATTAACTAACTAAACTCTTTCATTTTTTATCATAATAATTTTACTCATGTCATATAAGAAATTATAATGTCTAAAATAATTAATCAAAGCTTCATAAAATTATCAATCTAAGATAATATTCTATAAAAAAATATATATATTAAATTTACCCATAACATTGAAATTTCATAACATAATAATTGGGTGAGCTAATATGATTAGTTTTGGTAAAAATAATTGATAAAAATCAGGGATTACAAGTGAGTATAATATGAGAGTATGGGAAAATCAGGATAAAAATATATTTATTCTAAATAATTAATAGTTCATAAATCATGGAATAGGTCAATATATAACTTAAATTTTCGAAATATCTGAGAAAAGGGGACTATACATAAAAACGTATCAATTTATAAAAGTGAAATGTATAATAGAAATATTTAATAACAAAGTAACAACATTGATATATAGAACCATACTATTCATAGGAAAACATTTTTTGAAATTACATTATGCCTATTACTACATAAAAACTCATTATTTCTATATTGGATGATGTGGG
This sequence comes from Viscum album, assembly GCA_963277665.1. NCBI lineage: Eukaryota > Viridiplantae > Streptophyta > Magnoliopsida > Santalales > Viscaceae > Viscum > Viscum album. Next base: position 144,989,223 of record OY728133.1, on the reverse strand, counting down.
CACACTCATTACGATAGTTTTCATGTAAAAAACTGAAATGGTTCACACGTGAACATATCATGATATATAAATTTAATAAAATGAATTAATTTGTGATATAGGATTCCACCAATAATCATGCTCACATATATGTTCCACTAAAAATAAATCATCATCATATAATACAGAATAAATTGAAATAAAATGGATATCATAAAAATTTCACATACATCACATAAAAATATCTTATGGAATCATTTGATATAAAAAGCCAATATTTTGAAATGAATCAGATCTTGATAAAATATACAAGGTTAATAAAACATATTCCCATTAGAGAAAATACTTCTAAGAATAATAGATGTGGAAATAAAAATGATATAAAATCATTTAAACATTTTTAAAAATTATAATTAATAAAAAAATAACAAAATTTTTTTTGAGTTTTTAATGATAAAACATATGAAAAAAATGAGTTTGAAATAAATAATCCTTCCCAAAAAATATTCTATTAAATTTGGAGTGGTAAATAATTAAAACAAATAAATTAATTTAAAATTTTTGGCGAATAAAAAAATTATTAAATGATCTAAATTCATAAATAAAGTAATTTAAATTGTGAATAATATAAAAAATTAAAATATATTTAGATTTCGTTAAATAAAATATTATTGAAATAAAAAACATGGTCAATGAGGAAAAATATTGACTTATATTTATAGGAGTTCTTATAAAAAACATTATACATTAATGTAGAACTAATTGTATTAAATAAGTAAGGTTAAATAATATAAAAATATGGTAGTGGATGAATCAAGGAATACTCAAAATTTATATTTGTCTAATAAATAGTCCACCCAAATAATTAAAAAAACATGTCATTACAACCATTTTTGTAATATTAAAACAATAATTTAAATATCATGTGAGATTTAACATTATATTTATAATAAAATATCATTATAAGAATGATTTCCTTATAAGTGAAAAAAATGAAAATGCGAACACCATATAAAAGAAATGACGGTACACAATATCAGGAAAGACATAGAGTGTTTAAAATTATACAAAAACCCCAAAAAATGATTATAAATTGTTGATTTAATCCACATTTAAGGATATAATTTAAAAAGTAATATTAAACCCCATTAATAAAGATATAATATAGATAAAATCTATTAATATTGAAATAGACACACTACTACTAAAAATAGGTTTTATAATAAGAAATATGATAGAAGAAATTATGTTTTATTACAGTAAACCCATACATTTTCCCCACTAAGTATATTGTTCTATGGCCCATTATAAATAATATAAAATTTTCTTAATACTCAATTTTTTCACCATTATCATATAAATTTCACTTTATAAATTTCATTTATAATCATTTGTTATTTATATATTTATTATATGCAACTTATTAATACCATCAGGTGTTAGTGACATCATTTGTATCTCTTATAATTTATGATGTCAATTTTGGGAACCATTACATTATATCATCATCATAATCACAATGTTTTTAAGCTAGTATAACATATAACCTATATATATTTATAATTCATCTTACTCATTCCACAAAGATTTTAGTTTTCATCCCCGAAAATGGTATTGATGTTGGATTACTTTTGAAAATTTAGTGACCGAATATGATATATTAATAATAAATTAAATACAAATGATAACATTTAAATAACTTTTAAAAATAATTTTTATTATTAAATTAAAATTTTATTAGTACTTATGATCTTTATTGTGGTCTGGGATAGAGTTCTCTTATATAGACGATGTTTGAGGTTAATCGAATCAAACTAGAATATTTTACAAATTGACAGGTGGTGTGGATATTGAAATGTATAATATAATATTTATAGAGGAATTAAATATATATATATATATATATATATATATATGTATATCAATCATGAATAATCTTATTTTAATAATTCTAAATAAAGGATGAAAATTAAATTTATATATGAAAAAAAAATTGTCGTGGAAGTGGTATTGAACATAACACACAATTATCTTTTCATATCAAATTGAATGCATTGGAATGTACATGGAATACAATTTTCCTCTTAAAAATAATATTTATATTATTAGTTTCATATTTATTCGTTAATTCCACCCATGTAACCAGTGAATTGAGATAGTTGTGAAAAAGTGAAGTTGTCACAGCATGGTGGTAGTTGTCCAAACTAGAGTATGATAAAGATAATTTGGATTTTTGTGTGGATGGGAATTAATAAATATTGATTAATACATTAATATAATGATATTTAATTGTGGTAATGATATGTTGGTTATTATAGTAATATTAATAGGATATGATTAGTAGGTATTTATAATGAATTAAATGATAAGGATTAAGTATTACCCACAATTGGACCATGAAACATTATTTTCAAATACTACTCGAAAATGAAGGGAATATGATAAATTATGGGGAAAATCGTTTCATAATGAGGAAGAAAATTATAGTTTAGAAAATTAGGATTTTTGGTTAGGAAATTTTCCAAGGTGATATTATAGATACCTTAACATTTCAAACATTTATATCACATATTAATTGATGAAAAATCAAGACATAACAGTACGTCTCTTTCTGAAATCGTATATGTCTAGTTTTTTTGGACACATGGATATAAAAATACATCTTCAAAATAGATATAAATTATCTCCCACTATTTTTATCATAAATAGAAGTCTTATTATAAATACATAAAACCAATCTTCATAAGATGGGGAACAGAAATAAAAGAATGTCTGAGATTTATGCTTAGAAAAGTTAAACAAGGGATATATCAATGATATTTTTTACATAATAAGGGAATAGAGGAATTATAACAAGTTGATAAAATTTAAATACCATACCATGAATATTGTAGTTCATAATAGAGGTTTAGTGCATAAATATGTTTATATCATTAGGCTTGTATAAATATGAATCATGGACATGCACTATGAGTTCATGAAATTATAATGAGACATAATTTTTTTGGAAAAAATCATGGTATAATAGTTACATAGTCACAAGACACTAATAATAATATCATAGTGGATTTTTTTTAGTCTCCAATCTATTATATCTTATAAAAAGGATATCTCTGATGACTGTAATAGTGGACAAAGTCCCTTAATAAATTAGGTTCACACTCTATTCTAGTACTTATTATATTGTGAGTTGACTTTATTTGTACAATTAATTGGAAGAAAATATAATTCTGAGAAGACATATCACATAACTAACATAATGATCATTAGATTTATAATATCATAAAAAACCCATCATTTCATAACCCATGTAAATTAAACAAGTTTCAAAAATATTTCATCATAGTATCATTGAATAACCCTTGGAATAATAATAGTTTTTATAAAGGTCTCATCACACCATAATTAACTAATCTGAATGAAATCTGTTTCATATAAGTACACTTATATAATTATTTTTATAGTCAATATAAACAATGAAACAAGATGTTATCACTGTATCAAAACCACATTAGATAATAAGTAATATCGAAGTATATTATCAATGATTTAAAGTAATTTTTAAATATCACCAAAACCTTTTTGGGGAAAATACCATTTATTAAATATAATAATTTAAAAAATATTAATGAAAAAAATTACAATATAAATAATATTTGGTCCTTATTGTGTAATCCTCAAAATATTTAGCGTTGATGATAGTGGATAAATCTATTCATTCCATAAAAAATTTATCATTTTAATTTTTTGTAAAAAAAATATCTAGATTAGAAAAGGATAATATTATTCATTTTAAATTTTGTTATAAAAAAATGACAGAAAATTTATTTAACATTTATTAGTGGAATAGTATAAATATTCCATAAAATGTTTTTAAAATACTTTAATCGGGAAGTAAATGGAATTTTGAATGAAGAGGGAAATATAAAGTTAGTTTACCGTGAAAACCATTTTTCAGTAAATAAATTTTTTAATGATTTTGAATTTAAAGGTAATCATGTGATTTCAACAAAAAATTATAGATTATTAAAATTAATTATTTTATTGATTTTAAAATAATTTCATTTCTTCATTTGAAGCATAATAATGAAGAATCATTATAAACATTGATAATGTAACATAAATCATTTATTGATATGGTATGTTTAAAATAAAAATCATAATGAAATAAAAGACATAAGATGTAAATTTAAAAAAAATATTTTTTTTGTGAATAATAATACCATATAATCATGATTCGTAGATACCTCACATAAATGATACATGTGGTGAATATTCAACATGTCTCACAAAACTATAAGTAAGAAAACAAATACCTTAGCTTAAGATTGAATTTATTTGAATAAATATAACAATATCGATATTAAATTTAATAAAATTATAAATCCATAATAGAATCATCTAAATTCAAAAAATATTATATATAATACACTTATAACATTTTAACACCCAATTATTAAATAATTCCAAATTAAAATCATTGCCCTCAGGTGTTAACTCTATTTTTTTATTATAATTTTCGATCGATATTTCCATTACATGTTTATTAATCATGAAACCAACATATATAATAGTAATTATTGAAATAAATATCACATATATTGATTATATATTTATTAACATTTAATTTCATAAATAAAAGATGAAGATAGTAAAATTAATTACACAATTAATGAAGATGATATGTTATATGTATGGATGAACATATTTTTCACTATTCAATGAATGGAATGAATGAATGTTTAATTATGATAATAATTTATAGAATCATTAAAATATCATATATACCTCATATGTAAACTAATTATGTCTTTATTACCATCTATGTAAATCATAAATGATAAAATTAATCATATTTGTTTGGGGAGGGGTTTGTATATACATATCCACGAGCAACAAAACTATTTACCTAAGATTGGTTGTTTAGAATGTATATGCCATATTATAATTATAAAATTATAATTTTTATTATATATAATATATTATCAATATTACAATTATAAAAAAAATCCATGAAAATAGATAAGGAAAATGAATTTTTTTTATCTCATGGATGCATTAGCCCAGACTTACACATGTTCTATATATCCACTTCGTATTTGATAGATTATAGGGTATGTATTAGTAGCTACAAATAAATAATTTTTTTTGTATATTTAGGTCATTTATTGTTTTATTTCATTTTCCAGACCAAATTTTTATCGAATGTATAATAGAAAATAAACTGAGATAATTCAGGTAAGACAGTTACCTATTCTTCATTAGGCATCTATTAGTTCCAATATTAAGGTACATTTGAAGGGTATTCATGGAATACTAGTACCATAAATTATTGAATAGGAAAGTTCAAAATATAATCTGGTAGGGTTCGGTCTATCTAAAATGATTAATGTGGTGTTATGAGTTGAAACGAGGGGTTTCCTTTTATAAGTGGGGGAGTGGACATAATTTGATATTCATAAAAAATTTAAAATACAATAAATTATTTCCCTTGGAAAATTATTTCAAATGTCTGTATTTTTAAATGTGGAGTATTATGAGGACAAAATTTTGATATAAATACAATTTATATAAGATTATTTTTTAGTTCCACCATTATTTCCTGGTCTCACCCCTTGTAATGTTGTTTAATCCCTAATTGTAAGACCATATCCTCAGTTTCCTCGCGGAGGTGATTTTCATTATTACATTGGTAAAATAATAATTGTATTAGATTCCCAATTTCATGACCTATCCCAATGGGGCCCACACTGTGACTCCCCAAGCCCGCATCCAATAGGATAGGGGCTGGTGACTTGCACTTAGTAGGCATATCAATAACATGTGAGTAATTTCCTATGTACATGTACACACACACACATCTTTAATATAAAAAATGTTGGAATGTAATGGAAACCCCTATGGAAAAAATGAATGCATACAACTACACTGAATAAATAGTGTATGACTGAAAGTAAAGTATTGAAAGTAAAACTGAGCTAGAATACATGCCCACTAATACTAGAGAGTCTGGAAACTAGAAGTCCTTCCTATGAACAAAAAGAAATACTGGGACTTCTTTTTATAGCTGTAGGAATCCTTCGACCTATAGGGAACACAAAATTCATGGTCCAGTCCTGGTCCACCTTGAACACCGTTAAAAGGATGCTCATCTACATAAGACATGACACATGAGGGAAAAGCCCATAAATGGGTGAGTATAACAATACTCTGTAGTGGACCCTTAAAACCACAAAGTAATACATGGAGGAAAAGGTACAATCAACACTACACAATATATGTCTTCCAAACATATATCAAGAGAAAAAAAATCCTGATATACTCAAAACTCAAATGCACAGTCTAGAGATAAGTCACATAATTTCATACCACGGTTAGAGATTCAGTTCAAAGGTTCCACAATGAATTCATCCGAGGGAACTCACTCTATGATTCTGATGGCTCTGATGTCGTCCATCCAAGAATTACTATTGATCAGGATGGATCACAAGAGATAGATACTCTCATTTCAAGATGACACACTCCTGAGTGGGTAAGATCACAATACATGAATTATGGTCACATCAATGGACTTGAAAGATTAAGCAACTCGTCTAGATTCAATTGATAAATATAAGATCAACTTCCAATAGGAATAGTCAATTAAATACCTAACTCTTCCTTGGATCAATATTGGATAAGGGGTATCACTCTAGGCCAATTAGTGGGATACATAACTCTATATCAAAAAGACATGTTGAAGGGATCATACTCCTATGAATGGAAACGATATCTGTCATTCAAAGAAATGAGGTAAAGGGGAACTAACCCAAACAGATCCTATTCATGGAACGGTGGACAAGTAGATCAAGCCATGTACTAAGAAGTACATGGAGTGTATAAGTGTTACATGCGATGTGTTCTGACACCAGGTACTGCCACTGTATAATGGACAATGTCGTATGTCTTGTTGTGTAAAACACAACCACATGGCATGTAGGAAGGATCACACACTGTGTCTATGTATCTGTGGTCTTCTCCAAGTACGCTAGATATTTGCCCGTACATAGCCACAACCAATGTATGAGAAACCTTGAAATTGGCACATGGGGTGACCTATATTACTGGCTTCATATGGTCTTATGTTGATGTACATGTCATGTATTCAACCCCATGTTCGTGTATCGTAAGAGAAACACACCGAGACCCATGTAAGGACCCACATGTTGGTGAAAGTTGTCACACACCTTGTCGATGCATCATGTCTCTTGGGACTCTAGAAACTATTGAGTGTGTTCCTCACATCGTGTCTACTTAGAGGCACGCCGTGTTCTTCATCGCGTGCAGTGGATAATCCCTAAACACCCCACTAGTCCACATGTCATGTTCATTAGGATACACGTCATGTGTTATAAAATTTTTCATAAAACAATGCTCTTTGACAGTGCACCTCACCTGTTGCTTTGTTCTTTGATCTGGACATTCAGTCCTCTTAATACACAAGGTTTTATGTCTCCCCAAAAACATAAGGATGATTCATTCAATTTTGGGTGTCCGATTAGCCCTGAAAACATGTTTTGATTCTATTACACGAAGAATGATCCTTCAAATTGACTGAAGGACTTAATTATTTATTTATTTTTTCTAAACCCCCTTTCAGGGGATGAGGGGAACCCTTACAAGGCCCGTAGGCTCAGAGAATACATGTCATGTAGGCTTAGGATATTACATTACCTGAATATCTTTGGGAATTCAACCAGACAATCTACAAGGAACTACCCCTCCCAAGAATCTACATCATGATATTATCTCACCACCATTGAATGTCCATCTGGCTAGGCTTCCCATGCAAGAATAGGATGGTCTTGATGGAATAGCCATACCCTCTCATTCTGACTAATACATTTGGCTCTACTCTACTGAGTGCACTTGAATCCTCATTTTTGGATGCTCCTTTTTTGTAATGTGTTTGGGGGAACTGTGTGTGGCCCGAAGTCCTGAAGGTGGACCTAAGGCCTTAAAGGTGGCTCGAAAGCTCTACTGACACGAAGGCCGGGGGGCTTGAAAGCCTTAAGTACTTCAATTCCAAACTAGTGACACATGGAGTACAGTTCTAGATGTTACAATACCATATAGTACATGCCATAGTAAATACTATCATGCCTACTACAGTGCCCGCACAATGTACAGTACCACTAGTGTACTGTTACAAAACCCAAAAATATGCCTCTTCCTAGTTTTCAATCTGGGTCGTGTGGATACACTTAAGGATACCTCACCAACTAGGTTATGGCTCATGTGCCGCATGAAGAATGCTCAATGAATGGTTTCTCCTATAACATGTCTATTCCACTACTTATATCACCTTATCACCTTCGTTGAGTCAACATAATTTCATGTCTAAAATTTGGGATCGTTTCATTTCCAAACGGATGCTCAACGGTTCATTATTCACAACCCCCTGAAGAACGTGAAGAGTGTGGGGAAAAATGGGAAAAAGAAATCAATAAAAAACATTTGAATTCACCTCCACCATCATTCATCATGGCTTCGATTCTATCCCATTAGATGGATTAATCATGATGAATAAAGAGATAATATGACAATTATTGTGAAACAATTTACCGAATCAAACCCGTAATGAAACTGAAAATAATGCCCTCCCTCAAGAACATGTGATCTGCAGGTCAACCAGTTTTTGGGATGATCCGATTTCGATGTAAAATCCACGAACATGGAAAAGAAGAATAGATATGACAACCTATACCTATATTTGGTTGAAGAAAAATAACTTCATCCCGTTATATGGTGAGGTTCATTGAATCAGATATGTGTAAACAGATTTTTTTATCATCATCATCCCCCAACAGGTTCTCCTTCTATGATCCATTAGAAATTCTAAATTCGTTGGGTTATTCAAGTAACCCTACGAACATTACTTAATCAGTTATTTAAAGGGGAGGAATTAATTCATTTCCTAAATAGGAATCATATAAAATAAATTAATAGTCATTTTATTTTATTTCATTGAAATGTGCAAAAATTAACATTGGAAGCCGACCCACGCCGGTCGATTTTAGGCCCCTCTTAAGGTAAATTCGCTGATCTGAACAAAATTGTGGCCTTAGATTTCAAATTTGGGCACCCTTTTAAAAAGTATTCCATATTTTCAGTAATACCACATGCGCTCACTATTTAAACAATTAATTTATTTCAAACAATTATTCCGGGCACAATGAACCTCGAAATTGCACACTGTCAAAAATAATAGTCCTGAAATAATTCAATAAAATATCAAAAATAAATACATGGAATATTTGAGTTATTAAATTCTCCCCACCATTGGGATTTGCATCCTCAAAAATCCAAAACAAGAGCTACTCAAAATGATGTGGGTACCATGCACAGATCTGAGCATCCCGCTCCTACGTTCTCTCCTAATGATTCCCATGTTTCCACCAGACCCACACCAAGGGAATCAATATCCCATGATGGATCCTCTCATACTGTTCCTCGATCTCCACTAGTTACATAGCATAGGTCTCTCCTTCTTCAATGTCCACCTACCCCTAGTCGATGACATGTGATGGGTCATGAACATACCTCTATAAGTGTGACAGATGGAAGGCATCATGTACTTGGTGCATCTACGATGGTAGAGATATGTGGTATGTCACCATGACAACCCAACACAGTATCTGGGATGGTCCAATGAACCTCAGAGATATCTTGTCACCCCTACCAAATCTATGTTACCCACGTCGAGGTGAGTCCTGAAAAGAGACATGGTCTCTCTCCTCAAACAACACAGTTCTCCGTTGATTGACAGAAAAAGACATCATCTATCTCAGTGTAGTCTATATCCACTCCTATATGATTTTCATAATTTCAGTGCTAGCTCGCTCCAATTATGGACCCATGTGTAATGACACTCCAGGGTCAGTCATGAAAATATGTTACCTGCATTTTATCCCATATAATTGCTCGAACGGTGCCATACCAATGGTGGAGTTTTTGCTATTATTTTTCGCAAATTCTTAAAGTGGTAGGTCATCCTCCCAACCGGGATGAATGTCCTTGATACAGTCCAACAACATATCCTATAGAACCTGAATGGTCCTCTCTATATAACGATATGCATGGGGGTGCAATGATGTGATCAAGTGTAGTAGAGTCCCAAAAGCCACCATTAATCCCTCCAACAATTAGGATGTGAAGTGGGCATCTCGATGTTAGGCTATTGTCGAAAGGACTACATAATTCGGCACTATCTCTATAAAGACGTAGAAATTCAGTGAAATGTTTTTTTAAATACATGGGATTTCTATTAGTCCACACAAATTGATAGAGCGTGTTTCTTAGGCCCAGTGTGCCCGAAACCAATTTCTGAAGTTCTATTCAGGTATGTTCAGTAAATGTACATGAGGGTTTTAATAACTTTTGAACTGGTTCTTGGGATTAAAATCTGAGGGAACCATTGAACTCGCAGCACCGATATTCTCTTAAGAATACTTTCATCTCGACGACAGATGGATGGAAATAAAAATTATTTTTGGGTTTTTAGTAAATGAATCAAATAAAAATAAGGTTGTGTAGTCATAATTTTTATTATTTGGTAAAAACTTCCATATAGAGGTTTCAGGATGGGACCACCACACCATAACCTCCCAAGAGAGGTTATGTAGGTTGGGCCCACCCAAGGTCTAAACCTCCTATTTTGGATTTTTTTGGTGGGGACCACCCAAGGTTATACCCCCTTGAAACTACCATTTAATGGGGATAATCCCTCCACCATCCATTAAGTGTAGGGGAGCCTCTTCAACTCCACTAACAATTAATGTGCCAAATCCTTCACAATTAATTAAGTCACCCGTTTTTAATTTAGATCCGACAATTATATAATAGTTAATATTAGTCCATTATTTTTGGTTGGCATTGGTCTTTTGGTGGAGCATGGGAGAAAAAAGAGAGCTTAGGGAGAAAAGCTCTCGCCAGCAGAAAATGAAGAACGCGTTCTTCAAACAATGAACATCGGTGTGGAGTTTCATTAACTTTCTTCCTCGAAACCCCCCGTCAACATAGGACATCTTCGACCAATATTACCTCCTCATCATCGTCAATGAACTGACACACGACCTTGTATTGGAAGTGTGTGGTGGTTGAAATGAACACCAACAACAACGTCTTCTTCCCCTAAAATTCATCAATGTACTATGAAAAAAGGTAGGGGGTTCATGCTTTGTTAATTGTTGCACATTCTTCATTTTACTTAATGGATTATGAATTGAAGCAACATTATATCACTCTATCATGGAGGGTGCAGGCCAAACATACATGGCCTGACCCCTTCTCCTTAATTTGTGGTGTTTGATGCTAATATCGGAATGAGTCCTGGTTGAGAGGTTTTCATCAACAATGATTGTGGATCTAATGCGACGTACCGAGGAGAGAATGACTTATTGCAGAACAAGAATCAGGCAACCAGAACTCGTCCGCTGACACACGGAAATTCGTCAGCAGATGGACCGACAAACATCACTGTGCGGATGAAGGTTACGCAACTGCACCCCTGGATGAGTAGCCAGTGACCGATGGGCCGTAGTAGTATTGCGGCAGCCGGCGCAAGCGCGACCACAAAGAAAACCTGTGACTCGAGGAGCTGAGTCTCCATGGAAGGAACAACACAACCACGCTACACTGTGGAGAAAACTAGGGCTGCGGGCCCCGGCCGTGTCTGTGTAGTGGTGGTCGGCGCAAGATCGTCAGCAAGATGGATTGACAGCCTGAGCGGATGGGGTCGTCGGGGGAGGTGTGGGGCAACTGCGTCGTTCGGGATGTGGTTGGCCACTTGGCCAGCCGAGAGGAGAGGGACCGATCATGTGGGTACTACGTGATGGGGACCAGTGCCCCTTGTTGTAGGTTTTGTTATTCCCCAAATTGATAAGTCATTCCATAATCCTGGGGGTGTGGCCTCCCCCTTTGATGCGGCTAGGGTAGAACCCATGGACAGCCAATCAAAGACCTCGCGCAGCCCGGACCCAGCAGGGGCCAGACCCGGTTCGGGGCAGGCTGCCCTCACTAACGGGGACAGATCTGTGGACCAGGTCAGACCCCAGTTCGGACCCAGGTCGGGCCAAGTTGGTTCGACTGGGCCGGATCGGACCCAATATTTCATGACATATTCCCAATATTTTTTACGTAACATGATCTATGAGAGTCCGATTGATGAACCATATATGAAAATTAAATCCTTGGAAGGATATGGTTCATTTGGTATACCCCACTCAAGGATTGGACATAGTTGTGGTATGATCGGGTTGGATCGAACGTAAATCCAACCGGGCCCTCAGATCAAAAATGACATTAACTCTGATACAAGGTGTCCGATTAATGCACCTTCTGTCATGTTGGGTTTCTTTTGGAAAGGCAGATCTTTTGGATACATAAACCTGGGTCTTCATGGTAGTTTATGTATCGACACTTGGCTTGAAGAGAATACCCTCCCAGAATCAAGCATGCTTTGTGCGGAACCCTGTGGCTGGTTGCACTCACAATACTGTTCCTAGATCCTTCATGGGTTTTACAGCTCTAACTACTATACCAAGATCTTATGTGGGTTTGACATCTATTTCTACTACTCCTGAATCATTTCTGGGATCGAAAGCTCGGTCTACTATTCCTGGATCATGTGTGGGTTCGACAGCTATGATACTATTCCTAGATCATGTGTGTGTTCAACAGTTCTGATTTATGTTCCTGCATCCTATGTGGGTTCGACAGAAAAGATGATTTAGTGGCTATATCTAATAATATCTTACTATTTAAAAAATTTGTACACCTGTGTGATATGAGTCTGTAACTTCGTCTTTTCCTCATGATTGAGACAAATTACTTGATAACTTAGGCATATGTACAAACATATACCTAGGAGGGGTTATCTGTTGATTTCATAACCTATGGTTTATCCTTGATGGTTTTTTTGAGACCTTGAGGGTCTCGGGGTCCCTACTGAGTATCATTATACTCACCCCAGCATGGGCTATGCCCGCACCTCGTTGTGTTGGATGCAAATGGCAGACAATACTGACCAAGGCTAAGTTTACCTGGACTGGAAACTACCCGAAGGTGGACAACACAGTGTGACCGTACATGGAAGAGACAGACAGACGTGGAGTGTTGTTAAGGCTATCTATACCTTCCCTTCAGGTAGGATTTCCAATGAATGGTCTCAGAGTTGTTTTCTTTTCTTTTTTCCAGTTCATGTAAATTGAGTTTCTTATACTTTACAATTGGGCTTGTATTTCTGGCCCCTTTTACTTTTCAACCCTCTATTGTTATACAGTTCTACATACTGATTTTCTTCCATCCTGTACTCTATTGTGTTCATTTTATTGTTATAAAGGAAATTCCTGACCATTTTTAAGGAATTATGCCATTGGTTCTATTCTCCAGCGACTGGCCTATTGAAGGTGATCTTAGGGTAGTCATGGTATGGGTGATGGGGGATGGGTCGTGACAAATTGGTATTATTGGAGTCAGTTCTACCATAGAACATAGGAATATGATATTTTATATGATGAAATAATGTTAATGGTACAAATTTTCATTTTCAGTTCATGGAGTCCGGTGTTGGTGCAGCGGCTGACATATCCATACACTAGGACCCTAACTTATGATTTCTCACCTAGTGCACAAAAAACATAGATTGTGTGTGTGTTTTGAATAGTTTTCTTTGTGATATATTTTAGTAAAATCAACAGGTATAACTTTTTGACCACGACACATATTTTTCTTTATAAGATGCCTCCACACAAAAATCCAGCTGGTGTTCCAAGATTGGTATGAGATGGAATCCCACCGAGCGATTAAGCCTCGGTGCAGGGACCTATCACAGTGGAGGCTCCAGCAGGACCACTACCCATTGTACTACCGATGCAACTAACCCCAGCTGTAGAGAGTGCATGCCGCCTGAGCATGTTGTACATGTTCCGGCACAAGATGCCTCCCATATAGTGGGGTGAGAAGGACTCACAGGCAGCTGTGGATTGGCTGGAGGTTGTGATGAGTGTCTTCAGACTGGTAGGGACAACAACTGACATTATGGTGATCTTTTACACGAGTCTCCTTCAGGTAGCAACAGTCAAATGGTGGAACCAGATACTCTAGGTGACTGATAAGGTGCCACTACTCTTGGCAGACTTTGATATCCTATTTCAAGAAGAGTTTTCCCCAGCCACCCTATGTTCAGTGCAGATGAACAAGTTACTTCACATATAGTAGGGTTTCATCAAGATGGTACAATAGTCATCGAGGTTCACCGACCTCTCGCACTACTCCATATATATGGTGGAGGACCTATTATTTAGGTCCCGGACCTTCGAACAGGGGCTCAGTGGAGTTATCAGGGCTTCAATGATCTCCCTCAGCATCCCGACACTGGAAGTGGTGTTGGAGGGAGCCATATTAGTGGATATTTTACTTACCAAGAAGTCACCGAGAGCGTGACATGCCACCGTGTGTCACATAGTGGAGTCTTCTGCAGCAGGCATCAAACAGATGTCACAATGTTCCAAATGGCCAGACCATCCGTTGGATGACCTTAGGACACAAGTTCGGTTGTGTGAGGCACATTAGAGAGAGCCAGTCATTCATGGAATATGCAGTGTTTCACGTGTAGTGGGTAGGTTCACATGGCTTGTGACTTCCCGACCCGCCGTTTGGATGATCATCAGACAGTTGAGGGACCTCCAAGGCAGAGGCAGATGTTTGAATGAGGCGATCTGTAGGGTGCTGTTGGATGTGGCAGAGGAGTTGGTCGTGTAGCTGGCGGTTGATTATGTTATGAGGTGTTAACACCACGGCCACCAAGAGATCCACCCCGACCATAGGGAGCAGGCGGATAAGAGAGAGCTCAGCCCCAGACAGCTAAGGATAATGATCATCGTTCTTCGGAGATGATTCGAGGTATGGTCAGTGTTGACTCTAACTTAGTTGCAGTTTTTCTAGACGCAGGTTCCATCCACTCTTTCATTTCCACCATTGTCATTTGGAGCACGAATTTTCCGAATCAGTTTTTGGATTGATTCTTATAGCTAGAGATTTGTACTGGAGTAGATTCGACGATTATGAACTGGTGCCGGTAGTGTGAACTTACTCTAGGAGGCGCTAGCTTCGACTGGGATCTCATAGTAGCGACGATGAGTCCTTACGACATCATCATGGGTATGAAATGGTTATCTAAATTCCATGCTCATATTGACTCTATTAGGTGCAAAGTGCAGTGTTTCCACATCAATTGGACCAGGTTCACCTTCATCGGTGAGAAGGAAGCACTTGCAGTAAAGGAAGATCTTACTTGGATAAGGATGTAGCCGATCACTCATCAGTTTTCCTGACATACCCTTGGAGCAGTAGATGTGGAGAGTGCAAGCAATTCTGTAGTGGTGGACCAGCACATATATGATTTCCATGATGATTTTTGAGGTCAACCTATCATAGAGAGGTGGACTTTTTCATTGACCTCTACCCCGGAATGACACTGATATCTACACTAGCATATCGAATGGCTCCTACTATGCATCGAGAGTGGTGGGTAGAGGTGGAGGACTTTCTGGGGGATGGATTCATCCGGCCTAGTGTTTCAACATGTGAAACCCCCATTCTATTCTCCAAGAAGGAAGATGGATGATTTTGGATTTGATTCCACTATTGTCGTCAGAATCAGCTGACTGTGAAGAACATGTAACCACTCCTGAGGATTGACAACATCTTTAATCAGCTAGTGGGAGCATGGTGGTTCTCCATGATAGACCTTAGGTCTGGCTATCACTAGCTCACAGTTCGAGAAGATCATTTGCAGAATACAACCTCCAGGTGTCGCTACAACCATTATGTTTTCTTGGTTATCACATTCGGCATAACCAACACTCCCGGAGTGTTCATGGGACTCACGAACAAGATCTTCCATCCATACCTAGATCACAATGTTGTAGTCTTCATAAAAAAATCATATTCTACACGGCTACTGAGGAGGAGCATGACTACCATTTTCATGTAGTACTGGACACACTACGAGAGCACCAACATTATGGAAAGATCTAAAAGTTCCAGTTTTGGATCCAAGAGGATCATTTTTTTGGACATGTCATATCAGAAGCTGGAGTTATAGTAGATATAGTGAAGATTGATGTAGTAATTGCTTGGGAGCCACTATGGAGTGTGAAAGAGGTAAGATGTTTCCTGGGTTTGTCTTGATACTACCAGAGGTAAGTATCAGACTTCTCGAGAGTTACAGCACAACTATCATCCTTAACGAAGAATGGGATACCATTTATGTGGTTTGAAAGATTCTAGTAGAGCTTTCAGAAGCAAAGGAAGTGGCTAAATATTTCCCCTACCTTGAGGCTTCTAGAGGAGAGTGTAGGGTACGTAGGCTACTGTGACACATCAGGGACTAGACTCGGATGTGTCTTAATGCAAGAACGAGCAATGATCACTTATGGATCTTGTCAGCTAAGACATCATGAGAAGAACTACACCACCGATGACCAAGAGTAAAAAACAATGTTGTTATGCTTTATGATTTGGCGAAACTACTTGATAAGTGAGAATTTTACCTTGTCCTATGATCACAAGAGTCTCAGGTATATCTTCATTGAGAAAGACCTGAACCTGAGACAATGACATTGGCTTGATTTCCACCAGGACTATGACTTTGAGACAGTCTATACTCCCGGGAAGAGGAATGTTTTTTTTCAGTTTCACTCAGTAGAATAACTCATATACAGTTGCTAGGAGAGGAGACAGAGTAGCTGGCTGCATTACAGATATCCTTTGTGGATTGAGATGGAGCATCCTTCCTTCAGACTGTTATAGTCACTCCCCCACTTCATCAGTGATTCAGGGAGACACAATGTAGAAATGAAGACTACGAGACAAGACATGTATTCATATCCATAGGGTAGGTAGCTGAAAGATTTTCTGAATGTAGGGAGCATATCATCCTCTTCAGAGGACGTACTGTGGTACCGGTGGCCCTTTAGGAGGAGGTGTTGAGGGAGATTAAACCATACCCTCTAGTTGTACATCCACGAGTGGCGAGGATTTACAAGGAACATATATGATAGTATTGGTGGCTGGGAATGAAGAAAGAAGTAGCTAAGTTGGTCACTCGATGCCTCACATGTCATCTAGTGTAGGCTGAGCATTAGGTACCAGCAGGCTTCATTCAGACATTTCCCAAAGTTGATGTGGGATGGGATGTACATGAACATCATGACTGGACTTCAATGAACATCCAGGGTCATGACTCGATTTAGGTGATCATTTAACTACTCAGCAAGTCGACCTACTTCTTACAGATCAGAGAGTAGGGTTCAGTAGAATTTTTGGGATGCCTCTACGTGCAGTAGATTGAGTAGCTACATGGAGTACCTTATTCTATTGTAACTTATCATGAAACATGGTTTACATCCCAGATGTTGAAGGGTTAGTAAGAGGATTTTGGGATGCAGCTTCCTCTGAGCATCACCTTCCATCCACAGACGTATCACCAGACTCAGTAGACCATTCATACCTTTGAGGACATGTTGTTTGCTTATGTCCTCGACTTTGGTCATTGTTTGGAGGATCAAGTACCTTTGGTGGAGTGTGTATACAACAACATTTATCACTCCACTATTGGGATGGCACCTTTAGTGGCATTATATGTGCTACCTTGTAGATCACCCATCTGTTGGATTGACCCTGGGGAGTCAGCACTAGTTTGACGAGAGATGGTATGAGCTACCACAAAAAAGGTTCAAATCATCCAGGAGTAGATGAAGACTAAATAGAGTAGGCATAAGTCATATGATGATAGGAGACAATGACCTCTGGAGTTAGAGTAGGGTGGCCATGTCATTCAATAGATATCACCCCGATGAGGTCTATGGAGATTAGGTAGAGGCAGCAAGTTATCACCACATTTCATCAGACATTTTCTAGTCATTAACAGAGTTGGCGATGTTGTATAACACATAGATCTTCCACCTTAGATGCACCGGTTTCATGACGTCTTCCATGTATCCCAGCTGAGGAGATACGTGCATGACCCTTCTCACATCATCGACCATAGAGAGTTGGACTTCGATGATGGGGTTACATTTATGGTGTTCCAGGTGGAGATTGGGGATCTAAAAGATCAGGTCGATCATGGATGGTTGATACCTTTGGTGCATGTTTCCTGGTAGTACATGAACCTCCAAGAGAGAACATGGGATCATGAGGCTCATATTCGAGCTCAATACCCCCACTTTTTCACTTAGTTCGAGTTATATCTTACAGGGACATAAATCCCTGAGGTGGGAAGAATGAAAAGATCGAGAAATTATGTGGAATATTTTTTAAATACCTGGGATTTTTATGAGTCGGAAAAAAATTTTGGCACATGATTCCGAAGCCCAGTGTTCCCGAAATCAATTACTAATGTTTTGATCAGGTATGTTTAGTAAACTAACGAGTGGGTTTTTATAAATTTTGAATCGGTTCTCGGAATAGAATTCCGAGGGCACCATTGAACTCACAGAGCTGATATTCGCTTGTGATGACTTTAACCTAGACAACAGATGGTCGGAAATAAAAGTTAGTTTTTGGGTTTTTAGTAAATGAATTAAATAAAAATAAGTTTGTGTAAAAATTATTTTTATTAGTTGGTGAAACCATCTTGGAGGTTGGAGGTGGGGCCCACCACACCTTAACATCCCATAAGAGGTTATGGAGGTGGGTCTCACCCGAGATCTAAACCTCAGCTTCTTGTTTTTTTTGGTGGAGACCAACCTTGGTTAAACCACCTTGAAACTCCCCTTTAATATTTAGAATCACTCTGCCTTCCATTAACTGTAGGGGAGCCTCTTCAACACCCCTAACACATAATGTGACTAATACTTCACATTTAATCAATCACCCAATTTGAATTTAGCGCCAAAAATTAAATTATATATTAGCTTAATCCATTAATCCGGGTTGGAAATGGTCTTTTGGTGGATCTTGGGAGAAAGTAGAGAGCCTAGGTAGAAAATATATCGCCCATGAAGAACAATGAACATGTTATTCTAACAAAGTACACCCGCATGGAGTATTTTTGACATTCTTCATCAGAACCCCCTTCAACGTGGGACGTCTTTGACTAATCATCCCTCCTCATTGTTCTCAAAGAACCAATGAATGAGATTGGATTGGTAGTGTGTGGCAAGCACGACTTTTTCAATGAACAAGGAGCAAAGTTAGGGGGAATCAATCTTTGTTAATTGTCTCAAGTTCTTCATTTTACATCAAGGATTAAGAATCTAAGCCACATGAAATCAATCTAATATAGAGGGTGAAGGTAGAACAAACATGGCCTGACCCCTCCGCCTTAATTTTTGGGGTTTGACGCTAATCACGACATGAGTACCGGTTGAATGGTCTTGTAAAAAATGACTGTGGATCGATGGAAACGTCCTGAGGAGTGTGAAGATACTTCCGGAACGTGAATCAGGGTATCAGAAGTCATCCGGTGACCCGCAGAAAGTTCGTCGGTAGATGGAACCGATGAACGTCAACACATGGACAGTGGCGGTGAAATCGCGCCCCCGGAATAGTAGCCCGTGGAGGACATGCCACGACGGTGCAACGATGGCCGACAGGCCAAGGCGATGAAGCGACGGTCGGCACAGGCCTGGCCGTAAAGGAAATCGGAGGCTCGAGCCGTAGGGTTTCCAGGGAAGGCGCGGAGCAACCACGCATCAGGGTGGAGCAAAAGTGTGCCACGGGCCTGGTCTGTAGTGGTGCAGCAGCGGCCAGAGCAAGGCTGGACATTAAAAGGACCGGGGGCCCGAGCCTCCGGGTTGTCAGAGGAGGTGTGGCACAACTACGCCACGCTGGAGGCAGGTGGCCGCTCAGCCATCTAGGTGGAGTGGGACTAGTCGTGTAGGTCCCGCATGACACAGAATAGTGCCACGTGGTACTAGTTTTGTTTTCCCCCAATGGATAAGTCGTTCTAGAATCCAGGGGTCATGGCCTCCCCCCAGGATAGGGCTAGGGAGGACCCCACGAGCCACCAGTCCTGGTCCTCGCGCGGGCCACCCTTGCGGACCGGGTCAGATCCTAGTCTGGACCTGGGTTGGGCCAGGTCGGTCTGATTGGGCCGAAATGGACCTAGACCCACATGACATATTTCCAATATTTTTCTCATAACATGTCCTACCATTGTCTGATTGACAAACCAACTGCGAAAAAAAACCATGGAATGAGACAGTTCTTTTGGTATACCCTATGTGAGGTTTTGACACAGCCAGGGCATGGCCAGGTTGGATCGAACACAAATCCAATGAGGCCCTTGGAACAGAAATGCCAATAACTCTCATATCGGGCTTCTGATTGATGAATTATAAGTCACATTGTGTTTCTTTTGGAAATACAGATATTTTGGATAAATCGACATGGGACTTCGTAGAAGTTTACTTATCGACACTTGTCTTGAGGATCCGACCCTCCTAGAATCTTCCATGCTTTGTGTGGAACGATGTGGCTGGATATGCTCTGAATACTATTCCTGGTTGTAATGTGTGTTCGACATCTCTGACTACTGTTCATGGATGATATCTGGGTTCGACAACTCTTACTACTCTTTCGGGATCGTATGTGGGTTCGACAACTCTGTCAACTTTTCCTCGATCCTGTGTGGGCTCAACTGCTCTGATACAGTTCCTGGATCCGGTGTGGGTTAGACAGTTCTGATTTTTGTTCTTGGATCATATGTGGGTTTGATAGAATAGATGATTTAGTGGCTACATCTAATCATCTAGAGCTCTCTACAAATGTTGTATACCTCTTTGAGCTGAGTCAGTAACATTTTTCTTCCTCATGATTGAGACAGATTACTTAATAACATAGGCATATGTATCGGCATATACCTAAGTGGGTTTATATGATCAATTCAAACATTGTGGTTTCTAATTGTTGGCTTTTCTGTGATTTTTCGGTTCTTGTATTCATTACTAAGTAACATTATACTCACCCCTGCAGAGGCAATGCCTGCACCTCGTCGTGTTGGATGCAGACGATGGACAATGCCGACAAAGGCTGAGTGTACCCAGACTGGACAATACCTAGAGGTGGACCACACTGTGTGACGGTCCATGGATGATACAGATGGACGTGGAGTGAAGTGGAGGCTATATGTACCTACCCTTAAGGTATTATTTCCTAGTGGACGATCCAGGATATGTTTTAGCTTTTTACAGTATTGGTACTTTCATTTTCATTTACTTTATAGTTGGGAAAGTATTTTCGGCCCCATTTACTTTTCAACACTCTTTTGTTATACAGTTTTACTTACTATTATTCTTCCATATTGTACTCTTTTGTGTTCTTTTTCACATTATAGAGGAAATTCCTTCCCATTTTTCGGGATTTATGCCTTTGGTGCTAGTCGCCAACCCCTGGCCTATGTAATGCGGGCTTGGGGGTAGTCACGGTATGGGCCCCGGGGGAAGGATCGTGACAATATCATGTATGTAGAGGCACACCATAATCTCTATGTAACTCTAGATCCTAATATCTAGGACATGTTCCGACTTTGGGAGTCGGCCAACGATCACCCAGATGGAATCGTGCCCTTTGGACATCTGTGGTAAGCTTGACACAAAGTCCAGTGATTTTCCATCCCACGTACACTATAGACAATCTAGGTAGTGTGCTAATCCAATAAGATCCTGGTTCACAACCTTCAGATAATGGCACGTAAGGCACCATTGAACGAACTCTAGTACTTCCTTTTTCATGGTTGACCAGCATAACTTTCCTCACAAATCTCATTAATGATTCACCACGCAAGGGTGTACCGCTATGTGGGTTGTATGAAACTCCCTCATGACCTCCTCACTCAATTACACTGGTATAGTAGTGCATCCATTGAAATGAAAAATGTGCTCACCAACATAATAATATCCATAATTAGCATGACTTAGGGATAATTAACCATGTAAAGCCTCATCGTCAAAGTCCCCTAACCGTGCCTCCATAATTCGCAGTATGAGTGGAGTGGTGGAAAGAATCAATTGAAGTAAATATGGATATTCTCTATCAATGAATGATAACTGTAATGAGGCCAACTGTTCTGTTTCCTCATTCAACAATTGCAAGCTTGATCTCCTACTAAGTGCATCTGCCACCTTGTTCCACTTTACAAGAGCATAGATGACCTCAAAATCATAGACCCGGAGGAACTCTAGCCAACGAATCTATCTCTAATTCATATCCTTCTACATGATGATTTATTTGAGGCTCTTGTGGCTAGTGTAGATGATAAATTGCTCATCCATAAGGTAGTGTCACCACATATTCAATGCAAAGACTACCGCTACAAGCTTAGGATCATGGGTCACTATGTTATGCTCGTGTGTTCATAGCTTGTGTGAACCATAAGAAATCACTGCAAATTTTTTTATCTGGACAAAACCATGTCAGGTCCCTGATGCATCATAAGAAACTGCATTCGTGACACCCCCCTTCGGCTATTTCAAAATCTGAGAGCTTATCAAACTCTCTCTCAACTGCTCGAAATCCTACTGGAACATCATTGTACACATTAAGAGTTTACCCTTCCTAGTCAAAGATATAATCAGTGCTGATATCAAGTAGAAATCAGGAATGGATATCCAGTAATATCCCACTAAACCATGGAAGCGTCATACCTCTGTTACACTATGGGTTAGATCTCCTGCTAAAACTGCCTCCACCTTGGCTAGGTCCACAACTACTCTATCTGCTGAGATTACATGCCCTATAATTTGGACATCATTAATCTAGAACTGGGACATCAATGGTTTCCCTTAATGCTGGTGATCTTAGAGTACGTCTATAACCATCTATCGGTGTCTATGGTGCTTCTACTCTAATGTCATGTAAACAAGGATGTCGTCGATGAATACCACTACAAAACAGTCCAAATATGATTATAATATCCAGTTCATAAGTCCCATGAACATTGTGGGGGATATTTTATTGATGATAAGAATCACCATGTACTCATAGTGACCGTACAAGCATCTAAATGTCATCTTCGGTGTATCCTTGTCCCTTACCAGCAACTGGTGGCTACCTGATCGAATGAAAACCATCAAGAAACATTGTTCTCCTATTAGATGACCGAATAGGTAATTGATTCTAGGTTGTGGAAACTTGTTCTTCACCATTAACTGGTTTCTATACTAGTAATCCATGCACAACCTCAAAATCCCATCTTCATTCTTATAAAACAAAACTGGGATTGTCCTGGTTGAAATTGTGGGTATCACGTACCCCTTCCTCTACAAATCCTCTATCATAACCCCCAGCTCATGTATCTCTAGGAGTGACATCTGATATGATAGTGATTTTTTCTGTGCCGTCCTAGGATTCATGTTGATGCTGAAGTCGACCTCTCAATGGGGTGGTAGCCTTAGAACATCATTAGGAAAGACATCCTAATACTCTGCCACTACTACTGGGAACAGGAAGCTCACGAACACTGCTACTCTAAGAGTAAGGCCAGCTAACTCATGAGTGACCAGCTACACCCTCCTTGGTATGATCCCATTATATGCTTCCTTAGCCTTTTTTCACCCACCAAGGAAAACATCGTCCCATATCTACAAACATATTGTACTCTTCGCCAAAAGCATTCAATAAGAGCATGGACATAAGATAGACAATCCATCATAAGAATGATGTTTTAAGGCCTCGATACAGAAACCACGAGGGGCCAACTGAAACTCTCACCTCCAAGGGTAAGATAAAATGGGTTTCAAAGGTTGGTTATCATCAATTATCCTTTCATTGGTCACTACCAGCATAAGGATTTAGTCAACAGCTCTATCAGATTCTCAAGGATTCGCACAATAGTTACGATGAAGAAGGATGGATTGGAACCTGTTCCTATATGTATGGCAGCTAAGGTAGATAAGATATAGAACATAATCATATCATCCCTGGAGTCTCTAGGTATTATGCCTCAACTTCATGCAGTTGTACCCCCTATCGCCCTACTCCATAATCTGGGTGTAGACCTCCATGGTGTGGTGGTTAATGTAGATCCAAACCAATAGCACAACATGAATCTCTCCATGATCATCTGCCACATCCTGATTCATGTGCCAGATGTCGGATCCCAATTGATGAGGTCTTCACACTAGTATGCCAGCAGCTGACTGCCTTAGGTGGTCTCTGTTCTTCCAAGAAGCACTTAATCATTGAGTCCAACTCGAGCACTACATCATAAGTCCAAATCCATAGATGGAATGAAACTATATTGGATTTCAAGCAGTGTACCTCGTTCTAAGGTCTGAGCTCTAATGTACTGATCCCATACCATATACATCGAGTACCAAGCGAGCTTGGCGAATCTCTATGAATATTCAACCACCATCAAACGGCCTTTCTGGAGCTAGAAATGTTATTGGATAAGCATTAATATCCACAAAACCAGAGAGATTTCCTCCATAAAAAAATATATAATACTCTGTCTATGAAAGGGTATCATCGCCATGAGGTTGTGTGGTCAATCTAGCATAGTCCCGCTGAACCCTATAGAAGGCATGCTCCTAGGATCACCATCTGGTTCTCTAGTGTCATCACTAGACGAAAAACTCTAATCACCACCACAAGAAAATCCTCAAACACCTGAGGGTCCGAATCACGTCAGAACCAAAGGGGTCTCTGTCTCTTGAACTGAAGGGTTGCACTCAAGCTGCACCCATCTTCTATCGGTATTAATATTACCACAGGTTGCACTACTGGTATTTGGATAAGAGGTGCACCGCCTGGAGTTATTGCCTCATCACTGAGGAGGTAATCTCTGTTATTGTGCTGCTGAATCCTAGCTGGTATCAGTCGTGGAGGATTCCAGTATGTAAACAATATTTACCATGGTCAATGAATATATATCTGGATAGCTGGAATAATGGACATTGAAAAAATATCCCAATCCACTATGATTCATGTATCATTATTTTAAATCCCTGTAACTTGTGTTTTCCAGGACAGAGTTGAAAATTAGGATATTAGTGTCCTGCTGTATGGATATGTTGGCCATGTTCACCAGCACTAGAGTCCCTGGACATAAATCTATGCTTGAAACACTTTACAGTATTTCCCAAAACCAATATCACTGACTTTTGGTTCTAAGGTATAACCGACTCACTCTGATACCATTATGTCATGACCCATCCCATTGTGGTTGGTGCAACGACTCCCCAACCCCACCACCAATAGGCTAGGGGATAGTGACCAGCACAGAGTTGGAATATCACTAACATTGGAGGCATTTATTAAGTACCAATACAAACACACACATCTCCAAGACTACAAATACTAGAATGTAATGAAAACAATTATGGAACAACCAGCATGAATACAACTAAATCCAACCAACATAGTATGATAAAATGTAATTTATTGAATGTTAAACTGTGCGAGAATACAAGACCAAATAAACAAGTTAATCTTTAATCTACAAGTCCAATCTACAAACACAATGAGGTATTGGGTATCATGGTCATATTTGTCGAAACACCACAACATGTGGGAACTCGAAAATCCAGCTCCGGTTCTGGTCCAACGTGGAAACCTTCAAAAGGTTCTCAACTTCAAATGATAGGAAATGTGCCAACAAATCCTGTTCATGGGTGAGAATACCAATACTTATTAGAGGACCAGAAAAATGAAAAATTAAATCATGAAGAAATGGTAGAAACAACACTACAAAATATATTTGTACCGAACGTAATGAAAGAGAAACAAAAATATAGATATACTCAAAACTAGTACCCACTGTCTAGAGATAAGTCACATAACTACAAACCACAACTAGGGATTTAGATCAAAGCTTCCCCAATTTGCTCATCTGAGAGAACTCAGTCGATGTGTCTGATATCTCTGATGTCGTCCGTCCAATATGTACGGCTCATCGGGAAATATAATGAGAGTAAAATACACTCATTCCAGGAGAACAGACTCTTGTGTGGGGAAATATCATGATACCCTGATAAGGATCACTGCCAGGGAGTTGAAAGATACCACAACTCTTCTTAATTCACCTTCCAAGTAGAGGATCAATATCCATTAGGAATAGTCATGATGATGCCTCACACTACCTATGGTCATGAATTGATAGAGGATATCGATCTGGGCATCTCAGAGGGATTCCTGACTATATATCATAATTTCCTACTGAAGGGATCCAATTCTTACGATGGTAAATGATACCTAACCTTAAGAGGAATGATGAAAAGGGGAACTAACCCAAACAGAACATATCCATTGAATGATGGGATAGAAGACAAAGCCATGGACTGATTAGTACATGGAGTGTAGAATTTTCACATACCGTGTCTTTTGACCATGTGTATTGTTTGTTTACAACGACCCTTGTTATATGGCTTGTTGTGTAAAATGAAACGACACTGCATAGATGAATGTTCACATGTTGTGTCAAGGTTTCTGGGGTATGCTCTTTGTATGCTGGCCATGTGCCCGTACATGGGAACAACCCATTTATGCCAACTCTTGTAATCGACAGATAGGGTGACCCACATTACTGGCCTCTTATGGCTATGCAGTGGAGTACCTGGCATGTACTCCACCCCATGTTCATGTATAATCTGAGATACCTATTGAAACCCATGTATGGACCCACACTCCTTATCACAGTGGTCACACACCATGTCTATACTTCCTTTTTCCTGATACACCATCAACTGTTGGGTGGGGTCCACACACCATGTATCCTGGGAGGCATGTTGTGTTCCTCAATGCGTGCAGTGCAAAAACACTAGCCTCTGTCTTCGGTCCACACAGTGTGTATTGGGATACACGTATTGTTATCCTGAAATTTACATTAATGATGATCTTCAATGTTATTCCTCCTGTGATGCTCTATTCATCGATCCAACTATTCAATCGACCTGAAACTCATGTTTTTTGGTCTCTCAGACACCACAAATCCCATTCTGTCAATGTTGGACCTCCGATCGGCCCTAAAAACACGTTCTGATTCCCCCGAACAAAGAATTCATGATGAATGGTCTCTCCTAAACCATGTCAATTCCTATGTCGCTATGACCATCACACCTCTGTTAGGTAATCACAATGTCAGGTCTTAAATTTGGGATCGTGGAATTTCAATAAGGAAGTGAAATGTCTTAGTTTTTTATAATCCCATAAAGAACGCATTAATGTGGGGAAAAAAGTAAAGAATAATTCAATAAATAAAATAATTCCCTCACGTAAGAATGCATGATCTGCGGGTCTGCATGTTTTTCGGTTGATCCATGTTCAACATTTAATCCAAGAATGGGGAAAAAAATAATCAAAATTACTACCCCCAAATCAATTTGGTTGATGAAAAATCACAGTGTCATGTTCACTAGCGAGGTTTGACGTATCTGAGTTGTGTCAATCGATTGTGTCGTCGTCGTTCACCAATAAGTTCTCCCCCAAAGCACCAAAGGAAATCCTCAATTTGTAGGTTTATGTGGCTTACCCTGCAAAAATTTCCTATGAAATTATAAAAAGGGGATTAAATAGTTCATTTCATGAAATGAAAAAATTCACTATATATTATTTTTGAATTTTTTTTATTTCATTTAAATGTACAAAAACATATTTTGCAACTGACCCACGCTGGTCAATGTTATTCCCCGCCTAAGGTAAAGTTGTTGATTTGAATGCAATGAGCCCCTCAAATTTCGGATCTCTTCCCCCATTTTAAATTTATTCCACATTTTCATGATGGCTGATCAGATAGGCTGTTTAAAAGTTTAATTTATTTCAAAAATTAATTTCAGGCACATCGGTCCTCAAAATTACACGCCATTAAAAATCATGGTCTCAAAATAATTCCATAAAATATTTAAAAAAGAACTGAAAATCTGAGACATTACACACAAAGTACCAAATATTTTAGTATTTTTGGAAATTGAAATACCAACATTAGGTTTAAATTACAACTTGAAGGAAAAAATAGAATCTCTATTGGAATCAATACTAACCCCATGGTTAAACATTTAGGTCATTGATAATATACATCATCACTTCTTAGAGAAAAATATATATTGAAATCAGTCATATTAGATTCTTATAAGGGGTGGTTAATATTGTGGAAAATAATATAATAATTATGTATTTTTTAATTACTAATAACACAAGTCATTGGAACATATACATGAGCCTAATATGAAAATAATAAAAGATGAATAAATAGGTCAACAAAAATAATAACCTCTGAAAGAATATTACCATTGATATTATACATGCCTTTAAGTTACATGTATAATTAACTAATAAAACAATTATGTAATAGATACTTTGGACATCATAAAATACAATTAAGGCCTAGGTCAAGACCCTGATAAATAAATGGTTAGGGCATCTACCAAGAAACATTTCTCTTTTGTCTCATGGAACCTACCAATCCATCAAGGGGATATAGTGGGACCCAAAAATAACATAGTAATTCCAATTCATTCCTCATATAAAAGGGTTTAAATATATATTAAATATAAATATGTAGTCTAAATAAATTTCATTTATATAATCTATATCCATTTTGATTATTATGGTGAATTGTATCAAGATAGCTCACTGATATATAAAATGATCGTGATCAATTAAAAAAAATATCATATAATATAATCATAAGATATTGTTAAAAATAAATCCTAATTTTAGGAAAATGTTATTGATATAGATGAAAATACAACAATAAAACCATTGATGATTTATTGATGGAAATAACTATTTTACAATGCAAAGAAGTGTTTTTTTCGAAAAAATAATTTAAAATTTTCATAATAGTTTGTATAAAACAATTAATGAAAAAATATATTTTTAATGAAATAATTAGTAATTTTATAAGAATAATTGTTTCTTAAAAAAACTGTATGGTACATGAATTTGGGAATGAAAATGGAATGTCCTTTTAAATTGGGCATTATTATTGGAAATAGTTGATAATAAAACCTAGTAAAACAAGTATTTTCGAAAAAAAAGATTATTAAATTCTCTAGAAACAAAGGAATGGAAATTTTTCATAAAATTTACAAAAAATATATATAATATTATGAATTCAATTGGTGTATTGGGGGGATAATCATAAAATGGATATAAATATATGTTTGGGAGGAAACCCTTACGTTATATCAAAAATTAATCTTCACTTGTACATAAAATTGTTGATAATAAAATTATTTAAATTAATTATTTAATTCATAACTTTTATAAATGTATTTTATTTAATATATTTTTATTATATACATTTATGACCTTCTTAATGAACTATAAGATAGACTTTTATCATTTAGAAGTGTTCATTTCATTTGTTTTCATGATCAGTTTACATGCATATGATTATAGATGTTAATGTGAAATGAAAATTGATATTTATAATATATGATATATGATATCAATGAAAATACATAATAATTAATTTTTATATAATTCTTTTTGTTTTGTTGGGAGAGTATCAATAATTAGATAAGATGTTATTGATAATCATTTAGAATATTTTGGCAGTTTTTTGGTCTTCAGAAAATATTTTCTATTTATTAATCAAAATCATGCATATATAATATTGAAGAACATTACATAGGTTTTAATAAATATATTATAATCTTTTTTAACCATAAAAATGGTTTTATTACCATATATGATGGTGTAAATGGAAAATGAAAGTGCACCATCCTTGATATTGTAGAATTGACACTCCACATGCAATGTTTTCATTGTTAAAATAAAATGGGGATAGAAACTATTTTAATGATGGATCAAACATTAACATGATATAATATTAGTATATAAATGATACTATATTTACCAAGTCCCTATTTACAAGTGAGGTTAGGTAATGTTAAAAGATTTATATAAATTTAAAATAAAACATAAGAAAAGAAAGTGTAATTTTACCTCTTTAATTATCTTTCATGGAAACTACCTTAAGGGTATTGGTTTTTATATTTTGTTTATAAAAAAAATATCCATGTCCATGGGGAGGGTCATTGGAAGAGTACTGGAATGAAATTGTATGTGGTGAAAATCTTGAATGTATAAGGATATGGGGTGGTGATTGGTGGTGTTTATAGTGGAGGATATGAGTATTTTTTCCGAATATTTTATAATTCTCTCTAAATAATAATAATATATTTTTAATTATCATGAAATATATTAATATAATTAAGTATATTTCTATATTATGGGCTTACGTAATCCTTACATCGTCTACAAGTCCATAATTCTTGTATTTGGTTAAATACATTAAATTACTATAATATACAATTCACCAAAAGGTCAACTGTTTTAGAAATATACAAAATAATCATCGTAACCATTTTTTGATTTTTATATTTTAAAAATGAACTCCATTTTATGAGAATAATTTTACGAAATATTTTAAATTTATATTTTAAATATTATCATAAATTATTATAAAATTACGAATTTTAAAATTATACAAAAATTATACCATATGGTAAAATTAAATAATGTTTCATAAAATTATCTTATAATTATACGACAAATAATATAAATTTATGATTATATTTTATTAAAATTAATTTTCTATTAAATCATTATATTAATTATAAAATTGAAAATAACTATCTATGATTCATAAAAATATCTACACATAATTAATAATTTTAAAAAATTATTTATTAATATAGTGATATAATTATATCATATTTCCATAAATAAATGGCAATAATTTTTTAATAAATTTATAGGTGGGGTTATAGATACAATACAAAAATTACTACTCTTAAAAGTCTCATTTTTATTCTAATGTTCACATCGTTATTCATATTAAATTAAATAAAACCAAAAATTTACCAAAAATATAAACAATGTAATTTTTGATATTACAAATTTAAAATAAATTTAATTTTTTCCAAATATAATTTATAAAATTTAAAGTTTTTATATATAAACAATGTTCAAAATTAAATTTTTTTTAAAACACATTTTGAAAAATATTTCCCTTTAATGTGTGAAATTGGATTTATTTATATATTGTGCTATAAAATAGATTTAGGTATGATGTAAAAATATACATGATTTTATTTATAATATATAAATATCATTTCTACTATTTATTCATCCTAATATAATTGTATTCTTTTAACAATCATTTGAGAATAATGGTATCTAATTGTATACACCAGTTTTGTTTTAACATGGTGTTGTGTCAAACCTCTATTCTAAAATATATTCCATAATATCATGGTGTATTACATTCTTCCATATTAAAATAAATAGTATCATCTGAATTTTGAATTGTACTTCAAAATTTTTTTATTTATAAAACAATATTCTTCTGTGTAAAACTATCATTGGTAATTTTGTTAAATTAACATCTTAATAAGGGGAAATGGGAATTAGAAGGTCATCAAAAAACAAGGAATTGGAATAAAAAATAGTAGTGTGAAGTTAAAATATTGATATGGTAGAATAATCTAATAATTAAGATTAGTTGAAAAGTGATAGATAACATGGAAATTTGAATTTTATCCATGAAAAATTCACAAATTTATGATCGGTTAATATATCATTGGTTTATCTGAAGGAATTGAAAAAAAATAAAATTTTCATACAAAAAATTTTTATTTGATATATATAGAATTATTTTAATATTGTGATAAATTTACATGATTACATTTCATTTCATATTCATAATCTCATCCTTTGTATGTGATACCTTATATTATTAATTCATATTGCACACCTCAAGATGAATGTTAATGATAAATTTCTCTCGCTTGTAGAATTATTATCAAATTCTATAGATCAAAAATTCAAAAATTGAAAAAATTTATTTTTCTCTTGTAGTCATACATTAAACTATACTAATATTATTTATGTAACATAATATAATTCACCTAAAGTAATTAACTATTATATGATGAAACCAACATTAGTCTCCAATATTCAATAGTAATACCCAACGAACATTATAGTTCATTTATAAAATATATCATTACTAAAGGAATTTTATACACTAATTTAAACTCAAAAATATAATAGATTTTATCACATACACGTTTGAATAACAGCATTCACTCTTAATGTCTCATACCAAAAAACAAAACTTCATAAATCATGTAATCATTAATCTATGTCAATCATTTCCATAAATAACTATACTATTATATGCCCAATATTAAATCATTTTTACTCATATAGAATATTCCAAATCTATTACTTTTAATATAATGTTTAAAAAAATATTTTTGGATTCCCATAAAAGATAACATCTTATAAAATAACATTATTCACATAATCACCATATCATTTTTCCAATCCCATTGTTATCATTTTTATAAAGCAAACATACCTACAATCAAAATAACATTTACCTGTTAGATAGTGGAAATAATGTAATCCATGATTTTACGTCCTCATGTTTGATAATGGTAAACATTTCACATGTATCACCCTTGGTTGTGGATTATAACATAGTGGCATTTCCTGATGTTACATGTACTGACATGGCCAACATGTTGTCTGTTTCTAGAAATATATTCTTTAAATTAAAAATTATAGACATCTTTTTAATAAGGTTGTCAACTAAATTGAATTTTAACTATGGGGTTCAATACTACCCCAATACATATATACTTTATCCATTTAATTCAACAAAGAATCTTCCATTGTCTATATTTTTCTCAACAAAAGATGAAATTGACTCGGGTAATTCCATGGTTACCCATGATTAAGTAAATGAACTAAAAATGGATTCATAGGATGTTTTTTATTTCATTACATCAGAATATTCATTTTAGATCAATTATAATTTGATTTATGACAGTAAATCCCATGAATATATAATTTCATTGTTATGTTGAAAAACATTGTAGGGTGTATCCTTCTACATTTCATGAATCTTGGAAATTTTCCCTTATTTCCACAATGATATCCACCAGTTGAGGTCATATAAAATTCATGACTTTTGGCCTTTTTGAGATTAAGGGTTCAATATGATTTATGTTGTTAATTATATTTTGGGAAAAATGATTGGGATTAAAATAAATATTTGTCATTCCAATCAATATCAAATTTGGTTAATCATTTCCACCAAATTTTCTAACTTTTTCAATGTTAACATGAATCCTTATAGTACATTCCATTGACTAAAACAAAAAAGAATTATGTGAGTAACAATATCCATAGTGAGAAAATCATATTATAATTTATAGAATATCATGAAACCATAATTTATATATAATTATTTATAGGTATAAACTATCTTATATTATCAAATCCTTCTTAAATTTTTGAAATGGAAATTTTAATTATCCTAATCACGTCCTCTAAGAGTTTAAAACCAGGTGCATAGTAGAGATTGTTAACATATACCATGTTACCCAGGGTCAGTCCCAAGGCAACTTTTTCGAATGGATACCCATAGGAAAGTTTTTACCAGATTCATATCGACATATATTATCCAGATATTGATGTATTTATAAGAATAACAACATAATCTAAACCTTAAAAAACTGAAGTATGTTATTTGATAAAAATATCATTGTTCATATTAGGGTTATGTTCCTTAATAAATGTTTTCTAAATCATGTATATATATGTTCTACTGAAAAAAGGCTTACAATAAATATATGATCCCTAAAATAGTTTTATGAAGATGGATACTTGCATTTTTACATTTATATAATAAACATGGATGTTTCCTCCAAAAGGAAAATATAGTTTATTATATTTTGAAAACTAGATACAAATATAAGTTTTACATTTCAACTTTAATGAAAAAACAAAAAACTAAAAATTCTATTGGAAATATCCCAAACTCGTAGATTATCCTTGAATGTGTTTCATAATATACATCTTCACATCCTATGAAAAAATATAAAATAATTAATTTATGATATAATATGTTCTGTAAGGGTAGGTAATATATTTGTAGATAATATAAATAGTTATCTATGCTAACTGGCTATTGACACAAGCCTGTAGAATATAAACCTGAACAAGATATGTCAAAAATAATAGATGAATAAATACTATCATAGAATTATTTAAATAATAATGAATCATAACCATGGATATTCCACATGTAAAATATTTACATGAATAATCAATTAATAATCATAATTAAGGTATTCATATGAAAAATATCATTAACATATCTTCGAGGCCTTAACTGAGACACAATAAAATATATGGTTAATTATTGATCCAAAATACATTTTTTTGCCTCATAAGACTAAAAAAATGAATAAAGGGGGTTTATAGGGCCCCACTTTCAACTTACTATCTAATATTCACTCCTTTTATAAATTTTTTTAAACATAAAAAAGATATACATATAAAATGTAAATTACTTTCGCCATTATAAACAATAACAATTTGGAGTAGTTTGTGAATGGTATTAAGATAAAACATCCACATTAAAATCATTAAAAAAATTACAAAAAAATTTAGATAATAATTATAATATAATATCCACAATTATGAATAATATTTTAAAAAATGGGTTCAAATAGATTCAAATACTCGAATAATAAAATTGATTAATTCATCACAGAAAAAACCTTTTTTAATTTGTAAAGAAGTGTACTTATGGAAAATTCATATTTAATTAAAATAATTGTTTTTAAAAAATAAATAATGATAAAATATTTATTCCCTTGTTAAAATTAGATATTTTTTAAAAATAATGGTATTTGAAGACAAATAATATATGGCCCTTGTAATTGTGTAGGAAAATGATAAGCTCTCTTAAATCGGGATTCCTTATCGGGAAGAGATGAGAATTGAACCATACAATATAGGTTTTTCCCATTGATAGAAGATGAATTTATACGAATACATAAGTATGGAAAATAAAAAAAATGATTTGGAATTTTTATATAAAAAAATATGAATTATATTGTGATATATACTGAGAAAACATAACCCATATGAATATAGATTTTCAGTGAGAAACATTTTTTCTCTGAATGCATTTAACATTTGTACATAACATCCTAGATAATAAAATTAAATATATTAATTACTTTATTAAGAACCATTTTCAAATTTTATTTATTAAATATAATTTAATTGTGTTCATTAGTGGTATTTTTGGTGGGTTATAGGATATAATTTTATCAATATGGAGTGTTTGTTTCATCGGTTTACAAGATAAGTTTACTTATATTTGAGATTGTATTTTTATGTAAATTGGAAATAGATATCTATAATTAATTTTTTATTTTATTAATTACTATACATAATATTAAATGCCTACATAAATAATTTGGTAATTTTGGGTCAAGATGAATCAATAAATTAGACGGTAGTAATTATTGAATTGATTGTTTTGGAGGTTTTTAGATCATCAAAAACTAGTTTGTCTTTTTTAATTTACATAGTATCTATATAATATTTCTAGAACATTAACTAGGATTATGTTAATATATTATATGCATTCAGAAATAGAAAAATGGTTTTTTAGTAACTTAAATGTTTTAATTTAAAATTTAAACACATCATCCATGATATTAGTAAATTGAAACATCCCAGACAATGTTTTAATTTGTAGAATAAAAGAGAGAGAGAGAGAGAACAGAGATTGATGATGGGTCATCCATTAACATGATATAATTATAGTATAAAAATGATAATGGATTAAACATTTCTATCTGTTTTGGGGAGGTAATGGATTGATTAAAAAATAAAATAAATTGAAAATAAAATAAATGATTGTTGTTTTTTGGAACATAAATTCCCCTCCTTGAAAATCTATTTAAGGAGATTGGTGTTGGTATTTTGTAGAGAAAAAAGGATCATGGGCATTAGAGACAGTCTAGGGAAGATAATTAGGTTGAAATTTCAAAATTATCAATTCGTGGAATGTGTGTGGTGAAGGGGTGGTGAGGGGTGGTATTTATAGTGTTGCACAAGATTTTATTTAAATATTTTATTCATTTCATTATTATTTTGGTTAATAATATGAATTGATTGATAATTATATCCAAATATATTAAATTTAAGAACGAAAATTCTATACTACAGTTTTACATTATCCCTATATCAACTATGACTCCATAATTCATGTATTTTGATCAATATTATAAATTAAATTTTTTTACAATTCACTAAATAATATTCAATTTTAGAAAAATCCAAAAAATTTACAGTTATAAATATTCAATTTATTGAATTAAAAAATTTACTACATTTTATGATAATAATTTTATTAATATGTTAAATTTTCATTTGTAAATAAAATTTTCATTTCTTTTAATAATGACATTTTAAAAATTTTAAATAATTTATTTTACAGTTCCAATAATAAATAAGTGTCTTGTAATATTATCACAAAATAATAATAAAATGAAAATATTAATATATGATTATATTTTCTAAAAATATATTTTCTTTTAAATAGTTATAATAATTATGAAATTGAAAATAAATATCTATGTTTAATAAAAAATCAAAACTTGGTTAATTATTTCCAAATCATTTAATTACCAATAATATGATATTATTAAATTGTATTACAATTTATAAGATTCCTATTTCTTTACTTTCATGGGTGAGGTAATTTTTATAATTTTAACATTACTATTTCTAAGAGTCTTGTTATTATTCCAATGATAACATTACAATTCATCAAAAAATAAAACATGTCAGAAACAAATCAAAAAGTTATTCAAATAAAATTTTGATTTTACAATTTAAGGAATAATATTTATTTTTTCATATAAAATGTATAAAAGTTAAAAAAAAATTAAAATTTAAACATGTTATCTATTAAAAGTTGTTAAAAACATGTATATAAAAATGTATACTTTTTATGAGTGAAATTGGATTTATTCTTGCCTTACGATCCGAAAAATATATATGATTAATGTAAAAAATATTTGATTGAATATATAACATGTAAAATTATATAATAATAATTATTCCTTACAATTTAATTAGAAGGTTATATAAATAATTTTAGATCAATTATATTTATTTATATTTAATTTTATTAATCATGATATTTTTTAAATCCTATGATGTTGATGAAATTTAATTTAAAAATATATATACCAAAAAATCCTTGGGTGTTACACTAACCACAATGAAAATTTAAAACTATTTATAGAATTAATTTTGTACTAAAACGAATTTATCATCATTAAAATTTTTGATAATATGATTTCAAATATTTATTCATTTTTATCACATTAAATTCATATATTGTTTACAGTTTAATTTACAATTAATGTTGTAAAACACGATGAAATTCCATTTTTTAGGAAACAAATGTTTTCTTAAGTATAAAAATATTCCATAACAAAATAAAAACATGATTAATTAATATGAGAATAATTTAATGAAATATATTATAAACGAACCGATATTTCTGTTAGACCCATTATAAAATCGAAATTATCGTTTTAAATTCTTTATACCAAAATTTAATTTTTATCCAACAAAATGTATATTTAATTTTTCATTGAAAAATTATTATGATCATAGAATCATCAAAATATCACTCTTTTATAATTATTAAATTTGGTTTTAAATAAATAAGTTAGTATTTCTCTATATATTTTCTAAAACTTATGAAATTTATAATATTTATTTCTCATAAAACCGAAAAATTAAATTTAAGGAATTTTTTATTGAACACATAATAAAATTATTAAAAATTTATTTTTTATTTATAAAATATGATTATTTAATCAATATCAATAAATCTTATTTTTAATAAAATCACTTTTTTTTACATCAATTTTAGTATTATTTTATAAAGATATACTATATAAGAATCCATTTATGTCAATGTTTTCATGTATTGTAATCTATCAAAGAAATAAAATTTATTTTAAGAGAAATATATCATAATATCCTATGTGGTGACATTATATCCTCATTAAAATTAATTTCAACCTCATAAATATATCACACCCATATTAAAAAAGGGTATATATATACTTTATCACATCCATGGTTTCTAATGAATCTTATTCCAAAGTTTGATTCTTCTTAGAAAGATTGACTTTTGGGGTAGGCTTTTCTATACCACATTATCACTAAATTCCGATATTTCTATTTTTTGTTTTTCATAGGTAATATAATGCTCTAGATGTGTAAAAAATGATTTCTGAACTTGTTATAGATTAGGTAATTATATCCTCGTGGTAGGTACATGGAATATATCATGAACATGAGAGAGGTTCATTGTATATAAATAATGATAAGATATCATACCTAATCGATCAAGAATATCAAAGGGGTAAAAATACTTGGTCATAATCATCTGTTATATATGAATCTCATAAACAAATTCTATAGTGAAATTAATCAAAATATAATCTAACCAACACATTTTTCCAAATATAACCATATATTATCATTGTAACATTTCTTTTGACGATAATATTACTTAATTTGTTGCTAAATAAATCTGATATGATCTTCCATTTTATTCACTAACACAAATATTTGTAGATTTATTTCTCAAACTCCATCCCATGAAATGGGATTTATACATTTATTTCTATATATATATTCAAATATAGTCATCTTATGTCTAAAATATAATATTTTATTGAACTAAAATTCTATTAAATGAATGTAATCATCCAAGCCACCATTGAAATCCATTGAATATGATAAAAATATCCAATATATTTTCAATGATTCCCTCGTATAGATCACATACGTTTGTATGATATGAATTATATAAACTCATATCCATATTGAGATAAAACTAATGACATAATAGTAACATCAAGGTCGATAGAAAAAATTATTTTCATAGCTATAAATAAATTGTTTTTATTTGTTGTCTATCAAAACAAGTTTGATCATGGAGTTGTTTGGAAATGGGATCTTATGGTCCAAGTAGATTCAGTGTTGAAGGTGTCATAATTTACATGTGACTTATGAACCATGGGGAAAAAAATTCAATGGATGTGAATTGTTTTGATAAGAATGGATTTATAACACTGAATTTTAAACATATGTAGAAGAAAAGGATTTAATGATTGCTAGTGTTTCATAATGATGTGTAAAATCAAAAAGAAAACTAGTGTCATAATAGTTTAATGGTTCAAATATGATGTTTCAAAAATAATTCTTTAAGCACGAGGGAAATAAGGTTTTTTATTAGATTATGAGAAGCATTGTTAATAGGAAATTATCATTAATTCATTACGTAGAAAAGTATCTACATTAATCTGAGTGAATATTCTCATAAAAATGTTATAGTGATATAGAAATATTTGAACATATATAAATATATATAGGTGGATCTCATAACATGAGGGGTCTATATCGTATATAAAAATTGAGAATCAATATTATTTCATTAAGGTCTTTTGAGAACTTAATTATTCAACAAATTATGAAATTATTGTCCACAAAATATTCATGAAAATTTATGGGTTGTATCTAATTGATAATAACTAATTTATTATACAATACGATGTTTTATGAATATTGAAATATTAATGATTATTCTTATTTTTTTAATAGCCCTGAGCTTCAATATAGTTCCGATATTTAGACAAAGTAGTTGTTAATCATATAGTTAGTGTGAAAAAATCTTCCAAGTTCATTGATTATTCATTTTAGTGTAATTAAAATTTCATTCTAATTAAGAAAATAAAATTTATACAAAATATATATATATGCGACCTTCTCTGCAATAAATTGA
Source organism: Viscum album (assembly GCA_963277665.1). Classification (NCBI taxonomy): domain Eukaryota; kingdom Viridiplantae; phylum Streptophyta; class Magnoliopsida; order Santalales; family Viscaceae; genus Viscum; species Viscum album. The sequence goes on along the minus strand of OY728133.1, from coordinate 144,949,559 downwards.
TTAATACGTTACAAAAGTACGTGACAAAGGGGGAGTCAATGGAAGCTATATATAAGAGGCAGTGGGTCATCCCTAATGTTCTTGTAAATGAATATTTCTAGCATAGGGTGACTATGGATGACAATTTGTATTTTACTATATCTAGAAAATCATGGTGTTTATTGAAATAATAAAAAAATATTTATTTATGACATTATATTATCTTTTTTATAGTAATAAATGTATAACTATTATGTTAAGATTCTATTTCTACATATGGTTTTTTAAGAATTCAATGATTATATAAAATAGTTTTTCCAATTTCCTTCTAATTTTGAAAACTGTTATATATCATGGAATGAAAATTTTGATACCCTGAATCACCCCACCATTCTATCGGTGTTTCAGGTTTTTTCAAGAGGTATCATAATATATTGGTTATAGGGATTAAACATTTCGTCTATTTTTTTCATGGAGAATTTAATGAAAGTTAGAAGAGTTCCCATTTTTCAAGTAAAATGAAATAAATATTTTTAGAACTAAAATGACATCCCCTATGCAATATCTAAAGATGGATGTAATTTATTTCATAGTTTAATGAATTCAGTTTAGTGATGTCACCAGTCATTCTATAGTAGAAATAGGTAGGTAAATTGTTTTTATAGTTTCAGGATATCAAAATTATCTTACTCAAGAACTGTTGGATCAAATCTATTTATAGGTGATGTGTTTCACTATATCTACATCAATGTGGGAAAATAGTAAAATATATATGATGATGAAAAATTAATTGGCAGGCCAAATATCAGATATTTTATTATCATTTTTATTATTTAAAAACAAATCCAAATGAAAATACAAAATCTTTCTTAAATCACATTTCTAATGTTTTATGAGCTACTCAATGAAATGGGGAATAAATTAAAAATATCTAAATTTGGATAGAACACTAGAGATGGATTCCACCTTTCTGTAATCCTTATATTTATATCATTGGTTAAAGAGATACTTAATGATTTATTTTAATGACCTACTAAGTAGTTTTTTATTTAATGAAATGGGATTAAACCCTTAATATATTACAATTCAAATAAGTAGTGAAATGGAATTAAATAATGTAAAAAAATAGAACATAAAATTTAACAAATGATTTAGATTATATGGATGATGATCTTATTATTATTTTTTTCCAAAACACCAATGATAAGAAAATGGAAATTTTTAGACAATCATCAATAATATTGTTTTCACAGTGGTAATATAGGGATTTTTTTATTTCTCAAGAATATTTAATGATGTGTAATGTGATGCAAAAATGATGTATATACCTAAAATGAGGATCTTATAAAAGGAATGAATCAAATTAGGAAATAAATTATTGATATATAATTTTTTCTACCAAGAGAAAAAATAAAATGATGCCTTTTTAGGGGATTATTAACTAGATATTAAATCTGATATTGAATATTCCATGATGGATGATATGAAAATGTATGAACCATTAAATGATAATGATAATCAGTTAAACTATTTTTAGATATAAATAGGTGACATGAGGGTTATCCTGATGATCTTATCATTTAATGAAATAAATACAGAAATATCAGTGATCTTTTAAATGATTCATTAGATTATGTGAATTTTCATGTAGTATAGACTGATCAAATACTGGTTGATGAAAAGAAAATTTGAAAACTTTTCAATGATAATAATATGAAGATAATTTTGCACTATAGGTTTAAGAGATAGAATAACTCATCAATGTCCTCGCATTAGGACTAGTGTAAAATGATACAATAATTTAATATATGGTGGAATAAGTCATTTATTTAAGGAGAAAACTGGAAACAGAATCAAAATCAATAGAAACAATGAATAAATTAATGATTACAAGGTTTTCAGATGAATATATTTAATATAGAGTTAAATATTATTCCATGATTAGAGAAATCATTTAATGAAAGAAGATTTAAATTTATTATAAAAGTAGAATTGGATATGATAATGAATTATCCAGGTCTGGAAACCGGATGAAAAAAGTTAAATGAATTAGAATGTTATAAAAACCCCCAAGTCACATTATGTCCTAACATAGATTGCTTTGACAAAAACATAGAAGAGAGTTGAAAATATTCCTCAATTATCAAGAATGATTCACTGGTCAAAAACTTATACAAGGTAAGGTTACATTTGGTGGAATAGAAGTAATAATATATTTCTTCTTATGAAATGAAAATTATGTGCTTCTCTGGATCATATCATGTATTTAAATTATATATCAAACATCATTCGAGATATTTAAGCTACTAGAAGTTAACAATGTCAAATGTTAACTCATAATTCATCATAAAGAAGAAATATTTTTTATGTATATTGTGTTCCATGTTATAAATTTTCCTAGATTACAATTAATTGCTATCATAGGAAAGGTTTGAACAATAACTATAGATCATTTTGGAAGCCCAATACTTGTCAGAAAATCAAATTAAAACATGAATATATGTAATATCTCTTGAAATAATAATAAGTGTATTATTTAACCATGTGTGTGGAAAATATATTAGAGATTTCATTTTTTATCAAATCAATTAGTTAACTCATTAAACAAAAGTTAAATATTGAGAGAGAAAAACTGAAAGAAATCACTCACAATGAAAAAAGTAATTAAAGAATCTAGATTCCTGACATTGGGATTTCATCAAACATGCTTGAACATATATTTTTTTTAAGAAATGAAAATAAAAGGGATGATGGAACAATTATATTCAACGATGATAGTACCTTATAAATCCAAGGTGGTGGAAATACAAAATTATCAAATGATGTGATAATGAAAAAAATATTTCCATATAGGTATTATATATCAAAAAATCATCAATGTGAGTTGGATCTTTATCAAATTAGTGGTATTGAAATTTAATCATTAGGGGTGAACCATAAAATGTAAGTCATGTAATTCTCTCATGAAATGCTTAATGAAAAAAGGTTATGTTTACAAGGTATATAGAAAATAAAATAGTTTCTTATTATCAATTGAAGAGGAAAAAACATAGGGAACAAGATTTTCTGTAAAATTAATTAATATTTCATGGAAATATTATCCATGCGAAAGGATTTTTTTGAAATTCTATGCCTAATTTTGTGATGTTGAAAATACATGTGATTATTTTAAGAAATGAATGATAGTAAAAAAATTCATATTGCCTATGAAAAAAAGAAATTGAATATTTTTTATCTAATATTTATAGTTTTGTATGGTCTAGTGAATGTGGATGAAAAATAAGGAGGTAGAAACATCAATATCGTTATTAATGATTATAGTAGAATAACATGTGTGATATTTATTCTATGAAAATTGGAATTTATTTAGTTCATGATGAGATATATCTAATGTGATGATAATTTAACTAGCTATATGTCAATATATTAAAATCTAATAATGGAATGGAACTCACAACGATTGAATTATAAAATTAACATGAATATATATGATCATGAATGAGGTTTCATCCTAATGAACATCTAAAAAAATTCATTTATTAAAAACATGATAGTTGAATTATACTTCCAAGAAAATGTTAATTGAGTGGTTTTAGTCTAAACATTATTGGAATGTGGTCATTAATGTTGTGGTGTACACTAAAAATTAGACAAGAATGTGTATAGTAGATAAATTGAAACCAAATGACATATGTCATGGGAGTAATACAATACTATATTATATTTATGTACTTGAATGTAAATATTTTATTCATAACAATGAATTAAATTAGGGAATGTAGGATGATGTTATATATGATGGAATATTCCATCGATACTCAAGTAAGATTAAATCCTATAAATAAATCAATAATCATTTATAAATTATTACGCATAAAAATAATGTCAAAATCATTGAGGATCAAATTATGAAAACCATGAGGTGCTAATATGTTGTTATGTTTGAAGATGAATAACAATGTGGAAATGAGGCATATTCAAATGCATAAATAGTGGAGGGTATTCCCATCATTAATATATATCTAATCAATATTGATTCGTAAATAGAACCAGACGAGGAATGAAATTGTATATAAAATATACAGGATCCCCATCAATGAAATATCAGAGTTAATGTTAATCAGTATAGTATTATTATATATTTTAATGAACCTATATTTATAAGGATATTGTTTAATTAAGAAAATTAGACTCTCTTATCAATTTTTGATACATCCTAATTTTATGAAGCTCAATTGGATGAGGCGTGGATTATGGTTTGAAATGAAGAAACACATTATTTTGAAAAATAAAGAACATGAGATCAATTTTAGAGACCGTAAAATAAATATTTGATTGGAAATATGTGGATTAAAAAATTTTGATACACTAGGATATGTTATCATAAAAAAGGCATGTCTGGTGTATAATGGTTTTTCATTGAAAAATGGAATTCATGTTGAAGAAAAAATATCTCGAGTTTCTCAACATATGTTAATTATTCCCCCTATCTATGGAGATTCAAATAGGGTTCCATGTTTTTTAGATAGTTGTGAAAACAACATTTTAAGGTGTTTTTCTTGAATAATAAGCCATCATTTAACAACCAATGGTATTTATGATTGGTAATGATGAAAAAAGTGTTTATAGATTAATAGATTCAATTTATGTTCCAATATATGAACCATGAGTTCATTATTCTTGTTTTGATTATTATTTGATGAATGTATAATTTAAATGAGGAGGTTATGACAATAATATATCTGTGAATAATTAAAAGGGATATTAATAATGGGAGCCTATGTTCATGTATTATGGAACATTTTGCCGAAGAAGGCATGGAATAGTGTAATAATTCACTAAACATGTGAAAATGATATTTGAAATGTCGATTATTTGTGAGTTGATGTAATTTTTTGGTTAAAGATAATTCAAAAGTTGTAATACAAAATTATTTCATTGTAAATTCATAAAACAGAAATGATGAATATACTAAATATGGGTGAAACTAAAACAATGTTGACTATAATAACTGAAATGATAAAACAGGTAATTAAAGAATATTGGAAATCTATTGATCCCACATTGTATAGGATAATCATTGGATGCTAATTATTTTTTACTAAAAAATTTCATAATATCTCCATTGACTCATGTATAGTTGTGTTCTCCCAATGTACTCATTTGTATGAGGTTTTCACAGAATTTGAAATAATAATGAGATATATTCATGTTACCCTCTAATTAGGATTATACATTGTATTATAAAGATAAAACTTATTTTCAGACATTGGGATTCAGAAATTAGAAGATATGTGGTATATCAAATGTCATCATTTTTGGATGAATTCATTATTAGAATCCAATGTTCTGGATGGTTGTAAAATATTTAATAATTTAGTACCTATAGTATGGTTAAAGAATAGTATATCTCACTTAGAAAGGAATCTACTAAAGAATTTTTTATAAAGAAACAACTTACTAATATTTTTTTGGGAGATACAATTAGTGGTGATAAAAAGACAACAAATTACAATAGAGCATATGATAAATCTATTTCAACACTCTTCCACCAAAATATATTGATATTAGATATCAATTCTTGGTTGATCAAGTTGTGATAAAAATAAATCATTATATAAAGAATTTTCATGTGGAATTCATCCTCATTATGCCTTTAGAATTTCCAATAATTAATAAATATCTATTGAACCTTAGTATTCAGCCACCTCCCATTTCATGAGGAGGATATGGTTTCTACCCTCTCCAAATTTTACTCAAAGATATTAAAATGTTTTTAGATTTGATCAAATTATATAGGATTTGATATGATCTACGTTGTTTTTTGTGTACAATAACACTAATACAATTTATTCGGAACTATTTCTCAATGTGAAGAATAAAATTCAAAGAAATATTTGATTGTAGGATAGGTATTAATATCTATTGAACATAATTTTTGTCACTTTTGTATTCTACATTAATATTTTCTCAAGTATACATAGAGTGACAAATTATTTATTTTTCCCCTATAATTTTTTTTAGTATATTACTTTATATAATTTATCTATATATTTCTATCAAACCCAATGAAAATGATTATTGGATCCAAGGTTTTTCACAACAATAAATATATTTTATTTTTGTTTTTTGTCAGTCCATACTATCATTATAAGATACATTTCATAAAAAGTAAAATTTTGGTGTAGTTGAGTTCAATGTTGAATGTTGCATATTATACTAGTTTTAACCTGTTTTAGCTCAATATATAAATATTAAAGTACCTTATTAGTGAAATATGTATTTTCATGAATGAATCATTAAAAATATTTCAATTTAATAGATTTTGTGAAGGTCGGACTTCCATGAAGATATAGAGCTTCAAAAAGGAATATAATCTAGAAAATGTTAGATGGTACATGGATTAGTTTCTGTGAATAATTTTTGAGGTTATATGGAAATAAAGTATGATACATAATTAAAAAAAGCTTCACAAAAGGGAGAATTTTCCCAAAAGGAATCACGAATAAAGGGATCTTCATGAGCATGGATGAAGAGGTTCAGGTAATTTTTCAGTAACTGATGAAATCATCATTACAGAGGAAATGTATATAATTCAATGTTGACTCAACTTATGAATGATTTATAGTGTATGGAAAAAGGGTGAATCACACATTTTATTAAATAATAGAAGAGGGAAATTCCATCAAAAATTTTGATCACATCATCCTGAAAACTATTAAAATAATAATGGTTTAAAACTAAATAATGCAGTGGAATTTCAAAAAAGGGAGTTTTTTGAAGAATGAGAGTTGTCTGGAATTTTGGAGTTTCATGAATTCCTTGATATAAATGACGATTAAATGCTCCATGAGTAGTAGTTTATGAACATATAGTTAGATTGATAGTGTATTTAGGGTGATAAATATAGGATTATAGTTCAATAATTGTCTCATGATAATTAGGGACAAAAACTAATATTCCTCATATATTGTGATGTCATTAATATTATTAATTTGATTAATACATCATCCAAGGTAATAAGAAGGGGTGGTTTGAAATAAGTGAGTGGAGGGAGGTAGTTTTCTATCTCTAAAATTCTTATGTAGATTATATTCCAAAAATAGCATGATCATGTATAAATTAAGTAATATAGAGTATATAGTGATGTTTATTAGATTTTGGAATGATCGAAACACTATTAATGTATGATCCATGGAATATACCTTAGTTTTTAACCCTAAAAAATATCAATTATAGTTTATATTTTCCAATATAGGTGTTTTAAAAAATTTCATGATTACATTAGAATGGTTTATAATGTTCATACCAATATGGAGAAAAATCTATCTCACTAAAAGAAAAAAATTAGACACCCTGATTCCCCCCTCCCCTTTAGGGTGTTCTAGTATCTCACTATAGTAAACATCATATCTCGATTAGATATAATATAATGTGTTACTTCTTACAACTATACCATATTATTTATGTATATTATTGAAATATGATCAAGTAGGAGATTTTCTCTAATATATATTATGAAAGACTACATCATCAATTGATCAACATCAACCTAATATATCTTTATAAACTTTATTACTTTTCTGGAGTTTCATGTCTGGTATGATTAATGGTTGTTTAATAACATTTGATATCTATCTCCCATCCTTAAAATTATGAAATAAAATTAAAATATAAACATACTCTAAAATAAATCCCTCCATGTTTTCCAACCAGAAATACTATTTCTGATCATTACACATATTCATACATATATGATGAATAGATAATAAGAAACTATACGGTTCATACACTATCATCTGTTTATGTATTTTATTCATGATCCATACACGTGGTTCCTAAAAATAATAATTCTATAAAAATCAAGGATGGTCAAAATAACATTTCTCAATGTATTTTACAGTGAAAAATCATTATTTATGACCACTTTAATCAAAACATGGAATGATGATTAAACACCCATTTGAGAAATATAGAATATCAACCATTACAGAAATATTTTTATATACTTCATTTTGAAATAAAAAAATATTGGATCATTTATGATCTATATCATAGATAAAATGGTATGAATAATTTGACTATAAGTATCACCCTCGAGTTCATATTCTAAGGGTGGTAGTGTTTTGTGTAATTTTAATATTTAATCAATTATACATATCTTATATATAACATTTTTAACACTTTATGAGTTTATATATACTATAAAATTTATGATAAGTATATATATCACACCAATCTCATAACAAATAACACCCATGTATCAATAATGCATAAATTACAAATGTTATTTTTAAATCTCCAGTTGGATAATTTTTCCCTTGAAAATACAATATTCATGAGCCATTATTTATAACCATTTAATTCTATTGGAGTATCCACCCCATTCACCTCTTCGACGAATGACACTGGATATAAAACCCTTCTCAATTGCGGGGTATTGTATGCATTTCAGCACGTAGTAATAATCTCTTTAGTCAATTTAAATTTTGGTCACACTAATCTAAGTCACTATAAATGGTCTAGGAATAGATAAAATAACATTATATTTTTATTTTTCCATAGGTATTAAATTTTTTGATATTATATATTCCATGAATCAAATTTTTTTAGACATAATTAAGACATGGAAAATTTTTCTTTCATCTTTTACATTCCATGGGTTCTAAATTGAATCCACAACTGATCTGTACAATCATACATTCTCTTTGAATATATAAAAATATATTCTATAAATACTACCAAAAATTGATATATGTAGTATATAATGACTATACAGATTAAATCTACTATCATAAAAGGGAAAATTGTATGAAAATTTTACATCTTTATAAATCTAGCATGTTCATGACTTATACGTAATTATATCATTGCTATATCATTCTTCTTGGACCACAATTGATGATATATTGAACAAATTTCCAGTTTATAAAATCATTGAGCTATAAATAATTGATCAAATATTTCATAAATATGGATTAGAGGATACTTTTTTTATGGAAAACTTTTTCATTTTATAATAATAAATGTACAGTCATATCGATCAATTTTCATTTCAACCAAAACAATAGGGGCATCAAATGGTTTTGTATATGGCGAAATGAATACCTAATCGAAATTATACTAGAGTTTCTTATTAAAATTTTTCAACTCAATAGAATCTATTATTTATGGAGTATTTTAATTGTGTTTATCATTAGTTATATCTCCTATTGAACATTAAAATTATTTATTTGGAATAATACTAAGAATGTAGTATAGAAAAACAAAAAAAAACTCCTACATAATACACATAAAATAATATTTTATTTTCTCCACAATAATAATTGTAAAAATCAACTTTAGAATACAAATTAGTACCCATAAAATTTACAAAATTTCCATCATAAGATCATAATTATCATATCACTAATATAAAATCTTATGATTTTTTTGAATATTGAATGTGAAACCCCTTTTCATGAAACAAATGTGGAATTTATGTATATAAATTCAATCCATTCCATAGATAAAATAAAATTTCAATAGTGGGGTAATAAAAATACCTATTTGGATAACATTACCTCACACATCAATCGAAGAAGAATCATAGACATGAAATGTGATCATCATACCATTCGGTGGCTTCATTTCTAATTCAATATCTAATCATTGTGGAAAATAATAACAATTAAATGGAACATTCCATGATAAAAAGGAACACAAATAACTAGTATTAAATATTATTATTTTATATTTTTTCATACATATCCCCACATCGACAAAATCATTATATATTAATTCACTTCATAAAACCAAAATTGTTATCATGAACATCATGAAATATTAATCAGATTGATCAATTATAATAAATAATAAAATATTATGTATAAATAATGAAATATTATTTTCAAACTATGTAAATATAGGTTTATCAAATATAATTCATCATCCACATCAATTAAAATTCTTAAAAATTTTCAAAAATATAATATTTATTTACCCATGAATATCCCTTAATAATAACAAACCATGATTATAGTAAGGGAAAACTAACATATACAAATGATGATGGTTGAGACATATATGGCCAAAAAAATTTCTTATTTTTCCCGTATATTAATTTTCATAAAAACCAAACCCACATGTAGTATGAAAACGTGGTTTATTTAAGGGAATACAATAATGTTTTATTTACCATAATAGAGGATATTCTATAATATATAGGATTATCTCTTTCTTTATCACTACAGTTTTTTCATCGTATTTTATAAAGGTAACAAAACCCATACTCAATTACCAACTTTTGTTACCCCTTAATATAATTAATGGATTTATCTTATTATTATATGATTATTCATGACATAACATTATGCTACACAGTAGTATTATATGTGTATAATGTACTTTAAAATTTGGACACAATGAGAACATGTTTAAAATATATCAAAGTCATATACCACCAAATTCAACATAACAAAAAAACCTTATTAGACACATTATATGTATAAGTATTCTTTATAACCATGGGAATAGGAACATAATAAATCTTGAAATCTAATGTTCAATATCGTTAATCAATGGAGATAACAATGATAACCTATAACTAACATGATCATATGGGTATAGGAACATTATAATAAAATATTATAACCATACCCCACCAATCATAAATTATATTCATCTATCATGGAAGAAATATTTATATATAATAACACATTAATCATAAAGAAATCAATGAATATGGTCTACATAACCATATTATTGGGATATGATATAAATATTTGGCTTATAAATAAGCATGAAAAATAATTTCCTTAATCTTATATCACTTCCAAGACTATCTTAATTTATTTGGTTCACTCTCTATTACATAATATCCTTAGTCAATGATCACACCAATGACCATCATAGTGGATAGAGTACCTTTCTAAAATATTTTACATCACAATTACATTCCTTATTATCTAATGATATATACAACCTTTCCAGGATATATATATATATATATAAACCCAACAAACATATAATAAAAATTTTACATACATAATCTAAAATAGTATTAAAAAGTCATCATTTCCTAATCCATTGAATGTGAAATCTATTTCATAAACATTTCATCATAGAATCATAACAAACCCCTGGAGAATAAAATAGTTAAAAATGAACCATAAAATCATTATTAATCCACATGAAATAAATAGATTTGATAGAATCATCCATAAATAATTTTCATTTTATTACTTCAATAGTATTAAAAATGGATGTTATAATTGAATAATAACCATGATAGAGAATAAATATCATAATTAGATGATATTATATTTGAAAAACGAATTTAAAAAATCATTAGAGAAAATTTTGAGTAAAATAACCTTTTTTCACAACCCGCCTTCAACCAGGAGAGGGAAGGGACAACTGAATTTCCAGACCCTTCCTTATTCAAGTTGATGGAGAGATAATGACCCTCAAGACCCACCTTTATTAGGTCTCGGAGTGGTGAATAGCACCAAGGGTATGTAATGATAAAAAAATAGAAGGCATTACCCTATTTATTTAGTAGGATTAGGAGATAAGATAATAAGTATCAAAAAATAGAAAAAACTAGAAGTAAAAGTATATCCCAAACAATCTTTTCCCGTTTGATTATTTAAAATAATAAGTACTAAAATACAAGAAAATCCCAATGGTACATACTATAGAAGAAAATTAACAATTGTAACTGTCCCAATGCATGAACTAGTATAGTCCCACACAGTCCTCAAAGACCTCCGGGAAACATGAATGCAGTTTAATATACAATGTGTGAGTATACATGTATTGTTAGTAGGGAAAACCAAAATCTCTTGTGCAGAAGTGGGGAGGCATTCTAATGACCAATGAGAAAAGAAGACACCCAATCACCTAACAAGGAAATTATCCACCAAAACTTATCCAAGGAACACTCCCAAAATAATTCATGTCATGTAAGGTGAATATTAATAACACATCGAAGTTTGGGTACCCCTCAACACTTTCCCACATGTTATTGAAGACATCTTGTGCATCAGACCTTTCCTTCCATTTTAATCACAGTCCCACTGCCATACCCAGATCACACACACCATTGATACAATAATGAAAAAATCCCACCCAAAAACACCTAGGCCATAACCACATGTATGAATTCCCACAGACACCTAGGCCAGAACAACTACTACCACACCCTAAGATATCTAGGATTCATACCGAAGACACTTGTGAAACAACCTTCCTGCACACACCTGAGTTAACCACCGCAACATTCCTTTCCTGAAGACTATAGGAAAATAATGGACCTCATGTTGTTATTTCCTGACTAAAGGGAGTATAAATGACATAATAATGGTCCACTCATAGATGTGTTGGAAAAAACTACCTCCCCCTTTGAAATTTCGGTGTTCGCCACGAAGTGGTCTTAATGGGTGGGGGGCAAATAAGAACCCAAAGAACTAAATTTTATATGTAGGTAATTAGGAACTAATCTTAACCTAGGTGTTCCTAAAACAGCCCATACACAAACATTGTCGTTACAATTCATTCTTATGAAGCACCACAACCACAACAATGTAACAAATCATTCCCAAAAAAAACATATCCACAATATAAAGAAGGAAAAATAGCCAGGAAGCAATTTAAGCATTCACAACGGGTTCTCCTATAAAGTCACAACAACTAAAGGGATCCATGATATCCCTTAGTGTACTAGAACAAATACAAGCCCTACCATATGGCCCCAAAAGGATTTTTATACACAATATGACAACTAAAACAAATCATGGGATCACATCCCCACCCATGACACTACACAAGCATCAAGCAGATCAACCGGACATGTTACCAAGATGGAGTAAGGATGGTTTTAGATTCAGAAACATATTTCATTAATTTTTCTTCTTATTTTTGGTTAATTGGGGTGACCACATATGGATTATTATTCATTGGGCATCCATTTAATTAAAAGAGATTACATAGTTAACTAGTTACCATGTTAAAACAATTCAATCATAGAAATTACTAGAAAATCGAGGATCATTAGTGCACATGTAAGGACCACCAACAACCACAATTTTTATTGGACATATGACCATAAAATCCACAAAATACAATCAGGGATAAAAGAATATAGCCCAAAAAACAAACTCTCACCTTCATTATTTAAAAGTCCATTTATTTTCTTCATATTGTTGTTTTGTTTTATCCATCCCCATATAAAGAATTATCATACCTACCCCACATGATTCACATTAAATAGAGAATAATGAAGAACCCTACATGGATGATCAACGATAAAATATTTTCTCCATGCTCCAAGAACATGGGATACTCAACAAGAAGGGGAGGAACTCAAAGGACACAAAAAGTGAGGAGAAACGCTCCATAACAGGTGAACCACTTTCCTCATGAAGGGAGACTCCAAATATAACTACGAAATGAAAAGAATCCATCCATGATGAACAAGGAATTAAAAAATTCTCATCTAATAAAGAGGCGAGATCCTGTAGTTAGATGATAATAATTTTAATGGATTTAAAGGTGGATCATGGTTTCACCATTCAGTTTGGTGGTTACACATGATGGAATTAATATTAATTTATAAATTCACATTGGAGTGGTGGATATAATGGCTTTGAGTTAAAGGAATTATTTTAAGAGGAGGAAAATACCTAATAAGGATGAACTAAAATGTACAGAAAAAGGGTGTGACATTGAGGAAAAGCCACACGTTTTGGTATGTAAAGGATCACAGAAATATTGGGGGATTATAGATATCAATTGTGGGATTTTAAATTCAATTAAGGGGGTTATGAAAACACTCTTATGTTAAAAGATACAATCTGGGTACAGAACTAGAAAAAGAACGAAGGGTTGAACGTAGTTCAGTGAGACACTATAATGGTGCCATGGTCATGGTGCCATCATAAGTGGTGCCACTATTATGGTGCACCTGCCACGGTGACACCAGTTCAGTGGATCACCATATGCACTTCCACCATCATCGTGCCACCGTTTTGGTGTTCCACCGTCATGATGCCTCTGTGATCGGTGTCACCATTTCGGTCGAACCGTTAGATGGAATTGAGCTTTATGAAAAGTCCCTAATGATCACTACTAGAGTCATTACACATTTTAAATTTGAATGTAATAATTTAATATAAAAAATATCGCATGTTTTAAGTAAAAAACTTCTATAATGGAAATTGGGATTTCATAAAGGATGATTGAAATCAATGAGGTGTGATGACATTGGGAAATTCTTTTTTGTATTATATATTAAATTACCTTTTCTTTTGAAAGTTTCGATAAAAATTAAAATGTACCTTATACGGAAAATAAAATGATTATTTGATTTAATTTTTTTTTAATACATTCATTATATAAAATTATTATAAAAAAATCGTTGGTTAATTTTAAAAAATTTCTTGATAATATCTTTAGAAGAAGCGAACATGAAATAAAAATGAATTTCAACTCACGGGAGAAAAAATATATTTTCTGTAAAAATATTCATTAGGTATATTGAGATTTTAAAGATAGGAAATTGAATATGAAGAATTTAATCTCTATAAATAACAAAGGGAGAGAAAAATTCACATGATTTGTGATATGTTTATTGTTAAACATCGTCATCCAAAAAATAATTATAAATAATCCTAACAAATAATGAGACTGAAACATAAATCATTTACCACTATGGTAATACTAGAATAATAATACCCACTGAATTAACGGAAATTAGATGTATTTTTATATCACATAATAAATATTTTAATAAATATAAAATATATTCATGGTAAGTTTATAAACCAAATAAAATATAATACTGTTTAATATGGCATGTGTCAAAAAAATTAACTGAGAAGAAAATCTCTTACCACAAGTTCAACATGCATTGAATGAGAATTAAACACAAATATATGAAATATATATGTATTACAATTTAATTAGTTATTAATTTAAATAAATATAATATAATATATAACCCAAATTTAAAATTTTAACACCCGTTTATTAATATTTACTTTTTAAAATCATTGATTCTATGTTTTAACCATTTGTTTTTTCATAAATTCAATGTTAGATTGTTATAGTCCATGTTTCGTGATCATGGAAACATCATCAATTTAATGATAATATTATTATAATTATAATATATTTTTATTAATTTTTTTAATTCATCCAAAAATAATGACAGAGATAAAGATATTACACCATTCATATAGAAGGAAGGATACACATACATATGAATATTATTTTCACTTTATAATAATTAGAACTAAATAATTATAAATTAAAAATAACCATTATATAATCATTATAAAATAATATATATAATATATATTCATCGAAATTTTTCTTTATTAAAATCCATTTAACAAGGAATTGAAAAAAAAATTTCACTTAAACGTTGATTTTTTCCACACATATGCATTAGCGACACTCTCATTTTCCTGCATATTCGAAGTTAAGTAGGAAGATAAGATATTATAATTACACTATAATAGTAATAATAATTATATATATATCATATTTAACATTTAAAACCATCATAAATAATATTAATTAATGATCTATATGGAAAATGAATTTGATCACTACTTGGAGGCAGCAAGTCATCACATATGCACGAGCGATACATTAACATATCATTTTATGGAATAGAGGGTGGATATTGGTCCTTATAAAATAATGAAAACATTTTAAAATATTTGGGATAATTATATTATTATTTTATGGTGGATACCAATTATTTTGATACTGTTGCCGAAGAAGCAAATTGAGAGGGGTCGGGTAAGATTTTTACCTCTTACTTGGTTGGCTTCAAAAAAATAAAATTTTAAGGGCCATTAGAATGGTAATCTAAGAAGTCATAAAACATAAATTAAATATTATGTAAGTTTTAAATAATATTGGGATATTTTTTGTTGATCTATATGACAAAATAATCTATAAATATGAGAAAATATGGTTTTCCTTTTATAAGCGGGGGAGATGACACACATAAAATTTCATAAGAGAATAATATATAATAAATAAATAATACAGACGAAAACATGCAATTTGATATATTTTAAATAATATTTACAATATTTTAAATAGTAATTTAACCCTTATCTACTAGTAAACCACTGATATCATGATTTAATGGAAACAAAGTACATTTTTTAATATTTTTATTATTTATTTTGAAAAAAAAAATTACCACATTAAAAAAATTGGGCATGCTGATTAAAAAACAGAATTCATTTCAACATAATAAGTATCATAATGATGAAATAATTAAATATATAATTAAATAAAAAATTATTTATAAATGGGATTTAATTAAAAATGTTTCCTTAAGTACAAAATTTTTTTATATTAAATTACCAATGAAATTAATTCCAATGATCGAAATTATATTAAAATAATTTTTTACAAAGAAATTTTAAACTATTTTGAAATGGAAAATTTAATTTTTAAATCTATATTGTATTTATTATAAATTTAATAATTATATATAAATATATTATCTTTAACCAAAAACATTTTCTATATTATTAATGTTCTTATTCTACTTATTTCTACATTGAATGTATGGATTAGGTTAAAATAATATATTATATTACTTGTAACTTAGACTCGGAATTGTGTGAATTTAAAGATGTCAATGAATATAAATTTTTTTATTGATAAATACATCAAAAAAACATGGGGAGTTACAAATTGTCTATATTTTATTGGTGGAATTTATACTCTTATATAAGTGAATAAAAGGGTTGTTTTGTGAACACCCAATAAGTTTCAATAATTGAATAAAAAAATACGTTTTAATGTCTCGAAATGTGAGAAATGTTAGATTTTATAGGTGAGAAAAGGTTTTAAAATATGTATAACTTCTTTTAACACAAGTTTTAAATATGTACATGCCATTTGAATCTTTTTTTCTTTAGATTTTACCATTTTGGATTTTACCATGAAAACTTGTTTACTAACCAATAATGAATATATCATTAAAAATATATTATAAAACATCATAGAAAAAAATTAGTTTGTAAACCACAAATTATTCCAAATATAATATAATTTAATATATATAAAAAAAGAAAAATTATTTTTTAAATTAAAATATTTAATATTTAAAAAACACTTTTGTAGAAAAATATTAATTTCACCATTAAGTGTTCGTAATATTAAATAACATTAATTACTTAGTTAATTATGATAAAATGTTCATATACATGTGATTTTATTATAACATATTATATATACATATATAATATATAATTTAAATTTATTTGATAAAACTAAAAAACCTGAAAAAATTAATTTGTTTAAAATAACATTAACATAATTATTATGGTTATTATCTTTAATATTCATTATATTATTTTTGTTTATTAATTTTATTTATATTATTAAATAATATAATTTTTTTTATCAAAAATATTCAATCCATTTTTTTAGATTTTGTTTAAAAAATTCAGGAAAACTATTCATTGATATAAGAGAATCGAAATTGTTTCGAAATATATTATATATTATGTTTCTGAAACCATAATAATGGGTTCTAAAAAATAGATTAGTGTTTAGAAAATATGTATATAATAATTTTAAAATATAGAAAATATTTTAATGGATTTTAATTCATTATTGAATAATGATAATGTCATATATGTTATGGTATCAATAAAATCATAATTTTCGTACTATTCTAAAAATATTTAACAATTTCTTATAAAATATAAAAATATAATAAGTTAATATAGAAATTATGAATATAAAATATGTTATTATTTGAAAAATGTGAAAATATAAAACATTAGAATTTAATATTTTAAAAATAAATATAAAAAATAATTGGGAATTTATTTTGTAATATATCATGTGTTTAAAAATCAAGCATCCTAAATAATATTTTATATAAATTTGAAAATATTTAATAATTAAAATTTAATTTATAATTCTAAATATTAGTAATTTTAAATAAAATTATACTATTATATTTTTTATTTAGTATGGAAAAATATAATATGTTTTTTAATGTTATATCCATAAAATCCTTTTTAAAATAATAAAAAAATAATAATAATGTTTTTAAAATTTCTTTGAATATTAATTTTTTATATAGTACTGATTATATTTTTCATGTAATTTTTATATATCAACATTATTTTTATTTTGGGGATAGGTTAGGTATTTTTTAATATGACACAACATATAGAAGATAATATAAATTTAAAAGAATCCAAATCATAGGTTGTTAAATTTTACCCCTAAAATAAATGTAATCCTTATAATTCAAAAATTATTTCTCACTGATTAAAGTAGTTGAGGATATGAATAGAATATTTATCATTCATGATATAACATCTACTATTGAATATATAATAAAATATATTTCTATATTTGGTTTTGTATCATTCCTCCAACAATATTAATTCTATATACAATACTACACTCATGTATGTATATATCCGAGTCATACATTCCCCAAAAATACATGTTTTCAAAAACAACATAAATGTCCATGTTATTAACCAACAAGGGAAAACATATGTTATTCCAGAAATTTACAAAAACATTAACTCCTAAATGGTATTAATCTTAATTTCAAAATATCACACAATATCTAATTTGTACTACAATCCAAAAAATTACTATGAGCTAACAAAAAACAAAGAATCAATTTTGAATCCAAATATTTACTATATTGTCTACAAAACTTTTTCAATATCAATAAAAATATTAATATCATAACAAATTTCTATATTAAAAAAAATCTAAATACTTTAATCAAATGTTCTGAAGAGATATATAAAAAATAACAATGGAAAAAAATTCTAAGGATATTAAAATGATTTAATATATATTTACCTTCCATTAGTGAAAAAAACTAAAGAAATTTCCTTATATGTTCTATGTAATCCTTATAACTATTAAAATTTATGATATTGTCAACAATTAAAAATAACTCATGTATTATAATAACCATGATCATCGAGATTTAATTGATATGATGATATGGGCTTCCTCACCTTTAGGAGGAATAAGAACGTAACCTTTACCATTATAACACAGATATACTATGGTTCTGTTACAAGTATATATTTTACGTTATTCAGTTATATAACATAGTGGTTTCAAAAAAAACTATTAGTAGTTTAATATTCATGATCTTATTTCAACATAAATACATAAAACAAAATAGATTTCACAATATCGAAAATTCAAATATCTATTCATCAAAATAAAGATGTAATGAAACATGATAACTTCATTTTTAACATATGATACATTGGTATCATCCTTCGACTCACTTTAATAATTCATTATGTATCAATGGTCATTTTAATATTAGTGCCTCTATAATAATTAGATAACATCATATACAAATCCATCATAATGATTTTTATGTAAAACATGATATATTATTGAATATCATATATGATTGTTTAGTGAGTCCGGAAGTCTTATGACTACATATCATGAGCGATAGTGAATACAGATTTGATGTTCAATTATATTTTATTAGTGTTATTTCACAATTATTAATAAGTCTCATTGCCACATCCACATTCTAAAATATAAATATGGAAAAAATATATAAGGAAATGACAAAATATCTACATTACCAAAATATCAAATGTTATCATCTACTAAGACTTATCCCTGAGATATATCTATATTTATTTAAAAAATGATCGGTTCTCCCCATCCCTAAAATAAATATTATAATCTAAACTAACCAAATTAGTTATTTATATGATTTATATTTGAATCATCCATATCATATCAACACTTAAAGTATCTTAATCTAACATCATGACTTCAATATTTATATATAAACATAATGGGTGCCAACAATGACTTCCCATGAAGGATATAATAAAATAGAAATTACTTCAAAATAAAACATCATTAAAATATATTTAAATTATTATTTAGGAAATTATAAAAAAATTAAACTTGCAAAACTCATAGGTTTTTCATCTAATAGTCATTTTCTTGATATATTATGAACCTATTGATCCATAATAACACATCAAATCTTCCCATAAACTCAATACATGATATCGTATTCTCAAAATATCATAGGTTTTTCTATTCTTCATAATCTAGTGAAATGTAAAGATAAGAACATTGTGATCCTTGATGATCAATAATGATCGACATGATATATAACAATCAATGATCAAAATTATTCATATGGTCATAATTTATGTAAATTTAAGATACATACAAATGTTTTATCCATTTATGTAAATATTTTATGTTACTGTGTAATAATTAATATAATATTAAAATGGAAAATATATTAGAAAATGGGAATAAAAAAAGAAATGAAACATTTAATATATATATAATGTATCAAATCAACATGGAATAACAAGAAACAAACAATATATATATGGAACAACCAATATCATTGGAAACATTATTAGTGAACTCATAATATCGATGCCCATGTAGGCCAAATCATGATTTCTAAACAAAAAAATGTGATAATTATCATTGTAAACATGCCTATATAAAAAGTTATTTATTCATATGCATGAATATCCCATTAGAAATAAACATAATCAACCTTTTAAAGGATAATATATGACACCACACATATTTTTTCATTTATATATGGGTCACGTAAACACAACCGTCATAAAATCTTATAAAACTCATGCTCAAATAATGGGTTTCATAATCATTTCATGAAACAACACATAATATAAACATATGAAAATACTATATATAAAAAATATTATTTTCCAAAGGTAATCATATGATAATAAAATATATATTATCATCCTAGAAAATTTATCAGAGATAATAAATTCAGTTAAAATGGAATTTGATGTTCAAATGGTTTGATAAAACAATTTATTCATTATTATATACAATTCGGTGAAAATTATATTCCAAAAAAACTATAAGGGAAAGGGAATAATGATAAATTCCTTATTATTAGTATTTCATACATTATTTTCCTGGAAAAAAATCAAGCTAATAAATTTGAAAGGGTATATTACAATACAAAATGACTTTTTTAATATTTTAAGGATGGTTTCATGAATAATGCACAATTCATAAGTATTGAGTGAAAATTATTTAAAAATATAGTTAATTGAAAATATAAGGAATATGGGA
Source organism: Viscum album (assembly GCA_963277665.1). Classification (NCBI taxonomy): domain Eukaryota; kingdom Viridiplantae; phylum Streptophyta; class Magnoliopsida; order Santalales; family Viscaceae; genus Viscum; species Viscum album. The sequence goes on along the minus strand of OY728133.1, from coordinate 144,928,457 downwards.
AAGGAAAAAATATCCATATATCATTATAAAAAAATGATTTGAATGAAAACACACTAACATAGATGAAAAACATTAACTGATTAGAATGTTAGTCATTCAGAACAACAAAATATTTTAGTTTTGAGAAAAATTTATAAATGAATTACTCATTGATGGTGGAATGTAATTTACCCAAATATTAAGATGAAATAAAATAAAAAATATTGGAGTGGTAGAATCATTGAATAGTTTAATTGTATATCCTTTACATAATGATTGTGACCAAAGGAATCATATATTCCTTCGATCACATCTCTATAGTAAGAGAAACAAAACAATCAAAATAATATTATACAGTTATCATTAAATATGTATTAAAATAACATTAAATGAATAAAAAAATTATACTTGAAATATGTAATGTATTTATTTATCTATAAAATATCAATTATGGTGCAAAATATAAAAAATGTTTGAGGGAGTTAATAATAGAAAACAAACCATTCAAACTTATGAGACATTCAAATCAACCCCCATGATGGATATAATATCAAATGAAAAATGAATCACAATGAATAATGATATTATTAAGATAATTAATAATAATTTCTCTATAGATAGATCCTTATAATGAAATAATTACACGTAATAATAAATATCACCCAATAAATTATATTTGTGGCAATAAAAATCTTCCTAGATTCCCCACCTTGTCAATTACACTCTAACATAATTTACTACATACATAACATTCATAAAATTATATGTTAAATATATAATAACATAAAATTACATTTATATAATTCATTTATAATAATTTATTATGAATATAATAGATAGTTATAGTTATTTTTCACAATCTGGTTTTGGTATATTTATTGGTTTCAGGCCTGATTTATAACCTCAATTTCATCACACATTCACTGATATAATATTCATAACTTCATGGTATCTTATGTTAAAAAAATATATAAAATATATTGGATTATAAAAAACACATCTCATTCAATATTTTTTGTAGTTTTTTTTTTGAAAATGGAATTGGTGTCATCTTATTTTTGTAATTTTATATGTCGAATATGATAATTCAATAATAGGTTATATAAAAAATTTAATATTTAATGAAACATAATTTTTTTTACTAAATAAATTCCAATAGTATTTATATTTATGTTCATATAGTCATCCATTATAAATTTTTATAGTATTGTTGTTATAGGTGTCCAAATCAACCCAAAGACGAACATTCTAAAAACGATGCATGGGTGTTGTTATAAAAATGTATAAGATAATATTTTCTAGATAACAATGATGTTAATTATATATATATATATATATTAATTTTAGTATAATTGATTTTGATATATATTTAAAATCATGATGAAATGTGAAAAATAATATTTCATTGAGGTTGTGGTTTACACAATACATTGTTAAGGTCTTCATTTCCAAAAAAAGGACATAGAATTTATGTGGAATGTATATAATATTTTTATAATCATAATGAAATGAAATATTTCACAATTATTCATTACTTTTATCCATATGAGTAGTAAATACTGGTGGTGATCAAAATTGGAATTTGATGATTTGTGGATATGATCTTTCACAAAAACACTTGATTGATGTTATTATGTGTTTCTAATTTTTTTTGATATGATTAGTGTGATTTAAATTACCAGATCACTTTACAACGGTAGATGATCCATTGGGCCACATGGCCTCATGAACATCTCTCTATATGCTTGAGGCTTCAAACTAGATTATCGGTTCTAAGTTGGTACGATGGGGATACAATTCCTTCATAATTAGAGTGGTTCACAATGGTGAACTAATGTAATAAATAGTAGTATAAAATAATGAATAAGGAAGGGGAATACTAATTACCATTAAATAAATTTATTAGAAAATAAAAATTCGACCAGTATCATATAAAAAAAATTATGTCATATCACTATAAAATGTACCAAGTTTAAATGGAATCATATAGATAAAATATTTGATAAGATTAACCAAACCTACCTAAACATTCTATGAATCTAAAGTATATGTTATTCCATCTACTACCACGCTCCTAGCCTAACATGATATGCCTTGTATCAATTATTGGACACTTCCTCATATCTACACCTTCAATCATATATTCATCCTAGGTACCGACGATATCCAATATAGGGTGTGATATAGTCGTTGTATGCCACTACAAATGGTGTATATAATTAATATATTATGTGATTAAAACTTTAATAGCGTGAAAGTACATGAAATTGAAATAATAAAACATAAACATGACATATATACTTCATCCTCAGCTATTGTCTATGAATATGTATTTAATTAACAAATAAATGTTCAGTTATAATAGAATTTTTATATAATGTTTTTATCATTACTAAAAATCATAATGATAATAAAAGAAGATACATGGTGAAACCAATGAATCCATGACCATATAACATGGACCCAGATCAAGGAATACAAGCACTCTTCCTAGATTATGTTATTAAATTTAATATAAGTGGTATACTAAAGGAATTCAATGGGATGAGCTTCTAACTGATTCCATAGAGTTCATCCATAATAAAACCTAGTATATGCATTATTGGATTCATGAAGAATTATCAATATTGTCATAATTTTGTAGATGTTAAGATTAATCTGTGGAATTTTTCTAAGGTAATCTATTTTACTGATAGAGTAAATAGATCTTTTTATGTCATGTGAGGAATACATTAATATAAAATTACCTTATTCTAATGGGGTATCTCCCTTAGAAACCAAATCAATGAATTGTAATTGTATTTTAAGAGTTCCCAAGGTATTTCCATGACAATCCATGTTGGGATCATGTTAAATAAATCATATAATTATGTAAAAGGTCCATATTCAATAGAAACTATATACATTTAATATATGATAATAACTTTTTGAAATTTGATAGTCATTCCAAAATACAAATAATTATGTTTATTCCATTACATTTCACCTTATATGGGAAGGTTATATAATGTCATGGATCAAAATATCAATTCATGTATCAATGTTAAGGGACAATGTTATATATATACATATAATTTTATTTTTTAAATTAATAATTTATTTGTGATAATTAAATAAATCACCATATTAATGGTCATGTATATCACAAAATAACAGTATCCCAAATAATCACAAAATATGTTGGCCAATTCATAAATTATTACACAACCTACATGGGTTTGTTGAAATATTTTTCACTAACATCAATGGTATCTATAGTTGTCATTTTGGATTCTGAATAAAATTTAAATAATTTATATTATATCTATAAGAGTTCTATAATAAATTATTTTTGAATCTATTGTGTGAACAAGAAAAAAAATGTATTAATAGTGATACATTGAGAGATAAAAGATAGACCACGTACCTAATTCTAATAATAGATGTATCATTTAATATCGGCCCATGGTCTATCCTAAATCAATATAATATGAAATAATAAGTTAATTTTCTAATTAAAATAATATTAGATTTCACAAAATGAGCATCGCTGAAAGTACGACAGATGATGAAATAATAAAAAACAATAGGGAGTATATTAGTAGAAATACAATCATTTTAATGGATCTCGACTTCAAGGATGGATAAATATGATCTCCTAAATCTTATCTGGATGGGTGGGGGAGATTTGAATGTGAATCAAATGGAAGGTATTTTTATTCATCTGTGTGAAAACAAAATGTAATGTGAGTAAAAACCAGAGAGAGGTAAATGTTGTTTTAACCTAAAAATTATGGGTTTTCACGGATTTTGAAATTTTTTGTCCAAACATTGTTCTGTTTGTGCATAGAAATCATCGTCAAGAAGCATATAACATTGGATATTTTAGATATTTTCCCATATTTACACAACCCATGATCATCCATTGTATCTCTTGTATAATATGAGTCGCACGAACATTCTACAATGGTCGAACTGTTATTGAAAAATGTGTGACCATATTCTATTCAGTAAACACCACACACCGTTTGAAAAAACTATACAACAATGGGAGTAATATCTTTACAAACCCTTTATCCCAATAGTTTTCTATAAAAATAGTGATATAGAATCCACAAAATCGCTGAAAACCACTGCAACCTTTATGTCCTCTATAGGTATTAGGATTAGCATATAATTAAAGAATTTAACCACAAAAAAGTTTCTTTATCTTATAGAAATCCCGGGATCACTTATTCTCCCCCTTAATGAAACACAATCCTATGATTCCCATATTATGTTGGAATAGAATTATCAATGAATATATCTAGACACATTGCATGTCTTTTTTTCTCTCCCTCCCAGGACTCATTCTTCAAATGGGAATGTTACCATTAAACCCTAACTAGTGGGACCTACATTACCTATAGGTCCTTCATGATCTTCTCAAAGATATTAATATGATAAAAATCCAAATTAAAATCAACAAAAAATTATTTTAACTAATTATCAAAAAACATTGAGGTGTAGGCATGATATTGAAAAATCTATGATATATATACAACATCATTAATGGAATGATACCATGGAGGTAACTACATGTGATATGATTCAAGTTCCATTCTCACCAATATCTTAGAAGGACCAATATAATTAGGAAATCACTTGACTTATCTCCAAATATATTGATGACCTGGTCTAGGTAAAAAACATAACGAAACAACGACCCTAACCCCAAACACCTGAGGTCATCATTGTCAATAAACAAAATATTTCTAACTAGATTAAGTAGTAATAATTTTATTCCTATTATGATGTGACTAATCTAAATCCTCCTAGATGATATGAGGTTCAAGAACCACTACCTATATTCCTCCAAAACAACATATAGGTGATCATCACAACCTACAATATATGGCCTCAAAAGGATCCATTTAAATATTCATCTGATAGCTTTTATTTTCTAAAACATTTATTGTTCATTCTGAGTGGACTTTGTTATACCGATGTAAAGATGTACTCAAAAGATCATATATAACCAGAGAATTTTACCAATACTATCAAAAAATCGATGTGAGTCTATCACCCATATCAAAAAATATCATGAGGGACTACGTTTGGGTATATAATGTCATGGATTAAGAGTATTCTCAGCTCATTAAAAGATAAATTATCCCAGATAAGAAGTAATTAGGATAATTTCTCAATTAAATCTATGACTCGAAAAATTGAGTTACTACTATTATACAACCATAGTAAACTGATCATAGATTCTATTGATACATTTTCCCATTTCCATTATGTAAAAATTAACCAATTTATTAATCAAACAAGCTAATGGTGCTACACCATCACTAGATGATTTGTGGAACACATATTGATAAAATACCCAATCTGACATTTCATACTAAGACACAATTACCAATGGCCTATCTCAAAATATATCATGGAAATATTTTGGTGAACTACACATTTTGAAGAGTGGGACATTGTCAATAGTTAATCCTGCATAGCAATTGGAACATAGAGATTCACATGCATTAGTAGGGTGAGTTATATTGTAAGGCAAAAAAGATAGTCGTTGGAATTCTTCTAAAAAATACTGAATCAAGATCAATCAAACATGTCCTATGAACATTATCCTCTTCACTTTATCCATAAGATATAATGAAACTAAAAATTACATTATAGTTGGCCACTCATAACTATTTTGAACATCTAGATGGATCTCAGAAAGAGGATCCATCAACTTCCATTCTTCGCTAGATTCCTGAATATCCTGCATTAGAGTCTTCCATCTTAGATCATCTATAACTATATTTCCATTTCTAAGCAAATGGGAAATTATATTTTTTATGTATTGATGTTGTCCAACCCATCTATATAATTTGAGTTTCACATCATGATGACTAAAAATGCATTTGAGGATTTTTTTCTAAATATAAAACACAATGCGCTCTCCAATCAAAAAGTGTCTCTAGAAATATAAATCATGTACAACTGCTGCTATATCTAGGTTTTACATTATGTAATTATTCACATAAGGACTCAAATACTGAGACACATAAGTAATTTCTAGATCAACCTATATCAAAACTACACCTAGACATATGCTTGTTGTATCACAAAAAACTATGTAGTCTCTTCCATGATTAGGTATGATCAGGAATAATGTTTATGTAATTCTTCCACTAAATTTCTAATAATTATTCTCACAAGATTCAGAGAAGATTAACATGAAAACCTTATTTCTTATGAATTGATGCAGTGATACAAATATATTAAAAATAATGTATAAATCACTGATAATATAAGGCCATCCCCAAGAAACTTCATATGCCAAAATTGTTCTCCTGGTTCTCCCAAGAACTAAGACACTTTATTTCTCTAGGCTAATAGAACCACCTTATTTAAATATAATATGTCATAATAAGTGTGCCTTGTTGATCCATAAATAGAATTTGTTGAGTTTGGCATTTTAATTATTTTCAATCGGTGTATTCCAAATGATATCAACATGTGTATTACGATCATATCACGGTTATGAGTACCCAAATATATAATATATGAATACCATAATGATGAAATCTAGATACATGTGGAAAACCATATTCATCAAGACCATTAAAATGATGTGTGTATTCATGTGTGAGAACATCATAACTAGATTATCATGTAAATTCTAATAGATTTGGAATTTCATACATAGAATATTAAAAGGTATGAATCTCACTTGTTGATTGAATAATCTCATGTCGATAGTATAAAACACTATAGCTCCTCAGATTCGGTTAAAGATGGCCCCTTTAAAGGAAAATAGATTCCAGTAAGAAATTCTCTACCGTTTTAACAATTATTAATCCAATTTTAGCATAATTTTTCTATCTACCTTATTGATTAAAATAACATATGAACCGAATATTTATGTATTAGTTCCGATAAAAACATTAGATTCATAAAAATCCACCTACCTCTTAAGCATATAATTATTAATACGTTACATCTTGTATAAATGAATAGAAAGTATATATACTCATATAATAAGAAATATAAATAATTATACCTCTCTTTAGCAAGGAAGCCGTAAGAAATAATAATAAAATACATTCATAAAATGGTCCACCATGAGGGGAAAATATGACATACAAAAATTCAGTTCATCTAAGTAAATGATACCAATCAGGGAAATCACTCCTCTCATCCCATGAGGCTCTAGTCTAGATTGACATGTTTATACATTCTATTAAATTTTTTATACCCACTACAAACTTCAGGTGATGTTAATGTCACCATTCTTTGATAATTTACAGTGTGGGAATGATAGGGATCTAGAAATTCCAATCTAATTATGACATCAAAACCTATCATCTCAATGAAAAATAAGTACCACATGAAATGGTTACTTCAATTATCAAGGGTACAATACATTAATTGCATTACACCTTCTAATCATACAACCAAATTTGTTCCATGGCTCATCTCCCCATAAAATAATCGAACTTCAATCACAAGAAAATCCATGGATGAAAACGATATAAGGGGGTGTGATGTTATAATATCATAAAATATAGATATAATAGTATAGGGTACTAGATTTATAAATCATACTATAAATTTCCTCTGAATCAAATCCATGGGTATCAGTTGTATGGCATGTAACTGGAATTCTCCACCACCCTGAGCTACAGCTAGACTTCATTGAGTAGGTTTACACAAGTAGTGCTGAAAATCATAAATCTTTCTTCAATAGTAATGAGTTATGGCCTGATTTGATCATCATGTTCTATTCCATCTCATAGCCTTGTAATGTTGTAGTCATCATTCTCTTGATGTTGTAGCTTCTAGAAACCCACTTCCATTACTGATAGTTGGAATGTTAATAAAAACCCTATGATGATTATCAATCTAGAAACAATATTGAAACATTAATGGGTATCTATCACAAAAATTATTCATATGTCCCTAAAATCTACCCTAACGTCCTATAACCATGATAAATGTGGTGATACATTCATTGTACTATAATACTAATAACTCTCAATACGATTCTAAATGTTTCGAGAATATATACATCCCTCTCTCATAATTGTATCAATGATCCATATACAATTAATTTACATTCTGTTCTTCTAATATATGTGAGATTTTTTAATTGTCTCTAAAACTCTATCTAGAATGAAAACATTCTCCTGGGAGTTGATGAAATTTTTGAGTCCATACTAACATTCTAACTCTTGCTATTTCACATAATAATAATGAATCAGTTAAAAGACAAAAACGTGAAAATGCTTTTTGGTATTCAAATAAAGACGTGTAACCATTATCCAGGTGAAAATAAACTCCCTGGATCAATCAGATCTCAGAATTTCATGAATGAATTAATTGTAGAAGACATTTTTATATGACCACCCAAACCATGATATATTGGTGACTATCCTGGATAATCACATCCCACCAGGGCTTGTCATAATCACATAGAATGTATTTAGTGATATTCTCTATCCTCTCAAAATGAGTCTTATGATGCTAAAAATGTATAAAATGGATTCTATCCATTAATTAGAATCCTATGAACATCTATCCCTGAAGGTTGTAGGACACCACTACTAAATCTCATGAGTATGATTAGACATTATATATGTATTACATAGATCATATTGTATAGATAAGATCTTCTATATAAAAACCATTCATTGTTGAGAATTATATCGTTGTATGGAGAAAGTCGGTGAATCTATAGTTGGTACCAATAGAGGTATCATTATTTTATTAGGGCCCCCCACCTACAAAATATGTTCATCACCACCCTCTTGGAAAATAAATCAAAGACATAGTTGTAGAATATCTATCCAAATACCAAAAAAAGACCACTAAATTAGATAGTTAATATATAGGATCACTCACTATATTAGAATGCAAGTAAAAGGATATTTACCCAATATACCATCTGACCTTCCATCGTGAAAGGTCAATGTTTTGGTATGTAGTCATGTTTTGATTCACATAGGTTCTGGTATATGGGGTTTGAATTAAAATTTAATATGGGAAACACTCTTGAAATTTAAATGGGACGTGGAATTTTTATGAAACCATTTAATTATTAAGTCATAAATTATAAATTATGTCAATGGGTGAGTTTCTACATAACAATCATACAATTAAAAGGATTTTAATCAAATATTTTAAAGACACATACACTTTATATATTGATATTGAATCCCATTTAATTAAAAACAACCCGCTTAAATTTGGTCTGAATATGTAACATGTAATTTAAGATGACACTATTATATAGATTAATCATCATAATTTATAATGTCCCATGTACTTTATAATTTGAAATTGTGAATTAGGTAATATTCTTTATAGATAATCTGATGTAACCTTGTTTACATATCATAAGTGGGTTATACATTTTTATTTAAGAAACCACTAACATGATTAATGGGATATTAAATTTATATTTATTTTCACATTTTTAATTACCAATTTCACTTCCTTGCAAATGTAGCTAGTGGAACAGGAATATATAACTTCCAAAGAGAACTAAAATATCCTAAACCCCACAACATATTAAGAAAATAAAATATATGCACAAGGCATGGAATATTCATGGAATGTTTATTATATCAACCTTGATATTTATAGAATAATACTTTTTGATTTATATTATAACTTTTAAAAAAGATATTAATTTAAAATTAAAGGGGATTCTTATTCGGATAGTGTACTCGACATGAAGCAACGGGTTTCTCTAATATCTTACAATGCAAAACACTTTGAGTTATGCTGAAATAAAATACAATAATATTTTTATTATTTTTAATGGTATTTAAAGCCTATTTGTTTAAATAGAGGGAATGAATTATATGAACAAAATTTTGAAATATAGTTCACATATGTTTAAATAATGATTCATTGATTACAAAATTTATTAGAAATGGAAATAAAAATCAATTGAATATAATGGATTTGTTTTTATGAAAACCTATTTATAAGAGAAATATTTTTTTTTAATATCAATATTTATGGATTTTTATAAAATAAAAAATATATGATATATATTAAATGCTACATTATTAATTAATCTTATATTATTTCTATATACCATATAAAAATAATATAAAATTTTCAAATTAAATAATGATTATTCTAAAAATGCAGTTTTACCACCATTTGAAGGTGATCCATTTTTAAATATATTTTTTGTGACTTTTATATGTTCTATTTGAAAAAATAATATATTTTATAGAAGTGGGATATAAAAATTTACTTTGGATGTTAATATGGTAAATTTATGATAACATTTATTTATTAAGGAATAATGAAACAAAAATAGAATTTTAATTCCTAAATGTCTTTTCATTAAATTTATTTATATAGTTAAATTAATATTTAAATTGGTTTTAAATTGTAATTAGATGATTTTTTTTTAAAATTTATAAAATTATGGTCATTGGAAGTAATTTTCTTTTTAAATTTTACATAATCAGATGTCAGTATTTTGATAGTATCACTTCTTAAAACCCACTTTTTTGTTTTGACAATGGAAATTAATTTTATATTAATATAATCCACTTATGTGTTATTAATTTTAGAAAATGGATTTAATATTAGAATCATGAGATTAAAATTGTGTAAATAAGTACCATTTATTTTTAGTAATTATTAAAATTAACATTAGTAATTATTTTATTTACAATTGTTAAAGGGTAAATCTGGTAAATAAGGGTAAATAATAATATTAAAATAATATAAAACTACACTAAAATGTGTTTGACTCATATTGTATCATATATTTCTGACCATGATCATCCTTCAATAGATTTTGAGGCCCTATCAAGCAACGTTGATATGAAAATGAAATTTTATAATAATTAATCTAAATTAAATAAAAATGTGACATAAAGAAATATATTTTAGTAAATCAATTTTTATATTTTGTTGTATATGTGCTCATTGTGACTATAAATAGTAATTATAAATACAATAATATTTCCTACATCATGGTGTTTTATTTAGAACTTTTAGACATAATATAAATGAATTTATATAAGACATAATGAAGATGTTGTGATTACATTATTAATATATGATATAAAAAAAGAGATTATAAATATTAAAATAATTTTTTTGAAACTTTTTATCTCATTCACTAATTTTAGAGATTATTATGACTTTATATAATATAATTAGTATAATTTGTAGAAAGATTAATATATTTTTTTGTTTTTTTTAAAAAAAGTCATGATATAAATAGTATATAAATTTACATAAATGGGTGTTTAAAACAAAAACTATTTTATTACATGATATAACTTTTCTAAAAATATAATATTCATCCAATTGACATATAAAATTATTTAAATTTCATTAATGTACCACCTTAGGTTCTATTTTAATTTTATTGTAACTATATTGACCATATAGTATGAATATACAACAAGACATAGTAATAGTAAAATTAGTCAATTAAGGGTAAAATCTCACAGATTATGTTAAATTTGAAACAAAAACGGTTCTAAAACATATTTATTGAGATGATTTCAAACAATCCTCAGATTATATTAAAATTTAATTTTTTTGTAACGTATTAAAATGTTATTAATTTTATAATTAAATAATCATTCAAGACATTCTTAATGTACCCATCAACACTATTATATAAATGTCAGCACCTATAACCATTAGTTACACATATCAAGCCCATTGGATTGATCAGAATATTCCAAAAATCATCTCCCAACATCTCTATATTACAACTATAAAATTTAAATTTGACAAAAGGCAATTCTAAAAAGACATTTTCCAAAAATCAATATGAGTTACCCGATTTGAGTTACCATCTTATCTCAAGCCTCATTCATTTATTTTTTTTATCCAACCCCTATTATCTCATTATTGCATTATATTATTACAAAACTTGTGTATTAAATATATTAGTATTTTTTCAGAATTATTAGAACTAAACATACACACACCCTTATTTAATGGAAATGAACATTCTATTTCTATGTTCTTCGAACCGTTGCCTCACAAATGATGATTGATCGATTTTCCACTACCATATCTCATGATTTTCATTATGATGGAAAAGTATTTAAATATGATATATATTATGTTTATATTGAATCTATTCTTCTATAATTTTAATTTACAGTATAAATTTATGCTTTTCATTATGTGTAAATAAGATAATTTCATTTAAGGATGTGCGGAGTACTGCCCCCTCATTTTGAAATGGCTCGTTCATTCCATATATGGAACATAAAAAAGATAGAGTTAATGAAATTATATAACATATATAAAATATGATATTATAATGGAATTATTATATACCAATGTATAATTATGCTTTTAGTCCATTAAATATGAAATAGAAATGAAAGTCGCATTCATTCATACGTATGACTTACCATCCCCATTAACTGTGAATTTCTTTTAATATCTACATATGATATGGAATATTATAAATATATATATACTATATGTATATATGATATATATGATAGATAGATCATGAATATCATTTTGGCGATAATGGAATTTGGACAACAAGGACAATTTGTAATTATAACAAGTTAATTTGTAACTCAAGTACTGAATATCGTCATATCAAATGATATTGACCTAAATAATTATGTAATGTTAATAATGTGGTAATGAGTGATATAAAAGTAATAATAAACATGAAAAAAATATGAAGAAATTATAAATTAACATACTTTATTATTTTGGATGAACGTGTAACATATGTGATGAGTAAGACTCAATGTAAGGGACTTCCTCTCAATCTCTTTTCATTGGGGAATATTTTTATTTATACACAACTTTATCTTATATGTTTCGTTAACCCCTTTGAAATTTAATTTCATTCAATGGGAATCTTTTTTTCTATATAATGTTTTACTAAATAAAAAAAGGGAATATTTCTTTTTAACTTATGTGATGACAATTACCGTTCTTCCATCGCGTACATTATTTTACAGTATGCTTCATTAACATGTTATAATTTTTTTTAAATGTAATATAATTATCATATTCCATTTTATGTGTTTTTCTATTTATAATAGTTTTCATAATAGTTTTATTATCCTTATATCATTAAATTTTTTATTTTTATTGCAATATTGAAATGTTATCTTCCCTTTATGCTTATTCATGTTTTATTATTATGTTATGGTTCATAGGAACTATATATTTATCTTGGTGTTTCTGTGATAAGCATTGTGCAGGTGAGCCTGAGATAGATCTTCTATGCATTTGGGTAATGTGACATAGGTAAATTTTTATGTTCATCCTTGGAGATTTAGAGAATATATTATGATGTGTATTCCAAACATAAATCTCCATATAGCTGTGAAAAATAAAAAGTAATTATTATATGGATGCCACTAGTCAAATTACTGATTTATGATTTCTATATGATTTTCATAAATCGTAATATTTCATGAGGTATGTTATAGAACATTCATTTCATGATAGAGATGTTTGATACCAATTATTAATATTTATTAATGGGATAATTTTTTCATTCCTTATTTTATAACCCATAACGGGTTTTTTATCATCCCACGTTTTTCAAATGTTTTTCATTGGGTATATGGATGGGTAAGAGAAAGGAAGTATTCTCGAATATTTTTATCATGAATATAATTCTTGATTTATATAAGAAGTATTATTATAGCATGAAATCTTGATAGAGGTCTGTTTAGATAACATTATCTGTTAGGGTTTTATTTAAGAATAAGTTACAAAACCAACATGGTTAGAATATTAAAATGAGAAATAGATATTTTAGATAAATTGAACAAGTTTATGATAACATGAATAATTATATTTTAGTGTTTAAACTCCTCATAATTTATTATATGATTATTTTATAGATATACACACTCTGACCATTAAGGTTTTAGAGTAAATGGATCGATATAGAAGGTGAAAATGTAACAATAAATGTGATGGAAACAATGGTTTTTTTCTGAATAAGAAATAGAATGACTTGGGAACTGTAATGAGAACACTTGTTTTTATTCGTAAGCAACTATCGGGAGACATGATTTACAACTTAAACTGTGGTTATTTTTATGATTCATCGTATATGTTAGAAATAATACCTATGGAAGTTTAGGTAAAAATAATAAAGGAAAGTATATTCAATAACCAATGTGTTAAGGATGTGGAAATAAACACCAAAGAAATTGTTTCAATAGGATTGTAAGATGTTACCGAAGTGTAAGTGAATGTCATAAATTAATAACCTTCCAAGGAGAAAGGAAGCATTCTCTTGAATCTGGTAAAGGGAAAGATGTTCATTAAGAGGGAACAATTGAATGTTTTAAAAGTGGTGTGCATGGTCATTATACAAATAATTGTCTTACAAAGATGGTTTTGTAATGGGATCAGACTGACTATACATATATATGTTTACTAATACTGAATTCCACTACAATTGAAGATGAGGAAAGTGAAAATGAACTATGTAAGGTACTGATTATTTCATAGGTCATCTTTTGACATTATTAAAATATTTGGAAAATATTCATGATATTGTTTACAGGAAGTTTTTAAAAATGAATGAATGAAATAATATGGGTAAGGGATAATGATGAATGTTCAATGATTAAGATTTCTACATTTTTTTGAATTAAATATTTATTTTGGATTTATGTATGATGACATGATTAAAATGTAATAGCGATGGGATTAAATTGAAAAAATTTCATTATTTATAACCATTATTTTTTTATATGAAAATGTTAATTTAGGAGGAAATATGTTTTATGTTGTGAAAATAGTTAATAATATCCATTAGGGGTTATATGATCCATGAATTTGAGGGAATTATGGGATATTATTTTTTGGGATTAAAAATTTGATGTGTTAAATAATAATTGAGGTAAAAACCCATTGTGGATATTTTTAGGGATTTTATCTCAGTTTATTAATTTTATTACAATAATATGATTTTTTAGAAATTACAAAACATTGTCCCTGTGAAAATATGTCCCGTCAGACAAAACTACATGAATCAAACCCACAACCGAAGTGCAACTGGGATTTATCACTTACCACTAACTTACATGGAGTCCCTGGTTTATAATACATATTCATTTTGGGTTAAATCGTTTTGTGGATCAATAATTAGTTTATTTGGGAAATTGTTTTTACCAAATGGATATCCTTATTATTGTAAAATTATTTAGTGATTATATGATAATAGTTATTTTGGAAGATGTTCAATATTTTGGGAATACAATATGCCTAAGGTAAATAGAATAATATCTGATTTCATTTAAGGAGTAATGGGGAAATTTTATTTTGGAAGAATATATGTTATTATTTGGGACATAATGTGATTCATGTTATTTATGTAATTGATTAACCAATATTAGATTATATGTGATTAGCTTAATTATTTTTTAGTATAAGGCTTTAAGAGTAGTCAATTGTATTTTGAGATAAATGTTATGATTTATCGTGGTTGAAAATGTGATCAAATTCATCTGAGTTTTTGAGATTAAATCATATATTGGATAATTTTGAATTTGTTTAAGGGAAATTCTGTATTGAATCGCCTTTTTTGAACTTGTGGTATTTTTTGTTGAATTTTGGAGATTATGAGTAGTATTTATTATTATAAAGAGTATCCTTCTTGGGTTATTTTTATCTTATACTAACTAATTTAGTTTTGGTTAATTTCTAAAGATATGAGAAATATATATTTCATCATTTTAGACTACGTGAATCTCTAGAAGTTGATTTTAGCACTTTTGAGGTGGCCATTCCTTATTTATTACTCATAATTTAGAGAAAATATTATATTGTGGTAGAAATTTAGTAAGGGGTGAAAATATAGATTAAAATTAAGTATGTTTCCATATGTTCTTAGTCAAGATCATAAATAAATTCATCAACATTATGAAAATGATATTAAAACAAAATACTTGATTTTTTAATATTAATACTATGAAATCAAGGCCCATTTATCACAGCACAGTTTTATGGTTTTCTGGTAGTTAACATTCTCCTGATCATGTTTTCTATCAGTCTCCATCCGAACCTGAAACGTAGTTTCTCATCAATATCCACGTTTTCTTGTATAGAATCCTAGTATGTGTTATCTTGGTTGACCTTTTTACTTACCTTTATTTCTTTAATTTGATATTTTTATGTTATATTTAAATAATTTGGGACTTTAAATGATGATTTTTAGCCCCATTTTAAAATTGAGTGTATAAAATTTCCAAAATGTTGGAGGAATGTAACAGCCCATGTATTTATTGAATAATAGTTTTTGAATTCTTGTAATACTTATTAATATGATATTAATTTTACTTTAAAGGGGATGACACTTCTAATAGCATACTCTACATGAAAAAACATGTTTCTATGAAATCATACATTCGTCACAACATTAAGTTATACAAAATCATAATACAATATTAATATTATAATTTTAAATAGGTGATAATGCCTAGCAGTTGGAATAAATGGAATGAATAATATAAACTGAATTTTTAAATTTGGATTACACATGATTAAATAATGATTCATTAATTACAAAATTAATTACAAAATTCAAATAAAACCCATTTGAATACGAATGACTTGTTTTTATGAAAACAAATTTAAAAGAGAATAATTATTTTTTCATATCACACATTATGGATTTAGATGGTGAAACCTATTCAAATATTATTTTTTTCATTTTAATAGGACATATTTTAAAAAATAATCTTCTTTTATTGAATAAGGAACTCAAAATTTTATTTTGATTAATTTTTTGAACATTTATGATAATGTTCATTTTTAATGAATATTGAAAGAATAATACATTTTAATTAGAAACAATTTTTTTATATAATTTATTTACATTGATAAATTATTATTATTATTATTTTTAATGTGTAATTTGATTTTTATTTTATCATTTAATACAATTATATTATTTTTAAGTAATTTCATTTTTTAATTGGACATTAAAAGATGTTAATATTTTGATAGTTATTACATTTTAAACCCTCATTTTTGGTTTTGACGGTAATAATTAATATTAAATTAATTTCATGGAATTATTTTTTTTGGAAATAGTAAAATGGATTCTATATTTTTAATCAACTGGTAAAAATTGTATAAATAGGTACCATTCATTTTTTGACATTATCAATTGTAACATTAGTAATTATTTTATTTATCATAGATAAAGGGTAAATATTGAAAATAGGGTTAAAAAATTTATAATAATATAAATACACCCAAATATGTTTAATATTACTATTGTATTATATATTTCAGACCTTGGGTATCCTTGGGTTGATTTGGGGACCCCATGTAACCACTTTGAGGTTAAAATAACCTTTTATAAGAATTAATTTTATGTAATAAAAAATGTAATATAAACATATATATTTTAATTAAATAATTTCTATATTAGGTTATACAATCGATATTTTTGACAATAAATTTCTCTTAGATATAAATATTTTTTGTACATCATGGAAATATATGTATAAAATTTAGACATTATATAAATAAATTAATTTATAACACAATGATGTTGTAGTGATTAACTTATTAATGAATTATTCAAACAAATGTTTTTATAAATATTACATTATATTTATTTTGAAACATTTTATGCCATCAACGAAATTTATTGATGATTATGAAATGTTATATTATAATTATTGTGTTCTTTTTCTAAATGATAATGGTTTTAGGTATTTTTTATAATATCCTGAAATGAATATTGTAAAAATTGATATAAATTTGTTTTTAAAATGAATTCTATTTTATGAAATCATATAATAGTACTAAAAAATTAAGATTCATACAAAAAAAAGATAATGTTGTACATGTAATTAATGAACCTAGTGAGGTTATATTTTCATTTTATGGTAACAATAGTAACCATATACTATGATATACTAGAAGTCCTTTTAAGAGTCAAATTAGTTATCTATGTGTTAATGCTAAATGAAAAGGTCACACTTGAAACTATAACGTGTATAAAACATATTGGGTGATAATATTCACCATAATTACCATAATGAAAATGAAGTAATTATGATTTGGATCATTTAACATCTAAATTCTTTTTCTAATAAAATAATCTTTGAAGACATTCCAAATGTACCCATCATCCCTCTAATATGAGGTCATCAACTCTAACCATTACTCACACCTCTCAAGAACATTGGATAATAATAAAATATTTCCAAATAATATCCTAAAATCCCTTTATTCCTCATAGAAAACATAACATACATAGAAGGAAATTCTAGAAATCCATTTAACTTAAATCATTATGAGTTACTCGATTTGTGTTTCTATCTTCTCTAAAGCTTCGTTAATTTGTTATCCTTATCCAAAATATTATTCCTTATTTATTAAATTATTTTATTACAATTCCATTATATTGAATATACTAGGATGTTATTATGAGTATTATTATAACTACACTTACATACACATCAATCTATTGTATATGAACATACTATTTTTGTGTTCTGTGAACTATTGCCTCTCGAAAAGACGATTGTTTGATTTTCCCCTACCATCTCCCATGGTGGAAATTATAATGAAAATTTATTTATATATGATATTTATTATGTTTGTAATGTCTTTATTCTTAATTAATTTTTTTAAAATCAAACATTTTTACTTTTCAGGATGTGAAAACATAATTATTTCATTTGAGGAAGTACAGACTACCACCCCCACAAAGTGAAATGACTCGTTCATGCCATACATGGAATTTATAAATAATGAAGTTAATGAAATTATATAACATATATAAAATATGATATTTTACAGTAATTATTTTATAATTATGCATCATTATTTTTTCATTCCTTTAAATATGAAAAAAAATTATGTAACGTTCATGCGTACATTCGACTTACCGTCTCTACGAATGGGTTATTTAATTTCATATATGAGAATGTTATGGACTATTATAAATACATATATACTGGATAAATATATATGATATATATGATATATTGATAATTAATATAATACGAGATATAATGGACTTCTGACCAAATGGGCAATTTGTAATTATAACTAGTTCATTTTAAACTCAAGTACCGAATATAGAAAAAATAACCAATATTGAAATAAATATTTTTGTAATGATAATAACATTTTAATAAGTGATATAAAATTAATAACAAACTTTAAAAATGATCTTATTAATCTAAAAATTAACCTAAAATTATTATTTGGGAATCAAAATTAACATAATTGATTAGTTATACATACGGTAAGAGACTTCATCTCAATCCACTTTCAATAAGGAATATATTGATTTATACATGAAATTATTTTATATAGTTTATTAACCCACTTCATATTTAATTAAATTCAATGGGAATCTTTTTTCTATATATCATTTTACTAAATGACATAAGGGAATGTTTTTTAATGTATGTGGTGATAATGACCATTCTGGCGCCGTGAGCATTATTTGATATTTGGCATCCTTACCAAGATTTAATTTTTTTAAATGTAAATAAACACCATATATAATTTTTACATATTTTAGTATTGAAATGTTTTTTATAATTTAATTATTAAGTCAATATACGGAACTGATATCTTGGTATTGCAAAAAGAAAATGTTATATAACCATTATGTTTTTTCATGTGTCATGATATGTTTTTGAATATTGGAATTGTTTGTGTATATGGGTGGTTATGTGATATGCCTTGGTCAGGTGAGCCCATGATATATATCAAACGAATTTGGGGAATGTGACTGAGGTAAAAACTAATATGTCTCCTAAGATATTTAGGGAATAAATTGTGATGGGTAATAAAAACATAACTCCCAGTATAGCTGTGAAATATAATATGTAATTATTATATATATGACACAAGTTACCATTATAAATTATGATTTCTATGTGTCACTCATAAATAGTATGATTAATCAAGGTATGTTAAAGTGATTATGATTTATGGTCGAGAAGTATTATTTCATTGATTTCTATGTATTGATTTACTAATGTTTTCATTCCCTCTGTTATAACTCTTAATAAGATTTTGGTGATCATCCAAATTTATTTAAACGTTTTTTCCTGGGTATAAGGAGGTTAAAAAATGGATGTATTCAAGAAGATTTATACGAAGAAAATAATTTTTTTTATTTATGTATATTAATTGTTGTGAAAAAATTGGATAGAGTAGAAGTCTCTACATTGTAATCTTTTGAGAGGTAATGTATTATTTAAAGACTAATTCTCTAAATCTTTGATCATGAAAAGGTACTCATTGTGAATTATTAACATAATTAAATATTATTTAATTTTTAAGGCAGGAGCCTTATTGTTAGTATGGGAGGTCAGTTTAGTTAACATTATTGGTTGAGGAATTATTTAAGCACTAGGAACATAACAATAATAGTTATAATATTAGAAGGAATCCTATATATTTTCAATAAATAGAATAATTTTCAGATAACATGAATAAATATATCATAGTATTTAACCACCTAATAATATATTTTATGATGACTTTATAGATATAATCAGATAGACCATTAATTTTTTTTAGTAAATTGATCGATCTAATAGGCACCATAATAACTATAAATGTGAAGGAAGCGATGGTAGTTATCTAAATAAGAAATCAAATGACATGGGAGATATAGTCATAACACATGTTTTTAAGATTAACCAACCATCTAGAATCATTATTGACAAATTTAATCATGGTAATTTTTTTAAGGCATCATATATTTGAGAAACGAATCCATATGGATGTTCAAGTAATAATCTTAAAGGTAAGTATATTCAGAAACCAATTTATCAATGATGTTGAAAGAAACAACTAGGAATGTTATTTAACAGGATTGGAAGATGTTATAGGTGTGCTAATAAAGGTCATAAATCAATAATATGACATGGAGAAATGAAGCATTCAGTTGAATCAAATAAATGGAAAGAAGATCATTCTGAGGGGTCAATTGAATGTTTAAAAAGTGGTGGGCAAGGTCATTATGCAAATAAATGTCCTACGAATAATGTTTGGGTATGGGATCTGAATTACCATACAAATATATATTTTTACCAATACATATTATCATTTCAATTGAATATGAGGAATTTTAAAATCACCTATTAATGGTATGGAAAATTCATATCTAAAATTTAGAAATCATTGAAATATTTGGATATTATGCATGATTTTGTTTGTAGGAATGATGTAAAAATTAATATGAAGGAAATAGATGTATAAGGGATCATAAAGAGTGTTTGGTGATTAAGATGTCAACATATATTTATATAAATTGAAAATTTGGATCAATGAACGATTATATGAATAATATTTATTACTGATGGAATTACATTGAATGACATCTAGAATTTGTAACCCTTATTATTATTAAATAAAAATTTTAGTTGAGGAATAAGTATATTTTCTTTTATGGGTATAGTTATAAATAAAAAATAGGGGTAATATTATCTTTGAATTTGAGGGAATTATGGGTTATTATTTTATTTGGATGAAAAATGTGAGTTATAAAATAATCATCGAGGTTAAAACATTTTGTGGATATTTTAAAGGATTTTATTTTATATTGATAATGTTATTAGAAAAATACTTTTTTTAAAAATGGATGAAATGTAGTCCTTGTCAAAACCAGTCACGTTGGACAAACCTTAATTAAACTAACTCACAATTGATGTGCAACTTGTATTTATCTCCTACCATAATCCTATATGAAGTCCCTTGTTTGTATTAAATATTTTGTCGTTAAATGGTTTTATGGATCAAGAATAATTTGTTTTTGGAATTTATTTTTTACCAAATAGATATCATTATTAAAGGAATAATATTTTTTGGTTAATTGATAAATGTAATTTTGGAATTTGTTGGCTCTTTTGGGAACATTATATGCTGATATAAAATAAAATAATTTGGGATTTCATTTCATGACTAATGGTGGAGTTTTATTTTGGACGAATCTATGTTTATATTTTGGACTTATTATGATTCCATTTATTAATGAACATTTTTAACCTATATTGTAGAATATGTGATTTGGTTAATTACTTTATTGTATGATGCTTTTAGAGAATTCAATGTTAAATGAAGATTAATGATAATATTTATTGTTGAAGACTATGTGATCAAATTATTCTGAGTTTTGAGTTTCAAAATTAGTTTGGATAATTTTGAATTATTTTTTGTGAAATTTATTAATGATTGGTATTTTCTATCATTGGGCACTGTTTGTTAAATTTTGGGTATTAAGAGTTGTATTTCTTATTAAAATAGATTATCCTTCTTTGGGTTATTTAATATTGTACTAACCATTTTTAGTTTTGGTTAATGTCTAATGACATGTGAAAATGTATAATACATCTTTTTTTGATTATGTTATTCTATAGATATTTATTCTATCACATTTGATGAGACCAAGTAATCTGGAATAATAATAATTTGGAAAAAGATGAGTTTGTGGAAGAAATTTAGTAAAGGATGAAATCCTACATGAAAATTATGTATGTTTCCTTATGATCTTAGTCAATCCAATAAATAAATTCCTAAACATTATGAAAATAATATTATAACAAAAACATTTATCTTTTAGTTTTCCTACTATGAAATCAACGACGGTTTAAAAAATCCCATGTTTATGGTGTTCTAGTTGTTAACATTTTCTTGATCGTGTTTTCTATCAAACTCTATTAGAATGTGACACGAAGTTTCTATTATATATCAATTTTTTTACATGGAATGCTTGTATGTGTTATCTTGAGTAACCATTGTACTTCTCTTTATTCATTTTACATGATAGTTTTATATAATCATTATCTGATGTGGGACTTTCAATGATGATTCTTAGACAAATTTAAAAATAGAAATGATGAAATTTCTAAATGGGAGGAAGTGTATAATGGCCTACTTATTTGTAGAATCATAATTTTTATTTGTTTTAATATATATGAATAATAGATTAAATGTACGTTAATGGGAATGCCTATTCTAATAGCGTACTCGACATGAAACAACATGTTTCTCCGAAATAATGAATTTCACACAACTTTGAGTTATACCGAAATATAATACAGTATTAATATTATAATTTTGAATTGTATTTAATTCCTAGCAATTGGAATAATGTGAATGAATAATATCAACTAAATTTAGAAATTTTTATTACAAAGGTTTTAATAATTATTCATCTTTAACAAAATACATTAAAAATTGAAATAAAACCCAATTGAATATAAAGGAAGTGTTTTCATGAAAACCTATTTAAAAATGAATATGTTTTTATATCACACTTTATTTATTTTTATTCAATGAAAAATATATGATATATTTTAAATGTAATTTATTAATCTTTCTTATATATTTTCTAAATATTATATATGAACAAATTAAAATCTTCGAATAAAATAATTATGTTTATAAAAATTCTTTTTTACTGACTTTTGATGTAGAATACTAATCAAATATAGTTTTTGTCATTTTATAGGCTAAATTTGACAAAATAAACATATTTTGTAGTATCAGGAAATCAAAATTTTCTATGGATGAATTTTTTCTATATTTCTAATAATGTTCATTTTTTAATTAATATTTAAAAAATACTAGATTTTAATCCATTAATGCCTTTTCATCTATTTTATTAATATAGATGTATTTTTATTTTAATTTGTTTTAAACTATAATCGGACTATGATTATATCCTTTAATCCATTGATGGTCATTTGAAATAATTTTAATTTTAAATATGACATTAACATATGTCAATCTTTTCATTGATATTAGATTTTAAACACCTACTTTTTCGTTTTGATAACAGGATTAATTTTAAATTAATTTCATCCAATTATGTGTTTTGAATTTTAAAAATGGATTCCATATTTGGAATCAATTGGAACAAAATTTGTAAGTCGGTACCTTTTATTTTCATACATTATGAATAATATCTTTACTAATTATTTTATTTACCATGGTTAAAGAATAAATTTGGTAAATAAGGGTTTAAAATAATATTACAATAATATAATACTACCCTAAAATGAGTAATATTCCTAATAGATTTTATATTTCCATCCCTGGGAATCCTTCGGTTGATTTTGGGTCCCCTTGTAACAACATTGAAGTGAAAATTGCATTTTCTACGAATTAATTTATTGTTATAAAAAATCTATCATAAACATGTATCTTTTTTTAAAAGAATTTTTATGTTGGTTTATAAAAGAGATATATTATAAAATAAATATTCCATTGAAAGAAAAAATTATAAATCATTGTATTTTAATTATAATTTCTAGACATTATATAAATAAATTTATTTATGACACAATGATGATGTAGTTATTACCTTATTAACGAATGATTTAACCAAATGAGATTATAAATATTAAAATTAATTGATTTTGTAACTTTTTAGGGCATCCACGAAAATTTTGGATGATTTAGACTTTTTGATATTTTAATTAATGATGTTTTTTTCTAAATAAACAAGTTCTTATGAATTTTTTAAAATTTCGTGATATTAATTGTACAAAAATTGATTTAAATGTTATTTAATAAAATACTATTTTGTGAAATGATATAATAGTAAAAAAATATAATATTCTTCCAATTGACATAGATAATGTTTATAATTTTATTAATGAAACTATTGAGGTTATATTTTCATTTTATGGTATCTATATTAACTATATAATATGAATATTATAGAGGACATGTTAAGAGTCAAATTAGTTATGTATGGGATAATGCTAAAAGATACTTATAAATTTAAAACTAAAACATGTATACAATATATTGATTGAGATTATTTATAATATTACTCATCTAATCTAATTATAAAATATTTTTTGGAATTTTTTAAATCAAAATTTAATTTATACTAAAATATTCATTCAATACATTCCTTAAGTACCACTCCTCCCTCTTATAAAAGTCCATCAGCTCTAACCCTTACTCACACCTATCATGCTCCTTGGATCATCAAAACTCTTCCAAGATAAGCTCCCAAAATCCCAATATTCTTCTTATATGCATAACATTGGGAATAACACAATTAATTAAATCTATTTAGCTTATATTAAAAGGAGTTACCAAATTTGAGGTAATGTTTTCCCTCAAGATTCATTAATTTATTTTGTTTCTCCACCCACTTAAATCCATTTATTCCATTACTTTATAAAATAACCAATATCTTAAATATAATAATATATTTTTATGAGAATTATTGTAACTACACTTACACACACCTCCATAAAATGGATGTGAACATATTGTTTCTATATAACACAAACTACTACCTCACGAAAGGATGATTGTTAGATTTTCCCCTAGTATCTCTCTTGATGGTTGATATGATGGACCTATATTTTTATATGATATATACTACAGATAATTTATGTTTATATAGTCTCTATTCTTATAAATTTTTATTTACAAAATATATGTATTCTTATCATGATGTGTAAACATGATAATTTCAATTGATGAAGTTTGGACTACGGCCCCTCAAAGTGATCTGGATCGTTCATTCCAAACATAGAACTTATAAAAGATAGAGTTTAGAAACATATGAAAAATATTTAAAATATTATATTATACATTAATTATAATATACATATGTATCATTATGTTTTCATTCCATTGAATATGAAATATAAATGGAAGTTCTGTCTGTGTGTACATATGGCTTACCGTCTCCATGAACAGTACATTTAATTTCTTAGCTCCAAATGTTATGGACTATTATAAATACATATATATTGGATATTTATGATATATATGATATCTAAATAATTAATATCATTATGTAGATAATGTAAATTGTACCACATAGTCAATTTATAATTATAATACTTTCATTTCTGACTCATGTACAAAATATCAACAAAACAACTAGTATTAACATAAATTAATAAATAATGATTATAACATGGTAATAAGTTGTATAAATGGAATAATAGAATTTAAAAGGTTCTTAATAAATTAGAAATTAACTTATTCCTATTATTCAGGGAGAACAAGGAGCATACGTGATGAGTCAGACTCATGTTATAAGTCTTTGGGTCAATCACATTTCATTGTGATATATTTTGATTTTAAATATACTTTATTTTATGGTGTATTACCCCATTTAAATTTTAATTTAATTCAATGGGAATAATTTTTTCTATGTAAAATTTTACTAAACATTAAAATAAAATGTTTCTTTGTAATGTATGTGGTGATAATGACCATTCTACCACCTCGAGAATTATTGGTTATTTGTATTCTATAACCAGCCATAATGATTTTTACTAGAAAATAAATACCACATGCCATTTTTAAATAATTTTTTATTAAAAATTTAATTATCAATGGATTTATTAAATAAATATCGTGAACTTATATCTTTTTATTTCAAAGTGGAAATGTAATGATTCTTTTATTTTAATTATTGTGTTACTATTATGTTATGGTTCTTGGAAATTGTTTAAATATATGGGCTATTCCATGGTATACATATAGTGGGTGAGCAAGAGATGGATATCTAATGTATTGGGTAATATGACTGAGGTAAATGTTAATTATTCTCCTATGATAATTGTGGAATACATTGTGATTTTTATTCCAATAATAACTCCATATGTAGCCCAGAAATCTATAATGTAAGTATGATATGGATGCTACAATTTACCATAGTGATTTATGATTTCTATGTGTTATTTATAAATAATAGGATTGCATGAGATATGTTAAAGTGGTTGTGATTTATGATTTAGAAGTATGATTTCATTGATTTTTATTTATTTATGAACCATTTATTTCTTTCCATATTTTAAAACCCTTAATGAGTTTTCTGTGCTCATCGAATGTTTTTGAAATGTTTTTTGACATGGTAAAATGAACAGTAAGTGAAGGGAAGTACTCAAGAAGATTTATATAATGAAAAGAATTATTATTTTATTTAATGAGTTTTATTATTCTTAAAAAATTGGTTATATTAGAAGTGTCTACTTTGTAATCTTTTGATAGGTATTGTAATATTTATGGCCTAATTCTCAAAAAAATGGAACCTAAAAAGACACTCAAAGTGAATTATTAATTAAATTAAATATTATCTATTGTTTAAGGCTAGAGAATTATATTAATCAATAATTTATTATAATCATACTTCTATAAATACTCCATACCATACCAAGACAATGTAAAAGATCCATAAAATATAAATAACATAAAAAATAATCTTATTCATCCAGAAGTGATGTTATGTCAGTATGTAATTAGAAAAAAAATCGCATTCACTCTCAATTTGGTGTTCATCCCAATAATGTGGTAGATACTCACATGAACATGAATATTAGAAAATTAGATCATATAAATATATCCATTTTATTATAAAAAAGCATGAAAAATAAATAAATCCACCAATATCACATTGTGATGCCCAACAATTGGCCACTTCATACTAGTAGATGAATCGGTGGACCATAAGGCCTCAACCACACCACTCCATATTCCAAAGGCTCCCAACTAGAATCTAGGATCCAATTTAGTATGGTGGGGAGACTATTACATCATAATTAGAGTGGTTCACAATAGTGAAATAATAAAATAAATTGAAAAAACAAAATAAAAAATAATGCATATGAATTATCTAGATAATCAATGAAATAACTAATCAATATAAAATCTAAATAATATCATATAAAAATAATATTATTCCACTAAAAATGGAAAAATAATTCATGGATGGGGTAAGGAAAATGATTTATAAAATAACCAAAAATAATAAAACTATCTATAAATCCTGAGAACATTCCTAGTCGTATGATACCAAGATCCAAACCTAATAAGAGTATTCACAAATCAATCATGTGATGCTCCCCCTTATCCCCACAAAAAATAATATAATATACTATAGAACTAATGGTAACTAGATGGTTTGAGATAAATATAGTAAAACACCGCCAATTGGGTATATAAAAAATCAAGACGGTTGATATATATAGTAAAAGTGTGTAGTTACATAAAAGAAAAATAGTTCAAAAAAATATCCCAATTATTCTTCAATCTCAATTTGTTTCTATGAAGATGAAATCATTAAATATAATTTTTATTCAATTATAATTTTATTTTTAAATAAACCATTCACCATAATGGTAATGGATAATGATAATAACAAAGGATACAAGGTGAAACGATGGAATTCATGACCTTATAAGATCTATCTACAACACACAAAAAAACTATAAAGCCGATCGTAAGGGTATATGTGTAATCCATGGGTACAACCAAGGAATTACATAATAACTGTTCATAAACAAGTTCATGGAATTCAAATATTCAAAAACATCAGGATAATAATGAAAATCCTGAAATATAATGATCTAAGGCATCATATGTCCTTATAAGTAATATGAATCAATGAATTTTATTCGAGGAATTATAATTTTAGGACAGAGTAAACATATCATAAAATGTCAAGTATGGAATCCAGTTATTAAAAATGACTAGTTTATTTGTTTTTGTTGGTCTCCTCATGTGCTAATCATGTTTTAATGATCACAAATCTCATTACTGTTAATTAAAATTGATCATCAGTGCACATCTTGCTAATGATCTTCAAACTCAACAATAGGTGCATATCATGTTTTGATAATAATAAATCTTATGGATGTTAATTACTCTTTACATGTTATATGCATAATCACAATTCTCTCAGATATTATCTCTAATGAGTAACCTTAACTCATATTTTTCATATCACTGTCTTAGTCCGAATACAGATTTTTTTGTCTAAGTATGGAGAAACCGTAAAGGACTCACCGTAAACCAGACATCGTGACCAGACACCGTGACCAGACACGGTGACCAAACACCGCGACGAGACACCGTGACCAGACACCCTGACCAGACACCGTGACCAGACACTGTGACCAGACACCGTGACCAGACACCGTGACCCGACACCGTGACCAGACACCGTGACCAGACACTGTGACCAGACACCGTGACCCGACACCGTGACGAGACACCGTGACCAGACTCCGTGACGAGACACTGTGACCAGACACTGTGACCAGACACCGTGACCAGACACCTTGACCAGACACCGTGACCAGACACCGTGAAGAAGACACTGTTTCCATGATCACTGTGACTCCGTTTCTTAAGCTTTTTTCAAATATTATTTTAAATAATGCTAACGGTCATATTTTTTGTTTTTAATGCAATTACTTTTATTTAATGTTAGTTGTTGGCTTGACAGGAAACCTTATCTCAAACCTATGAAAAGGGAATCATTCCTACTTCCAGAGCTCGTGGAATATAAAGAAGATTGAGCTGCATTATAAAATACACACACGCTTGACACGTCTCGACACATATACTATAATACATGCAAGCTCTGTACTGAACCGAAGAACAATATGGAGAAAAACTATGAAGAACACATTGAATGATCCTCAACGAAGTTCCATACATGCAATCCTATATTTCTGAATATCACTCGACGAATCAAGAGACTGTAGAACACAAGCTGAACTACGACACTCTGTTTTTTAATAGAAAAACCACATAAGGACTTTGAAGAATTCCTTTTCAATCTAACGAGTCCAGATCTACATTGACAATCACTAGAGCCATTTCTAAACTCTACATCTCTGGTTTGTGATTCATTATTTACTTTTCGAGCAGTTTGTGTCATCTGTTGTATTTTTAAACACACACTGTCTCCTGAACATTAACTGGAGGATCTTTAAATTCTCACTGAAACTCTTACATCTTTTATTTCCCACTGGTATAGTGGTAGAGGCCGTGTGTGACCTGAACAGCTGGTTTGCTGTTGTTTTTTTTCCCATGAATAATAGTGGTAGAGGTCTCGGACCTAGACAGTTTTTGTAAAACTGTTGTTAACCCTGATCCAGGGTGTGGATCAAATTCTTATATATATTTGAGAGGACTAAGTCTCGGATTGAGACTGAACCTCTTGTTATATATATTGTGCATATTTTATTTATGTTTAATGTATATGACATATATTATATTTATTCCGTTGTTGTTACTTTAAAATAAAAAAAATTATTTTGAAGCTACATTGATAGTTAGATTAGCAAGTGTTTACACTTATTGTAAATCATTAGATTAGTTTCAAAAGTTAGTTTGATCTTGTGGTTAAACTAACTCAGACCTAATCAATCTTTGAGAAGATAAGTGATCATTTAGAATCTGTATAAATTCACTACAGTTTAACTTATTTTATAAATCGGGGGATTTTAACTATACAATGTTTTAACATAAATTTTAATTGGAACTCAATTCACCCCCCTCTTGAGTGTCCACTCCGACCAACATTTGGTATCAAAGGTTTAGTTTTATTTTTCAATGATTTTTGAAATACTCTATTTTTCAACTGTGATTTTAGTTCCATCTTTAATGATCTTAAATTCTTGTTAGTTCTAAATTTTTTATCTCTTTAAATTGTCTTTCTATAATCTAGTTATGGATAATAGACTTGAGGGTGCTGCTACTAACATGACACCTTTCTTCAATGGTACAAAATATGCTCAGTGGAAACTTAAAATTAAAATTCATTTAGAAAGAATAGTATTTGATATTTGGACTGCAATAGAATCAGAATATAAACTTCCCACTACTGCTAGATCCACTTGGGATGAACCTACAAAGACTGCTTACAACAATAATTGTAAAGCCATGAATGCCAGGTACTGTGCTTTAAGAGATGAAGAGATTAACAGAATTTTTGCTTGTAAAACTACTTTGGAAATATGGGATACCTTGGGCGTTTCTCATGAAGGAACAACTAATGTTAAGGAAATGAGATTAAATACATATACTATTAAATATGATAATTTAAAAATGAAAACTGATGAACCTATTTCTGACATGTATCTCAGGTTTAATGAGATATTCAATACAATAAATTCACTTGGAAAAGATGTTCCAAAAAAGGAACAAATTATGAGAATCTTGAGATGTTTACCAGACCGATGGAGATGCACATCTGTTTCAATCAGAGAGTCATGTGACATTGCTGCTCTACCTGTTAAAGAACTCATTGAAAGATTATGATGTATGGGGAAGAACTCAAGGTGAACAAAGAAGAAGAAGATGATCCTAGAAGAAAGTCTGTTGCTTTCAAATCTTCAACTTCAAAGAACAAGGATAAGGAGAAAATTCAAGCTATAAATGAGAGTTCAAGCTTTGAAGACAGTGAAAGTGTTTCTAATAGTGATGCTGAAATGGCTCACATTGCCAGAAGGTTTAAGAATTTTTATAGGAAAAAGAAATTATTCAGAAAATCAAATTACAAAGGAAAGTATGAAAATAAAGGACATTGGAAGAAGGATTGGAAAAATCCAGATAAAAGTAATGAAGTTGTCTGTTATGAGTGCAAAAGGAAAGGACATATTAAAGCAGACTGTCAAAAGCTCAAATTAAAGAACAAATATGATTACAAGGACAGTAGGTACAAAAAGGCTATGAAGGCTACTTGGAGCGCTTTTGAGGATAGCTCCACTGAATTCGATGTTTCTGAAACTGAACATAGAAAGAAGGCAAATATGTGTTTTATGACAAACACATCTGAGGTAACAGCTGAAACTCCTGATTTAAATTCTTATTATCCTGGAGATGATACTGACATTGATAAGATGTCAAAATATGAACTATTTGAATATTGTGATATGTTAGAAGAAAACTGTAATGAGCTGAAAGACAAATACAAAGGATTAAAGAAACAATATGCATTAACTGTTAAAGATAAATCTGATCTTGATATTGAAATGGAAAAGAATGCTCAGTTGCTTAAAGAAAACACTAAACTAAAATTATCTAATGAGAAACTCAGAAAGGATTTATAGAAATTCATAAATGGAAAGGATACACTAACTCAAATGCTAGGAATG
The DNA here is from genome assembly GCA_963277665.1 of Viscum album. Taxonomy (NCBI): domain Eukaryota; kingdom Viridiplantae; phylum Streptophyta; class Magnoliopsida; order Santalales; family Viscaceae; genus Viscum; species Viscum album. The sequence continues at coordinate 144,896,607 of OY728133.1, read as the reverse complement.
AAAGTTTCACCAAAATACACTACTAGAATAGTCTACAAACCTGGACAGAGACAGTTTACTATGAATAGATTTATTCCTAAATCTGGACAGAATGCTGCTAATTCTAGTTCTGGACATTTATATGCTTCAACTAGTTATATTAATAGTTATGAATCTAATAAGGGTTATCTTTCAAAGTCTGTTGATTCTACAACTTTCATGAGACCCATAAGACAAATTTGGGTACCAAAAGCATTGATTGCTAACCTGTCTAGACCCATGAAGTTTTGGGTACCAAAATCATTTCCTATCTAAATCTGTTTTGTAGGAAACCAGATTAATGATCTCCTGAAGGAAGACTTGGTACCTGGACAATGGATTTTCAAGACATATGTCTGGAGACTTCTCATACTTTAAAATCTTAGTCAATATTGATGGAGGTTTTGTCACCTTAGGTGATAATTCTAAAGGGGAAATCATTACCTTAGGCCAGATTGGTAACACTAACTCATTATTAATTTCTAAAGTTTTAAATTTTGATGGACTTACATATAATCTGTTATGTATTTCTCAGTTATGTGATGATGGTTTTAATGTTAAATTTGAAAATGATTCTTGCAATGTTTTTAATTCTAAAAATGCTATATTATTTTTCTGCCCTGCGAAATCAAAATGTTTATGCTGTTGATTTAATTTCTTTAGCTAAGAATAATATTACTTGTTTAAATGATTTGAATAAAGAGTCTTGGATTTGGAACAGAAGATTAGGACACTGCAATATACACTCTCTTAGAAAACATACTATGAAGAACTTAGTTAGAGACCAACCCAAAATTGAGTTTACAAATGACGAAGTTTGTAATCCTTGTCAAAAGGGAAATCAACACAAAATATCTTTCAAACCAAAGAAAGAAGTCTCAACTTCTCAACCTCTCGAGTTGGTTCACATGGATTTTTTTGGACCATCTAGAGTTTCTAGCTTAAATGGGAAGCACTATGTCTATGTCTTAGTAGATAACTTTTCTAGATATACTTGGGTATATTTTCTAGCTCACAAAAGTGAAGCTTGTTCTTACTTTGTTAAATACCCCAAATCTGTAGAAAACCTTAGTGGAATTAAGATTAAGACTCCGAGAAGTGATCATGGCTGTGAGTTTGAGAATCATGAATTTAAATCTTACTGCTCACACAATGTCTATAGTCACAATTTCTCTACCCCTAGTACACCCTAGAAAAATGATGTAGTAGAAAGAAGGAAACGAACCCTACAAGAAATTTCTAGAACTATTCTTACTGAGTATGACCTACCTGTTTATTTTTGTGCCAAAGCTGTAAATAAATCTTATTATATTAACAATAGAGTCTTAATCAGACATGTTCTTAAGAGAACTCCTTATGAGTTTTGGAACCATAGGAAACCAAAGGTAAACTACTTCAAAGTCTTTGGCTGTAAAGTCTTTATTCTTAATACTAAAGATAATCATAACAATTTTTCATCCAAGAGTGATGAAGGAATTTTCCTAGGTTATTCTATCTTTAGTAAATCATATAGAGTTTTCAATAAGAGAACCCAGTGTGTGGAAGAATATGTTCACATCAAGTTTGATGAAACTGATCCACATGATCCTAAAACCTCTCTTGAAAATATTGAAGATGATCTCTCTGTTTTGAACCTTAATGATAAAGTTAGTGGACCTATAGTTAAAACATCCAGTTTAGGAAATTTTCCAGAACCTGCTTCTGTTGATTCCCAACCTGTTGATGAACCTGAAATTTATAGCCCTACCATTACTAGACCAACTAGAATTCTGAAGAATCATCCTTTAGATTTTTTTGTAGGAAATCTTGATAGAATGACACAGACTAGAGCTTCTCTTAGATATCAGGTTGAACATCAAACCTTCTTGTCACAGCTTGAACCTAAAAACATTGATGATTCTATTAAGGATGAATTTTGGGTAGTTTCTATACAATAAGAACTCAATCAGTTTGAAATAAAGAACTTCTGGAATCTTGTTGAAAGACATAAGGACACATTCACAATAGGCACAAAATGGGTGTCTAGAAATAAAGTATATGAATCCGGAAACATAGTTAGAAATAAAGCTAGACAAGTTGCACAAGGCTATAGTCAAGAAGAAGGTATCGACTATGAGGAGACTTTTTCTCTAGTAGCAAGATTAGAAGATATTAGGATTTTACTTGCTTATGTTGCACATCTAAATTTCAAACTATATCAAATGGATGTCAAGAGTGCATTCTTAAATGGATATATTGTTGAGGATGTTTTTTTGAACAACCACTTGGTTTTTCAAACCCGCATTTTCCAAATCATATTTTCAAACTATCAAAAACTTTATATGATTTAAAGCAAGATCCAAGAGAATGGTATGATAGATTAAGTACTTTTCTAATTTCTAAAGGTTTTACAAAAGGAATAGTTGATCCTACTCTTTTTTAAAAACGAATTTCTAAAGATGTTTTAGTAGTACAAATTTATGTTGATGATATTATATTTGGATATTCTAAAAATTCGTTATGTTGTGATTTTTCAAAAATGATGCAAAAAGAATTTGAAATGAGTTTAATGGGTGAACATAAATTCATTTTTGTTTTCAAATTTTTCAAAATGATGATATAATTATTTTAACTCAAATTGAATATACTATAGATCTTTTAAAACATTTTGGATTGGATAGCACAAAAAGTAGTGACACTCCCATGATTACCACCTGTAAGATGGATCTAGATGAAAATGGTAAATATTTTGATCAAACCACTTATAGAGGAATGATTGGAAGTCTACTCTACCTGACTACTAGTCATCCTGATATTATGTTTAGTGTGTGTATGTGTGCTCGTTTTCAAGAAAACCCTAAAGAGTCACATTTAAATGCTGTAAAGAGAATTTTCAAATACCTCAAGCATAATCCCAATTTAGGACTGTTCTATCCCAAAGGACAATCATTTGAACTAGTTAGTTATTCTGATGCTGACTTTGCTGGATGTAAGCTAGAGAGAAAAAGAACATCAGGAACATGTCATCTTTTAGGCAAGTCACTAGTATCATGGTGTAGTATGAAACAAAATTCCGTTGCATTGACAACTGCAGAAGCTGAATACATAACTGCTGGAAGATGTTGTGCACAAATTTTGTGGATGAAACACACATTACTAGACTATGGATATCAATTCAGACATGTCTCAATAAATTGTGACAACACAAGTTCTATTAATATTTCTAAGAATCATGTTTCTCATTCTAGGACAAAACATTTTGATGTAAGACATTACTTTTTGAGGGATCATTATCAAAAAGGTGATATCACATTGGAATTCATTGGTATTGAATATCAACTGGCTGATATATTCACTAAACCCTTAAATTATGAAAGATTAGACTACATCATACATGATCTTGGTATGATTAAATATAAATGAATATCTTACTGATCTTAATGTTTAATACTTTACTATACTTTACATTACGGTTTTATACGTACTGTTTCTAAGTAACTGTTTTATACTCATGGTCTGACAACTCATTGTCTCACCGTGACTATATAAACTGCTCACTGATTCACCGGGATGACTATAAACTGTCTCACCGTGATGGCTAGTTTTCTGTCTCACCGTGAGAAGTAAGACAATTTTTATTTTATTTTTACCCGTATCGTGGTAGTTTTTATTTCACTTGTATTTGATTTCCCATGTTTGTGTTTTTATGAAGTTTGACATTCCCAAATGATAAAACATAAGGGTTTCATTCAACTCCTTACCTGAATTATCCCCTAAACCTTCTCTTCCCTCTCGCCCGATCCTTTAGTGAATGTCAAGGATGAAGCGTCCATCTTCACCCTCGTCTGAGAAGCACTGCTCTATGAAACAAAGGAGGATACCGAAGATAGCTCTCGAAGGACCTCTAAACCCAAACCTGGTAATCCATACCATTATACCTGATAATGTGGTTTTCCCTGAATGGTTGTTGTCTAGAAGATCATTAGTTATGAATGTTTTAAATGAACAAGGATGGCTTGAATGGTTCACTAGACAGAATAGAACGATTTACCCGAGGCTTGTATCTCAATTCTATTAGTATGTGAAGTTCTCTTTTGAGTTTGGAGAAAGATTTTTGGGGACCAGCTCGATCGATGGTCAGAAGTTCTCTTTCTCTTTAATGATGTGGGCTGCATGCCTAAGAATTCCACATGAAGGAGTGTGTAAAGATTAACAGAGAGACCCTCCTCCAACAACAGACATCTTTGACCTAGAAAACGCTTTGGAAAATCTAACTAGAAATGGAACCAAGCGAAGAGACATAATTGCTGAACTGGATGGGGTGACAATACTTTTGTTCAAGTTTGTTTAGAATTTTGTTAGTCCATGAAAAGGAGATTTTGATGTGATGAAGTATCAGGATGTGTTCCTGATTCACCTGTTGAGGAATGGCCAAAAGAACAATCTGTGTAAGTATGTTATCAACCATATCTGTGAGCTGATCAAAGTAACTTCCAAATCCACCTCCATGTTTTATTCAAGGATGATTTCAGCCATGTTAGTCTCAAAAGGAATGGATGGACCAAATGAAGAAAAATTAGAGGACTTTGATTTCTGCATATCCATGCCTTTCATCAGAAGGATGAAGATTAGCTAGAATCCATGGAAAAAGCAATAGGTTGAGGATAGTGTTCAACTGTATAAAAAGTTTAATCTTTTTGATTGTCTAAGAAGGCCTAAGAACCTAGCTGATCCTGGTTTGGAACCAGATGAAGTGGCTGAGTACTCAGAAGAAGAAGAACAAGAAGAAGTAGCAGCTGAAGTTCCACCTAGAGAAGAATTTGTAATACCTCTAATGGAAATAGTTTCTATTGAAGAGGAAAGGGGTGTTATCCCTCCTGTTATCCCTGATGTTATCCCGGCCGAAATACCTCAAGGTGAGGATGTTTTTGTTGAAAAGGAAAGGACTGAGGATCCTTCAGTTGTTATTCATAAAGAAAAATCTCATCCCAATGCTACAAGGAAATTAGTTTTTCCTGGTTCAGAACAGCAAGCAACCTTTGAGTAAGTTTTTGTTGAAGAGACTCTTTCTGTAGAGAGAGAAGCAAGTATAGAAGCTTATCCAGTGGAATAATCGGTTCCTGAGATTATTCTATCTACTGAAGAAAGAATGGAAATTACATTTCACCTGGAAAGGCAAGAGTTTGCTGAAGAGATTAGGGATGATCCTGTGGATCTTTTCCATGTTCTTGAACCTCAAGAATCTGAAAGGGAAGCACAAGTTGAGGGGGAGGAAACTTGAAATTTTGATATTGTGGAGGCTGGATCTGGTGAAGCTTCTCAACCTTCTGTCACATTCTCTATACACTCTCGGTATGAGTTCCCAAGCTTTTATGATGTTAATGAGTCACATCAAGTGACTGCAACTGGAATAAATCTTTCTTCTCTGTTTAAACTAAAGTCCTTAGCTCATTCTGAACCAGAACCAGAGCCCCAAACTCAATCTGGATCAGAATCTGAGTCTGAAGATGACTCTGACCCTCAAACTGAATCTGAACTTCTACCTTTGCATGCATCCTTACCTGAGCTTCATTCCTTTGTAACCAATGATGATCTGAATATTTTTAGCGAGACATTGTTAGCTGGTTTTGAGAAAATTGTTTCCACTCAACCTCTCCCAGTGACTCAATTAAGTCAAGAAGATGCAGCAATTCTCGTGAAAAATATTATCATTCATATTCAACCATGGATGATCCGAGAAATTCAAGAAGTTAGAGTAGAGAATAAGCTGCTGAATGATGATCATGGAAATCTGAAAAGTATGGTAGCATGTCTGCAGAATGAGCTATCTGTTAAAACAGAGCATGCTCCAGTTTCTGCCCCTGCAGCTGCTGCTGTTTCACCTGAGTCTTCTGATTCCCTCCTTGCTAGGGATATTGTGTCTCAAGTTCATCCTTACCAACTATATTTTGATGAAATGATTGGAAAAAGGTACACAAATATTCTGGAACTCATGAGAAAGATTGTGGAAACTCTAAATAAGCTTGCAGATGAATACACTAGATGTCTACAAAAAGTTCTGAAACAGCTCAAAGTTCTAAACAAAGCTGTCAAGGCTTCACCTGCTTCTGGTTAGACCTCTACACCTTCTTTGGATGATTCTCTACTGAGATCCATAATTAAGGAAGAATTACAGAATGCCTTCAGTGGCTTGGATCTATATTCTTTGTCAGAAGTGATTAAGAACAGTGATAGAGCATTGGACTTGGTTAGGATCTATTCAAAGAGAGCCAATGATGCTCAAAAAAAATCTCCAAGAAAATAGATTTGTATCATTCCCGGATTTTCTCTAAAAGTGACATGAAAGATCACTTTGGATATCTTGTGGAAAATCTGAGAATCCCTCCGGTGACTCAAGCATTTAAAGCTCAAGTTAAAAAACATTCAGAGCTCACCAGATTGTTGGACAGATTTCTGGAGAATAATGATGATTTTGAAAAGGATATGTAGTATGGTGGTGAAATCATTACTGATTTCATCAATCTTTTCAAGCCTTGTCTTCATGTGCAGAGTACTGATATAGTTGATCCAGCTGCTGCACCCCTTAGACCTGGACTTCCTCCCTTAGCATCTACTACCATGATATTTAGCCAAGCCCATTCACATATCCGGCTAGTCATTCTTGACCAACATAAGCCTAGATCTTCTACTGCTCCTACATCGGCTCTATATGTTTTTGAAGGTCTACCCTTACCCTTTTTGTCTACATCATTTATTCCTTCTTCTACTTCAGCACCAGCTCTAGCTGCTGACAAAGGCAAGACAAAAATGGATCCCTAAAGTGTTTACCGACTGTTTTTCTTTTTGATGGGATGTCATTTCTTGTTTACAGTTTGTACTTCTCATGTACTTTGAATTATGAATGCTTTGTTTAATGACAATTGTCGAGTTTCATTTCCTTTTATATACGTTTTGATAATCCCAAAAGGGGGAGAAAAACCTACAAGTGCAGTTTTATAATAGTATAAATGGGTGAGAAAAACTCCAAGTATCTGTTCTATAATGTTTTTTCTATGCTAGTATCTTTAATATTACATGTCTTTTATATTCAGCTTATATATGATCTGTGATCATCAAAAAGGGGGATATTGTTGGACTCCTCATGTGTTAATCATGTTTTAATTATCACAAATCTCATTACTGTTAATTAATCTTGATCTTCAGTGCCCATCTTGCTAATGCTCTTCAAACTCAACAATCGGTGCATTTCATGTTTTGATAATAATAAATCGTATGGATGTTAATTACTCTTTACAACTTTTATGCATAATCACAATTCTCTCATATATAATCTCTAATGAGTAACCTTAACTCATATTCTGCATATCACGGTCTTAGTCTGAATACAGATTTTTTTGTCTAAGTATGGAGACACCATGAAGGACTCACCGTAAACCAGACATCGTGACCAGACACTGTGACCGGACAACGCGACTAGACACCATGACCAGTCACCACGACCAGACACCATGACCGGACACTGTGACCAGACACCGTGACCAGACACCGTGACCAGACACCGTGACCAGACACCGTGACCAGACACCGTGGCCAGACACCGTGACTAGACACCGTGACCAGACACCGTGACCAAACACCGTGAAGAAGACATCGTTTCCCTGATCACTGTGACCCAGTTTCTTATGATTTTGTCAATATTATTTTAAATAATGCTAACGATCATATTTTTTGTTTTTAATGAAATTAATGTTATTTAATGTTAGTTGTTGGCTTGAAAGGAAACCATATCTCGTACCTATGAAAAGGGAATCATTCCAACTTCTAGAGCTCGTGGAATATAAAGAAGATTGAGATGCATTAGAAAATACACGCGTGCTTCACACGTCTCGAAACATATACTACAATACATACGAGATCTGTACTAAACCGAAGAACAATCTGGAGCACTACTGTGATGAACACATTGCATGATCCTCAAAGAAGTTCCATAGATGCAACACTACATTTCTGAAGAATACACGATGAATCAAGAGACTGTAGAACACAAGATGAACTACGACACTCTATTTTTCAACAGAAAAACCAGAGAAGGACTCTGAATCATTCCTGCTCAATCCAACGAGTCCAGAGCTACATTGACAATCACTAGAGCCATTTCAAAACTCTACATCTCTGCTCTGTGATTTATTATTTACTTTTCGAGCAGTGTGTGTCATCTGCTGTATTGTTACACACACACTATCTCCTGATCATTAAATGGATGATCTGTAAATTCTCACTCAAACTCTTATATCTTTTATTTCCCACTGGGATAGTGGTAGAGGTCATGTGTGACCTGAACAACTGGTTTTCTGTTGTTTTGATTCCCACTAATAACAGTGGTAGAGGTCTTGGACCTGGACAGTTTTTGTAAAACTGTTGTTAACCCCGATCCAGGGTGTGGATCATATTCTTATATATATTTGAGAGGACTAAGTCATGGATTGAGACTGAAACTCTTGTTATATTTTTCTGTGAATCTTTTATTTAAGTTTATTTTATACGACATCTATTATATTTATTCCGCTGCTATTAATTTAAAATACAAAAATTATTTTGAAGCTACTTTGATAGTTATATTAGCAAGTGTTTACACTTATTGTAAATCAGTAGATTAGATTAAAAAGTCAGTTTGATCTTGTGGTTAAACTAACTGAGACCTAATCAATATTTGAGAAGCTAATTGAGCATTTACAATCTGTATAAATTCACTACAGTTTAAATTATTTTATAAATCGGGGGATTTTAACAAGAAAATGATTTAATAGAAATTTTAATTGGAACTCAATTCACCCCCCCCCCTCCCCTCTTGAGTGTCCACTCTGACCAACATTTTTTTATTTTCAATTGAAATCAGGTCAATGAATTAGATTGGCATCATCTATGTTCTCCATAAATTCTCATGGGAATCCAAAGAAACATCAAATATATCCATTCCAATCTTGTTTAAAAATATAAATATGCAATTCGTTCCATATTATATATATATATATATCAGTTTATCTATTTGAAACTAATACCAAAATAAAATAAATTAGGTTCATTCCATTACCATTCAATATTTATGACAATGGGAAATAAGGACATCAAAACAAATATAAATTCAATCTTCAGAAGTAATAGAACTCCATTTCTATACACCTAAACATAAATTATATCAATTTATAATTATCTAATTCTAATTAATGAACATACATTATTAAAGATAAATTAGAGTGCACTTCACTGGTGTCCCAAATAATCATAAAATAGGTCATCCATGGAACAACTATCAACTCACCAAACATGGATGATTGACATTGAGGAACCCACATCCAATGGTAACATAATTGTTCATTGGGGATGTATAATAAAATTTAATCAATTTATATTTGACATGAATTGGTTATATAAGAACATAACATTGAAACCAATATGTTCAAAATGAATATAATTAAGAAACAATGAGTTATTAAGGGAAAAGACTGAGACAACCAACCTTATGAAAGTGATAGTTTCAACATCCATTATAAATAGTTAGTTTTTCCAGAACTAGATGAATATTTATAAATATATGAGATTGTAAAGAATATGGAATATGATATCACAAAAAATGACTTCAATAAAATTAAAATAGATAAAACGAGATATATTAATAGATATCATAATCATAGGAATCAATGCATGACAAAGAGATCATGATTTTGATGTCAGATGGATATGAAATCCCAAATCCTAACATGAGAATAGGAGGGAGCTTCTAACATGATGGATAGGTGGGGTTCTATTGTGAATGGGAGTGAAATAATGGCTGGTGAGTTGTTTTTAAAATGGTTGGAAAGTAATTTCCCCCAAAAATAATTGATTCTTGTTGTTTAGTCATATAGTTATCCAATTTATGCTATAAACATGCACCCAAATTGCCCCCAGAAATACCTCAAATGGGCTTGGTGAACAGTTTGACTAAAAATGTATACCATTTGAAAATCACTAAATTCATATGTCTAAGATCAGTCACCGACTATGCGGCTTAGATATCATCATTAATAAAAATTTTGCATCTTTCTATTATGCACTAAAACTCCTGGCATGATTTATAGGATGGCATATGAGGAATAGTTTATACTAAATGTTTTTCGAATATGATTTCTTAAAAATCATGGGATGTTCTCCAAAAATACCTTAGACACCATCATTACCCTAGTGACACAATTTTTCATAAAATAAAATAAAATAAAAAAGCATTAATATTAATATAAATCGTTTCATACCACTTATAAAAGTCAGGATATTATATATTAATTGTATTTTTTCAATAATAAAATTACTCTAAAAGAGACTATGCATTCTGTGGTCATTATACTACTATTTAGTGGATTGTTTTTTAATAGAAAACATTAATAGAAAAAGATAAAATAGGATGTAATTCTCAATTTGGGACAAAGATTTTTCCCTTCGAAGTATCCAAAAAATTAATGGGAATTTTCCCTCTTCTAGTTATCATAGAGATTAGTATATAATTATGATTCTAATATGGGACAATTTGGATGGGTTATGTTGAAATTCACATGGTAATGTGGAGGACTAGAAGGGTTGGACTGATTCTCTTTTATAAGTGAAGGTAAGTATACTTTTGTGAAATCCTAATAATTTTCAACAATGAAATCAAACAATTCCAGGGTTAATGTATCAAAAAATAATTTTTCTATTTATGGATTATAGATGAATAATCATATTCAACTCTTTATTACATTATTTTTAAACATGATCCAAGCCATCATTTTTTTACATTTTACCAATAGTTTACCATTTTTAATAGTGTTTTCAATTGTAATTTATATTTAATTTAAAATATAAGGTAACCATCATAAAAAATATGTGGTTTATAAACCTGAATTTAATAACAATAATATATATATATATATATATATAATATAAAAATAAATATTAAATATAGATATTAAGTACATATAAGATTTATTTTGTTAAAAAGTATTTTTTCTCAATTTTTCTCTATTAATCATATATATTATTAATTATCATGTAAATTACAGATAAAATATTTTAATATAGGTTAAAACATCATCATATAGGATTTATATAAAATATATTATTTCAATTTGTTGGATAGAATTTACAGATCATTAATAAAAAATTCATGAAAAATAACCATTTACCCATTATCATGGTCATTTAATCTAATTCTTGTAATCGGGCCTAGGATACAGTAATTAAATTAAATATAATAAAGAAATATTAATAATTTCTTTATATATTATAATTATTTTTTAATTTTTTTTCAATATGTGCTGAAAATTGATTAGAAATATAGGTAGATAAAAAACATCAAATTGCGTAATTTCTTACACACGTTTATAAAAATATTTAACATGGGTTTTATAAATTCAACATAGTGTGTTAAAAAATATACATTACTGTATAAAAATATATTATTATGATAAATTTTTTCAATGTTTTTATTTTATTTCGGTTTTATTATAATGTTTAAAATGTGGTGGTAATAGTATGAACCATGTTTTTCTTTACTGTTCAACTAAAAAAATAATTTTTTTTTGAATATATAAAATAATTATTTATAAATTAATATTGAAATGATGAATCAATAAGTTATGTTTATTTATTATTTCTAAAATTATAATCTTAATAACATTTATTGTACAATGATAATTTTGAATATAAATAAATAATGATATTATAGATAAATTCCCTTTTAATAATTTATCTGTCAATAATATTATTTTGTACAAATTTATAAATAATATAATGTTCAATAATAAGTTGGTAAAAAAATATATTTCCCAATATGATAAAATTTTATCTTTTATAATTTTATTTTAATAAGGTGAAATGAAATACATTATGTTTTTATAGTAAATGGTTATTTTAATGGAGACATTTTTAATTTTATTTGAAGTGAAATAATAATTTAATGTTTTATTAATTGACTATTATCATATTATATATCATTAATAATATTATTCATTTTTTTTAATGTGTTCTGGGATTTTTTTGGTCGGGAGTTATTTTGTTATTATATATGACCACTACTATATATTAAAGTAACAATTTAAAGGATAAAAAATATTGAGTTGTTAAACACGAGGCAAGGTGGAGAAACACTCAATGAAAATGAAATAATCATAAGGTATGAGACTATATGTCTAGAAATATAAAACAAAAAATATATAATCCTGGAAAAAAAATTTATAGAAACCTAGAATATACCTACATAAGATATGATAAACTATTCATTATAGATAATATTCCATTTAAACTCATTTTGGGTAGGATCCATATACTGAAATTGAAAATAAATAAGGATAATATAATATCTTTGGGAAAAAATTATAGGTTAATGTTTCCTTGATATCTATCCAAAAATTAATGTCATGGATCCTTGATAGTTGATTCTACTAGAATATTATAGTTGATGTGAATGTTTTGAGAATCATTAATGATCAAAACATTGTGGATTCCCATTTCATAATGATCATTCCATAAAAATAAATGGTTTCATAGTATATATAATTTATGAATAGAAGTTAAAATGAAATGAATTCTAATTCATCTTTGGGATTAATAACCACTTAATAAGGGTTATCTATATTTGAAAAGATGGAAATGAATTGATTTTGGGGAATAATGTTTATATCATATGGTTCTTGAATGTATAGAAGATAATAATGGAAGGAGTAGTAACTAGAGGTAAATTATATTATATTGGAAAATGAACAACTTCATGAATTCTATGTTCCAGTTTTAAAATTGATTTATTGAATTGTATACATGGCCATCAAGATATAAAATAGGATTAGGATCATGATGGAAGTATTTTTTAGAATTACAATGATTAAAAGATAAAATAACTAATTTCTGTGAAATATACCAGAAAATAACGATAAAACATTTAGGTCACAAGAATGTTGTGATTATTTCCAATTGATCACTTTATTTCATACATTCAATTTTTTTCCACCAGTGAGACATTGATCCCTAAAGGGTGATCTATAGTTTATTACTTTTTTTATCATTTCACCTAAAATGCTGGCATTGTGATCATGAATGTGAAATTGGAATTTGTTTAAAATATTGAGGATGATCATTATGAATGTTCACGGTGTATAAATATGAAGTATTATGATGTGTAGCTAAATAGAGTAAAATTGTATCAATCTAGAATCCTATATATCAACAAATATGATAATGTATCAATTCGGTTCTACCTATACCCATTATGAAAATGGGGTGGAGGGTGTGAAACAATGCATTTTTATAAATATATGGAGGAATATGATTGAATAATATAAAATAGCATAATTATTTATGAGGCAAGATTTGTTTAAATTGTTATATGTTTTAAATTTGTTTTTACTATAATAAAAATCAACCGTGTCTCTTTATTAGATATAACACAAATGGAATCCAATAGTGGGGTACAATATTTTTATTAGGAGTCCCAAATTGGTAAAGTGAAAATTTAATCTTTAGAAAGATTTCATGAAAAAGGTGATAATGGAATATTTTAGGATATTCATACATAGTTAGGTTTTGTATATGATAGAACAAATGAAACCATATGATTACAAATTGATAATTTTTTTTGAATATAAATAGAAATATATGATGAAGAAATAAATATTTTTGGGTCTGATGGATTTATAGAAGTTAATTAGTTAACATTAAGAAGACTCAATAAAGATAACAGATTTAGTGATAATGTGTATGAATAGGTACACCATGAATATTTTAATGATTAAAAATACACTATAAAAATAAAATTGTTTTTATCGTAAACTATTTGACATTAGGTTGTTTTGGAATATATTTTCAGAATTATGTAATCCCAAATCATTTAGAAACTCATTGATGAAAATAAAACACCAATTATAACTCATATTAGACAACATATTGTTTCATAAATACTGTTTCTTAAGGTATGTTTAATGTTGATTAATGGTTAATTATATCAAATTGATAATTCTAACACCAGATATCTTACTCACAAAATTGAACAATATAATATTATCATTAGTAAATGGGTTTTTTATATCATATCAGTAAAATGATGGTTTTTTGAGAAATACTGTTATGATTTATTGATAGGGGTATTCCAAGGATACAATTGATAATTTATATGAAACAAATTCAACGAATTTTATAACTAGAGTCTATAGAAATTTTTTGGTGGATAATGTTCACCAAAATATTAAATTCAATAAGCTACATGTAAATACTATATTTATGAAAGAAGGTTCTGAGTAAGATGATTATATCAACCAAAAATACAGATTTATTGTTTATGTATATAATTATAGGGTGCCAACTGTAACACCATGATCCTTTTTATTAAAACATATTTAATTTCATTGATAACTTGGGTCACCCATGACATAGAACATTCAAAAATTGTAATGTAATGTTAATATTATTATTTTAAAACTAAAATTATAACTTATCCATTAAAATAGTAGTTCTGAATTGTAGTAATAATTTTATTAAAATTATGTATAGTGTTTTAGATAATAAAAATATATTTATAAATAATCACTTAATTTTTTTAATTTCATAAAATACATAGAACATATATTTCATATAAAAATAATTTTCATTTATTAATTAAAAAGAAATTATTTCATCCAAATATTATAGAATTTAATTAATAAAATAAAAACATTTTTCGAAATCAATTTGTAGAAAATTATCAGAGGTAAAATTTTTTATAATTTCATGAATATATTAATTTTCGGATAAATATTTAAATATGCTGATTTATATTAGAAACATATTTTATATACAGGACCCAATGATATATATTTTGTTTAAAATCCATTTAAATGTATCATTAGTTCATTAAAATTATAATGAATCTAACATAGTTCTTTATAATCAATTTTATGATGAAATTTGTAATAAAATATTTTTATACACATGAAACCTCTTTTATTATAAAAATATTTTTTCATCAGAACTATGTTTTTAATTATAAATTGTATTCAAGTTATTTTATAGATTGAATTTTTTTTGTTTAATTATTTATTTTTAATCTTTGTAATTAATATTTTATAATTCATCAAACTAAATTTTTGGCCTTAATTAGTATTAAATTTTAAAAAAATTAGCTATTGATGTTGTTATAAAATATGGGTCTATCCAGGGGATAAACCAGAAGGTAAATAATTTTTTTCAAAATAATATTTTCTAAATACTATTGTATTTTCATATTTAATCCATAATCTACTCCATATTATTATTAAATTTAAATTTGTTTTATTTATCTTGGTAATGACATTATCATTTTGATTTCTCATGGAAAATATCATTGTTGTTTGTAAGTGGTTTCCATTCACCAGTTATATATAGAGGTCTCCTATCTAGTATTCTCAAAAATCCAAGATCATTTATAATTAGTGTATCCATTGAGAAATAAATTATCTATGTCCTCTTCCAATCCCTATATATTTTTTTGATTATTAATATCTTATTAGTTGTCTTTTGGTGGAATCCTCATGAGGTTTTCTGACTAGGAATTATGATTCATAACAACCAATTTTTTTCTTCTTCCTTGTCCTTAAAATATTATTCATTTGTGATGATATAATTAAATTATTATCATCGATATTAATATATTTTTATATGATAAATTAATATCACATTCCCATCTTATCTTCCATAAAATTAGAAATGAATATTTTCATCGTTTTTACAATAAATTATTATCTCACAAACTGATGAACATATTTTTACATCACCACCTCTCATTGAAGGATATAATTATTTATTAAGAAAATATGTATAATATAATTGAAATAATTATAAATATATAATTATTATACCACCTATACCATCTTGCGTTCTAAATAATAGGAAAAAGATTATGTAGCTCATGTGTACGTTTTGACTACCGCCTCCAAAATGAGATGATATACATTTTTCATTTCAATTAAACATTTATTGTAATGTGGGTGTATATAATTATTATAATTAATATATATATATTATAAAAAATCTTTTTTATTTCATAATTAAATTTTACTTTTCAATCATTATGTCTATCTGGTAATGTGAGTCAATTTTTGTGTGTACGTACAACCTACCATCTCCATGAACATTGTACCTCATAGTCTATATCTAAAATTAAAGGAATATTTATATATATCTATGATTAATATATATTAGATTTATATAGTTGTTAATATTTTTGAGGCAATGGATCAATGATTATTGTAAATGTACTAAAAATACCAAACAAAAACATATATAAAAATGATGTAGTTATTAACTAAAACATGATATTAAAAATGAATTTTTATTAATGTGGTAATAAAAAGACATTATTATATCATATATTGTATGATATATATGATTACGGTTCTGGAATATATTTATAATAATCCTATATTTATCACACATGAGTTCTCTACATGAATTAATAAATTCTATAAATAAGGTAAGTGGATTTTTATCTCAATTTTATTTTCAATAGGAAACATGCCATATTCACAAATTTTATATTTTTTTTGGTTTATATTACTCATATAAATGGATATTATGATGAATATTTTAGAAATTATTTGGATTCGCATATCCCCCTATGTTTCTTTTTTTCATAAGGCATGCAATTAAAATATTACCAATGTGGTCATTCTGTTATGTTTCAATTTCATTGTTTATCAAGATTTTATATTTTTATAATTCTAATTATGAAATAATATAATTTATTCCACTTGAAACTCGTCTAGTTTTTTCTCATTTGGATATTTTTAATTAATACTTTTTCTTTTCATACTCCACTTTCCTCAAGAGGTTAAAGGATTTTTTTATTAAAATATAGACATTATTTCCCCCTTCAGTCAAATATCATATTCATCCAATACCAGGAATTCTCAAATTTATATAATAGAAAATTTATAATTACATTAAGATTATTTAAATGCATTTATATTAATATTTTAACATTTAATTTTTTTTAATTAATATTCTTATGCTTTTCAAAATGATACTCTATTTATTTTTTAACAAAAAACTGAAAGAATATTTATTTTAATATATAATCCCTGAATTGAATATTAATCATTCATGAATGAAAAATTATTCTAAGACTCGTTAAATATTCTATATGTTTTTTAGAAATAAAATAATTAATAAATATTTGGGAATTTTTTAGTTTTAGATTAGTGTTTTCAAAGTGGAATGGTTATTTTCAACGTGAAATGTTTCATGGGATCATTCAAAATCATTATCTATATATGAAAAACTCATTTGATATTTAAAATTTTATTAATGAGTTTAATATACAATGATAAAATCCATATTCATTACCTATATATTTTTTTGTGATGAAAAATTATTGTGTAACCCCTTTCATTACCATGAGTTTTCTAATGAAAAAATATTAATGAATCCAATATATGTCCACTAGTTATACTATTACAATGTGTATTTTAATTCAAATTAATTTCCATGATATAGTATATGAGTAATTTCTTATGATCTTAGGGGGTAAATCTATGTATTGTATACCTGATGGGTCATATATCTCCATCCATTGTAGTTTATAATGATTATTGTTCTATGAAGACAATGGTAACATGGGAGGTTACACAAAAACTCCAAGAGAGTACATAAGATGTTTTACCAAACATAATAGAGGATAAAAATGATGTTATACCAATCTATAATTATGTACACTTGTGTTTAACCCACGAAAAATATATTATGAATTGAATGTTTTATTTCCTTGAAAAAATATTTTCTATGCTTCCATGTGTGATATAAATCTATTTATAAAACCAGTGATATGTTCCCATTAATCTTGTTATTTGATTCCATTATGAATCATGACTTATGAAATTCAATTATTTTTACCAGGTCTAATGTTTATTATATATTATTTTTAGTTTATGGTGTTAAAATTTTATTTTCATGTTTCATACCATTATGAAATCATTATGTTGATATCTCCCATGTTTACCATTATTGGGAATATATGCTAATAATTTCTTATGTATCATTTCCCTAGGTTATGATGAAATTTATAATGTATGATATTTCTATGAAGGTTGGTAGTTATGCGAGATGATTCAAATAACCTATAAACATATTGTTTATATTTACATGTTTCCAAATGCTTTTTCCTAAATGGTTCATAAATGGATTTTATTTTTATGTATTAAATATTAATTTATTCAGATGTGAAATATATGTATGAAAGGTATAGTTCAATATAATTGGAACAATATAATATTTTTTTTATCCTTACAAAAGGATTATAAAACATTAGTTATAACCATGAGAATATTTATAAGTATAATGAATTATCATTTAATTCTAATAAGTATAATGGGATTTGTTTCATTAAAATTACATCCCTATCTTGATATTATGGATTGACATGGGTCCATCATAGTTGATCCCCGTGATAATAACTCTATAAAGGGATCATTGTGTTTTTACTCAATATCACCTTAGTTCATGACTATAAATCATTCTTCCCGCTTATTTTGACTTTACCTTAGATTTTTTTTGAAATTCCCAATATATTTATGCATCTGTCGTGAATGATATACGAGCTTGATGTATCTGAATAACCTAGGTTAAACTAATAGATTCACATTAATAAAAAATGGTTATAATTTTTATAAATCTTATAAATTATTTTCCATTATTATTGTTTCTAATACTAATAATTCTGGTTTTGGTTAATGTATTGAACTGGTAAAAATCTTATTGACATTTAATTTGATGAAAAATTAGCAAATTACAGCCAACCAAATTGATGGATTACTTGTGATAAATATATTCTAATTATTCGTAATCATCTATTGAATTATATGATTAAAAAGGAACAATAGTGACATTTCTAACACGTGAAATAAGAGGGATGAGGACTTTTTTGAGAGTATGTGTGGTAAGGAACATAGGAAATATAATATCTATCTATCTATAGGATGTGAAAGAGAGAATAGGACAATATAACAATATCATTATAATATGGAATAATGTTTTATCGATAAAAATCATGGCCATAATGCAAAGAATTTCCAATGATTTTTCACTATATATATGAGGAATTTGGTCATTTTCTGAGTCAATTCACTAAACCATGGGAAATCATATAGACTAAAGGATCAATGTTATAAAAAATAATTGATGTTAAAGGATTGATGTATTTATGTTCATAGATTTATGAAATATATTGTATAATTATTTTTAAAATTGGTATTTTGGTTATAATAATTGTGAAAAATCTATGGATTATGTTTTTTTTAAACATATATATCTTCATGTAAGATGAAATTATGATTTAAGAATGTTGTGACATGTTTAAGAGTTGATGTTTAATCATACGATCAATTTATTTGAAAACACTTTTTATGTTCTGTGATTGGGGATTTTAATGTGATTAGTTAAATTGTTGGAGTTTTAATATAGGAATAATGTATATGAAACTATAATATTAAATATGATGTATTATTTGAGGATGAATGATCATTTTCTATTTTTAATGGTATTGATAATTTTAAGAGTTTATATGAACTTTGATTATTAAGTTTATTTTTATGGATGTTCAATATATTTTTCGGAACATTATATTTTTTATATTAAAAATGTTTTAGTAAAAAGAATAAACTCTCTCATTTGGTAATTCCATGAGGATTGAACCAACATCCAAAGAGTGATAAGGGTGAAATTCCAACTAATGTCCTATTTGATTTCATAGTTAGTATTATATATTTTAACTATGTGATATATAAATATTATTTTCATTTTTCTAACATATGTTATATCTAGATATATACATGGGATTCAAAAGGATATTATGGTTGATTTCACATCACGAAAATTGATGGTTCAAGAGAAAAAATACCTGAATCTACCTTCGGAGTATGCTATTATAATTTTTGAATATATTGTATGGGTGAGTTTTCATCGTGGAGAAAGGTGTGATATATATATACTAACAATATGATTTTAAATTATATATTTACAAATAATGTGTTGAACACATGTAGATAATATGGTTGAGGATAATTATAAATTATTAATGGTAAATATATTACCTCCCTGGGAAAGTGAACTATGTATCCATTTCATTTAGTAAAAAGGATAATGCTTACTTATATTTTATGAGGATCATAAAATAACTAATATTTAGGGAATTTGAAATGATATGTTTTTAAATTTTTATGTAATGGGATATATATTATCTTTCAAAAAATTGTGTTCAACCATTTATCCATGTAAATACTGAATAGTCATAGAAGGATAATATAGAGCTGCTTAAGAAGGAAATGAATGTTCCATATTTTATACATGATTATGATATATTGATAATGCTGATGTCACGTCCCACGTTCATCGAGATGAGGAAATGGATAGAATATTTTTTGACTATTAATTACTCATGTTGAAGAATAGATAATCACCCCCGAGTACTACCATCAATAGGCCCCACAGTAGTGACTTGATCCTACGGTATATAATCACACACAATATTGAAGGCATTACCTTGTTTATTTAGTAAGATTGTGAGATATGATGGTAAAATCACAAAAAACTCAAAAACTGATGGTAAAAGTGAAGCCCAATCTCATTCACATATTTATGATCAAAGATAAACCCATACATCTACATGAAAAAATACAAAGGGAATGTAACAAAAGAACGAAAACTGCAATGACTATTGTCCTGATGTCTAAGCTAGTACGGTTCCACACATTCCCAGAAGACCTCCTGGATACGAGAAAGTAGTTTAATATAAGTAGGGTGAGTATATAGTTATACTCAGTAAGGAAAACCAAATGCTCTTGTGCACAAATGGGGAGAAAATCTAATGTCTCGTGAGAATAATACTGATAACCAAAATACCTAGTAAGGAAAACTATCCACCCATCCTCACCATGGAAAAATTACAAAAATAAAAAATTTATTCTAAAGTGATAGTAATATCACATTGATATTTGTGTACCATGAACCACATTCCCATTAGTTATTTAAGACATCCTACGCATCAGAGCTCTCCTCCCATTCTCACCACAGTCCTATTCTCATACCCCGCTGTAATGACCAGCTTATCCTCATTGGCATGAGAATACATCAAGTCACTACATGCCCTTAAGAAACATCACTAAGAAACCTTCAGGATGGCAATAAATTCCAAAGGGTCTCAAGTATATGTGGGGGGACAATTTACCCTTTAAGAAATAAACCCATCCAATAACCATTCACTATGTGATGCATGAACAAAGAAAGACCGGGCAACAACATCATTTATGTTAAACCACATCAGAGTACACAATAATAGAAGACCAATCCAATCATCAAGTCACCCAAAAATAGAACAATAAAATATTCTCAAAAGACACAACAACTCTATGGTCCCCAAGCCCCAGTCTCCATAGCATCTCCCAAACATCACCACAAGCCATTAGTAATGAGATACATTACCTTTAACTGTTTCTTGGAATACATCATCTGCAAAATCACAAAAGTGCCAAAGTAGGGGTGAGTATAAAACTCAGTAGGTTTTCCCCAATGACTTCCTTAATCATTCCACTAGGATAGAACTGTTAGCCTCATTTCTAAAAGAACATTTTTTATTAAACAATTTCACCAAAGCTGTTTATAACTTAATGTAAACAAGTTTTCCAAAACAATCCATGCTCAAAGAATCATAGGGTAATTTAAAACAGTTATTCCGCCACATTATTTTTCTAGAAAAATAACCAAACAAATTTCCAGACCATTTCAAAAAAATCCAATTTTGGCATTCCCAACCATTTCACAAACCTGTGAAATCAACCATCCATGCATCATTATGACAGTTCCATACTCATGAGTGGTTTCTCATCGATCTACCAAGTCATCACAAGGTAATTATTCCCCATATTCCATTACACCTTTTACACTGAGAACAAGGTCTTATTTAAACCAATCCTCGTACAATTTGTCACCATGTGCAAGTACACCTTTGGCACCGAGCATAAAGTCATATTTCAACCAAGCCTCAAATATGCAACATGAACACACACCACAAATTCCCAAAAGCCATGCCAAACCATCCTTTCAATAAAAACACCTTTTATTGAAAACCATTTCCCATCCAAACCATGTGTGTTCAAACAATTCAAACAATTTCAATAATGTTTCCTTTTTATGGAAAACCAAATCCATCAAATCCATTTCAATAAAACACCGTTTTTATTGGAAAACCATTTCTCATCAAACCATTTACAGTTTTAGTAATTCCATAATTTAAAATTCAAATAGAAAATTCACTTTGCACATAATTCACCAAGCTTCCACAATTTCATCAAAACCATAAATCATCACTAAATAAGATTAATTCCATGCTATTCAAAATCAATTCCATTAAAAAAAATTGAAACTAAGCCAACCAATTCTAACAATAGGAGTTAAGAGTGAAGCCACCTACCTCAATAAAAAGGGGAAACCAAGCAATGGACGGAGAACGCTCATGAACATCGGGTCAAATATCCAAAAACCCACCTTAGATCTCGTCACCTAACACAACCAAGACCAAAAATCAACATATATGGCATCCACATACTTAGGTCTACTCCTAAAGGTCATAGATATAAAATCCCAAGAGGAATTTATAAGTAGATCTAAGTAGATCTAAGAAACCATTCATGAAGGAAAGAGAACGATCACCTACCTCAATAATTCAGCTTTGATTCTCCAAGAGAAGCCTTAGGATCGCCTTTGGAACGATGGGAAAACCCTCTATTACATTAGGAGAACCAAAATCCAGAGTTAGAGCTGCTTAGGAGCTTTAATAAGGCCATTAGAGGAAAAAAAATTATATCCACAATTAGTTACTACCACGACCACCCTTCTCGCACAGTTTGGCTGCACAGTTAGACAAATCATGCACCGACCATGCGGAAGCGCCTACCTCCACAACCCACTGCACATGGTTTGGCCGCACAGTTTAGACAAACCGTGCGCCACCCGTGCACCTTCCCCTTTGCTTCAATCATCAATCCAAGATCTATCGGCTCTCCCTTATGTCGCCCATAACTTTTAATCCCAATAAAAGCATCATGTAAGGGTTACATATCCGAAATATGGGGTACTAAATTCTCCCCACCATTGGCCTTTCCATCCTAGGAAAGTAGAAAACCAATGCTTGTCTGAAATAGTTCTGGAAACTGATCTCTCATTTCGTTCTCGTGTTCCACAGTCTCTTCCAGAATCTGACCATGTTACCACAAAACCTGCAATAGACTTATACTTTATTCACACAAGACTTTATCCAGCCTATCAACAAACTGCACCAGGATATGTACAATGAAGCATCCAGCAATAGGTCAATGTGATCCAATCTGATCACATGGTTAGGATCGGGTTGATACTTCTTCAACTGAGAAACATGGAACACATTGTGCACCGAACTGAACTGTGGTGGTAATGACCACCCATATGCCACCGCTCCAACCCGGTCCAATATCTCAAAAGGACCTATATAATGAGGATATTATTTTCCTTGTTTCCCAAAGCGATGATGTCCATGTCTTGGGGAGATCCTCAAGAAGCCATGATCACCCACTACAAACGACAGCAATATTCGACATTGACCTGCATAGGATTTCTGATGTATCTGAGCTGTCTCCATCATCTTCCTATTCAACTGAATCTTCTCCATCATTTCTTGGACAAGGGTCAGCCCGACAAGTGATGTTTCACGAGTTTCCACCCAGCATAGTGGAGAACGACAAGGACACCCATACAATGATTCAAATGGATCCATGTGTATTGAGGCCATATAACTGTTATTGTATGAGAAATCTACTAAGGGTATATTCTCCTCCCATATACCAGAAATATCCATAACACTAACCTGCAACATTTCTTCCAACATTTGTATCATCTACTCAGATTTCCCATCATTCTAAGGATGATACGTTGTACTCATCATCAACTGAGTCCCAAGGGCTTGCTGTAATGACTTCCCGAAATGAGATGTGAACCTCGTATCTCTATCTAAGTCTATAGATAATTGTAAACCATGCCTCTTTACCACTTCATGAATATGGATTTTTGAAAGAGAATCCACCGTATGTGTTTCATGAATTGGGATGAAATGGGCCGACATGGTTAGATGATCCATTATCACCCAAATGAAATCGTGTTTCCAGACCATTCATGGAAGACCTGTAACAAAATCCATTGATATCTGCTCCCATTTCCACACTACGATAGGGATAGACTGTCACTTACCTCCTGGTCTTGGATGCTCTTCTTTAACCTACTGACAAGTTAAGCATCACAAGACGAACTTAGCCACCTTCATTTTCTTGCTGCTCCACTAAAGCTATGCCTTTAGTGCCTTATACATATTATATGTACCCGGATGTGCATACCATCATGAATGGTGGTAAGCATTAAGGAGTTATTCCTGACAAACAATAGTTACAACCATCTGATCTCTAAAACACAAAACTAAACTCCCATCTAGATTCTATACCTCAATGGTCTCCCCAGCATTGAGTTTTGAAGTCATTGCAACATAGTCTACATCATATTCATGTGCCTCCTTTAATATCTACAATGAATTGGGAACAAGTGTAGCCTAAAAGAAAACACCAACATCACCTCAGTCTTCAGATTCCATATGCATGTCAGCTAATATTGACATCAACTACCATCCTTCTGAAGCTTCCTTTTCCAACTGAGCATATGACTTCCTGCTTAATGCATCGGCCACCGAATTTCCCTTACCTAGTGTATACATTATGTCATAGTTTAACATTTGAAGATACTCCATCCAACTCCTCTTTCTCAGATTCAAATCTCACTGTGAGAAAATTTGGGTCAAGATTTTGTTATCCGTAAAAAAAGTAAATTTCTCACCAAAGAGATAATGTCTCCATGATTTCAAAACGTGGACGACTACAGCCAACTCCAAATGATGTGTTGCATAAGTTTTCTCATGAACCCTTAGCTTCCTTGAACCATAAGAAACAACATTGACTCCTTGCAGGATAGAACAACCCAACCCTATTCCTGAAGAATCATAATACACCACATATCCTTTCCCTGATTCTAGAAAGATTAAGATATGTGCTGACGTAAGGTGAACCTTCAACTATTGAAAAGATCTCTGTCATTCCTATGTCTATTGAAATGCACTATTCTTCTTTGTCAATATTGTCATAGGTGAATCTAGTCCTGATAAGTCATGGACTAAGCATTAGTAATAACCAGCGATACCTAGAAAAATTCATATTTCAATGACATTCTTTCACAGTTGCCAAGAAAGAACAACTTCTATCTTTTCTAGATCCACTAAAACACATTTATTAGAAACAACATGGCCCAAAAATTGTACCTCTTGTATCCAAAAAACACTCTTTGATAATTTGGAATAGAACTTATGGTCTCACATGATTTCCAACACTATCTCCAAGTGTTTCTCATGCACAGCCCTTATTCTTGAATACATCAAAATATATCATCCACAAACACAACAACAATAGAATCCAGATATTGGTCAAATATCCAATTCATCAAACTCATGAAGATTACTGGTGCATTCATAAGACCAAAAGGCATGACTACATATTCTTAGTGGCCATATATACTCCTAAAAGTTGTCTTTGGAATACCCTCCTTCTGAACTCGCAATTGGTGATATCCTGATCATAAGACAATCTTGGAGAACCACTGAGCTCCACATAATTTATCGAACAGATCATCAATGCGTGGAAGTGGATATCTATTCTTTGTCGTAACATCGTTATTTTTATGATAATCAACACATAGCCGAAGAGTTCCATCTACTTTCATTACAAAAAAACTGGGTGCTGCCCACGGAGACACGCTTGGCTAAATGAAACCCTTTCTTTCTAGCCCCTAAAAGTTCACCTTCAATTCCTTTAACTTCATTGGTGCCATTATATAAGATGGATGTGAGATAGGATTGGTTCCCATAATGAGATCAATCATAAACTCCACTTCTCTTATAGGTGGTAATCCTGAGATGTTTTCAGGAAAAACATCACGAAATTGATCCAAATTCAACGCTTCCAATTGGTTAGAGATCATTCCCACCATTGGTGCCAATAGGCTCATTGCATCTTTCTTCACCATGCTCTCTCCTCTAAAGAGATGGTCGATGTTGTCCTCTGTCGGGAAACTAACTGTTCTCCTATAACAGTCGATGTGAGCCTTAAAACATGTCAACAGATCCATACCCATGATTATATCATAGAGATCCATATTCCACATAGAGAAGTCTCATTTCATCTATTCTCCATCAACAGTTATAGAACATGCTCTACACATAAAGGCTTGACATTCTCTTTCACCAAGAGGAGTTTTCAGTTTCAAAAAAAATGGCATCATTTCCAGTTTTAAGTTCAGCAAATCAGCAATACAAGAAGAAAGAATGGAATGCAATCCACCAGTATCGAAAAACACTTGCATGAGGGTAGAATTCAAAAGAATCATACCTCTCACCATAGATGGTCCAGCTTTATCATTGACCATCATCTGTTTGGCTCCATACAATGGTTTTGTTGATGAACATTTCTCTTTATTACCTGGTTGATATTTCCCTTCATGAGGAGTTATTGTATTCTTAGAATCATCATAACTCTCTCTTTTCTTCTGGAGAGAATTATTTTGCTATCCTCACCCTGTCAAAGCATATGATTCTTACAATGCCTGGGAAGTGTCCCGAACACCCGAACGTGGAGCACTGCAACAATATCGTTGATGTATCAACATCTTGTTGAAATAGTGGCATGATTTTTGTGGGGATGTACATTCACATTTCATGTTATCATTGGAACGACATTGATAGAAACCTGGTTTTCTTTGGGGTCGTGGAAGAAGGTTTACTGATCCCACCATCTGGTTCTGATTCGCACTCCCACCTTGGATGTAGGTGTCCCTCTTCCACTATTTCCCAGTATTGGAGTTCCCACTCGTTCCCGTGGGTATCATCATGCCTCCTCCTACTGATCAGGAGAGATCACGTTCAGAAACTGTCACTCTATTCACCATCTCTGAATAATCCGTAATACAGAGCACCACAATCTTCGATTGAATCTCCTTCCTTATCCGCAATTCGAAGATGCGTTCTTTCAAAGAAGCACTTGCTACAACCTTTGGTGAAAAGAAGGCTAAAAACCTGAACATAGCTGCATACTCTAGGATTGAGGGGCTCTTCTGTTTAAAGCTGATTAAGTCAGTCATATTCTGGATCTTGAACGTGTGAGGATAGAATTGTTTGTTAAACAATCCTTCAAAATCTTCCCACATAAGGCCTTTATCCAATTTAGCATGCACTTCTAAATCTCACCACTAACATGCATGATCATCAATCATATACGTCAATAGCTTTAGATTCAGCTCCATTGGTGTACCGATGAAATCGAATATAAGATTCATCCTACTTAGCCACACCTCCGCCTTCTCGAGTTCAGCATCACCCCTAATTTTCGGTGGATTCTGCTTCATGAACTGGATGGTATGATCCACATGTCATGCCTCATTCCTCCGGTACCCCGTATCCACAACATGAAAGGCATGGAAAATAAGCTGAACTAGCTATTGGTTCACATGTGGTCCATGTGCAACCACATTCTATATAGATTCTTCGGGTTAGGGTCGATAACGCCTACTGGGTTCCATTTTCTAAACCAACAACAATCTTCATCAATCTCACTCTCTAGAAACTGTTTGCTTAACATTTCAAATTCTATCACATCAACTATCTCAACATTGTTCTCAAACAACCTTTTTTCCATGTTCAACCATTTTTGATAACATTGAACATAATTTTTGAAAATCAAACCATTTTCAAAATACAACAAATACTATGTTTCCAATGTCTTTCGGTTGAAAACAATTTCCTCATTTTTTTCAAAAATTGTCAACTTTCAAAAAATTATTACTCATTCTTTAAAATGCGAGATGCAATCCAAGTGGGAATTAATTCTTTTAAAATGAATTACATGCTCATCTCATTGGGTAAACCCATGACAATGAGATTTCCAACATTCTAGAAGTGCATCCAAAACACTTATGTACCCAACAATCTGGTAACTTGTAGTTCAGCATAAACGGGTTGGATACATACTTTTATCCTATTCATTTCAAGTTCAAAAAATCCAACACCTGTCTAAGATGACCACCCCTAGAATACACAAGAAGGAATATCAACTCCAAGACCAAGAACATCGAAGACCACTTGTTAGGAAAGGACCAAACATGCTGATACCTTTTGTAATGACCTGATTATCCTCAGTGGATTCAGAATACAACAAGTCATTACAAGGCCTTATGCGACATCCCCAAGACGCAAAAGGATGGAAATAAATGTCGAAGGGTCTCAAGAATAAGTGGGGGGATGATTTACCCTTTAAGAAATAAACCCATCCATTAACCATTTACTATGTGATGCATGAACAATGAAAGAAAACACAACAACTTCATTTATATTAAACAACATCAGTGTACAGAACAAGGAAAGTCCAAACCAAACATCAAGGTACACAGCGGAAGGCCAACATGAGATTCTCAAAATTCACCAAACCTCTATGGTCCGCATGCTCCAAACTCTATATAATCTCCCAAACATCACCACGATCCTTTTGTAATGTGATGCTTTACCTTTACCAGTGTATCGGAATACAATATCTACAATAGAACCAATGTGCCAAAGCAGGGGTGAGTATAACACTCAGAAGGTTTTCTCCAATGACATACCTACTCATGCCACTAGGATAGAAGAGTTATCCACATTTATATAAGAATAGTTTATATGAAAAATTTTCACCAATGTAGATTATAAATAAATATAAACATGATTTCCAAAACCATCCATGCTCAAAGCATCAAAGTGAAATTTAAACTATCTTTTCCAACACATTATTTTTCATGCAAAATAACCAAAAAAAATTCCAAACCATTTCATAGACATCCTGTTTTGGAATTCCTATCCATTTCACAAACCCGTGAAATCAACCATGAATGCATCGTTATGACAGTTCCATACTCATGAGTTGTTTCTTGTCGATCTACCAAGTTGTCACAAGGTAATTATTCCCCATGTACCATTAAAACTTTGGCATTGAGCAAAAGGTTGTATTTCAGCCAAGCCTCATACAAGTAGACAACATGTGGCAATACACCGTTGCCACTGAGCACAAGGTCATATTTCAAAAAATCCTCATATATTCAACATGAACACACACCACACATTCATAAAAACCATTCCAAAGCATCCTTTCAATAAAATAACTTTTATTGAAAACCATTTTCCATCCAATCCAAGTGTGTTCAATCAATTCAAACCATTACAATAAAGAAGCATTTTTATTGAAAACAAAATCCATCAAAACAATTTCAATAAAACTGAATTTTTATTGAAAACCAATTTCTCATCAAACCATTTAATATTTCAGCAATTCCATTATTTAAAATCAACATTTTATATTCAAATAGCCATGTCACTTTGCACACAATTCAAAAAGATTCCACGATTTCATCGAAACCATAAATCATCACCAAAGAATATTTATTCCATGATTTTTACAATCAATTCAATTCAAATAACAAATTTGATACATAGCCAAACAATTCTAACAAGAGGAGCCGAGAGTGAAGCCACATACATCAACAAAAAGGAAAAACCAAGAAACGAACGAACAATTCTCATGTACACTGGGTCAAATCTCCAAAAACCAACCTTATATCTCTTCCCTTATCACAACCAAGACCAAAACACATCATATTTGGCATCCAAAATCTTAGTTCTACCCCTAACGGGCATAGATCTAAGAGACAGAGAGAATGGGAGAAGTAGATCTAAGTATATCTAAGAAACTATTCATGAACGAAGGAGTATGATCACATACCTCATGAATCTGGCATCAATTCTCCAAGAGAAGCCTTTGGATCGCCTCCAGAATACTAGGTGAACCCCCATTGACCTTAGGAGAACCAAAATCCCATGATAGGGCCAATTAGGGATTTAATGTGGCCATTACAGGAAAGACAAGTTAGATCCACAATTAAAGGATCTAATTTTATTTTACTGCATGGTTAGTCCGCACGGTTTGGAAAACCGTGCACTAACCGTGTGTTAGCTACTGCCTTGGATACCCTTCTCGCATGGTTTGGCCTCAAAGTTAGACAAATCGTGCGCTGACCATGCAGAATCCACTGCCTCCAAGACCCACTGCGCATGGTCTGGCCACACGGTTTAGCCAAACCGTGCGCCGTCTGTGCCCCTTCCCCTTTGCTTCAAACTTCAATCCATGATCTCCCGACTCTCCCATACGTCTCCCTTAACTTTTAAAACAATGAAAAGAATCATGTAAGGGTTACATACCAGAAACTGGGGTTACTACACCCGCCCATACACACCTGGTCTATAATAACTGCACATCCCACCCTAATGACACATGGGACACCACTCACTTCCTCATCCGCAGAATCCTAGGCCCCGAAAAATGATACCATTCTTGAAGAAGCCAGTTCCATAATAACTACTACTACACTCGAGGACAGTTAACCCTCATCCCAAAGATTCTTGGGAAGAAAGCCCTACCCACACACACCTGGGGGAACAACCAAAACAATGCCTCCTAATGAATAACGGTCTGTAATGGCCCTCAATCCATTATAGCATGCCTGAATAATCTTGGGTTACTCGAGGGAGGGGGATGAAAAGATCAAATATCCAGCCACCCAATAAGATGATGGGAAAACACCCTACCAATGAAATGGGGGTGTTCAACACAAAGTGATCAACATGGGTGGTATTAATATAAGAAATACCAAACTAAATGTATAAATATTGGCAATCATGACCGATACCAACCTATGGGTTCCAAAACTAGCCCTAACACAATTCCCTCATTACTATTCATTAATACAAAAACAAAACAACCACAACCAGAGAACAACTCAATCCTGGATGACAATTACACATTAAAATCAATCATGTTATGATATTCATGCGACGCCACTTAAATAATTCTTCACAACTTGGTAACCAACAGGACTTTCTACAAGCCCATGATCAAAATCAACAATATAGTAATTTAAGCATTCACACCTGGTTATCTTGTAATTTCAAAACAATAAAAGAGATATGTGAGATCCATCTATGTACTAGAACCATCCGAAGACTTATCATAAGACCCTACATGCCTCGTGACCCCAACCAATAACTCAAAAATTGGAGATCCCATCCTAATCAACTTCACCCTACATGGAACTGTGCAGAACCGACACACATATCACCGGAACAGAGAAAATATGGTTATTCCAGATTTCACAACCCCATTCATAATGTTCCATCTTTACGTTTGGTTGAACGGAGTTATCAAACAAGGAATAATCTTTATT
Source organism: Viscum album (assembly GCA_963277665.1). Lineage (NCBI taxonomy): Eukaryota > Viridiplantae > Streptophyta > Magnoliopsida > Santalales > Viscaceae > Viscum > Viscum album. The sequence goes on along the minus strand of OY728133.1, from coordinate 144,865,182 downwards.
GGACATCCATTTAATCAACTTAGTTCACTTGATTAACCATGTTCCATGTTATATCCGTTCAATCGGAATATTAACCAGAATAACAATGGATCATTAGAGAAAAATTAAAGACCACAAATTACCATGATTTGAAGTTGTAAATTGTAACACGCCAATCTTCTACGGTATGCTTCTCTTTGAATAATGTGATAGCGTGTGTTGTACGCAACACTGAGTTCTAACACACCATAACCAATCAAACTATCCGTTATGATGAGTAATACCTACTTTTTGAAATTATATATATTTTATATTTCAAAATGAACTTCATTTTTGGATTTGGACTATCGAATTTAGCCTAAGGTCAAATATTGGTACTTTTCAGATAACTTTAATATTTTGATGAATAGTGAAAATTACTAAATTTTAATTAAAAACAACTTTTTTAATCAAAATAATTAATAGTGATAAATTATGAATTTTCGTGGTTTTAAAGTATATTTAGAATATTTTTTTACCATTTAATACAATTTTGGTCATTGGACATAATTTTACAATTAATCCAGACATAAACAACTGTCAATCTTTTGATATTTATTATCTCTTAAAAACACGCTTTTTGTTTTAACAATGAGATTTAATTTTAAATTCATTTTTGCCACTTCTGTGTTTTGAATTTGGAAAAATGGATTCCATATTTGGAATCAGGATGTTCAAATTTTGTAAATAGGTAACTTTTATTTTTAGACATTTTGAATAATTACTTCAGTAAATATTTTATTTACCATGGTTAAAGGTAAATCCGATAAATAAGGGTTAAAAATTTTATTATTATAATACTAAATTACCCTAAAACGTGTCCTGGACTTATTAGTTGATACAGGTTAGACCATAGGCGTCTTTGGGTTGATTTTGGGACCCCATGGAGCCACTTGTAGGTGATAGGGACACTTAATTTTAATTATGTTAAAATAACTACAAAAATGACATAAGCATATATCTCTTAGAAATTAAATTTTTACATAGGGTTATGTATGTTGGAATTTCGACTATAAATATTCATTAGAAATATAAAACTATTTCCTACATAATATTTTTTTTTTAATTTTTAGACTTTAAATAATTTAATTTATTTATGATACAATTATGTTGCAGTAATTACCAAAATGGTGACAAATTAAAATAATTGATATTATAAACACCCAAATAAATATAATCTGAGACTTTTAATGAATTCAACTAATTTTCTAAGATAATATGACATATTAGGATTGATTTAATTGACTTTTTTTGAAGTAATAATTCTGTAATGAGTTTTAAAAAAATCAATTATTGAATAGTGTCAAAATTGAGATAAAAGAGTTTTTAAAACAAATATTATATTATTAATTGATATTAAATTCCTAAAATTCTAAGGATCGTCCAAGAGACTTATATAATGATTGTTTTATCATTAATGGACAACTTGGGGGTCGTTTGAATATATATGGTATGTTTATTAATCATATAATATAAAAATACAAAGAGACATTGTAAAAGTGAAACTAATTAACTTAGAGTTAATACTTAATGATAAGGTTAATATAGTAACCAAACCTGTCTAAATTCTATTGGTTGAGTGGTTTTCGACCCATACCCACCTTAAAATTTAAATAATTCACTTTGGTGCCATTAGAAACCGAATATGAATTTATTATAAATAAATATTTCTCGCTTTTCCAATGGTGCCCCTCACCCTTCTTATAAAAGGGAACTCCTCCTTCTCATTTATTCACACCATCATAGGCTTTTGGTTCTACCAAACTCTTCCCAAGTACTCTACCAACTTCCCACAATACAACATAGAGGCCTTAGTTTGATCAGAAAGCCAACCTAAGGAGCCCTTTTGATCAAATCAAAAGGATGAACCCGAAGAAGAGGTAATGTTTTCACCACCCCTTTTCAAGTTCCTTTCTTCTTCCACTTCTTCATTCATTGTTATTACCATTCTAAAATAATAACTCCAGTATCTTATATATACTGTGATGTTATTATAAATATGGTACAACCATATTCATTATTCTATCCACCCTTTGAATAACATGTCACCATACGTACGTATGTACGGCTTACCGTCTCCACGTCGTGGTGTAATTGTTATTCAATATATTATTATTTGGATGGGTATAATAATGATATGTAACTCATTTAATAATAAATATAACATGTTTATTATTATGTATATATGATATACCATCCATTTATATGTTATTTTAATATCAAAAGAATGATATTGTCGCTCGTTCGTACGTACAGACTACCGTCTCCACGAATGCGATGAGATTTATTCTCCATCATATCCATTCAAGTATAATTATCATTTGATGATTTAAAAATGAATTTTAAGGACTTGATATCATTCTGTATATGAATCATATACAACCTATCCATAACAAACATAGCTTATGTAACAAAACATATAAAAGAAAACGAGTAAGGTAACACCCGAAACGACGATAATTCTAAGATATTATTAACAAATCAATGTTAAAAGATCATATATGATATCATATTAATATATATGATTCTTTTATAATTTAATAACAATTATTTCACCATTATACAGGAGGTTAACCTACACCAACCAAGGAAAAGTACTAGGTAATTGTTATTTCACAATCTCTTCATTATCCGAGTTTGTTTATACGTTATAATCTACTGGGATCTCTTTATCATCCACATCCATGTTTCTTAAAAATGTATTTCAAAAAAAAATTTACTATTTAAAAGAATATGGGTTAAAGTCATTTATACCCTTGTTTTAAATTTTATAAGTGTTTTATAAAGGAATATTTCTGTCATTTTCCAAACACGGTGCTTTTTAACATTTTCGACAGAATTAAGGTAAGACTGTTTTTTTAACTTTTACGGCGGGTGCGGTTATTTTCCGCCGTTATAAAATCATCGAAGCTTCACTTACAAGATTTTAAGAATATTTTCAATGAAAATGTTTTATTTTATAAATATATGACTCTTAAATGATTTCAAAATAGAAAGAGATATTTCTCTAACAAGAGTTTTGATTTCATCTATGTCAACATCCTTTGATGGATTTTATGCTTATTTGAAGTTGATTTATTATGATACAAAACTTCTATATTGTATTGAAGGTTTTGTGATATGTTTGACTGTGGATGTGCTATTTTTATACCATTCATTATTTATGGTGAAAGTATTGACATTTCGTATGCTATTTTTAATACATATGTTTATGTTATGTTTAACCCTTTTCATATGGGAATGCATTGGACTTAATATGTGACGGGTGGAGCCCGCTATAGATCCTTGATGCATCGATAGGTTTCACGTGACAAATTAGTGACTTGGCACAAGGCTTTGGAAAAATATTATTTTTATTCGTGGCACGAGGCCTTGGCTATGTGGTTATGATAGTCTGGAATTATGCATTCCATCATTATAAAAGTGGTTATTGATATTGCATGTGATTATTCGATTAGTATAATATCCATGTGAATAAGTAAATGGAATTATTTCATTTTATTTTTTCCATACTATGTTTAAGTTCAAGTTTAAAAGTCTTTTGTTTTAGTTATACATTGCCTTAAATGTTTATTCTTATTTATGATAGTTTCTGCTATATTGTTATCCTTACTGGGCATTTGAGCTCACCCCTTTTCTATGTTTTATTTTTCCCAGGGTATGAAGAAGTAAATTATGAATGTCCTACAGGGATAGTATGTGGGGATATGAGTGTGTAATATGAAGAAAATATTTTGTTGTAGTAGTTTTTCACTTTATGATGTAATGTAAAACATTATGAATATATCTAGTGTTTTAAATGCTACTAAACCAATCGTTCTTTTGAGATTTGATCTTTCTTGTGATAATTCCAATGTTATTTAATAATGCACCGACTCTGGGTAACTGGGGTTGGGGCATTACAGTTGGTATCAAAGGAAGTTTAGTACAAACCTTGGAAGCTAGATTTTGATAAACTCTGATTAGAGCACGTAGACCTAAGATGAACTTTGAGGATTAGTATAGAAGAACTTCCTATAATTTTGGTGTTGTAGAGATTTTGTGAGTTTTCCAAGCAATACATCCCTGTTTGGATATGAGAAGGTAGAGGCGGCTCTGGAACAGATTTACCTAGGGGTAAAACCTGAAAACACCGTTTTGAGCTAGACTCGAATGAGAACTGGTGCCCGACAATGAGCCTTGCTGCACTCTTGGTTACGACACTCCTGGGGGATATGTTTAGGATAACTCTCATTTTCTTTACAGATCATTATGAAGGGTTTATGAGAATATACTTCCTCAAATAAATCATTCTTATGATTATGGATTATATCCATAAATAGTTTAATTTTTGTTAAGTGTTTTATAAGTATGGGATTATGTATTTTGATTCATAAACTGATCTAGTTTATGCCATTGTTTAGAAATGGCACCTAGTAGAAGAAATGGAAACTGTATTAATGTACACACTCCATGTAGGGATTTCTCTCCTACTCAAGATAATTATAGTGGAGCTGGTAATGCAACTGGTGAAGATCAGTTAATCACCATATTAGGACAACTCGCTCAGGTTATCAATAATAACCTTACCCGTATGGATCACCCTGATCCGCAATGTGGAGGATCAATGACAGATCTATTCATGAGGAAACAACCACCAACGTTCAATGGGAGTACAAATCCCTTAGTAGCTGAGCAATGGATAAATTCCCTAGAGAAAATATTTCAGGCTTTGGGGAGTAGTGAAAGGGAAAAAGTTATCATGGAAGTTTACCGCCTCACTGGAGATGCTGATCAATGGTGGTAATTGATTCAAAACACGAAGGAAGATGATGAAGTATCAAATATGGAATGGAGGGAGTTCAAAGAATTGTTTTTAGAAAAATACTTTCCTCGCGACCATCGAGCAGATATGGAAAGGCAATTTCTGAGTCTGAGATAGAAGGAGGATGAGAATGTCACAGAGTATGAGGCTAACTTTCCAAGGTTAGCAAGGTATGTTGGACATTATATACGTAACCAAAGAAGTATGATTGATCATTTCTTTTATGGGTTAAAACCATTTCTCCGATGAGCAGTAGTCTCATAATCCTTTTCATCGTACGAAGACATTCTCTTATGTGCTATCAAGACCGAAAAGGAATTCTCTAGGTCTTATGACTTTAAAGAAAACCAAGAGAAGAAGAGACCTGCTGATCAATCTGGGAATGGAAATAAGGGGAAGAAGGAAAAGGTTGAATATCCATCCTATGGTAAATGTGGTAAGAAACACCCTGGTACTTGCTTGAAGGGAACATGAGTCTGTTACAAGTGTGGTGAAAAAGGCCACCAAGCTCATGATTGTAAGGGGAAGAATGATGCTACCAATGTTCAGTCCTACAATTGCAGGGAGATGGGGCATTATGCAAATGAATTTCCTAAGCGTCAGGAGAACTTACCTCAGAAAATACCAAGGGATCAGGGCCAAGCTTATGCTATCACTACTGTTCAGGTAGAAGCTCCGAAAGACGTGGTGGCAAGTAATTTAATGGTTTCCTTAAGTTTAGGAAATGCATTATTTGATTCTGGATCATCCAATTGTTTCATATCTTCCAAGTTTTCTATGAAAATTAGATATTTCCAATTTGATTTAACAAGCGATTTGTTAGTTAAAACTCCTAAGGGAAGTATCATTGCAACAAAGTTTTGTGAATCAGTCCCCATTAAAGCACATAAATGTTCTTTATCTACTGATCTTATCGTTATACCTATGAATGAGTTTGACATAATCCTCAGTACAGACTGGCTTTCGGAATATGATGTGAAGATTTATTTTAAGAATAAAGAGGTTACGATTCTTGATGATGATGATAAGGAACACCATATCTTTATAGCAGAATCGTCACCATCTAATTCTTATATAGATCCACCCCCATTAGCTCAACTAAATTCAATTATTAGGGTGGAAGAGAATGAAATGACCGTGGGTGAGGAAAGTAATGTTCAAATAGAGGATGTACCTATTGTGAAAGAATATGTAGATGTGTTTCCAGGAGATTTACCTGGACATCCTCCAGAATGAGAAGTCATGTTTTCTATTGATTTAATTCCAAGATCAAGGCCTATATCGAATACCCCTTATAGAATGGCCACTGTAGAATTAGTCAAACTAAAGAAACAACTAGAGGAATTAAGTAATAAGGGGTTTATTCTCCCTAGTGTTTCTCGATAGGGAGCCCCTGTTCTTTTTTGTTAAAAAGAAAGATGGATCTATGAGGTTATGTATCGACTACAGGGAGATCAATGCTATAAAAATAAAGAACAAGTATCCCATACCATGCATTGATGATTTATTTGACCAGCTTCATGGAGCTCAATACTTTTCAAAGATTGACCATCGATCTGGATACCCTCAGTTGTGTGTGAAGAAGGAAGACATTCCTAAGACAGCATTTCGAACCAGGCACGGGCATTACGAGTTTACTGTAATGCCTTTTGGATTGACTAATGCACCCTCTGTATTCATGGATCTGATGAATAGAGTTTTCATGGAATATCTCTATGAATTTGTGGTGGTATTTTTTGATGATATCTTGTTATACTCAAAAATTTACGAAGATCATGAAAATCACTTGCACATTATCTTGAAGACTCTAAGAAGACATGAATTATATGGGAAGTTTAGCAAGTGTGAATTATGGCTTCATGATATTTCTTTTCTTGGCCATATTGTCTCTCAAGATGGAATCCCTATTGATCCTTTTAAGAACAAGGAAATCCATGAATGGCCCACACCGATGAGTATAACTGAGGTACATAGTATTATTGGTTTAGCAGGTTATTATCGACGTTTCGTCCAGAATTTTGCCCGATTGGCTAACCCATTAACGAAGCTCACACATAAACGGGTTTAAATTGTTTGAAAAAAGAGTGAAAAATGTTTCGAAGAACTGAAGAGAATATTATTCAATGCTTCTATATTGACTCTACCATCGAGGAATAATGGATTCGTTATTTATAGTGATGCATCGAAGAAAGGACTTGGTTGTGTCCTTATGCAGAATGATAGAGTTATTGCCTATGAATCACGACCATTGAAAATTCATGAACAAAACTATCCTACTCATGATCTCGAGTTAGCAGCTGTGATATTTGCTTTGAAGATATGGAGGCACTACCTCTATGGTGAAAAATGTGAGATTTATACTGATCACAAGATTTTGAAGTATATTTTCTCACAAAAAGAACTCAACATGAGGCAACGGAGATGGATTTAATTACTCAAGGATTATGATTTCACGATACACTACCACCCAGGGAAGTAAAACAAGGTGGCAGATGCTTTGAGCAGAAAAGATCATGGAGTTTTGAACAATATGTGAATTGAAAGGGATCCAATTTTCATGGATCTAGTGATGATGGACATGGGAATAACTAGGGAAGTAGAAACATCAATGATTTTTCAAATGGTTTCCAAACCATCATTACTATAAATGATGAAGAGTTCTCAGACCGATGATGAATAATTTCAAAAGAAGATTAAAGCTGTGAATGATGGGAGACTGAGAGACTTTGTGTATGAAGATGGAATTTTGAAATTCAGGAAGATACATCATGTTCCTGATATACTTGATCAAAAAAGGGAATTGCTGGATGATCTCATTGTTCCAATTTCTCTATACACCCAAGGAGCACCAAAATGTATAGAGATTTGAAGGAACATTTTTGGTGGGACAATATGAAGAGGGAGATTGCTGATTTTGTGTCATGATGTATGGTTTGTCAATAAGTGAATGCTGGAAGGCAACACCCTAGAAGAGTCATGAAACCTCTTCCCATACCGGAGTGGAAATGGGACAATATTACGATGGACTTTGTCATGGGGCAACCAAAGACTCATAGAAGGAACGATGCAATATGGGTTATTGTTGATCGTCTTACCAAGTCAGAACATTTTCTAGCTATGAGAGAAGATCTACCACTGGAACGTCTAGTAAAACTATATATTAATGAAGTTGTGAGACTTCATGGAGTACCCCTATCGATTGTTTCTGATCGTGATCTCCGTTTTACTTCATGATTCTGGAAGAGTCTTCAGAAATCCCTGGATACTGAACCTCATTTGAGCACTGACTACCACCCTCAGACAGAGATACAATCAGAACAGACTATTCAAACTTTATAATATATGTTGAGATCCTGCTCATATGATTTTTAGTGTATGTGGGATCGGTATTTACCTCTGATAGAATTTTCCTATAATAATTGCTTTCATTCGAGTATTCGGATTGCACCATATGAAGTGTTATAAGGAAAGATATGTTTCACACCAACTTGTTGGGATGACATTGGTGAAAGAAAACTTGTAGGTCTAGAACTGGTGGAGGAAACGATAGAAAAGGTGAAGGTAATCCAAAATCACATCAAAGCAGCTCAAAGTAGGCAGAAGAGCTATACCGATAATCGAAGGAAGGATTTGGAATTTCAAGTCAGTGATCAGGTTTTCCTGAAGGTATCTCCATGGAAGGGGGTCATAAATTTTGGTAATAAAGTTAAATTGAGTCCCAGATACATCGAATCTTTTGAAATTCTAGAACGATTTGGGGCTGTAGCTTACCGATTGGCAATGTCGCCATGTCTCTCTAAAGTTCACGATGTGTTCCATGTATCTCTGTTGTGGAAATACATACCTGACCCAATGCATGTAATCACCTATGATGAATTAGAAATGGAACCCGATCTGTCTTATTGTGAAGAGCCTGTCAGGATTCTTGATACGAGAGAACAAGTATTGAGAAACCAGACGACGCGTCTGGTAAATGTTTTGTGGAGAAACCATAAGATGGAAGAGTCAACGTGGGAACCCGAGTAACTTATGATGAAGAACTACCCAAGTCTTTTCAAGTGATAAGTATTCTAGAAATTTTTAGGACGAAATTATTTGAAGGAGGGTAGAATGTAAAACCCCAAGCTTCTATGGTATGCTTCTCATTGAATAATGTAATAGCGTGTGTTGTACGCAACAACGAGTTCTAACACACCATAACCAATAAAACTGGCCATTATGAATAGTAATAACTACTTTTTGAAATTATATATATTTTATATTTCAAAATGAACTTCATTTTTGGATTCATAAGATCGAATTTTTCCTAAGGTGAAATTTTGGTACTTTTCGGATAACTTTATTATTTTGATGAATAGTGAAAATTACTATATTTTAATTAAAAACAACTTTTTTAATCAAAATAATTAATAGTGATAAATTATGAATTTGAGTGGGTTTAAAGTATATTTAGAATATATTTTTACCATTTAATACAATGTTGGTCATTGGAAATAATTTTACAATTAAACTGGACAAAAACAACTGTCAATCTTTTGATAGTTATTATCTCTTAAAAACACGCATTTATTTTAACAACGGCAATTAATTTTAAATTAATTTCATCCACTTCTATGTTTTGAATTTGGAAAAATGGATTCCATATTTGGAATCAGGATGTTCAAATTGTGTAAATAGGTAACTTTTATTTTTAGACATTTTGAATAATTTCTTCGGTAAATATTTTATTTACCATGGTTAAGGGTATATCCGGTAAATAAGGGTTACAAAATAATATTCTAACAACAATAAATTACCCTAAAACATGTCCTAGCCTTATTTTATGATACATGTTCTACCATAGGCATCTTTGGGTCGATTTTGGGACCCCATGGAGCCACTTGTAGTTGATAGGGACAATTAATTTTAATTAAGTTAAAATAAGTACAAAAATTACATAAGCATATATCTTTTAGTAAAACATTTTTTTACATTGGGTGATATATGTTGGATTTTCGACTATAAATATTCATTATAAAGTTAAAATAATTTCCTACATAATGATATTTTTTTTATAATTTTTAGACTTTATATAATTTAATTTATTTATGACACAATTATGATGCAGTAATTACAATAATAGTGACAAATTAAAATAATTGATATTATAAATACCCAAATAAATATAATGTGAGACTTTTATTGAATTACACTAATTATATAGGATAATATGACATATTAGGATTTATTTTATTGACTTTGTTTGAAGTAATAATTCTGTTATGAGTTAAAAAAATCAATTATTGAATAGTGTCAAAATTGACATAAAAGAGTTTTTAAAAACAATATTATATTATTAATTGATATTAAATTCCTAAAATTCTAAGGATCAGAAAAAAGACTTATATAATGATAGTTGTATCATTAATGTACCACTTTGGGTTTTATTGGATGTATATGGTAAGTTTATTAACCATATAATATAAAAATACAAAGAGACATTGTAAAAGTGAAACTAAATAACATGGAGATAATACTTAAAGATAAGGTTAATATAGTAACCCAAACCAATCTAAATTCTATTGGATGAGTGGTATTCAACCCATACCCACCGTAAAATTTAAATAATCCACTTTGGAGCCATTAGAAACCGAATATGAATTTATTATAAATTAATATTTCTAGCTTTTCCAAAGGTCCCCCTCACCCCTCTTATAAAAGGGCATTCCTCCTTCTCATTTCTTCACACCTTAAAAGCCTTTTGGTTCGGACAAAATCTGCCCAAATACTCTCCCAACATCCCTCAGTACAACCTAAAGTCCTTAGTTTGATCAGAAAGCCATCCTACGGAGCCCTTTTGAAAAAATCAAAAGGAATAACCCGAAGAAGAGGTAATGTTTTCACCACCCCCTTTCAAGTTCCTTTCTTCTTCCACTTATTCATTAATTGTTATTACCAATCTAAAATAATAACTCCAGTATCTTAAAAATACTGTGACGTTATTATAAATATGGTACAACCATATTCAGTATTCTATCCACCCTTTGAATAACATGTCACCATACGTGCGTACGTATGGCATACCATCTCCACGTCATGGTGTAATTGTAATTCAATATATTATTATTTGGATGGGTATAATAATGATGTTTAAATCATGTGAATAATAAATATTACATGTTAATTATTCTGTATATATTATATACCATCCATTTATATATTATTTTAATATCAAAAGAATGATATTGTCACTCGTGCGTACATACGGACTACCGTCTCCACGAACACGATGAGATTCATTCTCCATCGTATCTATTCAAGTATAATTATCATTTGATGATTTAAAAATTATGTTTAAGGACTTGATATTATTCTGGATATGAATAAGATACAACCTATCCATAACAAACCCAGCTTATGTAACAAAACATATAAAAGAAAACGAGTAAGTTAACACCCTAAACGACGATAATTCTAAGATATTATTAACAAATCAATGTTAAAAGATCATATATGATTTCATATAAATTTATATGATTCTTTTATAATATAATAACAATTATTTCACCATTATATAGGAGGTTAACCTACCCCAACCAAGGAAAATTACAAGGTAAGGGTTATTTTACAATCTCTTCATTATCCGAGGTTGTTTATACGTAATAATATACTGGGATCTATTTATCATCCACATCCATGATTCTTAACAATGTTTTTCAAAACATTTTTAATATTTAAAATATATGGGTTAAAGTCATTTATACCCTTGTTTGACTTTTTATAAGAGTTTTATAAAGGAATCATTCTGTTGTTTTCCAAACAAGGTGTTTTTTAACCTTTTCGACAGAATTAAGGTAAGAATGTTTTTTTAACTTATACGGCGGGTGCGGTTATTTTCCCCCATTATAAAATCGTCGAAGCTTACCTTACAATATTATAAGAATACTTTCAATGAAAATGTTTTATTTTATAAATATATGACTCTTAAATGATTTCAAAATCGAAAGAGATATTTCTCTAAAAAGATTTTTGATTTCATCTATGTCAACACCCTTTGATGGAATTTACACTTATTTGAAGTTGATTTATTATGATACAAAACTTCTATATTGTATTGAAGGTTTTGTGATATTTTTTACTGTGGATGTGCTATTTTTATACCATTCATAGTTTATGGTGAAAGTATTGACATTTTGTATGCTAGTTTTAATACGAATGTTTATGTTATGTTTAATCCTTTTCATATGCGAATGCATATGACATAATATGTGATGGGTGGAGCCCGCCATAGCTCCTCGATGCATCGTTAGGTCTCATGAGACAAACTAGTGTCTTGGTATAAGGCCTTGGAAAAATCTTATTTGTAGTCTTGGCATGATGCGTTGGCTATGTGGTTATGATAGTCTGGCATTATGCATTCCATCATTATGAAAGTGGTTATTGATATTGCATGTGATTATTCGATTAGTAGAATATCCATGTGAATAAGTAAATGGACTTATTTCATTTTATTTTTTCCATACTATGTTTAAGTTCATGATTAAAATGCTTATGTTTTAGTTATACATTGCCTTAAATGTTTATTCTTATTTATGAATGTTTATGCTATATTTTTATCCTTACTGGGCATTTGAGCTCACCCCTTTTCTATGTTTTATTTTTCCCAGAGTATGAAGAAGTAAATTATGAATGACCGGAAGGGATAGTATGTGGGGATATGAGTGTGTAATATGAATAAAATATGTTGTTGAAGTAGTTTTTCACTTTATGATGTAATGTAAAACTTTACGAATATATCATGTGTTTCCAAGGCTACTAAACCAATCTATCTTTCGAGATTTGATATTTCTTGTGATCATGCCAATGTTAGGTAATAATGCACTGACTCTGGGTAAATGGGGTCGGGGCATTACATAAATTCCCATACAATTATTCATATAACATCATTGAATAACATATCAAGAACCTCATCATTCACACCCCTTCATTATTTAATGTATCATTTATTATATTTGTTAAAATTGGATTCATCTACGTCCTGAGGGAACATCATAACACCCACCCCACATGATATACAGTAATAAGAGACGAAGGAAAAACCCCAACTTGGATTATAAATGATCGATGTTTTCTTCCTCATGACATGAAATGGTGATGTGCTACTTGTATAGAGGAACTCCAAGGACTCCAAGAGAGTTTAGAAAAGGGTCCAGCACTAGTTCACAAACAGCCTCAAGCAGAGGGATTCCAAATACACCAAGGAATAGAAAACAAACTATCCTAGAATAAGGAAGAAACACAGTGTCATAAAAGGATATATTCTATACTTAGTGGATATGAAATATTGAATAGATTTATATGAGTATCATTTTTTCTACACACAGTTGGGAATTTAAACATGATGGAATTAATTTTTATATAATAATTATCCCCATAGAGGTCGTGAATATATATGTTATTTAAAGGGTTTCCTTTAAATGGAAATACCATGTAACATGGGGGAGTTGAAAAGTATGGGAAAGGGGTTAAACTGATGAAAATTAATCTTGTTTTGGTAATTCATGTGTCCCCATACTCTTGGGGGATTCTAGATATCATATATGGGATTTAAAAATGGCCTTGTACCAAATTAGAAGTTTAAAAAGACATAAAAGTGGCATAATGGGAAAATAGGGGAATGAAAACATGAAACCCCTCTCTGGACGATTCGTTAGACCGATGGTTGAGGCACCGATCGATGAGACTGAGAGGTGAAACATATCAGTGAGGCACCGATCGGTGAGACCGATGGGTGAAACTAATGCGAAAAACTAATTGGTGAGACAGATGGGAGAAACTGATCTGTGATACTGATGAGTGAAACTGATCAGTGAGAATGATGGGTGAAACCGATCGGTGAGACGGATCGATGACACCAATTGGTGAGACCGATCTATGGCACTGATAGGTGACACCACAGTGACACATTACCATTGACACAGACATCCTCCTGATTCACCAATGGTTTCTATGACTCACCAACACATATAGTGGGTAATGCAATGGACTATGAGTGACTGTTCCATTACATCAGAAACATCTCATACAATTATTGTCCCTGTGAATACAAGAGTAACCTGAAAAACAACTCTATAATATACCTCTCAAAGACCAACCACCCAAAACATCCTTACAAACCCCAAGGATCACATTGTCCTGACACACAGATTAGAGAGTTCTTTCCACTATGTCACCATATTCTCCTCCTTGGGTAGCACTGAATCACCCACATGTGTTCAATCACATCCGCACATATGTTTCTTGATTGGGAATCAGGTTCTACCATCCCCACATATAGAGAAATTTCCTAAAAATTCACGAGGTTTGAAAACAACTCATCAAAAAACCAACTAGGTCATCATTATAACACAATATTTAATAAAAATTAGATCATCAATGATGGCTTAGAATAAGAACTGAAAACATCTTCGGGCACTGGTCATGCTTTTGAGCTTCCCCCTCCCACGTTCTCTCCTCATGGCCACTGTGCCTCCCCCCACACATGAACCAAAGGGATGGCTCAATTTTCAATCACTTTTTCCATTCGATCCTTGATCCACGCTGGTCATTCCCTGAACATAGTGTCATCACCTATATCCAAACTCCCCAAGTCAATGACATGGGAATCACCATGATGATATCGACAAAGAAGGGAGATATTGAAAACGTCTTGGATCATTTCCAACTGAGGTGAAAACATGAGCTGATATTCCACCTCACTAATTCTCCCCAACACTTCAAAATACCTGATGAACATAGGAGTGATATTCCCCCTATCAAACTTTCAAATACCATGTCGATGGGAATCGTTCAAGAACACAAGGTCTTGATCCTCATACTCCAAGGGGCTCATACTACGATCGGCTTACGAATTAATTTATTCTTGTGTATCTTTCATCCTTTCATGCACAAACTGAACCTCATAAATTTTTCACTATACTACCTTTGGGCCAAGAACACCTTCCTACCCAACCTCAGTCCGGCACATGGAAGAAATATACGGCCTCCCCCTAAAAGGCTTCAAATGGTTCCATGAATATTGTAGAGTGATAGATATTATTTTAAGAAAACTATAATAAGGTAAAATGTTGTTTCAATGAACCTAGGAAGTCTAAAACACATTTTTGTTTCATATCCTCCAATGTATGGAAGGTCTGCTTAGTCTACCCATCTGTCTAGGGGGGAAAGAGGTGCTAAGGTGTATATGGGTTCTAAATGCATGCTGCAATCCTCTTAAAAAATCATGAGGTAAACCATGAATCCCTATACAAGACTATGGACATCAGAACTCCATGAAACCGCACAACCTATTCCACGTATCTCTGTGCTAAGGAATCCAATTAAATTGAATCCTTGATGACCTGGAAGTGAGCTGATATCATCAGTAGTTCTACCACTACCCAGATAGCTTCATAGCCTCATTGAAACCTGTGTATTCCTATGAAATAATCCATATAGATGTCATCTCACTTATACCTAGGTACATCTAATGGTTGAAACAAACCTCCTTGGAGGTTGTGTTCAGCCTTAAACTACTGACACACCAGACTTCTAGCATCAAACTCTACCACTACAGGTTTCACCATAGGCCACCAAAATTACTCCCTCAGGCCTCGGTACATCTTGGAATCTCCAGGGTGTAATTATATGTGTGAGTTGTGGAAATCATGGAGAAATATGGCACACATCCTGTCTGGGACAAACAACTTCCCTTGAAAAATAACATGATTCAAACCATCCTTCGACCACCATTCTGAAGCATTGCCTTGGTCAACCCGATCACACATCACTTCACACTCTATGTCACCCCACTTTGACTCCCCCACGTCCCGAAATAGAGAGGACGACACTGTCATCGGAAATAGATATCATCTACCACCATCTACACTTACATCCATATGTAAGGAATCATACACCTATATTTCCTTCCTAGAATCCAAAGATTCCTAAAAAACATCCCTCTATGACTTCATGATTAAAGAATATTCTACAATTTTTACCATACAGTTAGTGTAAAGGACCACCATTTTGTAGTCTTGAATAAACACCACCAACCATAGCTATCTCAAGTTCATGTCCCCCTAGGTAAATATATGACTCACAATCTCATGATCTGTGAAGATCATAAAGTGATCCATGATTAGGTCATGCCACCAAATATTCAATGTGAATATAACTCTTTTATTCTCTAGGTCATGGGTGGCATAGTTATGCTATTGAGGAAGTATCTTACTAGTCCTCTAAGAGATCACTCCCCAATGAAACATAAACAAACACCTTAATAGAAGTCTATAAGCAAGAGAATACACCTTAAACAACACCCCTTCAACTTGAAACCTTAGCACTGGAGCACTGACAAACCATTCCATCAGATTGCCGAAATCATCCCGATACAGATCACTCCACACGAAGGCCTAGTAATTTTTTTTTTAATGTTTTCAATGGAGATGAATCATGAAAAAATTTTGGTACAAATATCTTATAATAGACTGTGAGTCCTTATAAACTACAAACCTCCATCAAATACTTGGATTCTTCCTAACAAACTATTGCTTCAACCTTTGACGGATCAAACACTACCCATTGATGAGTCACCACGAGTCCATGAAAATGATTTTCTAGTGTTAAAATCTTGAACATCGACAAAATTCCCATATATATAATGATGTTGAAGGATATCCAAGACCATCCGTACGCGATTAGTATGTTTATCCTCTAATATTGAGTTAAAAAATATGTCATCGATGAAAAAAAATGATGATCTGGTCGAAAACCTCTCAAAATTGGAGTTCATGAACTCGACAAACACAATAGGTGTGTTCGTAACACCGAACGACATGGCTACAAACTCAAACATCCCATACAGACACATGAAACCAGTCTTCATGATATCAATATTATTCACTCTTAACTGGTTATACCCACACGATAGATCAATCATATAGAACCAACATGCTCCCCTCAACTAGTAAAATATATAATTGATCCCCAAGAGAGGGAAAAAGTTTTTTACCATTACTGAATTAAGTTTTCGGAAGTGTATGTACTGCCTGAGACCACCATAGGCCTTCTTCATGAATTGGACTGAAGCTCCCCATGGCGATACATTGGGTCAGAAAAATTAATTATTCGTTTGATTGTCAATCGAAATCTACAAATCCCACTACTGAGAAGGTTCCATCCGATAAATAGTAATTGAAATAAGAAGGGAAACATGTTTTATTTCTATCCCAAATTCAACGTCACGTCGTGGTGGTTGAGTAAAAACCTACTATGGATAAACTTCCAGAAACTCTCTGAAAACTATAGGAACATCCATCATCTCAGCATCCACGAATTCTTCTGAAATCTCGGCCAACATGGAAAGAAGAGTCTCCAAACGTCATCTCCCCACTTGAAAACTATCTTCACCATAAAAAGACACTCCATGCCCATCCTATTTGGAGAAAATGACTCTTCTCCAGAAGCATTCAATAATAGCGTGCTTATAAAATATACAGTTGAGGCATAGAATGAATATTGTATGGCATCATTTTTAGTATAAGGTGATCCCCAATAGGCGAAGGAGGAACATCAGTCTGCATCCCCAACAGACATGAAACAGGATGGTATGACCCCCAACTATCATACTCAGCACCATGGGATTGTAGATTATCTCTATATCTAGGTCAATGTTATGAGATATACTAGGTGTAAATATTAGTGAGAAGCTCTTGAATCAAACAAGGCATTGGAAATAGAGCTAAAAAATATTATCATACCACAAAAAACATCTGTCTCTACTAGAACTACTCACTCTATAGCTTGAAACTGCCCATGCCCAGCTCCTCTACCCCTCGGTTGTCAGCCGACTCCTTGATGATACCCTAATTGAAGTCCTGTAGAAGAGCTCGAAGGACTATCTCCTCCTGTATCATCTACTGTCAGAGGAGTGGGAGCTCGTTGTCCTTGTAGTCATTGATGTTGAATGGTCCTGGTTGGAAACTACTACTTTTGAGGTGGGTGTAAAACTTCCAACCCCCACTGTATTTCACTCTGACCATGCACTGATTCCAAGAGTCCACATAGTTAACATAGATGAATCACCTTGATCTAGGGGCCACAAGGAAAAGGAGATGTCCAAGAGATAAACATTGGAATTACTGGGGCCTTCTCCCCAATCGAAAATTTTTATAGGGCCCTGGTGATGTTGGTCAATTGCTGATGGCCTTCCCTATTGATGAGCCCAAATGGCTCCCCTCTCACGACACACCTCCCAGTGTATGAATCCTATACATCGCCTCATCCTTTTTCTGGACCTACAAGAACATCAATAGCATGAAGGGAGTAACATCATATTGAAGAGAATTTCAGAGTTCTTACTCTAAAAATATCGCCTGAAACTCCTCTTCCAAGAAAAGGTATGAAAAAAAACTATGGAGATCCTTGAACATGATCCCCAACTACCTCACTGACATACTCCCCTACTGAATGAAAAATATCTGCAGCCTATTTTCATCTTTCACCATAGCAGAAAAAATTCCTCTCGGAACTATTTTTCGATGTATGCCCAAAAAATCTTACTCTCCATGCTATCTATGAGGTAGAGCATCTACCACTGACTTGTTACACATGTCGTCTAACTGATTTCCAATGTAACACAATATTTATTTGGAGCCTGGATTAAGATGAAAACTATCACCAACTCCGCTATCTAGCTTTCAGTCACCATATCTGATATTCTTCCCTCATACATCCCGAGGGTCTACTATTGAAAGGCATGATGCGTCATCTACCACATGTCATCCACCACCTCTTGATTAGTCCTCTTCCAATCATCCAGATCATCCTATTGAGCCTCGATTTACCACACTACTCATGGCTATTGTCAAGGTTCCTTTGATTCATGGTAAATAAGGAATTCCTAAGCCTGAGTAGTGTAGAATATTTATTTATTTTTTTCTAATTCTTTTTATATTTAAATTCCTAGAACATTCAGAAGATAGAAGAAAACAAGTCATTATGATTCATGTACCGTTCTTAGGGTCTCTACAATGTAATTACTGTAGCCTCACATGGTCTTCTTGTAGGTTCAGAGTCCTTGCATCGGATCACAGGGGTCCTAAATACGATGTCATAGATGGTCTTCCATGTCCTATTTCATGCCCCAAGATTTCCTATCATATTTTCCCTAACATCCCATGAAATCCTTACTATGCCTAACCCAGAGATCCATCTTATCTCTCATCCATAACATTTGATAACATTCTATCATGACTCGCATTCATCCAGATGAAGGATGGGATATCAAAATTCCAGAACCTTCATTTCTCAACATGAAGGAATGATAATGACCACCCAAGTCTCGACTTCAATAAGCTCTATAGTGGTGACTAGAAAAAACGTTATATAATCACATGTAATATGGATTTAATTGACATTTTCATTCATTATGATCAATAGATATGATGGTAAAAACCCCAAAACACTAAAAATGAATGTAATAGTAAATCCAAAACCCATTACCATATTAATTTTTCAATGATAATCCCATATAAGTATAGTAAAAACTACAAAGGGATAGTTCCAAAAGGAAGAAAACTTCAGTGGAAATTTTCCCGATGTTCAAGCTAGTACTGTCCCACATGGTCCTCAAAATCCTATTGGAAACATGGTAGCAGATTAATATATGTAAGGTATATATATTGGTACACACATTAGGTAAAACCAAAATTGCTCATACACAATTGGGGAGAAAATATAATGCCTCATGACAAAAATAGTGATGACCAAAAAACCTTACAAAGAAAACTATCCACTCAACATCACCAAGGAACACTCCCCAAATAACACCTTTAAGGTAATGTGATAGTAATAGATAATTGACATTTTCATAGACCACCCCATTTTCCAACTAGATTTTTAAGACATGTTGTGGATCAGACCTCCCCTTCCACTCTCATTGTAGTCCCACTGCCATTCCCAGCCCACACACACCTGGGAAACAACACCCATAAGTCCTTACACGAAGACACCAGGTCCACCACTCACATCTGTTCAAGTTGACACTTGGGCCCCAAAAAAAACAACCACGCCCAAAGACACCTATGAAAAAATAACTGCTACCACACCCAAAGACATGTGGGACTCATCTTGATTATTCTTCAGAAACCATCTCTTTTCGAACACACTTGGTCTAACCACCCATACAATTCTACCTGGAGAATTTTGGAATACAAAGGACCTTATCACATAACATCCTGCCCAATGAATCTTGGGATACTCAGTGGGAGGGATCCAAAAGAAACTAATAACTAGCCACCCAATAATATGTTGGAAAAAACACCCTCCCCAATGAAATGGGGGTGTTCACCGTGATGTTCTCATCTTGGTTGGGGTGAGAATAAATAACTCAAAACTAAATTTATACATATTTTAAAACAAGTACTCATCCCAACCTAAGTGATAAAAAACATCCCATACATAATCACCCTCATTTATATTCATTTATACAAATTCAAAACATCCACAACCCGAGCAGAACTCATTCCTGGAAAGAAATTCCCCACTTTCACAATATTTTTTTTCATATTAATGTTACTCCATTTAAATAATAATTAACTACTGGGAAACTAAAAGGCATAGACACAATCCCATGAAGGAAAAATATCCATGAAGTTATTTAATCATTCAAACCCAGTTATCTTGATGTTTTAAAAAACAAAAGGGATCTATGAGGTCCCTCGATGTACGGGAACCAACCGAAGCCCCATCATTGGGCCCCACATGACATCAATTACACAACTAACAACTCAAACTCTAGGGATCCCATCCCCATCAATGTATACATAGAAAGCATCATTCAAAGAAACAACACAGATATCGAGAATAGAGAAAGGATGTTTCTTTCTATATTTAACTACATTATTCATAATGTTCCTTCTTTCCGTTAATTTAAATTGGTGATCACACAAGGATAATAGATCATTTTGAATCTAATTAATAAATATAGTTTATATTATTAACCATTTTCCATGATACATTCATTCAAATAGAGGATTAAGAATAATAATAGATGATCTTTTTTGCACATGGATGGACAACCAACAAAAAATATTTTCAGGGGACAATAGCCCATAAAATTCATAATATAACAAAAAAGGTACAACACTTTAGCAACATCATCATTCAGACCTCTTCATTCTTTAAAGTTTTATTTATTATTTATTTTATTTTTTCATTCATCTACGACCTATGATAATATCATCATATCCACCCCGAATAATGAAAATATAATATAGACGAATTAAAGACCTTAACATGTATGATTAACAATCAAATTTTTTTCATGTTCCAAGAACTGGGGTTGCACTACTTGCATGGGAGGAACTCCAAGGACTCCATATGTTTGAAGAAAACGCTCAAGCATAGAATCACAACTATCCTCAGGAAGATGGACTAAAAACACACCTAGGAAATGAATAATACTAGCTCAAATGAAGGAAGAATCATTGTGTTGAAAAATGGGAGATCCATTTAACCATAGATCATAATTCTTGAACCCATTTAACCATAGATCATGATTTCATGACATGGTTGGGTGGTTACAAAAGATGGAATTAATTGTTATTTAATAATTCTCTTCAAATTTTTGGTAATAACAGATTTGATTTAAAAGGTTTTTATTGAAGGGAAAAACCAATTAATAGGGAGGTGCTAAAAAGTACGGGAACAAGGGTGAAACTAAGTAAAAGCCACATGTTTTTGTATATCAAGGGTTAACTGAATATTTTTGGATTTTAGATATCATTTATGGTAATTCCAAACATCCTTTATCCACTTTAAATGGTTAAAATGAGTTAAATGTGGAGTTATGGGAAAACTGGGGAAGGAAACCCCTCTCTGACCAGTCAATGAGACCGATGGGTCAAACTGATCATTGAGACACTTATCAGTGAGACCGATGGGTGTAACCGACTAGTGAGACTGGTTGGTGAAACTAATCACATAGACTGATTAGTGGTAGTGATAGGTGACACCATTGTGACAGGATGCCACTTACCTCGGTATCCCACTGAGTCACTGATGGTGTCCAGGACATCCCAACACATAGAATTGGAAATGTAATGGACCTGGAGGATGTGGACAATTACAGTTGAGTAACCCTGTAATTTATATATATATTCCCATATTAAGGGAACTATTAGAGGAATATACTAATTCACTTTTCTCTATCAATCCTGGTAGGGAAAAGATTAATTGTGTTTTAAAAGGTTATTTGCAGTGGGATGATAAGAGGAGAGTTATAACCATGTTTTCTTCTTAGTGTTCTGTATTTCCAAAAGTATATGATGAAATAAAAATTTTACGGGATGTCATAACCATTACCAACAATATAATGGACAAGGAAAAATATCACCAAGTATTTTATTATCAGTGTCTACAAAACATCAAAAAGATTCAATACTATATGGGATGTAGTTGATCTCTTTACCAAGTAGATACACTACATCGCTTTATGATAATATTGTCATCTTCATAATATAACCATTATATAAAATAAACAACTTGTAAAATTTCATAGTGTACCATATTCAATTGTAGTTATCTAGGATCTCATTTTGTATTGATGTTATGAATAGTATTCATTAGTGACTTGATATAAATTTGTGTTTCATTATGATGTGTCATCATAAAATAGATTTTCAGTTGGAATGAAAATTTAAACCATAGAGGATAGAATTCAATCATTTTCTATGGATCTCAATTGTGGTTGGTACCAGCACCTTCCTCTATTCAAGTTTACTTAAAAATTTGATTTCAATGAGGAGTTTTGTTTGAACCTTAAGAATCTCTAAATGGAAATATGTGTAGAAATATCACATTTTTGGATGAATTTGGGGAAAAAATTATCTAGACATGATCAACCGAAAGAAATGGAAGAGAAAATCAAATCTATTCAATACAACATATATAGAACATGAATTTAATCACAATAATTGTTGTGATCATGATTGTAATGTTTTTGTGAATTTTTCTAATACATTTATCTAAGGAAGAACGTTATGAGGTTCTTAAATAAATTAAAGATAATCTCTAGGAATATTGTACCTTTAAATATTCTTCATTATGAAGGGAAAGCTCCTTATCACATCGTGATTCCACCAAACCACTCTCAAATCCACAATATATTGTATATATATCTCTTGTGGAATTTGATACCTGATCCATAACATGAAAAACACATAATCAATTCCAGTTTATCCTGATCATTCATATGTAGAACCAACTGTCGAGATTCTAGATCAAAATTTGATAACACTATCAAATAAGACCAGTCACATGTTTATAGAATTTTGGTGAAATAAACAACCTAAAGTATCTAATAGTGAAGATAAGAATATTATTAGGTAGATTTATCTTTTGTTTTTTGTATCCAATTACCTGAATATTGAGGAAATATTCATTTAAGGTGTGTATAATGTATCACCATCAGTATTATATTAAATTACATTTTATTTCATTTAAAAATTTTGATACACACAACAATATGTTTTAACCAACTACAATATAATATTTATATGGCTACATAAGCACATCTATTTTAAATATTCCATTAGTCATAGTGTTTCAAATTGCTACAAACACTCTTTAAAATATATGTATAATTAGTGTAGATAATTATTTTTTTTAAAAAAAATATGTACTTAATGTTTTTAATTTAGTATATTATTATGAAAAAAAAATCTTCTAAAAAGAAATTTTCCTTCTTTTTTGTGAAAAAATAATAAAAAAAATTCTATGAAATAATATTTTTGTGAAAAAATAAATAAATAATTTGTGAAATCATTAATTCAAAATTATATAATTTTTATTTTTTATATTTTTCTTATGAACATTAATTTTTTGATAAATATTTAAAAATACTAATTATTATTAAATCCATTCTCTTAATATGAAGTATTTACATAGAAAATATTTTAAAATTATTTTAAAATTAAAATAATATTTAAAATATTATGATTTACAAATTTTATAAAATTGGAATCAACATGATGCTATTAATTAATGTATAAAGATATTAAAATTTTGAATACTCTTTCCTAGGAAAATAGTTCTTTTGTCACATCTGCAGGTTTAATTTTAAATTAAATTTATCCATTTATGTAAATTGATATTTGAAAATTGGATTCCATAACATAAATCAACATTATTATTATTTTGTAATCATTTTTACATAATTTAAAGTCTTCAATAACTGTAAAAATAGAAAAAAATTATTATCAAAGTTAAAGATTAATTGGGTTCAAGGGGGTTATACCAAAAGTTATGTATATGTGTTCCAATAAAAGCACATGGTTATCTTACACAGTAATATAAAGACACATCATTAAATCTATTCTCCTCAATATAATATCCATTTTGGAAAATAAATTTCCAAATAAATTGTTAATTTCAATCCATATTTACTATCTTTATTATTTATTGAAGAAATACTTCATTTGAAGGCTTTTGTTGTAAACCTAATGTTGTTGTCTACAGAACAATATTCATTCATAACCAAGCAATTTTTATTTGTCCCTATAAATCAATAAAATATTAATCAACTATGAAAATATAAATACATAATAAAATACCATAAAATGATATTTTATTAAGTTATTTTAAAAACCAATATCCCTCTCCTCTTCCATTAAAAAGGTAATGAAATTGTTTATCCTATGTAGAGATTACAACTACCTTGTGAATTGAACTACTTCATTTTCAATAACCACATATCACTGGTGAATTTATTTATGGATTAAAAGAATTTATATTAAATTCATGGAATAATTATAATTATATAATTAATATCTTTAATTTACCTTTTTACCTTCCAATGTGATGGAGAATTATAACATCAGTCATGTGTATGTGTGGACTACATCCTCCTTGAAGTGATTTGTTACAATTTTCATTTTATTTTTTAATTGAGATTATATAGTTTATATTTATTCAGTAAATATAAAATTTATGTTATAAAAATGATTCTTGAATTTTTAATTAGAATTTTTCTTTATGTTTTCCATATTTTGTGAAAATGTAAACAACATTCATGCATACATTCGACTCACCAACTACTGGAATTGTGTAATTAATTTTATATCACTATAATTAACAGATTATAATATTTTTTTAAAGGATAATATATATATATATGTTTGAATATATAATATTAGGTTACTATGATCATGGTAAAATGATTGAAAACAACAAACCAAAATACACCTGAAAAAATAAACACTTATTACATGAAACATGGTTTTAATAAGGTACTACAAGTAAATGGGTGATAAATATTCATAAATAAATTATATATGGTTATATATATATATACTATCATGTTTATATTATATATATATATATATATATATTAGACAAATATATATTATATTAGATGTAATGATGTGTACAAAGAATTTAAAGATTTGATTTATGGTAATTTTTATCTCCCATTTATTTCCATGTGACCCATTCCATATTAACTACTTATTTCTATTTTTTGGTGTATATTATTCTCATGAATGTATTTTAGCAATCTTATTTTTAAAATAATAGGGATTTAATGTTTCATATATGTTTCTTTCATTCATATTTCTTAGGATTGAAACCTAACCATAGTGGAAAATTCGTTATATTATAGTATCATTATTTTTAAAGATTATTAATGATAATGATTATGATGAATAAATGTAAGGATATATCTCTAAGTAATAGTATTTATTTAAATCAAATATGGTTATTTTTGCCGAATAATAATTTTCACTACATTTTGGACTAATTAATTACCCAGGATACTGAATTCATATTAAAAAAATGTATTTCCCTCTTCAATTGGATATTTTTTATATAAATGTGTTTTATAAAAAAGTATAAACGATATATATTATAATTCCTCAAAAATATATTTAATGAATTTTTAAACATTTTTTAATTTATTTAAATGTTTTCAATAGAATATTCTTATAATTTTGTTAAATAATTATTTATTTACATTTTTAAAATATTTTTTAATGAATATACATCTTAATGTGCAAAGAATGAATGATATTATCATCTATCTAGTCTAATAAAAGATTTAATGGATCCTTTTATATGTTCAAAAGTTTATTTATATTGAAAATTGTTTCATTAAAAATAAAAAATTATTTTTTATTTTATGTACATATTTTCATAGAAGAAATGTTTTTATCATCATGAAATGCTCCAAATCGTCATTGAATGTTGTTTTCCATGTGTTATGAAATCCATTTATGTTACATAATATTTACAAGTAATTTTATATAATGATACAATCCTTATTATTTATGTGGATTATTTATGATTATTATCAGAAATGGTTATGAAATAAAATTCACCCCCATGGGTTATGCTATTACAAATTGTTATTGAAACCCATTTATTTCCATAGATTATGATATAATAAAATGTTTATATAACCCTTTTAATATTTTTTTGTAATTATATAATGAATGTTTTATGATATTGTGGAAAATTGTATTTTTTAAATGGAGAGTGGGACTTATATCTCCCACCAATGCATTGGGAATTGAATATTTTTCTATTATATCAAATGATACATAAAATGTTATCACAATCACAAAAGAGGGAAATTGTGAATTTATACCAATCTTCAAAGATGATATATATATGGTTTTCCCAAGATCAATGCATATATATTTATTTTTATACCAATCCTTCCATGTTATGAATTTCATGGTAGGTACCCCTTAAATTATATTTCTTATTCTTATGTATATGCCAAAAATGATTTTCTAATTCCAATATTATGTTCTAATAAAATATATTCTTCAATTAAATTAGGATTCATATAATCATAACAATATCGATTTATTTTATGACTTAATTTTATGATATATGATATGAATGTTATGGGGGTCAAATTTTATTCTATAGTTATCATATCCTTATGCTCATTTTATATTTATATCTCCCTTGTTTAACATTATTGAGTATTATAATCACTATTCATTTTATTCCCAATAAATGTATTCTGAAGAATGGTATTATGAATGATATATCTAACGATGTTTCTAGATATGAAAGATGATGTGTTTCACATCTGAAATAATTTCTTTTTATCCATGTTCCAAAAATAATTGTACCTAAACTATTTGTGCATGGATTATTATGTCATGTAATAATTACCCATTTTTCATTATGTAATATAAATGTAAGATATGGGTAGGTTGGTATAAAAAAACAAATGTCATAATATTATAAGAAAATAGAGTCCTTTTATCTTTGGCATTACAAACCTTGATATAGTTTATGACACTTGAGATTTAATTAGAGGAAAAGTTGATAGTGACTTATGTATATAATGGTGGTTATTGAAACTGTCCTAATATTCATCAAATTAGTTGATGTAATTATCTTTATTGGATATAGGGATAAATAATGTGAATAATTATTGGGTATAATAAATATAAACATTGAAATGTACATGGTTTTAGGAAATAAATTTATTTATCAAGCCACATGTTGAATTAAATATAGTTTATATCATGAATTCATAGGAAATGTATCCCAATGAATATTTAGAATAAACATATTATAGGGAAAATAGGTTGTTTCCATACCCATTCATGTCAATGTTACAGAAATGTTCATATGATTTATAAAGAAAAGGGGAATCTCTAGATTTATCAAAATTTTACTCTATCATTCAATATCAATGATTTATACATTATATGTAATTAGATTATATATGGGATATCATGATATTTAAATATGATATCTCATTGTGGATTCTATGAGAATTATTATGTTGGTAACAAGAACATAAAATTTTGGATTTATGTTTAAAAGAGGGAATTATTATAATTTTAGTAGTTTCACAATTACTTATTGGGATGGGGACTCTAATGATCGAAAATAAAAATCTGATGGAAAAATCATTTTGAATATAGTTTTATAATAAAAAATAATAATAGTAAATTCTATGTGAATTTGATCACAACAAAGTCAAATCATATTATTAATACAAATTCAGGCACTGAAATGATACTTTATTAGGATGATTTGAAGTTTAATATTACACATTCTATATAACATTATTATGATAATCAATGAGAAAATGAAATTTTATTAATATAAAGGAAAAATTATCAATCAATATTTGTTGATATAAAATATAATTTTATAATGGATAATTATTTGTAAATTAATGTAAAATTATAGTAATCATCCATAATTTATCAATTTATAAAAATATCTCCAATTCCCTACTGAGGATTTTATTTTAGTGAAAATGGTTAAAATATTATATTCTTCCTCTTCATAAAAATTAAGAGAAAATGTGAAACACTCTAAAAATTTATTTGGTTAATATAAAAAAATTTAGAGTACTAAAAATCAAATTAATAGATGGATTAACAAATTAATTATTATTTTTACAGTGAATGATATTGCTATTATTAAAATTAGAAATATTATTTTTTAAAATTTATGAACTTTCTACATAATTTGTCGTCTAGTTCATCAAAATTAATTTTTTATATATCGATTATCTCTAAGAGAATGAATTATCATAAAAATATTTATTTATCAGGTATTGTGATTTTTAGAATCATCTTATTGGGAATGAATATGAAATGATAGAATGTAAATTTGATGGGTAATGTATAAATTAAGTTGTATTTATTTAAAATTAAATGGGTGAGATTAATATTTATTATATGTTTTGAAGGTTTTTTATTTTTGGTTAAGGATTGAATGGGGTCATGAATGATCATTTTAGTTGAAAGAATGTTTTTTTGTTCTATTTTTATTTCTAGAGGTCTCGTACTAGGGGGTTTTGAAGGCATTCTGGAAACATTGATTCATGGTATTTGATCATTTATATGTATTAGAATTATTCTATGATGTCTTTTTTTTACCATCATATAATAGAATCCTCACTCATGGTTGTTGATTAAAAATATTATCAGTGTGGGGAATAAACTATGTATAACTTTTATAAAAAGATCATCTATTTTTTGCTATATTGTTAATAAAATAACATTACAATTTCATAAGATAATTTATGATTATAATTTTCATTCTAAAATGTACATTTTATCAGAAGATAAAAATAATAAATGTTTATGGAATAGAATCAAATATAAGGTAACAAGTATTCTGTCAATACACTAAATGTCCGATAAATGTAAGAACATGGTAAATTGGAGGAACTAAAAAATATAGTTTCTCCTAAGAATTTGGAAGCTAGGTCAATTGAAAGATAGTGTACATGCCTCCATTTAGATTTCATGTCAATGTAACAGGTGTCGTGACAACAAGTTTTACTAATTACTTTGTATAATGATATGGGGAAATGTTTAAGAATGATTTCTTAATGATCAATGTTTTGAGTAGTGGTGTGTTTATTTGCCTCTAGGTAAGTTTCTTCAATTGGTAGTTTAAATAAAAAAGTTTTTATTTAATATGATAATAAATTATTCTATGATATCATATCATAATGACTTTCCAATGTTAGTGGGGTAGGGTAGATATTTTATGAAGACCCATTAATTCATTTCATGTTTGATCCATAAATTTAAGGATAAATTTTGTCGTTAAATGCAAGATACTAGGGAATAAATAAAAGATTTAATGTGATGTTTTCAAATATAAGTTAACCATATGCTTCAAAGTGAATTTACACGATCATTTCAATTTCAAAACCACTATGCAGATGTTGAGATTGATTTTAAAATATTAAAATTAAAATAGTATTTTTCATGATACTATAAGAGAATTTTGGAAGTCATGAAAATTATAATGGACCCTAATATATTAAAATTTTATTGATATATTAAAACATAAGACATAGTGGATTTAAATAGTTATAGGTTGAGAAAATTATCCACTAGATTAATAATGTACATATGGATTAAAAAAAGTTGGAAGTTTACTCAAAATATAAATGGATGATGAAAATTAAAGGGAGTAAATATAATTTTTTGTACATATACTGGTATGTCATGAAGATTCAACATTTTCAAATAAGAGTTGAATTTCAATAAAATTCAAATCTGAGGATAAGGGCAAAAATTCTAGACTTTTACATAATGTGTATTAAAAACATTAGTTTTACAAAAATAAGTTTCAAAATAATATTTTTTTGTGGTCATATTCATGAGATGGAGAAAACTATACACTATTACAATATTTAGAGTATGATATACATTATTGATAATGATATATTAAGGTAAAATGATTTTTCTCATGCAGGGAGAGGTGTCGTTATAAATAGTGGGAACCAAGGTAATCTTATCAATAGGTATGGTGTGTTGGATGCATTATGTATACTAAATGATAGCAATATTACACCACTTGCAATAGATAAAATTATTTTTAGCGGGTAATATAAATCTCACTATAGTAATCCATTGTAAAAAGTATTTGGTTTCCCTTATTTGGGATGAACTATTTAAAAATAAATTGTATATTAATATTTACCTAAATTATTGAAAACGAGTGAGACTTATTTTATATTATGATTAAATAAAAACTCTAACCAATTACAATTGTAAATATTAGAAAATAAAACAATATAAAAGAGACAAC
Source organism: Viscum album (assembly GCA_963277665.1). Lineage (NCBI taxonomy): Eukaryota > Viridiplantae > Streptophyta > Magnoliopsida > Santalales > Viscaceae > Viscum > Viscum album. The sequence goes on along the minus strand of OY728133.1, from coordinate 144,834,749 downwards.
TATTTCAATCCCCTTCTCAGTGGTCCACCCATTCTGAGGATGTCGCAGTGTAATATTGATGTATATTGACTTCTAATTAAACAACAACTATCACTTGTGGGATAACATGGGATATTGATACATACTTTCATACATAAATAATTATATAAAATTACATGATAGTTATTATATTTTGATTAAACAATATTATCTTTCATAGACATTAGTGATGATGTCATAGTGACTTTATTTAGAAAACAAAATCCATCAATTTTTTGATGTATGAAATAATATTATATCATCCAAAAAAATATATATAATTTCTATAATTTGGGCTTCACTATATAGGATGTTAATAAAATCTACATGTATACCTATGATCATGATAAGTAGTGAATAATTACATGATCAGGGATAGAGGTTAAAAACATCTTGATTGGTTGATCTGAACTTTCACCATAGGATACCAATGATATCAGTTAACTGAAAATGTATTGATTTTTTATACAATTCCACATATGAAATAAAATGGTATGGGTTGAGAAATGAATTCTTCAAATGACATATCTATAATTTGGACTAGTAAATAATTTCAGTATAATAACTTCATTGAAAATATGAATTTATTCAACCAAAAACATCATTAATACAATGGTTTTTTCCTTTCATTTATTTTTTGAATCACAAATAAAGGGAATGTATTTAAAGTGTTTAATATTTACTAATTACTCAAGGTGATATTTTTAAAATATTTTGGGATTTATTTGACAACACTATCATTCATATTGACAATAATCCAACATGGAAAAGACTATTACAAGGCTACACTACATTTAAGAGACACATGACCTATCTAGTGCAAGAAGAATTCATCCTTATAATGACTTTTAAGGAAATCATAATCCATTTATTAAAATTTATACCTTTTAAAAAATGAATATCTTTCCACATTTAATATTTATCTTCCCTCAATAATTTTTTTATAAGTGAGGTTGTTATTCAATATATCCATATAAAGATTTTGGTCGGAGGATTAAATCCTACATTTATAAATGATTTATACCATGAAGATCATATATATATAATCTTTGGTAATCTACACATATGAATGTAATAGGTCTATAGTATTTATTTTGTGAATAAAGTTGTTATGAAGTTCATAGATAAAAACTATATTTTCATACACATGAATTTACAAACTATATATAACATCATATGTTGTAACAACTCTTATTTAGAGTTTAAACATGGAAAATATTTATCACATCGATTATCTCATATATACTCATGTATAATACATCCTTTCCGAAGAAATTGACATTGGTGTTCCATCTTTGGAGCTGATCAACAACTTCATAGAGATGAATTAAATTGAAACAATGTGTATATGGTGAAAAATATTAATGATTGCATAATAAAGTGTCAGTCATGTATCACATGGTATAGGATTGAACTAGGGATTCCAATTAGATGAATTTAACCCCCCCCCCCAATTGAGATCTCTAACCCTAATAAAAATAAATATATGATAAATAGTTACATGGGGATGTTGTGATCTTATCATGATAATTTATCATTCGTAAATAGTGAATAACCATAAAATTTATGGAAGTATTACAACGATAGGTTTTTTGTGATGTTATGGTAATTATAGTGTAATTTTTTAACATTATGGTTGATATTGGATGAAATTCCCCGACAAAATGCCTTTTATCAATTAATAATATTTACAAAATTAAGAATTATTGGAGATTTCATTTAAATATATATCGATATTCAAAGAAAAAATTTAAAATCAACTATAGTATGTATTTAAATATTAAAGTACAATAACAATTTTTTCTTAATATAGAAATTTAAGAATAAAATATAATAATAAATCACCAAATTTTATAATATAGTGAATATTTTCAACTAAGATCCACTAAATATATGTATCTCATAACTCAAAATAGGGAATTCCTAGCATGGTAGCCATATTTTATGTACCCTACATTCAGAACCACGTTTTTTGAACTATAATGTTCTTATCTGGTGAGAAATCAAGGTGCAATATGCTTAGATAGTTATCAAAATAGTGTTTCCCTATCTAAGAAATGTGTATTGTGTGTTGATGCTAACAACATAAAAAGGTGATAGATTAATTTATATGAATCATCCAATTTTTTATTCTCTTTTATATGGTTACCCATATTATGAAATATCAATTATCATTCATAAATTAATTATGATGAATAAAAATATAATCTCTAAGCGATATGATTTGACATGATATTTAGACAACTGGATACATAAGAAAATTGTTTTTATGTTTTGGGATGTTATGATACAAAATATATGAAGTTTTCCTTTATTGAATAATTGATGAATGGAAGTTATGAAAAACCAAAGGTCATGGATTATAATAAAAAAATTATTATTTGTAGACCATTTCGATAACATGAATTTTTTTAATAAAATATTTAATTACTTGATTTGTACGATGGCTTAGACAATTTTCAATATCTAGTATAAAAGAACCGTGATATACCATAAAAGTGTTATTTATTAGACATGAAGTTTCTAACATGGACATTATTAATGAATGAGTGAATTAGAGTAATCCTTTTGCGAAATATGTATATATATATGCATAATAATGTTAATAAAAAAATATAATTTTCTAATGAATAAGTTGGAAATGATAATAAAATCCAATAAAGGTAATGGATATATTTTGAATAACAAAATTTAATGTGTTTAATTTCTTTTATATTAATAAATAAAACATCATAATAATCATTACAAATTATGATGAAATATATAAATTATATATCTAATTAAACAAATTTAAATTCATTTAATTATCATTATAATAAAAGTATGTTTAATAAGGTAATTTTGTTATTCAAATGAACTTTTCATCAAAAATGTCCTTAATTTCATTTGGTATATATTTTTATTATATTCTACAATTTTATAAATTTTTGTTGTACAAATGAATTTAATATCGAGAATAATACATTCTTAATATTTATAGGAATAATTCACTTAATTTCTTACAGAAAATGATAATAATATACTTATAATTAAAAAATTATAATTTTTTTGGATTCATTTATTTTCAATATATTAAGTAATAATGATTATAAATAAATTTTGAATTCAGAATTTAATAAACATATTTCAATAATTATTATTCTTAATCTAATGAATTAGAAAATAGTAATTATGATATTGAATTTTGGTATAATTTAATTTTATGGTTTAAAAATACATTTTTTTCAAAACAATATTTATTGGATTTTAAAAATTCATATATTAACTGATTTCCACCAATTATAAAAATTAAATCTAGAAAAATGGATTCCAAATTTGGAATCTAGATGTTTTAAAATTTTAATTATGTCCCTTTTAATTTTTCCATAATTAATGATATCCTTGGTAAAAATGTTGTGTCAATAATTAGAGTAATAAATGTTAAAATGGTTCCCAAAACATGAGATTATATGATTTTATTATTATAAGTCAACCATATCCATGGTAAATTTTAATATATGGAATTTTTATGCCATTTCATTTGGATAATGACATTTATATTGTACTAAGTTAACCAATGTTCCAAATATCACTTCCTATTGATAAATTTATATTATTTTAACTTTGGTAAAAAGTAATTATTATTAATTATAAATAGATATATAAAAAAATATATAATTTTTTATAGTAATATATATTAAATTTTTAGTGATGAAATATTTTCCTCAAATTCTTACAAATTGTCGATACATTAATTTTATAAGTTGTAGATAAATAAAGGTAAATGATTTTAAATACTATAAAATTAACATGATTTTTATGAATATGTCTAACAAAGAATTTGATAGGTTATAATAATGTATAAATGATGATAATTGTGTTTATATTAGAAATAAATTCCTGAAATTATGACATAGAAATCAAATTAAATTAATGGATTCAAAAATAACGTTAATGATACTCTATGATGAAAAAAAATTAATAAAATTATATTAAAATAAAAAATTAAATATTAAATTTCCGATATTATAAAGTATAAAGTTTCATAAATTTACCATTTTTTAGAAACCATTCATATTTAAAATAAATTTGTGACCTTTATATTCAGAAAATTTGATTATCAAAAATATGATTTGAAATGGTTAATTAAGGGGGAAAACTAAATAATAATGATTCATATATTACATAAACATGTATACATTTAATTGGAGGAATGGAATAAAACCATATAATATATTATCTTTTAAATTATTACCATTTAATTTCACATTAAATTATTATATTAAAAATAGCATTTAAATATTTTTAATAATTCAAATTGTATCATTTCTATAACATATTAAAGAGAACCTCCTTTCTCATATTTTTATATTTTTATATATCACTAGCATGGAAATTACCCGAACTATTTCCTTTAAAGAGTTTTTACCAACAACCTAGGTCATTGTTTCTTCTACTAAGACCATACTATGAAGGATTATATCAAATGACTGTTGAGCTCTCTCATATAAGAGGTAATATTCTTACATGAATCATTCTTTATTTATTTTTTTCTATAATTCATATAAATATTTTGTACATATCCTAACATGTTTACTCCGATATCTTATCTATAATTATATTTTGTTATCATTAGTGTCAAATATCTTCTTATGTACTTCCCCTAAAATATGAAATGAATGAATCGCTTGTGTGTATGAGAGGACTTCCACAACTACATAATGATATAATTAACTTTCCATCAACATATGTCATGAATTATCAATATATATATATAATTTTAATATATTATATTTATGTTTTAATTATTATTATGGAATAGTTAATTATTAAATACCTTTCATTATTTCCATCTATCAAAATATGGAAACATCTGCCATGTGCTTGTACAGAAAATTGTCTCTATAATGTGATGTTACCCATTTTTTATATTGTCGATATAGGACTGGTAATAAAATTATAGATAATGAAAAAATTTAATATTTTTTTAATGGTTAATATTTTAATGATGAAGAAGACATGGATAAAGATCATGTAATTAAACAATTAAAATGAAAAATGTAGAGAAAACACGAATGTTTTCATTCGAATGTTCATTTTAATGAGAAATAAGATAATATAATGATTATTGGAAATATTAAATGAATGACAAGTAATATTTTATTAATTAATACAGATCTATAAAATATATATATTATGAATATATTTATTATAAAGATAATTGAATGTATTTGGATAATGATTGGGCACGAGATAAGGGATTTATGTAATAATAATAACTTAATTGCGATTGTTTATGATTTAGTTGATATTGACATATATTTTTTTTATATTATTCCTAAAACAAATAATATTATCTTCTCCTCATTTTATTTCTATAATTTTTATGTTTTAGTATAATTTTACGCTTTTTAAATAAAATTATTAAGATTTTTTAATGAATAGTCATCCCTATTTATTAATTGATCAATGGAAATTATCTTAAATATTGATAATATTAATAATGGGTTTTATAATTGTTTTAACTATCCATTAAAATTTTTATGTGGTTATTTTATTTTCCTTCCACCCTATTTTTAATTTATTAAAATTAATCATTTTAATTAATTTTTTTTGAGAAAGTAATTTTTAATTTATTAATGATATGTAAAATGTATGTTATCATTTAAATTATGTGATATAATTTTATTTTAATAGAATTTATAATGTTATAATTTTTTCTGTACCCTTTACAAATAGAAAAAGTTATTTTTATTGAAAATATTTTTCCAAATATTTTATGAATTTTTTTTTGAAATTTTATGAAATGGAAAGGGATGTTGTCACCTGATTTTCAAATAGTAATATATATGAAACTATAAAATATATATTTTTTCATCATTTTAATACTATATAAATTATGTTTATCCCTCACTATAGATATATAATTATGATTCAATCCACTTTTACGGATAAATTATAATTATCTTTATTATATGATGATTTTTCAAAACATTATCCATTTTCATTTGATAGTAATGTTTTTAAAGAAAATTAATGATATTAGGATACCATAAAATTCGATTATGGGGATAAATTTTATTATTTTATAATTATGTGGTTACATAAAACTTTTCCATTGTATTAGTTATACTATCACTATATATCGAATTATTAGTGATCTTTTTTAATATATATATTTTTAATTCCATTATATGAATACTAAGAAAAAATTTATATAGTTATACAATGTAGTGGGTAATGATGAAAGTACTAATAAACATAAAATTGATTATGTATATAAAAATACCTAAGAATTGATAGAGTTAATAAGAAATTATTTGATAATTTTGTAAACTATATATTTTCTTCTCCTACAAATGTTTTTGGATTAACCTTTTTATATAAGTTGATGATGAAGGAATTATTCAAATGATATGATTGAATTTTTTTATTTTTATTATTGTACACCATAATTCATATGAAATGTTATTATGTTAATGAAATTATTTCATGAATGACTATTTATTTATGATAATTCCCCACTATTATGACTCATATATATTAAATGAATAAAGAATTAATTGAAAACACATGTTTTATGATATATGATATATTGGGTATAAAATATAAATGTAATGATCAAAATGAGATACCATTAATATTATCCACATATTGAGTGTGATCATAGATTTATTTTTCTTTTAATTACCCTTAATGAACGTTTGAAATAACCATTTTTTATTTTACCATTCTCTAAAGGTTATAAATAATGATATTACATGATATTGGTCTAGAAGGATATCATGTGTTGAATATTTCAAGTGAGATGTTGAATATTATTATTGATGATGAAAGAATTTTAGTAGTGGTAGAAATTCCCATGTGACCAGAGAGACATGTATCTTTTTAAGTAAAGTGTTTTTACAATTCTATAAAACTAAAATACAAAAAGTATATATAAATTTAAATGAAATAGTTTTGGATATATAAATTTTAATTAGAGGTGGTGAATGGGATTAAGGCCATTAAAATTTTCATATTATCATTAATAATACCCAAATAATTATTATATAATGTCTAGTATTGATGATCTATGTGGAAGGATATTGAGAAGAATCAGTTAAATATTTTGACAAATTCATATAGAAATATGAGGATGATGGATGAAAAAGTTTAAAGTGAAGTGATTGTTGATGAAAAACAAGAAGATAAATATTTTATAAATTTGGATATAATCTATATTGATCAAAAATATATTTTACAATGATTATGAGGTGATTATTATTGAAGACACTAGATGAATCATGGCAGTGTAGAATGAAAACTGAATTCCACAAAACAAGAAAATTATAAAATAATTTTACAATAAAAGAATTATTTTATATGAGAGGATAACATATAATAGATCCAATATTCAATATATATAATAATAACAATATAAAATAATTTCAAAATTATCTAAAAAATATATTTAAATTCAAAATAGATCAATGAAATAGGGAATTGAATTTGTTGAAATCAATCCTAGTTGAATTTATTAAAATTATTTAGATGAAGAATATGATATTGAATTTACCAATGTACCACAACAAACCTACAGCCCCCAATTTGGTATATAAAATTTATTTATATAAAAGTGATTCAAATGTTATGAGAATAAAAAAATAATGTTACAAATGAATGTAGATAAATGATAATATATCTTCTATTTCATGTCGATGTTAATCCATAACTGATCTATATTTGATTTCACCATTTGTTGAATCTCATTCATGTTATTTAGAAATATTATTTTATGAGAATTTCTAATGTTATGTTGTTAGAATCATGATTTTCATTGCTCTGTTTTCTTTCGTGTATTAATGTTGGACATCGTCACTCGTGAATTTTTGTGTGATACTCTATTTTTTGATAATGTCCAAATATCCACCTCGAAAACCAACATGTTATGGTCAATTATCTATAACCATCCATGCGGTAAAATTAATTGATCACTATCACCACTATATGAAATAATATAATCTTTTTATGTAACTACCACACATTTATGTGTGAATTTTACTACTCTAAATGAAAATAACCGATGAATATATCTTGATTGAAATTTAATTTTTAATACATATCAAACCATAAAAAATAATAGAAAACTCAAATATGATGACTTGATTTGAGATACTCATATTTAAATTATAACATCTTTCATTTAAATAATTCATTTTCATGATTTTTTATAGTACGACCCAAAACAAATGATCTCGGGAACATTGTTTCATCAATGGATCATGGTTGTACTACAATAGGATGTTAAATGATTCAAATCGGTCTTGATTCATTGAAAAAACTCTTTCTTATTATTATTATCATGACAGTATTCAATATGATAATGGGTAAATTTTCTTAGAAGTATATATACATCCACAAACAAGAATATGTCGAGATCATTAAAGATAATAGGACCTAGACATCTTCATTCATTGATTTTGTAGATACGAAACAAACAAACATATCTTCAGAAAAATTTTGAATTCACAGTTGTTCAATAAGCTATAATTTTGTGAGCCTTCCACTTATCCTCATTTAGAAAATAATATTTCTGAAATTTATAAGAATTTTTGGGTTAGATCAATATCAAATCAATTTTAATTTAAATTTTCATCCATTGGAGAGCTCGATCAATTACAATTTAATTCTTGTAGGGTGATATCCATTTCTGGTGATCACATCATGACTGAGTTCATTGGTATAATTGATTCAACCATTTTCTTTGAATCTCCATCTAATTAAAAAAAATCTAAATATATTCAAGTTGATAATAACATGAATATAAATACCATGGATTAAATTATTCTTTTTAAGGCCATAAAATTCATTCATCCTTGGCTGAAAACCATGATTCATCAGGTATTAAATACTCTACTATTCATACTTAATCCAACTAGATAATCATATTCATTTAGAGGGGACCATATGGGTGTCACATTTAAAAAAATAATTTAAAAATTTCACATTTTCATCATAGAACTATAGTTTCTTCTTAATTTTCGTTTTTGTAAACATATGTTTCATTAAAAATAAAATGGTTGGATTTTCCATTAGTCCACCTTGAGTTATCTTGGGGTCCCCCGATTGATATTCCTATTTATGTTGATTACAATTTAAGACAAAAAATAGTTTGTTTCTTTTACTAAATACTCAATTGGTCCAGGTTAGTCTAATTAAGATGTGGTGTAGATTCCCTATTCTCATTACCAAATACTTCATGCAATCAAGCATGATGGAGCCACCATTATCCATTTCCTTTACAAAAAACTCAATCTTACTGTTTCTTGGTGTATAGAATTGTCCCTCTTCACTATTTGGAAATTTCCACTTACAGATGGATTGAACAAGAAACACAATAAAATTAAAAAAATTGAATTAACCAATAAAATTAAACATTATTAATTATATAATAAAATCAAATTGTGACCATATCAATTATATCAACAACTGAATGTTAGATCATAAAAATTTAAAAAATATATAATTATAAATAAATAATTACATTAAAATTATATTAAATAATTACTTAATATTTTAATAAAATAATTATTTATATAAAAAAAATTAAATAATGAAAATGAAAATTGATAAATAATTTTATTGTCAAAATAATTTGTCATTAAATCCAAAAGAAGAATTTATTTTTAAAAAAATTATATCTGGTAATTATTTCATAAAAAAATATAAATAATTAAAATATAATATTAATATAACAAAATAATCAATTCATAACACTGAAAATTAATATTTTCAAATACTACTGAAAATTAAATGTAAAACTCAATGATCATGGAATTTTATTATTTAAACATAATATTAATTAATTTTATGTAATGTTGGCTAATTTTTCATTTTAGTAAAAAATAGACATAATATTATAATTGATAATTGTATTGAATATTTTACCAATAAATACATATTTTTTATATAATTTTTTTTTGTGTAAAATGAACTTATTAATGCCCAAAGAAAATACCCACCTATATAAGATGTTGATATTCATTAACTAACAACTTTGTTCAGAATAAATGATAGAAAATTAATCTCATGTTTGAAAAATAGTTATTCCAATATGATTTTTATCAAATGTTATTTCAGTTATTGATTATCATAGGAATAAAAAAATTAATTATTATTCATGATTAATGTATTCAACTAATAAATTAAGACTATTTTCATAAAATTAAAAGAAACTGAAAACTTTGAACAGAATTTTACAAAATTCAATTTAATCCAAAATTGATATCCACACTTCTCTTAACCTCCAGGTGAAAAAACACACATAATTTATGATGACATAATAAATAAACACAGTGAATAATACGATGAACAATTAATTTAATTTAGAATAAATAAACAATACATCATACAACGAATAATGAATTAAGTGATAAAATAATATTTGTTTCAATATGTATTAGTATTTTCATTCCATATTCCATTATGATGTATATCAAATTTATTAAATTCATATTAAAAAGTACAAGTTCAACTATTATTTTATAACAATTTTCCAAAATTTATGAAAAAACAATTTTTCAAGAGGATAAGTATAAAGATATACCTAATTAAATACCCAAAAGTGGTAAATATTATTATCCTAAATATGGAATTAAAATAATAATTTCATATTAAAATTTCTCTTCATGAGAAATTCATAATTGATTTTGAAAACCAAAATTTTTGAAATATTTTATGGAGTTTTATTGGGTTAAAATTGAAGCATATTTTATGATAATATAAACACCTCCCCATGCATAAAATAAAATAATTTTACAAATAACCAAAATAAATTTTGGAGACATAAAAAATAATACGATTTAAAAAAATATTTATAAATATAGAATATTAAAATGTCATTATAAAGTGTGAAATGAATTTTTTTAAAAATTTATCACTCTTGTCAAGAATTAAAAAAAAATAAGTTTCCTATTGGATATTGTAATATAGAAATTGTAGATTAAAATACTTTATAGGTAGTGTATTTATAATGATTAATTTATATACTATACTCAATTTTGAAAAATAACTGACATGTTTGACATCAATAATAGAGTCATACATATTTTGAAAATCAGTAGTAACCAAAAAAGTGTTTAAAATAAATTTAAAATGTTTTATTTTTAAATAATTTATGTTTACTAATATATAAAAACATATAAAATAGTATTTGAAATTCCATGTTATATAATGAAAAATATAAAATTTATAAGAAATAATCTCTACTGATGGAGTAGATTTATCTATTTACATATTGAATGTGTAACCTCCCTTTTGAAAATTAAATAGAAAATATTCAGAATATGAATAGTCTCCAAAAAATATCATTATTAGTTATTATAATTTCACTCTTATTTAGAAAGCAATCGTGTATTACAAATAAGGATGTTATTTTCTGTTATCTCAAGAAACATCTTCTTGAAATCATGAATATAGTATAAAATGTTGTTTTTGTTCAGTTACACCTCTTCAACCATTGAATGAAAGAACCATTCTTCATATTCATCCATAATCACTAAATAAGGATCACTCATATGTGATATTATAAGCAACACATGTTCACTCAAGTTTAAATCTTTCATGTAAATAAAATCTTCAATTAGAAAAAATTAATAATCCAAATGATATGAACAAATAATGTTGGTAGTGTATGGTAGTATATACATGGACTTGTGAGAAAGGCAGAGAATGTGAAAATTAAAAAATAATTAAGAGGGGTTTACATATACATATAAAATAGAAATGTTTCATGAAATATGTGTATCATTCCATGAGGTGCTAAATTTATAGTCCATAGTTGGAATCCCATGAAAACACAATATTTTAACTATAAGGATGTTATTTCAAAAGAATTAACCACAATATGTGATTCTACTATTTATTTGTAACTAATAAATGATATGTTCTGGAATCTAGGCCTCAAAAAAATTAAAATCCCATTGAGTTGAATTGTAAACAATTAAATAGCCATTGTTAATTGGGGATAGATCACTATCAAACAACACCATAATTCAGTTATTGAATAGATAATTAATCCACATGGATAAATTAATAATTATGGCCAATAAATTGGTGTGTATTAATACATAAATATCTAAAAACCACTTCCAACAACTACATTCATTAAAAGAACTATTACGGAAAATGTTTTAGAAATGAATTATTGGAAGAGGTTTATCAGTGATGCTTTAAAAAAATTTGAATTTATTTTAAATTAAAAAAAAATCATATTCCATTGTTTTGAATAAATTATCATGAATTTTATCAAAGGAAAAGGTTTATTTAAATAATTAAATGTAAGTAATTCTTAAACTATAGTCATATAGAGAACATTCAAGAGGTGTTCTTTTCTTCATAATTTTATTTTCATCATAATGTTCTACAATTGTTAACTGACATCATGAATTCACTACCACTAAATAGTTATCTCTTATTTTCTAAACAATATATGTTCATTCATACATTTATGCTTAGGATCCAAAATTAAATTCTGTATAATAAAGACTTTTTTTAGTTATATTCATTTGGAAGTAGAAATCCATTTTAATACAATCAATAAAAAATGGGATTTCTAGTATTATGTCACACTTCTCTAAAAGATAATCATTTGGTTACAAATTTTAATATAATTTAATGAGGGTTTAAAGGAAAAATTGATCTAAAATTATTTCATTCCAAATCCTCCATCACATCCTCTTTATGAGATAATATATGATAATGATTGAGGTGATTTTTATTTTTAAAGATATTATAATACAATAAAAACAATTTCTAATATTTTCAATCATAGCTAATTTCATTTTAATATTTTTTTAGAAATTTTTATAACTTCTAGTTGATACACGTTTTTATTAATTTTTTAAAGTAGGTTTATTGGTAATTTGAGTCTAGGATCTCATTTTCAGGTTTCTCCAGAAGCCAAACTTATATTGTTTAAACACTCAGAAATTTAACTTCTTTAGTTCGAATCACAATATGTGTTTCATCATTATATAACCACTCCATAAAAACCAATAAGTGGTATTTATGACATCAAGTAATTTTCATACATACATATCACATCTTTATAGATGAAAACTATCTATAATTGACCAATACAGACCGAAGGACCATATTTTTTTTGTATTTTTATAATAGATAGTGAATAAACTAATTTTATTAATGAAATTATGAATCATCAATAATGATCCTAAAATTTATTTCCCTTCACATACATACCATATAAAAACATGTTTTCATAACCATGGGAATTAAAAAATTGAAACTGTTGAGATAAGATGCTCAGTATTCGTAAAAATAGAAAAAATAAACAGGTGGTCATATTGAAAAAAAATATTAAACAAAAAGGTAAAATATTTTGAATATAAGTTAAAATGTATATACAATAAAATGATGGATATTAAACATGATGCATGACATAAAAATTATTCTTATCTAAAGAGATGAAACCTTAGAGAGTGAGATCAAAATAAATCATTCATAAACCATAAGTTGATATTATTTAATTATACCGGAGTAATATTTATTTAAATTGTTTCAAATGTCATGGTCCACAATTTGGACTATACAATATTAATGAATTAGGAATCAAAAAAATATTCCAATTTCGTAAGAAAACATTAATTATCACATGTTTTTTACTTTTGATAAAAACTTGGGCTGATTTCCCATAGAGTATTAAGCAATTCATCGTGTTCCTATATTTCCCTATGGAGATATAAATTATTACATAATGAATTAGTGGTATATATAGGGACTACTCATCCTTTTATACAATATTACCACCATTCATGGTTATAAAATATTCACTATCATCGATTATGATGTAACCAACATCACATAATATTGACTATACATGTCGGTACCACAATATCATCAAAAAAATATCATATTAGAACTGATTAAATGAAATGTGTTTCACAAAAATTTCAACAAATCATATCAACATAAACAAAATGAATTTTTAAAAATACCAGAATATTATAATCCATTGAAAATAAATGTATTTAAAAAAAATATAATCATTGAATCATAGAATAACAAATGGAAAATTATTTATTTTCCTCAATATCTCTCAGATTAATCATCAACTATCCATATAAATAATAATGATGGTATAATTGGATCATATCTGTAGTAATTATCATGAATCATTAATGGATGTCATATTATACGAAATATTGATGTGTAAAATAAAATTGTAGATATCAAAATAAAAATATACATTTTATTCATATATTATTTATTAAATTTTTTTTGATTAATGGTGGTGTCTCAATCAACGACTAAGAATTAATTTATTAAATAAACAAGAAATTACAATGTTTTGAAATAAAGGATTGTATAACAATACCATTATTAAAATGATAGGAGCTCAATATGAATATCCTCCTTCCAATTAACGCACTGGTAGATCCCCATGTTAGCAAGACCATGAACAACAATGTTATCTTAATGAAATGTGTGCGTGATAATGTAGTTGATTTCTAGAAGAGAATTCAGGCCTCTCATCCAGAGGGTAGTGAGAGGAAAAAGAGATATAATACTCCATTCCAAATCACCTAGACAATGGTGGTTGAGTCCCACTCAATCAATAAGTTATTCCCACCCTTTTCATTGATGAAATCCATAGCATGTATCACAACCATCATTTCTACCTTCAAGGATGAGTTCGTACCACAGTTTCCAAAGAAGAATCCATGGAACTACCTCATAACATCTCTGAATATAGAACCAAAACCAGAAGGTAATATATTTCCTACGTAATCTCTATAAACATTCACTTTATTCCATCATGGATGTGGAGTTTTCCTGAAAACATCAAAGATGTGTGTTTGTTTCCTGCTGATAACATAAACTCTAATACAACGAAGGATCTTGAAATCACCCGGGGAGTTGTCTCAATAATCTTTCTGTATCAAAACAACATCCATAATGTCTACTCAAATTCTCTCTTGACTTGCATTAAGATTGAATGAATAATTGTGGTGGTTAATTGAATTAATATCATACTATATTACGTAAAAGTGCTCTACAACCGTCTCTAAGAATATATTCTTGATTTTATATAAAGATTTCATATCCACACAATGTTTTATTTGGCCACTAATAGAGATGGAGTGTTACCATCTGCAACCAAACAAGTCAATAATATAACTTCAATGTGCTATAACCGTAGCACAATACAGAAATATATGGTTAGAATCCTCACCATACTGGTGGAAAAAATTTCACTTTGAACAAAATTGGATTCAAAAACATTGAAAAAAAACTCAGTTGGAACACGGTAGTGGGTAATACTCCTATCCAGATATAGTCTCAATGGTTTAATGTAGGTCTTGTCAAAATATTTTGAATAAAAAAAGATGAGATCCAAGCCTTTTGATATTGTGATTGCAAAAACATTTTGACTGAGGAACCCCATTGTGAGAAGGCTCCCAAATAAAAAAATAATTGTTAATATCATATAAGTAATTGCCAATAATATGAAAAATTTTGTGAGGAATGTTGTTATCAAAATGCATTATATCATTTAAAGTATAGTTAGTGATCATCGGTGCATATCTAAGAGGTAAAATTTAAATTTTATGGAAATAAGTCCAATTATACAACCAAAAGTTCATATATGAATCAGCACTAACCATCCATCTAGAGTAAACCATAATATTTTCAAAAGATTGTTTAATGGAGAGCCAGATGAAAATTGTCTTTAATTTAAATTGCCTTTCATAACATTGTCTATGTGTCTTTTTCTACAAAAACCTATGGAGTCAGAGTTGGGATTAATAACTCTCTATGTGAGCCTTGCTTAAAGGACATCATTAAAGAGAAAAATGCTTTTTACACCAATAAAATCTACATCTAACAGTTTTCAACAATTTTCCTCGGGAATGGTCTCAAGTTTTCTTTTAATAATTCGAAAAAGTCCATATAAAATGTGATGTAAACATTAATTTTTTTCTTCAGTAACTACATTCCATTTATAAATCATTAACGAGTAGACCAATTTCGACACAATAGTATATTTCACCAAACAAATCATTCATGCCATGTAGATAGATTTACCCATCGATGAAAATAGAATATTGGCCACAATGTTAACAATGATGGAAAAGAATATAGATTTAGGCCTTCAAAAAAATTGGAACACCAAGGTAGTTGATGGGAAATGGTCCTACGTTGATATCAAGACAATTGATTACGTCATTCATTCTATTATGATAAAAAAATTCCCAAAAAAACAAAAGATTTACCCCAGCATATAGAATGATTAGATAGCTCTTCATAATGACCCATGCGTTTTTTAAACACTGAATGTTACTTTTATAACTTCTTAATAAAATGATGATGTCATCGACAGAAAATTGATGCATAGGCACACTTAAGTTTCCAGCTGCCCGAATGGGTTTACGTTTGATTTGAGTAACCTGATTCGTGAGAGGTCTGCTAAGGTAATAATCAAGAATTGAAAATAGGTTTTCAGATAAATGATCACCTTTCCTAACACCCTTGGTGGATTTAAAATATTTTATTGGAGTGACATTTATATGAATAGATATAAACACTGATTTGATGAAGGAATTAATCATACTAATGAAAATATAATTGGAACCAAAGGTTTGCAAAACCATGATGATAAATCTACATACAATGGTATTAAATGATTTCTTAATATCATAGTTAATGGAAAAATTACATTCTCTGTTAGATTTCTAAAGAGTTTTGGTGCAGTCTAAGGCACGAAAAATGCAATCTGGTGTAGTTTTTCCCTTTATAAAACCAAATTGATTCCATGAAATAATTTTCTGACATATCGAATAATGTCTATTTCAAATCAGTTATGTAATGATATTATAAACAGAGTTAATAATATCAATGATCTAGAATAGATGTATTTCAGAAGCATTGGCCACTTTAGTAATTAATGTATGGAATTGAGCATTAAGCCCTTGAGAGAGAACCCCATTATAAAAAAGGACATAACTTGTTTAGACACATCTATGTGTATAACTTTCCAGTGATGTTTAAAAACACCATTATTAAAACCATCAGGTTCTGAAGCACTATCCGAATTATTGTTGAAGATTTTGTCATTGACTTCTTGGTCAAGAGGAATGCTTAAAATAAAAATATTTTCTTCCTCATTCACCGTGATCAGAATGAACACGGGAATAATGTCTTTATTAATATTTGGGCGATTAAAAGTATTATCAAATTAGTTGACCACATGGATCAGAATGGCCTGATCAGATACAATGAGGGTGTTAGTGACCATATAGAAGTAGAGAGGACAACATGCATTCCTTATTCTTTTAAGAGAGTTATAAAACATAGTGTTTCTCTCACATTATGATATCCATTTTGCATAGAGAATTTTATTACGTATGATGTGTTTTAGGATCAAGAGAGAATTAATGTTCAGAGCGGTGTTGATTTTAGCATGTGGGTCAGCATAAAAATCTGAGCAAAGTAGACATGATTTTGAATTTCAGAATGATCACCATCAGTAATTTTGATATATTTGTTTGTTTTCTTGTATTTAGTGTTGAACCATTACTTAATAAACTGTTTATTCTTATCAACATTGTAATATATACAAAAGATTATTATTAATGGGATATAGATTCCCAAAAAAATTATAATGGTTGAACAATACAAATCAGAAGACCAAAAATTGATAAATATGAAAGGAAGAGTGTATTTCTTCTTTTTAAAACAGAGGACGACAATAATGGGGTGATGGTTAGAATTATGTTAGGGTAATGTGATATTGGAAATGGTGTCCCAATAGTATATAGATTGAGTATTAGTGAGATCACAATCTAGTTTTCTAGAAACTACCCAAATGCAGTGACATTTGAACCATGTTTATATGGAACCACTACGATTGATCTCTATGAGGATGAAACCTTCAATAGCAGCTCTAAATTCATTCTATGAAATGAAATAGAAATAAGAGCCACTTTTCCCACTATAGGTAATAATAACATTGAAATCACCTTTCACAATCCAGGGATCATGTATGATGGTTGCTAAATCCTCAAGATATTTCTAGAGGGTCCTATGATCCAGATATATATTCTTGGCATAGATCATCATATAAAAGTTAGATTTTCCATCAAGATAAATGTTAGAAGTAAACATTTTTTCTGTGAAATTTGAAGCAGTATCGATCTAAAATGAGTCAGGATAAAACGTCTAAAGAGATTAAACTAATAAACCATTTTCTCATGCACCTAGGTGATTATATCCATAACCACAGAGATGTCTCAAAATTAATGAAAACTTGATGTGTTTTATTAGTCAAAATAAATATTTTGAGTGCATAAAAACTATCTGGACTTGAAATTCCATAAAAGTTACAAAAAATTATATCCATTAAACATTTTCTCGGGAATTGAACCCCATTTTTTATTTCTGGATCCACTCGAGCCCTTACTCCCTTGTGATCTTCTAAAATTTTTGGGAGAAGGTTGAAAGGTCCTCTTATCCCATTAAATCATAGAAGAAACAATGTTTTTATTAGAAGCACCTGTAATAGGAGTAGTTTGATTTTTTTGGTGATCCCACAATCACATGTGGGTCAGTGTGATCAACTCATGAATCAACAGTGGGTTTAACCGCAAGGGTAATAGATTGACATGGAATCTGTGAGCTCATTAACAAATCAAGTTGAGCCACTTCTAATTTTCCATATTGGTGGACCACATTAATTTCATAGCCCTTTTTGGGAGAGTTATATGTATTCACTACTGTTGTAGGTTCATTATCTAGGGACAATACCATTTTTGACCTCCACGCGAATTCTTATTCAGGGATAATAAAAAAATTGCAGTTTCTTATTCTTGTGAAATGAGAGAGTCCATATTTTGTTCCCTATTCATAGAAGAATTTAAATTCATGAGGGTACGTTTTCCTGAATTCACATACAGAAATGTTGAATCTGTCTCATCCATGTGGGGTATTCCTGCTTTATCGTTCTGACTAGATGTCACAGTCACAAATTTTCCATGTTCCTTGGTTGCACACACTGGGCCACTGCCATTCGATTATCCATCACACTTGGGATCTCCTGTAGAACCGTGAAGAAAG
The DNA here is from genome assembly GCA_963277665.1 of Viscum album. NCBI lineage: Eukaryota > Viridiplantae > Streptophyta > Magnoliopsida > Santalales > Viscaceae > Viscum > Viscum album. The sequence continues at coordinate 144,815,636 of OY728133.1, read as the reverse complement.
ATGGATAAATCTTTATTATCTAGTGTTTTCCCCTTGAGACCTCTATTTTGAGGGTCTATATTCAAGTGAAAACATCATGTAAGATAAGAAGTAATTTTATTTAATCTCTATAATTGAGAGTGCTTAAATTATCTAGAACAAGTTGTTCAATATATTTTTAAATATACTGATCATATCCGAATTCTCCACATCTTCAACCAAATATACCCAAGATTTTCCTGAGTTTTCTTCAATAGATTTGAGATTCTTCAACCGAACATCGGATTTTTCCGTCGAGGCCTCAGAAATATCAACAACAACTACTATATTTTGATGCTTATAAACAATCGTCCAACCATCATCAGTGGGCTAATATAGTTGACTCTTAACAGTATTTTTGTTATTAAATTTATTAAAAAAAATTAAACCTTGATTATATTTTCATTAGATGATAATTTAAAAATTGTAAAAAACATAACTATAATATTTTTAGAAAACACAGACCTGATATAAAAAAAGATTATTGACCGAAGAGAGAAATGATGTTAGATTCCCTTTAAAAATTTATTTTAAAATAATAAGTATATAAATGGAGTTAAAAATAATGTAAAATAATTATTGTCAATTAATTACCATATGAGAGTAAAAATAATGATTTTATTTAATGGAAGATTTTAATATTTCATCATTGGAATAATTTCATAAAAAATTCTGATAAAAAATGAGATTGTAACAATAACACTTTTTTACATTAGTATCATTTGAATAATAAATCGAATTAAATATATTAAACAATATACATATTTATATAATATAATTATAATTATATGTTTTGTAAATTACATTCAAGGTTTGTATATACACAATATAAATAAAATAATTGGTTTATAAGATAATTATCATACGAAATTTTTTTGGGAAAACAGATTATATTATTTATTGACCTCCTCTAGACACCTTATAACCTCAGGTATATTAAATATAATTTTATTATAAATATATTCTATAATAATAATAATATATCATACAATATATGATTTACCAACATCCTTATATTACACATTTATTAATAGTGTCCCTATTAATACAACATTTTGTGTAATAAAAAATCATTTCTTCGTATATTCATTAGTTTGGTTTCTATTTTCCTTTAAAATTGTTATTGGTTTCATAATTGTTATAATATTTAATTTGATTGAAATATAATATATAATAATTTTATTATCTGTTATATTATTCCAATAAATTTAGATATTGAATATGAATTATATAATTTATGGAGACAATAGGTCATAAACACGCATGAACATTGTTTGCATTTTCTTAAAATGAGTTACAAAATAAAGGTAAATCATATATTAACATTAAAAAATAATATTTATTCATATATTGAATATATTTTTATTAAATCTATATTTATAAAAGTCTGTGTATGAAGAATGTGAGGAATTAATAACATCTCTTTATGAGGCGGTAGTTTATCATAATCACGAGTGACATTGTTGTATTGCCAAAAAATTGAATGTGCATAATTATATATATTATTATAATTCAATAAGTATAATAATAATATAAATATATATTAAAGAAGTTAAATACATCCCAATATTCAATCATTAAATGTGGTGATGTAAAAGGAATTACATTGGTTATAAAGGCAGTAGTCCATCGTATACAGGATCGATCATTTTATTTTCCATTTGGTTGTAGAAGAGGTTAATATGGGTTATGAAATTAATAGAATAACATACCAATAAATTTGATATTTTTTATATTATAATTATTTAACAATATTTCATGATGTTATAAGAATAAATAAAATCAAAATGCTCAGTTGACATGGAAACCACTTCTTTAGATAACCTTTAAAGACCCAGAATTTTCATGGAATTTTTTTCATAAATTATTTGTAATTTTAAGAGTCTGCAGTTTCTGACCATTCCTGATTCAGATTCCTGGTTTTCCTTGAATCAATTTCTGAATTTTATTTCGGGTACTTTCAGTAAACGTATGTGCAGGTTTTTATATCATTTGAATCGGTGCTCGGAATTGAAATATGAGGACACCGATTAACTCACATCGTCTTTATTCTCTTATGGGGACCTTTACTGCAGTTTCGGTTTATCGTGAGGAGAAGATAATTTCTGGGGTTTGTCATTAAATTAATTATTATTTGTGACATAATTTTTAGGTGGGGGATAAATCCACCAAAGGGATGTTGGGAGTGGGGACACCCCCCCCCCCCCACAAAACCTTCCATGGGAGGATAATTTGTTATGGGGCCCACAGGAACATCAACTCTTCAACTCCCCTTAAAAACCATTTGAACCCCCCCATTGATGAAGGTTAAACTCTCCACCTCCGACCTTTTATAATTAATGTTCCAACCCCCTAAATTTAAATAATTATGTTCCCTCAATTAATTGGTAAATTTGAATTTATTTGAAATGCATGGAATTATTAAATTTTTGAACCTTTTATTTTATGTGCGTTGAAAAATACATTGTTAGAGAGGCTCTGGAGAATTAGAAGGAAAGTGTTCCTCTCTACATAGAACATCATCAATGAAGAACTACATCTTCCTATCGACGAAGAACGTTCTCTCCAATTCTTCAATTTGGGAAAGAAAATGGGAATACACCCACAAGGAACACTGTCTTCCTTCCTCTTCCTCTGAATCAAGGGACAAGACGCTGCCCGCGAACAACGATGCTTCCTCCTCGGACGCACCCCGATGTCAACAAATCGACACTATCATCAACAAATGACCATTGAATTGAGGTAGGGGGATTTTCATAATTTTATTAATGTGAATTATACCCTCTTACTTTAAAGAATATATGTTGCACTACTATTTGAGCCTCTAACGTGGAGGGAACATGCTAACGAACAAGTTCGGACCCTCCGCTATTTCGTTCTGGATGCACTGTTTTTTGGAAGACGAATGAACGGAAGTGAAACCTTGTTTTGAGGCCATTGTAGTGCGGAGCAGGACCCAAGGAGGACATATGTGTAGTCGGGAGGAAAAACAAACCCACATAACGAATATGGTGGCCCGTGTAATAGTGTAGCGGCACCGATGACAGGAAGGGGCGGCCGGCACCGGCCTGCTATCTGGGGGGCAGTGACACCCCTCGTGCACCGCCGGTGGAAGTCTGTCGTGGCACCAGCCGCGGAGGTGGAGTGGAACCCGCCTTGTGTGTTCTAGGAGAAACGGGCGGCGCCAGTTGGCACTGCTGTTACTAAAGAACCATGGGTCTGTTCCCCCCAAGCTCCGCGCTCGGCCAGCCGACCGAGCCGCTGTCGGCCACCGGTGGGCCGCCTGTTGCGCAGGCTGTGCCGTCATCTACGTGGTCCGGGACACCTTCCGAGTGGTCCATGCCACCTCGCATGGTCCATGACATAGCATTCAGGCGGGACCCATATCTGGATTGAGTCGACCCAGTTCGGTCCGAACCAGGGCGGGTGGAGCCGGGTCAAACTTGACCCAGACCCCCCTCTTCTGACTAATCTTTGTTTTTGGCTCGTAATATGAGCTACAGATTTACTATCGATACATCATCAGTTGTGTATGTTTACATTGATCAAGATAGTCGTTTTATTATATTACACTCAAGGTTTTGGCGAAGTTTGTGTAAGGCCAGGTTTGTTCGAACTCGTAACCAACTCGGCCGTTGGAGTGAAAACGCTTATATCATAAGGATCAGACATTCGATTTACATTCCGTCAACTACATTGTATTCCATTATATGAGATGATTATTTTGGAAAACACCACACAGGATTCAGATGAGGTTGGTGTATGTCCAGGTTGGATTGTACATGAAATCCAACTAGACCCTCGGAGCGAAAACACTTATAACTGTCAGACCGCGTGTTCGATTGACACACCATCTGTCTTTTTGGGTTTCTTATGATGAGACATAACTACTTAATAAATATACATAGGACTTTGTGATAACTGATGTATCGACACTTGGCTTGAGGAGAGGACCCTCCCAGAATCGAGTGTGCTATGTGCGGGAACCCTAGGGCTGGATGCGACTGAGATGAAATGATCTTACGTGTGTTCAACAGTGAGTTATGTACCGGGATCCTACATGGGTTCCACAGTGACATCTATACCAGGATCATACATGGGTTCGACATTGAATTTTGTACAAGGATCCTACAAGGGTTCGAGAGTGACGACTATTGTTCTGGAATCCTACGTGGGTTCGACAGTGATAACTTCTGTACTGGGATCCTCCATGGGTTTGACAGAAGTGAATTCTGTACAAGAATCCTACGTGGGTTCGTCAACGATGACTGCTATACTGGAATCTTATGTGGGTTCGAGAGTGATGACTTCTGGTCCAGGATCCTATGTGGGTTCGACAACACTGGTATTGTTCTGGGATCCTACGTGTGTTTGACAAGGGAGATTATTCAGAGGATACATCTAATCATCTCTACCCCTATTCGTGAGTTTTATACTTGTGGGAGATGAGTGGTGTCTTTCAACCATTATCATCATGGTGATTGACTTTACTTCCTTTGGGGAATTGGTTTGTGCTTGGTCTCGAGAGTTATAGCTTGAATGAGAATGGAAACATAGGTATATGTATGGGTATATACCTAAGTAGGGTTGGATGATACTTTGTGATTGTATCTTTCTTATTTTTTTTATACTTAGTGGATATTGTGAAACATTGCAGGTCTCGGGATCCCTACTGAGTACCGTTATACTCAACCCTTCACGGGCTATTCCCTCACCTCGGTGTGTAAGATGCAGATGACAGACAACACTGAAGGAGGCCGAGAGCGCCATGACTAGATGGTACTCAGAGGTGGACCTTGCGACGAGTCGACACACGAAGGAGACTAATGGACGTGAGTGATGAAGTGGCCATCTAAACCTATCCAAGTGGTAGGAATCCCCAGAGGACGATCCAGGAGCTGTACTTTACTTTCATCTGTTTGTCACTTTTTACTTGTACTTGTAGTTCAGTTTTGTTTGTATACTAGCCCTTTTACATTCCAGAACACTCTTATATATTCATTTTTAATTAGTGTTTACTTTTGGTTGCGTACTATATTGTGTTTGTTTACCTTTATAAAGGAAATGCCTTCCCATCATAGGGATTTACGCCTTTGGTGCCGGTCACCATCCCCTGGCCAATGGAAGGCAGGCATTGGGTAATCACGGCACGAGCCCCGAGGACGGGTTGTGACAAATTGGTATCAGAGGTGGTCGGTTCGACTGTAGAACTTAGACTATGATTATTTTAACGGAAATAGTGTTAGGTGTTATGGTTGTGGTTATCAGTTTTGGGAAACCAGTGATAGTGTGGAGGTAGATGTATCCATACAATAGGACACTGACTTCTGATTACCTACTCAGTGTATAAAAGCGCTGATTGTGTGTGTGTTTCCTTTGAAAATGTTTTCTTTGTGATTGCATTTGTCATCTCACCAGGTATACTGTTTTGACCATGGCACACTGTTTTCTTTTCTGGAAGGCCCCACATAGGCAGCCAGATAGGGTTCTGAGTTTCATATGATATGGTATCCCATCGAGCGACGATGCCACGATGAAGGGCCCCATAATAGTGGACATACAAGCGGTGCCACTACCCGTAGGGCCACTGATACCACCATCTCCAGCAGTAGAGAGTGCATGCCGACTGAGTGCGCTGCACGAGTTCCAGCACTGGAGGCCACCCAGGTTCAGGGGAGAGACATACCCACATGTAGCTATGCATTGACTGGAGGCTATTGTGAGAGTTTTCATATTGGTAGGGATACCATATGACCTCATGATGATCCTTTTCCCATGTCTCTTGTAGGCATAAGCAGGCACATGGTGGAGCCTGATGCTCTCGGTACATGTTGAGGCATCACTACTCTTGACAGACATCGAGAACCAGTTCCTGGCAATGTTTGTACCAGCCACCCTTCATGCGGTGAAAATTCAAGAGTTACTTCATCTGTAGTAGGGTAGCATGATAGTAGAATAGTACTCAGCGAGGATCACCGACCTCTCGCACTACTCTACGGATATGTTACATGACCCATTCTTCAGGGAACAACCCATTGAGAAGGGAATCAGTCATGAGATCAGGGCTTCAATGATCTCCCTCCAAATCCCAATGCAGACGGGGGTATTGGGGTGAGCCCTCCTAGTGAAGAGTTTTCTTGCTGAGTAGTCTCCAGTAGCGAGACCCACCACAAGTCAAAAGGGAACAAAATCTTCTACAAATGGAAGTAGACAGATGATGCATGGGTCCAAGTGGACTAGACCCACAGGTTGTTCACTACTTGACTCAGGTTCGGATGTTTGGGGATCATGAGATAATTCTAGCCATACGAGGAGCAGGCAGTGCTATGAATGCGGTGGGCAGGGTCATATGGATCAAGGATTCCCAACCCACCCTACAGATGTGCAGAAGGTAGTAGAGGGACCTCACAGGATGAGGCGGAGGTTCGACCATGGTGGTTCACCAATATAAGGCTGACGTGGCAGAGGAGCTAGCCAAGCAGTAGGTGGTGGACGATGTTTCGAGTCCCTACCAACACCACCACCTGGAGGTCCACCCCGACCGCAGGAAATGGTTGGATAGGGGAGAGCTCAGGTTCATCCAGCTAAGGCCTGCGACCATAGTGCTCCGGGAGTAGTTGGAAGGGAGTGAGACTAGTTCCAGTCATAGAGTCCTTGTTTATGAATCTTCTATCTTTGTCGATTTTGTTGTTTGTGGTTGCTTTGTGTCTATGTACGTTGAGATGCAGTAATAAAAGACACTTACGCATGTGAGGTTTTATTTCCTATAATTTTTGTGGATAATACTAAGAGATTCCAGATAAAACCATTGACTTGACCCTCACATTCAAGATTCTACTAGAGGAGACCCAGTGACCACACATTGATGCCGACAGTGTGACTCAACCCTTTCAGGTGAGAGTAACAGTTGGATATTTTGGTAGTATTTTCTAGGCCTTACGACTTATTTCATGGTATTAATTATTACCATTCATGTCATGATATATTTTATTAGTCAATGGCTGTGGTTCACCCAGGGGATGATACCTGATTTCTCTTTTCGGAAATTGAGAAATCATAGCAGCTCTTGTAGGACGTAGGTGAAGAAGGGTGTATATGAGTTCTTTTAAATTGGCTAGTCCCAACCATAGTTTGTTGGTCGAATGATTTATAGTCTACTATGACCAACAGAGTCTCAGGTATATTTTCTCTTAGAAGGACCTGAACCTGAGACAACAACGTAGACTTGAATTCCTCCAAGACTATGACCTTGAGATAATCTATACTCCTGGAATGTGGAATGTTGTAGCCGATGCTCTCAGTAGGAGAACAAGCATTAAGCTGCTAGGAGAGGTGACAGAGCAACTGGCCACGTTGTAGATTTCCTTTGTGGATCATGATGGAGCAGCCTTTCTTTAGTCTCTCACAGTCATTTCCCCACTTCTTTAGCATGTTAGAGATGTACACCATGGAGATGATGACTGTGAGACACGATGTGCTCAGATATCCTCAGGGCGGGCACCTGATGGGTTTTATGAAGGTGGGGAGAACATCATCCTCTTCATAGGACATACCATATTACTAGTATAACTATAGGAGGTAGTGTTGAATGAGTTCTACCATTCCCCTCTAGTGGTATAGACAGGAGTGACAAATTTGTATGAGGACCTCAGACGACAGCACTGGTGGCCGTGTATGAATAAAGCAGTAGAAGAGTTTGTCACACAATGCCTCACTTGTCACCAAGTGAAGGTGGAGCACCAGGTCCTAGCAGGCATGATTTAAGCAGCAACAGAGAAGGTATAGATCATCCAGGAATGAATGAAGATTTCACAGAGCAGACAGAAGTCCTATGCAGATAGGAGACAGAGACCACTAGAGTTCGCGGATGGAGACCACATCTTCATATGGGTCTCACCTCGATGTGGTCTATGAAGATTTGGTAGAGGTGTAAAATTGTCACCATGTTTTATTGGCCCATTCCAGGTCCTCAGCAGGGTAGGCAAGGTGTCTTACCGCTTGACCCTTCCACCTCAGTGGTACCAGGTGCACGATGTCTTCCATGTATCTCATCTGAGAAGATATGTGCAAGATTTGTCCCACATCATCGGCCATGGGGATATGGACATCGATGGCGGGGCGACATTCATAGAGGTCCCAGTGGATATCGAGGATCAACAGAAGCGAGTTCTACAGTTATGGCCGATTCCTCTAGTGCGTGTTCGCTGGCAGCACGTGAACCTCCAACAGAGCACATGGGAGAGGGAGGCTAAGATGCATGCTATGTACCCCCTTTTGTATCCCTAGTGTGTTTTGTAGCTTTACAGAGATGTAAATCTCTGAGGTGGTGGTAATGTAAAGTCCTATAAATTCAAAAGAAATTTGTTTCATAAATTATTTGAAATTTTACGAGTACGCAGTTTCTGAAGACGCCTGATTATGAGGTCTGTTGTGCCCAGAATCCTTTTCTGAATTTTTGTTCAGATACGTTCAGTAAACGTACTTACGGGGTTTTCTATCATTCAAATTGGTGCTTAGAATTGGAATCATAGGACACTGATGAACTCGCAACATCAGTATTCCCTTAAGGGGACCGTTTCTGCATTTGCGTTTTATCGGGTGGAGACGTTAATTTCTGGGGATTGTTATCAAAATAAAAATTATGTGTGACATATGTTTTAGGTGTTTGTTTAATCCATCAAAGGAAAGTAACAATTACGGACACCCCCCCCCACATAACCTCCAACTCCAATGGGAGGATAATGGGTTTTGGGGTCCACATGAACATAAAATCTTCAACTCCCCCTTGAAACCCTTGGAATCCCCCTTTTGAGGGTCAAACACTCCCCCTCCCACCTTCTCTCATTAATATTCCAACACCATAAATTTAATTAATTCAGTTCCCCCAATTAATTGATTAATTTGTTTTGATTTGAAATTCATGGAATTTTTAAATTGGGAAGCCTTTTATTTTATTTGTATTGGAAAATATTCTATTGGAGAGGCTCTAGAGAATATGAATGAATGTGTTCCTCTCCACGAAGAACATCTTCAACGAAGAACGACATCTTCCTCTCGACGAATAGCGTTCTCTCCACTTCTTCAACCGGGGAATGAACGTGAGGCAATGCCCATGATGATCTTAGTCTTACTTCCTCTTTATCCACGTCAATGGAGAAGATTCCGCCCATGAACAACGATGCTTCCCCCTCGGACGCACACCGACATCAACAAATTGACGATGTTGTCAACGAACGAACTATGAATCGAGGTAAGAGGATTTTTATAATTTGATTCATTTGAATTTTATTGTTTTACATTGGCGAATATATATTGGAATACTGTTTGAGCCTCTAACATTTAGGACATGGGCTAACGAACAAGTCCAGTCCCTCTGCTATTTCGTTCTTGATGCGCAGTTTTTTGGGCGACAGATGAACAGTAGTGCAACCTTATCTTGAGGTCGTCGCAGAGAGGAGAAGGACCCACGGAGGCCATCGACACAGTCGAGAAGCAAAACGGACCAACAGAATGAATCTAGGGGCCCTTGAAAGAGTGCAACGGTGTGGGTCGCCGACGCGATGGCACCAGATGCTGGAGGTGGCGGCCCGCACCAGCCGGCCACATGGGGGCATCAGCGTTCCTCACGTGCCACCGGCGGAATGCCACCGTCGCACCAGCTGTGGCGGTGGAGCAGAACCCATCATGCGGGTACCGAGAAAAACGGGCGGTGCCATCTGGCCCTGGTGTTACAAAAAAACAGCCCACGAACCCCTGATCCACGCTCGGCCTGCTGGTCGAGCCGCGGCCGTCCACCAGGCCAGGCCGCCTGCCGCGCAGGCCAGACAGCCTGTTCGGTGGGCCAGGCCACCTGCAACATGGCCCGGGCCGCCACGCGTAGGCTGGGAAATAGCCACCGGGCTGGGACGCACCCTACTGTGCCAGACCTGGATCCGGGTTGGTTCGTTCGGATCAGGCAGACCCAGGGCGGGTTGGGTCGGGTCGGACCGGACCCAGAACCCCCTCTTCTGACTACATTGGGTTTTTCGCTCATAACCTGTGCTACAGACCTCCGATCAATGCACCGTTATTTTTGTAGGATTTCTTGGATCGATATGGTCGTTTTGGTATATTAAAATCATGGTTTTTGCGATGTGTGTGCATGGCCTAGTGGGTTCGAACTCGAAACCAATCGGGCCCTCGGAGCTGAAACACTTATAACCTAAGGATCAGACGTCTGATTGAGGTGTCGTAAACTATGTTGGATTCTTTTTAGGAGAAGGTTATACTAACATAATCCACATAGGATTCATATGAGGTTAGAGTATGGACGGGTTATGTTGTATTTAATATCCAACCAGCCCCTCGGAGCGGAAACACATATAACTCTCAGACCGGGCGTCTGATTGACGCACCGTCTGTCGTGTTGGGTTACTTATAATTAGACGGAACATCTGGATACATCAACTAAAGACATAGTGATATTTGATTTATCAACACTTGGATCGACGTGCGGACCCTCCCAGAATCGAACGTGGTGTGTGCAGAAACCCTAGGGTTGGCTACGACTGAGATGACAGGATCCTACAAGGGTTCGGTGGTGACTATTGTACCAGGATCCTGTATGGGTTCGATAGTGAACTTTTTACCAGGATCATGCGTGGGTTCGAAAGAGATGACTATTTTACCGGAATCCAACGTGGTTTCGACAGTGATGGCTTCTTTACCGTGGTCCTCCGTGGGTTAGACAATGACGACTATTGTACTGGAATCCTACGTGGGGTTGACAGTGATGAATTCTGTACCGGGGTCCTCTCTGGGTTCGACAATAGTGTTTTCTGAACCAGGATCCTACGTGGGTTCGATAGCGATGAATACTGTATCGGAATCCTACATGGGTTCGACATTGATGACTTCTGTTCCAGGATCCTATGTGGGATGGACAGCGCTGATATTGTAAAGGATCCTACGTGGTTTCAAAATAGGATATGATTTAGAGGCTACATCTAATCATCTATACCCCTATTCATGAGTTGTATACATGTGTGAGCTGAGTCTTGTCTTTCAACCATTATCATCGTGGTGATTAACTTTACTTACTTTGTGAAATTTGTTTGTGCATGGGCACGAGAGTTCGATCCAGTCTGTGATTGGTAACTTAGGTATATGTATGGGCATATACCTAGGTAGGGTTGGTTGATACTTCATGATTGAATCTTTTTTTATCCTTAGTGGATATTGTGAGTCCTTGCAGGTCTTGGGGTCCCTACTGAGAATCATTATACTCACCCCTGAACGGGCTATGCCCGCACCTCTTTGTATTGGATGTGAATGACGGAAAGCGCTGACAGAGGCCGAGAGCGCCACGACTGGACGGTACCCAGAGGTGGACCTTGCGATGAGTCGGTACACGGAGGAGACTAACAGACGTGAGTTATGAGATGGCTATATGTACCTACCATATAAGTAGGAATCCCCATAAGATGATCCATGATCATCTATTTACTTTTAGTTGTTTGTCCCTTTTTACTTGTACTTGTTGTTCAGTTGGGTTTGAATACTGGACCATTTACTTTCCAGCACAGTCTTTTGTATTCAGTTTTTTATATTGTTTAATTACTTTTGTGAACTCTGTTATGTTTGTTTAATTTTATGAAGGAAATGCCTTCCTAGATTAGGAATTTACGCCTTTGGTGTTGGTCGCTAGCCCCTGGCCTATGGAAGGCGGTCTTGGGGTAGTCACGACACCGGCCCCGAGGACAGGTCGTGACATAACATACTTAACATTACACTAAATATCCATCCAGGATTCTTCTATTGATCAAGGAAAGGGCAGTATTATGTTATTATGGAATTCGGGATAATATTTTTTCATGGATTTTCTAAACCATTTTTTATATTTTTTATGGGGTGAGGGGTCGGGTTCCCCTTTACAATTGGGGGGATAGGACACACATGGATTTTTTGGAAAAAATAAATTACACCAAACTATTTCACATGATTCTAGTTGCTAAAATGAAACATTATGAAACCATGTATGTTTTAGGTTTTAAATAGGTATATAAAATGTTATTTAAATATATTTTTATTTCATGTTACCTGTTATTTATTTAGTTTAACCACAAGAAAACATTGTTTAAACTTAATCACGTTATTTAATTTTTACAATTTAGTTCGACCAAAAATTAATTTGAAAATATTATATATTAATTATTATTCATTTTTAAAATATTGAATCCTTTATTAAAAATAACATTCACAAATTTTTAAAAAATTTAATAAAATTAATCCCAAATACATGAAAATAGAATAGGTATTTAAAAGAGAATTTCTGCATAAGTATAGAAAAGTTTAATATCAAAAGTCAATATAAAAAGGATTAAAATGATTGAAATTTGAAAAATAAATATTTAATTGAAATTTTTTTACCATTAATAAATTTTATCGAAATATTTATCATTTATAATGATTTGAATTAAATAATAGTTTTCAAAATAATTATAATTTTTTACTAATCATTGAAAATTTATTAGATCTAAAAAATTATGAAAAAAATAATTTTGAAATTTTAAAATTATCATTAAAAAATTGATGTTAAATTTTTAATAAATATCTTAAATGTGTACAAAATTAATTTCTTTATTTTTCCAAAAAAAATCATTGTTTTAGAAAAAACGTATTTTCAAGCATATAAATTTGTTATAAAAAATTAATTAATTATATATAAATATATTTTATCTATGTAATAAAATTATTCATAATTTTAAATTTATAATCACATTTCATACAAAAAAATTTATATTCATGGTTATACCGACCCTATTTGAAGAATAATATTAATAGAAAATCACAGTTGGCTAAAACTCTTTCTTAAACATAATACAAGATATAAAATAAATTATATTTTTGAAAAAATTAATTATTTAAAAAAATTAATTAAAATATTCCCCCCTTAATATGAATTTTTTCATCAAATTCCATCGATTCGTTAAATATAACTCTGGATAATAATGCTTCATTATATCAACAGGTCCCCATGTCGCTTCCTCATGTTAGTAGTTTCACCACAAAATATTGAGCTAGTGAGTTTTCTTGTTTTGTTGAACATTCAATATATGATGTATAATCACGTCAATATTATACTCATAATTAAAATCATTCTCCCATGTTAGAAAATCTAAAATCAATACATGTGATGGACTAGATAGGTACATCATCATGAGAGATATATGGAACATATCATGAACCTTATATATGTTCCGTTTATGCACTAATCGGTAATCTATAGTCGTGATTTGATAAATAATTTCAATGAATTGATATACAAAGGGAATTTATTACCCTTATTTAAAAATATAATTCATTATTCCATTGATAAAATCATAGAAACGCGTTTTTACTAACATCAAATTCCAAAACACAACGATTGATGTCATATCATTTATATTGAACGTTTTTATCTTAATGTTTTATTGAGGTTCCATAAAAATTTCTAAACATTTTTATATTTAAATTTTTTACACCTAGAGATTTTATGAAATATATTTATAAATAATTAAAATATCGTTGATATCTTGATTTACTCACAACACAATATTTAACAATTAACATCAAACTATTAATATTCTTATTTAAACAAGAGCAATATTACCTATCCATTAAACCTAGAATCATGATTAGTAATAACCACATTTAATATATTAATTATAATATTTTTCTATAAAGGAGACTAATTTGATAAAAAATTTGTTAATTTATTATAAAATATTTATTTTTTTTGGAAATATTACTTTCCTAAAAAATGTTCTATTATCATTTTTTATGTAAAATAAAAAAAATATTTATGAAACATTTATAAAATAAATTTGATAGAGTGAAATTATTATTTTAAATAATCATGTAAAAAAATTTCCTTGGTGCAATATTTAATATTTCATGAAAAGATGCATATTATCATGAATATTGAATAATATATGTTTTTATTAAAAACAACCCTTTTGATAGAATAATTCATAAGGATGATATTTTATTAAAATGGGGTTTAATGTAAAACTAGATTAATTAAATATATATCTATAAATTTTTTTATTGGGATCATAACAATATTGTATTTTAAAATAAAAACCTCCAAAACATTTAGATATTTTCACGTTGGAGAATAACTTTCTCGTTGCATCCTCGAGTTTAATATTAAATAAAAATTTTACACATATATGAATTTATTTTTTAAAATAGGAATCCATGTTATGAATAAGAATATTTTATATTATTTAATAATTGAAATGTACATTTTTAAAATAATGAATCTTAGAAATTGTAAAATTTATTTAACTCGGTTAACATATAAATGGGTTTACTGGTGGAGAATGTAAAATGATATGGTTAAAAAATGGACAAAAATATTCCAAAACTCATTTAAAAGGCATATTAATTTTTTAACATGAACAGGTCTTGATAATATTTTATTTGGATCGTTTTCTCATTTGAGGAATGTGGGTACATCATTTTCACTGTTAAAATTACAAGATTCTCACTCACCTCACTAAAAAAGACCACACATTATTATATCTTATAAAAACATCCAAAAAAAATTTATTAAACATATATCCGAACATTTTCCTTAATGATATTAACATATCATATAATTCTTAATATTTTTGTAAATTTATCATTTAATGTCTTTTTGTGGAATCCTATAGAGTTTACCCAAATAAGAGCCAAGTTTCATAAAAGATAAATTTTTTTCTATTCATTCACCTATGTCAATTATGATTAAACCATGATGATATAATTATTATAGAATATTACATAAAATTATATTATTATCTTTTATGTTAATGAATAACATACTTATCAACATTCATTAAATGGCATACAAAATCATCATTCGAGTGTATAGAAGACAATAACAAAATGAACTGATGTCAAATGTTTTTTATCACCTCCTCTCATGGATTGGAATAATGAGGTGTTAAATGTTTATTTATGATATTTTAAATATTATTATACTTATTTAATTATTATATACACTATTACCTCCAAAAATTCTATTCAATGGGAATAAGATAATGTTTCTAGTTCGTATGTTGAGTTATAGCCTCTTGAAGTGAAGTAATTCATTCACAGTTTACATAGAAAGAAATAAGGATGGGTTACATGAACATATGTGATATATATTATATAATAATTATTTAATTAATGGTACTATATTATATATATTTCATTCATTGAGTACATGAATAATATTGGAACAACCTTCATGTGTATGTACAACTTATCATCTCCCTGAATGGTGTAATTAATTTTCTACAACTGATTTTTATTGATTACTATAAAAATATATATAGAATATATATTAAATTTATATCCTTTTTATCATTATTTATATGATGGAACGATAATAAATTTATCAAGTTAAAAAATATAAAAAACAAAACATACATGAAAAACATAGCAGACATTTATCGAATCATAATTTTAGTAGGGAATTATTAATAAAAGGGTAATAAATGATCAAAAATAAATTATATATTACATGATATATATTTTTTGTTTTGTATTATATATAAAGTAAAATAAATTCATTATAAAGGATTTTTGGATTTTAATACCAGATATCAATACTTCATGTATAGGATTTTTGTTTCAATTTTCCTTCTTTGAGACATATGATATGTCACACACCTATAATATTTTATTCAGTGTATATACAAACCCAATGACATGTTATATCAAGAAGTTATTAAATCTCATGATATAATATATTTCATTTAATTTTACTCATTCATGGGGAATATAACTCATGGTTAGTGAAGTGGAAGGGGTTTTATTTTACAATCACATAATTTGTGTGGATTTCTCATGATTATGAATCCAATGATGATATATTATTATATATATCTAATTAAAATAATGAAATTTATAATCTGTAAATAATATATAGATAATACATGTTTTCCCATTTTTTCACTATATTTATGTACTCAATTTTTTAAAATGGTGGTTATATGAAAAATCATCTACACTTCTCTCTTCGGTCAAAAAACCTATTTATCCCAAAACAATTCATTATAAAAATGTTTTAAGAATATATTATTAAAATAATAAGACTAATTTATTGAATAAATTTTAACCCATGTTTTATGGATTTCTATTTTTTCAATGAAATCTTCTAGTTGTTTTCTTATCAATTCCCATTTGGATTTTACAGAAAATTAAAATGAATATGTGTTTTAATGTGTATAATAGGAACATAAATATCTAAAAATCATGAATATTTTTTTATATGTTAAATACATAGTAAATTAACTATATAATATTAAAATAATAGGATTTAAAAACTATTTTATGAATTTATTATATAATGAAATTTTATTTACAAAGAATAGATATATTCCACAAGGAACATTTCAGGAAATTTTTTCTTTCAAAATAATTTTACATCTAAGATAAACTATTTTGATGTTAATTTTGGAATATTAAGGATATAATATAAAAATAAAATTCATATTTTTACTCTGTATGGTTTATTTTTATGATGATAAGACTGTTATGGAACCAATTTCTATTTTATGTGTTATTCCATAATAAAATTCTTATAGAACGCAACTATTTTTTCACTGGTTATTCATTGATGAAATGATGAAATTAATATGAAACTAATTTCATGTCAATATGAAATTTTGTGTGAATATTTTTATGAGAAACATTTAATATTTTGGTTTATGATATTATAAACATTTTATGATTTTATGGCACAAATTTGTATAGTTTTCATTATGTGGATGGTGGGACTAATATCTCATTCCACTAAATTTGGAATAATTTGATATATTATGAGATAAATTGGATTGGAATGGGGTGTGATCCCAGTTCAGTAAGGGAATATATCCACTATGCTTGTATTAGGAGTGAAACATGACTACATTTATGGCTTGGGGTGTAAACATAATCAACTACTATTTTCTTGTCAATCAGCATTGAACTACTAAGGAAATGATATTCTAATATTATGTGAATTAAAAAAAATATGACATTCTAAAATGCTACACTCCAATTGTTCATGTTAATTGATTTAATTATGAATATATTACTTAATGTTATGATCTATTATATTAAGGGTATGGTTTTCAAATGTTATTATCAAGTTATCAAAATTTTATTCTCATGATTTGTCGATACCTCCCTTATTTACTGTTATTGATGGTCTAAGACACTATTTCATATGTTTTCCTTCAGCATGTTTTATAGAATTGATTTAATTATTGTATGTATAATAGGATTAATATGTGTAATGATATTTCTGTTTGGTTTTTAATATCATTCAATAAATATGGATTTTTTGTTCCCAACTTCCCCATGCATGATACCTTTAGTATCCTTATACCCCTTTTTAAATAATGTAAATAATATAAATCTAAAATGATTGAATATATATGTATTATAGTAATAGATCATTATTTTTTATATCAAATGATATTTTTAGTTAACCTATGGAAACTATTACATAAAAAATTTTGTGGCAACAATAAAGATATGTTAAAGGATATGTACATGCATGAGTCAATGTATTGAAAATTGGCTGGGCATTTCGATAAATGATAGAGTGAGTGTATAAAAATCATTTACATCCCTATATGAACACTACAATTGGATTTGGATTTAAAATAATGTTTCAATTGGGAAAAGGCCTTATTTATCAAGGTTTTATCATCATTTGGGAAAAAACAACAAGTCATACTGCACCCATGGTTTAACACTCCTATGGGATATCAATGGAAATTTACAATCTCGTTATCATTCAACATGATTGATTTAAATAGATGATGAATAAAAATGAACTAGGATGAACCAAATGTATCCTATAATAAATAAATGGTTCCATGATTTATAAATCTTATAAGTAATTATCATTATTATTTGGTTCACCAAAATAATTATTGTTTCATATGATATGATTTTTTTAATCAATTGTTGAAACCATAGGGAAACATGTTTTTACATAGTGCGATTAAGAATTCAATGATTATCCACATAAGAAAACCACCATTATGGGAAATGTAATGAATAATATCATTGATATTTGAATACAAAAGTCTGAATCTATTAATCAATTTGAAGATTCAAATGAGTAAAATATGAAACAAATTTACATCGAGTCATTTATGAGGAAACATCCACCATCATTCCATGGTTCTATTGATCTACTAATTTTTAATAAATGTAATATTACCACTAAAAAGATATATATTTTTTGAAAGTCACGATCATGAAAAATATTTATTGACTATCTATTGTATGGAAGGTCTAGTAGATCAATGGTGTTCTCTCAACATGAGTACATGGTATCATGGTCAAAATGACTGCATGGAGTGTGATAAGTTTAAGACTGTATTTTTTAAATAAGAAAATAATTTGTATACTTCATACAATAAAGGAAATGTAATTACATGAGTTAATGTAAAATAATGTTGAATACATTGGTGCCTATGTGGAAAATTTTAGAATACATGTTAGTTGTTATAAGTGTATTATAATCCATATATAAGGTAATGTTGAAATATAGTTTTATAAAATCATGTATTTGATTTTAAATGTACATATCGTTGATCAGTACCTGTTATGAAATCGTTATAAATATTGTAATTGTGTAAATGGATATCTTTGTCACCTATAATTATCATTGATTTGACAAGAAAATGAAGATGTAGGTCAAAGAAAACTCTTAAAACATTGAGAGAAAATGATGAGCTTTCCATATTTCTTAATGTTTGATAGGAAACATAGAAAATATTTTATATAATTGTAATACTAATTTTTTCATGTGTTTGAATTTATTTCATCATGTATATGATTTTTAATGTGATGGAATAACATTAACTAGTGATCTGAATGGAGTGAAAAATTAAGATAATGCACCACCCACAATTTAGTTTATAAAATTCAATGAGAATGGGAACTATGCTAACCGATTCCCAAATACAAGTGTCTTTTATAATGATCATCATTAGAATATTATTAAGAAGAGGGAATATTGGAAATATCCTAAAATCAATATTATTAATGAGGGGTGAAATCATGATGTGGTGAAAGGTAAACATACCATCCAATCTAGAACTAATAATGGATTATGTGTCTCCGGATCTACCTATTCATTCATATCTAATGAATTTTATAATTTTATTGATATATAAAAAATAGTATATATTTATAATTAACGTTGAAAACTATTAATGGTACAAGGATCACATTTCTGGTATATGATTTCTCTCGTCTTTATTTTTTTAGTAATGTTTTTCCTGTGAGTCTTTTCATTCTTCCTCTGGATGAAATTAATATTATATTAGAAATGGATTGGATTTTTTAAATAATTACCACATCAATTATTGAGTAAGGGAAGTCAAATTTGATATTTAAATGCTTCCATGATCTTCTATCAATGTGACGATGTGTATAAATATCTGAATGTCATTACATCTATTGTATGGTTCATGGTTCCCATTGATAGGGGTGGATATCTTATACAGATTGAGTGAAACCTGGAATCAATAATATTAATATTTTATGAAATTTATTAATGTATTTATGTATGAGATTTATAGTCTTCCCCCAAATTGGGACTTTGATTTCTGAATAGAACTTATACATAGTGTCACAACTATTTTAATGTCTCTTTATAGAATGGGTATGATTGATTTACTATAATTGAATAGGAATGTCCAGCATAACCTTAACAAGGGATTCATTTCATCCAAATATCTAACCATGTGGAGGTTTAATTATTTTTGTTAAAAATAATGATTAATTAATGTTACTCCATATATATTATCCGGATCTCAATAATATCTCACTCAAGAAAAAATATTCTCTGTCGTCTATTTATGACATATTGGATCAATTGTATGAATCTAAATACATTTATAATATTGAGCATCATTATGGATTTGATCAACTGAGGATAAAGAAGAAATATATAACTAAGACATCAATCAATAAGATTCATAGAATCTTTATATACATAGTTATGTTATATGTACTTACTAATCCCCCCACTATCATTATGGATTTTACGAATAGAGTAAAAACAAATTACCATGATCAGTTTTTCAAAATCATTATAAATGTCATTTTAATATATTAAAATATATATTAGGATCATTAATATTGTTATAAAATTATAATAATACCATAAGGGGGTAGAAACTATATGAAAAGTTTGTAAAATGATAATTTTAGTTACAATAGTTTTCTTATATTAGGTCAAAAAATCAAAAAAGATGCTATATTTGTATAACCCTACATATCAATGTATGTTTTTAAAGATACATAACAATTTTATTATTTTAATTGAAAAAAAAATATAGAACATCTCGGTATTTTTATAGTATCATGTTTTGTAGTAAATATAATTTTATAATTATTTTTTCATATGAGTTATAAATATATTATCCAAATTTTATTAATCTAATAATTTTTTTTAATTATTTATCTCACATGTTCAAATTTAATACCGGAAATGATTGCTATTTTTTATCTTAATTATTATTTCTAGTATAAGTTTTATTAATGATTTTTTCAATTTATTAATTATAACTTTCAATATACTGATCAGATTCCTTCGAAACATGTTATTTTTTAATGAAAATCCATTAATATTAATTTATACTGATTAAATGAAGGAATGATTTTTTTATATCGACTGATCCTTGTGTTTTATGATATTCAAATAGATCGTCAATTTAGAATTTTCCAGAGTTGAAAATCTCTTTTTTTATCATTCACTTTAATCAGAAACACTAGAAATTTTCTCAGTTATAATGATAAAAAAAATTTCATTTCAATAAACTAAATAATGATATAAAAAATATATTTACATTCTTCCAAAATAAATAAGTACATAAATGGTCGTTAAAGTATTCTAACCTTGTTTAAAATTATTTGCATCTTGTCATAGTCAATAATTAACAAAATAAAATGAGTTTTGATTCATTAGAAATATCATAATATTATATTAAAATATGTACTATTGGTTATCTAAATCATTTTAATATTACATGTATTTATAATTAAATTATTTATATATGTCAATGATTGAACATAAGATGATGAAATATTATCCATCATCTCTTACCTTGTAAAACATTCCTCTCGGGCTGATAACTGAAGCATTCAATAATTCATTTAAGAGTGTTGAATACATCATATTACTCCATGTATGGTTTCTCCCCAAAAATTATCACACATAAATGGTGTTTACATATTAATATTATATGTTTGATTCATTTCTACCATCTTACATGGGTTTCATGTGAGAATGGAATGTTTTAGAAACTCCTTAAAATTGTCACTTGTTTTATATTAAGGAAATGTTTAGTTGTTTCCCATTTTTCAATCGTTGTTTTCTTCTCATTCATGAATTAAAGGGTTCATTTCTTATTTATAATGGTGGTTTTATATATATATTTCAATGTTGTTTCAATAATTATTTTTATCAATTTTTTCTATACCCAATGGTGGTAAATTATTTCATGGAAAATTTCTAAATATACGCAATGATGATTTTTTTTCCAAATGGTTAGTAAATATTTAATAACAAATTGTTACTCTTTTTATTCATTTTCCATTTGTGAATCATTTCAACACCTAAAGGTAATTCATTATATTTTTCTATTACTGATTCATTATATATTTCTAATAGTGGTGATGATTTTATTTCTACATGTTTGTTAAATTTTATTTGTAATTTTACTCAAATTGTTTGTTTCAAAGGTGACTCGAATTATTTTTTCAAATAGTTACCCAAATAATTATTTATTATCAAACCATGATTCAATTTATTTTTGACAATGTAGAATCATATTATTTTTCAATTTTCAATCCATTTTCTATGGTTACTCATTTTTTCAACCTCCATGTATTTTTGCAACTACAAGTAAACAGTTATTCATTCACTGTTTTTCATCACTTTTTACCCATTCATGAATTGCATTAATTTTATAATTCATTTAATTTTTGAAATATTTTATAGATATAATATATATTATATTTAATTCATGATAAGTTTTATTATAATATTATAATGTGTTTTAAAATTTAAATAAATTAATTCAATATTTTTACATGACAAGTAAATCATATTTATAAAATATTTATGCTATAATATTTTAATTTTATGTCACTGAGTATTTATTTTATAAATTATTATTTTATAAAATTTAATATATTTGAAGAAATATTATTCAATTTAAATCATTGTAATTTTTTTTGAACAAGATTGTACATTAAATTGAATTTTCTTTAATATTTTATTTAAATAGTTTATAATTTTTTTGCAATTTATTTGAATTAGTACTATCACTTGTTGAGTTATTCAAATATGTTTGAAATTATTCTCATATTTTATATAAAATTATTTCTTTTAGTATTCTAAATGAGGATAATTTATCTCACTCCTAAATAATTATTTTTTTATAAAATTTAATAGATTTATCCTGATATTTGTTTAGTATTTTTTTCATATAACCTATTTAAAGATACTAGTATAGTGCATCGAACATTGGATAACCTCTTCTTTGATACAATGTTTTTTCATTGAGAATATAGTTGTGAAAATTTCAACATGTGGTACATTTAAAATGTCCTTTGACACCCTATTTGATAACCATAAAATTCACTCTAAGGGTCACATTACATTTTCCTGAAACATCTCTTTTCTTTGATGAAACATTAAAATCCAGTTATAAATAAAATTTCCATCACTATTAATTTCACGACCCATCCTCGGGACCCGTGCCGTGACTACCCCAAGCCCGCCTCCTATATGCCAGGGTCTGGCGACTAGCACTAAAGGTGTAAATCCCTATAACTGGGGAGGCATTGCCTTTAAGAAACGTAACCACACACAAAACAAGAGAATAAGAAGAAGCCAAAAACTACGTAAAGCAATATAACAAGAGTGCTGAAAGTACAAAGGGTTCCAGAAATACAAGCCCAACAGTAATGTACAAGAAAAAGGCAAAACAGTAGGAAGGTGTCAAGCTGCTCCTGGATCGTCCTCTGGAGTCCCCACCTGAAGGGTAGGTACAGATGGCCACCTCATCTCTCTACATTCATCTATTAGATCTGGGTACCGTCTCGTCATGGAGTCCACCTCCGGGTAACCTCTCGTCGTCACGTCCACCTATGGGTACCGTCTTGTCGTGAGGTCCACCTCTGGGTACCGTCTCATCATCTCGTCCACCTCAGGGTATCGTATTTCTCTACAAGACTCAACCTCGATCAGCATTGTCCATTGTCTATATCCAACACAACGAAGTGTGGGAATAACACGTGCAGGGGTGAGTATACGCTACTCAGTAGGGACCCCGAGACCCCCAAAGTTCAACCAGAATCCACAAAGGATAATCCACAATGGAAAGATACAATCACTAAGTAACAACCAACACTACTTAGTTATGTTCCCGTACATATACCTAAGTCACCAATTCCAGTTCGTCCCCAACATCCAAGCCCATGTTCGATCACATCCACACAGGATAGTACAACCCAATCCACACAGGAAAGCACTAATCAATCCACATAGGAAAGAAAGTCAATCATATCGAAGATAATGATTGAAGGTCAAGACTCATTTCACACAGGTATAATTCTTCGTAATGTGATAGAGATGATCAGATATAGACACTAATTCATCTAATCTGGGACCCAAGTATGATACTAAACCAACTATGCTGTCGGACCCATATAGGATACAAACCAGCTACTCTACCAGAACCATGTAGGATTGCATGAACAGAGTCAGACACTTCCAGACCCACGTAGGATAAAAGAACCATATTCATTGTCGTCGAACCCACGGAGGATTTTAGTACGGTCTTCATCGCTGCCGAACCCACATAGGATTTCAGTGCAGTATTCATCGTCGTCGAACCCACGGAGGATTTCAGTACGGTCATCATCGCTGCCGAACCCACATAGGATTTTAGTGCAGTCTTCATCGCCGTCAAACCAATGGAGGATTTTAGTACGGTCTTCATCGTTGCCGAACCCACATAGGATTTCAATGCAGTCTTCATCGCCGTCGAACCCATGGAGGATTTCAGTACGGTCTTCATCGCTGTCGAACCCACATAGGATTTCAGTACGGTCTTCATCGCTACCGAACCCACCTAGGATTTCAGTGCAGTCTTCATCGTCGTCGAACCCATGGAGGATTTTAGTACAGTCATCATCGCTGCCGAACCCACATAGGATTTCAGTGCAGTCATCATCGTCACAGCCAGCTCTAGGGTTCCCGCACACAGCATGCTCGATTCCGGAAGGGTCCGCTCGACGAGCCAAAGGGGTCGATACATCAACTGACATTTAGTCCGGAGTTGATGTATCTCAAAGATATTTCTCGAAAAAAGGAACTCAACGTGAGAGACGACGCGTCAATGGGACAGCCGGTCTGAATGTTATTGTCCTTTTCGTTCCAGGGGCCTGGTTGGTTTTTAAGTCAAAACCAACCCAAATACACTCCAACTGCGTCTAAACCTCGAGCGGAGTAAGCAAAAAGGTCTGTCTCACTAAGAGGAATCCATCAAAGTTGACGACACGTAAATCGGACGTCCAGAGCTCATGTTATAAGTGTTTCTGCTCCGAGGGCCCGGTTGGTTTCGTGTTCGAACCAACCCGTCCATACCCAACGTTCCTTGAATCTTTGAGTGTAATATATCGGAAAGACCGCCTCAATATAAGGATCACATCGCAACTAACGGTGCATCGATCGGAGGTCTGTATCCCATGATACGGGCATTTGAATAGAACTGTCCGGTTTTAGGGTGTTTTAAGCCCGAACTGACCCGACCCGAGACCCCCCCTGGGTCGGCCCAAACCGGATCGACCCGAACTGGGTCCGGGTCCGGCACATTAGGGAGTGGCCCGGCCCGGTGGGTGCAGCCTGGCTCGAACGGCGCGGCGCGGCGCGGCCCGGCCTGGGCGGCCCTGCTCGGTGCGGCCGGTCCGGCCCGGGGTGGCTCGGCGCTGGCCGAGCGGGGTCGGCTCGGCACTGGTCAAGCGGACGTGCAAAGGGGGGAAGATTCCCCCTTGATTGAATTCGCAGCCCCGCGTGGGGGCCACTCCCTTTTACCAACGGACGCGGTGCTAGGCGTCGCGTCTCCCCCGAGTCCCGCGCGACCGCGGGATCGGTCGCCTGCCACCATGGCTTCAGCTGCGGCGGTCCCTCCTGGCGGCGCACCATGAACCACCACCTCCTGGGGGCCGTCCGGTGCCGGCCGCCGCCTCCAGCGCGCCGGCGGGGTCTTCTGCGGACCACCGGACGCTCTCCGATGGTCTGTTTTTCTTTCCATCTTCACCAGTGGTCCTCCCAGGACCGTCTCGTCACTGCGAAGTCTTCAAATCACTCCTACAGCCCGTTCCGACATCGCCCATCAATCCGCACGTTAAAAAAACAAACGGAAGAGTCTTTGATTCGCCCATCTGGCCCCATCTTTGACCACGGTTTAGTTCAGCCTCAACGGCACAGTGCGATGGCGCCGTGCTTCTTCACTGCATTTTTCATGTTTTTGTGTGGTGATGTTGCACCGTGCGCCTTTTTTCATGTCGTGACAAACACAACGTCGAAGTGGGAGGAGAGTCGGTTATGTTCATGCCATCTGACCTCCTCCTGTTATAATGATAACAGGCGGTGCAAGATTAAAACGGTGAACGTAAAGTAAAAATATTCACGAACAAGAAATTAACCCCTGCCTCAAGGTGTCGTCATATGAAGGTTCGTCTTGGAAAAAGTACGTCAGGTAAGAAGGCGTCGTGGAAGGAGGCTCCGTAAGCATCACTAGCAACGCAGAGAAGAGAATCTTCGGCGCCGCGGTACACGGAATCACGTCATCGATCTCCGAGGATTCGGCGTTCTTCGTTGGAGGCCATCATTCTTCGTCGGTGACAGTGCGTTCTTCGCGTTCTTCAAGGAGGAAGATGATGATCAAGACATGAGAAAATCCTCTCCAATCCTTCTCGCACAACCAAAACATCCTTAATGAAATAAGACTTGTCTTATTTAATTATCACACACAATCCACCAATCAATTAGAAATTCTAAATTGAATTCTCGAATTAATTATATTGAACAACATTAATAGTTAATTAATAAGGGAGTTGACTTTTAATTTAAGGGGGGGTGCAGGTGTGTTACAAAATTAATGGGGGGTTTTTGGAAGTTGAAAGGGGTGGGTCTCGTGCGGGGTCCACCTCACATTTATCCACATGCGTGTAATTAGGAAACAGTGGGTCCCACCCCAACTCCTTTACAATGGATACAACTACATAGATATAAAAATAAAATTGGTTCCACAAATTATATTTTTATTCATTACTTAACCAATTATTTTATTAACCACACCTGAGCAAACGCAACTCCAGAATTGGTGTTCCTAAGAAATTATCGGCGCTGCAGTTTCATCGGTGCCCTCAGATTTCGATTCCGAGAACCGGTTCAAATGTTAGGAAATCCCACTCGTTTGTTCACTGAATGTTCCTGAACTAAACTTCAGAAATTGATTCTGGGCACATCGGGGCTCAGAATCATTTGCCGTCAGAAACTGCATTTTTGTAAAATCCCAAAGAAATTATGAATAAAATTTCCTTGTAATTTCCGGGTCTTTACATTACTCCCTCCTCAGGGCTGTATGTCCCCGTAAAGCTTTAACACAAACTAGGGTTACAAAAGTGGTACTGAGCACGCAATTGCGCCTTCTAATCCCATGTGCTCACCTGGAGGTTCCCGTGATGCCAACGAAAGCGCACAAGAGGAATCGACCATCCTTGTATGACCCGCTCCTGTAGATCCTCAACCTCTACTGGAACCCCGTAAAATCCACCCCATCACCAAGGTCTTGCTCCCCATGGTCGATGATATGTGCCGGATCATGCAAGTATCTCCTCAGCTGAGATATGTGGAAGACGTCGTGCACCCGGTGCAACTGAGGTGGTAGAGCCAGGCGGTAAGCCACCTCACCTACCCTGCTAAGGACCTGGATTGGTCTGATGAAACACGAAGATAACTTCCTACCTCATCCAAATCTCTGTAATCCACGTCGAGACTAGACCCGCTAGAAAACATGGTCACCATCCTCGAACTCTAGTGGCCTCCACCTCCTGTCAGCATAAGACTTCTGCCGGCTCTGAGCTGTCCTCATCCGCTCCTAGATGACCTGGACACTCTCTGGTCCTACAAGTGCTGCTAAGATTTCTTCTTTGCCGATAAGAGAAATCTGGTCTCATCCCCTGGATGAACCACGTTCTTTGCCTAATACAGTCATTCCCGACATGGATGATACTTATCCATACCATGAATGACGTCATAAGGCCTATAAACTACTACCAAGAGATCCAACCGTTACTCTCGCCTCCAAGGGTTGAGTCACACTGTCGGCATCATTGTGTGGTCACTGGGTCTCCTCCAGCAGGAATCTCAAAAGTGATGGTCACGTCAACAGTTTAAACCGGAACCTCTTAGTAACAATACAAAGAGAGGACAGGAAAGTAAATGCCACAAAGAAATGTGTCTTTTATTACTGCAGCTCAATGTACAAAGACACAAAGCATCCACAAACAAACATCAACAAAGCTAGATGAAACATGAAAAAAAGTCTCCCGGTATGGAGCTATTCCCACTCTTGTCCATATGCTCCTGAAGCTCCATGATCATAGGCCTCAGCTGCCTGAAGCTGAACTCTCCTCTGTACACCAATTCCCTACGGTCGTGGTGGTCTCCCTTGAGGTTGTGGTGGTAGGGCTTCAAAGTTTTCCCACCACCCGCTGCTCGGCCAGCTCCCATGCCTTGCCCGCCTACTCCTTGCAGACCGCCATGGTCGAATCACTACCTGGAAGGTCCCTCTACCGCCTGCTTCTCATCACCAGGACGAGTCAGGAAGTCTCGATCCATGTGACCCTACCTGCCGCATGTGTAGCATTGCATGTTCCTCATGTAGCTGGCTACCCTTCGTGTGACCCGCACAACCAAATTTGCATCCTGAGATTGCACATTTAATGGTATGGTTCTCTTGGACCTCTACATCACCTGTCTACTGCCAGTTTCGAAGACCCCGATATGGGTCGTCCTGCGGAGGGTCCCGCCGCTGGTGACTGCTCGGCGAGAAAACTCTCCACTAGAAGGGCTCTCTCAAACAGCACTGCATCTGTAGGAATGTTAAGGGAGATCATCAAAGCCCTGATCTCATGCTGCAGTCCCTGCTCAAAGGTCCAGGCCTGGAAGAATGGGTCTCGTACCATGTCTGTGGAGCGCGAGAGATCAATAAACCTCACCGAGTACTGGGACACGGTCATTCTGCCATGTCGTAGTTGTAGTAACTCCTGAATGCGCACTGCACGGAGGGTGGCTGGGTCGAACTCCAAAAGGAAGAAGCTCTCAAAGTCCGTCCAAAGGAGTGATGCCTCATCGTGCACTAGGAGCATCAAGCTCCACCATCTGCCTGCTGCCATGTCCAGGAGGCTCGCTACAAGGATCACCATGAGGTCAGCTGGTGTCCCCACTAACCTGAAAACTCGAATCACATCCTCCAGCCAATTATCGGCTGCCTGAGGGTCCATCTCCCCGTGGAACCTGGGTGATCTCTGACGCTGAAATGTGTGTAGTTCACTAAGGAGATGTGCACTCTCAATGGCTGGGACTGGTAGCATCGGTGGCTCTGCAGGTAGAGGTACCGCAGTTGCCTCCACTGAAAAAGGGTCCTGCACCGAGGCCTCGTTGCTCGTTGGGCTATCGTCTCACACAATGCGCAGAACCCTAGATGGCTGCCGTTGTGGGGCCATCCTGAAAAGAAATAGGTGTGCCACGGTCAAACCAGTATACCTGGTGAGATGACAAAATGTAATCACAAAGAAAACTTTTAGAAACACACAAGCAATCAATATTTTCATGCATTGATTCGGAAATCAGAAGTCAGGGTCCTGGTGTATGGATACGTCGGCCGCCACACCAACAATGGACTCCTTGGACTGATAACCCCACTCAATACCCTTAACACTATTGCTTCACATAGAAGAAAGATCAGTGTCCTGAGTTCTACGGTAGAACTGAACTCCCTTGATACCAATTTTTCACGACCCATCCTCGGGACCCATGCCGTGACTACCCTAAGCCTACCTCCCATAGGCCAGGGGATGGCAACTAGCTCCAAAGGCGTAAATCCCTATAACTGGGAAGGAATTGCCTTTAAGAAATGTAACCACACACACACTAAGAGACTAAGAGGATGAAAACACTAAGTAAAGAAATATAACAAGAGTGCTGAAAGTACCAATGGGGCTGGAAATACAAGCCCAATAGTAAAGTACAAGAAAAATACAAAACATCAGGAAGGTGTCAAGCTTCTCCCGGATCGTCCTTCGGAGTCCCCACCTGAAGGGTAGGTACAGATGGACACCTCATCTCTCTATGTTCGTCTGTCTGCTCCAGATACCGTCTTGTCATGGAGTCCTCCTCCGGGTACCCTCTCGTCATCACGTCCACCTCTGTGTGCCGTCTCGTCATGAAGTCCACCTTTGGGTACCGTCTCGTCATCACGTCCACCTCTGGTTACCATCTATCTCTACAAGCCTCAACCTTGATCAGCGTTGTCCATTGTCTGCATCCAACACAATGAAGTGCGGGCATAGCCCATGCAGGTGTGAGTATACGCTACTCAGTAGCGACCCTGAGCCCCCTGAAGGTCTCCCATAATCCACAAAGGATAATCCACAAAGGAAAGATACACTCATGAAGTAACAACCAACACTACTTAGGAATATTCCCATTCATATACCTAAGTCACCAATTCCAATTCGGCCCCAACATCCGAGACCAAGTTAGATCACGTCCACATAGGACAGTACAACCCAATCCACATAGGAATGCACAACTCAATCCACATAGGAATTCACATCAATCATATTGAAGATAATAATTGAAAGTCAAGACTCATCTCACACATGTATAATTTTTCATAAGGTGATAGAGGTGATCAGATATAGCCAATGATTCATCTAAGCTGGGACCCACGTAGGATACTAAACCAGCTAAGGTGTCAGACCCACATAGGATACAGACCAGCTACTCTACCAGACCCACGTAGGATAGCAAGAATAGAGTCAGACACTGCCAGACCCACGTAGGATACAAGAGCATTAGTCATTGCTGTCAAACCCACAGATGATTTCAGTACAATATTCATCGCTGCCAAACCCACATAGGATTTCAGTGCAGTATTTATCATTGTCGAACCCTTGGAGGATTTCAGTATGGTCTTCATCACTGCCGAACCCACATGGGATTTCAGTGCAGTCTTCATCGCAGTTGAACCCACGGAGGATTTCAGTATGGTCTTTATCGTTGGCGAACCCACATAGGATTTTAGTGCAGTCTTCATCACCATAAAACCCACGGAGGATTTCAGTACGGTCTTCATCGCTGATAAACCCACATAGGATTTCAGTACGGTCTTCATCGCTGCCGAACCCACATAGGATATCAGTGCCGTCTTTATCGTCGTCAAACCCACGAAGGATTTCAGTAAGGTATTCATCGCTGCCGAACCCACATAGGATTTCAGTGTAGTCTTCATCGTTGTAGCCAGCTCTAGGGTTTTTGCACACAGCATGCTCGATTCCGGGAGGGTCTGCTCAATGACCCTTGGGGGGTCTATACATCAACTGACACGTAGTCTGTATTTGATGTATCTCAAATTTCCGTCTCGACATGAGGAACTCAACGTGATAGACGGCGGGTCAAGAGGACGCCCGGTCGGAGAGTTGTTGGCTTTTTTCCTTCCAGGGGCCCGGTTGGTTTTTAAGTCAAAACCAACCTGACTGCACTCCATCTGCATCTAAACAATGAGAGGAGTAAGCCAAAAGGTCTATCTCACTATGGGGAATCCTACAAAGTCGACGACACATCATTCGGATGTCCGGAGCACAAGTTATAAGCATTTCGGCTCCGTGGGCCCGGTTGGTTTCGGGTTCAAACCAACCCGGCCATACCCAAAGTTATCCAAAAACGTGAGTATAATATATCAAAACGACCATCTCGATACAAGGATCTCATACAACTGACGGTACGTCGATAGGAGGTCTGTATCCCATGATATGGGCGTTTGAACGGATCTTTCCGGTTTTAGGGGGATTTGGGCTCGGACCGACCTGGCCCGAGACCCCAATGTGTCGGCACGAACCGGGTCGACCCAAATCGGGTCCGGGTCCGGCCATTTAGGGCGCGGCCCAGCCCGGCCGGGATGACCTGGCCCGGTGCAGCCGGTGCGGCCCAGGGCGGCTCGACGCTGGCCGAGGAGACATGAAAACGGGGGTTGGTGCCTCCTTGATTGAAGTCATGGCCCCGCGTGGGGACGCTCCCTTCTGCCAACAAATGCGGTGTTGGGTGCTGTGTCTCCCCCAGGTCTCGCGCAGCTGTGGGATCGGTCACCTGTCGCTGCAGCTTCAGCCACGGCGGTCCCTCCTGGCGGCGAACCAGGCACCACCGCCTCCGGCCATCGGCGCTGCCATGCCAGCGTGGTGGACCAGCAGGGTCTTCCACGGACCACCGGGCGCGCTCCGGTGGTCCGTTTTGCCTGCCATCTTCTCCAGTGGTCCTCTCGGGACCGGATCTTCACTGTGAAGTTTTCAAATCGCCTATGCGGCTCGTTCCAACATTTTCCGTCGATCCACACGTCAAATAAACAAACTGAGGAGTCTTCGATTCACCCTTGCGGCCCCGACTCCGACCACAGTTTCGTTCGGCCTCAACGGCGTGGCGCGATGGTGCCACACTTATTCGTCGCATTCTTCTTGTTTTTGTGTGGTGCCATTTCACCACTCTCTTTTTTTCATGCCGCGACAAACATAACATTAAAGGGGTAGGAGAGGCGAACATGTTCGTGCGGTCTAATCCCCTCCCGTTATAATGATAATAGGCGGTGCAAGAATAAATTGGTGAATGGCATGGAAAAATATTCACGAACAAGAAATTATCCCCTACCTCGAGGTGTCTTCGAACAAAGGTTCGTCATGGGAAAAGAACATTGCGGAAGAAGGCGTCGGATATAGAGGCTCCTTTAGCGTCGCCGACGTCGCAGAGAAGAGAATTGTTGGCGTTGCGGTACACGACGTCGCATCGTAGATCTCCGAGGATTTGGTGTTCTTCTTCATCCTTCATCGGAGGTCAGCGTTCTTCGTCGGCAACGGTGCGTTCTTCGCGTTCTTCAAGGAGGAAGATGGAGTTCAAGACTTGAGCAAATCCTCTCTAATCCTTCTCGCACAACCAAAACACCATTAATGAAATAAGACTTGTCTTATTTAATTAACTCACAAAAACCACCAATAAATTTGAAATTCAAAATTGAATTCTCAAATTAATTATATTGAACAACTTAAACATTTAATTAATAAGGGAGTTGACTTTTCATTTACGGGGGGGGGTGTTACAAAATTAATGGGGGGTTTTTTGAAGTTGAAATGGGTGGGGCTCGTGCGGGGTCCACAACAAATTTATCCACATGTGGGAAGTTAGGAACCAGTGGGTCCCACCCCAACTCCCTGACAAAGGATACAACTACATAGATATAAAAATAAAATTGGTTGTACAAATTTAATTTTTATTCATTACTTAACCCATTATTTTAATAACCACTCCCAAGAAAACGCAACTCCGGAATATGTGTTCCTAAGCAATTACTGGCGCTGCGGTTTAATCAGTGCCCTTGGATTTTGATTCCAAGCACAAGTTCAAATGCTAGGAAATCCCGCTCGGTCGTTCACTGAATGTACAAGAGGTAAACTTCGGAAATTGATTCCAGGCACACCGGGCCTCGAAATCAGGTGCCGTCAGAATCTGCGTTCTTGTAAAATTCCAAAGAAATTAAGAAACAATTTCCTTGAAATTTTAGGGTCTTTACAATTATTTGTTCTTTAATCCTTCCTTTAGTCTCTTGAATCATTACA
The DNA here is from genome assembly GCA_963277665.1 of Viscum album. NCBI lineage: Eukaryota > Viridiplantae > Streptophyta > Magnoliopsida > Santalales > Viscaceae > Viscum > Viscum album. The sequence goes on along the minus strand of OY728133.1, from coordinate 144,782,651 downwards.
ACCATTTCCTAACTCTCACATGCAATCTGTTTATATATTTATTATTTCAAACACAAAAAAATTATTTAAAATTTTTTTCCTATAGTTTTAACTCTCAGATTCTAAATTCAGGATCTGAGGGTTGTGACTCCTTCTATCTAAAGTTGATTTTGTAAGGTTTTTTGATAGCCATGTCAGCATCATTAATTTCCATCAGGTTACCGAATTTATAAATTCTAAACAGAAATTAAGAAATCAATATACTACAAGGTAGTATAGAAATTTCAATTTCGAGATCGAACCCATAGAGACATGGTTGGAGAAATTATTAAGAAAATAATTTTAATTTAATAATGATTTATTGAAATAAAATAAAAAATAATGATCCATGAATTATTAATCATTGTGGGAGATGATAATATAAATAGAGTGTTTGGAAGTAATGAATCCAGGTTCATGGGATGACAAGGTATAAAATAATCCATTAACAATCATGACGTTTTTGGAATAATTTCTTACAATGTTAAATGGTTATGATAAATTCACACCATCCCAAAGTCTTATTTTCTCATTGTCAGGCTCTTCAGATTGTTAAGGATTGGTAACCTGAAACCATTTTTAAATATAGGGAATAAACAATACCAATCGTTATAGTGGATATGATGACCATATATTTCTTATTAACAAAATGAATCCAATTAATCATTGCATTATTCATGATAACATAAAGAATAAAATTAATCCCAATTCTTAACACCACTCACAGTTGTCTTTAAAAATAAATTAATAAAGTGATTGTAGTGAAGAATGAATATAAAATCTATATATAAATTGAAATTAAAATTAAAATACCTTATTCATTCAATCCCCATTATTCATTACCTCATCTAATCATGAAAAGTAATTTCTCTTGTTAACCATGTTTGGGTAAGGGAAAAAAATAAATTAAAATCCTAACGATTCTGGATGTAGCTGTTAAGCCCTCATCCAAAAGATGCGCCTTATCAAGATCCATATAGAAGAGATTTCAAATTGTCTATCATGGTTCTTTCTTTTTATAATAAAATTATGTTCTTATAGATACACTACATGATGTGTTATGTGAATACACGTCATGTAATCCATATCCATGTTTACCTCAATGATTATTGAATTCACACGAATCTCGTATATGTATTATAATCCTTGGCTCATTACATGATGTTTGTGTTGGACTCACCATGTGTAATATAATATTATAGTGTTTTTTGACTTCATGAATTGTCTTGGAGGAGACGACCTGTCATTATGTAGTCATGACGTGTAATTTAATTTTAGGTAATGTTATCATTTTGTTCTATTTTCAATCTCCTCATTGCAATAAAAAATTACTTTTTGTGCTCCATCACTTCACCCATACCATGAAGTCTGTTTTAGCATGAAATATCTCATCATTGAATGATTTTTTAAAATTTATGTAGTTGCACTACATAAATAATAAAACAATACAATTTGTTCTGTAATTGGTAATATTATATAATAAAATTCCAAAAAGTACCTTTAAATACTTGTAAATATATGCATGAAATACATATATTAGATGTCAGTATCAGTACAAAATTCAGTGTCGTGGTTATCCCTCTCCTAGAAAAGGATTTTATAATGGGTTCTAATTACCCATTAAAAATCTGGTTGTGAACACTTATCTCTCACCATGTAAGGATATATAAGACATGTCAAGGAGAACATTGGAACATACTAGTACAAATATTTATGTGATAATAAATTTATTTCAACATCCAAGAAAGTATAATAATTATCATTAATAATCAACATAAATATACAATTTATTTGTATAATTTTTTAATTTGGTCTATCTTCCCTCAATACCATATTTCATTACTATATCAGGTGTAATAATTGGTATCAAAGGATCACCTTTTTAAGAGTAGTGTGTCTCTATTATTCTAATTCTTGTTATGTTTTAATCTTTATCCATGGTTGTTCCATTTGGAATAATCCAATAACTATATAGAGTTTTGTATTATTCAATTTTTCTAAATTATTTATAGTCCACCCATTATATGGAAAAAATTCATCATGATGAAAGGAATAAAAAAACATTCTTGTATTCTATAGATTCCACCTCACATTGATGGAAATGATTATTGGTACATGAGATCTCAAATCTAGGTATACCTTAAAATGTTGAGCATTGAGAATTAGATGATCCTGGAAGAACTATAAAAAATGTTTGTAGCTTAGCCATATATACATATAGGATATTATGCTACTATATAATTATTAAATTAAAATGTTGTAATATTTTATATTATACTATTAAAATATGTTTTTCAACTAATGCGTCTACGTATATGATAACCTCTGTTATTTGGAAGATGTTTTAGGTCACTCACCTTGGATTAGTAAAATAAAACTGATGTAATATTGGAATATATTGATTAGATTACCAAAAAAACAAGATGGTTGAAGATGAAATAGTAATCCAAGATTTAAATATATATAAAATCATTTTTAATTGAATGAACACACTTGGAGAAGTGATATAAAGACCAGTATTTATTGAATGAGTCATATGAGTCATAAAATATAAATAGAATGAAAAGAAGTCCATCACTGATAAAAGAAATTACTTCAATTTGAAAAGAAAATATTTATTTCATGGATCCTTTCTTTAGTCTATTATGGAATTGAAGATCATAAAATAAGATAAAAAAAAGAAACTATGGAGCTTTTAAATTTATTAATGTTGTTAGAACTGAAACTCAGGATTCTGATCTACAAGTTACCGAAAAATAATAACTGGATCTGATTTGGATTAAAGATTATAAAATAATGAAAAATAATGGACATATGAACAGGTTTAGAAAAGGCCCTCTCAAAATAATTAAAAATGGATAAAATAAAAGTTGTTAAAATTAAAATGATGCAGATGAGACATATTATGAGTGTATGATGAAAACAAATAACATTCATTAATATGAAAAACTAATTAATAATGGAAAATTTTAAATGAATGATAAAAAGGAATTTACCACTTGTTGTGTTTTTTAGATATGTATACATCTAGTGAAAAATATGGTTATTCAAAATAAAATTATATCTTGTGCTTTATTACATGACATGATAAGTTTATTAATTCTAGTTTTAATTATGGATTTTGATGTTCCTACTATGATTATAAAAACATGAATATTTATAAATTAAATAAATAAATTTAAAAATTAATAAATTATATTTTCAAATTTTCTATTTTATATAATTCATTTAAGGATAACAATGAGAAACATGTTTCTAAGTAAAATAATTATTACAAGAAAATTAATTGTTAAGAGTCATTGTTTCTACTTTTCATTCTAAAATTTATGTCAATATTGATATCTGATTATTATTTCAATGAGAGATATAAAATTGATGTGGAAAGTCTAATATATATTTATTAAATTTTATTCAAGGTCCTGAAAAAAATTCTTAATATATTTTCATTAAATAAAAAATAAATATTGTGTTGGTTATGATATAAAATTACTTCAAGTTCTTAATCCCATTTTGTGTAATTAAAATTTATATTACTTTTAAAATTATTTATTTTAAATATGGCATGAATGGTCACAATAGAAATGAATATCCAATTAGATTAAAAGAATATTTTTTTATAAGAAAGACATATATTACTATTTAAGTATTATCATGATTAAAATATAATACTTATTAAAATTTTGTATGGGTACCTAAAATATTTAATATTAATCATGTTGGATCCAATGTAGTTTGGGAACTAGAATTATCTTTCAAATTGTTTTTGTTTTAAAAAATATTTTGATGTCTATTTAATGAAATGTGGTACTTGTATAATGGGTTAAATTATAATATTAATGGAGACCTATCAATTTTTAACAATTAAAAAACATTAGATTGAGGAAATGATACATTTGGAGATAATTCCATTGGAAAATAAATGTTATTGGTAATATTGTTTGTTCATATTCTACATTTATATCAAATTTTTTATATGTTAAATGATTAAAACATAATTTAATGAGTATAAAAGAATTATGTAATGATGGAATTATAGATAAATTTCTTAATGATAAATGTTTTTTTAGAGATTATTTTTTATTATATATGCTAATAGAAAAGATAATGTCTAAAATTTTGATTTAACTGAACTAACTAATAAACATGTTAAGGTTTTTAGTGATATATAGAATGAAAAAAGCCTTGGACATTGACATTTAGGGTTTGTTACTTTTATAATGTCAAATAATCTCTAAAAAATGAATGTGTTATAGCACCACTCATTAAGGAATGAATATAACCATGTTTATGATGCTTTCATGAAATAGATATTTGATAAAATTTCATTTAGACTTATCAATAAAATAGGTACATATATATCATTATAGTTTGTAAATCATAATATCTTTAGTCATACTAAAATTTATATTCTTGGTGGATAAAATATACATTATTTATTGTTTATGATAATAGTATATTTACTTAGGTATAATTCATAGATCATAAAAATTATACATTAAAAAAATGTACAATTTTTTTAAATTCTGTAAAATTGTAAACAATTGTATGATTTTTTCAATCATTGTGACAAAAGAGGTGAATTTTGTAATTTAGATTTATATTTTTTTAACAAAATTGTTATTTTCATAATTTTTCTTCCCCGAAATTCACCCAAAAAATGTTTTTGATGAATATAAAAATATAACTCTTAATCAAATGGTTCAAAATAAGTTATTTTATTATAACGTACCTAGGAAATTTTAGTTTAATACCATTAATTTCATATTATATTTCAAATAGTTTTATTATTCGACCGTTTTCATATAAAACACCATATTTTTTATTTGATGATACAAATCATAAAGTTGGATTCCTTATAGTTTTTTGGTAAGATGAATATATTATAAATTCAATGGATAAAATTGAAAAAATTTATATTAAATGTGATGAGTGTATTTTTCTTGTATATTCTCTTAATAGTAAATATTATAGAGTTTATAATTAAATACATTTGGTTATTAAAAAATATATTCATTTTATGTTTGATAAAAAAAATTCTAAATTAAAATGTGATTATAATATTTTTGATGATGACTTTATATATTTTAATTTTGAGGGATGATTTCTAAAGATCATAATGTAGAAAATGATAATGTAAAAGTTGATTCTACTATTTAAAAAACATTTTCAATATAAAATTATATCAATGCTTCTTTTATTTGATATTATGTTCCTAATAATAAAAAATTTACATTAAATGATTATAACTTTATTATTATTATGTAATATTATATTAATTAATTTGATTCAAGGAATATTTAGTAATTAAAAGAATTTCCTTTGGATTAAACAGTAATTGTATCCTATATATATTTATAATCAAAATGGATGAATATTGAAGAATTGTTAAAAACAAATCTAGAAATATTAATCCATGTTACTCTATAGAAGATGGTATAGAGTTTGATGATTCATTTTAACATATTTACATGTTATATACTATTAGAATTTTGTGTGATTTTATTTTTCATTGTTTTATATTATATCAATTGAATGTACATATTGATTTAATAAATGTAGTTATAAAATAATAATTTTATGTTTCTCAGTCGATTTGTTTTGAAAAAGTAAAACATTCTACTAATATTTTAAAATTATGTAAAATTTTGAATGGTCTGAATCAATAACCTCATTTTTAGTAAGAAATACATCATCTATTTTTTTTAATAATGGTTTCAATAAATAAAATTATGATCTTATGTATTCTATTAAAATAACTTATAATGATATTATAATTGTAATTTTTTGGATGATTTGTTTTTTGGTTCTTCATTTAAACATAATTGTAATGACTTTTCTATATTGATGTATTCTTAGTTAAAAATGAATTTAGTGAGAGCATTATTGTTCATTCTTGGAATATAAATTTCATAATGATAAAAGGAAAATTTTATTAATTATTAATTATATGAAAATATGTTACTCAAATTATTTGGTAATTTTCATCAAAATATTTGAAAACACATATGGGTATTAATAATAGATTTGATCTAGATGAATCTGGTAATATGGTTGATATTAATGATTATAGGAGAATAATAAAATGATTTCTATATTTAAATAAATATTTATTTGATTTACTATTTAGTTTTAGATTATATGATTTATTTCATGTTGATCTATAGAATGTCATATTACATATATAAAAATAATAATTAGATATGTTAAAGGAACTATTTAATTTTTTTATATAGAATATAATTTTTTTGATTTAATATCATTTTTTGAATATGATATAAGAGGATGTATAAATGACATAAAATGTAAATCATGGTGTTGAAATTTTATGAGGAAAAAATTTATTTCATCGTGTTCAAAGAAATATATATATATATATATATATATATATATATATATCTATATCTACTATAGTTGCTGAGTATTACTCTACGGATAATTGTTTGGTTCAAATTTAATAGATTAATAAAATTATATGTAACACCCCAAGCTTCTACAGTACGCTTCTCTTTGAATAATGTGATAGCGTGTGTTGTACGCAACACCGAGTTCTAACACACCATAACCAATCAAACTAGTCGTTATGAATAGTAATACCTACTTTTTGAAATTATATATATTTTATATTTCAAAATGAACTTCATATTTGGATTCATATTATCGAATTTATCCTAAGGTGAAATTTTGGTACTTTTCGGAAAACTTTAGTATTTTGATGAATAGTTAAAATTACTAAATTTTAATTAAAAATAAAATTTTTAATCAAAATAATTAACATTGATAAATTATGAATTTTAGTGGGTTTAAATTATATTTAGAATATATTTTTACCATTTAATAAAATTTTGGTCATTGGACATAATTTTACAATTAAACCGGACATAAACAAGTGTCAATCTTTTGATAGTTATTATCTCTTAAAAACACTCTTTTTGTTTTAACAACGAGAATTAATTTTAATATTAATTTATATTGATTAAATCAAGGAATGATTTTTTTATATCGACCGATCCTTGTGTTTGATGATATTCAAATAGATCTTCAATTCAGAATTTTCCAGAGTTGAAAATCTCTTTTTTTATCATTCACTTTTATCAGAAACACTAGAAATTTTCTCAGTTATAATGATAAAAAATGTTTTTCATTTCATTAAACTATATAATGATATAAAAAATATATTTACATTCCTCAAAAATAAATAAGTACATAAATGGTCGTTAAAGTATTCTAACATTGTTTAAAATTATTTGGATCTTGTCATAGTCAATCATTATCAAAATAAAATGAGTTTTGATTCATTAGAAATATCATAATATTATATTAAAATATGTATTATTGGTTATCTAAATCATTTTAATATTACATGTATTTATAATTAAATTATTTATATATGTCAATGATTGAACATAAGATGATGAAATATTATCCATCATCTCTTACCTTGTAAAACATTCCTCCCGGGCTGATAACTGAAGCATTCAATAATTCATTGAATAGTGTTGAATACATCATATTCCTCCATGTATGGTTTCTCCCCATAAATTATCACACATAAATGGTGTTTACATATTAATAGTATATGTTTTATTCATTTCTACCATCTTACATGGGTTTCATGTGAGAATGGAATGTTTTAGAAACTCCTTAAAATTGTCACTTGTTTTATATTAAGGAAATGTTTAGTTGTTTTCCATTTTTCAATCGCTGTTTTCTTCTCATTCATGAAATAAATGGTTCATTTCTTATTTATAATGGTGGTTTTATATATATATTTCAATTTTGTTTCAATAATTATTTTTTTCTATTTTTTCTATACCCAATGGTGGTAAATTATTTCATGGAAAATTTCTAAATATACGCAATGATGTTTTTTTTCCAAATGGTTAGTAAATATTTAATAACAAATTGTTACTCTTTTTATTCATTTCCATTGGTGAATCATTTCAACACCTAAAGGTAATTCATTATATTTTTCTATTACTGAATCATTATATATTTCTAGTAGTGATGATGATTTTATTTCTACATGTTTGTTAAATTTTATTTGTAATTCTACTCAAATTGTTTGTTTCAAAGGTGACTCGAATTATTTTTTCAAATAGTTACTCAAATAATTTTTTATTATCAAACCATGATTCAATTTATTTTTGATAATGGAGAATCATATTATTTTTCAATTTTCAATCAATTTTCTATGGTTACTCATTTTTTAAACCTCCATGTATTTTTGCAACTACAAGTAAATAGTTATTCATTCACTGTTTTCCATCACTTTTTACCCATTCATGAATTTCATTAATTTTATAATTCATTTAATTTTTTAAATATTTTATAGATATAATATATATTATATTTAATTCATGATAAGTTTTATTATAATATTATAATGTGTTTTAAAATTTAAATAAATTAATTCAATATTTTTACATGACAAGTAAAGCAAATTTATAAAATATTTATGCTATAATATTTTAATTTTATGTCATTGAGTATATCTTTTATAAATTATTATTTTATAAAATTGAATATATTTGAAGAAATTTTATTCCATTTATGTCATTGTAAATATTTTTTAAACTAGATTGTACATTAAATTGAATTTTATTTAATATTTTATTTAAATAGTCTTATAATTTTTTTGCAATTTATTTGAATTAGTACCATCACTTTTTGAGTTATTCAAATATGATTGAAATTATTCTCATATTTTATAATAAAATTATTTTTTTTTACTATTCTAAATAAGGATAATTTCTCTCACTCCTAAATAATTATTTTTTTTAAAATTTAATAGATTTATCCTGATATTTATTTAGTATTTTTTTCATATATCCTATTTAAAGATACTAGTATAGTGCATCGAACATTGGATAACCTCTTCTTTGATACAATGTTTTTTCTTTGAGAATATAGTTGTGAAAATTTCAACATGTGGTATATTTAAAATGTCCTTTGACCCCTGTTTGATAACCATAAAATTCACTCTATGGGTCACATTACATTTTCCTTAAACATCTCTTTTCTTTGATGAAACATTAAAATCCAATTATAAATAAAATTTCCATCACTATGATTTTCACGACCCGTCCTTGGGACCCGTGCCGTGACTACCCCAAGCCCGCCTCCTATAGGCCAGGGTCTGGTGACTAGCACTAAAGGCGTAAATCCCTATAACTGGGGAGGCATTGCCTTTAAGAAACGTAACCACACACAAAACATGAAAACAAGCAGAAGCAAACACTAAGTAAAGCAATATAACAAGAGTGCTGAAAGTACAAAGGGTTCCTGAAATACAAGCCCAACAGTAATGTACAAGAAAAAGACAAAACAACAGGAAGGTGTCAAGCTGCTCCTGGATCGTCCTCTGGAGTCCCCACCTGAAGGGTAGGTACAGATGGCCACCTCATCTCTCTACATTCATCTATCATCTCCGGGTACCGTCTCTTCATGGAGTCCACCTCCGGGTACCCTCTCGTCGTCACGTCCACCTATGGGTACCGTCTTGTCGTGATGTCCACCTCTGGGTACCCTCTCGTCATCTCGTCCACCTCAGGGTATCGTATTGCTCTACAAGACTCAACCTCGATCAGCGTTGTCCATCGTCTATATCCAACACAACGAAGTGCGGGCATAGCCCGTGCAGGGGTGAGTATACTCTACTTAGTAGGGACCCCGAGACCCCCGAAGGTCAACCAGAATCCACAAAGGATAATCCACGATGGAAAGATACAATCACTAAGTAACAACCAACACTACCTATTTATATGCCCGTACGTATACCTAAGTCACCAATTCCAGTTCATCCCCAACATCCAAGCCCATGTTCGATCACATCCACACAGGATAGTACAACCCAATCCACACAGGAAAGCACAAATCAATCCACATAGGAAAGAAAGTCAATCATATCGCAGATAATGATTGATGTTCAAGACTCAGCTCACATAGGTATAATTCTTTGTAAGGTGATAGAGATGATCAGATATAGCCACTAATTCATATAAGCTGTTAACCAAGTATGATACTAAACCAGCTATGTTGTCGGACCCGCATAGGATACAGACCATCTACTCTACCAGAACCATGTAGGATTGCATGAACAGAGTCAGACACTTCCAGACCCACGTAGGATACAAGAACAATATTCATTGTCGTCGAACCCACGGAGGATTTTAGTATGGTCTTCATCGCTTCCAAACCCACATAGGATTTCAGTGCAGTATTCCTCGCCGTCGAACCCACGGAGGATTTTAGTACGGTCATCATTGCTGCCGAACCCACATAGGATTTTAGTGCAGTCTTCATCGTCGTCAAACCCATGGAGGATTTCAGTACGGTCTTCATCGTTGTCGAATCCACATTGGATTTCAATGCAGTCTTCATCACCGTCGAACCCACGGAGGATTTCAGTACGGTCTTCATCGCTGTCGAACCCAAATAGGATTTCAGTACGGTCTTCATCGCTGCCGAACCCACCTAGGATTTCAGTGCAGTCTTCATCGTCGTAGAACCCATGGAGGATTTCAGTACGGTCATCATCGCTGCCGAACCCACATAGGATTTCAGTGCAGTCATCATCGTCGCAGCCAGCTCTAGGGTTCCCGCACACAACATGCTCGATTCTGGGAGGGTCGCTCCACGAGCCAAAGGGGTCGATACATCAAATGAAATTTAGTCCGGAGTTGATGTATCTCAAAGATCTGTCTCAACAAAAGGAACTCAATGTGAGAGACGACGCGTCAATGTGATGCCTGGTCTGAATGTTATTGTCCTTTTCGTTCCAAGGGCCTGGTTGGTTTTTAAGTCAAAACCAACCCGACTGCACTCCAACTGCGTCTAAACCTCGAGCGGAGTAAGCCAAAAGGTCTGTCTCACTAAGAGGAATGCATCAAAGTTGACTACACGTCAATCGGACGTCCAGAGCTCAAGTTATAAGTGTTTTTGCTCCGAGGGCCCGGTTGGTTTCGTGTTCGAACCAACCCGGCCATACCCAACGTTCCTTGAATATTTGAGTGTAATATATCGGAAATAACGCCTCAATCTAAGGATCGCATCGCAACTAATGGTGCATCGATCGGAGGTCTGTATCCCATGATATGGGCATTTGAACAGAAGTGTCCGGTTTTAGGGTGTTTTAAGCCTGGACCGACCTGACCCGAGACCCACCTGGGTCGGCCCAAACAGGATCGACCCGAACTGGGTCTGGGTCTGGCACATTAGGGAGTGGCCCGACCCGGTGGGTGCAGCCTGGCTCGACCGGCGCGGCGCGGCTAGGCCCGGCCTGGGCGGCCCTGCTCGGTGCGGCCGGTCCGGCCCGGGGCGGCTCGGCGCAGGCCGAGCGGGGTCGGCTCGGTGCTGGTCAAGCGGACGTGCAAAGGGGGGCAGCTGCCCCCTTGATTGAAGTCGCAGCCTCGCGTGGGGGCCACTCCCTTTTACCAACGGACGCGGTGCTAGGCGTCGCGTCTCCCCCGTGTCCCCGTGCGACCGTGGGACCGGTCGCCTCCCACCGTGGCTTCAGCCGTGGCGGTCCCTCCTGGCGGCGCACTAGGAACCACCTCCTCCTGGGGGCCGGCCGGTGCCGGCCGCCGCCTCCAGCGCGCCGGAAAGGTCTTCTGCGGACCTCCGGATGCTCCCCGATGGTATGTTTTTCTTTCCATCTTCGCCAGTGGTCCTCCCAAAACCGGATCTTCACTGTGAAGTCTTCAAATCACCCCTACAACCCGTTCCGACATCGCCCATCAATCCGCACGTTAAATAAACAAACGGCAGAGTCTTCGATTCACCCATCTGGCCCCAACTTCGACCACGGTTTTGTTCGGCCTCAACGGCGCAGTGCGATGGCGCCGCGCTTCTTCACTGCTTTCTTCTTGTTTCTGTGCGGTGTTGTTCCACCGTGCGCCTTTGTTCATGTCGTGACAAACACAACATCGAAGTGGGAGGAGAGTCGGTCATGTTCATGCCATCCAACCTCCTCCTGTTATAATGATAACAGGCGGCGCAAGATTAAAACGGTGAAGGTAAAGGAAAAATATTCACAAACAAGAAATTAACCCCTGCCTCAAGGTGTCGTCATATGATGGTTCATCTTGGAAAAAGTATGTCATGTAAGAAGGCATCGTGGAAGGAGGCTCCGTAAGCATCACTAGCATCGCAGAGAAGAGAATCTTCGGCGTCGCAGTACACGGAATCACGTCATCGATCTCCGAAGATTCGGCGTTCTTCGTTGGAGGCCATCGTTCTTCGTCGGTGACAATGCGTTCTTCGCGTTCTTCAAGGAGGAAGATGATGATCAAGACATGAGAAAATCCTCTCCAATCCTTCTCACGCAAACAAAACATCCTTTATGAAATAAGACTTGTCTTATTTAATTATCACACACAATCCACCAATCAATTAGATATTCTAAATTGAATTCTCGAATTAATTATATTGAACAACATAAATAGTTAATTAATAAGGGAGTTGACTTTTAATTTAAGGGGGGGTGTGGGTGTGTTACAAAATTAATGGGGGGGTTTTGGAAGTTGAAAGGGGTGGGTCTCGTAAGGGGTCCACCTCACATTTATCCACATGCGTGTAGTTAGGAACCAGTGGGTCCCACCCCAACTCCTTTACAAATGATACACCTACATAGATATAAAAATAAAATTGGTTCCACAAATGATATTTTTATTCATTACTTAACCAATTATTTTAATAACTACACCTGAGCAAACGCAACTCCGGAATTGGTGTTCCTAAGAAATTATCGGCGCTGCAGTTTCATCGGTGCCCTTAGATTTTGATTCCGAGCACCGGTTCAAAAGTTAGGAAATCCCGCTCGTTCGTTCACTGAATGTACCAGAACTAAACTTCATAAATTGATTCTGGTCACACCGGGGCTCGGAATCAGGTGCCGTCAGAAACTGCATTCTTGTAAAATCCCAAAGAAATTATGAAAAAAATTTCCTTGTAATTTTCGGGTCTTTACATTACTCCCACCTCAGGGATGTATTTCCCCATAAAGCTTTTACACAAACTAGGGTGACAAAAGTGGTACTGAGCACGCAATTGCACCTTCTAATCCCATGTGCTCACCTGGAGGTTCCCGTGATGCCAACGAAAGCGCAGAAGAGGAATAGACCATCCTTGTACGACCCTCTCCTGTTGATCCTCAACCTCTACTGGAACCCCGTAAAATCCACCCCAGCACCAAGGTCTTTCTCCCCATGGATGGTGATATGTGTCGGCTCATGCACATATCTCCTTAGCTGAGATACGTGGAAGACGTTGTGCACCCGGTGCAACTGAGGTGGTAGAGCCAGGCGGTAAGCCACCTCACCTACCCTACTGAGGACCTGAAATGGTCTGATGAAACATGGAGATAACTTCCTACCTCGTCCAAATATCTGTAATCCACGTCGAGGCTAGACCGGCTAGAAAACATGGTCACCATCCTCGAACTCTAGTGGCCTCCACCTCCTGTCAGCATAAGACTTCTGCCGGCTCTGAGCTGTCCTCATCCGCTCCTAGATGACCTGGACATTCTCTGGTCCTACAAGTGCTGCTAAGATTTCTTATTTTCCGATAAGAGAAATATGGTCTCATCCCCTGGATGATCCACGTTCTTTGCCTAATATAGTCATTCCTGACATGGATGATACTTATCCATACCATGAATGACGTCATAAGGCCTATACACTACTACCAAGAGATCCAACCGTTACTCTCGCCTCCAAGGGTTGAGTCACACTGTCGGCATCATTGTGTGGTCACTAGGTCTCCTCCAGCAAGAATCTCAAAAGTGATGGTCAAGTCAACAGTTTAAACCGGAACCTCTTAGTAACAACACAAAGAGATGACAAGAAAGTAAATTCCACAATTAAATGTGTCTTTTATTACTGCAGCTCAATGTAGAAAGACACAAAGCATCCACAAAAAAACATCAACAAAGCTAGAAGAAACATGAAAAAAAGTCTCCCGGTCTGGAGCTAGTCCCACTCTTGTCCATATGCTCCCGAAGGTCTAGGATCGTAGGCCTCAGCTGCCTGAAGCTGATCTCTCCCCTGTACACCAATTCCCTGCGGTCGTGGTGGTCTCCCTAGAGGTGGTGGTGGTAGGGCTTCAAAGCATCGCCCACCACCCGCTGCTCGGCCAGCTCCCCTGCCTTGGCCGCCTGCTCCTTGCAGACCGCCATGGTCGAATCACTACTTGGAAGGTCCCTCTACCGCCTGATGCTCATCAGCAGGATGAGTCAGGCAGTCTCGAGCCATGTGACCCTGCCTGCCACATGCGTAGCATTTCTTGTTCCTCTTGTAGCTGGCTCCCCTTCGTGTGACCCGCACAACCAAATCTGCATCCTGAGATTGCCCATTTAATGGTCTGGTTCTCTTGGACCTCTGCATCACCTGTCTACTTCTAGTGTCGAAGACCCCGATACGGGTCGTCCTGTGGAGGGTCCCACCGCTGGTGACTGCTCGACGAGAAAACTCTCCACTAGAAGGGCTCTCTCCAACACCACTGCATCTGTAGGAATGTTGAGGGAGATCATCAAAGCCCTGATCTCATGCTGCAGTCCCTGCTCAAAGGTCCGGGCCTGGAAGAATGGGTCCTGTACCGTGTCTGTGGAGTAGCGCGAGAGATCAATAAACCTCACCGAGTACTTGGCCACGGTCATTCTGCCATGTCGTAGTTGTAGTAACTCCTGAATGCACACTGCACGGAGGGTGGCTGGGTCGAACTCCAAAAGGAAGAGGCTCTCAAAGTCCGTCCAAAGCAGTGATGCCTCATCGTGCACTAGGAGCATCAAGCTCCACCATCTGCCTGCTGCCATGTGCAGGAGGCTCGCTACAAGGATCACCATGAGGTCAGCTGGTGTCCCCACTAACCTGAAAACTCGAATCACATCCTCCAGCCAATTATCGGCTGCCTGAGGGTCCATCTCCCCGCGGAACCTGGGCGGTCTCTGACGCTGAAATGTGTGTAGTTCACTAAGGAGATGTGAACTCTCAATTGTTGGGGCTGGTAGCATCGGTGGCTCTGCAGGTAGAGGTACCGCAGTTGCCTCCACTGAAAAAGGGTCCTGCACCGAGGCCTCGTTGCTCGTTGGGCTGTCGTCTCACACAATGCTCAGAACCCTAAATGGATGCCGTCGTGGGGCCATCCTGAAAAGAAATAGGTGTGCCACGGTCAAACCAGTATACCTAGTGAGATGAAAAAATGTAATCACAAAGAAAACTTCTAGAAACACACAAGCAATCAATATTTTCATGCATTGATTCGGAAATCACAAGTCAGGGTCCTGGTGTATGGATACGTCAGCCGCCACACCAACAATGGACTCCTTGGACTGATAACCCCACTCAATACCCATAACACTATTGCTTCACATAGAAGAAAGATCAGTGTCCTGAGTTCTGCGGTAGAACTGAACTCCCTTGATACGAATTTGTCACGACCCATCCTCGGGACCCATGTCGTGACTACCCCAAGCTTACATCCCATAGGCCAGGGGATGGCAACTAGCTCCAAAGGCGTAAATCCCTATAACTGGGAAGGAATTGCCTTTAAGAAATGTAACCACACACACACTAAGAGACTAAGAGGATGAAAACACTAAGTAAAGATATATAACAAGAGTGCTGAAAGTACCAATGGGGCTGGAAATACAAGCCCAATAGTAAAGTAGAAGAAAAATACAAAACATCAGGATGGTGTCAAGCTTCTCCCGGATCATCCTTCGGAGTCCCCACCTGAAGGGTAGGTACAGATGGCCACCTCATCTCTCTACGTTCGTCTCTCTGCTCCAGATACCGTCTTGTCATGGAGTCCTCCTCCGGGTACCCTCTCGTCATCACGTCCACCTCTGTGTGTCGTCTCGTCATGAAGTCCACCTTCGGGTACCGTCTCGTCATCACGTCCACCTCCGGTTACCATCTATCTCTACAAGCCTCAACCTCGATCAGCGTTGTCCATCGTCTGCATCCAACACAATGAAGTGCGGGCATAGCCCATGCAGGTGTGAGTATACGCTACTCAGTAGGGACCCCGAGCCCCCTGAAGGTCTCCCAGAATCCACAAAGGATAATCCACAAAGGAAAGATACAATCATGAAGTAACAACCAACACTACTTAGGAATATACCAATTCATATACCTAAGTCACCAATTCCAATTCGGCCCCAACATCCGAGCCCAAGTTCGATCACGTCCACACAGGACAGTACAACCCAATCCACATAGGAATGCACAACTCAATCCACATAGGAATTCACATCAATCATATTGAAGATAATAATTGAAAGTCAAGACTCAGCTCACACATGTATAATTTTTCATAAGGTGATAGAGGTGATCAGATATAGCCAATGATTCATCTAAGCTGGGACCCACGTAGGATACTAAACCAGCTAAGGTGTCGGACCCACATAGGATATAGACCAGCTACTCTACCAGACCCACGTAGGATATCAAGAATAGAGTCAGACACTGCCAGACCCACGTAGGATACAAGAGCATTAGTCATTGCTGTCAAACCCACGGATGATTTCAGTACAATATTCATCGCTGCCAAACCCACATAGGATTTCAGTGCAGTATTTATCACTGTCGAACCCATGGAGGATTTCAGTATGGTCTTCATCGCTGCCGAACCCACATGGGATTTCAGTGCCGTCTTCATCGCAGTTGAACCAATGGAGGATTTCAGTATGGTCTTTATCGTTGGCGAACCCACATAGGATTTTAGTGATGTCTTCATCACCATCAAACTCACTGAGGATTTCAGTACGGTCTTCATCGTTGCTGAACCCACATAGGATTTCAGTACGGTCTTCATCGCTGCCGAACCCACATAGGATATCAGTGCAGTCTTTATCGTCGTCAAACCCACGAAGGATTTCAGTAAGGTATTCATCGCTGCCGAACCCACATAGGATTTCAGTGTAGTCTTCATCGTTGTAGCCAGCTCTAGGGTTTTTGCACACAGCATGCTCGATTCCGGGAGGGTCTGGTCAATGACCCTTGGGGGTCTATACATCAACTGACACGTAGTCTGTATTTGATGTATCTCAAATTTCCGTCTCGACATGAGGAACTCAACGTGATAGACGGCGGGTCAAGAGGACGCCCGGTCGGAGAGTTGTTGGCTTTTTCCTTCCAGGGGCCCGGTTGGTTTTTAAGTCAAAACCAACCTGACCGCACTCCATCTACATCTAAACAACGAGAGGAGTAAGCCAAAAGGTCTATCTCACTATGGGGAATCCAACAAAGTCGACGACACATCATTCGGATGTCCGGAGCACAAGTTATAATCATTTCTGCTCCGTGGGCCCGGTTGGTTTTGGGTTCAAATCAACTCGGCCATACACAAAGTTATCCAAAAACGTGAGTATAATATATCAAAACGACCATCTCGATACAAGGATCTCATACAACTGACGGTGCGTCGATAGGAGGTATGTAGCCCATGATATGGGCGTTTGAACGGAACTTTCCGGTTTTAGGGGGATTTGGGCTCGGACCTTCCTGGCCCGAGACCCCAATGTGTCGGCACGAACCGGGTCGACCCAAATCGGGTCCGGGTCCGGTCCTTTAGGGCGCGGCCCAGCCCGGCCGGGATGACCTGGCCCGGTGCAGCTGGTGCGGCCCAGGGCGGCTCGGCGCTGGCCGAGGAGACATGCAAAGGGGGGTTGGTTCCCCCTTGATTGATGTCATGGCCCCGCGTGGGGACGCTCCCTTCTGCCAACAAATGCGGTGTTGGGTGCTGTGTCTCCCCCGGGTCTCGCGCAGCTGTGGGATCGGTCACCTGTCGTTGCGGCTTCAGCCATGGCGGTCCCTCCTGGCGGCGAACCAGGTGCCACCGCCTCCGGCCGTCGGCGCTGCCATGCCAGCGTGGTGCACCAGCAGGGTCTTCCGCGGACCACCGGGCGCGCTCCGGTGGTCCGTTTTGCCTGCCATCTTCTCCAGTGGTCCTCTCGGGACCGGATCTTCACTGTGAAGTCTTCAAATCGCATATGCGGCTCGTTCCAACATTTTCCGTCGATCCACAGATCAAATAAACAAACTGAGGAGTCTTCGATTCACCCTTGCGGCCCCGACTCCGACCACAGTTTCGTTCGGCCTCAACGGCGTTGCGCGATAGTGCCACACTTATTCGCCGCATACTTCTTGTTTTCGTGCGGTGCCATTTCACCACTCTCCTTTTTTCATGCCGCGAAAAACATAACATTAAAGGGGTAGGAGAGGCGATCATGTTCGTGCGGTCTAATCCCCTCCCGTTATAATGATAATAGGCGGTGCAAGAATAAATTGGTGAATGGCATGGAAAAATATTCACGAACAAGAAATTATCCCCTACATCGAGGTGTCTTCGAACAAAGGTTCGTCATGGGAAAAGAACATCACGGAAGAAGGCGTCGGATATTGAGGCTTCGTAAGCGTCGCCGGCGTCGCAGAGAAGAGAATTGTTGGCGTTGCGGTACACGACGTCGCGTCGTAGATCTCCGAGGATTTGGAGTTCTTCTTCATCCTTCATCGGAGGTCGGCGTTCTTCATCGGTGACGGTGCGTTCTTCGCGTTCTTCAAGGAGGAAGATGGAGTTCAAGACTTGAGCAAATCCTCTCTAATCCTTCTCGCACAACCAAAACATCGTTAATGAAATAAGACTTTTCTTATTTAATTAACTCACAAAAACCACCTATAAATTTGAAATTCAAAATTGAATTCTCAAATTAATTATATTGAACAACTTAAACATTTAATTAATAAGGGAGTTGACTTTTCATTTACGGGGGGGGTGTTACAAAATTAATGGGGGGTTTTTTGAAGTTGAAAGGGGTGGGGCTCGTGCGGGGTCCACCACAAATTTATCCACATGTGGGAAGTTAGGAACCAGTGGGTCCCACCCCAACTCCCTTACAAAGGATACAACTACATAGATATAAAAATAAAATTGGTTGCACAAATTTAATTTTTATTCATTACATAACCCATTATTTTAATAACCACACCCAAGAAAACGCAACTCCGGAATATGTGTTCCTAAGCAATTACTGGCGCTGCGGTTTAATCAGTGCCCTTGGATTTCGATTCCAAGCACCAGTTCAAATGCTAGGAAATCCCGCTCGGTCGTTCACTGAATGTACAAGAGGTAAACTTCGGAAATTGATTCCAGGCACACCGGGCCTCGAAATCAGGTGCCGTCAGAATCTGCGTTCTTGTAAAATCCCAAAGAAATTAAGAAAAATTTTCCTTTAAATTTTCGGGTCTTTACAATTATTTGTTCTTTAATCCTTCCTTTAGTCTCTTGAATCTTTACAACCATTTCCTAACTCTCACATGCAATCTGTTTATATATTTATTATTTCAAACACAAAAAAATTATTTAATATTTTTTTCCCATAGTTTTAACTCTCGGATTCTAAATTCAGGATCTGAGGGTTGTGACTCCTTCTATCTAAAGTTGATTTTGTAAGGTTTTTTGATAGCCATGTCAGCATCATTAATTTCCATCGGGTTACCAAATTTATAAATTTTAAACAGAAATTAAGAAATCAATATACTACAGGGTAGTATAGAAATTTCAATTCCGAGATCGAACCCATAGAGACATGGTTGGAGAAATTATTAAGAAAATATCTTTAATTTAATAATGATTTATTGAAATAAAATAAAAATTAATGATCCATGAATTATTAATCATTGTGGGAGATGATAATATAAACAGGGTGTTTGGAAGTAATGAATCCAGGTTCATGGGATGACAAGGTATAATATAATCCATTAACAATCATGACGTTTTTGGAATAATTTCTTACAATGTTAAATGGTTATGATAAATTCACACCATCCCAAAGTCTTATTTTTTCATTGTCAGGCTCTTCAGATTGTTAAGGATTGGTAACCTGAAACCATTTTTAAATATAGGGAATAAACAATCCCAATCGTTATAGTGGATATGAAGACCATATATTTCTTATTAACAAAATGAATCCAATTAATAATTGCATTATTCATGATAACATAAAGAATAAAATTAATCCCAATTCTTAACACCACTCACAGTTGTCTTTAAAAATAAATTAATAAAGTGATTGTAGTGAAGAATGAAAATAAAATCTATATATAAATTGAAATTAAAATTAAAATACCTTATTCATTCAATCCCCATTATTCATTACCTCATCTAATCATGAAAATGAATTTCTCTTGTTAACCATGTTTGGGTAGGGGAAAAACATATAAATTAAAATCCTAACGATTCTGGATGTAGCTATTAAGCCATCATCCAAAAGATGCTCCTTATCAAGATCCATCTAGAAGATATTTCAAATTGTCTATCATGGTTCTTTCTTTTTATAATGAAATTATGTTCTTATAGATACACTACATGATGTGTTATGTGAATACACGTCATGTAATCCATATCCATGTTTACCTCAATGATTATTGAATTCACACGAATCTCGTATATGTATTATAATCCTTGGCTCATTACATGATGTTTGTGTTGGACTCACCATGTGTAATATACTATTATAGCGTTTTTTGACTTCATGAATTGTCTTGGAGGAGACAACCTGTCATTATGTAGTCATGACGTGTAATTTAATTTTAGTTAATGTTATCATTTTGTTCTATTTTCAATCTCCTCATTGCAATAAAAAATTACTTTTTGTGCTCCATCACTTCACCCATACCTTGAAGTCTGTTTTAGCATGAAATATCTCATCATTGAATGATTTTTTAAAATTTATGTTGTTGCACTACATAAATAATAAAACAATACAATTTGTTCTGTAATTGGTAATATTATATAATAAAATTCCAAAAAGTACCTTTAAATACTTGTAAATATATGCATGAAATACATATATTAGATGTCAGTATCAGTACAAAATTCAGTGTCATGGTTATCCCTCTCCTAGAAAAGGATTTTATAATGGGTTCTAATTACCCATTAAAAATCTGGTTGTGAACACTTATCTCTCACCATGTAAGGATATATAAGACATGTCAAGGAGCACATTGGAACATACTAGTACAAATATTTATGTGATAATAAATTTATTTCAACATCCAAGAAAGTATAATAATTATCATTAATAATCAACATAAATAAACAATTTATTTGTATAATTTTTTAATCTGGTCTATCTTCCCTCAATACCATATTTCATTACTATATCAGGTGTAATAATTGGTATCAAAGGATCACCTTTTTAAGAGTAGTGTGTCTATATTATTCTAATTCTTGTTATGTTTTAATCTTTATCCATGGTTGTTCCATTTGGAATAATCCAATAACTATATAGAGTTTTGTATTATTCAACTTTTCTAAATTATTTATAGTCCACCCATTATATGGAAAAAATTCATCATGATGAAAGGAATAAAAAAACATTCTTGTATTCTATCGATTCCACCTCACATTGATGGAAATGATTATTGGTACAGGAGATCTCAAATCGAGGTATACCTTAAATTGTTGAGAATTGAGAATTAGATGATCCTGGAAGAACTATAACAAATGTTTGTAGCTTACCCATATATACCTATAGGATATTATGCTACTATATAATTATTAAATTAAAATGTTGTAATATTTTATATTATACTATTAAAATATGTTTTTCAACTAATGCGTCTACTTATATGATAACCTCTATTATTTAGAAGATGTTTTAGGTCACTCACCTTGGATTAGTAAAATAAAACTGATGTAATATTGGAATATATTGATTAGATTACCAAAAAAACAAGATGGTTGAAGATGAAATAGTAATCCAAGATTTAAATATATATAAAATCATTTTTAATTGAATGAACACACTTGGAGAAGTGATATAAAGACCAGTGTTTATTGAATGAGTCATATGAGTCATACAATATAAATAGAATGAAAATAAGTCCATCACTGATAAAAGAAATTACTTCAATTTGAAAAGAAAATATTTATTTCATTTATCCTTTCTTTAGTCTATTATGGAAATGAAGATCATAAAATAATATAAAAAAAAGAAACTATGGAGCTTTTAAATCTATTAATGTTGTTAGAACTGAAACTCAAGATTCTGATCTACAAGTTACCAAAAAATATTAACTGGATCTGATTTGGATTAAATATTATAAAATAATGAAAAATAATGGACATATGAACAGGTTTAGAAAAGGCCCTCTAAAAATAATTAAAAATGGATAAAATAAAAGTTGTTAAAACTAAAATGATGCAGATGAGACTTATTATGAGTGTAGGATGAAAACAAATAACATTCATTACTATAAAAAACTAATTAATAATGGAAAATTGTAAATGAATGATAAAAAGGAATTTACCACTTGTTGTGTTTTTTAGATATGTATACGTGTAGTGAAAAATATGGTTATTCAAAATAAAATTATATCTTGTGCTTTATTACATGACATGATAAGTTTATTAATTCTAGTTTTAATTATGGATTTTGATGTTCCTACTATGATTATAAAAACATGAATATTTATAAATTAAATAAATAAATTTAAAAATTAATAAATTATATTTTCAAATTTTCTATTTTATATAATTCATTTAAGGATAACAATGAGAAACATGTTTCTAAGTAAAATAATTATTACAAGAAAATTAATTGTTAAGAGTCATTGTTTCTACTTTTCATTCTAAAATTTATGTCAATATTGATATCTGATTATTATTTCAATGAGAAATATAAAATTGATGTGGAAAGTATAATATATATTTATTAAATTTTATTCAAGGTCCTGAAAAAAAATATTAATATATTTTCATTAAATAAAAAATAAATATTATGTTGGTTATGATATAAAATTACTTCAAGTTTTTAATCCCATTTCGTGTAATTAAAATTTATTTTACTTTTAAAATTATTTATTTTAAATATGGCATGAATGGTCACAATAGAAATGAATATCCAATTAGATTAAAAAAAATATTTTTTTTATAAGAAAGACTTATATTGTTATTTATGTATTATCATGATTAAAATATAATACTTATTAAAATTTTGTATGGGTACCTAAAAAATTTAATATTAATCATGTTGGATCCAATGTAGTTTGGGAACTAGAATTATCTTTCAAATTGTTTTTGTTTTAAACAATATTTTGGTGTCTATTTAATGAAATGTGGTACTTGTATAATGGGTTAAATTATAATATTAATGGAGACCTATCAATTTTTAACAATTAAAAAACATGAGATTGAGGAAATGATACATTTGGAGATAATTCCATTGGAAAATAAATGTTATTGGTAATATTGTTTGTTCATATTCTACATTTATATCAAATTTTTTATATGTTAGATGATTAAAACATAATTTAATGAGTATAAAAGAATTATGTAATGATGGAATTATAGATAAATTTCTTAATGATAAATGTTTTTTAGAGATTATTTTTTATTATATATACTAATAGAAAAGATAATGTCTAAAATTGTGATTTTACTGAACTAACTACTAAACATGTTAAGGTTTTTAGTGATATATAGAATGAAAAAAGCCTTGGACATTGACATTTAGGGTTTGTTACTTTTATAATGTCAAATAATCTCTAAAAAATGAATGTGTTATAGCACCACTCATTAAGGAATGAATATAACCATGTTTATGATGCTTTCATGAAATAGATATTTCATAAAATTTCCTTTAGACTTATCAATAAAATAGGTACATATATATCATTATAGTTTGTACATCATAATATATTTAGTCATACTAAAATTTATATTCTTGTTGGATAAAATATACATTATTTATTGTTTATGATAATAGTATATTTACTTAGGTATAATTCATAGATCATAAAAATTATACATTAAAAAAATGTACAATTTTTTTAAATTCTGTAAAATTGTAAACGATTGTATGATTTTTTTTATTCATTATGACAAAAGAGGTGAATTTTGTAATTTAGATTTATATTTTTTTAACAGAATGGTTATTTTCATAATTTTTCTTCCCCAAATTTCACCAAAAAAATGTTTTTGATGAATATAAAAATATAACTCTTAATCAAATGGTTCAAAATAAGTTATTTTATTATAATGTACCTAGGAAATTTTAGTTTCATACCATTAATTTCATATTATATTTCTAATAGTTTTATTATTCGACCGTTTTCAAATAAAACACCATATTTTTTATTTGATGATACAAATCATAAAGTTGGATTCCTTATAGTTTTTTGGTAAGATGAATATATTATAAATTCAATGGATAAAATTGAAAAAATTTATATTAAATGTGATGAGTGTATTTTTCTTTCATATTCTCTTAATAGTAAATATTATAGAGTTTATAATTAAATACATTTGGTTATTAAAAAATATATTCATTTTATGTTTGATAAAAAAATTTCTAAATTAAAATGTGATTATAATATTTTTGATGATGACTTTATATATTTTAATTTTGAGGGATGATTTCTAAAGATCATACTGTAGAAAATGATAATGTAAAAGTTTATTCTACTATTTAAAAAACATTTTTAATATAAAATTATATCAATGCTTCTTTTATTTGATATTATGTTCCTAATAATAATAAATTTACATTAAATGATTATAACTTTATTATAATTATATAATATTATATTAATTAATTTGATTCAAGGAATATTTAGTAATTAAAAGAATTTCCTTTGGATTAAAGGGTAATTGTATCCTATATATATTTATAATCAAAATGGATGAATATTGAATAATTGTTAAAAACAAATCTAGAAATATTAATCTAGGTTACTCTATAGAAGATGATATAGAGTTTGATGATTCATTTTAACATATTTACATGTTATATACTTTTAGAATTTTGTGTGAATTTTATTTTTCGTTGTTTTATATTATATCAATTGAATGTAAATATTGATTTAATAAATGTAGTTATAAAATAAAAATTTTATGTTTCTCAGTCGATTTGTTTTGAAAAAGTAAAACATTCTACTAATATTTTAAAATTATCTAAAATTTTGAATGGTCTGAATCAATAACCTCATTTTTAGTAAGAAATACATCATCTATTTTTTTAATAATGGTTTCAATAAATAAAATTATGATCCTATGTATTCTATTAAAATAACTTATAATGATATTATAATTGTAATTTTTTGGATGATTTGTTTTTGGTTCTTCATTTAAACATAATTGTAATGACTTTTCTATATTGATGTATTCTTAGTTAAAAATGAATTTAGTGAGAGCATTATTGTTCATTCATGGACTATAAATTTCATAATGATAAAAGGAAAATTTTATTAATTATTAATTATATGAAAATATGTTAATCAAATTATTTGGTAATTTTCATCAAAATATTTGAAAACACATATGGGTATTAATAATAGATTTGATCTAGATGAATCTGGTAATATGGTTGATATTAATGATTATAGGAGAATAATAAAATGATTTCTATATTTAAATAAATATTTATTTGATTTACTATTTAGTTTTTGATTATATGATTTATTTCATGTTGATCTATAGAATGTCATATTACATATATAAAAATAATAATTATATATGTTAAAGGAACTATTTAATTTTTTTATATAGAATATAATTTTTTTGATTTAATATCATTTTTTGAATATGATATAAGAGGATGTATAAATGACATAAAATGTAAATCATGGTGTTGAAATTTTATGGGGAAAAAATTTATTTCATCGTGTTCAAAGAAATATATATATATATATATATATATATATATATATATCTATTTCTATATCTACTATAGTTGCTGAGTATTACTCTACGGATAATTGTTTGGTTCAAATTTAATAGATTAACAAAATTATATGTAACACCCCAAGCTTCTACAGTACGCTTCTCTTTGAATAATGTGATAGCGTGTGTTGTACGCAACACCAAGTTCTAACACACCATAACAAATCAAACTAGTCGTTATGAATAGTAATACCTAATTTTTGAAATTATATATATTTTATATTTCAAAATGAACTTCATTTTTGGATTCAGAATATCGAATTTAGCCTAAGGTGAAATTTTGGTACTTTTCGGAAAACTTTAGTATTTTGATGAATAGTTAAAATTACTAAATTTAAATTAAAAATAACATTTTTAATCAAAATAATTAGCATTGATAAATTATGAATTTTAGTGGTTTTAAATTATATTTAGAATATATTTTTACCATTTAATAAAATTTTGGTCATTGGACATAATTTTACAATTAAACCGGACATAAACAAGTGTCAATCTTTTGATAGTTATTATCTCTTAAAAACACTCTTTTTGTTTTAACAACGGGAATTAATTTTAATATTAATTTCTATTGATTAAATCAAGGAATGATTTTTTTATATCGACCGATCCTTGTGTTTGATGATATTCAAATAGATCTTCAATTCAGAATTTTCCAGAGTTGAAAATCTCTTTTTTTATCATTCACTTTAATCAGAAACACTAGAAATTTGCTTAGTTATAATGATAAAAAATGTTTTTCATTTCATTAAACTATATAATGATATAAAAAATATATTTACATTCCTCAAAAATAAATAAGTACATAAATGGTCGTTAAAGTATTCTAACCTTGTTTAAAATTATTTGGATCTTGTCATAGTCAGTCATTATCAAAATAAAATGAGTTTTGATTCATTAGAAATATCATAATATTATATTAAAATATGTATTATTGGTTATCTAAATCATTTTAATATTACATGTATTTATAATTAAATTATTTATATATGTCAATGATTGAACATAAGATGATGAAATATTATCCATCATCTCTTACCTTGTAAAACATTCCTCTCGGGCTGATAACTGAAGCATTCAATAATTCATTGAATAGTGTTGAATACATCATATTCCTCCATGTATGGTTTCTCCCCATAAATTATCACACATAAATGGTGTTTACATATTAATAGTATATGTTTGATTCATTTCTACCATCTTACATGTGTTTCATGTGAGAATGGAATGTTTTAGAAACTCCTTAAAATTGTCACTTGTTTTATATTAAGGAAATGTTTAGTTGTTTCCCATTTTTCAATCGTTGTTTTCTTCTCATTCATGAAATAAAGGGTTCATTTCTTATTTCTAATGGTGGTTTTATATATATATTTCAATTTTGTTTCAATAATTATTTTTTTCTATTTTTTCTATACCCAATGGTGGTAAATTATTTCATGGAAAATTTCTAAATATACGCAATGATGATTTTTTCCAAATGGTTAGTAAATATTTAATAACAAATTGTTACTCTTTTTATTCATTTTCCATTGGTGAATCATTTCAACACCTAAAGGTAATTCATTATATTTTTCTATTACTGAATCATTATATATTTCTAATAGTGATGATGATTTTATTTCTACATGTTTGTTAAATTTTATTTGTAATTCTACTCAAATTGTGTGTTTCAAAGGTGACTCGAATTATTTTTTCAAATAGTTACTCAAATAATTTTTTATTATCAAACCATGATTCAATTTATTTTTGACAATGGAGAATCATATTATTTTTCAATTTTCAATCAATTTTCTATGGTTACTCATTTTTTAAACCTCCATGTATTTTTGCAACTACATGTAAATAGTTATTCATTCACTATTTTTCATCACTTTTTACCCATTCATGAATTGCATTAATTTTATAATTCATTTAATTTTTTAAATATTTTATAGATATAATATATATTATATTTAATTCATGATAAGTTTTATTATAATATTATAATGTGTTTTAAAATTTAAATAAATTAATTCAATATTTTTACATGACAAGTAAAGCAAATTTATAAAATATTTATGCTATAATATTTTAATTTTATGTCATTGAGTATATCTTTTATAAATTATTATTTTATAAAATTGAATATATTTGAAGAAATTTTATTCCATTTAAGTCATTGTAAATATTTTTTAAACTAGATTGTACATTAAATTGAATTTTATTTAATATTTTATTTAAATAGTCTTATAATTTTTTTGAAATTTATTTGAATTAGTACTATCACTTGTTGAGTTATTCAAATATGTTTGAATTTATTCTCATATTTTATAATAAAATTATTTTTTTTACTATTCTAAATAAGGATAATTTCTCTCACTCCTAAATAATTATTTTTTTTAAAATTTAATAGATTTATCCTGATATTT
Source organism: Viscum album (assembly GCA_963277665.1). Lineage (NCBI taxonomy): Eukaryota > Viridiplantae > Streptophyta > Magnoliopsida > Santalales > Viscaceae > Viscum > Viscum album. The sequence goes on along the minus strand of OY728133.1, from coordinate 144,754,506 downwards.
ATTTAGTATTTTTTTCATATATCCTATTTAAAGATACTAGTATAGTGCATCGAACATTGGATAACCTCTTCTTTGATACAATGTTTTTTCTTTGAGAATATAGTTGTGAAAATTTCAACATGTGGTACATTTAAAATGTCCTTTGACACCCTGTTTGATAACCATAAAATTCACTCTATGGGTCACATTACATTTTCCTGAAACATCTCTTTTCTTTGATGAAACATTAAAATCCAATTATAAATAAAATTTCCATCACTATTATTTTCACGACCCGTCCTCGGGACCCGTGCCGTGACTACCCCAAGCCCGCCTCCTATAGGCCAGGGTCTGGCGACTAGCACTAAAGGCGTAAATCCCTATAACTGGGGAGGCATTGCCTTTAAGAAACATAACCACACACAAAACAAGAAAACAAGCAGAAGCAAACACTAAGTAAAGCAATATAACAAGAGTGCTGAAAGTACAAAGGGTTCCTTAAATACAAGCCCAACAGTAATGTACAAGAAAAAGACAAAACAACAGGAAGGTGTCAAGCTGCTCCTGGATCGTCCTCTGGAGTCCCCACCTGAAGGGTAGGTACAGATGGCCACCTCATCTCTCTACATTCATCTATCAGCTCCGGGTACCGTCTCTTCATGGAGTCCACCTCCGGGTACCCTCTCGTTGTCACGTCCACCTATGGGTACCGTCTTGTCGTGATGTCCACCTCTGGGTACCGTCTCGTCATCTCATCCACCTCAGGTTATCGTATTGCTCTACAAGACTCAACCTCGATCAGCGTTGTCCATCGTCTATATCCAACACAACGAAGTGCGGGCATAGCCCGTGCAGGGGTGAGTATACTCTACTTAGTAGGGACCCCGAGACCCCCGAAGGTCAACCAGAATCCACAAAGGATAATCCAAGATGGAAAGATACAATCACTAAGTAACAACCAACACTACCTATTTATATGCCTGTACGTATACCTAAGTCACCAATTCCAGTTCATCCCCAACATCAAATCCCATGTTCGATCACATCCACACAGGATAGTACAACCCAATCCACACAGGAAAGCACAAATCAATCCACATAGGAAAGAAAGTCAATCATATCGCAGATAATGATTGATGTTCAAGACTCAGCTCACACAGGTATAATTTTTCGTAAGGTGATAGAGATGATCAGATATAGACACTAATTCATATAAGATGGGAACCAAGTATGATACTAAACCAGCTATGTTGTCGGACCCACATAGGATACAGACCATCTACTCTACCAGAACCATGTAGGATTGCATGAACAGAGTCAGACACTTCCAGACCCACATAGGATACAAGAACAATATTCATTGTCGTCGAACCCACGAAGGATTTTAGTACGGTTTTCATCGCTGCCAAACCCACATAGGATTTCAGTGCAGTATTCCTCGCCGTTGAACCCACGGAGGATTTCAGTACGGTCATCATCGCTGCCGAACCCACATAGGATTTTAGTGCAGTCTTCATCGCCGTCAAACCCATGGAGGATTTCAGTACGGTCTTCATCGTTGTCGAATCCACATTGGATTTCAATGTAGTCTTCATCGCCGTCGAACCCACGGAGGATTTCAGTACGGTCTTCATCACTGTCGAACCCACATAGGATTTTAGTACGGTCTTCATCGCTGCCGAACCAACCTAGGATTTCAGTGCAGTCTTCATCGTCGTAGAACCCATGGAGGATTTCAGTACGGTCATCATCGCTGCCGAACCCACATAGGATTTCAGTGCAGTCATCATCGTCGCAGCCAGCTCTAGGGTTCCCGCACACAGCATGCTCGATTCTGGGAGGGTCGCTCCATGAGCCAAAGGGGTCGATACATCAAATGAAATTTAGTCCGGAGTTGATGTATCTCAAAGATCTCTCTCGACAAAAGGAACTCAACGTGAGAGACGACACGTCAATGTGATGCCTGGTCTGAATGTTATTTTCCTTTTCGTTCCAAGGGCCTGGTTGGTTTTTAAGTTAAAACCAACCTGACTGCACTCCAACTGCGTCTAAACCTCGAGCAGAGTAAGCCAAAATGTCTGTCTCACTAAGAGGAATCCATAAAAGTTGATGACACGTCAATCGGACGTCCAGAGCTCAAGTTATAAGTGTTTCCGCTCCGAGGGCCCGGTTTGTTTCGTGTTCGAACCAACCCGGCCATACCCAACGTTCCTTGAATATTTGAGTGTAATATATCGGAAATACCGCCTCAATCTAAGGATCGCATCGCAACTAATGGTGCATCGATCGGAGGTCTGTATCCCATGATATGGGCATTTGAACAGAAGTGTCCGGTTTTAGGGTGTTTTAAGCCCGGACCGACCTGACCCGAGACCCACCTTGGTCGGCCCAAACCGGATCGACCCGAACTGGGTCTGGGTCTGGCACATTAGGGAGTGGCCCGACCCGGTGGGTGCAGCCTGGCTCGACTCGTGCGGCGCGGCGCGGCCCGGCCTGGGCGGCCCTGCTCGGTACGGCCGGTCCGGCCCGGGGCGGCTCTGCGCTGGCCGAGCGGGGTCGGCTCGGTGCTGGTCAAGCGGACGTGCAAAGGGGGCCAGCTGCCCCCTTGATTGAAGTAGCAGCCTCACGTGGGGGCCACTCCCTTTTACCAGCAGACGCGGTGCTAGGCGTCGCGTCTACCCCGGGTCCCCGCGCGACCGTGGGACCGGTCGCCTCCCACCGTGGCTTCAGCCGTGGCGGTCCCTCCTGGCGGCGCACTAGGCACCACCACCTCCTGGGGGCCGGCCGGTGCCGGCCGCCGCCTCCAGCGCGCCGGCAAGGTCTTCTGCGGACCTCCGGATGCTCCCCGATGGTATGTTTTTCTTTCCATCTTCGCCAGTGGTCCTCCCAAAACCGGCTCTTCACTGCGAAGTCTTCAAATCACCCCTACAACCCGTTCCGACATCGCCCATCAATCTGCACGTTAAATAAACAAACGGAAGAGTCTTCGATTCACCCATCTGGCCCCAACTTCGACCACGGTTTTCTTCGGCCTCAACGGCGCAGTGCAATGGCACCGCGCTTCTTCACTGCTTTCTTCTTGTTTCTGCGCGGTGCTGTTCCACCGTGCGCCTTTGTTCATGTCGTGACAAACACAACGTCGAAGGGGGAGGAGAGTCGGTCATGTTCATGCCATCCATACTCCTCCTGTTATAATGATAACAGGCGGCACAAGATTAAAACGGTGAACGTAAAGGAAAAATATTCACGAACAAGAAATTAACCCCTGCCTCAAGGTGTCGTCATATGAAGGTTCATCTTGGAAAAAATATGTCACGTAAGAAGGCATCATGGAAGGAGGCTCCGTAAGCATCACTAGCATCATAGAGAAGAGAATCTTCGGTGTCGCGGTACACGGAATCATGTCATCGATCTCCGAGGATTCTGCGTTCTTCGTTGGAGGCCATCGTTCTTCGTCGGTGACAGTGCGTTCCTCGCGTTCTTCAAGGAGGAAGATGATGATCAAGACATGAGAAAATCCTCTCCAATCCTTCTCACACAACCAAAACATCCTTAATGAAATAAGACTTGTCTTATTTAATTATCACACACAATCCACCAATCAATTAGAAATTCTAAATTGAATTCTCGAATTAATTATATTGAACAACATAAATAGTTAATTAATAAGGGAGTTGACTTTTAATTTAAGGGGGGGGGGGTGCGGGTGTGTTACAAAATTAATGGGGGGTTTTTGGAAGTTGAAAGGGGTGGGTCTCGTAAGGGGTCCACCTCACATTTATCCACATGCGTGTAGTTAGGAACCAGTGGGTCCCACCCCAACTCCTTTACAAAGGATACAACTACATAGATATAAAAATAAAATTGGTTCCACAAATTATATTTTTATTCATTACATAACCAATTATTTTAATAACCACACCTGAGCAAACGCAACTCCGGAATAGGTGTTCCTAAGAAATTATCGGCGCTGCAGTTTCATCGGTGCCCTTAGATTTTGATTCCGAGCACCGGTTCAAAAGTTAGGAAATCCCGCTCGTTCGTTCACTGAATGTACTTGAACTAAACTTCAGAAATTGATTCTGGGCACACCGGGGCTCGGAATCAGGTGCCGTCAGAAACTGCATTCTTGTAAAATCCCAAAGAAATTATGAAAAAAATTTCCTTGTAATTGCAGGGTCTTTACATTACTCCCACCTCAGGGATGTATTTCCCCATAAAGCTTTAACACAAACTAGGGTGAAAAAAGTGGTACTGAGCACGCAATTGCACCTTCTAATCCCATGTGCTCACCTGGAGGTTCCCGTGATGCCAACGAAAGTGCAGAAGAGGAATAGACCATCCTTGTACGACCCTCTCCTGTTGATCCTCAACCTCTACTGGAACCCCGTAAAATCCACCCCATCACCAAGGTCTTTCTCCCCATGGATGATGATATGTGTCAGCTCATGCACATATCTCCTTAGCTGAGATACGTGGAAGACGTTGTGCACACGGTGCAACTGAGGTGGTAGAGCCAGACGGTAAGCCACCTCACCTACCCTGCTGAGGACCTGAAATGGTCTGATGAAACATGGGGATAACTTCCTACCTCGTCCAAATCTCTGTAATCCACGTCGAGGCTAGACCGGCTAGAAAACATGGTCACCATCCTCGAACTCTAGTGGCCTCCACCTCCTGTCAGCATAAGACTTCTACCGGCTCTGAGTTGTCCTCATCCGCTCCTAGATGACCTGGACATTCTCTGGTCCTACAAGTGCTGCTAAGATTTCTTCATTGCCGATAAGAGAAATATGGTCTCATCCCCTGGATGAACCACGTTCTTTGCATAATACAGTCATTCCTGACATGGATGATACTTATCCATACCATGAATGACGTCATAAGGCCTATACACTACTACCAAGAGATCCAACCGTTACTCTCGCCTCCAAGGGTTGAGTCACACTGTCGGCATCATTGTGTGGTCACTGGGTCTCCTCCAGCAAGAATCTCAAAAGTGATGGTCAAGTCAACAGTTTAAACCGGAACCTCTTAGTAACAACACAAAGAGATGACAAGAAAGTAAATTCCACAATTAAATGTGTCTTTTATTACTGCATCTCAATGTAGAAAGACACAAAGCATCCACAAACAAACATCAACAAAGCTAGAAGAAACATGAAAAAAAGTCTCCCGGTCTGGAGCTAGTCCCACTCTTGTCCATATGCTCCCGAAGATCTATGATCGTAGGCCTTAGCTTCCTGAAGCTGATCTCTCCCCTGTACACCAATTCCCTGCGGTCGTGGTGGTCTCCCTCGAGGTGGTGGTGGTAGGGCTTCAAAGCGTCGCCCACCACCCGCTGCTCGGCCAACTCCCCTGCCTTGCCCGCCTGCTCCTTGCAGACCGCTATGGTCGAATAACTACTTGGAAGGTCCCTCTACCGCCTGCTGCTCATCAGCAGGATGAGTAAGGCAGTCTTGAGCCATGTGACCCTGCCTGCCGCATGAGTAGCATTGCCTGTTCCTCTTGTAGTTGGCTCCCCTTCGTGTGACCCGCACAACCAAATCTGCATCCCGAGATTGCCCATTTAATGGTCTGGTTCTCTTGGACCTCTGCATCACCTGTCTACTTCTAGTGTCGAAGACCCCGATACGGGTCGTCCTGCAGAGGGTCCCACCGCTGGTGACTGCTCTGCGAGAAAACTCTCCACTAGAAGGGCTCTCTCCAACACCACTGCATCTGTAGGAATGTTGAGGGAGATCATCAAAGCCCTGATCTCATTCTGCAGTCCCTGCTCAAAGGTCCGGGCCTGGAAGAATGGGTCCTGTACCATGTCTGTGGAGTAGTGCGAGAGATCAATAAACCTCACCGAGTACTTGGCCATGATCATTCTGCCATGTCGTAGTTGTAGTAACTCCTGAATGCACACTGCACGGAGGGTGGCTGTGTCGAAATCCAAAAGGAAGAGGCTCTCAAAGTCCATCCAAAGCAGTGATGCCTCATCGTGCACTAGGAGCATTAAGCTCCACTATCTTCCTGCTGCCATGTGCAGGAGGCTCGCTGCAAGGATCACCATGAGGTCAGCTGGTGTCCCCACTAACCTGAAAACTCGAACCACAGCCTCCAGCCAATTATCGGCTACCTGAGGGTCCATCTCCATGCGGAACCTGGGCGGTCTCTGATGCTGAAATGCATGTACTTCACTAAGGAGATGTTCACTCTCAATGGCTGGGGCTGGTAGCATCGGTGGCTCTGCGGGTAGAGGTACCGCAATTGCCTCCATTGAAAAAGGGTCCTGCACCGAGGCCTCGTTGCTCGTTGGGATGTCGTCTCACACAATGCTCAGAACCCTAGATGGCTGCCGTCATGGGGCCATCCTGAAACGAAATAGGTGCGCCACGGTCAAAATAGTATACCTGGTGAGATTAAAAAATGTAATCACAAAGAAAACTTTTAGAAACACACAAGCAATCAATATTTTCGTGCATTGATTCAGAAATCAGAAGTCAGGGTACTGGTGTATGGATACGTCGGCCGCCTCACCAACAATGGTCTCCTTGGACTGATAACCCCACTCAATACCCTTAACACTATTGCTTCACATAGAAGAAAGATCAGTGTCCTGAGTTCTGCAGTAGAACTGAACTCCATTGATACCAATTTGTCACGACCCATCCTCAGGACCCATGCCGTGACTACCCCAAGCCTACCTCCCATAGGCCAGGGGCTGGAAACTAGCACCAAAGGCGTAAATCCCTATAACTGGGAAGGAATTTCCTTTAAGAAATGTAACCACACACACACTAAGAGAATAAGAGGATGAAAACACTAAGTAAAGAAATATAACAAGAGTTCTGAAAGTACCAATGGGGCCGGAAATACAAGCCCAACAGTAAAGTACAAGAAAAATAAAAAACATCAGGAAGGCTTCAAGCTGATACTGGATCTTCCTTCGGAGTCCCCACCTAATGGGTAGGTACAGATGGCCACCTCATCTCTCTACGTTCGTCTGTCTGCTCCAGGTACCATCTTGTCATGGAGTCCTCCTTCGGGTACCCACTCGTCGTCACGTCCACCTCTGTGTACCGTCTCGTCATGCAGTCCACCTCCGGGTACCGTCTCGTCGTCACATCCACCTCCAGCTACCATCTAGCTCTACAAGCCTCAACCTCGATCAACGTTGTCCATCGTCTGCATCCAACACAATGAAGTGCGTGCATAGCCCATGCAGGTGTGAGTATAATCTACTCAGTAGGGACCCCGAGCCCCCCGAAGGTCTCCCAGAATCCACAAAGGATAATCCACAAAGTAAAGATACAATCATTAAGTAACAACCAACACTACTTAGGAATATGCCTATTCCTATACCTAAGTCACCAATTCCAATTCGGCCCCAACATTAGAGCCCATGTTCGATCACATCCACACAGGACAGTACAACCCAATCCACACAGGAATGCACAACTCAATCCACATAGGAATTCACGTCAATCATATTGATGATAATAATTGAATGTCAAGACTCAGCTCACACATGTATAATTTTTCGTAAGGTGATAAGGCTGATCAGATATGGCCAATGATTCATCTAAGCTAGGACCCACGTAGGATACTAAACCAGCTAAGGTGTCGGACCCACATAGGATACAGACCAGCTACTCTACCAGACCCACGTAGGATAGCAAGAACAGAGTCAGACACTGCCAGACCCACGTAGGATACAAGAACATTAGTCACTGCTGTCGAACCCACGGAGGATTTCAGTACAATATTCATCGCTGCCAAACCCACATAGGATTTCAGTGCAGTATTTATCACCGTTGAACCCACAGAGGATTTCAGTACGGTCTTCATCGCTGCCGAACCCACATATGATTTCAGTGCATTCTTCATCGTAGTTGAACCCACGGAGGATTTCAGTATGGTCTTCATCGCTGCCGAACCCACATAAGATTTCAGTGCAGTCTTCATCCCGGTCAAACCCACGGAGGATTTCAGTACGGTCTTCATCGCTTCTGAACCCACATATGATTTTAGTACGGTCTTCATCGCTGCCGAACCCACATAGGATTTCAGTGCAGTCTTCATCGTCGTCGAACCCACGAAGGATTTCAGTAAGGTATTCATCGCTGCCGAACCCACATAGGATTTCAGTGTAGTCTTCATCGTTGCAGCCAGCTCTAGGGTTCTTGCACACAGCATGCTCGATTCCGGGAGGGTCTTCTCAATGACCCATGGGGGTCTATACATCAAATGACACGTAGTCTGTATTTGATTTATCTCAAATTTCCATCTCCACATGAGTAACTCAACGTGATAGACGACGCGTCAAGAGGACGCCCGGTCGGAGAGTTGTTGGCTTTTTCCTTCCAGGGGCCCGGTTGGTTTTTAAGTCAAAACCAACCCGACCGCACTCAATCTGCATCTAAACATCGAGCAAAGTAAGCCAAAAGGTCTATCTCACTATGGGGAATCCAACAAAGTCGACGACACATCATTTGGATGTCCGGAGCACAAATTATAAGCATTTCTGCTCCGAGGGCCCGATTGGTTTCATTTTAAACCAACCCGGCCATACCCAAAGTTCTCCAAAAACATGAGTATAATATATCAAAACGACCATCTTGATACAAGGATCTCATCGCAACTGATGGTGCGTCGATAGGAGGTCTGTAGCCCATGATATGGGTGTTTGAACGGAACTGTCCGGTTTTAGGGGGATTTGGGCTCGGACCGACCCGGCCCGAGACCCCAATGTGTCGGCACGAACCGGGTCGACCCAAATCGGGTCCGGGTCCGGCCCTTTAGGGCGTGGCCCAGCCTGGCCGGGATGACCTGGCCCGGTGCAGACGGTGCGGCCCAGGGCGGCTCGGCGCTGGCCGAGGAGACGCGCAAAGGGGGGCGGTTGCCCCCTTGATTGAAGTCATGGCCCCGTGTGGGGGCCGCTCCCTTCTGCCAACAAACGCGGTGTTGGGTTCCGCGTCTCCCCCAGGTCTCGCGCAGCTATGGGATCAGTCACCAGTCGTTGCGGCTTTAGCCACGACGGTCCCTCCTGGCGGCGAACCGGGCACCACCGCCTCCGACCGTCGGCGCCGCCTTGCCAGCGTGGTGCACCAGCAGGGTCTTCCGCAGACCACCGGATGTGCTCCGGTGGTCCGTTTTTCCTGCCATCTTCTCCAGTGGTCCTCTCGGGACCGGATCTTCACTGTGAAGTCTTCAAATCGCCTCTGCGGCTCGTTCCAACATTTTCTGTCGATCCGCACGTCACATAATCAAACTGCAGAGTCTTTGATTCACCCTTGCGGCCCCGACTCCGACCACGGTTTTGTTCGGCCTCAACGGCATGGCGCGATGATGCCACACTTATTCGCCGCATTCTTCTTGTTTTCGTGCGGTGCCATTGCACCACTCGCCTTTTTTCATGCCGCGACAAACAAAACATTAAAGGGGGAGGAGAGGCGATCATGTTCGTGCGGTCTAATCTCTTCCCGTTATAATGATAATAGGCAGTGCAAGAATAAATTGGTGAATGGCATGGAAAAATATTCACGAACAAGAAATTATCCCCTATGTCGAGGTGTCTTCGAACAAAGGTTCGTCATGGGAAAGGAACATCGCGGAAGAAGGCATCGGATAAGGAGGCTCCATAAGCGTCGCCGGCGTCGCAGAGAAGAGAATTGTTGGCGTTGCGGTACACGACGTCACGTCGTCGATCTCCGAGGATTTGGTGTTCTTCTTCATCCTTCATCGGAGGTCGGCGTTCTTCATCGGCGACGGTGCATTCTTCGTGTTCTTCAAGGAGGAAGATGGAGTTCAAGACTTGAGAAAATCCTCTCCAATCCTTCTCGCACAACCAAAACACCGTTAATGAAATAAGACTTGTCTTATTTAATTAACTCACAAAAACCACCAATAAATTTGAAACTAAAAATTGAATTCTCAAATTAATTATATTGAACAACTTAAACATTTAATTAATAAGGGAGTTGACTTTTCATTTACCGGGGGGGGGGTGTTACAAAATTAATGGGGGGTTTGTTGAAGTTGAAAGGGGTGGGGCTCGTGCGGGGTCTACCTCACATTTATCCACATGTGGGAAGTTAGGAACCCATGGGTCCCACCCCAACTCCCATACAAAGGATACAACTACATAGATATAAAAATAAAATTGGTTGCACAAATTTTATTTTTATTCATTACTTAACCCATTATTTTAATAACCACACCCAAGAAAACGCAACTCCGGAATATGTGTTCCTAAGAAATTACTAGCGTTGCGGTTTAATCGGTGCCCTTCGATTTCGATTCCAAGCACCAGATCAAATGCTAAGAAATCCCGCTCGTTCGTTCAATGAATGTACAAGAGGTAAACTTCGGAAATTGATTCCAGGCACACCAGGCCTCGGAATCAGGTGCCGTCAGAAACTGCGTCCTTGTAAAATCCCAAAGAAATTAAGAAAAAAATTTCTTGAAATTTTCGGGTCATTACAATTATTTGTTCTTTAATCCTTCCTTTAGTCTCTTGAATCATTACATCTATTTCCTATCTCTCACATGAAATCTGTTTATATAGTTATTATTTCAAACAAAAAAAATTATTTAATATTTTTTCCTATAGTTTTAACTCTCAGATTCTAAATTCAGGATCTGAGGGTTGTGACTCCTTCTATCTAAAGTAGATTTGGTAAGGTTTTTTGATAGCCATGTCAACATCATTAATTCCCATCGGGTTACCGAATTTATAAATTTTAAACAGAAAATATGAAATCAATATACTACAGGGTAGTATAGAAATTTCAATTCCAAGATCGAACCCATTGAGAAATGGTTGGAGAAATTATTAAGAAAATAATTTTAATTAAATAATGATTTATTGAAATAAAATAAAAAATAATGATCCATGAATTATTAATCATTGTGGGAGATGAAAATATAAACAGGGTGTTTGGAAGTAATGAATCCAGGTTCATGGGATGACAAGGTATAATATAATCCATTAACAATCATGATATTTTCGGAATAATTTCCTACAATGTTGAATGGTTATGATAAATTCACACCATCCCAAAGTCTTGTTTTATCATTTTCAGGCTCTTCAGATTGTTAAGGATTGGTAACCTGAAATCATTTTTAAATATAGGGAATAAACAATCCCAGTGGTTATAGTTGATATCAAGACCATATATTTCTTATTAACGAAATTAATCCAATTAATCATTGCATTATTCATGATAACATAAAGAATAAAATTAATCCCAATTCTTAACGCCACACACAATTGTCTTTAAAAATAAATTAATAAAGTGATTGTAGTGAAGAATGAATATAAAATCTATATATAAATTGAAATTGAAATTAAAATACCTTACTCATTCAATCCCCTTTCTTCATTACCTCATCGAATCATGAAAATGAATTTCTCTTGTTAACCATGTTTGGTTAAGGGAAAAACAAATAAATTAAAATCCTAACGATTCTGGCTGTAGCTATTAAGCCCTCATCCAATAGATGCTCCTTATCAAGATCCATCTGGAAGAGATTTCAAATTGTCTATCATGGTTCTTTCTTTTTATAATGAAATTATGTTCTTATAGATACACTACATGATGTGTTATGTGAATAAACATCATGTAATCCATATCCATGTTTACCTCAATGGTTTTTGAATTCACACGAATCTCGTATATATATTATAATCCTTGGCTCATTACATGATGTTTTTGTTGGACTCACCATGTGTAATATACTATTATAGTGTTTTTTGACTTCATGAATTGTCTTGGAGGAGACGACCTGTCATTATGTAGTCATGACGTGTAATTTAATTTTAGGTAATGTGATCATTTTGTTATATTTTAAATCTCCTCATTGCAATAAAAAATTAATTTCTGTGCTCCATCACTTCACCCATACCTTGAAGTCTGTTTTAGCATGAAATCTCTCATCATTGAATGATTTTTTAAAATATATGTTGTTGCACTACATAAATAATAAAACAATACAATTTTTTCTATAATTGGTAATATTATATAATAAAATTCAAAAAAATACCTTTAAATACTTGTAAATATATGCATGAAATACATATATTAGATGTCTGTATCAGTACAAAATTCAGTGTCGTGGTTATCCATCTCCTAGAAAAGGATTTTATAATTGGTTCTAATTACCCATTAAAAATATGGTTGTGAACACTTATCTCTCACCATGTAAGGATATATAAGACATGTCAAGGAGCACATTGGAACATACTAGTACAAATATTTATGAGATAATAAATTTATTTCAACATCCAAGAAACTATAATAATTATCATTAATAATCAACATAAATAAAAAATTTATTTGTATAATTTTTTAATCTGGTCTATCTTCCCTCAATACCATATTTCCTTACTATATCAGGTGTAATAATTGGCATCAAAGGATCACCTTTTTAAGAGTAGTGTGTCTCTATTATTATAATTCTTGTTTTGTTTTAATCTGTATCCATGGTTGTTCCATTTGGAATAATCCAATAACTATATAGAGTTTTGTATTATTCAATTTTTCTAAATTATTTATAGTCCACCCATTATATGGAAAAAATTCATCATGATGAAAGGAATAAAAAAAATTCTTGTATTCGATAGATTCCACCTCACATTGATGTAAATTATTATTGGTACAGGAGATCTCAAATCGAGGTATACCTTAAATTGTTGAGCATTGAGAATTAGATGATCCTGGAAGAACTATAAAAAATATTTGTAACTTACCCATATATACCTATAGGATATTATGCTACTATATAATTATTAAATTATAATGTTGTAATATTTTATATTATAATATTAAAATATGTTTTTCAACTAATGTGTCTACTTATATGATAACCTCTGTTATTTGGAAGATGTTTTAGGTCACTCACCTTGGATTAGTAAAATAAAACTGATGTAATATTGGAATATATTGATTAGATTACCAAAAAAACAAGATGGTTGAAGATGAAATAGTAATCCAATACTTCAATATATATAAAATCATTTTTAATTGAATGAACACACTTGGAGAAGTGATATAAAGACCAGTATTTATTGAATGAGTCATATGAGTCGTACAATATAAATAGAATGAAAAGAAGTCCATCACTGATAAAAGAAATTACTTCAATTTGAAAAGAAAATATTTATTTCATGGATCCTTTCTTTAGTCTATTATGGAATTGAAGATCATAAAATAAGATAAAAAAAGAATCTATGGAGATTTTAAATCTATTAATGTTGTTAGAACTGAAACTCAGGATTCTGATCTACAAGTTACCAAAAAATAATAACTGGATCTGATTTGGATTAAAGATTATAAAATAATGAAAAATAATGGACATATGAACAGGTTTAGAAAAGGCCCTCTCCAAATAATTTAAATTGGATAAAATAAAAGTTGTTAAATTTAAAATGATGCAGATGAGACTTCTTATGAGTGTAGGATGAAAACAAATATCATTCATTACTATAAAAAACTAATTAATAATGGAAAATTGTAAATTAATGATAAAAAGGAATTTACCACTTGTTGTGTTTTTTTAGATATGTATACATCTAGTGAAAAATATGGATATTCAAAATAAAATTATATCTTGTGCTTCATTACATCACTTGATAAGTTTATTAATTATAGTTTTAATTATGGATTTTGTTGTTCCTACTATGATTATAAAAACATGAATATTTCTAAATTAAATAAATAAATTTAAAAATTAATAAATTATATTTTCAAATTTTCTATTTTATATAATTCATTTAAGGATAACAACGAGACACATGTTTCTAAGTAAAATAATTATTACAAGAAAATTAATTGTTAAGAGTCATTGTTTCTACTTTTCATTCTAAAATTTATGTCAATATTGATATCTGATTATTATTTCAATGAGAAATATAAAATTGATGTGGAAAGTCTAATATATATTTATTAAATTTTATTCATGGTCCTGAAAAAAATCTTAATATATTGTCATTAAATAAAAAATAAATATTGTGTTGGTTATGATATAAAATTACTTCATGTTTTTAGACCCATTTTGTGTAATTAAAATTTTGTTTACTTTTAAAATTATTTATTTTAACTATGGCATGAATGGTCACAATAGAAATGAATATCCAATTTGATTAAAATAATATTTTTTTATTAGAAAGACTTATATTACTATTTAAGTATTATCATGAATAAAATATAATACTTATTAAAATTTTGTATGGGTACCTAAGAAATTTAATATTAATCATGTTGGATCCAATGTAGTTTGGGAACTAGAATTATCTTTTAAATTGTTTTTGTTTTAAAAAATATTTTGATGTCTATTTAATGAAATGTGGTACTTATATAATGGGTTAAATTATAATATTAATGGAGACCTATCAATTTTTAACAATTAAAAAACATGAGATTGAGGAAATGATACATTTAGAGATAATTCCATTGGAAAATAAATGTTATTGGTAATATTGTTTGTTCATATTCTACATTTATATCAAATTTTTTATATGTTAAATGATTAAAACATAATTTAATGAGTATAAAAGAATTATGTAATGATGGAATTATAGATATATTTCTTAATGATAAATGTTTTTTTAGAGATTATTTTTTATTATATATGCTAATAGAAAAGATAATGTATAAAATTTTGATTTTATTGAACTAACTACTAAACATGTTAAGGTTTTTAGTGATATAAAAAATGAAAAAAGCCTTGGACATTGACATTTAGGGTTTGTTACTTTTAGAATGTCAAATAATCTCTAAAAAATGAATGTGTTATAACACCACTCATTAAGGAATGAATAGAACCATGTTTATAATTCTTTCATGAAAGAGATATTTCATAAAATTTCCTTTCGACTTATCAATAAAATAGGTACATATATATCATTATAGTTTGTACATCATAATATCTTTAGTCATACTGAAATTTATATTCTTGGTGGATAAAATATACATTATTTATTGTTTATGATAATAGTATATTTACTTAGGTATAATTCATAGATCATAAAATTTATACATTAAAAAAATGTACAATTTTTTTAAATTCAGTAAAATTGTAAACGGTTGTATAATTTTTTTATTCATTGTGACAAAAGAGGTGAATTTTGTAATTTAGATTTAGATTTTTTTAACAGAATGGTTATTTTCATAATTTTTATTCCCCCAAATTCACCCAAAAAATGTTTTTGATGAATATAAAAATATAACTCTTAATCAAATGGTTCAAAATA
This sequence comes from Viscum album, assembly GCA_963277665.1. NCBI lineage: Eukaryota > Viridiplantae > Streptophyta > Magnoliopsida > Santalales > Viscaceae > Viscum > Viscum album. The sequence goes on along the minus strand of OY728133.1, from coordinate 144,739,286 downwards.
AGTTATTTTATTATAATGTACCTAGGAAATTTTAGTTTCATACCATTAATTTCATATTATATTTCAAATAGTTTTATTATTCGACCGTTTTCAAATAAAACACCATATTTTTTATTTGATGATACAAATCATAAAGTTGGATTCCTTATAGTTTTTGGGTAAGATGAATATATTATAAATTAAATGGATAAAATTGAAAAAAATTATATTAAATGTGATGAGTGTATTTTTCTTGTATATTCTCTTAATAGTAAATATTATAGAGTTTATAATTATATACATTTGGTTATTAAAAAATATATTCATTTTATGTTTGATAAAAAAATTCTAAATTAATATATGATTAGAATATTTTTGATGATGAGTTTATATATTTTAATTTTGAGGGATGATTTCTAAAGATCATACTGTAGAAAATGATAATTTAAAAGTTGATTCTACTTTTTAAAAAACTTTTTTAATATAAAATTATATCAATGCTTCTTTTATTTGATATTATGTTCCTAATAATAATTAATTTATATTAAATGATTCTAACTTTATTATTATCATGTAATATTATATTAATTAATTTGATTCAAGGAATATTTAGTAATTAAAAGAATTTCCTTTGGATTAAATGGTAATTGTATCCAATATATATTTATAATCAAAATGGATGAATATTGAATAATTGTTAAAAACAAATCTAGAAATATTAATCCAGGTTACTCTATAGAAGATGGTATAGAGTTTGATGATTCATTTTAACATATTTACATGTTATATACTATTATAATTTTGTGTGAATTTTATTTTTCGTTGTTTTATATTATATCAATTGAATGTAAATATTGATTTAATAAATGTAGTTATAAAATAATAATTTTATGTTTCTCAGTCGATTTGTTTTGAAACAGTAAAAAATTCTACTAATATTTTAAAATTATCAAAATTTTTGTATAGTCTCAATCAATAACCTCATTTTTATTAATAAATACATCATCTATTTTTTTTAATAATGGTTTCAATAAATAAAATTATGATCCTATGTATTCTATTAAAATAACTTATAATGATATTATAATTTTAATTTTTTGGATGATTTGTTTTTTGGCTCTTCATTTAAACATAATTGTAATGACTTTTCTATATTGATGTATTCTGAGTTAAAAATGAATTTAGTGAGAGAATTATTGTTCATTCTTGGACTATAAATTTCATTATGATAAAAGGAAAATTTTATTAAATATTAACTATATGAAAATATGTTACTCAAATTATTTGGTAATTTTCATCAAAATATTTGAAAACACATATGGGTATTAATAATAGATTTGATCTAGATGAATCTGGTAATATGGTTGATATTAATGATTATAGGAGAATGATAAAATGATTTCTATATTTAAATAAATATTTATTTTATTTACTATTTAGTTTTTGATTATATGATTTATTTCATGTTGATCTATAGAATGTCATATTACATCTATAAAAATAATAATTAGATATGTTAAAGGAACTATTTAATTTTTTTTATATAGAATATAATTTTTTTGATTTAATATCATTTTTTGAATATGATATAAGAGGATGTATAAATGACATAAAATGTAAATCATGGTGTTGAAATTTTATGGGGAAAAAATTTATTTCATCGTGTTCAAAGAAATATATATATATATATATCTATATCTACTATAGTTGCTGAGTATTAATCTACGGATAATTGTTTTGTTCAAATTTAATAGATTAATAAAATTATATGTAACACCCCAAGCTTCTACGGTACGCTTCTCTTTGAATAATGTGATAGCGTGTGTTGTACGGAACACCGAGTTCAAACACAACATAACCAATCAAACTAGTCGTTATGAATAGTAATACCTACGTTTTGAAATTATATATATTTTATATTTCAAAATGAACTTCATTTTTGGATTCAGAATATCGAATTTAGCCTAAGGTGAAATTTTTGTACTTTTCGGAAAACTTTAGTATTTTGATGAATAGTTAAAATTACTAAATTTTAATTAAAAATAAATTTTTTAATCAAAATAATTAACATTGATAAATTATGTATTTGATTGGATTTAAAGTATAATTATAATATATTTTTACCATTTAATAAAATTTTGGTCATTGGACATAATTTTACAATTAAACCGGTAATAAACAAGTGTCAATCTTTTGATAGTTATTATCTCTTAAAAACACTTTTTTTGTTTTAACAACGGGAATTAATTTAAAATTAATTTCTACCACATCTGTGTTTTGAATTTGGAAAAATATATTCCATATTTTGAATCAGGATGTTCAAATTGTGTAAATATGTATCTTTTATTTTTAGACATTTTGAATAATTACTTCGATAAATATTTTATTTACCATGGTTAAGGGTAAATCCGGTAAATAAGGGTGAAAAAATAATATTATAATAATAATAAAGTACCCTAAAACGTGTCCTGGCCTTATTTGTTGATACATGTTCTACCATAGGCATATTTGGGTCGATTTTGGGTCCCCATGGAGCCACCTGTAGGTGATAGGGACACTTAATTTTAATTAAGTTAATATAAGTACAAAAATGACATAAGCATATACCTTTTAGAAAAACAATTTTTACATAGGGTTATATATGATGGATTTTCGACTATAAATATTATTTAGAAATATAAAAAGAGTTCCTACATAATTATATTATATTTATAATTTTTAGACTTTATATAATTTAATTTATTTATGACACAATTGTGATGCAGTAATTACCATAATTGTGACAAATTAAAATAATTGATATTATAAATACCCAAATGAATATAATTTGATGCTTTTAATGAATTACACTAATTTTATAGGATAATATGACATATTAGGATTGATTTAATTTCCTTTTTTCTAAGTAATAATTCTGTTATGAGTTTTACAAAAATCAATTATTGAATAGTGTCATAATTGACATAAAATAGTTTTTAAAACAAATGTTATATTATTAATTGATATTAAATTGAAAAAATTATACGGATCATCCAAGATACTTATATAATTATATTTGTATCATTAGTGGACCACTTGGGGGTATCTTGGATGTATATGGTACGTTTATTAAGCATATAATATAAAAATACAAAGAGACATTGTAAAAGTGAAACTAATTAACTTAGAGTTAATACTTAAAGATAAGGTTAATATAGTAATCCAAAACTGTCTAAATTCTTTTGGTTGAGTGGTTTTCGACCCATCCCCACCTTAAAATTTAAATAATCCACTTTGAATCCATTAGGAACTGAATATGAATTTATTATAAATTAATATTTCTAGCTTTTCCAAAGGTCCCCCTCGCCACTCTTATAAAAGGGAACTCATCCTTATCATTTCTTCACACCTTCAAAGCATTTTGGTTCGGCCAAACTCTGCCCAAATACAATCCCAACTTCCATCAATACTACATAGAGGCCTTAGTTTGATCAGAAATCCAACCTAAGGAGCCCCTTTGATCAAATCAAAAGGAAGAACCCGAAGAAGAGGTAATGTTTTCACCACCCATTTTCAAGTTCCTTTCTTCTTCCACTTCTTCATTCATTGTTATTACAATTATAAAATAATAAATCCTGTATATTATATATATTTTGATGTTATTGTAAATATGGTACAACCATATTCAGTATTCTATCCACCCTTTGAATATCATGTCACCATACGTGCGTATGTACGGCTTACCGTCTCCACGCCGTGGTGTAATTGTTATTCAATATATTATTATTTGGATGGGTATAATAATGATGTGTAACTCTTGTGAATAACAAATATAACATTTTAGTTATTCTTTATATATGATATACCATCCATTTATATATTAATTGAATATAAGAAGAACGATATTGTCGCTCTTGCGTACGTACAGACTACCGTCTCCACGAACAAGATGAGATTCATTCTCCATCGTATCCATTCAAGTATAATTATCATTTGATGATTTAAAAATGATGTTTAAGGACTTTATATCATTCTGTATATTAATATGATACAACCAATCCATAACAAACATGGATTATGTAACAAAACATATAAAATAAAACGAGTAAGTTAACACCAGAAACAACGATAATTATAAGATATTATTAACAAATCAATGTTAAAAGATCATATATGACATCATATTAATATATATGATTCTTGTATAATTTAATAACAATTATTTCACCATTATACGGGATGTTAACCTACCCCAACCAAGGAAATGTACAAGGTAAGGGTTATTTCACAATCACTTCATTATCCGAGGATGTTTATACGTAATAATCTACTAGGATATCTTTATCATCCACATCCATGTTTCTTAAAAATATATTTCAAAACATTTCTACTATTTAAAAGAATATGGGATAAAGTCATTTATACCATTGTTTGACTTTTTATAATATTTTATGAAGGAATCTTTCCGTCGTATTCCAAACAAAGTGCTTTTTAACCATTTCGACAGAATTAAGGTAAGAATGTTTTTTTAACTTATACGGTGGGTGTGGTTATTTTACGTCGTTATAAAATCGTCGAAGCTTCCCTTACAAGTTTATAAGAATATTTTCCAAGAAAATGTTTTATTTTATATATATATTACTCTTAAATAATTTCAAAATATAAAGAGATATTTTCTAAAAAGAGTTTTGATTTCATCTATGTCAACATCCATTGATGGATTTTACGCTTATTTGAAATTGATTTATAGGTATAAAAAACATTTATATTGTATTGAATGTTTTGTGATATGTTTGACTGTGGATGTGCTATTTTTATACCATTCATAGTTTATAGTGAAAGTATTGACATTTCGTATGCTATTTTTAATACGAATGATTATGTTATGTTTAATCCTTTTTATATGGGAATGCATTGGACTTAATATGTGACGGGTGGAGCCTGCAATAGCTCCTCGATGCATCGGTAGGTCTAATGAGACAAACTAGTGTCTTGGCACAAGGCCTTGGAAAAATCTTATTTGCAGTCTTGGCATGAAGCCTTGGCTATGTGGTTATGATAGTCTGGCATTTTGCATTTCATCGTTATGAAAGTGGTTATTGATATTGCATGTGATTATTTGATTAGTAGAATATTTATGTGAATAAGTAAATGGCATTATTTCAATTTATTTTTTCCATACTATGTTTAAGTTCATGTTTAAAAGGATTTTGTTTTAGTTATACATTGCCTTAAATGTTTATTCTTATTTATGAAAGTTTCCGCTATATTGTTATCCTTAATGGGAATTTGAGCTCACCCCTTTTCTATGTTTTATTTTTCCCAGGGTCTGAAGAAGTAAATTATGAATGACCTTCAGGGATAGTATGTGGGGATATGAGTGTGGAATATGAGTAAAATATGTTGTTGTAGTAGTTTTTCACTTTATGATGTAATGTAAAACATTATTAATATATCAAGTGATTCCAAGGTTACATAACCAATCGGTATTTTGAGATTTTATCTTTCTTGTGATCATGACAATGTTATATAATAATGCACCGACTCTGGGTAACTGGGGTCGGGACGTTACAGTTGATATCAGAGGAAGTTTAGTACAAACCTTGGAAGCTAGATTTAGATAAAATCTGATTAGTGCACGTGGACCTAAGATGCACTTTGAGGATTATTATAGAAGAACTTTCTATAATTTTGGTATTGTAGAGATTTTGTGAGTTTTCCGAGAAATAAATCTCTGTCTGGATACGAGCAGGTAGAGGCGGCTTTGGCACAGATGTACCTAGTGGTAAAACCCGAAAACACCGCTTTGAGCTAGACTCGAACGGGAACTGGTGCACGACAACGGGGCTTGCTGCACTCTGGGTTACGACACTACCGGGGGATATACTTAGGATAAATATCATTTTCCTTACAAATCATTATGAATGGTTTATGAGTATATACTTCCTCAAAGAAAAAATTCTTATGATTATGGATTATATCCATAAATAGTTCAATTTATGTTAAGTGTTATATAAGTATGAGATTATGTATTTTGATTCATAAACTGGTCTAGTTTATGCCATTGTTTAGAAATGGTGCCTAGTGGAAGAAATGGAAACCATATCAATGCACACACTCCATGTAGGTATTTCCCTCCTGCTCAAGATAATTATATTGCAGCTGGTGATGCAACTTGTGCCAATCAGCTAATCACCATACTGGGACAACTCACCTAGGTTATGAATAATAACCTTACCCGTATGGAGCACCCTGATCCGCAGCATGGAGGATCAATGTTTGATCGATTCATGAGGCAACAACCACCAACGTTCAATGGGAGTACAAATCCCTTAGTAGCTGAGCAATGGATAAATTCCCTAGAGAAAATATTTCAGGCTTTGGGGAGTAGTGAAAGGGAAAAAGTTATCATGGTAGTTTACTGCCTCACTGGAGATGCTGATCAATGGTGGTCATTGATTCAAAACACGATGGAAGATGATGAAGTATCAAATATGGAATGGAGGGAGTTCAAATATCTGTTTATAGAAAAACACTTTCCTCGCGACCATCAAGAAGATATGGAAAGGCAATTTCTGAGTCTAAGACAGAAGGAGGATTAGAATTTCACAATGTATGATGCTAACTTTACAAGGTTAGCAAGGTATGCTGGAGATTATATATGTAACCCAAGAAGTAAGATTGATCGTTTCTTCGATGGGTTAAAACCATTTCTCCGACGAGCATTAGTCTCACAATCCTTTTCATCGTATGAATACATTGTCTCATGTGCTATCAAGATTGAAAAGGAATTCTCTAAGTCTTATGAATTTAAAGAAAAGCATGAGAAGAAGAGACCTTTTGATCAATCTGGTAATGGAAATAAGGGGATGAAGGGAAAGGTTGAATATCCATCCTATGGTAAATGTGGTAAGAAACACCCCGGTACTTTCTTGAAGGGAACATGAGTCTGTTACAAGTGTGGTGAAAAAGGCCACCAGGCTCGTGATTGCAAGGGGAAGAAGGAAGCTACCAATGTTCAGTGCTACAATTGCAGGGAGATTGGGCATTATGAAAATGAATGTCCTAAGGGTCAGGAGAACATACCTCAGAAAAGTCCAATGGATCAAGGCCAAGCTTATGTTATCACTACTGCTGAGGTAGAAGCTCCGAAAGACGTGGTGGAAGATAATTTAAGGGTTTCTCAAGTTTAGAAAATGCATTATGTGATTTTGGATCATCCCATTGTTTCATATCTTCCCAGTTTTCTATGAAAATTTGATATTTTTAATTTTATTTAACAAGGGAGTTGTTTGTTAAAACTCATAAGGGAAGTATCATTGCAATAATGTTTTGTGAATCAGTCCCCATTAGAGCACATAAATGTTCTTTATCTGCTGATCTCATCATTATACCTATGATTGAGTTTGATATAATCCTCTGTATGGACTGGCTTTTGGACTATGATGCGAAGATTTATTGTAAGAATAAAGAGGTTAAGATTCTTGATGATGATGATAAGGAACACCTTATCTTTTGAGCAGAATCATCACCACCTAATTCTTATCTAGATCCACCCCCAGCAGCTCAACTAAATTCAATTATTGGGGAGGAAGAGAATGAAATGACTTTGGGTGAGGAAAGGATTGTTCAAATAGTGGATGTACCTGTTGTGAAATAATATGTAGATGTGTTTCCGGAAGATTTACCTAGACATCCTCCAGAACGAGAAATTGAGTTTTCCATTTATTTAATTCCTGTATCAAGGCCTATATCGAAGACCTCTTATAGAATGTCCACTGTAGAATTAGTCGAACTAAAGAAAAAAATAGAATAATTAAGTAATGAGGGATTTATTCGCACTAGTGTTTCTCTATGGGGAGACCCTGTTCATTTTGTTAAAAATAAAGACGGATCTATGAGGATATGTATCGACTACAGGGAGATCAATGCTATACCAATAAAGAAAAAGAATCCCCTATGATGCATTAATGATTTATTTCACCAACTGCATGGAGCTCAATACTTTTCAATGATTGACCTTCGGTCTGGATACCATCAGTTGTGTGTGAAGAAGGAAGACATTCCGAAGACAACATTTCGAACTAGGTACGGGCATTACGAGTTTACTGTAATGCCTTTTGGATTCACTAATGCACCCTCTGTATTCATGGATCTGATGAATAGTGTTTTCATGGAATATCTCGATGAATTTTTGGTGGTATTTATTGATGATATCTTGGTATACTGAAAAGTCTAAGAAGATCATGAAAATCACTTGCGCATTATCTTTAAGAATCTGAGAAGACATGAATTATATGGGAAGTTTAGCACGTGTGAATTCTGGATTCATGAGATTTCTTTTCTTGGCCATATTGTCTCTAAAGATGGAATCTCTGTTGATCCTTCTAAGACCAAGGCAATCCAAGAATGGCCATCACTAACGAGTATAACTGAGGTACGTAGTTTTATTGGTTTAGTAGGTTATTATTGACATTTCGTCCAGAATTTTGCCCGATTGGCTAACCCATTAACGATGCTCACACGTAAAGGGGTTAAATTTGTTTGGAAAAAAGAGTGTGAGGAATGTTTCGAAGAACTAAAGAGAAGATTAGTCAATGATCCTATATTGACTCTACAATTGGGGAATGATGGTTTCGTTATTTATAGTGATGCATCAAGGAAAGGACTTGGTTTTGTCCTTATGAAGTATGATAGAGTTATTGCCTATGCATCACGATAGTTGAAAATTCATGAACAAAACTATCCTACTCATGATCTCGAGTTAGCAGCTGTGATATTTGCTTTGAAGATATGGAGGCACTACCTATATGGTGAAAATTGTGAGATTTATACTGATCACAAGAGTTTGAATTATCTTTTCTCACAAAAAGAACTCAACATGAGGCAACGAAGATGGCTTGAATTACTCAAGGATTATGATTGCACGATACACTACCACCCGGGGAAGGCAAACAAGGTGGAAGATGCTTTGAGCATAAAAGATCATGGAGTTTTGAACAATATGAGAATTGAAAGGGATCCAATTTTCATGGATCTAGTGATGATGGACATAGGAATAACTAGGGAAGGAGAAACATCAATGCTTTTTCAAATGGTTTCCAAACGATATTTACTAGAAAGTATTAAGAGTTCTCAGACCGATGATGAAGAATTTCAAAAGAAGATTGAATCTGTGAATAATGGGAGGCTGAGAGAATTTGTGTATGAAGATGGAATTTTGAAATTCGGGAAGAGACTTTGTGTTCCCGATATACCTGATCTAAAAAGGGAATTGCTGGATGAGGCTCATAGTTCCAATTTATCTATACACCCTGGGAGCACCAAAATGTATAGAGATTTGAAGGAACATTTTTGGTGGGACAATATGAAGAGGGAGATTTATGATTTTGTGTCAAGATGTATGGTTTGTCAACAAGTGAAAGATGGAAGGCAACAACCAGGAGGAGTCATGCAACCTCTTCCCATACCGGAGTGTGAATGGGACAACATTACGATGGACTTTTTCATGGGGCTACCAAAGACTCCTAGAAGAAACGATGCAATATGAGTTATTATTGATCGTCTTACAATGCCAGCACATTTTCTTGCTATAAGATAAGATCTACCACTGGAACGTCTTGCAAGACTATATATTAATGATGTTTTGAGACTTCATGGAGTACCCCTATTGATTGTTTCTGATCGTGATCCCCATTTTACTTCACGATTCTAGAAGAGTCTTCAAAAATCCCTGGATACTATACTTCATTTGAGCACTGCTTACCATCCTAAGACAGACGGACAATCAGAATGGACTATTCAAACTTTAGAAGACATGTTGAGATCCATCTCACATGACTTTCAGGGTATGTGGGATCAGTATTTACCTCTAGTAGAATTTTCCTATAATAATATCTTCCATTTGAGTATTCAGATGGCACCATATGAAGCGTTATACAGAAAGAGATGTCACAAACCAACTTGTTGGGATGACGTTGGTGAAAGAAAACTTGTAGGTCTAGAACTGGTGGATTAAATGATAGAAAAGGTGATGGTAATCCAAAATCACATCAAAGCAGCTCAAAGTAGGCAGAAGATCTTTGCCGATAATTGAAGGAAGGATTTGGAATTTCAATTTGGTGATCATGTTTTCCTGAAGGTATCTCCATGGAAAGGAGTCATGCGTTTTGGTAAGAAAGGTAAATTGAGTCCCAGGTACATCAGACCTTTTGAAATTCTAGAACGAATTGGGGCTGTAGCTTAACGATTGGCAATGCCACCAAGTCTCTCCAAAGTTCACGATGTGTTCCACGTATCTCTATTGGGGAAATACATGACTGACCCAATGCATGTAATCAGCTATAAAGAATTAGAACTGGAACCCGATATGTCTTATTGTGAAGAGCCCGTCAGGATTCTTGATATCAGAGAACAAGTACTAAGAAACTGGATGACGCGTCTGGTAAATGTTTTGTGGAGAAACCATAAGATGGAAGAGGCAACATGGGAACCCGAGGAAATTTTGATGAAGAACTACCCGAGTATTTTCATGTGATAAGTATTCTAGAAATTTCTAGGATGAAATTATTTGAATTAGGGGAGAATGTGACACCCCAAGCTTCTACGGTATGCTTCTCTTTGAAGAATGTGATAGCATGTGTTGTACGCAACACCGAGTTCTAACACACCATAACCAATCAAACTAGCCATTATAAATAGTAATACCTACTTTTTGAAATTATATATATTTTATATTTCAAAATGAAATACATTTTTGGATTCGGAATATCGTATATAGCCTAAGGTGAAATTTTGGTACTTTTCGGATAACTTTAATATTTTGATGAATAGTAAAAATTATTAAATTTTAATTAAAAACAACTTTTTTAATCAAAATAATTAATAGTGATAAATTAGGAATTTTAATGGTTTTAAAGTATATTTAGAATATATTTTTTCCATTTAATACAATGTTGGTCATTGGACATAATTTTACAATTAAACCGGACATAAACAAGTGTCAATCTTTTGATAGTTATTATCTCTTAAAAACGCGCTTTTTGTTTTAACAACGGGAATTAATTTTAAATTAATTTATTCCACTTCTGTGTTTTGAATTTAGAAAAATGGATTCCATATTTGGAATCAGGATGTTCAAATTGTGTAAATACGTAACTTTTATTTTTAGACATTTTGAATAATTACTTCGGTAAATATTTTATTTACCATGGTTAAGGGTAAATCTGGTAAATAAGGGATAACAAAATATATTATAATAATACTAAATTACCCTAAAACATGTCCAAGCCTTATTGGTTGATACATGTTCGACCATAGGAATCTTTGGGTCGATTTGGAGGCCCCATTGAGCCACTTTTAGGTGATAGGGACACTTAATTTTAATTAAGTTAAAATAAGTACAAAAATGACATAAGCATATATCTTTTCGAAAAACAATTTTTACAAAGGGTTATGTATGTTTTATTTTCTACTATAAATATTACATAGAAAGATAACAAGATTTTCTACATAATTATATTTTGTTTATAATTTTTAGACTTTAAATAATTTAATTTATTGATGACACAATTATGATGCAGTAATTACCATAATAGTGAGAAATTAAAATAATTGATATTATAAATACCAAAATAAATATAATTGGAGAATTTTAATGAATTACAATAATTTTATAGTATAATATGACATATTATGATTGATGTAATTGACTTTTTTACAATTATTAATTCTTTTATGGGTTTTAAAAAAATCAATTATTGAATAGTGTCAAATTGAAATAAAAGAGTTTTTAAAACAAATATTATATTATTAATTGATATTTAATTCCTAAAATTCTAAGTATCTGCCAAGAGACTTATATAATGATATTTGTATCATTAATGGACCACATGGGGGTCTCTTGGATGTATATGGTAAGTTTATTAATCATATAATATAAAAAACAAAGAGACATTGTAAAAGTGAAACAAATTAACTTAGAGTTAATACTTAGAGATAAGGTTAATATAGTAACCCAAACCTGTATAAATTATATTGGATGAGTGGTTTTCAACCCATACCCACCTTAAAATTTAAATAAACCACATTGGAGCCATTTGAAACCGAATATCAATTTATTATAAATTAATATTTTCTAGCTTTTCCAAAGGTTCCCCTCACCCCTCTTATAAAAGGGAACTCCTCCACTTCTTCATTCATTGTTATTACCATTCTAAAATAATAACTCCAGTATCTTATATATACTGTGATGTTATTATAAATATGGAACAACCATATTCAGTATTCTATCCACCCTTTAAATAACATGACACCATACGTGCGTACGTACGGCTTACCGTCTCCACGTCATGGTGTAATTGGTATTCAATATATTATTATTTGGATGGGTATAATAATGATGTGTAACTAATGTAAATAATAAATATAACATGTTATTTATTCTTTATATATGATATAACATCCATTTATATATTATTTTAATATCAAAAGAATGATATTGTCGCTTGTGCGTACGTACGGACTACCGTCTCCACGAACGTGATGAGATTCATTCTCCATCGTATCCATTCAAGTATAATTATCATTTGATGATTTAAAAATTGTGTTTATGTACTTGATATCATTCTGGATATGAATAAGATACAACCTATCAATAACAAGCATGGCTTATGTAACAAAACATATAAAAGAAAATGAGTAATTTAACACCCGAAACGACGATAATTCTAAGATATTATTAACAAAACAATGTTAAAAGATCATATATGATATCATATTAATATATATGATTCTTGGGTAATTTAATAACAATTATTTCACCATTATACAAGATGTTAACCTACCCCAACAAAGGAAAAGTACAAGGTAAGGGTTATTTCACAATCTCTTCATTATCTGAGGTTGATTATACGTAATAATCTACTGGGATCTCTTTATCATCCACATCCATGTTTCTTAAAAATGTATTTCAAAACATTCAAACAATTTAAAATAATATGGGTTATAGTCATTTATACCCTTGTTTGACTTTTTATAAGATTTTTATAAAGGAATCTTTCCGTCCTTTTCCAAACAAGGTTCTTTTTAACCTTTTCGACAGAATTAAGGTAAGAATGTTTTTTAACTTATACGGCGGGTGCGGTTATTTTCCGCCGTCATAAAATCATCGAAGATTCCCTTAAAATCATATAATAATATTTTCATAGAAAATGATTTATTTTATAAATATATGACTCTTAAATTATTTCAAAATAGACAGAGATATTTCTCTAAAAATTCTTTTGATTTCATCTATGTCAACATCCTTTGATGTAATTTACGCTTATTTGAAGTTGATTTATTATGATACAAAACATCTATATTGTATTGAAGGTTTTGTGATATGTTTGACTATGGATGTGATATTTTTATACCATTCATAGTTTATAGTGAATGTATTGACATTTCGTGTGCTAGTTTTAATATGAATGCTTAAGTTATGTTTAGACCTTTTCATATGGGAATACATTGGAATTAATATGTGATGGGTGGAGCCCGCTATAGCTCCTCGATGCATCGGTAGGTCACATGAGACAGACTAGTGTATTGGCACAAGGCCTTGGCAAAATAAAATTTGTAGTCTTGGCACGAGGCCTTGGATATGTGGTTATGATAGTCTGACATTATGCATTACATCATTATGAAAGTGGTTATTGATATTGCATGTGATTATTCGATTAGTAGAATATCCATGTGAATAAGTTAATGGAATTATTTCATTTTATTTTTTCCATACTATGTTTATGTTAATGTTTAAAAGGCTTTTGGTTTTAGTTATACATTTCCTTAAATGTTTATTCTTATTTATGAATGTTTCCTCTATATTGTTATCCTTACTGGGCATTTGAGGTCACCCCTTTTCTATGTTTTATTTATATTAGGGTATGAAGAAGTAAATTATGAATGACCTGCAGGGATAGTATGTGGGGATATGAGTGTGGAAGATGAAGAAAATATGTTGTTGTAGTATTTTTTCACTTTATTATGTAATGTAAAACTTTATGAATATATCTAGTGTTTCCAAGGATACTAAACCAATCTGTCTTTCGAGATTTGATCATTCTTCTGAGCATGCCAATTTTATGTAATAATGCACCAACTCTGGGTAAATCGGGTCGGGGCATTACATTATGTTTTATTTTGGAATTTATGTTGATAAATTTAGTATTTTATTTTAAAACACATCTTTAATTTATATTTCTGAGAAAATTTACAACATTCTATAAATGACCAAAAAAACATTATATTTCATTTTATTAGAGATCATGTGAATAAGAGTGAGTTTTGATTCAAATTTATTTCTACTATAATAAACCAGATGATGTATATACATAGCCATTAAACTCTACTCAGTTTGAAAAAATAAAATATAAACATGTATTGGTGGAGGAATATTCATATTCTTATTTCATATTTTTTGAGGTTATTTAAAATATTAATATATATACAAAAATGTGGAAATTTTGTTTTAAAATATTGTATTTATAATTAGTAAAAAAAATCTATTTTTTTCATATTCATGTATGTATGTCAGTTTATTTTTTTTACAAGTGATTTTATGTTTTTAAATATCTAGAAACCATTTATTATTTTATTTTCATCTGTTATTTATATTATAAACTATGTTAAAGTTATAAAATTTTGAAATTATTATTTCTTATCAAATATAAAAATATAATCATAATTTTATCATCATAAAATATTTTGTAATTATTTATATATTAGGTTTTAATTTAATTCCAATCATGCACTAAAATGATTAAATTATTTACAAAATGAACTCATTCAAAATAAAACATAGTTTATGTGGAATGAAACCCTTAAACAACCATTGAGTTATTGAAGCCAACCCTCTCTTCAATTATTTTTAACATTCCACCTTCACTCATAAGTGTGCCAAACCACAAATTAATTAATGGAATTAATTAATTAATTTGAAATCTTATGAATTGTTTTGGACAATAATTGAATAATGGGTTAGCTTACCCCATTATTTTTAGTTGGCACTTTATTTTTGGTGGATCTTTGGAGAAACCTTAGATAACTTCATCCTTCCAATGAAGAACGATTAATTTCTTCATCAATCTTCAAACGAGAAAAATGTGAAGGAACCTACTGTGAAGAATTCCGACAATGCTTATTCCTCGGTCTCATGCCCCAGATGCTTCCCGATGTCAACAGAATGACGTCTGCCTTTCCCACGACTTCGTCAATGTTCATCGACAATAATGAGGTAGGTGGATTTGAGTTATTTTATATATGAGTATAAACCCCCATTCTTTGTTGTTCAAATTTTTTGATTACAATACGCTAAAAGTTATCACCATGACGAGGAGGGCTTTGACCGCACCAACACAGCCTGACCCTCACCCTTTGGTTGTTCTTATTTGTTGACGATGGATGTTACACCCCAAGCTTCCACAGTACGCTTCTCTTTAAATAATACAGTGGCGTGTGTTGTAAACAACATCGAGTTCTAACACACCAAAACTAATCAAACTAGTAGTTATCAATAGTAATACCCACTTTTTGAAATTATATAAATTTTATCTTTTATGATGGACTTCATTTTTGGATTTAGAATATCGAAATTAGCCTGGGTGAAATTTTTTGTATTATTCTGAAAGCATTCTATTTTTGATGAATAGTGAAAAAACAATGATTTATAGTTTAAAACCGAATTTTTATTTAAATTTTTATTTATTTTATTAAAAATTAATTAAGATCAATATAGATACATAATACCTATATAATTCCAATGTATTTCATTGGAGTTAGTTCTGAATAATTTTAGATATATAATAATTTTATTGAACATTTAACTGTCTTTTAGCCACCTCCAAGGATAATTTGGAAATTCACATAAAATTTAATTTTACCACTTCTGTGAGTGTAATTTAAAAAATACTAGAGACATGGTTAATATCAAAGAGTAAAATTTTGTTCAATGAGATGAAATTAATTTTTGGTGAATAGTAATTGTTACTTTTATTTACAACGGTTAAAAGTAGATAGGGTAATTAAGGGTAAAAATGATATTAATCTTACCCTAACACATGTCCTAATCCTATTGTACACATATATCCCGACAAAAAACAACCTTAGGAATAAAATATGTTCAGTTACGTCCAATTGGATACGATTAGGACATTTATTATTATTTAATTCCATGAAGAGTTAAAAGAGATAAAATCAAGGTTTAATAACTAATACATTTTTAATATAGGATTATAATTAAGATAAATTCGATTATAAATATCAATTAGAAATATAAAAATATTTACTACATAATGGTAGTTTATTTATAATTTTTATACATTAAATAGTTTAATTTATTTATGAAACAATAGTGATGCATTAATTACATAATTATTGAAATATTAAAATAATTGATATTATAAATATCAAAATAAAAGTAATTTGAGACTTTTTATAATTTCAACTAATTTTATAGGTTAATATAACATATTATTATTGGTTATATGAATTTTTTTCGAAGTAATAATTTTGTTATAAAATTATCAAAAACAAAATACCCAATAGCATCAAAATTGACATAAAAGAGTTTTTAAAACAAATATTATATTATTAAATATTATTCAATTCCTAAAAATATAAGGATCTTCCAAAATACTTATATAATGATAGGTGTATCATTAATGGCCCACTTGGTGGTCTCTTGGAGTTATTTAGTATGTTTATTTAATATATAATATAAAAATAAAAGAGACATGGTAAATGTCAAACTATTTAACTAAGAGTAAAATGTAAATGATATGGTTAATATAGTGACTCAAACCTATGTAAAATCTATTGGATGAAAGGATTTAGACCCATCCCGACCTTAACATTTAAATAATCCACTTCTAAGCCATTAGAACCCGAATATGTTTTTATTATAAAATAATATTTATAACTTTTTCAAAGGTGCCCCTCACCCCTCTTATAAAAGGGTACTCCCCCTTCTCTCTAATATACACATTATAAGCCTTCTAGCTCGGCCAAACCCTGCCCAAATATTTTCTCAACTTCCCTAACTTCAACCTAGTGGCCTTATTTTGATCAGAAAGCCAACCTAAGGAGCCCTTTTGATCAAATAAAAATCAAGAACATGAAGAAGAGGTAATGTTTTCACCACAATCTTTCAAGTTCCTTTCTTCTTCAACTTCTTCTTTCTTTGTTATTTCAATTCTAAAATAATACAAAAATATCATTTATATACTCTGATGTTTTTATAATTATGGTACAACCATATTCAGTATTCTATCCCTCCTATGAATGACATGTCACCATACGTGCGTACGTACAACCTACCGTCTCCACATCGTCGTGTAATTGTTATTCAATACATTATTATTTGGATGGGAATAATAATGATGTTTAATTCATGTAAATAATAATTATAACATGATATTTATTCTGTATATATGATATACCATCAAATTGTATATGATTTTAATATCATCAGAATGATATTATCACTCATGTGTATGTACGGACTACCGTCTCCATGAACGCGATGAGAATCATTCCCCATCGTATCCATACAAGAATATCTATCATTTTATGATTAAAAAAAATGTTTAAGGAATTTATATAATTCTGTATATGAATATGATAAAACCTAACCATAACACACATGAGTTATGTAATAAAACATATAAAATAAAACATGTAAGTTAACACCCAAAATAACGATAATACTAAGATATTATTATCAATGCAATGTTAAAAGATCATATATGATATCATATTAATGTATATGTTTCTTTTATAATTCAATAACAATTATTTCACCATTATAAAGGAGGATAAACTACCCTTTACCAAAGAAAAAGTACAAAGTAAGGGGTTTCCTATCACACTATTAATTTCGTGAGATTTCCATTGTTCAGCACTTATTTATTGAATTTGGAATTTGTACTACCCACGCTGGTATTAATTGTGTGATATACAAAAATTTATGGATATGTAAATTATCATTGTACTAATCCTCCTTTAATGGGTGTATGTTTCATAAGATAACAAATCGATAAGGGAATTTGAAATTTCAATTTCCACTCATTTGTCTTTACGCATACTTCATTGATAATTTTAATCCAAGATTATGTGTGGAATCACTATAAAAATTCTTATGTAATAATTTACACCCCCCATTTTGTGGATATACTTTTGATACAAATAATCACTCCATTGATAAATTCTCAAGTCATCGATATGAACTTGATAAGAGTAATTTTTACTCAATCTCCATTTGTTGAGTTAAACATCCAATTCATTGGTGTTGTTTTTATAGGAATACATGTGAATGTAATTTTATGGTTTTATACTGAATGTACAATCATATTTAGTGTATTTATATTTTTCACACATAATTATGTCATTGATTTATCTTTAACCTAAGGATACAACCTTTATGATAGATTTCATCTCAATTTACATTCCATTGAGACTCCTTTGTTGTTATACACCATGTCACTTTTATATGGTGTATATAATGTACTTTGACATAGAATATCAAGAATCCATTTATAATCATGATATTATATTGTTTTTATTACCTCAATTATTTGTATTCAAGTGTCTCTCTTTTGGTTAGGAACTCTAACTAAAATATCATTTAATGATTTTTTAAAGATTTATTATTCTAAATCATTCTCATTAATGTCCATGTTTTAAACATTGGTGTAAGGATTTATTTATATGGAAATTAATGTTTTCAAATCAAAATTCATTTTAAAAGTTTCCAGGTGGTATGGGAAACTTTGATTCAAAAATCTATTTTAAATGGTTTTTTGACAAATAGTGTGACTTCTGAATGTTTTCTTGAAAATGGGGGATATTTCTCTCAAAAGGTTTTGATGATTATTTTCATCTATGTCAATATCCTTCATTATTATTGATTTAGGATAATATGTTACAATAAAATCTTCTTTATTTTATTAAATGAATTATGGTTGATTGTGGATGTGCTATTTTAATACAATTCATGGTTTCTGGATAATGTATTGAAATTTCGTATTCTAGTTTTAATAAGAATGATTATGTTATGATTCAAACTTTTCATATGAGGAATTAATTGGACTTTGTAAGTGACGGGTGGAGCCCGATATAGCTCCTCGATGCATCGGTAGGTCTTATGAGACAAACTAGTGTCTTGGCACATGACCTTGAAAAAATATTATTTGTATTCTTGGCATGAGACCTTGACTATGTGGTTATGATAGTCTGGCATTATGCATTCCATCATTATGAAAGTGGTTATTGATACTGGATGTGATTATTCAACTAGTATAATATCCATGTGAATAAGTAAATAGAATTATTTAATTTTTTTTTCATATTATGCTGAAGTTCACGTTTAAAAGGCTTTAGTTTTAGTTGTACATTACCTTAAATGTTTGTGGTTATTTATGAATGTTTCCGCTATATTGTTATCCTTACTGAGCATCTGATCTCACCCCATTCAATGTTTTATTTTTCCCAGGATGTGATGAAGTAATTTATGAATGACCTGCAGGGATAGTATGAGGGGATATTAAGACAACATGATGTTGTGGTTTTTATTACTTTATGATGTAATGTATGCCTTGTGAATGTATCTAGTGATTCCATTGCTACTAAACTAACCGGTATTTCGAGAAATGATCATTTGTGATCATGTTAATGATACATAATAATCTACCAACACTAGGTAACTAGGTTCGGGGTGTTACTTTTGGTATCAGAGGATTTTAGTACAAACCTTGGAAACTAGATTTAGATAATCTCTGATTAGATCACTTAGACCTAAGATTGACTTTTAGGATTAGTATAGATGAATTTCTAGAATTTTGGTATTGTAGAGATTTTGTGAGTTTTTCAAGAAATACATCCCTATCTGGATATGAGCAGGTAGAGGTGGCTCTGGGACAGATTTAGATAGGGGTAAAACATGAAAACATCCCTTTGAGCTAGACTCAAATGAGAACCGGTGCACGACAAAGGGCCTTGCTGCACTCTGGGTTACGACACTCCTGGGGGATATTCTTAGGATAATTTACATTTTCATTACAAAAAATTTCAAGTATTTTAATACAAGATGAGAATAAATGACCTTGGTTAATCCTATGGTGTTTCAAGATTAGAATATGATGTCATGATAATCTCTAAATGATTTTATGACTACTGTTACTCACACAATGCTTTCTTTTTTGTGTCAATGGATGGAGTCCAAGGAAGTCATAGAAAATTTGAGAATGATGTACAACATGGAAATGATAGTGGAAATGAGTAACAAAATGGAATATTGATAGGCGTAAAAGATATCGTCTTCATAAAAAATTAGTTTTTCAAAAATATGATAAACAACATATATATTAACCATCTCCTGGACTCAACAAAGAAGAGAAAAGTGATGAATGATTAGAGGTCCAGTATTGGAGACCATAGAGAAAAGAATCCTAAATTTCCCTCATGTAGGATTTGTGGAAGGAGAAACCCAGGAAAGTGTCTCAACGGAACAAAGAAATGATTTACATGCGGGAAAGAAGGAAATAATGTGAAAAATTGCCGAGGAAAAATGAAGAGTAATATGGAAGAAAATAAAAATGTTCCCAATAATACATTTACTGTCATTTTCTATTAATGTAGGTGACCTGGCCATTACCTGAGTTAATGGAAAATTCTATATGATATTTTCTTGGTCAAAGAAGAAGCTATGTGTAAATAAATGTTTGGAGAAATGTTTAAAATATTTAGTGCTCCTTTTTGATGGTATTACTTTGGATTAATTTTCTATTGTATTCTTAACCATGCATTTTTTCATTTGAGAATGATATATGTGGAAGAATTATCTTTTATCTTGTGAATATAGTTATAAATATCAATTTGGTTTTATAAGATCATTGATTTTGAGGCAATTACACGTTAATATATTGTTGAATGAAAATGAAAGGTATGAGATAACATTTGTGGCTAAAAAATGTTATGGTTATTTTGAGGGATTTATATCATTTTAGTAATGTTATAAAATAATGTTTTTAAAAAAGGACAACACACAGACCCTATGACAAACCATCGTGTCAGAAAAAGATGTGGGAATAGAACCCAAAACAAAAGTGTGATTGGGATTTATCACCTACCACTAGACTGCATGAAGTCCCTGGTTAGTGTGAGTAATTATTTTTAGTTAAATGATTTTATTGGCCAATGATAAGTTAATTTTGGATATTATGTCTTATCAAATGAATAAACATAGTATAAGAAAATTAATTGGTGATTAAATCATAAATGTCATTTTGGAAGATGTTATCTTTTTTGGGAACACTATATGCCAATGGAAAATAGAATAAAATTATATTTTGATTGAGGAGTAATGGTGGATTTTTATCTATGTTTTTATTGTGGATTTATAGTGATTTGGGTAATTTATGGAAATTATTAACCTATAATTGAAAATATGTGTTTAGGTTAATTACTTTTAATAATGTGACTTTAATAGTGGATGATGTTAATTTGAGATACAATTTAATGTGGAATGCTACATAACAAAATTCTACTAAGTTTTCAGTTTCATTATTAGGTTAGATTATATTGAAGGATTTTAAGGAAAATTCTTTATTGAATTATATTTATTTAACATTGTGTTATTATTGGTTTCATTTTGGAAATTAAGATTTGTTTTTCTTTCTCTAATGGAATATCCGTTTGGGGTATCATCGAATCTTATACTAACCATTTAGGTTTTCATTAATCTCTAAAGACAATGTAAATATATATTTTATCCTTCATGGATCACGTGATTCTATAAGAAGTTTTATCAAGCTCTTCCAGAGTGACCAAGTCTTCTTTAATACTCATCTTTTAAAAATAAGTTATTAGTATAAATTTATTTAAGAATGAAACATCACATAAAATGTTAGTATATCTATTTATGTTCATAGTCAATCTCAGAAATGAATTTCTCATCTTTATTTATTGTAACGTAAAACAAAAAAATGTGTTTGTTTACCATTCCTAGTGGGAATCTAATGACCATTTGTCCCATCAAATGTTTGTGGTTTTCTTTTTGATAACTTTCTACAGATCATGTTTACTATCCCCTCCATCAGAACCAGACACATAGTTTATAATCCATATCCATGTTTTCTAAATGGAATCCTTGTATAGGTTATCTCAGATGACCTTTGTACTTATCTTTATTTCTATTAAAGTGATAGTTTTATTGACTTTTTTTCTAATGTGGGACATTCCATTATATTCCCAGCCCCAACTTTATAAAGTGCGAGGATGCAATTTATTTATGAAGAGGAGAATGTAACACCCCAAGAATCCTTGGTATGCTTCTCTTTGAATAATACAGTAGAGTGTGTTGTATGAAATATTGAGTTCTAACACACCACAACCAATCAAACTAGTTGTTTTCAATAGTAACACCCACATTTTTAAATTATATAAATTTTATCTTTTAATATGGAATTCATTTTTGGATTCGGAAAATAGAAATTATCCTTGGTTGAATGTTTTTGTATTTTTCTGAAAACATTAAATTTTTGATGAATACTGAAAAAACACTGAGTTAGAGTTTAAAACTGAATTTTCTAAAAATAATTATTTATTTTATTTAAATTTAATTAAGATAAAAGAGATACATAATACCTAAATATGCTCAATGTAATTCATTGGAGTTAGTTTAGAATAATTTTATATATATAAAATTTTTATTGATCATTTCACCGTATTTTACCCACCTTCTAGGAGAATTTGGAAATTCACACAATACATAATTATACCGCTTCTGTTAGTGGAATTTCAAAAATCTAAGAGACACGGTTAATATCACGGAGTAAAATGTGGTTCAATGAGTAGAAAATAATTTTTAATGAAAAGTTACTTTTTACTTTTATTTACCACTGTTAAAAATAAATAGGGTAATTAAGTGTAATAATGATATTAATATTACTATAACACATGTCCTAATTCTATTGGACAAGTGTCTTTCGACCAAAAACAACCATAGGAGTAAAATATTATCATTTAGGTCCACTTGGATTATAATAAGACATTTATTATTATTTAATTCAAAGAAGTGTTAAAAGAGATAAAATCAATGTTTAATAACTAAAACATTTTCAATATAGGGTTATACATAAGATAAATTCTATTATAAATATTCATTAGAAAGATAAAAGTATTTCCAACAGAATGGTATTTTATGGATAATTTTTAGACATTAAATAATTAAATTTATCTATGACACAATGGTGATGCAGTAATTACATAATTAATGAAATATTAAAATAATTGATATTATAAATAACAAAATAAATTTAATATGAGACTTTTCATGAATTAAACTAATTTTATAGGTTAATAAGACATATTAGTATTGGTTATATAATTTGTTTTGAAGTAATAATGTAGTTATAAAATTATCAAAAACAAAATACCCAATAGTGTCAAAATTGACATAAAAATGTTCTTAAAACAAATATTATATTATTAATTGATATTATTTTCTTTAAAATCAATGGATCAGAAAAAGGACAGATATAATTATATTTGTTTCATTAATTGTCCAATTGGGGGTTGCTGGGAAGTATATAGTATGTTTATTAACTCTATAATATAAAAATACAATGAGAAGTGGTAAATTTCAAACTATTTAACTAAGAGTTAAATATAAATGATAAGGTTAATATCATGACCCAAACTTGTCTAAAATATATTTTTTGAAAGTATTTTCACCCATCCCCACATTAACCTTTATATTATCCACTTTGGAGCCATTAAAAATATAATATGTATTTATTATAAAATAATATTTCTAGCTTTTCCAAAGGATTCCCTCACCCCTCTTATAATAGGATACTCCCCTTTCACTCTAATTTACACATTCAAATCCTTTTGTATTGACAAAACCCTACACAAATATTCTCTCGACTTCCCTCACATCAACCTAGAGGCCTTAGTAAGATCATAAATCCGTCCTATGGAGCCATTTTGATCAAATCAAAAGAAATAACCCGTAGAAGAGGTAATGTTTTCACCTCCCTCTTTCAAGTTCCTTTCTTCATAAACTTCTTATTTCTTTGTAATTTCCATTCTAAAATAATATATCCAGTATCATTTATATACATTGATGTTATTATAAATATTGTACAACAATATTCAGTATTCTATCCTTCCTTTGAATGACATGTCACCATACGTGCGTACGTACGGCCTACCGTCTCCACGTCATGGTAAAATTGTTATTCAATACATTATTATTTGTATGGGTATAATAATGATGCTTAATTCATGTAAATAATAAGTATAACATGATAAATATTATGTATACATGATATACCATCCAATTATATATGATTTTAATATCAAAATAATGATATTATCGCTCGTGCATACATAGGGACTACCGTCTCCACGAACGCGATGAGATTCATTCCCCATCGCATCCATAAAAGTATAATTCTTATTTTATGATTAAAAATAATGTCCAAGTAATTTATATCATTCTTTATATGAATATGATACAACCTATCCATAAAAAACATGACTTATGTAAAAAAACATATAAATGAAAACGAGTAAATTAACACCTGAAACGATGATAATACTAAGATATTATTAACAAAGAAATATTAAAAAACCATATAAGATATAATATTAATGTATATGATTCTTGTATAATTCAATAACAATTATTTTACCATTATAAAGGAGGCTACCCTACCCTCGACCAAGGTTAAAGTATAATGTAATGGGTTTCCTATCTCACATTTTATTCCGTGAGATTTTCATTGTTCACCGCTTATTTATTGAATGTGGTTTGTGTACTACCCATGATGGTATTCATTGTGTAATATACTTAAGTCTATTTATATTTAAATCATCATTATATTCTCCTTATTTCATTGTTGTATGTTTCTATGTTACCAAATTGATAAAGGGAATTTAAAATTTCAATTTCCACTCATTCGGCTTTACTTCATTGATTATTTTACTCAATGATTATGTGTGGAATCACTGTACATTTTCTTATGTAATAATTCCCACTCCACATTCTGTGGATATACTATTGATTCACATAATCACTCCATTGATAAATTCTGAAGTCATCGGTATGAACTTGTTAATAGTGATTTTTACTTAACCTTCATTTGTTGAGTTAAACATCCAATTCATTGGTGTTGTTTTTACAAGAATATGTGTGAATGTCCTTCGATTGTTTTACACTGAATATACAATCATATTGAGTGTACTTTTATTTGTCACATCTAATTATGTTGTTGATTTATCCATAACCTATGGATATATCCTTTATGACGGATCTAATCTCAATTTACATTCGATTTAGACTCTTTTGTTGTTATACACCAAATAAACTTTATATGGTGTATATAATGTATATTGACATAGAATATCAAGAATGTTCTTATTCTGATGATATTACAATGTTTTTATTACCTCAATTATTTGTATTCTTGTGTCTCTCTATTGGTTAGGAACTAAAACTAAAATATCATTTTAATATGTTTTAATGATTTATTATTCTAAATCTTTCTCATTAATGTCCATGTTTTAAAAATTGTTTTAAGGAATTATTTATATGGAAATTAATATTTTCAAATCAATATTCCTCTAATAATTTTCAAAGTATGTGACAGTTTGATTCAAAAAAATATTTTAAAAGTCTTCATGACAAATAGTGTGACTTTTTCATGTTTTCAAGAACATGTGGGTTATTTCCCTCAAATAGTTTTGATGATTATTTTCATCTATGCCAATATCCTTCATTATAATCGATTGTTGTTAATATGTTACAATACAATACAATCTTATTTATTGTATTGAATGAGTTATGTTTGACTATGGATGATCTATTTCTATAACATTCATGGTTTGTGGATAATGTATTGATACTTCGTATGCTAGCTTTAATACGAATGATTATGTTATGTTTCAAAATTTTCATATGAGGAATGCATTGGACTTAGTAAGTGATAGGTGGAACCCGCTATAGCTCCTCGATGCATCGGTATGTATCATGAGACAAACTAGTGTCTTGGAACAAGGCCTTGAAAAAAATCTTATATGTTGTCTTGGCACGAGGCCTTGACAATGTGGTTATGATAGTCTGGAATTATGCATTCCATCATTATGAAATTGGTTATTGATATTTCATTGATTATTCGACTAGTAAAAAATACATGTGAATAAGTAAATGGAATTATTTCATTTTATTTTCTCCATATTATTCTGGTGTTCATTTTTAAAAGGATTTTGTTTTAGTTGTCCATTTCCATAAACGTTTGTGCTTATTTATGAATGTTTTTGCTAAATTGGTATCCTTACTAAGCATCTGAGCTCACCCCATTCAATGTTATATTTTTCCCATGATGTGAAGAAGTAATTTATGAATGACCTCTAGATATAGTATGAGGGGATATGAATACAAGATGTTGTTGTAGTGTTTATTACATTATGATATAATGTTAGACTTATGAATGTATCTAGTGATTCCAAGGCTACTAAACTAATCTGTCTTTCAAGACTTCATATTTTGTGATCATGCCAACGATACATAATAATGCACCGACTCTGGGTAAATGGTGTTAGGTAATTTCAACGGAGGTGGAAAATGAAGAAGCTTGTATTGCAAGGCTGTTGGGTTGCGCCAAGGGTGCGACACTATCGTTCCACGTAGAGAGTAGAGTAGGGGATAGGTGGGTCGTGGCAGTGCAGTCGTACCGCGCCGGAAGGAAGACCCACAGCTAAGAAGGTCGCAACAGGTGGATGATGAGTGTGGAATTGTCATGCCGTGCGGAGGTTCTGGAGGCCGCGCCCATGCTGGGTCATAGTGGAAGGGGTGCTGCAATGCCGCGCAGTGCGGAGGCCAGCAGAACTGCAGCACCGTCGCACCACGGTGGTGGAGCCAGGGGCAGCCATATGAGCCGACTTCCGTTGCACAAGACAAGTGGGACCCCTCGGGCCTCACTGTTCCCTGAACCATTCCTAACATCAGTTCCCTTTGAATCCAGGTGTACCCCCCCCCTAGGTGTAGCCAGCCGGCCACGTGGGTTGGCCTGCCGCCCTGGCCAGGACGCCCTCATCCGAGTCGCCGTTTTGCTGGGCTGTCCCTTGGGGACAAACCGGTCTGGTCAGGCCGAACCTTTGGGCCGGGCCGCCCCCTCATGGCAGGACGCTTCCTCAGACTGGATCAGACCTGTAGACTGGTTCAGAACCAAGTCCGGACCGGGTCATTCGGCATCTGTCTGATTGGTTTGGACTGGACCCATTCCCATTTTTCCAGTTTACACCTTTTCACCCCTATCATGGTCTATGGGTGTCCGATCGACGAACCGTTTGCGGCGAAGGAATGCTCAGAGTGAGACATTTATATTTTCATACCCCAAATGAATTTTGGACAAATTTTAGTAGGGTAGGGTTGGTTTGAACTAAAAAATCAATCAGGCTCGTGAAACGGAAATGACAATTACTAACAGACCAGGAATCTTATTGATGTACCGTATGTCGCATTGGAACCCTTACAACATGGTTGTCCTATGGGTTACTCCATTTTATATTTTAGTTGAATTAGTAGTAGTACTAATATATTGAGGGCAGATTCTACAGAACTCAAACACACCAGGTGCGAAGAATCTAGTGGATGGTAGTGAGGCGGAGGTTAGAGACAGATCATACGAAGGTCATCACTCAACGATCCTGTGTGGGTTAGTGCATGCTGATCCTATGTGGGTCAGATCCTATGTGGGTCAGTGCTCAACGATCCTGGGTGGGTCAGTGCATACCAATCTTTTGTGGGTCATTGCTGGGGTTATTACCTTTTGATCCAGTGTAGGTCAGACTCTGTATGGTCAAAAGTAGTGTCTCTTGACATAATAACATGATCTAGCTTTGTGGATAATCATCTGAACCTCTATACTTCACTGAAATCCTTGTTTTAGTTGAGTCAATGACATTCTTGTTTTCCTATTGATTGGGATGGGTTATTAAATAACTTAGGGATATGTAAGGGAATATACCAAAGTAAGAGTTATTCAGAGACTATGATGTTTGTGGTCATCCTTGTTGGATTTTGAGAGACCTTGAGGGTCTCAGAGTCCATACTGAGATCATATTACTCACCCCTGCATGAGCTATGCCATCATCTCATTGTGTTGGCAGCAGATGACGAACATTGCAGATGGGGACAGAGAGTAGCAGAACTGGACAGTACTCACTGGTGGACCACTCAGCAAGAGGTAAACGGAGTAGACGAACACACATGGGGTGTTGAGGAGGCCATCTAAACCCACCCTTCAGTTGGGAAATTTCCTAGGATGACATAGTAGATGCTTTACTTCATTTCTTTAGTTGTAGTAGCTTTTCAGTTGTGTTGTAATTTACTGATGGTCTTGTATTTATGACCCCTTTACATTCAACACACTCTTTTGTATACAGTTTAACAAGGTGTTTTACTTCCAGTTGCGTACAATGTTGTGTATATTTACTATTACAAATTCAATGCCTTCCTATTTTAGAGATTTACGACTTTGGTGCTAGTCGCTATACCTTGGCCTACAGAAGGTGGGATTGGGGTAGTCACGATACGGGCCCCGGGGGACTGGTCATGGAAAATTGGTATCAAAGGAGTTGGATCTATAGCAGAACATTTTACTCTGATCATTCTTTTCTGTGAAGAAATAGTGTTAATTGTAATGAGTGCGGTTTTCAATTTAGGGAGTCCGGTGTTGGTGCGACAACCGACTTATCCATAAACTTGGACCCTGACTACTGATTTCTGACTTAGTGCACGAAAACACTGATTGTGTGCATTTCATTCAATGTTTTCTTAAGTCAGCTCAACCAGGATATCTCACAAGGTATAATCTTTTCACCATATAGCATATGTTTCTTTCAGGATGCCTCCCAACGGAGCCCCGATATAACGACCCATACTTACATAGATTTCTATTGCTTCAGAATTGAACCATACTTATTACAACATATGACCAAACCATGATAGGACCATATAGGTATAGTGTCTTTAGAAACAGAGAAACATAAACAACTAGTTCATAAATCATCTACATTGTCTCTAGATTATTTCATAATATCTACAGACTCTTTTGGGATATCCTACTTAATACCCTTGTTCCTGACCTGGGGAAAGAAAACTTACAAAAGGATGAGCTCAAATACTCAGTAAGGGTAAATAAAGGAAATATCAACCATATCATATTCATAAGAACATTACATTGTCAAAACAGAAACCTGCTAAGGAGTTCATAATATAATGACATGGGATGAATCATAGTAGTGAAATATAAACCCAATAATCATAAAATGTAACATGAAACATTGTGTAATACACAAATAATCATATATAATCATTTCATATTAGTCAATACTCATTCTTATGGCCATCAGAGTGGACAATGTCCATTACTGAACCGAGTTCACTCCTTGTTCCAGTCTGTATCACTGAACCAGATTAACTTGTCATTCCAGCCATGTATATCTCATGAGATATAAATATTTACCCAATGCATTTGATTGGGATATAGGTCCCACCAATCTCATAATTTAACCATTATTATGTGTGCCACAAAATAATAAATCATACATCATAGCAAAACCCAAGGAATAAAAATGAGATTCTTAAACATCATGCCATCATAACATAATACTTATAGGATGAAAGGACTTCATAAAAATAATTCCATCATAAAAAAATAAAATAAATGTAGTAATAGGGATAGAAATATATCCCTATATAATATTATAGGGAAAATAATTTTGATAAAACATTTGAACTCCATTCTTGAAGAAAATATCCTTTCTACTACAATTTTTTTCACAACATGTCATACAATTTTAAACTAAAAGTAGTTAATTGAAAACAAACATTAATACATGTAAAGGAAGCATCATGGAAATAATTTTCTCTGAAATCATATATATCTATTCATGCCTTATAAGTTAAAAAAACATGTTTCTCATACTTTGGCTGGAAATGTCAAAAAGTACCTCATACTGAAAATGAAAAATGATTCATTTCATATCTTTTACTAAAAATTAACAAATAGGTAAAATTGGATATAAGAAATTTTATACGGATATAAATAAAATTAGATACTCTGGAAAAATGGATGTGGATGATAAATATGCCCCTGTAAATACAGAGGTATAAAATATATCGGATAAAAATTGATATTTTCCAGATTTTCCCTTACATTTGGTCTGATATGATTTGTATGTGTCCGAACCTCCTGAATAATGATTTAAATAATTTCATCGACTTATTCCAAAATCATTATGATTGTTATGATATCATATATGGTAATATTCATATCCTCTTATTTGTAATATTTCATTGCTACTTGTTATTCGGGTGTTCATTGCTTTATGTTTTTATGCGTGTTTTGTCAAATAAATTCTTATTCCACTTTTTAAGTTATATCTGCATCATTTATAGAATGGTAGTAGTATAATATATATCTTATTTATTCATTCAATTCGTTTATATAATCATTTTTTAATGAAGATAATGTTAAAAGAATCACATCACATAGTGTAGATGGTAAGTCATACGTACGCCCGAGTGATCATATCATTCCCATAATTATTGAATGATATTGGAGTGGAAGATAGAATATCTCATAATTAGTATCATGTTATACAAATCATATATAGTTATTCTTTACACCATTATACCAAAAAATTTGTGGATCACATTGAATAGTTTATATAAAATTTATTTTAATATTTTTAAAAACATTTACTTGATATTTCAATCAATAAAATAATTTCTACATCAATATTGTGTCATTATTAATGATAATTATGTAATCCTTAAAAATTATAAATAAATTCATATGATGTAGATAATTTTATTATTTTTCCATAGACTATACATGTTCTATGTTTTTAGATGTTTATCACTAAATTAAAATTATTACACTTATAAGATATAAGAGAGTGACATGTTTTCACTTTCTTTGGTTTTATTTATTGTTATATCATTTTCATGGTCAATAATCCATGAAAAAAATATAGTCTGACCCTTAGGTGATATTAGTCGACTTTTATTCGTCTAATAGAATTTTGGTAAGTGTTAGGGTAATTTTACAATCTTATTTTTAACCTTAATTACCAAAATTACCTTTAACTATAGTAAATAAAAATCACCATAGTCACTATTCATAATATAAAAAAAATATAAGTAACATGTTTACATAATTTGGACCCATTGAATCCAAATATGGAATATATTTTTCACAATTCAAAACAAATATTTTGCAGTAATTAATTTAAAAATAAATCTCGTTGTTAAGAAGACATGTTTTAAAAGTTAAAACTTTGCAAACGATTGAAATGTTCATACCTATTAATTGAATGTAAAATTAATTGTAATGAAATAAATTAAATTAAATGGTAAAAATATATTCTATTTACACTTTAAAACAATTAAATTTTATCATTTAACCATATATATTATCTTGATTAAAAAGGATGTTTTTTAGAATAATTTAGCTTGTTTTTACTATTCATCAAAATAAAAATGTTTTCAGACAAATATTAAATATTTAGCCAATGTGAATTTTTATATCCTGATTCAAAAAGGGGATTCTTATTTCTTAAAATTGAACTTATAAACTTGTCATAAATTATATTTAAAATGGTATTTCCATCAAAAGGTGGTAAAACTGCATTTTTTGAAAAATACATATTTTTCAGAAAAATTGATTTTTTTTTCATATCTCGTTCTAGAAAATATTTTAGATGAATAATAATCTTATAAAATTTAAAATTTAGTTAATACTATTCATAACGGATAGTTCATAATATTATAATAATATATCATTGTTTAGTGAAACTCGGTATTGCGTACAACACTAGCCATCGAGGAAGGTTTCTCTTGCATGTAACGCAAGCCAAGCCAGTGTTGTGTTTAGTGAAAGATTCCTTTGGTGTTGCGTATAACATCAAAAACAAAAACATATTCCTTATAAAATCTCAGGGTGTTACATTATACCCCCCTTAAAATTAACTATGCCCTCATAATTCATCACTTCGTAACAAACAGATGAGGATACCTCTCCCTCATCATTTCCTCAAGCTACCATGTAGCTTATTCTAATTGGTGGTTCCTCCATAAAACATTAACCTAGCAAGTGGTCTTGTTTCGTAGATCATCTTCACGATGATCCGAAATCTCTATCGGCTATTCTTCACAAGAAAGATCTTTCCCCAGCGGTACAACCTCTTAGCTTAGTACATGTGAAAGATCAGGTATTTACATTCCCAGGAGAGATACGTGGAACACATCATGAAATTGAGAGATATTTGGTGGAAGTTTCAATTTGTAAGCTATCATCCCAACAAGATCCAGTATTTCGAAAGGACAGATATACCTAGCACTCAACCTTCTCTTCTTTCCAAATCTCATTACAATCTTCGAATGAGAAATTTGTAAGAACACATTATCGTGCACTTCAATGTCTAGGGCTTTTCTTCGGTTGTTTTCATAACTTTTTTTCTCAATTCCAAGCTACTATATTGTCTTATTGAATAGATCTAACCTTTTCCGCCATCTCATCAACAAGATCAGGTCCTAATAGCCTTCTTTCCCCAACTTCATTCCAGCAAGTTGGAGTTATGCATTTCATTCCATAAAGAGCTTCATAAGGAACCATCTGAATACTAGTGTGAAAGCTATTATTATAAGAAAATTCTACCAAAGGTATGTGTTGATCCCAACCACCTTTTAAATCAATAGAGAAACCTCTCAACATGCCTTCTAGAGTTTAAATTATCCTCTCAGATTGATTGTTTATCTTTGGATCATACGAAGTGTTGAAACTCAACTCAGTATGTAGAGTTTGCTGAAGACTTGGCAAGAACATCCCGGTAAACCTAAGATCCCAATAAAATATAATGGAAAGTGGTACTCAATGAAATATTACCACTTCCATTACATATATCTTGGCAGGATGATGAAGAGATAAATCTTCTCTAATATAAATGATGTGTGCCGACATCGTAAGATGATCAACTATAACTGAGATAGCATTATATCCTTTGGATGTTTTAGGATGTCTAGTGACCAAGTCCATAGTAATGTTTTCCCATTTCCATTCTGATATGGGTAATGGTTGTCACATCCCCTTAGACTTCTGTCTCTCTGTTTATCTTGCTGACAATCCAAGCATCGAGAGACATATTCAGCAACATCTCTATTCATTCCATACCACCAGAAGTGCTCTTTCAGATCCCTATACATCTTCGTGCTTCCAGGGTGAATAGAGAATGAAAAACTATGAGTCTGATCCAATATTTTCTTCGTTAATTCTGGGATAGGAGGAATAGAAAGTGGATTCATGAACCTTATTATTTCATCACAATCAATGTGGAATTAAAGATCATTTCTCACCTTATTTTGTATCTCTACATCTTCTTTTTTTGCCTCTTTAATAATCAATTGTATAGATGGTTTAAAATTCATTTGATAATGATAAGATTTTACTCTTCCATTATAATTCAAAGATCCATCCTTTGTGAATCCATAAATATTGGATATTTTGTGATCCTCATCATGGATATGCTAGCATGGAATTGTCAATATAATGCATCTATCACCTTGTTTTCTTTCCCAAGGTGATAATGAATTGAGCAGTCGTAATCCTCAATCAGCTCTAACCATCATCTTTGGCACATATTCAGATCCTTTTGTGTGAAAATATACTTTAAACCTTTATGATAAGTATAAATATCACACCTTTCACCATAAAGATAATGCCTCCAAATAATTAATGAAATGATTACCACAGCTAACTCTAAATCATGAATTGGGTAATTCTCTCATGGATTTTCTACTGTCATGAGGCATAAGCTATCACCATATCATTTTTCATGAGAACACACCCCGAAACCTTCATGGATGTGTAACTATAGATCACAATCCATTCTCCACTACAAGGCATTGTGAGCGCATGTGCACTGGAAAATATTCTTTTTAACTCAATGAAATTCTTTTAACAATCCTCCATCCAAACGAACCTAACTCCTTTTCGATCCAACCAGGTGATTGGATTATATAATCATTAAAAATAATTCTCAAAACGTCGATATTATCCATCCAAACCAAGAAAACTTTGGATATTAGTTACTATTGTTGGTCTCAACCATCTTTCGATAACCTCCTTTTTTACTAGACCTATCGAAATATCTTTTTTTTGAGATTATGTGACGCAAAAATGAATCATTTTGAAGCCAAAATTCACACATGGTAAATTTGGCATAAAACATCTCCTTTATTAGGGTATTTAATACAATTCTCAAGTGATATTCATGTTCTTTCTTACTCTATGAATGGACAAGAATATCGTCTATAAAGACTACCACAAACTGATCAAGATAGTCTTTAAAGACTCTATTCATTATTCCAATGAAGATAGAAGGGGAATTAGTAAGACCAAATGGCATCACTATAAATTCATAGTGTCCATACCTTGTTCAGAAAATCCACTTTTGTATATCCTCCCTTTTGACACATAATTGATGACACCATGAACTGATATCAATCTTGGAAAGGTATTATTCTCCAAATAGTTGGTCAAATAAGTAATCAATGCTTGGGAGAGGATATTTTTTATGGATTGTGATCTTGTTATATTCTCGATAATCAATGCAGGGTCTCATTGATCCATCATTCTTCTTAACAAACAGAAGAGGTGCTCCACAAGGTAATGCACTAGGGTGTATGAATCCCTTATTAATATTCTCTTAGAGTTTCTTCTTCAGTTCTTGAAACTCAATTGGGTCTATTCTATAAGGTCTCGTTGCAATGGGCATAACACCCAGTATGAGATATATAGAAAACTCAACTTCACAATTTCGTGGAAGACCTAGAAAATTCCTCTGGAAATACATCATCAAACTCTTGTACAATGGGAATATTCTTAATAGTGAGTAAATCTCCAACCATTTGAGATAATTAAACTTCATTTATTCGAATCAAGACCCATAAGATGGAAGGAATTCCCATTGGAAGGTTATGTTCTTCTTTGCATCGATTGATGAGCATAAATTGATCAGGAATATGAAATTTGACTTCCCTTCTTTGGAAATTGATATGAGCTCCATATAAAGAAATCCAATCCAGGCAAAGAATCACATAAAATTTTATAATAGGACGGATCACAGGATTTGCACGATGCACTTTCCTAAAAACATCAATCATAGAAGAATTGTAAACTTTTGATGTTACTGTTGTGCCATTAAGAGTTGTCACAGCTAACTCAATAGCTAATCACTAGGGTAGTATGGTGATACCCTTATAAAATTTTTGAGAAATAAAAGACTGGGTGGATCTAGAATGAAATAAAACATTTTCTACACTAGATTGGATGGTAAGTGTACCTTTCACCACTTCATTACCGTACTCCTCATCGCCGATAGAAATTGCATGTGAATTTCCACTATCTTTTTCCATAAGAGTTTGTTGACGTCCATCATCATAAAAAACCCTTGGATTAGGGAATTTATTGGTATAATGCCCCATTTCCTTGAACTTGTAACACTGATGTGTTAGAGTTTCATTCAATGTAGCCTTTTCTTTGTTCACATCAGTAGACATATTTTTCCCATCACCACGGAATTCAAATGCCCGATGACATTTTCCACACCTAAAAATTTACATGTCTAATTAAGACAATTCCCTCACTGATTATTTCCACACAATGAGCATAAGGGAAAAATCTTCTTCTTTTCAGTGTGGTCATTAGATTTTCCTTTGAATTCAATATTCTTATTCTTATAAAACTCATATGACTGATGGGTTAATCCAATCTCCATCTCAACCATGAGAGCACATCGAAAAATTTACTCATTGATATTGACGTCCCATATGGCTAACTCACTTCGAAGATGTGGTTTTAACCCACTAAA
The DNA here is from genome assembly GCA_963277665.1 of Viscum album. Lineage (NCBI taxonomy): Eukaryota > Viridiplantae > Streptophyta > Magnoliopsida > Santalales > Viscaceae > Viscum > Viscum album. The sequence continues at coordinate 144,703,349 of OY728133.1, read as the reverse complement.
GAATCAATCGATCTTACTCGAAGGTTGGATAAAAATTCTGGAAGCATACCATTCAAGTCTTGTAAAATTTTCTTCATAGGTACCAACTGATTCATCATCCGTTTGCATTAGTTCAAGAAACTACTTCTCCATATTTGTTCGAAGAATACGAGGGAAGTACTTACTGAAAAATAAGTTCTTGAACTCGTCCCATTCCATGGACTCAATTTCATACATTTTCCTTGTATTCTTGACAAGATTCAACCATTGATCAGCTTCACCTTCTAAACGATATACTACTAAGATGACATTATCATGTTCAGAACATTGATGAACTGAAATTATCTTTTCATTGGTACTAATCCATTGTTCAGCGACTAATGGATAAGAAGACCTATAGAATAAAAGTGGATGCTGCCTCATGAAGGATTCAAAAAAATGTTGTTCCCCACTTTGCTCGTTTTGAAGTCCTGCATGATTCATATCTTCAAAAATTTGTGTGACCATGGCTTCAAGATTTTTCATTCTAGCTCCCATAATGTTTGGTTTCTCAGGGGGATAATCATTTCATTGCCCATCGCAATCCGCATTAACATAGTTCCTTCAGGTTCCATCCATTGACTAAAACCAAGAGGCATAGTGTGAGAAACACTAATCATAATAGGAAAACCACATAATCATGAATAAAATTTCAGTCATTAGGTCTTATCATAGGTTATTTATTTCCATTTCTAAAATAATAATATTGTGTTCTATGCTTAGACATATCCTTAGGGTTCTTACTAAGGCTTTCACATCCTAGTTTCTAAAGGTTGACTATACCATTCCTCTGATACCAACTATAATGGCCCATAATTTACATACATTGTTGTTAATTCAGAATGGAAGAATACTTATTAAAACATATAACATGATCATTATAGGACCGCATAGGTATAGTGTCTTTAGAAACTGCAAAACACAAACTACTAGTTCATAAATCATCTACATTGTCTCCCGCTTATTTCATCATATCTATAGCCCCTTTTGGAATATCCTACATAATAACCTTCTTCCTGACCTGGGGAAAAGAAAACATACAAAAAGGGTGAGCTCAAATGCTCAGTAAGGGTATACAAAAGAAATATCAATCATATCATATTCATAAGAACATTACATTTTGAAAATCATAACCTACAAAGGAGATCATAATAACATGACAAGGGATGAATCATAGTAGTGAAATGTAATCCCAATAATCATAACATAAAACCGTAAACTTTTTGTCTTACACACATAATCATATAAAATCATTTCATATTAGTCAAGACTCATTTCCAAGACCGTCATAGAGAAAAAATTCCATTACTGAATCGATTTCACGCTTCATTCCAGTCTTGTATAATAGAACCAGATTAACATTCCATTCCATCCATGTCTATATCATGAGATATAAATCTTTACACAATGAAATGGAGGTAGATATAGGTCCCACCCATCTCATAATGAAACCATTCTAATGTGTGCCACAAAATCATAAATCATACATCATAGCACAACCTATGTAATAAAAATGAGATTCTTAAACATCATGCCATCATAACATGATCAATATAAGATAAATGGAATTCATAAAAAAAATTCCATCACAACATAATGAAATCAATGTAATAATAGGCTTAGAAACAGAAGCCTATATTATCATATATGGAAAATAATTTTGATAAAACACTTGAACTCCATTCTTGAGGAAAATATCCTTTCTAATTCAAAAACATTTTTCCTTTCCCAACATGTCATACTATTTAAAACTATAAGAAGTTAATTTAATGTTAACATGAAATGTATTAATGGATTCTTCATGGAAATAATGTTCTATGAAATCATAAAAATTAGTTCATGCCGTATATGTTAAAAAAACATTCTTCTCGTACTTTGGCCAGAAAAGTCAAAAAGCACCTCATTCTGAAAACAAAAAATGATTCATTTATAAATTTTACTAAAAATTAACCAATAGGTAAAAATTCACCAGGGGGACCTCGGTCAAGGTAATTTGAATGCCAAAAAAGGCCCAGAAGGCCTCTAAAACTGAGTTTTTAGTCGGGGTACCCTGATTTTTTAATATTTTGTGGATTTTTAGCCTCGTTTAAGTGGGTATTATTGGATTTTTTTGGTGGCGACTGAATTTATTCCAAGGTATTACATTCATATTGATATTATATCTCTTAAATTTTGTAATTTTTTATAATTCACTACTATTTATAATAAAATATATAACAATATATACATATTTTTTTATATATTCACACATAAAAATTTATTTACAATTACAAATAATAAAATATATTCATATATAAAATATATTAGCTTTATCTTAATAATAACTAATATCCATTTTATTTAAATTACCAATAAATTAATATTTATATACATATATATTAATCTAACTATATATATATATTCATATAATTTTATATATATTAATATAAGTACGTATATATATTAATAATATTATTATATATACATATAAATATATATTAATATCAATATAAATATATATATATAAATTAATATAAATATATATATATTAATATAACTATATATATATTCATATAAATATATATTACTATATGAATAAATATAACTATATATATATATAAATAGAGATATATATTAATATAACTATATATATATTAATATAACTATATATATATATTAATATAAATATATATTAATATAAAAATAAATATAACTAAATATATGTATATATAAATATAGATAGCATGAAATGGAAAACAAATAAAAATAGAGGAGTGGTAAGGGTTTAGGCATGTAGGGGGGAGGTCTCGAGTTCAAAACATCGTGGAGGCTGGGGCGCAAGCGCATGAGGGGATATGGGAGCTAGCACTGATGATGCGCGGAGATGTGTGTGCGCGCACTAGAGGGGGGGGGGGGGAGTAAAAGAACTATAAAAGGGGGGCTCAAGAACTATAAAATCCTCCCTGATTTGCAGAATTTTTTTAATTTTTTTAATTTTTATTTATTTTTTTATATTTTTATTTTGATTTGTATTTATTTTTCTTTTAACTTTTATCAGGAATTTTAAAAAAGTGCTCATAAAATTGGTCCTTTTCAATGCTAAAAAGAAATCACTGATAAAGGACCCTTTTATCAGCGATTTTTAAAGTGCTGATAAAGGGGACCCCTTATCTTCACAAGCTTTAACAATGCTTTTTTTGTGCTAATAAAGGCCAATTTTAGCACTGATAAAAGGGGTATTTGTAGTAGTGGCTACTACTACCATCGATGTTTCTTTTTCCTCCTTGATTATCTACTTCCATTTGTGCATATCCTGCTACTAAGATTGAATCATCTCATATTTCCCCCAATTCATACTCCTTATAAGCTCACATTGATCACAATACTACTCTTTATACTATACATTATATGCTAAGGAATCTCCATGACCACTTCTTGAGCTGGATGCCGACATCACTGCGGTACCGTAATAACTCCTAGAAATCCATCGAGGGCCAATACCAACAACTCAATCTTTCATGAAGGCAAATTGGGACTCATGTAGCAATGTTACCACAATAAATCAGTGGGCATTGGTCAGATCCTCGACATCTACATAAATATCAATCTATGTATGAGACATCGTGTCCTCATATAAATATAATTGAAAATTAAAATTTAAACAATTAAAATATTAATGTTATTTAATTTTGAAAAAAAAATTATACTAACCGTAATCTGTTGCTGAAAATAATTTTTAATATCTTCATTGATAAGATCGATATACATCCTCTTATAAAAATTGATCTTTATAACATCTGGTGGTTTGAATTCCCATATGAATATAAAATAAACTTTTATAATTTATGTTATATAAATTATTCATTAATTTTTTTTTCTATATGATCCATTTGCGTACATAATGATTGACTACCATATTGATGTGTCACATCTTTTCTTCCCTGTTTTTGTCAACCTACCAATTATATCTTCAAAAAACATATACCTAACCTGTGTGAACATAATCCATCCCAAATCTAAGATGAAATGTAATTCAGTTTTTGTGTGCCAAAAAACTCATCAATCTCTATCACTCCGTCTTTCATCATTGATTTCAATCTCAAATTGTGTAAGAATAGATGGAAATTATCATGCAGAAATCCCTCACATGCTTTTCATAGTTTCACTCATGGTCACATCAATTAGAAACAATAAATTATACAAATAATTTATAATATAAGGTTGTTAATTAAATAAATTTCAAAAATAATATTAATTATTTATTTACTAGCCAATGATCAAAAATATGGTACAGAAAATCAATGGGAGTCTCATGTCGCGTGATAATAGATTTAGAAAACTAATTATGCAATATAGTTCCCCATTATCCAATATCAATATATGAAAATCTATTAAATAAAAAAATCAAATAATTATTATATGCATTAATTAATTAAATCTATCTAAACTACATAGATAAACATGCATACACATGTGCGGTTCAATGAAAAGATGTGGACATTTCTCAGTGATAGGGTTATCGGTCATCAACCACACATTACCATGCTCCCTATCAGTACTCCTTGGATCACCAGTACTTTAGGGGTTAGATGATCCAACATGAGGTTTGTCAAAAGGTATATCAGCCTCTTTCAACTGAAATAAAAAATACTATTCCAATGAAAACATGAAATGTGCAGTTTAAGACAACATTTCATAAAAAATGATATATATAGAAATGTATTATATATTAATATAATCATCATTGAAATGTGTCAATGTTCTCCTTCATCCTCAAATTCATATCTAATGATGTTAATGTTTTCATATTCATCAATATTAAAATGAATTTCCATATGAGTTTTAGTTTCATCTTCTATTGTCATTTAAATTAATTTGATACATCATTATCATAATAATCACCATCAACCTGTAATGGTTGGGAGTGTTCATCAATATTTGTGTCTCTTCATGAAAATGAATGATTTCGATTAGCCTCTTAAAAAATTTCAATTCATTCCAAATCATTGGAACCACATTCAGATTGAGTTGACTGATTTTCCTTAAATTTTAATTTTTTTCTCCAAAAATCATCCAACACATTTGATGTAGCATAATACTTTTCTTAATAAATAACATTTTTTAACGATACAATAAAAATGGTTCATTTATAGAATGAAATATTTTATATATAATATCACAAATTCCATGTATCAAATTAACATGATAGCTTCTCTCAGTATCATGCCACTATCATTTATACATCAGTACATAATTATGTCCCAAATAACAAAATTCAATATTTTATTCTATCATGTCATTAAAGAAAACATAATTATCTCTATGATGGGGTCATCTAATATAGATACCACTATTCATTTTTTTAATTCCCTATATGCATTTTTTATGAAATTGAAAACCATTCAAGTCATATACATTATATCATTAACCATTTTGGATGGTGGCTTACTCAAGACTTACAATCGCTTAACAATTTTATCTACTTCTTGATATACATATAAATTTGTGAGAAATAATTTCTCAGTTCTTAAACACCACTGAAGCATTGTTAGGGCTGAATAAAAAATAAATATTGGTTTCTCAGTTCCTCAAATACATTTATATCAATGAGGACCATGAATTTGTCTTTTAATGGATATTCAAATTCAATATAATGAATGTAGAAAAAATAAATTTACTATTGTAAATCGCCTTCTGCAATTCATCCTATAACCTATGTTTTAATACATATTTTTTTCATTTTCGCAATGCATATATAAAAGGGGTACATCCAATAGAGTATCACTTGATTTCTACATTCTTCATCATTTTTAAAATGTATTATCAATTTTTCTAATGAGGCATGGAAAATAATAGGGATGTTACTTATAATATATACAAAATTTAAACAACTTGTTGAGTATTCTTAGTGTATTCTAATCTATTTTATCTGCCCAAATGTATCGATTTTTTTTTTGTTATATCAGTTATTGAATCCGAAATCATATAATTTGACAAATCTATTAATATAAATTGTAGAATTATTTCCATTATTAAATTTTAGTCATGAGTTTTTAATTCAGTAATTTAACCATTTCTGACCCATCTCCCCAAATTTGAAGCATATCTATTTTGAGGTCACAAATAATCTATACAAAAACAAAAATAATAATCAAATTTCTTTTGAATGTGTATTTACTATGTTTGGCTTTACTAACTTATGTGATATGATAATTTCAATCATTTCATGTTCGGCCCCCTGTAAATTTGGGCAGACCAAATCATGAATTTACAATACTGTTGGTCCTATATGTTGTATCTGAAACTATATGAAATAAATTATCAAAATAGTTCTTCTCAATATGTATTCCATCTAACATGTGATCCCCAAAAAATCGATGATCTAGAAAAATGGTTCATTTTATCCAATTATGTTCTTTCTAAAGTCAATTATATTTCTATACGTTTATTGTTGGGAAAAATTTGATTGAAGGAAATGAAGAGAAAATTTATTTTACCTTTGTTACGGAGATCATTGTTGGAGGTTCATCCCATGCAATTATACCTTTTCTAAAATGATATTTTTCCTCACAAAATGTTGATTGGTTGGATGGAATCTGGGATGGAAGATAAAAAAAGGTATTTCTACATTGATGAGAATAACTAATTTTTTTTATCTCTCATACTTTATGGATATGATTTTTGACCATGTTTAATATTTCCTAATTATATCGCATATTATAAGAAGTCAATAATTGTCCAAATCAATGCCGATTTCTGAATGAAATTCATTTTCACGGCAACATCATATTTATTGACTCCATTTGCCAATAATGGGTTTAACTCATCAATCAATTGATTCAAATAAATATCAATATTATTTTTCATATTTTTGATAATTAATTATGTCAAAAAATATATGTGCCTCCTTCATCAATAAAAATATAGGTTAATTTTATGGATATATATTCATAGGAACACATGAATACCTAATTCCATATGAACAAAATGGACAGAAACCATTAGTAGAAAGACCCAATAACCTGTTTTAGGGTTCTAATGAAAATTAAAGATGAATTATGTCAAAATATATCCCTAAATCATCATTATATATATGATTTAATAATTTATTGGATAAAATATTGGTTTTGTGACATGAAATCAATGCAGATATGTTCTAAATCATATTTAGACCCCACAATCTATGTGAAAGTGGAAAATACCTAATCTATTTTACAGGTTTCAATCTAGAATAAACAAGTTGTGAAACATTATAATTAAACTTTCACCTTGTGGTAAAAGTATCAAATTACTCAATTTCTCCATATTTTAAGATAAACTCATTTAATCATTCATGAATCTTCTAATAACCAAGACCCGTATTATGAACATACCTCTTGCTCTGAGGAGAATTTTTGGTCAACGCATTTCCTTCATGATGTTGTGTTTTACACGAAGAAAATACAAGACTAATACAACAATTTGACATCTAATTATATTATTTTATAGCCATATATTTTAAAACCACATAATTTTTTTTATCTTGCATTTCGTATATAAGGATTCCCCAGGTGACCTCAATATCTCATAAAATTGTAAATTTTCCAAGTCATGATTTAAATCAATATCATCATGAGTATTGATTTTATGGATAGACAGTCCTCCCACATCATGTTATGGAATTTGAACCAATGATCGTTGAAGGAAAAAATTATTTTTATCTTCTCTTGAATTAAATTCATCCAGTTGATACCCAGAAATATAATCTGGTGGAATAATAAAATGGAATACATTACCTCCAATGTAATAAAAAATGAAAAACGACCTTGGAGTACAATTTTTAAATGGACATGTAATTGTCCATTCTATATCAAATATTGGTATGGATAATTCAAATGATATAAAAGCTTCAAAACCATCAATATAGAACAGATTTAAACTAAACACCGAATGATTTTGCTACTGATTTATCCATACATGGTAATCTAATAACAACTGTTGTCGACTTCCTCTTTACATATTTCCCAAAAATTATAAAACAATTATTTTTAAAAAAATAATTAGATACATAAACTCATTATAAAAAAAATAATAAGACATTTTAATTCTATTTTCAAGAAATTCATAATAATTTTTATTATTTTTTTCTTATTTATAATGTATCATTTATAATATATACATATATTCACTAATTGTTAATAAATTATATTTTTACAACTAATTATTATTAATTACATCTAATTAATACTATGAAAGAATAATTATAAAATGATAAATGCATAAAGGATAGGCATATGCTCTTTTGATCGAAGTCTAATCTCCATGATGCTTTGTTCGACTGATATCATAATGAAAAAAATGTTTTAGAAAAAAGATATACATTATTTTGAATACGAAAATGGATATTCATTCATCAGAGAATATTTTTCATAGTGATTTTAGTCGTACAATATTTCATTCTGATTAGTTAGTGGAAAAAAGAGCCTTGTTTTCCTGACTACTCATCATCTTGCAGCATTCACTCAGTAAAATTCGTATGAAAAATCTACTCTGAGAAGCACATATCAATTCTCATGAATATGAAAATGTTTTTCTGTACATTGTAGAATTTTTTTTCATAGTTATTTCATTGAGATAATGTTTCAATAATATTAGTCACCGAGTAAAAGGAATACTACCAAACAATATGAAATTGATCCAATTCATTACAAATAATTTAAAGTTATTACGAATTATTACTAATTATAGTGAATTATTTAAAATTATTGTGATTTATTGATAATTAATTATAATTATAATTCTTCATTGTTTATTAATTCTAATTATTCTTAATTATGGCTAATTATTACTATTTATGCTACGTATTGATAATTATTTCTATTTATTAATATTGTTTTTCAATTTATTACTAATTATTCATATTTAGTGTTACTAATATTATATTATTTCTAATTAGTTATAATTATTTTTAATTATTTCTTACTTTTGATAAAAAATTTTAATTTTTGCTAAATATTACTAGTTACTAGTAATTATTCCTATTTATTGATATTTATTGGTATTTATGGCTAATTACTTCCAATTGATGCTAATTACAGATATTTATTAATATTTATTAATATTATTCCTATTTATTAATATTTATGACTATTTATTCATAATTATTCTTAATTATTAAATTTTTTTAATACATTTTAATAATGATTATAATTATAAAAATTTATTACTAATCATTACTAATTATTACTAATTGATTCTAATTATTTATAATTTTTACTTTTTATTATTATGTATTACTAATTTTTACTAATTAATAATTATTATTGATAATTATTACTAATTATTAATAATTTTTGTTAATTGTTACTAATTATTACTATGTGATACTAATTATTACTAATTTTTATTTATTAATATTAATTTTTTCCAATTAATACTAATTATTTCTAATTATTAGTATGTATTACTAATTATTAATAATTAATCGTAATTACTACTCATTATTACTACATATTATTAATTATTACTAATTAATAAAACTTATTACAAATTAATCCTAATTATTACTAATTAATCATATCTATTAGAAGTTAATCATTATTATTACTAAATATTACTAATTATTACTATTTAATATTAATTAATAGTAATTATTACTATTTATTAAAATTTATTACTATTTATCAGTAATTAATACTAATTATTTTTAATTATTACTAATAACTACAATATTTTTATAATTTTTACTATTTATTAGTAATTATAATTAATTAATAATAATAATTAGAAATTAATCCGATATATTACTAATTAATCCTAATTTTTTATAATTATTCCTAAATATTACCAGTTATTACTAATTGTTATTAATTATTCTTAATTAATCATAATTATTAGTAATTTATCCTAATTATTATTAGAAGTTTTTAATTATTACTAATTATTAATAATTATTTACAATTAATTAGAACTAATACTTATTATTTTTATTTAGTATTAATTATTTCAAATTATTGCTATTTGTTACTAAATATTTTCAATTATAACTAATTATTCCCAATTAATTTTAATACTGCTAAATACTATAATTTATTCATATTTAATCTTTATTATTGAGAATTAATCATATTTAACACTAATTATTTATTATTTATCATAATTATTAGTAATTAATCCTAATTATTACTAATTATTCCTATGTATTACTAATTTGTCCTAATTATTTCTAATTAGTCAAATTTATTACTAATAAATCCTTATTATTACTTATAAATCATAATTATTACTAATTAATTTTTATTACTACTGATTAATACTAATTGTTTCTAATTAATACTTATTTGTCTTAATTATTAAAAATTATTCCTAAATATTACTATTTATTACTATTTATTATTAATTATTCCACATTATTACAAATTATTACTATTTATTCTTAACTATTTCTAATTATTAAAAATTATTACAAATAATTGCAAAAAGAATTAAATAGTTACTACTTATTGCATATCATTACTAATAAAAATTATTTTTTCTAATTATTACTAATTATTAATAATGATTGCTACTTATTACTAACTATGATTGATTATGAATAATTTTTTTTATTTATCACAAATTATTACCAATTGTGAATAATTATTCATAATTATTAATATTTTTAAATATTTATATCAATTTAATACTTATAAATTCTAATTTTTACTAATTTAAGGTTATTTTTTACTAAATATGACAAATTGTTGATAATTATTAATAATTTTTATAATTCATACAATTGTCATCTAATTAATTATAATTTATATATATATGTATTATGTATTGATAATTAATACTAATGAAATGTATTTTTAAAAAAATGTAAAATAAAACAGTCTAATTATAATTAAATATAATTTTTGCTAATTAATAATAATAATAAGTACTATAAAATAAATATAATTTACTAAAAAAATTAAAAAATACTATAAACTATATTTTTGGAGGGATTATGTAACATCCCAAGTAAGTAATGAATAATATATATTTTTATCTATGTCTATTAATGATTAAGATAGTGTTATAGAGGGTTAAAATGAAAATAAATACAATCTTATGCATGGAATACACTAATATTCTTAAAAGATTGTTTTACTGCCTTTTGATGGCAAACCATTTTTGAATCTATATTTTGACAATTTTATAAACTATGTTTGTCAAAATAAACTTATCCTTTATGATTGGGGCATCAAAATTTACCTTGTGTGAATTTTTTGTATTTTTCTGACAATATTCATTTTTTAATGAATAGTGAAAAATACTGCATTTTACATCAAAACTGCTTTTTAACCTAATTTATTTATATGATTAGATTATGTTTTGAATTGGTTTTGAAGTGAAATTAGAATATATTTTTACCATTTTATCCAATGGTGGTCATTGGAATCAATTTCACTTTGAAATTAGACTTAAACTGGTGTCAATCTTTTGATACTTATTGTTTTGTAAAAACACGCTATTTGCTCTGGCAGCGAGAATTAATTATTAAATTATTTAATGTGACTTATATGATTTGAATTTTTTAAAATAGACTTAATTTTTGATTTCGGAATATCAAATATAGCTTAGGGTGAATTTTTGGTAATTTTCTGAAAAACTTCAATTTTTGATGAATAGTGAAACCACTAAGTGGTAATCAAGCAAACTGATTTTTCAGTTAAATGAAAGTTTACCACTAATGTGTATTTAATTTTGAAAATCCGACATACATGGTTGTCATTAAGAAGTAAAATGTGGTTCAATGAGATTAAAATAATTTTTTGGTGAATAGTAACTTATTAAGTTTTTAATCGCGATTAGTGGTAATTAGTGTAGTTTAAGGTATAAATAATGCTTTAATAATAGGAAATGACCTAGACACATGTCCCAAACTTATTGGTTGTGTCATGGACGACCAAGAAAATCCATGGGTCAACTTGGGGACCCCATGGAGACACTTTGGTTTGGAAATGACATAAATATCTTTTTATTAAATGTTAAAGTAAAAATGACACAAACAAGAGATGTTTTACAAAAACAATTTTTACATGGGGTTATAAAGATCAGATATTTGATTATAAATAGTCATTGGAAAGATAAAAGGATTTCCTACATCATAGTATATATTTATTATTTTTAGACATTAAATAAATTAAATTATTTATGACATAATAATGATGCAGCGATGACATCATTATTTGACGATTTAAATAAAATGGAATGATAATGTAAAATATATGAACTACACATGTCCAAAGCTTATTGGATGAGTGGATTTCGAAGCCTTATCACCTTATCCACGAATTATATAAATGTGGGACCTTTTGAAACCGAAACACATTTTCAAAATAAAGTAATATTTCTTTACATTCCAAAAGTGCCCCTCCTCTCCTCTTATAAAAGGCCCCCACCTCTACCTCATTTCACACACTACTCAATCCTTTGGCTCGGCCAACCCCTGCCCATTTACTCTCTCCACATCCCTCTCCTCATCCTAGAAGATTCCCTTTGTGCAGAATCCTTTCAAAGGAAGCCTTTAGACTCAAATCAAAAGGAGATACACTTTTAAAGGTAATTCATTCTCTCATGTTCATTTGTTTTATTTTGCTTCTCCAACCCCCTAAACTCTTTTTATTTACTTATTTTGTAACAACACCAGTATCTTAAATATACAAGGATGTTGTTATAATATTTATTTTAGCTAAACTCTCACACAACTACCTGAAATGGTTAAAGATCATACGGTTTCTGTGGATGGAGAAAGTCTGCCTCCCGAAACGATGATTGTTCAACACTCATTTAAAACCTTCAAAGGTGACCATTATGATTTCACTATTTTTATATATGATATATAATATGTTTATGTTTTCCTTAAGCTTCTGTTTTTTTCATTTTGGGCATACCTTTATGGTTTCCATTATGGGTAAACACGATATCTTCATTTTAGGAAGTGCGGACTACCGCCCCCTCAAAGTGATTTGATTCGTTAAATACCATATGTGGGACATATAAAGTATGGAACTATGATATTATATATGATATTATACTTTAATTATAATATACCTTTATATAATTATGATTCCATTCTATAAAATACGAAATAGAAATGAAAGTAGTGTTCATGCGTACGTACGGCTTACCGTCTCCATGAACGGTGCATTTCATTTCGTACCTCTAAATGATTATGTAATATTATAAATGCATATATTTACTGGATATATATGATATATATGATATCTAAATCATGAATACCATTCTGGATATAATGAACCTTTGACCAAATTAACAACATGTAAGTGTAAGAAGTCTATTTTTGACTTAAGAACCAAATACCGACAAAATGAACATTATTAACTTAACTGATTAAATGATGTTCATAACATGGTATAAAAGGAATAATGAACTTTAAAAAGGTTCTTAAGCAAGTAGAGATTAACTCAATTTTATTATTCAGGAGATTAAAGAACGGTCGGGTCAAGTCGGATACGAGGTATGGGACTTCGTCTCAATCTCCTTTCATTGAGGCATATTTTATTTTATACACAACTTTCTTTTCTACGGTGTATAAACCACTTTGACTTTTACGTTTATTCAAAAGGAATATTTTTTATACAAAGAATTTACTAAACGAAAAAAGGGAATGTTTTTGTCGTACGTATGCGGCGACAAAGACTTCTCCGCCGTCGTGACCGTTATTTGAGTTTTGGCTTCCTCTACAAGCCATACCTTCTTTTTAAAAGAAAAATAAATACCATGTTTTTCTTTTATTTTATTTTTGTATTGAAAATGGTTTTCATAATGTTTTTATATCAATGTGTTGTATTGATATCTCGTGATTGAAATGTGGAAATTTTATGTTTCCTTTATGCATGTTTTATGTGATATGATTTTGTTATGGTTCTTGGGCATTATTATGAAGACGGGTGGTTCCGTGATAAACTAAGGGCGGGTGAGCCCGTTATAGCTCTCCAATGCATTGGGTAACGCGAAGGAGTGAAACGTAAAGGTTTCTCTGAAGATATTTTAGGGAATATACTGTGATGGGTATTCCAAACGTAACCAAGAGGGTTACTCCCAACGTAAGAATGTTATGAATGCCTCAAGTTACCTTTATGTCTTATGATTTATATGATTTATTCATGATTTTATGAGGTATGTTAAAGTGCCTATGTTTTATGGGTAAAGTATGATTTCATTCTTATGTATATATGAACTCATGTTTCCTTTCCATGTTTTTTTTATAACCCATACTGAGTTTTTATGCTCATCCCAAGTTTTTGAAATGTTTTTCACAGGTCAAGGGAAAGGTACATGATAAGATGATAGAGTCAAGGATGTGTCAAGAAATAATCCATGTTTTATTTTAAATGTGTTTCAATTGATGTGAATGAAGAATACTATCTTTATGTAACCACTTTGTTTATATGTGGAATGTAATGCAAGTTTTATGATCTAATTCTCTAAAAACTCTAAACCCGAAAAGATCCTCAATGTGTAATCTTGTAACAACTCAAGATTAAGTAAGGTTTAAGGCTGGGGCCTTATAGTTGGTATCAAAGGTCGGTTTAGATAACTTTAGGAGTTAGAATTCTATTAAATGATTATCCGAAAATATTTTTTTTAAATGATATAGCATTTAAAGATTACCATGTTGCTTCATCTAAGACATGTTTGTTCAGAATGGTTTTCCGCAGAGGAAACAGGGAAGCAGTGCTAGGAAGGCAAATAGAAGGAAATAACCTTCCGAATCAGCATCCAGAAATGGTCAGAATTGGAACTGAATAGTTTGTTGCAGTAATGGCGCAGTTGACTCAAGCGATAAATGGCGGTGGTATCCATGCACGAGATCAGCCAGATCAACCGCAGAGGAACATGTCAGTGGTGGAACATTTCATGAGGCAACATCCACCATCATTCAGAGGATCATCTGACCCTGTGCTAGCTGAAGGGTGGATTAAATCACTGGAAAAGATTTTTGATGTTATGGGGTGTTCAGAAAATCAAAAGGTTAGTCTTGCTATATACCGTTTGGAGGGTGAAGCAGATCAGTGGTGGTCTATGGTTAAAAATATCAGGTACGCTGATGAGATTGATGCTCTTGACTGGGATGAATTCAAAGGTATGTTTCTTGATAAGTATTTTCCTAAGGCTGTTCGACTTAGGATGGAAAAGCAATTCTTGGAATTGAGGCAAGAGGAAGACTCAGTGGCTGCCTATGAAGAAAGGTTCACTCGATTGGCAAGGTATGCTCCAAATTTTATCCGGGACCTTGATAGTAAAATCAATCATTTTTACTCATGATTAAAGCCAAAATATCGAAGGGCATTAGCTTCTCGTGAGTTTAAAAGTTATGAAAAGCTTGTTCGATGTGCTGAGAAGGTGGAAATGGAGTTTGCCGATGACCAAGTTTTCTATAACAACCAGTAGAGGAAGAGACCGAGGTGGCAGGAGAAAGGTAATAATTCTTCAAAAAAAGTCTGATGGTAAGAGAACTATGTTTCCAGTTTGTGATAGATGTGGCAAAAGGCATACTGGGGAATGTCTTCTGAATTCTGGGAAGTGCTACCGATGTGGTAAGATGAGACATAAGGCTCGTGATTGCACTGAAAAGGATCAAGGTGAAGGTAAGAAAAAATTTGATTTATAGTTAGTGAAATGTTATAAATGAAATGAGATGGGTCACTATGCAAATGAGTGTCCGACAAGGAGCTTGAGTGATGGGAAGCAGTTAGACTACAAGCAAAAAGGGGTGGTGAAATCCTTTGCAACTACTTCAGCAGATGTCGGGCCATCAAATGAAGTTGTATCAGGTACTTTGTTTGTTTTTTCAGATTATGCCAGTGTGTTGTTTGATTCGGGGTCTACACATTCTTTCATCTCTGAAACCTTTTCTAGTAAAATGGGAATACCATCTCAAGAAATGACTCCTGAACTTTTGGTAAAAACACCTGGGGGGAATGTTGAGGCAAAAAGAATTTATAAGAATCTTCTTATCCTTATCTGTGGAAAGAACCTACTTGCAAACCTTATTGTTCTACCTCTAGTAGAGTTTGATGTTATCCTGGGTATGGATTGGCTCTCTATTTACCATGCTAAGATTGACTGTAGAGCTAAAGAAGTTTCTTTTCAGAAAGACTTTCAGTTTGTTTACAAGAATGAACCCTTACTTTTGATAACATATCAAGAGGCCGAGAAACTTGTGAATGATGGAAATGATTGTTACCTTGCACACATCATTGAAAATAAAGGAACTGTTCAGATTACTGATGTGCCAATGGTAAATGATATCCTGATTTTTTCCTGATGAGTTGCCTGGAATAATACCAGATCGGGAAGTTGAGTTTACTGTTGACTTAGTTCCTGATGCTAAGCCAATTTCAAAACCCCCTTATCGAATGGCACAAATTGAACTTTTAGAGTTGAAGGAGCAATTGCAAGATTTATTAGAGAAAGGTTTCATTAGAACTAGCACATCACCATGGGGTGCTCCTGTTTTATTTGTTAAAAAGAAAGATGGTTCTATGAGACTTTGCAATGATTATAGAGCCTTGAATAATATCACTATTAAGAACAAATATCCTTTTCCACATATTGATGATTTGTTTGATCAGCTCCAGGGAGCTCAGTTTTTTTCAAAGAATGACTTGAGATCGGGGTACCATCAGCAGAAGGTAAAGGAGGCAGATATTCCGAAGACCGCGTTCCGTACGAGATATGGCCATTATGAATTTGTAGTAATGCCTTTTGGGCTAACCAATGCACCTGCTGTATTCATCAACTTAATGAATAGAATTTCCCATGAGTTCTTGGATAAGTTTGTGGTGGTTTTCATTGATGATATTTTGGTGTTTTCTAAAAGTAAAGAAGAGCATGAAAGACATTAAAGGGTTATCTTACAAACCATAAAAGAAAAGAAACTGTATGGGAAATTCAGCAAGTGTGAGTTTTGGTTGCAAAAAATTTCTTTCCTTGGTCACATTGTTTCTAAAGATGGAATAACTGTTGATCCTGCAAAAACAAATGTTGTGGAAGAATGGCCAAGACCCACAAATGTAACCAAGATTCGTAGCTTCCTTGGTTTGGTGGGCTATTACCGAAGGATTGTTAGAAATTTTTCACGGTTATCTAGTCCAATGGATAAGCTAACTCGGAAGGGTGTTAAGTTTATCTGGACAAAAGAATGTGATGATTGTTTTCATGAATTGAAAAGAAGATTGGTGAATGCTCCAGTTTTGGCACTACCTTCTAGGAATGGTGAGTTTTTTATATACAGTGATGCTTCATTGAAAGGACTTGGTTGCGTCCTAATGCAGAATGATCAGGTAATTGCTTATGCTTCACGACAGTTGAAAACTCATGAGGTAAATTACCCTACACATGATTTAGAATTAGCTGCTGTTGTTTTTGCTTTAAAAATTTGGAGTCATCATTTGTATGGAGTAAAGTGTGAAATATATACCGATCACAAAAGTTTAAAGTATATATTCACTCAGAAAGAGTTAAACATGAGACAGAGGAGATGGCTGGAATTAATCAAAGATTATGATTGTAAAATTCATTACCATCCGGGAAAAGAAAATAAAGTGGCTGATGCTTTGAGTCGAAAAAGTAATGCTTCATTAACAATGTTGCATTTGGAACGTGATCCTTTGGTTAAGGATTTGATGAACTTTGGCATAGAATTTGTTGGTGTAGGGAGTCCTTCTGTTTTGTTTCAGGTATCAGTGAGATCATCTCTATCAGATAGAATCAAGCAAGCACAGAAGCAAGATAGTGAGTTGCAGAAAAAGGTAGAGCTGGTTCAGAAAGGTAAGTTGCCTGGATTCAACATTGATAATGATTGCGTTTTGAGATTTGGGAAGAGATTTTGTGTGCCTTGTGATTCACAGTTGAAGAGAGAGTTGTTATGTGAAGCTCATAGTTCTCCGTTTTCAGTTCATCCGGGCAGTACTAAGATGTATAGAGATCTACGGGAGTATTACTGGTGGGATAGAATGAAAAGAGATATTGCTGATTTTACTGTGAAGTGTTTGACATGTCTGCAGGTTAAAGCAGAGCGGCAGTTACCGAAAGGGATGCTTCAGCCTTTACCAGTGCCAGAGTGGAAATGGGAGAATATATCCATGGAATTTGTTGTTGGATTACCGAAGACATCTCGAGGTAATAATGCAATCTGGGTTATTGTTGATCGCTTGACCAAATCTGCTCATTTCCTTGCTATACGAGATACTTTCTCTCTTGATCAACTTTCCCGTTTGTATCTTAAATAGATAGTCAGGTTACATGGAGTTCCTCTCTCCATTGTATCGGATCGTGATCCCAGGTTTACTTCTAACTTTTGGAAAGGCCTTCAGAAGTCGTTGGGTACTGAATTAAATTTTAGTACATCTTTTCATCCTCAATCAGATGGGCAGTCAGAACGAACAATTCAGACATTGGAGGATATGCTACGAGCTTGTTCTATGGATTATCAGGGAAGTTGGGACCAACTTCTTTCTTTGGATGAGTTTTCATATAATAATAGTTTTCATTCCAGTATATAGATGGCACCATTTCAGGCATTATATGGGAAGCGGTGTCGAACTCCAGCTTTCTGGGATGAAGTGGGTGAAAGGAAGTTGATGGGACCAGAATTGGTAGAAGAGATGACAGAAAAAGTTCAGCTGATTCAAAAACACATGAGAACAGCTCAGAGCAGGCAGAAGAGTTATGCGGATAACCGGAGGAAGGATCTATCTTTCGAGGTAGGTGATCGTGTTTTTCTCAAGGTTTCTCCTTGGAAAAGTGTGATGAGATTTGGTAAGAAAGGAAAGTTGAGTCCAAGGTTCATTGGAACATATGAAATTCTGGAGAGAGTTGAATCAATTGCATACCTAGTGGATTTACCTCAGAGTTTATCTCAGATACAAAATGTTTTTCACGTTACAATGTTGAGAAAGTATATGCCAGATCCATCTCATGTTTTGAGTCCAGAGGTAGTTCAGCTGGAAGAGAACCTATCTTATGAGGAACAACCGGTCCAGATTCTTGACCACAGAGAGCAAGTGTTACGAAATAAGGTGATTAAGCAGGTAAAGGTTTTGTGGAAAAACCACATGATTGAAGAGGCAATATGGGAATCTGAAAATGCAATGAGGGATAAGTACCCCCATTTATTCGATAAGTAAATAAATTGTGGGGAAGAAATTTTCTAAAGGGGGGAAGGATGTAACATCCCAAGTAAGTAATGAATAATAGATATTTTTATCTATGTCTATTAATAATTAAGATAGTGTTATAGAGGCTTAAAATGAAAATAAATACAATCTTATGCATGGAATACACTAATATTCTTAAAAGATTGTTTTACTGCCTTTTGATGGCAAACCATTTTTGAATCTATATTTTGACAATTTTATAAACTATGTTTGTCAAAATAAACTTATCCTTTATGATTGGGACATCAAAATTTACCTTGTGTGAATTTTTGGTATTTTTCTGAGAATATTCATTTTTTTTATGAATAGTGAAAAATACTGCATTTTACATCAAAACTACTTTTTAACCTAATTTATTTATATGATTAGATTATGTTTTGAATTGGTTTTGAAGTGAAATTAGAATATATTTTTAACATTTTATCCAATGGTGGTCATTGGAATCAATTTCACTTTGAAATTAGACTTAAACTTGTGTCAATCTTTTGATACTTATTGTTTTGTAAAAACACGCTATTTGCTCTGGCAGCGGGAATTAATTTTTAAATTAATTAATGTGACTTATATGATTTGAATATTGTAAAATAGACTTCATTTTTGAATTCGGAATATCAAATATAGCTTAGGGTGAATTTTTGGTAATTTTCTGAAAAACATCAATTTTTGATGAATAGTGAAACCACTAAGTGGTAATCAAGCAAACAGATTTTTCAGATAAATGAAAGTTTACCACTAATGTGTATTGAATTTTGAAAATCCGACATACATGGTTGTCATTAAGAAGTAAAATGTGGTTCCATGAGATTAAAATATGTTTTTGGTGAATAGTAACTTATTAAGTTTTTAATCGCGATTAGTGGTAATTTGTGTAGTTTAAGGTATAAATAATGCCTTAATAATAGGAAATGACCTAGAAACATGTCCCAACCTTATGGGTTGTGTCATGTCCGACCAAGACAAACCATGGGTCAACTTGGGGACCCCATGGAGACACTTTGGTTTGGAAATGACATAAATAACTTTTTATTAAATGTTAAAGTAAAAATGGCACAAACAAGAGATGTTTTACGAAAACAATTTTTACATGGGGTTATAAAGATCGGATATTTTATTATAAATATTAATTGGAAATCTAAAAAGATTTCCTACATCATAGTATTTTTTTTTTGATTTTTAGACATTAAATAAATTAAATTATTTCTGACATAATAATGATGCAGCGATGACATCATTATTTGACGATTTAAATAAAATGGAAAGATAATGTAAAATATATGAACTACACATGTCCAAAACTTATTGGATGAGTGGATTTAGAAGCCTTATCACCTTATCCACGAATTATATCAATGTAGGACCTTTTGAAACCGAAACACATTTTCAAAATAAAGTAATATTTCTTTACTTTCCAAAAGTGCCCCTCCTCTCCTCTTATAAAAGGCCCCCACCTCTACCTCATTTCACACACTACTCAAGCCTTTGGCTCGGCCAACCCCTGCCTATTTACTCTCTCCACATACCTATCCTAATCCTATAGGATTCCCTTTGGGCAGAATCCTTTAAAAGAAAGCCTTTAGACTCAAATCAAAAGGAGATACACTTTTAATGGTAATTCATTCTCTCATGTTCATTTGTGTTATTTTGCTTCTCCAACCCCCTAAACTCTTTTTATTTACATATTTTGTAACAACACCAGTATATTAAATATACAAGGATGTTGTTATAATATTTATTTGAGCTACACTCTCACACAAATACATCAAATGGTTAAAGAACATACGGTTTTCGTGGATGGCGAAATTCTGCCTCCCGAAACGATGATTGTTCAACACTCATTTAACACCTTCAAAGGTGGCCATTATGATGTCACTATTTTTATATATGATATATAATATGTTTATGTTTTCCTTAAGCTTCTGTTTTTTTCATTTTGGGCATACCTTTATGGTTTCCATTATGGGTAAACACGATATCTTCATTTTAGGAAGTGCGGACTACCGCCCCCTCAAAGTGATTTGATTCGTTAAATACCATATGTGGGACATATAAAGGATGGAAATATGATATTATATATGATATTATACTGGAATTATAATATACCGTTATATCATTATGATTCCATTCTATAAAATACGAAATAGAAATGAAAGTAGCATTCATGCGTACGTACGGCTTACCGTCTCCATGAACGGTGCATTTCATTTCGTACCTCTAAATAATTGTGTAATATTATAAATGCATGTATGTACTGGATATATATGACATATATGATATCTACATCATGAATACCATTCTGGATATAATGAACCTTTGACCAAATTAACAACATGTAAGTGTAAGAAGTCTATTTTTGACTTAAGAACCAAATACCGACAAAATGAACATTATTAACTTAACTGATTACATGATGTTCATAACATGGTATAAAAGGAATAATGAACTTGGAAAAGGTTCTTAAGCAAGTAGAGATTAACTCAAGTTTTTTATTCAGGAGATTAAAGAACGATCGGGTCATGTCGGATACGAGGTATGGGACTTCGTCTCAATCTCCTTTCATTGAGGCGTATTTTATTTTATACAAAACTTTATTTTATACGGTCTATAAACCACTTTTACTTTTATGTTTATTCAAAAGGAATCTTTTTTATACAAAGCGTTTACTAAATGACAAAAGGGAATGTTTTTGTCGTACGTATGCGGCGACAACGACTTCTCTGCCGTCGTGACCGTTATTTGAGTTTCGGCTTCCTCTACAAGCCATACCTTCTTTTTAAAAGAAAAATAAATACCATGTTTTACTTTTCTTTTATTTTTGTATTGAAAATGGTTTTCATAATGTTTTTATATCAATGTGTTGTATTGATATCTCGTGATTGAAATTTGGAAATTTTATGTTTCCTTTATGCATGTTTTATGTGATATGATTATGTTATGGTTCTTGGGAATTATTATGAAGACGGGTGGTTCCGTGATAAACTAAGGGCGGGTGAGCCCGTTATAGCTCTCCAATGCATTGGGTAATGCGAAGGAGTGAAACATAAAGGTTTCTCCGAAAAGATTTTAGGGAATATACTGTGATGGGTATTCCAAACGTAACCAAGAGGGTTACTCCCTACGTAAGAATGTTATTAATGCCTCAAGTTACCTTTATGTCTTATGATTTCTATGATTTATTCATGATTTTATGAGGTATGTTAAAGTGCCTATGTTTTATGGGTAAAGTATGATTTCATTGTTATGTATATATGAACTCATGTTTCCTTTCAATGTTTTTTTATAACCCATACTGAGTTTTTATGCTCATCCCAAGTTTTTGAAATGTTTTTCACAGGTCAAGGGAAAGGTACATGATAAGATGATAGAGTCAAGGATGTGTCAAGAAATAATCCATGTTTTATTTTAAATGTGTTTCCATTGATGGGAATGAAGAATACTATCTTTATGTAACCACTTTGTTTATATGTGGAATGTAATGAAAGTTTTATGATCTAATTCTCAAAAACTCTAAACCCGAAAAGATACTCAATGTGTAATCTTGTAATAACTCAAGATTAAGTAAGGTTTAAGGCTGGGGCCTTATAGTTGGTATCAAAGGTCGGTTTAGATAACTTTAGGAG
The DNA here is from genome assembly GCA_963277665.1 of Viscum album. Classification (NCBI taxonomy): domain Eukaryota; kingdom Viridiplantae; phylum Streptophyta; class Magnoliopsida; order Santalales; family Viscaceae; genus Viscum; species Viscum album. Next base: position 144,680,542 of record OY728133.1, on the reverse strand, counting down.
TTAGAATTCTATTAAATTATTATCCAAAAATATTTTTTTTAAATGATATAGCATTTATAGATTACCATGTTGCTTCATCTAAGACATGTTTGTTCAGAATGGTTTTCCGCAGAGGAAACAGGGAAGCAGTGCTAGGAAGGCATACAGAAGGAAATAACCTTCCGAATCAGCATCCAGAAATGGTCGGAATTGGAACTTAACAGTTTGTTGCAGTAATGGCGCAGTTGACTCAAGTGATAAATGGCGGTGGTATCCATGCACGAGATCAGCCAGATCAACCGCAGAGGAACATGTCAGTGGTGGAACATTTCATGAGGCAACATCCACCATCATTCAGAGGATCATATGACCCTGTGCTAGCTGAAGGGTGGATTAAAGCACTGGAGAAGATTTTTGATGTTATGGGGTGTTCAGACAATCAAAAGGTTAGTCTTGCTATTTACCGTTTGGAGGGTGAAGCAGATCAGTGGTGGTCTATGGTTAAAAATATCCGGGACGCCGATGAGATTGATTCTCTTGACTGGGATGAATTCAAAGGTTTGTTTCTTGAGAAGTATTTTCCTAAGGCTGTTCGACTTAGGATGGAAAAGAAATTCTTGGAATTGAGGCAAGAGGAAGACTCAGTGGCTGCCTATGAAGAAAGGTTCACTCGATTGGCAAGGTATGCTCCAAATATTATCCGGGACCATGATAGTAAAATCAATCGTTTTTACTAAGGATTAAAGAAAAAATATCGAAGGGCATTAGCTTCTCGTGAGTTTAAAAGTTATGAAAAGCTTGATTGATGTTCTGAGAAGGTGGAAATGGAGTTTGTCGATGACCAAGTTTTCTATAACAACCAACAGAAGAAGAGACCGAGGTGGCAGGAGAACGGTAAGAATTCTTCAAAAAAAGTCTGATGGTAAGAGAACTAAGTTTCCAGTTTGTGATAGATGTGGCAAAAGGCATGCTGGGGAATGTCTTCTGAATTCTGGGAAGTGCTACCGATGTGGTAAGATGGGACATAAGGCTCGTGATTGCACTGAAAAGGATCAAGGTGAAAGTAAGAACAAATTTGATTTACAGTTAGTGAAATGTTATAAGTGCAATGAGATGGGTCACTATGCAAACGAGTGTCCGACAAGGAGCTTGAGTGATGGGAAGCAGTTAGACTACAAGCAGAAAGGGGTGGTGAAATCCTTTGCAACTACTTCAGCAGATGTCGGGCCATCAAATGAAGTTGTATCAGGTACTTTGTTTGTTTTTTCAGATTATGCCAGTGTGTTGTTTGATTCGGGGTCTACACATTCTTTCATCTCTGAAACCTTTTCTAGTAAAATGGGAATACCATCTCAAGAAATGACTCCTGAACTATTGGTAAAAACACCTGGGGGGAATGTTGAGGCAAAAAGAATTTATAAGAACCTTCCTATCCTTATCTGTGGAAAGAACCTACTTGCAAACCTTATTGTTCTACCTCTAGTAGAGTTTGATGTTATCCTGGGTATGGATTGACTCTCTATTTACCATGCTAAGATTGACTGTAGAGATAAAGAAGTTTCTTTTCAGAAATACATTTAGTTTGTTTATAAGAATGAACCCTTACTTTTGATAACATATCAAGAGGCCGAGAAACTTGTGAAATATGGAAATGAATATTACCTTGCACACATCGTTGAAAATAACGGAACTGTTCAGATTAATGATGTGCCAGTGGTAAATGAGTATCCTGATGTTTTTCCTGATGAGTTTCTTGGAATAATACCAGATCGGGAAGTTGAGTTTACTGTTGACTTAGTTCCTGATGCTAAGACAATTTCAAAACCCCCTTATCAAATGGCACAAATTGAACTTTTAGAGTTGAAGGAGCAATTGCATGATTTATTAGAGAAAGGTTTCATTAGACCTATCACATCACCATGGGTGCTCCTGTTTTATTTGTTAAAAAGAATGATGGTTCTATGAGACTTTGCATTGATTATAGAGCCTTGAATAATATCACTATTAAGAACAAATATCCTTTTCCTCATATCGATGATTTGTTTGATCAGCTCCAGGGAGCTCAGTTTTTTTCCAAGATTGACTTGAGATCGGGGTACCATCAGCTGAAGGTAAAGGAGGTAGATATTCCGAAGACCGCGTTCCGTACGAGATATGGTCATTATGAATTTGTAGTAATGCCTTTTGGGCTAACCAATGCACCTGCTGTATTCATGGACTTAATGAATATAATATTCCATGAGTTCGTGGATAAGTTTGTGGTGGTTTTCATTGATGATATTTTGGTGTTTTCTAAAAGTAAAGAGGAGCATGAAAGACATTTAAGGGTTATCTTACAAACCTTAAAAGAAAAGAAACTGTATGGGAAACTCAGCAAGTGTGAGTTTTGGTTGCAAATAATTTCTTTCCTTGGTCACATTGTTTCTAAAGATGGAATAACTGTTGATCCTGCAAAAACACAAGTTGTCGAAGAATGGCCAAGACCCACAAATGTAATCGAGATTCGTAGCTTCCTTGGTTTGGCGGGCTATTACCGAAGGTTTGTTAGAAATTTTTCACGGTTATCTAGTCCAATGACTAAGCTTAATCGGAAGGGTGTTAAGTTTATCTGGACAAAAGAATGTGATGATTGTTTTCAGGAATTGAAAAGAATATTGGTGAATGCTCCAGTTTTGGCACTACCTTCGAGGAATGGTGATTTTGTTATATACAGTGATTCTTCATTGAAAGGACTTGGTTGCGTTCTAATGCAGAATGATCAGGTAATTGCTTATGCTTCACGACAGTTGAAAACACATGAGGTAAATTTCCCTACACATGATTTGGAATTAGCTGCTGTTGTTTTTGCTTTAAAAATTTGGAGGCATCATTTGTATGGAGTAAATAGTGAAATATATACCGATCACAAAAGTTTAAAGTATATATTCACTTAGAAAGAGTTAAACATGAGACAGAGGAGATGGATGGAATTAATCAAAGATTATGATTGTACAATTCATTATCATCCGGGAAAAGCAAATAAAGTGGCTGATGCTTTGAGTCGAAAAAGTAATGCTTCATTAACAATGTTGTGTTTGGAACGTGATCCTTTGGTTAAGAATTTGATGAACATTGGCATAGAAGTTGTTGGTGCAGGGAGTCCTTCTGTTTTGTTTCAGGTATCAGTGAGATCATCTCTATCATATAGAATCAAGCAAGCACAGAAGCAAGATAGTGAGTTGCAGAAAAAGGTAGAGCTGGTTCAGAAAGGTATGTTGCCTGAATTCACAATTGATAATTATTGCGTTTTGAGATTTGGGAAGAGATTGTGTGTTCCTTGTGATTCACAGTTGAATAGAGAGTTGTTACGTGAAGCTCATAGTTCTCCGTTTTCAGTTCATCCGGGCATTACTAAGATGTATAGAGATCTGCGGGAGTATTACTGGGGGGATGGAATGAAAAGAGATATTGCTGATTTTACTGTGAAGTGTTTGACTTGTCAGTAGGTTAAAGCAGAGCGGAAGTTACCGAAAGGGATGCTTCAGCCTTTACCAGTGCCAGAGTGGAAATGGGAGAATATATCCATGGACTTTGTTGTTGGATTACCGAAGACATCTCGAGGTAATAATGCAATCTGGGTTATTGTTGATCGCTTGACCAAATCTGCTCATTTCCTTGCTATACGCGATACTTTCTCTCTTGATCAACTTTCCCGTTTGTATCTTAAAGAGATAGTCATGTTACATGGAGTTCCTCTCTCCATTGTATCGGATCGTGATCCCAGGTTTACTTCTAACTTTTGGAAAGGCCTTCAGAAGTCGTTGGGTACTGAATTAAATTTTAGTACAACTTTTCATCCTCAATCAGATGGGCAGTCAGAACGAACAATTCAGACATTGGAGGATATGCTACGAGCTTGTTCTATGGATTATCAGGGAAGTTGGGACCAACATCTTTCTTTGGTTGAGTTTTCATATAATAACAGTTTTCATTCCAGTATACAGATGGCACCATTTCAGGCATAATATGGGAAGCGGTGTTGAACTCCAGCTTTCTGTGATGAAGTGGGTGAAAGGAAGTTGATGGGACCAGAATTGGTAGAAGAGATGGCAGAAAAATTTCAGCTGATTCAGAAACACATGAGAACAGCTCAGAGCTGGCAGAAGAGTTATGCGGATAACCGGAGGAAGGATCTATCTTTCGAGGTAGGTGATCATGTTTTTCTCAAGGTTTCTCCTCGGAAAAGTGTGATGAGATTTGGTAAGAAAGGAAAGTTGAGTCCAAGGTTCATTGGACCATATGATATTCTGGAGAGAGTTGGATCAGTTGCATACCTAGTGGCTTTACCTCCGAGTTTATCTCAGGTACACAATGTTTTTCACGTTTCGATGTTGAGAAAGTATATGACATATCCACCTCATGTTTTGAGTCCAGAGGTAGTTCAGCTGGAAGAGAACCTATCTTATGAGGAACAACCGGTCCAGATTCTTGACCACAGGGAGCAAGTGTTACGAAATAAGGAGATTAAGCAGGTAAAGGTTTTGTGGAAAAACTACATGATTTAAGAGAAAACATGGGAATCTGAAAATGCAATGAGGGATAAGTACCCCCATTTATTCGATAAGTAAATAAATTGCGGGGACGCAATTTTCTAATGGGGGGAAGTATGTAACATCCCAAGTAAGTAATGAATAATAGATATTTTTATCTATGCCTATTAATGATTAAGATAGTGTTATAGAGGCTTAAAATGAAAATAAATACAATCTTATGCATGGAATACACTAATATTCTTAAAAGATTGTTTTACTGCCTTTTGATGGAAAACCATTTTTGAATCTATATTTTGACAATTTTATAAACTATGTTTGTCTAAATAAACTTATCTTTTATGATTTGGACATCAAAATTTACCTTGTGTGAATTTTTGGTATTTTTCTGACAATATTCATTTTTTTAATGAATAGTGAAAAATACTGCATTTTACATCAAAACTGATTTTTAACCTAATTTATTTATATGATTAGATTATGTTTGGAATTGGTTTTGAAGTGAAATTAGAATATATTTTTACCATTTTATCCAATGGTGGTCATTGGAATCAATTTCACATTGAAATTAGACTTAAACTGGTGTAAATCTTTTGATACTTATTGTTTTGTAAAAACACGCTATTTGCTATGGCAGTGGGAATTAATTATTAAATTAATTAATGTGACTTATATGATTTTAATTTTGTAAAATAGACTTCATTTTTGAATTCGGAATATCAAATATAGCTTAGGGTGAATTTTTGTTAATTTTCTTAAAAACTTCAATTTTTGATGAATAGTGAAACCACTAAGTGGTAATCAAGCAAACTGATTTTTCAGTTAAATAAAGTTTACCACTAATGTGTATTGAATTTTGAAAATCCGACATACATGGTAGTCATTAAGAAGTAAAATGTGGTTCAATGAGATTAAAATAATTTTTCGGTGAATAGTAACTTATTAAGTTTTTAATCGCGATTAGTGGTAATTAGTGTAGTTTAAGGTATAAATAATGTTTTAATAATAGGAAATGACCTAGAAACATGTCCCAACCTTATCGGTTGTGTCATGGCCGACCAAGACAAGCCATGGGTCATCTTGGGGACCCCATGGAGACACTCTGGTTTGGAAATGACATAAATAACTTTTTATTAAATGTTAAAGTAAAAATGACACAAACAAGAGATGTTTTACGAAAACAATTTTTACATGGGGTTATAAAGATCATATATTTGATTATAAATAGTCATTGGAAAGAAAATAAGATTTCCTACAACATAGTATTTTTTTATGATTTTTAGACATTAAATAAATTAAATTATTTATGAAATAATAATGATGCAGTGATGACATCATTATTTGACGATTTAAATAAAATGGAAAGATAATGTAAAATCTATGAACTACACATGTCCAAAAATTATTGGATGAGTGGATTTAGAAGCCTTATCACCTTATCCACGAATTATATCAATGTGGGACCTTTTGAAACCGAATCACATTTTCAAAATAAAGTAATATTTCTTTACTTTCCAAAAGTGCCCCTCCTCTCCTCTTATAAAAGGCCCCACCTCTACCTCATTTCACACACTACTCAAGCCTTTGGCTCGGCCAACCCCTGCCCATTTACTCTCCCCACATCCCTCTCCTCATCCTAGAGGATTCCCTTTGGGCAGAATCCTTTCAAAGGAAGCCTTTATACTCAAATCAAAAGGAGATACACTTTTAAAGGTAATTCATTCTCTCATGTTCATTTGTTTTATTTTGCTTCTCCAACCCCCTAAACTCTTTTTATTTACTTATTTTGTAAGAACACCAGTATCTTAAATATACAAGGATGTTGTTATAAAATTTATTTGATCTACACTCTCACACAACTACATCAAATGGTTAAAGAACATATGGTTTCCGTGGATGGCGAAATTCTGCCTCCCGAAATGATGATTGTTCAACACTCATTTAACACCTTCAAAGGTGGCCATTATAATGTCACTATTTTTATATATGATATATAATATGTTTATGTTTTCCTTAAGCTTATGTTTTTTTCATTTTGGTCATACCTTTATGGTTTCCATTATCGGTAAACACGATATCTTCATTTTAGGAAGTGCGGACTACCGCCCCCTCAAAGTGATTTGATTCGTTAAATACCATATGTGGTACATATAAAGGATTGAACTATGATATTATATATGATATTATACTGGAATTATAATATACCTTTATATCATTATGATTCCATTCTATAAAATACGAAATAGAAATGAAATTAGCGTTCATGCGTACGTACGGCTTACCGTCTCCATGAACGGTGAATTTCATTTCGTACCTCTAAATGATTATGTAAAATTATAAATGCATCTATGTACTGGATATATATGATATATATTATATATACATCATGAATACCATTCTGGATATAATGAACCATTGACCAAATTAACAACATGTAAGTGTAAGAAGTCTATTTTTGACTTAAGAACCAAATACCGACAAAATGAACATTATTAACTTAACTGATTAAATGATGTTCATAACATGGTATAAAAGGAATAATGAACTTGAAAAAGGTTCTTAAGAAATTAGAGATTAACTCAAGTTTATTATTCAGGAGATTAATGAACGGTCGGGTCAAGGTGGATACGAGGTATGGGACTTCCTCTCAATCTCCTTTCATTGAGGCATATTTTATTTTATACACAACATTCTTTTATATGGTGTATAAACCACTTTGACTTTTAAGTTTATTCAAAAGGAATCTTTTTTATACAAAGCGTTTACTAAACGACAAAAGGGAATGTTTTTGACGTACGTATGCGGCGACAACGACTTCTCCGCCGTCGTGACCGTTATTTGAGTTTCGGCTTCCTCTACAAGCCATACCTTCTTTTTAAAAGAAAAATAAATACCATGTTTTACTTTTCTTTTATTTTGGTATTGAAAATGGTTTTCATAATGTTTTTATATCAATTTTTTGTATTGATATCTCGTGATTGAAATGTGGAAATTTTATGTATCCTTTATGCATGTTTTATGTGATATTATTATGTTATGGTTCTTGGGCATTATTATGAAGACGGGTGGTTCCGTGATAAACTAAGGGCGGGTGAGCCCGTTATAGCTCTCCAATGCATTGGGTAACGCAAAGGAGTGAAACAATAAGGTTTTTCTGAAGAGATTTTAGGGAATATACTGTGATGGGTATTCCAAACGTAACCAAGAGGGTTACTCCCTACGTAAGAATGTTATGAATGCCTCAAGTTACCTTTATGTCTTATGATTTCTATGATTTATTCATGATTTTATGAGGTATGTTAAAGTGCCTATGTTTTATGGGTAAAGTGTGATTTCATTCTTATGTATATATGAACTCATGTTTCCTTTCCATGATTTTTTTATAACCCATACTGAGTTTTTATGCTCATCCCATGTTTTTGAAATGTTTTTCACAGGTCAAGGGAAAGGTACATGATAAGATGATAGAGTCAAGGATGTGTCAGGAAATAATCCATGTTTTATTTTAAATGTGTTTCCATTGATGGGAATGAAGAATACAATCTTTATGTAACCACTTTGTTTATATGTGGAATGTAATGCAAGTTTTATGGTCTAATTATCTAAAACTCTAAACCCAAAAAGATCCTCAATGTGTAATCTTGTAATAACTCAAGATTAAGTAAGGTTTAAGGTTGGGGCCTTATAGATTAAATCTGTGAATTTTTCTCCGAATAAAAAAATTTAACTTAGAAAAATTTTGAGAGAGAAAATGTATATTGAGAGGGAGAGATGAATAGAGAAAGGAGTGAAAAAAAATGAAAAAGGTATGGGGTATATATAGGTCACATGTTTTGCGATTGGATTATCTGAAAAGGCTGCAATTGAAAATAGAAACCACCTTTTAGTCATGGGATGTAGTTAATAAGGTATGTGAAACCAGATCTAAAAAAAATTCCAACCTGCCGACATACTATTTGCGGCGAGAGATAAATCCCATTAAAAGTAATAAATCCATTGTCAGGTATTTGTGATGAGTTTTTATGACTGTCACAAATACTGTTCCTGTAGTTTGTCTTGCAACTCATTCCAAAACATCGGTGACTGATAACGTATACTCGTTAGAAATACCCATTTTTCCAAAGTGGAGTAATGTAGAGAATATTAATATAAAAATATGAACAATATACGTATAAGATTTATCAGTCTTTAAAATAACATCCCCATAACATTATATATCTCACTTCATCCCAGATCATTGTAGGTATACACTTCTTTTGATATATGAATTCTTATGTATCCATATAAGTTCTTTTTTAAATGTTTTATTGTAAAAAATTACTCCTCCATAGGAAAGGTCGATCCCCAATACCATTGAAATTCGTAGATAAAGATCTAAAAAAATATTCTTCTGTTTGAATTGTTTTCGTATAATTACCATTTGTATAAGGTTGATAAAATGTGTTTAATTTAATCTTTGCATCAATGACTTGTTGAAGACATTGAAAGAACATTGAGGAACACCTTAGATCATGTTCATATACAATATAATGTTGTCCTCTAGGAAACCATACCACGTCCTCAATGTATATCCTATAATGCTAATAGAGATAGAAATTGTCCCAGAGAGTTTTCTAAGTGTTCTAACTTTGTAAGGCGATCGAGCATAACACAATTAGCTTTGTTCTCTTTATATGTATTTTTGAGTCCAATGACACAATCCATGGCGATGTTTTCTAATTTTCATTACGATATGAGTAATGACTGTAACATCCCATTAGACTTTTTCCTCTAAAGATTAACTTTTTAACATAACATGAACTGAGATTCTTGCAATTCAATATTTATCATTATTCCATTCCAATAATTATAATCATTCATATCTCTTTACAAATATGAAAATCAAGAATGGATATACAATAATGAACTATGATCATAGAATAACATCTTTATCTACAAATTATGTATGGATGAAACACATACACGCTTTTTGAATATTATCATTCTTTCATAATCGAGATTGATATCATGAACATTTCTCAAATTATTTTGTTTTTTCAGATCATCCTAATGTACCTCTTTAATTTTCACATAAATATATGGTTGAACATTCATTTTGGAAAAATAATATTTCCCCCTTCCATCAATATTTGAAACATCTATCATTTGAATATATATATATATATGATCTTTTTTATCCACATGATATATAATCTAACATTATCCCTTTGAATCATGTCTTGGTCAAATTTTTTACTTCCCAAGGGTGATAAGGTATTGAGCATTCATAACTCTCATTTATATGAAACATTCTTCTCTGAATCATATTTAACTATTTCTAAGTGCATATATACTTCATGAATTTATTTTTAATATATATATCACTCAATTCTTCAAATATATAGAGACTCCATATAATTAACATAAAAATTACAATGGTATAGTTCAAATTTTTATCTGGTTAATTTTTTTTATCAAAATTTACTTTTTTATGCATAAGCTATAACCATATCATTTTTCAAGAATATGAATCCCAATCCCTTAATTTATACAACACAAATGATTTTATACAGTTTTCCACTAAATATAATGAAAGAATGTGTGCAATGATTAAATATCCCATTAGATCCGTGGAATTTTCATCACATTCAACAGTCCAAAGATACATGGCTCCATTTCAAGTTAACATGGGGAGTAGATTTGAAAAACATGATAGGTTTTTAGAAAATCATTAATTTTTCAAATATAACAAAAAACATATGCTCTAAGTTACAATGGATGATATATAACAATATTAATTAACTTATATATTTTATGGGTCCATCAATATACCTTCTTTAAATATTATGTCCCAAAATTGATACTTTTTTATATCTGAAATTATTACATTGAAATTTTTTCATATAGCTCCTCTTTCATTAGTTTCAACAGTATAATTCTCAATTAATCAACATTATCATCCTTTCTCTTTTAATATATGATATTATCATCTATAAATTTGATATAAAATAATTATTAATGCATTTAAAAATACTCTATTCATTAAATACATTAATGTAATAGTGGAATTTTTAATACCCAATGGAATCACTATATACTCATAATGTTTATACCATGGCTAGAATGATGTATTTCAAAAATCATCCCAAAACATCAATTGATTATATCTATAATACTTCCAATAATGGAAATAAAATGAACTATTGATTGTATATAAATCAAGTCATTAATATATGTAAGGAGATACATTTTCTCAATTATGATCATGTTCTGTTAAAGGTATTCAATTATATGTGGCATTGGTCCATCATTCTTCATAGAAACATAACAGGTGCACCCCAAGAAGAAATAATCCTCAAAATTACTCTATTTTGATGTTTCTCCATATGTTTCATCTTAAATATAAAAAAAAATAAAGGCAGTTAAGTAGGAATTCCTTCACATGGGTGTTGCAGCAAGTATGAGTTCTATTATGAAATCAAGTACACATTTCAACAGAAGGTGAGACAAATATTCCGGAAAGACATTAACAAATTAATGTAAAATGGGAATTTATTTGATGTTGATTTTCTCCCTAATATCCTTATATATACTCCCATATTAAATGATAATCAATATCGATATATTAGATTTTATCATCTTTTTGAATTTTAAATCTTTCAAGTCACTGATAGACAATCATAGGTTGGTCTAGAATATCATATATGACATACCATAATTGGAATTTGATGTATGTTTTTCTATGACAAAAATTAAACAGAAAGATAAAATCAAATTAAACCTTAATTAAATGAATGAGGATTCAAGGTATCACATTCCCTAATAATTAACCATAGATGAATCATTATTTATGATGTAATCATCATACCATTAGAGTTTGTCACTACAAATTCAACATCTAATAATTTGTTATAAAAATTATCATTCATATATAATTTTCATGATATAGGGGAATATATATATATATATATATATATATTATAAAATAATACTCTTGAATATTGGGTCATACCTATCACCACCCCATCACCATCATTCTATCTTCATTCCCTTAGTACAACCAATATTGGATGAACAATTTTTTGGACTACTTTATCAAATGGATAAATCATTCATAGGTTCAATAAATCATGAATCATTTTTCAATAAATATCACTATAGGTTTAACCAATTTCTTTATTTGTAATAATCTATTCAATTCTTTCATGATGTATCGTGAATAATAAAAGTTTTTCCAATGAATAACACATGGGATCGTCAAAATAGGTGTGAATCATGCATAGTTTCAATGAACTAGGTTTCATCCGATTCCATATATATATAACCTTTTTTGAGATATTACCATATGGAAAATCATTTCTAGGGATGCATACACTTCTAGTATCCTGATATGGCTGTAGATTCATATAAAACCATAGTAAATTATATAACATACCATTGGAAATTATCTTATGATTAGGATAATCAAATGTATTCTCATTATGGTTTTTTCATCCTAGATTCTAATATATTAACTAAAACCTTATTTGACAACATTTATAATGAATCATCCATTTAATATATTAATATAACATAATAATATATGAAAATTCAAAACATTTCATAAATATAAACAATTCGACCATAAAATTATAGTTTCTTTAGTGACCAAACAGAATGTATTCATATTTCAGTAATGATATGCAATATATTCTAAAAATATCATCCCATAGACTAATCATTGTGGATATAAAATAATTAAACCAATCTTCATAACCATGAAAATGGAAATATATGAAATGGCTGTGATTAGATACTTACTAGAGGTATATATGTAATTTATCAACCTATTTTCATTTCAATGAAAAAGATAAACACAATGGTGTGATATTGTGAATATAACTGGAAACATTGATACCCAATATATTATAGCTCATAAACATGAAACAAGAAATTACACATTATCATTTCAAAATACTATATCCATAAGTGTATGAAATTATCATAAATCCATTATGAACCATAAAATCATGTGAAATATGTATGGAATTTTCATAATTATTTGAAAATTTTCATATATTATCATTAACAACCAAGACCATCTTATTATATCACATCAGTCATGTGCACTTGTTTCACATTTCATTACAGATTAGTAACAAACAAATTTTTCACATATTTGATCAAGACCATCATCCTATATATAATAGTGGGTTAAAAATATCCATTAATTTCCCATTATTATCTCATGAGAAAAAAAATCCTTACCCAATACATTGGAGGGAGATATAAGACCCAATCACCCTTGTTTATAATAACTCCAGCATCCTATTTTATAAAATAACCATCGTTATATGGTTATAACATACCACATTCCCATAAACAAAACCATACATAAGTTTCCACTAAGATCAGTGAAATCAATATTTTCAGAACCCTTGAAATAATGTGTTTCATAAGTATTTAATCAAACTGTAACCCACATAAAACAAATTTTTTCATAATCATTTCATAATAACATATCCCATTAAAAAATATTTTATTTTTATAAAATTTCATCATTTAATGGTAGAGTAACTCATGGAAAATTAATCATTTTTATAAACATGTATCATAATAAAAATCATAAACCATATAGACAATAAAATAATGATGGTATCATTGGATATTATCCCCTATAATGTTGATGTATCATCAAAGGCTTTCATCTTGATAAAAAATATCTTTAAAAATTCACTTGAAACATTTCATGAGAAAAATATCCTTTCCACTTTGAAATCAGTTATAAAAAATCAATAATCGTCTAAAATATTAAATAAAAAATTTTATATAAAAATAACATCGGAATCCATGATGGATTCTATAAATCATTTCTTTTTTTATGAAAACACGATATAACATTCTTTATATACATGTTAAAATACATAATCTTTTCACATTTCTAAGAAAAGTCAATAAGGCCTTCTTTGGAAAATGACATCAATATTACATTCAATCCATTTTTGATAAAGTTATCCAGGTGGATATATTAATTTAAATAATCATTGGAGAATAGAAAAACATTATTTAAAACATGTTTAGAAAACATGTATATGAAAGGAAAAAAGAATTTTCGACCAATGTGTCTAAAGAAGAATATTTTCCTTGAAAATTATAGTATCCAACCTCCGGAACCAATTATCGGTGCCTCGTGAAGTTTATCCATATAGACTCAAGTGTGCCTCCTCATATGCCAGAGTATGTTGACTAATACTATGGACCTAGGGTTTGATTATAGGTTGAATGTTACCTCATAGATAAAACTAGATCATGAATGTATATAATAAAGAATAAATAAAAGAATTAGATATTATAACAACTACATCATTCACCCTTAGTATAGGAAGCATTAATACTATATAAAAATTATTTTAAATAATAAAAAATTCACATCCAAGAATAATAAACAATATGTACATGTTTTGAATACCTGATAAAATACATTTTTTAATGATCATTATGTCATTTATGGATAAAAAATGATTACATGAGGACTATGGGATTAAAGAATATAACACATGATATTAAAAAATCCATAAATGGTAGAAATATCTATTACTTGTATCAAGAGAATGGAATCAAACCTCTACTCATGTACTATATCCTAGAAAAGTCAATCATGAATTATATATCAGATTCCTCCCATTTTTATACCATTAATCTTGTTGTCTCCATGGGTACCATAGTTGTCCCAAGTAGGGTGTGAGAATTTTTCCCTATAGTCCATGAAAATTATTTCTAAATCACCATTTTTTATGAAATATAAAATTAATAGTGTGCCAATATGTGTGAATTAAATTAAATAAATAAATAATAAATAACATACAGTTGGTCCATGCCCCTCAATGGGTACCCATATGATTCTACCCACAATGTCCAAAGTCGGATTATTGAACCAACGGAACCATTACAAGTAATACAATGTATGCATGGGTCTTCATAAAAAAGGAATCCAAAAAAGGGACCACCCCATGATTGTGATTTGGAAGGGTGATCCCAACCCTATTACCCCATCCAATCATTATTATACATAAATAAAAATAAAATGTCCTCACAAGTAAATACAATAAATCATTAGTCAAATATAGTATGGCTTTCAAAACCCATCAAAAGAGATTCATAAGGAATCCCAATGGTCCCTATATGATCCTACGATATAACCAATGCCATAAAGACAATCCAAGGAAATCCATAATTCCATCCCTAGTTTCACTATCCGCATGGTAACCTCTAAGCTTATCCCCCATTTCCAACATAGGAGACTGAGTATCAGTAGTGCACGACATCGCCATCTTGACAACGAGCCCATCCACAATTACTCTCATAGGGATAATATTTTATTAAATAGTATAATAAACTTCTTAGAGTGTCCATCCAAAAAAATACAAGGGTAACTCCCAAAACCCCCATAAGATCCATATAAATTGCATAGAGAGTCCACCCATGGATTCATATAGCCAGAATCAGTGTTCTCTCCCATATCATATGCATTTATTCCAAGGAATTTAAAATTCTTTAACATCATAATGAATTCCAATATCACATGCTAACATGCTAAAATAATAATTTTATCAATGACCACAATAATGGAATAAGGTATTTGGAAACAAGAATAATGAATAAGACTATTATTCATAAGCACATGGAAGGGGGTCATGGAATATTGTAAATGCATTGAGAAAAATGGCCCTACATCATGACCATAAATTCATCTTACTTTAATCCATTTATTAATTCTTTTATTACATGTTTGAAACACACATGGTGTTTAACATAAATAGGTATTGTTAAATAAATTTTTTTTGGTGGGAACACCCATGGGGTTGCTCCCAATAAGGATACTACACTTTAGATAGGTTTATCCACGATATATGGTTAAATCTACCTAAGAAACCATTATATTGACCTATTTAACAACCTATAGGTGTCCCAGATGGTTTTAGTGCTCTAAAAAAATAACATTATAATATTTATGAAACTTCTAGAAAACACATAGACAACCTTATTTTTTCTCAAATAAGACTTCAAATCTATTTTAGACCCCCAAATTGAGATATAAATAAAATTAATGAATAAATTTTCAACTTCCCTAAATTTCTTCCAACTATAGTCACACCTAAATAGTGAAAAATATGTAATAGACCCTTGAAATAGAAGGATGGTGATTTTATATAATTTCTCATTATTTATTACAAATATTAAAATAATGGATTTAGAGATAAAATGGAGGATTTATCTCCATCCAAAACATAAGAGGATGAGAGATCAAAGTGGTAGGAAAAGCAGTGTCCCATCACTAGAAATGATAGTGATAAGATTGGTTTAGAGTTTTATATACTTTAAGGGGAATATAAAATAATCACCCACTTTGATTGGAGATTAGGGCATGGTCAGAGTCTTATCCAAACCAAGAACCAATCTTGTTCCATACCACAAACCAATGATAACCCCAACATAAGCTAGGTGTACAATATGGATTACCTTGTATAGCCCATAAAAATCCATCTAAAGGTTTTATAATACATTTTATGGTTGTATTAACCTCCTTGAACTGTATCTTTGAAACCATGAAGATCACTTATACATATTTTCTCAGTCCACATGTTTAAGGAAACTGTGAAAAATAGGATGCATAGTTTCTCCTAAAAATGTTCCCTTGTCATCAAATCAATATTTTTCGTTTCCAGCCTCCAACCATGCCCTGGACGCCCTTGTGACCTCCTTACCTCCCTTAGGAAACAATATTAGGGACAAAATAAATAATTAAAGCCTAAAAAATGGTTAGTACAATTGAGAAAATATGGGGCATTACAACCTCCCCTCTTTAAGACATTGCCCTTATATTTTACTTCCATGAAAGGTAAAATGTACACATAGAAGAGATCTGACAAAATTGAATGTACATCAACCCCTTCTAATAGTTATTTTCTTGAATAATTTTATTCTACCACAGCACTCAGACTGGATGAACTGACCTTTATTATATAGCCTTTGTGCATTGATCAACCTACATATGGGATGTTCCCTAAAAGGAACAACAATTGTTAGATCAATATCTGTAGAGCCAAATGAATTATATGAGTCAGTATGACACAAGAAAGGAAATTATATAGAGAATACATCATCAGTGTCATGTTAGCTATCTGGTAATAACAATCTATTAACTTCTGGAATGACACATTTCACTATCTAGAATGGAATGATGTAACATGGTGATATTTTTCCTTCTCAATACTATTTTATATGACCCAATCATGGTTAATAAAAAAAAGATCCATTGTCCCACCATGAACTCCAAAGGTTTATAGAAATAATTAATATAATACTTTCTCTAGAACTAATCTATAGCCCTACATTTATGAATTGTATGGACTTGATTTGATGTTTCATGAAAGAGATGGGGACCTAGTGGAACTACATCACATGCCTTTAACAAGAAAAATGTATTACTAAATGGCCTACCATTAAGGGAATTTTAATGTACCATCTGAATTTTTCATTGAGAGCCATTTTTTTTTTGGAAAACCCCACTTGTGGTATGTTATTAACCATTGATCCATCAAAATAATGTAATCACGCTCTGAGCAGGTCCTATAACACTATTATTATCCACTAAGACTTATTGTCTATATGGGGGAGGTATAATGGATACCAAATAACCTATGAAGAATTTTCCATATACAACTATTTATTGAACCGCAATGTAATATATGTGTCTTGGTCTGATAAGACAGATTAGGGGACACCATGAAGTCACAAAATCTCCCAAATGTATAACCTCCCTAGATCATATATTTTGAAGGTCTCTTAGATTGGTACGAAGTTTGGTAATTTTTTACCTACCAACGATCACACATATTTCTTTGATACCTCTAAGGTATCATGGAAAGACTATCCATAAATCAATGGGGACATAATTTCATTTTCATTGAATAATGGATGGAGCCTTTCAATGACTATAAGGTCATTGGTTGTCAACCATTACATTTTAATAGGTGGAGAAATGAGTGATAAAACATAAAATATGCATCTTAATTCATAGAAATAAATACTAATGATGTATGTCAAAATATATCTTTCTATGCATACAATGAAGATCAAAAATTGAGGCATGATATTCACACATAAAATCTTCCCAAATATCCAAATGAAAAAAATACAATCTTCGTAAATTGTTTCATTATCATAAACTACCCAACCATGTGGTGAGTTCTCATAAGAGATAGATTCCCTCTTGATGAGGCCCTCCAGATCTGATAGTTGTCTCATTATTGCATGCTATAGAAGAGAGTAAATAAATTATAGAGTTCATAGAACTCATTTTCAATGTTGTTCCAATGCCACCAAGATTATGACATTAAAAAATTTCTACAACTACAACTACCTATTGGGATCCTTGATGCATTATCTCTATATCTTCTAGATCAGCCTGTTATTCACTACAATATCCATCTTGGGTGTATATGAATGCTCAATGTCAAACGACATGATGTTATCAACAGTCCTATGCTATCTCAATTTCATTTATCATTTTTTTGAGATTTATTTGAGACTTTTATGGTCCATGTAGACAAAAAAATTCTCACCCAAAATAAAATCACTCCAACATAAGAAGTAGTGGACCACCTAATCCAGCTCGAAGTCATGCATGGGATAATTCCACTCATGAGGCCTCATATGGAAGGAACCATATTATATAACCATATAATCCTTCATCATAACATAAATTATCTTGATTCACGATGCATTATAGTAAATAGTATAGAATCTACCCAGATCTGGACAAATTAAGTTGGCAATTGAATTCATTCTCCCACTAGTATCCTGAAAAGTCATCTCATAAGATTTAGAATAATGAATTGTTAATTATTCATTGTCATAACCATAAGGGTATCTATTGTTTTTGATAATTCTACTATGAATCTCCAATAATATCAATCCATCCCTAATAAGTTGTGAAAATAAAAAATGTTCTTTGGCTGCTCTTAGGAAACCACAACACTCGCCTTCTATAGGTTAGCATACCCTCATGCCTATGAAATTATAGAACTTAATAAATGAACCATACTGATCATAATGTGGAATTTTGAATTCCTAAAACACTGTTGGTTATAAATTATTGTATTATTCATGATATCATGATGGTTGGAATGGACATGTCTTGTTTGCGAATACAATAAGATTTCATTAAAAAACTACCACAAACAAATCTAGATATTGGTGGATAACCAATTTAATCATAGGCATAATGGATTCTAGAACAATCATAAGTCTGAATGGAATATATAGACACTCATACAAGTCATAACTACTCTAGAAAATTGTATACGGTATGTCAAGTGTTTTCACACGTACTTGATGGTAGCTTAACCTAAAATTTTTTCTTAGAGAAAATTTGTTGATCTCCAGTGCTGGTTGAAGAGGTCCTCTATATAAGGTATCAAATACCAGTTCTTTACCACGAGCTAGTTCAATCAACTGTAATACACACACAAATTGATGGATCCATTCCTCATTGTGGTGAAAAGTACCATTTGAACCCCATAACGATGTGTTGGGTCAAATAAAACTATTTTCATAATGATCTTAAAGTTTTTTTCACATGTTATTAGAGAAATATTGGTTCAATCATATAGGGAGGAGTGATCCATGTTTCTAATGTGGAACTATATCAATAGTAAACTCAACCTCTCTCTTTGGAGGTAATACTGATAAATCATCATGGAAGATATCCTTGAAAATAACAACAACAAGAGGTATTTCATCAATACATTTTCCTGGTTTTCACAAAAAGAGACTCACTATATGGGTTGTCACTATGCATATCATATGACACTTAGGTCCCACTCATGTATCCTGAATATCTCTTTCATTATTACAATTTAATGTGTTGGTCTCATGTAATGTAATAAACTCTCATAGGAAATAGCAATCTTGGTGGGCAAGGTAGTGGACATGAAAGTCTATACCAAGAATAGTGTTGAAACCAGTCATCATTGGAATGAAAAGATTCTATGTGAAGTGATACCCACCAATGTCAATGTGTCTCTCCATGAATTATCCTATATCCTCTAATCTGACCCCTATCAGGGTGTCAAAATTCATCATGACACTGGAATTTATTATTAATAGCAATAGAATTACAATAGATGCAGTGGATATGAAAGATTATGATGCACCATTATCAAATGGGGAATAACCAAAACTAGAGGCCATAAGAATAGTATCATGTACTGTATAAGGACATGGACTTAGACCCTTATACATAGCATGTACTGTGATGATATGTCATGAACGGGGCCCCTCATATACTTCAAGATAGGCCTTCATAAGAAAACTCTTTACATGATAAATCTCTGAGGCTTGAATGTATTGAACATAGACATATCCTTAGCCTAATCTTCTAGTAGAATACCAAAACCTATCCGAAAATGTTTTCATTGATCCAATACATGAGATAGGTGTCTGTATTGATCCTCCCACACAAGAAGATGGAGTAAAGACAAACATAAGTGTTGAAGGTGACCTATCCTACCATAATCTCTAAAAATTATTGGTTTCATTATATAATGAGTATTATTATGGTGTTGATAGACACACTGGTGACAAACCGCCTGAATTTCGGTGCATGTCACCAAGCTAGAACCATCCCCATGTGTACCCTAAAAACAGCTTATCATGCTTCCAAATGAACTATTTTCTACCATGGAACTAAACCATCCATGATCAAATGTATAGTTTATATAAGGTTTAATTCATTTATATGGTTTTAGTTCACTGTATATATAAATGTAGATATCTAGATGACATTAATCTATGATTTGATTATTTATACAATCTTATCATCAAATTGCCTTATCGTTGTCAACTCATCACCATACTAAGTCACAGAAAAATGATGGATCTCAGTGAAATGGGTAGAATACATGATCTAGGTCATTGTTCCATACTAAATAGGAATAAACATTAAATTGTTGTGTTCCCCCAAATTTCAATGGATAGAAGGTATCATATATGGAAATGTGTAATTCATTCTATTTTATAACATGATGATTCATAATCTTGGAGATGATGTTACGGTAGTGCTTCGTGATATCTCACAACATTTATGTAGGATTGACCATCTACTCTATATATATCTTAATATGGACAATTTTTGAAACCATGGATTTTGACCATGACTCAACATCATGTGGTCATCCATTCCCCCAATAGGTTGGAGAATGAAAATGCTATAATTCTTGGGTCAACTCTTCTATAGTAGGGGAGGTCGGGGAGAATCTTATAAGGACTCAATAAACTCAATGAAAATATCACATAACCATGCATTAGTACCCAATATAAGATCCATAAGAGGTGCTTCGGGTTAAAGTATAGAGGGTACTATGGGTGGATTAGGTCCCAACTCCTCTGAATCATGATTACCACCACATTCTTGGTTCATTCAACAAGTATTTATAGGATTCATAATTCTAAAAATTCCAATCCCAATAATAAGATAGAATTTATATTTTATTTGTTGAGAAATGACGAATGATATGGTACACAGTATTTATCTAATCAAGTTAGAACCATATTCCTTCCCCAAGATCTAGGTCTATGTGATGGAGAAATTGTCATAGAAGGATAATGTGAGACCCAACCTACTACCAACTACTGTTGTTGAGTTAGGGATAATGTCTCATATAGACCACTGGATGGTTGAGTATATAGAGTGTCAATGAAAAGGTATAGATCAAGTGTACATTAACTTTTTATTTGGAATCCTCATCTAACAGTAAATTTTTTTACAAACTATTGATTATTTTGGTCATTCAGTTTGTGTAATCATATATATATATATATCACATTCATGTTAATTGTTTCATCAATTACCATTTATAATGATCCATACACTTTATTTGTAAAATTTGGAACACTGAAAAACATTGACATTACTATTAAATATGAATAAGAGATTTAATAGGACATAAATAGTGATTTGAGTTAATGATCTACCATATTAATTTATAGTTCATTATTCATAAATTCTAGTCAGCAACAATCAATAAAATCAACTATTTTGGTATAATTAGTCAATTAAGGTGTCATCAATAATCTATGCGTGAAAACCCATTTAGATTGATGTAGGAATTTTAATTGAGCCAAATATTTCAATTCAATAAATACAAGATCACATTTTACAAAATAAAAAATAAGGCCCCACCCAAACATACAAAACATCATAAATGCATGGAGAATATAAATATTCTATGGTATGATTCATAAAAATTTGGTCATGAGATGAATTGTATGATGCTTGAATTTATACACCCTCATATCCTCAGTCCATAGTAGAAAGACCCATACAAATATTATCAACAGTAATAATGAAAAAAAGTGTGTGAAATCTGTAAATCAATAAAAATTAATAATAGACCAACATTAACCTAATGCATGAAATTTTGATTTCTCTTATATGTGGGTTAGATACTCTAAATATTGAGAAAATTTCCAAATTTGAGTATTCCAAATATCAATTCAAAACCCAAAATAATAATAGTAAAATTAAAAACTCTTACATACCACTTTGTAGGATCCATCCTCCGGATACACATTGCGATGTCCTGGGATGATTAGTGACATGACCCCAAGCATGCCTCAAATTATGCCAAAAAAATAAAATTATAATTTGGCGCATATTGTGTGACGTTGGAGAGAATACACAATCATAGATTAGAGTGGAGGACAAAGGTTTATATGAAATAATGAACAATATAATAATATATTATATCAATTGATCTAATTAACAACAATTTTGATGTAAAAAAATATGGAATAGGAAATAAGAAACCAGTAAAATCGTAGAAAAATAATACAGAGGATAAATATGAATAAATAACAGACAATAAATGATAATTATCATGATGTCATATAACTGTAAAATATGAGTACATGAGTAATAGTTGATATATATATACCACATGAAATCAAAAAATAAACAAATTGAGAATACGGATACTACTAGTATCCAATGAAAATGTTTGGCCCTCTACGCACATACACCATCCTAGAGAATTTAATCAAGCATTGGATGTGGATTCTTCCCTTTGTCTATATATGTAATCATGAAGTATACAGGGTACCAAAGATATCCCATGTATGGTGGGAGATAAAATCTATGCAGGCCACCACCAACTGTGACTATAAAAATGATGTCTGTGAAATATTAAATGAATAGTCTGCCTCTATAGGAGTATACAAGGAAATAAATAAATTAATCTTAGTCGGGTACCCAACTGATTATACCTACATTATCCTAATCCATATGTATGATCTAAGGGAATTTGTATGAGTAATAACTTATACCCATGGTTTATCATAAATAAATCGCTAAATGTGGTTAGAACCTATGATTGGGAGTTGTATTCGTTGTCACACCCATATGGCCTAATTCAATCATTCTCATACCATAATAATAATAATAATAATAATAATAATAATATGGTATAACATGTAATATAAAAAAGTAGTCCTTAATATATAGTATAGAATCCCAAGACCATCCCTGTCAATCCATACTAAATCCCAATGGTCATTAATGGATCCACTAATATACCAATACAATAAATTTAATCAATGGGGACCCATAACGACATCACTAATATCAATCATTATATGGTATCCTATGATATAATCCTAGGTATCTCGCACAGGGTAATGAGTATCACATGAGGCTTTACATATTAATCTTGACAGTGGGCCAATCCATGGTTTCTACCATAGGGAAATGACGTTAATCAACAGTATAATAATCCAACCATAGAGGATATCCAAGGCAATCCATGTGTCACTCTCAGCACATTCAATAATTCCAGATATAGATTATATTGATCCCTGTGAAGAACACCTTATTTTACAACACAAATTATCTCTCTACCTATAAACATGTAATGCATAGAATTTAAAATTCCATTACATCATTCCGAATTTCAATATCACATGATAACTTTCTAGGCCAAGTATTTATGCCCATCTGGAAATCATGGAGTAAGTTATTAAGGAGTTAAAATTTGGAATAAGATAACAAGGATTAACCATAAATAAGGGGTATAAGTAATATAGCATAAACATCAAAATAGAATAGAATATCTCATGTCCTATAATTCATCCTACTTCAATACAATTATTAATGATTTTATAAAAAGCGTGACGGACACACATGGTTGTTAAAACATCATGTTAATGGAACGTAATCCGCCTAAGGTAGGAACACCCATTATGTGGCTCCCAATATGGAAAACACCCCATTGATGGGTTTCTCTTTTAAATAAGGTCACGATTGACATGAGAAACCATTTTGATATATTTAATTATCATCTTAGATGCACTAATGAAAATTTCCAACAAGCGGTACAACATCTCACTATGTAATAGTGATTAAACTAGAAATAATATATTGACCACATACCTTAACCTCATAGAAGACAACTTTTTAGTTTTCAACCATTGATTCATTCTATGATGAGAGTTAAAAACGAAATATTCAAATTTAAAAAAAATTGGAAAAAAGTGGTTTCACCAAAATAGCGCAATAGAAGAGATGATCAACATTAGAAGAGGGATAGGGATTTTAGATCATACATTATGATTTCCAATGCATCAAATGGTGGAGGATTCAATGTTTAAATGGAGAAGTTGTCTCAATAACTTACTAAGTGGGGTGAGGGTTAAATAAGGGATGGGTAGGGGTGTTCTCTCGCTGAATATGAGAGGGACAATATAGGGTTCGAATTTTATGATTATTAAATGTAATTTCATAAATTCAATGATTTTTACAGTAGTGCGTGGTTTGGCTACATGGCTGGCCAAACCGTGCATCAACCATGCTCTATACCACTACCCAAAGAGCATCACCCCAAAATCTAGATGTATTGTTTCAATAACTGTGCACATCCCATTAAAAATATCATTTTTAAATTTTATGAGATATGGTTCACAAGAGTGTGGGCCTCCTTGAATGGTTTTAGAGAAACCGTGCGAGCCCTACTCTCAACTATCTCACACAACACAATTAGAAAAACATTGAGATTGGGGCAGGATAATTTCTTCTAACAATATGACACAATCATCCTTTCAAAAATTTTCATCTTCGATCTCTAAATAGTCCCCATGCCCCTGAAATGCCTCCTTTCTAACCATATACAATAATATTTGCAGCAAACCAATGAATTATAGTTGAAAAAATTAGTATGTACCTTTGAGAAATGTCATGATTTTAAAAAAATTATTTTTGAATCATGAGTATATAAATATAGGGATAATAAATTAAAAAATTTTATTTAAATAAATAACCAAATGATATGAAAACGTTTTATTTTAAATAATGTTACTATATTATATCTATTCATTGGAATCATATTATATACAACCTCGATAATGAATGAGATAGTATCATTAAACATTTAAAACATTGGTATCTTATGAATATTATTCCACAAGAAAAAAAAGATTGTTATATTAATATTTGTATCCTTTAACATTCCTAATCAGGAATGTAAAATAGATTCATGGATATAATATACACCACACTAATGAAACAAGTGGTGTATATGGAATGAGTTCCATGAAGATAAATGTTCATTGAAAACCACATACCATATGTATCGACTCCCATAATACACATTAAAACCTAATATTTAATAAATATATGTTAATTAGTCATCAATTAAATAAACATGATGATATATAATATCATATATTATTTATATACAACCTTTTATTACAAATTTATTAACAATTTCCTTGTTAAAAGCATGTTTCAGTTAATAATAGTTTCATTTTCAATGATGGTGTTAGTTTTTTATTTGATTCCATATTAAATTAATCATGGACCAATAATCTTAAGATTTTTCAGAATGACATATATATCACATATATTTATTATAGATGTAATTAGACTAATCCATTAATTTTATAGATAGAAAAGGGGTTACACTATTCATAGAGATGTTAGTCCATATGCAAGTGTGAATTCTATTTCCATTTTATCACATCATGAAATGAAATAAAGGTATATAATTTTTTAACATAATAGGAATTTTATTTCTATAATATATATCATGTATGTTTATTAAATTTTTCCTTACTACCTTCCATTTATATCGTAATTAATGACCAAATCTTAGAACATCGTGATGTGAGGGTCCTCCATACAAACATGTGCTGTCATCGTATTCCTAATAAATTGAATTTATGATGTTATATTGGATAATATAATTATTCACATAAAATTATTTCGTAATCATGAATTAAATATGATATATATGTCATTATATTCATATGTCTGAAGTGGTGAAGGAAAAAATTTTACATCAGTTCACGAGGTTGTTGTTCATCATACACATGGTTGGCAGTTTCATTTTCTATTTGAATTATGTGGAGTTAGACATAGTATATCCTATAGAGTAATTATTTTTTCCTACTAATACATTAAATTATTTATAAATACTATTCTAGATCTAGGAGTTGTGAGGTTGTCTGATTCCAAGCCATTTTGTACATTATTTTTATTTATAAAATTATTAAATATATTTTGAATTATGAATGTGTAATTAATTAAATAAAACAAGAATACTATTTATGAGGATGATCATATTGGTTAACCAAGTCCTATTTTGGGTCTAGATGGTGGTGTTTTCCCTACTAGTGACAACAAATGAGTTGTCGTTGGACATTTATACCCATTAATCATTGGTGATGCATTTATGTGATTAAATTAATTAAATTATTCAATTAATTACTACTATCCTTTATCCTAATAAAGGGTTATATAATCATTTTGATGTGGTTTAAGCTTCATAAAACTATTTTTTAATGAATATATCTTCTCATCCTCTCATTTCCATTGGCAAAGGAAGAGAAAAGATGAATGAATGATGAATCCACATAAATAGACATATCGAGATGTGGGATACAGAATAAATCCTTCTCCTTCGTTGAAGAACACATTCTTCATTGACTCCAAATTATCTAATACATGTAGGAATATTTTTTATCATATGTATGTATTGAATTTAATTTTTTATCATGTTAAAACTAAATTATTCATCATGTGTCTTTGATTCCAAACTCTGGATGACCCTAAGTACAAAATTTATTAAATTTTATCTCATTTTCTAACACTAGGTATGAATTATCAATCGTTGCCCAAGAACGCTAGTATGGTGATGATTAGAACCATCGTTTCTGATTCCTCTAATGCATCTCTCATTGAAATTATCACTATTTAATCCCCATGTATCCCAGTTCGATGATTTTTGGATTCCTCGAGCTCCAGTGGGGGCCAAAAAAGAGACTGAATTGTGGAACGGAAATAGATTTGCAAGAGATGCACAAATATGGAACTAGAATGATGAAGATATTACGAATATAATTTTTTTGCGATAATATGATATGGAATAGGAAATTAATGTGATTATAAGATCCATCAAAACAATAATTTTTGAATGAGATCGATATGTGACAAATGAGGAATGAATCCTCCTTTCTTCGACCAAATTAGTAGTTTTAGGAGTATATTTAAAACCCATTGAGAATTGTTGAAGTAGATTTGTAGTGAATATGATAATTAAGGATTAAATTTGATTTTTTTTGTAGAAAATCCGGACAACATCCCATGTTCAGTGAAGATCACATGGCCTGCGGCCTTCTTCATCTACGACGCTAGGGTTAGGGAAAACATAAGGATAGAAACATGTGTACTTCACATGAAATTACATGTAACAACTCTATGTGTGAGATGATCTCTATGAAGGAGAAGACATCAAGAGAATTCTTTTTTCTATTCAAAAATACACTACATGGTCACACGGGTAGCATCCCTTTAATATTGACAATTTTTGTATCGATTTACACGGACCGAGAGTCCATGAAAAATGACATAGTCAGCAGATACGACCAAATCCAATGATAGGTGGGACACTCCTTTTTCTATACATCCATGGTGTAGAATTTAACTTGGGATAGGACCAGTGTCCCTCAAGAGACACAACCAACCAGTGAATTGGGTGCCAACATCATGTACAGTTGGAGCTCACATGAGAAAAAATCATTCCTCCATATCACCTTTTCATGAAATATTCATTTTCCTCATGAGATGCATATGCAGATTTTTTTTCATCAAATGTTATTCCTCCCTCTAAAGAGAATTTAAATATACAATATGGATGTTCTAGGTTGTCATGTGTATATATGACACCCGAGGATGACAACGATTTTACAATCATACCAAGACACCCTTCATGTTGGACCCTACAGTAGGATATGGGTGCTGTAGTCTTTAATGAACATACGAGATAACCCACCCGGTTTGATGTATATATTATTAAAAAACAATAGATTTTGGGCTGACCCTTCAGTTGGGCATGTAGTGTATTCTACAGTGACAATACATGGGAGACCCTCCAGCTGTGACATGTAGTGTAGTCCCCAAAGAGAGATTCTGGGAAAACCACATACTTCCATAGGTATTGTAGTTCCTAACGATGATTATATCCGAACAATCCAATTGGTATGGGTAGTGTAGTCACCAATGAGATATTCTGGACTAATCGTCCATGTTAGCTGAGTAATATAGTCCCCAAAGATGACAACGGGCCAACCATCACGTTCGGATGGACAGTGCAATCCCTGGCAATGCCTTCTAGGATAACCGTCATGATTGGTTAGGAAGTATAGTCACTAATGAAAACATGATGACCTTCCCACTAGGATGGGCAGTGTAGTCCCTAACGATTCATAGAAGTCCATTGATTGTACAACAAAATGGTTAGGAATGGTTTGACATACCATAATACTAATGAGAATAAGGTGAACATTCCCCCTTAAGATGTTTCCTGGTGATGTCACGTAAAACCATGTTGGTAGGTCAGTACCAACAAAAGAAGATATTATCTTTTTGTATTGGTTTTTTTCCTTTTGACTTGTGTCTCTTGGAAAACTACATAAAGTGATGTGAATCATAAATGGTTTACCGTGGAACTATAGGCTACCCATATTCATTGAATGATATGAGAGATAGATATCCCTATAAACCTTTTTTTGTCTTCTTGGACTGAGAATATATATATATATATATCGATCTTGTTGTTGAAACAATTCAATGGGACTTTGTTAATCACTTTCAAAGAGAAGTGGAGATGCATAAGGTCACCAACATGAATTATATTTCTAGCATCTTGTGTTTGGATGTGTCTATTATCTATATATACATATTGAAGACTTGATGATAAGTTTAATTCCTCACCATAATAAGGTCATTATGATTAGATAAGTATACTATCATACTCTAGTAGGTTTGAGATACACTCATTCCACTCTTTTTTATAGGACCTTGTATCATTTAATGGTTATATTTGGTTGTATCTTTTACTTCTTCCCGTTCTCATTTTTTTTGGAAGATCTACTAGGTATTAATATACTCACCCATTCTTGGTATTTTCCCAACATTTTTCTTATCTTTTTCATATGTTGATTAGTTCGATCATGATTCTATAGGAGCATATGGATACATGCTGTGTGGACCGTGTATGTTTTCTATAGTTGGGATACATGAGATACGATCTCTTAGAGGATAATATTTTCATGCTGTCTTTTTGATAGGACCATATTCTAGTTTAGGCATGTGTTTATACCCAAGAGGTTCACGAATACCAATGTTACATTATAGTAGTTGCATTATTTTCTACTTTTCTATTCACTTTTTCTATATGGTGGTTGCACTCTATTCTATAGATTCATAGTAATAAGACTATCTCATGTTGTTTGAGCCTTCACAGTTTTTCTCCAACCCCTAGCCTAAATAGACTGGCATGGGGATGTGGTGACCTGATCCCCGACATTGGTTGGTTTTTGAGAGAGTGGTGTCAATACCATTTTATTTCATGGGATTACATTTAGAGGATCCATACAAATTAATTGGTTTTGGATTTAAGGAAAAGGGAAGAATTGTCTTGAGAGAATCTCTTAGAATAGGGAGTCTAGTGATGGTATGGGTGGTGGACGTATCCTTTCACTAGGACCCTGATTTCTTGTTTGACAACTCAACACCGTGAGACTGTTGTAGCATAGAACAATGGTATATGAATTCTATAGGGTTGAGTCTATAAAATAACTTCATAATTAAACTCCGGTTTTAATTGTTCATATATATATATTCTCATGTAATCATTATACACCTTCATAATTTTTTGGATACCTCCACAACACTAGTATACCAATATATGAGATTCGGTTGATGAAAAAGAACCAATGAATGATGAGACCTCAATTCAGAGTCCATCATGTTATCCCCTTCAACCTGGTTGACTAGTATCAGCACCTCCATCTGTTGTGTAGAAGATAGTCAAATTATGGTAGGATGATGATTCACACAGGCTGAGCACACACCGTGAGTTCTTAATGCAGTGACTACTATGGTACCGCATCAAGCCAGATATTTAAGAAGTTCAGGATTGGCTGGAG
The DNA here is from genome assembly GCA_963277665.1 of Viscum album. NCBI lineage: Eukaryota > Viridiplantae > Streptophyta > Magnoliopsida > Santalales > Viscaceae > Viscum > Viscum album. Next base: position 144,650,534 of record OY728133.1, on the reverse strand, counting down.
TTGGTTGTCAGACTATTTGGATTGGTTCGGACCGTGGTGGATCAGATGGTGGATTTGAATCCATAATTTTTAACTATGAATCTTACAGATGGATGATCTTATTTACCCCAATGTTCAATGAGTTGATACTATCGTGGGAAAACATTCAATAGATGTTTCATGAGGAGTACTACCCAAATACTTGAGTTACGTACAAATTTAGGAGCATCTAATGCTTCATATGGTAGGGATGTTTTTAGAAGAGTAAGCAGTGAGGTTCACTGACCTTAGGCACTACTCTCTTTACATGATCAAAGATGGTTATTTCTAAGCATGGATGTTTGATAGTGGACTCCATAAAGAGATTTGGGAATTCATTGTGCCTATCTGCATCGCCATCTATGTCGTGGTGCTGGAGAAGGAACATCTGATAGAGATATTCTTATCATAGAGATATAGATTTCTATAGAATTTTGTAGTTATTACATGGATGTGTTATATTTTTTAGAATGTTTTCATCAGAGGTCCCAGTATTGGAGACCCTTCCATGATTAGACTCAAAGGTGTGGGGGCACAGATCAGGGGAATCACAGAGAACTGGGAATCATGAAGAGGGTTGATACTACCCTGGTGTTGGGAGAGGATGCATGGCTTGAGGGTATCAGACCATGGGTACTGAGAATCTCAGATAGGCAGCAGATGGACAACTACAGTAGAGGAAAAACCATGATTTGGGATCACAACCAGTACATATACAGTGGTCCCCATGGTGGCAGAGCTGGTGGTGGTGCGAGAGGACCTATAAGAAGGGGAATGTGGTATGATTATATCCCACTACCACCAACAGGTAATCCATTTTTGGCCCAAGGATTTGGGGTTCTAGTCTATTGAATGCTAAAGAATATGGATGTCTATGACCATGCGACACACGAGATTATGTTTGGTATGAACTATGATTACTATAATATTTCATTTATATTAATAGAAATAGTACCTAGACATTATTATTTTTATTGACTCATTGTGATGGATCTGGAGCTCCTGGTATAGTTTCTAGAAAAAAAACAATACCTTGAGGTTAATACATTGAACAATTCCTCTGTATCGTTCATCTATTGGTCGTGCAAGATATCACTTGATGCAGAGTGATTCAAGTGGGAACTACTGGTTATCACGATGGAATTATATCAATTAATAAAGGGATTGGATTAGTTTTACATTCTTCCATTTTATATTTACTATCATTATAGGTTATTCATATATCTATGTGATGATGGGATGAGGTTGTCCTTTCTCGGTGAGAGAGACCTCATAGCAGGATGAGTTGGTGTTGTTTTCGAGAAGTTACAACCCACTACCCATCATCTATTGAGTATGAACCTTGGTGCATCATACTATTCAGGCATGTGGATTCCTTCAGTTATGGATGATTATATGGATGTGTTTCTAGAATATGTTCTTGAACTACCTCCATAGCGAGATATGGATATTTGTATTGACATGCTATCCGGGATAGCCCCCAATATATTCTTGTGAATATAGGATATAACCCACCATGATTTAGGAGACGAGGTAGTATTTAAATGACAATTTTCACAAAGGATTTACCAGACATAGTGCATCATAACTAGGTGGCCCTGGGTTTCATTTTGAACAAGTCATACGAGAGCATAACTCATTGCATGGATTATCGTTTCCTGAATCTGTCCATGATAATGATAAAGTACCCCATAACAATTTTTGAAGACATCTTTATTAGTTGAGAGGTTTGAGATGGTTCTGAATGATTGATCTCACATCTGACTACCACGATCTGCGGGTACCTAATGTTGACATTCCAATGTTTGAATTTCAATGATGCAATGGACTCTAAAAATTCCAAGTGATGCATTTTGGTGTGAAAAATCATCCTTTCCTTTTCATGGCATTTATTAACCAAATGTTCTTGTTATAGTTGGTCCAGTTGGTCATTATCTGCATCAATGACATAATTTTTTACTCAATGACATAGGAGGAGCAATTAGATAACATAAGGAGGTACGCTGATTTAATTCTAGAGAACCATCTTTGTCCCATGCTCTTGAAATTCTACTTCTAGATACATCAACATCACATTCTTGGGAATGAAATTTCCATGTAAGGTTTTTACCTATACCCAATGATGGTTGATGTAGTGATTTCTTGAAATACAACCAAGAACAAGCCTTTATTATGTATCTTTCTTGGTTTGTCATTGTACTATGAGAGTTTCATGGTAGAATTCTCGGAAATTGTAGCCCAATTGAACACATTAACATGAAAGGGAAAGTCGTTCACATATTCTGAGCTATGCTACAAGTCCTTTATGGAATTGAGGTAGTGGCTGATGATCAACCATGTTTTGAGACTAAAATAGACAGGTGTTGAGTTCATTGTATATAGAAATTCCTCTAGATAAGGGATTAATTTCATGTTGAATCAAAGACAAGTGGTCATCAAAAATGGGTCAAGGTAGCTATGAACCAATGCATATAACTATGAAAATCACGATTTGGATCTAGAAATGGTAGTCTTATCCTTGAGGATGTTGAGGAACTACCTTCCGGGAGACTACTTTGTGGTTTACTCAGACCACTAGAGAATCAAGCATGTCTTTACTTAGGGATTACTAATCATGAGTCAATGAAATTGGTTTGAAATCTTACAGGACAACAACATTGGCATATTAAATACTACAATGATGAGAAATGTTTTAGTATATTCCCAAGGTAGAATTTCCTAGGCTCACATTGTGAATGGAGCTTCAGAGCAGTTGTCTTTCTGGTAGCATACCCTCACATTACATGATGGTATATTTTTCCTCTAGTTGATGGTGTTGTATCCAACAATTTTCAAGAATTTTAAAGAGTGTCAGTTTGGGAGTCATTGAATGTGATATCTTGTGAGATTATATATCAATAAGTGATGCACCATACGGAAATTACGTGAGAGGGAATCACGAGATCATGGTCTAAGGATGAATATTCATCATAGTGACGATGCATGAGGAAGTGATGTGGGAGATCCTAAAATTGGAATAAGATAAACATAATAGTGTAGGGATGAAGTACCAGGGTCTTTAGTGAGTGTTTTGGTCATTCATCAAGATATGGAGTGCTACAGAGTTCATATAATGATACCTTACCTTTAAACAGTTTATGTCTATGAATAATGTCATAGTTGGGTTTCTATAGCCTCTTGATAGACCAAAGTGGAAATGTGATGACATGTCTATGGGCAGAAACCCAGTTCTTACACACATTTTAAAGAGACATGACAATATCAGAGTGATTGTGGACTGAATCATGAAGTCATCAAACTTCCTTGAAATCATGGAGTAGAGTTTGGTGTATAATTTGTGGTGGCTGTATGTGTGACAGATCATAAGACATCAAGGGGTACCTTCAATGATTGACATTGATCATGTTTATTGGTTTACATTATGATTATTGGATGACCGGTCGTAAGCATTCAAAACCCAAAAAAAAAATGAATATATCCATTCACCCACAGACTAATGGGAAGAACGACAACACTATCAATGTGTTAGAGGATATGTTGAGAGATGTTATATTGAATTTAGGCCGATGTTGGGTTGATCACCTTCATTTGATGGACATTTCATACAACAACTTCTACCAATCCACCATCCACAATGAACCATTTGAGGACATATAAGGGAGATCCCACATGTCACCCTTGTGTTGGAAAGAGACTGGAGAGTCATCTTTTCTGGGCCTAGAGTTGGTTTAGACAATAATAGAGAAGTAGCTGGTCATGCATGAATGGTTGAAGATGACCTGGAGAATAAATAAGTCATATGATGATGACTATCACATTCCCTTGGTGTTCTAGCAGCGGAATTATGTCCTCTTGATAGAATACAAATGATTTGGGATGTGTAGGTTCAATTGGGAAAGAAATATATCCACCAAGATCATTGGGACATTTGAGATAGTGTGGGGGATTTTTCATGGTTTCCTACGACCTCGCAATACCCCAACAACATGGGAAGGTGCACTTTGTCTTCTATGTGTTTTAACTGGGGAGAAACTTGCATGACCTTATTCACATTATTGACTGGGGTGAGAAAAACATTCATAATTGATCCAACATTATAGTGCACCTGGTAGTGATTAATGATCAACAAAATTGGATCCAACAAGAATGAGCCGGCCCACTGGTCTGAGATTTGTGGCAGCACAAAAACCTGAAGGAAAGTTCCTGAGAGAGGAATAGAATGATTCAGGATCAATTTCTATATTTTTTGTACTTTTTTAATATTATGAGAAAAAATATTGAATATGGTATTGATGTGAAGACCCATTTTTTCTGAATAATAATTTGATATATTTCTAAATATTATTCCTGATCAAGGGACTATGTCTTCATGAGATTCTTAGGCTTGGTGTTCAAAGAATAATTTTTAAAAAAATAGTAAGAATATTTTATATAACCAACACACAATTAATTAATGAAAATGGTATAAAAAAATATGCGGCTGATTAGATCAGAAATATGAGACAACAATTGGGTCTGAAACATTGTGTTTTCCCAAGGATCAACATTAAATGAGTCTTTTTGGGATGTTCAGAACCGATGCACATTGGGTGATTGTTTTTGTGTGTAAATGAATTATTTTATTCAATTAATTAAATAAATTAAATAACCTAATAAATTTTTATACATTTTTGGTAATGAGGTATTATACTCATAAATGTGTTCTACCAATGATGACTCCTTGTTATTATCTACTTTCCATTAGTGAATGATGAAAAATTATGAAAGAACAGTGTATCCATGGATCTAGATAGATTGAGATTAGAAGAATGCAAAAAAATAATCCTTATTCGTCAAAAATCACGTGTCGTATCCACAATGAATGATTCAATATAGGGATAACTCATCTATTGTGTTTTTACACCATGGATTAAATTTTTGGGCTTCTCGAAACATGTTGGGAAAAAATACCTCAAGGTAACATTGCAGCATTTTTGGGTTGATTGTGTTTGTTGAAAAAGAAGGTTTCCATGGTGAATTGTCATGTTCCATAGATATTGTTGACAATCAATGTTGAAAAAGAACTATTACAAAGGAATATACGATTTGGAGACGGTAGAAAGGAGCAGTACAAAGTTCAGTCATTTCCTAGTGTTTGCCAAATATTTGGGGTACAAAATTTGGAAGTTGGTGATCAGCGTGAAAAGTGGATATCCTTGAAGATCACATTAAAATATAGAAATGGAATGAGTTTTGCGAAGAAAGGCTTTATGGATTGAATTTCATGATGTCAAGAAAAATTTTTACCGCATTTTTTGCAATTATGTCATGCTTCGCGAACGATAGAGGATGAAGCACATCACGGTAGTGAAGGGCTTTGTGAAGGAGCTTCTCAGTGAAGTCTTGAAGGGATTGATGGTGATGCTCTGTGATTACATCAAGCTACGTGATTGGAAAATTTCCGTGGTTCTTCGTAAGGTTGAGAGAATTCCAATAGAAACTTCTGAGCTTCACGATTTGTGATGATGTGGAGTTGACTTCACGCGGATGTATCGAGGGTCGGTGGAATCATCTATAAGAAGAGGTTGACCCACTTGAGGGAAGAAGACATAGTTTTTGAAGAAAATATTTTTTTCTCAGTACGCGAAGGTGGTTCGTGAAGATAGTGGTCTTCATGAAAGAGAGGTGCTTCACGACGGCTAATCTAGCTCTTTGAATGGATGTGCACTTCATGAGGACACGTTATCTAAAGAGTGTGCTTCATGAAGACAAAGGATCTCCTCAAGGACATAAACGTTGCAAAGGTTAGAGTGTCGTGATAGTGCATTGCGAAAAGGCAGGAGCATCACAAATGCTTGTTTGAGCTTCGCGAAATTGATAGCCTCATGAAGTAGGGTTCATTGTGAAGGTATTTTCCAATGGAATTGATCAATGTTCGGCACAGAATGGTAATTCATCAGTGGATGAAATCTGATCTTTAATAGAGCATCTATCAACAGTTGGGGATGAATTCATTCATGATAATGAATAGACCAATAGGTCTATATATTGTGAGTGGATCTTTTTAATAAGTAGTGAGCTCACATCAGTTGAGAGAGCAGTGAGTTCTCAAATTGTGAGTGGTTGTAAACTAGGAGGGATAGTGATTCTACTTCATACTTGTAAACAGTAGTGTGCTTATAGTGGAATTGGTCTATCGGCACAGTGAAGGTGTATTCTCCTTGGACGTAGCCCAGTGAGGCTGAACCAAGTATAAATCATTGTGTCTTATGCATACTTTTATGTTTTATTCATACTCTGCATCGAGAAGGAGAGAGAAGAGAGTTTTGTCTAATAGAAAAACAAGATCAAAATGGTCAGTTGTTTTAATCTTTCATACCCTGATTCACCCCCCCTCTCATGTTATCTAGCCTAGTGGACCTAAAAAAACTAATTTCTTCAACTTTATCCATTGAATTCAAACAATTCATGAGTATATGGACCAAATTCATTATTGTTTATATTGTGTTCTATCCCTATCTTCCCATTCTCGATCACTGGGGAATAACGATAGGAATGTGATGAATAAGGCCATGTTTGTTTGGTGAATCCATCTCTTTTTGTTATCCTGATTATCACAGTGTAATCTCTATAGATGCAATATCAATGGTTGTTGAGTTATTAGGGCTTGATCGGGCACCTAGAAACATGGTTGAATCATGAAATGGAAATGGATTTGATGGAAATGCATTTATTGGGAAAAGGACTGATGTGGGGATGCACAATATGATGGTTTCGAGACAATATGTTTAAGAATAAAGCCACAGTGTTGTTCAGAGGATCTTTCAAAACCCACATTTTAGAACGAGGTTGATTCACGATCAACAATGAAGCCATCACATGTTCTATGGACAGATGACGAGTTTTTGGAGAGATTCGTGTTACATTGATCGTGGATGAAATGTATTTGAAGTGTAGAATATGATTCAGGAATAAAGTATATATTAAGTTAAAAATCTTGACTACATGTCATGTTCAATTATGAACACATGGCATATGACCTCCCACAACGGAGAAGCTACTGTTTGTGAAAGATAAAGATGACGTGACTTGTACTACACTTAACACATCATGTACCTCCCCCTTTGTGTAAAATGTTCCATGTGAAGAAATCCACGACTAGGAACATGTGATGTTCTAAGCACGCATACATGGAAAAGTCACATGGCCATCATCCATTTAGGACCAAAATTCCATGTACCAACAAACATTGACACAAGGTCTGAGTACATGTACAATGATAATGGACACAGTCCAGTACATAGATAGGCAGGACAAACCATGTAGTCCACCAACAAAGAGTTCAATTCTACATGGGATGGAACCCATTTTTAGACAGTGAAATGGAAAAGTAGGGAAGATGGAACATACACAGCGTGGGCCCCATCACATGATGAGTATTGTTTGATATTCCATGATAAAACATAAATCCTCGGTATCATCATTATTTTAAATCTTATTTTAGCCTCTAATATTCCTATCTTGATTGTTTTTATGCATAGAATGTGATGGTTTCATCATTAGTGGATTAAATATGAGATGTTCATTTTTTGTGTTGGCATCCATAGAGATGACACCCAATGATGGTGACGACATACATGCTTACCAGGACAACCTTCTGGGCTGACCATATAGAATTATATGGGTAATGTAGTCCCCAATGAACTTCTAGGATGACACTTCTACAATGATACATAGTGTAGTCCTTGATGACAGATTCTAGGCTGACCCTCCAGCTTGGTTATGAAGTGTAGTACCTGATGTTGATAACAAGATGACCATGCATTTAGGATGGATAGATTAGGACCCAAAGGGAGATTCCATGATAACCTTCTAGGTGACATTGGTAGTATATTCCCTAATGAGGTTATAATTATGACCTTCCAACATTGATCATTATTGTATTCCATGATGATAGATTCTTCAATGACCCTCTATATGGGCATAGTAGTGTTGTCCCCAACTATGATACTGTGCTGACCCTCAAACTAGGAAGGGTTGTGTAGTCCCCAATGAGTGATTTTGGGCCAATCCTCCAAATTAGATATGTAACTTAGTCCCCAATGTTATCGGGCTAATCCTCCAGTAGGGATGGGTAGTGTAGTCCCTCGTAATTCAAGGATGACCCTCGACAATGAGGTACATTGGAGAGGTCTATTTCAAATTACATATAGAGCCACAAGAAATATGGGATCTTTAGCCAGCAAGATGCGTCCTTTTTATGTGACCTAAAGCCATGATGGTGAGTCAGTGTTTACCAAAGCTGATAGTATCTAGGTGTGGTGATTTGAAAGCCTTAGAATTTTGACTCATGGGCTGATACAAGATGTGGTTGAAATTGAAAATGGTTTTACATTGGAATTGTCAACTAATCATCAATATGGGACGTTCTGTGACATAGAAATCCCCTAACCCACTCATTTGGGATTCATTATATATATATATATATATTCATAATAATATAGTACCCACTCCATGGGTCTTGGTTACTCTCCTTCCATGAGTGGCAAATATGAACAGAGTATACCACATAAATTATGTTTATTGATTCTCATTGTTGGAAGGGTCTTCTCTCAGGATATAAGTAGCGAATATTGTACGAGGAAAAAAATTTCTCACCCTTTCGAGCTCCTTGTGTTTTCACGAGTCTATATTCACACTCTTTTTTGTTTAGTTTCACTCTTTCAAATCACATTTACTATTAATTGTTCCATTTAATGATGGTTTTAACTCTTACTTATCCTTCTTCACCTTTTTGGGTCATTCTACATGGTTTGTATATAGTCACCCCTACATGGGACTATTGCAAAACGTGTCGGGTCTATTGAAGTGTTTGATCGGGTCGATCATGAATATATAAAAGCATATGGATACAGGGAACATATATCGCATATTACGGTCTCAGTTGGAATAAAAGATTTGGGATCTCTCATCATATACTCTTTTTTAGTTATATTCAGTTTTGGACCAGATTCTAGTTTGGGAATGTTTTTCCACTTTATATTTCAACAATCACTAACTTACCCTTGTGTGGACTAGATGATCATGCATGTCAATGTTGCATTTATTTAGTTTCATCTTTGTCTAATTTTCAATGAACATCTTCACCGAGTTGGATGATTTTGTGTTTAAAGTTTCTTGGGGAAGGCCACCCCACATTTTTTATGCCATTGGTGCTGGCCTCCAACCTCTGGTCCAGGGAGGCGGGTTTAGGGTAGTTATAGATCGAGTATCGACAGGGGTCAGATAATGACATATCGCGTTAAAATAATATCATTTATGTATATTAAAAATATTAGTATTATTATATTAAATTATGTTTATATAATATGAAATATGTGTATATTGAAATAAAATTTAAATTCATGGTCTAGAAGGACTCCTTTGCAAAAAATGATCTCCATGGGATTATTAAAGAATCCTTCTTAGGTTGGATTTCTGATAAAAAAATCAAGAATGTGAGGAAGAAATTAAATGCATTATTTGTGAGAGGATTTTATGAATCATTTGGTTTTAGATTTGTAGAGTGGAAAAGAGAGGGGGTTACCTTTTATATGCAGTGGGGAAGACATACATTGAGGTTTTTAGAAGAATAATGTGTATCAACATTTTTGAGTTCCAATGATTATCCTAATTTAATATTCTAAAAAAATCGATATATGTTAGCAATATTTCAACATAATGGTATATGAATATTTTATTAGGTTATTAACCCATTATATTTTTATTTTAACTCTTGATGAACTCATTTTAAAGAAAAACATAGTAATTCATTTTACTATTTTTACTACATAGTCTGATGAAACATTATGTTGAACTTGTTATATACTATTGATAATTGTGATTCCAAATATTTAATGAATATTTATAAGTTAAATTCACAAAATTGTTAAAATTGAATTTAAATGTAAAGTAACATACATAATGAAAAAACAGTATTCCAATGATAAAATCATCAGAATTATAGCTTGTTTTAATATGGAATATAAATATGAAACTGATTAAATTGATCTAAAATATAACAATAAATATATTATTAATATTTTTATAATTTTAAAAAAACTTACACAATTCGAACATTGAAAATTCTTTTAATGAAAAAGAGATTTATCAAAAAAAATCGGTAGTTTAATTATTAATCAAAATATTAAAAGTTTCAAATAAATTATAAAATAATCATTATATGAATTTTTTATAATTTCTTGAAAAAAAGGAAGTTAAATTTTTCAAATAATCGTTATAATAGTGTTATAATTTTATTTTATTATTTATCCGCAATAATTTAGATGGATCATTTATAGATAAAAAATTTATTTTTTATGCTTTAAAATACGTTATTAAAAATTATGTACTAAATTATAAGTATATTTTATTTATCTAAATAATTAAAAATTTATTAGATATATATGGTTATATTAAATAACACCACCAAATTTAATAGTGATTTTTTAATGATAAAGATTAAATAATAATACTAATACAATATCGTGGTTTATTAAAACTATGTGTTTCATGTAACAAAATATTTTGATGAAAATAGATAATTAAAGAAATAAATATATATATATCATAATATTTATGGGGTTTATAGGTATTGAAAGAACCATTGGAAAATGATTTCATGAAAAAAATATTCTTCTTTACTAATTTTACCATAACCCTAATCCTCCATCACATATTGATTTTGATGTTCATCAAATTCATTTCCCTCGAAAAAAATACAAAATGTTCTAGAATTTCTATTTGTTCTAGAAACACAAATGGTTCCTTTTCTTATTTTTGGATTTTTATTTTTTATTTTAGATTATATAATTTATACATTACTATTAGTATAAATGTTTCCATTCTTGATTGATCTTCTGTTTTAGGGTTATAAATGTATTGTATTTCATCATGATGAAGAGGTGGGAATGGCGGGTCGTAGAAACAATATCAGGATGTGTGAAAATAATAGTTATAGAAAACATATTAAATCTAATTTTGTAGATCTGATCCCTCAAATCCAATTGTGTTCTTGAAGAAATAACCATCAAATTTTAAATTGAAAAAATTTACCATAGAATATAAGGTATTAATTATTAACAAACACACAAAAAGACTGTAGATTCTAATTTTCATTACCAACTAGAATTGAAAAATGTCATTGTCATACCTATGGGTTATTCACCTCCCATTCCATGGGAACTAGCCTAGGTCTTAGTCCCTCTAGGCTCGGACACTATTCGTAATGTGCATAGGGTTATATACTGTCATTTCCTATTAAGGGAACTTTCAAACCATTCTTGGATTGGTGGGTCCCCTAGTGGGAGGCAAGCGTTAACCATAAAATTGTTTTCCGTGTGTGGATCTTGTAATCCCATTGGATTTATGGGACATGTAATTGGATTCATGACCACTGATCCTAAAGACCATGTCCTAAATACATATGAATTTAAGGGTAGTTTATCTCTTTAGGTTTTGATATGACATTAATTTTCATCCTATGCATGAGGGTTCTTTGTGTTTAAATATAATTGTTCCCCCCAAAACAACATATATAATTATATATTAATATATCCCAGACACACACCACTCCTTCCAAGGAAATAGTGTGAAAATTAAAACACAGCAGAGGTTAATACAACCTTGAAATTAACAATTATAATATATTAAAAACTACTATATTTTGGTTCATAATGGCCAATCCTAAAAAATAATTTATGATTGAAGTGGTTATTATATAATGAATGATGATGAGATAAGGGAAAATGAATAGTTATATGAGCCATATAAAACATTTGTTAATAAGAATGATCTTTCAGAATGGAGATGAGGTGTTTCGGATTGAAGTCATTAATTGAATGGTGATACTCTTTAATGAGATATGAAATTTACAGACCATGAAGATATAAAATCCTTTTCCTTATTAGAATATCATTACATAAAAACATCCACTTATGTTGTTCCAAATTAAAATAGATTCATTATTAACTATAGAAAAATATTGAAAATTAGTCCTGATACTACTTCTCATGTGTTGATATACCCAACAAGATGTTATGAAGGTATAAAAGACAAAAAATTAGAAATTTCAAGAAGATTAATTAATGATTTAATTGAACCATCAAGTTTTCATAACCTAGATCCATTATGAAATAAAGTATATTTTATATAAAAATAATTAAACTAAAAAGTAAGAACAAAAAATGATTCCAAATAAAATAATTTAAAATGATATAATCTCATATCATTTATGTTGAAAATAAACTCTTTATGTTCTATACTCTATTTCATCTCATATTAAATATCTTTCTTGGAAATTTTATTATTCTATAACTCTAGAAATATGTTTTTATTACCATGATATCCTTGAATTAATGTTATATTTATGATCCTAGATGGATCCATCGACATTATAGTGTGTGCCATGATATTTTTTTAAATTTTTATATATCACTACCACGAGAATGACATACCATTATATTAACCATTGAAATATCCTCATAGAACCTTTTAATATCCCATTCAACACCATGTGACTAAATCCAATCTCCGTAAACTACCTTGACACATTTTCATGTGACATTTATAGCTCTAAATAAAATGAAACATGACATATATACCTATTAAATATGTTTTTTTGGAAGTTTCTAAATAATTCATGGATCGTCCCAAACATAGTGAATCCCATAATAAATTATCTATGTCTCGATAATTCTTAAATATAATTGGAATGTACCTATGTAGGAATTCGTGTGATTGAAATGTATTGAAGGTAATTGAAAAATCTCATTCTAGTCTTGTTCCTTAAAACCTGCTTCAACAAGTCACATGGGAAACATTCCAAGCAGTATAATAGAATCCTCTAATAATATTATTTCTAGATCACTAAAATGAAAAATTCATATCATCATCAATCATAGAAACTACAAAAAAAGTGAAAACATAAGTACAATCAACATTGAATTCTGAAATCATCGAGGAGATTTGATTTGGATAACCTTACTTCATTAGGGGAGATCGATCAATCACCCAACAATGTTTCATTAATTGATTCTTTTTTAACTATTTCATCTGGATCAACTTCATCATTATATATTTATAAAAAAACTACCTTGACTATATGTCTCATTAAAATTAATTTTAACGTGAAATGACTGACAAAAGATTGAATTGGAATAACACAACTTCAATTCCACCTTCAAAGAGCCTTCATATTCATTCAACCTAAACTTAAAACCCTTATACCACTCATTTGGAGTATTCCCATCATCAAATAGAGAACAATTTTTTCATCAAAATAATTTATTATGGTACAACTGATAATTTCCTATGAGAACCATAACATTATTTTTGGCCAAGTATTAGTAAAATAAAAAATGATATCTTAAATCATAAAATAAATGAAATGATTTGAAATGATTTTTGTTTCCATGAATTTTTATGTCAATATTAAATTTTTTTTAAATTTCTCCCAACCATTATTGCAAAAAACAAATTAAAATAAATGAACATAAATTATTTTGGCTCAAATGAAACAAATAACCTTATGTTAAAAAATAACACATACATAAAAGATTAATGGGAATTCATTCCCAAGAAAAATAAACATAGATTATATCCGACAATATACAAAACCTAATTCCATGTTTGTCAAATGTAATAAATATATGAAAATGACAGAAATAGACCATTATAAAAACTATTTTTATTATGATTATTGTAAAAAATCAAAAAACAATATTTTTTTAATCAATCCTTATAATTTATATTACAAAAAATTAGGTAAACATTAATATATGGACATATACTAATTAAAAATTTAATAAATTAATTTAATATAGTCAAAATTATTAATTCATGAAATTGAAAATTATTTGTAATTTATTTATATTGTTTATTAATTAAAATTTTTTATTTGAAGATAATTAAAATTATTACTTCAAAAACATTACTAATTCAAAAATATTATTTCAATATACTTATTAAATCAAAAATATTAATTAAAAGAGTTTTTAATTCAAAATATTAACGATTTCATATTTATATTTTTTTTTATACATTAATTATTAATTTAGGATATACATAATTATTTATAATCAAAATAATCAATAATCAAAATTATTTATAATAAAAATTATTTTAATCACATTTATTTATACTCTAAATTATATATAATCATATTATTTATAAATTATTTATGATAATTTAAATAAAAGTAATTCTTAATAATATAAAATATTTAGATATGTGTAATAAAAATTATTTATATATGACTGTTATTATTTATAAATTATGTTGAACTCATAAAAATAGTAATTTAAAAATTATTATGAAAACATATTTATATAAGAATGAAAATATTTGGTATGTTATTAATTTTTTTAAAACAAACTCGACACAACACACACAATATGATAAAACACATATTGGGTCTCGACCCCTTGATGCATGCCCAAAACCAAACCCACCCAAACAAACTCACTAGTCTATGGGGGAATTTTTTTTATATTTATTAACAATAAAAATATCATATATTAAAATATTATTTCATAAAAATAGTATAGGCATGAATATAGTGAACTATTATCTTTATTCACAATTAAAGGCACCATGACTTTTAATTTATCAAGAAAATACAATGACTTTTCTATTTCAATGAGTATATATGAATTATTTAGGAAGATATTATAACTATTAATGTTTTCCACAATGTATTAAATATGTACATCAATGATTTGATGGATTTTTGCATGAATAAATAAAATAGACAATATGGATGTCTAAGAATCAACTAGAAACCTAATATACTCATAATGTTACAAATTAAATGTTGAATAGAATGAAAGGATATGACAACATAGCATGGATGGACAGTAGCTGTGTATTGGAACTCTGACAAAGGAACTAATGGATGTCTAGTTAATGTGGAACGACGTAGGACATTGAAGGAATAAAATGAATGAAGATTGACATAGTGAATATTATGTGAAATTTTAAAATCATCTAAATGATTCAAAAAATATCTATCAGAATCATTCCAATATTTTGATGTTATGAAACCACGGGTTTGATAGAAATGTTTCTTTCCACCCCCTAATATTTCCCATAAATATTTTCTCTCACCAAATTAAGGAAATACATATTAGTCTCCCTAAATCATTTCTCTACATCCCAAAAACTAACATTCAAAAAAGGTGTGTTTGTTTTTAGATCAGACATCTATATCTGGATGTCTAATTTCATCTTAATATCATTTGGGTCAATGAATCTTCAATCGACATAAATGTTGTTTTGTTCATAATTCTTTTAATTATTCAATTAAAAAATGATTGTTAGAAAAAAAATGTTTACAAAATAAATTTAAATATAATGAATTCGACTAAAATTAAAATAAAATTATATTTTATTAATTAAATAGCATTTATATCTAATTGATAAATAGATATAACAAATATTTTAAAATTTATAAATAATAATTTCAAAACAATTAAAATACTAAAAAAAATTCTAACTTAAATGATAACTACATTTGATAATTAAATAATTAATACAATCATAAATTTATAAATTATTTAAATAATATAATATAAAAAATAGTTCAAAAAATTAAAATATTATACATTAAAATAATTTAAAAAATTAAATAGAATCCTTAATTTTTTTCTCAATTTATTATATATATATAATTCATTAATTTAATATAATGTTTCTTAATTTAATATTTTACTTAAAAATTAAACCCAAAATTACAATTAACCATTTGAAAGCATATTTTATAATTAAAAACACATTACAAACAAAAAATGTGATGTTTAGGAAAATTAAAGAATTAATTTCCACATTAAATTTTTAAAAATTGGTTTTTTACATTCAAATAAAATATATTATTTGAATAATATATTTTTATCTTTAGATATCTGAAGAACCTTGTTACTTTTAAGGTATGACTTTTCCTACATTTGTCTTCTATTAAATTTTATCTATGGTTTTTTTACATTTAATTGGGAAAATCAATTTCAAGTAGAAATTTGCACGTCATCTAATAGGATTAAATGTCAAATAATCTATTCAATGATTTTTTTTAATTTGATTCCATATATGAAATGTTAAATTTTTGTTTTTTAATCCTAATATGACGTGTTTTCCCACATAATTTCAATTCATGGGATTCGACAATGTGGAAAGAATAAACATCTTATATTTCCCTGAGCATTCATTTTAATCAATATACATGGATTATATCTTTTTTCTACCTAAAACCATTACCTCTTGACTTTGAGCCGTCCCTCGATGATTTTAGAGTTTCCCAATACCTCTAGATCATCTGTTTATTGATTGATGATCTTGTTGGATTTGGTTTTTATTTTTGGGAAAGAAGTTATCTTATCTCTTCAATTGTCTATTTATTTCTTACATAGAGTTTCATAGATTGAATTGGGACTAATGGATCTATGAATTGTGTTGTTGATTCATGATTCTAGAATGTATTTCATTATCCCCATTTCCCTTGTTCTACAATACTGAATCACTATCCATGTGTATTATGTTGTGATCTTCATGGAATAAAATGTGGATCTATTTAAGATTGATCAACTAATATATCCTTGAAATTATCGTCTTTTAAAATTTCAGTCAATTGATTTTTGAAAACCCATTATGAAGATAACTATGATTTAGTTTTGATATTTTATGGTTTTTGTGACCCCCCCCCCCAATTTTAATTTATATTGATATTTGTGTCATATTTTTGAAATTAATGGAATTTTGAATTCATTTGATAATTGTTTGGATAAAAATGATTATATTGAATTTGTGAATGCCGATTTTTTGATTCATAATGAAAAATAAATTACCTATAAAAATCCTATGTTTTTTCAATGAGAATTTAAATTTTAATCATTAAATTTGTGAAATTAAAATATGAATTAAAATTTATTTGAAATGAAATGATATGGCCATTTTTTTGATTTATTGAACACATGAGAGGATAGGTATTTAGTGTTTTGTTTGGGAAAACAACACTATGTCGGTAATTCTCAAGAAATAGTTTTATGATGAAAACTATAAAAAATAGAGGTTAGAATATCATAACAACAATGAGATGTTGATGAGACTAATTTATCTTATGATTGAGGGTTGTTTGTAATGATATTACATGGTAATTAATTTGAGTGTTTAATGATCCAACAATAAGAAACTATAATACCATAGGTAAGATGTCCAAGGTGAATATGATTATTATTTTTATATCTCGAACTAATTTTCATCCAATGGGGATTTAGAGAAACCTTCAATATATATTAGTGCCATCTCGAGTGTTAGGGTAACAGAGTATTTAGAATAGTTTGTGAAAAAGATGGTTCAAAGGATCATGTTGTGCACATTTCCTTGATGTTAGTATGCAATTGAGATATCTTTCCTAGACATAAGAGGTGGTTAGGAGTGAATTCAAAAAAATATATCATTTTATCAAGCCTTGACAAACCATGGCTAGTCTGGGAAAGGCATATTGAGGAATAATTTAGTCATTCCCTTAGTTTGTATTGGGATAGGTTGAAAACCATATCGTGGTGTCTATGAAATGGGATTAATTATCATATCATTCTTGTTTTAGTTTTTTAACTGAGTAATATTCTAACATCGTGAATTTTTTACTCGTATTTTATCGTGTCATGACTCCATAATGATGATTGAGTAGGATCAGGGAGGATTATTCAGATGGAAAAAAATTAGTGAACTCCCTAGACCATAGTCTCATTGAGATTGTTGTGGGTGTTTTTTATGAATATGGAAAATCACCTACAATCATTTCCATTTATGTATCAGTGGTGGAACCTCATAGGGTTGAATAGAAAAATCATGCTCTTAAATTCCTTCATTGAAATCCCTCTGAATTTCAAGGCATGAATTATCCTAAAGTGGCCGAGTTTTGGTTTTGAATCATAGTGCATATTTATGAGTTCATGGAAATTTCTTATTCGACTAAGATGAAATGTGCCACCTTTAATATGATAGTGCCTAATAGAACATGGGGGTACATGATGGTGATAGATAATAAATACTAGTGTATACCATTGAATAAGTTCAATGTTTTTTCACATTATTGTTCATTCTAGATTCTATGGTGTTGGATAATGATATGGAATTTTTCAAACATGATCATGCTGACAGGACCATGAGAGAATATGCAAATCGATTCACTAATTTCATGCAGTTTTCACCTAATACATTTTTGAAGGAGAATATGAAGAATCAATTGTTAGGGATGGGTCTCCAATCTAATATTTGTTTTAAAGTATTATATTTGAATCTCTCCTATTATGTTAATATGCATGATAGAGTGTCGATGGTTGATCCTAACCTAACTGTTATGTTAGGTTTGATAATTGTTCCTTTTTCCTTTGAGGATGGTTTTGTGAGTTCTTATAAAGGTAAAAGAATATGTGATGATTCTCATGGTGGATACTAACAACATGGTTGTTCAATACATCATATAGTGTCTGTAAGAATCCATTTGAGTTGATTCTATTAAGGTAAGCATGAGAATTGGTAATGAGGATACACTGAGGCACCCTTGATTTGCAGCGCCAATGGGTGTTCATGAAAGTTGAATAAGTTTTTTATACATTATCAGAACTATGTATTGGAAGGGGATCATCCACAACATATAGTACTATAGTGCAGTCAAATTTTTCATGATCAAAGGGCTTTCATCTACGATAATTTGAAACGAAGATTCTTTCCATATTAGAAGAGTCTAGTGGAAGATGTTACAATTCTAGTGACTGTGAGGGGTATCATCACTATTGCTGTATAATTGGTTACTACATTATTTGATAATGAAGCATCTCATATGCTTAAATTGACCCATATTGTGAATCTTCTAATTCTTCATATTGTTATTTTTATTATGTGATGGATATTACTACACCATCGAAAATAATAGGGAGTAATTTCTATAATGTCCTTCCTATACATTATCATTATCAAAAAATGAGCATTCTATGTATTTGTTGGTTCTCAACATGATTCCTTTTGATGAATTCTTCAGAATCGATAATCTTATTACTAGTAAGACTCTAATTGACCATTATATTCAATGTGTCTCTATTAGTATGATAGTTTGAGTTTTAGGTATCTTTCATGGAGAAAAGGTCATGAGGATGATTATAGATGGAAATTTCTATATGAAGTTGGGGAATGTAATATTAGCATTTTATATTTGTCGGGATCATGAATAGTTCAGGGAATATCCTCCTCTAGTTTGAGTTGAGTTTACTAATCTGTTTTCTAATGATTTATATGGTTTTATAATCATAAGAGATGAATTTTTTATTTATTTAGATAATAATACCAAAATAGTATATATTCTTTCATAGGATATTCCACTAACTAAAAGGAATAATTTATTACTTAGTTGGATGATCAGTTAGAGAACGGATTTATACACCTTAGTGTATCACCATGGGTGTAATATTTTCTCTTTGTTAATAATGATGATGGGAAACATCACCTATGTTTTTATTACCTAAAACCCATCCATGGTACGATAATGAATAATTATGAATTATCATGAATTAAAAATAAATTAGATCTTTTGATTGTGGTCATGTGGTTTTTGAGTATTGATCATCAATATGGTTATCACAAATTTAGAATAAGAGGATACTCAATTCAGAAAACATCCCTGTAGAGTAGGGCTAGATATTATGAGTATCTTTTAATGAAATTGTATCTGAAGAACATTGTTTAACTCTTTTTGGATAAAGGAATATTATCTTCAATGAGTATCTTGATATATTTGTGGATGTCTTTTGGGATGAAATATTGGTTTAGTATTGGTCTAAGGAGGATCAACTGATTCATCTAAGATCAATTTTTAAATTGATTATAAATAATCGAAATTATGAGAAACTATTAAAATATGATTTCTAGATTTAAATTTGATGTTATAAGGACAAATTCTTTCAGAACATGGTATCAGAGTTGATCCTGATAGGTGAAACTATAATGAAATTGGAGAAACCACAAAATGTTTTTTAGGATAAAAAATTATTTGGTTTAGCTTCGTATTATTAGAAGTTGGTAATGGATTTATATATGTTGGTATATCATATGACTTCACTCACATGGATGGTTGTGTAGTTTGTTTTGGATGATCAATTTCAGATTTCATATGTTGAGCTAAAATTTCTTCTGACATCTGTGCTGGTGTTACTTTTTTTAGCTAGGCTGGGCTATTTAGTATTCTACGACACAAAATGTTTAGTTTTGGACTTTGTTCAAATATAGGTTGGTAACAAAATTTCCAATGGTCTATAATAACATATGTCTCATGAGAATAATTATAAAACCCATGATCTTAAATTTATTGTTCAAATTCATGTACAAGAGATTTGATGACAATACCCTTTTGGATAATGGGTTTCCATGTTTTCTAACCACAAGAGTTTAAGTTATATCCTCTCACATAAATAATCGAATCTTTCCTCAATATGTGTGTTAGAGTAACATTAATTATTGGATAATGATATTTTCTATTCTCTGGGGAATGGTAATATTATTGTTGATTCCTTGATCTAGAATCTTATGACAAATATTATGAAATAATTATCACAAGAGTGAAAATTTATGGAATTTTTTTGTAGTTTAATATATTATTTTGAGAAAAATATTTGGAGGTTGTCTTAGATAGTGTTTATAGTAATTCACCCTTATCAAGATGATTATTTAATAAAAAACATGATGATGAGTTCCATGTAATTAGAGACTCTCTTTATGGAACAAAAACTATTATTGAGTAGTCGTTCCCTATGGATGGTATTCAATGTTTTCAGAATTGGTTTTTTGTACTACTATCTACATGGAAATATATGATGGAGGATTAAAATATTTTACATGGGTAGTGAACCCATAATCTCATAATATTTTCTATGAAACGAGACATCAATTCCGACATCTATGTATGACCTACATGTCAAGATCAATAACCATAAACCATGTATCATAACTTTAGAAAGTAGGAAAACCTTGCATGTTCCATGTATCATATCAAGTATGAAAATTTGAGGAATGTGAATTACTATTTATAATTTCTACTATAGTTTTCATAGATGAATAACATGTTCCTTTTATCTAAACTATGAAGGTATATTTTTGATCCATCTAATTATTTGAGTGGGCGTGATCTTGAGGTTGGGCCTGATTTATCCAGTATAAAGCATCTAGTCAAGATTGTTAATTTAGATACAAATGTACATAATAAGAGGAAAATACCACAGTTTTGTGTTAATTGGATGAATTGTTTTAATTCTTATGAGATGTGGGATAAATATGTATTGTTGAGAGAGAAGTGGCATTACCTTTTTGATATGGAAGCATCTTGATAGCCATTCATGGGATTGGAAATATTTATGGTGTGGTGGTTATAAACCTGGATACCTTATAAGGTTTTCCTTCTTCATTGTTTGGTATTGAACTATTTTCATAGGGGAATTTTATTTTATATCATCATATTAATGTTTGTTCATATTATGTATTATCTTATAATATGCTAGCAATTTTGGTTCTAGTAAATATTTAGATACTAGAGGAATAACATTTTATTCATGAATGGATAAAAATATATATTAATTGATAATTATAGTTATTAATGTATGAAAAATTATTCATAGTTTTTTTATCTAGTAAATATGAGGTTAAATTCATGAATCAAGACTCAATAATGAATTTTTGTTAAGAAAAGAGGAATATCTATTTTCTCAAAAAATTTATCTAAATTGTAAAATAATTTATAAAAATCAATTATGATGAAGATAAATATAATATGTTAAATCTACAAAATATGCATTACATATATATATGAGAACTCTTTTTTGATCTTAATAACAAGGAATATTTTTATAATAAATTCATAGATAAATAATTATTTAGGAAATGATCTCCCATTCAGTTGGTCCAATGTAGATGTCCTTATGGGTCTTGGTGATGTCTCAATTTTCATTCACACAATGTATATCCCATCATTGTATGATTCTTGATTTTCATTGTATTGTAGCCTCATTCCCTTAATAAACTATGGATTCGAGGTGAAGTTTTATTTAGAAAATTTTAGATTACATATTATTAAAATAGATATTAAATAACTTTTTGGAATAAATTTGATCTTTGTAGAATAAATTTTATTTCAATCCATTTATATTGAACTCCATCAAATTGATTTGGAAACAAAATTGATGCATTACTTCATAAAAAATGATATAAAAACAAGAATTCCACAATTTCATAATATGAATGGGATAAATATCAGACATGTTTTATAATTTTAGCATGGATATATATAATATCATTGATAAAATATTTATATAAGGAATACATATATTCATTTTAAATCTATTTTATAAATTTTATAAAAATAATTTCTCTCCATGATTAAAAGTAATATGATAGTTTTACAAAAAAATTATTTTAATTTTATTTTATTTTAAAATAATTTATGTATAATTATTTTTCAGATTGATAAGAAAAAAAATTTATTTTAATATTTCTATAATAAACCCATGTTTATCATGAAAATACAATACATACATAATATTATCTCATACATAAATTTTAATAATAAAATTATTAGTTTCTATGAAATATTTTTATGAGTCATGTGTCCCTATACTAATTTTAATATCTATAATTATTATAAATTATATATTTTAGGATTCTTTATATATTTTTAAAATAAATTATAAATATATTAATTAAATTAAATTATTAATTTTTTCTATTAAAATATGTTTCTAAATGATAATGTTATGTTACAGTGGTATGGGTAACCTAAGTTAAAACATTATTATAGTCCATGTAGAAAAAACATGAGAAAAAGTGTGTTGTTAAGTTTTGGGTGGAGGATTAGCATTATGTTTTCCCCCAAATTATTATTGGATATTTTTTGGATTTTTATTATATATTAATTGAGTGACATTATTGATAAATAATTGTTTTACAAAAGTTCCCTTTTCTTAACATATAAAAGCAGACCACCACATCCCCAATATGAAACTCATTCCAAATCCTTATCTCAATAAATACCAAACCATTGAATATAATATAAAACCACACCATTAATTTGAAACCATCGTCATAATAAATGAACATTTTAAAGAGTCTCATAGAGTAAATCATGGGTTATCACCCAAGGGAATGTTATAACACTCAGACACCATTAATATTTTTTCACATCTAATACTCCTTACACGTCCCATCTAGCCATGAATGTATGATTAAATTATTTTACTACGCATAATTTTTTTTATAATAATTTAATATAAATTTTATACTTTAATGAAAAATAATTGAAAAAAATTAAATTGTAGATATTTGAGTGTCCATACATCATCATCTAGAAAAAACATGTTTTGATTTCCATAACCTCTAAACACATGAAAAACATTAAATGTTATTTAGTATGTAGGAATAATATTTTTGACATTACTATTATTTTTAAATGATTATTTAATACAATATATATGTCATACAAATAGTAATAGGCTTGAAAAACATTAACCATGTTAAATGGACATACCAAGACACCATTTTTTATTTTTTTGTATTTGGGATAAAAATAATAATTGTTTTAGTATTTTTCAAATGTAATAATCAATCAAATAAAAATGTATAATTTTTATGATTATGAATTTAATTTGTAAAAAAAATTATTATGGTTAACAAACAATTATTTATAAACACGTAAATAATCAAACAACCCAAATGAACAAACATTAAAAGAAATGATATTAACGTTTTTAAAAAAAATATATTAAATAGACCATATAATTTTTTTAAATGAATATGGTTTTTTGAAATATATTTAGTGTATAAAATTTATTAATGATGATGATATGTGGACATAAGGGGAATTTTTAAACACATGGTAAGTTATATTTCGTACTTCCTTCCTGAGTAGTTGGTTATGAATTATCTTTAATTTTTACTATTTTACAAAATTTTATTCTCTTAAAAATATTATAATAAATATATATATATATCCATTACCTACATACCTATAAAAATATTATTTTCTTTCATTGAGATATTAATTTTCTAGTACCCTTTGATAGTGGCACTTATACATAATCTCAATTTATATGAACTTTCATATTTCTTGTCTCATGTAAATAATTGACCCCATGAAATGTTTTTAATACATGAGTAGAAAATAAAAACAAATATTATTTTATAGTTAAATATTTGGTTAAATTATCAATTCATTGAAAATAATATGATCATTCTTTCGTAAAATATATCTTTAATTATTATATAAATCACCACCTAAATGTTTTTTTTTATTTCTATATAATTCGTAATACAATTATACATTTAAAATCCCAATTTATAAAATTTATCCCTTCCAAATTCTCTATGTTTTTTGATTTTATATTTCCAACATTTATATGAAATCATTAATATTTAGCCTTTTAATATGCATTAAACCTCAATAATGAATCCTACAGATTTCACATCTGTTTTATCATTATTATGATTTTTATATAGTTTTTTTCATAATATGTCACACATATATATGATTTCCTTATGTGATTAGTGTGGTTAGAATTATATAGACATCTAATAAAAATATTAATGATTTATATCTAGTGAGATGTTATTTATTGGACTAGGGAGTAAACCTTATCCACCGTGGTACATATAACACTATGTGTATTGGAATTGGAAGGGAACACATTCCACCTTGTTATGTTTTCCAATATATAATGATAATATTCAGAGTGACCTTGAGGATTGTTTATGATTCAATGTATAATTTTTTTCAACATATTTTATGATTCCATGATCATATGAAATTGACTTTATGCCATGTTTTTCCAATTGTAACCATTCGATTTAGGATATCATGTTCTGCCTTTTTAATATCATGATATGCTTTATTTTGATGTTTCTATCCCTTATAGATTTTTTAATATCACCCTTATCATTGTGTACCTTTAACCATGTAATTCAATGTAGTTATAGAGGTTTTATTAGATTTAAAATAATTAAGTGTAGTTTAAAATTAATATATTGTGTTTACATTTAAGATGTAATATTTTTGTATAGCCTATTATAATGGTATTATATATCAATGTCAATATCATTATTTTATTATTAATTATGTTAAAAATTATGAAATAAACTATGTTTAAGTCTTGGGTCACCAAATTTTTTATCAATGAAATGAGTAATTAATATTTGATGTTAGTATCATAGAACATCAGTAAAAACCCGCAGAGAGAATCCTAGTGGATATGACTACGTATTGTAGAACATCATAAAAATTTTATTTGGAAGCAATTTTTTTTAGTTTTCCTTACAATTACCTCCATCTCCCAATGATGGAATGTGAATGTAATATTTATAAAAATTATACCCAGTGGTTTAACACAAAATCTTGATTTTTGTGTACAAACTAATATATGCTCTGTTTCAAAAAATGAAACCTAACTACAAACCTATCAAAATGAACATGAAGGATTTTTGGTAAATAATATTTATTTTATAAACCATTATAAATTACTTAAAAATATATCTTAATTGAAAATAAAGAAAGACTTCCTTATTTCTAAATGACCTAGGATAACATAGAATAAAAATTATAGATACAAAATTCATGTTCATCACATCATGAATATATTAATAATTATATTCTTATGGTGTATCATTTATACATGTTTAAATATTGTTATTCAAATCCATAAATATTTTTTATATTATAAAATTATATGTAGTACAAATAATATTGTTAATCACCAGTGATACAGTGAACATGTAGACATCCATAAATAAATTCCAATCATGTTTTGAGTATGATGTAAGGGCCACATGAAATCAATGGAAAAACACATTCAGGTTATGAATAATAACATGAATTACATGGAATGTTCTAAAATTAATAATGTTTTTGTTTTATATTTATGAATTAGATGACTCTAAATTTTTTTGTGTATTTTAGGATACGATAACCACTTAATAATGTATAATATAAATTAAAACGATTTTATATATCATTCAGTGATCTCAAAATAAGAATGTCATCCAAAATCAATACCACATTCAATGAGAATCAACAAAATTGGTGGATACTTATAAATAATACAAAGTCAATTTAAGACCCATTATATAAGTAGTGGTATGATTTATATAGGTTATTTATCTAGAAATAGTTCCCTTATAAAATAAGTCATAAAATGGAGATCAAGTTCCCATTACTTAGGAAAAAGGAGGATTAATTAATATGATCTTGGGAAGTGAAATTTTCATATTTCACAACGTACAATAATATACTTATCTTTAAAAATGAATATAAAGATATTTATTCCTTTGAAGAATAAAACCATATCTATTAAGATATTTTAAAATTAAATAATTTTATAGTTATGAATAATTTTTCTAATGATCCTTAAAAGATGATATGTAAATATCTGATTATTAGTGACCTTTTAGAATAATGAAAATAAATCAATAATAAAGTATATATTTTGAGGATAAATTTATAAAACTTTTGTGGGAAGGAAAATACATCATCCCATGTCAAAATATTTATATGATGAACCCTGGAATCTATCTCAACGGTAATAAGTAATATTACTGATGTGGAATGGATGTTCGTTGACAAAAAAACTGAAGATATGAGAAAAATAAGCTCACTACTGTGATTGTTATCTAATATCCCTAGATCAATCCTCGACCACATGTTATATGTTTCAACTACATTTAACATGAGAAATATGTATACAATTTTATATAGAAACTTGTTTTTGAAGATGAGAAATTAAAAAACCCCAAAGGCCTAGAGATAATGTTGAATATTATGCAGTTTATACTGAAGTTGTGGATCATAAAACAGATGTGTTATAATTTCGTAAAGTTATTCTTTCCATAATGATAGATGTAATATTTTATTTTTATTATATGAACACTTTAATTTAATTATTTTTTAGTAAAACATTATAAAATCCACTAAAATGAAGATTTTTTATTACTGAAAAGTTATAATGGAGTGATTATTGAATATCATGTACATAACTCTTCCCTAGTAGATATCTACACTATAAATCACTAATAAACCCTTTCCAAAATCATTTTAGGGTAATTTTGTTATATATTAGGTATGTACTGCATTTTTCTATATTGATATCATTGAAAATGCTGAGAATATAAAATCACCATTTATAATCTGAATTACCCTACAAATATATAAAAATGTAATGTGGGAAAATAATCTATATTGGACTCTTATTCAGTTAGCAGGATATTTATTCCTTATGTGCAAGAATATTTTCTGAAATTACTAAAAGGGACAAGGAGGGAACTCATGATGACATGATCATTATAAGGGATTACAATGAATCATTTGATAAAAAATTTCCTAGTATTTCCATATCATATAGGTTCTGTTTACAATTGAACTTATACAATGATATCTACCAATATATAGGACACTTTGTAGAATTTACCATATATAACATTAAATGGTAATGATAAAATTACAACAATATATGGATGTGGGTTTCATACACCTTTGTGCTTCACCATGGTGTTCAACAATACAAATTTTCAAGAAGAATAATATATTTAAGAGTCATTACATAAATTATCATGAACTCGATAAGGTGGTGATTAAGAAGAATGATAATTTTACAATGATTTGTTAATTTTTTGACAAGATACATAAATCTCTATATTATCTAATGTAATCCTTTAGTCAAGTTATCATAATTTAATGGTGGAGAATGATGAAATTAAACATACTACCATCTATATAAAGTACATGAAATACTATTTCATAGTATTTCCATTTGAAATAATGATTGATTTAGTATTCTTCATATACTAAATGGAATATCTGTTTAGATATTACGTGGGTAAATTTAAGGTTCTATTTATAGACTATATTATCTTAATATCTAAGGGAAATTAGGAACATCATAAAAATTTGTAAACACTTATGATGATATTTTGGAAGGATAAATTATATGAAAATTATAGTAAATTAGATTTATTATGGAGGAATTTCCATTCATAGAGATTATTATTATAAGTAATTTGATATATGATGAACCTTCAAAGACTTTGGTGATTTTTGAGTGGCTTATACAATTATAAGTAATGGAGATCAGTACATTCGATGGATTACCATGATACAATGAAATATCTGTGTGTAAATATTCATTATTAAAATACAAAGTAACTAATATAAATAACAAGGTATTGAATTATTTCTGAAACAATAGTTTGGTGACAACATCGTGGAGATGATGAAAAGGTTAACCACTACACCGGTAATCACACAATCAAGAATTTGGAATGTTCTTGAGATATACAGTGATTCTGCATATAAGATTTTTTATTGTATACTAATCCAGTATTATAATGTGATAAACTATACATATATACATTTTATGGTTTTTAATAAAAATTTAAGATAAAAGATCTAATGTTGGATTTGTAAATCTATATTTTAAAAATATATAGGAATTATCTCTATGAATATTTTTGTGACATAGATACCAAAAAAAGTTATCAATATATATATATATATATATATTCACATAGAATATTCTTAATATTATCTGATGAAGGGAGATAATGATACTCAATTATTACAATTTTTAAATCCACTACCTTCTTGGGAGATTCACAAAGTTATTTAAAATTAGTTTATAAAATATCTTGAAACCTTTTCTAGTATGTATATTGATTATGATCCGATCTTCATGGACCTGAAAATGATAGAACTGTGAATACTGTATAATTTATCATCATACTACTTTTCTCCAATGGTTTCTCATCCATTAAAACATGAGATTATAAACCAAGTTCAAAGGATTGATATAAAGAGTTAGAAGAAGGATGAGTTCATGGGGAAGAAAAATATGCAATCATTCATTGTTTATGATGAAGTATATGTGACATATAAGAACCATGCATCTCTTACAATAAAGCCATAGATTAATAAAAGGATACACAGTGAGGATTATTGATAAAAATTCTATACTAAACTATAAATAATGAAAATTTATTGAGATATACGAGAATAAAATAGGTGGGATAATTTGAAAATGTAGATTGAAAAATATACAACAACATTACTACTGAGTCAAATGGTAATGAAATAGAAGAAAATTTAAAAAGGTATGAGGCAACCATTTTCCACCCATAAAAGGTAATGAGTATATATAACCATATGTTTTATAAACTGCCATTTTAATACATCCAAATGGAAAAACACTATATAGGATTCGTATGACCACATAGTAAATATGACTCACTTAATTTCTATTTTTAGTTAATTCACAATAAATATACATGAAATAATATCCATTATTAATGTGGTAAGGCTTCACGAACACAATAATAAATTATTTCTTCTTAAGATCTTTATATCACCTCAACATTCTGGAATATAATTAATCATGGTCAAAACATAGATATGAACATCATAATGGCTTATCATTCCCATAGTGTTATTGATCCTTAATTAAAAATTCATACTATTGAGGAAATGATGAGATATTTCTCTAAGGACTTCAATTGATCCTGGGATAAAGATATTTCATTCATTCAGTACCCCTGAAATAATATTTTGCAATTATTATATCTAATTTAATTATTTGAAAACCTCTTTGGGAATAAATTTTTAACACCATTATGTTTAGATGATGTTATATAATGGATATTTATATGAACATTGATAGTGTAATAAATATTGAAAAAGGTCAAAATTATTTTGCAATACACCAAAATTTCTCATCTTTGACGGAATATTTATAATGAAAACTATTAATGAGATTTGGAAATTAAGGATGGTGAAACAATGTTCAACATCATATCCAGAAGGAAGATATTTATTCATTTTTTTGAATAAGGGGAAGATTATTTTTAAATAATTTATAACCTTTTATATTATTGAATGATTTTTTGCTATGAAATATCAACTAGAACAACCAAAAAGCTGTCAAATGTACATAATGTGTTCCACGTGTCCCCTTTGAAGAAGTATATTCTAGAAATATCACATGTAATAAATCATTTTCTGATATATTTGGAAGATGATATATCTTAGTAGGACAATCCAGTGATGATCTTGGACCATTGAGAGAATGATATTCTAAATATGACAACACACTTATCCAATGTACATTGGATAAATCCTATGTATATATATACGATTTGGAAATGGATTGAGTCATTGAAATAGAAATTACCCCATTTGGATTCATCCTTGTATATGGTATAAAATTATAGTGTTGAAATTGAATATGATGGGACGAATGTAACCCATAATATAAATATATTTTTATAATGGATTTTTTGGATGAAGGATAAAAAATTAATTTTAATATGTATAATCTTTTTTACATACCCTTAAAATAAAAACATAAAAAATAAATGTAGTCTCACATACTCACATTAATTTTTATTACTACCAAATTTAAAATTAATTCTATATAATGGAGGTAGAACCATCATCTGTATCCTTGGTAAGGTTGAACTATTGTTTCCGGGAAACACAAAACAACTAACTGACCAAAATAAAACCTTCAATCCTAGGAATGAAGGTGGGACCAAAACACTACACAGATAGACACAATATAAAAACCCAATAATGCCCAGGAAATCAGGTCCCATGATGACAACCCCAATGCTAGCCACATGTGACATCAAGAATCTAATATATTTCATGTTTAGATTTAATCTCAGCCTACTTGGATCACACTACAATGTATGTTGATGCATCGTTTCATGAACAAACCATAAAATGGAGTTGGTAAGAAGAGAACACCAACCGAGAATAAATAAGCCACACACCATCTATATAATATGCTGATTTACGACGAAATTCAATTTTATTGACCACCTATTCTGACTATGACATTTGTCATGACTCCCTCAGTCTTCATGTATCACCAAACAAGAATGAAATGCATGATCCAAAAATCCCTTCCCACTATCCCCCCATGTCATCAAGCACCTTCCCCGACAATCTCTATATCATCTGTCCCTAATTAACTTGAAATAATTTGTTTTTTGGTGACATAATCACATCAACAACTCATTCTTACCAAGAACATATATTGATCATTGTATTGTCATTTAGAACAGTGTTTATAATGAAAAATTATTTTCTATATATAAATAAAACATTTTTATAAGAATATTTTATTCATTTAACCAATACATATCGAAGGATAGTAATTGATTAGTGTCATGGGAAACTATGTATAAAATATTCTTATTTAATGATGGATCTTGAACATCTCCATCAAATATCTACTGCTTTATTAATAATAATAATAATTACCAACTTATAACCATTCTTTATAACCTAAAAAAGTAAAATTAAGAAAGGGTCTTATCATATGATCATTAAGGGAAAATATGGGTGATATCATTCAATGATCTTATGAAAGAAAAAGATAATAATAAGGGTATTAGATCAAGAATATAAAATATAACGTTTATACCCATCCTCTAATAGATGAAAAATGATTCATGGAATAAATAGTTATATTTATAAAATATATGATCCAAAAGTGTGTGAAATAATCATAATTAATTAACCATTGGATAATCTCATAAAAGTGCAACACCAACATAATTTTAGAAATAATTTCATTTTTTAATTATTACATCAAAACAAAAAATGTTGTGGATCATGACCCATCATAATTTTGTCAATATGGATGAAGACCATCTCATTGGTTCCCATTGTGGATAAATCACATTATCTTGTTTCCCATTGTTAATTTATTATTCCATCTTATTTTTTATTTTGGACTAAGGGAATAAATATACTTCTTATTATTATAATAATAATTATTTTTTCCCATTTCCTTATAGAGAGATATAGGTAACACTATTGACCAAATGAAAATAATATATATGTGTTAAAAATATCACGAAACATTTATTATATCATAATCAATAAATATAAATGTTCATCATAAGACATTCAACATATCAAAATCCCTTAAAATAAATGAATTTCATGAATAATTTCATTAATGGTAGAAAAGAAATAGGTATCAAAAAAATATTTCATCAAAAATCCATATAGAGAAAAAAAATTCTGTTTTTGTTGGAGACTATGCTCATAAAAAATAAGTTTTAACAAGTTATTAAATCTTATTTAGAAAATTATTTTGAGAAATAATTAGTTAGAACTTTTCTTGGGGAATATAACATTTCTATTAAAATCACATTTTTAAATATAAAAATCAATAAAATATTTTGGAAATAATTTTTATTTAAATTATCTTTGGAAGTATGTAATTTAAGCTTAAAATATTTAATTTACATGATGGATTGAAAATCCATTGATGATTTACCCATTAAAAATATTATTCAATTCACATTTCAAGTAAAATTTAAATGGGACTTATAGGAAATCCTACATGAATATTCAATTATAAAATATTCCCAAAAATTCATACATGTAGAATAATTTATTTTATAAATCATTTATATAATTTTATTTCGTTTAAAATACTTTTATTAAATCATATACATGGAAGGAAAATTATTTTTTACCATTGTGAAAATAAATATAATTTTTCTTCTAATGTTGTTCTAGAATCATTAACTATGTAAGAGACGAAGTGAAGGGAAAACAAGTATTCTTTAGAAATAAATAGAGGATAAGATAAAATGTATTTATTTAGAGGTTTTTCATAATATTTCACCACTAAAAACACAAAAGTAAATAATATATAAAAGCAATTAGGATGTAAAATAAGGCCACTACTAAGATGGTATCATTTGAATAGTATTCCATAGAAAAAAATAAAATCAATTGAAGCATTAAATATAATTAAACATAGTAGATTCATGTTGATAAATTTCAAATGGTATGTATATTGACGTAATAAAATTAGGTATATACATAACAAAACATATATCCTGATATAGGATATTTGAGAAAAAATCCACTAACATTGGTCGGAACATCCATCATAATTGATTGAAACTCCCACATAATACAAATATTTATCTTATAAATTTATTAAATATCAAATTAATATATATTGTTCAATATATTATTTACATCAGACCATCTATTACCTTTTAATTTATAATTCCATGTCAAAATCTTATTTTGGGTAATAACTACAATATTATTCATGTATATTTTTTGGTATCTAAGGTTTTTTCCTTATTATCATGATAAATCATTTAAATAATTATATTCAGGATAAAAATATCAATAAATATATATATATATATATATATATCTAACAAATCATTGTAGTTAGATATAGAAAATGAATTAAAACATTTTTATAGAGGAGTTGTCGTACATATTCATGAATGTTGTTTTCATATTCACATCCACTGAATCAAAATAATGTAAATATATATAAACAAATAAAGGAATAAACACTATTCCATAAATATAACATATTTTTATAAATTCTAATCTTATTACCTTCCTTGTAATGCATATATTAAGAACAAACCACATCTTTTCGCAATGCGACATTCCACTATTAACATGAAAGACATTATCGTAAACCCACGAAAAGGAATGTAATAAGATATATGTGACAGGATTACATAATAAATATAATTATTCTAGTATTAAATTAAAAATAAATTAAATAAATCATTATTTCTATCATTGAGAGGTGGTAATGGAAAATGTAAAAATGTTCATGAGGCGGTAGTCCTCTATACACAAGATCAACATTTTCTTTATCAATTTTTCTGAAGATGATTAGAATATAGGTTGTTACATGAAAATAATAAAATATAAATATATGATATATACTTTTGTTATTATATCCTCATAATTTATGAATATTATAAGGTGATGTGAGATGAAATAAAGTATAATATTTTGTCTAAGAATGATACTTCTTCTTGATATATCGTCCATAGAATTAAATAAAAAATATTCTAATATGGAATATCAATAAATCCATGGTATCTAGAGTGTTATAATGTATGTAATGAAACAATTTATGTCGGTATTTATAATTTTTTTTATTTTAGTGAATAGAATAGGATAGTGTGATAATTTGTTTTAGAGGGTCTGGGGACATAGGGGGAGTTTTTTGAACAAAAATAGTGTACTCATGTTGTTTATATGATATAACTATCCAAATTTACTCATTATTGATCCTTATTGGTTATATGGTAGATATATCCCAATATATATTGTATTAAGATATTTTTTTAGATCATTTATCCCTTATCGTTTTAATTTAACAACAAGGCCAACCCGTTATAAACATAAACACAGTAGTTGTTTTTTACTATTTTTATTAATCATTTGGGTCAAAATATAAGGTGAAAATATTATATAAAATATATAACTATGATTTAAAATATTGATTCATTTTTAAAAATTATATTTTATTAAGTGGATAATTTTAATTTAAAATTAAACATGTAGATGTTATGAAAAAGATGGGTTTTAGATATAATCATTTTAGATATAGAGAATGATTAATTTTTAAAATTAAATTTGAAATTGTATCCAATTATATAAATTGGATTAATAAATATATAATTTGATTAATTTTTTTAAAGAAACATTAAATAAAATGGATCTTGTATATTCATTAAAAAAGCTTGTTTTTAAATAAAAATCAGTAATTTTTACTATTCATCAAAAAATTTATCTATTTATAAAATTATTTATATATAACAAAATGATAATTTTGACAAACAGATTTAACAAAATATTATTTTTTCGATAATAATTTTTTTTAAAATAATTATAACTATTTTTATTGTTTTTTCCAAAAATCAAGACAAATGATATTTTTAAAATGTATTTCGAAAGCACGCAATGAATATAAAAAAATCATGAACTTATTTATAAATATATATTAATGGACTAAATATTTCTAGCTAATTTTGATAATATTATTACTTATATTCAATCCAAAAATTGTAATGGATAATTTATAAAAATTTTTTTTAAATAATTATATTAATAGTATAAAGTTGTTTTTCAAATTTCGGTGTTTCATTTAATGAATGAAATCAAATATTATAATTTTTAATAATGTGTATTTAATAAAAACATGATGGGATTTATTATTCCCAATTAAAATTAATTATTTTCCTTCAATATTCAATCACCTTGGTACAAAAAACATAGGATACTTTTCCACATTATATCTTCTAGTTCCCACATAACATTCTCATTTTAGTTGGTTTTTCAGAAAAAAATTTACCAAGTGAGTGGTATTGTTTCATACAACATTCAATTTATGATAAAAATTCATCACT
The DNA here is from genome assembly GCA_963277665.1 of Viscum album. Lineage (NCBI taxonomy): Eukaryota > Viridiplantae > Streptophyta > Magnoliopsida > Santalales > Viscaceae > Viscum > Viscum album. The sequence goes on along the minus strand of OY728133.1, from coordinate 144,615,230 downwards.
GGTCATCCATTATAATAATGATCACGATCCATTATTTGGAAAAAATATTTAATTAAAACATTATGAGAATCATTATTCCCCCTTAAAATAAACTTTTACCATCAAAATTCAATTGTAATGGTACAAAAAACGTTGGATACTTATTCCTCATTATATCCTTCTATTCCCACATAACATTCTCATGATAGTGGGGTTTTCACAAAAAAAATTCCAAGTGACTGTTGTCATTTCTTAAAACATTCTATCTAGGATACAAAATCATCATTTCATGGTCCTCATAAGAATGATCATGTTCTATTAGTATTACCTTTTTGTTAATTACATGTGAAATTACAAGTATGAGAGAGTTTTGGTGGAAGTGCTAATTAATAATTTGTGTTCCAAATAAAATCAATAATTTTAATAGAACCAATATATATGGGTATTAGTTTTCCATTATTACCAAAAATATTAATTTCTTTCTATATAAATGTTTTTTCAAGTATCTTTTAAAAAAAATTAAATTCCATCTCACCTAAAAAATTTCAATATATATCTTCAATTGACTTTGTGATTCTATTTTGTGTTTTGTAATGACTCTAAATTTCTTTACATTTCTTCTATGAACTCAAATTCCAATACAGTTTTTTATAAAACATAATGATTTTTCATTTCGGTTCTACATTTGTTTCCATATATGGATTCAAAAGGATCTATAAGAGTGATCTAGGGACATCTATTTCTCTTTGAAATCACAACTAGCAAACAATTTTTATCCCACACACCTTTCTAAACCATCAAACAAGATATTAACTTATAATATTTGGAATTAATTATTATCTTACAATAACAATCTATCATAGGATTATATAAAGTGTTGAAATTGAACTCTCTTTCATGATAATAAAAATAAATTTCATGAAATTTGTGGTTAACCTCATATCTTAATCAGATTCAATGGGAAGGGTTCTCCATGAAACTATAAAACAACCTTAATGATTATTTTTTCAAGATGTTCTATATATAAATATCATCTATTATCAGTTATGTGTGATATCATAGTATGGAGATAAACTATAAACCATATAAAATTATTCCATTTAGATAATTTGGGATATCAAATGAAAAAATATATGACTCTATTTTCCAATTTTCATTCTATTTTCGGAAACTGTTGTAACAGAAACATAGAAATTATTATCTCAAACCTATATTTCTCATATACAATGAATCAATACACAAAATTTAAAATATATCCCTTTGATCCATCCAACCATAAACACCCTTTAAAATATCTATTCATCAATTTACATCTTAGATAAATAGATAATAATGGACTAGTAGCATCTTTTAATGGATCATTATTCAGCCCAATTATTAATTGAACACATACATGGTTCCTAAGCCTTATAATCCAATCATAATCAAGGTCATACTAATGAACATTTCTCATATAATTATATATATCCACATTGTTGGTCTATAACTCTATAATCTTCCCATTTATAGATGGTTGAACAATATTTTTGAACGATAATATTTTATCTCCTTCCATTATGATTTTCTGATCTATAATTTTTTAATCAAACAATATTATATAATTTTTAATCTCTTCATGGATAATATGGAATTATAATTTCAACCCAATGCTTTATCTTTCTTTTTTTCTATTCAATGTTGTTTTCTCACTCAATCTCCAATATAATTAATTATCTTTAACAATATTCTATTGAAAATATTCAACTTATTCTTTGTGAATATATACATTACTGTATTTTGATTAGAATATATATCATTAATCTCTTTGTTTTTATTAATCTGGAATATATTGAATTAAATATTAAAATAGAAAAGTTCATATCATGATTTGGTTATATTTTCTCATCAAACATCAATTTTTATTATGTTTTATAACCATGTCAATATTCTTAATAATTAATCTTGATACCATCATGGTGGAATCAGTATAGATTAAACAAATTACCTATTATATATTAATGTAAAAACTTGTTCAATGACAAATCTTCTATTATGTTTATTGAAATAATACTCACATTCTTCCACCCATTGGAACATAGTTCCCATACCAGTAAACATGGTGATTGTATTTGATTGTTGTGATAATTTATACACAAATAATCAATAATACTCTACTAATCCACTTGAACAGAAGTATTAGTCACCATTTTATTCATGGATAATGTTCAATATAGTACATATATTATGGATCCTATGATATATGCTCACGTGAGATTTTGTGAACCTAGAATTTAAACTTTTTTCCTAACCCACGTTTTTAGTTTTTCTTGTCATTTCCATTATCATAAGTTCTTTAAAAAAATTATAACATTATATTAATTATATTCCTTCATCCTTGAATATATATTAATATCATCTATAATTACTACCATAAAATGATCAAGGTAATTCGAAATTAATCTATTCATAAAATCAATGATGCTAGTTGAAGAATTAGTAACACTAAATGGAAACATTATATACTCATTGTGTGCATATCTTTTTTGAAATGATATCATTTGTATATTGTCCATCTATAGCCTCAACTTATGATATCCAAAAAAATATTCAATCATGGAAATGTAGTGATCTCTAAACATGTGATTAAATGAATACTAAATTAGGGGTAGTGGATAATTTTTATTGATCAAGATCTTTCTCATCTCATGATAATCGATGTAGATTCACAATAACATATCATTCATTTTAAAATTTAACAACTCCACCCCATAGTGATAGAATTGGGAATATATATCCATTATCATGATTCTATGGGAGTTTCATCTTAAATATGATAAATAAATTTGATCCATTATATATATAGTCCTTAAAATGAGAGATATATTAGGTATGAATTGTATTGATAACTCAACATCATGATTTGGTGGAAAACCGGACAACCCTTTCATAATGAAATCAACAAACCGTCGAACAATAGGAATATATTTGTTTTTGAATTTCTCAAAAAAAAAATATAACAAATATTCAACATGAATAGTAATTAAATCCCATATGGTATTTGTAATCTACATTGGAATTTTTCATTCATCTTCACATAGATAAATGATGATCGGTTCATTATGAAGTTGAAATGTGACATCCCGAACTCATAATAATATATGGGGTTTATAGAATGAAATGAAATCCAAGCCTAAAATAACAACAATTCCAAAAAAGGACGAATCAAATAATTTTAAGGAATCACATCGCCACAAACATAAATAAGAGAGGAACTATAGATTAGAGATATTATTATCATACAATTATGAGTTTTTATACTAAATGAACATATAATAATTATGATGGTAATCTAAAAATATTTTCAAATTACATAGATATAAAATATTGGGTAGATACATAATGAAATAAGACATTATTCATTCTATATTTGTTGATATGTGTACCATTCATGTCTTTATTTTCATAATTTTCTTCAAATGTCATGATCTCATGAGAGATATATTATTAGTGGTCATAGGAGGATGTAAAAAATGATCGTAAAAACCCTTTGGATTCATAATATTGATGGAATAATTCCCATAGAATATAAATATGAAAAATTAGTAGGTGGGAGATTAATTATTTGGTTTCCACATCTCCTCCAATACATTATCAATTATATTCATCACATCACAACATTTATAATGCTTTATGACACACCATATAGAATTTAAAGTACCTCCAAATTCTAGCTAGGATATTTGGAAGACGTTGTGCACACGGTGGAACTGAGGTGGAAGAGCTAAGCGGTATTCCACCTTCCCAACTCTGATGAGGACATGAAAAGGTTCGATGAACCTCGATGATAACTTTCTGCCTTAGCCAAATATCTACAAACCACATTGGGGTTAGACCCGTATGAATATGTGGTTGCCATCCTTGAACTCCACTAGTCTCTATATGACTTCTACCTACTCTGTGCGGTCTTCATCCAATCCTAGATGATATGCACCTTCTCTATGGTATACCGAAAATCTTTGGTCCCACAAGTGCTGATGCCCCTGGGTCAGTTGAGCACAAAGGTGATCTAGAAGGTCGCCCGTACAACACCTCATATTATGTCATCCTAATGGTGTAGTTATAGATGTTGTTTTATGAATACTCCACCAAAGGCAAGTGATCCTCCCAACTGCGACCGTAGTCGAGGACACAAGAACACATCATTCCCTCGTGGTATGAATGGTCCACTTAGTCTGGATATCTGTTTGAGGATGGAAAAAGGTACTCAAATGAAGCTGTGTCCCAAAAGCCTCCTACAACCCCTTCCAAATCTGATATGTAAAACATGCATCACGAACGAAGATTATCATCATGGGTAATCAATTTAGCTGCACAATCTCATGCACAAAGAGGTGTCACATGCTCTCTAATGAACCCTAATATCTGATCATCCGGAAGTGGGCTGACTTGGTGAGTTAGTCGACGATCAGGGAAATCGATTCATATACCCTGGATGTACGTGGAAGTCCTGTCACGAAGTCCATTGATATATCATCCCACTTCCACTCTAGGAACTCTAAAGGCTGATACAAGCCTGCTGGTACCTGATAATCTGCCTTCACTTGAAGACATATGAGGCATCGAAAAACAAACTCTACAACTTTATTCTTCAATCACGACCGCCAGTGGTGTCATCAGAGGACTTAGTATATCTTCTCGACTTCTGGATGTACCTCTAGAGAAGATGTATGGAACACCCTCAACACTTCCTTCTGAAGTGACACTTGTACCATATTATGTACTCTTAAAAGAATGACGTGCTCCCCACATTCAGAAAATCAATTAGGTGTCAACCCTGTAGATATCTGAGCATTTTGATCCTCATAGTTAGCATCTCCATGTTTCACCACTCTGACTCGGTGAAGGGGAGGGGGAGTTAATGTAACAGACTGAAGAAAATATGCTCTGTATCTATCCACAAAGGATATCTGCAATGCAACCATCTTCTATATTGCCTCGCCTAGTATTTGTATTCCAAATATTCCTTGGAGTGAATCTACAACAATAGTTCCTCTCACAACATTATATAATATCTCGAAGACATGGTCCTATAGGAACTAAGCCAATTTCATTGTCTCAAGATCAGGTCCTTCTAAGATAAGATATACTTGAGACTCTTGTGATCATAGTACACAGTAAAACCTTCACCCATCAGATAGTGCCTCTCTATCATCAGTGAAAATACCACTGCTACTCACTCCAGGTCACGGGTAGCCTAGTTCTGCTCATGTTGCCTCAGATTTTGTGAACTATAATCGATCATTTGTTTCTCCTGCATCAGGAAACATCTGAGTCATGTCCTTTATGCATCGCATTAGACTACGTACCTTACGCTAACCTATGGAATCCTCAAGATGGGGGGCACTAGTCAGCCTCTGCCTCTGTTCATGAAAGATATGCTGGAATTTCTCTGACCACACGAAGTGTTTTCCCTTCTTCATCAACACTGATAGTGGTGCTGCAACTCTAGAGACGTCTGGAACAAACCTTTGGTAATATCAAACCAATCCCAAGAAACAATGTACCTCTGTCACACTCCTAGGTGGATCCCAAGCATGTACCACATCAATATCCACTAAATCCACTTCAAATCCACCCTCTGATATGACTTGTCCCAGAATGTGAACCTCTGGGATCCAAAACTAGCACTTTGAGAGCTTACCATAAATCAAGTGCTCTAAGATTGTGTCCAGTATTACCTTCAAATGATTGTCAAGCTCCTCCTCAATAGTCGATTATATCACAATGTCATTGATGAAGACTATAACAGAGCGATAAAGTTATGGCTGAATGATCCTGTTCATGATCCCTATGAACACTACTAGAGCATTGGTTACCCATAATTGCATAACCAAGAACTCATAATGGTTGTACCGACACCTGAAGGCCATCATCTGCACATCCTCATCTAGCATTTTAAGATGGTGATAAGCTGATTTGTGGTCTATCTTTAAGAACAAATAAGCTCCCATTATCTAATCAAAGAGGTGGTAAATCCTTGTTAATGTGTACTTATTCTTCACGGTCACCTATTTCAGGTGCCGACAGTCAACACAAAGCCTCATGCTTCTGTCCACCTTATTGGAAAAAAAATCATGGCTTCCTAGGGAGAAACACTAGGCTTGATGAATCCCTTCGCCTGCAAGTCCTCTTGTTGTACCTGCAGCTCACGAAGCTCTACGGGAGCTATCTGATATGCTGGTGTAGATATTGGTGTCTTCACAAGGTACAAGCCAATTTAAATGTTCACCTCTATGTGAAGAGGTAGACCCAGAACATCATCATGGAAATCAACAACATATCGGTCCCCCACTATAGGATATCTCGGACTATACACATCAATAGATCTAAGGGTATGGCTAGCATAATGATTAGTAATTATCCGAACCCTCCTCCAGGTAATTCCATCATGTGCGGCAATGGATTTCTTCTTGCTGGTGATGGTACACCTGGTCCCAATTATGTTGACACACCACACATTGCGCCTAATAAAGACAATATTTGCATGGACTATAGATAACCAATCCATAACAAAGATGACGTTGTATGGCCTTGACATCACAACTAGTAGATCCTAGTTTAAGCTCTCACCTCCTAGAGTATGGTCATACTTCTAGACCAAATGCGTAATCATTGAAAATACTCTCGTATGGGTCTCTAGTTGTAAGGAATGAGCCGGCGGCTCAGTCGGAATCTCCATGCTCTGAACAAGGGTAGTGGAAATTAAAGAGTGACCGGAAACTATGTCTATAAGTACTCTAGCTATGGTGGTGTAGACATAGATCGTCCCTCGAATCAACTCTGGAGCATCATGATCGTATTCCTCAGCTACCTAGAGCTGAGATCTCCCCTATCCACATACTCCCTGCGCTCGGGGTGGACCTCCGGGTGGTGGTGGTAACACATCGAATCATCATCCACCACCATCTACATTACAATATCCTCTGTCATGTCTGGATGATCCCTAGGGACCACCTTGATCGAATCTCTACCTCTGCCTGGGCAGTCCTTTGAACGTCTACTGATCATCCGAAAAGCGGGTCGGATAGTTATGAGCCATGTGACCCTGCCTGGCGCATGGGTAACATTTTCCAATCCTGGCATGTCTGTCACCTCTTCGGGAGCCCCGCACTACAGACGTTGAGTCATGCGGTCTTCCACCTATAGGTATAGTACTATTCGACCTCTAAGACATCTTTCTACTACCATCTATTGAAGACTCTACTTCATGTAGTCTGGTGGTGGAGCTCACTGCTTGAGGCTGCTTGTCATGGAAACTATCTACTAAGAGGGATCACTCTAATACCCAGTTCTGCATCGTGATGCTGAATGAGATAACCAAAGCTCTGATCTCCCGACTAAGTCCCTGCTTGAAGGTTCACACCCTGAAGAATAGGTCCTAAACCATATCGGTGGAGTAACATGAGAGGTCTGTGAACCTCACTATGTATTGGGCTACAGTAATGATTCACTACTGTAGATGAAGTAGCTCATGTAAACGCACTACACAGAGAGTCACTAGGACAAGCTCTATTAGAAATAGTCTCTCAAAATCTTCCCAGAGAAGCGTCATCTCGTCATGAACCTGGATCATCAAACTCCACCATCTGCTTATTGTTTTCTATAGAAGGCAGGTAGAAAGAATCAACATGGGGTTGTCTAGAGTCTCTACCAGTTAGAAAACACTCACCACAACATCCACCGAATTTTTAGCTACATGTGGGTTACTCTCTCCCATATACCTGGGTGTCCTATGGTGCTGGAACTCGTGCAACGTGCTCAAGTAGCATGAACCATCTTCTTCTGGGGTTGTTTGCATCGCTGGACCAACAAGGAGTGGTACCACTAGTGCCTCCGTTGGTAAAAGGGTCCTGCACCAAGGCCTCATTGCTCATTAGGCTTTCGGTGCGTACAACTCTTGGAAGTCTAGCTGGATATCTTCATGGAGGTATCCTGAAAGGAATAGATGTGACACAGTAATAATATTTTACCTAGTGAGATGACATGGTTGTGATTGATTAATGTCAACTTTTGAAAACACACACACATCAGTTTTTTCATGCACTGTGTTAGAAATCAGATGTCAGGGTCCTGGTGTATGGATACGTCTGTCGCCGCACTGACACATGAATACCTAAACTAAAAACCAAATTCAGTAGACATAATGCTATTTCTTCATAGAAAAAAAAGATCAGAGTCCTATGTTATGCTGTAGAACCAACTCCTCGGATACCTATTTTTGAGGGCCCGTCCCCTGGGTCCTATTATGTGACTACCCCGAGCTAGCCATAAATAAGATAGGGGATGGATACTATCACCAAAGGCGTAATTCCCTAAAAATGGGAGGGAATTTCCTTTATAACCTGCCAACACACACAACAGAGCACATAGGGAAATAAAAAACACTAGGTAAACTGTATAATAAAAGTGTGCTGAAAAGTAAAAGGTTCCGTAAATACAATCCCAACTATAATGTACATGGTTCTGGAAGTACAAGTACAACTGAAGAAAGGAAAAATAGCTTTTGGGTCATCCTTTGGGATTCCTACCTGATGGGTAGGTACAAATAGGCCCCTCAGCTGTCCATGTCTATTAGTCTCATCCGTGTACCGACTCGTCATAATCTCCACCTCACGGTACCATCCAGTCCTGGTACTCTTAGCATCAATCATTTTTGTATGTCATCTACAACCAACACAACCACATGAAGGCATAAACCGTGTAGGGGTGAGTATAATGAAACTCATTAGGGACCCCGATACCCTCATGGTATCACAAATATCTAACCTGGATAAAGAATAATGTATGAAATCAACATATAACTTTACATATGTATATGACCATACATATACCTATGTTATCATGTGATCTATCTCAAATGATGAGGAAAACACAAAAATACTGACTCATCTCAACTAGGATTTTAATCACATTATCGAAACCACAACTGCTGGAGAACTCAGTCTCTATCGAGTATAGTGGGCCTACTGTGACACCAAGCGCACTCCCCACTAACCATGGATTTATGAGGTACTCCACTTATGGAGTACCGTGGGTCTCCTGCGTCACACAGAGGTGATCCCCACCACGGGTCTACTCGCACACCCAGGCACTCCCCCTTATAGACAAGAGAGGGACTCTTATTATAGAGTATCGTGGGTCTGTCGCATCACACAGATCGCTCTCCTCCACCGTGGGTCTGTCACCAAACCCAGGTGATCCCCAATAGTCTAGTAGAGTCACTCCAAGTGAAACAGTTAGCAGTCGTGATGTCTCATCCACCCACTATGTCTATGCTCTCTACTCACATATCACATGATGGATCCTCTCCACGAGACACTGGTCGATACTACAACTTTCATGAAGTCCCACAAAGAAGTATCTCATGGTTCTTCCACGTCATAGTGATCTCAATGCAATAGATGGCGCGCCAATTGGATTCCCGGTCTGTGACTTATTAGCCATTTAGTCCCCGAGGCCTGGTTGGATTCATGCTCGATCCAACCTGAATATATCAAATCTCAGTCCAAAACTCTAGTGGATTATACAAAAAAGTATCATCATGATCAAAGATGACAAGCGCCGCTGACGGTTCATCAAACGGACTTCCGGTGCCAATGATGTAGGCAAAATAATGTAATGTTCATAGTGGGCCCGTGTCCGGTCCGACCTAGCCCAACCCACACTGGGCTGACCCAGTTTGGGTCGACCCAGACTAACCCATTCGGTCTGTCCCGGCACGTTGAGACCAGCCATTCATGCTGAAAGGGGTTACGAAGGGCCATAAACTTGTGAATCGGTCGTGAGGGTACAGACTGGACGTGGGTCGGTGGGAGGGTTAATCGGCGATAAGGGCGCAGTGAGTGAGGCTCATCCTGGAGGGCACTAGGAGGGTGGATCAGCTGAAAGGGCGCCACGAGGGGCCTATGTGGTTGGGGCATCGTGAGGGTGCGGGTCCGGCCAGGGGATCGGGAGGCCGACGGCCTACGCGGTCGGGGAAGCTTGGGAAGGTGGCGGGCCGAGATGGTGTGGTCGGGGCACGAGGGCTAGTGAGGGAGAAGGGCCAGTGGTTCGTCACGGCCTGTGCGGAGCTGGGACAACAACCGGTACGGCCGTGGCTTCTTGGGAGGTCGGCTTGTCTATGAGCTTGTTCGACTAGGAAGTCGGGGTCGGCGGGGGCTGTTCAGCCGATGGACGGCGCAGCCAGGGCAGCTCGGCCAAAATTTCATAGACCGCGATGGCGGTTTTTCCGGGGTGACGTGATGGAGACTCGGGAAGCCGGTTCACCCGGTGGCGGGAAGGAATGTCGTAGGGGCGGCGCGGGTCACGAAGGCCACTTGTGGCGTGACCGTTTCTATTGTCTCCTTCGTCACCATTGTCCCCTTCCTCTATTTCTACGACCACCACAAAAGATAATGGCATAAGGTTCATGCCATGTTTGTTTGGTCCACATCCTCCGCATTTACAGTGGTAGCATTTGGCTCACTAGAACGAAGCACAAAAAACTCTATCGCAATGTATAATATGAAACTCACAAAAGGGGAAACATATTCAGATTAACTAGTTAGAAGTTTGATCCGTGTTCTTTGTTCTAGAAGGAAATAATCACGTGAATGTTAAACTGGTCACAAAAATCCCCTACCTTGTTTGTTGTTTGTCGACCAAGTCGTGGGGATGAAAACGGAGTTGACATTGTTCTTCACGTCTACCACCCTCCTCTAATCCCGAGCTCATGCGTCAGTTCATTGACAATGATTTAGAGGGAAGGTTAGTAATCGAGGACATCCAATGTCAGTTTCCTCTGGAATCTGCTTTCGAAGAATAAGTCGAAGATGCTCCTCATCGGCATTCTTTGTGGAGGAAGCGTTCTTTGTTGGAGATGTTTTCTCCCAAGAACTTTTCCACTTCCCAATTCTACCAAAGTGTATACGCAAAAAAAATATTAGATTAAACAATTTATTATTTTATTGTCACGAATTCAAAAATCGTAATTAATTATAGTGGGTGGCGTAATAAATTAAGGGATGTGGTGGCAACATTAAGGGAGGGGTTGGCATAAATAAAGGTAGATGCGTTCAAGAGTCACTCCCTTATTAATGAGGGTAGTTGAGTGTTTCTCCAAATTAAATGGGGGGTTTAGTACTGGGTGGTCCCCACCACAATAACGTCTTGTGGGAGGTTAGGTTTGGGTGGGTCCCACCATCATAACCTCTCATGGGAGGTTATGGTCGGTTGGTCACCACACTTAAATTCCCACATGGGTGGTTACTACAAAATAAAATAAAATTTTAGCTTATTTTACATTATTATTTCCACATAAAACCCAAAAACTAACTTCCACCCTCTACCAACTACCGTCGAGGTGATAGTCTTCTTATGCGAAAATTGGAGCTGCTAGTTCCACGGTGTCATCATATTTTAGTTCTGAGCACCGATTCAAAAGTTATAAAAACCGCTTGTACAAAACATACCCAAAAATATCATAAATGGATTCCGAGAACACCAAGCCTCAGAATCACTTGCCGTTAATTTTTACAGACTCGATAAATGCTCATTTATTTTAAAAAAAATTACATGAAAATTGAAGGTCTTTACACTACCACTTGTGGAATTCATCCACTCGCATACTAAAGATTCCTCCCATGTGTACTGAGTCTTAATAACATACCACTCTCCACAAAAATCTTTCAGTGGAATTTCTTCCGTGATAAAAACGTCAGCCATTACAATATTATCCCCCATGAAGCACTTTTAGACATTTTTGATATCCTTGATAATAAATATGTTCAAATGATATTTGATCTTTTCAGTAATCAGTGAGATTACTGATTCTTATATAGGAAATGATATCGACCAAAACTGATAAACCAATGATTTAAAAAAGAAATATTTAGCCGTTGTTGCATACTGATCGTTCTCCCACAACTAACCACAAGTCATTTAAAAACCACATTCTTATCTGGTCTGCCTACTATAATCGTTCCTATGATGCTGATTTCTTCCACCAATCATTATTCCCTCTATATACCTAATTGCCTTAAATCGAAAACCATTGTTGGGACCATTTCTGTTTTTGAAAACCGCTCCCTGGTATTGTTCCCACCAGTCCTTGTATTGTTCTGAAAACATGTTATGTAGCATATGAATTATATTACGTGGTTATCATCCCTTACAAATTTTATTCATGATTCTTCATACCATTCACTCCTATGAATAAATACATCCATTTCCCAATGATATACACATGATATTCAGGCCCAAAAATTTGGAAAAATCTGATTAACTGCACCACCTTATAAGCCAATCTTCATAAAAAATACATTCTCATTCATGACCATCTGTCTTTTTTAATAAAAACAATTACACAAAAAAAAATCCAAGGGGTCACCATGATGGATTTTTTAAAAACATTCTAAAACTCTCATGTAATCTATATCCTTGATGTTATGAAAATATAACATTTTTGAAAATTATCAAATTTTATTATACAAATTGAATTTCCATTTTATACTTTCTAATGAATCATTGGAAAAAAAATCTTCATGTGTGTATGAAGACTACCACCTCTATGAATGAAATGATTTTTTCATGTACACCAAACATGAAAATAGATAAATAAATATTTATTATTTAAAAATTATATTTTTGGAAGTATTAATATTATTTTAGATATAATATATGTCAATATATATGAAAACAATAATGGTTATACTATCCTTAATAACATTTAATGGGATTTTCAAAAAACCATTCCCTGTATGGATCATTTTGGGAAAACCATTGGATCAGTATGGATTAATAAGGTTAATAATACTATAAAAATATGGATATCATGATGTTTATATTAAAAAAATGAAACTTAATCAACAAAATTAATGTGTTAACAAAAAATTAAAGAACATTTCCTAGGTAACAAACAAACATATAGTCTATATTAAAAATAAATATAAATTTATAATAAATAGATGTTTTGAAAGTGAATTTATTTAAATAATGTAAAAATTTATATATTTAATTGTATTAATTTAATTATAGTTGTTACTATGTTCATGTGCAGATATATTTTAGGGATACAGTGTGGATTTATCATACGTCCTTTGTGACATATTATTTTAAGATTCCCTTTCAGTTTTTCAATTTTAGTAATACTATTCTAGTGAATTATTTTATTATAATATATATATCTAAAATATATAACATGTTGAATATTATTTTCATATATTCAATTATATATGTTATAATTTCCCCTCCAACTTCTTACTTTCACGAAAACCCGATTTAAGGGAACATTCATATTTCAAGTATCATGTTTAGAATAACCCCATAATTATATAATCCACTAACATAATATAAAAATCCATAATTATTTTATAGATATACATATATAATAATTTCTATATATATTTTATAATATTTCTATTACAATTCTTTAAAATATCTCTACATATTTTGTAAAGCATCACCCATGTTTTTCTTTAATATTCTTTCTTCGCCTAATCATTCTCTTGAATTTTCTACATTTTAAATACATGTTGAATTAAATTTCCCTATTCACATTATTAAAAGGTAAATATTATTTAATTCATTATTATCATTATAAACATCAGGATTTATCAATTGATTGTGAAATTAATCATAATTATGAAACCCTCTTCCTTCTCATTGGTTGATATTGATTATATTGTGTGTAGGGTTTCTTAAATAATTTGGGACACAAGTATATGATTTTCAATATGTAATGGGTGTGCCTATAATTATATATCATGTTAATTCATTAGATAAATCATTATATCTCATGAGATAATATGTATGCGATTAAAGAGTTAACATATTCCACCAATGTTCATTGTTCACATTATTTATGGGAACATGGTGTGATACTAATAATCAATGGGTTGGAGAAGTTACATGAGTCTAGATAACTTTTAACATAATAATTTTCTATGTGGAGGTGAGGGGCCATGAGTATAGACAACATGAGATATTATTATTATTGGGGAATGTAAGGGTAATGATATTTTGATTTCTTCAAATGATTCCCCTATCTACATTATATATATGTTATTCTGGCTATCAGTCCATGTTATTGAAAATCAGTATGTTTCCACCCAGAAAAAATCAATTAAAGCATCAGACAGTTTGGGATATGGTGTTGTAGGATCTTCCATAGGTTGAGGCCCTGAAGGTTCATCCTAACAATGATCTATATGTATTGCTAAAGGTATTTTATTAGGTGATGTTTGTAGAAAATCATCATTTGATAGATTTTGGGATATGTAATGATGAGAAGCTCAGGGAGAGCTTGATTCGGGTTATCTAGGTCGTCGATCGGGGAGCTGAAGGAGAAGAGCATGATAAAGAATATCTTACTCGAGAAAACTAGTCAAAAAACTCATCACTATTTTGGAGTGAGGATGGACCATTGGGGACGTTGAAATGGATCTAGGCCATGTAGACTGTCTTCGAGATGATTGAGATACACCTAGGCTAGAGGGTGAATCTAGATTAGTATATGCTCTGAGGATCCACAAATAACTTGTGGGGTGTTTATGTTCAGGAAATCAGAAATGGGGGCATTGACCAATAACGGATTTGGGGATAAAATATTTGATCACTTCTTCCTAGACATGCTTATGTTGGATAGACCATTGTATTTATTATGCCAAATATAGTGTTACATGTCTATCATGGATTTTTCTATGATATTCACTAGATTGACTCATCTTACACAAGGAATGGTTGGTGATAAAATTGTGAGTGTGAGTTGTTTCGTGGATGGTTTATGAAATTCCATTTGTTTGTAGATAATCATCTTCAAGTTACCCACCTTCTCAAATGTGGAGAACTATGTTCTAATAGACTAATGAAATTTAATGTACTATTCTTATTCGAGTGGTGTGATAATTCATGTGATTTTAGTGGTGATTCTATAAGTACTTGGAAGAATGTATTTGTTGAGTCTATGTTGGATGTTTAGTCTAAAGACTCAAGAAAAATATCAAGGAGCTGTTATTGGATAATGCACTTCTAGTGAGGGGAGCTTGAACATGTTCTGATTTAGTGAGATTAGGCATAGATTGAGTTCTTTTCATACAAACAGTACATATATATTGAGAATTTATATTGGATACTTCTTATACTGACGGTATTTAGGGATTGTGATGACCCATGGTTTTGTAGATGGACCCATAGTACTTAAATAAATTGATATATGAGATTCAACTAAAAACAAAGGCTCCAGTTGAGATTGTTGGACTAGTTCTAGTATCACTGACAAGTGGATGATGTCGCACTATGGGCAGGCTAGACTTTATGCATTTGATCTTTATTAAATATGAATTCTGTTGAGTTGGAAGGTGCAAAGCAGATATGGGAGCTGACTACTCTCAGAGGTATGTCATGGGTGTGATATTTATTACATGTATTTTTTAAATTCACGTTATTATTTATTGTCATGTTTTTTGGGTCACAGGGTGAAATATATGTGTTTGTGAACTGTCTACACAGTAGTTGGTTGGTTGGAATAATCTAGGATGTGTAATATACATGTATATATATAGAAAAATATGTGTGTGAATGTGTGTGTGTGTGTTATTCTATGTTTTATAGTGTGTGTATGGTCCATGGATCAAGGATTATCTATGGTAATTGATGATATGTTTGATTAGATAAGGAGAGTTGGAATTTGGAAATCAATGTGAAGCAATATGAATGTGAGGTTTGAGGCTCCAAGGCAAATATTTGGTAATTTAATGTTGTGGGACCTCAATATATCCAAGGACAACAAGAAATCAGTGAAGGAATACGAGTAGATTAAGTACTAAATGGGTTTCGTAATTGTATTAAACATTAACTGAGCCTTTTAGGAGGTGAATTAGAGATGATGTATCGATCGATGAATTCTATTTCTGAATATTGTCTTTGTTCTATCAATTTAATTATGTTCTGCGTTGGAATGTTATCATGGTAGGTAACTCCAATGGAAGGGAGTTCCTTGAGTGTGTTAGTATCTAAATTTATAACTAGTGTAGAACATGATGTTTTAATTGTGATGGGTTTGTTCGGTACCATGTCAGCGTAATTTTTTATAAATTGGATATCATCTTTTTTAAGGTTGGGAGTCTGCAACATCCCGGAGTATTGGAGGACATGGAATCCCTAAAATCATTGTAATTTTTGGAGTTTAGTGGTTGGGCCACCTTCTTTATTTTTTATCAGAATATAATTATTATATTTTCTTAGTCTAATGGAATATTTTTAGATGGGTTTTAACCCTCAAAAAGTTTCTTAGGGTTTTTGTTGGGTTTTAGGATCATCGGATTCTGAACACTAAGATTTTGTGGGTACACCATTTGCATAAACCATAAGGCAACCAGGTGAAATCTTACTTCCCTCTATTGGATGTGTGCATGAGATTTTAACCTTCTGTAAAGGGTCTTACAAATTTGTATACAAGTATAATGTTTTTGTGATAGACTCATGCACTGTATGCACAATGTTTTGAAAACTTTGTGGCCTAACCATGCGAGTTTTGGTTACTATGTAGTGGGAGTGGTACAGTTGGTGCACAGTTTGCCAAACCGTGCAGCCAAACCATACTACCAAACTATATCATCCACATATATCATAAATTTTAAGATTTTTTCTTCCTATAAATATGTTATTTCATCTTATTTTCTTCTCTACCCATTCTCATGGAAGGTGTTCTTTCATTTTTTTATCGTCTCATATGATATGGCATACCACCATAATATAAGATTTGATATTCTCACTATAAACATCATTTGGGGTTCTTCAGAAATTCATTGTTTCCTTTGTTTTATTATCTCCATTTATCTTAAGGTATGATTCACAAAATATATGTGGCCAAATTTACCCTATTTTATTGGAGTTCATCTAAAATGATAATTATTGTTGTGCCATCTAGAATTAGAAGATGTTGTTAGATGAGATAATATCTACCAATATGAGGTAGGTGATTCCTAGATTTATTTTCTGTTTATTTTTAAGGGATGTGTTTATGATCACTCCATTTAGTAGTCATAGTGAGACACAATTTCATTAACTCCTTACTATCAAATTGTTAAGGGAGACTATGTGGTGACTCTTGGAATGGAATATCCTTGTTATAGGTGAAAGGGTGGGTCATAGGTCATGAACCACAAGGGTATATGGGGTTTATTGTGATTAATTTTATTTAATTTAATAGATTTATTTAAAATTATTTATTATGATTAACATGGTAATTGGATGGGATTTACCTAGGGATTGAGGTGGTTATGTCCACCTAGAATGAGACAACATTGGTCATTAGGTTGAGAGATTCAAATACTCTATGAGTTGTTTGCAATATATTTTCGGAATCATGGCCATCATGATGATTGGATTATGTCATCTAGATATGAGCATGACTCCTATAACATTGGATGTTTATTTATATTAAATTGAGTGAAACAGTCATAGGGGAATGAGGTGTTGTTATGATGTGTCTTATATATTATTTTGGGGATTTAATCTCATTATGATTAGGTAATAGTACATTTTGAGTTATGTGAAAAGTGATAGGATTCACCGCCATTGTGGGTGATGAGATATCCTTTAAAATTAACCCAATCATGGGATGATTCAATTAAAATTTAGTTATTTAAATTGAATGATATATCTGTATATATATGTGTGTATTTTTTGTTCTCAATTTCATATTATTATTTATTTTTGACATGGATGGCTATAATAAACCAACCGAGGTGACCACAAAATAAACTAATACATAACCATGGAAAAACATATTGTTAATAAATGGGACGAAATGTTATATGAATATTGTGTAATGTATAATATACATGTTTTTTTAATAAATTAATAACACTATTAAAACCATATACAATAGTTTTGAATTTTTTATATAGAGAATTCAGTCTCGAAGAAAGGGATATTTATAATCAATTTCCATTCACTAAGTTAAACATATATGTCATTGATTATATTTTTCATGAATATGTGTGAATGGCCTCAAATATTTTTTTTATGTATATCCAGTTATAATATTTAGTTTAATATTTTTCACAAGTAATTATTACATTGATTTTTCATCAATATAATGATACGATCTTTATAAGGGTTAATTTTGAATTCTCATTATTATTTGATATTTTTTATTTGTATGTATTTATTGGGAAATATTTATCATCCATGTCCATTTTTTAAATATTTTCATATAATATATTTTTATGGTTTTATGTATGAAGTCTTTAACTTAAACATTGTTTTAAATTATTTAATGATTTATTCATGTATATATTTCTTATTCATGTAAATGCATTCAAAATGGGTATTAAGGATTTAATTAGAAGGTATTTAATATTTAAACATGTTTATATTAAAATTTAACTCAAATAATTTATGGTTGTATAGAACACATTGATTCATAAATATTTTTTTAAAATTTTCTCGTTTAAATGTGCATATTATGAATAAATATTTCTAAAGTAAATGGGTATTATTCTCTAGAAAATATATTAATTTTATTAGTAAATTTTCATCTATGTCAAAATTAATTGATGGATATTTTATTTTATTAATTTTAAGCTCTTATGATATCATTTTCATATTTTAACTAATTTTATATGATGTGTTTTAATTATGGATTTTATACCATTCATGGTTAATGGTTTATTGATTACCAATTCATTTAATTGTTTTAATATGAATTATTTTGTTTATTTTGTTTCCCATTTTTCATTTGAGGAATTAAATTAACATAGTAATTTAGGTGTTGGGGATAGTTGATGAAATCCAAATGGGTTTGAGACTGGTTGATGAATGCACTATGGGTTGGGGATCAGTTAATGAAATCCCCTCAATGCATCCGTAGTTATCATGAGATAAAACAATTTTTTTTACCTGTTTATGTATTTTCATTGCACTAGGCCTTTGATGGTATGGATATGATGTCCCACATTATTAATTCCCCCATTATGAAGATTTTAATTTAATTTTAATGTTATTATTATACAATCATAATATTTGTGGTTATGTTTTATTATGTCTTTATTTATTAAGGTTTAATTATTTCTATATTATGATCATGATTTTGTATTAATGTAATGTGTTATTTTGTTATTCAGTATACCTTATTATTTATTCTTCCACTGTATTTCATATTCATTTCGGACATCTGAGCTGACTCCTAATGTTTCATTTTCCCTGGTTAAGAAAAATAAAACATTGAATAATTTTTACGGATGAAGTTTATTTAATTTTATATTCTATAACGATTTATTTTCATTTACTATTAATTATGGATAACATTAATATATTCTGGTCTATCCATACTACTGAATAGATCGGTCATTTGGTATTTTAAGACTTCTAACAATTATACCATAATAAAATAATACATATACGTTGGGATTATATGGTAGAGTCATTAATGTTGGTGTGAGAGGATGTTTATTAGAAACCATGGAAACTAGATTTAAAAAAAATATATTATAGAACCTATCACTAAGAAAAAAAATTAGGCTAGTTATAAATGAAAAACCTAGAATTTTAGTATGGTAGATATTATGGGGGTGATCATAGATATACACCTCTATCTGGATACTTAAGGTGAACGTGGTTCTAGAATAAATGTATCTTGATGTAACAACTCCAACAAGGTGTCCCAGGCCATACTCAATTTAACATAGATTATGAAAATGAGCCTCACTATGCAATTGGTTTGAAACACTTGGATGAAATTATTAGGATAATTTAAAATTTCATTACAAACAATCAGCTTGGATTTAAATGTAAAAATATCCCCCAACATAAAAAGTATATTATTATGAGATTTGACGATGATCATTACATTATTAAACCAGATTAGATCATCTTTGGATGCTTCATCGTGGCCTAAGATAATATTCTATTTCATGGAGTATTTATCAAACATGAGTGATTCATGAATATCTCAAACATACAATTAATAAAATTGAGCTTCTATTCCATTAGATGATATTTATCTTTTTTGGGTAGATCCTCTGATGTAATCAAGAAGATCAAACTCTTCTTCTGCCAGTAGATTCCTCCAAAAATCATGTTTTTTTCATCCATAGCAAGTTCATTCATAGAGTAAAACATATTAATTCATTATGTAATTTCATGAATGATAACAGTTTTGATAATACAATCCTCAATCCATCATTATTATCATTTATTAGGGATGATTTATAAGAAGGTAAGGCTTGGATTTATCACTAACATACCCATGATCATCGTTGTGTTTTAAGTAAGAATATGATTGCGTGAGGAAATATAATTCCTTACATAAGATCAATAATATATCCACTCTTATATTCACATATTTTTAGATCAGGATAAACACACTATATCTCACTACCCCAAATAAAATGGGGCATAGGTTGGGTTGTGGTATATTAGTCGATCGATTCACGAACAAGCACAGAATTATATTCCCCCTCATAATACTGCCCCATATTGCTTCTTCTACCACTGTGCCACCCAAAATGGTGGATCCACCACTCATGTGCCTTTAACATGATCAAATATATAGGAATACAAAAACACCAACCAATGATTCCATCAGGCTGGAAATTGGATGATCTCCCTTAGTCTTGGTGTCCCCAAGGGTCATGTATGTGCCCTTAGTTGAGGGTGTCCTTGGATAATAATGGGATTTCCATAATTTATTATGTTCCAAAAAAATTTATATTGAAAATAATATGATATAAAAAATCATCTTCCAAATTATAATAGTCTAATCCAATCTTATTTTATTTTTCATAATTCAGTTTTTCAAGTAATTATAAATTATATTATTATAGACGTCATCATAATAAATTATACATCACCATAACAACCAATTATTCTTCTTCTCATGAAATTGGAGGATCAAATTACAATATTTATCATAAAAAATTTACCACATGTAATTCATGTATTGGAAATGATGGTCATTTAACTCTTCATTAGATTTTTAACATGGTGAAATTTTCAAGAATGAATTCCAATTCTATGAATCCCTTACAATTATCCATCAATCATCATGTCTCATAATTCTCTTAACAAAAATATATTAATATGTTAATGAAAACAAATTCAACACTACTCCCATAAATCCCACATTTTATTTTACTTTTAATACCTCTTAAGAACAAATTTTTTGAGTCAATATGTTTGCTCACAATTTTTAATGTATTAATTGAAATAAAATTCCATAGTAA
Organism: Viscum album; assembly: GCA_963277665.1. Taxonomy (NCBI): domain Eukaryota; kingdom Viridiplantae; phylum Streptophyta; class Magnoliopsida; order Santalales; family Viscaceae; genus Viscum; species Viscum album. Next base: position 144,594,006 of record OY728133.1, on the reverse strand, counting down.
AGAGGGGTTTTATTAAAACGTGTTCTCCCCCTTTGAAGGTTATTTCATCATCATATCATAGAGATAGATATAGTTGAATTATTATCTTATCAAATTCCCTTCAAAAAATAAATCTAAACCTACTTAGGCTAAACAAGGGTATAAAATGAGAAATTCATGACAACATTTTTTCAACGTTATCCATAAAAAAACATGCATGTGATATGATTTTCATAAAAATAAACTAATCAAATGTACTTCTAGGAGAACTTTGATGTTTCCTTAGAAAATGACAACCAGTTTTATAAATGAATCTCAATGCCTTGGAGTGGATTCAACCAATGATTTTTTTAATGTCTCAAATGGGGATGAACACCAATGTCCAGCCTTAGTGTTTCAAAGATGTCGTGCAAAAAATACTTGGTGAAGATATCTTCCTATTGATCTTGAGATGGAATGAATTCCATCTTAATGAATCTCGTTGAAATATTTTCCTTGATAAAATTAAATTGGATATAAATATACTTTTATCATTTAAATTGCATGATATTTTTAAATATATATATATGGAACATGGATTATCACAGTTAATATTGAGGCTTCTTATAACATCCCATGATTTAGAAACATAGATTTTTTATCAAAATATTTTATTAAAGTGATTAATTTATAAACTAATTTTTTTTAATAAAATATATATAATTTAAATTAAGTGTTGTTAATTTATAAGTTAATTATAAAATTTCTAAATAAATATACTTGTTATTTATCATTTTAAAATTTAACCTAAAAACAAATATGGTTTTACATAAAAAATAATATGTAGAAAATAATTATTTTTATTATTTAAAAATAGATTTTATTTTATAGAAAATTATATTATTAATAATTATGGGGAAAAACTTTTTAAAGAAAATTATTATTAAACGTGTGAAAATTTATTGTGTTTTAGTTTTATAAAATTTATACATATAATTAATTATTTTACAAAAGAAAACAAATTTATATATGTGTTAAAAATGTGTAATGTTTGGTAAATATATATATATATATACATATATTATATATACGTGATATTAATGTATATGATTATAAATACTGATATATATTATTTTCTTTTTAACAAAGATATATGTTTTATAGTTGTAAGTATACAAATATATAGATTAGAATTTATATTTTAAAAAAAAATGTTTTATATTATTATAATGGTGAGATAAAAAATGGATATTGAAATGATGGAATTTGGGTCCATGTGTGGAAAACACACAAAAGCAAAATGATAAGTGGTGACTAAAAATATCCAAAGAAAGAAATAAAGGTGGAAAGGAATCAAAGTGAATTACATGGATTTTTCCTTAAATAAATCAATAAAAACAATTTAGAATGAAAATAATTAATAACAAGTTGTGACCACACACACACTAAATGATGCACGAACTAGAAGGAAATGTCATTTATAGTTACTAAAGAAATAAATAAATAAGGGATCAAGTTGGCTCGTGACATAAGCATATATATTTATAACTGAGTGAACTAAAAAAATAAAACCCATTTAGTTGTGGGTTATTCTATGGTTAAAAAAATATAATACCCATATTCTCTAAGAAGATACATCTCATACCAATTTTATTTATATAAGTGAGACTTGAGATAACCCATCCTACATGGTTACGAGACCCATACTTCAATCTTTCAATCCCTCTATTGGTTTCAAGAAACCCACATCCCCTATTTCGATCTAAATCATGCAACGAAGTTTATATATTTATATTTTATATTTGATTATTAATTAATTAAAATCTGTTTTAATTGAGACTTCATAAGTGAAATATTTTAATTTATTTCATGATATACTCCCTATTTTCTTGTTTGCATAAGGGGAATTAAATTTCAGTTGTTATTTGATTGGTTGTTTTCATTATCACCAAAAATGTTTTTCAATGGATGTTTGTTCATTTTCTATCTGAGATTTTCATAATTATATGTAAGGGATTTAATTATTTTACAATTGATATACATATATATATATGTAATATATATATATATATATATTTATTCGTCTAAAATCATTTTTTTCTAATTCAATATAATGTTTATCTAGACACAATGGGTCCAAAATCTCTTCATTGTAAGGGTTTATTATATTTTTCATCAAATCATCCTTGTTTTACTATGTTTCATATATATATTAATGTATATGTATATATATACATATATATAACAATCTATTAGCATTATATATGAAATGGGTTCTCATTTCAAAATTTTCATAATCATAATGTCTGTAGGGGATTTTGTTAATTTTCGTTTCATTTGTAAACATATATATATTTAGTCATATATATATGTGTGTGTGTGTGTGTTTGTGTGAAACCAGATATTTTTAATCCAATTTATAAATATTATAAGTCTTCCTGTTTTAAATGTTATTTCCCCAAAAATCATATGGTTTAACGGGTTTCATGTTTTCAAACTACATACATCAATGTGTGTGCATATACATATATATATATATTATTATTATTATATATGTACACATATTCATGCATTCAAATATGAACACGTTAAGTGGATTTGTTCATTCTCATTTACATAGATGGTATAAATGGTATTTATCAACTACTAAACAAGTGTTCAAAGATTTGTGTATGAATAATTTCATGTATTCACTATGTCTACATAATTTCATGTGATAATTGTTATTATTTTATGTGTAGTTGTGCGTTATGTTATTATTTCATGTGTGAACTCACATCTGCATCTCTGAGAATGTCATGGATGAATAGGAATGGACATCACCTTTTTTATATGAGGCATTTGAAGCATTATTCAATCTTGCACGCACTTAAACCCATGTTTCATGATATTACAGTTTTCAAAAAAATGTGTGTTTATCCCAAGTATGATATTCCCCCTAAAATGAATTTAAAATATTTTGAGTAATTAGTGGTGACATGTGAAATATTATTTTCTTTCTAATAACATAATATTATGTTTGTATTTTCTAAGTGATTTTGGTTAAGAAATAATAAAGGCTGGTTGACGGGAAAATGTTTTCAAAATTGGCACTGGTGAGTTTCGTGAAGTTATGAAGAGTGAACCCATGATTCTTAGTGAATACTAGTGGCCACATGTATGGATTTTAATAATGGTCTTCCAAGAATTATTAATTACCCAAAAGAAAATAATAATTTCAATGGAGAAATCCCAACATCTTGCAAACATAGTTATTTTCCTAAATGTCATTTATATATATATATATTCATGTATTTGTGAAAATCTGTTATAAATATTTATATTTATATCAATCGATGCCTTAAGAAACTTATCAATTTTTTTCAAACCCCTTACTGGGCATTTTACGCTCACCTTACGTATTATAATCACTTTTCAGGTTTAGCATACTTTCTGCGTCGAAACTCTCTTGTTGAAACCCCTTAGTATTAACCAATTTACACCTGTTGTGCAAAAATGAGGCTTAAATATACCTCATATTTGACATCCCATGGGATATCATTTGGTAGATCATATACACATTAAAATCATTATAATGATTTTATTTAATAATCCCTATGTTAGACAAGATTGATATGTGTTATATAACATCACTTAATATAACATAGTCAAAACTACAATTTTTATATGATTTACAAAAGGAACCATATGACAAAAAGATAATGTAGAAGAAAAAATATATTACGGTTTGTTTTATGATTACAATATTCCCCTTATATTTTTAATGTTTTGTCACCCATGTCAACCCTTTTGGATTTAGTAATGCATGGAAAATTATATAACAATGGGTGAAATAGAAAATTTTATTGTTACCTCAATGAAAAAACATTAGAATAGGTGATAGAATGAGAAATGGCACGATTTTCTCAAACCCGATATGAAAAAAATATAATTACAAATGCATACAAAAACAATGAATTGAGCCCAATAATAATAGAATGATTTATTCCCCTGGAAGATCTTGTGATAATGTTGATGAAGGAATTATTGCTGATAAATTATATATATATAAAATTAGTTGAAAAAAGGGAAATTTATCATGGGGGTAAAAGATGTTTTTATTATATTTATGGGGTCACCCTGCAAAGAACTTTCAAGGGAAAAATGATTATATATAAAAAAATTAATGAATTATTGTTCATCCTAATGTTCCATTAGTAATTAAATATATTATATGGGGTGAACTTCTGAAATATCCATGTAAATATCATAATATAAGGATTAATAAATGTATTGAGCCCCACATTTCATCAAGACCAATAGGTTAATGGAATTCATATGAAAGCCCTATAAAATAATTTATTACTAATATTTATGGTACAAAAAACATCTATTCATGACTTATGGATGTATTTTTGGAATTTTATTCTAGTAAATATAGTATATCTAATTAGTTTTCTATGAATCATATATCAGTATCATAATTATATGAGAATAAAGTAATACATCTATTTATATTATTATTGAATCCTTAGATTACATTTTTTAGAATATGAATATGTCCAATAACACTTTATAAGAACATAATTTTATAAATAGAATGTATTTGATATTCCATCATTTTTTCCATATTAAATTCAAAAATTGAGAACTCGTGTTTTTGATGTGAAATCAACCTAGGAAGTCCTATAACATAAATGATAAATATGGTTTATATTAGAAAATAAATTATGATAGTGGTTCATCCTAAATGGTTAGACAAAAACTCTATATTTGGGTATACATTTTATGAAGGCTTATATAGGATTCATAGTCTCAAAAAAAAGTATTATTGTTTTTAACACATTATAAATAATGTATCTTGTTATTGTTATCATGAAGATACATTTAACTGAATTTTTTTGTAAGTTATAATTAAATTGGTGGCGAAATAATTTACATATTATTGGAGATTGTAAAGAAATGTGATTTCAGTGTATAATATCCATAATGAAATACTTTTTTTGATATAATTCTCGACACAAAATGTCAAAACCAACTGAATATGGGATATTGTAAGGAATTCATAGGGTTGGGAGGTGTAAACATTTTTAACAAAAATTATAAAGTACATAAATTAGTATATATATATATATATTATAATAATTACAATGTTCAATATAGATTAAAATTGTGTAGAAAAGAAACAAATGAAATATAATTTATAAAAAATAATGCTCTTCAGGAATGAAATATTTTATTAGAATAATGGATTTAATCAAATTTAATTAATAATATAAAATAAATTATATGAATTATAATTTATAATAAAATTCATTTTTTAATAAAAAACTATTATCCCCCATATTGTATACTATTAAAGTAATAAATTAATAAATTATTTTATGTTAGTATGAAAAAATTAGGATATGTTATTTATTAAAAATTATAATAATATCTTATTATGAATTACATAAATTTTTTTGAAATAATTTACATTTAGGTGAACAGTTAAAATATCGATTTCAATAGTATCATCTATTTTATTAAAATCTTTTATTATATGAATAAATAATTTTTTTATTAAAATTTATAGAATTAAATGAATTTTCATAATTTATAATAATGAATTTTGAACTAATATTTTCAATTTAAAAATTGATGCTCACCATTTAGAATGTAAATGTAGAAATTTGATTAATACTTTTTTTGAATCATTTGACTAATAAATATTTACATGAGAAAATAACGATTTTGTTTTATATTATATATAATTAAATGCTATTATATTCATAATTAGTATTTTCTATTAATTAAAATCAATTGAACTAACAATTCCTTATTAATCATTAAAAAAAATTTATAATAATATTTTTGAAGAAATTTTTTTTACATTTACTAAGAACTTGTTTAAAATTAATATTGAATATACACATTATTGTTATTTGATAAATTTTATTTTTTATTTAAAATATGTGGTTTCAAAAAATATTGCCTTTCACATTTTATAATTTTTAATAAATATATTACCTTGGTATAAATTCATTATCATAGTACAATTGTTTGGGTAAATGTGATTAGTCACATGGATAAATGGAATATTACGTTTATAAAATTTATGTTTTGTAATTTTGGACGTTTTTATAGTCCTTATTATCAAGAAAATAAATAATTTATCAATTCTGGAGGCATGTGGATTTAGAGTGTCATCCCATTAAAGAATATCTTTGGTTATATACAAAAATACCAATCATTTTATCATATAAAGATGGAAGTCCTCCCCACACATGCACTTACTCTAGAAACACTTAATATTATCTAGTACTCTCCCAAACCGACTTCTAAAATTTCATATACAGATTATGGAAGTTTTTATAGTTTGAAAATATGAACCCTCAAATTGTTAACCCCATTTTTATGGGAGATAATCAATGAAGAGTTGAATAACTTCCTAAACACACCATACCCATCTTCTTTATTTATGTTCCTTACATCCATATAATATTTTTTATTATTTTATTATTAATTAAACATAAGTATCATTATTATACTATTTTGTTTTTACTATTATGGTACAATCTACAGACATACTCTCATCTCTCATTATGAGTAAACTGTGAATTTTGTATTGTGTTGGTTACTGAAACTATGAGACCACATTTAATTTTTTTAATTACCCAAAATACAATGATGATAAATAAAGGGAATTTATTATATTAATTACTTATATTACATTTTAATAAGTTAATCAATATTACTTCATTTCCCATTCTATAATAAAAATGATCAACTATGGGGACAGGTAGACTAACCCTCGATGTTATAACTTATTTCTATTTATCTTTTGATCAATAATTTATGTGGATGTGAATGAAAATGGATTCCAAGGATAAATATGATTTCTATTATATAATTAAGATTATCAAATAAAATAAAATAATTTATTCTTTTAACTATACAATCAACAAAATCTTATCACAAATTCAATCATCTAAAAGTAGTGTATTATAATGAAGAGTGATCATTAATATTACATAATATTTTTATATACATTATATTTTATTAAAATTATATAAAAACCTTGATATATAACCAAAATAAACACAATATTATATCATCATTTTTAGGGTAAAATGTTATTTAATCTATGTTAAATATCTATCATCAATAAACATTCTATGTTTATGAATGGTTCAGTTGGACCCCATACATTTACAATGATATGAAATTATACCACATATGATTATAAAAACAAAAATTATCATGTATATTTATATAAATATGTAAAGAATTTTTTTATACAATGGATACATCATTATTTAAGTCATTAATTGTGAAAACACCACCATAAGTTGAAAAGCAATGAAAATTATTCATCGCCATTTTCAAACTCTATGATAAAGAATCTTGTTATAATTTAACGATCTATACATTTAAAAAAAATTAAAGATTATAAATTATAATAAAATTAATATTATTTTTCTGATGATCATTACGAAAATAATTATTTCTAGAACTATTCTTACGAGACATTTAAAAAGAGACATGACTATAAACAACAGCTATGGGAAAAATACATAAAATGACTAATATACATATTGAATATTACTTATACTGTAACAGATAAATATTTTTATGTATCAATAAAGTTCATATATATTGTTTTTTGAAAGTTATTTTTGATTTATATGTTTATAGAGAACATTTAAATTATATGGAATCATTATAAGGGTTTCATTGTCACAAATTTATATTCCATTCGATTTGTTTAATCTATACACCATAATACTTTTTCAGTGGATTAAATATATTTATATTTTTAATTTTTATTTTAATTATAATATATTAAATTTTATTAAAGGTTATATTGATATTTAAATAACTCATGATGTTTGTATTTAAATATTACAAATAAAATATGGCTTTTTGTGAACAGTATTCATTCCATTGATAATAATTAATATTCTATAAATATAATTATCATTATTGATCAATTATAAACAATGTAGGTTTTGTATTATTTTTTCAATACATTATTTTTCAAAAAATAATAATTCAAATGAAAATATTCATTCTTTTTCATTATATTATGTTTCTAAGATTAATTTCATAGTTATACTTTCCATTTATCTTAATTTATTTTTCAATTTTTTTCATAGTTTTAAATAGCACATTTGTTATCCTTTCCATGGTATAAACTAGAATAAAATTAAAATCCTCAATAAACAATTTCCCCTATAAATAATGTTTTTAAAAAAAATCTCTATAATTTAAAATATAATAACTTTTTCCATGGTTATATAAAAATTTTGAAATGTTTTTTCTATACATTCCACATTAATGGTTTCATTATCCATTTCAAACTTTATTATAATATAATTTATGACAATTTATATGTTTCCACACATCATGCACCTTTCTAAAATAAAATTTTATCAACCTATTTTTGAAACCGTTTTATTAAAAATCATTTCCCCTTAATGTTTCCCTTTTAAAGAATTTTGTTTAATATAATCTTTTTATGTATTTTTTCAACATCTTTTGAAAAATTATTTAATCTGATGTCTTAACTACTAATTATTTATCTAAATAATTTATATTCACTATATTTGTTGTCAATAGTATTGGAAACATATTTATTATTAAATGTAAATATTTTAGAACTCTTATTGATAATGTTTTTGAAAATAATTATTAATCCATTGTATGAAATGTGTTTTTGAATTAAATTTACATGTTATAATTATTAAAAATATTCAAAATGTTTTTATGAATTTTTTTAATTTTATCATCAATTTATCCTATAGGATTATAACCCTTGACGTTTTGTTTTCATAATTAAATATATGTTTTTATGTTATAAAATACTTTGTATATTTTATTATATATATATATATATTTTTGATATAATTTCTTGTCATAAATTTAAGAAACTCATAATTTCTTGTGGGTTATTTATTTTATGATCCTTGTTGATCTTAAGTGGGACATACATATATAGATAATGGTGAGAGTTGTATTATATGAACCTATAATTCATTTGATTATGTAAATATATCATTAGATTGTATGGAATGTTAATAATGTGTATGTTTACCTTGGATTTTACATGATGGGATTGGTAAACATTTCATGTGTTGACATAACAAGTTTTCTCACAAAATTGTTAGAATAATGGGGTTTTTACATATTTTTTCATATCCAAATGGTGCTAAAATATTTTTATTAAAATTATTAATTATGTAATCATTTAAATAATTTTTTTTCATGATAATTCCCTTGTTTTAATTTATTCTCTAATTTAATATCATACTCACATGTTGGATTATATATGATATGTGTTTAAAGCATTTGATACATATTTTTTCAATTCCCTAATAATATTTGGATGATATTATATTTCTCTATAATTTATTATTTTAATCATACATATTCTTATAATCTCATATCATGATATTTTTGACTTCCCCACATTCTCCACTATGATTACAATCTTACACATTATGATATGCCTTTTCCTTTACATAATACTTGAGATTACACCTTTACTATTTAGCATGTCTAATTTTACTTTTTAGTCATTTATAGTATGATATGGATTTGAAGGGTATAAAGGATCATGATTATGAAAAAAATTCCATGTGTTGTGAAATAACATGTTTGAAGAGATATTATCTTAGACACTAATCATTATATATTTTCATTATGTAATAATTTTTTGAGATTTATTAACTAAATCATGGTATAAATATAATACACAAGTTATGTTTATCATGTATTTCAATAAATGTGTATCTCATATTAGTTATTTATAAAAATAATTCTTTTTTATTGTTGGTAAGAGTACTTTTATTGATATAATGTACATGAAGAAATGTTTGAGTATATAATGTCACAGTTTTAACAGATTAATTAAGATTCCATTCCAATTTTTTGAAATTTTATTTTATTTCTTACTTAAAAATAAATTATATTCATCTATTCTATATTTATTATTTTCCTGAATTATATTTTTTTTCTTATTTTTTGGTTCTCCAAGATAATAATTATTTTTTTTGGGGAAAACCAAATGTATATCATTCCTTTTCAATAAAGAATATTTTTATTCCATGTAATTTTTCATTAAAATGTTTCAATGATGTTATTTTATATATTATTCTATATTTTGAAATGGGATGTTAAATAATATTAAAAATTCTTTTGTAATATTTAATTAGAAATGAATAAATTGTTTTTATATTGGTAAAATTTGATGTTTCATAAAACTATTTAAATATTTATTTGATTGTTTTCCAATTTGATGACTTTTCACAACATCATGAAAATTATTTTTATTTCCTGTCTTACAAGTATTAATGGTTTTATAACTAAAATTAAATTCATATTCTTTATGTAAATTTATTTCATTATAAATATCAAAAAGAAATTGATGTTCCCTATTATTATTCATAAAATATTTTTGATATTTCTATATACATAATTTTATTTATTTTTACAAAATTCAAGAAATTTTATGATTCAACTAGCATATTTTTTTGATAACATTTACAGTAATTATTTTGAAGCTCTATATTGATAATTGTTAGGGAATCTGTCATCAATAATTTTTCATTCCTCATTTTTATTTATGATATGATGTAATGATTGATGATTAGATGAATTTTTGGAAAAAATATGTATTTTCATCTTTAATGGATCGGTGATATATGATTTATTTATTGTGGATTTGTTTAGTGTGGGGTGGAGAAGTATTTGGCATTTTCTATGCATGGTTTCCCAACTGTGTTCCTAGCCCATGGGAGGGGCATCTCTGAGACATGGGGTGCTACATGGTTTGTGCATGGTTTTGAAAAATAGTTTTGTCAAACCATGTGGGTGGTTTTATTTATGAATTTAATTATAATAAAATATAATAAATGTTCTAACCCATTATAACCTCAAAACATAACCTAAAATTAAACTCACTCAAAAGTGCGGGGGGTTCTGAATGATACAGGCTGGACACCCTTCCCATCTCACAATTTTGACCATTGATCCCCTTATAATTCTTTTCTATTATCCCTCGATCCATCAAGGTGAGTCCAATACTCCCTTCTCTTCCCCTCTTTACCGCCATTTTTCATATAATCATCATTCAATGAATTTTGTCCAAACACTAGGTTATGGTTTATTGATTTTTATCAATTTTCCTCTATTTTATAGTTATGTGAAGAGTATTTTTTTATCTTGGGTGTGTGTTCTGACAACATCATTTGAAGGTGATGTGGTTTGGTGTGTTTTTGATGTTCTCTATTATCAGATGAAAGTTATTCACTTTCATTCTTAGTTTCACACAATCTATTTTAGGGGTGTAAATGGTTTCCTGGTTCATATTTATTATCTTTTAGTGTGTTAGTCCCTACATTTTTTTTTCAAGTATATGGGTCTAAGTTAGCTCTCTTGGGTGTTCATAGGTTAGTAAAAATAGATATTAGGGTTCCCCCATTACATGTATAATCATCCATGGTGGTGATTTTACACATATGGGGTCCGGTGTTACCATGAATACAACTAATAAAAAAATGTACGTGAGTGGTGATAAGTATAAGAATATAAAAAATGTGTAATGATCAAATTACACATTATCATAGAAATGTGTGTGTGTGTTCATATGGGAAATGTTCCCTTATTTGTATGTGAATGTGCATATTCACAGTGGGGGGGGGGGAGCATCAACTTTTAGATACAAATCACAAATATATGAAGTGGACGACATTGTTCCACTTTGATGTTTGATCCCAATCCATAACTTTTTATTTTATAAATTCATTAATTAATTTTCATCAATCATTTTTATTGGATTTAATTAACATGGTACAACTGGGATAGTCTAATTTCCAACATAAAAAGTCATGGTGTCTCTTTTATGTTGTGTTTATTGGTTATCGTTATTAAGGTAATGTGAATGTTTTGGCTTGTATAGAAAGGCACAGTTGTGATAGGCATCTTTCCTCGATGTAATATAAGTGATTATTTTTTTCAAGGATATAGTGATATGATTGAATACCAATATTAAAATTGTACTTCCATGATTTAGTTTTCTATGTTTTGGAAAAATAATCATATTGACGTCGAGAATGATGTCGCATATGGAATGACATGTTTTTCCATTAAAATGTAGTAACTGGTAAAACATATAAGAAAAATGTTTTAGGTTGTAAGACCATTCCATGTGATAAAATATTAAAAAATAATTATTATATTGAAATTATTTTAGTAAACATGGCATACCAAATATTATTTTGTTCTTACCTCTACCTTATGATAGTAAATCTACTTATGTCAATTAAATTTTTTAAATGAATTAAGAAATGCATTGTGACACACAAGATAGGAATTTACCCATTCTGGGAATCGAAATGTAATAATTTCATTTTAAAAACATAACATGGTGCGGCTAAAGTACACATGGGATGAATTTAATGTGATAATTATGATAATGTTTTGTATGGAATGCATAAGATGGTTTTCCTTAACTATAAATGGTAATATTTTCTCTCATGTTTAATTAAAATGGGATAAGATAATATATAAGTGTTTAATTCCTCATTAAATATATGTTGAATGGTTACACTTTATATATGAAGGGGACCCAAGGGACTTGAGATCCCCTGTGGTGGAAGACTGTACAAGCATCCGTGGTGATTTCCATGAGACTGTGAGATCTCATGGAGTTGAGATAAGTGATAGACCATGTGTGCAACTCTTAGCGATCGATGTCTTTGTGTTATGTACAGATCCATTCGATGTTGGGTTCAAATAGATCGTATTATATTTAGTTAGGATGTCAATTTGATCTTCCATGTTGACTTCAATGAGACTGTGAGAGCTCTTGAATTTTTGACCATGGATTAGATTATGAGAACGTCCCCTGGAAAAGGATGACTTTGCATTATATTACGGTATAACATGAAGTACCATACTAATTATATGACTATTTGGCATCGATACACATGTCGTTCATATATGATGATGATACATATATTTGTAATATATATATATATTTATAATAAATCATACTTCCATGATTACACATGCCATCCATGGGCTAAAGTATGTATCGTCGTCAGTTGTCCCTTAAGAACATGGATGGGTGTAAATTATTTATTTAATTCTATGATTAATACTCTAAACTGCCACAATATTACATTTATATTTCACTTTCTGGATAAGGATATAGTCTTGTGTTATTAGCCAACTGAGATTTATATTTCACTACCTACATGGGCCACCATTAAACTATTTATATGCTACTAATCTATTTTTGTTGTCTACAATATGATAATACCACTTTGAAACTCTAATTTGAGGTTATTTAATCCATAATGTCACCTCCTATGTTAATTTCTACTAGTAAGAATCTTTTGGTGTATGGGGAGCCGCTCTTGGGGCCATGTGACCCACCATTCGGGCTACTGAATCGATGGTAAGTCAGCCAGGATGATACAATGTTGAATTACAGGGATTTCATTTCATTTTTATTAATATTTGTGGTCTATATAAAAGATATTAGGAACCTATTAGCTCTTGGTTAATAACCATTTTTGGTACATCTCACACCACGTACGGGAAATGACCATGTAACCAGGGTGGAGAATTGTTTATCATGCTATTTGTTATTAGAATTGATATTACATCACCTAGAGTGCTTTTTCAACATTCGATATCTAAATATTTATTTAAATTATTCTAATTATATCCTTTAACTATTATAGAACAAATGATTCATTCCAGGAATACTAATAATGACATATGAATCGACATTCTATGCATAGTTCCATGCCATGTAATTTTAATAGTAGGTCTCCGACTAAATTTAAATTTTTTATTCTGATTGATATTTCATTTTGTTGTTTTTATTAGAAATACTTATATATTCATGTCCATTCCATGTATTCCTTGTCATTTATATATAACCTGATTCAATGTTATTTCATGTGATAGCATGGTTGTTCTATTTTGATCAATGTAACTTGCATGAGATTACTATGAGTGAAAATTTTCATTTGTAAGGTGTATGTGCACCTTACAATTACTGAAAAAGTAATTAGTATATTCGATTCATTAATAAAATGGAATTTCTATTAATGGTTAAATTCTACAGTGGATTGGTTTAAATTAAATGGTATCAAATTCCAACCTGTATATTGTATGAGAACATTATAGATTAGTTGATGGCCATTAATCTCGCTGCACCGTTATATATGTATATATGAGAATGTGGTATTTTGAAATGTTAATTGTTATTAATAATGGGATCCAATTCTCAATTTATGGGGTGTATGGGATCTTCTTGGATTTTGAGAAATAAACCCATGTTAAATGTAATGACATGATACATTTTGAAATGCATTCTTATTTTCAATTTAATTAGTTTTAATATAAAATTAATCGACCAAATGCTATTGGATTATAAGTTTTTCTAATGAGGTTTCACATTCATGGTGGCATGACATAGTTCAGTTTTTATGAGAATGAAAAAATTTAAAACTCCAGTGATTGTGGTTATAATTTTGTGGTTAAATATCAAAACTTCACACAATGCCTTGGATGATTACATCTTGTGTTGGGTTTAATGGGGTGTCAAAAGGTGAATCCATGTTTTTCCTTGAAGTGGACCACTGGTGGTTCGACAGTGCTCCTATCTAGTAGCTAGGTATGAGTAACTAGTATCCATTTAATAATCTCAGTGTAGTTTGATAAATTATGAGCAATTCTTTTATCCCATCCTCATTTTATATTCAGTAATAGAGCATCAGTCTTATGCCACGATAAATAATTAATTACACTAGGCTAGGTCCCATGATTCTCTTATGGTTTTCCATGAAAAATTCCTGGTTTTCCTTATGGTTCGATCATAGAAATGTCATCATGAGTCAAGTGTAGGCATTCATGAATGTGATTGTTGTAAATGACAGGTTCTTTGGTATAAGGCATCATAGTTTAGCTTATAAAACAATTCCTAAATAAGTCGAAAGACTTATTACTTCATTTTTTGTAGTGCCTTGTCTCTTTCAACTTTTGTTCAATGAATATGGTTAGTAAAGATCAATTTTTAGGCATGTAGTTAGGTGAAATTGAGTGTCATTTTTTAATCCATTACTTTTAATGAACAAAAAATGAAATTCTAAATTGAGGTTTATAGTTAATCAATAATTTTATGATTTTAAAACCACTACATGAGATTCATTAAATTCTTAAGGTCATGCATGTAAGGACAATTCCAATAGTGGGATGAGTTGATGTTTCAAATTGGTTTTTTAATATCAAATTATATGGTTGGAAGAACCATTTTCCAATGACTATAGAGATAATGACGGGTTCGTCTCTCAGTAGACATTTATGGGAAAGATATGAATCAGTTTTATAGTTTTAATAAGAGTGTTGGCTCAATTTTAAACAATATAAGTAATGTTTCCCATGAAATTATTAATGATGTGTTTGGTGTTTCAGAATGAAACACAGACACATGAATGAAGAATCATTACCAAAATAGTTCGAGTGAGGTGTACGTTCTTCCTTAATGATTTTTGGGGATGATAATTTCAAATGAGGGAAGGTAGTAGTGATCCACATTTTTGACTGGAATAAAAACTTGAATAATTTGATCTTTTTCATTTATTGAGAAATTTATTTTTAAAATTATTTTATGGAACATAATTTCATGTATGTAAATGATATTAATTGCTGTTTCAGGGAAATTTTGAATTTTTATTATGTTTCATTGCTGGCTCGGGGAGTTTTGGGAGTGCAATGCCTAGAAAATAATGTTTTTAAAAAATGGTAGCGGGAGCACAGTTTTCCTGAAGCTAGGTGACCCACTTCCAATAACTGTGCTCTCTAGTATAAGGAGGGAAGATGAGTTTTTTACTAGATGTGCAAGGTTTCTAAAACCTTTCCACTAGCCCATGTGATGGGAATCTCATATAAATGGGGTTCCACAATATTTGTGCATGGTTTTGAAAACCGTGTTGTTGGGTTGTTTTATGAATTAATTTATATAAAGTAAAATTAAAATATAAAAAATAACATAATATATCCTCATCCCTATCCCTAAAACACCATTCACACCTATGTAGTGGGTTCTCTTATCCCATGAACTCACCGCCCTTCCGGGCTCCCACCTCCAGCCTCTAATCTCAGTCTCTTTCCTCACAATTCTTCCTCAATCCCAAAATCTAAGTCCTCTACTCTATTCTATACCCCCATAATAATAGTTGTTTTTGGCATAATCGTCACCTTGTGACGTTTATCAAGACTCAAGGTCATTAGTAAACCATTTTTTTAGTTCTCCTGTATTTTATGGTTTGGTGAATAGTCTCTTGAGATTCTTGGGTGTGTGTTCTAATAAACACCACTAAAATAGTGGTGGTTTGGTATGTTTTGGTTGTTCACTATAATATGAGGAATTTATTTCTCCATTTATCTAGTTTTCACACCTTCTAAATTTTAATTTTAATTTTATATGGTTCTTATTAATTTTATGGTTGTGCGTTGGAAACTGTTATGTGATTTTGAGTCTTCATCTCTATGGTGACATGCCTACTTTCAAAGAGGTGACCTAATATATATATATATATATATATATATTTGTGTGTGTGTGTTTGGGTTCCCGCATTACATGTATAATAATTCATGGATGTTATTATAAACATTTGTGGATAGGTTTGATCATTTATATAATTAAAAATGTATATGTAAGTGAGTGGGGACTTGTATATACAAACAAGTTTGTGAGTAAGGATCCCATTGCACTTTCTCATTTACATGAATGTGTGTGAAAATGGGCTAGGTGTACTTATATGTTTGTGAAAGTGAGTATACACTATGGGGGAGAATCTTCTTTTTTTAGACAGTTCAATGATCTGATGTGGACAACATAGTTCCACATTGAGGTCGGATCCCAATCCATACCATTTTATTATAGTAATTCATAAATTTAATTTCTTATAACATAGTTCATGGATTTAATTAATGCAATATTATTTTTATACTCTTCTTTCTTACTTCAAAAGTCATGGTGTCTCTTTTATGTCATGTCTATTATTTAACCTTAGAAGGTTAACATTAAAGAAATGACATGTATAGGTAATCCAACTTGTGATGGGTTTCATTCAATGGAGTAATATTAGTGACCTCATCTATGATGGTTAAGGTGGTATGATGGAACTCATAAATTGAAATGGTTATTTCATGAATGAATTTTCTAGTATTAGTAAAAATTGTGCATAAAAACCATGATAAGGATGGAAGAAACCAAGTTATTTTTATTCATTTGACAAGTAATAAATGATTAAACATCAAATGAAATGGATTTTTGTGGTATGAAAAAGGCATTGTATAACATATTATGTGTGACATGTGATAGTGAAATGATTTTTGAATAACTAAAATACCTATGATGATTTTTTCCATACCTCACCCTTATGGTCATATATTACCATATGTCTACTGATGTGTTTAAATGAATTTGTAAATGGCTTGTGACACACATGAGAGGAATTTCCACATTCAACAAAATAATGTGTAAAAATTTCATTTTAAATACATAATATGTTGTGATATAAATACACTTGGATTGAATTGAATTTGATCACAATGTCATTGTTTTGATAAAAATACATAAGAATGGTTTACTTAGGTATAAATATGAAAATGTAATGTTTTGTATAATTGAAATGGACTAATAAAATTTATGAGAGGTTAATGACTCAGGCACTATATGTTGAATGGATACACCTTATATTGGAGGGGGAGGCAAGGGACCATGTGAGAACATGGGTAGGAAGACCGTATGAGCTTCCAAGTTGATTTCAATGAGACAATGAGTGCTCATGGTGTTTTTCCATGGGATAGAATGTCTGTGCTAACCTTGGTAATGGATGCTTGTGCATTACGTCCTGATCCATCAGATGTTGGTTTCCAAAGGACCGATAGAGCACTAGGTATAATGACCCTATGATATTCCATGTTGATTTCAGTGAGACCATGAGACCACTTGGAGATTGGACCAGGGGATAAGCCATGAGAGTTTCCCCTCGTAATGTATATCTGTGTAGTACTGTCTTTTCCAGATAGAAGTAGTATCCTAGGGATATGACCATTTTGTGTCGTTACACATATGGATCCTAAAAAAGCACAATACATATATCTATACAACTATATATATATATATATATATATATGTCTATATAGGTTTACAAGATCAAACATACTAGCCATGGGATGAAGAAAGTATCTATGTCTGGTGTTCCATAGGAACCTAGATGGGTGTTAATTATTTATTTAATTTTTCCATTTAGACTTTATACCATCACATTGTAAAATTTATATTACATTGTCTTTATAGGGATAGACACCAGTGGTTTTGACATTATATGATTTATTTATAACATACTACTCTATCATCCATTGCACTGGGGTACCCGAGTAGACTGTTCTTGTTCACATGACTGTGGACCATGGACCTTTTTATTATTCTATTCTCGTACCATGAAATATGATAAGGGAATAAGATGGATCTCTGAATGATCTTGTGGTTTGCCTTAGAAATTTTATTTCCATTCATTTTTGAGTCTTGTATTGTTTTATGTTGACAATCCTGATTTATGGTATCTTCCTTAATTTTTTATATCATTACAATTTCATGTTTTCATTGTGTAAATCGTGATTAGCCACTTTCATTATATTTCTATTATCTATCTTTTTCTACTTTTTCAACTTTATAAATATTTATTTTACTATTTTTTCATATTTTATAATTATACCACTATACTACACGGGGTATAGTCTCCCCACTATCACCTCTCAAGACCCCCGCTTCTATTCTGTATTCTCTGGAATACGATGAGATGCACTTAAGGCCATGTGAGCCACTGGTCTAGCAAGCCATTCGATGGTATGTTGGGTCTGGATGTTACAACTACATCATTACTTCTATTTTTAGGTATTATTTATAAAAAATTATAATATTTCAATCCCTTTTCATGATTGTTGTAGAAAACATCATTAACGATAATGTCATCAATAAACATGTTTTGGTGACTTTTGACAAACGATGTGTAGTTAATTAATTGAAATATTTGACAATTATAATATAGATATTTATATTAATTATTTAAAAATTTATAAAATATTATAAAATAAAATATTTTTCAAGGTATTTAATGATATTAATGCATTTTTTGGTTCATGTATGTGGTTAAACTGACCCAAATATAATAATACATTAATTTGATGAATAATTATTAGGATTCGTCATTATAATATAATAATAGCCGAACAATAGTTAATTTTTTATTACTATGATATATATGATTCAGAATTGATTGTAACAATATTTATTTTATATGAGAATACTATAATATTCGAATGAAATATTAATTTTGAAGAACACATATTTTCAAAGATTAATATAATTATTGTTTTTTTTCATAATAGATCGGTTATATGAATAGATGTTATCAATACCAATTATAGAGTATCATTAAGTGATATATGTGACAAAAATATTATTATATTTTTGTATATTTAATTAATATTCACAATTTTATCTAAGACAAAAAAATATGTTTCTTATAGAATTGTCAGGAAATGAATTTCCTTTGAATGTATCCTATAATTTTAAGGGATTATTATATTGATGAGAAACAATGTGATTATATTCATGTGATATGATTCTTGGGAGAGTATAATCTCATTGTTTTGAGTTTTTATCACCTAACACCCCATCTTGAACAACCATAGAGTCTGGCCTAGAGTGCCATGTGACCTTCTTCGGGCTTCCCCATACATAAGAGGATATCTACTAGTAGTTTGGGTCTTGATTAGATGTGGGGGGAGACTATACCCTCTAAAAAATAAATTGAAGAAATATATAAAAAAAATATAATAACATAAAATTAGTGTAGACAAAAAAATCATTCATAACACATGCATAAATAGGACTGAATTCATGATTTATAACTAAAACTAATCAAGGATCCAAGGTATAATTAATGCAATAAAATAAATACATCTCGAAAGACCCCCACAAAAACATCATTTAGAAATGTATGTATCCTCATAGTACTCCTGTTTAACCAACAACCATAGGTCCCTTTCTCGTCAATGTATCCCCAATCATGAAATCTAAAGCATCATTAAAATGCATGATTATGGTGAGACTACCAGATTTATTAGTACAACACAAATGACCCTTAATTTTTTTTCATTAAATATACTTCATCATTAGATGATTTTAACTAATGGATAGATATATTGATAAACATATAACATAAACAATAATATTTGATTTCATTGAGGATAGACTCTACCTAGTTCAGTAATGTTCTAGAACAATCCAACATGATTTAACATGAAGCTTGTTGAAGCATTACTGAATATCATAACACAGTATCCATAATGGGATGACACAAAAGTTATATGAAACATATATCTATCCTTCATATTAAAACTTAATGATGAGATATTCCCTGAAAACACTACATAAATTATATCCCAAATCATGTGACGTGTCCCACTAGCCCTAATAATATGTGTATATGCCGGCCAAAGAATTTTTCATCAATCTAAGAAGATAACCCCAAAAATTTGACACATACTATAGGCTGGAAAAACCATTCTAATTCCAATTCATGATGGTAACATCCCCATTGACATATATTCTAATCATGGTCAATGTAATTTTATTGATTTAGAGTGTAGAAGAATAGCACATACGATACAAGATTTAAAATACAGATCAAAAATATTTTCAGGAAAAATATTATAATCATAATGATAATAATACTTTTGCAATAAACTCAATAATAGATGAATATATGACATTCTATAAAAAATTTATATGCATGAAAAATATGCACATGATGTTAAGAAACACACAGATATCATGTTATCGATATTCCAACAAACATTTCTTAGGGACACACACTATCACAAAAAACATGAAAATAACTAATAATAAAATATATGATAATGTAAATGTATTACTACCTTATATGAAATGATATTAAGATTAAAAAGGCTACTAAACAAGGCGAAATTGAACTTAAAATCCATTTCTTATTGAAAAATGATTTCATTGTAATTATTAGAATTATTAATAGATTTCAAAAACTAGAAACCAAACTAAAATAATATCATAATATGATTTATTTCTTTATATAAAAAGTAAATATTTTATATAGATTCTTTTCATCAAGAAGATCCAAATAACACCAAAATAAGGACAATCCAATCATCATCACTGAATATATTGATGAAATAATTTCAAAATGATAATAAATAAAAATATAATATAGAATATAATAGATAGGGAGATAGGGAGAGATATAATAATCGGAGTGGAATGAGGATGGAATGATGTAAGAACACCCAAAATAATTTTATATTTTTTGTTTCAAATAAATTATTAAATATTTTTAATTAAATATTATTTTATTTTTTATCATCCATTCATTGTAGATAGGAAAAATTTATATTCCTCTTCTTCTATATCAGCCACATCTCCCCATGCATTTTTTATTCTATTTAATTATTTTTTAATCCTTCTTCTTCTTATGTAAAATTCACCCACCCAAACATATATTTGATTTTTTTTCTTCATAAACCATTTCCCTGCTCTCATCATAATCATGTTATTAATTTTTTATTATCAATAAATTTAATCATTCATTTAATATATTTTAATACTTACCAATATATATATATATTATAAATAAACACTTATTTATAAATATATAAAAACATATATTTATATATTTACCCATACACACATACTCTCTCACACACACACAAAAATTTAACCCTAATATATATATATTATAAAAATATATATGTAATCTTCTAAAAATATATATGTGTTTGTGTACCCTAACAGACACACACACACACGCACACACACACACACATATATATATTCACCAACACACAAATATATATTCACCAATTTATTTTCAAAAAATATATATATATTAATATATATATATATATATTTACATACATACATACATATGTGTATATGAATACAAATTTATCTTATCACAGACAATTTGATTTTTTGAAATAATTTAAAATAATAATATCAACAACATTTGTTATTAAAATTTTTATTAAAATTTTTTCATCATTAGAATCATAAGTATATCAAAGATAAATTTATTTAAAATCTGATAATATAAAATAATTCATTGAAAATTCAATTTATTTATAACTATTATTAATACCACCCTTATTACATTCATAAAAAATACTCAACCATCCATAAATTCAACTATAACTTAATTAATAATTACACATGTGTAGTTCAACTTTTTCACCGAATAAATTTTTAATAATTATAAAATAACTATTAAATATTAATTTAACTATCCAATTTTTATATATATATTGATTACTTTCTATACATTCAACTAAATCAATATAAATTTATAAATTTCATCGTAGTCTTATATTTTGTCATATAATTTAATTAATTAAACAAAAATAAAAACAAAAAACATGTGTAATTAATAAATAGATGGGATATTGTTTCTATAATTGTTAATGATTTTAAATATTTATATGGGAAGATATGGGTGGTTTTGGGACTAACATGTTCATTAACTATAACGCAATTATTATGTTCAAGTGTAAATGTCCTCAAAATGGGCATGAGTTTTGTGGAAATATATCATGGTATAGTCAAATCTCAACAACTATATTGGACAACTTTTTTCAAATGCTTTATAGATATACGCTAGGTTAAACTCAATTTTCACCTTCTTGAAATTTATTATGATACTATATTATTAAAACTCATAATTAATTTAATTTAAAAATATTAAAATTTATCCTTTCACTTAATTTAATAATTCTAATTTAAAAATTAATTGCATTTTTTCCATTTAAAATATAAAAAATCTTGAAATGGTCATTTTTAATAAAAAATAAAATATCAGGTAAAAATAGTTTTTACGAAAACATTGTTTTTTGGATATAAATATAAATATGAATATAATATAATATAATCTTGGTTACATATTTTCCTAACCGAAATTAATTTTTTTGAAAAATAATGATTTTTTTAAGGAAATCAAAATTACCATGTCATTAAAAAAAATATTTTATGTAAATATTTAAATAAAATTACTTTTACAGTTATCTATTAAATAAGTCATAAAACATTTGACATTAAATTTATATTTTACATGAATATTTTAAAATTCATATTATTTTTTAAATTATTATTTGAATACATAATCAGTTTTCATAACATCTATGTCATTCTTATATAATGATATTTCCCAAAAAAATTATATTTTTGGAAACCCTATTTTCCACTATAAATTTACCATATATAAATATATCAATATTTCATTCTAATATAATTTCAATATGAACAATTCAAAAATTAGTTTAGTTTGGTCAATATAATATTATTAGATTTTATTATTGAATAATTAAATGAATAACAACTCATTAAAGGGTATATTTTAGATATAGTTTCATGATGTAGCATATATATTCTATAGTGGAATCATAGTTATTACATTATCCTTCCCTTTGATAACATTTCTTCTATTTTTTGTCGATATATCATATATTGAAATCATTTGAATACTATTTCCTTATATCATTTTTGGGATCCCATGATGGTTCATGAAATTTGAGATTTTACTAATGAAATTTTACAAAATAATTTTTACAATTTCACAAAAAAAATCTCTCTCAAGTCCAGAATATGGAAAATCTCTACATTATAAGAGAAGCCATATTTGAACACTATTCCATCATTTGTAATAAAATTAATTGGATCCAAAAATTATTTCCACTATATTTTATCATGGAGGACATCATGTACTTTAAAAAGGCTGTCCAATATATAAAATGTGTAATCCATAACCCGAATTCATGACAATATTTAAAAACTTCAATTAACATTAGGGATTAAATTCTTCTTGAAACTAAATTTTATATATCAATTAAATAGCCAATCATTCATGATTACATGACCCAAAACATAAAATCCCTGATAATTACTTAAATTATCATAATAATTATTTTCCTACTCTTGGATGCTTTATTATGATCCAATATAGTTCATTCATTAGTTTTCATATTCAACATTAGACCTGGGATAAAAACCAGTATTTCTCTATCATCATTTCATTAAAATGTAGTATAACATCTCTATAAGAATAATTATTTTAATGGTTCCTTTAGGAATATTCAATGGATGTTATTTTTTATAAAAACTCAAAAAAAAAATTATTATCACAGATACATTGCAAATCATGAGGACATGATGTCATCTTAACTTCAAATCTAGGCAGACATCATTTAAAATTCCCATTATCTAGGGGATGAAAGGTCATGCCTAAATGTATCTCATTATTGAGATCCTTTTTATGATTCTTCTAGAATATAGCTATAAATCATGTGTCATAGTCAGTTAAAATTTATAGTAGTACCCCATGTAGAAATAAAATTTCATTGATATATAGAAGTTATGGATATTCAAATGGTATATATTCTATTATCTCTATATAATCAGATAACATTAAAAGAATATCGATGATGTACCATATATCACCATTATTACTAGGATCATTTAAGAGTTACATTTAAAATTCATTTATAAAATCTTACATCATCTATATAGTTATATTTAGAGGATTAATGACTCCCTACGAATGTTTCCTTTTATTCTTTTCAAGATTGAATAATAAACACCTAGATGCATAATCCAAAATATCCCACAACATAACAAACCATGATAAATGTTCTCTTATATATCAATTGATCATTATTTTACTATAGTGTATATAGAAATTTGATAAATGAAAATCAACTAGAATTTCCTTTCTCAATACTACAATGAAAGAAGTACATTTACTCTTCCCAAAATTGAACAGTCCATATCAATAGATTAGGTGTTTAATTTACCATCATATGTAGAAAATATCATTATTTAAATGATCATTTCATACTAATGTGTCTTCTATATAATTTATATGGATGATGTATTACCAATTTCTTGGAAAATTAATTTTGCCTCCCCTATTAACGAATTATACATTTACATATTTACTAGATCTCTAAATATGGGAAGGTTGTTTATCATCGTCACAGTCAAAAATCCCAAGTATCTCCTACATAATGAATCATCCACCATATTAAATATATATGGATGATGTTTATGAAGACATAATGGTCATTGGGGATTTGAAAGTATAGGTTTTACATCATGTTGAACTCCTTCTAAGAGAACATATACTTCCCACTCCCGTGGTCCATACAAATCCCACATCATATGTCAAAGAGGTAGTGTCTCCCTATATTCAGTGAAAATATTATAGTGTCAAACTCAATGTCATTACATGTTATTGTTTTATTAGTTGATTTTATATTTACCATATACATAAGAAATCACAATATAATTATTTTTTATGGATAAAACAACATTCATTCCTTAATTAATCACAATAAATTTTCATTACATCATTAAGTGATAGAAACGATAATAATAGTGCATTACATAGTCTCTTATTCATATATTTAAATCATTCAAAAAATAACTATATAATATATATTTATTTCCATTACATGTTACTTTTGTCAAATAGTTGTGAAACTGAGAAAACTGTTGAAAGAACCACCAATTATAACCTCTAATGTCCCAAAACACTAGATCCCAGTTATGTTCATCGGGGTACTCCATTAATTGAATATATTTATAATTTTGTTGTAAAACAATATTTTATACTTTTTTACAACGTTTATATGAAAATAATCATCATTGATTGATGTTTCTGACATACTATTATTCCAATATAATTCATTTCTAATGAATATCACTAGAGTTATTTTCGGTTCAATTTCATGTTCTTCATATAATTTAGAGTATATCATGATAATATTATAAATTCGCACTATAATGATATAAGAATAAACCTTTATTACACTATTAATAATTTATAATATGAAAAATATATCATCATTCATTCAAAAAGAAAACACCATAATATCATAAATTACATGCCTTCATTTAAATTATGCATTCGATAAAACGTCATTCTCCAACATTAATTGATGACCACCAAAGTGATGATTTATCATTGAAAAAAAAAATTTCATGAACCGTCCCCCGGGGTCCATGCCATGACACCCCCAATCCCACCTTCCCTAGGCTAGGGGATTGAGACTAGTATCAAAGGTGTAATCTCTTATACTGGAAAGGCATTGCCTGTATGACTTGCAAGAACACGCAACCAAGCACACAACAAGATATGAACTCATGTAAACTGGATAGTTAACATAGTTTATACTGAATAGAAAAGGGGCCAGAATACAACCCCAACTATAATGTACAAGAAAACTGAATGGAACAAGAATAACAGAAAACAGATCCTGTGAACACCCGTAAAGGATCCTACCTGAAGGGTAGGTACAACTATCGAACAGGTTGTATCTATAGTATGCCTCATCTAATGCACACCTCTAAGCTACCTCCAGTCCTGTTACCCTCATCTTTAGTCAGTTATGTCCATCATCTACACCAAACACAAATAGGGTGCAGGCATATCCCATGCAAGTGTGACTATAACTATACTCAGTAGGGACCCCAAAACCCTATAGGCATAACAAAATCAAAATTGGATAAACCTCAAAGAATGAATTAAACTGTCAACCCTACTTATGTATATTCCTATACATATACCGAAGTTATGAAGTATACTCATCTCAATCATGAGGAAACATAGTGTCCAACCCAAAATCCAAAAGCTCAAATGTTCCACAAAAGAAGGAAGACCAAAAAGGAAAGCACCACACAGTTATTCCACACAAAAGAATACCACCAAGTTATTGCCACAAATGTAAGGTACCACATAGGTACTAACTCAGCTCACACTATGTATATCTTAAGTACAGTAGTAGAGATGATTATATGTTACTACTCAATCATCATACTCTATTAAGAGGCAGACCCACACACGATAACTCGTTGTTGACCCCCATAGGATCACTATGTGATAAACCATAGAGGATCACTAGGTGCTGACCCACAAAGGATCCTAAAGTGATGACCCACACAGGATCACTAGGTTCGGACACACATAGGATCGCTCGGTGCTGACCCATAGTGGATCACTATGTGCTGACCCACACATGATCGAAAGGTGCTAACCTATACAGGTTTGCTAGGTGCTGACCAACTCATGATCGCAAACTGGTGACCTACACAGGATCACAAGGTGCTGACCCACAGAGGATCACTCTTCATTCTTCATGTCGCAACCATCTACTGGGTTTCCACGCTAAGCTCACTAATCTATGAGAGGGTTTGATCCACAATTCATTGTTCGATACTCCAACTGCCACGAAGTCTCATGATGAAGTATCCAATGGACCACCACGTCATATGGGTTTCAATGAAATAGACGGTGAGTCAATTAGACTCATGGTCTGAAAGTTATTAGGCTTTTATTCTTGATGGCCTGGTTGGAATCCAACTCGATCCAACCCATTAGTTTCCCAACCTTATCCAAATATATATAGGGGTATACCAAAGGGATCACCTCACTCCAACATTTCCATAGCCACTGGAGGTTCATCAATCAGACATCTGATGCTGATGTTATGGCTAGAATTGATTAAATCGGTCATACTGGGTTCGAGTCTAGTCCCACCCAGTCGGACCGACACGGTTTTGGTCAACCTAGCCTGACCTGTGGTGTGACCCAACCCACTGGGCAATCCGGTAGGCCGAGAGGGGCCGTTGAGGGCCACAGAGGTAGCTGAATGGTGAGGCCATGGGGCAGCTCGGCTGAGGATAACGTGAGGCTGTGGGGTAGTACGGTTGTAGGGTAGCTCATCAGCAGACAGTGCGAGGCCGTAGGGTGGCTCAGTGGCATGGAATGGAGGCCGCGTGCGGTAGAGGCTTTGGGTAGCGGTGGCTGTGGGGCGGGGGTTCGATGATGTGCGGAGGCCACGAGGTGGTGGTGTCGCGGGGTGTGGAGGCCGAGGGCCACGGTGGCCAAGGGGCGGGGGAGCCACGAGGCGGTGCCGTTGCACCGTCGTCTTCATCGTGGCCGACAGGGGTGTCGACTACCATTCTCATGCCCCACCGTGGTTGGTCGCCATCCTCCTCCATCGCAATGAACACCACCAATCATCACAAGAATTACGAAGAGGATGGTCCATGTTTTTTTGGCTCGTACACTCCGCATTAGAGCAGTATCAAGTGGCTATAAACTGTATTTGAATTACAAATAGACTTCAATAATGAAAAAAGGATTAATATAAAACATCCACCCTATCTCGTTCATTAGATTCGTTGAAGAATGTTTGTGGGGAATGTGATGATGTCATTGGGAGTAGACAAACGTCAGTGACGTCGGTGTTTCTTTGATCGTCGATCCATTGACGTTGAAGACATTCCACATCAACGAATGTCCCAAGGAAGAATTTGGAGTTGAATTTGGTGTTCTTCACTAATGTTCTTTATTGGAGAGCTTTCTCCTGAGGCTCCTCCCATTGCCAAGGATAAATTTCCCCCCAACCCACACAAATGAAAGTGGGTAGCCAATATAATTAAATATGTTGGCATAAATTTAAATTGGGATTATTTATTAATTGAGTTGGTGTATTAATTATAAAGGGGTGTGGAATAATTAATAAAGGGGAAGTTCAAGAGGATTTCCCTCATTCAAGTGTGAGGTTCAAAGGGGTTTTAATCTCAGGTGGTCCCCACCACCATAACCTCTCATCGGAGGTTTAGATTTGGTGGTCCCCTCATCTATAACCTCAATGGGAGGTTTAATTATTGTGGTACGCACCTCTCAACATCCACAAGGATTTTCATATAAAAAGTAATAATAAAAATAAATGAAAAAGTTACACCGTTTTATTTTTATTTTTTTCCTTCACGAATATGTGAAAAGCTAACATCCACCATAGACCTACTGCGGTCGAGATGATGGTCTCCTTATGTTAATACTGGTGCTACGAGTTCAATAGTTCCCTTAAAATATCAATTATGAAAACCATTCAAAATGATAGAAAATCCTCGCTTTCACGTTTACTGAACATTCCCAAAATACTGATCGAAAATTTATTCTAGGCACTCCATGCCGTAGAATCACGTTATGTAAATTGCCAAGGACTCATAAAAATATGATATATTTTAAAAAAAAATACATGGAAATTCAGGTTCTTCACATCCTCCCCACCTCAGGGCTTTGCATCCCCATAAGACACAACTCAAACTAAGGGAACAAGTGGGGGTACTGAGCACAAATCCAAGCCTCCCACTCCCATGTTCTCTCCTAGAGGTTATCGTGCTGCCAACGAGCACACACTGGAGGTATCAACTACCTACGAAGGACCCTCCCTTATCGATCCTCAATGCCTATTGGAACCTCTGTAAAAGTTACACCATCTCTGACATCTAGATTATCATTTTCAATAATGTGATAAGGGTCTTGCACATATCTCCTTATCTAGGATTTGTGGAAGACGTTGTGCACTCGGTGCAACTGAGGTGGAAGAGCTATGTGGTATGCCACCTCCCCAACTCTATTGAGAACCTGAAAAGGTCCAATGAATCTCTTATATAACTTTACGCCTCAGTCAAATCTCTACAAACCTCGTTGAGGTGATACATATAGAAGGAAGTGGTCATTATCCTCGAACTCTAGAGGTCTCTGTCTCCTATCGGAATACGAATTCTTCCTGATCTGTGCAGTCTTCATCCTCTCTATGATAATATACACCATCTAAGTGGTATCCCAAACAACTTCTGTTCATATGAGTGCTAACTCCCCTGGGTTAGTCCAACACAAAGATTATCTACAAGGACACCCATACAACCCCTCAAAAGGGGACATCCCATTGCGGTAGTGATAGTTTTTGTTGCATGAAATCTCCAACAAAGGTAAGTGATCCTCCTAGTTGCGACTGAAATCGAGGACACAAGCACCCTGCATGTCCTCGAGGGTCTGAATAGTCTGCTCAGTTTGGTCATCCGTCATAGCATGGAAGGTGGTGCTCAAACAAAGTTGTGTCCAGAAAGCCTCCTACAAATCCTTCCATAGCTGGGTTGTAAAACATTCATCACGACCGGAGACAATCATCGAGGTTAATCCATGTAGCCGCACCATCTCTTTCACATAGAGGAATCCCAAAATCAATACAGAACCAAGCTCTATGATCAATAGGAAGTAGTCCGACTTGGTGAGTCGGTCGATGATCACCGAAATCGAGTCATGTCCACTAGATGTATGAGGAAATCATGTCACGAAGTCCATGGATATCACGTCCCACTTCCACTCTAGGACCTCAAAAGTCTGAACCAAGCATACTGGTACATGATGATCCAACTTCACTTATGAACAAGTGTGGCATCGATAAAAAACTATGCAACTAATTTCTTTATTCCCAACCACCATTACTAACATCAGGGATCCTGGTACATCTTCTACAGTCTTGGATATACCACTAGACAGGATTTCTGGAACTCCCTCATCACTACTTCCTGAAGAGAAACTAGTACCATGGTACGTCCTCAAAATAGGATAATGTGCTCCCCACATTCAGAAAATCCATTAGGTGCCTATACCATGAATATATGTTCACTTCGATCCTCGTAGTTAGAATCCCCATGCTACGCCTCCCTGACTCACTGTAGAAGTGGGGGAGTGACTGTAAAAGACTGAATAAAAACTACTCCATCATGTTCCCCAAAGGAAATATGCATAGCGGCCAGAGGCTACAACACCTCACCTAGTAGTTGTATACTATATCTCCTTCTGAGTGAATTTTCTATAACGTTCCCCTTCCTTGGAGTATAGAATATCATGAAGTCAAATATTTGGAGGAACTCATGCCAATCTTGGTGTCTTAGTCTTAGGTGCTTCTGAGACAAGATATACCCAAGACTCATGTGATTAGTAAACACTGTAAAGTGTTCACCCATCTGATAGATTCACCACATCTTCAAGGCGAACACCACTTCTATTAACTCCAGTTCGTGGGCAGCAGAGTTCCGCTCATGTTGTCTAAGATATTGGAGACTGTAAGAGATCACTGCTCTCTCCTACATCAGGACACATCTGAGCATGTTCCTTGATGCGTCGTAGTAGACTACATACCCTGCGCCATCCTCTGGAAGACTCAATATGGGGGCACTAGTCAGCCTCTAGCTCATCTCCTAAAAACCCCACTGGGATCTCTCCGACCACACAAAGTGTTTCCCCTTCTTCACCAATAATGAAAGTGGTGATGAAACTCTAGAGAAATCAAGAATAAATATCTGGTAATATCCAACCAAATCCATGAAACTCTATACCTCTGTCACACTCTTGGATGGCTCCCATGAAAGTACCACCTCATTCTTCACTGGATCAACTACAACTCCAGACTCTGATATTACATGTCCCATGAACACTGTTGAAGCATTTGTTACACCAAATGGCATAACAAAGAACTGATAGTGGTCGCACCGACATCTAAATGTCGTCTTCTGCACATCCTTATCTCGTACTCATAGCTGGTGATATTCTGGTCCATGTTCTATCATAGAGAACCCCCATGATCCCATTAGATGATCAATGAAGTCGTCAATCCTCGAATGTGGGTACTTGTTCTTCATGGTCACCGGGTTCAGGTGCCGATAGTCAACACAATATCATAAGCTCCCATCCATTTTCCTAGCAAACAGAATCGGGGCTGCCCAAGGAGAAACACTGGTCCAAATGAATCTCGTCCCCTAAAAGTCCTCAAACATTAACAACAGCTCATGAAGCTCCATGAGAGCCATCCGATACGCTGCTATATATATCGGTGTCGTCTCAGGGTACAATTCAACTTAAAATTACACCTCTCAGCAAGTAGGTAGACCTAGATCATTATCATGGAAGACATAGGCATATTGGTGCATCACTATATGATAATATGGACTCTGCACATCAATCGCTCTGAGGGTAAGGCTAGCCAACCGGTGAGTGATCGGATTCACTCTCCTTCGAGTATGTCTATCATGTGATGCCAAGGCTTCCTTCTCAATGGTGAATGTAAACCTGGTCCCATATGTGCGGACACACCACACGTTGTGCCTAATACAGTAAATCTAAGCATGGAATGTAGATTACCAGTCCATACCCAAGATGAAGTCATAAGGCTTCGACACTGTTACTAAGAGATCTCAGCTATATCTCTCACCTCCTGAAGTAAGCTCACACTGTCAAAACCATTGAGTAATCATCGAATCCGCACCTGCAGGAGTCTCTAGCTGTAAGGTCAAGTGAACAGCTCTGACGGAATCTCCATGCTCTGAATGAGGGCAGTGGAAACAAAATAAAGACCAGAACCTGTGTCTATAAGTAATGCATATAAGGCTGAAGTAGATAGATATCATACTTCATATCCTCTATGGAGCACCGTGATCATAGGCCTCATCTTCATGGAGCTGAGCTCTCCCCTATCCACCTGGTCCCTGTGGTCGGGGTGGACCTCCTGGTGGTGGTGGCGGTGACATCTTGAATCGTCACCCACTGCTTACTACATGGACATCTCCTTTTCTATGTCCGCCTTCTCCCTAAATACCTCCTCAATAGAATCTCTATCTCTGACTAGGTGGTCATTCATCCTCCTACGGATCACCCTTATGATGGGTCAGACAGTCATGATCCATGTGACCATGCTCGCTGCATGCATAACACTGCCCGCACCTATCATGACCGGCTCTGCCTCGGGTGCCACACAAAACCGACTCTGAATCATGCGGTTTTCCACCTGTAATTCTGGTCCTCTTGGACCTCTGTGAAATCTATCTACTTCCTATTGTAGAAGACTCTTCTATGTGATGTCTAGTGGGGGGTCTTGTTGTTGTTGACTCCACATCAAGAAAACTCTCCAGTAAAAGGGCTCTCTCTAACAACCCCACCTACATCAAGATGATGAGTGAGATCTTCGAAGACCTGATCTACATCTTGAATTCCTGTTCAAGGATGTGGGACCCTAAGGAATGGGTCTCGTACCATATATATGGATTATAGTGAGAGGTTAGTGAACCACGCTTTGTACTGAGCCACAGTAATATTGCCAAGTAGGTGATGAAGTAGCTTTTGTATGTGCACTGCACGAAGAATTGGTGGGAAAAAATCTACCCAAAACAGGCACTCAAAGTATTCCTAGATAAGTGTCACCTCTTCTCGAGCCTAGAACATCAGTTCCGCCATCTGCATACTGCTGCATATAGAAGACTAGAAGCAACGATCACCATGAGATAGAATGGTGTCCCTACTAGTCCAAAAACTCTCACTACGACCTCTATCCAATCCTCAACTGCATGTGGGTAAGTCTCTCCCCTAAACCTAGATGGTCTCTGTTGCTGGAATTCAAGCATCGTGCTAAAGCGGCCTGCACCCTCTACTACTGAGGCTGGTGGACTCTGTGGCTCAATGGGTATTGGTATCATTGGTGCCTCCACGGGTTCCTCTACTAGAAGACGACCCTACACCGAAGCCTCCTCAATCGGTGGGACATCAGTGTGTACAACTCTCAGAACCCTCGCTGGATATCTTCATGGATGCATCCTGAAAAGAAATAGGTGTTCCACAGTCTATAAGTTATACATGGTGAGATGACACAATGAGTTCACAAAGAAAAATCTTTCAAACAAACATGTAATCAGTGTTTCCATGCACTGAGTAAAAAATAAGATGTCACGGTCATGGTGTATAGATATGTCTACTGCCACACCAACATTGGATTTCATAAACTGATCACCACACTCATTACACCTAGCATTATTGCCTTTTAAATGAAAAGTAGAGTCATATGTTCTATGGTAGAACCGAATATTCTGATAACAATTTGTCACGACGCATCCCCCGGGGCCCATGCCATGACTACCCCAAACCCTCCATTCATAAAATAGGGGCTGGAGACAAGAACTGAAGCTGTAATCCCTAAAACTGGGAAGGCATTGCCTTTATAACCTGCAAGAACAAGCAACCAAGAACACAACAAGATACAGACTCAAGTAAACCGAAGAGTAAGCAGAGTGTATACTGAAAGGAAAAGGGGCCAGAATACATGCCCAAATGTAATCTACAAGAAACTGAAAATTACAAGAATAACTGAAAACAGCTCCTATGAACACCCACCAAGGATCCGACCTGGGGTGTATGTACAGCTCTCGATCAGGTCGTTTTTGCGGAATGCCTCGTCTAATGTCCACCTATGATCTACCTCAGGTCCTGGTACCCTCATCCTCAGTCATCATTGTCTGTCGTCTGCACCAGACACAATAGGGTGTGGGCATAGCCCATGGATGGGTGAGTATAACGATACTCAGTAGGGACCCCGAGACCCTCAAGGTATCACAAAATACACAAAGGATAAACCACAAAGCATGAAGTCAAATATAATCCCTACTTAGGTATATTCCTATACATAAACCTAAGTTACAATGTATACCCATTTCAATCATGTGGAAACACAGGGTCCAACCCAAATGCCCAATTCTAAACTGTTCCACAAAATAAGGAAACCAACAAAGTCATGTACCACAAAGGTATTCCACACATAAGAATACAACTAAGGTATTAACCTAAAACATGTTACCACATTGGTACAAACTCAACTCACACAAGGTATAACATAAGTACAGTAGTAGAGATGATTAGATGTAACTATTGAATCGCCTTACTCTGTTAAGAGGAAAACTCTTACAGGATCACTTGGTGCAGACCGACACAAGATCGCTAGGTGATGACCCACATAGGATCGCTATGTACTGGCCCACACAGGATCGCATGTTGGTGACCCACACATGATCTCTAGTTGATGACCAACATAGGATCACTCGGTGCTGACCCACACATGATCACTAAGTTTCGAGCCACACGGGATTAGTAGGTTCTTAAACACACAAGATCTCTAAGTGGTGACCCACAAAGGATCAATACATGTTGACCCACATATGATCGCAGTGTGCTGATCCACACAGGATCTCTCTACATTCTTCACATCACAACCCGCTATAGGGTTCCCGTGCATTGCTCACATGTCTTTGGGAGGGTCCACTCCACAAGCCACTATTAGAAACTCAAACTACCACAAAGTCTCACCAAGAAATATCCAAAGGACCACCATGTAATAGGGGTGTCAACACAACAGACAGTGCGTCAATCAGACACACGGTTTGTACGTTATTAGTCTTTTAGTCACGATGGTCTGGTCGGATTCGTACTCGATCCAACATGACTATTTCCCAAACTTCACCCTATATCTAGTAGGTTATACCAAAGGGACCTCTTCGCTGCATAGATTATATAACCACTATAAGTTCATCAATCAGATGTATGTTGCCGATGTTATGGCCAAAATAGCATAACTGGGTTGTAGTGGGTCTATGTCCGGTCCGACCCGGTCAGAATGACCCGGCCTTGGATAAACCGATTTGGGTTGACCTGGTCCAACTCATGGTGTAAACCGGACCACTGTATAGTCCGACAGGCCACGAGGGGCCGTGGAGGGCTACAGAGGATACCAAACGGCGAGGCCACGGAGCGGTCCAGTCGTGGGACAGCTCGACCATAGATGGCGCGAGGTCGCAGGGAAGCTCATCCGCGGGGCATAAAATCCACAATGTGGCTCGGTCTTGGTGTGTGTAGGACATAGGGCGGCTCGGCTGTGAAGCACAGAGGTCGCAGGGAGGTTGTGCCATGAAGCGCAGAACCTGTGGGCGGTGGCGTCCGCGGGGCTGCTGTGCCGCATGGCGCCGTTGTTGAATCTCCGTCTCCGTCACGGCCAGAGGTGGTGCTGGCTGCCCTTCTCATTCCCCACCATGGTTGGTCACCTTCCTCCTCCATCACAAATAACACCACATATAATCACAAGAATTGTGGAGTGGATGGGCCTTATTTGTTTGGCACACACTCTCCACATTAGATCCGTAGAAAGCATTTATAAATTGTCTCTTAATTACGAAGAGTTATAAAAAATGAAAAAGTCAAAAAATCTCAAACAACCACCCTACCTCGTTTGTTTGATTCGTTGAATATTTTATGTGGGGAAAGAGAATATGTCATTAGAAATTAATGGATGTCAGTGATGTCAGTGTTTCCTCGATCGTCGATTCGTTGACGTTGAAGACGTTCCTCGTTAATGAATTTCATGATAAATAATTCGGAGTCGAAGTTGGCGTTCTTTTTGGACGTTATTAGTTAGATATCTTTCTCCTGAGGATTCATTCCTTTCCAGTTATTAATTTCCACCCAACCCACTAAAATGTAAAGGGGTTTCCAATATAATTAAATATATAGGCATAAATTCAAATTGTAATTCTTACTAAATAGAGTTGGTGTATTAATTAAAAAGAGGGGTGGCATAATTAATCAATGGGAAGTTCAAAAGACTTCCCCACATTTATGTGGGAGGTTCAAAGGGGTTTTAATCTCACGTTGTCCCCACCACCATAACCTCTCATGGGAGGTTTTATGTTCGATAGTCCCCACCTCTATAACCTCAGGTGGACGTATAATTCTTGTGGTCCCAACCTCTCAACATCCACAAGGAGTTTCAAATATAAATAAAAAAAATAAATGTAAGTGTTGCACAATTTTATTTTTATTTTATACGTTCATGAATATTTGAAAATATAACATTCGCCCTCGACCTACTGTTGTCGAGGTCAAGGTCTTATTAAGTGAATATTGGCTCTGCCATTTCAACGGTTCCCTCAAATTTCAATTATGAGCACCGAAACAAAATCTAGAAAATCCCCACTAACACGTTTTCTGAACGTAACAGAAATAAATTTCAGAAATTCATTTCGAGAACTTCAGGATTCAGAATCACGTATGGTCAATTTTTTCGAACTAGTAAAACCCCCATATATTTAAAAAATTACCAGGAATTTATAGGTATTTATAATTTGGATACTAGTTGTTAGTCAATTCAGTCATCAATGATTTGATAATTTTTCATATTTATTATTTTTCTCTAACTAATCTTATTATAATTCATGAAAAATTATATGGACCAATCATTACAGTTGATGAAAAAAACTTTGGCTCACCAAAATGAAACACTAGGGTGTATAAATGAATTTTCAATCAACTCTTAAAATTGTTTCAATGATTCAAAAACTACTCTTATATGATTTTATATGTTATTTTAGTTATATTACTTACACTATGAACATGTTAAAAATACATAAAACATCACACAATTGTTTGTGACCATTTTATTTTTTTAATAATTAATGATATAATTTACCACGGATAAATCCAAATTTCTTAGTATATCATCATCATCCATATATTTCTCATGATTATCTTATTTACCAATGATTTAATTTATGTTATCTTCTAGGAGAGGATCGATATATGATTTAGATTATGAAATTTCCCCTCTAAAGTCATGATATTCCACCTTATAATAAACAATCATATTATCCTTCTAATAGAAAGAAAATTTAAAAATATATATTAAAATGAAATCAATTACAAGGATCATAAATAATCTACCATATTTAGAATAACATTTTTTTTCAAATATGGTGTTACTAACCTTCATAATTATTTATTTTTGAAAAATAATTATTTCATTTAGAGTCCCACTCAGTGTCTTATTTTTTAACTCCATTTTTCGGGTACCTATTAAAAATATAATTATTTTGAAAAAATGGAAGATATTATGATTAATGTGACACATACTCAAATAATTCATTTGTTAACCCTTAGTTGAGGATATGTTTTCCTTTGTCTCTATTATTAGAAACCTCAACGCAATCTATGGTAAATGAATAAACTTTTCCATTGTATATTTCATTCCTCCAAGGAAAAATTCCTTCAGGTTTGGGGATTTGGATTTGATATTTGTCATTATATATATTTTTTGAAAATTTAACATAAACAGTTTCAGTCAATAACTTTCACTGGTATGATTTAAAGGCTTTCTATAATCAATTAATCAATTTCGTATTCCCTTCATGCATGCACAATGGTGTTTTTTTACTATTGTTATCACATGTGGGAAATAATATAATTCATTTATTCACCATTTCCACATTACAATTTGCATGATACTTATCTAACCCCTTACTCTACTGGTTAACAATAAATATATCCTCATTCATCTACTGCCACATTGAATATTTCCTAATCCATTACTATATCACAACATTATCTTTCAATTAGGTACCTCCATTTTCCAAATATCTCCAATAATAAAATATACAACCATAATGACATTTTATATTTCATTACCTCACAATTAATAATATATATTCTATTGGTACTTGATTGATGGTTCAGAAACTAATGGACTAGTAGATCCCCTGAATTCATCAGTCTTTGGTCCCACGATGTGATCCAATATAGTTTGACTATTTTTTGGATTACAATGATGGTTTTTGATATTTTTTTTCATAAACACATTCAACCTAAAAAATATATCAACATACTATTTTAATTAAATCCACACTCATTATGTTATTCAAAGTCTATAACAATTCATTTACAACTAATTTTGAAAAAATAACCATTCCTCTTAATAATATATTCATTATATAATGTAATACATATAATTAAATCATGATATTAAATTATAAAATAAAATTTCTGAAATATTTCATGCAGTGTTCCTATGAAATTAATGTGTATTTTCATTGTAATTGTGATGTCCTACTTGGATTACATTGTCACAACCTGTCCTCGGGGCCCGTGCCAGGACTACCCCAAGCCCTCCTTCCATAGGCCAGGGGCTGGCGACTAGTAGCAAGGCGTCATTCTAGGTAAAAAAGGAATGCATTTCCTTCGTAAAGTAAACAAAAACCATAGAACATGCAAGTATAAGTAAACACCAAGTAAAATCTGGGTACACCAGTAAGTGCGGAAAAGTAAGTGGGCCAGAATAAATACCCAAACTGAAAGTAAAGTACAACTGGAAAGGGAAAACAGAAACCGAAAGTAAAGTCGCATCCTCGAGCCGTCCAGTGGAAGTCCCACCTAAAGGGTGGGTACAGATAGCCTCCACAACTCATCGAGTCCACCCGTCCGCTCCGAGTACGTCCCACCCAGTGGTCCACCTCCAGGTAATGTCCTGCTCCGCAATCCTCAACCACGATCAGTGTTGTCCGTCGTCTGCAACCAACACAACGTAGTGCTGGCATAGCATGTGCAGGGGTGAGTATAAGATACTTATTAGAGACCCCGAGAAACTCGAAGGTCTCCCAGAATCCAAAAAGGATAATCCACAAAGGAAAGATACAATCACGAAGTTACATCCGACTCTACTTAGATATATGACCATACATATACCTAAGTCATCAATTCTCACTCAGATCCAACATCCGAGCTGAAGTACAACAATGTCCACACAGGAAATCACAACCCAATCCACACAAGAAAGAATAACGTAATCCACACAGGATATCATGTCAAACTTATCGAATACAAGGATTGAAAATCAAGATTTAGCTCACACTGGTATACTTCATCGTATGACGATAGATATGATCATATGTAGCCACTAATTCATCTAATCTGCCAGACCCACACAGGATCGATAGGTACTAACCCCCCATAATGACCCACAATGTATCGATAGGTATTAACCCCTGCAATGTCCCACAAAGTATCAATAGGTACTAACCCCCGCAATGACCCACACAGGATAGGACCCACACAGGATCTGTATGCGCTGGCCCACACAGGACCGCTGAGCGCTGACCCACACAGGATCGGTAGCACTATTCCACGTAGGATTGCTGAGTGATGTAGTCGTCGATGTCGAATCCATGGAGGATTTCTGTACAATTGTCATCGTCGTCGCAGTCGCAACCAGATCTAGGGTTCCCGCACACAGCATGCTCGTTCGGGAGGGTATGCTCCATGAGGCGAGGGTCCAATACATAAACTGACACATAGTCCTATGATTATGTTTACCAATGTTCTGTATCGTCAAAAGGAACTCAATACGACAGACGGCGTCTTGATCGGATGCCCGGTCTGAGAGTTATTGACTTTTTCGTCCTAGGGGCCTGGTTGGTTTTTAAGTCAAAACCAACCCGACCGTACTCCAAATATGTCCAATCCTCGAGCGGAGTAATCCAAATGGTCCGTCTCACTTAGAGGAATCCAACAAAGTCGACGACACGTCAACCAGACATCTGGATCTCATGTTATAAGTGTTTCCGCTCTGAGGGCCTAGTTGGTTTCGTGTTCGAACCAACCCGGCCGAACCAAAAGTTCACCGACACCTTGAGTGAAATATACCAAAATGACCACCTCGATCTAAGGATCGCTACGAAACTGACGGTTCATCTATTGGAGGTTCGTAGCCTATGTTATGGGAAAAAGACTGTGAGAGGTCCGGAAGTGGGGGTTTCGGGCCCGCTCCGACCCGGCCTGAGACCCCATGGGTCGGCCTGAACCGGGTAGACCCCACCCGGTTCTGGGTCTGGAACAGATGGTTGCGGCCCGGACCGGCCTGGGGCCTGCCACCACGGCTTACGTCATGGCGGCCCTTCCCGGCGGCGCACCGGGAGCCGCCGCCTCATGGCGGCTGACCGCTGCCGGCCACCGCCTAAGGCCACCGGCGCCGGCGCACCGGCGAGGCGCACCGGCGGAGTGTTCCGCGGACCACCAAACGAGCTCTGGTGGTCGGTTTTGCCTATCATCATCACCAACACACCCCCTGGGACCGGTTCATCACTGCGAAGACCTCACAATGCATGTGCGGCATGTATCATCGTCGCCCGCCGATCCGCACACCAAGAACGAAGTGACGGTGGGTTCAGACTTGTTCATTGGTCCGCACCCAATGCGTTAGCAGTTTAAAAAGGCTTCCGAAAAAATTTAATCACATTACAATGATATAAATCACATATATTTAGTTGAACCAAAACCCCTACCTCAAGCGTCATCGAGCAAGGGTTCGTCGCGGAAAAGCGCGTCTCGGAAGAAGGCATCGCTGAAGGGGGATCGTCGTGTCGGGGAGAAGGAACGTCATGGAAGAAGC
Source organism: Viscum album (assembly GCA_963277665.1). NCBI lineage: Eukaryota > Viridiplantae > Streptophyta > Magnoliopsida > Santalales > Viscaceae > Viscum > Viscum album. The sequence continues at coordinate 144,553,035 of OY728133.1, read as the reverse complement.
GTCGCAGAAGAAGCATCGCAGAAGAAGGGTCATTGGCGTCGCGGTACACGGCGTCGCGTAGTCAATCTACAAGTATTCATCGTTCTTCATCAGATATCGGTGCGTTCTTCACGTTCTACGTTTTCTTCAATTTAATCGACAAAGAAGATGAAGATCTTCCAGCCTTCCCCCTTTCTCCCAATCCCCTCTCAACACAACAAGATTAATAAATTAAGAGTTCTCTTATTTTATTCCTCAAGTCATGTGTTTTTAACTTCAACAAAGAATCAAACAATTAATTGACTTAATTGCAACGTTTAAACTTCCCAAATTAAATGAGGCGTTTCATAACAGAAAAATGCAAGGGTTGACTTCAAATTAGTAGGGGTGCGGGTGCGTTACCTTAATTAAAGGAAGGGATTTAGAAAGAAAATAAATGGTGGGGAAAGTGTGGGACCCACCTTACAAAAATCCTACCATGTGGGTAGGATATTGTGGGTCCCACACCATCCACTTAACTTAAGTTAAGCAAAATAAAATAAAAATCGGTTACACCACTTTTATTTTATTCCTTAACTTAACATCAAAAATTAAAAAACCACACCCGAACAAACGCAACTCTGGAAGAGGTGTTTCTATGCAATTATCGGCGCTACGATTCCATCGGTTCCCTCAGAATTCGATTCTGAGCACCGGTTCAAAAGTTAGAAAAACCCGCTCGTTCGTTCACTGAACGCACCCGAGATAAACTTCAAAAAATGATTCCGGGCACACCGGGCCTAAGAATCAGGTGCCTTCAGAAATTGCGCTCTTGTAAAATTCCAAAGAAAATTATGAAAAAAATTTCCTTGAATTATACGGGTATTTACATACATAAATATCTATCATGTGGTATGTACAAAATAAATTTTATCTAAAAAATTAACATTCCTTTGTCTATAAAGTTGTAGAAGTCAAATGTATTAAGTAATTCATAAAATGTATACAATGTACTGAAGAATAAAATTACAATTTATTATTTAAATATAAGATACATAAATACATTAAATTTAAAACAAATTATAAAACATGATAATAAGGAGAGAACATTATTATCAACTCTATAACATCTATAAATCATATCCATTGTCCACTATAAGATTCATAAGTAATTAATAAAAAAATAATGGTTAGACTAGATTCTGCATAAATTAAAACATTCAAATAGAAGTTTATATGACATAATAATAGATTAAGTGACATGGAAAGAATCAATAAATGACATAAATTTATTCCTGATTGATATTTAGGTCATGTTATAACCATGAAATCAAAAAAAAAATGGATTATAATAACCATAGTTCTAATACATATACAATATATATTGTAAAAAACCCAAAACATAATTTCATGCCCTTCTTCTAAGATATTTTACATTCATGGGAAGATTAATACAACCAGTATCATTTTGTTTTGTCTAATGATACCTTTTTATTCATCAAGGGGATATATAATTCCCGTACCAGTCCATCATAAGAATACGTCCACTTCATACACCATAAAAGACATCACGACCATTCATAACATTCTTAATGAATCCTATTATGGATTAAAAACTATTTATCTATACAATGATAAAATAATTATGTCTAATACTTACACATTAATTATAATAATGCTTATTTATAGAATAATTTACCTGAATCAATATGTAATATTTCAGTATTCATTGTTGAAACATTTTATATAAATATATAAGAATTATAATGGAAATGGTACATAAAAATATCTAGGTTATGCTTGGAATGTAATGATTATTGTAAATTGATTTCATAATAATGATTTCATTTAAATGGAATGAAAAATACCTCATCATGGTTCATAAAGAGAATGAGTATATTCTATTAATATCCTCTTGGCATGTCACCTCATGTGTGTACTATTAGGCCCACTAATCATTAATCGAGGTAATGATTGATATAATTTACATAAAAAATTATGCTATTACATGTAGGTAAATATATTCTATTGCCTCATACACAAGATAATATCTTAACATGGATTTATATTTGTTAAAATTTTAAAAAAATATAATTTATAAAAACAATGGATTATTTTTCCATTAAAGAAAATGTATTATTTTAACCCAAATATAATAAGATAAGGATATGAAAATAGTTATCTACATACAATAAATAATATCATTATAATGTAAAATATTTCCATTCAAATCTATTCATTAAGCAATTGAAAATAAGTGGTTATTAAAACATGTGTCCCAAAATATGAAAATATAGATTGAAAACCATAGTGATGGCCATGGTATCAGTTAAATCATAAACAATAGAAAAATATGGTTAAAAGTAATAAAATATAATTAATAATATAATAACTAGAAAATAAATATCATATATGATGAATATAAACCACAAAAATAATAGTTGGTCATCATTACCAAACAAGACTCATTGAGGGGAATTTTAAATGGGAAACACATTCATATCATGTAGACATCATTTAAAGTATTTTAACCTCATATATCTAAAATTAACCATGGTAAATAGTTTCATAAAAACAATTCATTGATTATTTTTCATTTATACTCTTTATAAATGGATAATCTGTTAATAAATTCTTCCAATTTCCCAAAATGAGGGTTATTCTTTTTTTCCTTGTTAATAGTTTCATTACATATGGGTTTATATGAATTATCAATTCATATTAAAATATCAAATCTTAATTATATTTACTATTACAGATTATAATTAATAATATGTGTTGATTTAAATTTCTTAAATTACTGTTCTAGAGCTTCTTCTTGATTATGAAGTTGTTAGTATGCATATTGTGGAGATTATTCATGAATGAAGTGTTTTTTCCTAATTAATAAACTATATATTATTTAAGATATCAATGGAAAATTTATTATTTCCAAATTTATATAATATTACTGAAGTAAACCTTTTTTCATTGAAATCCATGATATAAATTCATTATATTCTTCATGTAGTCGGCTGAACTAAAAAAATCATGATCATATCTTTTTTGAATGAATTATAATGAGTTGTTTTTATAAAAATATTTGGATACATGTATTAAAATAATATTATTTAATATTTTTATAATTATATATCATAATTTTATGGATATATAATATGAATTATTGGATATGATATTCATACAATATTTTAGTAAAATAATATATTATTAGAACACTTTTTTGAATGATTATAAAATAAATGATTATTTGATGATAATATCAACAATAGGATTTATCATTTTTCATAAAAAAAGAATCATATTGTACAAATCATATTTATTCTTTAATTGAATATTTATTTCAATAATTTTATAGCGATGAAGTAAAATGATACATGTTAACTAGTAGAGGGGTAGTCTGTAAAACACCTGAAAAATGGTTTTGTAATACATAATGGATTGGTAATAAGAATAAAATTGTAATTGACTTAAAAAAAGTATTATTATAGTATATATATACGATATTAATATCATAATATTATTTTTGATCTAATAAAATTTAAATAATATATATATATATGGATGAAACTAGGTTATTGATAACAGAACCATTGGGAACTTGAATTGTATATAAAAGTGTCATTGAAATTAATGGAATGATTATTAATATGAACTACAATGTGATTATTTTTAGGGTGACGGGTTTGAACTTATATTAAAATTATAGTATTTTTAGGGGTAATTTGAAGGTAATTTTAGTCTTTAAGTTGTTAAGATGTAACACTCTTACATGTTAAGGGTATTGAAGTTCTAGTAGAATCCCCTAAATTTTCAATAATAAAAGGATAATATTAAACATTCAAAGGCCAAATAATTGAAAATAATTAATTGTAATTTCATTACGGTAAATATAAACCATTTAAATAAATTATTTTTTAAATATTTATGTAATTATAATTTGATAAACACATTTTAACCATTTTTCATTATACTATGATAATTGTTTTTTTAATGTAGTAAGTAATATTATTTACAATGAAAAGTAATGACATTCATACCAAATATTTTATGAAGAATAATATTTGATTTGGATTTCATAAAATAAAATCTATAATTTTGAGAAACGTTAATTATAATAAAAAAAAACTAAAACAAATTAAATTTTTTAGGGAAATTATGTTTTTAAGTGTTTGTATATATAGATTACTAACCTTTTTGGATATAGATTTTAATTTAATAAATAGATTTTTTATAAATAAAATAAAATCTATTATGAAATTATGGTATTAAAATATAAAATCGAAATTTAAAATACTCTATTTAATGAAAATATTTATATTTTCATTCTTGTTAAATTTAAATTTTAACATTTTATTAAAATTTTGTACAAAGAATTTATCAATTCAAAAATATTTTAACAATTAATTTCATATTCATTATAGTAATATCCTATTTATTAAAATATTTTGTAATCATATAGTAATATTTTATTTAAAAATAATTCAATAAAAAATATGTTTTTTGAAAACAGTACATCTGATTGAAAACGTTATTTTTAGAAAAAATATCAAAATATCAAAATAAGGCGGTTTTGATATTTTTAATAATAAAATATGGTTATTTTATTCAATTTAAAATTATTATATTAATATAATAAATAATAATATTTAAATTGGAATGTTGTTGGGCTTATTTGCGAAGTAGTTTTGGGATACAACATTTACCCACTATAGTAGAGTCTATTGTGGTACATTTTCTGTGTTTTCAATTCCCCAGGTTATGATGAAATTTATCACGAATGATATTTTAAAGAATGATATTTTTTGATAAAATATTTATCAATGATTTTGAATCTAGATTAGGATATATGTTTATTATTTATGAATATTTCCAATAAAATAAATCATTACGATTGTTGGATGTGAATTATTTTGAGATATATTCATTATTATACTACATTGATGAATTATTAATGTTTGTGATTAGATGAAAAAATAATAATGAATCTTATAAAAGAAACTTTTTCAATAAAAAAATAAATATTTATATAAATTTTATGATGACTTCCTCATAGGCCCAAAACACTTGAATGAATGAGCTATAACAGGTTAGATGTTTTAATAAATACAATATCATGTGTGGATTTCTCAACATTTCTATATTTTACATGAAGATAAAAACCAATTTTATCCATAATGTATAATTAGTTCATCCTGAAAATTAGGTAAAGCAGTATTCATTTTCATATTCTTTTGACCAATGTGGCCGAATCATTGATATGATAATTTATTTTCACTATTCTTGACAATATTTCATGAAATTTTAAAATCATGACCCTTAATCATGCTCCCCAGGTTTACAGTCCTATCATATATATATATACATATATACATATATCAATAACTTAAAAAACATTCACTTCCCCAATGAAAAATGATTTCTTCATTATAACCAAAATTTTAGAGACAATTAGTACATTGGTTTTCAACACATTAACAAATAAAATGTTCTTCAATTTCATAATAACATATCTAATTATTCTTGGATTGAATCATTTTATCATTTGGGTACCATAATTTCAAAAGGCCACTATTAATTAAATTCACATCTAAAAATATTTTTATATATTCAGAATTCCATTAATATGATAGAATCTCTGTAATCTAATATCGCTGGATATTATTTTTTCATTTTTTTGGGCCACTTTAATTACAAATTCCATATCCTTTCCATTATCCATATAAATATTCATCTTTTTTGTGTTTCAAATCATTATTTTTGTGTAATTTAAAATAGTGATACAATATAAATAATATATACATTATTTTTTTAAAAGCTTCTACAGACATCTACAAATGATTGAATGAGTAGTAGATACGGGTGTCCAAAAGTTTCAATTTTTTTGAGAACTATTAATTTTTAATTTAGTGGAATAATTTTAATACATTTCCTCTTATAACTTTTGGTTTATGTATTTTTTTTGTAATTAAACAGACATATTCTTCCCCTATGAAAACTTCCACCAAATCCTAATATTTTTAATAGAATTAATACTTTCCATTGAACATTATAGGATATCCAAATCTAGAATACCTCATTTAATTTAACTTTTGACAACATATTGTTGATCCTTTTTATAAAAAAAAATGGTAGTCTTAGAACACTATCTTATATATGATTTTTTAATATTTATAATTATTATAATCACTATATTCATCAATTTTCTATTGTAATTTATCCTTCATTTAATTTTCATTTTCAATTGATTTTTAATTTTTTTAAAAAAATTAATTTCTAAATATGTGCCTTTTTATCGTCCATATTATATTATTATTATAAAATTTTTAATAATCATAATGTTTTTTATTATGAAATATATATTAATACTTTTTCATCTTCGTTTTCCCATTGATAAATTTTAAGTGAAAAATTTAACGATCCTTCAAATATTGATTTTCCTTAAAATATATTAAAATATTCTATTAAATTTATATTGTGGAAAACATATTAAATCTATTATTAAAATTTATCCTCATTTATTTATTTAGAGTGTTTTAGGTAGATGTATATATTCATTGATAAGTAGAATTATTTAGATAATATTGTCCTTATCCAATTATGATTTTTCTAAAATTTATTACGGATGAATTCTTTTAAAAATTGACAGTTTTTTTATTTTTATACTCTGCAATAATAACCTCATATTTCGCTTTAAATCTCAATGAAATTAACTTTTTAACTTGAAATAGTATCCCTAATTATATCTAAAGTATAAATTTTTTATTAATTATAATTTATCTAACTATCTTCATAATTCAGTAAGAAATTTCTTATTATGGATTTAGATAATTTATTACCATTCAATTTTGAGGAAAAAATTAACATATATTATGTTAAATAATACTTATATAAAGAATTACTATTCATATCATTACCATCATCATAATGATCATATTCAGTAAAAAATTTAATGATATCTATGACATTCCAAGTAGCTCCATAATTGATGCAAATTAGTGATAACTTCTATGAATTCCTTCATTTTCCTTATCTCAATTCTCATAAAATAATTGATAGATCATTCTAAAATTTCATTTTGAAATATTAATCTTTATTAGAATCATATTTTCTCATAGAAATATGTATTCATCATTTACCTTTTTTCAATGATTTTATAAACACATTTATATTTTTTTCATTTATGTTTTTCTAGAAATCATAGTAGATATTCATTTCATGGTAAGTGATAATGGCTATATCAGATAGTCGTCCATTATCAGATGTTCGTTATGAAAAATAAAACATCATTCCAAATTGATTGAGTACAACTAAAATCAAATGGGAATCTATAGAGTATAGAGTGAATAATTTATAATTTATCTTACCACAAAACATATATGTTTTTTTTCTCAAATTTTTTATAGGTGAGATTCTATAAATTGTGATCCTCAATCCAGTTTTATATATTACGTGAAATTAATTTTGATTTTAAATTATAATAAAAGGAGAAACAAAAATTTAATCTAGAATCCTATATCTGTTATAAATCCATGTAGTTCACAAAACTCTACAAAAACAACATTCTATTATGGAATATAACACCTAGTTTTCTATTTTTTCATAATTCTCAATTGGTTATCATAAATGACTATTGGAAATATAATTATTTTGAAAATTATTCAACTAAAATAATTTTATTATGTTTTATACATATTTTTATAGCAAAAAATTAAGAAATTGTAAATAATAATATAATTTAAGAAGTATGGATTACTTTTTTTAATGATGTGTTTTGTGAACTGGTTTCTATTAAAAGATGTTAAATATCTTCATCATGCTAGAAGATGATATTAGTTGAGGCCTAATGTGGTATTACTTTCATTACAATGTATTTTTAACATTATATTACATAATTTAGTTGTCATAGTTCAACATTATGTTATCATTATGTAAATTCCTAAAAATCCATGAAATACTCCTAAGAGGCTCTAATAATCTTCCACCTTTTATGGATTCTATAAATTCTACAGGGTTATTGAATATTCCATCCATAAGGATGTTTAATAGGATAATATCATACCAAAAGATTATATGTCATTTTATATTTTTTAAAAAGGAGTGGGCGTCTATCATATGATAAAGTAAACTACAAATTTATTTGGTAGAAACATATCATTCATGAATCAAGCTATGTATTTGAGGTACAAAAGGTTAGGACAATTTCAGTGGTCAGAATAATAATCTTATATTGAATGGTTTCTATTTCATCATCAATCGATTTATATTGTTTTAAAAGTTGTAACTTATCCATTCATTTCATTTAAATTGATTATTCCATGTGAATGAAAATAGAAAATATTCTTGAAATGATTATCCATTATACACCATTAGAGAAGAGTAAAGATAAATGTTTTGAATAATATGATGAATTTTTTGTTTTATTAATTAATAATGTAATTATGGAATACGTGGTTCTTGATATGTATATATTTTACCCAATATTTATCACGAAATTACTGTTAAACGTTAAATATTAGTTAGATTTCAACAATCATAATCTAATGGTTCTTAAATTTATTGGAAAAAATTTTATATAATGGTAAATGGAAACCATATTAATGTTTGGTTGGCCTATAATTCCAACGGGAATTCATTGTCTTTTCAAATTATACAAAAGATTATTTATTCCATTTAATAGTGATAATATAGTTATACTACATTTTTGATAAGAAAGAATCGGTTTTTATTACAGGATGATTTCACTATGAAACTTCTCTATAAGAATTTTTATTTTAAAATTTTTCTTCTCCCTAGAATGACTATTAATCCATTACCATCTTATTTGATATCTACCACTAAAATAAATGTATATAATATTAAATTATATGGTCTCTAGTGAATGTTTTTTATTCTATAGCTTTTATCTCCATAGTCATCATCATTTTATTAGAAAACTAATTTTTAAGGATGATTTATTATGTATACTGATTATTGTGTGGTTATTGTAGTGACTATGAAAATAAATATTATTTTCACTAGATTTATATCTTTTTTGATCAGCTTCAATGGGTGATAATTTTTAAATGATTAATATGTGTTTTGGATACAATATGGTCACTATTTATGGTAAAAAATCTCATATATAAGCATTTTGGATTATACATGACCATTAATAATTTTTGGTTATTCTATTTATCTATATCATATGAACTACTCCTGTCATGGATATGCAGAATTTAATCACCCATCAATAAGGACACAATATTTATGTTGTGATTGTTGATGATACCTAGGTGTACATGAAAACTAGTGAATATCATGATGTCCTGACGGAAATGAACATGAGATCATTAATAAATAATGTATTTTATTTTAAATTTACTAAATTACATAATTTGATATATAAAGTGATGTTAATTTTAAATATTTCATTGTAATAGTATATAATGGTCGACCTATAAAATATTGTTGTTAAAATATTCTTGTTGAACCCCCATAAAATGATCATGATTAGATTATTATTGAGAATAATAGGCTATTTTAGGGAAATTTTCAATGAATTATTAATGATAGAAAAACCATTGAAAATGATGACTCATAAATTGATGATTTATTTGATTGGAATTACTATATGTCATTTGAGGAGGTAAAATACATGTTAGATCCGCCCTTAGATTATATCTAACCACTGATGATCATGGACTATAAAGTATTATTTTATGAATCATGAATGGGTTTGGTGTTTTTATTTAAGCTATAAGACTATGATATAGCACATGAAAATTTCTAAATCTCCCCTCACGAAAATAATTACATAACTCATGACATACATTTTTTTGTAATGTTTCACAACCTAAAGACATGGTTCGACTACCTCTTCTATGATTATTTCAATATATATTATTAGTAAAAAAAATTAGGTATATTTTCACTCACATAGTTATGAAATTGACACCTTTTTATGGCTGATGTACGTCTAGGATTTTAATTTTTTTTAAACAAATAATCTCTCTTGGGATTATTGTTGCTGACACATGGAGTAGAAAACATCCATATAAGAACCTAGATATTTTTCATGGATTATGTTCTTTTAATTTCACTCAATTATTTGTATAAATTCATAAACATGGCCTAATATGAATTTTATTTAATGTATTTGACTTATTGATGGTTTTAGTGCCTCATTTGAAGACCAAAACCTATGTTTTGTGTTGAAATAAGCGTGGTTCATGGTTAGTTTAAAACATGAATGAAATTCCATAATGTTTGATAATCCATTGGATGAATGTGATGATTTAAGTATTAGGTCACATGGTTATTTCAAACCATGCCATTTGGGGAACAAGTCCATGTATCCGATTCTGAAATTTTGATAGTTTATTTTTTTTCAGAGTTTATGCATAGTTAGTCAAACCATGTGACATAAAAATGTGGGGTGCTCATTCTCTATATATAAAAATGAAAAAATATTTCATGATATAGAACGTGTGCACATAAACTATGAGAATGTTTATATTTGACGAATTTATCAAATTAACTATACATAATTTGTACATAAATCCTAGATTCATTTTCCTCTCCTGCATATATTTTTCTCAATTTTCAAGTCCCCATTACAGGATATTATAGGATTAGGGTTATCTTCTCTATCATATTTCATATTCATGAACTGAACATCACATTGGATCTACATAAATGAGAATTAAATTCCATTTTAGTTGTTCATCATGTTATTTGATATTGAATATGATATTTAGGAGAATAATTATTTTACTTAATTATAGTTTCAACTTAAATTCCTCAATTTTATCTTAAAATGAGGAAATTCAAGAGATGATACTGGAGGATCATTCCTATATGGACAAATGGTAGGTTTTATTGTTCCATACATTAAAATTATACGTTTTTATATATTTCCATTGTGATGCATGCCCAATTCTCAATGAATCCCTCTTGAAATGTGTTTTATTAATTGACTTAAATTTTCAAGAATGGAAAATCTATTTATATATTCCCATCAATTGATTATTGTATTTTCAGTACCTTGAAAATAGAACCACACCTTTTGGTTTTTTATTTTTTTTAAATGTTCCATTTCATGTCATATGTGTTGGATTCCTTAGGGTGTGCTATTTTCCCCATTTATATGTATGTTTTTTAATAATTATAATTTGTCTATTGAACAATTTTTTAATTGAAATATGAATTTTTGATATTAAATTAAATGGATGAATATAAATGAGAATTAATTCCATTTCCCATGGCCGTTTTATGTGAGTTATTATTTTATCATAAGATGATTGTTATAATAAATTTCCATCATGAGTAATTAAGATAAAATATTTCAAAGAATTCTAAATTCTAGAGTCACAACTTAAGGTCTTATTAAATAGAATGTTATTGTTTTTTAGATTGAAATATTAATGGAATTGAACAAATGGTTTTGAATTGATAATTAATGAATATTCCATTGGTGAAACATGAATTAATTAAGAATAACTACGAATAACTCAATTGGATTTAACCTGGATTATTTTGGTGTGATAGATGGACTTCAAAGAAGAAGCCCCTTTAAGAACCCATTGTTATTAATATTTATATACCATTTTATATGTTAATTCCGATCAGAATTACATGGATAGACTCAAAAAGGAATTTTATTATTTTCCATGGATGATACATGAGCTCCATTAGTAGTCTGGAAAATAATGACTCTTTTGGAAGGGATGTTGTACTACACTGAGAGTGATACACGGGTTCGTGATGAATTCCATGGATAGGATTATAGGATGTTTGTTTATATTATTAATGATTTGATACCCTAATTATAAATTTTAACCCCATGGATTGGTTCATATTCATTAATAATTAAAGGAGGAACTGAGTTTTTTAATGAGTTTGCAAAGACAATTCACAATCATGGATTCTTTCTTTCTCATGAATTTTATGGATGGCCTATTAATGTATCCTCTGGAAAGGTTATAATGGTAGACTCTAGGTTATATTCTAGGTCTAAAAACATATTGTCTAAATTATATTTAATGATTAGTTAAACATTATTAAATTACTCAGGCTTGACTGTTAAATAAAAGACTTCATTCTTAAATGAAAATGTCGAATTTTACATGCTAAAAATTAGAACATGAAAATTGTATTATGTTTAAATTTGAGTACACCATTGGTTTATTATATTGTTTCCCAAACATAATTACTATTTTACATTCACTGATAGAATGGAAAAAACATTGGATAGTTTCCTAATTGGATTTATCATCACTGTAGTTTGGGCCACATTTTGGTACCCAAACTGACAATATTATTTTTAGTATGGATATTAGAAAGTTACCTAAAAATGGGTTTGAATAGCTACATAAAAGAAATGGAGCATGTAACTGATTTCAGTGACACGTTAAATGATGGGATACCTTTTGGTCATTTCATTATTGTTTCATGTATTATTATTCTTCCTTGTATATTTGTTTTGGTTTTTTTAAAATCATATTAAATGTATCATCATTGTCATTTAATTTGATTTTCCCTTTGTTATCATTATATATTCTTGTTAATTTTCTATTGTAGGTATTTCATAGTACTTCATCTATTTATATATTATTGATATGCGTGTCATGACCCGCCTTCACCAAAAGGAGGCAAGGGTCCGCAGATTTCCATGTCCTTCCTTCTTTAAGTTGAAGGAGAGATAATGACCCCCGAGACCTGCCTCCAATAGGTCCCGGAGTGGAGACTAGCACCAAGTGTATATAATCTCCCACTAAATGGATGGCATTACCCTTTTTCTTTTTATAGGATTGGGATATAGAATGGTAAATACCAACAACACCAAAATCGGAAATTAAAAGTAAAGCCAAGAACCATTCCAAATACATGTTACAAAAGTAAAATCCCACAAAGTACAAAGTGACTACAAGGGTAAAGTACTAAAGAATGAAAAACAGATACTGTAATTGCCCCAACCGCTGAGCTAGTATGGTCCTGCGCGATCCCCGTAGTCCTCCAGGAAACCTGAATGCAGTTTTATATAAGTAGGGTGAGTATACAGGGATACTCAGTTTGGAAACCCAAAGACTCTCGTTCACAAGTGGGGTAATGTGCTAATGTCCAGTGAGAAAAAGACTAAACCAAACACCTATCAATGTAAACTATCCACCCAGGCCTCAGCAAGGAACACTCCCCAAATAACGCAAGTCATGTAATGTATAATAATAGAACATAAATGTTTGGGTACCCTACACCACTTTCCCATTGGTTTTGAAGACATCCTATGCATCGAACCAATCCCTCCATTATCACTACAGTCCCACTGCCAAACCCCGACCGCACAAAACTGGGCCACAACTGTCACATGTAACCACGCCTGCCAAAACCTATGCAAGAACAACCACTACCATGCCCGAAGACACCTGGGCTAGAATATCCACTGCCACACCCGAAGACACCTTGGCCTCATCCTGAAGATACATGGGAAACTACCTTCCCGCACACACCTGGGTCATAACCACCACACTACCCTGCCCAAAGGTTCATGGGTTAATAATGGACCTCAGGCCATCACAGCCAGCCCGCATATACTTGGGATATCCGGGAAAGGGAGAAGAAAAGGAGCTAATAACCAGCCACTAATAATAGTGTTTGGAAAAACACCCTCCCCAATAAAATGCGGGTGTTCGGCACTAAGTGCACAACTTGGGTGGGGTGCGAATAAGAAACACAAAACGACATGTATATATATAGGTAAAAAGGGCTCTCCTATGTTTAGGGTTTTGAGCCATCCTAAGGAACACAAACAACACTCAAGTCCGATTCACAACTTTCACCATCCAAACCCATTTGTCCCATTCATTTTCATGTTCAGTAGTGATGTTTAATTATGTTCTGCACCTTCTTGGGCAACTAGTAATCATAGGCACAAGTCCAAGAAAGAAAACAGTCAAGCATTAACTATGACATCCACACCCGGTTCTCTCGTAAATCCACAACAACCAAATAAAACTCAAAGATACATCCCCATATGAAAAATTCAGGAGCCATGAAGGATTCTCAACAACCGAGTATCCCACCCCAATTCGTGATATAAACAAGGTAACCACCCGATCATAAAAATAACAACCACTGAATCCATAACATCAGGGGAACCCATCCCCACCCACATCACTCAGTAAACGGCCCATCAAGGGAAAACAACCGAACCACCACCACTAAGTAGGCCCATGCCAGTATTTTCAGACTTATAAGATTTAACACAATCCGTGATTTTCATATTTTCTATACATTAACTAGTGTTATCACAGAAGGGAGTTGGTCCTGGTGCTTTCAATTTATTTAGGTGAATGTAAGTAATTATCCTATTTACATTTCATAGTAAGGGTTTACAACCACAAAACAATCCATTAAACATCAACAGAGGCAAGGGTTCATTAGTGCACACAGAAAGACCGACAACATCCATGGTTTTCAGAATGCGTAATCCCGCACAATTCTGGAATCATAATAATTACGTAACATCATAAATCTAAGCTGCATCATCAGACCTCCCCCCTTCATTAAAGTTCATTAATTATCATCATAAATGTTTGGGTTTATCCAATTCTATAGAAACAAAAGCATTCCCACCCCGCATGATACACAAAAGGAGACACTAAAGATAAATTCCCTACTTATTATCAATGATCGAAGCAAAGCCCTGGAGTGGAACTTCACGGATAGCGATGCGGCTCGTCCATATGAAAACATGCTCGTATGAATGAAGGGTACTCCAGCACAGGGTGATCGAGAAAATAAACCTATGGATAACCCTTTAGTTTATGAATGCTGAGGATGGTTGAGATAAGAACACAAAACTACGTAAGGAGTGGGGTCGTGGTTGGACCACGCTATTGAGACACCCACGCGTCATTAATGGGTGGGTGGTTTAAACTGATGCACACACCAGGTTAATTCATTAAATATTTAATTAAACGACATTTATGGGTGTTATTGGGCTTTAAAACAAGACTAAAGTGGTCAAAATAGGGTTCAAAACCCAATTTGCGCAAAATGGAGGTGCTACTGGAAAACCCGTGGGGATAGGCTAGAGCTAGCGGTAGCTGAGAGCTACCGGTACAGTACCGGTAGTCTGAGCTACCAGTAGGCTGGACTACCGGTAGGTGCAGCTACCAGTATACAGAGCTACTTGTAGACAGAGCTACCGGTAGGCCGTGGCTACCAGTTGACCGAGCTACAGGTAGATCGAGATACTTGTAGACAGAGCTACCAGTAGGCTGCGGCTACCTGTAGACCAATCTACCGATAGGCTGAAGCTACCGGTTGACCGAGCTACTGGTATGCCACAGCTACCAGTTGTCCGAGCTACCGTAGACAGGGCTACCATTAGGTTGCAGCTACCGGTAGACCGAGCTACTGGTAGGCATGCTACTGGTAGGCTAAGGCTACCGGTAGGCCTACCGTTAGGCCAAACATCACCAAGATTCCCAGACCAGAAAACAAATATGATATTTTCACAAAGTAATGGACCCCAAAAACCTGGTCCATTACATCAGATACCTCTTAAACGATTCTCGTCCTAGAGAATCAAAACAACACAGAAGGAAAGAGAGTCCGAACAACCACCTATAAAGATACCTCTCAGTAGTGAACCTCATTTTTAACTAAGAACGCATTTCTGTAAAGAACCAAGAAACATACCATGAAAAACTGCCCATCCATGTGGGTTGGTGAGCCTCCTTCCCCATGTCAAGATACTCTCCGCTTTGGGCAGCACTGACTCACCCGCACGAGTTTAATTGCATCCACCTTAATGCATCTTGATTAGGGGTCTGGCCCTCTACTCTCCATAGCCACGACTTTTCACACACATTCAAAGGAAAGAAAACAACTATTTCATAGCCAACAATGTAAAATGTTCTACCACAACAGTTATAAACCGAACAGTACAAAACTCAAAACAACTCTGGGTACTGGGAAAGAATCTGTGATTCCCTCTCCCACGTAATATCCTCAATCCCACCATGTCCCCATTACACACAAACCAAGGGGATGGTTCTCCCATGGAGCACCTTCTTCTCACGATCCTCGATCATCACTGGTCTTTCCACAAAAGTCACATCATCCTCGATGTCTAGCTCTCCCTAATCAAGGACGTGTTAATTGTCATGCAGCTAAAGAAGATGCTGGGACACATGGAATACATCATGTATCCTCAGTAGCACAGTGGTAGCGCTAGCTAATAAGCCAATTCACCGACCAGCCACACAAATTAAAAGGGTCCGATGAACCTTGGAGAAAGCTTACTCCCTTTTTCGAACCTCCATTGTCCACGCGGAGGGGAGACCATCAAGAACACTTGGTCTCCAACCTCAAACTCCATGGGCATCCTCCTGGTATCAGCATACGACTTCCACCGGTCCTGAGCCGCCTTCATCCTCTCTCGTATAAGAAGAACCTTCTCTGTCATGTTCTGAACCACCTCCAATCCAAGAACACCTGCTTTTCCTACTTCGGTGAAACACACAGGTGAACGGAATGGCCTCCCGTACAAGGCGTAAAACGGGGCCATACATATGGTAGAGTGATAGATATTATTGTAGGAGAACTATACCAGAGGCCAGTGTCGCACCCATGATCCTGTTGAGTCCAGAACACATGCCCACAACATATCCCCCAAGGTCTGAATGGTGCCCTCTGTCTGTCTATCTGTCTGGGGATGGAAGGCAGTGATAAGACATAGCTGGGTGCCAAAAGCATTCTAAAATCATCTCCAGACTCGTGAGGTAAATCGTGCATCCCTGTCTGAGACTATAAACCTATGATCTCCGTGAAATCACACCACCTCATCCACGTACCTTCGTGCCAATGCATCCACTGCACTCGACTCCATGATCTCCAGAAAGGGAGCTGATTTCGTCAACCAGTCCACTACTACCCAAATGGCGTCGTATCCCCCTTGGACCATCGGTAGTCCCATGACGAAATCCATCGATATGTCATCCCACTTCCACTCAGGGACATCTAGAGACTGCAGTAGTCCGCCTGGAACTCAGTGTTCAACCTTCACTTTCTGACACACTAAGCACTTGGTAAAAAACTCTGCCACTGCTCACTTCACTCTAGGCCACCAAAAATATCCCTTCAGTCCCTAGTACATCTTGGACACTCCAGGGTGTACTTATAGGGGTGAGTTGTGGAAATAAATGAGAACCTTGTTGCGCATCGCCTTTGGAACAAACTGCTTCCCCTAGAAAAACATCCAGTGTTGACCATCCTCCGTCCATCCATCCAGAGCATTGCTCTGGTCACCTCGATCATGCATCACATCGCACTTTGGGTCTCCCCACTAAGAATCCTCAACTTGATGAAACAGATATGAATGCACTGTCATCTAATATAGGAAACCTCTACCGCTATCCAACCTCGCATATAGGTGCAAGGCAACCAACTCCTCCATCGCCTTCCAGGTGTCTGCTGACTCTTGGACCACATCCTTCTGTGTCATATTGCTCAAGGCATCGGCCACTAAATTCCCCTTCCCTGAAGTGTAGGAAACCTCGGTGTCATAATCCTGGAGGCACTCCATCCACATCCGCTGCCGCAAGTTTAGGTCCTGCAGGGAGAAGATTTACTTGAAGATTTTGTGATCTGTGAAGACCACAAAGCGTTATCCGATGAGGTAGTGCCGCCATAACATTAGTGAAAAAACAACCACTACAAGCTCCAAGTCGTGGGTGGAATAATTACTCTTATGAGGGCGTAGCTACCGAGACCCCTAAGATATCACCCCTTATTGCAGCATCAACACACATCCCATGCCCTATCCTGAAGCATCTTATAACACCTCATAGGACGCCCCTTCTTCTGGTAGCCTCAGCACCGGGACACTAACCAACTTCTCCTTCAGATATCTAAAGGTTGTCTCACGTTGCTCACTCAACACGAAAACCTGATCATTCTTGGTCAGATATGTCAAAGGGGATACTACTTGGGAGAAGTTGGGTACAAACCTCTGATTGTAACCAGCCATCCCGAGGAAACTATGGACCTCTACCAAATTCTTGGGTTCGTCCCAAGAAACAGCTGCCTCAACCATTGATGGGTCCACCGCTAACCCCTTCTCGGACACCACGTTCCCGAGGAAGTTCACTTCTCATGTCTAGAATTTGCATTTCGAGAACTTCCCATAGAGCTGTTGCTGTCAGAGGACCTCCAAAACTATCCTAAGGTGCTCCACATGGTCCTCTTCTGATCTTGAATAGAAAAGGATGTCGTCGATGAACACAACTACAAACCGATCCTGGTACTCCCGAAAGATGGAGTTCATAATCCCCATGAACACAGCTGGGGCGTTCGTAACACTGAAAGGCATGACTAAAAACTCGAAGTGTCCATATCTTCACCTGAAAGTCGTATTTGGGATGTCTCCCTCTTTCAATATCAACTGGTGATACCCATACCGCAGGTTGATCTTCGAGAACCACCCTGCCCCTTTTAGCTGGTCGAAAAAATCGTCTATCCTTGGTAGAGTGTAGTGATTTTTGATTGTTACCTAATTCAACCTCTTATAGTCTATGCACAACCTGATTCCACCATCTTCCTTCTTGGAAAATAAGACTGGAGCACCCCACGGTGACACATTTGGTCAAACATAACCCCTCTTCATCAGATCTTCAATATCAATCCGAAAACCCCATAGCTCTGAATGTGTCATCTGGTAAGGAGCTATCGAAATCAGATGAGCACCAGGCTGCAGGCCTATATAGAACTCGATATCACGTCGAGGGGGTAGATTCGTCACCTCCTTAGGGAAGACGCCCATAAACTTGCTGATGATCCTTCACACCTCACCCATTTGAGCATCCACTGACTCCACTGACAGCTTGACTAACAAGGATAAGAGGGGTTCCTCTCGCCTGCTACCCTTTTGACTGCTCCGCTCGCTGGTGAATACAACACGCCGGCCACCCATGTTTGAGAACACAACCCTTCTCCGGAAGTAGTCGATGCTGGTACACACAGAGAACAACCAGTATCTGCCTATGATGACATTGTATGGCTGTATCTATAGCAGAAGAGGATCCATGACTAGCTGATGTGGCCCTATCATCAGTCTGCATCCCTAAAAAACATATAACAAGTCGTTCTGACCTCCGACTGGTGTGCTCAGCACTAAGTTCAGTGGATGTCTCTTGGTGTCTAGGCCCAATGTACGGGCTAGACTTGGTGCAACGAAGGAGTGTGAAGCCGCAGTATCAAACAAGGCATAATAAAGAGTGATAAAAAACTGATCGTGCCTCGAACGACCTCCGACCCTTCTAGAACTACTGCCTCCACGACGTGTAATTTTCCACGCCCAGCCAATACCCCTTGACTTTCGGGCACCTCCCCAACCACACCTTGGTCGAGGTCCCTTAGGAGTGCCCTGAGGTCGGCTTCTTCCTCCTACATCTGCCATCGGGGGAGCGGGAGCTCACTGTCCATACTGCTTCTATTAGAATGGCCTGGCTAGAAGGTGCTACTAGGGCGGGTGTTGGGGCTATACACCACCGCCGTATTGTACCCGGTCCAGGAAATAACTTCGTAGATGTCCATGGCGTCCACAGACAAAGCACCGTGGTCCTGGGCCCGAGAGAAAAGGGCGAGGACCAGGGGATCAAAACTAAAACTGCTGCGGCCTACTCCCTACTGGTCGGAACCTGGAGGGTCCTGACACTGGAGGCCTGGTGCTAATGGCCTTCCCCTTAGATGGTCCTAGCTGGATACATTCTCGTGACACAACTCCTAGTGCGTGCATTTTCTCCACCACTTTAGCCATTTTCTGGACCTCCAAGTACGTCGGCAGGGTAAAGGGGGTAACATCATACTGGAAGGAGGATCAGAGCGCCTCCTCTAAACGTCTGGCCCAAGAATACTCATCGGGAAAGAGGTCCGGATAAAAACTTTTGAGGTCCTTGAACTTGATTCATAGCACCCTCACTGACATAATCCCCTTCAGGAGGGAGAGTAGCTCCTGTCTCTTTTCCGCCTTCATGGTTGAAGAGAAGAATTCCGCCTGGAACTCCAACTCGAAATCAGACCATTCCACCTCAGCCTCTCTCCTCTCCCCCAGGTAAAGCTTCCACCACTGACATGCTGCTCCCCACATCTGGCTGACGGCCAGAGAAACCCAGTACTCGGCCAGAGCCCGAATCAAGCCAATGGCTATCACTAGCTCCTCAGGCCAGTCCTCCATCTTCATATCAAAGGTGATGCCCTCATACTACTTGAGGGTCTGTCGCGGGAATGCCCAAAGTGTCTTCTGCCACTGGTCGTCCTCCTCCTCTCGATCAACTCTCTACTGATTGGCCAAGGTAGTCTTTGAGGCCTCGATCACCCACACCAAACGTGGTCGCCTTCCAAGTGCCATAGCTGTAAGGTAAACAAGGAATTCTTAAGCCCAAGTAGTGCAGAATATTGTTATAAAAACTTCCTAAACTTTTTATTTATTCTTAATTCCCAAGACACCCCAGAAACACGAGAATGCAAGTCATTATGATGCATGTACCTTTCCTAGGGTCTCTACCATGCAATCATCGTGGCCTCACTTGGTCGTTCGGTAGGTCCAGAGTCCTTGCATCGGATCACGTGGGGGCCTAAAATCTCATGTCCTAACCTATCTTCCTTGGCCTAATTCACACATCAAGGAATGAAAACAATGTTGCCATACCATCCCATGCAATCCTCACTATGCCTAACTCCAGACTCCATCATATCTCTCAACCATACCTCTGATACCATTCTGTCACGACCCGCCTTTCCCAACAGGAGGGAAGCTTCAGCAGATTGCCATGCCCTTCCTTCATTAAGATTAAGGAGAGATAATGACCCTCGAGACCCGCCTTCAATAGGCCCTGGAGTGGAAACTAACACCAAGGGTATATAATCACACACTAAATTGAAGGAATTACCCTTTTTCTTTTAATAGTATTGAGAGATAGAATTGTAAATCCCAACAACACCAAAAGATGAAAGTAAAAGTAAATCCAAGAACCATTCCCAATGCATGTTACAAAATTAAAAACCAACAAAGTACAAAGTGACTACAAGGGTAAAGTACCAAAGAAAGAATAACAGAAACTGCAACTGCCCCAAAGGTCCCATCTAGTATGGTCCCGTGCGATCCCCGAAGTCCTCCTTGAAACCTGAAAGAAGTTTTATATACGTAGGGTGAGCATACAGGTACACTCAGTAGGACAAACCAATGACACTCATGCATAAGTGGGGGAACGTGCTAAATACCCATGAGAAAAAGAGTAAACCAAACACCTAAGAAGGTAAACTATCCACCCAGGCCTCACCAAGGCACACTCCACAAATAATTCAAGTCATGTAATGTATAATAATATCACATCGATGTTTGGGTACCCCATGCCACTTTCCCACTGGTTATTGAAGACATCCTACATATCGAACCAATCACACCATTCTCACTATAGTCCCACTGCCACACCCTACCCGCACACACCTGGGCCACAACCTCATGCAGTCCCACTACCAAACCACGACCACACACACCTAGGCCACAAATATCACATGTAACCAGGCCTACAAACACGTAGGCCAGAACCACCACCACCACACCCGTAGACACATGGGATAGAAGATCCACTACCACACTCAAATACACCTTGGCCTCATCCTGAAGATACTTGGGAAACTACCTTTCTACACACATCTAGGCCATAACCACCACACTACCCCCCGATGGTTCCTGGGATAATAATGGACCTCAGGCCATCACAACCTGCCCAAAGATACTTGGGCAATCAAGAAAATGGTGCAGAAATGGAGATAGCAACCAACCACTAATAATATAGCTGGGAAAACACCCTCCCCCATGAAATGGGGGTGTTCGACACTATGTTCTCAACTTGGGTCGAGCGCGAATAAGAAACATAAAACTACAAGTATATATATATGTATCAAGAACTCTCCCAAGTTTAGGATTTTCAGCCATCCTAAGGAACACAAACAACACTCAAGTCCGAGTCACAACATTCTCCAACAAAACCCATTTGTCCCATTCGTTTTCATGTTCAGTAGTGATATTTAATTATGATATGAACCTACTCGGGAAACTAGTAAGCAAAGACACAAGTCTATGAAAGAAAACATTCAAGAATTAACTACGACATCCTCCACCGGTTTTCTCGTAAATCCACAACAACCAAAGAAAACCCCCAGATACAACCCCAAATCCAAATTTCAATAGCCAAAAAGTTTTCTCAACAACAGAGGATCCCATCCCAATTTGTGATATAAACATGGTAACCACCCAGTATTAAAATTTTCAACCAATGAATGCATAACAACAGGGGATCCCATCCCCCCCACATCACCAAGTAAACGGCCCATGATGGGAAAACAACTGAACAACCACCACTAAGCAGGAACATTCCTGTATTTTCAGATTTATAATATTTAACACACTCCATGATTTTCAAATTCCTTGTACTTTAACCGGGGTTATCACATAAGGAAGTTGATGCTTGTGCTTTCAATTTATTTTGATGAATGTATGTAATTAACCGATTTAGTTTTCATAGTAAGGGTTTACAACCACAAAACAGTCCATTAAACATCACCGGAGGTAAGGGTTCATTAGTGCACATAGAAAGACCACCAACGACCATGATATTCAGAAGGCATATGCCTGCACAATTCAGGAATCATAAAAATTATGGAAGATTATAAATCAAAGCAGCATCATCAGCCCTCCCCTTCATTAATGTTCATTAATTATCTTCATTAAGGTTCTGGTTTATCCAATACTACAGAAAAAAAAGCATGCCCCCCCCACATGATACTCAAAAGGAGAGACGATGGATAAATTCCCTACTTGTTATCAACGATCCACACTAAGCCCGAGCGTGGAACTTCACGGATAGTGATGCGGCTCGTCGGTACGAAAAGATACTCGTCTGAATGGAGTGTACTCCAGGATAGGCTGATCGAGAAGAGAAACCTATGGAGAACTCTTTAGTTTATAATGTCCGGGGACGGTTGAGATAAGAAGGTGAAACCACGTAAGGAGCGGGGTCATGGGTTGACCATGCGGTTGAGACACCCACACGCGATTAATGGTTGGGAAGTTTAAACAGATGCACACACCAGGTTAATTCATTAAATATTAAATTAAATGACATTTATAAGAATTATTGGGCTTTAAAACAAGATGAAAGTGGACAAAATACGGTTTAAAACCCAATTTTCCCAAAAGGGAGGCGCTAGTGGAAAACCTGTGGGGGTAAGCGGGAGATACCGGTAGGCTGAGCTACCAGTAGGCCGGGCTACCTGTAGGTGCGGCTACCGGTAGGCTGCGAATACCGGTAGATAGAGCTACCAGAAGACCGAGCTACCAGAAGACATAGCTACCGGTAGGCTGCGGCTACCGGTAGACTGAGCTACCGGTAGGCTGGAGCTCCTGGTAGACCGAGCTACCGTTACGCTGCAGCTACCGGTACACTGCAGCTACCAGTAGACCGAGTTACCGGTAGATAGAGCTACTGGTAGACTGCACCTACTGGTAGACCGAGCAACCGGTAGGTCTTCTACAGGTAGGATAAGGCTACTGGTAGGCCTACCGTTAGGACAAACGTCACCGAGATTCCTAGAACAAAAAACCAACTTAAGATTTTTACAAAGTAATGGACCCCAAAAACCCGGGCCATTACAATGCATCTATGTTACACTCTGTTAATGAATTTATAGTCTCTCCATAGATAGCCCTTGGACCTCATTGTTAGTTAGCAGCCTCTGGGGTTTGAGGAGATGTGAATTCGAACATGTGGGAAACCAAGCTCAGGGATCCTTTTAGTGGCACAATGGATTGGGACATTGTAATGTGGCATCAACAAAAATTTTCTGGTTGTCATTATTAAATGGTTCAAATATAAATGGATATAAAAAAGTTTAAATTTGTAATTATTTGGGCTTTGATTTTGATAACCAATATACAAAGAAATATCCAAAATGCCTCGAATGAAATTTTTTAATTCGAGTTATTTATTATTACAATATATTTTACTCCACTATTAAGTGTTGTACTATAACAGTGATGTTAGTATTGTTAAAATTATGTGTTCTATTTGGTTGAATCCCAATGAGATTATGGTATTACATATATTACATCAAAGGAGGAACATTATAGGAATAACATTCCATGCATTATTCCATTTCATTTAGGAATAATTACTTGTTACATTCTTGTGGGATGGGGGATATGATATTTATAACTTCGGTTTTTATATCTTTATAGGAATGGGTTATGGTTGCAATTAGGTGGATTACATACTCAAGATCCTCATGGTTATGTGCCCACATGGATCAGAAATTGGCGAACCATTCATTCAACCATATTTAAAATGAATTGTGATAAATGTGAAATGAGTATAAATTCAAATTAGATATAAATTAATTTGATTAAAATGAAAACATAAATTTTATTACCTGATAACACGAACTAGTAACAAAATTATAATTTAGAATTTGGTGGTATATCTTTCTTATATTTGAATTGTATGTTTCCTATAAATGAATCATGAATGTTGATGAGTGGTAAATTATTAAATTGGAAGTTTTATAACTATACTATTTAATAATCTATGCTTTGAGATTCAAAATTGATTCTAATAATGATTTGAGGTGTGAACATTGAATTAGTATATGAATGATACCATGTATACCTCTAGTTCAATGTCAAGAGGGTGGTGAAAAATCCCTCTGGAAGTGGTGGTCCATATGCTACCAATGTATCCTCAAGTAGTGAATATTTCAACACCATTAGTTATAATGGACAGATGTTATGAGGAATAGTTCCATGATGCATTATTCCACGTTATACAGACTTTTTTAGGAGGTACATGAACTCCCCTTAATATGGAAGAGTTGAACAATGAGTTTCAGAACAAGAATCTATCCATGTGTTGATTACATCGAAAAAAACAAGTTACAGATTCACAGCATGAGGCCGTCCAATAAATCATCAAGAATCTAGAGATTCCTCCTTAAGGGAGGGTAAATACCAATACATATATATTATGATATTATCCCAGGATATTGTGGAATGTCATTAATTTGATGGATCAATTTGGAGAGGCAGCATGAAGGGATTTTCCTATGGCCTTATATGACTACCATTATAGAAATACATAGAGGGCCAATATGGCAAAAGACTTCACATGCTTGGAGATGGGTGTGTTATCAGTTAAGGAAAACTCTTCCCATTTTAGTGTCTTATAGTGCTTCCTGAAAATTTTTATGGGTGAAAAGTTATCTACTTCTAGGAAATTCATGAATGGTATTTGGTATGATATCCGATCACAGATGATAGATTTTCAGATCACTATCATTTTTGGAATACTGATTTAGTCATTTATCAAATGAGGTTACCATATAGAAGCTACAGTGTGAACCAAGAATGTTCGGCATCTATCTTTGTATTTTTATCGATCGGTAGTTAGATGCGTAATATGGAAAATAAATTCTGTGATATATGTACCCAGATCATATACTCAGAAATCACGGTGAGGTTCTAATAGTGGGGTATTCTTGGAAATATGAAGTCAATCTTTATGATGGACCCAATAAAGTGTTGATTATGTGACATGATGTGCCATATACAGGATTATAAAAAAAAATTCCATTTGAAACCCATGAGTAATGATTTTAACTGACTCCATAATCTAATGTAGGGTAATATTATTTAATTTAGTAATGTATATGATGTATTTCTAGATATTTATTCCATTTTGGTGGTCATGGATGTTGTAGGAAGATCATAGTTTTACATCAACAATATAGAAGATTTACTCAGGGTTGTGAGGCATTATCAAAGGGTCGCACTTCATGATAGATATACATTGATAAATAGTAACGTGAGGAGTAAGATCCCAAAACATCTACAATTAGATGTATGAGTATTTTGCCATCTACATTAGATTCTATATTTTTTTATATAGGGTCATCAGAGAACATTATATTGGTTCCCATTGTAGAGAGCCTCGGGCATTTTTTTATAAATCTAATAGATTTATTAAAATTTAAATACTTTTTTGAAATTATAATAGTGGTAATATGCTAGTTAAGGGAGTTCCTCCATTATATTTGTGTGTTTCACATTGCAAGAGGCCTACTTTTTCATGATAATAAAGGTTTTTAAATCATTCTCAAGATCGAATTGTTGGTCTCCTTTAATGAATTTTTTTGACTAATATCAATATAGAGTGAATTTCACATTAGCATATGCTAATGAGATTATTCACAATGTTCAGTGGTATGTCCAGTCGAGCTAATATAAAGACGATAAATATTGGATGGGCTGGATTACAGTCCAGATTGAGAATTTATATATTTAATAATAGGTAACTTGTCTTAAAGATTTCTATACAGTGGTTTATTATTGAAGATACAATTTTCGATAAGTCTTTTCGATATTTCCAATAGTGAGACAGGTTAATCAATTTCTCAATCTTATACTAAGAGCTACACTAGAATTCATACATCCTTATATGAGGTGTATTATAGAGATGATTATGTTCATGATGAATCTAGGGTATTTAGTGCATTAGGATTTTATAAAAACCAATAATTCATTGTGGGGTTTACCAGTCCATTATGTAAAAAAATATGATTGAACCCTGTGTATATGTGTGTTTAATAGATGGTAAACTAGTAAATTATTATGATTCAGTATCCTCTATTATGGATAGATAATCAGTTTTAACAACTTCGAGGAGCTCTGGTTTTATAAAAGAATAAATTGAGATGTTTTTATAATAAATTGCATGATAGGACATCAAACTTACTTAGAATAGCATTTTGTATATGGTATATTCTATATGAATATTGGGTTATGTTTTTCGGTCTCTATAATGCACTTGTGGTGTTCATTACATTGATGATCCAAGTGATACAGTATTACATGAATCCATTTTTTTTAATGGAATAAATTTGGAATATTCATAAAATCTACACCACAATTACAAAAATCATGTGATCCTATTGGTTACAATAATAGTGATTCATTTATATGATAATCTATCATAGAGACCCTTCTATAAAAATGCTATTTACTAATTGGGTCACATTAACATTGAGATAGGTGTATCAGTATACATAGATAAGGTGAGGGATATAGTTTCCTTCGTGAATCCAATGAAAATAAATGAGATACAATGTTTCCTTGGGTTAGTTTATTAATTGATGTGTTTCGTATAGGTTGTGTCATAAATAGAAATTCCTCCTATGGGATTGAGTATGAAGGTTGTTTTGTTGTTATGTTCATATTTCAAGAATTCATATATTCAAGAGCTATGAGGGAGATTTAATTTAGTGATGATAATTATTTTATAGAACTAATAAGGAGTTACATTGGGTATTTTATTGCAACATGTATCTAGATGGTAGTAGTTATTATTCAGGGAGATTTATTAGGGGTGTACTGTTCCTAGGATTTGATTCCCACTAATTTTAGTTACATGAAACATTATTATGAGTTCGATTAGGTTGTTCACGTAATGAACTATTAGAGACATTACATAAAACATGTTTTGTTGTTCTCATAGAAAAAAATCATGATGTACATATTTAAACTTGTTGATATAAATAGAAGGTATTAATTGTGAATAAAATTACTATAGTATTTATATTTTGATTTATCCAACATTCGTGGTATGGGAAATTTATTGTCCAATACACTGAGGAGGAACCCCAATATTCAGGTTTTTCAGTATTCCAATACCATGTGGAAACATTTGGATATTTTCCCTGATACTCAAATAGATGTAAATGAAATATTGGCGTAGAAATTTATTTTATACACAGATCATACCAATAAACTAATGGATATAGTGATTTTTAGGAAACTATCATAATTATAAGGCCTTATCATATAGGTGAGTGTGTCATGTGAAGACCCTCATTTAGGTTAGCCCATAGGAGAAGTTGAATTTTTTCTTGGCACATGATCACATATGGGCTTCAGTTCACAATCTCAAGGAGAAGATGTGATAATTTCATGCCTGTGACTTGGTAGTTTACCCCAATTCCATATAGATGTATCATGATTTATATCACTAAAACATGTTTCCAGGTATTAAAATAGATATACCTTGTTTATCATGGGGACTTCTACCTATCAGTAGGAAATGGTGAACTACTTGTGACTAGTTAGACATTTACAACACTTACCCAGCCTTATTTAGAAATGGGAGGACATCATGATGGAGTTTGTGATATTTTTTATAAGGCAAACATTTAGGTAATGATATTATATAGGTTATAGGTGATTATTTTTTGAGGGTTTCACATTTGTTTTCTAATCAAGGTATTAATTAGCCTTATTGACCTTGGGAGGGTGTACATTTGAAAGATAGTTTGATACCATAGGGTTACACACAATATGATTTCAAATGTTGATTCCATGTTTATGTCATAGTTCTAGAAAGCGATATAGAGGGATATGGGTACATTGGAGCTTTAAAGTACATCATACCACCCCCAGATATATGGAATGATAGACATCACAATACAGGTTCATGATGAAATTCTATGAGCATGTATCCTTGATTTTGAGGGATCCTAGGAGAGGAATATAACTGTGGTTGAATTCCCTTAAAAAATATAATAAAGGATACAATTCAGTTGCTGAATTATTAGTCTGTTTATGGTAGGTCATGCCAATAAATCGTATGTTTGTTAGTCGTAGGAGATGAATCTAGGATTGGATTTCATATTTTCCGGCAATCTATAAATGATTTTTAGTTGATTAAGAACCATATGGTTAATATGTAGTCTCATTGAAAAAAAAACACTAATTTACATAGAATAACTCTAGTGTAAAAGGATATGGATTGGGTTTTTTGGCATGTTTCACTATGGTTTTCAAATAGGATAATCTTGTGTCA
The DNA here is from genome assembly GCA_963277665.1 of Viscum album. NCBI lineage: Eukaryota > Viridiplantae > Streptophyta > Magnoliopsida > Santalales > Viscaceae > Viscum > Viscum album. Next base: position 144,524,146 of record OY728133.1, on the reverse strand, counting down.
CGTAATGATTTCACAATATTTTTTAGGGTAATTGTTTATTCTGGGGAGGTTCTGGAATGTAACATATCAATTTACGCTACATTCGTGGTTTTAGGATATTCATGACATCTTCCATGTATCTCAGTAATGCAACTATTATTCTAACATGTATCATTCCTTTCAGTCCGAGGAGGTTGAGTTATAGGTAGATGCGTCCTTTGAGGAAAATACTATATATATTGTGTATTATATAAATATGGTTCTCAAAGGATGGTTAGTTACCTGAGTATGAGTGCTATGGAATCATGTCCATGTATAGGAAAGGAAATTGGAGTGGGATTCTAATATATGATCATTGCAGCGAAAGATATTCTCAGATCATCCCACACTTCTAAGGGAAATCCAATGACAAATTGATTTAAAGGAGGGAATATTGTAATAATAAAATTCATATTTGATGTATGAATACATTACATTCTGAAACATCTCTGTTTAAATGCATAAATATGGATGAAAATGAATTCTCTTTGAGTTAGTGGAGATATTAAGGATGTATATGGATTATTTGAAGCATAAAACCCAAGAATCGGGGTGAGATAAACATAGATAATGGTTAGTTTAAACTGCGTTGTACATGAGTCATGGTACGATCAAATGTGTGAGTCATGAGTTGGTTGGAAGAGAATGCCACATGGTTTGACCAAATAATGAATATTTTGTCACCCAACTATAAAAACAGCTGTCCAATTTTTTCCTTGATTATTTTCCTGATTTATTTATAGTTTTTAAAATTTTTCACTATAACTATATGAGGTTCCCATTCACTATATTTTAATATGAATGGATAATTAAGATTTTAGAAACCAAATTTATAAACCACAAGGAACAATAGACATTATAAATTTACCATGTTACCCCATCTAAATGATTATATCATACCTAGTTTCCTATTGAACTTTTTCATAGTAAAAGCCCCATATTGAAGATCCCTTTGAAGCATATTCTAGTGATTGAAATATCTAATCTGTTAAATATCTAATTCAAGTGACTCAAATCTCATTGGATCCATAATAGTGGCTAATGGATTATATTTTATATATTCCTCATTTTATTTTATATTAGATACACTATTTATGTGCATGATAATTTTCCATATTAAAACTTTCTTTTACTATTATTTGATTTTATACTGATATAATTAAAATTAAGAAGTGAGACTAGATGATCTATCCCTTATAGAACTATAGTATTTGTTCTTAGGATTTTTTTCAAATTAAAAATATATATTTCATTGTTGTTCCTTTTGCCCAATCATTTGAGCATACCCCCTACAATGTGTTTTAATACATGAATAAAATTGTTTTTCATGGACAAAATAATTAATGTGTCTTGCCGATAGATATATATATGATTAATTCATTGATAATGGAACCACTCATTTTTGGTGTGTTGTTTTATAATGTTTTTTATATGAATTCATATGGGTTTTATTAATTATGTTGTTCCATTTCCCATTATCTATGGTTGTATAATAATGATTTCAATTGGTTAATTTAATTGAATGTTTAATAAAAATATGAATTTTAAATTTTAATTTATGTTTATTAATAGAATATGGAATGAATGTAATGTACTTAGGCCATTATCGTTGAATTTATTGTTATTATTGACATGATTGTAATAATAAATTTCCCATGTGAGTAATTATGTGGAATAACCTCTATGATTTCCCAATGATTGGTTCACCATTTTAGGTGAGATTAAATTGAATTATACTGATTTTCACATTAACATGTTAATTTAATTTACTAGATGGGTTTTAATTTATATTGAATGATTATTCCTTTGGATGCACATGGATTTAATTATAATCCAAGTGAAGGGCTCATTTGGACTGAACATTGGATATGTCGGAGTGATACACAGACTTGATAGCAGTATACCAAGGATGGAATTAGAGGTTTTTTATTTAATTGTATAATTTTTAATGGATTCATATTTTAATAAAATGGATGTACTAAAATTTTCATTTGATCATATTTCCATTGTAGTATCCCAACTTCCACAGTACAATTCCTTTTTAAATAATTCAAAAGTGTGCGATGTACGCAAAATCGAGTTCAAGGAAACGAAGACCTATAAAACTGTCTGTTTAAAAAGAATTTAGGAATAGTATTACCCATATTTTTAATTTTATTTTTTCAAAATAAATCTTTTATTTTTCTTAATTTTTTCTTAGATATAATATATATAAAAATTAAATTTTTTCAGATACAATAGTAATTAAAAAAATGTTGCTTTTTACCTTTTAATAGAAACCCCTTTTAAAATTTAATATTTGGAAATTTAATATCTTAAATTTGATGATGTTAAATTAGTATTTAGATGAGGGACAAAAAAATTTAGTTTGGTTAATTTTTTCTTCTTATTTTGATAACATTCTTATTTTAATGAATACTGAATAATACATTATTTTAATTCAAAAATACTTTTAATATAAATTATATTTTGAAATGTAATATATTTATAAATTGTTTTAATGTTCAATTGGACTAAATTTTTATCATTATTCTAATTTTTTTCACTTTTAGTAATTTAAAATTAATAATGGACGTCATGACATGTCAATCATTGGATATTTTTTACATCTTAAAAACCCACTTTCTGATTTTGAAAATGAGAATTAATTTTATATTAATTACATTGATTTATATGTTACTAATTTGGAAATATGTATTACATATTTTTAATCTCAAGGTAACAAATTTTGTAAATAGGTTCCCTTTATTTTGGGACATTATGAATAATAACATTAGTAATTATTTTTAGTTACCATGGTTAATGGGTAAATCAGGTAAATTACTATAACAATTAATTTTATAATAATATTAAAATACACTAACACATATCTCAATCCTATTTTATGATATATGTCCAACCATTAGAATCCATAGGTAGATTTTAAGACCTCATGGGGCCACATTGTTGTGAAAATGACATCTTATAATAATTAATTTAAAGTCTTTTGGAAATGTAACATAAACATGTATCCATTAATAAATCAATTTCAATATAGGGTTATATAACATATATATATTATTAAAAATAGTTATTAGACAGGTAAAATTATTTCCTACATCATTGTAATTTTTTTACTTTTATAAATAAACTAAATATATTTATTTCTGAGACAATGATAATAATGTGATTATATTACTTATCAGTGATTCTAATAAATGGATGTTTTAATATTAAAATAAATGTAATATGAACATATTGATGCCAAAAAAAATATTATCTACTAAATTGACATATTTTGGATAAGTAAATGCATTTGTATTTACAGAATCATGTAATTATGACTTTAAAAACCACAATTACTAAATGATGTAAAAAATTGACATAAATGAGTTTTAAAAAAATTACTATTTTATTAAATGATATAATAGTCCTTAAAATCATTTATTTGTCCAACTGACTTATATATTATTAAAAATGTCATTAATTATCCATTTTTATTTTATTTGAATTTTATATTAAATTTATTGACCATATAGTTTCTAATTATTGATATATGTGGATTTTTTATGTAGTATTCAAATAAATTAAATATTTACGGTTCATGGGTGGTAATTATTGGGAGATTTATTAACTATTTAACTAAATTGATGAAATATATATGTTATAGATTCTTAGATAACATAATAATTAATTTCAAACATGTAGTGTTATAAATAAATAAATAAATATGTATATGTATTGAATGATGACTTCCTCATACACCCAAAACCCATTAATTAATGAGCACTAACTGGTTAGATGTTTTAATATCTACAATATCATGTGTGAGTTTCACAACATTACATTTTTTTACATTAAGACAATTTCCAAGTTTATTGTTAATTTATCATTAATTCATCATGATAATTTTTTAAATGGGTTTTCATTTTTTATATTCTCTAGACCAATGTGGCTAGATTGTCGATATAATAATTTATTTTCCCTATTTCATACCCAATAGAATGGAATTTTAGAATAATGACCTTAAATTAAGCTTCACCTGTAAACTATGCTCTCATTAATATTTATAAATATATCAATAACATAAATAATATTCCCCTACCTAAAGAGAAAAGTTTTTTTCTTATTAAAAAATTTAAGATACAATTACTATATTGGGTTTCAATACATTAATAAATAAAATTTTCTTCAATTTCATAATATCATCTTTAATGATTGATGGATGGAATAATTATATATTCAGGGTAGTATCATTTATAATTTCAAGTATTCATTCGATTCACTTCTAAACATATTTTTGGATTTTGAAAAATAACTTAATATGGTACAATCCCTGTATTACATTATACATGGAATTTTTTATTTTTTTATTTTTGAGTGCCACATTAAACAAATTCCATATCCATTACATTATCCTTATGATTTTTCATATTTTGTGTGTTTGACATCATTATTTTTGTGGAATTAACTATAGTGATACAATATAAATAATATATACCTTATTTTTAAAAAGCATCTAGAAACATCAACAAATGATTGAATATGTTTTTGAACCGTCTGTCCAATTATTTCAATTTTTTGTTAACAATTAATCATTAATCGAGTGGAATGATATTTATAAATTTCCTCTTATATCTTTTAGGATCAATTTTTTTTGGTTATTAAATGGACATAGTATTTTTCTGTGGAAAAATACCTCATACTCTAAATAGAATCCATAGAATAAAAAAACTCTATTTAACATTGTTGGCTATCAAAATATAGACTACATAATTTAATTCACCTTTTAATAATATAGCGTGGAAAATTTTTAAAAAAATTAAATTAATCTCATAACACTTTATGTTATATGATTTTCTTCTATTTAAACTTATTATAATCACTATATTCATCAATTTTATACAGTGATTAATCATTAATGGAATTTTCATTTTCAAATGATTTATATTTCAAGAAAACATTAATTTCTTCATATATTCCTTTCAATAATCCATAAAAATATTTTTATAATTAAAAATTGATTAAACATAAATAATATAATTAATAAATAGAGATTATAACTTTTTAATCTTTGTTTCCCCATTGATAAATTTTATATGAACAACGTAAATATCTATCTCATTTTGTTTTTCATTATATTTTAATAAAATTTTCTAATAATTTAAAATTTTGGATAACATATTCATGATATCATTGTAGTTTCTATGTATTTTTTTTGTGTCTTAAAGGGATGTATCATGTCCATGATAAATAGATTTATTTTGATTATACTTTCCTTCTCAAATTATGATATTTTTAAAACATATAACATAGTATTTCATTTTAAATTGAATTATATTTTTTATTTTATTACTCTTCAATCATAACCCCATCCCTAACTTTAAATATCGACGACATTAAATTTTTTACCTGAAACAATTTCCATAATCCCATCTAAAATATCAATTTCTTTTTATTTTTTTATCTGACTATCATAAAAATTAAATAGGAAATTTCATTTTTAGATTTATATAAATTATTACATTTCAAATTGGAAGAAAAAATTCACTTATATAATATTGAATCATTGTTATTTAATGTATTATTATTCTTATCATTCCCTTCATCACATTAATTATCTATGTTTTAATGTTAAATGATATCTGTTATATTACAAATATCTATATAATTTATGAACATTAGTGATTGATTTTATGAATGATTTAATTTTATTCTTCACATTTATCTTAAATGAATTTAAATTAGTTTTTAAACATTCAATTTGAAATATAAATTTTTATCATAATCTAATTTTTCCAAAAAAAATTAATCATTTACATTTTTTCTACGATTTTAACAACAATTTTATATTTCCATTCTGTTTTTCTAGAAATAACTCATGATATTAATTTCATGTGAACTGATAATAGAATTATAATATAGTAGTCCATTCTAAGATATTCATTATGACGAAAACCACAATATTCCAATGTGGGTGAGTACCACTAGAATCAGATGGCCAGCTAGAAAAGATTGAGTTAATAATTCATATCCTATCAAACCACAAACCATATATGTTTTGTTTTTTCACCTATTTATTATTGGGGAGCTTCTATAAATTGTGATCCTCAATCCAGTTTTATATGATCTATGAAATTAATTCTGAAATTAAATTATAATATATTGTTTCAATAATATTTTATCTAGAATCATTTATTGGGTTTAAATCGATGTAGTATAATCCAATGTTTTTGAACCGGTTTAAGATACAATGGTTTTTAAAAAATTAGTTTATCAATAGAATTTTTCTTAATAGTGCTTTAGAATATTATTCTAGGTGTTGGAACACCTAATGGTGCCATTTGTTTCACATTCATAATTAACCTATAATTTTAGCGGGTTCCCCGATTAGTCACAAGAGCACCAGATCCATAAAAATCCACATTAATGGATGAGCTCGGGTAGCGCAAGGTTGTGGTCCAACCTGTGCAGTTTATCCTGTTTAATAAATTATTTAATTTTATTAAATATTTTTATTTTACATATTGTGACTAAGTAAAGTAATGTTTAATAATAATAATATTTATCTTAGTACTATTATTATTATTGTTGTTTTATAATTTTAATTATAAATAATTAATTAAATGATGATTCGAGAAATTAATATAGATTTGGGGTTTATCGAATAACCATTTTAATTAAATGATGAGCTTCAAAATTATTAAAGGATGATTAATTTTTAAATGGAAGAATATGCTAATAATAACAATTTTTTTTTATTATGGTGTGAAAAATTATATTTTTCTTTGAAATTTTAATTTCTTGTTACAGGAGTGTATCATTAATGAGAATTTAAGGTGTTTTTTGAGCTTCTCAATGAAACGTTTAATAAAATTAGGTTATTATGATTTAATAAAGATTTGTTATTAAATCATTTTGTTTGTTTTATCAATTGTTTAAAAAATAAAAATAATGAAATTATTATTATATTAGTTTTATGAATATAATAATTTTATAATTCTGGAAAATAAAATATGGGGTATGGGTTGGAGTTTTTATCATACTAATGATATTTTAATATCTTGGGGATAGGGTTTTAAATTAATTAAATTTGCAATAATAATAATAATGATGATGATATTATTATTCTTGTGGTTATTTAATTAAATAAATGATGAAATAATTTAATTATCAATAGGGAGTGTCAAATATATTTATGAAACATTTATTAAGAGAATACTAAAGGAAGAAGTGTGTTAAATTAAATGGGGGGGGGGGTTCACATATATGATAAATGTTTAATGTGTTTAATAATAATAACAAAATGATTATTATTATTTTAATTATTACAATGTATTAAATGAATTAATTTAAGGGAAAAAAGAAATTAAAAAGTGGAGGTGTGGCCTACAGGTGGCATGACCAACATGTTTCCCCTCCTCCAAGTGCGACGCAGAATAATCTCTGACCTCCACCTCCAAACGACCCTCCTCTTTGGGATCTCTAGCAGTGCGCACCCCCGGGAAACCCTCCCTACAGTAGCACGACAACTGAGTAGAGGTACTGCAGCATGCAACCCCCTGTGGATAGAGACTGATGCTCCAAATAACCATGGGTTGTTAGACAAGGATTGATGGCCCAAATACACACGAGGGTGCTTGACATTATGCTTTAATCCTATTAATTGACATTGGATTGTGGGTATAATAGGTAGAACATGAAATGAATTTTTGGCTAATGAAAAATGTCGTGAAATAATGATTTTTAATTGAATATGAGGAAGTGTTCAAAATTATTAATAAATTGGGAGAACCACTATTAGTGGACAAAATCAGTAAAGAATCACTATTTTTAGTTGAAGGTTTCTACTATAGTATAGGAAAGATTATAATTAATATCTTATGACGCGTATTCCATGCCAAATAAGAAGCTTAGATCAGATATTTACTTGGATTACATAGATTGTATTTAGGGAAATCTGTGGTGAATGACTTAAACGGTGCATGTCATTCTTAGACATAATCTCTATATTATTATAAATTAATAAGGTTTAAATAATGATAAATGAAAATGATTATGTAATTATTGATGAGTATGCATGAAAGATGTATAATTCTGTTTCAGACACCAGCTTAAGGCTGAAGAAATTACATTTATATATCGTGACATTGTAATGCATACATTATTTATTCATCCTTTCCCACGATTTAAATTATTTATTAAATGTATGTATTTAGGGTAGACACAAGTGGTCCAAAACAACTGTTATTTATAACTCACTTCCTACTTCGGCCACTATTTCACTAGGTTACCCGAGTAGATTCAATTTTTGTTGTAGGATTATGCAATTTTCATTTTCCTGGGAGATGGGATTAGGGGAATGAGTGAATAATCAAGATGCTAGAGGAGACCTCCCTCATGGATTTGAGTCATAGTTTATTTAATTTTGTATTGGAATGTAAAGCATTTTTGTTTTCATTGTTTCTTATTTTTTTATAATTTTCATGTAATGAATGAATCAGTCGTATAATGGGTGGTGGACATTTGTATTGTAGAATATTTTTAAAATATACCTTCTACTACTAATATTTTATTCAAATGCATCCTTTATTTATTGACATTGTATATTATTAAACTCATATATGATGGAGAAGTCTCCCCACTAACTACCCATAGACCCTCATTACTAGTTTAATGCCTCTAGCATATAGGGATACACACTTGAGGTCATTCGGAGACTGGTCCAGCCACTGGTTTAGTGGTGAGCTAGGTCAGGACATTAAAAAGTGGTATTTGAGGGTTCAATTTCCATTGTCATAATATTTTTGGGTAGGTATACATGAGACTATAAATGTGTTGGCATTTGGGTTAATAGCTGGGCTTGGGACTGATCACCCCATGTACGTGAAATGGAAAAGTGACCAGGGATAGTAATTCTTGTTCATGTTTTTCTATATTGCTGTTGATATGATTTCACCTTGTCTGACTAGTGTATTTTTCTCTACTGAATGATTTTGAGAATTTTGAGAAATAATTGTCTTCTATTGATTTGGTATGGAGGTTTCCTACATGAATCACATTTGGCACATAGAGGTTGACATTTCACGCATATAACATGCCATGTAGTTCGATTAATAGGATGTCAACTAAATTGTAGTGGGCTACATGTGTGTAATGTCATTTTTTGGCCTACATCAGCATGACTACGTCGATAGCATGTTTTTGTGATAGATATAACATTCTTGAGTTATTATATTCCATTCTTTTTAGTATGTTTTGTTGTTGTTCCATACTTTTTGTGTCTTATGATGTTGTTGTGATACTTCTTATGATAACATACTGGAGATTCATTATTGTTTGAAAGGGATTCTAAAGATTAAATGTAACATTCATGTTGATTGTTATAAATGAGAGCTATACTCATGCAATAATGTGTATGGGCGCCATATCGATTGGGAGATGGCCACCCATGTTTTTGAACATTAAATAACAATTTTATGTTCTTAAATGTATATAAATGTGAAACTAGTGAGTATTGATTGATATTCTATATTGTTGGGATGATTTTTGAATAATACAGATTGAATAAATGTGACCCTCAGATGTTTCCTTCTTGGAAAAATGAATTTGGATGCTAAATTTCCTATCTAAATTCGAATAAAACTGAATGTTAGATGGTTAAATTGGATGTTCAGGATAGCATGCCTTTTTTTGGTAGGGAATTTGCTTCAAAAACAAAGTGACTAGTTGTGAAACATACTTGTGTGTTGTTGAAATTATTTCAAATTATAAAAGGTTGAAATGAATAAATTATAATGGATAAAATGATAATGGGGATTTTTAATCTTATGATTTTAGTTTTGTGTGACCAGGAGAGAGGTCCAACCATTATGTTTCGTAAGGGGATTACCCATGGTTGGTAATACCCTTAGAATGTTCTTTGATGTTAATGTATGTTTGTCCCACTATCCCAGAAGACATATTAGGACTCTCCTCTTTTGTCATGCTGATAGGTATATGATACATCGTTTTTGATCAATTTTGACGTAGTGATTGTGGTTTGAGTATCATCCCAGGCATGAGTTATGTGTTCTGAAATAGTACGCTGGTGAGTAGCTAATATTTTATTTCAATGTCATGGTTAATAAGATGGCATATAGTGTCACATTTTATTTAGTAAACATGTTCGCATGAGATGCAAATATTTTAGAACAGAATTTCCCAATATTAGTTCGACTGATCTTCTTAATGACATTAGTTATCCCTTAGTGAGATTTTCTGAATACAATGAGCATTTCCATTATCTTGACCTTGTTATTGATACACTAAATAGTGTTAGTCTTACATCACTTTGAGGTTACAAATGTTGTTTTGCATGATTAGTGTTTTTTGTCTAGGTTGTATGCAAGATGTGTGGCTACAGTGGGATACTCCTTTATTCATGTGGGGGCATGGTTAATTTTAAAATATCCATGCGATGCCCATACTTGTAAATATCAGCAGAGGTCTGTTGGGGAATTTTATACACATGCGAATGGATTTGGAATAGTTGTAATAGAAAATTATTAGATAAAGGTCGAATGTGGGATTCAGGTATGTGGAATCATTTCAGAGAAGCATGTACAACCTACTATATTGGTAGGTTGAGATTTAATAGTTTTCGTTGATGAGTTCCATGTAATGGCCTCATATATAAGCTTTGTATTGATATTTTATGCCATAAAGATGGCATATGGTCTAGTTTTAAAGGCTCGACCATTAGGCATTTGAAAGGTTAAAGGTGTGTTAGGTGTTTCTCACACAACATGTCAGTTGTAAGGAGATTAAATGACCTTGGTAGGAAGGTTGTTTTAGTAGTTTTTTTATCGCTTCTCAGGGTTGAGAAGTTCTTATGGTGTGTAGATTCTAATGTCTCATGTTTTTCAATGGGGATAAAATACAAAGGTTTTTTAATTTTTTTAGTTTATCAATGGGTATTTTTTTTAACAGAGCTTCGAAATTTAATTCTGAGTGTTGGAACACCTAAAGGTGTCGCTTTTTGAAATGCGTAATAACCGTATAATATTAGTTGGTGTACAAATGAGTCTCAGGAGAACCAGATCCGAAAAAGTACACATTAATGGATATGACTGGGCATCGCACAGTTGCTATACAACCTGTGCAGTTCATATTGTTTAATAATTTATTTAATTTAATTAAATAATTTTATATAAGTGATTATTTTTGATAAAAAGATCGATTTTATAATAATAATTATGTTATTATAATTATTATTGTGGTTTTTTATTTAAATGAAATATTTAGAATTAAATAAATGATGGTTGGAGAAATTAATGTGGATTTTGGGTTTATCGAAGAATAGTTTTAAATAAATGGCGAGTTTTATAATTATTAAATAAACATTTATTATTAAATGGAGGAATATAATAATAATAATATTATTATTATTATTATGGTGTGAGGAATTATTTTGATGAATTGAGATTTTAATTTAATGTTAAAGGATTGTATGATTTATGAGAATTCAATTTGGGTTTTGAGCATCTCAAAAAAAACGTTTAATAAAATGAGATGTTTTTAATTTAATAAAGTGTTGATATTAAATAATGGTGTTTGGATCATAAAATGTTTAAAAAATAATAACAATTAGATTATTATTATTCTTGTTTTATGAAAAGTAATAACTTTTATTATTATTGAAATTATATAAGGGGTTATGGTTTGGAGTTTTTATCATATTAATGATATTGTAATAAATTGGGTGTTTGGGGTTTAAATGAATGAAAGTTGGAATAAGAAATAATTATGATGTTGATTTTTATTGGTAATTAGATTAATAAATGTTAAAATAATTAAATGATAAACAAAATGATTCATATTTAATTATGAAACATTTATTAGGATAATAAAAAATAAATAAGTGATATTAATTAAATGGGTAGTTTTTCACTTATTATATATATGATTAATTTTAATAATAATAATAAAATGATGTTTATTATTTTAGTTATTATATTTAATTAAATAGATAAATTTATGGAAAAAAATTAAAAATGGGAGGCACGACCTATAGGTGGCATGACTTTCCATGTTTACCCTCCTCCAGGAAAAATAGAAGCATCTTCTATATCCACTTCCACACAACCCTCCTCACTTAGACTTCCCACAGTGCGCACCCTCAGGTGACCATCTATACAGTAGTGATACAACTAGGAAGAGATGTTGCAGTACACGACCCCCATGGTGCGACCCACATCCAGGTAGTACCGAGAGGCTCACTACCCCTTCTCTCGGACTCCACTTTGTGCGCGACAATTCCTCTAAGAATCTTCATGAATCTTGTCCGCCTCGTCAAGGTGAGTCATTGTGCATAAAACTTGTGACTCGCATCAGCCATTTGACTCATCTATCATTACTTTTGTCCTTCTCCAAAACCCTAAGGTTCATGTTTAATCTGATTTTTGCATTATATAATTTTTTTATGATACACTAATGTTGACTCAAGACCCATTGGTCCATAATCTAGATTTCTATACCAAGGGATTGGTAGATGGACTCAAATTGTTTTTACTCTGTTGGTTCCGGTAAACATCCATACCCGCTGTTTAGTTTTTCACTTGTTATATTATGGCCTATGAAATTTTTATGAGTCCACGATACAATTTTATAGGTGAGTAATTCATTATTAATTTTATTATGAGTACTAGTTTAATACGATTAATTATTTATCAATGTAGGCAATCCCCACAGACGCACACACACACACACTCACATATATATATATATATATATATATATATATATATATATATATATATACGAAGGTGTGCGAGCCTGAGACTGCAGACCAATTGTGGGATGGTTTCCTCCAAGTACACTAATGTATTGTGGAATGAAAATGGATCCACCACGAGTTGGGGTCCCAAATATGTAACAATTTATTTAAGAATTATAGATACTATAAATAAATTGAGAATCTAAATTTCCTTGATTTTGGAACTGCTATGTTTTCTTGAAATGATGATTAATGTTAAACTCTTATTTAGTGGTAATGTCATATCATGGATGTTTTGGTTTGGATTCTCGTATTTTTCATGGTGGATATAATATATGATATATCGAGAAATGACACTTTTGATGGTTTTAAAGGATGTCCCCCATGTGAGATAAATGAGGACTTGAACATGTGTGGATTTTGAGCATTTTTTTTCTAATGTGGTTATTGTGATATGATTAAATAGTTCACTGATTTTAATGGTAAGAATGGGTAATAGGGTAATTAATTGTAGAATTAATTATCAATTCATGAGTTGGAAGAGAATTGTGTCTTTTACTAATTATTGAGAATATTGAATATTTTACATGTTCAGAAATTAAATTGGAAGCTACTAATAATTAATGGATTGATTAATTATTACATTTTAAATGGTAAATTTTTAATTAATTGATCAGTAGTTAAGGTGATAAGATTCAATTAATTAAATTGAATTCATTATATTATAATTGTGAATTGATTATTTGATACGACTATAGGCCACAGGTATGTTTTGATTGATGTTATTTTATCAATGTCATAAGAATTCTTGGATGATGTTGTTTAAAAATATGATATGATGTTTGAGAGGTTTTTTAAATATATGGTCTTTGTTCAGCATGTTTTGATATGGTTACAATGTGAATTTAAATTTTTAATCTTAAGAATGAATAACTGTATGAGTCGATGGGTACTGACTTGTGAAAGAATTCGGATAATTAAATGTTGAGTTAATTATTTTTTTGGCTTGATAATAATAATTAATTCTTAAATAATTATATAATATTGAGATGTTGAATGGTTATTTAATCTATGTCTTATTTGATAGGTGATTTTTGTATTTATTTTTTGGTTTAATTAATAACATGATTGACTTAATTAATTTATGAATTAATTAATGGATAGATTAGGGGTGTTAGATTTGGGGTTCTACACTAATAATAATTATAGGTGTGTGAATGGTAAAATGTTTGAGAGACAATGATTGAAGCTCCAAATACTCACGAGGTGCTAGATATAGAGTTCTACAACATTGATAAATATATATTATTGATATATGGGTTTTGAGACAAGGACTAAAGATCCATATAATCAAAAGTTTCTAGACATGGGGTTATAAATCCATATTGAAAAAAATATTGTTTTATGGGATAGGGATTGATTCTCCAAAAACACATGGGTTGTGAGATAAGGACTGACCCTCCAAATACTCGTGAGGGTGAAAGACATGATGTTCAACCCCCATTAATTGAAATTGGATTGTGGGTCCAATTGGTTGTACATTAAATGAATTAACAGTTAATAGAAACTATTTTGACCTAAAGATTTGTGAATAAAAAGTGGGAAAGGGTTCAGACTTATTAATGAATTGAGTGAATCACTATTAGTGGATGGGTCCAAGACCGAGTGGATTTTTTTGTGTACATATTGGGTTATAGTATATGATAGATTAAATTGAATATCTTAAGACACATTATCCATGGCAAATCACAGTCTTGTATTAGGTATTTATATTGATTACTTAGATGATGTTTAGATACATCTGTGTTGAGTGACATAAACGGGGGATGTCAGGCTTAGAACGAATCTTGAAACTTTCATTATTTAATGAGGCTCGAATGATTGATAAATGAAAATTATTGTCTAATGATTGATGAGTGTGCATGAAATATGTATAATTCATGTTCAGACACCAGCTAAGGGAGGAAGGAGGTACTTGGTTATATAGGTACTTTGTATTGTTTAATTTATTTTTTCATTCTTTCATAGGGTTTAAATTATTTATTATATATATAGATTTCTTGTATACATCGGTGGTCCCGACATACTGTGATTTATATCATACATCGTACTCAAAGTGCCAGTGCACTAGGATACCTAAGTAGATTATATTTTATTGCAGGATAGTGTTGTTTGGATTTACATGGGAGATAAGAGTAGAGGACCGAGCATAATCAAATGATTCTAGAGGAGACATACCTAGAGGATTTGAGTATTTATTTATTTATTTCTGTATAGGAATCTAAATTATATTGTTTTGTTCATTGTTTTCAATTTTTTATTTCCTTATCATCTGATTCATGCATCTTCTGTATAATTGGTGTTAGACATTTGTTTTTTACAAGATTTATAAAATCTGCCTTATGCTACTTTATAATTTATTCTAATGCATCATCTCTTTATTGTGGTTTTCTATTATTGAACTCTGATATGAAGTTATATTCCCCCATTCACTATCTATAGTCCCTCGCTGCTAGTTTAAACCATCTGTTGTATGGAGAGATGCTCTTGAGGTTACGTGTCAATTGGTCCAGCCACCATTTAAGTTTGGAGCTTGGTTGGGACGTTATACATGTAGTCCATAAAACTCAATACAAAATTACATTATATTATGTAATAAAAAACTCATTTTCCCATCTATTTCACCATTCCCTATATATTATCATAACTGATTATTTGAAATTTCATCATTATGTTAATTATTTACATAAAATTATTTTATTTTCGACTATGGTTATTTTTATATCAACCAATATTGAATTAGTAAATAAGAAGATTGTATATGAGGCAGGGATATCGTTTTTATTGATATGTTTGGTACACTATTTTTTTCTAGATGATGTCAAAGCTCCTTATCATTCTAGAAGATGATATAGAATTAGGCTTGAAGGGGTAACAATGTCATTATTATATATTTTACTCTTATATTAGAAAATTTAGTATTTATAGTTCAATGTTTTGTTATCATTATAAAAAATCCAAAAAACCATTAAATACTCCTTTTAGGCTCTAATGATCATCCACCAATTTTTGGGTCAATAAAATCTTCAGTCTTATTGAATATTTCATCAATAAGGATGTTTAATGGGATATAATCATACCAAAATGTTATATTACATATTATAATTTGGAAAACCGAGTGGGAATCTCCCATATGATATAGAAAACTCTCAATATATTAGGCAGTGACATATCATTCACGATCATAGCTTTTTAATTATGTTACAAAAGGATCCAAAAAATTTAGTGGTTGGACAGATAATCTTATATGGAATGTTGTTGATTTCTTCATCAATGAATTTATATTTCATTACATGATGTACATCATTAATTCATTTCATTTAAATTGATTTATTCCATGTGAATGAAACTATATAATATTCTTTAAATGATAAACCATTATAAATTAAAATGGAAGAGGTAAGAAAATGTTTTGGATAATATGAATATATTTTTTGTTTTAGTAATGAGTCAAGTAATTTGGCACAACATGGTTCTTGATATGGATAATTGTGACTCAATATGTATCATGGAATAACCAACGAAAGTTAAATATTAGGTGGATTTCTACCATTATACTATTCTATTTCATATATCTAATGGGAAAAATCATGTAAATAAATGTAAATTAAAATAAAATTAAGGTTGAGTTGGGCCTATAATTCCAATGGTGGATTCATTATAATTTCAAATTATCTAAAATAATATTTATTCCATTTAAGAGTAACAAAAATAAAAAATTACATTTTTGATATACATGTATGAGTTTTTATTATAGGATGATTTCACTTGGTTACTCCCCTACAAAGAGTTTTATTTGAAAATTGATCTTCTCCATAGAATGGCTATTATTCTTTTTCCATGATATTCGATATATCCCACCAAAATAAAGGTGTTTAATATTTAATTTCAGGGTCTTTAAAGAATTTTTTTTATTATACTACATTTATAAGAATGTTTATACACATTGCTTTAAAAAAATAATTTATAGAGATGATTAATTATTTATGTTGGTTATGTAATGATTAATGTGGTGATAAATAATAATAAATAATATTTTATCTAGATTGATTACTTTTGTGGAGCGTTTTATAATTTTTTGGTTCCATGATTTTGTGGTGGAGATGATGGGTTCTCGCCGGTGTTGTTTTTGAAGGTTTTTTTATGGTTTCTGATGGGATGCCGCCAGCGGTGCTTCGGTGGAGATGGAGTGGCTGATGGTGATCCGTTGCTGGACACCGGTGATGGTGATTGCAGGTGACGACGGATGCCGGAGAAGCTTGCCGGCGATCCAGGGTGGTGGATAAGTCTGAATCTCATGGAGTGTCAGGCCTGGTACAGGCTCGCGGCACGAGGTGGCAGACTCGCGAGTTTGGTGGGGAGACGTTGCGATGATGGATGCCGGCGAATCTCACTGGTGATCCGGTGATGTGGATACGGTTCGACACTCGAGGAAGTACAAGCCCACGTCTCGAGGTAGTGTGTAGGTGGTTTGAATTTTGAATTTCCATTTTGATATGTGGTGTGTGGTTTTGGGTTCATGGTGTATGGGTCCTGGAAACCCAAAATCCAGCTTATATAAAATGGAAAAAAGTGATTTTCTGTCAAGGCTATGATAGTGAGAAATATTTCTTCAAAAAGGTATATTATGGTGGACCTATAGAATATAATTTTTATAATTTTCTTGGGGAAAATCCATAACGTGTCCATGATAATATGATTAGTAGGAATATTAGGACATTTCAAGGACATTTTGAATGAATTATTATGTGTAGAATCTTCATTGATAATGATGAATCTGAATGGTTTTATTTATGAGATGAGAATTTACAGAAGTCATTTGAGGAAGTGAAGTACATGTTGAATTCATCCCTAGATTGGATACTATCACAGATGATTGTGGAAAATGTTCTGCACTACTATGAACCTATAATGGGTTTGGTGTGTGTATTTATGCTATAGGACAATGATATATCACATAAAAATCATTAAATCTTCACACATGAAAATTATTTAAAAAATAATTACAGAAAGTTGTATATAATGTTTCAAACCCTAAAGATGTGGTGTCAATACCTATTTAGGGATAAACTACATTTATATTAAGATCAAAAAACATAAGTTATATATTCACTCTCTCTGATCTGAAATTGATCCAATTTTGGTGGGTGAAGTAGAAACATGATTTTAATTTTTATTAGAAAATTTCATCACTGAGGGGATTATTATGGTCCACACATGGTGTCGATAACGTCTCGATGAGATCCTAGATCTTCTTCTAGGTACATGTTCTTTTAATTTCAATCAATTATTAGTAAAAATCCTTAAACATTCCCTAATATGACTTCCATTTTTTATTGTTGAGTAATTGATGGTTTTATTGGTCCATTTGAAGATCAAACCCCATGTTTTGGGGTGAAATATTCCTCATGCATGGTTAGTTTAAACCATGAATGGAATGCCACACTATTTGATAATCCATGCGATGAATGGGATGATAGAAGGATGAGGTCTCATGGTTATACCAAACTGTTAAATTAGGTGAACAAGGTCCTATGTCCAATTATGAAACATTGGTAGTTTAATTTTTATAGAGTTTATGCACAGTTAGTCAAACCATGTAAGGTAGAAATGTGGGGTGCTCGTTCCCTAAAGGAAACCTTTCACAAATAACGAACTATTTGAAAACCGTGCACATAAACTGCGAGATTGTATATATCGTTTGAATCTATCAAGTTAACCCTGAATAATTATTACATAAAACCTAAATACATATTTCTCCCAAGTATAGAAATTACTCTAATTTGAAGACCAATTCTAAATTTATTATAGGATTTGAGTTATCTTATCCATCTGATAACCTATTCATGCACTGATCATCTCATTGGATCCACATCAGTGAGTATTTGAATCCATTTTAGTTGTTTCTCATGTGATTTTATATCAACTATGTTGGTTAGGTGAAAGATAATTTTACTCATTAACATGTTCCACTTCTATTCACCATTTTTATCCGGATATGATGAAATTATGGAGATAATACCATATGAAAATTCCTCTACAGTTCAACGATTGGTGTTATCATTCCTACAATTAAACTTTTATGTGTTTATATATTTAATTTTCCATGCATGAACAATTTTCTAATAACCACACATGAAATGAGTTTAACTAATTGAGTTAAAATTTTAAGCATGGACTATCTATTTAAATATTCCCACCAATGAATGGTTATATATTCAATTCTGTGAAAATATAAAAAATCTATTCTGGGAGTGTTTTCAAATTACATTTTCCATTTCATGTCATATGTGTTGGATTCCTTATGGTGTGCAATATACCACTTGTCTATTGACTTTTAATAATAATTTAAATTGGTTTATTGATCATTTTGTTTAATTGAAATATGAATTTTGAATAGTAATTAAAAAGGACTAATATAAGATAAAGTGGATTCCATGCCCCATTTCCTTTCAACTTACGTGATATTTTAATCTTGAGATTATTTTTATAATAAATATCCCACATGAGTAATTAGAGAGAAATACTTCTATGGTTTGCAAATTTTTGAATCCCAATTTGAGGTGGTACTAAATGTAATTTTATATTCATTGAGCATGAGATGATAATTGAATTGACCAAATTGGATTTTTTTATATTTAATTATTATACCCTTGCTGAAGCATGAATTAAATGAGATTGTCGGGGAAATGCTCGATATTTTCCAATAAGAATTATTTATGAGTTATACATAGACTACATAAACGACTTCCAAGTAGGAATGCCAAGTCATTAATATTTATATTCCATTAGATATGTTGATTCACATGAGAATTACCTACATATAATCAAAATAGAATTTGATTATTTTCAATGGGAGAATCTTGGTCTCCTTTAGTAGTCTTGCAATGTTGGAGTCTTTTAGAAGGGATGTTGTACTGCACTGAGAGTGATGCCCAGGTTCTAGTGGATTTCCATTGATAGGATTATAGGGTGTGGTTTTTTAAACTACATGATTTGATACCCATATTCAAAATTTGGAACCCCATGGATGGGTTAGTTTTCATTAATAAATAATGAATGAAATGATTTTTAAGATGACTCTGCCATGACAATGAACAAAGATTTATTCCTTCATTGTCTTGAATTTAATGGATGGCATGTTTAGGTATCCTTTGATTATTTTATAATTGAGTACCCCAAGATACATTTCTGGTCATGAGACATATTGACTAAATGATATTGAATTCTTATTTAAAAATTTCACCCGGGTTAGGCCACATTTTGGTACCCTAATAGACTATTGCATTTTTTAGTATGGGTAAGGGAAAGATCCCAAATAATGGTTTTGGAAAGTTACTTAGGAGAAGGGGAGCATCTGAACAATTTCAGTTTCATGTGGTATGCTGGGATACTATTTATCCTTTTAACTATAGTTTTATGTATTATAAAACATACTTGAATATCTATTCTATTTGATTGTAGACTAATAGTAAATATAACATCATTGTACTTTTATATGAGTCTCCCTTTGTTATGATTATATATTCTTGTTAATTGAATAATTTTTGTATATTATACTACATAATATATTTGCGTTTTATTTGATATCCTGCTATGTTAAACGCTGTTAATGATGTAATAGTCTCTCCATGGACAACAATAAAAACTCATTGTTATTTAGTATCCACTAGTGTTTGTGGAGATGTGCTTCAGAACATGTGCGAAACCATGTTCGGGGATCCTTTTAGTGGAACCTATGTTTGGGACATTAAAATGTGGTATCAAAGGGTAATATTCATGTTTTCCTTCTTAAATGTTGAAAATATGGATATGAAGAAAATGGAATGAAGAAATCATTTGATCTTATATTTGGATAACAAGAATACAATAAACATCCAAATTTCCTCGAATGAAAATTGAAAATTTTAGTTATTGAAAATTATTGTTGATTATATTCTATCATTGAGTGATGTTCTTGAATTATGATATCATTATTATTAAAATCATGGGTTTAATTTGGTTGAAAATCAATAGTCTAATGGTATTCAATCTCATGAATCATGATATAAATTATATAGGAATATCATTCCATTAATTACACAATTTAATTTAGGAAAAATAACGTGTCAGATTTTTTTTGGACATGAGATATGATATTTATAACTTCTATTTTGTATGTAAATTGGAATGGTTTGTGGTTAGAATTATGTGGATTACATTCATCAGTTCCTCACGAGTACGTGCCCTTATGGATCAGATAATAGAAAACCATTCATTCAACAATAATTAAAATAAGTTGTGATAAATGAGAAATGAGTATTAATTCAAGAAAATGTAAATGTATTTCACTAAAGTGAAATCATATATTGAAATTATCTTAGAAAATGACCTAGTAACAGAAATTATTGTTATAATTTGGTGGTATCTCTTTCTTATATTTGAATTGTACGTTGCCTTGAAAGGAATTGAGAAGAATGAAGAGTGGGTTGTTATTATATAGGAGGATTTATACCTATACTATTTCAATATCTATGCTTTTGAGCTAAAATATTTATTTCAATTGTTATTTGAGGTGTGAAAATTGAATTAAAAGATGCATGATACCATGAATGCCTCTAGTTGTACATTTGGAGGGTTGTGAAAGAAAACCTATGGAGGTGGTGATCCATGGATTACCAGTGGATCCTCATGTAGTTCCAATAGTAGAACTAGTCGTTAAAAGGGAAAAAAGTGTCGAGGAATAATTTTATGATGCATTATTTCACGATATACATACTTTTCACGGAGAAACATGAACTACCCTCCATGTGGAAGAGTTGAAAAATGAGATTCATTACAAGAATCTATACACGTCTTCATTAGATGGAGAAAAAAATAGATTCACATTATGAGGTCATCCTAAATATCATTAGGCATCTAGTGATTCATTTTTAAAGGAGGGTAAAGATCAATACATATATGTTATGTTATTATACCAAGATATGGTTGGATTTCATTACTCTTATGGATCATTATGGAGAGATGTATTCGAGGGATTTTCATATGGACTTATGTGACTACCTTTATACAATGGCATTAAGGGCCAATAGAGCCGATAACTTCACGTGCTTGGAGCATGGAATGTTATCAGTTATGGAATATTCTTCCTGCTTTACTGAGCTCTGGTGCTTCCAAACTATTCATATTGTTAAAGAAATTTCTACATCTAAGAGATTCATGGATGGTCTTTGGTATGACATCAGATCACATTTTATTTTTTTTCAAATCACTATCATTTTTGGAATACTCAATTTGGCATTTATCAAATCTTGTAACTGGAGAGAAGTTTGGGGGTGATCCAGGGATGTTCTACATCAACTTCTGTAATTTTATCTATCAGTAGTTTCATGAGACTTTCTGCGATTCAATGTAGTGATATTTGTAGAAATAAAATAAACTCATGTTACTGGGTGTTGTTCTACTAGTGTCGTATGATGGGACATAGGAGGCCAATTTGTTAGTCGGGCCCAGTAAAGTTCTAATTGTAAGATATTATGGGCCAAATAAATGGATTTTGGTAAAAATTTCCTTTTGAAAATAGTGGCGAAGTGTTTACACTAACTCCAAAATCTGATTTAATGTCGTATTCTTCACATTAAAATGGGATATAGAGTATAGAAAGCTAATCATGCCAATGTGTTGGTCGTGGATGTGTTAGACAGATAATAGTTTTATAGAAAACGTTTAGCAGATTTACTCTGGGTAGTGAGGCATTATCAGAGGGTCATGGTTCACAATAGATATACATTGTTAAATAGACATTTGTGGTGTATAATTCTAAACCATCTATTACTAGATGTATTCTTATTGTGGAATCTACATTAGATTCAAAATTTTTCGATATAGGTTATTATTAGAGCATTATATTTGTACCCATTGTGGAGATCCTTGGGTGTTGTGTTCATACATATATTGGATTTATTACTCTTTAATAACTTTTGATGATTATAAAAGAGGATGTATTATATTTATGGGTGTTTTACAATGAGATTGGATGGTGTCACATTCCAGGAGACCACTTTTTCCTTTAAATTAATGGTTTTGGCATCATTCTAATGATCGATTCGTTTGTCCCCTTTCATATATTTGTTGACGAATGTCATTATAGGGTGACATTCACATCAATATAAGGTGATGATTTTATTCAAAATGGGGAGTGGAATGTCTATTTCAGCTAATATAGACCTGATCAACAGGGGATGGGTGGGATTACATCCCAGATTAAGAATTAATATATGGAATAATAGGTAACTTTTCAGGAACAATTCCCTCTAGTTCTTTATTAGTTCAATTACATTTTTTCAAATGTCTTTTCAAGAATACATATAATGAGAGAGGTTTATTTGTCTTAAAATCTAAATATATGAGCTACACTGGTATCCATTCCTCCTTACAAGAGGATTATTATAGAGATAAAAGTGTTCATGAGGAATATAGAGGATTTAGTGCCAATGGGTTTTATATCTCCTAGTACTTGTCTATGGGATTCACCAGTCCAATATGCCAGGAAAGGATTATTGAACCATTAGGTTATATTTGTCTAATATATTTTAATGTAGTTAATTATTTTGAGAAGTTATCCTCTATCATGGATGGATCGTCACTTTTACCAGCTTTGAGGATCTCTAGTTTTCAAAAAGATTAACAGGAGATTTTTTTCATAAAGAGCATGATAGTTCTTCAAACATACCCAGAAAAACATTTTGTATATTGTATTGTCCATATGAATATTTTTATATATTTTTTCAGTATAAAGAACATTCCAATCTTGTTCATTACATAGAATATCCAAGTGTAACATTATTATATGGATCCATTTTGGGTGGTTTTCTTGGAATAAAATTTGAATATTCTTAACATCAAAAAAATTTCAAAACATCATGGGATCCTATTGGTTACACTGAGATAGAATCATTTATACGATAATATGTCAATGTGATACTTCTTGAAAGATGTATTTAATTTTGTGGGTAACATTATCTCAAATATAGATGGATTTTTAGACAATGAGAAGGTGAGAGATATAGTTTCTTAGGAGGACCAAACGAAATTCATTGAGGTACAAATATTTCTTTGGGATAGTTTCTAAATTAATGTGTTTTATATAGGTTGTACCATGATTATAAATTCCTCTTACGAGATTGATTATGATGGGTGTTCTGTTTGTAAAGTCATATCTTTTTCAAGTAAACTTTTCAATTTTCCTAAGGGAGATTTAATTTAGTGCCGATATTAATTTTATAAAACTAAGAAAAAGATACACTGTGTATTTTGATGCATCAGGAATCTATATACGATCAATTATTTTATTGGGAGATATATTACTATTGTACAGTTCTTTATATTTGAGTCCATATGTGTTTAATTACTCAACACATGACCATGATTAAGATGTGGTTATTTACACAATGTGCTATTGGAGACATTACATAGAACATGTTTCGGAGTTCCCATAGAAAAAAAATACTAAAGTACATATTTAAACTAGATTATATAAGTATATGGTAGTAATTTTGAGTAAAATATCTATAGTACTTCTATTTTTATTTATCGTTCATTCCTGGTATGGGAAATGTAGTGGACAATACACTAAGAAGGAAGCATGTGATTCGAGAAGTTCAATATTCCAATAGTAGGTGGATGCTATTGTCTTTTTTCTCTGAGACATGCATAGAGATTCATGAAATATAGGTGTTGACATTTAATTTCCATATATCTTATGTATACAATTTTATATATATTGAGATTTGATGAAACTTTCATAATTAGAAGGCATATTCATATGGGTGAGTGTGTCATGTGAGGACCCTCATCCCGACTGCTCCATAGGAGAAGATGAATTTTTTCCATGTACATGGTCACGTATGGCTTTCATTTGACATTATTATGGAAAAAAAGTGAGAATATAAATCTTCATATTTGGTAGTGTAACCTAGTGCCACATAGATTTATAATTATTTATATCACTAACAGTAGTGGAAGGGTATTTAAATAGATATACCTGGTTTCTCATAAGTTCTTCCACCTATCAGTAGGTATAGGGGGAACACTAGTGACCAGCCAGAATTTTCAATAGTTAACCATCCCTATGTAGAAAGGGCATAACATCATGATGGATTTCATGATAGTATTTATGAGGTAAACTTTGAGGTAATGATATTATATGGGTAATTGTGGATAATCTAATGAGGGTTGCACGTCTTTTCCAATCATGTAAACCATCATCATTGAGGATCTTATTAGGCTTTATATCTGTGGGAGAGTATGACTTCATAATGTCCCACACAGTACCATTTTAGATATAGACACCATGATTACTTCATAGTTCTAAAAAGATATATAGAGGGAGATGTGTACATAGGTGATTCTTAGTACATTATACAACAACCAGATAGATGGAATGTTAGAGAACACAATTAAAGTTCATGAGGATATTATATAAGAATGAATTTGATATTTTGAGAGCTTCTATGAGAGGACTATATCGCTAGATAAATTCCCTTTAAAAAATAGAATTAAAGATATTATTCTGCTGCTGAATTATAAGGATTTGTATTGTAGGTCTTACCAATAAATAATAATTCTGTTAATGGTAGGATAGGAATCTTGGATTGACCATCATATTGTTCAAAAAACCAAAAAATATATTTATTTGATTCAGAACCGGTTGGATTCTATATTGACTCATCAGAAAAAATAGACCAATCTCCAAAGATAAAATGTATTTTTAAAGAATGGTGATTAATTTTTATGATTTATTCACTAAGGTTTTGACATAAGATAATTAGAAAATAGGGAAATATTTCACCATATCATTTCAAGACATTTGATAATCTGGAGAGGTTCAAGTATATAACCTATCTAGCTCTGCTATATTATAGGTATTAGTATATGCATGACATTATCCTTGTATCTCAGTTATGCCACTTTTAATCTAACATATCTCATTCCTTTTCGTCAGAGGCAGTTTAATTATAGGTAGATGCATCCTTAAAGGATAATATTATATTTATTGTGGATTGTAGAAAAATGGATATCTAATGATGGGTAGTTCCACTAGTATGGGTTTTATGTTATCACGACCATGTGTAAGATGATAAATTGGAGTGGGAGGCGAATGAATGATCAGAGTGTCTTGAGTTATTCTTTTATCATCACACCATTCTATGGGAAATCCATGGATGAATAGTTTTAAACTGAAAATATAATAACATCCATTTTATTATTTAATGTACAAATAAATTACATTCTGATAATTCTCAAATTAAATGCATAAATATGGATGAATATGATTTCTCATTGAGGTGGTTGAGGTATTGAGGGTGTCCATGGATCATTTGAAGCCTGAATCCCAATCTTTAGGTTGAGATAATCATAGAGAATGGTTAGTTAAAACTGTGTGGAACATGACACGCAGTTAGATCAATTGTGTTGGGAATGAGTAGATAGTTGGAGGATGCCACATGGTTTAACCAAATTGTTCAATTTTAGGCTCCCTGTTATGTAGACATGTCTCCAATTTTGGAATTGTAGTTTGTCATTTTTTATTTATAGTTGGTCAAAATTTTCAAGGTAAAAATATGGGGTGCCCTTTTTCTACAACATACCTAGCACTAGTTGTTCACTGTTTTGAAAGTGTATTCCTAAATCACAGGACACTATATATTTGGAGAATTTATCATGTTACCCCCTCTATATTCTTATATCAAACCATGGTTTTTATTCCACACCCGCATAGTAAATTCCATATTTTGAAGATCCCTTTGAGGCTGATTCTAGGGATTGAACTATCTAATCTATTTAATATATGATTCAATTTCCTTTTGTCTCAATGGATCCTCGTTAGTGGGTAATAAATTCCCTTTTATATATTCCTCATTTGATTTCATTTCAGTTACACTATTTAGGTGCATGATAATTTTCCCTATTAATACTTTCTTTAACTATTCTTGGAATTTTCTCTCGATCTATTTAAAATAAGGATCTTAGTCCAGATAAAGTATTATTATATAACATAATAGTTGGTCTTGTGAATTTTCATAAAATTCAAAAAAAAAAACTTTTTTGTGACATGTGCCAAATTATTACAGCATCACCCATGAAATGTGGTTTAATCCATGAGAAAAATGGTTTTGCATGGTCTATGTAATTAAAGTGGAAAGTTGATGGATGTATATATGTTGAATAACCTATTAATGGAACCACTCATTTTGGGTGTGCTGCTTTATTAAATGGGTCATATGATTTCATATGAGTTTTATTCATTTGGTTGTTCCCTTTTCCCATTATCTTGGGTTGTTTAACAATGATATCAATTGGTGAATTTAATTGTATGTTTAATTCCAATATGAATTTTATATACTAAATGAAATTGATTAATAGAATATATAATCGATGTCAGGTATTTAGGCCATTACATATGAATTAATATTTATTCTTGAGGTGATTTTAATAATAAATTTCTCACATGAGTAATTAAGTGGAATTACCTCTAAGATTTCCCAATGCTTCAGTCACCTTTTTAGGGGACATTAAACTAAATTATAGTGATTTCCACCTTAACATGTTAATTTAATTTATTAAATGGGTTTTAATATATAATAGATTATTATTAATTGAAACACACAAGGATTTAATGAGAATAAATAGGAAAGACTCAATTTTATTATTGGTTCAAAAGACATCATATATAATAACAAATTAACATGACTAAATAATTATTCAATAAATATTTTTTTTTCATCATCATAATCATATAATAATCCTTTTCAACCATAAGAAAATAATTTTTGGATAGATACTAGTTTATTTCAATTAAAATAAATTAAATGAAAATACCCATAATATGGAAAGAATTTTATTCATTGTTTAAATAATGTAACATTTTCAAGGATTAAAAATAAATAATAACATTTATAGAGAAATTAATAACCATTAATGTTTTATATGATAAAATATATCATCTATTTCTCATTTTTTCACTATTATCCATATAAAATATATCAAACGATTACATTTGAAAAAATCAAAAAAAATGTGAGAAGTTAAAAAAACATATATTTATAACTTATTTATATCCATATAATTACATTAATAAATTTATATAAAATTTTTGGAATGGAAGAAAATGATATTCAATAAAATTATTGATGTGTATAAAATTATATTTTTAATGAAATGATTGTGTTACATCAATTAAAAAATCTAATCCTATTATCATTATCATAAATAGTTTTAAAATTATGATAATTTTATGTTTACAAAATATTTATATTCATTTTCATTATTATGGTTAATTTTTTATTATCATGTGATATAAATTACAAGATCAATTATTTTCATGTTAGATGTTTTTGGTTATAATCAGTTCATATGTACAAAATTTCATTTGTATGTTGACCATGGACAAAGTGTAAATTATCCCATCATGTAAAAAATAATAATCCTGATATAATTTTAATTTTATAAATCTATTATATTTTCAAAACAAAAAATTCATGATGATTCTGAATAATAAATTATGATAAAATAGTTGATCTGATAGTTTAACATATCCATGAGTAATGTTTTAATGTTTCCTAGAGCTAAATGGAAATTTAGTAATTATTATTCCATAATTATAAACTTATGATTATATATTGTAAATTATTATATATATATATAATAATATATATATAACATCCATGTTATTTAATCATGAAAATCGAATCAAATAACTTCATGGTGGTCGTAATACACATAAAACCACATCCAACATTATAAATTTTTCAATTGATTGATTGGTAAAAAAATTGAAGTTAAAGAATTGTTATATAATTAATAATAATCAATAATAAGATATATATATATATATATATATAATAAATTTATTATTATAAACAATCGTGATATGTAGTGATTGAAAAAATAACAATATTTAGTGAGGTGGAGGTCTAACGTAAGCATGGATGTTGGGATTATTTCAAATTTTATTTAACTAAGAGATATATATATATATATATATATGTTATTAAATTAGAAACACATAACTATATATGGAATATAATATGGTTTTTATTTCACCATGGTAGAAGTATATTTAAGGGAGGTAGAAAATTATTTAACCAAAATGAATTATTTTGAATTATAAATATTCTTTAATCTACCTATTTATTTTTCATAGAGAATTATTCCTATGATGGTTTTATGATGAAAAATATCCATGAAGATGTGGGGAATGAATTAATATTCATGTTCCCCTATGTATTGGAGTAAATATTCTTCATATATTTTTAGAAAAGATGATACTTGGTTTGTTTTTATATGTAGGGGATAGGGGAAACATCTATTTTTTAAAAATATTAAAATCATTTTTGTCATGGAAGTAAATAATCTCTCAAAAATGACCTATTTATAAAAATAATGTAATATATATATGATATATTTCTATATAAATGAATTTAGACTTGTTTCTATGTCATTTTTCCCTTATAAGATATGTTTAATTGCAGGTAAAACTGCTTTAACCTTCATCATGGTAAAATATTTTTAATTTTCCTTTTTTTCATTATTACAAAAATGTATGAGGATCTTATTAAATACTATGAAATATAAAAAAAAATTATATTCCATTAATTAAATAATATTTTTTTCAGTGTTATAATGTAATTATAAACAAAAACCAATATTTATGATTTGTTAGGAAAATTCATTTCCATGAATAAAGATGTTTTTATACAATATTGAAGTAGAAAATTAATTCAATGAAAGTAATTATAATACTTAAAATAATAATATAAATGATCTAATATTCAAATAATTTTTACAAAAATTCAAAATTTTCAATTCTAAATCTGAAGGGATAGTACTGAAAAAAAATTATCTTACATTATTCTTCAAAAATTAACATTTTTATAAAATTATCAATTATCCATCCAACAATTATTTATTATTTTTGAAATAATAAATTAATTTTATTTCATTAATATTATAATTATATAATTCTGAAATAATTATTTTAACTGATTCTCTATAAATCATTATATCCAATTTTTGTTAGTTAATATTAAATTTTTTTTAAACAGAAAATATTCCTAATATTATAAAAACTACATATAATATAATCAATCTAAAATAATGTATATTAATGAAAAATGAACATTATTTATATTTATATTATCTAGGATGTATTATTCTTCTACTTTTATGAAACTACGTCCTTAAATTTTTATTTATTACATAAAAATGTGGGGGAATTTTTCCATGTTATTATTATTTTTGATTCCATTATTTATTCTCATATCATATGGTTTTTCACTGAAAATTATCCTAGAAACTTTTCTTATTCAAAAATTTCTATACATGGTGGTAAATTTGTAAATTATTTTCATCATCTTAAATATTATCATCTAACAAAACTGCAACATGGTGATAAATAGGAGATCAATGAGGATAATATTTTCATAATTACAAAACATAAAAATATTTCAGTTACATTTGTTATAATTATAGGAGAGGCCACAATATTGAAAACCACTAAAACATTTTTTAGGATTCCATATGATACAATGAATACTGGGATTATATTTCCTTTTAAAAAAATATTATATCAATACATGGAAATACATTAAAAAAATAATATCATTGACCTATAATTAAACTTATTTCTTAAATTTATTTTTTTAATTCTTCCTCTTTCTCTGGTATATCATCACATTATTTAAATTCAACATTACCTCCAAAATAATTTATTTTTCCATTATAGTCCCACTAAAAATCATTTCACAAACATTATCCTACTAAAGTAGAATGTGAAACAAAATTATAAATAATTATTGAAATTTTGTTCTTTGTATATTGGTATGAAAACTATTATTATAAGAAAACTGAGAAATATTGGAAATTGATCAAGACTTCCCTGGTAATTCTGTAAATTAGAATATCATATATTTTATTATTCATTTCCTTTATTTTTCCTCATATTGTGGATGAAAAAATAAACTGAAATTTAGATCAATACCTAAGGACTTATATTGAATTTTCCATAAATTATGGTATAACAAGGATCAGTATTAGAAAAAATAAAGAGAGTTACTACATTTAATATACTAAGCTACATTGTAAATCAAGACTACTGTGTATCCAAAAACAGATTAGCTCTAATGGAAGGAAAATGTGAATATTTAGTTAATCGATAAAAATTTACCTAATCATCATTGTTACCTCAAGATGTATTTGGTAGTCCAATAATGAAATAAATTCTTATATTCTTATTCTTGCATGGAATTTCATGTAGTGGATGATGAATCCCATACAATAATTCTTATTTATGAATATCAGGTTTAAAAGTAAAACATTTCATTGTAAATCAGGAATATAATTATTTATTCCTACCCAGCAGAAACAACCAGGATGACCTATATAAATTTTTTTCTTCCATGATGAAAAAAAAGGATTACTAAGACCCGCAATGAATATTTAATTTCTCATATAGAAATCACTTTAAACATGAAACAAATATTTCATTCATATATTTTATGATTTTAAACACCTAAATTATCATACCATAATTTGTTTTGTTGATAATAATAGGGTTGTATCAATATTATATGATCTATGAAAACATACAACAAATAATTGGTTAATGAAAAGGAAAATCAGTTATTTTTTGGAGAAAAAGAAATTTTATTCCATGTTGATTCAAATTATTCTGAGACACAAGACAAAATAAGACTTCACATGGTGATGTGTTTATTTGAGATACTCCTGGTGGCTAAAAAAGAAGAACAATAGTTAAAATAGTATTTTGGCTAGGAAAAGTAATCATTAATTACATGTAAACTGTACATGATGAGAAAAAATTACAAGGAGTGAACCAAGAACATGATGTAAATAGTATTACAAATCTGAGTATAACCCAAAACATCCAATAGGTGGAACCAACCCCAATGTTGTGAAAATTCTAATACATTTCTAATTAAGATAATTTGATGTTATTTTCAATAAAATTCTTAATAATTAAAGACTCATGGGGTCAATAAATATATATTGAGACAAATTTCATTAAAATTTAATAAAATGATGAAAGCATATATGAATCCTTATATATATAGATTTATATAAATATCGTTCCATGATTATATATTCAATGATATTATAGTGACCAATGTCTAGTTACTGATGTTATGCTGCTACAAGATCATCCACCTATTTAAAAATGTATTTCATTTTAGTATATTCTATTTTATTCACCATTACTCCCTCATCACTCTGATGTGGGGGTAAAATCTACCTTATATAGTTTTTTTTAAATAATGGGGGTATTTTCTATTGGATTTAATTACATTCCATTAATCATGTACTTTATTATTTAGAATTCATTAATAAACATACAACCATTTTATTCTTATTATAATGAAAATTTAATTGATTATGAATGGAACCATTTTAATTAAAAAATGTGTACCCATATGTTGAATTACTAAAATCCAAGTATTTAGGGAGACCTTGTTAAAATATGATATAGATACAAAATAAAATTAAAAAGTTCCTTATACTCTAGGCAATGGGATTAGAGTAAATTCAAGGATTTTTTGGGGATTCCCAAAATATTTGATCCACCACATCTTATATCCAACACAAAACATGTATTAATTAATTTATTTCAAAAAAAATGTCATCTATAAAATAAATAAATGGAATTCCTTTCAAAATATTTTCTCAAACCTGACAGTCTAATGTTCATTTCATTATCTATTCATTTTCCAATAACTATTTCCAAAACCCAAATTTATTATTTCTTCTATTGAACTATTTATTCCATTTAATTTAATAATTTATTCTTTGGATGGAATGATAAATTATTCAAAAGTATTAGTATCTATTATTGAGTAAAAATAAATATATATAAGTCCATAATGAGTATATTTACAACAATAATGTTTATAATAGGGAACTCCATTGATCTATGTAACGACATTGGACATTACCCATTTATTTTCAAGTCCATACTCCAAATAATATTCATCCTGGATTGAATGCATTATAATGAAAGAACTACATGAAAGGGATTAAATGAAATTTATACATTGTGAGGTGGGATTCCTTGACGGATAAATAATAACAATTCTGATATCCCAAATCACAATAGTTGAATTATATTCATGAAGAAAATTATACAATCTTTTATTCTTTGTTGAATAAACAACATTTTCGATCCAAATAATCACTGTTCTAGTAATGATGTGATTCCATAGAGACGAAAGAGACATCCATGTGTACTTCTAGTATTATATAAAATAATTTCACCATATCAATTGGACATATATTTTTTCATTATAATCTAACGGTGATACATCTGATATAGACATGAAAGGGGGAGGAATTTATATATTCAATCATTCCCATAAGATCATGAAAATTACATATACATCCATAGAATATAAGAATAGTGAAATCATGAGGATAGGGGTCAGAAAAACTACTTTATTGACTGTTATCGCCATTAACAACCAAAATGATTTATGCCAATGACGCTTGAAGATAGAAACGGGTGCCTATATGAATATAAATTTCAGTGAGTCTAGATCATTTTTTAGACTTAAACATATTCCACAAGTATATTATATTGAGTTTACTAATAAATAGTCAGCCTCCTAAGTCCATTAAAGAGTAACTTAATAGTTGAATTGTATGGGAGCTCAGCTTGATATGTTAAAGCTTTTGGTGTCCATTGAATTATTGATGTTACACATTGGAGGTAGAGGAGATCAATGTTATCCACATGTATATTACATAGGATGAATATATAGAATAGGATAATACTCATATAATTCAATACTTCATTAATGGAATATTTTAAATGCATCACTCTCCTTACAAGGGTGAATATTTGTTGAAGAATAGATGTTTTATTTTATTTTTTTCCCAAATAGTATTGTGTCCCTAAATCATATCCTAGTTGAAAGAGTTTTTTTAGGATAACATTGTGTTATCTATGGGATCCCAAACCAATATGAAATCACTATTGATAATATTTTTATTCAATATAATTTCATTCATATCAACAAGTATGGTATCTAAAGGGATCATCATTTTATATTCTATTGAACAAATAATGTCCAGTGGCCTGTCATGAGAGATTAAATTGATGAGAAGATGAAAAATAATCATGTTATATGAAAATACATTAAATAAGAATGGGATTTGATGTTCTAGTGATAGTTTACTAAAATAAATGTTGATAAATTATTGAAATATTTCTATATAGAATATTTTATATTATTAAAATTTCATTCATTATCGGTTTCCCAAATTCTATCCTTCTGGAAAGAAAGGGCTTCCAACTACTCATTGATTATTCTACACATGAATATATCCAATAATGTTTGATTTTAATTATTTGATAATTTTTATTATAATAAAACAATTATTAATTTATGGATAACATTGTTTCAAAGGAAATATGGAGTGTATTATGTGTTGGATACATCAGTACCATAAACATAATATTATAGAATCACTTATATTTTGTATGAGTGCAATTGACCATATTGAAAAAAAGGAATAAATGTATTTTTAAATAATAAAAAATATGACATTTCTAATCCGTCCTTCCACTGAAATCATTTTTAATTTCCATGAGGCTAACTCAGTATTTAGTTGACATGCAATATGAGAAAATTTATGGAAATGTGATTTTAACCAAAAACAATGTGACACCAACGTATGTAAAACATAGTTGACCTTCATTGATTCCCAAATCATTATTGATTTTAACTTTTAACAGTTTGAGGATTATTTTGAACTATATGTAATAGTTCTTCTTATATATTTTATACAATGATAATTTTTCATAGTAGAGGAGAACATTGTTGATGTTCTTAATGATATTTTTTCACATTGAATGATCAAATTGATATCATCAACATATAATAAATTATTGAGTGGAACTAAATGTATTCCTTCTGAAATATGAATTAAAATTAAAGTAGATTAAAATATTATGAAGAATCCATCTTAAATAATCCTATAGAAAAGAGAAAATAATGGCTAAAAGGGGATTATATTCTCTCTCATCCATTGATAAATTTATTTATTTCTTAGGATATCAATTGATAAGTATTTAAATTTGTGATACACTCAGTTGGATTTTAACTCATTTACTAAAATCCAAATCAAATAGAAATCTTGTCAAAACCTCATAAATAAAGACACAATATAAGGCACCCAATGGTTCTTTAACTGCATGTTTGAGGAAAATAATTCCTTATATACTCGATTTAATAAGAATGTTAACACATTCAGAAGATGTGATAAGTTAATCATTGATGATTATAATTATAATAAAACCAGAATAATTTGAGTAAATAGTCCAATTGAAAATTCTAGAAAGCTTGTTCACAATCATTTTCCCAATAATATTTAATATATTGTCGATAAGGTTATCCTTTTGGGTAATATGCATCAAATTTTATGGTTTCAATTTAGGAATAAGGAAATGTAATTTATAATTGATCCCATATATATATGACCACCTTTAAAAAATGAGTGACCACTTTTCATACATCACATTGTATAATATCACACCATTATAGAAAATATGAATTAGTAAATCCAACTGTCCCATGATATCTCCCCTGGTTGAGGCTAAAAACAACATCCATGAACTCTAAATGAATAAGTATTTCAATGAAAGTAGAGTTATCATTCGGATTAACAATCATGGGAATAATTTAATCCATTTATTTCATGAAATTGTGTGTATTGTAAATGATATTCATGTAATATGAAAAACCATGATTTTTTAGATCAAATTTTTATCAAATAATTTATCTTTATCAATTGGAATAACCATATTTTTGTTTTCTTTCTCACCCAGTGAATAGATTTAAAAAATAATGTGTTTAGATCCCCATATATTAGCCATTTTACATTTAATGTTTCCCTCTTTAGGATTTCTTCGACATTCATAATTGTCTTCTTGTATTCTGTGATGTTGTTTTCCTTATCCACACATGTGGTAAAATCATTAGATGTTAATTTTATTGAATATTTTGATGGATGGAATTAATATGATGAATATTTTCATCTATGTGGAAGAATCAATTTTATCTCCAAACTATCAACATTTTAATTTTAAAAGGGATCCATGTTTCATGAAATAGAAATATATAGTAAGGGTGTACAAGCGAAGAATTAATTCATAAAAAATAGGTTGGATTATCCTATATACAAACAAGATTATCCAATATGGTGTAATAATTTGAGTTAATATTTTCTATAGTAGAGTTGCAAATATTGGCCCAAGTATCAATGTATTTAACATTAACAATATCCCTATACAAATTTCTTAAGTATATTACTTTTATGTTCATTTTAAACAAGGTGTATTTTCAACCAAATAAATTGACTCCATATATATATATATATATGTCTCCTATACAAGACATGAAATATATATTATAAATAGATGAACTAAACATGGACATCTTATCACCTGGATTAAACATGTCATTGAAATATCCAATGAGATTCCATGTATAGTTTGTTGTGTGACTCATGTTCACAATGCTCAACCAAATACATCATATTTCCTAATATCCATTATAAGCATAAATGGAAGATAAAATATTTTTCATTATACAATAATTATTGTTTAGGGTTACAATATCATTCAAAATAATATAGCATATTTTTTTATTATCTTTTAATTCTATAATCTTAATACTTTTTAAAAATTCCATCACTTCTAAAAAATGCATTCCCCTTTTTGAATATTCATAATTGCATTCGAAAATGTTGCTTCCACTATCACATAAATCATAATGAGGGGAGTTTCATGATGCACAATAAATAATAAACTATTCATCAATTAATAAAACCAATGATCTGGTTCATTATGTACCATTGTTAATATAATTAAAAGTTTCCAAATGAAATCATCATATATAATGTATTCTATTTCGGGATTTTAATATGTCGTGATGTGATAATTATTTATAAATTATATTAATATCCTTTATCAAATGTTCAACTCTTTTTATTTAATATTTACACAATATTGTTTTGATAAAATTTTATTTCACCCTTTACTCTATATTAGATTGGTGTAAATGTTTTTTAATAGATTAATTTTTCATCATCTTCTAGGTTATTAGTATAAATATTTTTATTCTATTTTTTTAATGTTATGGATATGAAATTACCAATTAACTTATCATTAAAAAACACCCCATACAAATAAATGATGCATCAATATTGATAAAAATTAATGATTTATATATGAAAGGAAAACCCATAGAGAATTAATTATTCCTGTTTTCAATTCCAGTTAATATTCATTTCATTATTCTACCCAGTTGAACCAAACGCTTTTTCTTGAAAATATAGTAAGTCGGATAAAAACCAATTTATATTTTCAATAAAATTCTAGTAATAAACTACTAATCACACAAAACTATGAGTCTCAATAAAATTATTATTTATTTTAAATTAATTTTCCACTTTATTTATATCTCGGTCAATATTTATTTCATCTTTATTGAAATATGTCCTTGTAATGAAATTACTTGTAAAATAAGTCATGTTTACTGTAATTTACATATATTTTATTTTATTTTATTAAAAGATGAAATTTCATTATATTATTTTTAATGACCACAATAACATTTGGAATAATCCAAAATATTATTTATAAAAACAACCATAAATGTATCCAAATATTAATGGAAAAAAATATTAATAATATATATTAATATATATCATGAATTCATTAACCTAAAACAAATGACAACTAGCCCACAATTCCTATAGCGAGTACAATATTATTTTGTTGTGAATAATCCTTATTCACCTTCATCATATTAAACTTATACATTTGATTATCATTCATATATATATATATATATATATTTCTCATGAATATAAAACTTGACATCTATATGTGGAAGAAAATAAGTATTATTAAAAATAATGTTATTCTATAATCTATAATCAATGATAATCCTCATAAATCAACATTTATTTTTAGAAAATATAATTTTAGGACACTTTGGTAAATTACATGCATAAATGAAGGATTTATGAAGAAATTAGTGCATTTTCATTTTCAATTATAGTTGATTCACTTTGTACCATTGATAATATAGTCTAAAATTAGATGGGTATTAGGAAAAATCTTTATAGTAAACTAAAATTCATGATCATTTATAAAACAAGTATTTTTTCTTTGAAAGAAATCCAAACATTCTTTTACTATCGAGACATATGTAAAGATAATAGATACCTTATTATTAACAATGTGATCAATGTATTTTAATTTCGATCTACTAAATGTTTTACATATTTTATATATGCTATAAAAGTAATGAATTTTTTCATATATACACATAGAAACACATTTTAGAAATTAAAACATTTTCTAAAAAATATATATTATTATGATTAGTAGAAATCTTATATGTACCTTGATGAAATAAAATTCTAATGTGAGAATGACAACAAGGGTTCCTAGGATAACACTTGAAAATATGATAAAAAGATGATATATATAAGTTCATGTATACCTAATACAACCCCTATGTTTTTTTAACAATAGTTCATTATTCATTTCTTGACATAATGCTTTTTATATTACCAAATAATTACTAAACGATAAAAGAATATATATACACCAAATCATACAATAAATTAGAATGATATAAATTTGAAATAATTGAAATAGTTATCACAGCATTAAATGTCCCAAGATCATTTAAATAATTTATATATAATTTCACCACACCCATCTATATATAGTCTAGGATCATCCAATTTATTTAGTTCTTATTTGGACAAAAATATGCATAATGACCCATCTCATTACATGTAAACATAGTAATTCATATTTAAAAAAATTTATTATAAATAAAACTATATTTTATTTGCAATTATGATCAATATTTCTAAAAATATAACATTATAATTACTTAATAAATATCATAAGTTATTCTATAGACTTCTTTATATGACACATATCTAAAAAAATAATCATGGATTTCTAACCATTATATTTCCTAGAGTTATTCTTTCTAATTTTGGTAAAATGGATATCTTTTTATATATTTTTAAATTGATTACATGGTTACCAAAAAAACATATGTTTAAACTACTTAGTATATAGAATAAGTTATTTTGGCCTTTTAAAATTTTTGGGGAAAAAATTGTTAAATATATTGAATTATTTCATGAGTAAAACAAATATTTTTTAATTTTATATCCGTTAAAAAATTTAGATACATAAAATTCCATATATGTACTAATTTTTTAAAGTATGGCCACTAAAACATCATCATTCTACCGTAATTAATTTAATTTTTTTCTATCCTACTTTGAAAAGCACTAGGAATATAAATCACATGTAAAGGATTCATTAATGAATCTCATTACATGGAATCAATATATTTTCATTCTCTAGTATATATAAACATTGACCACCATTGATCCTTATCACATTAAAAATTAAAACTTTAAAAATATATTATTAGATGATCTAGATAACCCATGAATTTGTATAAAATTTTTATACGACTAATGTATCACTCAATTATCAACCATTTATAAAATCAATTGAATATTGCAGTGATATTTTTTATAAATTCTACACATTTGAAATGTTCCCCTATGGCGGATCTTTTTTTATCTAACATAGACAACAACACAATTTATAGTATTGTTAAACTAATCCATAGAAAAAAATTGAAATGTTCTAATTACAACTATTATAGGTTGTTGATTTAAAAGAGGATTTTCCACTTAGGTCCGTCATATTTAAATTTCCCTATTTAAAAAAGGGAAAACCATTCCAGAAACACATGGTTTAAAAAAGAAAAAAGGGAATAATTAAATTTTATATCTTAATAATCATAATATACAGTTTATTTTGTGTTATTATGTCATATATTTTATCCTTTATAACAATCTATACCATTCCTAAAACACTGAATAGAAAATTCCAACCATAAAATTTATAGAATCATGAGTATTATTTATGCAACAACTAATACATTTTGAGGATCGCTATTGTTTATACTTTTAATGAATTATTTCATCAACCTTCCATAGTGAAATATTACATCTCATTGTGGACACATCCTCTCACTATAAATTATTCCCACATTAAAAATCATTAATGATACATCATGTTTAAATTACTGGATATTTATT
This sequence comes from Viscum album, assembly GCA_963277665.1. Lineage (NCBI taxonomy): Eukaryota > Viridiplantae > Streptophyta > Magnoliopsida > Santalales > Viscaceae > Viscum > Viscum album. Next base: position 144,484,128 of record OY728133.1, on the reverse strand, counting down.
CAAAAAAATTATTTATATATCATCAAATACCTAAGCATTATTAAAACCAAAAAGAAAATATTTAAGAATGTAGGGTGAACATAAAATTCATTGCTAGTGACCTATTTAAATTAATAAATAAACATGTTTGTTAATTAATACTCATAAGAAACATTCTTTATGGAAAATAATTTTTTTAAAATATAAAAAAACTCATAATAATGAAGTTGACTTATATTCCCAATGTTTATCATAAAATGTTTCATTATAAAATTTAATGGAAAAAATAAAAAAATTAAATTTTTATTTACATGTCAGAAAAATTATTAAATGTCATTCCTGATGTTAAAAATATTTCCCTAAAAATTTCAAATAATAGTGTATAAATCCTGACCTTTATTGAAGCGTCTTGAACATGTATTCAAATAAACTTTAACAATTATTTTTATTATGATTTTTATTGGTATTTTTGTGGGGTCCTTGTTTGGTGAATGATGGTAATTTTAGAAATTCAATGTGGCTATGCATGTGTGGTGAATAGTTCATGAAAATATATCTATTTTATCTATAGACCATGCACCCAAATTTGAACCATTGCAAAGGGGTGCACAATTTTAAAACCCCATCTGGCCACCCCTAAAATGTTTCACCCTTAGGAAATTGGGTTTCCACATTTTCACATGGTTTAACAAATTAGGCTCTGTATGGACAAACCATACAGCCCCTAGATAATGAGGGACCATGGTTAGGGAACACAGTTTTCTAACAATCTGGTACATCATGGACACCAATCATATACAATATTGAAACCATAATAATTAAATTAATAATTTTCAAACCCCCAGATTATATTACTAATAACCCCTAGTCCTCATAATATGAATTCGTTGATGTTATTGGTTTTTGGGTAGGATTCCACGGATTTGAAAACACATTCATTTTAAATCCAAATATGTTGGAAATAATCAACCACTATTTAGAAAGAGAAATATTCTTTGATTAGGTCATTCTCACATCCATAATTCTTCAAATTATATGAGGTATGAAATCAACCATTTTAAATGGAACTGATATATGTTTTAATGGATCTAGTTTCATAGGATTTGATCCTAGGTTTTTTCATAAATTGTCTCCCCCATTGTTATTTTGGCTATTATACATCAAATTAAGGGCTAATGTTTGGCCATTATTTGTCAATAATATCATGGTAGGTGGTCTACATTGTTTATACCATAATATTTATGCATTTTTCTTGTATATACGGGTGATATTTCTTTTCATAGTTATGAAATTGTGTAATTTACTATGAAATATGTTTTGAACCCTATCTAAATTGTGAGATCTTATATTGATCATGTTGGACTAGTTTTGTATTTCGAGTCTAGACTAAATAGAAACAAATTTTGTTTATATATTATCATTAAAGAGAAATAAGGGACATAATTGATGTATATAATTGATATAAACCATTATTTCATGGTCTGATAATGGTTTTAAATGGTTTTTATAAATTATCCTCAATAGGTTAATGAGTTATGAGATAATTTATATATAATTTGATATCTAATTTGGGGGGAAATTTCTCATGTAGATATTTATTTGTAATATAATGATCCATGTTTATGATTGATACGTCAAATGATGATCTATTTTGAGAATGTTTGAGAAATTAGTTATTAATTAGTAATATTAAAACATATATATTTTTAAATGTGAAAAATGGGAGGATGGTGGATTATTGATGCTCCATGTACCTATGGCATGCCAATCATATTCTCATGTCCCTCGATGAATGTATCTATATTAGTGCAAGACTGATACTCTATATTCCCATGAATTGGGTCGCATAACATTTCTGAAATTACCCTTATTATTGGTTTGACACTCATGGTCCATGAATAAATAATTATAATGGTAGGATGAAACTCCATGTACTTCAGATTATGTTACATAGAATGAATCTCTAGGGTACCAACATAAAATATGGAATTAATTTGGATAATGAAATACCATGATAATATAATTGTGAAATTGGTATGTCGTATTGTACAGACTCTGGCATCATCCAAACAATGTGTGATTTTTTGGGTGTCATTTTAAACCTGAGGGAAATAATGTTAAATATTTAATATTTAATTTGAATTCTATTTACAGTGAATATTTTATCATTTATTATTTATTCAACATTACACATTTTAAATGAATGTATCTTTACTTAAATTGATTTGGGGGTGTCCTAGTGAGTTGTTAGAAAAAATTAATCTACGTACTAATTGGTCCCCAAAAAGACATCATGTTTGATGGATGGGGAATATGAAAAAACAATATGTGTAATGAATGATTTGGGAATCAGGATAGTTCATGTTTGAGGGAACAAGACATGATTTCAAGACATAATTGGGAGTTTTCATTATGTATTTTTTTGTATTTCATTTGATAATAGAATATTATATAGAATGACATATTTAATGTTATGGTTAATTTTTGTTTCCTTATTTTGGGATTATTTATGTAATAATTGTTCTAATTGGTTATTGATTAATATACTATCTTGGATATTTTAATAATGAATTTTACTGATTTTATTTCATTGATACAATGGTTATAGTCTCCCTAGGTGAAATATGAGACCCTTTCTACCAATCGATAGTCTCTGGTATAGGGGAGCTATACATGATGTCACACAATGAACCGACATAGGGCACATGAATAAGGAACCGTGGTTGGAATGATACAAAGTGTTTTGAGAGGGGTATTCTCATCTTTTTTGTTGTATTAATGTTTTCCAAATATTGAATGGATACTATAATGAGTTTGGCCTTCTCCCTAAGATCATTCATCAGAGTAGATAATCCTTGAATGTGTTAGAATCCATGTTCCTATGGTGTAATTTATATTTATGATTTTTCAGATTGCATTTGGATGTTATTAAACCTTTGGTAATTCAATGATTTTGTGACGTTTTTGTTTTATTATATTTTACTCATGGGATTATACATAATGAGTTTTGAGTATATTTCCATGTATTATTTTGGAATAAAGGGATTGATTTGAATTGCATCACATTGTGAATTCATGAAAAATCAAGTTATTAGGGGGTTACATGAAATTCAAATGATTTTCATTATTAATGTATTTTAAGTGATTTGGATTCTAATACTGAACCTATATTGGATTGAATATGAAAAATATGGAAATTTGAATTGATTCAAAAGGGTTTTCTAATGGGGAAACATATACGAAATGTTTTTTATCCTATGTTATTCATAGAAAATGTAGGCATGGTTGAGGGTAGTGATAGTACAACATTTTTTATCGTAGTGTAGAATATTTGGGATAAATTTTTTTTGATACTGTTAGTATCTCTTATGAAAATTTGAAATTGATTGGTTATGTGTCAGACAATTTGAGCTATTCATTTCTTAGAAACACATAGAAAATGGTGTTTGTGGGAAGGATGACAATATGGAATTACTGAAAATTGTTGGTAAGTGGTGAAATACGAGGACACTTTAGTTCTTGGTTAATTTCTAGAGGAGTAGTTACATGATATATTTTCTCTCTTTATATATATCATTTGTAGAGAACCAGGGTAAAATATATAGAGTATGTCTGATCAGAACAAGGAGTTCCATTCATAGCACCATTTGACATTCACTGGATATAGTGCACCCAATATAGGTGAGTTATAGATTAATTTATTCCATAAAATTATAGAATATTTGGTGAATAATATAGAGGAAATATTGATGTTGGAAGCTTTTATATTTTGGAGACTAGAGAAGCACTTGTGGGATATTTTGGCTGAAGATAAGAAGTTGGAGCAAATTGTGTATAAAGATGTTTATATAAGAGTATTCTAGATTTAATTATCCTCCAAATTTAATGGGAACTAAATTTTACAATTAGGATAAACAGATCTAACGTGATTTATTATATATCCATCACCAAAATATAATTTTATTACATTGAAATGCATCATTATTGAAAAATATGTACACTATAACCTCGTGTTCTAGGTAATTAATTTCTATAAAAGTTACTTATTTAAATGATTTAAATTATATTTTAATGTACATAAAAATAATAATATATATCTACTGAAATATAAAAGTTACGAAAAAATGGATTTTTTTTATTTATATATTCATACTGCTTTTGGAGATATTAATGATAAAAGGAATATATCTGGTGGAATCTCCATTATTATTGAATAGTGAGTATATTTGTATATTAAAAAATTAATGTTTTGAAACCTTCTGTTATGTATAAGTATATAAGGTGGTTATAACTCCTAAAATATAAAAATTTATTTTGATGTGGAATTATTTATAGTATCTCAATATTTATGTGAAGTTGACACTAGTTATGGTTTATGATAATCAAATGTTATTAATTTACTTGGTTATCCTCTTGGATATTCAATATCAATTAATATTCAAATAAAATAACATTTCAACCATGATATTGTCTTTTATAAAATGTAATATATGAATTTATTCATATTAAAGTGAAAATAGAACATATGATCATAAAATTACAGAATGATGTTTCTTAATTGATATATATTTTGATTGGATTTAAATATCATTCTTCAAAAATCTATTTTATAGTGACAATTCACCTTCAATAAAATTATTCATTTGTTATTTTTTCAATGGTAGTGAAACATTACATCAAAAATGTATTTTTAATTATTGTTAAATTTATTATCAATTGTTATTTTCTTCACATGGGAATACAATTTTATATAATATATAATTATATGTATTCTAATAATGGGGGGGGGATTTATCTTATTTTTTAAGGCCACATAATTTTTGATATTTTATGAAAATGAAAATACTTGAATATAGAAATTTTGTGGGTGACATAATGAATTTTGAACTATTTTATTAGATTTAATGTGAATAAATAGAATAAAATGTGTTGTTGTGTTCTATGTATATTTTGATGAATTTGAATAATTTTTATTCTAAAATGGCATGTTAGAGTGTTATCATGGACTATGTAAGATTAAAAATTACTATTGATATAAATATTACCAATAGATACAATGAGTTGCATCTAAATAATTAATTTAATTGGAAACATTATTTTATTATCTAAATTTTTTATTTCCCATAGTACGATGACAAATATGGGAATAAATTTCTTTTAATTATTATTCATCACAATTTTCATTAAATTTGAAATCAAATCTTCTTCTATATTTACCAATGAAAATAATTGGATTATATTATTAATCCCAACTGATGTTTTTGGATATGTTGTGTTTTCAATGATTATAAAGCCTATAATAATGAATTTATGAACTAGAGAACATATATAATGGATGTGATATTAGGTTACCTAGTGATATAATTTCATAATTACAATGAATTATATTAAAATATATGGGGTAATATTTTTATGTATGTCTATAATAGATTGGAAGAAGTCTTCGGGATTTGGTAAACATTATAATATTTTCTTATTGTTGAGTAGTTATGAGCAAAAAATTATCATTATCAAAACTTAAAAATGTTCACCACATATTAAAGGTAGATATAAATGTAAATGTAATTGTTGTGTTGGGAGATGTTGGATCCTGTATGGTACACATCATATTTCATGATGCAATTTTTGAGGATTTCAATGTGATTTATATATTTTGTAAGTTAATATTTAAGATATCATTCGGATAAATTGAAATATCATTATGTGAGTATTAAGACTTTTTATATTCTGAATGAATCATGATAAGGTCATCCTATAGAATTGATTTGGTGTTTTTATATTTCATTAGTATAGTATTAATGTTTTATATGTAAAATTTAGTTTTTCAAAAAGTTATATCAGTATTAATAAGATGGATTTATCATTTTTAATGAATTTTGAGAATTATTAATTTTAAATTTTTGGTTAATTAGGTGATGTTATTTAGATCATATTAAAATGGTGAAAAACAGTTATAAATGAATAATTTTGATATATAAATGATGATAATTTCACTTGTATATTATCAGGATTTCATGCAATTTAATAATACGAGGTATTGACTGATCATTAAGGGATTAAGACTAAACAAATGTTTATGATACATTGTAATGATGATAACTCATTACACAATGAATTATGATGTTTTGAGATAATGGGTTTAAGAAAATATGAAATAAATTCATTTTCGTACTACAAAATCATATATTCACATTGATGAAAAATAATGAATTTTATAATGGTTTCACGTATTGGGGAAAAATATGAATTCAAATAATTATATATAGAGAAAAATATACTTGTTACTTCCCATGAAGATGATGATGAATAATAAAAATAATCATTATAGTGAAAAATAAATTTCATAAATATATGATAAAATAGATTTGTATTTCTAAAATTCTATAGATATATATACCATTGGAGAGTGATGATTCTATATTAGGATACATTTTTGTTTCATTATTTAAATAAAAAATAATGTTCATTGTAATATATTAGATTTAATTATAGGTATAAATGTTATACGTATAACTTAATCATGATATCAATTGGAAATATTATTTTTAGAGGTTGACGTAATAAAAATATTTTTTTACGTTTCTATGTGTATTTATGACTATGAAAAAGATAGTGTAATAGCTTTAATTTACAGCGAAGGTTGTTTCAATATTGATTATAAAATGAAATTTAAATCCATAAATCATCCCCCTATTAGTGGGTTCTAAATTGTATTGAGGGTAATATAAAATAAACTAAATCCCAAAATGTAATGGTTAGGGAATCCTACACTCAATTATCATGTTATTTTCATGTTTTTTTATCGATGGAATCTACAACATAGTATTTGAAAGAATTAATTTTTAATGAAAAAAAATTAAATATAAAACATGTTAATATTATAATAGTAGTTATTGAATATTATTAAATTATAATTATCTTATATAATACTCATGTACACATCCATATGTCTAACTATTTAGTCTTTGAATATATCTTTCATCCCCCAATTAAAAATTATCAAACCATATAAGTCTATATCTCATTGAAAAAAATATTTACTTCATAACTAAAAATATATAGGAGGAAAAAATATTATAAATTATTAAAATTAATCCAATATATAATATAGAATAATTTATACTATAATTCCTTTGAATTATGGGAAATTAGTAATATCATGTCACGTAATCCAACCCCTACAAAAAGAAACATCCAACAATTTAATATAAGGCATAATAATCCATGGAATTGAAATGTATAACCCAATTTCCATCAACACATAGATTTTTTAAATAAGATATATATTTATTCTTCATAATTATTAAACATAATATATTTGAAATATATTCAAAAAATCAATATTATAAATTTCCTTTAAATTTGAGCTGCGGGAAAAAGGGAGAAACCATATTTTTCCAATACTAGCTTTCCATTTTAATTTTATAGATGGTTGTTTTATAATTATTTAAAGAATACATGACCTTTAAATTTTATAAATAATATATAAGTAAGAATATTTAATTTTAAATTGAAAAAAAATTAAATAATTATTTACATTCGACGCATGTGATTATAGTTAAAGAAAACTCATTAATTTACTATTAAAGACCCATTCAAATTCATCAATGAAATTCCACAATGATATAAGTATATTCTATTTATATTAATTATAAATTTAATCTATGATAAATTATATATTGTATTCTCTTATTGTACTATATGATATTTTATGAAACACAATAATTTAATATTTCAATTTATATTATGCAAAAAAATTAAATATCATAAATATCACATGATAATATTATATAAACCATTGATCTTATCATCTATAAAAAACAATTGATATGGTTTAGAAACACAATCAAATAAATATATATTTATATGAAAACATCAAATCTGCATTCTTATCAATTACATTTTTTTTAAATTTTCAACGCATTATAATTTTTCTTATTTATTAATTTATAAACTAATTATAATATATCATTATAATTTAAATATTTAAATTATATTTATAGTTTTTGTTCATTCTATTATTTTTAAAAATTTATTTTTTAATATCATTATTGAATAATAAATAGTATGACTAAAAACATTAAAAAAATTCTATAGGGATTAAATATTATTATTATTTAACATAAAAAGCAATATAAATTAATATGTATACAAATATAAATAGAATTATAAATCATATACTTTTTATAAAATATCAAATATCAAATAATAATTAAAATTAAATAAATGTAACATTTCATTAACATAATATTATTTTCAATTTGGATGAATATGAATATATGCCCAATAGTTTTTGAGACAAACACTCATTGTGAAATATAAGTAAAATATAATGATATATTTTATAATATTATAATTTTATAAGAATTCATATATGATTAATTATAGATTTAATGTAATTTTTATACAATAGTTTAATTTTTAATCATTATTTAAAGGGATATCATGGTATATGTTATATTAATGTCATGTTCTATAATTTAAATACAATTATTGGAACTTGAATAAGTCTTGAGTCATGACACCCTATATAATTTTATATGATCTAATAAAGAATAAAAAATTATACAAATGGTTTAATGACCTAAAAAATGATACGCATTACACAATTATAAAAATTGACTCTCAAGTGATTTCAAAAATCATAAATCAATGGAATTATTTTATACAATTGATAGGACTCTTATAATAGATTAATAAAATATAAATCAATGGAATAAAAAATAATCAATTTAAAAACATAAAAAATTATACTAAATTATAAATCATGTGAAACTCTAAATGAAAATGGTTACCATAAAAAATTACGTTTCATTATTTCCTTTCAATAATTGTTTCATGAATAAAACAATGGAAAATTTAAATTTTATTCATTACAATGTGATTAAAATTTGTTGAAATGGGCCACCAAAATACATTATACATTATTAATATCCCCTTGATTATATCATTGTTTCACAACAGATGAAAAGAAGGTAGGATGTTGGAGTTCATAGATGAGTGTTCTAGGCGAAGGATATTTTTGATTAAAACACAATACATATCATATCCTTTTATCTTTATACAGTTTATATGGAATCATCATAATTAATTAATTTTTTCATATTTTTTATCAAAAAAAATTTTCCTTTGGATAATCATATGGAATACTCATCCATAACACCCATATTAATTTTATCTTTGAAATTGGTTACTTAATGATTGTTGGTGTGTGTAAGGAAAATTAAATGTTTAAAATTAACAGTTTTGATAACTGAGTGTCTCATTATAATGAAATCATATCAAACAATTATATAGTTGCGAATACAACTCATCTATGTCATATAATATGATATGGAAAAATTTCAACAAATTTGTAAACATGTTAGACAATATATATTCCCATATGTGACTTTCTAACATAATTATATCATCAAATTTTACATAAAAATTTAATATAATTAAATTAATTATTCAATATTACTTTATTATGTTATTATTGATTATGTAATATATTGTATTTGTTGAATTTGGTAATAATACTTTACAATATTCCTAAAAAATAAGTAATATATTTTCCCCACTGAAATATATCTGTTATATATTACACAAATATTCATAGTTAATTATCTAGGATATAATTTTGTAATGTTTCCATGTCTCCCCATTGTCAAACATAGTTAGGTAAAACAATATATTAATGTTTATAAAAATTTAATTTATCAGTCTAATGTTACGAGTTGATTTATATTGATACTCTCCTATACACATTATGAGTTCCTTCTTAATCATTTAGATGTACATGTTTATCTACACTCTTATATAGCATAAATTACAGTAAAAAACATTTATATAACTATAATTTTTAATATTCATTGATCATGAGATATATATATTGTAAAAATTCAATAAAATAATTTTTTCATATTGATAAAGAACCACTCATCCTAGGAAAACTTCAACATAATACCTTAGTAAACATTTTTATGATACATCTATGACTTATTAATTTGTTCATAAAAATCATGAATCTTAATCTATCATCATGTTTTCCAAATTAAATTATTATAAATATGAATTTTTTTTATAAAATATGAAACACCATTTTGAATTAATTTTTTAGTGCATAAATATAATTACCCCATAATATATTTTATAGAAACAATCACCATTAATACAGAACAATCTAATATTCCATTTTTCGAATTAAATAATTTATTTAAAATACATACATATTTCCATTTCATATTAATTATAAAAATAGCTTAAAATGTTAATCCTAAAAGTAATGGTAGACAAGGGAATAAAACTCATTTTTAATATTGATATAAAGTTCTCAATCTTATTATTTAAAAAAATATAATATTCTACATTCTAATCAAAATTTTTTTTATAAAAAGATATAATAGTTGATAATAATTTTGATTATCTGTCAAAAATCATCAACAATTTAATTGAAAACATATCGAAGAGATTTCAAAAATTTATTTAATCATATTGAGTTACATATAAATGCATAATATAATGGGTTATGATAATAACATCAATATCTTCCATTTTAGTCACTTCATTCCATTAATTTCATGAATCCATTAAATATATAAATTACTATGAAACTCATTATAGGATTCCAATGACACATTCAAACACAATATTTAATTTCATTGAATCAATAGTTATCTTATTCATTCTAATTTTTAATTGTAAGGAATAAGACATGCTATATATTTTGTATAATAAAATTATATAAATTTCCTTCATTAATTAGAATTAAATATCTAGTATCTAATAGTCCAACATATTATAAATATATTATATTCATTATGTCATTCATAATATATTCCACATGTGTTTTATCTCCACCTTATATATTTACATCATTAAAAATAATTATAACATTTATTTAGACTTGGGGTAAAGGAATATTCACTTTTATCATGTCGCGGAATTTGGAATGTTATTATGAGCTATTACATTACCATTAATCAATATCAATTAAACTATATTGTTATACGAAATATTATCGATAGAATCAATCACCTCATATTTCTAGATGTGATTAACCCTTTCACTATTTCCCAACTCATGATAATTTCATTGGTTTTTCATTCTCCGAAACATTTCTTTACATAACAATATTACCTTATTCATTTTTCAATCCTTCTATATCATTATTTTACACAATATGTCTTATTAGATTTCCATGTACAAATATTTGACTGCGATAATTTAATTACATATGGTTTATTTAATTCCTGATGATGTAAAAATCATTAAGAATTAAAAATCATCTTCATATTCTTCAAAAATAGATTTTCTTAAATGATTGATTTTTAAATCCTCTTTAATAGTATTTTATCATTATGATACACTTTACCCTTCTCAAAAAATAAATATTTCAAATGAATATATTTAAAATTATGATAACCTAGATTTTTATTATTCATTGAAACTAATTAACTCATGATATCACAACAAAAAAATTAATAGTATGGTATAAATTTATTAATAATGTATAAATGATAAATTTTTAAAAATATATTTTAATATTTCAATCTACATCACAAATAAATAATATTCTTCAAATAATCAATAAATTACCTAATATGAAAATTAATTTTATTATATACTAGGATCTTTTCATACCTATATATTATTAAAATTTATTTATATATATTTACCTCTTGTTGAGATCTTTGGAAATTTAATTTTTTCCTCTAATAATTTCCCATTACATTTTAATGATTCATGATTCCATTTTTCTCAAGACCCCTAATTAAATTTTATAAATCAAGATTCAATGGGACTCCCTCAGACCCAATATTTATTTTCTCCATAGATTAATTCATTTATATAATTAAAAAATTATTATGTTTATCGTTATATTTACCATAATTTTTATAATGAAAATTTTAAATTTTTAGGAAAATAAAAAATATTAATGTGATGTATAAATTAAGATAACAATACCATTGTATTTTGGAATTTTCACTTGTTTTTTTTGTAATGATCAAATCCTAATTTAGTTGATCAATAATTTTCATTTTAATATTTAATTGAAAATTCTTTCATCCACTTATAATTATGTATTTTATAAATTTAATCATCTGAAATCATTGAAATCATATAACACAAGTTTCTTTATTCACTATTATTCTATTATATTAAAAAATGATTCCATATACATCATCTAAATTTATTTTCAGATTGAATAGCCCGAAAAATTTCTTTATTGAAAAAAACATATCACATCTCTTAACCTAATGATTTAAAAAATATTATTAAAAATTGTTACCTCTATAAAGTATCATCAATAAATTTTTAGTCAATAAAGATATATTATTTAATTCAAATAATTGTATATCAAGGGGTTCTTCAGGCTCTGTGGTTATCACAATCTATATTTTGATAATAATGTTATATTTTTTGGTTTCAATAATCATATATTAATTCTGAAATCCATGTATCATATTCATTGTGTTCACCCTACTAAATTATTTTTATTTCATTTTATATGATTCCTATCATAAGTGGATATTTTATTATAATATAAATCATAATATCTCCTCATCATCATTAAATAACACATCATATGATAAATAAATCATATGACGTAATATTATAGCATAATTAAATGCATCAAATGATATAGAATGAAAATAATTTACAATTTCCTATTGATGATATTATTGTGAGGTTTTAAAAAAATATACAATGTAATTATTTCAATCATATAGAAACAATTTTGGAGTATGTTTGTTTTTATGAATTATCATATCATGACCACATCACATGATTTTAGGGTATGAATATTAATATAGAATCTATTTCAATGTGCTCATGTATATGAATTTTTAAACCTTTAATTTACTCACAAAAAATCTATTGTGACATTATTTAACATTGTTGTGAGATATGTTTATGTTTAATAGATCATCACATCCATTTTATACATCATTATTCATAACATACATTAACTTACTCATATATAATTTTTTTGTATTTATATATAATAATATATGAACCTTATAATATGCATATGTAATGTCACTCCATTTTTATGTCATATTTGAAGCCATGGAATTACATATATAATACTTTTTAGAATTCATGCATATTTTCAATGAGTTTCTAATTTATTAATAATGTCTATATGATTATTTGTCTCTTTCATTAGCTTCATGTCAAATACTCCTTATAGTATTATAATGTGATATTTAGATGTAGATTAATCGACCATATATACTTTTATATATTATCATCATTATATTTCATATTGAGGATATTCATTTGAGCAATGTTTGACATAATTATCAAGAACAATTCTGAGATATCCACATGTCCATATTGATGAATATTTCATTATTATTGATATATTTCACATTTTGATAAAGGATATAATGAATATGATTAATAATAATAAAATAACCTTAGTTACTTCAGTCCATTTTTAATAATGGTGAGTTCTTTAATTGATAATTAATATGGTAAATTATAATTGAGATATAGCGATGGTTAATTTATTCACAAATTCATTAGGCGAAAAAAATAATTGGTGAAGAATATAATGATATGAAGGTGGTTATTAATTCAATTGAAGAGAGAAAATAATTTCTATTACATGAATGGATCAATTTTGAAAAATAATTTAAAAAGATAGATGCTTTAATAGATAATTGATATTATTAAATAACTATTTAAAACGTTTTAAATTAGGGTTAAAAAGATATTTCACATGGTGTAGTCTTTGAATTTTCAGGATTAACTTCTAATTTTAAGAATTATTCTATGTTTTTGGATAAATTTATATCTCAAAATGTATTAATTATATCTATAGTAGAGTAAATATACACCATATATATGGGTGAAACTATATTTAGAACCTTGATTTTTACATATTGGGTTAATTCATTCCCATCGTTTTTTCACATTGAATATTCCCATTATTTCATGATAAGGGATATTAAAAATGACATATGGGATATAACCTATGATTTCCATTACATTCATAGGAATTAGCCATTAGAAATTTACATTTGTAATTTTTTATAATTATTTTGAAATAATTCTTTATTCAACCAAATTTTTATTTTTGAATTAATAGAATGTATATAGTACATTGGTTAATATAATTTTCTTCTTTATGACCACGATGATGAAAAAAATAGTGTAACAAAAAATATTTAGATAATATTTTAAATGGTTTGAGAGTACAGTTAAAAATTATTTTTATAAATAAATTATCAATATTTCAAAAAAAAGATCCATCCACACCCATATTTCATTTTATATTTTTTAAATATGATATAAATAATTCACAAAGAAACACAATAATAAATTATGTTAAATATTATTCTCCATGCTAATGAGTTCTTATGGTGTTGGATGGATGCGTATGTATAATTATTATATTGTTCATTTAATAAAAATAGTTTTGTGGGACATGTTGATGTATGAATATGAAGATATTAGACGGATTGTACACAATCATTTTTTAAATTCCATGAAAAATCAACAAATATAAATATTTTTTCACTATATTATTGATTAATATTTTATTTAAAATTATTTACAGGTATTTCAATCAACATTTAAATATTTATTATTATATAATGATTCTACTGACATTCCTAGTATATGAATTCCTAATAGAATAGTATTTAAGGAATTTTATTGAGAAATGAATATTTTGAACCACATTAATATGAAAGAAATATGTTGTTTAAAAAATATTATAGTCCTTCATATGATCAAGACCAAACATATATTTGATATATAGTTAATTCCATATAGACCGTAGATTTTATATCATCCCATACATTCCATATATATATAAATTACATCATTATAACTACATATATAATAAATAAGATTATGATCAATTCAATAAGTTTGTAGGTTCAGTCACATTGGATAGATGTAAATATACAATCAACAATTGTTTATTTTAATTAAATAATATCACATTAAGGCCTCATTAGAACCATCAATCATAGCTAGCCCTAATGGTTGATAAGTCGGTCAAACAACGTTCTTGTCATGGGATAGATGATCCCAACAAGTGAAAACAAACATAAAGAATAAATTATTCATTATCGCCAAACACCACACCCACAACACATATCAAATGCCACATAACATTTCACCCACTATTGTATAGGAAACCTTTCAACACATTATATCGTCACATGCAAAAAAACCTACCTACCCATCATCAACCAACAGATATGCTACACTACACCAGGAGTTGGGGATCTATAACATATAATAATTCATGTTGTAGGATCCCATGGATGGTCGGAAAATGGGAACTCGAGACGTGGAGCCTATACCTCCACCATAATAGCACAATGCGACAGGGTGACAGCCACAGACCACATCACTATTTAGGCCCACCAAAAACTACTCCCAACAAACACCCATTTTAGAATCACCATCCTTAGAACCACCAACACCATTATAATTCAGTAGAGATCCCTTCGAACAATACCATCGTGGGGTCATGTGTGGAGTGGAAGGGTAAAAAGAGAAGAGTAGAATTGTCACACGGATATACCAGATGGGGAGAATAATCAAGAACACCATTGGTCTAGATTTACAATCCAATAATACAGTGATGTCTAAACATGAATAAGGCACCATTAAATTTTAACAAAACAACATGAAACAAGTTATGGTAAATGTAAATACCTGAATCTTAACGTACATGGACATTACATTACTTTTGCGGAATACTTAGTACATAACAGAAACACACACATAAGGACCGTAATAGTTTAGTGTCTTTGGAAACTAGGAATATAATCTTCTAATCATGGTGAAATAACTTCATCATCTCCCATAAAGATCTTCCCCTTTTTTTCTTACCTAAAACCTTTCTTTATATCCTGGGGAAAAGAAAACCTAAAAGGGTGAGCTCAAATGATCAATAAGGGTAAACAAAAGAAATATAAATCACATCATATTTATAAGAACATAACATTTTGGAAATATTAACATGAAAAAGAGATCATAATATCATAACCTAGGATAAATCATAGTAGTGAAATGTAATCCCAATAATCATAAATTAAAACATGATACTTTGTGGCATACACACATAATCATAGTGAATCATTTATTATTAGTCAAGACTCATTGTCAAGACAATCTTAGTGGACAAAGTCCATTTCTGAACTGAGTTCACCCCTCGTTTCAGTCCTGTTTCACTGAACCTGTTTAACCTGCCGTTCCAGCCATGTCTATCTCATGAGATATAAAATCTTAACCCAATTAATTAGAGTGTGATATAGGTCCCACCCATATCATAATTATTCCATTCATATGTGTTCAACAAAATCATAAACCATACATCATAGAATAACCCATGTAATAAAAATGGGATTCTTAAACATCGTGACATCATAAAACAATTCATATAAAATAAAGGAATTCATAAAAATATTTCCATCACAACATAATCAAATCCATGTAATAATAGGGATATAAACGGTACCCTATATTATGTTAGATGGAAGATAATTTTGATAAAACTCTTGAACTCCATTCTTGAGGAAAATATCCTTTCTACTTCAAAAACATTTTTCCTTTCTTAACATGTCATACAATTTTAAACTAAAAGAAGTTGATTAAAAATAAACATGAAAACTTGTAAGGGAATATTCTTGGAAATAATGTTTTAAAAATCCATTTATTCCGTATAAGTTAAAAAACAGTCTTCTTGTACTTTTTTCGGAAAAGTCAAAGAGTATCTCGTACAAAAAATGACAAAAGATTCCTTTCATATCATTTACTAAAAATTCACCGAAGGGTAAAATTGGATTTAAAAAATTGTAGGTGGATAGAAATAATATTAAATATTGAGGAAACATGGATATGGATGATAAAATACAACCCAGTAAATACAATAGTACAAACAATCATGGATAAAAATGAGATTGTGATATTTTCCCTTACCATAGGTTCGATTTTCTTCATAAGTGTCCAAATATAAGGCCCCAGCCTTAAACCTTACTTAATCTTGAGTTATTACAAGATTACACATTGAGGATCTTTTCGGGTTTAGAGTTTTAGAGAATTAGATCATAAAACTTGCATTACATTATACATATAAACAAAGTGGTTACATAAAGATAGTATTCTTCATTACCATCAATGGAAACATAGTTAAAATAAAACATGGATTATTTCTTGACACATCCTTGACTCTATCATCTTATCATGTACCTTTCCCTTGACCTGTGAAAAACATTTCAAAAACTTTGGATGAGCATAAAAACTCAGTATGGGTTATAAAAAAACATGGAAAGGAAACATGAGTTCATATATACATAAGAATGAAATCATAATTTACCCATAAAACATAGGCACTTTAACATACCACATAAAATCATGAATAAATCATAGAAATCATAAGACATTAAGGTAACTTGAGGCATTCATAACATTCTTACGTAGGGAGTAACCCTCTTGGTTACGTTTGGAATACCCATCACAGTATATTCCCTAAATCTCTTCGGAGAAACCTTATCGTTTCACTCCTTCGCGTTACCCAATGCATTGGAGAGCTATAACGGGCTCACCCGCCCTTAGTTTATCACGGAACCACCCGTCTTTATAATAATGCCCAACAACCATAACATAATCATATCACATAAAACATGCATAAAGGAAACATAAAATTTCCACATTTCAATCACTTGATATCAATACAACACATTGATATAAAAACATTATGAAAACCATTTTCAATACCAAAGTAAAACTTGGTATTTATTTTTCGTTTAAAAAAAGGTATGGCTTGTAGAGGAAGCCGAAACTCAAATAACGGTCACGATGGCGGAGAAGTCGTTGTTGCCGCAGACGTATGACAAAAACATTCCCTTTTTTCATTTAGTAAATGCTTCGTATAAAAAAGATTCCTTTTGAATAAACGTAAAAGTCAAAGGGGGTTTATACACCGTATAAAAGAATGTTGTGTATAAAATAAAATATGCCTCAATGAAAGGAGATTGAGACGAAGTCCCGTACCTCGTATCCGAGTTGACCCGACCGTTCTTTAATCTCCTGAATAATAAACTTGAGTTAATCTCTACTTGCTTAAGAACCTTTTTCAAGTTCATTATTCCTTTTATACCATGTTATGAACATCATGTAATCAGTTAAGTTAATAATGTTCATTTTGTCGGTATTTGGTTCTTAAGTCAAAAATAGACTTCTTACACTTACATGTTTTTAATTTGGTCAAAGGTTCATTATATCCAGAATGGTATTCAAGATGTAGATATCATATATGTCGTATATATCCAGTACATACATGCATTTATAATATTACATAATCATTTAGAGGTAAGAAATGAAATGCACCGTTCATGGAGATGGTAAGCCGTACGTACGCATGAACGCTACTTTCATTTCTATTTCATATTTTATAGAATGGAATCATAATGATATAAAGGTATATTATAATTCCATTATAATATAATATATAATATCATTTTTCCATCCTTTATATGTCCCACATATGGTATTTAACGAATCAAATCACTTTGAGGGTGCGGTAGTCCGCACTTCCTAAAATGAAGATATCGTGTTTACCCATAATGGAAACCATAAAAGTATGCCCAAAATGAAAAAAACAGAAGCTTAAGGAAAACATAAACATATTATATATCATATATAAAAATAGTGACATCATAATGGCCACCTTTGAAGGTGTTAAATGAGTATTGAACAATCATCGTTTCGGGAGGCAGAATTTCGCCATCCACAGAAACCGTATGTTATTTAACCATTTGATGCAGTTGTGTGAGAGTGTAGCTCAAATAAATCTGATAACAACATCCAAGTATATTGAAGATACTGGTGTTGTTACAAAAGAATTAAATAAAAAGAGTTTAGGGGGTTGGAGAAGCAAAATAAAACAAATGAACATGAGAGAATGAATTACCTTAAAAGTGTAACTCCTTTTGATTTGAGCCTAAAGGCCTTCATTGAAAGGATTCTGCCCAAAGGGAATCCTATAGGATGAGGAGAGGGATTTGGAGAGAGTAAATGGGCAGGGGTTGGCCGAGCCAAAGGCTTGAGTAGTGTGTGAAATGAGGTAGAGATGGGGGCCTTTTATAAGATGAGAGGAGGGCCACTTTTGGAAAGTAAAGAAATATTACTTTATTTGAAAATGTGTTTCGGTTTCAAAAGGTCCCACATTGATATAATTCATGGATAAGGTGATGAGGCTTAGAAATCCACTCATACATAAAGTTTTGGACATGTGTAGTTCATAGATTTTACATTATCTTTCCATTTTATTTAAATCGTCAAATAATGATATCATCGCTACATCATTATTATGTCATAAATAATTTAATTTATTTAATGTATAAAAATCATAAAAAAATACTATGATGTAGGAAATATTTTTCTCTTTCCAATGACTATTTATAATCAAAAATATGATCTTTATAACCCCATGTAAAATTTTTTTTCGTAAAACATATTATGTTTGTGTCATTTTTACTTTTACATTAAATAAAAAGTTATTTATGTCATTTCCCAACCAAAATGTCTCCATGGGGTCCCCAAGTTGACCCATGGCTTGTATTGGTCGGCCATGACACAACCAATAAGTTTGGGACATGTGTCTAGGTCATTTCATATTATTAAATAATTATTTATACCTTAAACTACACTAATTACCACTAATCGCGATTAAAAACTTAATAAGTTACTATTCACCAAAAAATTATTTTAATCTCATTGAACCACAGTTTACTTCTTAATGACAACCATGTATGTCAGATTTTCAAAATTCAATACACATTAGTGGTAAACTTTCATTTAACTGAAAAATCAGTTTGCTTGATTACCACTTAGTGGTTTAACTATTCATCAAAAATTGAAGTTTTTCAGAAAATTAACAAAAATTCACCCTAAGCTATATTTGATATTCCAAATTAAAAAATGAAGTATATTTTACAAAATTCAAATCATATAAGTCACATTAATTAATTTAATAATTAATTCCCGCTGCCAGAGCAAATAGCGTGTTTTTACAAAACAATAAGTATCAAAAGATTGACACCAGTTTAAGTCTAATTTCAAAGTGAAATTGATTCCAATGACCACCATTCGATAAAATGGTAAATATATATTATAATTTAACTTCAAAACCAATTCAAAACATAATCTAATCATATAAATAAATTAGATTAAAAAGCAGTTTTGATGTAAAATGCAGTATTTTTCACTATTCATTAAAAAATGAACATTGTCAGAAAAATACCAAAAATTCACACAAGGTAAATTTTGATGTCCCAATCATAAAGGATAAGTTTATTTTGACAAAAATAGTTTATAAAATTGTCAAAATATATATTCAAAAATGGTTTTCCATCAAAAGGCAGTAAAACAATCTTTTAAGAATATTAGTGTATTCCATGCATAAGATTGTATTTATTTTCATTTTAAGCCTCTATAACACTATCTTAATCATTAATAGACATAGATAAAAATATCTATTATTCATTACTTACTTGGGATGTTACATCCTTCCCCCCTTTATAAAATTGCATCCCCGCAATTTATTTACTTATCGAATAAATGGGGGTACTTATCCCTCATTGCATTTTCAGATTCCCATGTTGCCTCTTCAATCTTGTGGTTTTTCCACAAAACCTTTACATGGTGAATCACCTTATTCTGTAACACTTGCTCCCTGTGGTCAAGAATCTGGACTGGTTGTTCCTCATAAGATAGGTTCTCTTCCGGCTGAACTACCTCTGGGCTCAAAACATGAGATGGATCTGGCATATACTTTCTCAACATCGAAATGTGGAAAACTTTGTGCACCTGAGATAAACTCAGAGGTAAAGACACTCGGTATGCAACTGATCCAACTCTCTCTAGAATTTCGTATGGTCCAGTGAACCTTGGACTCAACTTTCCTTTATTACCAAATCTCACCACACTTTTCCAAGGAGAAACCTTGAGAAAAACATGATCACCTACCTCGAAAGATAGATCCTTCCTTCGGTTATCCGCATAACTCTTCTGCCTGCTCTGAGCTTTTCTCATGTGTTTCTGAATCAGCTGAACTTTTTCTTCCATCTCTTCTACCAATTTTGGTCCCATCAACTTCCTTTCACCCACTTCATCCCAGAAAGCTAGAGTTCGACACCGCTTCCCATATAATGCCTGAAATGCTTCCATCTGTATACTGGAATGAAAACTGTTATTAAATGAAAACTCAACCAAATAAATTTGTTGGTCCCAACTTCCATGATAATCCATAGAACAAGCTCCTAGCATATCCTCCAATTTCTGAATTTTTCATTCTGACTGCCCATCTGATTGAGGATGAAAAGCTGTACTAAAATTTAATTCAGTACCCAACGACTTCTGAAGGCCTTTCCAAAAGTTAGAAGTAAACCTAGGATCACGATCCGATACAATGGAGAGAGGAACTCCATGTAACCTGACTATCTCTTTAATATACAAACGGGAAAGTTGATTAAGAGAGAAAGTATCTCGTATAGCAAGGAAATGAGCAGATTTGGTCAAGCGATCAACAACAACCCAGATTTCATTATTACCTTGAGATGTCTTCGGTAATCCAACAACAAAGTCCATGGATATATTCTCCCATTTCCAGTCTGGCACTGGTAAAGGCTGAAGCATCCCTTTCGGTAACTGCCGCTCTGCTTTAACCTGCTGACAAGTCAAACACTTCACAGTAAAATCAACAATATCTCTTTTCATTCCATCCCACCAGTAATACTCCCGCAGATCTATATACATCGTAGTACTACCCGGATGAAATGAAAACGGAGAACTATGAGCTTCACATAACAACTCTCTCTTCAACTGTGAATCACAAGGAACACACAATCTCTTCCCAAATCTCAAAACGCAATCATTATCAATGTTGAATTCAAAAAACTTACCTTTCTGAACCAGCTCTACCTTTTTCTGCAACTCACTATCTTGCTTCTGTGCCTGCTTGATTCTATCTGATAGAGAGGATCTCACTGATACCGGAAACAAAACAGAAGGACTTCCTGCACCAACAACTTCTATGCCAAAGATCATCAAATCGTTAACCAAAGGATCACGTTCCAAACGCAACATTGTTAATGAAGCATTACTTTTCGACTCAAAGCATCAGCCACTTTATTTGCTTTTCCCGGATGGTAATGAATTGTACAATCATAATCCTTGATTAATTCCAGTCATCTCCTTTGTCTCATGCTTAACTCTTTCTGAGTGAATATATACTTTAAACGTTTGTGATCGGTATATATTTCACACTTTACTCCATACAAATGATGCCTCCAAATTTTTAAAGCAAAAACAACAGCAGCTAATTCCAAATCATGTGTAGGGTAATTTACCTCATGAGTTTTCAACTGTCGTGAAGCATAAGCAATTACCTGATCATTCTGCATTAGGACGCAACCAAGTCCTTTCAATGAAGCATCACTGTATATAACAAACTCACCATTCCTGGAAGGTAGTGCCAAAACTGGAGTATTCACCAATCTTCTCTTCAATTCCTGAAAACAATCATCACATTATCTTGTCCAGATAAACTTAACACCCTTTCGAGTTAGCTTAGTCATTGGACTAGATAATCGTGAAAAATTTCTAACAAACCTTCGGTAATAGCCCTCCAAACCAAGGATGCTACGAATCTCGGTTACATTTGTGGGTCTTGGCCATTCTTCCACAACTTTTGTTTTTGCAGGATCAACAGTTATTCCATCTTTAGAAACAATGTGACCAAGGAAAGAAATTTGTTGCAACCAAAACTCACACTTGCTGAATTTCCCATACAGTTTATTTTATTTTAAAGTTTGCAAGATAACCCTTAAATGTTTTTCATGCTCCTCTTTACTTTTAGAAAACACCAAAATATCATCAATGAAAACCACCACAAAATTATCCAAGAACTCATTGAAAATCCTATTCATTAAGTCCATGAATACAGTAGGTGCATTGGTTATCCCAAAAGGCATTACTAAAAATTCATAATGGCCATATCTCATACGGAACGCGGTCTTCGGAATATCTGCCTCTTTTACATTCAGCTGATGGTACCCCGATCTCAAGTCAATCTTTGAAAAAAACTGATCTCCCTGTAGCTGATCAAACAAATCATCGATATGAGGAAAAGGATATTTGTTCTTAATAGTGATATTATTCAAGGCTCTATAATCAATGCAAAGGCTCATAGAACCATATTTCTTTTTAACAAATAAAATAGAAGCACCCCATGGTGAAGTGCTAGGTCTAATGAAACCTTTCTATAATAAATCTTGCAATTTCTCCTTCAACTCTAAAAGTTCAATTTCTTCCATTCGATAAGGGGGTTTTGAAATTGGCTTAACATTAGGAACTAAGTCAACAGTAAACTCAACTTCCCAATCTGGTATTATTCCAGGAAACTCATCAGGAAAAACATCAGGATACTCATTTACCACTGGCACATCATTAATCTGAACAGTTCCTTTATTTTCAACGATGTGTGCAAGGTAACATTCATTTCCATCTTTCACAAGTTTCTCGGCCTCTTGATATGTTATCAAATGTAAGGGTTCATTCTTGTAAACAAACTGAAAGTCTTTCTGAAAAGAAACTTCTTTAGCTCTACATTCAATCTTAGCATAGTAAATAGAGAGCCAATCTATACCCATGATAACATCAAAATTTACTAGAGGTAGAACAATAAGGTTTGCAAGTAGGTTCTTTCCACAGATAAGGATAGGAAGATTCTTATAAATTCTTTTTGCCTCAACATTTCCCCCAGGTGTTTTTACCAAAAGTTCAGGAGTCATTTCTTGAGATGGTATTCCCATTTTACTAGAAATGTTTTCAGAGATGAAAGAAATGTGTAGACCCCAAATCAAACAACACACTGGAATAATCTGAAAAAACAAACAAAGTACCTGATACAACTTCATTTGATGGCCCGACATCTGCTGAAGTAGTTGCAAAGGATTTCACCACCCCTTTCTGCTTGTAGTCTATCTGCTTCCCATCACTCAAGCTCTTTGTCGGACACTCGTTTGTAGAGTGACCCATCTCATTGCACTTATAACATTTCACTAACTGTAAATCAAATTTGTTCTTACCTTCACCTTGATCCTTTTCAGTGCAATCACGAGCCTTATGTCCCATCTTACCACATCGGTAGCACTTCCCAGAATTCAAAAGTCATTCCCCAGCATGCCTTTTGCCACATCTATCACAAACTGGAAACTTAGTTCTCTTACCATCAGACTTTTTTGAAGAATTCTTACCTTTCTCCTGCCACCTCGGTCTCTTCTTCTGCTGGTTGTTATAGAAAACTTGGTCATCGGTAAACTCCATTTCCACCTTTTCAGCACATCGAACAAGATTTTCATAACTTTTAAACTCACGAGAAGCTAATGCCCTTCGATACTTTGGCTTTAATCCTGAGTAGAAATGATTGATTTTACTATCAAGGTCCCGGATAAAATTTGGAGGATACCTTGCCAATCGAGTGAACCTTTCTTCATAGGCAGCCACTGAGTCTTCCTCTTGCCTCAATTCCAAGAATTGCTTTTCCATCCTAAGTCAAACAGCCTTAGGAAAATACTTCTCAAGAAACATACCTTTTAATTCATCCCAGTCAAGAGAATCAATCTCATCGGCGTCCCTGATATTTTTAACCATAGACCACCACTGATCTGCTTCACCCTCCAAACGGTAAATAGCAAGACTACCTTTTGATTGTCTGAACACCCCATGACATCAAAAATCTTCTCCAGTGCTTTAATCCACCCTTCAGCTAGCACAGGGTCAGATGATCCTCTGAATGATGGTGGATGTTTCCTCATGAAATGTTACACCACTGACATGTTCCTCTGCGGTTGTTCTGGCTGATCTCGTGCATGGATACCACCGCCATTTATCGCTTGAGTCAACTGCGCCATTACTGCAACAAACTGTTCAGTTCCAATTCCGACCATTTCTGGATGCTGATTCGGATGGTTATTTCCTTCTATATGCCTTCCTAGCACTGCTTCCCTGTTTCCTCTGCGGAAAACCATTCTGAACAAACATGTCTTAGATGAAGCAACATGGTAATCTTTAAATGCTATATCACTTCAAAAAAAATTATTTTGGATAATTATTTAATAAAATTATAACTCCTGAAGTTATCTAAACCGACCTTTGATACCAGATATAAGGCCCCAGCCTTAAACTTTACTTAATCTTGAGTTATTACAAGATTACACATTGAGGATCTTTTCGGGTTTAGAGTTTTAGAGAATTAGATCATAAAACTTGCATTACATTCCACATATAAAAAAAGTGGTTACATAAAGATAGTATTATTCATTCCCATCAATGGAAACACAGTTAAAATAAAACATGGATTATTTCTTGACACATCCTTGACTCTATCATCTTATCATGTACTTTTCCCTTGACCTGTGAAAAACATTTCAAAAACTTGGGATGAGCATAAAAACTCAGTATGGGTTATAAAAAAACATGGAAAGGAAACATGAGTTCATATATAAATAAGAATGAAATCATACTTTACCCATAAAACATAGGAACTTTAACATACCTCATAAAATCATGAATAAATCATAGAAATCATAAGACATAAAGGTAACTTGAGGCATTCATAACATTCTTACGTAGGGAGTAACCCTCTTGGTTACGTTTGGAATACCCATCACAGTATGTTCCCTAAATCTCTTCGGAGAAACCTTAACGTTTCACTCCTTCGCGTTACCCAATGCATTGGAGAGCTATAATGGGCTCACCCGCCCTTAGTTTATCACGGAACCACCCGTCTTCATAATAATGCCCAAGAACCATAACATAATCATATCACATAAAACATGCATAAAGGAAACATAAAATTTCCACATTTCAATCACGAGATATCAATACAACACATTGATATTAAAACATTATGAAAACCATTTTTAATACCAAAGTAAAACATGGTATTTATTTTTCGTTTTAAAAAAAAGGTATGGCTTGTAGAGGAAGCCGAAACTCAAATAACGGTCACGACGGCGGAGAAGTCGTTGTTGCCGCATACGTACGACAAAAACATTCCCTTTTGTCATTTAGTAAATGCTTCGTATAAAAAATATTTCTTTTGAATAAACATAAAAGTCAAAGGGGGTTTATACACCGTATGAAAGAAAGTTGTGTATAAAATAAAATATGCCTCAATGAATGGAGATTGAGACGAAGTCCCATACCTCGTATCCGACTTGACCCGACCGTTCTTTAATCTCCTGAATAATAAACATGAGTTAATCTCTACTTGCTTAAGAACCTTTTTCAAGTTCATTATTCCTTTTATACCATGTTATGAACATCATGTAATCAGTTAAGTTAAAAATGTTCATTTTGTTGGTATTTGGTTCTTAAGTCAAAAATAGACTTCTTACACTTAAATGTTTTTAATTTGGTAAAATGTTCATTATATCCAGAATGTTATTCATGATGTAGATATCATATATGTCATATATATCCAGTAAATACATGCATTTATAATATTACATAATCATTTAGAGGTAAGAAATGAAATGCACCGTTCATGGAGACAGTAAGCCATACGTACGCATGAACGCTACTTTCATTTCTATTTCGTATTTTATAGAATGGAATTATAATGATATAAAGTTACATTATAATTCCAGTATAATATCATATATAATATCATAGTTCCATCCTTTATATGTCCCACATATGGTATTTAACGAATCAAATCACTTTGAGGGGGCGGTAGTCCGCACTTCCTAAAATGAAGATATCGTGTTTACCCATAATGGAAACCATAAAGGTATGCCCAAAATGAAAAAAACAGAAGCTTAAGGAAAACATAAACATATTATATATCATATATAAAAATAGTGACATCATAATGGCCACCTTTGAAGGTGTTAAATGAGTATTGAACAATCATCGTTTCGGGAGGCAGAATTTCGCCATCCACGGAAACCGTATGTTCTTTAACCATTTGATGCAGTTGTGTGAGAGTGTAGCTCAAATAAATCTTATAACAACATCCTAGTATATTGAAGATACTGGTTTTGTTACAAAAGAATTAAATAAAAAGAGTTTAGGCTGTTGGAGAAGCAAAATAAAACAAATGAACATGAGAGAATGAATTACCTTAAAAAGTGTAACTCCTTTGGATTTGTACCTAAAGGCATCCTTTGAAAGGATTCTGCCCAAAGGGAATCCTATAGGATGAGGAGAGGGATGTGGAGAGAGTAAATGGGCAGGGGTTGGCCGAGCCAAAGGCTTGAGTAGTGTGTGAAATGAGGTAGAGGTGGGGGCCTTTTATAAGAGGAGAGGAGGGCACTTTTAGAAAGTAAAGAAATATTACTTTATTTGAAAATGTGTTTCGGTTTCAAAAGGTCCCACATTGTTATAATTCGTGGATAAGGTGATAAGGCTTCGGAATCCACTCATCCAATAAGTGTTGGACATGTGTAGTTCATAGATTTTACATTATCTTTCCATTTTATTTAAATCGTCAAATAATGATGTCATCGCTGCATCATTATTATGTCATAAATAATTTAATTTATTTAATGTCTAAAAATCATAAAAAAATACTATGATGTAGGAAATCTTTTTAGATTTCCAATTACTATTTATAATAAAAAATCTTATCTTTATAACCCCATGTAAAATATTTTTTCGTAAAACATGTTATGTTTGTGTCATTTTTACTTTTACATTAAATAAAAAGTTATTTATGTCATTTCCCAACCAAAATGTCTCCATGGGGTCCTCAAGTTTACCCATGGCTTGTCTTGGTCGTCCATGACACAACCAATAAGGTTGGGACATGTGTCTAGGTCATTTCATATTATTAAAGCATTATTTATACCTTAAACTACACTAATTACCACTAATCGCGATTAAAAACTTAATAAGTTACTATTCATCAAAAAACTATTTTAATCTCATTGAACCACATTTTACATCTTAATGACAACCATGTATTTCGGATTTTCAAAATTCAATACACATTAGTGGTAAACATTCATTTAACTGAAAAATCAGTTTGCTTGATTACCACTTAGTGGTTTCACTATTCATCAAAAATTGAAGTTTTTCAGAAAATTACCAAAAATTCACCCTAAGATATATTTGATATTCCGAATTCAAAAATTAAGTCTATTTTACAAAATTCAAATCATAAAAGTCACATTAATTAATTTAATAATTAATTCCCACTGCCAGAGCAAATAGCGTGTTTTTACAAAACAATAAGTATCAAATGATTGACACCAGTTTAAGTCTTATTTCAAAGTGAAATTGATTCCAATGACCACCATTCGATAAAATGGTAAAAAATTATTCTAATTTCACTTCAAAACCAATTCAAAACATAATCTAATCATATAAATAAATTAGATTAAAAAGCAGTTTTGATGTAAAATGCAGTATTTTTCACTATTGATTAAAAAATGAACATTGTCAGAAAAATACCAAAAATTCACACAAGGTAAATTTTGATGTCCCAATCATAAAGGATAAGTTTATTTTGACAAAAATAGTTTATAAAATTTTCAAAATATAGATTCAAAAATGGTTTTCCATCAAAAGGCAGTAAAACAATCTTTTAAGAATATTAGTGTATTCCATGCATAAGATTGTATTTATTTTCATTTTAAGCCTCTATAACACTATCTTAATCATTAATAGACATAGATAAAAATATCTAATATTCATTACTTACATGGGATGTTACACCAAACCTCCTGTATAATGATTTAAATAATGTCATTGACTTATTCCAGAATCATACTCATTGTTATGATATCATATATGGTTCACTTATGACTTTATTTTACCCGTTCTTTTTTAAATTCAATGTTGAAGAGTGTTTTGGGTAAAATCGTTTCATTTGTCGTCTGTGTTTTGACTTTTAATTGTTCATATGATTACTTAGATCATGAATACTTAATTCCAGAATATAAACATGATTTATATATAATATATATTCATAATATACATATATACAATAGATCAGTAAATGTAAAGAAATACACCGTTCATGGAGACGGTAGGCCGTATGTACGCATGAACGCTGTTTTCGTTTCCTTATTGAGTTGAATGGAATTAAGTAGATGACATAAATATATATACAAATATATCCAGTATCATTATTATGTCATATATTTCATGATTACTTATTATATATACTTTATAATCATTCATGAATGGTTAACGTGGAGAATGAATCTCATCACGTCATGGAGACAGTAGTCCGTACGTACGCACGAGCGATGATATCGTTCTCATGATTGTGGAATTGTATTTGAGTGTATGTATACCATTTCAAAATCAATATCACTTTACAATAATCATATATAGTTATTATTTACACCATTATACCCATCCAAGTAAGGTGGTGGTGGAAAATAGATTACACCATGGCGTGGAGACGGTATTCCGTACGTACGCACGCGCGGTGATTTCGTTTTCTGTAAGATGGATAGATGGTGAAATAGGGTTGTTTCATACTTATAATAACATATCAGTATATGAGTGATATTTATGTTATTAATTCATAATGAAACAACCTATTAATAATAACTGGAAGAAGAAATAATGTTGAAAGAATCGGTAACAGACATTACCTCTTCTTTGAAACGCCTCTTTGAGTTCTCCTCTTAGGGCACTAAAATTGGTCTTTGAAGAAGACCAGGACCTCTAGGATGTTTCTAGAGAAGTGGATAAGAGAATTTTTCAGGGGTTTTTCGAGCATGAAGGCTCAAAGTGGTGTGAGGAAGAGAGGGAGGAGGTGCTCTTTTATAAGGGAGGAGAGGGGCACCTTTTGAATAACTAAAAATATTATTTTATTATAAAGCCAAATTCTGTTTTAAATACCTCCAAATTGATTTATTTCACAGCTAAGGTGGGGATGGGTCGAAATCCTCTCATCCAATAGATTTTTGACAAGTTTAGTTTCCTATTTTAACTTTATCATTTAGATTTAACATTAAGTTAGATAATTTTACTTTTACCGTGTCTTTTTGTGTTCTTAGAATATAAAGTTAATAAACTTACTATAAGAAGCCAAACGAACCCCAGGTTGTTTATTATTAATATATATAACCTTATCTAAGTCATTTGGCCGATCCTTAGATTTTGAGGAATAAAATAACAATTTATAATATAATATTTGTTTTTAAAAACTAGTTTTTGTAAATTTTGACACTATTTAGTAATTGATTTTTTTTGAAAATCATTACAGAATGATTAGTTTGAAAAAAGTTATTTAAATCAATAATAACATGTAATATTAACCTATAAAATTAGTGTAATTCATAAAATGTCTCAAATTACATTTATTTGGATATTTATAACATCAATTATGTCAATATTTCATTAGTAAGACAATTACTGCATCATATTTGTGTCATAATAAATTAACTTATTTAATGTCTAAAAATTACAATTAAAATACCATTATATAGGAAATCTTTTTAGCTTTCTAATGAACATTTATAGTTGAATTTATCTTATGTATAACCCTATATTAAAATTTATATACTTATTAAACATTGATTTTAACTATTTTAACCCTTCTTTAAATAAATTAATAATAAATGTCCTAATCTAATACAAGTGGACCTAAATGGACATATTTTATTCCTAAGGTTGTTTTTGGTCGAATTAAACTTATCCAATAGAATATGTACATGTGTTAGGGTAATAATAATATCATTTTTACCGTTAATTACCCTATTTACTTTTAACCGTGGTAAATAAAAGTAAAAAGTTACTATTCACCAAAAATTATTTTCATCCCATTGAACCACATTTTACTTACTGACATCAACCATGTCTCTAGGTTTTTTGAAATTTTACTCACAGAAGAGGTAAAATTAAGTTTTATGAAAATTTCAATTTTTTAACTACCGCTTAGTGGTTTCACTATTCATCAAAAATTGAATGTTTTCAGAAAATTACTAAAAATTAAGCCTAAGCTATATTTGATATTATGAACTCAGAAATTATGTCTATTTTACCAAATTAAAAACATATCAGTTGCATTAATTAATTTAAAAATTAATTCCCGTCGTCAAAACAAATAGCGTGTTTTTAAGAGATAATAACTATCAGAAGATTGACCCTTGTTTATGTTTGGTTTAAAGGTGAAATTACATCTAATGACCAACATTTTATTAAATTATAAAAATATATTCTAAATATACTTTAAAACCACTAAAATTAATAATTTATCCCTATTAATTATTTCGATTAAAAAGGTTTTTTTTTAATTAAAAGTTAGTAATTTTCACTATTCATTAGAAAATGAAAGTTATCTGAAAAGTACCAAAATTTCACCTTAGGCTAAATTCGATACACTGAATCCAAATATTAAGTCCATTTTGAGAGATAAAATTTCTAAAATTTTAAGAGGTGGTTATTACTATTCATAACGGCTAGTTTTAATAATATTTTAATAGCATATCGTTGTTTAGTGAAACTCGGTATTGCGTACTACACACGCTATCAAGGAAAGACGCGATTGCGTGTAATGCAAGGAAAATCCAGGATGTGTGTTGTGCAAGCTCATTTTCTTGAAGCGTACAACAGAAGACATTAATGAAATTAAAATGAATATTTCTCATAAAATCTCTAGGTGTTACATTCTACCCCCCTTAAAATGAATTTTGCCCTTGAAATTTGTCAGGGTTATAAATGGTTTACTATTCGATTGTTTATTTAATAGAAACCCACATCGTAAAAAGGAATTACAAAACCAATCATTAAAATCAAAATTACGAAATGTAATGGTTACCTAAATAAACTAATCTCTTGGTTTCCACATAGGTGAAAATATGGATATGGAAGAGAAATCTAACCATCCAGTTCTGATGGAGAGTGGTAGAGAACATGGCTATGGAAAATCCAGCAATCACAACGATATAAATTTGAGAATATCGAAGGTACCATCTGATTAATCAGATATAAGAGCACTAGGGCAACATTTTTGGCTTTCAAGATCATTTCCCTAATGTTGATGAATTTGAATTAGTTTAAATACATACTTTATTTTGGTACAATCTCACTGTTGTTCGTGCCTTGAACAATTTCCACTTCATATCATAAAGAAATGAAGTTGAATTTGTTATTCGTGAAGTGTTAGTAGATCTTGTGATAGAATGATGGGTCATTCCATCTGTCTCAAACAAAAGGTTAGAAAAGTTATCAAAAAAGATGTATGTCCATCTATAGTGAGATCAATCATATATGGTTCCTAAAATGGACTTATAATTCATATATCATTCTGCTTAATATAATAAAACTAGTTTCTACTAAACAGGGACTTCATGTAGGCTAGTGGTAGGCGATAAAGGCCAGTCGCACTTCGGTTGTGGGTTCGATTCCCACAGCCTTGTCCGACGCGATGGGTTGTCTCTTGTCCTGCAGGTTGTCCTTTTTCAAAAACTACATTACTATAACATCCCATAAATAATATCAAAAAAAAAATTCTATCCTTAAACAATACTAACTTATGTCCAACATAATCCATTCCAATCTTTAGGATTATCTAAAATACTTCGTTCCAAGCTCATAGTATAAATAAAATGATTACTTGAAATGTCATCAACCAAGCATGTGAATACCATCATTTATCCTCCATATATCTTGTTGGTCACATTCCAGTTATGTGAATACCTTAATCGTGTATTCTCTTGAAAAATGAATACCCATTAAACCTTAGTGAAAACATGAATGCAGATAAAAGTTAACACTTTCCACATACCAAAATCCTCAAAATTCTATATACTCAAACCATGATATCACTTAGTCTTTATATCAATCATGAGCTCATGAATACAATCAAACATTTAATTTTCTCCTTATCCCTTCATTATGTGCATATCATTTATATTCCAAAAATATATGAATAACCATTAATGGATACTAGTACCATTAATCATACACTTTCAAAACTCAAGGAAAGAAATAGTTTAACAATCCTTAGATGTCTCTTTATTCCATAGTACCATGAGATTACTTATTCAACATTACACTTGATAAACATGAAAGCATTCCACTACCTTCATAAACCATTAACCAAGCTTCAACAATTCTTTCATCTCACATATCATTTGTAGTCTCTTCATCATCATTAACATAAATACTACCCATACGACCATACTGATTCTCTTCATGGGTCTTTACCTTAGGGAATTGGTCTGCATAATGCCCGTACATTCCACATTTAAAACATTTATCCATTGCTGATGTCGTAGCAATACCATTATCCTCATCCATGGTGTTAACTGAACCTTTTCCTTTGCACTTATTGGCTTTGTGCCCTTCTTTTCCACACCCAAAGCATCTTCCAGTTCCCTTGAAACAATCTCCTCAATTCCTCTTCCCACATGATTTACATGAGGAAAATTGAACTTTCTTTCCTTTATGATAATCAGGAAACTCCATCTTTCTCTTATTATCTGAGTCGGGAAACTTACCAAAGTTGAGATTATTGATCATATTATGAGATTTCTGATTAG
This sequence comes from Viscum album, assembly GCA_963277665.1. NCBI lineage: Eukaryota > Viridiplantae > Streptophyta > Magnoliopsida > Santalales > Viscaceae > Viscum > Viscum album. The sequence continues at coordinate 144,450,619 of OY728133.1, read as the reverse complement.
GCATAATAACGATGTTTGGACTTCCAAATCCCGTTTCATTTGGTTTCTCATGAATAATATCATTCCATTGTCCGCCATATCCTCCATTATCATGAATCGTCCTGTTTCCAACCATTTTCTAATACCCAAAAAGAATAGTGTGAGAGGAAAAAAATCATGCTAAGGAAAACAACATAGTAAAGGGGGAGCACCCTCAATATCTAACATCTTAGGTTAAATTATAATATTGTTACCGTAGTTCTAGGACTATATCCTATACGAATACTTATCCTTAGGGACATCCCTAGACACACCTTAGAAATATCTCTAGGGAAATCACTAACATTTTTTGCATCCTTGATTCCAAAGGTTGACTAAACCTTTCCTCTGATACCAACTGTAAAGACCCGAAGCTTAAGGTACATGGACATTACATTACTTTTTCGGAATACATAGTACATAACATAAACACACACACAAGGACCGTAATAGTTTAGTGTCTTTGGAAACTCGGAATATAATTTTCTAATCATGGTGAAAGATCTTCAATATCTCCCATAAAGATCTTCCCCTTTTTTATTACCTAAAACCTTTCTTTATATCATGGGGAAAAGAAAACATAAAATGGTGAGCTCAAATGCTCAGTAAGGGTAAACAAAATAAATACCAATCACATCGTATTCATAAGAACATAACATTTTGGAAATCGTAACATGCAAAAGAGATCATAATATCATAACATGGGATAAATCATAGTAGTGAAATATAATCCCAATAATCATAACATAAAACATGAAACTTTTTGTCATGCACAATTAATCATATAGAATCATTTCTTATTAGTCAAGACTCATTTCCAAGACTATCATTGTGGACGAAGTCCATTTCTGTACCGAGTTCACTCCTCGTTTCAGTCAGGTTTCACTGAATCGGTTTAACCTGCCTCTCCAGCCATGTCTATCTCATGAGATATAAAATCTCTACCCAATGCATTGGAGGAAGATATAGGTCCCACCCATCTCATAATGATACCATTCTTATGTGTTCCACAAAATCATAAACCATACATCATAGCATAACCCATGTAATAAAAATGGGATTCTTAAACATCATGGCATCATAAAACAATTCATATAAAATAAAGGAATTCATAAAAATATTTCCATCACAACATAATCAAATCCATGTAATAATAGGGATAAAAACAAAACCCTGTATTTTCATAGATGGAAAATAATTTTGATAAAACTCTTGAACTCCATTCTTCCGGAAAATATCCTTTCTACTTCAAAAACATTTTTCCTTTCTTAACATGTTATACAATTTTAAACTAAAAGAACTTGATTAAAAATAAATATGAAAACTTGTAAGGGAATATTCTTGGAAATAATGTTTTAAAAATCCATTCATTCATTATAAGTTAAACAAACAGTCTTCTCATACTTTTGTCAGAAAAGTCAAAGATTACCTCGTACGAAAAACGACAAAAGATTCCGTTCATATCATTTACTAAAAATTCACCGAAGGGTAAAATTGGATTTAAACAATTTTAGGTGGATATAAATAATATTACATATTGAGTAAACATGGATGTGGATGATAAAATACACCCCAGTAAATACCAAAGTATAAACAATCTCGGATAAAAATGAGATTGTGATATTTTCCTTTACCTTAGGTCTGATTTGCTTCGTAAGTGTCTGAACCTCCTGTATAATGATTTAAATAATGTCATTGACTTATTCCAGAATCATACTCATTGTTATGATTTCATATATGGTTCACTTATAACTTTATTTTACCCGTTCTTTTGTAAATTCCATGTTAAAGAGCGTTTTGGGTAAAATCGTTTCATTTTTCATCCGTGTTTTGACTTGTAATTATTCATATGATTACATAGATCATGATTACTTAATTCCAGAATATAAAACATGATTTATATATAATATATATTCGTAATATACATATATATAATAGATTAGTAAATGGAATGAAATACACCGTTCATGGAGAAGGTAGGCCGTACGTACGCATGAACACTGTTTTCGTTTCCTTATTTAGTTGAATGGAATTAAGTATATGACATACATATATATACACATATATCCATTATCATTATTATGTCATATATTTCATTATTACTTATTATATATAATTTATAATCATTCATGAATGGTTAACGTGGATAATGAATCTCATCAGGTCGTGGAGATGGTAGTCCGTACGTACGCACGAGCAATGATATCATTCTCATGATCGTGGAATTGTATTGGAGTGTATGTATACTATTTCAGAATCAATATCACTTTACAATAATCATATATAGTTATTATGTACTCCATTATACCCATCCAATTAATGTGGTGGTGGAAAATAGATTACACCACGGCGTGGAGACGGTATTCCGTACGTACACACGCGCGGTGATTTCATTTTCCGTAGGATAGATAGATGGTTAAATAGGGTTGTTTCATACTTATAATAACATATCAGTATATTATTGATACTTATTTTATTAATTCATAATGAAAAAACCTATGAAAAATAAGTGGAAGAAGAAATAATGTTGAAAGAATCGGTAACGGACATTACCTCTTCTTTGAAATGCCTCTTTGAGTCCTCCACTTAGGGCACTAAAATTGGTCTTTGAAGAATACCAAGACCTCTAGGATGTTTCTAGGGAAGTTTAGAAAATAATTTGGCAGGGGATGGCCGAGCTTGAAGGCTCAAAGTGGTGTGAGGAGGAGAGGGAGGAGGTGCCCTTTTATAAGGGAGGAGAGGGGCACCATTGGAATAACAAAAAATATTTTTTTATTATAAAGCCAAATTCGGTTTTAAATAGCTCAAAATTGATTTATTTTGTAGCTAAGATGGAGATGGGTCGAAATACTCTCATCCAATATAATTTAGACAAGTTTAGGTTCCGATTTTAACCTTATCATATAGATTAAACATTAAGTTAGATAATTTTACATTCACCGTGTCTTTTTGTGTTCTTACACTATAAGGTTAATAATCGTACTATAAGAAGCCAAACGAACCCCAAGTTGTTTATTATTAATATATATAACCTTATCTAAGTCATTTGGCCGAACCATATATTTTTAGGAATGAAATAACATTTAATAATATAATATTTGTTTGAAAAACGAAATTATATCAATTTTGACACTATTTAGTAATGGATTTTTTTGAAAATCATACCAGAATGATTAGTTTGAAAAACGTTAATTAAATCATTACTAACATGTCATATTAACCTATAAAATTAGTTTAGTTCATAAAAAGTCTCAAATTACATTTATTTGGGTATTTATAACATTAATTATGTCAATATTTCATTAATAAGACAATTACTGCATCATCTTTATGTCATAAATAAATTAACTTATTTAATGTCCAAAAATTACAAATAAAATACATTTATGTAGGAAATATTTTTTATTTCTAATGAATATTTAATGTCGAATTTTTCTTATGTATAACCCTATATTAAAATTTATATACTTATTAAACATTGATTTTAACTATTTTAACCATTCTTTAAATAAATTAATAATAAATGTCCTAATGTAATCCAAGTGAGCCTAAATGGTCATATTTTATTCCTAAGGATGTTTTTGGTTGAATTAAACTTATCCAATAGAATAAGGACAAGTGTTAGGGTAATAATAATATCATTTTACCCTTAATTACCCTATTTACTTTTAACCGTGGTAAATAAATGTAAAAAGTTACTATTCACCAAAAAATTAATTTCATCTCTTTGAACCACATTTTACTTACTGACATCAACCGTGTCTATCGGATTTTTGAAATTTCACTCACAGAAGCGGTAAAATTATGTTTTATGAAAATTTCAATTTTTTAACTACCACTTAGTGGTTTCACTATAATCAAAAATTGAATGTTTTCAGAAAAATACCAAAAATTAGGCCTAAGCTATATTTGATATTATGAACTCAAAAATGATGTCTATTTTACCAAATTAAAAACATATCAGTTGAATTAATTAATTTAAAAATTAATTCCCGTCGTCAAAACAAATAGCGTGTTTTTAAGAGATAATAACTATCAAAAGATTGATATTTGTTTATGTCTGGTTTAAATGTGAAATTATATCCAATGACCAAAATTGTATTAAATTGTAAAAATATATTCTAAATATACTTTAAAACCACTAAAATTAATAATTTATCCCTATTAATTATTTCTATTAAAAAGGTTGTTTTTAATTAAAATTTAGTAATTTTCACTATTCATCGGAAAATGAAAATATCTGAAAAGTGCAAAAATTTCACCTTAGGCTAAATTCGATACTCTGAATCCAAAAATGAAGTCTATTTTGAGAGATAAAATTTCTAATATTTTAAAAGGTTGTTATTACTATTCATAATGGCTAGTTTTATTAATATTTTAATAGCATATCGTTGTTTAGTGAAACTCGGTATTGCGTAGTACACACGCTATCGAGGAAGGTCGCGATTGCGTGTAATGCAAGGAAAGTCAAGGATGCGTGTTGTGCAAACTCCTTTTGGTGTATCATACAATAGAAGACATTAATGAAATTAAAAAGAATATTTTTCATAAAATCTCGGGGTGTTACAGTAAAAAAGACAATGGACCTTTTCATTCCCCAAGTGTTCTTGATAATTCTCACATTAACATCAGTATTACCTAGGATGAAGGGTAAATGTACACATAAATAACTAGTTTATACAAAATTGAAATCATCTCCCTGTTATTTTTTCATAACTATGACCCTTCTGAGACATATAAAATTTTATACCTTTATCGACAACATGTATTAGGACCCTACCTAAAACAATAAATAATATTGAATTATGTAAAGAATACACATTGAGGATCTTTTTAGGTTTATATTTTTATAGGATTAGGACACAAAAATATCATAAAAACATGAATATTACAAGTAGACACTTCTACCCATTATAAATTTTTCATTAAATATAAACTCTTAAAAAGAAACATGTCCAGTTCTATGTTTTAGACATCATGACTTATACATGATTACATTCTTGTCTCTATTTCACTTCATGTCATGTGACTAACATTTCAATAACATGGGATGAGTGGAAAGATCAGAAAGGGATACACAAAGAATAAAAACTATTAGTTTTTAAAAACAACAAGTAAACCATAAATACATTATCGTAAGTAAAATTTTTAACCTTTATAAATTAGTAAATACTCTTCACTGAATAAAATATCATTGCTTACCCATTTGTTACCAAAAGATTACCATAAAACCCATATAAACAACACATAACTTATAAATCTTACTTTGGACATAAAAATACATAAATGAAATAACCATATGGTTGGCTTCCACACCTATGAATAAATGGAATAGTTATACGACTGACTTCCATACCCAATTCATTGGAGGTTATAAAGTAACCACCAGTCTATGTTTATAATGGCACCCACCATCATTTGGTTTATCACGTAACAACACGTCAAATGTCTAAGTACCATTATAAAATGATAACACATAAAATATTGTAAATATAAACATTTTACGAATAAAATTTCCTAATTTCAATTACAATATATCATTTCAAGATATTTGACAAAATAAATGTTTAATCAAACCATTTTCAAAAACATTTAAAATAATTAATATTGTGATTTTTGAATAAATGAGTCTCGTACAACTTTTATAATTAAAAAAAATTCATTTTAAAATAATAATTTCTATATAAATAAATCCTAAAAAACATTTTGAAAACATAGATATTAATGATAAATGTTTAGATGAATAAATCATTAAAACATTTAAAATGATATTTTAGTTAAAGTGTTTTTAACAAAAAAAGAGACAATTGAATACAAATAATTGAGGAATAACATTTAATCAGAACATTATTATATCACGGGAATAGAGGGATTCATTATATAATATTCCAAATGATAGTATATACATAGTATAAGTGTGAATTGGTGCATAACAACAATGAAGTCTCAATGGAATGTAAATTGAGACAAAATCTATTATATAGACAATATCCTTAGATAAAGGATAATGTAATGACACAATTATGTGTGAAAAATAATAATACACCAATATTGTTGGATATTCAGTGTAAATTGATCATAGGACATTCACACATGTTCTTTTTAAGACAAAACCAATGAGTTAGATGTTTAACATAATGAATGGAAATTGAGTAAAAATTACTCTTTTGAAGTTCATATAAATGACATGAGAATTCATCAATGGAGTGACTATTTCTATCCAAAGTATATACACACAAAGGGGAGTGTGAATTAAAACATAAATAAACTGACGGTCACTCCACATAGAATCATAGCATGACATAATTATGAACTAGCACGTTAACCCAAGGAATGAAATTTGGGTTAAAATGTATCATTACCGATTTGGTAACATATGAAACATACAACATATTATATAAGAATCATTAAATTAAGATGTAAATACCCATAAAAGAGATTATATTAAATAAATAGTAAAAATAAAGGGTAGTAGGTACACCACACAAAGTAAATAGTGACAAATAGAGCTTGAATCTCACCGGAATAAAAAGTGAAATAAAACCTTTACCACGTTGTAATCAATTGAGTCGAATGACCAAAAGTTAATAACCACCAATTGAATCACAGAATAAAATGATTATAAATACAATCATGCTAAAATATATCAAGTGACAGATTACAATACCCCAAATGAAATAAAGAGGTGGTGAACAAGGGAAATCTCATAGAATTAAATGTGAGATAAGAAACCCCTTACCTCGTGTCAGACGTTAGTTGTTTGTTATTTGTTCTTAATAAATAATAAACATAAGGTAATTTATATTTTATTAAGAACCTTTTTGAAGTTTATTATTCCTTTTATATCACTTATTACCTTGTTATAAACAATACGGAATCATCAATGTTAATAATGGTCGTTTTGTCGATATTTGGTATTTGAGTCAAAAATTGTCTTCTTATAATTACATGTTGTCCAAATGGTAAAAATATCATTATATGTATAATGATACTAATTATTTAAATATAAAATATATCATATATATCCAGTATGTACATGTATTTATAATATTACTTAACATTTGGAGATAATAAATGAAATCCACCTTTTATGGAGACAGTAAGTCGAACTTACGCATGAACACTATTTAAATTTCTATTTCGTATTTTAATGGAATGGAAACATAAATAAACACAAGTATTTTATAATTCCACTATAATATCATATTAAATTTCATTAACTCTACCCTTTTTACATTCGACATAAGGCATGAACTATTCATATCACGTTGAGAGGGTGGTAGAAGGCACTTCCTCAAATGAGATTATCGTATTTACCCACTATGGAAACCGTAAAGGTATTCTATAAATGATAAATACATAAGAATAAAAACAATATAAATATTATATATATCATATATAAATACAGTTCCATCATAATGTCCCCCATGAGTGGTGGATGGATATATTTGAATAATCATCATTTCGTGAGGCAGTAGTTCACCGTCCATAGAAACAGAATGTTCTTTACCAATTAGATGGCGGTGTGTGTAATTTTTGTTAGAATTATTCACATAAAAAACCTATTATATTGAGGATAATTTTCTTGTTATAATATAATGTAATAAAAAGAGTTTAGGGTGTATGATAAGTAAAATAAAACAAAAGAATGTAACGATTTTAAGAGAATCCTTTACCTTTAATTCAGGTAACTCCCATCGGTTTGACCCAAAAGGAATACTTGAAGTGTCTTATTCCTTATTTATTTATTCTAGGAAGAATATAGGGCTCTTGAGAGCTTATTTGGGAAGGGCATAGATGTGACAAGGGGCTTGAGAGGTGTGGTTAATGGGTAAAATGTGAGGGCTTTTATAAGAGGGGGTTATTTAAGAAAGTGTTAAAATATTACTTTATTATATAATGATTTTCAGATTCTAAAGGTCCTAAACTCATTAAGGTCAATGTAAAGATGACTCATGGTCGAATTGAATTCATCCAATAAGAATTGGATAGGTTTTATATGTTATTTTAATATTTATAATATTATTTATTTAAATGATTTATTAATGAGGTAAACACAACTTAATTATTATTTCATAAATAATTTAATTTATTTGATATAAAAAAATAATAAATCAAATAACATGATGTAAGAATAATTTTTATCTTTCCAATGAATCTTTATATTTGGAAACATATATTTTATAACCCTTTGTAAAAATTAAATTACTAAAAGATATATGCTTATGTCATTATTGTCTTTACATTAAATTAATTAATCTAAAGTATCATTTTCACTCATAAGTAGCTCCCTAGGGTCCCTAAATTAATTAATGGATCCCCATGGTCTTCCAAGACTCATCCAATATGTATAAGATATGTTTTAATATTATTTTATATCATTATAATATTCATTTTATATGGAATTCTATATTTTCCTATAAATGCGATAAGTAAAAGTCAAAAGGTAAAAATCAGAAAAAATATATTTTCATCTTATTGAACCAAATTATATTTATTAATAACAACAATGTATTCCATATTTTTGAAATTCAATTCAATGAATTGGTATAATTTCATTACAATGTAAACAGTAAATTTTTTAACAACTATATAGGGGTTTCACTATTCATAAAAAATTGATGTTTTTAAGATAAATACCAAAAATTAGGCCTAAGATATATTTGATATTACAAATTCATAAATTATTTCTATCTTAAAGAAATAATAACATCTATTTTTCAATAATAAGTTTAAAATTATTTCCCATTGTGAAAACAAATAGAGTGTTTTTAAGAAACAAAATCTTTCATAAGATTGAAACTTGTTTATGTCCAATTTCAATGTGAAATTCATTCCAATGACAACCATTGGATTACTTGGTAAAAATATAATATAATTAAAATTTAAACCAATTAATAAAAAATATATCCATATAAATAAATAACATTTAAAATTAGATTTGAATTAATATACAATATTTTTCAGTATTCGTCAAAAAATGAATTTTATCTGAAAAAAATTTCCCAATATGAATTTTGATGTCTTTATTCTAAATAAGACTACTATTTTTTCAAATAGAAAATATAAAAGTTACAAAAACATGATATAATGAGGTTTCGATATTAAAAGGCATTAAATCAACCATTTAATGTAAATTATTCTTAAAATTAAATTTATTCACATTTTAAGCCGCTGTCTTTTATTGGATAAATGTAAAAACATTTAAAAAACATGTATAATAATATTTTAGTTTGTTCTGTTCATTCCCACCAACACACCTACTAAGCGTTAACTACCATTTAAAATAAATATATTATATTATTATTTTTCATTATGACCCAACATTGTGTGCAACGATTGATTTCAAAGAAACTTATTGTTTTGTATCAGTTACACCATCAAACATAGCATGCACATTAATGTAAAATTAATAATTAATTTACAAATATTAATAAATATGAAAATTTCATATTCATTATTTACCTAGGATGTTACATCTTCCTCCCTTTTGGGAATTGCATCCTCAGAATTTTAAAATTGGGCTTGGAAACATCATTGAATGTCACAGATCGGAAAAAGTGTAAATAAAAATATCAAATTAAAAAAAAAGTTGTACACAAAGGTCACCCAAGAAAATAGATACTAAGATTCCATGAAAACATGGATATGGAAGCGAAGCTAACTCTCATAGATTAATAGAGAGTGACTGAGAACATGATCATATAAAGCTAACCACCACAATACAATATATTTGTTGTTGGATAAAAGTCTAAAGATAAAAGGGGGATTATAAGTTTTTTACTTCATGATACTTTTCATAGAGTTGACGAATCTTATTAATAACTAAACAATAATTTTAAGGAAATATAATTACTTGTCATGTATAGTGTCATCCTTTAATAAATTTCTACCACAAACTCATCTTTTCTCCAAACTGTAAGTATTATAGATGATCTGGCCACACCTAATGTGCTAGAATAAACTTCTAGAGTGTCACAATGTATAAAAATGATGAACTATATATTTACAATATCTTTAGACATCAACCAATACCAAAATTGGTTAGTAGATGATTAGAAAATTCCCATAAAGGATAATCTTTTACAAAAAGAGAAACTACTCATAATCTCCAAAATTTGTGAAAAAAATACCCAATGATCAACAAAGAACATTATATAAACAACTTTCCATAAATTTATTCAATATAATTGAAACTATTATTGAAACCAAAATCATAGAAGGATTTAATCACATAATCTTTCATGATAAATCATAACATTTCTCTCCAAATAACACCAGTTACTCTTAAAGTCTCAGACTGAAATGTAAATAACCTAATCACATATTCTCCTTTATAGATTAATAATTTTCATAGATATCCCAGAATAAACATATTATTGTTTCATGAAACCATATAACAATAAAGAATTAGTCATACTAACCAGGGACTTCTCGTAGTCCAGTGGTAGGTGATAAATCACAATCGCACATTGGTTGTGGGTTTTATTCCCATAACTTTGTCTGACGTGATGGGTTGTCATGAAGTCTGTGTGTTGTCCTTTTTCAAAGACTATATAATTTTATAACATTCCCAAAAAGTTTTAAATTAATAAAAAATATTCATAACATATTATAACCATATAGGTAATCTAATAACATTAATTTTTCATCCATAAAATGTATTAACCTGTAATTGGCTCAAATTAATGGATCATATAAACCCAAATGGTTCTTTATAAAAGTATCCACAATAGAAAAGATAATTATTCCTTGAATAAAATTTTCATATATCAAACTTCAGTATTACACAAATAATAAAAAATCTTATAATGTAATCCAAAAATCAAAAGAGACTTAATAATTTTAATAATTTCAATATACTAAAATCTACCATAACTCATGAATCCATTATATGTTGAAATTTTACTCATTCAAAGATCTTCTTTATCCATTTACCATTTCATCCCCACATATTCACAAATACATCACTCTTACAAACAAAAAACATTAATTATATCCAATGATTCAATAATATCACAACATACATTTAGAAATAACACATACCTTACATTGGTCATTGTCAGTTTCTTCAACCTCAATCGGAATGGAATTGGTTATTGATAAACAACAATTTATAAGATCATCGTGATCCCATTCCCAAAACATCATCATATGAAATATGTTTGTATAATGATCTTGCACACCACATTTAAAAAATTAAATTGATCCATCAAAATGAACTTCATTCCCTTTCATAGAGTAAAATAGATGCTTCCTTTTCCATGGTTGTTTATTAATTTATGACATTCACTTCCACATCTATTGAATCATCCCATCACTTTGAAACATTTTCCTATGTGGTTCTTTTCACATTAATGACACATTTGTATTTTAATATACATACCATTATGATTACTACCTGAACATCCATGAGGATTTGTTTCTCGTATATACGATGCCCTTTAAAATCACCAATGTTCAGGAGTCCAATCATGACTCCAGATAGTTGGTTGAGAATAACCACAAGAGTTTTCATTAGAGCTACCATTTCATACAATTGTTCATTCAGAAAACCGTCACACTTTTCTTAACATCTATTTTTACTTTCATGCCTTCTAGATCCAGCAATTGAATAAAACCAAAAAGGGAAGTGTGAGTATATCAGTAAAATCATCATATATTATCTTATGAGGATGGTAATCAATAAAACATTCCTTTTCATGTTATCATAAACTCTTTCGATTTATCTAAAAAACTATGACATTATCCAATATGATAACATTATGCCTATATCATTAATGATTAAATAACACCATATCCTCTAATGTTATCAAAACCGACATCTTTTAACAACTATAAGGATTCATCTTTTAACATTACATAATATTGAATTATATCAATAATTAACATTGGGGACATTTTCATGTTTATAGTTTTATAGAATTAGGAAACAAATATTTCATAACAACATGAATATTACAAGTAGACATTACTACAAAGTATCCATTATTCCTAAAATATAAACTCTTAACAAAACATGCTGAGTTCAATGTTTTAGACATCATGACTTTTCTGTGATCACAACCTTGTACCTATTCCACTTCATGTCCTATGAAAAACATTTCAAAAACCTGGGATGAGAAAAAATATCAATAAGGGAAACACAAAGAAAGAAAACTATTATTTTTTTAAATCAAAAAAATAATCCAATAATACATTATCAAAAGTAATACATTTAATATTTATGAAGTAGTAAATACTATTTAATGAATTCATGATCATAGCTTAAACTTTTGTAACAAAAATATTACCATAATCCCCATATAAATAATATATAACATATAAAGGTAACATGGGAAAGAAAAATACATAAATGGAATAACAATATGATCAAACATCCACGCATATCACAAAATGGAATATCCATACAGCCGACTTTTATACACAATTCATTGGAGGTTATAACATAACCACTTGTCCATGGTTATTTGGACACCACCTGTCATTTGGTTTATCACATAACCACCAGTAAAATGATTAAGTACCATTATAAAATAATAACACATAAAATAATGCGAATATAAAAAATTTACTAATAACATTTCATCATTTCAATTACAATATATCATTTCAAGATATTGACAATACAATGCTTAAACTAACCATTTTTAAAACCATTTAAATAATTTAATAAAGTGATTTTTGAATCAAAATTTCTCACACATGTTTGATGATTTTAAAGGAATTAACATTTTAAATCATTATCTTCCATATAAATAAATCCTAAAAAACATTTTGAAAACATGAACATTAATGAAAAATATTTAGAAGAATAAATCATTAAATCATATTTAATGATATTTTAGTTAAAGTGTTTTTAACAAAATGATAGACGCTTGATTACAAATAATTGATAAATAACATTTTATCAGAACATTATTATATCATGAGAATAAAGGGATTCATCATATAATATGTGAAAGGACAGTATATACACTGTATAAGAGTGAATTGGTGCATATAAACAATGAAGTCTCAATGGAATGTAAATTGAGACAAAATCGCTTATAAAGACCATATAATTAGATTAAGGACAAATCAATGAAATAATTATGTGTGAAAAATAAGAATAAACCAATATTATTGGATATTATATGTAAATAAATCATAGGACATTCAGACTTGTTCTTTTTATGAAAAAACCAATGACATGGATGTTTAACTCAATGACTATTAATTGAGATAAAATCACTCTTATCAAGTTGATATCGATGACATGATAATTTATAAATGGGGTGAATATGTGTATCGAATGTATATCTACATAATAGGGAGTGTATATTATGACATAAAAACCCAACAGTTATTTCACATATAATCATAGCATGACATAATTATGAATTAGAAGATTAACCAAAGGAATTATATTTGGGATAAAATGATTCGTTAATGATTTGGTAAATTATAAAAAATACACCACATGAAATAAGAATCATAAAATGAAGATGTAAATACCCATAAATGATATTATATTACACAAAGATTACCAATCATGGGTAGTATGACACCACACAAAGGAAATAGTTAAAAATATAGCATGAATCTCATAGGAATAAAAATTGAGATAAAACCCTTTACCACGTTGTAATCAGTTGAGTCATATGACCAAAAGTTAATAAACACCAAATGAATCCTATAATACCCTGAAAATAAAGGGGATCATGAAAATATATATCAAATTGCGATACACAAAACACCACTTGAAATAAATAAGTGGCAAACAATGGAAATCTCATAGAATTAAAAGTGATATTAAAAACCCTTTACCTCGTGTTTGACTTGACGTGTTTTTTTATTGTTCATACTAAATAATATTTATAGGTAAATTTATACATTATTAATAACCTTTTTCGAGTTTATTATTCCTTTTATATCACTTATTAGAACATCATAAACAATATTTAATCATTTACGTTAATAATGGTGATGTTTTCGTTATTTGGTATTTGAGTCAAAAAAATAGACTTCTTATAATTACAAGTTATTCATGTGGCAAAACGTTCATTATATCCAAGATGATACTAATAATTTATATATCAAATATATCAAATATATCCAGTATATAGATTTATTTATAATACAGTACATAACATTTGGAGATAAGAAATGAAATGCACTGTTCATGGAGACTGTAAGTCGTTCGTACACATGAACGCTACTTCCATTTCTATTTCGCTTTGTAATGGAATGCAAACATAATGATATATATGTATATTATAATTCAAAATTATTTTACAATTTATAATTTCATTAACTCTACCATTTATACATTCCACACAAGGCATGAATGTGTTATATCACATTGATGGGGTGGTAGTCCGCGCTTCCTCAAATGAGAATATCGTATTTACATACTATAGAAACCATAAAGGTAATATATAAATGGGAATTACATTATCATATAAACAATATAAATATAATATATATCATATATAAATACAGTCTCATCATATTGGCCACCATGAGAAGAGGTTGGAGATATTTTAACAGCCATTGTTTTGTGAGGCAGTAGTTCCCCATCCACAGAAACAGTATGTGCTTTACCAATTAAATAGAGGTGTGTCTATTTGTAGTTTGAATAAACATCATTAAAAAAACGTAGTATATTGATGATACTTGTGTGGATATAAAATAATGGAATAAAAATATTTTAGTGGGTTGGAGATGTAAAAATAAAAAAATGAAACAAAATAATTTAAGAGAAACTGTTACCTTTAATTCGGGTAACTCGAATTGGATTGAACCAAAAGGACCCCTTGAAGTGCCTTATGCCTAAGTTACTTATTATAGGTGGATGTTATGTCTTGAGAACTTATTTGGGCAAGTGTTGGATGAGCCAATGGGCTTGGTAGGTGTGAGTAATGAGTTAGAGGTGAGAGATTTTTTAAGGGGGGGGGGTGGGTTCATTAGGAAAGTGTGAAAATACTAATTTATTATTTTAATTTTTTTGGTTTTAAAGGTCCAAAACACATTAATATAGAATATATGATTACTAATGGTGAAAATAAATTAATCCAATATGAATTGGACAAGTTTTGGATGTTTTTTAATATTTATAATCTTATATATTTAAAAGATTTATAATTTAGGTAAACACTACACCACTATTGTGTCATAAATAATTTAATTTATTTAATGTTTAAAAATTATAACAAAACTACCATGATGTAGGAAATTTTTTTTATATTTTAAATGAATATTTATATTTTAAACGATAACTAATATAACCCTATGAAAAAAATAAATTTACTAAAATATATTTGTGTATGTCATTTTTGTCTTTAATTTAAATTAATTTATCTAAAGTATTAGTATCACTCTCAAGTGGCTACATGGGGTCCCAAAATTGACCCAAGGATAATCATCATCGTCCATGTATCATAAAATAATAATTGGAAATGTGTTAATGAAATTTATTTTTATAATAATATACTCATTACCATTAATTACCTTATTTACCTTTAACCCCCTTAAATAACTAAAATGTTACTATTCACTAAATAATTATTTTCATCTTATTGACCCAACTTTCACTTACTAATTACAACCATGTATATATGATTTTAGAAAATCAATTTACAAAAGTGGTAAAATATCATTTAAATGAAAATGTCTGCTTTTTAACTATTACCTTGTTGTTTCACTATTCATAAAAAATTGAGGTTTTTCCAAAAAATTAAAAAATTAACCATATCCGGTATTTTATATTCCAAATTAAAAATTGATGTATATAATAAAAACTTAAATACATATAAGATGCATTTATTAATTTAAAATTAATTTCTTTTTTCCGAACAAAATAGTGTGTTTTTAAGAAATAATTTCTACCAAAAGATTGAAACTTGTTTATATCCAATTTCAAATTGAAATTAAATATAATGACCACCATTAGATGAAATTGTAAAAATATAATATAATTAAAATTTAAAACAAATTAAAAATATAATCTATCTGTATAAATATATTAGATTAAAAAGAATATTTTAATTAAAATACAGTATATTTCACTATTAATCAAAAAATGAATTTAATCAGAAAAATACAAGAAATTTACACAACGTGAATTTTGATGTCCCGATTCTAAAAATGAATTTTCTTTTGTCCAATAGAACATATAAGAGAGACAAAAACATGATTTTATTAGGGTTCACCATCAAAAGGTAGAAAATCAAAATTTTAATGTAATGTATGCTTAAATTTAGATTAATTCACATTTCACGCCTCTAACGTTTATTGGATAAATGTAATATCATTTAAAAAATGTATAATCATATTGTATATTGTTCTGTTCATTCCCCCTAATACAAAGCCTATGATTTAACTACCATTTAAAATAATAATACTATATTATTATTTTTCAATATGACACAACGTTGTGTGCAACGTAATATTTCAAAGAAACCCATTGTTGTGTATCGTGTATGACATAAAAAATTTCATTCCCATTAAAATAAAATTAATTATTAATTTATATATATTAAAAAATATGAAAATGTCATATTAATTTTTTACCTGTGATGTTAAAACGTGAGTATATGAAACCCAATAATGGGTGAGATCAAGTGTTATATAAGGGTAAAGAAGGGTTTTATCAATGATCACTTGTGTATAACATGAACATATGGGTATGAGAAAGTCATCATAAATACATAAATTCCCACCGTACATATCATGATAATATTCATTAATCATGAAATAACTTATATTTGTTTATACAACACAAATGACATTGGCATCAAATAATATGATCCATGAATATATTTGTCCCCACCTCACACTAGATATGGATACAAAAGAAACTAACCCAATACATCAACCATAGGCCATGGTGTGGAGTCTAGCACGACAGGAATTTGTAAACACAATGAGGATGTTCCATAAGTATATGTATAGACTAATATAACCTTATCAATGAATAAGTGTAGATGCAAAGGAAAAATGTTACATTGGTATGAAGTAAAAAAAGAATTCATAAACACGAAGAGTATAAAAAAGTGTGGTAGTTTAAAATAAAAATGAAATCGTAAAAATACACACCCAACTAGAATGTTATATAACCCTACAAATAATAAATAATTCTACAGGTTAGAATGATCAATGAAGTTGAATCCAACACATTGATCATTGTACGTGGTCAATGTACCCAATATCCATATGATCATCTAATTTCATAGTCTAATAGACCATAAGATGCATAAGAAACCAAAAAGTTGTAGTAAAATACCATGCATGGGTTAGTATATATATAAAAAGAATGACATTATGAATCAATAAGGGGGATAAACAATATAAACAATAGAAAAAGAAATATATTAGAAGAAAATATAGTCAAACCGAACAACTCAACCAAAAAACAAGAGTTAATTTAAACACATCAAAATATAAGGGGATAAACATGATGAGTAGATGAACAACTCCTTTAGAATCACCACCTAGAAGAGGAGACATTACTCATCCATCCATGATATGATAGTCACTTAAATAACATTGGATACTCGAGTATATTCTACTCTCAAGTAAGGTGAGTACCCAAATCCAAGCTATTGACATGTGAAGATTTATATATAAATACATATTCTAAAAAAAAGAAAAAAACGAGAGTGTAATGGGATCTCTATATAACAACTCTGTGTAATAAGAAAATTATAAAGTCATTCCAAAGACCCATTAACGATGCCCAAAACTTCATCAATCCTCATATATGTAACAATAAAAGTAAATCCACACCTTAATGTTATGTTGTATAATTGAGGCGCTGGCATCTCAAAGTAGGGGACATGATTCATAGTGATTCAGGGAGGTTACACTATAAAATATTCAATATGGGACCCATTCAAATGGTTATGCGGGTTGCTATATGAATGTATTTGTAGAGGTCCCACACCCAATATTTTAACAGCCCGAGATTTTATGAAAAATATTCTTTTTAATTTTATTAATGTCTTGTGTTGTACGCTACAACAAAAGGAGCTTGCACAACACGCATCCTTGACTCTCCTTGCATTACACGCAATCGCAACCTTCCTCGATAGCGTGTGTAGTACGCAATACTGAGTTTCACGAAACAACGATATGCTATTAAAATATTATTAAAACTAGCCGTTATGAATGGTAATAACCACTTTTAAAATTTTAGATAAATTTAGCTCTCAAAATGGACTTCATTTTTGGATTTGGAGTATCGAATTTAGCCTAAGGTGAAATTTTGGAACTTTTCGGATAACTTTCATATTCTGATGAATAGTGAAAATTACTAAATTATAATTAAAAACAACTTTTTTAATCGAAATAATTAATAGTGATAAATTATTAATTTGAGTGGTTTTAAAGTATATTTAGAATAAATTTTTTCAATTTAATACAATGTTGGTCATTGGTTGTAATTTCACATTTAAACCAGACATAATCAAGTGTCAATCTTTTGATGGATATTGCTTCTTAAAAACACGCTATTTGTTTTAACAGCGGGATTTAATTATAAAATTAATTAATGAAACTTCTATGTTATGAATTTGGTAAAATAGACTTCATTTTTGAATTCAGAATATGAAATATAACTTAGGATGAAATTTTGGCATTGTTCTGAAAAACATCAATTTTTGATGAATAGTGAACCTACTAAGTGGTAGTTAAAAAACTGAATTTTTCATAAAACTTAATTTTACCACTTCTATGAATGGAATTTCAAAAATCCGAGAGACACTGTTGATGTCAGTAAGTAAAATGTGGTTCAATGAGATGAAAATAATTTTTGGTGAATAGTAACTTTAACTTTTATTTACCACGGTTAAAAGTAAATACGGTAATTAAGGGTAAGAGTGATATTAATATTACCCTAACACATGTCCTAATTCTATTGGACAAGTGTATATCGACCAAAAACAACCTTAAGTGTAAAATATTATCATTTGGGCCCACTTGGATTAGATTAGGAGATTTATTATTATTTAATTCAAAGAAGAGTTAAAAGAGTTAAAATCAAAGTTTATTTACTAAAACATTTTTAATATAGGGTTTTAAATAAGATAAATTCGATTGTAAATATTCAATAGAAAGATAAAACTATTTCCTACATGATGGTATTTTATTTGTAATTCTTAGACATCAAATAATTTAATTTATTTATGACACAAAGATGATGAAGTAATTATCTTATTAATGAAATATTGACACAATTGATATTATAATAACCAAAATAAATGTAATTTGCGACTTTTTATGAATTCCACTAATTTTCTAGGTTAGTATGATATATTAGTGTTGATTTAATCAACTTGGTTCGAACATATAATTCTTTAATGACTTTCACAAAAATCATGTATCAAATTGTGTCAAAATTGACACAAAATAGTTTTTAAATCAAATATTATATTATTAATTGTTATTTTATTCCTAAAAATCTAAGGTTCGGCCAAATGACTTAGATAAGGATATATGTATTAATAATATACAATTTGGCATTCGTTTGGCATGTTATAGTAAGTGTATTAACCATATAGTGAAAGAAAACAAAAAGACACGGTAAAAGTTAAATTATTTATCTTAGAGTTAAATCTAATTGATAAGGTTAAAATAATACCCTAAACTTGAATAAATCCTATTGGATGATAGGATTTCTACCCATCCCCACTTTAGCTTCGAAATAAGACCCTTTGGAACCATTATAAACCGATTTTGACTTTAATATAAAATAATATTTTGAGATATTCCTAAGGTGCCTCTCTCCTCCCTTATAAAAGGACACCTCCTCCCCCTCCTCCTCACACCAATTTGAGAACTCAAGCTCGGACAACCCCGGCCAAAAGCTCTTCTCCACTTCCCTAGAAACATCCTAGAGGTTCTGGTCTTCCTCAAAGACCAATTTTAGTGCCCTAAGAGGAGGTCTCAAAGAGGCCCTTCAAAGAAGAGGTAATTACCGTTACCCATTCTTTCATCTTTATTTCTTCTTCCACTTCTACTTCTTAGGTTGTTTCATTATGAAGTAATAAAATCAGTATCACTAATATACTGATATGTTATTATAAGTATGAAACAACCCTATTTCACCATCTATCCATCCTACGGGAAAAGAAATCACCGCGCGTGCGTACGTACGGAATACCGTCTCCATGTCGTGGTGTAATCTATTTTCCACCACCACCTTACAAGGATGGGTATAATGGTGTAATGAGTAACTATTTATCATCACTATAACGTAATATTGACACTAAAATAGTATACATACACTTCAACACAATTCCACGACCATGGGAACGATATCATCCCTCGTGCGTACGTACGGACTACCGTCTCCACGAAGCGATGAGATTCATTCTCAATGATTTTCCATTCATGAATGATTATAAAGTATATATAATAAGTACTAATGAAATATATGACCTAATAATGATACTGGAATTATTTATATTTATATGTTTGTCATCTACTTAATTCCATTCAATAAGGAAACGAAAACATCGTTCATGCGTATGTACGGACTACCGTCTCCATGAACGGTGTATTTCTTTCCATTTACTGATTTATTATATATTTATATTCTGAATATATATATATATATATAAATCATGTTTTATATTCTGGAATTAAGTAATCATGATCTAATTAATCATATGAATAATTACAAGTTAAAAACACGAACGACAAATGAGACGATTTTACCCAAAACGCTACTTTAACATTAATTTACAAAATAACGGGTAATATAAAGTCATAAGTGGACCATATATGATATAATAACAATGAATATGATTCTGGAATAAGTAAATAACATGATTTATATCATTATACAGGAGGTTCGGACACGTACAAAGAAAATCAGACCTAAGGTAAGGGAAATATCACAATCTCACTTTTATCTGAGATTGTTTTTACTTTGGTAATTACTGGGGTGTATTTTATCATCCACATCCATGTTTCCTCAATATGTAATATTATTTCCATCCAACTACAATTGTTTAAATCCAATTTTACCCTTCGGTGAGTTTTTAGTAAAAAATATGAAAGGAATCTTTTGACGTTTTTCATACGAGGTGCTTTTTGACTTTTCCGACAAAAGTACGAAGAATGTTTTTTTAACTTATACAGCATGAATGGATTTCTAAAAAATTATTTCCAAGAAGCTTCCTTTACAAGTATTCATGTTTATTTTTAATCAACTTCTTTTTGTTTAAAATTGTATGACATGTTAAGAAAGGAAAAGTGTTTTTGAAGTAGAAAGGATATTTTCCTCATGAATGAAGTTCAAGTATTTTATCAAAATTATTTTCAATCTAAGATAATAAAAGGGTTCTGTTTTTATCCCTATAATTACATGGATTTCATTATGTTGTGATGGAAACATTTTTATAAATTTCTTTTAACTTATATGAATTGTTTTGTGATGTCATGTTGTTTAAGAATCCCATTTTTATTACATGGGATATGTGATGATGTATGATTTATGATTATGTGGCACACATAATAAAGGATTCATTATAAGATGGGTGGGACCTATATCTCCCTCCAATGCATTGGGTAAAGATTTTATATCTCATGAGATAGACAGGGCTGGAACGGTAGGTTATACTGGTTCAGTGAAACAGGCCTGAAACGAGGGTTACTCGATTCAGAAAGGGACTTTGTCCACTAAGATAGTCTTGGCAATGAGTCTTGACTAACAAGAAATGATTCTCTATGATTATGTGTGAATGCCAAAAAGTTTCATGTTTTAGGTTATGATTATTGTGATTACATTTCACTGCCATGATTTACCCCATGTTATGAAATTATGATCTCTTTTGCAGGTTAAGATTTCCAAAAGTTATGTGCTTATGTATATGATGTGATTGATATTTCTTTTGTTTACCCTTACTGAGCATTTGAGCTGACCCTTTTATATTTTCTTTTCCCCAGGATAAAAAGAAAAGTTTTAGGGAAAAAAGGAAGATCTTTATGGGAGATTTTGAAGATCATTCACCACGATTAGAAGATTATATTCCAAGTTTCCAAAGACACTAAACTATTACGATCCTTGTGTGTGTGTTTTTTGTTATGTACTAAGTATTCCGCACATGTAATGTAATGTCCATGTACGTCAAGATTCGGGTCGTCACAGTTGGTATCAGAGGCACGGTCTAGATAACTCTGGAATGCTAGAACCCATTGATAAATTGACTTTCCTTTCTCAGTCAACATTCCTCTTTGTAATTTTCAGATGGAAAGAAGGAGAACTCGAACAAGTCTCTTAAGCCTTCCGGATGAATTACTCGCGATGATCATGGCAAAATCATGCAAAGAGGAATCTGAGCCCTATGAAGCCACGCAGCTTTCCTGTAAAAGTCTCTATAATATATCAGGCACACCAGATATACTTCGTTTTCATCGTGGTTCTGGTTTCGTCTTCGAAGATATCTGGCAAATCCAACGTCATTTCTATCGACGCCAAGGGCCATATTACGAAGGACTTTTTAGGTGCTTTACAATGTTTGAGCAACCAGAATCAATCTCAAATTTTTATAGAGCAGCTGAAGAAGGAAATCTTCGCGCATCATTAATGTGTCAACTTTTAAGCTTTTGCTTCACAGGAAAAATTTATGATGAATTTGTAACATTCGAAGATGAAGCAATGAGACGTTCTTATAGGAATCAAATTCAAGACGAACTTCTCGGATATTATATTGATTATCATTCCTTGAGGACTGTCTTCCGGTGCCTACATCCATACAACCCCTCTTGCACTACTTGCATTTGGGCGAAGGAAGTGGAAGATTTCGAAGCCACATTAAACTTTAATTTCTTAGGAAGACATGGAAATCGTGGAAGACAACTATACAGACCTTGGGGACATCACGTGAGACTCAGAATAGATGGGAATTAAGAGCAATAAGTGTAAATGAATTTCGAGGGAGAAATTCATTTTAAGGGGGGTAGAATGTAACAGCCCGAGATTTTATGAAAAATATTCTTTTTAATTTTATTAATGTCTTGTGTTGTACGCTACACCAAAAGGAGCTTGCACAACACGCATCATTGACTCTCCTTGCATTACACGCAATCACAACCTTCCTCGATAGCGTGTGTAGTACACAATACTGAGTTTCACGAAACAACGATATGCTATTAAAATATTATTAAAACTAGCCGTTATGAATGGTAATAACCACTTTTTAAATTTTAGAAAATTTGGCTCTCAAAATGGACCTCATTTTTGGATTCGGAGTATCAAATTTAGCCTAAGGTGAAATTTTGGTACTTTTCAGATAACTTTCATATTCTGATGAATAGTGAAAATTACTAAATTATAATTAAAAACAACTTTTTTAATCGAAATAATTAATAGTGATAAATTATTAATTTGAGTGGTTTTAAAGTATATTTAGAATATATTTTTACAATTTAATACAATGTTGGTCATTGGTTGTAATTTCACATTTAAACCAGACATAATCAAGTGTCAATCTTTTGATAGATATTGTTTCTTAAAAACACGCTATTTGTTTTAACAGCGGGATTTAATTATAAAATTAATTAATGAAACTTCTATGTTATTAATTTGGAAAAATAGACTTCATTTTTGAGTTATGAATTTGAAATATAGCTTAGGATGAAATTTTGGCATTGTTCTGAAAAACATCAATTTTTGATGAATAGTGAAACTACTAAGTGGTAGTTAAAAAACTGAATTTTTCATAAAACATAATTTTACCGCTTCTGTGAATGGAATTTCAAAAATCCGAGAGACACGGTTGATGTCAGCAAGTAAAATGTGGTTCAATGAGATGAAAATATTTTTTGGTGAATAGTAACTTTTTACTTTTATTTACCACGGTTA
Organism: Viscum album; assembly: GCA_963277665.1. Lineage (NCBI taxonomy): Eukaryota > Viridiplantae > Streptophyta > Magnoliopsida > Santalales > Viscaceae > Viscum > Viscum album. The sequence goes on along the minus strand of OY728133.1, from coordinate 144,426,750 downwards.
AAAGTAAATAGGGTAATTAAGGGTAAGAATGATATTAATATTACCCTAACACATGTTCTAATTCTATTGGACAAGTGTATATCGACCAAAAACAACCTTAAGTGTAATATATTATCATTTAGGCCCACTTGGATTAGATTAGGACATTTATTATTATTTAATTCAAAGAAGAGTTAAAAGAGTTAAAATCAAAGTTTATTTACTAAAACATTTTTAATATAGGGTTGTACATAAGATAAATTATATTGTAAATATTCATTAGAAATCTAAAACGATTTCCTACATTGTGGTATTTTATTTGTAATTCTTAGACATCAAATAATTTAATTTATTTATGACACAAAGATGATGCAGTAATTATCTTATTAATGAAATATTGACATAATTGATATTATAAATACCAAAATAAATGTAATTTGAGACTTTTTATGAATTACACTAATTTTTTAGGTTACTATGATATATTAGTGTTTATTTAATCAACTTGGTTCGAACATATAATTCTGTTACGACTTTCACAAAAATCATGTATCAAATAGTGTCAAAATTGACACAAAATAGTTTTTAAATCAAATATTATATTAATAATTGTTATTTTATTCATAAAAATCTTAGGTTCGGCCAAATGACTTAGATAAGGATATATGTATTAATAATATACATTTTGGGGTTCGTTTGGCATGTTATAGTAAGTGTATTAACCATATAGTGAAAGAAAACAAAAAGACACAGTAAAAGTTAAATTATTTAACTTAGAGTTAAATCTAATTGATAAGGATAAACTAATACCCTAAACGTGTCTAAATCCGATTGGATGATAGGATTTCGACCCATACCCACTTTAGCTTCGAAATAAGACCCTTTGGAACCATTATAAACCGATTTTGACTTTAATATAAAATAATATTTTGAGACATTCCTAAGGTGCCCCTCTCCTCCCTTATAAAAGGACACCTCCTCCCCCTCCTCCTCACACCAATTTGAGCACTAAAGCTCGGAAAAACCCTGCCAAAATCTCTTCTCCACTTCCCTAGAAACATCCTAGAGGTTCTGGTCTTCCTCAAAGACCAATTTTAGTGCCCTAAGAGGAGGTCTCAAAGAGGCCCTTCAAAGAAGAGGTAATTACCGTTACCAATTCGTTCATATTTATTTCTTCTTCCACTTCTTCTTCTTAGGTTGTTTCATTATGAAGTAATAACATCAGTATCACTCATATTCTGATATGTTATTATAAGTATGAAACAACCTTATTTCACCATCTATCCATCCTACGGGAAATGAAATCACCGCGCGTGCGTACGTACGGAATACCGTCTCCACGTCGTGGTGTAATATATTTTCCACCACCACCATACAAGGATGGGTATAATGGTGTAATGAGTAACTATTTATGATCATTATAAAGTAGTATTGATACTAAAATAGTATACATACACTTCAACACAATTCCACGACCATGGGAACGATATCATCGCTCGTGCGTACGTACGGACTACCGTCTCCACGACGCGATGAGATTCATTCTCAATGATTTGCCATTCATGAATGATTATAAAGTATATATAATAAGTACTAATGAAATATATGACCTAATAATGATACTGGAATTATTTATATTTATATTTTTTTCATCTACTTAATTCCATTCAATAAGGAAACGAAAACAGTGTTCATGCGTACGTACGGACTACCGTCTCCATGAACGGTGTGTTTCTTTCCATTTACTGATTTATTATATATGTATATTGTGAATATATATATATATATCATGTTTTATATTCTGGAATTAAGTAATCATGATCTAAGTAATCATATGAATAATTACAAGTTAAAAACACGAACGACAAATGAGACGATTTTACACAAAACGCCACTTTAACATTAATTTACAAAAGAACGGGTAATATAAAGTCATAAGTGGACCATATATGATATAATAACAATGAATATGATTCTGCAATAAGTCAATAACATGATTTATATCATTATACATGAGGTTCGGACACGTACAACGATAATCAGACCTAAGGTAAGGGAAATATCACAATCTCACTTTTATCTGAGATTGTTTTTACTTTGGTAATTACTGGGGTGTATTTTATCATCCACATACATGTTTCCTAAATATGTAATATTATTTCCATCCAAATACAATTGTTTAAATCCAATTTTACCCTTCGGTGAGTTTTTAGTAAAAAATATGAAAGGAATCTTATGACGTTTTTCATACGAGGTGCTTTTTGACTTTTCCGACAAAAGTACGAAGAATGTTTTTTTAACTTATACGGCATTAATGGATTTCTAAAAAATTATTTCCAAGAAGCTTCCTTTACAAGTATTCAAGTTTATTTTTAATCAACTTCTTTTAGTTTAAAATTGTATGACATGTTAAGAAAGGAAAAGTGTTTTTGAAGTAGAAAGGATATTTTCCTCAAGAATGAAGTTCAAGTATTTTATCAAAATTATTTTCAATCTAAGATAATAAAACGGTTCTGTTTTTATCCCTATAATTACATGGATTTGATTATGTTGTGATGGAAACATTTTTATGAATTCATTTAACTTATATGAATTGTTTTGTGATGTCATGTTGTTTAAGAATCCCATTTTTATTACATGGGTTATGCGATGATGTATGATTTATGATTATGTGGCACACATAAGAAAGGATTCATTATAAGATGGGTGGGACCTATATCTCCCTCCAATGAATTGGGTAAAGATTTTATATCTCATGAGATAGACAGGGCTGGAACGGTAGGTTATACCGGTTCAGTGAAACAGGACTGAAATGAGGGTTACTTGATTCAGAAAGGGACTTTTTCCACTAAGATAGTCTTGGCAATGAGTCTTGAATAACAAGAAATGATTCTCTTTGATTATGTGTGAAAGCCACAAAGTTTCATGTTTTAGGTTATGATTATTGTGATTACATTTCACTGCCATGATTTACCCCATGTTATTAAATTATGATCTCTTTTGCAGGTTAAGATTTCCAAAAGTTATGTGCTTATGTATATGATGTGATTGATATTTCTTTTGTTTACCCTTAATGAGCATTTGAGCTCACCCTTTTATATTTTCTTTTCCCCAGGATAAAAAGAATGGTTTTAGGTAAAAAAAGGAAGATCATTATGGGAGATTTTGAAGATCATTCACCACGATTAAAAGATTATATTCCGAGTTTCCAAAGACACTAAACTATTACGATCCTTGTGTGTGTGTTTTTTGTTATGTACTAAGTATTCCGCAAATGTAATGTAATGTCCATGTACGTCAAGCTTCGGGTCGTCACAGTTGGTATCAGAGGCACGGTCTAGATAACTCTGGAAAGTTAGAACCCATTGATAAATTGACTGTCCTTTCTCAGTCAACATTCCTCTTTGTAATTTTCAGATGGAAGGAAGGAGAACTCAAACAAGTCTCTTAAGCCTTCCGGATGAATTACTCGCGATGATCATGGGAAAATCATGCAAAGAGGAATCTGAGCCCTATGAAGCCACGTGGCTTTCCTGTAAACGTCTCTATAATATATCAGGCACACCAGATATACTTCGTTTTCATCGTGGTTCTGGTTTCGTCTTCAAAGATATCAGGCAGATCCAACGTCATTTCTATCGACGCCAAGGGCCATATTACGAAGGACTTTTTAGGTTCTTTAAAATGTTTGAGCAACCGGAATCAATCTCAAATTTTTATAGAGCAGCTGAAGAAGGAAATCTTCGCGCATCATTAATGTGTCAACTTTTAAGCTTTTGCTTCACATGAAAAATTTATGATGAATTTGAAACATTCGAAGATGAAGAAATGAGACGTTTTTATAGGAATCAAATTCAAGATGAACTTCTCAGATATTATATTGATTATCATTCCTTGAGGACTCTCTACCGGTGCCTACATCCATACAACCCCTCTTGCACTAGTTGCATTTGGGCGAAGGAAGTGGAATATTTCGAAGCCACATTAAACATTAATTTCTTAGGAAGACATGGAAATCGTGGAATACAACTATACAGACCTTGGGGACATCATGTGAGACTCAGAATAGATGGGAATTAAGAGCAATAAGTGTAAATGAATTTCGAGGGCGAAATTCATTTTAAGGGTGGTAGAATGTAACAGCCCGAGATTTTATGAAAAATATTCTTTTTAATTTTATTAATGTCTTGTGTTGTACGCTACACCAAAAGGAGATTGCACAACACGCATCCTTGACTCTCCTTGCATTACACGCAATCGCAACCTTCCTCGATAGCGTGTGTAGTACGCAATACTGAGTTTCACGAAACAACGATATGCTATTAAAATATTATTAAAACTAGCCGCTATGAATGGTAATAACAACTTTTTAAATTTTAGAACATTTAGCTCTCAAAATGGACTTCATTTTTGGATTCGGAGTATCGAATTTAGCTTAAGGTGAAATTTTGGTACTTTTCACATAAATTTCATATTCTGATGAATAGTGAAAATTACTAAATTATAATTAAAAACAACTCTTTTAATCAAAATAATTAATAGTGATAAATTATTAATTTGAGTGGTTTTAAAGTATATTTAGAATATATTTTTACAATTTAATACAATGTTGGTCATTGGTTGTAATTTCACATTTAAACCAGACATAATCAAGTGTCAATCTTTTGATAGATATTGTTTCTTAAAAACATGCTATTTGTTTTAACAGTGGGATTTAATTATAAAATTAATTAATGAAACTTCTATGTTATGAATTTGAAAAAATAGTCTTCATTTTTGAGTTCGGAATATGAAATATAGCTTAGGATGAAATTTTGGCATTGTTCTGAAAAACATCAATTTTTGATGAATAGTGAAACTACTAAGTGGTAGTTAAAAAACTAAATTTTTCATAAAACATAATTTTACCGCTTCTGTGAATGGAATTTCAAAAATCCGAGAGACACGGTTGATGTCAGCAAGTAAAATGTGGTTCAATGAGATGAAAATAATTTTTGGTGAATAGTAACTTTTTACTTTTATTTACCACGGTTAAAAGTAAATAGGGTAATTAAGGGTAAGAATGATATTAATATTACCCTAACACATGTCCTAATTCTATTGGACAAGTGTATATCGACCAAAAACAACCTTAAGTGTAAAATATTATCATTTAGGCCCACTTGGATTAGATTAGGACATTTATTATTATTTAATTCAAAGAAGAGTTAAAAGAGTTAAAATCAAAGTTTATTTACTAAAACATTTTTAATATAGGGTTGTACATAAGATAAATTCGATTGTAAATATTAAATAGAAAGCTAAAACGATTTCCTACATTATGTTATTTTATTTGTAATTCTTAAACATCAAATAATTTAATTTATTTATGACACAAAGATGATGCAGTAATTATCTTATTAATGAAATATTGACATAATTGATATTATAAATACCAAATTAAATGTAATTTGAGACTTTTTATGAATTCCACTAATTTTATAGGTTACTATGATATATTATTGTTGATTTAATCAACTTGGTTCGAACATATAATTCGGTTATGACTTCCAAAAAAATCATGTATCAAATAGTGTCAAAAATGACACAAAATAGTTTTTAAATCAAATATTATAATATTAATTGTTATTTTATTCCTAAAAATTTAAGGTTCGGCCAAATTACTTAGATAAGGATATATGTATTAATAATATACAATTTTGGGTTCGTTTGGCATGTTATAGTAAGTGTATTAACCATATAGTAAAAGAAAAAAAAGACACGATAAAAGTTAAATTATTTAACTTAGAGTTAAATCTAATTGATAAGGTTAAAATAATACCATAAACTTGTCTAAATCCTATTGGATGATAGGATTTCGACCCATACCCACTTTAGCTTCGAAATAAGACCCTTTCGAACCATTATAAACCGATTTTGACATTAATATAAAATAACATTTTGAGATATTCCTAAGGTGCCCCTCTCCTCCCTTATAAAAGGACACCTCCTCCCCCTCCTCCTCACACCAATTTGAGAACTCAAGCTCGGCCAACCCCAGCCAAAATCACTTCTCCACTTCCTTAGAAACATCCTAGAGGTTCTGGGCTTCCTCAAAGACCAATTTTAGTGCCCTAAGAGGAGGACTCAAAGAGGACCTTCAAAGAAGAGGTAATTACCGTTACCAATTCTTTCATCTTTATTTCTTCTTCCACTTCTTCTTCTTAGGTTGTTTCATTATGAAGTAATAACATCAGTATAACTCATATACTGATATGTTATTATAAGTATTAAACAACCCTATTTCACCATCTATCCATCCTACGGGAAAAGAAATCACCGCGCGTGCGTACGTACGAAATACCGTCTCCACGTCGTGGTGTAATCTATTTTCCACCACCACCTTACAAGGATGGGTATAATGGTGTAATGAGTAACTATTTATGATAATTATAAAGTAATATTGATACTAAAATAGTATACATACACTTTAACACAATTCCACGACCATGGGAACGATATCATCGCTCGTGCGTACGTACGGACTACCGTCTCCACGACGCGATGAGATTCATTCTCAATGATTTGCCATTCATGAATGATTATAAAGTATATATAATAAGTACTAATGAAATATATGACCTAATAATGATACTGGAATTATTTATATTTATATGTTTTTCATCTACTTAATTCCATTCAATAAGGAAACGAAAACAGCGTTCATGTGTACGTACAGACTACTGTCTCCATGAACGGTGTATTTCTTTCCATTTACTGATTTATTATATATTTATATTCTGAATATATATATATATATATCATGTTTTATATTCTGAAATTAATTAATCATTATCTAAGTAATCATATGAATAATTACAAGTTAAAAACACGAACGACAAATGAGACGATTTTACCCAAAACGCTACTTTAACATTAATTTACAAAAGAACGGGTAATATAAAGTCACAAGTGGACCATATATGATATAATATCAATGAATATGATTCTGGAATAAGTCAATAACATGATTTATATCATTATACATGAGGTTCGGACACGTACAAAGATAATCATACCTAAGGTTAGGGAAATATCACAATCTCACTTTTATCTGAGATTGTTTTTACTTTGATAATTACTGGGGTGTATTTTATCATCCACATCCATGTTTCCTCAATATGTAATATTATTTCCATCCAACTACAATTGTTTAAATCCAATTTTACCCTTCGGTGAGTTTTTAGTAAAAAATATGAAAGGAATCTTTTGACGTTTTTCATACGAGGTGCTTTTTGACTTTTCCGACAAAAGTACGAAGAATGTTTTTTTAACTTATACGGCATGAATGGATTTCTAAAAAATTATTTCCAAGAAGCTTCCTTTACAAGTATTCAAGTTTATTTTTAATCAACTTCTTTTAGTTTAAAATTTTATGACATGTTAAGAAAGGAAAATTGTTTTTGAAGTAGATAGGATATTTTCCTCAAGAATGAAGTTCAAGTATTTTCTCAAAATTATTTTCCATATAAGATAATAAAAGGGTTCTGTTTTTATCCTTATAATTACATGGATTTTATTATGTTGTGATGGAAACATTTTTATGAATTCCTTTAACTTATATGAATTGTTTTATGATGTCATGTTGTTTAAGCATCAAATTTTTATTACATGGGTTATGCGATGATGTATGATTTATGATTATGTGGCACACATAAGAAAGGATTCATTATAAGATGGGTGGGACCAATATCTCCCTCCAATGCATTGGGTAAATATTTTATATCTCATGAGATAGACAGGGCTGGAACGGTATGTTATACCGGTTCAGTGAAGCAGGACTGAAACGGGGGTTACTCAATTCAGAAAGGGACTTTGTCCACTAAGATAGTCTTGGCAATGAGTCTTGACTAACAAGAAATGATTCTCTATGATTATGTGTGAATGCCACAAAGTTTAATGTTTTAGGTTATGATTATTGTGATTACATTTCACTGCCATGATTTACCCCATGTTATGAAATTATGATCTCTTTTGCAGGTTAAGATTTCCAAAAGTTATGTGCTTATGTATATGATGTGATTGATATTTATTTTCTTTACCCGTACTGAGAATTTGAGCTCACCCTTTTATATTTTATTTTCCCCAGGATATAAAGAAAGGTTTTAGGTAAAAAAAAGGAAGATCTTTATGGGTGATTTTTAAGATCTTTCACCACGATTAGAAGATTATATTCCAAGTTTCCAAATACACTAAACTATTACGATCCTTGTGTGTGTGTTTTTTGTTATGTACTAAGTATTCCGCAAATGTAATGTAATGTCCATGTACGTCAAGCTTCGGGTCGTCACAGTTGGTATCAGAGGCACGGTCTAGATAACTCTGGAAAGTTAGAACCCATTGATAAATTGAATGTCCTTTCTCAGTCAACATTCCTCTTTGTGATTTTCAGATGGAAGGAAGGAGAACTCAAACAAGTCTCTTAAGCCTTCCGGATGAATTACTCGCGATGATCATGGCAAAATCATGCAAAGAGTAATCTGAGCCCTATGAAGCCACGTGGCTTTCCTGTAAACGTCTCTATAATATATCAGGCACACCAGATATACTTCGTTTTCATCGTGGTTCTGGTTTCGTCTTCGATGATATCAGGCAGATCCAACGTCATTTCTATCGACGCCAAGGGCCATATTACGAAGGACTTTTTAGGTGCTTTACAATGTTTGAGCAACCAGAATCAATCTCAAATTTTTATAGAGCAGCTGAAGAAGGAAATATTCGCGCATCATTTATGTGTCAACTTTTAAGCTTTTGCTTCACAGGAGAAATTTATGATGAATTATAAACATTCAAAGATGATGATATGAGACGTTCTTATAGGAATCAAATTCAAGACGAACATCTCGGATCTTATATTGATTATCATTCCTTGAGGACTGTCTTCCGGTGCCTACATCCATACAACCCCTCTTGCACTAGTTGCATTTGGGCGAAGGAAGTGGAAGATTTCGAAGCCACATTAAACTTTAATTTCTTAGGAAGACATTGAAATCGTGGAAGACAACTATACAGACCTTGGGGACATCATGTGAGACTCAGAATAGATGGGAATTAAGAGCAATATGTGTAAATGAATTTCGAGGGTGAAATTCATTTTAAGGGGGGTAGAATGTAACAGCCCGAGATTTTATGAAAAATATTCTTTTTAATTTTATTAATGTCTTGTGTTGTACGCTACACCAAAAGGAGCTTGCACAACACTTATCCTTGACTCTCCTTGCATTACACGCAATCACAACCTTCCTCGATAGCGTGTGTAGTACGCAATACTGAGTTTCACGAAACAACAATATGCTATTAAAATATTATTAAAACTAGCCGTTATGAATGGTAATAACCACTTTTTAAATTTTAGAAAATTTATCTCTCAAAATGGACTTCATTTTTGGATTTGGAGTATCGAATTTATCCTAAGGTGAAATTTTGGTACTTTTCGAATAACTTTCATATTCTGATGAATAGTGAAAATTATTAATTATAATTAAAAACAACTTTTTTAATAGAAATAATTAATAGTGATAAATTATTAATTTGAGTGGTTTTAAAGTATATTTAGAATATATTTTTACAATTTAATACAATGTTGTTCATTGGTTGTAATTTCACATTTAAACCAGACATCATCAAGTGTCAATATTTTGATAGATATTGTTTCTTAAAAACACACTATTTGTTTTACCATCGGGATTTAATTAGAAAATTAATTAATGAAACTTCTATGTTATGAATTTGGTAAAATAGACTTCATTTTTGAGTTCGGAATATGAAATATAGCTTAGGATGAAATTTTGGCATTGTTCTGAAAAACATCAATTTTTTATGAATAGTGAAACTACTAAGTGGTAGTTAAAAAACTGAATTTTTCATAAAACATAATTCTACCGCTTCTGTGAATGGAATTTCAAAAATCCGAGAGACACGGTTGATGTCATCACGTAAAATGTGGTTCAATGAGATGAAAGTAATTTTTGGTGAATAGTAACTTTTTTCTTTTATTTACAACGGTTAAAAGTAAATAGGGTAATTAAGGGTAAGAATGATATTAATATTACCCTAACACATGTCCTAATTCTATTGGACAAGTGTATATCGACCAAAAACAACCTTAAGTGTAAACTATTATCATTTAGGCCCACTTGGATTTGATTAGGACATTTATTATTATTTAATTCAAAGAAGAGTTAAAAGAGTTAAAATCAAAGTTTATTTACTAAAACATTTTTAATATAGGTTTGTACATAAGATAAATTCGATTTCAAATATTCATTAGAAAGATAAAACGATTTCCTACATTATGGTATTTTATTTGTAATTCTTAGACATCAAATAATTTAATTTATTTATGACACAAAGATGATGCAGTAATTATCTTATTAATGAAATATTGACATAATTGATATTATAAATACCAAATTAAATGTAATTTGAGACTTTTTATGAATTCACGAATTTTCTAGGTTACTATGATATATTAGTGTTTATTTAATAAACTTGGTTCTAACATATAATTCTGTTATGACTTTCACAAAAATCATGTATCAAATAGTGTCAAAATTGACACAAAATAGTTTTTAAATAAAATATTATATTATTAATTGTTATTTTATTCCTAAAAATCTAATGTTCGGCCAAATGACATAGATAAGGATATATGTATTAATAATATACAATTTGGGGTTCGTTTGGCATGTTATAGTAACTGTATTAACCATATAGTGAAAGAAAACAAAAAGACACGGTAAAAGTTAAATAATTTAACTTAGAGTTAAATCTAATTGATAAGGTTAAAATAATACCCTAAACTTGTCTAAATCCTATTGTATGATAGGATTTCGACCCATCCCCACTTTAGCTTCGAAATAAGACCCTTTGGATCCATTATAAACCGATTTTGACTTTAATATAAAATAATATATTGAGATATTCCTAAGGTGCCCCTCTCCTCCCTTATAAAAGGACACCTCCTCCCCCTCCTCTTCACACCAATTTGAGCACTCAAGCTCGGCCCTCCCCTGCCAAAATCACTTCTCCACTTCCCTAGAAACATCCTAGAGGTTCTGGTCTTCCTCAAAGACCAATTTTAGTGCCCTAATAGGAGGTCTCAAAGAGGCGCTTCAAAGAAGAGGTAATTACTGTTACCAATTATTTCATCTTTATTTCTTCTTCCACTTCTTCTTATTAGGCTGTTTCATTATGAAGTAATAACATCAGTATCACTCATATACTGATATTTTATTATAAGTATGAAACAACCCTATTTCACCATCTATCCATCCTACGGGAAAAGAAATCACCGCACGTGCGTACGTACGGAATACTGTCTCCACGTCGTGGTGTAATCTATTTTCCACCACCACCTTACAAGGATGGGTATAATGGTGTAATGAGTAACTATTTATGATCATTATAAATTAATATTGATACTAAAATAGTATACATACACTTCAACATAATTCCACGACCATGGGAACGATATCATCGCTCGTGTGTACGTACGGACTACCGTCTCCACGACGCGATGAGATTCATTCTCAATGATTTGCCATTCATGAATGATTATAAAGTATATATAATAATTACTAATAAAATATATGACCTAATAATGATACTGGAATTATTTATATTTATATGTCTGTCATCTACTTAATTCCATTCAATAAGGAAACGAAAACAGCGTTCATGCGTACGTACGGACTACCGTCTCCATGAACGGTGTATTTCATTCCTTTTACTGATTTATTATATATGTATATTCTGAATATATATATATATAAATCATGTTTTATATTCTGGAATTATGTAATAATGATCTATGTATTCATATGAATAATTACAAGCTAAAAACATGAACGACAAATGAGACGATTTTACCCAAAACGCTACTTTAACATTAATTTACAAAAGAACGGGTAATATAAAGTCATAAGTGGACCATATATGATATAATGACAATTAATATGATTCTGGAATAAGTCAATAACATGATTTAAATCATTATACAGGAGGTTCGGACACGTACAAACAAATCGGACCTAAGGTAAGGGAAATATCACAATCTCACTTTTATCTGAGATTGTTTTTACTTTGGTAATTACTGGGGTGTATTTTATCATCCACATCCATGTTTCCTCAACATTTAATATTATTTCCATCCAACTACAATTGTTTAAATCCAATTTTACCCTTCGGTGAGTTTTTAGTAAAAAATATGAAAGGAATCTTTTGACGTTTTTCATACGAGGTGCTTTTTGACTTTTTCGACAAAAGTACAAAGAATTTTTTTTATCTTATACGACATAAATGGATTTCTAAAAAATTATTTCCAAGAATATTCCTTTACAGTTATTCAAGTATATTTTTAATCAACTTCGTTTAGTTTAAAATTTTATGACATGTTAAGAAAGGAAAAGTGTTTTTGAAGTAGAAAAGATATTTTCCTCAAAAATGAAGTTCAAGTATTTTATCAAAATTATTTTACATCTAAGATAATAAAAGGGTTCTGTTTTTATCCCTATTATTACATGGATTTGATTATGTTGTGATGGAAACATTTTTAGGAATTCATTTATCTTATATGAATTGTTTTATGATGTCATGTTGTTTAAGAATCCCATTTTTATTACATGGGTTATGCAATGATGTATGATTTATGATTATGTGGAACACATAAGAAAGGATTCATTATAAGATGGGTGGGACCTATATCTCCCTCCAATGCATTGGTTAAAGATTTTATATCTCATGACATAGACAGGGCTGGAACGGTAGGTTATACCGGTTCAGTGAAATAGGACAGAAACGAGGGTTACTCGATTCAGAAAGGGACTTTGTCCACTAAGATAGTCTTGGAAATGAGTCTTGACTAACAAGAAATGATTCTCTATGATTATGTGTGAATGCCACAAAGTTTCATGTTTTAGGTTATGATTATTGTGATTACATTTCACTTCCATGATTTACCCCATGTTATGAAATTATGATCTCTTTTGCAGGTTAAGATTTCCAAAAGTTATGTGCATATGTATATGATTTGATTGATATTTCTTTTGTTTACCCTTACTGAGCATTTGAGCTCACCCTTTTATGTTTTCTTTTCCCCAGGATATAAAGAAAGGTTTTAGGTAAAAAAAGGAAGATCTTTATGGGAAATTTTGAAGATCATTCACCACGATTAGAAGATTATATTCCGAGTTTCCAAAGACACTAAACTATTATGATACTTGTGTGTGTGTTTTTTGTTATGTACTAAGTATTCCGCAAATGTAATGTAATGTCCATGTACGTCAAGCTTCGGGTCGTTAAAAATATGTTGGGTAATTCCACACCAGTGACATGAGGACATGGGCCCTATACTGATAGTGGGGGTGGTGGTTCCCCTAGGTATGGCTGAATAAGCATATCAAGATGGTTGTGGTTTCCATCCTATTTGTGTATGTCCCATGAGTTAGTGTGATAGGGAATTCTACTCATGTCAATGATTAAATGTTCCCTATCCAATATAGAGTTCAACTCAGATTGTAGCTGTAGAGGACCTCCAACCATGTTGATGGGAGCTTCTAATCTATTAATTAAGGTAACATTATCTATAATTAAATGGGGTTTCCACTATAGTCCTTGATGTACAACATCCTTCCTAGTAGGGGGTTCCACTCAGAAGAATCTTATGGTGAAATTTCTTGGTCACCAGTGTTATCAAGCAATTCCTAAACAATCACCATTCCTAGAAAATTTAAAATTACATCTAGAAAGAAACAACCAAGGAAAAAATAAAAATCTATGTTGAGATGAACTAAGGATGCTATCTATGTGGTAAAAAATTCATTTTCAAATGAATGAGATACAAAAAGTTGAAATTGCATCAAATAACGAATTAGGGGTACACATCGTGTGGGGGACCCGAAGAATGGGTGGTCCGGCTTCATCTCATTTCCATGTACATTGTTAGAACATTGCACATGACCTTGTAAGTTTACATTCTATTTTTTTGGAATAATTGTTTTTCCCATGCAACCTAGGAACCATTCCTTGAGGTTCTCTCCATGTCTGTGTATCGAATACCATCGGCATATACTAGAGTAAACAATCGTGTACCAGGCCATCAAAATCCATATGAATTACCTCAAATGTTATCAATAACATGGGTTACCATCTAAAGAAGGGGTACATAGTGTGTTTGAGGACTAATCTCATTGTTACTATTATGTTTTCCGACAAAAAAGTTGTTGCTGATTTGGGGGATACACACCGTGTCTTCAACCATGAACATAAAGTGTACTCGGGATTTTCGTTGATAGTTATATATGTGATATTTTTATTAAATCTGGATATTTTTCATCATTTATCAATACATTTATCCTCAAAACAATCCTAAAATTCTGGATCTAGACCACATCTAGAATTTCCTACATCCACTCTCCTGAAATCAACCTCCAATTTAGATCATGTAAAATCACACTCTATATCATATTCCAAATCCTTTAACATAGTTTCAACGAACTCCAACAATAAATAAAAATCTACATCCTTTGATAATATTCTATGTTTTCAATAATTCATCAATCAATTTTATTCCATGATCTATTACTTTTTTGAGGGTCCAATCTGTCTCGTTACCTATCAGAAATGATGAACAAGGACTGCAAAGCCCTACAAGTGACGAACATGATAAACTAAAATGGAAAATCATTACAAAAAATGGTTTAAAGATGTTTGAAAAGAATAAAATTCCAATCAAACAAGAACTGGGAACCCACGTTTAGAAGAAAATTACATTAAATTTGTCTCTATACCAGGGTGCATGAAATTTCCCAATAACTAGTGTATATCCTAGAACTAAGATAAATATTCAAAATAATTAAATAATATGGAATCAATCAAAAAATGATCAATTATACATTAATTATGGATTTTTCTATGATTAATAATGGATCATATAATGATCAAGATATTTCAATGTGTTCTATGCACCATTATTTAATATGATCTGTTTTTATTCATCACCCATTGAGATTTGTAAATTCAATGAGGAACGAGAGTATCATTGGTGATTCCATGATAATGAGGTTATGCCCATAAATTTTTCCATGAAAATATATCTATAAACATATAATTTAGGTAACTAATACCATAATAATTTAATTTAACAATTAAATATTTCATTGAATGTACCGCTATAAGAGAGGAGTATAAAGACCCACCTGTAAGTAATTTTCTATTGTGCCTACAGTAAGAACCACATGTTGGACTGAAACGTGGGATCAATTTTTAAATCTATTCTTCTATTTAAGAGTTATCTCATTTTCATTATGAATCGATGGATGCATAACATAAATAATATTTATTATTATTTTAAAATTAATTTCGAGAACACAGGGTCTGGATATATCATGTCATCCTAGCTATAATATATGAAAATATATTTTTAAAAGACATAAATGAAAAAACATAGGTATCTAAATTATTTCCAACTTCAATATTTTAAACCCCATAATAGAATATCAATGTAAAAACATTCGATACTAAACTAAAACATGGCTCTCCAATTCCATGGAAATGTCGTACACATTACTGTGCTGCTAGAACACACAGACCAAGGGGATGGTCCATCCAAAAAAGTTCCTCATATGTCGATCCCTTACGATCATTGGGTTATCTGAAAAGGTGGATCCATCATAAATGTGTATCTCACCCTAGTCGATAACTTTTTGGGGTCATGCACTTATTTCCTCATTTATGACACATAGAATACATCATGCACCATCTCCTCCTGTGGAAGTAGATAGAGGCGATAAGAAACCACACTAACCTAATGAATCATCCCAAAAGACCCATTAATGTACAGGGATTGGTTGGATCCACATATGAAACTCTATAATACATTATGTGTAGATGATATTAGTAAAATATTGTTTTCATCTCGAACACAAATGTCTTATGATATCGATATGCGTAAGATTTATATCATCATGGGGACGTCCGTATTTACTAAATAGTGACATGGATTTTATATATTGTCACATCCCCCATATCTGGTCCCACAAGAGATATCTCCATCATTTAATTCTAGTAAAATGGTGACCTTTTGGGTCTCCCATTCAATTCCTCATAATGGTACCATGACACGGCTATATTTATAACATTTTTTGTACTTAGAATCTACCAAGTAAACGTAGTCCTCCCAATTACAACTGTAGTTTGACATGTATTAACTTGTAATATTATTCAATACTTAGATATTTCACTCATTTTATCCATAATATTGGGGGTGAACTACTCTAATCATCCTTATTTGGGTCCCAAATGCCTCCATGGAGATTCTCTACAAGCGTGATGTGAGCATAATATCATGATTTGAGACATACATTAAGGGAACCCAATGAAGTCGGGTGATCTATCATTTGTACACATTTACCAAACACTCCACTAAACTATTCACCCTGATTGAATGTAAATTTGTAGACTCCATGACTCATTCTACTATAAACTAGATGATGTCATGGATTTCTCTATGTGTGGAATCACTTTCAGAAATTACCTTGATATAGTTTCCAATATGCACTTCGAGATCTCAATTGGATGCAAAAAAGACCTATAAAAACATTGTTTTCTTGCTTTAAAATCAAATAAGTGAGGCACTATGACATGAACTGATCAAATATTTGACTCATTCTAGACCAAAAAATCAACGGAAGGTCTATGTACATATTCACTACACGAGGATGTACAACAAGGGGAGATGTGTATAACTCCCACATCTCCTCCTCCAACAACAAGATTTGAATAACTATCCATCTAAAAAATAATGATAAGATTCACTCATTCAAAATATAATTATGGTGATTTTATATTGAATATATGATCAAATAATACCTCAATGAATATGTATCCCACCAGGACTCCATCCAACAACCATGAAGAAGAGGATTCTAAACCACCAAAAATATAAAATATGTACCCTCATGTTCCACCATGGTCAGTTGAAGGGAAAATGATTTCCCCAAAACATTTATCACTAAAACACCCTTGTACTTATTAATAAATGATTATTATAGAATTATATCCTTTCCTATATTATATTAAATCTTCAATTAAAATTCATGAATGATATCAAACCAAGGTTGTTATCCAATGTTCAAGTCATTGTAAATGAAGATGTACCTGAGAATCTTCTGATCTGAGTAGAGCACAAATCTCTCCCCCAAAAGTTAGTGCCTCCATATCATTAAGGAAATGAGTACTACTACAATTTCTATGTCATCATTAACATATTTTATTATACGGGGTCTCGACTACCTTAACCTATACAAGTAAACTGGATATAGTTTCATCAATACATATTTGATCACATATCCTAACAAATCACAATACACTAAAATTAAATGCTTCAGTCTAGTTATATATTTACAAGAGAACTCGTCATCCTTTTCCTCAACTCCATTAATTTCTTCTGGAACTACTCTGACCTGTTAAATAGCCACATAATCGATGTTATAGATGTCAAAGGGACTTTAATTCTAGATATGTCTTCCGAAATCTTCATATAGAAACCCCAAGGTTATGAAATCTCTTCTCTGTGGAAACACTATTGGGTGGCTCCCAAAAGAAAACAATATTGATCTTCTCTAGGTATCAATATGAATAATTAGTAGAAAATAATTTCCACATAATGTGAACCTCATTAATACAAAACTATCAAATTTTGATATTTTTGTAAAGTGGTTGATTTTGAGAAATATATGGGACACCACTTCGGTTCTCTAGAGACTCCTTCTATGATATAGAGTAGGTAATTATTTCATCATAAGAAATGACCAAAAAATGTTCCATGTATAGAGGGAAAGCCTATATCATTAAATCAATATATAATGTTGGTGATTTTTTCTCACTAAAGGGAATAAATTGGAACTCTTATAGACTATTGATAAATTTTAATTCCATCATTGTAATATCAGATATGTGAACCCTCAAATGGTTTTTGTTGCACTTGAGAATGATCATCAGGTTAAACCATGAGCCTCCCAACTATTCAACGTGGTCATCAATCATCGGTAAAGTGTACTTTTTCTTTATAATGACTTATTTAGGTTATGATAATATATAGGGTAATCCAATAGATCCAAACCACATTTTTCATCAATAATAATGTAGCCGCATACAGGGACAACATGGTCTGATGAATCCTTTTTATTGAATAAGTTCGAACAACACCCCTAACTCCCAAATATTAGAATGTTTAATCTGATATTTCTTATAATATGACTAAGAATTGATGGTACATATGATAATGAAAAAATAGATTTTTCTCCATGATGGTAGTCTAGAAACATTTACAAGGAAGATGTACATGTAATCATAAAAAATTTATGGAATTTAGATGCCTAAGGATCCAAAAGAATCATTATATGACCTCATTAAATAATGAGTGATGTTGTGTGGCCTCATTTTCAAAGAAGCCAATTTCTCTTCCATGAGATCTCTCTCTCCAAAAAAGTAGATTCTTATCTGATCAGCACGTAAGCCTCTAACATGTCTACGATGATAGTCAGTATAAGATCACACCATGAAAAAAAAATCCATTCTCAAGGTGAAGTCATAGGGTTCTATCATAAGGACTAGAAAGACACATGTGAACCTCTATACACCAAGATATATCTTGCATGGTGGGTAGATGAAAGATACAGAAGAAGCGTTCCCAATTGAAATCTCAAGACAATGTTGTTGGGATAATGCCTCAACTGGGAGGTCCATCTATATCACCATCAGAATGGAGATAAATAAATTAATGGAAACTATGTCTACTAACATCAAAAAAATGATAGAATATATAAAAATCATAACTATGGTCACCTCATGATCTAAAAAGATCGTAATCATTTGATGCATATAGATACCCATTACCTTATCGCCTAGGTACTTGATCATAATTTGGGACATATAGTTGTTGGGATGGAAGGATTTCATTGTGTATTCCACCACCTATAGCACATCCTACTCATCTACCATATTCGCCTCCCTGGGGAACACCCTTTATTCACATGGGATATTATTGTTCATAGTGCTACCTCTTCCATGGATGTCTGTTAGCTGTAAGCCTATATTACATAGCACCCCTCGTCAGGAAGTCATGCACCATATTATCTCTTCTGTCACATGTAAAGCCCCCCCTGAGATTAACCATTCCAATGTGCCTCACCAAATCACAGGCCTAATTCTAATGACAAGGAGGACCTATGTATCGAGATACTGACTCCCAATTTCTAATGGCTTAAATTGAAAACTCGGCTACATTTCTCCATCTTCCAACTCCTATTATCTACTATACCTATAAAATATTCCATGTTCTCATTCTAACACACCATCATAGTTGGGGATAAGAAAATGAATAATGATAACTCATATCTCTCTGTGGAGTCCATGCACATTCTCTAGTGCCAATAAGTAGTTACACTAGATCCTCTCGTGAGAGTACAAAGTAATTTTGTTAACATATATATGTACTAAATTACCATAATAACTCCCTATTGTGGCTCCAAGATTTCCAAAATCATTATTATTTTCATGTTTAAGGAATAGTTCTCCTCTTGAAATAGTTTCCAGATTTTTGAATAGGGGAGTGTTGACTTTTCATGCATCTGTGTAAGAAGTATCCACCAGTTTTAATCTAGTCCATGTAAAATGATATATACTACTACAAAAAAATGATCCATCAGTGTATAGATGATCATGATGACATGTATTATAAAGTCTATCCAATCCTTTTTTTCCTAAGAATATATATCACAGTGGAACCTCACTAGCGTCTGGGACTTGAACTCATAGAGAACATTATGACTGAAAACATAGTAAAAATTATTCTATAGAATGGTATTTTCATGACATGTGTAAGTGTTTCTTCCTACCTACCATGAATAAGGTGATTCTTGGATATACCATTAATTTAGACGTTATTTCTCATTGGGTCAATGCCACAAATCCGAGCTCGTATCCTGGATGGAATTTACTACAATTTAATACTTAAATTTATCACGGAGTACAATGATAAGATTTTAATATATATATATATATATACTGATGAAAATGGGGATATGAATCGAGAAGGATATTGAAAACTCGAAACTATATGGTTCATGTTCTATTCGATCCCTAAAATAAATGACTCAGGAGGCTGAGTCAAAATGAAATTTTTTAGGGTCCTAGAGAATGGATACATCAGTAGGAAAACCATCACAAGACTCCCTAGTATGAGGCCCATAGTCAAGACACATAGCCAATGGTTCCCTAAACTGAACCAAATATAATTAAGGTTGACAGTCAGAACAAATCCACCATAAATTAACTTTTCTGAACGCATTTTCTAATAACCTGATCCATGATATAGATCAATCTTCAACTACATCAATATACCCTTTTATGGATAGGGTAAGAAACAATATTTGAAGACATAAATAAAAATGGAGAAATGTTTTCCTATGTACCTGTATATATACAAAAAAATCAATCTCAATGCCAAATTATAGAGGGAATGCATAAATTTTGAGACACATCTATAATATAAAAAAAATAATGAATTATCCTATAGAAAGTAGAAATTTCAATTGTTTAAACTAAATATTAAACAATAAAACTACATTCCCAACCATAAATATGTCCCTGAATGAGAAAAAAATTAGAAATGTAAATATCTCAATGGGAGACCAGATCCTAAACTTGAATCTATGACCAATGCTCATTTACCCATCACTATGTTCCCTAAGATTCACTAATTTCAAGGTCATCATTTTCCTTGTATGTATAAGACTCAGAGTGTGTTCGAAAAACCAATGTAGGGTTTATTATATACATACCCAATCGGATTCCCAGAATGTTGAATGGGTAGAAGTAAGGGACACATGATGAATATGAAAATCTTTTATACCAGATACAATAATAGAAAATACCTAATCCCAAACCAATAATCAATGTTTTTTTGACCAAACACAAGGGGATAAACATGTTGATAAGATGAAGTACTCCTAGAGTCTTCACAACCCACAGAAGGAGTGTAGACTCATCCAAAAATAGAGAAGTTATAGGTGGAAAGCATATGGAATACCGCATGTGTCATTTCCATTTATAGAATGAGAGTAACCAAATCAATTTTGTGGATACCTCACAATATATATGTATATATTTATATATTAATTTTCTCTTAAGACAAAATGAATGATCATAGATATTTACTTATCAAAACTCATCCAAATAAGAAGATTATCCAAGATCCATTATGGTCCATCAATGTTTCTCATCAGCCCATGCATCTTCCTAGAAGAAACTGTACTGGTCAAGACATGCATCATTTAAATCACAAAATTTCAATAGGCTTCCATATCAATGTAGTGGAATATTCCCTAGTGTGTTACTGGGTTTAACTATGATAGTATCCGTACATGATTGAAACCATTTCTCATGGGGGGTTCCACTATGAATGTATTTGTATGGGAATCATGGCCATGATGTTGAGGGTTCCACTACAGTTTCATGAGGACCTGCACTCTATAATGATAATGTTTCAAAACTCGATAAGGTAGAAGAAAAAATCCATATATGATGTACAAGGCATTGTTTCAAGTGTGGTAGGGTGTATTGGTTTTGTTATCATGGACCCATGCACTATATCATAGGGTCATTCCACACAGATGGGATATTTACAGGACCCGTGCCCACGATGACTGGGGATTGCATGCTAGTGTGGAGAACCCACACAATGGTATAAAAATTGGTTTCTACACATGTAATTGGGGACACGCTCCCTAATAGGTAGGGGTTCCACTTGGACTATTTTTTAGTGAAAAATCTTGATCTCTACTGTCATCAAGCGGTTCCTAAATAAGAACCATGCCTATAAAATATCATGTTTTATCTCTAAATCCATAAGCAAGGGAACAATTATATCCAACATAGAATTACTCAAAGGGGTGGATAACATGTAATATAATCCAAGTTAAAATAAAGGATTTACATATGTCTGGAGTTCCCTCAGAAAAGAAAAAGTGGTATACAATGTCTGAGAGGTCCTACATGGAATATAGACCCTATAAACCATATAGGTTTCTGACATACCATCACACAGTTCCAGAACCTATATGTGTACACACCATGTAGTTGGAATAAATTCTGTTTACATGAAAGTTGGGGACCATACCATGTGATAATCACTATATATATTTACTAGTCTGTTTTTACATGTACTAGAGTGCATCGTAATGTACCTAGTCTTATTATTTGACATATATTTTTCATGTGTTATCCCTCACTTGAGTTCCATTCTATGGAAGGGGTACACAACATGTAGCATGACTACATGGCATGTCATCCTTAAATTTTTCTAAAACCAAAATCACCTCCAGTGAGGGGGTTACTATAAGGCCCCAGCCTTAAACCTTACTTAATCATGAGTTATTAGAAGATTAAACATTGATGATCTTTTCGGGTTTAGAGTTTTAGAGAATTAGAACATAAAACTTGCATTACATTCCACATATAAACAATGTGGTTTCATAAAGATAGTATTCTTCATTCCCATCAATGGAAACATATTTAAAATAAAACATGGATTTTTTCTTGACACTTCCTTGACATTATCATCATATCATTTACCTTTCCCTTGACATGTGAAAAACATTTTCAAAATCTTGGGATGAGCATAAAAAGCTTAGTAAGGAATATAAAAATATGGAAAGGAAACATGGGTACATATATACATAAGAATGAAATCATACGTTACCTATAAAACATAAGAACTTTAACATACCTCATCAAATCATGAATAAATAATAGAAATCATAAGACATAAAGGTAACTTGAGGCATTTATAACATTTTTACTTAGGGAGTAACCCTCTTGGTTACGTTTGGAATACCCATCATAGTATATTCCCTAAATCTCTTCGGAGAAACCTTAATGTTTCACTCCTTTGTGTTACCCAATGCATTGGAGAGCTATATCAGGCTCACCCACCCCTTAGTTTATCACGGAACCACCTGTCTTCGTAATAATTCCCAAGAACCTCAACATAATCGTATCACATAAAACATGCATAAAGAAAACATAACATTTCCACCTTTCAATCACAAGATATCAATACAACACATTGATATAAAAACATTATGGAAACCATTTTCAATACCAAAATAAAAGAAAATTAAAACATGGTATTTATTTTTCTTTTAAAAAGAAGGTATGGCTTGTATAGGAAGCCAAAACTCAAATAACGGTCACGACGGCGGAGAAGTCATTGTCACCGCATACGTACGACAAAAAAATTCCCTTTTGTCCTTTAGTAAAACACTTCATATAAAAAAGATTCCTTTTGGATAAACATAAAAGTAAAAGGTGTTTATACACCGTATAAAAGAAGGTTGTGTATAAAACAAAATATGCCTCAATGAAAGGAGATTGAGACGAAGTCCCATACCTCGGGTCCGACTTGACTCGATCATTCTTTAATGTCCTGAATAATAAACTTGAGTTAATTTCTACTACTTTAAGAACCTTTTTCAAGTTCATTTTTTCTTTTATATCACTTATTGCCATGTCATGAACACTATGTAATTATTTAAGTTAATAACGGTCGTTTTAACGATCATTGGTACTTGAGTCAAAAATAAACCCTTTATAATTACAAGTTGTTCATGTATACATTATATACAAAATTATAATCATTATGTATATATAATATATATCCAAATATACATGCATTTATAATCTTACATAATCATTTAGAGATAAGAAATGAAATGCACCGTTCATGGAGACGGTAAGTCGTACGTACGCATGAATGCTACTTTCATTTCAATTTCGTATTTTATAGAATGGAATCATAATGATATAAAGGTATATTGTAATTCCAGTATAATATAATATATAATATCATAGTTCCATCCTTTATACGTCTCGCATATGGTATTTAACGAATCAAATCACTTTGAGGGGGCGGTAGTCCGCACTTCCATAAATGAAGATATCACATTTACCCATAATGGAAACCATAATGGTATGACCAAAAAAAACAGAAGCTTAAGGAAAACATAAAAATATTATATATCATATATAAATATAGTGACATCTTAATGGCCACCTTTGAAGGTGTTAAAAGAATGTTGAACAATCATCGTTTCGGGAGGCATAAATTCACCATCCACAGAAACAGTATGTTCGTTAACCATTAGATGTAGGTGTGTGTAAGTGTAGCTCGAATCCATATAACAAAAACATCCTAGTATATTTATGATACTGGAGTTATTACAAAAGAAAAGAATAAAACGAGTTTAGGGGGTTGGAGAAGCAAAATAAAACAAAAGGACTCAAAAGAAGACATTACCTTAAAATCAGGTAACTCACTTTGGTATGAGCTCAAAGGCTTCCTTGGGAAGACTTCTTCCCAAAGTGAGGCTTCAAAGAGTACGAGAGGGAAGTGGAGAGACAAAATGGGCACGAATTGGCCGAGCCAATGCCTTTGTGCGTGTGGGTAAGCAGGTAGAGGTGGGGGCCTTTTATAAGAGGAGAGGAGGGGCACTCTTGAAACGTAAAGATAAGTTACTTTATTTTAAAAAGAGTTTCGGATTCAAAAGGTCCCACATTGATATAATTAGAGGATAAGGTGATAAGGGTTCTAAATACACTCATCCAATTGGTTTTGGCCATGTGTAGGTTTTAGATTTTACATTAACTTTCCATTTTATATAAATCGTTAAATAATGAGGTCATCGCTGCATCATCATGATGTCATAAATAATTTAATTTATATAATGTCTAAATATTATAAAAAAAATACTATGATGTAGGAAATCGTTTTATCTTTCCAATGAATATTTATAGTCTGCATTCTGATTTGTATAACCCGATGTAAAAATTGATTTAGTAAA
Organism: Viscum album; assembly: GCA_963277665.1. NCBI lineage: Eukaryota > Viridiplantae > Streptophyta > Magnoliopsida > Santalales > Viscaceae > Viscum > Viscum album. The sequence continues at coordinate 144,401,830 of OY728133.1, read as the reverse complement.
AAATTTCATGTTTGTCTCATTTTTACGTTAACATTAAATAAAAAGGTATTTATGTCATTTTCCAACCAATGTGGCTACATGGGATCCCCAATTGACCCATGGCTTGTATTGGTCGGCCATGACACATACAATGAGGGTAGGACATGTGTCAAGCTCATCTCATACTATTAAAACATTATTTTTACCTTAAACTACACTAATTACCACTAATCGCGTTTAAAAACTTAATAAGTTACTATTCACTAAAAAAAATATTTTAATCCCATTGAACCAAATTATAATTCTTAATGACAACCATGTATGTCCGATTTTTGAAATTCAAAACACAATGATAGAAAAATCTCATTTAAACGGAAAAATCATTTTTTTATAAGTACCACTTAGTGGTTTCACTATTCATCAAAAAATGATGTTTTTCAGAAAATTACCAAAAATTCACCCGAAGCTATATTTGATATTCCAAATTCAAAAATGATGTCTATTTTTAAAAAATCAAATCATATAAGTTACATTAATTAATTTAATAATTAATTCCCGCTGTCATGACAAATAGCGGGTTTTTTTGAAACAATAAGTATCAAAAGATTGACACCAGTTTCAGTCCAATTTCAAAGTGAAATTGATTCCAATGACGACCATTGGATTAAATTGTAAAAATATATTCGAATTCCACTTCAAAACCAATTTAAAAGAAAATATAATAATATAAATAAATTAGATTAAAAAGCAGTTTTGATGTAAAATGCAGTATTTTTCACTCTTCATTAAAAAATGAACATTGTCAGAAAAATACAAAAAATTTATCCAATGTAAAATTCAATGTCCCAATAATAATGAATATATTTATTTTGACAAATATAGATTATAAAAATGTCAAAATATTGATTTAAAAAGGGTTTTCCATCATAAGGCAGTAAAACAATATTTTAAGAATATTAGTGTATTCCATGTTTAAGATTGGATTTATTTTCATTTTAAGACTCTAAAACTTTATATAATTCATTAATGAACATAGATAAAAATATCTATTATTCATTAATTACTTGGGATGTTGCATCCTTCCCCCTTTAGAAAATTGCGTCCCCGGAATTTATTTACCTATCAAATAAATGGGGGTACTTATACCTCATTGCATTTTCAGATTCCTATGTTGCCTCTTCCATCATGTGGTTTTTCCACAAAAACTTTACCTGATTAATCACTGTAACAGCCCGAGATTTTATGAAAAATATTCTTTTTAATTTTATTAATGTCTTGTGTTGTACGCTACACCAAAAGGAGCTTGCACAACATGCATCCTTGACTCTCCTTGCATTACACGCAATCGCAACTTTCCTCGATAGCGTGTGTAGAACGCAATACTAAGTTTCACGAAACAACGATATGCTATTAAAATATTATTAAAACTAGCCATTATGAATGGTAATAACCACTTTTTAAATTTTAGAAAATTTAGCTCTCAAAATGGACTTCATTTTTGGATTCGGAGTATCGAATTTAGCCTATGTTGAAATTTTGGTACTTTTCGGATAACTTTCATATTCTGATGAATAGTGAAAATTACTAAATAATAATTAAAAACAACTTTTTTAATCGAAATAATTAATAGTGATAAATTATTAATTTGAGTGGTTTTAAAGTATATTTAGAATATATTTTTACAATTTAATACAATGTTGGTCATTGGTTGTAATTTCACATTTAAACCAGACATAATCAAGTGTCAATCTTTTGATAGATATTGTTTCTTAAAAACACGCTATTTGTTTTAACAACGGGATTTAATTATAAAATTAATTAATGAAACTTCTATGTTATGAATTTGGTAAAATAGACTTCATTTTTGAATTCGGAATATGAAAAATATCTTAGGATGAAATTTTGGCATTGTTCTGAAAAACATCAATTTTTGATGAATAGTGAAACTACTAAGTGGTAGTTAAAAAACAGAATTTTTCATAAAACTTAATTTTACCACTTCTGTGAATGGAATTTCAAAAATCCGAGAGACACGGTTGATGTCAGCAAGTAAAATGTGGTTCAATGAGATGAAAATAATTTTTGGTGAATAGTAACTTTTTACTTTTATTTACCACGGTTAAAAGTAAATAGGGTAATTAAGGGTAATAATGATATTAATATTACCCTGACACATGTCCTAATTCTATTGGACAAGTTTATATCGACCAAAAACAACCTTAAGTGTAAAATATTATCATTTAGGCCCACATGGATTAGATTAGGACATTTATTATTATTTAATTCAAAGAAGAGTTAAAAGAGTTAAAATCAATGTTTATTTACTAAATCATTTTTAATATAGGGTTGCACATAATATAAATTAGATTGTAAATATTCATTAGAAAGATACAAATATTTCCTACATAATGGTAATTTATTTTTAATTTTTAGACATCAAATAATTTAATTTATTTATGACACAAAGATGATGCAGTAATTATCTTATTTATAAAATATTGACATAATTGATGTTATAAACACCAAAATTAATGTAATTTGAGACTTTTTATGAATTACACTAATTTTATAGGTTACTATGATATATTAGTGTTGATTTAATAAACATGGTTCGAACATATAATTCTGTTATGACTTTCAAAAAAATCATATATAAAATAGTGTCAAAATTGACACAAAATAGTTTTTAAATCAAATATTATATTATTAAGTGTTATTTTATTCCTAAAAATATAAGGATCGGAAAAATGACTTAGATAAGGATATATATATTAATAATAAACAATTTGGGGTTCTTTTGGCATGTTATAGTAATTTTATTAACCATATAGTGGAAGAAAACAAAAAGACACGGTAAAAGTTAAATTATTTAACTTAGAGTTAAATCTAATTGATAAGGTTACAATAATACCCTAAACTTGTCTAAATCCTATTTGTTGATAGTATTTAGACCCATCCCCACTTTAGCTTCGAAATAAGACCCTTTGGAACCATTATAAACCGATTTTGACTTTAATATAAAATAATATTTTGAGATATTCCTAAGGTGCCCCTCTCCTCCCTTATAAAAGGGCACCTCCTCCCCCTCCTCCTCACACCAAATTGAGCACTCAAGCTCGGCCAACCCCTGCCAAAATCTCTTCTACACTTCCCTAGAATAATCCTAGAGGTCCTGGTCTTCTTCAAAGACCAATCTTAGTTCCCTAAGTGGAGGATTCAAAGAGGCGTTCCAAAGAAGAGGTAATATCCAGTACCCATCTTTTCAATTTCTTTCTTCTTCAACTTCTTCTTCTTTAGTTGTTTAATGATAAAGTAATAACATCAGTATTACTTACATACTGATATGTTATTATAAATATGAAACAACCCTAATTCACCTTCTATCCATCCTACGGAAAAATGAAATCACCGCGCGTGCGTACGTACGGAATACCGTCTCCACGCCTTGGTGAAATCTATTTTCCACCACCATCTTACTTGGATCAGTATAATGGTGTAAATAATGACCATATATGACTATTATAAAGTTATATTTATTCTTATATATTGTATCATCCACTCTAATTCAATTCAATAATTATGGAAATGATATCATCGCTCGTGCGTACGTACGGACTACCGTCTCCACGACGCGATGAGATTCATTTTCAATGATTAACCATTCATGAATGATTATAAAGTATATATAATAAGTACTAATGAAATATATGACCTAATAAGGATACTGGAATTATTTATATTTATATTTATTTCATCTACTTAATTCCATTCAATTCAATAAGGAAACGAAAACAGCGTTCATGCGTACGTACGGACTACCGTCTCCATGAACGGTGTATTTCATTCCATTTACTGATTTTTTATATATGTATATTCTGAATATATATATATATATATATATCATGTTTTATATTATGGAATTAATTAATCATGATCTAAGTAATCACATGAATAATTACAAGTTAAAAACACGAAGGACAAATGAGACGATTTTGCCCAAAATGCTACTTTAACATGAATTAACAAAAGAACGGGTAATATAAAGTCATAAGGGGACCATATATGATATAATAACAATGAATATGATTCTGGAATAAGTCAATAACATGATTTAAATCATTATACAGGAGGTTCGGACACTTACAAAGCAAGTCGGACCTAAGGTAAGGGAAATATCACAATCTCATTTTTATCCGAGATTGTTTATTCGTAAGTATTTACTGGGGTGTATTTTATCATCCACATCCATGTTCCCTCAATATATAATCTTGTTTCCATCCACTTAAAATAGTTTAAATCCAATTTTACCCTTCAATGAGTTTTTAGTAAAGAATATGAAAAGAATCTTTTGTCGTTTTTTCGTACGAGGTACTTTTTGACTTTTCCGACAAAAGTACGAAGAATGTTTTTTTAACTTATACGAGATGAATGGATTTTTAAAACATTATTTAAAAGAATATTCCTTTACAAGTTTTCAAGTTTATTTTTAATCAACTTCTTTTAGTTTTAAATTGTAAGACATGTTAAGAAAGGAAAATGTTTTTGAAGTAGAAAGGAGATTTTCCTCAAGAATGGATTTCAAGTGTTTTATCAAAATTATTTTCCATCTAAGATAATAAAGGGTTCTGTTTCTATCCCTATTATTACATGGATTTGATTATGTTGTGATGAAAATATTTTTATGAATTCCTTTATCTTATATGAATTGTTTTATGATGTCATGTTGTTTAAGAATCCCATTTTTATTACATGGGTTATGCAATGATGTATGATTTATGATTTTGTGGAACACATAAGAATGGTATCATTATGAGATGAGTGGGACCTATATCTCCCTCCAATGCATTGGGTAAATATTTTATATCTCATGAGATAGACATGGCTGGAACGGTAGGTTATACCGGTTCAGTGAAACAAGAATGGAACGAGGGTGACTCGGTTCAGAAAGGGACTTTGTCCACTAAGATAGTCTTGGCAATGAGTCTTGACTAAAAAGAAATGATTCTCTATGATTATGTGTTTATGCTAAAAAGTTTCATGTTTTATGTTATGCTTATTGGGATTTCATTTAACTACTATGATTTATCCCATGATATGAAATTATGCTCTCTTTCGAAGGATAAGATTTCCAAAAGTTATGTTCTTATGAATATGATGTGATTGATTTTTCTTTTTCTTACCCTTACGGAGCATTTGAGATCACCCTTTTATGTTTTCTTTTCCCCAGGATATAAAGAAACGTTTTAGGTAAAAAAAAGGAAGATCTTTATGGGAGATTTTGAAGATCTTTCACCACAATTAGAAGATTATATTCCGAGTTTCCAAAGACACTAAACTATTATGATCCTTGTGTGTGTGTTTTTTGTTATGTACTAAGTATTCCGCAAATGTAATGTAATGTCCATGTACGTCATGCTTCGGGTCGCTACAGTTGGTATCAGAGGAAAGGTTTAGTCAACCTTTGGAAACTAGGATGTGAGAACGTTAGTGAGATCCCTAGAGATATTTCTAAGGTATGTCTAGGGATGTCCCTAAGGATAAGTATACATATAGGATATAGGCCTAGAACTATGGTAACAATCTTAGAATTTAACCTAAGATGTTATATATTGAGGGTACTCCCCTTTTACTATGTTGTTTTCTCTAGCATGATTTTTGCCTCTCAACGAATTCTTTTTGTGTTTTAGTTAATGGAGGGAACCAGACAGAATTCGGTTAACATTGAATCCAATGGACAAATTGGTGACTATAAGAAACAAAATTATGTAATTCCTAGAGAGAAAGATATTGGGATTATGCCGAATCAGTCATCGCGATATATGATTAACAAGGTGAAATTTAGTGGTATAACTAATTCATCAAAGAAGAGGAAGATAGACTATTATGCATGTTCGCATGTTGAGCAGCATAAAGAAATGAAGATTGAGATTTCTAAAGAAGGGAAGATGAACATTGAAGAATAACTCAAATGGAGGGACCAATGTTATTTGTGTGGAGATAAGGGTCATAGAGTGACAAACTGTTATGGAGTTCAATGTATTATTTGTGGCGACCATGGGCATTACCTAAGTCAATGCCCTGACCTAAAAAGTTACTTCAAAATCATGGAAGGACTTATTCCAGGACAATAATTGAAGAGGATGGATTGAAGTGTTTATGTATTGGTATTCAAGAATAATTTTGTTGAGGTACTTTTATTGTTTATTATAATATTTTTTTATTATTGTGGTTTTCAATAATTTTAAGGTACCGGTAACCATGAAAAGTGATTCAAATATTTTAGAAAGCATATGATATGCGCATAATGAAGGGATAAGGAGAAAATGAAATGTTTGATAGTATTCATGAGCTCATGATTGATATAAGGACTAAGTGATATCATGGTTTGAGTATATAGAATTTTGAGGATTTTGGTATGTGGAAAGTGTTAAATTTTAACTGCATTCATGTTTTCACTAAGGTATTCAAGAGAATACATGATTAAGGACTTTGAATGTTTGGAATGTGACCAACAAAACATATCTTATGATATATGGGGATCGACGATGGTGTTAAATATCTGGTAATCGTTTTCACTATGTTATGAGAGTGGACTGCAGTATTATGGATAAGCCTAAAGATTGGAATGGATTATGTTGGACATAAGTTAGTATTGTTTAAGGATAGAAGTTTTCTCGATATTATTGATGGGATGTTAAAGTAATATAGTTTTAGAAAAAAGGACAACCTGCTGGATGGGCGACAGCCCATTGCATCGGACAAGGAAGTGGGAATCGAACCCACAACCGAAGTGCGACTGGCCTTTATCGCCTACCACTGGCCTACAGGAAGTCCCTGTTTATTAGAAACTAGTTTTATTATATTAATTAGTATGATATATGAAGTATAAAGTCCATTTTAGGAACCATATATGATTAATCTCACTATAGATCGACTTATGTATATAATTGTTTCTAACCTTTTGTTTGAGACAGATGGAATGACCCGTCATTCTATCACATGATCTGCTAACACTTCACAAATAAAAAATTCAACTTCATTTATTTAAGAGATGAAGTTGAAATTGTTAAAGGCACGAACAACAGTGAGATTGTACCAAAATAAAGTAAGTATTTATTATAATTCAAATTCTTTAACTTTAGGGAAACGATCTTGAAAACAAAAAATGTTGTCCTAGTGATTTTATATCTGATGAATCAGATGGTACCTTAGATCATCACAAATTTATGGCTTTGTGATTGCTGGATTTTCCATAGCCATGTTCTCTACCACTCTCCATCAAAACATGATGGTTAGATTTCTCTTCCATATCCATATTTTCACCTATGTGGAAACCCAGTGATTAGTTTATTTGGGTAACCGTTACATTTCATACTTTTGTTTTTAGAGATTGGTTTTGATATTCCTTTTTACGATGTGGGTTTCTATTAAAGAAAATTTCGAATAGTAAACCATTTATAACCCCGACGAATTTCGTGGGCGAAATTCATTTTAAGGGGGGTAGAATGTAACAGCCCGAGATTTTATGAAAAATATTCTTTTTAATTTTATTAATGTATTGTGTTGTACACTACACCAAAAGGAGCTTGCACAACACGCATTCTTGACACTCCTTGCATTACACGCAATCACAACCTTCCTAGATAGCGTGTGTAGTACGCAATACTGAGTTTCACGAAACACCGATATGCTATTAAAATATTATTAAAACTAGCCATTATGAATGGTAATAACCACTTTTTAAATTTTAGAAAATTTAGCTCTCAAAATGGACTTAATTTTTGGATTCGGAGTATCAAATTTAGCCTAAGGTGAAATTTTGGTACTTTTCGGATAACTTTCATATTTTGATGAATAGTGAAAATTACTAAATTATAATTAAAAAAAAAAATTTTAATCGAAATAATTAATAGTGATAAATTATTAATTTGAGTGGTTTTAAAGTATATTTAGAATATATTTTTACAATTTAATACAATGTTGGTCATTGGTTGTAATTTCACATTTAAACCAGACATAATCAAGTGTCAATCTTTTGATAGATATTGTTTCTTAAAAACACGCTATTTGTTTTAACAGTGGGATTTAATTATAAAATTAACTAATGAAACTTCTATGTTATGAATTTGGTAAAATAGATTTCATTTTTGAATTCGGAATATGAAATATAGCTTAGGATTAAATTTTGGCATTGTTCTGAAAAACATCAATTTTTGATGAATAGTGAAACTACTAAGTGGTAGTTAAAAAACAAAAATTTTCATAAAACTTAATTTTACCACTTCTGTGAATGGAATTTCAAAAATCCGAGAGACACGGTTCATGTCAGTAAGTAAAATGTGGTTCAATGAGAAGAATATAATTTTTGGTGAATAGTAACTTTTTACTTTTATTTATCACGGTTAAAAGTAAATAGGGTAATTAAGGGTAATAATGATATTAATATTACCCTAACACATGTCCTAATTCTATTGGACAAGTTTATATCGACCAAAAACAACCTTAAGTGTAAAATATTATCATTTAGGCCCACATGGATTAGATTAGGACATTTATTATTATTTAAATAAAAGAAGAGTTAAAAGAGTTAAAATCAATGTTTATTTACTAAAACATTTTTAATATAGGGTTTTACATAAGATAAATTCGATTGTAAATATTCATTAGAAAGATACAAATATTTCCTACATAATGGTAATTTATTTGTAATTTTTAGACATCAAATAATTTAATTTATTTATGACACAAAGATGATGCTGTAATTATCTTATTTATGAAATATTGACATAATTGATGTTATAAACACAAAAATAAATGTAATTTGAGACTTTTTATGAATTACACTAATTTTATAGGTTACTATGATATATTAGTGTTGATTTAATAAACTTGGTTCGAACATATAATTCTGTTATGTCTTTCACAAAAATCATATATCAAATAGTGTCAAAATTTACACAAAATAGTTTTTAAATCAAATATTATATTATTAATTGTTATTTTTTTCCTAAAAATCTAAGGTTCGGACAAATGACTTAGATAAGGATATATATATTAATAATAAACAATTTGGGGTTCTTTTGGCATGTTATAGTAATTGTATTAACCATATAGTGAAAGAAAACAAAAAGACACGGTAAAAGTTAAATTATTTAACTTAGAGTTAAATCTAATTGATAAGGTTAAAATAATACCCTAAACTTGTCTAAATCCTATTGGTTGATAGGATTTAGACCCATACCCACTTTAGCATCGAAATAAGACCCTTTGGAACCATTATAAACCGATTTGGACTTTAATATAAAATAATATTTTGAGATATTCCTAAGGTGCCCCTCTCCTCCCTTATAAAAGGGAACCTCCTCCCCCTCCTCCTCACACCAAATTGAGCACTCACGCTCTGCCATACCCTACCAAAATCCGTTATCCACTTCCCTAGAATAATCCTAGAGGTCCGGGTCTTCTTCAAAGACAAATCTTAGTTCCCTAAGTGGAGGATTCAAATAGGCGTTCCAAAGAAGAGGTAATATCTATTAACTATCTTTTCAATTTCTTTCTTCTTCAACTTATTCTTCTTTAGTGGTTTCATGATAAAGTAACAACATCAGTATTACATACATACTGATATGTTATTATAAATATGAAACAACCCTAATTACCCTTCTATCCATCCTACGGAAAAATGAAATCACCGCGCGTGCGTACGTACGGAATACCGTCTCCACGCCGTGGTGAAATCTATTTTCCACCACCACCTTACTTGGATCAGTATAATGGTGTAAATAATGACCATATATGACTATTATAAAGTGATATTGATTCTGATATATTGTATCATCCACTATAATTCAATTCAATAATTATGGAAATGATATCATCGCTCGTGCTTACGTACGGACTACCGTCTCCACGACGCGATGAGATTCATTCTCAATGATTAACCATTCATGAATGATTATAAAGTATATCTAATAAGTACTAATGAAATATATGACCTAATAATGATACTGGAATTATTTATATTTATATGTATGTCATCTACTTAATTCCATTCAATTCAATAAGGAAACGAAAACAGCGTTCATGCGTACGTACGGACTACCGTCTCCATGAACGGTGTATTTCATTCCATTTACTGATTTATTATATATGTATATTCTGAATATATATATATATATATATCATGTTTTATATTCTGGAATTAAGTAATCATGATCTAAGTACTCACATGAATAATTACAAGTTAAAAACACGAACGACAAATGAGACGATTTTACCCAAAATGCTACTTTAACATGAATTTACAAAAGAACGGGTAATATAAAGTCATAAGTGGACCATATATGATATAATAACAATGAATATGATTCTGGAATAAGTCAATAACATTATTTAAATCATTATACAGGAGGTTCGGACACTTACAAAGCAAGTCGGACCTAAGGTAATGGAAATATCACAATCTCATTTTTATCCGAGATTGTTTATTCGTAAGTATTTACTGGGGTGTATTTTATCATCCACATACATGTTCCCTCAATATATAATCTTGTTTCCAACCACTTAAAATAGTTTAAATCCAATATTACCCTTCAATGAGTTTTTAGTAAAGAATATGAAAGGAATCTTTTGTCGTTTTTTCGTACGAGGTACTTTTTGACTTTTCCGACAAAAGTACGAAGAATGTTTTTTTTAACTTATACGGGATGAATGGATTTTTAAAACATTATTTACAAGAAGATTCCTTTACAACATTTCAAGTTTATTTTTAATAAAATTCTTTTCGTTTTAAATTGTAAGACATGTTAAGATAGAAAAATGTTTTTGAAGTAGAAAGGATATTTTCCTCAAGAATGGATTTCAAGTGTTTTATCAAAATTATTTTCCGTCTAAGATAATAAAGGGTTCTGTTTCTATCCATATTATTACATGGATTTGATTATGTTGTGATGGAAATATTTTTGTGAATTCCTTTATCTTATATGAATTGTTTTATGATGTCATGTTGTTTAAGAATCCCATTTTTATTACATGGGTTATGCAATGATGTATGATTTATGATTTTGTGGCACACATAAGAATGATATCATTATGAGATGGGTGGGACCTATATCTCCCTCCAATGCATTGGGTAAAGATTTTATATCTCATGAGATATACATGGCTGGAACGGTAGGTTATACCGGTTCAGTGAAACAGGACTGGAACGAGGGTGACTCGGTTCAGAAAGGGACTTTGTCCACTAAGATAGTCTTGGAAATGAGTCTTGACTAACAAGAAATGATTCTCTATGATTATGTGTGTATGCCAGAAAGTTTCATGTTTTAAGTTAACCTTATTGGTATTTCATTTCACTACTATGATTTATCCCATGATATGAAATTATGCTCTCTTTTGCAGGTTAAGATTTCCAAAAGTTATGTTGTTATGAATTTGATGTGATTGATTTTTCTCTTTCTTACCCTTACTGAGTATTTGAGCTCACCCTTTTATGTTTTCATTTCCCCAGGATATAAAGAAAGGATTTAGGTAAAAAAAAGGAAGATCTTTATGGGATATTTTGAAGATCTTTCACCACGATTAGAAGATTATATTCCGAGTTTCCAAAGACACTAAACTATTACGATCCTTGTGTGTGTGTTTTTTGTTATGTACTAAGTATTCCGAAAATGTAATGTAATGTCCATGTACGTTAAGCTTCGGGTCTCTACAATCACCTTATTCCGTAACACTTTCTCCCTATGTTCAAGAATTTGGATCGGTTGTTCCTCATAAGATAGGTTCTCTTCCAGCTGAACTACCTCTGGACTCAAAACATGAGATGGATCTGGAATGTACTTTCTCAACATCGAAACGTGAAAAACATTGTGTACCTGAGATAAACTCGGAGGCAAAGCCACCCGGTATGCAACTGATCCTACTCTCTCTATAATTTCATATGGTCCTATAAACCTTGGACTCAGCTTTCCTTTCTTACCAAATATCATCACACTTTTCCAAGGAGAAACCTTTAGAAAAACATGATCATCTACCTCGAAAGATAGATCCATCCTCCGGTTATCCGCATAACTCTTCTTCCTGTTCTGAGCTGTTCTCATGTGCTTCTGAATCATCTGAACTTTTTCTGCCATCTCTTGTACCAATTCTGGTCCCATCAACCTTCTTTTCACCCACTTCATCCCAGAAAGCTGGAGTTCGACACCGCTTCCCATATAATGCCTAAAATGGTGCCATCTGTATACTGGAATGAAAAATGTTATTATATGAAAATTCAACAAAAGAAAAATGTTAGTCCCAACATCCATGATAATCCATAGAGCAAGAACGTAGCATGTCCTCTAATGTCTGAATTGTTCGTTCTGACTACCCATCTGATTGAGGATGAAAAGCATTACTAAAATTTAATCTAGTACCCAACGACTTCTGAAGGCCTTTCCAAAAGTTAGAAGTGAACCTAGGATCACGATCAGATACAATGGAGAGAGGAACTCCATGTAACCTGACTATCTCTTTAAGATACATACGGGAAAGTTGATCTAGGGAAAAAGTGTCTTGTATAGCAAGGAAATGAGCCGATATAGTACAGCGATCAACAATAACCCAGATTGAATTATTACCTCGAGATGTCTTCGGTAATCCCACAACAAAGTCCATGGATATATTCTCCCATTTCCACTCTAGCACTGGTAACGGCTGAAGAATCCCTTTCGGTAATTGCTGCTCTGCTTTAACCTGCTTACAAGTCAAACACTTCACAGTAAAATTAGAAATATCTCTTTTCATTCCATCCCACCAATAATACTCCCGCATATCTCTATACATCTTAGTACTGCCAGGATGAACTGAAAATGGAGAACTATGAGCTTCACATAACAACTCTCTCTTCAACTGTGAATCATAAGGGACACACAATCTCTTCCCAAATCTCAAAACGCAATCGTTATCAATGTTGAACCCAGGCAACTTACCTTTCTGAACCAGCTCTACCTTTTTCTGCAACTCACTATCTTGCTTCTGTGCTTGCTTGATTCTATCTGATAGAGATGATCTGACTGATACCTGAAACAAAATAGAAGAACCTCCTGCACCAACAACGTGTATGCCAAAGTTCATCAAATCCTTAACCAAATGATTACGTTCGAAACACAACATTGCTAATGAAGAATTTCTTTTTCGACTCAAATCATCAGCCACTTTATTTGTTTTTCCCGGATGGTAATGAATTGTACAATCATAATCCTTGATTAATTCTAGCCATCTCCTTTGTCTCATGTTCAATTCTTTTTGAGTTAATATATACTTTAAACTTTTGTGATTGGTATATATTTCACACTTTACTCCATACAAATGATGCCTCAAAATTTTTAAAGAAAAAACAACAGCAGATAATTCAAAATCACGTGTAGGGTAATTTACCTAATAAGTTTTCAACCGTTGTGAAGCATAATCAATTACCTGATCATTCTGCATTAGGACGCAACCATGTCCTTTCAATGAAGCATCACTATATATAACAAACTCACAATTCCTGGAAGGTAGTGCCAAAACTGGAGCATTCACCAATCTTCATTTCAATTCCTGAAAACAATCATCACATTCTGTTGTCCAGATAAACTTAACACCCTTCCGAGTTAGCTTAGTCATTGGACTAGATAACCATGAAAATTTTCTAACAAACCTTTGGTAATAGCCTGAAAAACCAAGGAAGCTATGAATCTCAGTTACATTTGTGGGTCTTGGCCATTCTTCAACAACCTTTGTTTTTGCAGGATCAACAGTTATCCCATCTTTAGAAACAATGTGACAAAGGAAATAAATTTGTTGCAACCAAAACTCACACTTGCTGAATTACCCATACAATTTCTTTTCTTTTATGGTTTTCAAAATGGCCCTTAAATGTCTTTCATGATCTTCTTTACTTTTAGAAAACACCAAAATATCATCAATGAAAACCACCACAAACTTATCCAAGAACTCATGGAAAATTCTATTCATTAAGTCCATGAATACAGCAGGTGCATTGGTTAGCCAAAAAGGCATTACTACAAATTCATAATGGCCATATCTTGTACGAAACGCAGTCTTCAGAACATCTGCTTCCTTTACCCTCAGCTGATGGTACCCCGATCTCAAGGCAATCTTTGAAAAATACTGAGCTCCCTGGAGCTAATCAAACAAATCATTGATATGAGGCAAAGGATATTTGTTCTTAACAGTGATATTATTCAAGGCTCTATAATCAATGCATAGTCTCATAGAACCATCTTTATTTTTAACAAATAAAACAGGAGCACCCCATGGTGATGTGCTAGGTAGAATGAATCCTTTCTCTAATAAATCTTGCAATTGATCCTTCAACTCTAAAAGTTCAATTTGAGCCATTTGATAAGAGGGTTTTGAAATTTTCTTAGCATCAGGAACTAAGTCAACAGTAAACTCAACTTCCCAATCTGGTATTATTCCAAGCAACTCATCAGGAAAAACATCAGGATACTCATTTACCACTGGCACATCATTAATCTGAATTGTTCCTTTATTTTCAAAGATGTGTGCAAGGTAACATTCATTTCCATCTTTTACAAGTTTCTTGACCTCTTGATAAGTTTTCAACCGTAAGGGTTCATTCATGTACACAAACTGAAATTCTTTCTGAAAAGAAACTTCTTTCTCTCTACAATCAATCTTAGCATGGTAAATAGAGAGCCAATCCATACCCAGGATAACATCAAACTCTACTAGAGGTAGAACAATAAGGTTTGCAAGTAGGTTTTTTCCACAGAAAAGGATCGGAAGATTCTTATAAATTATTTTTGCCTAAACATTTCCCCCATGTTTTATTACCAAAAGTTCAGGAGTCATTTCTTGAGATGGTATTCCCAATTTACTAGAAAATTTTTTAGAGATGAAAGAATGTGTAGACCCCGAATCAAACAACACACTGGCATAATCTGAAAAAACAAACAATGTACCTGATACAACTTCATTTGACGGCCCGACATCTACTAAAGTAGTTGAAAAGGATTTCACCACCCCTTTCTGCTCGTAGTCTAACTGCTTCCCATCACCCAAGCTTTTTGTCGGACACTCTTTTGCATAGTGACCCCTCTCATTGCACTTATAACATTTCACTAACTATAAATCAAATTTGGTCTTACCATCACCCTTCTCTTTTTCAGTGAAATCACGAGCCTTATGTCCCATCTTGCCACATCGGTAGCACTTTCCATAATTCCGAAGACATTCACCAGCATTCCTTTTGCCACATTTATCACAAACTAGAACTTAGTTTTCTTACCATCAGACTTTTTTGAAGAATTCTTACCTTTCTCCTGCCACCTCGGCCTCTTCTTCTGTTGTTTGTTATAGAACACTTGATCATTGGCAAACTCTATTTCCACCTTCTCAGCACATCGAACAAGCTTTTCATAACTTTTAAACTTATGAGAAGATAAAGACCTTCGATATTTTGGCTTTAATCCTGATTAAAAACGATTGATTTTACTATCAAGGTCTTGGATAAAATTTGGAGCATACCTTGCCAATCGAGTGAACCTTTCTTCATAGGTAGCCACTGAGTCTTCCTCTTGCCTCAATTCCAAGAATTTCTTTTCCATCCTAAGTCGAACATCCTTAGGAAAATACTTCTCAAGAAAAATACCTTTGAATTCATCCCAGTCAAAAGCATCAATCTCATCGGCGTCCCTAATATTTTTAACCATAGAACACCACTAATCTGCCTCACCCTCCAAACGGTAAATAGAAAGACTAACATTTTGATTGTCTGAACACCCCATGACATCAAAAATCTTCTCCAGTGCTTTAATCGACCCTTCAACTAGAACATGGTCAGATGATCCTCTGAATGATCGGGGATGTTTCCTCATGAAATGTTCTACTACTGACATGTTCCTCTATGGTTGATCTGGCTGATCTTGTGTATGGATACCACCGCCATTTATCGCTTGAGTCAACTGTTCCATTACTGCAACAAACTATTCAGTTCCAATTCCGCCCATCTCTGGATGCTGATTCGGAAGGTTATTTCCTTTTGTATGCCTTTCTAGCACTGCTTCCCTGTTTCCTCTGCAGAAAACCATTCTGAACAAACATGTCTTAGATGAAGCAACATGGTAATGTTCAAATGCTATATCATTTCAAAAAAAATATTTTTGGATAATCATTTAATAGAATTCTAACTCCTAAATTTATCTAAACCGACCTTTGATACCAACTATAAGGCCCCAGCCTTAAACCTTACTTAATCTTGAGTTATTACATGATTACACATTGAGGATCTTTTCGGGTTTAGAGTTTTAGAGAATTAGATCATAAAACTTCCATTACATTCCACATATAAACAAAGTGGTTACATAAAGATAGTATTCTTCATTCCCATCAATAGAAACATATTTAAAATAAAACATGGATTCTTTCTTGACACTTCCTTGACACTATCACCATATCATGTACCTTTCCCTTGACCTGTGAAAAACATTTTAAAAAACATGGGATGAGCATAAAAAGATTAGTAAGGGATATAAAAATATCGAATGGAAACATGGGTACATATATACATAAGAATGAAATCATACTTTACCCATAAAACATAAGCACTTTAACATACCTCATCAAATCATGAATAAATCATAGAAATCATAAGACATAAAGGTAACATGAGGCATTCATAACATTCTTACGTAGGGAGTAACCCTCTTGGTTACGTTTGGAATACCCATCACAGTATATTCCCTAAATCTCTACGGAGAAACCTTAACGTTTCACCCCTTCGCATTACCCAATGCATTGGAGATCTATATCGGGCTCACCCGCCCCTTAGTTTATCACAGAACCACCCGTCTTCATAATAATGCCCAAGAACCTCAACATAATCGTATCACATAAAACATTCATAAAGGAAACATAACATTTCCACCATTCAATGAAAAGATATAAATATAACACATTGATATAAAAACATTATGGAAACCATTTTTAATACAAAAATAAAAGAAAATTAAAACATGGTATTTATTTTTCTTTTAAAAAGAAGGTATGGCTTGTAGAGGAAGCCGAAACTCAAATAACGGTCACGGCGGCGAAGAAGTCATTGTCTCCGCATACGTATGACAAAAACATCCCCTTTTGTCGTTTAGTAAAACACTTCGTATAAAAAAGATTCATTTTGTATAAACGTAAAAGTAAAAGGGGTTTATACACCATGTAAAAGTAGGTTGTGTATAAAACAAAATATGCCTCAATGAAAAAATATTGAGACTAAGTCCCATACCTCGGGTCCGACTTGACTCGATCGTTCATTAATGTCCTGAATAATAAACATGAGTTAATTTCTACTTCTTTAAGAAACTTTTTCAAGTTCATTATTCCTTGTATATCACTTATTTCCATGTCATGAACACTATGTAATTATTTAAGTTAATAACGGTCGTTTTAACAATCATTGGTGCTTGATTTAAAAATAAACCCTTTATAATTACATGTTGTTCATGTATCCATTATATCCAAAATTACAATCATTATGTATGTATCATATATATCCAGTATATAAATTCATATATAATATTACATAATCATTTAGAGGTAAGAAATGAAATGCACCATTCATGGAGACGGTAAGCCGTACGTATGCATTAACGCTACTTTCATTTCTATTTCGTATTTTATAGAATGGAGTCATAATGATATAAAGGTATATTATAATTCCAGTATAATATCATATATAATATCATAGTTCCATACTTTATACGTCCCACATATGGTATTTAACGAATCAAATCACTTTGAGGGGGCGATAGTCTGCACTTCCTTAAATGAAGATATCACGTTTACCAATAATGGAAACCATAAAGTATTGACCAAAAAGAAAAAAAACAGAAGCTTAAGGAAAACATAAACCTATTATATATCATATATAAATATAGTGACATCTTAATGGCCACCTTTTAAGGTGTTAAATGAATGTTGAACAATCATCGTTTCGGGAGGCATAAATTCACCATCCACAGAAATAGTATGTTCGTTAACCATTAGATGTAGGTGTGTGTAAGTGTAGATCGAATACATATTATAAAAAAATCCTAGTATATTGAGGATACTGGAGTTGTTACAAAAGAAAATAATAAAAAGAGTTTAGGGGGTTGGAGAAGCAAAATAAAACAAAAGGACTCAAAAGAAGACATTACCTTAAAATCGGGCAACTCCCTTTGGTTTGAGCTCAAAGGCTTCCTTGGGAAGACTTCTGCCAAAAGTGAGGCTTCAAGGAGTAAGAGAGGCAAGTCTAGAGACAAAATGAGCAGGGATTGGCCGAGCCAAAGGCTTTGTGAGTGTGGTTAAAGAGGTAGAGGTGGGGGCCTTTTATAAGAGGAGTGGTGGGGCACTCTTGGAATGTAAAGATAAGTTACATTATTTTAAAAAGAGTTTCGGATTGAAAAGGACCCAAATTGATATAATTATAGGATAAGGTGATAAGGGTTCTAAATCCACTCATACAATTGGTTTTGGCCATGTGTAGGTTTTATATTTTACATTAGCATTCCATTTTATTTAAATCGTTAAATAATGAGGTCATCGTTGCATCATCATGACGTCATAAATAATTTAATTTATTTAATGTCTAAAAATAAAAAAAATTACTATGATGTAGGAAATATTTTTATCTTTCCAATGAATATTTATAGTCAAAATTCGGATTTGTATAACCCCATGTACAAATTGTTTTACTAAAACATTTCATGTTTGTCTCATTTTTACTTTAACATTAAATAAAAAAGTATTTATGTCATATTCCAACCAAATTGGCTCCATGGGGTCCCCAAGTTGACCCATGGCTTGTATTGGTCGTCCATGACACATCCAATGAGGATAGGACATGTTTCAAGCTAATCTCATACTATTAAAACTTTATTTTTACCTTAAACCCCACTAATTACCACTAATCGCGATTAAGAACTTAATAAGTTACTATTCATCAAAAAATTATTTTAATCCCATTGAACCACATTTTACATCTTAATGACAACCATGTATGTCGGATTTTTGAAATTCAAAACACAATGATGGAAAAATTTCATTTAAACGGAAAAATCAGTTTTTATAAGTACCACTTAGTGGTTTCACTATTCATCAATAATTGAAGTTTTTCAGAAAATTACCAAAAATTCATCTTAAGCTATATTTGATATTCCGAATTCAGAAATGATGTCTATTTTTCAAAATTCAAATCATATAAGTTACATTAATTAATTTAATAATTAATTCCCGCTGTCCTGACAAATAGCGGGTATTTTTTTGAAATTATAAGTATCAAACGATTGACACCAGTTGAAGTCCAATTTCAAAGTGAAATTTATTCCAATGACCACCATTGGATTAAATGGTAAAAATATATTCTAATTCCACTTAAAAACCAATTCAAAAGATAATCTAATCATATAAATAAATTAGATTAAAAAGTTGTTTTGATGTAAAATGCAGTATTTTTCACTATTCATTAAAAAATGAACATTGTCAGAAAAATACCAAAAATTTATCCAATAATAAATTAAATGTCCTAATCATAATAAAAATGTTTATTTTGACAAATATAGATTATAAAATTGTCAAAATATTGATTTAAAAAGGGTTTGCCATCAAAAGGCAGTAAAACAATCTTTTAAGAATATTAGTGTATTTCATGCTTAAGATTGGATTTATTTTCATTTTAAGCCTTTAAAACACTATATAATTCATTAATGGACATAGATAAAAATATCTATTATTCATTACTTACTTGGTATGTCACAGTTACATTCCATGTGATCATCCTTGAACATGTGGTCTATTCTTGATTTTCAGAAATAGTCATATTTATGATCCACCTGATAGATCTGGACATTTCTATTTATTTCTCCATATATCAAGATATCATGAAAATTGAAACCTATTGATTTAATCTGGATGTTGCATTTACATATACCTCTCACTAGAAATCATCTTCTGATAATGTTCGTGCAAGGCTACTCATTACCACAAATCTTTATACCTCCACCATCGACTCAATGAACTCAATATTTTTTCAAAATATTGAACATTATGAAAATTCATGATCATTACATAAATCATTTTCCCGTGATTTTTATCTCAATCCATTCTAGTTCTAGGGGGTCTAATCAGAATTGGTACCACATAAAAATGATGAACTGGGACCGAGGGTTCATACTAGTGATAATGAGATGAATTTTTTTGAAAATCACCACAAAAATTGATAACTTTTAAATGGAATGAATTTCTGGAAAGTTACTGATTAATAGAAAAAGAAGGGTTAGAAAACAATAATATTTATTCATTTTTATTACATGTTGCCTGAAATTTCCCAATAATTGACCCAAATCTACATACAAAGATGAATCTACAAACGAATTTTATAAAAGTGCATAATTTAACAAATTAAGTGTCCTACCTAAATTATGGATCATTATATGATTAAGTGCATGTCCAAAAATGATCAAGATATAACATTTAATTACATAAATCTTGATTTGATCTGATCGTTCATTTCATCATCGTCCGAGATATCCAACCATTTAATGATGAAGGAGATTGACGTCTGTGATTCCAGGATTAAGAAGCTCGAAATGGAATGTTTTCAAAGAAAATATATTTATAAAAATATTTTTATGTAAAAATTTAATTTATTAATTTATTAAATTATTAATTATTTCACTGAATGTTCCTTTAATTAGTATAGATTCAGAAAACCTTATGTTGACTCCTCTTATGTCCCGCTTAGTGTATCACCACATTCTGAGTTCAATAGTGGACTTATAATTCAGATCAATTATTTCTTTGAAGATTCATCACATTTTCATTCAGAATACGACCATGAAAAATATAATATATTTTTAATGTTTTTAAAATATTAAAAATGGGAACACTGTGCATTAGAATCTCATGTTTTCTTATCCCCTAGATCTAGAAATAAATATTATAACGTGTTACAAGGAAAAACATGGTCTCCACAATATAACATTTCATTATTATCATGTCATCATATAGATACATATATATTGTATTAGAAATAATTATATAAATCATATTTCCGATATAGACACTAATAAATTACGAACATGTTAGTCTTAGGATGACCACCTATGTACCAATCACAAGCATTGGATAACCACCATTATACCCTCCTGTTGCATGCATGAGATTACATATCATTTAACCTCATGTATCTAGAATGGGATAACCTATCATTAAACCTTTATCTAATAATGAAATAATAAATACCCAATTTATTGGATTAATATATAATTTCCCTCCCAATATACATATAACCATAAATACATTCACATTCATATAGGAATATCAAAGAAATATTCACCATAAAATATCCCATGGAATATAAAACTGGTTTGATAAATATTTACTAATCTTAAAAATAATCAATAATTATAAATAATTAATATTATATCATTATATCATATCTGTAGAAAATCATTAGTTTCATCAAATTATTTTATAACAATAAAATCTCAATTAAAATGGAACAATAATATTTACTTATTAAATAAATTTTCCATGTTACATCAAATATTAAAATCTATAAAATTTAAAAATAGTTTGAGAAATATTTTGTACAAAAAACTCAAGATAAAATAAATTATGTCCCAAATAATTGATTGTTCATGATAAAATAAAATTCATTTCATGAATTA
The DNA here is from genome assembly GCA_963277665.1 of Viscum album. Taxonomy (NCBI): domain Eukaryota; kingdom Viridiplantae; phylum Streptophyta; class Magnoliopsida; order Santalales; family Viscaceae; genus Viscum; species Viscum album. The sequence goes on along the minus strand of OY728133.1, from coordinate 144,380,138 downwards.
TATGTAAAAAATAATATCTCTTAAACATTTTACTGCAAATATTTTAAAAAAGAACCCATTCAAAAAACATAAATATTATTAAACTTAAAATATTTTGTAGAAATCTTGTAATGGTTGAAATTTCAATATAAATAATATTATATCCTTAAAAAATTGATGTAATTATTTTTGTAAAACAGGGTCCTAGATTAAAGATGATTTTTTATTGACGTAAAAAATAAAGATAAATTTATATAATAATATTATTTTTGATTGTTGAGTTCATATTGAATGGAAAAATGATAACATGTAATATCCTATCATAAAAATATAATAATATTATTTATTATTTTCATTATAGGTATATCAAAAAATATAATAATGCGAAACATAACCATAAATAGTGTTAATAAAGAATTAGATTGTAACATGAATCCATGATCTCATGTTTGACAAGATTTAATATAATAAAATCTTACTATATATTTAATTAAAATTATTTATTATTTTATATATGATCTATGTAAATATGTATAATATCATATGTGGCCATGTCATACCATTTTAGATATATTTTATCAAAAATTATTTATTAAAATCATTATTTTTAGTAGTTTACTAATTTTCTACATTTTATTGTGATAAGTATTTTCAGTCCAAGAAATATTAATTATGGATTCATGATATACAAAATGATAATCTTTATATGATTACAATAAATATTATTTGTTTTTATATTCTCAGTCATATATATCCATTGATATATGAAAATTAATTACACAGTTCCTCGATATTTTAAGTCTTACATAAACATGAACACTATTTTTTTACTTTACATAAAATGTAAAAAAGGTAAAGAATAATTAAACATTTGGAAAAAATTATATAATATATATCCTATATAATAAAAAATTATATTATTGTACCATCTATGAAAATGGAAATGATAAACAAATCAAATTTCTTGGAGGTGGTATTCTAGATATACGAATGATCCACATTATAATTTTCTAATGGATTGGTTCATGAAAATGAAAATGATATATTATATATATAAAAAAATTATTAGGTAATAATAAACTTATAAAATCATTTATTCCTTTAAAATTACCATCCATTGAATATTTTTTGAAAAAATAATTGCACCGCTATGTGGAGAAGAGAATCCATATGTATGGATGAGTGATGTTTTCATTTTCCGTATGTTAAAAAAGAGACAGAAACTGGTTATCCCATTATCATAATAATATATTAGTAAATTAATAATAAAATAAGTTTTAATTTAGAATTTTAATTATAGATTTAGTGGATGTTTAATAAGAATTAAATTTGAATGATTCAGTAATGTTGATTTCAACATATTCTGTATACTTCATTTATATCTCATTTTAAAAGGGAAATTGGTTGGCCATTTTGGATAAAAAAATATATAAAAATTTTATATGGGTTTTATGAAGAGATTATTTCCATGTATGGTAAAATAATATGGACCAATGTGGTATTATTAGAAGTGAGAATGGGGACATTTTATAATGGTGGTAAAGGACAAAAAAATGAAAATGCAATGATGATCAAAATAAAAGTAATTAATTTTGAAGAAAAATGATTTGAAATAGAAAATATTTGATGAAAAATATTATATTAATGACATATAATCATCCAATGATTTTAATTTTCCTTTTATAATTTTAATCCACACCTATTTTATAAAACCCAACATTAATAATTTTAAATCATAACCACAATAAGAACAATATAAATCTAAAAGGGTTATATTATTAACCATCTTTAAAAAAATAGCTCCTTATATTTCAATTCATGAGATATAAAAAAAACTCCATACTATATGTTCCATTAGAATATTTTTTTGAATTTTAAATATATTATGAAAATATTATTAAATAAAATTTATCATTAATGTTATTTTTATACTATTCATTCATTTTAAATACAACATTAAATCAAATGAATTCGATGAATATTTTCATAAAATATATAATATGTTAAAATATTATATAAAACCAATTGTAGAAAAATATTCACCCAAACTTTACTAACATTAATATTATTAAAATCAATTTAACTATTTTTTATTGATTCATCAAATATAGTTTTGGCATTGGATACTCATTTAACATTATTAATTATTTTCTAAATATTAGAAATAAAATACATTGATAAAACCAATATGTTTTTTTAAAACAATTAATAATGAACTTATCCCCTTAGTATCTATATTTAAAAATGTTACTTAAATTATATTTATGAAAGTATCATTTGGTGTTTATTTATATATTAAATTAATATAAATGTCATAATCAATGAAAAAAGTAACAAATTTCCATATTGTCTAGAAATGGATACAAACGACCAAAAAAACTCAACCTATAGGATAATGGAATGTGGGAGAGAAACTATAAACCCATGTCCCAATTTTTTTACAACATTTTTCTTGTTATTACACTTATCTGGGTGATAAAAATTTATAATTGTCGCAATTCATATTTATTTAAATTAAAAGTGAAATATTTATAATATCTCACCGTCATTATTTGAAATAATAGATTAATTTATTATCACTAAATGTCAATAAGTGCAATAAATTCAATATCAAATTATTAAACCAAACACGATAATTGAAGTTGTTTTTGAAAAGTCAAATTTGAAGCTAAAAACATGATGTATATAATGTTATATAATTCTTAGAATTAATTTTCAAATGATGTTAATAAATTTTGTTGAATATATAATATATTAATTTCACTGAAATTAAACAAATATTATAATAAATTAATTTTATTAACAGATTTGTTATTATAAAAATCCTTTTTTTAAACATCATTTTTACTTTAAATTGTTTATTATTCTCATTTCATATCAATTTATAACCAATGAAATAATTTTATACTAATACAAACCATAAATTATTTATAATTTCATAATTCCTATTCATACCCGCAATTTCAATAGAATGATCACAACTATCACATCAAATAATATATTAACCTTAGATCAAGATTCATTTGGAGTTGGTGATTCATGTAATGAATCCTATCAAAGAAATCCAATTTCATTATAATGTCCATTACGATAAAATTCTATTTGTTTCATTATAAACTACATAAAAGTATATTTTTCTTCATGATCTCATCACTTAGATATAATAAAATGATAATATCAACATGTCCTCAAATCCTTACGTTCCCATGAAGCTTCATAAAATTTTTTATTTCTCAAGTGAACATTAACTATGTGAGGTGTCCTTTTTTATTTCACTATATCTTTATAATAAATCATTTATGATATATATTTCATTTTTATGATTATTCTATAGTTGAAAAAAATATAATATTCTTACATATGACGGATCATTGTATGTACATACTCTAGAAGGATTTCTAAAACACTTCATGAAAATTACAATGGTTTTGTAGAAGCAATAAGTGACAAACTAAAATCTATAATTTAATATGATAATTTAAGAGTCCTATATCGATAGGGTTGAATTTTTTTTTAAATTAACTTGAATGGGAGAAATTGAATATCCAAATAAATTTATTATTTTATAGACCTATATATAAACACAAATTATTTTTATTGAATGGATCTATCAAAGGAGTAAAGATTTTGAGGATGGTAATTAGTAATGATACTTAATTTTGTATCGATTGTATGCAGAAGAATTCACTGTAACATCAAGTAAAATGTAATATTATGATTAGATACAATATAATGTTGTCCTTCTTGTAGCCTTACAACATTGTTAATTAAAATTATAGTCTGATTTAATAGAGACAATTTTTGTATAATAAAGATGATGTTTTTCTAATTCATATGGTGATGGACTACAATTGAAATATCATCCCTTGATTTATATGATGGGGGAATATAATGATATATTAAATGGCCATTTTTTCAATTTATATTTTGGTATGGGTAATATTGACATCCATTTATAATTATGCCACTCATCATTAGTATTTGAAATACCATGGACTGAGATACACACTCGAAAATAATTTTTTTATACGCTCCCTATGGAAATGTTCATTCATACCTCTGTACATATTCATCCATCCAAGAGGAATAAGGAATAATTAACTATAATCCTTACCCGACATCCCCTTTATAAAATATGGAATTTAAAAACACATATTTTATTCCAAAACAATATCATTCAATCCTAATCAAGGATGAAATCTGAAACATTTTAGGAATTCGTTTACTATTATACATCTTCTTATTTATCATTTAAATCTTTATATGTATTGATGGTTTATCTTTCATTGGATAATGAATATTTATTTCCTCCCCATAATTATCTATTGATCCATTTATTATATAACCGTAAATATTATATTTTTAATGATCCTCAAGTTATATATTGTATCATGAACATTTCGAATGAAATCATTATCCAACTTGTTTTCTTTTTTACAGTTGTATTGTAATGTCAAAACATAATCATTTATCAATGTAAACAATCTCATATAGTTCATATTAGAATATTTTTTTAATATATACATTATAAATAAATTATGAATATTAATACCACAACATTCTCTATAACAATAAGGCCTCCATACATGAAATAAAAAAAATGCATACTATGAATAAGTAGGTTGGTAAAATTTAAATTAACTATCAATTACAGTGATCCATTAGAAATAAAAAAATTTTTGATGAGGAAACAATCATGTCACATATATGATGCATCATTAAAGATAAAAAACTCATCTCTAATACGATGTGATGAAAGCTCTTGTTTGCATACAAAACATCTATTCAGTTCTTTTAGATATTCCCAATATTAATCTTTAAAATGGAACATGGTACCATTCATAGTCAACTTATCTAGTGTACTTTATTCACATTAAAAAGAAATCTACAAAGAAATAATAACATATTAACTAATAAGTATAAGGCCCCGGCCTTAAACCCTACATAATATTGAATTAAATTAATAATTCACATTGAGGATCTTTTCAGGTTTAGAGTTTTAGAGAATAAGGATAAAACTATTACATCTCAAAAGGTTACAAAGTAGAAACTTCTACTATGTTTCCATAAATACAATAAAAAATATTAAAAGAAACATGTCTAGTTCCATGTTTTAGATAGCATGTCTTTCCTTGATCCCATCCTTGACCCTATTCATCATTAAGTCCTGTGTAAAACATTTCAAAAATATGGGATTAACATAAAAAGCTCAGTAAGGGATATAAAAATATTGAAAGGAAACATGTGTACATGTATACATAAGAATCAATGAAATCATACTTTACTCATAAAACATATGCACTTTAACATACCTCATCAAATCATGAATAAAACATAGAAATCAGAAGGCATGAAGGTAACTTGAGGCATTCATTAGATTCTTACATAGATAGTAACCCTCTTGGTTACGTTTGGTATACCCATTACTGTATATTTCCTAAATCTCTTTGGAGAAACCTTAATGTTTAACTCCTTCTCATTACCCAATGCATTGGAGAGCTATATCAGGCTCACCCGCCCTTAGTTTATCAAGGAACCACCTGTCTTAATAATCAATGCCCAAGATACATAAAATAATCATAGCACATTACTTAAGAATAAATGAAAGATTAAATTCCCACATCGTAATAACAATATAATAATTTAAGATATTGAAATAATAAATCCATTCCAAAAACCATTTTCTAAACCATTTAAACCATTTAAGAAAGAGATTTTTTGGAATCAAAATGTCCCATACCACTTTGAAGCTTTTAACATTTTAAACCATTAAAATCTATATAAATAAATTCCTAAAACCTTTTTGGAAACATGGATATTAATGAGAAATTTTTATAAGAATAAATCATTAAAACATTTAAAACGACATTTTAGTTAAAGGGTTTTTAACAAAATGAGAGACACTTGAATACAATAATTGAGGAATAATATTTAATCAGAACTATATAATATCATGAGAATAAAGGGATTCATGATATAATATTTCAAAAGACAGTATATACACTATATAAGAGTGAACTGGTGCATAACAACAATGAAGTCTCAATATTAATGTAAAATGAGATGAAATCCACTATAAAGAAGATATCATTCAATTAAGGATATATCAATCTCATAATTATGTGTGAAAAATATAAATACACCAAATATAAGTGGATATTAAGTGTAAAAAAATAAAAGGTCATTCACACATATTCAAAGGATGACATATTCAATAACTACATGTTGAACCCAATGAAATCGAAATTGGGTTAAGATTTTCCCTTGGAAAATATTCGACAGCCTAACGACGTCACTTCCAACATCATAAAATGAGTTGATAAGAGATTAAAAGGGTATCTCATAACTTTTAAATAAAATTTAAATTAATAAGAATATATAAGAATATATCCCAACATTACAATATGTAAATTAATTGACCCATCAAAATAAGTCTTTTAAAAAGATGACGGTGAAAGGTTCCCTTACCGACTTGGGTATATTTCGAAACATACACCCCATGAAAGAAGGGCAATACAAAATTGATGTAAATACTCATAAACGAAAGTATATTATACAAAGAGTGGAATAATGGGCAGTACCTATACCACTAAAAGGAAATGGTGGAAAATGTAGCATAAATCTCACAGGAATAAAAGTGATATGAAAAATCCCTTACGAAAACTCGTCAGCCTAACAGTGCCACAAAAAACATCCAAAATGGATTGATGAGATAAATTAGGGTATATCATCATATTAACAGAAAATTTACAGTAAGAGTAATATAAATTAACATCCCCCAACACAAAAAAAGATGAGCTTAAAAGAAGTGATAAAAGGAGTGTACTTAAAAAGAAAGAGAGAGGTTGGATCTCTTACGAAAATTTGGCAGCCTAACGGCGCCACTCAAAACATCCAAAATGAATTGATGAGAGAAAATAGGGTCTCTCATCATATGAACATAAAAATTATAGTAAGTGTAATATAAAAAACATCCCAATCATAAGAAATATGAGCTTAAAAGGACTGACATAAAACTGTGTACTTAAAAAGAAAGAGAGGGGTAGGTTCCCTTACCTCCTGTCTGACATGACTCGATCATTCTTTAATCTCCTGAATAATAAAATTTGGTCAATTTATAATTTCTTAAGGATATAATTTAAATATTATTATTATGTTCATATCACATATTATAATGTTATAATAATTTGTTAATAAAGTGAGTTAATATCAGTCATTTTTGTCGATGTTCGGTAGATGAGTAAAAATTGAACTTGTTAGAAAAGAATTTTTCATGTAGTTATAGGTACATCATCTCCAGAATAGTATTAATGTTTTAAATATCATATATATCCATTAAATATTCATTTTTTACAATTCCATAAAATTTAGAGATAAAAAAATTAAAAGCACTATTCATGGAGACGGTAGGTCGTATGTACGCATGAACGCTACTTTTATTTTTTTGTAATATAAATGGAATTAAAGTTAAAAGAGATATATATATATATATATTCATTCCATAATTATATTCATCATTTATATGTAATATATGACATATATATCTATTATATATATGTACTTATAATAGTACATAACATTTGGAGATAAGAAATGAAATGTATCGTTCATGGAGACAGTAAGTCGTACGTACGCATGAACGCTACTTTCATTTCTTTGGCACATTAATGGAATTAAAAATATATGAGAGATATATATAAATTATAATTACAGTATAATATATATGTTATATATATCACATAAGTTCATCAATTTCATTCTTTATACATTCCATGTATGGTGTGAACGAGTCACATCACTTGAGGGGGTGGTAGTCCACAATTCCTAAAATTAAATTATCGCATTTGAACAACATAAAAAGCATTAAGGTATGTATTAAATATAAAATACAGAATCATATAGAGGAAATAAATATAATATATGTCATAAATAAATATAGTTCCATCATAATGGCCACCATGAGAGGTGGTATGAGAAGATAGAACAATCATCGTTTCGTGAGGCAGTAATTCGCCATCCATAGAAACAGTATGTTTTTAACAATTAAACGGAAGTGTGTGTTAGTGTAGCTAGAATCCACCTCATAAAAACATCCTAGTATATTGAAGAAACTGGTATTTTTACAAAATAAATAAAAAAAATTTAGGGGGTTGGAGAAGAAAAATAAAGCAAAAGAACATGAGGGATGAAATAACCTTTAAAACGGGTAACTCTTTTTGATTTGAGCTCAAAGGCTTCCATGGGAAGACTTATGCCCAAAGTGAGGCTTCTAAGAGTAAGATCAGGATGTTTAGAGATACAATTGGAAGGTTTTGGCCGACAAAAGTCTTGAGAGGTGTGGGTAAGGTGGTAGAGGTGGGCCTTTTATAAGAGGAGAAGAGAGGCACTCTTGAATGTTATAAAAGGTTACTTAATTATAAAATGATTTTCGGATATTAATGCTCCCAAAATTATATATTTCTAGTATAAGGTGATAAGAGTTCGAAATTCACCCATAAAAAAGGTTGTTTACATGTCTAGGTATTATATTTTACATTATCTATTCATTTTATTAAAATCGTTAAATAATGAGGTAATTGCTGCATCATCTTGGTGTGATAAATATTTTAATTTATATAATGTCTAAAAATTATGAAAAAATATCATGATGTTTGAAATATTTTTATCTTTATAATGAATATTTATAGTCAAAAATATGACTTGTATAACCCCATTTAAAATTTGTTTTAGTAAAATAACTCTTGTTTGGGACATTTTTATTTTAACTTTAAATAAAAAGTTATTTATGTCATTTTCTTACCAAAGTGGCTCCATGGGGTCCCCAAGTTGTCCCATGGATTGTCTTGGTCGTCCATGACACATCCAATGAGGGTAGGACATGTTTCTAGGTCATTTAATTTTATTAAAACATTATTTTTACCTTAAATTACACTAATTACCTTTAATCACAATTAATAAAACTTAAAAGTTACTATTCAGCAATAATTATTTTAATCTCATTGAACCACATTTTACTTCATAATGAAAACCATGTATGTCGGATTTTGTGAAAATCAAATCAGAAAAGTTGAAATGTTTCATTTAAAAGAAAAATCATTTTCTTTAACTACCACTAAGTGGTTTTACTATTCATCAAAAAATTGAAGTTTTTCCGAAAAATACCAAAAAATCATCCTAAGCTATATTTTATATTCCGAATTCAAAAATTATTTCTATTTTACAAAATAAAAAATATTTATGTTTCATTAATTAATTTAATAATCCATTCCCGCTGTCAAAAAATAGCGTGTTTTTTAGAAACAATATCTATTAAAAGATTAACACTATTTTAAGTACATTTTCAAAGTGAAATTAATTCCAATGACCACCATTGGATTAAATGGTAAAAATATATTCTAATTTCACATTAAAACCAATTCAAAAGTTGATCTAATAATATAAATAAATTAGATTAAATGGAGGTTTTGAATTAAAAAACAGCATTTATACTATTCATTAAAAAATGAACTTTATCAGAAAAATACCAAAAATTTATACAAAGGAAATTTTGATGTCCTGATTCTAAAAAAATTATTTTGTAAAATATAACATAAAAAATTGTCCAAAAAAGGATTTAAGAGAGGTTCACCATCAAAAGGTTGTTAATCGACCTTTTAAAGAATATTAGGAGATTAATGCTTAAAATTGGATTCATTTTCATTTTAAGCCACTAACATTTATTGGATAAAATTAAAAATATTTGAAAAACATATATAATCATTTTGTAGTTAGTTCCTTTCATTCCCGCCATTACAAAGGCTAGGGGTTAACAACCATTTAAAATAATATTATTTTATTATTAGAGTGCAACGTAAGATTTCAAAGAAACTCGTTGTTGCGTATTGGGTACGCAGTCGAGGATAGCGTTCCCTTTAAAGTAATATTAATATATTATTCAAAAATATGGAATAATATGAATATTTCATATTCTTTATTTATGTGGGGTGTTACAATAAGAATATGGATCTTAGTTACAATAGGATATTTATGTTAATTTTAAATAACTTCCATCCTAGATAGACCCACCAATATACTCATGTAAGGGGTTTTATATGCTCAAAATGAAATGCTTTATAGCCAAAATATAAAATTTGAAAATATTTCTATCTAAATCCCATATATTGGGTTAATTTTTTCAATCCAAATGTTATCTCTATGATCTTCCTTTATCATTGAATATATAATAATTAAAACAATATATACTATAAATAATTTCATGAAAATGATCTCTATAGACTCTGTTAGTAAAAGGAATGACAAAATTATAGGAATTCGTAAGAATAAATTGAATTTTTATAAATTAATAGTTTCCATACCTTATAAAGAATGTTGTATTTTGAATATCCTAATTATTAACCCTCAATTTTATATATATAAAACAAGTTACATAGTTAGAAATGTTCTGATCGCCATATAGTTGATCAAACAAGTCTTCAATACTGGGAAGATAATACTTTTATGTGATAATGATGTCATTATCTTCTCGATAATAAATTCATACTCACATTGTCCAATTTTTCATTTTGACAAAATGTAATGGTGAACCAAATGGTGGTGCACATGGATGAATAAATACCTTGAAAATATTCTCAGGTAGTTCGTCAAAAAATTACTGAAGCAAAATCACGACAATTCTATATGTATTATATTAAACAGTTGTCGAAAAATGGATGTGTTTAAATAAAAAAACATAACATCAGTATTCTGTGGTACACTTGAAATCCATCTCAAAAATAAATCAACAATTTTCTACAACTATGAATATAATTTTTTTATGATTCTCTTAAACCCATTGAGATGAAATACATTTTTGAATGTGATTCAATACCCATATAATATATTTAATAACCCTTAATATTTAATATTTATCACTACAGTAATTAATAATAAATTTCATGTTTATTATAAAAAAATGAGTTACTTTCATTGATAATTGATGTAGGATTTATCTAATTAAACCTAGTCTATGTGTATGATATCATTAAATTTGTCAATATGGAAAAATATAGTATTTATAATTAGAAAATTCAAACACACATAAACCTAATTGGATTCATATAATTTATATGTAACTATATTTCAATTATAAGTGTTATACTATTAATTAAAAATATAATAATTTATTTGGTGTAGTGATAAATTTAAAAATTCTTAAAATATAAACAAGTTCATAGATTCAAAATCAAATACAAAATTAGAAGTTCTAGAGTGGGTGTAATGTGTATCTTGAACCATGTAAATATCATCCCCCTAATAAAAAATTGTGATATCATGATTTTTTCCCATTATATGTAGGATTAATATTTTACTAACTTCTATCAATATCATTATCCTTCGATATTCTGTTGTATTTTGTATAATGAACATTCCCCTTGAAATTGAAACATTGGAGAGCATGTATTGAATTATGTCATTATTTTAAACAATCATTAGATAACATAATCCTACTAATATAGTATTCCAATTAAAGATAAAATTAGTTAAAAAATTAATGAAATCAATAGTCCCCTGACAATAATTTACTCCACATATCCTTCCTCACATCAGGATAATGGAAGTAATATATTCTTCCTTCTATGGTTTTTATTATTAGACTTTCCTTTGTCATACTTCTTTATTTTCATATCAACCCCATAATATTTAAAATAAAACATCCATTTCCACATTGGTATCAATATGAAAACTTTATTCATAAATATAAATTTCAATTATTTATAAATCCATTAAATATCATCATTTTATGAAACAATATAATTGAAATATCTTACATTCTGGTTCAACAATACTACCCAAACTATACATCAATGTTCGTGTAATATTTTCCTCATATGTATAAATTTATTAATAATACTTATTTACATGATCATGAAATTTATTATCAAATTTAATGAATAATATTAGTAGTATACATGTTGATAAATAATAATAATAAATCATCACACTTCATGGATTCAATTTCATCACGTTGCATCATGTTTTTTATGAGAGTTCAACATTGATCTTCTTCATCGTCAAAATGATATATATCCAAAAGGATTTTTTTAGATACCAAAACTATGTAATGGAAATAATATTTTTATTAGTATAAATCCATTTCATAGAAACTACTAGATCATCTAATCAACTAAAAAGATGTTGATTTTTCTTCATGTAGGTCTCAACATTAAATTGTTTTTTCATTAGATCATTTTGAATCTCCCCATAATTCATGAAATAAGAATGTTTTGTAAAAATAAATGTGATTTTTATTCATTCAATATCTTTTCACTTTTGGTTACTGCTGAGGAGAATCATATAATTTTATTTCAGTTTCATTATTTACTCAATTTCTTAAGTTTCCAGTCATTGACTAAAAAAATAGTGATGTAATGAATATTCATTTTTCAAAACCACATAATCATGAATAATAATTTATAGGACATCATAATCATGAAAACATATTTTCAGTCTATGACAGTATAAGTATACTCTAGGTCACCCATAGTTTTAATCCGTTCAAATCTATTTTAATGGTTTATATAGAAAATGTGAATTAACCCAAGCATATACCTCAGGACTGTCTGACGAGGTAGGTAGGAATGAAATAGCTTCCATTCACTAAATTGGTAGATGATACAAAATCCAAAAAATATTTTAAGGTTTAATATATCTTGATGAAACTGTCCTAAAACCATATCAACATACAGTATCCAAAAAATAATTTTTAGGTAAATCACACATTTTTCATTACAATTACAAATGAAGTTATATTATGAATTGGATTATCTTAAGGGTTCCCACTAATTATTTCAAATCCTAGTTTTACATGTTGTGTAAAATTTTCCCTAATATCAAATATATAACCCCATTAATTTCATATTTTGATATTAACTCTTAATAGATGAATTTTAAATTCATATCATTTTTATCCACATAGAAAAATATTGGTTTTGAATCAGGGGTAAATCGAGCACAAAATTAACTTGTTTATAATAAACCTACATAATTTCTGTATTAGTTCTTACCATATATGTCACGACCCACCTTCACCAAAAGGAGGGAAGGGTCAGCAGATTTCTTGGCCCTACCTTCTTTAAGTTTAAGGAGAGATAATAACCCCCCAAACCCACCTTCAATAGGTCCCATAGTGGTGACCAGCACCAAGGGAATGAAATCACACACTAAATGGTAGGAATTACACATTTTTTTCGTTAAATATGATCAGGAGATAAGATTTTGAATCCCACAACACCAAACTAAAAGTAAAATTAAAGACATGATCCATTCCCAATGCATGTTACAAAAGTAAAATACACAATGTATAAGGAGACAACAAAGCAAAATAACAAAAAGAAAGAACAACAGTAACTGTGATGATCTGTCACAAGGTCTGAGCTAGTACAGTCCATCACGATCAATGAAATCCTCCTAGAAACCTGAAAGCCATTTTATATACGTAGGGTGAGCATACAAGTATACTAAGTATGGAAAAACCAAAGACTCTCGTGCACAAGTGGGGAGGCATACTATTTCCCTATGAGAAAAGAGATAACCAAGCACGTAACAAGGAAACTAACCACTGAATCCTCACCAAGGTACACTCCCCAAATAATTCAAGTCAAGTAATATATAGTAATAGCATATCGATGTTTGGGTACACCACGACACTTCCAACTAGTAATTGAAGACATCCTACGCATCGAACCAATCCCACCATTCTCATCGCAGTCCCACTGCCATTCCTCGTCCGCACACACCTGGGCCACAACCACCCACCCACCCCCCCCCCCCCCCCCGCAAACACCTGGGCCACAACCACTAACTTGCCCGTAGACACCTGGGCCACAATTGTCACATGTAACCACGCCTGCAATCACCTAGGCCAGCACAACCACTACCATGCCCGAAGACACCTGGGCCTTATCCCAAAGATACTTGGGAAACCACATACCCGCACACAACTGGACCAACCACCACACCACACTTCCCGAATATTCTTGGACTAATAATGGACTTCAGGCCATCATAGCCTTCCCTAAGAGTCTTGGGCTATTAGGTAAAGGGAGCAGAAAAAGATCTAATAACCTTCCACTCATAGGAGTGTTGGGAAAAAAACCTTCCCCCATGAAATGGGGGTGTTCGACACTAAGTGCTCAACATGGGTGGGGCGCGAATAAGAAACAAAAAAACTACAAGTATATGTATAGGTAACAAGAACTCACCCAATCTAGGTTATTCTTCAGATAGCCTAAAGAACACTATCCTTTCTATTCATTCATAAGAGTATATAACAGCACCCAAGCCCAAATCACAACTCACACCAAACCAAATCCCCATTTGTCCCATCCGTGTCTTCATGTTCAGTAATAATCTTTAATTAGGTTTCTTCACTATTGGGCAACTAACAGCATACACACAAACCATGGGAATCAAATTACAGCCAAGAACAATTTAAGCATTCAAAACCGGTTCTATTGCAAAGTCACATCAACAAAGGTATAAGGGAGATCCCTCGAATTACTGGAACCAATGAAAACCTCAATATACAGCCCCATGTCCACACAAAAAAATCCATGAGCCAACGGTTTCTCATCAACAAAGGATCCCACCCCAATTCCTGATATAAGAAGAGGATACCATCGTCACCCACATCACCCCCAGCAATCTAAGCCCCTACCCAAGAAATCCATAAGGTCACCTGTACTCGGCCCGTGGAGGAAAAACCCAAACCAATACGACCAAAAAAAGGCAGAAACAACAGGTATTTTTAGATTTAAAAGATTTAACACACTCCATGATTTCAATTCAACTGGACTATATCCGGGGTTATCATAGAAAAGGAGTTGATCATGGTGCTTGCAAATTATTTATCCCAATATACGTAATTGAACAATTTCCATTACACATAGAAAGTTTCACAATAAAAATACAATCCATTTAAACATCACAATGGGTAAGGGATTATTAGATCATAGAGAAATACCACCAATGGACATGATTTTCAGTAGGCGTGAGACAACACAATTCAGAAGAGGTTAAAAACAGAGCATCATCATCGATCACACCACTCCCCCTTATTCTATAGAATCTTTTTATTATCTTCATTAATGTTTGGTTCATCGAATTATACCGAAGCAGTAGTGTACCCACCCCGCAAGGTACACAGAAAGGAGATACGAAGTTGAAACCCCTACCTAACGATCAAGGATCAATGTTATGTCCTCATGTGGAAACTAAAAAACATGAGTTGCAGGAACTCCACGGAACGCGATCAAGTAAATCTTTGGATTCAGGGTACAGCTCGTCTAGAAGAAGGTTAATCCGAGCAGGTTGATTTAGAAAAGAATCATAGGGAGAACATTCTAGGTTATATAGGCTGTTAAGGGCTGAGATATAGCACTCCCACATGGTTATGATATGGAGAGAAACCACATAAGGAGCGGGATCGTGGGTTGACAATGTGGCTGGGAGACCACACTTGTCATTAAAGGGTCGCTGCCTTTCGGGGCGGTTTAATCTGACACACACCTCATTGTTTTTTTTCATTTAATGGGTACCTCACCAATCATTTAATTTAAACGGGCATTAATGGGCTTTAAAATAGGATTAATGGGGTCAAAACACAGCTTAAAAGCCAATTTGCGCAAAAATAGGCACCACTGGGAAAACCTGTGGTCACCAGTAGGCAAGGTCTACCGGTAGGCTGAGCCACCAATAAGCTAAGGCTACCGATTGGCCAAACTACCGGTTGGCCAAAGATACCAGTAGTCCGAGCCACCAGTAAGTTGTGACTACCAGTAGGCTGAGCTACTTGTAAGCCGAGCTACCGGTAGGCCAAGCTATCGGTTGGCCAAATCTACTAGTAGACTGAGCCACCAGTAAGTCGCGGCTACCAGTAGGTCGAGCTATCGGTAAGTTGAGCTACCAATAGGTTGATCTACCGGTAGAATCAGCTACAGGTTGGTCGAGCGTCCGGTAGACTGAGCTAGACCGAGCTACCGATAGGTTGTTCTACTGGTATGACGAGCTGCCGGTATGCCAAGGCTACCGTTAAGCTTCACTGAGAAGCTGTGATCACTTCCCAGATTACCTCAAACACGTAAAAATCACAATTTTATTAATTAATGTACCCCAAGACCCCCGGTCCATTACATCAGATACTTCACAAACTTTTATCGTCATCGAGAATATATGAACGAACCAGAAGGAGAAAAGTGGGGTCCGAACAACCACCCTCTAAAGATACTTCTTAGGGGAAAACCCCTGAGTTGATCCCAATCTGGAACAGAACCCCTCCTACATCCAGAAGCACTCACCCAAAGTCACCAACCACAACATTCACAATAAGCATAAGGATCACACTCTACAACACATGAGAAAGTGATTCCCCTTCTACATGTCAGGATATAATCCTCTTTGGGTGGCACTTACTCACCCGAATGGGTTTAATATCATCCATAGTAATGTGTCCCAATTAGAAGTCAGGTTTTCCCCATCCCCACACATTTGTGCACACACATAGAGAACATGGAATAGGTCATCTAATAGATATGAATACAAGTATTCCATATATTAAAGCAAAAGGTATAATATCTAAAGGATCAGAACAAAACCACAAGTAAAAACAGCTCTGGGTACTGAATGCGTAACTAGGCCTCCCTCTCCCATGTCCTCTCTTCCAGGCCACCATTCCCCCTCAACACACGAACCAAGGGGATGTTTCATCCATGAATAACTTTCTCATTACGATCCTCAATCTTGATTGGTCGTTCTATGAAGGTCGTATCGTCTTTTACATCTAACTCTCCCCAATCGATGATGTGGGAGTCGTCATGTAGATATTGACGAAGCTGGGACACATGGAATACATCGTGTATCCTCAGCAGTGTTTGTCGTAGCGCTAGCTGATAAGCCACATCACTGACCCGCTGCAACACTTCGAAGGGTCCGATGAACCTAGGAGAAAGCTTACACCCCCTGCCGAAACTCCGCTGTCCACGTCGAGGGGAGACCTTCAAAAACACGTGGTCCCCAATCTCGAACTCCAAGGTTCTCCTTATATTATCAGCATATGACTTCTACCGGTCCGGATCTGCCTTCATCCTTTCTCGTATAATTTGAACCTTCTCGGTCGTGCTCTGCACCACCTCCGAGCCAAGAACACCTGCTTATCCAACCTCTGTCCAGCACACGGGTGAGCGACACGACCTTCCATATAGGGCTTCTAATGGAACCATACCAATGGTAGATTGATGGATATTATTGTCGGCGAACTCTACCAAACGAAAGTGTATCACCCATGATCCCCCAATGTCCAGAATACATGCCCACAACATGTCCTCCATGCTCTAGATGGTGTGCTCTGTCTGCCCATATTTCTGGGGGTGGAAAGCAGTGCTATGTTATAGCTGGGTTCCAAAAGCATGTTGAAATCCCCTCCAGACTCATGATGTAAAACATGCATCCCTCTCCGATACTATGGAACTCGAAACTCCATTCAACCTCACTACATCATCCACATACTTTTGTGCTAGAGAGTCTACTCCTCTCAACTCCTTAATCGCCAGAAAGTGAGCTGACTTCATCAAGCGGTCCACCGATACCTAGATGGCATCGCATCCCCTTGAACCTTGGGTAGTACTGTGACAAAATCAATCGAGATTTCATCCCAATTCCTCATGGGGAAATATAATGGTTGCAACAACCCACCTGGAACATGGTGTTCAGCCTTTACCCGCTGACACACCAAGTACTTGGCCACAAACTCTGCCACTGCTCATTTTACTCCGGGCCACTAAAGTTGTCTCCTCAGACCCTGGTACATCTTGGAAACTCATGGATGTACCTCTAGGGGTGATTTGTGGAACTCACTATGATCCTAACCGTGCATCGCCTCTGTAACAAACAACATTCCTCAGAAAAGAATTTGGTTCTAACCATCCTCCATCCACCCTTCCAGAGCATTGCCCCGGTCAACTCGGTCATGCATCACTTCTCACTCTGGGTCACCCCAAAGAGACTCCACCACTTGCCGCAAAAGAGAAGACTGCACTGTCATCGGATACACGAAACCTCCACCGCTATCCATCCTCGCATCAAGGTGCAAGGCAGCCAACTCCTTCATTGACTTCCAAGCATCTGCCGACTCTCGGACTGTATCCTTATGCGACCACCTTCTTAAATCATCGGCCACTACATTCCCATTCCCTAATTTGTAGGAAATCTCGAAGTCATAATCCTGGAGGAACACCATCCACCTTTGCTGCCGTAAGTTTAGGTCCTGCTGGGAGAAAAAATACCTCAAGATTTTGTGATCTCTGAAGACCATAAAGAGTTCTCTGATGAGGTAATGCCGCCGTAATTTAGTGTGAAAATGACCGCTGCAATATCTAGATCGTGGGTGGTATAATTACGCTCATGAGGGCGTAGGTTCCTAGACCCATAATAGATAACACATTGTTGTTGAATCAACACACATCCGAGGACCTGCCCTAAAGCATCACATAACACCTCATATGTCTCCCCTTCTTCTGGTAGTCTCAAGTCTAGTGCACTAACCAATTTCTCCTTCATATAGCGGATGGCTGCCTTGCACTTCTCACTCCATATGAAAACATGGTCCTTCTTGGTCAAGGTTGTCAAAGGGGCTACAACTCGGGAGAAGTTTGGTACGAAACTCTGATAGTAACCTGCCAGCCAGAGGAAACTACGAACCTATGCCACATTATTGGGTGATTCCCATGAAACAACAACCTCAACCTTTGATGGGTTCACCTCTACCCCCTTTTTGGAAACTATGTTCCAAAGGAAGTGTACTTCTCACTTCTAGAACATGCATTTCAACAAATTACAATAGATCTGGTGCTATCAGAGGACCTCCAAAACCATCCTCAGATGCTCCGCATGGTCCTCCTCTGTTCTTCAATAGATTAGGATGTCGTTGATGAACAAAACTATGAAAAGATCCAGGTACTCCCAGAAGACGGAGTTCAAAATCCCCATGAACACAACCGGGGCATTCGTAACACCGAAAGCCAGGACTACAAACTCGATGTTCCCATATTATCACCTGAAGGATGTCTTCGATATTAATCCTTCCTTCACCCTCAACTGGTGATATCCAGACTGTAGGTCGATCTTCGAGAACCATCCTGCCCCATTAATCTAGTAAAAGAGATCGTATATCCTCGGAAGAGGGTAGCAATTCTTGATCGTTACTTGTTTCAGTCTCCTATTGTCTTTGCACAACCTGAGACCAACATCATTATTCTTTGAGAAAAATACTGGAGCACCCAACGATGACGCACTCGGTCGAACAAAACCCTTCTTCATTAGATCGTCGATCTGAATCTCCAATACACATAGCTCCGAAAGCGCCATCAGGTAAGGAGCCATCAAAATCGGATGGGCACGAGGCTTCAAGTATATCCCAAAATCGATATCACGTCGAGGGGGTAGAGTTATCACCTCCTAAGGGAAGATGTCTATAAACTCACTTACGATCCCTGGTACTTCCACCATCTCCGCATCCACTGACTCAACAGAAAGCTCTACTAACAAGGAGAGAAGGGGTTCCTCTCGCCTTCTGCCCTTCGGGCCACTTCTCTCGTCGATGAAAGTAACATGATGACCACCCACGTTTGAGAACACAACCATTCTTCAGAAGCATTCGATGATGGAACACACAGAGAAAAACCAGTCGATGCCTAGGATGACATAGTATGGATGTGTTTGATGCAGTAGTAGATCCCTAACTGACTAATGTGGCCCTATCATCAGCATGCATCCTCAATAAACATATAACAAGTCAGTCTGACCTCCGACTGGTGTGCTTAGTACTAGAGGAACTGGAAGTCTCTCGATATCTAGACCCAGAGTGTGGGCAATACCAGGTGAAACAAAAGAGTGGGAATCTCTGGTATCGAACAAGGCGTAAGCAAGGGTACTAGACAAACTAATCATACCTCGAACAACCTCCGTTTCTGCTGGAACTGATTCCTCCGCGGAGTGCAATTTTCCACGCCCAGCTCCTCTGCCCCTCGGCTATTGGCTGCCTCTGTGACCATGCCCTGGTCAAGGTCCCTGAGGAGCCCCATGAGGTCAGTCTCCCCCTGCAACGTCTGCCCTCGGAGGAGCGGGAGCTCTCTATCCGTTCTCCTGCAGCTGGAAGGGCCGAGATGGAAGCTGCTACTGAGGTTGGTGCTGGGCATGTCTTCCACTGCCGTACTGAACATGGTCCGGGCACTGATTCCAGAGATTTCCATGGCTCCCACAGATGAATCACCTCATGGCCATTCCCTCTGAGGAGCCTAGATGAATCCCCTCTCATGACACACTACCCATCTTGTTCATCCTCTCCACACTTTTTCCTTCTTATGGACCTCTATGTATGTCAATAAGGTGAAGGGGGTAATGATGTAATGGAGGGATGGTCAGAGCACCTCCTCTAACTATCTCTCCTGAGACTCCTCATTTGGAAAGAGGTCTAGGTAAAAGTATAGGAGGTCCATGAACTTCATCCCCAAATCCCTTACCAACATAGTCCCCTGCTGGAGGGAGAGAAGCTCCTACCTCTTCTCTGCCTTCATTGTAGAAGAGAGGAATTCGGCCCAGAACTCCTTGAAATAAACCCATGCCACCTCAACCTCTCTCCTCTCACCCAGGTGGAGCATCCACCACTGGTGTGCTAGATCCCCGCATCTGGCTGACGGCCAGAGGATCCCCATACTCGGTCGGAGCCCAGATCAAGCTGAACACTATCACTAGCTCCTCTAGCCAGCCCTCCATCTTCATGTCAGAGGTGCTGCCCTCGTACTTCTCAAGGGTCTGTTGCTGGAATGATCGAAGAATCTTATGCCACTGGTCGTCCTCCTCCTATCGATCAGCCCTCTGTTGATTGGCCAAGTCAACCTCCTAGGCCTCAATCTCTCATACAACTTGTGTTCGTCTCCCGGGTACCATAGTTATAAGGTAAACAAAGAATGCCTAAGCCCATGTAATGCATAATATTCCTCTAAAAATTTCTTAAACTTCTTATTTATTTAAAATTCCCCAAAACACCCCAGAAACATGAGAACAGAAGTCATTATGACGCATGTACCTTTCCTAGGGTCTCTAACCTACAATCAGCGTGGCCTCACATGGTCATTCGGTAGGTCTAGAGTCCTTGCATCCGATCACGGGGGGGCCTAAGATCATGTGTCTTAGCCAGTCTTCCCTGGGATAATTCACTTACGAAGGTCACCCAACATTGTTTCCCTACCATCCCATGCAATCCTCACTGTTCCTAACTCCATACCCCATTCTATCTATCAACCATCACCTCGGATACTTTTCTGTCTCGACCCGCCTTTGCCAAAAGGCTGGAAGGGTTATCATATTTCCATGCACTTCCTTCATTAAGTTGAAGGAGAGATAATGACCCCTGAAACCCGCCTTAAATAGGTCACGAAGTGGAAGCCATCACCAAGGGCATTAAATCACACACTAAATGGATGGCATTAACCTTTTTCCTTTTAATAGGACCTGGAGATAAGATAGTGAATCCCACAACACCAAACTGAAAGTTAAAGTAAATCCAAGAACCATTACCAATGCATGTTACAAATGTTAAATACACAATGTATAAGGATACTAAAAAAGAAAAACACCCAAATGAAATAACAACAGGAACTGCGATGATCTGTCACAAGGACTGAGCTCGTACGGTCCAGCACGATCCTTGAAATCCTCCTTGATACCTGAAAGCAGTTTTATATATGTAGGGTGAGCATACAAGTATAATCAGTAGGAAAAAACAAAATACTCTCGTGCACAAGTGGGGAGACATACTAATGCCCTGTGAGAAAAGAGATAACCAGGAACCTAACAAGGAAACTAACCACCCAAGCCTAACCAAGGAACAGTCCCCAAATAACGCAAGTCAAGTAATGTATAGTAATAGCACATCGTTGTTTGGGTACCACGTGCCACTTCCCACTGGTTATTGAAGAAATCCTATGCATTGAATCAGTCACGTCATTCTCATTGTAGTCCCACTACCATACCCCGCACGCACATAGCTGGGCCACAACCACACATACCGCCAAAAAACACTGAGGCCACATCTGTCACACGTAACCATTCCTGCAAACACCTAGTCAAGAACAACCACTGCCATGGTCGAAGACACTCGGGCCTCATCCCGAAGATACATGGGAAACCACCTGCTCGCACACACCTAGGCCAACCACAACACTACCCTGTCTGATGATTCTTGGGCTAATAATGGACTTCAGGCCATCACAACCTGCCCTAAGTGTCTTGGGATATTTGGGAAAGGGAGCAGAAAACGAGCTAATAACTAGTCACTCATAGGAGTGATGGAAAAAACACCATTCCCCATGAAATAGGGGTGTTCAGCACTAAGTTCTCAACTTAGGTGGGGCGTGAATAAGAAACAAAAAAACTACAAGTATATGTATAGGTAATAAGCATTCACCCAATCTAGGTTTTTCTTCAGATAGCATAAAGAACACTATCCTTACTATTCATTCATAAGAGAAGAGAACAACACCCAATCCCAAGTCACAACTCACAAAAAAACAAATCCCCATTTGTCTAATACTTGTCTTCATGTTCATTAATAATGTTTAAATAAGTTTCTGCACTATAGGGAAACTAACAGCATATGCACAAACCAATGGAAATAAATTACTGCCAACAACAATTTAAGCATTCACACCCGGTTCTATTTCAAAGTCACAACAAGAAAGGGATAAGGGATATCCCTCGAAGTACTGGAACCAAAAAAACCCCATGATATATCCCCATGCCAACAAAAAAATCTAGGAGCCAAATATTTCTCAAAAACAGAAGATCCCAACCCAAATCGTGATACAAACAGAGGATCACATCCCCACCCACATCACCACCAGCAATCTAATACCCTACCCAAGAAAACCATAAGGTCACCCGTACTCGGCCCATGGAAAAAATAACCAATCCAATACCACCAAAACAAGTTAGAATCAGTATGTATTTTCAGATTTAAATGATTTAACACAATCCATGATTTCAATTACAATGGGCTTAAACTGGGGTTATCATAGAAAAGGAGTTGATCCTGGTGCTTCCAATTTATATAGACGAATATACGCAATTGACCCATTTCCTTTACACAACAAAAGTTTCACAACCAAAATACAATCCACTTAAACATCACAATGGGTGAGGGTTTATTATTGCACAAAGAAAGACCAGCAACAACCATGATTTTTAGTAGGTGTAAGACCACAAAATTAAAAGAGGATAAAAAAAGAGCATCATCATCGATCAGAGCCCTCCCTTTCATTCGTTACAATCTATTTATAATCATCATTAATGTTTTGTTCATCCAATTCTATAATAGTTGTAGCATACCCACCCAGCAAGATACACAGTAAGGAAAGACAAAGGTGAAACCCCTACCTGAAGATCAATGATCGATGTTATGTATTCGCGTGGAAACTGGAAAACAAGAGTGGAAGGAACTCTACAGAATGCGATCAAGGAATACATTAGAATAGGGGTACGACTCATCGGGAGGAAGGGTACTCCGAGCAGGATGATCGAGAAAAGAAACGTAGGGAGAACATTTTAGGTAATAAAGGCTGATAAGGGCTGAGAT
The DNA here is from genome assembly GCA_963277665.1 of Viscum album. NCBI lineage: Eukaryota > Viridiplantae > Streptophyta > Magnoliopsida > Santalales > Viscaceae > Viscum > Viscum album. The sequence continues at coordinate 144,356,494 of OY728133.1, read as the reverse complement.
ACAACACTTTCGGATGGTTAAGATATGGAGAGAAACTGCGTACGGAGCGGGATCGTGGGTTGACCACGTGGCTGGGACACCCCACACGTCATTAAAGGGTCACCGGCTTTCGGGGCAGTTTAAACCAACTCACACCTCATGGATTGGTTTCATTAAGGGCTACCTCACCAATCATTTAATTTAAACGGGAATTAATGGGCTTTAAAACAGGATTAAAGGGGTCAAAATGCAGCGTAATAGCGAATTTGCGCAAAAAGAGGTGCCACTGGGAAAAATAGTGGTCACCAGTATTCTAGGTCTACCGGTAGGCCGAGCCACCAGTAAGCCCATGCTACAAGTAGGCCCATCTACCCGTTGGCCAAATCTACCGGTAGACCGATCCACCGGTAAGTCGTGGATAAGGTAGGATGAGCTACCAGTAAGCCGAGCTACTGGTAGGCCGAGCTACTGGTAGGCCAAAGCTACTGGTAGAACGAGCCACCGGTAAGCAACGACTATTAGTAGGTCAAGCTACCTATATGCCGAGCTACCGGTAGGCCGAGATACTAGTAGGCAGAGCTACTGGTAGACCGAGCTACCGGTAGACCGAGATACTAGTTGACCGATCTACCGGTAGGCCGAGCTACCGGTAGGCCGAGCAACCGGTAGGCCGAGCTACCGGTAGGCCGAGCTACCGGTAGGCCGAGCTACCGGTAGGCCGAGCAACCGGTAGACCGAGCTAACGGTAGGCTGAGCTATGGGTAGGATGAGCTACTGGTAGGCCAAGGATACTATTAAGCTTTACCGAGAAGATGTGATAGATTCCCAGACTACCCCGAACACCTAAACATTAGATTATTACTATGTAATGGACCCCAAGACCCTAGGCCATTACTATATATAAATATTATTCTACATATTATAATTAATAACTTTCTTCATATCATAGTATTTATAAACATAATAAAGGGTGATATAAGAAGCAAGGAATTTGTAATGTAGTTAAATATTAGTGAAATGAAATACAAAAAATGAACATATGGGTTTGAAATAATGCGATTAAAAATTCAAAATCATACACAAATTATATTTTATCATAATAGTGGATTATGAAATAATTCATAGATCTTTATAAGAGATAAATCCTAATTGACTATACAACATTATACATGAAAATATGAAATTATTAAAAGTTAATTATATAAAGGAGTGCATAATGTGAGGAATAATCATAATTATATAAATTGTATGTCAAATATTCCCAAAAAATTAATTCATAATTTTTTTCTATGCATAACATATCATGTATATATCGTGGGATAGGGATAACATCCAATGCACCATGTTATTTCAATATTGGGATAACATCTTTGTACCCACTTGTTTCATGGTTTGGATAAACTCTCATGATCCCTTTGCGCTCATATAATTTTTATTATTAACCAATTCATTGGATGAATATATAATTTTTTCATATTGTCATATAGTAAAAAATATATACATATGCATTCCATAATGTCATAAATACAATCCTAAAAACATACACCCATAGAAAATAGATTTGGATTTAATAATATTTAATCAATATAACAACAAAATATATAGATGTATAAGAAATATGTTTTCATTAGACCACATCCAAATTAATGAAAAATAAATATCAAATAATCTCATCATTGAATATTTTTTTTTAAAAGTCATTGGAATGTTTCATGAGTGAAACCCGTTTTTAGACTTAATATTAAATAATAAAATCATAAAAAATACCAAATAATATTCGAAAAAATTATTTTTGTATTTTTTTAGAATAATTTAAATGAATTATCAATTCATAGAGTAGTCACAATTGTATAAATATTTCTTCAAGACATGTTTGTTTTAATAGAGACATAAATAAATTTTTTTGGTAATAAGTCAAAATTAAATAATCTAGAAAATGAATATAAGATTAAATATTAAATATTTTTTAAAACGATATCATCGGTTAAATTTTCATCAATAAATAATTGAAGAATAACTAAGATATATTTAAAATAGAACTTGAAAACATATACATGGAAGACAAATAATTTTTAAATAAAGAGACATATATAGATAGGTTTCCTAAATTTTTTTTTTATCAAGAGTAATTAATGATGGTAAAATTGAAGAAAAAATTGAAACCACTAGATATTTCTTTAGGAGAATAAAATTAAATAAATTGTTATAATAATAATAAATTTGAATTGATCAGAAATATAATTGTAAACCAATCTAATAATAAATATTATTGTAATATAAATAACATATAAAATGTCTTATTTTATTGAAATACTCATTAATATATAGTATAATAAAATTTATTTTATTAAAATTGTATTTATAAAATAATTTACATAATTTTAATAAAATAAATGATCCTCTTAAAATATTTAATATATTATTTATTAATAATTCCTTAAAAAATCATCATTTCTTGGTGTCAAATAGTTCATTTTCTATGATTATTTCTATTTAGTAATTATAGTAATTTTATTATGACTATATCTCAATAATATACCAATATTAAACATGATATAAATTTCATATATATATTCATTATACAAATATTTTTATTTATCAAAAATAGATATTGAAATATTAATTACACTGTGTATGGAGGCAGGCGGTATGTTATACCGATGTATGAAACATTCTATCAATTTTTGAGGGATAGAAAGAGTGAATAATAAAATAGTAATTAACAATTATAGATTCATATTTATATCATATATATTAAATATTTTTATTAAATATTTTTTTATTACCATTATTATAAACGTGTAGTGTAAATGAAATCATATTGCTTCATGGAGGTTGTAGTGTACAATTATTAATGGCAAATGTTATAATTTTCCAATGTATTTGATGGTGAGAAGGTACATATTGTATTATTATAATATAAAATTTAATATATTATAAATATAAATTTTAATATTTAACGACTCCATTATAAAATTCCATGAACGATGGTGATAAAAAATGAGTAACACCATTACATGTATTTGTTCAGTCATATGTACACATGAGTGAAATTTTTTATGTAGGATGGGAAAAAGGTAGAAAGTGGATATTAAATAATCATAATAACATATAATTTTATTAATTATAAAATATCCATGATTTTAATATATGTAAAATATATTTATTAGATTTATATATGAAGTAAGTTTCAAATAGTTTGTAATGGCGATTACATCTTCTCATTTAGAGTTTCAATAGATCTCTTATTAAGTGGGCCATGGTTTGGGATTTTGAAAAGATAATAAAATATAACGTTTTTAATTATTTGTAGAAGATAGAGAGATTATATATAGTTTAACTAGATCAATGAATTTTTATGTAATTGGAAGAGAGAAGATGTATCCTTTTACATTGAAGGGAAATGGCACTCTTAGAAATACCATGAAGATTAAAATATAATTCATTCAGTCTCAAGAAAATTCATCAAAATGGATTGATATTGGTATAAAAATATTATGTGGTTTAAATATCATAATCTAATGATATTTACATAGGTTTTGATATATTTTTAAAACAAAACATTTTTTCTCCCATTATAATCTATTTTTACCTATAACCATGATGAAAATAGTTTTGATAAGAAAGGGATAAAATTTTCTTATTTAGAAAATTATTTCTCAAAAATTATCAATGATTGAAATTCTAGAACATTTGATGTCATAATTTTCCTTATTTAATATTATCATAAATTTTAGATTATCAAATAAAATATTATTAAACATAAACTGTAATTAATGTCATTAGAGAAACTCTTCAATTAACATGGATTCAATGAAAAGATAATGAAAATTAGGATTAAGATAACAAATTAAAACTAATATTATATAATATATTAATCCAAACAATTATGGTAATACAATAATTCATCCAAAGTGTATTACTTTTATTATTTTTAAAATCTTTTATTTTATATTCTTATTAATTGATAAAATATTATGTTAGTGTTGAAAAATAATTTTACTAAATTAATAAATTTATAATAATTAGAAATAAAACACTGTTAATAAAATTATTTTATCTTTTAGATTAATATTTTTCACTAAATATATCCTTTTTATTCATAATATAGCATTCTTTAGTTATTAAATCCAATGAACTATCATTTTTTATATGTAATTTTAATAAATTAATTTAAAGGGAATATTAAAGTAATAGTTGGACCAAGATTATATATATAGTAGATATAGATATGGATAAATGAATTAAAATTATCAAGTATAATAAATAAATATTTTAAAAAAATTTAAGCCTTATAAAAAATAATAACCATATTTTACCAATTTTACCATTATGAGGTGATAAAAAATTTCAATGTTTACTATATATAATAATAAAAATAATGGGGGAAATTTATAAATATTTTTACCCTAATTTCAAATATAGAATCTATTTTTTCAATATTCAATTTATATAATTCACATAAATTCATTTAAAAATAGTTCAAAAATTAAAGATAACCATTTTTTATATAATATACATTTTTTCCTCTTAAACATGAAATATATTGTTCTCTTATTCCAATAAAAAATACCATATAGATGTCAAATTTTTTAATGAATATATAATATCCATATTAAATTAATCCTATCCACCAATAGTGATAAATTTAATTTATTTTATAAAAACAAATTGCACATCAAAAAATCATTTTGCATAAAATATCAATATTACTTTTAAATATATAATTTTCATTTGTTATAAATTGAAAACCAATTAATTCAAATTATATATTTGGGAAAGATAATTATTTTATAATTTATTTAGTCTTATTTATAGCATATAATCAAATGATTATAAGATAACTATTATAATAAACATAATTATATATTTACATTATGGTTCAAAAATTAATCATGTGTAATGAATGATATGAAAATAATAAAATTTAATAATAATGGATTATAACGTAAAATATATTGGAGTAATAGATTTCTATAAATAAGAAAACATTATATTTGTGTATTTTATTATTACTATATGATAAGTATTATTAGTTGATTTACACTGAATAAGAAATCCGGGAAGAGAGTTTAAGGATTTTAATTTCATATATAATATATTGAAATGGTAGAATGGGCGAGTAATTAGTTATTACAGTGGAATTAATGCAAAATTACCATTAATAATACTCATGTTTATAACCATATATAAAATTAAAATACAATTTAGAGAGGGTGAAAACATTGGTGGGGTAACATTTTTTATATGTGATCCATTAAGATGATTAAATGTTGATTATTATGAAATATTTATTTCTGAGAAGGACCATTCCATTGAGCACTGTATTTTATATCGTGACCAATAAAAAATAGATAAGGACTATTTTTCCAAACACAATATAAATCATTGTTAACACTAATTATCTACCAACAGAATGAATTAATGATATTAGATCCTTAATTAATGAAATATTTGGTAATATGTTTCAATTTCATGGAAATTATATTTAAATCATTATACCCTTTAGATTGTTTATAAATATATTAAACTCGTAATAACTGTAAATACATGTTCGTGAGTAATGATAGAAATTTATTTTATTCTTTGTAGATCATATGTATTCATTAAAAATAATTATTAGTAAATAGATGTTAGTCTAATGTAATCAAGTATCATTAATTTTAGAGGAACAATAATATACATGGTTGATTGATTATTTTTAAAATTCCATCAATGAAAATTTTTTAATGTAATTTCATTTTGTTTACTCCTACCTAATTGATATCTTATTTATTTGAAAATATTATTTAATGAAAAAAATGACTTATTTTAATTTGGATATTTTGGAGATCATTACCTGGGGAACAATGGGGTTTATATGAGGGATACATTGATCATTCAAAAAAAATATTTCTTTTCATTAATAGATTGTTGTTCAATGAGTTAATCATGAAAAAATTATAGTTGTTATTTTTTATGGAATAATTATATGATGATTGTATATGTGTTTAGTATAAATTGATGAAACAATGAATAATTTTATTTTATATTTTACACCATACCAATTAAAATAAATTAAATAAATGTAGATGGAATTTACAAATATCAGTAATCAATCTGGTTTAATTTTATATAGAAGATATTGTGATGTAAAATGGGTATTATTATGCTTTGTTTGATAACGTTATTAGTGATGTGAGTTATATAGTTATTAAATTTAATGGTATTAAATATATATGATTGGAATGATTATAGGATGTCATTTATGATAATTCCTTAAATTATATTTATAAATAATATAGAGGATGAACATTCAATGTATGCGTAAAATTCATCTCATGTATTTTTAAAATCATAGTTTTTCATAGATAACATGATTATGTGGAATAGTCTTCATAATATTATAATGATAATAACATAAGAAACATTTTAATATAATTAATGTAGTAAAATTGAAATATGAGACCATATATGTTATTCAAAAACAAATACATTGGTGATAGAGTTTATAGATCTAAAATTAATAAAAAGACATGATCATGTAGTATTATATTTGACTAAAAAATAAAATTTGAATGGTTATTATTCTTATACTATGGTGGAACAATAACCCAAGGATTACATTTATTAATTATTCTAAAACAAGATTTAGAAAACCATTTCAATGTGTATGTTATGTTTTTTGAAACTATAATAAATTTATTTATCCCATATATATACCATTTTTAAAAATTTAAAGAAATATTTTAATATTGATGATTTTCATATCTTACTATGATTCTATTTTTACTTCATTGAGATAAAATAAATATCAGATATATTCTTGAATATATATAAGATATAAAGTGAAAATTTCAGAACAAGGTGTTGTTAGTAATACAAAACACATGCATTCAAGTTTTAGAGAATCACTATATGGAGTGATTCAATATAAGAAAATATAGGATGGATTTAATTTATTTTACGATTATAAGAATAATTTATGTTTTATATATAAAAAATCATAGATTTTGTTTAATATTGAATTTATAAAAACTTTTTTTTGTATTTTGTAATGATGGGTAAATAATTAAATATCTTATTTTGTTTCTAATAAACATATTTTTTTTTCAATTTCACTATAAAAAATTACTCGAGTTTATTTTTTATTTATTTCTCAATGATTATAGTATAAACATAATAGATTATTACACCCTATAGTGGGAAAGGGTAAATCGATGTTTACAAACACCAAAAATCATTATGAACATTTTTTCATTGTCAATTACTTATATTGTATCTGTAATGTATTGATATGATGATGATAGATAGGGTGAGAATGATTACGATCATTATTAGGGTATTTGAATGCTTCTATGTAATTTTTATTGGGTTGCTGATAATTTTTAAAAGAATTATAAAATAGAAATTTATATTTTTATATATTATAATAATAAACTATGAGTAATATATATGTGATGATATATAGATTTTTCATCTTGCAATTAATATACTTCACATTCCTGATATCATTTAAAACATTTTTCCCATTAAATCTTTTTTTCCACTGGTGTCGAGAAATTATCTTCTTTTAATGCCAGTGGATTCAATATTTGAGGTTCCAAGATTGATAGTTTCCAGATAATATTATCCAAATGAGTTTTCTTATGGTCTTGTTATATGATCCTTCAAAATGTATGAGCCCGTTCTTCTATTGTGAATAATTCCTTCAGGATCCCATTCATTGTAGGAATTATTATTTATCCTCATTTGATGGAGAGGGTGGATGGATTTCAGGTATTTTATACATCTATGATAGTTCAAGGATGGCTATAGATTATCATCATCAGTCATTAGTGGGGATATTCATTCTGGAGTGGTTGACAATTTTATTTTTTAGTGATTTCAATTCTTTTTGGAACCTAATCCATCATCATGTGGTGTCCACTATTTCATGGAATGGTTTTTCTATTTAATAATTATCAAAATAGGATTTCATTAATGGATTTTCATGGTAGGATATAGTGTTCAATGAATAGATATTTTATCTATTTGTATGGTCCTATGATGCGAATAAAGGGAAGTACTCGAGCTTTGCATTGGTTTCAAAATAGCTACATGATCTACCTCTTCAATTTATATATACCCCAGTTCTAAGAATATTGGTAATGGATTTAGGTGGATTCCTATGTGATGAAATAATCCAAAATAAAAGCATTCAATCTTCTATTATTCCACACATTTGTGTAAAAATTGATCTAGAATGATATCTTATGAACAACATTATCATTCATATAGGAGAGGAATTCACTTATTGGTAGATAATATTCATTCACTCGTTCCCTAGGGTCTAGTGGTATGTCATTTATAAGGTAACTCTTTTTTGTAGCATGTGAATATAAAAGGATAATGAGATGTATCACATGCCTTGTGGCATGGACGTAGAAATCTATAATTATATTAGTGTCTCTGGGGTTTCCAATATTCATGCTGATATGGATGATAAATATTTTTACTGTCTTATGGTTTTTATTTAGTACTAGGTTCTCAACATGAGGGTCTTCAGAGTGATTTGATATATGGTAATGATATCCATGCTTTCTGTTCTACAAATCGTGAACGTTATTTGGATTATGTGTCGTCAAATGAATTTGTATAAGAAGATTATGATTCCAAGGCCTTTGAATCCTGTTTTTAGATTTTTTTCCCTCTATTATCTTAGAAGATTCCTTTAGAGACATCCATGATAAAAAATCATAACTCTTATATAATGTTATTATTATTGACTAGAGGGTTGCTGCGGGAAATTCTTTATCAACTGAGGACCATAATTTTTAAAAGGTTCTATTTTCATTAGGTGTATTGGTGGTAGAAGATGATGGTTGAATTTTTTTTAAGGGTTGGGTTAATTTTACATCTAATAATATAATTGTGATTGGTCTAAGGTAGATATTTTCTAACGTTATAGATTTCATGGGTGGTATAGTTTCAATGATTCTGAACTAGTTTTAATTCTATCTAAATCAGTATAAGGCCATATAGAAGGTAGTTAAGGAAGATGATGGTTCTACTCCTAAGAGATTGGAGATGATGTTTCCTCTATGGATCATAATGAATTTTTATTGGAATAAAGTCTCATCCATTTAACGTTTTGGGAGGTTCTATATGAATCTCAATCTATATCAATTCTTAAAAGATCAAAGGACTAGATGGCTAGAGCATCGTTTGATTAATATATTACAATATCATGTGGAACTCCAGGGACTTGGGGTCTATAGAGAAATATCCTTCATTAATAATGATGTTAGGGGGAACCAAATTTTAATTATGGACATTTTTTTGTAAATGAAAATGTTGGATACCTTATAAGTATTTACATGGAGTCTTGGCTGTGTGCACTACATGCGTGAGACCCATGCAACAAACATATATTGATTTTTTGGGAGCAGAATCTCCATGTAAAAAAACATGAAATTAAAACACCAAAAATTGAAATCAATATATCCATGGAATGTTTTTTCCTCTTCTTTTCCTTTATATAATCCAATTGTGGTATAAAATAAAACAATAATATGTTGATTTATCTTGTCAAATTATAACTAACTAATATTTCATACTTTTATGGAGGTGAATTTAGAACTATTAGTTATTGGAAGGATGAAAAATGAGGTTTGGATTTAAATTCCAAAGAATTGACAGACTTAAAATATTTTTGGCACCATTTTTCTCATGTAAATGTCATTATAGGGAGATTTGTTCATTTGGTAATGTACTTAAAATCCAAATGGAAGATTATATTGGAGGATGGATATGTGTTTATTTACTATTAAAGGGGTTAAATTTTTTGCTCGTGATTATCCCAATATTGTAACATGTGTTATCTACATTCTTAATTCCCTCCTATTTCACAATAAGTGAGCATATATAAGGTTTTCTAATTGGTGTTCCTCGACTTTCTAGGATCAGGAGGATGTATATAGTCATATTTTGAAATAATCATGGAACACATATTTTAGTGAAAGGGCATGAGATGGATTAGTTGATCACTAAAAAACAAATATAAGTCACATTAATGATTGGATCTCCACCATTTCTAGAAATAATTTCTCCATGGATGAAAAAATTGGAAATATGAGTGATGGATGAGATGCTACTAGAGAGATGGGATTGTGATATATTTTCATTGAAGATGGAGAAACAAAATAATCATTATGGTACAGAAGTGAAAAATTATACAATATCAAGGGTGAAATAAATGGACTTATGGAGAAGGGGATATGAAAAGAACATTTGATACATACATACATTCTTGAATTAGAGGAACATATTGAGGAAGGTCATTAATTTTTAATAAGATGATTAATATATAGGTAATTATTTGTGACTATAAAGACACATGTAGTCTGTTTGAGGAAACTAATTTACAGGATTTTTCTAGTAATCATTATGTAATTTTAAAAGGATCTAGATGTTGATCAGATAGAGGATATATTGTTTGAAAAATAGATTAGACAAGATATGTTTTCACTATGTTTTGATGGTTCACTAGGTATAGATGGTTTTACATGGTATTTTTTTATTATTCTAGGGCTAAAATATAATTATTGGTGATTTATGTTGTTCATGAAATTTTCAGAGGGATTGACCACCAATTATTGGTTTGTTGTCCAAATATGTTTCATATCCCAATAGTGAAGGATATGATGAATATCAATCAATAATGGCCATTTTTGCTTTGTAATTTCATATAGAAATTTTTTAATAGTATCTCAAATATGATGGTTGTAATGGTAATTTATGAGATAATATTATTACAAATCATTTTTTATTTATTGGAGGATAACTAATGAACCATTGGGTATTTCAAAATTGATTATGGATGAACAGAACATGGAATCTATTTGATCTAATATTATATTCAGGATATAAATGGATAATTCCTATGATTAGATGAAATTGGGGTTTAATTTTGTAGTTTTGGAAAAAAAATTGTTTCATTGGTTGTCCATATGATCTTCTTTTTGGTTTTATTCTGTGAAGTTGTTTCTATTCCTCATCTTGGAAAATTTTTTCTTCAAATATATTCTTGTAATTCATCATTAAGAATGAGTTTCATGTAGCCTTATTATTTTATATGAATATTATCTTAAATGAAACCATATATAATAATAATCATAAATTCGTATAACTTCATTAATGAATATGTTTTGGAAATCTATTATTTCCCATCATAGGGTTCCAGATGTAATTTTCATATTAATAAATGTAAGAATAATTTTATAGAGGGATTCAAACAAATATTAAAAATTAATGGTCTTGTAGTGTTAGATAAATATATCATCAAAATATATTCCATTAAAGAAGTAAAAAATATTATAATATTTTGGAAATATATATTTTTGATAACTATAGAATCCAAATAATACAACTACTGATGGTTTACTAGGGATCCCCAATTCCAAATGAATAGAACTGTAAAATTTGATATTTGAGGACTTGGTTAGGCATGTTACTAGACAAATTTATAAATCAATATACAATCTTATTTATTTTGTGTGTAGGATTACTATGGTTAATTGTGTTTTTAAATCAATGCATATGTATATTTTATACAATATCGATGATCAAAATTGAACTATTGTAGAGCTGGATAGAATTATGGGTACTTTAATATGGGACATAAATCATGAGGGGAGAAGACACCATGACAAATAGAAAGTAACGGTGATCATCATAGCAGAAGGGGGATTCAACCTAATAAATATGGAAATGAAAATTCATAGATGTCTTGGAAAATGAATCGATAAAAAATTCTATAATGATATTTATGTATATGATTTATAATGTAAAGGTATAATATAGAATGGAAAATGTGGGATGATTATATGTATAAAAATTATATCCTAAAAAGATACATGGTAAAACATTTTGAGAATTTAATATGATATGATGTGTGTCATCGGTAGGGGATACATTGACTTGAATAAAGATAACTAGGAAAGCACTTCTCTATTCTTTTATGGTAGTATAGTTTTAGAAACTCCCATTCATTTAGATAGTTCACATATGAGGCTTATCTCAATTACCCAGGATGAGGATCAAAAGAATTTGTTTGATAAGATAATATTGATGGATGAGAAAGATATATTTGAATTATGTTTCTCAACCCCTGGCAACTTATTATCTCATGGTAAATGTTTTCAAATGTATGGTGAATGGGAGACTTCATAATGGTTTACCAAACTGTGGTTCATAAAAATCATGGTGAAAATGTCCAATATTTTTTGGAGAGACCACTATAAGGAAAATTACACTAAATTTAATATTAAAAGGTCACTAGTGATGTTGGATTCTCATTTTATGTGTTGTGAGATACCCAATATTGAAACATTGAGGTCATTAAAATCAGATTGATTGTGTTAGTATTTCATAAAATCACAATAGGATATGTTTAGTTATTTTATTTCAAGTTAAAGATATGAGCATGTTCATATCCTATTTCTTTTGAAGCTTTGATTAGTTACAACATGTTGTTTTTGTTGGAAGTGTGGATCTTTGTTCAGTGTCATGTGTTATATAGTAATCACACAATAGAAGAACACATGTAATATTTTTAACCATTTTCTATCTTAATGATTATACTCATTCATTGGATGAGGAATTTTGTTTCCTTATTTCTGGGGGAGAGGAATTGATTCCGAGTAGAAGGACACTACATAGGATGGTGTCAGTTTCCCATTGAATTGATTCTACATTATAACAAAGATGGATAAATTAAATTCCACTACTGGAAATTAGATCTTTCCCAACGCTTCTATACCAACAGTTTGAAAAAACCGTTGGTATAGGTCCCCTTTCCCAACGGTTTGGCCAAACCATTGGGAAATGCCCCCCAAATTTGCCACTTTTCCCAACGGTTTTCCCAAACCGTTGGGAAAGGTAGACCTATCCCAATGGTTTGGCCAAACCATTGGGAAAGGTCCCCAAATATGCCACCTTTCCCAACGGTTTGGCCGAACCGTTGGGAAAAGTGGGCCAAAATTCAACATCCTCCACAGAATAAAAATCACAACCAAGTACCTATACCAACGGTTCTTAAAACTGTTGGTATAGGTCTATACCAACGGTTTTAACAACCGTTGGTATAGGTACCTTCATTTTTTATCGGACCTTCATACCGAGAAAATTATATAAATCAAAATTTAAAATATTTATTAGAATACATATATATATTTATGTAATTATGATCAAAAAAGTCATGTTAGGTTAGTGGTTGAGTCGTTCAATGATAAACGAGGGGTCCTGGGATCAAATCCCAGCAGATGTTTTATTTTTCGAATTTATATACCAACGGTTCCATTACCGTTGGTATAGATTTAATATTACCTATACCAACGGCTTACTTGGCTACGGTTCTCCAAACCATTGGTATAGGCTATATCAACGGTTTGGAGACCTATACCAACGGTTCCAAACCGTTGGTAAAGGTTAGTTTTCCAGTAGTGTTCCCCCATGAGTTATTTATAATCTGAATGTAGATTGATAATTTGTGTATGGAGTTATGATTGGAGGAATTTTGCATTTTGATTATATGGGTTCAATGGTTCTATGGTTATATACATATTATTGGATAAGTAATTCCACTGAAGTGGAAGTTATATTTGGGCTCAATGGTCACTCTCCTTGTAGATTGTAAAATATTTAGATTACCTATATTGAGTAAGACTCCATGTTTTTTATTGTTTCATGAGTAGAAATGGAAATATTCCATGGTCTTTGGTGTATGATATTCAGAAGTATATGACTATTTTATGTATGTAAATGGATATTTCACAAACATGGAGGGAGGGGAACAGTGATCTAGTCAATCTAGTAAGTAAGGGTTTCCATAGGGATAACAACAAATAATTTTATGATATAGGGTCTCATTAAAATTTTTGTAAATTACTCAATTCACATAGTTATAATAATTAATGAGCCCTTGAATAATTTTTTTGAATTAAATGTAATGTTTGAATTAGTGTGATATTTTTATGGGTGAAAATGAAAAAAATCATGTAAAATAAAAACTAGTATTTATCAAAATATCATTTACATTATGTATTATATAAAATCCGTTAACTATAGTATTTAGACCATATTTGCTCCATTGTTCTTATAAATATACTAATATAATGAGTGAATCCTTTCTCAGGGATACATCTCTTTAACATCACTAACATTAATATTGAACATATAACTACTTTATTGACACAATCATCCATGGATTAAGGAATTTAAAAAAATTGATAAAAAAAATAAACTGCCTATAGAGAAAATTTAATTCTATATTAAACTCTTTTACATGTTTTTTAATATCAAATATAATACGATAACATGTGACATGGAACATGGAAAAATGATGTTCTTCTTATCCATCCTATGTTATAGCAATTAGCCCTGTGAATCTCATATCATTTTCCACATTAACAAATCCACTTTGAATCCCCTAATTTAGTATTTCATATTCAATCATGGGATTGAAATAGGGAACCCACTCCCCATACACGAAATTGTCATAGATGATACTATTTCCCCAAAATTCATGGAACATATGGATTTTTCACAATGAAATTTGAACATAGTATGATCTTTTGTAATTGATTATACTTGGTTATATCTCATAATATCAATTTAGTTCTCTAGGTAAACATATATCATTATAGATAATTAGTTCATTGGTTTTTTATAATTTAAAAAGTGAATATGTGACATACATAATGCCATCGTAGTTCCATCACATGTAAAACAACCAAAAAATTTCGATGTTAAATGATCTCATGTTGTTACAAATTGTCCATATTTTGGTAAAACATCAATGTACCTCACATTTACAATGAACTAAAAATTATAAATGGAATATTACGAAAGTTATTTTTTTAATCCCTTCATTAGAAGATCTTAGACATATATAAACTGATACTGTATAATTTTTTTATCCAATTTAATCCAACTCAACAATAAAAACATTAATATCATCATTTAATTTTATTCAAAAAATTGAAACGAAAACAATATACAATTCAAATGATTTAATAGCCCCGAAAAATAATACAATACTATAATACAATAATTGGTCTTTTATTAAAACCACATCAGTTGATATAACTATGTTCCTCAGATTTCTCCAGCCTATCAATGAAAAGGCCAAGACAATATTAACCATTTGTCAATTGAGAATATCATTATGATATCATATATAAAATCATGTAATTAAACTGTTAATCAATATCCAAATTCTTTAACCACCCTATGTGATCATCAATATAAAATTTTTATTCATTATAAATTAGATATCCAGTTAAAAAACCCATCCATCATCTAAAATATAAATATGTAACCCCCTTTTAGGATAAATGCCTCATGTTCCACCATATTGATCACCAATAAAATAGTAATGTATCCCCATTTTTATACAGAGATCATTTAATATTATCTCCCATTAAACACTAATGAAATGGATATAAAGATAGAGAAAACATTAAATATTCTATGGATTTGATGATACAATAAAATCCCACTAACACTCTCAACTATGACATAGAAACCATTATGATGGAATTTATCAATACAAACATGTAATTATTTGAGATTAAAAAATAATATAATGAATAATCACTAAAATACAACATCTTATTCCAAATGTTTTATGTAATTATTAATAACATTGAAATTAGATGTTTTAATAGATTCTCATACAAGTTATAGAACATTGATTATAATAGCCAACCACCAATGGCTATGAATCATTTACCCTCATATATTTAAGATTCAACATTAACATAATTAAATTAGTTATTGATTTTGATAATGAAAA
This sequence comes from Viscum album, assembly GCA_963277665.1. Classification (NCBI taxonomy): domain Eukaryota; kingdom Viridiplantae; phylum Streptophyta; class Magnoliopsida; order Santalales; family Viscaceae; genus Viscum; species Viscum album. The sequence goes on along the minus strand of OY728133.1, from coordinate 144,340,698 downwards.
ATTGATATATTTTATTTTCCAATGAGGGTTTAAATTTTTCTTCTAAATGTTCTATTCATCACATCATTATTTTTAAAATAATGAACCTTGGAAATTAATCAATTAATTACAATCATAAATTAGAAAATATTGATTAGTGTCTGTATAAAACAAAAAACAAAAGTATTTTTAATATATCAATCCATAATCATGGTTTTTGTTGAATATTCATACGAACCAGATCACTAATAAAAGATAATATTCAATATGATTTTTATGTAATCATTATCATAATATAACAACAAGGGTAAAGTTTCATTAATAAACAATGTATGTTGGTTGTGGGTAACCCATTAAAACTGAGCTTAGTAAAAAATACTCTTTTCTAAATCAATGTAAATGACTATTGAAATTGATACATGAATAGAGATCACTCCGCATTCGTCAATTTCAAAAATATATAATTTATATTGTAATTATTATTCATTAATATTTGTTTTTACTTGTGATAAAAGTATTTAATGAGTGTAATTTCTCAAAATACTTTATTATCGAGCACAATTTCTAATGTTTCCATGACATTCAAATAAATTATTTTTATTTCCCTATCATAAAAATAATGTTTCTTATTGAATAGATTTTTCCCAATTGTTAGTTATTTTAAAATCATTATTATTATTTTAAAATGTTTATTATGGACCCCAATAACTTCACTAGGATATTCGTAAACATTATAATCGATAGGTATTGAAATTTTTTGTCCTTCCAAGATATTTAAATATTTTTTATACATGAAAATTATAACATTAATATTATTAAAATTTAACTCACATTGTGTGTATATAAAAGCTTTTTCCCAAATTTACTCTATAATTAAATATTACCAAATGTATAACTTTATTCATGATTTATATGGGGATTTAAAATAAATCTAATCAATTAATTTTTTTTTACCAATCCATACCTGAACATTACAATTGAGTGAATATAGTGGAATTAAATTATTATAGGATATATTTAAATCCCCAATTATGGCATGTAGATATAAATATTTGGTCATATTATTCTTCTAATTTTTTTCATCCCATTTATAGAAAACATGGATTATTCTTCTATGATATTATATTCTTTTTTTTAATTTATGGTGTTAAATAATAATTCTACATTTCATGACAATTTTATATTAAACATGTTCTATGTTTTTTATTCAGATATATTTTCTGAATAAAATCATTGGATTTAAAAAAAATTGTTTTATACTTTTAATGATGGAATTTAATCTTATAAATAATACATTATTTAACTGATCTTAAATAGAATTAATTTATGTGAGAGAAATCATTAAATTTTTTTTTTTGAAATTCATATCATCATTAGTTGACATAAAACCCAATAGACCACATATATCTGATTTTATCAAATCATGAGAAGCCAACATTTTGATCAATTCTACATTCTGGAACATTTTTTAAATTATTCCACCATGATATTTGGATCGTGTGTTAAATATTTAATAATATATATTTGGTAAATTATACAATTATTTATTTTTGAAAAGCCCATCCATGTTCTTTTTCCCAAATATTCACGTATCCTAATAAAATTTGTTTTCCTTATTAATTCCCATTAAAAATGCGTCTTTATAATTATAAATTAATAAATATTAAATATTTTTAAAATCTACCTAATAATTAAAAATCTTGAGCATTCTCCCCTACACAGTAATAATGAATAAATCTATTATTTTCATCCCTCAATTAATATAGAATCCAAATCATTTCTCATATAGCGATCCATTGTTACTAAAATTAGAAAAATCTCTATTATATGATTTAAATCCTATCAAGAGACCGTTTATGGACCCTAAAAACCCAGAGAGTGTTAGGGGTGAATCGTGGTTTTAATATATATATCATATTTTCTCTTCTTCCATTTCCTAAGGATATTGTTCCATTTTTAGAAACATACCTCATAGAATCTTCCAATAATATTATTTCTCATCCCAATAAAATTAAAACTATAAAGTGGAAATGATCAATTCAAAACTCATAGAGTTAACAATTTGATCACCAAAATAAGGCCACTACTATAATTTTTATGATCAACATTTTGTTAGTGAAAATATTCCACTATAAATCACAATTATTGTTGATACATTATTTAGATAATGACACTTGCTATAATGAATCAGTATTCTTATAGGTTTAGATAATGTCACTCTTTTTTCACGGGTAAATCCTGATACATATCCTCAATGAATTACATTTTTCGATGTATTAGTTGACATATTTTATATTTCACATCACATTATTGATATGAATGAGTATCCATATTTTTATTAAAATATGAATCATAAATTATAAAACTAATTAAATTAGACAATATATACATGGGGTGACAAGTATATAGAATACATAACTAATTTTAAATTTTATATTAATATTTAATACATTAAATTTTAATAATTTTATGAAGAATTTATAGGTTTAGTGCTTTTTGAGACCAAAAAAATAATCATATTATTTCATGAAATTTATTAAAAATTAGAAATTATTTATTCACACATAGTTCAATTCTTAGGAATAACCTTCTTAAATAATTTTGTTATAACATGGGGAAAATATACATAATAATCTTTGAGATCATATACTCAATAGGGAAAAATAAGGGAGATATTATAAAATAATCATAAGTGATAATGAGATATGTCTAAGGTCTTGAGATTATGATATTAACACTTCTAAACTAGAACTAAAAATTTATAAATCATAAAATGAATCAGGTAATAAATCATTGTAAACCACAAGACATTATCCATAGGATAATTAAATAAAAACATGTTATAAATGAGATTCGTGATGTGTTTCAAAATCACAATCATATAAATCATTTTTAATATCAATATACTATGATGTCATTATATGATTGTATTTAGGATATCCATATGTGTACTGATATTTTTCTCGGTACATCCTCAATTATACCCATATTCAGGTTAGGGATAACAGTTAGTGTAACGAGTTTTAGCCCTAGGAGAAAAAACAATACTCCATAAGAACTAATCAACAATAAATATTACCTAATTAATTAGAGTAATTAAATCAAACCACTAATAACCTATTAATATCAATTCACTTTATTCTATAAGATAATAAAAACACATTTTATTTCATCATATATTAACCCATTAATAATGTAATTCCCCAACGCTAGAAGTCATGAGCGAATGAATTGTTTTATTACATTACCATGATTACATGGAATCAAATCTAAAAGCGTTGATCTGTATAGTCATCTTAGATAAAATGATACATAAATTTTTACCATATTATATTTGTAAAACATAAAAAATTTTAACATTGAACACATTAAAAATATTCATCTTTATAACCCGGGGAAAATATAACAAATAAATTGGTTAACTCAAAATGTCATTACAAGTAAAGTACCACATAAGTAATAATGTATCAATTATAGTATTGGTTATACAATCTTCAAAAACTTAATTAACTTATCATGTAATTATTAAATTGATAAATAAATGTTTAAGCACTATGGAAAGGTAATTATTGGTAGAACAGGTAATTAGAATAATTAGATGAGGAAAAATAAATATAGAAAGGATAAAAATTGAAACAAATTCCATCTAATAAATGAACTGTGAATGAAATGAATCCATCAATATGCCAAACCAAAATATCATTGGTACATAATAAATGAAAATAATTTAGGGAAATTAATAATTATTAGACTTCATGTTTGAGGCACAAGAAAACATATATCGATTGGACCTTTCAGAAAATAGTTATAAGACTTCTAATTTTAGAAACTATTTTTTCTCATAAAAAACAATCAATGGATTGAGTTTATATGTAATATCTTGTACACCTATTCATTGTAATCACCAATAATTCCTCAAATCAAATACTTGAAATAAGTAATATTCTTTATCAAATAACTGTATTGAATAGTGACAGTAGAATTATCAATATTTCCACAAATAATGAAATAACTATCAAATTATACCCCATATGTTAAAATTGAATACTCTTTATGAGTGAATCATGATATTAAATGAATCTTTGGAACTATATACTACTCATTAATGTTAATTGGTGCATGATAGTAAATAAATATAAAGAGAATGTTCATTTAATCAAAATCCCTTATCTCGTTGAAATATTTTATTTAAAAGGCTCCTTCTTTATAAAATAAATCATTATATTATAAAATGACCTTGTAAAATTTTAATTGATGTCTCAAAACATTAGGGAATCATGATAGATGAAATTTTTATTCCTTCAATACAAGTCAAATGTCATTCCATTTATATCTGTAAGAAATGTCCTAAATTACCATGTTAGGGAAAATGATATGATATTTACATTTTTTGGAATAATAAAAAAGAGGTGAAAATAAAAATAATCAATAAATTGATAATAGAATAAATTTGAATACATTTTCAGTTTAAACTCACATTTAAGGGAAATATTCAGTACTGGATACTTAAATACAAAACATACCGAATAATGATGAGATTGAGAAATAAATACATTTTACCTCAGAAGTTGTAGACATTCTTTCCCATTGTTGAAATATAGCATATTTATATGAAAATAAAATAATATTCAAGATGAGACTCTTAAATTATTTATAAATGGAATATAAATACACAACGGCTATGATATATATAGTGAACTTGGCTTGTATCTCATAGAAAATAAAAGTGAAAAAGTTACTTTTACTGTGCACTTACATAAGACGGAACATCATTTAAAATCATGTATATATGTTTTATGAATCTTATAAACTTATTCCATAACTATATAAATATTTTTTTTAATATCATATTTGATCTTATTAAAATATCTCATTACCCATTTCTTAGAAATCTTGCATTATTATTTTGGGGGTTAATTTAATAGTTTATAGTGTAAGTTTTACATGGTATTTGTCATTACTATTAAATAATACATTATTAAATCATCTAAATAATGTAAACGATGTTTTAATTATCATATATATTTAATTTATACTATTTAATATTAATCCATAATATTTTTACATATGAAATGAAACAAAACTTTCATGGATTTTATTCGTCATACGTACATATGAAGGAATTATTCATACCCTTTTAGTATTAAAATAAATAATGATAAATTATATATATGTATATAATAATTAAAGTATATTAATTATGTAATATATTTCATATATAATATTTAAAACAATCTTTTATACACTCCTTGTATAGTGTGAACGAATCACATATCAATGAGAGGGCGGTACTCCACTATTCCTCAAATGATGCTATAATATTTATAAAAATGAAAGGCATAAGGTTATGTATTATAATATTATTATATTATCATTAATAAAGAATTAATATAATATACAATAAATATAAATATAGTTTCTATAATAATTCCCAAACCTGAAATCTGTTAAAGAAGAATAAGCATTAATCATTTCGTAAAGCCGTAATTTGTCGTACACAGAAACAATTTGTTTGGTATCCATTAGAGGTATTTTTTTAAGTGTTTGTAAATTATATAATAAAATATGTATCAAAATATTTCTGATACAAATCATATTATATAAACACTCAATAAAAAATATCATTTAGTGGAGGCAAAAATAAGACTAAAGTGATTATTGAAGAAGGTTTCTTTGTTTTTTGGAAACTCTTTTTTGTTTATACCAGAAGACATCCTTGGATGGATTTATTTAAAGAAATAGGGTTCTCATATTAGGGATGGAATTATAGAATATTTTTTAAATTGTTTTGGCTAAAATATAAGGTTCAATGTGGTGTGAGTAAGTGAGGGATGATGTGTCCTTTAATAATGAAATTATGTGTCTCCTTAATAATTTCCTAAAATATTAATTTAAAATAATATAAATTTCATAAAAATTAACTCAAAAAGGTAATTTATTAATATCTATGATTAATTAAAATTTTAATATCTTCAATAAATGTATTTTATAAATTTTTTGTTGTTATTTGAATCCTTATGATTTGGATGAACCCTTAATTTACCTATTTCAATTTAAACAAAGGTAACCAGTTTTTCAATACTAATAAGATGTATGATTTACATATAATGTGTCAAATATACAATAAATGAACAATTTATGATTATTTTTCCCTATTTCGTCTACAATTCCATATTTAATATTTTAATATTTTTTAAGTAATTTAGTAAAATATTTTTCTCCTAAAATATCATGTGTTAATTTTCTCACTATTTATAACATTAATATTCATAAAATAAATCAAGAAATATTACATTATAATAATTACCTTAATACACCTATAAAAGGTAATGTTTACCCCTAAAAATATTGTATCACCATATTTATGTAAAATTTTATCTATCTTAATATTTTTAATTTTATTTAATTGATTGTTTCATTAATTGTATCAGTATTCCTTCAACATTAAGAAATCCTTTGTATAATTAAGTAATTCCATAAAATTTAAAAAAATGTATCATAATAATCATAACAATTTTAAATTTTATACAAATATTTATATCCTAATATATCTTCTTTATAACCATATATTAAAAATATAATACTTTTTAAAATCACGAGTGTGACATATAACACATTGCTTAGAATAAAATACAATAGAAGTTATAAAGTCATCTGTGTGGCACCATGTTTTTTTAAAAGAATTGTAGGATTATATTTGTCAAGCCACAATCATAAAAAAATAATTGGATGTGTTAGGGTAATATTATAGTTGTTATAATATAATTTTTACCATTAATTACACGATATATCCTTAACCTTCATACATAAAATAATATAAATAATAAAGTTAATATTCAATAAAAACTAAAATGATCCTATTAGAATATATATATATAATACTTATTAAAAATTATATTTAAATTTTTCAAATTCCAAAGCATATATGTTTCTAAATTATTTTTATGGTTAATCCACCAAACATGGTGAGAAAAGGGTTAATGTTAAAATCATCAATTGTTTGTTATGTTTTTATATCTATATTTAATCTAAAATTGAATAAAAATGACTTGTTTGTTTAAATTATATAAATTTTTTAGAATTATACTTATTTACAAAATAATAACGTTACTTTTCTATATAAACATATTAGTGTACTATTTAGTTTTAAAATATAATGAATTTTTTTTCACTATTTATCAAAAAATATAAATTCGTAGAGAAATTTTAAATATTTAACAAAATTGAATAAATTAATAATTATATATATTTAAAATAAATATCTTACTTTTGTAAAATATATATATATATCATTCTGAAAAAGTACATTTAAAATAGGTTCTCCATTAAAAAATGTTAAATTTTTCTTTATGAAAAATATTTTCTTTTAATTTGTCAAAATATATTTATTGTAATCTTTTTTCATATACAATGACATGGATATATGTCAAAAAAATTAATAAAATATAAAATTAGATTCATTTTTTGTTAATATTATTCATTATCATTAATTTAGTGTTTATGATATAATATTATTTTAAAAAATATCCATAATTGTGTATCATGGTTCGTTTAAACTCATTGTTGCACACAACATTAGATATCATAGAAAATGAATTTATTTAACAGAAGACATATAATAAAATATTGCGGTGTTACATTCTACCCACATTTGTTAAATTTCATCATCATAATTTTAACTGTGGCTTGAAAATTGGAAGGATTGAATTTTCATAATATAGTTGTAGAAATAACATAATGGGGAAATGATTTATGACACCTCTAATATAAAATAATGAATGGGAAGTAATATGCTCATCATATATAACACATACTAGGTTTATATATAGGAAATAATGGATATGAAAGTGATCATTAACCATCGTGTACTGATTCAGTGTGATTGAGAACATGGTTAGGATAATGTTAACATTTACAACGTTATAAATCCTTGATGATCAAATAGACCATATAGCTCATTATAAAATATGGTACTATGGTATAATTTTGGGATTCAAGATATTTTACATAGTTTTGAATAATTATTTAACTTCATAGACTATGAACATAAGGAATCATACATGCATGAAAAGTATAGTTTTGTCCCTCAATCAATTTCCCCCACAAAATTATATTTTTCTCGAAAAAATGATAATTTAAGAAGATTTTTTCTTGAAGGACGATTTAAAATAATCATTTTTGAATCAAAGAATCTATAAAATTATAACTGTATATTACTCTTATAAATATACACTAACCAAAAACAAAATGTTTAGAATATGATATGATAACTCCCCAAAAAAGGAATCTTAAAAAATCAATAGGAAACCACAAAAGTTTAATATATTTAATTCAAAAAATAAATATCCATCCAAAACAAATTTATACTAATATTGAATCACAAAAAATAGAATTATTTGATCATATATTCTTTAAGATAACATCAATCACTCTTAATTCCTTATTCTGAAAATTTAATAACATAAATTTTGTAATATATAATATATGCTAATCATTTTCATAAATCACCTGAATCCCCATAATTCAACAATAAAATAATTTGCTAATCCAAAATAAAATTTTTATATTACTCCTAAAATTAGTCAGTTTACCTTATTTTCATAGTATTTCAAAAATATATTATTAATATTGAAATATAATTAATCACTTAATCTATATGATAAAACAAATATCCATTAACTAAAAATACAATTTAAACAGTTGATAGATTTACTAAAAAACTCATTATAAATAGGACTTCACATAGCATAGTTTTAGGTGCTTCACCCTTGTATCTTTTTGGTTGTGGGTGTAAATTCTAAGCCCCACCAGGCGCAACAGGTTCTCTCTCAAAACATGGAATGACTTTTGTATACAATAATATTAATATTATCCAAAAACATGATAATAATCCTTATAAATAACATAAATGTATTCATCATTAATTATTTTTCTAACCATTAATGCTATTTAACATTTATTAATTTTTATATACCATAACATTATATGTTTCGGTTTTTATTCCCAATATTATAATAACACATAATTACATTAATGTTTAAAATCAAATAAACCCTAGAGTATATCCTTACCTTTAAACATACATCCATAATATTCGAAGGGATTTATTCCATAAATTAATTTTTCACGTAGACTGAACTAATGGGTTGTGTTCCCTATTGTATAATTTCATAAATATAGTTCCAAATATTGATAGTAAAATTCCTTTGATACCCAATACAATTCCCCAAACCTAGAAGCTAGGATCGATTTCATTATTTTATTAAATCGGAATGATTACAATGGATCAAACCTTGAAAAATATATTTATTTAGTAGTTTGTAATAACTAAATACATAAATGGTTCCCTAATTAAATTTTAAAAACATAAAACATAATTCAATAATATAATTTTCATCCTTGAAATAATTAAAAATGTTCATTTTCATAACCAGGGGAAATAAAAAAATTAAAAAAGTGTGATCAAATGCACTATATTAGTAAAATATTGGTAAAGACACAATGAATCAATATTATTAATAATAAAGTAATGGTAAATAACGATACATGCATACCATGTAATAAAAAACATGAGAAGTAAATGTGTAAACAATATGGAAAGTTAATCCCTGGTAACATATTCAATTAAATTAACTAAATAAGATAAATTCAATATTTAATGGTATGATTCTATGAATCAATATTTTTAATAAATTCACTATGAATAAAATTCAACTATATATTTTTAATGAAAAATATAATTGATATATAATTAATATTATAACTGATGAAAATGAATAATTACTGGACTTCATTTCCGAGGAGAATGAAAACATATACTATCAATACAATTCACAAGACAATTGAAAGAATTTGGATTTGAAAAAATAATTTTTCTCATGTGAAAAAATCGATACATCAAAAGGATATATAACATGTAGTTATAGAAATTCATTTCAAATAAAAATCATTCATCAGATCGAATAATCTAAATAAATAATATTATTTATTAATTAACCATATTGAATAAAGAATACACATTTTTTAATTTTCCACAGATAATCAACTACCTATAAAAACAAACATCGTATGTAAAAACTGTATTCACATTATTATTTAATCCAAATATTAAGTGAAAATGTTTTAGTATATACTCCACGTTAATGTGAATTGAAGTATAAAAATTATTAAATCACAATGGAATGTAATTTTATATAAAATCACTAACGACTATGAAATTATTTATTTAAAATAAATAATATTAATAAAATAAAGAAATTTCAATGTAAATAAACTTTTATAATTGTCTGGGAAGAATAAAAACATTAGGGATTCATGATGGAGTTAAATAATTTTCATTATATATGTTAAAATTCAGTCCATTTACTTTTGTACGAAAATTCATTATATGCCATATTTTGGAATATCATAGAAAGAATCAATTTTATTGAATTTTTTAAAAACACAGAAGGGATAAAAACCCAATAAAATTTAAATGTAGAAGAGTAGAATAATTTTTGAAAACATTATTATAAAATATAATATGGAATATAAATATTCTCCAATGTAAATTTATACACAAAACAATCTTGAATAATGATGAGATTGAGGTCTAAATACAGATCACCTTATATTCAAAAAAATTATATTCATAACAATGAAAAATATTATAAATATATTAAAATACCATAATATACATGGTAAGAATTATAAAAGATATTAATGTGAAATACATGTACCACATACGTGATATAGGTTGTGAATATGGCTTGTTTCTTAGAGAACATAAAAATGAGACAATGTTCTTGTACCTAGTGTTTCCTTTTGGGTGAAAATCATTCAACCTCCTATAGAAAGGGTTTATGAATGTTAATGAATTATCCAGAAACCGTATTAATACTTCTGAGATTATGAATGATATTATTATAACATCATATTACACATTTTTAATATTTCATTCTTTTTTTACTCTTTCACATGTTAATTACCTAGTCTCTCAAATATTTTATGACATTTTATTTGTTATTATTATTATGTAGATCTTGATTTCATCATCTAAAAAATGTAATAAATTAGTTAATTATCATAAATATTCATTATATATTAATTTATAATAATCCATAATATTTTTAGTTATTTAATCAAATGCATCAATCATGGGGATAGTAGGTCATACGTAAACACGAATGGTACACTAAATTATTTATCACATTTAAATAATTTAAATTAAATGATATATAGGTATATTATAATTACATAATAATATTAATGTCCTATATTTTTCACATATTATTATTAAAACCAAACTTTATAAGTTCAAGGTATAAAATGAACGAATCCCATCACCTTTAGGGGTGTGGTATTCCAAACATCCACAAATAATGTTATCATGTTTACAGAAGATGGTCAGTATTAATGTTAGTATTAAATAAAATAATAAAATCTTAATTAAATAAAAAAATTTATTTTAAATATATATAAATATATTTTCCATCTTAATGTTATACCGCAAAAGGTGGTAAAAAAAATTAATCATTCATCATTTTGTGAGCAAATTTTCCTCCACACAAAGAAACAGTATGTATGAATCCCATTAGATTAAATAGTCTTAAACTATTTGTCAAAACCATAATATAACAATATATAGGTGTTTTTAGCATATTGAGACTATTATATAATCATGACAAAATAATAATATAAACATTGGAGAATGAAATAAAACTAAATCGATTGTTGAAGAACGTTACCTTATTTTCAAGTAACTCCGTTTTGATTATACCACTAGAAATACTTGGGTTGTTTTTTGTCCAAATTGAGCATTATGGTAATATTCTAGAGAATTCGGGATAAAATTTTGTCGTAATTTGGTTCAAATATAAGTATCAATGAGGTGAGAGGAAGTGAGGCAGGAGGTGTCCTTATATAATGATCTTGATGGGAACTTCTGAATTTTTAAATGAATAATTTATAACAAATTTAATTTAAATCATAATACTTCACAAAAGTAATGTATTAAAATATAATTTGATATAATATAGTTATATCATCAAACAATGGATTTTAACAAGATTTGGTGATATTTTTATCCTTATCATTTTGATTGACCCTTAGATATCATATTTTAATTTTAACCAGGTTAATTAGTATTTCATTAAAAAGAGAATGTTTTTTAACTATAAATAGTCATTTGGAAAAAAAATGGTCAATATATGATTATTCATAACATGTATCTACCAAATTTCCTTATTTAATATATTTATTATTATTAAATTAATTAATAAAATCTTATTTTCATAAATTATCAAAACTGTCAATTTTAACACTATTACTAACATTGACATTAATAAAATAAATAAAACAGGATTTCTTGAAACCAATTCACTTAAAACACACATAACATGCTATATTGAAAAATAAAAATCTTGTATAAATATATTTATGTTTAATTATATTTCTTTTTATATTTATAATATCATTTAGTTTATTTTTTCATTAATTGAATCATTCATACATTATCATGGTGTATGACATTATGTTAATTATTTATTTTCTATAATTTAAAAATAAAGTACCATTACATAGAAAACATTTTAAATATCAAATAAATATATATAGTCTAATATATCTTCCCTATTAACATATATAAAAACTGTAATTCATATTAAAATGAATAGTGTAATATATTGGACCTCCCTTACAATAAAGAACTATAAATTCCATAAATTCATCCATGTTGCTCCAATTTGTTAAAACATTGATATAGTGATGACTTCGGTCCCAAAAAACTCTTTAAATTAATATTTTCCTTGGTTTGGGTTAATATTATGATTCCAATAATTTTATTTTTTACCATTAATTACCTAATTTTACCATAACCATGTTCAATAAAACTACTGAAATTTTAAAGATACTATATATCAAAATTTAATATGATCATATTAGAATATAAATATAATAATTCATAATACTCTTTAAATATATTTTTCAAAATATAAGTCATATATGTTTATAAATTATGTTTATAAATAATCCCACATATGTGGCGAGAAAGCTAGTTAATATAAAAATGATAAAATGATTCTAATGTTTTTATATATTAATATAATTTGAAAATGTTTCGAATGACCTCAATTGGTTTAATGTATATAATTTTGGTACAATGACATTTAAAAATGTAAATTTAATTTAACTATATAAAATAGTTATACAAAAATTTATTTTTGAATTAAAAAGAAGTAGTTTTTACAATTCATTAAAAAATATAAAATCTCAAAGAAATTAAAAAATAAAATAAATGTAAAATTTTATATACTACTTTAAATTATGATTATTATTTTTTAAAATAAAATATATAAAACTGTAAAAAGTTGGATTTAAAAATTTGTATCCATTAAAATGTGGTAAACTTATCTTTAAAAAAATATAGTTTTTAATGCCTAAAATTAAATTTATTCTTATATTATGCCTATAAAATCCATTTGATGGTGGTAAAAAATTTTGATAAATTTTTTTATAAATTTCAAAATTTGATCTATAATACTCATTATATTCCATTTAATGTCTATGTTATAATATCATTTTAAATAAGAATCATAATAGTATATCATGGTTATTTTAACCACAGTATTGTGTGTAACGTAAGCTAGTAATTAAATTGAATTTAATTAAGAAGATGCATACACTAAAATAATGGGGTGTTATATAAAAAAATTTAATTAATATTTCTTCCTCATAATAATTCTATTACACGATAAAGAACAAAAATATTATCATTGATTCATATTTCAAATTATTTATAATTAAAAACAATAGATGTTGTTGTAGATGAAAATACTTATATTGGATTGCTGGAAAATATTAATGAAAAATACAATTTTCATACTAAAATTAATAAATTGAAACTGAAATATACTCATAATATGAGGTAATAAATTTATCATAATATAAACATGGAATGAAATTATGTATTATCATGTATATGAATTTGTTCGGTGTCGATTAAATTCATTCATGTAGAACACATTAAAACATATAATATTTTAAAACCATTGGTAAAATTAAAATTGTTCAGAAAAAGACAGTTACATTACATTTAAACCTTACTTATAGAAAATGTTAGATGGTAAAAATTGGATTTAATCATTCATAAAATAATATAATTATGATTAATAAAAACATTTTTATTCAAATAAATACATTGAAGAAAATCTCTATAAAATTAAAATAAAAACAATGTTATTTTTCCATTAAAACATTCATTCAGTCAAATGTGTAAATTGAGGGAAAAAATTGAAAAAAATTATTCTCTAAATTTAACTACATTAAGTGAAACACATATTTTTGCATGATATTGATACTATAGAATGATGAAACAAAAATTTATACATAATGAAACCTGATAAAAAGTGATAATGTAGCGTATAACCAATAATGGTATAGTATGACTTCAATCACATCCCCGATGAAAATAGTAACGTAAAATGAAACATTAAATAAAAATTAGATGAATATATTCATTATATAATGTATCTAATTGGATGTATGAAACCCCTTGAATTAAATTAGTGTTGTCATAGGTTAAATTGAATCAAATGATATATGAGAAATACTTAAATTATGTCTATATATATTAATAAATGATTTAAACATTTGATAAAAAATTTCATTTAATACCCTTATATAACATAATCATATTCATACTCGTAATAAGAGGAATGGTTTGACAGTAAATGTATTTCACTCAATCATTAATAATATTTCCTTATCATAGTCATTTCAGGTGTTAACTTCTTTATTTTCAAAGCATATTTCCTCTTTTCAGTTTCATTCAATAAACTTTTGTCATGATTTCAACATGTTTATAATATTTATCATATCATTAGTTACTTGATGTATCTATTTTTATGTTCCTAAAATACATTACTCGGCTGTTTACAATTTCATCTTCCTTAGAGTCTCCTAAGAGGTGATTTTGGATCCTCAACACCCAACTCAATGTGAATCAAATCATATAGAATGAATTTTGATTTTATCAATGTATTATTACTCTTCAAAATATCTTTCTCCCTCTACATCCTCTTTTTTCCTTACAATTTCATAGGTTTCCGTGTTTTTGGAGGATCTATTCCATGTTGTTTTGAATTTTGAATATACGTTTGATTCTGAAATCATTATTGAAAAACATATTCATTAGTCATTCTTATTCATGGATTTGCATTGTGAGATCCCATGATCATAAGGTAGGTGAAAACATTTACGATGTCAAATTTGACTAACAAAAAATTACATGATTAAAATTAAATTGTTTTATTAAAATTTAATTCAATGATTTCAATTAAATTTATTTTAATAAAATTGTATGAAACAATTTTTTTCAATTGTTGTTTTGGATTTGATTTTATATGAATTTACGGGAAACACCAAATTAATTTTAATTAGGGAATTTTTATTAAAATTTATGTATTTTTTAATTTAATTTGTGAAATTAACTTAAGTGATTTAAAATTTTCAATTTAAAATTTGAAATCAATTTTTAGAATTCATTTCAAAATTCTATTAAAGAGAAATGGTGTGAAATTATATTGATATCAACCCATCACTTTTATCTTGAAGAATGCATTAGATTATTAAAAACTATAATTTATTTTAAATGGATTGATGGAATATTAAAAATTTGATAATTGGATGAATTTTATTTTAAAAAAAATCGAAATAATTTTCCCATTGTTTTTTTAAGAAAAGATGAAATCCTAGATAGTTAGTGAGTTAATCAGTAAAATAATATTTTTTTATAACCGTAATAATACATTAAATCATTTGTTTAAATCCCCAATGGGATGATGATTTGTTTATATTTTTTCACTATTGGGGAGGACATGTGTTATCAAATTTCTGTTACAACTATTTTTGTGTGAGAGAATCCCATAACCTGAAAATATCATACATTTTGTTAAATGAACATTATTTTCATTTTTTTATATCAGACATATATATAAGTAAATACTTTTAATATTTTTTCTATGAAATATGATTTTTTATTAAAAAATTATATAAAATGTTTCATTAGAAACTTGTATAGGATAATTCTATAATTGGACATGTAAATAATGATTTTTAGGTATTATTTTCAAAATAAATATGTGATTATATAAGAAATAAATTTATATATGGAAAAATAAACTTCAGAATCTTATTATGGAATACATGGTGAGATCCTATTGGGATTTTTCCTCACAGTCTACTTATTATTTTGGGTTTTGTATATTATCTTCTTTAAGGAAAATCTATGTGTAAGTAACCACATGGAGGTTGTAGTAGCTATTGATCCATGGGATTAAAGAGTTGAGTCCATTTGGAAATATATTTTTTATTCATATATTTCTATTTCTTATGGATTAACATTTGGCTATTTATATATGTTTAACATTTATTATAGTTCCCTATTTGGTGTTTTTCTATTATAAATATAGACATGATTTACTTTTTCCTATTGTGTTTGTGGAAAATTTGTTCCCATATCCATATTGTGTGATTTTGATGTTCTTATCGCCATTCCATGAATATTGGGAATAACCATTTCACAATTTAAGTTCCATATAGGTTATTATGTTACCACAATAATTGGCTATTTGATGACAATGTCGTATCATTTGAAGTAACGAATCCTTCTTTGATGTCAGTATGAATTTAGGCATTTTTTTGAATCATAAAATGTAGTTATGATTAATTTCCAAGCCATCTATCACTGTAATGAGTGATATGTCACCAGAGATTCTTTGGGAAGGATTTATTTAGGAATAGTTTTAGTAATTTCCTAGTTTTTCATTTGGATAGATGGAAATCTGATTTTTTTTCTATATGTTGGGTTTAATTTCCATTGATAAACTATTTAAGTGTTAATATGATGTCATCAATGTTTTAATTAAATTTTTTTGCAGAATCATGTCTCCAATAAGAAATTTGAATCAAAATTATGAGGAACCTACTGATGAACCATCATTAAAAAAATCCTCTTACAGAACTGAGTCTAGTTGAGGTGATCATGGGTATTATCCAAGCCCCATAGAAGGCACTACCAAAATTTCATATTCAGGATCTAGCTTTTGAAACTAAAAGGTATGTTTTTATGCATCATTATAAAAAGATAAATCCATATAATCTACTATAATTCAAGCGAAAAATTACCACCAAAAGTATGAGGAATGTTTATCTAAGATTGAGATTTTTTTTGGATTCTTGGTGACACCTGATGAAAGTATGATGAATTATGCCAACATCTAGATAGAGGGACTGAGAAGGGTATGATAGAACCATATAGAAACGATGATAAAATATGAGGTCATAGAGTGGAAAATATTTAAATCTATTTTTACCAACCATATATATCCATATTTTATTCTGTTGTCCATGTATATTGATTTTCCCAAACTAGAGCAGACTTAAAAGACCAAGATCAAATTTGAAAATAGTTTTTCCATGATTGATCATTTCACACCTGTGATACTATCAAATGAGAATATGAGACCTAAAATATTGAGTATGGGAAACAATATTATATTAGTCCTCACATTTTCTAACTAAATACACATTCTTTTGATGATGTAATTAATATTGTATTTATGGTTCAAAGAGGACCTAACAATTATGTTAGTGTTGACAAGAAATCGTTTTTCTCATATTTGTTTTGTGAAATCCTCAAAAGTAAAGAGTTTTTTACTATTCTCAAGGAAAATCTTTAAATTAGTGTAATTATAGAATTCCCCAATGAATAGAAGATTCGACATGATTTTTACCAGAGTCGGGAGCTAAGACTTTTCCAAAGGGTTATCACTAGCGCCCTAATATAAATGGATACTAAGTATTCATTGGTCACTTAAAAATGTATTGCCATGTAAATTTAACTCCCAATAGTGGAATAATATCCCCATAACCATCTAGATCTATAGTGCAATGAAATTATCCCTAGAAAAATTTGTTCCATATAGGGGTCTTTAGAATGATGATCCTTTAGGCAGTGGAAGGTACTCTTTATGAACCAGATATGAGTATAATGACTGTGAGAGGTACTATCATAGTTGAATAAAAATTAGTGACCAATTAATTGGATATTTTAGCATATAATTAAATAATTTCATCATGTACTATTAATCATAAAAATATTAATTTAGTGCTTTTATCGTATGGAATTATATTACTATAGCACATGGAATGATGTAAGAGATGGGAATTTGTTGTCCAATTTGTGTTTTCAGGATGTTAACCATCAATGATTATTGTTTTTTTGGTTGTATACATGAAAAATCATAACATCATATTATGTATGGATTGGATCACATCAAATAAATCCTAGATCGATTTTTTTTCTTTGTCGGTCCTCCTTTACTCCACTCTATGGGTTGTGTCATATCTTTTAAGGAGAATGGGGCCCATATTCGTGTACAGTCAGACTATTTATTGTAGAATGAAATAATAATATCATTGTTTTATTTTGATCTAGAGGTGACATATTAGAGAGATAGTTTCTCTCCAATTTTAATCGACTTTACCAATATTTTTCTTTTAGAAATCTATGGGTTACCCTTCCAAGAGGGGTAAATATCTCTAGTGACTCATTATCTGGTAATCAGCTAGTGTATATTCCATCTTACTACATAGATATAGCTAAAATTAAATATATGAATACTCAATTGGATGGAATTTTAGAGAAATGTGTTATATGCCTATGTGTATCTTCTTGGTTTTTGACCGTTCTTATTGATATAAAATAAGAATGGACGCTTCTCCTTTGCATTTATTATTAAAAAATAAATCATGTTATAGTAAAGAATATATTCAATTTTCCACATATTAGTGATTTATTAAATAGCTAAAATGTGGAATGTGGATCTCAAAAATTATCATTTAATCTTGTTAACATCTATTGAATATAAAATAATAGTACATTCTAAAAACCACATTTCGAAGTAGATACAACCATTATTCTTACCGAAACATTCCATTTGGTTTAATTAATTCATATACAATCTTTATCTATATAAGGAATAATATTTTCTATTAGTATATTGACATGTTCATGGTTTTCTTCATGGATGAAAGCACACTTTATTCTATGTCAGAGGAGGATCTTGTGTGTTATCCAAGATGAAGTCATTAATTATTGTTGAATACAAAAACATATTCCAAGCTAATTAAGGGTGATTTCATTATTCCATATGTGAGATTATTGGGAAACTTCAATTTTGAATATTTATAAAAGTTGATCTTGAGAAGTTGAAAGAAACTATGACAAGGGAACAACCACAAAATGTGTTGAGAATCAAAGATTATTTGGTCTAGTTAGGTAATATCGATGATTTTTAAATGACTTTTCAAAGATGGATTCTCTGATGACATCATTAACTCATAAGAGAGTAAGTCATGCTTGTGGTGAGAAGTTATTGATTTGTTTTGTTGTGATGAAATGTCTTTTGAATAATGTGTTTTTGTTTAATCATCCAAGGGTAGGGATTATATTTATGGTCTTTTACAATTTTTCGGGATTCAGTTTATATTGTGTTCTCAGGCCAGATGATTAGGTCATTTCTTTTGTCTATTGATATCTTTGGACACCAGAGAAAAATTACCCAACCCATGACATTGAACATGTAGCTTTAATTCACAAAATTTTGTTTTGGAGACAATACCTTTATGTAAAATGGTATATCATGTATCTAGACCATAACAACGTGATTTATATCTTCCCTCAAAATGATTTGAAATTTTTTAGACGTGTCAGGTGAGAAAAAATCAATATTTCGACAATGAAATTTCTTATAACTAGGGGAAAGTGAATTTTATATCATATTATTTTAGAAGGATTATTCCCACCAAGGGTATTAAGAATCATCAGAATAGTGGATCATGATGGATCTTTTTCAAAGATTTATATTTATGTCCATAAGATAGGGTCCAAGGTTTCCTTGGATAATATATAGATCACATCATCTCTTATCAATATTAATCATCAAGAATATCATCTTGCTGATTACTTCCCTGGAATTAGTTGCCCTTTTTTGGGCGGAGAGACCATACCTGAGAATTCATTCTACCCAAAATGAAATCTATGTTGTTATAAACTCTTTTTTATTCCGTTAGAACTATGAAAATATGTTATGCGGGATTTCCATATCTCATTGTTGGAGGTGGACCTAAAAAACAATAAAAACATGACATTACATTAATAAATGCTTTTGGTGGCTATGTATAAGGTGTGGGAATGGTTGATATTATCTACCATGATAAAAAATCCAACTGATCAAGGCGGAGAACCGAGATACGTTGGGTATACTTCTAGCACATCCAATGTAAACATGGATGTGGGATGAGATCCCTATAGATATAGTATTCTGGTTTTCTCATACCCATCGAATGAATAATTCGATATGGTTTGTGATCGATCGGTTGAAAATAAAAACAACTCAAATTACAATCATTCATGATAAGACCAATGTTGAGAACTTAGGTAGTATATTTTTGAAAAACATTATTTGTTTTCATGGAGTTCTATCTTCTATAATCTCTGATAGGGATCCTCAATTCCTTTCTCTGTTTTGGGAAGAACATCTAGAGGCACTAGGATCTCTAGTCCATTTGCGCATTAAATCCATCCCATAATGGAATTCAGTGATATAAAGAGCTATGAAATTTTCTAAAGACATTCATTGTTCTTACTTACTAAATTGTGGTGGACATGGGATAATAATTTGGAGGATATTGTGTGTTTTTATAACAATATTAATCAGATTGTGCTAAGAATGGTTTATTTTGAGGCATTATATTTCCATTTTTATAGTTCTATAGTGTGTTGATTAAATATTGGTGAATGTTTCTTGATTGGGATGATCTTGGATCAAGAGACAACATCAATGATTTAGTAGATTCTCTAGAGAAAATTGATATTATAAAGCTGGTACCTATCTTATATTGATCATAATCCCTGACCATTGGAATTTTTAGTTGGTGACTGGGTGTTCTTGAATAATTCACAAGAGTTGGATCCTATAAAATTTTGGGGGAAAGGAATCATCTACACATTTTTTGAGACCATTTAACGTTTTTGTGATGTTTTTATTTTTTTCTTACCTTTAACACTTCCACCACTGATGACATTTTTACATAACATGATCCACATATCATAGCTCCAAAATCATCTTTCTAGTCAATCACATTTTCTAAACACGTGTGATCTTCGATATTAACCTAAATTGTTTATGACTAATCATACAGTTAGGACTGTTGGTTCTTAAACAATAGTACTTAATTATATTATCAGACCATTGGTTTGAGTGATATTGAAGCATGATTTTGATTCTCATGTGACGTGGGATAGGAATGCACTGAGGAGAGAGTATTGTCTTATATTTTTGTAATGGAATATTCAATGATGGGATTATAGGGTAGAATAAATCTATGATGGGGAGGTTGTTACATCCTATTACATTATTTAGGTTCTCTATGGACCTAAATCGATATTCTATGATTTATTCTTTCATAGAGGCTCCAAGGATGTTCTTTCGGCCATGTTACACCCCTCTAAAAGATTATCAAGCCCCGTAAAATGATGGTTGATCGCTTCCTATTAAGAGTCATATTCTTGATCTCCTTATCATTATATCACATATATTATTCCAAGGATTTATTAATCACTGTGATTGTAGAGTAGCTAATACAATCTGTATCAGATCCTGAATCTAGTTTGTATTCTCACATCCCCATTATCGATTTTATTATTTAGAATATCCCTTTGGGGATTTTTTTGCATGATATTATGATCCCAAGTGTTGTGGTTATATTTATGATTACTTATTGTTTTACCCCTAAATTTATTCATTTAAATTTAGTTTTTTATTTAAATTCAATAGACTACATTCAATTAAATTGCATTCAACTAAATTTTTGAAATGTAATTTATTGGAATTGGTGTTATGAATTATATTTGATATGAAATGAGGGATATCCAATAATTACATTGATTTGGGGTGAGTTTTTAGAAATTTATGGGATTTTTGGAATTTAATTTTTTAAATTAAATACGGGGATTTAAATTGTGGGATAAAAATTATGATTTTGAATTGTGAAATTTATTATTTGAAATAATTTCAAATAGAGATTTGAGTTAAATGGGTTCAAATGATTCACATATAAACCCATTAGTAATACCTTACAAATGCATTATTGGATTAATATCTTATACTGGGTTTTAATTGAAAATTTTGAAAATTTGAAAAATATGAATGGGAATAATTTTATTTTAATTTTTTTTTTAAATAAAATTTCGTTCATTGTTTTGTATTATATGAAATTCAATCATCGGTAGTTACAGATTTTATTAGGACAATTATATATCACATTACAAAACTAAAAATAAATAAATACAACATGCCAAATCACTGATGAGAGGGTGATGTGTTCCATTTTCATCTGCAGTAGAGAGGACGCGTGATACATATTTATGTGACACTATTTGACTGTGAGGGAGTATGGTATCCTAGATTTATGATTCCTTATTTCATATAATAATATAATTCATTTTTTAAGTTGAATATATATATATATATGCTATTTTTTATAAAATGATTAACGATCCTCTAAATTTATGAAATACTATTTTTTTAACCCATTTATTTAATGTATTTTCATAATTTGAATAATATAGGAGAATTTTTAACACATTTTTTTAAAATAAAATAATAGTTTATGTAAAATTTAATGATTTATTTGGTTAATTAAATGTTGTCATCTTATCATTGAATCCTTAGTGAGACCATACTATTATTTTAGCTCACCCCCTACTGTAGATTTGGGTGTTTGTAGATGATATTTTTCGTTATCCAAAAATGGGTATGGATCCACATAGAGGTGGTAATAGCTATAAACCATGTGAATGGAAAACTTTTTCTATTAGGACATGTATTTTTATTCATTTTTTATGGATATTTTGGATGTAATGTGTGTTTTTTTTTGCTATTTGACTTCATTTATAATTCTCAGTATGATGTTTCTATTGAATGAAAAAATAATATATTTCTATATGTTTTAGTGTTTATGTAATATTCATTCCTAGATTTATATTTATTGTTGACATGTACTTTTCTTCAACATGCGGGGATCATGAAATTCTTCCGTGATATGTCAGTTCTGGCTTGATTATTGTGCTACTAGGGTACCAAGTTTGGTTCAAGAAAATGTGGGGTATCAATGGTGTCTATGATTCATTCCTTATTGTTATTATATTTATTTTTAATATTTTTGGGATATAAAGGGAATTTATTATTGATTTCCTAGTAATATATCACCATAATGAGACTTAATCCCCCATGGGTTGTTTATGAAATATACTTTAATGATTCATTCTAGTACTTTCTATTCTTTTTAATTTTCTATATTTAAATATAAATTTTGTTTATCAATTTTTTGGGATTAATTTCCCATATTTCCCTATTTGAATGTAAATCTGATGTGTTCAATATTATCTAGTAATGTTTTGTAGAATCATGCCTTCGAGAATAATTTTGTATCACACCATGGGAAAGCTATTGATGAACCAAACTGAGAAAATCTTATCATGGAACTGATTCTGGTGGAGGTGATTGTGCATAATATCCAATATTTAAGGAACAAACCAACACCAATTCATTTTCATGATCTAATTAACAATCATAAAATGAATGTTTTGTGGAATCTATCAATGGAGACCCTTCAGTAGAAGCCACCACCATTCAATGGAAAATTCATCCTCAATATGATAAGAAATCCTTGGGATGGATTGAGAATTTGTCTGTATTTTTTTTACACAATGTGAAATTTCGATGACATGTTCCACAATCATTATAGATGTACCTAGAAAGATATTATGGGATAAGATTTTAAAGATGAAGAAACATGAGTTAATAGAGTGTAATGATATTAATGAAGTTTGAACCAATTATTTCTATCTAGGATTGATGGTGTTGTCCAAGTATTTTCCAATTTTGAAACTAAAGAATAATGTCAAAATAAAGTTTGAATATTAAAAACACTTTGTCCCACTTTTTTGGATCGCATATGAGATAGTATAAAATAAGAATATGAAGAAATAAATGCTTTAGTTAGGGCTTCTATTTAATTAATTATATGATTTCTTGCAAATGATGTGTTCTAATACTGCTGTAACAGAAAAAGATATAATGGTTGAAATAGACATGGCTGGTATCTCAAGGTTGATAGGAGTTCCTACCATTCCTAATAGTTTTTTAATTCCTCATGTAATGTGGAACCATTAAAACTGTCATGGTGGTTCTCGACAAAATTCTTATTCTAGACATCATAATGTTCATGCAATTGGCACCCTAATTTTTTACCATTTTGGGTAGCTAAAATACTAGAAAGGGAATATGTAGAGGCTCCCATGATATGTGGCTCCTATGGAAGAAATATTATTTTAAAAGGTCTTCATTATTAATTACACTATTCATAGTGGAATGAGATCATTATAAACATCTAAAATTGTGGGGAAATTAGATGCTTCATGGAAAATGGGGATCTAGAAATATCCAAATATAATAACGTTATTTCACCCAATGTAAGAGTTTAGAGATGATAATGATATGAGTACAATGACTGTTAGAGGTACCATCATTATAGCTTCATCATTAGTGACTATTTTATATGATATTTTTGAATCTCGTTCATTTATTTCAACCATTATTGTTGATAATCAAGATCATTCTTGGGATATTTGATCACATGTGAATGATAAAACTACACCTCTTTGAACGAAGAGAAAAAATAGTCTTTGTAGACATTGTGAATTCTCAATGTGAGACCTTGATATTTATTGATGTTATATTTTTCACAAAATGACACCTCTTGATGTCATATTTTGGATCGATCAGCTAACAACATAAATTCTTGTATTTATTATTATATTCAACGAGTCTCCATTACTACACCCCTGGTTTGTGCTATATATTTAAAAGGATATTGGATATATTATTGATAAGATATGGAATTTATTATCCATCATTGGGAAAATAATTTTTATTGATTTATTTTGAACTTTAGTGGGAATAATTGAGATTTTATTTACCTAAATTTGAGATCGAGTATCCTTATGTTTTTCCTGTTGACTTCGTTGGGTATCCACCCTAAGATAGATATATTTATATATTGACATAGTATCGGGTACTCATTAAGTATCTATTCCATATTATGACATAGATGTATCATAAAATTAATAGAAAAAACCTATTTGGATGTTGATTTGGATATAGGATTTTTTGACTAGTTGTTTCTCCTTCTGCAGCACTAGTTTTTTTGCTAATAAATCTGATGGGTCACTTCATCTTTGTGTTGATTACCAAATTTAAATCAGGATATGGTATATAAATGTATATTTTTTCCAATATTTATGATTTATTTGACCATTTTATATTGTATAAGTGGTTCTTGAATATTTATCTTTGGGCTGGTTATTAGAAGTTAAGGATAAAATAATCTGAAATTTAAGAGACTGGCTTTTTTAAAAGGTATAACCATTATGAGTACCTTGTCCTGCCATTTAGTTTATCCAATTCTCATAAAAAAATTTATGATTTTAAATAAAATTATATTCCATGTGTATCAAGATACATTCATGGTTTTATGTGTGAATGACATACTTTTTTACTATATATTTGAGGAGGATCATGTTTTTCATCTTAGAGTAGTTCATGAATTTATTAAAATTCATCGGCATTATACCAAGGTATGAAAATGACATTTTTGTAATTATCTAGTGATTATATTGGGTCACATTGTGTCATAACATATTATAGTATATGATCCTGAGAAAGTGAAGGTTGTTAGGACATGGGAGCATCCGCAAATTTTTTTTCAAAATTTAGTGCCTCTTGGGGCGATTTGGGTATTATCAACTTTTTTCTAAGGAATTAAAAATGATAGATACATCAATGAAATATCTTCATTAGATGTTAGTAATTATTTTTTGGATGTGATATTTTAGATTTTATTTTTTAACCATAAAATAATTTTAACTACGGTATCTATGTAAACTCTTTTAGACTCTAAGAAGGGTTTTGTTGTATTTTTTTATTCATCGGTTTTAGGTTTGCAATACATTCTTATGTAAGATTATTATGTATATCCTGATGAATAAAAACATCTTTGGACAGATGATTTAAATTACCTAACCAGTTATATTGAACATTCATCTTTAAATAACACACATAAGAGTTAATATCATTGGTATATGGAGAATGGTTTTTAATGTATTAAGACGACATGATCATGACATATATATTCTCTCTAAAATATTGCAATATTTTCCTGAGGAATTGGGTAGAATAAATGAAATAATTAAACATTTACATAACCTAAACATATGGTAAAGGTAATGTACTATCATATTTATTGAGTAGAATGATTAGAAAACAATCTGGGAATGAACCATCATAAGAGTGCTATATAATAGCTCTCTTTTCATTGTTTAATTTTGGAGTCTGGGAGTCAGGGGTTGAGGTTTCCTTGGATAATTTTTATTTGAAATGCACTCAAATAAAGATGACCATTCAATAACATAATCATGATTATTATTTCTATTTCATTAGAGACTCTATTTGTGTTGGGAATACCATACCATGAATGTAAATGTATCTTGAGGGAATTTTATGTTATTAGAGTCTCTTTTTTAAACCATTAGTGGTATAGAATTTTGTGATTTAAATATTCAATAACTCCCAATGTGATGTTCACCAAACAAACATTAATATGATATATAACATGGTTAAATGGTATTGGTGGCCTTATATGAACAAGGCATACCTAATTTTGTCCCTCATTGTTATATGTTCCAACCAGTTAAGGTCAATAACCAGAATCCATCAGGTTTACATTAGCCACATCCAGTTCTAGAGTTCAAGTGAGATGATAAATCTATGAAAAAATGATTTTTTGATTCCTCATATCCAAATAATGTAAAATGAAATATATTTTTTGATTGATTGGCTTACAAATCCATATCGCATTAAAATAATTTATGTTACAAAAACTGTTGAGGAGTTGTCTAATCTCTATATGAAATATATTTTTTTTAAATGGAGTTCCAAATACCATAGTATATGATAGGGATCATCAACACATTTATCACATTTGGATATTCCTTAAGGAGTAACGAGGATATCAGGTCTTTCTATTAATGACAATCCATTTGTAGTCAGATGGAAAATCATAATGAGCTATATATATAATTGGGTACATGCTACATTATTACATACAGAATTTTGGTGGATAAAAGCATGATCATTTTGGGATGGTTGGGTTCTAATATAACAATAATTGTCTTTCCATGATCAAAATGTCTCTTTATGAGGCCTTATATGGTCGATTCTGAGTATCTCCATTGTGTTGGTAATAGAATGTTAAATGTTCATTTGTTTGACCAAGAATGGTTCAATAAATGAACTTAGAGATATAGTTGATTCATTTAACAATGTTGAAAAAATAGATCGTGTACAAGACATGTGATGATCATCATAATAGACAAGTGGACCTTTTAGTAAGTGACTCAGTGTTCTTGAATGTTTAACATCAATTAGGCCTCCGATGGATATGGAGGAAAAGAACAATTTTTCATCATTTTATGGGAACATTTGAGGCTTTTGAGAATGTTGGGATGATTTCATACAATTTACAACATCCACCATAGTTTTCAATGATACATTACATGGTCCTTGTATAACAACACTGAATGTATCAATCTAATCAATCACATGTTTTGAGCATGTTTGATCGTGAGGTGGAAACTTATTAATCCATGATTAAACATCTAGTAACGATTGTTGATTCTAAAACCAATGTATTGTTTTTGGAGGAAAGTAACATTGGTTAAAGTGAAAATAGAATCAAGGCAGCGAATCTAAATAGATGTGGGTGAGTGGGATCTAATAAGAGAGCATTTTCCATATCTTTTTTTAGGGAATAATATTAGTTATCTTTCTAGTGATAAAATGTTTCTATTGTGGGGGAGGTTGGATGATCCTATTAAAATTATTTGGTTCCCAACAGACCTAAAAAACCTCAAAAAAATTCATCTTCTATGGATTCTCATAAGATGTTATTTAGGCCCCTCTTCCCTCCCCATAAGCAAATCGATTAAATGAAATCTAAATTCATTCTCCTACTAGAATAGTTACTCTTCAAAATAATTTTACTATACCATTTCCCTTTTCTCCTTAGTGTTTTTTGGATATACACTTTGTCGGTGGATCTATTTCCCAATATTTTAGATCTAGAATCATGCTTTTATTTTTAAATCTCTGTTGCCTATATTTTTTTTGGAGTTTACTATTTAAGGATTTTTTTCAAGATCCCATGATCCCAATGTATATAGTTCCTTTTATGTTGGAAAATTTTAATATCCCTAAATTCCATTATTTAAATTTGACTGTATGGTTCAAATGAAATATATATATTTAAATTAAATAAATTTCAATTAAATTAGGATAACCAATTTTTTTATTATGGTTTTAAATTTCATTTGATATTAACTTTTGGATACTAATTAACTTAATTGAATTTCAGTTTCATTATATTAATTGATGTAATTTGTTGAATTTAATTTGTCAAATTAAATTGACGGATTTAAATTGTGGAATTTAAATTTTTATACTAAAATGTGAAATAAATTGTTAGGATTGAATTAAAATTAGTATTTAATAAAAAATTGTGAAATTATATTGATTGAAACACCATTGTTTTATCATGAATAATTCTTGATTTTCTTAAAAATTTATTTTGGTTTTTAAAAGGAATGTCGTTATATTTGACATAGAAGAATGGGATAAATTATATTTTAAAATATTTATAAATTAATCCCACATTATTGATTTATATTAGATCACATTCACACCTTGGATGATAGTGAGTAATTCAGTACCACACTCTATCACATTAATAACATGAAAATACATTGATCTATTAGGTCACATCCACGATGGGATGATGATGGGTTCCCCCTATGTCATTATTGGCGAGGACATGCGTATATGTATTTCTATAAAAATTATCTTAGTGTGATGGTTCATAGTTGTTTAGAAGTATTATTCCTTTTGTAAGATGACCTTGTGGGTCATTTTTTTTATATTTGAAATTTATATGACAGTTTCTAACAAATTATTAACATGAGTTATGAATTTGTATAAACTATTTTGTATAATTTTTTAAGAAATTTGTTTAAGGTATTTCAATTATTTTAAATGATAGTGCCAATTGTTGTAAATATACTTATGAAATGGCATACCTGTTAAAGTAATATTGAATGCTTTGTTTAGTTAATTATATACTGAAAAATTATTATGGAATCCTTGGCGAGACCATACTATGATTTTAGTCAACACCATACCTTTTCATTTGTTTTGTTGTATATTATGTTCTTTAGGGATTAAGAAATGTTAAGAAGAAACATGGATGTGGTACTATCTCTTGATCCAATGTTTGGATAGTTTTGTCAATGGGGAAATGGGTTTATATTCCTATTTTTCTTGTACATGTAGTAGTTCTTTGTGTTGTTTATGAATTTATAACATCTAGTACAGTTCTCCATATGAGGGTTTCTATGTATCCATACAGAATTATTTATCCTAATTCTATTTTGTTTGATATTTTTTTCCCACATTCATAATGATTGATGCTAGGTTCCTATCTCCAATCCATGGGGATCAGAAACACCCTTCAAGATATGACAGTATTAGATTGGTTTTACAGTTACAAAGATACTTGGGTTGGTTCCTGATTGTAATTATCAACATTAATCATTATATTGAATTTTAAAACTATTTATATAAATATATAGGTGAAAAAGAATTAGTTAAATCAAATTGTGGATAATGTTGTCTATACATGTCTATGAGTGATGTTTTTCACATTTATAACGAGTCAGTAAATAAAATTAAATGATAATTATATATTTTTCAATAATAAAAATTCTATTAATTCATTATAAATGAATTGAATTTAATTTTACTAATATAAATGTATTGTATAAATGAAAAATGAGTCACAGATAATTATAGAGGTGGTAGTCCCCATTTACACTAGAAACATTATCATTTTCTAACATATCGGAAGCATGGAATATCAAAAATATATTATTACACATGAATAATAATTTTGTTATTGATAATTGATATAATATTATAATCTATCATAGTTTTTTACCATGTATTATTGTGATGAAAAATAAATAATATCACTTAGTGGTTGTAGAAGTCCACATGTACACATGTGTGTTGCATTCATGTCCCATTTTATGAAATAAAGGGGGAGAATTGGGTGTGGGGGTACAATAATAATTATGAAATCTAATTATACTTATTATACATTTTTCTATATTGTAGTTTTAATATTATTGTAATACATCAATTATAATAACAAATAAACATTGAATGTGTTTTTAAAAGGACTATATCTTGAATGGGAAACCATCTTTATCATACAGCTCAATCATTAAGTGGATTCAATTGGGTAAGACCATTTTACAATAATAATGTGAATCAATTTAGAATTTTTTTGGGTATGTCAAATATGAGTTATATGGTTAAAATTATTTGTATAAAAGGGGAGATTTAGTTATCATTTATAAGTGAGGGGGAGAGACATGGAGTTACTTCATATATATATATCGTAAGGCAATTTTCATTGTCATGAATATCCAAATGGACCAAAAATCGTATTTATAATAAGATATAATAATTGTATTTTTATATAATATGATTTATAATGTTATATGTTTCATGGTTACCCATAAATTTTTGTTTAACAACTTGTAAACTACATTTATCAATAATCTTGGTATCAATTTTTCATTGTATATAATAATCATTATGAAAAATAATGAATGTGGTCTCATTTAAAATTTTGATAGTATAATTCTATAAAAGTAACCCAACTTAGCATATTCAACTCCTATATGAAATATAAATTATCTCCAAAATATGTTTTGAAAATTAAATGATTGTCATTATTAGAAAAATGAATTTTTTAGAATGAAATTTATTTTTCATTAATTCTATTCTTAGTAAAATATAGTACATTTTCATTAAACAAATTTCCTAAATTTATATTCTATTCAATTCATTGAAATCTTTATTACCCCAATATTTGATATATATTTTTATATTAATGTAAATTTTACAGATAAATTGTTGTCATAAAAAATACCAGTTCCTAACATAAAATGATTTTATCTATATTTACAATCATTATATAATTTTTTTATGAATAATTATTCATAAAATATAAAAAAATCTTCAATTATTTTTTAAATAGAAATAAATCTAATTTCTCATGAATAATATCATAACATCTATAAAAAATGTGTCTCATAAAAATATCTCAATTAATAATGAAATGATTTTATTAATATTTATTTATAATATCATAGGTATTAATCAATACATTATAATCGAAGAAAAATATCATAGACATATTTCATATTATGGTATGTACTATTAATACTCACAAATCAAATATATATATAATATTGGTAATAATATATCAGGTATCATTTAGACATATGGTTTACTCATTTGTATTCAATCTAATAAGTCACTGTTATTTGAATAGAATAAATATAAAATAACTTGGTAATATATTTGAACCCAAATAATAAATATTTAAACACATAAATTACAACACATTGATTAAAAAAAGGTGATTATACATTTATATAATCATAACCATGGGTTCAAAAGAGGCTTCATAAAAATTATGACACACTAAAATTTCATTAATAGTGTTAGTAGTCATGTTTCGTTGAGTATTATCACTATGATCTCATATATCCTTTTGTTTTTGTTCAAAGGACCGGTCATGATCTTGTTGTATAACAACTTAATTTAGCACCTGATAAGGATCTAGTTTTTAATTTCTATAAATAAATATATTGTACTAATCTAGAAATTTAGTTTGTATTAATGAAATATCCATGTGATAAGCTATGATCCATTCATGATTGGGAATACATAACGGGAAAATATGTATATCTCTCCTATTTTCCTTCTTTATGAATCTCTTGTAATTTTTATATGTGAAAATTCATATGAGTACCTTATTTATATATTTTATTTGAATAACAAAATAATGATTATCAGATCAACTATTTTATCAACTATATGATGCCTTGATGTACTATAGAATATCTCTAAACATCTCTTCCATTACATTATATATATGCGGGTTGAAATGATTGCACTCTCTAAATTCAGCACAACATGTATATGTTCATCACTTCATTGTACATATTGATTCATAATGCTATATCTAAATTCAAGGGTGAAATCTATTTTTAGTGGAGAATTAGATAAGTGGGTTTTGTGGATCCCAACAACCAATGAAATATATACAATAATATTTTAGATATTATATAGTGTTTGGATTAATCTATTAGAATCACTATCTATCAATAGATGGAAAATAGTACAGAAACACAATTCTATATCAATATCTTATGTATGGATTATCATATACATTATTTTAATAATTAGATCTCGATCAAATAAATTTACTATGGTACTCAAATTATACATTACACTTCCATAATGTATATATGAAAATGATGATAATATGGGAAATCATTTATAACAGCAACAAAATGTCATTACCTAATACGATGGTTGAATAAAATTTAAATACAATTATTCTATTTTGTTTACATGGGTATTACTATGTAAAAATCACAGTTGAATTTTTTATTACATACAAATATGGGAAGAGGTTATAACATCCCCTAAGGATTATGTCACTAATCCTAATCATGTTAAATTCCAATAACTAAGATACATACTCTTAAATATCTCTCATCATGTTATCACATCTGATATTCTTTTTAAGGTCTTTATAAATATTCAAACATCCATGATTGATAAAGAATTATGACTTATATTGTGTACCCTTTATATCATTATTAAATTAGGTTTTAGCATGGACTCATAAATTGTTTCTAATTCCATCATTCAAATATAATTAAATTTTAAGTCAAGAATATTTCTCCGATTATTTTTTCGCTAAATGTTTATTTTTTTCATCCTTTATCATAAAAAGGATTGATGGTTGAACCATTATAAGAGATATATAATATTTTTCCTACACATTCCGGATTTGAAGGTCAATTCTAAAAGAGTCCATAAATAAAAGTTGCTTTGTGATAATCATCAATGAAAGGATGATAAGATAATTTAACAACAGTGAATTTTACATATTGTTCACCTGAATATGTTTGTAATGTATTCAGTTATAAAAATCATTTAACAACTCCATCCGTAGTCTGAGGAGGGTATTAAACTCTTTATTGGTGAATATAGTCTTTAAACTATTATAAATATTATATGTGTTACCCAATTCTCTATAAATGATAATTCCTCAATATCATTTTACCAATGATTAAATATTTTTAATACATGTTATGATACAAGTAATTATTATATTGTAATTTCAATTTATTTTAGTCAAAAGGTTTCCCTAGGTAATTATGTATAAAAATTAATCTTGGTCTCATCTTCAATGCATAACTGGAAATATCAAACAATTAACCACAACATGGTAATGTGACTATGTGTTCACAGATAAACGTTCTCTTAACTGTATTGAAATTTTCATCACTATCATTAGTCTAATGGAATGGGACACGGTTATTTTTTAGCATAGAGGTTGGATTTGAAATACATGAATTTTTTTGACAATGTATAGAAAATGTACATTGATTCCATGAAAACCACACATCACAATCATCGTTGTTGGTTTTATCCAAAGCATAATTAATTCCATCATATCATTATAACTGATATACCCTTACTAGTCATAATCAGTGCAATGAATTATTCATTTAGTATCCATGTTTCACACTTGTATAATTTGAGATATATTATTTCCTTCATCAGAGTCGTGAAAACTATTCTCCAGTTATAGTGTTGTTATTTCCTACAATATACTTATATAGAAATAACATATATAACGAATATATTAATGTGATTGAGGTAATGTATAATTACAATATTAATTAAATCCCAGATGCTTGTTTGGGTATTAATATGTTTAGATGGAATAAATATAAATTAATAGAGTATATACGTCATAAAATGGGTTTTATTAGATATGTATTCACTATTGATAGTCAATTGATCATATCCATAAAGAATATTAATCATGTAGATGTATTAATATCCTCAAATATGATCTTCAAAATAATTTATATAGTGAATAGTACACATATTATTGATCATGAACTTGCTATGTTACAGATAATCAGTAAAATTTATCCTTGATCCATCTTTTATTATAGCATAGAATATATGATTACACCATAGTGAAACACATTTGAAAATGAATACCTTTCCAATAATATCATAATGTTAATTTATCAATTTATGAAACTAACCTGTGTAAATTCTATATATATTCATTCATATTGGTGTAACACTATGAATGAAGCCATTTGAAAACATAATATTACTATTAGTAGGAAGATTATATATGTATTTCAAAAAATAGTTCACTAAAATACATAAAATATGTATAAATGATATATTTAGTTCCACACAATACATTTGAGATAGATATCCATCATGAATAGGATGTATGACACTTAATTAAAATGATAGAAATTACCAAATTAAGTTCATTTTCATCCTCATTCCTATATATAATAATAAGTATATTTGAAAAAAAAAATTTGTATCCATATTCTAAAATATTATGAGGAATCTATGAATTGAGAAATAATATGATCAAAAATTAAAATAAATCTATACTAATGGGAGACCGATATGATTTTCCTGGGGAATATTTATATAACGACTAATATGTACGGCCAAACTATCGAGTATAGGACACATTCCCTATAATCATGATGATCTAAATCAACAACTAACATAACATATACAATTCATAGATCTCTACGTTAGCCCATGTTTTTCAATATTTACATATATAATTTAATATTTCCTTACACATAATTCATTTAATAATAAATTAAATATTTGAATGTTCATTATATCCATCTATGAAAACATTTATTTTTTCCATAGTATAAAATCTCACTATGATCATCATTTCGAAAAATAAAACCTATTCACATTACCTTGAGAAATTTCTATTGGTGATTCTTCAATTATTATCTATATAATGGTTGTTGAATTATCTTTCCAAAATGGATCTCATGATATTTTATTTATCTCTTATTAGATTAGTTATGAAACTCACCAACATTAAGGATATTAATTATTAACCGAGATTCATGGATATACATTATAAAAATGCATTATATTCCCATTTCAATAACATTGATTTTCTCAAGAGGAAAATTATTAAATAGTATATATTGTTTTCTTACCATTAGTACTCGTAGTTCCCAGAAAATTTTAAAACAACAAAAAATTATGTGAAAATCTATATTAATATTGAGTAATGAAATAATAATTAAATATAATTCAGGAGACATATAAATCAAGGATCCTTATTCATATGAAATGAAACCATAGGTTTAACATAATTCGATTGTTTTCATCATCTATTGATATCTTTAATAATTGTTTAAATTGAAAAATTAAATTGAATTCAATACATGGATTTACTTTCATGTAATATATTTATATACCAACTCATCGTCCACTTGTGATGATCTA
The DNA here is from genome assembly GCA_963277665.1 of Viscum album. NCBI lineage: Eukaryota > Viridiplantae > Streptophyta > Magnoliopsida > Santalales > Viscaceae > Viscum > Viscum album. Next base: position 144,305,047 of record OY728133.1, on the reverse strand, counting down.
CTTAACACCCAATCTTCACAGAATAGATTGATTACCCATAGTTGTAGTAAGGGCACAACCACATTCACTTTTTTGTATCCAGATTGAAATATATTTTCTTTGAAAACTATAATCATTTGTTTAAAATAATAGAGTATATTATCCTATACAAATGACTATAGTGATTATTATCACTATACATTTTAAACACCAATCTCCAATTATAATAAAACTTTACTCATATAAAATCTAAGGAGACCCATTCATAGTATAGAAAATTATTTTAATATTTAGATAGTTATTCTATATAGGTTACACCCTATATGGAAAATGAAAATTTATGAAGGGTTATTTTTTAATTAATTCATTGATGTCACAAAATTATAAAAAAATAGGTTATTTAAGAATATAGATAATTCCAATCACAAATAACCATAAATGTTGTGCCATTTTGAATGAGATATTGGCCTTATCGAAAATTCTATATCAATTAGTTTTCATCATTCTAATGTAATGGGTAATTTTTTATTTTCCAACAAAAAATATCATCGAAAATGGATATATAAGATTATCATTCACATAATATTTACTAATTTTTATTTTTGATGGATGAGCATCCACTGTAAATAATTGATAACATATAATTTATTTGTGACATTCAATAAAACTCATCATTAGAATATATTTATTGGTGCAAAACAATACCAATATGACACATGATTCATTTCTATTATACATATTTTAATGACTACAAGGATATACAATGTTTTATATCACCAATTTTTTTCTTAAATAATTTTATTTAATGGAAAATTCTGTAATAATAACAAAACATGAGAAAAAATAATTAAAATTTTCTTAAATGTTTCACTCCTCTCATCCCCACTAATTTCTATAACCATTATAAATAAGGGTCCTATTGTGAAACCACAGATTGGTCCTTTCTCATCCATGGGATTCATTGGATCTATTTCCCTTTTTATTTTTGGTATACCTTTTCCCCTTTGGGATTAATGTGAGTTTATTGAAAAAAGAGAGATAACATGGTTGGAAAGGTTGTTGTGCACCATTAGAACATGTTTGTAGAAACTATGCTCCCCTACCTAGGTAATTATGTAGTCAGTAGCTGGTTTGAGATGGTATCTACCATACAACTTGTTCACAATATGTCAGACTATGCGGGATAACTGTTTGGTTTGTTTTCTAAGACAATATAGGGAGAAAAATTTCAACATGGTTTATCATACCATGGGGACTAACCCTTAAACCTATAGAGGTAATTAGGAATTTTGTTTTTGAGTTTTCTCTCATCATTATAATAATCCAAAAATAAATAATTTCATATCTCTCTTGGTATTTCTACACTTTGAAATCCCCCTTTCTATGCCCTCTATTGGTCTGTATTTTGGTGGCATTCATGGGTGATTTCTCCAAAAATATTCATGTAAGTTCATTATTTCTTGTTTCCTACCTCTTTTTAATGGATTAATTCTGTTTCCATTGGGGTTTCGTTTCTTCAGTAGGTATGGTGATTTTTTGAGTGTAAAAACTTTCTTTCGTGTGTTTAATCTAGTATTTTTATGTTCTATCTTGCCACATTATTGTGAAAATGAGGTCTAGTTTTTGATTTCAGTCGATTTTCAGATATTTCTCCACAAGAGTTAAGTAGATCCATGATGAAACATTGTTTTAAGAATTTATAATTTATTATTGGGTATTTTTGTGCGTACATTATTTATGTCGGTCAATGGAACACTAACTTGATAGGAGAAAAAATGTTATTATAGGATGTTTAACTTTTGGGTCAACTTATTTTGAATTAATATAGATTTAATAGATATAGGATTGTTAAGATATGATATTGTGTTTTTATATAGGGTGATAACTAGCACACCTCAGGAAAAAACATTAGTTTCAAGGGAATTTTTGTATTTCTACTTTACTTATTCTCCAGGTCGGACTTACACAATGCAAACTATACATGGACACTAGGAGGATGTGATCTTGAATTTTTAATGACAATGGGATGATTTTGATTTTTTTGGATTTGTGAGATGGTCATTTTTTATTTCATGGTATATTATTTCTAGAATTGTTGTATTGATGTGTTTTCTAATGATAATTACGTCAAGTAGAAAAAGGACTCCAGATAGACATCAAGAGAAAATGTGTGAAGATGCCAGATAAAGTTCCCCCTCACTAATTGATCAGATACTAGTAGAATTTATGGTCTAGGAAATTTATCCTTTGAGAAAGTGATCAAATTCTAGTCCTACTATAGTTATATATGCAGAACCTGGTCCTAGAAAAGAAAACGATTAGATGTTTCACAAGAATAGTACTCTATTATTTTGGAGAAATACTAAGGCTTAGGAAGATGCAGAGTGGCTTTAGATGATCATGATTGTTGTTGAATTTCATTACATTCTAAAGGATGTTATAGTGAATTATGCATCATTCCTTCTATAGGGTCCCAGTTAGAGGTAGTGGGACTCAATTGTCTAAATTAAGAAGACCAAGGTGATGAGAATAAAGGATTTCAATATCATTTGGAAAAAGAAGTATTTCCATGATTTCTAATACTATGAAAGATCCTTGGATTTCAGGGATCATTCCCATGGAGATTGGTCAGTTATAGAGTATGCAAATCACATTGTTGATATAGTGTGGTACACACCTCGTATTGTTTCCAATGAGCATATTAATGCATAGAGGATCGACTGGGTGCTTCGACCTAATATTTATTAATCATAATTTTTTTCAGGATGAAAACCTAGGCTGATGTGATTGATCATTCTTAAATTGATGATATTGATAAAAAAACAAATTTTTGGTTTTCTTGAGTACTTTCATGTCTGGGAAGTTGTATCTAATCAGAGAAAAATAGTTTGTATGATGAGGATGAGAATATATAAGTGGTTGTTCTGGCCATCCTTCTAGGAAGCCTTCATGTGTGGATTCTGATGTTGGATCAGTCATGTCCCCCAAGTGTAGAATGGTTGGACACATATGACATTCTTACACGTCTTCTCCAAATTCTTAACATTTATTTAGAGATATGGAGAATGTGGGGTTCTTCTATATATCCATGAATTATTATCAGTGTAGTTATGGGATTGTATCTTCTTAGGGGGAGATTTAAGACGTTTTGAAAAAAAAATCAAGGATTGCGAGATCTCGGTTTGACATTCATGGCGGACGAGCTCTCTCATCATAGGGACAAATCTATTTCAGGGTACAGTGTAACAACCATGATCTTCATTACACATTTATACATGATTTATTACATATAATTTCACTTAATACAACCCAGATGATTGGGTGATCTAGTGTCTTTCGGGATTAGGAACTTTACATGACAACATATGACATAAAATACAACATCTTTATTGAATAATTATTTTACATGACTACATCATTCCTTTATACATAAAATTGAATGGGATAAACTATTGATATACATAATAAAAGTGTGAGCTATAAATCCTAAAAAAGGTGTAAACTGGGAAAAATATGAATTATGAAATACTTCTTAGTAAAAGTTAATATGACCGAAGAACAATAGAAACATGAATATGAAGGCATGATATTACATGATGATCATAACATGGAAATGTAAAAACAACTTAAACCATTGAATCATTAACATAATGGAATCATGTAAAACCATGTCCCAACATGGTGAATTTTTTTTTGGAAATGAATCATTTAATAATCTGTAAAAGGAAGACATATCATTATACTAATCATTACACAATGCATTGGACCACTATCAGTGCACACCCTTCATAATCATTTCAATCACATGCTTATGTCTGCCACACATATCATATTAAATGGATTAATTCAACATCATTATTTATTTCATGATAAAGGAATGTAGAATACATACATTAATTTATATAATTAGTATTTATATGTGCATAATGTTTAATACCGTTGTAGAGAAATGTGAATGGAATTCAGTATATGCTGATTTTGGCATGGAAAATCATGTTGTAATTTTGGCAGCCTAATGACGTGACTAATAAAATTCATTAAAATAGTTGATGAGAGAGATTGTGGTATCTCATCATATTTAAATGAAATTGAAAATTTAAGGGCTATATAGATATATGTATAAACACCTGAAATTTTGATATAAAAGTTGTAACATTACAAAGAAACATGATGAAAGATGAGAAATGAAATAGTTCTTATGAAATATGGGCTAGGTAATAAGTGTACATGGAGATATTATTTAGATATAAAGGTGTATCTAATCATTCTAATGTATGTAGGGAAGTATGGGGGATGTGAAAAATAATACCACAATTTCTTTATTTTAAATTAAAATGGTATAACAACAAAAAAGAAACATTGACAAAAATGAGAAAGGATGACATCCTTTACATGAATGTGTGTTCTCTATGGATTGGGAGAGGCTTGAGAGAGGCATGCATGAATATTGGGAGGAATTGGGGAAAATTATATAGATTATGGGAGAGAGTATGGTCCAGTTCAAAATTGTTTGAGTTAAGAGTAATGAATGATTGGGTTGGTTTATATAGGAAATGAGAGGGAATTATTCAATATTTAGGTTTTTGAAATAACCCATTAAAACCTTCAAAACCACAATCCGTCACATGTTTTTTTCCCATGGATTTCTTCACATGTGAGTGGAATAAAATATTTTATAAGGCCATTGAAAGGAAAAAAATATAATATTTTGGTTTCTTAAGTACAAGAGAGTCACACATTCAAGTAAATCATTCTAATATCAAAAAAATTATTATAAAATTTAGAGGGAACAATAATGATTCCTAAATAAATTAAAAAAAATATATAATCAAATTTTGGATTAGAAAACACCTATTTGGATGAGAATTCAAATTAATGAATTTATTTCCTCATTTTGGGGTCATTATGATGTCATAAAATGCATATTTTATTTATACATTATTTATTTTTTACCAAAAAATAAGACTGTCTAAAAAATTGTGAAAAATACAGTGTTTGATAATTTTGACATCCGAATTCCAAAAGTAATATTAATTTTTTCTCTAAATAATTATCAAATTTTTTTAATATTCACAATTAAAATGAAAAATAACATTTATTAAAAATTCAATGGTTTCAAAAAAGCAGTTTTCAAAACATCATAAAAATAACATTTGACATCGTAAAAATTATATATTCATTTTTAATTAAAAAAAGTATATTAATAATAATAATTTATTAAAATATTAATTATTAAAAAAATTCATTAATTCCTAAAAATAAATTCATTAAACATACACTAAATGTTTTATCGTATATAAATGTAACTATTATCAAACTAATAACATAATCATTTAAAAACAATGATTTTATATAATCACCATTTATATTAATTGATTTCATATAAAATTTTTTTAATATAATAATATATCTATGTTCAAAATTTACATTTTTTCCGAAAAAATAAATTTATCATAATTTACATTCTTTTATGAAAGAATATTCTCATAAAGGAATTTATAGAATAAGAATTTACTAAATAAAAATGGATTACAAACTAATTAAATAATTCCTTATTATATAACACCTTCATAAGATGTAAGGGTAAGGTGTACGATGGTGACTGACTCTTTGCATGGCATGGATAACATCGCCTGAGTCGTAATATATATTAAGTTGAACTTCTCTAATAGGGGATTTTATTCAAGCATAACATGTTGAAGCTCTACTTGGGCTTGGTCAAGAATGATGCCTAGTGATGCTACCTCCTTCCTTGGATCTAAAAAATGATCTTCGTATGACCTAAGTCTACAGGGTGAGGCCATCATCTCCTTATTCAATGTTAAAAATAAATGTTAATAACATATATTTATTTTAGTTGTCTGATCACTGTTCAACAACAATATCCGAATTGTAGTGATACATAACAGTAATTTTATCCCAAAAATAATGAATAAAGTTCATGTGTTTCCCATATACATTATACCTGAAATGAAAGGTAAGTTTATTCATAAATTTTCAGTTTGGTACAACATTCCATCTTAATAAATTTATCCCTCAAAAATTCCATTTCACCCACTAAAACTGATTATGGTAAATTTACCTCATAACTTCCTCTTGTTCCCATGTTTCTTCTTAAAACATTATGTTTCACCATTATACCTTGATAAGGTGAATCTTCTAATTTTGTAGAACAGTTTTTGTATGATCTACAATCTTCACCATCATCCCTTCATCATATTGGTCAGTGTCAAATGGATACGCCTCATGATTGAGTACATGTGAGGGGTTAGGTATGTACATACTCAAATGTGATTCAAGGAATACATCGTATACTTGAGATATGTTTAGTGGGATTATAGTCAACAGATTACTACTAGGATATGATCAAGGATTTAAAAAGAGTTAATCTAACTTTAATTAATATTTCCCTTTCTTCCCAAATATCATCACTCTATTCTGTGATATATATGGAGGGAAACCATATCCCAAACATCAAACTCTATGTCTCTTTTATGGTTGTGAACACATATATTTTTTCTACTCTAGGTAGCATTGATGTTCTTCGGGATGGAATTAACATTCTCCTATATTTCTTGGACCACTTCTATTGCAAAAAGATTTCTCTCCCCAACATCATCCCAACATGCTGGTGTTCTAAACCGCTTCCTATCAAGGTCTTCATAAGGATACATTTGTATGACTTAGTGGAAAGTTGTTTTGTAAGAGAACTCATCCAGTTGAATATATTGATCTCAATATCCTTCGAATAACATTGATAATTCACTCAAAAAATCTTCATGTGTTTGGATAGTCCTCCCATATTTTCCATAAGTTTGAGTATGTTAAGTTGTTCTGAAGTTCAGATCTATATTAAGATCCTTTTGGAGACTCTTCCAATATAGAGATGAGAATATTGTATCTCGATAGGATATAAATGATTGTGATAAACCAATCACACTTGCCCATTCTCTAATTTTTATATGTTCTTGTTGATCTTTTGTAAAATCAACTTGAATTGAAATGAAGTGTGCAATATTTGTAAGATGATCCACAATAACCGATGCAGCATTGTTTCCTTCGGGTGTCTTCATATTTTCGGTAAAAAATTCCATTATAGTGTTCTAACATATCCATGTATATATGGGTAATGGTTCCATGATCCTCTTAGGCTTATGACTCATATGCTACACTTGCTGACACACTAGTCACTTTGACGTATATTCAAGGATATCATTCTTCATGTTTTCCCTCCACTAATAGTATTAGAGATCCTTATAAATCATTGTAGTTTCTTAGTGGATGTGGAAATTTGAACTATTTGAATCATACAAGATTTGTTTCTTTTATACCATATTTTATAGAACACGTAGTGTCGACATAAATGTCACAATCAATTCTTATTTAACATTTTCATCCAATATTTTCTTCTCTTGATTGATTACACTTTCTTCTAAATTCCAACATCATTTTTTTATCATCCTTTATTCTTTACTGAAGAGATGGTTGATAAATCATTTGCAGAAAAATTGATGATGTTCCATTATTTTTTATTTCTTTATCCATCTTCATAAAATAAAAGAAGATTATATACTTTTCAATTCCCATAAATAATAGAACTGTCAGTTATTTTCTACTTAGAGCATCTAAAACATTGTTACCATTTGTAGGGTGGTAATGGATTGAGCCATAACAATCCTTGATGTGATCTAACCATCTTCGTTGTCACATGTTCATTTTATTCTGTGTGAATATATATTTGAGACTTTTGTGATCATTATATCTTTCATAATTTTCCCAGAATATATAATGTCACCATATTTTTAATGAAATGATCACAATAGCCAACTACTGTTCATCTCTAGGATTTTTTCTCATGACTTTTGAAATTTATTGTGTCATAGGCAATGAATTTTTCATTCTACATAATCAGACAGCCCAATACATTCTTTTAAGCATCAATAAATATTACAAATATATACCCACTTGTGGGTAGTGTGAGCCTAGTGGCGGTGATAAGCCTATTCTTAATATACATAATGCTATCCTATGATTCCTCATTCTAATAAAACATGAATCACTTCTGAGTTATCTCAGTAACAAGGTTTAATAATCATGATAATTTTCTCAGAAATCATTGATAATATCCAGCTAACCCTATAAAGCTGCTGATATTCATCACAGATGTTGAATTTGGACATCCTGCAATTTCATTTATTTTAGATCCTATAATATCTTGTTTCTTGTGATGATATGCCCCATTAATGAGACTTATATCAAATATAACTCACACATACTATAATTTTCATAGAGAATATTATTTTGTAAGGTCCTTAATATAGATCTTTGATTCTGCTAGTGACAATCAATGGATTTAGAGTATATTATATTATCATTAATAATGACTACAACAAATTTAATGAGGTAATCTATAAAGACTATATTAAAAATTTCCATGAATATTGATGGATAATTACTTAGATTTAAATGAATTATTATTAATTCATAGTTCTTGTACAATATACTAAATGATGTATTGGGGTTATTCTGATTTCCCCCCTAATATGTTAAAATCCTGACCACAGATCAACCGTGGATAAGTACTATGATCCATTTATCTGATTGAACATGTAATCATTCATGGAAAATTATTTTTGATCCTTAGTGTGATTTTTTTGAGATCATTATAATCAATGCAGTTGGGCATTGACCCATTATTCTTCATGATGAAGTTGGCCAATTATCAGCATGGTGAAGCACATGTTTATATAAACCATTTAACCAGTTTCTCCTATAGTTGTTCCTTTAGCTCATCACAATCCACAATAGTCATTTTATATGGAGTCTCAAATATTGGAATGTTCCCAAGTATATGATCGATCGTGAATTCGACATAAATTTTAGGATGTAGACTAGGTAATTCCTTAGGAAACACATTAGTTAATTCCCTTGGAATATGCATGCCTCCAAAGATGTTTCCTTCCTTAGACTCAATCATCTGAGAAAGTTATGTGTTCTTATAGGGAATTAATATCCATGCATTATATTATGGTTCAATAGAAGATTCATCCTTATCCTTGCACTTGTTCTGAATCGGGGGTCGTTTAGCATATAGAGCTTGATTCCCCTATTGTGATAGTTTATGTTGGATCTATATAAGGAAATCTAATACATGCCATGAATTTAATATTGTTCAACCAAGGGAAGTATGATGTCATTCACCAAGAATTAAAATACCAAAATTTTGAAATGGGTGGATTTATATTCACGTGATGTAATAATTTCCCCATTTTTCATTTTCACTAACATCTCAACATCCATGATTTATGATGGTCTTTGGATTATTATACTAATATTACATTATATAAAAGAATTTGTAGAACTATGGAAGATATCCCTACCTTTCATTTTTTATTGTTTATACATTATCATATATAGACATAGGGATGACTACTTTTAAAATAGTGAACACATAAAGGAGAATCCAATTATTAAAATTGGAGAACAAATAAATTACATTTATTTCCTTAAGATATGAATTTCTAGGATTCAATCTATGTTAACCAGAATCAATATTATAAAGATATTCTTATTAGGATTATTTCTCCCTAAATAAAGGTTCATACTATTATTATTAATTTACCATTTCAAATCCATTGGGGTGCCAAACCAAGAGTTCAGCATGGACCTTTTCCATGGACTTATTCTTGTTCAATTCAAACTCAAATATGTGTTTTCGAGTTTCACAACTACATACATCAGTGCCATAGCCACCTGTACATTTTTGTATCCAGAAAGGGATGTATTTTTTTGATAAAACACTTACTCTATACTCACCCAAAAATAGGTATTTGTCCATACACTAAGTCTTATCCCTAAGACATTCAATATATTTTAATAAACATATTTACAAAAATAACTAATCCTATAATCTTATTCCAAATATTTCAACCATATATTTTGTTACATATTTTTATACTATTAATTACTAAAACATTAACTTAATAGAACCCATAAGATAGATATTTATAGTATCTTGTGTGCATTGTAACATTACATGAGAACTTAAAACCTAAAATACAACATCTTTTTTAAAACATCTTTTACATGATCACAACACTCCATCATACATATCATTGCATGGGATAACCTGAGGTCATAAAAAATAAAAGGGAGATCCATAAATCAAAGTACAGGAGTAAATAAGGTATAACATGAATAATACAACACATGTTAGTAAATTAGAATATCAATGGAGCATAATATAAACATGAACATAAAGGAATGATATATCCAGAGTATCTGAATGTGGAAATCTGGAAACAACCTAAAACAATGAATCATTAACATAAAGGAATCCGGTAAAACCATTTCCCATCATGGTGAAAACATATTCATAAATATATTTGGTAATTCTCTTTCCCAAAATTAATTATAATGACTGAAAACATTACCGAATGCAATGTAGCACTATTAGGGTGCACCCTTCATAATCATTTCAATCACATGCCTAAGTGTTCCACATAGATCATATTTTATTTTATAGTTAGACATCATTATTTTTTATAAGATAAATAACTAGGGAATGAATTAATCAAATTATATATCCAATTAGTATATGTGAATAAATTTTAATTCCCTATATAGTGAAATTGGAATGATATTCACTACATGATGATTGTGGCATGGAAAATCACGGTGCAATATCGGTAGCCTAACAACATGAAATAAAGATTCATTAAAATTGTTCCTGAAACCTTAATGTGTATCTAATCATTTTTACATGAAATTTAATGTGATGGGTTCATACATGTACATGTACCAACACATGGAATTTGGAAATAGAAGGAGTAACATGATAACGAAAATTGAAGAAGGAGCATAAATAGAATAATTCATACTAAATTTATGCATGGTAAGAGGTGTACATTAGAGAGATTAATGAGATATAAATATTTATTCGATCATTAAATCATAATAAACAAATTATGGGGTGTAGTTTTGAATTATACCAGAACATGTTTGATTGATAAAAAAATTGTATAAAAATATAATGAAACCTGGAAAAAAATAAGAAAGGAAATAATCCCTTACATGAATGCGTGATCAAATGGATTGGGAGAGGCTTGAGAGAGGTATTAAGGGTGATTGGGGAGCCTATGGGGAATTAAAGAGAATATGGAATAGAGGTTGGTCTTGATCCAAATTGATTTAGTGAAGAGGAATAGGATATTTTTTTGGTATATATAGGAAACAAAAGGAAATTTTTTAATATTATGGTTTTTGAAACTAAATATTAAAATATTCAAAACCACAAACCATAAAATGGTTTCTTCCTGTACATTCAATCAAATGGTAGTGGTATACAATATTTTATAAGGACAGGGGATGAATATAAAAAATATTAGGCTTTCTTATTTGGTTGTTGGTTACACTCTAAAGAAAATTATTTTAATATCATAAAATATAGTATACATTTGGAGGATTCACTAAGGCTTTATAAACAATGTAAAATTTCTTTAAAATTAATTTATAAAAATTTTAAAACATATATTGGGAAGACAATACCCATTATTGTATTTATTACATCATTTTTGGATTATTATGATGTCACAAAAAACATATTTTATTTATACAGTATGTAATTTTTACCCAAATATTTCACAGTCTTAATATTATTAAAAATTATCCAATGTATAATTTTTATTTACTTCTTCAAAAAATAATATTCATTTTATCTAAATAATTTTATAAATAGTTTATATTTCACTTTTAAAATTACTAGTAGCCTTTATTGAAAATTCCATGATTTTGACAGAAATAGTTTTCAAACCATAATAAAAATTACATTTCACATCATAAAAATTATGTACTGATATATTATTTTAAAGGTTTAAATGATTAGAATATTTTATTAAACTATTAATTATTTCAAAAATTCATTAATACCTTATAATAAATTCAATTCAGATACACATGCTATTTATCATATAAAAAATATAACTCTCAACAAACTAATGACAAAATAATTTACATATACCAAACTGATATAATCATCATTTAAAAGATTTGTTTTTATAAGACATTAGTTTAATATAATTATCTATATATTTTTTTAATTTCCATTTTTACCAATATACTCAATTTATCAAATTTATCATTATTTTATGAATGACTATTCTTATAAATTAATGGATGGAATTTTAATTTTATTTATAAAAAAGTTTAGAAAATAAGTAATTAATTCATTATTATGTAACCCCATATAAACTTTCATAATACCAAAGGGTAAGGTGAGCGATGGTGACAGAAACTTGTGGTGTCCTAGATAACATCGCCTGTGTGGTAATCTCTATTATCTTGAACATCACCCATAGGCGATTCTGTAAAATTTTAACATATTGAAGCCCCAATTTGGCATAGTCAAGAGAAATTCCTTGTGATGCAAACTCCTTCCCAAAGCTCCAAAAATGCACTTCGTATGGCCTGAGACTACTGGATGAGGCCATACACTCTTTTGTTTGTGTAGATATTATTCTTATAAAAAACCAAGATTTTTATTTGTAGTGTGATCACCAATCCCAAACAATATTATAAATGTTAATGACACATAATTTTAATTTAAAACCAAAAATAATAATAATAAATGGTTCAGGCGTTTTAAATATCCCAAAAACATTATATGAAATGTACATTTATTCAAAAATGTTTATGTCCTTATATAGTGGCTTAGGACAATGGTTGTCAATAGGATAGGTTTGAGGTGAGGCTTATTAATGAAATGTAACCATAATAAAAATAATCACATGACCGACATTTGATAATTCAATGTACCATTATAATTTCATCATTGATTTCTACTATTTTATTTTATACTACTTATATTACTTCATTTATCTCTTCATGTCTTTTGAACTTGATGAATTTTCAAACCTAGCTAATGTCATATGTGATGGAGTGGGTAACACCTATTGGTATGAACCGTGATAAGGGACTTATGTTTACATAATGTGTATCCATATTGTCAGTGGTCGATCTAGAATAGGTTTTACTGGTCTTATATATAGACCTCAATGATATAATAATTACTATGGATTGGATAGTGTGCTTTCAAGAAAAAATTGATAGTTAAGGTTTTTGGGTCAATTTTGTGGCACCTGATGAAAGTGCTAATGTTTTTATTTGAGAATGGGATACACAGTCGGGTCATGCCAATCCTCCCCTCCTGGAATAGGGTAATCATTTTTTTAGTATTCATTGCTCACATAGGGTGATTATTATCTTCCAGTGGATTTTTTCTGTCGAACTCCAGTTAGGGATAGGGATATTATGATTAATTTGACATCGAGAATAATTTTGATGTCTCTTATCTCATATTATATTACCCCAATGAATTAAGGGAATTAACGATAATGATTGATGATTTTGAATAAAAAGGATTCATTACATCGAGCACCACTTCATGGGTATACCCAGTCATGATTTTGAAGATGGATGATTGATATTTCAGGTTATGTACTAATTACATGAATCAGAATAAAGTAACCAACTAAAATAATATCTAGTTCTAAAAAATAATGACTTATTTTACCATCTGAGATGGGAAAAATTGTTCTGAAAAATTGAAAGGTGATAGTGTTCCTACAAAGTTCGGTTAAATGATGAATATGTTTTGAAAACTAAATTATGATGTAGGCACCTTAATTCGAATTACTTGGTCATGACTTTTGGATTGAAAATTTTTTCAGAAGTTTTTTGGTTAATATGAACAATGTGATCCACCAGTATCTCAATTCATTTTTCTTGGTATTAGTGGATGCCCACCTAGTTTATTCTAGAACTAATAATGGTCAAGAGAATCATTGTAGAATAGGTTTTGGAACACTTTAGTATTATAATCTCTATATCAGGATCTCATTGTGCCTTTTCATGATCAGGGGAAAAATGTTTTGGGGCAATGTGATTTCAAAATATGGGGTTTAAATGTACCTGGAGGAGATATGATAAGAGAATTCATGGGAGAAACCAATGAATTAATTTGAGTTCAGAAGCTTCCTAAGCCTAACGGTGTCTTAGATGTTGTTTTTCCCCAACATCACTATTATTTTCATATCTATAACGACAATCCACCAGAAAGGGGTGAAGCATAAATAGATCCCAAAATGAAAATAGTCCCTCAAAAAGTGGAATAAGTTATTATATACTGTTCTTATATTTATCTTACCACAATGTAGAAAGGGCCATGTGTTATATTGTGATATTTCATGTACAGATATCAGTTGTAAACTTATGCAGGATAATCATGTTGTGGTGTATGGTTCCCCCCAACTCTGGAAACATGAAAACAATTTCCTACCCACTGTTATAGAGTTATAAGTTGTTACAAATACCTTGATGATATTGAATAATTATGATTTTGGGGATAAATTTGCATTTTAAATTGATCATAAGTGTGTGGTATATATTTTCAACCAAAATGAATTGAATCTAAGGTAGATTTATTGGGTTTAATATTTTATGGGATGTGATTATGATATCATCTATACCCCGAGTTAAGGTTATGATGTGGAAAATTATTTGAGATGAAATGTTATGGAACAACCAATGAATGATTCCATTGGTGAGATGATGTTGATAGGTTTTTTTCCATCTATACATCTATAGTTCATGGAGTGAATTGTAGGTGCTTTCATGGTTATTTTTTAGCGGGATATTTCTTCTAAACTTGATTCAATAGGAGGATCTTTCCTAAGAGTCGTGAATGTAGTCCTATATGTGTCTTCATAGTGTGGGGACCCTTGTGTTTGTTCATTATCTCATGGGGGTATATTGTGTATTAAGGGTCATTTTGTGGTGATGTTGTCTCTAAGGAAGGTGATAGTATAAGATTTCTACAATGTTGAGTGGGTTATTCATCATTGTTATACCAAGATGTATTATGATATTTGTTAACAGTTCATGTATCTAGTAATGAGGTAGTATATATGAATCAACTTTTTATGGTGTTACACATGTCATTAGATTAAAACACAACATCATAGGCTCTATTTCCTTATTCATCCACTTCATATTCCTACCTAGATGTTTGGTGAGATCACAATAGATTTTACTATTGTCTTACCTCACACAACTAAGGGAAGGAATGATAATTTGGTGTTAATTGGTCATCTGACCAAATACATCAATTTAATTATTATTAGATATATATCTCAAGTTGATGATATTAGTGAATTATATTTTCAATAGGTAGGGAGTCACCTTTGAGTTCTATAAATAATAATATTATATAGGGACCTCTATTTTAACTATGTATGTTGGAAATGTAATAAAAAGGTAATGGGGTTACAAGTGATGTTGATCAAGACATTCATTCCTCAAACAGACTGTCATGTTGTGTGGAAAAATTAGATTTTGGAATACATTCTCACATATTCAATATTAAATATTGATGTTTCAGGGGGATATCCCTTTGATATTGGAAAATTTTAAAATAAAAATAGATACCTATCACCATTTTGGATGGACCATTTTGAGGATCATTGTGGTCATCAGGGTCGATCATCATTGTGTTGGGTTGAGGTAGGTGAGACATCACAATAAGAATTTTTATTATTGAATGATTCGTTTTAGATGGTCATGTTGATCAGGAATTGACTTTTGAAATTGTAGAGTCACTAAAAATATTATGTGGACTAGTGACATTGAGATCATGGGTTTTTAATTGGTGGTTGGTTTTAATTGAACGCGGAACATCACATGGATCAGTGAAATTTGTGAATTCTTGGGAAGATAACAGCTAGATAAATTAGTACATTTAGAATCACCATGAAATTTGGATATTTAGAACCTATCCTATCCATTCAATCATAGTGGATGCCAATTTATGCCATGTTTAATGTTTCTCAGTTTAATAAATGTATCCGAGATCCATTCATATAATGAATTTGGAATATTTGGAAATAGAGCCTCACATGATTATATTTGAATAGATAATAATGATTACATACATGGAGGAGAAATTGATTCATGTGAATTATATACCACTGGTCTGAATTCATTGGGAACATGGAAAAAACAAGCATGAGACTTGGGAATTGATGTCATTAGTAGAGCACACACATCGATTTTTATTCAAAAATAAATCATGGGGATGAATTTTCTGGGAGATAATGTTTTCATGGTGGTGAGAGTTTTCAATTATGTGGGTTCCTTTTAAAATATTTTCTAATTTATTTTCATTCATACTTTTTCTTATGGGGTTTCTATTGTATTTTTAGAAGAAATCTATAAAGATTTGGGAGGATGGGATGTGGCGCATGGTAGGCGTGCAGTAAGTAGATATTGTGCACCACATTTTTACCCAAAGATGTGATGGTTGAAACTAAATATTAGAAAGAGTGGCCCTATATTGATAAAATGGGAACCAATGTAAATGTGGTGGTCCATAGAGTAGAGGCCTTTGAAAGCCGGTGCCATTGGAGGTGCACACAATTGGCCAGTAGTGATGGGGCAAGGTCCTAGACCACAGTAGTAGAGGACCCTGCAAAGATTATCTACAGATTGCCACAATGGTTGACATAGGTTGGTTCTATTGAAATCGACTAGGATTCAACATGGGGCTACATCAAAATAATGGAAACCAAAGTCCTTGAGGGACTGTGGCAGTACCTGTGGCAACGACCACTAGTGGGACACAAGGTGATTGACTACATTGACTAGGTGGGGATGCATCCCTGGATACATCCGATTGTTTGGTCATGAGTGAGGTGGGCCGTTCTGGTGGTGGCTCGAGTCAGGTTAGTCTAACCTGGTTGAGGCTTCGACACCAACCATTTAAAAAATATTTGTGTAAAAAGTGGAAATCATAGTATACATACTCTCATGTTGGTATATTATAAAATTCTTACATGATAAGGCATGAAAAGAATGTAAATTAATTTTTATTTTTCTATATCATGACTGAAAACCCTATAATGATATTGATTTCCAGATAGATACATTGGTCGAAGACAAAATTTATGTGGGATACGTGTGTTACAAAGTATGATTCTCAAAAAATTTATGAATACACTTTTTGTTCCATGTTTTATGAAGAGATAAATGACATCCCTAGTTATGTATATTTATTAGCTTATAACATCAATGGAATAATGGGGTGTCCCATTTTTAAAAAATCATTTACTCTATTCAGTTGAAACATTAATTGAACATTGTGTTCTTAGTAAATTGTATTTTTTTTTACCTTGATTACATAAATACAATTCTTGGATGGATGTATTCAATGAAATCATTAAAAAAAGGTAGAATATTGTTTCCATTAATGAGAGATCGACATACAATAATGTAATGAATATTGTCTATTTTTTGGAAAAGAATTTTCCAAAAAATGTTACATATTCATGCTAGAAGAAACAATGGATTTTATTTAAATTGTTTTTTTTTTGGAATTTTTTGTATGTTTGACATTTTAATTATATATTCAATAAGGAAAAATGTATTTTAATATATTATTGTCACATTACAAAATATTCCTGAAAAAATGGATGAAGACATCATGTCTAGGTTGGACTTGATTGTAATGGGGATATGGGAAGGGATGGAACCAGTGAATGGTAAACGAATGATTTTTCTTCCCCCAACAGCATACACTCTATACAATCCCAAAAAAGAAAAACTTTTCCTTTTCCTTACTAGTTTAATATAACTCATGGGTGTTAAAAAAAATATAAATAATTTCATGTTAATGAATAATTTGATGTTACAATGTCCAAAATCACATAACTGTCTTATATTTAGGAAATATTTTTTATATGTTTCTTTCTATTTATTTTTTCCTCAAAATGTATGACATACTTCAACAAGACTCGTTTTATTTATCTTCAAAATATTTAGCAAAGCTATAGACCATGTGATGTATCCCATAATTAATAAGAATATTACTGTCAAAGTATATGTAATATACATTTTCTTCCCGCCATAATTTAATTATATAATAGTCCACCTGATGGTTCACATAATTATAGTGGTTTTACTATGTGTTCGTATCAATTATAGATGGATGTGCCCCATCAAACAGTATATGAATATTTGTAATGGGTAAGTCGTGTATCGAAGTTAGAAAGACTATTTTATTATAGAAATATATGTTGATGATGAAGCAATTGAATTATGTACTGATTACAAATTAGATATCAAAATCATCGGATTCACAATGTCTTAGCAGAGCGAATGCCTTGTAGGAAAAGGGATTTCAAGAAGATATTCTGTTTAAATTACCTTGATATAGTTTGAGAAAGAGCACTATTAAATATTACATAATAATGAGGATCATGATATATACATGGAAGCCCAAAATAAGTCTTATATAATTTAATAAATCAAGTGATGAAGGATGGATATCAAATACACATAATCAATATTTTATATGACGGTTACATGATAAATTTATAAGGAATAATCTGAATAATATTAAAACAATTGACGAACGATATAAATGGATAGATAGGGGACTGAATGTAAATTATATATCATGAACAATTTTTATAATCAGTGAGTATTCATTCTATACAAAATAACACAATGAATTTAGTGTGATGAAAAATAATGGTGATATAGTTTGGGATGAATCAAAGAATATATTAGTTCAAATAATAAAAATAAAATTTAATAAAATAAGTATTATTTTTGAATTATTAAATATAAATAAGAGTTTGATTCTAAAACATGTAATGTTCCCCTATTCCATTGAAAAACGGTATAAAATATCAATGGAGTGAATGTTAATGAAATGGCATTTGTTAAAGGAAATTTTTTTTGGAGGGGGAAAATGAGTAATCATTCATAATGGAATCACGAGTATTGCATGTCTTTTATGTCTCTGATCCAACAAAAAAATATGGTTGATTTTATTACTGGTAACTAAATAGTTGATGGGTTAGTTGAACATTCTAATATGGACTCCCTATTCATTAGGAGATAACAATTAGTTAATGTCAGTCCCATTGTAGACAATGTATCGAATGATAGAGGGGACCATAAATAGGGGATTTGGGTTCCTTAGAGAGGAACCAGATCCTTGAAACATTTAATAAAAATTAAAATGAGCAATTGGAAGGTAAACGATATTTTTAATAGGTTATGTTTTCCTATAAATATAATATTTTTCACACTAGAATAAAAAATATAAATTTATTGTTTAACTTCTCATGGAGATAATGTATTTGGCGTGTGGTGATATTTCCAATACCTTTGAAGAAGAATCTAGAATGACAAAAACCTTTTGTAAAGATATAAAGGTATTGTTTTGTTATAAATTTACTATTTTAAAAAAAATATTTAATGGAATGTTGACATAATGATTATAACAACTCTGAGTGTTTTTTAAATGATTTTTGTCCATGTTTTATGGCTTTTTATGAAGAGAAACGATGTTTTCTATGATCCAAAACATAAATAGTCATGATTTATTCACATTGAAATATATTTCCATAGAAATAATATAGTGTATCATATTTATTTTTTATTTATAAATTTTTAGTACTATTCAAATAATTATTTATTTTTATATTTTTGTATTATATTTACTGAGTTGGTGTGGTTATTATATCTTTCAATAAGTTCTCCTCAAAAACATACATAGACATCATATCCCATAAAACATGTCTACCCCAACAATGTTACATTTATCAGTTTCCCTCATGTTCCCTCTACCATTTTATGAGGAGAAATGATGTTGTCTCTCCTCAATTACGTAGGCCTTATAGAAGTTTTTATATTAAAATAATTTTCCATAGAATTAATTTTTTTTTCATATTTATTTTTAATTTTGTTATATTTTATATTAATTACATTATAATTATTTTATATATAGGTGTATTATTCTCTAAATATTAATTTGATCTATCAATCTTTCATGCCTTTCTGTTCCAAAATATAAACAATCTTCTTCTCCTTAAAATATTTTCACCCATGTATTGTTGAATTTTTTACATGCCTTCATGTTCTCCCATTTTCCTTTTCATGAAGAGAATTGATGCTTCATATACTCAATTATAGAGGTAATCTTTATGTTTTAAAAATAAAATCATTTTCCATATAATTAATATATCATTTCATATTTATGTTTAATTTATTTCTATTTGGCATTACTCCTATAATAATAATTGTTTTATACATGTGGATTATTTATTAGTTGGGGTGATTTGTTCATATTCCATTCGTTTCAACAAAAAAAATTACAATGACTTCCAATACCCCAAAAACATTCACCCATGTAGTATTGAAATTTATCACAATCATTCATATTCCCTCAATAGATAAATCATAGATGTAATGATGATATTTTCATAATAAAATGATTTTCTATAGAATTAATGTATTTTATTGTTTATTATTAATTTGTATTCTTTTATTACTACTCATAACTTTTTTCTTATATATTTGGATTATTTTTTTCGAGCTAAGGTGGTTTTTTCGAAGAAACTCATGCAATGTTGTAAATTTGACAAAGAAAATCAATGAAAACCCTATTAACATTGATAGTTTGGATTTTTATATATTTTAATATAAGTACGATTCATCCACCCAATAATCTGACACAAAATATCACTTGTATGACTCCATGTACATCTTTATAATTAATATTGACAATAATTTTAGTAAATAATACTACTAACATACTCAAAACTGAGATAACTTATTCAGATCATTTTTATTCAGTATGAAAACTGTGCATAAGTTATTTGTGATCTATACGAATCATTCATACCTCAATATGATTCATGAAGTGATGGATATGTCTTATTTTTTCCATCATTAATTTAATATCTCCATTTGACACTAAAAGGTGTCTGTAACTAAAATGAAGAAAATGTGTTTTTATTTTCTTGATATTAAAGGAAATCGATTCATATATCAATTTTTGACATGTAGGAATCAATCTCATGTCAAAACAATACATGATGAAATCCAAATGAGTCACATTGTGTGTTTAAATTTAAAATAGTTTAAAAAAAAATGAAGATTGACATACTCTAAAATGAGAAAACACATTCATATTTTTATGACACATTAAAAAACAATCGATATGTTATTTAGAATGTATCTAAATCATTATCACATATATTTGATACATTGTTTGACTTTTATGACACATAGTTTGATTTATTTAAAACTAAAATAAAATTTATTAAAAAATCTAAATAACATACTCAAAAATGAACAAAAACATTTATATTATTTTGAATCATTTAGAAAATAATCCATATATTATTTGAGAAATTCAATATATAACCACACCTAAATCTCACACACAGCATGACAGGAATGACTCCAAGTGAGTGTTTTTATTTATAATTGACATCAATTTAAGTGAAAATGTCAACTAACCTAATTAAAACCTAGAAAATACATACAAATTTTTTTAATACATAATTAAAATGATTCTAAATTAATTTTCTATGTGTATGATTCAACATCCCATGAATCCAATTCATGATGTGTCCATTATGACTGAATGTGTCAGTTAGCATTTTAAAATCGACAATTGATTTAAAAATGTATCAATGAATGAAATTACTTTGAACACACTCATTTTTTCATAATAAATATGAAACTTTTAATATATTACATTTTTTATTTACATGAATTGGTCTCACAGCCATCTGATACACAATGCGATCGGTAAGATTCAAAGTGCATGTTTCTATTATAAAATGTCATTTTAAAAAAAAGTTACATACTAAAGACTAAGAAAACACATGAATATTATTTTTATGTAATAGGAAAATTTACCATAATTTATATGGGGTGTGAATGAATCACCCATATCTTAATCTGACACACAGCGTGACCAGTATCACTCGATGTGGGTCTGTTTATTTAAAATAATCAATAATTTTGTAAAATGGAGAACATTCCTATTAAAAATAATGAAAATGTAGATGGATTATTTTTAAGTTTATGAAATTGATCCTTATGTTTTTTTTTATGAATCAGCCACAACTCAATTGAATACATGATTTTCCGGATATGACTCTAAGTGTAAATTATTATATTAAAATCGACATTTTATTCCATAATGTGTCACTAACTAAAATCCAATCAAACACACTCAAAATTTGATTATAATATAGGAAAACAATATATAAGTCATTTTTGATTTGTACTAATCCATTTCTAATCAGACTAATACATGAAAAGATCTAAATGAGTCAGAACTGTATTTTTGAATTCATAAATGACATATTAGTGAAAAAGGAAGCGAATGTACTCAAAATCGATAAAACACATTCAAATAGTTTTTTCTACATTAATAAAATGATCCAAAATATATTAGAGATGTGTTTTTATCATCTTCACCTAAATTTGATGTATGGTCTAACATGTATGACTCAACAAGTGTCTTCTTATTTAAAAATGACATCAAATTTGTTAAAATTAACAATTTTTTGTAAATTTATTTCATTATATTATTACAATCACAATAATTGATTTCATATTCGAGTGCATTCTTTTACTTGATCTGGGGTTGTTTTTTCTGTAATAGCGAAAGTCATGACAGGATTTAAGAAAAAATAATGACTTATGTTTTTTAATGTAATTAAAATTTTGTATGTATATTCTTGAATAAACCAAGGATTGAATTGTATATAATATAGTGTTTTCTTCTTTGGAAACTATTATAAATTTCATTTAATTTAAATAATGTACAAGGACTTTTATTCATTGATATATTCTGTGTTTTTGGTGTTGGGGTGTGATGTTAGAGCACATTGTAGTGGTGTTGTAATGTGCTGTCAATGCACAATGTAGTTTTTCCCTTTACTAGTAGCATTAAAGTCAATGATAAAAGAAACATTTATCAACACATTAAAATTCAATGATAAAATTTTACAATATCAGTGCTTCTATGATCATTAATAATGATATAATTTATTGGTTCTTCTATATGAACTAATAGAAGTCCCTTTATGAGTGCTTTTGTAAACACAAATAAATACTTCCTTTTTTGTGCTAAATGAAATTAGTGTTTTATTTTTCCTTTATGACCAATTTCAAATTTGTTGATAAAGGCCTTAAATATTATAATTTTAAATTAATGATTATTATGGACCCCTTTATATGTTCTTCTTCAGTGCTAATAAATTATTATGTATTTTAACCTTGCTCATGTATTTGGGGCTTTTCTAACAATAATGAATGCCATTTTTGGTGTCGTTAAAAGCCTATTTTCTTGTAGTGTTAACATTGGATGAGGATAGATATTATTATTTATTTCATTCCCATATTAAGATTTATATATAATGAATAAACTATGATAATTACTAGAGATTGATAAAATCACTTATCATTTAATTTATCATTATTAGAATTATTTTGTACATTAGGAATAAAAAATTAAATATTAATTTATAGGAGAATGAGATGAATTTTAAAGTGATCATGGAACAATCAACATGTGAGAATGTGATTATGAAATTTTTTAAATCATGTAAGTATATATCCTTCTAAAAATTCATCAAAAGTAGTAACAAGATTTTGAAATAGAAATGTTATACTAGAATGCTTATTTCTGATGAATCAAATAGTCTCTTAATTCCTCATATATTTAGGGGGTTTTGGTCACTAACCATAACTGTATCGCCCAGTTTTTCCTTATTAGTGATCATTAAAATTCAATATATTAATTAATTCTTTTCTTTCATATTCTAATATTTTTTTCCAACCTATGTTCACTTATGTGGAAACCTAGTAATGAGTTACATGATATGAATTTTTATATTAAATTTTCCTCTTTTAAGGAATTTTTTATTATTAATTTATATTAATTGGGTTTCTATGAAGGAATTATGAAATTAATAACCTTTGACGATGAGGAAAATTTCAAAAGTGATATTAATTTTATTGGGGTAGTAACCTTGGCTTTTAAGAATTGTTTTTCAGATAAATTTGATATTTTCAATATTTTCGAGTCACTAAATACTATGTTTGTCTTGTTTAATGAGAAATTCCATGTATATTTTATGATTAATTAATATATGAGTATAAACACAATGTGACATATTATAAAAATATTATTATATGATAGACATCACATATGCAATGGAATGGTGGGTATGAGTATAATTAAAAAAATTATGAAAATAAAAGATATAAAAATGAATATATAAATAATAATTTGGTGACTAATTAGTTTGAAATAATATCAATATACTTTTGAAAATAAATTTTATCATTTCATAATTAAATATTTTTATTCACATAATCATGTTTTACAAAAAAAAACAAATCATATTTATTGAATTATTTAAATGAATATTTTTATATTAAATATTCAAAAATATATATAAATGTTTTCTTATCTATTTTATTGATAACTGATAATAATAAAAACATGTAAACTCTTAAAAATATATTTTCTAAAATAATTATTTTTAATACATAATCATGCATATTTTAAAATTAATTTTTATAACTTTTAGAGAATCTAATTTAAAAAATTTAATTAATTTTAGAAATATTCATATGAAACTTATATTATAGTGAATTATTTAATTTTTTTCAAAAGTATAACTTTTTAATGAATATTTTATAATATATTATTTTAATTAAAAACAGTATTTTTGTTTAATTTATTTGTAACGATATTATATGTTTTATGTTTATTTAATATATAAATTAGTTATATTATATATCCATTAATTGAATTTCAGTCATTATAATAAATTTAATATTGAATTGTAATATGAAAACATCATAAACTTTTGATCATTTCCTCTTAAAACCATATTTTATTGTCCCATTAGTGGGGTTAATTTTATTTTAAAATTTTCCACTTCTATGAGTGGAATTTGAAAAAAATTCCTATTTATATGAAATAAAAATAATTTATATTATATAATATTTTCATCATAAATTTGGGCCAAAATGAATATTAAATGAACTAAAAAAAATTACAGTGTTAAGTTAAATACATTACTACTTCGGGTAAAACTAAAAATAAATTTTTAAAAATGGGTTATTCACTTGTAATAAACTAATTTTATTGAAAAATATGGAGCATTACAGCTATAACATATAGGAATATTCCACTATGGAAAATTTCTAAATATGAAAATTGTAGGTGAACTCAATTCATTACAAAAAAAACAATGTGTTTCCTCTCCCCCACTTATTTAAGGCCACCCCTCTCATCTCATATTCACATCCTCAATCCTTTTTTATCATCCATATCTAGACCGAATATCTTACCAAAATCACTATCTTCAACCTATAAAACTGGTATTGGATGGAGTCTATCATATGATGGATTATTTTTCAATCATTAGGATAACACATGAATAAAAGGTAATAGTCATCAATATGTGTTTCTGTATTATTTATCACTCCACATCCTTTATTTATTATTATACACAGATTATATAATAACATACGTGCATTAAATTTTTTTAATATTCTATCATGTGAATGTCATGTCGAACAAACATCTCCACTTCCTTCAAATGTGTTTCAAAATCATCCATTATATGTATGGAGAAAAACTCTGCCATGATGTGATTTCATTAGATTTTCATTAACACCAATAATGGTCAAATAAAGATTTATTTATTTATTATAAATTTTATTTTTTGATAATACTATGAATATTAAAATTTTATATTACACATACCTTCATGATTTAATTTCTGTGAGAATATGATAGTGTTTCTCATGTGTACAATAGACTAAGACATCAGAAAGTGATGTAATATCTTCATGATTTACAGGGAATGTATTATTGTTGAGTTTAAAAAAAATATGTTACATATATTACATATCCATAATTTTAAAATTACAATATAAATATTTTATATTTCATTATTTCAATCCTATAAGAAAATGGAAACAATAATAATGCATATGTACAACCAACCGTCTACATAAAATATATACATCGATCTATCTATAAATTTTATGGATTACTATGATTAAATATATTTTTGATATATATTATATTTATATCATGGTTAAAATTATTTATATTATTTTCATATTGTTCAGTCTATAAGTTAATTCTTATGACAGTTCCATTACTTCATACTTAGGGGAGATTGTTACGTCAATAATATTTCATTATGAATTTCCCGTTTCTTCTTATTTTGGAAATCAGAAACACAATATCTGAAGGAAAATGCCTTTTTACCCTTTGTTTTTATTATATAAGGAAAAATTTCATTCCCCAAGGAAATTTATCCTCACCATGTTTTCATTGTTGATATCATTATTTTTCTAATGGTAAAATTCGGTTTATAACCAAAAAATCAGAATCCTATAATTACCTAAATATGAAGAATTCTGTTTTAGGATCTGAATTCTTAGAATTCTAGTTACGAACTCTTCTGAGTTCTGACTCTAAATTCTCAGATTTCTGGTTACGAACTCTTCTGAGTTCTTACCCCAAATTCGCATATTTCCAGTTATGAACTCTTCAAAGTTATGACTACGATTTCTCTGAATTTATACTCCGAACTCTTATGAGTTATGACTCCGAATTCTGAATATGAATTCTGGTTATAACCTCTTCCAAGTATTGACTTTGAGTTCTCTGAATTCAGACTATGAACTCTCCTGAGTCTTGACTCAGAATTCTCAGGAACGCAGACTATGAACATTTTATGTTCAGGTTCTGAATTTTTGTGAAACTAGATTCCGAATTTACTTAAAATTCAGAATTTGAAATTCTATAGATTTCAGGTTCTGAATTCCTTGAAAACAGAATCTGAATATCATTGTATTATAGACTACGAATTGATTTTTTTGTTTGACTCCAAACTTTTATTTTCTTACATTCCGAATATTGGATTTTAATTATGTAAAGATATTTTTTTCTGACACTTGTTTTAGTTATAAAAAGATACCATGCATTCAGTTACTAACTAATTGTTGTCTGAGTGACATGTGCACATGTCCCTCCGAAATTCATGGAAAAATATGAACATTGGTGGAGGGAGCCGATCGTTGGTTTTGTTCCTATAAATAGGATCTCATTTGAATGAGGTCAAAAATTTTGATAAATTTTTCTATCACTCTAGAGATTATATACTGTTAAATTGATTTCTAGTGAGAGATACACTCATTCTTTGTGAGTACTGAGCGTCTTATTCATATTTTCATTATTCGACACTGAATGTTACTGATTACATTCGAGGAATTCTGGGTATATGAAGTTAGAAGTGAAGACTAACTTGATGTTGAGGGTTTCCTTGCTGAGGAAGTCATATGTGTCAACTACCATGATGTTGAGGGCTTGCGAGGATAGCAAGACAAACTACTAACATCATATCAAGGGCTTATCCTGGTGTGGGTTAGATAGAAATTCTTGAATGTATTAATCTAGGGACCATTATCCAAGGTTATTGGATACACTTCTCATTGGGTTAAAAGACTTACTAAATATTACTTGTTTGTTCCTTGTTATCCGCTGCTTTTTATTTTTAGAGGAAAGTATAACTATCTTATACATATTTATACTTGTAATATTATATTGTAAGAATCAATATCCGTTAAGGTAGAATCCAAGTCACTGTAAACATTCATTAAGTATCATTTTCCAGAACCATTATTCAAAATTACATTCTCAGAGTCATATTTCTAGAATCAAGCACGTTTGTAGAACTAGAGGTTTTTTGAATCACTTTGTTTAACCTTGTTAAAAATAACCATCTTTAAATGTTCCAATGTAATTTTTTAATGTAAAAAATTCACCCCTCTTGTATTTTGAGCATCTTTAGATACGTTATTTGGTATCTCCATTAATTCGATCCTTTTTTTGTTATTATAGAGTATATAATACGGACATACCTTCTCAATAATTGGTATTAGAGGATTGGTTCAATCTGAATTAATCTCACGATTCGATTCAGATGATCATTCTTATTCATGGATTCAGTTTTTCATATTTATAAAGTTTGGATTCATTTTTTCTTAGAGATACTCTGGTTCTATATTTTTACATTGTTAGGAATATTTTCCTTGTTTAAAAACTTTTATCATTAACATGTTTCTATGGAATGATTTCTCTATAAGATGGCAGGAATCAATGTTGGTTCCACAGACAATATCAATCCAAAAATACCATCTATTTTTTATGGGAATGATTATGAATATTAGAGAGATATTATGATGACTTTCATTATCAATACTGCATTTCCTAATTTTTTTAATCGTACTGGAGGTTATAAAATCCCTGAAAACGAAGTTAGTACCTCCACTAATCAAGAAAACCATCAATATCAACTGAATTATAAGTTTCAAAATATTTTTCATTGTTATATGACTAAATATATATATAGAAAATTTCATCTTGTGAAGCAAAAAATTGTATATAGTAGAAACTTCAATTTACTCACTTTAATACTTCCATTGTACTTGAAACAATAAGAGCCAAGCTGAGAGATGAATATCATGGATTCTACTTTCCTTAAAGAAGAACCAATATATATGGTGAAACAAAGATTTATGACTATTGTGAATAGTATACAATCAATGGGTGAGAAAGGATTAGATCTTAAAGCTATTATTGATAAGATCATAGACATCGTGCCAAATGAGTGGGAATCCATGAGAAAAACTATTTATTGTAATAAAATGTTTACTCAGATTTATCTAGATGAACTTTTTTGAATTCTTCTTCAACATAAGACTAGA
Organism: Viscum album; assembly: GCA_963277665.1. NCBI lineage: Eukaryota > Viridiplantae > Streptophyta > Magnoliopsida > Santalales > Viscaceae > Viscum > Viscum album. Next base: position 144,276,403 of record OY728133.1, on the reverse strand, counting down.
ATGAAGAGAGATGTTGATAATTTAAAGATGATGAATGGGAATGTCAGTGTTTCTTTTACTACAACATCAAATCACATGAAATACAAGACTCATGAGTTTGGAACTAGATCCAAATATAAGAAGCTTATTATTCAATATGAATCTTGTGGAAGTGAATCATCATAAAATAATTTTTGAAATATTTATTGAATGATGAGCATGATTGTTGGACAGAAGAACATTCAATCCAGATACAAGGATAATGAATGGAATGATAACAAAGACTCAGGAATTACATGTTATGAATGCAAGAGAGTTGTACATATAAGAACATATTGTTCAATGATTAAGATAAACCAAATAATGGAAAAACATTTTGTGATAAATTGAAAGATGCACTAAAACACTAATTATAAGAAAGTCTTGAAATCTAATGACACATGGACTTCCCATGGTGGTGACTCATCAGATAAATCTTCTGATTACGAATCTTTTTGACAAAAAATTCTTTGTCTAATAACCGGAATACCTATTGACAATCTTTACTTGATGGATAAGGTACACAATGTCGAATCAATGACCAATGATTCCTTAAATGTAAAATAAAGTAATGATAAATACTATAAATCTTATAATGAAAAATCATATTCTAAAGAAGATAATACATTACCTAACTATGAAGAAGTTTCTATGTTTTCTAAGCTCCCTGAGATTGTGAAATCATAACTCATGAAAAAACATGATAAAGAAAATTCTAGAAATACTATTCTTACTACAGAAATATCAGATCATTCTAATGATCTTGATAAAAAAATGTTGATTTTGAATGTATTTCAAAAATCAATGTGGAAGTAAATTTTGAGAATAATAAACATTCAAAAGATCAAGAAAACATAATTTCTATGAAAAATGTTTTTGAGCCTAACTTTAGTTCAAAATAAAATGTTTTAGAAGACAAGAATTTAGTTAAAAAACTGAAATCCAAAATCTTTTCCTTGAGGAATTGATGGTCAAACTTGACCTTATGTAAGGAAAATTTTGATAAAATGTATTCTAAAATCCAACCTCTAAGTAATAGTTCTGGTTTTGGTTATACTAGTTCAAAACCAATTTTGAGCAACATTTATTTTGTTCCTCAAAGTGCTCTATTCTGTACTATGTGTCAGTGTCATGGGCATTGAGAAAAAAATTATTCCTTAAACAAAACATAGACATTAGGATTTCATGAAGACTACTTTTCTAAGAAAATGTGGGTGCCTAAGATTTTTCTTTCTGAAACATCTAGATCCATGGAAGTTTGGATTCTGAAAAGCTAACTTTTTCTTATTTTCATGAATATAAAGTCAGTACCAATAGTGATACATGGTATATGGATTGTGGATGTTCTCATTATATGACTGGTAACAAAAAATATTTTGAAAATATTATCGAGAATAAATGATGAAAAGTATATTTCAGAGGTAATTCTCAGAGAGAAATTATTGGTATAGGTAACATCGGTCTTCTTGGAAAATTTTGATGTAAAATTTTTTATTTTTTAAACGTCTTAATAACAACCTCATTAGCATAACAAAATTATGTGAAGAATTATTCCTTGGGAATTTTAGTGATGATAATTCTTATTACACAATTCAATGGATGAGTTTATTCTTTCTACCCTTAGCCAAGAGAATATTTACATGTTAGACCTCGAAGACCATAGGAGCACAGATATACCTTTACTTAGTGTAATGGAAGATCATTCATGGTTATGGAATAGAAGGTTCGGTCACTGTAACCTTATGAACATATTCAAACATTATAAGAAAATATTAGTTAAGGATCTACCAGACCGTAAATTTGATTATTCAAAATTTTGTGACCATTTTCAATATAGAAAGAAACATAAATAAAGTATTAAGTCACTCAGTGAAGTCTCAACTACTAATGCATTATAGTTGGTGAATATGGATCTCTTTGGTCCTATACAAACTGGAAGAATTGGAGAATAGTATTATGAATTAGTTTTAGTTGATCATTATACTAGATTTACGTGGGTCTATTTTCTAGAAAATAAAACTGAAGATTTTTCATATTTTAAATGTTTTAGATCCCAAGTTAAAAATGAGAAAAAAAATCCCCTGAAAACAATTCATAGTGATAATGGAGAAGTGTTTAGAAAATCCGATTTTATACTTTTTGTAGTAGAAAATGCATTACTCACAATTTCTCAACACCATGAACTCCTCAACAGAATTTTGTTGTCAAAATATGAAAATGAATTCATTAAGAGATAACTAGAACCATGTTGAGACAATATTCTTTTACAAAAAATATTTGGGCTGAAATTGTATGTACTGATTGATATTCTATAAATCGAGTTTTAATTAGACATTTTCTTAACATAAATAATTATGAGTTTTGGAATGGTAGAAAACCTAGTCTTTCTTACTTCAAGGTTTTTCGTTTCAAGGTATTTATTATGAATACTAAAGATAATATACACAAATTTCAACAAAAATAAGATGAAGGAATTTTCATAGGATACTCCATAACTTCTAAGGATTTTAGAGTTTTCAGTAAAAACATTTTTACTATTGATGAGATAGTACATGTCAATGTTGATGAAACTAATCCTTTTGTTTTTAAACAACCACAAACTACATATTTGGAATTTTTGTCAAAAATCGATTATAAAGCATGGTTAGAAGATCCTTATGATAAGGAAAATGTCGAACGAAAATGTTTTTGATGCATTTAACCCAAAATATTTCATACACTATGTAGATGAACATGTTTTACAAAACCAAAATCAGTTGTTTCGAATGAATCATCCGAGTGATAGTATCATTGGTGATATGAATCAACCTGTAAGGAATGGAGGATCCATAAGAAATGAAGTTGAACATCTAGCATTTCTTTCCCAATTAGAACCCAAAAGCACTGCTAATGAATTAGGTAACGATGATTGGATAAAATATATGAACGATGAGCTAAATGAATTAGAAATGATTAAAGTCTGGACCTTGGTTGAATGACCTAAGGAAACTTCTGTTATTTGAGTAAAATGGGTCTTACAAAATAAGTGTGATGAAAATGGAATCATAGTAAGAAATACATCTATATTAGTTTCTAAAGGCTATAATCAACACGAGGGAATAGACTATAATGAAACCTATGCTCCAGTAACTAGACTTGAATCTATTCGAATTTTACTAGCCTTTCTAGCATTCTTCATTTTAATGATTTTTCAATTGGATGTGAATGGTGCTTTCCTTAACAGTTATGTTCTAGAGGAAGTGTTTGTTGAACAAACACCTGGTTTTGAAGATAAAAAACATCCTGATCACATTTTTAGTCTTACCAAAAATTTGAACGGACTTATGAAATCCCTTCAAGCTTGGTATGATAGACATATATGATTTTTGCTTCAAAATAATTATGTTAAGGGAAATGCATATCCAACACTTTTTATAAATAATGATAAGAAAAATGGATTGATTGTTCTAATTTATGTTGATGACATTATATTTGGTTCAACTCAGTAATCTTTCACTGATTATTTTGTGGATCTAATGAAATCTGAGTTCAAAATCAGTATGATGTTTGAGTTAACATTTTTTCGTGGTTTTCAAATCTCCCAAAAACCAGAAGGAATCTATATATCCCATCATAAGTATAATAAATATCCTCTCATAAAGTATGGATATGAAAACACTAAGAGTATAAGTACTCCCATTGGTACCACAAATACACTTGATCATGATGAAGCTGTGAAACCAGTAGATCAAACATCATTTAGAGGTATGATTGGATGTTTACTCACTTAACAGCTAGTCATCCAGAATTAATTTTTTCAGTATTCTAATTTGCAAGAAATCAATTCAATCCTAAGGAATATCATTTAAAGGAAGTGAAATAAATTTTTTTCTACTTAAAGGAACCATGGATTTAAGTCTCTTTTATACTTCTGCAAATGATTTTTCTTTTAATTTTTTTTTCAGATGGCGACTTTGTTAGATGTAGAATTGATAGAAATATTTCATCTGAAACTTGTCATTTCTTATAATATTCATTAGTTTCTTGGTCGTTCAAGAAGCAACCCTCAGTAGCACTTTCCATTGCTGATGTTGAGTATGTTGCAGTTGGAAGTTGTTGTGCTCAAGTGTTGTGGATGCAACACACACTCACAGACTATGGTATGAGTTTTACCAAAACAAAAATTTTGTGTGACAATAAAAGTTCCTTTGCACTTAATAATAACCATGTACATCACTGTTGTCCAAAACACATAGATATTAGGCTTCACTTTCTTAGGGATCACACTCAAAAAGGATATATCAATCTTCAATTTATCGGAACACAAGATCAACATCCTGTTATTTCAACAAGTTCTTTACCCTCCAATAGATTTGAATACATTAAACCAAAGTTACAACTGGTAACCACAAGGTAATATTCCTTGTTAAATTTCTGTCGAACCAATATTCTTATATTAGTAAGCTCTTTTTTCTAGGGGGAGTACATTTTATTGTTAATTCAAAAAGTTTTTCATGATTTTGATAATGTAGTTTTTCTTATTTTTCATAATGAAGTTGTTCATATTTTTCGTAATGATGTTTTTCATATTTTTCGTAATGAATATTTTCTAATGTTTCATAATGATGTTTTTCAATTTATCCTAATGAAGTTTTTCAATGTTTTCAAAATAAATTTATCAATTTTTTTGAAATGATGTTTCCAAAAAAATTCATAATGCTGTTTTAAAAACATTTCATAGTGATGTTTTCCAAAAATTTTATAAGGAAGTTTTCATAATTTTTCGTAATAGAGTTTTAAAAACTTTTCATAATGAAGTTTTCAAAACATTTCTTAATGAATATTTCAAAACGTTTTGAAATGATGTTTTCAAAACAATTCATAATAATGTTTTGAAAATTTTTCGTCATCAATATTTTCGTACTAATTTTTTTTTAACAAATAGTTGTAATGTTTTTTTACCGTAGACTAGTTTTTTTCCGGAATATACTGTTCTTCCAGACGAATTTTCCTGAATATGAAAAATATTCCTAGTAATCAGAAAGTTATGAATATTTTTGGAGTTTTTGTAATCACCTTTTACTTTTTGGTAGTTTTTTAAAAAAAATGTGTATTCTAGTTTCCTTAAATCCGAATGTTTTCATTTTAAAACCTCAAATGATTGGATCCAACCAAATTTTTCCTTACATCTATCATTTCAACTGTCAGATCTGATCAGAAGAATTATAAACCATTAAATCGAGATGGGATGATTAAGCGTCACATCAAACACCTATATAAAGGACCCTCTAAGGGTTGTCCCGCATCAATTTCAAGCCTTTGCATGTTAATGCTCTGCCCCCCTACAAAATCCTGTTCTGAACAACACAAATCATTCTCATGTCTGAATGTCTGCATAAGAATCATCATAGAAAGATATTTCTATTGTCAAGATAATTTCAGAGTGGAAAGTATATAGATAATGGTTGGTGCATCTGAATTTCATCAATATATATGATTCAATAATCTCCAAGAACACCATGATTAATGGATGGGAATGTGTATGAAGATCAAAGCCAGGGGTTAAGACTTGGTGTATCTGTATCTCCTTATAGGGATTTATGAGTCAGTTAATTTCATTAAGGAAGATGGGAGAGAGATTTTTTCCTTCAAATGTAATGGAAAAACCTATGCTTTATCTTACAATAAGGAAGCCAACTTAGTTGGAGTTCCATATGGAGGGGAAGATGAGTGTTGATCTCACAAGCTATCATATGTTAAATGAAGTCTTGTAAATGTAAAATCTATTGAGTTTCTTGGACTTTCAGTTGTCAAGACATCAAATATTTCTCTCCCGACCACAATTAATAGGAACTGTGAGTTGTGGGTTTAGGGTTTTATCATACCAATAAAAGGTGATAAGGATACATTGAAGAAGAGTGAAATGTTCATCTTAGAATTTCTGGTCAATTTGAGGAAGGTAAAATTGATGAAGCATATTCTCATTAAGATAGAGAATATTAAGAATGACAACTTGAATGATCAGATTATTATATACGCGGCCATTATTTCCAATCATATTGTTTGGTTCTTGGATTATTTGAAAATCCCTTGTAGTTTAAACTCAAGGAATTGAAAATTAACGTAGATCCATGATGATTCACTCAAGTGGATGAAATTTGGTTTCTCTAATATGATAGGAGAATTATATGAATTACTAGAGGAAGAGGCCGAAGTTTCTTTGAATAAACATAAAGTTCCTGAACTATTGAAGAAAGGAAGGAAGAAGAGGATGTTGAAGGATTTGGTTGAAGAAGGAAAAATATCAGAAGCTAATAAAACTCAATCTGCATCTCCAAAGCCCAAGAAGCAGAAAGCATATCTAGATGAGGTTGCTGCCATGTGGAGGGATGAAAAAAATAACTAGAGGGAAATAGATCCATAGTTTGGCTTGGATCCTATAGAGGCCAAAGTTTTGAATGAGAAAGTAACCTATGATATTGAGAGTAAATCCAAAGAAAAGAAGAAAAATAAGAGATATTATGAAGCTGAAATTGTGCAATCCCTTCTAAGGGATACTGGAATAGCATCAGAGAATATCCCAGTACTGAAATGGTTCTTGGTTGAACCCCTACCAGAGATTTCAGGGAATAAATGTTTCACTATGGAAAAAGCACAACAGAAGGTTGTTAAAGAAAATGTAGATTAAGAAAAAGGGAAAGATGAGATTGAAAGTAGTGATGGTGCTAAAGAATATATAAATCAAGTTTAAGGTTATCATTAAAAGAAAACCCCATTCAAGAAACTATCAATCCAAACCTAAGAAGTAGAGTCTTAAAAACTCTAAACTCCTAGGAAGTTTGAGGAAGGTAAATATTATAAGGTTGAAGAAGAAGTTAACAATCTCCCTGAGGATGAAAATTATAATCAACATTTCATACACCCTGAGGATGATGAGGCTAGAGTTGAGAAGGATAAATTATATGATTATAAGATTTTTCACCTATCTGACATTGAACATGAGTCTCAGAATGAGGAAGATGTTATGAGAACCAATAGAGGGAAAGAGGTAGTTGTTTAGGATACACCTATGAAATTAGTTTCAAATAAGAATGAAACTGGAGGATCATCGAAGAGGAAGCTTGTTGAGCTAGAAAAAGAGCCCTCACCAAAAAAACTCTCTCATTCAGAATCATCTTCATTAGGGCATGATTTCATATTTCAATCCTTGAAGAAGCTTGTTCGGACCATTCCGATTTTCCCAAGCTTTGATTCATGATGCCAGATGCTTCAACATACTTCGAACCAAAAATCGGATTCAGCGTCCATGGTGATGGACAAGTGTGTGAAGTTGGAATTAGAAATCAAATCATTCCTTATCAACTATGATTCCCATAAAATATCTTGTATGAAAATTGTTAGATGTTCAAAGAATATAGTTGAAGATTTGAGAGATCTTGATGAGTCTTAAGATGATGTAAAAGAAGCCATTGATACTAGAGATAGAAAATTCAGGGATATTACTAATATATTTGAGGAAAATATAAATCATGTGTACAATACTTGGATTTTAGAGGTCAAGGATCTGAATTGGAAGATGTACTCAGTTTCTCAAAGCTGGAAGAGAGAAAGGGATCTCTAGATCGATATTGAAGAGAAGCTAGTTATGAAAGATGGCTTTTTGAAGGCTCAGGAAGATGCTTTGAAGGTGTATGATGATAATATCAAATCCTTAGATAAGGAATCATAGGAAGACCACAAGAAACTAATGAATCTAAAAACCTTATAGAAGAATTTGATACCCATGGAGAAGGAAGGAAAATAAATCTTGATCTTTTATTGTATTTTTTTCCTTTTACAAATTCTTCCAATATTAATGAAATTTTGGTTGCTCATTTCTATTTCCATGATTTGTACTAATATTATATGTACTATAATTTCCTTTTGATTCCGTCAAATTATTTTTTAAAATAAAAAAGGGGGAGAAAGTAAAAAATAATTCTAAGAAAAGAACAAATAACCCTATGCAAAGGGGAGTTTATCTTAAGGGGAGTTTTCATTACAGAGATTTCCGTACTCTATATAATGAATAATATCATTCTGGAAATCTAGAATATGATCTTTAGTGTTCGAAAGCCAACGGGGGAGTTAGTCATATTCATCTTTGATAATGAGAAAAGGGACATATGTTTTATTTAAAATTTTTGAAATATATTTTCTAAGTCCTTTTATTTTTTTCATAAGTATGTTTGTGTATTTAAAAAAGTGGGAGATTGTTGAGTCAATAAGTTTTTCCTTATGACATTTCCATTCCTTCATACTTTTGGGATATTGTTAAGTCAATAAGGTTTCCTTATGTCTTTACCATTCCTTCTTGTTTTGAAAATCATAAACACCTTCTCTCAAGTAAAATCACTGTTTACCCTGTGTTTTACTTCTATAAAGAAAATATTACACCCCCATGGAAATTTATCCATACCATGTTTTAGTTGTTCATATCATAATTTCTCTATGTGTAAAATTAGGGTTATAACCAAAAACTCGAAATCCTATAATTACATAGATATTAAGAATTATGTTTTAGGATCTAAATTCTCATAATTATGTTTTCGAACTCTTCTGAGTTCATACTCTGAATTCTCATATTTCTGGTTACGAACTCTTCTGAGTTCTTACATCGAATTTTGAGATTTCTTGTTACCAACACTTCTGAGTTCTGACTCCAAATTCTCAAATTTCTGGATATGAACTCTTTTGAGTTCTGTTTCCATGTTCTCTGAATTCAGACTCCGAAATCTTCTGAATTCTAACTCCAAATTCGGAATACGAATTCTGGTTACGAACTCTTCTGAGTTTTGACTCCGAGTTCTCTAAATTCTGACTCCAAACTCTCATGAGTTATAACTCCGAATTCCCATGAAGTCTAACTCGGAACATAGCATGTTCATGATCCAAATTATTGTGAATCCTGATTCCAAATTTCCTTGCAATTTAGACTCCTAAATTCTATAGAGTTTAGGTTCTGAATTACTAGAATACAGAATCTTAATATCCGTGTATTATAGACTCTGAATTCATTTTTGTTTAGACTTTGATCATTAATTTTCTTACATTCCAAATATTGGATTGTAGTTACATAGCCATATTTTTTTCTTACACATGTTTTTGTTGTAAAATTATGTTGTGCATTCAGTTACTAACTAACCGTTGTTTGAGTGAAACATATACAGGTCCCTCCGAAATTCATTGAAAAATATGACCGTAGGAGGAGGAAGTCGACTGGTTGTGTTGTTCCTATAAGTAGGATCTCATTTAAATGATCATAGAACATTTGATTAACTATTATATGACTCTAGATATTACATATTGTTGATGTGATTTCTAGAGAGAGATACTATCATGCTTAGTGAGTAATGAAAGTCTTGTTCAGATTTGATTTATGTGACTCTGAATGTTTTTGAATATATTCGAGGGCTTATGGGTATAGGAAGACAGAGGTGTTGAATACCTTGATGTTGAGGTCTTCCTTTCAGAGGAAGACAGAGGATCCAACTACATTGATGTTGAGGGCTTGTAGTGATAGCAAAACTGACTCAGATCATCATATCGAAGGATTGCCCTAGTGTGGGTAAGACAATAATTATTTAATGTATAAATTAAGGGACATTTATCCAAGTACGTCAGATACCCTTCTCTCTGGGTTAAAAGAGATACTACTTCTTACTTGTTTGTTTCAAGTTTTTCGTAGATTTTTTATTTGACAAGGAATGTATAATTACCATATACTTATTTATACTTGTACTATAATAATATATGATTCTATACACTTTATGGTAGAATATTTTTCATTGTAAACATTAATTAAGTTTCTTTTATTGGAACCATCATTTGTAATTACTTTCTCGGAATCATATTTCCATAATCTAGAAATTTTTTAGAACTATAGGTTTTTTAATTACCTTGTTTAACCATGTTAAACGTAACCATCATTAAAAGTTCCAATGGAATTTTTAATAATATACAATTCACCCTCATGTATTTTGAGAATCTCTAGATAAATGATTCAATATCTCTATTATTTCGATCCTTCATTTGTTATTATAGAGTATATCATACTCACATACCATCTCAACACCTATGATCTAGGTAAGTGTAATGAAAATAAAAATTCAAATAATATGTACAAAAAGTAGTGATTTCTTGAAATGTGACTTTGACATGGAATTGTTCATAAATAGGTAATAGAAGTTCATAAGAAAAAAAATTTGGCACCAAATATGTTAATATGTTTACTCAATATACGTATACTGAAATTATATATATTATAAATTATATTGTAATTACTACGATAAAATTCAATAGATATGGTTAGTTATTTACATCTAACTTTTATTTTCTAGGAGAAAAATTCATCATTAATTATATGACTCATTTATGATGTGTATTTATTAAACAAGAATGTATTTTAGGATTGATATATATATATATAAATTTATATTTATATATCGATTTTAGTATCCATCTTTCATGTGGATTATAGTTCAATATTTAACTAATCGATAAGGGGTTTTCAATCAATTTTCTTTCTTTTGGACATATATACTGTTATGAACCTATACACATCTATGAGGTGTATATACTACCCATTTGAAATATTATTTGATGAATCTATTTATAATAAAGATATTTTTTGTTTTCTTTAATGTTATTATTTCCTAGGGATTATAATTCATAGTTACTATTGTTGTAAGAGTTTTATGTTATAATCATATCCATTATAATGATTTTTTATTATGATTTCTATGATTAAATATAATATTAAACGTCTCAATAAACATTTAATTTTATTTCCCTATTTTTATTTCATTATTATACATATTTTCACTTCATTTTGAGCTATTTATATACACAATAGTGGAATTTTTTGTTCGATGAAAATTGGTTTTTATTAGTAAATCAATTAATTTTTTAAACCATGTTCTATAAAAAAGTTTTCAAAAATATTTTTCACATTTATAAAAGTATTTATTAAGTGTATTTTTACATTTTTTTACATTACATTTTGTTTGAAATTAGAATTAATTTAATAATCAAACACATTAGGACACACAAAGCCACATCCTTAATAAATGAAACATTTTGTGACCATTAAGTATAAATTTCCCACTTCTGTGTTTTGAATTGAGAAAATGTTACATACATGGTTGCAATCAGAAAGATTATTGGGGTCTGAAAGGAAATATATTATTTTTTAAGAATAATTATCTACCCATAATAATATTAACTGACCCTAATGAATAGTAATATGACCATTATGAATATTGAGTGTTCAAAAATAATAGTAACCTCACCCATTAATGATTTCATAAACTTTTGGCTTCTTATAAATGACAATATGAAGATAGTAATAGTATTGGTAATTCTGTAAGTCATAAATAAATAATTATAATTAAATAATTAATTTAAAATCAAATTTTTTTCCTAAAATGATTTCATAAATTAGTTTTTTTATGTCTTTTAGTTTTATGATAATTTTATAACACCATATGTAATTTTTAAATGCTTTATAAAATGAGTTTCAATTTTAAAATATTTATTATTTCATATAAATAATGATTTTAATTAACAATTAATTTAATCATATTTAAAAAAATTGTAAAATAGTGTTCATTTTGTTATTCTACACATAGCATATTAGTAATGGTGAATTTTTGGGAATTTAAATGAAATCCAATAATTTTTTATGAATACTGAAATTCTTTAATTTACAAAAAAAGATAAATACATTAATTATAGAGTCCTGGAAGATGTTATACTGATTTAATCCCAATTGGTTCTAATTCACATTCTCTGGATACTTTATTTAGTCTAGTAATCATCATTATTTCATATCTTGTAGAGAAATAATAGATTAATGAATATAGTATTTTGAAAAACCATCTCTAATTCATTATAACTACCTCACCTAACACCCTCATCTATTCATACCTCTTATGCTCATATACTTGAACATATTCTATCCAAATATCTTCTCCAGCCCATACCCCCTAGCTAGTATACATTGTAAGTACAAAAATACAAAATCATCTTCCATAAAGAGACTCTTAATGAAGATATATTGAAGAGGTAATTTCTCTCTCATTTTATTCGTATTCTTTTCAAATTTCACTTCATTTATTCTCATATCCTACACATCTCTTATCCAAATTTCATGATAACTATAGTATGATTGATATAATATTAATCTATCTTATTAATTTAATATTATTCAATATACTCCTCTATCTTTATCATTGTAAATAAAAATGAAATTGTTTCCGTGATGTATTAATTTACATACATCATGGGAAGTGCACTTCATTTTCATTCAAATCCTTAATGGCTATCAATGAAACAATTAAGTGGTTAAAAATATATTATAATATGTATGTTTTAACCCCATTTATTTCCTATAATAACTTATATTCATGATACTAATTGATAAAACAAAAAATGTTTGTTTTGTTCTCAAAACCACCCAAATTAACCTAAAACGATCATCAATAAATTTTAATTATTGATTCATACACATGGTATGTAACATTATTAATTATAGGTTAATTTGAACTCCATGAATATTATTAATTTCATGAAATACCAGTTATGAATTTTTTCCATTTTCTAATCAAACATTTGTTCATGCGTACATGTGAACCGTTCATGATAATTAAGAACCAATTAACTTTTGAACAATGGATTTAAACACTATAACTCATCCAAATTAGAATAAAATAACACAATTATCGATATAAATATTTTAAAGGTTCTGTAATTTCTAATTCATGATTATAATGTCATTATGCAGGACAATAAATTGTATAATTCATTCGGATACAAGGTATGTTTAATGCTCTAACCTAGCATTCTTTCTTCGGGTTCTACCTCTTTCACCTAATTTTCAGTACGGTCACTCCATAAAAATAATTCTTTATTAATTCTCATACCATTTTGGATATAAACTATTTCCCCGGAAGATTTTTTCAGACACAATGTTTTCAAAAATATCACATCTTTCAAAAATAGAAATGTTACATCTCACTCATGGTTGATTGTTCTTGTATCAAGTATGTTATTCCCTAATTAAATTGAGAAACCAAATTTTAGGAATGTGTTTATATGATATTAAAACAATCATTTATATGTGTTATTTATTATCTTTATTAATATATGATCCATGTGTTAGGAATGATAATGAAAATGTTATTATGGGACAGGCGCGCCAGGAGATAAATAGCACAATTTGAATGGTTGAATGTGACAGATGTAACTCAAATTATACAGAACTCCAATGCATTAGGTAATGTGTTGAATATCATGATTTCAATTTATATTATGTGTGAACATGGTTCTATATTTTTTCACAACTATATGTGGTAGTTAACCACTAAGTCGATATGATTCATTTTTTTATGCATTTCAACATTCCAGGTCTTATCATTATGTTTTCTCTTATGATTATGATCTTATGCCCATGTTATGTTTATAATGATTATTATCATCCCATGTTATATTTTTTAATTTTATTATCTATAAAGATACTAGGATTTTAAATCACCCCATTTTATGTATATGATCTGGTGACAACCTGTACTAAGGATAAGGTCATGAACCAATAAGAATATGGATAATAATGAATCAAATAAATGTTTTCGGTTATAAATATTATTGTTGGCCCTAGTTTTCCCAATACACAAAACCTTTTATTCGATCGTATTTAATGTTTTGAAGTTGGTTATCACATAATTGATTTATACTTAATTTAATAAAATTATGGTCTCCATATGACAACCCAACCTTTCAATGAAATCTATTGGGTCCCCTCTCATTGTAAGCCTCCTTCAGAATACATATACATGATCACATATTCCTTCTTCAAACCCACTAAATACATTGGAATCATAATGGGAGTAATAACATAATGTATTGAAGGATGGTGTACCTCCTCGATATTTCTTTCACATGACACATCATCTAGAAAGAAATATGGTGAAAATTGAGGAGGTACTTGAACATGTTATATAGCTCTCATTGTGACATAATCCACTACTATAGAGAGATTTTCCCATACGTATTATTGTTATTTATTGTTTATCAATGGAGCTATGCCTATTATTCCTTCTCCATGACAACCCAACATACATCTACTAAAATTATTTCACATAGATAATGTATGAAAATAGATGCGCAACACCACACATCTTACTAAACACCATGAGAACCTAGTACTTTGTTAGATCAATGATCAAAATGATGGATATATCAAGATCCTCAACATAGAATTATCTCTCCAAATCCTAATCACTACCCTTTTACATTACTACTTCCTTCCTCTGGAAATCATTCAATTTCAACAGTCACTCATCCTCCTCCTCAACAAGACTAACCCTACATCGGTCAAACCAATAGAGCTACTAAAACAGGACTTCCCTATCCACAATTAGAGGACATCCATTTCCGATATATAAAATGCAATCCAAGAGTTCATATGTTTAAATGTATTGGATTTTTTTCCATATTCAATTTTTACTCTTTTTAATCATTATTTATTTACATTAACTTTAGTAAAACTACCAATTTCAATCAACAACACAAGCCATTATGATGAATATACCTATCCATGGTCTCTACAATGAAAATGGTGTACCCTCACTAGGATGTGTGGTTGGCTCAGAGCCTATGCATTGGATAATAGAGGCCCTAAATTCATGTGACCTAGGCTATCATCCATTTCCTCTGTCATCCACCATGGTCACCATACAATGTTACCCTACCAATACATGAAACCCTCAATATTGATAACATCATGCTCCATCATATAACTAAACCATAACATCTAATAAAACTATTTCATAACCCTCTCCCTCCAAAGACATCCCTTATTGGATATAAATGATAAAACGTAGATAATGACACCTGAGTCCCACCTCAAGTAGTCCTTCACTTGAAAACTAGAACACATGCATTACAAATCTAACAAATTTGGAGGAATTTCCCTTTTATAGAAATAATATAGTGAGATATGATAAAAAATACATAATGATAATCCATGATATTATATAATGGGAAAAAATCCATCCTGTATGCAAGTCTAAAATATAAATGATGCAAATAAAAATGTTCATAATGTATAATACAAAAAGTAGCAATATGAAATGACAAATAAACTGTTAATATTTGTGATAGTATGGTCATGCATGGCATGTGTATTCTTCTTAGAAACCTGAAATTATTTTGTATACACTAGGTGAGTACACATTTATACTCAGTATGATAACCAATTCCTCTCATCCACATGTTTAGGATACATGATAATCATCTTGTGATAAAAACAGTTGATTAAAAATAGCACCTATATAGATAAAATAACCACCCAGACCCCACTAAGGTACTCTCACTTGATAAAATCGGTCAATTTATATAATATAATGAAATTTATTATTGGGGAACCCACATCACATTCTCACTAATTATCCACTCACACACCCTAATAGTAAACATCATATAGCACCAACGTATTCCAAACATACCACCGAAGAACCATCCCACAGTCACATTATCCCCATAATCGCATCCAACATAAATATATCTAGTCATCAGAACACCAACCCTCCCAAAATACCCAGCCCTAAGAACCACATCCCTCCCACAAACAATAGTGAATTCACCACTTTCCCATAAACAACCTAGCCTCACATCCACCTCTCATCTCATCCCGAACTCATTTGGAAGGAAGAATCACACACACACACACATGGTCCCCATAAAGAAAAGTGTACCTGATTAATCTTGGGTTGTCACTACCAATAATTAGGAGCATTGAAGAGGTGGTTTCAAGCTATTCTTCCTCCCAATATGATGTTTTGGAAATACACCCCTTGTGATGATGCTAGTGTTCGGAAAAAAGTTCTCAATAAGGGTGGCGTTCATATATAAATCAAAATGAAAATACAAATATATATATATATATATATGATCCCAAGAAGTCATAAAAAACCTATGGTTTCTCAAATATACCAAAATGTCACAAAACATTCATAATTGTTGCTACCTCTAAATGCACACACCACAGAAAATGCCATAAAACCAAATTCACATTCTCAGCCAATTTTTGTTACCACATGAGTTCATTATTATATAATATTTTTTTATCATTCAATAACAATCCATGAATATACGAAACATATAAAAAGTTCATACAAAACATGGAGGGCCTGATATATAATGTCACCATCAAATGGAAGTCACATAGTTCTTCGAACTACACCTTTATCACCCATTAATGAAATAATACATTCCATCCCCACGACATGGAGTAAATCATTTTGAATGTTATTAATAGAGGATCACCCATACCTACAACTATGATAATTCTTCAAATTTGTCCATCATTTTCTACGACGGTATTACACTACTATCCAATGAATGAAAAATTTATGTTTAAAAATGAATCAATTAATTAATTTTACTTGTTAATTGTGGGATTATCATTGGAAAAGAATGATTTAGGGGAATAGATTAATTTTCCTAATTTAAATGGTTGAAAGTTTATCATATAAACGTGTAAAAGGAAAAAAATAACATAAACTCAATAACTATCCCATGAAAAAATAAATACCACCAAAAGACCATGATATTTAGTGGTTAGATATCCCATTAAGAACAAAATTTAAAAATGGAATGATAAATTGAAAGACAATTTTCCCAATCCTCTGGTACAATAATCCAAAAAAGATTAAATTATCTATATTAATTACTATTAAACCATATTTCAAAGGGAAAAATATATACACCCATCCCAGATGATAAACATCTGAGAGAGAATAAGGAAATATTACATAGAATAAGAGTCAATGATCCCTTCATGATTTCTCCATGATAGGGGAATACATTTGTATCAGAAAAACACATAGGGAACATGATCTAAAATCCACATCCTTATCGTATGAAATCTATAGAAATAAGAACAATGTGAGTCTTCTACCATGGAATAATAAGTAGAACAATCAAGGTCAAATGGTATATTAGCATAGGAATAATCTACGGATATCAGTAGATTAGATATTTTTTATTTACTTTTAAATGATGATCTTGTCATTATAACATGTTTTGACTGAGTGAAATATCCCAGACATAGTAATTTATGATTAGATTTATGAGAACATAATTGGAATCAAATCCATTCAAATGTGGAATTATATTCATTTTATAGATAATGATAGGTCATAAAGTGGAATACATAGAACTGGAATCACAGTACATGAGACACCTTCGGGGGAGCCACCATTGAGAGAAACAACATTTGAAAAGACACAATTGGGAAAGGAATTATTGGATTAGGCAATGCCAGATGAGGAAACAATGGACATTTCAGAGCTAGTATATTGACCACCATGGTGAGACTCCACTAATGAGAAACCACAATGGTGAGGTACCACCAGTGAGTGACTTCTTGGATGAGACAGTCACAATGACTAACTAGAAGGGTGTGTTACTACTAGTGAGAGGCCTCTAGGGTGACACCGCTAGTAGGGACACCTCTAGTGGTGACTCTGTCAGGGAAATTACTGGAAGTCATAGAAAACAATGAATATTTTTGATGTGTTGGAAAGAGTCACCATTATTTCTTTAGACACATGAGACACCACATTATCACAATGGATTGGACTAGATAAGTCTAAATCAGTTATAGGTTAAAAATATTTCATATTTAATGGATCAATCGATATACCATCACATAAGAATATATGACCCCATGATAATATATATAGAATCCAAAACTAATATTAAAAAAAATTAATGTATACTGAATCAATAGTTTTTTAGTAAAATTGTCCACACATGGTTAAATACATGGATAAATATATTTTTTAACATAGTTAATTGAATGTTACATCTTTAATTATTTCAATTCAATTAGGGAAATTTAATATTGATTCTTATAAATATGTGAAGATCTTTTGGGAGTTATATTGGATACTCAAAATCATGATTTAGTGAATGTCTAAGAAAATATTATGGAATCTAATGCACATCTTATCACAAAATATTAATAAATTCATGTTGAGTTTCTCATTTACCCGATTATAATAACACTCCCTTTGAATAAGAATAATGTCCTATATAATGGATGTCATTTCAACCAAATATTTATATTTATCATCACAGTGATTGAAGATCATTGGTTGTTGAGAATATCAATATTTACATTCCTTAACCAAACATTATCTTTAATTTTTTATAATATTTCATATTCATCCCTATAGTAACATAAAATTCCCCAAAATAAAAAATAATTAGATTTTTAAGAAGAACAGTTTGAAAAAAAAATTAATTATAGAAGAATCATATACCTGAGATGTGATTATTGAACCATTTTTGGTGTTTACCCCTAATGAACCTTCTAATTGTTAAGGCAATAATTTGGAACAAATAAATTATTTATTAGATGTAATATAATGTGTGGAATTTAAACACAGTACTATAATACTAGTTCTATATTAGATGGTTGGTGTACCATTTACCTCTTCATTATATATATCATAAATAGTGATCAAACTATATTTCCCATTATGCATGGTTTTATTAGGTCGATTATTTTGATGATTTTAGTTATTCTTAAGATTTAGGAATGGTTTAGCATAATGATCACAATCTTTATATTTGGAACAATGTAGTTTTAGTGTTGCATTCAATGGTTATTTTTTTCTCAATCATTTAATAACATCTTGGTTAATCTCTTCAACATTCAACTTCTCGATGAATTTTATTTTCACATTAAAACATTTACTAGATTCCATAAGTAAATGAACACCTTGTTTATTTCCACACATTAAAAATTAAGGAATAATCATATTCTTGTCAAAATGATTATTATAATTTCCTTTGAAATATATATCTATTTTCATATAATTACAAATAGATTGATGGGTAACTATAATCTCCATCTCCATCAAGATATCACATAATATTATTTATTCATTGCTAATAATATCCCTTCTAGATTTTGATGTTTAGAGACAATGGTTATAATCAATTAAATAAAAAAATACGTAAATGTATAGTTAGCAAGATAAAATCAGAAACATTACTCAATAATCATAATATTTCTTTTATAGATACTGAAATATTCATCATTACTGTATTTTTTCTTGAAGTGATTCATTCCTCCATTTTCATATAAAATTTACATGGAATTTAATTAATTAAAAAATATCCTAAACTCATCTCACATAATGGATTCATTTTCATGTGATATACTTTTTTCTTGTTAGGAGTATACAATCTAACAGATTCACCATCTAAATTATAAATAGCTAAAATTTAGTTTTCAGGTGTTGAACATTGGAGAATTTCAAATATATTTTCTATGGTATTGATCAATAAATCCAACACTTATGGATCAATGGAAAAAATAAAACAAGGTAGATGTTCCATATTGAATGAATCAACATAACATTGTTCCTTCCTTTGGTCATTGGAATACACATTATGATCTATATATAGATAATTTTCTATGAAAAAAGAAACAAGATTCTGAATTCCTTATCTCATAGCATTTAGTTTTAATAGAGGAACATCATTGCATTGCCTGTGACATTTAGTATTAATAATACTCATTCGTGTTCTCCAAATTTGTGACAACCAATAAATAATGTGTGAGAAAAATGATAATATATATGTGGTATGCATTGTAAGATCCGGAATTTGTAGGTAATTTTCCGAATATTTCCATGTCATTTGAAATATAGTGTCCCATTATTGTCAGTATACAGAGAGTATATAGAGATAAAATGACCCAATGCTTGTGGAAATACATTTTTTTTAATTAATGGAGTCTATGTATAAGTGATTTATGTTTTAAAACTGAATTCAACATGAGTTGATTGGCTTTAAATGGAAAATCAGATGAATCCCAATTAGAGGACATTTAAACACAATTTATGGGTATTAAGAATCTTATAATCGTTGTATGTATTTAATAGAATAAATATGAGGTGATGGATTTTACAGAGAAAATCATTCAAAATAAATAGACGATGTGTAACTGGATTACATGCCGTGTAAACTATTAACTAGAAGTTTTAAATTATCTGATTGGATGATTATTGTGGGAATCCACTAAATATCTTCTTCACTCCACCTTGGGTTACTCTCTAGGTGATTTTGGAGTACAAAAACCCCTTCAGAACCTATCTTTTATGTGATAAGTCCCATGTATGTCCTCATGGTTAGACTTATTCTTTCTCTTCCTTAATCTCTTACCTATTCTGATAAAATCCCTTGGTAATATTTCATTGTAGGTTTTGGTATTGTTAAAAAACAATTCAGAACCTTTTTGAAACCATAAGAATCATTCATCATGGGTGTTGTCCATTGGAAACATTGATGGCTCTTTAGTTATAGGATTGGTGTCTAAATTTCAAATCCCATAGTTATAATTTTGATTACATGAATTCAAATTGAATAATTCTTATATTTTTTTAGTAATTGAATGTCCTAAATTAATTAAATAATTTTGTGAATTACATAATATACAAATTTTAAATTTATGCGATTTTGGGATATGAAGATTATGGTTATGGAATAATTAATTTTGAAATTTGATTTGGGAAAGAGATGTTATGAAAAAATAATTAATTATGGAATTAATTGAGGGATATTGATATAATGGGTTGGAGACACATAACTTTGAAATTAATTATATGATATTAACATTATGAAATGAGGTAAATAATTATTGAATTAATTGTGGGAAACTGAAATTGTGGGTTTGAATAATTAATTGGTAAATTAATTATATTATATTAATGTTGTGAATAGATTAATTAATAAATTTAAGGTTGATATATATATTTTTTATTATGTTGTTATGATATATATGATTGTTAAATGGTTAATGTTATAAATTAATTTCAGAAAAGTGTTGTGAATGGTCATATTATGATACAAATATGTATTATTAAGTTGCGAATGTTAATGTGGACAATTGTCCCACTATAAAGACTTGTAAAATGGAAATACAATTGTTATAATTAATTAATGCTAGAATGGTCATTCATTTGTGTGAAATAAAGAATTGAAACATAGACATTCAATTTTGGGAATTATTTAATTATAACATTCCCATTCAATTATGTATTATTTAATGGTGAATGGTAACATGGATAATCGTAAAATTACAATGATTTGTAACATGGTAAATAAATTGAGACAATTAGTGAATGGTAACATGGTCATACATTATTTTCGAATAATTAATGGTCTCATGGTAATTCCGTTATGAGAATAAATGAATTGTAAAATGGTAATTTATTAGTGTGAAATAAATAAATTTATCAAGGTCATTCATTTGTGTGAATAAATGAATAGAGACATGGTGATTCATTTGTGAAAGTAAAAATGGAAACAGGAACATTCTACGATGTTGTATCCCAAAGGTATTGTTCATATTTAGGAATAGGGGGATGTTAGAATTGAGGTATGGGAGTCGATGGGAAGACAGAGTTTATGTGGACAAATAAATATAATTTGATAATTTGGAAACTGTTAAATTACTCATTGTAATTATTTATTTTAGAATATTCATGCACTGTATTTTACTGAACAATATGTTAGTCACCATTGGTGGTGGCCAAATGAGTTCTTATAATACCACACCCAGTCATCTTCATAGGTACCATAATAGAATTAATTGTTTCATGATAGGCTCATGGAATAGTCCCAATGCCAGATGTCTATGTTGGTATGGAGTATGCCTCACGACCCGTTCTAGTGGGGCCCGCATTGTGACTCCCCAAGCCCAACTCCTATAGGCCAGGGGTAGGTGACAAGCACCAAGTATGCATATCACTAACATGGGAGGAATTTCCTAAGTACCTAGACACACACACATATCCAAGCCCACAAATTCTAAAATGTAAAATACTAAGGAACAAAAATTCATACATAAAACTAAACCCCAATCAACAGAGTACGGTGAAAGGTAGAGTACTAAAAAGTAAACTAGGCCAGAATACAAGCCCACCAAAAACAAACAAGAAAGAGTCTGAAAACTGAAAAGTCCAACCTATAAACACAAAAGGTACTGGGACTACTGCTCATAGTCGTAGGAACACCTCGACCTATAGGGAACTCAGAAAGCTCGGTCTCGTCCTGGTCCACCCTGGACTCTGTCAAAAGGCGGTTCGTCTACACAAGACACCAGACGTGCGGGAAGGACCGTGCATGGGTGACTATACCAATACTCAGTAGAGGACCCTGAAATCCACAAAGTAGTAAAAAAGGTAAAGGTACAGTCAGCTATGCATAGTATATGTCTAAAGAACATACAGAACAAACCAGATATACTCAAAACCCAGACCCGTGGTCTAGAGACCAGTCACACAACTGCATACCCCCATTAGGGATTATGTTCGAATATTCTGTGATGCACTCATTCCAGGAGATCACACTCCATGAGCCTTATAGCTCAGATGACATCCGTTCGAGAAGTGTTGTTCATCGGAAACCACCAAAAGTGGTAGCTACACTCATTACATGAGACACAATTTTCGGTGGAAAAGATCACAATACACAGAGAATAACTCTTTATGGGAAACACACTCTTGAGTGGAAAAGATCACGATACACAGATGAGGATCACTACCAGGGCCATGACAAATACCACGACTCATCCAGATTCACCAGTTAGGTGATACGCCAGCTAGGTAGAGGATCAATGCCCGGTATAGTTGGTCATGTCGATGCCTGACTCTACCTACGGTCAAGAATGGGTAGAGGATCTCGCTCTGGGCCTCTCAGAGGGATGTCGACTCTATCACAGAAAGTACAGCTGAATGGATCATACTCCTGCAGAAAGAAATGATGCCTGACCTTCAGGGGAATTAGAATAAGGGGAACTAACCCAAATGAAAGACGTCCATGATATGTTAAACATAAAGATCATGATGTTTTCCAAAAAGTACATGGCGTGGAGAAAATATACATGTCGTGTTGTTTGACCCCAGGTACTGCCCGTGTATAATGGCATGTGTCTTAGGCTGGTCATGTAGGAAAACATAGTACACGGCGTATAGAAAATATACACGATGTGTCCAAGTGACTTGGGTTCGCCATGTGTCACTGGTCGTGTGGCTGTACATGGCTATCAACCAGTGTATTTTATCTCGTGTCCGTGTATCCCCTGGATACATGCCGAACTTCACGTTGCCGCCTCTACCAGGATGTACACGCCGTGTCACCTGAAGCTGTGTAGATCGCCCCGTGTCTGTGAACTACCCAAAGTACATGGTGAGCCTCGAGGAAAGTCCAACACACCGTGTGACCGGGGTCACATGCCGTGTTATTCCTCTCTGACCCCGAAACCCTAGCCACCGCCGCCATCACTACACGGCAGGTTATTCGGAAATACACACCTTGTATTCTAGAAATTTCCAAAAACAATACCCTTCGTCAGCACGCCTCCCAAGGTGATCCGATCATTGATCATGCCATCCGATCACTGCAAAACTTCCCGGATTTTTTCGCCCCGACACCACGAAGCCGCTTCCATCATTTTCAGGCCTCCGTTCTGATCTGAAAACACGATTTTATCTTCCCTCATGAATAACGCTCAAAGAAAACCCTTTCCTAATCTGGTCTGAATCATCACCCTCCATCGTCGCCGCACCTTCACAAGGTCGTTTTGGTGCCGAACATTCGATTTGGGATCGTGGAGTCATGGAACGGATGTGCAACGATCATTTGTTAGTCTCCCCAAGAAGAACCCTAATCACGCGCAAGAAAAGTATGGGGGAGGAAATCCAATAAACAAATTGAGGAATGAACCACTGCCATTTTTTCATCATGGTGTTGATCTGTTCCTGTTAATAGGCTTAAATGGAGAAGATATCAACATAAATAAAAAACATGGATTAATTCCCCAAAATCGTCGCAAAGAAAACCCTCCTGCAAGAATGTACGAATCGTCGGATCAACTTTTTCGTGGTTGATCTGTGTTCCTTGTTTTAGATCAAGAATAGGGAAAGAGGAAAATTAATTAACTACCCCTACCTCAAATCGGTTGAAGAGCGATCATTGCGACACATCCGTCGAAGGGATTCGTCGAAATCTGAGGGGCGTCAATTGATCACGTCGTCGTCAGCCAACACGTCCTCCTCCTCCCAAGCTCCAAGAGAAATATCTCTCTTTCTCTCAACTCTCAGGGTTATGAGGCTAACCCTATGAGTTTTCCATAAGCATTAATTTATAGGAAAAGATTATGTCACCGCTCAAAAAAAGGAAACGTTTTAATAAAATAAATCATTAATTTTATTTTATCCCTTGTAAAGTGCTTCCCTCTTTAAAACACCCAAAATAAAACATCACAGCCGACCTATGATGGTCGAGGGTAGAACCATTCATTGGTGAAATCTTCGTACAGGATGCAACGGTGCCCTCAGATTTTTAATCTGGGCACCTGTTTGGGAACTGCCACAATTGCGCGTGAGTAACGACTCAGTTAACTTAAAAAGTTCAGACCACCATTCCAGGCTTGCTGACCCTCAGAATGATGTTCCGTCTTTGCGCCCGGTCTTGAAGTAATTCCATATAATATTTAAAAATAATAAATGGAAAAATCTGAGACATTAAATTCTCCCCACCATGGGGATTTATGTTCCTGAAATCCCAAAACTAAGGATACTAAAAAAGATGAGTGTACTGGGCATGGATCTGGGCCTCCTTCTCCCATGTGCTCTATTGAAGATTCCCGTGCTGCCACTGAACAGACACCAAGGGAATCGATCACCCCCAAAGGATCCTCTCATGCTGATCCTCGATCTCCAGAGGGTACCCAGTGAAGGCCACTCTATCCTTGATGTCCAACTCTCCCCAATAGATGACGTGTGACGGATCGTGCACGTACCTCTTCAGCTGCGACACGTGGAAGACATAATCTACCTGATGAAACTATGATGGTAGAGCTAGGAGGTATGCCACCTCACCACCTCTGCACAGAATATGGAATGTCCTGATGAACCTTGGAGATAGCTTGTCACCTCTGTCAAATCTCCACAACCCTCGTCGAGGTGAGACCCGAAGAAAGACGTGGTCCCCCTCTTCGAACTCCAGAGGTATCCGTCATCTATCAGCATAAGGCTTTTGCCAGCTCTGTGCAGTCTTCATCCACACCCGGATGAGCTGCACCTTCTCTGTGGTGGCTCACACTAACTCTGGACCCATGAGTTCTGACTCTCTGCGGTCGGTCCAACAAAGTGGTGACGGACATGGTCTCCCGTAGAAGGCCTCGAATGGTTCCATACCAATGGTGGAGTGGTAGATTTTGTTTTACGCAAAATCCAACAGTGTTTGGTGGCCCTTACAATAGCAACCAAAGTCCAAGACACATGCTCGTAACATATCCTCCAGAACCTGAATGGTCCTCTCTGTTTGACCATCAGTCTGGGGATGAAATGCTTTGCTCAAGCTTAGATGAGCCCCAAAAGCATCCTGAAAACCCTTCCACAACCAGGATGTGAAAAGGGAATCTTGATCCAAGACTATAGTTGAGGGGAAGCCATGAAGCTGAACAATCTCTTGCACGTAGAGGCGTCCCAAGCTCTCTATGGAACTCTGCTCCCTGATAGCTAGGAAGTGGGCCATCTTGGTGAGTCATTGAACGATCACCAAGATGGAATCATGCCCCTTGGACGTCTGTGGTAATCCTGTGAGAAGTCCATCGATGTTCCATCCCACTTCCGCTCTGGAACTTCCATGGGGTGAGTTAATCCCACTAAAATCTGGTGCTCAGCCTTCACCTGTTGGCATGTGAGGCATCGAGAAATGAACTCTGCTACTGCCTTCTTAAAGCCTGACCACAAGAGTCTCATGTACATCTTCTCACAGAAGGATCTAAATCTGAGGCAAAGGCATTGAATAGAGTTCCTCCAGGACTATGATTTGGATATCATCTATACTCCTGTAAAAGGAAACAAGTTGGCAGATACCCTTAGCAGGAGGTCGAGCTCAAAACTGTTGAGTGAGGTGACATAGCAGTTAGCTGCATTATAGTTATCCTTTGTGGATGGATAGGATACAGCTTACCTACAGTCGATGGTTGTCACCCCTCCACTCTTATAGCGAGTTAGGGAGTCATAGAATGGGGATGTCAAGTAATGTCTTGGATTTTTTTTTGTTATTTGTAAATATTATATGGAATTATTTCGATATCGAGCGTGAAAACGGCACATCATTCCAAGGGTCTGTGAGCCCGGAATGGTCATTTGACCTTTTTGAGTTAACTGAGTCGGCACTCACGCGCGGTTGTGGATGTTCTCAAATGGGTGCACGGATTAAAAATATGACGGCACTGTTGCGTCCGGGATGACAACTTTACCAAAGAACGGTTCTAACCTCGACTAACACAGGTCGGCTACAAATTTTAATTTTGGGCGTTTTAAAAATGGAAACACTTTAGAAGGGATAAAATAAATTAATGATTTATTTTATTAAAACGTTTCCTTTTTTTTGAGTGGTGACCTAATCCTCCAGTATAAATTCATGCTTATGGAAAATTCGTAGGGTTAGCCTCATAACCCTACATGTTGAGAGAAAGATAGAGATTTTCCTTGGAGCTTGGGTGGAGGAGGACGAGTTGGTAGATGACGACGTGAACAATCGACACCCCTCGGATTTTGATGAATCCCTTCAACGTACACATCGGGACAATCGCCCGTCAACTGGTTTGAGGCAGGGGTTGTTATTTAATTATCCTCTTTCCCCATTCTTGATCTAGAACAATGAACGCGGATCAACCACGAACAAATTGATCTACGGATTCGTATTTTCTTACAGGAGGGTTTTCTTTGGGATTATTTGGGGGAATTAATCCCTGTTTTTTATTTATGTCGATCTCTGCTCCATTTAAGCCTATTAATGTGAGCGGATCAACACTGTGATGGTCGATAGCAGAGGTTCGTTTCTCAATTTTTTAATTGGATTTTCTCCCCCATTCTTTTCTCGTGCATGATTCATGTTCTTCGCAGGGTTACGAACAACGGATCGTTGTGCATCTGTTCCGCGACGCAACAATCCCAAATTGATGTTTCGGCACCACAACAACCTTTTGAAGGTGCGACGATGATGGCAGATGAGGAATCAGACCGGATCAATAAAGAGTCTTCTTTGAGCGTTCTTCATACGGGAAAATCAAATCGTGTTTTTGGAGATGATTAGAAACTGAAAACGACAGAAGCGGCTTCATCGTGTCAGGGAGACCTAAAGAATGATTTTTTTTGTGGCGATCGGACGGCCGGATCGATGATCAGAGATCCACGAGAGGCGCGCCAAAGAATGTCGTCGTTTCTCGAAATTTCCAGAATACACTCCGTGTATTTCCGAAGAACACATCATGTAGTGCTGGCGGCGGCGGCTAGGTTTCGGGGTCATAGAGGAATAACACAGTGTGTGACCCTGGTAACATGACATATTGGACTTTCCCCAAGGCTTGGTGTGTACTTTGGGTAGTGTACGGACATGGGGCGATCTACACGGCTTTAGGCGACACGACATGTATAGCTTGGAAGAGGCGACAACGTGAAGCTCGGCGTGTATCCAGGGGATACATGGACACAGGATAAAGTACACAGGTTGATAGCCGTGTACGAGAACACAACCAGTGACATGGGGCCAACCCTAGTCACTCAGACATGGCGTGTATATTTTCTACACGCCGTGTACTGAGTTTTCCTTCATGACCAACCTAAGACACGAGCCATTGTACACGTGCAGTACCT
The DNA here is from genome assembly GCA_963277665.1 of Viscum album. Classification (NCBI taxonomy): domain Eukaryota; kingdom Viridiplantae; phylum Streptophyta; class Magnoliopsida; order Santalales; family Viscaceae; genus Viscum; species Viscum album. The sequence goes on along the minus strand of OY728133.1, from coordinate 144,248,615 downwards.
GGGGTCAAACTACACGACTTGTATATTTTCTACACGACTTGTACTTTTTTCAAAACAGCATGGTCCTCTTGTTCACCATATCATAGATGCCTTTCGTTTGGTTTAGTGCCCCTTCTTCTCATTCCCCTCAAGGTCAGGCATCGTCTCCTTCTATAGGAGTATGATCTCTTCACCCGGACATTCTATAATAGAGTCGGAATCCATCCTAGTGGCCCAGAGCGAGATCCTCTATCCATTCATGACCCTAGGTAGAGTCATGCATCGAAGTGACCAACTCTACAGGGCGTTGATACTCTACCTAGCTGGTGAATCACCTAACTGGTGAATCTGGATGAGTCGTGGTATCCACCATGGCCCTGGTAGTGATCCTCATCTGTGTATCATGATCTATTCCAATCAGGAGTGTGTCTCCTGTAATGAGTGCTTCTATGTGTATCATGATCATTTCCACCCAGGAGTGTGTCTCCCGTAATTAGTGCAGCTACCGTTCATGGCGGTCCCCGACGAACAACACTTATCTGAAGGACTTCATCAGAGCTATAAGACTCGTGGAGTGTGTTCTCCCGGAACGAGTGCATCACGGAATATTCGAACAGAATCCCAAACAGGGGTATGCGGTTGTGTGAATGGTCTCTAGACCACGGGTCTAGTTTTTTAGTATATCTGGTTTGTTTTGTCCATTCTGTAGACATATACTAATCATATATGAATGTACCTTTACCTTGTTTTCTGCTTTGTGGTTTTCAGTGTCCTCTACTATGTATTGTTATACTCACCCCTTCACGGGCTTTGCCTACAGGTCTGGTGTCTTGTGTAGATGAGAAAACTTTTGACAGAGTCCGGGGCAAACTAGGACAGGACCGAGCTTTCAGAGTTCCCTACAGGCCGAGGTATTCCAATGGCTACAAGCAGCAGTCCCAATAAATTTTGTGTTTACACGTTGGAAATTGCAGTTTTCAGACTCTTGCTTGTTTGTTTTTGGTGGTATTGTATTGTGGCCTAGTTTAATTTTTAGTACTCTACCTTTCGTCATACTCTGTTGGATGGGGTTTAGTTGTATACATGCATTTTTGTTCCTTAGTATTTTATATTTCTACATTTGTGGTCTTGGAGATGTTTGCGTGTGTACAAGTACTTAGGAAATGCCTCCCATGTTAGTGATAAGCCTACTCGGTGCTAGTCACCAGCCCCTGCCATATTGGAGGCGGTCTTGGGGAGTCATGGTGCGGGCCCCACTGGGAGTGGTCATGATAGTTTGTATGAGGGAAAGAGATATGGATCAAGTTCCACTAGGGTGTTTTCAGTGTATTCAATTTTATTTTTCATTTCTGACACATTACTCTTAAATTGGCATGGTATTTTTTCCATATTATTTGGATATTGCATTTCATTAATTATTTACCATGAGATATTGGATTTTTTTGTTTATATATATTTCGTATGCTGTTATTTATTATTTTTTATGTTGGATAACATTATTCAAAAAGGTAATGTATCCCCATGAATGACATACCTAGATCTTGCTACAAGTCAATAACATCTGGAGTATGGGATGACACATTGGAGGTTATCTGTCCAACCAACTATGGGCACCAGTGTGTGGCACCATGTATGAGATGGTTCAAAGTGGTTTCAGAGCACCATTTTTTCTAATTCTTATATTTTACTATTTGGGAATTGTATAAATTATAATAGTACAATTTGGGGTATAGTAAGGAGCCCATTTATGGAAATTTCAACTTCTTGTCAGGGGGAATATCTATGTACACATTGTGGGATTATTGTTATTTATGTTTATTGTTACATTTTTTATATTTTATAATTCTGGGTGACACACATATATTGTGTTGTAATTTTATTATGATATCCTAATAATTGTTTCATGGATTGGAATGGAACATGAGTGGTGTCTATATTTATCACTATATGAACTTAATAATTATCAATGCATCATTCTAATCATGCATTAGAACATGTGTTATGGGTATATTGTTGAACTACAACTATTTTCCATTAGAAATTGAATAGAAAATTGATCTTAATATGAAATTGGGAATTAAAAAATGAAAAAAAAATCTATTTGGTGGATTTAAAACATATAATGTGTTTAACCTTGTTAACTATGACCTATGTGTTGTATTTTTGTGGTTTACTATCGCATTTTAGTTTTGATCGAGCAACAACATTTGGCGAAAATACATTTTTTGACTATTCTGTGGTTTTTCCTCTTACCAAAATGTATTACTATTATTAACCTTAATTTAAGGTGCATTCTTATATTCATATATAGTATGTATAAATGATGACACATAATGAGGAGATTACCAGGGGAATGGCTATGAATATTCCTCTAATTATGGAACTTGAGGCATTGATTTTTCATGTTGAAGAAGACTTGTAGATATTCTGAGAGAACATATCTAATTTCATGAAATTCATAGAAAAAGACATACAGTGGGTTTTGAAAAGAATTTATAACAAGATAGTGTTGTTTCATTTGTATCAAAATATGACATTTACTAAAGAGTTTAGACCTAAAGAGGATGATTTATTGGTTGAGTTGATGGAAATGATGCTAGGAAATTTAAAAACTCATATAGAAATGACTGTTACATTTACTGGTAAAATGCTATGATAAATAATGACAATCTTCTGAGAAATTCATTCTTGGACTGGACATCCTAATTTAATTCTAAAAAATTAATTTATGGATTAGTACATGAATAACACTTTTCTAGAGACACTAGTGTAGGAAAATGTAATTGATTTTATGCTCCTGACTAAATGAATCATGTCCGAGATGGATTATGCAAGATGCCTCATTGAAAAAAAATTACTTTCTCCTAATTTGATAGAATATGATGCGACTATGGTGAGATTCTTTTCATGATAGAATAATGTGAGATATTAAATCCCATGTTATCCTTTTAGATTTATATATGTTTCCATGTTGGTGGTTGAGGCTCTCATTGCACAAGGGAACATGAAATATGATTCAAGAATTGGAAATATAGTTTCTACTAAATGATCAGAAGGCATAACTTCTGAGATCATGATGCACCATTATTAAAGCTTTAATGAGATTATTGGATTGTAGAGTACACATACAAGAGGTATGGATGCATATAACCCTACAGAAGTGATCTATAATCAGTGTGATAGGCTAAGACAATATCAAAGAAATTTTAGCTTACCACCAGCAGATTATCGGTCTTGTATTTGGGTGTGACATAAAGAGTAGTTTGATAGGTCACATTGATAGACGTGTAATGAGGGTGCAGCTCGATAGAGTCATAATGTAGGAAAGGGGTCTTCTACACCATATAATACATGAAGCTATAGTTATAATGGAAAATATTTCTATGACCGAGAACATGGCTCTTATGGTTATGAGTAACCATATGAGTAGAGTAGTTCCACTTAGGGGATTTATATGACAACACATGGGGAAGGGGTTAGAATGTTGCATGAGATTCATCAAACAATTTTGGATTGGGAGGATATGCTATCAATAATGAAATGTATTATACATGTAGCTTCTATATTGTCTAGTTCCTTATTGGATACTGGTTCCACTTATTCATTTATGTGTACAAAACATGTTAGTAATATGATCACGGAGGTGGAGTTTCTAAGTGGGGTTCTTACTATAAATACACACTTTAGATTATGGTCTATAGACATGTTTCTATCCAATGGATTTTATCTTGAAGATAGGGATTATCATTATTTTGTATGACCACTATATTCTTTAATTGAATCTCTTCAACATTATTTTGGATATGGACTCACTACTCCTATACTGATAATCCATCTATTTCTACAATAAGTGACTGACATATATAACTCATAAGGGTGACAAACACATTCATTATGCAGAGTGTGATTTCTAGTAAGGATAAAATGTTATAATCACTAAATAAACATGATATCTTAGAGCCCAGGTTTCTAGTTAATTTCTATATGATGTAGGAAAGTGTTATACTATTCCACCAATGATTGAATAGTTTTAGGATACTTCACCTGATGATTTCTTAGTGCTCCTACCTAATAGGGACGTGGAATTTAATATTTAACATGTGTTAAGGGATGTGAAATTATATAATAATTCATATAGAAAGGAACCAATAGTTCTTAAAGATCATAGGACTTATATGTTGGAGTTTGAGGATAAAGGGTTTATCTTTGGATGTATGTATCCTTTTAGATCACCTATGGTTTTTGAAAATAAGGATGATGAGATAATTCTCTTATGTGTCGATTAACGATGGTTCAAAAAATTTCAATAATGAACTAGTATACTCTACTATATATTTATGATATATTCAAAAAGAGAAGCATAGTTTTTGTGTAATTGAATATAAACATGAGATCAGGGTATCATTAGTAGAGTTCTTGGAAATATGATATACATGGAAGTGCTTTCAAATACAAGTACAATCTATATGAGTATTTCATTGTGGATTTTTATTTTATTATTTTACCATTATATTTTATTTCCTTGATGAGTATGACTATTCTTTCATAACAATATCAGTTTTTTTTTGTTTTTGGATTACATATTGGGGTAATCGAATATTCATGAAAACCAATACAAACATCTTGGAATCATCCTAATTACATTGAAAGATAATCGACTATACACTAGGATATCTATGTATCATTTTTAGATGGATCATTTATACATCATAGGACACATCGTCATAGAGGAAAGAGTTTTAGTGGAACCACATATTTTCTAGATACTGGTACTTTAGTATCATTCAAATAACATATTCAGAAAGCAAACATATTTAAGGATTGCATGATATTAAAGGATATTTAACCATGAAATTTCTTTTTTTTTCTATAGATAATTTCAGTGACAAAAAAGAAATGAATAATCTAGGAATGAATTAGAATCGTTTGATAAGGACTTTATATGAGCAGAACAAATGGTTTACATCAGCACCAATCTGGATCCTACCTAGGTGTGTTGATGTGTACATGGTGTATTGTAAATATTCTGGGATCTATCATGGAACAATTTTGATATAGGGAGAGATGATTGTGGCATTTGGGTCTCGTAAGACAAAGCCGCATGAATTCTACTACCTTACCAATGACCTCTAGTTGGAAACAATGATTTACGTTATGTTGTGTTGGAGACACTATCTATTGGGTTAGAAGGTTATGGTGTTTCTAGTTCATATGATTTTAAAGAATATCTTCTGGCACAAAGAGTCGAATATTCTTTAGTAACGATGAGCCATGTATATGATGTTATTTTATTTTTAGTTAGCATGTATACATGGGAAATGAAAATGTCTTACTAATAAAATAAAAGGATAAATTAGACATATGTTGTTTAATAGTATAGTAATGAGTGTAAAATGATGATTTTTATGGCTGAGATGCACATTGTGGTTCCATAGAGTCAGGAGAAAATGACTGTCATTTCAGTTTTAGTGGATTCCACTCAATTGAGATATATCTAATGAAACTAGTCTATGAGTGAATAATGTTTTAAATGGAGGGAAAACCAAAAACGTGGGGATAAATCATTATATTAGATCATATATTCAGACATGATCAGTTAGTTCAATAATCATGTTGTTGTACCTATGAGCATGCAATAGGAGTTGATGTCGAAATTTAATACCTTGAAGTGGGAAGTAAGTACATGGGATTCTGAAATGTATGATGAACTACGATGATAGTTTTGGTGGATCAAATTTAATTAATCGATAAAAAGGATCGAGACCAAATGCTACAATAGTTCACTGGAGGAGGTACGTCATCAATGACATGGAGGATTGCTACTGTCATTGCTCATGCTTGAATTGATGGGGGCGACATGGACCATAATGTTGTAGTGGGTCTTCAAAATATTTTTAGGACGAATGAAACTATCTAGGCTATTATATATTGACTAAAAAATTAATAATATTTCTTTCTAATAAGGTATATGTTCTTAGACGTGCAGTATGGAGACTTGAATGTTAGGTTGACAGTACATTTACAAGGATTGCAATGAACAATAGTTTTAGATCATGAATAAAATTTTAATTTATCATTCTATAATGGAATAAAAAAAGATCATGCTACATATTTATTATTACTTATGTAATTTCACAAATAGTTACATGGGATGTCAGAGAGAAATATATATTTTCATTAGGAAAGGCTACGTTGCTGTGTTCTTGAAATTTTTAGGCCTTAGGAGATGCACATTGCTTTAGTTGATTTTTACTATAAGAATAGTTATCAAGAAAATATATTGATGGATACATATGAGTCTGTTTATGGTAGGCCATGAATATAACTAATATGATGGATTGAGGTATGTGATTCAGAGTTATTGGGTTATAGTCTCGTGTAGGATACATTGAAGTAGGTACAAATAAATCAATAACATATGGTTATGGCATAGTGTAGACAGAAGAAATATAAAGATATAAATTTAAAACCCCTACTGTAAATAGAGTTTGTCTAGTTTTTCCTTCAATTTTTGGCTAAGTAGGTTCACCTAATGATACATATAAAGGGTAAGTTGGATCCCAAGTTTGTTGGACGACTAGATATTGTAGAGAGAATTGGGCCGATAGAGGAACAATTGAATTTTCAACATAAATGTAGTTATATTCAAGATACATTCCATGTATCATAACCACAATGTTATCATCTTAATCATTCTCATCTGATGAATTTGGATGATATTAATCTTGTCATAGATGTTTCATTTAGGATCATCTAATATATACACTAGATCATAGTGAAAAAGTGTAGCGATGATAGGCCATGTTGGTTGTTTTTGTATTATAGAAACAAGGTCACATATAAATGGAATAATGGGAATGGGAAACATATATACATGATTAGAGGGCCAATATTGTTTTCAATTAGAATCATATAAATGCATGGATGTGCATCTCAGGGATGATCTTTTATAAGGTCGATATATTATAAGTTCCAGAATTTTGCAGGTACTTTTTTCCTTAATTTCATTTTATTTCAACCTTAGTAACCAAATCATGTTCGGAGATAAAAAGATATTTGTTGAAAAATATTTCCTAAATTTAAGGGTTTTATTCATTTTTTAATTAAATAATTCTGGGTATAAATGGTTTTCATGGTAAAAATGAGTTTCTAATGTGTTTAGAGGTTTTAAATGGAAAATAGGATAAAAATAAACTACAAAATATTTACATGTTGTTTGTGGATGTCACACTTCATGTAATTTTTCTTAGGGTTTAATAAAATAAATAAGAGGTGACATATTTTTTTTGAGGGAATCCATATTTATAATTAATTGATGTGTTAATGGGTGATACATCCCAGAAAATCCTAAACAACAGTTTTAAATTACCTATGTCGATAAATATTTTTTGAATCTATAGTAGATCTTCTTGTCGTAAACTTAACAAACGCTCCATGTGATTTTGGAGTGAGAAAACCCCTTTTGGGAATCCTATTTATGCAATCAATTCTTCATAAAATCATTATGTTTGGATTTAGTCATTCTCTTCATTCTTTTCTAAACCCTTGTAAAATGACCACTTGGAGAAATTAGGTTTTTTGTTTTAATCTTTGTCGACCCTGATCTTGGAATATCATAGAGTCCATCCAAACAATTCCTCCTTTGTGTTGGTCATTGTAATTGTTGTGGGAAATTCAGTTAATTGTATATATTTTGATACTAAAATACAATAGACATGATTTGGATTACCTTCATGCATGTTTTAGAATCGATCAATTAGTTTAGAAATTGAAGTCCTTAATGTAATTATTTGAATTGGTGAATTAATATATTTAGGAATTTTTAAATTTCAAGATTTTGGGATATTGATATTATGGTTTTCACTATTTTATTATGTAATTATATTATTGGTTTTGAGGTTATTATATTAAGAAATTAATTAGAGTACATGTTATTAGATATTGATATTATGGTATGGAGATAATTACATATAGAATTAATTGGGAGATATTCACTTTATGAACTAAAATAATTAATTATTTAATTAATAATGAGATATTAAAATTGTGTGTATGAATAATAATTTGGTGAATTTATTATTAGATTTTGATATTTTATAAATATTCAATATTTATTGAGTAAATTAACTGGTGGTTGAGATATATGTATTATGGTATTATTAAGATATATGTGAATTTTAATTGGTGAATTCTATCAAGGAACTTTACCAAATTATTCTAAATGGTATGAATCTATTTCAATTTTTGTTATTAAACATAGAATGGAAACAGGGAAATTCAGACAAGTATAATGAGTGGTAACATGGTTTTTAAATTTTGATAATTAATGAATAGTAACATGGTCATTCATTTTTTTGAAATAATGAATGGTATTATGGAAATTCAATTTTAATAATTGGTGAATGGTAACATGCACATCAAATTATATATTATTTAGTGGTGGTGGGTAACGTTGACATTTTAGTAGGTATAATGAATAGGGACATAGTCATTTAAGTATCATAATTAATGAATTGTAACATGGTTATTCATTTACATGAAATAAATAATGGTAACATGGTCGTTCATTACATTTAATTACTTAAATATAACATGGGTATTAATTGGTGAAAATAATAATGGTAACATGAACATTAAGAAACGTGATATATCATAATTATAATTAGATTCTAACATATGCTGATTAATGTATTATTTTGTGAGTGTCTATAGGAATATGAGGGTTTTTTTAAAATTAATTTTAATTGAAAATTTTATTACAATTAATTTAGTCATTTCAATTATTTCTTTACTCAACTAAATGTACTATAATTGACTAAATATTTTTTTAACACAATTTTTGATGGCCTTCTGAGTTTTATTCACAACCTACTCGGGATGCCTGATCGGTACCCAAATATAAATTTTTTATAAAAGAAGGTTAAAGTAAATTTCCATACTATATATGTATTATTTTATGTGGGGTAAGGATGAGGTAATGAGAAGTGGTTCAGGATACTCTGGGGAGTCATCCGTGAATTTATTTTCAGTTTTAATTTTGACATATTCCATTTTAGTTCACATAATTTTTTTGGATATTTTTTTCTTGCATTGTTTACCCTTAGATATTAGAGTTTCAAACTGATATATACTTCCTCATAAATTGATTATTATTTTTATTAGTGTATAAATGTAATCAAAGAGGGAATGGTCCCCTCTTGAAATAAATATCAGACCCTCGCTACTATTCGGAAGCCTCTGGCATATAGGGAGGCCCACATGAGGTCATGTGACAAATCGGATCCGGGCACTCGCATGTGGAACATACGTCAGGACGTTACACACATATTCCTAAAAAAATTATAGGATTTCCAAATAATTTTATTGTTCTGAATAATTGAACCTGATTATTAATCTAGTTTATTTGTGGTCATTATATATTCAAATCCATTGTAATATTACATAATAAAAATGTGTGTTATCCTACAAAATCCAACATGATATTTAAACAAGGTGTTCTTTATAAGGGAACATACACCAAAAATTAAATTTTTGGATGAGATATACTCAACATGCACTTTTGGGGATAAAACCCATAAATGTATCTATTCCAAAACTATATCAAATCGTTGTATACATAATGAAGTTATTGACTATTAAAATGAAACTACTTAATTAACCAATACATTGGACCTTCTCTTACATAGTGAATTGTCATTAGGGTCCACACTAAATTTTTCTCCTCTTAGTTTCCACTATTATCTGAAACATTCTCTAATACCCAATATATTGACTCATGATGTTTATTCCAAAATATTAAATCTTATTTTTTGAATATCCAATAAATAAAATAATTATCAATGGAAGAATCATATAGGTTTGAAATCATTGTAATCATGGCTTCATAAATATATTTTATTTAAGACCTATATAACATCACCGAAAATGTTCATTAAATTTTGTTCCTTTCAGATAAATATCATTGTTAATACAGATGTTCTTAACCATGGTAATTGAAAAAAAAAATAATTGTGGGATTAGATGCTTGGAAATCATAAATAAGGTAGATATCATTTATCTGTTAAGAATTATGTGATTATAAGGTTACAATTGCATAATAGTAATATTTTAAAACCATTCCTAGAATATAATAAATTACAATCATGGTACATGAAATTTAACATGTGGCTTCATAAGACATTAATCATAATGGAGTAAAAAATCATGAGCCATGAATGAAAAACATGGAAACATGATATATGTTTCTGTCATACACAAATGAATATAATCTAATTTCCCAATTAACATTTCATTAAAAATTATGTCATTTTATATCAGTTTCACTCACTGTTCCACTATTACATTAATCTAGGGTTACATGTAAGAGTATCGTTGTCGAAAAAGTCCCGTATTGAATAGGTTTCATAGCCCATTATAGTAATTATTATATTATGAGATATCTATTTTTACCTAATTAATTTTATGGATATATAAATATTGGACCACACATCAGATAAAGAAAATAATAAAATTTTGTTACATATGACCAAAAAACGGTCAACGTAGCATATCCCATGGAATGGAATCAAGTTTCAAAAAAATTGCTACATTTTTAATAGAATAATATTTTAAATAAAGGCTTTGATAAACTTGGTGTCATCCTAATAATAAATAGTACATGAAATGAATAAGAATTATATCATTGGATCATGTTTATAGTAAATCATAACAAAAATCTAAAGGATTTTATCATTGATGAATTGAAATACCATTGAAATATCATTTAAAATATTCTTGAGAATTTTTTTTCAATATAAAAATCAAAACATTAAAATATAAATAATTTAAATATGGTTAAAATGAAAATAAATTGAATTATGTAATTTTTTATGTATTGAATTCAAACCATGAGTACTCATTATGGCAATAATTTTTTTTCATTAGAAATATTTTTTATAAATTCTTCATGTAACATATTGTATAAAAGTAAAATATTCATTGTCAATAAAATGAAAATAATATTACTATTAAACCACATTATAAAAAATACATAATGGATAAAAATTAATATAAAAAATTTTAAAATATTTTTAAAATATTTTTGAAATCATCTTACGAAAACATTCAACTATAATAAAAATGGATTCCGACCGAAAATATATATAATGTCACTTATATAAAAAAAATTAATACCCTGAAAAATGATAAAGAATATTGAAAATAAATACTTTAATATCCATAATTAACTAAATTATAATAAAATTCATTGTATTTATAACATATAGATGTTATAATATCATTATCATAAATATGATTTCAATAAATTTAAATAAATTAGGAGATTATAACATATTTGAATTAACAATTTACTAACATATGAATCTTAAGATATTAAAATAATGAACCATTGATGGATATTTAAATCACATAAATTTAATGATAGTCAATATAATATGACTTCATCATTTCTATATACTGCAAATAAAATTTACAAGTGTTGAAATATATCATGTATCTCAACAAAATAAAAGTGTAGAAAAAATAACATAACTCATGTCTAAATTTTTTCAATAGAATAATTGAATCTTGTATTATAAATTGAAATTAAATATAACTATATAATGTAGTCATTAAAATACATATTATATCATTTATACTTCACTTATATCATTTTAACACCTTTTTTAAATAATTATTTCTCTAAATTAAATACTTTGGGCACTAAATATTTGTTTATTAATGAGAATTTTCGTTCAGTAGTTCTGGTACATTTAATGTTATCATGGTTCCATTATTTAAAACTTTTTATTACTCATATAATTAATATATATATAAATATATTGAATAAATATATATTTTTATTTTTCTATAAATTTTATAATTAGAAAATGGAAAACATGTTTCATGGGGATTGTAGGATGTACATACACATGAGAATTTTTATTAAATTCATAAAAATATAACAAAAGGGTGTTAATTAATAAGTAAAATTTATAAACTGATTATTATATAATATATAGATAAAATATATTCATCAAATTTCTTCTTATAGTTCTCCATGTTAATTGGATAAAAAAAATGAATAACATTGCTTCGTGGATAGGGTAGTATGTCACGACCCATCATCGGGGCCTATGCTGTGACTACCCCAAGCCCACCTTCCATAAGCTAGGGGATGACGACTAGCACCAAAGTCGTAAATCCCTATACTGGGAAGGCATTTCCTTTATATAAGTAAAAAAACACAACATAGTACTCAAATGAAGTAAGAACAAGTAAAACAATACACAAAAGTAAGTGATGAAACAAAAGGGGCCTGAAATTCAAGACCAATAGTGAGTGCATTATAACTGAAATACTATTACAATAACATTAAACTAAAGCTACAACCACTAAGTAATCCTCCGGGAATCCCACCTGAAGGGTGGGTACAGAGGGTCTCCCTAGCACCTCAGGTCTATCTGTCTGCTCCATGTACGTTCTGCTGAGTGGTCCACATCTGGGTACTGTCCAGCTCCACAAGTCTCTACCATGATCAGTGCTGTCCATCGTCTTCATCCAACACAATGTTGTGCGGGCATATCCCGTGGAGGTGTGAGTATAACAATATTTAGTAGGGACCCCGAGACCCCATATGTCTCCCAGAATCCACGAAGGATAAACCATAAAAGGAAAGATAAAATCCCATTGTATTAACCAACACTACTTATCTATATGCCCATATATATACAAAAGTCATAAATTCGTATTCAACTTTAACTCTCGAGCCCAACCACAACCCATTCCACAATGGAAAGAATTCAATCACACCGATAGTAATAATTGAAAGTCACGACTAAGCTCACACAGGTATAGAAAACAAGAAGAGGGGTGGAGAGGATTAGATGTAGCCCATGAATCGTATCTTATGCCTATCTTATTTAGGATCCTAGTACATAAGTCGTCATTTCCAAAACCACGGAGGATCCAGGTACAGAAGTCTTCGCTGCCAAAACCACAGAGGATCCAAGTACAGTAGTTCTCGCTGTCGAACCCACAGAGGATCCAAGTACAGTAGTCATCATTTCCGAACCCATGGATGATCAAAGTAGAGTGTTCATCACTGTTTAACTGACGGAGGATCCATGTACAATAGTCATCGTCATCGAAACCACAAAGGATACTTGTACGGTAGTCATCACAGTTGCAACTCTCTCTAGGATTCCCGCACACAGCACACTCGATTCCGGGAGGGTCCGCTCCTCAACCGAAGGGGTTGATACATGAAATATCAAGAAGTCCAAAGTTAATGTATCCTGCAGTTTTTTATCGTCAAGAGGAACTCGTCGCAACATACGGCGCGTCAATCGGACGCACGATCTGAGAGATATTGGCTTTTCTGTTATAGGGGCCCTGTTGGAAATATTCACGTTCAAAACCCATTCATTTTCTAAAATCACCCAAAGAAATTATAAATTATTTTAAAAGGACCACATGATCACGTGGGTCCCATTTCCATAGACGGTGCATCAATCAGATGTACGGTGGTTTTGTAATTCCCGTTTAAGTGAAAGCTGGCCCGACCCAGTTTGGGGGGGTCCGACCCAGCTAAGGGTCGGACCGACCCATTGAAGTGTGCAGCCCAGCTCGAGGGGCGTGACCTGGCTCGGCGCAGTGTGGCACAACCCGACCACAACTCGGCCCAGCTGGTCGAGAACTGTGTGTGTGTGTGGGGGGGGGGGCGACCGTCGGTCTCCCGAACTAGCAGTGCTTCCCACATGTCCGGCCGGCCGAAGTCGACCGGTCTTCCTGGAACGAGCGGGCTGCATGGGTTGGTCGTGGTTCCTCCAGTGTGTCACCCTCATAGAACTGCGGGTCTTCCTAGCCCGGTCGGCCGGTTTTTGGCTGGTTAGTCAGCTGAGCGGCCCATTGAACGCGGGCCTCAGTCCTACTCAATGCGGCGCCCTCATTGTGCCGCAGTATCTTCGGTCTGGCCGGCTTAGCCAGCCGGTTCTTCGTCTGCCAAGTGGCCCGTGGTTGCGGCCCACAGTTCAACCGCACGTGGCAGGTGTGTGGCCACCTCCTTCACTCATCACTGCCTCTTCCAATGTGCCTCTATCGTGAATAAATTCAGGAAATCATCGGAGGGTCGTCAGGCCATGTTCGTTCTTCCCTCACCCACCGCGTTAGGGGGTAACAATTGGCCAAAGTTTATCCAAATAAAATAAACAAAAACATGATAATTTATTCAAATATAAATTAAAAGAAACCCCTACCTCGAAATAAGGTTCAGGGTAATTAGGCATCGTGGAAGACGGTGTCACGGGGAGATGACGTCAACTCGTTGACGTCGGGAAAGAAGGAGCCGATGATGGCATGTCGTCGGCATTCCTTGTGGTTGGATCCTTCTCCTTTGGCCTGGCCGAAGTTCGTAATAGATGATCATCATTCCTCAGTGGTTCTTAATTTTATGGATGGTGTTCTTCGTTGAAGATTGGAACTCCTCCTTCAAATTCTCAAGTGCTCTCCCAAAATCCTCTCAACACAACAAATGCCCCAAAATAAAATGATAGCAATGACTATTATTTTATTCACACATGTAATTCAAAACTCAAAATTTTTAATTAATTAATTGAAGAGTTTTAATTAATTAATTAAAATGTTTTGGAAAATATTAAGGAGAGAGAGGGAGGGGAAGAGATCTCATTCAATATAGGGGAGTTGTCGAATTATTTAAAGGGGGTGTTAATAGGGAGTTGAGGTGAGGTGATATGTTATGGCACGTGTAGGCCCCACCAAACAAATATCCATTCATGAGAGGATATGTGGGTGAGGGCCCCAACAATAACTTCCCCATATAGGATTTATCTACCCAAGATAAATAAAATTCTTTACAACAATTTTATTTAACTTTTTTTTTATTAAACCCCAAAAATTAACTTTCTACCCGCATAAAACGCAATGGAGGTAAAGGTCCCCTTTAGAGAATATCGGTGCTACGAGTTCGTCGGTGCCCTCAGATATCAATTTTGAGAACTGGTTCAATGGATATAAAATCCCTCACGTACATTTACAGAACGTACCCGAACCAAGCCTCAGAAATTGATTTTGGACACACAAGGCCTCAGTATCTAGTGCCGTTCGAAACCGAAGACTCGTAAAATTCCAAAGTATTTATGAAAAAAAATTCCTTAGAATTTCTAGGTCTTTAAATAGTAAATATGCATGCATAACAGACATTATTGTTTTCTAAAAGACTGGATGGTAAATGGTAGATAATATATTATAAGTACATAATCAAAATATTATAATAAATATTATATATAAAATATAAATCCTCTATAGTATCCATCCATTAATAATGATGATAGAAAACCAATTGTAACACAATGTGTATGTGGTAGTACACACATACTCCTGAGTTATACATTCACTTATGATTTTATGGAATAAAGGGTGGATATTGGTAGTTACATAATCATAATAAAATATATGTTTATTTTGTATAAGCATGTTTTTCATTTATGATATATTCCACATATATGGAGGAGGTATTATATGAAATAAATTGAATGAGTTTGGGTATGGCGATTACCTCTTCTACACGAGTCCTACTACAAATATTTACATACAACAAATAAAATGATTTTTAAGAATAACATCCTTGAGAAATGACATATAGGTAAGTTGAGAAGATAATGTGGCATGTAATTGTCATTATAGAATGGCCAATGTGATTTAATGAAGAACAATGAGTGCATCCTTTTATAAATATGGGGGGATAAAGTTGTAATTTATTAATTATTTGATATAAAATAAAAAAAATTCAATGAAAATAATTCCATATAAATAGAAATTTTAATATGGGTTGGTAAGAGGTGGATTAATTTCAATATAATCAAAATTATAAAATAGTTAATAGTAATTTTTATATTTTTCTCTTTGTGTGACCCCTAATATACTAGTTCAAACAATAACTAAAGAAAAAATATTATACTATTTTTTCTATTCAATATGAAAAAATGACTATGACCATAATAAAGAACTGTAAACGATGATTAAAATTACGGAATAAATTATATTATAAAAAATTATTATAGTTGGAATATAATACTTTTATAATTAACACTGAAAACCAAACGAAATTTTTTTTTCATGAAAAAATAATTTCTAAAGTATAATATTTGATACAAAATAATCCAGGTACAATTACTCCAAGTTATATTGAATGTATTATGAATAATTTTAATGATGTAGTTTTATTTATTAAACAGTTTTTTAAAAAATAATATTTGTAAAAGCATTAAAATAAATTATCATTTTCTATAAATAATGTTATTTTTCCTCTTACCAAAATGTGTTACTGTTATGAACCTTATCTTAAGGTGCATTTTTATATTCATATATAGTATTTATAAATGATGACACATAATGAGAAGATTACCAGGGGAATGGCTATGAATATTCCTCTAATTATGGAACTTGAGGCACTGATTTTTCTTGTTGAAGAAGACTTGTAGATATTCTGAGAGAACATTTCTAATTTCATGAAATTCATAGAAAAAGACATACGGTGGGTTTTGAAAAGAATTTATAACAAGATAGTGGTGTTTCATTTGTATCAAAATATGGCATTTACTAAAGAGTGTAGACCTAAAGAGGATGATTTATTTGTTGAGTCAATGAAAATGATGCTAGGAAATTTAAAAACTCATATAGAAATGACTGTTACATTTACTGGTAAAATGCTATGATAAATAGTGACAATCTTCTGAGAAATTCATTCATGGACTGTACATCCTAATTTAATTCTAAAAATAATAATTTATGGAGTAGTACATGGATAACACTTTTCCAGAGACACTAATGTAGGATAAAGTAATTGATTTTATGGTCCTGAATAAATGAATCACGTCCGAGATGGATTATGCGTGATGCCTCATTGAACAAAAATTACTTTCTCTAGATTTGATAGAATATGATGCGACTATGGTGAGATTCTTTTCATGATGGAATAATGTGAGATATTAAATCCCAGGTTATCCTTTTAGATTTATATATGTTTCCAAGTTGGTGGTTGAGGCTCTCATTTCTCAAGGGAACATGAAATATGATTCTAGAATTGGAAATATAGTTTCTATTAAATGATCAGAAGGCATTACTTCAAAGATCATGGTGCACCATTATTAAAGATTTAGTGAGATTATTGGATTGTAGAGTACACATACAAGAGGTATGGACGCATATAACCCTAATGAAGTGATCTATAATCAATGTGATAGGCTAATACAATATCATAGAAATTTTATCTTACCACCAGCATATTATCAGTCTTGTATTTGGGTGTGACATATAGAGTAGTTTGATAGGTCACATTGATAGACGTGTAGTGAGGGTGCAGCTCGATAGAGTCATAATGTGGGAAAGGGGTCTTCTACACCATATAATACGTGAAGCTATAGTTATAATGGAAAATATGTCTATGACCGAGAACATGGCTCTTATGGTTATGAGTAACCATATCAGTAGAGTAGTTCCACTTAGGGGAGTTATATGACAACACATGGGGAAGGGGTTAGAATGTTGCATGAGATTCATCAAACAATTTTGGATTTGGAGGATATGCTATCAATAATGACATGTATTATACATGTAGCTTCTATATTGTCTAGTTCCTTATTGGATACTGGTTCCACTTATTCATTTATGTCTACAAAACATGTTAGTAATATGATCACGGAGGTGGAGTTTCTAAGTGGGGTTCTAACTATAAATACACAATTTAGAGGATGGTCTATAGACATGTTTCTATCCAATGGATTTTATCTTGAAGATAGGGATTATCATTATTTTGTATGACCACTATATTCTTTAATTGAATCTCTTCATCATTATTTTGGATATGGACTCACTACTCCTATACTTATAATCCATCTATTGCTACAATAAGTGACTGAAATATATAACTCATAAGGGTGACAAACACATTCACTATGTAGAGTGTGATTTCTAGTAAGGATAAAATGTTATAATCACTAAATAAACATGATATCCTAGAGCCCAGGTTTCTAGTTAATTTCTATATGATGTAGGAAAGTATTATATTATTCCACCAATGATGGAACAGTATTAGGATACTTCACCAGATGATTTCTTAGTGATCCTACCTAATAGGGACATGGAATTTAATATTTAACATGTGTTGAGGGATGTGAAATTATATAATAATTCATATAGAAAGGAACCAATAGTTCTTAAATATCATAGGACTTATATGTTGGAGTTTGAGGATAAAGGGTTTATCTTTGGATGTATGTATCCTTTGAGATCACCTATGGTTTTTGAAAATAAGGATGATGAGATAATTCTCTTACGTGTCGATTAACGATGGTTCAAAAAATTTCAATAATGAACTAGTATACTCTACTATATATTTATGATATATTAATGAAGAGAAGGATATTTTTTGTGTAATTGAATATAAACATGAGATCAGGGTATCATTAGTTGAGTTCTTGGAAATATGATATACATGGAAGTGCTTTCAAATACAAGTACAGTCTATATGAGTATTTCATTGTGGATTTTTATTTGATTAATTTACCATTATATTTTATGTCCTTGATGAATATGACCATTCTTTCATAACAATATCAGTTTTTTTTGTTTTTGGATTACATATTGGGGTAACTGAATATTCATGAAAACCAATACAAACATCATGGAATCATCCTAATTACATTGAGAGATAATCGACTATACACTAGGATATCTATGTATCATTTTTAGATGGATCATTTATACATCATAGGACACATCGTCATAGAGGAAAGAGTTTTAGTGGAACCACATATTTTCTAGATACTGGTACTTTAGTATCATTCAAATAACATATTAAGAAAGAAAACATATTTAAGGTTAGAATGATATTAAAGGATATTTAACCATGAAATTTATTGTTTTCTATAAATAATTTCAGTGACAAAAAAGAAATGAATTATCTAGGAATGCATTAGAATCTTATGATAAGGACTTTATATGAGCAGAACAAATGGTTTACATCAGCACCAATCTGGATCCTACCTAGGTGTGTTGATGTGTACATGGTGTATTTTAAATATTCTGGGATCGATCATGGAAAAATTTTAATATATGGAGAGATGATTGTGGCATTTGGGTCTCTTAAGACAAAGCCGCATGAATTCTACTACCTTACCAATGACCTCTAGTTGGAAACAATGATTTATGTTATTCTGTGTTGGAGACACTATCTATTGGGGTAGAAGGTTATGGTTTTGATTGTTCATATGATTTTAAAGAATATCTTCTGGCAGAAAGAGTCGAATCTTCTTTAGTAACGATGAGCCATGTATATGATGTTATTTTATTTTTAGTTAGCATATATACATGGGAAATGAAAATGTCTTACTAAAAAAATAATAGGATAAATTAGACATATGTGGTTTAATAGTATAGTAATGAGTGTAAAATGATGATTTTTATGGCTGAGATGCACATTGTGGTTCCATAGAGTCAGGAGAAAATGACTGTCATTTAAGTTTTAGTGGATTCCACTCAATTGAGATATATCTAATGCAACTAGTCTATGGGTGAATAATGTTTTAAATGGAGGGAAAACAAAAAGGTGGGGATACATCATTATAATAGATCATATATTCGGACATGATCAGTTAGTTCAATAATCATGTTGTTGTACCTATGAGCATGCAAGAGGAGTTGATGTCGGAAGTTAATGCCTTGAAGTGGGAAGTAAGTACATGGGATTCTGAAATGTATGATGAACTACGATGATAGTTTTGGTGGATAAAAATTAATTAATCGATAAAAAGGATCGAGACAAAATGCTACAATAGTTCACTGGAGAAGGTAGGTCATAAATGACATGGAGTATTGCTACTGTCGTTGCTCATGCTAGAATTGATGGGGGGCGACATGGACCATAATGTTGTAGTGGGTCTTCAAAATACTTTTAGGACGAATGAATCTATCTAGGCTATTATATATTGACAAAAACATTTATCATATTTCTTGCTAATAATGTATATGTTCTTAGATGTGCAGTATGGAGACTTGTATGTTAGGTTGACAGTACATTTACAAGGATTTCAATGAACAATAGTTTTAGATCATGAATAAAATTTTAATTTATCATTATATAATGAAATTCGAAAAGATAATGCTACATATTTATTATTAATTATGTAATTTCAGAAATAGTTACATGGGATGTCAGAGAGAAATATATATTTTCAATAGGATAGGCTACGTTTTTGTGTTCTTGAATTTTTTAGGCCTTGGGAGATGCACATTGCTTTAGTTGATTTTTACTATAAGAATAGTTATCAAGAAAATACATTGATGGATACATACGAGTCTATTTATGGTAGGCCATGAATATAACTAATATGATGGATTGAGGTATGTGATTCAAAGTTATTGGGTTATAGTCTCGTGCATGATACATTGAAGTAGGTACAAATAAATCAATAACTTATGGTTATGACATAGAGTAGACAGAAGAAATATAAAGATATAAATTTAAAACACCTACTTTATATAGAGTTTGTCCAGGTTTTCCTTCATGTTTTGGCTAAGTATGTTCACCTCATGATACATATAAAGGGGAAGTTGGATCCCAAGATTGTTGGACGACTGGATATTGTAGAGAGAATTGGGACAATAGAGTAACAATTAAATTTTCAACATAAATCTAGTTATATTCAAGATACATTCCATGTGTCATAACCACAATGTTATCATCTTAACCATTCTCATCTGATGAATTTGGAGGATATTAATCTTTTCATAGATTTTTCATTTAGGATCATCTAATATATACACTAGATTATACTGAAAAAGTGTAGCGATGATATGCCATGTTGGTTGTTTTTGTATTATAGAAACAAGGTCACATATAAAGGGAATAATGGGAATGGGAATCATATATACATGATTGGAGGGCCAGTATTGTTTTCACTCAAAATCTCATAAATGCATGGATGTGCATCTCAGGGATGATCTTTTATAAGGTCTATATATTATATGTTCCAGAATTTTGCAGTTACTTTTTTCCTTAATTTCATTTTATTTCAACCTTAGTAACCAAATCATGTTCGGAGATACAAAGATATTGCTGAAAAAAATTACCTAAATTTAAGGGTTTTATTCATTTTTTAAGTAACTAATTTTGGGTATAAATGGTTTTCATGGTAAAAATGAGTTTCTAATGCGTTTAGAGGTTTTAAATGAAAAATACGATAAAACTAAACTACATAATATTTACATGTTGTTTGTGGATGTCACACTTAATGTAATTTTTCTTAGGGTTTAATAAAATAAATAAAAGGTGACATTTTTTTTTGAGAGAATCCATATTTATAATTAATTGATGTGTTAATGGGTGATACATCCTAGAAAATCCTAAACACCAGTTTTAAATTACCTATGTCGATAATTATTTTTTGAATCTATAGTAGATCTTCTTGTCGTAAACATAAGAAACGCTCCATGTGATTTTGGAGTGAGAAAACCCCTTTTGAGAATCCTGTTTATCCAATAAATTCTTCATAAAATCATTATGTTTGGATTTAATCATTCTCATCATTCTTTTCCAAACCCTTATGAAATGACCACTTGAAGAAATTAGGTTTTTTGTTTTAATCTTTGTCGACCCTGATCTTGGAATATCATAGAGTCCATCCACACCATTCCTCCTTGGTGTTGGTCATTGTAATTGTTGTTGGAAATTCAGTTAATTGTATATATTTTGATACTCAAATACAATAGACATGATTTGGATTACCTTCATGTATGTTTTAGAATCGATCAATTATTTTAGAAATTGAATTCCTTAATGGAATTATTTGAATTGGTGAATTAATATATTTAGGAATTTTTAAATTTCATGATTTTGGGATATTGATATTATGGTTTTCACTATTTGATTATGTAATTATATTATTGGTTTTGAGGTTATTATATTAAGAAATAAATTAGAGTACATGTTATGAGATATTGATATTATGGTATGGAGATAATTACATATAAAATTAATTGGGAGATATTCAATTTATGAACTAAAATAATTAATTATTTAATTAATAATGAGATATTAAAATTGTTTGTATGAATAATAATTTGGTGAATTTATTATTAGATGTTGATATTTTATAAAATTAAATATTTTTTGAGTAAATTAAAGGGTGGTTGAGATATATGTATTATGGTATTGTTATGATATATGTGAATTTTAATTGGTGAATTCTATCAAGGAAATTTACCAAATTATTCTAAATGGTATGAATCTATTTCAATTTTTGTTATTAAACATAGAATGGAAACAGGGAAATTCAGACATGTATAATGAGTGGTAACATGGTTTTTAAATTTTGATAATTAATGAATAGTATCATGGTCATTAATTTTTTTGAAATAATGAATGGTATTATGGAAATTCAATTTTAAGAATTGGTGAATGGTAACATGCATATCAAATTATATATTATTTAGTGGTGGTGGGTAACGTGGACATTTTAGTAGGTATAATTAATAGGGACATAGTCATTTAAGTATCATAATTAATGAATTGTAACATGGTTATTCATTTACATGAAATAAAGAATGGTAACATGGTCATTCATTACATTGAATTAATTAAATGTAACATGGGTATTAATTGTTGAAAATAATACTGGTAACATGAACATTAAGACACGTGATATATCATAATTATAATTAGATTCTGACATATGCTGATTAATGTATTATTTTACGACTCTCTATAGGAACCTGAGGGTTTTTTTAAAATTAATTTTAATTGAAAATTTTATTACTATTAAATTAGTCATTTCAATTATTTCTTTACTCAACTAAATGTACTATAATTGATTAAATATTTTTTAACACAATTTCTGATGGCCTTCTGAGTTTTATTCACAACCTACTCGGGATGCCTGATTGGTACCCAAATATAATTTTTTTTTAAAAGAAGGTTAAAGTAAATTTCCTTACTATATATCTTTTATTTTATGTGGGGCAAGGTTGAGGTAACGAGAAGTGGTTCAGGATCCACTGGGGAGTCATCTGTGAATTTATTTTCAGTTTTAATTTTGACATATTCCATTTTAGTTAACATAATATTTTTGGATATTTTTTTCTTGCATTGTTTACCCTTAGATATTAGAGTTTTAAACTGATATATATTTCCTCTTAAATTGATTATTATTTTCATTAGTGTATAAATGTAATGAAAGAGGGAATGGTCCCCTCTTGAAATACATATCAGAGCCTCGCTACTATTCGGAAGCCTCTGGCATATAGGGAGGCCCACATGAGGTCACGTGACAGATCAGATCCGGGAACTCGCATGTGGAACATACGTCAGGACGTT
Source organism: Viscum album (assembly GCA_963277665.1). NCBI lineage: Eukaryota > Viridiplantae > Streptophyta > Magnoliopsida > Santalales > Viscaceae > Viscum > Viscum album. The sequence goes on along the minus strand of OY728133.1, from coordinate 144,225,268 downwards.
ACACACATATTCCTAAAAAAATTATAGGATTTCCAAATAATTTTATTGTTCTGAATAATTGAACCTGATTATTAATCTAGTTTATTCATGGTTATTATATATTCAAATCCATTGTAATATTACATAATAAAAATGTGTGTTATTCTACAAAATCCATCATGATATTTAAACAAGGTGTTCCTTATAAGAGAACATACACCAAAAATCAAATTTATGGATGAGATATACTCAACATGCACTTTTGGGGATAAAACCCATAAATGTATCTATTCCAAAACTATATAAAATCGTTGTATACATAATGAAGTTATTGACTATTAAAATGAAACTACTTAATTAACCAATACATTGGACCTTCTCTTACATAGAGAATTGTCATATGGGTCCACACTAATTTTTACTCCTCCCAGTTTCCACTAGTATCTAAAACATTCTTTAATACCCAATATATTGACTCATGATGTTTATTCCAAAATATTAAATCTTATTTTTTGAATATCCAATAAATAAAATAATTATCAATGGAAGAATCATATATGTTTAAAATCATTGTAATCATGGATTCATAAATATATTTTATATAAGACCTCTATAACATCACCGAAAATGTTCATTAAATTTTGTTCCTTTCAGATAAATATCATTGTTAATATAGTTATTCTTAACCATGGTAATTGAAAAAACATAATTGCAGGATTAGATGCTTCGAAATCATAAATAAGGTAGATATCATTTATCTATTAAGAATTATATGATTATAAGGGAAAAATTGCATAATATTAATATTTTAAAATCATTCCTAGAATATAATAAATTACAATCATGGTACATGAAATTTAACATGTGTCTTCATAAGACATTAATCATAATGGAGTAAAAAATCATGATCCATGAATGAAAAACATGGAAACACGATATATGTTTCTGTCATACACAAATGAATATAATCTAATTTCTCTATTAAAATTTCATTAAAAATAATAACATTTTATATCAGTTTCACTCACTGTTCCACTATTACATTAATCTAGGGTTACATGTAAGAGTATCGATGTCGAAAAAGTCCCGTATTGAATAGGTTTCATATCCCATTATAGTCGTTATTATCTTATGAGATAACTATTTTTACCTAATTAATTTTATGGATATATAAACATTGGACCACACATCAGATAATTAAAATAATAAAATTTTGTTACATATGACCAAAAAACTTTCAACGTAGCATATCCCATGGAAAGGAATCAAGTTTCAAAAAAATTTCTACATTTTTAATAGAATAATATGTTAAATAAAGGATTTGATAAACATGGTGCCATCCTAATAATAAACAGTACATGAAATGAATAAGAATTATATCATTTGATCATGTTTACAGTAAATCATAACAAAAATCTAAAGGATTTTATCATTGATGAATTGAAATACCATTGAAATATCATTAAAAATATTCTTGATAATTTTTTTTCAATATAAAAATCAAAAAATTAAAATATAAATAATTTAAATAACGTTAAAATCGAAATAAATTGAATTATGTAATTTTTTATGTATTGAATTCAAACCATGAGTACTCATTATAGAAATAAATTTTTTTCATTAGAAATATTTTTTATAAATGCTTCATGTAACATATTGTATAAAAGTAAAATATTCATTGTCAATAAAATGAAAATAATATTACTATTAAACCACATTATAAAAAATACATAATGGATAAAAATTAATATAAAAAATTTAAAATAATTTTTAAATAATTTTGAAATCATCTTAATAAAACATTCAACTGTAATAAAAATGGTTTTCGACCGAAAATATATATAATGTCACTTATATATATAAAAAATTAGTACCCTGAAAAATGATAAAGAATATTGAAAATAAATACTTTAATATTCATAATTAACTAAATTATAAAAAAATTCATTGTATTTATAACATATAGATGTTATAATATCATTATCATAAATATGATTTCAAAAAATTTAAATAAATTAGGAGATTGTAACTTTTTTCAATTACCAATTTACTAACATATGAATCATAAGATTTTAAAATAATGAACCATTGATGGATATTTAAATCACATAAATTTTATGATAGTCAATATAATATGACTTCATCATTTCTATATACTGCAAATAAAATTTACAAGAGTTGAAATATATCATGTATCTCAACAAAATAAAAGTGTAGAAAAAATGACATAACTCAAGTCTAAATTTTTCCAATAGAAAAATTGAATCTTGTATTATAAATTGAAATTAAATATAACTATATAATGCAGTCATTAAAATATATATTATATCATTTATACTTCACTTATAACATTTTAACACCTTTTTTAAATAATTATTTCTCTAAATTAAATACTTTGGGCACTAACTATTTGTTTATTAATGATAATTTTCGTTCAGTAGTTCTGGTACATTTAATGTTATCATGGTTCCATTATATATAACTTTTTATTACTGATATAATTAATATATATATATATATGTTGAATAAATATATATTTGTATTTTTCTATAAATTTTATTATTAGAAAATGGAAAACATGTTTCATGAGGATTGTAGGATGTACATACACATGAGAATTTTAATTGAATTCATAAAAATATAACAGAAGGGTGTTAATTAATAAGTAAAATTTATAAACTGATTATTATATAATATATAGATAAAATATATTCATTAAATTTCTTCTTATAGTTCTCCATGTTAATTGGATACACAAAATGAATAACATTGCTTTGTGGATAAGGTAGTATGTCACGACCCATCGTCGGGGCCTATGCTGTGACAACCCCAAGCCCGCCTTCTATAAGCTAGGGGATGGCAACTAGCACCAAAGGCGTAAATCCCTATACTGGGAAGGCATTGCCTTTATATAAGTAAAAACACACAACATAGTACTCAAATGAAGTATGAACAAGTAAAACAATAAACAAAAGGAAGTGATGAAACAAAAGGGGCCTGAAATTCAAGACCAATAGTGAGTGCATTATAACAGAAATACTAGTACAATAACATTAAACTAAATCTGCAATCACTAAGTCATCCTCCGGGAATCCCACCTGAAGGGTGGGTACAGAGGGTCTCCCTAGCACCTCAGGTCTGTTTGTCTGCTCCATGTACGTTCCGCTGAGTGGTCCACATCTGGGTACTGTCCAACTCCACAAGTCTCTACCACGATTAGTGTTGTCCATCGTCTTCATCCAACACAACGTTGTGTGGGCATATCCCATGGAGGAGTGAGTATAAAAATACTTAGTAGGGACCCCGAGACCCCATATGTCTCCCAGAATCCACGAAGGATAAACCACAAAAGGAAAGATAAAATCACAATGTATTAACCAACACTACATAGGTATATGCCCATATATATACATAAGTCATAAATTCCTATTCAACTCTAACTCTCGATCCCAACCACAACCCATTCCACACTGGAAAGAATTCAATCACACCAATGGTAATAATTGAAAGTCACGACTAAGCTCACACAGGTATAGAACAAAAGATGAGGTGTGGAGAGGATTAGATGTAGCCTATGAATCGTATCTTATGCCTATCCGATTTAGGATCCTAGTACATAAGTCGTCATTTCCAAAACCACGGAGGATCCATGTACATAAGTATTCGTTACCAAACCCACAGAGGATCAAAGTATAGTAGTTCTTGTTGTCGAACCCACAGAGGATCCAAGTATAGTAGTCATCATTTCCGAACACATGTAGGATCAAAGTATAGTGTTCATCACTGTTGAACCGACGGAGGATCCATGTAAAATAGTCATCGTCATCGAACCCACAAAGGATACTTGTACGGTAGTCATCGCAGTTGCAACTCTCTCTAGGATTCCCGCACACAACACACTCTATTCTGAGAGGGTACGCTCCTCGAGACAAGGGGTTGATACATGAAATATCAAGAAGTCCAAAGTTGATTTATCCTAAAGTTCTTTATCATCAAGAAGAACCCTTCGCAACAGACGGCGCGTCAATCGGACGCACGATCTGAGAGATATTGGCTTTTCCGTTCTAGGGGCCCTGTTGGAAATATTCTCGTTCAAAATCCGTTCATTTTCTAAAATCACCAAAAACGAATTTAAATTATTGTAAAAGGACTGCATGATCACGTGGGTCGCATTTCCATAGACGGTGCATCAATCAGATTCACTGTGGTTATGTTATTCACATTTAAGTGAAAGCTGGCCTGACCCAGTTTGGGGGGGTCCGACCCAGCTAAGGGTCAGACCGGCCCAGTGAAGTGTGCAGCCTGGCTCGAGGGGCGTGACCTGGCTCGTCGCAGTGTTGCACAGCCCGACCGCAACTCGGCCTAGCTAGTCGAGCACTGTGTGTGTGTGTGGGGGGGGGGGGGGGCAACCCTCGTTCTCCCGAACTGGTAGTGCCGTCCACATGTGTGGCCGGCCGAAGTCGACCGGTCTTCCTGGAACGAGCGGGCTGCGTGGGTGGGTTGTGGTTCTTCCAGCGCGGCACCCTCATAGCATTGCGGGTCTTCCTAGCCCAGTCGGCCGGTTTTTGGCTGGTTATTCAGCTGAGCGGCCCATTGAACGCGGGCCTCAGTCCTTCTCAACGCTGCTCCCTCATTGTGCCGCAGTATCTTCGGTCCAGCCAGCTTAGCCAGCCGATTCTTCGTCTTCCATGTGGCCCGCGGTTGCGGCCCACAGTTCATCCGCATGTGGCAGGCGTGTGGCCGCCTCCTTCGCTCATCGCCGCCTCTTCCAATGTGCCTTTATCATGAATAAATTCTGGAAATCATCGGAGGGTCGTCAGGTCGTGTTCGTTCTTCCCTCACCCACCACATTAGGGGGTAAAAATTGGCCGAAGCTCATCCAAATAAAATAAACAAAAACATGATAATTTATTCGCTTATAAATTAAATGAAACCCCTACCTCGAAATAAGGTTCATGGTAATTAGGAATTGCGGAAGACGGTGTCACGGGGAGATGACATCAACTCGTTGACGTCAGGAATGAAGGAGCTGATGATGGCATGTCGTCGGCATTCCTTGTGGTTGGATCCTTCTCCTCTGGCCTGTCCGAAGTTCGTAATAGATGATCATCATTCCTCAGTGGTTCTTAATTTTAAGGATGGTGTTCTTCATTGAAGATAGGAACTCCTCCTTCAAATTCTCATGTGCTCTCCCAAAATCCACTCAACACAACGAATACCCCAAAATAAAATAATAGCAATGACTATTATTTTATTCACACATGTAATTCAAAACTCAAAATTTTTAATTAATTAATTGAAGAGTTTTAATTCATTAATTAAAATGTGTTGGAAAATATTAAGGAGATAGAGAGGGAGGTGAAGAGATCTCATTCAATATTGGGGAGTTGTCGAATTATTTAATGGGGGTGTTAATAGGGAGTTGAGGTGAGGTGATAATTTATGGCTCATGTGGGCCCCACCTAACAAATATCCATTCATGAGAGGTTATGTGGGTAAGGGCCCCAACAATAACTTCCCCATATAGGATTTAACTACCCAAGAGAAATAAAATTCTTTACAACAATTTTATTTATCTTTTTTTTATTAAACCCCAAAAATTAACTTTCTTCCCGCCTAAAACGCAATGGAGGTAAAGTTCCCCTTTAGAGAATATCGGTGTTTCGAGTTCGTCGGTGACCTCAGATATCAATTTTAAGAACTGGTTCAATGGATATAAAATCCCTCACGTACATTTACAGAACGTACCCGAACAAAGCCTCAGAAATTGATTTTGGACACACAAGGCCTCAGTATCTAGTGCCGTTCGAAACCGAAGACTCGTATAATTCCAATGTATTTATGAAAAAAAAAATTCCTTAGAAATTCTGGGTCATTAAATAGTAAATATGCATGCACAATAGACACTATTGTTTTCTAAAAGACTGGATGGTAAATGGTATATAATATATTATAATTACAAATCAAAATATTATAATAAATATTATATATAAAATATATATCCTCTATAGTATCCATCCATTAATAATGATGATAGAAAACCAATTGTAACACAATGTGTATTCGGTAGTAAACACTTACTCCTGAGTTATACATTCACTTATGATTTGATGGAATAAAGGGTGGATATTGGTAGTTACATAATCCTAATAAAATATATGTTTATTTTGTATAAGCATGTTTTTCATTTATGATATATTCCAGATATATGGAGGAGGTATTATATGAAATAAATTGAATGAGTTTGGGTATGGAGATTACCTCTTCTACACGAGTCCTCCTACAAGTATTTACATAAAACAAATAAAATGATTTTTAAGAATAACATCCCTGAGAAATGATATATAGGTAAGTTGAGAAGATAATGTGGCATGTAATGGTCATTATAGAATGGCCAATGTGATTTGATGAAGAAAAATGAGTGCATCCTTTTATAAATATGGTGGAGGATAGGGTTGTAATTTATTAAATGTTTGATATAAAATAACAAAATTTTCAATGAAAATAATTCCAAATAAATAGAAACTTTAATATGGGTTGGTAAGAGGTTGATTAATTTCAATATAATCAAAATTATAAAATAGTTAATAGTAATGTTTATATTTTTCTCTTTGTGTGACCCCTAATATACTAGTTCAAACATTAACTAAAGAAAAAATATTATACTATTTTTTCTATTCAATATGATAAAATGACTACGATCATAGTAAAGAAATCCAAACGATGATTAAAATTACGGAATGAATTATATTATAAAAAATTATTATAATTGGAATATAATACTTTTATAATTAACACTAAAAACCAAACGAAAATTTTTTTTCATGAAAAAATAATTTCTAATGTATAATATTTGATACAAAATAATCCAGGTACAATTACTCCCAATTATAGTGAATGTATTATGAATAATTTTAATGATCTAGTTTTATTTATTAAATAATTTTTTAAAAAATAATATTTGTAAAAGTATTAAAATAAATGATCATTTTCTATAAATAATGTTATTTTTCCCTATTAATCAAAATTTTAATATTTCAAAGAATTTCTCTAAAATTCAATCTCAATTTATAATTCCATTATGGGTTGAAAATGTAAGTAAACATTTTAAAAATAAAATATGTAAAAATTTAAAAAAATTTGACTAGATTATATTTTAAAAGTAAATAATGATAACCACGATTGAGTAAGAAGACTCTCATTAATTATAGTAATGACTTCACATAAAAGTGAGTACTTATTTGAAACGATTAATTATTTTCCTATACACTTCATACATATTTTCAAAATGTGATTTTTTATTTATAACCCAAATATTTCTCTTAGGTTATAATAATATACTATATTTTGATTAATTTGGACTCGTAGATTCATTTATTAAAAGAAATCAAGTAAATAGAATTTATCTATAAAAAAATATCATAAAATATGGGGTGTTACAGTAATACTTCTCAAAAAAAAAATTCACATATATGTTTCCCTCTATTTCATTTTCTCTATTGATGGGGAAAAGGTTGGGCTTAGATGGATGCTTCTATCTTGGGTAGAAATGTTGGTGGCCTTCATATTAGATATGATATATTTTTCATTAAAAAAAAGAACTTTCCATAATGGAATTATTAATGTTCATGAAATATTTTAAAAAATTAAATTTAACATTAAGAAATTTTATTTAATAATATTCTGTTTGAGAGCCTGTAAAACTTGAAACACATCTATTAAAGGAAACATTAATTCATAATATTTAAATATAACCATTTAAACTTTAACATTAAATTAATATGAATTAGTTGAATTATTTACATTATGAAATAAAAATATCTATTATAAATTTTAATATATTAATTAATGTTTTTTAACAATCCCTTAAACTTTCAGTTATGTAATTTGTTTCATCAAAAATATATATTTTTAATAAATGGGGTTTTATTAATTTTATGACTATATATTATTATTATTTTCTATAAATATTTTAAAAAGTATTTCAAAAATTCAATTTAATTTTATTATTAATAATTTAAATATTTTATGAGTACTAGTTTTGGTGAGTTTTATGAGATATCTTATTTTTCCATGAATAGGTAGAAAACATATTTTTATTGAAAAATATATTTAATTTAAAATATTTATAAATAAATATTTTAGTATGGAATAGTCTTAAAATAACATTAGTTCCTCATAATTTGAAATAATAAAATATTGGGTTTTTAAAAATTATTTATTTATAAATTTAGTGTAATAATATTTTCTACATACGAATTCATATTTTTTGAAAAAAATTATAATGTTTCCCCTATTTGGTTTTATGTTTAATTATTTAAAATCAATATTTTTATTTTTAAATAATGGATTCTGAATAAGAAATAGATGGTTCTTAATTTTAAAAATATTTTACATTTATTATTGGGAAATATGAATTATAACCATATTAATATTTCATACTATTTTTAATGGTAAATAATTTAAATAATGTTAAAAAGTAAAATGATAAGGATTATAAAATAACCCTAAAACCTTACTAAATTTTTTTATTTGAGACCATATTTTCAACACTCATTCAAAATTTAGTTATATTACTTATTCATCCACTTATATGTGATTACATTATATATATTATTTAACCTATAAAAATTATAAAAATTCACACTATTGTTTTCTATAATAATAATATTTTTTCAAGGGTTTAAAAATAGGAAACATTCAATAAAAGTATTAATGAGATAAATGATTTGTATTAATAATAGTATTTTATTTTCTATTTTTATTGAAGAAAATAATTACATTAAATATTTATCAATCACTGATGCATTAATTATACAAATTAATGAAAAGTAATATATATATATATAATATTATAAATAATATAATATGAGATAATAATTTTTATCCACAAACATTATAGACCAAAATGTCATCATAATGATGAATTAAAAGATATTTTTTCAATTATTAATTTTAAATTTAATGAAACTAGATTCAATGTAGTGAATAGTTATAATAATTGATATTATTGATATATTATAATGAATATTATTTTATTAAATGATATAATATTTATAAAATCATTATATTCATATATGTTATTATCATATAGTCTATAAAATCAAGTATGTTCTATTTATAGTTATATTTATAGTTTATTGGTAAAATATTGATCCTAAAACTATAAATATTCTTGTTGTAATAATATGTGTGAAAGGGGTTTACGAGAGCTTAACACCCAAAAACAAGGGTAAAAATTATTAAAAATGGGTCTAATATTTATTTTATAATATTTTTTTTACTTATAAACATCTTTTATTCAAAATAAATCTATTTTTTCCATTTTAAATTGAATAATAATTTGTATTATATTATGAATAAGATATATTCCATTAGTATCCCTCGACTCACTTATAAAAAGGATCATCTTATATTATTTGCACCACACATATGAATATAATTTATTATAGATAATAGATGGAAAAATTTTATACAATTTATAATCAAATTTTGGGTTTCATATGTATGGTATAACACCAATTATATAGGTCAGAAGTTGTTATGAAAATGTGGTTGTCCAGTGAAAACATATCATCCTTTACCAAGAATTTCTATTTTATTTCTTCATACATATCCATTAAATAATTCCTAAAGACTAATAATTAATAAACCATTTACATTACATATAATTTTGTAATATTATTAGAGAAACCTTTATCTGTAACCTTATCAATAAAATGAGAAATCAATCAATCGTTAGCATGTATGGATGTCTACAACCTCACAATCTAATATAATTTATTTTCCTTCAACTTCAGTCATGGAATAATTATATTATTGTAATTCAGGACAACATATCATATTTATTCCCTAAGTATTATATTAAAAATATAATATTTCATTTAACATCTTAAAATTCAATTCAATGGAAAATGATTAAATCATTCCTCTATACATTGAAATACCCCCTCTGAAGCAATGTGACTTTGTATACATCACCACATCACATGGATGGTATATAAATGAAAATATTGGATGAATAATTTTATATTTATGATATAATTATATATATTTATGGAAAAAATAATATATACAGTATTTCAATATTGATCATTGAAAAATAGAATGGTTAAACATTCGTACATATAGACTACCATATCCATGATTGAAACTTATTTATATATCATAAATATAACCAAAAGGAGTATAGAAGCGCTCCAAAATTTATTGGGGAAAATGTAAAAGACAAGTGATTACACGAGGTACAAAGAGATTGTACCAGAATGAGAAAAAAGGAATACTGGAGTAAAATTGACAAGGAATACCTCAAAACCAATTTTGCAAGGACATGGGACAACCACCAATGCCCAAGACTCCATTTAAAGAAGCATGTCTGTAAAATAAGTAGAAACCCCTCGAAATTCATATCAGAAACCAAGCGACAATAGAATATAATAAAAAAATACTCGCAATGAACTAATGAACCCATGATGAACACCAAAAATAGCCACCCATGTTAGCAAATAAATGCAACACTCCTCCAAGAAAACTGAGCTCCAAAACCTTGTAATAGTTGTGCTAAAATGATAAGAAGGCCATGAGTGAAAAATAACTATTCCCACTGATGCTAAATATAATCAAAATCAGGGTTTCGATCATGTTCAAGTTCCACTCTATCAAACATACAATCTCAATCCATGTGTAGGAGGCCTCTTCATCTGATGATGTGGATCCCTCTTCATTAGAGGATTTTGATGTTGAATGATTTTTGTTGAGAACAGGTTGTAAAGAAATATTATTTTCTTCCATTTGAATCCCTGATGATCTAGTAACAATGGTCCTCTCCAACTTAGAGTAGTCAATTCTTTTTTGAGTCTTCTTATGATGCAAAATGATAAAACCATCAGGATCAGTAAAAGGTTTCCTACCTTTTTTTTAGCGCTCGAGTGCATGTATTCCTCCTCAATTTTATATTCTTGCTCATTATCATCAAGATGAAAATCACTAGAAACAGATTGAGCCTCTTGCGCTATCTTATTAGGGGTTGGGCCAGCTCTTAATGTGTAAATGAAAGGCTCCGAATTATTTACCGCATCCACAAACCCATAGAAAATCGTATCATGAGTGAATAAAGGCTACGATGGTTAGGAATCGGGGACAGGTGAAGACATAAGTTGGACCTTATAATTAGAGGGATTAGCCAGTTAAACAGGAGGCCTCCTATCTTTCCCAATCCAGAATAGTTTTCCTGTATTCAGAAAAGGTTTCCTAAACATACGAGTGCTCAAAGGGTCCTTCCCAGAGGCACAATCTCCAATGGAGTGTCCAAGATGTATGAAATTAGAGAAGTAGCTTGGTAAGGATTCATAGAATACTTCTTGAAAAAATCAAGCATCCCTATTCTGGATCCAAATAACTGTAGGGAGTTTCTGCATAAGATCAACCTCAACACACACATGCACAAATGATGGCCTTTTGAGGTTTCGAGTAGCAGAATCCAACTTAATGGGATGCCCTATAAGTATAGAAATAGGAAAAAGGGAAATCTGTTTGAAAAAAATGCATCAGTAGACCTAGGAGACCTAACCAGAAAAGGGAAATCGGTTATTCAATGTTGCTATCAAACATATGGGACCATTTTAGGTCTTTCATGAAGCAGCGCACAATGGTCCATGAACCACTAGAGCAAAGTCGATAATAATCATATTCATTGGAATTTCGTATCGCAATATTCATCGAGTTGAGTAGACCGATTTCAAAATCATTGAAATCAATGGATTCAAATTCTTTATGTAGGAAGATCAAAGAGATATGACGCTGAATGAATTTAACAACAAGAACAAATCCGAGATCATAAGAGTGAAATTAAACCTCCACATTCGAAAACGTGATGGCCACGCGACCCCTATGATGAAACAACTTCAGTTGAAAAGAATCAGCAAGAGGCAGTGAAGAAACAGAATCAAGAGATCTGATATGATTATCCCCTACAGCCACATCTGCGAAGCTTCGACGTCAGCCGCATTCGTCGCTATTGTTCTATGCTTGTTTCCCTCATTCGTCGCCCTCTTTCAGACACTCCACATCTTTTCCCCAATAGTCTTACTACTTTCTATTTTGTAAATATAATTCATTATTTGTTTTAAAACATTAAATAAGGGATAAATAATTTAATTATTTCAGAATTATTATTCTACAGATTAGGAATAAATACATTTTTACCATTTAAATCCTATAGATGACCATTATATCATATGAGATAAATATCATTAAAAAGCCCAACGTGAATTAAATTTTTTAAATAATTATATATAACATGATTTTAAAGGATAAAATGGAATGATGAACAAGAAAAGTTTTCTCGAAAAAATATAAATTTATCATATTTTTTTGAATTTAGAAGAGAAAAAATGTATGTGAAGAGGATAAAAAAAGGTAAGGGACTTACATTAAAAAAACACTTCTAATCAATAAAATAGATTTCAATTTTTATTCAATAAATTTATTTCTTGAATAAATAATGAACGTTTTTATATTAAAATAAATTATTTTAAAAATTAATTTTAAATCAATAATTTGCAATCATTCACAGCTTTTCAAATGGGAACTTTTTATATACTGCTTCAATGATCATTACATCAGTCAGTTTGGTTGATCTATTTGAATGTACAGGAAGAAATTTCTATTTGATACCACCATAAAAATTATATTGTATTTGGAGTCCCAAAGTATAATGAATATTTTAATCAAATTAATAAAATTTCCATATTTAATAGGTATTTTTGTGTAGTTATTTTTTATGACACAAGAAATCATATTTTTAAATTTGAAATTATTTTTCATATGTGTTTAAAAGAGGAATTTCATTATTTTAGTCATTGTATTATCCATGAATATTTCATAATAATGTTAGTTCATATTATATCTCTTTTATGAGCCTGATATAGATTATATTATGGGAGATCCAATATAATATTAATTGATCTCATGAAATATTATATGAATTTTTCACCCATAGAGCACTTTAATTCAGTGTTTAACGATAAATTTGTCTGAAAATAATTTTTGAAGATGGCTATATGGCTCTATCAATTTGTATATTCAGATTAAATATTTTAATATGATGATGTCACAAGGCTCCTACATGACTTTTATATTATTTCACATGATTTTTCAAGCTAATTTTTTTTTATTTAAAATGTAGGAAAGCACTCTTTTTAAAGGAGAAATAATGCTCATTATTGAAAATAAGGTATGTTTTTGGAGAATAAGATTCATAAAAGTTATTTTTATCAATGGAATAAAAAACTATTCTTATTATTTTCATTATTTATATATTTATTCTCATTACCCATCTTAATTTTTTTAATTTATTAATGATGGGTAAGGTAAATCTAGATTACATGTTGAAATTCATAATTATTTGTCCAAAAAATAAATCAAATATAATTTTAAAAGAATTACACTATGAAGATATGAATACATAGTATATGATTCCTCTATAAAATATATTAATATTTTTTTATGTTTGATATATTAATTATATAAGACTCTAATAATAATGTAATTTTTGGAAGTGTTAGAATTTGAATTCAATTTCAATTTTCAAGAATATAAATTGATAATGTTGGGGTCCTTACAGTTGGCATCAGATTTTGTTTTATAAATATTAAGGTTTTGGGAAAATGTTTCACAACTATATGAAATTTATATATTCCTATAAAATGTAGTAGGTAAGGGTGAATTATGGTTTTTTTACAAATTGAAAAGACATAAAGATATCATGTTTAAGGATATCATATTTCATATCATCCCATAAGATGGTTTATTGTATTTTTATGTATATCCTCACACTAGAATATTCTTGTTCTCTAAACAGAGGGATACAAATAATAACTAAAGTAATAATGGCAGTGAAGGAAAATGAAGTGGTTATATAAATGAGACACCAAATGAAATATGGGTTATTGTGAGAATTCCTTTTTTTATTTACCAGTTATCATATGTTATAATGAAAAACAAGAACCAATATGAGTCTCAAAACCCAATAAATATGATAGAATTCAATATAAATGGAATTACATGAGATAAAGGTAATAAATGTAAAACTATTCAATGAATTGTGTGTTATGAATGTGAGAAAAAGATACTAGGAAAATAATTAAAAAATGGAATGATTTTTTGTATGTGGTAAAGAAGGGGATAATGTAATAATTTAAAAGGGTAAAAGGAAATGTTATTTAGAAACCATGAAGATAAATAATGTTACTCCTATAGAATCCACGAATTTATTAATGTGATGTGTATATTAATTATGATATGTATATTCCTATTGGGAAAAATCATGATGAATTTCTGCATAACCGGATAGATGAATGTTTATCCATGCCAAATACCATTATTATTGGTGATGGGGAAACTAAAAATTGAATTTCAAACTTATGGATTATATCTATTCAAATGAGATGATATTTTTGAATCATATTATAGGATTAATATTTTAGTTTTAAATTTTGATAAACTAATTATTATGTGAAATAATAATAATTAAATGATTATAAATGATGCTTAATGATTAAGGTTACATTATATAGGAATTCATGAATTGTTAATTAAGTATGATGATAAGAATAATTAATATTTTAATATATTATTTGTGGGATGTACATTATGATACATTTATTTTTGATGTATATGTAAACCATAATTTTAACAAGTGAATTATTTTGGGGATGAACTATATTTTATTTTTTGTGATTTATTTAATGGTTTTGAAAACATTTAGGGTTTTTAAAATCATTTAGGGTTAATTTTATTTTTTAGTATTTACATCATATCTATCGTATCACTATATGAGTTATATTGGAATACTTTTATAAAAAAACAACCCAAATTCTATGAGATATCAAAACAAATATAGAAATGTTTTCAGCATTGAACCCACAACCAAATGAATATATTGGTGTATAACATTCCACAGGAAAGCACGATGTACTGTTTAGTATGTCATTGTAACTAATTATTTAATAAATATAATTGATAATGGTAATATCTATTTGTACAATAGATTTTTTATTTTATATATAATAATTTCATTTAAATTCTATTTCATTATTTTTTTCGGTATTTTTATTTAAGAATATGTTCAATATTATTAGATCCCAATATGACAAAAGAAATCAAAATATTATGGATTAAATTTGAGTAATGTAAGATTATTTATATTTTGGGGGAATATGTGATTTTAACGTGGAATTATTGTGAATATGGTTATTTATAGTAATGAATATGATATATTGAATATTTTTTATCATGGAAATTACATTTTTGGTTTGAGACATTAATAATATTGAATGGAATTATGAGATAAATATTAATTTATACAAGTAATATGGTGTGTTAAAATCAATTTTTTTTTACGTTCAATCATATTATAAAATATTTTTTATTAATATTAATGAAATGTAATTATAAAATCATCTAAGATTTATCTTCTGTACTATTGTAGGATTATGTTGATTGATTTTGAATTTATTAATTTGAAGGTTTAATAATTTTGGAATTTATCATACTGTGTGATAGAATTTTTTTTTTTGGTTAATATTTAATGATATAAGTAATATCATGTGATCCTGTTGTGAAAGTATATGGTTTAATAGATATTTATTTTTGAGAATTATTAATGAAAATACTCATTATGAATACTCATCATTTAAGGAATATTATGATATTGTGGTAGAAATTTATTAAATGAAGAAATTGTAATTGTTAAGTGAGTTTATTATACATTTTATTTAAGCATACATGGTAATATAATTCCTTAACTCATTGAAATATACCATGAATAAAATAAATTATCTATTTAAATTATATATTCTGAAGATAGAGGTATTTTAATCGATAACAAATTTATGTTTTTGTGATAGTTAATGTTATCATGATCGTGCTATATATCACCCAATTTTTATACATTGGAGTTCTTTTTATATTAAATGACCATGTATTTACCCCCAAAATAAGTTATCCTATTTAAAGCTAGTTATGTTTCATTTTAGATGATGTTGTTTTCTTCGCTTTCCCTATTTTAATACTATGATTTATTAACACATTTTCATATATGAAATAAACAAATGATATTTTCATATGTCAAACCATTTATTATATAACCGATGTAAAAATGTTATGGATGAAATTTATAAAATTGGGGAAGAGTTAATATCTTAATATTTTTGAAAAGAAAACATATAACACTTATCTCCAATGAATAATGAAATACTATTACTTAAATGTTAACACTCAATGAAAGACATTAAATTGGAAGGAATCAATAATATTAACTCTATTATAAAATTTAGAATGGTTCTATTACTTTTATCTTGTACAAGTTAATTATTTTAAAATGAGAAATACATTTTCATTAATGTATTTTCATTTTTCAAAAATAAACTTTGTAATATCTATGAATTTATGTATATATTTTTAATAGGGAATTATTTTGAGGTCAGGCATAGAGACAAGTGCGATTCTGAGGACCAGAGTTCCTGGAATGCCCTGTCGAAAAATTTTATGATTTAAATAGTTTTCTTTAGTGGTTTTCCAAAAAAAAGTGTAAAACACATAAACGGCTTCCCAAAACATAAATCTGATGTAACCATTGTATTCATGATGGAGGGATTACCCTAGGCGTGACTTATGTTTAGTCCCTATAGGCATCAAGTGAGAAAACCAAAAAATGGCATAACCACAAATAAAATAATTGAATAAAATTATTTTAGTTATCAAATACTTATAACTCATGTACAATGACTCAGATTAAAATCCATGGGCCACCTCGGAGCTTCGGTGGGTATAATTTCCTTATGAAGATCCTAACATCGCCTGGTGAGGTACAAATATAGAATTTAGTTTTTTTTCATGAATAAAATAATTATGTAACAATTATTTTATTTCTAAATCATTGTTTTATATAAATGGTAACTTTGATTGAAAATACAAGTGTGCAATTGAGTTAGTGGGGACATGTTCACCATAGGAGGCACCCAGCCTTGACCAACGTGGGTCAAGGGTGAATGTTAATTATTTTTGAAATTTTGTTATAGTAATTTCAATAAATGTGCGAGTGAGTGTTTCTATCATTTTAACTGGTGCTTCGATTGAAAATATGATGGCCCTATTGAATACAAAACTCCACTATTCAATTAGGAAAATAATAACATCGTCCGAAAAGGGTTAGATGAAAAGATCAATTTTATACTTTTTGGAAAAAATATTAAAATTACTATTTATGTTATCTTATTTCCCACTTAAATCATTGAGAGATAGTGGATGAAACTATTTCACAACGACAAACATTAAAATAGGGTTATTTAATGAATCAATTAATTAATTATATAATTTGAACACCTGTTTAATTATTATTACATTAATTAAGGTTCATTAATGAGGGACATTAATGAGAAAAACATGGTGGTTGTTTATTTTTATTTAAATAATCAATTGGAAAAAGGATCGAAAATCATAGGGAAACCTCTGACGATGTGATGATGATATTACTCTTCAATTAATAATGGATAAAGAAAGACGATGAAGAATAATGAATTCAAAATTACTTCATTCGTTTGAAGTGGATTTTTCAGTTTTTTTGTAGGGGATTAATGTTTTTAATATCCCTCATTTCAAAATCTTCAATAATATAAAGAATGTAGATAAACTAAACAAAAGGTTGACCAGCGATTCTTTCTTTTCTATGGGTGGTTTTTGTGGGATTGTTTTATCGTAAAACATACAATATTTGATAACTGATTCATTCCCCATGTTAAAACTCTTACAGAAAGGGCACATTCCATTCTAAACAAGTCCTGGACTCCCCATAGTTCATGGATTGAGTGATCATTTCTCATGATAGGGAAATGTGGATAAATGAAAAATCTATTGGATTTTAAGAGAATGTGGTGACACGAGAGGCTCGTAGGTGCAGATGGGAAGGAAAAGAGACCCCCATAGTATCTATGGTGGCCTGCTGAATATACTATCAGCACAGAGGCACCAGAAACTGGCAGTGGTACTAGAATCCATGATCGTAAGACTGTGGAAGTGGAGGATGAGGCATTGGAACATGCATAGGGGAGGACCGTCCTGCTCGGGCCACTCAACATGAGTGAAATGACCAGCTTGTGAAAGCTATTTCGAGTTGTGGGACAATTCCCTGATAACACCGCTAGTTGGGTTAAACAGACACACAATGTCCGCATCAGTGAAACTGGACCACACTATGTGGGCTGAGATTTCTAGGAGGGGTGGACCCGCCAGTAGGGCTGGAACCGTGGGCCCAATGGGTCGTCGAGCTGAGCCCGAACCCGACCGATCCCATTTTTCAAAAACCAATGTCACATGTAAACCAGACATCTGATTAATGTGCCATCTCTAGCATGAGGACCCTTGTAATGAGGAGGTAAATTTTAGATAATCCACTTTAGGTTTGGAAAAAGTTCGAGTGCGGCCTAGTTGGATCAGATTTGAATCCAGTCGTGCCTTATTTACCTTTTTTTATATATTATAGACTGGGTGTCCAATTGAAACGTCATATGTCACATCAATAAACATATGAAATTGTGGTCCATTAAGTTACATCAGCATTGGAAATCGGGGTGGTTGAGGTAAGACCGATGGTATGACGATCAGAATCTCTGGAACTCAGGCGCACCAAGTAAGGGAATTTGGTGGATGGCTATCATGTGAAGAGTGACCCTCTGTAGATCGCCATGAGAGAGAACCTCTATGGATTTGTAGCAGTGTAACGAATTGTGTATCTGAAATAGAGTTATCCTCCACAGATTATCATGAGAGCGCCCCTCTTTTTATCAGAAACAGCATGACCCTCTATAGATCAACAAAAGTGCGACCCTCCGTTGATCCGCATAAGAGAAACCCTCCATCGATCGACTGGAGTGCAAAACATTATGGATCGGAATTAGTGAGACCCTCGGTAGATCCACATTGGATAGAATCTTTGTGGATTGGTAGTAGAACAAACCTTATCAGATCAGTAGTTGAGCCGCTCATCAGAATAAAATGATCAAGAAAAAGACTAATAATCTTTATTCTTGTTCACTATGTTCTATACCTAGTTTGAGATGTCTTTTACTTTTTTCATGTGATTGAAATCATGATTTGTATTTTATCTCTTTTGGGATTATATATGACCTTTAGAGGTCTTTGTGTCCCTATAGAGTATTGTTAATCTCAACCCTACATGGGCTTCGCATGAACCTTGTTGTGTCATATGTAGATGACAGACAACATGACTGAGATTTGGGAAGCTATGGATATGCAATTCATGGAGGTGATTGATAGATGTGGTGATTGGAAATTAGGATTGATGATGATCAGTCCCTACCCTTCATGTAGGATCCATGTTGGATGATATTTGGACATTTGTTTTGTACAACTCATTCAGTTGGGCTTGTATACTGGACAATTTTACTTTCTGTATATACATTTACTCTTAGTGATGGTACATAGTAGTGGTTATACTAATTATACAATGTCGTGTTTTACTTGTTTTCCTTGTACCCTATCTGTGTGTGTATTGGTTTAAAATATATTCCTTCTCTTTTGAGT
The DNA here is from genome assembly GCA_963277665.1 of Viscum album. Taxonomy (NCBI): domain Eukaryota; kingdom Viridiplantae; phylum Streptophyta; class Magnoliopsida; order Santalales; family Viscaceae; genus Viscum; species Viscum album. Next base: position 144,205,687 of record OY728133.1, on the reverse strand, counting down.
TTTTTTCATTCCAGGGATAGTCACAAGCCACTGGACTATGAAAGGTGGGCATGAGGTAGTCACGACACGGGCCCTAGGGGATTAGTCATGACAAAACAGTATTAGAGGGATCTGATTATACCATAAGAACACTAAGTTTAAATATTTCAATGGGTGAAATTGTGTTAAGTGTATTGAGTTTTGAATTTAGTCCATGGATTCAATTGATTGTGCAGCAACTAAAGTGTCTATACACTAGGACTCTGAATTTGTTTTTCTAACCCATTATACAAAAACAGTAGTTGCATGTGTTTTGAAAAAAAGTTTTTCTATTGATATCTTTTTATTTATTACACAGGGTATGACATTTTTATTGTAGTTTATCATGATAATCTTTCAAGATTCCTCCACAGAGATATCTATCCAGTATTCCAGTGGGTGACCATGTAAATGGTCCGTATAGTGATGAGGCTCTGGTCACGTATCTTTTCCCGAGATTGTACCTTCCGGTGGACTCTTAGAAATACAACTTTTCATTGTTCAGTAGTTACTACAGACACTAAAATTATAGGACACATCTACGCTCAGTGATATACATGATTTTTTGTGAAAGATACCCAGGGAGCTCCTAGGTGATCTCAACTCACATGTATCTAAGAACTAGCATGTGGTGGTGTCTGAGATTCCATCAAGATAGGGAACCATTAATTATAATGGTGGTCAAGGCAGTGAGCCTTCTCTATGGATTAGAAGGGTGATGACACAGTTTAGATAACCATGATCTTAGGATTTGGTGACTTTTCCATGGGCAAAGATTGAAAAAATCTTTAGAGTAGGGGTCTCTTGCATATAAGCTAAGTGGTATGTGTTCCCAAGTGCATTTACAGCTTTATTAGAATTACATGTAGGTAGTTGAGTTATCATCGAGGTTTATCGACCATTCTAGGTACTCTATGAATACGATACACCCAGTGCTTATGTGCTTGGAACTACATTCAAGACGTGATTAAGGAAATCTTAGAAAACACTATTCCCCTGTGCATATCCAGTTATTTTTTGGTTTTAGAGATATAATTTTTTGGTTTAGAATACATTGCTCTGTACATAATTCGAAAAAAATTTAGGAGTGTGAATTCATGAAAGTAATCAGTCAAAGAGACACCTATGAGTAAAATGTTTCAAGAAGTGGATGTGACAGGGATAGATGAATTTTCAGGGTAGATGATTTGGAAGGTGATCTAGGAGAGTAGTATGAGGTGGTATTCATTTTGACTTGTAACAACAACCACCCCAATTTAGTCCCCTCTAGGATCAAGTACATAGTTGACATGGGAAGCATGTAGATGCATGTAGTCAAGGAGTGTGACCCATGGGTTCCAAAAATGAATCAAGGTACGCTCTGTGTCTACTACTCACTGTCGTATTAATAGACATAGGTACTAATCATTACATTTGTCCCGAATATTATTGAATACGTAGAGTTTATGGTTAAACAATTGACAATACCATTAAGTTTGGAGATACCTACGGGTAGCGATTTAAAAATAACACTTCCACTAATGATTTTATCTAACCATTGTGGTGATATTTTCAGTTCGAACCACTTGGTGGTAGTGTTGAGGCATTACGAAATTAGATTGGGTATGGACTGGTCATCCACATATCATGCTCAAATTGACTTTTTTTGGAAAAAGTATATGGTATATCAAAAACATTTGAATGTAGTTCTCTGTGGACGGTGTAAAGGGAATCCTATGCAGTATGGGATAAACTCATGCACATAAGGGTGTAGTCAATCACTCTTGAATCGTCCAGGCATACCCTCATGGTAGCGGGTGTTTTGATAATTCAGTTCCAAAATAGTTTTGGAAGAGTAAGATGACATATTTTCAAAAGATGTTTATAGGATAACCTACCTGCAGGGAGAGGGACATATACATTGGCTTATAACCCGGGACGACACTGATATTTACAACTTCATATTGGATGGATCTCACGGAGCTCTGGGAGCTGATATTATAGTTTTGGGACTTGAAGAATATGGTCATTATATCACCCCGTGTTTGATGTTACATGTTGATTAACATAAAAATAAACAATTGGCTATAGAGAATGTGTAACCACGATAGGTTCCGGGCATAGTAGAAGTGCGTTGGTGGGTGAACCCCACTTCAATTTTAGCATTAATAATGATCAATCTAAGATATATATAAATAATAAAATTCATGCTCTTTGGAATAGAATGAAAAATGTCAAAGAATGTAGGTAGTCTCAGAACAATAAATAGTATCATCATATGTTATATATAATTAATTTAATTAATTGACAAGAATATCCTTGGTGTATTTATTTCTTCATTGATGTTTCCATCTACAATCTGATGTGATTATTCCTTATGTTTTATAATCCAAGAGTATGATATCTCTATTAGTGATCCACATGTTCTCCATGTATCTCTGGATGTCACCGAAGGGATCTACGAGTGCTAGCACCAAGGAGTCTACACTTGTGATGTCTGCCATTGATCTCTGTAATATGGTGGAGGAGGATCTACCTCTCAATGTCTGAGAGGGTTCTTGGATTATTTGTGCACCCAAAGCTCAAAAAACATCTAGGATAATGAGAATTATATAATTGGGATATTATTACATAGAATAAAAAAGGAATTAATTACCTGAAAGAATTTATTCAATTCATTTTATTCTTAGTAATACCCCATGTCTAATAATAACAGATGACTATTATTATAACATGACATGTGTCTAATGAATTATAAAAAATATTATTTAATTTAATAAATAATATTATTTCTCATAAATTGAATGAAGAAATAAACGACGAGTAGTTTTATTTTTCCTTTTTATTTATTTACTCCACCACATTTATTAGACCTTGAATAATGGATATTTATTTCTAAAATAAATATCTCTACATTTCTCATAAATAAATATATTATTTTCCCCACAATATGTTCTCTCAAATAACTATTGTCAACTTATATTTAATCTCTCATACTTAAATAATTGTTGAAACATAATAGGGAATAATTTTAATTTAACTTGTTAAATTATTATTTTACTAAGATGCTTGGTCACATATAGTGTGTGACCCTCATGGACACTTTCTCAATGGAATTAAGAAGATCCTACCTATTGTAAATTGTTTTCATCTAGAAACATCCAAAGGCACCCATATAGAATGTATTTAATGCCTCAATGATGTGTCACCTCCTACGAATTCTTACCGAGTAAAATAATCCCTTTTTCTCGATATCTCGAACCATGTGGGTTTAATTCTAATGACATCAACCCATGTTCTAAATTATTCATTCATTGAAATTCGAGAATTTAACTAAAACATTCCTTACCATGGAAAAGGACTTATTTAGGCTATATCAATTCCATCAAAGGATGTAATAAATATACTTCCATTATGGAACATAAGGGAAATATCTTTTCTCGCATTATCTATTAATGTTGTATCACTCGTGATGCACACAACGTATCATACCTCGCTGTGAAAAATGTGTCGTCATAATTATCATCAATACATTCATTTTCATGAGTTTTAATACCCATTAATAATTCTCTCAATGTCTAAGGACTAGTACACACATCCATAGATAAGAACATCCAATGTAACTATTAAATGTGGATTTACAATAGCGGGTCTCATTATCATAATAACCTCCTGGATATTACCAAGGGTGCACACCATGAGAAGGTGCCTAAATGTTTTATGAGTCCTCACCCCTAATGGCATGAATTAATTGTGTCCCTCAATTAACATCATCTGACCATAGACCATATATTCCAGAACTGTGTTATGGCACTTTCGGTTTTTCATAATAGCAGGGATCTTCTATGACACTTTAATACAACTTCTATCCTTTGGACATTATCACATGAATTTTCACACAGAAGAATAATCAAGATGTGATAATGAATTTATTAATGAATATTGTACAAAGTATTTGGTCTAGGACACCAACTCCAACAGACTCCCACATAGAAAATATCCCATTGCTAACATCATTTATCTCTCGAGAACTCACATGATATTCATTATTCTAATGGTATATTCCATTAGTCATGTGGTCCACCACGTTCACTTTCATGGAAACTCTTGTCACTGAAACATCACCCCTTTGATAGAAATCCATCTAGAGGTGTTATTTCTGGTGTATGTGCTTTGTCCATTGATGTGACCTAGGTTCTTTTGCAAGAGCCACCACAAAAATATTATCACAATAAAATTTCATGGGATCTTTATTGTAAGGCACCATATCATGCTCCTCGAAACAGTTACAAATCCAGACAGATTAGTTGGCTACATCCGAAGATTCTATATATTTAGAAATTGCTATAGAATTGATTACAATTGGAAACACTGAACTCTTCTATCTCACATCTCCTCTATTGGGAAAGAACACATTTCCAAATTGCGACATCAGATCATTCTGATCAGCCTGAGAACCTGTTTCATCATACCCTATATTGAAAAGACCTCATCTCCATTGTACACCAAGAACATATCCTTAGTTCTTATTAGATACATAATTATAGTCTTTACCGTAGTTCAATGATGTTCTCCTGGATCTTCTTTATACTCAACTACCATGTTAAATGAATAGGCAACATCATTCCTAGTTAATTACATGGCATAAATGCTGGATCCTGAAATGTATGTGGTCATACACAATTTATATTTATCTTGTTTTGTATGAGGAAACATTTTAATATAATGTTATATGCCAAGTGACATTAGAACCAATCCCCTCTTGGATAATTCCGTAGTAGATGTCATTAGTATCTGTTAAATGTATCTACCCTAACATAGTCCAAGAAGCCTCTTAGAACTATCATGAATGATCTTGATCCCTATAATGTAGGCTGCTTCACCCAAATCCTTCATGGAGGAACAACTATTCAACTAGTCCTTAACAGACTATAACACTAGAACATCGTTTCCAATAAGGAATATTTCATCAACATATACTGCTAGGATAATGACCAAATTCCCATTAAACTACTTATAAACACATTTTTCACATTCATTCTAAATGAAACCAAATTTCTTTATGGATTCATCAAATCCAATTCTCCATGTCCTGGATGCATTCATTAATTCCTAAATTGATTTTTTCAACTTGAAAACTAGTTTGTCTTCTCATAGTGTCACAAACCATTCTGGGGGTGTCATATTGACATCATACTAACGGTTCCCATTAATTAATGTTGTTTTGACATCCATTTCCCACATCCAATACTCATGGAATGATGATATGGAAAGTATTATTCTTATGGATTTAAACATGGAAACTAGTGTGAAGGATTCATTATTGTCAATTCCCTGAGGTTGTCTGAATCCTTTAGCCACTAACCTTGATTTATAGTTGTTAACTTGATTGTCCATGTCATGATTCCCGTTGAATACCCATTTGATTCCAATAGGAATTACATCAACTGGCTCATCAAACAAAACACAGACGTGGTTCTAATACGTAAAATTCATATCGAAAATCATAGCTTCTTCCCATCTTGCAGCTTTTGGGATTTATAATTCATCCATGTATGAGAGAGGTTAAACATTGTCCAATAATAATGATTCACCAACATTGGTGACTAGGAGACCAAATCTCTTTGGTACCCTTACCACTCTTGAGCTCCTATGAATTACTTGTGTTTCTAGAACCTCTTCCACAGGGACTTGTGGAACTTCATCCTGTACTAACTCTTGTGTATCTTGAGCATAAACTTTTTCATAGTGTTTCATTCTCCTAATATCCTTTATGAGTATTTTCTCTCTCTCTAAAAATATGGAATGTCTAGAAATATTCACTTTCTTGTCATAAAGGATAAATATTTAATATCCTTTCGTTGCATTGGGATATCCAATTAAGATACACTTCATTCCTCAGGCTACTAGTATGTTGCCTGATAAGACCGTATAAAATTTCTCTCATCCCCATACATGTGTTTTCAACAAAATGTGTTTTATTCCGTTCCATATCACAGAGGAAATTACATTTTGTTCATAAGTTGGTACTCAATTTAATGTGTACGATGCAGTCTTTAATTAATATCTCCAAAAGGATAATAAAAGATCTCCATGACTCATCATCAACCTCACCATGTCCAATAAGGTGTAGTTCCACCTTTCACCAACACCATTCCAATGTGGTTTATAAGGAGCAGTGTCTCATAGAAGTTCAATGAACTCTTGGTTCAGATATCCTCCACCTTGATCTAATCGAAGCCTCTTTGTCATCATACCAAGATGATTCTCTACTTCGTTATTGAATTAATTTTATTTACATAAGGATTTATACTTATACCTCATTATGTAGACATTTCCATATATACTTCAATACTCTGTAAAATAAATGATGTAAGAATATCCACCTATAGCTTCTACTGGAAATGGTCCACACACATTTGTGTGAACCATTCCTAGAAACTCAATGGCCCTTTCACCATGTCCTTCGAATAGAGGCTTAGTAATTTGAAAGTGTAAATATCCTTAACATCTATCAAGTGGTTTTAGCTTAGTAGAGTCTAAATATCCATCATTGAAGAGCTTTGTCCAGTGATTCTCGTTGACATGACTGCGACGGTGATGCCACATATGTGTGATGTCTGAGTCGTGGGAGTCTGTTTCATTATTGATTGAAAACACTTAGATTTCTTAATTTAATACATAAAACCCATTATTTATATCCATCATACAATAATATATGTTGTTCTTATAAAATAATCAACCCTTATTTTAAAATAAGAAATCAAATTCATCCATATCCAAACATTAAACAAAAATTATGTAGTTTGTAACACTAGGCACATAATAACAGTTATGTGAAACCAAAATTATCCCAGTGGTAAATGATAGGTTGTAACCACCAATGGCTATAGCTGCTAGCCTCACGCCATTGGCAGCTTAAAAATCCACCTCTCCTCTGACAATCATTATAAATATACATTTTATCATTTGAATACATATGTGATCCCAACAAGCTGTATCTAATACCCAATATGTAGTAATTGTAAGATTACACACGATAATGAACACACCTTTAGAGTCCCCACTCTTCTTGGTGAAATTACTCTCACAATGGTCTTTCTTTCTACAAGAAAAACATACTGCATCCCCTTCCTTTCTATGCCATTAAAACATCCCCTTATTGGAGGGATGGTGCTCGAGGGCTTCCGACCATTTATAAGTCCTTGGCCCCTTTCCCTTGTCCTTTCATTCTTATTCACTATAAGGACCACGGGATTTTATTCCCCTATTTTCTTATCTACATGGTGAATTATGTTTAGATGTTCTGATATACTCTTCTCAGTTTTTCTCATGTTATAGTTGACAATAATGCTAGAGAAGTTCTTCAGCCATGATGATATGATGTGATCCTCATTCAGAATCATAATCCCTAAGATTTCTAGACATTCAATGTTGCAAATAATCTTGACTACCTGATGCCCAGCTAGGGCAGAATATCCCAGAAAAGGTGTAAACAATGCATTGGAGATCTCATATCTATCCTCTCTCACTATATCTAGATAGAGATCCTTAAATTGAGTCATCAAGGTATACAGGTCTGTGTGTTCATGTTGATACAAGTTCTCATTATACATAGCCGATAGAATGAAACATTGTACATCTGTGGAATCATCCATATGTATCATATAGATAGATAGTTCTTCATTAATGACATAGTTCCTAGGAACAACTGAAATAGGTATTTCCAGCACAAACAATTTCCTCTCGCGGTGAAGGATGATTCGTAAACGCCTCTGCCACTTTGGGAAATTGGTGCCAGTGGGAAGGTTTTCATTCATGAGTATGGTTTGAAATGATATTATTGAATTCATTTTTCTTGTCATTTTTAAAATTAATATTAGAAATGGGTTAGTACTTTATTATGATAAAACTGAGAATGTATATTAACTAATACATATTAGTCTCCCACAATTTTATCAAAACCCAGTAGCTCTCACCATTGACTTAAAAATATTTTGTTTCCTGGAAATTATTTTTGAAAGGATCCATATTACCCTTTGCCTTACTGCAACATGGTTTGGTCAAGAATCATTAAGGGTTTTAGTTAGGCATTCTAAATTCCAACTGCATTAACTCGCAGCTCATTGATCTGCTGGGTGGACTCCCCAATACTTAAATCCTTTTATTTTCGATTTCCTCAAACTCTGCCTCATGGTCACACCAAGGCATACTGTGGCAGTCAACCCTAGATGTGATCCAAGTCATAACAACCCAAAACCAAGAATAAGAATTCTCTGATAATTGAAGGCTCCCTAACTACGGTTAGTCAAGCACTTTTAATTGTGGTTCAATTCTAACCATGATTATGGAATGCTATACTAACGTAATCTTTTATTTGATGGATTTTATCATTTTACGTAAATTTCCATTTAATAATATTTGATTACATAGTTGTTAATATTATTTTGGATATATATAATTGATTAACAATGTCGAAGATAATATTTTATGCATTTTCCATTATTGTTTTAGTTCCATATTGCACGCTTGTTTAATTCATTAACTATGAGATTGTGACAAAACACACAAAATAAATAAACCATTGAATTGAAAAAAATAAAATAAATGATATGATCAAGATCATGTTCTATTGGTTAGTTTATATCGCAGTTGATAAACTAACACAAGACCTAGGGGAAAACCTCCTTGAAATGATTGGGTTCATGTTTAAAGCTTTCCACTTACCCACCTTTGTATCTCCTTAGATAAGTTTCACCTTGTCTTTTAACTTGTGCTGCTTTCAGTAGTATGGGAGCTCCATGCATTAAATATGGTAAGGGGTAAATGGCGTTTTACATAAAATAACCCTTTGGCATGTAGGCCATACATATTAATGAGGAGAAGGCTTTCATGACAACAAATTTAATTTTAATAAATAAATTAAAATAATAAATTCACAAAAAAAGGTCTTGGTGGGGCTCATGATCATCCATTAATGGAACAATATATAGGCATAAATAAATCTAGCATTTAATTCTTAAATCGTTCTTGTTCAGGATAAATCATGCATGAATCAATTATTTATCTTCAACTATCAATTCATTTATCTTAAAAGCTTTTCTGAATTTCCATCAGATTCTCATCAATCATAATTTTAAGAAAATAATTTAATATAAAATTATATTTGTATGTAACTTATAACTTGGTGGAAATCCTATGAATTCTTATTCATAACTACACAATGAGAAGAAATTAACATTACACAAATGTTAAATTAAACACATATATTTAACAACTATCATTTTCCAGGCCACAACTTTACTCTAGAACTATGGTACCCATATCAAGGGTTTGTATTATATAATAATAAATTTTTATAAATCTGCGCAAATTTGATGAGTACACAACATGTAGTTCCGACAACATAGAATGTACTTTTATGCACCATCCATTCGAATTATATTCCCTAGAACATGGTGTGTAGTTGTACATATGAATTTTTTTGGATTACACTGTATGTTTAGTGGGACACACGCCATGTAGTATTCGCGTTACATGGTTTTCAGCTGGAAAAGCCATGTTTGGGGTACACAGTCTAACCCTAACTTGACGGGACTAAACTCTATTTTCAGTGGCCCACATGGCATGTAATTCGGAAAACTTGTGCCACCACTTTCGGGTCAACCGATGTTGTCATTTAAGACCTAGAAATACTAAAACACGTGGCCTAATTTGGTGGACATGTCTGATGCATTGAACCTAGACTACATGGCATGTACTGCTAAATACATGCTATGTATTATGGAGTTGTATGGCCAGTAACTTTTGGAAACTCCAGATGAGATTCTCTATTTTATTTTAATCAAAATAAAAATAAAAATTCGTTTAAGTAAGGTGAATGAGAAATGAGAGAGCATGAATAGATCTCGATATTTTTATATATAGAACTTTTAAATTGAATTGACAAAACTAAATTATTAAAATTTTAAATCACCAAAGAATACCTAAAGATTTATAATCAATCATATGACTTCCTCATATACCACTTGTAGTTTTTGGGTGTAGAAGAAGTTTGTAGGTGGGTGTACGTAGCTTTAATTTTAGCATTAACAACGATCAATCTGAGATCCATCCTGATAATAAACCATCCAAAAATAAGAATAGAATAGAGAATGTAAAAAATAGGTGAGTCCCAAAACCATTGATAGGATCATCATATTTTGGTGATAATTAAAATAGTTAATTTATAACAATTACCTTGATGGAATTCTTTCATCGTTGATGTTTCTGGTCTTGATCCAATGTGATTCATCATTGGATCATAGAATCCCTGTTTAGGATTCCTCTAGCGATGATTCACATGTGCTCCACGTATCTATGGACGTCGCCGAAGGGATCTCTGGGTGATATCGCTGAAGATCCTTCACTTGTGATGTCAAAATTTGATCACCTTGGTCATGTTGTGGATGATCTCTCTATTGAAGCTTGAGAGCGTTCTTGGATCTTTTGTTCACCCAAACCCCAAAAAACTACGAGGCTAATGAGAATTATATTATTGGGATTTTAATAACATAGAACACTAAAATTAATTAAATTCCCAAAATAACTTATCCATTTCATTTAATTCATAGATATACCCCATGTCTAATAATAACAAATAACTATTATTATAACTTGACATGCACCCAATGAATAACACCTAATATTATTTAATTAATTAAATAATATTATTTCTCAAAAATTTATAGAAAAAAATTCATGACGTGTATATTTAATATACAAGACAATTACATTTATTTTTCCATTATTCATTATTTCCTCCACCACATTTATTAGACATTGAATAATGGATATTTATTTCTAAAATAAGTATCAATTCATTACTCACTAATAAATGTATTATTTTTTCCACAATATATTATCACGAATAACTACTGTTGAAATAAATTCGATCAGGCATCCTAAAAAAAATTAAATCACAATATGGATTAATATTTATTTAGCTAGTTAAATTTATATTAAACTGATATACTATGAGACACTTTGTGTGTGACCCTCTAGGCCTCTTTCTTAGAGGAATTAGGCATCTCATTCATAATGTGCATGGTCAGCATCTAGTGACACACCATGGACCACATAGAGAAGGAAGTTAATGCCACAATGATGTGCCGCCACTTACGAATGCTTACCGTGTAATGTAATCTCTTTGTCACGATATCTCGAATCAAGCGGGTTTCATTCTAGTTCTATCAACCCATGTGCTTGATTATTCTTTCTCTGACTTTACAGAATTGAAGAATCCCATTTTTTATCATGGGCATGGATTCATTTAGGATATATAAATTCTATCAATGGTCTTGAGATATCTACTTCTATTGGTGTACAGAAGGGAAAATTCCTTTCTCGCATTACCAATTAATGTTGGGTCACTCGTGACGCACCCAACGTATCCTTCCTCGATGTGAATAATGTATCGTCATAGTTTTCCTAAATAAATCTACATGTGTGATTTTTAATACCAATTAATAATAATCTTAATGTCAATGTACCAATACACATGTCTGCAGATAGGAACATACAAAGACACTATAAAATGTGGATTTCTTTCTGGTGGGTCTTGCTCATATAATATCCTCCTAGATATTACCAAGGTCACACACCATGAGAAGTCACCTCAATGTTTTATGAGTCCTCAAGTCTAAAGGCACGAATTATTTGTGTCTGTCAAATAACATCATCCAGCCCTAGAACATATATTCCAGAATAGTGCTATAGAACTTCTAGGATCTCATCGTAGTAGGGATCTACTATGATCCTTTATTGCAACAACTATCCTTAGGAAATTATCACATGCATTGTCATGTTGAAGAAAATTCAAGATTTGGTAAGGTATTTATTAATGAATAATGTACAATGTAGCTTGTTCTAGGCCACCAACTCCAACAACCACTACCAAAGGGTTGATGGGCACATCTATTAGTTGAAAAGGTTATCCATTCTCATGTATAAAAAGGTACATATAGGCCATATTGAAATAGAGATAGCTGTGATGTCTAGATTTCCTACTAGACTACATCTTTGAGATATTATATACTCTTGGGATGGGGAATATGGTGGAAGACTCAATCCACAGGAGGTCTGGTTAACAACTTCTGACTGAGGCGACAAAGCTACTTGCACGATACAAATATCCTATGTGAATAAGGATGGAGTATCTTACATATAGTCTATGACTATCACTCCCATAATCATACAACATGATAAGGAGGCCAATTTAGGGGATATTGACAGTGAGGATCAATGTTCTTTGATATCCTCAAGATATTCTCTTGATGTATTTTCTATAGATGGGGTGAACATCATTATTTTTAAAGAACGCACTAGCATACTAGTGACGTTGCAGGAGGTGGTGTTTTGGGGGTTACATACATTACCTTTGTCGGTACCTCCAAGTGTGAAAATTATGTACAATGACTCTTGATGTCAGTACTAGTGGCCAAGGATAAAGAAAGTGGAGGCTGACTTCGTTTCAGGATGCCTCACATACCAGGAAGTGAAATTTGAGCATCAACTTCAAGAACACTTGAGAACAACATTTACAACCGGAATGATGGTCAGACAAAGTGGACCATACATACATCAGAAGACATCCTTCGTACCTATGTCCTGGATATTGGTCATTGTTGGGAGAACCAACAAGAAAAAATGGAATTTGCGTATACAAATAACTGTCACTTACCTATTGCAATTACATCATTTGAGACCTTGTATGAGCGTCCATGTAGATCACCTCTCTGTGAGAAAGACCTAAGGGATCCTGAACTCAAGGGTCTAGAGTTGGTACGAGATAATACTTAGAAGGTTAAAATCATCTCAAAGTAGATGAGGACCGCACAGAGTCAGAAAAAAGTCTTATTATGATAGGAGACATATACCCATAGTGTTAGAGGAGGGAGACAATGATTTTTCATCTTGTCTCACCCCAATGGGGATTTCCTAGATTTTTTCAGGGTGGCATGATATCTTTACGGTACTTCATACCTTTTCAGATCCTCATATAATTTGGTGAGGTGGAGTACATCCTAGGTCTTCCCCCATAGATGCACTGAGTGCATGATGTTTTTCACGTGTCACAACTAAGGAGGTTCATCAAAGATCCATCTCGCGGCATCGACTGATATGAGATGGACATTGATGATGGGATTATGTTTCCAGACTTCCAAGTAGAGATATAAGATCAACAGTTGTAGGTTCTTCATGGATGGTAAATTCCTCTACTGTATATTTGGTGGATGCATGGGAATCTCCCGGAGAGAAAATGGGATCAGGAGGCTCAAATACATGATTAATTCCCCCAAATTCATGATTATTCTTTGTTTTGGCCTTTACAGACATTAATACCTAACATGGGGATAATGTAATTTCCTAGAATCTTCATATATATTTTATTATACGAAATATATTCAATACTAGATGATGAGAAAGAATTCGATTTTGAATCCCAGAGTGCTCAGAATGACCCGTCAGAAAATGTTAGGATTTAAATAGCATGTGTGAGTTCTTTTCCAGAAAATGTTGAATATATATTATTTAGATTCCAAGATAATAAATCCAAGAGGCCCCATTGCATTTAGGATGGTAGGTTTACCCAAGGCGTGACTTATGTTTAGTCGGTGGAGACCTCCAGTGAGAATACATATCAATGGAATAACAATAATTAAAATATTTAAATAAAATTATTCTATATTTCAAATTATTATTACTCATAAACTTTTACTTGGATAAAAAATAATAGACCACCACTATGCTCGTGAGATTATTCTTTCCTTAAGCATATCCTAACATCGACCAATGTGGTCCAACATAAGAAATTAGTTTTTTCCCTAAATATGATAATTAAGTAACCATTAATTTATTGTCAAATACTTGTAACTTCTAAAAGCATACTCGTAATGAAAAAATAGATAGTGTTGTTGAGTTTGAGGGGGAATGTGACACTTAAGTGGTGCCTAACCTCAATCGGCATGGGTATAGGGTTATTGTTAGTTAATTTTTATCTTTTTTAAGGTACATTCAATAAACGTGCAGTGAGGTTTATCAATATTTTGAACAGATTCTAGGATTGAAATTTCGAGGACACCGTTGAATTCTCAACACCGAGATTCACGTAGGAGGAGGTTAGCATTGACCAACAAGGGTTAGACAGGGAAGTTAATTTTTTGTATTTTTTTAAAAATTATAAATTTTTTATATATGTTATTTAATTCCTCAATTCAATAATTGAATAATGGTTGGATAAACATTAGAATAACGAAAAACATTAAATGAGTATAATTTAATTAATAGTTTATTTTATTGTGTAACTACAACGCCAGTTTCATTAATGGTTAATTAATTAAGGATCATTAATGTGAGACATTAGTGAGAACAATTTGGAGGTTGTTTTTTTATATAATCAATCCACTTGATAACGAATTGACATACATGGGGACACCTTTAATGAAGTTCCAATGACATTCCTAATCAAAATGGTATATAGAATGAATGGAGACGGACAACAAAAAATCGTTAATTCCTTCCTTCGACTGTTGTAGATTCTACTGAGTCCAGATAGTGGATATATGTGTTTAATATCCCTTTTTTCCTATTCATGAGTAATATGAAGAACGCGGATCAACCGACCAATGGATTGATCAATGATTATTTCTTTCATACTGGTGGTTATTGCAAAAAAAATTTGGGTATGATATTAACCAATTTGATGATTGATTCCTTTCCCATGTGAAAACGCTAATGTGGAGGGTTCAGGCCAATCTGAAGAAGGCCCGACCCCCAACCCCACCAATCTTGATTTTGATTTTTCCTTGTGAATGACTGGTAAATGTGGTGGAAAGACGACTCTATGGGATTTTCAAAGAATGTTGTGACCCAAGAGGCCCATAGGCACTGATGGGAAGGAAAATAGACCACCAGAGCATCTTTGGTGGTCAGCGGAAGCACGGGATGGTGGCAGAAAAATCCATGGATGAACGAGCATGGTAGTGGAAGATGTGGCACTCGCATGAAACATGGGGGGCCTACTAGGGAGTCTTGGAATGAGTGAAACACTCAGATCATATAGGCCAATTATGGAGGTGTGGTGCTACCCCTCTAGGCCCACTAGCTAGGTGAACCGGACACAACATGTATGGTATGTAGAAACTGGCCCACACTGCCCAGGATTGGTTTTCCAGGTAAGCCAAACCCACCTTCTATGCCAGAACCCTACCATACCAAGACCATACTAACTCTGTTTCGCTAAAACCAATGTGACTCACAAACCTAGCATTCAATTGACGTGTGGTCTGTGGTGTGAGGACCCTTGTGATGGTTTTGTAATTTTGAAATACTCTACTAGAGTTTTGGAATGAGATCGAGTGTGGCCATTTGGGATCTGATTTGAATCCATCCAGGCCCTTTTTTCCTTTTGTCCTATATCTCACAGACTGGTCATCTGATTGGCGTGTTGTCTGTCACGTTGGGACACTTACCACAAGGCAGTCTGCTGGGTTATTTCTTCATGGTACATTAAGGTTTTTGATTTAAGGAAATTATTATGAGGATTAAAATCTCTAGAATACAGGGGAACATATTGTGGGAATCCAATGTTTGGCAGTCAAGTGAAGAGAAACCCTCCGTGGATCAGCAAGAGAGTGAACCTATATGGATAGGCTGTAGTGAGACACCTTATAGATCAATAATAGACCGAAACTCCATGTATTTACATGAGAGTAACCCTATTTAGGTCAACAGCAGAGTGACCCTCTGTGGATCGGTAGTGGTGAGACACTCAATGGATTGGCATGAGAGAGACCCTCCATGGATTAGCAGTATTGAGTGCCTCTATGGATTGGTAGTAGTGCAAACCTCTGTGGATCAGGTGCCCAACAACCCACTATAGATCAGAAGTAGAGCAACCCATATCAAATAATTAGCTAATCCACTTAGCCGAATAAAATAATCTAGCTTAATTCTATTCATATTTATTATTATACAATACATTGTATACATGGTGTGAAATTTATTTTACATTTTATCTTATGATTGATATCATGGATTGTGGTTTATCCTTTGTCAAATTCTAATAGACCGTTGGAGGACTCGGGGTCCCTAATAAGTATAGTTATACTCACCCCTGCATGGGATTCACCCTCACCATATTCTTTCTTGTGCAGATGATAGACATCTTGACTGAGATTTGGGGATCCAAGGCTAGATAGTTCTCAGAGGTGATTCATAGATGTGGTGAGCGGCAGTGACAATAGGCAACAAGTGGTACCTACCCTTCATGTAGGATCATTGGTGGACGATTTATGGTGTTTGTTTTTCCATTTTCTATAGTACACATTCAGTTGGATGTGTATACTGGCCCCCTTTTTACCATCATTTTATAATTTTACTCTCAGTGGTGTTACAATGTGGTTGTTGTAATACTTCTTTTCCATTTCGTTTTACATGTATGCAGTGTTCCTTTTCTCTATGGGTATAGTTTTAAGGGAAAACCCTTCCTTTTTTGTGTTTTTTCATTCCGTTTCTAGTCACCAGCCCCTTGATTATGTATAGTGGGATTTGGGTAGTCATGGAACAGTTCACGGGGGATGGGTTGTGACACATTTTCATCAAATATGAGTTTTATTAGGTTTTTCTAAGTAATCATTATAATTATATTATTTAAATTTTAGAAAAAAATTGAAAATTTTCTTCTCAATTTGTAATATATCAGGTAAATATTATATTAGGGATAATGTTTTATAATTTTCAAAATGGATTTATTTTTTAAAACATAGTTAGAATTAATATTTTTATTGAAAATTGTATTTTATTTTTAAATATTAACAAACTCACAATATATTCTAGGTGAGATTAAAAAAATAACCATTTGGTTTTGATTTTTAATAATTAATATTTTGTTTTTACATGAATTATTTTCATTAATATTGAATAAGAAAATATATATCCAAAAAATGTCATTGTTCTAAAATGATTTCTCTCAAAATAATTTAAATTATTTTAAAAATAAATTCCACAATTTTTCTTATTTAAAAAAATATATTTCTTATTTTAATTTTGTGGTCCAATGTATTATAAATAATCCCCTTTTTGTTCAATGTTTGTTGAAGCCTTTTTAATTTTGGTTACAATTGAAAATGAATAATCTTGTAATTAATGTAAAAATAACAAACTGATAATTATTATAAAATTAAGCAAAATAATTCCATTATTTTATTAGATAATTTAAGTTTGTAAATATTATTCAAATATAGAGTTTTATTAATTTTTGTATTAATTATGATTTTAATATAACCTTTATAATATTGCATTTAATGAGAATTTATAAAATGACACAATGTTTTTTAAATAAAAATAACTTTTTAAACATAAGTATATTTATTGGATATGTTCATATGTAAATAATAAATTTAAGGACATATTAATTATATTCATTAACTTATTTTGTTTTTAATTATTAGTGATGAAATATTACATTAAATACTTTCAATACATTGAATGATTAATAATTCAATCAATGGAAAAAGTAAATAAATGATTTTAAAAATAATAAAACCAAAATAATTTAAGAATATTAATGTGTCCCAAGAATTATCATAATGAATTTGATATTTTTTGAACGAATTAAAAAAATTGGTTCAAATTTTAATTGTTTTATTGATGTCATATAATTAATTATAATGAATACTTATAAAAGAGGACATTAATGATACATTATAATAAAATATAATTTACTAAATGATATAAAATTCATAAAAATCATAGCTTCATATAAATTTTAATATTTATTTAATAATATTATCTATGGTCCATTTATGTGTTGATTTCTTATTGTAGTAACTATATTGACCCTCAATAAGTAAAATTTTGTATTATCACCATAAGTGTGAAAAGTGTTAATGAGGGGTTAAAAATGATAAGATTAAAATAGAAAAAACCTATATAATATTCATTTTTTGTTATTATTTTTACACATATGCATCCATTATTTTAAATATAACATTTTTTAATTTATAATAATATATTAATATTTATTAATTTAAAAATATTTTTATTTACAATAGTTCCCCTCCCCTTAATTATTAAAGAGCACTTATTCATTATACTAATCAATAATTCATTATAATTTTTTTAGATAATATTCTGAAATCCCTTCATATAATCCATATTATGAAATTGAACCCTATTTAGGGTATAACAATATCCATAGTATTCTAATGATGATATGAAAATGAGTTTTTCTAATGAAATAACATCGTTTTGAATAGAGACTTTTTTTATTTCGCTTTCCACCTCATAAAAATATCAATTAAGAATTAAAATATAAACAAAAATATATATAACATTTGTATATATATATATAAATATACAAATTTTATAACCTATGTCAATGAAATCCCACCTATTACATCATTCCCATCCTCGATGGCTTGAGAAGGAGGAATGACATTACATGCCCATAAGCAACATCCCCATGGTGCTAATGTCCTATAATAAATTCTAATGGATTCATTAAAATTTGAATGAGGATTTTTTTATATTGAATATAAAATAACTGAACCAAAAATATTAAAACGTAATACCACTAAATTATTCATGATAATAATAAAAAATATCAATGTAATACCATTGATATCAAAAATCAATCTACAAAAAAGTTTCACAACTAAAGACAACTATCATCAAAGTAAAAATTGGAATACAATTACTGAAAAAATCTATGAAACCCCACATAACTCTGAATCTTTTATATGTTCCATGCTCCATATCCACAAAAATACCCTCATATCATGATGTCTCACTAATGAAGTACAATAATTTACCTTTTCTAGTGTCCCAATTGACTATATCAACAAAAGAATCGACGTAACAATGAAGGGAAGAGTAATGAATCATATTATGATTTCCCAAAAATGACTTCCCTAATCAAGACACTAGGACTAAAACTGTTAGAAAATTTGTATAAATATATTTATATAATGTCCATTTAAAGAATACCTCAAATATATAACAAATTGAAATAAATCCATACCAAAGTTGTTTTTCAAATAAATAAATTTTCTAGTATATAAATAAAACAACTCTGTATACAGTTTGACATTTTAAATATTGGAATAACCCCTTACATTTAAAATAATCACACAGACACTTAAGAACACAACCAAACATGCTTAGTGTTTAATTTGATGGTTGAACTTTCCTATACATATCCAGTCCCATTGGTTGTGGTACATTGAAAACCATTATTCTCATTCCATCCATACATACCCATTTAATCCAACCACATTTCAATGAAGTCATTTCTCTACCAATCTAATAATTTGAAAAAATATCACACTTTTATTGAAATCCCTAACGAAAAGAAATTTCAATAATGCTATATCCTTTTATTGAAAATACATTTTAAAATCACAATTTAAATAAAATGATCCTTCTATTGAAAATTGTTTTCCATGATCAAAACCAAATAACAATTTTAAAATAATTATTTTATAATAAATCCACCAAATTCCCCTTTATCAAAAATACCCAAATTCACAAAATATTATATACATTCAACAATGTAGGTTTTCATTTATAATTTCACATCAACATCAAAATAAATTTATCGTAATACAATGAATTTGAAATAATTCCTTCATGTTATAAATTTAGGAGTTGAGGGAGAATCCACCAACCTTGGAATATATGGGGAAATCTATGAAAAATAGTAAATCAACAATGAAACTGGGTTGAGTCCCCAAAAATCATCCTTATATATATTCCCATATCATAAATAGAGCCAAATACAACCATGAGTGGTGTAAACCACCATTTATCCTTTCATTGAATATTAGAACTATGGAACAATGAGAGAAATAAGTAGATATATTAAAAACTAATAAAACAATAAAAAAAGATTTGACATGATAATCCACCCTCAACGCACCTAGAAACATTTTCATATTGCATCTAAATAGATGGGGAAGGTTTCAATGGCCTTTGGGTTGAATTATATTTTATTTAATGCTAAAATGGATCGAAAAAGATGGAGTAATGGATAATCCTTTTCTAGAATGTTTTTTGGGATATTGTTCTCCAACATTGTAGGGTTTGTCAAATTGTTAGGAAAATTGTTCACTAACTGTGCACTAGCCTCTACCTACTGTATCTCCCCACACGATTGGTTTGAATGGATAGATAGACTATGCTATAAGCATACAAATTCTCATTATATCACTATTAATTATCTCTTATTAATTGTCGTATGGTATAAAAAATTGACATTCTGACCCAAGTTACTTTACCTTATCCCTTATCTATTTGTGCATAACTTCATTTAAGAGTTACATGGATTCCAAAAGCTATGCACCAGTTTTGGACCTTTATGAAAGACCCAAAACAATTAAACAGTCCTCCAAAACCTCCCAAACATCACACAAAAAATGTATATACCGAAAAATCATAAAATAAGTGTTACATGCATGACATAAAGGGTGATTAAATTGGGCCATCATTAGTATACCCATCCCTGGAACGTAGAAAAACATATTTCCATGAAAGAGTTTGGGCCATTGCCCATCCATTTACCTCACACATTCCATTGTATATTATTGAATCCGACTATGCTTCTATAAAAAACTACTAGACTATCATTTTTCCTTAAATGAATTTATATTTCCTATCAAAAATCCATAACAGGATATGTATCAATGAAGCATTTGAATCCATGTGAAAGTGATCACATCTGATCACATGTTCAGGATCAGACTGATACCTATTCATCTAAGATACATGAAACACATTATAAAAAGTGATGAGCAATGATGTAAATTATAAAAAACATGCCACCTTACAGACCTATTGATGTATATCAAAAGTGATTATGTATTAATGAGATATTAGTCCCAACATCTCACAATGATGATGTCCATGTGGCGAAGACATTATCAATAATACATGATTAGTCACATGGAACCACTAATTCCATCAATAATGATCCCGATATGATCTATGAGGAATCTAATTCATATCTATCTATTTCATGATCAGTTGGATCTTCTCCATGATCTCTAAAAAATACTCAGTCCAACTACCGATGCCTCACATGTTACCTCTAAAAAAGTGTATTACAACAAAGACACACACATAATGCTTCAAATGGTGCCACATGGGTCAAATCATGATATCTATTTTTATACGAGAACTCCACTAATGGTATGTTATCCCACTGTGAGCTACCAAATGTCATTACAAAACCTCGCAATATGTCATCCATTGTTTTTATTGTCTGTTCAGATTGTTCTTTCATTGGGGAATAATAGACCGTACCGATAGTCAACTAAGTCCCAAGGTTATTCTATAAGGATTTATAGAAATGATATATGAAATTTATATCTCTATCTGACCCAATTAAAACTGGTATGGCATCTATATATACCACTTCTCAGAAAATTATTTTTGACATGTCCACTACCGTAAGATATTCATAAATTGGGATCAAATTGGACGACATTCGGAACTGATCCACTCTAACCCTGTGGAATTGTGTTTTAAAACTGTTCTTGGGAGAACTATCCGAAAATATATATCTATATATTCATATTTACAAAAAGGAAATGGAAATTATTGAAATATATATACTAGTTGATTATTCTCTATTTTAACCAACTAAAAATGTAACCATCTTTAAAAAACTCAACTACCTTCCCATTCATACTAACACCAAAAACCAGTTCATTCAATGCCATATATGTCATCTATGTTGAAGTATTAACATCACATATAGAATAATGGTAAGTATGTGGATGTTCTTCCTAATAAGACACGTGTAAAAAAATAAAATTTTTGAACCACAAAATTTATAATACTTCTAGATTTCAACCCTAAACAATCTCACCACTATTGAGTTTTTACCTCATATCAACACATTATCAATCAGATTTATGTGTCTCTATAATAATATTTTCAAAAATATGATAAATAAAAACATGAATTAAACCCAAAACATCACATCTGTCTTCACATTCCTTGTGCATGATGGTTAGGACCAAAATGAAAGGCCACTCATTATAAGCTTCTTTTTCAAACTGAGAATTTGTGTATCTACATAATTAATTTTAAAAATAATTTTCTTTACCCGATGTATAAATCAAGAAAACGAAAAAACATTGGATATAATCCATCCATATTATTTATATCATTTTCAAATCCATTTGGGAGCTAACATTGTTCACTATTTTATGATCAATAAATACAGTAAATATCTCACAAAAGAGTTATTGACACCATGTCATCAATGCATAGAAAATTGTATCTAAATCCAAATCATGTGTTGAATATTTATTCTCATGAACCTATAAATTTGTTCATCCATAAGAAAAAAAAGATATCACTCCTAGATAACACATGCCAACCATAATCTCTAAGCATTAAATACACCATATACCTTTGTCTTGATTTAGAGAAATAAAAAATGGTGCTGATACAAGGTGAAAATTAATCTAATGATAGGAGTTATGACATTCGTCATTACATTTAAATGTAAATTTCTTCCTTCTTAAATATGTCATCAATGATGATATAAAAAAGAAATCAGTAACAAAGTGTCGTTAATAATCATCCTGAACAAGGAAATGACATGTATTGATGACATTATTTTGTGGCTTCTAATAGATAATATCTTCTATAATTTTTGGATAAAAAGACTTTTTTAGTAATTACATGGCCAAATAATCATACCTATTGTATCCAAAAATCACAGAGTGATAATTTTTCATACAACTGATGATCCATAAAAATTCCCCTCACTTTTTCCAATTCTTTCTCATGCTCATCTATTGTCATTGAATAAAATATTATGTCATCCAAATTCACCCCTAAAAAGAATAAAAATTCCTCAAAAATATTGGAGTCAACAATGCCATAAATACAACTAGTTACCACAAAATACTGATAGGAATAATCACCCATTCATAATGTCAATTACTACATATAAAATATCTATATGAAATATCCTCCTTTCAAAAATTTAATTGGCGATATCCTAATTGCATTTCAACTATGGGGATCCCCTAAGCTCGACATAATTAATTGAATATATCATCAATGAATTGAAGTGGATACCGATTATTATCATAAATTTATTAATATCTAATTAATACATACAAAACCAAAGTCTTCCATCATAATTTTTTAAGAAACAAAACTGATGGTGTCTTCAGATACGTGTTAGGATGAATGAACCCTTTTTATTTCATCTCTTACAACTTCACATTCAACTATTTTAATTTTGTTTCTAAATTTCCATAAGATAGAATTGAGTTATTTTTATTCCTATAGAATAGATCAATCATAAAATCAACCTAACTCATTGGTGGAAACCTAGAGAGTTTTTTTGGAAAAATATCTGAAAACAGATCAGTATCTAATAGATAATTGATATTATCCATAGATTTAATCGATTCAAAAATCATATCAAACATCTTGTATGATCTCATTTGAACTTATAGTGCCTAAAATCCAATTCCACCTACATTTACATTCCATTTTATGGTTTAGATAGTTATTATTCATGAATCAAATCATTCTGGTACAATAGTTTATTTAAGAATTAAACATTTTAAAAAAAAATACATACCTAGGATTATATCATAGACATCCTTATAATGCTCTAAGATTTCCCATTTTATCTAAACAATACCAATAGTATTTGAATATTCTCTGCACCAATAGTTTCACCATTCTATCTATACAAAAAATGTTTTATGATTTAACACTGAAGGAACCATCAGAATTTTAAAAGTAGAAAAATCAATGATATGAGAATCAATAATGTAATGGTATGCACCCATATTAAACAATGACTGAAAAGGTTATAACAAAAAAAGTATCATACCACTAATTATCGATGGTTCAGATTGATCATCCAAAATCACCTCATCTGGTCAATGTAATATCTTTCTCGTTGAAATATATTTCGTATTAGTCTATTGAGATAACCCCTACAAAGGAATACCGATAATAAATGAACAAACATGGTATGATCATTTCTACTAATGATAGCTATTTTGATTCCCTCAAATCATAAATGAATAAAATGTTTTCACCACTTGAGTAGTGTCTGGAAACCCGACCATCGAGAACTGTAAAAATTACATCAATGGTTCCACATTTTGTTGAAATTGTGTAACACTTTATGTTGAACCGTACTTTCTCTTTTATTTTTACTCGGAGAAAAGCATTAGAATCATCACAAGGTTATCCTTGGTCTTTTTGGATGATTCATAGATATATATATATATCTTAGTATGATTCATTCTCCCACACTAAAAATTGGGGTCCTTCATCCTCTTGTTCATATCCTTAGAGTTTCCACTGTTTCTTATATGTATTAATATAAATCCTCTTCAAATAACTCTTGGTGTGTCTATTTCTATTAATTTAACTCTAGTAACTATATATGTATTATTCATTATACTAAGAACAATAATATTTCTATTAATATAATATCTTATCCTCAATTTAAATATTCATTCCTATGAGGAATACCTACTATGAAATTCATGTGAAAAGAAAACAAATTTCAAGTCTTTATAAACATACTCTATCTACGTGAGACTCTCATACTTAAATATAAATATATCCTTCATTATTTTTCTTATGCACATATTAAAGGTAGTCCAAAAAATGGCCACCAACTATACATATAACACATCAAGTGTAGAAATTAAGATGAAGATAACGTTTATCCTATTTATCCATACCCCTACCTTCTCTGATTTTGAATGACCCAAAAAATGGGTGGATTCTTCTTCTGGAACTGAACCGAACGATTCAGTTTCACCATTCCATCCCATAGGTTCCCTCTATCAATATCAATAAAATATTTTTCAGTTCTCTAAACCATTCATCCTTGCACCAATGGCTCTGGTGAAACCGTATTCTATGTAACTTCCAACATTTGGTTTCTATGATTCATATCATGTCCTATATTTAATACAGACATAAAAACATAATTAATACTCTCTAGGGACTAATGGATTTACAATTTCGTACTCTACCACATCATAATATGCAAATATTTCATTAAAACATTAAACATTTTTATATTGTTCATTTTTTAAAATAATTTACCAAAATTTAAAAATCATGAAAATTTAAAAATGACCATTTCAATCCTTTTCATTATATATAATTTAAATAAGATTAAAATTTTAAAAAATAAATACTTTTGAGATAAATAGTAAATCAATAATCTATTTTATATATGCACTCACAGTAGTAAGTCAATTCTACAAAGCATGGTATGCTCGTATCATTGGCAAAACACATGAAAAATGAAATTTTAGATCATATAATTGTATCCTAAACACTTACATACCCAAATAAATAGTTACATGAAGATAAGTATAATATTGTAAACAATATCATTATATTCTCTATATATAATGTCATGAATGTCCTTTTCCTTTCTACCTTCCCAACATGAGGAATAAACTAGAACAAATTACAACTTCGATACCGGCATAACTAATTAACAATTATTATATATGGATCAATCTAAATGATACAACTTATTCCAAAAAGATATTTTTAATGACCAATATAGATGGAACTCAGCATGCCCTACCACATTGGATTGAGATGTAAGATGTACACTTCTTTTCTTTAGGTGACATTTCCAATGTGCTAAATGCTAACAATAAATTCCAAGGGATTCATTATTAGATGGGGTATGATTTTCCAATTAATGATAATACACCCCAACAATGCATACAATACAAAATACCACAACATGAAGCATAATTGGTATGTAAATAAACTCAATTTAATAAAATTGATATCAAAAATAAAACAATGTACCATAGGGGAATTTAACTTACATCAATGTCAAAAATGGATGATTAATCCATGAAAACACAATGCCAAGACATGTAAATCCAAATAACCAGCATGCTCCTTTCATAAACAACACAATACATCCAAATAATCCTAATCAACCACTAAATAAGGGTTATAAATAATATTTTCTAGTGTCCTGATAAACAATATTGGAAAAATAACAAATTTTACAATTAAGAGAGAGTAATAAAACTATGTAGGATTTCCACAAAATAATTACATACTCCCACCACTAGGATAGAGCTTATTATAACATTTATATAATCCAACTCAAATAATAGACATTCATGCATGTTCTCTAATAAATAAAATATAAAAACAACTCCATAAAACATTATCAAATAAAACTATTTATTAGGATTATAACCAAAAAGTCATTAAATTTTTCAATATTTTCAGTTTTGGCATAATACATTCAGTTTCACATAATGACACACACACACATAGTCAACCACACAACCGCACAAGCATGGTGTTACCATTTATGTTAGAACTATCACATCCACAACATGTCCCATTAATGTTGGTAAATTCATGACCATTATTCATACCATTACATCCATTCATACCCATTTAATCCATCCTAATGTAAATACAATCAATCCAAACCCATTTCAATCAATTGAATAGAATCTAAATATTATTGAAAACCATGAAAACAGACTATTTCAATAAAACTAACCATTTTTTTTAAAACACGATTCTAACAAACAATTTTAATAAAAACAAACATTTATTGATTTTTCGTTGTATATAATCCATATAAAATTATAAAATCATCATTATAAATTCATACTATCAAAATACCCTTTTCCAAAAAACCCAATCTCACACAATCAGATTAACCATAACAATTAGTGTTTTCTTCCAATATTTCCATAAAAAATAACATTCAATTTATCAAAACCCCACCAAATTTAATTCAATCATTGATTATCAAAATACATGAGTTCATACTGAAACCGCCCACCATGAAATTTATGTCTAAAATAGTGAATGAAAAAATTCACATGAAACTAGGATGAATCTGAAAGAAAAAAATCCCTCCATAGATCTATTCGCCTTTCATTAGAGAATAAAAATCTAATCACGATTGGACTAAAAAACCATGGATATATCCATAAGGGACTTCATCTAAGAAACCAGAAGTTAAATAGAGAGAGAGAAAATTATATATATGATAATCCAGAAAAACAACCGCCAATGAAAACATAACATAAGATTCTAGCTTTAATTCACCAAGAGTACCTATTAATTGCTACTAAATTGATGGGGAATTAGTCCATAACTTTTTAGAGGATTAACAACAAAGTCATAAAAATGGAGAAAAAAATTATTGTTAAAGGAAAATCTTAACAATGTATATCTTTCTGTTTATTTTTTTTAAACTCTACAAGAATAGTATTATGGTTATCCAAACTAGGCACTGACTGTATACCTACAATTGTGTCAAACAGGACCTCCAATGGTTTTCTTAAATGTTTAAATAAATCATACACCAACCATGGAAAATATCAAATCCCACATTAGAGGGTTTCTCATTTCTATACATATATTTAAGGAAAACATTTTGCTGACATGTGATCCTTTCCATTATCCCCTGTATCATTTTTCCTTGTTTCCTATATGAGTTTTTTTATTTCCAAAATACATTCACCAACCAAGAACAATTGAAAAAGCCCAAAAAATAAGATAAAATACGTCCAAACCCTGTAAAATTTTACCATATCACTTTATATATCTAAAAATAATAATGGATACATACTTGAATCTCGGGGTGCTACAAAATCTTATTGTATATATAATCAATTTATTACATGAACAAAAATATGTGATAATTTAATGATTAGTTTCATGAATACTAGAATCCTAATATATGAAGTCATAAAAAATTATTCAAATCCATTTTAATGGATTATTAATAGTTTAACCATATGATTCTTTTATATCATCTCTTATCATAACGAAATAATTCAAATGGAAATTTTGGTGAATAAATCCTAATAAGGGAAAATACAAGGGTGACATTTATCATGTGATAATGAGGCATATAATAAGAACATTATGCATAAAAAAATTGTATAAACATGATAACATGAGGAATATTATTTTAAAAATAACATGGAAATGTGAATTAAATATTTAAAAAATACCATCACATGCATATCACAACTATTTATCGCCTAGGTGTCATAAATTTAAAATACCATGGTTAGTAACCAAGTTAACATACAAAATTTCATCTATGGAGATTAAATTCCTGACCAAATACATTTGTGTACAATTAGGTAACACCCTTCATATTCCAAAATTAATGATATCCATAAACATTTTAATAATTGATTTTAGTTATATCCTTTGGAAAATGAATAATGGGTTTCTTATGAATTCCAGTACATACACAAGTTCATAAAGGATATAGATGATCATTACATATTTAATAACAAATGAAAAGGCAGTTTTGGTTTAATATATCTAAATCATCAAATAATTAACATTATATACAGATGTTACTTTCTAATAAAAAGGATGTGGTTCTGGAATTCAAAATAATTAAAAATTGATAAATTTTAATGTTAAAGGGAGTAATTTGAGATGTAAACACAATAGCATAACAATTATACAAAATGGTTTTAGAAAACAGAAAATTAAGAGAGAATAAAGCTCTATCATTGATAAAAATTATTTTATAAATAAGGTTCTGATTAAAAATATAATAAAATAATATCATAATCCATTTATAATACATACAAAAAAATATTTACTCAAATTAAAATTTAGTTTATGAAAATACGAAACCATGATGAGTTTTCCTGAAATCATGAGAATTGGAATCATGGGGGCATTTAGACTCCTTGGTGTTAAAGATTACCATAATTCACAGAATATCGATTGTTAGTGATGGGGATAGGTTAAATGGGTTGGTATTAATAAGAAAATTAGAGGAATTGTTTATTAATTTAAAAATATTTTTCTTTGAAATCGATATTGCTAAAACTAAAAAACCATTTCTGTAAAAATGAATTTGGAAATTTGAGTCACATTTTATTATATCTTAATCCACTAGAACCGAAATTAATTTTTTCAATAGGTCTATTATCATGGGAATGTAAAATTTCAACAATGTAACGTTTTAAACTTGATTATTTTCATATTTAGACCTTGTAAGGACACTTATAGGTTTTTAAATTTATTTAATACTATTAAATAAATAATATAAAATATATCATATTTAAGGGTATATATTTTATTAATTATTACGTCATTACTACTTAAATATGGCATCATAATATATAGTGAAAAGTAAACTCAAATTTTTACTATTAATGGGA
Organism: Viscum album; assembly: GCA_963277665.1. Classification (NCBI taxonomy): domain Eukaryota; kingdom Viridiplantae; phylum Streptophyta; class Magnoliopsida; order Santalales; family Viscaceae; genus Viscum; species Viscum album. The sequence continues at coordinate 144,176,444 of OY728133.1, read as the reverse complement.
AAAAATTATTTTGCAATGGTATCAAAAATTCTCTCTAACATACATTATATGTGGTCACAACCCGTCCCATGGGACCCATGCTGTGACTACCCCAAGCCTTCCTTCAATAGGCCAGGGGCTGGAGACTAGCACCGAAAGACATATTTCCGAAAACATGGAAGGCATTTCCTTTATAACATTTATACACACGCAACCAAGCACACAAAAAGATACGAACAAAAGTTCACTGTATAGAAAAAAATAGTGATGAAAGTAAAAAGGGCCCATAATACCATCCCAATAGTAATGGTACATGTACAACTGTGATACACTACAAATGAAGAAAAAGAAAGGCAGCTATTGGGTCATCCTCCGCCGTTCCAACCTGAATGGTAGGTATTGATCACCACCTTAGAACTCCACTTTTGCACGTATCCTCTATGTACCGTCACACCGTATGGTCCACCTTCGAGCCCCATCTAGCCAATGTACCCTTAGCCTCAATTAGTGTTGTCTTTCATCTGCACCAATCACAATAAGATGTGGGCTTATCCCGTGTAGGGGTGATAATAAAAATACTCAGTAGGGATCCTGAGAACCTCAAGGTCTCACAAAATCCACCAAGGATAAACCACAAGGTATGAAATCAACTAACATCCCTACATAGGTATATGCACATTCATATACCTATGTTATCAAGTATACCCATCTCAATAATGTGGTAACATAGATTCCAACTCAAAAGCTCAATGCTCAACTCTTCCACAATGGAAGGAACACAACGAATGTAAGTACCACATAGAAATGCCACGTAGAATAACACCAACAAAATACTGACTCAACTCACACCATGTATTTCGTAGATATAATAGTAGAGATGATTAAATGTAACTACAAAATCATCTTACTCTGTTAAGAGGCTTTGCTGCTGACCCACACAGGATCACTTGGAGCTGACCCACAAAGGATCACACGGTGTTGACCCACGAAGAATCACTCATTGCTAACCCAAAAAGGATCACTATATTCTGACCCACACATGATCTCTCAGTGCTGACACACATAGGATTGCTAGGTGCTGACCCACATAGAATTTCTCTTCATTCTTCAAGTCGCCTTCGGCTACTAGGATCTTGCACTATGCATGCTCATATTCAGGAGGGTTCTCTTATCAAACCACTATTCGATACTCCAACAGACACGAAGTGCCATGAAGAAGTGTAACAAAGGACCTCCATGCCATGGGTGTCTCAACGCAATAGGGGGTGCATCAATCAGATGTCGGGTCTGTGATTTTTTATCCATTTAGTTCGAGGTCCTGGTTGGATTCATGATCATTCCAAGCCAACCATACTCCAACTTTATCCCATATTTCAGTGTCATATAATCAAATGGAATATATCTCTCCATGGTTTTCAGCGCCACTTAATGTTTGTCAAATGGGCACCCAATTCCAATGTTATGGACGATAGAGTGAAAAGTTTGAAGTTGGCATGGGTCTAGTCCATCCTGGTCGGGCTGATCCAGCCCGAACTGGCACACTGTGTGGACCCGCTTGTTAGGTCTAGCCCCACCCACTTGGTATGGCCCTACCAACTAGGTCAGCCCTGCCCAGATGCACTGGGCAGCCAAACCCATGCTAGGTGTCATGAGGCCATAGGGGGTAGCAGAGGCCGCGAGGGCCGCGGTGTAGTGAGGATGCATGGTGGAACAACGGGCCGTGAGGCCGCGAATCCTTAGGGGATGCAAGGTCGTGGGATGACTAGGCCACGTGGGGCAGCGAGGATGTGGGACGACGAGGCCGTGGGGGCCGTGAGGCTGCGGGACAACATTGCCGTTGGGGGCCGTGAGGCCGCAGGATGGTGAGGCCACTAGAACCATATGACAGTGATGTCACAAGGGCCGTGGTGGGACACAAGGTGGTTTCCACAAATAGCGGAGGCCTCGGGGCGGTGGGGGCCCCCAATGGAAGAGGATGTGGGTGGTAGAGACCACAGGTGGTGTGGAGGCCGCGGGTAGTGCAGTGGCCGCGAGGGGGGGGGGGGGTCACTGTTCGGCTGTTGCCTTCGTTGCAGCCGACGGTTGTTCCAGACACCATTCTCATGCCCCACTGAGGTTGGCTTCCATCCTCCTCCATCACGGAGAACATAACAATTAAACACAATATTTGTGGAGAGGTCAGTCCATGTTTTTTTGGCCCACACTCTCTGCGTAAGAGCGATAGAAAGTGGATATAGTCAATTCTTGATTTTTACAATGAATTATCAAGAACGGCTAAGGGGAATAAATTAAAACAACCACCCTACCTTGATGGTTATTTGATGTTGGAATGGGAAATAATTCTAATATGTTGACGTTCATCACGCCCAACACACGCCACTGATCCGAGCTCGTTCATCAGAAAACACTCTTCGATTAAGGTGGTTATTTATTGATGAATATGTACACCATTGGAGGATTTCTCAAGGAAGAAGTCGAAGTCATGCATCAATGATCATCATTGGAGGAGCGTTCTTCATTGGAGAGAAGAATCGTCCCAAAATATCTCCTCTCCCAATTCCACAGAAATGTGAAAATAGCCAAAATTATTAATATTAGTTCATCAAATTAAAAAGGTTGAAACAATTGTTTATTGGCACGATTAATTGTACCATGTTGGTTAAATTAATTGGCACAATTAATGAATTGAGTTCGAAAAAAGTATTGTAAGGGAGTTAATATGTTTTCCCTCATAAAAGGGGTTCATGTCGTCCCCACCATTAGGAATTCAAAATGGGGGTTTTAGGCTTAATGTTCCCTCCTCCATAACCAACATGTGGGATGATTTTGTTCAGGAGGTACCCACCTTAAATCCAACTTCATGGGAGTTTTCTACAAAATGATAAATACAATAAAAGTTTATTTTATTTTATTTCTATTTCCAGGAAAAACCCAAATTTTATTTTTCACACTCGACCTACTGCATTCGTGGTGAAGGTCCCATAAAGTGAATACATGTTCTGTCAGTTTATAGGGGCCCTCAGATTTCAATTTCGAGAATATGTTCATAAGTTACAAAATCACGCCCGTACGTTTACTAAACGTACCCGAAAAAAAGTTCTGAAATATATTCTGGTCACTCTGATACTCGGAATCATGCGCCGCCGATTTTCATGGAGTCATAAAATTTCCATATATTAAAAAATAATAATTTCATAGAATTTATGGGTCATTAATAAATTTCTAGTTTCAAAAATTATAATTATATTATATTAAAACATCTATAAATTTTAAAAATTTATCATTTGAAAATAACTGTACTAATTTGTTGAGAAATAGATTCTTTCAAGGGACAATAATATTACTAACACTTAGAAAAATTAATTTGAAATTATTAAATAATATTGTTATTTATATTTACATAATATATTTCTAAAAATAAATTCATTCAAAAATATTATTTATAATACAATAGATTGTTAATATAAATTTATACCATTTATAAGAAGTAAAGAATTGTTTTACTATTGTCTTAAAATCGATTTAAAAAATTACGATCAATTAAATAAATATTTTTTAACAAAAATTATCCTAAAATTGGAATTTATGGAATATAAATTTCATATTTTCAAAGGAAGTTTAATTTATCTAAATAATTCAATCACCCTTTTCCCATTATTATACTTGTATACACCCTAATGTAATGGAGTGTGATTCTTGTAGTTTCATGGGATGGAGCAGCTAAAATCAGCCATATTGTAATATCTAACACCATTAACTTCTTCTTTTATTAATTTCACTCATTATTCACTAGTCGTATGTTGAAATTGGATTGTCTATGTGGGAACCCTAGTGACACTACCATCTTCCCAGGTTTTGAAAAATGGGATTCAGATGACATGTCTCTGCTATTTGATCCCATTGTTTCCTTTATACACAATTTAACCACTGTAATTAATATTTATTAACAATGATATTAATTTTAAAATTCTCACCAATGGGATCATATATTAATGGCCAAATTGAATATCGTTTATATTTTTCAACAATCAAATTTATCTAATGGTCATGTAATAGTTAAATTCCAATAGTCACATTTATGTTTATACCCCATAACTACTTGTTCATTATTTCATTCAATATTCCATTCAATTACTCAATATGTCATATATTTTATTTTTCTTTGATAATTGTTGGTTTAAAAGTTTTTTTCCATTTCATTAGTATTGGTCATAAAGGAGATGATTCTATCATTTTTTTATCTATATATCTTCATTTTTTATTTCATATTTTATATTTTGATTCCAGTTGTAATGATTGATGTTTTAATTTCCATAATATCTGATTAATATAACATTCAATATGAATGAGATAATAATTTGTGTTTCCACAATATTTTTACAATTATTATACAATATAATATTACAAATATTTAATCAAGAATAAAATATCATTTAAAAATAATGTGTCTATACATTCTCCATCATTTAGAAGTTTCATCCATGAAATTTTCAGACAAATTCATTTTTGATAATAGTTTAGAGTACTTATCCTTCATTGATTCCACTTGATACAATTTATCCTCTACATAATTAGGATTACACCATAACTCTATGATAGTTGTGCGACACTTTATGGAACAGCAATAGACTGACCCTCTGTGTATCAGCAAGAGAGTTACCCTCTTTAGATCAACAACAATGCGGACCTCTAAGGATCAGTAGTAGTGTGACCCTCCATGGATTGCAATGAGAGAGACCCTCCATGGATCAACATCATTAGGTGCCTATGTGGATCGGTAGCAGTGTAACCCTCTGTGGATCTGGTGCCTAACAACCTGTTGTGGATCAGCAATAGAGAAACCATTAACAAATCATTAGCTAATCCACTCAAAAAAATAAATTAATCTATATTAAGTCTACTCTTATTTATTCATATACACTACATTGTATACATGTTGTGAACTGTATTTTATATTTTATCATGTGATTGATATCATGGATTGTGGTCTATCCCTTGTCGGATTCTAAGAGACTGTTGGAGGACTTAGGGTCCCTCCTAATTATTTTTATACTCAACCCTTCCTGGGATTCACCCTCAACATGTTGTGTCTTGTGCAGATGACATACATCATTACTGAGATTTGGGGAGCCAAGGCTAGATAGTCCTTGGAGGTGATTCATAGATGTTGTGAGCGGCAGTGACAATAGACAATGAGTTATACCTATCCTTCATGTAGGATCATTGATGGATGATTTTCCTTTTCCTATAGTACAAATTCAGTTGGTTGTGTATACTAGCCCCCTTTTACCTTTTTTTCTTACTTTTACTCTCAGTGGTGGTACACTGTGGTGGATGTACTACATCTTTTTCATTGCGTTTTATACGTATGTGGTGTGCCTTTTCTCTATGTGTAGAGTTTTAAAGGAAAACCCTTCCCTTTTTGTGTTTTTTGATTCTGGTTCAAGTCACCATCCCCATCCCTATGGATATTGGGCTTTGGGATGTCATGGAACTGTTCACGGTGGATGAGTTGTTGCACATTTTCATCAAATATGAGTTTTATTGTTTTTTCTAATTAATCATTATAAATGTTTTAATGAAATTTTAGAAATTTTTTTTGAAAAATATCTTCGAAATTTTTAATATATAATGTAAATATTATAATATGGATAATGTTTTTTAATTTTATAAAAGGATTTATTTTTTAAAAAATAGTTAAAATTACTATTTTTATTTAAAATTGTATTTTATTTTTAAATTTTTAAAAACTCAAAATATATTTTAGGTTAGTTTAAAAAAACAACCAGTTATTTTTTATTTATAATAATAAAAATTATGTTTTCACATGATAGTTTTTCATTAATATTGAATAAAAATGTTTATATCGAAAAATGAAATTGTTCTAAAGTGATTTCTCTCAAATTGTTTTAAATTAATTTAAAAATAAATTCAATAATTTTTCTTATTTTAAGAAATGGATTTCATATTTTAATTTAGTAATCTAATGTATTATAAATATTACCCTTTTGTGGTCAATTTGTGTTGAAGCCTTTGTAAATTGGTTACAATTGAAAATGAAAAATTTGGTAAATATGTAAAAAATATTCTGATAATTATTATAAAATTAACCCAAATCATTCCATTATTTTATTAGATGATTTATGATTGTAAATATTATTCCAATATAGAGTTATATTACTTTTTTTTATTAATTATGATTTTAATTTAACTTTTATAATATTTCATTTAATTAGAATCCAAAAAATGACACTCTTTTTTTAAATAAAAATAACTTTTTAAAAATAAGTTTATTTATAGGATACGTTCATATGTAAATATTATATTTAAAGATATATTAATTATATTAATTATATTAATTTATTTTTAATTATTAGTGATGAAATATTACATTAAATATTATCAATACATTAAATGATTAATAATTCAATTAATGGAAAAAGTAAACAAATGATATTGAAAATGATAAAATTAATATAATTTAAGAAACTTAATGTGTCCCATGAATTTTAATAATGAATATGATATTTTAGGAATGAATTAAAAAAATTGGATCAAATTTTAATTACTCTCTTGATGTCATCTAATTCCTTATAATTAATACTTATAAAAGATGACATTAATGATACATTATAATAAAATATAATTTAATAAATGATATAAAATTCAAAGAAATCATATTTTCTTATAATTTTTTAATATATATTTAATAATATTATCTAGGGTTCATTTATGTATGGATTTACCATTTTAGTAACTATAATGACCCTCAATAAGTAAAATTTCATATTATCACCATAATTGTGAAAAGGGTTAATGAGGGGTTAAATATAAACGATAAGGTTAAAAAAGAAAAAACCTATATAATATTCATTTTTTGTTATTATTTTGACACATATGCATCCAATATTTTTAAATAAACCATTTTTTTCATTTATAAAAATATAATAATTCAAATTTATTTAATAATTTTTTTATTTACAACAGTGCCACTCCCCTCCATTATAAAAGAGCTGTTATTAATTAAATTAATCCATACTTTATAATATTTTTTTAGATAATATTATGAAATACCTTCATATCAACCATCCTTGTGAAATTGAACCATAGTTTGGGTATAACAATATCTATAGAATTTTAATGATGATAAGAAAATGAGGTTTTCTACTGAAATGGCTTCGTTTTGAATAAGGACTTTTTTATTTCACCTTCCACCTCATAAAAATATCAATTAAGAATGAAAATATAATAAAATATATATATTTCATGTAAAAATATATATATATATACAAATTTTATAACCTATATCTATGGAATCACACCAATTACATCATTACCATCCTCAATAGGTTGAGAAGGAGGAATGAAAAGACATGGCCATATGAGACATCCCCATGGTGCTAATGTCCTGTAATAATTGACAATGGATTCATTATAATGTGCATAATTATTTCTGTACATTGAATTTAAAAATACCCAACTAAAAAGAACAAAGCATAATACCACTACATTATTCATTATAACAATAAAAAATATCAATGTAATACTATTGATATCAAAATTCATACTACCAAAAATTACCAAAACTGAAGACAACTATCATGAAAGTACACATTGAAATACAATTACTGAAAAACTCTATGGAAACCCATTTATCTCTAAATATTTTATATGTTCCATGCTCCTTGTCCACAATAAAACACTCATATCATGATGTTTCACTAATGAAGTATGATACATTTCCGTTGCTTGTGCCCCAATTAACAATATCAACAAAAGAATCGACATGACAATGAAGGAGATAGTAATGAAACATAGTATGATATCCAAAAATAACCTCCCCAATCAGGAAACTAGGATTGAAAAAGTTAGAAAATTTATATAAATAAATTTATATAATAACTGTTTATTGAATATCTCAAATATATAATAAATTGAGATAAATTCATACAAAATTTGTTTTTCAAATAAACAAATTACCTAGTATATAAATAAAACAATACCATATATAGTTTCACATTTTAAATATTAGAATAACCCATTACATTTTAAATAATCACATACATAGAAAGACACACACTTAAGAACAAAACCACACATGATTAGTGTTACCTTTGATGGTTGAACCTTCATGTACATAACCAATCCCGTTGGTGGTGGTACATTGACAACCATTATTCTCATTCCATCCATACATACCCATTTAATCCATACACATTTCAATGAAGTCATTTCTATACCAATCCAATAATTTCAAAAAAATCACAGTTTTATGGAAATTCATAACAACAAGACATTTCAATAATGCTAATCCGTTTATTAAAAATACGTTTTCATATCACAATTTAATTAAAACAAGCCTTCTATTGAATTTTTTTCCATGATAAAAACAATATATCAATTTTAAATAATTATTTTATACTAATTCCACTAAATTCAACATTATCAAAAACACCCAAATTCACCAAATATTATATACCTTCAACAAAGTAGGTTTTCATTAATAATTTCACATTAACATAAAAATAAATTTATAATAATACAATGATTTTTAAATAATTCATTCATGTTATAAATTTAAGAGTTGTGGGGGAATCTACCTACCTTTGTATATATGGGGAACTCTAATAAAAATAGTAAAACACCAATGAAACTAGGTTGAATCTCTAAAAATCCTCCTTATATATTTTCCCCTGTAATAAATAAATCCAAATATAACCATGAGTGGTGTAAACAACCTTATATCCTTTCATTGAATATTAGATCTATGGAACAATGAGAGAAAGAAGTAGATCTATTAAAAACCAATAAAACAATAATAATGAAGATTTGACATGATAATATAACCACAATACACATGGAAACATGTTCATTTTTCCTCTATATAGATGGGAACAGTTTCAATGGACTTTGGGTGGAATTATTTTTGAGTTAATTCTAAAATTTATCGAAAAAGATGGGGCAATGGATAATTCTTTTCTAGAAATTTTTTTGGGATATTGTTCTCCAATATTGACTGGTTAGTCAAATAGTTTCGAAAACTTTGCACTAACTGTGCACTATCCTCTACCTAATATATCTCCCTGCACTATTGGTTTGAATGGTTAGACATACTATGCTACAATCATACAAAAGCTCATTGTATCACTATTCATTTTCTCTCCTTAATGGTCGTATTGTTTTGAAAAATGACATTTTGACCCATGTTCCATTACCTTATCCCTTATTTCTTTGTGCGCAACTTTATTTAGGAGTTACAGGGATTCCAAAAACAATGCAACAGTCGTGGACCTTTATAAAAGATAGAAAAACAATTCAAAAGACCTCCAAAACCTCCCAAACATCACACAAAAATGTATATACTGAAGAATCATAAAACAAGTGTTACATACATGATATAGAAGGTGATTAATTTGGACCATCATTATAATATCCATCCTTTTAACGTAGAAACCCATATTTCTATTAAATAGTTCGGGCTATTTCCAAATAATTTCCCTCATCCATTCCTTTCTATATTATTGAATCTGACCATGCATCCATAAAAAAACTATTTTTTATAATTATAATCATTAAATGAATTTATATTTCCTTTCCACAATCCATAACAAGATATGTACCAATGATGCATTTGAATCCATGTTAAAGCGATCACATTTGATCACATGTTCAGGATTAGGCCGATAAATATTCATTTAAGTTAAATGAAACACATTATACAAAGTGATGAACTATGGTGTAAATTAAAAAAAATATGCCACCTACCAAACCTATTCATGTATCTCAAAAGTGACTATGTATCAATGAGATATCAGTCCCAACATCTCACAAAGATGATGTCCATGTGGTGTACACATTATCAATAATACATGATTAGTCATATGGAACCACTAATGCCATCGATGATGATCCTGATATGATTTCTGTTGAATCTAATTCATATCCATCTATTTCAGGATCAGCTGGATCCTCTCCATAATCTCTAAAAAATCCTCTGTCCCACTAGTGATGTCTCACATGTCCCCACCAAAAAAGTGTATTACAACAAAGACACACAGACCATGCATCAAAAGGAGCCACATGAGTCAAATAATGATATCTATTTTTATACAATAATACCAATAATGGTATGTTCTCTCCCCATTAACTAAAAAAATTCATTACACAGCCTCATAACATGTCATCCAATGTTTGTATTGTCTTTTCATATTTTTCGTTAGTTTGGGGAAAATATACCGTACTCATAATCAACTGAGTCCTAAGGCCATTTTATAAGGATTTATAGAAATTATATATAAATTTTATATCTCTATATGACCCAATTGAAATTGGTATGGAACACATATATACCACTTCTCAGAAAATTATTTTTGACATTTCCACTCCATAAGAGATTCAGAAATTGGGATCAAATTGGATGACATTCGGAACTGATCCACTCTAAACCTATGGAATTGTGTTTTAGAACTGTTCTTGGGAGACCTATCTAAAAATTCATATCTTTATTTTCATATTTACAAAAAGGAATAGGTAATAATTGAAATATATATACTAGTAAATTATTCGTTAATTTAACCTACTAAAAAGGTATCCATCTTTAATAAAATTGAACTACCATCCCTTTCATTCTCACAACAAATAACACTTCATAAAATTCCATATACATCATCTATATTTAAGTATTAACATCCCATATAGAATAGTGGTAAGCATGTGGATTTTGTTCATGATAAGACACATGTAAAACCAGAAAAAATTAACCACAACATTGATACAACATCTTGCTTACAACCCTTAATAAACTCACCACTATTGAGTTTTTACCTTATATAAACACATTATACATCAGATTTATGTGCCTCTTTAATCCTATTTTCCAAAATATGATAAATGAAACCATTAATTAAAACCAAAACACCACATCGGTCTTCACATTCCTTGTGCATGATTGCTAGGACCACAATTAATGGCCACTCATTTGAAGATTTTTTTTCAAAATAGGGATAAGCGTATCTACATAATGAATTTTAAAAATAATTTTCATTACCCGATGTATAAATCAAGGCAACATAAAATAAATTGATATACTCTATTCATATTCATTATCTCAAATTACAATCCATTTGGGAGATAACATTTTTCATTATTTTATGATCTATAAATACAATAAATTTCACAGCAAAGAGATACTAAAACCTTGTCATCAATGAATAGAAATTTGTAGCTAAATCCAAATCATGTGTTGAATATTTATTCTCATGAACCTATAAATTTCTTCATCTGTATAAAAAAAATAAATAACTCCAATATAACACACCCCAACCTTAATCTTTATGAATTAAATACACCATATACCTTTGTATTAGTTCAGAAAAATCAACATTCGAAATGATACAAGGTGAACATTAATCTCATGATAGGAGTTCTGATATTTCTCATTACATATAAATGGACATTTCTTCCTTGTTAAATATGTCATCAATGATGATATACGAAAGAAATCAATAATATAGTGTTGGTAAAAACCATCGTGAATAAGGTAATTACATATATTAGAGACATTATTTGGTGGATTCCAATATATAATAGCTTCTATATTTATTGGATACAAAAAATGCCTTTTTAGTAATTACATGGCCAAATAATCATACCTCTTATATCCAAAAATCACACAATGATAATTATTCATACAACTGATGATCCATCAACATTCCCAAAACTTGTTCCACTCAATTCTCATGCTCATCTATTGTCCTTGAATAAACTAATATGTCATCCGAAAACACCCCAAAATGAATATAAATTCATCTAAAATATTGGAATCATCAATTCCATTAATACCAAATGTTACCTCAAAAGCCTGAAAGGAATAACCACCCATTCATAATGTCAATTACTACTTGTAAAATCTATATTTATAATATCCTCCATTCAGAAACCCAATTGAAGGCACCATCTGAATTTTAAAAGAAGGAAAATAAATGATATGAGAATAAATAAAGTAATAGTATTCACCCATATCAAACAATGAATAAAGAAGTTATAATTGAAAAATTATCATACCACTAACTATTGATGGTCTGTATTGACCATTCTCAATCACCGCACATGATCAATAAAATACATTTCTTGTTATAATATATTTCTTATTAGTCTATTGAGATATCACCTACTAATGAGTATCGATATTAAATGAACAAACATGGTATGATCTTTTCTACTGATGAGAGGTATTTTTTTCCCTCATCCCATCAATGCATAAATTTTTTTCAACACTTGAGTAGTTTCCAAAAACACGACCACTGAGAGCAGTGAAAATTACATTAATGATTCCTCATTTTGTCGAAATTGTGGAATGATTTAGGTTGAAACATACAGTCTCATTTCATGTGAATGAGAGGAAAACAATAGAATCATCACAAGATTATCCTTGGTCTTTTTTGATGATTCATAGATAAATATATATATATATCTAAGTTAGATTCACTCTCCCACACTTGAAATTGGGGTACCTTTTTCTCTTGTTCCTATCCTTAGAGTTTCCACTATTTCCTATAGGTATCCACAAACATCCTCTTAAAATAACTATTGGTATGTCCATTGCTATTAATGTCTATCTAGTAACCATATATGTATTATTTATTATACTTATAAAAATAATATTTCAGTGAATCTCATATCTCATCCTCAATTTAAAGATTTACTGCTACGAGGAATAACTACTGGGAAATTTATGTGAAAAGAAAACAAAATTCATGTCATTATAAACATACTCTATCCAAATGAGGCTCTCATTCTTAAATATAAATATACCCATAATTATTTTTCTCATGAACATATGAGTATATAATTTTCATTTGTATAAATATTCTAAATCATCCAATGCTGAAAATTGGATTAACTTTTTCTAAACTGCGAAATCCATCAATTGATATGAAAGGTAGTCCAACAAAATTTTCACCAACTATAATTATAGCTCTTCTAGAGTAAAAAGTAATATGAAGATAATGTTTATCCTATTTATCAACACCTCTACCTTCTATGATTTCGAATCACCCTAAAAATGGGTGGATTCTTCTTCTAGAACTGAACAGAACGATTCACTTTCCTCAATCCATCACTTAGGTTACCTCTATTCATAGCATGAAAATATTTTTCTATTCTCTCAAACATTTGTTCGTGCACCAATGTCATTGGTGAAACCATATTCTATATAACTTCTGACATTTGGTTTCTATGATTCCTATTATGTTCTATTTTCAATACAGACATAAAAAACATAATTAATACTCTCTATGGACTAATGGATTAACAATTTCATACTCTACCACATCATACTATCCCAACATTTCATTAAATCATTAAACATTTTTATATTCATCATATCATTAAAAAAATTACCAAACATCTAAAAATCATGAAATTTTAAAAATTTCCATTTCAAAACATTTCATAATATATAATTTTAAAAACATTTAAATTTTAAAAAATAAATCATTTTGAGAAAAATAATAAATCAGTATTCTATTTTATATATTCACTCATAGTAGTAAGTCAGTTCTACAATTCATGGAATGCTCGTATCATTGGCTAAACACATGAAAATTGAGATTTTAGAACTGATAATTGTATCTCAAAAACTTACGTACTCAAATCCCTAGTAACATGAACTTAAGTATAATATTGTTAAAAATATCATTATATTCTCTACATATAATATCATGAATGTACTATTCCTTTCTACCTTCCCAACATGAGGAATAAACTATGTCAAATTTTAACTTCAATACCGGCATAACTGATGACCAATTATTATTTATGGATCAAACCAGATGATACAACTTATTCCAAAAAGATATTTTGTATGACCAATATAGATGGAACTCAACATGACCTCCCATATTGGCTTGAGAAGGAATATGGACATTACTTCTCCCTATGTGACATCACCAATGCGCCAAAGGCTAACAATAAATTACAAGGGATTCACTATTAGATATGGGATTATTTTACAATTAATGATAAGGCACCCCAACAAAACATACCATAAAAAATTCCACAACATGAAGAATAATTGATATGTAAATATACTCAATTTAATATAACTGATATCAAAAATAATAAAAATGTACCATAGGGGAATTATACTTACATCAATATCAAAAATGGATGATTAATCCCCCAAAACACAATTCTAAGACATTTAAATCCAAATATCCAGCATGCTCCTTGATTCAACACCACAATGCTGCCCAATAATCTTGATAAAACACTAAATATGTGTTATAAATAACATTTTCTAGTTTCATGATAAACAATAACAGAAAAATCACCAATTGTACAAACTAAAGAGTAATGAAACTATGTAGGCCTTCCAAAAATTAATTACCTACTCCCACAACTATGATAGAACTTGTTAGAAAATATATATATGACAATTCATATAAAACACATTTAAATATGTTCTCTAATTAATAAATTATTCAAACAATTCCATAAATAATTTATCAAATAAAACTATTTCTAAGGATGGTAACCAAAAAATCATTAAAAATATTAATATTTTCAGTTTTGGCGTAATACATTCAGTTTCACATAATGAGACACACACGCATAGTTAACCACACAAGCATGTTGTGACCATTTATGGTAGAACATTCACATCCACAACCCGTCCCATTAATGGTGGTACTTTTAGTACCATTATTCATACCATTACATACATTCCTACACATTTAATCCATCCTAATGTAAATACAATTCATCCAAACCCTTTCAATCAATTGAATAGAATCTAAATATTATTGAAAACCATGAAAATAGACCATTTCAATAAAACAAACCCTTTTATTGAAAACACAATTCTAAAAAACCATTTTAATAAGAACAAAAATTTATTTATTTTTTCAATATTTACAATCATTTTAATAATTAGAAAATGACCATTTTAAAGTCATACTATCAAAATACCGTTTTCCAAAAAATCCAATTTCACACAATCCGATAAGACATCACAAGTCGTTTTTTCCTCCAATAAGTCCATAAAAAATTACATTCTATATATCAAAAAACAACCAAATTTAATTCAATCGTTTATTTTTACAATACATGAGTTGATACTCAAAATGCCCACCACGAAATTTATGTCTAAAATAGTGAAATAATAAATTCCCATGAAACTAGGTTGAATCTGAAACAAAAAATCTGTCTATAGATCTATTCCCCTATTATTAGAGAAAATATATAATCATGATTGGAATAAAGAACCTTGGAAATATCCACAAGGGACATTATATAAGAAACCAAAAGTTAAAGAGACAGATAGAATTATACCTTTGATAATCCAGAACAAAACCCACCAATGAAAACATAACATAAGAATCTAGCTTTAATTTACCATGAATAACTATTAATCACTACTAAATTGATGGGTAATTGTTCTAGAAAATTATAGAGGATGAATAATCAAGATATAAAGATAGAGAAACAACATTATTGTTAAAGGATAATCCTAACCATGTATATCTTTTTGTTGATTTTGATTTTAAACTCTACAATAATAGTATTACGATTATCCAATCTAGGAACTGATTGCATACCTACCACTGTGTCAAAGAGGACCAACAATGGTTGTCTTAATGGTTTTAATAAATCTTTCACCAAACATGGAAAATATCATTATCCCACATTGGATAGTTTCTCATTTATATCCATACATTTAAAAAATACATTCTACTGGCATGTGGACCTTTCCATTATCCCCTATCTCATTTTTCATGGTTTCCTGTATGAGTTTTTTTGTTTCCAAAAAATATGAACCAACCATTAACCATTGAAAAACCCCAAAAAATAATACAAAATACATCCAAACCCTCCAAAATTTTACCAAATCAATTTATATATCAAAAAATAATAATGGATACATACATGAATCTAGGGGTGACACAAATTCATATTGTTTATAAAATAATTTTAATACATGGAAAAATACCTGATCATTTAATCATTAGTTTCATGAATTTTAGAATCCTAATATAAGAAGCCATAAAAAATTATTCAAATCCATTTTAAAGTATTATTAATAGTTTCACCATACTGTACTTCTATATTATCTCGTATCATTAAGAAATAATTCAAATGGAATTTTTAGGGAATGAAGACCAATAATGGATAATACAAGGTGTCATTTAGCATGTGATAATGAGTCATATTATAAGAACATTATGCATAAAAAGTTGTATAAACATTAGAAAATTAGGAATATTAATTTAAATATAACATGGAAATGTGAATTAAATATTCAAAATATACCTTCACATGCATATCACAACTATTTATAACCTAGGTATCATAAATTTAAAATATCATGGTCATTAACCAAGTTAACATAATGAATTCATTCTTTGGAGATTAAATTCATGACCAAATATATTTGGAAACAAATATGGAACACCCATCATATGCAATAATTAATGTTATCCAAAATAATTTTAAAAAATGATTTTACTATTATCCTTTCGAAATTGAATATTGGGTTTCTTAAGAATTCCATGACACACAAATGTTTATAAAGGTTATACATGATCATTGCATCATTTATAATCAATGAAAATGGATTTTTTTAATATATCCAAATCAACTAATAATTAACATTTTTATACATATGTTACTTCCTAGTAAAAATAATGTGGTCCTGGCATTCAAAATAAAAAAAATTGTGGATTTATTAGGATAAAGGAAGTAATTAGATATGTGAACTCATTAGAATAACAATTATACAAAATGGTTTTAGAGAATAGAAAAATTAGAGAGAATAAAGATCTTTCATAGATAAAAATATTTTATAAATAAGTGTCCGATTAAAAATATAATATAATATTATAACAAACCATTTATAATACATACACAACAATTTTTACCTGAATTGAAATTTAGTTTATGAAAATACCAAACCATGATGAGTTGTCCACAAATCATGAGAATTGGAATCGTGGGGGCATTTGGACTATTTGAGGTTAATGATAACCATAAATTCATGGAATAGGGATTGTTAGTGAAGGTTATTGGTTAAATGTGTTGGTATTTATAATAACATTGGAGGAATTTTTTATTAATTTAAAAATATATTTCATGGAAAGAGATATTTTCAATAATAAAAAACCAATTGTGTAAAATTTATTTTGGAAAATTTAGTAACATTTTATTATATAATAATCCACTAGAACTGAAACCCATTTTTTCAATTCGTCTATTAGAATGGGAATGTAAAATTTTAACAATAAAACGTTTTTAACAGGAAATTTTTCATATTTAGATCTTGTGTGTTCACTTATTGGTTTGTAAATTGACTAAATACTATTAAATAAATAAAATAAATAAAATATAATATTTAAGGGAATATATTTTTTTAATTATTACAACTTTACTACATAAATATGACTTCATAAAATATCGTGAAAATACAACACATTTTTTTGCTATTAATGGGGTAAAATTATTTTTCCATGTTATCCAAAGTTATCTCTAACATAATTTCTATGTGGTCACAACCCATCCCTCGGGACCCTTACCTTGACTACCTAAGCCTTCCTTCCATCGGCCCGGGGCTTGTTACTAGCACTGAAAGGCATATTCCCTATAACATGGAATGCATTACATTTATAACCTATATACACATGCAACCAAGCACACAACAAGATAAAAACACAAGTCAACTATATAGAAAAAAGTGTTCTAAAATAAAAAGGGGTTGGAATATAAGACTAAAAGTAATGGTACATGTACAACTGAGATACAATACAACTGAAGAAAAAGAAAGGAAGCTACCGGGTTTTCCTCCAAAGTTCCCACCTGAAGGGTTGGTACAGTTTTCCTCCTTAGAACTCCAAGTCGGCATGTCTCCTCTGCGTATCTTCACACTATATGGTCCACGTCCAGGCCTCGTCTAGCCATTGTACCCTCATCCTCAATTAGCGATGTATGTTGTCTGAAACAAATACAACATGGTGCGGGCATATCCCGTGCAGGGAGGAGTATAACGATACTCAGTTGGGATCCTAAGACCCTCAATGACTCACAAAATCCACCATGGATAAACCACAAGGCATGAAATGAACCTACAACCCTTCTTAGGTATATTACCATACATATAACTATGTTATCCTATATACCCATCTCAATCATTAGGTAACATAGATTCCATCTCAAAAGCTCAATGCTGAACTGATCCACAATGGATGAAACACCACGAAGGTATGTACCACAAAGATATGCAACATAGAAGAACACCAAAAAATATTGTCTCAGCTCACACCATGTATTTCATTGGTAATGTAGTAGAGATGATTAAATTTAACTACTGAAACATCTTACTATTTTAAGAGGCTTTTCTGCTGACCTACACAGGATCACGTGTTGCGGATCCACACAGGTTTGCATGGTGCTGATGCACAAAGGATCACTTAGTGCTAACCCACATAGGATAGCTAGGTTCTGACCCACACACGATAACTCGTTGCTGACCCACACAGGATCGCTAGGTGCTAACCCACATAGGATATATCTTCATTAGTCACGTCACCGCCAGCTACTGGGTCCCCACACTATGCATGCTCATCTACGAGGGGGGTCCGCATCTCAAACCACTGGTCGATACTCCAACAGAAACGAAGTGACACAAATAATTATTAAAAAGGTCCTTCATGCCATGGGGGTCTCAACGTAATTGGGCATGCGTCAATCGAATGCCCGGTCTGTGAGTTTTTTGTCATTTAGTCCTGAGGGCCCGGTTGGATTCAGGATCGATCCAACCCGACCTAACACCAACTTTTTCCAAAACATCATAGGTGTATACTCAAAGGGACCATATCTCTCCAAGGTTATCAGCACAACTAACGGTTTGTCAAATGGACACCCAATTATAATGTTATGGGTGAATGAGTGAAAATTTTGAAGTTGGCATGGGACTGGTCCAACCCGGTCGGACCAACTCGGCCTAAACCGGCACATTGTCTGTGGTCCAACCCATTGAGTCCACCCCTGCCTGCTGGGTCTGGCCCTACCCACTAGGCCATCCTAGCCTGGCATCGCAAGGCGGCTCAGCCCTCTCTGGGCATTGCGAGGCCATGGGAAGTAGCAGAGGCCGTGGGCTTTGCGGGGCGGGGCGGAGGGTCGTGCGGCAGAGAGGTCATAGGGTCTGTGAGGCCGTGGGAATGTGAGGCCATAGGGGTCCACAAGGTTGTGGGATGGTGAGGATATGGGGGCCGCGAGGCCACAATACGTCGAGGTCATGGGGTGTCGTGAGGCTGTGGGATGGAAAGGCCGCTGGGGCCACAGGACGGTGAGGTTGCAGGGGCCCTGGATGGTTGCGGGGTAGTGGCCACAGAATGTGGAGGCCGTGAGGTGGTGGGGGCCACCAATGGAGGTGGTTGTGGGCCACAAAGACCACATGGGGGTATTGGGTCATTGCCTTCATTTCGGCTGGTGGTGGTTCAGACGCCATTCTCGTGCCCCACTGAGGTTGGTTTCCGTCCTCCTCCATCCTGATGAACTCAACAATTGAAGATAAGATTTGCGGAGAGGTTGGGCCATATATGTTTCACCCGCACTCTCTGTGTTCGAGTGGTAGAAACCGGCTATAATCACTTCCTGATTTTTATAATTAATTATCACGAATGACTAAGGGGAAGAAATTCAAACATCTACCCTTCCTCAAAGGTAATTTGATGTTGTCATGGGAAATAATTATAAGATGTTGACGTTCATTGCGCCCGCCACACGCCTCGGATCTGAGCTCGTTCCTCATAAAACACTCTACGACAGAGGTGTTTCTTCATTTTTTCATATTTCCACCATTGGATGATTTCTTGAGGATGAAGTCCAAGTCATGTGTAAGTGTTCTTCATTGGATGGGCGTTCCTCATTGGAGAGAAGAATCCTCCCCAAAGTTCTCCCCTCCCAATTACACAACAATGTGAATATAGCCCGACTTATTAATTTATGTTCATAAAATTAAAATGGTTGGAACAATTAATTGTTGTCACAATTAATTGTACCACGTTGGTAAAATTTGTTGGATTAATTAGTGATTTTTTTTTGAAAAAATTAATGTACGGGAGTTTAGATGTTTTCTCTCATTAAAGGGGTACGGGTGGTCCCCACCATTAGGAATTCAAAATGGGAGTTTTAGGCTCTGTGGTCCCTCATCCCTAACACACATGTGGGAGGATTTATTTCATGTTGTCCCCACCTTTAAATCATCCACATGGGAGGTTTCTACAAAATTCCTAATGAAATAAAAGTTTATTTTATTTTATTTCTATTTCCACAAAAACCCCAAATTCTATTTTTCAAACTCGGCCTACTATAGTCAAGGTGAAGGTCCCCTAATGAAAATACCAGCATTGGGAGTTCATAAGGGAGATAATATTTCAATTCCAAGAAACATTTCATAAGATACAAAATCACGCTCGAACGTTTACTGAACATACCCTAAAAATGTTCAGAAATTCATTTCGGGCACTCCGAGACTCAGAATCACGCGGCGCAGATTTTCGCGGACTTGTAAAATTCACAAATATTAAAAAATAATAGTTACACTGAATTCCTAGGTCACTAAAAATGTTATAGTTGCAAAAATAATAATTATATTATATTAAAACATTTATAAATTTTGAATTTTTATCATTTAAAAATAATTGTTCTAATTTGCTGCGAAATGGATACTTTGAAGGCCCAATAATATTTCTAACACTAAAAAATATTAATTTGAAATTGTTAAATAATTTTGTTATGTATATTTACATAATAAATTTATAAAATCTTATTTCATTAAAAAAATTATTATCTATAATACAATAGATTGTTCATATAAATTAATACCATTTGTAAGAAGTAAAAATTCGTTTTACTATTGTCTTAAAATCAATTTAAAAAATTCAGATCACTTAATCAAATATTTTTTAATAAAATCTATTATAATGTTGGAATTTTTGGAATATAAATTTTATATTTTCAAAGGAATCTTAATTTATCTAAGTAATTCCATGATCCTTTACCACTTATTATACTTGTATACACCCTGATGTAATGGAGTGTGATTCTAGTCGTTTCATGGGATGGATTAGCTAATATCAACCATGATGTAATATAAAACACCATTAGATTCTTCCATTACTAATTTCACTCATTATTCACTACTTTTTGATTGAAATGGGATTTTATAAGTGTGAACACTAGTGACACTACCATCTTCCCATGTTTTGACAAATGGGATTCAAATGCCATGTCTCTACTGTTTGAGCTCATTGTTTCCATTAGGAATAATTTATCCACTATAATTAATATTTATTAACAATGATATGAATTGTAAAATTATCACCAATGGTATCATATATTAATTTTCAAATTGACTAGAATTTATATTTTTCAACAGTCAAAGTTTTTTAATGGTCATGTAATAGTTAAATTCCAATAGTCACATTTATGTTTATACCCCATAAATAATACTTCATTATCTAATTCAATATTACCTAAAATTACACACTATGTCATATATTTTATTATTTTAAGATAATTATTGGTTTGATAGTTTTTTCCAATTTTTTATAATTGGTCATGTGGGAGATGTTTCTATCATATTTGTGTCATCTATATTTTCTCATTTTTTCTTTCATATTTTATATTTTAATTCCAGTTGTAATGATTCATGTTTTAACTGCATCAATATCTGATGAATATAAAAATCAATATGAATGAGATATTAATTTTTCATTCTACTATATTTTTATGATTATTTTATAATATAATATTATAAAAAATCTATCAAGAATAAGATATCATTTAAAAACTCCGAGTCAATATATTCTCCATCCTTTAGAAATTTCATCCCATAAATTTTCAAACAAATTCATTATTGATAATAGTTTAGGGTGCTTATCATTCATTGATTCCACTTGTTACCATGTATCCTCTATATAATTATTATTACACCATAACTCTATGACATGGTATCTAGTCTTATTTAATATAACATTGTCCCTATGATCCACAATATCCAATAACATCTTCTCATAAGAGATGTCACATTATAGTTGTACAACCTCAAGATTTAGTAAATATGATGAATCATATATGTACGTCCTAATGATATATTATTCGAATACATCATAATATTTAGCAATATATTGTTGAAGTACATGATTATGGGACACTCCTTCAATGAGATCAAGGATATCAATGTGGAAAAAGTACATAGGTTTAAGATTCCCTCTATTTCCAAATATCATTATTCTATTCTATTGATAAATATGATTCAATATTTTTTTCCAACATAAATAGCATATCCTATTAGATAGATTCCAATATAGAACTTATTCTGATGCTAAATATATTTTCTATGTTGATGGCTGTCATGACCCATTTATGTTATCTCTTACACAATATCAGTCCCAACTAGTATTTTCTCACCAGCATAAACCCAACTTGTAAGAGTTCTATATCGCTTCCCATTTAGTGGCTTATATGGTTTCATTTAAATAATTTAGTGGATGTTGTTTTGTATGATAACTCACCATCTATGAGTTGTTGATCCCATACAACTTATAATTTCATTGATCATGTTAACATCATGCCAAAGATTGTTTGAATATTCCATTTAGATTGGCCATCAGTTTCATTATGATCGGCTAAAATGATTTTCTATTCAATACATATAGAATGTGATGTCTTGTTCCTATTTTACATGTGATCCTTGTATCGTGATTTGATCAATTAAATATGGTAATCATAAATCCTTTCCACTTCCTTTACATATATCCTCAAATGATTTCCATGAAATAAATATTCCTGAATAATGATGAAATGGGATGTCATAATGAGTAGATCTAGTATAAAAAATATTTCATTGTTTCATTTGGATGATATTGGGAGACATATGATAAAATTAAATATTGATATTTATTAACATAAATGTTTTAATGGGTAATGGTTTCAATATCAATAAAGAAATTTTTCACTCTATTTTATCTTTTAGGCCCATGATGAACCTTTTAGTGTAGTCAGTAATATCCCATTTCCTAGTATACCAAAAATAATAATCATTGAGGTCCGTATAAATTTTAGACCATCCATTATGTTTATAAAATATATAGTTATGATCATCATCGATAATTTCCTTATTTATTTATTTTATAGATGAGACACATTTCCTTGTATGAAATTTCAGCACATCTTCATGAGAAATATAAAACACAAGAAACTCCCCATTGTTTATAGACTCAATCTTCTTTTTTATAAATAGATATTGTCTTTGATCTCTCATGACCATTCATGTAATTATGGATGAGAAATAATTTTTGATTGGATTGCCAATTTCCTTTATTTTATGAATACCATGTCTATTTGTACTTGTTCCTTTATCAATTGTTATTTGTGAATCATCACCATTGACATAAAAATTTAGCTTTTCCAAAATAATTCATCATTGATTTTGTTTCCACTTTTTGGGTGATAAAGAATTGAATAATCATTGCCTTTATGAATAACCAACCATATCTCTATTTCTGTGGTTAATTAATTATGAGTGAATATAATTTTATAATTTGATGTTTTGTTTATATATATATATGTCAAATTTATCCTTATAAATATAGTTAATCTAAAAAAATAGATAAAAAATGGATACTTCTAAATTGAGGATATAAAAAAGATAATATTGATATTTAGGCATTAGCTATTGAGATGCATAAATGATCACCTTTTCATTTTTCCTTTGGATACACCAAATACTTTTCATATAGGAATCAATATTGATAATGAGTCATTATTCTATAGGGTGAAGAGTTAACATATCTATTTGAAATATATTTTATTTAGTTCCAGGAAACATGTTTCAAACTATTTTTCTAAGATATTGTTTTATATTTTGTCATTTTACATGGTCATTGGATTTTATTAAGGATTAAAGTTTCTCACAACCCCCTTATAATACCTTGTTAATCCAAGGAAACAATGTATCTCAACTAGTGTGGTATGAGGATTCCACTATTCTATAACCTTTTTCATGGCCATATAATATGATATTCATTCATTACATATAATTTTCCCTATGAATACACCATAGTGCAACTAAAATTCACATTTTTATGAATATTCCAATTAACATCTTATTTATTCTTGTTTTCAATATAATCATTAGATAATATTATTTCATATCATAATATTTCAAATACATTAGACTAAAATAAAGAATAACTATTATTACTTTTTCATGTTAGTCCATATATAGTCTACTAATAAAATCAGAAAATATAGAAGGAGATTTAGTTTGGATGGAGTCCTAAAAATAAATTTATATATCCCATATATTGTTAAAAAAATTCATTGGGATATCTTTTTTCATCACCCCTATTTATGATAACCCGGTTAGAGGTTGATCAAGGATTAGAATTGATCCCCATGAATATGGATAACAAAATCATAAATCCATTATATAGGGAGCTATTTCATCACTGTGATCTAATCTACTTATTTATAATAAATGTATAGACACATTGATATATCCTTCTTATATAAAAAAGATAATTGATACTCCCCACATGCCACACTTAATAAGGTAAATTCATTCTCCAAATGACCTTAATGTATTTTTTTCATTCCTCAAACTCTGCATTTTCCATTCATTAAATGGTTTTTGATATGCACATAGATTAATGTATGATAACAATGGATAACTATACAAATTTTTCAATGGAATATCCAAGTAATTCTTTAATAAATACATTAATATGTTTATAAATTATGTGGATATTATCTATTATTATACATTCAACTCCTTTATCTTATTAAAAAATTATCTCTATAATTAATTGAACAATATTTGATTTTATATAATAATAGGCTATGATATTTGTCCTTTGAAAATAAATAATGGTTAAATACAGGTTCTTCATTAATTAGTTTTAAAAATTCCTTTCTACTACATCTAAATTTATTATTTAATATCGAGAGATTTTATATCCCTAGTAAAGTGTACAATTCTTCCATGGAAATGGCTACCAATTTTTCAATGATATTTAACACAAAATATATTAATACTATATTTTCTATACACTATTGGTGTAATGAAAATACATTTATGATTAATAACTTATAAATCTACTTCTAGTAACATTGACATTTATTTAATATTATTCTCAACATCGATGAAATAATGGAAAAAATATAACCAATATCAAATAAATTACTTTCTAGCTTTATGATCACAACAAGTATAATTTCTACCACATAATTTAGAGCCAATACATCAAATTTAATGATATAAAATTACTGATCTTTATCACTTGGCCTATGAAAAGGTTGATTGAGATTTTTTTATATTTTTGTCTGATTTAGAAATTGATTGGATAAGATACCAAGTGTACCACACATGAAGCATTGGGATTATTGTTCATCTTTGAGAGTATTATATTTTTAATTATTTTTGTGGTGTTATGGACATATCTAACTATGATTATTCAAGGAAATATTTCCACTTCTTCCTCACATGTATCACTATCCAATCCAAAGAAAAAATTTCCAAAAATCCTTCTTCATACATTGTATTCACTTGGTAAAATTGAATTTCATTCCTCATATTCTATGATCAATGTTCTTCGCGGAGATTGAATCAATTTCGTTATTCTTTTCATTCAAACTATTTTACCACTATATTTCTCTTAACTAAAATTGAACATGCATATCACTCCACATCATTAACTCACAAATTTCATAGTCTCAATTTTCCTGGTTCCTCCACATGTTATGTCTAATTCCTCCAATGAATTTTTTAACTATTCCCTTTATATCTATAAAATTTCTAGAAGTGTATCAAGAATATCATGTCATGTTCATTTCTTCCATGTTTATATTCATTATGGATCATCTATAGTAATTATTTATCAATTTTTGGTTCTGTCAAATTTAGATAATATTTATGAAAACATATTCATTATAACTCCTTCAACCCCTTAACATTAATCACCTATATTGGATTCATGTTATTAATATGTGACCAATATTGATCTGATTCTTATTCTAGGTAGTATACTGTTAGGGTTACATTCTATAATTTAGTATAGCAGGGTAAAAAACATTTTTTCTATATGGGAAATCTATTGTTCATAAATCAACGTGATGGTCAATCAACTATAATATGGTTGTTATTGAAACATGATGGACTCAAATAAATGTTTTTCCCTTTGAGTTGAATCAAGTCACTATACTTGTTTCATGTTATTATTTAATATTTTATATTGGAAATTTATCATCTTAATGATGTTGTATATTACATCATACCTTTTAATTCCATCCTTATATCATCAATTGAACTAGTCATTCAAATATTTTCTCCTATAACATGAAATTTATGAAAAATATGAAAACATTAATGCAAATGATGTGACATTTAATATTATTAAAATTATAATTGGAATTTATTTTTATATATAATAGTACTATATATGTTATTAATTAATGAAAATTACATTTTCAATATATCATTATGAATTGATAAAAAAATACTATGAATAACCAGACGTATTCCCCGGGAGTTTGAATCTAAAAATGCATCAAGGATTTTTTTTCTTGCACAATTTTCTAATTGAGACTAGTTAAATGATGTGTTTTCATATGTAAACCTTTGGTACATTTGATTGAGATCCACATGCCCTTGTTGTGTCTATAGGTAAATTTTTAATTCTTTTAAATCACATGCATAAAAAATAAAATAAAATCCAAGAGTTATTTCAATATATAAACATTTATCTGGGGTTTATACAATGGATTTATATTTTAAATTCCCTTGATATTTAAATTGTTTCATGATAACAACCATTATATCCCATATTTTGACTTTATTATACTTTTAATACATTGAATTAAAATATAGATTCATTATAATTTTTTTCATTGAAATTTTGAATGTATTATAATAAAAACAAAACATTATTCTATTCTACATGAAAGGATTATTTATGGGTTAACCACAAGTCACATTTATTAGATCTCATATCATTGGAACATACATAAAAAATAAGGTCTGAGAATGAATCCTAGTAAGGAAAAAATGGATAAATTTAATATGACATTATGATTCATATTAATTAAAATGTGTTGTATAAAAATATGTTATAAATAATATAAAATTACTCATTTTTTAATAAAACTATCATCAGTCATAATATTTAAATGTGTCTAGATCATTTACATTATACATTCATAAGAATATAATTAATGTATAACACCATGGTGTAAAGAATCAAAATATAAAATATTTCTCAGTAGGGTATCATAAAATAGTTAAAGTAAAGCAAATGAATTATTTTACATTTGAATTGTACTGCATTACATGGTAAACCTTAGTAAGTTTTAATTATCGTGTTCCAAAAATATCAACATAATTCATTACATTTTTAACCTATTAAGAGTAATGAATGTGTTTCTTATAAAAATCAAGTCCCATAAGAGTTCTTTAAATCATGACCATTACATTTTTACGAACCCATGAAAAGGGAATATGGTTATATATATATATCCATAAATATATAAATTATTTTCAAATCTAGGTGGAGAAAAATTTTAATATGTTTGTTTGTTACAAATATTATAACATCTCTTACAAAATAATGAAATTGTAGAAGTAAATTCAACATCCTAACGACAATATAAAATTATTTTAAAGAAGGTTAAATTGAGATATAATGAATAGATACCACTGATAAAAAATTATTTTATCATTAAGGGTATGTTAAATCAATAAGGATACAATTTATTATACACATTAGATGAAATACACAAAAATAATCAATTAAATGTAAATAAATATAAAAATTCATTTAAATTGAAGAGTTATCCCTAAATCATGTGGATTGTAACCTTGGTGGCATAAAGACTCAATGGAGGGACTCCATGGGTGAAAAAATATTGATTACATATGATAAAATTCTTTTCCAGTGAATAGGGGAGCTCAAATTGTAGGGTATAAATTGAAAATTTAGAGGAATCATTTAATACATTAAAAATTTTAGTATTGGAAATATAGGATATGGAAATTGAAAAATCCGTGCCCTACTGGGAGTTTTTTCACATGGTTTTGGAAATTTAAGTAACATTTTATGATATTGTAATATAATAAACCAAAACTACATTTTTTATACCAATTGTGGAACGAAAAATTAATTTATCTTCAATGTAAGGGTTTTGTCATAAAATATTCAATATTATACATTGGGAAGTCAATTGGCTTGCAAATTTATGAAAATATACTAAGATGAATAATAATAATAATATAATATAATATTTTAGGTCATTTATTATGCTTAAATAATTAATAAATAATTATGGAAAAATTAGATGTCTAAAACATACATAAAACCCAAACAATAGTTTTACATTTCATTGGAAAAATGTATTTTCTAAAATTCTCACAAATTCACCCACACCATATTTAGAATATATTATTACAATAATTATTTTTATTATACCTGAATAATTTCATAATTAGCATCATTTTACCTTTTAATTATATAAAATAATTATTTATTGAAATATAATAGTTTTTATTGAACAATAAAATTGGTGACACTTACAAAATTATCCTAAGAAATTATAAAATAGTTTTATCATTTATATATAACTAAGACAATTTTAAAATAGTATTTAATTAAAACAAATATAATTCATAATAATTTATTTTATTATAAAAGAAATTATTTTTCCAAATAATTGATGATTTATTTTTGTATTAAAATCAATTTATCAAATCTGTATCAAATAAACATATAGTTATTCAAAAAAACTGTTACTAAATTTAAATTTATAAATTCTAAATTTTTTTTATTTAATTGAATTCAAAATTCTTTCACATAAACCCAAAAATGAAACCCCTTATTAAACCCATATACTCCCTAAGGGTTGGGTGTGTAATGGTGATAGTTTCATTTGGTGGATCAACTAACATTGATCGAGTGGTAATGTCCATTATCATTAACTTTTCACAAAGGATGGTTGGTTCAATATTAAATTTTTGAATATCATAATGTGATTATTCATAGGGGAACCCCATTTATTTTTACTAGTTTTGAAAATTATGAAAAATGTTCTACAAATGACCCGACTCTACGGTTCAAGGGCATTGTTTCTCGATTTTGGGTCGATTATCCTATGTCATTACTTGTAACACTCCAGGTAAATAAAGAATATGAAATTTTTATATTTATCCATATTTTTTAATAAAATATTAATATTTATTTAAAGTGGACGCTATGCTCGATGGCGTACCCAACACGCAACAACGAGTTTCTTGGTAATCTTACGTTGCACTCTAATAATAAAATAATATTATTTTAAATGGTAGTTAACATGTAGTCGTTTTATTGGTGGGAATGGATAGAAATAACTAAAATATGATTATATATGTTTTTAAATGTTTTTACATTTTTCCAATAAAAGATAAAGGAATAAAATACAGAAATAATTCAATTTTAGGCGTATATGCCCTAGTTTTCAGTAAAGGTTCACTTATCGCCTTTTGATGGCGAACCGTCATTAAATATATTTTTGTTCACTCTTATACATTCTATTGGACCAAATAAAACTCTTATTCATATTTGAGACATCAAAATTTACTTTGTGAAAATTTTTGGTATCTCTCTAATAATGTTCATTTTTTAATGAATAGTGTAAAATGTTGTATTTTAATTCAAAACCTCATTTTAATCTAATTTATTTATATGATTAGATTATATTTCGAATTGGTTTTAAATAGAAATTATAATATATTTTTACCATTAAATCCAATAGTGGTCGTTGGAATTAATTTCACTTTCAAATCAGACATAAACCAGTGTCAATCTTTTGATACTTATTATTTCATAAAAACACGCTATTTTCTCTGACAGTGGGAATTAATTATTAAATTAATTAATGTGACTTATATGTTTTGAATTTTTTAAAATGGACTTCATTTTTGAATTCGGAATATCATATATAACTTAGTGTGAATTTTTGGTATTTTTCTGAAAAACATCAATTTTTGATAAATAGTGAAACCACTAAGTGGTACTTATAAAAACTGATTTTTTCGTTAAAATGAAATTTTACCACATCTGTGTTTTGAATTTCAAAAATACTACATACATGGTTTTCATTAATAAGTAAAATTTGGTTCAATGAGATTAAATTAATTTTTTGGTGAATAGTAACTTATTAAGTTTTTAATCGCGATTAGAGGTAATTAGTGTAGTTTAAGGTAAAAATATTGTTTTAATAATATGAGATGAGATTGACACATGTCCTACCATTATTGGATGTGTCATGGCCTACCAAGACAATACATGGGTCAACTTGGGTACCCCATGGAGCCACTTTGGTTAGGAAATGATATAAATAACTTTTTATTTAATGTTAAAGTAAAAATGACACACACATGAGATGTTTTACTAAAACAATTTTTACATGGGGTTATTCAAGTCAGAGTTTTGACTATAAATAGTCATTAGAAAGCTGAAACAATTTCCTACATCATAGAATTTTTTTATATAATTTTTAGACATTAAATAAATTAAATTATTTATGACATCATGGTGATGCAACGATGGACTCATAATTTAACGATTTAAATAAAATGGAAAGATAATGTAATATCTAAGATCTACACATGTCCAAAACCAATTGGATGAGTTTATTTCGAACACTTATCACCTTATCCTCGAAATACGTCAATGTGGGACCTCTTAAATCCGAATACCATTTTAAAATAAAGTGACTTTTCTTTACTTTCCAAGAGTGCCCCTCCTCTCCTCTTATAAAAGGACCCCACCTCTACCTCCTTACCAACACTCCCAAAGCCTTTGGATCGTCCAACCCCTGCCCATTTTGCCTCTCCACATCCCTCTCTTACTCCTTGAATCCTCACATTGGCCAGAAGTCTTCCCAAGGAAGCCTTTGAGCTCAAACCAAGGGGAGTTACCCGATTTTATGGTAATGTCTTCTTTTGAGTCCTTTTGTTTTATTTTGCTTCTCCAACCCCCTAAACTCGTTTTATTCTTTTCATTTGTAACAAATATAGTATCCTAAATATACTAGGATGTTTTTATATGAATTATTCTAGCTACACTTACACACACCTACATCTAATGGTAAAAGAACATACTGTTTCCGTGGATGGAAAATTTCTGCCTCCCGAAACGATGATTGTTCAACATTCTTTTAACACCTTCAAAGGTGGCCATTAAGATGAAACTATATTTATATATGATATATAATATTTTTATGTTTTCCTTAAGCTTCATTATTTTTCATTTTGGACATAACTTTATAGTTTCCATTATAGGTAAACATGATATCTTCATTTAAGGAAGTGCGGACTACCGCCCCCTCAAAGTGATGTGATTCATTAATGCCATATGTGGGACGTGTAACGGATGGATTTAAAGTTATTACATATGATTTAATACCAGAATTATAATATACCTCTATATAATTATTATTTCTTTCCATTAAAGTATGAGATAGAAATGAAACAAGCGTTCATGCATACGTACAACATACTGTCTCCATGAACGGTGCATTTCATATCCCCAAATGTAATTTACTATTAAAAGTACATGTATATAATGGATATATATAATGAATGATATATCTAAATGATTAATATAATTTTTTATTTAAAATAAACATACCTCTCATTGAGTTTTAATTCCATTAATATGACAAAGAAATGAAAGTAGCGTTCATGCGTACGTACGGCTTACCGTTTCCATGAACGGTGCATTTCATTTCTTACCTATAAATGAATATGTAATATTATAAATACATGTATATTCTGGATATATATGATACATATGATATCCAAATCATGAATATAATTCTGTATATAATGAACATTTGACCAAACGAACAACATGTAATTGTAAGAAGTCCACTTTCGACTTAAGAAACAAATATCGACAAAACAAACATTATTATCTTAAATGATTACATAATGCTTATACCCGGGAAATAAGTGATATGAAAGGAATAATGAACTAGAAAAAGGTTTTTAATAAAGTCAAAATTAACTCAAGTTTATTATTCAGGAAGTTAAAGAACAAACAAGACACGTTGGACTTGTGGTAAGGGATCGTACCCCTCTCTTTCTTTTTAAGTACACTCTTTTATGTCATTCCTTTTAAGCTCATATTTCTTGTTATTGGGATGTTATTTTATATTACTCTTACTGTAATTTTTATGTTCATATGATGAGATACCCAATTCTCTCACATTAATCCATTTTGAAAGTTTTGAGTGACGCCGTTAGGCTGCTGAATTTTCGAAAGAGATCTAACCTCTCTCTTTCTAAGTACTCTCCTTTATGTCACTTATTTTAAGCTCCTACTTTTTTATTATGGCGGAAGTTCTTTTATATTCCTCTTTCTGTACATTTTATTGTTATGTGATGAGATACCCTATTTGATCTCATCAATCCATTTTTGGAAGTTTTAAGTTGCGCCATTAGGCTGCCGAGTTTTCGTAAGGGATTTTTCATCTCACTTTTATTCCTGTGATATTTATGCTAAATTTGCCAGAATTTCGTTTGAGTGGTGTATGTACTTACCATTATTCTACTCATTGTGTAATATTCTTTCATTTATGAGTATTTACATCAATTTTGTATTGTCCTTCTTTCATAGGGCTTATGTTTCGAAAGATACCCATGTCGGTAAGGGAAACTTTCACCCTCCTCTTTTTTAAAAAAGACTTATTTTGTTGGGTATTTTATTTTACATATTGTTATGTTGGGATATGTTCTCATATATCCTTGTTGATGTAAATTTTATGTCCAAGTGATGAGATATCCTTTTTTATCTCTCATAAACTCATTTTGATGTGACGTCGTTAGGCTGTCAAGGGAACTTCTTAACCCAATTTCGATTTCTTTGGGTTCAACATGTAGTTATTGAATATGTCATCCTTTGAATATTTGTGAATGACCTTTGATTATTTTGAACTTAATATCCACTTATATTTGGTGTATTTGTTTGTCAAACATTATTATGTAATTGGTTTATCCTTAAACCAAGGATACCATCTTTCTAAGGGACTTCGTCTCAATCTCCTTTCATTGAGGCATATTTCGTTTTATACACAACTTTCTTTTATACGGTGTATAAACCACTTTGACTTTTACTTTTATACAAAAAGAATCTTTTTCTACGAAGCATTTTACTAAACGACAAAAATGAATGTTTTTTTAACGTACGTGGTGACAACGACCTTTTACGCCGCCGCGAGTATTATTTGGTCTTCGACTTCCTCAACAAGATGTAATGTTTTTAAAATAAAATAAATACCATATACTCTTTTATTTATTTTGGTATTGAAAATTGTTTTGATAAAGGATTCTATTATATCAATATATCTATGATATATTGTGACTGAAATGTGGAAATGTTATCATTCATTTATATTGGTTTTATGTTTTATGATTTTATATTGGTACTTGGATATTTTAACGGGTGGTTACATGATAAACCATATGACGGGTGGTGCCGTGAATACTAGGACGGGTGGTTACGTTATAACCTCAAATGCATTGGGTATGGACGTCGGCCGTATGGATATTCCATTATGTATGTATGGAAATTGGTCGTATGGCTATTCCATTTAGTGATATGTGTGGAAATCGACCATATGGTTATTCCACTTAAGTATGTTTATGTCCCATGTTACCTTTATATATGTTATGTGTTCTTTATATGGGTTATATGGTAATACTTTGGTTACAAAAAGGTAAGTAATGATACTTTATGCAGTGAAGAGTTTTTACTACTTCATGAAGGTGAAGGTATTACTTTGATAGAGTACACATGGTTTACTTGATTTTGAAAAACTAACAGTTTTCATTCTTTGTGTATCCCTTACTGAGCTTTTTATGCTCACCCCAAGTTTTTTTGAAATGTTTTTCAGAGGACTTAATGTGGAATAAGGTCAAGGATGGGATCAAGGGAATGTCATGCTATATAAAACATGGAACTAGACATGTTTCTTTTTAATATTTTTTTTATTATTATGGAAACTTAGTAGAAGTGTCTAATTTGTAATCTTTTGAGTTGTAATAGTTATGTTCTAATTTTTTAAAACTCTAAACCTGAAAAGATCCTCAATGTGAATTATTCATTTAACTCGATATTAAGTAAGGTTTAAGGTCGGGGCCTTATAGTTGGTATCAAAGGTCGGTTTAGATAAATTTAGAGTTTAGGGTATTCTTTAAGCATAAGTGACATTATAATAATGGTTAGGATTTCATAAAGAGTCATAGTTTTTAGATAAAGTGAATGAGTAAGTATATCTTCCTCATTAGTACATGATGGTTCTGTTGATATACTCACACTGACATTTCTGTTTTTAGTGAATGGATTGATCTAGCAGGCACCAAAAAGACAACAGGTTTGAAGGAAACTGTGTTGGTTCTCTGATTAAGATACTAGATAAAATGGAGGATTCAATGAGGAAACTCGTGGCTGTTCTAAACCAACTATGAAGGAGTCATGATCAACCACTTGAACCTTGGTACGTTCTGTAATGCATCATGTACGAGATGACCAATTGATGTGGAAGTTGAGGTAATAATTATAAAGGGAACCATTAGAGTTTATATGATCGTTACTTTTGAGGTAATTATGGGTTACTCTATGATATGATGGAAAATGAAAGGCATGAGATAAACTTGAGGTTAAAATATGTTATGATTTTTTTTGAAGATTTTATCTCATTTTGGGGAATGTTTTAAGAGTTATATAGTTTTGGAAAAAGGACAAAATGCAAACCGTGTGACAACCCGTCGCGTCGGACAAAGCTGCAGGAATCGAACCCACAACCAAAGTGGAACTGGTATTTATCGCCTACCACTGGACTACATGAAATCCCTAGTTAGTTTGACTGATTCTTTTTAGTTAGATGATTTTAGGAATCAAGAGTAAGTTTATTTTGGGTTATCTATGGAAATTATTAACCTATCATTGAGGATATGTGATTAGGTTAATTACTTTTCAATATGAGAATTTAAGAGCAACTGATGTTATTTAGAGATAAAAGTTAATTTGTACCTTGTAAGACTATGTGATTAAATCCTTCAAATATTTGGGTTTCAATCTTAGTTTGGTTTACTTTGAATAATTTAATGGATAAATTGTTTATCGGATGGTCCTCATTGAACTTTTGGTTTTTGTTGGACAAATTTTGGAGATTAAGCATAGATTTTCTTTTTAATGGGTTATCCTTTTCTGGATTATCTGACCTTGTACTAACCATTCTAGTTTTGGTTTTGGTTAATGCGTAAAGACATGGGATATATATAGTTATCTTTGGTGGATTAGGTGATTTTATAGAAGTTTATTATAGTACTCTTAATGTGAACAAGTCTTCCTAAATACTAGTCTTTTGGAGAAAATTTGTGTTTGTGTAAAAGTTGAAAGTCAACATGATAAGTGAATATGTTTCCCTATGAATAAATTACTCAATAAAAAGTAACTTAAAACAAAAATTTTGTCTATTAACTTTTCATACTGGGGAATCGAATACCGTTTAACCCATCACAAGTTTGTGATATTCTTGTTGTTAACTTTCTCCTAAACATGTTTTCTATCACTCTCCATCAGAACATGACCCTATGTTTTCTCCACCATGTCCATATTTTTCTACATGGAATCCTTGTATGGGTTAACTCGGGTGACCTTTTTACTTATATTTCTTTATTTTTTTAAGTGATTGTTTTACCGACACTTGTTCCGATGTGGGACTTTCAAGGATGTTTCCAAGCCCAATTTTAAAAATTGGGAGGACACAATTCCCAAAAGGGGGGAAGGATGTAACACCCCAGGAAAATAAAGAATATAACATTTTCATATTTATCCATATTTGTGAATAAAATATTAATATATCTTTAAATGGGATGCTATGCTTGATGGCGTACCCAACACTCAACAACGTGTTTCTTGGGAATCTTACGTTGCACTCTAATAATAAAATAATATTATTTTAAATGGTAGTTAACATGTAGTCGTTGTATTGGTGGGAATGGATAGAAATAACTAAAATATGATTATATATGTTTTTAAATGTTTTTACATTTATCCAATAAACGATAAAGGCATAAAATACAGAAATAATTTAATTTTAGGCGTATATGCCCTAGTTTTCACTAAAGGTTCACTTATCGTCTTTTGATGGCGAACCATCATTAAATATAGTTTTTTTCACTCTTATAAATTCTATTGGACCAAATAAAACTCTTCTTACGAATTGGGATATCAAAATTTACTTTGTGTAAATTTTTGGTATCTTTCTGATAAAGTTCATTTTTTAATGAATAGTGTAAAATGTTGTATTTTAATTCAAAACCACTTTTTAATCTAATTTATTTATCTGATTAGATTATATTTTGAATTGGTTTTAAATTGAAATTAGAATATTTTTTTACCATTAAATCCAATAGTGGTCGTTGGAATTAATTTCACTTTGAAATCAGACTTAAACTAGTGTCAATCTTTTGATACATATTATTTCATAAAAACGCGCTATTTGCTCTGACAGCGGGAATTAATTATTAAATTAATTAATGTGACTTATATGTTTTGAATTTTGTAAAATGTAATTAATTTTTGAATTAGGAATATCAAATATAACTTAGGGTGATTTTTTTGGTATTTTTCTGAAAAACTTCAATTTTTGATGAATAGTGAAACCACTAAGTGGTACTTATAAAAACTGATTTTTTCGTTTAAATGAAAATTTACCACTTCTTTGTTTTGAATTTAAAAAATCCAACATAAATGGTTGTCATTAAGAAGTAAAATTTGGTTCAATGAGATTAAAATAATTTTTTGGTGAATAGTAACTTATTATGTTTTTAATCACAATTAGAGGTAATTAGTGTAGTTTAAGGTAAAAATAATGTTTTAATCATATGAGATGAGCTTGACACATGTCCTACCATTATTTTATCTGTCATGTCCGACCAAGACAAGCCATGGGTCAAATTGGGGACCCCATGGAGCCACTTTGGTTGGGAAATGACATAAATAAATTTTTATTTAATGTTAAAGTAAAAATGACACACACATGAGATGTTTTACTAAAACAATTTTTACATAAGGTTATACAAGACATATTTTTGACTATAAATAGTAATTGGAAATCTAAAATTATTTAATACATCATGGTATTTTTTTTATAATTCTTATACATTAAATAAATTAAATTATTTATGACATCATGATGATGCAGCGATGACCTCATTATTTAACGATTTAAATAAAATGGAAAGATAATGTAATATCTAAGACCTACACATGTCCAAAACCTATTGGATGGGTGTATTTCAAACCCTTATCACATTATCCTCTAAATACATCAATGTGGGACCTCTTAAATCCGAATACCATTTTAAAATAAAGTGACTTTTCTTTACATTCCAAGAGTGCCCCTCCTCTCCTCTTAAAAAATGCCCCCACATCTACCTCCTTACCCACACTCCCAAAGCCTTTGGCTTGTCCAAACCCTGCCCATTTTGTCTCTCCACATATTTCACTTACTCCGTGAATCCTCACTTTGGGCATAAGTCTTTCCAAGGATGCCTTTGAGCTCAAACCAAGGGGAGATACCTGATTTTAAGGTATTGTCTTCTTTTGAGTCCTTTTGTTTTATTTTGCTTCTCCAACCCCCTAAACTCTTTTTATTATTTTCTTTTGTAACAACTCCAGTATACTAAATATACTAGGATGTTTTTATAAGATTTATTCGATCTACACTTACACACACCTACAACTAATGGTTGAAGAACATACTGTTTCCGTGGATGGCGAATTTCTGCCTCCCGAAATGATGATTGTTCAACATTCTTTTAACACCTTCAAAGGTGGCCATTATGATGACAATATATTTATATATGATATATAATATGTTTATGTATTCCTTAAGCTTCGGTATTTTTCATTTTGGACATACCGTTATGGTTTCCATTATGGGTAAACACGATATCTTCATTTAAGGAAGTGCGGACTACCGCCCCCTCAATGTGATATGATTTGTTAATGCCATATGTGGGACGTGTAAAGGATGGATTTAAAGATATTATATATAATGTTATACTTGAATTATAATATACCTCTATATAATTATTATTTCTTTCCATTAAAGTATGAGATAGAAATGAAAGTAGTGTTCATGCGTACGTACGGCTTACCATCTCCATGAACGGTGCATTTCATTTCTTTTCCCCAAATGTAATGTACTATTAAAAGTACATGTATATAATGGATATATATAATGAATTATATATCTAAATGATGAATATAATTCTGGAATTAAAATATACATACTTATCATTTAGTTTTAATTCCATTAATATGACAATGAAATGAAAGTAGCGTTCATGCGTACGTACGACTTACCGTCTCCATGAACGGTGCATTTCATTTCTTACCTCTAAATGATTATGTAATATTATAAATACAAGTATATTCTGGATATATATGATACATATGATATCCAAATCATGAATATAAATCTATATATAATGAACATTTGACCACACGAACAACATGTAATTGTAAGAAGTCCACTTTCGACTTAAGAACCAAATATCGACAAAACAAACATTAATAACTTTAATGATTACATAATGTTTATAACATGTAAATAAGTGATATAAAAGGAATAATTAACGAGAAAAAGGTTCTTAATAAAGTGGAAATTAACTCAAGTTTATTATTCAGGATGTTAAAGAACGAACCAGACAAGTTGGACTTGAGGTAAGGGATCCTACCCCTCTCTTTCTTTTTAAGTACACTCTTTTATGTCGTTCCTTTTAAGCTCATATTTCTTGTTATTGGGATGTTCTTTTATATTAATCTTACTCTAATTTTTATGTTCATATTATGAGAGAACCATATCTCTCTCATCAGTCCATTTAGGATGTTTTGAGTGGTGCCGTTAGGCTGCCGGATTTTCGTAAGAGATCTAACCTCTCTCTTTCTAAGTACTCTCCTTTATGTCACTTCTTTTAAGTTCATTTTTTTTATGATGGGGGATGCTATTTTATATTCATCTTTCTGTACATTTTTTTTAATGTGATGAGATACACTATTTGATATCATCAATCCATTTTTGGAAGTTTTAAGTGGCGTCGTTAGGCTGCCGAGTTTTTTTAAGGGATTTTTCATCTCACTTTTATTCCTGTGAGATTTATGCTACATTTGCCACAATTTAATTTGAGTGGTGTATGTACCAACCATTATTTTACTCATTGTGTAATATTATTTCATTTATGAGTATTTACATAAATTTTGTATTGTGCTTCTTTCACGGGGTGTATGTTTCGAAAGATACCCTTGTCGGTAAGGGAACCTTTCACCCTCCTCTTTTTTAAAAAAGACTTCTTTTGTTGGGTCTTTTATTTTACATATTGTTATGTTGGGATATGTTCTCATATATCCTTATTGATTTAAATTTTATGTCCAAGTGATGCGATATCCTTTTTTTATCCCTCATCTACTCATTTTGATGTGACATCGTTAGGCTGTCA
The DNA here is from genome assembly GCA_963277665.1 of Viscum album. NCBI lineage: Eukaryota > Viridiplantae > Streptophyta > Magnoliopsida > Santalales > Viscaceae > Viscum > Viscum album. The sequence goes on along the minus strand of OY728133.1, from coordinate 144,136,864 downwards.
AGGGAACTTCTTAACCCAATTTCGATTTCTTTGGGTTCAACGTGTAGTTATTGAATATGTCATACTTTGAATATGTGTGAATGAACTTTGATTATTTTACACTTAATATCCACTTATATTTGGTGTATTCGTTTGTCACACATTATTATGTAATTGGTTTATCCTTAGACCAAGGATATCGTCTTTGTAAGGGACTTCGTCTCAGTCTCCTTTCATTGAGGCATATTTCTTTTTATACACAACATAATTTTATATGGTGTATAAACCCCTTTGACTTTTACTTTTATACAAAAAGAATATTTTTCTACGAAGCGTTTTACTAAATGACAAAAAAATGTTTTTTTAACGTACGCGGTGACAACGACCTCTTCCACCACCGCGAGTATTATTTGGTCTTCGGCTTCCTCAACAAGCCGTAATGTTTTTAAAATAAAATAAATACCATATAATTTTTTATGTATTTTGGTATTGAAAATTGTTTTCATAAAGTATTCTATTATGTCAATATAACTATGATATATTGTGACTGAAATGTGGAAATGTTATCATTCCTTTATATTGGTTTTATTTTTTATGATTTTATATTGGTACTTGGACATTTTAACGGGTGGTTACATGATAAACCATATGACCGGTGGTGCCGTGAATACCAGGACTGGTGGTTACGTTATAACCTCCAATGCATTGGGTATGGAAGTCGGCCGTATGGATATTCCATTAAGTGTGTATGGAAATTGGCCGTATGGCTATTCCATTAAGTGATATGTGTGGAAGTCGACCGTATGGTTATTCCACTTAAGTATGTTTATGTCCCATGATACCTTTATATATGTTATGTGTTCTTTATATGGGTTTTATGGTAATCCATTGGTTACAAAAAGGTAAGTAATGATACTTTATTCAGTTAAGAGTTTTTACTACTTCATGATGGTGATGGTATTACTTTGATAGAGTATACATGGTTTACTTAATGTTTGAAAAACTAACAGTTTTCATTCTTTCTGTATCCCTTACTGAGATTTTTATGCTCACCCCAAGTTTTTTTGAAATGTTTTTCACAGGGATTAATGTGGAATAAGGTCAAGCATGGGATCAAGGGAATGCCATGCTATATAAAACATGGAACTAGACATGTTTCCTTTTAAAAGTTTTTATTATTATTATGGAAACATAGTAGAAGTGTCTACTTTGTAATCATTTGAGATGTAATAGTTATTTTCTAATTCTCCAAAACTCTAAACCTGAAAAGATCCTCAATGTGAATTATTCATTTAATTCAATATTAAGTAACGTTTAAGGTCGGGGCCTTATATTACTACTTATAAATAGTAATAATAATTGTAAATTTAAACTATTGGGCATAGTTCCCTATGGAAAACTTCATAAATAATAATAATGTAAAACACTGATATAATAATCAATTCATAATCATCACATTTAAAATTATACATTATTAAATTACACATTATTTATTCAATCATTATTAAATACAATTTCTCTCATGGTAATAAGATTTCTATTTTTTTAGTATACTAATATTTTGTTCCATTTTTTCAGTTTTGACTATATTTGTGATGATTATAATAGTTTGGGTTCATCCACGTTGTCTAATTTTATATTTTATATTTTATATTTTTATTAATATATAACGTTTTGAATTTTATTTATGTTCATTGTTTTGTAATGTAATGATAATTATTTGTTAACTAAGGTTTTTTATTTTCTATGTATTTTTATATGTATACTATATTATAAAAATACACATATTTTATCAAGAAAAAACATCATATAAAAATATATGGTTATTACAGTAATCATCCTATATTCTTTCAAATGGGAAAGGAATGCATCATTCGTATGTATAACAGACTATTGCATCATGATCTGATACAATCATTTTCTATCATTATAGATCAGTAATCATTTATAATTATGGAATTTATTTTTATATATGATATTTATGACATATTTATAATTTATAAAATAAAAAAATTGATTTACCTAGATATATTACTGTTAGCTAAAAATAAGAACTTAATTTGAATATAAATTTATACACCACGTCCATGAAGAGATGTGATTAATTTTTCATCACCACGTCACATTATTGATATCTATATAAGTATATATACATGATTATTATTATATATATGATACTTTTGGAATTTTTTAATGATAAGGAAATTAATAAATTTCATTCATAATGATCATTGAAAAATAGAATGGTTATTCATTCGTACGTATTGACTATAATATAAATGATTTAAATATTATTTATTTTTATTAACCATATATTATGATTTGATTAAAAATTATCATTAATGAATAATTATTGTAGTTATTTCTTGATTATTTATACGGAGATGGTGGAATAGTGCAATCATTGACAATATCCATTATACAAAATTTATTTCTAAAATATTTAATAATAATAATAATAATAATAAAATGAAATGAAATTAAATGATGATTAAATTATATGTCACATTTTCTAAAACAATATAAATTACTAATGAAAGTATAAAAGTTTCTTAAGAAAGAAGAAAATAATCATATGTTTATCATTCAAGTAGATATTAAACATACATGTTGAGTGAGAGTAAATGTAATTGAGTTTTTATTAGGAAACATATTTCAATGTTTCCCTTTAATAGTTTTTCATACAAATCCTTATTTTTAATTATTGTTTAATGGATTAAATTATATAGATAGAAAATAAATAAAATAAGAATTTTATGTCCCATTAGAAAAATTTATTTTTTTTCAAAATGAATATTTTTTATTGAATGTGTTGGTTTTCATTACAAAATTCTAAAGATATATATTATTTTAAGTTACACAACATCGTGGAGTTTCCCACTATCATAATTGTTATTTATTTGTATTACCATAAAATCGTTCATATTTTCTTAAATTAAATTCTCAATTTCCATTAGTGTAATAATTTTGTTATTGAAAACGTTTTTTCATCAAAAATGTTATTTTTATATCCTAATTTGTCTCACATATGGGTTTAGAAGATGTTTTCAAGGGTTTTATTCATGATAATATCACTATAAATAGTTTCTGACTGGTAGAGCCCAATTATAACTCATGGGTGAGACCAATATAGATTATATGTTGGTTGAACGCGGATGTTGTATTGTGAGTCCATTATAACATATACGATTGGTGTTAATAGATAATGAACCAATTTATAATCTAAGGATTATGTCGTATTGATATATATAATGAATTTTGGATGTACAGTTCTGGAAATTTAATGATTTTTAAATGGTTTTAAGATACTTATTTCCGAAGAAACCTATATGATTTTTCATAGTATCTTATTGAGTTTTGTTTTAATCCATTTAATTTTAAAATCTATTAAAATTATATTTTAAATACTGATATATTAATCTTTTTTGATAGAAATGATTATTTTTACGAATTGTATTTCATATTTGTGATAGACTAATAGATTTATTCTCCTCATGTCTCTTATTATGAACTTTATGATCATAAAAAACATAAAATGTTTCTACATGGACTATGGATACTTTTCGGAATGAAATATGTCATCCTAATAGTCATAAATATTTTTCAGGGAATAAAAAAAAATTATTTAAAATATTTTATTTTTTGAACTATGTATATTAATTAAGAGTGTCTAATTTTGAACCCATGTCATTGATATATAATTATCATGACTAAATTATATAATAATTTTAACATAAAATTTATTTTAAAATATATGAATTTGAGTTATAGTTTAAAATAAATATAAAATGTAAGAATAAATATGGGGTCCTGACATGAAAATCCAAAAATGATAAAAAAAATCATAAAAATAGAGGAACGACCCTTAATATATATTAGTTTCATTGTGAAATATTTCTATATTATACATCATACTATCTATGTGGTGTTATTACTTGAATTTATTTTCTTATTTATTCTCTAAAAATATAAAAAAATTAAATATGTTTTATAATTTAAACTCCATCCATATTTGAAAAAATTATGATAATAAAATATAGAATCAAAATAGAATTTCAATTTATTTGAATATTATTTTATCCTTGTTCTAATATACCTTTAAAAAATTCATGATAATCCAAATAGTCCATGTAAACAATTATGTTTTCCATACATCATCATCAATTATTTATACAGAATGTTTTTAAAAACACTTTTTAACATCTCAATGATCAGTACACTGCTGGTTTACCTATTATCATACATCTGTAAAAATAATTGTTTTAAAATATATCACACATAACATATTCGTTATAACAATATTTTTATCAAATATGAAATATGATAATCAAATATAACATACCCTAGTTATTTTTATATTTTATCCTTTGTAAAAATCCTTAAAAGACATCTATTACATTGGACTACAAATCCTCCAATATGATTGAGTGTTACTAATTTTTTTAAATTTCTATAATATAATATTGATTTAGTTCTTCTTAAAATTTATTGGTTGATCACCACTCATAAAAATTTTCATAATAAAATAATATAAATTGTGAAATTTTACCTTCTCTTTTAATTTTATTTCATAGCTAGACTAGTTGATTTTCATTTTGTAATTTCCCCAATATAAAATTAATTCTATTTTATTTAAGGATTTGAAAATTATTATATCTTGCATAAGTTATATGATCATAAATTCCCAAATATAAATAGTCATTTTTTTATTTTATTAATTGAATATTAAATTTACACTTTCAAATCTAAATATGGATTTTCTTTATAATTTGAACACTTCTCAATTATCCATTAATTTTTATTCTTATTATTGGTTTCCATTATATATTTATATAACATGATAATATCCAAAAAACAGATTCCATCACATGTCACATTACATGGAGGTTTCAACACTACACATTAATATATAAATAGATTATTCTACATTTATATTAGTTAAATCATAATTATAAATTGATATTATTTCTTTTAAAAAGTATATTTCTTTAATGATGGTCATAAATATTATTTTAACATCATGATATTTTAAAATGGAACATTATAATTAATATCATAAAATATATTCCATATCAGGCATAAAGAGTTAAAAAAATATTATTATATAATTGTTGTCACGTAGCTGGGGAATTGATAGAATAATGGAGATGTATAATATTATTAAAATATTGTTTTCATATGTTTTTAAATTCAATTAAATACTTATAAATTAATTAAAAATGATAATAAAAACTAATTCAATTAAAATTATGTTTTTTGATGAGATAATTTATACACAAAATGGGATTTTATATTAATAAAATAATGTAATCACATTTAGGGAAATATATTACTAAAATTTATTTTTTAATATGTAAATTTTTTCAAATGATTATCTAATATATTTTATCGGATTAATATAAGAATAAATAAAATTTTACGCATAAATAGATATAGTATTCTAAAGTTAGTCTTCTCTCCAATTAATGAAAAGAATATTTTATAACAAAAATATGACATAGTAAAACTATATTTTTATAATAATTTTTATTTTTTTATGAATAGTCAAAATAATAAATTTTAATTGAAAATTGACTTTTCATATATCCAATTTCCCTGTAAAACTATATTTTTAATTGGTTTTAATGTAATATAAGATAAATTATACACCTATGTATCCATTTGTGTCCATTAGAATCATTTTAATATTGAAGTAGGATATAAAAAACATTTCAAACATTTCAACATTTTCAATTTTTAAATCTTCATTCTCATCATGTATTGGGGTTATTTTTAAATATATTTTTTAAAATAATTTGAATTAAATATGGTAAAAGTGATTACATATTTGGAATAATAATGTCAATAATAGGTTTTATGTTAATGTTTTTTCATATAAATGTTTTACTGGAATTTTTTTTTACAAGAGTATATGTTAAAAATGAAATGGGATAATGTTAAAATGTAAATTTATAATTTACCTAAAAATTATACATTTAAATCTTTGGTTTAAGTGTTTCATGAAGAAAAAATAATATTAAACATTTATTCCAAATTAAATAAATTGAAATAAATTCCATATCAATGTGTAAGATTTTCAATATAAAATAACAATTATTTGAAAATTTAAAATTACCCATTTTCTAGTATATATAATTCTCCTCACCACCCATTTAAAAAAAATATATATTTAGAAGAAAAAATATCTTAAAACTATATTTTATTCACTCTACTTATCTTTATGTTCATCTGGTATAACCAAATGTCCAAATTGAAGGTATTCAATTGGTCCTTCAATGAGGTGTTATTCAAAAGAAAAAATTTCTAACAGCCTCTCTTAATTTCTATTCATCCTTTGTTTTATCATAACCACCATTATCTATCAAGGAATTATAAAATCAGAATATTTTCTAAAGAAATTTTTTAAATTTTAATATCTCAGATCAATTTCAATTCCCATATCATCTAATATAATGAAACAAATCCATTAATAAAATTATGGTTGTTAACTATCCATATGAATAATGATTTTTTTCTTTTTCATTGTATCTATCATGGATGACCATTAATGTGTAATTATCATTAAATAAAACTTAAGTAGGTATAATATAATAAATTTTATTTTCAATACCTAATATATACTAATCATTTTATATAAAACTAAACCAGATCACGGTGTTTAGAAAACCCTCTGAAATACTATAAATATTTATAATTAACATTTTATCTAATGAGTAATCCTTATAAATTAAATAAAAATGATATATGGGATCATTTATATTTATTGTGGTTCGTTAATTTTATTATAATCTAATTATGTAGTTTCATCCCCATTCAAAACGGACAACTATAATTATATACAAATGAAACGATCAATAAATAATGAGGTGAACTCATGAGAACCCTTGAAAATAATAAAATAGTATTAATTGTTTTGGACTAATATTTTATAAAATCACAAAACAATGTAGTATAAATATCAATATAGACTTTTATTGACTATATAAAATTTATTTTACCATTATATTGGATTTTTAGGTATGAAAAACAAAAGGTAAGATTAAGGTAAGTGTTTCTGAAAGTTTTTCTATTATGTGAGATATATGCCTTAGGCAATACTAATTTAAATTTTTGGGTGTATATAATGGAATTTTTTATATCATATCATTAGTATTATTATATTCATGGTGGTATGGGTTTCATTTTATTATCTTTTCTTTTATTGAAAATATTATTATACTTATTATATTGGGTAAGGGGATTTATAATCAAATTTTCAATATTTAGGTGGGACTTCTACTTCATAATTATATCTTTCTAATATTATTTTGGATATGTATTTTCAATATATTATATTTTATTTCCACTTTTTTATGTGGATTTATTGTAAAGGTGAATAATCAATTCACCTTATTAATTCTCACATTCAATGATATTATATTTGTAAGGGGCTTTATATTTAAAATTCACATTTACTATTCAATTTTCAAAAACTAATATTATAAAATTTATGGAATGAACATAACTTCCAAAATTCATGACTCATTATTATTTTTTATCATTACATAGAAGTTTATATTTTTTCTTTCAATTATATTTTTCTTGCTACATCTGTAATTTTTCAAAATGAGTGATTTCAAAATGAAATGTTATTTTTCATTAAAGTTGGTTTTTATGATGTAATAATTCATGATTTATTTATATGTTAGTGTTATTTTCAATTGAATATAATGATGTAATTTTATGTCATTAACTAATTAATAGTAGTAATGTGTAAACCAGTGATGGGTGGTTATGTGATAAATCCAGAATGGTGGTTACATTATAACCTATAAAGCATTAAGAACATTGGAGTTGGAGGTTGGCCATATTGGTCAATCCATTTATATGAGTGAGACATAAAATTATTTACCGTATTAGGTACATATTTTTTATAGTCTTAAAAAATAAATTTCTTGAAAATTGATTAATTTACTATAGGTAGTATATTAATCATTGTGAAATGAAGAATCAATTTTCCAAATTAAATGTTAGGATTCAATGAAAAACGATTTTACATATTTTTGATATAGTGAAGGTTTACATTTATTTAAGCACCTTAAAATGATTTTTTTCTCACAACATGTTATGAAATTTCTTTATATGATGTATGTAATTGTAGATACAATTATGATACAAAAAAGATAATTGTGAGTATTTTTCATGAATGGAAAACTATTTTAAATTTAAATAATTTTTATTTGAAAAATTAATCCTTTTTATATATAGTTCAACTTGTAATGTATGGATATATTTTGATTTATAAATTTATATTTATCTAAAACATTAAACTGAAAAGATACTTGGGAACATATTAATGTTTATTCTAGTTTAAAATCATAAGAATGTGTAATTTTTAACAGTTATACTTGATGTGGGTATGAGAGAATAGTTTAGAAAATTATAATGGTTATGGTGTTATTTATGAATAATTTAGATGTCATATATTTAACCATAATGGTCAACATATTATGGATAATAAATGTTGTTTTGGATAAATTGAATGATATTGAGATTACAAGACTATGGAATATTGAGTGTTTATCTTCCTAATTAGAGAGTATATTATGACATTGCTAATATGATTAAACTAAAAATATAGTTTTATGTAAATTTATAGATCCTATGGGAACTAAAGTTATAATGGATGTAATTGATAAAGAAGAATTTGAATTGATGTTAAACTAAATGAAATGGTACATGTAATAGGAATACATATTTTTATTCTAAACCATATCTCAAGAGTAATTATTATCCTCCTTAACCGTGGATATTTTCTTAATGCATAAAATCTGAGAGAAATTAAGTCTTCTGGATGTTCAGGTGACAAAGATCACAATGTTAATTCAGTCTTATAGATGTTCAAGTTACAGTAGCTCTGGTATACGCACCACTCGATGGGTGGTTGGTATAAACTCTGCCTGGAATAGGCTCTCGAAGTCTTCCCAGAGAAGTGTCACCTCGTCATGGACCTGGTGCATCAGGCTCCACCATATGTCGTCTACTGCCTGAAGGAGGCTGGTAGAAACGATCACCATAAAGTCTGCTGGCGTCCCTACCAGCCTGAAGTCTCTCGCCACAGCCTCAAGCCAATCCTCAGCCGCCTGTGGGTTCGCCTCTCCCTAGAACTCGGGTGGCCTCTAGTGCTGGAACTCATACAGCACACTCAAGCGGCGTTCATTGCCTACTGCTGGGGTTGGCGGCATTGGTGGCCCAATGGATGGTAGTACCATTGGTGCCTCCGCTGGTTCCTCAACTGGAACAGGGCCCTGTACTGAGACCTTGTCGCTCGGTGGGCTGTCTATACGTACAACTCTTGAGGCCCTAGCTGGCCGTCCACAGGGTGGTATCCTGAAAGAAATAGATATGACACGGTCGAAGATTATACCTAGTGAGCTAACCTGGCATTGATCTGACATAAAGAAACTTTTGAAAACACACACACAATCTGTGTTTTTGTGCTCTGATTCATAAATCAGAAGTCAGGGTCCTGGTGTATGGATATGTCAGCCGCCCACACCAACACTGGACTCCCTGAATTGAAAACCACATTTAGTACCTTTAGCACTATAGCGTCACAGAAAGAAATTCTCAGAGACCTATTTCTACCGTAGAACTTACATCCTATGATGCCATTTTTTCATGACCAGTCCCCCAGGGCCCGTATCGTGACAATCCCAAGCCCGCCTTTCATAGGTCAGGGGCTAGAGACTAGCACCATAGGATTAATTCTCTAAAAACATGGAAGGAATTTCCTTTATAAATGATAACACACAATACCAGAGTACAAGAAGAAGAAAAAACTAAGAAAAGATGTATAACAAGTGTATTGAATGTACAAAGGGGCCATAAATATAATCCATACAAAAAGGTACAACTACAAATGAAGAAAGTTCAACTAAAAAAAGGCAAACAACTGAAAGGTGGAAGCATCTCCTGGATCATCCTCTGGGATCGTCCTCTAGGTTCCATCATGAAGGGTGGTACATATTTACTTTTCTACACTCCCCGTCTATCGGTCCGCTCTGCGTGCCATCACACCGAGTGTCCACCTCTGGGTACCATCTAGTCCTGGTTCTCTCAGCCTTCATCATCACTCTCCATTGTCTGCATCCAACCCAATGTGATGCGGGCATAGTCCATGCAGGGGTGAGTATAAAGATACTCAATAGCGACCCTAAGACCCTCAAGGACTCACAAAATCCAACAAGGATAAACCACAAAGTTTATTTCAACGGATAACCATAGCTTCTATATATGACCATACATATATCTATGTTATCATGTAACCCATCTCAATCAGGATAAATACAGAATAGTCATTGAGTAAGCTCAAACCATGATTTTTATTCACGAAGTTGAAACCACAGCTGCTGGAGAACTCCTCCACTGTCAAGTATAGTGGGCATTCCACTACAACCAAGCACCTCCCACTGACCATGGACTGTTGAAGTACTCCACCTGTCGAGTACCGTGGGTCTTCTGCTATAACAAAGCGCTTCCCACCATGAGTCGTCCGGTACAACCAAGCACTCCCCCTCATAGCCTACATAGGTATTCCTTCGGATGTGTATCGTGGGTCTGCCACTACAACCAAGTGCTCTTCCACCTTTGGTCTGCTGCTACTACCATGCGCTCCCCACTAGCATATCTGAATCACTCTTCGTTGATCGATCACCAGTCGTCAATTCTCAATCAGCTACTAGGTTACTGCAATCTACTTGCTCGGCACCGGGAGGGTCCTCACCACGAGCCTCAAGACTATACTCCATGTTTCACGAAGTTTCATGTTGATGTATCTCACTAGAACAAATCGTTATAAGGGTCTTAACGTAATAGACGTCACATCAATCGGACGCCCAGTCTGTGAGTTATTGGCTTTTCTGTTCCTGGGACCCGGTTGTTTTTAAAGCTAAAACCAACCCAACCATACCCCAATCTCATCTGAATCCCATGTGGAGTATTCCAAAACAACTGTCTCAATAAAAATACCAATGTAGTTGACAACACGTCAATCGGACGTCCCGTCCTTATGTTATAAACATTTCTGCTCAGAGGGCCTAGTTGGTTTCTGGTTCGAACCAACCCGTATGTAGACAAAAACTCTTAAAACCTTGAATGTAATATACCAAAATGACCATCTCGATCTGAGGAATCATACTAAACTGTTGGTGCATTGATCGGAGTTTTGTAGCTCATGTTATGGGCAATTAACCGAAAAAGGTCCCAAAAGGGGGGTCTGGGGCCGGTTCTACCCGGTTTCGCATAACGGCGGTGCCAGGCTGGCACCACCCTGTCTCCCTAGATCCCGCATAGTGTGGGATCCGCTCCACCATTTCCACAGTCGGTGCCCTGGTGGGTCTTTTACTGGAGGTGTGCTACGACACATCCACCTACAGTCGTTGGCACCGCCACGACATTCCACGGTCCTCCAAAGTCATTCTTGTGGACCGTTTCAGCTCCTGTCTGCGTCTTCAGCCTCCTCGAGTATGTCTCATCAATACTACGGACTCAAATCAACATTTCCCTTCTGTTCATCTATCTCCAAACATTCCACACATCATGAAAAATTTGGTAGTGTGTCTGAACATGTTCTTTATCCCGTACACACCGCGTTAGTGGGTTAAATAATCACACAACAAATAAATTCCATTGTTCAATTGTTTAAATCAAATATATGTAATTACACATTATCCCCCTAACTTTGATTCATGAGCGGATTATGTCATCGAGATACAGATGACAAGCATTGTGGATGACGTCGTTGATTCTATTGGCGTAAGGAAAAAATAAAGGATGAAGTTTCTTCTCGTCCTTCGAGTCGTGGAGTGTTCTTCATCGATAGAGAATGGTGTTCTTCATCAGAGGTGTTCTTTGACAAAAGAATTACACTTTTCTTTTTATTTCTCTAGAGGTTCATCATGAAAATATTTTCAATTGCAAATATTATAAAATACTTCTTCCATTTTAAAGAAGTGCCATGCAAATCAAATAAATTCAAATTGATATTTTCCAATTAAAATTAAGAAGTTGTTAATTTAATTGCGTTGGAAAACTTACTAAGAGAGAGGTGGAGAGCTCTCATTACTAGGGGAGTTTTCATAATAAACAAATGGGTTTAAGGGTGTTAAGGGGTGATGAATTGTTAGGGCTCGTGTGGGCCCCACCTCAAAGATATCCTCTCATGAGAGGTTAGGTGGGTGTGGGCCCCACCAATAACTTTCCCATGTAGGATTTAACTACAGAAGAGAAATAAAATTGTTCACAATAATTTTATTTAACTTTTTAATTAAACCCCTAAAATTAACTATCAAACCGCATAAACACTAATGTGGTAATGGTCCCCTTAAGAAAATACCGGTGATGCGAGTTCATCAAAGTCCTCAGATTTCAATTTCGATGCCCAGTTCAAAGGGTAGAAAAACTCGATCATACGTTAAATAAACTTACCTGATAAAATCTTCAGAAATTATTTCTGAGAACACCGGGCCTCAAAATCAAAGGCCGTCAGAAAGCGCAGACGTGAAAAATCCCAAACAATTAAGAAAAAAAATTCTTTGTAATTTCTGGGTTTTTAAACATTTTAACAAGAATGGTTGATATTTTTTGTTGTTCTTTGAAAAAGTTAAATAAAAATATGGATATAGAATATTTTTATTTCATGGTGGTTATAAGCTCTAAGAGGAGGATAGTGGTGGAGGCCGCCACACCATAACCTCCCATGAGAGGTTAGGGAGGTGGGGCCCAACCTCAGATAACCTCCCTTGGGAGGATATTTAGCGTGGGGACCACATATGCTATAACCCCTTGTAACTCTCAATAAAGTGTGTGTAAACCCTTGAACTTCCCCCACTCATTAAATGTGCCAACCCACTTAGAATTAATTGAAACCCATAGTTTAATAAATTCATATTTTGAATTCATTTTAATACGAGCCAACGATTAAATAATAGAAAAATCTATTATTTCATTTTGTTGGAATTTAATTTTGGTGGAACTTGAGAGAGAACATTATCCTCTCAACAAAGAACACAAAGAACACTCCTTCCACAGAAGAATGAAGAACACCATCTTCTTCCATCATCGACCGGGGTAAGGAAGTGGAAGTACCGCAGCCAATGATGAATGCTGACAACATCGTCTTCGACTCGTCTTCTCCAAACTCTTCATCTTCCGACGTTGAGGAAACGATGTCTCCATCCTACGACTTCGTCAACGTTCAACGACAAGCAAGGTAGGGGGTTTTGAGTTGTTTTGTTTTCATTCTACATCATTAATATTTTGGTATTCGTTTTTCCGAATGTTATCTTCATAACATGGGGGGTTCGGAACGCACCAACATTGCCGACCCTCCCTCTTTGGTTGATCATGTTTGTTGACGATGGAGGAACGAACCGTAGTGAGCAACAGAAACCAGCGATGGGCCGACCGTGATAGAAACCGGTGGTGCAAAGGCTGTCAGGTCCCTAAGAGGGCACAAAACTACCTCGCTACATTGAGGAGATTCGTGGCCAAGTCGGGTCATGATGTAGGAACGTGGCACCATCGCGCCGTTCAGAGTGCAGCAGGAGGCCACAACCAAGGAGGTTCACGAATGAGGGGAGCAACACTGTCACGCTGCGCCAGTGGTGGGGGGATGCTGCTAGGGTGGGCTGTGGAGGGAGAGTTGGGGTGTGGTGTCTTCATACTACACTGGAGAAGATCTATGAACTATGTCAATGGTGGACAGGGGAGGGCATCCGGCTCAGCCGTCCGCTGGTGCATGCTACACAGGCGGGACCCTTCAGGCCCCATGGTTACAGGGTCGGTGCTATGCGCCTGCCGTTACGAACAAAAGGGGGGTGCGGCAGCCCCCCACCACCATGGCGTGGCTAGAAGGGATGGGAAGCATGCCCATCCATGCCACGCGGCGTGCCCCGCCAGGCCACGTGACCAGCTGGGATGGGCCCTAAGGCTAGCCGGCTATGCCACCTGCCCAGGCCACAAGCCCAGTCGGGCCGGGCGACACAGCCTATCGGGCCGGGCCACATGACCAGCCAGGATGGGCCACACAACTAGGCAACCATTTTGGGCCATGCCTTAGAGCCGGAACACCCATGGGATGGGCTGTCTTCGATGTAGGTCGGACCCACGGACTAGGTCAGATCCTAGTCCGGACCCGTCAGACTCGAAAACACCTTTACACATGTAACTAAGGTTAACGACGTCCGATCGATGAACCGTCTGGAGCAATGGAAAGAAAATCATGAAACTGTTACTTTGGAATATCCCACTTCATTTTTGGACACATTTTGAGTATCATTGGGTTGGTTTGAACCTAGAAACCAATCAGGCGCCTAGGACGGAAATACAAATAACTCATAGACAGTGCATCTGATTGACGTGTCGTCTACTACGTTGAGACCCCTATGACGTGGCGGTTCATTGAGATACTTCCATGTGATATTTCATGACACTTGGAGCATCAACCTATAGCTCATGTAGCGGATCCTCCTAGTGCCGAGCGCGCAGAGTGGGGAAACCTTGTAGCTGAAAGACCTAAGGACTGTTTGACCGATTCGACTCGGTGTGATTCAACAAGCCCAGTGGGGAGCACCTGGTATTTGGTGGCAGACCCATGGCATAGGAGCACCCAGTATTTGGCGGTAGACCCGCGATATTCGACGGGAGGAGTACCTCTGCAGGCTATTGGGGAGAGCGTCCAATATTTGGCGGCAATCCCATATCGAACGGAGCGTCTTGTAGTTGGCAGCAGACCCCTGGTACTCGATATGAGGAGTGCCTCAATAGTTGAAGGTTAGTGAGAAGCGCCTCAGTTTGACGATAGGCCCACTGTACTTAAAAATGGAGGATTTCTGCAGTAGTTGTGGTTTTGATAATGAAAATCCTAGTTTGAGCTGAGTCAATGACCTATGTGTATTCCTCATGATTGAGTTGGGGTACTTGATAACATAGGTATATGTATTGGATTATACCTAAGTAATGGTTATCCGTTGATTTCATACTTTAAGGTCTAACCTTGTTGGATTTTGTGAGACCTTGAGGGTCTCGGGGTCATTACTGAGAATCATTATACTCACCCTGCATGGGAAATGCCCGCACCTCGTTGTGTTTGGTGTAGAGGACGGACAATGCTGATGAAGGTCGAGAGCGAGCCAGGACTGGACGATACCCAGATGTGGACCGCTTGGCATGATTGTACATGGAGAAGACCAGTAGACATGGAGTGCTGAGGACAACATCTGTACCTACCCTTCAGGTAGGATCTCCAGAAGATGATCTTGGAGCTGCTTCTACCGTTCAGATGTTTGTCCCTTTTTCAGTTGTACTTTCTTTTCATTTGTACTTTTCTGTTGGGCTTGTATTTTTGTCCCCTTTTACTTCAGCATACTTGTTATACCATTTTTACATAGTGTTTGCTTCCTCTTGTACTCTGATTGTGTTTTTTTATAGTTATAATGGAAATGCCTTCCCAATTTTAGGGATTTAAGCCTTTGGTGGTAGTTTCCAGCACCTGGCCTATGGAATACGGGCTTGGGGTAGTCACGATACGAGCCCTGGGGGACGAGATGTGACAATTATACTATAATACACTACATGATAATGTTATATTAATCACTTTATTGTAATTGCATATAAAATATTATAAATTTTTCTATTGAAATATTGTTTAACATATCCAATATATATTCACTAATATTACTAGTATCATTTGAGAAATTAAAATTATCATTCATCAATAACATACTTTCTCGTGATGATTTCCAATAATATTTTTATATTAATTCTATAAACTATTTTGATGAAAATGAATTTACCATGATTTCAACTAATAGTTTATACTATTGCTTCATAGACTGGAAAACAATTTCATTATCATGATTAAAATTACTAAGAGTGTAAAATTATGAATATTGTAAAAAATAAATAGGACACCCTGTGTAACAAACCGAAGATTTGTGAATAAATTTTTCTCTTATTTTAATGACTTGTATAGATATAAAACAAAAGAACACATTTTTATATTATTTTTGGGTTTAAATAATCATTAAGTATCATTACCATTGATAATATAGTCGTTGAACAGTGATCACACATCTGATATAAATATATTTTTTTTAAAAAAAATACATTCCACATAGACAAAAGATAAGATGGCCTCTTCTAGTAGACTCACGTGCTACGAAGATCATTTTTCAGTTCTTTGGGATGGAGGCAGCAAATCTAGTCATTTCTCTCGATTGAGAAAAATATGAAATTCAACATGTTAATCATGAATATAATTTCCTACAGGATAATTTCATGTCAATATAGATTAACGCCTGGGCGATGTTATCTAAGCTGCACCCAGAGTCTGTCACCATCGAACAACTTACACATTGGAGATATGTGGGTTTTATAAGGTTTTATGTAACAAGTATTGGTTACTTATTTTTTAATCCATATTTATAAATACAAGTGATATTCAATAAATTCCTTTAAGAAAATAGTCTTTGTTAAAACAAAATGATGAATTTGATAAATTGTTTCTTCATACGAATTTGTACATTAGAGAAATATATTCATTATTATTTTAAACTAATGTTTTTATTAATAATAATATAAAAAATGTCATATAAATTATAATTATATGAATATCTTATATATAAATGATTATGTAATTAGTTCTAAAAATTTATATTTTTATATGACATAATCAAAAGTGTATTGTTTTTAATGAATTTATTTTTAAAAATTAATAAAATTTTTAAACAATTAATATTTTTTAAAATAATATTATAAAATTACTGTTAACAAAAATAAATAAGTATATAATTTTTATGGAGTCAAATTTATTTTTTTATTATGTTAAAAAAATGTTTTGTCCAGACACAATAATTTTTTATAAATGTTTATTTTTATATTAAAAGTAAAATTCCACAAATTATGAAAATTATTTAGATAAAATGAATATTATTTTTTTAATTGAGATTTTAAAATTATCCAATGGTAAATTTTTCATAATTTTCATAGATAATCAAATTTTGTTGTAAAAATTAAAAAATATATAATATATTGTTTGTTTTAGGACGTCACAATGACACCAAAAAGATGTAATAAATAATATAATGGGTATAAATGGCCTAAAATATATTTTCCATTTAACATAATGCGATTTTATATTTATTTTATGTATTTTATAAAGTCTTAGTGAATCAACCAAAATGAATAATATAGTTTATTGTTTTAAATTCATTTCCTTAAAATTGTGACTCACCACTACATAAGAAATGATAATATTATAATATTTTTGTCCATTGTAAATAACAAATTATTTTTCCACTACTATTTTAAAAAAACCAAGGGAAAAACAATTTTAATCTTAGTGGTTTTTAGTATTTACATAAATAGGATCCAAAACTTGTGTTTTTGAAATATTAAATAATTACCCACACATTTCCGACATACATACATCCAATATACCACTTATCTTCAATAAAAATCCTTGGACCACGTCCCTACTTTATCATCCCCTCTATAGAATCCTCCCTTTCTTCCCTATGCTCTAGGATTCATCTCTTAAGCCTCTCCCATGCCTTTGGGATCAGACATTCAAATAAAGGATTCCACCCTTTCCCTTTTTTATCCATGTTTCATTTTCTTTTTATACCTTTTTATTTTAAATTACTAATGTTTGGGTATATTCTAACCTCACAAATAACACCCTCCATATGTTTTAATGATTATATACTTTTTTCTATCTCATTAATTCCTTCTATGTACATCTGTTACCAAGCCAAAATCCCATATAGGATTTCTCTCTTCTTATTTATATTCTTGCATTTTATATATATTTTGCATCTAAATTCCATTTCATATTTTGGGATAATATGTTCTTTGATCTCATTATTATCTATTTTATGTATACATCAGGATATATCCCTTTCTCTCCAATCAAAAAAATTTATGAATGTCTATATAATGATAGTTTGATGCCGAAATTGCACACAATTTTCCATGAAAAAGTTATCATGTAGCAATTACTATAACGATTTATCTATCAATGGTATTCATCTATATGAATATATACTTTTTGAAAAATACTTACATGTTTTTTCTTCATTCGTTTTTATTTAAAAAATGATGTTGTTTAATGAGTCCATCTATTATGATCTATGTGGAACACATAAGTATGAGATTAAAATGTTAATGAAGGATGTATACTAATAGAGCTCCAATGAATTAGGTAATGTTTAGTATATTGATATGTCTTGTAGCAACATGGTATTACCTGATTCCATTTTAGTAAATATATTCACCATTTTGGGATAGGGGTTTATCTGATTCATTTATGTTCATGATGTGATGACTTATGTTGTTTCCATATCTCTATGTTATAATAGTAATGTTATATTATTCCATTATGATCTTGTTTCTATTGTTCTAAAATGATATTCCCATTGCCTAACTTGTATTTTATTATTCATGTTATTCATTTCTTAATCCATCTACGGGCTTTATATCTCACCCCTTTCTTATGTGTGTCCTCATATTATCACATGCAATGCTTTGTACAACGGAATGTGGTTGACATGTAATTGATGTTTTCAAAATGGAAGTTGTTTTTTAAATCTTATGTCTTCATGTAATGATCCTAAGACCCAAATAATCTAGGCCACTTAATATTATGGGATTTTTAATGTGAAATTTTATGTATTAATCAAGTCTAAATGTGTAATAACGATCATGGTTATTGTAGTTCATATCAAAGGATTGGTTTAGATATTTTTGGGATTATGGATATAAAACAATTGTTAATGCCTTAGGTATAAGACTGAGTATAAGAAAATAATAACTAAATTTTTGTTAGTATTGGTTATATAATTTATAATGAAAATAAATCCATGTTGGGATATGAAAAATTATAGGTGGCTTTGGTATAGATATATCTTGTGGTTAAACACAAAAATAGATTTTTGAGCTTGACTCGAATGGGAACCAGTGTATGCTAACAGGCATTGTTGCACTCTTGGTTCAACACTCCTAGTTGATACAATCATATTATAAATAATTAATAAGGGAAAAAATCCCATATGAATATATTCTTGGAAATAGATCATGTATGACATATATTGATGGCTAGAAATTCATATCTTAGGGAGATAAATGTAGTTTATAATATATCAATTTTTATCATTGGATTCCCCATTACATGAGAAACAGTTTAAAAGTAATCATCCAACTTTTTATATTTTATAATGTAGTAATATAATAAAAAAGTGAAATGTTGGTTTATCATCTATAGTTCTATGCACTATTTTATATCCTAAATTTTTAAATGAACAATCAAAACAGAACCAAAAGTCATTAAAGTAGATATGTCGATGAGAATGAAAAATGGGTCACTTTTTGCATCCCATTAATATAACTCCTCCCCTTTCAGAATTTTTTTATTGAGCATCCATATGAATGTCACTATAATTAAGTTGGTGTAATTTTATTCAATTCCTGGCATGTATTTGATTTCCCTATATAAAGCCAACATAAAATATCAAGAGAGGGAAATTTGTCTCTATATTGTAAGTTGACACCAAATTCTATTCAACTTCAAGGATAAGGATGAATCTTTTGTACCACAATCATCTTATTAATGGTTTTTACATCCCTATGATTACACATATCATTCGTAGATGATTTATCATAAAGAAGAAACCATCCCTGAAGGCTTGTCTATTATATGGGAATTCGCTGATGTGTTTCTTAAGAAATTGCCTGGTATTCCTCCTTGTAGAGATGTTAAATTATTGATTGATCATATACTTGGGTAATTAACAATATCCAACACTCTATACATAATAGTTGTTTTCAATCTGGAGGATATAATGAAACAACAACCAGAGAATTTGGATAAATGTTTTATACACCATTGTTCATCACCATGGGGTGAACCGGTCCTCTTTATCAAGAAGTAGGATGGGTCAAAGATCCATTTCATTTATTATCATGCTCTGAAAAAAATTATAATGAATAGGTATCTTTTTCCATAATATTATGGTAATTTTTATCAGCTTTGTAGCGAAAAATAATTCTCCATGGTAGATATGTGGTAAAAATATTACTAATTAAGGATGGGGAAGGATGATATCCAAAAGAAAACTTTTCATACAAGGTATGAGCACTATGAATTCATAGTAATTGCTTTCTGATATAATAATACTCCAACAATCTTCATGGAAATTATTAATATAGTCTGTAGATATTATTTTCACATATTTTTAGTTGACATTATTGATGATATTCATAAATACTACTAAACCATGGTGGAGCATGTGGGAATGTAAGAACTATACTAGAGTCATTATAAAAGGAGAATATCTCTAAAAAGTAAAAATACTGTTGGTTCTAATTGATGAATGTATCATTCTTGGGGAATATCATTACAAGAAATGGGCTATATGTGGATCCTTTAAAGAAATAAATTTATGGATGACCATGGCTGATATCTATGATAGATATCCATAGTTTCATCGGGTTAACTATATATTATTTCTGAATTATAAGATATTTCACACGATTGTGAAACCCTCATAGCAAGATAACTTGAAATGGAGTAAATGTTCCTTAGAATGATTAATGTGAAAACATCTTCATGGAGTTGATGAAGTGTCATATAAAGAAATTGTTCTCACACTGCCCACAAGTGGGGAGCATTTCATAATTTTTTTTGATTCTTCATAGAAGGGGTGTGTTGATGTAGAATGAAAAAGTCATCACTTATGCCATAGAATAGTTGAAAATTCATTAGAAGAACTATTTCAAACAAGATCTGGTGTTGGATGTTGTGATCGTTTCATTGAAAATATAGAGACATTATCTTTTACGGGAAATATGTGAAATATATATGGATCCCAGAATTATGAAATAAATTTTTACATAGAAATAATGGAACATTATTTAATAAATATGCTTAGATATCATCAATGATTACTACTATTCTATCCATTACTACATTCAGAAAGGGAACATGGTGGAAAATACTATAAGTAGAAATGACCCAGAAATTGTATCTTTGAAAAAAAAATAAAAAGGGATCAATCTTATTATATTTAATGAAGACTGACATGGGAATAATAAAAAGGAACATCATCATCGACTAACGATGGATTTCTCAGCCGTTTTTTAGAAATGTTAATGAATACTCCAACAGATGATGTGGGAATTCAGATTAAAGAGGTAATTATTAGAAAATGGAGATCATGTACTTCAACATTAGTGGAGAAGGAATTGTGATATTTTGGAGAAGTCATTATGGTCCATAAAATATATAGTAAATAAAGAACTATTTTTTTATGCAAATAGATAAAAATTATACATCCACCTAGAAAACACATAGATGTGCTATGATATTCAGGATAATTTATAGTTGGATAACATTAAGAAGCCGATAAACGAATATACATAAATGTTCCATGTGTGTAAGAAATTGAAAGATCAGAGGCATAATTCTAAGGGGATGTTTCTACCATTACCCATACCAATAAGGAAATGGGAGAACATCGCCAAGGACAATACCACTGGACA
Source organism: Viscum album (assembly GCA_963277665.1). Lineage (NCBI taxonomy): Eukaryota > Viridiplantae > Streptophyta > Magnoliopsida > Santalales > Viscaceae > Viscum > Viscum album. The sequence continues at coordinate 144,115,306 of OY728133.1, read as the reverse complement.
TTCAAATAAATACAATGGAAAAAATGATATCTAGGTTGTTGTTGATTGTCATAATAATATTTCACACTTCATTTCAATTCATGATTATTTTACATTGGATCAATGAGGATGAATAGGCATTAGAGATGTGGTAAGACTACATGGTGTGCGAATCTCTTTTGTATCTGATCAAGATCCAAGATTCATCTCTATGATCTGGAAGAGTTTCATTCACGATAAATTGCGGAGGAATCTTTCCGCCTTGGCCAAATCTCTGTATACATCATCGAGATGAGACTCGTAAGAAGACGTGGTCACCATCCTCAAACTCCAATGGTCTATGTCTCCTATCAGCATAGGACTTTTGTCTACTCTGTGAAGTCTTCATCCACACCTGGATGATCTGAACCTTCTCCATCGAAGCCTACACCATCTCTAGTCATTCAAGTGCTGACTCCCATGGGTCAGCCCAACACAGAGGTGATCTGAAAGGTTGGTCATACATTGCCTCTTAAGACTCCATACCGATGGTGGAGTGGTAGATGTGGTTGTATGCAAACTCCACCAAGGGAAAGGGATCCTCCTAGCTGTGACCAATGTCAAGGACCCTTGCATAGAGCATTTCCTCAAGTGTCTGGTTAGTCCTCTCAGTCTTTCCATCTGTCTGAGGATGAAAGGCTGTGCTGAGATGTAGCTGTGTCCCAAATACCTCCTGCATCCCCTTCCATTGTCAGGAAGTAAAGTGTGTGTCCTGATCGGAGATGATCATCAATGTTACACCATGAAGCTGTACGATATTTTGTATGTAGAGGTGTCGAAATATCTCTAATGAACCATACTCTCAAATTGGTAGGAAGTGGGACGACTTGGTGAGTCGGTAGACAATCACCCAGATAGAGTCATGTTCTCTGGATGTACATGGAAGCCCCATCATTAAATCCATATATATCCCATCCCACTTCCACTCAGCGACCTCTAAGGGATGTACCGAGCCTACTCGTACTTGGTGCCCTGCCTTCAACTAATCATTTACTGAGATCATCTGCTACAACGTTCCCCTTCCTATGAGTATAAACTAGCTCAACATCATAGTCCTGGAGGAACTCAAGCCAACATCACCATCTCCAGTATAGGTCCTTCTACAAGAATATACACCTGAGATTTTGATATTAGATTAAATTGTAAATTGTTCACTCAATGAGCTATGGGTGTGACTAGCCATTTGTATTGAACTCGACTACACCCTTTTTTGCTTACATCGTACAAGAGCAGCTAAGATTTATCCTCTGCCGAAAAGATAAATCTGGTCTCATCCCCTGGAATAACCACTTTCTTTGCATAATAAAGTCAATCCTGATATTAATGGTACTATTTAATTCCATGTACTACATCGTAAGGCCTCGACGATACTACTGGGAGATACAATTGTTACTATCGCCTCCAAGGGACGAGTCACACTGTCGGCAGTAGTGCGTTGTCACAGGGTCTCCTCCAGTAGGAATCTCAAATGTGATGGTCAAGTCAACGGTTTCAACCAGAACCTCTCAGTATCAACCATACAAAAAGGTAGGAAAGTAAACAGCAAATGGACATGTGACTATTATTAAATCATCTCAATGTACAAAGAAACAAAGTAACCACAAACAATGAAATCGATTAAGCTAGAAGCATCACGAAAAAAAGTAACTATTCCTGGATCTAGTCCCACTCCAGTCCACCTGCTCCCGGAGCACTATGTTCTTAAGACTCATCTTCTTGAAGTTGAGCTCTCCCCTGTCCACCTGTTCCCTGTAGTCAGGGTGGACCTGCTGGTGGTGGTGGTTGTAGCGCCTCGAAACGTCGTCCGCCGCCTACTACTCGGCCAGCTCCTCTTCTACATCCGCCAGCTCTCTTCAGACCACCACGGTCGAACCTATTCCTCTACCTGGGAGGTCCCTCTACTATCTTCTTCGCATCTACAGGGTGGGTCGGTCAGTCTAGAGCCATGTGACACTACCCACCGCATGAAAAACATTTTATGCTCCTCGTATGGTTGGCTCTGTTTCGTGTGCCCCACATAACTGAACCTATATCCTGAGTTCACCCATCTGATGGCCTGGTTCGCTTGGACCACTGCGTCAACTGTGTATTTCTGGCTGCAGAAGACTTTGCTATGTGTCGTCCTATGGAGGGTCTCGCCGTTGGTGACTGCTCAGTGAAAAAATTATCCACTAGAAGAGCTCTCTTCAGCACCCCCGCCTATGTCTGAATGTTGAGAGAGATCATTGAAGCCCTGATCTCATGCCAGAGTCCCTGATCAATTGTTCGGGCCCTAAAGAATGAGTCTAGTACCATATCCTAGGACTAGCATTAGAGGTCTGTGAACCTCGCTGAGTACTGAGCTACAGTCATGCTACCCTCATGCAGATCTACGGAATATGCACATCATGATGGGTGGCTGGTACAAAATCTTCTCGGAACAGGCTCTTGAAGTCTATCCAGAGTAGTGATTCCTCATCATGCACCTGGAGCATTAGGCATCACCATCTGCCTATCGTTTCATGTAGGTGAATCACGGCAAGGATCACCATGAGGTCAGCTGGTGGTCCTAGCAAAATGAAAACTGTGACGATGGCCTCCAGCCAATCCTCAGCTGCCTGGGGGTCCATCTCTACCCAGATCCTGGGCGGTCTCTATCGCTAGAACTTGTAAAACACACTTCGGTGGCGTGCAATCTCTTCTGCTGGAGCTGGTGGTATTAGTGGCCCAGCGGGTAGTTGTACCGTTGGTGCCTCCATTGTGATGGGGCCATGCACCAAGGCCATGTTGCTCAGTGGGCTACCATCTCGTATGTCACTCAGAACCCTAGCTGGCTGCCTTCGCGGGGCCATCTGTAAAAATAATAGTTGCACCACTATTTTAATAGTCTACCTGTTAAGGTGACAAACTATAATCCTAAAGAAAACTTTTCAAAGGAAACACACACGCAATCTGTGTTTTCGTGCACAAAGTCGGAATTCAGAGATCAAGGTCCTGGGGTATGGATACGTCGACCGCCGCACCAACACCAGACTCCCTGCACTGAAAACCTCACTCATTACTCTTAACACAATTGCTTCACATAAAATAATTATCAGTGTCCAGAGTTTTACGGTAGAACCGACTCCATTGATACCAATTTGTCACGACCCATCCTCGGGACCCATGCCATGACTACCCCTAGCCCACCTTCCATAGGCAAGGGACTAGCGGCTAGGACCAAAGGCGTAAATCCTGATAAAAAGGGAAGTAATTGGCTTTAATAATAAATAAAACCAGAATATAGCAAACTAAAAAAACTAAAAACTAAGTAAATACTATATACAAAGAATGTGCTGAAAGGAAAGGGTCCAGAAGTACAATCTCAATAGTAATGTAGCGTACAACTGAAAATAAAGTACAACTATAGTAAAGTAAAACAACAACTACTGAGTCATCTTCTAGGAATCCCACCTGAAGGGTGGTTATAGATGGTCTCCTCAGCACCTCAGTTCTGTCAGTCCGCTCCATGTACGTCTCGCCAAGTGGTTCACCTCCGGGTACTGTCTTGCTCCTCAACACTCTGCCTCTATTAACACTGTCTGTCTTCAGCAACCAACACAATGAAGTGTTGGTATTTCCCATTGAGAGGTGAGTATAACGATTCTCAGTAGGGACCTCGAGTACCCCGAAGGTCTTAGAGAATCCACGAAGGATGAACCACAAAGGAGAGATACAATCACGAAGTAGTAACCAACATGAAGTATCAACCAACACAAATTATCAACCAATCCTTCTTAGGTATATTACCATATATACACCTTATTTATCAATTATAGTTCTGCTCCAACTCTCGAGCCCATGTACAAACCAATCCACAGTGGACGTAAAGTCGATCCCTTTGATGATAATGATTGAAAGTAAAAACTCAACTCACACAGGTATAAATCATTCTTATATTGATATAGATGACCATATGTAGTCACAGCTTCATCTAAGCTATCAGACACACATATGATACTAAACTAGCTAAGCTGTTAGACCCACTTTGGATACAAGACCAGCTACTCTGTTGAACCCACTCAGGATACAAGTATAGAATTCATTGTTGTTGAACCAATGAAGGATCCCAGTATAGAAGTCATCATTTTCAAGCCCACAGAAGATTCCAGTATGGTACACGTTGTCTTCGAACCCATGAAGGATCCTAGTATAGTATTCGTCGTCGTCGAACCCACGGAGGATCCTAGTATCGAAGTCCTCATCGTCGAACAACTGTAAGATCCTAGTATGGAAGTCATCGTCGTCGAACCCATGGGGGATAATAGTACGAAAATCACCATCATTGAACACACAAAATATGCCAGTACATTAGACGTCATCATAAAACCCACAGAGGATCCCAGTATGGTAGTTGTCGCAGTCGTAGCCAGCTCTAGGGTTCCCACACACAACACGCTCGAATCCGGGAGGGTCTGGTCCTCGAGAAAATGGGTTGATACATCAAAAATCACAGAATCCTTAGTTGATGTATCCCAATGTTCCGTCTCATCATAACGAACACAAAACTATAGATGATGTGTCAATTGGACGCCTTGTTAGAGAGTTATTAGCTTTTCCATTCCTAGGGCCAGGTTGGATTTTGGGTACAAGACAAACTGGCCATACTCCAATCTCATCTGAATTACATGTAGAGTATTCCAAAAGGACCTTCTAAGAAAAATTAAACCAACTTAGTTGACTGCACATCAATTGGATATCTGGTCCTTAATTTATAAGTGTTTCTGCTCTGAGGGCCCGATTGGTATCGAGTTCGAACCAACCCAACCATACACAATTTTCACCAAAACATTGAGTGTAATATACTGAAACGTCCATCTTGATACATTGAATCTTACACAACTGAATGTTCTTCGATCATTGGAATTCAGCTCATGTTATGGGAAAAATACTAAAATGGGTCCGAAGAGGGAGGGTTTGGGTCCGGTCAGACCCGGCCCAACCCGCCCTAGGTCGTCCCAAACCAGGTCGACCCAAACTGGGTCCGGGTCAGGCCTAGTAGGGAATGGCCCAGCCCAACGATGGCGGCCCAGCCTGGTTGCAGGCGTCCTAGCCCGCACAAGGGCGTCCTGGTCCGTGGTTGGCCGTGGAGCGGCCACCCGGCCGTAGTTGGCAGGTGTTCTCTGGTGCGAGCGGCTGGCACATGGGCCACAGTCCTCCCACACGGCACCATCGGGTGCTGTGACTTCTTCAACCAGGCCGGCAGGCGGCCGACCGGTTCTTCCGCCAAAGAGGCCTACGGAGTTTAGGGCATGATTCCTCCGCAACGCGGCACCAAGAGGCCCCGTGGTTCTTCTATCCCAGCTGGCTTGGGCAGGCCAGTTCTTCTTTAGCCGAGCGGCCCGTAGTTGCGGTCCATGGTCTCCCTTCCGCGCAGCACCCGGTGTCGTGGTCCTCTTCTAGATGGTTCACATCCACCGTTTCCACCACCGGATTCAGTTGTTGCTGCCCCTGATCGTCGCCAACTCCGGTCGCTGCCACCTCTTCCAAAACCGTCTCCATCATGAATAAAAATAAGTAACAACGGAGGGTCATCTGGCTGTGTTTGTACGGCCCGCACCCTCTGGGTTTGGCGGTAAACAATGGCCATAGACGTTCAATTTCATTCAACAAGAACATAGGTATAATTTATTCAATTTAAATAAGACAGTCCCCATAAATTGTAATTGAAGTCACACGTTGATGAGCCACAGAAGACGAGCATTGCGGTTGTCGGGCATTAGAGAAGACGATGTCTCATAGAATGGTGTCTTCTCGTCAATGATTGAGGAAGATTCATTGTCATGACGCGGGAAGAGAATCCGAAGATGACATAGATGTCTTGACATCGGGGTGTGTCTAAGGAGGTAGCGTCGTTGGATGAAGTTCTTCTCATTATTCATTGGGGATGTTCATTGCTGATGAATGGTGTTCTTCGTTGAGAAAAAGAAGTTCCACCAAAAACATTCTCCCAAAGTTTTCCCATGAATATTTTCAAAGAAAATAATATAAAATTTCCTCAAATATAATAACATTTCCATGCAATTCATAACAATTCAAAATGAATTGTTGACACACAAATTAATTAATTAAGGGACATTAATTAATTCAATTTTTGGGGTTGGCACAATCAATGGATAAAGGTGGAGAGTTCAAATTAAAAGAAGGATGTTGATAAATTAATTAAGGGGTATTAATGGGGAGTTTAAGGGAGTTGAGGGGAGGTGAAATGGGATTGGGTTCGTGTGGGTCCCAACACACTATATCCTCTCATGGGTGGTTATGTGGGTTGTAGGCCCCACCTCCAACTTCCTTTGGGAGATTATAACCACCCACCAAATATTAATATCTAACTCATATTTTTATTAATTTTTAATAAGAAATCCCAAAATAACTTCTCCTCCTGACAAAACGCAACTACATTAAAGGTCCACTTAGGTGAATATCGGCGTTGTGAGTTCATCGGTGCCCTCAGATTTCGATTACGTGCACCAGTTCAAAAGTTAGAAAATCTTTCTCGTACGTTCATTGAACATACACAATCAACAAATTAGAAAATTATTCTAGGAACACCGGTCCTTGGAATCAGGTTCCGTCAGAAACTGCGTACTCATAAAATTCAAAAGAATTTAACAAAAAATTTTACTTGAAATTTCTAGGTCATTACATATTTTACCATGATGAAATTCTGAATGGAATTTCTCTCTTATTATATACATTTAATTGTTTCATCTATATAATGTTTCTAAATTCCATTTCATATTTTGGGATATTATTTTTTATGATTCCCTTACTATTTATTTCACGAATAAATCATTAGATACCCCTTACTCTCTAATTAACCCAAATTATGAATATCTGTATAACGTTGTTATAATGGAAAAACTGAACTGCATCTTTCCAATACAAAATCAGTGTGTATTGAATACAATACTGATTTATCTATCAATGGAATTAACCTATATACATATAAATTTCAAGAATGGTATGTACATGTATGTAATCAAAATTATTCGATCATGGAAAAAAATGATTTTGGATTAGTACAAGTTACATGATCTACGTGGTACACTTAAGTAGGAGATTAGAATTTTCATGAAGGGTGCACCCTAATAGAGCTCCAATGAATTGTGTAATGTTTAGTAGCATGATACTTCAAATTAGTTATGGTTTTCCCTGATTCATTTTAGTACATTTTTCTAACCATATAAAAAAGGGTTTACCTAAATCATTTATATTAATTATTCAATGTTTTATGTTGTTTTCACATTTCAATGTAAATATAATCATGTTATATAATGCCATTATGTTCATGTTTCTCATGTGATCCATTGGTTTATCACATTTCATAAAATTTAATCTATTCGTATTTTTAGGAATTTTTTAATCTCTTACTGGGCTTCATAGCACATCCTTTTCTTATATTCATCCTCAGGTTATCCCATGTTATGCTATGTATGAAGGAATGCATTCTTCATGTGAATTAAGTTTCCAATAAAGATGTTGTTTTTATGTCTTATGATTCCTTGTCATGTTCATAATACCAAAATAATATAGTCATATTAGTATTATGGAAATTTTTTAGTTCATTTTTATTTAATAAATATTTTCCAAATGTTTAATATTGACCAGGGTTGTTATACCAAATTTCAACACATTCCAATTTAATTCTCATAATATCCACCATAAAAAGGATTTCCGCATGAAAATTTGTATAATAAAAGTGTACATGATTATATATAGAAATAAAATAAAAAAATATCATGAATGATAAGATTATATATACTAATAAAAAATAAGTATCACATAAAACCCTATGAAAATTGATAAAACCATTTATGTCTGATTTAAAACTCAATATTTTATGAATTTTTTTGAAAATCCAATTATAATATATATAGTTATTAAAAATTAAGTGATTGTGGATATCATGAAATAATTATTTTCACTTGAAGACATTATTTAAAATTTTGGAATCCATGGTTTATCCTATTATATGAATATATATTTATAGAATTAAATTTTGATGTATTGTTTGATGAGTAGAAGTTATATATCCAAGAAATGGGAGAACATGATGAGAGGATTACATAGAAAATAAAATTATATTTAGGATAATAATTAATACCTAAATCATATTTGTAGAATGTATTTCCAAACCCCAATATAATTCAATTGGGTTACCTATATCAATTTTCTAGACAAAAAAAATCTACTAGGTCACCATTATTAATTACTGGTGTTTTTCTATCATCAATAAAACAAAATCGTTTCTTCCATTCACACCATCCCTCAATTAACAGTAAATGATATATAAATTTATTATAATGAAAACATGATATATTAATAATGAAATGTGTAAATTCATTACTTACTCAATTATGTTGTTTTATGTATCCTCCTCATCATATTATATAATATATATAATTAAAATAATGGGAACTAATATCACATTTTTATTATTATCTCTTTAATAAAAACACCATTAATACTATCGATTCCTCTTACTAAATATATTCACTCATTCTATTTATCAAAAAAATTTATAAAATTTTTTCATTAAATAAATAATTATAAAAATAAATTTCACTATACCACTATACACTAAAAGTTATACACATAGATTCACATTTTTTGACTGATAAACACTTTATGATTATTAACAATTATCATAAAAATACATTAATCAGTAACCATGTCTATGTTTATCACATTTATAATACTAATCTTGGATATTATACCATTATAATTTAACAATAGGTGCTACTAGAAATAATAAATATAGTTTTTGATATATGAATCCACACTATTATTTATAAAAATGATGAATATCAACCCATTTAGACAAAATCCACTGATAGATAATTATATTTTAATAAAAATTTCTAAAATATATTTATAACATTTGACCAAAGATTTTGGTTACAAAAACCTAGAACATATTATCCCTGATTGAGTATGGAAATTTATAACATTGAATTTGTTGATTTGAGGTCAATAATTATCCCTCAAAATTTTCATTTAATCCATGAAACTTAAAATGGAAAACATATATCACATACAACCTCATGAACTATGTATTTTTGGGGTTTTATATAATTAAGACTAAATAATACATAAATAATTATAATTTATTCACATGAACATTTCCCCATTTTAAACTAACTTTTATTATTTCCAAATAGTTTTTCAACTAAATCATTTTAAAATAAATTATATACACAAACCATTCAACAATATTTTATTAAACCTATTTAAAAGAAAAAATATGAAGTGTGAGATTAAATGATTAGTAAGAAAAAAAATAAGCATTAAAAAATGAATTTTACTAATGAGCATAAGATTGTACAAGTGCATATTTAAATAATCAAAGTATACAAGCATATAAAATTATAACACAAATCCATAAATACTAGGATCACTAAATATGAAAACATGTAATAGTAATGGGTAATTAAAATCAATAATCAAAATCCATGAAATTATAATATTTGTCTTTATAAATGTTATATACTCATAACTAGAAATTAAAACTCTATTGGTAACATGATGAATATCCTTCATAAAACCCTTTCAAAAACCATTGAAATCAAATTTAGTTGGAGTAAATATGTGAAATAATTCCAATATAACAATATTTATATACATATTTAAGCTATAATATGTATAACCCTTCATGTAAATTATATCGGGATTACTCATTTTTTATAAATGTCGAGTACCATAAATAAAAATCATTCAACATAAAACTCAAAGAAAAATATTTTGTCCATTATTATAGGATAAACACATGAAAAATAAATGGTTTTTATAAAAAATATCTTTGAAAAATGATTAAACTATATAAATGAAATGGTTTTCAAAAAAATTCATTGAATAATGGTTAACCTATATATAATAAAATATTTTCATAAAAATCCCTCTGAAACATTGTTAATGAATTAAAAATAAATTTTTTCCACATAAATATATTTAAAATATTGTTATCTAATGGAAAACAAGATGATAAATTTCAAACATAATGAAATAATAATAATCCATCCAGTTAAATAATGAGGATGGTATGAATAAAAAATATATCTAGTGGAGGATACATAACAATGGGTTTTATGAAGTTGATGAATATATCTATAATTAAATTATCATTATCGACATTCTTGAGAAAAATAATCATTAAAAATTCAATGTGTCCTAGTCCACATTGAATTGTTTGAATCATAATCCCCTTGAAGGAATAATATTTAATGAAATATACAATATAATTATAATAATGAAAAATATGATATAAAATGTAAAATAAGTATTTTATACATCTCAGAAAAATAATATATATGTATAAAAAATAAAAATATCAATGAAGGAAAAGTATGACAAATATACATTACCACCTGGGGACAATTAAAATAAGATACACCAAGAAGGAGAAATTGTAATTTTGAAATGTAAATACTAATAAATTAATGATTAATAAGTATAAAATATATTCCTAGGAAATATATTCTCCCCATAAAATTAATTATGTACATTATAAGTAAATTTGTCTCAGTAGAATTTAAACTGAGATGAACCCCCTTATAGTTGTGGTAGCATATAAATCAAAATCCCAAAAGGTAATTATCAAAATATGAAACAATTAAGTATAATTAATATAAAATAATTCATTATAAAATATATTAACATTTTTGTAGATACACCACATACTATATGTAAGTGATGACAATTACATTTCTCTCACATGTGTAGAATTTGTGACGAAAATACCTTACCCTTAGTCTTATTTTTCATGTGTTTCCTCTGTCTTCATTAATAATAATCTTATAATCATAATTCAAATTTTTTATATACTTTTATTTGTTTTTTATTACTTTTATTTCAATTATAACCAATTTATATACCATTATATTTTTAGTAATGTTTATGTTATATGTTTTCACCACATTTAAATATGTTACCAAATTTAATTTGATAAGTCAACAATGGTCAATGATGAAATTGTTTAAAAATATTTAGAATAATAACAATAACATAATTATCATATTTATACTACAATTATACTTTTATCATAATATTTACATGTACATTATAAAAAATGGATCAATGTTATTTTCATTCAGATGAGAGGGCGTACGTATGCATGAACAATATTCAAAAATTTCAATGCCCATTATAAAAAATAAGGAATGTAACATTTGTAATTATAGAATTAAAATTATATCAAATATAACCAATTATTTAATTATTTATAATAAATATTTCATTTATATAATATATTTTTTGTAATCACAATGTTAAAGATATATAATAATTTAATTATTATAATTAATATTTCATTTATATAATATATGTTTTATAATCCCATTGTTAAATATTCCATGTAATGTTTGAACATAACACGTAACTTTGAGGATGTGGCATTCCACACATTCGTAAATGATATAATCGTAATCTATAAAAATAATAAACAAAAAGCATGTTTTATTTAATAATTCCATAATTATGAAAAAAAATTAATTATTTTATGTATAATAATAAAATGATTCTCAATAATTATTATTTTCCATAAGAGGTATTAAACGATAAAAGAAATGACATTTTTTTCTGAGGTAGTACAGCGCCTCTAACATGAATGATGATTTCATTAACCTTTTTATGGAAGTGTGTGTAGGTGTAGATATAACCCTTTAAATAAAAAAAAATAAGTATATTGATAATATCTAGGTTTTTATAAAATCAATGAAAAAGGACATTTTAAAAGATGGATAATTAAGTAAAACAAATTTTCTTATTGATAAATGTACATATTCTTCAGTTAACTCATTTTTTATTACACCCATAGAATTATTAGATTACTTTATTCATAATTTTATGATTCAAGAATCGGATACAGAATATTTGGAGCTTATTTGGATTGTTTTCTATAATCCAAATGGATTTAAATGTGTAAAAAAGTGAGGATTGTGAGATCCTTTTACTTTTGGAGGATTAGTGACATTATTTTAACTATGAAAAGTAAACATTATCCACTGTTATCACATTCATAATATTCCTTAGGTAAAAAAATATTTGATAAAATTTAGTATATGGGTTAAATAAACCAATACAATGGGTTTTAAAAAAGATTATAGTTCATTTGGACCCTTATTATTAATAATTATCAACTAAGTAAACTAAATTTTAATGTAATCATGATATTTGATTTGATTTTATTTTACCAATATTTTTTGTAAAAAAACAAATTTTACCATAATAGACATTAAAAATTATTGTTATTAATAATATTTAATCATTTTTACCCATTATAATCATACTGCTGGAATAAAGTATTTAAAATTAATCATTTAGATAGGATGGGACAGTGAGTATTTGGAGAGAAAATATCAAATTGATGGAATGTTATAATATCCAATTTCATAGTAAAATTTATTCTAATGACAATAATTTAATTAAAAATTATATAATTGGTTATATTTTAATATAAAACCAAATAAAAATATAACAAAATAGTATATATTATTTAGATAAAAATATATTTTTAAATTAAAGGCCAGTATTTTCCACTATTTATCCAATTATGAATGCTCCTATAAAAATACAAAATAATAACTCAACATAAATTTTTATATCCCCCTTATAAAAGTGAAAGGAAAATAATCGTTTTTAAATTATTAAACTATCATAATTTATTTTAAAAAAACTCTTCCACTAAAAGGTGGTAATATCACCTTTAAAAAAATCAACCTTTTATGATTAGAATAAGATTTATTCAAAACTTATGGATATAAATTTTATTAGATGAATAGGAAAATATATAATTTTAAAATATAACCTATAAATTTCATTAATATCTTTAAATAATTTTTTTTAATTTTAATTATGGAGATAAAATTACATTCATTTCATAAAAATAGTTTTTATGAAAAACTCAACCTTAATATAAAATTAATTTTTTATTTTTATATCCAATTATTTAGAAAGAATTATTTTTATAACAAAATATAATAAATATTCTCATATGTTATTTAATATAATAACCCCCCATCTAATTCAATATGTATGTGATAACTATCATATTAAAAATTGATATTAAATTATTGTTTTGTAAAACATGATCTTCGATGTAACAAACATTATCGAAGAGACTCGATGTTGAGTGCAATGAAATATAAACCTAAATATGCATAAAACATGATCAAAATGATGAATTGAATATAATTCAATCTATAAATTAATTTATATTAATACGAAAGAATATATTTCATAAAATCTAGGAATGTTACATCCAACCACCATTAAAAAATTTTATCTCTCAAAATTTTTTGCACCCATTATTAATGTATTTTAACTATTAATATAGGTATGGTGATGTTTTTCAAGGTTTTGATTAAATATTGACTTTTTATTGACTTTTCTGGATATTCATTGTTTGAGCATGGTTAGTAGGAATTGTGAAACATATTTAAGAAACTACAAAGGTATACCTGGGGTATTAGTAGGTGCATAGTTAGTAGCATGTTTTTTGAGAAATTTTGCATCCAACCCATAGTTACCATGTAATTTGAATGAGGGAGAAAATATAATATTTTCAGTTTTTTTAATAGTTTGAGTGAACCCTGGGAAGGGTGTTGTGAAGCAGTGGTTGTGGAATGATTGGCGCACAGTTGTCCCAACCGTGCATCCTAGCTATTCACAGATAAAATATATATAAAAGAATCATTTTCCTATATTTTTTGTAATTATAATTTTTATCACTTATTTCATGCCTATCTCATGTTTTCCACTTCCATGTATCTATGGAGACATTCCCCTTTGATCTGAGAGCAATCCATTGGAAAATATTAGTGCGTCAAAGATCGGATAGCTTGGAAAGACTCCATTCATGGTAATTTTTCTTAGATATATTAATCATCAGTAAGAAAGATTAATATTTCTAGTATTTTGGAGATATATCGATGATATATTTTTTCAATAATAATGATATTTTGTTCTTTTGATTTCAGGGAACAAGATATATGCATTGTTTTTGGAGATTCAACCCGGATTTTGTAGAATTCACGTCCCTCTTCATTTACACCAAATATTAAAATGTAGGTTGTGTAAATATCAACACATATTACAAGAACATGAATGATTAGTTTTAAATTTAGTATATTTCATGAAATTACTTTTTAATTTGAATTTAAAATATTCATATAATCTTTCATTTGTGATGGTTAATGGTTTTGTAAAAATTGTTTGTTGTGTAACATGTTTTGTTTATGATTTTTATATTAATGTTAATAAATTTTTTTGTTTAAATGTTTAATGTAAATTATTATATTTTAATGATTACAATAAATTTTAGTTTTTTATAAATATTTCTAAATATTTTGGTTAAAATAATTTTTTCACTCATTGGTTGGTTTGAGAGTATGTTTCGATTTGACCTTGAATAATTGGTGTTTATTATTGGTGTATAAGGGATGTCACCCTGGATAAGGGATGTCATCCATTGGGGTATAATATGATTGGCCACAAAGTGATTAATTGTTCTGTGTATGAGAAACCACTCATGAGTATAGAACTATACCTAAATCATGCATGTCTGTGTGTGTGAATCATATAATGGGTATTGAAAAAGTGAATGTGATGTGGTTTAAATATTTATTGGGATCATTTCAAAAAGAAATGTTTTTTATAATTTTGTATATATATTTTTATAAATATTCTGAAAAATTAAATTTATTGATGTAATTTTTTATATAAATTTGTCAACATATTCAATCCTATTAGAGTTAGTAGAAAATTTATTTGAGGAAAACCTACTGAGATTCATTACTCACCTCCAGCATGGGCACATTGGGGAATTTAAAGATAAATATTATTGTTACATATTCAAAGGTATGATATAACATTTATTTTGTGACTCTTCATCATAATTGGGATTTGATTGTGGAGTTAGATCGTGGAGAATATGGGGTATTTGATGAGCTGCAGTCCTTGAAATCATTGAGTTTTGTTGGTTTTGACTACCAATTTTTACTTATATATTGTTCTTGGTTTCCACATAGTTTTAAGAGATAGTTTGGTTTGGTATAATTTGTTATAAGTAATATTAAATTATTATAATTCACCATTTTTTTTGTTGTTTATAGTGGCATTGTTTTGGTTGTTTTAATTTGAAATGGAAATTATCCCTCAATTTCATTGAAGACCTTTCCATTCATTAAAAGCCTATGGAATCATGTGGATGTATCCTATATTGAAGTAGAAATTCTTTTTTAAATCAATACAATGAAGAGGTGTTGGATCTTACAAATATCATTATATTTTTTACTAGATGCCATGATAATGGAAACAACCCTCGTCGACCCCTATTTTATATTTGGACATATAGTATTGGTTGTCAGTATTAGCGTTAAAATTAGTTTAGGTTTAGTACTTGTGTTGTGATGATATAAAGTAGTATGATTCTTGGAACATGAAATATAATGTATAAAATGATGTAGAAAGTTTATTTATGATAAACATCAGGTTACCTGGGTGTTGGGTTTCTAAATATATTGGAGACACTTGTAAGAGTCAAATCCTAATATAATTGGTTTCACACATTTAAAGAGACTGAAATAAATTGATAGAAATCTATTGACACTATGATTTTATATTTCATATTGACTAATCAATTATAATTTAGTGAAAAAATGTTGATTTTTAAATAATATTGTAAAATGACTAAAAATGTTATATTTTTAAAGAGAATGATTGTAGAATTTTGAAAATGGTTTTATTTTCAAAGAAATTGTGGATTTGTATAATTTTTTTTGAAAAGGAATGTGTTGATTTTTGGAAGCCATTATTGTTGTAGTTTTGATGTTGTAAAGCTGAAATTTTCATTCCTTTAGTTGCTACAGAGTCAGAACTATTTCATTATGTTTTGGTAATATAAAATAGAACATAGTATGTGTCATAAAAACCAACCATAAGAGGCTACTGGGAATATGTTTTCACATGAGAAAAAGCGAAAAAATACTATTTCATAGTATAGTCCAATACTTTCATTCTAGGGATATAGTGACTAGGAATTATGAACAAAGGAAAGTGTGTCATTCTACTTAGTTCTAGAAGCAGAATCCACCCATATTTTTTGGTCATTTTGAACTAGAAAAATAAGTGGTGTGGCTAAATATGATAAATCCAGTTTTCTTAATTTTTTTATAACCCAATTAAAAATGAAGGTATTGATAGAAAAACATACACTAAAGAATATTGTATGAAAGTGGTAGGATTTAGTATTTCATGTTTATTTAGACCAACACATCAAATGTGAGGATTTTTGATGAACTGATTAATAATCATTTCTGTCATCACAAATTAATAATTTCAATAAAAATATAATTTTAAACTTAATTTAGGGGAATTTATCAGTGAGTGTGTCTCCAGTAAAATTTATGAACGAATTCCCCTTTGGAAATTATGTTTCTATATGTGCATCCATGATGTAACACATTTTTGAATCAGGGATGAGATATGATATTCGTTCAATGATTGATTTTCATTATATAATATTCTAGGTAGATATGGTAAATATAGAAATAATGAAATTAAGGTATGTCATAGGTATTATGGGTATAGTAATCATGTGTATACCTATGGTAAACAAATATGAACTCTAATATGGTGAATTAGAAAAATAGGGACACATATTTCTAATGTGGAATGACATAAAATAAGGAAACTGCATCAGTTTATCTTCATTATAAACCCATTAGTATATATGGTTGATATTAATTTTGATCTTTTCATCATATTGTATTATATTTTATACAACCACCTAGACCATGCCACAATATCAATCAGATGTGTAATAATCATTTCTATTATTATAGTGATCCAATGACTGGTATTTAGATCATGTGACAAAGACAACATTTAAATCTAAAGGATGAGGTTTGTACAATACCGCTAATTTTAATTATTGAATATGACATATAGATGCAAAAAAATACCTTTAATCATCATAAGGGGAAAGATAAAATCATAAGTAAAAAATTGTGTTATTAGTTAGTTGTTATATGAAGTTGATAATGTTCTTTTGGATGATCAATCAGGACCAACATTGGTGCCATGTACAATTATTCTTAATAATACACATATTATGTATTTTCTCGATATATGTAAGTCCCATTCATTTATTTCATATAAATATATTTATTTTATATTTATCATGTTGAGATGATGCTTTATATATTGAAAAATCAATCACCCAGTGGTCAAATAGTATTTTTAGTCCTTATGTGTAGATATTTATATATATATATATATATTAATGGAGGTGAGTGGAAATGAGATTTATATGTTCTTATGATATATTTCAATAACATAATCATGTGTATGGATTGTTAAAATATTGTCAAGTCAAACATCAACTATTATACCATAATGGTGAGTTTTATAACAAATGAAAGCATCAAGAATAACTTTAAAGGAGACTTAAATGTCCTGGATGATGAAACCGGATTGTTGGAACTAGTAGTGGAATTATATCATAATATTTGGATGTATTTATAGTGTAATAGATGAAAAATATTTTGAATAAAATTTATTCCCAAATTTATTGATATATTTTCATATTTTTCCGATGAATTTAATGGGGTTTCCACTTACTTGAGAACATGAATTTTATATTGATCTCCCTCTGGGGAACAATAAAATTTCCATCCAATCATAAAAAATGGTTCCATCATAATTTGTGTTATTTAATGTATATGTGGAAATTCTATAAAAGAAATGGTTCATTCAACCTAGTACATTTCCAGGGGTAGTAGTATTCTCATTTATTAAAAAGTCAGATTGAGATCTTATAATATGTGTGAATTATAATAATCATACCCAAGTATCAATATTGAATAGTACCAACATACATGCATTCAGGATCAATTCAAAAAAAATTTGGGTTGATTAATGGTTCTCTAAAATTTAATTTTGTATTTGATGTTACTAATTTTAGTTTCTAAATTCGTAAATCCAAAGATATCATTTAGATGTAGATATATCCATTACAAGTATGATGTAGTTTTTTTGTCTTATGGATTATCCAATAATGAATATGGAATTGATGAATCAAATATTTCATTGTTATATTAATACTTTTGTGGTTTTATTTGGGGATAACATATTTTTGTATACAAGGACAAGGGCTAAGCATGAGAAACAGATAGAGACATTGATTGGCATTTTATGGGATCATCGTATATATCAAAATTAAAAAAAATGTCAATATGTAATATATGATCTATGTTTAAATGACTATTTATTATTTGAATGATGTCTTTATATAGATAAACATAAATATTTGAGGTTATTAACTATTAGAAAACAATAAAGAACGTCTTCAAGATATGTAGTTTCCTTGGCCAAGATGGTTATGAAAAACAACAAGAACCAGTATGGGTATCATAGTAACATGATAATAGAGCATATCCTTACATGGAATGAAGTTCACTCTCAATCCCCATGGGTTATGGATGGCCACCATTAATCTGAAAATTTTAAAGTCAAAATGAATTTTCCACCAACATAATGGAAACAAGAAAACAAGTAAATAATAACTCAAGAGAATCACCATATGGGGATGTGTACATAAATTTAAAATGGAATGAAAAACTATTTTACTACATCAAATTACTAAAAAACATGAATAAATCCATTCCCCAATTGATGAATCTCAGTATGTCCAACGATCAAAAAATTATACCACCTCATAGTCATTATTAATCTATTCCCAATCCTAGAAGAAGATAATCTAGTAAAACTCGAAGGAATAGAGAGGATGTGAGTAGAAATCCACGTACTATCTATCCATGTATTCCGTAATATTTTTCCAAATTTAATTAACTAAAAAACATCATTTTTTAATAAAATAGTTTTACATTTAAAAATAATATTAAAAAAAGTCATGCATTTTACTTACAAAGATCAAATTGTTCTTTAATCAAATTTTACACCAAAAAATTTATATAAAATATTATATAAATTTAGATTTCATGATTAAGAGTTTATGATAATTAAATATATTCATTTCAAACATAATCAAGAAATTCACATGGTCATATTGTTCAAGGGACAATAGTTTTAAGGTGTGTTACTCCTCACACTCAATAATTTACTTGAAAATATGTATACACACAACCTCCTTCATACTTATCCAGGACGACTCGTCACCATCCCATCAGGGATGTGACCTTTTTTATTTATGCAGTCATAGTGTTGTAAACTATAGATCTCTATTTGAATAACTCACCAATGACCTAATTCTTCGATGTTATCTAAAATCAAACAATGATGTTAAATTTATTTTAATACTTCTTAAAATAAAATTCACCCCATAAACAGTTTCAAATTTATCAATTATGTATTTAAAAACCAAAATGGTGGTGTTATAAAATTACTAATTCTTCCAAGATAAAACAAATGATTTTTTATCAAAATAATATCAAGACATTTCATCCAAAATTCAATATTGAGATAAAATATTCAAATAAATTTGACAATTCAAGTTCCAAAAATTAAATCCAATAATTTAATTTAGTCAAATTTCATCCCTTTTCAAAATTTATTATTCCCAAAAATTAAATCAATTTTAAAAATACAACACAGTTCTATGGGATTATTGGATAATCCACATTTCTAACCAAAAATCCAATTTTCAATAAAAAACCCAAATTTAGTGGAATTGGATTTTTAATAAAATAATATAATATAATTTCAATCAATTTAATTTAATTCAATTAGGGTTAATTAAAAATGAACATCATAATGTTTCCACAAACCATCGAGACACATGATATCAAAATACCAAACCCGAGAAGGGAAAATCATATGAAGAATGTTGGAAAAAAGGATATGAGAAAACTCCAAGATATATAATCTAAAATAGTGGTTATTACATTCTACAACCAACATTGATATTTAATAAGACACTTGTATGAAAATAGTGAATCTTGTAAAATGAGAATGTATTAATGAA
Source organism: Viscum album (assembly GCA_963277665.1). Lineage (NCBI taxonomy): Eukaryota > Viridiplantae > Streptophyta > Magnoliopsida > Santalales > Viscaceae > Viscum > Viscum album. Next base: position 144,095,289 of record OY728133.1, on the reverse strand, counting down.
ACCATCCTATAAGATACGGTACATAATTACCTAAGTGTTAATCTAATTATTAGATGGTCAGAGGGGACACGAAGTAAAATGAGGTACCATAGAATATGAAATCATTACATGGTCATACAGATCTATGAGGTACCTTAAACGAGGGTTTCATGTTCTTTAAAAATTTATTTTCTGATTATCAAACCCACATGCATGGTTAGCTAGGCAGAACCTCATGATTTAGACGAACCATGTGCCTTAAACATTCACCCATTTTCTTCTGGAAAATGGTTTCTCCTTTGTAGGTTAATGATATATTATATCTTAACTAGGCATGAAAAAACATACTATAAGTGTTTTCATAGAATCCACAAAGAAGGGGTATGATTTGGGAGACAATGCACCCACTATGCCCTAGCATAGAAACATTCAAAATTTTCAAAATTTCTCCCAAACCTGCCTTGAATGAAACAAAACCAAAGAAGAAATATTAGAGGGGATTCTGAATACTTGAAAATAGTAACATGATGTTACAAACTCCCCCTATATAAACATTCTATTCCCATTAAAGCATAATGAGATTCTTCTATACTGAAAATATGAGTCCAATACACTCCCATCGGTTCCTCCTCTACCATGTCATTGTAATATCAGAACTGAGATTACATAAAACATGAACCAATGGTATCTTCCTCCCATGAAGTACAAGGGATTTATAGTAAACCATCACATTTCCCACTCCGTCATGGATTAATCATGTTCATCCTCAAGATCCCTCCAGCTCAAAACATGATATCGATCAGATTGATACATTAGGAGATGAGATACATGCAACATGATATGAATCAATGTAATATACAATTTTAGTGATCAATTGTAACAGACACTCACAACCTGATCGAAATTCATAAGAGGTGCAAGAAAATGAGGATCAATATTCCATTGTCTCCCAAGCCTTAAATAGACCAAATGAAGGAAATATTTCTAGATATACTTGTCACCAACTAAAAATTTCAACCATTATTGGATGATCAACATAATAATTGTATAGACTATGTGCTATGAAAATTATCTAATGAATCAACAAAATATTTTCTATCCTTACTTAATAAAATCTTATAACAACCAATATATTTTCAACAATCTTCATCAAACACAACCTAGATATGTATAACTATCTATAAATGGCCATAAAACAAATCATTTTGGTCATAAACTAGTATATATTCTTATATGAAAACTCAACCTACCATAGATTTTCATCCCAAGCTCCACCAAATTTATGAATTCAGGCACAAAGAATAATCACTAGAATCTATATAGCTTTTTTTTTCAGGACATCTGACTATGGATGTAAATTTATACTCAAATGGACCTGAGATTCTAGTGCCTCTCAAAGGCCTCTCAAAAAAGGATTAGTGAAAAATGGATCTCTACTAAAAAATATGACAGATGGAAGTATGTGAAAATAATAAATATCAATTACCAAGTTATTTCCTAACACCTCAACATTTGTTGTGTTATGATTGGTTATAATGTGTTCATATTTAGTCATTGAATATATTAAAACCCATATCACTTTCTTATTATCTTTGTATATGTAAACCCAAAAAAAATATCTATAGTGATATCAAACCTCATCCACATTGGTACTGGAAGTTGCTGAAAAAACCTCATAGTTTTCTATGTAAGAACTTCACATTTTGGCATGTATAACAATGAGTGAAAAATTTGGAAATTATACATCACATTATTGGCCATCAAATATCATATTGTATATCATAAGTCATCTCCATGATTCTAGGGTGCACATCCCACTAGAAGTTATGGGAACCCTCCATCACAAAATTACTTACTACTAACAGAAAAAAAACAATGTGTTTCCAATATAATAGAATTCACTTGATGGAGAATAAATAAACATGAATGGTATCCCCATCATAAAAAGAGAATATAATTTTATAGATTACACCATCATGTTACTTATCTTGAAGAATCATTTTGATAAAAGAGGATTTCAACTGAACATTGGCCATGGAAAAACTATCCCCTGATTCTAAAAAACATATATGAAACTATAAAAAATATATACATCATGTCACACTGTTATAATGATTCTTCCCCTTTCGGGTTCATAATTTTCCTACTCAAGTCATCAACAACAACATTTCCTTTTCATTGGTAATAAGTGATTTCAATGAAAAATGATTCGAGGTATTCCTACCATCCCCTCTTGAATAGATTCAACTAATTATGAAGGAATATGTAAATACATACTTATGGATTTATGAATGTGAATCCGATATTAATGTCCAAGTTTATGGGTAATATAGTTATTATAATGTTTCATGATCTAAAGATATCCATTGGAAAAAAATGACCCCCTTCTATTATAACGACACTCAAACATGAACCACATACATTATAATAGACCACATACCCCTACTCAGCCATAGAAAGAGTCAAAAATGTATCAGTATTTAAAAGATGGTTTATCTAAAAAAATAAATTATTACATTTTTCATCCCATGAAAACATTACCAACATTTGAATTTGAGCAGTCATCGGTGAATATAACATTGAGAAGTGATTTTCCAACTGATGATAATAACCATCTAAATAGAAGAAGCATCAAATCTAAAAAAATTGGTTCTTAAATTTTTATAATATCATTACCCTTTATTGGATAAACAGAAATAACTTATTCTGTAAAAAAATTTCCCAACAAATTTACATCTCAAATCCATAAATATAATATCAAAATCCATTAATAGTGTGAATGATTTATCAAAAAATACATGAAATATATCAATCATGCACATAGACCTACCTCGAATAATGAATAATCAAGGATTTCATCAATAACAGTCAACCAAAAAAATTACTCATTGAAAATCATGTTTATACAATACATAAGTACATATTGATAATATTAGGGAAAAACTATAATAATTAAATACTCACAATAGTCATACCTTCTCCAGGAGGCATTTTTGATAATATAATCTTGTTTTATCCTCAACTGATGGTAACCAAATTGAGGATCAATCATTATGAACCACAAAACCCCTTTGAAATTGAAAAATTTATCATCAATCCATTGGTATAGATATTTTTTATTTACTATAAAATTATTTAGTTATTGGTAATAAACTCAAAGGAAAAGGGAACCATTAGCCTTCTTATAAAAGAAAAATGGATATACCCCCATGATTACACAATCAAGTGTATAAATCCCTTCCCTGGAATATCATACAATGGAGTCTTGAACTCTATCATTTCAGTTTGATCAATATTTTAGGAGGGAAGAGACAATGGTTGGGTACTTTATGGAAAATAAATAGAAATATCAACCTCCCTTATCAATAACTAACAAAAGAAGTCATAAAGAAACACACTGGGAAACTCAACAAAAATAAGAGGGGTATCAAAAATCATTGATTACAACTAAAAATCAACTATGAAAATAAATATCAATTTACCCAGCTTCAAATAAGAAGGAATATCTCTTATCGATCATAAGTCCCACACACTTTGAATGATTCAGCACATCCCATAAGATAAATTAAAGGTGATCCGTTAGAGGAAATAATCAATACGTCATTTATTGGATATGAGCTAATCCATAGAAAATATTACCTCCAAAGTTTTCGTTTCCATAAATAGAAAACACCTAGAAATATCAATATTGGAAAATAACTTCTTTCTAGATTTATGTGGCTAAAAGCTCTTTATTTTTTGAAGCATATGGTTCCACCACAATTGAAATACCATCAAATGATATTTTTAAACTATGATGAGTGGAATAAACTTGGAATACAATCAATAGGTGACTATATAATCTATATAATCCACATTCCTTGGGATGATTAATGAAACCCCAAATAAAATGATAATTATTTCGACCCTAGTATTCATTCAATGTGCCAGTGCCCATTATTCCATGAGGTTTACAAAAATCTCCTGTCAAGAAAAATAACAAGAATCATTTATCATCTTATTTCAAATTGATTAAAAACACCATATCTGAGAGGAGAATAAACACAAAACAAAAATATCTTGAAATCCATATTAATCTATTTCATCAACACCCTATCCAGTACATGATCATAAAAATAAAACATTGGAAATAAAACCTATGAATTTATATTAGATCCTACTCCCACTCAAACCATAAATTATTCATATTATATATATTATCATAGATGGATATTTCAGTAGATTAGAAAAATGGTTTTCCTATTATATCACAATCATGTCAGGGGAATAAATCTTGAAAAAATCAATAGACCTGGACAACACCATCGAATCTAGAGATAACTGGACAATATATATATTCATGAAGTCTTCCACCACTAAGCCTTCAGGCTTATTCACCTTCACTACTATGTCCCACCATCTTATTCTCCTTCCATGAAATATGAATTTGGAACACATCTCCTTGATTTCCTGAGGAATTTATAATAACCAAACAAAACAATCCATCATTCCTAACCATTTGAATACATCTTGAGGATCAGTGGCACTTTTGATCACATGTTCCTTCATCTGAAGGAAAAAATGAGAATTATTTTTGAGATAATCTCGTTGATGTTACATAGTTGGACTCTTAATGGGATGTAGTGGTGGTGCTTGTCCCAGAGTTGGGACATCATGTACAATCACAACAACTAGACATGGGTCTATAAGTATATTTTCTCACTAATGTTCATCAAATGCATATTTCTATATCTGATTTTCAGGTCTTCATAGATTAATTATAATATAAAATACTAGAAGACCATAGGTAATATATAATATATAATATTCAAATATTTAATTGATAAAAATAATCTCAATATGTAGATAAACATGTATTTTATTTTAATACATCTTCCTAAAATTAGGGGAAATAATAGAACAAATACTCAATACATATTTCCCAAAACATCCCTAGTGACATAAGATTAATTTCCATGAGACATCTATAGAAAATAAATCTCACATACCTCCTATGTCTAGACTAGTCATCAATACATCATATTGATCATTGTGGAACGATACAAAAACTACAAATGTGATACACTTTGTTAGGAACCATCTCGGGTATCATTTTTACCTAATAAATGATCCATCCCTAAAATGGTATGAATGGAATTCCTTATCAACAAGAGTTGGTTACTTGAAATTGGAATCATCTAATATGAAATTGGGAAAAAAATTCTACTTACATAATAGAAGCATGAAAAACAAATTAGGGTACATATAAGAGAAAATTGACAAGGATAAGTTTATGAGATGTCAAAAAAGTAATAAAAATTATGTACTACCAAAAATTACTAAAAAAGATGTTAAAATTCCATGTCCCATTAGATATAACTCTCTATGACCAAGGATCAACAATAAATACCACCTCCATGTGACATTATACCCTTGATCGAACTTAGAAGTAGATTTTTGACAAACACTTGAAAGTACGTGTTGGGTGTAAGATAAACCTCCAATAGGGTATCATAATAGAATACATAATATTATTCAACTTTTAAATAAATAAATAAATATTTAAATTTTAAATTAAAAATATTTTCATTGAAAAATCATATATATATTAGACAATTTTTATATTTACAAGAAATCAAATTTTCTTTAAATAATCTATTAAAAAACATTATATTTAAAATAGATTATATAAACTCCAATGGAATGGTAAATAGTTTAAAATAATGGAATATAATCCTTTCAAATATGTAGAACCGAGAACATGGTCATGTGGAAAATGATATGATATTTTTAGGATGATACTCCACAAAGACAACAACTTTCTCGAAAATATGTGTACAATCATCCTATTTAATACTAGCAATAATGTTAATGTCACCATCCTACTGGGGATGTCACCTATTACATTTATGTATTTTTAGTGTGATAAATAATAGAGTGATGTTTGAATACCTCACTCACTTTTTAATATTTTCAGGTTCTCTAATAATAAAAAATGATGGATAATTTATTTTAATATTTCATAAAATAAAACTCATCCCAGTCTCCATTTATTATTTTATAATTATCCATTTTTAAACCAATATGGCCAGTTAACTAAATAATAAATTTTCCCAGATAATGTGAATGGGATTCTATAAAATTAATTTCTATTTATTTTTTAAAATACCATTTTCAATTCAATTTCATCATATTAATTTCACAATTAAAATTTCATAATTTAAATTCAAAAAATAAATATAATGAAATTACATAAAATTTAACAATATAAAGTTAACAATATTATTTTCAAATAATTCCACCGATTACACAAATACACCTAATTTCAATGGAATTTGGGGTTTTCCCATTTTCATTTCAAAAATGCAGTTTCAAATCCAAATCCCATTTTTCAAAGGAAATTTATTTTAACAAAATAACTCAAATCAATTTTATGAAATTAAATAGAAGCACAAAAAATCGAATTTAAATCATGAATATAAGTTTTGATAAAAACATCCAATCACGATGAAATATCCAACCTTAGATACATGGGATAACCAATGCCAAAACCCTATATGTGGAAATCCAATGAAAAACAATGAAAACAAATATAAAATAAAATACTAAGATACAAGACATAAAATAGAATGTATTAAATCATCCATGACACATAGAGATCTATCATACCCTATTAATTAATAGAGATAACGTGAAATGGGAACAATAATAGGAAATCTATCGAGAGGAGATCAAACACTATTTTGCAAGCCTCGATCTTCTCCCATGGGGTGTAGTGTGTCCAAAAACTACTATTGGGAGATCTATTGGAAGGAGAAATCATTATGGGGTCAGGTAGGTCCATCCGGAAACTTAAATAAGGTGTTCTTATGTTTTAAAAATAAATTTTTGGACCCAAATTCTTGTAGGAATTGTTATAATGGTACAAAATAAATTCCTACCAAATCATTTCCCCCTAGACATATGCCCATTTTTCTCATGGTGTATGGTTTCTCTAAAATTTAATCATGTTTTTTAAATATTTGTTTTAGATGCGGAAAACCAAACTATCCAAGTTTTCATAGCTTCCATTGACATTGATCATGGTTTGTGAAAACTCATTACTAGCCTAGAAACATTCTAAATTTAAAAACATGTCTCTATAAAAAAATAGAATGAAACCAAAAAATGAAGATTAAAATACATGTTTATAAATAAATTATAATAGTAACATGATGTTACAAAAACAGTTTCCAGGTAATTCCACGACTACCATCATAAATTTCATGTTTAATGAGGAAAAATGCTAAATTCTAATGAACCACATAAATTAAAATGTATTTTCATGATCATAATGTCCTCCTTACAAAAAATCCAATATTTATTTTTATAGAATATTCATAAGGGTATTCATGGTATTGATATGGTTCTACAATAAGGTTGTTATGTGTTCTCATGTAGAGAGATTATGCATTTATATACGGACAATGGTAGATGTGTTTTTTTGAGAAGAACATCCCAACACATTGTTTAGGGTGAGCTATTGAGGTCCATCCTTTGAAGAAATTCCATAATTATCTCTTTTTTTAAAATGTATGGTGTTTATATATTATATTGGTTGATAACATATTTTAACAATATGGTATTTATATTTGATATTGTAAATATGGATGGAGTATCTCTAAATGTTTGACATTTACTTGATTCATACACCGGGGAATGGAAATTTTCTTGGAGACACATGAAAAAAATTCATATGGTCAGTGGGAACTAGATGATTCAGATCCGTTTTAGTTGAGGTTAGTCATAGGAAACATGTACATAGAATGTGATTACTGATGTAATGTTTAAATTTCATTCCAGATTTTTTTGTTTATGATTATATGGTGAAATTTAAATATGAAAATCATATGATTCTATATGTGTTTCTATGCGCTCAAATATCAATGGTTAGGATACCATTAATTGGTGGAATCTATATGGGATTTTTTTGTTATTTAGTTAAGATGACCATTTTTATGGATTTACATGAACAATATCTTCATGATTACGACAATTCGAAAGGGGTTGTTCACACGATAATGATGAATGTGTATAAGTTGATGAAAAAAATAATTTTTTGGGTCAGTATGATAGAAAATGTTACTATTTTTTTCTATATTATTGAATTATCATCATGTGAATGAAAATAACCATGATCTAATAGGTATTATGCAGTATATAACTACTCTTATTTCGATATAGATCAGATATTCCATAGATTTTGTGACAAGTATCCTAATTACGGTTTGGAAACACAGTCCCATATGGGTGAAATTGGATCAACTATAAAATTTATCCCATTTCCTCTCAACATGGATCTCAAATGGAAGGGTAATTGTCTAAAATCTATATCTATGAAGTGGTATAATGTCCTTGAAACCATATTTTGACAGTGTCAGATTGATATTTGAGGTTTACATATCATTAATATAAATCTATATAGTATTCCCTTAGGAAACAATTGGCCATTAGTATAGTGTTTCATACTCCTATGGATGAGAAATGTAAAAGGACGATACAAATGTTGGAAGACATGTTTCAGGACTTTGTAATGGATTTTTGTGGCTCATGGGAGTAGCTCATACTATTGGTGTAGTTCTTCTATAAAAATATAAATTAGTCATTGTAACATATGGCTCATTGGGTGTAACACCCCAAGCTTCCACGGTATGCTTCTCTTTCATTAATTCAATAGCTTGCATTGTACGCAAGTTCGAGATCCTAACACATAGTGACCAATCAAAGTAGACGTTATGAATATTAATACCAAATTTTTAAAATTATATAAATTTTATCATTCAAAATGGTTTTATTTTTTTATTTAGAATATCAAAATTATCCTAAGTTGAATTTTTTGTAATTTTCTGAGAACATCCAATTTTCTATGAATAGGAAAAAATACTTAAAAACAACTTTTTTAATCAAAATAACTTATAGTGATAAATGATAATATTGAGTGTTTTTAAAATATAATTAGAATATATTTTCACCATTTTTTCCAATGGTGGTAATTATAACTAATTTCACTTTTAAATTGGACATAGACAATTGTCAATCTTTTGATTGATATTTTTCCTAAAAACACGCTATTTGTTTTGACAGTGGGAATTAAATATAAAATTAATTAATGAAACATATATGTTTGGAATTTTGTAAAATAAACACCATTTTTTAATACAGAATATCAATTATATCTTAGGTTGAATTTTTGGTATTTTAATGAAAAACATCAATTTTTGATGAATAGTAAAACCACTAAGTGGTAGTTTAAAAACTAATTTTTCATGTAAACAAGACATTACCACTTCTTTATTTTGATTTAAAAAAATACAACATACATGGGTTTCATTAGGATGTAAAATGTGGTTCAATGGGATTAAAATAATCATTGGTGAATAGTAATTTTTATGTTCTATAAATCGATATTAAAGGCAAATAGTGAAATTTTAGGTAAAAATGATATTATAAAAATATGAAAATATCATGAAACTTGTCTTACACTTATTGGATGAGTCATGGAAGACCAGTAAAATCCATGGGTAAACATGGGGACCCCATGGAGCCAATTGGGTAAGAAAATGACATTAATAACTTTTATTTTAAGTAAAAATTAAATTTACACAAACATGTGTTGTTTTACTAAAACTATTATTACATGTGGTTATATAAGATAAAGTTTCGACTATAAATATTCATTTAAAATCTAAAAAGATTTCCTACATCATGGTAAATTTTTTACAGTTTTTAGGAATTAACTAAATAAATTTATTTATCACACCATGATGATGCAGCGATTACGTCATTAATGAAATTTTTTTAAAAAATGAAATGATAATGTAATATCTAAGACATACACATGTAAAAAACCTATTAGATGGGTATATTTATAAGCCTTATCACCTTATACTCAAAATATATAATTTTGGGACCTTTGAAATCTGAAAATCATTTAATAATACTTTAACATTTCATGACATTCCAATAGTGCCCCTCCTCTCCTGTTATAAAAGGACCCCACCTCTACCACATTATTCGCACCATAAAAGCCATTTGGCTCGGCCAACCTCTGCCAAAATACTCTCTCAACATACCTCTCTTACACCTATAAGACTCACTTTGGGAATAATTCTTCCCAAGGAAGCCTTTCAATCAAATAAAAAAGAGTTACCCAATTTTAAATTAATGTCTTCTCTTATGTTCTTTTGTTTTATTTCGATTCTCTAACAACTTAAGCTATTTTTATTCATTTATTTTGTAAAAAAACCAGTATCTAAATTATACTAGTATGTTTTCATTAGAAGGATATTAATTACACTTACACATACATTCGTCTAATAGTTAAAGAACTTACTATTTCTGTGGGTGGCGAATTACTGTCTCACGAAACGATGATTGTTCAATCTTCATTTAACACCTCTCATTGTGGCCATTATGATGCCAATATTCTTCATATATGATATATATATTATGTTTATGTTTTCCTTATGTTTCTTTATTTCTCATTTATGGAATACCTTTATGATATCCATTAAGGGTAAACATGATAATTTCATTTTCGGAAGTGTGGACTACCACCCCCTCAGAGTGATTTGAATCGTTAATTTTCCATATGTGGGACGTATAAAGGATGGAGTAAATGATATTATATATGATATTCTACTGGAATTATAATACACATTTATATAATTATGATTTCATTCCCTTAAATATTAAATAGAAATGAAAGTAGCGTTCATGCGTACTTACGGCTTACCGTCTCCATGAATGGTGCATTTCATTTCCTACCTCTAAGTGTTACGTAATATTATGAATGAATTTTTATAATAGATATATATGATATATATGATATCTAAATCAGGAATATAATTCTGTATATAATGGATATTTTACCACATGAACAACTTGTAATTATAAGATGTATATTTTTGACTCAAGTACCAAAGATCGACAAAACGATTGTTAATAACATAAATAATTACATAATGTTCATAACATGGTAATTAGTTATATAAAAGTAATAATAAACATGAAAAAAGTTCTTATGAAATAAAAATTTAACTCTAGTTTATTATTCAGAAGGTTAGTGAACAGTCGAGTCCAGTTGGACACGAGGTAAGGGTACTTCTTTACCCAATTTCCGTTCTTTGGGTTAATCTCCTACATTCAAATTATGTCATGATATTATTATGTATAATCTTGTAATTGTATTTTTTTTATGTGTACTTATAGTGAATTCATATAAAAGATCTATTTTATTTAAAATATAATCTTTGTAAGGGAACTTATTAACCCAATTTATGTTCTTTGTGTTAATCTCCTACTTTAAAATTATGTCATGATATTATTATGTTATATCATGTATTTGTACTTCCTTTTAGTGAACATGTATGGGAAATCATCTCAATCTCCTTTCATTGAGGAATATTTTGTTTTATACTCAACTTTCTTTTTACGGTGTATAAACCCCTTTGACTTTTACATTCATTCAAAAGGAATCTTTTTTATATGAACCGTTTTACTAAACGACAAAAGGGAATGTTTTTTTGTAGTATGTATGCGGTGACAATGAATTCTCCGCCGCCATAACCATTATTTGAGTCTCGACATCCACTACAAGCCAAAATTTTTTTTAAATGAAATGTAAATAAAACATTTTAATTTTCATTCATTTTGGTATGGGAAATGGTTTTGAAAGTGTTTTTATTATATCAATGTGTTGTATTGATATCTTGTGATTGAAATGTGGAAAAGTTATGTTTCCATTATGCATGTTTTATGTGATACGATTATGTTATGGTTTATGATATGTTTATACCTATTCATGTGAGGAATGCATTGGACTTAATATGTGACGGGTGGAGAATACAATAGCTTCTCGATGCATCGGCATGTATCATAAGAAAAACTTGTGTCTTGGCACGAGGCCTTGACAAAATCTTATTTGTAGTCATGGAATGAGGCATTGGATGCGTGGTTATGATTGTCTGGCATTATGCATTCCAACATTATGAAAGTGGTTATTGATATTACATGTGATTATTCGACTTGAAGAATATCCATGTGAATAAGTAAATGTCATTATATCATTTTATTTTTTCCATATTATATTGAAGTTCAAGTTTAAAAGGATTTTCCTTTATTTATAAATTACCTTCAATGTTTATGTTTTTTGATGAAAGTTCACACGGTATTGTTATCCTTACTGATAATCTGAGCTCACCCCTTTCTATGTTTTAAATTTTTGAGGATGTATAGAAATATTTTATGATTGACCTGTAGGGATAGTCTGAAGGAGATATGAGTGTGGACTATGGAAACCATGTTATTTTATATTTTCACATTATAATGTAATGTAACATTTATGAATGTATATAGTGTTTCCAAGGCTACTAAACTAATCTGTCTTTTTAGACTTGATCTTTTGTGATCATGCCAATGTTACGTAAAAACGCACCAACTCTGGATACTTGGGGTTAGGGCATTACAGTTGGTATCAGAGATATTATAGTACTAACCTTGGAAGCTTGATTTAGATAAACTCTCATTAGGGCTCATAGCCCTAAGATAGAATTTGAGGATTAGTATAGAAGAACTTCCTAGAATTTTGGTATTTTGGAGATTCTGTGAGTTTTCCGAGCAATACATCCCTCTCTAGATACAAGAAGGTAGAGGCGGCATTGGAACAGATGTACCTAGGGGTAAACCCCCAAAAACACCTCTTTGAGTTAGAATCGAATGGGAACTAGTGCACGACAACGAGCCTTGCTGCACTCTTGGTTACGACACTCGTGGGGGATATGATTAGTATAATTCCCATTTTCTTTAAAAACAATTATAAAGGGTTCATGAGTATATACTTCCTCAAAGAAAACATTTTTTATGGTTTATATCCATAAATAGTTCAATTTATGTTATGTTTTTTACAAGTATGGAATTATGTATTTCGAATCACTAACTAATCTAGTTTATTACATTGTTTAGAAATGGAGCCTAGTGGAAGGAATGGAAACCATATTAATGTAGACACTCCATGTAGGGATTTACCTCATACTCAAGATAATTATAATGGAGCTGGTGATACAACTGGTGTTGATCAGTTTATCACCATACTGGGACAACTCACTCAGGTTATGAATAATAACCTTACTCGTATGGATCACCCTGATCCACAATGTAGAGGATCAATCTTAGATCGTTTCATAAGGAAACAAACTCCAAAATTTAATGTGGGTACAAATCCATTAGTAGCTGAGCAATGGATAAACTCCTTAGAGAAAATATTCCACACATTGGGGAGTAGCGAAAGGGATAAAGTTGTCATGGCAGTTTACCACCTCACTAGAGATGCCGATCAATAGTGGTTGTAGATTCAAAACATGAAAGAAGATGATGAAATATCAAATATGGAATGGAGGGAGTTCAAAGAGATTTTCGTAGAAAAATACTTTCCTCATGACCATCGAGCAGATATGAAAAGGAAATTTTTGAGTCTATGGAAAAAGGAGGATGAAAATGTCGCAAAGTATGAGGCTAACTTTACAAGGTTAGCGAGGCATGCAGTAGATTATATACGTAATCCATGAAGTAATATTGATCATTTCATTGATGCGATAAAACCAATTATCCATAAGGAAATAGTACCACAATCTTTATCAACATACGAAGATATAGTCTTGTGTGCTATCAAGACTGAAAAAGAATTCTCTATGTCTTATAACAACAAAGTAAAGCAATAGAAGAAGAGAGCGGTGGAACAAGAGACATATAAAGGGAAAAAGGGAATGAAGGATTTTCCATTATGCGATCATTGTGAGAATAATCACCCTTGTAATTACTAAAAAGGAATCAGAGTTTGTTATACATGTGGATAAAAAGGTCACCAAGATCGTGATTGCAAGGGAAAGAAAGAGGATATCAATGTTGAATGCTACAATTTTAGAGAAAAGGGGCATTATTAAAATGAATGCCCTAAGAACCAGGAAATCATACCTCAGAAAAGGCTAAGTGCGGAAAGACAATGTTATTCTATTACTATAGTTTAAGTGGAATAATTATTGTATTTGTGTTTTTGGACTCAAGAACAATATTATGGTTATAAGAATAATGTAATATATATAACGATTGTACGACAATACTTGTTTTTTTCATTAAGGTTTTAATATGATGAAGGTAATCATATTTTTAGTATGTGACAATAAAAAAAACATTACTTTGTTTGGGGAATCTGATGAATTGATCTTGGAATTTAGAGACTTTTTAGAGAATGTATGGACATAGGTATTTTGGATAACTATAAAGGTTGGAATGGATTAATTTGAACAATGGACTGTATTGTTTAATGTTAAAACATTTCTAAATATTATTTTTGGAATATTATAATACTATAGTTTTAGGAAAAGGATAACCTGCAGGTTGGGGGATAACCCGTCGCATCAGACAAAGATGTTAGAATCGAACCCACAACCTTACTGCGACATGCCTTTATTACCTACCACTAGTATACATGATATCCCTAGTTATTACAAAATATTTTTCCTAATCTAAATGGTTTGTGTAAATATTTGTAACCTTGTAGGATTACGATATTTTTGATTTCTATTATCTTTTTGAGTTAAAAAAGGGTTTGCGGGTAAAAATTTATTAAAGAATGAAATTCTACATGACAAATATGTATATTTCCTTACATTCTTAGTAAATCTCTTAAATAAATTCATCAAATTTATAAAAGGTAACTTAAAACAAAAACGATGTCTGTTAACTTTTCCTACTCGGGAATCAATGATCATTTAACCAATCACAGGTTTGTGATTTTATTGTAGTTAACTTCCTCATAATCCTATTTTCTATAAAACTCCATCATACCTTGATGGTTTTGTTTCTCCTCCATATCCATATTTTCATAGAATCCTATTATTGTCTATCTCATGTGACCTTTGTACTTCCCTTTCTTTCTTTTAAAGTTATATTTTTATTAACCCTATTTCCGATGTGGGTTTTTTCAGAAAGGTATTTTCTATTTTCTACCTTTTATTTTCGAAGAACAATTTCAAATTTCAAGAACGAAATTTATTGAAGGAGTGTAGAATGTAACACCCCAATCTTCCATGGTACGCTTCTCTTTCAATAAAGCAATAGCTTTCATTGAATGCATGTTCGAGATCCTAACACACTGTGACCAATCAAAGTAGCCATTCTGAATAGTAATACCCATTTTTTGAAATTATATAAATTATATATTTCAAAATGGTTTTCATTTTTGTATTCGGAATATTGAAATTATCCTATGTTGAATTTTTTGTAATTTTCTGAGAACTTACAATTTTCTATGAATAGGAAAAAATACTTAAAAACAACTTTTTAAATAAAAATAATTTATTGTGATAAATTATAATATTTAGGGGTTTAAAAGTATAATTATAATATATTTTTACCATTTTATCCAATGGTGGTCATTAGAAATAATTTCACTTTGAAATTGGACAAAACAATTGTCAATATTTTGATTGATATTGTTTCTTAAAAACAAGCTATTTGTTTTGATAATGAGAATTAATTATAAAATTAATTAATGAAACTTATATTTTTGGAATTTTGTAAAAAAGACACCATTTTTGAATTTAGAATATCATTTATATCTTAGGGTGAATTTTTTGTATTTTTCTGAAAAAATTTCAATTTTGGATGAATAGTTAAACCACTAAGTGGTCGTATAAAAACTATTTTACCGTGTAAATGAAACATTACCACTTATATGTTTTTATTTTCAAAAATCCGACATACATGGTTGTCATTGAGAAGTAAAATGTGGTTCAATGGGATTAAAATAATATTTGGTGAATAGTAACTTTTAAGTTCTATTAATCGCGATTAAAGATAATTTTTTAAATTTAAGAGAAAAATGATATTATAAAAATATGAAAATATCTTGACACTTGTCCTACCCTTATTTTATGAGAAATTGCCAACCATGAAAATCCATGGGTCAACTTGGGGACCCCATGGAGCCACATGGGTAAGAAAATAACATTAATAACTTTTTATTTAAAGTAAAAATAAAATTGACACAAACATGTGTTGTTTTACTAAAACAATTTTTAAATGGGGTTATATAAGTTATATTTCCGACTATAAATATTCATTGGAAATATAATAAGACTTCCTACATCATGGTAGTTTTTTTATAATTTTTAGGAATTAAATAAATAAATTTATTTATCACACCATGATGATGCAACGATTACCTCATTAATGAACCTTTTAAATAAAATGAAAAGATAATGTAGAATCTAAGACTTAAAATTGTCAAAACCCTATTGGATGTGTAGATTTCGAACCCTTGTCACCTTATCCTCAAAATATATAATTTTTGGACCTATGAAATCCAAAAATCATTTCATAAAAATGTAACATTTTATGACTTTCCAAGAGTTCCCCTCCTCTCCTCTTATAAAAGGCCCCCACCTCTACCACATTATTCACACCATAAAAGCCATTTGGATCAGCCAAACTCCACCCAAATACTCTCTAAAATTCCCTATATTACACCTAGAAGACTCACTTTGGGAAGAAGTCTTCCCAAGGAAGCTTTTGACTCAAATCAAAAAGAGATACATGATTTTAAGATAATGTCTTCTCTTATGTTATTTTGTTTTATTTTGCTTCTCCAACCACTTAAAAACTTTTTATTCCATTATTTGGTAAGAAAACCAGTATCTAAAATATACTAGGATGTTTTCATGGGAGGGATATTATTTACACTTACACATACCTTCGTCTAATGGTTAAAGAACATACTTTTTTTGTGTGTGGTGAATTACTGCCTCACGAAACGATGATTGTTCAATCTTATTTTAAAACCTCTCATGGTGGCCATTATGATGACACTATTTTCATATATGAAATATATTTTATGTTTATTTTTTCCTTATTTTCTGTATTTCTCATTTATGGAATACCTTTATGATATCCATTAAGGGTAAACGTGATAATTTTGTTTTAGGAAGTGTGGACTACAACCACCTCAAAGTGACTTGAATCGTTAATTCCATTTGTGTGACGTATAAAGGATGGAGTAAATGATATTATATATGATATTATACTGGAATTATAATACACCTTTATATCATTATTATTTCATTCCATTAAATATGAAATAGAAATGAAAGTAGCGTTCATGCGTACGTACGGCTAACCGTCTCAATGAACGGTGCATTTCATTTCTTACCTCTAAATGTTACGCAATATTATGAATGATTGTATATACTGGATATATAATATATATATGATATATAAATCAGGAATATAAATCTGGATATAATGGATATTTTACCACATTAACAACATGTAATTATAAGAAGTTTATTTTTGACTCAAGTAAGAAAGATCGACAAAACGACCGTTATTAAAAGAAATAATTACATAATGTTCATAAAATGGAAATAAGTGATATAAAAGGAATAATAAACATGAAAAATTTTCTTAAGTAATTATAAATTAACTCTAGTTTATTATTCAGTAGGTTAAATAATGGTCGAGTCATGTCGGACATGAGTAAAGGTAACTTCTTAACCCAATTTCTGTTCTTTGGCTTAATCTCCTACTTTCAAATTATGTCATGATATTATTATGTCCTATATTGTATTTGTACTTTCTTTATGTTTACTTATAGTTAATGAAAATAATAGATCTATTTTATTTAAAAATGATCTTTGTAAGGGACCTTCTTTAACTAATTTTGGTTCTTTGGGTTAATCTCCTACTTTCAAATTATGTCATGATATTATTATGTTCTATCATGTATTTCTACTTATGTTTTGCGTACATATCGTGAATACACATAATAGGTCTATTTTGTTATAAAAATGACCTTTGTAAGGGACTTCGTATCAATCTCCTTTCACTGAGGAATAGTTATTTTATACACAACTTTCTTTTATATTGTGTTTAAACCCCTTAGAATTTTACGTTTATTGAAAAGGAATCTTTTTTATAAGAAGTGTTTTAGTAAATGACAAAAGGGAATGTTTTTTTGGCGTACGTATGCGGCGAAAATGACTTCTTTGCCTCCATGAACATTATTTCAGTTCTGGATTCCTCTACAAGCCACAACTTTTTATAAATAAAATTTAAATACAATGTTTTAATATTCATTCATTTTGGTATTGAAAATGGATTTGAAAGTGTTTTTATTATATCAATGTATTGTATTGATATCTTTTGAATGAAATGTGGAAATGTAATGTTTCATTTATGCATGTTTTTTGTGATACGATTATGTTATGGTTTTTGATATGTTTAAACCTATTCATGTGAGGAATGCATTGGGATTAATGATTGACAGGTGGAGCCCGCTATAGCTCCTTGATGCATCGGTAGGTCTCATGAGACAAACTAGTGTCTTGGCATGAGGCCTTGACAAAATCTTATTTGTAGTCTTGGTACGAGGCCTTTTCTACATGGTAATGATAGTCTGACATTATGCATTCAATCATTATGAAAGTTTTTATTTATATTGCATGTTATTATTCGACTAGTAAAATATCCATGTGGATAAGTAAATGGAATTACTTCATTTTATTTTTTCCATATTATGTTTAAGTTAAAGTTTAAAAGGCTTTCCCTTTATTTATACATTGACTTCAATGTATATGTTTATTTATGAATGTTTCTTCTGTATTGTTATCCTTACTGAGCATTTGAACTCACCCCTTTCTATGTTTTAATTTTTTCCAGGATGTGAAGAAATATTTTATGACTGACCTCCTGGGATAGTCCGAAGGGGATATCAGTGTGGACTATGGAGACCATGTTATTGTAGTTTTTACCTTTATTATGTAATGTAACATTTATGAATGTATCTAGTGATTCCAAGGATACTAAACTAATCAGTCTTTTGAGACTTGATCTTTTGAGATCATGCAAATGTTACATAAAAACGCACGGACTCTGGGTAGTTGGGGTTGGGGCGTTACATTGGGAATCATTTCATGAGAATAATTTTTAGTATACACTTATGTGTGTTGAAATAGGCAACGCTTTTTTTGTGGGTCGGGTCCATGTCCAATAAATGAATATAATAGTCATTTAATCCATACAATGACTCATATGGGTTATATCATTGAAAATAAAATGATGACCATCATCAAAACTTATTCTTATTCATGGCGAGTCATCATGTGTTCATGAGAATACCTCCAAGGCATGAGAATCATCATTTTTGTGGAAGTAGTACATGTTATATAATCAATATATATAATGTATTGTGTTACATTAAAGGGATAATGAGGTTGAATATTAGATGGAAATTCCCGCACATTTCTATTCAGTGAATTATGAGTTTCATATATATGAATTGAAAACATATCATTCTGATCCTAACCATGTAATTAAATTGTATTATGATTACATTTAGCTTGATTTATTGTTGTGCACAAGACATTTATGAATATGGACAAGAAGGTGAATTTATTTTGTGTTAAAATCATAAGACAACTATGGTTTTTTTGGAAACATGTTTCAATTTGGAAGGGAACATGGTAACAAGGGAAATAAATTGTCGAGTAATGTCCAAAATGTTTACAAAAGTATTGTTGTGTTCATATTTCCCTTAAAGAAAAGACCAATGGTGGGAACAATGTTTCACAACTCTGTTTCATGTTAGAAAAACATTATTATGTATTTTATGTTTGAAAAATTAATTGGGCGTGTTTTGGAGGGTTTGGAGGCATTTTGGAATGTTTTTTAGGAATTTATGGAGGCTCTCATCTTGAGTAGTGTTAGAATAAATCACGAAACACCATCACGAGATCATGAAAAGGAAAATAGACGCCTTTATGTAGGTTCAAAATTAGTTACATAGTTTGGAAAAAATGTCAATCCACAAAGGAAAAATTTAGAATGTTGAAATATAGGGATATCATGGTCGGTGCATAGTTTGCCTAACTACACTTGCGAATTGTACAATGGTTGTTTGCATGTAGTGGCCAGTGGATAGTTGGGAAAATTTTTTTATTACTGTCTGACTCATATGTGCATGGTTAAAATTGTGATGCTAAAAATGCGTTTCATAATTTATTATAAATGTAAACCTATCCTGGATGGATTATTTAAACATTAAATGGGTTTTTCCTCCTCCCCAAGGCTGTTGAGGAATTACCCTCTGATCTGATACTAATCAGTAGTATTATCAGGGTGTATTAAAGGCTATAATTCCTTGTATGTCCCTTTCATTATGGTTTTTCATAAACCTATTATTCTACACACTATTGGATTCATTGATCTAGTCCATTGGGGATAGATCAATGATAGTTGATTCGAATAATAATGATATCTAAATATGTTGATGTTATAGAATAATATATAAGGATTTTTCATGGATATCAAACCACATTTTGTTGAACAATTATTGTTGTTCTACATTTCCTCCATAGATTTTGAATTAAATGGATTTAGAATCAAAAAATATAACTTTTAAAATGAAATATTTTATTAAAATTAATTTAATTACTTGAAATTTATTGTGAATTTTATTTGAAATTTATTTTATAAACATTCTGTAGTGATTTTATTTTATTTTTTAAAATTGGTTTTTTGTTGAATGTGTTATTTTCGAGTTTGAATATTTTGATTTTAAAATATTTATTTTTTTTAAATGTAAATGGGTTGATTTTGATTTTTTTAATAGAAGTGAGGATTTATTTATATGGTTTGAAATGGTAAGTTTAAAATGGGTATGGCATACACTAGATCTTGTGACTTAAGGATTTTGATGTGAGGCTGAATAAGGGAGCATGTAACATTGGGGTACTAGGGACATTAACCTAGATTTGAGGAATATTTCAGTAAGGATTAATGATATAGTACTGTTAGTGATCACATTGTTTATACATGAGAGACAACTCATGATTATATATTTTTCACTAAATCATTAATATGTGGGTGTGTGTGTGTGTGAATCACAAAACTTGTATTACAAAAATGAATTTTAAATGTTTTAATTATTTTATTCGATTATTTAATTTATAATTGTTTTGGTAAAAAATTATTTTATATTTTCATTTAAACTCATAAAATGTTTTAATGTTTTTTATTCGATTAATAAGTGTACTAAGATGATCTGTCATAGTGGAGTGAGTAGGGGTGTCATTTGGGTAAAACCTTATGAGTTTCATTACTAACCCCTACTTGGTAACATTGGTATATTTTTAGATATCTATTATTTGGAAATTGTTAAAGGCAAGGTATCAAATTTATATTGTGGTCACTCTTGATACATCGGAAGGTATTGTGGGGTTCGATGATGGTGCAATTGAAGATTTGGCTGAGTAGGTGTCTTTGGAGTCTTTGAATTTGGTTGGTTTTTTCTTCCACATTGTATTGTGATATTGGTAATGGACTCCACATTCTTCTCCAATATAACAAGGGTTTTTATGATATAGAATGAGAAATTATATATTTTTATCATGAATCGTGTACTGGTTTTTGGTTATGGGTTTTTTGGTATTGTTTTTTACTTTATTATGTAAAATCATACACCAATTTTATCAAATCTATTTGTATTTATTTCCAACATTTTAAATCATGTGGATGTTACCTAAGAAAATGTAATAATTCCACCACAACTCAGGAAAAATGATAATGGGAGAAATGATAAAAAATGAAACATGGGTGTCATTAGATTTTTAGAATATATTTATTCAATGTCCTGTCATAAAAATAAAATAATGAATGAATCCATTAAAAAGAGAAATTAGGTATCATAAAGATTTCCTATTGTTATGAATAATTATGTTTCCACATTGGGAAAACATTGCAAGGTAATTAAAATTTATATTTGTAAGGGTAAATAATTCCAATGTAGTAATATAGATAAATATAAAATAGGGTCTATAGGAATTTAATAAATACAATACCACAATCCAAATAGGTTTGGACAAGAATATTTATATCATCAGAAAATACGGTAATAGGATAAAATATTATCACAAGTTACTTTTCCAAAGGCTAATGGATTTTTTCACCATCAACACTAAGAGATATTGGTAATATTCTATCATTTTAATTAAAATACTTCCTTTATGACATTTTCTTCTTTTTCAACTAATATTTATTATTAAATATGATTATTTTTACAGTAGAAAAAATAATGTCAAATTTTATTCACCAAATAATAATTATAGGGATACAGAACCATTCCTAATTCATTTAAACATTATCCAAACTCTAAATTTCTATCTCATGGTTAGATAATTCCAATAATTAATAAACATACAAAAAATAGTCTTCGAAATTCAGTAGAATTAATAGTACTGAATCTAAATAATTACATAATCCAATATCACTAAAAACATCCAAAACATCAAAATTAATGAGTGTTTTAACATAAAGTCTTATCTCATACCTTTTATATTTCAATACTAATATATGGAGATCGTTATTTAATGTATCGTTTTTTTTAGTCAACAAATCACTTTTCAATCATTTGGTTATCTATATATTTATTCTTATGTACACAAAATTACCTCAATATATTTGATTATATAAACCCTAAAGGATATCAATATCATAGAACTTCGTCATGAAAAAACTAATGGAATAATTCACATTAATTTGATGTTTTACATACACATGAACCCAATAAAATGTTCCTTAATATGACATTGATAACCTAAAATTGGTTACAACTTAAAAAAATAAAATTGTGTAAGGACCTAGTTGGAGTAATGGAACACTGAGAGGGGGGGTGATCAGTGGTGCCCCTTCTTATTATTTTATGTTCCCTTAAAACGAGAACAAACTTTGTCTCCTGTTAAAACTATACTTCCCTGATGAGAAACAAACATGCACACATCCAAAGGAACACAACAATTTACAAGGTTCACTATTCAATAAGAATAGCAACATCCTTGGTATGGTTCGAAATAATCCAGCACCATACAATCTATTAAGAAAACAATCCATGGATTACGACAAGTAGGATATACCCTTACACTAATTAAGAAACGTGTAACAATTACTCCAGTTCTTGTGCACCCTCTTAGCACAATAGGGAAAAGTCACATTTCTTGTCACAACATATGTTACCTGCACTTCCTTTCAAATTCACATGTGTAAGAAATTTCATCACAACTCTTCACTTCCTTACCCAGAAGAAAGGAAAGGACTCCTTGGACTTGAGATAGATCAATTATAGTCCGAACTTCCCATTCCGAATATCTACTCTGATTTTTTCACTCCGAATTCTTTACTCTGAATTTTCTTCTTCACTCTGATTCTTCAATCTGAGTCATCCTCAGTCTGAGAAACTCAATACGATGACATCCTGTACTGATTCCCCATTCTGAATCCCCACTCCGAATTCTTCACTCTGAACATTCTTCTTCACTTCGATTCTTCAATCCGAGTATTCCTCAGTTTGAGAAACTCAATATGGTGATAGCCTATACTGATTCTCCATTCCGAATTTCCACTCTGAATTCTTCACTCCGAATTCTTCACTCCAAACATTCTCAATCCGAGAAACTCAATACAGTGACAACTAGTATCAAATTCTCATTTCAATTGAGACTAAAATGAAAACTCAATAGGAAACACACATATTTCTCTCTCTAGATTATCGAAGCTTCTCTCACTTCATAATCATCACATTTTTACTTTGTACTCTGATCTCCTTTTATAGGAACTCCAAAGTGTGCAAAGGCGGGAAACTAAAATATTTTCCCACTCACATAAATTGACCCAAATCCTAATTTCTCCTAAATTCATGGAGTAATTAAGACTTTTTCAACGCTTCTAGAATCTTCTCGAATCATATTCCACTTCTCTTAATTTAGAACTTTGGCCCTTTCCGGATCCAACCTTATGGCCTCTCAGTATCACATTCTCAGATCCACCCTTCTTCAGTATTCAGGATCACTTTCTCAAATTCACTCTTCAGCCTTCTCGACATCAATTTCTTAGATCCATCCTTCTTGAGTCTTCAGCATGAAAACATTTTAATTCTTGGTATGAATCTTCATCACTTCTCGGTATGGATTTTCATTACTTCCTCAGTATAACATATTCTACATTCTCGGTATGATTCTCGGAATGGCTTTTGGTTCTCGATACAACTTCTTCGATTCTCAGTACGACATCAGGTTCTCGGAACGGCTCACCAGATTCTCTGTATGACTTCTCAAACCAAATTTTTCATGCATCATGAATACTTTCTTATACTCACAATTTTAGAGTTACAAAATAGAAAAGCATCGTCAAAATCAATGATTTCAAATCTCCTATCAACCAGCATTCGAGAATTTGCAATTTCCCAGTCAGAAACTTCTCAATTACCAAACTCCGAATTCCAGAATCCAAATGTTCAATATAATCGGTTCTGAATCCTTAAACTTCCAGCTTCCGAATTTATAGAAATTCATGGTGTCCTTCCTTTATGAAAAAATCCTCATGATCAACAATAGACAATGCATGCAAACCATCTCTTCATTCAGCTTGGTCCTAACCATATTCCCCTTTGGATTTTGATGTCAACCGATTTTTCATAAATCACCAAACATTTTAATATCATGAAATGGATTACTTATCAATAATTCTATGGCTACGTGAGCTAACTCATTGTAGGAAACAAGAATCATTGACAGCAAAACCATTCTATCCAAAGGTCGTGAAAATGACATCTTCAACTTCATACATCATCTGCTTCATACATCTTGATATCAAAATAAAGTTATTTCCTACAACCAATCCAAAAATTAGTTATAATCGTTCACATACACATGTAGTGCTGAGTTCACATCATACCCACAACTCTTTCTCTAAACAATAGATTTATGATACAAAAAACTTATCCCCCTTTACAAAACAATCCACAGGTAAAATGATAGAGGAGACAGAACGACATACCTTAGCCTTGAAGAGAATGAGGTTGGACACCATGTTCAACCTCAATCATGATAATGATTCCTTTATCAGAGGTTTCATGAAAACTTCAGAAACTTCTTCTGTAGATGAAATATATTCATGTTTAAGTTCGTTCTCTTCCACATGCTCTTTGATGAAATGATTTTTGATGTCAATATGATTTGAACGATAATGTTTTACTAGATTCTTGGTATGATTAATTGTGCTTTGATTATCACAGACAAGAGCAAGGGAATCTTCACTTCAATTTAAAAATCGTCCAACTGTGTCTTCATCTAGATATGTTCAGTAGCGGCCTTGGTGAAAACAACATATTCAGCTTCATCCATACTAAGTGTCACAGAATTTTGATTTCTACGAGTGCCAGCCAATACAACTTCTTCCTATAAAGAACACTCCACCGGATGTGGATCTTTTATCATCAACATTTCCTACCCAATCTGCATCTGAATATCCAAACAAATCGATGTTATTTGAGCCACAATACTTGATTCTGAATTCTGTTGTGCCTTTTATGTATTTGAGAATTATTTTTCCTACCACATGATGTGAGTCTTTAGGAGCACTTTGTAATATTTCACATAAGGTATCATAAAAAACAATATCTAGTCTTGATGTAGTTCGGTATAACGAACATCCAATCATCTTTCGATATTCTTTCTGATAAACTTCCTTTCCTTCATCATATTTGCTTAGTTTTATTCCCACTGAGATAGAAATTGATTCTGGTTTTGAGTTTTCCATCCCAAACTTCATAATATGTTCCTTATCATACTTTTTTTGGGAGAGATAAATGAATTCTTTCTATTGAAAAATTTGTAACTGAATAAAGAATCTCAATTCACCCAAAATGGACATATGAAAGAAATTATTCATTTATTCAGCAAATCATTCACAGCTTCTTTCTTCATTCCCAGCAAAAATAATGTCATTGAAAGAGACAATCACAATGAGAGAAAGATTGTGGCTTCCTTTGATGTACAGATTCCTGTCAACTAATACTTTCTTGAAGATCATCTCATTTACGCAAGTGTCCAGTTTGGAATACCATGCTCTTGGAGCTTGCTTTAGCCCATACAAGGAATTCTTTAACCCTTCACACATAACATTCATTATTCCCAAGAAAAAAGACACATGGTTTTTCAATATAAACTTCTTCTTTGAGATCACCATTAAGAAATGCAGATATGACATCCATTTGATAGATTTTGTAGCCTCATTGTGCATCAATAACAAGAAAGATTAGGGGAGTTTCTAATTAGGCTACCAGATCAAATGTTTCTTCAAATTCAATTCATTCAATCTGAGAGTAGCCATTGCAAACTAATATTTCTTTATTTATAATAACTTCTCCTTATTTATTAAACTTGTTCATGATGACCCATTTGGTGCCTATAATGTTCTTATTTTCAGGCTTGGGTATGATTTCCCATGTGTCATTCTTTTCAATATGATCCAATTATTCATTCATGGCTTGAATCCATTCTGGATGCTCAAAGTATTCTTTAACATCATTTGGTTCTACATTGGAATACAAGGAAGTATGTTATATATAATTACTTTTTCTTCTTGTTTGAACCATGTGACATTGATCACCAATAATATTCTGAGCTTGCACATGTTTCATCATCCTTGGATAAGTTTTTCTTGTTCCTTCCACATCACATGATATGTCTGAATCTGATTCTTCATCTTGATTAGGATTACAATTCATTGAATCCTTATCAGAATTGTCAACTTCATCTTCCTTATCTTTCTTGTCTGCCTAGACAATATTATCATTCCCCATATTTTCAATGACTTTTACATCAACTATATCCACCATTATTCTTTTTTTGTTGTTAAAGCATCTATAACCTCTTCCTTCTGGAGCATAACCAAGAAACATTCCTTTTTCTCCTTTCTGCTCAAATTTTCCACAACTTCCACCTTTATTCATTCTAATGCATGGGCTCCCAAAAACATTAGCATGCTTCATATTTAGAGTAATTCCATAGAAAAGTTCATATAGAGTCTTGTTTGATTGGGTCCTTTAGAAACATCGATTTTGAATATAAACAGTTTTACTTGTAGCTTGCGTCCAAAAGTAATGAGTAAGGCCATGTTCAAGTAACATGGTTCTTCCCATTTCCACCATGCTTCTGTTCTTTCTTTCCATAACCCCATTTTTTGGGGTATATATGGATCACACTATTCATGCTGAATCCCATGCTTCTCAATATAGTATTCAAATTCTTCACTTCTATACTCCCCACCATTATATGTTCTCAACTTCTTTACAGATTACTCACATAGTTTCTCAGCTTTTCTTCTGATGCTTTTAAACATTTTCAGGGCGTCTGACTTGTACATCATAAAAAGAACACATGTATTGCGAGTAAAAACATCAATGAAGTTGATGGAGTACTTGTCTCTGTTTGATTATTAGTTTCTCATCGGCCCACATATAACATAAAGTATTAGTTCAAGGGGTTGTTTTGAACAAATGCCAACCTTCTTATGCACAACACCTATAGTATTTCCTTTCTGACTGGTATTTCAATGCCAGTATCTTCTTCTTGGAAAATATGGAATAACTCGAACACTGTATCATTGAGATAACTTGCTCATATTTCCCTGACACATGTGTCCAAGTCTTTTGTTCCACAACTGAATTTCTTCCACTATGCTCATGTAACAAGAGTTCTGTGAATTTCCAAACTCAAATAGATTTCCTTTGGTTCATTGGCCTCTTGTAACAACCTGCCCATATTTTTATCTTTTCACAATAAATCAATCCTTCATGATGAAAACTTTGATACCCTCATCACACAATTGGGATACACTCATCACGTTGTGCTTCAGCCCATCAACATATAGAGTTTTCATGGACATTAATTTTTCTTTCCCAATGATGGTTGATCCAACACCCTTTATTTTTAAAGATTCATCATTGCCAAATACCATAGTTTCTTCTTTAAACATCTTCATATTATTTAGAAACATCAAGTCTCATTTCATATGTGAAGAACACCCACTATCATATATCCAAGGTTGTTCTTCCTTTGTAACTTTTAAAGCAGTTTCAACAGCAAGAGCTTTTTCTTCTCCCACTTCTTTCTTCACCATTGGATTCTAAGAGTTAAGAACATTTTTTTGAGACAGAACGTCACAATACATCCTTTTACAAGGTTTCCATGTTATTCACACCTTTCAAAAATCGTCTCTAGAGGATGAAACCTTTTTTCTGTCTTGACATCATTCTTCTCAACATTATTCACGAAAACCTTCTCACCCTTCTTCATTTGAAGAGATTGACTCCCCCTCAATCAATGCCTTTCATAACTTGTGGGGTGGTGGTAATAATGTTGATTGAACCAACACATAATTGTTGTTTGCCTGAATCCACCACAATACCAACAGTACCCATAGAAGGAGTACCTTCCTCTAAATCTTTTGTTCCGATACTTCTTTTTTTGCTCTTTTTTCAGCCCCACCAACCATTCTTTTATTAGCAAGATTTCTCTGCTGGAATTCTGATTTTTCTCGTTTTTCACCAGTGTTAGACTTATGTTTCTTTGAAACATCAGAGTTCCCAGTAACGCTGTTCTTGGCCACATATGTAACTTTCTCAGATTTCTACTTCACATATTCCACATTATTATTCTATTGAATTTTATCAGAATTTTCTTGTTGAGATCCTTCACCAACATCAGTAGTTGAGTTTTGAAAACACATATTTTTTGATTCATCTTCTAAGAGATTTTTTGGAACAAGTTCTAATTCTTCCTCTTTTGCCTTCAGATTTACTCTCATGTGCTCATTTTGATTCTTCTCATATTCAAGGGACTTCTTCATGTCTTCTTGCTCATTATGACGTTCTTCTTTATCATTGGCTTGATTGGATGTGGAGGAACATTCATCTTCCAACTTTTTGTTAAGCATCTCCAGCCTTCTAATCTTCAGTAATCATTCCTTCTGTTCTTTTTTCAAATGTGTCTCAAGCTGAGTTTCGTCTTCTTCTGAGCTACTACTTCCAAAATCTTAATCATTCACTGTTTCAATGAACGTATTTTCCACACAATGCTCAACTGATTTTTTCATATTTCTCATCACTTTCTTCATCTTCTTCATTTATGGATTGAAACATTTTTCTCTTTGATTTTAATAACTTCTTTTCCTTCTCAGACTATCCATTTCCACCATGTTTCTTCCATAACTTTCTTATTTTTCTTTCTTCATCATCACTGTCTTCCTCTTTCCACCATTGGGGATAGTTAGCTGCAAAATGGCCAATATTTCCACAAATAAAACAATTCAAGGGAAGTTATCCCCTGTATTAACCTGTGCCACTTTTAACTTTTTTTGAAAACAAGGATAAAATATCATTATGATTTTTACATACCTCACTTTCAGAGTCAGAGTCACGACCATCTACTTCAATAAATATCTTCTTAGAATTTTCCTTCTTCATGGCTTTGAATGATAATTCTCTATCATCCTTTGTCTAGGTTTTCATATTCTTTTCCCTTATCATATCATAAGTAATGATAGTCCTTTGAAAATCATCAAGAGATATAGTCTCTGAATCCTTGTATTCTAATGAAGATACCTTCGTATCGAATTTATCAAGAAGAATCCTCATGATCTTTTCTACCACAGTAGACTCTTTCCCCTCTTCACCAAGTCATCTGATGGTGTTAGAAATATCATTTACCCCGGTGATGAAATCCACAACAGATTCATACACTCCCATCTTCAAGACTGCATACATCAATCTCGATATTAGATGTTTTTCCTTCTTGACTTTTGTATTGACTTCGTATATGTTTTTCAGTTTTTCCTATATGCCTTTGGCTATGACCACTCCTTTTACTCTCAATAATTCACTTATAGAAATTGAAGACAATATTGCATTCATGGATCTTCCATTATTCTCAAGAAACTTCTTGTCAACAGGTGTAAGAGGAACATTGTCTTCAATGGGGGGAAACCCAACTATTGCAACTTCAAGAACATCATAACTAATAGACATGGGATACGGTAGCATTCTATCATTCCAGATGTGATAGTTATTTCCATAGAATACTAGAATGCCTTTATTTTTCACACAATTCAGATTCTCCATTAGGAAGGAAAACAAAGGGAACCTCCCTTTGATACCACTTGTAAGGACCCGGTTGGAGTAATGAACCACTGAGAGGGGGGGGGGTTAATCAGTGGTACCCCTTGTTATTCATTTAAGTTTTCTTAAAACGAGAACAAACATTGTCTACTATTAAAGATATACATCCATGTTGAGAAACAAACTAGCACATATCCAAAAGAACACAACAATTTAAAAGATTCATTATTCAATAAGAATAACTATATCCTTGGTATGGTTGGAAACAATCCAACACCATTAAATCCACTAAGAAAAGAATCCTTGGATTTCAATGAGTAGGATATACCATTACACTGGTGAAGCACTGTGAAACAATAACTCCAGTGCTTGTGCACCCTCTTACATGATAGGGAAAAGTCTCTTTTCTTGTAACAACTTATGTTACATTCACTTCCTTTCAAATACAAATGCGTAAGCAAGTTCAGCACAATTATTCACTTCCTTACCCAGAAGAAAGGAAAGGACTCCTTCAACTTGAGATAGATCAATTACAGTCTGAACATTCCATTAAGAATCCCTACTCTGAATTTTTTACTTCGAATTCTTCAGTTCAAATTTTCTTCTTCACTCTGATTCTTCATTCCATGTCTTTGTTAGTCTGAGAAACTCAATATAGTGACAACATGTACTGATTCCCCATTCTAAATCTATACTCTGAATTCTTCACTCCAAACTTTCTTATTCACTCTAATTCATCAATACAAGTCTTCCTTAGTGTGAGAAACTAAATACGGTGACAACATGTACTGATTCTCCATTCTGAATATCCACTCCAAATTCTTCACTCCGAATTCTTCACTCTAAACTTTCTCAATCCGAGAAACTCAATACAGTGTAAACTAGTATCAAATTCTCATTTCAATTGAGACTGTAATGAAAACTCATTCAACCACACACTTCTTTCTCTCTCTCTATTATCAGTGCTTCTCTCACTTCGTAAAAATCACATTTTTACTTTGTACTCAGATCTCCTTTTATAGGAGCTCCAAAGTGTCCTTAGGCGAGAAACCAAAATATTTTCCCGCTCACTTAAATTCACCCAAATCATAATTTCTCCTGAAATATCAGAGTAATGAAGTATTTTTAAACGCTTCTAGAATCTTCTCGAATCTTCTTCCACATATCTTGATTTAGAACTTTGGACTTTTCTGGATCCGGCCTTCTGGCTTCTCGGTATCACATTCTTCAATCCACCATTCTTGAGACTTCGACATCACTTTCTCAGATTCTATCTTCTTTCTTCTCAACATCACTTTCTTGGATCCATCTTTCTTGTGTCTTCGACATTAAAACATTTCAATTATCGGAATTACTCATTATCACTTATCGGTATGGCTTTTCATTGCATCCTCATAATGAAAAATTCTTCATTCTCGGTGTGCTTCCACTTTATTCAATGAAACCAAAGATTTTGAATTCTTGGTATGACTATTCTAGATCTTTTTATGGATTCACCAGTTCTCGGTACAATATAATGGTTCTTGGTACGACTTGTGGTTCTCAGAACGGTTCTTCCTGATTCACAGAATGACTTTTGGTTCTCGATACAACTTCTTCGATTCTCGGTATGAATTCAGGTTCTCCGAACGACTCACAAAATTCTCGGTATGACTTCTCGATCCAAATTTTTCTTGCATTGTGAGTACTTTCATTTACTCACAATTTTAGAGTTACAAAACATGAATTCATCGTCACAATCAATGCCTTCACATCTACTATCTTCTAGCTTTCGAGAATTTTCAATTTCCCGGTTCCAAACATCTCAATTTCCAGACTCTGAATTCCAGACTCTGAATGTTTAATATACTCGGTTATGAGTATTCAATCTTCCAGCTTTCGAATTCTTAGAAATTCAAAATGTCTTTACTTTATGAAATCTTCCTCAAGATCAACAAAAAAAATCCATGCAAACTATCTCTTCCTTTAGCTTGGTCCTAACAAATTTTGTGTTTAATACATTGATCATATTACCATCATTAATCATATAAACCATTTATGATATCCATAAATATCCAAATAACCTCAAATTAAGACATAATATTCTCTAGAGTAATATGAACTTACCATTGATACAAACTATAACATCCTAGAACCTATACTCTTGGATCCTATATTGAAATCCTTAAAATTACATTTTTTGAATTAATGGTGATAATTATGAACCAAATTTTTGATCTAAACCATACAACATCAAATAGAAAACATTTATCTATTAAAATATTTCATACATCTCAGGTTTAGAGATTTATATATTTCAGATGAACATCAATAGAAAAACATTACAAGAGGTCACAATAATATTTATCCTATTTACCCTAGCTTTTATTATTTCATTATAAACCCCCAAAATAATCTGTGTGAAATCCATTATATACATAAATCATTGAAATTTTTTTAAGCATTGATAAATGGATACATAAGAAGGCTGAACCCAGACACATATTATGGAATAATGTAAGAAATAAAAATTGAATTTCATTAATGAGCATAATAGTTAATTGGGGAATAATTACATAATTAATGGGTATGAGGAAATAAAAACATAAATCCATACCATATATACATGGATCACAAAATTAGAAAACATTATAAAGGGAGAAACCATCAAATCCAATAATCAATAGCCATATGGTATTAATCTCTTCTATTTGATACATTACAAAATCATTATATTAAATTAAATCTATTTTTAGTAACATAGATCATCTCATTTATAAACTCCATTTTAAATCAATTAAAAATAATTTTAATTGGAATAATGATTGAACTAACATCTATTATAATAATTCCAATATAAATCATTGATATAAAATGGGGATTATCCTTTGAATAATCTATACCGACCTCACCCATTTCATAAAATATCCATGTACCAAGAATAAAATACACTCATCATAAAACACATTTAACCAATCATGATTCATTTATAACATGAAAACCCAATGTAAATGAAATGTTATCTATAAAAATCTATTCGAAACAAGATTAACATTAGGAAAATAAATGAGTTCCAAAATATCCTATTTCAGAAATGGTTATCCTATTAATAATAAATGGTTTTTATAACAATAAATTTTTGTAATATTATCCCATGGAAACAAAGTATGATCCATGATAATCTATTTTAAACATGTGTATCCCAAGGATTAGGGTATCGTTCATTACAGTCTTTTTGAAATAATCATAATCCATATAAGTAAATACAATTAAGGTATCAATAAATAAAATTTAATTTAAAGGATAAGTATAAAAATTGATTTTGATGTTGATTAATGGATGAACCATTAAAATATTATTAACCTCATTCATGAGAAAAATAATATTTAATCATTTAATGTCTCTCATACCATGTTGAAATATCTAAATGAAAATACCAATAAAAGAAAATAAATTAAATGAAACATATAAAATACTAATAATTAGGTGAGTATAGAATGTAAAATAAGTATTGTGTACACCTTATAATATAATATTGTTTTATAACACAATAAACATATCACGGAAGGAAAATTATGACTAAAATCCATTATATATTTACTAAATTCATATATTTAGACATAATTAAATATAAATTTTAAATTGATATGAAAAAACCCTATAAATTCATGTATAAATAGAAAAAATAAACTTATGGGTACTATATACAACATATTAAAATAATTAGGTTCATAATAACAAATTACACTTAGTTGAATAAAAATTGTTATAAAACCCCTAATTACTATTATATCATCTGAATTGTAATCCCCAAAATTAAAAATAATGAAGTGAAAATTTTAAATACCATGAAGATTAAATAATTAAAGAAATAACATATTAAAATTGGAAGTACAATAAAAAAATAATAATATGTGACTATGACATTTATCGCATAAATGGGAATGAGTGATGAAAATATAATATGTTTAGTCTAATTTATCATGATTGTCCTCTATATTATTGAATAATAAAAGGATTTTATTTATTAACATTCTTAATGACATTTTAATTGGTTATTATTACTTTTATTTCACTCATATTTAAGTTATATACAATTACATAGACAATATGGTTTAGGTTGAAATTTTTCTTCATATTCGTCTTATGTGTTAAAACAGTGATTGATATGTTCACATTTCTTATTGAATTCATTATTTAAACATATACATAATAAAAAAATTAATAAATTATTACATTTTTACACTAATAACACTTTAAAAGTAATACAGAAAATATGGTTATGAAAAATAAAACAATGTTACGATCATGGATATGGTAGGTCGTAAACATGCATGAGTAACGTCAGCATTTTTTTATTGTCATTAAAGAAAGAAGGTAAATAAAATTTATCTTAAAATAATTAAAATTATATAATAAATACAATGTTATTTAAATATATTTACTAATATATTTCAGATAGTAGATGTGCTGATAAAAAAGGAATGATCACATAATTTTTATGAGGTGGTTGGCCACACGTCCACAAATGATGTTATCACTATTTCAAGGTGTCAAATTAATTGAATAAATTGATATAATATATTTATGGTTGGATATTTATTTCCAAAATATCATGAATAAAATATTTATATCATTATTTTTCAAACCCATCCTTAATACATTCCATGTAACATTTTAACGTATCACAATGCTTGGAGGATGAGGTTGTCCACATATCCACAAACGATGTTATTATATTCCCAAAAAATATAAATCTAGAAGAAATGTGTTTTATTATAATTCAATAATTTTAAAGAAATTAAATTTAATGACCTGAAAATTCAATATAATGTTTATAAAATTATTTTGGATCTTTTTGAGTCAGAAATAATTGACAATGCGTGATTCCGAGACCTTGTGTGCCCGGAATGAATTTATGAAATATTTTATGTACAAATAGTAACAGCTTGGGTGGAATTTTCTATCACTTGAAATAGAGCATATAATTTAAATCTAATCGCACCGTATAATGCGTAGCACCGAGATTCTCTTAAAGGAAGATTCACTTTTACTGTAGTTGGTATGGAGAAAAAGATAGTATTGGATTTTTTTATAAATAAATAAAATAACAATTTTATTGTTATTTTATCTTAAATTTATCCATTGGATGAGTGGTGTGGGCGGGATTGACGACATTTCATGACATTATGAGTCTTGACACATCAATTGTGTAACTGCACCATTTTGAGTTAAATGACCATCATTAATTACTCATTTAATGAACTTCATTAAATTCAATGGTGTGTTACTCACACTTTCCCAATACTATATATATGAGGCTGAGGGAGGATTTTTGACAAGGCTTTACCATGGTAGGAATATTTGGAAAAGTACCACCATTCCATCCACTGAAAGCTGAGGGAAGCTGTGGCGGCAATGATCTGGGATCAACCAACACCGACGACTCCATCCAACGAATACGCTCCTCTCACTGCATACCATTGAATATGGACGTACCTCCGTCCTTAGGGTCACCAACAATCTTTGAGGTAGGAGGATTATTTGGAATATGTATTTGATGAATTAAATTCTCACCCACTTGTTATCATGTAACGCAGAGGGCACATGACAAATAAATAAGTCCCAGACCCTCCATCGCTTCGTTCTGGATGTGAACTTCAAGGGACAATTTCAAAATCGATGACAATGTGATATAACAGGTC
Organism: Viscum album; assembly: GCA_963277665.1. NCBI lineage: Eukaryota > Viridiplantae > Streptophyta > Magnoliopsida > Santalales > Viscaceae > Viscum > Viscum album. The sequence continues at coordinate 144,059,604 of OY728133.1, read as the reverse complement.
ACGCTAGGATGACACTAGTCAGGGAGGCCCTTATTTGTTTATAGAAACCATATTGGACCACTAGATCATGCTCGGTGGCCCGCAGATCAAATAGAAAGCGCGCTATGCTGGCGGTGGCTGGAGGAGCCCCGGGAAAACCAATCAGGGGATGTGAAGAGGCAGCTCACTGTCGCATGACACAGTGGGAAGTGGTGGTCGGCCCTACATAGCACCGTTGGAATGAGGTGGTGCCCTCTTGAACCATCGACAAGAACATCTGTGGCCAACGGGTCGGTGTAGGAGGGGGTGTCTCGACCCCGCACCGTGTCGCGCCAACTGGAAAAACTGTGGGGTAGTGGCACAACGAAAGGACAATACGGCCCTCCATCCGCGAGTCCTACTGGAAAGCGGTCTTCCTCTAGGATGACCAAACCTGACATAGGCTGACCGAATGGGGTGATTCTACCCAAAGGGTCGACTGAACAGGCGGGACCCGCTCCCCAACGGGCCAATGATTGTGGGGTGAGCCCCCCCCCTGGTAGGCATGTCCAATAGTGGAATGGGCATACGAACATTCCAGGATGACCCCGATGGACCATATCCAGTGAATCGGGATGACCCTTCATGGGCAAGACTCAAGCGGTGTCAATATGACCGTAGGACCCAATGCATCGGGTCGGCCTAACCGAATCGAACCAGACCCATATCTAACTGGCCCATGAATAAAGACACACATGTTACTGACGACCACTTTACTATTTTACATTCCAGCTATTACATTGGGATCCCTTTTAAGAAGTGGTCCCATTGGAATATTCTGACGGGCATGACTGAGAAGGGATGGACCAGGGTGTGATCACCCCTGTTTCACAAAAAATTGTGTAACTAATAGACAAGGAGTCCAATAAACGTGTCATCTATGGAATAAGAACCCTTTTAACATTAATGTTTTTTGAGATACTGTAATTGATTTTTTATAGAGATTGATGTGCAACATGGGTTGGATCATACTTGAGTCAATCCATGACATTTTTACAAAAGTTCCGATATACCACAGACCGAGCATTCGATCGACACACCTTCTATCACATTTGGACCGTTATGATGATGTTTTCCCTTGGGAATTATTTTTTTGGACATTGTAGAGGTTGAAAAAGGATAGATGTCTTGAGTAGAATAATCTTCCAGATATCTGTCGTGCTTTGTGCTAGAATCTAGTGGTAGGATGTGACATGAAAAAGAATAGTAACCAAGAAGGGTCTGCATTAGAAACTGTAGCTTGGGATGATTGACATGTACCACTATTAATCCATACCTCTTCACTAGCGACCAATAAGGGTCAGCACCAGTGACAAATACGTGTCATAATCGAGTGAAGAATATGGGTCAGCACTAGCGACCAGTACGGGTCATCTTCTTGCGACCAATACGGGTTAACATTTTGTGACCTAGATGGGTAAACATTAGGGTTACTACAGATATGATGATCTATAATTACAACTTGAAATCCAAATCCCAATAAAGTTGAAGTTATATTGTTAGTGTGAGCTATCTATATTTCTTTGTGATTCAGGATATAGACCATGTTTGTGATATTACACTTGAGATATTTCTTGTGATGTTTCCTTTGTGGATTACATAGAGACCATTGGGGGTATCAGGGTCCCTTCAATTTATTATTATACTCACCCCTGAATGGGCTTTTCCCACACCATGTTTATTCCGGGTAAAACTACTAACTCTATAAGGAAGAAATTGGAGTTTCGGGACATAGTGGATCTTGGTGCGATGGAAGTGGTCGATTTCCTCTTATTTTATTTCAAACATTCATCAACTACCCTCCAGTTAGATCTCTAGGGTCGATGTGATAGGTTTTTATATTCTATTAAGTTTCAAGGGCTTGTATTCCAGCCAACTGTTTAATGTTTACTGTTGTAGTTATGGTAGTACATTAATATTTTGGTTATACCATTCTTATGTAGGGTTTTTACTTCAATATCATGTTTTCAGTGTTTATAGATCTCTAAGTAAATTCATTTCCTACCTTGGAGAAGCATTCAAGTGCTATTCACCAACCCCTAATCTATGTAAGCGGGCATGGGTTCGTCACGTCTGAGCCCCTTGGAATGGGTCTTGAAAAAGTGTTATCAAAGGGCAGTGGGTTCTTCCAGAAAAACATAGAGTCTAATTTTAATGACACAATGGTGTAATGTGTCTTGAGTTTGGTTTTTAGTATATGGAGTCTTGTGTTTGTGTGGAGACTGATGTATCCATACACTAGGAAAACGAATCCTATTTTATGACTCGGTACATGAAAGCACTTATTGCTAGTGATTTGATATATTTTCTTTATCATTCTCGAATTCAAACACCAGTTATAACTTATTAACTATGGAGTGTCTATTTATTATAGGATGCCACCATCAGGAAATCCAACCAGTATTCTAGTTTTATATTGTGACAGTGGCCCATCGGGCGATCGGGTGTCTGTACAGAGAGCACTCATAGTGATGAAACCCTCGGGTGGTGTACCAGTAACACCAACAACCATTTGACATCGCATGCTACAACGGACCATGCACGTCAGCTGAGCATGTTGCATGAGTTCTAGAGACAGAGGCCTCTGAGGTTTCGAGGCAAGATGAACCCTCGGGATGGAGAGGATTGTCTTGTTGTGGTTTTGCAAGTCTTTTTCTTAGTAGAGACACCCATCATGTAGATGTATATTTTGGAAGCTAACCATCTTCAGGACTCAGGAGGATGATGGTGGAGCTCGATGCTCCAGGTTATTGAGGAGACGACCCATACTTATCGGGACTTTGAGAGCATTCCATAGTAGAGTTTGTGCCAATCAAACTATACACATTGCGTATTCCAAAGCTACGACATCAACATAAACGTAGCTAGACTATGTCTCAGTACTGGGAAATATTTACTATCCTCTCCTGATATATCACTGAAAGGGTGCAAGACTCTTACATAAAGTCCCATATCATTAAAATGGGGCTACTATGGGAGAATAGAGATACACCCATTTTTATTAGCATCTCGATGAAATATGGGTTTCTAGAGTGAACTATGCTGATGAAAAGTTTATTTTCCAATCAGCCACCGATTGTAATATCCCCCATAAGAAGACATGTGGCGTAGACATCTGAAGCTGGAAGTAGACAGGCAACACCGAAGCCCTAGTTGGATAGACCATCTGAAATGTGACCAGAGTATGTAGGGTCAGAGATGCAAGGATCGAGAGGCCGAGGGAGACCCCAGTGAGGAATGATCAGTTTTTCTAGCGGGGGACAGTGTCATAGATCTCCTGACTATCTGAATCTCTGGGTGGATGGTCACCTAACAGTGGAGGGGAAACTGAGGTCGCAGCAGTAGTAGGAGCATGAGCATTAGCCTGGTGGTGGAAATGACAGAGGAGCAGGACATGCATTGGGAGGTGGTTGGGATCACAAGGAACTACCCCCACCACCCCCATGTGGTCCACCATGAGCATAGAGAATAGGTTGATGAGGAGAGGCCTCGCTACATAAAGAAGAGTCTCATGATCCTGACATCCTTAGGATTATACAATGTATAATCTATATCTTCTCTACTTCAAAATCATTTCTTATTGACATATGTGTTATCAATAAAATCATTACCATGGACTTAGATTGAGACTCAATGATTATGATTGAGTTTTTAGCTCCACCAAGGCATTCAGATACTCCTATGGGAGGGGATTCATCACTCACACACTGGTACCAACAGTGTGATCTTACTATTGGATGAGAGAATTCAAGTTGGGATCTCTTATTAGTGGAGTTTAATAACAATGAAGTCATTCTAGTAACGAACTCTTTATCATTATTTCAAATACAAATTGACTGATTGAGATGTATAATGCATTGTATGTGCTATGATGGAGGCTCATTTACCTTTGATGGTGAGAAGGAAAACAGGGCATCACGAGATGGAATTTCACTCAGTAGGGTTCATCCAATTACATATCGACATTGAAGCATGACCTTCAACATGGTGGATGAGGTGCGTCTATAGTTTCCAGTAGTTTTGGATGAGTATGTGGCCTTCTTTTCATAAGAATTCCTATGACTACCTCCTCATAAAGAGGTAGACTTTCTATTTGACATGTACCCAAAAATGGAACTGATATCTACAAAAACATATAGGATAGCCCCTGTAGAACTTTGGGGATGAGGGTACTGATGGAAGACTTATAGTGTGAGGGATTCTTAAGGAATAGTGTATATCCATGGGCATCTATTGTGATGATTTCCAAGAAGGAAGTCAGATGTTTGAGGCTATGCATGGACTTCTAGGGCCAAAACCAGGTGATCGTGAAAAACATGTATCATATGTCAATGATCGATGATCTATTTGACTGATTGAAGGGAGTGAAGTGGTTCTCGATGATATAACTCATATGATGATATCATCAGCTCAGGGTACAAGATGAGGACATGCCAAAGACAAATTACATATGTAGGTATGACCATTACAAGTTCTTGGTGATGCCTTTATTTGTGACCAATTCTCTAACAGTTTTCATGGGTCTCAATAATAGGAACTTCCAGCCAAGCCATGATCAATTTTTTGTGGACTTATTTGAAGAAATAATTGTGTACTCAGCATATGAGGAAGAGAATGATGAAAACATGAGAATAGTTCTGGACACACTCTAGGAGAACCAGTTATATTAGATGTTCTTGAAGTGTGATTTATGGATATAAAACTTCCACATCATGGGACACATTACATTAGAGTATTGTGTTGTAGTGGATCCAATGAATAATTTCGATGTACTTGATTCTGATACACCCAATAGGGTTATCGAGGTGCATATATTTCTACAATTAGCATGCTACTATATGAGGATCGTAACTGATTTCTCCAGAATAGCAGAACCTATGACTTCCTTGATGGAGAACGGTAAACCCATCATGTAGTCAGAGACATGGAAAAAAGATCTTTCAACACCTAATGCATAACTAGACCATATCTCCCATCCTATGGTTTCTAGAGGAGGGCACTAACTACATGGATTGTTGTGGTGCATCCAGGACAAGGATCAGATGCATCCTGATGTTGGATGATGTATTGAATTCTTATGGATCACGAAAATTGAGGCCTTATGAGCATTATTAGGCAACTGATGACTTGAATTTGGTAGAATTAGTATTTTCATAGAAGATGTGGTGACCCTACTTGATTGGAGAACGACTCATTATTTACTCAGACAACAAGTGTCTCTGATTTGGCTTTACACAGAATGATCAAAATCCGAGACAATGACTTTGGATAGAGATTCTCTTGGACTATGAATTTGAGATAGAAAATAGTTCTGGGAAGGGGAACATAGTTGTAGATGCACATAGCTGGAGACAGAATGCACATCTACTAAAAGAGGATTCAGATTTTTATGCCTCATTCAAGATATCCTGTGTGGACTGAGATGAGACAGTATACCTCCAGTCGATGGTAGTTTCCCTTACACTCATTCAGAGATTCATTTAGGTGAAACAGAGAGAAAACAGTTTAGAGACTACACATGATTAGATATCCTTATTCTATTCACCTAACAGATATTCTAAATGTGTGGAGAAATCTATCCTTTTTAATGGATGAATAGTTGTACGAGTGGCACTACGATAGGAGGTGCTGATTGATTTACATACAACACATTTAACAGTATATCCAGGTGTCATGAAGATGTATCAAGACCTCTAACATCAGTAATGGTGGTCAGGGATGAGGAATCATGTGGCATAGTTCGTATCTCGATGCCTCACTTTCCATAAATTGATGGCAAACAACGAGTACTAGTAGGCTTTACCAAACCCTCATTATACAATAGTGGATGGGGGAAGTTATATCAATGGACATCATAATTTTGTTACCACTTATGCCTAGAAGAAACAACTCCATCTAAGTGATAGTTGACTGGCTCACCATGTGGGCCCACTTCCATTCTATTCATGAAAAGGATTCGGTAGAGATCATGGGACATCTCTGCGTTCAGCATATCGTGCATCTTCACGGGGTTCCTTTGATGATAGTCTTAGACCAGGATGCATTCTTCGAATACTGGTTGTGGAATGGATTACAAGAGGATTTTAGTATATAGATTCCCTTGACAACAGATTTTCACCTATAGACAGATGGTCAGATTGATTGGACATCCAGATCCTAGAGGATAGGCTTCATACATATGTCCAAGATTTGGGTCAAAGTTGGGAGTACCACCAACCCTTGTTGGAGTTCACTTACAACAACCTATATAACTCCACCATTAGAATGGACATTTTTGAGAATTTTTTCAGGGGATCCGAAAGATCACCCTTGTATTGGATAGATCCATGAGATCCAACACTCATGGGCCCAGATATGGTACATGCTTCCACTGAAAAGGTGCAGGTCATCTATGTTGGGATGAAGACTACATAGATCTGAAAGAAGTCATATGCAGATAGGCGATAGAGACCATTGGAGTTCCATAAGGGGGACAACATATTCTTATGGGTCTCCCCTTGATTGGGGTTTCAGAGATTTGGCCCAGGCCGTAAAATCTCACCGTGGGTTATCAGACTATTCCAAATACTTTAGAGGATTGGAAAGATAGTGTACTGCATGTCACTGCCACCACAGTTGGAGGGTGCACAATGACTTCCACGTATCCCTATAGATGAGATACGTGCATAACACATCCCACATCATCGACAATAGTGAGCTAGAGATTAATGTCTATGAGACTTTTGCAGAGTACCTATTGGAGATAAGGGATAGATAGGAACATGTTCTTCCTGGGTTGATGATTCTTCTTGTAAGGGGTCATTGGCTGGACATGAATCTCCAAGATAGCATGTGAGAAAGAGAGGCTCATATGTGTGACCAATAATCCTCTCTGTTTGTATATCCCTATCTGTAATTCATGAACGTATAGCCCAATGATGGGGATAATTTAAAGAACCAAAAATTCAATTTAACTATTTTTAATTGTCTGATATTTTTATGATTTTGCGCAAAATTAACGCATGTTATTCCAAGGCCCAGTGTCTCGGAATGAATTTTTTATCTTTTTTAGGTACATTCAATAAATGCATGGCTTGATTTTGCTATCATTTAAACCGGTGCATGAAATTGAAATCCGAGAGCACCATTGAGTCTTTAGCCCTGAGATTATCTTAAGGGAAGAATCACATCAACTGCAGTTTGTCGGGAAAAAATGTTTGTTTTTGGACATTTTAAATTATAATAATATAAAATTCTATTTCTATTTTATTTTTATTTTCTCCAAAGGATGAGCGGTATTGGAGGGAATGATGACATGTCAAGAAATTATGTGTCTTGACTCATCAATTGTGTATCAACATTGTTGTGAATTAAATAAAGTACATTAATTACTCATTTAATAAACCTGAATAAATTTTTTATGTGTTACTCACCATTTCCCCATCCTATATATAGGAGGCTCAGGAATGAGTTCTGACCTGACTTCACCATTTGGAGAATATCTGGTAATGTATTTTGACACCATACACTATCAAATGAAGGAAGACTTGGAAGTAATGATCCGGGATTGATGAACACTGACAACTCCATCCTACGAAGACACCCCTCCTGCCACATACCTTTGAACGTGGATGTACCACTGTCTGAATCTATCACCACCAATCTACGAGGTGGGGGTTTATTTTGATGTTTTATTTAGTGAATTAAATTATCTCTCACATTTTATCATGTAACGCGTAGGGAACGAGCCAAACGATCTATTCACGGACCATCCAATGCTTTGTTCTTGATGTGAACTTCAAGGGAAAATTTTCAACATGATGGAAATGCAAAATAGCATGTCATGCTATGATGAAAGTTGTCCGAGAGGCCTTTAGGGGAAGAGATCACCAGGAAAAGACCAACAGAGAACGTCTGGTGGCCCATGGAAGAAACCACTGGAACACCATACCGGCGGCGGCCGACATTGAATGAAGGAGGCCTACAACAACTAGTTTCCGGTGATTGAGAGGAAGCGTGTCGTGAAGCGCTGCAGTGGCTCGAGGCTGCAGAACCTAGATGAATGTACTAGAAAGGGTCATATCCCTCATGCACCTGAGGTAGCAATAGCCTCGACAAATGGGCCGCCACAAGAGGGGGTGGCACAACCCCGTTCCGTGTCGCTAAAGCAAGAGAAAGTGTGGGCCAATGCCCCATCGGATAGTTGAAATAGCCATGTATCTGCGGGGTCAGCTGGGAAGTGGTCCACATTCATGTAAACCAGACAGGACATGGGTCGGCCCAACGGGACGGAGCCACCTAGAAGGCTGGCTGAATGGGCCAGACCCACCTATATGGTTGGGAGATCAGTCTGGACCTGGAGCCCCATGGGCCCACTGCTACCCGACCTTGAGAACTAGATGGGCTGACCCTGATGGGTCGGACCTAGTGAACCGGGCTGACCCTTAATGGGCCGGAATCGAGCGGGCTCAGGAAGACCATGGGACCCTTTGTGTTGGGCAGACTTGACCGAGTCTAACAGGGACCATACCTAACATGCCCCCTAATAAATAAATTCCAGTAACTAACAAAATGGGTGTCTATTTGACATGTTGTTAGTGGCATTCGAACAAATTTTAGTAACCATTCCTTTTGGCTAATTCTAGTGGGCCAGACTGAGATGGGTCTGACAAAGGTCTTATCACCCATATTTCATGGAAAGTGTTGTAACTGGAAGAACAAGCGTTTGATCGACACACTGTCTGTGAAATATGGTCACATGTGACAAGTAGGTCCTTTGGAGATACTCTAATTGAGATTTTTTGGAATTTAACATGCAACCTGGGTTGGATCAAAAATGAATCCTAATGGACCCTTTTTACAAAAGTGCACATATCAAACAGACCGATTTTCAGATCTGCATGTCGTATTTCACGTTGGGACACCTATGATGGGGTTTTAACTTGGGTATTATTTTTATGAATTCTTTCTAATGAAAAAATGAATGATGTCTTGAAGTGAAGAGTCTCCCAGAGATCAGGGGTTCCTATTGTGGGAATCTATTGGTTGGATGTGACAAGATGATTATGACTGATGATGGTGGTTCAGCATCTCCCCATACACTAGAGGTTATCGACTAGCATTGTGGGGATGTGGATTTCCAGTGGGAAGACTATATCCTTATATTTATTGTGGAAAATTGAAAAAGATAACAAACTCATAAAAAAAGAAGCATATAAACTAATATTCAACATGATAATGAAAATGGTGATTCCAGTTTATACAATGCATCCATGTTATGTTGATACATATCACAAAGAAATAAACAAAATGTCATGATTTACAATACAATACTAAAATAAAGAAAGGAATCAATCCCCACGAGAGATCTCCATGAGCATCTGGAACTCCCGCTCGGTCTTTTTCTCTGAACTCCCAATTACATGTAACATCCACATGAAAATTTCCACAGTCCTAGAAACAAGAACGACTACCCAGGAACCCCAATGAAATGGTGGCCCAAATAGGGTGTGAGATATACATCTCAATAGGCTATGACCACATATTTTTTAGGGGAATAAAGACAATTCAATATAACAAATGATGTGCACATCTAACAAGTTAATTACATAATTGAATAAATAGACCACAACTCATCCAGGATACAAAGGGAAACCTAAAAACCATACCAACATCCGCCCACATCCATAATAAGAGTCTACATAAGAATTATACAAGAATATTTATAAAATGTAACACCATTCAACACTTTACTAATTTTTCTATATTTAATCATTTATTGTATCCTAGGATACCATGGGATCCCATTCCTTGATACTAACTTCATCTCATATTGATATTCTAATCATTGTCAATATTTATTTATTTAATCACATTCAACTCGAGCATGATTTATATCGCTCATTCATTTGTTAATTCATTCTTATATTATACTATTGGTGTATAAATTCATGTGTAAAACCTAAAAACCTGATTCATATATTTATAAAATTCGTGGAATAATTCCACATCTAACACCAATTTCTCATTTTGTGTAGATTGTCATGTATATCAACCTTACATATAAGAGATTAGAAAACTATTGGGGAGGAACTCTATGTCTATGTTCAAACATATACATTGGTCTTTGATGTCATACATCTCACCAAATTATCATTCATTTAAATCATTTGATAAATATTGTGGAGGTATCCAGTCTCTATATCTCAACTTCTACATTAGAATATGATGCCATACATATCACCATGTTTTCATTAATTTACATCATTTGATAACTCCCAAGAATTCTCCACATTATCACCTAAATAATATAATGGTTAGCTAGTCATTTCAAATGCCATTAGTTATTTCAATAATTAACTAATAACATAACCCATTAATTAATACATCAATTAAGTAACCAATCTTAATAATTATTATTCGATAAGTAAATATTCATATATCAAAATATGAAACATAACTTAAAGTGGATATAAATAAAAAACCATTAATTATATCATTTTTTTCAAAGAACCATATACCAATTAATCAACTTATTATTTATCTAAATTATCCAATTCATTATATTATAATTAATCCTCCGACTAACATTATATATTTCAAGGTCAAGCCCATAATTTATTTACAATTAATTATTCAATTCTAAATCCCATATTTTTGTAGTTATTTTTTTGAAATTAATTATCCAAATCAAATTTGAACTTATCATAATCAATTCTACCTATTAATTATCATTATTCAATATCAAGTAACATCATTAATTAACCCTTAATATTGTTACATTTTCAAACATCATCACATAATTCATTTCCCCCAATTAATTATCATAACATAACTAATTAAAAATTTCAATTACAATTATATAGGTTCATAATTAATACAGATATTAATTATCTAAATATATCAGATTATAATCTCATAATTAATTCTATTATTAATTATCTGTACATATCCCAACCAATACTCATAATTTCCACTTAACCAAAGTTTGTCAAAAATAAAGAGAAAAAAGTAATTTATATAACCGCATTCAAAATGAACATGTAACACTAAAAAATATGATTCATGGATGATGTCAACGCACTTCCCTTGGAAGGGTTTTATTATAAAATATGATTTTTCAATCTAACATATAATAAGAAAATTTCTCCAACATTGCAGTCATATTTACTAAAAGTTCTATATTCATGAAACTACATTTTTATCAAATAATATAAATTTTAAGGACCATACCACAAGGAATTGGTTGAACCAACACCTTATAACGAAAACTAAAAATTTCACACAAACACACACACACCTCCAAAAAATCATGTTCGCCCTTGGAATACATCGCCACACCTAACAATAATAATCTAAAACTCATAAATAGTGTGGTAAATACCAACACCCACCCAATTAATTAACCATGACTCAAAATACCCCATAATCATAAATTTAAGGGTATGAATCCAATTAAGAAGTATAAGCCCCTACCCATAAAATGATGGTGGATATCCAAATTGAGAAAACGCGTAAGCCTTCGACAAAGGATGTCAAAATACGGACCAACATGTCCTGATACACCCTCTACACTAACTCGAATCAGACGAAGGGTAGAATAAAAATTAACCTAGGGCCTTAGGTTTTTTTCATAATGTATACCAAGTGATGAAGAGTTGAAATGGATGATATGAAAAATGAATCATGTGGAGAAACACATACCTCCATGAGATAGACAACTTCCGGGAAGGAACCAGTGTGATTTGGCAAGTAGATATGTTGCTAAATTTGGAAGTGGTGCACATCTCCCTGGGAGAATGAGGTGAGGGGGTTTCACATCGCGCTAATGTGCACCCACATTTTATAATGCCAATTTTTATTATAATAACTAATAAAATAATTATGAAAATATTATTATTATTATTATTATGATTATATTTTTAATTTAAACGATTCATTGATAAATCCAATGAATCCCACATTACAACTAATTTAATTAAAATTATCTCCATGTATGTTAATTAAATAAAATCACCTCCGTAACTCATTTCATTAAATACCTTTCAACTAGTTTAATTAATATAAATCTAACTCAATGTTATTTAATTAAATTATTCCAACCTTAAATTTATTTAAATCATTTCACCCACATTTCATTAAATAATTAAATTCATCCGATATGTGAATTTAATTAGGTAAAACCCCAACTCCACATTCATTAATCATTTAATTAAATTCCCTTGAACTATATCTAATTAAATTAAACTCCCAATCATTATAATTTAACTACATTCCATCATGTTAATTTAATAAAATGAAACCCTATTTGGAATCAATAAATTAATTTCATTTTAACCATAAATTTAATCAATTAAAATTCCCCATATCATGACATTTAATTAAATACCTCATACCGAAAAACATAAATAAATAAATTAACATGTAACCCAAAATATGGAAATCCTCAATGTTTTTCTCGCAAGGTCTTGAAAACTGTGTGACAACCATGCACGACCTTATGTCTAAGTAACCTAATTCACACGGTTTGGCCCCCATGGTTTTTCTAAAAATGCACAGACCGTATGGTGCCTCTATCTCATAGATATAAAGCTAAATGGTTTGTCACATATGGTTTGATAAACCGTGCTCAGCCCGTGAAAATACCACCACCTGGTTAAATGCCCTTGGAACAATTGAGCCACCTTTATAACTTATCAATCCTTTACCAAAAATTGATATCATCAAAATTAATCTATCATATTTCTCCGAAACATCAACCTTTAGCCTAGTTTTTCATCCCACCCATCAAACAAATAAAAATGTAAAAAAAAATCATATTTTATCCTTGTTAAAAAACATCGGACTTTACAATTTTACCAACTTAAAATATTCTCATCTATATGAATCTAACAGGAACTATTTAATAATTAACCATCCCAACAATTTCATAATGTCTAATTTGAACAATTACATTGAATTTTTAAACAACAAACACATCTTTAACCAAAATCCAATCCCATAAACTTATACCTTTTAAACCTAATTGAACTCTCAGAATCCATCCGAAAACATCAAAACATCACATAACCAAGCCCACACAACAAGAGACATGATACCATCATCATCTCTTCAATTCATATTTCTATCCCAAAAACCAAAAATCACCAATTATCTCGATGACGTGCCTTTAAAAATATGTCACCACTAACAACAATTAAATAATTCCCTCACTCGACATTCTATTACCTCTCCATGTCAAGACATTTCAAGGTTGCCTTAAATTTATTGTTTCCTAGAACAAATAATAGTTCTTCCCAATGAACAACACATCCCACGTACATCCCAATTAACAATCACTTATTGAGTCCAAAAACATTTAAAACAATATTGATGTGTATAACCGATGCAATCTCAGTGTCTTGATAATGAGGTCATGATATGGGACATTCTCATAACATTCAAAAGAGAACACTAAGTGTAAACCCATGTAACCATTAAATCAATCAAACTATCACCAATAGACTCTTTAAAAATAGGTTCGTCTTCTCCTACTGATATTTCATCAACAAAATATTTATTCTTGCAACTCCCACTGAATACTTGTTTCTTCTATAAAAACAACTAAAAATCATTAAAAAACATTCTAATGCGTGATTTCCCACCTTATGTGATTCCATATAATAGAAGAATAGATCATTCACTCACAAACTGAATATTTTAGAAAAACATTAAACACACATGTCACATTCCATAATCCATGATCACCACGTCAAATTATTGTATGAAAGGTGCAACATAAATCTTTCAATATGTCAAAACACCCTATTACCAAAAGATATATAAATGCAACTTCACTACAACAACCAAACCTCAAAATCTCAAATTGGAACAAAGCATATCAATCATTAAGGCTTATACCTACCATTAGGTGGTCATTTACAAAGCATATTAATCAAACATATCTTTTGGTTATGAAAAAAATAAATAACTGGGATCAAAATCCCTCTTTTCATCTTATCCATTTCATTGAATTCATTTATACCAATAAAATTGAAACAATTTTTTCAAATCCAAAATAACTATTCCACAATATGGAAAATGCAATTTATACAATGCTCCTTGGACAAAACACACACGATATAAGAAACATCCTCTTAAACATTTTGAAATTAGTGTCATTTCTTTTTTTAAAATGCAATTTAGAATTTAAATTCCTTTCAATAAGAAGGTGACCTCGGATGGATCTGTTTAATTCAAAACATGTAGGTTCATTAAAAAGAAAACCTTTAATAGTTAATTTTTATAAAAACTCAATAGTTTTACTTTTTATCCATTTTCAAACACCCTATTGTTATACTAGTATTAGTAACATTGGTGGAAATATACCAATAAATAAGGCACCCACACACCATACCGGTGGAATTTGGATTTCATTTATCACAATTAACTTCCATTTTCCATTTGTTTAACATTAGAAGCTAGTTTTTCAATAATTTGAATACAGGGGTTACCCTTTTTCTAGTTATAAGGCACCAATTCAATTTAAAATGAATTTGGATACCATTGAAGATGTAATAAATAAAAATGATTTTATACTAATGAAACCATTTACACATCAAAACTACTATAGCATGTTATCTTTACTAATAACACAATAGCATTTTATAAAACAGATTGATGGAAAAAGGTCAGAAAATGATAAGAACATAGGAAGCATGGAATATAAACATCTAAAAAATGTTATATCTATCACAAGAATCAAGTTATCTATTGGGGAATTCTAAAGAAAATCAAAACATGGAATTATACCCAAGGCACACAATCAAAATAATTTGGAACCCAAATAATGAAACTACATGACATGTGGTATACATGTAATATTAATATCTATGTGATTAAGATGATTCTTGTAACACAATTTTTTTTCATGTTAGGACAAGGAAAATTTTCAAAATTCTCAAATTCAATATGCAACTAAAAATACACCAGTCACTCATGGTGAAATCATATCAATTGTATCCTCAAATGTTATAAACATCAATTCTTATCCTTGGCCACATGGGAATTTCCCATATATGGGGTGATCATTCCCAAGAACGACTATTAACTGAGTATCAAACCTTTCAATGTCTCTTGTCTATAATCCCAATAAAAATGTCAAAGGAAAAATGTTTGTTATCATGATCCATTGATACAACTTAGTAACGTCCTGACCCAACTTACAATCAAACCAGTAGCTGGACCGGTATCCACCAGACCTCATGTGCATCATCCTATATTCCAGGGGATGATGACGAGCATTGAGGGTCTATGAATAGCCAATGGGGAGACAATACCCTCATATTAACAGTGCATAACGAAACGAAATAATAAACTCAGAAACCAATAGAAAAATATTAAATAGTACTCAACTATATAATGAAAATGTCCAATGCCAAATTATAAAATGAATATATGTGAGGGGATACATATTATAAATCATTAATCAATAAATCATGCTTTATATTAAAATAACGATATAACGAAAGGAAATAAGCCCTAAGGGGTATCTCTATGAGAATCTCAAACACCTACTCAGTCCATTTCTCCTAACTCCCATGTACCCATATCATCCATAAGAAAAGGTCCACAATCTTGCTAAAAACAATGTCTACATTGGTACCATAATGAAATGGTGGCCTAAATAGGGTGTGAGATATTCATCTCATTAAGCTGGTAACACTGGTTCTCTAACACAATCTAGACAATACAATATAAAAAATTATGTGAAGATATAACAATGTAATAACATAACATAATAAATAACCAAAAACCAGTCCAGATTCCATTGGGACACCTGATGATGATACCTACTTTGTCTCGTAGCCAGAATAATAGTATTCATAGGAATCATACAACCATAATTATCAACAATGAAAAACTTTCAACGCTTTAACAATTATTCCCTATTTTATAATTTATTGTCTCTATGGTTACCATGGTATCCCATACTTCAATACAAGTTGCAGCTCATAGCTGAATTATAATCATTCTCAATCATTCTTTTTTAATCACATTCAACTTGATATTGATTCATTTATCTTATTAATTTAATAATTCATTCTTATATAATACTATTAGTGTTGAACGTCATGTCTAGAACCTAAAAACCAAATTCATATATTTATACCATTGGAGTTAGAACTCCATGTCTAACACATATTTCTCATTCGGTGTATATAGTCATTTCTAACACCCTTACATCTATGCTATTAGGTAATTATTGTTGAGGAACTCCATTTCAATGTCCCTACTTATACATTACTATAAGATGCCAAACCTACCTCCAATTTCTCATTCAATTACATCATTTGATAACTATTAGGGAGGAATTCCATGTCTAAGTACTAACATCTACATTTTTCTAGGATTCTATACCTAGAACCGCATTCTAATTCATTTAAATAATTTGATAACTCACAATAATTTGCCACATTATCCCATTACTAATCCTATTACTATTTAAACATTTCAACGGCCATTGGTTAACTCAATAGTTAACTAATAACATAAAACATTAATTAATTCATCAATTAGTTAATCAATCTACACAATTCGTATTCGATTAATGATTTTTCATAATTTATTATTAGAAACATTACTACAATAGCTCATAATTAATACACTATTAATTATCAAATTTAAATCAATGAATCATATAACAACTAATCCACTAATTAATTATATCAATTATCCAATTCAATAGATTATAATTAATCATCATATTAATTAATTATATTACAAGTCCAATTATATAATTAACTAGTACTCGCCCGTGCACTTGCACGGTGATATAACAGAATTCTTAGTTCATGTGTTCTCCATACGATATGGTTCAGTACTTTTATAGAGGCAATAAAATATTTTGGAATAATAAAATAAACTGGAAATGTTGTTAACTATACAATGGATGGTCATTAGTAACCTAATTAATGTAGATATAATTCATTGAATGGAAAAAACAGTTTCAAAAAAACTGCGAATAAAACATATTAAGAATATCTACATAATCTATTACCAGTATAGACAATAGAGGAAAGAAAAATTAAGAAACAATGTTGAAAATAACTGATTAATGCTTGATTATCAAATACCATGCAATTATATCATTCTTTTGGTTTCATAAATCAGCAAACCCAACTGCTGGTGGGTTATAACCAATGCATAATAGAAGCATTATCCCCCCCTTCCAGCAGTCCCCCGAGCCCCCCTGCAGCCCCATCCCCAGCTCCCCCCTCCAGCAGTCCCCCCCTCTAACAGTTAGAAAAATAATATTTTATAGCATGAAAACCGGAAAAATTTCGGGTACAGTGGTATTTTACATGACAGAGGATATAATAATAAAATCAAAATAGAAAATGAGCGGTAGAATACATTTTAAATGAATTTCCTGTAATCTATATAATGTAATATGTTTTGCACTACAATTGTAAATCTGAAAACAATAAATAAAATAACAGAAACAGTGAATATATAAGGTTACCATGTGAATATATATGGTTACCTTGTGTTTGAAGCAGCATATATCAATCTATTTTTTCAGTTTTCCTAGTTATATCTTACCATGGTATGGTGTGTAATTCAGAAATATGAGTTGTCACAATAATAGCCTATCACGAATGTTGTGTGGTTTTGCTACAATGGACCAACACTTCTGGATGTTGGTTGATAGTGATGTCAATCCCTACAACAATTAATAATATCTGAGAAAAACAAAGCAGAGAATTTGGTTCAGTGTAAAGTATATACTGATTAAAAAAGAAAAATACTTCAGAATTCTGATGTTTACCTATTTTCATATGACATCAACAAATGCAATGTGTTTTAATAAGATAAACATTGTAAGTAAAACTGAAAAAATATTCATTTATACTCCAATGATGTAATGAATATAAAATACAGTGATGAAAATACAAAAATATTATGAATAGATGAAATATTAGTAGTTGTAAGAAATCCAATTTCACTGTTACAATAGACTCCTTAACAGCCAGCACTCCTCCCCCTCCAGATCCATCCCCCCCAGGACTCACCCCCTCCAGCCACTTCATCTCCCCTCCAGCCACCCCCCCCCCTCCAGATCCATCCCCAGCTCCCCCCCCTTCCAGACCCATCCCCAGACCCCCCCCCCCCACCCTTCCAGCCCCATCCGCATCCCCCCTTCAAGCAGTCCCCCCAGCTCCCCCCCCCTCCAGCCCCCAGCTCCCCCCCCCTCCAGCCCCATCCGCATCCCCCCACCCTTCCAGCAGTCCCCCAAGCTCCCCCCCCCCAGCCCCATCCCCCAGCCCCCAGCTCCCCCCCCCCCCTCCTGCCCCCCAGCTCCTCCGCCCCTCCAGCAGACCCCCCCCCCCCCCCCCGTCCAGCCCCATCTTCCAACAACCCCCCCCCCCCTGCCCAGCACCTTCGCCCACCACTTCCCCCCTTCCCAACCGCTTCCCCCACCAGGCCCCACTTCCCTCAAACAAAAAAACGACATGCCTCAATGGATAAAACAACAGGGTCAGCCCTAGGTTTAAGGTCAAAAACATCCACTACTTTAATGAGAGTACATGCAGTGTAAAAAATGAATGACATCTCACATTTAATAAAAGTAAAATAAACTAATAATTTAAAAAATACCTAATTCTTGAAAATATACCCTTGCGGAAGTCTTCCATGATGGCGTCTTCTCCTAAATTTAGTGTCAATGACCCTGTCATTAAACAATCTGATTGTGATAAATTTGAATAATTCTTGAACATGAAGAATGAAATAAGTTATGTTCTCAGTTGGGGCAGGCTGGAGGGGAGGGGAGAGAGAGAGAGGGGCTGGGCAGGTTGGAGGCAGGGGGAGGGGAGGAGAGGGTGATGGCAGGGGGTAGGGGGTTGCTTGGGGGAAAGGTTGGGCAGGAGGGGAAGGGAGGGGCAGGGGCTGGAGAAGCTGGAGGGGCGCGGAGGGGAGGGTGATGGTAGGGGGAAACGGTTGCCCAGGGGGGGGGAGGGGAGGGGAGAGGCAGTTGCTGGGCTGGGGGGGGGGAGGGGAGGGGCTGGGGCCGGCTGTGCTGGAGGGGAGGGGAGGGGAGGGGCTGGGGAGGGCAGAGGCGGTTAGTGGGCAGATTTTCAAACCCTCACCTAGTTGCTACAGTTTTCCAATGTTAGGCGCATCAAAAGGATGAGCCATAGGTTCCCACCTATAAGTAATCATAGAAAAAAAATTAAAAGCATATGATCAAACATTTTATACAAAAACATTGAAATTTTGATGAATAATACCCTAGAGGTGGGAAGTACATGAAGAAGATGCAATAGAAACATCACCTTCAAATCAGCAATGGTCACCCCTAAAGGGAAACTGGAAGTCGTTATGCCCCGATGTTTGGATTGTAGGCCGTCTGACGAGATTAGCATGTCCAATTTATACATTACATGATCCCCTGCTCTAAAATACACGATCCACTACTATAAAAAATGATCTACTGGAAAAATCATGATCCAGTACCAAAAAAACTGAATGTTACACTCCTTACAGGGAAAACATGTTCCACTACTGAAGAAAAATACATGCTCCAATCTACTGTTCAGAAAATGTAAGATCCACTGCTAAAAAAAACAATCCACTGGTACAATTAATGTAAAGTCACATTTAGTATAACTAAATGTAACTAACAACTCAAATAAAATATAATGATCATGAACACCATAAAATGACAGTAAGGTTATGTTGTACCAAAATCTATTGAGTCCATAAAAATCCGATAAATTAGTAATCATGAAGTGAAGAAAACCGTCCAACATATTGGGAAATGCAGAATACAACAAAATGCCCAGATTGAAGTAATGTCCAACATTAAATCACCAACCTAAGAAATCTATAAAAAACATAAGAAACAGTGCAGCATTAGAAACCTACAGCATTAACTTCTAGTAGCAGAAACCTCAAGCATTATGATCACATTAATGGGAAGTATTTCATCAGTGTAGATGTATGTTTACCTTCTATTTCCAGGATGAGTTTTCAGTCTTTTTTTTGGTTCTCTTGTTTATATATCCCTTCAGCATGCTCTGCAAATCAGTAGATGGACATGTTGTAGGCACGATGTCTGGAAATGTCTGGACAATATCTTCTACACCATTATAAATATCAAAAGAACGTGATAGATTTTTCTAAAGAGAGGTTTCATGTTAGAATAACTTGAAACTATAGAGTAGAGCAATTAAAAGCAGTGAAATTAAGAGTTGCGCAACCTGAATATGTAGACTGTTTTTTACCAGCACATAGATGTAATAACTACGTACATCTATGATTTATAAATATTTAAAAATCATATTTCACGACAGTAATGCATTGTGTTGTTATATTAATGGAAATAATTTAGGAGTAATAGAAGATAACATATGTATACACTAGTAGAACACGGGTTGAAGGGTGAAGTATGTAATCCTGTATCAGTGTTTAAAGTGCCAGGAGAAGACCCCACTGTTTGATGAGCCTACGAGGAAATGTAAAAAGAATATATCAATAATCTGAAATCCATTGTTAGAAACACATAGTAATGTAATTGAAAAACAGTTACCTACATATAATGATCTACACTACTTACTATAGAAGAAGAACTGCTTTGATAAGCCTGTGTATTATTGACGAAAATTGTAAGGTATTCTGACTTGTTGGGTTTATAGATAACTTGAATTAAATATAGACTGACGTGTTTATGTTATAAGACGTCATTTTAGAGGTTTATGTACTTCTCATTATCATTCATATAAATGGCTTTGTAACAGTTTTTCTCAGATGGGCGATGACGATTCTTAATATTATAATCTGTCGGGTCAATTCCCAACAGAAAATTTCTGCTTTTGAAGAAGTTCAATTCCTGAGGGAAACCAAACTCGTCATCGTCCTAATAAAAAAACCATTGTCAGTGTAATTTTAAATATTTCAAATAATTTTAAAAGAGAATACATAAGGATATGCATTTACCTGTAACAAATTAGCTCTCAGTTGCACTACTGTTTTTTGTATGTATTGCATGACATGTTTTTCAAACAACACCACAGAAAAAGAGTCTGTCTTGTTTGTAACCATTAGTTGAACTCTAAACCTATTGGAATTGTTATTATGACTACAGTTTGAGTATCATTTGGAATGTGCTGCTTAATGAAGTAGCATAATGATAAAAATCTATTTTTCCAGCATTGAATACATGAAAACCTTGGAATAATGCATGTAGGTGAGGACTTGCAGGACATGCAGCAAATGCTTCCATCTATAATCTACACTTTCTTCATGCACAACTGGCATGATTCATAGAACCAATTGTGGGTGCTTTGAATTTTCTGAACTGTAACTGCAATTAAGCACCTAGTACTCTGCAGTAGATTAATTACATGTTAATATAGTATTTTGTATAGGACAATAGTTAGCACATAATAATATTGCATAATCAAAAAATGGAAAAGAATTGAATACTTCTAACCTGTGGACAGGTTTTCACATCTAAAATGGTTGTCTTGTTATTCCAATATGGTATTTGCATTGTTTGGTTGGGAGTTGTTGGTGATGTGGTATGTGCTGGTGATGCTATTATCACAGCAAGCCTGGAAAAAGCCGATCAAGAATAATGTAAGTAAACACTAAAAGAATTTCCATAGTACAGTTTTGACGATGAGATAAATAAAATATTGTACTTCGAAAGAAACGTAAGATACACAATTACCTGTTTTTGAAGTCCTCAACTGGTGGTAGGTTTGGGTTGTAGAGAATCCTGGTTGCATTAGCAGTTGTTGTGACAAGAACAGAGGCTAAAAGCCGTATGAAGTCAGGATTATATTTTTGTACATTAAAACCACAATTTTGAAAACACCAAGTAGATAGATTGAGATTATGAACTATAGACAGAAACCATACTCGTCAATTTCTTAACCCGGACAAGTTGTAATATCAATATGGTAGTGGGGTCTGAGTTTTTTTCCATGTACCGTGACATTTCAAATGCAAAATTTCCCCATAAGCTGCAGGTAATTCGCAAGCGTCTGCAAATAAAACAAAATGAGTAAATTAGTAGTTTTTTTCTGATACAGCTGTGAAATGAAATCAGTCCAAAAAAAGTACCAGTCATCCTCTAAAACAATCTGCATTCTGTGGTTCGAAGTGCCCATTGATTGCATTGGATGTGAGTAACGTAGGACTCCAATTATTTATAAATCACAGTACATAGAAACAATGTTTTTGTGAAAAACATTTGGCTGAAGGGAAATACATTCTGCATGTTAATTTAACAAAACTTGGTCAAAGGTAGTGTAAATAGGTCGTATTAACCACATGTACCTATTAGATGTTCCTCAGGGACTTTGTACTGAATTATGTCATCAAATGAAGTAAAATGAAAACTAAAAAAAGGTAGTTGTACTTCACACGGACGAACAAACGTCGTCGATGCGAACATGATTCGACACGGGTGTCTTGATGCGAGGTAACTTCCTAGATTGGAAGCTATTTGGGTGTTCTGTACAATATAGCATAGTCCCTCGACCAACAGTTGTTTGTACTTAGAGATAAGTTGACGATTCGTAATGGTACATTGAATCTTGGTTCCCTGCATATAGTATGTTTCGTTGTTGGTTAATGAGGAATCATTACAAATTACAAGGAACGATAACATTATTTATATATATATATATATATAAATGCTCTCATCATAGGTGACAGACAGTGAAAATAAATAGTAATGTCTTGTTGTAAGGAAAACTAACCTGGATGTCGCAGAGTACAAGATCAACAACAACAACTTCATTGGAGTATTTGGAAGACGAATTGAACCACATGTTGAGGACACGAACTTGTATTCGTAGTGTTTCATCGTCGTCTGGGCTGATCTCATTCAGCATGGTTATTGAGCGTGACATATTTCTTACTGTACATAATCAGTATGTGTTCAAATAATACATATTAAGCATGTAAAAACTCCATGACAGTAAACAAAATAATTTTCCAGCGTAGAATAAATCACATAGAAATAATTTGAAATGATACCTAAGACAAATTCTGAAAGATTTCCTTGTATAAAATATTTTCTGTGTAACTGTTGGACTCAGGACTAGTACCTTCAACTACAATTTTCAACCCAGTAGCCGATGTGACTCTAGACACTGCAACATATAATTGACCATGAGAAAACACTAGTTTCCGAAGATAAAGCCCAACTGAAGACAGTGATTGACCCTGACTTTTATTAATAGTCATCGCATCAGAAACTGTCAAAGGATATTGTCTTCTTTGTAGTTTGAATGGCCATTTACTATCAGAGTGAGTCATAGTTAATCTTGGAATGAATGCTGAATTTCCCGAATGGCACCCATTTAATACTTCAGCGCCAACAACATGTTCACCCAAGTGTGTTACTATCATTCGAGTTCCATTACACAGACCAACAGATTGGTCCACATTTCAGAGTAACAGAATAGGAACACCAATTTGAAGTGTAATTTTGTGCACTGGTAACCCATAGACGTTTATACAATTCAACATGTCAGATGTGTAAATATTTTCTGGTTTGTCTGTATCAAAACCTGCATTGCAAACAGAGTCTGAGCTGAAGTAATATTTGTTTTCACCGCCAGTGAGGCTCATCATATATTCATTTACTTCTTGTATGACATCACGGGTTGGAGCTAAAATTCCACGGTCTTGTAGATATGATCTATCTCTATGTCTGCTAGGGAAACCCGGGTATGTATGGTTGACGATTGTAGCCATGGCATTAACACTGTCTGTAAGAAGAAACATTGACGGAATTGGAATGAGTGCTTCACCATCATTTGGTTCTCCAATTCGACCTTCACCAATATCTAAGGTCCATTTTGCAAAATCCTTTAACACATCCGCATCAGGAGTGCTAGTAGTAGTATGCAATCTCATGTTTTTTGTAAGAGACAACACCCGATAGTGTTGCCAAAGAAACGATGACTTCACACTTGCGTAGACAATGTCACATCGGTTTCCTCTCGGTATAACTGGCAATATTTTCCTAAAATATCCTCCGAGGACAACTGTTAATCCACCGAATGGAAAATTCTGAGAATTATCATTCCTGACAGTCATAATGTCCCTAAGAGTACGGTCTAGAGCCTCAAAACAGAATTTATGAATCATAGATGCCTCATCCCAAATGATGAGCTTAGTCAATTGCAGAAGTTCTGCTACGTAACTCCCCTACTGAATATTACAAACTGATTGTTCAGTAATGGAGATTGGAATACGGAACATGGAATGCGCTGTTCGTCCACCAAGCAACAGTAGTGAAGCTATTCCACTCGATGGAACTGCAAGTACAATTGATCCCTGTGCTCACAGTAATGATGTTAATACTCTCCAGATGAACGTTTTACCTGTGCCTCCATAACCCTGCAAGAAGAAGAACCCCCTGAGTTGGTATTCAGTGAAGAGAGGATGGTAGACATAACATCTTTCTGTTCATCTGTAAGCATACTTTGTAAACGGTTTCCATCTTCTAGAAGTGTTTCTCTATTGTAATTCAATTCTTCTGCAATTAAATGATTTGCAGTGGCATCAGAATCTGAATCTGAAAGTGGATTAGGAGGAAATAAATGAAGTGCTCTTCCATTGCTCTGTAAAATGCGGTCTATCTCTCTCAAAGCATACGTTTGTATCTGGTGATCTGTGAGTGTCAAATCTACAATGTTGAGGAATAATGTTAAATAGTAGTACGAGTAACCGCTAACGAAGTCATTACAACATCTTACATTTAACTGAATATAAGAAAAATAGTTGAAGCTGAAAAACGTTGATAGAAAACATCAGTACGGATGGCAATGTAATGTGAATAAAACACATAGGTTCTTTGAATTTATTAAATTGCAGAATATTTGTACAGATTCTTATATTGTAGTACAAATGGCACTGTCATCTGAACAAATGATATATGAATATGTGGATTATGTGTACAGAATTGTACAGTTTAATATATATTCAAATTATATTTGAACACCAAGGCTGTAAATTCTGATGTACTGGATTATACTGAATAAAACATATATGTTTATTGAATTTAAAAAAATGCCGAATTACTATACGGAATCCAATATTGCAGTGCATAAAGAAATGTAATGTAAAGAAATGATATAAGTATATGTGCATTATGTGTACAGATTTGTACAGTTTAAAATATATTTAAAATATATCTGAACAGCAGGGCTGTAAACTTTGAAGTACTGGATTATATTGAATATAAACAAATTTATAGAAGTGATTAATTTACAATGAATGCACATTCAATTTACTACGAAGTATTACATGTTTTTTTAATGTTTGATGATGCAGATTATTTATACAGATTCATGAATTTCAGTACAGAAGGCTATTTAATGTTACTAAATTATACATTAAAGTGCCAAATATCTGTACAGCATCGTACAGATTTTATGTATGCTAGAATTACTGTAATTGTATTTGAAAAGAAAGGCTGCAATCTTTGTTGTCACAAACTGTGGACAATATACATATGTGAATTAGTGCACTGAATTTTTTTTGAGTGTTTACAGAGCAGAATAAATAAAGTCAATTGAAATATAAGAATGCTGATCAGAGGGAATAAATAATTAGACATTGGGAAGACATAAAAAAGAAAACTATGAAGCAGGAACATGACTAAATGTGCACCTGGAATTTCTGGGGTCCTTCTCTGTATATATAAAATGTCTTCTGATAGTATGTCTTTGGTTGCATCCCAGACCATATCTGGGCGAGATATGTTATTTCAGATTAGCATGTTGACGAATAGTTTGCGTACATGTTGTCCCATTCCCCAAGAAGACACTTCTTTTATTGCTTCAACAAACTCTCTGTCATCTGTTAGTAGTCCCATAGCAGAGAAAGCCTCTCGAAATGTACCATGCGTGATGCTGTTTACAGTCCTCATATACTCAAAAGAAGTTGCAACTTTGATTTTTGTTAGAAGTATTCTCAAGTAGTAGAGTTCACCTGTGGTTTGAGGCACATAGTACAGTCTTCCAATACAGAATCCTTGTTTCCAGGGATGCCATTTTCTATCTTGAGAGTGGAAAACAAATCTAGTTGGATACTCTGCAAAAGTTAACCCGCTTCCTTCTGGGTAGTTAATATATGCTTCGAACCAAGAGGTTAAGATTTAATGAGAGCTATTTCTATGATTCAATACATCTTCAATGATATCGGAGTCCAAGAAGGTGACACAATTCTGTTGTGGAAAATGGAAATGCAACCTCTCAACTGGTGGATATCTGTAATGGATATCATATGAAAAATTCCTCCAACATGCCTCACAAGGAGATATGTAATGACAATCATAATACATTTTTATCTCATCTACCGTATTATGTGTGGACTGTTCGTTGTTTCCGACATAGAGTGCTGCCATTACCCGGTCATTTCCTTTGCTAATATACTTAAACTGGTATTTGATTGAAGATGACTGATTACAAACTTCAATGTTGAGATGTGCATGGTACTTTAATAGCAACACCGAATTGTATGGGACTACATAGAGATTATCCAGAGGAATGTTGTTTTTCATAATAGTTCTTTTCTCATCCCTTCTCCGATAAACGACACAGCCATCCTCATCTACTGTCGTATTTTCAGCAAATTTTTTTGGAAACAATTTAGCACATTTATCATGTTTCATGAAAGGTGATGATCTGTTGGCAGCACCGCAGGGGCCGTGGAGCATAAAGCTCTTGACAAATTCATGTAGGTTTGGGCAGGCATCTTTATCCGGGATTCAGCACTGACGTATTTGTTTATAGCCAACGGAGTGTTCACTTTATTTTCACAGCAGAGGAATAATAAGATGTGAACGTGAGGCAAGCCGCGTTTCTGAAATTCTACAGTTCGAACAACTAAATGGAAACAAAAGTGCCATATTCTGTAAGTGATGATAAAATTGCATGGAAAATATTATTTGATATATGCAAGTAGATGGTTACATGCCCTTGAATTTCCAAAGAAACATACTTCTCGTAAATCTCTCATTAGATATTCAAGCTTCATATTGAAAACTCGAGATAGAATTTGAGGTGAGTCTACTGGTCGAAGGTTCTTGTATCTTAGATACCGAGTGATCTCAGGCCACATTAGGTTACATGTAAAGGTTAGAAACAAATCTGGATACCCTGCCCAATTACAAATAGATATTGCATCTTGGTAATTTTGGATCATATACCTTGGACCACCTGTGAAGGATGAAGGCAAAATGATCTGACTGCCGCATGAAGAACCTTCTATGTCGCCTCGTAGAAATGCATCTTGCAAGCCGTTGTATAGATCTACCCTCAATTTCTTTTGATTAAAGCGAATGAATGATAGTCTCTTAGACTCTATCATCGTATTAGCATCAACAACGAACTGCTACAAAAGTCTTCTTGAATGTATTAGTGTTGAAGATTGATTCTCACGGAATTGAAGGTGGAAAGAGAAGTACTCTCTCATGGTAACCTTATTAAATTTTGTACTTGTTGTGAAAGAAGTTGGGCGATGTAGAATGTTGTCGACATATCCATCACTACCATCTGTGAATATCAAGGGATATTGCAATGGAAGATATAGTGGGTGCTTCTCATCAATTCGTTGAAAATCACCAGTTTTGGTATGAATAATTATATCACGCTCTTGGTTGAGATCTTCAACATCAACGACGATAAACATTGCAATCTCAGAATTATTTGGTAAGTTATATGTACTGGGATTAGTTTCTCTTCTCTTTAGCAGATGTAGTTTCAAATTCTACACATCCTGATGTTGAAGAACATCCCTTGCACATCTGAAGTGTCTAGCTAATCCATTGTTGTCATGAAGCATTTGTTGCAGGTTTTCGACTATGTCGTTGTCAATACGAGATTGGACATTCTGATTTTCTGAGCTGTATGCAATAGGTATGTTAATACAGAAATAAGACAGAATGAGAAATAAGTCGACAACAGATAAATGTAGCGATACCTAAACTCGCGAACCCTATTCTGACATTCATGTGCTCTGTCATACACGTATAGTTGTGCAAATCTCGGTCGGTGACCATCTGGTGGACATAAAATTCCAATACGATGGTTGTTTTGTCCATTCAATCTGAATATACATGGAGATCCACCCTTGTTGATAGACCTATCAATCTTACCACCCATAGAAGTGAAAGAAAGCATGGAGTTGTAAATATGTAAGTTTTCCTGGAATGCTCTTGCTACTGTGGATTTTGTATTGAAGAGCAACATTTCTAGATACGGTGGAGACGCTGGTATAAAGCTCAATGAAATCTTTCCCATAACACAACATGCAGAGAAACGTTGGCTTTGTCGGTTGCTACATTTTCTGTTTCTTTCATCGAACCACATTAAAGCATGACAGTACTGACAGACGTAAGATGGGTGACCAATGTCTAAATATCCTGGTTGAATAAAAATATATAGTAGCTGTCAGTACTTACAAAGTAGATAACGTGCGCGGTATTTTCCTCCATTATTTTGTTACTATTAATGTTGAAAAAATTAGTATGCTGGCCTGTGTTATCTGAAATCACCTGTTGTACAGAGCAGCCTGCAACAGTAACCCATTTAATACCGAAATCACTTAGTATAAATATGATATTACTGTTGTTAGTACCTAGGGTTATTCGTTAAATACCTGTAGTGCTTCTTGTACGTTGTATTCCACCATTGATGTCGTAATTTGTTTCTGAACTGTTAGAAACTGCTGCTTGTGGATGAAACAGCACTGTACGATGGTCTGTTATTTTTTTTATAAAACAATATAAGAAAAAAAATGTAAGCTAATTGAAGTGTGGGTGCGTGTGATGCTGTATATTTGTGTTAAATACGACGTTGAACCTGTAGATGATATATTACTATATTCCGTGTTATTTGGTCGACTAAACCTGCAACAAATGGGAAAGTAAATTGTTAATTTTGGAAGATTCCGTAATAATTATAGTAATATTTAAATGCTGAATTATGTGCTTACATTGTCAACGATCCCGGTGATGAATTTGACAGATTGGTATCATCAGTCACGATCGCTACCGAAAGTGTAAAGGAAATAGTTAGATGAATAATAGCCCAGTATTGTGGTGTACAGAATGGTTTTAGCAGATATGTGTCACCAGACATACAATATGGAGTAGGAGTGTGTATGAGGGAATTTGTTCTTTGCCTTCGATTGTTCGCTCCCACAACGGATGATGTCGTACCTGATGATTGATGTTGCACTGTAGACGAAGTAATTGAAGACAAATAGCTTATGTTAGTAGATATAGTGGATTTGAAATTTATGTACTTACATACTAAAATTTGAACAGATGTAACCATTGATAGATAGTGGTTGTAATGGCGTGCGTGTGACTCCATTTTCACCGCCATGTGTAGATTTCAATGAAGCACTTCCGGTAGATGATGACATTGGCACTGTGTCATCAGTTCATTATAATAATTATTGTATTATTACATAATTGAAAGAAGTATCGGGTGAAGGTATTAGTGAACTCACAATTGTGTCGTTCCCTCATGTGAAATCGTATTTGGAACCTTGCATCTCTAGAGGTCGATGAGCAGTGGAGGTTTTCGTTAGTTATGAGCGCTATCGAAAGTTTGAATGGAATAGTTAGACCATGTCTTGGTTTTCATGCGGTGT
The DNA here is from genome assembly GCA_963277665.1 of Viscum album. NCBI lineage: Eukaryota > Viridiplantae > Streptophyta > Magnoliopsida > Santalales > Viscaceae > Viscum > Viscum album. Next base: position 144,029,937 of record OY728133.1, on the reverse strand, counting down.
GCAGTATGAAAATTGCAGATAATGGTCATTATACTTACAGAAAGGGATAGGAGACTGTTTGAAGGCATATGATGTTTTCTTCCGCTTCTTTGCATTTGCGATAGATGTTCTCCCTGTATCGGACTGTTGTTGAACTGCTGACAAAGTAGTTAGAGAGCGATATATTTAATTAATATGCAAAGTATTTAGTAAGTGAGCGATTTATGCAGTGAAATGTAAACAGAACAGACCCGGTATAGACGCTGCTGTTAGTGGCGTTAGTGGGACTCCACCTGCACTCCCATTTGTAGAATGCATGTCCTCAGTTATTATGAAGTGTAATAAAAAAAGTATGGATATAGATAATATAATGTAAATATAACAGACCATTGACAGACAATGGTGTTAGGGGCGTCCGTATGACTCCATCTGCACCGCCATTTATAGAATGCGGTTCACTTGTTAGTGCAGGAGAGAGATTTGTAGATGTCATTGATGGACTTGAAGTTGTTGACACTGCAAGAGTGACAAAATTAGGTTGTCCATATGATGGAATAAAGATATGAAAGAAACATGTATAAAACTAAGTCGACGGTAAACTCACAGTTCCGTTGTTCCATTGTTATCACTCTTCTCTGCAACACATCATTCGTAGAGGTTGTCGAGGAGCGAATTGTTTGGTTCTATATCTATATATATTAATGTAAAGGAGTGTACTAACACCATTGTGTGGAAGGAGAGCATTAAATAAATTGTAGTTCAAATTGTGATTGAAGACTCAGAATTTTCTAAAGATATATGTGTGCAACTATATGTAACTGTCAGAAATTTATAAACAAAACATACCTGTATTATTTTGTGGAAGGTGCAGGTTGCACTTATTGGCAAAGAAATCCAAATGGATAGAAGTATGAGGCCCGTATAATGTGTAAGGTATACTCACATTGTGAAAATAAGCAGCAGCAGAAGACGGATCGTTGTCAGGTGGAAATCGTTGTCAGGTTACTGGGTAATACAGGATTCATAGTCAGTTGAATGATGTAGGTTGCATGATTTAGTCTACTTAAAGAAGACTGTTACCTCAGTGAAAATAGGGTTGTCGGTTGTTCCAGTGCAAGCTGTAGTTGTCGCCGGAACAAGGAAACCGCACGGCGCATGTCGGGTGGTGATATGGCCGTCGACGCTGGCGCGTTGCGTGGCGAAAGAATTTGCTACGGGAGAGAAATTAATGGAGGAAGATGGTACCCTCGCTGCGGGTTCAAGAAGGTTGAAATCGGGAGCAGTGGGAGGAGGTAGCAGGTTCAAATATCCTACCGGACTTAGTTGGAATTATAGCACTGGCCGGAACAGGGAAGCCCCAGAGCGGATGTCTGCGGTTGGAGCTGGTTCACGCGTAGCGGGCTGCAAATAATCGAAATCGTGAGAACCAGGAGGAAGGAGCAGGGAGGAAGATCCTACCGGCCGTCGGAGCTGACGGTCGTCGTCGGAGAAGGTTGCTGTAAGCGGGGACCTGCGGGAGCGATTAGCCGGCATAGGGTAACCTAATGGAAGAGACACGGGAGGGGGCGAAGCGAAAGAGGTAACAGGTTTGAGTGGGAGCCGAAGCCCGCGATATCGGGTAGGGCACGACCGAGATTTTGGATGTACATGGATGGTGTATTGGTAATTGGAGGTATGGAAGTGGTGACGTGGGAGGCTGTTGGGGCGACACGTAAGCATGGAGGTACCCAGCCTTAGTAGATATAGTAGATTCACTATTAATTATTCAATTCTAAATCTGATCCTTTGATAATAAATTCTTCACAATTAATTATCCAAATCATATATCAACTTATCATAATTATTTCTCACAATTAATTAAATATTATCAATATCAGGGAAAATATTTAATTTGCCATTAATTATCTTACATTTCCATATATTATCAGATAATTAATTTCCCCCAATTAATTATATTAACTTAACCAATTATATGTTTAAATTACAATTCTCTAGTTTTATAATTAATTCACAAATTAATTATCATAACATATCCAATTAAAATATAATAATTAATATTTCATTAATTATCTCAACGTATCTCGCCCAATAAATATATATTCCACTTAACCCATGTTCGTCAACAAAAAAGGGATGAAATAGTAATTCACTTAACCAAAAGATAAAAAGACAATTCACATTAATCATTATTTATTTAGCATGATGGAAACACACCTCAATTGAAGGGGTTTTATTAGAAAATGTGATTTTGTAATATAATAATTATTAATCAATTTTATCCAATATTTCTATCGACATTACCCAAAGTAGTAGATTATCAAAAACAAAATTTTTACCAAATAAAATCATTGTTAGGAACCGTACCTCAATGAATTGACTGAACCAATTATTTCAAACATAAACATTAAATTTCTCACACATCTGCTCCTCTTCAAAAGCATGGACACACTCGAAAGTCATCACTAAACCTAAAAAAATAATCACCACTCATAAATAGTGCTGATAAGTCCAAGGAGTACCCAATTAATCCACCAAAACTCAAAATACACATTAATAACTAATTTAAGTGTGGGAATCTAATTAAAGAGTATAAAACATTAACCAACTATGAAGATAGTGAACCAATTTAGGACAATCCACCATGCCATTTGAAAGAGTTGTCGAAATATGGACCAACATTTCTGAGACATCATATACAACACCTAGAATCAGAAGTAGCGGAGAAAATGAATTAATCCCAAGCCTTAGGTATTCTGCATAATGGAGACAGATAGAAGAAATGTCTAAATGGCTGATTAGAAGAATGAAACATGTGAAGGACATACCTTGACAAGACAAACACATTTTTTGAATGAACTACCGAGATCCGGTGCGTGGAGAGTGAGTAGAGTTGGGTAGTGGTGCACCTAAACAAGGGATAACGCGGGGAGGGGGTTGAGCCTCACCATGATGTGCACATCCCTCTTATAAGAAAAATTATTTTAATAATAATTAATAAAATAATAATATTAATAATAACCATATTATTATTATAATTTTAATTTAACGGATACATTGATAAACCCCATAACTATCCCATTTCACATCGTTTAATTAAATTCCTCTACAATGAATTTAATTAATCAAAATGTATCCTAACTAATTTAATTAAATTACCTTCAATATATTTAAATAATACAATTCTAACTCATCATTATTTAATTATATTCTTACAACCTAAAATTTAATTAAATCATTTCCCCCAATTTACAATAAATAATCAAAATAATTGTATCCTTGAATTTAAATCCGTAAAAAGCCAACACCACAGTTATTATTCATTTAATTAAATTCAATTAACCTTGATCTAATTAAATGAAATTCCCACTCATTATCATATAATTAAATTATGTAACATTAATTAAATTAAATAAAAACCTGTTTTCCATCAATTAATAAAGTTTTATTTAAACATGAATATAATCAATTAAAAAACCACATATCAAGACATTCAAATAAATACCTCCAAGATAGAAAATTAATTAAATAAATAAACCAAAAATCCGAAAATGGGTAAGTCACATGGTTTGTCTCGCACAGTCTAGCAAACCCTATGCCAACCATGCGGAAACGTCTGTCTAAGGAACGAATACCACACGGTTTGTCCCGTATTGTTTTCCTAACTATGCACAGACCATACGATCACATATGTCTCACCATTAGAAAGCTGCATAGATTGAACCACATGGTTTCACCAACCGTTCTCATCATGTGGGAACAATACTACTAGGTTTTTTTCTCTCAAAACCCATTGAGCCACCAATACAACATTTTGAACATTTACCCAATCCTATTATCCACGCTTTTAAATGGTCCAATGTCATGAAACATCAACATGAAACATGGTTTCAAGACCGACCCATCCAAAAAATCAAATTGCTCAAAAATATTGTATATTAACCGTGATAAAAAAACATGATACAAATAAGCAATATCCATCATAAAAAATTATAAGTCATTAAACGGGAATTTGAGATATAGAGTTCCCTTAAAATAATCACAGCCGACAAGGTAAAAAAATATTGTAAAAGTATTTATATGATATGTTTGTAAATAAATATATAATAATTCTATTATATCACATAATAAAATCATGTGTTGAATATTCCCAACTTGTGAAATGATTTCATGAGAATGATCCTCACTCAAAGAGTTCTTGAATAAGTTACTGAAAAATTACTAAAAATTTGGTAATTATTTCATCAATATAAATTTTTGAAATGGAATATTATTTTTCTTATAATAACAGATAAAATAATAAAAATATTATAAAACTAAATCAATGTTTAGTAAATAACCCATACAAGGATGAAATTGTGAACAAAATATTTTATGTCCCAATGAATGTGAATTGAGACCCTGAAAATGATTACAACATTGTTATCTATTATATTTATCAATTTTTATTAATATAACCTAATATGATTTCTAAAACCCAATTAATATCATTAATATGTTAAAATACGTTATATTTTTTGTATTCAAACAACATAAAATAAAAATTAGTTCACAAATTTAAGGCATGTCTTGTTAATTTGAAAATGTGACCAAGAAACCATATACTCTAATAATGAAATCCATTAATTAACTTTTACTTGTTATATAATAAATATAGATATACTGATATCATAATGAACCAATTGATGGATTTAAATTTTCATTTATACTCTTGATATATATTCAATCTCTATAATAATTAAAGTTAGTTTCGTTTTTTACATATTTTCCTACATCATATGTTTGTACTACCGATATTTTATAGTAATTGAATTATTTTAGTTTCTATATAAATTAAATATACAATGTTCCACACTACGGGAAAAAGACCTATACCCAGGGTTCAAAACCGTGGGTATAGCCCCCAAAACCGTGGGTATAGCATATACCCACGGTTTTGGGAATCGTGGGCTGGAATGGTGTCGGTATAAGGGTCCTAGCCTATACCCACGGTTTGTAGAACCATGGGTATAGGGGTGTGAAATTTGGCACACGCTCAAACAGTATGGCACACAACACACCCTATGGTTTTCAAACTGTGGGTTTTTTATTTATTTTTTCAAAAAACTGCGATAGGGAGGTTTCGAACCCGCACCATGGGAGGATTCTCATGGCCGCACTCCACCGAAGGACCAATCGACCTGTAAATTTTTTTATATGTAAATATGTCTGAATATATATATTAATCCAGTGTATTTAAATTCAACAAATGCTAACTGCAGGGTTCAAAATTGTTTCATGCACAAGGCATCGCGGCCGCACTCCGCCAACGAACAAACCAAGTTATTATACATATTTGTTATATGTATATATATTTTCGGATTTATATTAATATTATTCAAGTGAGGTAATTAAATTAATAAAATGCGGCCAGGGTGTTTTGAACATGCGACCTGCAACATCCAAGGCAAAGAGTTTACCAATAGAGCTACTAAATTCTTGAAAATATATATTTCTATTTACCTAAATATATTAATCTAAACCATGAATAAATGTCTCCCCGCAAATTCTTTTTCTGTCTCCCAACTAATTTTTTTCCTCGTCATAACGCATGAAAGCTATACCCACATTTCTGGAGAACCATGGGTATAGGTCTATAAAAAACTGCAATACCTACGGTTTTCAGAAACCGTCGAAATAGGTCTTCAGAAAATAACCTATTCCCATAGTTTTGGAGAAAATTGTGGGTATAGGTCTTAAAAGAAAACTATACCCGCAGTTTTTGGCACAACCATAGGTATAGGCACACATACTATCCCTATACCGACAGTTTTGCGAAAAACCGTGGGTATAGACCTATTTTCCAGTAGTGCCACATTAATGGTTAACTAGTTATAAATTTTAATAATTTTTTATTTTCCCAATTTCATTCATTTATTTCATTTGCTTTTATCTGTGATGATAAAATTGATAACATGATTGTTTTGATGATTATTGATTAATTAATTGCGTTTTCATAATTAACATGTTTTGTAATAATATGACAATTCGAGAAAGAAACAATATTTTTATTGACATATTTATATTATATTATTATAGTAGTTACATTCTAGTGGTCTTCAATTATATCAATTTTCTGAATTGTTCAATTAAGTGGTCAGACCAACCCAAAAATAATCATTCCATTATTAATGGATTTCATGGTGTAGTTTTGTTATAATATCATTTTATAAGAATAAAAATGTAATAATATTTTATCTATGATATTTAAAAAACAATAAAAATTGAATGTTTACAAGGTAATTATTTTAAATATTCAATCAATATAATTTTATTGAAAAAAAATATTTAATATTTAACAAAACATTTTTACAAATATGTTTTTTTTATTTATGTAATTTTTAAAAAATTTGGAAACATTCAATTTTAACTAAAACCTCAATGTTTATAAAATAATTCTTATGTTATGCTCGATAGTTCATTTTTGTTTTGTTATGTTTTTCCTGAATCATATATTACACATTAAGATTTGATGAAAACTATGATTGTTTCATATTGGGATGTTACCACATAATCGAAATATTGAAGACAAATTAGAGTATGACAGTTCTGTAAAATCTTCTAGAGTGAAAAGTATTATGGTTTCACAACTCAACTAATTTTGTAGTTAGATACACACATATAGAGAAATATAACATAGAAGAAACAAAACACCATATCATTTATTCAAATTGATATCAATTTATTATAACAACAAACCACATACATTTACAAAAATCCATCCATTTTCTATAAATAAACTATAATGATTAAATTTTATTACAGAAAAATATCATTAAAATTTTCAATATAATTTTTATACCCAATATAAAGGATTAAAACAACCATCTTAAAAAATTAAATATCCTACAAACCATATCTCATGAAAATATATATGAATATATAAAAATTTGAATTTATATAAAGATAATTTTTAGAAAAATAATCACATTATAAAATTTTATTTTTCCCAAAGCCTATATTTTTTTAAAATAAACAAAGATTTAATAAAATTATATCCTTAATATAATTTTTTTACATTGAAAAGTCATTCTTTTGAAATTTCAAATTTTTTTTTGAAAAAATAATATCCATTAAAGCATCATCAATAAAAAAGTTAATAAAAAATTAGGTAAAATAATTTATAAATTCTAAACCAATACTAAACAAACAAAACAAAAAACAATTTAAACCCATTATAAATCGATTTTTAGAAATAAATCATCCAATAAAAATAACTTATTCATCAATGAAACATGGTTATAATCACATAATAGATTATTTATATTAAAAATCTTGAATCCATGTGTAAATATATTTAAAATTGAGAGTCCCAAGATAATGTTTAGTCCCCATGAGAGTTTAATGAATTAGTGGGGGGGGGGGGGGAATTTACTAAATAAATTCATCTCAAACATTATGATATATTTTATAATATAAACAATCCCATTAGTTAATATTTATGTATATTTATATACACAACCACAGAAAATAATATCTTATGCATTGGTAAAAATGTAATTGAAATTAAACACATGGATTTTTATAAGTATTATAATAAATATAGATACTTACTTAGTTGTATATCAACTCATGCAAGGTCACTTTTTTCACTATTCAAATAATTATTATAATGTGGATTTTTATTATATATTAACCATGAGAAGTAGTAATATCTTGAAATCTCAAACCACAAAATTGATCTTATATATCCCATCCCACAAAAGAATCATTCTACCAACATTTACAAATTATTTAATTGTTTATACTGGTACAAATAATCTTCGAATAATCTTGCTGAACTTTCTAATAGATATAAAATTGAATTCTTTGTAAAATTAATCACATATTCACATGCACATCTTCCATAATCATTTTTAAATTGTAAAATGATTTTATGACACTCTAACTTGGTATATAATGATAATCAAGAACATTCATAATTTAGATATTGGAGTCCCTATGAAGTTCTTCTAGTAAGAATTCTAGATCTCAAAAAATCAATAAAGACCATAGAACTTCATTTTCCTATGTTCCAATACAGAGACCTAGCTGATCATTACGAGTGTAGTCAGTTGGTGTCCTCCTTTCCTTATTATTATAAATAATGTCTGTCACATAAATTATTACCATGAAAACTAAAATGTTGTTCTAATTTATTATTTCAAAGCTTCCAATTAAAAATCAATAGAATTTGGTGGATTCAATATGATCACACCACCTTCTTAAATTATGAATGATAAAATTTCAAAACATTCTCATATAATTTGGATTCATGTATATGATTGTATTCTTAAACATAAAAATCATCAATATTGTAGACAATTGTTGATATTGCGATGAATCATTAACTTCCAATCCATGATTAATTAGTATTTTAAAACACATATAGTTATTACTAACTAGTTTGAAATTAAAAAAATAATAATTTAATATCAAATATTCCATTAAATTTTCTTCTAATGAAATAAAATAGCTACATATTCCACTAGAAATCAATTATTATACCATCTTCTCAAAAGATATTTTTGATGGAAATCATTTTCTACTACTTCTGAATCAATAGTTTCAACAGTTTATCTTATTCATTATTATAATTCATATTTAGAATATAATATTACCAGTTAACTATTCTCCAAATGGTCTCATTCTAATGGATGATTTCACAGTTCAAACTCATAATTTATATCTACCTTACATTCCAATAAACACTAACCTCCATCATATTAATTTTTTATCTTCTTATTATTTCACATCATCCCGGAATTTTGAATCCACAACTCATCCAAATATATAATATCTCAAAATTTTGTTTTCGAAATAACTAAACATTTAAATTATAATAATTTTTCTATATATCAATATTCTTTTGATTATTCTCCTTGTATAAATATTGGATCTATCTTATAATCGATCATGCATCTTTGTTCATGGGATTTATCCAATATTTTTAACATCAAATAAAAAAATGCTTGAATTTATAATTTTAGCTTCATTATATTTAGGATTCTTCCATGCCTTAATTTGTTTTTTACATTTTTATTCATTACCGATAATATTTTTGATTTACATCATATAGTGTTTATCATCATGAATGATGTATTGAGAACTAATGATTTCACTTTTAACCCATTCAAGGGTAGTCATATATCATCATATATATATTATAATTATTATTTAATAACCAAGAAATTCATGAAATTATTTAGTATTTCTTTTATCATTACACAGTTACTCGACATCTAAAAAGACCATATGATTCTTTACAAGAATTAACAAAGTCTAGTAACAATTATTTTTTTGAATTCCACTAACCAAACATAAACATTGGTCTTCTACCAATGTGATGCTATTTATATAAAAAAATACAGAAGGAATAAATTTATCAACCGATCACATCATTAGTTCTTATTAGTCAACATGTTTATATAGCATCATATTTTGATGAACTCATAATTTCTATTTTATTTTGGAATAATGTTTCACATCATTTATTTTTCATTTCTGTCATAAATTATATTCATATATGTGATTCTAAAACTAAATTACACATGAATAATTTATATTGAACATAATTTTATTTATTCATTTTCCATTAAATCATGATTTTATAGTATTTCCATATTCCAAAATTATTCCATATATGAATATGTTGTTTTATATGGTATTGACTCTCTTTATTTTTTATATTCAATATATGATTTTATTTTTCATGATTCCATATTGATTATTATTTATCTACCAAGAAATTAATTCTCCTGAGGAAAATTTCTAGCATCCCAAAATATCTTTCTCTGAAACACTATATATGGGAAACTAACAAATTCAACTCAAAATGTGTTTCACACTGCTTCTTCAACCATTAGAATTAGTCAGGAATACCAAGAATATAAGAATATAAGATATATGATGTATATGAATACTTCTAGAGAATATTTTAATATGAATTCCCCATACATCGATCAAAATATATTACATAAATGTATTCATTTATCTATTGTTGTAGCTACATCTAATGTTTTTGTCTATCTATAGTATGCACTTATGAAGCTTCTTCTCCCGATGTATATAAATTTGAATTTTTTTATAAAAAAATGTTATTAGTGGAATATTTTTGAAGAAAATAATTCAATATACCCACATGTAAAACGAAAATATGAAAATTCATTTTAAAATACTCAGTCATTGAAATTTTCATAATTTGTATAGAATAAAAAAAATACATAATATTTATTATTTTATTTTTGTGACAATGTCCGCCTTTTTATTTATATTTTATATAATAATATCCAGAATGATAATAATATTTTAATATCACCCTTCTGAAAAATTCTATTTATTCTTCTGGGTTGATCTTTATTCATTAAATTTTTCTTCGACCTGATTAATTGAATTTAGACCCACAAATTGACATTTTGATGAATGAGAGGAAATATCATCCCAAAAATTCATCATATCTATATTCCATTTATTTAATTCAATATTATGTCTTCAAATTCAGGATGTAATTATATTATCAATTTTCAAAATGAAATGTGTCTCAAATCTATCTCATGATAGTCTACATGAGATATTTTGTATGAATAATACAATATTTTTTTACATGGATACCATAGTTTTCCAAGAAGTATTATCTAAGTGATAAATTGTCACAAATATGTTTTACAGTTAAACATAAAAAATATTTATCTCATGTCTTTATTTCAAATACCTCATTAAATATATAAAAATATTCAATTTATATAATAATCTTCCTCCCCGTTTCTAGAGTAATTCACTAGCTATCATAAAATATAAATTTATCACCATTTTATTTAATTATATATTTAAAAATTAGTAGGGTAGTATTTAAAAAATATACCTCCAACATAAAATTATTCTCAATTATCCATATTTTATTTTTCAAGAGTTTTCTAATCCTTGTCAGATGGATCTTGTCTTTATTCATTCAACAATCTCAAATGCATTTTATTTTTTAGTCTTTGGATATAGAAATCATTATTAGTATTCAATATAAATTTTTTGTAACTAAAACAATAATTATTTATGAATAATATTTTTATCATATCAGCAGGGATTCACATGACTAAGATCACATTCATGTATAATTTGAATAAAAAATTTGGATGAATTTTTCACAAACCAATCCATGATATCATCAAACCTGACATCCTACCCCATTCACATCATGGTCGGAAGGTATTTTCAAAACACCAAAGGATGGAAACTAGATACAAGAATCAATGTAATAAAATTTGGATTTATTTTTTTCCAATAAACTAGGATAAAATAAATAAACTAAACAATTGGAATAACTAATGATAACTTATTCTAAAAAAACTAAATAGATAGATCTAGATTCTACAAATGAAAAAAACGATGCTAAATACAAAACCAAGAAAAAACAATTATAGACTATCATCATGTTACCACTTGGTCACCACTATCACCAATACATATCTGGCCTAAAATATTGAAATGTATCCATGAACCTATACAAGAAAAACATATTGGATCTACTAATTCTGAGTTTCACAATTATGATTTGATCTTATATAGTTCAGTACAAAACCACCATAGAATCCATAGATCTTCATTTTCAAAACATTCCACAAACAATTGTTTGGAATAAAAATATAAAAATATTGGTTTCTCATTTAATTATAAAACATTGTTTCCCCTTTTAAAAAAACACATACCATAACACAATTTTCAAAATGGATTACCATTTTAAAACCAAATCCCAATTGAAAATAAAAAAAATACCCTGATATCATTGAAATAATTAATCCATATAAATATGATACCACATGTAACCAAATATATAAAAGATCACATATATAGATACCATGGGAGTCTCTTATACATCCCAAGAGTGATCCCTAGATATTCTCATATCAGACTCAGATATCGACGTATGGGGAGACTCAATAATAAACAGCTTTCGATTTATTCATACTGCTAATCAAGTTGAACATCCCACCATGACCTATATAGTTAAAGGGTTACAATCCTATAAAATTTAGTATTACAACCAATCATCACTCAACCATATAAATGACGCCCGCGAATCCCTTGGTTATAGTATATAGAGAAAGGAAGAGTCCCTCAGATGCGTAACTCAACATATCGACCCCCATTGTAGTTTCATACCCATAACATTAAAACCCAATATGTGATAAACAAATATTAATAAATACTTCATATTTGTGTCCATATCCAAAAAATACTTGTAAAATTTTAACTGGGTTGTAACATCACATGATATTTCAAACCATTTAGCAAAACATACTAGGATAAAATCCATACATTTTTACTTTCAAAATATAATTTATTTCAAAATCATTATAATGTTCCAAATGGGCCTGCAAAAATATCTAATACAATACATTAAAATATCATAAAGATTTGAAAGATAGTATAAAACACCACATACATGTTCACAATGCTAGACATTCCATTATTTTTCATATCTCTTTTCATTTTAAACAGCACTTCTTGGTAAATTGAAAAAAAACATAAATAAATATTCCAAATGATAATTCATATATTTTAGGAACAATTTTTTTTCAAAATAACCAAAGGGAATAAAATTTAAAACATAATATTTAAAACCATATTCAATCAAATTTCTGACCATTAATCCTTTATAAACCCTATAGTCTTATTGAAAATTCTGAAAAAATGGAGGATTAATTGGAGAGTGTTTTTTAAACTGATTTTTTATGAATAACAATGCCATTATATTTTTTCAGGGCATCCATATGTTCATTGTATGAACATGTGAATTTTCCTACCTCTATTTACACTACCTTGAAATCCCATGTGAGCATCGAAATTTTTTTATATGAACCTCATCTTCTAGACAAGCTTCATATCACCCAAAAAATAAACTAAAATAGTGTACCCAAGGCCAAACATTCACTTAAACCACTCAATGTATTAAAAAGTTACCAAGATGAATATTATGATACACCTCACTCATAGGAAATGAAAATGATATTAAATTAACCTCCTAAATTCCAATTCATACCAATTATATCACATAAAAACACCAAATAAATTTCTAATAAACAGTAACATGAAGGATTATATTACATTGAAATATAATAGGAATGATAAATATTAAATGGAATTTTCCATATATGAAAAAAATGGATAAACATGCCCCAATGTAGTGAGAATTCAATAAAACCAAGGGTGGATGATGAATATTCACGAAAAGATAATCCTCACACCCAACTATAAAATAAATAATCCAAAATCATCCAAATAACCATACGGTTCACCGAAGAGTGAAATCCAACATAAATGAACCCTGAAAAATGTGATAAGATAGGGTGGATTTAGAAATAAACAAAAAAAACTAAATTAATAACATATTCAATTTATGGAGAAGCAACAAACAAGTTATGAAATCAAATGAGATAGGGTTTTTGGGAACCCATTATGTTTAGAAAATGAAAAAAGGGGAGGGGTTCAATTTTGGGTAAAAATATGTGAAGAAAGATTAATTATTTTATGATATTAAATTTCATAGAATCTCACATAATATGGCCAAATATTTTTCCAAAAAATCGGAGGGATGTGCAGTCACCTCTATCCAAATGTACATAGCCTCATGTTGGGTTTCTACACAGATTTGAAAACCATGAACAACATATGTCCCTTTCCACTGGATCCCAAAACATTCCACATATTTACCAAGGAGTTGTTACATTGCTATCCTTATTGGGTACTACTTGTGGACCAATTTGTTCCAAAACCAAAACATATAATTTTTATTAAATAACACAATCCTATAAACTGGGACTCATCCCAAACATCCGCCCATGTATTGAAAAACACAAAATAAATAAAAAATTGAATATCCAAGTTGGAGGTGTGATAATTTTCCAACCAAAAACACTTTTTCCCCCAGAATTTTTTATTATAGAAAGACAAGAAAACATGATTTGATGCCTAATCTAAACAAAGGAAACAACAATCCTTATGGTTCCACTTCTCATCACTAGTCACACATGAAAAATTAAATAGAAATCATATAGTGAAGATCAATGGAATAAAAAAAGAGGTTTCTCTGAATCACATGAACTAACAAATCACCACACACATGAAAAATAAAATAGCATCACCTCATATTGACCTGAGCAGATATGAGGGAACTCCTCACAAGAAAAAAACCATCCCCCAAATAAAAAAACAAAAGAACCAAAATATGTTAACTTCCAAAAGAAATCATAAACCCCCACTAAATTGGAAAACCAATGAGATGAACTAGGACCAACAAATGATCCAAAATACTGGTTACAATCATTAATTTACACAAGAATGGGTATCTAAAAATAGTAGTATAAAAGAAAAATGTAATTCACAAATGGATAAACATTCAATTATTAACAACCAAGGAATATAATGAGATTACATGAAAACCTAATCACTCGGCATCTGTATATGATAAGAGAAACTCACAACAACAATGGATCAATAATCTAATATTAAAATATCTCCACTCCAACAATAAAGATGTAAAAAGAGTCATAGTTACCCATTCCATTGAAGATATCCCCACAATTTAATAGAATCACTCTGAGTGTTGTGGATGGATCCATGATGACTAAATCGTCCACTGCCTCATATCCTGGTGTTAACATCCTATTATAAAGACTTATTCCCGAAGTAGTGGTTATAATAAACATTTATAGAGGACCCAAACTAATTTAATGTATGGATACCCTATGAGGATTCTAATAAGAGGTCATATAATTCCTGAACTAGCCACACCAAAATAATACGATTGGGAATTAAAATGAAAAAGTGTATAGAACCAATTTATTATACTCCATAAGGACAAGTCCCCCTATCATGTACTCCATTATATAATGGAACATTCAAATGTACCAGAAGATACCATATTACCAACTATATTCCATCCACAAATCAACTCAGCTATGAATTGTTCATCCTCAATCTTCTCAAAATTAATATCCCTAGAGGATAGGGCACTCTCCATGATCCCTAGATAATGACACCCAATGAAAATAGAATCATTGAATTTATTTTATGATGATTGCTTCAACGAAAAGGAAATGAACTCCTTAAAGTGGTCAACATATACTGTATCTGTAAATAGTCCTTAATAAATAATGATTATCCTTCCCATTTTTATTATATTCTTCTCCTCATGTTAAAAAAATCATAAAAATGGACATAAACACATCCCAGATCATCCTATCCTACAATAATAGTGGGATGTTACATTACATTCACCCCAATATAGATCCTAAAATAATCCTAGAATTGTAAATGCTCCCACACATTATAAATTTTGAAACAATATAAGTACACTCTCAACTTATTTAAGCCATTACAATTCCTCTAACAGACCTCGATAACCAAAAATGATGGAAAATTTTTATGAACCATACACTAGATGAGACCAACTAGATACATTGTAGACAATTATGGGGGATCATTATAAACAACATCAAACATGAAACCAGAATAAACAACAAAACAAAAGCTTATACAAGCAGAAAAGATCAAAAAATTACAATCCCTTAGTCCAATCATCGCAAAGAAAACCTATAATTTTAGTTTCATAACTATTAATACCATAATGATTTCATAACTACCATCTTCCACGTTTAAATCCCAACTATCAAAAACCATATTACATCGCACATCAAAAATCAAATTCTACATTTAAAATAAATCCCAATTTTTAAAATCGATTTTCATTTGAAATCCCTTTTTGTAAAATAATTTCCCACCTCAAAACCAACCCCCACCGACAAAAATCCAAAAAATCAAAACTCACACTAAACTAAATGGATTTAAAACTAATTTTCATTCAAAAAATAGTGACATTGTTAGTTTTCTATGACCCAGGTAAGAATCAGATTCTATGAGGAAATTGAATCATTAATTCATACTCCACATTGATCACTACAGCATGTGTGATCACAAAATCACACTGTCATACCCCCATTGTCCCTCCTCAATCAAAAACAATGATAAAAGAATAGAATAATAGACTTTCCCTTGGTAATAGATGATTAAAATAAATAAGGGTTCATGAAATCCAACACGTGCATACCTCTCAAGTCCCGATTGTCCATGTTTACAATCTACCTAACACCAGAAATAGAAAATGGAATATCTAGTACAATATTTTCAGGAACCAACTAGGGATTCTATCCAACCTGACATCTAACCTAGTCTAAGAAACGATCTAAAGGGTGTTCTTCATCACAATTGGATGGAAAATAGAAACTATCATCAATTTATTCTGTTTAGGAATGATTTATAACAACACACTATCAATTTATAAATAAAATAAGAATGTGTATGAACTAATGATAAATAAACCTCATTTAAAAATAAAAAACAATCCAGATATAATAGTTGGAAAATCAAACAAAAATAGAATAATAAACTAAGACCACACCACACTATATGATCTCCATATGATAACTTGGTCACCACCAACGTCTTGGCTGACTAGCTCTAAAGGTAATAAACCAAACTACAAACATTCACATGAAAAATATCTTGGGTCTATCGAAGCCTATTTGGACCAGTAGGGATTTAGAATAAACAAATTTATAGGAACCCTTCATATAATCCATACATTTCCAATGTACAGATTGTTCAAAAACAGTAGTTTGGAATACATATATAAATATAGGTTTCTCTCATTTTAATATGAAAACACACTTTCCCTTTTTAAACAACACCCAAATCATCTTCTTTTTAAAAATTGATAATAATTTTTAAAATATTTGAAACCAAAATCCAAACAATGAAAAACAATGGTGGGATGAATACAAAAATGCATTATATAAAGAAAACCATGGTTGATTGAATATAAACAAGCACAAAAGATAATAAACTTGGTTGTTTCGTATATATATCTAGAGAGATCCCTAAACAAGCTTAGATTGAACTCAGCTTCTGGTATATGGTGAATATTCATATTTAATAACCAACTAGAGGTCCTAACTACCAATCTTGTGGAAAATTTCCCCATGAATTATAAATTCAAGGGGGGATAACCATTCAAACTATAGTCGAAAATAGACCATAACTTCATCCTATAAGAATACTCCTAGGAAACCCATTGTAATAGTACAAGGTGAATTGGGGAGGGCCTCGCATGCGTGACTCACCGTAATTGTGGACAATGTATTAGATTAACCCAAAAAACGACACCTCCTATGTGATAACCTACAATTAGAAAATATTATATAGGGGTTCGCATCTATCATAAATACTTATTCATGTTCCTTCTAGGTCGTCTCATCACATGACAATTCAAACCATTTATAAAAACATTATATGTTACCAATCAGGTATTTGTATTTTCAAAAAAATAATCTCTTCCAAATAATTATAAGGAATATACAATTCCTTCAAAATTATAAATTGAAATACTTAACAAAAATGCTTCCAAATAATTTTAAAAATAACATAAATATAAACATTCTTATTCATAATTCCACTCATACATTTAAATTTTAAATTTTATTGCGTTTCAAAAACCACTTCAGAATAATTTGAAAACACAACACATATATAATGATACCAAATGGGATTTCATATCATTTATAATCCTGCCATAATATCTAATTTACCATATGGGACTTAATTTTGAACAAAACATCCTGAACTATATTCAATCAACTATGAGAAAATGAACTATTTAAAAAACATGTAGTCTAAATGGACATTTAGAAATCAAGGAGGATGGAATAAGTTAATTGAAAATTGGTTCAGTATGTAAATCAAGGACATTATCATTTTTTGGATCATCCCTATGATCACCCTATGAAAAAATGCTTGTTACAATATTCTATGCTACACCCATGAAATCCAAATACGGTATTAAATACCTTTTCAAAGAAGCACATCTTTCACATGATGTACATATCACTAGAAAAATAAAAATCTTACTCTATCAAATGTCATAAATTATATTAAAACACACCATTTAATAAAAAGTGACTACTGTGCATTTTAGAAAACATTATTCAAACATGAACTCATAATGTACTTTTAAATACCATTTTAATGACCAATTCATGCTAATTTTCCTATATAAAAACACCAATTTTTTTATCAAATCAAAATAAAAATTATATTATTTTTTAATCTACAAGGAATTCTCAACCATTTTATGTTATGTTCCAAAAAAAGTTAAATTATGGAGAAAACAACCTTAATGGAGTGTGATTTGAGAGAATATCTTGGGGAGGAATAATACACCTTAAATAATATTCTACAAAACATAATATCTATGCTATCAACCAGAATTTTCCAAACATAACCGTACGGGTTGACGAAGGTAGAATCTAACCATTAATAAAACAAGAACAATGTGATAAGAATGTGGGGAATAAGAATTCGTACAAAAACACCCTGATTAATACCATTGAAGAATGAATGACCATCAAATGAGGGAGGATAAAAAAATGTAGAGGGGTTTTTGGACACCATCATGTCCCAAAAATGACCTAAGGGGAGGTGGATAGATGTTTGGTAAACGAGGTAAGGGTATATCATGTCTTTTATAATTTTAAATTTTCTGGCAACTAAAATTGGTTGGAATCACAATTATCCAAAATATGGGAAGGCGGTTTCGTCACCACTATCCAAATCGATAGAACCGAATGCTCAATTTCAACATATTTTCACAAACAATTGAATACCCATTAACATTACCCCTTAGAAACAATAACATATTGCATGATTACATGGGATAAGACACACATTTTCCCATAAATATGAACTACCCATGTTCTGTTTTCTTCATAGACCAACATATCCATTTTTCAACCACAAACACATAACATAAAAAAAATAATCATACAGAACCTCAAAAATAGATAAAAAATAAATAAAATAATAATATAAGGATATTTTCATGGTTGGGGGTGATAGAATCTGAAATATATTACATATTTTACTTTCTTCAATGATAGAAAAATGGTTTAGAAATGTTTCTAATGTAATAAAATCCATAAATTTCCGATTCCATCGTGTCATCAACAATAACATTACATGTTTCATTATTCATAGGCATCATAGACATATAATTCCATTCCATAATTGCATTTTGTTGTCGATTCATTTTATCATCAACTTGTACGGAACAAATAATATTCATTTATTCTACATCAAACCACTTTGATTACCCAAAATATTCTTTCTATATAATACATTAGTATTCATACATTGTTATTCTTAACACTTATACTAATAATTTTCCCTAATATAATATAAGGTCTCAACTTAATCATTAAATAATATTGAGTTATGTCAAAAAAATTATTTTATAACACAATAAGGATCATTTAAACATTAGAGTTGTAGAGAATTAAAATATAACACATACAATAAAAAATTATAAAATAAAAGGTGGACACTTACAAAAAAATACATTTTATCCAAAATATATCACTTTTAAAAGAATACATGAATGCATATTTAAGAAAATATTAATAAAAGTCCAAGATTAATCGCCATTATCATAAAAATCAAAATACACTTCGAAAAACATTTTAGAACATGGGATGAGAAAAAAAGGTCATACTAAGGGGAAAATTAATGAATTCATTAGTCTCGTGAAAACAAGGAAAACATTAGAACCCATTTTCTTATAAACCTAGAGACATTAATAGAAATATTATGAAACTAACATGGTTCATTATTAACATATCACTCTTACATTCACCATTAAAAATGGAATAACCATATGGTTGACATTAATCTCTAGAGTAACAAATGCATTTGAGTGCTACAATGAGTCTCACAAGTTATATATAGAGCTAAAATGGTATCAACATCACATAAATTAAATAAAAATGGGGATAAAACTATCATATCATTAAATATAATAAAAAAACAATAAATTGTTTTAGGGACATATAATTAATAAAACACATGAAAACCATTTTTAACAAATGAGACAAACAAATTTAGATATCAAAATACATTTTTCATTCAAAAAATAGAATTAAAATTTAAATGTAGTGAAATTAATAATGAAATAAAACTATAAAAAATAACAATTAAAACACAAAATGAGAAACGTTAAATTAATAATGCATTATAAATGTGGAATAATCCGGTCATGCATTAAATGATTAAAATACATAACTATATAATTTTATAAATAATAGTTTAAAAAATCATTTAGTGCGTATTATTAAAATAATATTCCTTTCCTTGAGTACCACTCATATCGTATAATTTATTTTATTCCACAGCTATTAACATAGGAAAATAATGTAATATCTCTAGGAAAATTTTCTATTCAATTAATATTTTATATATCACTTATTTAACTATTAAAAAAATTATTATTTATTTATGTTAATATCTGATGATTTCTTGATATTCAGTACATTGAGTCAAAAATGTACATTATAAGATGTAAATAGATAATGTGGACATAAATACATATTATATAAAATAATATTCAAGAAAAATTATCAAACTTACACATTTATTATATTTTTAATTCAAACTGTTAAATTATTTCTGTAAAAAATGTGTTATTATATAATCAGGAAGATAATATGTCATACGTACACATGAGTAACATTTCCATTTTCCATTGATAATTTGTAGACAAATTTTTTTTATCTTTAATTATAGATAATAATATCGTAAATATAATATTAATAAAAAAATTAAATTTAATATAATCTTTGTGATGTGGTGGATAAAAAGGAATCACATCCCTTCATAGCGGTGAATGCTCAAACATATGTATAAACATAATTATAAATTAAATATTCACATAAATTTAAGAACATAACTAATGTAATATTATTTAATAAGGAAATATATTTCATTAATATCATATGTAAACAATAATTCCATTATTATAACTAGTTGTGTTGGAATGTTATGGAAAAAAATTCATTTTAGATTGCGAGGTGGTAGTTGACTGTACACAAGAATGATTAATACCATTCATATTAGATGAAATTGGAGATATATTTAGGAGATTATATTATAATAATATAATCTAAACATATTTACGATAGAATATTTTTTATTAAATAATTGTTAAAGTAGATTTTATGGATGTGGAAGAAGAAATAAACTAAAATTGCTTAATTAAAATGTCACCTCTCTTCGGGAAAACCTATTTAATTGACACCATAACACCTCTAAGGATAATGTTTTGACTAAACGCAATCATTGATAATGTGTTTATGAATTATTTTAAATAAATTATTAGGATATTGGAAGATATAAATTGGTTTTTATGTGTTTATAAATGATACTACTTATTTATCTTTTATAATCAAGAGGAGGGGAACTCTTGGAAGTCTTAAATATAATAAATTAATATAAATTAATTTTACATAAAACATTGAATAGAAGTGGTATATTAATAATTTATTATTAGTATGGTTCATAATAAATTTATTAAATTAAATTTATTCATGATTTGATTATTTTTTTATTCATTATCTTTTTCTATTAACCATGGTTTTACCCATTTATTTCTTATCGTGATATCATTTAAATTATAGATTGAAGGTTTATGTGATTACTATAAATTTAAAATGACAAATAAATGAGACATCGATAATATTTTTAGGCCTATCTAAATCATATTTATATATAGGGTTTTTTTCAAATTTTAAAGGATTTAATAAAATAATATTTATTTTAATATATCAATAATGTCTATTTTTACATTATTGATTACCTGAAATTTAAAAATATCAACAACACATGATATATTCAAATCAAGTGCATTAATAAATGAATAATATATCAAATTAATAAATGAAATTAGTGTTTGAGATTAATTATATAAAATTACAATTACTTCAATACTTTTAATATCATTTATTAGATTCTTTTATTAATGGGGAAATTACTATATCATCGTTCTGTAAACATTTATTTTATTTATTTCTTTTCTGAAAATTATAAATAAAATACCATAATGTATATTACTATTTTATAATTTAAATTAATATTTATAGTTGAACAAATGAACTGTATAACTCTTTATTAAATTTCATATAGTTATTTGAATAATGAGTATGGCATCATTCACATTACATTAAAAAAATTATAAAGTTCAAACTCAAACCCAATTTTACACCTTAAGATATTCCCTTAGACCATAGTCTTTCAGTTTATATAAAATAATAAAAAATTAATTAGGAAATGTGTTAGGGTGATTTTATACTAGTTATTCTATTATTTTTACATTGAATTACAAGAATTACCATTAATAATGGTAATAAAATTATTTCTAGTATTAATCTTCATAATATCTAAACAATTTGAAGTGACATATTTCATATATTATGAAATCATAATTAAATATTTAGAATTCATTTATAATAATTAAAAACATATAATTAGATGAAATTATATAACAATTAGTCTCTTTTTGGATTGGAAAAAAACATTTAAGGTAAAATCCTTCTAAATTTCACTGATTATTTTACCGAATTTCAATTTGAAATTAATTCCAACATTGTAAATATAATTAAATGATTAAAAAATTTATCTTATTATTCATTAAATCAAAATAATGGTATAATATAAATATATTAATAATCTATATGAAATGGCATTTTGAATTAAAGTGCATTATTTTTCACTATTATTAAAATATGAAATTTTTCAGAAAAATACAAAAATTTCCAGAAAAGTAAATTTTATTATTATTATTTCAAATAAGAGTTTTATTTTTTATAATATATTTTATAAAATTTAAAAATTCTAAATTTGAAATATGAGAACCATTTAAAGGGTATAAAACTACCTTTTAGAAGAATTATGTTTTTAACCATAAAATGAGTTTTATTATATATGATATTGGAAATACTGTCTCTTTTATTTATTATCTAATTAATCAATTAAAATAGATTATTTAATCATAAATTGGGTTCTTAAATTATTCTCCTCTTCTGGAAACTGTGTCCTCAATATTTAATTCACATATTATGTATGTGGGGATATCATTCCATTATATAATTATCATATTAACATGTTATCTCTTTAACCATATAATATTTCTAATTATCCTTGACATGATAAGTACCATTATTTAACAAAAATATATATCTGTAGTTATGATCATAATGTGGATATTACACATAAGAATTATTGACTTCCAACTTAACTATATATGAACCCAAAACAAGAGATGTATCTGGAATATATATTCATACAATTGAAGAATGTAAAATATTGTGTACCTAAGATAAATATTTTGAAAATGACACTAGTTTGGAAACTAATACAAAATTTCTCTTGGATTTCATATTGTTCGATGAACTATGTACTCAGCATACCCTTGACATAAAAAATTTAAGTGCATATTTTTTACCCAATAATGGATAATTTTTAATGTTTTTCAATAATAAAACCCATGTGTTTAATTTGATTATATAAAAAATGGTAATTTCAGTTTTAAAACGAAAATAGTCTAAATTGTGAATATTTATTAATTCGGGATTTTTGACATATATTTACATCAAGCGTATTTTGGTTATTTCCTGAATAATATAATTCTAAATTGAGTGAATTTTTTTTCAAATACTTATTTTATTTCCTTCATTTTTGTCTTGTGAACCGAGGGCTGAATCGATCATATAAAGGCCGTAAAAAATCAATGATTTTGAAGTGTTTATGGGGCATATATCATGGACCCCACCACCATAACAAACGTCTATCTCGGTCTAAAAACCTCCAAATGTGTTTCTTCCACTTGGGGTTGAAATAGGAATAAATGTGGCATTCTTAAAATAAATTATGTGGAGTCTTGAACCCAAAAAGGTGGCCATTGAATAACATGTTTTTTATGGATGCTTCCTGGATCCCTTGTCATGAAATAGAAACTACCAATGAAAAAATGCATAACTCCTACAACCAACGTCAAAAAGAGTTGCAATATGGAGTGTGAATGACCATCATATTATTGAACCACGTTCATGAATGGGTCCGTGCATTGTTTTTCCAATTATTTGGTCAACAATGTGACAACTTGTGGAGGACTGAAATATACCTATAAAAGGAGAATAGCTCCTACATATCAAATCATTCCAATCATTTCTGACAGCATTTGGGTGACCAAGGATAGTATCCCAAGTGATATTGAAATTTTTATTTATTCATTTATTTTTATTTTAGTTTTATTTTATAATGTAATTCTTCCTTAGTTTTTAAATAAATGTGTTTCCCTTTCTTATTCCACCCATAGTCTCTTCCAATATGAATCACAATCTCTCTCTTATATCTTTCCATTGTGATCATTACGTATTTATCCATGGTAAGTGAATAACTTGAGGCTTGATTACTAGAGGAGGTGTGGTTTTCTGTGCCAGATACATCGTAAAATCACATACTCATTAAATAAATGAAGAGTAATTCACTAATTATGTTTCACTAAGTGACTTATGAAATTGAATTTAAATAAAAAAACATAATGAATGAAACTGTGTTATCTAACCCTAGGACAAAGAAATTTCTTCCCTAATTTCATCTTGTCATCATTTTCATCTACATTTTGATTTAACGTTCTCATTTCATTATTTTTATTTCATTATTCTCTAAAACCCTATAAAACCGTATTTTCATAAATAATATCAAACCCCCAAAAATAATTATAATAGGTGAATTAGAATTTGTAATTAAACCGACTACAACTCTTCTCAAGTAAGAATACCTTGGTCAGCAACTATGCTACATTAGGTAAATAAATTTACTTTTTCCACACCCTATGATAGGAGTGTGTCAAAAATACCACTATTTTCATTGAGCTATGTAGTTATTTCAATAAATTTTTAAAAAATCAAATTTTGGTAAATAGTTTATTTTTTCCATCAAGAAAAAATCATAATAAATTTATTTTTTCATGATTTATTCAATTTATTATTTTTATGAAAGGGATTATTACTCCCAAGTGTAATGTCAAAAACTGGAAATTAATTATCGTTATATAAATAATAGTATTGAAAGGATTAGTAATAATGTGGAATATTTGGAGAGAAAATGGAATTGGAATTTGATTATGCTCATTGAAGGATGTAGCAACATGACCCCGAGCTGGAGCAAGAACCAGAGATAATAGTGGAATAAATTTCACCACTCATCATTGAAAAACCATATGAGTTAAATGTAGAGGTACATGAAGTCTCATTCATCCTCAATCAAACGATTCTACCTGATATATATGAAAAATAATATGACTTCCTCACTGACCCTCATGTGTAAGATCAACCAGAATTGGATGAATTCTGGAATGAATGCGAGGAACTGCTTGATCATCCCAAGCCTTGAAAAGAAGAAGAGACGACACCACTAAAATAAGACACCACCCCATTGAGGGAATTTTAATTCAGTATAGAGGAGACTGACTAAAAACCTACATCCATTGATATCAACACCAATAGGAACATTCAACTAAAGAAGTGATTGAACCAGAACCAACTAATGGAGATGATCCTTTCATGAACTCTACGTTTTCTTATCTCATGCAATCTAATTTTAGAATAAATCCTTATAATATTGAATTTTTTTATTTCATCAATCCTTACCTTGTCTTAGAATAAGATGATAAAGAATATCCACCTATTGAGTAACACTGGAATCTCCCTAATGACATTGAAGAATCAGTAGAGGGAGTACATGAAGAGAAGAAGAAGGTTTCAAAAGAAGAAACTTAGGAATATGATGATCGATACACTATCCTACCCCTACTATGCAAGTTGTATGGCATTTCCAAGGGGGATGATATGATGTACTATATCCATGGATCTTCCTTCAATAACAAGGATGATGCACAAGATTAGAAAAGGATAAAGTAGTGGTTCAAATCAAATAAGCTTCATACAACCTCAAATATTGGATAACAACTGGTAGTTCGCTATAGAGGTAGTAAAAATTCAAGGCCCACTTGAGATATCATTCGATTATTTAACTTTACATGCTTTTTATGTTCCAATGTTTTTATATTATTCCATCATGCAACCAACTTATTACATTTTTGAAATTTAAGTACATGACCTGCGTTCTTAAGTAAGTAATTCTCTATTATAGGTTTTTATATGGGAAAATAAAACCATAAATATAGGGGGATGACAGATGCCTTATATCAAAAGGAAGATCACAATTAATTTTTTAACATTTAAAATCCAAACTTTTTTTCTCCAAAACATTTTTTGAGAATTAAAGTTAAAATTTCATGTCCAAACATAAATTATTTCTTTACATGACATATCAAGGAGACATGAGTTTATTAGCCTCCATGTGATAACATGTATTTTATTTCAATGTAAATGCGATTGAATGAGGAAAATGAAAAATATAATTTTTTATGTGAAGCATGGATTTTGAAACGATGACTCATGATTTAATGGAATTTGTTAATTTATGTAAATAAAATTTCCCAAACATTTTTCATACTTTGAATTTATGAAATTCTATTGAATTGATTTTTTATTATTAATCAAGACATGAGTGATTTTCCAATATCATATGTCTCATTCCGAAGAGGATTTCTAGGAAAATTTCATTCTATTTATTATTGAGCACATATCTTGTGTGATCTTAGGACATGTCATTGATCAGAAATGGCATTTGAATTTTTCAAAGCTATGACTGTACAAAAGCACATTTAAACTGATTGAGGCATATTCTAAAAGACATTGTAATTAATGACCACCTTTTCATCAATCCATATTTTATTCAATTGATACCATGAATTACTTTTATAGGTTTGAACCATGTTTTAATGCATTTTTTTCATTACTACCCTACTCAGTTAGTTGGATGATATTTTAAAAAATAAAGTGTGCAGGGTGAAGTGAATCAAGCTGGAAGGGATGTTATAAATTTTTAAAAAAGTTTGGGGGTTCTATTTTTGTAATTGTAAATGGTTGGGGAATCATTGATATTACTTCATTGTTTTCCCTCATTATTTTAAAATAAAAAAAAAATAACAAAAAGAACCCAAAAAAGAGAAAAATGGGATAGGATTTGGGAAATCCAAAAAACACAACTTTCTAGACTAAAATTCCCCTTATTGTATGTGTTTAGGTTATGTATGTGCAGTTTGATCTAATCATAATATTATAAAAAATAAAAATAAAAAACATTAATTAAAATTAAGAGGGTGTATTAATCATTCATTATGCATCACTTTGATCATGACCTTACTTTGAGTTTTTGGGGAAGTTGGTGTTGCTAATTTAAAGAGGAGAATTTCATTACACTTATTGATATAATGCATTCTATATAAGAGATGATCCTTCTACATTAGCCCTAATTTTTAACATCAAATCCAACCAACCTGAAGACTCAGAGTTATTTGAAGCTCTATTGAAAAGTCCTCATTATTTTATGTTCCTTTTGTATTTAATAATTAGAGAAAGTTATTCTATTACAATATTACGATAAACTGCATGTTCACATGATATGAAAATAAATCCACCTGAATTATATCATGATAGATGAGAGTTAAAATCCCAAGGTGAGGTAAATCATGATATGGAATGTTTAATAATTATAAATTGAGAAGATTGAATGAATGAAAAAAAAAGTTCGATCATTTTTCAAAGGGGAAAAATAAAAAATATGATTTAATTGTTTATATAAAAATTGGGAAATTAAATTGATATTTTCAATGGAATTTTTAATATTTTATTTGACATTGAAAATCATTTTATTTTATTACATTGAAATTTGAATATTTTTAATGTTGGTGTCCTCTGAATTACATGATGACATTTTAGGCTTGAGGGTAATCATGGTTTACGTGTGGGGGTATTTGATAGATAAAATATATGTGCATATTTTTAACCCAATAATGATTAATTGTTATTGGTTTTCAATGATAAACCCCATTTATTTAATTCTTTTAAATAAATAATGGTTAATTTTTGTTTTAAAACGAAAATAGTATAAATTGTGAAAAGTTCTCAATTCTGGATTATTGATAGTTATTTAGGTCAATGGTATTTTTTTCATTTCCAGGAGAATATAATTACAAATATAGTAATGAGTTTTTTCAAACCCTTATTTTATTTCCATTATTTTATGATTCTGGACCTGGGGCTGAATTGAATATCAAGTGGCTGTAAAAAAATCAATGAAGCTGATGATTATTTCGGGTGGACAACATGGGCCCCCCAACGTAATGGTCACATATCACATCCTACACACCTCAAAAATAGTTTCATTCACATGGGGATGAAAGTGTAAAAATAAGGTTGTTAACATAAAAACTACAAGGAGGCTTGAATCCAATAAGGAGGCCATTGAACAACATGTTTTTTAAGGAACCTGCATGGCTCCTTCATCAAGAAACATAAACCACCAATTCAAAAATTTATAAATTCTATAACTGGTTGTAAAACGAGCTGAAACTTCGCGGGTGAACATCCAACATATTATTCAACATCATTCATGAAAGGGCCAACACATTTTTTGAAAATTTAATGGGTCAAAAATTCCACATATTGTGGAAGACAGAAATATTCCTATTAAATAAGAGGAGCTTCTACCTCTTAAATAATTTAAATCTTCCCAAAAACATTCGGGGCACCAAAAAGATAATCCTGTGGGACATTTAGATTTTAATTTTTGTTTTATCTCTATTTTAGTAATATTTTCTCATTTAATTCATTCATATTTTTTATATTAATGTGTGTTCCTTTATTCTTTCTTTTAATTGACTAGAAATTTTCCATATCTTCTCTAAGGAAAACCCTTTATACAGTGGAGTTGGGGTTGCTATAAGGTATGAAATGGAATGTGGTGGAGCTAGGACGTGAATGAATAACATTATCGGTTGAGGTGTTACCCTTTTTGATTACTAGAGGAGGTGTGGTTGAGTGTGCCAGACACATGCTAAAAAAACATATTCAATTAATCAATAGAGATTAATTTATTAAGGTGGTTTCACAAAAATTATTTATAAAATTGTATTTTAATAATAACTACATAATGAATGATACCGTGTAATCCAACCCTATGACCAAGACCTTTCTTCACTAATTTTTTACATTCAACATTTTCATATATATTTTTAATTAATGTTTTCATTTCATTATTTAAATTTCATTATTTTAAAAAGTCCAATAATGAATTATTTTCAAAAGTAATATAATAACCCGAAAAATAATTATAATAGGTGAATTAGAATTACTCATTAAACTGACTATTGTGAAACTCAAGTGACATGACCCTGATCAGCCACTATGCTACAGTAGGAAAATAAATTTGACTTTACCATGCCCTACAACAGATGTTCGTCAACCCTTCTTACCAAAACACATCACACTATTCCCTAGAGAACATTTGGGAAATTTATTTTCACCAACCTAAAAAGAAATATCATTCATATTGTTATCCATATTAAATTTCTACTTTCATGGACCTATTCTCATGTTTCCTAGAATCTACTAAACTTTCCTTACGATTTAAAAATCCAATTCTAGTGTCCTAAACATCATTTCATGTTCATTATCCCAAAATGATATATTTTTACACCGATTTCTATAAAAATTCCCTAAAAGGGGAAATGTGTATACTGGAATGAAAAATGATGTCATATGAATACTCATCCAAATAATTATGAAGCTACAAACATCCATAGTAGTTCATTGATAGTTAACATAGCATATCCTCAATGGTAACAATTCTAAATTCTCACTTCCCATTAGATTAAGTCTAAAAAGATGTGATTCTGCTTCAGTAGCGGTGAAATGGTGCAAGGAAAAGGGCCATAAAAATGATGTTCGATGAGGTATGATGATCGATTCCTCGGAGCCCTCTCTTGGTGTAATTACTACATCCCATCATCCACTCACCATTTCAATTCACTTGGTGTCTCACAAGTTGGGTAAAAGGGTGAAAACGACAAAGATGAAATATTATTATTTTGAACCATCACTAATCAGATTGTTACCACCAGGGATGCTCTTGCGTCTCAGATGGAAATAGATCATTCCCAAAAAGGCCACTCCCAAGGATTCCCTTCTGAAAGGAAGTATGAGAAGATGTCATAAATTTTATTCAATTCCCAATGACTACTGATAGATTTTCTAAAATTTAGAAGTGAATATTGTATCACAATAAATTTAAATGGAGATTTAAAATAAATTACCTTATTATATATTTATGATATATCTGAGAAAATTTATCTAGAGATAAAGTATCTAGAATTTAAAATAATGATAATATTTAGTAGACAGATCACCAAAAACATAGTTCATTCTTTTACCTTGGGATGTTTTTGATAAGCCCACTTTGTAGTCCATCGTTAATTTTTACTATTTAGTTAGTAGCGTCAAAAAAGGATAAATTATCCCATTCATAAACTATAAAAATTTTCCATATTTACAAGTCCAACATCTTATTGTAAATTCAGCATTTTCATGTTTATTTCTATACCACTAGTAATATACTCAATGGTCTCTACACTTCATTTTGTTACCTGGATGATCTAAAAATGGTGTAATATAAGCATAAAAAACAAATCCTTCTTCAATAGCGAATCATAATACATACAAAAAATCTTACAATATTTTAAATCACAATAATTACCATTGTTAAATTCAAAAAATTTCCATTTTGAACCAATTAATCCTTTTTTTTGTGACTCACTATTTTTTATATGTTCCTTATTATGTTTTTCTGAAAAAAGACGATTTCACTTTCACCAGAAACAAAATAGTTGAATTCCTACACCAATAATTTACAAATTTAATTATTAAATCCTTAACCAAAGGATAATGTTCCAAACATATCATGGTAAATGTAGAAATTCAATTCTAACTAAAAGAATCATTTACATTTCTTTCTATTATGCTACATTATCATGAAAAATATTCCTTATATAGTACGAAATCATATTCTATATATCAATTTAATTTATTATGAATGATTATACACTTCAAACTTGTATGATCGATGTATTTTTCAAAAATTAACTCCCTAAAATTGATTCCATAAAATTTTTAAGGAATAAAAAAACATCATCTAATTCGAAATCTTGTTTGGGGTAATATATATAATGAGGATTTAACTAAAATGAAGTATAAAAAATTAGCTAATCATTCTGTATTAGAAAAAATAGTCACTCCAACTAAACATCACTATAGATGAAAAGTTGAGAACATCCAAGAGATATCTTTAAAATATGGGCATTTAAAAATATTATATTTCATTCATGAGAATCAACACCTCGTTATTTAGTTTTGATGAGCTTCAAACTATTTCAATTTAACTTAGTTAGTGGTCTATATATTATGTAATGTATTCATAAAACCATTATTAATAGATTTATAATACAAGAAAACAATGAACTTTGTTTATATTTATTTGTCTTGCGCATTATTGAATATATTTCATTTTTTTAGTATCAATATTCAGTCCATCATTAGAAAAAATCATACCAATAAAAAATCAACCATAATAAACACTTCATGAATTTCTTATATATTTTATTATCATTTAAGGTGTGAACAACAACACTTAAATATCTTTTATATTCTACTTAACATTTAGTTTATAAAATAGTTTGTACAATAAACACATACAATAACATATCCATGAACTCATGGACTTTTCTATTCATAATAACTATGAATACAAAAGAAACATTAGTTAGATCAAAATGGAATTAAAAAAATTCAATATGGTCATATCTAGTTCGAATCATTATCTTACGAATGTCTATATACATTAATTTCAATAGATGGTACACCAAAATTATGTTAGCCTTCAAAATATACTTTTATTCTAGAATATCATTAAAAATATAATGGATTTGGTGAAATCTATAATTAATTTTAATAGTGATGTAATGAAAGGGTATATAATAAATGAAATTTCCCATTAAACCATTGTTTCAACAAAAAAAAAATGGGATAATCCCATAGTGAAGAGATTGGTCATATGGAAGAAATATTTAATAACTCCTTCAATAGTATTTTCATCTCTACAAAGATCCACTTTATGCATTTGATACGGTTGTTTAAAAATTATATTATCATCATACAATATGTAATCTATACATTCAATATCTCAACTATTTATATACTAGGAATCTCATTTGGAAATAATTTTGGTACTCATTTACATCTAATAATTCATTAATCTAAATTGTATTTTTCTACAAAAAGTATAAGAAACCATTCATTGAAATCTTTTTAAAATAACTAAGATTCCATATATTTTATCAATATCATGTGTTCATTATATTACACAAACTGGAAATATTTCAAAATGTATTTTCATTAGGTTAACAAACAATCGTATCATTTTAAACATAATTCCAATCCATACCTAGAATTACTACAAACTCTACTTGGGGTAAAATTACTATATTTAATGCAGAATTCATTCCACATACAAAGATAGAAATATTTTGAAAATATATTTTTTCTTTAATTTTTCCACGACATGTTTTTATAATAAACTATTGATTCATTTCTTATGGTGGAATTCCCATTTTACCGAAAAAAATTATATGAAATGAATGAATGTGTAAAACCAATTCTGACGAGACATTGGAAAATTATGAGAAAACAAATATTATTCATCTTACAACATTTTTTTATGTTTCAAAAACTACTAATTTAGTTGCTATGATTATTTCACACCCTTCTATTTCTAATAAAAAAGATTTCCCCCCTATGCATCTAAATATGTATGCACATTAGAGAAATGACCAAACTTCTTACAATTATAGAATCTAACTGTCTGGTTCATGTTATTTATCCAATTATCTTACATGAACTATTGAGACATGTTCTGAATAATTCCTCATTCATATACCTTCCTAGAATTAAAAATACATTCTCCGGGATTATTTTTACAACAATATTCAAAAGACGGGAGTTATATTTTTTTACCTCTATCTATAATTGAGGAATTATTCACTAATTACTTCCATCTTGACAACTTCTTATTCTTTTCAGAATGATGAACATACATTACAAAATATCAAAATAAAAATTTTCTTCACAATAAAAACTTTTATCATATAATTAATACTATCTTGAAGAAATATATATATTTAAAAGCGATTTCAAAAATGATTAAAATCAATTAATTTTACAATAAATGTTGAAAATAAAATATCATATTCACCTAGATAGTCTCATAAAATTGGATTCATACACATAAACAAATCTTCATTTTTCATCCTCGGTTCCATGAATTTCTTCTCCAATTTTAGGTAAACAGTTTTAAGAAAATATTTATTATAAAAAAGTATATCAAAATCATAACATTTCATAGTGTGAAGACATAAATTTTCTAGTTTATCAATAACCATAGAACAACATTGATGTTATTCGACATTTGAATGATAAACGAATGGTGTAACCTGTTGTCATTCGAAATATCCCATTACTTCAAATTTCATTTATTGAGCTTTGATCAATATTTCTCCAACCACCGTATCTTATCATCCACTGAATGATGGAGGATGCTTCCTAATGAAATGATCAACTACTAACATATTATTATTTGGTTGATATATTTGATCTCTTTCATGCATGACACTACAATTTATAGCATGTTTCAACTTATAGATCATAGAAAAAAATATTCAGTTCTAATTCCAACCATCAGGATATTCTTATTTGAAAGGATGTTTTCCTATTGATCCTTCTACACTATATTTCCCTATTTCCATTTTGGAAGACCATTAAAAAATTACACATCTTAGATACATAAACTTTTAAATTTTCATATTCTATATCATATTAATATAATAATAATGTAATATTCATTTATGTATATTCTATTGGAAATATATAAAAAATATATTTATCTAAATAGACCATTGATACTAACTATAAGCACCCAAACATGAATATTTAATAATAATAATTTAAGAAAATAATTTTATATTAATTCACATTGATGATTATTTTTTATATTTTTATAGATTTAGTACATAATTCATATATAACAAAATTAAAAAATACAAATTGGAAACTTCCAAATTGTATCCATTTTCAAAAATAAAAAATACTTAAAATAAACATGATTTCATATTTCCAAAAATATTTACAACATCAATCGTTATAATACTATTTCTCTTACACAAACATTTATCCTATGACAAAAATTTCAAAACTGGGATGTCCACAAAAATAATTGGAAGGTGTAAATTGAAGAATTCATTATTCTAATGAATAAAAGAAAACTATCAAGACCCATTTTCATTAAAGTGATATCTACAAATAGAAAAATCATGAGGGTGTCCCAATATGTCATTTACACATCACATTTACATTCACCATTTTAAATGTAATAACCAGATGATTGATTTAATTCATTGGAGTACCCAATTAGTTGAACATATATATAGGAACTCACTTGTCACATCTAGAGAAAAAACGTTCTCAACATGACATATCATTAGCTAAAATTAAGATCAACCCATTATATCATGAGAAATAATGGGTTCAACACTTAATATGAAATTTCAAATGAACGTATATTGAATGAAACCATTAAAAACTCATTAAAAACCATTATCAATACACATAATTATAACGAATGACCCTTTTCTTGATTGAATCAAATTTTAAATATAAATATTTCACACAAAATAATGAAACCAATATTTTAAAAAAGAACAATGAAAACATATTAATAATGAAACTAAAGTAATATAGTTTCATAAAAGTGAGAGAAACCACTCTCACAATATATATTAAAAAAACATTCCATTTTTATAATGTCAGTAGAGGCTTATCAACATTTAATGAGTGTTCATTATAAAATTCCATTACCCTTGGAAGAATTTGGCTTGCATAATATCTATATTATTAAATGATATACATAGGTTAATTATTTAGTTTTTAAGAACCTGTTTGTGTTGGTTATTCTTATTGATAACAATTATTTCATTATCATAACACTTACCTAAAAATATTTGACTTCATGTTAAATGTTTTTTAATATTATATACATGAGATAATAAAGAATTTTTAATGATGTCAGTAGTGGAATTAGCCATTAGTACATCATCTACAAAATAATATTAATGAAAATATAAACAATTTTTTACACTAATTATAATTTTAAATCTAATCTTTCTATTATAGTTATTAAAAATGAAAAACATTACAATCATGATGATGGTAGGACATATGTATCAATGAGTATCAAGTCCACTTTAAATTGTTCATTTTTTGGAAAATGGTAATTATTATATTATATTTCCATAATGATAATAATATAATTATTTTCATATTGATTATTTAATTATACTTATTTATTTTTTCTATGTTATGTGGGGAATAAAACCCAATCCCCTCACTTTGTGGAGGTGATAATTCACACGTATAAATGAACGTCATTATCATATCTATGTGAATGAAATGGAAATAAAATAATTGATATATAATTATCTCAAAATGATAAATATTTAATTAATATAATATATAATCCTTAATAATATGATTATAAAAAATCATGAGAGATAGTGATAGAAAAAATTTATTTTTGTTTGCGATGTGGTAGTCTATCATATATGAAAAACAACAATAAATTTTCAATTTGATAGATTTAAAGAAGGATTTAGGTTATTATATTGACCTAATAAGATTTTAGAATAGTAAGGATCTAAGATTTATTATTTCACCTAGGATGAAAAATATATCCTAGATGTGGAATAATAATTAAAATAGAAACACATAATTAAAAATATTAATTCTCATTTTGAAGACATCCATTGAATAACACATTAACAAAAATATTGAAAGTGTAATGCCTAAATTATTGAATATATAATGTGGATAACCATACTAGAAAAATATTTTTTCATATCATGGATGAACCAAATTGTTTTTTATGATTATAGAAATGTTATGACTTTACACCATTAAATAAAAGAGGGGGGGAGCACTCAAGGAAATAATTAGTTTAACTATTTAATATAAATAAATTTTCTATTTTAAATGGGTAAAATTTGATTTATATATAATATAGTATTATTATTGCTCAAAATTAATTAATCTAATAAAATTCTAACAAGTTTTTTATTTTATTATTCCTTATATTTCGGTTTTAATCCATATTCAACCATTCTTTTTCGTTCAGTGAAATCATGTAATTTAATCATTGAGGGTTAATACATTTTTAATAAAATTTAAAAAGACAAATAAATGAGTCATTATGGAAATTTTTCAATAAAATTTATATTTTAATTAATATTATACCATTTAGTAATATATATTCTTTTTATAATATCAATAATGTTAATTTTAAAATTATTTATTGCATGTCATTTTAAAAATATCATAAAAACGTGACATATTTTAAACAAATCCTTTAACATGTCAATAGTATGTCAATGACATCTATAAAATTGTAGTATAAAATTAATCATATAAAATTATATTTATTATAAAATATTTAATATCATTTTTTGATTCCATAATTAATGAGGTAATTACTACATCATCATTGGGTAAGGATTTTAATTAATTACTTTTTTTGAAATGATTATAAATAAAATACCGTGAAAAATATAGTTACTTTAACTTTCAAATTACAATTTATAATCAAAATATCAATAATACAACAAAATTTTAAAATTATTATTGTTATGGGAGACATGAGTATAACATCAAATACATTATATGAAATAAAATTTAACAAATCACATAATCACAACATGTAGTCTAAGAAATGTATAATTTCATTCAAAGGGTTATTTTATAGAAATAAACTCATCCAATTAATTTAGTACATGTTTTAGTGTGAATTTATATAAGTTGTATTATTATATTTACCTTGAATTACTCCATTAACCATTAACTATGGAAATACAAGTATTATTAACGATATTATTCATAATTTTTAAAAAATACAATGTAACTATTTTTCAAATAAGGAACCTATAATTCCAAATATTGAAATCATTTTTCAAAAAATTAAAAAAAATTAACAAATTAATTAAAACTCATTCCCATTTTCAGAATGATAAAATTGTTTTTCAATGTAAAAACATTCAAATGTTGACCACATATTTATATAAAATTACAATGTAAAATAGAATCCAAAGGAATAAATTAAATTAAATTTTATAAAATTGAACTAATTATACATTATAACCAACTAAATTGATAATATATCTATATAAATATATTATGAGGAAAAATAACATTAAGTTAAAATGCATTATTTCTCTCCATTTATTATAATATGAAATTAATTATAAAAATACACAAAATACAACAACCTGGATTTTTTATAATAATAATTAATATTATTATTTTATTTTTTTCAAAAATAATTTAAATATTTGAAAAACATGATTTAAAACAAGTGTTATATTAAAAAGAGGGAAAAATCATTTTTAATAATAATAATGTTTTTCACCATAAAATATTTTCTATAATATATGATCTTACACATAGTTTCAATTATATTTATTATAAAATTTTCAATTGAAATTAAATATTATATCATTATGTAGGTTGTTACATATAATCGTTTTTGTCTTAATGTTTTAGTATTGTTTTATTCTTCTTCGTCACATATGTTAGTAATATATTAATGTAATTTTTTTAACGTGGCCTTCCAATTTACACCTTCATAAAAACTCCAAGGCTTTTGTAAATTTATTCTTCATAGTTATCATTCAATGAAATTTTAATTCGTCATTGAAATTACTTCTAACATTCAAATATTCTTTTTCCAATATTTGAATTTTTCACTCATTTAATTAATCTGTATTCATTTTATATAATCATTCATAAATTTTTTGAAACAATCCATAATTAATCATTATCTTAAATAAAATTATCAACTTTCTTTGTAATATCATCATCAGATACAACCATTATTTTTAAAAATATTTGTATCATCCTTTTGTTTTGAACTCAACTATAAATTTATTATGTCGTCATTTCAAATTAATTCATATTTCGTGGAAAACATAAGTTATTATTATTTGAGTAATGATTCACATAAATAAACAACCATTTTTCATAAAAATGAATAATTATTCACAGAAAAAATTATAAATTTTAATCAAATTTAAATATACTAGTTGTTGGTGCCACCAATCACAAGGTGCTGTCAAAATTAGAATTTAATGTTCCCATCTAAACCATCAAATTGGGTATCATGTGGTAGCCAAGGTCATTCGCAATGGGGGAATGGAGAAGAAATGAAACTAGTGTGGTTCAAGAGAGAAATTATTGGTTTTCTAGATTTAAATGGTTAATTGATCATTAAACAGTGTGAAAATATTTTTGAAAATTATAATAAAAACAAAATAATAATAAACAATGAAGTTGAATAAACATGTCAACATTGAAATATGATTAGTATTTATTATTAATTTTGTTCTATATTATATAGTTTATAGGTTAAAATATATTTCCCATGCAGATTCAACTCTATCATTGTTTCATTGACTGATAACTAGTGACTGTGTATTTAAACGCAAATTACTTTCTCCAATAACTAAATATATCAATTAACATTAATTACATACCCCATAAATAGTGGTAGTGAGTTCCCTAAATGGTAATTGGTTCATCCACTACATCTCAATTAATATTCACAACTGTTTTCTCTCTTGGTCTGAGATGAATGTAATGGCGATTATTGAATTACATTTAATAAATGAATTGTAAACTAATATTCCTAATCAAATAATTACAGGAGAATTTAAATCATAGTAAATCGAAATCATTATGGAAAACCATCATGAGTATTCTATGATCTTATTACATTCTTCATGTTGTGTATATTGAGCCGAAAATTAATATCATCCATTAATATGATAGGATTATTGGTGAAAAGAATAATTACACTAAAACAAAAAATAAAATAGGAAATAAAAATAAAATTTGTATCCGAGGAAGTATTGAATGGATGATTGGTATCCACCAGGGATTTCAAGCATCAAACCTGTAGGGATACCCGCTTTATTTATAGATTTTTTAAACAAACTATATATAAAATAATATACACACTGTATATTCGGGTCAACTTGGATTTGCTCGAATTCTCATCTTGTAGTTGGCCAACCGTGCCACCCAATGGCATACAATGTGTCGGTAGTCATTTGGTATGATAGATGTCATGCATAGATTCACCAGATGATTTGTATCATCACCTTTATCCACCAACCGATTCTTTAAGGGGAAACATGTGTGAGAATATATAGTATAAGTCCTGAGAGATCTGGTCGGCTACATGGGTGTGTACTCGATCTGGCTGACTATGTTTAGGTGAGGATACATGTCTTGTGTGTATAAATTACATTCCATGAATAGTATAATTTCTGTTATGATCATTCCCAATTTGTTACATTCACTACTAAACACTTGGAAATAATCGTGACCATATAATTAAATAAATTAATATAAAAAACAGTTTGTATGAAATGAAATATTTTTTTTATAGTAAATAGAATCTATGAAATTTTATACAATAATTTTTCACATAAAACTCCTCCACACATAGTTATCTTTTCTCACTATTGGAATATCTCATCATCTTGGTTAATAATTCCAATATTCTTTAAAGGGAAACATTAAACTTATTATAATTATAAATACATTAGCCATAAAATATGATTTTTTCAAAAGGAACATAATATATTTAAATGTCAATTATAATTTTATAATGAATCTTATATTATTCAATTACATATTATTAGGCTCTATTATTCAAATTTTTTCAATAATTAATAAACACAAAATTCAGTCGATTATTTACCTAAACATAAAATATCAAACTAATCTCTCAAAATCATTTAATCAATGTTATTCTCAATATAAATTATATAGATCAATCCATAGGCTTTCATGTATTCTCATAATCTATTTTAGAAATAAAATCACAAAAATATTGAGGTCATTCAATAAGGTTAAAATGATTATACTGCATCAGGTCTGTAGTTAGTGATGTGAAAAAAAAATCTCAGATGCATTAAAAGGGTACAACAATTATTAAATAATAATTCATGTTATTTAATATTGACTCACAATTAAATGTGAATTGCCTTTAAATACATCTCTAAGGGTAACATCAATATGATAATACCTTACCAACATGGGTATATAAACCATTAAATAATGATTAATGAATGAATATGGTCCCACTTTTTCAATGTTTTTGAAAGATGAATGGGTCCTCCAATAATAACAAAAATAGTGGTATGAAACCCTTCTACCAAAATGAACAAGTGGATATCTCCCCAATCATAATTTCATGGATTCTAACAAAAATGTACCATTAAAATCCAAATTCTCACTCAAATAACCAAATGAATAATCATGAAAAATAATAAAATAATTAGGATATGATGGATATATTGGCTTGTAATGTGGTTTCCTGTTAATGTAGTTCTGGGATTCTATGATTTTTATAATGATAATATATAATATTGGTATGAATGTCAAAAGGAGTTGAAAAAAATAAAATATCTCAATCATTAATATGTTATTCATAATATTCATGTTTTAAAGAGAAAAACTCAAATGATCTTGTCGTTATGAAAATCCCAAGAATATCTCAAGAATGTGGGTATGGGACCGAATATTTCAGAATGCATACAATACTGCTTGGGAATGATAAAAATAAATTTTTGATCAGGTCATGACATGAAAAAAAGTATCATTATAATAAATTTAAATGTTTAAGAATTTAAATCATTAATCAAACAATGTCATCAATTATTTTAAAATAATTTGTA
Organism: Viscum album; assembly: GCA_963277665.1. NCBI lineage: Eukaryota > Viridiplantae > Streptophyta > Magnoliopsida > Santalales > Viscaceae > Viscum > Viscum album. The sequence goes on along the minus strand of OY728133.1, from coordinate 143,989,211 downwards.
ATTTAAAATGATCATGTAACTTCTAAAATCATAATTTATATCTTTATAATTTTTAATTACAATAAATGAACCAATTCAAACATTTTATTATATTTCATCTATTAATATTGTATCCCTATAAGTTTAAGAGAAAATACTAGTGTTGTTAGAGACTAAATTTTATGGAAAAACTAGTGTAGTCAGAGACTCTCCATTAAACATAACATTTCACATCTTCCTCTAAGATCAACACAAAGATGAAAAATGAAGATTAAACTAATTGAAGTTGGAAGGAATATAGAATTACTGAAATATGTAATACCAAAATAAAAATAAAAATAATTTTTGAACGAATACTCTTCTTTCGGTGAGTAAAATATGATGGTAAGTAATAGGAAAGGGATTCCAATGTCACTCAACAGTATAAGGGACTATTGATAAAAAGGTAAAATCAATCTTCATGAACATACACAATCAAATCACAAGCGTAGAAAAAAGTGATACTTATATAATGGATGTAGCGTGCAAAAACCAATTAATGTGTGGCCTTAGAAGAGGAATCATCAGGAACATAGGGATACAATAGAGTAGTAGAAACTGTATATGAAGATTGAAGATTGGGATCTCATCTATGTGTCGTGGTCAATATAGGTACATCCATCATGGCAGAAGAATTAGTGGTAGCTAGAGGCATGAGATTGGTTCTCTATATAAGAGGACTGACAAGACCATTCGGGCCTTCATTAGTAGTTTTGACTGCTAATCTAGCAGTGCATAAGAAAATGAAATCTATGGTTCATGTGGGTAATGGTTTCATTGGTGGGAAATGTGGAGGATTAGATGTAGGATCGAGGGTGAGGGTATCTGAAGGCCAATGTGCTAATGAAGAATCCCCATCATCATCTCGAGCTGCTTGAGTGACTAACCCATATCATTCTAGAATCACTCCATCGCGGCCATGTTGAGGGGGATGGGGAAATCAGTAGAGGGTTTGGGTGGAGGTGGGTATTTGGATGGTCGCGATGAAGAGGGTATGTTGAAGGAAGAATTAATGGAGGAAGAAGAGGGGTGGGGTAGAAAAATATAATCTGATGATGGTTGTGGTGGGATTGGATCAGAAACACTATTGTGGGTAGCTGGGTCATCTGATACCCATGTGGGAAATGGGGCATCCTAAAAAATAATGAAGATATCATCCCAGTGATTGATAATTCTAATGAGAATAATCATGATGATGTCCACATTCTAGGGAGATCTTATGTGATCATGACGGTGAGATGGATAAAAAATTCCCAAATTGTGTGCCAACCGGGTGGAAAATAAATTGCCATCAATGTCGCCCTGATGACTATGGATGAAGGAGTGGAAGTAATAAGAAATGAGGAATGGGGGGGTTAGGGTAGTAATTACAAACAATTTTGGTTAGATGATATATGTATCTGTTGGAAAATAAACACTTGTCTACATGGAATTGTAAAAGGAAAGAGCTAAAGCACTGGTGAATGAAACGACGATGAGGGGAAATGTTGAGAGTGGACTTTGAGAAGGGGCGATATAACTCAATTCAGGCCCAGTAAGCTCCCACCACATGGGAATTAGGTCAAAGAGATCAGGGAATTTGAGGGTAGATATAGGAGGTGTGGTGGTGGGGTGTAGATATGATATGAACCTAGACCAAACTCCTTGATAGTATGTGTGAAGTTTCATATCCCCAACCTAAATCTCGCTATTGTAGTTGTATCTATGGTCTTATGGAATTACACATGTCCATTCAACATTATGGATTCTATGAACTCTAAAAAATAAATCATAGAATGTAGAATTGATGAACATGAGTGTGTCTCGATGATGTGTGTGGTTGAAGAGATCCTCATGGATTTCTAATCAATGACACACCAAAACACTGGGATATACAAGACACATCTTCTCATCTAGAAAATTCACTATAACAAATACTAAAGTCTCCCTTCTATAGAATGTTGCTCAACAATGATCACGTAGGTATACATATGAGGTTGGGCAATTGCTACTGCAGGTCGGGGTGGTGCTGCAAACTACATGGGTGGAAGGTCTAGTCGTGGTTGTAGTTGGTGGATCAGGGGATATTACCGGAGCAGATCTAAGGCAGTTCTAGCAGTGGAATGAGGTGAAGGAATAGTAGGATCCACAAAAATCATGCATGGATTTGAAGGGACACAATGGATGTGCGAGATAACAAACTCAACCCCTCAACATCATTGGTTGGTGTGATAATTGGACATTTGGGGGATTAAAATGATGGTTTAGCATAAAAAGTATGTATTGTTTCCAATTTTGGTGACTGACATACTAGAAAATTTAATTTATGGGGTCGTGGAAGGCCAATTTCTAATAAAGCGGTGATCCAGATTCTCCCCCTCAATAAGATCCACATACTCCTTCTCACTGGAAGAATCTCCATTTTCTATAGCTGATAAATAAATAAATGATAAAAATAAGTAAGGTAGATAAAATTGAATAAATAAAGTGATAAACAAAAAAAAGGATCACAAAATATGGATCTATTGTATACTACATGTTGTGTGATCTGGTTAGGAATTCATGTACTCTGGATAAACTAGCTCATTGGGCATGTGTTTCAGAAATATCTAGTACATGACATGATTCGAATAGTACATGAAATGTATAAAAATAGGGGGAGAGATCCGTGGGAGATCCCATACATGAACTCCCCACTGAGTAGTAAACAAAATATTATAAATGTCTTATGTAGGAACTACCTGAAACATGTCAGGATATTGAATTCAATGTGAGTAAAACAATTACACAGACTATGGATTATGAACCATGTACACAGTATGTAGTGAGATTACATGTTTTCTAATGATACATGGGATGGGGGGACAGGTGTTAATAATACATTGGATTCTACTAAAGATCAGGATTAGACCCCTTACACTACTAGTACTGAACATATACACCTTTTATATTTAAATATTATTAGAAGGTGTTGGTCGGAGTGGAAACTCAAGAGAGGGGTGAATTGACTTCTAATTAAAATTTCTATTAAAATATTGTCTATTTAAAATACCCCAATTTATTAAACAAGTTAAACTGTAGTGAATTTATACAGATTGTAAATGTTTACTTAGCTTCACAAAGATTGATTATGTCTCATTTAATTTAACCACATCATTAAAATAACTATTGAAACTAACCTACTAATTTACAATAAGTGTAAACACTAGCGAATTTAACCATAAAATTAGCCTTAAAAAGTTTTGTATTTCAATGTAATAGCAGCAGAATATAAATTATATATGTAGTATACTTTAAACATAAACTAAAAATGAACATCAGATATAACAAGAGGTTTAGTATTAAGATGATACTTAGTCCTCTCAAATTTATATAAATTTTATCCACACCCTGGATCGGGGTTGAAAACAGTTGACAAAACTGTCCAGGATACGTAGGGACCTCTACCACAGTTCTTCGTAAAAAAAAAACAAAGACCAGGCCGCAAAAATTCCTCTTCCATAGTTGACGTGGGTAAACAAAAGATAAGAGTTTTGAAGTGAGGATTTTGATATCCTCCAATTCGGTGTAGGAGACAGTATGTGTGTAAGATATACAGAGTACCCCACACTACTCGAAAGTAAAAAAAAACAAATCACTTAGAGAGAATAGATAAGAGTTTAGAAAGATCTAGTGATTAGGAATTGAGCTATGGACTTGTTGGATTCAGCAGAAATTCTTCTGATTCCTTCTCTGGTTTTTCTGTTGAAAAACAGAGTGTCGTAGTCTAGATTGTGTTCTACAATAGTGAAAAAGATCTCTTGATTCATCGTGTGTTCTTCAGTGGTGTTGGATTGCACTCATGAGAGTTCTTTGAAAGTCTTGCAATCTCCTTCTTGATCAGGATTTTTCTTCTTATTCAGCACAGTGCTCTTGAGCGTATGTAAGTTCTTCGTGTTGTATCGTCACACTTTTTTCCTCTTTGTGTACTTCATATCAATCTTCCTTATATTCCATAGGTTCTGGAAGTAGTAATGATTCCCATTTAATAGGTATGAGATATAGATTTCTGACATGCCAACAACTATTATTAAATAACATTAACTGCATTAAAAATATCAAATATGACTGTTAGCATTATTTTATTAATATTAACAAAAAAACATATAGAACAGTGTCACAGTGATTATGTAAACAGTGTATTCTTCAGGGTATGGTCTTCACGATATGTGGTTCACGGTATGTGATTCACAGTTTGTGGTTCATGGTATGTGCTTCACGGTGTCTCCATGTCACGGTGTGTAGCTCACAGTGTCTGGGTCATGGTTTTTCCGTCACGGTGTCTCGGTCACAGTTTGTCCTTCACGGTGTCTGGGTCACGCTTTGTCTTTCCCGGAGTCTGGGTCACGGTTTTTCCTTCACAGTGTCTGGGTCACGGTTTTTCCTTCATGGTGTCTGGGTGACAGTTTGTCCTTCACGGTGTCTCTATACATAGATGAATATCTGTATTTAGACATAGACAGTAATATGCAGAATATTAATTAAGTTTAACCAGTAGAGAGTAAGAGAACATGAATCATAAATATAAAGGCTTGATAATATAAGTGTGATTCGTGATCATGCATAAGACTTGTAAATAATAAAGAGAGTAATTTACATCAATAAGATTTGTTAGCATTAAAACATGATGTGTAGTTAAGATTGAGATTATTTAACAGTAATAGTATTTGTGATCATTAAAAAAATATTAATACATGAGGATTCAAACAATCTCCCCCTTTTTGAAGATCACAAATCATATATAGTCAAAATATAAGTGAAATGTAACATTAAAGAAACTAGCATATTAGAATAAAAAAATTAGAGAATAATAGATGCGATAATAACATATCTCATTATAGTGCAAATACTTGTAGTTTTTATCCCCCTTTTGGGATTATCAACAAGTAGAGAAAATGAAATGAATCACTGCATTTTTAATTAAAAAGGGTTCAGAATATAACATAAAATAGAAATACAAAAAGTAAAAAACAAATGACATCCTATAAAAAAACAGACCCTGGAGTCTTCAGGGATCCACTTTTTCCTTGCCTTTATTAGTAGCAGGGGCTGGTGCTGTAGTAGAAGAAGTCATAGATGTGGGAGATAATGAGGGTAAGGGTAGACCTTCAAAAATGGATGGAGGAATATTAGGAGAAGTAGAAGATCTTGGTTGTGGTTGGTCAAGAATGACTGGCTGGATCTGAGAAAGAGCTTGGATGAAAGACATGGCAGTGGAGGCAAGGGTAGGCAGACTAGGTCTATGGAGTGTAGCAGCTGGAGAAACTATAACAGTACTCTGCACATGAAGATATGTCTTCAAAAGTTTGATGAAATCAATAATGATTTCTCCACCATATTTCATAGACTTTTCAAAATCATCCTTATTCTCCATGAATTTGTCTAACAGTCTGGTGAACTCTGTAAGCTTCTGAACATGAGCATTAAAAGCTTGAGATATAGGAGGGATTTTCAGGTTTTACACAAGATATCTAAAGTGATATGTCATATCACTTTTAGAAAAAATCTGGGTGAGATAAAAATCTATTTTCATAGTGATCTCCTTTTGATCATCATTGGATATCTTAGAATGAACCCTAACCACGTCCAATGCTCGATCCCTATTCTTATCCACTTCTGAAAAAGAAGACAGATCCAAGCCACAGAAGGCATTCTGAAGTTATTCATTGATTATGGATCTCAGCATAGAATCATCCAAAGGAGGAACAGAAGGATGACCTGAAGCAGGAGAAGCTTTTATGGATATGGATAGAACATTGAGCTATTTCAAAACTTTTTTCAGGCACCCAGTGAACTCATATGTGAGTTTATTCAAATTTTCCACAAACTTCCACATGTGTTCCATCATTTTTGTGTGTATTTTTTCAATCTTTTCATCAAAAGACAGAAGATATGGATGAACTTGAGACACAATTTCCCTAGAAAGGGTGGAATCAGTTGGATCAGGAGAAGCAACAACCGGTGCAGGGGCAGAAATGGGAGCAGGCTCTGATCTCAACGAAAACTCATTCTGCAGGTTTTCTACCATACTTTTCAGGTTTACAACATCAGCACTTAGCATCCTATCTTCTACTCTGACTTCTAGAATTTTTTGAATCATCCTTCGTTGAATATGCAATATAATATTTTCCAACAGAATTGATGCATCTTCTTGACTTAACTGAGTCACTTGATGAGGTTTATTGGATATGATTTTCTCAACTCCAACTAATAGAGTCTGTCCAAAAAAAAATCAGATCATCGTTACTTACAATGGAGTGTTTATCGGGTAAGAGTGAAGGTAAAGGTAGTGAAGCAGGTTCTGGTTGCGGTTCAGAGTCATCTTCAGACTCAGATTCTGATTCTGATTGAGGCTCTGGTTCTGGTTCTTCTTCTGGTTATGGATGAGCTACAGACATCAGTTGAAACACAGAAGAAAGATCCATTCTAGTTTTAGTCACTTGTTCTGACTCTTTCGCATAATAAAATCATGGGAAAACATAATGGGTGTACACAGAATATGTGAAAGTAGGTTGAGAAGGTTCAGTAGATCCATCATCCATAATATAATGGTTTTGAGGATCCTCCCCCTCAAGTTGTTCTTCCATTTCACAGACTATTGTCTTAGCAACATGGTCAATATCCACAGGATCATCTTTAATCTCTTCAGCAAACTCTTTCCTTGCCAGCTGAAAGGTAATTACCATCCTCTCTTCAGCAGAAGGAATTATCTAACGAGCCGATTGGTCCACTGGTTGTGCTTCCAGATAGACTTCTTTCTCAACAGGGATATCCTTTTCAAGAGGATCTATCTCCACCACTGCTTGCTGCTCTAAATCAGGAAAAATCAATTTTCTTGCAGCCGTAGGATGAGTTTCTGGATTTACATCCTCACTAGAAGTAGGAGATTCCTCTTCTCTCAATCCAATAGCAACATCATCTCCATGAGGTATTTCAGCATGGAAAATAGTAGGGACAACATTACTTTCTTTTTCAATGGGATTTGTTTCCATTGGAGGTATTCCAGCTTCTTCTCTAGGTGAAACATCAGTTGTCACTTCCTCTTCTTCTTCTTCTAAATACTCAGCCACTTCATCTGGTTCCAAACGATGATCATCTAGATTCTTAGGCCTTCATGGATAGTCAACAGGATTAGTCATTTTATAAAGTATATCATTATCCTCAACACCATGCTTCTTACATGGGTTCCAGCTAATCTTCATCCTTCTAATGATAGGCTTGGATAAGCAGAAATCAATGTCCTCTAGATTTTCTTCATTTGGTCCAACCATCCCTTTGGAAACTAGCATGGCTGAAATCATCCTTGAGTAAAATGAAGAGGTGGATTTGGAAGTGACTTTAATCATCTCACAGATATTTTTAATAACATACTTCCATAGGTTGATCTTATGGCCATTCTTCAACAGGTGAATCAGGAACACATCCTGATACTTTATTACAGCAAAATCCCCTTTTCATAGACTAATCAAATTCTGAACAAATTTTAATAGAAGTTTAGTTTCTCAATCTAATTTTGCAGCTATAACCCTTAACTTGGTGACATTAACAGTTAAAATTTCTAAGGCATTTTCGAGATTGAAGATATAAAATTATGGGGGAGGGTCTCTCGGGCAGTCTTCACAAACTCCTTCAGGAGGAATCCATAGGCATGCAGCCCACAACCTCAAGGTGAAAGAACACTTCTAACCATTGATCCAGCTGGTCACTATAATTTTTTCTCCAAAATCAATGGATAACATCACATATTGATAGAATTGTGGTACCAGCCTCAGGAAAATCGGTCTATTTTGTCCATAGAACCACTCAAGCCATCCTTGTTCTCTTAAAACTTTCAAAACTAACGACTTTCTAGATAGTATCCACTCACGGAAAATAACTTTTTAAGGTACAATAGTACGGCTTACCATGTTTGGGTTTAGAGGTCCTTCGATAGGTATCATTGGTATTCTCTTTTTTTCATAGAGCGGAGCTTCTCAAACGAGGATGAAGAGGAACGCTTCATCCTTGGCATCCACTAAAGGTTCGGGTGAGAGAGGAGAAGGTTTTCAGGAGTGAGAGGATTTAGGAGGGACATCGGGTAAGGAATCAAATTAAACCCTTAAGTTTTATATTTTGGGAATTTCAAACGTCATAAAAACAAAAAGGCGGGAAATAAAATATCGGTGAAATAAAAATTACCGTGATACGGGTTAAAATAATAATATAAGTAATCTTCACGGTGAGACCATGTGTAGGCATTACAGTGTGATGAAAACCAGTCATCACGGTGAGACAGTTGGAGGTCATCATGGTGAGACTGTTGGTGGTCGTCATAGTGAGACAGTTGGTGGTCATCACGGTGAGACAGTGACCAATCTGTGCAGTCATGGTGAGACATTGAGTTGACAGACTGTGAGCACACGGTCTTAACGGTGAGACTGTATGCATGAAACAACTTCTTTGAAATAGTGATCATGAAACCGTAAAGTAAAATACAGTAAGGTATTAAACATTAAGACCAGTAAGATATCTATTTCTGATTAATCATAACAAGATCATGTTTTATGTAGTCTAATCTTTCAGAATTTAATGGTTTAGTGAATATATCAGCAAGTTGATATTCAGTACCAATTAATTCCATAGTGATATCACCTTTTTGATAATGATCCCTCAAAAAGTGATGTCTTACATCAATATGTTTTGTCCTAGAATGAGAAACAGGATTCATAGAAATATTAATAGCACTTGTGTTGTCACAATTTATTAGGACATATCTGAATTGATTTCCATAGTCTAGTAATGTGTGTTTCATCCTAAAAATTTGGGCACAACAACTGCCAGCAGCTATGTATTCAGCTTCTGTAGTAGATAATGCAACAGAATTTTGTTTCATACTACACCATGATACTTGTGACTTTCCTAAAAGGTGACATGTTCTAGAGGTTCTTTTTCTATCTAACTCACATCCATCAAAATCAGCATTAGAATAACTAACTAAATCAAATGCTTGTCCTTTGGGATATAACAATCCTAAATTGAGAGTATGCTTGAGGTATTTGATAATACTTTTTACAGAATTTCAATGTGAATCTTTAGGGTTTTCTTGAAAACGAGCACACATACACACAATAAAAATAATATCAAGACGACTAGCATTCAGATAGAGTAGACTACCAATCATTCCTCTATAAGTGGTTTGATCAACAGATTTACAATCTTCATCAAGATCCAACTTACAGGTGGTACTCATGGGAGTGTCACTACTTTTTGTTCTATCCAATCCAAATTTTTGAAAAGATCTCTAGTATATTTACATTGAGTTAAAATAATTCCATCATCTTTTTGAGAGATTTGAAATCCAAGGAAAAATTTGAGTTCACCCATTAAACTTATTTCAAATTCATTTTTCATCATTTTAGAAAAATCAGTACATAAGGAATTTCTTGAAGATCCAAAAATAATATCACCTACATAAATTTGTACAACTAAAACATATTTAGAAATTTGTTTTATAAAAAGAGTAGGGTCAGCTATACCTTTTTAAAACCTTTATAAATTATAAAAGTACTTAATTTATCATACCAAGCTCTTGGAGCTTGCTTTAAACCATATAAAGTGTTTGATAATTTGAAAATATGATTTGGAAAATGAGGGTTTGGAAATCCAGGAGGTTGTTCGACAAAAAAATCCTCAAAAATATATCCATTTAATAATGCACTCTTGACATCCATTTGATATAGTTTGAAATTTAGATGTGAATCATAAGCAAGTAAGATTCTAATTTCTTCTAATCTAGCTACTGGAGAAAAAGACTCCTCATATCAATTCATTCCTCTTGACTATATCCTTGTGCATCTATCCTAGCTTTGTTTCTAACTATGTTTGCAGATTCATCTACTTTATTTCTAAACACCCATTTAGTGCCTATTGTGAAAGTTTCCTTAGGTCTTTCAACAATATTCCAAACTTTATTTCTTTCAAACTGATCGAGTTCTTCTTGCCTAGAAATCACCCAAAAATCATCATTAATAGAATCATCAATGTTTTTAGGTTCAAGATGTGACAAGAAGTCTTGATGTTCAAACTGATTTCTAAGAGAAGCTCTAGTCTATGTCCCACTATCCAGATTTCCTTCAACAACATCTAAAGGATGATTCTTTAGAATTCTAGTTGATCTAGTAAAGTTAGGACTAGAAATTTCAGGTTCTTCTCTAGGTTTGGGTTCATTAGGAGCTGATTCTGGAATAAGTCCAGAACTAGTTGTCTTTATAGCAGGTTCTTTAGATTTGTCATTAAGGTCCAGAACACTCAAATATTTTTCAAGATTTTAAAGAGAGGTTTTAGACTCATGGGGATCAGTTTCATCAAATTTTATGTGAACATATTCTTCCACACACTTGGTACTCTTGTTGAAAACTCTATAGGCTTTCCTAGTTAAAGAATATCCTTAAATGATTCATTCATCACTCTTAGAAGCAAACTTATCTATATTATCCTTTGTATTATGAATAATGACTTTGAAACCAAAGACTCTATAGTAATTGGCTTTAGGTTTTCTATTTTTACAAAGTTCATATGGGTTCTTCATAAGAACATGTCTAATCAAGACTCTATTGATGATATAACAAGCTGTATTTACAACTTCAGCCGAAAAATAAAAAGGCATGTCATACTCATTAATCATAGTTCTAACTATTTCCTGAAGGGTTTTATTTCTTATTTCTACTACACCATTCAGATGAGGTGTTCTAGGAGCATAAAAGTTTTGATTATAGCCATTGTGTGAGAAAAATGATTAAAAATCATGATTTTCAAACTCACGGCCATGGTCAATTATTAGAGTTTTATTCTTAAGACCACTAAGATTTTCTATAGACTTGGAGTATTTAATAATGTAAGAACAAGCTTCACTTTTGTGAGCTAAGAAGTATACCCAAGAATTTCTAGAAAAGTCATATACTAAGACATTGACATAGTGCTTCCCATTTAAGATAGAAACTATAGATGGTCCAAAAAAATCCATGTGAACCAACTTGAGAGGTTGAGAAGTTGAGACTTATTTCTTTGGTTTAAATGATATTTTGTGTTGCTTTCTCTTTTGACAGGGATTACACACATTTTCATTTGGAAACTCAAGCTTAGCTAGGTCTCTAACAAAGTTCTTCCTAATCAGTTTTCTAAGTGAATGGATGTTGCAGTGTCCTAATTTTCTATGCCAAAGCCAAGATTTTTTATGAAAAGCATTTAAACAGGTAACATTTTTCTTAGATAAGGAATTTAAATCCACAACATACGCATTTTCATTTCTTAAAGCAGAAAATACTAAAACATTCTTAGAATTAAAAAAATTTCAAGAATCATGTTCAAATTTGAAATTAAAACCATCATCACACAATTGATAAATACTTAACAGATTATATCTCAGTCCATCAACAAATAAAACTATGGAAATTAAAACTGAATTACTGTCACCAACTTGGCCTAGGACAATGATATTTTCTTTAGAATTATAACCAAAGGTGACATAGACTCCATCAACATTTATTAAACTTTTACAGCATGATTAAACCCCAGACATATTTCTTGAACATCCACTGTCCAAATACCATGTCTTCTTGTGGGAACTCTTCAAGCAGGTTTCCTTCAAAACAGATTTAGATTGAAAATGATTTTGGTACACAGATCTTCTTGGGTCCAGATAGGTTAGCAATCAAATCGTTAGGTACCCATATTTGTCGTATGGGTCTTATATAGTTTTTATAGTCAAAATATTTTGAGAGATAAAATCTATTTTATTGATAACTATGTCAATAACTAGTTGAATCATATGAATGTCTAGAACTATAACTAGTAGTATTCTATCTAGATTTAGGAATAAATCTATGATTAGTAATCTTTCTCTATCCAGGTTTGTAGCCTATTCCAGTAGTGTATTTAGGTTCCACTTGATTTCCTAGAATTTGAGTCAGTGTATCCTTTCCATTTGTGAACTTTTCTATGTTTTTCCAAAGTTTCTCATTAGACATTTTCAGTTCAATGATCTCTTTTAATAGTTGATCTTTCTTCTCCTTTTAGATTGTAAGTTCGGTTTTAACAGTTGTAGCGAGAGCATGTTGTTTCTTCAATGATTTGTATTTATCCAGAAGTTCATTGTATGTCTCTTATAGAATATTACAATATTCAAACAATTCAGATTTAGTCATGTCTTCAGAATCAGAATCAGATTTTGCGTCAACTCGAGAATAATAAGAATTTAAAACAGGTGTATCTAATGTTACCTCAGATGTGTTTTTCATGAAACACATGTTGGCACGATTTCCTTCATAATCAGACATTTCAGATTCACTTATGTTGTCTTCAGAAGCACTCCATGTAGCCTTCATACCTTTCTTGTACATATTTTCCTTGTAATCATTTTTCTTCTTGAATTTTAGATTTGGGCAGTCTGCTTTAATGTGTCCTTTTCTTTTTCACTCATAGAAATCAACTTCATCACTTTTATCTGGATTTTTTCAGTGCTTATTCCAATGTCCCTTATTCTCATACTTTCCCTTGTAATTTGATTTTCTGAAAAATGTCTTCATCCTATAAAATTTCTTAAGCCTTCTGGCTATCTGAGCCATTTCAAGATCACTATCAGAGTCTGAGCTTTCACTTGTTGAAATGTCAGTTTGTATTTGAGCTTTTTCTTTGACCTTGTTCTTTGAAGCAATAGTCTTGAAAGCCACTGACTTCCTTTCTGGTTCATACTCTTCCTCTTTATTCACCTTGAGTTCTTCCTCATACATCATAAGCTTACCAATGAGTTCATTGACAGGTAGAGTAGCAATGTCACGTGACTCTCTGATTGAAACAGATGTTCCTCTCCATCGTTCTGACAGACATCCCAGTATCCTCATAATTTGTTCCTTTGTAGGAACATCCTTTCCGAGTGAATTCATTTTATTGACTATCTCATTGAACATTTGATAAATATCAGAAATAGGTTCATCAGTCTTCATTTTAAAATTATCATATTTAATAGTATAAGTATTTAATCTCATTTATTTAACATTAGTTGTTCCTTCATGAGAAACACCCAAAGTATCACAAATTTCAAAATCATTTTTACAAGCAGCAATTATATTAAATTCCTCATCTCCTAGTTCACAGTACAAGGAATTCATGGATTTTAAATTATTATTATAATCAGTCTTTGTATGTTCATCCCAAGTTGTTCTTTCGGTTTTTGGAATTTTATATTGAGATTCTATAGTAGTCCAAATATCAAAACCCATGCTTTCTAAATGAATTTTCATTTTAAATTTCCACTAATCATAGTTTGTGAAATTGAAGAAAGGTGGCCTATTAGTAGCAGAACCCTCTAGTCTATTTTCCATAACTAGATTTTGGAAAATAAATTTGAAGAGATAGAAATTTAGAATTAATAGAAATTTAAGATCATTAAAGATGTAACTAAAATCATAGTTGAAAAATATAGTATTTAAATAATCTTTAACAAAAACAAATCCTCTGATACCAAATGTTGGTTGGAGTGGATACTCAAGAGGGGGGTGAATTGAGTTCTAATTAAAATTTATGTTAAAATATTGTCTATTCAAAATCCCCCAATTTATGAAACAAGTTAAACTATAGTGAATTTATATAGATTGTAAATTTTTACTTTGCTTTTCAAAGATTGATTAGGACTCAGTTTATTTAACCACAATATTAAAATAACTTTTGAAACTAACCTACTGATTTACAATAATTGTAAACACTAGCGAATTTAACTAGAAAAGTAGCCTTAAAATAGTTTTATATTTCAATGTAATAACAAAAGAATATAAAAGATATATGTAGTATACTTTAAACTTAAACTAAAAATGCACAGAAGATATAACAAGAGGTTCAGTCTCAAGCTGAGACTTAGTCCTCCTAAATTTATATAAATTTGATCCACACCCTGGATCGGGGTTAACAATAGTTTACAAAACTGTCCAGGCCATGCAAGGACCTCTACCACAGTTCTTCGTGGGAAAAAAAACAATGACCAGGCCGCAGAAGGACCTCTTCCACAGTTGATGTGGGTGAACAAAAGATAATAGTTTTGAAGAGATGATTTTTGTATCCTCTAGTTCATTGTAGCAGACAATATGTGTGTAAGATATACAGAGTACACCACACTGTTTGAATGTAAATAAAAAAATCACTTAGAGAGAACATATAAGAGTTTATAAAGCTCTAATGATTAGCAATGCAGCTCTGGACTTTCTGGATTTAGCAGAAATGCTTCTGAGTCCTTCTCTGGTTTTTCTGTTAAAAAACAGAGTGTTGTAGTATAGCTTGAGTTCTACAAGAGTGAAAAAGATCTCTTGATTCGTGGTGTGTTCTTCAGTGGTGTTGGATTCCACTCATGAAAGTTATTTGAAAATCATACAATATATTTCATGAGCAGGATTGTTCTTCTTATTCATCATAGTGCTCTCGGGCGTATGTAAGTTCTTCTTGTTGTATCGTCACACTTTTTTCCTCTTTGCATACTACATCTCAATATTTCTTATACTCCACAAGTTCTGGCAGTAGGAATGGTTCACCTTTCATAGGTACGAGATACGGTTTCCTGACATGCCAAAAACTATCATTAAATAACATTAACTGCATTAAAAACGTCAAATATGATAGTTAGCATTATTTAATTAATATTGAGAAAAAAATGTTAAGAAAGAGTTTCACATTGATTATGTAAACAATGTCTTCTTCACTGTATGGTCTTCACGATATGTGGTTCACAGTATGTGCTTCACGGTGTGTGGTTCACGGTATGTTCTTCACGGTGTCTCCATGTCACGGTGTATAGCTCACGGTGTCTGGGTCACGGTTTGTCCTTCACGGTGTCTGGGTCACGGTTTGTCCTTCACGGTGTCTGGGTCACGGTTTTTCCTTCACGGGGTCTGGGTCACGGTTTTTCCATCACGTTGTATGGGTCACGGTTTTTCATTCACAGTGTCTCTATACTTATACGAATATCTATATTTAGACATAGACAGTAATATGCAGAATATGAATTAATTTTAACTAGTAGAGAGTAAGAGAACATGAATCACAAATATAAAGGCTTGATAATATAAGTGAGATTTTCGATAATGCATAAGACTTGTAAATAATAATGAGGGTAATTAACATCAATAATATTTGTTTGCATTAAAACAAGAATTGTAGTTATGATTGAGATTAATTAACAGTAATAGTATTTGTGGTCATTAAAATATGATTACTATTTGAGGAGTCCAACAGAAGGGTATGTGTGTCCATGTACTAATAGTACATGACATCTGTTCTTTGTTGAACATGTGTTCTATGGGTGAATGAAGAATAGTCGGACAAACCCAGACATCACCCTAAAACTGACTAAAACATTGATATAAATAGTTTGCAACAACATACCATAATGGAGTCTCGAAATGGTGTTGAAATTCGAGTAGAAAATAATAAAACCAATTTCATATTGATGGATGGAGAAATGATGTATGGGTGAATATTATTGGAGGGAGAAAATGAGGATGAGGAGGGTGGAGAGACGATCTTTTCTCAATTAGGGCATCAAAACATTAAATCTTAATGATTCTTAATTCTACAAATTTTATATTCCCTGTTATAATTTTTTTTCATAACAGAAATATAACTATTATAGTAAACTATATAATATATTTTATATACTATTTTAAAAAAATATATAAGTAATGTATTATATTTATGAGAAATTTAAAACTTATGCATTTAATTTATCAAATAAATACACACTGTGTTTTCTTAAATTTAAAAAGGATAACTAAAACCATTAGTCTAGTGCTAGGGGCGCAATTCAAATAGACAATTAGCCAATCTAAATTCCAAACTTCAACAATTGGAGAAATGGTTGCAGTTCAACAATATTTTATTTAATTTTGATGTAAAATGTTAGGTCTAGTACAACACATAAAAAATAACAAAAAATGATGTGTGGTTTTAATTTTTGAGTGATTGGGATGATGTAAATTTATTATTCATTTTTGAACCTTGTCTTTTGATCCTAGGGTAATGACATTTCCAATCATCCCAAATCACCCACAAGTGATTACTTATTTTTAAACAATTCTGTGTTATTATGAAAAAATGATTCACATGACTTGTATCAAAATGCATGATGTGTAATATTTTTTAATGGGAAAATGATGGAACTGGTTCGGTTTTCTAGTCTCAATAGAATTTATTTTGGATTCATTGGTAATGACTCAGCCAACCGAATCAGCCCCATAATGGGTTTTATTTTATTATATAATTTTTTCGTTAAAGACACATCACATGGAGTTTAAAAAAATGATTCTAATTTAATATACACTATAACCAAGCCAGGTGTGATGTGATTCAAACTATTAAAGGCTCAGATATACTATAAAAACCTTTTCATTAGCACATTCTTTATCCCTGTTTATTATGTTCATCAATAGTCTATTATTCAAAAATAACTACGATAATTTTCACTAAATTGATTTGTACACACTGTGTAATAATACATACATGGTGTGTTCTATAATTATTCAATTATTGGAATAGCTGATAGAAGAGAAGGTTGTACAAGTTGTATATAGTGTATGTACATGACTTTTGTTTATTAAAAAAAAGAAAATATTTAATGAGTGGATAAGGGAATGGATGGATTGACTCTCAATAAGAACGATTTTTTAGGTCATTCCCCCAACCAGTGTTGGGGTTACTAAGTTGTAATCTGATGGAGGGTATGGAATTCGCAGTGTGGACCACCACATGTGGTCGATGACCTCATGTTGGTTCTATGATTATTGACCTTTAGGTTGTCCACGTATCAGCTTGTAGGATCTCTCTTCCATGGCCAAAAGAATTTGATGGTTGACTTTGTTCATTCCTTGATTTGGTACATCCTTTTACGTCTGAGGTTTCTTACTCAAATTGATGAAAACCTAAATATAATTGTAGGCATCCTCTAAATTTGGTATATAATCAACTAAGTTTTCTGAAATAAATGTGTGATCAAGTTCAGTATTATCATGGCATGATGTGTTCCTATATTCAAAATTTTTTTCTGAAAAATTATTTCTGACATTATTAATGAATGAAATGTATGGCCCACACCATAACATGTATCCTATGTAGAAACCATGTATGAACAACCATCCTCAAACTGAATAGGAGGATCCATATAAGAAATTGTATTCGAGAGATATTATACTATATTTCGGATTCCTCCAAACCGTTCATTTTGGTTTAAATGGGATGTGGTAAATTCCTTTATCATTGATACTAAACCTTCGGTATTAAATGAAGATGGTACTATAGGAGCTGAAGAGAAGTGTGTGGTAAATAATATAAATGGGGTTTCCAAATATTGGAACCCTTCATCCATGTATGAATAATAATCTTATAGGGGTGGATATGAAAATGCTAGATCCTAAGTATAAAAATCCCCTATAAGTGAATTTTACGACTCCCCAGTCTAATAAAAATATATAGGATGTGGGGATGAGGTTCCCATAAAAAATAATCAAGAAGTAGAAAAGAAAATAAACTCTGCATTAACAATACTTTTACCTAGACTCACACAAAATCATTTCAGTTGTTTTCATTCAATGCCACCTGAATTTGGTGTCACACCAATCGCAGGGTACATTCCAAATTAGAATTTAATGTTCCCTTCTAAAAAAAACTTTGTATCTAGTTGTAGTTGGAGATGATATCATGGGGAGAACATAGAAGAAATAAAACTAGTGCAAATCAATAGAGGCTTGGTTTTCTAGATAAAAATGTATGAAGATTAAACAATGTGGAATAATTTGTGAAATATGAAATAAAAAACAAAAGAATAAGAGAATAAATAAAATAATAAGTGTGTTAGGGATATAATACAATTTTATTTTATTTTCAATTTCATTCATTACTATTTATTTTATTAGTGAAAATAGATTACTATTGGTATTAAATTCTGTCATATATTTATGGTTTGATATATACTGATTGTGTGTCTAATCTCTAATTCCTTGGTCTGTTAATTAAATATTCACATACACATTAATTCCAATACCCTAAAATAATTTTCATGATTTCACCCAATGGTTATTTGTGCATCCACTATATCTCCTTTAATTCTTTATAATGTTGTATCTCTTGGTTATATACCAAACAAATTTTGATTTTTAATAAACTTCAATAAATAAATTGTAAAATAAAATTCAAAAAAACTTCAGTATTTGATAATTATAATCCAAAAAAACATAATCATATTACAACCGCAAAACAATTTTACAATCCTCTTATGATCATAGTCACATTGTGCAATTTTTGAAAAAACTCAATCCCTACCATGTGTGTATGATTATGAATGGGGAAGATAAAAATTACACAAAAATAGAAATGAAAACCAAAAATAACACTCACATATGGAGATGTGTGAGTATTGAATGGAAGATCCACAAAACCTCCCCTTGGATGGATATCCTCTAACATGGAATGATACCCCGTTAATTTATATAATTTGAAAACACATGTTGTGTACAAGAGATTACATGATGTTTATTCTTGTCAAATTTTATTATCTCAGATTCTTAGTCGATAAGTGTCAAACCATGCCGCCCAACAACCTTCAACACAACACCGGTCAGTTTTTATGATACACTCCATGTATGGCTTCACCCCATGGCCTACTAAATTTATTATTCCACCAATAGCTTCTATAAGGTTAAACACAACATGTGAATGGGTTGTACACTATGTGTCTGATCTGGCTGACTACTTTGGAGTATAAAAGATATGTTCAAATAGTGTCAGGGGGAAGGTCCATGGTGTGTGTGAATAGAATACACACCATGATTATTTTATTCTATATTCTAATCATTCTAGATTTGTTAATTTGTCTTGACAAAAGTTAAATATAATCATGATCTCAGAATTAACGAATTTTATCAACAAAACCATCCATGTCTAGTTAAAATGTGTTTTTAAACTCATATAATGTATGAAAATGTAAAATCTAATTGTGATCATCATATTCCAATACACTTTCTTCTTCTATGTAAATTTTTCATACATATATAAGATTTGATAAACATATATTTCCTCAACTAATTTTTAATATAATCATTTTCCATTAATTTGAATATTATTTCACCATATAATGGAAATATGTTGAAATATTATAGTCAACCAAAAGTATAATACAGCCCTTGGATACTTCTTCTCTAAATAATTTTAAATTGCTCCCAATCTTCATTTATCTAGATATTGACATCATACTTCCTAGAAATGATTGTGGAACTACATTTCTTTTAATTTAATATATCAGCCTTCATAAAATATGTTGCTTTCTCCACAAAATTCCTCATCATTCCTTTTCTAGAACTGAAACCATAACAATTAAATCCAGGGAAAATTTTTCCAACAATATCATTTATTCATGTGATTTCCTCTATCATTAATTTATTGGAAGATTAAACTTACAATGTTATATAATATTATTTTAAAATCCATTGTGTGACTCTTGATGTAGAAATATCCTTTCATATCCTGATAGTGACTTATCTCCTGGATTCATATGATGATTCAACATGACAGGCTTCCATGTTTCTCGATTTTATTTTCATCACAAGAGACATTCGACCTGTTTTTATTTATTGTTACAAATAGATCATCAAATTCACACCACATTATATATTCATCCAAAGAAGTTTTTACTGTTCATATTCCAGTCATTTTATAATGATATATTGAGATATTTTAATCTTATGTATATCTCTAGTAATTGATTGTTCACTAATTTTATTGATGAAATAAATTCAAATAAAGCATCAAACAAAACAAAAAGTAGTAATATCACTATCAAAAACACTATTCTATTATTTATATTAAAGGAAAATTTGGTATTGTAGTGTGAAACAGATTTTTCCTTTTTATCAATGAGTTCTATGAGAGGTTGATATTTTTTTATCTCTATTTGTAATTAATTTAATCTTTCATAATGTAACGATTAAAATTGTGTGACTTTGTCCGTTATTTTCTTGATGAAGGTATTACCATTTGTCAAAACTTCAATGGGGGAAAATTCCATGTAATATTTGATTTAGAGGATAAATATTTATTAGACAATAGATTTTTTTACTTACCATATCAATAACAAACTTCTTACAGTGGAATGTTTTTTTGGATTTAAATGAATTCTTACCAAACAGTAACTATAAAAGCGAGATATTTTTTTAACATATTGTTTCAAATAAATTTAATCTTCATTAGATTTTTTAATAACAAAATCTTTTTTATGTAGTATAAAATATATTGAGTTAAGATTATGTTTCCAAGAACACTTAATTTATTGATTTGTGATGTGCTATTAAATTTTTATTATAATTTTTATCACCTTGACTACAGGAAGGCGGTAATGAAAAGGAATAAATAAATTATGAAAATATCGTTTTTATAGATGTATATATAATGAATTATTTATTGGTCAATTAATTAGAAATGAAAACAAAACTATTTGAAAATTTAATGCCTCGGCCCTAGTTACCCAGAGTCGGTGCATTATTACATAACATTGGCATGATCACAAAAGATAAAGTCTTGAAAGACTGATTAGTTTAGTAGACTTGGAATCACTTGATACATTCATAAGTCTTACATTACATTATAAAGTAATTAAAACTACAACAAAATATTTTATTCATATCCCATCATTCTATCCATGCAGGTCATTCATAAATTACTTATACACATTATGGGAAAAATAAAACATTGAACAGGGTGAGTTTAGATACTCAGTAAGGATAACAATATAGCGGAAACATTCATAAATAAGAACAAACATTTAAGGCAATGTACAACTAAAACAAAAGCCTTTTGAACTTGAACTTCAACATAATATAGAATAAACAAAAATATATAATGCCATTTACTTATTCACATGGATATTCTAGTAGTTGAATAATCACCTGAAATATCAATAACCACTTTCATAATGATGGAATTCATAATGTCATACTGTCATAACCACATAGTCAAGGCCTTGTGCCAATACTACAAATAAGATTTTGTCAAGGCCTTATGCCAAGACACTAGTTTGTCTCATGAGACCTACAGATGAATCAAGGAGCTATAGCGGGCTCCACCCGTCACTTACTAAGTCCAATGCATTCCTCATATGAATAGCTTTAAACATAACATTAACAATCGTATTAAAACTAGCATAAAAAATGTCAATACATTATTAATAAACCATGAATGGTATAAAAATAAGACATCCACAGTCAAACATATCACAAAACCTTCAATACAACATGGATGTTTTGTATCATAATGAATCAACATAAAATATTCTTAAAATCAATCAAAGAATGTTGACATAGATGAAATCAAACCTATTTGAGAGAAATATCTCTTTTTTTAAAATCATTTAAAAGTCGCATAATTATAAAATAAAAAATTTACTTTGAAAAAAATTTATAAGCTTGTAATGGAAGCATCGATGATTTTACAACGATGGAAAATATTCGTACCCGCTGTATATGTTAAAAAGGACATTCTTACCTTAAATTTGTCGAAAGGTTAAAAAAGACCTTGTTTGGAAAATGATGTAATGATTTCTTTATAAAACTATTATAAAAAGTCAAAAAAGGGTAAAAATTACTTTAACCCATATTCTATAAAATAGTAAGAATGTTTTGAAATAAATTTTTATGAAACCAGGATGTGGATGATAATGAAGTCCCATTAGATAATTACATATAAACAACCTCAGATAATGAAGAGATTGTGAAATAAACTCTTAACTTGTATTTTGCCTTGGTTGAGGGTAGTTTATCCTCCTATATAATTGTGAAATAATTTTTATTAAATTATACAATAATCATATACATTAATATAATATCATATATGATCTTTTAACATTTTTTTGTTAATAATATCTTAGTATTATCATCGTTTCGGGTGTTAACATACTCACTTTATTTTATATGTTTTGTAACGTAAGACGTGTTTGTTATGGGTTGAATGTATATTATTCATATCCAAATTGATTTCAAGTCCATAAACATTATTTTTAATTATCAAATGAGAATTATACTTTAATGTATACGATGGGGAATTAGTCTCATCGTGTTCGTGGAGACGGTAGTCTGTATGTACGCACGAGCCACAATATCAGTCTTTTGATACTAAAATAATATATAATTGGATAGTATATCTTATATAAAGAATAATTATCATTTTATATTAATTATTTTCATTAATTGCACATCAGTATTATAAAAATACAAATAATAATGTTTTGAATAATAATTACACCACGACATGGAGACGGTAAGACGTACTTACACACATATGGTGACATGTTATTCAAGGGATGGATAGAATACTGAATATGGATATACCATATTTATAATAACATCAAATTATATAGAATATATTTTAGTTATTTTTTTATAATTGAAATAACAAAGAAATAATTAGTTGAAGATGAATGGAACATGAAAGAGGGTGGTGAAAAAAATTATCTCTTCTTTGGGTTCTTCCTTTTTATTTTATCAAAAGGGCTCATTATGATGGATTTACGATCAAACCAAGGCCTCTAGGATTATGTGAAGGATGTTGGGAGGATATTTGGGCAGAGTTTTGGCGAACCAAAAGGCTTTTATGATATGAATTTGAAACAAGGGGGAGTGCCCTTTTATAAGATGTGTGAGGGGAAACTTTGGAAATTCTAGAAATATTATTTTCAAATAAATTCACATTAGGTTTATAATGGATCCAAAGTGGAATATTTAAAGTTCAATGTACGAATGGGTAGAATTACATTATACCAATAGATTTTATAAAGGTTTGGGTCACTATATTATCTTTATCATTTATATTTATCAGTTAGTTAAATAGTTTTACATTTACCACGTCTCTTTGTATTTTTATATTATATAGTTAATAAACATATTATATACCTCCAAGAGACCCCCAAGAGGTCCATTAATGATAAAAAAATCATTATATATGTCCTCTAGATGAGCCTTATATTTTTAAGAATATAATATCAATTAATAATATAATATTTGATTTAAAAACTCTTTTTTGTCAATTTTGACACTATTGGGTATTTTGTTTTTTATAATTTTTATAAGAGCATTATTAAATCGAAATAAAATTTATAACCATTTCTAATTATTCATATTAACCTATAGAATTATTTTAAATCATTTAAAGTCTCAGGTTAAATTTATTTTTATATTTATAATATGAATTATTTTAATATTTAATTAATTAGGTAATTACTGCATCACCATTGTCTCATAAATAAATTAAATTATATAATGTCTAAATATTATAAATAAAAATACCATTAAGTAGGAAATAAATTTATATTTATAAAGAATATTTATAATTGAATTTATCTTATGTAAAACCATATATGAATATTGTTTTATTAATTAATCAATGATTTAAATTCTTTTAACTCTTCTTTGAATTAAATAATAATAAATTTCCTAATCTAATCCAAGTGGACCTAAATGATAATAAATTCTTCCTAATGTTATTTTTGGTCAAGATACATTTTTCCAATAGAATTAGGACATGTGTTAGGGAAATATTAATATCATTTTTACCCTTAATTAACCTATTTACTTTTATTTGTGGTAAATAAAATTAAAAAGTTTATATTCATCAAAAAAATATTTTTAACTTATTGAACCACATTTTACTCATTGATATTAACCGATTCTGTCAGATTTTTGAAATTCCACTCACAGAAGTGGGAAAATTATGTTTTATGTGAATTTCCAAATTCTCCTAGGTGGTGGGTAAAAGACTGTGAAAAGTTCCATAAAATTTTTATATATCTAAAATTATTCTAAACTAACTCCAATGAATTACATTGAAATTTTATAGGTATTATGTATCCATTTTGACCTTAACGAAATTTAAATAAAATAAATAATTTTTTAAATAAAAATTCGGTTTTAAACTATAACTCATTGTTTTTTCACTATTCATAAAAAATTAATGTTTTCAGAAAAATACCAAAAATTCACCCTAAGATAATTTCAATATTCTGAATCCAAAAATGAAGTCCTTTTTGAATGATAAATTTTTTAGAATTACAAAATTTGGGAATTACTCTTCATAACGGCTAGTTTGAATGGTTGTGGTGTGTGTTAGAACTCGAGGTTGCATACAATGCAAGCTATTCCATTATTCAAAGGAAACATAATGTGGAATTTTGGGGTGTTACATTCTCCACTCCTTCAAATAAGTTTTTCCAAAAAATTTCTAGAATACTACCGCATGAAAATACATGGGTGGTTCTTCATCATATGTTCCTCGGGTTCCCAGGTTTCCTCTTCCATATTATTGTTTCTCCATAGATCTTTTACCAGACGAGTCGTCTGGTTTCTCAGCACTACTTCCCTCGTATCAAGAATCCTGATAGGATCCTCGCAATAAGACATATCAGGTTCTAGTTGTAATTCCTAATAGGTGAGTACATGTGTTGGTTTAGGAATTTATTTTCCCAACAGTGAAACGTGGAACACATCGTGAACTTTGTAGAGACTTGGCGGAATTCCCAAACTGTAAGCTACAACCCCAATTCGTTCTAGAATTTCGAATGGTCTGAAGTACCTGGGACTCAATTTTGAATTCTTACCAAAATGTATAACGCCCTTCCATAGAGATACATTCAATAAAAGATGATCTCGTACCTAAAATTCTAAATATATCATTCAGTTATTGGTATAGCTCTTCTAAATACTTTGAGATGCTTTCATGTGGTTTTGGATTACCTTCACATTTACATCATTTTCTCCACTAGTTCGGGGCCTATGAGTTTTCCTTCCCCAACATTATCCCAACAATTTGGTGTGTTCCATCTCTTTCTGTATAACTCTTCTTATGGTGCATCCAAATACTTGAAAGGATGCTATTGTTATAAAAAAAAATCTACCATAGGTAAATATTGATCCCACATACCCTGAATGTCAAGTGATCAGGATCTCAAAATGTCTTCTAATGTTTGAATAGTCCGTTTTTATTTTCCATCTGTGTAAGTGTGGTAAACTGTGCTCAAATGGAGTTCAATATCTAGGGATTTCTGAATACTTTTCAAGAATCATGAAGTAAAATAAGGATCATGATTAGAAACAATCAATAGTGGTGCTCCATGAAGTCTCACAACTTCATTAATATATAGTATTTCTAGATGTTCAAGTGGTAGATCATATTTTATAGGATGAAAAAGTGTTGACTTGGTAAGGCAATCAACAATGACCCATATTGAATCATTCTTTATAGGAGTCTTCGGTAGTCATATGACAAAGTCCATCGTGATATTATCCCATTACCACTCAGGTATGGTAAGTGGCCTCAGGACTTCTATAGGTTGTTGCCTTCCAGCTTTCACTTGTTGACAAACCATACATCTTGACAAAAAATCAGCAATCTCCTACTTCATGTTGTCCCACCAAAAATGTTCCATTAAATCTCTATACATTTTGGTGCTCCGAGGGTGTATAGAGAAATTGGAACTATGAGCATCATCCGATAACTCTCTTTTTAGATAAGGTATATTGGGAACACAATGTCTCTTCCCAAGTTTCAAAATCACATCTTCATCCACAAAGTCACTCAATCTCCCATCATTCACAGCTTTAATCTTCTTTTGAAACTCTTCATAATCGGTTTGATAATTCTTTATTGTTTCTAGTTAAGATGGTTTGGGAACCATTTGAGAAATCATTGATATTTCACCAACCATGGTGATTCCCATATCTTTCCTTACTAGATCCATGTATGTAGGATTCTTTTCAACTCTCATCTTGTTCAAAACTCCATTATCTTTTCTGCTCAAAGCATCTGCCACCTTATTTGCCTTCCCCGGGTGGTAGTGTATCGTGCAATTGTAATCCTGGAATAATTAAAGACATCTCTTTTTCCACATGTTGAGTTATTTTTGTGATAAAATATACTTCAAACTCTTTTGATCAGTATAAATCTCACATTTCTCACCATATATGTAATGTCTTCATATATTCAAAGTAAGGATCACAACTGCTAATTCAAGATCATGAGTATGATAGTTTTTCTCATGAATTTTCAGTTGTCGTGATACATGGGCAATAACCCTATAATTCTGCATAAGGACACAACCAAGTCCTTCATTGAAGAACTACTATAAATAACGAACCCATCATTACCCAATGGTAGAATCAAAATAGGATCATTGACTAATCTACTCTTCAATTTAGCAAAACATTATTCAAAACTTTTTTTCCAAAAAAAATTAACCCCTTTACGTGTGATCTTCATTAATGGGTTAGCCAATCGGGCAATGTTTTGGAAAAAATACTGATAATAACCTTCTAAGCCAATAAAACTATATACCTTAGTTATACTCATTGGGGCTGGCCATTCATGGATTGCCTGGGTCTTAGAATTAACAACAGAGATTCCATCCTTATAGATATTATGGCCATGAAAAGAAATCTCCTGAAGCCAGAATTCACACTTGCTAAACTTCCCATATAATTCATTCATTTTCAGAGTATTCCGGATAATTAACCAATGATTTTTATAATCCTCATATCATTTAGATTATATCAATATATAATCAATAAATACCACCACGAAATCATCAAGATATTTTCTGAAAACACTATTTAGTAGATCCCTGAATACAGAGGGTGTGTTAGTCAGTCCAAAAGGCATTTTTTTAAACTCGTAATGCCCGTACCTGGTTCAAAATGCTATCTTCGGAATGTATTCCTTATTCACACACAACAGATAGTATCCAGATCGAAGGTCAATCATTTAAATGTATTGATATCCATGCAGTTGGTCAAATAAATCATCAATGCGAGGTAGGAGATACTTATTCTTTATTGTTATAGCATTGACTTCCTTGTAGTCAACACATAACCTCATAGATCCATCTTTCTTATTAACAAAAAGGCCAGGGGATCCCCATAGAGAAACACTAGGGAGAATAAATCCCAAATTAATCAATTTCTCTAGTTGTTTCTTTAGTTCAACTAATTCCACAGTGGCCATTCTATAATGGGTCATCGATATGGTCCTTGACCCAAGAATTAAATCAATGGAAAACTCAACTTATTGATCTGGAGGATTTCTAGGTAAATATTCCGGAAACACATCTACATATTCATTCACAATAGGTTCATCCTCTATTTGAACATTCCTTTCCTCACACACATTTATTTCATTATCTTCCTCCCCCATAATTGAATTTAGTTGAGCTACTGGTGGAGGATCTAGATAAGAATTAGGTGGGGATGATTCTACTCTAAAGATAATTTGGTCTTTATCATCATCATCCAAAATCATAATGTTCTTCTTCTTACAATAAATCATCATGTCATGGTCCAAAAGCCAATCCATACCGAGGATTATATCAAACTCAATCATAGGTATGACGATGAGATCAGTAGATAAGGAACATTTATATGGTCTAATGGGAACTGATTCACATAACTTTGTTTCAATGATACTTCCATTATGAGTGTTTCTGACGCTTTCACCAGGGCGCGCACATCCGTCTGTGGAGGATGCACTGCTTTTCCCCGCATTCCCCCTTTCCAAAGGCGGGCGACATCCGTTCTTTGTTCAGGGACGCCTGCTCCTTGATCGAAACTGGGATGATGGGATGCCAGTTCTTCCTTCCGTGGATTCTTCCTCAGAACTCATCACCTAGTCCAGGTCTCCCTCATAGATTTAATACATTGTTCGTGAAACTCTTCCCAGTGCCATGATTCCATGGATGCTGGTTAATAACACTGCTTCTGTTAGGACATTCCAAAGGGTCTAGTCAGGGAAACAACCTTCAGTCACGAGAGTAGTCATGTCAAGGCATAAGGAGCGTGACTGAATGCTGGGGAATTGGCGTGTCTATCTTTTGTCCCTTTTCATAGGGCTTCTCAAGGGTGTGGAAGCCCGTGTAATCCCACATCGACGGCGAGGTATTATATTCCATAGGCATGTATCTGAGGTTTTCCTCAGCTTCCTATGTTTGACACAGGGTATGCCGCAGGTTTAACGTCCAGCAGAGACAGATCGGCCTGATCGGAACATTAGCTGGAATGGATAGGATAGAGGAATTTCCCTTGAAGGTATGCCGATATCGGGGCCGCCCGTGGGCGGCTTCCCGAATGCTGTGAAGAGGAGTGGAATGGCATGACCTTGCCGGCATATGGTGGCCCATGTATGAATCAGGGTCGATGATTGGTGGATGGATGGAGTAAAGGGGGAATGAAACGAGACCATCACAAGGGGGATAGTAAATTTGGGCTTGAGCTGCGAAGAGACCTCCTTTGTATCCCCGTGGCAGGGAATCAATGTTTGCGTAGTTCAGGATGGTACCGGTGGACCGACGTGATGATGGACCTTGGTCCGATGGATGTTGGGCTTGAAAATCATGAGGCTTTTTATGTATCCTGCCTTGACATGGATCAAAGACCACATAGTTCAGGTTGGACACTGGAAGGCCGACGTGAAGAAGGACCAGGGGTCCAGGTTGGGATGGGCTTGAAACTCGGGAAGGCTTCCTACGTACCATTCCATGACATGGATCAAAGTCCTCATAGTCCATAATGGTGTGTCGACAAACTAACGTGAGCGAGGACCTTGGCTTAGATGGTGTGGGGCTTGCACACTAGGATGCCCAGGTGTTGGTGAACTGACGTGAAGAGGGTCGGGGTGACCAACAGGTGGTGGGATTGAACCTCTGGGAGGCTTCCTATGTACCATGTCATGACATGGATCAAAGACCTCATAGTTCAAAGGGCTTCGTGGGCGAACCGACGTGATGGTGGACCTTGGGGCCCACTAGTTGTGGGCTTGAACCTCGTGAGGATTCCTACATACCATGCCTTGACATGGATCAAAGTCCTCGTAGTCTAGGAATAATGGTGGGGGTCGGTGAACCGACATGAAGAAAGGACCTTGGTCTGATGGGTGATGGGCTTGAACCTCAGAGAGGCTTCCTACGTACCATGCCTTGCCATGGATCAGATTCCTCGTAGTTCGGGTTGGTCACAACAACTTTTCGTTGGATTGGAATACAGTTTAATGTCATGCCGGATGAGGGTGGAACCTGACGTGATGAAATGATGGGTGGTGGGCTTGAGCCTCATGGATCCTTCCTACATACCATGCTTTGACATGTATCAAAGACCTCGTAGTTCAAATGGATGTGCAGTTTAACGTCATGCTGGACGGGGGCATATAGTTTAAAATTATGTTGGACGGGGGAATATAGATTCACTTCATGCTGAACGAGGGCATACTGTTTAACATCCTGCTGGAAGAGGGAATTTCCATGGTCGATGCTTACACTAAGACCACATGAGTGATGCTCGGAGTGAGAAACAAGAGGCAGCAGAGACCTGCCGATCACATTGCGAAGGGTGTGTCTGTGAGAAGCGAAGAGGGGCTTACGCGTTAGGTGGCCCATGGTGCAGGGACTTACTCCAGGATGAAGGCCCAAGGTGATGGAAAGTACATCGGGAGAGAGATTTGGGACAAAGGATTGACGATAGTTCATTCCCAATCACGCCCACCACTGGCCTTGGCAGTGGGGGAGTACGAAGGTGCATGGGCGCTACCTTCCGCAAGAGAGTCTCTGGGATTATACCAGGTTGGTTTCCCTTCTCCCATAGATATGCACTAATCCGATAAGGAGGATATCATCCCCTTGTGGATGGGTGATCCCATCTCTGTGGAGAAGAGATGCGTAAAGAATGTCCGGACAGGGGGACCTAGCGTGCGATTCACGGGGTTGGATCACAGTTTAACGTCATGTATTGAGGACGATGTGCTTGGCAGTTTAACGTCCTGCAGTTCAGACGAGGCGGGTTCACTCTGCACCCCTAGAACTTACATGACTGGTACCATCTGCTCCTTGGGGGAGGGAAGGTACCAGTAAGGTCGTGGTCAAGGGAGGTCATATAGCAAACCATTGAGGGGTCCACATTAGTGTGGCTATGTGAAGAATCTATAGCCCTTAGCGTGCCTATGCGAATAAGCATTAGGCGAAGCACTGATACGAGTGGTGTTGTCCATGGGACATTGAAATCACATTGTGCAAACCTGGAGGGTTGCATGGGAAGAGGAATTGCCAATCAAAGGAGTGTGATTCGCAATGTGGAGTGCCCTGGCCTTAGAATTGGGGGAAGGGGTGTGAATGAGAGGTGCTTTACGAAATGGAATATTATTCTTGGAGCACTACCTCACGAAGCATAGTTGCCTCGCGAAGTAAGGTGCTGTGAAGTAGTGTGCTTCACGATGTGCAGCGACCCGGCCTTGGAATGGGGATCACTAGTACATGATGGGTGTTTCGCGATGCATAAATGCATCGCGGTTTCCCGGGTTCCCTTGGGAATCCCCTTCCATCGCGAATTCCCTTGGGCTTCGCGAAGGGCATCCATCTCAGAAGAGGGGCTCAAAACGATACATGGAGAAGGCATCTTGTTAATTAAAAATACCTCGCAGAGCTCATGATTATCGGGGCGAAGGGTGCTTCGCGATTCGAGGGTTGAGAAGCCGAAAGGTCCGATTTTCTGTCCCCTGGACTCAGGGGGAGCCCAGTATTTGTAGCCAAGGGGTGCCGCGAAGTAGAACTGACGCGGTGCGAAGGGGAGTCTGGTGATTCATGGAAGGCTCACGAATGATAGGGCGTTCGCGGAGCGGTATCGCCTCAGGGTCTTCGCGGCGGGCTCGTGAACTTCATGGAATTCACTGAGCGTTACGTCCTCAAGATCTTCGTGGAGGTCTCGTGAACGTCAGGGTGTTCGCGGAGTGTTGCCGCCTCCGGGTCTTCGCAGTGTGCTCGTGAAAATCAGGGCATTGTCGGAGCGTTCCGCCTCTTGTGCTTCATGGCGGCTGCTTTGCTCTGGGGATCTCTGCGTTGGAGCTTCGTGAGGCAGTGTGCGTGGCTTCTTTTTCATCCCTTCTTTTCATTCAATATTTTGGCGCCATAAAATGCCCCCCCTCATACATGGATCCGCGGAGGGATGAAGGGCTGAAGAATTAGGAAAAATCGCAAATATTATTGGCAGTTCGTGATGCGGCCTCGCGAAGGGGAACGTGGTGCTGACAGTGGTCGCGTGGTTCGGACACGCCGCGATGCTCCGTGTGGGCGGGACGTTCCGCGAAGCTCCGAGGTTACTGTCTATAAATAGGGGGATGACCTATCTTTTGTCTTCTCGCGACTTTTGTCCATTTCCACTCTCGACTTCACGAAGCATCGCGCACTCCGCCTCGGCTCTCCGCGAATCTAGGTTCGTGGAGAACCGTGAGTCTCCGACTCCGCGACCGAGCCATGTGAACTTCTGTTTTCCGGCCTAGTCCAGACTCCACGACTTGGTTTTGCACCCGAGCTTCACGAGAGATCTTCGCAAGCAAGCTTTGCGATCCAACCCGAAATTTTTTTCGAGTGCCGAAATCGAAATGGCCCATATAGAAGCTATATTGGGGGGTGCTTGCAAACGCCGCCCAGAGGGATGAGATGGCTAACTGTCTGGGCCTTGGGGAGATGGTCCGAAGCCACTCGGACATTACTTCTTTGTTAAAACTGCTATCAGAGGGTCAGAAGAACTATCCACAGTGCAAGAATCATCCCTTGTATGGCTTCGGGATGAGGGATGATGTTTTCATTCCTAAGGTGAGTAGGGATGAACCGACTTGCTGGTTCAGGGGCACACCATGCCAGTGCTGGTGGTTCAGGTCGGCCGATGGTCACGCACGGGAGGACTTCACACCCATCATCGCTGACTGTCTCTACAACCATGTGAACAATATTGACAAGAATCCACTGCAACCAGAGACATCCCCTCCTCTGTACTGTACTATTCAGAAGGTGGAATTGCAGGATTCGAATAAGGGGTGGTCCGATGAGTGGGACATGTGCCAGAACGGCAACTTCACCAACGACTGGGCATGTGACTACTGGGTAGGTTCCTCATGTGAGGAGATTGGGGCCGATATGAGGAGAGTGCGTTTGTATGAGGCGGCATGGGCTCCCAATTCCACATTTACCAACCAAAATCGCTGATGTCGGAGCTGCTGAGTAGATGGTCGTCTAGGACCAATACTTTTCACCTGCACCATGGTAAGGTGGGAATCAGTCTGTGGGATGTCAATCAGATTTCGGGGGTCCCGATCAGGGGGTCCATGTATGATGAGATCCTCCGTGTTATGAGCATGTTGGGGGATACAGAGGAGATTTCGTGACTGGGGTCAGTAAAGATGGCATTGGTCCCCGGAGAGGACAAGGAAGCAGTGAGAGATGTCCACTTTAAGAAGTGGATCGAGCGGTTCCTAAATGTCCTAGAGAATCGAGAGTTCCCTCTAAGGCCTCGAACTTGTCCAAAGGTGGCTCAATGGGGCCAGGAGCATTTGTATTGGCGGGTCTTGGAGGACTTCCAATAGAAGACTTGGGGTTTCCATGTCAGCACTGAACAACAACCGATAGTCATGCTGGTGGCATTCATCGCGGACCATATCTGCAGTTGGATCCTACTGGGGAGGGATAACAGCATGGGGGTGCAGCCCAGCTCATTTATCATTGCGTCCATGTTGTCCATGGGGCAGTGGGTCAATATGGGGATTCCATTGCTCACAAAGCTATACAGGATGCTGCAGCATGTTAGCGAGGGAAAGAAGCTGCCAAGGATCTGCGGGCCCTTCCACCTTCTGTATGTGTGGATTGCGGCACACATTAGGGGGATTTATGGGTATCCAAACCCTACCTCGCCTCCAGGATCAAACTTCCACCCCTCCATTATGAATGCGGCCAGGAGCATTCCATTCAAACTAACTATGCCGATGGTGCTGAACCGGGTGTGGAGGGAGGATGAGTTTAACTTCTACCCATTTCCATTGCCGACGGGGGCACTCACTAACTACGGGCAGGGAATGGAAGATCACTGGGATTGTCTCCTGACCTTTCAAGGCGTAGTTTTGGTGGCATGAGTGGATCGTGAGCTGTTCTGTGAGCCGTACACTCCACATCAGTTTGCGACGCAGTTCCGGTGGCTCCAACGGCTGACCCTATAGGTCTACTGGTAGGTGCGTCATGAGGACCCTCGTGTGTGATGGGGCAGCTGTGGAACATTTTCACATGGGGAGACGAGAAGATGTGAATTGCATTGCCTCCATCAACCGCCGATTTCAGATTGGTGAGGGATTATGCCATTAGCTGGGAGGCTGCATATCCGGGGGAGATGCAGAGGTATCCAGCTATTCGGGTTGGTGACGGCGGGCCTCCTCTATCCTGAGGTCAGGGTCAGAGGACAGTAAGGGCCTCTCGCGGTGGCAGGGCTACCATGGCGGTGAGACCCGCACCGACTGAGGGTTTGGCAACAGCTGCAGAACCGGGGATTCTAGAAGAGCAGGGCCATCTGAAGGGGGGCCGTCGAGGGGATTCTTCAGGATATCCACTCAAGCTCCAGGGAAGCTGCAGCGTCTTATTAAAATGCCAGAGGATGCCGTCTTCCCAGTGGCTTGGGACATTTGGAATGTCAATCGGCAACACCTCAGTCTACCCGAGGTGTGGGAAATATGGAACCTTCGTGGGATGGTTCTACCAGGCATAGGCCCAGTCTGGACCGGTTTTGCGGCATCTCTGGTGGAGGCGGAGCAATATGTGGTCGAGCTGGAGGACTACGTTCACTCTAGTTGTGCCCCACACCCAATGACAGACCGAGTGAGGGTACTGTTGGATTGGACGGTTCCACCACAGCTATCAGCCGCCAATCTGAGGGAGTGCTTCCCCCTGCTGGAAGATTCAGAGGACTCCTCTAGGTATGATGAGGCTGGCGAAGGGAGCCCGTTGGGGTAGGGAGAAGTCGGAGACCAAGGCTCAAATTCTGATAATTTCGCAGAGGTTCTCAATCTAGCATTCCGAGCTTCTTTCCTCATGCTCCGTTCTTAGGCCATTATGGATTTCTTATCGATGTTTGAACTATGCAGGAAGAACATGTACGCAGGCC
Organism: Viscum album; assembly: GCA_963277665.1. NCBI lineage: Eukaryota > Viridiplantae > Streptophyta > Magnoliopsida > Santalales > Viscaceae > Viscum > Viscum album. The sequence goes on along the minus strand of OY728133.1, from coordinate 143,955,171 downwards.
TTGCTCTCGCCCCTTGGCGGTTGATGATGTAGGACCATTAGAACCCGTGCCCACGGCTGCATCCAGTTCTGCATCTTGTGGGGTCAGAGCGCCTGAGGTGGCTCCCCCAGAATCTCCAGACCTTACAACAGTATACGGAGGGCCACGCCTCGGTGTCCCATCAGCATCGACTCAAGAGCAGCACCTGTTGATCGATCTCCGTAATTTTTCTCTTCTAGATTCATTGCTATCATATGTAGATTGTGCCGACTAATGTTTGTGTCCCTCTCTGTCGTACAGTTCTTCGACTGGCATGGGCTGCTGCGGCAAGGCTGGTTAGGATGTCTGGCGTCATCCCTCCTAGGGGCATGCCAGTGATGGTGGAGATAGTCCCACCATCTCATCGAGCTGCAAAACAAACTATCATCGGCGGGACCACCATCAGGGTTGTGCCCGAGGTTATTGATGTGGAGTCCGATGACGAGGATCAATCGGCCGACCCAAGTCCCGTCACGCCTGCTCCAGCGCCAGATGTCATGCTAGATTCAACAACAGATGCAGATCCTGACGAGGACTTCCTGAGGGCGTCTTCTGTGTATGAGCCTGCTAATCGTGCAGACTTGGATGAAATGGCCTCCGACGAGGAAGACATCAGCATAGTCCGCTGCAGATCGTGGAATCTAATAACGCGCTTCATCAAGGACACCCCCCCATGCGCTATAGCTGAATGAAATGGATAGACTTCACTCATGGATGCGTGAACTGTGCGCTGGGGGAGTGGATTCCCAACGTCTTCATGCACTCATCTGAGATCTCATGGCCTAGAAGATCCAGGAGTATGATCGCGGACTCAGCGTGGGCTGGAAGCAGAGAAAGGCGAAAAACATCAAGAATCTACAGGAGGCTGAAAGTGAGGTCCAAAAGCTATAGGCTCGGGCAGATGGGAATTCAGCCACTCTTAATACACAATCAGAGCTGATCTCATAGTTGAAGGCCCAGATGGTAGAGGAAGAAGATCATATGAGGCAAGCCTCTGGAAAGAGGGCTGTCATTCAGGCTGGCGTAGAGAGGGCTAGGTCCAAGGCCGACGAACTGCGCCCCTCCACTACTGAGGAGGAGCGGGAGCTGAGTCAGCGGCATAAATTCATGGATGCCACAAGTCGAATGTTGGCGGAGCTGCAACACTCTTTCGACGGGGTCAACCCGTCCATGGGGGGAGTCGACACCCCGGGTACTCTAAAAAATTACAAACCTTTTAATGGTACATTCGTGCTTCAATTTATTCATCTTTGTTTTGAATGTCTTAGCATGCACGATTTCTGCTATTTGCATCGGTTCATTACATCCCTACAATGTTTGCGGGACGTCCGACGATAATTCCCCAAGCTCACGTGGCTCATCCCCAATGTGAGAAATATGAGATATTTGCCTCATCGTCCCACCCATCATAAGAGTGGAAACCAAGCTTCGGGAATCCAGGGTTTAGATAACCAGTTAGGACTTCCAAAAGATGGGAGAGGCCAGGCCAGAGAAGGATGTTCTCAAAACAGGTGAATTTCCATTTCTTGAGCGTGCTCTCATGTACGAACGGTGCAACGCAAGGGGAGCAAAAATCGGTCCAAATAGGCGGAAATGGGAAGTGTGAATCACGATACCCAAGATTCGGAACACTGTGGGGGTGGAGTGACAATAAAGGATAACTGTTAACCATGGTGGAGAAACGATATCCTTACTGCCTTAGCCTGAAGTCAGGACAACAAATAAGGGTCGACCATTGACCATGTTCGAAACACGGGACCAGATCACAAATGTTGTCGATCATTCCTTCGGGACGTTGCCCTAGGATAGTAGGTCAACCCTAGGTTGAGCATCCATACTGTTAGAGGGTCCTTCCATACATTACCAGTCTTCTGGAACGTTGGCCTAGGATGGTAGGTGAGCCGATGTGGCATGGGACCAGGTCGTTAGGGGGTCCCTTCAGACACGATAGGGGTGGAGGGTCTGAATTAGGGGCACTCATAGCATGGAATATGGAGTGATGGTTTGTCCAAACAGAATCCAACACTCATGTAACTACACCACCGTGGTGGGAGTACGCTAGATGGGCACATTGGTTTGGTTATAGTTCCTTCCTTCTTTGGGACATGGCATCTCTAGCGAGGGGTCCGGCCAGGGGGCCGGAAAGGGGAAGGATGGGATTAATGATTCTTATGTGCTGGACCCTAGGAAAAATACCAGGGTGTCTCTACGTATCCCATGAGGATGTGAATCAAGACATACATAGTTCTGAGAGTGCAGTTTAATGTCACGTGGGACGATGAGAAGCCTGTCCATGTTGGTACACATCCTGCAAAAACTACTAAGCCCACGTGATTCATGATCGATGTGGGAAACAAGAATTAGTGGTGGGACATTCCCGACACAGAAAGGGGCAGGTTAGGGTGAAGGGACACTTGGTGAATACTATCCCCATGATACTAACACGACCATGTGGCTCACCTAGATACGTGAAGAGATAGATACGAGTATGTTAGAATTCCACTTGAACATGAGTAAGTGGAAATGTGTGAATCATGAATCTCTATATTTGGATCACAATGATGGCGGTGTGACGATGGAAGATAATTGTTAATAGTGGCGTAAACTATATCATTACTTCGCTAGCCTAAAATGAGGACAGACAAATGAGGGTCGACCGTTGACCATGTTCGAAACACGGGACCATGTCACAAATGTTGTCAGAGATCTATAGGGATGTTGGCCAGAAACGATTGGAAGTCCCTTAGGTCCAGAATTCAAGGAAATCCCTTAAGCCTAGAATCCACGTCGTCCAAGGGTCCTTTGGGATGTGGAAGAGGACGAGGATCCAAATAGCGAGCTCACGAAGTGTGGTAATGGGATGAAGGGAATTCTCCTATGAAAATCCCACATTTTGGGCTATTTGTAAAAACGCATCTGAACACGATAACTAGGCGTATTATATATAGGGAACATAGAGCTTTCTCATAGGAAGATCTTAGTTTAGGGTCGTATAATTCGGACCATTGGTGGAAGCATAGATGTCACCTGATGGGTACATACAAAAACCCGACTTGGATGAAGACATAAGCCCTACTCCCCATGCGCTCTCTAGGGAGTGCTCAAGTCGAGGGACTGAACACGAAAGTTAGGCTAGGCCTATGGGGAAGTTCCCGGTCACTCCTACGTATCCCCTGAGGATGGGAATCAAGCCATACGTAGTTCTGAAGGGTGGAACGGTAAGGTACCGGTTCCAGGGAAAAAAAGGGAAGTGCGGGCATGGCCCTTGCACTAAAAGAAGCGTAATTTGATAAATCCTGTTTATCCTTTAAGATGACTGGTTTTTTTGTGAAGCGACAATCCTAGGGTGACATTCCTTGGTGTCGCCACAATAATCAAGCCGTGAAGGCATTGAAAAATGGCATGGCACGTGACCAATACCCAACGTGATGTCCTCTACAATGAGGTTATCACAATGTCGTGTCGTTTTTCATCGTGAATCTAGGACGATAATGTCATAGTTTGGGGTCGTGTGATAGGACCAATCATGCATTTTAATGTCATGCAGTGCATATGCAGGAGAGATGATGCTATGGGGGAATGTGTTTGGTTTCATGCGACAAAAATGACGTGAATGAGGACATAATCCCACACCACACCATATAATCCCATAGTCAGGGTTCTGAAGGCAGGACTCTGAGCTCAACCTGGACCCAAAGGCAGAAAGACTGGGCATTCCTACGTATCCGATGTGGACGAGAATCAAGCCAGATGTAGTTCTTGGGAGATCTTAGTTTATGGTCTTAGAGCTCGGACCTGGGGTGGATGGCAACTTTCTAGGTAAGGGTAGACCTCGGCCCAATCTCTAAGCCCACATGAGTTAAACTCGTTGTGGGAATCAAAGGGGGAATGATAATTTTCATAATACATGAAACATCCATCGAGGGGAAGTCAGTGAAGAGTCCTGAAAGATGCCTTTGACACAGCTGTGTTCCCCCAACGTGAAGACGTGCACGTAGGAATAGTAACAAGAGTTTCGAAACTCCACTTAGACATGATGACAATGGAGAAGGATGTGAATTGTGTAACCAAAATTTTGGTCTTAATGGGGTTGGCGTGGAGAGGGGGGATAACCATTAACCATGGCGGAAAAATAGTCTCCACATCGCGTTAGCCTGAGGTTGGAACTACAAACGAGCATGGACCGCTGACCATATTCGCAACGCCAGATTTTCATCGATTTGTTTTCTAAAACCCTCAGGGGAGGTGGCCCATAACGGTAGGAGATCCCTTGGGCGTTGTATCCAGGACATTCTTTGTGGTCCCTCTGGGTGTGAAAGATGATGGAATCCCCGACGAAGGGATACACAAAGCCTGGAAAGCGGGTGCGGATGTGTGCGAGTAAAGTCTGACATTCCAGGTAATAAACCGAAGTACCCTTAGGAACATTGGTGAACCGTCAGAAAGGGTCGACGAAATATCTCGGGAAGGAGAGCTACATGGCGTGGTCATTACATGACCAACGTGAATAAGGGAATAATCCCACACCACACCATATATTCATCTCATGGAGGAAGAGTAGGACGAGGAGCTGAGGTGGGATAGAGATTCCCAAGATATTGGGTTGGACCCGAATCCTAGACATTCATGTGATCCTACATATCCCATAAGGATGGGAATCATGCCATACGTAGTTCTGAAGGGATACCCAGGGGGAAGAATATCGTAACAAGGAGGTGTACGGTGCAGCGGGTAATGAGAACATAACCCCACACCATACCGCACAGTTCTGTAGGAATGAATCTAGGACAAGGGGCCTGAAAAGGCCAAGGGGCCTGAGGGTAGGCCTCAGTCCGGAAGGCCGGACTGGCATGCAGTTTAACATCTTGTAGTGAGGACGAGGGACGGGGTCCCGGAGAGGACCAGGTGCCTAAGTTTAGGAATTGGTCAGGGAGCCCTGGCTAGTATGCAGTTTAACCTCTTGCAATGAGGATGGGGAAAGAGATAACTGTATCTCATCAGGGGGGGGTGTATAGAATGGAAAGTAACCCGATGTGAAAGAGGACGTAATCCTTCACCATGCCGTACATCCCTTATAAGAGAATCAGGGTCATGGGCCCAACCGTTGGTGCCACCCGGAGGGATGTTTTTCGCTTCAGGATGGGGCAGAACGAATCATTACACTCGATTTTTGGGACATCTCGGGGTGGACCTGAAGATCAAGGACACTGTTTACCATGTTTGAAATAGATCGTTCTAGTGGTGACCAGATATGGGAGCATCAAATGAGTGTCGACCGTTGACCAAATTCGCAACGCGGGAATTGTATTGGCTTGTTTCTCGGAAACCCTCTGGGGCATTGGCCCGTATCAGTAGGAGAGCCCTTGGGCGTTGTATCCAGGTCGTTCTTGGGGGTCCCACTGGGTGTGAAAGATGATGGAATCCCAGTCATGGAGTGGGTGAATCATAGCTATATCCATCCATGAAAGAGGCAAACATCTCTAGGGGACGCGCTTCCAGGTCGAGGCTTGCTCGACATGAGTTGGGGGGAAAGTGTGCACCATGCCATATGTCTTGACACAAGGGGATTATTTTTGGCTTTTGGGATGGGCTGATAGAAAAAATGTCTGGTCTTTCCTATGTAACCCATTAGGATGGGAATCAAGCCATACGTAGTTCTTGAAGGCCATGCGGTTTAACGTCATGTGGTGAGGACGTGGGAGGATAGAATAACGGGAGTGTGAACATGGTGAATCCCTTATAATCCTTGTATGAGTGGGGATAAGAAGGCCTACTCCTCTTCATGCAAGGATCCTTCAAGGAAACTATACCCAGGGGGCAGTGGATGAGAAGAGCTTGGGGCTGGGCTCAAGACGAGGCGTCCGAGCATTCCTACATATTCCATTACGATGGGAATCAAGCCATATGTAGTTCTTAAAGCGCAGTTTAATGTCGTGTTGGACAAGAGATGTGTCTCATTTGGGGATAGGTACGACATGTAACCAGGAGTGAATGGGGATGTATCTCACACCACACTGTACAATCCCATAAAAGAGCATGAGTCGATGAAAGCCAAGGGTCCTGAGGCCGAGCCGTGGTCAGGGAGACCTGACCGACATTCAGTTTATTGTCCTATAGTAAGGACGAGGGCTAGGGGCCCGAGGAGGCCAAGGGTTCTGAGGCTATGCCTCGGTCAGGAAGGCCTGACTGGCTGGTAGTTTAACATCTTACAGTATGTATTGGGGTCGTGGGCCCGAAGAGGCCAAGGGGCCTAAGACTAAGCCTCGGTCAAGAAGGCCTGACTGGATTGCATTTTAATGTCTTATAGTAAGGACGATGGCTAGGGGCCCACAGATTCTATGGAGCCTGAGGCTAAGCCTCAGTCAGGAAGGCCTGACTGGATTTCAGTTTAACGTCTTGCAGTAAGGACGGGGGCCAGGGGCCCAAATAGGACAAGGGTCCCGAGTCTATGCCTCGGTCAGGAAGGCCTGACTGGCTTGCAGTTTAACGTCTTGCAATAAGAACGGGGGGAGAACATAGTTTATGGTCATAGAGCTCGGACCATTTTGTAGTTTATCATCTTGCCGGATGGCGGTGCAGTTTAAGGCCGTGTTGGACCATTGGTGCTTAGGAAAAGTATAGCTTGAGGATCTTAGCATTGGTGGGAGGATTTATGCGCTCACCATTCGTGGTCACCAAGGAGTATGATCCATTGGGTAAACCTTATGGATGATGTATGACTCTTCCCATTTGGGATCTAGCTTGGGCGGTTTCATACCGGGGATCATTGGCGCTCGAAGGGCCAACACTAGGTCGCCCTATAGAAAAGAGCGAAGGTGATCCTTCTTATTAAAGGCCCTTTCTATATTATTCTGATGCATTTCAAGATTGTGTAGGTCACGAAGCATGTTCTCGTCGTGTGATTCAAATTCATCTAGATGGATTTCAGCCACATCATCTGGCTTCTGCTGGTCATAGACTGCAGTGTGTAACGATGGAAGCTGGATCTCAATGGGTAGGGTGGCCTCAGCCCCATACACCAGGGAATATAGGGTCACCTGGGTGGAATTGCGAGTCATCATCCGATACGCCCAGAGGGAATTAGGGAGCTTGTACGGCCAACTTTTCTTCTTCTTACCAACCATTTTCTGTAGAATTTTAGAGAGGGTTTTGTTGAACGCCTCGATCTGTCCGTATTCCAGTGCATGATAGTGGGAGGTATGGTTCGAACGGATATTGTACTTGGTATACAATTTTTTCAGCTCATCCACATGGATGTTGGTTCCGTTATCGGTGAGGAAATCATGAGGGACTCCAAACCGGTGGATGATATTGGAGCTCGCAAAGTCGAAGATGGAATGGGCCTTGACCTATTTGTGTGGAACTGCCTCTTCCCAGTTGGAGAATAAATCTGTAGCAGTTATGATTAACCTACATTGGCGAGCTGTCTCCGGTGGATATGGTCCCACTACATAGAGTCCCCAAACCGAAAATGGCCAAGAGTACTTGGTGGAGTGGAGAGGCTTCGGCGGCCGATTCAGGAAGTTGGAATGAACTTGGAACGCATGGAATATCTTGGAAAACTCAATACAATCATGGACCATAGAGGGCCAGAAGTACCCCAACTTCCAGATTTGATGGGACTGCTTGGGCCCAGCCTGGTGGGCACTGTAGGTACCAGCATGAACCTCTTGCATAACCTGAGAAATCTCAACTCCATTAATGTAGCGGAGGAGAACGCCATCAAAGCTCCGCTTATAGAGGGTCTTCTAAAGACTGGGACCACTCTAGAGGGTAAATTGCAGTGTGTGGTGTTGGATTCGCTCGCGCTCGGCCCGGTCATCTGGGAGAAATTTTTTTTGGAGATACTCGACAAAAGGTGCCCTCTAGTTGGGAGTGGCTTCAACCACTGTGTCTGACAAACCCGGACCCCTGACGTAGAAGGTCTGGCGATGAGATGACATACCCGCGGGACATTATTGTCCTCTTGTGTGAAGGGGGAAATGAATCTCTGGTGTGACACATGTATGATCAAATCATCTTGCTCGGGTTCTGCGACCGATGCAGCTAAGCCGACCAAAGCATCAGATCGACCGTTCTGTGGCTGAGGGTCATGGGTGACCTCTGGCTGAGAGGAGAACTGGGCCATTAGACGGAGGGTGAACTCCAGCAATGGCACAAGCTCTGGCTTCCTAATGACATAGTCTCCAGTGACCTTATTGATTACCATATCAGAATCTCTTTTCACATGTAGAAGGGGAACGTCGATCTCGGGGGCTAACTCGAGGCCGGTGATGAGGGCCTGGTACTCTGCCTCATTGGTGGTACATCCTTCTGACAACAGGAATGAGTATGGAAGGACGACTTGCGCCGAGGTGATGAAGATGATACCCAGGCCCACTCTATTGAGCTTAGGATCGTTGAGCCTCCTACTGGTGGGGCTCTAGGAGGCACCGTCGAAGTGCATTTTCCAACATGAGATAGCACGATCGACTGAGAGGATCGTCGCGTTAGGAAAATCCAGGTCTAGGGATTGATCCGCGGTGGTTGGATGGGCAGATAAAAAGTCTACCAATGCATGTCCCTTAATAGCCTTCTGAGGCATGAACCTGATATCAAACTGATGGAGGATCACCGACCACTGCACTAGTCGGCCAGTCAACATGGGGCGGTTCAGGATGTACTTCAGTGCGTCTACCCGAGAGACCAATTGTTCCTCATGGTGCTGCAGGTAATGCCGAAACATACGTACGGAAAAAACAAGTGCAAGGAATCTCTTTTCAATAGGGGAGTATGTGATATCCGTATCGAGAAGCATGCAGATGAGATAGTAGAGACGGTTCTCCGTACCATCCTAATTCTCCTATTTGAGAAGTGCGACGAGGGACCGTTCCTGGGCGGTCACGTAAAGGACCAGCGGCTTTCCGGATACGGGTGGTATCAAAACCGGTGGTTGGAGTAGATACAACATGATTTCCTTGAAGGCAGTCTGACACTCTTCATCCCATTTATAGGTGGCGCCTTTCTTCATGAGCTGGGAAAAGGGCTTGCACTTTCCTGCCAGATTCGTGATGAATCAGCGTATATAGGCAAAGTGGCTTTGGAGACCTCAAAGTTCCTAAATATTGCTCAGGGGAGGCATTTGGCTGATGACCTTGATCTTCTCTGGGTCAATTTCAATGCCCCGATATCTAACAACAAATACAAGAAACTTTCTATATGTGACCCCGAAGGCACACTTCAACGGGTTCATCTTCAGGTAGCGGGAATGGAGGAAACCGAACACTTCCTCAAGGTCTTTGAGATGGTCCTGGCGCTGGCACGATTTGACCACTAGGTCATCCACGTATCATTCCACGAGCATCCCAAGAATTGGACTGAATATGCAATGCATGGCCCTCTGATAAGTGGCACATGCATTTTTCAGGCCGAAGGGCATAACCTGGTAACAAAAGGTACCTTGGGGAGCCCTAAAGGCGGTGGATTCCTCATCCTTAGGGGCCATCCGGATCTGGTTGTACCCAGAATACCCATCCATGAAAGAGAGAGCTTGGAACCCAGCTGTGGCATAAATCAATAACTCGGTCATCGGGAGGGGAAAGTCCTCCTTTGGGCAGTGGAGATTGAGGTCATGGAAGTCAATGCAGACTATGATCTGCCCGTTCTTCTTCCTGAATGGCACAATGTTGGCACATCACTTAGGGTACTGGACTTCCTTGACGAAGTTGGATTTGATAAGTTTGTAAGCATCGGCCTCAACCATAGCACCGTGGGAAGGGTGAATCTTCTTGGGGGGCTGCTTAAACCCACGGTGGTTTGATGGGAGGCCCATGTGGTGAACGACTACCTGAGGATCTAGTCCAGGAATCTCAACATAACTACAAAAAAACACATAACAGTGTCGCTTGAGAAAGTCTACGTATCGTTGCTGCTCCTCGGGGGAAATGGATGCACTGATCAATGTGGGTCTCAGATCTCCCTTAATACCAAGGTTCACCTGTACCAGTTCATCAACTGTGGTAGAGATGCCTTCTTCAAAGGCGGGGGGGGGAGCATCCTTCAGATCATTCTGTCCACTTGTGGAGGGATTTTCCCGTAAGGGAGCTGCTGTTGTGCTATCAAACCCTATCAGGCAGCTGGTGTCGACTTGGGCAGTAGTGGTCATCATATCAGGAGACCCATACACCACTGAGACCATATCAATGAAGTAATTCGATCATATCCCATCTATCCTTTGGCCTAAGGGGCCATGTTTGATGACATCAAAGTAGAGGTGACGCATCGACCTGAGTCGATTGATTACAGCTTGACAGAAGAGACAGATATGACGTACTGTCGTTGTCATAAGTTTGACATTATGATATCGCACGGGGGTAGGAGGCTCCGTGGTCACCTGAGCCTGGTTGGTGTAGGAGTAGGAGGTGATTTTCCACCGTCTCTTGGACATGGGAACATGCCTTCCTTTCATACCTTAAACAACAAAAAAATGCCCCATGTCGGGGGTTGTGGCCTCCAATCGATGGATCAGGATGATGTAGGTGTCATCTAGGCCTTCCCATGGATTACATGTGACCGGGGAGGGTTCATCCTCACATGAAAGGATTTTCTTATCCTTGCTCTTGTAATAATCGGCATCCAGATGGCGGGCGTCACATGAGGCGAAAGGAGACGAATCTCCTTGGAGCACACCTACTCGACCATTAAGGGAGTATTTTAGGCATTAGTGATACGAAGAAGGGACCACTGCGTGTAGATGGAGCCATGTCCTACCCATCAATGCGTTGTAGGCGGTGTCCAAGGAGACAACCATGAACTCGGTGCTAGAAATTAGGCCACCGAACTATGTCTTTCAGCGGATCTTGCCGACTGGGGATTTCCCAGTGCTTTCGTATACATGGATTCTGATGTCAGAGGGAGTTAAATAATCTTCATACAGACCCAGCTTTCATAGTCTCCGGGTCAGGATTAGGTTGATCCTGGAACCTGTGTCAACGAGGCAGCGACAGACTTCCACGCCATTGAAGTGTCTAGTGATGTACAATGGGAGAATATGACCAAGTATTGGAGGGTCCCCATCTTCACCGGAGAAGGAGATAACTTCCTGGAATTCAGCGTTCTCAATTGGCTTAGTGTTGAAGGCTTCCATAGCTGCTACCTCCGTCTCAAACTGAAGGGGGCTCTTTAGGGCCCCGGAAAGTGCTTCACGCATTTCAGACGATAGGAGAAGGGCCTCAAGGATAGAAAGACTTGCTGGAATGTCAGCCAGTTGATTCAGGACATCATACATTCGTTCCAACAGCGAGCCTCTACTTATAGGATGTCGTTCTACAGTTGGAGGCATAGCAGGTCCTGCCGGTTGAACCGGAAATTGGCTAGTACTGGGAACATCCCACTTCTTACTAGTTGAAGCCTGGAGAGTAGCCTCCAGATTAGGACCAGACAACGGAGATTGGCTTGCAGCCAGGAAAGACTGACCGCGATACAAACGAGGCAGCTCTGCCTGATCTAGTAGCACAAATGGCGGTGGAGGTAGATCTGAGGGCATTAGATGAGGTTGCGCGTGTTGAGATCTATGATGATCCTTCTGTCTGGTTTTAGTAGCATGCACGGCCTAACTGGAAGTGCTTGAAAACTTGCCTCGACGACCGGTGTGATTGCGTTTCCACTGACGTTGACATTGGTTGGGATCATTTGGGGGGGGGGGTCACCTGGCTTTCCCCCTCGTCGGGAGCCATATAGGGCTTTACCAGGTCCACGGTGTTAACCGAAGCGTACCCCTAGCTGTCACTCGACGAACTGTCCACCACCGGGTGGATTCTGGGAGAAATATCCATTTATGGGGGCATTAAGTCACCAAGAGTGCGGGATGACAATGACAGTGATGGAGCACATTGCTTCTTCTTGCGTCATTGCTACTTTCCCTTTTGGGAGGAGGTCGGCTGTGATGACGATGCAGAGGTGCGGGATACTTCTTCCGAAGGCTCTGGCTGATTCAAGCATGCCCGAATGATACCATGGGAGCGGGCGATGGTTTTTCGAGCCATCCAGTAGTCGTATTTCTGGGACCCACGGCTGGAAACCTGTTGCCACTCGCCTTCGTTGTCGCTACCGATCTCTGACCCTACAAATACACAAAATAATTGTGTCGTTGTTGGGCCCAACCTAACTATTTTGTTGTCGACCTGGTCTTGAAGCCAATCTTTAAAAACATATCATTTCTTGAGGGTGTGCCCCAGAATCTGATGATAAGGACAGTAGTTGAGGTGATCGGTGAGATTCACCTCTATCGACCTTCTGCACTCGGGTAGGCGCACAATCCCTTACTCTAGAGCACTTCGAAAGTTGCCAGGGACCTGATTCTCGTAGAATGAGTATGTATGGTGCCTTGTTTCCAGATAGGGGACCGTGGGGGCCTAGCCCTGATGAGGGGCCGGAGGGGCCTGCTGAGGAGGCGGTGCCTGATTTTCTCTCTTAGGTGGTGGCGGCGCATTGCTCGGGGAAACCTGTCGATTCTGAGGCGGTCACTTCTTGGCAGGATCCTACGCTTGAGGTGGAGGACCTCTGCGAGGTTGCGGGGCCGGTGCTGCCGGCAGTAATTCCAGCTGCCTGGGGGCTTCTATTTGGGCCACAACGGCAGGTTCGGCTCTGACAGCCCTCCTAGCTGGGATCACAGGGGGCAGCGAACGTGCCTGACTAGCCTGTTGTAGAGCCTCCTTGAGGCACTGAGCCGTATCTATGAAATCCAGGAACCCTCCAGGGTAGTTCTAGGTGATCAGGGAAGGCACCAGCTCTGTTTTAACGTTCCCTACACACATCATCAGTAAGTACTCCTGAGTTAGTGACATATCGAGGGATTATCTATGTCCCTTCCATCGGGTGATGAAATCCACGACTCGCTCATCAGGCCTTTGATTGCACTTGAAGAGGTCTGCGATGTTGTACATTCGTGTGGTGGAGCTGAACTGGTATAGGAAGTGCTGGTGGAGATCCTCCAAACCGGTCACCGATCCGATAGAGAGCTGGTTGTACCAGACAAATGTGGGGCCCTCCAATGTATGCACGAAACATCAAAGCATGGCAGCTTCTTGCTGTGCCGGAGTCCCCATCATGGGCCCACAGTTTGGAAAAATGGGCCAAGTGCTGTGGTGGGTCCCCTGTCCCGTTGAATGGTGAGAAAGTGGGGTTCCCAAAACCTAGGGGTGCGGGCATATCATCCACCCACGAAGGATATGGCTTGCCATCCGGAGGGACTTCCAACTTCTGTGCTTCCAACTCTTCTAGGTGGGCAATGAGTGCCACTATAAGATCATTCGGGTGGGGGTCCCTTTCTTGACGGGGATACCTAATCACAAGTGCACTGTTGGGTTATTCAACATTGTAGATGGCTACATCAGCTTGTGGATCGACTGGAGGAACGACCTGTGGGTGGCTGGGGGAACCCAGGCTGGATTCCTCAGATTTCCCCATCATTCAGGAGGGTTTGGTGAGGCGTATCATGCCCTCTTTCCGTGGGTTCTAGCTTCTGCCCTCTATGTGGAAGTAGCATGATCAGGGTTTCCCGAAGGCATCTCGCCGGGGAGAAAGTGTTCCTGCCCCTGCTGCCCCGGCTTGGGATTACCGTAGTCGGGTAACTATTCTCCAAAACTCTTGGTCAGGAGTTTTTCAACCAGCCACTTCTGTTCAAGAATTTTCCTGGCGCAATGCGGCCTTGTTGGGATCTTCATTTGTATTCTATACAGAGGCGGACGAGTCAGAGTGCTTGACGGTTCTGAAATAATCCTTAACCTTACCGGCATTTAGACTGAGTACCAGTGACTTAGTGGGTACAGGGTGGCCTAGAAGGTTCATATGTTAATGGGTAACCCTCCCTGATGGGTCAAGCAGTGGCGGTACACACTCGGGGGGTAAGTCTCCATCGAGAAATTCATGCTCGTCCTCCTTGTCCACCACGTCGGCAATGTGGACCGTGACCCTCCTTGGGGGTATTTCCTCAATGTTGCATAACGAATCGGGTTGTTGTCGGATAGGGATGAAGAGGAGAGCGATATAGTGTCCCCAGCCACAGACTTGCGCATGGGGGTAGCTTCCCTGATGACTCTACGGAGTACATTGAAACATTGAATGCATTTCTGTTGAAGGGTGCTCTGGCGGCCTTGTGACTTAGGGCGTTGGGCCACAGGGAGTGCAGCCAAATCGATCATGTGGCATTTCTCGTAGATTTCTTCAAGGTGATCTCAGCTCCTGGGGTACACTGCCCGCTCATAACAAATGCAGAAGTGTGTCACCCATAGTGTTCAGAGGAAGCAACCTACTTCCTCTGGGGTAAGGGACTCGGGAGCGCAAAAGTTTGATGCTGCTGTCGGTAAGAACTTTTCCGGGAAGTGATCCTCTGTGAGAATGTTCCAGAAGCTCCTGGGATCGGACTCAGGGTCTGGCCTCATATTTCCCCACTCGTCAACCAGAGGCGGCTGAGGGACCGGTAGCGGTACCAAGGCAGACCGCTGGGATAGTAAACATGGCAGCGAAGAATACGATGAACGAGCTGACTGGCCGCCAAATTCTGGGCCATCCTCTAAAGAGTGAGGTGACCTTACCAAGATATCCCGATACGATGGGCTGATAGCCATAGATTCTAGTGTAGTAATTACGGTTGTCGGTGATGGGTCATATCGTTGCTCTACAATTGTTGTTCCCCAAAATATCTCTCTGTGATCTCTGGTAGAGGTAGAGGGCATTTCTGGTGACGACGGTGGTGATTGTACGGTCGGATCCAATGGAATTTCCGCAATTTCTTCCTCTTGGAAGTACCAGTGGAGAGAGGTGGGAATCTGGTGGATTTCACATTCTGGGAGAACGAGGCTAACACGCCTCGTTCCTGCCACAGTCCTTGACACGGAGGAGCGGGGAGAAGGTTCCATCGCTAAGTAGCACTCCACATTAGAATCTGAGAAATGGGCTAGTTTAACCTCCACTCAGGCCTTCCCAGGACTCTTCTTATGGTGGCGAAGACCCGCTCTCCTGCCCCTAGATGGCTCTTCGGGACAAGGTGCATTCTCAACTTGTAGTCTCGGAGCGGCGATGGCGCCATGGTGGAGAGTGCCCCTGCTTGAGATAGCTGGGCTGCGAGGGGCACCAGGGAAAAAGTCGAAGGGTACATGGGGAGGACCTCCATGGACAACACCCACGTGGGCGGAACCTCTTTTAGATCCAGCAAAAGCATGGGGAGGACCTCCATGGTCGGTGCAGGTGGAGTGAGGTTGACCTTCACTCCTCGAGTTTCTGGGGTGAGGAGGACCTTCGCTAGTTGCAGAAGGAAGTAGAGAAGGAACCCCATGTTTGAGAGGGACCGGATGGGCAGTGCCTTCACATTGATGGTCAGGGGTATGAGGGGGGACACCATACCCTGTATGGTGGGCGAGGGAGAGTTTTTTGTGCCAAGCGTCACTGGCACGGGGCAGGTCTTCCTTCGGGATGGGGGTAGCATGAGGCATACCTCCATAACGAGCTTCAGAGCGGGAAAGGCCCATGCTCTGTGGAATGGTGGTATGGGAGGCCCTCCATACGGGGTGAAATTACCGTAAATTGGTTCGGGGCGATCACCACTCAGGCCTGCAACCCCGAGAGCCAACCTGAACTGCCCATGGGGCAGTTGGGGCCTCGGTCCTGATGGGTTGTAGAAGTTCCCCTGCTAAGTGTATGTAGGGACTCCATGATTCACGTTGGCGGTGGCTCGGTCCACAATAGCTATTGACGTCGTCCCCCCTAACGAGCATCCTCACCTCGAGCCCGACGGTGATGCCGGGTTAGACGAGCTGGTTCAGGTGGTACAATTGAATAGCCTACCTGCTCCTATGGGAAAGCCGGATGGCAGCGCTGATGCGGATGGATGTGAGCCCTTCCCAATAGCCCTTGGATTGGGACTCTGACTGGGCTGAGCTGGACATCGCTCGTCTCATCAGCGTAAGGCAAGGAGTGGTCGAGGCGTTCCGAGGACAGGCTCCCGAAATGATTGAACATTGGGGTGGGGAGCAGGGGCTCTCAGCGCGGCCTTTGAGGTCGGCATTGACGGCGGGGCCTGGATGCCTCTAGGTCCAGGTGGGCCATGTCCCGAGTCAAAATGACCCCTTCCTCCTCGTACCTGCATAAAAGGTTGTTGATCACCCTTAGTTAGATGATCTCTGATGGGGATAGGGGACATAGGTGTCCCGTATTCACAGATGTAGAGGCTGTCATGGCAGCAGTGGAGCCATGCAGGGCGGTTGTGCTGGTATTTCCCCTGCCCCTGTGTAGGCGAGCGGGCGGTGATCGTGTCTCCATAGTAGCAACCTGGTTCCTAGGAAATAGGGAGATCCACTCATCAGCACTGTGAGGAAAATGATTGACTACCAGTTCCCCAGCGTCATTCCATCCTGCATGTCGGTAAGAGGGATCCACACCAACACATTGCATAATGGAATGCCACACGTCCTACTACCCCAACATCCAGTTAGTTTCATTCTAGGCACGCTATTTTAATGGAGGTACCCGACACCAGATATCTCGTTCTGGTGACACGAAAATCTACTCGTGTCTTGAACGCTACTAATCTCCACATTGAGGATAAGAATTTCCCGTCGGGTTCACCATTTCTATTTCCGACGCTATCGCCTGGGTGCGCGCATCCGTCTGTGGAGGACGTGCTGCTGTTGCCCCGCATTACCTCTTTCCAAAGGCGGGAGACATCCCTTCCTCGTTCAGGGACGTCTGCTCCTTGATCGAAACCGGGATGAAGGGATGTCGGTTCTTCCGTCCGTGGATTCCTCCTCGGAACTCGTCACCTAGTCCGGGTCTCCCTCATAGATTTATTACAATGTTCGTGAAAATTTTCCTCGTGCCATGTTTCCATAGACACCGGTTAATTACACTGCTTCTGTCAGGACATTCCAAAGGGACCGGTCAGGGCAGCAACCTTCAGTCGGGGGAGTTGTCACATTGAGGCATCAGTAGCGTGTCTGAATGCTGGGGAATTGGCGTGTCTATCTTTTGTCCCTTGTCATAGGGCTTCTCGAGGGCATGGAATCCTGATGCATACCAAATCGAGCATGGGTAATTATATTCCATAGGCATGTATATGGGGTTTTCCTCAGCTTCCTATATTTAACACAGGGTATGCCGCTTGTTTAACGTCAAGTGGAGATGGATCAGCCTGATCAGAACATTAGCTGGAATGGACAAGATTGGGGAATTTCCCTTGAAGGGATGTCGATATCAGGACCAACCCATGGGAAGCTTCCTGAATGTTGTGAAGAGGAATGGAGTGGCATGATCTCGCCGGGATATGGCGGCCCGGGTAAGAATCAGGGTGGATGATGGATGGATGGATGAAGTCTAGGGGGAATGAAACAGGACCATTGTAAGTGGGGTATTAAAGATGGGCTTGAGCCTCGAAGAGACCTCCAATGTATCCCCGTGATAGGGAACCAATGTACTCATAGTTCAGGATGGTGCCGATGGACCGACGTGAAGATGGACCTTGGTCCGATGGATGTTGGGCTTGAACCTCGTGAGGCTTCCTATGTATCTTGCCTTGACATGGATCAAAGACCACGTAGTTCAAGTTGGAAGCTGGAAGGCCAATGTGAAGAAGGACTAGGGGTCCATGTGGCGATGGGGTTGGACCTCGTGAAGGCTTCCTACATACCATGCCATGACATGGATCAAAGACCATGTAGTTCATAATGGTGTGTCGGCGAACCGATGCGAGTGAGGACCTTGGTCCAAATGGTGTGAGACTTACAGACTAGGCTGCCCAGGTGTTGGTGAACTGACGTGAAGAGGGTTGGGTTGACCAACAGGTGGTGGTCTTGATCCTCTGGGAGTCTTCCTACGTACCATTCCATTACATGGATCAAAAACCTCGTAGTTCAAAGGGATTTGTCGGCAAACCGATGTGAAAGTATACCATGGGGCCCACTAGTGGTGGACATGAACCTCGTGAGGCTTCCTATATACCATGCCCTGACATGGATCAATGTCCTCATAGTTCAGGAATAATGGTGTGTGTCGGTGAACCGACGTGAATAAAAGACCTTGGTCCGATGGGTTAGGGGATTGATCCTCAGGGAGGCTTCCTACGTACCATGCCTTGACATGGATCAAAGTACTCATAGTTCAAGATGGTCACAACAGCTTGCCATTTGACATGAATACAGTTTAACATCATGTCGGACGAGGGTGGAACCTGATGTGAAGAAATGATGGGTGGTGGGCTTGAGCCTCATGGAGGCTTCCTACGTACCATGCCTTGAAATAGATCAAAGACCTCGTAGTTCAAATCGATGTGCAGTTTAACGCCATGCTGGATACAGTTTAACGTCATGCTGGATACAGTTTAACGTCATGCTGGATGTAGGCATATAGTTTAAGGTCATGCTGGACAAGGGCATATAGTTTAACTTCATGCTGGCGAAGGCATTTCCATAGTCGATGCTTACTCTAAGCCCATGTGAGTCATGCTTGGTGTGAGAAACAAGAGGCAGTAGAGACCTGATGATCATATCGCGAAGGGTGCGTCTGTGTGAAGAAAATATGGGCTTACGCGTTAGGCATCCAATGGTGCTGGGACATACTCCAGGATGAAGGCCCAATGTGCTGAAAAGCGCAATGGGAGAGAGATTGGGGACCAAATCTGGAAGGTTCCTCATTCCCTATCATGCCCTCTACTAACCTTGGTAGTGGGGGAGTACGGAGGTGCATGGGCACTACCTTCCACAAGAGAGGATCAGGGCTTACACCAGGGTGGTTTCCCTTCTCCCATGGACATAGGCTGCTCTGATAAAGAGCATATCATCCCCTGTGGAGGGGGTGATCCCATCTCTGTAGAGACGAGAAGTGTAAAGAATGTCTGAGACGGGGGGATCTTGCGTGCGAGGCGCATGGTCAGATCACAGTTTAACATCATGTGTTGAGGAAGAGGTGCTTGGCAGTTTAACGACCTGCAGCTTGGACGAGGCGGGTTCACTCTGCACCCTCAGGACTTACAAGACCAGTACCCTCTTCTCCTTGGGGGAGGGAATGTACCAGTAAGGCCATGGTCAAGGGGGGTCACAGAGCGAACTGTCGAGGGGTCCACAATAGCGTGTCTATGTGAAGAATCAATAGCCATTAGCGTGCCTATGTGAAGAACCATTAGGCGAAGCAACGATACGAGTGGTGTTGTCCACAAGACTTTGAAAGCACATCGTGCAAACATGTAGGGTTGCATGGGAAGAGGAATTGCCAAGAAAATGAGCGTACTTCGCGAAGTGGAGTTCCTTGGCCTTAGCATGGGGGACGGGGTGTGAATGGGAGGTGCTTCGTGAAGTGGAATAGTATTCACGGAGCACTTCCTCACGAAGCAGAGGTTCTTCAAGAAGTAAGGTGTTGTGAAGTAGTGTGCTTCGTGATGTGCATCGACCTTGACTTGGCAGGGGGTCACTAGTATAGGATGGGTGTTTCGCGAAGCATAAATGCTCCGCGGCTTCCCAGGTTCCCTTGAAAATCCCCTACCTTTGCGAATTCCCTTGGGATTCGCGAAGGGAATCCCTATCATAAGAGGGGCTCAAAACAAGACAAGTCGAAGGCATATCAAAAAGTAAAAATACCTTGCGGAGCTCATGATTCCCATAGCGAAGGGTGCTTCGCGATTCGGGGGTTGAGAAGCCGAAGGGTCGGATTATACGTCCCCTGGACTCATGGGGAGCCCAGTATTTATAGGCAAGGGGCACTGCGAAGCAAAAATCACGTGGCGCGATGGGGCGGCGGGGGATTCACGGAGGGCTCGCGAACGTCAGGGTGTTTTCGGAGTGGTACCACCTCAGGGTCTTTGCGGTGTGCTTGTGAACTTCAGGGCGTTCACAGAGTGTTACTGCCTCAGGGTCTTCACGGCGGGCTTGCGAACGTCAGGGCGTTCACGGAGGGTTTCTGCCTACATGTCTTCATGGCGGGCTCGCAAACGTCAGGGCGTTCGCAGAGCGTTCCACCTCTTGTGATTTGCAGTGGCCGTGTTGCTCATGGGAGCTCCATGTCGGAGCTTTGCAAGGCAGCGTGAGGGGATTCTTTTTCGTCCCTTCTTTTAATTCAATATTTTGGCGCCAACAATGAGTTTTGACTGAAAACTCCCCTGTTAAATCAAATTGGAAATATCTAATTTTCTTAGCAGACTAGGAAGATATGAAACAATGAGATGACCCAGAATCAAATAAAGCATTGGCGAATCATAAGGAAACCATGAAATTACCTTCCACCGTGTCTTTTAGAGCTTCAACCTCAGCAGTAGTGATAGAATATGCTTGGCCTTGATACCTTGGCCTTTATTGAGTCATGATAATTTGATGTTTAGGTCATTAATTTGCATAATGTCCCATCTCCCTGCATTGGAAGCATTGAACATCAGTAGCTTCTTTCTTCCCCTTGCAATCACGATCTTGGTGGCCTTTTTCACCGCACTTGTAACAGACTCTCATTCCCTTCAAGCAAGTAACAAGGTTTTTCTTCCCACATTTACTACATGATGGTTATTCAACTTTTCCCTTCTTACATTTATTTCCATTTCTAGAGTTATCATCAGATCTCTTCTTCTCTTGCATTTCCATAAAGTCGTAAGACTTAGAGAATTCATTTTCTGTCTTGATAGCACACGATACAGTATCTTCGTATGATGAGTTGGATTGTTATACTAATTCATGATGGAGAAATGGATATAACCCATCGAAGAAATGATTAGTCTTACTTCTTTGGTTACGTAAATAATCTGCTACAAGCCTCACTAACCTTGTAAAGTTAGCCTCATACTTTGGGACATTCTAATCTTCATTTTGCCTTAGACTGAGAAATTTCCATTCCATATCTGCTCGATGGTCATGATGAAAGTATTTTTCTAAAAATAGATCTTTGAACTCCCTCCATTCCATATTTGATACTTCATCATCTTCATTTTTGTTTCGAATCAATGACCACTATTGATCAGCATCTTCAGTGAGATGGTAAACTTCCATGATAACTTTTTCCCTTTCACTACTCCCCAAAGCCTGAAATATTTTCTCTAGGAAATTTATCCATTTCTCAGCTACCAATGGATTTGTAATCCCATTTAATTTTGATCACTTTTTCCTCATAAAGCAATCTAACATAGATCCTCCATGCTGTAGATCAGTGTGCTCCATATGGGTAAGGATATTATTCATAACCTGAGTGAGTTGTCCCAGTATGGTGATTAGCTGATCAGCACCAGTTGCATCACCAGCTCCACTATAATTATCTTGAGAATGAGGGAATCCCTACATGGAGTGCATGCATTGCTAAAGTTTTTATTCCTTCCACTAGGTGCCATTTCTATAAATTGTCATAAACTAGACCAGTTTTTGAATCAAAATACATAATTACATACCTGTAAAACACATAACATAAATTGAACTGTTTATGGATATAATCCATAATCATAAAAAAAATCTTTGAGGAAGTATTTACTACTAAACCCTTCATAATGTTTTTAATGAAAATGTGAATTATCCTAAACATATCCCACAGGAGTGTCGTAACCAATAGTGCTGCAAGGCCCATTATCGTGCACCAGTTTCCATTAGAGTCTATCTCAGAGAGGTGTTTTTTGGGTTTTACCACTTGGTACATTTGTGCCAGAGCTACCACTACCTGCTCGTATCTAGACATGGTTTAATATCCCAAAAAACTACCAAAATCTCTATAATATCAATATTTTAGGACGTTTTTCTATATTAATCCGCAAAGATTGTCTTAGTGCTATGTGATCTAATCAGAATTTATCTAAATCTAGTTTCCATTGTTTGTACTTAAATTCCTCTGATACCAACTGTAACGCCCCGACCCTAGTTACCCAGAGTCAGTGCATTATTACATATCATTGGCATGATCACAAAAGATCAAGTCTCGAAAGACTGGTTATTTTAGTATCCTGGGAATCACTAGATACATTCATAAGTCTTACATTACATTATAATGTAATAAAAACTACAACAACATATTGTCTTCATATCCCCTCATACTATTCTAAAATTTCATTCATAAATTTATTCTTCAAATCATGGAAAAAATAAAACATCGAAAGAGGTTAGCTCAGATGCTCAGTAAGGATAACTATATTTCAAAATCGTTCGTAAATAAGCACAACCATTTAAGGTAATGTACAACTAAATAAAAATCCTTTTAATCTTGAACATCATAATTAAAAGGTAAAAAATAAAATGAAATAATTCCATTTTATTATTCACATTGATATTAACCTAGTCAAATAATCACATGCAATATCAATAACCACTTTCATAATGATGGAATGCATAATGTCAGACTATCATAACCACATAGTAAAGGACTTGTGCCAAGACTACAAATAAGATCTTTTCAGGACCTTCTGCCAAGAAACTAATTTGTCTCATGAGACCTATCAATGCATGAATGAGCTATAGTGGGATCCACCCATCAAAACAATGTCCAATGCATTCCTCATATGAATAGGTTTAAACATAACATAAACATTCGTATTAAAACTAGAATTCAAAATGTCAACACATTCTCAGTAAACCATGAATGGTATAAAAATAACACATCCATAGTCAAAAATATCACAAAACCTTCAATACAATATAGATGTCTTGTATCATAATAAATAATCTTCAAATAATCTTAAAATCCATCAAAGATGTTGACATAGATGAAATCAGAACTATTTGAGAGAAATATCTCTTTTTTGAAATCATTTAAAAGTCACATAATTATAAAAAAAACATTTACACTGAAATTATTCTTATAATCTTGTATGGGATGCTTCGACGATTTTACAATGGTGGAAAATAGCCGTACCCTATGTATATGTTAAGAAGGACATTTTTACCTTAATTTTGTCGAAAAGGTTAAAAAAGACATTGTTTGGAAAATGACGTAAAGATTCCCTTTTAAACTTTTTATAAAATGTAAAAAATGGTATAAATAAATTTAATCCATATTCTGTAAAATAGTAAGAATGTTTTGAAATACACTTTTAAGAAACATGGATGTGGATGATAAAGATGTCCCTGTTGATAACTACGTATAAACAACCTCAGATAATGAAGAGATTGTGATATAAACCCCTACCATGTTCTTTTCCTTGGTTGAGGGTATGTCAACCTCCTGTATAATGGTGAAATAGTTGTTATTAAATTATAAAAAAATCATATTCATTAATATGAGATCATATATGATCTTTTAACTTTTTTTTGTTAATAATATCTTAGTATTATTGTTGTTTCAGGTGTTAACTTACTCATTTTATTTTATATGTTTTGTTACATAAGCCATGCTTGTTATGGATTGGTTGTATATTATTCATATCCAGAATGATATAAATTCCTTAAAAATTATTTGTAATCATCATATGAGAATTATACTTGAATGAATACGATGGGGAATGAATCTCATCGCATTCATGGAGATGGTAGTCTGTACATACGCTCTAGCAACAATATCTCTCTTTTGATATTAAAATAATATATAATTGGATAGTATATCATATATACAGAATAATTATAATGTTATATTTATTATTTACATGAGTTAAACATCATTATTATACCCATCGAAATAATAACGTTTTGAATAATAATTACCCTAAGACGTGGAGAAGGTAATCCGTACTTACGCACGAATGGAGACATGTCATTGAAAGGATGGATATAATACTGAATATGGTTGTAACATATTTATAATAACATCACAGTAAATAGTAGATAGTGGAGTTATTATTTTGGAATGGAAATGACAATGAAAGATGAAGTTCAATAAGAAAGGAACTTGAAAGAGTGTGGTGAAAACATTACCTCTTCTTCGGTTTCTTCCTTTTTATTTGTTCAAAAGGGCTCCAAATGATGGAATTATGATCAAAATAAGGCCTCTAGGTTGAAGTGAGGGAAGATGGGAGGATATTTGTGCAGAGGTTGGCTGAGCCAAAAGTCATTGAAGGTAAGTATTTGAGAGAAGGGGGAGTGCCCTTTTATAAGAGGGGTGAGGGGAACCTTTGGAAAAGCTAGAAATATTATATTATATTATATTCATATTCGGTATCTAATAGATCCAAAGAGGATTATTTAAAGGATAAGGTGGGTATGGGATGAAATACTTTCAACTTATATATTTTAGATAGGTTTTGGTCTCTATATTAACCTTATTATTAATATTTAACTCTTATTTAAGTAGATTGACATTTACCATGTCTCTTTGTATTTTTATATTATATAGTTAATAAACATTCTATATACCTCCAAGCAACCTCCAAGTCATCCATTAATGATACAACTATCATTATATAAGTCCATTAACTGATACATAGATTTTTAGGAATATAATATCTATTAATAATATAATATTTGTTTTAAAAACTCTTTTATGTCAATTTCGACAGTATTGGGTATTTTGTTTTTGATAATTTTATAACATCATTATTACTTCGAATAAAATTTATATAACCAATCCTAATATGTAAATTGAACCTATAAATTTAGTGTAATTCATACAAAGTATAAAATTACATTTATTTTTATATTTATAATATCAATTATTTTAATATTTCATTAATTAGGTAATTAGGGCATCACCATTGTGTCTAAAATAAATTAAATTATTTAATGCCTAAAAATTATAAATAAAATTTCATTATTTAGGAAATCCTTATAGATTTCTATGGAATATTTTCAATCAAATTTATCTTATGTGAAACCCTATATTAAAATTTTTTTAGTAATTAAACATTGATTTTAAATCTTTTAACTATTATTTGAATTAAATAACAATAAATATCCAAATCTAGTCCAAGTGCACATAAATGATAATATTTTATTTCTATGGCTGTTTTTGGTCGAGATACACTTGTTCAATAGAATTAGGACATTATTTATGATAATATTAATATCATTTTTACCATTAATTACCTTATTTACTTTAAATCGTGCAAAATAAAAGTAAAAACATACTATTCACCAAAAAGTATTTTTATCTTATTGAACCACATTTTTCTCCTTGATATTAACTGTGTCTCTCGGATTTTCGAAATTCCACTCACAGAAGCGGTAAAATTATGTTTTTTGGGAATTTCCTAATTCTCATAGGAGGTGGGAAAAATACGGTGAAAAGTTCCATAAAATTTTTATATATCTAAAATTATTCTTAACCAACTCCAATGGATTACATGGTTAGTTCAATAATTATTCTATTATTGGAATATTTTATAGAAGATAAGGTCGTACAATTTGTATAGAGTGTATGTACATTCCTTTTGTTTATTAAAAAAGGAGAATAATTAATGATTGGATAAAGGAATGAATGGATTGACTCGCAACAAGTACCATTGTTTTAG
Source organism: Viscum album (assembly GCA_963277665.1). NCBI lineage: Eukaryota > Viridiplantae > Streptophyta > Magnoliopsida > Santalales > Viscaceae > Viscum > Viscum album. The sequence continues at coordinate 143,929,793 of OY728133.1, read as the reverse complement.
GTCATTGCCTCAACCAGTGTTGGGGTTGCTAAGTTGTAATCTGATGGAGGGTATGGCATTCGTAGTGTGAACCACCACATGTGGTCGATGACCTCATGTTGGTTCTGTTATTATTGACCATTAGTTTTTCCATGTATCGGCTTGTAGGATCCCTACTCCATGGCCAATATATTATGATGGTTGACATTGTTCATCCCTTGATTTGGTACATCCTATGCCTTCTGAGTATTCTTCCTCAAAATGATGAAAACATAAAAATAATTGTAGGCATCCTCTAAATTTGGCATGTAATCAACAAAGTGTTCTTAAATAAATGTTTGATAAAATTCAGTATTATCATGACATGATGTGTTCCAATAATCAAAATTTAGTTTCTGAAAAAAAATTTCTGATATTATTAATGAATGAAAAGTATGGCCGACATCATAACATGTATCCTATGTAGAAACCAAGTATGAACAACCATACTCAAACTGAATAAGAGGATCCATATAAGAAATTGTATTCGAGAGATATTATACCATATTTCTGATTCCTCCAAACCGTTCATTTTAGTTTAACTGTGATGTGGCAAATGCCTTTATCATTGATACTAAACCTTCGGGTTTACACGAAGATGGTACTATAAGAGAAGAAGATAAGTGTGGGGTAAATAATATAAATGGGGTTTCCTCATATTATAATCCTTAATCCATGTATTTATAATAATCATCAAGGGGTGGATATGACAGTACCAGATCATATATATAAAAATCCTCTATAAGTGAATTTTATGACTCCCCAGTCTAATAAAAATATATATGATGTGGGGTTGAGGTTCCCATAAAAAATAATCAAGAATTAGAAAAGAAAATAAACTCTGGATTAACAATCCTTTTACCTAGACTCACACTAAATAATTTCATTTGTATTCTAACAATGCCACCTGAATTTGGTATCACCCCAATCACATGGTACAATCGAAATTAGATTTTAATGTTCCCTTATAAACAGAAAAACTTTTTATCTAGTGGTAGTCGGGAATGATATCACGGGGAGAACATAGAATAAATGTAACCAATGCAAATCAATAGAGGCATGGTTTTCTAGATAAAAATGAAGGATGTTTAAACAATGTGGAATAATTTATGAAGTATGAAAAAAAAAAAAAATAATAACAGAACAAATATAATAATAAGTGAGTTAGGGATCTAATACAATTTTATTTTATTTTTAATATCATTCATTACTATTTAGTTTATTAGTGAAAATATCTTTACTATAGGGATTAAATTTTGTCATAAATTTATGGTCTGATATCCACTGATTGTGTGTCTAAACTCTATTTCATTAGTCTGTTAATTAAATATTCACATACTCATTAATTCCAATCCTGTAAAATAATTTCAATGATTTCACCCAATGGTTATTTTTTCATCCAATAAATCTCATTTAATGTTTTAAAATGTTGTATCTCTTGGTTAGATACGAAACAAACTATGATTTTTATTTATATTCAATAAATAAATTGTAAAATAAAATTCATGAAAACATCATTATTTCATAATTTTAATAAAAAAAACAGAATCATAATGCAAGCCCAACACAATTTTACTATCCTCTTATGACCATAGTCACATAGTAATATTTTAGCAGAAACTAAATTCATACCATGGATGTATGATGTGGAATGCAGAAGATAAAAATTACTCTAAAATAGAATTGAAAGCCATAAAAAATACTCAAATATGGAGCCATGTTATTTTTGAATGGAAGAGCCACAGAACCTCCCCTTGGATAGATATCCTCTAACAAGGAAGGATACCCCATTAATTTGTAGAATTTATAAACACATGTTGTGTACAAGAGAATACATGTTGTTTATTCTGGTCAAATTGTATTATCTCACATTCTCAGTCGATAAGTGTCAAACCATGCTACCCAACCACATTCAACACATCACCGGCCAGTTTGTATGATAAAAGCCATGTATGTATCCTCCACATGGCCTAATGAATTTCTTCATCCACCAACAGCTTCTATAAGGGTAAACACAACATGTGAATGGGTTGTACAATATGTGTCTGATCTAGCTGACTACTTTGGAGTGTAAAAGATATGTTCGAATAGTGTCTGGGGGAAGGTTTATGGTGTGTGTGAACAGATTACACACCATATATAATTGATTCTACATACTAATCATTCTTTATTTTATAATTTGGATACAAAAAAGTTAAATATAATCATGATCCCATAAATAATGAATTTTATAAAAAAAAATAAACCATGTCTAGTTAAAATGTGTTTTTAAACTCATATAATGTATGAAAATGTAAAATCTAATTGGTATCATCATATACCAATACAATTTATTCATCTGAGGAAGTTTTTCATACATAGATAAGATTTGATAAACACCAATCTCCTCCACTAATTTTTATTATATTCATTTTCCATTAATTTGAATATTATTTCACCATAAAAGGGAAATATGTTGAAATATTATAGTCAAACGAAATTATAATATAGAACCTAGATACTTCTTTTGTAAATAATTTTAAATTGCTCTGAATTTTCATTTATCTAGATATTGACATCATACTTCTTGGCAACGACTGTGGACCTGCATTTCTTTTAATTTAATATATCATCCTTCATAAAATATGTTGTTTTCTCCAAACCATTAATCATCATTCCTTTTCTAGAACTGAAACATAATAATTTGATTCATGGAAACATTTTCAAATAATATCAATTATTCATTTTATTTCCTCTATCATTATTTTATTGGAAGATTAAACATATAATGTTATCAAATATTACTTTCCAATACATTGAGTCATCTTGATGTTGAAATATCCTTTCAAATATTAATAGTGACTTATATGTTGGATTCATATTAAGATTCAACATGACAGGCTTCCATGTTTCTCGATTTTATTTTCATCACAAGAAACATTCGGCCTGTTTTTTTCATTGTTAAAATAGATCATCAAAATAACATCCCATTATAAATTCTACCTAAGAAGTTTTTACTATTCATATTCAAGTCATTTTATACAGATATTTTGAGATATTTTAATCTTATGTCTATCTTATCTAATTGAATGTTCATAAATTATATTTATGACATAAATTCAGAGAAAAAATAAAAAAAACAAAAAAGATAATATCAATATCAAAAACACCATTCTATTATTTATATTAAACTATTGAAATTTTTTTATTGCAGTGTGAACCGATTTTTCCATTATATCGATGAAATCTATGAAAGGTTGAGATTTTTATTTCTATTCATAATGTAAAGATTAAAATTGTGTAACTTTGTCTGTTAATTTCAGGATGAAGGTATTACTATTTGTGAAAACTTCAATGGGGAATAATTCCATGTAATATTTGATTTAGAGGAAAAATATCTTTCAGACAACAAATATTTTTACTTACCACATCAATAACAACCTTCATCGAGAGGAATGTTTTTTTGTATTTAAATGAATTCTTACCACACAGAAACTATAAAACCAAGATATTTTGATAATATATTGTTTCATGTAAATATAATGTTCATTAGATTTTTTAATAACAATTTTTTTTTCATGTAGAATATAATATATTGAGTGATGCTTATGTTACCAAGAACACTAAATTTAAATGATTTGTGAAATGCTATTAAAATATTATTATAATTATTATCACCCCGACTATGAGATGGCGGTAATGAAAAGGATTAAATAAATTATGATAATATTGTTTTTATAGATGTATATATAATGAATTATTTATTGGTCAATTAATTAGAAATGAAATCAAAAATAATTGACAATTTAACACCCCGACCCCAGTTACCCAGAGTTGGTGCATTATTACATAACATTGGCATGATCACAAAAGATCAAGTCTCGAAAGACCAATTATTTAGTAGCTTTGAAATAACTAGATACATTCATAAGACATTCATTACATCAAAATATAGTAAAAACTATAACAAAAACTTGTCTTCATATCCCCTCATACTATCCCTACAGTTCATTCATAAATTACTTCTACACATCCAAGGAAAAATAAAACATTGAATGTGGTGAGCTCAGATGCTCAGTAAGGTTAACAATATAGCAAAACCTTTCATAAATAAGACCAAAAATTTAAGGAAATGTACAAATAAAAAATCATTTTAAACTTGAAGATCAACATAATATGTCAAAAATAAAATGAAATAATTCCATTTACTTATTCAAATAGATATTCTACTAGTTGAATAATCACATGAAATATCAATAACCACTTTCCTAATGATAGAATGCATAATTATAGACTATCATAACCACATAGTAAAGGCATTGTGCCAAGACTACAAATAAGATTTTGTCAAGGCCTTATGCCAAGACACTAGATTGTCTAATGAGACCTACTGATGCATCGAGGATCTATAACAGGCTCCACCCATCACTTACTAAGTATATTTCATTCCTCATATATATAGGTTTAAACATAACATAAACATTCATATTAAAATTAGCATACAAAATTTCAATACATTCTTAATAAACCATGAATGGTATAAAAATAACACATCCACATTCAAACATATCACTCAACCTTCAATACAATATGGATGTTTTGTATCATTATAAATCAACTTCATTAAGCTTAAATCCATCAAAGGATGTTGACATTGATGAAATCCAAAATAAATGAGAGAAATATATCTTTTTTTTGAATAATTTAAAAGTCACATAATTATAAAATAAGACATTTAATTCTAAAATATTCTTATAATCTTGTAAAGGATGCTTCGATGATTTTACAATGGTGGAAAATAGTGGTACCTTCCATATATGTAAAAAAGGACATTCTTACCTTAAATTTGACGACAAGGTTATAAATGAACTTATTTGGAAAATGATGTAATGATTCCTTTATAAACATCTTATAAAAAGTCAAACAAGGGTATAAATGAATTTAACCCATATTCTGTAAAATAGTAAAAATGTTTTGAAATAAATTTTAATGAAATATGGATGTGGATGATAAAGAAGTCCATGTAGATAATTACGTATAAACAACCTTGGATAATGAAGAGATTGTGAAATAAACCATTTCCTTGCAATTTTCCTTGGTTGAGGATAGTTAACCTCCTTTATAATGGTGAAATAATTGTTATTAAATTATACAAGAATCGTATACATTAATATGATATCATATATGATCTTATAACATTTTTTTGTTAATAATATCTTAGTATTATCATCATTTCGGGTGTTAACTTACTAAATTTTTTTATATGTTTTATTACATAAGACGTGAGTTTTATGGATTGGTTGTATATAATTCATATCCAGAATTATATCAAGTCCTTAAACATTATTTATAATTATAAAATGAGAATTATTCGTGAATGGACACGATGGGGAATGAATCCCATCTTGTTTGTGGAGACGGTAGTTCGTACGTACTCACAAGTGACAATATCACTCTTTTGATATTAAAATAATATATAATTGGATAGTATATCTTATATACAGAATCATTATCATTTTATATTTATTTTTTACATGAATTAATCATCATTATTATACCCATCCAAATAATAATGTTTTGAATAACAATTACACCACGACATGGAGACAATAAGACGTACATACACACGTATGGTGACATGTCATTCAAAGGATGGATATAATAATGAATATGGTTGTACCATATTTATAATAACATCACAGTATATAGATGATACTGGAGTTATTATTTTAGAATGGGAATAGAAAAGAAAAAAGAAGTTGAAGATGAAAGGAACTTGAAAGAGGGTGGTGAAAACATTACCTCTTCTTCAGGTTCTTCCTTTTGATTTGATCAAAAGGGCACTATATGTTGGATTTATGAATAAAATAAGGACTCTAGGTAGAAGTTAGAGATGTTGGGAGGACATTTGGGTAGAGTATGGCCGACCCAAAAGGTTTTGAAGTTATGAATTTTAGAGAAGGTGGGGTACCCTTTTATAAGAGGGGTGAGGGGCACCTTTGGAAAAGCTAGAAAAATTATTTTATAATAAATTTATATTCAGTATCTAATGGATCCAAAGTGGATTATTTAAATGTTAAGGAGGGTATGGGTCGGAATCCTTTCATCCAATAGATTTTAGATAGGTTTGGGTCTCTATTTTAACCATATCATTTATATTTATCTCTTAGTTAAATAGATTTACATTTACCATGTCTCTTTGTATTTTTATATTATATATTTAATAATCTTTCTATATACCTCCAAGAGACCCCCAAGTGGTCCCTTGATGAAAAACCTATCATTATATAAGTCCTTTGGAAGAACCTTAGAATTTTATGAATATAATATCAATTAATAATATAATGTTTTTTTAAAAAACACTTTTAAATAACCAATCCTAATATGTCAAATTAACCTATAAAATTATTGTAATTCATAAAAAGTCTCAAATTACATTTTTTTATATTTAAAATATCAATTATTTTAATATTTCATTAATTAGGTAGTTACTACATCACCATTGTGTCATAAATAAATTAAAAATTTTAATGTAAAAAAATTATAAATAAAAAACCATTATGTAGGAAATAATTCTATATTTATAATTAAAATTTACAATAAAATTTAACTTGTTTATAACCATATATTAAAAAAATTAGTAATTAAACATTTATTTTAACTCTTTTAACTATTCTTTGAATTAAATAAATATAAATATCCTAATCTAATCCAAGTGAACATAATTGATAATATTTTATGCCTAAGGTTGTTTTTGGCCGAGATAAACTTTTTTAATAGAATTAGGACATGTGTTTGGATAATACTTATATCATTTTTACCCTTAATTACCCTATTTACTTTTAACCGTGGTAAATAAAAGTAAAAAGTTACTATTCAACAAAAATTATGTTTATCTTATTAAACCACATTTTAATCCTTGATATTAACCGTGTCTCTCGAATTTTTGAAATTCCAATCACATAAGCAGTAAAATTATGTATTATGTGAATATCGAAATTATCATAGGAGGTGGGTAAAAGACGGTGAAAAGTTCCATAAAGTTTTCATATATTTAAAATTATTCTAAACCAACTCCAATGAATTACATGGTGTGTTCTATAATTATTCTATTATTTTAATAGTTGATAGAAGAGAAGGTCATACAAGTTTTATAGAGTGTATGTACATGAATTTTTTTTTATCAAAAAATGAAAATAATTAATGAGTGGATAAAGGAATGGATTGATTGACTCACAACAAGCACCATTGTTTTAGATCTTTTCCTCAACTAGGGTTGGGGTTACTAAGTTGTAATCTGATGGAGGGTATGGCATTCACAGTGTGAACCCCCACATGTGGTCGATGACCTCATGTTTGTTCTGTGGTTATTGACCTTTAGGTTTTCCATGTATCGGCTTGTAGGATCCCTACTCCATGTCCAATAGATTGTGATGGTTGAATTTTTTCATCCCTTTATTTGGTACATCCTTTTCCTTACAATGTTTCTTCCTCAAAATGATGAAAACCTAAAAATAATTGTTGTCATCCTCTAAATTTGGTATGTAATCAACTAAGTGTTCTGAAATAAATTTTTAATCATGTCCTGTATTATCATGACATGATGTGTTCCTATATTCAAAATTTTTGTTCTGAACAATTATTTCTGATATTATTAATGAATGAAAAGTATGTCCCACATCATAACATGTATCTTATGTAGAATCCAAGTATGAATAACCATCCTCAAACCGAATAGGAGGACCCATATAATAAATTGTATTCAAGAGATGTTATACCATATTTTTGATTCCTCCAAACCGTTCATTTTGGTTTAACGAGGATGTGGTAAATGCCATTATCATTGATACTAAACCTTCGGTATTACATGAATATGGTACTATAGGAGAAGAAGAGATGTGTGGGGTAAATAATATATATGGGGTTTCCTCATATTGGAACCATTAAATCCTGTATGAATAATAATCTTATTGGGGTGGATATGACCCCGCCAGATTATATGTATAAAAATCCTATATAAGTGAAATTTACGACTCCTTTATCCAATAAAAATATATATGATGTAGGTTTGAGGTTCCAATAAAAAATATTCAATAACTAGAAATGAAAATAAACTCTGGATTAACAATCCTTTTACCTAGACTCACACTAAATCATTTCATTTTTTTCTTACATTTCCACCTAAATTTGGTATCACCCCAATCACATGGTAAATTATAAATTAGAATTTAAGGTTCCCTTATAAACAAACCGACTTTGTATCTAGTGTTAGTCGAGGATGATATCATGGGGAGAATGGAGAAGTAATGGAACCAGTGTAAATCAATTGAGGCTTGGTTTTCTAGATAAAAATGAAGGGAGATTAAACAATGTGGAATAATTTGTGAAATATGAAATAAAAAAGAAAAGAATAACCGAATAAATAGAATAATAAGTGAGTTAGGGATCTAATACAATTTTGTTTTATTTTTTATTTCATTAATCACTATTTTTTTTATTAGTGAAAATAGCATTACTATAGGGATTAAATTATGTCATAAACTTATGGTTTGATATCTATTGATAGCATGTCTAAACACTATTTCCTTGGTCTGTTAATTAAATATTTACATAAACATTAATTCCAATCCCCTAAAATAATTTCAATGGCCTCACCCAATGGTAATTTTTTCATCCACTATATTTCCTTTAATATTTTCCAATGTAGTATCTCTTGGTTAGATACGAAACAAATTATGTTTTTTAATTAAATTCAATAAATAAATTGTAAAATAAATTTCCTAAAAACATCATAATTTCATAATTTTAATCCCAAAAAATAAAGAATCATATTACAACACCAACACTATTTTAGTACCCTCTTATGATCATAGTCACATTGTGCGATTTGTGAAAAAACTCAATCCCTACCATGGATGTATGATGTTGAATGGGGAGGATAAAAATTACACTAAAATATAAATGAAAACCAGAAATAAAATTCAAATATGTATATGTGTGAGTTTTGAATGGAAGAACCACATAACCTCCCCTTGGATGGATATCCTATAACATGGAAGGCTACCCCATTAATATAAAGAATTTATAAACATCTGTTTTGTACAAGAGATTACATGATGTTTATTCTGGTCAAACTGTATTATCTTATATTCTCAGTAGATAAGTGTCAAACCATGCCGCCCAACCACTTTCGACACATCACCGGTCAGTTTGAATGATACACGCCGAGTATGGCTTCACCACATGGCCTATTGAATTTCTTTATCCACCAACATCTTCTATAAGGGTAAACACAACATGTGAATGGGTTGTACACTTTGTGTCTGATCTGGCGGACTACTTTGGAGTGTAAATGATATGTTCGAATAGTTTTTTGGGGAAGGCGCATGGTATGTGTGAACATATTACACACAATGTATATTTGATTCTATATACTAATCATTCTTGATTTGTTACTTTGGCTAGAAAAAAGTTAAATATAATCATGATCTTAGAATTAAAGATTTTTATCAACAAAAATATCAATGTCCAGTTAAAATGTGTTTTTAAACTCATATAATGTATGAAAATGTAAAATCTAATAGAGATCATCATATTCCAACACACTTTCTTCTTCTGAGTAAATGTTTCATACATAGATAAGATTTGATAGACATCTATTTCCTCCCCTAATTTTTAATATAATAATTTACCATTAATTTGAATATTATTTCACCATACAATGGAAATATATTGAAATATTATAGTAAACCAAAATTATAATACAGACATTGGATACTTCTTTTGTAAATAATTTTAAATTTCTCCTAATCTTCATTTATCGAGATATTGACATCATACTTCCTGGGAAAAACTATGGAACTACATTTTTTTAATTTAATATATCATCCTTCATAAGATATGTTGTTTTCTCCAACCCATTACTCATCGTTACTTTTATAGAACTGAAACCAAATCAATTTGATTCATGGAAACATCTTCCAACAATATCAATTATTCATGTGATTTCCTCTATCAATAATTTATTGGATGATTAAACTTACAATGTTATCAAATATTATTTTCCAATGCATTGAGTCACTCTTGATATAGATATATCCTTTCAAATCTTGATAGTGACTTATCTCTTGGATTCATATGAATATTCAACATGATAGGCTTCCATGTTTCTCGATTTTATTTTCATCACAAGAAACATTTAACCTTTTTTTCACAGTTACAAATAGATCATCAAATTCACATCACATTTTAAATTCTATCTAAGAAGTTTTTATTGTTCATATTCAAGTCATTTTATAAATATATTTGGGGATATTTTAATCTTATCACTATATCTACTAATTGAATGTTCATGAATTATATTTATGACATAAATTCATAGAAACCAACAATCAAAAAAAAGTAATATCACTATAAAAAATACTATTCTATTATTTATATTAAACTACTGAAATTTTTTTATTGCAGTGTGAAACAGATTTTTTCTTTTTATCAATGACTTCTTTGAGAGGTTGATATTTATTTAAATCTATTCATGATTAATTTTATTTTTCATAATGTAAAAATTAAAATTGAGTGACTTTGTCCTTTAATTTCATGATGAAGGTTTTACTATTTGTGAAAACATCAATGGGGAAAAACTCCATGTAATATTTGATTTAGAGGAAAAATATTTGTTAGACAACAAATATTTTTACATACCACTTCAATAACAACATTCTTACAAACGAATATTTTTTTGGATTTAAATGAATTCTTACCACACAGTAACAATAAAACCAAGATATTTTGTCAATATATTGTTTCAAATAAATTTATTGTTCTTTATATTTTTTAATAACGAAATATTTTTTTTCATATAGTATAAAATATATTGATTTAAGCTTATGTTTCCAAGAACACTAAATTTAAACGATTTGTGACATGTTAATAAAATATTAATAAAATTATTATCACCTCGACTATGAGAAGTCAGTAATGAAAAGGAATAAATAAATTATGAAAATATCATTTTTATAGATGTATATATAATGAATTATTTATTGGTAAATTAATTAGAATTTAAAACAATACTATTTGAAAATTTAACGCCTCGACCCCAGTTACCCATAGTCGGTGCTTTATTACATAACATTGGCATGATCACAAAAGATCAAGTCTCGAAATTACGATTAGTTTAGTAGCCTTGAAATAACTAGATACATTCAAAAGTCTTACATTTAATCATAAAGTAATAAAAACTACAACAACATCTTGTCTTCATGTCCCCTCACACTATCCCTACAGATCATTCATAAATTACTTCTACAAATCCTAGGAAAAATAAAACATTGAATGGGGTGAGCTCAAATGCTCAGTATGGATATAAATATAGCGGAAACCTTTATAAATAATCACAAACATTTAAGGAAATGTACAACTAAAAAATTGAATTTTAAACTTGAACATAAACATTATATGTCTAAAAAAATGAAATAATTCCATTTACTTATTTACATAGATATTCAACTAGTCGAATAATCACATGTAATATCAATAACATCTATCATAAGGATGGAATCCATAATGCCAGACTATACTAACCACATAGTCAAGGCCTTCTGCCAAGACTACAAATAATATTTTTTCAAGGATTTATGCCAAGACACTAGTTTGTATCATGAGACCTACCGATGCATCGAGGATCTATAGCAGGCTCCAACCATCACTTACTAAGTCGAATTCATTCCTTATATATATAGGTTTAAACATAACATAAAAATTCGTATTAAAACTAGCATAAAAAATGTCAATAATTTCTTAATAAACAATGAATGATTTAAAAATAAAACATCCATATTCAAACATATCACAAAACCTTCAATACAATATGAAAGTTTTGTATCATAATAAATCAAATTCAAATAAGCATAAAATACATCAAAGGATTTTGACATAGATGATATAAAAACTATTTGAGAGAGATATCTATTTTTTAAATCATTTAAATGTCACATAATTATAAAATAAAACATTTACTTTGAAAATTTTATTATAGGTATTTAAGGGAAGATTCAAAGATTTTACAATGGTGTAAAATAGTCGTACCTCCCATATATGTTAAAAAGGATATTATTACCTTAAATTTTTCGAAAAGGTTAAAAAGGACCATATTTGGAAAATGATGTAATGATTTCATTATAAACATCTTATAAAATTGAAAACAAGGGTATAAATGAATTTAACTCATATTATGTAAAATAGTAAGAATGTTTTGAAATACATTTTTAAAAAACGTGGATATGGATGATAATGATGTCCCAGTAAATAATTACGTATAAACAACCTCGGATAATGATGAGATTGTGAAATAAACCCGTACATTGTACTTTTCCTTGGTTTATGGTCGGTTAAAATCCTATATAATGGTAAAATAAATGTTTTTAAATTATATAAGAATCATATACATTAATATTACATCAGATATGATCTTTTAACATTATTTTATTAATAATATCTTAGTATTATCGTCATTTCGGTTGTTAACATACTCGTTTTCTTTTATTTGTTTTGTTACATAAGACGTGTTTGTTATGGATTGGTTGTATATTATATATAACTAAAATTATATCAAGTCCTTAATAATTAATTTTATTGATCAAATGATAATTAGACTTGAATGGATACGATGGGGAATGAATCTCATCGCGTTCGAGGAGACGGTAGTCCGTACGTATGCACAAGAGACAATATCACCCTTTTGATATTAAAATAATATATAAGTGGATAGTATATCTTATATACAGAAACATTATAATGTAATATTTATTATTTACATGAATTTCACATCATTATTATACCCATCCAAATAATAATGTTTTGAATAACAATTACACCACGACGTGGAAACGGTAAGATGTACTTACGCACGTATGGTGACATGTCATCAAAGGGTGGATAGAATACTTAATATGGTTGTACCATATTTATAATAACATCACAGTATATATAAGATACTGTAGTTATTATTTTATAATTTAAATAACAAAGAATGAAGAAGTTGAAGAAGAAAGGAATTTGAAAGAGGGTGGTGAAAACATTACCTCTTTTTCAGGTTCTTCCTTTTGATTTGATCAAAAGGGATCCATAGGTTTGCTTTATGATCAAACTGAGGCCTCTAGATTTTTGTTAATGAATTTGGGAGGATATTTCGGTAGAGGTTTTCCGAGAAAAATGGCATTGACGGTATGAATTTGAGAGAAGGGGGAGTGCCCTTTTATAGGAGGGGTGAGGGGCATCTTTGGAAAAGCTAGAAATATTATTTTATAATAAATTAATATTCGGTTTATAATGGATCCAAAGTGGATTATTTAAATTTTAATGTGGGGATGGGTCGAAATATTTTCATCCAATATATTTTAGACCGGTTTGGGTCACTATATTATCCATATCATTTATATTTAACTATTAGTTAAATAGTTTTACATTTTCCATATTTATAATAACATCACAGTATATATAAGCTAGAAATATTATTTTATAATAAATTAATATTCTCTTGATAATGGATCCAAAGTGGATTATTTAAATTTTAATGTGGGGATGGGTCGAAATATTTTCATCCAATATATTTTAGACCGGTTTGGGTCACTATATTATCCATATCATTTATATTTAACTATTAGTTAAATAGTTTGACATTTTCCATGTCTCTTTGTATTTTTAGTAATTAAACATTGATTTCAACTCTTTTAACTCTTCTTTGAATTAAATAATAATAAATGTCCTAATCTAATCCAAGTGGACATAAATGATTATATTTTATACCTAATGTTGTTTTCGATCAAGATACATTTGTACAATAGAATTATTATATGTGTTAGTGTAATATTAATATCTTTTTTACCCTAAATTACACTATTTACTTTTAACCGTGGTAAATAAAAGTTAATAGGTTCTATTCACCAAAAATAATTTTTATCTTATTGAACCACATATTACTCTATGATATTAATCGTGTCTCTAGGATTTTCTATATTCCACTCACAGAAGTTGTAAAATTATGTTTTATGTGAATATCTAAATTCTCCTAGGAGGTGGGTAAAAAAGACGGTGAAAAGTTTCATAAAATGTTTATATATCTAAAATTATTCTAAACAAAGTAAAATTAATTAAATATAAATTATATAGGTATTATGTATCCATTTTGACCTTAATTAAATTTAAATAAAATAAATAATTCTTTAAATTAATATTTGGTCATAACCATAACTCATTGATTTTCACTATTTATCAAAAATTGAATGTTTTAAGAAAAATACCAAAAATTCCCCCTAAGCTAATTTCAATATTCCAAATCCAAAAATAAATTCCATTTTTAATGGTAAAATTTATAAAATTTCAAAAATTGGGTATTACTATTCATAACGGATAATTCTATTGGTTGTGGTCTGTGTTAGAACTCGAAGATGCATATAATGAAAGCTATTGCATTATTCAATGGAAACACACTGTGGAAGACTGGGGTGTTACAGAAAATAAATGAAATCCCTGTATCAAATAATTTTTTTTTGAAAATAAACATGTTCATAATAAATAAATTAAATTCAATTGGTGGTTTTAACAAATTATATATATTAGAAATTCAATATGTTTTTTTTAAAACCATTGGATGTATTTAGACCATATATAACAATAAATACACATGTACATTAAAACATATATATTTAATGAGGAATTTTTTTCACCTTTTACACACTTTTAATATAATTAATTTTACAAATATTACAAAAATAAATTATAAAATAATATTAATGTTCATATCATAATATAATAATTATATTAGGTGGTATTTTTACTAATGTAATGAAATTATAATTTTCACGATAATAGTGAAACAATATTTTTCATTAATGATTGTTATTTATTGTAATAATTTTAATAAATAAATTTTTAATTATTTTTTAAAAACAAAATATATATCATTCATATATGTATTAATAATAGTTATTTCATGTTAATAAATTTTAAATTTTTTTTGTATACACATTTAAAACCTTTGATCAATTTTCTTTGAAAATCCATTATCTCATCACCTATACATGAATAATAATAAAATAACTAATTAATATATTGTAAATATAATTAACATAAATTTATTACATTTATATAATTATAATAGAATATTTTATCTAATATTTTCATTTTAATTTTATCTATTAAAAATTAACAATAGTAGAAATTGATTACTGTATTTCAGTGGAAAAATGGTTTTTAGGGTGTAAATTTAGAATGATTACAGTTTAAAAAGAATGAGACATTTGAAGTACCCATTAGATGGAATTATATCATATTTATCTATTACATTATCATTAATATCCCACTGTGGCTCAATTTTTTATGTGAAAAAATTATGGTACACCATTTTCATTTCATAAATTATATGTGTGTGACTAAACTCACTAATAAAAGGCCACCAAAAATATTATACTATTAATCCTAGAATTTATTTCTTATTCAATGATATACAAAACTAAATAATAGAATATTAATCTCATACTACAATCCTTTTCTTGCTTATAAACCCTTCCATGAACCCCTCTGGTAGAAATGAAATGTACTTCTCAGAAGGATATGCAACATCCCTAATCATGCACATTATTTTATTTTTTCCACAAAAAATTTCAATTATTTTAAATAAATGATCATATCAATAATTATAATGTTACATATAAATATAATATTTTAATGTTTTTTTATTTACCTACAACCATCTCCTCTTCTATCAAATAGTTTACAAAATCATCATTCCAATTTAAGGAAGACAACCACCTCATGATCCAATGCAATTCATTATTTCATTAAAACCTTTAATTGATGAGAATATTGTGTATTATATGTTTAAATATAATATTTATGATAATATTATTCTTCATGATTCATTATATAACATTTCCCATATTACATTTATTTCCATGGAAATATGATACCGTTGATCAGGTGTATGACATACTACTGCCTCATGATGAGATGTGATTCTTTCTTCACACACACATTACAAAAATGGTAACAATGAATGGTTTTAGATAAATATTATTTAAAAATGAAATAAATATTATTCATTAATTATAATATATTATTTATCATTCCTTATATAAATTATTTGAAAAAATTGAAACAATGATTATACTTATGTACTGTCGAATGTATCCAGGTATGGTGCATTTCATTTCCTATATCTTATATTAATATAATCCAAGAAATAAAAATATAATGAATAAATATGATATATATATTATGGTTAAAATGTTATGTATGATGAATCATTGTTCAATTTAATATGTGTGAAAAAAACAGATTCAAAAAATGAAATAGTTATTGCTGAAACATGTCTTTGACATGAAATTGTCAACAAATTAATAATACAATAGAATAATTAAAACTTATAAGATTTTATATATATCAATATGGATATTAACTAGATTTATAATAATTTTATATTTGTAATACTTGATGTTTAAATGTGTTGGAATGATTTCTAGATGTAGGGTTAGGGATTTCAAGTCAGACTATTATTTCTGAGAGACATATGCCAATTGACCACTCATTTTGTTTGTTTGTTTTATTTAGTGGGCCATTTACATTTAATATAATTAATATAATTAATATAATTATTTAAATGTTTTTTAAAACATATTTTATTTTATTCATTATTTGGGTTTATGATTGAAAATATTTTAAAAGTGCAAATGGTTTTTTGTCTAAATTATCATTCATTGAAATGTTTACTAAGTTATGAAACAATAATACTTTGTTTGGATTATTTATAGAATCTTTGACATTTATTATCTGGAATTTATTAATTATATATAAATATTAAGATTAATTTAATTTCATTATTTCATGGGGGTTATGATTCAATTTTACCAATGTACTAATGCTTTTATTGTACAATCTCATCCTTTATCATGATTTTTATGGTTATTCTTATAATGGATAAATTTTATTTTCCCTAACTCAAGAAAATTATCAATTTCATCATCTTTGTTTATTTATGATTTTTAACAATAATTCTTAAATTTTTCTTCTCTTTGGTTTTTAAAAAAATTGTAAAATTTTATCTTCTGACAATTTGACATTATTTATCTATTAGGTTGGAAATCAATTTTCTTCTATTATAATGTTTTATAATAATTTTTGAAATGTATTATAATTTTAAATAATTATTTTAAAAATGTATTTTAACATTTATTTACATTTTAAAATTTTTCAATAAAAAAGTCATTCCACTTTCAAAATAATGCACATTTGGGTTTTACAAAA
The DNA here is from genome assembly GCA_963277665.1 of Viscum album. NCBI lineage: Eukaryota > Viridiplantae > Streptophyta > Magnoliopsida > Santalales > Viscaceae > Viscum > Viscum album. The sequence goes on along the minus strand of OY728133.1, from coordinate 143,912,495 downwards.
TACGTTGAAATAATATTTTTTTATGATGCACAATGTGAATGATATCTAAAAATTAAACGACTCCTCTATGATATGAAGCTTCTCTTAAAATGAATATATATAACATTCAAGTAAAATTTTCATAGTATTATATTATAAAAATTAATATTTTATTTGGAATATTTAAAAGTAAAAAATGATATTTAAAATTATTTTAAAAGAATTAATCAAATTTTAATGAATATTTTCATCAAAGAATGTTCCAAGTGATCACTAAAAATCATTTTCATTCTAATTTGACATCCTTTTATATATATATTCATTACATTAGATAATATTTAATTATAACATATTTATTATTTCTCAAGATTATTAATGATATATTTATGAAACCAATTTATTAATCAAGGGTTATAATATTATGAATTAATGAAATGTTTATAAAACACATTTATTTTTCACGAGTTATGTGACATGTGAATTTTTTTAAACCCTTTTTTTCATTGTTTTTTATATGGTGAATGTTTTATGATCATTAAGAAAATTTATGTATTATTTTTATTATGTGATTGGTGGGACCTATATATCCCTCCTATATATTGGGTTATATATAATTTCAAATGATATCCAGGGGAACATAGGAGGACATACCAATCTAAAAACACGAGGTTACATAGGAGGCTATATTAATCATAAAATTATAAGGTACATGGGAGGGTATCCCAATATAAAAAATAAGAGGTAACATGGGAGGTTATACGAAGAGAAAAATAAGAGGGTAAATATGAGGCTATCAATAGCCTAAGTCTATAGGGTACCCAAGTGGTTATTAGAATTCCCAAATAGGTAGAAATGTGATTATCTCAATCCTAACATGTTATTAATGACTTAATAAATTTATTTTATATACAATTTTATTAGATTATATATATATCATGAATCTATTACTTATGCTAATTTAATTATTTCATGGATAATATTATTCAATTTCTTTATGATTTGTGTCTTGTAAACTAAAAATAATTATTCCATTAATCAAGATAATGATCCTTGACTTGTAGGGTATGTATTTAAAATTTTATCCTCTTGTTCTCATAACTTTTATATTTTTTTTATGATTATATATATATATATATATATATATATGTATATATCCCTTTTTACCATTTTAAATTGATGAGATCACCCATTTTTATGTTTCCATTCCCTAGCTTATGATGGAATGTTTTATGTAGGCTATATCAGAAAATATAACAATGTGTGAATAATATTATAGGAAATGTTATAGTTCATTCATGAAATAAGATTTTTTAATTCTATGTTTCCGAACCACTATACGTTTATGATCATTTTTTGGTTTTTAATTTAATTAATATTCATATATGGGGACATGATATCTATCTATGAAAATCCTAAGGGGATATAGTTTTTATAAAAAAATGTTTTAGTTAACCATATGAAACTATGATGAAAACATAACTAAGATCCAAAAAGACTTATCTATGGATAATAATAAGTATTCGACAATGTAAAGGATGATTTCTTCAAATTTATCAAATGATACAAAGAGTGGTTTCCAAGAAATTAATTCCCTCTATGGATACTAAAATTGGTTTGGGATTTATCAAAATGGTATATATGTGTAATAACTCGGAATAGGGTGCATTGATATTGACATCATCATCACGTAGTAAAATAATTTTTCTTGTCGAACAACTAGTTTGGGAAATATTTGAGGATATAATTTATAAATTCAAAAACTCTATAGGAATCATCTTGATGTATTTAAATAATTAATACCAATGAAATTTTTTAAGTATAATTCTTTATATATTTAAAGGATGGTTTCGTGATTTTGATATCTGATTACTGATTTTTCAAGACTACAGGGTTTCCTCCATGATTATTATTACTCAATTTATTTTTTTTGGTTCTTGTAACTTTGTGAACAAAATGCAAGAGTTGTAACATTGAATGTGATATAAAATGTGATAATCATAAACAAAATGGGATAAAGTAATGAATAAATTATATAGTGACTACTGTTAATTAGTTATCATGATATATGATTTCAAAATTGAACCACAACAAGCTATCAGTCTAAAAATTATGAGAAGGATATAGTTTTTTGAGAGATCAATTGATATAGAATATGTTTGAATGTACATTCTGTTTCTTGTATTTTATAAATCCGAAGAAAAGAATTTCAAAATTATCACCATTGTATGAGAACACAAATTATGATATTTTTGGAGGAAATGAGAAAACGACATGAATTTAATAGATGATAATATTATTATCCTCGGTATTATCAGTAGAACAATGTTTTAATGTTTCAATGCATGATAATAATGAGACTAGATTTCTTATAATGAAATTTCAGGTAGAATTATGTATTATTTGTATGAGTTAACATTAATATTCATTATCATTAAGATATTATGATAGATATATGAATTATGTGGTATTTTATAATAGTATTTTTTATTTTAAACATAAGAAGAAAGATTAAATTGATGTTGATTAATGTTAAAACATGATTCATATTTCATATTGTATTAAAAATGTATTAAAGAATAATATGATGGATCATAAATAATTGATTCATAAATAATTTTGATGATCGAAGTGTTTATGTATTATAAATTATTAATTCTTCTATAAGAATTGGGATATAAATATTTATTTTACGAAATATATTTATATTCAATGATTTCAATGAAAATTTTGATTAGTTTTGATGGCATAGAATATCGATTAAATGGAAAGGAATCCTTTCAGAAAAAACACTTTATTAGGGGAAATAAAACCATTAAATTATTTCTGGTGTTGGGATAATGTTGTTAGGATACAAATATGATTGACAAGGATAATATAAATTGGATGGTGAAAATAAACAAGGAACTGATTAATGGTTTGTTTTAAAAGTGTTTTATGTTACTATTTTTGTAGGTTAATACATTTTTATAATTATGGAATATATCCAATAATCAGTTTTTTATTTAAGGAATAAGAAAATATATATGATTTCAAGTATGGTGTTATGGTTATTACCATGTTTCATGAGAAAAAAAAATTATGTATATGATAACGTTTTTTTTGTGAATAAAAATTAAGAATTACGTAATGTACATTTCAGGATCAATAATAACTTTTTTATTGATATTTAATTACACCACATATATATTTTTGGATTTTAATTTCGGATAGACATGGGGGATCATTATTGTTAACTATTAATGAAATTGATTACATTGAACTTTGGATGTGATTGGCTAATTAATTATAACCATTTTATTGTAACTAAAGATTAAGTGAATGATATATTAATATATTACGAATCTTGTGATCTATTAGTGATTCACGAATAAAACAAATTCATATTTAATTGTTAGAGTAAGAGATAAAGTTGAAATTTATAGATTCACGACCAAAGGATGAAATTTTGAATATGAAAAAAATTAAATTTAATAAATATGTATATCAATCCAATTTAGATTATAGTCCATATCAGGATGATATCATATCATTTAGGTCTTCAATAGATTCTTATAATTTTTACAATAATCTCAATGTATGTATTATTCAGAAGTAGAAAACTAATCCATCAAATGTACTGAACTCGGAGGACGTAATATATGATCTTGACCATTCTTATATGGAACAACATGTAGAGATTCTTCCTCAAATATATAATGTACTACAAAATAAGATCACTCACACAATAAATTTAATGTGATTAAACCACCTCCTTGAGGAACCTACATTGGACCTATGAATTTATGGGGTCAAAATATCATTAGATGTTTGTAACAAAGTGACAAATTTTTATGGTGGAATTCATATTAAATGGTATAGAGTGTGTCTCATAAATATTTTTTGAAAATTTATTTCATAAAATTTATTTATTTGACTCTATATTTTCCATTATCTATAATAGTGATATTTTATTACATTATACAATTTTAAATGCTTAGCATACGTTACATGTAAAATTGAGTTTAAAGAGAACATGACATACTACTAAAATATAATTTTTATAATTTTCACAAACCCACATGAATAGTGTATTTGGATAGAATAATATAATTTGGGAAAATAAATTGTTTACACACACACATATATATAATGAATTAAATTCTAGGAAAATAATTATAAATTAAAATAAAAAATTATTGTATATAATTAATTAAATCTTTTATCAATTTAATGTCAAATTTGTATTTAAAAACATTGAAAACTATTTACCATTTTCTCATGGAAAATCTAATTTCTCATCAAATTTGTCGAATTAATTATAAATTAAAATTTACATTTATTTTATTTGAATATAGGAAAATGGATTCCAAATTTGGAATGAAAATAATTTTTATTATCAAATTATGTCAAATTTAATTTTCTCTTTAATTAATAGTGAAAATGCAAAAATTATTTATCATTGTTAAGGTGAAAATGGGATTACAAGGGTTTAAAGGGAAATGATTTGTGTTAATAATGTCAAAACAAAATTAACAACAAAATATAGGTCCATATATATTTATTGATTATATTGTTAATAAATACACATTTTTAGAGCATTTTCGAAATTTAAAAATTTAGGAACACCATTTTCTTATAAAAATTTACAAGTGTTCCAACCACATAACATATAAATGTCAACCCCTCTTCCCTCATATTAATTATTCAAAAACCATTTGGTTAGACCAATACCTATGAAAGTCACACCCTTAATTCTATATTATCAGCTTATAAGCCTTATTATTTTCATAAATCCAACCTAACAAGCCTTTTTATGAAATCCAAAGCAATTTTTTCAGAAATAATTGATGTTCTTAATCAATATATTTATTTTATTTTATCATCCACTAAAAAAAATTCTTAATAAACATTATTGATATAATAACAAATTTATATTTGTTATAGTTAAAATTTTTATGATATAATAATGATATGGGTGAGATCGCATCCTCATTAATGCACATGATCTTGTTATATCTCTACAGTTATGATGTGTAACTATTATATATTTAATTAAATATAGGTTTATCTTGGCTTCTACTTAGAGAACCCTTCACTTTGTATGGGATCGTCTACAATGGAATCATTAGGATCTTCTTCCACGGTTTATTTAGAGGCTCCTTCATCGGTTTCATCACCGGAATCTCCCCCCTAGAATCTTCCTACAATGTATTTGTTTCAAAGACCTTGTATGGTGGAGGGAACCGGGTCATTTTTATTTGGAGTAGTTGGGGGTGTTCTGATGTCAAAGAGCTACCATTTTTGGGTGGTGTTCCATAGGTTGAAGGCCTACAAGCAGTATGTGTAACGTCCAGGTTTCGGAAGCCACCTAGAGGTGCATGGTACCTGGTTAGTCACACGGCCTCAAGCGCATTTCCACAAACGCTAGAAGTTGTCGACTAGCAGCGAGGGCCTTGGGTGTGATAGTGGGGAAACTATGCCCTCACTGGCAGAGTACACAGCGGAAGAAAAATAAACATGCAATAACGGAAGCTGTAATAACCAACATTATAACAGCGGAAGACTAAATCAACAACTGGGGGACATATGTATATATGAAGTGATTCATGATACATAACTAGGAAAGTAGCCAAACAATCCACAAAGCTGGAAAACACTATAGTACCAAAACAAGTGCAAAAAAAAAACAGCTCCTCAGCATCGTAAGCCAAATCTTGGACCCATGCATTCCTGCTCCAAGCAATCAAGTTCCAGAAGATGAAGGGAGCTTGACCTTGTCTATACCTGCAACAACATAGTCTTCTTGGGCCCAAAACCATGTCCCAAATAGAGTTTGTGATAAAATCCCAGTAGGGATTCACCTGAAGATCTATGCCTAACATTCAGTGAGTATATGGCATGTGAAAGTACAATAAGTAGTAAACAACAAAAACAAGCAATTGGCAGTAATAGTAAGTAGTAAAACCATATGATACATAGGAAAAACAATCCAAAACCAATCAACAGTAGTGAAACAAACAACTAAGAAGCCGAAAACCCTCTAGGATGTACTTTCAGCCATTCCCTCCAGTCCTATCCAAGAAGCACCACAACCCTCTCGGTAGTGTGCTCAACCTAACCCCTCTGGATTAGTCATACTCATTTATGAGACTCTTCGGGGATTCTCACTTGGTCAATTCATTTTATAGTCTAGGGTAGTTAGGGACTCTCTTGAGGAAGAACACACGGTCTAACCCTCTTATCGCCAAGGTGTAGAGACTCTCTGAGGAAGCTATCTCAGTCAATTCCTCCTATAGCCTCAGGTATACCACAAACTCTCTGAGGAGGCTCACTCGGTCAATTCATCCTCTATCCTGGGAAGGTTTTTAAAGATATTCGAACAAGTAAAGACTCTATGAGGAAGCTCACTCGGTCTACCCTCCTGTAGTCTTTATAATCCAAGACTCTCTGGGAGTTCACTCGGTCTGTCCCCTTTGTAGTCTGTAATATCTAAGACTCTCTAGGAAGATCACTCGGTCTATCCCTTATAGTATATATCACCATGTTTTCTCAGCCTCGTTTTATTTAGTGCATAATAATGCTATAAGGCCAAAGTACACCTAAAGAGATACTTGGATAAAGAGTCTACAAAGCATTAAGAATGTCATGATTTTCATTTCAACCTATAACCGCAAGGCATTAAACAAGTATAAAAACCAAAGTAAAATAAGACCCAAAGGTCATAAACAGAATGAAGGAAGGAAATTACATTCAAGAACAACAATATATCCTCTAATATGGTCAAATTACCTCTACACAAGCATATAGGTAAGGCAGGAAAACAACAAGGGCAAAAAGGTAAACACACAATACCCCGTTCACGGGTATTGGTGAAATTTGAACATAAATATCAAAGACATTGAACAGTAAGGCACAAACCACCTAACTCAATCCTTGGAGATTGATATACTTGAACCACGATGGATAATTCCCCTGAGAATGTCGTAGATCTAAGAAAACACACAAAATGAAAAACCTTAGATTACTAGAGAAAGATGATGAATAGGAAAACAAGGCTCAAGAAGAAGGAATAACTCACCACTAGGATTCCAACACAATTTATCGTGCTTGAATTGGAGAACGGATGGAGAATTGGGGGGCATGGGGAAGATCTATCCATACGGGACACTCTGGGACGAAGAACCTGGAGAAGGGTTGTATTCTTTCTATTAGGCGCGACCCCAGTGCGTTCAGTGAAAAAAAGAAAAGTACACGGTGTGTACTTTTAGAGTACATGGCGTATACTAGGATTTTCCATACTCTATCAAAAACGGCCTCCACGTCACCCATACACACCGTGTGTGTGGCCCGGGCATGGCCAACACACGGCTTCGAGCCAGAGAATAGTACACGACATGTACTCAGAAAGTACACGACGTGTACTTCTATGTTTTCAAGAAACACCATTTTTCTTAAAATTACCAAAAAAAGGAAAAGCTTACCTGAAACAATGATCTGGATTCTTACAAGATGTTAGCATGGACATCATTTCGGAGCAATACACGACAGGGGGGAGGATGTTACATAATGACATGGGAAGGGTGAATAACAGCTGGTTCTCAGTTTCTTCTACCTATATTTGATTGATGGGAACATATATGGGAATTATTGAACATTTATGGTATTTCGGATCATTGGATCTATATATTGTGGCTCGTAAATGTCGTCAATGGTATTAGCAGGGTGTGGAGGGGGAAATGGTCAGAGGGGGATTTATTTCTCTGGGAAAAGGTGATGTCCTTGTGATTGAACCACGTTGTGGCAACATGAGTAGTCTGATTGTCAGTGTTTCGGTTTCCAATGGACCTGTAGGTCATGTGGGGTTTGTCTTGTAATGGGGATTTTCTATTGTTTATATGAATTGTGGTGTTTCTTTTTGGTTTTTTTCCAAAAATTTTATTTTTTATTCCATTGGATTTAGGAATGTATTGTGTTCTCCCTACACCCCTTCAAAACAGATTTGTGTTTCAGACAAGTAATTGAATCTCCCTAACCACCTTCAATAGAGATTTATATTATTATATCTATTTTTAAACTAGGTGTTGGTCCCCATAATGTTTGGATTAGAATTATGACATTAAACCATATCCTCTTCCATAAGATGGGTTATGAAATCATCATTCATGGGTTTGACTATGTACGGCCTCATGAACCATTTCCATTCTTTTTTAAAATTACAAGCTATTACAAATGGATATAAAAATAGATTAAATTATTTTATAATATATTCATGATATTATTATGTATCTTTGAAAACTATATAACATGTATATTCTTATCTACCCTTCAATGTGAATATTATAATAATGTTCGTTCATATGAAGGACTGCCACCATTCCAATATATATGATACAATAATAACATAAAATTTCAAGGATTTTAATATGGAAAATATTTAAAAAATATCTAAACAATATTCAATAAAACTAATTACTTTATCATTATATATTATTTACATTTCCTTCATTAAACATTTTGACAAAATGGAAACATTATTCATTCATACATAATTCCAATTATATCTGACAAAAACGATTTCATATATATGAGATTTATATCATGGTAATCATCGTAGAGATTATAGATCATAGAATGAATTTAATAAGAATGAAAATAAAAACCCAAGAAATACATGAAAAGGAAACCAGTTATTGAATAAAATGTTACTTTACCAATAAATTGATAATAATTGATTAAAAATGTAATATGAATATTGTATATGACAAAAAATATATGAATTTCTAATATTAATTCATTTTTTATAAACATATATCTACTATATAGGGGGTTTTAATGTTTATAAATGATTTTAAGGATTATGATAAGATATTTCAAGTAACTCATTTATTTCTGGGATAGATTTTACAATTCACAACTCATTTCATTTTTTAGTGTATACAATGCTATATTAACTTGATATATCAATAATTTCCTTATATTCATGAAATATATTTTTTTCTTTGATGTTATTCTTTATCGGGGCTTCTGGTCCAAAAGATTGCTAAATTTATATGTGATTTTAGTCTCAATTTTACTTATTTATAACATATGTTATATTATGAACCTATTTTCTATTTATATGTTTTATATATGTCTCTTATAACATGAAATATCATGAATTTATTAATTTCTATGAAATTTTATTCTTCATTTAATTTTATTCATTTATGAGTCATATAATTCCACGTAACAAAAGTTGTAATGGTTTTACAGTATAGTCAAATAATTTTTCTTTATTTCTTATGTTTATGATTTAGATAATGAAATTTTTTGATCTTTATCTAAATAAACTGAAGATTTTTCTCCCCGGATGTTTATTCATGGTAATATCTTTTAATAGGTAATTTTTTACACTCATTGAGACTTTAAATTAGAAGGTAAACGTTTTTTTTAAAATTCTTGTATTATTTCCCTCATTAGTTAAAAAAAAAATTTCTAAAAAATGTCCACAAATGTATTACTATTCAGTTATTATATTTTATTATATTTCAATTAATTATGTTTTTTACTATTTTAAAATTGAAATTTTCAAGTCATTTTTTAATGAATTCTTGTATGTATTTTACAACAAATATTAATATACTAAATTTCTTTTGGAACAACATGAACTATATTTCTCATATTCAAAACCAATCAATTATTTTAGTATTCCAATGTATGTAAGAAAAGTAATTTTGAAATTAATTTTCCATATAATTTTTTTAAATTTATAAATTTTTTTAAAAAGAAACTAGTGACAAAAGTTATTTTTGAAATTATTTAAAATAGATTTTTCAATGTGGAAAAATCATTGTCCTCACAAAATAATACATGTAATATTTTGAAATCATTTAACATCAATTATTTAATCCATTTATGTAAGGTAATATTTACTAGATTAATATTGAATGTTACCATCTTTATTACATCAGAGTATGGATAATGTAATGTGGATCAAACCCATTTATTTTCCATCGTTTGTTCTTTGATGAAATAATGAAAAGTATATGAAATCCATTTCATTTAATTGGGTTATTATTATATGAAATATTTTATGTATACCTTTTTTCATTGATAATACTATGATGTATATTTTATGACAAATTTTAATAAGTTCTATTATTTTAATTATGTGATGAGTGGGAAATTTATATATATCTCTAAAAAAATCTCTAATTATTAATTTTATATGAGATCAATGGTTAAAAAGGAGGACATTCGAAGACCAAAATAAAAGGGTACACCAGATTTCATTCTAATATCCAAACAAATGGATGCATGGTACTTTATCCCAATCCCAATACAAGAGTTCAAAAGGTACATTATCCTAATACTAAAATACGAGGGTACATATGGGGTTATCCCATGATGAAAACACAAGTGTACAAAAGAAGTTATCCCAATCCTGAAACATATAAACTATTGAATAGACCATTCCTAACATTTAATGAATGGCTTCATATATATCAATGGGAAAATATTTTTAATCATTATATATATGTCATGAATCAATGTATTTTGACAATATTATGATCTATTGGATCATTTTTTAATATCCATTCAATTTATCACTAATTAATTTCCAATCATTATGCCATGAATCAAAATTATGATATATTATATGAAGGGTTTGTTTTTAAAATATTATTCTCACAATCTCCAACTCTTATGTTGATGCATTTCAGACGTATACTTATTTTTTACCCCCACTCAGTGTCTGAAATCAACCTTTCTTATGATTCCATTCCCCAAGATATAAATATTTTTCATAAATATGGTATTTATATGAAGAGTGCTATTTTTTTATCATTATTTGTGATATTTATGTACTTTTTTAATATATAAATAATTTATTCCTATATTCCATTAGAACGATACCATTATGTTCTTTTAGAGTGTATCTGTGTAATGTAATGAATATTTTTCAAAAAGGATATAATATTAGTATATGAAAATCCTACGCCATAATACTAATATATTGAGAGGGTGGGTCCACGTTATTTATAATTTCACTACATAACTTAGGAAGTTGAAGAGCCTCAATCTACTTGTTTTTGAAATATGTTTTTATTGGATCCATGAATATTCAATACAGAATAAATTATTTTCTTTATCTCATGCTTCAATTTAAGTTTACCTGACATTAAATCCTATAGGAAATTAGACATCATGTATGAATTTTAAACATTAATGTACATATAATCCTTGATCCAAAACGAATGAACCTCCCTTTGAAAAGAATTGAGTTTATTATTCAATCAGGTAGTCACCCAAAGAGGGTGGGTAGGAGGGGATTAAATTTTGGTTCCCATCATTTTCTTATTATGATTAAATAAAACACTTTCCTCATTTTTTGATCGTTACCATAAAAATGGAATTGATGTATGGATCATTTTACATTTAAATATAGCACTTAATCAATTATAAAATATATAAAATGTAACAAAACTAAAACATTTAAATTCTAATATAGTCCTCCCTCAATTTGAATACAATCTCATTTATTTTCATATCTCTCCACGAGGGAATAATTTTTAAAAAATTCTATATGAATTAAAATGTGTTTTGTTATTATCTAGGACCAAAGAGTATTATTATTTCCATGAACTTGAACAACTCAATATTACACATGTGATTTAACTCTACCAAAATAATGTCATAGTATATTCTTGTTATAATATTCATTTTTTATACGAGAAAAACAAGTATTGGAAAAATCACCTCATACTTTCTCATGGATAGATCATTGAATTTAATGTGAAGATTTGTAAATCATATCATACAAAATATACCTATCATTCTGACTCCAAAATGATGTTTTTTTAATCATTAACCTTCTAGAACTATGATTTCAATAATATCCTTAGGTAATTGTGTAAATTTAGAATATATTTCCTCCTCTTAGTCTTAGGTATTTATAGCACTAACTCAATAAACTAAATCATAATATTCCATTTCTATCATAATTTTAGCGCCTCGACCCTAGTTACCCAGAGTCGGTGATTTATTACATAACATTTTCATGATCACAAAGGATCATGTCTGGAAAGACCGATAAGTTTAATAGCCTTATAATTACAAGATACATTAATAATGTTTACATTACATCATAAAATGGAAAACTACAACTACATTGTTTCCATAGACATTACTAAGATCCCATAGTCTATACCTTTAGATAACACATAATATACTTTTTTGCATCCTGGGAAAATTAAAACATAGTAAAAGGTGGGCTCAGATGCTCAGTAAGGATAACAATATAGTGAAAAAATCATAAATTAGAATAATCATTTAGGGGAATGTATAAAAAAATAACCTTTTCAAAATAAAATTCATCATAATATGAAATATATAAATCAAAATAATTCCATTTACTTACTCACATGGATATTCTACTAGTTGAATAATCTTATGTAATATCAATAGCCACATTCGTAATGATGGAATGCATAATTTCAGACTTTATAACCACTTAGTCCCGTCCTTGTGCCAGGACTACAAATAAGATTTTTTTTCAAGGCCTTGTGCCAAGACACTAGTTTATCTAATGAGATATACAAACGCATCGATGAGATATAACGGGCTCCACCCATCACTTACTAAGTCCAATTTATTCTTCATATGAAAAGGTTTAAACATAACATAAACATTAATGTCAAAACTGGCATATGAAATGTCAATACATTATCCATAAACCATGAATAATTTTAAATAAAATATCGACAGTCAAACATATCCCAAAACTGTTAATGAAATATGGATGTTTTGTATAATAATTAATCAACATCAAACAAACTTAAAATCTATCAAAGGATTTGACATATATTAAATCAAAACCTTTTTAGAGAAATATCACTTTATCTTTTGAAATCATTTAAGAGTCACATAATTATAGAAGAAAAAAATTATATTTCAGAATATTCTTATAAGAATCTACGGGAAGCTTAGACGTTTTTATAATGACGTAATATAGACACACCCGTCGTATAAGTTAAAAATACATTCTTAACTTAATTTTATCGTAATGGTCATAAGGTTCATTTTTTGGAAAATGACGAAAATATTCTTATCAATCCATTTTATAAAAATACAAACAATGGTATAAATTAATTTTACCCATTGTCTAGTAAATACTAAAAAAGTTTGGGAATACAATTTTATGAATCATGGATGTGGATGACAAAGAGGTCATAGTAGATACTTTTGTAAAAACAACCTCGGATAATAAAGAGATTGTAAAATTAAACCTTACATTGTACTTTTCCTCGGTCGAGTGTAGGTTAACCTCCTATATAATGGTGAAATAATTGTTATTAAATTATACAAGGAACATATACATTAATATGACATAATATATGATATTTTAACATTTCTTTGTAAATAATATCATTGTATTATCGTCGTTTCAGGTGTTAAGTGATTTATGTTACTTTATATGATTTTTAGGTAAGTATTGTTTGTTATGGATACGATGTATATTATTCATATTCATAATGATATTAAGCATTTAAACATTATTTTTTATAATCTAATGGAAATTATCCTTGAATGGATATGATGAGGAATGAATCTCATCACGTTAATGGAGAAGGTAATCTGAACGTACGCACGATAGAAAATATCATTCTTTTGATATTAAAATAATATATAATTGGATTTTATATCATATATATAGAATAATTATCATTTTATATTTATTATTTACATCAATTACAAATAATTATTATACCCATCCAAATAATAATGTATTGAATAACAATTACACCACGACTTGGAGACGTTATGCAGTTTGTACGCATGTTTGGTGATATGTCATTCAAAGGATAGATAGAATAATGAATGTGGTCATTCCAAATTTATAATAACATCATATTATATAAAAGATATTGGATTTATTATTTTACAATGGAAACAAAAATGTAAGAGGTAGTTAATGAAGAATGGAACTTGAAAGAGGTGATGGAATCTTTACCTCTTCTTTAGGTTCTTCCTTAAGATTTGATCAAAATGGATCCTTAGGTTGGCTTTCGGACTAATGTAATACCTCGTGGATAAAGGAAGGATAGTTGAGGGGGTATTTGGCCAGGAGATGGCGGAGCCAAATATATTTGATGGTGTGAATTAGAGAGAAAGATGAGTTCTCTTTTGTAAGAGGGGTGAGCGGAACCTTAGGAAAAGCTAAAAATATTATTTTATAATAATATATTTCTTGGTTTGTAATGGCTCCAAAATGAATTATTTAAAATCTAAGGTGGGGGTGGTTCGAAAACCCCTCATCCAATGGGGTTTAGATATGTTTGGGTCACAATATTAACCTTATCTTTTAGATTTAACTCTTAGTTTAATAGGTTGAGATTTACAATGGCTCTATATATTTTTATATTATATGGTTTATAAACATACTATATACTTCCAAGAGAATCCCAAGTGTTCATTAATGATACAACAATCATTTTATATGTCTTTTTTCTGAACTGTATATTTTTAATAATATAATATCAATTAATAATGTAATATTTATTTTAAAAACTATTTTATGTCAATTTTGACACCTTGGTATTTTGTTTTTACTAAATTCATAACCATATTATTACTTCAAAAAAATTTAAATAACCAACCCTAACAAGTCATCTTAACCTAAAAATTAGTTTAATTCATAAAAAGTATCAAATTACATTTATTTGGATATTTATAATATCAATTATTTTAATCTTTCATTAATTAGGTAATTACAGCGTCATCATTGTGTCAAAAATAAATAAAATTAGTTAATGTATAAAAAATATAAATAAAAAACTGTAATGTATGAAATCATTTTTAATTTCAAATGAATATTTAAAGTGTAATTTATCTAATGTGTAACCCTCTATAAAAAATGTTTTAGTAATTAAATTTGAATTTAAGACTATTATCTCTTTATTGAATTAAATAATAATAAACGTCATAATCTATTCCAAGTGGACCTAAAGAATATTATTTTATTCTTAAGGATGATTATGGTTGAATTAAAAATATCCAATAGAATTAAGACATGTTATATGGTAATAATAAAAACATTTTTAACCTTAATTACCCTATTTAATTTTAACCGGGGTAAGTAAAATAATAAAGTAACTATTCACCAAAATTTATTTTCCTCTTATATACCATATTTTACTCAGTAAAATCAATTGTGTTACTCAGAATTTTAAAATTCAACTCACTGAAGCTGTAAAATTATGTTTTATGTAAATTTTCAAATGCTCCTAGGAGGTGGGTAAAATATAGTACAATGTTCAATTTTTTTTATATATCTAAGATTATTATAAACGGACTCAAATAAATTAAATGAAACCTATAAACTTATTATGTTTATATTATTACCTAAAATAAATTTAAATAAATTAAATAATTATTTAAAAAAAATTCATCATTAAACTATAACATTGTGTTTTTCACTATTCATCAAAAATTGAATGTTTTTAGAAAAATAAAAAAATTCACCCTAAGATAATTTTGATATTCCGAATCAAAATATGAGATCAATTTCGAAAGATAAAATTTAGAATGTTTCAAAAGGTGGTTATTACTATTCATAATGGCTAGATTGGTTGATTGTGTTGTATTAGAACTCGATGTTGTGTACAACACACGCTACTGTATTATTCAAAGGGAAGTGTACCGTGGAATCATGGGGTGTTACATTATCCCCTCCTTGATATAATTTCATCTTTGAAATTTCTAGAATATTACTACATAAAAAGACTCAGGTGGTTATTCATCATAATTTCCATGGGTTCCCAAGTTGCCTCTTCCATCTTATGGTTTCTGCATATAACTTTTACTAGATGAGTCGTATGGTTTCACAACACCTGTTCTCTTGTATCAAAAATCATTACAAGATCTTCAAAATAAGAAAGATCGGGTTCCAGTTCTACTTCTTCATAGGTGAGTACATGCATTGGGTTAAGCATGTAATGGCCCAGACCTCTCCGACCCATTACTTTGTCCAAAATAAGGCCATGAAGTGTTCTAGAGGGTAAAATGGACTTTTCCAACACTTTCCAGATTTATGAAACTACACGCCGTGTAGTTTGAGTACACGTCGTGTACCCCCTTGCCGGGTGTACCCCATGTTGAAGGTTGTGTCTTTCCCGTGTGAAATAAGTGGGTACAGGCCGTGTGTCCAGTACTACATGCCATGTAGTCATTCCCCGCGTACGCGTTACCAGTCAACGACCGTGTGCCATGTTGGATCCGTGTCTTTTCCTTGTGAAATAAATGGTTACGCGCTGTGTGTACAGTATTACATGTCGTGTAGTCCCTCCCCACGTATGTGTTACCCTCAAACCGTGTGTTTACCGGTCAACGATCGTGTTCCACGTTGAAGGCCATGTTGGAAGCCACGTGGTGACCATGTGAAACGGCCGAGTACACGCCATGTACAATAAAGTACACGTCGTGTACTTTTCTTTTCTCGACTATAAAAAGAGGGATCCCCTCCTCCTTTTCAACTCACCCCTCTCTTCCCATTTCCTCTGAGCAGAGTTCTCCCAAGAGACTCGAAGGCTCCTTCTTCCATAACTTCTTCATCCAAGATCCGATTTACGATTCGTCAGTGGCCATGGGATCGTAAAGATGAGATGGAACTTCTGAGCTTGGATGTGTTGTCCTTCCTTTGTCCCTTCCTTTTCAACTTCCCCCCGAGGAGGTTTTTCTGGGACTCGACGGAACTGACGGACGCCGACGGACATCTTCTAATGTTGATCCGGGGGAGCGTTGTGATCAGAACCTGTTGAGGTAGGGATTTTACCTTTGTCTCTCTAAATTGTGCATCATGCGGGGTGGGTTTCCTCTTGTTTATGTGAAACACTTTTGAACTGCTTTAATGAATATAAAAACAGGCTTATATAACGGGGAAGGGAAGCTGTGAATGCAGTTACTTTTTTTATATATCATGTGATATTATGTTGTGAATTGAATATGCTTATTCCTACTGAAAATCACCGTCATTGATGGCCATTGCGTGCTCAATTAAATGTTTCCCTCTCTTTCTAGAGCGTTTTTGTGAATGGAACATTGTTGAATGTAGAATTTGGATAATCACGTAAAGTTGGCTGATTAAAAATTTGGAACCATTGTGTGATCACCCCGGTTGAACAAAATGAAATGATGAACATGTGGGTGTTGGCTTGGATACGTGGCATGTGATGGGGGTGTTTTGTGGGTTGTTGTGGATCGGGTGAGCAGTGGGGTTGTGGTTGACTTGGTTATGGGTTGGTGTGAATGTTATGTTAGTGATGGGCAACATGGCTGCGATAAATGGTATTAAAGGGACAATGATGTACGGTGCAGTTGTGGTTATGGCCGTTGGCAGCGAGACTGTAGGGATGGGCTTGAATGTGAACGAACTATGGGCTGTAAGTAATAAATAAAAGTGGAAGAGTTAATGAATGGTGGGGCGTGGTAATGAAACGAGATTAATAATCAATGGGGTTTGTTGGTTAATAAGAAGGACTTGGTTGTGTTGCTTGTGTTTTCCTATCATGAGTTGTGAATGGCAGGGATATGTTTTTTGAACAATCGATGTGGTTGGTTGTGGATATTTTCCCAATAGTTAAGGGACTAAATAAAATAATTCTGCTGAAACATGAAAACCTAAATGTGGTTGGGGTTGGTTGTTGTATGCATGCTTTGTGGTAGCAGTGCCGAGTCACATGCTCAGTTTCTCTGTTTAGAATCCATAGATTTGGATGAGTGTTTGGTATATATATATATCTGTATCATTGTGTTTTGACGCACCCCACCCATGTTGAGAACTTAGTGGCGAACACTCCCATTTAAGGGGAGAGGGTGTTTTCCCATAGTTACTAGCTCCTTCCTGGTCCTTCTTCCATAGGTTGTAATGGATTTAGGTGACCTCACACCTAATACCCTTCAGGTAGGTTTTGATTGGGGTAGTTTTAGCCCATGATTCATTGGGAAAGTTTTATTGTTTCCCAAGAATATTAGGGATGAGGCCCAGGTGTGTGCAGGCAGGACACGTGGTTTTGAGGCCCAGGTGTGTGCGGGCGAGATATGTGGTTGTGTGGCCCAGGTGTTTGTGGGCGAGATACATGGTTTTGAGGCCCAGGTGTTTGCGTGAGGGATACATTGTGAGACCTAGTTGTGTGTGGGTGGGGAGAGTGCGGCAGCGTCAGGACGTTCGCCATTAGGAGAAGCAGCTAACTAATGGGAAATGGTGCGGGGTACCCAATACTCTTGTTCTAATACTACTACTACCTATTGTGATTGTGTTTTTGGTGAATTTGTATGTTGAGGTTGGGTGGATAGAATTCCTTTCTAGGTTTCTTCTATTGTTCTCACGGGACATTAGGATGTCTTTCCACTTGTGCATGAGAGCTTTAGGTTTCCCTATTGAGTATTCTATTATTCTCACCCTACGTTTACTTTCAGGTTTCCAGGAGGACTACCAGGGTCGTACGGGACCCTACTAGTCGGGGAAGTTGGAGTTTTTGTAGTTTTCTATACTTATTTCTTTTGGTATTGTAATTTGAGATTTCTTGTACTTTCACCTTGTTATAAAATTGTTTAAACATTCATGTGGGCTTGGTTTGGGTTTATTCTATACACTTGTTCTTTTTCTTTTTGGTGGTTGACTTGTTCTATTTCCCGATCATAAAATAATAAAAGGGTAATGCCTCCCATATTTTTGAAAACTCATACCCTTGGTGTTAGTCGCCACCTCGGGGCCTAAAAGAGGTGGGACTCAAGGGTCATTATCTCTCTTTCACCATTTCCAGACCAGGAGGGTCATCTTTGGTGGGAGGGGGTCATGAAAGAATCGTATCCGAGCTGATGGTTGAGAGATAGGATGGAGTTTGGAGTTAGGAACAATGAGGATTGCATGGGATGGTAGGGAAACAATGTTAGTTAAACATGGTGCATGACATATGCTAGGGAAGACCAGCTAGGAAAAGGGATTTTAGGGCCCCTTGTGATCTGATGAAAGGACTTTGAGCCTACTGAACGACCAAGTTAGACTACATTTATTGTAGGTTAGAGACCCTAGGGAAGGTACATGGATCATCATGATTGTGTTTTACATGATTTGGGTGTTCTGGGAACAAAATTGAAATAAAATGATCAAATTAAACCCTGAGAAATTTCCTTACATGGGATTAGGTGATATTTCTTTACCATATTGCTATGGCACCTGGACATCATCCCCAGGTGGCTCAGACGGTCGAGGTCCAGCAGATTTAGGCAGTCGATCAGTTGAGGATTGACTGAGAGGTGGAATATATCCAGTGGCAGAAGACTCTCTGTGCTTTTCAGCAGCAGACCCTCAAGAAGTATGAGGGTAGTACTTCTGATACAGTGACAGAGGGGTGGCTTGAAGAGCCATGGATTTCTTTTACTTGATTCGTGCTCTGAGGGAGTACTGGGTTCCCCTAGCAGTCAGTCAGCTAAGAGGTGCGGAGTGACAGTGGTGGACGCTCTACCTCGGAGAGAGGATAGAGGTAGAGGATCCATGGGCGGACTTTGAGAAGGAATTCCAAGAGGAATTCCTTTCTTCCATGTTCATGGCAGAGAAGCAACATGAGTTACTCTCCCATCAGCAGGGGAGTAAGTCAGTACGAGAGATGGGGATCATGTTCAAGGATCTCCTACTCTTTGCTCCGGATCTCTTTCCGGATGAGGAGTCTCGGGAGAGACATTTGGAGGAGGCGCTTCGTCCTTCACTCCCGTATACTGTCACCCCCTTCACCCTTCTGACATACATGGAAGTACAAAAGAAGGAATAGGTTGTAGAGAGGATGAAATCATAGGGAGGTGAACCATGTGAGGGGATCCAGCCAGGTTCATCGAAAGGGAAGGCAGTCAGCAGCAAGTCTCCTACGATGGGACATTCCAGGTTCAGGCCAGTGGGGAGTATCCCCCAACAGTTCCAGTTCAGATCATCAGGTCCTCATCCATTCTTCATGAGCCCAGGACAGAATTATTTTTATGGTGGATGTTTCGGGCACATTCAGAGTCGGTGCCCGACCCGAGCTCAGTACGGTGGAGGTGGGAAGGTTCAGCGCCCACCTCAGTAGCACCAGTTGTCGGTGAGGCCCTTCCAGCAACAGCAGGACCATGCTCCTTCAAGGGAAGACTTTGCGGGAGGAGGCCGACCTCAGGGTGCTCCTTAGGGACCTCAACCAGGGCATGGTCGGGGAGGTGGATGACATCAGATATGCAGAGGAGCTGGGTGTGGACAATTGCACACATTAGAGTTGGTAGCTCCAGCAGGACCATAGGTGGTGCGAGGTAAGATATGTTTTTTCAACACTCTTGTTTAATCATTGATTGATTCGGGAGATTCAAAATCCTTTGTTGCACCTGGTCTAGCCCATGCTGGGACTAGATGTAGAGAGTCTTTCCATACCATTGGTCTGAGTACACATGTTGGAGGCCATACCAGTGAATCTTGTGTTTTCTGGGGATGTGGGCTGATGTTGGGACCACATCAATCTAGTGGGGAACTTCTTCTGTTATAGATGCATCCATATGATGTCATCTTAGGCATCGACTGTTTTTTTTCTGTTAGTGCCGTTATCGACAACTTCCAGAGAAGAGTTTTGTTCTCCGATAAGGATCGGCATGCATATATTTTTTTTGGCGAGAGGTGTTATCTGGTAGGAAGCCAGAATGTGGAGCCTCTCCTTTCCTTGTAAGGCAGGTTATCATTGGTTCCAGCTGATACAGAGATGATGGATTTCTCGGAGGTTGTTGGGGAGTTCCTCAATTTTTTTCCTGAGGAGGATGTGACTCTACCCCCCTGATGTGATGTTGTGTTTGGGATAGACATATATCCTGGTGCATGTCTGATTTTGATGGCCCCTTATCGGATGACACCATTGGAGTTGTGGGAGTTTCGGATTCAGATTGATGATCTGATGGAGAAGGGTTTTGTTCGACCCAGCGTATCGCCATGGGGTGCTCCAGTTTTGATCGTGAAGAAGGCAAATGGTTGTCTCGGGCTATGCATATATTACTGATGGTTGAACCAGGTAACAGTCAAGAACCTTTACCCCCTTCCAAGGATAGATGATATCATCGACCAACTGAGGGAACAAGTTGGTTTTCTAAGATTTATCTATGATCTGGATATCATCAGTTGAGGGTAAAGGACAATGACATCTCAAAGGCGGGTTTCCGGTGAAGGTATGGGCACTTAGAGTTTTTAGTGATGTCGTTTGGAGTTACAAATGCACCGGATGTGTTCATGGGACTTATGAACTTTTTCTTTTGAGAGTTTCTGGACCGGTTCATCGTTGTGTTTATCGATGAAATCCTGATCTACTAAAGATCAGAGGAGGAGCACATTGAGCATCTCAGGGAAGTCTTGGATGTCCTTAAATACCACCACCATTACAAGAAATTGTTGAAGTTTAACTTATTGATGAAAGAAGTACACTTCCTTGGGCATGTGGTGTCTCAGCATGGAGTGTCAGTGGACCCGTTGAAGGTGGAGGCAGTTGTTTCTTGGGAGGAAACCAAGAGCATGGAAGAAGTTCATAGTCTCCTGGGGTTTGAAGGTTACTATTAGAGGTTCATTTTAGACTTCTCTCGAGTTGCTGCTCCATTGACAGCTTTGACTAGGAAGAACCAAGTCTTCCTATGGAGCGAGCACTGCCAGAATGCTTTCGACTACCTGAAGGATAAGTTGGTTAGTGCTCCCGTGCTTAGGTTTCTAGAGGAAGTGTTGTTTTATGAGGTGTTTTGTGATGCTTCTGGCCTTGGTCTGGGGTGCGTGATGATGTAGAAGAAGGGAGTGATCTTTTCTGGGTCTAGGTTGTTATGCCCTCACGAGCGTAACTAAGCCACCCATGACCTAGAGCTTGCAGCAGTAGTGTTCTCACTGTGGTTGTGGTGACATTACATCTTTGGAGAGAGCATTGTGGTCTTCTCAGATCACAAGAAACTGTGTTATATCTTCTCTCAGCGTGAATTGAACTTACGACAGTGGAGATGGGTCAAGTTTCTCCAAGACTATGACATTGAGATCTCTTACACTGAAGGTAAGGACAATGTTGTGGCTGATGCCCTGAGAAGGAAGTCACGTCAGGAAGTGTTTCGGGAATCTGCTGATGCTTGGAAGGTAATGGGAGAGTTCACTACCTTGCACTTGGATGCAAGGGTAGAAGGTGTGAGAGGCTGTTTATTTCTGATGACGGTGTAGTCCTCCTTGTTGTAGCTGGTGGAAGAGTCTCAGTGGGGGGACTCCTAGGTGGAAGTGATGCGGGATCGTGTCGATTAGGTGAACACTCTTGGGCGATTGAAAGAGGACAACAGACAACAGATGCTTTTCCATGGAAGGTTGTTTGTACCAGAGACAATGCGTGAGGGAGTTCTTCGTGTGTTCCATAGCTCAGCCTTGGTGGTACATCCATGAATTTCTAAAATGTACCATGGCCTGAGGGAACAATTTTGGTGGCCCAGGGTGAAATGGGTAGTAGAAAAGTTTGTGGCTAAATGCCTAGTGTGTCATCACGTGAAGGTTTAACAATGTGTTCCCAGTGGTATATTGCATCCTTTAGATGTCCCCAAGTGGAAGTGGGATGACATATCAATGGACATCGTCACAGGATAACCCAGAGCTCAGGGTAGTTACAACACTATTTGGGTAGTGGTGGATCAACTGACATAATCAGCCCACTTCATATAAATTAAGGAGTCGGGCCCGGTGAGTACCATAACACAAAGGTACGTGGACTAGGTCGTGCGTTTGCATGGAGTTCCGAAGACTATCGTCTCATATGAGGATACTCGGTGTACCTCACGAGTCTGGAGGGGGTTCCAACAAGCTTTTGGCACCTAGTTACGCTTTAGAACTGCTTTCCACCCCCAGACCGATGGGCAGACAGAGAGGACTATCCAAACGTTGGAGGACATGATGCGAGCATGCGTTCTGGATTTCAGAGGATCATGGGCATGACACTTGCCTTTAGTAGGGTTTGCCTACAACAAAAGATTAAACTATATTATTGGCATGGAACTGTTTGAGGATTTGTATGGAAGACCATGTCATTCACCCATTTCCTGGGAAGAGGATGGTGAGACAGGTGCTCTTGGGCCGGAGGTAGTACAGAGCACCACGGAGAAAGTCCAGCTTGTACGTTAGAGGATGAAAGCATCTTACGACTGACAGAAGTCATATGTTGATCGTCGGAGGAGGCCCTTGGAGTTCGAGGTGGGAGATCATGTGATCTGGAAGGTTTCCCCTCGATGAGGCCAGTAGAGGTTTGGGAAAGGGAGAATTCTCTCACCTAGGTTCATCAGACCTTTTGAGGTGCTGAGGCGAGTCGATGAGGTGGCATGTCAGCTGGCCCTGTCACCTCAGTTAGAGAAGGTTCATGATTTCTTCCACATCTCCTAGATTCTTCAGTACTTACATGACGACTCTCACGTTATCGACTGGGGAGAGTTAGATATGGGAGACGACAACACCTTTTAGGAACTACTAGTCAGAATCGAGGATCGTAAAGAGAAGGTGCTCTGTGGATGAACCATTCTGTTGGTTCATGTGTTATGGAGGCATGGCGGCCTCGAGTAGAGAACTTGGGAGCGGGATACCCAGATGCACGCTCATTACCAAGAGTTGTTTTGACTTGTGTTTTCCCCTTGTTCTTCTAAGCTTTGTTTTTATGTTATACTATGTACCTTTGATATATGGAATTATTGGCTTTTCGGTTGTGATAACTTTTGTTACCTTGTTCCCTGGTAATGTGTAACATGTCCAGATGTGTGAGGAAAGGGAAAAACCTGATCGATAATCGAGACACACAATGAGGATGCGATTGAACCCATGCGGGCAAGATAGTGTCGCCTAAAGTGGATAATATCTTGACATAGGAGAAGGTATTTTCCCCAAACCACATGTCCAGGCAGTGTGTTGGTTGTGTGGTGTTGGGGGTAGTGAAAGTTGTAAAATCCTAATATATTGAAGTGGGAAGTCCCACTCCTTAATCAAGATGCATTAATCCGAATGCGATTAAACCCGTGCAAGCGAGTCAGTGCCGCCTAAAGTGGATAATATCTCAACATACGAGGTAGAATTCCTAACACCTATGATTAGGGTTGTTGGTTGGGTTCCGGTTATAACAAGAACCATAAGAGGTATCTTATTGGGTTCCTTTGGGTTGGTTTTTGAATTCTCGGGGACGAGAATGTTTTAAGAGGTATATGATGTAATGGCCCGGTCCTCTCCGGCCCACACCTTTGTCAAAAAGAAGGCCACGAAGTGTTCTGGAGGGTAAAATGGACTTTTCCCCCACTTTCCAGAATTTTTAAAATACACACCGTGTAGTTTGAGTACATGTCGTGTACCCCCTTTCTGGGTATACCCCGTGTTGAAGGCCGTGTCTTTTCCCTGTGAAATAAGTGGGTACATGACGTGTGTCTAGTACTACATGTTGTGTAGTCCTTCCCCGCGTACGCATTACCAATCAACGACCATGTGCTGTGTTAGAGCTGTGTCTTTTCCATGTGAAATAAATGGGTACACGCAGTGTGTCCAGTACTACACGCCGTGTACTCCCTCCCCGTGTATGAGTTACCCTCAAACCGTGTGTTGACCAGTCAACTGTAGTGTTCCTCATTGAAGGTCGTGTGGGGAGCTGCGTGGTGACCGTGTGAAACGGTCAAGTACATGCCATGTACCATAAAGTACACGCCATGTAATTTTTCATTTCTCGCCTTTAAAAGGAGGGGTCCCCTCCTCCTTTTCAACTCACCCCTCTCCTCCCCTTTTCTCTGATCAGAGTTCTCCCAAGAGACTCGAAGGGTCTTTCTTCCATAAATTCTTCGTCCAAGTTCCGATTTACGATCCATTAGTGGCCATGGGATCGTAACGATGAGGCAGAACTTCTGAGCTGGGATATATTGTTCTTCCATCGGCCCTTCCATTCTATCTTCCACCCAAGGAGGTTTTGCTGGGACTCGACAGATGTGACAGATGCCGAGGAACGTCTTCTAAAGTTGATATGTGGGAGTGTTGTGATCAGAACCTGTTGAGGTAGGGATTTTACCTTCTTCTCTCTAAATTGTGCATCATGTGGGGTGGGTTTCCTCTTCTTTACATGAAACACTTTTGAATCGGTTTAATGACGATAATTATTCTCTTATATAACGGGGTTGTGAAGTTGTGAATGCAGTTACTTTTTTATATATCCTTTGATATTATGTTGTGAATTGAATAGGGTTATGCCTACTAAAAATCACGGTCGTTGGGAGCCTTTGCTTGCAAAATTAAATATTTTCCTGTCATTCTAGACCGTTTTCGTGAATGGATCTTTGTTGAATGTGGAATTTATACAATCAAGTAAAGTTGGTTGATTTATAATCTGGAACCCTTGTGTGATATCTCAGGTTGAACAAAATGAAATAATGAACATGTGGGTGTTGTCTTGGATACGTGGCAAGTGATGGGGTTGTTTTGTGGGTTGTTGTGGATCATGTGAACAGTGGGGCTGCGGTTGACTTGGTTGTGGGTTGGTGTGAATGTTATGTTGGTGATGGGCAGCGGGGATGCGATAAATGGTATTAAAGGAACAATGATGTACGGTGTAGTTGTGGTTATGGCAGTTGGCAGCGAGACTGTAGGGATGGGCTTGAATGTGAACGAACTATGGGTTGTAAATAACAAATAAAAGTGGAAGAGTTAATGAATGGTGGGGTGTGGAAATGAAACGTGATTGATAATCAATGGGGTTGGTTGGTTAATAAGAAGGACTTGGTTGGGTTGCTTGTGTTTTCATATCTTGATTTGTGGATGGCAGGGATATTTTTTTTGAATAATCGATGTGGTTGGTTGTGGATAGTTTCCCAATAGTTAATGAACTAAATAAACTAATTCTGCTGAAACTTGAAAACATAAATGTGGTTGGGGTTGGTTGTTGTATGCATGCTTCATGGTGGCAGTGCCGAGTCACATGCTCAGTTTCTCTGTTTAGAAGCTATAGAATGGGCTGAGTGTTAGGTGTATATATATATATATATATATATCTGTATCTTTGTGTTTTGACGCACCCCACCCATGTTGAGCACTTAGTGCCGAAAACTCTCATTTCACGAGAGAGGGTGTTTTTACATAGTTACTAGCTCCTTTCTGGTCCTTCTTCCATAGTTTGTGATGGCTTGAGGAGACCTTACACCTAAGAACCTTCAAGTAGGTTTCGATTGGGGTGGTTTTAGTCCATGATTCTTTGTGTAGGTGTTACTGTTTCCTAATAATCTTCGGGATAAGGCCCAGGTGTGTGCGGGCGGGATACATGGTTGTGAGGCCCATGTGTGTGCGGGTGGGATATGTGGTTGTGAGGCCCAGGTGTGTGTGGGCGGGATACGTTGTGAGGCATAGGTGTGTGCGGGCAGGGAGAGTGTGGCAGCATCAGGATGTTCGTAGGTAGGAAGAGAAGCTAACTAATGGGAAATGGTGCGGGGTACCCAATACTATTGTTCTTATACTACTACTAACTGTTGTGATTGTGTTTTTGGTGAGTGTGGAATGTGAGATTGGGTGTATAAAATTCCTTTCTAGGTTTCTTCTATTGTTCTCACGGGACATTAGGATGTCTCCCCACTTGGGCACGAGAGCTGTAGGTTTCCCTACTGAGTATACATTTATTCTCACCATACGTTTACTTTTAGGTTTCCAGGAGGACTACAAGGGTCGTGCGGGTCCCTACTAGTAGGGGCAGTTGGAGTTTCTACATTTTGTGGTACTTGTTTCATTTGGTATTGTACATTGAGCTTTATGGTACTTGCACCTTGTCATAAAATTGTTTAAACATGCATGTGGGATTGGTTTGGGCTTTTTCTATACACTTGTTCTTTTCCTTTTTGGTGGATGACTTGTCCTACTTCCAGATCATAAAATAATAAAAGGTCCATGCCTCCCATATTTTAAAAAACTCATACCCTTGGTGCTAGTCGCCACCCCAGGGCCTACTGGAGGCGGGACTCGGGGGTCATTATCTCCCTTTCACCATTGACATCTCAGGAGGGGAATCATTGGTGGGAGGGGGGCGTGACAAGGCATGTATTTTCTCAACATTGATACGTGGAACACATCATGAACTTTGAAGAGACTTGGAGGAATTTTCAAATGTTAAGATATATCCCCAATTCGTTCTAGAATATCGAAAGATCTGATGTACCTCGGACTTAATTTACCCTTCTTAATGAAACGTATAACACCTTTCCCTAGAGATAACTTCAAGAAAACATGATATCTTACCTGAAATTCCATATCCTTCCTTCTGTTATCAACATATCTCTTCTGCCTACTTTGAGATGCTTTTACGTGGTTTTGGATTACCTTCACATTTTCCATTATTTCCTCCAAAAGTTCTATTCCTATGAGTTTTCTTTCACCAAAATCATCCCAACAGGTTGGTGTGCGACATCTCTTTCCATATAATGCTTTATATGGTACCACTTGAATACTTGAATAGAAGACATTGTTATAGGAAAATTCTACCAGAGGTAAATATTCATCCCACATACCTTAAAAGTCATGTGAGCATGATCTCAACATGTCATCAAAGGATTGAATAGCCCATTCTGATTGTCCATCAGTTTGGGGGTGGTAGGTAGTGCTCAAATAAAGATCAGTATTAATGGATTTCTGAAGACTTTTCGAGAGTCTTGACGTAAAATGTGGATCACGATTAGAAACAATCGATAAGGGTACTACATGATGTCTTACAACTTCATTAATAAACAGTCTTCCCAAACATTCAAGTGGTAAATATTCTCTTATAGAAAAAAATTTGATGACTTGTTAAGACGATCAAAAATGACCCGTATTGCACAATTCCTTCTAGGATTCTGTGGTAGTCCAATGACAAAATCCATCATAATATTACCCCATTTCAAATCTGGTTTGGGATGATGTTTCATGACTCCTCCATGTTGTTGAATTTAGCCTTAACTTGTTGAAAAACCATACATCTTGACACAAATTTATCAATCTCCTTCTTTATGTTGTCCCACCAAAAATGTTTCTCCAAGTCTCTATACATTTTGGTGCTCCCTGGGTGTATAGAGAAATTGAATCTATGACCATCATCTAATATTTCCCTTAATAGATTAGGTATATTAGTAATACAATGTTTCTTCCCAAATTTCAAAATCCAATCTTCCTATATTAAGTTGATCAATCTTCCATCATTCACATATTTAGTCTTCTTTTGTAATTCCTCATCAACAGTCTAGGAACATTTTATACTTTCTATTAAAGATGGGTTAGGAAACATTTGAAAAAGTATTGATGTTTCTCCTTCCATTGTGATTCACATATCTATCTTTACTAGATCCATAAATATAGGAACCCTTTCATCTATCATCTTTTTCAAAATTACATGGGCATTTCTACTCATAGAATCTGCCACCTTATTTTCTTTCCCAGGGTGGTAGTGTATAATGCTACCCTAATTCTTGAGTAGTTTAAGAAATCTCATTTTCCTCATGTTGTGTTCTTTCTATGAGAATATATACTTCAAACTGTTGTGGTCGGTATATATCTCACATTTTTCATCATAGAGATAATGTCTACATATCATCAAAGATAAGATTATAGCTTCTAACTCAATATTAATAGCATGATAGTTTTGATATTTAATTTTTAGTTGTTGTGATGGATAGATAATAACCCTATCATTCTGCATAAGGACACAACCAATTCATTTCATTGAAGAATCACTATAAATAACAAACCAATCATTCCACAATGGTAGATTAAATATAGTAGAATTGACTAATCTTCTACCGAGGTCTGCAAAATATTGTTCACACTCTTTTTTCCAAACAAATTTATCACCTTTTTGTGTGATCTTTGTTAATGGGTTTGCCAATCGGAAAAGATTTGGAAAAAACATCAATAATAACCTGCTAAACCAATAAAACCGTGTACCTTGGTTATACTCATTGGTGCTGGAAATTCTTGGATTGCCTTGGTCTTAGAAGGATCAACAATGATTCCATCTTTATAGAAAATATATCCAAGAAAAGAAATCTCATGAATCTGGAATTCACACTTGATAAACGATTGATATTATTCGTGTCTTCTAAGAGTCTTCAAGATAATTTGCAAGTGATTTTCATGATTTACGTAGATTTTGGAGTATACAATGATATCATTAATAAACACAACTAAAAATTCCTCATGATATTATATAAAAACTCTATTCATTATATCCATGAAGATAGAGGGTGCATTAGTCAATTCAAATGGCATTACTGCAAACTTTTAATGCATGAACCTTGTTAGAAATGTTGTTTTTGGAATGTCTTGCTTATTCACTTACAACATATGATATCAAAATCGAAGGTAACTCTTTGAAATGTATATAGATCTATGAAGTTGGTCAAATAAATCATCAATGTGAGGTAGGAAATAATTTTTCATTATTATTACAACATTGATCTCCCTGTAGTCAATGCACAACCACATAGATCCATATTTCTTCTTAACAGAAAGGACATGGGCTCCCCATAGAGAAACACTAGGGTGAATAAATCCACTATTACTCAATAACTCTATTTGGTTATTTATTTACACTAATTACATAGTGGCCATTCTATACGGGTTCATTGATATGGGCCTTTAACTATGAATTAAATCAATGGAAAACTCAATTTCTCATTCATGTGGATGTCTAGGTAAATCTTCTGGAAACACATAAGAATATTATTTCACAATATGTACCTTCTCTATTTTAACATTACTTAACACAACCACAATTTTTTCATTCTCTTCCTCCCCAATAATTGAATTTAGTTGAGCTACTAGAGTTGTATCTAGATTAGAATTATGTATTGATGATTCAACCCTAAATAGAAGGTGTTATTTATAATCATCATCAAAAATAGTAACCTCCTTATTCTTACAATAAATTTTTGCATCATAGTCCAAAATCCAATCAATGCCAAGGATTATATCAAATTTAATCGTCA
The DNA here is from genome assembly GCA_963277665.1 of Viscum album. Taxonomy (NCBI): domain Eukaryota; kingdom Viridiplantae; phylum Streptophyta; class Magnoliopsida; order Santalales; family Viscaceae; genus Viscum; species Viscum album. The sequence goes on along the minus strand of OY728133.1, from coordinate 143,882,534 downwards.
GTATGATTATGAGATCAGTAGATCAAGAACATTTATATGCCCTAATGGAGATTGATTCACAAAACATTGTTGCAATGATACTTACCTTAGGAGTTCTGACTGACAACTCCCTTGTTAAATCAAATTGGAAATATCTAATTTACTTAAAAAATTGTGATGATATGAAACAATGAGATGATCCAAAATAAAATAAAGCATTGGATAAACATGAGGAAACCATTAAATTACATGCCACAACATCTTTCAGAGCATCATCCTCAGCCGTAGTGATAACATAAGATTTGCCTTGATACCTTGACATTTTCTGAGGTAAGTTACCTCTAACGCTTAGTACAAACATTTTCATAATGCACCCTTTCTCAATCATTGAATCATTCCACATTGACAACCTCTTTCATCCTTTTGACATCAATATCTTGGTGGCCTTTTTCACCAAAGTTTTAACAGACTCCCATTCACTTCCGTAAAGTACCAGGGTGTTTCTTCCCACATTTTCTATAGGATGGATATTCAACCTTTCCCTTCTTTTCCTTGTTTCCATTTCCAAAGTCTACAGCTGATTTATTCTCCTCTTTTATTACTTTAAATACATAAGATTAATAGATTTCTTTTTCTGTCTTGATAGAACATGATGCAATGTATTTATATGAAAAAAAGGATTGTGAGACTAATGCTCGTTGGAGAAACGTTTTTAACCCATCAATGAAATTATCAATGTTACTTCTTCGGTTATGTATATAATGTGAAACATGCCTCACTGACCATGTAAAATTATCTTAAATCTTTGAGACATTCTCATCCTCCTTTTTACTCAGACTTATAAATTGTTTTTCCATATCCTTGCGATGGTCAAGAGGAAAATATTTTTCCGTGAAAATTTCTTTGAACTACCACCATTACATATTTGATACTTCATCATCTTCCATTGAGTTTGGAATCAATTACCACCATTGATCATAATCTCTTATGAGGTGGTAACTGCCATGAATTTTTTTCCCTTTCCCTACACCCCAAGGCGTGAAATATTTTCTCTTATGAATTTATCCATTGCTCGTCTACTAGTGGATTTCCCCCAATTAATGTAGGTGGTTGTTTCCTCATGAATCGATCAAACATTGATCCACCACACTATAGATCTAGGTGCTCTATAAGGGTACAGTTATTATTCATAACTTGAGTGAGTTGTCCCAATATAGTGATAAGTTGATCATCACTAGTTGTATCACCAACTCCACTATAATTATATTGAGCAGGAGGGAAATCCCTACATGGACTGAACACATTGATAAAATTTACATTTCTTCCACTATGCGCTACATATAAAAAATGGCATAAACTATATTAGTTTATGAATCGAAATACATAATTCCAAACTTGTAGAACACTTAATTTAAATTGAACAGTTTATGGATATAATCCATAATCATAAAAACGTTTTATTTTGGGATGAATATACTCATAAACCCCCCATCATTATTTGTAACGAAAATTAGAATTATCCTAAGCATATCCATCTGGTGTGTCGTAACCAAGAGTGAAACGAGGCCCATTGTCGTGCACCAGTTCCCGTTCGAGTCTTGATCAAAGAAGTATTTTCGCGGTGTACCCCTAGGTACATCTGTGCCAGAGCCACCTCTAACTACTCATATCTAGACATGGATGTATTTCTTGGAAAACTCACAAAATCTCTTCAATACCAAAATTCTATGAAGTTCTTATTTACTAATCCTCAAATTCAATCTTAGGGCTATGTTCTCTAATCAGAGTATATCGAAATCTAGTTTCAATGGTTTGTACTAAAATTCCTCTGATACCAAATGTAACGCCCTGACCCTAGTTACTTAGAGTTGGTGCATTATTACATAACATTGTCATGATAAAAAAAGACCAAGCATCGAAAGACCGATTAGTTTAGTATCCTTTGAAGTACTAGATACATTCATAAAGATTACATTAAATCATAAAATGATAAACTAGAACAACATTGTTTCCATAGAAAACACTAAGATCCCATATATTATCCTTACAGGTTAGTCATAATATACTTCTTCGCATCTGGGAAAAAATAAAACATAGAAGGGGGTGATCTTAGATTCTCATTAAGGATAACAATATAGCAGAAACTTTCATAAATAAGCATAAAACATTTATGGCAATGTATAAGTCAAAATCATTTGCAACATAAAATCATCATAATATGGAAAATATAAATAAAAAAATGACATTTACATACTTACATGGATATTATACTAGAGGAATAATCTTATGAAATATCAGTAGAAACTTTCATAAGGATGGAATGCATAATTTCAGACATCATAACCACATAGTCAAGGCCTTGTGCAATGACCAAAATAAGATTTTGTCAAGGTATTGTGCCAAGACACTAGTTCGTCTCATGAGACCTACCAATTCATCGAGGAGTTATATCGAGCTCCAACCGTCACATACTGAGTCCAATGTATTTCTCATATGATAAGGTCTAAACATAACATAAACATTCATATTAAAACTAGCTTATGAAATTTCAATACTTTATCCATAAACCATGAATTGTATGAAATACAAAATCCACTGTCAAAGATATCACAAAACCATCAATACAATATTCATGTTTTGTATCATAATAAAACAACATCAAACAAACATAAAATCCATCAAAGGATGTTGACATAGATGAAATCAAAACCTTTTAGAGAAATATATCTTTATATTTTGAAATCATTTACAATTAACCTAATTATAAAAGAGAACATTTACATTTGAAAATATTCTTATAATTTTGTAAGGGATGCGCTGACGTTGTTATAATGACATTATATAACCACACCCATCGTATAAGTTAAAAAAAATTCTTACGTTAATTTTTTCGAAAAGGTAATAAGGTACCCTGTTTGGAAATCAACAGAAAGGACCACTTAAAAACATTTTATAAATAGTAAAACAAGTGTATAAATGACATTAACCCATATTATATTAAATAGTATAAATATTTTTGAATACATTTTTATGAAACATGAATGTGGATGATAAATAGGTCACAATAGATACTTATGTAAAAACAACCTCGGATAATAAATATATTTTGAAATTAACCCTTATCTTGTACTTTTATTTCGTCTAGGGTAGGTTAACCTAATTTTAATGGTAAATAAATTTTTATTAAATTATATATGAATCATATACATTAATATGATATCATATGTTATGTTTTAACATTTCTTGGATAATAATATCATTGTGTTATTATCATTTCAGGTATTTATTGATTCATTTTCTTTTATATGATTTGTTACAAAAGCAGTGGTTATTATGGATAGGATGTATCTTATTAAAATTAAGAATGATATTAAGAATTTAAAAATTATTTTTAATCACCTAATGAAAATAAGTCTTGAATGGATATGATAGAGAATGAATCTCATCGCGTTCGTGGAGGTTATAATCATTACATACGCACGAGTGAAAATATCATTATTTAGATATTAAAATAATATATAATGGGATAGAATATCATATATAAAAAATCAATATCATGTTATATTTATTATTTACAATAATTACACATCATTATTATACCCATCCAAATAATAATTTATTGAATAACAATTACACCACGATGTGGAGACGGTAAGCTGTACATATGCCCATATGGTGAAATTCCATTCAAAGGATGGATTGAATAATTAATATAGTTGTACAATATTTATAATAATATCACAGTATATAGAAGGCACTGGATTTATTATTTTATAATGGAAAAAATCAAGAAAGAGGGTGTGAACGAAGAATGGAACTTGAAAGAGGTGATGAAATACTTATCTCTTCTTCAGGTTCTTCCTTTGATTTGATCAAAATGGCTCCTTATGTTGGATTTATGACTTAACGAAGGCCTATAGGATGAAGGAGGACAGTTGATAGGGTATTTGGGAAGGTTTTCGCAAAGCTAAATGGCTTTGACGGTGTTAATTTGAGATAAGACGGGGTTCCCTATTATAATAGGGGTGATGGGAACCTTAGGAAAAGATTGAAATATTAATTTATAATATAAGTAATTTTTTGTTTCTAATAGTTCAAAAATTAATTATTTAATGGATATTGTGGGTATGGTTCTAAAATCACTCAAAAAATTGGTTTTATTAATGTTTGGGTCAATATATTGACATTATCTTTCATATTTAAGTCTTAGTTAAATAGTTCGACATTTACAATTTATCATTGTACTAATATATTATATGGTTAATAAACATACTATATACATACAAGAAAACCCCAAGTGGTTCATTAATGATTAAAATATCATTATTTACGACTTTTGGCAGAACTGTATATTTTTTGGAATAGAATATCAATTAACAATATAATATTTGTTTTAAAAACTCTTCTATGTAAATTTTGACAATATTTGGTCTTTGGTTTTCGCTAAATTTATAACATCATTATTACATCGAAAAAAATCATCTAACAATCTATAACATGTAATATTAACCTAGAAAATTAGTGTAATTCAAATGAAGTCTCAAATTACATTTATTTGGATATCTATAATATCAATTATTTTAATATTTCATTAATTAGGTATTTACTGCATCAAAATTGTGTCATAAATAAATTATATTATTTAATGTCTAAAAAATATTAAAAAATTTCTATTATGTAGGAAATTATTTTTCATTTCTAATAAATATTTATAGTAGAATTTATCTTATGTGAATCCCTATATTAAAAAAGTTTTATTTATTAAACATCAAATTTAACACTTTTAACTCTTCTTTGAATTAAATTATAATAAATGTCCTAATCTAATCCAATTGGACCTAAATGGTCATATTTTATTTATAAGGTTTTTTTTGTAAAATTAAATTTATCCAATAGAATTATGACATTTTTAAGGATAATAATAATATCATTTTAACCCTTAATTACCTTATTTACTTTTAAACGTGTTAAATAAATGTTAAAAAGTTACTATCCACCAAATTTTTTTTCATCCTATTGAACCTCATTTTACTTACTGATAACTACAATGTCTCTAAAATTTTTAAAATTCAACTTATAGAAGTGGTAAAATTAATTTTTACATAAATTTTCAAATACTCCTAGGAGGTGGGTAAAAGGTGTTAAAAAATTCATTAAAATTTTTATATATCTAAAATTGTTATAAACTGACTCTAATGAATTAAATTGAACATATATAGGTATTATGTATATGCTTTCACCTAATATAAATTTAATTAAAATTAATAATTATTTAAATAAAAGTTTAGTTTTAAACTATAACCCAGTGTTTGTCACTATTCATCAAAAATTGAATATTTTCAGAAAAATACCAAAAATTCACCCTAAGATAATTTCAATTTTATGAATCCATATATGAAGTCCATTTTGAATGATAATTTTATAAAATTTTAAAATGGGGGTATTTATTTTCATAATGACTGGTTTGATTAGTTGTGGTGTGTTAGAACTCGAAGTTGTGTACAACACACGTTACTTTATTATTCAAAGAGAAGCGTACCATGGAAGTTTGGGGGGTTACAATAATTCAACTAAACTAATATTATTGATTGTACATTTTCATATTATTCATATCCTTTGGATTATATTTAACTCAATACACCCTCCACAATCATATATATATATATATATATATATTTATAATTTGCCCAATTATAAATCTAAGACGCCTAAGATAAATTTGGGGAATGCTTGTTTTTTAAACTGAAATTTCCTCTATCTCATCCCTAAAATATACTAACATTAAAATCATCCAATGATATCAGGATTTTAATATATTAATATTAAATTATTCATTGGGTAAATTATTTTATACTCATCTATATGCATTGGATTCAACAATTAATTTACCTTGTAGGAATATTACACTTTGAAAATATAACCTACAATTAATCTAGTTTTTTGTAATTATATAAAAATAAATTCCATTAGGAATGTTCTGTTAATGGTTCTTCCAGTGTATTCATATAGCTCCTTCTAGATTTTCTACAAGTTAGACAACATGGATGTATTCAATAAATGTTGTTTCATAGAAATCACACAACACACCATATTATTTTACATTATCCTAAATATTTATAAATATTCAAAACAATATATTAGATATAATATCCCACTTTATGATGCATGGAATTCTTATAGATTCTACTATATCAACCCTCATTGTGTTTCAACATATCGTCATGATTTTAATTACAATAAATGAAATTTTAGTATCTATATTTATTTATTACAATCATTTAGTTATATATAAACTTTTAAAAAAATTAACAATATTTAATAAATCTATTATCCTAATTATGATTTTCATTTATTCCATTTGAAATTAAATATTCTTTAGATTACACTTTATCGATTAAAATCATTTAAAGAATCATCAAAAAATAATTACTAAATATAAATCATTTGAAAAATAATTTGTAAATCTTCATGGTATCCATATAATCGTGTATCTTATTTTTATCTCATCATTTAGTATAGGTGACATTTAGATTCTATATGTTTGGTTTATCTTTTCTCCATACATAGGATCATTTCCATGAAGTTACATTACCACCATTTTTTAATTATTTAATAGTTTTTCATCATAAATGATGGACTTGAAATTTAGTTATCTCCCCACCAGTCCATCACATAGTTATTTGTATTTCATTCCTTAAGAATTATATTTTTATAATTTATTAAACATTTCATTGTTATGGGGGTTTAGTATGTATGATTTTTATTCCCCATGTTTTAGTATCTTCAAAACTCAATGATTCATTTTTTTCATCCTCATTATTTAGTGAGACATATTTCACAAAATTGTCTATCAAGAGATAAATTCATTATCTTAAAATGTGAATTTATCTTGATCAATGAATATGAAATAATAAACTACCTATTAATTAGTAACAATTTATTAGTTCGTGCTTCTTAAAAAAATTATAAATATTTGGTAGATTTTATAAATTATAGCATATCGAATAGAGATTCTTTACCTCATATGTTATCCATAATTTTGGTATACAATCTCATCATAAGGTGAATGTTACCTTAAATTCCAATGGAAACAATAATAGATACCTTTTAGATTCATATTTATAGTTTTCACAACTGCAATTTTGATTTAAATCATATAGAATCATGAAATCTGTGTAAATCAAATTTCAAAGCACTTTCAAGGTCCCATTTTCAATGATTCATCATCTGATGAAATATATTCAATATTAACTACTGATTTCTACATTATATAAGTCAATATTAAATAAATTAATGAATAGTTAAACTATCAATATATGTTTGTATTCTAGATAAGAAAACTAATTAAAAAAACCTAACTAAATAAATAGTGCTATGAGTTTTCATCATTATCATTCAACACTTTTCAATAAAATAATACTAATTGTTTTAAAATATAGTTTTTATAAATGAATTCTTATATATAATTCTTTTTAAATGATTTCCTCCTATATCCTTTAGTATCATATACTTCCCACTGTTACATTATCCACTGGAGTACCTACTATTAATGTTTTTCTCATTCTATTGCATGTATATATATTTATTCCTCTTTTGGAGTATTTACATGTTCAAATTTAAGTGGATAATTCCTTTAATGATAAGTCATCCAATAGATGTTGTCTAGTTTGAATTATTTCCAGAACACCTATTGGAATCATCAATTAAATTAAATATAAAATATGAAACAAACATAATATATTAATAATAAATATCATACTTTATTCTATCAACTGAAGGATATATCACAAACAATAATCACTAAAATTAATTCACAATAAATAACACATAGAATTTATACAATCTATAATAACTATTGAGATCAATCAAAACATTAGGGGAACCAAAAAAATCTGTCATGAGAACTTCATTGTGTAATGTTTGTGGACTTGAGGGATGAAAACATACACCATCCCTAAAATATAAATTTTCCTGATGACATACAAAAAACCTATATTCTGTTATTTTTATCAAAACATTTGGGATAACCATGACCATATGATTCGTTAACCACATAATCCTACAAAAAACAAAATTACCCATTTATTCATCAACACACTGTTCAAGGACCAAAATTATATGTTGGAATATCAAACGACCACATTTATATGATTATATAAATATTAAATCTAAGAATATATCAAAAAATCCACTAAAACTCATGCTCTATTGTGATGAATATCTAGAGAAGACCCTTATCCCATTATCAATTTTAGTCATGATGAACATCCTAATATCCAGAACTCCAAGACCACAACAAAAAGTAACAACATGTGATTTGATACACTTTTACTGATCCATCATTGAGAAACCCCTTATCTAGATAGTCAATATGATCAACGACATTGCTATGATATGTTCTCAATTTCATTTAGCCAGAAAACTTTTTCAATTGATAATGAACATAATTAAAGAGATGTTTTAGACGAAAAATAAAAGATAAAAAACAAGGATATGAAATATAACAAGTGTATATCATAAAAATAATGAGACATGATAAAATATATATAAGAATGAATATTAATCATCAATTAACTAGTTAATTAATAAAAAAATAACGTACATTGTAAAGAAAAAAAATGTATAAAAACTAATAATCAATTTAAATATGATATTGTTAATGGAATTACATCATCTTATGGGAAAAATGTAAAATCGATAAATATATACTAATAAAATATCATTTATATCCTTTATAAATATGTGGACATCTTATAATGATACCATATGTTTTCTTCATTTCAATCAATCAGTATTCCTATAAATGAATTCCTAATTCAAAATCGTATGACGCGACCTCAATTTGTCTCTAGAGGGGAACTCACCTAATGCTATTTAATAACATAAGACATAAAATACACCTAATTAGTACATGTATTTACTTGTCAATAATATCTCAATAAGATTATTATGATGCCCATATAATTAAATCAATTGAATTTGATTAATAAAAAATTAATTTTATTAGTATTATTGTAAAAAATCACATCCAACCCTTGATACCCTCATTTGAAACCTCCACTATCTCATGTCATCCATAAATAATAATAAATAACCATTTCCATGAGGTCCAAATCCAATAAGAGGAATAATAGTTTCTAGAACATTATTATATTTATCAAAACCTTATAAATTCATTAAAAATCCAATTTAAAAATAGTTTTATAATGAAATGATTTTTTTTTGAATTCCTTTTCAAATAAAACAATGAAGGCACCAAAAATTAAATTCATTAACAAAATAATTCTCAAAATAAATTTTATAATGCATTATAGAATCCAATCAATATTTTTCCATTAAAAAAATTAAATTTTATTTAAATTCATTATGTAAATAGTTTTAAAGAATTTAAGATCATGATATTTTTTCTAAAAAGTCAATTATAATTTTATTCATACACTTCATTCTTTATAATACCTAAAATACCATGTAAAACTGTTATACAAATATAAAACCACTAAAAATTGAGTATTAAACTAAATTGAAACATCACATATAAATGTAGTGGAATAAATAATTATTTTTCTATTACAAAACACAATATTTTGTTAAATGTTAATGAAACACATCAGAACACCTACATCGGGAATGCCATCACTTATGATGAATAAAATTCAAACATGAATCATGGGTCCCCAAAAAATAAAATACTTCCAAAAATCTATGAGTAAAGAATCATAAACCCTAAATAATAACATAATAATCCACTATGGTTTAAAAGCAAATTGAAACCCCAATTATGTGTTATAGAAATGATGAATCATGTTGAAAAGAGGAGATTACCTAGGGTTTCTACTTGATAAACCTGGATATTGAAGCCTATAATCCTAAATGGAATGATGAAGATCCTCCTTTGAGTGATGCTATGAAAATGGAAATGATGGTTATAATAATTATATTGGAATAACAATTAATTTAATTTAATGGTAAATAAGGAAAACCCCCAAAAAATAAAACATGTTATCCTTGCTAGGTTATCCAATTTATATTTTAAACCATTTTTCAAACATTCTAAAAACACTACTAAACTATAGATATAGATAAAAAAATATTTTTCTAGGGGATTTCAACCATATTGGATTATTCTATCTATGAAAAACCCAATTAATGTTTATGTCACACAATTTTTATCTATAGGTTTAAAAAATATAGTGTACCTATGTAAGATAGACCACACATATTCATAATGACATGAAAATAACCCAAAATAAAGTTGAATACACATATTCTCATAAAGAGATCTATATAATCAATCATAATAATTAATTTATCAAAAAAATTTAATTCACCAAAAATATATAAAAAATAAAATTACACAACAAATTATTTAAAATAATAAGAAAGTTATATTTTAATGGGGTGTGGAATAAATGGTTTAGATACCACTGTATTATGATAATTATATTTCATATATTTAGATAATTTCCACGTTAATTTTATAGTGAAGATTAAATATGATAAAACAGATACAACTTGGTGGGTGGTGCCTGAGGAGGATGATGGGTGATATTTAAGAAGACATAATTTCGATTAATGAGTTTCACTATTTAACATTGATTTTATGAAATGTTATAATGGTGGATAATTGATGTGATTATATATATATGTTTTGTTGACCTCACCAGTTTTGATAATCCCAATATTTTATTCATATGTTTTGACAATCCCAATTATGTGTTCATATATTATGGTATTCACAACTACTATTGATCTACACTTTAATTCCTTCAAATCGATGATCAAGTTAATAATAATGTTAAAATAATTTCTGTTTTATGTTAATCTCGATTATCCATGTTTATATAAGTTTTGAATAGAATCTATGTGAATTAGATGTGTTTTACATAAGACAGTCTAGTGTAAGTATCATTGACCTGAAGAGAGATACCGATATGCATAATATCCAGAGCTACCGATGGACAGAGAGCTACCAATGCACAGAGCTACCGATCCACAGAGCTACCGATGCACAGAGCTACCGATGCACAGAGCTACTGATGCATAGTGCTACCGATGCACAGAGCTACCGATGAACAGAGCTACTGATGCACAGAGCTACTGATGCACAGAGCTACCGATGCACAGAGCTACCGATCCACAGAGCTACCGATGCACAGAGCTACCGATAAGAGCTAACTATAAGAGCCACCAATAAGAGTTTGAAGAGCTACCGATGGAAGATCCTACACAGAGTCAACTGTACACGTCAACAAACAAACGACTACCTATAATGAACTGCAGAGTCAAATCCTATATCCTCAACCCTATTTCTTTATTACACTAACAGCTACATTTGTTACTTTTGATGCATTTAATGTTATTAAATAATTTATGTTTCCATTTCAGGAAACCGTACCAAGTACGATTAAAAAGCATAATAATTCCTTCTTCTCAGCATATAAAATGCATACAATACAACATGAATGAAAAAATTGAAAAAAAAGACAAGATACTTGAAGAGATTGAGCACTCGGGAACACACTTGTGTTCGAGCTCAAACGTGCCATGAACAACTGGAGAACTTTCACTCATAAGACTACTACTACTACCAGACTCTAGAACACAGAGCATACATCGAGCAATCTATGCTAAAGAAGAACTACACAGAACACTTCATTCTCTGAGCCGATAACCAAGTTGAACCTGGAAGCACTGAATGAAGAAATGATACTCTGTTTTTCAGTCAAATACCAGAGAAGGACTCAGAACCATTTCTGATCAAATCCAAAGGAGTCCAGAGATGCACTGAAATAACTAGAGCCATTCTAAACTCTTTATCTTGCTCTAAGTGATTTAGTATTTGTATTGCGAGCAGTTTGTGTAGCCTGTTAATTATTACACACACACACACACTGTCTCTTGAACCTGAACTGGAGGATTTGTAAATCCTTACTCACAATATTTACATTCTTTATTCCCACTGTGGATAGTGGTAGAGGTCGAGTGTGACCTGGATAGCTTTGAGCTGTTGTTTGTTATCCCACGTATAACTGTGGTAGAGTTCTCTTGACCTGAACAGTGTGATCACTGTTGTTAACCCAGATCCAGGGTGTGGATAACTTTATATAAATTTTGAGAGGACTAAGTCTCGGCTTGAGACTGAACCTCTTGGTTACTTCTTGTGTTTTTAGTTAAAATATATATCCATACTATATACATTTATTTCATATTCCGCTGCTATTACATTGAAATATAATTTATTTTCAAAGCTACTTTGATAGTTAAACTCGCAAGTGTTTATATATATTATAAACCAGTAAGTTAGTTTCAAAAGATAATTTAATAATAAGATAGGGTTAACTGAGAATTAATCAATCTTTTAGAAACTAATTGAACCTTTATAATCTGTATAAATTCACTATAGTTTAATTTGTTTTTGAAATTGGGGGATTTTAATAGAAATTGTTTTTAGTAGAAATTTTAATTGGAACTCAATTCACCCCCCTCACGAGTGTCCACTCTGACCAACATTTGGTATCAATGGTTGTGTGTTTTGCCAAACTTTTTATTTACTCTCTGCTTTTCAACTGTGATTTTAGTTGTATTTTAAAGTTCTTATAATTTCTGTTATTTCTAAATTTGTGTCTCTTTAAATTGTTTTTATAATGGATAATAGACTTGAGGGTGCTGCTACTAACCGACCTCCTTTCTTTAATGTAAATAACTATGCTTAGTGGAATCATAAAATGAAAATTAATCTAGAAAGCATGAGTTTTGATATTTGGACTGCTATTGAATCTGAATACAAATTCCCACTACTGATAGATCTACTTGGGATGAACCTACAAAGACTGATTACAATAATAATTGTAAAGCTATTAATGCTCTGTACAGTGCTCTAGGAGATGAAGAATTCAACAGAATTTCTGCATGCAAAACTGCTTTTGAAATTTGGGATACCTTGGCTGTTTCTCATGAAGGAACAAATAATGTTAAAGAAATGAGATTGAACACTTACACCATTAAGTATGATAATTTTAAAATGATGCCTGATGAACCTATTTCTGACATGTATCTCAGGTTTAATGAGATAGTCAACACGATGAATTCACTTAGAAAAGTTGTTCCAGCAAAAGAACAAATTAAGAGAATCTTGATATGTCTACCAGACAGATGGAGAGGCACATATGCCTCAATTAGAGAATCATGTGACATTGATGCTCTACCTGTCAAAGAGCTTATTGGAAAATTGATGATGTATGAAGAAGAGCTCAAGTTAAACAAAGAGGAAGATGATGAACCGAAAAAAAAATCTGTAGCTTTCAAGTCTACTGCTTTGAAGAGTAAGGACAAGGAAAAAATACAGATGGAGGATGAGAGTTCAACAAGTGAAAACTCAGAGTATGACAGTGATGCAGAAATGGATCATATAGCCAGGAGATTCAAGAAGTTTTATAGGAAAAATAAATTCTTTAGGAAAACAAATTACAAAGGAAAGTATGATCAACAAGGCAAATGGAAAAAGGATTTGAAGAAAGCTGACAGGACTGATGAAGTTATCTGCTACGAATGAAAGTGAAAAGGACATATCAAAGCAGACTGTCCAAAGTTAAAATTCAAAAAGACATATGACTACAAAAACAAGAAGTAAAAGAAAGCCATGAAGGCTACCTGGATTGCTTCAGAAGACATCACAAGTGAAGCCGAATCTTCGGACTCTGAAAGGAATTGAGCCAACATGTGTTTCATGACAAATACTTCTGAGGTAACATCTAACACTCCTGTTTTAAATTCATATTACTCTGGAGATGATTCTGATTTGGAAAACATGTAAAAATATGAACTATTTGAATACTGTGATATGTTAGAAGAAACCTGTAATGAGCTTAAATACAAATACAGAGGTTTAAAGAAACAGTTTGCTTTAAGTGTTAAACATAAATCTGATCTTGATATAAAAAAGTAAAAGAATGCTCAACTATTAAAGGAAAATACAGAACTGAAACTGTCAAATGAGCAACTTAGAAAGGACTTAGAAAAATTCACAAATGGAAGGGATGATCTAACTCAAATGCTAGGAAAGCAAGTTGCACCAAGATATTCTACTGGTTTAAGATACCAACCTGGACAGAGACAGTTCACCAGAACCCGATTTATTCCTAAGTCTGAAAAAAATATCGCTAGTTCCAGTTTTGGAAATTCATATGCTTCAACATGATATTCATATGGTTATAGAACAAATATAGTTTATCTTTTAAAATACGTTACTTCTGTTAATTGTATGAAACCAATAAAACAAATCTGTGTACCTAAATCCCTGATTGCTAACCTATCTGGACCCAATAAAATCTGGGTACCAAAGTCATTTCCTGTTTAAATCTGTTTTATAGGAGACCTGCTTGAAGAGCTGTCACAAGAAGATATGGTATTTAGACAGTTGGTGCTCAAGACACATTATTGGAGATTAATCTTGCTTCAAGAGCTTAATAAAGGTTGATGGAGGCCATGTCACTTTTGGTGACAACTCTAAAGGAAAAATCATCGGCCTAGGCCAGATTGGTAACACTGAATCAGTATTAATTTCTAACGTTTTATTCATTGATGGACGTAAATATAACATACTTATTATATCTCAATTATGTGATGATGGATTCAATGTCAAGTTTGAAAATAATTTCTAAGATGTTTTTAACTCCAAAAATGCTTTAGTATTTTCTGCTCTAAGGAATGAAAATGTTTATGCTGTTGATTTAAATTCTTTATCTAAACAAAGTATTCCTTGTTTGAATGCTTTTCATAAAGAATCTTGGCTATGGTACAGAAGATTAGGACACTGCAACATTCACTCTCTTAGAAAACTGGCTAGGAAAAACTTAGTTAGAGACTTACCTAAATTAGAATTCCCAAATGACAAAGTGTGTAATCCATGTCAAAAGGGAAAACAACACAAAGTTTCTTTTAAATCAAATAAAGAAGTCTCAACTTCTCAACCACTTGAGTTGGTTCACATGTATTTTTTTGGACCATCAAGAGTTTCTAGTTTAAATGGAAAGAACTATGTCCATGTAGATGACTTCTCTAGATATACTTGGGTATATTTATTAGCTCACAAAAGTGAAGCTTATTCTTCCTTTGTTAAATACTCCAAGTCTATAGAAAATCTTAGTGGACTCAAAATTAAGACCCTGAGAAGTGATCATGGCTGTGAGTTTGAAAATCAAGACTTTGAATCTCACTTCTTACATAATGGCTACACTCATAACATTTCATCTCCTAGGACACCTCAGCAGAATGGTGTAGTAGAAAGGAGAAACCGAACCCTTCAAGAAATAGATTGATCCATGCTCAATGAATATGAAATGCCTATTTACTTTTGGGCTGAAGCTGTAAATACAGCTTGTTATGTTATCAATAGAGTCCTGATCAGACCTGTTCTTAATAAAACCCCATATGAGTTGTGGAATAATAGGAAGCCTAAGGTCAATTACTTAAGAGTTTTTGGTTGCAAAGTTTTTATTCTTAACACAAAGGATAATCTGGATAAGTTTGCTTCTAAAAGTGATGAAAGAATTTTTCTGGGTTACTCTACTTCAAGTAAAGCTTATAGAGTGTTTAATAAGAAATCCAAATGTGTGGAAGAATTTGTTCACATCAAATTCGATGAAACCGATCCACATGAGCCTAAAACCTCTCTTGAGAATCTTGAAGAAGAATTGTCTGTTCTAGACCTTAATGATAAATCCAAAGAACCTGTTATAAAAACATCCAGTTCTGTACTTTTTCCAGAATCTGTTTCGGTTGAACCCGAACCTGCTGATGCGCCTGTAGTGTCTAGTCCTACCTTTACTAGATCAACAAGAATTCTAAAGAATCATCCTTTGGATGCTATTGTTGGTAATCTTCATAGAGGAACACAGACTAGAGCTTCTCTAAGAAATCAGGTTGAACATCAAGCTTTTCTCTCCCAGCTAGAACCCAAAAACCTTGATGATGCTATCGTTGATGAATTCTGGGTAATGGATATGCAAGAAGAGTTAAATCAATTTGAAAGAAACAAAGTCTGGGAATTAGTTGACAGACATAAGGACACACTAACAATAGGCACTAAATGGGTTTTTAGAAATAAAGTTGATGAATCAGGAATCATAGTTAGAAACAAAGCTAGGCTAGTTGCACAAGGATATAATCAAGAAGAATGCATAGACTATGAGGAGACCTTTTCACCTGTAGCTAGACTAGAAGCCATTAGGATTTTACTTGCATATGTTGGACATCTAAATTTCAAGTAATATCAAATGGATGTCAAAAGTGCATTTCTAAATGGTTTTATAATTGATGATGTGTTTGTAGAACAACCTCCTGGATTTACAAACCACCATTTTCTAAATCAAGTTTTTAAACTTTCTAAAGTTTTATATGGCATAAAACAAACTCCAAGAGCATGGTATGATAGACTCAGTAATTTTCTTATTTCAAAAGGTTTTACTGAAGGGATTTTTGATCCAACTCTTTTTATTAAAAGAATTACTAATGATGTTTTAGTTGTACAAATATATGTTGATGATATTATTTTTGAATCTTCTATATATTCTTCATGTACTGATTTTTCAAAAAGTATGCAAAATGAATTTGAAATGAGTTTAATGGGAGAACATAAATACTTTCTTGGATTTCAAGTATTTCAAAATGAAAATAGTATTATTGTGAATCAAAGTAAATATAAAAATGATCTTTTAAAACGTTTTGGTTTGGATAGTATTAAGGATAGTGAAACTCCTAGGAGTACAATCTGTAAATTGGATACAGATGAAACTGGGAAACCAGTGGATCAAACCAATTATAGGGGTATGATTGGTAGTTTACATTATCTTACTGCTAGTCGACCAGATATTATGTTTAGTGTATGTATGTGTGCATGATTTCAAGCTAACCCGAAAGAATCTCATTTGCTTGCTGTTAAAAGAATTTTCAAGTATCTCAAACATACTGTTAACCTTGGTTTATTTTATCCAAAAGAACAATCCTTTGAGTTAATGAGTTATTCAGATGCTGACTTGGCTGGTTTCAAATTAGACAGAAAAATCACTTCAGGAAGATGTCATTTATTAGGAAAATCCTTAGTATCTTGGTGTAGCAAAAAGCAGAATTCTGTACCTCTATCCACTGCCGAAGCAGAGTATATAACTGCTGGTAGTTGCTATGCACAAATTATGTGGATGAAACACACTCTCTTGGACTATGGATATGATTTTAAGCATGTTTCGATTAACTGTAACAACACTAGTTCAATAAACATCTCGAAAAACCTTGTATCTCACTCAAGAACCAAACACATTGATGTATGGCATCATTTTCTGAGAGATCATTATCAAAAGGGTGACATTTTTCTTGAATTTATCAGCACTGAACATCAATTGGCCGACATTTTCACAAAACCCTTAAGTGTGGATAGGTTATGTTACATTAGGAACGAGCTGGGGATGTTTAAACTTCACCGATAAAAATCCTCACTGATAGAAATTCTCACTGATAGAAATTCTCACCGATAGAAATTCTCACCGATAGAAATGCTCATCGATAGAAATCAACATCGATAGAAAACCTCACCGATAGAAAACCTCACCGATAGAAATCCTCACCGATAAAGCGCTGTTTTAAATCTTTTGTCTCCCATCAAGAATCCGGTCCGTTTTTTATTCATTTATCTTATGATTCCTAAATGATAAAACTAAGTCTAAGCTGCTTCTCACTCCACCGAACCCAAAACCTTTTACCTTTGAACCTTAGAACCAGAACCCTCTGCAAACCTGAGATCCCTCGAACCAGCGATGGCAAATACCAAAATTCCTGTCATCCGAGAAGACTGTGTTGAGCCTAATGCAAAAAGGCAGAAGTCCGAGCCAGAAGCGAGTAGTACTATTAGAACTAGGTCAGGAAGGAGACCAGTAAATCCTCATCTGCAAAATAGAGCTATTGTGATCGAAAAAGAGCTATGTGTAGACTGGTTGCTACCCAGCAAGTCCTTGGTGCTCGATGTTCTGGAAGCTCATAGATGGGTCGACTGCTTTTCAAATAACAACGGTCCCTACTACCCAATGTTGGTAAAACAGTTTTACGAATTCGTAAGCTTCGAGAAGCTGGAGAATGAGAACCAAGTATCTTCATTTGTAAATGGTAATGTGATATCATTTTCATCAGTAGAATGGGCTGATTGCTTAATAGTTCCTCATGAAGGTGTGTCTGGATATATATCAAGAGAAATGCCACCTACCAGTGACATTTTTGATCATGAGACCGCGTTGAAAGAACTGACTGGTGATGGAACTCCAAGGCAAGTGGTTGCTGCAGAAATGGATGGAGAGAACAGATTACTATTCAAGTATGTTCAACATGTGTTGATACCAAGGAAAGGAGACTTTGCTAATCTGAGATATCATGATATATATCTCCTACATCTTTTGACACATAATTTCAAAGTCAATTTGTGCAGATTGGTGATGAATCAAATGGAAGATATGACAAGGCCGAAATCAAAGACAAATGCCCTATTCTTTGCTAAGCTGATTTCTGTAATGATCAAAGTGGAATGGATAGTTGAGTCTCAAGATGAGAAAGTTGTAGTGAAGAGAAACTTTTGTATCACTACTACAGTTTGCAAATATATGAAGATTAATTGGAATCCGTGGAGAGGATAATGGGTCAATGATGACAAAAAGGTATATGACAAATTTAATCATGTGGATTATCCTTCAAGGCCAAAGGATAAATGTGATCCAGGTCTAGTACCTGATGAAGTGGAACCTGAGTACAGTGATGAGTCCGAAGAAGAAGAAGAAGAGGAAGAAACTACTATGGATGAGGGAGGAGATCCTGACTTTCCTCCAAGCCCTGTTTCTGAAATCATGTCTTTAGAAAAGGAAGTGCTAGTAGAAGTTGAGACACCTGCTAATGAAGAAGATCGGTTGGTCTCTGAGCATGTAGAGGAAGAAAAGAATGTCTCTGAATTATCTGATTCTGTTGAATTGAGTCTGAGTCCAGTTTTTGGAAGCTCAGTTGTACCTTCTATGGATGAAGAAAGGGAAAGAGGAGAAGATCTACCTATTCCATAAAATCATCTTGTTGCTGCAGAGATGGAAGTTGTTGTGGAAGATTCTGATGAAGAAAGACCAGCAGAGAATGTAGTTGATATATATGAGAATGCACCCATGGAGGGGGAGCATCACACCAAGTTTGGAAATGTTACAGTGACTATCGAGTCTGAAGACTAGGTAGAAGACCCAGGTTTTATAGTCTTTGGCTTGGATTATCCTGATTTGGATAATTAAGTATCTTTAAATAGACCAAAGATCAGCTATGACTTCAATTCTGAGTTTTTACCTGCTGATGTGGTCCAAGTACATGATTTAGGTGTGCTGAAAGAAAACCTCAATGTCAGTTTTATAGAAGAAGTAAAGACAATGGAATCTTTTTTAGTATCCTTGATTCAATCAGTCATGGATGACTCTGTAGTCAGTTTAGCTTCTGAAAGAGTATCTACTACAGTTGCTCCTACTGATTTTGTTACAAAGTCTGACCTCGATTCCCTAAAGCATGAACTAAAGGAATCCTTCAGTGCCTCTATTGCTGAGATAAATCACTGTTTTGGTGAATAAATGAAGATGTTAGAATGGTCTTTTGAGCTTTCTCTTGGTTGCAATCTGTCAACTTTTGTGGGTGAGCTAATGAAAGAAGTCAAGGAGTGGCAGACTCAAACATCTAGTCTAGAATCAGATCTTTAAGCTCTACGGATATATGTTGTGGCCTTAGACACTTTCTTGAGTTCAAAATCTCAAGCTGACAAGGATTTATCTTATGTGAAAAGTGTTGTAAGCCAGCTGGTCTCCGTGTTTGATGATTTCAAAGCATCTGTGAAGGATCATGTCAAAATTCAGGACTCTCAAATGGAAAATTTGATTAGTGGGTTGACCAAAAGCTTCAGAGAAACTATATCCTTCTCTGTTGGTCCTCTAGTTCCAAAACCTGCAATTGATCTGAATCAATTTTGTGCTCTGATGAAGGAGGAGATTGGTTCTATTTCAACCAGTGGCTCTGTGGACTCATCAGATTTAAGTCGATTTGTGCTGTCTACCAGGGATTCAGCCAGAGAAATAATGAAAATCGTCCAGGACTACATAATCGAGGCCTCTGCTTCTCAAGAGGCAATCAAGAATAAGGTGGATACTTATTTTGAAAAGGTTTATACCAAGAAACATCTGACCAACCATTTCAAACTTCCTCTTGAGAATCTAATGTAACCTCCAGTGACTCAGGCCTTCAGAGAGCTTCTTAGTAAGCTCAGGGAGCTTGCTCCTGCTTTGGATAAATTCATTGAAAATAGAGATGATTTTGTGTCTACAATAGAGAGAGGAGGAAGCATTATAATGGATTTCAGAAACCTGTTGCTGCCCTTCCTGCATGTGGATGCCAGACCGGTCATTGTACCTCCTGCTTTGCCTGCCTCTACCTCTACTGCGTCTCCAGTTCAGATGACTCATGCTCAAGCCATAAGAAGTCTCACACCTATGATCACTCAACGGACTTCCCATTACAGGCCCAACACTGTATCAGTTGCTCAGCCTCCTCTGATCGTTTCTGGAATTCCAAAGTCCTCCCCAGTATCCTCAACACATGAATTCTCTTCTGATCCCATGGGAAAATCTCACATTGAAGATGTGTATTGCTGAAGTGTCAAGGATATTTGATAGGAATCATTTTGTTTTTTATATTCTATTTATGTAATTTTTTGACTGATCTAATACAACTGCCTTTCTTTCCACTATCTCAGTTTCTCAGTTTTCTATATTTTGGTTTCCCACTTTTTGATTATCACAAAGGGGGGAGAACTATAAAGAAGAGCCTTTGATACTATTTTTTATATTTCCTTCTTTGGTACCAATTCTTTCAAACATTTTCTCTGATACTATTGTATTTAATTCTTCCTATGATGATTTTTGATCTATATCTTTCGATTACTATTTCCTCTTTCCTCTGATACTGTTTTCTTTGAGAAAATTGAATATTAATGTTATAATATCTTAAAATGGCCATATCATAAGTTGTGATTATCAAAAAGCGGGAGATTGTTGACCTCACCTATTTTCATAATCACAATCTTGTATTCATATGTTTTGACAATCCCAATTATGTGTTCATATATTATGGTATTCACAACTACTATTGATCTACACTTTAATTCCTTCAAATCGATGATCAAGTTAATAATAATGTTAAAATAATTTCTGATTTATGTTAATCTCGATTATCCATGTTTATATAAGTTCTGAAATGATTCTAAGTGAATTAGATATGTTTTGCATAAGACAGTCAAGTGTAAGTATCATTGACCTGAAGAGAGCTACCGATATGCATAATAGCCAGATCTACCGATGGAGAGAGAGCTACCGATGCACAGAGCTACCGATGCACAGAGCTACGGATGCACAGAGCTACAGATGCACAGAGCTACCGATGCACAGAGCTACCGATGCACAGAGCTACCGATGCACAGAGCTACCGATGCACAGAGCTACCGATCCATAGAGCTACCGATGCACAGAGCTACCGATGAGAGCTACCGATAAGAGCCACCGATAAGAGTTTGAAGAGCTACTGATGGAAGATCCTACACAGAGTCAACTGTACACGTCAACAAACAAACGTCTACCTATAATGAACTGCGAAGTCAAATCCTATATCCTCGACCCTATTTGTTTATTACACTAATGGCTACATTTGTTACTTTTGATGCATTTAATGTTATTAAATAATTTAAGTTTCCATTTCAGGAAACCGTACCAAGTATGATTAAAAAGCATAATCATTTCTTCTTCTCAGCATATAAAAGGCATACAAGACAACGTGTATGAAAAAAGTGAAGAAAAGGCAAGAGACTTGAAGAGATTGAGCACGCAGGAACACACTTGCGATCAAGCTCAAACGTGCCAAGAACAACCGGAGAACATGCACTCACAAGACTACTACTACTACCAAACTCCGGAACACAGATCATACATCGAGCAATCTATGATAAAGAAGAACTACACAGAACACCTCATTTTCTAAGCCAATAACCAAGCTGAACCTGGAAACACTGAAAGAAGAAACGATACTCTGTTTTTTAGTCAAATATTAGAGAAGGACTCAAAATCATTTCTGATCAAATCCAAAGGAGTCCAGAGCAGCATTGCAATCACTAGATCCATTCTAAACTCTTTATCTTGCTCTAAGTGATTTAGTATTTGTATTACGAGCAGTGTGTGTAGCCTGTTAATTATTACACACACACTGTCTCCTGAACCTGAACTGGAGGATTTGTAAATCCTCACTCACAATATTTACATTCTTTATTCCCACTGTGGATAGTGGTAGAGGTCGAGTGTGACCTTGACAGCTTTGAGCTATTGTTTGTTATCCCACGTATAACTGTTGTAGTGGTCTCTTGACCTGAACAGTGTGATCACTCTTGTTAACCCAGATCCAGGGTGTGGATCACTTTATATAAATTTTTTGAGGACTAAGTCTCGTCTTGAGACTGAACCTCTTGGTTACCTCTTGTGTTTTTAGTTAAAATCTATATCCATACTATATATATTTATTTCATATTCCGCTGTTATTACTTTGAAATATAATTTATTTTCAAATCAACTTTGATAGTTAAACTCGCAAGTGTCTATATTTATTATAAACCAGTAAGTTAGTTTCAAAAGTTAATTTAATCATAAGATTAAGTTAACTGAGAATTAATCAATCTTTTAGAAACTAATTGAACCTTTATAATCTGTATAAATTCACTATAGTTTAATTTGTTTTTGAAATTGGGGGATTTTAATAGAAATTGTTTTTAGCAGAAATTTTAATTGGAACTCAATTCACCCCCTCTTGAGTTTCCACTCCGACCAACATGATTTTTTATAATTTTGATATTGAAGATCATAAAGAAAAATTGTGTAAGCATAATAATATTTGTTGGAATAAATGACTTTTAGCCTTTATCATTTTCAAAGTAAAAAATATATGTGTAATTGTTGAACCTGTAGGGTGATATTATTTATAAAATTAAATTTCAAAAAAAATAGTTTCATTTAAATGATAAATAATTATTACTTTCATTGAGAATATGTTATTAATATAATTTTTAATTATACGAGTCAGTGGAAAATGTTAAAATACATATATGGATTTTAAATATACTAAAAATTAATAATAATTAAGTAGAAAATTTTTTAAAAATTTAACATTATTATTTAATTCATCTAATTAAATTTTCATTGTTTTGAGATTTCGATGATCTATTAGTGTTGAGTTGAGAATTATAAATAAGAAATCTAGAAAATTTATTGTTATATATTTTGATGAATTTAGAAATATAATTTATAGATTAGATGAGACATGAACATTTTCAATTTATATCACAATACAAATAAATTTTTAATTAATACTTATGATACTGTAAGTATTTATATATATGATATAATAACTATTTATGAGTAACAATGTAAAATACAATTTAATAGATGAAATAATATAAATCATGTCATGTTACATTACATTAAATTCAAAATATTCCATAGTATAATGGAATAAATCATGAAGATTAATATAGAAGAATAAAATTTTGGAGGTGGTCAAGGTGATTATAATTTTTTTTGGATTCTAATATTGTCCATATAAAAAATTGTATTGAATATTTGATTTTGAAATATGAACATGGATTGTTGGGTATTATGCTTGGCCATTGTCATGTTATTTATGAAAAAATGTATATGAACTAGGGTTATATAAGAATTTTAGAATTGGAAAAAGGTTATCCTTAATATAAATCATGGAATCAATGATTTATTAAATAATAATTTTTATAATTTTTATATTAACAATATTTAGTGAGGTATATATAAATTCAAATGGAGAATCTGTATAATTTACATGGAACTATGTTAGATTAACAATTTTATTCAGAAAATGTTTAAATAATACTTTTCTTTTGCTAAATCTTTTAGATAATACACAATTATATATCTGAACAGTCATACCATGTGTAAAAAGATTTTGTACACAAAAAATTATTAAAATTAAAAATAAATATATTTCTTATTTAGGGCTTCAAAAATAGTTAGCAATATCAAAATAAATTTGAATATTTAAATCAATATATATCACGATAAATTCTATAACATTCCTTGATTAATTCATATGAATTTGGAGTAGACAATTGAGATGATATATAGATAGTTTCAGTACAATTATTTTTTTACATGTATTAATATGGATGATGATAAATATTCATGTTCTGCTAGAGTATGGTGAATAATATATCATGCGAATTATGAAAAAATTCCAGAATGATGGAGTTATATGTTTTGGATATAAATTGAACCCCCGAATTATGATGATAATATATGGAATAATAGGAGGGTGTCCACATGATAATTCAAGAAAATTAAAATATAATATTTTTAAAAACATGGAAGAATAACATATCCTGAGAACTTCACAATATAAAGATGATAAAAAAATTTATTTAAGGAGAATTATGAGAAAGTCATTGAAAGATAATTTATTAAAATATATATTATATTAATATAATTCTGGTGAAATTGATTTAAATACACAAAATTAATTAATGATATTAATAAAAATATTGGGGGAAGCATTATATGCATTAAAAAAAATTTGAAAGTGACCTACCATCATTGCTTAATATATGTGTCAACGGGGAACAATATGATATTATTGAATTAAAGTAGTGAGGAATGATTATAAATAAAATACATCGTGGATTTATGTAAAAATTTGATTAATCATATGTGAGAATTAATATTGATGAAGATGAATGGGTGATATGGTTCTCAATGCCATTCAGTCATTATAAAAAAGATAAAAAGTGAATCACCTGAAATTTTAGAATATGCTACTAATTAATGAATTATGAAATGATTGAAATAAATTTTGGATATATAATAAAATGTGTTTTTACGGGTTATTATGGATAAATTGGTCATTATATGTTAGGATTAGAATGGATTTCCAATATTTTATTATTATTTATCATCTAATCTATATCTAAAACATTATTTTGTAAAGGAATGAAATAACATTGTGATGAGGTGAGATTTTAAAGTTTATTAAATGTCTTGGCCTTGACTGAAGTTGGGAGGAGTATTTAATACGAGTTGATGATAGTATGAAGTGAATATCATTCGATGGTAAGTAATATAGAGACTATTTTGTAATTACATTACATTTTCATTTAATAAAATTAATATTATACTTGAACCAGATTAATTAAGGTTTAGATACTGTCATTTATTTCATAAATATGAAAAATAAAATTTTTTATCTGTCTTTACATTTTTTTATTTTATTCAATTCAATTTGATTGAAAGTAACATTCACACATCACTGATCAAAATAGGGGATGAGGATCAAATTTATAGTAGTACTATTTATTATAATGAAAATCCATACTGATTCTCCCTACCTAAATGTGACTACGTGGATCACTATGTATCTAATAATTTATGATAGGGAATAGTTACGACTGTAATTTGATCTGTTCCATTTTTCATATGTTTATATATATTGAATTTATTTTAATTTTTGGTTTGTTATGTGACATCCATGTAGAATTATTTATAGAAATATTCCCATATACATTAATGAATAAGAAGATAAAATAAGGAAATAAGATTAATAAATTATCAACTATTATAAAATAGATAATATATTTGCGAATACATAATGGTCATAAAAGTGGTAATTTATCTGTAATATCATTATAAAATTATCCTATTGAATAATCTCTATAATAAAGTAATGAGTATAACCATAATAATAAAATCTACGAATTTTTTAATAAATATTAATTAAAAAGTAATCTTTTGGATGTTATCGAATATATATATTATTTCTTAAAGGGATCACTATACTAAAAATCACATATGATGTAAGAAAAAAGAATCTATAAAGAATTTACAAAAGGTAAATAATATCAAAAAATATGTTTAAGAAGAATAATAAATTTTATTATTCTAGAAGGAAAAATATTATGTGTTTTATATAATGTTTACAAATACCTGTGATCGTAAAACTAAAACATGTAAAATTAAGTATTAGATGATCCATGCATTGGATATAATTCACTAAGATAATTTTGGTCTCTA
The DNA here is from genome assembly GCA_963277665.1 of Viscum album. NCBI lineage: Eukaryota > Viridiplantae > Streptophyta > Magnoliopsida > Santalales > Viscaceae > Viscum > Viscum album. The sequence goes on along the minus strand of OY728133.1, from coordinate 143,856,378 downwards.
GAATACTCAAATGGAGATCAAATATATGATAAAAATTTATCCTTGAAAATAAAAAAAATAACATATAAAGATGAATGTAGAGCGTAGTATGAATATGAAGCGGGTATATGAATATATATTAACATTATTTGAGGTTGATGAAATAACCCAACCTGAATTTTCATGACTATTTTTTTATTAGGAGAAATCCTAATGTTACCATGGAATAATTATAAAAATTAATACATCATTTTTTCATCCATTGAAGTCTATAATAATTAGTTTCCAAAAAAACATGATCATTTATGTTTATGTATGATTACAAAATAATCTAATGATATATAAATAATAACATGGTAACTCATAATAAATAAAATTTTATTTATAATAATGTTATTTTAAGTACTAGGGATGATAATAATGTCAAATATATGAAAACAAGGATTGAGTTAAATTTTTAGAAATACACCACATCCACAATGTTGGACATGATAAAGAGTATAAAATATTTCTCTATCGGTTTTCTTTTTCACCCATGCCTTTGAGTGAGTAACACATTATTTATGTATTTTGTGTATTTAAATTTTTTTTGATATGATTGTAAGCATTTGAAGGAATTTAGAAATTCATTTGTGTTTTTATTATGGTGGTTTGTATTAGCATGGTTAGTAAAAACTGTGAAAATTCAACATAAAAAGTGAATTTTTAGGCAGTGGGATTAGGGTTTGCGAACGTTTTTTTTGCACAGTTTGGCCAAACTATGCAATCCATTAAGAGACACAATGTGTTTAGGATACATATATTTATCATGGTTGGTTCATATATTTTTTAATAGTGTGTTCCAATCAAGTGAGGTGCTTCTTGTGAATGTGGTTGGTTTATTTTTAGTAGATTGGTTTTCTAACAGTATGAGCTGACATTTCATGGCCAAATTTTAAAACAAATAATTTTTGATATAATATGATTTTGCTCATAATTGAACCTTTTTTCACTATTATAATCCTATATATGTTTTCTCTCCACCCAAAGGTTGTTGAGACTCTTCCCATCTATATATGAATGATCTATTGGATATCATTGTTCTTTGAAGGACTCGTTTTTTGGAAAGTCTCTATTTTTTTGTTTTTATTTTATATACTCCTATTCCATATATTGTATTCATAGATAATATCAATTGGTGATATATATATATATCTCTTTATTTATACCATATCTGATTTTATATTGATTTTATGATGTTATGCAATGATATCTAAGATATGTTTTTTATTATTCTTCTTTTTTTTTGAATTTTTTTCATTATTCATTTCTTTCATTTTTTGATATATGCTGATTCACTATCAACACTTATTTTGACATGATGTTTTAGTTTCAAATTATATGAATTCCTATAAATTTATATTTAAATTTATGTGAAAATAATTGTAGAAACCATCTTTGTTGATGGTTAGTGTATTATAGAAATTGGTTGTTCAGAAAAGTTCTTTGGATGTGAATTTTAAATGATTATTTTTAACATGTTTATGATTATTAGTTCATTTGAATGGATTGATTTATATGATTTCAAAAATAGGTAGGTTTTATTGATGTAGATTTAAATGGTTTGTTGGATATGGTTTTGGAATACATTAGTTTATGTGAGTTCATGATTTATATGTGGCCGAGAAAAAGGTGATTGTTCTTAATGGCTACATTGGATATTACCATGGATGTAGGGTACATGCCAATTTACTACCTCTATTGAAATATTACATCGAATAAAAGTTAAAGGTAATCTATTCAAATGATTTATTGGTTAATCATGATACTTGGGAATGGATCATTGAGTAATTGAATGGATGATGTTGTGAGCTGTGGTGTTATTTATTTGGAGTCATTGAGCATTTTGGTTTAGTCATCAATTTGGTACTCTGATAATGTTTATTAGGTAGCATGATATTGTTGTCATTTTGTATTACAATGAGTTATGTAACATTATTGCCATTGATTATATACATTAGGCATAGTTATGTTATAATTGTCTATTTCCATTTTATTTTCTAATTGAATATATTCCCCCAGTATTATTAAATCAATGATTATTTATTCCCATCAAATAGAATATTCGGGATGAAACCTAATGGCAAGTATATATTCCTTCTTGAATCAAGAAAATGTGGAGGGTGGGATGTTTCAAATGGTATCTGATTTTATAGTACATAATATGCAAATGGTATTGGTTTTTCTCAGTCCAAATATTGTTGAACATGTGGAATAATATTTTCATTGGTATCATTTGTGTCGATCATGGAGTTAAATATTCAATCATAATTACTTCCAGTGTTGGGATGGAATTATGGAGTCTGATTTTTGGAACATGAAATGTTGTTCTTAAGAAGGTGTAGCAAACATATATATGATGATAATAAATTTATTGGGAGTTGGGTAACTAAGTGTTTTTGTGATAGTATATAAAGACCCATCCTTAAAAAATACATAATCAGGAATTATGTTTATAATTTACATTAAGGATATTTTAATGTTTAGAGTTTTAGATAATTAACCCATAAATATGACATTACATCTATAAAATTACAATGTAGAAACATATACCTAGTATCAATTTTTTTAGAACAAATTTTTTAAAAAAGAATTCATTTCTTGATATAAATATTCATTAGTTCTTCTTTTCTCTTACCCTGCCTTATACAATGTGAAATAAATTTCAAAATTTTGAGATGAACATAAAAATCCCAATAAGGGTTATAAAACAAAAAAAGTAAACATTAGTTCATTAATACCTATAAATAATAAGTTCTTTAACATAAATTATTAAATCATAAGAGTTTTGAATATCACATAGAAATCATAAATCATAAAGGAAACTTGTGGCATACATATTAAACACACAATGCAGATTTCGCCGGTATGTATGAGTTACATTTGAAATACCCATCACAGAATAATCCCTAAATATCTTATGAGAAACAGTAATGTTTACCTCTACAACATTACCCAACGACTTGGAGAGCTATCTCTGGCTCACCCGCCCTAGGTTTATCACGGAACCACACATATATGTAAATAAAGCCCAATAAAAATACAATATTATTAAAAAATAAAACAAAAATAACATAAAAATAACATTTCATCATTTTAATCCCAATATATCTTTTTAAGATAATAACACAATCAATGTTTTATCAAACAATTTTCAAGACCATTTAAAACATTTAATAAAGAGATTTTTTAATCAAAGTACCATATACCACATTAAATATTTTAAAATACTTATTATTTTAAAACATTAATTTCCATATAAATAAATCATTAATACCTTTTTTAAAACATGTATATTAATGAGAAATATTTATAAGAATAAATCTATCAAACAATACCTTAAATAATGAGTACTTAACCAAATGAGAGACGTTTGAATACAAATAAATTAGAAATAACATTAAACAATGAATATAATATCATTATAAAAAGGGGATTCATGATATAATATGTCAAAGGGATGTATGTGCACAATATAAATGTTAATTTCTGTATAGCAACAAATAAGTCTCATTGTAATGTAAATTGACACCATGTCCCTTAAAAATATCATATCTGTAGATTATGGATAAATAAATGACATAATTATGGGTTAAAATTAATAATAAACACAATATATGTGAGTATTAAGTGTAAAACAATAATATTTCATTCAAACATATTAATAGCATGACATAATCATGAAGTATATGTTTAACCCAAATACATAAAATTGGGTTATGAAGTATTCTTCTACATATTCGACAGCCTAAATGCGTCACATAAAAATTACGAAAATGAATTAAAGAGATAGAAAACCTTCTACCATCACATGGAAAAAAATTACCACTTTAAGGATATATAATATCATACCCTGACATAACAATGATGAAATTGAAATACATAACATAAATGATGACTTTTAAAAAGTGGTGGGAGAATGATTCCCATGGTGATTTTTTAACTTATGAAACATACAAACCGTAAAATATGGATCATACATTGATGATATATATACCAATAAATTTATGTATATAACACAATGAATACAATCATGGACATTACATACACCACAAAAAAAATAGTGGAAAAAATATCTTGCATATCACGAGAATAAAAAGTGAGATGAAAACCTCTTACCTGATGTCCGACTTGACTCATACATTCTGTGTTCTTCATGAATAAAAAAATAACATAATATCCACATCATTATGAACATATTTTGAGTATATTATTCCATTTATATCACTTATTACCTTGAAATAACAATAAGTTAATTACTTGAGATCATATTAGACATTGCGTCGATGTTCGGAACTTTAGTCAAAATTTAAATTATTATAATTAAAAATCATCCATTTGGTCAAAGGTATATTATCTCAAGAATTATATTAATGATTTAGATTTCATAGATATCATATATATCCAGTGTATATGTATTTATAATCTTTCATATCATTTCGAGTTAAGAAATGAAACTCACCATTTATTCAGACAGTAAGCCGTACATACACATGACCACTGCTTTCATTTAAATTTTATATTTAAAGGAATGAAAACATAACAATTAATATTTATATTATAATTCCACTATTATTTATATTTTATGATATTTAATTAACTCCATCATTTATAAGTTCTGCGTATGTTATGAATGAGTCATTTCACTTTTATGGGGCGGTAGTCCGCAATACCTCAAATGAAATTATCATATTTATCCATTTTGAAAAACCTAAAGGTATGGTATAAATGAAAAATACATAATTATAGAGAAAATGTAAATATAATATATATCACATGTAAATATAGTGTCATCTTAATGGCCACCATGGGAGGATGTTGGAGATATTTGATAAATCATCGTTTCGTGAGATATTAGTTCGCCATCCACAAAAATAAATTTGTTCGTATCTATTAGATAGAGTTGGTTGGAAGTGTAGTTATAATACATACAATATACACAACGTAGAATATTGATAATAAGGTTTTTGTTTTGAATGAATTTAATAAGATAATTTAAGGGGTCGGATATTTAAAATAAAAGAAAAGAACATAAGATAAGCCATTACCTTTAAATTAGGTAACTCCCATTAGTTTCAACCAAAAGGGGTCCTTTAAGATACTTCTTCCTATGTTAATGCTTCTGTGACGATGAGAGGGATGTAGGTAGATTAATTGGGATGAGTTTGGGCATTCTAAGGGGCTTAAAAGATGTGAATAATGTGTTATAGTTTATGTAATTTTATACGGGGGGAGGTGGGGCTATTTAGGAATGATTGAAAACATTGTTTTATTATAAAATTATTTTCAGTTTAAAAATGTCCAAAACTTTTTAAAATCTACGATAAGATGATTCCTTTTGGAAATAAAGTCACCAAATAATAATTGGGCTGGTTTGGGATTGTTTTTGAAATTTAATAGTATCATTTATTTAAATCATTTTTATTAAGGTATTCAATGCATCATCATTGTGTCATAAATAATTTTATTTATTTGTTGTCTAAAAATTATAAATAAAATACCATGATATATTTATTCATTTTCTATTTCAAATTTTTATTTTTATTAGAATGGATAACATAATTAACCCCATGTAAAAATATATTTACTAAAATAAATATGTTTATGTCATTATTGTCATTACATTAAAATAAATAATATAATGTGTCATTATCACTCTTAAGTGGATTCATGTGGTCCCAAAATAAACCCAAGGATTACCATGATTGTTGAAGTATCATCCAATAGGATTAAGACACATATTAGGATAATTTTATATTATTATAATATTATTTATACCTTGAATTAAACTATTTAGCTTTATCCACGGTAAATAAAAATCAAATTTTATTATTCACCAAAAATTATTTAAATATTATTGAAAAACATTTTACTCACAAATAACAACAATGTATGTTGGATATTTGAAATTGAATTCATATAACCGGTAAAATTTTCCTTCATTGAAGTCGTCGGGTTTTTAACTACTACTTAGTGCTTTCACCATTCATCGAATTTTTGATGTTTTTTAGAAAAAACTAAAATTATACCTAAGAGATTTTTGATATTACGAATAAAAAAAAGATTTTTATATTAACAAATTATAAATATTGAGGATGAATAAATTAATTTTAAAATAATTCCTATAAAAAAAACGTGTTTTTTATTAAATAATAATTATCAAAAGATTGACACATGATTATGTCTAATTTCAATGTTAAATTACATCCAATGATGAAAATTGGATTAAATAGTAAAAATATAATTTATATACAATTTAAATATTATTAAAAAGACAATATAACTGTATTAATAAATTATATTAAATGGTAGTTTTGAATTAAAATACAATATTTTCATTAATCATTACTAAATGAATTTTATCAGAAAAATATTAAAAATTTACCCAATGTAAAATTTGATATCCTAATTCTAATGAAGAATTTCATTTTGTCAAATATAACATATTAATGAGGAAAAAACTAGATTTAACAAGGGTTATCCATCAAAAGAGTTATATTGAACTTTAAAAATATTAGAGTAATTGTGCTTAATATTAGATTCATTCTCATCATAAACCTCTATCTTTTATTATATTAATGTAAAAACATTTATGAAGCATGTTTAATCATAATATTATTACTTCTATTCATTATTGCCCATAAAAAAGCTCATAGTAAACTTCTATTTAAAATAATATGATATTTTTATTTTTCAGTATGACCCAACTTTGTGTGCCACGTAAGATTTCAAAGAAACCCGTTGTTACGTATCAGGTACGCCTTCAAACATAGAGTACCATTTAAATTAAAATTAATATTTCATTCAAAATTATTAATAAATAAGAAATTTTTTATTTTTTTATTACATGGGATGTTACATCCTTCCCAGCTTTTAGAAATTGTGTCCTCACAATATTAAAAGTTGGCATGGAAACTTAATTAAAACTCTCACATCAGAAAAAGTGTCAATAATGATATCACTTTAAAATAAAGAAAAAAAAGTTCAAAGGTCACCCAAGATAACCCATTCTAGTATTCCCTGAAAACATAGATACGTGGGACAAAAAAGTGTAATGTTATGTTATAGAGTGATAGAAAACATGATTAACAAAAAAGTCATCCACTAAAAAATCACAAACTTGTGATTGGTTAAATGATCTTTGGATTCATATTAGGAATAAAAATAGGGAACATTTTTTTGTTTTATGTTTCTTTTTATAAATTTGGAGAATTTGTTTAAGAGATTGACTAAGGACATAACAAAATATAATTAATTTACAATTAGTGTATCATCCTTTTATAATATTCAACCAAAAACCCATATTTTCTCTAAATGATGAGTATTTAAGATGACATGTTCTCATCTATAGTGCTATAATAAACTTCCACAGAATCACAAAATCCAAAAAATATGAAATATATATTTTACTTTTCCTTAGACATTATCCAAAATAATGGTTGGTACAGCATCGGATAATCCCAAAAAAGGATAATACATTATAATAATAAATACTACACAGAATCCCCAAAATTTGAAAAACAATACCCAATGATTGGCAGAGACCATTCAATAAACAATTTTCCATAAAATTTATCAAACAATACCAAACTAAGATTGAAACCCAAAACTCTGAATGATTTAATCACATAGTATTCCACTTTAAATCTCAACATTTATCTCAAAAATATCATTGAATCCTCTTAAAGTATTGTACTAAAAAGTAATTAACCTAATCACATATTCCCTATGATAGGTTAATCATTTTGATAAATAATGAAAATTTACATAAAACATAGATTCATACAAAATAAAATTCCACTATTACCCCTCAATTGAAATTCAAAAGTATTCTATTTTCCTTATGCATATATTTTCACACAAAAAAACGAAAACATCATCCAAAACAAATTATCAATTAATCACCAAAATAACTTTCTTATACTAAGGATGTCCATTTGATAAAACATAATATCCCAAATCAACTTACTCTGGAACAGTTAAATCATTTAAATAAAAAATAATAATCCATAATATCTAGGTACATCACATAGTCTAGTGGTAGGAAACACACCCTTTTCACCCTTCGGTTGAGGGATTGATTTTGATGGCCTTTCTGGACTTGACGGGTTGTCACCGATATTACGGGTAGTACATTTTTTAAAACTCACTAATAAACCTAACATATTTTAACAACAATGATTGTATTATATCTATAATTTTCATCCAAATTCATTAAGACCTCAACATTTTAATGATGACTTATAAATATAGTCAATTTTTAATATCACCACAATATGATAAAATAAAATTATTTCCAAAAGGAAAAACAACATACATTGATCATGGTGTCTACATGGTTTCATTGTCATCTTGTTCGCTTAGGTATAAGATCCATTCCTTGAAATAATGATTTAGATATATTTCAAAATAATTTTCTTCTTTTATCCAAATATACCTCGTATAACAAGAGTCATATGAGTGTTTACAAAAATATTGTTTTAAAAAATGATCATGTATAACATATAATTTTATAACATATGATAAAACATGCTTTTCATAAAACTATCAGACTGAGTTTGAGTTGAATCATTCAATTAATGGTCCTTTAAAAATACCATAAATATGTGCTTAAAGACTATAATTTAAATGAAAATATAAATAGCTTGTGGAAGGTTCTCATTCTACAAAACCTATTTAAAAATAAACATATTCTTCAAAATATTGTGACAAGGTAAAATATTTTAAAATGACATGATAATATTTACCTTTTTTGAAAATATGAAAATATTGTGAAAATATGATTTTACTAAATACAACCCATGATCCACAATGATATAGAGGTGTATTTCAGCTGTTTGATATCTCAAAAAACTTCTTTCAAGTGAGTTTTATGAAAGGAAATGTTTAACAATCATTTGAACATGACTTTCCAATAATTATTACAAGCATGTCATTAGGAAGAGATAGTAATGTTGTCTGAGATCATCCACCTTCCATTTACAGCTATCATTCCTTGAAAGTAGAAAGTTATAAAACAATGATTTACCTTATAGATTTGAAATAGAGACTAACCTTGTGTCTAATATAAACCCTTAATCCCTAATGTGGTCTAAACTAACCTATCATACCAACTATAAGTCCCCAGCATTAAAAATTACATTATCTAGAATTAAGTTAATAATTCACATTGAATATATTTTCAGGTTTAGTGATTTAGATAATTCAGACATAATTATTAAATTACATCTCAAGAATTCCAATGTATACACTTCTACTTAGTTTCAATTTTTCCTTAAAATAAAAATTATTAAAAGAAATGAATAATTATTTTATCGAAATAAATCTGCATGGGTTATTCCTTTTTCATACCCTGGCTTATACCCTATGGAAAACATTTCAAAAAATGGGATGAGCATAAAAATCACAGAAAGGGTTATGAAAAAAATAATGAAAACATTAGTACATCAATAAATACTAAACAGATGCTACTAAACATGCCTCATGAAATAAAAAGATTTATGAATAACACATAGAAATCATATATCATAAATGTAATTTGTGACATACATATCAAACACACATTTTATATTTCACTGAAATGTAGGGAGTTTCATTTGGAATACGCATTACAGTATATTCCCAAAATATCTCAGTAGAAACATTAATGTTTACCTCCGTCATGTTACCCAAAGCATTGGAGAGCTATCTTAGGTTCACCCGTAGTATATTTATTATAGATCCACCCATATACATAAAAAATTCCCATAAACAATAGCATATTCATAACACATAAATCAAACATAAAGGATATATTAAATTTATAAATTTCAATAACAATATAACATTTTTAATATTAACATAATCAATGATTTATCAAAACAATGTCCAAACAATTTAAAACATTTAACAAAGAGATTTTTTAATCAATGTGTCCCCTACAACTTTGATGCTCTAAAAGGAGTTAACATTTAAAAATAGTAATGAAAATATAAATAAATCAATAAAACCTTTTTAAAACATGGATATTAATGAGAATGATTTATAGAAATAAATCTTTGAAATAATGATTTAGTTATGGAGTTCTTAACCAAATAAGAGAAGCATGAATTCAAATTATTGAAGAATAACATTAATCAAATACTATTATATTAAGTGAAAAATTAGATTCATGATAAAATATGTGAAAGGGTAGTATATACCCCATTTAAATGTAAATTGGTGTATAACAACAATTAAGACTCAATGTAATGTAAATTGAGAAAAAGTCCCTTACAAAGATCCTATCCTTAGATTAATGAAAAATCACCAACATAATTATTTGTGAAAAAAAGAATAGACCCTATATATGTTAATATAATGTGTAAAACACTTAGATTTCATTCACACATATTTATACCATGACATAATCCAGATGTATAAGTTTAATACAATGAATTGAAATATGATAAAGAAGCTTCCTTACCAAAATTCGGCAACCTAACGACGTCGCTAAAAAAATTATGAAAGTGATATGATGAGAGTGAAAAGGTTATATCATCACATGGAAACAAAATTTACAGAAATATGGATATATAATAACATATCCTAACATAATAATGTGTAAATTAAAAGGCATAACATAAATTAAGTCTTTTAAAGAAGGAGGGTGAATGATTACCTAACCGATTAGATAACCTACGAAACATAAACCCCATAAAAGTTGGATCCTAAAAAGAAGATGTAAATAAAAAAAGTATATTACACATTTAATACAATATTGAGGTGTAAATACACCACACAAATTGAAATTTTGGAAAATATACCATAAATCTCATTGGAATAAAAAGTGAGATGAAAACCCCTTAACTCATGTCCAACATAACTCGTACATTCTGTATTCTTCCAAATTAATAAACATTAGATAATTTCTACATCATTAAGATCATTTTTGGACTTTATTAATCCTTTTTATCACTTATAATCTTTTTGTAACAATTATTAAAATATTTTTGTTCATATTAGAAATTTTGTCGATGTACGGAACTTTAGTAATAAATGAACATGATATAATTACAAATTATCTATGTGGTAAAAATTATATTATCTCCACAATGATATTAATGATTTAGATATAATATATTTAATTTATATTTAATTTATATGTATTTATAATATTTTATATCAATAGGAGTTATCAAATGAAACGCACCGTTCATGGAGACAGTTAGTCGTACATAAACATGAACTCTACTTTAATTTTCATTTTATATTTAAAACAATGAAAACATAAAAATATATATGTGTATTATAATTACTGTATTAAATATATGTTATGTAATATAATTAAATCCATCCTTTATATTATCTATGTATGGCATGAACAAGACATATCACTTTGAGTGGCGGTAGGCCACACTTCCTCAAATTATTTTTTTCGTACACATCGATAATAGAAACCATAAATGTATGATATAAATGAAAAATAATGAATTATAGTGACAATATAAATATAATATATATCACATGAAAATAAAGTGTGATCTTAATGGCCACCTTGAGAGGCGGTCTAATATATTTGAACAAACATCGTTTCGTGAGGCAGTAGTTTGTCGTCCACAAAAACAATATGTTTTTATCCATTAAGTGGAGGTGTGTGTATTTTTAGAAATAATTATTATTTTAAAAATAACCTAGTATATTAGGGATATTGGTGTTGTTATAAAAGAAATGAATAATGTGATTTTAGGGGGTGTGAGAAGTAAAATTAAAGAAAAGAACATAAGGGAAGACATTACCTTTAAATTGGGTAACTACCTTTTGTTAGAACCAAAAGGATTCCTTGAAGTTCATATTTAATAAGGTAACGCTTCTAAAAGGAAAAGAGGGATGATGGTTGCTTAATTGGGAAGAAGCTGGATGACCCAAGGGGCTTGAGTGGTGTGAGGAAAGGGTTATATGTGATGGGGTTTTATAATGTGGAATATTTTCTCTTTAAGATAGATTTAAAATATTATTTTATTATAAAATGATTTTCGGTTTCAAAGGATTAAAAAATATTCAAATTCAAAGATAATATGACTAATTAAAATTGGATTTTAAAATGGATTTTTAACTTCATAGTGTTGGGTAAACCTGTTTTCTACAGTGAAGTTATTCATTCTGATGTAATGAGTCATGTTTGGCAGCTTAAAAATGTTTTTAAATTTAAAAAACCCCTTGTGAGGCATTCACATTTATAATAGAAAAATGATGTGAATGAAAAATGTGTAATTTTTGATATGTTCCTAATGAATAGGATTTTTAATTGTTGTGTGACGTATATAAGGGGATGATATCAGGGAGGGAGATCGTTGGTGAGAGGTTGGATGTGCTTTTGACTAATGAAATGAGATGTTCATATATGATTTCATGAAAAAAACCCACCACCACTTGAAATAGAGAACATGGGAATCCTTGGGATCATGGTGCTAGACTATGATAAGTACACTCAAAATTAGTAAAGTGCTTAGTCCTAGTTTTTTCTAGTAGTATTGACACATGACACGCAAACTAAACATAATGATGATTGAATGGATTAAACTAGGATATGTATGTGTTTCCTACAACCAAATCATGAAGTAGAATGTGGTTTATTGTGGTTGAAATTCCACGTTTCACAGAGGTTTGAGGATCCTTGGTCCCTACCCAACACTATCTTTATAGATATTTAACATGGTGTTCTTTGTATGATTTTCGATTCCATTAGTTATATCATTTTACCTCTTTTATGAAACAAATATTTTTAAACTAAATTTGTCAGCATTCATTTTGAAATGTTAAGGAATTTTTGGAACATATTTTAAAACTTTAGTGTATGAGATAAATTTTTTCTTGACAGTGAAATCTTCTTTCTTAATTTTGATAATAATGAGAAACTATACAATATTATTTCATTATTTAAACTATCTCGTTTTATGAATAGTATTTAAGGTAAGGTCATAGGGGTTTTTTTTACTCTGGTATTTATACTGAGTGTCTTGGTTCTCACACAATCTTTTTCTTTTTAGTTTCAATTTCTATTATTGGATCTATTTTGCAGTGAATGTGGTTTATGTTCTTTGGTGACCAAGAGGTCCCTTGAGGTATGTCTCATTACATAGTTTATTCATTTTTTCTCTTCACATTTGTTCGGATAAGATTCATTTATTTATCTATTTAGTTCAATTTAGGTTTATTTTTATATTTTATGGGGTCACAATCATTCCCAAATAGTTTATATTTATTCTAGACATTATTTTATAGCCCCTGAGGATTGGAAACGCCCATTGGGCCCTGTCACATGCCAACTCGAGTAGCCGGTTTAGGATTATCCCATGTTGGTTTCTTAAAAAATATTATTAGAGAAAGGTTTTTTACGTTATGCCTTTTTCCGAGGGAAATAGAATAGGTAGACCGAGTTAGGATTGTCAAATCTTGACATTTTGGTTATTAGTATGTTTCCTAGCTAGAACACCTCTTAATAGGACTCAATTTATAGTGGTATGTTAGGTTTCATATGTGCTTTTTTCAACCATTATGGTTGATCATTTTACGGGAAATGAAAAGGGATTTGGTTTAAGAGTCTCAGTATGCTCGTAGGTCCTGGAAAGCCCTGTGGAGTTGGGGAAATTACCCTAGAACACTCACCATTATAGTTGTGTGATCAGTGTATGGATACCAACCATTTTTCCGATTTTCCCATCGATACTAATTTCTTTATACATCATCTTGTGTCTTTATCTATTCCCAGAAATGTTGTTGTGGGTGTATTGAGTTTTAATACCCTTTATTTTAATGATGATTTTGATTTGTGTCTCTATGGTAATTTGGATTGAAATACTGTTTTTGGGTCTCTTTTGAGAGGTGTTTCAGAAACCTAATTTGGTGTCCCCCTATTGTATTTGGTTTTCGACTATGGCATATTGTCCTCAAAAGGCTAGTTTTATTTAGTCCTTAGGTTTTCTTATTATCTACTATGTGGCCCCATAATGAGTTAATGAATTATTGAAGTGTTTCCATTGTTGAATCCCCAATGGATGATCCTCCAGTTCATCAATGTATGAGCAATTTTCTTAGTCTTAAAAGTTACATAATTTTCACTTCTTTTTGGTTATGTGAATCCTTTCTTAGAAAGACGAAATATTTAGAATTGAATAAATTAAATCAATGTTTCCTTGAGTAATTTTGTTGTTTAAAGGTGAATATTGACACATGTTATCTTAAAAAACCTATATAGAAGTGGTGAAGGAAACATTTAGGTGATATATAAGTAATAAATCCAAAATGTTTATATTAACATCTATCATAAATGGTCTTTGAATATTTCCTTGGGTTCTTCTCAGAATGTTTTTTTTTGTTAGGACTAATGTTTGGTAAATCTGGTTTTGAGATGCAGTTATGGCTACTCACTGTAATCCAAAAATATTAGTGATTCATTTCATGTTCTCTCTCCTTATATTTTCAATTTCAGTTACAATAGTAATGTTTTGTGACACATTCTTCTCATATGTTATTTTAAAGGTTGTGTAATCTTACTCAAATACCTTTATTTATAATAAGGGTGTTTTTGCAATGGGAAAGTCTAAATTTCTATGTTCTACATGAAGATTCCCTCTTTGAGTTCCTTCTTCTTTTGTTTCATGTTTGGAGTGAAATGGATGATTTTTATGCATCTTTTAAGACCAATTTCGTTAATATTACATGTTGTTGAAAGTGGATGTTATATTGTACCATGTTAATTTGTGTTTTCTAGATCACGGTAAGGTTGTTTGTGGAACCATTAGGTGGAGATTAATTTGGAGGGTTTGATTATTAACATTGAGGCAGGAGATTCTTCAATCAATAGAGCTCCAGACATAGGTCCCGGAGTGAAGTTGGCCTATAGTCTAGACCCCCGAGGTGTGTATGTGACCATTTTCCATTTCATGTCTTCTATTTTAGAATATGGGGACTATTATGCTTTCTATGTGGAAGTTTCATTTATGATGGTCCCATGTGGTGGAAAAGATACAGGTAGCATATTCCATAACGTATGGACCTGTGTAGGTGGAACCTTCCAACCTTGGTTATAAAGATGCATGGCTATTCTGTTATCTACAACCTCTGTAATGGTACCCTATTTTGTGGAACTCTCTCTGTGGTTATCCATGTATGAGTAGCCTTGTATGTCTTTTTTTATTACAGTTTTTTTGGAATTATCATAAATTATAATTATTGTGGTGTAGTGAACCAAATAGTGTCTTTATGATTGGTTGGTATATTTTTTAATCTACTCTGTTTTCGTGATATATATGGTTGTGTTAGAATATCTCATGTTATCCCATATTGGGTGTCCCATATCGGTCTGTGTTCATCTGTTAAACTAGTTGGTCCTTATTGTGGAGAGTCCTTGTGGGCCTTCCCTTGATGGTGATTTGGTTTAGGTTCTAATTATGACATTGAAATTGGTGGTGTTGTTGGACATGCCCCATTTCAAGTCTCTTCTATGTGTGAATTTTGGGATTGGAGTGTGACAAAGAGTTTCTACATATTAAGGATATGAAAATATTCAGTGTGATGTGGTTGATCATATTTAATGTTCTAGGCATGTGGGGTGGGTTTCATTTGTTGATGAATGGGATGTTTCAGCTCAAGATGATGGATTGCATGTGGTGAAGTTACATTTTCAAGGACTTATCAACTAGAGATGTTAAAAATCCTGGGGGTGGTTGGCTTATAGAGAAGAGTCCATCTCAGCCTTCTGAGACAGAAATGAAAACCTATATTCTTACTGGTAGTGTTATTTTCAATTTTCTTCTTTCATTCATTCATGATTATCCTTGTGATGTAATGAAGTAAGAGTTTATTTTGTAGAATCAACCATGAGAATGATTTCATGGTGAGGAAAGCATTATAATGGAGGGGATTATTACATCGAGACTACAGAAATAATTTCATTTTATTACTTTGTCAATCATTGAAATATTTGGTTGTGGTGTGGGACGAGCCCCAGTATAAATTTTATGTTTTCACTGATAAATGATCGTTTTGTTTGTAATAGTAGAGGTCACACTGGCAGAGCACATATGGACACTACATGAATTTTCCCAGGTCAATATGCCTCGTGTCTGTTGTTCAAAATAATTATATAAAATTCTATGAACAATAATTAAATAAAATTAAATTCGTGATAAATTAATATAAAATAAAACCATAAATATGTAATAAAATCTAATTAAATATTTTATTGGTAATAATAATAATTTTATTTGATAATAATATTATTATTATCATTATTATTCTTATGATTATTAGTGTTATGGATATAAATTGTATTAAGTGAATATTTTTATTAAAGGAATTATTATTATTATTATTATTCATATAATTTTTATCATTTTTATCTTGTATTTTTATTTATTTTAATTGTTTATTAGGGATTTGGATTTCCCCCATGTAGATCCACACCACTCTCCATCCTCCCATGATTCCAAAACCCCCACTGTATACCTTCATCACACCGCACCCGTCCCCATGGTTAACCCCTTCACACCATTAACCTCGTGTAGCCCCTTTATGCACAGCCTCCTCCATTAGTCCACCACATCCTATGTGTGTTTCCCTCCAACCACCAGCCTCCTTCCCTATGTGGTGCACCAAAACTGGAGACCTCTCTCCAACCGGTGCTACTCCCTTCCGGTTGATCTTCTCTGATGGCCATGACCCCTACCAACAACCTTCCCCCTAGCAACCCAGTCACACATCCACATTCTAGTAGTCACCCCTCGGGGTAAACACCCATTCATTTTAGGGTATTATTAATCTTCATGGGGTTCTATTAGGGTCTAATCTTGTGTTTTTTGTGTATATTTCACCATCATATGGTTTCTTGGGGTACAGTCAATGTTCAATTGTAGTTTCAAAAATATTTTCAGAAATTTCTTCATATGTGGTATGTTAATCAAATTTTTAAAATTATTAGTTGATATTAATTTTTTTATTTTGATATATTTAATTTTTTCTAGGTTTAAATTTCAGGTGTGAAATGTGTTTTATAAGGTCATGACATACTTTTATTATGGGGAACGATTTTATATTGGGAAATTGGAAATGTTTTGTGTCTAATTTATTTTGATGTTGTTTGGAAATTCTTATGTGTTGTTTTATGGGTGAGAATCACTATTTCAATGGAACTAATGGTGAGAATTATTTTAGAAATTGGAAATTGATGAATAATGTAACACTTTGGAAAACTAGTTTCTATTATAAACCTTTAAATATGACCTGATAATTGTTTAAATGATTAACATCATTTTTTAAATAAAATTGATTTCTGTTTATGTATTGAATAGAATAGGGCGTGTCCCATGAGAAATGGTTAGATAAAGTGTGTTATTTTCATGTGTTTATTTAAAATGGATTTCATGAACTTCCCAAATGGTTAAAAATGTACATAAAAAATATTTGTGGTGTGCGTTTATACATAAAAGAGATTTTTTAGTTTTTTTGTGTAAATACAAATTATAACACATTATATTTTTTATAATAATTATTTATGATCTATTAATTTTTATGAATGGTGGGAACATGTTTTAAAAATTGTGTAATTGTTTTATCAAAATGTATTTTTCTTGTCGATCATATTTGAGAATTTTCTTGTAGAGTGTATGATTTTGAACTATTATTTGGGTGATTAAATGGTGATATTGGTATGTGTAGTGTTTTTGGATGTCTTGTGTGAATTTGGAAACATTTTTTAATCCTTTTTTTATTATTAGACTATCTTTTATTATTGTAGATTGTTTTGGTCATTGCAGTGTGTACTTGAGTTATCGGCAACAAAGGCTGACACGTATATACATAAGTATGCATGGATATATATGTATCATACATATACATGTTCCCTCAGGGAATTGGGAATACATACATTGGTTCATTGGGTATATATATATATATATATATATATTTGAAAATGTATATGCTTGAAGGTGAGAAAAATTTGGATGCCTAAATCAAAATTTTAATACTTTGAGGCAAGTCCCCTATGTTTACACCCTTAAATTAATTTACATAATTTCATGAGTGTTTTAAAAAGTATATTTCTTTATTAAATAGTATATTCAAGCTATGAAAATTGTTTTTCATGTTTGGTGTTGGAACTTCTTTAATTTTTAGGTTCTCTTGTTGTGTTGAAATGTGTATTTTTCATTTAAATATGAACCTCAAATTGATTTAGAATTATTATAATTTTAAATACTTAAAAGAAGTTTCTAAAATTGGTTTGATTGTATCTAAGGTAATTTTGAATATTATGGTGTGTATTTTAGTTTCCAATTTTTATAAAAATGAATATGTATTCTTGTGTGATTATAAAAAAGATATATTCCACGATTTGGAATTTTTGTAAAAGATTATGGGCATTGATCTGAATTCCTATTTAAAAAGTTATTTACACATCATAAATAGTTTTCACCGATTTAAGAATGTTTTCATGTTGTTTTAAAATGTTAAAAGCCTTTATTGTTAATTTTAATTTCAAATGTATTTAGAACATTAAACTGTTGCGAGGTCATGTTTTCTAATTCTAAGTAAATATTTTTGAGGTAATGGGTCCCTTTTGGCACCTTGAAATTGATTTTTAGTTGTGAAAATCGCATATTGAGGAATGTCCCATAGTTTTAAAAACATGTTGTGTATATTAAATGTGTTATTTGTTATATGTTCCATGTTAAGATGCTTTTGATTTTTTGTGTGACTTATAAAGGGGATTCACTCATGGATGGTGATCGGTTGTAAGAGGGTTGATGTGTTATTCGTTACAGAAATGATAATATCATACATGTTTTTTTGATAAAAATTCACCACCAGATGTAATGAAGCACTTGGTAAACATGGGAATCTCAGTGGGTAGAATAGGACTAGTTCCCTAGATGATAAAAAAGTACTTCATCCTAGTTTCGTGTAGAAGGATTAATTTTTCAATGCTAAATAAACATAATGATGACTTATTGGAGAAAAAAGGTTATGTTTGTGTTCACTAATAGTGGATAATGCATGAAAAAATAGTATTTTTTTGTTTTTATACCACACATCACTAAGGTATGAGGATCCTGGGTCCCCAAATAACACTAGCTACATTTGAATTTACCATGGTTCCTAGGATATGAATTTCAATTCAGATGGTTCATGCTTGCTATACATTTTTTTAAAACAATATTTTTAATCTAAATTGGTCTCCTTTAATTTTTAAATATTAATGAATCCACATTACATATTTTGTATATGATATGGAAGAGAATTTATTTTCAGGATAAAAAATTCTAGATATATGAATTTTAAAAGAATGAAATTTTTTTTTTTTGTCATATTTAAAAAAATAATGTTTTACATTTTCTTTTAGTGTTATGGCCATATGGATGTGGTTATACTCTGTCATTTCTACTAATCATATTGGTTCACACACCTATATTATAATCGTTATTTTATGGTCTAGTTTTGGATTGGTCCTACCATGATTTTGGGTTTTGTTCTGTGGTTAACCACAAGGTCACATTAGGTATATCTCATTACATAGTTTATTTCATTTTCTACTTCATGTTTTTTCGGTTCAAAATATTTAATTTTTAGTTTTGTTAAAGTTTAAGATAATTTATATTTCTTTTTTATAGTCCAAACCGGTCCCAATAGGTTTATATTGATAACCAACACTATTTTCCATCCCATGGGGTTCATGAATGACCATCAGGCCCTATCACATGCTGACTCGGGTTGTTGATTTAGGGTTGATGTATATTGGTTCAAAACAAACTATGTCCTTTAATGAAATAATTTTTTAATCATGGTTGACACTAGATATTCTCTCAATGATATTTTTTATTGAATGATATATTATAATGTGATGTAAAATAGGGAGGCAGTGGAATAATGTGTCATATATAGAGATATGTGCAGAGGGATAATGTTTATACCTATGGGAAATAGTGTGTACCATAGTTCTCTAAATCATTGGAAGAGGGAAACCTATATCCATTGTGGGAGTATTACATGTAATTAGAATGCTAGATCATAAAATTTACCAAAAATCCCAAGAGTAAATATAGATGCTTCCAATGTGGTTATATTGATCCCATATATTGAGACTGTACAAAACAACCTAGATCATGCAACAATTTCAACCTGATAGTGATTCATCAATGTTATTTCCATAGTGCTCCAAGGTCGGGTGTTTGGGACAAACCTCTTGTATCACAAATGGTGGGATGATGAAAATTGAATACATACCATTAGCAAAAATGTAGCTAGCCATGGTGATCCTAGGAATACCATGACTCCTCAAAAAGGGAAATTTCAATATGGAAATAATGAACAATATGTAGCGAGTAAAAAGTTTTATGGAGTTAAGTATGTGATTATGGATAAACAATATTGAATATTGATGATGAGAGGTACTTTTTTTAATTTTACCAATTTGAATGCTTTGTGTGAAATGATTTCATCAAAATAAATTATTTATTCTCATGATATTGATATTCTGGCAGTTAATATTGAGATGAAGCCTTCTATTTTAATAGATAAATTTATTATTGGTCCATGGGAATTTACTGTCTTTTTTTGTAAATTATATTATATAAAAATTTATAGAGATGATTCGATTTCAGAATTTTCTTTGGTTCTGGTGGTTTTATAATATATAATATAGTTATGTATTGGGAGAAAATGTTCATGGCTCATATCAAATTTTATAAGTAATAGGTTACCTTTATGACTGATTATGTGATCAATCATCTATTTAAACGTAAAAATAATTTTATTGTATAGAAAACTATAATTTTTGGAACCTGAAATTTGAACGATCTCATATGAGTTGGTAGTGTTGAATTTGGAATTTATGGATTACTTTTCTAATATAATTTTTCAAATGGTTATATATCAGTTTTGGGAAATTTTCCCCCAAAAATTCAATGTGTTTCAACTAACAACAGAAGAATATTTAATTATTGATCTCCTCTCAAGGTCAAAACTAACATCAATACCATATTAACTGATGGAACCATTAGAATTAAGGGAATTTAATGTGTTTTTAGAAGTGTTTAAATTGAATGGATTAAATTATCCTATAATTTCTTTGTGGGAATCACCTGTCTTGTTCATCAAAAATGGATATGGATCTCTTTGTTTGAGTATAGATTATTAGATGAATACCTATTTTTGGACTAATAGTAGTTATCCAAATCCATGCGTTTATGATCTATTTAAACAATTTGTGGGATCACAATGGTACCATAAAATTTACATCCTATCAATATATCATGAACTATGGGTCTAGAAAGTATATATTCCCATGTCAATTTTCATCGGTAGATATGGATATTAATAGTATGTGGATATGTACTTTTTTCATATGAATTCATTAAAAGTCATTATATAATTTTGGAATCTATAATTTCAATGATAAATATATATATATATATATATATATATATATATATTCCTTTATGGTGGTGTTTTTGGAGGAAATATCGGTGTATTCAAGGATATGGGTTGATCATGTGCCACATTTGGTTATTATGTAGATAATTATTTGATATACTATGATTTATTCAAAATTATCAATGTGTGATTTTTATAAAATATGTTGGTTTATTTGTCCATATAATCTATTCATATGTTTTTTTTCTGTATTAATAAAATTTTGAGGTTGTTCCCTTTAATGAACTCCTAATGTTTGTGTTCGAGATACGCAGTTTTCATGGATAGGTTTGTAATTACTGACTCTTTTTTCATGATTATTCATAATTATCTTCAGAGATGAATACATTTATAAGGATAACTTTATATTTATAAGGAATGTTGAATGTGATAATTCTTTTCAAGAGATAATTTTTTCCTTACTACAACAGCAATCAGGATATTTACAAAATTATAAGTACGGATAGTGGTGTATTATGATGATTCAATATCTCGGATGGTATTTTTTTTCATGAACAGAAGTCATGTTGTTTATTATGGCATGATATAGTCAAATATCCTTGTAAATAACTAACCGAAACATAATATTTAATTATCTATTGTAGTTCATGGAATGATGACATGGGCTCATTACTATTATGAGGATAAATTTATATATTCGTTTGATCATTTGAGTATAAAATATATATTCACACAAAGAAATTTGATCATATTAAATAGAATATGTATTGGCTATCATAAAATGTATGACATTAACATGATGTATACAGTGTGAAAAATAAAATCAGTGGAAGATTGATTTTTTTGGAATTCATATACTCAGGTGGAAAATGTAGATTTAGATCAGTGGAAGTTGATATTTCTCATACCTGACATGCACATGAATTGTGAGGACTGATGTAAAATTGTATTTTTCATTCTAGTTTATTCTGTTCCTGATTTTGTTAAAGTGATTAAAGAATAATAATGTTCTAATAAATGATGTTATTTGATGAGGTAGGAACTCAAAGGTGGGGACATATATGAGGGATAGAAGCTTCATGGGATTTCATGTTTTCTTATGTTCAGATTGTCCTATTGGTTTTCTGAAAAAACATCATCTTGTTTATAACAATTAGAGTAGGTTTGTTCATCCGAGAATATAGAATATGTATATATAATTGAAATCATAGTTTTTTTGTGTTAGTAAGAAAATAATTGTTTGTTATTTTGTTTAAATATTTCTCAAATGTCATTAGGTCGCGACATTTCAACTGGAGCCTACTGGTATGTTGCAATCATTACATAATCTAGTTGGTAAATGGGAGTAGAAATACATTGATTTTGAAACAAGTGTCCTTAGATTGGTTCAAAAACACGATTCTATATGGGAGATAGTGGATCTCCTGAAAAATTCATTCCATTTCATCACTATTTTTGAATATCATATGGTGGATGAATTTTCTCAGATATATGTATCTAAGAATTTTTCAAAAAGAAATTGAATAAATTTTTGATTGTATCTCTACAAGAATCCGAAGTTGCATCTCTTTTCTATAAATAAATTGTGAAGTGCCTTATGAAATTGATTCCAATGAGTATGTTGTATCATCCTTTGATGGATAGAAAATAAAAAAAGATGATATAATCATTGGAAGGAATTATGTATGTATACATAATGGATTTTGGTGGCTCATTGGAGGGATATTTAACGTTAGTTTATTTAATTTATAACATTATTTAAAAAGACATGTTATATAAGGATTTTTAACTAGAAATATATATGTCTCCTTATCAGTATCAATTATGTTTGGTGCAAGAAGGTGGGACATCACTTGTTGTCCTGAGTATTTTCAAAGATAAAATAGAGATGATTCATTTAATTATGGAAATAATGGAGGGGGATAATATTCATAAATAATTATAACAGTTGTGGTGCTATATTCAAAGACTCAGCTGGTCAATGTCAGGGATGCTTCTTTGTTGGTTGTGGTCACTCCCCATCCCTGGAGGCAGAAATACTCGGCGTCATTCATACTATTGACTTTGCTCTTCAGAGAGGCTGGAGAAAGTTATGGGTTGAATGTGATTCAACCACTATTATTCATGCAATCTAGAATGGCAACATTCATCTAGCCTGGTCTCTCAGTGCTCGTTGGATGAACTGCCTTAATTTGCTCCATTGGATTGACTATATAGCTACTCATGCCTACCGCGAAGCAAATGCCGTTGCTGATGCTCTAGACAACCAAGGGGTCCATCAAGGCATGACTTGGATGGATGTTGTCCCTTATGAAATTTAATATCTTTTTTATAGAGACTGTAAAAAAATCCCATCCTTTCGCTTTTTGTAATTTGTTTTCTGCCTATCAATAATATATGCTTTGGTCTTTGACCAAAGCATTACCTTTTAAAAAAAACATGGCATATATTTCTCAAATTTATATAGTAGCTTTATAGATTATTGAATGGTTTGGTGAGGTGGAATATGTGATTGAATTTCCTCCATGGATCAATTAAATGTATAATGTGTTTCATGATTCTGAGTGTAAATAATAATAGGCTAAATTTGGATATGTCAATTTATGGGATCACATTTTCGTAAAGCAGAATGTCTCATTTCTTCATATACCAAGGTAGATTTGGGATTGTAATGAAAAATTATTGCATTAGAAAACCACGGGTGTAGTGTGGGTCTTGTGGAAGCATGGTCAAAATGAATAGGAAACATAGGAATATAATAAAAAAATGGTTTGGAAATGTTGAGAACACTTTTAGGCTAATGGGAGTTTCCTTTTTTCTATGTAAGGAAAGGCCATGGTTGGGGAGAATATAGATATTCGAATTTCAAGATAGTATCCAATTCATTATGTATTGTATTTATATAATTTATTTGCGTGATTTTTTGGAGGATTGTGAAGGAATTATTAATTTTTTTGAGACATTATGTAGGTGACCAATTTTGTAATGGTTGGTAAAAACTATGAAACTCCTATAAAAAACTATGAAGTGAGGGGAAGTGGAATCTCGGTAAGCGTATGTTTAGGAAGAGACATAGAGCTTTTGGTTGTTTTGAAGATGGTTTTTCAAACCATGTGTCAAAACAATGAAATGTTCTTCTTACGGAACATTCTAGACCACAATTAGCACATGGATTTCCTAATTGTGTGTACTAAACAAGAAAAGAAAAATGTTAGTACCCAAAGTTTAGGATCTATCTCATTTTTTCAATAATATAATTTTTTCCCTATATTGTGACCCTAACTGGTTTTATCTCATACCAATGGATGTGGAGACTTGTAGTTATGATATGGAAGTGGTCAGCTAGGAAATGTTGGTGTATTGAAGGATAAATTTCAAAATTTTTTAATGATTATATGTTGTATTCTTATATATCCATTTATTAATTCTATTAGATTCATATATCTGATATTTTGGGGATATATCTCTGTTTTTTATTCCAATAATGATTAAATTTGGGTGTTTTGATGTTATGAAAAAATATCTAAGATGGTTTTTTAAGATAAGACACAATATTGTTGACGAAACTTTTCCAATGTCCGTTTTTGGAATAAATTATATGGTTGGTGGCTTCACAATAGACACACATTATTAATATATGAATTCGGTGACAAAGTATTATTTAATTTACTAAAAATTATATTGAAAATGATATGAAAACCATGGTATAGACCCTCTATAGTGATGGTATATGGATTTTTGGATATTGGTTATTGTGTAAAGTGATGTTTTTAAATTATATTTTTAAAAAATGCATTTATTTGGATTCAGGGAAATGTGTGGATTGATAATTTTTTGTAAAAAATTGAGTTTTTAAATGCATTAAATTTTTTAGTTTTAAATGGTTTTGGAATACTTGTTTTTTTAGTTCATGATTTTTATGTTACCTTCAATATAAGGCATGCTAAATTGGAGAACATGTCAAGCGACCCTGGAGAAGTGGTTTGTAACAATGGGAAAGAAGAATATTGGACACACAGTGATGAATTGGTGGATGGACAAGAAAACTCAAACTATAATGGAATTGTCACCAACAAATGCATGTATGGCTCTATGTGTGTGTGTGAATCATTGAATTGGTATTACAAAAAGGAATGTGAAATTTTTATAAGGTTTTTTTTGTATCATTCCACTAAAACCAATTTTTTATGAAAATATATTAATTTTATAATATAAATGTTTTCAATTTTTCATATATAATTTTCTTGTAAATATGAATGAAAGTTATATAGTAGTTCTTTTAGTAATTATGTCATGTGGGGAAAACCTACGAAGTTTAATTACTCACCCCCTGATGGGAAAATTGTTGCATTTGAAGATATTGTCTATTAGGAATCAATTAAAAGGAATGTGTCACATTTATTTAGTGGAACTTCATGATAAATCATGTTGGATAATGGAGTTAGATTGTGGTGAATGTTTGGAGTTGTGGTGTCATTTCCTTTGATTCATTGATATATCTGATTTAGTCTTCCTCATTGGTACGTTGATATTGGTTTTTGGGTAGTTTGGTATTGTTGTCTGTTGGTTATACATTTTATTGTGTTCCATTGTTATGATGAATCATATTTGTGTGGGTTGGTTATGGTATACACGGTTGTGGTTGTTTTATTATCTAATGAAATATATCATCAAATGGTATTAAATCCCCAGACATATATATTAATCTTTTGATGTATTGGTGATGTCCCCTAAGACCAATTGGCAGTTTCTCCACCACAAAATGACATATCAAGTTGAGGGATATTTATATGGATGTTACAGTCTGATCCATAGAAGGGATACTTATATTACAAATATAAATGTGTTCTATCGGCTAAATTTTTACTATTTGAAATAATTCATGATTTTTTTCCATTTTTGTTTCTATGGAATGTACAATCACAAGACTATTATCTATTGAAATGTAAAGTAAATTAGTGGAAAACAAATGAGGAATGTATTGATGAATGGAAATTATAAATAAATGATAAATCATTCTAAGACAATGGGATGTTTATATAATAAGGTTAATCTGTCAATCATGAATATATTTCAATGCATTTGAAATATTTATAGAATTTATATAAATTTTATTTAAATATCAAAATAATCCCTAGTATAAATAATAAAATCATGTATTTATGATATCTATGTACTAAGATGAAATATTTTGAGGATATTTCAAATTAATTACGTTGTGGAGAACAAAAGTGGATACAAATATAGACAAGGTGTTAAAATCCAATGTGAAATATATAGCGGGATTCTTCAACGAATTGTAGAAACTTTTAATGTGGATGAAATATTCACATCATTTATTATTTCTACAATGGATTTCCATAAACATATGGAATAATTAGGAAAAAATTTTGTTTTCTATCAATATAAGGAATGAATTAAATGATTTTTTTGTGAACTTAATCTACAATAAAGATTTCATATTTTATGAGAAGCGTCCAATAAATGGTTTCCCTTGTAGCTTAATAATTTATGGGAATGATACATGAAATAAATTAGTTTCTTAATTAAATGAAATAAATTTTTTCCATGAGGATTAATGAAGGATGAAAGTATATATATAGAAAAGCATTTTCCAGACTAGTTATTGGGGATATAGAAACAATAGAAAAAAAATCTAATTAAATAATGTAAACTGGTGATATTATTAAGATTAAAATTGTGAAATTAAATGGATTAAATAAATTTATTCAGAACATTGATATTAATTTTTTTTATTTCCCTTTATGTGAATTAAAATTTCATTGATATCTGGTTTTTGAAATACCACTAAGAAAAAATGATCTATTTTTTCCTATTAAAATAATTTTATATAATTTAATAGTCACCTCATAGGTTATGAAATGATTCATGATTATAAGAAAAAATCAATTTTAATTTATTATTTTATATACGTTTGTAAAATGAAGTCGTTTTTTTATTAGGATTTAAATATTAATAAATTATTTTGAATGTAATATGATAAGCTTTATATAAAAGCCTATTTTTATTTTCATTATTTTTTTTTAAACTGGTAAAATGAATTAATCTGAATTGATGAATTAATTTAATATATAATATCAATATATGTTAAATTTTTAATTAATTTATGTTTTATCCAGAATAATAACATTTTATTAAATAATGTTAAACATTTTTTTTGTGGAAAAATTCATTTTGATAAAATTATTTGTTAATTCTATTTATGATGTTTATTTAAAATGAATTTATACGATTTACAGAAAAATAATCATTTAAAATATATACTATATTTTTATTCATTATCACATATTTTATTTATTGTGGTGATATTATTTTTCTAATAATTAATTTTAATTATCATAAAAAATATACCATAACTATAGTTAAACTGTGTTTCTCATACTGTGGGGGTAATGTAAGGAATATGGTAAAAAAATATTACAATTAAACTACATTATTTTTATTGGTTGTTGGCATGTAAACAATATACTTATTATATTCAATACTTTTCATCTTTTTAGATATATGACTTTTATATATATTAATATATGTTAATCATTAAATAAATTATAAATGTTTAATCTCCCTCCACTATAACTGCACAACACATATCCTCTCATTCCCAAATATTAGAGGTCATATATCTTATAAAATTAAAAATATGATAATTTCAAAAAATACCTCATCACGTAGATGTTTTCATGGATTTTAAAAATATTGATACATTCAGGAAACAAATAAGAATAAGGTTTCTTAATGAATTAATATTTAACATAATTGAGTAAATACAATTTTTTTAATTACACACTATATAAAATAATTCATCCATTAAAATATGATTAATCTAATATCAATAACATACTATGATATAATTATGACGATGGAAAAAATGTGAGTTAACACTTTTCCCCTAAATGGGAAATAGGTGTATTGTTACATAATAAACATGTTTTATCGGCTCTACAAAATGATATGATTGATGATCCATTACCAAAATACATGGTTAATTATAATGATTTATTTACAAATAATATATTAAATTTATTATATAAGTATGAGTATATAATGAAAAATTATTAGTCTCATTTCTTTTGTTATTATCCCAAGGTAATGATGTAAATTATCTTGCTAACGAATATACAACCATCTCGGCAAACCATGTAGTTCAATTTATAAATATAAATTATTCATATATATTTATATATATTTATTTTGAGAATAAAAATGATATCAATATCTTTAATTTCATATAGAATATTATTAAATAATGATCAATGAAACAGAATGGAACTTCTAAACATAAATTTTAATAACGATAAAACAATTAAACCTCAGAAATAATTTTCTTTATTATGAATTATTAATATATGGTTGAGTAAATATAATATATGGATTACATATATCATTATTTGTACATATTTGTTTATTCTATAATGTTATATTAAATTTATTTATATTATACAGGTCGATACTATTATTGTTACTAAATTTAATATTTGATGTAAAGGTTTTATGTTTAAATATCATTTTTGCAGGGTTTGATCATTCTTAAATTTTTAGTTATGTAATTATATGATGTATCATTGAGAAATAACATAAATATTATTCTCATACCCATCATTCTACATATTTGTTATGTTGTTTTATTTTAATACATTATGTACACTTTATAATGAAGGAATTTGTCTTACTAATGATAGATGTTATATTATCTCTATGGTTTGTAATATTTTTATTTCATTTCTATATTATCACTAAAATATTTGGATTAATGTTATTAAAATTTAAGAATGATATTTTAAATTCATTTTAACAAATATTTTATAATCAATGAAATGTTTCTGAAGGAATCTAAATTTTTTAAATTGTGGAATTTTGAAATTGTACCAAAATATTGAAATGGATATTTTTTGATGCATAATGCATGAATCAATTTTACAATGATAATAATTAATATTTTCAAAGATTTTAAATTCACATGTTGAAGTGGATATTTTTATGAAATGATTTTACATAATATTTTTAACATTTAATTCATTTAAATAAATGATTTCAAAATGAAAACAATATCTTCCTCAATATATGAGTCACAAATAATATATTTGAAATTTTATTATATGATAACATCTTTAGATACTACTTTTGAATACCAAGGGATTTGATTATCTGAAATCATCATTATTTAGTATATGCATAGTTTATGATTATTTTGATGAAATTATTATGAATCCCAATTTTATTCCATTAGGATACGCAATGATGAAAATATATATGTTTTCATAATATTTTCGAATGAATTTGAATATAATATAATTGTTTTAATGATGGATAAATTATTTCATTCAATGGATATAATTAAAAATTAATTTCTAAGGAGATAAAAAGTTCTATGATATGTTACCATATTCCCAAAATGCACATACATACTAATTTTCCCCATTATTGAAAAGAAGAGACACATTAAGTTATCCTAGGACCTATGCAGGTACACGTGTGGTAGTACAAAGACTACCATGTTAATAATTTCATTGTCTTTTTTATTAACATAATATATAAAATGTTGTGATTTTTAAACACTTAAGGAAATTATTTTATAAAATGATTTAATTGAAATGTTAAACTATTATAGAACAAAATCATTTATATATTTACTTTTAATGTAATTTAAACTACCAAAATATATTCCAGGACACATGATTATTATATATTATTTAGATCATTGAATTTTAAAAGGGTAATCTCATGTAATCAGTCCGTAGTTCTCATGTAACTCATAAATAATCATTTTTATGTCCCTTATTTTCCATTACTGAGAATACTATTATAAACATTATTATGATTCCTTTTCAGATTAATATTAAAAATTCTTCGTGTTTGATATATTGAATAATGGTTTTGTTGGTGAGGAACAAATTTTCATACGATGTTGATATTTAATTTAAATTTTATTTATTTATAAATTCATTTAATGAAACTAATCCATTGTGTTTTATTAATCGATTTTAAATATATATAATTGAAAAATCATCACACATCATTTATTTTCACACAGGATGTTGTGATATTAGATTTGTATTGTTTTCAAAATCATTACATGCTACAATGGAATAGCATAGTGAATGTCCATTGTAAATCCCGCGGGCTGTATAGGATGCCACTTTTAAAATAGGACTCATTTCTTTTGGTGTATGAGTTCATTATAATAATTTAATTTCAAGAAATCAATTTTAATGGGATTTATTTCATTCCTTAAGAATACGATATTGTTCAATATAATTTTCAGGTATCTATAGAAAATAATATCTTAATTCAAATTATGTAGGAAGCTAAGTTTTATTCTATGAAGCATGAAGAGGTCTCGAGCTACTGTGGTCAAATATAATAGTTCTACATAATAGGTAACTATTCCTTTTTAGAAAATATTTACAACTTAGATGCATTAAGATTTTATTTGAAGGTATAATGTACTTTTGGTTATTGGTCATAAGTTAATCTACTATAACTATGATAAAGTCCTTCAATCATTTCTTGATTACAAATCCTTATAGTTATCAAGTTTTGAAATAATGATTTATTATGTTCATATACCCCTACTTTTGATCACTACCCTTGGTCATTTATCTACACATGGAAAGATTAAATGAAAATAAATGAATAATTCAAATTTTTGTTAAAATGCTAAAAAAATTGAGATTAAAAAACTAAAAAACGTGATTTGACTTGTGTTAATAATGGGGATGACCATTCAATTAGGAATAAGAAATGCAAATATCAATTAATTGCATACATTATATGTAAATGGATGAAACACAAGTTTATTGACAATCAGTGAAGATCGAAGGTGATGGTATGAAAAGGGAATGAATATGTTGTTGAAAAAAACCATGATTATTTTATCAAAAAGAATAATGATAAGATGATAATAAATTTAGATTTTAGGGGGTAAGAAACAATATAAAAAACAAGGGTAATAAGAAAACCATGTTGAACTTCTTTGGAATATCTCTTAAATCTCCTACCCTACTACATTATTTATAGGTGAAAACATACATGATGTTTAATGGGATTAACACCGTGCAATAATGAATAGTATTTTCCTCCATGGATTTTGAATATATGTGTATCTGATTCATATAAATTCTTATATTTGATGATTTGACTCATTTTAGACCATGTACAAGAGACTCATTACATGTTCCTTCCTTTTAGCTTATTTTCCTTAATGGGAAGTTATTTAACTGTTTAATGATGTGTATGATCATATCACTAATGATACTGACATCTTAATATATATTCTATCATATTTTTTTTAAGAATTTACTGCCAACATGAGGATGTTTTGAAACTATAATTCACATCATTTAATGTTTTTTTACGAGGTATAATAGAAATTTTTATTCCTTTTGTTCATTATCTCCATTGAAACATCATAAACTTGTTTTCTATAAAATACATCAAATAAAAAATGAATTGTTGAAAAAATCATTGAAGTACTTAAATAAAATACCCAATAAAATATTATATTATTTAGAATTATAAACATCAACTACACTTGAAATCATCCTTGTCCTCATGAAAATGGTATCAATAATGACTTCAAAAAGGCATGAAATTCATTGAATAGGAAACATTCATTATGCCCCTGAATATAAAAATAAGTCCATGTAGAAAAGAATATTATTCTAAATCATCCTTATATATAAAATATATTATTACTCGTATAATGTCTCTTTATACTAATCATAGTATTTTATTTAAAATCACTTATGGTATCATTAATTATATACTAATTTTCAATTTACAGAACATTTATTTTATCCACTCATCACTCAAGGTAGCAATGTAATTATAATTTTTAACACACCTTTTGTACATGATCATATCCCTAGGCCTGCATTGTTTCTGTCATCTACACAATGTTATTAGAAGTTCCAAATTATTCAAGAGGGCTTCATCAATTAGGTTCTAATGACCCAAAAGTTGTGGGTTGGTGGGTACAAAGTGAAAATCATGCTCAAAATGATGGATGGATATAGAGTATAGTGTATTAAATTCATTACAAGTTTAGTATAATTATTCACACATGGTAATAATGTCTACCAACCCAACATCTCATTTGAATCATTGAATATTTCATACATGTTGGTGAAGGGTATATTATTCCATTAATTTTCATTTGTATTTTCCATTTTTAGAATTCATGTCTACGAATGATCTGATATCTATCCCCTACCCACATATGACCCATAAGGGGATTAACTGATCTATAAATGGGGGTTTTTGATCTTTTAATTACACAACCCATGTTAATTTGTTTTTTGTTTTTCATTTTTTTAATTGGAGATGATAGAAGTGATTTGCTACCATTTGTACACGGATCACAATCAAATAGTCTGATGAGAAATATAATTCATCATTGTGATAGAATTATTCAATACTTCTTGAATGCCTTCGTCAAATCTTTTCAATGTATAGTCATACATTAAACAAAGAGAAGGTTAATAAGTGGTAATTTTCATTGAATAGAATCATCCAAAAAGGCCATTCATGGCTACTCCAGTCTTAAAAATGGAATGATACAAGTTAGTTCTGATGAAAAAATATTGTCTGATTAATTATTTCATTATCCATTTTAAAAAACTTCTAGTTCATTCATAGCCTTAATAAGATCACAATTCGTATTCTGAGTGGATTACATTTCCCATGTATCACTCATGAAATACTCTAAAAAATAATACACAATTGCAGGCTTAGAAACCTCTCAGGAATGTGAATAAAAATTGAAATTGGAAATCAAAAAATCTATAATTCCAAATAATAAGTCAATTAACCATAATTCTAAAAAAATTAATACATTAATTAAATATCTATACATATAAATGATTGAGAAAACTAATTAGTGAAAAATCACTGATTCTAACAATTCATAACGTAACATTATCATTTATTAAAAAGAGATTGATGTTTTTTATGTTTAAATCATATATTTAATTTTAAAAAAATCTCCATGGATAATGAAAACATTCAATTATTTAACTATATTCATAATGAAACTAAGAACATACATCACCATTATTAGAATGAGATAATTACCATACTACCAAATGAATTATTTTCAGAGTGTTATATAATATAATTCATAGGAAAATGATGTGGAAGATTGAAAAATATAAAAATGAGGGTATTGAGAGTTTCTTATATGAAGTGGAATTCTATAAGGTAACTAGGGAATCTTTGATGTTGAATCTAGGTCCCTTAGAAAATGGTTTTAAAATATCATGCACTATATGAAACATTATTACATAGAGTATAAGTATTCATTAGAATAAAAATAGGCTAGGGTAATGAATAATGAGCATGAGAATAAAATTTTATATAAATTTAGAATATTTTTACATTGAAAAATAAAATGGAATAAAATGAAAATAAAATTACTATTGAATAATGACTCAATCTAGACAAGAGATGAATAATGGGTTTCCTACAATGAATAGAAAACTAGAATGTCACCTTCCAGACTGATGGACCCAAATATGTTGAATTGATGTTCACTAGTTCAGTATCACCCTTGGTATCTACCTCTAGTAGTGGTAGTTTCCTCTATGTCATGGGATATATTTATAGGATTGGTTACTTTAGGATATGTGTGAGAGTGAATCGAATGTTAATGGAATGGTATGAAAGGTTGAGGTTGTTGTTTTTTGTGCATGAATTTATTATGATAGAATATGGTTTTTATATTTTGTTTAGTCCACACATTGAAAAAGATGTTTTACCAGAACAGATAGTGGTACTGGTCCATTGACAAACATTGAAGTCAAAGAGGACCTAAAAAACTATTAAAAAATTGAATGATATGAATATCAATCAACATAAAATGGTAAACAAAATAGTACATTTATATATATATGTTTGAGTGATGAAACACAAAATATTAAAATACAACGATGAAACTATGAAATGAACTAGACCTATCACTAACAGTACACAATAAAAAAAGTGAAAATGAGTGACTATGATCAGTCATGAGAACCAAAAAATCCCCTCCAATTTCAACTCGCTATTGTTTAGTGGTGGTGGTGGTTGTTTGGTTAGATTATTTGAAATGGAAGAAGTAGTTGTAGATTTAATAGAAAAAAAGGGTGGATTCATGGTGCTATACAGATGGGTTGTGGTATAAAGTGGATAGGTATCAATCTAGAGTGGCACCGTGAGTCTGGAAGATGGTTCTCCAAATGGAACCTTTGTGGTAGTGGTAGTGTCCAACCACTTTCCCCATTGGGCCAACCCAGCATAGTACACCTACTAGGTAGTGGTGTCATAAAGCTCGGAGGGATGAATGGGGTTGGATGTGTTTAGTGTGGGAATGGTTGATGATGATGGTATGATAGAGGCAAGAGGTAGTGGGGAGTCAGTGGTAGAAGATTGTGTTGGAAGTGTGGGTAAAGAATAATGCATGTAGAAAGGGAGGTACAAATGAGTTGAGATCCCTTACATGGCATCCAAGATTCATATCTACATATCCCATAGATCTAGAAAGGAGTAATGTGTGGATGGACTAGTAGTTTATCTAGTAGTGGTAGGGGTAAGGATATGGGTGGTTATAGAGAAATGATATTTTTTTGGTGGAGCATGATGTGGGATCGCTACTAGAGGAGGGTCTGTAAATGGTGCTACCTTATGAATGTCGGTTCCCAATTTTAGATATCTTCCTACCTCAAAAAAACCACCATCTTGGGAAAAATCATGATAACAAGGATATTTTTGTGGCCCATTGAGGTGAGTGGAAGATCCATATTAAAAAAATGATGTGTCCATCTTGGTGGATAATGAATGAACCACCCATCAGTGTCTCTATGATATGTTGTGCATGATGATTTTATTATTAATAGAATTGTGCCTCTATGTTGATGATTTTTCTTCCCATGGATGCTCCCTTGTTTATCACATCTACATAGATCACACTTCCATGTGACTCTTCCCAAAATAACCAGGAATGCATCAATTGTCATTAAAGTATATGTAAATATGGGTTATGAATGTTTGTGGATATAGTTATACATTGTTCATGTTCTATCTAATTCTCTCGTGCATTTATATTTTACAAATGCCTCAAATTGGGTATGGGTTACTCCATAAAATGTATCGAAAGGATGTCATATGCCAATACATCCTCTGTATAAGTACTCATGCCAATGTCAAACTCGATGAATTATAGATCATGCGGTTAGCTTCCTAAACAGTATCTAAGGCTATCATTGGCCACATGAAATGTATATAGGAATTCCCAAAACACCTCCTTGTATATCTCCTCACGTTGTTCGATAATTCACTCTAAATGTATTGTCTCTAGATGTCCGAAGATGTCATCATTTTTATTCAAGATGTAAAGAATAGACATTTCAATGGTCTTTTTCATTATTAGGGGCTTAATCTATATCCAGGGGAGGTTTACAGGGTACTTTCGATTGGATAAGCACGTGTGGGGATGATGATGGAGGTTCTATTTTCTTTATGATTACTTGAATTACGATGAGTATTTGTCTTCTATATATGGTGTGGCATATGATTTTGATGGTGGTGTGGAAGGTGTGATATGTTTTGGAATCATTTGTAATTTCTTTTATAAATCTTCTATAGATTCTAGCATGACCATAAATATTATTATACCAATAACTGTAGAATGTTCTGGTAAACCCTTCATGACCATTATCTTAGATGGATTAGATTCTATTCATTGTCATTGAATTTTATGTCTGAGTGAGATTCCTCATTGAACCATAAAATTACCTTTTACAAATTCAAATCTAATAATATTTCATCATAGAATCAGAGGACTAACTCCAAAATTCATTGGCAGATATCAAAAAGTATTCCATAAACTGAGAAATTATCTATAATGAATTATAAAACTTCCTCTTACATATCATGAAAAATATGTGCAATGCATCATTTAAACCTTTCAATATCATTACACATGGAGAATGACATATTCATGTAGGTGATGTGCTAATTGGACAATTGAATATGGTCTTTGAGTAATCCTCGAGGTGGAAT
Source organism: Viscum album (assembly GCA_963277665.1). Classification (NCBI taxonomy): domain Eukaryota; kingdom Viridiplantae; phylum Streptophyta; class Magnoliopsida; order Santalales; family Viscaceae; genus Viscum; species Viscum album. The sequence continues at coordinate 143,819,916 of OY728133.1, read as the reverse complement.
TCAGTCTAATTATATCCCAAAATACCCATAAAAATAGTACAATACTTGTACTACTAGTATTTATAAAATTTTATACCTAATGGGTATAGGGAAATGATATTTTCTTGTTTCTTTATTCAATCATCTGTAATCCATAGAATCAGTTCATCAAGTGATTGGTCATGTTGAGGTCAATTAATTTTAATTATATTTCTCCACTATGAGTATACAAATAATTGTATTTATTTTTAGTGGGATCACCAATTCAATATCATATAGGGATATGATTATTCATTCATTTATGTGATTTATAAAAACATTTATTTTGTCTTCATTCATTGGTGGTGTTATCAATCATTGTGGTTGACATTTTCGTTTTGTAACTTCCTCAAGTATAATCTTATGGGAACATACATTCAAATTAATCCCATTTATGTCCACCACTCACAAGGTATTTAACATCATGTGTCTCCTTAAGACAACAATAATAATTTCTAACTTCAACTTTATAATATCACAGTTGATGATTACAAAAAAATTGGTTGAAGCTCATATTTATGAACACATTAGAGTAGTAGGTAGAGGCTATAATTGCAATTTTGGTGGTTTAATGATTATGTGGGATAATGGTGGGAATGTACACATTATGATTTTTTCATTGAACAACACATCCTAAAAATCATATTCCTATTCTACATCTAAGAGTGACTCCTCATTATCTTCTTCTTCTATGGCCATGAATTCATTTACATATTGGGTAAGAGAGATGGCGTAACAATAAATGTAGTCAGACTATTTTTTATAATCATTAATGTGGAAAACTAAAACTTTTTATTCTATAAATCAAAATACATTACATCATTGATTCATATCTATCATATCATTTTATATGTATTATAATATCCATTTTATAATAATGGGGACATCACCTTCATTTTCAATGTTTAGATATCCAATATCTTTGTGAATTGTAAATTATAGGACATTAACAAATGTATCCCTATAAACTCCCAAAAGATTCTTCTCTAAATGATCTACAAGTTGTACATCTCCTCATGTTCAATTGAGATCTTGAAGCCCCAATTAGTGGAAAACACAGAATAGCATGATGTTGTTTCATTCTCCATGATTATGTTGTGCTCATCAAAACATACTCTCTCTAATAGAACATGGAATTGAAAAACATTTAGGTTATATCATATTTGGTATGATTATTTGATGAACAAGATGATACCATAATTCAATGAGTGAGATGTCACCAATATAGACAATATTTCATTTTTTTAAAATTGACATTTATGGTTTTTGGAGTACATTGGAATTTGGGCAATTTAATTTGGAAAGGATTTGTTGATATGAAGTTGTATGAACATCTCTAGGGTCATTATATATATTTTATCTTTTATGCATATCCATTCTATTTATTTAAATGGAAGTGGTGGATTGTATGGTTGTTAGAAAAACTAATTCTTTTGGTTGACCTGGTGTTTTGGTGTCTTCATCTGGTGATTCATCCCGATATGTTGCTAGAGGTGTCCCATAATCATTTTCTACTTTTTCTGGTAGTTTCTTCATAGGTTTTTTATTTTTTCATTCATAGCATCCACCTAGTTTTTGGAAATCCAAAATGATTCCAATTCTTATTAGAATAACCTTATATTTTTTCCATTGGTAAATTTTCATTTTACTAGGAATAGTACCTAGTAATATATTATACATGGTCTTTGAGATTTAATCCATATGAACATCATTACTACATAAGGTGGATCAATTTTTTTGAATCTATATTTATAGAGTACCCATTCACTGGTCATATTTTTGAACAAAAGTATCCTTGAGGTTATATATGTTACATTAGAAATGATATGAATGCTATTGAGGTCTTAATTGATCTGGTTGAAAAAATGTTGTTATTTTTTACATAAATGATGTGGTTTTACTTGTTACTGTGGAATTCATATAGGATTAATTGGAGGATACCAATGTGACCCTTTAATAAGAAATGGGGCTTGACCCCTTCTCTGTTGATAATAGCCTTTGTTGTTCAGAGGTGGTTATTGATACAACTAATATTGATTGTATCAACCCCAAATGATAAAGGGTTAAATGACTAAATGATATGACTCATGTCAACAAGGTGAACCTTTTTTCCAGGAGCCTACCTGATTAGAACTCCACAGTTAAAGGTGCTTGACCTAGAGTAGTGACCAGGATGGGTGACCTTCTGGGATGTTTCCCAGGATGAGTGCGAGTGAGGAAAAAGTACACTGGAATGGAAAAGTGTTGGCCTGTGGGGAATTTCATTAGTCAGATAACCTTTTCGGGCATGTGGGTGGGACCTACTGTGGGGCCCACATGTCTGCGGGGCAACTAGTGGGCGGGGCCTGTTTGTCACATTTGGTATCAGAGGTGGTACCCATCCTAAAGTGTGGTGCACTGCTAGGGTTGATATGTAGGGCCCACAACGAGGGTGTTGTGCTCTAAAGGGGGGTGATTGTTACATTCCCAAAAGATTAAGGGTTAAATGACTAAATGATATGACTAATGTGAACAAGGTGCACCTTCCTTTTCGAGAGATTACGTGATTAGAACTCCATAGTTAAGAGTGCATGGCCTGTAGTGGTGATCAGGACGACTGACCTTCTGGAATGTTTCCCAGGATGTGTGCGAGTGAGGGCAAAGTCCACTGGAAAGGACAAGTGTTGGCATGTGGAGGCTTTCATTAGGTAGATAATCTTTCGGGAAAATGGGTAGGACCTACGGTGGGGCACACGTGTATGTGGTGCAACTGGTTGGTAGGGCCGGGTTCAGGAGTCGTCAATACCTGACTGCAAGGCATAAGATGCTTCAAACATCAGGGCTCCAGCCAAAGGACTTGGAGTGAAGCTGGCGCGTGGTTTGGAACCCAGAGAGTGTATGAGACCCCGACTTTATTTTTTTCAACGATGTTAAAAGTAGAGGCGGTTTAAATTGTTTCTATGTTTGTTCCGCTCCGAATGAGTCATCTGGTTTCATAAGGTTTTCGCAACCATGTGGAGGCTTGTTTGTCACGTTTCCTTCAAGTCTTGGGGGTTGCGTCCCATTGGATGCAATCACTTTAGTGGTCCTTGTGGGTGTTTGTTGAGTAAATCTGTCCCATATCAGAATAATACTCATCCAGAAATGTGGAAATGATGGCATGTGGGTACTGTCATTAGTCAGATAACCCTTTCGGGCACGTGGGCAGGACCTACGGTGAGGCCCGCATGTCTTCGGGGCAACTGGTGGGTAGGGCCTATTTGTCACATTTGGTATCAGAGGTGGTTCCCAACATTAAGTTTGGTGCACTGCTTGGGTTGAGATGTAGGGCCCACAACGAGGAAGTTGTGCTCTAAAGGGGGTGATTATAACATCCCCAAATGATAAAGGCTTAAATGACTAAATGATATGACTCATTTCAATAAGGTGCGCCTTCCTTTTCGGGAGCATACGTGATTAGAACTCCACAGTTAAGCGTGTTTGGCATGCAGTAGTGATAATGATGGGTGACCTTCTTGGATGTTTCCCATGATTTGTGCAAGTGAGGACAAAGTACACTGGAAAGGATAGGTGTTGGCCTGTGGAGACTCTCATTAGTTTGATAACCCTTCAGGGCACGTGGGTGGGACTTTCGGTGGGGCCCACGTGTCTGTCCGACAACTGGTGGGAAGGGCCCGGTTCGGGAGTCGTCAATACCTGACTACGAGGCAAAAGATGCTTCAAACATCAGGGCTCTAGCCAAAGGTCACAGAGTGAATCTGACACGTGGTCAGGATCCGAGAGAGTGTATGAGACCCCAAATTTATTTCTGTCAACGATGTTAAAAGTAGAGGCAGTTTAAATTTTTTCTATGGTTGTTCTGCTCCGAATGAGTTTCCTGGTTTCATAAGGTTTTCGCAACCATGTGGATGCATGTTCGTCTCGTTGCCTTAAAGTCTTGGGGGTTGCGTCCAATTGGATGCAATCACTTTAGTGGTCCTTATGTGTGTTTGTTGAGTAAATCTATCTCTAATCTAAATAATAGTCATTCAGAAATGTGGAAATGCTAGTTTTCCTTGGGTCATGCTTTTGACACCCCGGTATTCAGGCCCTCCCTCCCCACCCCTTGTGGTGGGGAGTTTGGTCACCATCCTGAATTTTTCAACGTTTTGTATCCTCTGTTAATTATAGTGGTGGTGAGACCCACGATGGGTCTCATACAAAGGTCTATGGAATAAATCGGTGTTAGCCTTTCTTGAATGGTGGGGAGTCCGCCCGGACCTCCCCATGTTAGTTTTCTAGTCTCCCGTTGGGCTTTGGTAGGTTCTAAATGGTGGGGAGACCCACATCGGGTCTCACATGATTGTCTCTTTAATGAATCAGTGCTAGACATTTTTAATGGTGGGGAGTCCGTTCGAACCTCTTCTTGTTAGTTTCCAGTCTCATTTCGAGCATCAGTGACTTTTTAATGCTTGGTAGCCCCTCGGTCCTCCCCTTGTTGATCTTTTGCTTCTGTTTTTAAATATGGTTTGGTGATAAGTGATAAGAATGTTCAGTGGATGTGGTTTGACCTTATTTGATCATTCTATCAAAATGGTGTGGTTTCAGTTTAATAGTGTTTGAGATGTTTCGGCTTCTGAAGTTTGTTCTCATGGGTGCGAGAGTTCCCTTCCTTGATCAGTCAGCTGGAGGCATTCTAGCTCTTCAGGGCGGGCGACACATATCAAAAAGTCATTATATGAGTTTCTCGAAGATGTATTTGAGTCACTTTCTCTAAGAAAGATACTTTTTCCTCTTTTTTCTTGATGTTTGTGGGGATCCCCTTTGAACCTTTAGGGAGGTGGTTTTCTGTATTGGGGTTTGGTTCTAGTTGTGGCTTTCTAAGGATGAAAAGCATTATGGTGGAGAGAATTACCAAACCTGTCATTTCTAATTTTTTTAATTTAATAAAATATTTGGGTATCGGGTAGTTTGGATTGAGGCCCGACATAAAACTTTTGAGTTCTTATTTAAAAATGCATGTTTTGACCTTTACTACGTCCTGCACACCACGGTCGAAGTCAAGTGGCCTCGTATGAGTCGTCGTGTGACCCCGTCTCGTCACTACATGCCCTGTCATTGTTCATTCAATTAAATGAAATTATTTAATAATGAATAAACAATAATTAAGAGTTGTAAAAAATAATATAATATAATAATAGTCTGATGAAAATTTAAATTTATTATTTTAATGGTAATAATAATATTATTATTTGAGAATATAATCATTAATATTATTATTTATATTTTAGTTTACAATTATTATTATTTTATTAATTTTATTATTATTATTATAATTTATTTTATTTTCTTTTCTTTTCCTTTTAAGGTAAGGGCTGCACGACCCCTATTTTCGTCATCCCCCCCTCCTTCATGGCACACCCACCTCCTACCCACCCCCACCTTACACACAACCCCCTCACTCTCTGACCCTTCCCACTTCCCTCTCAGCGGAGCCCTAACCGGCACGAAGCCCCCCCTGTCGGCGCACTCTTGTTCCGAAGCGGCTCCCCTCCGGAGCTCCACACCGCTCCGACAAACCCCAGCCGCTGGTCCCCTTGACTTCCCCTCTCCCTCAGATGCCGGCCCCCCCATGCCTAGTTTGGCGAACCCCAGCACACCCCCCCCCCCCCGGTCCGGCCACCTCCCATTCCTACTGGCCGAACCCCATTGCAGTCAGAAGCACCCAAACCCCCTTGGCCTTCATCCTTTTCATTGCATATCTCCCGGAAATCTGACTTCCTCCCCACTGTTGTCTTTCCCTCCTCCCATAATGAACCCTGAACATCGTCCCCTTTATTTTCGGTAAACCCCTGTTTTGGTTTTCAGTTTATGGCCCTATTTGGTTGTCTACTTTCAGTTTCAGTTTCATTATCTTATCAGTTGTTTTGTGTTTGATATTTCGGGTAAAATCATTTCCTTGTGTTAGTTTTGATACCCAGACACCTATGCCAGCCCGTGGGGATCGGGAACACCCTTCGGGTCATGTCGCGGACTGGGTCGGATGGCGACCCGGCCTGGTTCGTGACAAAATGGTATCAGAGGGAGGTTTTCTCTCTTGGGTCATGTTCATTAGGGATAGAGTCATGGTAGACCTAAGTTAAGGCTGTCAGGACTCAACGTCCTGGCTATGAGTAAGGTTCCTGTCTAGCACACCTTGTGGCTGGACACAAGTTATCAAAGTATGTTGAGGATTGTTTGAGTTTTTGGTCCTTGCGGTTATTCTTTACTAAGGGAAATGAAAAGGGTATTGTCAATGGTCCTAGTGAGCTCTCAGGGTCTGGCAAGAAATGTGGAGTCGGGGATACTGTCCTCGAATACCCTCTGTGGCAGTGGCGTGATTGGCGTATGGATGCCAACCATACGTTCCGGTCACCCATTGACACAAGTTTTCTATTGCGTCGTTTCTCATCTCTTTATTGTGGAATCTTGGAAATTTCGTTTTTAAGTAAAAATGCATGGTCTTGGAAAATGTTTTCAAATGAAGCGCTTTAAAAATGAAATGGTGTGTGAGGTTTTAAAAGTGTGGGTTGGATGTTTTGGTTTTGAAAAAATTGGAAAGGATTGGTTTTTCTCCTTAGTTTTCTCGTGGGAATCCATATGCATGAGTGTATATGGAAAGGGAAAGGTTTAATGGCACGAGAAGATGAGTACCTGGATGGATATGAGGTGGGTTCCAGTGTGGAATGGGAACATGCATGTGCTTGGCCCATGGGACACCATTGGTGTTTGTACAACCCACTAGCTTGGCTATTTTTCAAAATGTTTAGTTAAATAAAAACAAAATTTGTGTTTTAGTAAACGGTGATTTTGGGTTGTGTTGTAGTATTTTTGAATTGCTGGATGTGAGGAGTTTCGAGCCGAGAATCATTTTTTTACTGATTTGTGACCTGAGTTTTAATTCTTATTTGTAAGTTGGTGTGCAAGCGTGTAGCTAGTTAACTCTTTTGAAAAGTACATTGGGGAGCCCTTTTAGTGGTTCCCCCTGCATGTTTGGTGTTTTCTTGTGGTATGTGTTGACCATTGGACCAGTTTGGTTGTGTCCATGGTTTTCTTTCTTGACTAGTGTATACCCCCCAACAAAGCGTTGACATGGGATTGAAGTGCGGCCATAGGAAAATCGCCATTGGTCGAACCTCAATTTTATTAGAGGAATCACTTCTTGAATTCCAGAATTGAACCCACCTCTCCTTTTTACAACTAAGAGGATCCTATCATAGTGGAATGATAGACGCAATGTGAGTTGAATGGATTTTTGGTCGTTTGAGTGTCAGACTCGTCAGGTATGAAGTTTTACATTGTCGGGTCTGAAGGTTTCCCATGGAAACGGCGAAAGGAACTCTAGTAGGGAAGGTGAAGGCAGTTCGAAAATTTTAGTTTTGACTAGTGTCGTGAAGGGCTTTGTAGTATTTTCATCAGATACAAGGGTCATGTTCGGTGACGTCTTACAGTGTGAGTTCTCTTTGATAGTCAAGAGGGATGTTTGGCATCATTAATTTGAATGTTCTGTTTGGAAACAGTGAAGGATATTCTAGTGGGAAAAAGGTGGAATCATCCTAGAGTGGTCGGTGCTGGCCACTATTCTAAATGACCTTTGGTCCTTAATTGGTTTTTTTAAGAAAGGGTCTATGTTAGGCCACAAGTGTTACATACCCTGTCTCATGGGGATGCTACGGTCGATTGCAGGAATCACGTGTTGTTTAAGACTCAGTTTGAAGTCCCTCTACATATAATTTTCATCTCAATAGAAATGGTCATGTTCAGGTGATGATTTGTGGTGTTGTTTTCTCATCCAAAGTGATAAAGGGTGATGTCCATGCACCATTTCAGTTCTGGTCTTGGTGAATGTTCCGTGTATGATCAGTTGGACGTTGTAATGGTTTGGGTTTTCTCGTGTTGTCTTGGTTGCAGTGCGGTTGCATGCGACACCAAAAGGAGAAGCTTCGTTCGGTAGTCGTCAATAGTTGAATACAAGGAATAAGATGTGTCAAACATTAGGGCTCTAGCTATAGGTCTCAGAGTGAAGCTAAAGCGTGGTCAAGAACCCAGAGAGTGTATGAGACCCCGAATTTATTTTTTTCAAAGGTGTTAAAAGTAGAGGCAATTTAAATTGTTTCTATGGTTGTTCCTCTCCGAATGAGTTGCCTGGTTCCATAAGGTTTTCACAAACATGTGGAGGCATGTTCATCTCGTTGCCTTAAAGTCTTTGGGGTTGTGTCCCATTGGATTCAATCACATTAGTTGTCCTTATGGGACTTTGTTGAGTAAATCTGCCTCAAATATGAATAATAATCATCCAGAAATGTGGAAATGATGGTTTGTATTGGGTCATGATTTTGACATCCCAGTAGTCGGGACCTCCCTCCCCGCCCCATGTGGTGGGGTGTTTGGTCACCATTGGGAATTTTTCAAAGTTATGTATCCTCTGTTAGTTCTAGTGGCGGCGAGACCCACGATGGGTCTCGTACAAAGGTATCTGGAATAAATCGGTGTTGGCCTTTCTTGAATGGTGGGGAGTCCGCCCGGACCTCCCCATGTTGGTTTTCAAGTCTCTCCTTGGGCATTGGTAGGTTATTAATGGCGGGGAGACCCACATTGTTTCTCACACAAGTGAATCTAGAATGAATCAGTGCTTGAATTTTCTTTAATGGCAGGGAGTCCGCTCGAACCTCTCTGTGCCAGTTCCCAGTCTCGTTTCGAGCGTCAATGACATCTTAATAGTGGAGAGCCCCTCGAACCTCCACATGTTGATCTTTTTCTTATGTTTTTAAATATGGTTTGGTGATAAGTGATAATAATGTTCCTTGAACATGGTTTGACCTTATTTGTTTATTCTATCCAAATGGTGTGGTTTCGGTTTAATAGTGCTTGAGAAGTTTCAGCTTCCGAAGTTGGTTACCGTGGGTGTGAGAGTTCCCTTCCTGGATCAGTCAAGTGGAGGAATTCTAGTTCTTTGGGGTGGGAGAAACATATTAAAAAGACTTTATTTGAGTTTATCTAATTTTTCATTGAGTCACTTTCTCTGAGAACGAAAATTTTTCTCTTTTTTCTTGATGTTTGTGGGGATCCCCTTTGATCCTTTTGGGAGGTTGTTTTCTGCTTTGAGGTTTGGTTCTACTTGTGGATTTCCATGGACAGGAAGCTTTATGGTGGGGAGAATTGTCACACCCACAGTTTCTAATTTGTTTATTTTAATTAAATCTTTGGGCATCGGGTAGTTCGGGTTGATGCCCGACGTAAAACTTTGGAGTTCTTATTTAAAAACGTGTTTTTTGACCTTGACTACGTCCAGTGCACCTTAGTCGATGGTGTGTGGCCTCGCTTGAGTCTTTGCATGACCCCTCCAAGTTACTAAAAGCCCTATCGATGTTCAGTAAATAAAATGAAATGATTTAATAAGGATGAAAAAAAAACTAAGAGTCGTAAAATAAAAAAACTATAATATAATAAGAGTCTGATGAAAATTATTATTTTTTGTTTTAATGGTAAAAATAAAATTATTATTTTAGAATATTATCATTATCATTATTATTCCTATTTTAGTTTACAATTATTATTGTTTTATAAATTTTATTATTATTACTATTAATTTCCATTTATTTGCTTTTCTTGTAAATTTATTTTCATTTTTGGTGTATGGTTGTGCGACCCCCATTTTCCTCCCACCCCCCACAGTCACTGCATACCCACCTCCTAACCCCCTTGTGCACAGCCCCCTCCCTCGTTGACCCTCCCCTCTTCCCACTTGGAGGAGCCCTAGTCGGTGGGAACCCCCTGTCGGCGCACTCCCGTTCCGATGAGGCTCCCCTCCGGTGCTGCACACCACTCCGAAAAACCCCAACTGCATGTCCCCTTGACTTCCCCTCGGCCTCAGCCGCCGGCCCCCTTTCCTGGTCCGGTGAACCCCAACGCAACCCCCCCCCCCCCCCCCCCACCGGTCTGGAAACCTCCCATTCCTATCGTCCAAACCCCATTGTTGTCGGAAGCACCCAACCCCCCCCCCCCCCCGGACTTCTACCATCGCACCGCATCTCTCTCAGAAATCCGCCAGCCTCCCCAATGCTATCCTGCCCTCCTCCCGTCATGACCCCTCGCCGTTGTCCCCTTTATTTTTGATAAACCCCTATTTTTTTGTTGAGATCTTTGTTTCCAGTTTAGAGTTTTGTTCGCGGTTTGATTTTAATGCATTAGAGGATACCTTATTATTATTTTTTCTTACTTCTTTAGGTTCTTCTTGATTTCATTGTGGTGCATATTAGGTGTGGATGAACATCCGCACAATTTTTGGGAAAAAAAACCCTGAGGTAGGTTGTTCCACGATTAAACATTTTCTGATAAATTATTTTTCTTGAGTAGTTAATTTATAATATTTCTTAATTCATTCCTATGGGTGTGTATTTGATTATCTTGAAGTTTTTCTATGCATTATTTTCATTTAGCAGTATGTTTATGTGTTGTAGTTGGTGCGTTCTTTGTCTGGAAATTTGTTTGTAGCCAATTTATAGTGTTTATTAATGATTTCTATTAGTTTTTAATATGTTAAAAGTGCAATGTTTGTGTTCTATTGTTTTTATAAAGTTTGTGTTTTTTTTTGTGAAAATGTGAAACGTATGTAATTTGTGTTCTTAATGTGGGGTTGGGTGTGTTTGGTCATGAAAGAGGGTTGAGTGGGTTTTGTGTGTAAAAGTCGTGTTATATTTTTTTTTTGAATTTGATTACAAAGAATTTAGTATGTTTTAATAAAATTATTAACAATGAAAATTTAATATGTTTCTAATGAACAATTATTAGGAATGCAGAAAATATTTTAATTATGTTGGGTAATGTAGAGACCCGAATCTTAACGTACATGGACATTACATTACTTTTGCGGAATACTTAGTACATAACAAAAACACACACACAAGGATCATAATAGTTTAGTGTCTTTGGAAACTCGGAATTTAATCTTCTATTCCTAGTGAAAGATCTTCAAAATCTCCCATAAAGATCTTCCTTTTTTTTAATACCTAAAACATTTCTTTATATCTTGGGAAAAAGAAAACATAAAAGGGTGAGCTCAAATGCTCAGTAAGGGTAAACAAAAGAAATATCAATCACATCATTTTCATAAGAACATAACATTTTAGAAAACATAACCTGCAAAAGAGAGAATAATTTCATAACATGGGATAAATAATAGTAGTGAAATGAAATCACAATAATCATAACATAAAACATTAAACTTTGTGGAATACACACATAATCATAGAGAATCATTTCTTGTTAGTCAAGACTCATTGGCAAGACTATCTTAATGGACAATGTCCCTTTCTGAACCGAGTCACCCTCTTTTTAGTCCTGTTTCACTGAACCGGTATACCCTACCGTTCTAGCCATGTCTATCTCATGAGACAAAAAATCTTTACCCAATGCATTGGAGGGAGATATAGGTCCCACCCATCTCATAATGATACCATTCTTATGTGTGCCACAAAATCATAAATCATACATCATTGCATAACCCATGAAGTAAAAATGGGATTCATAGACGACATGACATCATAAAACAATTCATATAAGATAAAGGAATTCATAAAAATATTTCCATCACAACATAATCAAATCCATGTAATAATAGGGATAGAAACAGAACCCTATATTATCTTAGATGGAAAATAATTTTGATAAAACACTTGAACTCTATTCTTGAGGAAAATATCCTTTCTATTTCAAAAATTCTTTTCCTTTCTTAACATGTCGTAAAATTATAAACTAAAAGAAGTTGATTAAAAATAAACATGAAAACTTGTAAAGGAAGCTTCTTGGATATAATGTTTTAAAAAACCATTCATGCTGTATAAGATAAAAAAACATTCTTCTCGTACTTTTGTCGGAAAAGTCAAAAAGTACCTCGTATGAAAAACGACAATAGATTCTTTTCATATCTTTTACTAAAAACTCACCGAAGGGTAAAATTGGATTTAAACAATTGTAGGTGGATGGAAATAATATTTCATATTTAGGAAACACGGATGTGGATGATAAAATACACCCCAGTAAATTTCAATGTATAAACAATCTCGGATAAAAATGAGATTGTGAAATTTCCCTTACCTTAGGTCCGATTTTCTTCGTAGGTGTCTGAACCTCCTGTATAATGATTTAAATAATGTCATTGACTTATTCCAAAATCATACTCATTGTTATGATATCATATATGGTTCACTTATGACTTTATATTACCCTTTATTTTGTAAATGTTATGTTAAAGAACATTTTGGGTAAAATTGTTTCATTTGTTGTCCGTGTTTTGACTTGTAATTATTCATATGATTGCTTAGATCATAATTACTTAATTCCAGAATATAAAACATGATTTATATATAATATATATTCAGAATGTACATATATATAATAAATTAGTAAATGGAAAGAAATACACCGTTCATGGAGACGGTAGTCCGTACGTACGCATGAACGCTGTTTTCGTTTCCTTATTGAGTTGAACGGAATTAAGTAGATGACATTCATATATATACACATAAATAGAGTATCATTATTATGTCATATATTTCATTATTACTTATTATATATACTTTATAATCATTCATGAAAGGTTTAAAGTGGAGAATGAATCTCATCGCGTCGTGGGGACGATATTCCTTACGTACGCACGATTGATGATATCATTCTCATGATTGTGAACTTGTGTTGAAGTGTGTGTATACTATTCCACTATCAATATCACTTTATAATAATCATATATAGTTACTCATTACACCATTATACCCATCCAATTAAGGTGGTGGCGGAAAATAGATTACACCACGACGTTGAGACGATATTCCGTACGTACGCACGCGCGGTGATTTCGTTTTCTGTAGGATGGATAGATGGTGAAATAGTATTGTTTCATACTTATAATAACATATCATTATATGAGTGATACTTATGTTATTAATTCATAATGAAACAACCAAAGAAGAATAAGTGGAAGAAGAAATAAAGGTGAAAGAATTGGTAACGGAAATTACCTCTTTTTTGAAGCGCCTCTTTGAGACCTCCTCTTAGGGCACTAAAATTGGTCTTTGAGGAAGACCAGATATCTAGGATGTTGATAGAGAAGTGGAGAAGAGATTTTGGCAGGGGTTGGGCGAGCTTGAAGGATCAAAGTTGTGTGAGGAAGAGAGGGAGGAGGTGTCCTTTAAGGGAGGAGAGGGGCACCGTTGGAATAACTAAAAATATTATTTTATTATAAAGTCAAGTTCGGTTTTAAATAGCTCCAAATTGATTTATTTCGAGTATAAGGTGGCGATGGGTCGAACACATCACATCCAATAGAATTTAGACATGTTTAGGTTCCTATTTTAACCTTATCATTTAGATTTAACATTAATTTAAATAATTTTACTTTTACAGTGTCTTCTTGTGTTCGTATACTATAGGGTTAATAAACTTACTATAAGAATCCAAATGAACCCGAAATTGTATATTATTAATATATATAACCTTATATAAGTCATTTGGCCGAACCTTATATTTTTAGGAATAAAATAACAATTAATAATATAATATTTGTTTTAAAAACTATTTTATGTCAATTTTGAATCTATTTAGTAATTGATTTTGGTGAAAATCATAAAAGAATGATAAGTTCAAAAACAGTGAATTAAATCAACAATAACATGTCCTATTAACCTAGAAAATTAGTGTAAGTCATAAAAAGTCTCAAATTATATTTATTTTAGTATTTATAACATCAATTATGTCAATATTTCATTAATAAGATAATTATTGCATCATCGTTGTGTCATAAATAAATTAAATTATGTAATGTCTAAAAATTACAAATAAAATACCATTATGTAGTAAATAGTTTTATCTTTCTAATGAATATTTACAATTGAATTTATCTTATGTATTACCCTATATTAAAAATGTTTTAGTAAATATACTTTGATTTTAACTCTTTTAACTCTTCTTTGAATTAAATAATAATAAATGTCCTAATCTAATCCAAGTGGGCCTAAATGGTCCTATTTTATTCCTAAGCTTGTTTTTGGTCGAATTACACATATCCAATATAATTTGGAAATGTGTTAGGGTAATAATAATATCATTTTTACCCTTAATTATCCTATTTACTTTTAACCGTGGTAAATAAAAGAAAAAAGTTACTATTCATCAAAAATTATTTTCATCTCATTGAACCACATTTTACTTACTGAAATCAACCGTGTCTCTCATATTTTTGAAATTACACTCACAGAAGCGGTAAAATTAAGTTTTATGAAAAATTCAGTTTTTTTTAACTACCACTTAGTGGTTTCACTATTCATCAAAAATTGAATGTTTTTAGAAAAATACAAAAAATTAGGCCTAATCTATATTTGATATTATGAACTCAAAAATGATTTCTATTTTACCAAATTCAAAAAATATCGGTTGCATTAATTAATTTCAAAATTAATTCTCGTCGTCAAAACAAATAGCGTGTTTTTAAGAGATAATAACTATCAAAAGATTGACACTTGTTTATAACTGGGTTAAATGTGAAATTACATCCAATGACCAACATTGTATTAAATTGTAAACATATATTCTAAATATAATTTAAAACCACTCAAATTAATAATTTATCAATATTAATTATTTCGATTGAAAAAGTTGTTTTTAATTATAATTTAGTAATTTTCACTGTTCATCAAAATATGAAAGTTGTCCGAAAATAACCAAAATTTCACCCTAAGCTTATATCGATATTCCGAATCCAAAAATGAAGTCCATTTTGAAAAATAGAAATTTCAAAATTTCAAAAAGTGGTTATTACTATTCATAACGTCTAGTTTTAATAATATTTTAATAGCATATCGTTGTTTAGCAAAACTTGGTGTTGCGTACAACACACGCTATCGTGGAAGGTCGCGATTGAGTGTAATTCAAGCCAGGTCAGTGATGTGTGTTGTGAAATCTCCTTTTGGTGTAGCGTATAACACAAGACATTAATGAAATTAAAAAGAATATTTTCATAAAATCTCGGGGTGTTACATTCTACCCCCCTTAAAATGAATTTCGCCCTCGAAATTCGTCGGGGTTATAAATGGTTTACTACTCGAAAGTTTCTTCAATAGAAACCCACATCGTAAAAAGGAATACCAAAACCAATATTTAAAAACAAAAGTATGAAACGTAATGGTTACCCAAATAAACTAATCACTGGGTTTCCACATAGGTGAAAATATGGATATGGATGAAAAATCTAACCATCATGTTCTGATGGAGAGTGGTAAAGAACATGTCTATGGAAAAGCCAACAATCACAAATCCATAAATTTGTGACAATCTAAGGTACCATCTGGTTAATCAAATATAAGGGCACTAGGACAACATTTATGGTTTTCAAGATCGTTTCCCTAAAGTTGAAGAATTTGAATTAGAATAAATACATAATTTATTTTGGTACAATCTCACTATTGTTCGTGCCTTGAACAATTTCCACTTCATCTCTTAAATAAATGAAGTTGAATTTGTTATTCGTGAAGTGTTAGTATGACAGGTCATTCCATCTGTCTCAAACAAAAGGTTATCAAAAGTTATTAAATATACATAAGTCATTCTTTAGTGAGATTAATCATATATGGTTCCTAAAATGGACTTAAACTTCATATATCATACTGCATAATATAATAAAACTAGTTTCTATGAAACATGGTCTTCCGGTAGGCCAGTGGTAGGCGATAAAGGCCAGTCGCACTTCGGTTGTGGGTTCGATTCCCACATCCTTGTCTGACACGATGGGTTGTCGCTCGTCCAGCAGGTTGTCCTTTTTCTAAAACTATATTACTATAACATCCCATCAATAATATAGAAAAAACTTCTATCCTAAAACAATACTATCTTATGTCCAACATAATCCATTCTAATCTTTAGGCTTATCCATAATACTTCAGTCCACTCTTATAATATATTGAAAATGCTTACCAGAGATTTAATACCATCGTTGATCCCCATATATCATAAGATATGTCTTGTTGGTCACATTCTAAACATTCAAAGGCCTTAATCATGTATTCTCTTGAATACCCATTGAATCTTAGTGAAAACATGAATGCAGTTAAAAGTTGACACTTTCCACATACCAAAATCCTCAAAATTCTATATACTCAAACCATGCTATCACTTAGTCCTTATATCAATCATGAGCTCATGAATACAATCAAACATCTCATTATCTTCTTGTCCCTTCATTATGCGCATATCATCTACTTTCCGAAAATTTTTCAATCACTTTTTAATCCTGGTTACCAGTATCATATAATTATTAAGAACCAATACATAGATATTCCAAAATTCCACAATATCATAAATGAGATTCCATGATACTATTTTGAAATCCCATTACATAAACACTTAATCATTCCACCACATCGTTTTCATATTCGACATCGCCTATAGTGATCGCATGTGACTTCCCTTTGTCCTTTGCCTTAAGCGGTTGCTCATGTCGATCATCACTAACCCTTGGATTAGGTAATTTATTAGCATAATGCCCCATTTCCTTGCACTTGAAGCATTGAAGTGTTGGTGGTGCGTTCTCTGCAGTGTTTTCTTTATTCACATCATTAGAAATCCTTTTTCCATTACATTGACACTCAGCTACTTGATGACCTTCTTTTCCACACTTAAAACATTTTCTAGTCCCTTTTAGACAATCTCCACCATGCTTCTTTCCACACTTTGTGCATATGGAAACATTCTTATTCTTTTCACCATTATTCTGAGATTTATCCTTGAACTCCATCTTTCATATCTTGTCAAAACCATGAGATGGATATCTAACACCAACTTCTGTTTCTACCTTGATAGCACAACGCACAATTTCTTCATTGCTACTGAAGTCTCGTATAGCTAATGCCTTCGAAGACTTGGTTTTAAGCCACTGAAAAATCGATCAACCTTACTTTCAGGTTGGATGATAATGCCAGATGCATACCTTGCAAGTCTTGTAAAATTCGCTTCGTATATACCAACAGATTCATCATCCTTCTGCTTCAGCTCAAGAAACTCCTTTTCCATATTTTTTCGAAGAATACGAGGGAAGTACTTACTGAAAAACAAGTTCTTGAACTCGTACCATTCTATGGACTCAATTTCATCTCTTGACCTCGTATTCTTGATAAGATTCCACCATTGATCAGCTTCAACTTCCAATCGATATACTGCTAAGATGACTTTATCATGTTCAGAACATTGAAGAACTGAAAATATCTTTTTAGTGGTACTAATCTATTGTTCAACAACAAGTGGATTGGATGTCCCACTGAAGGAAGGTGGACGTTTCCTCATGAAGGACTCAATAGAATATTGTTCCCTTATCTGCTCATTTGGAAGTCCATAATGATTCATAGCTTGTGTAAGTATAGAAATAAGATTTTTCACTCCATCTCCCATAACATTTGTTTGTTCAGGAGGAGAATCATTTCATTTTCCATTGTATTGATCAACATGGTTCCTTTGGGTTCCAGCAATCGTCTAAAACCCAAAAAGAATAGTGTGAGAGGCAAAAATCATGCTAGGGAAAACAACATTATAAAGGGGGAGTATCCTCAATATCTAACTTCTTAGGTTAAATAATATGATCGTTACCGTAGTTCTAGGACTGTATGTTATACGTATACTTATCCTTAGGGACATCCCTAGACATACCTTAGAAATATCTCTAGGGATCTCACTAACGTTTTCACATCCTAGTTTCCAAAGGATGACTAAACCTTTCCTCTGATACCAACTGTAGAGACCTGAAGCTTGACGTACATGGACATTACATTAATTTTGCGGAATACTTAGTACATAAAAAAAACAAACACACAAGGATCGTAATAGTTTAGTGTCTTTGGAAACTCGGAATATAATCTTCTAATCCTGGTGAAAGATATTCAACATCTCCCATAAAGATCTTCCTTTTTTTAATACCTAAAACCTTTCTTTATATCCTGGGGAAAAGAAAACATAAAAGGGTGAGCTCAAATGCTCAGTAAGGGTAAACCAAATAAATATCAATCACATCATTTTCATAAGAACATAACATTTTAGAAAACTTAACCTGCAAAAGAGAGCATAATTTCATAACATGGGATAAATCATAGTAGTGAAATGAAATCACAATAATCATAACATAAAACATTAAACTTTGTGGCATACACACATAATCATAGATAATCATTTCTTTTTAGTCAAGACTCATTTTCAAGACTATCTTAGTGGACAAAGTCCTTTTCTAAACCGAGTCACCCTCGTTTCAGTCCTGTTTCAATGAACCGGTATAACCTACCGTTCCAGCCATGTCTATCTCATGAGATATAAAATCTTTACCCAATGCATTGGAGGGAGATATAGGTCCCACCCATCTCATAATGATACAATTCTTATGTGTTCCACAAAATCATAAATCATACATCATTGCATAAACCATGTAGTAAAAATGGGATTCTTAAACAACATGACATCATAAAACAATTCATATAAGATAAAGGAATTCATAAAAATATTTCCACCACAACATAATCAAATCAATGTAATAATAGGGAAAGAAACAGAACCCTATATTATCTTAGATGTATAATAATTTTGATAAAACACTTGAACTCCATTCTTGAGGAAAATTTCCTTTCTATTTCAAAAATACTTTTCCTTTCTTAACATGTCGTAAAATTATAAACTAAAAGAAGTTGATTAAAAATAAAAATGAAAACTTGTAAAGGAAACTTCTTGGAAATAATGTTTTAAAAATCCATTCAGGACGTATAAGTTAAAAAAAACATTCTTCTCGTACTTTTGTCGGAAAAGTCAAAAAGTACCTCGAACGAAAAACGAAAAAAGATTTATTTCATATATTTTACTAAAAACTCACCGAAGGGTAAAATTGGATTTAAAAAATTGTAGGTGGATGGAAATAATATTACATATTTAGGAAACATGGATGTGGATGATAAAATACACCCCAGTAAATTTCAATGTATAAACAATCTCGGATAAAAATGAGATTGTGACATTTCCCTTACCTTAGGTCCGATTTTCTTCGTAGGTGTCTGAACCTACTGTATAATGATTTAAATAATATCATTGACTTATTCCAGAATCATACTCATTTTTATGATATCATATATGGTTCACTTATGACTTTATATTACCCTTTTTTTTGTAAATTCTATGTTAAAGAGCATTTTGGGTAAAATTGTTTCATTTGTTGTCCGTGTTTTGACTTGTAATTATTCATATGGTTGCTTAGATCATATTTACTTAATTCCAGAATATAAAACATGATTTATATATAATATATATTAATAATATACATATATATAATAAATTAGTAAATGGAAAGAAATACATCGTTCATGGAGTCGGTAGTCCGTACATACGCATAAACGCTGTTTTCGTTTCCTTATTGAGTTGAACGGAATTAAGTAGATGATATTCATATATATACACATAAATCCAGTATCATTATAATGTCATATATTTCATGATTACTTATTATATATACTTTATAATCATTCATGAATGGTTTAAAGTGGAGAATGAATCTCATCGCGTCGTGGAGACGGTATTCCGTACGTACGCACGAGCGATGGTATCGTTCTCATGATCATGAACATGTGTTGAAGTGTATTTATACTATTCCAGTATCAATATCACTTTTTAATAATCATATATTGTTACTCATTACACCATTATACCTATCCAATTAAGGTAGTGGCGGAAAAAAGATTACACCATGGCGTGGAGACGGTATTCCGTACGTACGCACGCGTGGTGATTTCGTTTTCTATAGGATGGATAGATGGTGAAATAGTATTGTTTCAAACTTTTAATAACATATCCGTATATTATTGATACTGATGTTATTACTTCATAATAAAAAAACCTAAGAAGAAGAAGTGGAAGAAGAAATAAAGGTGAAAGAATTGGTAACGGAAATTACCTCTTCTTTAAAGCGCCTCTTTGAGACCTCCTCTTAGGGCACTAAAATTGGTCTTCGAGGAATCACAGAACCTCAAGGATGTTTCTAGGGAAGTGGAGAAGAGATTTTTGTAGGGGTTGGACGAGCTTGAAGGCTCAAAGTTGTGTGAGGAAGAGAGGGATGAGGTGTCCTTTTATAAGGGAGGAGAGTGGCACCTTTGGAATAACTAAAAATATTATTTTATTATAAAGTCACGTTCAGTTTTAAATAGCTCCAAGTTGATTTATTTCGGGGATAATGTGGGGATGGGTCGAAATCCTCTCATCCAATAGAATTTAGACAAGTTTAGGTTCCTATTTTAACCTTATCATTTAGATTTTACATTAAGTTAAATATTTTTACTTTTATAGTGTCTTCTTGTGTTCTTATACTATAAGGTTAATAAACATACTATAAGAAGCAAAAGGAACCCCAAATTGTTTATTATTAATATATATAACCTTATATATGTCATTTGTCAGAACCTTAGATTTTTAGGAATAAAATAACAATTAATAATATAATATTGGTTTTAAAAACTATTTTATGTCAATTTTGACACTATTTAGTAATTGATTTTTGTGAAACTCATAAAAGAATGATAAGTTCTAAAAAAGTCAATTAAATCAACAATAACATGTCATATTAACCTAGAAAATTAGTGTCAGTCATAAAAAGTCTCAAATTATATTTATTTGAGTATTTATAACATCAATTATTTCAATATTTCATTAATAAGATAATTACTGCATCGTCGTTGTGTCATAAATAAATTAAATTATATAATTTCAAAAAATTACAAATAAAATACCATTATGTAGTAAATCGTTTTAGCTTTCTAATGAATATTTACAATCTAATTTATCTTATGTATAACCCTATATTAAAAATGTTACAGTAAATATACTTTGATTTTAACTCTTTTAACTCTTCTTTGAATTAAATAATAATAAATGTCCTAATCTAATCCAAGTGGGCATAAATGGTCATATTTTTTTCCTAATCTTGTTTTTGGTCGAATTAAACTTATCCAATTGAATTTGGACATGTGTTAGGGTAATAATAATATCATTTTTACCCTTAATTACCCTATTTACTTTTAACCGTGGTAAATAAAAGTTAAAAGTTACTATTCACCAAAAATTATTTTCATCTCATTGAACCACATTTTACATACTGACATCAACTGTGTCTCTCGGATTTTTGAAATTCCACTCACAGAAGTGGTAAAATTAAGTTTTATGAAAAATTCAGTTTTTTTAACTACCACTTAGTGGTTTCACTATTCATCAAAAATTGAAAGTTTTTAGAAAAATACCAAAATTTAGGCCTAAGATATATTTGATATGATGAACTCAAAAATGATTTATATTTTACCAAATTAAAAACATATCAATTGCATTAATTAATTTAAAAAATAATTCTCGTCGTCAAAACAAATAGCGTGTTTTTAAGAGATAATAACTATCAAAAGATTGACACTTGTTTATAACTGGTTTAAATATGAAATTACTTCCAATGCCCAACATTGAATTAAATTGTAAAAATATATTCTAAATATAATTTAAAACCACTCAAATTAATAATTTATCAATATTAATTATTTCGATTGAAAAAGTTGTTTTTAATTAAAATTTAGTAATTTTCACTATTCATCAAAATATGAAAGTTATCCGAAAATCACCAAAATTTCACCCTAAGCAAATTTCGATATTCCGAATCCAAAAATGAAGTCCATTTTGAAAAATATAAATTAAAAAATTTCAAAAATTGGTTATTACTATTCATAACGTCTAGTTTTAATAATATTTTAATAGCATATCGTTGTTTAGCGAAACATGGTGTTGCGTACAACACATGCTATCGTGGAAGGTCGCGATTGCGTGTAATTCAAGCCAGGTCAGTGATGTGTGTTGTGAAAGATCTTTTTGGTGTAGTGTATAACACAAGACATTAATGAAATTAAAAAGAATATTTTTCATAAAATCTCAGGGTGTTACAGGTAAAGTATTTTGGAGTGTGTCCTTTTCCAAATGGTTTTATGTGTCTTTGAAAGTTTTGTGTTTAGTTTATGTAACACGCTAGTTGTTTTACTTGTTTCAGTTTGACTTGAAATGTGAGATTGTAACAATGTTGAGAACAAAAATGGGAAGCCTGGGTTCTAGGATGGTGGGCTAGAATAGCGTGTTAGTGATACGTGAGTGGCCTCGGCCCAGTTTCACATAGCCAGATTGAAGCTTGCAATACTAACTAAACATTGGTTGATGACTGGATACCACTATGGTAGGAGGTGTTTCCCTACCCCTACCAGTGGCTCATGTACGGGAATGTATTATATGGTTCAACGAGATGTGAGGTTCTAGGACCCCACACATCTTTAGTACTTTAGGGCCTCTCCCACTTTTGGTGCTCCTGTACTACTATACACCCACCGTCGGTATACGGTTCCATTTTTGGGTTTCTGGGAAGGTTTGATATTTTCTTTTATGAAAGGGTGTTTTATTTTATTTATGTTAATTTCATTAATACTGCTTTCCTTATAATAACTATTTTTTTAAAGTTGTTTTAGCTTTGGTGTCCTTTCATTTATTTAGCCTGAAAATGTATTTGTCATTTAAGGTTTATACTCGGAACCTTTTTTTGGGTGACGTCCTACTGGGCTTTTGGCTCACACCCTACATACACCTTTGGGTGTATGTAGACCTTGATTCTTGTGTATTCCAGGTGGTGACATCATGCTCAGTGATGGTGGTTCTGGTCATTGATGGTCTTTTCGTGCAGGTTGGTGTTGTGGTCTGTGGATGATGCATCTCTCTGGTCGCTTGGATGTTTTTGTGTGAGATTCTTTTGTTGTCGACTATTTTGGTTGTGGGTTAAAGTTGTAAAACCCTTCTTGTATTTTCAGTTTAAGGCCTTGTTTGGTCATCTACATTCAGTTTCGGTTTCATTATCTTATCAGTTGTTTTGTGTTTGATATTTCAATTAAAATCATTTCCATGTTTGGTATTGATACCCGGGGACTTGTGCCAGCCCGTAGGGATCGGGAATGCCCTTCGGGTTATGTCACGAACCAGGTCAGGCGTCGGGTCGGATGGCGACCCGTCCAGGTTCGTGACATTGATAGTTCTTCAACTATTGTAGAAATGGAGTATTCTTTTGGTTATAAATGACGTAATAAAAATTTAATGCTTTCGGTTCATCAATTACTGCCTTACTGTCTTAGTTGTGGTGAGGGCCACCCCACATTTTTTCTGACTATATTTCCATCATAGGTGCAAGAGTGGGTGGTGACACTGGAATCAAAATTGATTATATCATTTTGTGATCTCATAGACATATTATTCTTGTCTTTTGATCCTATCCCCTCAAAAGATTCCATGATGAGGTGGTCGATGATAGAGGCATCATTGACAAATGATCACGGGGGTGGTTCGATACCTTGGTAAAATGGTTGGAGTTAAATCCACATGTGTAGTCCATGGTGGGAGAACATCCTCTTAAATTAGTTGAATCGTTACTATGCACCACATGTGGACTCTCCATTAGTTTGGGTGAAATTATAAATTTCATTATGGTGTTTCTATTCCCTGATTGGTGGGAAATACTTTTCTAGAATCTTTTTAGGGAGATCATCCCATTTCATGTTTGACTCGGTAGCATGACACTTAAGGTAATAATTTCCTATATCACTCATAGAGAATAATAAGACATAAATTCTAATTATGTATGATGATACTCCATGGTTGAATAGTGGTATTACATACTTCTATGAAGTGGGAAATGTCTTTATGTGTATATTAACATCGAATTTGACTAATCATGGTCATGTCATGGATGATGTGATTATGTCTACATTTTATATCAAAATTATTTTCATGGATACGAGGACATACTATTCTTTGTGCATCACCAAATATTAATTGAAAGACATAATCCATTATGGTTCACACTTGTATCATATGGTTCTCTTTATTAATTACTTGTTTCATGTTTGGAAGCTTTGGCGGGTTGGGTCCTACTTGATTGTTTGGGTCAACATATTGGACTAGAAGAATTCTCAGAGATGGCATTCAATAATGGGATTGATGGGTTATAGTACATTTGTTTCAATGATCATTGAAGGGGTCGATGGGACTTTGTACATGCACTATTCCTCTATAGATAATCTGTAATGGAATCTTTATAAAATAAATAATTATACAGGGTGAGGGAAAGAAAACCCCAGGTCATTGATAGAGGCTCGACTATGCATATAACATCATTACTATCTTTAGTAACAACAATAATTTATTGTGTGATGCAATGTGTCATTGATTTTTGTGTAGCTTGTGGTAGTATTAAAATTGTATAATTTCGCAAACATCAATTTCTAATAGGGAATTGAATAGAGAATGTTTATATATGATCCCATAGGGAGTGTTAGTTGGAAATATCAACCTATAACCCGACACTTTTGGTGTATGATTCTGTTCTAATTGGTTTAGTATAATAATGTTATTTCTAAAGAATCGATGGTTTACTTAAGGATAATAGAGGGACTGGGATCAATTTTCAGAATCGGTAGAAATTATTATCTTAATTCTATACTTTATTGGATCTTTAGGTTTAGGTTGAAAAGAATTAGGACGACACTAGTGGAATATAGTCAAATCTTGTAGTTCTACCTATGAGGTAATAATTTTTTAATTATAAAATATAGTCATCATTGATTAATTATGCTTAACATCCATGGAAGAATGTAAATTTCGATATTGTTCGTAACCTAATACACTCAAACTATAACAAGTCCATAACTCAAATATCATTGTGTATGAGATGCTTGAATGAACTAAATAGACAATTTAATATTATCATGATTACTAATCCTTAAGTTTCCAAGTTGATGAGTGGATATTTAATATGTTCAGACACATTTATTCTAATTCCCTACCATATGCGGTTCAACCACTCATTGTCGGATTGATGGAAAGTGAAAAAGTCATTACACTACTTTCAATATGCCAAAAACAATTAAGCTTATAAAATTGAAAAACATGAAATGGCTTGTGTTACAAATGTTGATGAGCATGTAATTATGATTAAGAAATATAAATCAAAATTAATTACACAAATGAAATGGAAACATGTGCAACACAAGTTCATCAAAAATCGGTGATGATTGAAGGTGACGATGCAGAAGTGGAATATAGTTGATGTTGAAAAAAATTCCATTATGTTTCTATAAATCATGAAATTAGACCATGAAATTTAGAGTTTTGGGGGATTAAATTATTGTACACAAGGGGAATGAAAAACACAATTGTCTTCTACACTGGATACTTTCAATAATAAACTCTCTACTTTTATATTTATATGCAAAATCACACTTGACGTGTAATTGGATTCATGTCTTGTAATTTAGATCCATATTTTCCTCTGTTGATTTTTTATATATATATGTATCTCATCCGTATCTAATATAATATATGATGTTTAGGATCCTTTCATATTGTATACATGAGACTCACGACATGTTCCATCCTTTCAACTTATTCTTTATAGCATGAAGATCATTCAACACTTTTGTGACATGTATCTTCATCTGATGGAATGTATTGGCTTCTTCACATGTATTTTCTCATGAAATTTATTATCTCATGCTTCACAACATGAGAATGTTGTGGAACTCTACATTATGTAATGTATTGAGGTTTCAAGCTATGTAGTAGGTGCATTTTTTTTAATTTTATTATATTATCCATTGAAACATCAAATACATATTTCATAGAAAATATCTTCACATAGCATGTGAATTGTAAAATAAATTATTGAAAACCATTGATTAAAAGATAGATAACAAATTATATATGATTTTAGATTATTTTTAATGAATAATTGTAAATAACTTTTAAACGTTATTTAGGAAATTATTGGGTCACTATAGTTATTATCATATAAGTGTATAGTTATCTTTGGAAACACTCAATGGATCCCCTTGGATTAATGTATGATTAGGATAACATAATGATTCTTTGGTAATGTTGTTATCATGTGGGGTTCCTAGAAAAATATCTATATCCAGATAATTAATATTTTATAATGTTGTCGATCAAATAAACCATGGGGTTACTACTATGATGATGAAACAATGGGTATTAACATGATCTTCACCAATAGAAGATGATTGATTATAAGACTTTACTCCCAGATAGACACTCCCAAGGTATATGCATATGTTATTTCAAAATTTATTAATAATTTATTCTGATGAATTTGAAGCGATAATGACCTTTTATGGACAATGTTAATCCTTATGTATCATAGATTGAAATGTTATTATGATTATTAGGAATCATATGTATGATTTATCATGATTATATGAATTCACACTATGATAATTGATGTTAATGATATCCATCTTAGTTTAAGTAAGGGACTGAAGATATAATGATGAAATTTAGGTGCTAACAATGACTCTCAAATAATGATGTATCATATATAACCATGTCATATGTATTTATTATATCCGGAAAATTCCATCTTCATGATCATTCATATATTCAATGATTATATGTGTTTTTCATATTAAAAAATAATTTTTGGATGAGGATAAAGTATCATGTTTTTATATCCAATATAAAATTATATTTTGGTATTGCACTTCCTAAAAATAAACTGATTCTACATCTACATGATTTTGATGTGATATTTTGAATGTATAGTATTTCAGTATATAGATCCCATTTCAATTTACAAGGAAGGGAATTACAATTTTTTATTATGAACAAACCTATTATCATCTAAAAGTTCAATGATATGATTGAACATATAATAGATGATAAATAATCAATATGGTGCTTCATTCCTAATCAATGTCGGATTTGGTCTAATATGTTTTTTTATAAATAGTAAATAGAAGTTGTTCATGTTTTTCAAGTGTTTTTGTTTCATTTTGGAAGATATTTATATTCATACACAAAATCATAGTGGTTATTTTTCCATAATTCACCTATATTATGGAACCCATATTTAAATGACACCCCATATATTATGTATCCAATTGAGTTATAAGAATTTATGAAAGAACTATATAATTTTTTTATAAGGTGTTTATTTTTCCCTAGTATATCAACATGGGGTGTACATGTACTTTTTCATGAAAAAAGATGGACTATATGACTATTAATTCATTATCTGATGCTTCAATGGATATTAATAATGAATATATAATCTCCAAATATAATTTATGATTAGATAAAATAAAAATGTGGAGTAAAAAAATTTTCTATGATTGAACATAAATTATTATGAAAACTATTAATTTTAAAATGTTTTGGCATACCAAAGTAATTTTTTCATATGATATATGGAAACAATAATTTCTAATTGATTATATCTGGAATTACTAATGTCCCTACTATCTTCAATGATTCGATTAATAGTTTCTTTAGAGCTTGCCCTATTCATTTTTAGGAGGCATTGTATAAAATATTATTAAATTTTCTATGTGAAGGAATGATATATTTTATAACATTATGATTCTACTAAAGACCCTATAGATTGAGGAGATTTAATAAAAATTAATTAATATATCATATATCATATATAATATATCTTTTTTAGTTCATATAATATAAATTGATGGATTATTAACATAATCAACAAAGATAGAATTTATTTGGTGGTGGACCAAACAAATTATGATGATGGAGGTCCTTTATTATCTTGTACTAGATGAATATTATCGAATAATTATGGGGAATTTACCATATATATCTAGACCACTCATGATGTCAAATTGGAGGATAGAATGTTAATTTATATTGATGAATTTGGTGAATATTTCAGGATGTTAAGGAGTTTTTTATTTCATTTTACTACAGACATAATTCATTTTAGTGGGGAATGTTTTTATAATTAATAATAAAGATCCAATGAATGGTCATGGAATATTTTACCTACAAAGTGATATCATGGTAGATAATTCCTCAGTTCAGTTTAAATTTTTTTAAAAATATAACCAATATACTGAATTAATTTTGGAACATATAATTTTTCATTGAGAATATTGAAATATTATCATTATAATTAAATGTGTGATATATATAATAATCATATAATCATGATGTTTATATTCATTTATAATGATTTTAATATCCCCTAATGTATATGGTTCTATATTTTCAATGATTATTAATGGTAAATAAAAAAACCACCCAATAAAAGAGAATTTTGAGATTGATGTCATGACAATGAAATCATATGATAGATTATCAATTAGGACAACTGAGAAAAATAAAAAATTGGATTTCTAAAGGATACCCATTGTATCCCATGAAATAGAAAAATTCCTTTTTCATTCGTAGATGAATGTTCAACCATCCATCAATGTAATGATTAAAGTGGTACAAAAGGATGATGTGGAATTATAGAAGTAGGTGATGAATGTTTCTTAGTTAAATTTTTTTTTCAATGGAATGCTAATGTTAAAGAATAAAACTATGTATCCCATCAACACTAGATTATAATAAGGAGTTGTTTTATAAAGATCATTGGTATACATTCTCCACACATCATTGATGTAATGATATTTATAATGATCTAAATTATTGATTTTGGGGGGACAACATGAAATTATATATCATTGAGTATTTATCTCAATAACAGTAGTGTGAGGATTTTGTTGAAAATATATTGATTTATACAGGTGTTTCACATCCCTTACACATTCCATAATGAAAATGGGGAAACATACCTATGTATTTCATTATGGTACACCCCCATAAACTAAATATAATAATGAAATCATATTTATATTAAATTTTCTTATGTAATCAGATCATTCTAATGCCATTATAGAATATTTATATACTAATCATCATTTGATGATATATATTATGAAATTGGAATGGTTTCATAGAGATATATATGCTAGTTTATTTGATCCATATACAATGATTACCAAAATTGTTTTTATATTTTATCAGTAATATTTTTATAAAGAGATGGATTTAAGAACAACACACTATCTCAAGGAATATGGTTAGTTTGAGTTAACCATTTAAACCCTATAGGTTATATATAGTTCATGATATCATAATTTAATTGGTTGTTTGGATCTATGTCTTCCTCTTATTGAATTATCATATTTAAATAAAATTAATTGAAATATTCATATGGGTCGTTATGAAGTCCTCTATTGAAATTATTGAATAAAACATATTTTATGATATATATTTGGAGAAATAATGTTATTATAAACTAATATACATATGAAAATTATATAGTCGGTTATTTTGATTCAATATTATAGTAGTGTTGTGTTGATTCAATAAAAATGGTATTCTATTAACGATTGATGAAATATTGATTTCAATGCCATTGAGAATATATTCCTATGAATTTTTCCATAATAGAATTTGTGAGATTCAATTGTAACTGAATAATAATTCATATGTATATTATCCCCTTCTAGATTATGATCAAGTAGTGAATGTGGATTTTCACTATTCAGGCGTACACAACCACTTTCAAATTCACAATGTGTTCCTTGTATATCTCACAAGGCAGTACATAACATATTATTTACATGTGCTAAACATAGTGTTCATACCAATGGAATACTAACTATATAATGATGAATTACTAGTGAATATTCTAGATCTACATGAGAAGGGTCTTTAAAACAAGACCACTAATTTTGTCAGTGTTGTTTGAAAAAACTCCATCATTTTGAAGATGATAAGTGGGAAGAAATTATTTGATATAGAAAAAGTGTCCACTTTTTTTATCAGTCTGATAAAATAAAATTTTCTAATATCTTACTTTACACATGACACCATATTTATACGAGATGTGATAAACTATTAAAATATTATTATTTTATACTACTATTATATTACAGAAATTTTGATTAATTTATTTAAATTTTGAAAGATAAACATAAAACTAATTTTTTTTCATATTTATAAAATGAATTCATTAGTTTTAACAAAATAAAAATAAAAATAAATTATGTTGATGAAAAATATAATTTCTTTGAATAGAAATTTGTTTATTAGACAAAATAATTTTAAAAATAAGAAAATAATTAATATCAATTTATGAAATCAGATAACAATATGTATTTATAATATATCCATTTTTCATCTAATCATTTTTATATTGCACCAATTGATTGTAAGGCCTCTTTTAATAAAAACAAAATTTCCCAAAAAAATTATTTAATTATGTTTTTTTAAAATTATTTGTAATTGAAATTCAATCAAAAATATGAATATGACCATTAAAAAATGATTTCATATTTTGAATTAATATTATTAATATTATTTAATATGTTTACATTATTTTTGAACAAATTATTAGTAAAGAAGTGATTTTTTTAACAGGGTAAAGGTCGTGAAATGTTTAATTTTTGTGTTAAGATAAGATAGAATTTTTAAAATATCACAACAATATTTATTCAATTTGATTTTATGGTGATTTATTTATTAAATAATTCACATATTTTTTTATCATTCATTTTTGATCCTCATCAATTGTCTATGATATTAAATATTTTAGTCTTCTCAAAAATCTAATTTCTGTCCTCTCCCTCACATTCAAAGGGACACCACCACTCCAATCACACACAAAAATCATAAAAATTATATCCCTTACATGTAAAAACCAAATAAATATAATTTTTTTTTATCTTTTCCTAGAATTCTTAATTTTGTTATTATACCATCCTTTAGGGATTATTATGGAATGAAAATGATGTTTCCCAACAAAGTTGAATTATTCTTATCTAAATATTTTTAATTACATTTCAACATAAAACACCCCTAAAAAGTTCTATTGGCATAAAATGAATACTCCAATATCAATAAACTATATAAATGTTACTATTATAATTGGAAAACCTTTAGGAAACACAATTCCAAGAAATGGGTAATGAATGTATTCACCTTGTGTATATGTGGACTACATCCTCCACATATGGATATGATTAATTTTCCATAGCATAAACACATGGAAAATTGTAATTATTTATTTAATATATGTATGTATTGTATAATATATTATTAAAACTGTATTTTTATAATAGATTAATTTTTAATATTTTATTATTATAATTTTAAAGTGATAATTTTGTTCATGTGTATGAAAGGATTACCAAATTAATTATAGTTTTAATTATTTTTTCAGTCTCTAAATATTATAAACTGTTATATATATATATATTAGAAATATATGTGATATTTTATTCATGATTATATTTCTGGAAATTATTTGATTATGATTAATTTAAAAGGACTAGTACATTATAACTGAATTGATTGTAAAAAATGAAACACATGACAAAAAAAATAATTATTTTTTGTAGAATAATAAATAAATAGGAATAAAAATGTAGTATGAGGATAATATATCATTTTATTATAATTTTTTTTGTTAAATTATATAATCATAATATATATAAATTTTTAATACATATTGTTATATAATCTTCAAATAAATTTTGAATTACGGTAAGGGTCTCATGTAAGGGACACATTTTTACCAATATAATTCATTATTATATTATATATGATTAAATTATAAGATATGTATCCTGAATATATCATAAAAAATATTATTACATATTTATTTATATATATTTGAATTTTTCCATTTATTCTCAACTCATTTGGTGCTCATGAGACTGAAAGAGTATTTGTTATTGTAATATCATATATGTTGCCAGGTTTAATTTGAGAACATGTTTCATCAATATATTTAATGTAACAAAATTATTTTAATAAATTTTCTATCTATTTTGAAATTATATAAAAGTTAATTTTTATTGATGTTTTCATTTTAATGAATCTTTTCAAATTAAATCTTATTTCCATTTTCAAAATGATGTACTATAAAATTTTCAGTGAAATGGGGAAATGAATAATTCTATTAAAATATAAAAATTGTTCTGTTTTTCAAACCATAATTAGAAAATTTTTATTTTAACCATATATTAAAATATATAATGGTTCATTTTAATGAATTTTATTTCCCATAAAAATTATAAGTTTTTATAATATAATTATGTATTTTAAAAATATTTTTTTTTTCATTACGAAAATATTATTTATTCATTTAGAGTTAGTTTTAATTTTTGATATCATCTTTTGATGATAGTAATGGTTCCATGGGAATATGATCTTGTGATACCATTATTATATATATTTTGGATGGTATATGATTATGATGATGAAATATTATATAAACATATTTTATTTTTCATAGGATAATCTATGTGGAAATAATAATTGTTTTACTGATCTTATATAATAGATATAAATTTATTATGATTATGTGACCAGTTCTTCAGTCATAAATATGTAATTAACATGGAAAATTATACTTTTTTACGATAATTATTAGTATATATCGGGTTATCCAAATCCCAATATTAGTTTATAATGGTTGTTACCCTATACCAAAAAAGTGGGTACACAAGATGTTATACTAATATTGAACTAGTAAATGAGTGTTTTTCTAACACCAAACAATTAAATTATTTTATTTCTTATATATATGAAATAAATATTCCATGATTATATTTATACCACACCTTATGAGATTTTATTAAGAAAAATTATTATGGTAATGTTATTACCTAATGGTTCATTGTATTTGATTTATTTAAGATTAAAATGATATTAACTAAAAATCCTTAAGTAATGTCTTAATGTTATTATATATTGTTGGTCGGAGTGGACACTCAAGAGGGGGGGTGAATTGAGTTCCAATCAAAATTGTCTGTTAAAAACAATTTCTAATAAAATCCCCCAATTTCAAAAATAAATTAAACTGTAGTGAATTTATATAGAATATAAAGGCTCAATTAGTTTCTCAAAGATTGATTAATTCTCAGTTAACTTAATCTTATGATTAAATTAACTTTTGAAACCAATTTACTGATTTATAATAAATATAAACACTTGCGAATTTAATTATCAAAGTAGCTTTGAAGATAGATTATATTTCAAAGTAATAGCAGCGGAATATGAAATCAATATGTATAGTATAAATATAGTATAGCTATAAACACAGAGAAGTAACCAAGAGGTTCAGTCTCAAGCCGAGACTTAGTCCTCTCAAAAGTTTATATAAAAATGATCCACACCCTGGATCGGGGTTAACAACAGTGAGCACACTGTCCAGGTCACAAGACCTCTACCACAGTTCTACGTGGGAAAACAAACAACAGCAGCCAGCTGTCCAGGTCACAAGACCTCTACCACTATCCACAGTGGGAAGTGAAGTGTAAAAAGCTTGCTGAGGATTTACAGATCCTCCAGTGAAAGTACAGGAGTCAGTATGTGTGTTTAATACAGCAGATAACACACACTGCTCAAAATGTAGAATAAGTAAATCACAGAGCAGAGATGTAGAGTTTAAAAATGGCTCTAGTGATTTCAGTGTAGCACTGGACTCGTTTTGGAATTAATCAGAAGTGATTCTGAGTCCTCTTCTCGATTTTGTTTGAGAAACAGAGTGTCGTATGCTTTAGGTTCACAGGCAGTGAGATGTAGTCGATGAAGCTCTTCAATGATCTATTGTATGCACACCACTCTTCTTGAGTAGGCTTGATTGTATGTTTTATTCTGTCTTGCTTGGTTCTTCTTGTATGCACAGAGCTCTTCTCGAGTATGTCGTATGCTTCCTTGTCTCTGTATATGTTGTCTCACACTTCTTCGCAGCTCTATATTTCTTTTTCAGCAGAGTCTTCTTGTATTCATATCACGTGCTCCGTAGGATAGAAAAGGTTTCCTTTCCGCAGGTACGAGGTACGGTTTCCTGACATCTGACAACCTTTATTAATTAATTGTCAGTGTATTAAAATATAACTAATATGACCGTTGGTTAGAATAAATAAAGATAAAGATAAAGAAATTCAAACAGTTGTTTATGACTGTTCAAGAGATCGGTAGGTCATCAGCATTAGAGTAAAGATCGGTGACTCAGATAGATCAGCATCGGTCTGTCATCTGATCGGTGAGTCATTTTGATCAGCATCGGTGAGTCCTTGGATCGGTGACTCATTTGCATCGGTGACTCATTTGCATCGGTGACTCATTTGCATCGGTGACTCATTTGCATCGGTGACTCATTTGCATCGGTGACTCATTTGCATCGGTGACTCATTTGCATCGGTGACTCATTTGCATCGGTGAGTCTGATGGATCGGTGACTCTGATGGATCGGTGAGTCTGATGGATCGGTGACTCTGATGGATCGGTGAGTCTGATGGATCGATGAGTCTGATTGATCAGTGACTCATATGCATCGGTGAGTCTGATGGATCGGTGACTCTGATGGATCGGTGAGTCTGATTGATCAGTGACTCATTTGCATCGGTGACTCATTTGCATCGGTGAGTCTGATGGATCGGTTACTCTGATGGATCAGTGAGTCTGATGGATCGGTGACTCTGATGGATCGATGAGTCTGATTGATCAGTGACTCATTTGCATCGGTGAGTCTGATGGATCGGTGACTCTGATGGATCGGTGACTCTGATGGATCGGTGACTCTGATGGATCGGTGAGTCTGATGGATCGATGAGTCTGATTGATCAGTGACTCATTTGCATCAGTGAGTCTGATGGATCGGTGACTCTGATGGATCGGTGAGTCTGATTGATCAGTGACTCATTTGCATCGGTGAGTCTGATTGATCAGTGAGTCTAGAAAGCTTCCAACATACTTTGTAAGTTAATAAGCATAGTTAAAAAAAACATGATAACTGATTCATTCATAGATTGGAATTATGTTTATGAGACATCAAACCAGATTAAGCATCAATGAGTTGTGATGATTTGTGATTATTAAAACATCAGTTATAAACATGAAAGCAGCAATCTTCCAGAGGGCTCAACAATCTCCCCCTTTTTGATAATCACAAATCTTCATATATATATATATAATAAGAAAAAATAAAAAAAAATAATAAATAAAATCTCCCTCTTAAGATAACATTCCCATATATATAATAGTCAGATTTCTCCCCCTGAGATATTGATCTCCCTCTTCATATATAGAGTACTCCCCCTTAGATATATAGTTCTTTCTCCCATTATATATCTTCTTTGTCCCCCTTTGGGATGATCAAAAAGGAGGGAACATAGATAAGGGAAAAGAGAAGCAGGGTGCAGGCAGGATAGAACATATCACAAAGGAAAAACAAGTGTTATAAAGGCACAGAAAAAGACAAGCAATACATAGAACACCCCATCAAAAATAATACATGGCTATTTGGGGGGATACAAAGGGGCTTTCCCTTTATCCTGTGGATCAATTGTAGGTAAGGAAGAAGGCTTGGAGGCAGGCTGCGGTTCACGGAGCTGAAGTGGTGGCAGGACAACTCTGGCAGGTGCAGTTGGAGGTGTCACAGAAGGTTGTGGAGAAGGAGCAGGAGCTGGATGAGACGCTTTCTGAGAGACTGGCCGTAACTGAGATAGAGCTTGGGCAACAGACAGCTGATTTGGAGCGACATCAGAGGCACTTAGAGGTTCGGATGTAGGGAGTACAATGGCAGTGGCCTGTGCATCCAAGTAAGGCTTCAACAGATGAATGAAGTCCTGAATGACTTCTGCTCCATACTTCATAGCTTTTTCAAAATCATCCTTGTTTTCCATGAACTGTGCCAAGGAAGGAACAAAATCTTGCAATTGGCGAACTTGAGTGTTGAAGGCCTGAGTGACTGGAGGTAATTTCAGATTCTCTGCCAGGACTTTGAAGTTTGCAGCCATCTCATGTTTTGTATAAATCTTGGAAAAGAAAGCATCAACTTTTTCCTTGATCTCTTGCAGGGCATTCTTAGCATCTGCTGAATATACTAAGGCCATCTTATGACTATTATCACAGATCTCTTTCATCCTCCTCAAGGATTCTAAGTCAAGAATATTTCTAACAGCATCTAGCTCTGTATGCACAACTTCTCTGAGAGCTTCTATCTCACGAGTAGTGATTTTGGTTACCTTGCCTGTACTTGCTTGGCCGACTATATGAGTTAGTTCAGCTTTCAACTTCCTCAGATCAGACTTGTTAAGATGTTCAATCAGATTTCTTAAAACTTACATCATACCAGAGATGGTTGATCTGAACTCATTTGACAGAGAAAGTAAGCTAACTTGGAGATCCTTCAAGGTTTGATTCAAAGAGGCTATGTGCCTACCAACAAATTCACCCGTAGCAGTCAAGTCTGGCTTGAGAACATCTGAGACTGCCGTTGAAAAAGCTTTCAAGGAGTTTTCAGAAACTTGTAGAGATACTTGATGAAGGGCATTGGAAAGTTCTTCTCTGACTATATCTCTCACAGTGGTTAGCAATTCAGTCTTAAACTTGTCAAGATCAGCTCGAGAGATTTCAGAACCAGGTAAATTCACAGTTACAGGATCATCAGTAGGAATAGACCTTACTTCTCTTGGAGGGTTCCTTTTCACAGTTGCAGCAGATTCTGGTAATTCGCCTTCTTCTTCAGAATAGTCTAAGCCCAACACAGCATATCCAGGGTAGTCATCCCACACAGCAGCACACAGGGTGTAGTTGGGTTTCTCATAGCATGCTGTTCCACTGATTTTTGATGAGTCAGTCTTGCCACTGATATGGATTTCTGGTACTGACTGAGGTTGTTCTACTTGAACTTCAGCAAGACTATCTACCGGTCTGTTGATATTATCAGCAGCAGCTTCAACATCATCAGCATCATCATCATCACCATCATGGTTGTCTTCAGCATCACCTTGCTCATTATTACTCTGCTCAGAGGCTTCGCTGTGATATTCCTCAGTATCAGAATCTTCTTCATCATCAAGAATAGGTTCTGACTCTGGTAGGGTTAAGGGTGGACTAGCAGGTCCAAATTCTATTCTTTTCTTGGGGCTAGCAGTGTCTGGATCACTCCTATCATCAGGAGAAGACACACTTCCTTCTTCAGTTGCAGCTTTTTCTTGCTCATCATCATCAGAATAAATTGGTTCCTCATCTGGTTTTAATCCAGGATCTCTCACATCCTTTGGCCTCTTGCCATGATCTATGGGATTGTAGGCTTCATACAACTTATCTTCATCTGCAACCCAGCACTTCTTCCATGGGTTCCAATTGATTTTCATCCTCTTGCAGATCTCTTTGTTGAGACAGAAGGAAGGCTCTGTTTCAACAACTTCATCATCTTCATCAACACATTCCAGATTCTGGAGCATAGTAGATATCATTTTTGAATAAAACAAAGCCGTGGCTTTCTTGGAAGGTTTCAGCATACTAGCTATGTGGACCATCACATATCTGCACAGATTTATCTTTTCATGGGTTTTGAGCAGAAACAATAGAAAAACATCTTGATACTTAACAGCAGCAAAATCTCCTCTTCGAGGGCAAAGTTGGTGCTGAATAAACTTGAATAGGAGTCTGCTTTCACCATCTAATTCTGACGCTATGATTCTCCTCGATTCTTTGTTTCCAGTTAGAAGCTCTAGAGCTAGCTCATAAGAAAAATAGTCAGTGACTGGGGGTATATTGCCAGCATAGTCCTCATATCGACCTTCATGAGGTACGTTTAAACATTCAGCCCACTGCTTAGATGAGAAAGATATTTTCTTTCCTTTCACAACCGATGACATCCTAGCAGCTTCCACACCATCCAGCGTGATTCTCAGGTTCATGTAAAACTCATGTACTAGCTTTGGATAATCTATTCGGGCGTTGTCTGAAAACCAGTCTATCCATCCTTGAGATTCAAGAACTTGTAGCAACAAGGACTTACTTGACAGAAGCCACGCCGAGTTTACTTCTTTTTCTGCAGCTACAATCCGAGTTTCCAGGTCCGGATTTACTGAACGTTGAGAGGTACTGCTCGACTCGCCTCGAGCACGCTTTGAAGGTACAGGGCTATCTGGTCCTTTGCTCGGTCTCTTTTGCTTAGCCATTCGAGGATTTGGAGAGGCAGGAGTTCGAAGGTTCGAAGGTTCGAAGCAGAGGGGAAGAGAGGTTGAGAGGTTCGGCGGGAAATGAAAGGTCAAAGGTTTAGGGAAGATAAATAGCCGCGTATCATTTACTTTATCATTTAGGGTTCCCATAAAAAGTAATTTACTAATTAATAAAAAGTAATAATTTTTTTTTTAAAAAAAAATCGGATTGACAGAACAGTGTGACAGATCGGTTCCACAGATCGGTTTCACAGATCAGTTTCACATATCAGTTTCACAGATCAGTTTCACAGATCAGTTTCACAGATCAGTTTCACAGATCAGTTTCACAGATCGGTTTCACAGATCAGTTTCACAGATCGGTTTCACAGATCAGTTTCACAGATCAGTTTCACAGATCAGTTTCACAGATCGGTTTCACAGATCAGTTTCATAGATCAGTTTCACAGATCAATCATACACAATTCTTGTTTAATAAATTTCATTCTTTCAGAGCATAAGGGCTTTGTGAAGATGTCAGCTAATTGATTTTCAGAACTAACAAATTCTAGAGAAATATCACCCTTCTGGTAATGATCTCTTAGAAAGTGATGTCTGACATCAATGTGCTTAGTTCTAGAGTGAGACACAGGGTTCTTGGATAAGTTGATTGCACTAGTGTTGTCACAGTTAATTGAGACATGTTTAAGATCAAATCCATAATCCAATAGAGTGTGTTTCATCCACAAAATTTGTGCACAGCAACTACCAGCAGCTATGTATTCTGCCTCGGCAGTAGACAATGCAACTGAATTCTGTTTCTTACTACACCATGATACTAGGGATTTTCCAAGAAAATGACATGTTCCTGATGTGCTTTTTCTATCTAACTTACAACCAGCAAAGTCAGCATCTGAATAACTCATTAACTCAAAGGATTGTTCTTTTGGGTAAAACAAACCTAAATTTATAGTATACTTAAGATACTTAAAAATCCGTTTAACAGCTAATAAGTGTGATTCTTTAGGATTAGCTTGAAATCTAGCACACATACATACACTAAACATAATGTCTGGTCGACTAGCAGTAAGATAAAGTAAGCTTCCAATCATACCTCTGTAATTGGTTTGATCAACTGGTTTCCCAGTTTCATCGACATCCAATTTACAGGTAGTACTCATAGGTGTATTACTTTCCTTAATACTATCCAATCCAAAACGTTTTAAAAGATCCTTTGTATATTTACTTTGATTTACAATAATACCATTTTTAGTTTGAAAGATTTGAAATCCAAGAAAATACTTAAGCTCTCCCATTAAGCTCATTTCAAATTCATTTTGCATAACCTTTGAAAAATCAGTACATAAGGAGTTTTTAGAAGATCCAAAAATAATATCATCAACATATATTTGTGCAACTAAAACATCTTTAGAAATTCTTTTAATGAAAAGAGTTGGATCAGCAATCCCTTTAGTAAAACCTTTTGAAATAAGGAAATTGCTAAGTCTATCATACCAAGCTCTTGGAGCTTGTTTCAAACCATATAAAGCTTTAGAAAGTTTAAAAACTTGATTTGGAAAATGGGGATTAGTAAATCCAGGTGGTTGTTCTACAAAAACATCTTCAATTATAAAACCATTTAGAAATGCACTTTTAACATCCATTTGATATAATTTGAAATCCAGATGTGCAGCATATGCAAGTAAGATCCTAATGGCTTCTAGTCTAGCTACAGGTGCAAAAGTTTCCTCATAGTCTATACCTTCTTCTTGACTATATCCTTGTGCAACTAGTCTAGCTTTGTTTCTAACTATATTTCCAGATTCATCTATTTTATTTCTAAACACCCATTTTGTGCCTATTGTCAAAGTGTCCTTAGGTCTGTCAACTAATTCCCAGACTTTGTTTCTTTCAAACTGATTTAATTCTTCTTGCATAGCCATTACCCAAAATTCATCATTGATAGCATCATTGATATTTTTAGGTTCTGACTGTGAAAGAAAGGCTTGATGTTCAACCTGGTTTCTTAGAGAAGCTCTGGTTTGTGTTCCTCTATCTAGATTTCCTACAACAGCATCTAAAGGATGGTTCTTTAGAGTCCTAGATGATCTTGAAAAGATAGAGCTAGAAGTTTCAGGTTCATCTAGAGATTGAGGTTCAACAGAAGAAGATTCTGGAGAATGTCCAGAACTGGATGCTTTTATAACAGGTTCTTTAGATTTATCATTAAGGTCCAGAATAGACAAATCTTCTTCAAGATTCCCAAGAGAGGTTTTAGGCTCATGTGGATCAGTTTCATCAAATTTGATGTGAACAGATTCTTCCACACATTTGGTTCTCTTATTGAAAACTCTATAGGCTTTACTAGAGATAGAGTAACCTAGGAAAATTCCTTCATCACTCTTGGATGCAAATTTATCCAGATTATCTTTAGTATTCAGAATAAAGACTTTGCAGCCAAAAACTCTGAAGTAGTTTACCTTAGGTTTCCTATGATTCCACAACTCATAAGGGGTTTTCTTTAGAACAGGTCTGATCAAGACTCTATTAATGACATAACAAGCTGTATTAACAGCTTCAGCCCAAAAGTAAATTGGAAGGTCATATTCATTGAGCATGGTTCTAGAAATTTCTTGCAGGGTTCTGTTTCTTCTTTCTACTACACCATTCTGTTGGGGTGTCCTAGGGGCAGAAAAGTTATGAGAATAGCCATTGTGAGAGCAGTAAGATTCAAAATCTTGATTTTCAAACTCACGACCATGATCACTTCTTAGGGTCTTAATCTTGAGTCCACTAAGATTTTCTACAGACTTGGAGTATTTAATAAAGTAAGAATAAGCTTCACTTTTGTGAGCTAGAAAATATACCCAAGTATATCTAGAAAAGTCATCTACGAGAACATAGACATAGTCCTTCCCATTTAAACTAGAAACTCTTGATGGTCCAAACAAATCCATGTGAACCAATTCAAGTGGTTGAGAAGTTGAAACTTCTTTCTTTGATTTAAAAGAAACTTTGTGTTGTTTTCCCTTTTGACAGGGATTACAAACTTTGTCTGCTGGAAATTCAAGTTTGGGTAAGTCTCTAACCAAGTTCTTCCTAGAAAGTTTTCTAAGTGAGTGCACATTGCAGTGTCCCAATCTTCTGTGCCAAAGCCAAGACTCTTTATGAAAAGCATTTAAACATGGAATGTTCTGTTTAGCTAAAGAATTTAAATCAACAGCATAAACATTTTCATTTCTTAGAGCAGAAAATACTAAAACATTTTTAGAGTTACAAACATTGCAAGAATCATTTTCAAATTTAACATGAAAACCATCATCACATAACTGAGAAATGCTTAATAGGTTATATTTAAGTCCATCAACAAATAAAACTTTAGAAATCAAAATTGAATCAGTGTTACCAATCTGGCCTAGGCCGATGATTTTCCCTTTTGAGTTATCACCAAAGGTGACAAAGCCTCCATCAACTTTTATTAAGCTCTTGAAGCAAGAATAATCTCCAGTCA
The DNA here is from genome assembly GCA_963277665.1 of Viscum album. Taxonomy (NCBI): domain Eukaryota; kingdom Viridiplantae; phylum Streptophyta; class Magnoliopsida; order Santalales; family Viscaceae; genus Viscum; species Viscum album. The sequence goes on along the minus strand of OY728133.1, from coordinate 143,778,498 downwards.
TGTGTCTTGAGCACCCACTGTCTAAATACCATATCTTCTTGTAACAGCTCTTCAAGCAGGTCTCCTACAAAACAGATTTAGATGGAAGATGATTTTGGTACCCAGATCTTCTTGGGTCCAGACAGGTTAGCCAATAACACTTTAGGTACCCATATTTGTCTAATGGGTCTCATATAATTTGTAGAAATAACATCCTTTGAAAGATAAACCTTATTAGATTCATAACTATGAATATAGCTGGATGACGCATAAGAAGTTCCAGAATTAACTATCTTCTGTCCAGATTTAGGAATGAATCTAGTTTTGGAAACTTTCCTTTGTCCAGGTTGGTATCCTATACCAGTAGTGTATCTAGGTGCAACTTGCTTTCCTAGCATTTGTGTTAGAGTATTTTTACCATTGGTGAACTTCTCTAAATCTTTCTTGAGTTGCTCATTAGACAATTGCAGTTCAGTATTCTCTTTAAGCAGCTGAGCATTCTTTTCTACTTCTATATCCAGATCAGATTTATGCTTAACATTTAAAGCATACTGTTTCTTTAGACCTTTATATTTATCTTTAAGCTCATTACATGTTTCTTCTAGCATGTCACAGTATTCAAACAATTCAGATTTTGACATGTTTTCTGAGTCAGAATCTTCTCCAGAATAGTATGAATTAAAAGCAGGAGTCTCTGATGTTACCTCAGAAGTGTTTGTCATGAAACACATGTTGGCCCGATTCTTTTCAGAGTCTGAAGATTCAGCTTCACTTGTGCTGTCTTCTGAAGCACTCCAAGTAGCCTTCATGGCCTTCTTGTACTTGTTATTCTTGTATTCATATTTCTTTTTATACTTCAGCTTTGGACAGTCGGCTTTAATGTGTCCTTTTCTCTTGCACTCATAGCAGACAACATCATCTGATTTGTCATTCTTCTTCCAGTCCTTTTTCCATTTGCCCTGTTGGTCATGCTTTCCCTTGTAATTTGGTTTCCTAAAAAATTTCTTTTTCCTATAGAACTTTTTGAATCTCCTGGCTATTTGAGCCATCTCATCATCGCTGTCAGAATCATTCTCACTTTCCTCACTGCTTGTACTTTCATTGATAGCTTGAAGCTTTTCCTTATCCTTATTCTTTGAGGTTGTAGTCTTGAAGGCAATAGATTTTCTTGCAGGTTCATTGTCTTCCTCTTTGTTCACTTTAAGCTCTTCTTCATACATCATCAGCTTGCCAATTAGTTCCTTGACAGGTAGAGCACCAATGTCACAGGATTCTCTAATGGAGACAGAGGTTCCTCTCCATCTTTCAGGTAGACATCTCAAAATTCTCATAATTTGTTCCTTTGCTGGAACATCCTTTCCCAGAGAGGTCATTGTGTTGACAATTTCATTGAACCTGAGATACATATCAGAAATGGGTTCATCAGGTTTCATCTTAAAATTATCATACTTAATAGTATAGGTATTCAATCTCATCTCTTTAACATTAGTTGTTCCTTCATGAGAAACAGCTAAGGTATCCCAAATTTCATATGCAGTTTTACATGCAGAAATTCTATTAAACTCTTCATCTCCTAGAGCACAGTACAGAGCATTCATAGCTTTACAATTGTTATTGTAAGCAGTCTTTGTAGGTTCATCCCAAGTAGATCTAGCAGTAGTGGGAATTTTGTATTCAGATTCAATAGCAGTCCAAATATCAAAACCTATGCTTTCTAGATGAATTTTCATTTTCAGTTTCCACTGAGCATAATTAGTTCCATTGAAGAAAGGTGGCCGGTTGGTGGCAGCACCCTCAAGTCTATTATCCATGATATTACAAAAAGAATTTTAAAGAGATAAAAATTTAGAAATAACAGAAATTTTAAGAACTTTAAAATACAACTAAAATCACAGTTCAAAAGCAGAGCACTTTTAGAAAGTATTTACTCCTCTGATACCAAGTGTTGGTCGGAGTGGACACTCAAGAGGGGGGGTGAATTGAGTTCCAATCAAAATTGTCTGTTAAAAACAATTTCTAATAAAATCCCCCAATTTCAAAAATAAATTAAACTGTAGTGAATTTATATAGAATATAAAGGCTCAATTAGTTTCTCAAAGATTGATTAATTCTCAGTTAACTTAATCTTATGATTAAATTAACTTTTGAAACCAATTTACTGATTTATAATAAATATAAACACTTGCGAATTTAATTATCAAAGTAGCTTTGAAGATAGATTATATTTCAAAGTAATAGCAGCGGAATATGAAATCAATATGTATAGTATAAATATAGTATAGCTATAAACACAGAGAAGTAACCAAGAGGTTCGGTCTCAAGCCGAGACTTAGTCCTCTCAAAAGTTTATATAAAAATGATCCACACCCTGGATCGGGGTTAACAACAGTGAGCACACTGTCCAGGTCACAAGACCTCTACCACAGTTCTACGTGGGAAAACAAACAACAGCAGCCAGCTGTCCAGGTCACAAGACCTCTACCACTATCCACAGTGGGAAGTGAAGTGTAAAAAGCTTGCTGAGGATTTACAGATCCTCCAGTGAAAGTACAGGAGTCAGTGTGTGTGTTTAATACAGCAGATAACACACACTGCTCAAAATGTAGAATAAGTAAATCACAGAGCAGAGATGTAGAGTTTAGAAATGGCTCTAGTGATTTCAGTGTAGCACTGGACTCGTTTTGGAATTAATCAGAAGTGATTCTGAGTCCTCTTCTCGATTTTGTTTGAGAAACAGAGTGTCGTATGCTTCAGGTTCACAGGCAGTGAGATGTAGTCGATGAAGCTCTTCAATGATCTATTGTATGCACACCACTCTTCTTGAGTAGGCTTGATTGTATGTTTTATTCTGTCTTGCTTGGTTCTTCTTGTATGCACAGAGCTCTTCTCGAGTATGTCGTATGCTTCCTTGTCTCTGTATATGTTGTCTCACACTTCTTCGCAGCTCTATATTTCTTTTTCAGCAGAGTCTTCTTGTATTCATATCACGTGCTCCGTAGGATAGAAAAGGTTTCCTTTCCGCAGGTACGAGGTACGGTTTCCTGACATCCGACAACCTTTATTAATTAATTGTCAGTGTATTAAAATATAACTAATATGACCGTTGGTTAGAATAAATAAAGATAAAGATAAAGAAATTCAAACAGTTGTTTATGACTGTTCAAGAGATCGGTAGGTCATCAGCATTAGAGTAAAGATCGGTGACTCAGATAGATCAGCATCGGTCTGTCATCTGATCGGTGAGTCATTTTGATCAGCATCGGTGAGTCCTTGGATCGGTGACTCATTTGCATCAGTGACTCATTTGCATCGGTGACTCATTTGCATCGGTGACTCATTTGCATCGGTGACTCATTTGCATCGGTGACTCATTTGCATCGGTGACTCATTTGCATCGGTGACTCATTTGCATCGGTGAGTCTGATGGATCGGTGACTCTGATGGATCAGTGATTCTGATGGATCGGTGACTCTGATGGATCGGTGAGTCTGATGGATCGATGAGTCTGATTGATCAGTGACTCATTTGCATCGGTGAGTCTGATGGATCGGTGACTCTGATGGATCGGTGAGTCTGATTGATCAGTGACTCATTTGCATCGGTGACTCATTTGCATCGGTGAGTCTGATGGATCAGTGACTCTGATGGATCGGTGAGTCTGATGGATCGGTGACTCTGATGGATCGATGAGTCTGATTGATCAGTGACTCATTTGCATCGGTGAGTCTGATGGATCGGTGACTCTGATGGATCGGTGAGTCTGATGGATCGGTGACTCTGATGGATCGGTGAGTCTGATGGATCGATGAGTCTGATTGATCAGTGACTCATTTGCATCGGTGAGTCTGATGGATCGGTGACTCTGATGGATCGGTGAGTCTGATTGATCAGTGACTCATTTGCATCGGTGAGTCTGATTGATCAGTGAGTCTAGAAAGCTTCCAACATACTTTGTAAGTTAATAAGCATAGTTAAAAAAAACATGATAACTGATTCATTCATAGATTGGAATTATGTTTATGAGACATCAAACCAGATTAAGCATCAATGAGTTGTGATGATTTGTGATTATTAAAACATCAGTTATAAACATGAAAGCAGCAATCTTCCAGAGGGCTCAACATATATGAATTTTTTTTGTATTTTTTTAATTTTGCTTACTATATTTGGATCACATTACTATTACAACCCTACTCTTTATTTCACACTTAATCCAGATTTATTACACAAATCCTTCAATAAAACATGGAAGATCAACAGGTATAGTTTTTGTGGGGCTTATAAACATTAATTGACAGCTTAAAACATAAAACACACAACATCATTATTGAAAAATTCATTTACATGAACACTACAATCCCTCATACTGAGCATTTAATGGGATAACATCAGGACACGCATAAGAAAAGGGTGAGATATAATGGCCAGTAAGGGAATAAACATGGAATAACATGAGGAATACAATATATGTTAGTCAATAGGAATACCAATGGAGAAAAATTTTCACATGAATATTAATGCATGATAAATCATGATTATCATAACATTGATATGTGGCAAAAACACTTCGCATTGAATTAGTAGAGCCAATGCTCATTGAACCTGGAGAATGAGTAAACCCTAACTACAAATGAAGAATGTGTATAACCTCATTGAAATTGAATTATCATGATCCAAAACCAATTTCACCTGACATATCATGATATTATACGTTACCCAATTCATTGGAGTGCTATTAGGGTGAAACCTTATTAAATATTTCATTTCATGCATAAGTGTGCCACATGGATTATATAGCCTTGAATCAATCAACATCATAAGTTATTACACTATTAAGTAATGTGGAATAAATAAATGGATGTATAATTCAATAGGTATTTGTGAATAGAGGTTAATACCCTTGATAGATACATGGGTATTGTATTCACTACATAATGATCATGGCTTGAAAAAACGCAGTGCAATTTCAGCAGCATAGCGGTGTGACATAAGGATTCATGAAAATAGTTGATGATATAGAAAAGGGTTTCTCATCATATTTAAATTAAATGTACTGTAATGGGGTCAAATGGATATTTTCCCAACAAAAGTAATGGAATTTATATGCATAATAAAAAGGAATTACTTTTATGTAAAAGACGAGAGAGAAATCTCTCACTGAATTTTGGCATGGTAATGGGTGTACATGGGTGACATTAATGAGAGAGAAATGGGTCTCCAATCATCCAAACATTAAGAGTAGAGTAATGTAGAGGAGATAAATTATACCACAACATTTTTAATTGATAAATAAGGGAAAAACTACTTAATGAAAATTAGTCAAAAATGAGAAAGGAACCAATCTCTTATTTGGAAGTGTGATCCCAATGGCTTGGGAAAGGTTTGAGAGAATTTATTGGGAGAATGTGGCTCCTTGTGAGGAATCTAGAGATAGGAGGGATAGGGTGAGTCAAACTCCAAAGGCTTTGAGTGAAGAAGAAGTGAGTTCTTGGGTGGGTTTATACAGGAAAGGAGAGGAAAGTTTTTATTATTTATGTTTGGGACACCTCACATGAAACTAATCAATAAAGAACACCAGAACACATTTATTGCACATTATATTTTCCAAATTGGAGTGTAATATAGTATTATATATGGAAAATTTTCTAAATTCATAATATAATAGGGTTTCTTATGTGGAGGTTAGTCGCACTCTCAAAGAATATAATTTAAAAATGAAAAATGATTTATAAGTCTTAGAGGGTCCACAAAATATTTGTAAAATAAAACAAACAAATATAAAATCCCATTATATTAATGATAAAAACATATATTTTCCGAAAATAATGATTTTTTGTATATTATTACCTCACTGTTGGGTCATTATGATGTCATAAAACATATTATATATTTTAATGGTATTAAATTTTTACCCAAAAATTTGACTATCTCATAAATTTATGAAAAAATTAACTTTTGGATAATTTTGACATCATGATTCCAAAAATAATATTCATTTTATCTAAATAATTTTATTAATTTGTGAAATTTTACTTTTAAAATAAAAAAGACATTTACCGAATATTCAAGGGTTTTGACAAAAATAGTTTTCAAACCTTAGTAAAAATTTCAATAGCATTCATCAAATTATATTATCTTTTATACTTATGAAAATTTAATTCAAAAATAATAATTCATTAATATATTATTTAACTCAAAAGTCCATTAATTCATCAAAATAAATTTCTTAGTTGAATATTAAATAAAAATACTATAAGCACTTTAAAAAATATTTAAGAATCGAAAATAATCAAATGAATGTATATTCATTATTATATTCATAAATTATGCACAAAATCATAGTGTTATGGTCTTGTTACATAACCCCTTATATCACCTGAATAATACTGAGTGTTAAGGTGTGAGATGGTGAGAGACTCATGGGGTGGCTCTGATAACTTCTCTTGGGTGGAAATCTCTATAAACATCCAGTTATCCCGTAGTCGGTTCCGCTCAAGCTTAACATTTTCACACCGGGAAAGGTCTTGGTCAAGGGAAAAGCCCAATGATTCCACCTCCTTTACGAGCTCCAATAAATGATCTTCATATGGGGAAAGGCTACGGGATGAGGCTGTCGCTTCATGTTTATATTAAATTGGATTTGATAAAGCCTTATATTTATACTAATCATGTGATCACTATTCAGCAACTATATTTACAAAAATCTAAATAAATAAACGTATTTAAAAATCCAGAAATATAAAACCAATGATTATATATTTTTATATATCCATAATAATACATTTAATTAGATACAAATAAATTTTCATTAGTGAATGTTTGGTTTGTTACAATATTCCCCCTATAAGAAATTTCACCTTTGAAATTTTCTTTTTCCACTCTAAAATAAATTGGGGTATCTCTGCTTCATCACTTCCTCTGATTCCCATTCCACTTCTTCAAACAAGTGGTTTCTACAAAACACTGTGATGAGAGGAATTGTCTAATTTTATATAACTTTTTCACTATGATCTAATAGCTTCACTTCTTTCTCCACATATGATATGTAGTCCTCTAGTTGTTCTACCTCAGAAGAGTGTACATTTGAAGGGTCTGGTATGTACTTCTATAAGAGGGATACATGAAACACATCAGGTACTTTGGCCATAGTAGGTGGATGTGGTAGTCTATAGGCCACAACCCCAACACAATCAAGAATCTAGAAGGGGCCAATGTATTTAGGACTTAACATAAATTTTTTTCCAAACCTCATGACCTTCTTCCAAGGTGATATGTGTAAAAATACCATGTCTACAACATTTAAGTCATCTTCTCGTCAACGGTTATCTGCATAATGCTTTTGTTGATTCTAGGATGCCTTGATATGTTGTAGAATTGTTTTCACCTTCTCCACCATTTCTTTGAACATTTCTAGTCCTAGAAACTTACGATCACTGACTTCATCCCAATATGCCAGTGTTCTCCACCTCTTACCATGCATGGCTTCATAAGGTGCCATCCAGATGCTCGAGTGGAAACTATTATTGTAGTAGAATTCAACTGGTGGAAGATTTTAGTCCACACTCTATTGAAGACCACAAAAACGCTCTCATCATGTCCTCAAGTGTTTGGATAGTCTGCTCATATTGGCCATCAGTTTAAGGATGATAAGTTTTACTGAAGTTCAGCTCAGTATCGATAGCATGCCGAAGACTCTTCCAAAACATAGAGGTGAATCTTTGACCTTGATCAGATACTATATATAGTGGTACTCTATGTAGCCTTACAAATTCCCTAATATATATTCGTGCCAGCTGATACAATGAGGAATCCTCCTAAATTGAAAGGATGTGTGTATACTTTGTATGATGATCCACAACAACCTAGATTGCAATGTTTCATTTTGAAGTCTTCAGAAGTTCGATGAAAAATTCCACAGTGATGTCCTCCCATTTTTATGCTGGTATGGGAAATGTTTGCATCATCCCCTTAGACTTCTTACTCTTTACCTTCTCATGCTGACACACCTGGAACGTTGATGTCTACTCAGTAATCTCCTTATTCATAGTGTCATACCAATAGTGCTCTTCTAAATCTAAATACATCTTACTATTTCCTTGCTGAATTGAGAAATTTGAACTATGCGCATAATCCACATGTTATTTCTTCAACTCCAGACATGATAAAAGATATAGTGTTTTCCCAAATCTCACAATTCCTTCTTCATTAACATTGCATTCTGAGAAATTCCCTTCTCTGGTAGCTTCCACTCTCTTCTAAATCCCCACACCATTCTTTTGAGGATCCTTTAACCTTTGCAAAATAGATGGTTGAGGAATTATTTTTTAACTTATGGATGGTGTTCTCTTATTTATGATTCCCATGATTGTATTCATCAAATTTAAGAATATTGGGTCATTATCAATTATAATCAATAATAGAATTGTTGGGCCCTTTCTACATAGATCATAAGCCACATTTTTCGCATTCCTAATGATCTAATGGATTGAGCAGTCATATTATTTGATCATATCTGACCATCTTCGTTGGCTCATGTTCAACTATTTCTTTTTCAATATATACATGAGGCTTTTGTGGTCCACATATATTTCAAACGTCTCCCCAAAGAGATAATACCGCTAAATTTTTAAAGAGAAGATCACCGCAGCCAACTCCAAATATGTGTTGGATAATTATTCTCTTGAACATTCAATTTCCATGACGCATAGGTAATGAATTTGTCATTTTTCATCACCAAACATCTCTGTACATTATTCTATAAATCACTAAATACCAAAAAAAAATTCTCCACTTGTGGGTAATGTGAGAATGGGTCCAATGATAAGCCTCTTTTTTAACTCCTTGATGCATTCTTCACATTCATTACTCCTAGAAGACATTACTCCCACATGAGATTGATTGGTAAGAGTGTTGGACAATCATTATAAATTTCTCAAAAATCATTGATAATATCCATCTAACCCCAAGAAGCGACAGATATCCATTACCATTGTTGGATTCATCCATCCCTCAGTTTTATTTATTTTTGAGGGATCCACTGATATCCCATTGCATGTGATGATATGGCCCAACAATGAGACGTCTTTCAACCAGAACTCACACTTTCTATACATTTCATAGAGAATATCGTTCATTGATGTCTCTAGTAGAGTTCATAGATTCCCCTCATAATCCTCATTGGTTTTGGAATATATCAGAATATCATCTATAAAGACTACCACAAATTTTTCAAGATAATCCCTAATGACTCTATTCATCATGTACATGAAGATTTCTATAGCATGAGTGAGTCTGAAATGAAACACTATTAATTAATAGTGTTTGTTTCTTGTACGAAAAGTTATCTGGGGAATATCTTCCTTATACACCCTTACTTGATAATATCCCGACTGTAAATCCACTTTGGAGAAGTATTACGCTCCATGTATCTTATGAAGAAAACCATCAATTCTTGGGTGTGGAAACATGTTATTTATTAGGATTTTGTTAAGATCATGGTAATAAATTCAAAGATGCATTCAACCATCCTATATCATTATAAAGAGGACTGGTGCACCCCAGTTTGAAGCACATGGGATTATAAACCCTTTATCTAGATTCTCTTGTAGTTGTTTCTTCAGCTCCTCAAGCTCCACAATATCCACTCTATATGGTGTCTTGGATATTAGAAATTCCCCAAGAATAAGATCAATTGATAATTACACATCACTTCTAGGTGGAAGACCGGTAAATTCCTCAGGAAACACTTCAGCAAATTCCCTCACAGTAGGCATGTCTTCAAGGATAGTTGCATCCTTAAACTCAATCACCTCAGCTAGATATGCATGCTCATAGGGCAGTAATATCCACGTAGAAGATAATGGAGTAAATGAATATTCATCTTATTCATTTAACTTATATAGAACCAGTGGTCTATTCTCTACATGGATAGTGATTTCCCTCTCATAGAAATTTATGATGACTCTATTTAAGGAATGCCAATACATGCCAATAATTTCATAAAATTCTACCCTAGAATGTATGATGTGTTTCTACAGGAAATTCAATCCCTAAAATATGACATTGGTGGAGTTATACTCATGGGATTCAATGATTTTCCCATATTTCCATACTCACCGACATCTTTAATTCCATGATTTGTGGTGGTGCAAGGATCTTTCTTCAAGACATTTGAGATATAAAAGAATGTGTAAAAACTAAATCAAAAAGTATGTTTTCTATTCTAGAATGAATAACTAGCACACTCATCACCACTTCATTGTCAGGGTTCACTTTGGCAGTAGTGATGGAAAATGCTCTACTTTGGTGCCTTCGAGGTTGTTGGTTGCCTCCCAAATTCCATGGATTAGGGCACTGATTTGCAAGATTCCCCGGTTCATTGCAGTTGTAGAAATATACAACAAATTGAGGTTCGAATGGAGAGTTCCTCTCCTCTATTTCTGCTGCGGGTTTTTTTGTCTGTAGTTAATAGCTTAGGGACCTTATCTTCCAAACCTAAAGCATTTCCTCATCCCCATCGGGCAGTTTCTGGGGTGATTTTTTGCACCTTTGGAATGTGGGGTGCATGATCTTCTTAGCACCATTGGATTTATCCATCGGACTTCCAGCATTTAAGTCCAGCATTTGCTTTTTATCGCCACAATACCCCTGAGATTCTCCGATCTCAATTTCGACCTTGTGGGCACATAGAACAATTTCATCATAGTTTTCAAAGTCATGAATCACCACCACTTTCTATAGGCTAGGTTTCAACCACCAATGAAGCGGTCACCCTGGCATTCAGGGGTAACGGAAAATCCGGTGGCATATCGTAAAAGCCTAGTTATTTTTTCCTCGTACACTCTGACAAATTCGTCATCTTTTTTCTTGAGAGAAAGGAAATATCGTTCCATCTTAATTCGGAGGATGAGTGCAAAATATTTATCAAAAAATATCTTCTGGAAATCCTTCCATTCTAACACCTCAATCTCTTCTAAATGCTTCGTATTTTTGATCAACATCCACTATTGATCAGCTTCATCTTCCATATGATATGTAGTTAGAAGAACCTTCTCTTGTTCAGAGAATTGAAAGATGGGGAAGATCATTTCAATGTATTTTATCCATTGTTGGTCGATTGAGAGATCAAATGATCCATTCTAATTACAAGGCCTTTGTCTCATGAAGCTCTCGATAGCAAATTGTTCATTCATAAGTGGGGTTGAACTCTCTTATTGACCATTGTTTGTATTCAAATCATTATTTAACTAAAATATAAGCATGAAAATGTTCATGATTCCTTCTCTCATTGGATTGGGCATCTAATTTGCATATTCATCACATTGATCTTCACATCGGTTGTCATCCCGAGTCCTCATATTACTAGCCATTGTCTGGAATAAAAGGAATGTTAGGTGTTACACATAAATGGTAATCCACAGAAAAAACTGAATACATATTAATAAATTTTATTTCCTTAACTTATGAATCCTGATGCTTCAATATATTATATCCATGATGAACTTTCTAACATATATTCTTAGGGGAGGTTTATTATATCCCTTAAAAAGGGTTCATAGTAAGATTATTAGTTTATTAAACCATATCCCTCGTGATTGTCATAACCGAAAGTGAAGAAAGTCACATTTTCTTGCACCAATTTTCGTTCGAGTCTAGATCAATGCAGTTTTTTGTCTTTTACCACTAGGATAGATCTGTGTCAGAGCTTCCTATACCTGCTCGTATCCAGAAATGGATGTATTTCCTTGATAAACCACATACTAAATAATCACCAATACAAAGAGATGTTTTTATTATACATATTCTTGTCTCTATGAATTCACTAGAGTTTTCTAATCCTAATCCCAAAAATAACTAAACCTATCCTTTGATACCAACTGTAATAACTGTGCTCTTTATTTCACAAATAAACGTGATTTATTACTTAAATACATTAATTGATACAACAAAAAAGGTCAAGATTTATAGTGTCTTTGTGGATTATGAACATCACATAAAAACATAAACATAAAACACAAAACATCTTTATTAAATATGTCCTTTTACATGACCACTACATTCCCTCATACATGGCATTGCATGGGATAACATTAGGACATGCATAATAAAAGGGTGAGATATAAGTCACAATAGGGGAATAAACATGGATTAAAATGAGTAATAAAATACATGTCAGGAAATAGTTATATCAATGGATCACAAGTGAAACATGAACATAAAGGAATGATAAAGCATTATAATCATAACATTGAAATCTCACAATAACACATAACATGGAATTAGCATGAACCAAATCTCATTGCACATGGACCACGAGTAAACCCTCATTGCACATGAAGGACAAATAAAACCTCATTTCACTTGTATTGTAATGATTTAAAACCCATTTTACATGATGTATCCTGATATTATACTTTACCAAATGCATTGGAGCACTATAATGGTGCACACTTCAATGACATTACATTTTATGCATAATAGGGCCACATGGATCATATAACATGGAATAAATCAACATCATAAGTTATTCCACGATTATGTAATGTGTAATAAATACAATAAATTACCATTCAATAGGTATATGTGCATAAAGTCGAATACCCTTGATAGAGACATGGGTATGGTATTAACTACACAATGATCTTGGCTTGAAAAAACGTGGTGCAATTTCGGCAACATAATGGCGTGACATAAGGATCCATGAAAATAGTTGATGAGATAGAAAAGGGTGCATCATTATATGTACATGAAATGGACAGTAATGGGGTTACATGGATAATTTTTTCAACAAAGGTAATGTAATTTAGATTCATAATACAAAATAATTACATGGATGTAAAAGAGGAGAGATAAATCACTCAGGGAATTTCGTCATTATATTGGATGAACATGGGAGGATTTAATGAGAGAGAAAGGGTTCTCCCATAATCCAAACATAAATAGGATTGTATGGGGGATGTGAGAAATCATACCCCCAAAATGTTTAATTTAAAACAAAAGGGCATAAAAACAGAAAGAAAATTAGACATAAATGAGAAAGGAAGAAATTTTTTACATGGAAGTGTGATCCCAATGGCACGGGAGAGGCTTAATAGAGGATTATTGGGAGTTTGGGGAACCTTGTGAGGATTCCCAAGAGATGTGGGAAGGGGTTCGTCGAAATCCAAAGGCCTTCAGTGAAGATACAGTGGGATCTTGTGTGGGTTTATATACTAATGGGGAGGGAATTCTTTATTATTTTGGTTTTGGACACCTCACATTAAACTAATCAATAAAAAAATCCAACCCATGTATTTTTCCAATAGATTATTTCAAAGGGGAGTGGAAAAAAATATTTTATAAGTCCAATGGTATAAATTGTTAAAATAATAGGTTTCTTATTTGTAGTTGAGTAACACTCTCAATAAATACAATTTAAAATGACAATATGTTTTATAGGTATTGGAGGGTCCGCAAAATCTTTGTAAAATACATCAAACATATCTAAAATCAAATTATTTTAATGATACAAAATATATTGTCCAAAAATAATGTTTATAATATTTTATTACCTCACTATTGGATCATTGTGATTTCATAAAACACAATATATATTTAAATGGTATTTAATTTTTACCGAAAAATTTGACTATCTCGAAAAATTATGAAAAATTCAACATTGCATAATTTCAACATCCTGATTTAAAAAAAATTATTTTATTTAAATAATTATATAAATATGTGATTTTTACTTTTAAAATAAAAACCAACATTTACCGAAAATTAATGGGGTTTGGTAAAATGAGTTTTCAAAACATACTAAAAATTACAGTTGCAATCATAAAATTATGTGATCCTTTATATTTAATAAAAAGTAATATAATAATAATATATTATTAAAATATTATTTAATTCCAAAATCCATTAATTCATCAAAATAGATTTCTTAGATAAATATTAAATAAAAGTAATATTTGCGCTTTAAAGACTATTTATGATTTGATAATAATAAAATGAATGTGTTTTATTTATTATATACAAAAATAATGCAAATAATCATAGTGCTAATGCCTTTTTACATAACACATTATAAAACATGCGTATGAAAAAAGGGTAAGGTATGCGATGGTGACAGATTCTTGGGATGGCTCAAATAACATTCCTTGGGGGTAATCTCTATTAACTTCCACTTCCTCCTTAGTCAGTTCTGCTGGAGCTTAACGTGTTCAAGATCGGCTTGGGCATGGTCAAGAGTGAAGTCCAATGACACCAAATCCTTTCCATGCTTCGAAAAATGGGTTCGTATAGGGCATGTCTATCGGATGACTTCATCACATCCTTTGTCAGAGTAAATTGGATTTGTTCAATCTGTATATTTATACTAACGTTGTGATCACTATTCAACTACTGTATTAGAAAAAATCACAATTCCTAATGGTATTTTAAAATCCAGACACATAAAACCATTTAATTTCACATTTTATATAACCCTAACAATACATTTAATTAGATCAAGGGAAATTTTCAGTAATGATTTTTTGGGTTGTTATAATTACTATAAAAAATTGAACTTTGATATCTCCCTTATATATACTTATTAGGACTTTTTGTAATATCATTAATTATTCTTTATTTTCCCAAGTATATGATCAATGGTTTTAAAAATGATATTTATATAAAGATTTTTTGGTTTGAATAATTATGTAGGAGATAATTGGATCATTTATATATAAATTATTTATGTATCAGTTTTCCAAATATGATATAAATTTTTAGTTTCTTCATAAATTTTAACTAAATGAAATGAATATTTATCTAATATGTTGAATTAATTATGTATGAAATTCATGGGTAACTACAATTTATCTTATAGAAGAAAATATTAAGATAAAATCAATATAATTTCGTGATTGATAAGAAACTAACTTTCATGTTTCTCCCACATTGAAGAAAAAATAGTCAAAATATTTTTATATATTTATTTTTTAAATATCCTTGTAAAGATAATTATTAGTGATTCATAAAAAGTGATTACATGATGATTAATTCTATGATAATAAAATAGTATAATATTTCTATGATGATGTTATCTATAACTTAATACTTTGATTACTGATGACTATTTGTGAATTAGATTCATGGAGTTCAATTAAAGAATGTGTTTCCCTTACTGATGTTTATTATGAGGGACTATATTGTGGGTAACTATTGATGAGTATCTATAATGAAATTCATTTGTAAAAATAATAAATAACCTATAATGTGCTAAAAAATTCATTTCTTAGGAGATAATTTGATAAATTATCTTTAATTTCCCATGGGAGGGAGTTTCAATCTTTGTATCCCATATTGAAAAATTTATGTATAACATTTAAATATATATTAATTTCTCTTTCCATGACAATATGTATAATAACATATAAATATTATCTATAAATTAATGTTTCTTTGGTTAAAAAATTTCAATACCATGGCTATCTTAATTAATGTTTGTTTTCATTTCAACGATAAAATGAAATTGATGTTTTAATATATATCTACGAATAAGATGATTATTAATCCCCCATGGTATTGATTGTTTTTTAATTCAATATGTTATAGTTAAATTGAAAATATATTATTCGTATAAACCAATATATATTTGTAAAATTGTGTTAAAATATAAATTCAAATGGGGAGACTCATGAGACCAATGTAATGTGATAATTTTATTATTTTCAGTAAGTGATAGATGTCAATTTGTTTTGGATAAAAAATATTGGGTAGGTTGATAATGGCACATCTTAGTG
Source organism: Viscum album (assembly GCA_963277665.1). Lineage (NCBI taxonomy): Eukaryota > Viridiplantae > Streptophyta > Magnoliopsida > Santalales > Viscaceae > Viscum > Viscum album. The sequence goes on along the minus strand of OY728133.1, from coordinate 143,762,752 downwards.
GGAGGAGTATATCGATGATGACTTAGCAATGTTCACATATAATAAATTTCATCATTATAGAGGTGAACTAAATATTGATTATATTGAAATTGTTCATTGTATATAATATAATATTTTATTTCTATATGAATATTAATTTAAGAATTCTGACATGTAAAATAATGAAAATAATCTGAGTGAAGATACCAAATATAGATAAAGGTATTTTCATTCATCCTAGTGCTTTGGTTATAAATAAAATCGATATAAAAAATTTTAGTGGGACAATATTTATTTGTTGAAATAAATTTTTTATAAGTGGTCAATTTATTTTATATTTATACATGATCAATCATTGAGAATAATTGATGAATATTTTGTGGACTTATCTATGTTAGTGGAATAATGTTAAAGTTGTAAAAAAGTCTATTCATTAAACAAACATAAATGGTAATTTTTATGAATATCATTGAAATATTCTTATTGATATTAAAAAAAGTACTGTAATTATATGCTAATTTTTTATTTTTTTTATTTATATTGGTTGATAATAAATGATTATATATGTTAATAAAATTTATATACTTACAAAATTCGATTTATTTGGAAAAATATTCATTATATATGATTGAGAATGAAGTTATTCATAGATATTATAATAACATTGAACCTCCTATTAATTAAAATGGAATTAATGTATATGATTTATAAGATAACATTTTTATGGAAGATTAATTTTATAAGTCACATTTGAATTGATGTTCAACTATATAATAGGTTGAGATAGAAAACATTATCTTAAAAAAATGTACAACTATGAAATAATAATTTCAAATGTCAAATATTGATTTATTAGTTTTTTGAAGTGTTGAAAGTGTTGATGAATGACCATGTTGTTGATGAATTTAAAAAATAATAATTATATAAGTAAATAAATTAAAAAATATAAAATACAGATTGGAGAGATTATCCCTATATATATTGAATAAATTTATGAATAATTCATAATGTATCAACGTCATGTAGGTAAATGATATGCAATACATGTGGTGTATGAGAGTATAAAAATAAAAAAAATATGATATGTTACCATATCATGAAGATAAGTAATATTGTCTAATAATTTTTGAAGACCTTATTATAATTGATAACCACTAAAGAATGTTATCTCATAGTCATAATAGATTATAGAAATAATTGTATAGTCAATTAATTAATAATTCCAGGATTACATAAGATCTCCTTGATGGTATATATAACTACTATGAAATATCACATCCATTGTAATATAATTTTGATTGTATATATGTTTTTTCTTTTATGAATTATATTATTAAAAAATAAGTTGATTAAATAGATATTTAATTTTTTTAATAAAATACATTATTTAATAAAAAACATTATTATGATTTTGTGGTTTTTTTTCATTCATGAATGTAAATATTGTGACTATAAAAGTGTTTTTCTAAATAGTGTTCCACCACAAATAGGTTTTTGTTAATGTTCCTCAAGATATATTTGAATATATTTGTTTTTCTTAATCATGAAAAATATTGAAGTTTTTAATTGAAGAAAAATTAATATAATAGGATAATCCATATAATGAGGATGAATTAAATTCAATTAATAATTTATGTATTAGAGAAATATTAATAGGTTATTCTAATGATAGCTCAAAATTTTACAAATATATTTATTCATAAACCATCAATGAAAATCCAATTTTGATGACATCATATAATAAAATTGATAATAGTGATTATGGAAAACAATTGTGAATTTAGATTTAATGTCCCTATGACAATTCTTTTTTATCAAAATTTATTTATATAGATTATATTTCTATATTTCATGATGGTAGAATGTATTTTAAAAAAAAATTATATATATCATTTATAATTTAAGGATAATTTTTTAATGTAGTTTAAATGATTTATATTTTTCAAATTATTGATATTATATCTATGATATCTTATTTTTTACTTCAATTTTTAATAATAATATATTATAAGGTCATTGAGAATGAAATACATAGTTTCTTTGGAATAATAATTTTTTTCAATAAAATCTAACTGGATGTCTTCCATTGTAGTTAAATTGATTCCAATGATATGATGAGATTGTAATTTAAGAGAATAATGACCACATAAGTAATATTGTCAAATAAAATCATATGATTTACCCTATAAAATTATATTACAATCAAGGAATAAAATAAGATTAATGAATAATAAATAATGATAGGGAGATTTATTTTCTACCTTTATTACAAAATATATTTTATAACAAGATTATTGTATAATAAGAAATAGGTACATGGTGATCATTAACATAATGATTATATATATTTGTAGGATGAGGATAAAATAAAGGTTTTTTGGTTTAATGAATTCATTCATCATTTTGATTTAATCCAAAAGTTGATATCTTTCTTATAACATCTATTAAATATTTATAGGTTCTTGTTGAATTCAGTTTAAGGAAAATGATATTATTTTTATTATATAGTTAAATAGTATACAATATTGAAGATTTTAGTCATGAGGGATGTTTTTTGGAATATTAAATCTACTCGGTGACTTTATAAATGATAAATTATGTCCATGTAAAATGATCAATGAAATATAATTCTGAAATAATAACAATTTTGAAGCACTTACATTGTAGACTCAAAATAAATATATCGTATAGTTTATATAAACATATTTTAAAATAATTTTAAAAATAAAATATATTTATATTTCATTGTTTTATTCATTATGTTTTTTTGGAATTCATTTTTTTAATGATATAATATCCATTTATATTAATTTTTGTTGATTATACATTAAATTTTAAAATAAAAATATCAATAAATTTATTACACACTAATCCCCCTTTTCAATTTCAATACATATATAATTGTGTGCCTAATAATTTTACATGATTCATGATTTAATTATATTTATTTCTATTAGGTCCTAATGTTTTCATAATAAATGTTATAATATTAAATGGTAAAGTATATATTTTTATATATGAATAAAATATATATAAATTCACAGAAATAATGAGCCAAAAAATTGAATATTTATAGCATTATAGACATGGATAAAATAAAACATATAAAACATGAGGCATAATCATATTCTGGGTAATATTGAAGGGATGTTGTGATTTATATAAAAAAATGTATTTTTCTCATTGAAATTTATATATTTATCTCTATTATATTTAACATAATAATAGGTATAGTTTAAGAATATCATTGTTTTTTTCTTTTTGTGAATTATAAAGTAAATATAAAAAATTATGAAAATTTTGATAATATAATATAAGATATAATTTTCTTTGGTTTTCCACTATATCGATGTTCAATAATTATTTTAATAATAATCAAGAGTAAAATATTATTTGTTTCAATTTTATGGATATTGAAAAATCAATAGGCAATTGTGAAGAGTTAAAATATATCTAATGTATAAGTGGAAATGAATTCAATTGATTATTACATTGGATACATTTTTCAGACCAAATTTTATTTAAATATAATGAATTATTTGTTTAAAAAAGAATATCATTAATTATATATTCCATAAATTGTTTTTTTTTCATTTGTTAAACAAATTTATGTATTCTAATAGGTTTGGAATAAATGATGGAAAAATATTATTGTTTTATATTATGCATAATGAAAATTTTTATTTAAAAAATGTAGATTATTAATTTTGTAAATATAATTGATTGGTTGAAAGGATTTATTTCAGTTAAATGCATTCATTGATAAAAAGGAAAAATCCATCATGTTTTTTATTTTATGAGTCCTAATTTCACCATTAATGTTTAGAATGTAAAACATATTAATTTTTGTTATTATATGATTCTACAATAGATCGCATTATAATAGCATGATACATGCACCAATAGGTCATATAGTAGTTTGAATTTTTTTCTATATAATAATATATAATATATAAACATATATCTATTTTTTTGTGGTCGAAGATTTATAAATTTTAAATATAAAATATAAGTCATTTTAATTTCTATATTTTATCAACAACCATATATGATGGATGTTGTGTGTGGAATAGATTTTAGATAGTAAAATAGGCCCTAATAGAGTTATATAATATCAAAAAAATACATCATCTATCTTTGAAAATGTTGTTCTGAAATTCAAATTGGCATTCTATGTTTCGAATTTTTAATAGTGATGGATTTCTAAATTTTATTTTTATTATTTAAGATATATATTACATGAATTAATTATTTCAAGTATTTGGTTAATTATTGTTTTAATACATGGAGATATGATGATGAAAATGGTTTTCCATGTATTGATGAGGTACCGATGTCTAAAACAAGTAAGATAATTCTTTTGAAATTCGTATGTTATGATGAAATGTTATATTGTTATTCATTCATAGTGTTTTATCAATAATAATTAAATAATATATCATTTATTTTCACTTTCATCATTTTATCGTCATCCATATTGTTTCATCATTTATAATATGTATATATGAGGGATAACTAAAACTAGAGGTTTAGAGTCTCTACATTATGTTACATATTCTATTAAATAACATTTTTTAGAATTTGTTATTATAATGAAAGGGAATACTATAACTATGTATATTTATAGTCATTCAGAATAAAAGTTTTGTCTAATTGAATGGTTATCCTTTTAGATAGTATATTTCGTAAAAAATCATTTTTAATTATAAAAAATAATTTAAAATTTTGAAATCATTGTTAATTTTTGTTATGTGATAAAATAAATTTCCATACAATTCCATATAAAACATTATACCAAAGAAAATGTTTGATTTTATATACCCCCACCAATCACTTAATTTCCTTTTATATCAATGGGTACATCCATAATTGGAATCATATCACTATTCTTGTTATATTATATGAAAAAATGGGATTGTGTTAATAAATATATTTCATAATATTTATCATGATTTTTTATTATATCTAATAAAATAATTACATTGAACAGACTATATCAACTATTTTAACATAAGTGGAATTCTTATGTCATATAGAATGAAATATAACAATATAAAATTAATATTTTTTTCATATTTTACATTCTATCATCATATAGGGTTTTTATGGAATAAATAATTGAAGTGATGATTCCATTATCATTAATGAATCTAGTATCTGAAAAATATAATTAACTTTATTTCATTCCAAAAGAACAGTTGGGTTTATATTTTTAGATAATTTAATTATGAATATTATAAAACAACAACATATATTAAAAAGTGGACACATACATTCAGTATCAATTTTCCAATCAATATAAACTAATTTGATTAAAAATGTTGTCTTTTAATGAAAATTATTCATGTTATTTACCTTGATTTATTATTTTCCCATGCTAATAATTGTACCCCATGAATGAAATTATTACATTATATGAGCATAAAAATCAATATAATGGATCTAAAAATAAATACAAAAACTCATTAAACTATGAATAGTGAAAAATTACTTTCCAAAATAAACATTTAGGATCAAAATAAATATTTTCTTACCATGGATATGAAATTTTCCACCATATTATTTTTAAAAAAACATTATAAATATTAAATGAAAATTAATTTTTATAAATGATTTTACATTTCTAGTATTAAATAATAAAAACACTTGGAAAATGTTTTACAATCCATCAACCATTAGATTCATATATTCTCCCTTAATCATAATAACATTATATTACCTTGATGAATCTTGATATTTCCATAAAAGAAATCCTTGATAACGAACGTAAGTATCTTGGTACATAATTTACAAATCACTCCAAAAATCACTCTAAAAAATTGAATAACCATTTTATCATATTATATAAGTAATTATTTGTTGGGATATCATGGAACCACCCATCGTTTTTACACCATAACCACCCACAATTTTTTATAATAGAAATACCTAACTCTTCATGGTAATATAACAACATATCACCTAAAAATCCAATGTAATATAAAATAAGTAAAATAGATAGGGCCCGTGTTTCATCATAAAATTCATAAACACATCCATTACTCATTTCATAATATGATTCACCCATTCTAAATATAGGGCTTCATGAAAATATCAATGAACCAAGGATAATGTAACCTGAGATATTATTAGAATTGTATGAATATAAAATTGCCCCAATAAACCATATTGAACCTTAATTTTTTCATATATTGATGAATGGAATTGAAATTAAGATATCCTTAAAATCATTCCTTCAAAATGTACACATTTCATTTTAAAAAAATGAAAATATAAAAAAATGAAAATATATTATGGAAATATTTTTATTGGTAATAATCTAGATAAAATATAAAAGAATCATTCAATAAAAATAATGGACATAATGATTGTAAAATACATATATTTTTTAAGTGTTAAAGATAATCATTTGATTCAAACATTTTTTAAAAGGGAATCTAAAGTGACCTATTTTGAAAACACAATATAAGTTTAATTACAAAAAATTTAATGTGATGAAAAAAGATAATTTAAAATGGAATCAGTATAACATTAGTTTTTATAAAATGGTAGTATACACACATTTTAGATAATATGTATAAATAATATTAGGATTCACTATCAAAAAGAAGATACATAATCTCTATACCTTTTAAACTTATTTCTTGATGGATCATTAATTAATATAAGAAGAACAATAAATTAATAATGTATAAAAAATTCATTAAAAGTGGATAATAATAGAGAAGTGGATTTGGAAAATAAGATTATATGTCACCCTAAGTTATCTTGAATATAATCAACCCCATAATGAAATGAGAATATAGGATAAAGCCTTTTGTACATTCGAAACACTTTAATCATGTGATCCATAATAGAATAACATCTAATGGAATGGTAAAAATTAATATCATAAGGTTTATCATGATAAATCATGTCTATGTAAAAATATATATAGCTCATAAAACAAGATTTGTGTATATCATAAATATTTGGCACAATAAAATGGATTAAGTTGAATAGACCATATGATGACCATGCCATTTAGTTTAAAATTTATCATTGAAGATAATATTTGTAAAAAACTAATATCCACAAAATACACATGTAAATATATATTCCATCATTTCACTGACCAATTCACACATAGACATGAAATTAAAAATCTTCTTAAGGAATTGTTAATGTAACTCTCCAAACCTGTTTACCTGAAGCTGGTGCATTATTTTATTACATTTTCATGATTAATAATAATCAATTTATGAAGAAATGACTAGTTTAAAAGTATTGGAAGAATGAATTATATTTCTGATAACCATAATATATTGGGAAAATAAAATAATACATGTTACAATATAATCAAATATAACCTTCATATTTATTCAGCATTTTCTTCATCATAACTTAGATAAATAAAAAATATGAATGTGGTGGGATAAAATCCTCGATAATGTTATCTAATAAAATCGATGATATCATAAATATAAACATTATGCATGTTGAAAAACATAAATCACATGCCTCAAAAAATATACATGACCATAATATTATAGCTATGATAGATGATTAAATAAATCAATTTATCTGATACAATTATACATTACTAGGAATATTCTATATCATTAAGAATCACATGATTTATGAACTAATAATATCGTAATGAGGGAATTCATATTATTGACATAATGAACCTATATTTGAGTTGTCATCCATGAATTCTGTATATACTCGGGCAAGGCCTCATCCAAAATCCCAATTCTATTTTTTTCACATGAGACCTACCAATGAATCAAGGGGATATATAGGGACCAACCAATAACATGATAATTCCAATGTTATCATAACATTTCTAGTAAAATATAAATTTAAATAAATGTTTCCAATGATGAATTGAAAAATTTTAATCAAAATTATTGATGAAAATACACTAATAAAATCCATTATAAATTCTTGAGGAAATTGATTATTAGACATTCCAAAGTGTCCCATTCATCATTGAAAAATCTAATTTATAATTCCATATATTAACATTAGAATAATAAGAATAGTGATTTTATATATTTCAGGAAATTATATGTGAAAAATGTAAGGAATAATTGGTTAATAACTAAGAAATCAAATAGAATAATGAGTGAATTGAGAAAACCTTATTAATTTGGACGGGAATGTTCATTTTGATAATCATTAGAAATGGTAATAAATTAAGATACTAAAAATGTGTCCCGACCCGCCCTCGGGGCCCGTGCCGTGACTACCCCAAGCCCGCCTTCCATAGGCCAGGGGCTGGCGACTAGCACCAAGACGTAAATCTCGGTAAAAAGGGAAGGCATTGCCTTTGTAAAGTAAAAAAGCACCACTGAGTAAGCAAATGGAAAAGTAAACACTAAGTAAAAACAGAGTACAACTGAAAGTGCGGAAAATTAAATGGGCCACTATACAAACCCAAACTGAAAGTAAAGTACAATTCGAAAGGGGAAAACAACAACTGTAAAGTAAAAGCTGCTACACCGAGTTGTCCATTGGAAATCCCACCTGAATGGTGGGTACAGATAGTTCCACTGCTCCTCGGGTCCCGCCGTCCGCTCCGAACACGTCCCGCCCAGTGGTCCACCTCCAGGTACCGTCATGCTCTCCATGCCTCAGCCAAGATCAACGATGTCCGTCGTCTGCAACCAACACAACGTAGTGCGGGCATAGCCCGTGCAGGGGTGAGTATAAGCTACTTAGTAGGGACCCCGAGACCCTTGAAGGTCTCCCAAAATCCACAAAGGATAAACCACAAAGGAAGATACAATCACGAAGTAACAACCGATACTGCTTAGGTATATGCCCATACATATACCTAAGTCATCAATTCTGATACGCTCCAACCTCCGAGCCCATGTACAACTCAGTCCACATAGAAAAGTAAACGTATTCCACACAGGAAAGCAAAACGAATTCCACACAGGATAGCACAACTCAATCCACACAGGAAAGCAACAAGATTAATCTCACACAGGTATACTTTTTCAAAGGACGATAAAGATGATATCTGATCCATCTAAGTCATCGGACCCACGAAGGATTGATAGGTAACTAAACCCCACAAAGACCCACACAGGATCGGGCCCACACAGGACCTGTAGGCGCTGGTTCACACAGGACCACTGAGCGCAAGGACCCACTTAGGTTCGGACCCACACAGGATCGGGCCCACACAGGACCTGTAGCACTGATCCACGTAGGATCGCTGAGTGGTGTAGTCGTCGTCGAATCCACACAGGATCTCTGTACTGTCGTCGTCGCAGTCACAGTAGCAGTAGCAGTAGCAGTAGCAGTCACAGTCGCAGCCAGCACTAGGGTTCCCGCACACAGCAAGCTCGTTCAGGAGGGTCCGCTCCATGAGCCGACAGGCTGATATATCAACTGTCCCAAATTCCAGAGTTGATGTATCCAAAAATTCCGTAACGTCAACAGGAACTCAACGCAATAGACGGCGCGTTGATCGGACGCCTGGTCTGAGAGTTATTGGCTTTTTCGTCCCAGGGGCCGGGTTGGTTTTTAAGGCAAAACCAGCCCGAACTTACTCCACATGCGTCCAAACCTCGGGCGGAGTATGCCAAAAGATCCGTCTCACTAAGAGGAACACAACAAAGCTGACGGCATGTCAATCGGACGTCCGTAGCTCAAGATATGAGTGTTTCCGCTCTGAAGGCCCGGTTGGTTTCGTGAATGAACCAACCCGGCCGAACTCAAAGTATTCCGAAACTTTGAATGCGATATACCGAATCGACCGCCTCGATCCAAGGATCGCAATGCCACTGAAGGTTCGCCGATCGAAGGTCTGTGGATTATGTTATGGTCAAAAGACCGAAAATGATTCGAAAACGGGGGGTCTGGGACCGGGGCGACCCGGCCCGACCCCCCCTGGGTCGGCCCGAACCGGGTCGACCCGACCCGGGTCCGACACGGCCCGGCCGGCGGCTGTCCGGCGTGGCGGCGCTGTCCGGCACGGCGGCGCGGCCTGGCGCCACTTGGTGCCACGCGCGGGGGCAAGTCCCCTGCTTCTTCTTGTTGGCGGCGCGACTTTTAGCCGCGCCTTTGGAGAACCGCCCCCCCCCCCCCTCGTGGGGGCCTGCTTTGAGGAAAACCGGGGGGCCGCCTGCCCCCCTTAATGAAACCCCCCCCCCCTTTTAAATGGGGGGCATTTGAGTTGGCCGGGGGAATTAAATTCCCCTGGTTTTTCCCTTCCGGCCGGCCCACCTGGCCGGCCAGTTCTTCTTCAACGGACCGGAAAAGTCGGTCCCCTTCCGGCTTCCGACACCGGTGGCCCGGCGAGCCTCCGGTCTTCCCGTCTCGCCGTGGCCCGGAACCTGCCATGGTGTTCGTCGTCCGGCGCGGTGCGACGGCACCGCGCCCCTCTGCTGCGGCCCTGCTCCGGCCGCGGCGCCTTCGATTCCCTTCGACGCGGCGCGGCGGCGTCGCATTCATGATAAACTTCTCGTGGCACGGCGCAACGGCGCTGCGCGATTATAGCCTTGCGATTCCCGCGTGGTGCGACGGCACCACGCCATCTCGTACATCCGCAAGGAAAAAAATATTAAAGAACAGAGGAGGGGGAATTCGGCCGTGTTTGTGCGGTCCGGCCCCCCTCTCGTTAGTCGATAACACTTAACAATAATCCTCAAAATTGTCAAGTTAGAACCAAGAACGAGAATAAATAAATAATAAACAACAACCCCTACCTTGGTTCAAGATCGATGATCATCAACGACCCGCGGAAGACAACGTCGCGGAGGTCGGGCGTCGCGGTAATGTTCATCAAATCCGTTGACGAAGAGGTACGTCCGAAGAGGTACGTCGTTGGAGAATCTTCGTAAGCCGACGAAGGAAGTCCGAGGAGAAATCCGCGTTCCCTTTCGTTGACACGGAAGGCATCGTCGATCTTCGGAAGCAACCGGCTACGAAGAAGAGAGGAGCGGCGTTCTTCGTCGGAGCTCGAAGCATCTTCGCGTTCTTCGTCAAAGTTGAAGAAGAAGAAGGAGCTCCCAAAATCCTCTCAAGAAGGCTAGAGAAATCTAACCAAATAAAATAAGTTAGAGTCTTATTTTATTCACACACTTAACAAATTGAATTTCAAAGGTTTGAAATTCAAATAAAATAACTCCAAAATAAATAACAAGTTGTCATGTCATTTAAAGAGGGGTTAAAGGGAGTTTTGAGAGAAGATGAAAAGTTGGGGTTAGTGTGGGCCCCACCACACATAATCCTCTCAAGGGAGGTTAAGTGGATGTGGGTCCCACCTTTAACTCCCTTTGGGAGAAGTTAACTAACAAAATAAAATAAAAAGCGTTCCACATTTTTATTTAACTTCTTATAATTCTCCTAAAAACTAACTTTCGTCCCGCAATAAACGCAACTTCGGAAAAGGTCCCCTTAAGCGAAAAACGGAGATGTGAGTTCATCGGTGTCCTCGGATTTCAATTCCGAGCACCGCATCAAAAGTTAGAAATTCCCGCTCGTTCGTTCACTGAACGTACCCAAGCCAAACATCGGAAATTGATTCCGGGCACTCCGGACCTCGGAATCAGGCGCCGTCAGAAACCGCGCTCTTGTAAAATTCCAAAGAAAATTAAGAAAAAATTTCCCTTGATTTTTACGGGACTTTACATTACTCCCACCTCAGGGCTTTACGTCCCCGTAAAGATACATCAAAAACTAGGGAAACAAATGAGGGTACTGAGCACGCATCTGAGCCTCCCACTCCCATGTGCTCTCCTGGAGGTTCCCGTGCTGCCATCTGCTGCGCACAAGAGTAATCGATCGCCCACGTAGGACCCGCTCCTGTCGATCCTCTATCTCCACCGGAACCTTTGTAAAAGTCGCCCCATCGTCGATGTCAAGCTCCCCATGGTCAATGATGTGCATCGGGTCGTGCACGTATTTCCTCAGCTGAGATACGTGGAAGACGTCGTGCACCCAGTGCAACTGAGGTGGTAGATCCAGGCGATAAGCCACCTCACCAATCATGCTGAGGACCTGGAAGGGTCCGATGAAGCGCGGAGATAACTTGCCGCCTCGGCCAAATCTCTGAATACCACATCGAGGTGAGACCCGTAAGAAGACGTGGTCGCCATCCACGAACTCCACTGGCCTCCGCCTCCTGTCAGCGTATGACTTCTTCCGTCTCTGAGCTGTCCTCATCCGCTCCTGGATGACCTGGACCTTCTCTGTCGTGGCCTGGACCATCTCCGGTCCCACAAGTGCTGACTCCCCAGATTCTGTCCAGCACAAAGCAGATCTACAAAGTCGGTCGTACAACGCCTCGTACGGTGCCATCCCTATGGTGGAGTGGTAGCTGTTGTTGTATTCAAACTCCACCAAGGGTAAGTGGTCCTCCCAGCTATGACCAAAGTTGAGGACACATGCGCGGAGCATGTCTTCAAGAGTCTGAATGGTCCTCTCCGTCTGACCATCCGTATGAGGGTGAAAGGCTGTGCTCAGACGTAGCTGTGTCCCGAACGCCTCCTGCAACCCCTTCCAATGCCGGGAAGTAAAGTGAGCATCTCGATCGGAGACGATAGATGATGGCACGCCGTGGAGCCGCACAATCTCCTGAACGTAGAGACGTCCCAAGCTCTCCACTGAGCCCTGCTCTCTGATGGGTAAGAATTGTGCCGACTTGGTGAGTCGGTCAACAATCACCCAGATGGAGTCGTGACCTCTGGAAGTGGGTGGAAGTCCAGTCACGAAGTCCATAGATATGTCGTCCCACTTCCACTCCGGAACTTCCAAGGGTTGTACCATGTTTGCTGGTACCTGATGCTCTGCCTTCACCTGCTGGAAGGTGAGGCATCGAGAAACAAACTCTGCTACAACCTTCTTCATGCCCGGCCACCAGTGCTGTCGTCTGAGGTCCTGGTACATCTTCGCCACTCCAGGATGTACCGCCAAAGGAGAAGTGTGAAACTCTCTCAGCACTTCCTCTCGCAAGGCGACTGGTACCATGGTACATCCTCTAAAAAGGTTGTCGTGCTCTGCTCTAGGGGAGAAACCATCAGGTGCCTGTCCCGAGGATATTTGTGCACGCCGTGTCTCACAGTCAACGTCCTCACGCTGTGCCCCTCTGAACCGCTGCAGTAGAGGAGGGGTGACTGTGAGAGACTGGAGGAAGGCTGATCCATCTCTATCCACGAAGGATATCTACAAAGAGACTAGCTGCTCTGTCGCCTCCTCATGTAGCTGAATGCCCGTCCTCCTGCTGAGGGCATCGGCTACTACGTTCCCCTTTATCCTTAACGTACGGCAAAGCTGCAAAGATTTCTCCTTTACCGAAAAGTGAAATCCGGTATCATCCCCTGGATGAACCATGTTCCTTTCCTAATACAGTCAATCCCGTCATGATTAGTTAATTCATGGCATGGATGACGTCGTAAGGCCTCGACGCTGCTACCAATAGATCCAACTGTTACTCTCTCCTCCAAGGGTTGAGTCACACTGTCGGCATCAGTGTGTGGTCACTGGGTTTCCTCCAGTAAGAATCTCGCAAGTGAGGGTCATGTCAACAGTTTTTAACCGGCACCTCTTAGTAAAAACAAACAAAAGACAAGAAAACAAAAGTCACCAAGGAAAGTATCTTTTATTACTTCAACTTAAAGTACAAGGACACAAGGCAACACAATCTACGAAGATAGAGGCATTATGGGCAAAGGCCTCTATGCCTGGAGCTAGTCCCGAACTAGTCCACCTGCATCCGGAGCTCCATGATCGTAAGCTTCAGCTGCCTGAAGCTGTGCTCTCCCCTGAGGTCGGGGTGGACCTCCTGGTGGTGGTGGTGGTAGAGCCTCAAAGCGTCGCCCACCACCTGCTGCTCGGCCAGCTCCTCTGCCTCATCTGTCTCCTCCCTGCGGACCGCCATGGTCAAACCTCTGCCTCGGCCTAGGTGGTTCCTCAACCGTCTACTGCTCCTCTTCATGGCGGGTCGGGCAGTCACGAGCCATGTGGCCTTGCCCGCCGCATGCATAGCACTGTCTTCCACTCGAAAGACTAGCTCCACGCTGTGTGCCCCGAACTGCTGAGCCAGTGTCCTGAGGTCGTCTGCCTGAAGGTCTGGTCTGCCTGAACCCCTGAGTCATCCGTCGACTGCCTGTTGTAGATGACTCTGCCACGTGCCGCCCTACGGTGGGTCTCGGTGCTAGTGTAGACTCAGCAAGGAAGCTCTCGATCAAAAGGGCACACTCCAGTACTCCTGTCTGAGTCGGTATGCTGAGAGAGATCAACGATGCTATGATCGCGTGTCTCAAACCCTGCTCGGAGGTCCGGCCCTGGAAGAATGGGTCACGTACCATGTCAGTTGAGTACCACGAGAGATCAGTAAATCTCGCCGAGTACTGAGCGACTGTCATGCTGCCCTGCCGCAGCTGGAGAAGCTCCTGGATACGCACCGCACGAAGCGTGGCTGGGACGAACTCCGAGCGGAAGAGGCTCTCAAAGTCCATCCATAGAAGAGATGCCTCATTGTGCACCTGTAGAATCAAGCTCCACCATCGTCCTGCTACTGCGTGTAGTAGGCTCGCAGCGAGGATCACCATGAGGTCTGCTGGTGTCCTCACTAGCCTAAACACCCGTACCACTGCCTCCAGCCAGTCCTCGGCTGCCTGGAATCCGTCTCCCCGCGAAACCTGGGTTGTCGCTGGCACTGAAACTCATGCAGTGCGCTGAGGCAACGTGCATCGTCAGCGGCTGGTGCTGGAAGTATCGGTGGCTCGACGGGTAGAGCTACCGCCGGTGCCACTACTGACAAAGGTCCCTGCACCGAGGCCTCGTCCCTCGGTGGGCTGTCGTCACACTCGACTCTCGGAACCCTAGCTGGCTGCCGTCGTGGGGCCATCCTGAAAAGGAAACAGGTGAGCCATGGTCAAACAGTATACCTGGTGAGCTGACACAAAGTAATCACAAAGAAAACTTTGAAACACACACACAATCAATGTTTTCGTGCATTAAGTCAGAAATCAGAAGTCAGGGTCCTGGTGTACGGATACGTCGTCCTCCGCACCAACACTGGACTCCCTGGACTGATAACCACACTCAATACGCTAAACATTATTGCTTCTCATAGAAAAGATCAGAGTTTGCGGTAGAAACGAATTCCTCAGATACCAATTTGTCACGACCTGCCCTCGGGGCCCGTGCCGTGACTACCCCAAGCCCGCCTTCCATAGGCCAGGGGCTGGCGACTAGCACCAAGGCGTAAATCCCAGTAAAAAGGGAAGGCATTGAATTTGTAAAGTAAACAAGCACCACAGAGTAAGAAAGCGGAAAAGTAAACACTAAGTAAAAACAGAGTACAACTGAAAGTGCGGAAAAGTAAATGGGCCAGTATACAAACCCAAACTGAAAGTAAAGTACAACTCGAAAGGAGAAAACAGCAACTGTAATGTAAAAGCTGCTACACCGAGCTGTCCACAGGAAATCCCACCTGAATGGTGGGTACAGATAGCTCCACTGCTCCTCGGGTCCCGTCGTCCGCTCCGAACACGTCCCGCCCAGTGGTCCACCTCCAGGTACCATCCTGCTCTGCAAGCCTCAGCCAAGATCAACGCTGTCCGTCGTCTGCAACCAACACAACGTAGTGCGGACATAGCCCGTGCAGGGGTGAGTATAAGCTACTCAGTAGGGACCCTGATACCCCTGAAGGTCTCCCAAAATCCACAAAGGATAAACCACAAAGGAAGATACAATCACGAAGTAACAACTGATACTGCTTAGGTATATGCCCATACATATACCTAAGTCATCAATTCTGATACGATCCAACCTCCGAGCCCAAGTAAAACTCAGTCCACACAGGAAAGTAAACGTATTCCACACAGGAAAGTAAAACGAATTCCACACAGGATAGCACAACTCAATCCACACAGGAAAGCAACAAGATTCATCTCACACAGGTATACTTCTTCAAAGGACGATAAAGATGATCTCTGATCCATCTAAGTCATCGGACCCACGAAGGATCGATAGGTAACTAACCCCGCAAAGACCCACACAGGATCGGGCCCACACAGGACCTGTAGGCACTGGTTCACACAGGACCGCTGAGCGCAAGGACCCACACAGGATCGGACCCACAGAGGATCGGGCCCACATAGGACCTGTAGCACTGATCCACGTAGGATCGCTCAGTACTGTAGTCGTCGTCGAATCCACAAAGGATCTCTGTACTATCGTCGTCGTAGTCACAGTAGCAGTAGCAGTAGCAGTAGTAGTCACAGTCGCAACCAGCACTAGGGTTCCCGCACACAGCAAACTCGTTCAGGAGGGTCCGCTCCACGAGCCGAGAGGCTGATACATCAACTATCACAAAGACCAGAGTTGATGTATCCAAGTGTTCCGTAACGTCAACAGGAACTCAACGCAATAGACGGCGCGTTGATCGGATGCCCTGTCTGAGAGTTATTGGCTTTTTTCGTCCCAGGGTCCCGGTTAGTTTTTAAGGAAAAACCAGCCCGATCGTACTCCACCTGCGTCCAAACCTCGAGCGGAGTATTTCAAAAGATCCGTCTCACAAAGAGGAACACAACAAAGCTGACGGCACGCCAATCGGACGTCAGTAGCTCAAGATATGAGCGTTTCCGCTCCGAAGGCCCGGTTGGTTTCGTGAATGAACCAACCCGCCCAAACTCAATGTATTCCGAAACTTTGAGTGTGATATATTGAATCGACAGTATCGATCCAAGGATCGCAATGCCGCTGACGGTTCGTTGATAGGAGGTCCGTGGCTTTAGTTATGGCCAAAAGAACGAAAACGATTCGAAAACGGGGGGTCCGGGCCCGGGGCGACCCGGCCCGACCCCCCCTGGGTCGGCCCGAACCGGTTCGACCCGACCCGGCCCGGCCGGCGGCGGTCCAGCACGGCGGCGCGGTCCGGCACGGCGGCGCGACGGCGCGGTCCGGCACGGCCCGGCCGGCGGCGGCGCGGCCTTGCGCCGCTTGGTGCCACGCGCGGGGGCAAGGCCCCCACTTCTTCATGTTGGCGGCGCGGCTTTTAGCCGCGCCTTTGGAGAACCGGCCCCCCCTCATGGGGGCCTGCTTTGAGGAAAACCGGGGGCCCGCCTGCCCCCCTTAATGAACCCCCCCCCCCCCCTCATAAATGGGGGGGCATTTGAGTTGGCCTGGGGAATTAAATTCCCCCGGTTTTTCCCTTCCGGCCGGCACACCTGGCTGGCCGGTTCTTCTTCAACAGACTGGCAAAGCCGGTCCCCTTCCGGATTCTGACACCGGCGGCCCGGCGAGCCGCCGGTCATCCCGCCTCGCCGCGGCCCGGAACCGGCCGCAGTGTTCGTCGTCCGGCGCGGTGCGACGTCACCGCGCCCCTCCGCTGCGGCCCCGCTCCGGCCGCGGCACCTTCGATTCCCTTCGACGCGGCGCGGCGGCATCGCGTTCATGATTAACTTCTTGTGGTGCGGCGCGATGGCGCCGCGTGATTATAGCCTTACGATTCCCGCGTGGTGCGACGCCACCACGCCATCTCGTAAATCCGCAAGGAAAAATATATATTCTAGAACAGAGGAGGGGGAATTCGGCCGTGTTTGTGCGGTCCGGCCCCCCTCTCATTAGTCGATAACACTTAACAATAAACCTCAAAATTTTCAAGTTAGAACCAAGAACGAGAATAAATAAATAATCAACAACAACCCCTACCTTGGTTCAAGATCGATGATCGGCAACGACCCGCGGAAGACAACGTCGCGGAGGTCGGGCGTCGCGGTAACGTTTGTCAAATCCGTTGACGAAGAGGTACATCCGAATAGGTACATCATTGGCGAATCTTCGTACGCCGACGAAGGAAGTCCGAGGAGAAAGGGGCGTTCCCTTTCGATGACACGGAAGGCGTCGTCGATCTTCGGAAGCAACCGGCTACGAAGAAGAGAGGAGCGGCGTTCTTCGCCGGAGCTCGAAGGTTCTTTGCGTTCTTCGTCATAGTTGAAGAAGAAGAAGGAGCTCCCAAAATCCTCTCAAGAAGGCTAGAGAAATCTAACCAAATAAAATATGTTAGAGTCTTATTTTATTCACACACATAACAAATTTAATTTCAAAGGTTTGAAATTCAAATAAAATAACTCCAAAATAAATAACAAGTTGTCATGTCATTTAAAGAGGGGTTAAAGGGAGTTTTGAGGGAAGATGAAAAGTTGGGGTTCGTGTGGGCCCCACCACACTTAATCCTCCCAAGGGAGGTTAAGTGGATGTGGGTCCCACCTTTAACTCCCTTTAGGTGAAGTTAACTAACAAAATAAAATAAAAAGTATTCCACATTTTTATTTAACTTCTTATAATTCTCCCAAAAACTAACTTTCGTCCCGCAATAAACGCAACTTCGGAAAAGGTCCCCTTAAGCGAAAAATGGCGCTGTGAGTTCATCGGTGTCTTCGGATTTCAATTCCGAGAACCAGATCAAAAGTTAGAAATTCCCGCTTGTTCGTTCGCTGAACGTACCCGAGCCAAACTTCAGAAATTGATTCTGGGCACTCCGGGCCTCGGAATCAGGTGCCGTCAGAAACCGCGCTCTTGTAAAATTCCAAAGAAAATTAAGAAAAAATTTCCCTTGAATTTTATGGGTCTTTAAAAAATGTATATCCCTTAAAATGGGAATGAAATTGAAATTATATTTTAATCATCAATGATATCCCATAGAATTGAAATCATGTAAAAAGTTTTCTTAAAAAGATTTAGAAAATAATCAATTTTTTCTAGTTTAAGGAAGTGACTTTAAAGAAGAAAATAATATTGGTTTCCCGTAAACAATAAATGATACAAGATATTTTTTAATGAAAAATTGTTTTAGTTTATAAAAAAATGAAGGATTATAATAGATTACATATTTCAATTTAATATTATTAAGATTTCTAGATGATCCCATGAATTAGGCTTTTTTATCACATAGAATTACAAAGAAACCATTTTCAAACATGTATATCAGCATAAAATAATAAAAATATGATCTGTATTTTTGGTTCTGGAAAATATTAAAATAATTTAAAAGAAATATAAAAAAATAATTAATCATTAAATTATAGTCTATGTAGAGAAATAGTGACCTGAAGGAGAAAAAGTGGGTTGATTTAGAATCCATTACAAATTAATTTTTAATAAAATCATATTCCAAAAAATTGATAATCATAAAATGATACATTAAAATCCATGATATGAAATATATTCCTAAAATGATACATAAATTTTTTGTATACATTCACCATATACCTGATATAATAGTGACTAATTAATATCTTCAAAAAATAAAAGGGAGAAGAGAAAAATCATACCAAATGTCTCATTGAGCACTGAACAATATATTAAGGTCCTAGACCATCAAGTTAAATAAAATATTTAATAAATTAAAAACACTAATATAATTATATTAATTATTTTTATTTTATTATGATTAATATGGATTTTTTATGATTATTGGAATCAAATTTATCACTGAGGAGCTTTTGTTTCCTTGATTTTTATAATTGGTATACTTGTATACGAGCATTGAAGTTCTTGTGGAATGGATATAATTATAAAAAAGTGATTTTACATGACACTAATGAAAAAATATATAAATATGTTTCTATATAATTAAATTTTATATATGTTATAAATATTATTCATTACATAAGACATTATTGATAATCATTTTAATTATTATTATGGTATTTTGTTCATCTCTTACTTGTTTTGTCGTATGAATTGTTATAATTTTTATATAATACTCATAGAACATTTATAAATAAATAATATATATTTTATAATAATGTTCAACCCTAAAAATGGTTTCATTTCCATGATTTATGTAGAATGTGATGAAAAAAGGTTCTTCATCCACAATGGTTGTAAATCAACACCTCTGGGATTATAATACCATTTTTCAAATAAAAGACACAAAAAATAGTTGTTTTAGGAAAAATATTCAATTTAAATGATATAATTATAGTATTTAGATGTTAATATTTTTATCATGGTTATTTTTATATTAAAGGTGAAGATATTATAATAAAAGAAAAAAATTGAAAATGAAATTAAAAGAAAAAGGAAGAGGGGATAACTCTTGATATATCATCCTTCAGATCCTCCATTAGGTAATCAGTTTTCATCATTTATCATGATTAATAGATCAGTTATTTGGGGACATAATAGGTATGATTAGCTGTAAAAAAATTAAAATTATTCATGTCTTATATGAGTTATGAGAATAGGTGGTGCGGGTGGGTTTTATATTTGTAGAGAGGGTGTTTTTCTGAATATCTTATACCTTAAGTTATTATTTTTCCCAAAAAAGTAATATTATTGATCTTCTTGACCAAAATATTTAATATGATCGTTTTAATTAAAACTATGTGTGATAAGATCATTTACGACTCATGTAATGGATTAATTTTCTTCTACTGTATTTATACCGGTAATCATCACATTTTACTATTCACTAAATATTCATACATTTTTAAAAATGTAAATTATTTCACCACAAAAATTTTATTACTTGTAAAATTGAAAAAAAGACAAAATTTAATCAAAATAATATTATAAACATGTTAAATTTAATTTTTCATTAATTCAATAATTATATTAATATTATAGATTTTAATTTTAAAACGATAGTTTTTGAATTTCCAAAATTAACCAATGTCTTATAAAATTAACTTAACATCAATGAAAAAAATGTTATAGGAATACATTTTATTCAAATTAATGTTATTTTAAATATATTTTTAATTTAAAATTGTAATCAAATTTTTATTACTCACCAATATAGAAACACTAAATTATTATTTACCACAATGTTAGATGTCCATTGTCCAAAATTCATATCACAAAATTGAAAATCATATGTTTAATTCTAAACCAAAAATTGATTCAAGAAGTGGAGTAAATGAATGATCAAAAGATAAACTAAAAAACGATTCAAATGTTGTATATTAGATTAATATATGCATATTTGATATATTATGACATTAATAGTCAACTTTAATAATTATTTACCTTAGAAAATAATTTTTTAAATATAATAAAATATTTATCAGTTTTCATCAACAAAATCAATCTTCTTTGAAAAATTATATAAATTCTACATAATTTTAATTTTATATTCCATACTAAAATAAGATTTTTTAACAACAACTTTATAAATAATTCTGAATATGATTTATTTATATGAATCCATTTTCAATATCAATTAAAATTAGTATTTATTGTTAATGCTACTATGTTTATCATATATGCTATTAATATTATAATAATACTTTTTTCAAAGAGACTCAGTGTTATATGTATTATATTCTAGATTTATTTTTAAATCCTTGGGGTGTTACATTCTCCCATCCTTCAATAAATTGTTTCCACATAATATGAAAATAGATTCGAATGTTAATTGTTCATACTTGAAAATTACCTTGTATGAAACCCACATCCATAATAGGGTTAATAAGATATCATTTTAAAAAGTGGATATGGGAAATGAGGTGGTCAGCAATAAATTATGCTTTGGAATGTGGTGACATTATTTGTAAGGAAATACATAAACATTGATGGAAAATGAAATATCGATGTTCTACTGGAAGGGGGTAGAGAATATTTTCACAGAAAAGATGATTACCAAAAAAACATAAACTACCATAATGAAAATTTTCCTGGGTATTATCATCGAATATGATAATTGGAGAAAAACTAAAATTATTTTCATAGTGTTGAGTAAATATTCCAATCCACCAGAGTATGCATATACATTTCTATTTTATAAAATAATCCTTATCCTTTGATGGTTCCATGAACATTATATATGTTGTATCTCTGTACTAGTTGCGTTATCTTGTGAAGTAATAGATTAACCTCTAAAATGCCATGAAATGGTCAACATAAACCATTTCACAAATCATTAAAAATTTCAAAATTATCATGATCCAATTATTGAGAATTATTCCCACGGTATTTATTATAATGCAATAGTCTTTATCCACAATAGTATCCTCTATATAAAACATCATTATCTCAAAATGGGGAACATGTTATGGTTTATCTAACACCTTATACCTAATATGGTAAACCATGTTGCTGGTCTATTTTAGTATTATGTGCCACAAAATTTTATCTAATTCTATCAAAGTAGGAAAATGGATTTTTATGGTGTCTTTAATTTTTATCAAAAGTTTTTCATGGTTTTCACATGCTTTTCGAAAACCATGCACTTATATCAGACATCATTTTCCACTTATGTTGTATGTGTGCTCTGTTTGGAACATAGTTAGAAAAACCATTCTGGGAAAACATATGGTAAATTGTTCTTACACAGTGTCTTCCACATGGTAGGAACACCGGTTGGCCAATACTTGAAACCCTAGTCATGAGGGTGAAATTACAATTTTATCCTTAATGAACATAAAACATTATTAATCCTTCAATTCTCCAAATTCCAATTAGTGAGTCCCTCTCCCTTTGATGTGAGTCTCCCCCTTGTATAACCTTGGTTCTAATAAATAATCCACATCCATTGGAATATTTTTCCTCCATTAGTCTCTATTTATTCCTCTCAAAACGCTCGTTGTTAATAAATCTCCTTTCTTAGTTTCTCTTATCATCATCTATGTTATCTTAATGTGAGTTAATTGATAACATTTTTATGGATTTAAACCATTTTGTAAATATATCATGAACTATAAGGAATAAGACATTTAGTATTTAATTTTAATTTTTTATGGTTTGTGTTATGTGGTCTATTCATTTCCCCCCATTTTTTATTATTATATAAAATGTTGCCTTGTTCCACATGTCATACTTACCCGGTGTCTCTTGTAAATTATGAATCAATATAAAATAAATTTCACAAACCCTTTTTTTGTGTGTTTGAATGCCATGACCAATACAAGATCAACCACCCTTAAGATGGTTTCTTTTATATGACTTTCAAATTGATTTATTCCTTTGATAGAGACACCCCTTTAGTCTGATTTTTATTAAAATATAAAACAATTATTATCTAATTCATAAATCCACATTAGAGGTGGGTTTATTGTTTCATTATGATGTATTTAAATTAATATAAATAAATAAATGATTTTTTTGTATAATAATGTTATGATTCCTAATGAAACCCATTATATTGGTGTGAAATATCATATAAACCACTATTGATATATATATATATATATATATATATCTGTGTGTGTGTGTTGTGCTATAATTTGCCTCATGGAATGAGTGTTTTACCATGGCCTTCTTTTTAGTAAATAAGTGTTCTTTTTTAATTATGGATGAATCTCATGGCCTTATTAATTCATTTTTTATATATATGGAATGATTGAGTAAATTGAATTTGTTTTCTAAAAATATTGTAAATGGATGTGGACCTCTTATATCATACTTCTCTAGGATATGGAATATCTTCTAGAGTGAAATTTTATATTATTGAATTTAAATTTATTAAATGAATAACATATATCATGAGTGATTCTATATTTCTGTCTATGGAACTCTGAGGAAGGCCTCACTATGTGTGTGTTATGATTTTCAAATGAATTTTTCATTGCATAGGGGGAGATATTGGTATTCTAGGATGGGATCACATTGCGTTCTTCAAACATCATTTTCATCGATAATGGTTTCAAATGTGAGTCACATTGGACAAACTCATTGGAGATATTTTTAGACCATGCCGCAAATGTGACCTGGTACCCTATATCAAATTCTAGTAACCTGATCACATTTTGACGTCTCTCAGTAGTTCAAGATTGATACTTTTGAGGAAATTCATGGATCCCATATGATAGGCTCTGATAGTACTGATCACTTATGGTTCCCCTGGTGCAATACGAGGTTTCCATATTAGAGTTCTCCTTTGATATATCAAGGATGATGTATATTGATTTTTTGGTTTTTACATTTATATTAGAGGTTACTGATGTGTAGTGGAACACCTCATCCATAAAAAAATACATTCAAGGGTTTTGTATATCTTCTGATATTAGTTATATTTTTTTTATGTATGTCATATAACTTTTTATAGGATTCTCCAAGGATATAAATTTCTAGAATATGATAAAGAATGTATGATTGAACAGATGTCCTTAATGAACCATTGTTGACTTGTTTTCTTATTTATTTTCTCTTTCGACATTACATTTATATAATTGAACACTACTGATTTTATATACCAAAAATTTATTATGCTTCATAAAACATTTTTCGTGCCCTACAAGAAATACCTCACACGAAGTACTGGAATCCATTCTATTTGGGTATCTAAGATGACATTATTGTTCTCATCTCTACATCTTTTAGATCAAGCTATGATTAGTACATGGTAGGTAAGTGAACCAAACTGTGTTGGTACTGAGGATGCTCAGTGGGGAAATTGTTTAGATTTTATTCATTCATTCCATTTTGTTGCGTATAATATTTATTCTTTTTCTTTTATAGGTAGCACCATCAGTATATGCATTCATGGTTTTACCTTATTAGATGATACCAATTTTATATATTTATTATATTATTATTTCATAGAACTACCTTTAAATTATTTAGGCATTTTGAAATTTTATATTATTATTTTATATACTGTGGTGCAACTCTGATCATTAGGTTATATTCTCCCAACCATACCATTATTAGTCCATCCACACTAGTCAGGAACCTCTGGTGTATGAGGTGTTGTGCATAAGGCCATGAGATAACCAGTCTGACTATTGGTTTTGGTGGAATTATGGAATGGATGTTACACAAGTATTATATTATCCTTCATAAATTATCATTATATTTCTAATACTATATTTTTTCATTTAATATATCATATATATATATATATATATAATACATGTGATGTGGTGAGGATATTGTAAATATTGTCGCTTTGAGGATTAGGTAGCCCAGTCATACAATTGAATGACATTATTTGAATGATGTGAGGGGAATAGTATAAAATTAAATGATATATTTTATATTAATAATGATATATTTTTCATGAATATCATATATTCACATTAAATCCATTTGAAAGTGTATACGATGGAAAAAATTAAACCTATTCATGAGGTGGTAGCCTTCCAAACACACAAATGATTGATTAATTTCCCATCTAATTTAAGAGTAGATGGATTTATGTCATGAATTTAAACTAATGGAATAAAATTAATGGGATATTATAATGTTGTTATTTAATCCTTTTAAATAATATTTGAGGGTGGTGGAAGAATAAATGAGACATAACAATCAGTTAATAACCAAAAATCTTCTTTAGATATCCTCCATTTCTTTACATCGTTTGAAACAAACATATGATGTAACACCAAAAATAAATTATAAGGAACCACTATTTTTTATAGTGTACATTATAGGAACATAAATCATAGAAAAAAACTAAATATTATTTAAACATGTATGTTATAACATAACCAAAAAATTTTTGTGTATGAATAGATAAAATTGAATTACGATGTAAATATAATGTTCCAACTCAATATTAATATATTTTCATCATATTATAAAATAATCACATAATTTGTATTAAATCCATTTTGTTCTTAAAAATGAAATTTTATTAAAAATATATTTTCTAATTTTTTAATGAGTGAATATTACAATAAATTTTAGTTTCCTTAAAAATTTGTATATTTTAAAAATTATTTAATTTTTGAAATCATAATACCATCTTTCAATTGTTTAAATTTTTTGTATTCTTTTATAAAAATAATTTATTTTCAAATGAATAATGTAAAATAATTTTTTTTGAAGTTTGTAATTTTTAAAACCATTTGTGAAGATCAATTTTTTATTCAAATGGATTAAAATGAAAATGAGTAATATTATATTATGAATGGATAAATTATGTTCTTTTAAATCAACATTATATTTTAATTTTACAGGAACTAATTTTTTAAAAATGAATATAAATTTTTATGAAAAAATACATTTTTTCAAAATACCATGTTTTGATGTATTTTTGACACATATTTGAAAAACAAATTCACCACTAAATGGAATGGAATTAAATGAAATGGAATTAATTATTGGATTCAATATTCCAAATTTATCATAATATGATTTTATATAAATTATTATGAAGTAGAAAAATATTTAGTTTATGGTAAAAAATATTGTTTATTTGAAATAATGTATACTTTACGATATCTGAAATACATAGAAATAAACAACCATATAATATATGTAAATAATCAAGTATGAAGTATAATATAAATATCTTTCATAACTAATTTAAATCAGAGAGATTATAATTTATTCCATAACAAATATGAAAATCATTTTTAGTGCTGACATATAACCAGCCTAGTACTTGAAAAGTCAAATTTGTTATAATAAAAACCATAATTAAGAAGATTTATGTCTTTGAAAGAAATATATATTAATTATAATTTATTTTTTATTATTTTTGTGATTTAAAAATAATTTTATAGTAATATACCGTTTTTCTAACCTATGTGTACGTGAATTACATGTCTAGTATCAATAAATACTGGAAAACCCATTTAATGAGTCGTAATGATATTAATGTGGTATGAAAAATAAATTTGAGATGTTTAAGTGGCTATTTTAGAAATTATAAGCATATTTTAAGGATATAAAAAAAGTAATGAACATTTAGGGAAACATTAATAAGTTAATGACTTTTATAGTATTTTATTTAATGATAAGTTAGAAAGGGAACACTTTTTAATAATAAGTGTAATATTTTATCATGGTATTATCATTAGGATATATTAAACATTAAATAATTCAATGCCATATCTAATATTTATATTTAGGATGGAAAAATGATTTAAATTTATTAGAAATGATATATTTTCATTTATCTCAGGAACAATGTTGACAAAATAATTGTTCGTTTAATGGAAAATTAAAAAAATGATACTAAAAATATTAAAAAACTTATTGGTGGTAAAAAATGTCATCCATGAATTTTATAGTTTTATTAATAAATTGGAATATTTTTTACTAATTGTATCAAATTTTCAGTTTCATCTTGATATTATTAGAGTCAAAGTGATAAATATTTCATAAAATTGTTATTATAGATATATATTATAAAAAATAATATTATCCTAAATGATATAAAATCCATCAAAATTAGAAATAAATAAAATTTATAGTATAAGGTTTAAAATATCCACCATGGGACATTTATGGGTCTTTATTAATTTTATATAACTAAATTATCCCTCAATGTGTAAAAAAACAATGTTGTCACTATAGTACATAAGCGTGTTAAAAAACAATGAAATCAAAATGTTATGGGTAGAAATATTTTCAATAATTTAAATAATATTTTTATAATTAGTTTATAAATAATAATAATCATATTATCAGAAAAATTACTCATGTGGGTGCTTTTTAAAATTGATAATTATTTTATTTTAATATAATATTTCCATAAATATCAAGAGTACATGTTTCATCTATCATGATCAGTCCGCTGGGGCCCATGTCATGACTACCCCATGCATTCCTTCCATAGGCCAGGGGCTGGCGACTAGAACTAATGGCGTAATTCCCTAAAACTAGGAGAGCATTGCATTCATAACCTATAAACACACACAACCAATATGATCAATAGTAAACTGAATAAACAGCAGGAGAGTATAGTATGTAATAAGGGGCGAGAATAGAAGCCCAACTAGAAAGTACAAGAAACGGAATGTACAAGTACAAATGAGGAAAAAGGGAAAAAATCCACTAGGTCATACTCAGAGGATCCTACCTGAAGGGTAAGTATAAATCGCTTCCTTAGAACTCTATATCCATCCATATCCTCCATGTACCGACACGCCATAATGTCCACCTCTGGGAACCATCCAGTCCTGGTACTCTCATCTTTGGTCAGCGTTCTCTATTGTATGATTCTAACAGAATGAGAAGTGGGAATTTCCTGTGCAGGGGTGAGTATAACGATACTCAGTAAAAACCCCAAGACCCACCAGGTCTGACAAAATCCAATAATGATAAATAAAAAATAATGATACAAACAGATAACCCCAATTAGTTATATTCCCATACATATACATAAGTTATCAAGTCATCCATCTCAATCGTGAGGAAAACACAAAATTTACTAACTCAGCTCTACCAAGATTTTATTCACATTATCAAAAAAATTATAGTTGGAGAACTCCTGCTCATTCGAGTAAAGTGGCCCTGCCATGAATCTAATGTGTTTACCAATAACCATGAACTACGGAGTTACTCTTCCTGTCTAGTATCGTGGTTATGCTACGTCACACAAAGGTGCTCCCCACTGTGTGCCTGCCACGTCACCAAGGTGCTCCCCCTAATAGCCTGCATAGGTACTTCTCCTGTCGAGTACCGTAGGTGTGCCACCAAAACCAGGAGCTCCTCCTTCTTGGGTTTTCCATGACACTAAAGCACTCTCTAATTTCCTTTTCGAGTCACTCCAAGTAGAATCAGTCATCAGTATTCAGGTATCAGCTAGCTACTAGGTCTCTACACTCTGCTCGATCGTCTCTAGAGGGATCTGCTCCACGAGCTACTAGTAGATACTCCAACTATCACAAAGTCTCATGAAGGAGTATCTCAATAGTCCTCTGCATAATAGGGTAAAAATACAAACAAAATGTTTCCAAGACATAGAGGGTGAGATAATCATGCAAATATCCAATAAATACATGGAATGTTGGAAAGAGGCACATGATGTGTCTTCAGTCCTCTGGTACTGCCCGTGTACAACGACCCATGTCAATGTGATTTTCGTATAGAAATGTAAGTACACGTGAATTGGATTGGTTACATGACGCTTCAACAGACTTCTGATACCAATGTTTCACAACCCACCTCCCTAGGCCATGAACCTTGTCATCTGACCCCATGGCACTCCTATAATAGCCAACAGTGTGCTGAGAAGGTAGCAATGTAATTACACGAGACCAACAGGTTCAGATGACTAGGTTCATGGACTAGAGAGGCGGGTCATGACAAATGGTATCAGAGCTAATACCCTGCCAGAAGAGCATAGGCACTGTCTGGGTTCGAGGCTTGGCGCCCACAACGAGGGCATTGTTCTTTAAAGGGGTGGATAATATAACACCCCTGGAAAAGTCAGACTGAAAAGGATAAATGTTCCTACCTATGCCAAAAAGGGGCACCTTTCATTTTAGGAGCCTATCTGATTAGAAATCCATAGTTAAGCTTTTTTGAACCATAGTAGAAATCAGGAGGGGTTACTTTCTTGGATGTTTCCTAGGGTGTGTGTGAGTGAGGAAAAAACACTTGGAAAGGACATGTGTTGACGTGTGGGGATAGTCATTATTCAAATAATCAACCCTTGTGCGTAATAGCCTATGGTGTGATGATATGGAAACCAAGGTATTACAGGACACCAATGTGGTCAGATGACAAGGATCATGGCCAAGGGAGGCGTGTCAAGAAAACATCTATTAAAAAAGGGAACCATTGATTCTAATTTAATCACTTATAAAATCTATTTTTTATTACCCAATTTTTACACAAATAAATTTCTAAAATTGGTATAGAGATGTTAGAGGAATTTATTTACGCACAATACCAAAATAATTGGTCTTATGATGTTTTGGAATAAAGGTTTTCCAAAAAAAGATGTATACATTTTTATATATGTTTTTATTTTAATTCATCATCAACATCATTAAAACCACATTCAGACAATATATGATAATAAATCAAATATCCTACATTTACAAGGATTTTATTAGGATAGTTTCATGGACTATAACCTTCTCCACATATATAGAATGTGAAAAAAATTCATTATTCTTGTGTACAACAGTGTAATACATCACGAACTGATCTAATTTGTTTTCCTTAAACATCACTAAAAAATTCTTATATTTCTGGAATAAGTGTGTATATTTGATATAAATGAAAATTTATAATTCTGAAAAGTTAAAATGTTATTTAATTTCATAATTTTTAATGCACAATAATATTATAACATTGTTCATGCATATGTGTGCATTACCACCTCAAACATGTAATGTGATTCTTTTTTCATCACCATATCACATTGATGAAATATATATGTAAATGTAATTAAATAATATTATATATATTATATTATTATTTTTTAGTAAATATAAAATAATAAATTCCTTTTTCTATAAAGATTGTTAAAAAATATAATCATTACTCCTTCGTATATACGAACAACCATCTCTATGATTGTTTTATAGTTCATTATTCATAACCATATTTAAAGGATTGAAATAAAAGATTCTTATGTTTATAAAAATTCTAATTGTTTCAATATTAATATTCTATATATTTTTGAATAATTTCCTCTTAAACAATATTCAAGATACCAAATTCATTTTCGACTTATGAACCAAATATCGACAAAACATCTGACATCAACATATATAATTTTGTAATTGTATATAAAAATTAAATAAATTGTATAAAATGGATATAAATTTTATTAAAAGTGTATGTAACTAACAAATTTTGTTTCTTAGGAATGATAAATGGATTACCAAATGATTGAAACTCAAGGTAAGCATATTTCTTTTAGAAAACATGATTTAATATTCCTCTTTCGAACCATTTTACAAAAGGAAAAATATATATTTATATCGTATACACTAAGAGGTGATATTCCTGCCTTCATAAGGCCTTAATTATTTGATATTTTCAGTATAATTTAACCTATTTCCTTTAAAATGAAATCGTTACTTATTATGTGCGCATTTTATTGATTTTAAATGTGGTCATGAAAAGTGTATTTTCAAATCCTAATTTATTTTTTCGCATAGAAATAGATGATTTTTTCAATGGTTTTATTTAGGATATGATTCATACACATTATTTATACAAGGTTAAACAACATTATACACCATGTTTTATCATGTATTGCTTTGGGTTCACCAAAATAACACTCAAATTTAATGGGTAGTGATTTTTTCACTGGAGAATTGTATTGGAAGACCACCATATGGTTATTTTAATTTATAAGGGATTATCTACGTGATGTTATAATGGTTTTATTAAGGCCATATGATCATGATTTCCCAATGAACTAAATTTAATTTTAGATTTTTCTAACAATTTTTAATGGAAATCAAATAATTTAAAAATATATGATATTGATTATTTAATAGAAAATTAATATTATTTTTGGATCAAAAGTATTGTTTTTAAGATACATTTGTAATGGGTTCTCATTTTTTACATGACTAAAATATTTATTAAATTTTTGTACCATAATATGATTTCTGTGCTCACCACATGTTTTAAGCTGTTTCTCAATGGGTTTTATAGATGATCATGGAAAAAATGTTTGTAAATAATAAAATGAAGAATATACGTCATGAAAATAAAGAACAATTCTTTTAAATTTGTGTTTTTTTATTAAAAATTGAAATTTAGTAGAGGTGTCTATCTTGTAATTTAATAGTCACTATGACCTATTTTTCTGAAATGTTAAAATTAAAAATGTCATCATGTTTTGCAAGATTGGGATTTTTAGTTTAAAGATAATAGAATATATAATTATTATGTTTTGGTACATACATTTTGCATTGTAATAGAATGTAACAACTTTAGATATTTTGATTTTTTTCTATGATTTTATATTATGATTTATGGATATGATATTTATTTTAATGGTTTATGTTTAATAATATGTTTAATATCATTGAAACCAATCTTGAGGTATTAATTTATGGAACATTATTGTGACTAATGATTTTTTGGATATATTTATTTGTTGAGATAATTATGTTTTATTAAATTTTGTGATGAAAATAGAATGGTATGCCATAAAATTTTATGATAAAACATTTATTTAATTTTGAATATATTAATGTTATTATTGAGGCTTGAAATCATGATTATATAATTTTATAGGGATCAATATAATATTATTTATGAAAATGTAAAAACCACATTAAACATTATAACTCATTTCATCTTGAATGTTTATGAGGATTGGGCTTAAAACTGGATGTATACATGGGTGCATCTCCCACCACAAGCCTAAATGACGACCGAGTGGTACGAAATGTTATTTCTACTCAAATGATTTAGTATAATAGGTTTTAGTTGAAATTGGGAATATATAATTCATTAAATATACAACTATGTGATTGGATAATTGTTTTGTGATTATGTGATTATTTATATTTCAGAAGATGATCACTATTTTTATATCCCATTATGATCAAGGAAAATAGAAAACTATGGGATTTATTTGGAATAATGTGACAATTATTTTATATATTTATATATGTCATTAAAATGGATTTATAGTTATTCATGTTTTTTAATGAAATTATTATCATATCAAAGAGACGATCTGATTAGGGAAATTACATATTGTGATGATATTGTTAGAGTATTTGATGTGATTTCAAGATAAATATCCAAATTATTTGTCAATGTAATGTTATTAAATCCTTCTAAATTAATTTGTTTCAATGTAAGTATTGAATATTTTTCAGAAAATTTAAGAATATTTATTTATCAAATGATATAAATTTAAAATTTTTTTATTACTTTTAAATTTTGATGAATAATTAAATTTGTAATTTAAATATCTAATTTTGGTATTTTTCTTATCGAATCCTAACCATTTTTGTTTTCCTTATAGACTAATGAAATGAGGACTATTTGAATATTTTTTTGATGATTATTTTGTTCCATATATTTTTATTCTAATTCTTCATCCATTAAATTTTTTTCTTGAACACTAATCATTTGGAGAAAATGATGACTTTGTTGATGAAATTGACTAAACAAAGAAATAATTTCTTTCAAGAATGTATATTTACTTATTTTCTAATAATGGGAATAAAAAAAATTAACAAATGGAAATATTTTTTTAATTAAAAATATTACACATTTTGTTTATTTATTGAGAAATAAATGGCCTTTTAACCCAATATAGATTTAGGGATTTCTGATGGTTAAATTAAACCTGGATATATTCTCTATCCTTACCTATTAGTCAATGGATGTAAGTTTTATATTCAAAAAGAATTCTCATCCATCATCTTTTCTAATAGTATATACTGGGTTTTTATTCTACATATGACCTTTAAACTTCCCTTCATTTCTTTTCAA
Organism: Viscum album; assembly: GCA_963277665.1. Taxonomy (NCBI): domain Eukaryota; kingdom Viridiplantae; phylum Streptophyta; class Magnoliopsida; order Santalales; family Viscaceae; genus Viscum; species Viscum album. The sequence continues at coordinate 143,729,719 of OY728133.1, read as the reverse complement.
GTTGAACTTTTATTGACCTTTATTCCGATGTGGGATTTAAGAAGACATAAATTGAAAATTAATATATTGGATACCACACTTGAGTTCAAAAATTTGAGGATTAAATTTCCAACATTATGGAAAATGTAGGAGATTCATATTTTTAAAATGAAAGATTATGTTCTATAGAGTTCATGTTAAGCCACATCGATCATAAATGAACACATAAATATTATTTATATGGGAATGTTATAAAATAATTGATAAATTTGAATGTATGAATATAAATTAGTGATTTATGTAATAAATATATTGGTATAACTAAATATATTTTTAATAATATGTTCTTTAAAAATAAGAAGACAATTTTTAGGATATCATTTTATTCATCAGAAATAAATTTTCATTAAATATGGTTTCCCATATTTTTAATCTTTGAAAATTATTATAATTTTTTGGAATATTAATAACATTTATTATATAAAATTTATATAATTTAAAAAAAATAATATCAACAAATCATATGGAGTTTTTTTTCTCTATGAAGGATGAATTTTTGAGGATTGATTTAAAAATAACGATTTATATTGAAAACAATATATTTTATTCAACCATTGTAGAAGATTAATATTATTTTTAAATAGTTTCTTATAAAATGTGGTTGTATTAAAACATTTTAAATTAAATTAGGTTAATTGGAATAATACTTTTAATTTTATATAAATGTAACTCATTTTATAATCACAAATAAGATATTTTTTTATGAATTGAATTGTTTTAAAATTTAGTTTTTACCACTTTTTATTAATCATGTTTTAAAATAAACATCTAAAAATTATAGGATTTTATTCCTATACAATTGAGTTATTTTCGTTTCTCTAATCCAAATTTATCCCAAGAATAAATTTTTTCAAATTTTTATAATGACATTTATATTTTTAGTGAATATTAATTTCATTTTTTTATGAAATACATTATCTTTTATAAAATCACCAAAAATTTAAATAATAGGATCTTTATTAAATTAATGAATCAAAAATTAATTTTAATGCAATATAAATATTAATAAAAATTAATTGATAATATAGAAATTAACATTTATTACAAAATCAATATTGAAATCAGTTTAGTTGAGAAATTGAGCTTATAATCATTGAAAAAGTTAAATATAATATCCAAAAACAATTATTGGAGTGATATATGTCATTAATATAATAATATATTAAATATAATTATTTATTTATTTATTTTTGGTTATAAAATAAATTTATGGTTATACAAAATGTTTATTATCTGAATTCTTGTGTATTTATTGTGCAAGGCTTACAAGGTAAAATTAAAACATTAAATATGTTTTAATTTTATATTTGTGAGATAAATTAGTGATTCAATGACTATATGTTTATATTGTTGTGAGAATAAAACTATTATAATGATATATATTTTCTTACGATCTTTTGGGATCACCTGAATAATAATATGACTTTTATAGTATCTTATTTAAAAATTAAAAAATGCCACACTCTTGTATATAATATGTTTTATATTATTATATGATAATATACCAAGGATATATTCAACTATGTATATTATGTGAAATTTTAAATTATTTATATTCATCATTGTTATTTTCTTTTTAAATTTTTTGGAGTAAATAAATTCATTAAATGAACGGTCATGGCTAAGGATTTAATTATTCTATTGTTGTAAAAAAACAAATAAATTATACAAATAATATTAACATGAATACCATTTAAGATAATGTTTCTTATATTAATTTATAAATTAATATTAAATTCTCGGTTTCCTTAAAATAAATCGTTTTATTTTTTATTTTTAACAGTATATTATTAAATAAAATGTTGTTAATAGTTGGTAAATTTATGCATATGAATATTTTATGGTAAATATTATTTTATTAAATTGTTTATTTTTTTTATTAAATAATGATTTTTAAAAATTATTAGGATATGGATTAAAATATCATTCATGATCATTATATGTGTCAGTTTCCATTTTATAGTAACTATATCTACCTTGTAAAGATCCACAATTTCCATGGATGTTTTTTTTAACATGGAAATTTTACGAGTCCGTGAAATCTGATAGCGCGCGATTCTGATGGATGGAGTGCCCGGAATAACCCATCGATGTTTTGAAAATCTTATGTTAATGCTCGTAAGCAGTTTTACTAAAAAGGTGGAATGACTATTAAATGGTTACTTGGATAAGAAATCTGAGGGTACCATTGTGCCCAGGATGGTGGTTTTCCCTTAGTCACGACTTAAGATTAGTCGGCGCAGGCCTCCTATGAGAAAACCAAAAAATGGCATAATCGTAAATAAAATAATTAAATAAATTATTTTATGTTTCAAATTTTTATAAATCACAAACGGTAACACAGATTAAATATTTGATACAACTACTGAACTCATGAAGGTATGATTTATTTTGGCAGATACTAACTTTGGCTGGCCCAGGCCACAAGGGAAAGTTAGTTTTTGGCCAAAAATAAAATAATTAAGTGACACTTGTTTTATTGTAAAATTTATAACATCTTAATGGTAACATAGATTTAAAATATGAGAGTACCGTTGGGTTCTTTGTGGTGTGATTCACCGAGGCAAAGCCTAACCTCATCCGGCGCGGGTCGAGGGTAACTTATAATAATTTTCCAAACTTTTTTTTGGTACATTCAGTAAACATTCGAGTAGCATTTTAAAACATTTGAAATAGTGCATGGAATTGAAATCTGAGGGCACCGTTGAACATTCAGTGCATATATTATCTTAATATGACTTTCACCTCTATGAGATTTGGTTGAGGGTGGAAGATAGTTTTTGGGTTTTTAGTGAAAAAATTAAATTAAAATAATGTTGTGTATTTATTTTTATTTTGTTGGTTATAAACTGCATGTGCAGGTTGGAATTGGGGACCACCAGTCCATAACCTCCCATGCGAGGTTATGGTGGTGTGGACCACCACACCTCAACCTCCCATGAGATTTTATTGAGGTGGTGACAACCCGAGACCATATATCCTCCCAATTTGAATATTAGGGGAGGGGACTACCTGAACCCTATTAAATGGGATGAGAGGAAAACCTCTCAACCCCTCTCTTTAATGTAGAGGTGCCTCTTGAGCTTCCTCCACATTAATGTTTCCAACACACCAAATTAATGGTTCCAAATATGCCACTTTAATTTTAATGTGCCAACCAAGTGTTTAGTTTTTCTTTATGATTTATTTCCAATGAAATAATCGATATTATATTCTATTATTTGGCACAACATTTCACTTGGGTGTTTGGAGAGGAGGATTATTGGGAGAAAGCACCTAACGAAGAACGATCCACTAATGAAGAACGCTGATGAGGAACGCCTTCGACAATGATGAAAGCCGACCTTCTTATACTTCGTCCTCAAATCTCCAACCAACATTCCATGTCTTCAACTGACCTTCCCTCCTCATTGTCATCGATAAACTAACACATGAGATCTAGTTTAGAAGTGTGCGGTGGACGCGATGAATAATGACAACAACAACATCTTCCCCATGACTATGTCAATGGCCAACGACCAAGGTAGGGGTTTTTTTTGTAATATTTCCTTCCATATTTTCTTCTTTGGTTAGAAAGGAATCATTGCAGATGTTGTAAAATTTGATGTTCATCTTTCTTATAACTTGATTAGCCAAATGTTACCACCCAGAACGTGGAGTGTGCAGGCCTAACCAACATGGCATGAAACTTACATAGTTCTTCTTTGTGATGATATTGTACATTGTGATGAGTTGACGATATGACGTAGGTTATGGCCATGCTACTCGTGACCTCTGTGAACTGTGCCGCCCTCGCGGCCCTTCATTCGAACTGGCTTCACCACTACGGGCTGAACCGCGCCACCCGCCAGCTCTCAAGTTGCCCCGGTTGCACCGCCCATCGGCCCAGCCACCTTCTGGCCCGAGCCGCACCTGCTTATGGCTGCCACCGGCCACTCGGCCGCCCATTGTCTGGCCCGCACCCCGCCAGCCTTCCTAAGCCCCACAGGCCTTCCCGGCCACCTAACGGCCGCCAACTGGTCAGCCCGCAGGCCTGTCCAGCTACCACCTTGCGTGCCCGCACCATGCTGACCTGCTCGGCCGACCACTGGCCTCACGACCTGCCCGCCTTCCTCTCATCCTCCTAGACCGAACTGCTCGAACCACACCCCTCGATGCACCTTGGCCGATCAGGCCACACCCACACGGTGCTCCGAGCGGAACAGCCCTCCTAGTGCCCTCCAAGACGAACCGCCCATGCAGCCCGCTGGGTAGGGGCAAGCCGGGCTGACCAAAACTGATAAGGTCAGCCCGCCCAATGGGCGGGGCCAGACCCAATAGGTCTGACTGGGTCGACCCAGAATGGGTCGGTCTAGATGGTGTCGGGTTGGGTCGGTCTGACTAGGTCAGACCGGACCTGGGCCCACTACCGACTAGCGGCGCTGAAAAATAGGGAGTGTGATGGTCCCTTTGCGTATTCCCCACTGGATTTAGAGGTATAATTAATATATGGTCCGGTTTGATTGTGCACGAATCCAACCGGGCCCCCGGGACTAAAAGGCTAATATCTAATAGACTGAGTTCCCGATTGACACGCCGTCTATTACGTTGAGACCCCTATGACGTGGTAGACCTTTGGGATACTTCTTCATAGGACTTCGTGGTTGTTGTTGTATCGACACTCGGCTTCAGAAGTGGACCCTACAAGAATTAAGAATGCTTTGTGCGGAAACCCTATGGTTGGTCTCAGAAGACTGTTCTGGGATCCACTACGGGTTCGACAGCTCTAACTACTATTCATGGATCCTTCGTGGGTTTAATAGCTCTGTCGACTGTTCCTGGATCCTATTTGAGTTCTACAGCTCTAAATACTATTCTTGTATCCTATGTGGGTTTGACAGCTCTGAATACTGTTCTTAGAACTTGTGTGGGTTTGATAGTTATGATTTCAGTTCCTGGATACATTGTGGGTTGGAAAAATAGATTATTTATTGTCTACATCTAATCATCTCTAACTCTCTATAAAAGATGTATACATGTGTCTGCTAAGTAAGAAACTTTTTAGTTTTCCTTATGATTAAGATGGATTACTTGATAACTTAGGTAATGTATGGGCATATACCTAAGTAGGGTTATCTGTTGATTTAATACTTTTTGGTTAATCCTTGTTAGATATTGTGAGACCCTGAGGGTCTTGGGGTCCCTACTAAGTATTATTATAATCACCCCTGCACGGGAAATTACCTCACCTTGTTGTGTTGGATGCAGATGCCGGACAGTGCTAACCGAGGCTGAGAGTAACAGGACTAGATGGTATCTGGAGGTGAACCATATGACGAGTCTGTACACAGAGGAGACGGGATCACATGGAGTGGTGCAGAGGCTATCTTTACCAACCCATTACGTATGAATCCCAGAGGACGACCCAACAAATATTTTTCCTTTCTTCAGTTGTACTTGTATTATTAGTCCATTATACTTTACAGTTGGCTTGTATTTCTGGCCCTTTTTACTTTTTAGCACTCTTTTGTTATATAGTTTACATAGTGTTTTGTATCCAGCTATGTAGTTTGTTGTGTTGTTTACAGTTTATAAAGGCAATGCCTTCCATGTTTTAAGTAATTACACCTTTGGATCTAGTCGCCATCCCCTGGTCTATGGATGGTGGGCTTGTGGTTGATACGTCATGGGCCCCAGGGAACGAGCTGTGACAAATTGGTATCATATGAGTCGGTTCAACCAAAGAACATAGGACTCTGATCTTTTCTGTGAAGAAATAATCTTAAGTGTGGTGAGTGTGTTTTTCAGTTTAGCTTGTCCAGTTTTGGTGCGGCATTTGACAATTCCGTACACCAAGACCTTGACATCTTATTTCCATCTCAGTGCATGAAAAAAAGATTGTGTGCGTGTTTTCATTTTGAGTTCTTAAGTCATCTCACCAGGTATAATATTTTGACTTTGTTGAATCTGTTTCTTTTAGGATTCCTCCACATAGACATCCAGTTATTATTCTGAGAGTTGTATGCACTGACAGCCCACCGAGCGACGAGGCTCTGGTGGAGGGCCCTCTAACTATGATTTCACCTTCGGGTGGTGTACCTATAGCAACACCACCCATTAGGTAGCATATACCATAACCCACACTAGAAGATGGTGCACGCTGACTGAGTGCATTGCATGAGTTCTAGTAGCATAGGCCTTTGAGATTTCGAGGCGAGAAAGATTTCCATACAGCTATGGTCTGGTTGGATGTGATTCCTAGTGTTTCTCGTATATTTTAGACACATGTAGCATATAAGGTGATCATAGCTACTAGTATTTTTCAATGAGTGACTATGAGGACAGATCTCTTAGTGATGAGGCTTCGGTACATGGATCGTTTCCCACGATAGTACCTTCGGGTAGTGTGCTAGCTATATCACTACCTGTTGGTCATCAGTTACAACCGGCACTCCTGGTAGAAGACACATGTAGGCTTTGTGCCTTACACATGTTTCAGCATTAGATACCCCTCAAATTCCAAGGCGATCCCGACTCACAGGCAGCTGAGGACAGGATCGAGGAGGTGGTTGAGAGTTCTCTAGTACTTCTGCAGCTTCTACAGGACGATATGTCAGTAGCTAATTATTCATCGAGGCATACCGATCCTTCCTGGTATGCGATGAATACAATACAATCAATGATTCAAGGCACGAAATTCCAAGAGAGGTGTTCTTAAAGGAAATATGAACTAGTATTATTCTTATAATCATTCGTACTTATTCTAGGGAGCTAGAGAGATCCTTTGTGGTTGAATGATCATTGGATGAATGGATACAACTTGTGAATGTTAGTAGTGGGAATGTCGGGAACTGACACTAGTCTCAGAGACATAGGCATGTAAAATGTTTCTGGAATAGGATGTGTTAGGGACAGTTGAATTTTCAGGGAAGAAGACATGAAATCAGAGCTAGGAGAGTATCATTTGATGGTGTAATATTTGACATGTTATAACCACCCACCTTTTTGTGGACCCCGCCAGGCTCAGGGAGCTGGAGGATAAGTGAAGTGAGTTATTGCCTGCGGTCAAAAAATGCGACCTAAGGTCTCTAGGAATGATCTGATGTATGGTCTATGTCTACTACTAGTTGTTGAATCTATAGACATTGGTACCAATCATTCCTTCCTTCCACGAATCATGTCCACGACCTAGATTTTCCGGTTAAACCATTGACATGACCTTCATGTGTGGGGTCAACATTGGGAGGGGAATCTATAATCACACATACACTAATGGTGTGATTTGACCCTTGAGGTGAGAGTTTCTATTGGAACTTCTAGGTGGCAGCGTCGAGGCCTTACGACCTTGATTTGTTTTTGGACATGACATCCATATTTAACACTCAGATTGACTGTATTATGCAAAGAGGTTGTGGTTACTCTAAAATGTTTGGATGGGGTTTTATTTGATTGGCAAAAAATGGAACCCAGATAACCCAAAGGATAAACAACAAAGTATTAAATCATCAGATAACCCCACATAGGTATATGCCCATACACATACCTTTGTTACCAAGTAATTCATCTCAATCAGGAAGAAAACACAAAAGTTACTGACTTAGCTCACACAAGTATACAACATTTGTAGAGAGTTAGAGATGATTAGATGTAGCCACTAAATCATCTATTCTATCGAACCCACATAGGATCCATGAACAGTTATCAGAACTATCTAACCCATACAAGATCCATGAATAGTATTCAGAGCTGTCAAACCCACACATGATCCATGAAAAGTAGTCAGATCTGTCGAACCCACACAGGATCTAGGAATAGTAGTCAGAGCTTCTGAACCCACCCAGGATCCATGAACAGTATTCATAGCTACTGAACCCACACAAGATCTAGGAACAGTTGTCATAATTGTTGAACCAACATAGGATCCAAGAACAGTAGTCAGAGAGCAACCAACTACAAGGATTCCGCACAAAGAATGCTTGATTCCAGGAGGATCCACACCTCAAGACAAGGGTCTATACATAAACTGCCACATAGTCACCTGAAGAAATATCCCATAGGTTAGCCACGTCATAGGGGTCTGAACACCATATAAGTATTGTCAATTAGATACTTGGTTTGCGAGTTATTAGCCTTTTAGTCTTGGGGGCCCGGTTGGATTCGGTCACGATCCAACCAGAGCTTATCTCAACTATACCCCGAACTTGAGTGGTTTATTTTAAATGGAGGCATCATCCTCCATGTTTTCTAGCAACGCTGACAGTTTGTCAAATTGGCATCCAGTGCCAATGATATTTCAAAAGATAGTAAAGGGTCGGTAGTGGGCCCGAGACCGGTCCGACCCAGGCAGACCGACCCGACCCGACCCAGTCTAGGATAAACCCATCTAGGTCGGCCCGGTAAGACCTGTTGGGTCTACCCTAGCCCGTTAGGTGGGCTTGCCTGTTAGTTTTGGCACGACCCGCTGGGCCCAGCCTAGTAGGGATCTTTGGTGGTTTGGCACGGAGGGCGTTGCGAGGGCGGTTCGACACAAAGCGCCGTCAGGGCATGACCTGTTCGTCTAGGGCGCCACGAGGGGCGTGGCTTGGTCCGCTGGCCCAGGAGGTTGGGTTGTTGGAAGGCAGGCCTGGAGGTCGGCGAGCGGCTGGGAGGTAGGTGGCAGGTCGGCGGGGTGCGGGTAGTACGATGAGACTTGAGAAGGCCGGCGGGGAACGGGTAGGCCGGTTTGTGGCTGGGCAGCCGGATGGTGGCGCAGCTCGGGCCAGCAGGTTACTCAGCCGATGGGCGGCTCAGCCATTGCGGCTCGGAAGCCGGCAGGCAGCTCGGTTCAGCCTGAGGCGGTGGAGCCGGTTTGGATGGAGCACCGCGAGGCCGGGGCGGTTCGCGGAGGCCACAGGTAGCACAGTCGTGGCCTTCATCATCATGTTTCCTCCTCGCCATGATGAAGATCATCACAAAATAAAATGACATAGTGGTTGGGCCATCTTGGGATTTCCCTCACCCTCCGCGTTTAGGGTGGTAACATTTTCCTCATCATGTTAGAAGAAATATGATCATCAAAATTTTCATCCTCGCAAAATTTCATTTTTGACCGAAAAGAAAATAAGGAAATAAATATAACAAAAATAAACCACCCTACCTGATCATTGGTCATCGATAGATTCACGAAAAAGAAGTTGGTGTTGTCGTCGTTTGTCGTGTCCGCCGCACACTTCCACCCTGAGCTCATGTGTCGGTTCATTGACGATGATTAGGAGGGAAGGTCAATCGAAGACCTGCCATGTTGGTAGGAGCTCCGATGAAGAAGTCTAAGAAGGTCAGTGTTCGTTGTTGTTGAACGTGTTCCACATCCGCATTCTTCATTGGTGGAGTGTTCTTTGTAGGGATATTTCTCCCAATAATCCTCCACTCCAAACAACCAAGTTAAATGTTGTGCCAAATAATAGATTATAATATCAATTATTTCATTGGAAAGAATTAAAAAAAACTAAACACGTGGTTGGAACATTAAAATTTAATTGGAGGATTTGGCACTATTAATTTGGTGTGTTGTAAAAATTAATGAGGAGAAGGCTCTAGAGGCTCATACACATTAAATATGTAGGTTGAGAGGTTTTTTTCTCCTCCCATTTAATAGGGGTTGGGTTGTCCCCACCCCTAAAATTCAAATTGGTAGGTTTTGTGGTTTTGGGAGGCCCCCACCACATCAAAATATCATGGGAGGTTGAGGTGTGGCTCTCCCCACCAACATAAACTCTCATGGGAGGTTATGGCATGATGGTACCCACTTTCAACCTCTACATGGAGGCTATAATCAACAAAATAAAAATAAAGCCAAAACTTTATTTTTATTTAATTTTTTCACTAAAAACCCAAAAAATATCTTCCACCATTGACCAAATTCCGTTGAAGTCAAAGTATTCTTAAGAAAATAATGGCGTTGTGAGTTCAATGGTGTCCTTAGATTTCAATTACATGCACCGATTCAAAAGTTATAAAATGCTGCTCGCATGTTTACTGAACGTACTAGAACAAAAGATTGGAAAATTATTATCATTCACCCTCCACCGACACCGATCATTGTTTGGTTCTAACTAGGTGAAACACTCCCCAAAGATCCCAATGGTACTCTCATATTTTCAAACCGAGTTATCGTTTAGATGTTATAATTTAACAATAAAATAATTTTCACTTATTAATTTTATTTGCGCCCAAAAACTAACTTTTTTCTAGAGGCTTGTTCCAGCCAAAGGTAGTATCTATTTAAAGAAAGCATACTGTCACGATTTCAGTAGTGGTTTCAGATTTATAATATGAGTAACCATTTGTGAGATATAATCATTTGAAAAATAAAATAATTTATTTAGTTACTTTCTTTATGATTATGTCATTTTTGAGTTTTCTCATTGGAGACCTACGACGACTAATCTTATGTCACGCCTAGGGTAAACCCGTCATCCTATGCGCAACGGTGCCCTTGGATTTCTGATCCGAGTAACCGTTTAAGAGTTATTCAAATTTTTTAGTAAAAATTCGTAATAGTGTTAACATAAGCATAACAAATATTCGATGGGTCATTACGGGATCTCTGGGCCTTGGAATCGCACGCCGCCTGATTTCGCAGATTCTTAAAATTCCAATGTATTTATGAAAAAAAATCCATGGAAAATCTATGTCTTTACATTCTCCCCACCTCAGGGCTTTGCATCCCCGTAAGCTACAAATAGAACTAAGTGAATAAGTGGGGATACTAGGCATGAATCTGAGCCTCCCGCTCCCATGTGCTCTCTTGGAGGTTCCCATACTGCCAGCGATCGTGCACCAGATGTATTGACCATCCACAAAGGACTCGATCCTATAGATCCTCAATATCCAATGGAAACTCTATAAAAGTCACCCCATCATCGACGTCCAACTCTCCATGGTCGATTATCTATGAATGGTTGTGCACATATCTCCTCAATTGAGATACGTGGAAGACGTCATGAAACTGGTACCACTGAGGTGGAAGAGCTAAGGGGTATGCCAGCTCTCCAACTCTATTGAGGACCTAAAAAGTTCCAATGAACCTCAAAGATAACTTTTCTCCTCGTAAAATTATCAGTAAACCACGTCGAGGTGAGATCTATAGAGAGACGTGGATTCCATCCTTAAACTGTAGAGGTCTTTGTCTCCTATCAGCATACAACTTATGCTTGCTCTGTGAAATCTTCATCCACTACTAGATGATCTGCACTTTCACTGTGGTATGCCATACCATCTCTGGTCCCACGTGTGCTGACTCCATTGGGTCAGTCCAGCACAAAGGTGATCTACAATGTCGTCCATTCAACACCTCAAAATGTTTCATCCCTATAGTGGAGTGATAGATGTTGTTGTATACAAACTCCAGAAAAAGTAATTGATCCTCATAGCTACAAAAAAATTCTAGGACACAAGAACACATCATGTCCTCGAGGGTCTGAATGGTCCTCTCAGTCTAACCATCAGTCTGAGGATGGAAGGCGGTGCTTAGAAGAAGTTGTGTCCCGAAATCCTCTTGCAACCCCATCCATAATCGGGAAGTAAAACATGAATCACGATTAGAAACTATTGTCGAGGTTAATCCATTTAAATTCGTAATCTACTGCACATAGAGGCGTCCCAAAAACTATATTGAACTCTATTATTTGATCGTTTGGAAGTGGGATGAATTGGTGAGTCAGTCAATGATCACATAAATCGAGTCATGAACCATATATGTACATGGATGTCCTGTCATGAAGTACATGGATATCAAATCACACATCCACTATGGGTACTATAAATGGTAAACCAATCCTACTAATACCTGATTCTACACCTTCACTTACTGACAAGTGAGACATCGAGAGAAAAACTCTACAACTATTGTCTTCATTCCTAGCTACCAATGCTATTGTCAAAGGTCCTGGTACATCTTCTACACTATTGCATATACTGCTGGAGGGAGGGGGTGTAACTCCGTCAAAAATTCCTCTTAAAGTTACAATATTAACATGGTACTTCCTCGAAAGAGGATGACATGATCCCCACCTTCATAAATTCCATTAAGTTCTTATCCTATGGATGTCCGAGCAAGAAATGTCTCACAGTCAGCATCCCCATGCCATGCCACCCTGAATTTCTATTGAAGTGGGTGAGTCACTGTACGAGAATGAAGAAATTCTTCTCCTTCTCGACCCCTAATGGATATATGCAAAATGGATACATGATCTATCGCCTCACTTAGTAGACACAGGACAAACCTCTGGCTGAGTGTGCCTGCTTCCATGTTCTCCTTCCTAGGAGTATAGAGTATCTCAATGTCATCTTCTGCTTCCACGTAGGTGAGGTTGGCCGACTCATGAGTGATTGGATTCACCCTCCAATGCATGAATTTATCCTGTTCTTCCTGGGTTTTCTCTCTCACCGACCAAGGAAAACCCCATCCCAATGTTGTAGATTAACCACAACCTCTTTGCCTAATACAGTCAATTTGAGTGTGAACTGTGGATGTCAAGTCCAATCCCAAACTAACATTGTAAGGCATTGACACTACCACCAAGATGTTCCAACTGAAACTCTCACCTCATGCATCAAATCACAGTATCGGTGTATGTCTGATTATCGAGTCTCCACCCAAAGGTGTCTCCATACGCGAGGGTTATGTCAATGGTTTACCATGAAACTCTATGTATTGGTCAGGATTCATGGAAGGAAGGAATGACTGGTACCTATGTCTATTGATACGGTAGCAATTAGTAGACATAAAACATACCTCGAATCATGTCTAGGGCCCATAAGTCTCATTCCTTGACCGCATGAAACAACTCTCTTATCATGTCCACTAGCTCCCCTGAGCCTGGTGGTGTCCACACAAGGGGTGTGGTTGTAACATGTCGAAAAGTACACCGCCATAGGCTGCTCTCATTTCTCTAATTCCACGTTTTCTACCTAGCAAATTCATCTGTCCCTAGCATATCCTCTTCCTAAAACATTTTACATGCCCAACTCTCTGAGACTAGCTATATTTCCCTTTTTCCCGCTGCTAACATTCACTGGCTATATCCGTTCAGTGAATGAACATGTGTTGGCTTGTGGGTACTGTCATTAGTCTAATAAGCGGACCTAGTGAGTAATATCCTTTGTTGTTCTGGGAAGGCAACAAAGGTATTACAAGTGAACCATGGGGTCAGATGACAAGGTTCATGGCCTAGGGAGGTGGGTCGTGACAATTGGTATTAGAGGGGATACTCAGCCAGATGTGCTTAGGCACTGCCTGGGTTTGAGGCTGGGGGTCCACAACGAGAGAGTTGTGCTTTAAAGGGGGGGATAATGTAACACCACTAGAAAATTGAGTCATATAAGGCTAAATGTTTCTAACCATGTCAACAAGATGCACCTTTCTTTTTGGGAGCCTAACTGATTAGAACTCCATAGATAAGCATACTTGGCCTGGAGTAGTAATCAGGATGGGTGGCCTTCTGGGATGTTTCCCAAGGTGTGTGTGAATGACAACAAAACACACTGAAAGAACATTTTTTGTCTTGTGCATATAGTCATTAGTCTGATAAGAGACCCCAGTGAATAATAGCCTCTGGTGTGCTGTGAAGAAAACCATGGTATTACATGTGACCCATGGGGTTAGATGATAAGGTTCAGGGCCTAGGGAGGCGGATCATTACATATCCTCATTGACTAAAAATCATGTTTTCACAGTAATAGTTGAACGTGTAAAATATGGATTAAAACTAGAGATAATGGTAGGAATATTGCCAATGAATATCTAATTTGTTATGAATTTATATAGACTCAACATACTCTATTCATTAAAATACTCACTTTTTCCATTAGGAAATGAATATAAATATTTATTATTTTAATAATTTTTAAATTAGGAGGATTCCCTCCCATTTCATATAAAATAGAACAACTCCTTATTTCAGAACACATAAAAACCATTTTAATGACCGGTGTGATCCAAAAACCATTCTATAACCCATCCCCACATTATAGTTCCCTTTATTTGTTAATAATTTGAATCTAATAGTTCATATGGTGGAAGAAAGGGGATTGGTCATTGAATATATACATTTTTTATCATTGTGTTTTTCTACCTCTTCCATATCGATAATAAAATTAATGAAAATATTTTATATTAAAAAATTGAGTAACACATATATACTTATATATTATTATATTATTATAATGACCTATATATGTCTTCACCTCAAATATTGGGTTTATTATCCATCATTGTAATATCAGAAGGACAACATCCTCACGACCTGATGTAATTCATTTAAAGTAACATTAACACAATATAAGTTATAATGATGTAATTAATATTTATTTATGATAGAAATGACCAATTAATCATTACAAAAAGATAAAATATAATTTATATTCTTACCCTTCCATTCATCAAAAAATGATAACTTTTCTTGGTTGTACATACAGATTACCACACCCACAAAGAGATGTGAATCATTTTTGATTTACAACCCACATGGATGATATATATTAGTATATTTAAATAAAAAATTATATATATATATATGATCGTTTAATTAATATGGAATCTTAAACTTTTTTTCTACATTATTTCTACAATGATAGTGGACAAATGGAAATGTTACGCAAGCATATGTTTGTAAACTATGTAATTTTTAATTACCAAGAATAATGGATGGATTAAAATTATAATTGATATTTGAAAATTATAATATTATCTTAATTATAATAATTTCTATAATAGGATAATGAACTCTTTTACAATTTCAATTATACAAATGTTATTTTAGACTTATGAATCGAATATCGTTCAATCATACAATGTGAGCATAAAAAAATAAGTAAATTTAAATATATGAGAATTATGTGGTATAAAAGGAATAAAAATGATCTAAATAATAAAAATTATTAATCTATGTTTATTATTAAGGATATAAAAAATGATTATGTTGTTTCTGACTCATGGTAATGAAAAACATTTTAAATTCCATATTTTAGACAACCTCTTCCATCCCATTTTAATATATAAAAAATGAATATTTCGTAATTTATAAATAAATAGAGGATATTCCCACCATTATTAAGACTAAACTATTATAATTTTAGTTTATACTTTTAATAAAATTTTTCTAATAATATTGTATCATTATTATGTATGCATTTATTAGTTTTTAAATTTTATTAGATATATTATTCTGATATTCATATATGATTTCTCATGTGCATTTAAATGATCATTTGAATGTATTTTCTCAATATATTGTCCTTATAATATATTAAAAAATTTGTTATCACCATTACAACACATAGTTTATCCTATTAGAGTTAGGGGTTCTCAGATATAACGGAAAAATGCATTGGATAATAAATATTATCTTTCGAGAATTGTATTAGATGTGGACCGATGTATATTCCCATTTATTATGATTTTTGGTAGGGTTATTTTGACGGTTATAGAAGGGTTATATGATCCTAATTTCCTATGTAAGTAACATGAATTTTCTATATTTTGTAACAAATTTTCATAGAAAAGTAATTATTTAAAATGGGATGATTATAATTATTTTTGAGGAAAATGATTAAGTTTTAGGATGAATTTTACAACCTGTCCTCCAGGACCAGTGTCGTGACTACCCTTGGCCTGCCTCCTGAAGGCTAGGGATTGGAGACTATCAATGAAGCCGCCATCCTTCATGTGGGGGGAAATTTCCCAGATACTTGTATGCACAGACATGCCAAACTAAGTCCCAACTCAATAAAGGGAAACAATATACCACTAAATAACTAAGTACAAGTAATGATTAATGTAAAGGGGAATGATTACAAGCCCAGCAAAAATTGAAAAACATCAAAAGGGAAATCAACTCCTATGTTTATATTCTAAGGATACTACTTGAAGAGTAGGTACAGCTCATCACTGCAGCTCTCCACATTGATCGTTAACGCTATCCAACTTCAGGTCATGGCTCCCTGAGTCTCAGTCAACGTTTCCAGTCATTTGCACAGACACAAAAAGATACGGGTGATCCCCATAAATGGGTGAGTATAACTATACCCATTAATAACCCTAAGACCACTGATGGTCTAATAGAATTCAAGAAAAGAAAAAACCATGTTTCATAATCTCAATTGGATGCATAAAGAAAGGATAGATAACAGTAGGTATATTATAGGGTTGTAGCAGTAACATCACCAATCACATTGTCAAAGTCCTTGCCTTCTAGATAACTCCACCTTTATCACATGATGTGGGCCTTCCAGGTCGTAAAGTGCTGCGTCCTACTATCTTTGAACTACCTAGGTACTCCTCACCATCATGTACTCTAGGATTGCCGGGTCACACATATCTGCTCTCCACCATGGCCTGCTGAGGTACTCATACTATCATGAACTATGTGTATCCCATGACACATAGAGGTGCTCCCCATTGTGGGCGTACCATTTTATACACAGTTGATTCCCACTAAGTATTCAATTAAAACATATTTGAAAAATAGTAGTTTACAAGTCTCAAATAGTTGAAGGGTTCCGTACGTTGTGTGCTTTGGAGAACCACTCCTCAATCCATCAGTCATATCGCAACAGGCATGAAGTATCACAAAGAAGTAACCTGATGAACTATCATGTCATAAGGTTTTCAATGCAACATATGGAACATCAACTTGACTCCCAATGTGTATGTTATAATAATTTTAGTTCATTGGTCTTAGATTGATTTGGGTTATATCAAACAGGACAACCTCCAAAATTCTCCAAATGTCAAATGGAGTATTTTAAATAAACAACCTCATCCAAAGGGTTCTGGTCACACTATTGTTACATAAAATAGATGTCTAGTTTAGGATTTATGCACATTAAAACATAATTAGGCCGAAAGGGGTCTGTGTCTGTTCCGTCCCGGGATGCCGACATGACCTAACCCAACTCCTACACTACGATGTTGGACTGCCCCACTGGAATCAGGCCTGACCGACCCAATTGGGTTAGAACCTTCCCACTAGGCTGCAGGTCTGGCCCACTGGACCTGCTAGCTTGGCCTTCTTGGATGACCTGCTCGGTTGGGCCCTCTAGGCAGATCTGTTTGGTTCGCTACACTAGGATCACCCCGGCCCGCAGTTGCGGGATAAATCAATTCTTCCTGGACGCATTATAACCGCGTTTGAATCCCTATCACACAGACAGTGGTCCCATCCATTCCATTCACATCACCCGACTGGGTGGGTATTCTCCTCCATGCGGTGCCACACTATTGTCGCGGAAATCTAGAGCATTGCAACACATTGTGGCCATGGATTCTTCACCGCCCAAGCACACCTCCAAGTAACTCCACTTCCATCGCCATGTCCCGTCATTGTAAGGACTTCTGCCTCCCATGTGTCACTGGGGGAAAACCTCCCCCTATTGCTACAGGCGGGTCCAGTGGCCTGCATCTTCTCTGTGGTGCACATGGCCAATACCACATTGTTCCACCATAACTTCAGATCATACATGATGTGCACACCAAAAAACAAAAATGGCGAAGAGTCTAAGCCTTTTTCTTTTGGCCCAAGCCATCCAAATTAGCATTATAACATGTAAATGATGCCATAAATGTGAAAAATCCCATAATGAAAACCTCTAAATATCTTCCCTCATATTAAGAATTAAAGAGGGATCAACCTATTGGACGATTGATCCATGTTCTTCAAAATAATCTGAAACGTGGTAATGGAGAGAAATAAATAATAAAACCCGTACATTGTATTCATTGAAAGGTGTTGTATAAAGGGAGGAACTGTACATGTCTAAAGGTGTTCTTTGGAATTTTTCATCGCCCGTGGAATACCCCAAAATCCGTCGCTTGATAGCATTCATTGCCTGAGAAGAAATTCAACAGTGCTTCATCAAGGCTTCCTATCATATATCTCCCAAAATCCAATATGAAGATAAGATTAAATATAGGTGAGAATAGAATCAACGCACTAAAAAATTAATGAGTTTCTTTATATAGTATAATTAATTAACCTCTTTAATTTTCTCAGCGGTGTAGTTACACATTCATTTAATTTCCCCCAATGGTGTAGTTACACATAATAAGACTCAAAAAATTAAATATATTAATGTTTCACCATGGTGCCACCCCCATTTTTCTAACAGTTTTTTAAAAAGAAAAATAAATTAATATTTAGTTATTTTATTAATTTTTTTTTCGTAAAGTGCACATAATTAACTTTATGTCTTACCTATGTCGTTCAATGTTAAACTTACCATAATCGAATCTCGGCATTGTGTATTTAACGGTGCTCACATATTTTTAATCCGATCATCAGTTCTGAAGATACAAAATGATGTGCTCATAGTTACGAAAAGTACCTTAAAAAAGTTAAAAAATTCTTTTTTGGGCTATCTGGGCATCAAAAACACGTGCCCTCAGTTTTCGAAGACTTATAATAATCCCCAATTATTTTTTTAAACATTTATTTTTAATTTATAGGTCTTTACATTCTCCCATAATTATGGATTTTCTTCCCCAAAATCTACAGCCAAACTAGTGGATCAAATGTGGTTATTGAGCACGTATTTGAGCCTCTCTCACCCATGTGGCCTTCTGTAGATTCTCATGCTACAAAAAAACTCACCCTAAAGAAATTGACTGGAAATGAAGGGCCCACACTTCTCGGTCCACTATCTCTTCTGGGAACTCCACAAACGTCTCCCCATCGTCGATTTCCATCTCAACCTAATTGATAACACTTGATGAATCACACACATATCTCCTCATCCATGACACAAGTAAAACATTATGAACCCGATGCATCTGTTTGGGATGATCTAGATGACAGGCCAAATTGTATACTCTACTTAGGATCTAGAATTGTCCAATGAACCTCATATATATATTTCTAACTAAGAAAATCCTCTTTAATACTCATTGGGGTGTGACTCATTGGATGACATGGTCGCCCTTTTTAGACTCCAAGGGTCTGCATCTCCTATTAGCATGAAACTTTTGTCGGCTCTGTATAGTCTTAATCTTCTCTTAGATGACACAAACCTTCTTTATTGTAGCCAGCACAAACTATGGACTCATAAGTACAGAATCCCCTATTTCAGTTCTGAATAGTGGTGATCCACAAGGTCATCCATATCTAGAATCAAACGGAGCCATGCCAGAGGTAAAGTGATAACTATTGTTTTAAGTGAAATCCACCATTGGAATGTGGTCCTCTCAAATGCGGCCAAAATCAAGGACAAAATAATGATGCGTGTCCTCATGTGTCTATATGGTCCACTCTATCTGACCATCTATTGGAGGATTAAAGGCGATGCTCAAGGGTAGAAGATTCCCAAATGCCTCCTACAATCCATTCAACAAGAGGCATGTAAAATGTGCATCACAATATGAGATGATTGTTAGTTGAACCCCGTGAAGACATACAATCTCCTGTATATATAGGTGTCCAATATCTCTAATAATCCTCGATATCAAATGGGTAGGATGTGGGATAACATGGTGAGTTTCTCAACGATCACCCAGATGGAATTGTGGCCCCAGCATGTATGTGGTATCCCATTATTTAATTACATGGATATACCATCCCAATTGCATTTCGAAATATCAAGTGGATGAGATAAGACTGAATGTACCTAATTCTATTTCTTTTCTTGATAACATGTGAAGCATCATGATATAAAGTCTCACACCACTTTTATCATCCTTGGACACCAGTACTAACTTCGGAAGACCTATTACATCTTCGCCACTATAGGATTTACTGCCAAATGGGATCTATAAACCTCCATCAACAACTCATATCACAACATCATTATTAACATGGTGTTTCCTCTGAATAAGATGACATGCTCCCCGCCTTCTTAAAATCCTATAGAACTTTGTCTTGAAAATATATGATCATGTCATGACTCGTAGTAAAAATCCCCATGTTGAGCCTCCAAAACACACTAATGGAGTGGGGGAGTGACCATCCTATATTGGAGTTAGGTCGGTCCATCTCTATCCCCAAAGGATATTTACGATGCATCTAGTTCCTCTGTCGCCTCAATCAGCAACTATAGACTAGACCAACGATAGAGTGTTTTTGCTACTATGTTCCCATTCCCAAGAGGGTAGAATACATCTCAATGTTGTAGTCTGTGAGGAAAACATGCCATAAAAATTGTCTCTGGTTTAGGTCCATCTATGGGAAGACATATCAGAGGCACTTGTGATTAGAGTAAACAGTAAATCCTTCACCCATCATGTAGTTCTGCCACATCTTTAGCGCAAAGGCCACATCTGCTAACTCCATGTAATGGGTAGAAAATTTCTACTAGTGTTCCATCAAATTATATGAGTCGAAAGAGATCAATACTCACACATGCATCAGGATAAAACCTAGTCTAATTCATGATGCATCGTAATAGACCTCATAACCAATTACCTCTTCTAGTAGCCTCAAGATTTGGGCACTCGTTAGTATCCACCTTAGATCCTATAAAATATGTTGGCACTTCTTTATCCACGATAAATGAAGCCCCATATTCATCAAATATTACAAGGGTTCTGAAAATCTGGAGAAGATAGGAAAAAATCAATGGTTGTACCCAGCCAATCCTAGGAAACTCAGCACCTTAGTCACACTCCTGGGAGGATCATAAGCAAGGACAACCTCCATATTCACTGGATCCACAACAACTAAATCCTCGGAGATAACGTTCCCCGTGATGTGGGGTTCATGAATCTAGTACATGTACTATGAGAGTTTTCCATAAAGCTAGTGCTCTCAGTGTGTATCCAGAACTACTCGGAGGTGTGACACGTGCTCCTCCTATAATGTTTTTTACTCCAAGATGTCGTCAATGTGGACTACCACAAAGCTATCGAGGTAAGGTTTGATGTTCTTATCCATGAGACCCATGATAATTTTAGTGTTTTGGTTATGCCAAAGGGCATCACCAACAAATCATAATGTTCATATCGAAAATTGAAGGTTGTATTTAGTAAGTCCTTGTCATGTACCCTGAGTTGATAATAGCATGATCTGAGGTTTATCTTCAAAACCCATTGTGATCACTTCACCAAGTTAAAAATATCATCAATCCATGTTAAAGGATACTTGTTCTTCATAGTCACCTGGTTCTGGCTCCGACAGTCTACATAAATCCTCATTCTCCCATCTACCTTTTTGGTGAACAAAATTTGGGCTGACTAAGGGGAAATATTGTGCCTTACAAACTCCATAATCTATAAGTCTTATAATTGTAACCTCATCTCTCAAAGATCCATTGTATCCATCTGATATACTGATGTAGAGATCATTGTCATCCCAGGGTATAGGTCAACATAAAAGTATACCTCTCTAAGAGGAGGTAGTCCCAGAACATCATTAGGGAAGAAATCAGCATACAAGTCCACCACTACAAGATAGCTAAGACTATTATTGTCTACTACACTGAGGGTGAGGATAGCCAACATATGAGTGACTAGCTGCATCCTCCTTAGAGAGAGCTCATCCTATGCTGCAATGGTTTCCTCCTCACTGGTGGGGGAAAACAGGATACCAACCTCGTAGACACACTACACATTGCCACTAAAACATTTGATCTGATCCTGGACAATGGATAGCTAGTCCATACCCAAGATGAAATGGTTATTCATCGTTGCTAATACTATGATATCCCATGAAAAGCTCTCACCTCCTAGAGTGAAATAACACTTCCCACAGTAGTTTGTGATCATCGAATCATATCCCGTAAAAGTCCTTAAATTTATGGATCGAGCCAACAACTCCATCAGAATCTATGAGCTATGAATGAGTGTCGTGGCAATGAAAGAGTGATAGAAACTTGTGGGTATAAGAACATAAACATTGGTTTAATAGTTATATATCATACCTCTAATCATCTTTAGAGCGACATGGTCATATTCCTCAGTCGTTTGGAGCTATGGTCTCCAATGTCCACTTATTCCTTATGGTCGATGTGGAGCACCTAGGGGTTGTGGTGATAAAACCTAAAATCTTCACCCACCACATGTTGCACACATGCACCTCTACCACATACACCAGCCTGGGGACATCCATGATTGAAGTTTGGTCACTACCTCGGCAGTCCAATGACCATTTGCAGGTCATCTGTATGGTGGGTCGGGCATTCAGATTCCATGTGTCCTGCCTGACGTACGTAAAGAAAATTCTAGACCGCGACTTAATCCCTTTAGACTAGGAGCCTCACAATGACAACCTTGAGTCATGCAGTCGGCCTATAAATTACCTAGTCCTATAGGGACCATGAGTTACTAGTCTACTACCTACTGAAGACTCTTCCTCCCAGGTTCCTCTAGAATCTCTAGCTACGGGTGCCTATTGTGCTAAGAATCTCATCATTAGAAGTGCTCGCTCTAGCACCCCAGCTTGTGTAATGATATTGAGAGACACTATTGAATCCCTGATCTCCCACTCGAGTCCCAATACAATGGATCAATCCTGGAAGAAAGGGGTATGAACCACATCTGTTGACTATAGAGATAGGTTAGTAAATATCATCATGTATTGGGCCACTCCCATGATTCCTTGTTATATGTGAACCATCTCTTAAATGCTCGCATAATGATATGTATAAGTGAAAAAATCATCCTAGAAAAGAATCTCCAAGTAAACCCAAGTGAGGGTCTCCTCATCATGATTATGGATGGTCATGGTCCACCATCTTCCGGAAGAGACCTACAGAAGGGACGCCTCCATGATCACCATTTGGTCAGGCGGTGTCCTCACTGAGTGGAAGGCCCTTGTCATAGCCTCTAGCCAGTCCTTAGTGAGATGAGCATATGTCTCTCCCCTAAATTTAGGAGGTCTCAACCTCTAATTCTCATGTAGGTCCCTAAGCCTGTGAACTCCCTCTTCCAGAACCGCCGACATTAGATTCTACCCATCAGGTTGTAGTATCACAGATGCACCACATTCTGGGGCCATCTCAAACACTAACCCCTGAACGAACTCCTTGTTGTTTGGTGGGATATCTTCATGACATCGTATCTGGATCTAATATCGTCATCCACATGGTGGAATCCTATGATATATAATGATATACCATTGTTAGAAAACTATACCTTCTTATGTGACTCTCATATTAAATCACGAGATAGTAGTGGAACAATAGATTCAATTTATTGAGCCGAATAGAAGAATTCATTGTCTTAGTGCATGGATATGTCGGCCAGTACACCAATACTGGACTCCCTAAGTCTGAATGTCATACTTGCAACATTTATTAGTGTTTCTACATTAAAAACAATAGACTCCAAATCATTGAGAGGGAACCGACCGCCCTTTGATACAAATTTGTCAAGACCTATCCCCAGGGCCTATTCTCTGACTACCCCAAGCCTACCTATCGATGTCCTAGGTTTGGAGACTAACGTCTATGGAATCAACCTACAAGTGGGAGGAATTTCCATGGATTCTTGTACGTGCACACACTCCAATCCATGTCCCAACTCACAAACTAGAAACAACAAACCAATGAAAAACTATGTACAAGTACAAATGAATGTAATGGGGCCAGAATACAAACCCTACTAAAAAGTAAAAATAGTGAAAATGGAAAAAAAAATCTTGAAGTCATCTTGAAGTTATGCTAACTAAAGGTTTGGATAATCTAGTCTATGTATCTCTCCACGTCAACTGTCACAACCATCAAGATTTGGGTCCTTTCTCCCCGAGTCATGGTCAAAGCATCCCATTGTCGGGAAAAGAAACAATATGGTGCGGACGAAGCCTGTGATGAGGTCAGTTTAACAATACCCATTAGGGTCCTCAATACCCATAATGGTATCCTAGAATTTCACATTTGTAAAACCACAAAGCATAAACTCAATCACAATACGAAAGTAGGGAAAACTCGCACCAAGTATATTATAGGGTATTAAAAGTAGCATCACCAGTCACATTGTCGAACTCATCAGCTGCTCGAGAAATCCTCCAATATCAAGTACAATGGAATTGCTGAGTCACACAGAGCCAATTTTAAGCTACCTTGAACTGCTTAGGTACTCCTCCCAATGCGTATTGTGGGTCGCCAGGGTCAAACAAAGCTGCTCCTCACCATGTCCTGATGAGTTACTCCCCCTGCAGTGTATCGTGGGGCTGCCAAGTCAAACAGTGGTTCTCCCCGTTGTGGGCCTACATTATCTTACAAAGAGGCTTCACACTTGGATGTTGAGTAACACTGAATCGAAAATCAACAGTCTTCAAGTCTCTCCTAGTGATAGAGATCCCTATGTCGCATGCCTGGGAGAACCTATCCTCATTCCATAGTTCGTATCTCAATAGTCATGATCTCTCCCAAAGATATAACCCAATGATATGTCATGTAATATGGGTTCAAATGTAACAAATGACACGTAAACTAGATCCCTAGTCTGTATGTTATAGGCTTTTTAGTACCTAGGGCCCGATTAAATTTGGGTATGATCCAACTCGGCTAAACTCCAAAATTCTCCAAAAGACATGTGCAATTTCTCAAAAGGACCTCCTCTTCTTATGGTTTCTAGTGCCAGTGGAGGTTCGTCAAATGGATGTTCAGTTTAGAAGTTACAACCAACTAATCAAAACTGTGTTGAATGGGGTATGGGTCTGGTCGGACCGACCCGACCCGACGAGGTTCTGTCCCTACCAGGTTGAAGCGGATTGTTCGACCTGGCACGGCCTGACCCAGTTGGGTCTGAACTAGCCTACCTGGCCGTGGTTCCGGCCCACAGGCCCTAGGGGCTCGGTGCCCTGCACCGGCTTGTTTGGTTCATCTCGCCAGGATCACCCTAGCCCAGGGATTTGGGCTACCTCCATTCGCCATGAACAAGAAATAGAAGTATCGAGCACCTACTCATGCAGCTTTTGGACCTGGATGCACCATCCACATCAACCCTCTCGGCAGGATGAATCCTCAATGTGGCGCCACACTGGCGCCGAAAAACACTATCATGCCACAGACCATCACGAAAACAACCTCTTTGATGCCCAATCGCGCCGTCGTGGCGTGCTTCCTCCAGCGCCGCTGGGGCATGCCTCTTCCCGCACTGTGTCCGGTCATGGGCATGGATTTCACTACACAAGAATCCCACTGTGACAAGACTCATCCAACAACAGCCCTTCGTGGTTTGCGGCATCCGCTGCACATGTGCGCCGCTGATTCGCACCTCTTTCAGTGTCGTTGCCCGTTGTGACCGTGGATTTCACTGACCAAGTGCAGCACTATGGTGCGCCTCCTCTTGTGTCTTCTGGATGGGCTAGCTGCCCGTCTCTTCTACATCGAACATGCGATCAGTACAACAGTGTGTCTATATAACTTTCGGTCATCCACAAAATATGAAACCAAGACTAAAAAAGGTAGATGGTCCTAGAATTGTTCGTTTGGAATGTTCCCTATGCGTTAACATTGTAACATGGGATGATTAATTAAAATTACAAACTACCACAAAGAAAACCCAGTAATATCTTCCACTTTTTAAGAATTAAATATAGATCAACCCTTGGAAAGGTTGACCTGTGTTTTTCATAATAGTCAAGGACAGGGTAAATGGGAAAAATAATGAATAAAATCCTCTACCTTCTATTCATTGGAAGGTGTTGTTGAAGAGGAGGGAGTATACACATCCAAAGGTTTACACTGACTCTTGTCATCGCCCGTCCATTACCCCATAATCCTTCACCCTATCACTTTCATTTTCAATTTTCAATGTCGACGTCACTTTGTCAGATCTTCCTCTAATAGCTATGCAAAACCCCAAGAATGAGACCATATTAAATAGAGGTCAGAAGAGGATCAATACACCACATAATTAATGACATTCATTATTGAGAATAAGTAATGATCCTCTTAAATTCAATCAACATTATAGTTACACATTCATTTACTTTCCCCCAACAGTGTTGTAACACATAATAAGTGTCATGCCATTAATTGGATTGACATTGCACTAGGGTCCCATCAACGTTTGTCAAACAGTTGGAAAAAAAATTCTGTTATTTTACCATTTATTTTAAGATCTATGAAATTAATGTTTGTTATGACACATGTTGGTCAAATTTAAGCTTCTGTTAATCAAATCCTCTCACTAGAGATTCAATGTTGTCCTCAGATTTGTATTACGAGCACTAGTAAAATTGATAGAATACACAGCATGCACATTTACAGAACGTATCTTAAATAAATTTCCAAATTCCATTCTAGGATCTCTGGGCCTTGGAAACACATGCCGCCAATTTT
Organism: Viscum album; assembly: GCA_963277665.1. Classification (NCBI taxonomy): domain Eukaryota; kingdom Viridiplantae; phylum Streptophyta; class Magnoliopsida; order Santalales; family Viscaceae; genus Viscum; species Viscum album. Next base: position 143,703,448 of record OY728133.1, on the reverse strand, counting down.
CAAAAACTCATAATAATCTCAAAAAAAATAAAAAAACATTATATGGAATTTCCATGTCATTTCAAATAAAATTTATTTGTTTGATGAACTATAGTTTAATGGGTTTTCAGGATTTTAACTATACTGAGGGATATATGTTTTTTGCCCCCTACTTAGATTTCTTGTATAATCCCATGTTTTATATTTTTATCCACATGATTTGAAGGAAATGTTGGGAAAAGTGTGTGGTAAGATGAATATGAACATATTTAATGAAAATAGGTCATGCTTTTTTTATATTTTTTTGTTTGGTAAAAAATGGATATTGACTACATGTTTATAATATTAATTATATGACATTTACGACCTAATTCTAAAAGTCGCTAAAACTAAATGATCCTAGAGACTATAATAATGTGAAATCAAGTTCCAAAAATCTTGAATTTCTATTTCATATGGATGGGTCCTTAAAAATGTTATTACAATCTTTATAAATAATATATATAATGGATATAGATGAAATGAATATTTTTTGAAGGTCGTGTTCAAGTAAAAATGAATTTCATTTTCTATGAAATGATAAAAATAGTATCCCATTATTATGAGTGGGTTTGAGAAGTCTTGCAATCTCTTAAAAGAGTAAATTATGGTTATATATTTTTGACGAATAAATTATAAAAAATTTATAATATATCAAAATTATAAAATGGTGAATTGAAATCAATACATTGAATAAAATTTTCTGAATTGTGGTTAAATTTTCTTACCATTACCTTTTTATATTAATTATTCATAAGCTAATTTGCAAATTACAGTGATATAATTATTTATTTACTCTTAATTAGTCAATATAGTAAATATAAAAATAATAATGTAAAATAAATAGTCTATGGTTTATTTGATAAAGAATATGTCATATAATTTTCTTAATTAATTTTTTAATGTAATATTAAATAATTTTAGAAATTATTATTAAAAATAAAATGACATTAATGAAAATTTTTGAACTATTCATTTAATTTTTCATTTAAAAATATAATATAAAAATATAATTATGTTATAAAAAATAAGAATCTTTATAAAATTTCATGTTAACTTAAATTTATAATTTAAAAACAAAAAAATATAATATCACTTTTAGAGTTGTCAATATCATATTTTTTATTTTTTTTACTTCTTTTACTGTCACTTTTTCAATTCTGCATAAGAATTTATAGATATTATTTCATCACTAATAATTCTAAATAAATTACACTAGTCAAATAAAATCATATTGAATTCAAACTTAAATTTACAACTAAACATATTATTCTTTGTACTTATGGATAAATTTTAATATTAATATATAAAAGGAAAATATATCTTTTAGTTTATATTATAAAAAATAATATAATTGGTAAACATCATAGCTAAATTGAAAAAAAAATCTGTATATATCATGTTTGATGAATACAGTAGTGATATAATAATAATAATAAAAATATAATTTTCAGGGACATTTACTAGTCATTGTCATTGAATTTTTTATCTTAATTACCTAATATACCTTTTACCAAAGAAAATTAATTAATAAGGATATAATTCATAATGTCCAATGATAAAATGGGATAGTTTACCAAATTCATACCAATGATTCAAAATATGGAATCCATTTTTTTAAAACAACAAACATATAATTTTCCCAATGATACATAAAATTAAATCTACAAAATAAGACGGGAAAACATTTTTATATAAATTTACATTTAAATATAATAATTTTATTTACCAAATTCATTCATAAAAATTCAAAACATAAATATATTTTAATTATTTAGAATCAAAAGAACGAAATCAAATTTCAAAACTATTCTATTCTATAATTTCACATTGTAAATACGATAAAATTAAATTAAATTTTCAATAAAAAATAGGTATATTTAACAATTCACTAAAAAATCCAAAATTTTATAAATTTCAAACCATTTCGGTAATATATAGTAATGAAATGATCCTCTTAAATTGAATAAATTGTTTTCATAAAAAATTGAAATACTTTTGAAATTAATTATAAAATTGATGAAATAAGAATAAAATTATTTTTGATGAAATGATCCCCTAGAGAATTAAATTACCTTTCTGAATATATATTTCTTATATCCAACCCATGATCAATAGATATACATTTTTTTATTAAAATTATATAATTATATCTTAATATGGATAATTTTATCCATACCAAAAAAATTAATTTATAGGTTATATGTATCTTATATATAATAATATTTCATTTTTTGTTTTGTATCAATGTTTATTTTGATACACACTATTCAAAAAAAATTCATTATTTAAAAAAAATATCAGGATGTTAAATTCTTATCCTTTAATAAATTTCACCCTTGAAATATTCAACTAGACTAAAAAATTATATTTTTTATCTAAAATTCCTATTATTGAAATCCCACAACTAAAAAACTGTTAATAAATATTCCTCATGGTAATATGGAAGGGAAAATATTAAGGAAATATGTAATTACACATAACTATGTTCCAACTAGGATCTAATTAATGTGAAGTCAAAATAAGAAAATGAATTCAAATAATAATTTCCAAACAATTTTAAAGTGTTATGTACATCAGTAAACAAAAAATTATAATTACCATGAGGAAGGTAATGAATGAAATTACATTAAACTAGGTGGTGTGACAAACACTATAGGTTCACCGAAAATAATTTTAAAAAGCTAATTCTTTTATGAAAACCCATTTACTATTATTTTGTAACAAAATTACCATAAGTAATAATAATATAAATAATAGCATATAATTGAAAATTATTATTTCATCATTTAATTATTTCCCTCTTTAATCTCATTATTTTATATAAATAGTTATTATTTTACATGCCTTAGGTATTAATTAATCATTACAATAATCATCCATTGGATCATATAAATCCATATATATAGTTATAGTTAGTTTTACTAACTAAAGATCCTAACCAAATCCAAAATACTTATCAAATGATAATATAATCTAATAAATTAATAATCCTATACATAAATGAATAACATAGTAATCACAAAAGTTTTAATGTATTAACTAATGTTCAAGTTACTACCCTAAAAATAACTACCTTTAAAATCCTTCAACAACTCAAGCTATAAAATTATAACCCAAATACTAAAATGATATGATAACAAATTATTCAATCATTTACCACCAAATAATTTGAATAAATCATAATACTCCAATTTGATATTCCTATTCTATAATCATATAGTATCAATAAAATTTTTATCATTTCCATAAATAAGATGAATAACCATAAATCCACACAAAAATAAATATTCCATACAATAGATAATTAATGATCTATTTTTAAAATAAAGTACCATTTTATAAAGAAATATTTACATTCACCTTAGTCATAAATGTTTTTCATAATAAAGAACTACTCCAAAAATAATTAATCCTTTAATCAATTTATCCCTTTTAAACACTATAGTTAACATTATTATCGATACTATGTTAAAAAAATTAAACAAACCAAATTTATGTCACTATAAACAATAATATAATACCGATTGGTTATTAAAAACATTACATTTTTCTAAAAATAAAATAATTTCTTCAAAATAAAAAAGTAGATAATGTTAAACAAAATGGTTATATATACTTAAATAATATATCAAATAACGAAAAAACATTCACAATTTCATGAAACAATATGTATCAAAAATTATAAAAATAAATCTACAATAGAATAATACCTTGTTTCTTCAAGATCCACACAATATTTAAATATTCCAAGAGACATTTACATCATAATTATAAAAACACATTACATATACAAGTCCATTACACAAAATCAATCATAAACCATCATCCATAATTTAAATCTTATTCATTATGCAACCACTTATACAATCCTAAATATTAATCATTGTATAGTATTTATCAAATTTAATGTAATCATTATTCAGAATAAAAAATTAAAAAAATATAATCATTTTTGTCATCATTCATTCTTGTCCAAATTTATATGTATCAGGTATTATGTTATTCTAGGTGGAATAATTGTGATATATGGAAAACTGAATGACTTAAATGGTCATATATTTAATTTATACAAGTCATATTATTACATATTCATTGAAATTGATGATCAAAGAGATAAAAATTTGTAAATAATAATGGGTAATTAATATAATGTTCTATAACACCCCCTTTAACTGGATTTCTATAATACCTCATGTATTGGTTTAGAAATAATTTTTTGAAAAATGGTTTGAAACTATGATTATATGGAAATTATTATAATGAATAAATCATATTGGATTCTTGATTATGAAATTATTTTGTATTTTAATATAGTAATATCATCTTTGGATTATCCACTATAGAAACTCAATAATGTTGAAAATGATATTTTTTAAAACTAGTATAATGGGATATATGATTTTAATAACATACATAAATGTATCAAATGTTTCATAATTATATATAATAATTGAAGAGGATTTTTATATATTATATATTTTTCATACATGTTAATTAATTTAATATTATACTGGTCCACTAAAGAGAACTTCTGTGATTATAATTGTATTCATGTCCTCAAGTAGATAAATGAGGTTTCAGTTTTTTTTTATCATCATTATTTTATAAGATATCTAACCCCCTTGAACTAATTTATTTTGTAAATAATAAATAATTTCATTATGGAATTTAATTATAATATATTATTTTTTTAATATCATAATATAATACAACATTGCTTTCATTTTGGAAAACCATAGGTTTAGTCTAGATTATCAATGGTAAGCAGTAAATTATACATATATATAATAAAATAAATTATAATGTTTCCTAGATAGATGTTAAATAAACCAGTTCTATCCCATAGAAGTGTTAAATGATATGAATTCTAAGGGGAAATCCATTTTAATCTAGAATGATTGTTGAGATATACTTTAAATGCTATATTTGAAGAAAAAAAACATAGATGATTTTTTTTCACAAACAACATCTACATGTCATATATATACAAATATTAATATCTAGTAAAACCTCTAAATTTATAAATACCAATATCATTCAGATATTTTCATATAATAAGTCTTATAGATCATGTTTTCAAAAAAACATTAATAAAAAATTTAATATTGGAAAAACTTTTTTTATAATACTAACTCAATATACACATCATTAAAAATTACCTAATATAGAGTCTTTATTAAATAAATCATTTTATTTCATTAACGATTATCTTTTGGGATTATTATATTATATAATTGGGTAATATATCATATATATCTATCCCACATATTTTAATGTGGAAACATCAATAAAGTATTCATTTTACAACAACATAAATCATTTAATGTATAAAATGATTTTTTTTTCTAGGAAACATATCATAACATTCTAAATGACTTATTATTTTATTATAACCATTCATAATCCCAATGGAAAATATTTTTATAATGTTGGAGGAGAAAATAATATCGGAAATGGATATAAAATGAAATAAAAAATAAATCTAATTAGTCAAGGAATACAAAAAAATTGGCATTTCAAAAAAATCAGTGTTCAAAATATAAATTATCATACGCAATAAAAAAGCTTATATACCCATCGGTTTTCATAGAATATTTTTTAATAACTATTAAAAATTTATTAATATATTATTTAATTTATTTTACTCCTAAAAAATCCATTAAATCTAATTCACATTATAATACATTTGACCAATAAAATTATGATATACTTTACTTAAAAAAGGGTTATCATACATTGATGATCATATTATTTCCATAAAACACCATATAAATAATAGATAAATATTTTAGGTATAATTGGAAAGGATTCTATTATCTTTCGTATAACAACTCCTACAAATGGAATAACCATTCTTTTAACGACCTTCCTAAATGATTTTTAGGGATAACAATAACCAAACCATATATGGTTATAATGAAACCATAATCTCTTGGTCAATAATGAAACACTTCATATTTGGTTTATAATGTATCCAATCATCATCATAATAATTCCCATGAAATCCAACAAAAATAACATCTATAGATATTTAACTTCATTATGCAACTCATAAAAAAATAAATTATCCCATTAATAACTGGATTAATCTTTTGATAATAAATTGGATCCATGAAATACTAAATGAATAAATATTAATTAATATTTAAAAATAATGAAGATTGTATAAATACAATATCTACACAATGTATCTCGTGAAAAATCATGATTTATTATTGTGGATAAATTGAAATAACATTAAGTGATCCTTAAAATAAATCTTGAGAAACTTATCACTTAATAATTTTGATTCACATTTAATAATTTCAAAATCACAATATTTTATACAAATAAATTTCTTTAAAAATAATATTTTAATAATATGAAGGTATATTCAATGAAAATAATGCTCCTAAGGGTAGTAAAATATGTTCATGTTGTAACTATTCAACATAATATTTATCTTCCACAATTTTGAAAAATGGTATCAAAAGTGACCCATTTAGATAACATCAAATAATTTACTAATTTTTAATTTTTTATAAAAATGTCAAAGATACATAAAAATATCGTTCAAAAAAATATTAGTTTTTATAAATGATCATTTCTTAAAAAATGTTTGAAATTTTTGATATTTAAGGGAATGATTCCTAATCTAAAATAAGATATATGATCTTTATAACTTAAAAATAGTTTTCATGACCAATAGTTAACAAATATTGTAAGAAATAAAAAGTATACATGTAAACAAAATTAATAAACAAATGGGAATAATATTTATGTGGTTCATGATAAAAATTTAATATGATTTTCCCCTATTGGAACATGAACAAAATAATCCACTAAACATAGGATATTGTAAAATATGGCCTTTGAAACTTTTGTTGCACTTAAATGAAAATAGACGTGAAGGAATTACATCAATTGGGTCATATAATTTAATGAACATATTAAAATTTATGATATATCACGTCATAAGGGATGTATAACCATATTATAAATCAATATAGTTGTGTATCAAAAACATATATCCAAATAAAACGGAGGTGGATATGAATTACTCTTAAAAGAACATATATATGATTTTATAGTAAGTAAATGAATATATTATTTGAAAAAATATAATAATTAAATTAAATAAAATTAAATATAGAATGAATAAATATTGATTACATGTGACAAATAATAATTTTATAATAATGTCAATTAAGAAGACATATAACCCAATGAAAGGATGTTGAATTTAATATCACATTACCACACTGTAACATTCAATTCATGTTCTCCTGGATAAATTATTTCCACATTAAGAATATTATCAGATGATTGGTCATGGATTAAATATATAACAAATAAAATGAGAAAAAATACACAATATGAACAAATTAGGTTCATAGCATTAAAAAATGTCGTGATGAAATTAAATTATGATGAAATCTCTTTCCATCTATTTGACATATCTTGAATGTAATTTATACTAATTAATTGTAAAATTATGGAAATTATTTAATTTCATTATAATTTTTTACATGTTTATTATTCCTTTGACCGTGTTATAAGTAATTATAAAATAAATTATATATATATTCTACAATTCAATGATTTTTAATCGTGTATCCAAAATGACTTCAGTATTGTGACAATGGTTAAAGGAGTATTTATTGTATATTTTAATGAAGAAAAATAAATAAATATTAGGATTTTAATATATCAATTATTCTATTAAATCCAATAATTAACAATGTTATGAAAACGGAACAATGTTATAATCTAAGAGAAGGTAGGTCATATGCAAACACGAGTAATGTTTGAATTTTTCAACGATCATTATTGAAATAATGAATTTTAATTATCATTATTGAATCATTATTATATAATAAATACCAATTTAGTTATTTAATATTAATTATTTATAACAATCATTTGATGTAGTGATGGGAAATTATTCAGATCGCTTTGTGGAGGGTGTATTCTACACATACACATGAAAGAAGTTATCATTTCAAGTGAATGTATTGTTGATAAGGTATATCATATATTGTGTTTTAATAATGTTAAATAATTCATTAATATCATATATATATAAAAAAATAAATCATTACATCCATCTATAAGTCTTGGTGATGGAAGAAGAATGACATCAATCTATAAGATAATAGTCCTCATTACACATGAATAAAAGATTCATTTCCCATTAAATGGTAGATGATATAGATGTTGGTTATTACATTAATATAATAACGTATTCATGTATAATATATATTTGGGTTATTATTTCAACCATGTTAAAATAGATTTTAATGATGTGGGAAAATAAATAAAACCAAACTAAATGTTTATAACAATACATGTTTTTTAGATATTCTCATATATTTTACTGCTTTTGATCTATATTTTTATTATTTTACATTATATAGTGAATTATTATGTGTATAAGGATTGATTTAGTTATATAAGAAGGAATTAAATTGCAAAAATGGTATTTACATATGAATAAACAATAAAATAGTTTATAATTTATATGATAGGTGAGCGGTACTCTATCAATTTCTTAAAATAATTAATCAATATAAAATAAATATTATGTCCAAATGGATCAAAATTTATATTATAATAAGTTACAATTAAAATGACTTCAAATTTTCTCATACTGTCACGACCTATCCTTGGGGCCCGTGCCGTGACTACCCCAAGCCCGCCTTCCATAGGTCAGGGGCTGGCGACTAGCACCAAGGCGTAAATCCCAGTAAAAAGGGAAGGAATTGCCTTTTTAAAGTAAACCACAAACACCACAGATCAAGCAGGCAGAAGTAAACACTAAGTAAAACTGAGAACAACAGTATGTGCCGAAAAACATGTGGGCCAGTATACAAACCCAAACTGAAAGTAAAGTACAACTGGAAAGGGAAAACAACAACTAAAAAGTAAAGCTGCAACGTCGAGCTGTCCACTGGGAATCCCACCTGAAGGGTGGGTAAAAATAGCCTCCACTGCTCCTCGGGTCCAGTCGACCGCTCCGAGTACTTTCCGCCCAGTGGTCAACCTCTAGGTATCGTCCTGCTTCGCAATCCTCAACCACCATCAGCGATGTCCGTCATCTACGACCAACACAACGTAGTGCGGGCATAGCACGTGCAGGGGTGAGTACAAGCTACTCAGTAGGTACCCATAGACCCCCCAAGGTCCCCCAAAATCCACAAAGGATAATCCACAAACGTAACATACAATCACAAAGTAACATCCGACACTGCTTAGGTATATGCCCATACATATACCTAAGTCATCAATTCCATGTTCAGATCCAACATTCGAGCCCAAGTACAACCTCATCCACACAGGAAAGAAAAACGTAATTCCACACAGGATAGAACAACATAATCCACATAGGAAAGCAATACGTAAATCCACACAGGATAGCACAACACAATCCACATAGGAAAGCAAAATGTAAATCCACACATGATAGCACAACACAATCCACATAGGAAATAAAAACAGGATTCAGCTCACACATGAACACTACTTCGTAAGACGATAGAGATGATCAGATGTAGCCACTGATTCATCTAAGTCATCGGACCCACAAAGGATCGGTAGGTACTAACTCCCGCAATGACCCACACATGATCGATCATGAAGTTGAAACCATAGCTATGGGGAAACTCATTCTCCATCAAGTACAGTGGTTATGCCTCTACAACCAAGCGCTTCCCACTAACCTTGGACTGCTTTAGTACTCCACCTATCGAGTACTGTGGGCCTGCTGCTACAACCAAGCGCTTCCCACCATGGGTATTCTGCTACAACCAAGCGCCCCCCCTCATATCCTCTAGAGGTACTCCTTCGTTTGAGTACCATGGGTCAACCGGTACAACCAAGCTCTCCTCCATCGTGGGTCTGCCGCTACAACCAAGCGGTCCCTCGTGCTGCTACAACCAAGCGCTCCTCTGTCATGGGTCTGCCGCTACAACCAAACGCTCCCCCTCATAGCCTCCAGAGGTACTCCTTCTGTTGAGTACCGTGGGTCTGCCACTACAACCATGAGATCCTCCGTCGTGGGTCTGCTGCTACAACCAAGCGCTTCCCACTGGTCTATCCGTAACACACCGAGTCGTTTGATCAGTAGTCGTCAAGTCTCAACCGGCTCTAGGGTTTCCGCACATATCATGCTCGTTCCCGTAGGGTCCAATCCACGAGCCAAGAGGTTGATGCATCATCTGAGACATAGTCCGGAGTTGATGTATCCCAAAAGTACCGTAGTGGTCACTACCGAACCCATAGAGGATTCACGTACTGTCTTCATTGTCATCGCAGACGCAGCCAACTCTAAGGTTCCCGCACACAGCAAGCTCATTCAGGAGGGTCTGCTCCACGAGCAGAGTGGCTGATACATCAACTGACACATAGTCCAAAGTTGATATATCCAAAAGTTCTGTATCGTCAACAGGAACTCAACGTCGCAGACAGCGCGTCAAACGGACGTCTGTTCTGTGAGTTATCAGCTTTTCCGTTTCAGGGGCCCAGTTTGATTTCAGGTACTATCCAACCCGGACTCTATTAAAATGCATCCAAAACACAAGTGAGGTATACCAAAGGTTCCGTCTCATCAAGAGGAAATCAACGAAACAGACGGCGCGCCATTCGGACGCCCGGTCTGTGAGTTATTGACTTTTTTGTTCCAGGGGCCTAGTTGGTTTCATGAGCAAACCAACCTGACCACACTCCGATGGCATCCAAAACTCATGCAGAGTAGGCCAAAAGTTCCGTCTAACTAAGAGGAATCCAATAATGTCGACGGCACATCAATCGGACGTCTGGAGCTCAAGTTATGATCGTTTTCTCTCCGAGGGCCCAGTTGGTTTCGTGTATGAACCAACCCGGCCGAACCCAAAGTACTCCGAAACCTTGAGTGAGATATGTAAAAACAACAGTCTCGGTCCAAGGATCGCATCGCCGCTGACGGTACGTCGGTCGGAGTCCCGTAGCTCCAGATACGGGCAAAAGACAGAAAAGGTCCGAAAACGGGGGGACTGGGCCCGGACTGACCCAACTGCGCGCGACCCGGCCCGGCTGTCGCGGCCGGGACCGGCCCGGCCTGGGCGCGACCTAGCTGGCCGGTTTGCCAGCGGGTCGGCTCGGCTGTTACGGCCGAGCCGTGGGTGGCGGTCGTGGTGCCCCCACGTGAGGAAGCCACGACCCCGCGTGGGGCAGCCCTTGCCAGCGGACGCAGAAGTCGGTCGTGTCCCGTGCTCCTCTGCCGGTCCTGCGCTATCGCGGGACGGCCGGCCCACCGCCGCAGCTTCATCCCCGGTGGGTCTCCACAGTGGCGTGCCGACGGTTTGCTCCGCGGACCACGGGACGAGTTCCGGTGGTTAGAAAATTACGCCGTCTTCGCCAAAGGTCATCCTGGGGTCCGTTCTTCACTGCGAGCACCCCACGTCTCTTGTGCGGCCTACTTTGTTGACGTCCTCTATTTTGCACATCATGAATTAAAGGGGCAGTGGGTACAGAATTGTTGTTTATTCCGCACCAACCGCGTTAGCGGTTTTAAAAGTCTCACAACAATTATTTAATCAACGCCGCGTGTATAAATCACAAAGATTTAAATAAAACAAACCCCTACCTCATCCTAGTCGTCGAACGAGAGTTCTTCGTGGAATTGACCATCTCAGAAGAAGACGATCGTCGCATCGCGGAAGGGCGTCACGTCGTCGTGGAAGGGCGTCATGTCGTCGCGGAACACGGCGTCACGTCGGCGATCTCTAAGGGTTAACAAAAACACACAGATTTAATTTCACGAATTAAATCCATGTTGAGGATAAAATCCACAAAGAATTTGAGAACTGTAATCCCCTACCTCAAGCAGTTGATGATTGGAGATTGTTGCGGAGAAAAAACGTCGTGGAAGAACGTTGCGGAAGGATAATCGTTGGTTTCGCGGTACACGGCGTCGCGTCGTCGGTCTCCGAGGGTTCGGCGTTCTTCATGTTTTTCACGTTCTTGGCGTTCTTCGCGTTCTTGGCATTCTTGGCGTTCTTCACGTTCTTCGCGAAGGAGGATGAAGAGGTTAGAGTTTATGTCAATCCTCTCAACAAGGCACCACAAGCACAACGTGTGTTGGTCTTATTATATTCCATGCCAACAATTTGAAAAACAAGTTACGAAACGAACCATTAATTAGATGAATAAATTTTAACGACTTAACTGCCAAATTAATAGGGGCGTTAAGAATTTAAGAAAACACACCGGTTGACTTTCATTTAAGAGGGGTTTTCACGGGTATGTTACTTAGAGGAAATGAAATGGTGGGGATCGTGCGGGCCCCACCTCACAAATATCCTACCAAGTGGGTAGGATATTTTGGGTTACACCCTTTCCGCTTCAACTCAGCTTAAGTGTCTTTAAGTGGCTTATGTAAAATAAAATAAAGTTGTCGCACCACTTTATTTTATTTCATAACTTTACCCCAAAAACTAAAAACCACACCCGAGAAAACGCAACTCCGGAAAAGGCATTTCTAAGAAAATACTGGCACTGTGATTCCATCGGTGCCCTCAGAATTCGATTCCGAGCACCGGTTCAAAAGTTAGGAAAACCCGCTCGTTCGTTCACTGAACGTACCCGACCCAAATTTCGAAAAATGATTCAGGGCACACCGGGCCTCGGAATTAGGTGCCTTCAGAAACTGTGTTCATGAAAAATTCCAAAGAAAATTATGAAAAAAAGTTTCGTTAAAATTTACGGGTCTTTACATCACTCCCACCACATGGCTTTACATCCCCGTAAAGATACATCATAAACTAGGGAAACAAAAGCGGGTACTGAGCACGCATCTGAGGCTCTTGCTCCCAAGTGCTCTCTTGGAGGTTCCCGTTCTACCATCTGATGAACACAAGAGGAATCGACCATCCACGTAGGACTCGCTCCAGTCGATCCTTGATCTCCACTGGGACCTCCGTAAAAGTCACCCCATCATCAACGCCCAGCTCCCCATGGTCAATGATATGCGCCGGGTCGTGCATGTATCTCCTCAACTCAGATGGGTGGAAGACTTCGTGCACCCGGTGCAACTAAGGTGGTAGAGCCAGGGGATAAGCCACCTCGCCAATCCTGCTGAGGACCTGGAATGGTCCGATGAAGCGTGGGGACAACTTGCCGCCTCGGCCAAATCTCCGTAACTCACGTCAAGGTGTGACCTGTAAGGAAACGTGGTCGCCATCCTCGAACTCTAGTGTTCTCTGCCTCTTGTTAGCACATGGTTTTTCCCGGCTCTGAGCTATCCTCATCCGCTCTTGGATGACGTGGAACTTTCTGGTCCTACTCGAGCTGCTGAGATTTATTCTTTGCCGAGAAGAGAAATCCGGTCTCATCTCATGGATGAACCACGTTCTTCGCCTAATACAGTCAATCCCATCATAGATGATACAACCCCATACCAAGTATGACGTCGTAAGGCCTCAATGCTACTACCAAGAGATCCAACCATTACTCTCGCCTCTAAGGGTTGAGTCACATTGTCGGCATCAGTGTGTGGTCACTGGGTCTCCACCAGTAGGTATCTCAAAGTGAGGGTCATGTCAACTGTTTTTTTAAATCGTAATCTCTTAATAACAACACAAAGAGAGGACAAGAAGTTAAACGCCAAAAGAAAGGTGACTTTTATTACTACAGCTCAAAGTACAAAGTCACAAAACATCTACAAACAAACATCAACAATGCTAGAAGCAGTATAAACAAAAGTCTCCAGGTCTGGAGCTAGTCCCGCTCTTGTCAATCTGCTCCCAGAGATCCATGATCGGAGGCCTCTGCTGCCTGAATCAATGCTCTCCCATGTCCACCAGCTCCCTACAGTCAGGGTGGACCTCCTTGGGGTGATGGTGGCAACACCTCGAAGCGTCTTCCACCTCCAGCTACACGACCAACTCATCTTCCTCGCCCGCCTGCCCCCTGCGGACCGCCATGGTCGACCCTCTGCCTCTGCCTAGGTGGCCCCTCAACCGACTACTGCTCCTCGGCAAGGCGGGTCGGGTAGTCACGAGCCATGTGACCAACACCACCGCATGAGTAACATTGTCTGCTCATGGTAAGTCATTGTCCACCCCAGGTGCCTCCCACAAACGATCATGTGTCACACGGTTGACCACCAGTATGTCTAGTCCTCTTGGACCCCTTCGTCATCTTTCTACTACTCGCTGCAGAAGACTCTGCCGCATGCCAGCTAGTGGTGGGTCCTGCTGCTAGATACTGATCAGCAAGGAAAATCTCTACTATGAGGGCTCGCTCAAACACCCCTGTCTGTGTCAGAATGCTGTGAGAAACAACTGAAGCTCTGATCTCTCGCCTATGCCCCGACTCGATGGTTCGGGCCCTGAAGAATGGGTCTCGGACCGTGTCCGTGGAATAGTGGGAGAGATTGGTAAACCTTGCCTCATACTGAGCTACTTCATGATGCCCTGCCGCAGCTGTAGTAGCTCCTGGATGCGCACCGCTCGGAGGGTGTCTAGGATGAACTCTGAGCGAAAAAGGCTCTCAAATTCCGTCCAAAGAGTGATTCCCCGTCCTTCACCTGGAGCATCAAGCTCCACCATTTTCCTGTTGCCGCAGGCAGGAGGCTCGCTACAAGGACCACCATAAGGTCAGATGGTGCCCCAACCAATCAAAAAAATCATACAACTGCCTCCAGCCAATCCTCAGCCGCCTGGGGGTCCATCTCCCCGCAGAACCTGGGCGGTCGCTGGCGCTGGAACTCGTGCAGTGCACTAAGGCGACGTGCATCATCAGTGGCTGGGGTGGAAGCATCATTGGCTCGGCGGGTAGAGGTACCATCAGTGCCTCAGCTCTCAAAGGGCCATGTACCGAGGACTCGTTGCTCAGTGGGCTGTCGTCATGCTCAACTCTCGGAACCCTAGTTGGCTGTCGTTGTGCGGCCATCCTGAAAAAGAAACAGGTGTTCCATGGTCATAACAGTATACCTAGTGAGATGAAACAAATTAATCGCAAAGAAAACATGAAACACACATGCAATCAATGTTTTTGTGCATTAAGTCGGAAATCAGAAGTCAGGGTCCTAGTGTATGGATAGGTCGGATGCCGCACCAACACTGGACACCATGGACTGATAACCACACTCAATACTCTAAACACTATTGCTTCACATAGAAAACGATCAGAGTCTGGAGTTCTGCGGTAGAACCGAACTCCTCTGATACCAATTTGTCACCACCCGTCCTCGAGGCCCATGCCGTGACTACCCCAAGCCGCCTTCCATAGGCCAGGGGCTGGCGACTAGCACCAAGACGTAAAGTCCGATAAAAAGGGAAGGCATTGACTTTGTCATGTAAACCACAAACACCACAGAGCATGCAGGAAGAAGTAAACAATAAGTAAAACTGAGTACAACAGTAAGTGCGGAAAAACATGTGGGCCAGTATACAAACCCAAACTGAAAGTAAAGTACAAATGGAAAGGGAAAACAACAACTGAAAAGTAAAGCCGCAACGTCGAGCTGTTCACTGGGAATCCCACCTGAAGGGTGGGTATAGATGGCCTCCACTACTCCTCGGGTCCAGCTGACGGCTCCGAGTACGTCCCGCCCTGTGGTCCACCTCCAAGTACCATCCTGCTCCGGAAGCCTCAACCACGATCAGCGCTGTCTGTCGTATGCAACCAACACAACGTAGTGCGGTCTTAGCCCGTGCAGGGGTGAGTACAAGCTACTCAGTAGGGACCCCGAGACCCCCAAGGTCCCCCAAAATCCACAAAGTATAATCCACAAAGGTATGATACAATCACGAAGTAACATCCGACACTGCTTAGGTATATGCCCATACATATACCTAAGTCATCAATTCCTAGTTCGTCTCCAACATCCGAGCCCAAGTACAACCCAATCCACATAGGAAAGAAAAATGTAAATCCACACAGGATAGCACAACACAATCCACATAGGAAAGCAATACGTAAATATACACATGATAGCACAACACAATCCACATAGAAAAGAAAAATGTAAATCCACACAGAATATCACAACACAATCCACATAGGAAAGAAAAACAGGATTCAGCTCACAGAGGAACACTACTTCGTAAGACGATAGAGATGATAAGATGTAGTCACTGATTCATCTAAGCTGTCGGACCCACAAAGGATTGGTAGGTACTAACCCCCGCAACGACCCACACAGGATCGATCATGAAGTTGAAACCATAGCTATTGGGAAACTCATTCCCCATCAAGTACATTGGTTATGCCGCTATAACCAAGCGCTTCCCTCTAACCTTGGACTTCTGTAATACTCCACCTATCGAGTACCGTGGGCCTGCTACTACAACCAAGCGTTTCCCACCATGGGTCTGTGGCTACAACCACGTGCTCCCCCTCATAGACTCTAGAGGTACTCCTTCTGTTGAGTACCACGGGTCATCCGCTACAACCATTTGCTCCTCCGTCGTGGGTCTGCTGCTACAACCAAGCGCTTCCCCATTCTACTACAACCAAGCGCTCCTCTGTCGTGGGTCTGCCGCTACAACCAAGTGTTCCCCCTCATAGCCTCCAGAATAACTCCTTCTGTTGAGTACTGCGGGTTTGCCGATCCAACCAAGCGCTCCTCCATCGTGGGTCTGCTGCTACAACCAAGCGCTTCCCACTGGGCTATCTGTAACCCACCGAGTCGTTTGATCAGCAGTCGTCAAGTCTCAACCAGCTCTAGGGTTTTCGTATACAAAATGCTCATTCCAGAACGGTCCACTCCACAAGACAAGAGTTCGATGCATCAAATGACACATAGTCAGGAGTTTATGTATCTCAAAAGTACCGTAGTAGTCACTACCGAACCCACGGAGGATTCCCATACTGTCTTCATTGTCGTCGTAGACGCAGCCAGCTCTAAGGTTCCCGCACATAGGAAGCTCGTTCGGGAGGGTCCGCTCCACGAGCCGAGTGGCTGATACATCGACTGACACATAGTCCATATTTGATATATAAAAAAGTTCCATATCGTCAATAGGAACTCAATGTCGTAGACGGCGCGTTAAACGGACGTCTGGTCTGTGAGTTATCATTTTTTCTGTTCCAGGGGCCCGGTTGGATTTCGGGTACTATCCAACCTAGCCTCTATCCAAATGCATTCAAAACTCAAGCCAGGTATGCCAAAAGATCTATCTCATCAAAAGGAAATCAACAAAACAGACGGCGCGTCAATCAGACGCCCGGTCTATGAGTTATTGGCTTTTTTGTTCCAAGGTCCCAATTTGTTTCGTGAGCGAACCAACCCGACCACACACTGACGGAATCCAAAACTAGATCGAAGTAAGACAAAAGTTCATTCTCACTTATATGAATCCAAAAAATTCGACGACACGTCAATCGGACATCTGGAGCTCATGTTATGAGTGTTTCCGCTCCGAGGGCCCGGTTGGTTTTGTGTACGAACCAACCCGACCGAACCCAAAGTACTCCAAAACCTTGATTGCGATATGTCAAAACGACCGACTCGGTCCAAGGATCCCATCGCCGCTGACGGTACGTCGATCGGAGGCCCATAGCTCCAGATAGGGGCAAAAGACTGAAAAGGTCCGAAAACGGGGGGACTGGGCCCGGACCGACCCGACCGAACCCCCCTGGGGAGACCCGAATTAGGGCGACCCGATCTGGGTATGGGTCCGACCCGGCTGTGCGCAACCCGGCCCGTCCGGCACGACCCGGCACGGACTGGCCTGGGCCCGGCCCGGTTGGCCGGTTGGCCAGCGGGTCGGCTCGGATGTTACGGCCGAGCCGCGGGCAGGGGGCGCGCTGCCCCCGCGTGAGGAAGTCGTGACCCCATGTGGGGCCACCCTTGCCAGTGGACGCGGCAGCCGGCTGCGTCCCGTGGTCCTCCCCCGGTCCCGCGCGGTCGCGGGACGGCCGCCCCGCCACCTGCGCAGCCGTGCCAGCGTGGCGCGCCGGGGGTTTGCTCCGCGGACCACCGGACGAGTTCCGGTGGTCGGAAAATTACGTCGTCTTCGCCAAAGGTCCTACTGGGGTACGTTCTTCACTGCGAGGACCCCGTGTCGCCCGTGCGGCCTGATTTGTCGACGCCCACCATTTCGCACATCAAGAACGAAAGGGGCGGGGGGTTCGGACTTGTTTGTTAGTCCCCACCCACCGCGTTAGCGGTTTTAAAAGTATCACTGCAATTATTTAATCAACGCCACGGGTATAAATCACAAAGATTTAAATAAAACAAACCCCTACCTCGTCGTATTCTTCGTACGAGAGTTCTTCGCGGAATTGATCGTCGTGGAAGAAGAGGATCGTCACGTCGCGGAAGGGCATCACATCGTCGCGGAACACGGTGTCGCGTCAATGATCTCCGAGGGTTGAAGAAAACACATCGATTTAATTTCACGAATTAAATCCATGTTGAGGATAAAATCCACAAAAATTAGAGTTCCATAATCCCCTACCTCAATCAGTTGATGATCGGAGATTGTTGCGGGGAAGAAACGTCACAGAAGAACGTCGCGGAAGGAGAATCGTCGGTGTCGCGGTACACGGTGTCGCGTCGTCGATCTCCGAGTGTTCGGCGTTCTTCGTGGTCTTCGCGTTATTCGCGGTCTTCGCATTCATCACGCTCTTCACGTTCTTCCCGTTCTTCGCAAAGGAGGATGAAGAGCTTAGTGTTTATGTCAATCCTCTCAACAAGGAACCACAAGCAAAACGTGTGTTGGTCTTATTTTATTCCATGCCACAAATTTGAAAAAGAAGTTATGAAACGAACCATTAATTTGATGAATAAATGGTAACGACTTAACAACCCAATTAATAGGGGCATTAATAATTTACGAAAATGCACCGGTTGACTTTCATTTAAGAGGGATTTTCACGGGTGCGTTACTTAGAGGAAAAGAAATGGTGGGGCTCGTGTGGGCCCCATCTCACAAATATCTTACCAAGTGGGTAGGATATTATGGGTTCCACCCTATCCGCTTCAACTCATCATAAGTGACTTTAAGTGGCTTAAGTGAAATAAAATAATGTTGTCACACAACTTTATTTTATTTCTTAACTTAACCCCCAAAAATATAAACCACACCTGAGAAAACGCAACTTCGGAAAATGAGTTTCTAAGAAAATACCGGTGTTGTGATTCCATCAGTGCCCTCAGAATTCGATTCCGAGCACCGGTTCAAAAGTTAGGAAAACCTTCTCATTCGTTCACTGAACGTATCCGAGCCATACTTCGAAAAATGATTCCGGGCACACCGGGCCTCGAAATAAGGTGCCTTCAGAAACTGCGTTCCTGAAAAATTCCAAATAAAATTAAGAATTTTTTTTTAAAATTTACGGGTCTTTAAACATACAAATTTTTTTTTCAATTTATAAATCAAATTTTAACACTTATCATTGTTTATCATTTATTTAACCATTTGGACAATAATAGTGATATCAATTTATTTTTTTAATATAGGGATAATATAGTTATTATAAATAAAATAAATATACTAAATGTATCTTTGATAAAATAATAATCTATATCGCATTCACATATCATATGATATGATTTTTATAAATTTAAAATCATTTAATAAAAATAATTTATTTTCAAATAACATTAATGTCCAATTGTGAACTACGTATTTAATTTGACTTTTGAAACAAATAAATAATCCTATAATTAAAATAAAATGAATATAAAAAATATAAAATGTAATAATATATATAATAAAACATTTAACACAAAATATTCATCCAATAATATAATTTCTTATTGTTTTCATAGTCATTTAATTATATTTTTTAGCTTGAATATTCATTGTGTTGGTGTTGAATAAAAATTTAAGTTTATTATTAATCAGTAATAAATAAAAATAAATCAACATGATGGAAAAAATTAATTCACCATAAAATTAATATTTTTTGAAAACTATATCCTTTATTTTCCATAATGTAAAATTTTTAAGGGCAACAAAACAAATAAAAAGTAATGTTTGAGTTGTGTTTATATAAAAAATATAAATTGTCAAAATCATGTCCAAATGAAATGAAATAATCAAATATTTAACTTTTGGATTATTATTTTTTGGATAGATTCATATAAAATATAAGCCTTATTTAGGGTGATTATTTTTGCATAATCATTTTATTTTTTCCTTATATACCTAATGTACCCTATATTTGGATAAAATAATTAAATGGATTACTATTCCTAAAGAGAAAAAAATAAATGGATCATTTTAAAAAAATAATGACCCATTGATTAAAAATAATTCTTTTATTTTTCCATGATTCAAGCCATATAATTGGATGAATTTAAATTTAAATTAAATTGAAAAAATATGATGAAAAATATATTTTCTTTAAAATGGATTTTTCAGTTTAATTTTTTTATTTGATATTTAATTATAAAATTTATTTCATAAGTGACAATTAATATATATCAAATATATAGTTTATATTAAAATATAATAATAATGTAAAACAATATTTTAAATTCTATATTCCTCAAAAATAAAAATATATTTCAATAAAAAAATAAATATGTTTCATTTTTCAGAGGAAAGATAGTTGTTTATGAAATTATAATAATTTCATTATAAAATAATTGTGATATTATGATTTCAAAAAGAAATTTCATTATTTTGATTAAATTTAATAAATTTTATATAAATTTACTACAATATTATCTCACAGAAGTGAAAAATTATTTTTGATGAAAATTTATTTTTAATACATAAATTGAATTTTTTAAAAAATATAGTACAATTTTAAAATGTATTAATAAATATATTTTCATTTATTTGGAAATTTATATATATATAAATATATATATCATTATAATATTAATCATTTCGATGAATTTTAATTAAATTTTAATGTTCTAATAGAAATTTTTAAATATTAATATTTTTTATTCCGTTTGTGCACTTTTTTTGATGGCACATACACAATCAGACATATTTTACTTTATAACTAACAATTACTCACCCGTACATTGGCAAGAAATTACGTTCAATGCATATTTTTGAGAAGAGAAAACTATATTTCAATGTTAATTAAGAACATGAATTTTGAATATATTGAAAACAAAAAATAGTTGTACATAATATTGGATTACAATTTGAAAAAATATAGAGAATTGAAACCATATAAGGAAAATAAGGAAAAGAGAATAACATAGAAAAATATTAAGGAGAATATTGAAAACATATTGGAGAATACATGAAAATATATTAGGAAAAGAAAACATAAGTATACCAACACTATATGAAATAAAACATACAAATGCATCATGGAGAATATAAGAAAAACATTTAAGAGAATATATAAAGAAAATAATGTACTTAACTATTGAATATATTGAAATAAAATAACAGTGATACTTAATATTATAATACAATTGTACAAAATAGAGATACATCAATATGATAGTAAAACCATTTTGGATAAATACATTTGAAAACATCTTTGAGAATATGTAACACCCCGAGATTTTATTAAAAATATTCTTTTAATTTCATTAATATCATGTGTTGTATGTTACACCATGATTACCTTGTGCTATACGCAACACCGTATTAGCTTGCAGTATACGCAAAACTATTCTTGGATCCTGTTACACACAATTTTGATAATAGTTATTCTACGCAGCATTGAGTATATATATATATATTCAATGTATAAATGAAATATGGTTGGATTCTGTTATATGAAACAATGAAGGATTCTTTCACAACACGCAACCCTGACTTGGCTTGCATTACACGCAATCACGACCTTCCTCGATAGTGTGTGTTGTATGCAATACCGGGTTTTACTAAACAATGATATATTATAATAATATTATTATGAATATTATTAAATACCATTTGAATTTTATAACATTAGTATTCATAGTACACATTTTCTAGAATATGGTATAAGAACAAAATAAATTTTTCGGGTAAAATAAGTATTTTTCAAAAAATGCAGTTTTGCCGACTTTTGATGGCGCACCCATATTAAATATATTTTTTGACATGTTTATAAGTTCAATTTGACAAAATAAAATTCTTCTTTGGAATCAAGAAATAAAAATTTACTTTGGATTAATTTTTCGTATTATTCTGGTATCTTTCATATTTTGATGAATAGTAAAAACACGCTATATTTTAATGAAAAACAACTTTTTTCATAGTAATAATTTATATGGTTAAATTATAATATTGAATGATTTTAAAGTATAAATAGAATACATTTTTACCATTCAATATAATGTATATCATTAGAATTTATTTTACATTGAATTCGTAGGTTAAATCAATTCAATCTCTTGCAATGTTTTAAACAAAAACCCATTTTCATTCAACAACATGATTAATTTTAATTTAATTTCTACAACATCTGTGTATTGAATTTGAAAAATGGATTCCATATTTGGAATTAGTGGGTCCAAATTATTTTAATAGTGTACTTATTATTTTTTGGAATTATGAATAGTAACTACGGTAAATTTTATTTACCATAGTTAAAGGTAAATCAGGTAATTAAGGGTAAATATAATATTATAAAATTACCATAACACATGCCAAAATTCTATTGGATGGATAAAAGTAAATCAATATCAACTAAGGGTTGGATTAGATTCATTTTATAGACTTTTGACTAGGAAAATAATTTAATTATTATTAAAACCAAAGAAAGTGACAACATGTCACTCACTTAAATCATATAAGTATAATAATTTTAATTTATTGATAAACATCATAAAACTTCAAACATGAATAGTCTCCAGAAAGCTAATAAAATTATCTACATCATGATAATTTATTTATAATTTTTAGGGATTATATAATTGTCATTAAGGGCGATAAATTAATGATACAGAAATTATTTATTAAGTAGAAAATAAGTAATAGAGTTTTTATTGAAATAATGATACAGAAATTATTTATTGGTAGTGTATATATAAACCTTAATCATCCAATTACCTAATATGTAACCGTTTGGATCCTTATTAAAGTGATTATGACACTTATATTATTTTATTTTTAATGATTCCAAAGTTGTCACCTTCATAATTTAATAAATATAACAATTTAAATATTGTGATTTTAAGATGATAAATTAGAGTAAAAGTATTATTGTGAAATTTAATAGATTTATCTTCATCATAGGATTTTAATTTAAATTTTTATGCAAAAAATCAGTATATTAAATAATTATACAAAAATGTTGTAGTAATTATTTTATTAAGAGATAAACCAAATAAATGGTTTTAAAAATAATAAAATAAATATTATATGAATTATTTAATGTTATAAACTAATTTTATAGATACATATGAACTTCTATTAATCTATTAAAGCTTTTAATTCGAACATATATTCTATATATATTTTGTTTAAATTCAAATAAATGAATAGTGTCAAAATTGACACTATTGTTATTTTATAAAAATATCATATTATAAAATTGATTAAAAATCACAAAAATATTTAAAAATCATAAATTTAAATTTATATGGTCTATAATGTTATAGAGTAAAAAAGTATTGAAAATTCACAACAAATAAGTAATTATTTGTTATAATTTAAAATTTATAATTTATTACCACAAATAAACTTACATAGATTAAATAAGGATAAATCAAAATGATAAGTTTTAAAATAGGATCCAAACATGTATAAATATGATTGTTTGATGAGATTACAACCCTAACTCATCTAATCTTAGAATATGAGTCATTTTTGGAGGTTCTTAAGTGGGGTTAGATTTATTATAAATTAATATTTTTAAGAATTCCAAAGGTGCCCCTCTCCTCCCTTATAAAAGGGCACCTCCTCCCTCTCTTCCACACACCACATTGAGCATTCAAGCTCAGAAAACCCTTCCCAATAATCTTCTACACTTCCCTAGAAACATCCTAGAGGTCCTGGAATTCTTCAAAGACCGATTTTAGTGCCCTAAGAGGAGGTCTCAAAGAGGTTCTTCAAAGAAGAGGTAATTTCTGTTACCGATTCTTTCACCTTTATTTCTTCTTCCACTTGTTCTTCTTAGGTTGTTTCATTATGAAGTTATAACATAAGTATCACTATTATACTGATATGTTATTATAAGTATGAAAAAACCCAATTTCACCATCTATCCATCCTACGGAAAATGAAATCACCGCGCGTGCGTACGTACGGAATACCGTCTCCACGCCATGGTGTAATCTATTTTCCACCACCACCTTACGTGGATGAGTATAATGGTGTAAATAAAAACTATATATGATTATTGTAATGTGATATTGATTCTTTAATAGTATACATATACTCCAATAAAATTCCACGATCATGGGAATGTTATCATCACTTGTGCGTACGTATGGAATACCGTCTCCACGATGCGATGAGATTCATTCTCAATGATTAACCATTCATAAATGATTATAAAGTATATATAATAAGTAATCATGAAATATATGACATAATAATGATACTGGATTTATGTATATATATATATGTATGTCATGCAATTAATTCCATTCAATTCAATGAGGAAACGAAAACAACGTTCATGCGTACGTACGGCCTACCGTCTCCATGAACGGTGTATTTCTTTCCATTTATAGATCTATTATATATATGTATATTCTGAATATATATTATATATAAATAATGTTTTAAATTATGGATTTAAGTAATCATGATCTATGTAATCATATGAATAATTACAAGTCAAAACACAGATGACAAATGAAACGCTCTTACCCAAAATGCTCTTTAACATGGAATTTACAAAAGAACGGGTAATATAAAGTCATAAGTGAACCATATATGATATCATAACAATGAATATGATTCTGTAAGAAGTCAATAACATTATTTAAATCATTATACATCCGGTTTGGACACTTAAGAAGCAAATTGGACTTAAGGTAAGGGATAATTTTGTAAATCTCATTTTTATCCGAGATTGCTTATTCATAAGTATTTACTGGGGTTATTTATATGATCCATGTCCATGTTTTATAAAAGTGTTTTCATGTATGTTTAAAGTCATTTTTACCCATTTTTGACTTTTACTACATTGTATGTAAGGAATCTTTCTTTTGTTTACGTTACGAGGTACTTTTTTGACTTTTCAGGCAAAAGTACGAGAAGAATGTTTTTTAACTTATATGGCACGAAAGTATTTTTACGGTTTTATAAAGCCTTATTTACATGATTCTTCCTCCAAAATATTTCATGAATATTTTCAACAAAAACCTTTTCTATTTAAAATGAATTACATTTTTTGAAAAGAAAATGTTTTCAATGAAAAAGAGATATTTTCCTCAAGAATTCATTTCAAGTGTTTTATCAAAACCATTTTTCATATAAGATGATATTATTTCATATGTGTATGTTTCAAGTATAATTTATCTATTATTTACATGGTTTCACTTCTCTTATTATGAAATGATATCCAATTTTTTATATGGATTATGTGATGATGGGATGATGTTTATGAAACCCATTTTATTTATTGGGTTTTCATGAATGATGTATGTTTATTTTGTGGCACAAGTAAGAATGATTTAATTATGAGATGGGTGGGACCTATATATCCCTCCAATGCATTGGGTAAAGATTTTATATCTCATGAGAAAGACATTGCTGGAACGGTAAGTTAATCTGGTTCAGTGTTACATGACTTAAATGAGGAGTGAACTCGATTCAGAATGGGACTTTGTCCACTAAGATAGTCTTGGCAGCAATGCCTTAGCTACTATGGAAGTCATTACATGTGCATAATGGATTCCACAATTACATGTTTTATTCCCATGCTATTTTATCATGATTTATGTTCCATTATGATCTATGCCTTACGTACTTCTATGTTTTATGTCGTTGCTCAAGATTTTTAATGTTCATGTTTTTTTAAGTTCAAATGTATATGGTATGTTTTATTTTATCCATGCTTACCCTTACTAAGAATTTGAGCTCAACCCTTTTATGTTTTCTTTTCCAACAGGATTAAATGAAAAATTTTAGGTAAGCAAACAAAAATGGGAAGATCTTTATGAGATATTTTGAAGATCTTTCACCACGATTAGAGGATTACGTTCCAAGTTTCCAAATACACTAAACTATTACGTTCCTTTTGTGTCTGTTTTTGTTATGTACTAAGTATTCCGCAAAATTAATGTAATTTCTATGTATGTTAAGCTTCAGGTCTCTACAGTTGGTATCAACGGATAAGTTTAGTCATCCTTTGGAAACTAGGATGTGAAAACAATAGTGAGATCCCTAGAGATATTTCCAAGGAATGTCTAGGGATTCCCCTAAGGATAAGTATAAGTATAGGTTATAGTCCTATAAATACAGTAACGATATTAGAATTTAACCTAAGATGTTAGATATTGACGGTACTCCCCCTTGATTATGTGATCTTCCTTTTATGATTTGTGCCTCTCATAGAATTCGTTTTGTGTTTTAGTCAATGGAGGGAACCAGAAGGAATTCAGTTATAATTGAATCCAATGGAAAAATTGGTGACTATGAGCAACACAATTGTCTAATGCCTAGAGATAAATATATTGTGATTATGCTGAATCAGTCATCGTGATATATGATTAACAAGGTGAAATTTAGTGGTATTCCTAATTCATCAAATAAGAGGAAGATAGACTTTTATGCATGTTTGCATGTGGAGGAGCATAAAGAAAGGAAGATTGACATTTCTAACGAAGTGAAGAAGAACCTTGAGGAATACCTCAAATGGAGGGATAGATGTTATCTGTGTAGAGAAAAGGGTCATAGAGTGACAGACTGTTATGGACTTCAATGCCTTATTTTTGGAGAACATGGGCATTACCCAACT
Source organism: Viscum album (assembly GCA_963277665.1). Taxonomy (NCBI): domain Eukaryota; kingdom Viridiplantae; phylum Streptophyta; class Magnoliopsida; order Santalales; family Viscaceae; genus Viscum; species Viscum album. Next base: position 143,676,637 of record OY728133.1, on the reverse strand, counting down.
CAATGCCCTAACCTAAAAAGTTACTTCTAAATCAAGGAAGAATTTATTCTAAGACATTCATTGAAGAGGATGTATTGAAGTGTTTATGTATTGGTATTCAAGAATAATGTTGTTGATGTACTTTTATGGTTTATTAGAATATTTTTGTATTAGTCTGTTGTGGTTTTCAATAATTTTATGGTACCAGTAATCATGAAAAGTGATTCAAATATTTTGGAAAGTAGATGAGATGCGCATAATGAAGGGATAAGAAGATAATGAGATGTTTGATTTTATTCATGAGCTCATGATTAATATAAGGACTAAGTGATATCATGGTTTGAGTATATAGAATTTTAAGGATTTTGGTATGTGGAAAGTGTTAACTTTTAACTGCATTCATGTTTTCAATAAGGTTTAATGGGTATTCATTTTTCAAGAGAATACTTCATTAAGGCCTTCAAACGTTTGTAATGTGACCAACAAGACATATCTTATGATATATGGGGATCAAAGATGGTATTAACATGCTTCTTATATGAAATCTCTGGTAATCGTTTTCACTATAATATGACAATGGACTGCAATATTATGGATAATTCTAAAGATTGGAATGTATTATGTTGGACATAACTTAGTATTGGTTAAGGATAGAACCACTGTCGATATTATTGATGGGATGATATAGAAATATAGTTTTAGAAAAAGGACAACCTACAGGATGGGTGATAGCCCATCGCGTCGGATAAGGCTGTGGGAATAGAACCCACAACCGAAGTGCGACTAGCCTTTATCACCTACCACTAGCCTACAGGAAGTCCCTGTTTAGTAGAAACTAGTTTTATTATATTATGCAGTATGATATACGAAGATTAAGTCCATTTTAGGAACCATATTTGATTAATCTCACTATAGATAGACTAATGTATTTTTTTTATAACTTTTCTAACCTTTTGTTTGAGACAGATGGAATGACCCCTCATTCTATCACATGATTTGCTAACACATCACGAATGACAAATTCAACTTCATTTTTTAAGAGATGATGGGTAAATTGTCCAAAGAACGACCAACGGTGAGACTATACTAAAATCACGAAAGTATTTCTTCTACTTCCAATTTCATCAACTTTAAGGAAATGATCTTGAAAACCCAGTATGTTGTCCTAGTTCCCTTATATCCGATGAATCAGATGGTACCTTAGATCATCACAAATCAATAGCTTTGTGATTGTTGGCTTTTTCATAGCCATGTTCTCTACCACTCTCCATCAGAACATGATGGTTAGATTTTTCTTCCATATCCATATTTTCACCTATGTTCTCCTACGTGGAAACCTTGTGATGAGTTAATTTGGGTAACCTTTACATTTCATAAATTAGCTTTTAAATCCAAGTTTTGGTATTCCTTTTTACGATGTGGGTTTCTATTAAACACACTTTCGAGTAGTGAACAATTTATAACCCTGACGAATTTCGAGGGCAAAATTCATTTTAAGGGGGGTAGAATGTAACACCACGAGATTTTATGAAAAATATTCTTTTAATTTCATTAATGTCTTGTGTTGTATGGTACACCAATATTACCTTGCGCTATACGCAACACCGTATTAGCTTGCAGTATACACAACACTATTCTTGGATCGTGTTACACACAATTTTGATAATAGTTATTCTATGCAACATTGAGTGTGTATATATATATATATATATATTCAATGTATAATGAAATATGGTTGGATTCTGTTATACAAAACAATGAAGAATTCTTTCACAACACGCAACATGACTTGGCTTGCATTACACGCAATCACGACCTTCCTCGATAGCGTGTGTCGTACGCAATACTGGGTTTTACTAAACAACAATATATTATTATAATATTGTTATGAACTAGCCGTTATTAATAGTATTAACTAAATTTTAAATTTTATAACATTAAAATTCATCTTACACATTTTATAGAACATGGTATAAGAACAAAAAAAAAATCGGGTAAAATTAGTATTTTTTAAAAAATGCAGTTTTGTCGCCTTTTGATGGAGCACCAACTTTAAATATAGTTTTTGACATGTTTATAAGTTAAATTTGACAAAATAAAATTCTTCTTTGGAATCAAGAAATAAAAATTTACTTTGGACAAATATTTCGTATTATTCTGGTAACTTTCTTATTTTGATGAATAGTAAAAACACGATATATTTTATTGGAAAACAACTTTTTTCATCGTAATAATTTATATATTTAAATTATAATATTGAATGGTTTTAAAGTATAAATATAATATCTTTTTACCATTTAATATAATGTATGTCATTAGAATTGATTTTACATTGAATTCGTAGGTTAAATCAATTCAATCTTTTGCAATTTTTTAAACAAAAACCCATTTTCATTCGACAACGGGATTAATTTTAATTTAATTTCTGCAACATATGTGTGTTGAATTTGAAAAAATGGATTCCATATTTGCAATCAGTGGGTCCAAATAATGTTAAGAGGCTACTTATTATTTTTGGGAATTATGAATAGTAACTACGGTAAATTTTATTTACCATAGTTAAAGGTTAATCAGGTAATTAAGGGTAAATATAATATTATAAAATTACCCTAACACATGCCAAAATTCTATTGAATGGATAAAAGTAAACCCATATCAACTATGGGTCGGATTAGATTCATTTTATGGACTTTTTACCATGAAAATAATTTAATTATTATTAAAACCAAAGAAAGTGACAACATGTGACTCTCTTAAATCGTATAAGTATAATAATTTTAATTTAGTGATAAACATCATAAAACATCGAACATGAATATTATAAAGAAATCTAATAAAATTATCTACATCATGAAAATATATTTAAAATTTTTAGGGATTAAATAATTGTCATTAATGGTGATACATTAATGATACAGAAATTATTTATTAAGTGGAAAATAAGTAATATAGTTTTTATTGAAATCATAATACCCATTAAAAGGCCCACAAACCTGACCAAAACTTATTGGTAGTGTATATATCTACACCTCAATCATCCAATGACCTAATATATAACCGTTTGGATCCTTATAAAAGTTATTATGACACTTATATTATTTTATTTTTAATGATGCCAAAGTTGTCACCTTCATAATTTAATAAAAATAAAAATTTAAATATTGTGATTTTAAGATGATAAATTCGAGTAAAAGTATTATTGTGAAAGGAAATAGATTTTATCGTCATCATAGTATTTTAATTTAAATTTGTATTCAACATATCAGTATATTAAATAATTATACAAAAATGTTGTAGTAATTATTTTATTAAGAGATAAACCAAATAAATGGTTTTAAAAATAATAAAATAAATATTATATGAACTATTTAATGTGATCCACTAATATTATAGATACATATGACCTTTTATGAATCTATTAAAGCTTTTATTTAGAACATATATTCTGTAAATATTTTATTTAAATTCAAATAAATAAATATTGTCAAAATTGACACTATTATTATTTTATAAAAATAAAATATTATAAAATTGTGTAAAAATCACAAAAATATTTAAAAATTGTAAATTTATATTTATATTGTCTATAATGTTATAAAGTAAACAATTATTGAAAATTCACAACAAAAAAGTAATTATTTGTTATAATTTAAAATTTATAATTTTATTACCACAAATAAACTAAAATAGATTAAATAAGTATAAATCAAAATGATAAGGTATAAAATAAGATCCAAACATGTATAAATTTGATTGGTTGATGTGATTAAAACCCTATCTCATATAATCTTAGAATATGAGTCATTTTTGGAGGTTTTAAGTGGGGTAATATTTATTATAAATTAATATTTTTAAGAATTCCAAAGGTGCCCCTCTCCTCCCTTATAAAAGGGCACCTCCTCCCTCTCTTCCACACACCACTTTGAGCCTTCATGCTTGGAAAACCCCTGCCCAATTATCTTCTACACTTCCCTAGAACCATCCTAGATGTCCTGATCTTCTTCAAAGACCAATTTTAGTGCCCTAAGAGGAGGTCTCAAAGAGGCGCTCAAAGAAGAGGTAATTTCTGTTACTGATTCTTTCACCTTTAATTCTTCTTCCACTTCTTCATCTTAGGTTGTTTCATTATGATGTAATAAAATCAGTATAACTCATATACTAATATGTTATTATAAGTATTAAACAACCCAATTTCACCATCTGTCCATCCTACGAAAAACAAAATCACCGCACGTGTGTACGTATGGAATACCGTATCCACGCCGTGGTGTAATCTATTATCCACCACCACCTTACTTGGATGGGTATAATGGTGTAAATAATAACTATATATGATTATTGCAAAGTGATATTGATTTTTTAATAGTATACATACACTCTAATAAAATTCCACGATCATGGGAATGATATCATCGCTTGTGCGTATGTAGGGAATACCGTCTCCACGACGCGAGGAGATTCATTCTCAATGATAAACCATTCATAAAGGATTATAAGGTATATATAATAAGTAATCATGAAATATATGAAATAATAATGATACTATATTTACGTATATATATATATTTATCTCATCTAATTAATTCCATCCAATTCAATGAGGAAACGAAAACAACGTTCATGCGTACGTACGGCCTACCATCTCCATGAACGGTGTATTTCTATCAATTTATTGATCTATTATATATATGTATATTCTGAATATATATTATATATAAATTATGTTTTATATTATGGATGTAAGTAATCATGATCTATGTAATCATATGAACAATTACAAGTCAAAACACGGACGACAAATGAAACGATTTTACCCAAAATGCTCTTTAACATGGAATTTACAAAAGAACGGGTAATATAAAGTCATAACTGAACCATATATGATATCATAAAAATTAATATGATTCTTTAATAATTCAATAACATTATTTAAATCATTATACATGAGGATTGGACACTTACGAAGCAAATTGGTCCTATGGTAAGGGATAATTTTGCAAATCTCATTTTTATCCGAGATTGCTTATTCGTAAGTATTTACTGGGGTTATTTCTATCATCCATGTCCATGCTTTATAAAAGGATTTTCATGTATGTTTAATGTCCTTTATACCCATTTTTTACTTTTACTACATGTTATGTAAGGAATGTTTCATTTGTTTACGTTACGAGGTACTTTTTTTACTGTTCCGTCAAAAGTACGAGAAGAATGTTTTTTTAACTTATACGGAACGAAAGGATTTTTACAGTTTTATGAAGCCTTCTTTTCATGAAGCTTCCTACAAAATATTTCATGAATATTTTCAGCAAAATTCATTTCATTTAAAATTTCTTGACATTTTGTGAAAAGAAAATGTTTTTAATGAAAAATGGATATTTTCCTCAAGAATTTATTTCAAGTGTTTTATCAAAACCATTTTTCATCTAAGATGACATTATTTCATATGTGTATGTTTCAATTATAATTTCTCTATGATTTACATGGTTTCACTTCTCTTATTATGAAATTATATCCATTTCTTTTATATGGATTATGTGATGATGGGATGATGTTTATGAAACCCATTTTATTTATTGGGTTTTTATTAATGATGAATGTTTATTTTGTGGCACAAGTAAGAATGATTTCATTATGAGATGGGTGGGACCTATATCTCTCTCCAATGCATTGGGTAAAGATTTTATATCTCATTAGATAGACATGGCTGGAACGGTAAGTTAATCTGGTTCAGTGTTACAGGACTGAAACGACGAGTGAACTAGATTCAGAATGGGACTTTGTCCACTAAGATATTCTTGGAAGCAATGCATTGGGTACTATAGAAATCATTACATGTGCTTAATGGATGACACAATTACATGTTTTATTACCATGCTATTTTATCATGATTTATGTTCCATTATGATCTATGCCTTCGTACTTCCATGTTTTATGTCGTTGCTCAAGATTTTTAATGTTCATGTTTTTTTTAAGTTCAAATGTATATGGTATGTTTTATTTTATCCATGGTTACCCTTACTGAGCATTTTAGCTCACCCATTTTATGTTTTGTTTTCCCCCAGGATTAAAATAAATTTTTTAGGTAAGGAAACAAAAATGTGAAGATCTTTATGGGAGATATTGAAGATCTTTCACCACGATTATAGGAATACGTTCCAAGTTTCCAAAGACACTAAACTATTACAGTCCTTGTGTGTCTGTTTTTGTTATGTAGTAAGTATTCTGCAAATGTAATGCAATTTCTATGTACGTCAAGCTTTGGGTCTCTAAAGAATATATAAGGAATTAAAAAATATTATCACCACAGAAAATTTAAATAAATGAATGAAACGAACATTCAAATGGACATTGGAAATTCAAAATATACATCATAAGTATTAATTTTTTTTATTTTTAGAACTATATGAAAAGTTAAATGTATGTTGAAGTTGGGGGATGTCACCCAAAAATATGTCACACTATACTAAAAGTCAGTTGAAGTTGTAGGATGTCACCCAGAATTTATGGCACACTGTACAAATATCCATCTTCAAAATCATTGAAAAGACTGTTCTGCATTAAAAAATGTTTAAAATAAGAATACCAGAATTTTCATAATCCGAATAATGCATGTTAACATATTATAAATAAGTATAAACCAAAGAAATGATAATTTCAATAGTACATACACCATGATATTCATGGAAATTATATTTTTCAATCATTGAAAATAGAATATGTGATTTGTTTCACCTAAATCAATGATCGAATGGTTTGTTATAGAATGATTAGAATTATCATACACATGTTTTACCCTACATCCTATGAAGTGTAATCCAGTAATACCATACTGAACGTGCAATTTTAAACATCTCCTTTAATTAAAATAGGTCTTTTGCATGGTATGAAGAAAGTAGGTGTCTGACATGTTATAGAGACATGAGAATACCAACCTGAAAATGTAACAATTATAGGGAAATTAATTTCATATTTTAAATGCATTTTTTTGATGCACATGTAATTAATCAAATGTATATTCAAAAAATAATCCATGTGATTTTAAAAAAAAATATTAAATAAATATTTCTATTTCATGGAATATGTTCTGCATGCTAAATTGGTATCTCATTGAATATTTTAGTGATATATGAAAATGGAATTGGAGAAACCTATTTAGATAAGTAGTAGGTGGTATAGACAAAAAATTTATTTCAGTTGATTGAAGAGCTGGTATAGATATAACTATCAAATACATTCACAAAATGATAAAACAGTTGAAAACTGTGTAATATAACACTAATAAAGAGAACCTATTTTTGAAAGTAGAGTATAACACCAACTGAAAAACTAATGATATGTGATCAAAAAACAAATCATTAAAAATCTATTAGTGAAGTATGAGAATCCAAATAAACATCACATAGAGATGATGCTTCATGAAGATACTGTAGAAGATATTAACATGTTCAAAAAAATAAATATCATCAATAGATAAAGAAATATATTATTGTAAATTTCATGTTATAATAAATGAAATTAGAACATACAATTTTTAGTCCATAATTCAAAAAATGTTACCAATAGAAACCAATAATCAATAAATGTCATGAAATTAAATGGAATATGATTATTCCTGCTAACTACCTCTTTTTATCAATCTATCATGCATCTACCTCCACTTTATTCAGATCCTTGATGAGTGCCTCTATGATGTTATCTTTTATAACCATCATATACCTGTAGTTCCATTAGTCTACCATACTAGTGTAGACAATAAATTAATTCAATATAGGTAATGTTGATGATAATTTGGAACTTCATAACAAATTTGAATACTCTAATAAGATGGGAACATGGCATGGGAATTATTGTTGAACAGAGAACATGATACATGACATTATAAATTCTCTCAAACAAAATTAATGAACTATGACATCATCGAAAACATATAAAATTTGAATAAATAGGTTTGAATGAAAAAATGGGTGAGAAGATTGGAATCATATATATATTGAAGAAACATAAAGAAACATACCTCAAAAACAGACACCTTCTCCTTTAGTTTACTGAAAATCCACCAAGTGTTGTTTCAGTGATTATGTGATATGCATCCCTTCTATCGTGTTGTGTGTTTTATTTGAATAAAATAAATCAAGAGGCCCTACCTAGAAAAAGGAAGTAATGATGAACATGATAGGGGTGATACCTTATGATTCAATCCTATATACCTATCCTTCAATATAAATTAATATAAGGATTGTAAATGAGAATATTTCTATCTTATGTTGTAATAAAATCAAAGAATAATTTTTAGGAATATGTAAGAAGTAAATGAATTGGAATCAAATAAGAGAAAGAAACCATAGATGTAATAGAATAAAATATATAATACAAAAATCCAAGAAGATAATAGAATCTGTAAGAATGCATGTTTTATAGAATTGACAATAATTTGTTTTTACAAATAAAATAGTGAAACATTTTGGTTATAATTGGATGTATATAGATTCCATTATAGTGAAATTAAATTCCTGTTGTAGATGCACTTATTGATGAATATGAAATAGATTGAATGTATTTTCACAAAAAATCTATGTGAAATAAAAAAGAAATAATATTAAATAAAAAATCCATATATTCCTATATGTTGGAAAATGCAATGCATGCTAATGTGGTATCTCAAGTCATTTTTAGATGATCTATGAAATTGAAAATAGGGAGACCTGTTTAGGGATGAAGATTGTCAAAACTGAAAATTAATTTCAATTGATAGAAAACTTGATATAAATATAACAATCAACTACATTCACAAAATGATAAAATAGTTAAAAATCAAGTTATATAACAATAATAAAGATGACTTGTTTTTTAAGGTAGAGTATGAAAAAAAATGAAAAACAAATAACCGGACATCAAAAATCATTTCATTATACATGAATTGTCAAATTAGGACAATTCCAATTATCTGCACATACGGATGATGCTTCATTGAGAAACTGTAGAAAATATTAACCTGTTCAAAAAATAAAAAACATCATCAACAGATAAAGAATGGAATGATTGGAAATTTGATGTTATAATATATGAAAATATAACATAAGTTTTTTGGATCATATTTCGGAAAATGTAACCTTTTGAAACCAATAGTCACTACATTTCATGAAATTAAATGGAATATGTTTCATTCTACTAACACCTCATTATTATAATTCAATCATGGATCTACCTCCCCCTTATTCATATCTTTGATGAGCTACTCTATGATGTCATATTTTAGAACCACCATATACTTGTAGTTCCATTAGTCAACCATACTAATGTTTACTTCAAATTAATTCTATGTGGTAATGAAATTCATGAATGGGTACTTCATACCTAATTGGAATACTGTAATAAGATTGTAACATGGCATGGTCATACCCTCAACCACTAAATATAAATCTATTGAAATAGTAACAGAAACATGAGGAACTAATATCTATGTATTAGAGATGTCATATATGTACAATAGAATAAAATTCAATTGGAACAAAAACATGATGAACTAATATATGATGTAAACACATGGAATATAGGTTTTAAAAATTATATGGATGAGATAAAACACATAAACATGGAACATATGTTACACAATATCCACATAAGAGGCTCATTCGTAAAATAGGGTAAAAATTTTCCTTATCCCTTACGTAAACAGAATTTTCTAAAAATGTTTTTACTGTTAAAAATACTGTAGAAATCAAATATGATAATAAATGAAATGATGAGTCTGTAGTATTTCATTGAAATTACAGCTAAACAATTCATTAAAATATCATATTTACATTAAAAGGTGAAAAATTAAATAAAGAATCCATAAAAAATAATATAAAACAATATAGTAAGCTCAAACCTTATATATAATACATATTATGACATCAAATAAGAATATGAAGAAACATATAATAAATTATAGGAAAAAATTGTTATAAATTGTTACATACCGTTTGTACCACATGAAGACCCCTTGGTAAGGGAATGACTTGTAGACACCATCATTTAAGGAGTTATAGTGATGTCATGAGAGGTACTATGTAAGGAGATTACAACATAAAATTGGAATTTTGGAAGGAAAGTGAAATATTTTCACACACACCATATTGCACAACTATCTCATAAAAATGAGAATATTGACCCTGCAGAGGAAAAGAAATTAGTAAAACCAGAAATTAACAGATAAGTGGAAATATATTATTATAAATCCATAAGTAATCTATATATGATAATTAGCACATGCTTATTTTTGCTACTCATTAAGAAATTTTGTTTGGAAATTTATCCCACGGTTCACATGTTTCTTATTCATTTAGAAAATATGAATATTTAAACATATATAATTTAATTGTGTTCACAAAAAAATAAATGAAAAATAAAAAATAAAACTAACATAATAGTAAATCACAAACAATGAAAATTAATAAGAACATTTTAAAAAAATAATAAAATGAAACACAAAAAAGGAGTTTAATTTGCAATTTGTATGACTATAACTATATCATCAGTACTGGATTATGGTTTAGGATGGTTCCCTTGTATGATTTATTGTATACATAAGTAGTATAATAAGAAGTTTTAATGCAATAGAACATATGATATCCTTTTGAACAACCATTTTTATCCTTTTTTCGAAGCATTGTGACCCTAAAAAGTACACCTACAACTTCAATGATTTCATGTAGGATTGGTTGACCTCCTAGAAGTTTTAAAAACATTAAAAAAACATTGTTTAGTATGTAAAAAAAATATTATTTACATACGAATTTGATTAATTTTAATAAATTGTACCTCTAGAGGAAGCATTCACGTATTTTCTGCTAAGAAATTCAACCTTCATATGAATTATTGAAATGTGAAAAACCAAATTAAAAAAAAATCCTTAATTTACAAGGATAAAATGATATACCCAAAGATAAATATAAGAAAACATACCAACATATCCATTATAATATAATGATAAAATATACACAGGTGAAGATGGAAAGAATCATCCAGTAAAACATAGAGCATTATTGAAATGATATTCATTGGAGAAGACATGAACTTGGGGTGTTCAAATAAATTTAATAAAAATGAAAACAATATGTCATAAATACAACTAAAATTCATTTCCATAGATCTTACCTCAAAAGGAAGTCACTACACATCAGCAACAATGAAATCATACCATGCTATGAAAAAATCTTATAGAAAAAAAAATGATAACTACAGGGGTTATACTAGTTATAAATTTGGGGTTATCATAGTTAGTGAGATCCAAAACCACGAGATAGAGGTGGATTTATTGTGTGTCGAATTTACAATATTGAAAATAAATAGAAATATTAGATATCGACGTTGAAAATTCTGACCTGAAGGTGGATGCAGTAACCTTATGAGGTGTAGAGGAGCTAAAGGTGGAGTCCTAGAAGATAGAAAAAATAGTGAGGGAACTAAAAATTAGGGGTAACCATAGCTAGAGGGAATATAAATAGCGAGATGGAGGTGTATTTCTTGTGTTTTTATGTTACAAAAATATAAATAAAGAGCTACCATAGATACCAGCGATGAAAATCGTGACCCGATGGTGGATGTGGTAACTTGAGCAGATGCAGAGGAGCCAGAGATGGAGGCCAATAAGACAGAATAGACAACGAGGAAGGAGCTGAATCTGGCTGACGCAGAGGAGATGGAGATTGAATAGAGAGGATGAAGGAGGCAATGAATGGATGTGGAACATGTGAGGAAATCGTACTCTCTAAGTGTGAGTGGGGAGATGAAAACATGAATGCGGGTTAGGTTTTCGGTAGTGATATTCAGTGTCAAAGGAATATGAGAAGTGGAGATCTACCAAGGTGACACGTAAGCAATGTAGTACCCAGGATTAGTAGATAGAGTATATTTTTTGATGTTACACGAATAGAAATTAACATGTGTTTGATATTACATCTATTAATTATAATAGTTGAAAAATATTTTAAATCAAGACATAGAATGAAAAATTATCTTAACATTATAATGATTTACATTAGTATCAAATTTATTGGAAAGTTGAATAAAAAATAAATAAAAGATAACCCAAAGAACTTCTAATTTTATATAATTTTTTCCATGAAAAAAATTAAATATCTACCGAACAATTTGATGGATATGTATATGCTATGCTTGAAAGAGATGATAAGTTATTCACTTTAGTCCATATTATTTTAATGTCTATAATGAAATAGTTTGATGTTTATCAAGACTATGTACTTTTCAAAATAATTCCTTGAATTACAATGGATATATTTTAAATTATCATTACATATCATTAATATATTGATTTACACACATTTTAAATTATGGAATTTCGTATTGGGTCATCATGAAATAAAATTAAATAATGGATATTAATAAATAATCTTATATATTTAAGTAGTAATATAATTAAAATCAATGACGATATTGAGGTGATAAAATATGAAATGATAGAGAAATAACATTTCAAAGTATATTAAAATAATGTTTAAAATATCATAAAAAATTGAATTAACATATCGCATGATATATTCAAAATAGAGTGGTTATTTATAATAGAAAAAAAATTCAAAATGAGGTTTAGATACGGTGTAGTTATACCTTGATTCATCAAAATTACCAAAAGTATAAATTGTGGATAATGAAAAAGTATGATCCTTTTTATTTTTTGGGTAATAAAGAAAATTTAGATAGTAATATTTTTCTTTAATAAGGAATGAGATGTATTATTTTTCGTTAAATAAATAAATATTTTTAATTATTTAAATATATAAATGTAACATGAATATAATGGAAATATTCAATAATATATTAAAAATATTAATACAAATAATTCAATTTAATATGATAAAACATGTTTTTGTTATTTTATATAGAATACTTGGCAATGTGTAATGTTATATAGTACCCATGAAAATCAGATTACACGATTTTTATATATCATTATATAATTATTTATAATATATGACTGCTGGGAATCCAAATGACTATTCATCATAGTTGAAATTTTAATGTTGTAATATAAAATTGTCAATCAAATATGAAATCCATGAATAGTTAAAATGATGAACTCCATGGGATGTTAAATTTTACATTCATATATTGAATGCATGAATTGTCAAATCATTATCTCTTTTATTATTTATCATATGATTAGATTCATGAACACTGATAAAATTCCTGAGGAATATATATTTCAAAATTACCTTTGTATTTTGTGATATATGATTTTCTAGGATAAGATTTTTAATGACTATCATCTACCAAACGATCAAGTATTCTTCCTCATTTAAAAGGACAGATATTATCTTATCTTGAAAAAAATAAAAAACACATAATATGCCTCAAGTGATTCACATTATCCATTGGATACTCCACATAAGGGAGAGCAAACTGAAAACCACTAAGGGATCATCATAAAGACAATTAATGAAAAAAGTCTCATTACATTCTATAATGGATCAAATGAAATCAATTTTTTTTACTTTTCTATTTTTTTTGGTCTCACACATGGATGATCGTGTCAATGTAGTCTTAATTAATACCACTACATTGAGCATGTATTGATACTTCCTTTGAAAATATCTATTGTATCCCAAAATCATAATGTGATTTGATAATAATTATGTAAATAAATTAATAATTTTCCTATCATTTAGATTTAATTTTAAATATTATGAAATTAAATTTGTTTCATATTCTATAATATGGAATAAATCATGTGTAATTTAAATTTATAATTATAATTTTGAGTTATGGGATTTATTATGTTATGTGATAACATAATAATTATGTGGAATAGTTATTACTATATGATATATAGTAAGGTGTGACCCTATAATATACATTTTGTTCAAATATATCTAAGGTAGCAATATACGGAATCATAAAATAAAATTTCAGTACTATTAATTTTTCAAAAACATAAAAAAATGCATTATTAAATTTCTATGATATTGGGTATATTGTAAAGAGTAATTTCCAAGCTACCTATAAATTATTGTTGCATTGGTTCTAAAAATATGCTACTATATATGAGAAAATTTTGAGTAAATCCTATGAACATTAATGGACCACAACATATTGCAAGCGTAAATTATGATCCATAAATCAATATATATAATTGGTGTCCTTCAAGAGATGTAGTATTTCAATAATTGGTTAAAAATATGATATATAATTAAACAATAATAGAGTATAATTATTTTTGTTCATTTTTGAATTGAGCTAAATTATTATCTAATTTTTTATTTATTATTGATAACATTATCGTTGTTAAAATTCATAATTTATAAATTACATATAATTTTAATAATTATATCACTTTTTTGTTAATCAAAAAATGACTCATGAAACATTTCTTAAATATACTAATTATAACAAATAACTAAAATTTTATATATTATGTCTTGTTATATAATTTAGATATACTTTTATAGGGAAAATATATCTCTAATTTATTAATCTTAATATCATTTAAAATAAAACAAAAATTTACAGCTGAGATTTCATTACTTATTAATAAACATTTATAACTATTAATATTAATTATAGAAAAAATTCATTATTTATAAAATTATTTAATGTATATAAAAATTATGTTTTATAATTCATATGATAATGGATTGAATAATGATTAATATGTGGCATTTATATGACATAAATATCTTATGTAATAGAATATGAATATAAACAAATTATTTTTAAATTAAATAATATATTTTTATAAATACGAAAAATTGAGAATATGTATAGTATATATTTGAATTGAATAATAAGTGTTAAATATTAGTTATTTATGGACTTTCCATAATTTTTGTAGAAATTATAAAATGTTTATAATTTCAAGAATATTGAATAGTTTACTAATTTTTCATCAAATTTTAAATTATAAAAAATATTCATTCATTTATTGTATTCCCAATATTCCTTGTAATTAATAAAATTGTATTATAAATGATTTTATGATTTAGTTTAAATTTTCAACTTCTATAAATTAAGGTATATGTGTAGAAGGAGTTACATGATTTGTAGGATAAGAGTTTTATACTTCTTTATTTTTAATATTATTAATTATATTTGTAAGATAATTAGAGTTTATATATATATAAGGAATTTATATAATGATTCAATTAAGATAACTCTTGATAAAATTATCCATGGGTGATAGGCTCCTTGTCAAAAATCCCACATTCATTGGGTATTATGCCTTTTCTAAAAAACGATGAGTTGACATCATATTAATATTTTTTACTAATTTTTGGATTTATCATTTAATATGATTGTAAAAACATTGAAGAATTTGTATTACATACCTTATTCTAGATATGAAATAAAATTTTTATGAACATGGTATGGATTTAATTTATCTTAGTATCATAAGCTTTGAGTTGTGTAACTAATTAAACATTATTACTATTAAAATTTTTTGATCAAATTAAAGTAATATGATTCAAAACTAAATAATTATAAATATGAATAAAAAATAGTATATTTTAAGATAATATAGTGAAATAAATATACATATAATATATATAATATTATATTACATATAAAATAAACACATGATATGAACTCGATCATTCAACATGAATGTTTCAACCATATAATGGTGTGTCCTGATTATGTTGTGTAAGGCAAGGTAGAACATCCAAACCATAATAGTTTAGATAAGAATATCCTTATGATGTTTATGGAAAAAACAGAAAATTAATATATATGATATATACTGGAGGACTATTGTTAACTTTATCCAAATGATAGATTTTGAATTGGGTTATATGATCAACCATCAAAGAGTAATATATGATCTTATTGGCATGACAAAAAACCGAAACGACTATGTAGTGGGAGAATGAATATAGAAAAATCAGATCATAGTATGATTTAGATTAAGTACCATTAATTTAAATGACAGAATTAAAATTATTTCTTTATTTTAGTTAAGAAAATTTCATTAATATTCTTTTTAAATATTTATATGAATAATACATATATATTAAACTTTTTAGCCCTATAAAACAAAAACTGACATCATATACCATAAAATTGATATTAATTCTCATAATTTATATTCACAATGAAATAATATATATATAATACTATTGAAATTCTATAATAATTTTTAAATAAATTATATTTCTATGTGATCATGACCAACCTAAGTAGAAAACCACTATTTATGTCTAATAATTGATAAACATGATCAGAAGATGAATATAATGATTCAATTAATGTTTTATATCCCTTTATATTAATAACTATAAAATGAAAAATAGTCACCATTCATATTTATATTTTTCTATGTGTGTTATGGACTTTTAGATACTGTAACTTAAATTATGTTTTAATATAGAGGGGGAATTCAATCTGAATATCAACATGTTAATTTTTCTGAAAATATCTATAAAATCTATTATTGTTTACTTTATTTTCTCACATTATTTATGATTAAATAATTTAGATTAATATTAATTGTTTCTATTGTTTTATTAAATGTGAAATATAGAAAAATAATCAAACCGAATGAAGAATAATAAAATAGAAACTCTAATAACGAATTTTAAAATAATTATTCTATAATATAAAAATGGATGATTAAAGAAATATGATATTAGTTAAATATTAATGGAAATATTTGGAATATTGTTGGGGGTTTTAAAAATTATATACTATCTATATGTTAGGAATTACTATTATTTATAAAATTCTAAAATTATTAATGGCATATGAATCATTGTTTATATATTATATACATTGTAAATATATTCAGGTTCAAAATAATAGAATGAATTAATGATTGTTTTACATTTAATTAAAATAATGATTTCATGGGTTTTTAAATCATGCATTTTATTATAAATTCATATATTATGTTAAAATAGATATATTTAAATTATGTTCATTTTCTTCTAATTTAAATTATTTTTTATGATATGTATTTTTTGTTAAGAAGGATTTTTATTTTCATTTTCAACCTCCCTCATATGGTTCCTATCACTGTCTCAAAACAATGGAAGATATATAATGGCCCCCATTATTCCAACATCCAGTAGTCTTTATGTGTTTGACTATCATCAATTTTCTTCAATACTATAAAATTAGTGGAATTACCGTCTTTAATAATTGGATCAGAAGATCAGATATCAGTAATCTATGATCCACATAAAATAACCAAATATAAATAAAAATAATTCCATCCAAAATACTATAAATATTGTAATCAGATAATGATAAAATTATCAATATAAATACCCAAATGAAATAATATTTAAATGGAAGGACCTATGTCCCATGGCCTGAACATGAAAATCCAAGAATTATCCAAATATTCCTTCCGGAAACCTAACAATAGTTTTAAAAATACAGGGTGAGAATAAATGTCTACTAACCAAGAAAACCAAATAATATCATGCACGATTTGAATACACATACTAATCTAACATTTAGTAATCAATATAAAAAACATAACTTTAAAAGGTCAACATACCTCCCCATATACCTAGATTGTGCATGAATAATATTGTTAACTACAATCGTGGAAATATTATTCTTTAATTTTATTCCTATTTAATTTGGTATGCCATGGGGATCCAATGGATGGAAGAAATTCACTATTAAAAATTAATTATTTTTTAGGTAAGTCTGTTATTTTGAACTAATATAGTTGTGGTATAAACCTACAATATATTTCTACGTTTCTCCCTGAGTTAGGATAAAACTCGAGTTAGTTTGTAGTTGTTGTAAGAAATATTATATTTTGGAAGTATTCTAGAAGAATACAAAATGTTTTATTGCAGTAAAAGTCATATAAGTTATACATGGTAGATGTCGTAAACCTAGTACACAATTTTAATAGATGACACACCATATGAATGATACACATCGGATAATGATAAAAATATTTTTATACTAAAAATGGAATAATTTTTTTAGTGTATTTAAACATCATGGATTACATAATGCGTAAATAGTTTACATTCCATTTACATTTATTGAGTTGTGGATTTATGGTGCTGCAATGATAATATTCTATTCATTTTTTAGCTTCATTCATCCATATACACAATTAAATATCCTCTAGTAATTTTTGGATCCACCATTAATTATAAATCCCTTCATTCATTTATTGATCATTTTAAAAGTTGGTATTCATATCATCGAGTGAGTAGTCATTTTTTACATATTCAATAAATTTAATCATAGTATCATTGTTTCAATTATTTAATAGATTCATTGAACCTTGGTGATGATTAAATTGATTTATTAATTGATTAGTTATGCGATCTTGTTTTGGGGGTTGATTCCTTCTAGGATGTGGTGAAGAGGGTGTGTGCTAATGAAGTATGAATTATTTCTACATATCAACCATCCCATGAAATTAAAATGTAATAATGTTTTCATGTTTGGACTGGCTCTAGGTCTGCTATTGTGATTGTGTTTTCATTCTTATTGGTGTATTTCGTAGTGAGTGGGTGTGACCTGATTTTTGAGGTAAGTGGATCCATCTCTAGAATTTGTTGGTGAACATATTTTCACATAATAGTGAAAAATTGTTTTAAAATGTTTATATATTGATTTATTATTTGTATTAGTGTTTGTAGGAAAATTTGTTTCTATAAAAATTTGTTTTCTAGTGTTTTTCTAGCTAAAATGTGTTTTAAAAGTGTGGGGAATTTGTTTTATGAAAAGTCTGTCAAAACATTATTTGTTAAAATTTGGTTTGATGAGTTCATATGTAAAATAGATAATATGGTAATCCTTGTGTCTTTATTTATAATAAATATTAATTTTTCATGACCTCTATTGGGGGTTTTATCATACTTATTTCGCCTTCTCCCTTGGACTATTTTTTAATCGGCTCGTTTGGCCTATTGGGTGGTTCCCTTTTATGGGTGTTATTATTCTATCTATAGTTGGTTCATATGTCTATTGGATATATTTTAATAAAATTTTCAATGTTTGGAAAAAAATTCCCATATATCATGACATAGTTTGATGATTGGCTTGATGTTACATTAATTTTGGCTAATTTGGACTTCTTTTTTATTGATATATAACTTATAAAACCATGTATTTTATATCATATGTAATATATTATTATCATTTATAAGATATATATTATTTTATACATGGATATGAAAATATTTGAAAATGGATTAACTTCATTATTTAGATATTAGTAAAAGGATAAATTTATTTGTTTTTTAATTCTTCTGATATATAAATAAAAAAAATATCATGAGAAAATATTTTAATTAATTTTGAGAATGATGGGATTATTGTATAGAGGAATGTTATAGAACACAAGTGTGGTATCCTATTTATCATTGAAGGATACACCACGCACACCCATTCTGAGGTGAATAGACCATGTATTGTCTTTCGATTAAGTGAAAATACAAGTTGTTGTTGTGAGGTAGTGAGTTTTTCTATCATCTTGGTTTTTGGCTACAGGTGCTTAAGTGGTTAGAGATTTCCCATGGCATTAAATAGTTTTTTCCTTGTAGTTCTACTTTGGTTGTTCATTGTAATTTGACTTATATTTTGGAGATTTATGTTCTAGTTTTTTTTTTTTATTTATATTCTATACCATATATTTTTTTATTGAATTATCTATCATTGTTATGTGTGTATATTCCATGTTTTATTATTCAGAATGTGATCAATAAAATGATTTGGTAGTTTTTTTATAATGGGTTTCTAGTCACCATCTTTTGTGGTTTGAGATCACCATTTAAGTATGTGCGGGATTCTGTCAGGTGGAAATATTGAGAGGGTATTCACGTTGGATATTTACAATGTGGTACCCGAGCCATAGTTTTATTGTTTTAAATTTATGATTTATTGTAATATGATGTTTATTATATTTTATATAGGACTTTTGGGACTTTAGTGATGGGTTTTGGTGAGTTCAGGGATTTATATTTCCCTGACGAGACACTGGTTACAGTGGGATGCAATGATTTATGTCTCCTTATTTGAGATTATGATGTCTAGGTATGATTGTTCAAATGGGATTTTTGGCTTCAACTCATTTTATTTTGTGTCTCTTTATATATATTTTTTAATTTGAATCATTGGTACTCTAAGGTGTGTTTCATGTTTTTCAAATGTTGTTCATGTTTATTATCCTTGATTGAATCAACCACTAAACCATATTTTTATTCAGTCTATCTTGTAGGATGTTTGACCTATTGATTATATTGTTTAACAAGCTTAGAAAATAATTATAGATGTACATCCCAGAGTATCTAAATAAAGGGATCAATCATTGTATTTAATGTGTGAGCATCCACCATTCGTTAATTGTATGAATGAACCTCAAAAGGATGTGTAATGGAATGACAAGATTGATTACATTTTTTATTTCCATGATACACCTGAGATTTTCAATGTTATGATCCCGACATTTAGATTTGAGGTTCCGAACAAGAATTGTATGAATTCCATGGTATAGGAATAGAAGTATGGGGGATTATACTATAAGGGTTTAAAGAATACCTTCTTTGCTATAGTTTTTTATATAGTGACTGTTGATGTTTTAGAAAATAGAGTTACTCACTTTTAAGTTGGGACATAATTTCTTATCAATGTATGCCAATCATTTTCCATCACATGTATCTATATATGATGATGAATTGGTTAAAAGACAAACAAAATAAAATATTTCTAAATAAGAAAAGAGTACAAAATTCGGAAGGAAATGAATTTATTAAAATTGTTTTTAGGTAATAGTATGAAATCAGTTGGGTGGTTCTCCATCCAAATATTTTCTTCTTCACCTCCCTTATTTGAAATTCCATCAACCACCTTTTTGCCTCTTTCAAAGAATGAGTGAATATATTATTAATATGTGATAGTTGTTATAGGAAGATGATCTGTCTTGTTGTGAGGTTCCACACAACATGAATAACTCCATTAAGATGGGCCTGAAAAATGTGTGATATTTCTA
Organism: Viscum album; assembly: GCA_963277665.1. Taxonomy (NCBI): domain Eukaryota; kingdom Viridiplantae; phylum Streptophyta; class Magnoliopsida; order Santalales; family Viscaceae; genus Viscum; species Viscum album. Next base: position 143,655,693 of record OY728133.1, on the reverse strand, counting down.
TTTTGATCCAAACATCATTCCTTCTATTTTTTCAATGACACTAATTGAAATAGTAAAATTTTACATATCTACTTAGAGGGAGTAAGAAAACCAACACGTACTATAACAATATCCACGAATACATCCATTTTTATTTCCATACATTATACATAATTTTGCTAGTAATTGATTTCCCATCGAGGAACCATACACATTTATGTTGATCCAGTCGGGTAGGGGATGTCTCTTTAAAACCAATAGAACACGTTCTGGCTAGTTTTATCTTACATTAATTCCAATCAGATGATGGATGATAATATCCTCGATATAATTATAGAAGACACTTGTTTGAAATATTTCTGCATCCTTTCTTGTGATGCTGGTCTTTATTTTAGATTTATGAAGATGGAAATGGTTATTATAAATAATGATATCATTTCATTCATACAAAATAAAATTAATAATTTTGGTCATGGTGTCAAATAAAATCTGTTCAATTTTTGAAGAGGCATCCATATATGTGAATATCTATAGATGTAGAAGAATGGAGTCTAAACCATTCTCTTTATGAAGAAAAAATTCATAAATATTAATCCATAATGACATTGTTTTATGAAAAGTTATGAAATTATGGTCTGCATTCTCTCTGTGTTTATTTCACATATGACATATTGAATAATGTCGAATACCAAATAACTGATGTATAAAATCAAATGGAACCCTATTGTGAGAAACGTTTTCATATCAATGTGAATCTGGAAGGTGCAACCCATTATTTAATGAAGCAATTTAACCATGAGAAATCATGTATGATGTTAATGAAATTATGTTTATATTAATGTTTAGATATTATCATTACATTAAAAGGAGGTTCCCAACCTAATAAATTGTCCGTGTTTTAAATTTTGTAGTTGTTAATAACCATAGTGATTTCATCAGGTAAATATAAATCCAATGAACTAATGATTTCATTTATAGAGATGTTAATATCCATTGTTAGAAGCATATGGTCAATCATAGAGTAATGAGTGTAACCATTCTAATTACACAACCTTGATTTCAGATAATATATTTTATTATCTATACTTCTCTAGTGAGACAAATTTTAGAAAAAGTGTGTTTTTATTAAAGATCTGATATAATAGTTCATATTTAAAAAATATATATTTATTTGATTTTATAAAACCTACCACTATTTAAATAAATGGATAATGATTTAATGAGTATGATATTTAGAGTTATCATTCCATGTAGAGATTTATTAAAGGATATAAGGTTTTTTATATAAGAAACACTATTTTTTAGGGCTGTGCAAGAATTAAACTAGGGAACCATGTCAAGTTTCTTCTTGAGAGTACATCCACTCCAGGATAATTTTTTATTCTAGTTTTGAGTTTTTTGATGGAAAAAATAATCCATTTATAAACCATTATAGATTTTTTTTTGAAAAAATGGATTGTTAGACAAGATATATCTTCAATGCTATAGATAGTTTTCTACTCTTCCAGGAAGAGAGTTAAAAAATAATCTCGTCACTAATATTGTAATTATATGTTCCATTTGGATTTCCCAAAAAATTCAGATGTCCAATGTATGTGAGGAGTATAGACCTATCTTTTATTATAGGTCCACTCATAATAACATATTTCATAGATTCATGGAAATGTTTTCCAATGAAAATTGAATATTTGTTCTTGTTAATTTATTTTCAATACAAATCATTATAGTGATAAGAGATCACATTATGAATTTTTATGTTTATTTTGTCTCCCTATAAAAATTGAATAATATCACCTGCATTCAAAAAATGTGATTGAACAATAAGGGTTCTAAAAGAAAATAACTGGTTTAATTGTACACTGATTAGCCGAAGTAGTGATATGTATACTGAGATACTCCTCTTCAATAAAAAATTGGTTGGCAGAGATGGGGTCACCCATTATTAAACCTTTTTAGCAGACAATATGTGCCTTTTCTCAACCATTATTCAAAATATCAATGGTGTCATAGCTAATGAGTGTTTCAATTCTAGTCACAATTGTGTCATTAACTTAAGTTTTTGGGAACATTGAAAATGAAACGAATTCCAATGGTGTCAAATAAATATGGATGTCTATCTAAATGGAAACACTTTCCACTCATTGATCATTTTTATCATGATTGTACTTCTCGCGGTCATTCATATGAAATATTGGATATTTTGACCATTGATGAAGCCAAATTGGTTTCGCGAGAAAATTTTATTAACCATAGAAGACGATATAATATCGATCAGTTTAGAAATAATTATATAAATAGTTTTAATAATATTAATATTCCAGAAATTTTGAATATTAGAGAAATTATACACATTTGGAATTAAAGAGAGAAATTGAGTATTAATACCATTTGGAAGGTAACCACTAATAAAAATGGATTTTACCATGTGAGAAACATTAGTGAGAACCGTCTACCTATAGAGATAAAAATAATTAATTGGGAAACAATCAACACATGGTTCACTATCAGTTTACATGCCAAATACAGTACATTTAATAAAATTATCAATAGGAACACTAGTTAAAAAGTTATTATCATTGTCTACAATAATGAGGGGATTGATATCAGTATTTATTTCCTGATTAAGATTAGTTCCATTAATAATGTTATTAAAATGTGTGACAACAAGATTGGATAAGGCTTCCTCATTATCAATGATGTTATCCCCATCTTTAATAATAGTATTGTCTTTTCTAGATTACCATTTTCTTTGCAGATCATTGTAATAATTAGAGTCTATTTTTCTATCATTAAGATAATTATTTTTCAAGGCATTATTACAAATGTTACCATTTAATTTAAGAATGGTTCTTAACTTAGTTATATGAACAATTTCATGAGTCAAATCTATAAAAATATTATAGTTTTTTGAATCCACCTCAATTTGGTTGAAAGCGTTTTCTAGGGATTTAATTTCCAGATGAGATTGATTAATTCATCTCCCATTCCAATATTTTTGCATTTTTTAGAATTTATAGTTCCATAATATTGGAAAAGGAATAATTGTTAATTTTAATTAAATTAAATGTATCACTGAAAATATTATCAAAATCTGCTACCATAGACCATGAATTATTAAATATAAAAGGATAGAGTATTTTGGAGTCTCTAATGTTGAGGAACACTAATACAGTATGATGAACCAAAATATAGTCTACGAAAAGTAATAATGGAGACTGTATTCCAAATATCAAGAGTTTGGATGTTCTGAAATATTTATATAGTTTAATAGTCATGATATTATTATTATTCCTTCTATAATAAGTATATATAGAACCAACATGATTGAAATCAAATAGGTTTTTGTCTTCCATACAATTTTTAAACTCCTTAGATAATAAAATTGAGCGTGAGGGTCCCATATTTTCACTAGGTCCAGGAATATAATTGAAATCTCCAATAATGATCCATGAGGATTGAATAGTGTTGTTTATCTAATGATATGTGATTCCCAAGATATCATCTTTCATTGTATCAATTATTTTCTAAAAAAAATACAAAATATGTGAGAGATCTGTAGAGACAGATCACATTTAATGGATTGATAATGGATATTGTACATATGATCATTACATAAAGAGGCATGAGAAGACACCAAAAGCGAGTCAGAGGATCTATTTTAAGATGAAACACCAATTAGTTGTAATTATATTTTTATGAAATTATATCTAGAATCATAATTAATTTTAGGCACATATATAGAAAAAGTCATTGGTTTGTGAGAAGATAAAAATATTTTTGAGGTAATGATAGTTTCATGGATTGAAATACCATAATAATTATAAACCAAAATATTCATTTATAAATAATTTTTTCATTGAGCCACAGTTTTTTAGCTCATAATGATTTCCCCCTTGTGGATCTCATAAGAGGCTCGATTGATTTCTCCTCGACCATGGGTGAATTATTTTCCTTCAATTACATGAAATGTTTAGGGGATATAACATTGTCTTTTTTTACATGTTAGATTTCCTCCCTTATTTTTATACATTTCACCAATGAATTTTTTATTTTTAATTTTTTGTCATCATATTGTATATGGTTTGTGTTTTCATAAATATCTTTTTTCGTTGAATTCATCCAATATGATATTTCATTGGATTCATCATCGTCAATTTTTCTGTTGTGATGTGTCGGAGATCCTCATCCATGTTGTACATACAATGCATTGGTTTAATGAATTATTTCTTGTGCTCATATGAATATGGAGGACCTCTTGAATGGAAATAGGAAGTTGGATAGTCATGGTTAGGGGAGGATCCAAAGGCATGTGGTTTTTAGTAACCTATTGATATATAATGCCTTCTATTTTAGCATAAACAATATCATAAATGGTGGCAGTGGATTTGAATATTAAATCTGTAGAGGTAAGAAGTGCTTAAAGTCTGCCACCATTGGTTACAGAAGACAGATGGTCCAAAATTAGGACCTGAACATTATCGATATATCATATAATTGAGTCCTTAATAGGTTGGGAAATATCATAGTCTTCTTGCACAATCATCCGGAGAGTGGCAAAAAACAAAGATGATATTTACTTAGATAAACCATGTTCATCTCTATCAATATCTTCCCTTTCTTCAATTTTATCCCATGATTTCCTAGTGGTTTATTTAAGAATGATGGGTTACCAGATTTCATTTTACATTTTCAAAACATTTCTATTATGGTTTGGGTTTCTCTACAGATTGATTTTGTCCCTCTTCCTTCTCTTAACACTAGTCCATTACATTTTAGTATTAGGATATAAATTCTACATTAAAACACTACAACTCATAATAAATTTTCATATGATCATGTAGTAAACAAAAAATGGTGTAAAATGCCAATAATATATCCTTACCTCTTCCAAATAATAATTTCAAATGCACTAACAATAGGATGTTTTGTTACAAGATACATATCATCCATGACTCATTCCTAAAGACCCAAGTGACCATTCAAGGATCATTGATCAATTTTTAATTTTAATCCTATTCCACATGTGAGATCATTCAATATTATTGTGGGCCAAAAACCCAGATACGACAATGAAAAAGAAAGAAAATATGATCCTTAGAGTTTCCATGTGTAAATGTTTTAAATGAAGAGTCCCTTGTATATATATAAATAACTCCATGATTCAACTGGATGCTACCATATTAACAAACATGGTATAATTCCCCTTGATATTGATTTATTATGTGAACAAACCTTTTCTAAATTTGAATGATTTTCCAATTGCATGATACCCAATAATGGGAAATATGTTGTTTGAGCACATAATATCCCCCCTTTTATTCACCAATATGATAACAGAATCCACTAATGATAGAGTAAAAATACATTTTGTACCTCTAATGATGTTCTTCTAGATTAGTATCTACATTAAAGACTCCATCATCTAGTTTATCAAACATTAGCAGTATCGTTGGAGAAGGTATGTAAAGATCTAAGCCCGTGACAGCATCCATGAAGGATATACCATTGATTACATGGTTTGAATATTTAATGAAATATTTAAGGAGTATTTATCTTCTTATATAATAGGAGAAGTTTTCTCAAATCATCTCCCCCAAGAAGTATCAAAAGATACAATATAGAACCAGATCTATCTCGCCCAAATATAAACATAACCCATATTCATTAATGTTGGGATAGTGAATCAACCATTTGTGATCCATTCTTGAAGCCTCAAAACTGACAAAGTTTATTTCTTTCTTGATACTTTTTGAATGACCAGATAAATTCTTATAAGTACCAGCTGGTTTAGTTACTATATATTAGATTAAATCTTTTTACTATGAATATTTCAAAAAATACTGATAAAGTTGATATTTATATGACGTAAGAGATGAATATAGTATTCATGGTTGTATATTGTTCCCATTATCATCACCTTAGTGAAATTTTTAGTGGAGCACCATGGATGAATAAAATGTGGAAAATCAGTGAATGTGTGGTGGAGGATGTTCTTGGAAGCATGTATAACAACCCTTCCCTTTAATACACACATAAACATGGTTTATTACATAAACTCTTCACTTGATACCACATGGACGATCTAGAGGTCTTCTGTATTTGGGGATTAGGAACATTATATAACAACATAAAACATGAATCACAAAATATTTATTGAAAACATCATTTACATGACAACTACATTCCCACATACATAGCATTGCATTGGATAACCTAAGGGAAGACATAAGAAAAGGATGAGATATAAATCCCATTAATGAAATAAACAAGGAATGACATGAGTAATACAATACATGTTAGAAAATTGGATTATCAATGTAGCACAAGATAAAGATGAACATAAATGTATGATTAATCATGATAAACATAACATAGAGATGTGGCAACAACACCTAACATGGAATTATCATGATCCAAGGATAATTGCACATACAGAATGAGTAAACCCTCATTGCACCTAGAAAACTAGTAAACCATCATTTAACATTAATTAGAGCTAGTAAACACCGATTTCACTTGATGTTTCATCATAATATAGTTCACACAATGCATTGGATCTCTATCAGGGCACACCCTTCATAAAAATTTCATTTCATGCATTAGTGTGGACCATGGATCATAAAACATGGATTCATCATAATTTATTCAACGATAATGGAATATGTAATTAATATTGGAAAATATATAATCAATAATTAAATGTGCATAATGTTGAATATCCTTGATAGATAAATGGGCTTGGTATTCAATACACGTTATCATTTTCCTGGAAAAACACAGTGCAATTTCGGCAACATAACAACATGAGATAAGAATTTATTAAAATGGTTGATGAGAGATGAAGTGTATTTTCATCATATTTACATGAAATTTAAAGAATGGGAGTAATATAGATACATGTTAAAACAATTTTAATTTAATTTAGATTCATAATAAAAAATAATTTCTTGAATGTTAATGAGGAGAGGGAAATTCCTTAATGAATTTTGGTATAGAGACAGGTGTACATGGAAGGATTTAATGAGAGAGAAAGTGGTGTCTCAACATAGTTACATGAAATGAATAGTAATGGGGGCGGGGGTCATATAGATAGATGTACCAACATATGTAATGGAATTTAGATTCGTAATACAAATGAATTGTGTGAATGTAAATGAGGAGAGGGAAATTTTTATGAAATTTCGGCATAGTAAAAATTGTACATGGGATGAATTAAATAGAGATAAATTGGTCTACCATCATTAAAACATAAATAAGGAAGTATGGTTGAGTTTTAAAATCATACCCCAACATTTAGAATTGAAAATAAAAGGACTTAATAATATTAAGAAACACGAATAAAATGAGAAATGAAGGAATCTCTTACTTGGAAGTTTGATCTCAAAGGGAAAGTTGGGGAATGAGGGAGACTTCATGGGATATTGGTTGCCTTGGAAGGATTATAGAGAGAGGAGGGAAGAAGTTAGACAAATTCAAATGTCTTTGATTGATGAGGAAGTGGGAGCATGTGTGGGTTTATATAGGAAAGGATAAGAAATTCATTATTATTTTGTTTTGGGACACCTCACATTAAACTAATCAAAACCACCAACCAGGCAATGGTTTGTTCCGTTTTTTCGAAATGGGAGTAGAAAAAAGTATATTATAATTCTAATGGCCTATCTTCTTAAAATAATAGGGTTTCATATCTGAAGGTGAGTCAAAATCTCAAGGAAAAGAATTTAAAATGCTAAAATGTTTTATATGTCTTGGAGGGTCCACTAAATGATTTTATAATAAATCAAACAAAACCAAAATCACATGAATTTAATGTTAAAACATATATTGACCGAACATAATTTTAATTTTACTTTATTACATCACTATTGGGTCATTATGATGTCATAAAACACATTATATATTTAAACAGTATTTAATTTTTAACCAAAAATTCGATTATGTCAGAAAATTATGAAAAATTTGCGGTTGGATAATTCCGACATCCTGATTCCAAAATAAATATTTGATATTATCAAAGAAATTATAAATATGTGATTTTTTAGTTTTAAAATATAAATAGACATTTATCAAAAATTCACGAATTTTGAAAAAAACAACTTTCAAAACATAATAAAAATTAAAATTGCATTAATAAAAGTATATGATCATTTATATTTAATAAAATTTAAATTATTAATAATATTATACTTTTAAAAATATTATGTAATTAAAAATTCCATTAATTCATCAAAAAATATTTCATTGTTGAATATTTACTAAAAATATTATTGGGACTTTAAAAACAATTTATAATGTATCAATAATAAATTGAATGTATAATCATTATTATGTTAAAAAATTTAGAAATTCATATTTTTTATGTCTGGTTACATAAACCCTTATAAAAACCACATAAGACTGAGGGGTAAGGTGTTCGATGGTGATATATTCTTGGGGTGACTTGGATAACATCTCTCAAGTGGTAATATCTATTAATATTCATTTCACCCGTAGTTGGTTCTACTCAAGAATAACATGTTCTAGCTCGGATTCGTCTTGGTCTATAGAAATTCCCAATGACACCACCTCCTTTCTAATCTCCCACAGATGGGCTTCATACCGGGCATGTCTACAGTATGTGTACATCGCTTCTTCTGTCTATGTTCAATGGATTTGTTAAATTCATATATTTTTATTATTTATTTGAACATTATTCAATGGCTATTTTTTAAATGGTATCAACTCTTAACGAGGTTTTAAAATCCAAAACAAAAAACAAAATAAGTGCATATGTTTAACATAACCATAAAAAGCTATTTTAATGAATCATGATGAATTTTCATTAATAAATTTTTGGGTCATTACAATATTCCCCCTTTAAGAAATATCCACCTAAATATTTCCTTTGGAAACAATAAAATAGATGTGGGGTAACTCTTCTTAATTTCTTCCTACAATTCCCATGTCACTTTTTCAAACATATGGTTTCACCACAACACCTTGAAAAAGGGAATTGTCTTATGCGAAGACCTTTTTCTCCATTAGCTATGATATTCAATGGTTCTTCATCATAAGAAAGATCATCCTCTAATTGTACTTCATATGAAAATTTTACATGTGAAGTGTCTGGTATGTACATTTTTATGAGAGATACATTAAAGACATAATGTTCTTTTTCCATGGTAGGTTGAAGTGCTTGCCGATATGCCACAACCCCAACACGCTCAAGAATCTCAAGGGGGACAATGTACGTAGTAATAAACATACATTTCATTACAATCCTCATGACCTTCTTACATAGAGATATGAGTAGAAACACCATGTCTCTATATTTTAACTTAAGGTCTCATCGAAAATTATCTGCATATCATTTCTATTGACTTTGGTCTTATTTGATATGTTGTTGATTGGTTTACACATTTTCCTCCTTCACATCTACCATTTCTGGTCCTAGAAGCATATGCTCACCGAATTCTTCCTAATTTGTTGGTGTTCTTCACTATTTCCCATAATGATCATATTATGGGGCCATTCAAATTCTTGGGTGGAAACTATTATTGTTGAAGAATTCAACCAGAAAAAGATGTTGGTCCCATATTTATTTGAAGTCCATAAAACATGATCTTAACCAATTCTATTGTTTCAGAATACTTTTATCATATTGTATATTATTTTAAGGATGATAGGCCTTAATGATGTACAGTTCGTTGCTTATAGAATATTGGAGACATCTCCAGAACATCGAGTTTAATCTCATATCATGATCATATATAATATATAGTTGTACTATATAAATCCAAAGAACTTATTTGATGTAAATACATGATATCTAATATAATGATAATTTCTCTAAAATCGAGATAAAGTGAGCTATATTCTTTAGATGATCCACAATAAACCATATAGAATTGTTTTCTATGGATTCTATTGGATGTATAGTGACAATATCCCTGGTATTGTTTTCCAACTTCAATGTTTGTATAGATAATGGTTGCATCATCCCCTTAGACGGTTTCCTCTCATCCTTCATCTGTGTACACACCTAGCACTTTGATGTATATTCAAAAATCTCCATTTTCATATTGTCCCACCAAATTTTTCTTGGAGATCACAATACATCTTTGTGATTCTCGGGTGAATAGAGAATGATGAGCTATGTGCATCATTCTGATGCTTCTTCTTTATCTTTCTATCAGATGATACACATAATCGTGACCCAAATCTCACCATTCCATCCTTGTCATCCTTGAACTCTAAGGATATCCCATTTCTAATAGCTTCCACACTTTTCATAATTTCCACATCTTTTAATTGATCATCCATTAAAGTTTCAAAACATTCTGGTTGAGAAACCATTTGTGAAAGGATTGATGATGTTACCTTAATTATGATTCCCATGCCCATTTTCATCAAATATACGAATATGAGATCCTTTTAAATTCTCATCAATGATATAATTTCTTGGCCCTTAATATATATATCTTTTTCCACCATGTATGCTTTCCAAGGGTGGTAATGGATTGAGCAATAATAATCATCAATCCTCTCAAACCATCTTTGAGGGCACATATTCCACTCTTTTTGTGTAAATATATACATGAGCCTTTTTGGATCCTTGTATTTTTCACACTTTCCTATAAAGCGGTAATACCGCCAAATTACTAATGTGGAAATCACAAAAACCAACTCAATAAATTGTGTTGGATAATTCTTTTAATGAAAATTCAATTTCCTTGAAGCATTGACAATGAATTTGTCATTTTTCATCAACACAAAGCATATTCCCTTCTTCAAAGCATCACTGAATACCATAAAATGTTCTCCACTTGTGGGTAATGTGAGCACGAGAACAGTGATAAGCCTCCTTCTCTACTCCATGATGATTTATTCTCATTCATAACTCCATGAAAACTTTACTCCCTTCTGAGTTAACTTGGTTTGTGGGTTGGACAATATTTCATCATTTCTCACAATCTGTCAATAATATCCATCTAACCCCAAGATGCATCAAATATCAGTTACTGATGTTGGCCTCGACCATCCCTCTATTGAAACTGCCATCAAGGGATCCAATGATATCCCATTTCTTGTGATGATATGGACCAAAAATGAGACCTACTTCTACCAGAACTCACACATACTATATTATTCTTTGATCTTCTCCATTAACAATTTCTCCAGTACATTTATTAGTTTCTCTTTATTATCCTCCTTGGTTTTGGTTTATTCTATTATATCATCTATAATGAATAACTCAACATATTCGAGGTAATTTTTAAAGAATAAATTATTCTTGTCCATGAAGACTGCAGGAGAAATAGTAAGTCTTAAAGTAATTACTATTAATTAATACTTCTTATATCTTGTAGAAAAAGAAGTCTTAGGGAAATCTTCCATCTTCACCCTTACATGATAATATCCCAACAAAAAATCTATCATAGAGAGGTATTGTTCTCTGTGAATGTCATCAAACAAGTAAAAAATTAGTATAATGGGTTACTTGTTCATTATAGTGATTTTTTAAGCTCGTGATAATTGATGGCAATGAACATTTACCCATCCTTCTTCTTCACGAAGAGGACTGGTGCACTACATGGTGAAGCCCTTGGTTGTATAAACCTTGTACCCATATTCTCTTGTTGTTGTTTCTTCACATCCTCAAGAACCACCGTAGCCATTTTATCCAATGTCTTGGATATTGGCATCGCCCTAGGTATATGATCAATTGAGAATTCAAAATGTCTTCTAGGAGGAATACCAGAATATTCCTTGGGAAACACATTAGTGAATTTTCTCATAGTAGGCATATGTTGAAGGATGGTTACCTCCTTAGACTCAATAATTAGAGACAGATATTAAATCTCATAGGGAAATAATATCCATACTTGAGAATAAGGATCTAAATAAGATTCAACTATTTTCCATTCACTTGTAAATAATTGGTGGTCAATTCTCTACATGGAGAGTGATTTCACACTCATGGATATTTATGTTTGCTATATATAATGAAATCCAATCCATGAAGATAATTTCATATAATTCCCCCAGAGGGAGTATGATGAGATTCTCCAAGAATTTCAATCAATCAAATATGACAGTGGAGGAGTTATATTCAGGGTATGCAATGATTTCCCCATTTATCATACTCACCAACATATTTACTTATAATATTTTTTGCGGTGTTTGGATTGTTCTACTAAACTTTTGTGATATAAAAGAATTCATAGAACCTGAACCAAAAAGTACTTTTGTGATTATTGAATGAATAACTAGAATAACTGTCACCAATTAGTTTTTATGGTTATCATCAATGGTAGTAATGGAAATTTCTCATCCTTGATTTCTTGGAGGTTGTTGGTAGCCCCAAAAAACAATTGGCTTATGGAAATGATTTTCAAGGTGTCCCATTTCATTGTAGATGATGCAATGAGAAATATGTTGAGATTCGAATGAAGTGTTCCCCTCCTCTATTGTAGCTATGTGATTATGTTTCCAATAGTTAATAGTTATGTTCCATTATCCTCAACACCTAACACATTTCCACACCCCCTTTTGGATATTTCGAGGGTGTTTAATTCCCCACCTTAGGCAAGTGGGGTGTTTGATTTTCATAGCAGCATTGGATTTATCCATAAAACCCCTAGAATTGAAATCCTCCTTATGCTTCATTTCCCCATGATACAGCTGAGATTCTTCATTCCCCATTTCAACCTAGAGAGCAAATCAGACAATTTCCTCATAGCTATCGAAGTCATGGATCACCAAGGATTTCCCAGGCTCGGTTTCTCCCCATCAAAGAAGTGGACATCCTTTCATTCGGGGGTAACGACAATTCCTGTGGTGTATTGTGCTAGCCTTGTGATGTTTTCCTCATATTCTCCAATATATTTGTCATATTTTTGTTTGAGGGAAAGGAATACCCTTTCCATCATATGTCAGTGGGTGCGTAGAAAATATTTGTTTGAAAACATTTTTAGGAAATCATTTTATTTCAATGCCTCGATCTCTTCCACAAGATTTTTTTTATTGATCAATGTCCCACATTGATCTGATTCACCATCCATACCATAAGAAGCAAGAAAAACCTTATCTTGTTCAGAATATTGAAGGATGAATAAGTTCATTTCAATAGATTTGAAAAATATTTCTCTGATTGAGGGATCATATGATCTATTAATAGTATAAGGACTTTGTCTCTTGAAGCTCTTGATAATAACTTTTCTTTCTTATGGGGGATGAATGTTCCTATTGACCCATGTTTCTATTCAAATCATGAGTTAAATCAAAGAGTATCATAAAAAAAATTTGATTCCTGCTCCCATTGGATTGGACATCGAATTAGAATAACCATCACATGGATCTTCAAATCTGTTGTTAGCCCGAGTCCTCCTATTACCATCCTTTCGCTATAATAAAAGGAAACTTGGGGGTAACACCTAAAGGGTAATCCCAAGACCAAACTGGATGACTTATAAATTTATCTTATTTCCTTAACGTATAATATTCAATCAATGTTATCCATGATATACATTCTATCATGTATTCTTAGAGGCATTTATTTAATTTCGTTAATAATTGTTTATACGAAGCTTGTTAATTTATAAAATCATATCCCCAGGAGTTTCATAACCAAGAGGGTAGCATGGAATGTAATCATGTACAAGGATACCCCGAGTCAATCCCAACACTCTTTGTTTGATCTTTCACTCATTGGTACATATGTGCCCGATCCTCCTCTAACTGCTCGTATCTAGACATGGATGTATTTTCTAGATAAAACATTTAAGAAATACTCAACAAAACATAGGGTCTTTTTTATACATATTCTAGTCTCTAAGGATTCAATATGGTTTTCTAATCCTAATACCAAAAATAACTAAACATATCCTCTAATAAAAACTATGACTACCCGAATCATTATTACACACATAAACAAGATGTTTTACATAAAATATTAACATTATACAACATGGAATTTAGAATGGGGTATTGTCTTTTAGGATACAGAAAATTTTATGACAACATAAAACATGAAACAAAATATCATTATTGAAAACATCCTTTACATTAAAACTGCATTCATTAATACTTAGAATTTCATGGGATAACACTGGGACATGCATAAAAAAGGGTGAGCTATAAAGCCCTATAAGGGAATAAATTTTGAATAACTTTAGAAATATTTTTCATGTTAGAAGACATTCATATCAATGAAGACAAGGAGATACATGACCATAAAGGCATGATAAGTCCTGATAATCACAACATGGATATGTGGCATCAACATTTAACATGGAATTATCATGAGCCAAGCCTCATTGCACATGGAGGATGAGTAAACACTAATTTAACTTTAATATGAATGTGTATACACCCATTTCCCATGAAATATCATGACACTATACTTTACCAAATGAATTGGATAACTATCAAGGGACACTATTCTTAAAATTTTCATTTCATTCATAAATGTGACATAGGGATCATAATCCATGGATTCATCATTATTCATTTCGTGATAAAGGAATGTGGAATTCATACATGAATCTCTATAATCAATAAGTAAATGTTCACCAAGGTGAATACCCTTGATAGATAAATTTTCATGGTATTCACTACATTATGACTTTGGCTTGGAAAAACGCGGTATAATTTTAGGAGCAAAACGATGTGGCATAATAATTCACAAAAATGGTTGATGAGAGAGAAAGGGGTATCTCATCATAATTACATGAAATGGACAGTAATGGGGTCATATAGATACATGTCCATAAAATTATAACTGATTTCAGATTCATAATAAAAATTAATTTCTTAAATGTAGATGATGAGAGGGAAATTCCTTAAGGAATATCAATATAGTGACAGGTGTACGTGGATGGATAAAATTAGTGAGAAAGAGGTTTCTAATTATATTTAAATGAAACGTAATTTAATATTGTCATATAGATACAAGTCCCAATATATATAATGGAATTTAGATTCATAATACAAACAAATTACTTGAATGTAAATGAGGAGAGGTAAATTCCTTATAGAATTTTGACATAGTAACAGGTGTACAAGGGAGGCATTAATTTTAGAGAAAGAGGTTTCAATTCATTAATAAATAAAAAGGGATGTATGTTGGAGGAGAGAAATCATAACCCAAAAATTATAATGGAATATTAAAGCACATAACAATATTATGAAGAATGGATTAAATTAGAGAGGAATGAATCCCTTACTTGGAAGTGTGATCCCAAAGGATTGGGAGGGGCTCGAGAGAGGATTCCTTGGAGATTGGGGCGCCTTGGGAAGATTATAGATATAGGATGGAGGAGGTTTGAAGAAAACCAATTGATTTAAGTGAAGTGGATGTGGGATCATGGGTTGGTTTACATAGGAAAGTTGAAGGAATTATTTATTATATAGGATTGGGACACCTCACATTAAACTAATCAAAACCTCATACTATCCCATGGATTATTCAAGTGGTTATTTTCCAAAGGGAAGTGGAAAAAAATACTTTATAAGGACAATGGCCTAATGTATTTAAATAATTGGGTTTCTTATGTAGAGGTGAGTCACACTCTCAGGGAAAACATTTTAAAAAGATAAAATGTTTTATAAGTCTTGGAGGGTCCACTAAATATTTGAAAAATAAATTAAACATCCCAAAAAGCACATTATAATAATGTTAAAAAAATGGCAAAAAATTAAGTTTATAATATTTTATTACATCACTATTAGGTCATTATTATGTCATGAGAAACTTTATATACATAAACGTTATTTAATTTTTACCAAAAAATTTGACTATCTCAGAAAATTATGAAAACATTACCATTGTATATTTTAGACAATCTGATTCCAAAAAAATACTCAATTTATCTAACTAATTTTATAAATATGTGAATTTTTACTTTTAAAATAAAGATCAACAATTATTGAAAATTCAAGGGTTTTGACAAAAATTACATTCAAACAATAATAAGAATTTCCATTGCATTCAAAAAATTATATGATCATTTATATTTAATAAAAATTAATATAATCATAAGAATTTTTTATTAAAATATTATTTAATTAAAAAATCTGATAATTCCTCAAAATAAATTACTTAGTAGAATATTAACTAAAAATACTATTTGCGCATTGAAAACTATTTACAAAGTTACAATATTAAAATGAATGTATATTCCTTATTATATACAAAAATATTGCACATATTCATAGTGGTATGTTATGGTAACATAACTCCTTGTAAAACACACATAAGACCGACGAGTATGTTGTGCGATAGTGACTGACTATTTGGGTGGCTTTGATAACATCGCTCAGGTGGTGAAAACAATTAACTTCCACTTATCCCTCATTCAGTTCCACTCAAACATAATGCGTTCAATATAATCTTGGGATTGATCAAGAGATAATCCCAATTATGCCACCTCCATTCCGAGCTACGAATAATAGGCTTCATATTGGGCATGTCTACTGGATGAGGCCATTATGTCTATTGTTTGAGTAAATTGGATTTGTTAAAGACCAATATTTATAGTAATCATGTTATCAATGTTCAACCGCTATATTAGAAACAATTAAAACTCATAATGGAATTTTAAATTCCAAAACATAAAATTAAATAAGTGTATACATTTTACATTACCATGAGAAGGACATTTAAATAGACAAATTGGAATTTTAATTAATGAATTTTTGGGTCGTTACAGCATGCCTCATGGGATGCTTTATTTGTTGCTAAATTTTTTAATTCACTTTATATCAGTGTGGAATTTCTAGACATACATGAAGTTCTAATACATTACCTACAATGTTATGAAATAGTTGTAGAAATTATGTTCATATGTAACAATTATATCATTATATATCTACACCACAAATGTTTTTCCAATCAACTACTCCAAAGGCTAGTATGTTAAATTTAGATGCTGCTATGACTATAGAGAACATGTTATAGGGATTAGTAGTGAAGGAAATTTACATGTTTGATGAGTTTTGGATGGATGTAGATATTGTTCTGGTGCCAGCGAGTGGTAATGTCTTTATTACATCTTATATAGTGATTACATTATTTGACAATAGGGATTCATAAAAGATTATATCAGGTAGTTTATTTATAATGAATATAACATTATTGAAAATCATTTAACATTTTTGGGATTAAACGACAGCTCTTGGTATGAATAAATATAATATTTTTTTGACGTTTTGGTCCCCAACTAGTCTTCATTTCATTATTAGTCTTCTAATTTATTTTTTCTATATGGATTTGTTTGAAATCATCATCTGGTATGATCAAAATATTTCTTATTAGGTTGAGGATGAATCATACCATATTGTTATCTTATTCATTTATACCAATAGTTTCTCGTAGTTGTTTTAAGAAGACTTGGATCCATTTTATGGTCATGAAGAACCTTACTACAAAGAGGTCAGGATTCTTTTTTATACTGAATCAGTTATTTCTAATAGACATTGTTCTATTTTTTATCCTCCAACTAATTTTTGATTGTTACATGATGTTTTCCAAATTTTATCTTCTTAGTTAATATATAGAGGAAAGTATAGCTAATTAATGAAATGGGGTTAGGAAAACATACGATTTTGATAGCTTCTTATCCTATAGAACTAGTGAAGATGAAAAATATCAGGATTCAATTTTATGATATAGTGGTGAAGGGTTTTTTCACCATATTTTATTACGATGTGCACCCCAAATGCTCTTTTCTAAAACATAACATATTTTTCTCTGATTAGGTTTGGGAATTTTGGAGATAAATTTTGAAACAATTAAAAAAATTTATCCATTGCCACATGTGAATGATTTTTTATTAGATAATGGGTCCTAAGAGTGTTTTCATGGGTTATATTTTCTTAAGTTTTCATTATCTAATTGTTTATTAGTCTGATATGTTTTATACGGATTTCAAGAGTATGTATAAAAGTTATGTATATAATGGGATTTTGTTTCGTGTCACTAATAATCTAGTAGTTTTTATGAATTTTCACAATTGAATATTCCATTAGTAACTTGACACTTTTTGGTAAGTGTTTTTGGATGATAATTTGGGTTGTTAAATATCTAATCTCGAGCATGAGCATTATATGAGTTATGTTATGAAATTCAGATGATGCATCATTTGTTTGTATGTATTTAAAAATTAAACATATGTATTCAAGAAGATATATCTATAGGTTATATGTTTATATATAATTTATTATTAGTTGATCTTAATAGGGTAATTTCAGTTTAATAAATGTTAGAAACGTTGGATTTCATTATTATTCAGTGCTTCCTCAATATTGTTGGAAAAAAATGATAGATTTTCATGAAGATACCACACATTACATCACATTTTAATTTATTTTAATTGGAATGTAGAAGAATATACATTGGATGAAATGTATTAATCTTCTTTTTGAAGAGTATATAATATTTCTGACATCCGCTATAATACCGATCTCACATGAGTCTGATATGGGTAATGTGGATTTCAGGGATGTTTCTAGATCTAGATTGGGTTTCATAAAAAGGAAGCATCCTCATGTGGTTTCTTATGAATATCATAAGGATAAACTTCATGATATATTTTAGTAAACTCATAATAAATATATTTCTTTAGTTATAGTTATATTTATATGTTGGATATTTTTCGTGGGATAAGATCAATATTTTTTTAACACAACAGGTTTTAATTTATACTCTATATAATATAAATAAATAATATAAAGATTTTCTTGGTGGAATACCATTTTATTTGTGAATATTATAACACCTATACACAAGGTAGTGGGAATGTAATTTTATATTCTCTTATATTGAATGTTTACTCAGAAGCAATTTTGGATTTGAAGGAATAGTTAAAATTTATGGGGTATTTTTCTTAGTTTCAACTAGATAATCATGAGAATATTTGATGGATGGTTTTGAATAGTATTTATTTATCATAAAATCTTCATGTGCCTATTTACAGATTCATTCATTATACTACTTGCCTAGAAAAATTATAATAAACCTTCTATGGTTGGGAGATTGTTTTTGGTTGGTCTATATCTTTAGATGGTATTCTCATTTTGAGGGATCATTTTGTCATCCCAATATTGTAGAGGAGGTCATTTTTGAGTAATAGTCATTGTTATTCAATGAATTATTATATCAGATATATGAATATTTATTATGACATTATACATTTTTTATGTTGGCTGATTATAATGCTTGACATTGTGGATTATGTGTCATGCTGCCAAACATTCCAACAAGTTAATGTAGAGCATCTAGAACCATATCCTTTTAATAATCCTATTCTAGTAACGGTTGTTAAAAGGGGTGAGGTATCCATTGAAATCATATTTATATTATATTTGACTCCTGGAGGGTGTAATTATAATTGGGTTGAAATAGATCAATTGACAATGTTACACATTTAATTTTGAAAAATGAATGCACAAATTTTAATGATCATGGTAAGATGTAAATGTAGGAAATTGATATTTCACATGATTTTGTTATATATATGTATTCTAAATTTACATTAAGATTATAGACGAATATATATGATGTGATGGGGACTCAATTCTAATTTTTAATAACATAACATCGATAGACATATATTCAGAGTGAGCATGGTATTCACAACATGGAGGATATTGTAATGACTCATTCAATAGTTGTCCAGAGATAGTTCCATAAAATATTACATTATAGTAGAATAATAATCATATACTAATTATTTTTTTGGATTTTTTGAATCGTAGATGATATAAATGATACCAATTTTACATTGGGAAAATAAAATATTCAATAATGATAGAAAAATCCTAGTATCCTTGAAACTCATTCCAGTAATTTATCTACATATATTGGGGAAATGAAATAATGTAAGAGTGATAAAAATGAATAATAAGGATTAATTAAAGTTGAATGTTGAAAAAATAACAAATATATAATCAACACAGTATGATAAATGAGTAAACCACATTATAATTAATATATTAATTTATCATAATATGGATTGAAACAACTATGTTCAGATAATACAATTTATGTAATCACATGAATATGAAAATTGACAACATAAATTATAAAAAATAAATTAATAAAATGGAATAAAAATTATTACAAAATTCATAATGTTGGCCATATAAACAATCATTTACATTCCTCAATATATTTATTGTCGAGACTAACCAATAACATAGATTAAGACTCCAGGTAGAAACCCATATGATTTTGACAATGGATTTGTCTCAAAAGAATACTGATGAATTAAGGGGATTACATTAAAAGGGCCCCAAAATTTTTTATATTTGTCATAAACATTCCCCATATATTTCATAGTTAAAAAATAATAATAAAGCATTTTCCTTATCGAATATCATTATATAGAAAAGGATAATAATTTGGCAATTTTTCACCAAAATGTACTATAACATTATATGTAAAGCCCATTTGTAAAAATGGTATTTGATTTATGAAATAATAATAAGATAATAAAATAACACTTATATTAATATAAATTTTATTCGTAGTGAATAATTTTTACAATGAAGATATCATTTCCATAGAAATTTAGAAATCATTAACGGACGTGAGATTGTTTGATAACTTTTACCCCTTGAAAATTTTCATGTCAAATCAACTTGGATGAAATAATTCGAAATGGAATATAAAATAACACATAAATTGAATTAATCATGATATTAAATGTCATAGGAGAATTATATATCCCACAGTAATTGGAATTTTTCCATTACAACAAATAAAAAATTGTGTAATGTAATTTTAGATAAAATCCCTTAACGACTTTGTAAATTTTGAGTTATAGACATTATGAATGAGAGAATAAAAAACTTATAAGTAAAATAAAATATTTTCACAATAATAAACATAATATAAATACAATATTACTATATACCCAACACAAAATAAATTATTCTGGAATATGACATGTGTCTCATGATAGTAAAATGTGAGAGAAAAATTGCATACTATAGGATTTCTATTGGTTGAATTCTCAACAAACTATTGTATAATTGTGTTATGAATATTATTAA
This sequence comes from Viscum album, assembly GCA_963277665.1. Lineage (NCBI taxonomy): Eukaryota > Viridiplantae > Streptophyta > Magnoliopsida > Santalales > Viscaceae > Viscum > Viscum album. The sequence goes on along the minus strand of OY728133.1, from coordinate 143,634,678 downwards.
CATATAAAATTACAATATTAAATTTTATAATATCATATATTATCCTTTTAAAACATATAATCATCTGTTTGTTAATAATCAGAGATTATTATAACGATTCCATGTATAAACTTCCATGTTTTTCTCATATGTTTTAATTGTTTTTTTGTTCACATTTCATTGATAATTATTTCATAATTTCAATAATGGAATAAATTATTTAAATATTATATATAATCACTATATATACATTTATGTTAGTCCATAAAATTTTATGATAATAAATGGTACACGTCATTCATGGAGATGGTAGGTGGTACGTAGACAATAAATTTGTTTCCATATGATCTTAATTTTTAAAGCATTAAAAGTAAATTATATACAAATATTATCATTAGAATATCATTTAATTTAAAAATATATCTAATATTTTTATTAATACCATAATTTATATTCCATGTAATGAATGAATGAATTATATATTCTCACGAGGCGATAGTCTAGTTAAAACAGAAGGGACACTATAATATTCCCAAAAAATGTAATGAATGAATTTATGTGTAATATAATAATTAAATAATATAGTAACATTAAAAATATAAAATATAACAAATATAATTTAAAAATCTATCATTATTTCTAACATTTAATTTCTGTAATGGAATAATGAACGACATCAGTTCATGAGGCAGTAGTCTACCATCACACAAATTTTGATTTTATTACAAATTTGATTGATGTGTGTGAAGTTGTTTATATTAATAATTACATAAAATTTTAAAAATACTAATTATAACAATATTATAGTATAATAATGGTTAATATATATTAAAGGTTGTGGATAAGAAAGTAAAAAAAATTATATTAGAAGAACATTTACTCTTCTTTGAGTATCCTCCTTAGTTTTCTCACTTAAACCCTCAATGTTTTATTTTTTACCCAAAATAATTATTATAGTATGATGATCGGGATGTTGGGATGTTATTTTGGAAGGGTTTGTTTGAGAAACATTTCATGGGATGTGTGCATACAATTAAAGAGTGAGTTACCTTTTATATTTTAGAATGACTGACTATTTTGTAAATACACTACAATATTCATTATTTGGTGCTTATATCTACCCCTTGTGGCACAAAATTTTATTAAAAAATTATTTATGTGATTATTTGGTTAAAACACACTTCTATGTCATAAAAATATGTTCATTTTTTTAATGATTCCCCATTACATCAATATTTCCCAACTTTTCCTATCTTGTTTTTATTAAGGTAATTATTTTTCAAAACCATGTAATTGATTAATTAATACTATATAAATATGAACCATATAAAAATATTTAGACCCAAAAATTATTAATATTAGATATACTTTTAAAAAAATTACCATGTGTGCCAGAAATTAATTTTTATAGAATTTCATTTAATGCCAAAAAAAATATTACTTTATCATTAATTGTGCTGTAATTTTTTTATTATTTTGTTTAATATATTATCATAATAGAACATAATTTTTCCAATTACTAGAATATTTTTTATATTTATGATAAATTAAAATTCACTTGTTAGAATATATTATTTTTTGTATTCTTAAATGAGTTCAAAAAATATCATTAATTTAAATTTTGACATTATTTATATAAATTAAATTTTAAAACATATACCACAATTAATGAATTTGGATATATTTTGTTAAAAAATATTCAAATCCAATATTCCACAACAAAATTAGTTTATTATACTACTTTATTCAATTTACCTCTCATATAATATTTTTTTCATTAATTTATTTTTGTTATATATTAACTAAATAATTATTGTGTTGGTATTTATGGAGTTTTAAAATTAATTATTTAATCTATGAAAATTAATTATAAATTATTATGATGAAAAAAACATTTTTATTAAAGAATAATAAATATATATGAACATTTTTTCTACCAATCCCAATAGATTATAATAATTAAATCAAATGAAGGTTACTTTCTATCATTTCCATTACACAACTAATTACATAGGTCACATTCATGTAATATTATCCAACTAAACCAGAAAAAATAACAAGGATATATAGCTAGAAATATGGTTATCCATGGGGTATTGTAAAATTCTTTAGGTTGTATTGAAACTTATATTCTTAGTTCTACCACAATGAAAACCCATTTTTACATTAATTCCTAAAATTTATTCTAATTATATTCACAAAATATTTTGGTCAGAAAATAAGAAGACCATATATAATTCCCAAGGATTCCATGATATGATTCTGTTTGAATAATATAATTGCTTTTGGTATACACAACATTGATTTCTAGTACACCATGACGAATCCAACTAGCCTTTTAAAAAGATATTATGAATAGTGATACCCACTTTGTTACATTTTGTAACTTTTATTTTTCAAATTAGACATATTTTATGCATTATAAATATCAAGATTGGCATAGGGTGATATTTTTATTTATTTTTCTGAATGCATTCAATATTTATTAAATACTGAAAAACACTGCGTTATTTTTTAAAAATGATTTTTTAATATAGGGATTTTTTTTATATTTAAAATTATTTTCATTTAAAAATATAGACATATTTCTTATATTAATCTAATTTAATTCATTAGAGTCACTTTATAATAATATTATATATTTAAAAATTTATTGATCTTTTTAACGTCTTTTACCCACCTATGAGGTACAATAATTTTTTTTATAAAATCTAATTTTACTGCTTCTGTGATTTGAATTTAGAAAATCCTACACACATAGTCCTCATTAATATGTAAAATTTATTTCAATAGAGAGAAAATATTTTATGATTAAAAGTATTATTAGATTTTTATTTAACATGGTTAAAAGTAAATAGGGTAATTTAATGTAAATGTAATATTTAAATTATCCCAAAACATGTCCAAATCATATTGGGTAAGTGTATTTCTACTAAAAAACCATAGTATAAAGTAAGATACTTTTTATCCATTTAGGTATGATTAAGAAATTTATTATATTTTATTTAAGGAAGTGTTAATATGTTTAATTAAAATTATATTAACTGAACCATTTTTTAATATTCAGTTATACATTAAATATTTATTATATAACAGAAAATATTTCCTAAAACATGTTATTTTATTTATAAAATTTAGACATTAAATAATGAAATATATTTACGACATAATGATGACACAATAATTACCTTCTTAATGAAATATTAAATAAATGATATTATAAATTTTAAAATAAAAGTAAATTGAATCTCTGGACGTAATACCCAAATTTTATTTGTAAATATGGCAGGTTAGGGATAATTCAATATATATTTTAGAACATATAATTTTTTTATGAATTTAACAAAAACCAAATACTAAATATTTTCAAAATTGACATAAATGAGTTTTTAAAAAAAAGTATATATTATTAAATGATATAATATTCATATAAATCTACGATTATAAAATTTACTTAGATAAGGATGGATATTTCATTAATTAACTAGTTGATGTTCACTTTGATTTTATTGTCTGTTTATTAACCATGTAATATAACAATACAAGAATACAAGGTAAATGTTAAACTATTTAACTAAGTGTTAAATCTAAAAAAAATAGTTTAATATAGTTACCTAAACATGGATAAAACCAATTTGATTATATTTTTTTATACCCATCCCCTTTTTAGAATTGAAATAAATCATAATTGGAGATATTAGAAACCAAAAATGATTTCATAATAAATTAATATTTCATGTTCATCATAAAGTGACCCTCATATCTCTTATAAATGGGTACTTCCCCATCACATAAATCCACACCTACAAATCCATTTTCCAAGACCAACAGTTGAAAAAATCATTTCCAAACTACCCCCACATAATCCTAGCGGACATAACTTGATAAAAAATCCAACCAATGGATCACTTTGGTTCAAATTGAAAGAACGAACCCAAAAAAGAAATAATAATTTCATCGCATCATTGAATGTATTTTTCTTCTTCCACTTCATCATTTTTTGTTGTTTCCAAACCAAAATAATAATTACAAAAACTTCAACATACATAGATGTTATTATAAATATGGTACAACTATATTCATTATTCTACTCATCCAATGAATGAAAATATCACCACATGCCTTTGTACGGCTTACCGTATCCACATAGTGGTGTTGATTTTTATTCAGTGCATCGTTATTTATATAGGTATAATAATGTGTATAATTTATGTAAATAATAAATATAACAACCTTATGATTCTGTATATATAATATACCATCTAATTATATATTATTTCACCATCAATAGAATGATATTGTTCCTTGTGCGTATATATGGCTTAACATCTCCACTACTAAATGAGATTTCATTTTTCGTCGTATCCATTGAAGAATAATTTTAATTAGATGAAAAATAATTTTTTTAAAAAACTTAATATTATTTGGGATGGGAATCAAATACATCCTATCCATAACAAACATGACTTAGGTAACAAAATAGATAAAGTAAAACGATTATGTTAACACCAGAAATAATGATACTACTAAAATATTATTAACAATGCATTAGTAAATAAACATATATGATATCATATTCATGTATTTAGTTCTTGTAATATTAAATAAAAAATCATTAACCATTATAAATGATGTTAAATTACCCTCTACTAAGTAAAAGTACCAGGTAAGGGTAAAAGTTCACAATCTCTTTATTGTCTGAGGTTGTTTATACATATATATCTACTGTAAAATAAAAATAATCCAATTTGTGTTTCGTAAAAATTTAATTCAAAACATTTTGGACTATTTAATATAATATGGTTTAAATTCATTTATACCCTTTTTTGACATTTATAAAATGCTTTGAAATGAATCTTTCCATCATTTTCAATACAAGGTAATCTATGACCTTTTCAAACTATTATGGAAATGATACTTTTTAACATAGAAAGTGGGTGAGACCATTTTCCACCATAATAACACATTTTAAGCTTCCCTTGCAAGATTATAATAATATATTAAAAAATAAATTATTTATTGATTTTTAGTTATTTAACAGAATAAATAGATATTTCCGTCAAATGGTCCGTGGATTGATTTCATCTACGTTGACATCCTGTTTTGTATATTGTCCATATTAAATGATGATATTTTATGATACAATATTATATATTGTATTAATATTTTAATGATTTTTTGATTTTGGTTATGCTCTTTTTTCCATTCATATTTTTTTATTAAATAATTAACATCTCAAATGATTGTTTAATATGAATATTTATGTTATGTTTCACCATTATTCATTTTAGGAATTTATTAGACATAGTAAGTAACCGTATGGGCCCTCTATAATCCCTTTGATGCATCGATAGGTCTTAAGTGACAAATTTGTGTCTTGGAATAATGCCTTAACAAATTTTTTATTTTTAGTCTTCGCATGAGGCATTGAAAATGTTTTTATGATATCCAACATTATTCATTACATCATTTTGAAATTATCTATTGATAGAATATGTGATTATTAGACTAGTATAATATCCATACCAATATTTAAATGGAATTATTTGATATATATTTTCCATATTATACTAAATTTTATTCTTATAAGGATTTGGTTTTAGTCTTGTACATTTCTTACAACGTTAATGCTCAATTATCAACATTTAATCTATATTGTTATCCTTACTATTCATCTGATCTCACCCGTTTCTTATGATTTATTTTTCCCAGGATGCAATGAAGTATATTATGACTGACCCATAGGTGCTGACTAAGGGATATGAGTGCGTTCTACAGAGACACAATGTTGCTTTTTATATTTCATAATTTAATTTAAAACTTATTAATGTATCAATTTATTACAAAGATGCTAAACTGATCAGTCATTCGAACTTTATATATTATGATGATATCTATATTATGTAATAATGCACCGACTCTGGGTATCTAGGTTCAGGGCATTGTAGTTGGTATCAGAAAAAGTTTTGTAAAAACTAGGGAAATTAGATTTTGAAAAACATGGATTCGAAAACATTACCCTATGATAGACATTGAGGATTAGTATATAAGAGAATCCAATTTTTTTAATGTAAATATTATTTTTCATTTATAGTAAATATGACCTTGTATGTATACTAAATGTGGTTTTGGTTCTTCACTAGATGTACCATGGTTAGAGAACATCAACAAAGGGTTCCGGGCATCACCTAGGGTATACTGGTACACAATGACGGGCCTTGTTGCACACCTGGTTTGACACTCCAAAAGTATATTCTTATGATAATTCACATTTTCAATACAATCCATTATGAAGGATTTATGATAAAAAGATCCCCAAAGACATCATTTATATGAATATTGACGATATACAGAAATAATTCAGTTTATGTTAAGTAATTTACATGTTTGGAATTATGCATTGTGATTCATTAACTAACCTAGTGTATTAAATTTTTTAGAAATGGAACCTAGTAGAATGTATGAAAACTATATCAACTCACATAATCCATGTAGGGATTTTCCACCTACTCAATATAATTATTGTGGAGTTGGTGATTAAACCGGTACTATACATCTTATAACAATTCTTGTGAAACTCACTACAGTTATGAATAATAACATTACATGTATGGGGCACCATGATCCACAATTCGGTGGATCATTGTTAGACCATATAATGAGGAACCGACCACCAACATTCAATGGGACTTCAAATACATATGTAGTTGAGAAAAGAAAAAGATACATTAAAAAATATTTCATTCTTTGGGTATAAGAAAAAGATAAAATGTTTTCATGCAAGTTTATCGCTTCACATGAGATGTAGATCAATGCGGTCATTAATGAAAAAAAAAAGTATGATGAATAAGTATCAAATATGGAATATAATTATATTAAATATTTTTTCATAGATAAATACTTTCCTCATGAGCATCGAGTATATATGGAAGGGAAATTTCTGAGTCTGTGGAAAAATGAGGATGAGAATGTCGCAATGTATGAGGAAAAAATTTCAAGGTTAACAATTCATGATTTAGATTATATATGTAACCCATGAATTTTGATTTAATGATTATTTTATGGGTTAAACCCATTTATTCCTCTCGAATTAGGCTCACAATACTACTCATTATATGATGATATTGTTTTATGAGCTATCAATACAGAAAAGTAATTTTGTAAGTTTTATGAGTTTAATGGGAAGAAAGAGAATATGAGATTATCTGAAGTCATTGAAAAATGATATAAGTGGAAAAATAAAAAAATTTACTTCCACCATGGTGTAGATGTGGGAAGAAACATACCAGTGCATGGATAAATCGGATGGTTGTAGGTGACAAATGTGTAGAAAAGGGCCCCAAAGATCGTGATTGCAAGGTAAAGCAAGAGTGTGTGTCTTAATGACAAAATTATAGATAAATGTGGAATTATGAAAAGGAATGACCGAATAGTCAAAGAAATATACCATAAAAAGACCAAACAATCAAGGCCACGCTTATGTGATCACAACTACTATGGTTGATGCTCCGAATGATGTGGTGGAAGATACTTTTATTATTTCCTCAAAATTTGCAAGTGATGTATTTGATTCTAGAACATGATATTATTTCATATAATCTCAATTTTCCACCAAAATTACATATTTCCAATTATAATAAAAAATATAGTTTTCCATAAAATCATCATAGTGTTGTAACCTTAAAACAATGTTTTGTAAATCAGTTAACATTATGGTAAATAAATGTTCTTTATTAGATGATCTTATAGTCATACCCATGATTAAATTTGATATAATCCTCAGCACGGACAGTCTTTCATACCATGATGCAAAATTTTAATCTATAATGAAGGATGATATAATTTTTTATGATCATATGGAATACCAAATATTTAAATCTGAAATGTCTCCATCTGATTCTAATGTAGATCCTCCATTATAAGATCTAATAAATTCAATTAGTGTGGAAGAAGGGATTGAAATATATATTGGTGAGGAAATTAATGTTCAAATATAGGATATACCGATTTTGAAATAATATGTTGACGTGTTTCCAATGGATGATCCTGGACGTCCTCCAGAATGAGATATTGAGTTTCAATTTTCATAATTTCGAGTTCAAGACCCATATTGATGACCCCTTATACATTGGCCACTATAGAATTAGCATAACTAAAGAAAAAACTGGAGGAATGAATAAAAAAAGATTTATTCAACCTACTGTTTCTCCATGGGGATCCCCTATTGTTTTTGTTAAGAAGAAAGATTAATCTATGAGGATTCCCATTAACTACAGTGAGATCAATGCTATAACAATAATTAACAAGTATCCCCTACCTCAAATTGTTTATTTATTTCATCAATTATATGGACCTAAATATTATAAATATATTTTCCTTCGATATGGATACATTTAGTTGTGCGTGAAAAAGGAAGACATTACAAAGATATCATTTTGAACTAGGTATGGGGATAATGAGTTTAAATAATGCCTTTTGGACTTAGTAATGAAACCTATGTATTCATGGATTTAATGAATATAGTTTTAAAGGATTATATTGATGTGTTTTTAGTGGTATTTAATTATTATATATTTATATACTCTTAAGGATACAATGATCATGAAAATCGCATGCGCACTCTTCTATTGTTTCTTAAAATAATTTAATTATATTGGAAGTTTAGCATGTGTGAATTATGTATTCAGGAAATTTCTTTTGTAGGAAAAATTGTCTCTATAGATGGAATCTTTGTTGATCCTTCAAAGACTATGGTAATAAAATAATGGGTAGCACCAACGAGTATATAATAGGTATGTAGTTTTATTGGTTTTTACAGGTTATTATAGGTATTTTGTCCAAAAAGTTTCTAAATTGGATAACCCATTAACCAAGGTCACACGTAATGGGGTAAAATTTTTTTCTGAATTTTTTTTGTGAAGAATGATTTGATGAATTGAAGATAATTTTAGATAATGATCCTATATTGACTCTACCACCATGGAATGATGTGATTGTTATTTACAGTGATTCTTCAATTAATGTAATTGGTTGTATCCTTATAGAGAATGATACTGTTATTTCCTATGCATCACGACAGCTAAAAATTCATGAATAATACTATCCTACTCATGATATTGAGTTGTAAGGTGTAATTGTTTCACTGATGATATGGATAAACTATATCTATATATAGAAACTTGAGAAATATGCTGCTAAAAATAGTATAAATTATATCTTATCAAACAATGAACTCAACATGGGGAAAAGGCGATGGATCGAACTACACAAGGATTATGACTGCATAATACACTACTATGGGGGAATGGAAAATATAGTTGTATATAATTTTATAAGAAACTATCATGTAGTTCTAAACATTATGAGATATAAATGGTATTCTATGATAATAGATCTAGTAAAAATGGATATAAGAATAATCATGGAAGGTTTAACATTAATAATTTTTGAAATGGTTTCAAAACTGTCATAAATATAAAGGTTAAAAAGATCTCAGACTGATGATGTGGAGTTTAAAAAGAATATTAAAGCAATGAATGATGGGAGATTTATTGACATTGTATCTAAAGATGGAATTTTGAAATTTGGGGAAAATATTTATGCTCCCAATATACCTGATCTAAAAACTGAATTTCTGGATGATGCTCCTAAGACCAATTCTTCTATACACCCGAGTAGCTCTGTGTTGTAGATTGATTTGAAGGAAATTTTTTTGTAGGAATACCTAAAGATATAGATTGCTGATTATGTGTTAATATGTATCATTTTTTAATAGCTGAATGCTAGAAGACAAAATCCTAGTGAAGTCATCCAACCTCCACCCATAACTGAATGGAAATGGGATACAATTACTATGGACATTGTCCTAGGGATACCAAAGTCTCCTATATGGAATGATGAAATATGGGTCATTACTAATCATCATTCCATGGAAAATAATATCGATACTTTAATATATGATTTCCCACTAGAACGTTTCGTATGACTATATATTAATGATGATTATAGATATAATGGTGTACCCCTTATATTGTTTTGGATCGTGGTCCCCATTTATCATCTGGATTCTTCAATTGTCTTTAGAAATCCCTAGATACTTAACTTTTTTTGATCACAACCTACCACCATCAAACTGATGGAAAATCTGAACATACTATTCAAAAAATAAAATTCATGTTGAGATATTGCTCCCATGACTGTCACGGTAGGTGGGATTAGTATTTACATCTTCTATAAATTTCTTATAACAATAAAAAACATTCAAGTATTCATTTTCCACCATATGACTAATTATATAGAAAGATATGTCACACATCAACATTTTATGATGTTGTTGGTGAATGAAAACTCATAGGCCAAGAACTTGTTATGGAAACAATTGAAAGGTGAAGATTTCCCAAACCCACATCTATGCTCCTCAATGCAAGAAAATTATATATGCTGATATTTGAAATAAGGATTTGGTAATTCAAGTAGGATATCATGTTTTCTATATGTTTTCTACATGAAAGGGTGTTATAGAATTTGTTAAGAAGGGAAAATTAAGTCACATGTAAGACTAACCATTCGAAATTCATGAACTAATTGGAGTTGTATATAATCATTTTGAAATGCCACCGTGTCTCTCTAATGTTAATGATGTGTTCCACGTATCATTGTTGAGAAAAAACAAGCCTGACCCAATGCAATTTCTCACCTATGATAAAATATAACTAGAACGAGATCTTTTTTATTGCGAATAGCCTATCAATTTTCATGATACCGAAGAACAAGGGTTGAGAAACTAGACAACTCTTCTAGTAAATTCCTTTTGGAGAAACCAAAAAATAGAAAAGGCGATGTGGGAACCCATAGATCATATGATGAAGGACCACCCAAATCTTTTTATGTATTAGTATTCTAGGATTTTTATGGATGAAATATTTGAAAGAGAGAAGAACGTAACACCCATGCTTCCATGGTACATTTCTATTTGAATAACCTAATAGCTTACACAATATACAACTTCGAGCTCTAGCACACCACAACCAATAAAACTAGTCATTTAAAAAGTATTTATGAATAGTAACAACAACTTTTTGAAATTTGATAAATTTTATTTTTTACATTGGTCTTCATTTTTTATTAGAAATATAAAAACAAGATTTTGTTGATTTTTTGGTACTTTTCTTAAAACAATACATTTTTGGCGAATTGTAAAAAAACTACGTTATTATTTAAAACATAATTTATTTAGGTAATTATTTTTAAATTTATAATTATTTTAATCTAAAAATAGGTACATAATACCTATATTAATAAAATATAATTATTTGGAGTCATTTTATAATATCATTAGATATATAAAATTTTAGGGAACTTTTTTATGTGATTTCCACACATTTGAAGAACATTAGAAAATTTGCATAAAACATGATTTTAGAACTTATATGATTTTAATTTCAAAAATTGGAAAGACATTGTTGTCATCATTATGTAAAATGTTGTTCAATATGATGAAAATAGTTTTCAGTGAATAGTAATTTTCAAATATTATTTTCTTCGATATAAATAAATAGTGTAATTAATAGTGTAAATAATATTAAAATAACCCCATATGTTGTCGTAATTATATTGGATATGTGTATTTTAACAAAACTTATCCTTAGGAAAAATTTAAGATTCTTTTTATCTACTTGGGTAACATTATGAAATTTATTTTATTTAAGAAGTGTTCTATGTAAAATCCCAACTTTCATTACTAAATCATTTGTAATATATTGATATAGATAAGATAATTCTTCTATAAATATTATTTAGAAATTTAAAAATATTTCCTTCAACATGGTATTTTATCTATTATTTTTAGACCATAAATAATTAAATTTACTCAAGAAATAATGATGATGATATTATTACATTCTTAATGAAAGACTAAAATAATTGATATTATAAATATTATAATAAATGAAAATTGAAAAATTAAATGAAATACACTAATTTAATAAGTGAATATGCAATGTTAGGTATTATTAAATTTATTTTTTTTCTCTTCCATTAAGTTGTTATGAATTTTACGAAAACCAAATACAAAATAGTAAAAAAAAATGTCATAATTTTTTTAAAACAAAAAACTATATTAATAAATGATATAATATTCATAAAATTATAATATTCAAACAATTCTCTTAGATGAGGTTATATATTATATAAATAAACTAGTCCAGGTTCTATTGCACGTTAATAGTATATTAATTAACAATGTAATATTAAAATAAAATAAGTGGTGGTAAATGATAAACTATTTAAATAACTATTAACTCTAAGATATAATGTTAATATGGTGACCTAAACTTCTCTCAAACATATTTGTTTAGTGTTATTTGACCCATACCCACCTTACCCTAGAAATAATTCTGTTTGGAGCTATTAGAAACCCAAATTTATTTTATAATAAATTTATTTTTCAAGCTCTTCATAATGTTCTGCTCACATATCTTATAAAAGGGTACATCCATTTATCGTATTTGGACACCTTCAATGAAATATGGCATGGCCAACACCAACTCAAGTCTCCTCACAACTACCCTAATTTCAACAGAGGGTCCTTAATTTTATCATTATGCCATCCTTGGGATCCCTTTTGTTCATATCAGAAGGAATAACCTAAATAAGAGGTAATTATTTCACTATGTCTTTATGAGTTATTTTATTCTTTCACTTATCATTATTTGTTGATTCCATAAAAAAATATTAAATCTCATACCATTTACATGATGATATGTTATTATAAAATGGTACAACAACATTCATTATTCTATCTATCCTATGAATGACATAATCACCATACATGTGTATGTATGAATTACGATATCCATGTCATGGTGTAGTTTTTTATTCAATGGTTCATTATATGGATGGTTATAATAATTAGTATAATTGATGTAAAAAATAAATATAACATGTCAATTATTATGTATATATTATATAAAATCCAATTACATTATATTTCATCATCAATAGAATGATATTTTGTCTCATGCCTACGTTCAAATTACCATTTCCACTATGTGATGATATTTGATTCCCTATCATAACCATTCAAAAATAATTTTCATTTGATGATTAAAAATATTTTTCAAAAACATTATATCATTCTATATTTGATTCAAATACATCCTATTCATAAAAAACATGAATTACATAAGAAAACTTATTGATGAAAATGAATCTGTTTACACCTGAAACAATGCTACTACTAAAATATTATTAATATATAAATAGTAGTCGATAATATTATATATCATATTTTTGTGTGTGGTTCTTGTATAATTTAATAACAATTATTTAAAAATTACCAAGAGTTCAATAACTGTCAACAAATAAAAAATACAATGAAATGGTTATATATCATAATCTCTTTATTATCTGAGGTTATTTATACGTAAGTATCTATATGGAAATTTTAATCTGACACATCTGTGTATCATAAAAATATACATCAATCCATATTTTTAATATTTCCTATACTATGGGTTATAATCCTCTATACCCATGATTTAATATTATAATATTCTATTAATGGAATCCTTATATCATTTTCAAGACATGGTAAATTATTTCCTTCATTAAAAATTATAAAGAATGATTTCTAATATATAGGGCATGTATAACCATTGTCCACCAATATAACTCCTTCAAAGAATCCCTTATAAGATTATAAGAATATTTTTTTAAAAAAATGTTTTCATTACTTTTAAATTATTTCAAAGTAGAATAAGTGATTTCACATAAATAGTTTTTGGATTGATATCATCTATGTCAACATCCGTTGTTTTATTTTATTCTTGTTTGATGTAAATTTATTATGATACAATATTACATATTGTATTGATATTTTTATGAAATGTTTTAATGTTGATATGCTATTTTTATGTCATTCAGAGATTATAGTTAATGTATTAACATTTCATATATTTGATTAATATGCAGGTTTATGTTGTGTTTCACACTTTTTCCTATGAGGAATGCATTGGATGTTGTATGTGTTAGGTGGGGCCCTCTATAGACCCTCGATGAACCAGTAGGTCGAATGAGAAAAATTAGTATCTTGGTGAATGTTCTTAAATTTATTTTTTAGTCTTGGAATGATGTCACGACTATATTTATATGATGTCAAGAATTATTTACTCCCTCATTAAGAAATTAGCTATTGACATTATATTTGATTAATTGACTAGTAGAATATCTATATGAATAATTAAATGTAATTATTTTAATTGTCTTTGATATATAATGAAGAATTTTTTCTTTAAAAGGGTTCTGTTTTAGTCTTATACATTTTATTAATTTTTTATGAATATTTATGAATGTTTAAACTATATTGTTATACAAAATGAGCATATGATCTCAACCCATTTTTATTTTTTATTTTTTCCAAGATGTGGTGAATTATATTATGACTAACCTATTGAAAAGGGGTAAGGTATTTGTCTATTTCGTATGGAGACACACTGAAAATATTTCATTTCATAATGTATTGTAAAACTTCTGTATGTATCTAACACCTCCAAGGCTACTAAACTGATTGGTCATTCAGACATGATCTATTGTTATCCTGCAAATTTTATGTAATAAAGCACATACACTAAGTATATATGGTTGGGGCGTCACACCAAATTATATTATAAAATTTTTAATGATTCCAAAAATGAAAACCATTTTTAAAATTCAACTCAATAAAATTTAAGAATATAATTTCATATTGATCTTACATATGTTAAGGGAATGAGGTTTTTAGAAGAGGTATTGTCAATACCTTAATGTATAATTATGTAAAAACTCAATATGAAAAAATGTCTAATGACATAATTTTCAAAAATTGAAATAAATTAAATTGAATGCTATGTTTTTTCCAAATAAAAATATAATTTAATCATATAACTTATTTGAACAAAAATTTTATTTCAAATTAAAGTTTAGTATTCCTCACTATTAATAAAAAATGAAACAAATCAAAGAAATTTCCAATAATTCAATATATATTTTTTGGTATTCATATTCTAAAAATTAATATTAATTTATAATATATGTTTTATATATTTGATAAAATTTATTTCTAAACATTTTCTAAAAAGAATGATTAAACATTCTTTTATAAACATATATTTATCGAAGAAAACTATTTATTTAATCAAATTATAGTTATTTTATTACTAGTCAATAAATAACTTATATAAACTGTAAAATAAATTTTTTTTTCAAAAGACATATAATCTTATTCTAACCAACATTGAAATTTAATTATTATAATTATCATGTTAAATAAAAATATATAAAATATATTGTGGTTTGGTAAATCTATTCCTTAGGTTTAATGAATTATTTTGGAAAAAACATGTTATTCTATGAAAATAAAGATAAATATTGTGTTCCATTTAATTCAAGATAAATTGAATGTTTTTACATATGTTATTGAAAAAATATATTTATTCATAATGTTTGGGTGTTACATTATGTCCTCAACATAAAAATGTTTACAACATAATTTAAAAAGGTATCCGTAATCTGGGGTTTGATATTTTCAAATTGCATTACTGAAAAAAAACACATCAATAAGGGTTAATAATAAATTATATTTATAATCATGAAATAGAAATAAATAAATTCAACTCAAATAATAACATAACTAATTTTCTTAGTAGGAGAACATGGTCTGTAATGACAATATGGACAATAAATTGAAAACTAACACCCAAATACTCCTAGATTGTGATATATACCATTGATAAACAGAAAATGTGTAATCATGAAATGGTTAACAATGAGAAAAACCTGGAAAAAAATAAATCTTAAAAAGTTCATTAATATTAAAAAAAGTAATGGTAAAATGGATATGATTTTATTTTAAGTCCATTTTTTCATTTTGATTATGAACATTAATGATTATATATGATTACTTTAATTTATAGCTTTTTATAAAAACAATAACTTAAATTAGATGTTCCTTTAACAAATATAACATCACCTCGTAATCTATGAGAGGAAGATGAATTTGTTATTCCTAATGAACTAACAGATCACAATATTTAATTCATTCCTATGATCTCTATTTATTAATATAACTTAGTATTTATAATGGGTTTTGTAATATGTATAAATTATTTTATGGTGATGTAATGAAAAAATCAATAAAATATAACCAATATTCATAATTAAACTATTTCATAAATGGTTAACATTATGAACCTTCCAAAATAAAAAATCCATAAGATTAAAAAGAATATCACTAAAATTCAAAAATGAAGATATCAAGAAACAGTTGATGTTGGTAAATAATTTCAAGTAACATTATCAATAAAAATTATCACTTTATCCTAAAATTATTCTCAAAACATCATGAACTTATTAATGGTTATATTTCCCTACACCAAGTGTTTTCTATAATTTTCAAATTTATACGAAACAATATTTCTCATTACCATTTAATATATGCTTTTAAATACCTCTATAAAGTGTACTATAGTTGAATCCATATATATTAAATAATTTTTATTAGGATCATATCATCAATAAGATTATTTCTCAACAAATTTTATGGATCAAAATATCCAAGAATATTAATCATTCCAAATCAATTATATATATAGAATAAGATTTACAATGATATATTAAATTTATTTTATGTATAAATTCTTTACTCTTGGGAAAATTATTTCAGTAGTGAACCATTTTAATATAGTTGAAATTATAGATAAAAATCATTTCATTTTTCCCATTACATTCTATTTTATTATTTAATATTTTCACCAAAAATATAACAAACTCTCAAGCATTACAAGCATTTCACGAGGTGATTCATTACCCAATTTTCACATGTATGAGGTTTTTTATTTCCCTTATACCATTTATCCAATATTTTCTCTCCTATACCCAACATATTTTTCAACCCTTTAAAAATTTAAACATGAATAATTAATTCTCTGTATTGACTGATCATAAAAATGTTACATCGTATGATGACTGTTTACAAAATATTAATTACCTTTAGGAAAATGTGATAACCCCATAATAGAAATGGTCCATCTTATATTATATATTTCGTATAAAATTCATATCTTACAATAATTACATTTTAATGTTATATTTTTACTCCAAATATCATTACTCATACTTTTATTTGAGTTATGTAACATTCACTAAATCTCAATTTCATTTCAAGAGTAACGTATTTTTAAAATAATGTATTCTGAAAATATTTATATATAATTAGTATGATTTATAATTTCTCTATAATATTTTGGATCAATTAACAAAAAAAATTTGTATATCCATCATTATTAGATGCTATAACTTAATCCTTTTCCTTTTCAATATATCTTAATTCCATAAATAAATTTTACAAAGTGATAATAATTTACCCAACTTCCATTGGATAGTTAGTCCCCCTAAATGATGGGGGACTGTGTTAAATTAAGGGTCCCAACAATAGATAATATCAACATGAAGCAAGTCTCTTCATTAGTTCAATGTTATGTTCCAGGAACCAATTGATCATCCAAAATAAATCCATAAAATTCTCAATTATAATACAATCTATGTTAGCTACCTTTGTAGGGAAACCACTATACTATTCATGCATATTGATATCTTGTTCAATTAAAGATTATTCTCTATAAAATATCATATTCTAGATAAGATTTTAAGATTATGCGTAATTATAAATATGGTGTAATCCTTAGAATAAATTAAAATTTATTCATTTTATATGTCAAAAATAAAAAAACATGGTTCACTTAGGGATATCATTCTTTTAAAATAATTCATAATGTTATGTCAAAATATTTGATTTATCCTATAAATATACCAATAGAATATAAAACTAGGTTATAATTAAAGTCATTTGTTGGGTACCAAGTAACACTACTATCAAGGATGATGTTCATTTTTCAGAGTTATTACCCCTAGGTAACTTTCTTACAATACCACATCAACTTATAGAATAATAAAAAGGGTTGTATTTTCAAGAATGATCTGCATAATATCATTATGAAAAAAACATTATGAATATCATATTTAATAATTATCATAATATGTCATAGGTTTATTTGACCTAATCCATGTTTTCTTAATTATAGTTCCCATGGGTAATGGTTGACACTCTCTGATACTAAATGAAATGAACCAAAACCTAGTAGCTTAACGAAAGTTTAATAATTAATTACATTCACATATATAAAAAATTATATTTATAATTGAACAAATAGATTACCTATTTTTCAGAAATAGGATACATACATGACACCAATTTTATAAAAAAAATAAAAATATTGAATCACAAAAGTATAATAATTGAATCTATGAAACTCATTACAATAAATTATCTTCATATTATGTTGGAATAAAAAAAATTTTGATCTCACTTTCTACATATGTGTTATGTAATGATTAATATTGCATAAATAAATAAATTGTATTCTTCCTAGAAAGGTAAAATAATGAAACAAATTCCAACAAATAATTATCATTAAAATTACATGGTAGGAATATAATTTGATCAAATAATTTCACATAAATAATCACATCATTATGAAACATTACCATGGATATTCAAACTCATATAATAATAACATTGAATGAAAATAACAGTGGAATGTAAAATGTTGAATGTTTGAAATATCAATATATATCCCCAATAATGTTACTCCGAAAATCCATATTAATGTTATTTTATATCTGTTTAATGAAATACATCTGTATTCGCCAATTGATTCTTCTCATGAGAAAATAGACGCACTGAGGGGAATAAAATTACCAACCCCGACAACTGTATTCAAATTTCATTATATTACACTTAAAATTCTTAACTAATTTAAATAAAAAAAAATTAATCGTATCAAATATCTATATTGAGTAAAGGATATAGATATAATGATTTTTCCTCAATAAATCACATACCTTTAAACAAAAAAATTGTATGTAAAAATATATACGGGTTAGGAAAAAATAATATACATACTATAATATAATGAATATTAGAGTACATATATTTCCCAATTATATATTATTACATGATATTGATTTCTTCCACATTAATTTAGTAGTCATAATAGGAATTGATATTGTATAAGAATCATTACCACATTGCAATTCTAAAGTCAAATCAATGTAGGAGAAATTAAAAAATATGAATTTAAATACATTTTTGTATAATTAAACTATGATATTGCATGTCAAACAAAAATTAAATACAACCTATGAATTTTAATTAATGCATACCAACAAATCATACATAGTGGATTGTAGATTAGGATGAATCTAATAAGAGATTTCTAATATTGGAACTGTAATCCCTATGGAATTTAGATCCTCAGGTTTATATTTAATCAAAAAAATTATTATATTCATTATAATATACATAAATTGTAATTATATACACCATATAAATGATATAAGTGCTGAATATGACATGTGAGTCATGAATGTAAAAAAGTGAGATGGATATCATTTATGATATTCTTATATTTGGTTTATCACTAATTAAACTCCTATAAAAAGTATTTTTAATGATATTAACTTATTATATATTTATAATTATATATATAATATCATATATGATACATTTATAACATCTTATTACCAATTTAATAATAATAATTCATTGTGTTCATCATTTACGATGTTAATTGCCATGTTTTTTATGTATGTTGGGACTTGTTTTCATCATCTTATATCCATCATGATTAAACAATAAAAATAATTTTAACCATGATTAAGATATACTATAAATTAATTAAATATGTCATTAAATTAATCTATAAATTTTTAGGTTAGGAAATGAAATACCACATTCATAGAGTTGGAATCTCAAACGTATTCATGGGGGTTGTTTCCATTTTCTAGTCCAATTGATTGAAATAAATAATATATATATATATATATATATTAATTATAGTATAATTTTTTCAATATATTACACATATTTATACTAATCCCATACTTAATAAATTCAAAATATGTTGTAAACAAATAGCATTTCTTCATCATGTGGT
Organism: Viscum album; assembly: GCA_963277665.1. Lineage (NCBI taxonomy): Eukaryota > Viridiplantae > Streptophyta > Magnoliopsida > Santalales > Viscaceae > Viscum > Viscum album. The sequence goes on along the minus strand of OY728133.1, from coordinate 143,614,669 downwards.
AGTTAGGTGTATACTTGAGAAATGATATTATACTCAAAAAAATTGGATGATTAAAAGTACGTGTGATATAATAATTCAATAAGAATAATAAATATATATATATATATATATCATTAATATAATATAAAAATTATAAATCCATCATTATTCACAACCTAAATGGTGGTAATTGGAAAATTAATGTCATTATATTTTGAGGTGACAATCCTCTATATGGAGAAATGATGATTTTGCAACCCATGAAATTGAATTTCAAGAAGATTAATATCCTACCCACAAAATGATAATGTTTCTTTGATTTAATATATTTATGTTATTGTATAATCATTTTATATTTTAAATTAAATATGATGGATATAGAAAAAATGTAAATACACTTTTGGAAGAAAATTACCACTTCTTTAGTTATCCTCAATATCATTGAACTAATACTATAAATGGAATTATTTATTCCCAAAATAATTATTCTAGGAGGATTTGATGTAATTGTTAAATTAATTTATTTAGGTTTATTATGAGAAAAATGTCTTCATATTTTTGAATAAGGGGGGGAGTGAGTGCCCATTTATAGTTGAGGAGTGGAATTCTTGTAAATACCCATAAGTATTAACTATTGGGAGGTTTCCCATATCTCATGTGGCTCCAAAATTAAATACTAATGGTGTTGAAGGTAGATATAGTACTTAAAAACCTCTAAAACAAAAAATAATAATTTCATTTATATAACTTCTTTTTCCAACATCTATATTTCACTACTTTTACAATTTTAGTATATATTATTTTTACTTATCTTATAAAAATGGTAATTTTATTTAATTAAATTTAATTAAATTTGATAAATAATATATATTTTATACCAACTTATTTTATATATTATAATTATTTTATAAAATAAAAAACCCATTTATTGGAAATTTATTTCAATTAATACACAGATAATGTGTATAAACACTACATTAACCATAACTACTCTAACAATGTTTTAACAATTATGGGACAATATGCTCATTATAAAATATAAATGTGAATATATATGGACCATATTTCATATTTATTAACATTTAAATATTATTTAAAATAATATTGGATGTTTATTAATTTTAAATCATGTAATAAAATATCATTTATTATAGAATAACATTAATGTTAATTTTGACATTACTTATTTGATGTAAATTTAAAAAATATCATGAAATTGATTGAATATGAATATTTTAAGAGATAATATATGTAAAAAATATATCCTCCTCTTCAAAATAAATTTAATTTAAGAAATCCTTCACTTCATTTAATAATTAATATTTCAAGTATAATTTATTTTAGCTAATTATTCACTAGATAATAACTATGTTGAAATTTTTATGGGTTTAAATTAATTATAAAATCTATAAAAATTACTTATAACATATTACTATGATAATAAGTAATTTAAATACAAAAATAATATCTATATTCTAAAACACATTCTGTTTTCCCTATCTAAAATCATTTTATATATAAATGGAAAGGAATAATTTTTTGACTTTTAATTTACAAAAAAAAAATTATGTTGGATTATTTCATTTTATAATATCACAAAAACACTTTAAAATAGATAAAAAGTTGACAATGTTATGAATATGGCCACCAAATTGGTGTTGGAGAATCTAGTAGGTAATTTGACACAATATATTCATTGTTTGACCATTAGGTAAACTTGTATTTACCTTAATAACTATATATAATTTAATTTATTTACACTAATATTTATAGTAATAAATTAATTTTAATATTTCAGGACATATAAATGATTGTTTTTCAAAATATATTATCAATTTGGTTAAATTAAACTCACATATGTTGAAGAATTTTATTTTAAAATTTATCAAGCAGACCAGATGAGAATGTTGGTTTTTAAATAGAAAATTTTCAATTGTTTATATTTTTTATAAGAATAATAAATATGAAAATTTTTCTAACAAACTAAATTAGATTATCATTATAAAATATATCTAATTTTACATATAAACTAAATAAAAATTTATGAAAAACTAAAAAATTATTTACAAAAAAATATTTTTTTCAAATAAAATTGAATATTTTTAAATATACATCAATCAATGTAGATTTTAAGAAAAATAACAAAAATAAAAACTAAAATACTTTTGGAATTAAAATTTCAGAATTGAATTTTATTTTTTTTAAATGAATAAATTTTTTTAACATTAAATAAATCAATAATAAATATTTATATACTATATTATTATCATGATTTAGATAATATTATTCATACACACATTTCCAATAGATAAAATATATACATCATATTAAAAAAAAATTCAATAATATATTGACTGTATATAAAACAAGATATTGCATGTAACAAAATATTTTACAAGGAACCCAATTTTTTCTTAAATGAAATCTAAAAATATTTTTTCATGTAATGAAATGTATACTCAATTTTTATTATTTCATGTTCAATTGAATATAAGATTTTTCATTTATAGTCACAATTTCTTTTAATTATTCCATATTCCAATGAATAGGATTTCTTCGACTCTTGGTATATCGATCTAAAACATGTTGAGGTTTCATATAAAAATTATTAATAGTAATTGATTATAATTGATCCTTTTGAGAATTTTATAGTCACCCATTTTGATAAAATATCTATTAGGAAGTGGTGGATAATGAATTATTAGTGGGACATGTATTGGTCCAGGGGATGTTTGTAAATATTAATGATATACATATGTCTATTGTTATAGAAATGAGTCAGTGGAAATTTTATTTTGATCTACTAGGTTATCCTTTTCAGTTATAAATAAGATGAAAAAAATTCTTGGAAATTATTCATTAGTGAGGTCACAGTCATCATGGAAAATTGGGAATGTTTACTATAAGATATTTTCGAAAATTTGAGGTTACTGAGAGGCTTATACAGGTTGGTAATGAGTTGTAATTGTTGATTCATTTGATGGGGATTCATGATGATTCCGACATATAATAGTAAAGTAAATATCATCATGTTCCTTCACAAATTATTACTTGGGTTTATTTTTACATAGATCGATATGGTTCGTTTATTTAATATACAATTGAGAACAACAAATCTGAAGTGAAAATCATTTGTAGGAAGTAAATAATATTAGTTATAATGTTTCTTACGAATAACCAGAGCCTATTGAGACATGGGACAAATAGTCATTGATTAAGTCGATGTGGGCTAATTTCTATATTGGAATACATTCTTGTACATGGTATCTTTTCGATAAAAATTATAATATTACGGAGTTTTAAAAATACCATTGACTAATTTTTTAGATTAATTTTTTTTAATTAATTGATTTGGGGTATATAAATGTTATTTATTTTCATGGTTCTCTATTAGGTATGGGAACTATTTAAATGTATTGTGAATTTTTCTATGAATATTTTAGTTTTACACTCTATTGACAAAATATTGTAACGACATAGTTTATCATAAATGGAATTACATTTTTATAATTATTAATTATAGTATAATAAAATTAGGAAGCACAATGGTATATAATTATAATAAAAACTATGTGTTCATTGAATATAAATTTTCCACTACTATCTTTTGAATTTTGATAATATGACTTAAACAGTTGTGATCAGTTTGATGTTTGGTGTCTGATAGGAATACAATAATTATTTTTTGTGAATTGTAACATACCCTTATGAACAGTAACCTAAAATTATGAATATTAATATGACCCTTATGAAAAGTAAATACTCCAAATAAATGTTATCTATAACCATGAATGAATAAATAAAACATATGCATTTTTTAAGTGATAGTTTGACAATAGTAAAAGAAATTGTATTTTTGTAATTCATAAATAATTAATTATAATTAATAAATTATATTTAACAAAAATAAAATTCATAATTTTTTTTGAAAATTAAAAATTATATGTCTTCTAGTTATATGATAATTTTATAAGACCTTTTGTAACATTTTATTGCATTAGGAAATCTATTATAATTTTAAAATATGTACTTTTTTTGAAAGTTTTTTATTTAATTAACCATTAAATTAATCATATTTATTAAATTATTTTTGAAAAAAGGAGTTCATTTTTTATAAACATTAGAAAAATTTTATTGTAAATTGTTGGTATTTTTTATAAATACATGAATTTTATGATTTATGTAATACAATAAATTACAAAATTAGTTAAATTCATGAATTATACAGTCATGGGTGATGGTATATAGGTGTAATCAGATATGGTTCTGATTCACCGAATAAAATAACTATAATTAGTTTTCAAAGACTCAAATTTAATATTTTTTGAGAAATAATAAAATAAACAATATTATATTGAGAAAACCCCTCTGCCCTCCTCGAATCCCCTAAAAATTGAATTAACAAAACAATTTATTTAATCCCTATAACTCATTTAATGACCCATAAAATAACTTAATCATATAAAAATGAACCACATTTATGTAAAAATTGTTCTATAATTCTTTATTAATGAATATAAATTAGTTATATAGGGCATTGAATTAAATAAATTGTTCCAATACAAGGTATGGGGAAATTCTTGATGACATCATATTTCTTCAGCTTCACCCTCCTTCATACCATTTTTATATAGTTACTACTTTATAATCATTTGTTCATAATTTTCATTAAATTTTTGGGATATACATGTTTTCAACTAGAGTTAATTTCAAACAATTTTTTTTTCAAAAAACTCACTTTTTTCAAGAACACGCATTTTATAACCCACAAATGGTTGATAGTTCTTGTATAAAGTATATTTTTTCCTATTTATTTTGGGAACACAATATTTTTGAATTTTTTATTATGAGTTTAAACCCATTCCATTAAATGGTAATATATGATCCATATTGATATATGTTGTAGGTGGAATTCGTGATAAATAATATTTTATAATGTAATGGGTGGACCTATAATTATATAGCACAATATAATGTTTGAATGTGATGGGTGTGCCCAGAATTATAAATAACCCCAATGAATTGGGTAATGTTATTAATATTATGAGTTAAAGTGATATTATATGTGAATACGATTTTATCCTTGTTCGCAACTATGTGTGTTATTTGACCACTAAGACACGATGTTTCCTTTTTTATGGATTGCCACATTTCAAGTTTTTAATTAATATTTCTTCTCGTGATTTTGATGATGATGTTATGATTATTCTCACCGCAGTCGATATTCTAATTAATTTTCCACTAATATGGATTTTAGATTACCCCTATTTTATGTATATCCTTAGGTGATGACATGTACTAAAGACATGTCCTATGACAATAAGTAGCTATAGAATAAAGAATTAAATAAAGGTTAATGATTGATGATGTAAATGATATGTTTGGTCCTAGTTTTCCCAAGAAACTAATCCTTGGGATCCTAACGGTGTAATTATATTATGTATTTTATCATTATAATGATTTAATAGTAATGTATGAAAATATAGGATTTTTATATAGACACATTATCTATTGGGAGTACCCAACATGTAAATTATATAGGGAATATGATGTGATACTGATACATAGACGTAAGGATGTTAATGTTGTGTAAATGTTACACATCATTTAATGCTAAAAATAAATTTTTAATAATTAAAATGGGATAGTTTTACACTTTATTTGGACACCAAGGATTAAATGAAGTTTAATGGGTTTAAATTTCGTCAACATATCACTAGTTGGGGATTTAGGGTGCTAAATGGGTGAAATTTTACTCATTAATCAACATGAATTTCACATATTGACCGAGATATCCCAAAAAATTATTTTGGGATCCAATTTTTATTTCGAATAGATTTTTTTAGTGATGGATCACCTTTGTAGTTAGATTAATTCTCTCCGAGTTATTAACACTATACACATCATTATCTTCTTTTATCGCGATAGAGTTATTTTATTATGTTATAATATTTAATGACCCATGGTTATGATTCTCTTTATTCCTCTCTTGTTTCATTGTGTGATATTGTTCTGTGTGGATATTCCTTGTTTGTTATAGTGCAATGGGTGTTCATTATTTACGTATGTGTTTCTTAGTTTTACCTAATGACCCTTATTGTTATACTGAATCAATTATGATATAATTTGATTGGTTCTAACTTATATATTGTGGTTGTGTGTTATTACATGTTGGTGGGTCACATTTTGGGCTTCTATGACCTGAGTTGTCACATAGGTTGTTATGTGTGTAGATTCCATGGGTGAAATTCATTTCTCATGTTTTGTATGAACTAATTTATTAATTAATTTAAATTGTTTCTATATTAGATTATTGATAATTTGTGGAATGTATGTTTTAATAATATATGGTTTCGTAATAATTATGTTAAATGAAATGGTTTTTAAATTCATTTTGAAATGGTATTGTGAAATTTGTTTGGAAGAATTTACTGAAAAGAATTGTTTGATGAATTTATTTTGAAAATAGATCACATGTTATGCCTTGGAATCTAATGGGGAAAGATATATTAATAGGTCATGTCTATTATTATGTGGTTTTCATAGGGAGGTATAACCTCTCCTAACTAGGCCTTTAGTTTAAGGGATTTATTAGAATTTTTGGGTGGTTTAATTTTAGGGGCGTTCCTCTTCACTATAGATATGATTAATATTTCTAATGGGTTGATGCACACTTGATTGTCTATGATATGAATTAGTGATCACAATAACCATAACTAGTGTGATCTATTGTGTGATGTTACATGTGATTTTGCAAAATTTATGATATTTTGGCATGCGTTTTTAACATCTCCTTCCATTATTTGTTTATGAGATGTGATGAATTCCATTATTATATTTTATATATCTTCATTGAAACATGTATATGAAATTTTATTAAACTATTTTACAATGTTTATTCAGATATATTGGAAAATGGGATGTTATATTGTTGTTCCCCGATTTGATAAATAAATATTAAATGGTTATAATTCCATATATATTTTAAAGGTATGCATGCTTGGAATATTACAACGAGTCTTTTTATAGATCATATTGGTGAGATCCAATTGAGCCTCTTAGATAAAACCACAGACACCCAATCTATGTTGTGTATAACATTGTATGTCTTTCATCACAATGATTATTATAGAAAATTATTGAGGTGATGATGTTTTATATTAGATGGGGTTTGGGTAGATATTGGTGAGATAGTGGGAGTTTACTACACTATCACAAGGATATATTGGATTATTTTTTCATGTTTTGTAGTCATGTATAGTTAAACATTTCACTTTTATATTTTTGTTCTACCTTTTTTTATCACTTATTTTGTTTCTTTTCTATTATATAATATTTTTATATCTTTATATCTATATTTTCATTTATGGTGCTAAATGGGTGAAATTTTACTCATTAATCAACATGAATTTTACATATTGACCGATATATCCCAACAAATTATTTTGGGATCCACGTTTCATTTCAAATCGATTTGTTTACTGATTGATCACCATTGTAGTTAGATTAATTCTCTCCGAGTTATTAACCATTTACACTTCATTATTTTCTTTTATCGTGATATATTTATTTTATTGTGTTATCATATTTAATGACCCATGGTTAGGCTTATCTTTATTCATATCTTGTTTCATTATGTGATATTGTTCTATGGGGAGATTCCTTGTTTGTTATAGTGCAATGGGTGTTCATTCTTTACGTATGTGTTTTTTCCTTTTCCCTAATGACTGTAATAGTTATAATGAATCAATTATGAGATCATTTGATTGGTTCTAACATATCTAATGTGGTTGTGTGTTATTACTTGTTGGTGGGTCCCATTTTGGGATTCTATGACCAGAGTTGTCACATAGGTGGTTATGTATGTAGATTCCATGGGCGAAATTCATTGCTCGTGTTTTGGATGTACTAATTTATTAATTAATTTAAATTGTTTCTCTATTAGATTATTGAGTATGTGTGGAATGTATGTTTTAATAAAATATGCTTTCTTAATAATTATGTTAAATGAAATGGATTTTCAAATCATTATGAAATGGTATTGTGAAATTGTTTTGGAAGAATTTATTAAAAACAATGTTCTGATGAATTTATTTTGAAAATAGATCACATGGGATGCCTTGGAATCTAAGGGGGAATGATATATTAATAGTTCATGTCCATTATTCTGTGGTTTTCAATGGGAGGGATAACCTCTACTCCCTAGGCCCTTAGTTTAAGTGATTTATTAGACTTTTTGGGTGGTTTAATTTTAGGGTTGTTCGTCTTAACTATAGACATGATTAATATTTCTAATGGGTTGATGCACATATGAATGTCTATGATATGAATTAGTGATCACAATAACCATATCTAGTGTGATCTATTTTGTGATGTTACATGTGATTTTGGACAATTTATGCTATTTTGGCATGTATTTTTAGCATCTCCTTCCATCATTTGTATATGACATGTGATGCATTCCATTATTATATTTTATATATCTTCATTGATCCATGTATATGAAATTTAATAAAACTATTTTACAATGTTTATTCGGATATATAGGAAAATGGGATGTTATATTGTTGTTCCCCGATTTGATATATAAATATTAAATGGTTATCATTCCCTATATATTTTAATGGTATGCATGCTTGGAATATTACAACGATTTTTTTATAGATCACATTTGTGAGATCCAATTGAGCCTCTTAGATAAAACCACAGACACCCATTCTATGATGTGTAGAACATTGTATGTCTTTCATCACAATGATTATTATAGAAAATTATTGAGGTGATGATTTTTTATATTACATGGGTTTTGGGTAGATGTGGGTGAGATAGTGGGAGTTTACAACACTATCACAAGGATATGTTGGATTAGATTTTCATGTTTTTTAGTCCTCTATAGTTTAAACATTTCACTTTTATATTTTTTTCTTCCTTTTTAGTTTTATCACTTATTTTGTTTCTTTTCTATTATATAATATATTTATATCTTTATATCTTTCTTTTCATTTTTTTTAAAATATACTATGATGTTACTCAAATTTTTTAAAAATTTTAATTTTTGGTTTTTTCTCTAGGGTACAATTCCCCATCTTGTTGGTATAATGAATGCCCATTATGTTTTTTAGAGTATCGGGGGAGGTTTTTGTATTGAGAGTATATCATTGTCATTATTTACATATCTTACCAAACAACATATACAATTATAGTTAAATAATAATAATTATATCAATAAAAGGAACCTCCCACTTATTTTACATTGATTTCATCACTCATATACACCAACATTGTTTGCCTAGACCCTCAAAGTTATTTTTTGAAACATCACAACACATTAGATCATATCACATTACATCCCGCTTATCTTAAACCAACTCAGAAAACCTGGTTCACTTATACCCAATCAATCACTGAAAAAACTCTATGTGAATTCCTAATCCACAGTGGATATATATTGGAACATATAAATAAATATGAAAAAGAGTGAATGTATATTCCAAAAAAATGGATGATAAATAATACAAGTCAATATGATCAAAACACTAAAATGATAATGTATAAGAGACAAATGTTTAATAAACCCAAAATAATTACATCATTTAAATTACTCAAAAATTGGCATGATTAAACCCAAACATCGCAAATGAGACAACAATAAAATCTTAAGGATCAAGAACTACTTCCTCCGCCTAGAGGAAATTTTCATTTACTCATACATAGAATAATAAAATCATAAAATTCTAGAAGTCCAAGGTTGGGTGTGAGAAATGATGCATAATTGGGTCTCATGAAGAGTTCCAAAAGATATTAAATAATAATAAAATAAATCATGATTTATTTTAAACAAAACATGGATTGTAATATGGTATCATATTAATATTTAAAAAAATAATTTCAATTCAATGGATGAAAATCACTTGAACTGTTTTATAAAATACTATTTTTAAAATAAATCATATACATATAATTTGTAATTAATAAAGTAGTTCTATAAACATTTGAATATATATACCCAAAACCCAAAAAGAAGAGTGGGCATATACACTATATCGTGGCAGTTTCCTATTATAAGATCCTCACACTCCTCATATTAGGGATAAAAGCTTATTTGTGTACACACATCCCTTTTTATCATGCCAAATAGTTCTCCAAAACATCCCATTGGGGATAAAATCTATTGATCTAGGTGTTTTAATGTGTTTCGTCTTAAATCATTTTCTATAGAAGAAACATTTTATAATTATTATTTCAAATATCCCAAATCAACCTAGTCTCACATTTGCTCAATCATTCAATAAGAAAATAACTCATTTACAGTCAATCATCAACTACATTTCTATTTCACAAGAATATATTTGAATATTTTAATTCAATTTTGATAACCATAATGTGGGTTTTCATCATTCAATTCCTTCTAAATGCAAAAAACAATAAATTTTTCATCATAACAATTCAATCCATTTCAAAAATACATTTATCAAATAATTTAATCAATTAACACTATTTGAAAATATGATCCAAATTATAACTCCAAAGAAATTTTGGGTGTGGTTCAAAATACATACCATTTAAAATTGTATTCCAAATTGATATAAAATTTGGTTTTCATAAATAAATTCAATTATATTTCAATTAAATTTAGAAAATAATATTTTTAATTATATGTAAAACCTCAAACGTAACAACCTATATTTTTTCATGAAAAAACAAAAGATCAACACCCATAATGAGAAAACCAATGGAGATCAATGGAAAATGATATCTTGAAAAAAATTCTCGAAATAAGATCCAAAAAATGGAGTTTAATAACCATAAGAATATAACGATCTATAAAAATATAATGATGATAGAAAAAGAGACCTATATAAAACACACTAGTGGATAATAACATATGGGGAGTATATTAAATGATATCCACCATGATACAATATATAGAGGAAATGGTTTTGAGGTGAAAACCCACTTTGTAAAATTCTCCAGAAACAAGAAAATCATGTAGGTTTAGTGGGGCTAAATTGGTAGTTATAATTGATGGCTTTATAATATAAATATATCATCTAGATTAAAAATTACCACACATGTTGTTTCCTAAAGAGGGCCACATGGTTATAAAAACCACGTACCATAATTATGTGCCCCCTATAGACTCACTATACATGTTTAATGGCCCTTAACAATTTTTTTCATTGTTTTTTACACTGTGTGCTAATTGTTTGAACCCTAATTTTCCAATGTTTCATGGTTTTCACAAGAAGGTAACATGGAATAGGAAAACAATTCTCCCACCACCCATGTCATATAAAACCATTGTAGTTCATCAAATATCACATGAAAATCCCAATACAACCTCCACAAAACATGATAAAAATAAGTTTATGGGAGTATCTATAAACATGTAACATGGTGGTAAAACCTTCTCACCATAAGTAAAATTCTCACTAACTAATAATGGCAAGAATATTCCCTATAAAATTTATGATGAAATTGATCTCTCATCAGAACCTCCCTCTCATAAACCACATGAATGTTCAAACAATTATACCATATCACAATGAAAATATTTATCATCCTCCCACAATGTAACGTTGTCATAAATTCAACAATCCCAATTAGATTTTAAATCACTGATAAATCATCCCCAACTTCATGATCCTTCAATCTCAATAGATGAGATTGTACAAAAATATATTTCTAAAAATGTAATACATGGAACACATTATGAATTAATGTAAACTGTGTTAGGATATATAAATTTTATTCCACATTCCCCGTATGATCAAAAACTATAAAAAGACCCAAAAATTGAAATCCTACCATTACTCTCATGATATCAATGACCAAAATTTGGTGAAAATATCAAGAACACCTTATCACCAACTGAGAACTATAATAGTCACATACGTTAATTTTCATGAAATTTATAATGTGTCTGAGATTTCTACATTCTATAAAGAATAAACTGAATATTTATTATATAACTTGTACCATGCTATGACCAATTAAGGAACCTTATCCATTCTCCAACAAACATAGTTGATATATACATGGCCTTATATAAAAGGATTTAAAAGAATCCATTTTCAGCATGGAATACTAAATTTAATTATATATAAACCAATTCAATCCAAATTATTCATCCAAAGCTCCACCAATGATAAAGAATCAGTCAATAGTCATGTATTTAAGAATATGTAATGATGTATCTACCTTTATATCCATATATGGGATGTATACCAAAAATAAATGATCATGGGATCCCATCACCATCATAAGGCCTTTCAAAAAAAATTGATGTGAAACTAGATATCTACCAGAGGAAATAACATCTAGAACATAAAGAAAATTAATTATTTCTTTCACATATATATTTCATAACACAAAAAATTTTAATTTTTCGTGATTGTATATTATGTGAGATTATTTCATTAATTTGTAGATCAAAACGCATGTCACATTATTTTTTTGATGAGTATGTTCAATCCCTTAAAAATATTCAATAGATAACTCTACCCACTTCAATTTCATCACCAGAAGGGGATTAAAAATCCCTGAAGGTATATATTTCCCATCATTGACATATTTTTATGTAAAATAGAAATAAACAAAATAACAAATGTATCATTTCATACCTACTAATCTGAATCATCACTACATGTCAGAAAACATATTTCTTGTTCTAGGTTTCGCATCCCATTTCAAATTATTAAAAAACACAATTAAATATTTTATCATGAATATGGGCACACAAAATATATTCAATGAAAAATTATAGCCTCTGTAGAGGATGAAAAATCTATAAGATCGAAATAATGATGTAGATGATCAATATACAAGAGGGGGGGGGGTGAATTGTACACTTTAAAAATTTCCTTAAAAAAGGAAGGATCTATGTTTAACAATGTTAAACTAAGAAAATTTACAACACCTCTAACACCAATTGAAAGATTGGGACAAAGTATAAAGTTAAAAACTTCTTGTTCTATACACTTTCTTTAATCTAGAATGTGATTCTGAAATACCGGTTCTAGTAATATAGATCTGAAAATGGAACATAACCAATGTTTACAATATGAGATTCTACCTTAAAGCGTATAGAATCTAACTGAATCAGATTACACAAGTGTAAGGATGTATATGATGCTTATACTTTCTCAATCATACAAAATGAAGCAGATAAGTTAAACTTGTAACAAATACAATTAACAAGATATAAATCTTTTAACCCAAAGAGAAGGGTATCCAATATACATGGATAAAGGTACCTTGATTTATAATTTCAAGAAATTATCTCATACTAACACCTAGGAAAGCCCTATATATGATGACCAGAGTCTCTGTATTGCTATCCCTGTAAGCCCTCAACTTCAAGGTAGGTGGAACCTCTTTCTTTCTCGACAAAGAATCCCTTGAACTTCAAGGTAGTCGGCACCTCTATCTTCTTATCCCATGAATCCCACAAATGTAATCACCAACATTCGACGTTGCACGAAGACATCTGAATGATTAGTTCAGTACGCCCAAGGCATGAAAAGCTTATCTATCTAGAAATCACATTGACAGTTTGTGGTCTCTAGAGTGATCAACTTCTTGTTGAGGTCTTTCAAATGAGCACCTATTTATAGGCTCAGTAAAAATGGTCGGGTCCCTCCTCCAATGCTCATATTTTCCTTAAATTTCTGAGGGACCTGTACACATGTCACTCAACCAATGGTTAGTTATAAATAGAATGGAAAAAATTGTTTAATAAAAAAACATGTGTAACAGAAAGCACAACATAGTTTTGTAATGAAACAAGTATATGTATAAGTAAAATTGATGTTCGGAATATAAGAAAATAATAGTTTGGAGTAAAACCATAATGGAATTTGGAGTCTCTAATAAAGAGATATTCATATTCTGTTTTAATAGGAATTCGGAACCTGATTTCTGTAGAAATCTGGTGTCTGAATTTATAAGCAAATTCGGAGTATGGTTTCACTAGAATTCAGAATCTGAACTTACATAATTCAGAGTCAAACTTGTAGAATTTCAGAGTCGAACTAGTAAGAGTTCGTAGTCGAGCTCAAATAAGTTCGGAGTTGATTTCATAGAAGTACAGAGTCGAGCTCATAGATGTTCGGAGTCTAACTTATTGAGTGGTCGTATCCATAATTCAGAATGGAACTTTATTAGAGTTCGTATCCAGAATTCTTAATAGAACTTTATTACAGTTCGTATCTAGAACATGGAATGGATCTTCATTAGTGTTCATATCCAGAATTTGGAATGGAACTATATGGGAGTTCGTATCCCAAATTCAGAATGGTACTATATGAGTGTGTGTATCCAGTATTCAGAGTGGAACTTCATTAGAGTACATATCCAGAATTTGGAGTGAATCTTCATTAGAGTTCATATCCAGAATTCGGACACTAAAACAGAATGCTTCATATCTATGTATTATATGATTCCGTGGTTTTGGATATGAGTCCAATTTTTATACATAAGAAAAATATTGATATGTATAAGGAAATATAACTAAGGGTAAATTTCCTTAAGGAACTTTTTCTTATAGAAGTAAAATATAGATTTTTTTTATTTATAAGTTGTTTTTTATTTTCAAAACAAGAAGGAATGGAAAAGTCATAAAGAAAACCTTATTGACTCAAAAATACCCCCCTTTTTTGAAAGAATAATCAACCTTTAGAAAAAGAACATAAGGACTTAGAAAATTTTAATTAGACTTTGAAATTAAAACTTCTCACCCTTTGTTCATAGATGATGACGAATACAACTAACCCCCCCCCCCTTTGGCTTAGGAACTCTAAGGATTGTATTCTGAATTTCTGGAGTGGAGTTTTAATTATCATTTGAAATGAAAAACTATGTAATGAGGATGTACCCCTTACTTTAGGATAGTTCTGGACATAGAAATGTTTCCTACTCCCTCTTTTGAGTAGATCTATTTCCTTCTACCCCTTGGTGATTTTGAGAAAGAATTTAAAGGAATGGAAATGAAATTTGGTACATGAAATATTAGTAAACAACAATACGAGAAAAAACCAACCAAAAATTTCATTAGGCTTGAATGAATTTTTACAACAAAAATAAGTAGAACAAAAAAAGGGATTTGTCTATTTGTCATCCTTTTCCTTGGGAATTAACTTCTTCAATAAATTATCCAGCATCTTCAGGTCTTCATGATCCTCCTCAGCTTGCTTCTCCAATGATTTTATCCTTTCATCTTGAGCTTTCAAGGCTTCTGCCTGAGCCTTCATGGTCTCTTCCTGCATCATCAGCAACTCATCTTGATTTTGTAGCTTCTCTTGAAACTCAATCTAGAAATTACTTTCCCTTTTCCAGTTCTGAGAAACCGAGTTACGATTTCCATTCATATCTCTGACAAGTTTATTCCATGAATTTTTCTTAGAGGTTAGATTATCCTGAAAATTCTTAATCTTGGAGTCCTCGGTGTCAGATGCATCTTTAACATCATTGTGAAAACGATCAAACTCAGTCAAGTCATCATCAAATTTCATAGAACAGAAAGTGATTTTGCTGCAAGATTTCCTGTGAACATAATCATTGATAAGGATGTTTATATGATCAGCCTCAATCTTTACACACTTATCCATCACCATAGATAAGGATTCTGACTTCTAATTCAGACTCGGTTGCAGCATCTGGCATCTGGAGTCTATTGTAGGAAAGCTCATAATTTTTTAACCAATATCTTCAACGACTCGACCACAAAATCATCTCCCATTTCTGATGACTCTGAATCTGATAACTTAATAGGGGATTGTTATTCCTCAATCTACACCATCTTTCTTCTGGAAGAACCACCAACATCCTTATTTCATATAACATCTTTTTTTGGGGTTTCTATAAGAGCTTTCTTCCCCTTATCAATTTTCGGAATTGCTTCATCAGAAAATTCTTCTTCTCTTTCAGACATTTGAACAATTTTATCTTCATCTGGTTTCTCCTTCTCTGCACCTTCTTCAAGAAAATGCTTCTCATAGATTTCCTCCTCAGATAACTCATTTTCTTTTTCCTCTACCTCGACATCATATCTTTTACCACCTTTTTCATATCCCATTACTGGATTGACTAGCTTTGAGGATTTGGAATTTTCTTGATAATCCTCAACTTGTTTAATATAGTCATCCTAATCACCACTTCCATCTTATACTTCTTCTTTTTCTTCATTTTCTTCAACAACTTATTCCTCTACTTCTTAAACTAATTTTTTCTCTTTATAATTTTCTAGAGTGATATCCTTCTTCCCAGGGGTTTCTGGTAATGGTTGAACATCAAAATTTTCCAGAATGGGAATATTCATAGAGGCTACCTATGAGGATTTTAAGAGAGATTGAACAATCTCTTACTCTCTTATCCTTTTCTTCATCTTTTTCACTTTGGCATGTTTCTCTAACTCATCCACAACTTTTTTTCTTAAGGCCTTAGCCTCAGCAGGTCCCAATCTGAACTTTGGATCCCCTTATTTCCTTTTATCCTTATCTTCCCTTCACTTATCATCCACCTCATCTGGATTTGCTTTCTTTTCATTCAGCTTGGGAGGTGCGGACTGGGTTTCCTTAGCTTTGGGAGTCTTATCTTCAGCAACCACTTCGTTCAATTTCTTCTTCATCGAAACCTTCTTCACTTGATCGTCCATATCTTCATTTTATGATTTGACTTATGCCTCTTATTCTGGAGGATCGTAAAACTCACTTGATTCCTTTGGAAAACAGGCTTTCATCCTTTTTAAGGTGTCATCACTTATCAGCATTACCTAAAAAATTCTCGTCTTGGAGGTGCAAGAATTATTGAACGAATGAAGACAATGAATAATTATCTTGGAGATAAGAGTAGGATACATAATTATTTGAGCCTTCAAAGATCCATTCATGATATTCTAAACTGTAATAAGAATGTGTATAATCAGATTTATCTTCCATAGATTTAAAAAAAAAATCCAAGATGTAGATATCACTTTTCATTAGGTTATCCTTATCTCCTCTTCTCAGAACGAAAAATCCATGAACCTACAACTTGAGAATCAGGATGTTGGTGGAGAGATGAGCTATATTTTCTTTTCTATTATCTTTAGGACCTAGGAATTTCATTGCCATCACCTTCCTGAAACTTCCTTTCAAATTCGTTAGCTTATGTGGAAAAAATTCTATTTCTCCATCATATGATAAAACTACCACACTTGCATCCTTGGTGTAAGAAAGCATGTTAGTCTTACCATAATACTTGAAATAAAATTTGTCTCTTCCATCTTCTTCATAGAGGGAAACAGAATCATATAACTCTATAAGAAAATATGTATAGACAACATCCTGACCCCCGAGTTTGGATACGTAGAAATATTCCCAACCATTGAGTTCAATATTCATTGAAATTAGAGAATCATACTCACTGACGAAATCTGGATGAACATACCTTTCCCTGTAGACTAACCATTTTGAGATTGGCTTTGTGGTAGACATATCTTGGGAAGTGTCTTCTACAGATATTCAGAATAGAGGATCTCTAAGATATTCGAAATTATTTTTATGAACTAAGGTTGAGTTTCAGCACGCGAGAGCTTGAAATTTTTGTGAGACACAAATGGGGGTTGCCCTTTATACAGGAGATGGATCTGTCCTTTGAGCCTCTAAAAGAAATATAATGGTTGAAAACTTCTCTGATCTGATCTGATGGTTGAAAACATTTCCACAAGGAAAAAATGAATACGATCATTTGAAGTTTTAGAAACATTCAGATTGAAGAAGAAATGAATCCGAGTAATTTTATAAGAAAAATAAACTACCAGCAACTAAACGATGACTATGAAAACTTGAGTAAGGAAGTAATACCTTTTGGAATTTCTAGGAGGTTTATTTGCAATAGGAAATATTCTTCTTGATGAAAATTTGACTACGAAGTACTCATTATGAAAGACTCACTACGAAAAAATAGTACAAAAATTCTCATTATGATAATTCTCATTACAAAAATTCTCATTAAAAAAATTCTAATTATTAAAATTTCATTACAAAAGTTTGTAGTAAGAAAAATTCATTACGAAAATTCTTGGTACAAAAACTTCATTATGGAAATTTTTGAAATACTCATTTTAAAAAAATATTGAAAAACTTGTTACAAAAAATTTTGAAAAACTAATTATGAAAATTTTTGGAAAACTCATTACGAAATGTTTTGAAAAAATCATTGCGAAAACTTTTGAGAAACTCGTTACGAAATTTTTTGAAATAATCATTATGAATTTTTTTGAAAGACTCATAAAACAATGTACTCCCACTATGAAAACGAGTTTATTAGTGTAAAAAAAATTGTTTCAATAGGAAGTAAATGAAGAAATATTACCTCACGATTATCATTCATAACATCTGTTTAATATATTAAAATATATCAGAGGGTAAATATTTTTTTAAAATATCATCAAGTTGATCTTGTGTTCCGTCAAACTGAAGAATGATATCTTCATTTTTGTGTGTGATAACTAAGAAAGTGATGCCTAATATCTATGTTCTTTGAATGAGAGTGATGTGTAGGGTTTTTAGTAAAGACAATGGAACTTGTGTTATCACACAAAATTTGAGTCTTAGTAAAACTCGTGCCATAATTTGTGAGCGTGTGTTGCATCCACAACACATGAGCGCAACAACTTCAAGCTTCTTCATATTCAACTTCTGCAGTGGAAAGTGCTACATAATGTTGCTTCTTCCATGAACAAGAAACTAATGAATATCCTAAGAAATGACATGTACCAGATGTAATTTTTCTATCCATTCTACATCTACAAAAGTCAGCATCTGAAAAGCTCTATAAAACTAAATCATTTCATGAAGTATAGAATAGTCCTAGATCCATGGTTCTCATTAAGTAGCAAAAAAATCTTCTCCCTGCCTTTAAATGAGATTCCATAGGATTGGATTGATATCTTGCACATAAGCATACTGAAAACATCAGGTCTGTTTGACTAGATATCAGTTAATGTAGACTTCCTATCATACTACTAAAAGATGGTTGATCTACTAGTTACCCATCTTCATCAAGATCAATTGTGTTTGAGGTACCAATAGAAGTAATTATACTCTTAGTGTTGTCATAACCATACATTTTAAGAACATATTTAATATATTTATGTTAGGATTTGAAGATTCCTTCTGGTTTTTGAGAAATTTGAAAACCAAGGGAAATTTTTAACTCACCCATGATACTCATTTCAAACTAATATTTCATTATAACTACAAAGGAATCTGTTAAATATTGCGGAGTTGATCCAAATATGATGTCATCAACATATACTCGAACAATAAAAACATTTTTCTTGTATTTATTTATAAAAATGTTTGGATCTGCATTTCCCTTAACATAGTTATTTTGTATCAAAAATCTTGTAAGTCTATTTTACTAATCTCTCGGGGCTTGTTTAAGGCCATAAAAAGCTTTAGTAAGTCTAAAAACATGATCAGGATGTTTTTTATCTTCAAAACCAGGAGGTTGTTCAATAAAAACATCCTCTTGAACATAACTATTAAGGAAAGCACATTTCACATCTATTTGAAAATTCTTGAAATTGAATAATGTTGCAAAGGCAAGTAAAATAAGAATAGATTCAAGTATAGCTACTAGAGTATAGGTTTCATCATATTCTATTCCTTCTTGTTGATTATAGTCATTTTCTACTATTCGAGCTATATTTCTAACTATGACTCTATTTTCATCACATTTATTTCTGAAGACCCACTTTACTCCAATAACAGAAGTTTCCTTATGTCTTTCAACCATGGTCTAGACTTTATTCCTTTCTAATTCATTTAGTTTATCATTCCTGGATTTGATCCAATCATCATAACCTAAAGCTTCATTAGTGGTTTTTGGTTCTAATTGGGAAATTAATGCTAGATGTTCTAATTCAATCCTTAAGGAACATCTAATCCTTCCAGGTTTATTTACATCACCAATGATACTATCACTAAGATGATTCTTAAGAAACACCTGACATGGGTTTTGTAAAACTTGTTCATCAACATAGGTTAGAAAGTCTTCTGGGGTAAATATTTGTGAAATATTTTCTTGAATATTTCCCTTATCATAAGGATCATCTATCAAAGGTTGATAATCAGTTTTTGAAAACACATACGAGGATGTAGGTTGAGATGGATTAAAAACAAATGGGTCAGACTCATCAAATTTTACATGTACTATTTCCTCAACCATACAAGTGTTTTTATTGAAAACTCTATAAGCATTAGAAGTTGTGGAGTAGCCTAAGAAAATTCCTTCATCTGATTTTGGTTCAAAATTGTGTAGATTATATTTAGTATTCAGGATGAATACCTTTCAACCAAAAACCTTGAAGTAAGAAAGTCTAGGTTTTCTACCATTCTATAACTCATAAAGAATTTTATTAAGAAAAGGTCCAATAAAAAATTGATTTATAGTATAACAAGCATTAATTATAGCTTCAACCCAGAAATGTATAGCTATAGAATTTTCACTAAACAAAGTCCTTGTTATATCTTGAATAATTCTACTTCTTCTTTCAACTACACCATTTTGTTGATGAGTTCTAAGTGCAGAAAAGTTATGAGTAATACCTTTTCTACTACAAAAATATTCAAAATCAGAATTTTGAAATTCTCCTCCATAATCACTATGAATAGTTTTTAGTGGATGGTTTTTCTCATTTTTAACTTGAGCTCTAAAACCTTTGAAATAATAAAAATCATCATAATTTTTTACTAAAAAATAGACCCGTGTACATCTAGTGTAATCATCAACTAGAAAAAACACATAGTATTTGACACCAATGCTTCCAGTTTATGTTGGACCAAAAATATCCATGTGCACCAACTATAACACATCAGTTGTTAAGACTTCACCAATTTCATTAAAACAAGATTTATGTTGCATTCCATATTGACAAGGATCACAAACTTTAGAAGAATCAAATCTATGCTTTGGTAGATCCTTAAATAGTTTCTTCTTAGAGATTTTACATATGTTTCTAAAGTTACAATGACCTAGTCTTCAATGCTATAAAAAATAATGATCTTCTATTTCACTTATACAAGGTATGTCTTGGCTCCTAAGGTCTTCTATGTTCAAAGTGTAAACATTCTCTTTCCTATGGGTAGAGAGAATAAACTCATCCTTGGAATTGTGTAATATGCACTTATCATTCCTAAAATTCACAAGGTATCCTTCATCAGATAATTGACATATGCTAATGAGGATGTTTTTATGATCCTTAACAAAAAAACAATTGAAATAAAAGTTTTACCAAGAAGAACAATATTAGCTATACCAACAATTTCTCCCTGAGTGTTGTCTCCAAAATTTACTTTTCTTCCTTTTGTCTTGATAATCATTTCAAAATAGTATTTGTGACCAGTCATATGTCGGGAAAATTCACTATCCATGTATGAAGTATTATTGTAGGTACTTTCCCTATTTTCTAGAAAATAAGAAACGAGTAGGGTTTTTCAAATCCAGACTTGCATGGATCCAGAATTGTTAGACAAAAAAATTTTGGGTATCCACATTTTATTAGAAAAATATGCTTTATGAATCTCAAGAGATTGAACTCTATTCAAGGAACAGTTTCTCTTCGAATGTCCACCACTATGTCACTTAGTAGAAAAAGGGTCTCTAGAAGGACGAAAATACTTTTTTTTTGAAAACTGGTTTTTGGTGATTATAACCTAATGTAGTAGTGTTTCCTTGAGGTTTAAATTTAGAATACGTCTTGTAAAAATATTCCTTCCGATTAGAAAATTTTTCAAGAAGCTTCTTAAGAGAAAATATTTCAAATTTCAGTCTAATGATTATATTCCTATCCTCGTGAATCATTTCCTTAGAGTTAGATTTTTCAACAAAATTTTCAACTTTAAAATAGCATTTTTAAGATATTTAGAAAGTTCTTCCTTATCATATTTTTATTTCTCAAGCTCTTTAGAAAGTTTTTCTAAAATATATTCTTTATCCCTATGATTTGTAGAATGATCTAAAATCTCTTTTGTAATAATTTCATCCCTAGTATTTTCCTTATTTAAATCCATAGAATATGTTTAATTTTTTGCTTCAAGTAACTTGGAAAATCCAGATAACTCTTCATATGACAGATCTTCAATTTTTGAGGATGATGTTTCTTCATTAGAAGTAATATTTTCTAAATTTTAATTCTTATCAAGAGATAAATTTTTTAATTCCATGGAAGAGCGTACCTTATCCATAAGACATGTATATGGAAAATAAGTATTATAAATGAATCTAATATTCTTCTAAGCTAATGAATCATATTTTGAGGATTCACTTTATGAAGAGCCTCTACTGCTTACACTCTAAGTAGTATTAGATTTCATACTTTTCATATCTTTAACTTTGTAAAACATCTTCTTGTTCCTTTTAGAATGCCTCTCTTTACTTTCATTATTTTTAAGAGAGGAAAAATATGGTCATATGTGTCCACTTCTCTTTCATTCATAGCATGTGACCTCTAAATCTATTTTATCTTTCCTTTAATTCTCCTTGTACTTGGATTAGAAAATTTCTTTGACCAGCTATCTTGTTCATTCTTCGAGCAAGATTAGATAACTCATTTTCTGAGACTTCACTCTTACTAGATTCGGATTGGATAGTAACCTTCTTAGTATTGGATCTAGTTACTCTCCCATGAGTCTTAGCTTTCATGTGATTTGATGTTGTACTAAAACCACCACTACCAGTACCATTCCCATTCTTCTTTTTGATGTTGTCTACATCTCTCTTCATCATTTTTTCATGTTGGAGAAGTGCACCAAAAAACTCATCTATGGAAATTTTAGTAACCTTAATGTTCTCATCAGTTGTTGTTCTCTTTGATTCCCACTCATTGGACATAATGTCAATGATCTTGTAAACAAGTGATTCATTATCCATAACTTTCTCTCCAATATATTGTAAGCTATTCACGATAGTCATTCACCTTTGTGGCACCTTACAAATGGGTTCCACATAAGGGAAATTTAAACCATGATACTCAGATCTAAGCATTGCTCTTCTTGTCTTTATGACTTTGGATGTACCAAAATGTGTTACTTCAAGTTTCTTCCATATATTGTTAGCTGTTTCACTAGAAGAAATTTGGCTATATATGTTCCTAGTCATTAAACATAGTAGAGTATTGCGTACCTTATAGTTTAATTGATAATCATGCATCTCTTGGTTTGTGAAAGTAATAACTTCCTTTTCAGGAATTTGATAACCTCTTGTAAGCATAAAAAAATTTTCTACTCCAGTATTGATATCAAAAGTCTTCATTAGATCTATCCAATACTCATAATCATTTCCAAAAAAAATTGGTGTTCTTGTAGGACTTCAGTTGTCAATAGAACCAACATTGATTCCTGTCATCTTAAAATTCATTCTACACAAAAACTTGTTAATAAGAAAAGTTTAGATTCAATGAACTAAGCAAGAAAAATATAGAACAAAGAAAAACTGAGAAAGAAACACATATATGGGAGTATAAGTATTTCAGAGACCCCCTCTGATACAAGAGGAGGGTGAATTGTATACATTAAAAATTTCCTTAAAAAAGGAAGGATCTAAGTTTAACAATGTTAAACAAATCAAATTCACAACACCTATAACACTAATTGAAAGATTGGGACAAATTATGAAGTTACATACTTATTTTTCTATAAACTTTCATAAATCTGGAAAGTGATTCCAAAAAACCAGTTCAGGAAATATGGATCCAGAAAATGAAACTTAACCATAGTTTACAATATGAGATTCTACCTTAAATCTTATATAATATAACATAATCAAATTAAACACGTGTAAGGAAGTATAATATTTTTATACTTTCTTAAACATACAAAATGTAGTAGAAAATATAAACTTGTGACAAAAACAAGTAACATGATATAAATCTTTTAACCCAAATAGAAGGGTATCCAAAAACATTGGCTAAAGGTCCCTTGATTTATACGTTCAATAATTTCTGTCTAACCCACACCCGGGTAAGCCCTCGTTACGATGATCAGAGTATCGGTCTTTCTATACCCACAAGCCCTCAACTTCCAAGTAGTTGGAACCTTGGTCTTCCTCAGCAAGGAATCCCCCGAACTTCAAGGTAATCGACACGTCTGACTTCCTATCCCCGAAAGCCCTCAAATGTACTCAACAATGTTCTGAGTCACATGATGCAATCTGAACGAGCAGTTCCGTACACATAAGGAATGAAAAGATTATCTCTCTAGATATTACATTGAAAACATGCGGTCTCTATATTGATCAACTTCTTGTTGAGATCTTTCAAATGATCTCGTATTTATATGGTCGGTAGCAACGGTCGACTCCCTCTTCCAACTGTCATATTTTCCACAAATTTCGGTGGCACCTATATTTGTGTAACTCAACCAATAGTTAGTTAGAAACAGAATGGATGCCATCCTTTTATAACAAAACATATGAAACTGAAAGCACGAAATCATTTTGTAATTAAACAAGTATAAGTATAAGCAAAACTGAAGTTCATAATGTAAGAAAATAATAGTTCAGAGTCTAAAAAAAATGCAATTCGGAGTCTATAATAAAGATATATTCAGATTCTGTTTTAATAGGAATCCAGAACTTGATTTCTGTAGAATTTCAGAGTCTGAATTTCTATGGAAATTAGGAGTCTGTATTCACTGGAATTCAAAATCTGAACTTAAAAAGTTCGGAGTCGAACTTGTAGATGATCAGAGTCGAACTAGTAAGAGTTCGAAGTAGATCTCATATAAGTTCAGAGTCGAATGTAATGAGAGTTTGTATCTAGAATTTGGAATGGATCATTATTAGATTTCATATCCAGAATTCGGACTAGAACTTTATTAGAGTATGTTTCCAGGACTCCGAATAGAACTTCATTAGTGTTCATATCCAAAATTCAGAATGGAACTATATGATAGTTCGTATACAGAATTCGGAATAGAACTATATGAGATTTCATATCCAGAATTCGGAGTGGAACTTCATTAGAGTTCTTATCTTGAATTCGGAGTGGAACTTCATTAGAGTTCATATCCAGAATTCAGACCCTAAAACAGAATGCTTCATACCTAAGTATTAAATGATTCAGAGGTTTTGGATATGAATCCGATTATTATACTTATGAAAAATATTGATATGTATAAGGAAACCTAGGTATGGGTAAATTTCCTTAAAGAAGGAATTTTTCGTTAGAGAAGTTAAATATAGATTTGTTTAAGTATAAGGTGTTTGTGATTTTCAAAACAAGAATGAATGTAAATTTCATAAGGAAAACCTTATTTACTCAACAAAATCAGTAATGGTATCCCCATCATAATAATACCCCTTGGGCTATGGAATTTTTTATCAATCTATTTCTCCTAAAAAAATAAATTTGAGAATTGAGACATTAAATTGAACACTAGTCAAGATATGATCGACACAATCTTCCCAAACTCCAAAATTAATCACTGAAAATGTGATTTCATGTTTCACTCTTCAAATTAGTCATTGAAATCCAACAATGGATGATCCCTACTCATACATTAGAGACACTATTTCTTTTCAATATGGTATAGGATTTCATAAAATAAGAATACTATTGGCTTCCACCAAACTCAACTAATTTTGATTGAAATAGTTTTTATAGAAGATTGAACTCCCAATCATTTTGTATGAATACATTGTAATCATTTCTTAATAAAGACAATAATTCCCACTCTATTGTGTATTCATCAAAACTATTTGTTAAAGGTAATGGGTCAGATAATTATTCTAATGTGTCTTCAGCTACCAATATCCATATGAAATGAAGTGATCACCCTACACAACAACAAAACCCAATAATAAATTTAACACCTCATAGAAAATCACACATCCCATCATGACATCTAGAAGAGTTAAAATGAACATATAAGTTAAAATAATTTTAAACTATAAAAAATAAACCAACCATTAATCATCCTAGATGAACACTACTCTCACCCAAGTGAGATCACTAATCAGATAATACAAATTTTATAAATGTATTACAAAACTGTGAAAATACCACACTAAAAAAATATTCTATATATCTCAAAGAAGTTAAATGGTTTCTCCAATATCATAACACCTTTCAAACATTCAATATCAACTAAGATACAATTTTTAAAAACCACGTGTCTGAATAACTCAACATCCTAAATACATAAATCACATTTAGATAGATTATATTAATTTTATTGATTTATCATCAATTTTAGAACATATCAATTATGAGGTATGTTATACTAAATATACTTAATTTACATGGGGATTTCATAAAAAAAATCAAACCACAAATGTATTAAGATAATTATTTAATATCCTTGTAACACCATGAGATTTTACGAGAAATATTTTTTTAATAGATTTGATTTCTTGTGTTGTACGCTACCCCAAGATTACCTTGAACTATACACAACACCCTATTAACTTTTAGTATATGCAGACACTATTCTTGGCTTGTGTTGCAGGCAAAAACGACCTTCCTTAATAGCGTGTGTTGTACGCAATACCGAGTTTCATTAAAGAATTATATATTATTCTTATGAACTAGAAATTATGAATATTATTAACCAAATTTTAAATTTTTTAACATTATCATTCATTTTACACATATTGTAAAACATGGTATGAGAACACAATAAATTTTTATGGTAAAATAACTATATTTAAAAAAATGCAGTGTTGCTGCCTTTTGATGGCATTCCCACATTAAATCTAGTCTTTGACATATTTATGAGTTTAATTTAACCAAATAAACTTATTCAATGAAATAAGTATATAAAAATTTCCTATGGATAAATTTTTAGTATTTTTCTGCGATCTTTCATATTTCGATGAATAATAATAATACGCTAAATTTTAATTAAAAACAACTTATTTTTCAAGATAATTTATATGGTTAAATCATCATATTTAATGGTTTTAATGTATAAATAGAATATATTTTTACAATTCAATATAATTTATGTCATAATTATTAATTTAACATAGAATTCGAAGTTAAAAACATTTCAATCTTTTACAATGTTTTAACTTTTAAAACCCATTTTCTCAACCCTGGGATTAATTTAAAATTCATTACTGCAAATTCTATGTTATTACTTTTGAATAATTGATTCCCTATTTAAAATTAGTAGTTCCAAATTATTTTAATAAGATGATATTTATGTTTAGATATTTTGAATAGTAACTACTGAAATTTTTTTTTTGCAACATTTAAAGGTAAATCGGGTAATTAAAGGTAAAAATAAGATTATAAAATTACCCTATCATCTTCCAAAATTATATTGGATGAACAAAAGTAGACTAATATCACCTAAGGGTCGTAATATATTCATTTCATTCACTTTTGACCATCAAAATGATGTAATTATAAGTGACAACATGTCACTCTCTTATATCTTATAAGTGTAATAATTTAAATTTAGTGATAAACATCATAAAACATGAAACATAAATAATCTCCAGAAATATAATAAAAGTATCTACATCATGTAAATTTGTTTTGAAATTTTAGGGGTTAAATAATTAACATTAATGGTGACAAAATAGTGATGCAGAAATTTCTTATTTAGTGAAAAATCAATAATTCATTTTTTTATTAAACTAAGAGTGACAATAAAATGAAAAAAACCTGACAAAAAATTATTTGTCATGTAAATTTATACAATAATCATCCAATGGTAGAATAATTTACCATTTTAAAGTTTATAAAAGCGATTATGACACTTATATTATTTTATTTTAAAATATGTCAATGTTGTCACCTTCATAATTTAATAAATATAACAATTTAAATGTTTTTATTTTACGATGATAAATTTGAGTAAAAGTATTATTATGGAATATATTAGTTTTATCTGAACCATAGTATTTTATTTTTAATTTTTATGCAAAAAATAACTATGTTAAATAATTATACAAAAATGTTGTAGAAATTATTTTTTAAGGGAAATATCAAATAAATGGCCTTAAAAATATTGAAATAAATGTTATATTAACAAATTAATGTAATAGATGAATTTTTTATAATAATATGACAAGTTATAAATCTATTAAATATTTTTGTTCGAATATATCTTCTTTTTTGATTTATTTAAAATTCAAATAATTTAATAGTGTCAAAATTGACACTATTGATATTTTATAAAAATAAAATTTTATTAAAATGTTTAAAAATCACAATAATATTTAAAAATTAGAAACAGAAAATTATATGGTATAAAATTTAATAATGTATATATTTAATGAAAATTACCATATCATATGTAATTAGTTATAATAATTTAAAAATAAGAATATTTTTATCGCAAATAATATTATATAGATTAAATAAGGATAAATCAAAATTATAAGGTTTAAAATAAACTTAAAAACGTGTCTAAATTTTATTATTTGATTATATCACAACCAAATCTCATCTTATATTCTAATATAGTGAATTTTGGAGGTTTTTATTTGGGTTTTAATTTTTTATTTAATTAATATTTTTGAGGTTTCAAAAAATGCCCCTCTCTCCTCTCTTATAAAATGGCATAACCTCCCACTCCTCCTCAAACCATTTTGAGCCTTTATGATCTACCAAAACCTACCCATTACTCTTCTAAACATCCCTTGTAAAATATTGGAGATTCTGGTCTTCACAAAAGAACAAGTCTAGTTCCTTACGAGGAAGTTAAAAGGTGCGTCGAAGAAGAGGTAATCTATTCTACCAATTCATTCTAGTTTCTTTATTCTTCTACATACTCAATATGAGTTGTTTCGTTATAAAGTAATAACATCAGAATCACTAATATACAAATATGTTATTATAAATATGAACCAATCCTATTTCACATTATATATATCCTACGGAAAATGATATCACCGCGTGTGTGTACATACGACTTACCATCTCCACGACGTGGTGTAATCTGTTTATTATTACATCATACTGACTCTGATAAATTATATCATCCACTCTAATTCCATTCAATAATTATGGGAATGATATCGTCGCTCTTGCATATGTATGGATTACTGTCTCCACGATGAGATTAGATTCATTAACCATGATAACCATTACATAATGATTATAAAGTATATATAATTAATAATTATTCAATATATTACATAATAATGATATTGGATTTATGTATATGTATTTACTTACTTCCATTCAATTTAATAAGGAAACTAAATCAATGTTCATCCGTACGTACGACCTACCGTCTCCAGGAATGGTGTATTTCATTCCATTTATAAATTTATTATATATATGTATATTCAGAGTATATATTATTTATAAATCATGTTTTTCAATATGGATGTAATAAATCATGATCTATGTATTCATATAAATAATTACAAGTCAAACCACATAGGATGAATGAAACAATTTTACCCAAAACACTGCTTTAACATGGAATTGACAAATGAACGGGTAATATAAACTCGTAAGTGAATAGTATGTGATAAAATAATTATATTTTTGGTTCTAATACAATTTAATAAAATTTGTGAACCCACTATATAGGAGTCATGGACACATATTGAAGAAATTGGACATATGGTAAGTGATTATTTCGTCTCGTTTTTTTTATGTGAGACATATGCCTTAATCACCATCTATTTATTTTGTATAGTGTTTGTGCTTCCCATGGAATGTTTTATGATTTTTATTATGTAGGATATGATATTTACATATTCATGTAATTTTATTTATTTTATTATAGGTATGATTCCACATATCAAAATAGGTAAGGGATATTTATTGTAATCTTGTTCTTATTCAGGATTGTTTTTTCATAAGTATTTACTTGGGTTATGTATATCACCCATGTCCATGTCTTCTAAAAATTTTTCATAAATTTTTTTCTATTCATACATGTATTTTAAAAGTCATTGTAACCATTTTTTTACTTTTACCTCAAGGTATGGAAGTAATCTTTCATTTATTTACCATACGAGGTACTTTTTGACTTTTCCGGGAAAAATATGAGAAGAATGTGTTTTTAACTTATACGACATGATCAAATTTTTACGGTTTCATAACATATTATTTTCATGAAGCTTCCTCTACAATTTTTCATGGTTATTTTCAATAAAATCCTTCTCTTGCATGGAATTATGTCAAAATAAAATGACTTTGAATAAAAAACAAAATTTTCCTCAAAAACTCATTTCAAGTGTTTTATCAAAATGATTTTCCATATAAGATGACATTATTTAGTATGTTTATGTTTTAATTATAATGTCTCTATTATTTAAATGGTTTTATTTTTTTATGATGAAATGATATCCATTGGTTTTATATGGATTATGTTATGATGAGATTATTTTTATGAAACCCATTTTATTCTTTTGGTTATATTGAATGATTTATGATTGTTTTGTGGAACAAATAAGAATGATTTCAACATGATATGGGTGGGACCTATATCCCCCTCAAATTCATTAGGTAATGATTTATATCTAATGAGATATACATGGATGGAACAACAAGTAAAATCTGGTTCAGTAATACTGGGATGGAACGACAAGTAAACCCAGTTCAGTAATGGACTTTGTCCAATATGATGGTCTTGTCAGAAATTCCTTGGACACTATAGAAATCATAACATGTTCTTCATTATTTTCCACAATTACATGTTTTATTCCCATTCCATTTTATCATGATTAATTTTCCTTTATGATCTAAGCCTTATGCACTGCCAATATTTATGTCATTACTCAAGATTTTGATGTTTTATGTTGTTGTTTTTATGTTCAAAAGTTTAAGGATTGTTTATTATGTTCTCCATTTTTACCCTTATTGGGAATTTTATCCCACCATTTTTTTGTTTTTTTTTCACATGATATAAACAAAGGTTATTACTAAGAAAACAAAAGGGTAATATCTTTATGGTAGATGTTGATGATATTTCACCACGATTAGAAGATTATGTTCAGAGTTTCCAAGGATAATGAACAAACACGGTCTTTGGGCATCTTATTATGTAATGTATTAAGTTTTCTGAAAATTTAATGTAATTTACATGTAAATAATGTTTGGGTCATTATTGTTGGTATCAAAGCGAAGGTTTAGTCAATCATTGGAAAATAGGGTGTGAAAACATTAGTGATATCCCTATATATATTTTTAAGGTATGTAAAGGGATGTCCCTAAGTTCAAGTATATGTATAGTTTACAATCCTAAATTTATGATAACGATCATGAATAACCTATGATGAAACATTGGATGTTATAGATTGAAGGTACTCCCCCTTTATTTTGTTTCTTCTCGAGCATGATTTTTTCCTCTCACACTATTCTTATTGGGTTTTAGATGATGAAAGGAACCCGAAGGAACCGTGTTGATCAGTGTCATGGGTAGTGAAATGATTTTTCTCCTAAACAAACCAATGTTATGAGTGATTTAATGAAAAATCATATTTTTATACTTACACAATCTATGAATCATTCTGGACTTCCAACTGAGTAGTGAAGGGAACAATATTCTATTGAGTCCATCATAATTCCATGTCCACCTTCTTTCAATGGTTCATCTGATCCAATTATTATGGAATAATGGATCAATACAATTGAAAAGATATTTTTCATACTTTATTGTTCAGAACATGAAAAAGTCACATTGGCTATTTACCATTTAGAAGCGGAAGCAGACCAGTGGTGGACTCTAATTAAGAATAGAAGGCCCCAGGATGAAATTGATTCAATTGAATGGGATGAGTTGATGAAATTGTTTTTAAATAAGTACATACATAATATTATTTGAACAATGATGGTAAAGGAGTTCATTGAGATTATGAAAAAGGATGTGGAATCTATTTGTATATACGAATATAATTTTAGAAGGCTTCTAAGGTATGCTTCTGGCTTTATCATCCAACCTGAAAGTAAAGTTGATTGTTTCTTCATTGGCTTAAAACCAAGTCTTCTAATGGAATTATCTATAAGAGACATCAATAGCTATGAAAAAATTTAGAATTGTGATATCATGGTAGGAATTCAATTTGGGGTTACATTTCTGTCTCATGGTTTTCAGAAGAATCGAATGATGGAGTTCAAGTAAAAATCTCAAAACAATGGTGAAAAGAAGATGAATGTTTCTTTGTCTCAAAGTGTGTAAATAAGCATGATCGAGACTGTATTAAGAGGACAATAAAATGTTTTATGTATGGAAAATAAGGGCATCGAGCAGCTGAGTGTCGATGTCATGGGAAAAAAGGTAGCTAATGATGTGTATAGAGAAAAGACTAGAGAGAACGCACCAACAACACATCAATGATACAAGTGCAAGTAATTTGGGTATTATTCTAACCAATGGCCTAATACAATGGTTAATGATGATCTACATCAACAACCACTTAAGGATAATGGCTATGGGCATTCACCTGCGATCACTATTGGTGATGTTCAGTATAACAATGATGTGTATATGTAACGTGATTCTAAAATAATGTTGTGGATTATCATTTATAGTATTGTGGAATATTAGAATATCTTTGTATTTTTTATTGTGGTTTTCGATAATTATATGGTACCAGTAACCATGAAAAGCGATTGAAATATTTTTGGAAAGTAGATGATATGGGCATAATGAAGGGATATGGGAAAAAGATATGTTTGATAGTATTAATGTGCTCATGACTGATATAAGGACAAGGTGACATCATGGTTTGTGTATATAGAAATTTTAGGATTTTAGGATGTGGAAAGAGTTATATTTTGTTACCGCATTCATGTTCTTAGTAAGGTTCTATAGTAATTCAGGTTTCAAGAGAATACATTATTAACATATTCAAAAGTCTGGAAGTTGACCAACAAGATATATCTTATGATATATGGGGGACAAATGATGGTATTCACATGCTTGGTAGATGACCTCTCTAATAATATTTTTCGTTATAATATGAGATTGTATAGAAGTATTTAGGATAAGACTAAATATTGGAATGGATTAATTTAGACATCAGATAGTTTTTCATAAGGCTATAACATTTTGATTTAATTTCTTAAATGTTATAATAGTATAGTTTTAGAAAAAGGACAACCTGTAGGATGGGTGACAACCCATAGCATTGAACATGTTTGTGGAAATCAAACCCACAACCGAAGTGCGACAGGAACTTATCGCCTACCACTGCCCTACCCAAAGTCCCTGGTTAGTAGAAATTAGTTTTATTTTGTTGACCTATATGATAGATGAAATATAAGTCCATTTTTTGAACCTTATACGGTTAATCTCACCATAGATGGAATTATGTGTATTTAATAATTTGTTCCAACCTTTTTGTGATAGAGACAGATTTAATGACATATCATTCTATCGCATGATCGACTAATACATCAAGAATGTCAAATTAAACTTCATTCCTTTGAGTAAGAGATGAATTGGAAATTGTTCATGGAATGACCAATGATGATATTACACTAAAATCAAGTACATATTTATCCTTTTGTAAAAATTTATCAAATTTAGGGAAATGATATTGAAAACATAAAATGTTGTCCTAGTAATCTCATATCCGATGAATCAGATGGTACCATAGATCATCAAAAATTTGTGGAATTCTTATTGTTGGCATTTTAATAGCTGTTTTCTCTACCACTCTCCATAAGAACATGATGGTTAGATTTATCTTCCATATCCATTTTTCACCTATTTTATCCTATGTGGAAACAGCGTGATGAGATAAATTGGGTATCTGCTATGTTTCTAAAGTATCATTTTAAAATGATGTTTTAGTATTCTTTTTTACGAAGTGTGTTTCTATAAAAGAATCTTTTAAGTAGAAAACCATTTCTAACCCCGATGAATTTCGAGAAAAAAATTCATTTTATGGGGCGGTAGAATGTAAAAACCTGAGATTTTATGAGAAATATTATTTTTAATTTATTTGAGGTCTTGTGTTGTATGATACACCAAGATTATCTTGATCTATACAAAACACTGTATTAACATTTAGTATACTCAAACACTATTCTTGGCTTCTGTTTCACGCAAGAGTGACCTTCCTCAATAGTGTGTGTTGTACGCAATACCGAGTTTCACTAAAGAACGATATATTGTTCTTATAAACTAGCCATTATGAATAGTATTAGACGAATTTTGAATTTAATATCATTATCATTCATAATACACATATTCTATAACATCGTACGATAAAAAAATAAAATTTTCGGCTAAAATAAGTATTTTTTTAAAAAATGCAGTTTTGCCGCCTTTTGATGGCGCACCCACCTAAAAAATACTTATTGACATGTTTGTGAGTTTAATTTGAAAAAATGAACTTATTTATTGCAATAATTATATAAAAATCTACTTTGGATAATTTTTTATTATATTTATGTGAACTGGCATATTTTGATGAATAGTAAAAATATGCTAACATTTAATTAAATTTTTTTTTCATCAAGATAATTTATATTGTCAAATTATCATATTTAATGGTCTTAAAGTATAAATATAATATATTTTTACCATTTAATAAAATTTAAGTCATTATCATTAATTTCACATTGTATTAATAGGTAAAAACATATCAATATTTTGTAATGTTTTATCTTTTAAAAGTCGTTTTCTCAAGAGCGGGATTATTTTTAAATTAAATACTGCAACTTATATGTTTTGAATTTGGAAAATTGGATTCAATATTTGGAATCAGTAGGTACAAATTATGTTAATAGGCTACTTTTTATTTTTAGACATTATGAATAGTAACTATGTATATTATTATTTACTATAGTTTAAGGTAAATCGGGTAATTAAGGGTAAAAATAAGATTATAAAATTAACCTTAAATCATCCAAAATTCTATTGGATGAATAAAAGTCGACCCATATCACATAGGGGACAAAATATATTCCTTTCATGGACTTTTGACCGTGAAAATGATGTAATTATTATTATAACCAAAGAAGGTGACAACATGTCACTCTCAAATATCTTATAAGTGTAATAATTTTAATTTAGTGATAATCTTCATGGAACATAAAAACAGAAATAGTCCCCTGAAATATATTAAAATTATCTACATAATATGAATTTATTTATATTTTTTATGGATTAAATAATTATCATTAATGGTGACACAATAGTGATGTAGAAATTGTTTATTTAGTGAAAAATCTATAATACAATTTTTATTAAACTAATAGTGACCATCAAAGGCACAAAAACCTAACCAAAACATTATTCTCATGTACATGTAAACCATAATCATCCAATGGAATAATATTTGACCATTTCAAGCCTTATAAAATTGATTATGACACTTATATTATTTTATTTTAAAAGGTATCAAAGTTGTCACCTTCATAATTTAATAAATATAACAATTTAAATGTTTTGATTGTAAGATGATAAATTAGTGTAAAAGTAATCTTATGGAAGATATTATATTTATCGACATCATAGTGTTTTATTTTTCATTTTTATTCAAAAAATAAGTATATTAAAACATTATACAAAAATGTTGTAGTAATTATTTTATTAAAGAATATATCAAATAAATGGTTTTTAGAAATATTAAAATAAATGTTATATGATAAAATTAACGTGGTCGGTGTATTTTTTAGGTCAATATAGTAAGTTGAGAATCTATTTAATATTTTGGTTCAATTATATCTTCTGTGTGGATTTAATTTAAATTCAAATAATTGAATAGTGTAAAAATTAATACTAATGATATTTTTTCAAAAAAACATATTATTAAATTGTTTAAAAATCACAAAAATATTTAAAATTTACAAATTGAAAATTATATGGTCGAAAATTTAATAATTTATCTAATTATTGAAAATTCTCATAATATATCTAAGTATGTATAACAAATTAAAAATTAAAATATCATTGTCGCAAATAAAATTAAATACATTAAATAAGGATAACTCAAAATGATAAGGTTTAAAATAAACATAAAACATGTATAAATATTATTGGTTGATAATATTACAACCCAATATCATATCATCTTTGAATTTAGTGATTTTTTGATGTTTTTATGTGCGGTTTGATTTTTTATTTAGTTTATATTTTTGAGGTTTCCAAAAGTGCCCCTCTCTCCACCCTTATAAAAGGGCACCTCCTCCCTCTCCTCCTCACTCCATTTTGATCCTTCAAGCTCAGACAACCCCTAAGAATTAATCTTCTGAACTTCCCTGGTAACATTTTGGAGATTCTGGTCTTCTAGAAAGACCAACTCTAGTCCCTTAAGATGAAGTTCAAAAGAGGTGCATCGAAGAAGAGGTAATCTCTTCTACAGATTCGTTCGTGTTTCATTTTTCTTATACATACTCTATATTAGTTTTTTCATTATAAAGTAATAAAATCAGTATCAGTAATAAAATGATATGTTATTATAATTATGAAACCACCCTATTTCACTTTTATCCATTCTATGGAAAATGAAATCACTGTGCGTGTGTATGTACGGCTTACCGTCATCACGCCGTGGTGTAATATGTGTTTCCACCACCACCATACATGGATGGGTATAATGGTGGAAAAAATAACTATATATGATTTTTTATAACATCATACTGATTCTGATAATTTATATTATCCACTCCAATTTTATTCAATAATTATGGGAATGATATAATCGCTCGTGCATACGTACGGATTGCCGTCTCCACGATGCGACAAGATTCATTCTAAATGTTAAACATTACAGAATGATTATTAAGTATATATAATAAATAATCATGAAATATAAGTAATAATAATTATTATGGATTTATATATATTTTATTTACTTCCATTCAATTTAACAATGAATCCAAAACATCGTTCATGCGTACATATGGCCTACCCTCTCCATGAACGGT
Organism: Viscum album; assembly: GCA_963277665.1. Lineage (NCBI taxonomy): Eukaryota > Viridiplantae > Streptophyta > Magnoliopsida > Santalales > Viscaceae > Viscum > Viscum album. The sequence continues at coordinate 143,577,852 of OY728133.1, read as the reverse complement.
GTATTTCATTCCATTTATCGATCTATTATATATATGTATATTATGATAATATATTAAATATAAATCATGATTTACATTCTGGAAGTATGTAATAATGATCTATGTAATCATATGAATAATTACAAGTGAAAACACGTAACATGAATGAAACAATTTTACCCAAAACAATGATTTAACATGGAATTGACAAAGGAACAGGTAATATAAACTCATAAGTGAATCATATATGATAACATAAATGTAATTGTGGTTCTTGAAAAAAGTTAATAATATTTTTAAACGTTCTATACATGAGTCTCAGACACATACGGAATAAATTGTACATAATGTAAGGGAATTTTTCGCCTCACTTCAATTTCTGTGAGACATATGCCTTAATCACCATCTATATCTTTTGTATGGTGTTTATGCTTCCCATGAATGTTTTAAGATTTTTATTATGGAGTATATGATATTTAAATATGCATGTAATTTAATTTATTTTATGACACGTATGATTCCACCGATCATAAAAGGTAAGGGATAGTTTTTCCAATATCATTCTTATCCGGGATTGTTTATTCGTAAGTATTTACTGGGATTATGTTTATCTTCCATGTCCATGTTTTCTAAAAATATTTTCATAAAATGTTTACTATTCTTCCTTGTATGTTTAAATTCATTTTTTCTCTTTTTTTACTTTTACCACATGGTATGGAAGGAATCATTCTTTCGTTTACCATACGAGGTACTTTTTGACTTTTTTGGGAAAAGTACAAGAAGAATGTTTTTTTAACTTATATGGCATGAACAGATTTTTATGGTTTCATAACACCTTATTTTCATGAAGCATTATCTAAAATATTTCATGATTATTTTTAATAAAATCCTATTCTTCTGTGTCACTATGTTAAAATAAAATGATTTTTAATAAGAAAGTATATTTTCCGCAAGAAATCATTTCAAGGGTTTTATCAACCATATTTTCCATCTAAGATGACATTATTTAGTATGTATATGTTTCAATTATAATGTATCTATTATATGAATTGTCTGATTTTTCTTGTGATGGAATGATATCAATTTGTTATAAATGGTTTATGTTACGATGGGATGATTTTTATGAAACCCATTTTATTCTTTGGGTTATGATGAATGATTTACGATTGTTTTGTGACACATGTAAGAATGATTTCCATATGAGATTGGTGGGACCTATACCTCATTCTAATGCATTGGGTAATGATTTATATTTCATGATACATACATGGCTGGAACGACAAGTAAAATCTGATTCAGTAATACAGTGTTGGAACGGCTAGAAAACCCAGTTCAGTAATGGACTTCGTCCACTATGATGGTCTTGGCAGTAATGCCTTGGCTACTATGGAAATCATAACATGTTTTTAATGGTTATCCGCAATTCTATGTTTTGTTCCCATTCAATTTTATCATTTTGAATGTTCCAATATTATGTAATCCTAATGTACTACCACGATTTTTGTAATTGCTCAAGATTTTGATGTTTTATGTTCATGTTTTTACGTTCAAATGTTTATGGATTGTTTTTATGTTCTCCATGTTTACCCTTACTGAGAATTTGTTCTCACCCTTTTTTTGTTTTCTTTTCCAAAAGATATAAAGAATAGTTTTATGTAAGAATAATAAAGGGGAAGATCTTTATGGGAGATTTTGAATTTCATTCACCCTGATTAGAAGATTATGTTTCGTGTTTCCAAAGACATTAAACTGACATGGCCTTTGGGCGTCTTCTTGTGCCATGTATTAAGTTTTCTGCAAAAGTAATGTAATGTCCATTTATGTCATGTTTGGGTCACTATAATACAATTTAAAATATCCATAAGGTCTATAGGATCATTGGTAGGACCCAATGTAATGAAAAGATAATCATAATGTATATACCTACTCTAGGTGACACTTTTTTTAATGTTAAATACTTATACTCTAAACTGTTATTAACCAGATCAATTTTCATTATTTAAAATCCACTTTTCTACATTCACCTTGTGATAAATATCATCAATGTGCTGAAGAAGATTCTTTTTTTACCACAACATGGTTGAGATTTTTATAGTCCCGATAATGTTAAATTTTTCATCATATTTCACTGATAAAAGAACATTCCCTACCTAAGATGATACACAAGGGTGTATAATGAATATCTATAAATGATCATAAAATTTAAGCTTCAAAAAATTAAATTCATCTTGCTTATGTTGTAATAAGTCATTAATACTGATTGAACACTACACACTAATTAAATATAGTATTTTACTCCCATTTCCAGTGGAATGCCAGAGAATTATGAACGATTAGAAATGGGAAACACCCCATAAATTAGAGTGAGATCATATATCGATTATTACAAATTTAGATCTAAAAAATTTAATATTAATTATACCCAACTCCGAATATGATTTTCCTTCTCTACCCAACCTTGAGTCCCATTCCACATCATTGATAAAACAGACCCAATCAACTACCATAATGGATACCCATATATTATAGAACTCAATTTATGAATTATAATAAATTAATAATTCCATACTAAATATGACAGCATGTGGTTTCTAACAATGTACCATAAATTCTTAGTTACGATTGATATCTAATAAAGTGAGGACCAAAGTGGGATAATAAAGACATTTCTCTCTCTTCACTATAAGGGGAGTAGAAATAACAATCATAGAAAAAATATATATCAAATGGATGATTCAGAAGGTTCTAAATACTATTTTATTGAAAATAATTCCATGTAACAATCCAAAATAAATCAATAACTAACAATGAAGCTATAGAGATAGTACATATCACAGTCAATATACATATATTAACATGAACGAGAGAATGTTATACTATGTGAAGAAGATTTTTTGCGAATTCACATGGTTGGAAACCCATCATTTATTGAGAATATTTTTGAACCAGTATACTTTTAGGTGTATATGATTCCATTCCACTATTTTAGGTATAAAATATATAGTATAATTATTGCAGCTGACAAGAATGTCTTCAGGAATTTCATATCATAGGTGCCTTAGTTCAAACCTATTTTTAATGACCATTCATTTACTCTAATAGAATGTCAATGTGGATCTTCCAATCTTATTGCTGGTCTATAGTGAATCTTCTGTTTATATTGAACCTAAAACTCATCACACATCATCTATTATTACTATGAACTCATAAAATTACAACTTAGTTGGAAAGGAACATGCATCATCCTTTACTTACAAATGAGTTCAATAACTACTATAAAAACCCAATTGAGTATTATCGTATTAGAAGAGATCACCAATAATAAGAACAATTAATGTATATCAGGTTTAAGTCCCAAATTGATACTTCAATTCCTCACACTATAATTTTGTAACAATATCTAGTGCAGAGTTCAAAGACATTACAAATCGGGTTGATTACTACAACATAGTCCTATCATCCTATTCGAATTTTAAAAACTCCAAAGAATTATTCAACACCATAATATTTACATATAATTGGTCAGTGAAAATTACGTAGATATATGTCCACTCAAATCCCTGGTTCTTCTTCTCTATCATCATGGTATCCAACCATTTTAGGCCCCACATTCTTGAATGTGGAAAATTTCTTAATAATCCAATCAAGACATTAATTGAAATCAAACATAATCTCTATATTCTAAAACTAATACTTAGAATATAGAGGATAATTATAACCTTGAAAATCTAGTGGATTATAGTAAAGGTATACATGATCTCTACTCATTGATTTATGCCTTTGAAGATCAAAAAAGAAAACCAAGAACATGAACATGTTAATTTCCATGTCCCACGTCATGGACAACATGAATGTTAAATTAAATGTGACTCTAATTCATAAGAGGATTACATCACTGTGTTTCATCAGTGTATTCTACATAGATATTGTTCGAATGAATTATTGGAGGCAAGATACTACACAACATCATCAATAGACATTTACGTTATTAAAAGACTATCTGATCCAAAAATTAAACAAGTTAAATGGTAAAATTAATCTTATAAGATAAGATATGATGATTTGGATTTCATATTATCCAAATAAAATTATGCAAAAAGACTATGGTTGATCAAATTATGAGTCAAACTATATATCCCAAAACACACATAGAGACTTAAGTCTCGTGATGATGACTGATATATAATATTTTGATTACCTATGAATTTGTTAATATATATTCCAAAATAAATAATGATATCAAGGATATATACATAACCATGATCTGATTATGATTTTTCAGGAACCAAACTGGATACAATGGTTCCAAGATTCAAGATCTCACTTCAACATATACTAAAGGGAACTCCAAATCATCATAGGTTGGATACTAGTACATGGAATCATACAAGAATAATAGAAAATAAATTTTATACAAATTAGTGGAAGATAAATAGTAATATCTGTATTATCAATATGAAAAAAGTGATATAGTGATAAAATACATGTATAAAAAATCCAATGTAGTACATCAATAAATTTACTCCACAAATTTTAAGATATATCGTAAAACCCCCAAAGGATATGTCATTACATTTCTAATGTATCAGGAACTTATACCTCCTCTAAGAGTAGTATTTCATTTACATAGATCTAGAATAATAAAATCGACAGGTTAGGTGTGAGCTATTAATCTTAGTAGGGTATCAAATAGAGTTCCATAACAGATTCCATAATTGTTAAAAAAATCATTCTTTCATAATAAATAATATGTGGAATTTAATATTTTAACATTTACATATTTAAAATAAATAATCAATATATTTAAATGGACGGAAAACATAAAAATTAATGTCTTAGATGAACATTTCATATGAAATAATATATAATTTTATTTTCATGAATAAAAATTTTCTATAAAAAATTATTATATAGATATAGATATATATATATATATATATATATAAACATTAAAAATAAACACCATGTTCATCATCCTAATGGTATGATGGTTTCCGATTAACAAATCCTCACACTATTTTCATATATTACCATGATTAATATGTGTCCACATGTCCCTTAAAATCAAGTCATATATGAATCATAAATATCACATTGAGTATAGGATAATCCAAACTAGGGTTTTAATTGTGTTTACATAATAATTCAATTTCCATGAATCATCATCATGCATGCTTTTCTGAAATACCACATTAACTACCTGGCTCTCATTTGCATAATCTATCAATACAAAAAGTGAAAATCAATTCATTTCAAAATAATAGTAATTTATAATTCAATTTTAAATTTTTTAGATTCAACATTCTAATTTAATTTAAAAGATAAAATTTTGGTTATCGACATTTCATTCCTTTTATATAGAATAGTAATCATATTTTTTTCAATATTTCCATTCATTCCATTTTCTATATTCAATTATCAAATAATTTCAACATTTCATTCAATTTAAATAATGACCCCAATTCCTTGACATGTAAAATTCTAATTTTAATTTATACCAAATTTCATTATAATAAATACAAATAAATTCATTTATAACAACTTAGAAAATAATGTTCTTAATTATTTGAAGAAATATAAAAAATAAAAACATTTTTTTTGGAGAAAATGTTATAAACCTACAATAGGAATGCCAATGATTGTGAAGGGTGATGAAGATCGAGAAATTAGAAAATTAATCTTGATCCAAACAAACCATGTTATTATCCATCTACTAAATTTATATATATATAACTCTATGGGGATAAATATATAGACATGATGGAATCACAAGATGATATATTTACTTACCCAGAGGACACAAAATGAGATATACTACACAATTGTTCCAATATTAAAATGGTTTATAGGATTCAGTAATATTTTTTGGGATCCTCTAATACCATGTAAATCCATTCAATCCATATTGTGCTTCAATCAAGAGTTATAACAGAGGGTTTCAAAATATAAAAAATTATTGGAATTAAAAATTACTACACACATGGTTTCTAATATAATGATTCATGGATTAAAAAAATGTATTCCCTAAATGTTCATCCCCTAAATTATCAATATCCCATGACCAAATTTTCAACTATGTGGGATCAATAATTTTATAATTGTATTACAACCATGGAAACCCAAAATTGTCTTTGAATTTACAATTTTTACTTCAGATGTGTTAAAAATTTAGAAAACCATGTGCCAACAGTGAATTGCAATAAAACATTCGATAATTTAAAATTTTATCTTAAATATACCAGAGAGAATTCCAAAAAAATGTGTGATAAAACCAAATGGATCAAAATAACCTGAAAAATGTAAAGACATGATACACTATTCATAGACATATTAGAAATATTATCACATCTCATCTACCCTGAATAAACATTTTCTATAATAGTACATTGCATCATGTCCAATAGTCAAGTTATAAGGGTTTCATGAACATGAAGGACCTCAAATTAATTCATTATTCCTATAATGTGTTAACCCAACCATATGTCATATCATCACAACTCATTCCAACACATCCTGCATAAATATACATGGTCCATCATTCCATATCATCTCACAACCTCATTGTGGACGTTTTATTTCCATACAAAATTTCTAGGGAATGTAAAAATCACTTAGAAGAGATAGTATGGAAGTGGGTAGCCATTCATCCATCTACCCCACCATGGATATGCAAAAACCATTCCTAAAATATGTTTTTTTCGTAATAATGTGCTATATATGGATGTGGTTCATATAGAAATAAAAAGGTAATAAAATATATATAAATACATGAAACACAATAGAAACATATATATACATTATAAAGAACAATATAAAATAAAACATTACCACCAATCCTAAAAAAACATCTATTTTCACTACCACCAGTAATGGAACAACACCACACAACAAGGCATAAGTCAAGAGTCACTTTTCAAATTATTTAGGAAAATTAGTCCAAAACATATCCACGAATCCATCACTAATGACCTTCTATTAATCCAATCTAGTCATTAGATTGTTAACAACATATTTGTCTATTTATTTCAGTCTATAACATCACAATTAATGTTATCCATTTCAACTATATCACATTAACCTAACCAGCCTATGGTGATTGGGTTTCAAAAATAACATATAATTTTAATACCACCAGATCATCTAGAAGAAAACAACAATAATCAATTAAATACCTATCATCCTTGTCAATATAATAAATGCTGCATCACAAACATTTCACAACCAGATCCTCCACCCCTTCATAGCCACATCCCAAACACATTCAATCAAAACCTTCTCCTAACAAGGCCATACAACTCATCCCATAACCACCTCATATAAAAATTTCATATCAACCCACAAAAACATCCAACAAAATCCCCACTAACCACATAAAAATTAGAATAAAATTAACATATGAAAACACTTTCCACATAGTCACATAATTGTTTCCAGATTAATCAATGGGTTATTCCTCTAACCCCCTTCATTATTTTTAGTCACATTACTATAAATTTCATATATCATGGTAAAAACCCATAAATTATTAAGTTATAATTGATTTAACATTCATTAATAGTGCTTTTCAAATAGTCACACAATATAGGCTTCACAAAAATTTAAAATCATCAAAATCATGTGCTCCCAACAACCATGATTTTCCATGGTACAATTAGAATGTATAAGATCAATAATTGAACAAAAAATGACTAAAATAATGTAAATATATAAATTCCACATAAATGTAAAAAAAACTATTTCAAAATAATTTTTATCATTGTGAAGAAATATATGCATAGATTAAAAAGACTAAAACACCTACTGTATGATATCAAAGATGAGATATGAGGGATCACCTATATCATATTTTTATTTCTAACCTGCTTTGAAATTAATGAACATGATAAAGTTTACTACCAAGATATACAATGATGTATAATTACACCATATCCTATAAAACAGCCCCATCATCATTGAATTATTAAAAAAATAACATATTCCATTATTTCCCAGATAGTATCGCATCACTGATCTTGAAAAAAGAAGAAACTACGATAATTCTAGATGGGTACTCACCAAAACCACCACAAATCGATCCTCTATGATTGATTCCTAATTCAATAAAATTGGTTAGAGAGGGAACCATGGTATAGAGTTAATTTTCTGATAAAATTATTGAAGATGTGGGAATATGGTTAAAAATAACATGATTTCATCTTTTATACACATTATAACAAATATTGGTCCATGAAACTGAATCTAGCACTACACTGTAACCCTACTAGAAATAAATGGGACTACGATAATGAGCTTCCCAATATGACGTACCATGACTGCTCAATGGTCCTTTAAAAAATCATGGAAATATTCTTATTACCAACCCTATAAAAGAGGTTGAATACTATGGAACATCTGAGATGAAAACACCCAAAACCGCTAATGACCATATTGTTCTATGAAAAAGTTTCTAATCTGTGAAACAATATTGAAACCATGGAGGAACCTATAAAAACCAATCATCAGTACTCCAGATTCAAATGTACACCAACAAAAAATTGTTATTCCACAACTATGGCTTGAAGATTTTGGTACCCCCAAAATTTGTAGTATAACCAAAGACATCCTTTAGGTTCCCTACAAAACAACATATTCCTTCAAATCTTCATCAAGGACCATTACACCATATACACCCTGTTCAACGTCGCACCCCTAACAAAAAAAGAAGTAGGACACTACTTCTCCTACAAAATACCGATAAACACCTCATGATATCCCTTGACACTTATTTCATTATAATTATTAAAAAATAAATAGATAAATGGTATTGGTCATCACATCACATACCTGTCAATATATTCTCACCCTCAAGAATAAATATTAACCTATAATGAATGGGATGAGAAGTCCAAAAAACCATCCCATATGATAGCTCTCACGATTTACATTATGATCGCAGAATAACCACCCCGACAACCAAACACAGGAATCCTATCCAAGAACATTTAATAAATGACCCTCTTAACAGAATTACTACACCGCTCTCCATCAATCTCAACAAAAGAACCTTTTCAGAGGGTGAACAACACTAATAAATCATCCCCTATATAAAACAATACAAGAATAACAAAAAACTCCAAAAAGGATCCCAATGAATATAAATCATGTAATTCCATCTCCCATGATAACATATGATACACTATAGGTGGCACAATCTCAACTAAATGGATTTTCCCTTGTCATATAATATCATGAATCAATTATGGATTATTTTTTCTATTTATAATATGTTTTATCCAATAAAATAAATACCACATCATCTTCAAAATAGCATATTATAAATCATCAAGATCACATAATTTCATTACCAAGAAAAAAACATGTCAAATTAATAAAATGTAATTAAACGATTGTGCTGGATATGAGTCTGTATCTAAAACTAACAAGTACATTTCCTTGATGAACCAAACCTATGCAATAATTGTACTAAATTAATGAATGTACCCTATAGAACCTTCTCAAAATATTACTAGATCAACACTTGAAACTCCCTAAACATCATGTCATTGTCAATATCCATCCCCCCAATCAATGATATTGCAATCATCCTGATGATACCGATGAACCTAAGGGAAACTAATGTTGTGAATATTTTTTAATTTATTTTTGAATGAGAAAATAGATAATACACATCACCAATGCGTTCTAGAACAACAATGGTCTCCAAAAACATTGTTGATATATTACTCCAGAGGAAAAATAATAAAACCCATTTCATGGGGAAACCTAAAGGATCATAAGGTATCCATCATCAATTTTAATGTGCATTCATTTTCTATTGAAATATGCTTTCTGTATGTCCTATAGTATTATCTTCATCACCTAATCAATTTTAAACAACAATATCATTATCATTTCTACATAGTAACTAAGATCAAAAAACAATCTATATTTAGTCGATTATACTAGAGAATGAAATTATCTCTCATATAATTCCTCAAACGAGGCTATATCGATTGATGAGTGATAACGGTTATTATTAAACAATTTAATAAAATTAATTTTTTTTCATAATATCCTCCAATATCCCATTTAAATTCATTTAAAATATATTCATCTATTTTTATTATTTGTTCTATTTTCCCAACCATTTTATGGTTGAATGTAGTGTTGAGGATGAACTGAGTTCCTTTCGATTGTTGAAATCAACTACAGAATAATGAGATAAAATTAAGATTATATAATGTGGTAATGAATATAGGGAATCCATGATAACAAAAAATAATATCTACATACCTATACACATAAAAAACCACCATTCTCAATCCCTTAATAAAAATGATATAAGATGATTTCCTGAACCAATACATGATTACCATGATATAATTTTAGATTCCATATGATCAGAGTAACCCTATGATAACATCCATATAGATATTTCCCCATTTCCCCATGGAACATCAAAATCCAATTATAAACCATTAAGAACATGATTCTCATATTTCATCTATTAGTAGACTATAAATTATCCTATAACTCTAACATAACCATTCCATCCATGGCCACAAGAAATGAATCCTCAAGACAAAATTTATAATGACAAATCTGTAGTTTTCTACCATCGGTCTTCAGTGAAACCCATTAACATATGCCTCATTCATCAATTTCAGAGAAGACAGCCTCCCCCATGTGAATTTATTATTCTCAAAATCCTATAAAAATACCTATAATGTATCTCTATGGTCGACATGATCACACATCATGTCTGTCTCCATGTTTTATAACAATAAAAATACCTTATGAATCATATAAAAAGAAATATACCTTATATAAAAAATTAAAAATTCACCATCTACCACCATTTCATCTAAATTCAAGGCCCCTAAATATTTCATACTCTATATGAATATTCAGACTCCCAAGCCCCACCAAATAGTGACATCCTCCTCAAAGAAATATACCCAATATTCATTTATCTCGATGTGTAAGAGATAATGAATATATAGACTTGATGAAACTCCATCTAACTTCAACATCATATATTCTTTTCATATAGAAGGGAGATATACCAGAATTTATTCTTATTCGTGAAGACCACAATGAACACAAAATTTAGTTAATTTCACTATTACATAAGTAAAAACAAAAACATCAATAAGTCCACATTACGAGTATCATAGTTAATCACTTTGGAGTGAACTAACTAGATCCATATTATTTTAACATTGTCTACAATATCATGAAACATCCCAACCCCAGATAGGAAGTTTCCAAAAACACCTCAAAGACCACCCCTTCCACTTGAAACTGAAGAATCATTGTACTGATCAATTTCCCTTTAGTTTAGTCAAATTATTACATAAAATAATCTTGTATATAAATAATTGACCATTCCTAGTGTAAATATTTCAATGTGTTTGAAATAATTGGGAAAAAAGACAATATGAATTGTTAATATCATGTATGACACATGATGTTACGAACTCCTCCACATTTTGGGTGCTTTCAAATAAATTACATACTAATAAATTAATGGGTATATGAAAACACCCAACTGAGACACTAGAGTATGAATTCAATTCACCTCTCACACCAAAAATTTATACATGGATCAATTTCTATTGTGTTATGGAAATTTTGAACATCCTTGGAAGCTTTGAGATAATTTGCATACCCCTCCATCTAAATCGAGTAGATCAATATGTTTTCAATTGACACAAATACAGAAATGAAATTGTATTTATGAAAAAATGATTTCCAGATACCCATGAAACTATTAGTTGAATTCATGGAACAAAAATAACTTACCATGATGTCAAATATCCAATTGATGTATATGAAGAATGTATTTAGTATATCTACCACATTAAAATACAACTAGTAATACCAATAATGAATAATGATAATAGAGAAAATAATAGCCCCTATCAACTCGTCTCAAATATAATCTATAATAGGATGATGATAGCAAGTCATTATAGTCACTGGATTTAGTGTCATATAGTATATATGAAACACAAACTGTAATCTACCTTCTTTAATAATGATAATAGATAATCCCAAAGTGTCACAGTAAGCTGGATGAAACCCTTCTACATTATATTATCAATATGAATCCTAAACAATTACTACAGATAATATTCCAACATGTAATTATCAATTGAAATATACTAATAAATTTGATGTATTTATATCCCAAATTCAGCATCACATCATGGTGGCAATATCATGACCAAATAAGGGAAAACACTGAGAAAATCCCAGAAAATAATTTCACACTCCACTATTTATAAAATCATTTATTTTTAAATAATACATTAGTTTAACGTAATGGATGTGAGAAACATTTTATCTACTATATGGAAAACACTTCCAACAAACAAAAACCACATTTATTACATCCAAATCTGAAAAATAAGACCCTCATATAGTAGAATTTGATAATAGATTTCACAAAATATATTGTATAGATATTGATAATGACATTATACAACTGTATCATCAGGAAAAAATTATCCACAAAAATAATATTCCCCATGAAATAGTATGCAACCTCTTCACACATCAATCATGAAGGATTCAAATTAAATATAAATTCTTAACACTATAATAAGGGGGATAGTATATTTGTATAGAACTATAGTGATGATAGATGATGGTGTTAAATTGTAATATGAATCTCTATAATTAGAAAAAAAATGAAATAATTGATGATAAACTGATTATAAGTAGTATGAAATCTGGCACCTCATACAATATGAAATCCACTACGTGAAGCTGACCATATCCATATCATATTCCTTGATAATAAATTTTACCTCCAAAAAAAATAAGATCAGTGATATTGATCATGAATAATATCATCACATTAATACATTCCCAATTTTTCCCTTCTTTCTAGCGATTAATATTTCATCCACTACTATATAAATGGTATGATACTGAAAATCTATAGAATCTAGAACTGAAGATTACCACCTTAAACATTGTGATCATGATAAAAAAATTGGAAATTATCATAATGATGACCATAAACTAAAAAGGTGAATCAATGTATGATGATACATATGGAAAATGCATAAAATGTACTTTAACTAGATAGTGGGAGGGGAAGCTGCTAAGGAACACTCCTTAACAGATGATTCCTTGAAGGGACCAATTCTTTAAACATTCTAATGACATATATTCTTCTAAATAAATACATATTATTCCCCTATAATTGTAAAAATCATCATGATTTCATACTATCAGTATCCTCAAAATTCTTCTAATCCTCAAGATACAGTGGAAAAAATGTATCTACTAAATAAACGATCAAATGTCAGAATACCACCTTAGGATGTATGTCATGAGTCTCATCATCTAAAAACAATATTTCAAAATTAACATTATAAGATATTGAATTTTATTTACAACTACTATGTAGACAAAATCCCCTAATGAAGGGATAAAAACTCAAACCTCTCCACATTCATCATGGTCAAAAAATGGAATATTCTTTGAAATCCATCTTCAATTATACCAATGTGACATTTTCATCCTTATTATTACCAATGTAGATCATAGACAACTATCATGTATACTTTCTCAGATATGTAATAGTTATATGGACCAAATACAGCATTGATGAATAATTCGAGTCAAATTCCAACTCAAGATCTTCACACAAGATCTACGTCTCTAGTTTTTAAATGACTCACTCATTTATCTATAAGGACTATTAGTAATAAGGGCACACTAATTTCTTCCACCAGTAACCCTCCTCAATAGGATCAACCCCTTGATAATCAATCAGGTTATCCTACGTTACCTTTACTATCTGAAGCACACATAGATGGAATATTAGAGAAAAAACTGTAATTGAATCAATGATTTCCAAAATCTGGTAGGGTTCAATTTTTTAATAATAATATTTTAAGTCATTTTACATTTTTTAATCCTTCCCTAAACCCCAAAATTCATTAAAAATTATAGATCAACAGTGATTCTTATTTTTATACCATGTTTCTATGCAGCATGAGGCATCTCATGAGTTTGTTCTTTGGTAAGATCATGTTCCTTTCATCTAATTATGGGGGGCCTTAAATAGCATGACATATTTTGTGTTCCCATTCTTATGTCACACAACCACATCAACATACACCTTTTATATATAGAATCATGAAATAATCAATTTTCGTAACTATAAAAAATATATTATCTCACACACATTGTGTATTATACAACATTATAATGATATCCTCTCAGAAATGGTACCCCATAGGTCAGAAATGACGGAATATAATTATTCACCCCCCATGTGTATTGACCCAAACCCTAGTAGACCTATGTTGGTTTCATTAATTTATGACATCGATATGATTATAAAGAATTTTTATCCAGGAGTACAAAAGAGATTAGTATTTTTGGTAATCCATATTATATATATTATATATATATTAAAAGAAGAATGTAAAAAAACATAAAAAATCCAATTGTATAACTAAAAACTCTCTTATTTTCCCCTCATGTCAATCATAATAAATATGTTGTCATGTTAGGTAAAAAAATCATAAGAATGAGGTGAGATCAGATTCTCAATAAGGTTATGAAATAAAAAAGAATATTTTTTAAATAAACATAAAAATATGGAATGATGAATAATTAAAAATACATTCTAGTTAAGTATATTTTTTATCCTAAAATGGATGGAATATAACATCATCGAATAATTCCATAATAAAACATAACCATTGACATTCTGTAGTCAAATAATCATATGGGATACCATTTAATAGATTAATAATAAGGAAAATTAATAAATATAGATATCTAAAAAATATTTTCATGTTTGTTTCCAAAGAAAATAATATCTTCAAGGATTCATGATATGAATATATTATTTATAAGCCTTCATGTCAGGAATCTAATAAATGGGTAATGTCTCAGCCAAAACAGTATCTATTTTATCTCATAAATCATATTGATGAATAAAAGGAATATAATATAACCCGCCATCTACATTATATGCCCAATTAATTCCACATACTAATGGTTTTAAAGATAATTAACATATACAAATGAAATGTAAATAACATTCCCTAATTTGTAATCATTACCACCGCCCATTCTGAGTAATATAGTTATTAGTATATTGATAGCACACCCATAGTAAAACTGATATTAAACCATTTAATAAAATATGGAGAATGATTAAAAAAACTGATAAACCTAAATAATCTATAAAATTCAATAGATGTGTTGACATATTTCAAAATATTATAATAAAATCATCAAGTAATTCTTGGGAGAAACAACATTTTTAAATTGCAAACAAGAGTTAATTTTGGTAAATCATTTGTATTTGAAACAAATATATGTATAAGAATAGAAATGTAAAAAAATTATTTCATGAAATTATTTTTATTTTATAAATATAATGGTCTCATAAAATATATTACAGATGGTACTTGAATGTGGATATGAAATCTAGACATTCCCTTTATCTTGGCATGAAAATTGGGAGTAAATGAGAAGGGAACCATGTAAAACATTTATTCTCCCAAAAAATAATGATGGAATGATATTGATATATTATTTTGTGACATATATTAATAATTTAAATTACATATATTAAAATAATGATAAATTTTATTGGTGTATATAGTAAGAAATCACACCTCGAATGATAATGGACGTTTTGGAAGAAAACACATACAACATTGGATATAGTATAACCATATGCCTCATAAACAAATTGATATCAAAATAAGACATTTATTACCAATAATATAAATACATTCATGATAAGGATTATCAATTGGTTGTATACATACACCACAATCATGATATAGTGGACATTAAGGCATATATCACTGAAATGAAAGTGAGTTGAGAATTCCATTACATTGGTTTCAAGTTACTTAATTTTTTTAAGGAACATTTATAATGGTTTGAATAGTGGTATTAATTATTAAATAAATAAAATTCTATTTATAATACATTAAATAATCTTTTTGTATCATTTTCTCTGATTTTTCATCAATATTTTGTTATTTTTCATTTTTTTCGGGTGTGTTCTTTTCATGGTTTTCATATTCGGTGTATTAAGGTATTCCTTATAAAAAAGTTATAATAACCAATAATAGATAAAATTTTGATTTTTATAGAATTAATACAAATATTTTTTAGTTAATTATTCCCATTATTGTGGTATTTCTAAATGAAAACTCTTTATCCACAAAGGCGGTGAATTCACACAACAAGAATGACAATTTCATTATTTAAGATGAAAAGAAGAAAATAAGATATCTTATTATGAAAATACAATAAAAAATAATAAATTCATGTAAATATATGATATATTGGTTTTCATGAATCATTTTATAGGATATGAGGATACTTTATATGTGAAAAATGAATTAAATGGAGAAAAAATGGAATCTTACCTCTGGAATCTTTTCTCCATGAGAATATCATTATGCTCTTGGATGAGCTCTTTTTGTGATACCTGATGCACTAGAATGTGGTAATGTCTGATGATTGGTAATATTTTTAGAATATATGTGATAATTAAGGCTCTACATAATGAAATATTTTGAAGGGAGGGGCATCCTTTTACAATTGGGGCGTATTAGGAATTTCTTAATATATTAAGATATATTAAGTCTAAAATTTGGATAAATACTACAAAACGATAATGAAATAATAGGGGATGACAATGTAGACATAATATCATCATTTATATATTTTTTCAAAAAATTTAAATTATAATATTATATAAAAAATTAATCAAGAAAAATAATAAATTTCAAATTAAACACCATTCTTAAGAAAGAAATTAAACACAAAAAATGAATGTTTATATTTTGAATAAATTATTTTTTTATCCAATAAGTATATTATTAATATATGTAACTCTTTCATGAATATAAAAATATCAATTTTTGGTTTATTATTTTTAATATCAATAACTTTATTTATTGATTATTTAAATATTTATGTCATCATAATTGTTCAACACATTAGTGTAATTATATATTCAGAAAATAATAAAAATAAAATTTCATGAGGAAGATAAATTTATTATATTTCAATTAATTATAAATGATTGAAAAAAACTTTTTTAAATCCATTCAATAAAATATTATACTTATTTAATACAATAATTTCCAACTTGAATCCCTTTTAATAATGAAAAATATAAATATATAAATGTGATACATGTGGGTCTATAATGTCACAAATTAGAATCAATTTTACATAATGGTAGTTAATTGATTATAAAAAATTATACAAAATATGGGTTATTTAAAATTGTTTAATATTAATTAAAAACAATCCATTTATTTTTCATAACCTCTCACAGGAAGTGCATCTTCATTACATTAGATTTTATCATAATTATTTCATATATAAAGACTAATAATAATTTACTATCAAAATAATAAATTAATTATGTTCAAAATATAAATATGTATTCATTCATTATGTATATAACAATAAGACATTATAAATTTATTATTTTATCTTTTCTAGACCTACATAAGCATTGTATAATAATTTTGATATGATTAATATTTAATATCAATAAAATTAAAAATTGCATGATATAATCATCAATTATATATAATATTTAACAAAAACCACATGAAAATAATTTTCAGCTCATTATTTTTTATATAGGTCCAAATTTATTTTATAAGCGTGACACATTATCGAAGGGACCAAAGGCCTGGTTTTTTATTTTATTATGTATAATACCCCTTTTTAGGGTAGAAAGGGAACTCGTACATGACCTGTAGGCCCAAGGCACAAGGCTCGACTGATCCACAATACATGACCTGAAGGTCCATGGGCATACCATGCCCATAATATGACCCATAGGCCCAAGCCACTATGACATCCCCTCCCGAACGTCTGTGTTATTGATCACCTAGCTCACCACCATGAATTGTTGATCGCCTAGCATTTCCCCGTACAAATATGAACAGTGACTGGCCTCGATGGCGGCTACCATACCCTCTCATTTATACAGTCTGGTAAGATCTCCGTCAGGTGGATGCTACTATTAATGATCTAATACTCTTCTAGGACATGTACTTGTGTGAACTAGGCTACTCCATGGTCTTTGTTCCCTAAAGGCCATGTGGCCCGAAGGCCTTTGATGACCCAAAGGCCCTTGAGACCCATAGTCCAAAACAGGTGGCTCAAATGCCTAAATCGGGTTTATAGTTAAGGGTGATATATGATATGAATTATTTCTATGAGAAATTATATTAAACCATATTTTTTTAATTCTATTATATTAATAAATTTTGAAACATAAATTAATGCTGACAAGGTCTCAAAAACATTGTATTTTCTTATAAACTGTATATTTTACCCATTCAATAAGAATTATACAACTACATAAAAATCACAAAAATACATCCTTACCCATTTTTATTTGAATAATTCATAAATGACCACCATTTTATGAAAATAAATATTTTAAAATGACTAATTTTCTTTATTAAAATCATCATTTACTCAAAAATCATAAATTTTAAATTATAACAGATTTTATGAAACTTTGGAAAATTAAATAAGGTGTCATAATTTTATTTTATAATAATAATTCATCAAAATATTAACTTATGATTCTATTTAATTAGAATATATTATCTTTTGAATCATTATACTAACAATAATATTTAAAAATTCATTAATGTTTAATGAAAATATTAATACTTAATTTATAATTTATAAAACATTTATTTACTATGATATAATTATTTTATACATTCATTTATAAGAAGAAAAAATTTTATATATATATTCATTCGTGATTTTACTATTCATTTGGAGGATTTCTTATTCATAAGACTCATATTACTATTTATAAGTATAAAAAAATCAAAAGTGTTAGGTTATTATTCACCAAAAACTAGGTTAACCATATAAGACTCCAAATATCCTACTGATCACAACTATGTATGGAAATTTTTCAAAATCCATATCATTGAAGTTGAAAAATTCTGTTTAGTGGCTAGGTTATAACTATCTTGTTTAGTTATTTATAATAAAATAGTTTGGTTTCATGAGAGTTATTGTCGTGTTCATTAAATTTTATAATAAATTTATATGTAAATCTTAGGGGTGTTACGTAATCCACACCATCATGAAATTGCGTCATCAAAATATGATATTGCAATTTAAAAAACATAAGATTATTTTTGAAAATTATTTTATTTGAAACACACATCATAAATAGGGTTAATAGAACATCCCATAATGAGTGGGATATGTTAAATGCCAAGATCACTACAAAATGAGTCTTTTGAACATCAAAACATTAGGTGTAAGTGATTTAATATAAATGAATCAGATTAATAACCATAATTTGGTAATGGAGAGTGAAATATAACATAGTCATTATATCTAAAAACATCATAAAACCATAAATATATGATTTAATAAAATAACATCGATTTTCTATAAGGTATTGTAATAAGAATATGTTTTTGTTAGAACATCATTTTCGGGGAGTCGGGGGTTTCTCTAGCTATTCAAATATCTAGTATGAAAATATACGTAGTTTTTGTTATGATCTCAAACAAGTGATACAATGAGAATAAATTTAAATTATATGCACAATTATTCTCGTAATCATAAAAATAGTTTCAGTGGGGAATATTTTTTTAAATCCTTTTTATTGTTTGTAAATAAAATGTGACATATCCTAAGAATATCCCCAAATTTGTAAAAATGGATTGATTTAAGTCTTGTTGTTATGTACCATGTTACCCCGAGTAAGGTTGGACACACTGTATTATATTTTCTAACCCATGGTATATCTAAGATAGAACCACATCCACATGTAGTATCCATATAGGGATGTACTAATAGAACGATATGCCTAATATATAGCATAGTAAATTTCCATGGTGTTCATCTATTATTATACTCAAAGTACATCCTAGTGTTTTAATCCAAAATCTAATCTTTCAACATTCATTTTTAGGATTTAAACTAAACATTCTCTAATACAAATTATAAAGAGTCTAACCCTTGTATCCCAGTGCCATTTCCTTACGTTATTACATTGGTATGGTTACAAGGAATCTATATCCTGAAACTCCATATAGTTTACTGGATTTATAAAACAGTATTACAGAAATTAAAATCAGAATAAAACATGAATGGAAAAACCAGATAGAATCTCCATTGGTAACACCCCAAATACACTATGATTAATTAAGTAAGTCATTCATAACAAACATTTTCACATCCTATATAAAGAGAAAGAAAATGAAAGTGTTGAGATCATATGATCAGTTATAGAAATCAATACAATATATTCTTTAATGAATAAACATAAATATTATAAATTTTTAATAACTAAAAATAAAATCTATTAAATCATAAAATTTATCATAAATTGTAAGGAATATAATATGACTGAATAATTACATAATAAAACATATACATGGACATTATAATTTTAAAATAACCACATGGGATAAAAATTACATGATTTATAATGTGTAAAATTCTTAAAAATGGATATCTAAAACATAAATTCAATTACATATAAAAATAATGTGTTATTTTCAATACATAATTTCAACAATCTTTTATTGTTGAAGCTTCATGAAAAAAATCAAATAAATGAGTATGTTCTCTATGAAAAACATATCTACTTTTTTTCATTAGACCTACTGAAGCATCAATCAGATATAATAAGACCCATGAAAAACGTACTATGTACAATTAATTCCCCATATTAATGGGTATCAAAATAAACAACATATACATGTAAAAATTGAATATCATTCCCCAATGTATAAACATAGTCACTAACCATTCTGAGTTGTACAACGAATGGTATCATGATAGCACATCCATAGTAAAAGTAATCATAATCCATATAATAAAATATATATGATGATAAAAATAATATATTAAGCACAATAATGAATAAAATTTACCAATGTATTTGAAATAGGTGAAAATAATATAAAAAATCATCAAGCTATTATGAGAAATAACCTTTTTTTACATTGGGAATACTAATTCATTGGAAAAATAATATTAATTTTCAAGTATTTTTGTAATAAAACAAAAAAATTAAAAAATTAAAAAAATATTTTTTAAGATTTTTTTTATTTTATAAAAATAATGGTGTCCTAAAAAATGTAATGGTACTTTAAAATCGTTAAAAATCAACATGTCCTCTTTCAACGAGTTTACATATCAGGATGAATAGAGAAGGAAACCTTCTAAACAATTTATTCTCTCAAAAAATAATGATTTAATTACATGAAAATATTATTCTGGAAAATTTATACATAAATATGAATAATTATAAAATAATAATTAATAATTACATTCGTGTGTATATGAATAATGTGAAACCCTAATAAAAATGGAGGTTTGAGAAGAAAACACATACAAATTTTTAGTAGTCTAATTGAAAACCCTATTAAATTACGGATCCTTAAATCAAATATATAATATCATTAAGATAATTTTATTATTGATATGGATCTACAATGGTCAATATACACACAAAAGACATAATAAGTAGTGGTGAGTATGGAATATCTAATGGAAATGAATATTAGTTGACAAAAACCATACCTCGGGTATTACACACTTTATATTTTTTTCAAAACCATTTTATAATTGTTTTAATTGTGTATTTATATTATTGGATAACTAAACACATGGTTATAATACCTTATATAATCATTTTATTACATTTCAAAAAATTTATTAACAATATTTTGTTATTTCAGTTATTTGGGGTGTGTTTATTTATGGTTTCGAAGGTCTGTGTATTATGGTGAAGATTATAAAAAATTAACAGTAATACATAATTTATAACATATATATAAGTTATTTAAAAAAATTAAATGACAATCATATCATCGCATTATTACATTAATGTGAAATGAAAACTCATTGTCCAAATAACGCGGTGAATTGAAAACCACCAACGATGATTTAATTATTTAAAAATAGAAAATGAAAATTATATATTTTATGATGTACATAAAATGATAACAATGTATTAAATTATATATATGATTCCATAGTTTTCATTAATCATTGTATAGGAGGTTAGGATATGTTATGTGTGAAACACAATTGTAATGTGAAGAAAAGGGAACTTACCTCTTGAATCTATTCACCATGAAAACCTCATTTGGCTATTGGAATTGGACTTATTGTTAGACTTGTAGCCCTGGAATGTGGAATAGTATGAGGATAACAGAAATTGGAAAAATATATGAGATAAGGATTTATTTAGGTTATAAAATCTTGTGTAGGGAGGGGCCTTATTTTATAATATAGGTGAATTGTGAATTACATAAATTATTCATATATATTAAAGTCTAAAATATAGTTAACATCTTAAAATATATATATAAATAACTAGGGTTCACAATGTAGATATAATATCATAATTTTGTGTATTTTTATATAATATTTTTATTTTTGATTTATTTAATAAAATATTTTAAACATGAATAATAATTTATGTTAAATTAAAAACTTTTCATAACATTGAAATTAATCATCACAACAAAATGTCTAAAATTCAAATAATTGTTTATTATATCCAATTAATATCATATTGATCTGGAGAAATGTTAAAATAAGTTTGAAATATAATATAAGATTTATTTAATTATTTTTAATATCATTTGTTTTAATTACTAATTATTAAAATAAATACTGCATCATAATTGTACATGATTTCGTGGTAAATATTTTTTCCCCTAAAGTTAAAAATAAAATTTCATGTGGAAGATAAATTTATCAGTTTTTAATTCACTAGATATGTTCTAAAAACTTTCTTATTAATGAAATCATTAAAATGCTATTGAAATTAAAAACCATAATGTACCAACATAACTCCATTTTGTTAATGAAAATTATAAATTCCTCAATGTGATTCATGTGGGTGAATGATATCCCAAATTAAAATAACATTGAGATAATGGTCCCTGATTTCATTAAAAAAAAATTCTCTAAAATATGGGTCATGTTACATTTTTTATAATATTAAATAAAAATACTTTATTTATTTTTCTTATCATTACACAAGTACTGCATCAGTGTTCCATTATCATATATATTAATTTTTTCATGTTATAAAAATAATAATAAATTACTATCACAAAAATAAATTGATAAGTTTAAAAATAATATTCTATATTTTTTCGTCATGTATAGAATAATACCACTTCATAAATTTATTATATTTTCTTTTCATTCCCTGTGAAAGCATTGCACTTGTCGTCACATAAGATTAATATCATAAAAATGTAAAATTATAAATCACTCAAAAAAAAATTCATTTATAAATAATGAATAATAAAAATGTAAGGAAAATAATTTGTATCTCTTAATTATTATTTTTTAGGAACCAAATTTACTTTTGTTCACCGTGCAGCGACTTCTGCGATAATGAATTTTTTTTACTAATGATGACGAATAATTTTTTTATATTCTAAATTTTTCATATAAAAAATTATGTTATAATTTAATTATTTATTAATTCAATAATGTTAATAATTTTTATACCACAAATATCTCTTGATAATGTCACAAAAACTGATTATTTTCTTAAAATCACTATTTTATAATTATTCAATAAATAATCAAATGCATTATAAAAATGAAAAAAACCCATCTTAAATTTTTATTTTATTTTTATAATTCAAAAATGTACTCAATTTTATTAATATTATATTCTAACTATGATAATTTATATTTTTTTTAAATCATAATTCACATGAAAATACCAAATAAAAAATTATAAGGAATTTTATTACTCAGAAAAAATAAATAGTTTATCATTTAATTATCTTAAAATAATAAGATGAGAAAATATTCAAATTTGAACCTATCTTTTGAAATTTATTTTTCATTTGAAGCATTATATTAATTAAATTGTTTTAAAAAAAATTATTTTTTATAAAAATAATTATTCTTAATTAGTAATTTATAAATCATTTATATACTATGATATTATTATATCATAAAATCATTTATAAGATACTTAATTTTCCTATATAAATTAATTGATGAGGTTACAATTCATTGAGATTATTCACTATTTTTATGGGTCATATTACTATTTATAAAAAATTATGTTGATCTTATTAGACTAAAAATATCACACAGATCACAACCGTTAATTGCTTTTTTTTTCAAAATTCTAATCATAGTAGCAAAAAAATTATTTTTAGTTTCTATGATATATGTATCTTCTTTTAATAATTATAATAATGAAGTGTTGTTTCGAATAGACTCAGTGTCATGTGCATTACTCTCTATATTGAATTTATTTTTAAATCAATGTAGTCTCTAAAACAAATATGTATTGATGGGAAGATTCCAATATTATCTTCCATACCAAAATTAAATGATTATCTACTATTATTATCCTTAATTTCTATATTTGGCGTTTGATCCCTATTTTTTTCTAAATCTATTTTTGTTGGTATCAACTATACATTATCTAACACCAACTATAAAGACCATGACCCCATTAACCCAGAGCTACTACCTCACTTTATTGCATTGGTTTGATTAGAGAGACGTTGTATCCTGAAGGGATGAATAATTTCGTTTTTGGACATTTAGATTACATATATTGAATTTAAATTAAAACAGGAAAAGAAATAAACCATAAAGCTCTATTGTTAACACACAAAAACACATTGATTAACCATGCATGTCATGTATAATAACCTAATTAACATCACGAGGAATAATAACTCCTAATAAGGGTGTGAGTTGAGATGATTAGAAAGGATATGAAATATAGCTGAAGATTTCATAAAGAAACATAATTAGCAACCAATGTTGAAGAACTAAAAAACATGACATTCCGAAATATTTATTATTATAATATTTAATTAAAAAAGATGATTGAATAATTCTCTAAAAAACAACACCATAGTCATTCTACTAGACAAATTATCACATGGGATACAAATTACTGGATTCATAATGAGGGAAATGTTTAATGATGTATATATAAAACATAACTACTTGGAATTATTCAAAGAATCTATTATTGAAATAAATTAATGATCATAATCTATTATTGTCAATGATTCATTCCCAAAGTCTAATAAAGGGGTAAATCCTTGGCCAAAACCACATCTAGTTTGTCTCAATAGACATGCTGATGCATCGAGGGGATATTGTAGCCCCCACCAGTCACATAAAATGTTAAATTAGATCTTTTTATGACTGATAAAAAACCTAAACAACATCTATGTGTGATATTTAAATAACATTTACAAATATTTAAACATAATCACTAACCATTCTATGTAGTATGGTGAACAGTATCATGAAAGCACATCCACATTAAAATCGATGATCATCCTTTTAATAAAATATGGGTGATGATAAACACAATAGATAAACCTCATCATATATTAAAATTCAACATATGTGTCTAAATAATTTAAAAATACTATAATAAATTAGTTATTAATTATTGGGAGAAATATAAGTATTTCATCGCAAACGAGTGTCCTTTTGGAAAAATCATTTGTAGTTGTCATAAATGATTATATAGTAATTGAAATGTAAATATATAGTTATTATTGAATTAATTATTGGTTTTCTGAAAATAATATTTTCCTCAAATAGATTATATATTGTACATGAAGATGGGTAACAAATTGAGATTTTCTCTTCAACTGGGCTTGCATATCGGGAAAAAATCAGAAAGGAAACATGTAAAAAATTTATTATCTGATCAATGAATGATGGTCTGATTTGGAAATATGATTATAGAAAAAATAAAAATATTTTAAATTAATGATATAAAAATGATTAATAATTAAATTTTAATATATATTGAGAATGCATATCTCTATTTGAAAATTGATGTTCTTGAAGAAAAAACTTTATACATTTCTATCAGTCGAACCATATACCCCATAAAATTAATGATAAAAAATCGACATTGATTAAAATTAGTATAAAATGATTCATGTTATAGAACATAAATTTAATCTATATATAAAACACACTCATCAAATAGTTGTGAGTGAGGAATATATCATGAAAATAAACATGAGTTAAGAAAACTGTTACCTCACAACAATAATTTTTTTTTATTTTATTAAAAACCACTTTAGGAACTACTTAAAATGATATGGTATATTATAAGAAAAATAATTATAAGAGAATTAAAAATAGATATCAATAATAGGGGACAATAATTTTTACATTATCTTATCAGTATTATAAATTTTCATATTTTTTTTAGATTTTAAATAATTTAATAAATTATTTTAATCTTGATATTTTTTTTCAAATTAAACACTATTAATACAAAAGTAATTTAGCACAACAAACCAAATTTATAATTAAAATTGTATTTTTTTTATATCATATACATTTCATATTAATAAATATATATCGTTAATTAACATAAAAATCTCATATTATCCTTATTCTATTAATTTTAGTATCAATACTTAGATATATTGATTAATTATATAATTATATCATCGTAATCGATTTAGACTTTAAGATATATATTTTTTATCTAAAAATGATGAATAAAATTAAATGAGTAGGATAAATTTCATTGATTCTTATATACAATATATATTTCAAAAAATCATTTGTAAAACCATTTAATAAAGTATTATACTAATTGAAAAATATATTGTACCCAATTGACTCAAATTTGATAAAGAAAATTATAAAGTCCATAATTTGATTCATGTGGGTATAATATGTCCCAAATTCTTATCAATTTGATATAATGATCAACCATTTCTTATAAAAACTATTTATCCCAAATATGGGTCATTTAAAAAAAATTAAAAAGATTAAATCAAAATATAATATATATATTTTTTATCCAAGCATAATAATTGCATAATTGTTGTATAATAAATTTTTAAATATTATATATATATATATATATATTCAATTTTCTATCATAATAATAAATGATTTTTGTTAAAAATACAATTCTATATATTTCTATTTTGTATATAACCAGACAACTTCTTATATTTTTATTAATTATTTACATTCCTTGCAGAAGAATAGCACAGAAATCCAGGTATGATTAATAACATAAAATTATAAAATTAAAAATCACATATCCAAAACATAAATTATATATAATAATTAATAAAAGTACATTAAAATAATTTATATATATTAATTGTTTTTTTATGTAACCATATTTACTTTGTCACTATAGAACATGCACAGCATCAACCATGACACTGATTTTATTACTTATTAAGAAAAATAAAAATTATATATTCTGAATTATTTCTACAATCAATTCTCTCACAAAATATTTATGTATTTATTCCACTTTTTAAATATGTTTCATATCAGAAATATATCATTATTTGGTAATAAAAATATAACATATATTCCTAAAACTGTATTTTATACTTTTCACAAATAACTAAACTAAATTAGAAATATCGTGAATATGAATCAGAAGTATATTTTAGTGTAAAATTTAAAAATTAACTCCATTTTATGAGAATAAGTTTTTATATTTTAGAAATTATTTTATTAATTTAAATCATCATATACTCGAAAATAAAAATTTAATAATTATAAACCTTTTTATGACACATTGAGAAACTAACTAAAGTCTCAAAAAATGTTTTATAACAATAATATATCAAAATATGAGCTAATGATTCTATTTTATTAAAATAAATATTTAATTTATTCCTAATTAAAATTAAAAATATTTAAAATTTCATTATTGTTTTTTAATAATAGAAATACTTATTTAGAAATTTATAAAAATAATTATTTACTATGATACAGATATATAATACTTTCATTTACTTGATGCATTAATTTTACATATACATTAATGAGTTGGGTTAATATTTAAATGGTTGATTTATAATTCATAAGGGTTATATTACTATTCATAACGGTAACATTACTGTTGAAAAATGCCACGTTACTATTCAAATTAAATTAACTGGATCATATCAAACTCCAAATATCTTAATGACTGCTACTGTGTATGCCAATTTTTTAAAATTCAAAAAACATAAAAGTAAATATTATATTTAGATGCCCATAGAGGCTCAATTTTGTGTTCATTACATTCTCAAAAAAATTATTTCAGAATCATTTGTTTGTTACACTATGTCCCCCCACCGACCACAGTTTGAAAACAAGAACCAAGGGTCTAATAATCTCATAAATTGGAGGCATTTTACTCTATAATAATTTGTAAAGATATAATATTTCAGTTAACAATAAAAAGGATGACAAGAAATAATATAATAAAATCCCAAACCAACCTACAATGAATGTATCAAGTAATAATATATACATATTTTTCAATAAATAAATTCCCATAAACAATTATAATAACGTGGCACAGAAATTTTCCCACAGTCAGGGATATTAGTAACTAGAACTGTCTAGATAGACATCATCAAATCTATAAATAATTATTACAAATTTGGGGATTCAATACATGTACATTAAGTATGAAACCCAAATCCTCTAATTAAAATGTGAATTAAGTAGACTAAATAACCAATGAGTAAATATAAAAACTTGTACAACCAAAACAATTCAACTAACCATCCCATATCTCTAGTGATATCTCATCAAATAAATCATCCATGTAATGTAATATAATTTGAAGAGTATCGATAAAATCAACCTCAGCATTATTTCTCACAATGTTTCCTCCCTCACACACCATCATCATGTTCCCCAGTGATCCTAACACTTTATTGAAATTCAATATCAAATATCACCTCTGCCACATAAATCTAGGAAAGGACATCACATTACATATCACCGAAAGACACCATTCAATCACATCTAATCCCATCTCTTATTTTCCCTTGGGTATAAGTGTATTTTGAACTTAAAGACATAAACCTTTTACCCTCCACTAAACACAGATGTCTCCCACTATAATCTAACTCCTTATATATCATACAACACCTTTTTTCATCAGACACATGGGCCATCCAACTATATTAAATTACTTATCAACATGCTCTTTTGACTTCTTGAAATAACTGCTTGTATGGGTCAATATTTCCTATAAGAGGGATTGTGGATAATTATGTTTATATCAATATATCCTAACTGAGGTGGTGTTGGGATGAAAGCCACCCAAAAAATTTGGTTTTAGAATAAGCTGCTCAAAAAGTGTGGGGATCATATATAAATCAGATTCAAATTCAATGTTTAAAAATTATGGAACAAAATATCAAACAATTTATTATAAAAATTTTCATACCCCATTGCATCATTTCCACCAATAAAAATGACACCACAACTTTTGTGGCCTTAATTAAATGAACAAAACCATAAAACATAGCATAAGTCACAATACACTTTTCTTGAACTTCCTCAATATTAGGACAAAAAATTCAACTCATGTAATATTAACAGATTTAAATTAATAAAAATATTCATTACATCATTTATATACCTTTAATTTCAATATTTAAAATAAATAATCCCCATTTATCATTATATATTGAA
Source organism: Viscum album (assembly GCA_963277665.1). Classification (NCBI taxonomy): domain Eukaryota; kingdom Viridiplantae; phylum Streptophyta; class Magnoliopsida; order Santalales; family Viscaceae; genus Viscum; species Viscum album. The sequence goes on along the minus strand of OY728133.1, from coordinate 143,548,380 downwards.
GCCACATATCCCACATTAATTCGTTCATTATACAATATCATCACATTTACCAAATCAATGAATTACATTTCAATTTCAAGATTATAATTTAATTCCAATACTACCCAATGATTAAATACATTATTAAATAATTAAAAAACAACCCATAATCCTTTTCATATAAATAATCATCACATCACCACCTTTTCATAGCCACATCCACATCCTCATCATGAACACATCACAAACAGTATCAATCTATACAATCCTATAGCATAAATACAAAATTCATCACAAACCACCTCATCTCATGATTTTCCCTCATACTAAAACAAATCAACCACACCGTACCCACACACCCCAACTACATGACCCACATACTCAAATATCACAACATTATTAACATCATCACATAACATATCTCATATTTATCAGGATATTATTCATTGTGATGATATATTTGATTTAATCATTATTCTCACGTCGTCAATATAACTTATTTAAACTAATTATTTAGACATTTATATGTGATTTTCAATTCGTTAAAGGTGGTGTGACTTAAAAATAGAACAATGGAATAAAAACCCATATCAAATCAATATAAAAATGATCTCAATATATTTTATTTTCAGTTTCCAAATAAGAAAGTATAATCTAAATATAAAAATAATAAAATCCTATAAATGCATCCATATAATTAAATTACACATAAATTTAACTTTTATATTTCAATATATTTATAAGTATTGTGAGGACCAACATCCCATTAATAGACAAGGGTAATAACCCTATCAGAAGATAAACAATATTATAGATGACGGATCCCATATATGGAATAATGATTTATGTGTGACTTCTCATGATTGCAACAAGGAATAATATAACACCATGTGGATCAAGGAAAAATAAATCCTTACTAATAATATAACTCATAATCCACAAAATTCCGTTATCAAACCCAAAACAGAACACAATATTTCACTAAAAATTACAATCTCATATGAAAACAGAAGAAGAAATTAGATATTAAAATGAATGGATGTTACCAAATCTAATCTAGACTGATCCTTAATGAATATAGTAAAAATACATTGAATGGTTTATGAAAGGTCCAATTTTAATATTCTTTGTATACATAATAAGTGATTTAGAATTCAATAGTTTTTGTTAGCCTGAGGGGATTTTAAAATTTAAATTGCGCCCTATGTAATATGAATCGTGACAAAAAACTGGTTGTCAACTACATCCCTGCTAAAAATATGGATGGCTATGAGAAAATGAAACATAGTACATTGTTGACTTGATGGTCATAGTTCCTTATAAAAATTTACGTTATATCGACAATACATGTTCAATAAAATGTAGAGTAAACCCCTGATGAATTAAAATTCACTATGTCCAAGACCCCCAATAAAAAAAAGGGATACACCACAACCCCTACCAAATTGAATAGAATATATAAAGGTTCATGAACCACTAAAAATGGTCTCTAGATATTTCAATCCATTATAAGGGAATCCCCAACACTATTTTCAAATTCATAGAGTGTATATGACACAATTTATTGTTTATGGTGTATGAAAAATCAAATTTTCAATAGCACAAAAAACTCCCCTTTGTATCCCTAGACTACTGGATGCTCCTCCACGCAACAAACAAAACAATTTATTTTATTGACATCATGATCAATCTTATAGAACTACCAAAATATGTTGTGGAACACCCCTTCTCATCCTCAACACCTACAAACACCTCAATATTTCCCAAAACCAAATTGTAGGATAAATTTTTACAATGTAAAGGTTATAAGATCTGGTTCGTTATAGTTATGATGAAATATGATTTGATATACTTTTTTTTCTCATTCGTGAAATAATATATGGTTTTTGAGTTAGGGATATGAATATAGAAATATTTTCATGTGTAATAAATTTATAATAAACATTCACTAATATATGATGAATGCATTTTCCACACCAATCCATTAAAAAATTTGACTAAAAATTTATTTATTCCAAAACTATTACGAAAACATATTATACATTATAAAAAACATATACTACTTTATATGTTAAATTTCATTGACTAAAAATGTATGTATTATGTTCTAAATATAGAATAATTAATATATCATAGAATTATAATGTTTATATTATAATGCTTCACATAGGATGGTTGGAGTAAAGATGGACATGAAGATGTTGATTGACAAAAAAATTCATGACTAATCAATTTGAAATTCATTGATAATGTCATATTATATCTCTATTGTATTGGGTATGTAAATAACATATTATTGTATATAGTTATATTAGTTACCAAATGATTTCATGGGAAACAAAAAATGGATGTGTTTCTTGATGGATGATGAATAATATAATTGAAATATTTTACATAAAAAAGATTTTATTATAAGATTACTATTTTCTTCTGTGAACATATGTAGTTTCTATGAAATAATGAACAAATTATAAATCATGACTATGATTAATAAGTCTCATGATATTTCAATCTAGTATACAACATAGATGGTTCACAATAGATATTTTATTTTGTAAGTTTTATTTTTCTGCCACATAGATATATGTAGTTTTTTATATAGTGTTGTAATGTTTTATCGAAATCCATAATTCTGAAACAAACTATAAAATATTACACTCATATAATATATATGTTAATTTAATGACTACATTAAATAAAATATTAATATTATTAAACAATATTATGAATATAACATGTATTATTTCATAAAAATGTTAGTAACCCCAATACTTATTTAAGATTGGATTCAAAGATACATGATGTAAAATTACAGTCAGACATTAAATATTTACATTGATTGATCCCAAACTAATTTTACTCATGGAAACATATAGGTTTGGATTAAATGTTATAGTTAACATGAATTTGGTTATCGTATTAGGATTCATTATATACTCAGGATTCAAGATATAGGTTTTGTACACTCGATGACACACATTTAGTACCACATGGTGTTATTCACAGATTCTCATTGTATACTAGAAAATTATTATTAATATTTGGATAACCTTTGAATATAGGATCGTGAGGTAATAATAATTAGATCCTTGAGTTATTGATTTATTTTTTAATCATTATTTCAATCATAGAAAATAAGGTTGTTATTGGGTACTAGGTCCATCAAGTGATCATTTGGAGTGTCACGACCCATCCTCTTGGGCCCGTATCTTGACAACCCAAGCTTGCCTTCCATTGTCCAGGGGCTGGTGACTCGCACCAAAGGCATAATTTCAAAAAACTGGGAATGCATTGCCTTTATAAATAGTAAACACACACTATCAGAGTACAAGAGGAAGTAAACACTAAGTAAAAGTTGTATAACAAGTGTACAGAATTTATAGGGGGACCATAATACAAGCCCAACTGTAAAGATACGACTAAAAGCAAGTACAACTGAAAAAGGGACAAACAACTGAAAGGGGAAAGTAGCTCTTGGATCATCCTCTGGGGTTTATTTTCGAAGGTTAGGTACATATGGCCTCCAAACCACCCCACATCAGTCAGACTCCACCATGTACCGATAGGTCACAAGGTCCTCCTCCGGGTATCATCCAGTCCTGGAACTCTCGGCCTCTGTCAGCGTTTTTCGTCATCTGCATCCAACACAACGAGGTGTGGGCATAGCCCCAGCAGGCCTGAGTATAATGATACTCAGTAGGGCCCCCGATACCCTAAAGGTCCCACAAAATCCAACAGGTATAAACCTCAAATTATGAAATCAACGGATAACCATTACATAGGTATATGACCACACATATACGTAAGTTTTCATGTAACAAATCTCAATCATGAGGAAATATAAAAAGGCCATAGACTCAGCTAAAACCAAGATTTTCATTATCGAAACCACGAATACTGGAGAACTCCTCCTCTTTAGAGTAAAGTGGACTGGTCGCAACACTGAGGCGCTTCTCACTAACCTAGGACTGATGTGGTATTTCTCCTATTGAGTACCTCGGGTCTGCTGCCAACTACCAAGCACTCCATCTGTTGTGGGTATGCTGCCAAATACGAGGCGCTCCCCCTAATAGACTACAGAGTTACCTCTCTTGTCGAGTACCAAGGGTCTTCTACAACCTACCAAGAGCTCCATTCACCATTGGTCTGCTGCAAATTATCGGGCGCTCCCCACTGGGCTAGTCGAATCACTCCGAGTCAAATCGGTCAAGCAGTCGTTAGGTATGTCAACTACTAGGTATTCACACTCTATCTGCTAATCTATAGGAGGATATACATCATGAGATACAGTTCGATACAATAAGTGTCCCTAATTATCTTATGGAAGCATCTCAAAGGACTGCCACATCATAGGGGTCCCAACGCAATAGATGGTGCGTCAATCGGACGCCTGGTCTGTGAGTTATTAGCGTTTTAGTCCCGGGGCCCGGTGGGTTTCATGTAGGAACCCACCTAACCGTATATCAACTATACCCCAAACTCTAGTGGGGTATTCTCAATGGGACGGCTTAATTTCAAAAACATCGGCACAGTTGACGATTCGTCAAATGGACGCCTATAGCCCAAAATATGGGCGAAAAGGTGTAAATGGGTCTGACAAGTTCGGGTCCGGTATGACCCAGTTGGACTGACCCGACCCGGTTTATGAATCTGACCCAGCCGGAAGGTACGGCCCAGCCCATGGGGGAGTCCTGGCTCAAAAGCCACCTGGCCGGAAGGGTAGCCATGCACGAAGTGTGGCCTGACCCGAAGGGGAAGCCCAGCCCAGCGGCCTGCGTGGCCTGGTGGCCACTCATGTACCATGGTGGCGGCCTATGTTGCCTGGCCAGCTTGCCGGCCAGTGTGGCCTGGCTCGCTGGCCGGCCTATGTGGCCGTGCTGGAAATGCATTGTTAGGGGGTGCAGCACAACCATTTGTTTGAAACAGTCGGTGCGAGGTGTTGGCCCCTGGTAACCGCTAGACCCGAAGTGTCCTACCTGTAGCCCTCACTGGCGGCCGGCTGAGCCGGCCGCCCTCTCCTATCTGCCGTGGTCTATGGATGTTGTCCTGCACCACTAGCATGACACAATGATGCTGCTCCCCTCTGCTATGTACTGCCATGGTCGTGGCTCCCTAATGCTCCGCGTGGTGCGACGACATTGTGCCCATGTTTTACCGCCGTGAACCTCCTTGCCACGCACCCTTTCTTCAGGCACGGTGAGACGACATTGTGACCCTCCGGAACCACCGCAGCCTTCGCGGCCGCATCTCGGTTCACTACGCAGCACTGCGGTGAAACACCCTTGTGGCGACCGAGCAACATTACACCGCCAGCTTTCTTCGCGGCCTGCTCGTTGTCGGTTGCCGCATCTACCGCCTCCATCTATATCAAACAAGAACCAAAAAAGGGGTGGGACGGGCTATGTTGGTGTTGTCCTAACACTCCTCATTATGGTGATATCATTCGGTTCTAAAATATCACAACATACTATGGTGTACGAAGTTTAATATTCCATCGTAAAATAACCCCTACCTCACTTGTCGACGATCGTTGATGAACTCACGGGAAAAGGTGGCGTCATTTCATTAAGGTCCGATAAGAAGAAGCAAAGGATGGGATCAGAGTTCTTTGTTGGCAATGGTGTTTATTCTACATGCTTCAGTTGAAGAGGGAGAAGATGTTACTCGTCGTTTTTCGGTTGAAGCATCATTCTTCACGTTCTTTATTATGAGGATGAAGTTATCTCTCAAGTCCCACCCAAATGAATTTCCAACCAGATAAAATAATAGAATTTTTTTTTAATTAATCATTTGCTTGAATTCAAATGAATTCAAAAGGAGCTAATTAATAAATTTCAAGTGTTTAATTAATTAATTGTGCGAGAGTTGGCTTATTAAAGTAATCGGGGAAGGTGGAGGGTTTAACCCCCATAAATGGGGGATTAGTGGTATTCCAAAATTAATGGAGAGTTAGAAGAGTTAAGAAACTCATGTGGGCCCCACTAAATAAAATCCTATCAAGGGAGGTTATGTCTATGTTTCCCCCACCACTAACCTCCACTTGGAGGTTTTATCCACCATAAAATAAAAATAAGTTAAGTATTATTTTTATATAATTATATTTAAATGACCAAAAAATTGTCTTCCACTCTCGTTAAAATGAAACTGTGGTGAAGGTCTCACTAAGAAATCCATGATGTTGTGTGTTCAATGGTTCCCTTGGATTTCAGTTCCGAGCACCGGTTCAGAAGATATAAAACCCCGCTCCTACATTTACTGAACGTACTTGAACAGAAGATCAGAAATTGATTCTGGGCACAGAGGGCCCCAGAATCAAGCGCTGTCTGAAACTGCAGACTCGTAAAATTTCGATGTATTAGAAAAAATCCATGAGAAATACGGTTCTTTACATCCTCCCCAACTCAGGGCTTTACATCCCCATAAGCTACAACACGGCCTATGGGAACAAATGAGGGTACTTAGAATGAATCTGAGTGTCCCTCTTCCATTTTCTATCAAGGAGGTTCATTTATTGCAAACGAAAGCGCAAAAGATCTATTGATTGACCATGTAGGACCCACTCTTGTAAATCCTCAATCTACACTGGAACCTCTGTTAATGTCTCCCCATCATCAATGTCTAGATCTCTATGGTTGACGGTGTGGGATGGGTTGTGCACGTATCTCCTCAGCTGAGATATGTGGAAGACATCTTGCACCCAGTGCAACTGAGGTCGAAGAGCTAAGTGGTATGCCACCTCTATTACTCTACTGAGGACTTGGAATGGTTGGATGAATTGATGTGATTAATTTTCGCCTTGGCCAAATCTCCACAGACCCCTTCTAGGTGAGATCTGTAGAAAGACGTGGTCGCTATCCTTGAACTCCAGAGGTCTCAGTCTCCTATCAGCATACAACTTCTGCCTGCTCTGTGCAGTTTTCATCCGCTCCTGGATGATCTAAACCTTCTTTATGGTATCCTGAACGATCTCTGTTCCCACTATTTTTGACTCCACTGGGTATGTCCAACATAGTGGCGACCTAAAAGGTCGTCCGTATAATGCCTCGAATAGTTCCATGCCTATGTTGGTGTGATAGTAGTTGTTGTATGCAAACTCCACAAAAGGCATGTGGTCCTCCCAGATGATACCATAGTTGAGAAAACAAGCATGGAGCAAGTCCTTGAGGTTCTGAATGGTCCTCTCGGTCTGATCATTAGTCAGAGTATGGAAGGCGGTGCTCAATTGAAGTTGTTTCCAGAAAGCATCCTGTATCCCCTTCCATAGCCATGATGTAAACCATGTATCATAGTCAGAGACAATAGAAGATGTTACTCCATGAAAATGCTCTATCTCCTTCACATAGAGGTGTCCCAAGATATCTACTGAACCCGGATCCCTAATCTGTAGGATGTGGGACGACATGGTGAGTCAGTCGACGAACACCCAAATCGTGTCGTGACTCCTAGATATACGTGGAATACCTATCACGATGTCCATTTATATCCCATACCACTTCCACTATGGGCCCTCTAATGGTTATTCCTATAGTGTTGGTACCTGGTGATATACCTTCACTTGCTGACAACTGAGGCATTGGGAGACAAACTCCACTACCAACTTCTTCATACCTGGAAACAAATGCTATCGTTGAAGGTTAATAGAGAAAATATTTTTAATTAATTTATATTGAATAGAATTTTTTTAAACTCACAAAGGTGTTCCTCTAAGATGAATTGTTTCATTTTTATGATTTAGGTGTTATTTTAAGCTGAATATTAAAAATTTGCCATTTTGGATTTTTAACAGTTTTAAATTATTATTGTATTTTGGCCATATTATTATCTACAATAATCCAAATTGACAAATTCATTCGTTTCCCGATTCTACACATCTAGGGATTCATTTACTATTTTTGGACAAAAAGTTGAATCGGCCATATGGAAGATCAAAAGAAGCTCACAAGTGGGAGAAAGAAAACTGTTTTCAGTTCTTCCTTGTTTTGGTGTGGGATCCATAAAAAATTCTTAGTGGGTTCAAATGTTGTGATATTAGGTGGGTAGACGCGAAATTAGTTTTAGCACATCATTTATGAAGGGAAGGCCACGGTATTCGGCCGTTTGAGGGTCCATTAAAACTTACTCTTCCGGGGGTTGGCGTTTTTTAGAGTCTGACTGGACAGAATAAATGATCAGAGTAAAAAGGCCATAACTCTCGGAATACCTATCCAAATCTGATGAGATATTTAGGGGACACGACCAAGACAATTATGAAAAACATTTAAGAAGGGCTCAATGCATGAAGAGGTTATTTATTTGGTCAAAAACGCGACAATATTCGGAGGACGGAAATCTGGCTATAAAAGGAGGAGAGCTCCTCCTCCTCAACACATCCTATTCTCCATCCCATTCCTTCTGGGACACCAAGGAGAAGAACATCTCAGGTTTCCCTTTTATTTCTTTTATTTTTATTTAATTTAAAATTTCTCTCCTCTCCCGCATTATCTCTCTTACCCCATCCAGGGAGGGGTTGTTTAATTTGAGTGATCGGAAAGAGGGGAGGTTGGACCTATGTGTTGTGTTTGAGTTTTTCTGCTTGAAATGAATAAAATTTGTTCTCCATTCTCCTTCTGGTTCCAATTCATAATTCAGTATTAAATTCCTAATGTGGTTGTGTAAAGGTTTTGATTCTGAAATTATAAATTTCTTTGGTCAATGTTCACATCTCCATCCACCCAATTCTAATCTGTATACGGTGGAACATTATTAGGGTTGGGTGGTGATTTCTCGACGGTTGACAAGCACGTGTGTAGGATTGTAAGTAGAAATTTTTGTTTATTGGGAACAACAATTCCAGGTTTGGGATTGTTCTAATTAATCAAGAGACCTTCTACAACCCAAACCACATTAGAAGGAGGATAGACCAATCTACGGTTTTACAAAGGAAAATTCTTATCACATCTCTCTTACCAGTTTAAGGAAGAAGAAGAGATAAAATTTGGAAACCATGATGGCACAACACTAAGTCTAGACGAACCCAATCAGATCACCGTCTTTATCTTTTGTTAAAATCAATCAATTTCTGTTGTTTTTTTCTCTCATAGTCATTCAAGTTAATTAAAACCAATCTTTTTATGAAAACCAAAAAAAAAGTGACAACCTTGTTTTGTGTTCACTCCTCTTCGGGAGACTACCTAGGATCAACTGCTATACTATACATAGGTAAATAAAATATTGTTTTTCCACACCCCCAGACAGGAATGCGTCAAACTTGGCGCTATTACCACGGAGTAAGTGCCACAACCTATTTTTAAATATTTGACATTTTCAAATTTATAAAAATTAAAAAAAATTCTTTTTTCCATGCTTTTTTCAAATTCAAATTTTTATGCATGGGATGATTACTCGCAGGTGCAATATTAAGAACCATGAATTGATTATCCTGATCTCAATGCTCAGGTTCAAATGATTAGTAATAATTTGGATGATTTGGGTAGAAAAATAGAATGGGAATTTTACTATGTTCGTGCAATGATAGAGCAACCCGACCCGGAGCCGGAGTAAGAACTGGAGATAGTGGTGGAAGAAATTTCACCACTCATCATTGAAGAACTAAAGGAGGTAAATGTTGAGGTACCATAAGACTCATTAATCATAACTAAACCAATTCTACCTGAGATTGATGAAAAAGAAGATGACATCCCTACTGAGCTACATATGGGAGAGCAACAAGAACTTGATGAATTTTGGAATGAATGTGAGGAACTTATTGATCTTCCCAAGCCATGCAAAAAAGAAGAGCCAGCACTGCGGAAGGAAGACACCACCCAATTGGTGGAATTTTAAGTCATGATGGAGGATCCCGAATACCTCTCTCCATCTAGTGATAATCAAATCCAAGAGGCACATTAAAATGAAGAAGTGATTGAACCAGACCCAGCTCAGGGAGATGATCCTTCCATGAACTCTACCTTTTCTGATTTCATTCAGTCTGATTTGAGCATCACTCATTATAATTTTGAATTTTCAGATTTTGTCAATCCCTAAATTTCCTTAGAAGAATATGAAAAAGAATATGCACCTGTTGAGGAATACCTAGAGCTCCCTGAATATATTGATCATCTACATGGGGAAGTCCATGAAGAGATACACATTTCTATGCATGAATAACCAAATCTAAAAGCTGCCTACCTTAAAAGGGATGATTTTGAAATTAATATTTCAAATTTAAATATTGAATTTACCTTTGACTATTCTTTTCATGCAGCACATCTGAAAAAAACCTCTATATTTTGATGAAGACATTGTACAAGTAGCAACTGATGAGGACGTGGTTCCATACTTCATCCTACCCTCGCTGTGCAATACGTTTATAATTGTGAAGGGGGCAAATCTGGTGTACTCTATACATGGAATTATCCTCAGAAAGGAAAAAGTACATGTTGTAAAGAAGAATTTTTGTTGGTTCATGAGCAAGAAAACTCACCCACCATCAGATTGGGGATAACTGATTAGAACTACCCCTCTGGAGGTAGTCAAAACCGAGAGCCCACATGGGGGATTAAACTGAGATTTATCCTTATTTTCTTATTCAGTTTCCATTTTCCCTTCTTTTAATAAATTTATTATGTTAACTTTTTTACTTTTTTAGGTTTTCAAAGAGAAGCACTTAGAAGCTTAACTCAATGTTTCACTACCAATAAATCAGGTTATACCTCTCCTTTAAACTTTCTTGATGAGTGATTCATTTTCAAATTTTCTTACATGTTAAATTCATTTGAATGCATTGATGACACTGCATCAATTAAGTGTGGGGGAGGGAATCTTGTAGTCCCGGAGAATTTTCAAAAATTTTATTTTTTTTTGTTTTGTCGAGCCAACATCATTAAACAATGGCGCTACCGGGAGGCAATCCGCATTTTTCCCCATTGTCCACTTGTCTTCTTAGTCATTTACCAGCATGATTGAACAGGAATGCACTATCAATTGTTTTCATTTTTATATTTCAAGTCCATTAATGAAGATGTTGTAGTGGGATTATACGTCGTGAAAAAAAGAATCCATTTGATAGGGTATTATGAGTTTCAATTATATATTATGCAACTGTATTCCCTACATTTTAAGTCTTTTAAATAATTAATCAAAAAAATGCATGCCCACGCTTGAATTTTTGTTTTACATGACTTCTCTAGGAGACATGAGTTTCATAGAAATCTAGTGATTCTATGTTTTAGATTTCAATGTTAATGAGATTGAATGATTCAAATGGAAAATTGGATGATTAATGTAAAGCATGGATATTGAAATAAGGACTCATGATTTGAGGGAATTAATTTATTCATGTAAATGAAATTTCCCATCCATTTTTCATTCTTTGAATTTCTGAAATTCATGTAAATTAATTTGTTATTATTAATCCTGCCATGAGTTATTTTCCAATATCATATTCTCATTCTTGAGAGGATTTCTAGACCAAATATTTCATATTTTATCTTCAGCATATTTCTTGAGTGATCTTGGGACGTGCCACCTGCTAGAACTTGTATTGAAACTTATCAAAGCTATGACTATACAAAACCACATTTAAAATGATTGGGGCACTACTTTGGCTAGCCACATATTTACCTGAGACCCACCCTTACATTTTTCCTTCGTTAGCCTATAGAAGCCATGAATTTCCTTATAGGTTTATGCCACATTACTTGCAGATATTTCCTTACCTACCCACACTTTTAGTATTTTTGCATGGTAATTCAAGTTTGAGTGTGGGGGAAGGGCCTTTCGTGTGCATTTATTGGGATATGTATCATTTTTGGGTGGTGTAATGTGTGCGTCATCATTTTGGGCAACATATTATTAGAAAATTGGGCACGAGTCATCATTTCATTATGCTTCTTTCATTTCATCCGGTTCTCCATAAAAAAATAAAAAAATAAAAAGAAAATTCAAAATAAAGTTGTGCATGTCTGGAGCTTTAAAAAAAAGGATAATAAAGTTGTGCCTTTCCGGAGCTTTACAAAAAAACAGGGAGAACTTGGATGATATAATTCTTTATAATCATTTATTGACTCATGACCCATGTCATTGAAATGGGAGTGGTGTTGTGATTCACATTTCAAGAGGATTTGAGTGAGGTTCATCTTGTGTTTTCACTTGATTAATCATGCATTGTACTTAAGAGTCAAACCTCCTACTTATGGCCTTAAATTATTTCAATCATTTACCCACCAACCCTATGCCACAGAGTCATTTGAACCTTTATTTCCAGTCCTCGTGATTTTATGTGTGTTTTGTCATCACAAAGTGGAGAATGTAGTTACATTACAAGCCTGTGGATAAAGAGCATGTTCTCATGATATGAGCATAACTCCACTATTAATTGTATCATGAGTGATGCGATAAAAGATTAAAAAGTGAGGTAGATGAGGATTTGTCAGGTTTAATAATAATAAATTGAGAATCTTGAATGAATGAAAGGAGAAGCTTCATTATTTTTCAAAGGGGAAAATTAAAATGCATGAATTGATTGTTTCTTTGAAAAATGGGAAATTAAATTTTATTTTGTGGAACTGGAAAATTTGATTGGACATTGATATTCATTTAATTTTATTTCATTTGAAATTTAAATATTGGTGACATTGGTGCCCTTTGAATTCCATGTTGAGATTTTATGCTTGATGACAAGCATAGTTTAAGTGTGGGGGAATTAATAGAGAAAATATTTTCAATTAATTTATATTGAATATCATTGTTATAAACCCACAAAAGTGTTCCTCTAACATTAATTGTTTCATTTTTATGATTTTGGTGTTATTTTGAGCTGAATAGTAAAAATTGACCATTTCTGATTTATAACAGTTTTAAATTATTTCTGTATTTTGGCCATAACATTATCTACACTAATCCAAATTAAAAATTTCTTTCTTTTACAGATTCAAAACATCCAGGGATTAATTTACAATTTTTGGACAAAAATTTGAATTGGCCATATGGAAGCTCGAAAGAAGCTCACAAGTGGGAAAAAGAAAATTGTTTTCAGTTCTGCCTAGTTTTGGTGTGGGATCCATAACTCATTCCAAGTGGGTACAAATTTTGTGATATGCGGTGGGTAGACGATCAAGGAGTTTTAGAACATATTTTATGAAGGTAATGCCATGGGATGCGGTTGTTTGAGGGTCCATTAAAGCTTCCTAATCCAGGGGTTGGCGTTTTGGAGAGTGTGACTAGACAGAATAAATGATCAGAGTAAAATGGCCATAACTCTCGGAATACCTTTCCAAATCCGATGAGATATTTAGGGGAAACGGACAAGAAAATTATGAACAACATTGAAGAAGGGCTCAATGCATGAAGAGGTCATTTATTAGGTCAAAACACGACAACATTCGAAAGACGGAAATCTGGCTATAAAAGGAGGAGAGCTCCTCCTCCTCAACACATCTCATTCTCCATCCCATTCCTTCTCGGACACCAATGAGAAGAACTTATCATCTTTCCCTTTTATTTCTTTTATTTTTATTTACTTTAAAATTTCTCTCCTCTCCTGCATTATCTCACTTACCCCATCCATGGAGTGGTAGTTTAATTTGAGTGATCAGAAAGAGGGGAGGCTGGACGTATGTGTTGTGTTTGAGTTTTTGCGCTTGAAAGAAATAAAATTTGTTATTCTTTCTTCTTATCGTTCAAATTATAAATTCAGTATTAAATTCCGAATGCGTTTGTGTTAAGGTTTTTATTATGAAATTATAAATTTCTTTGGTCGATGATCACATCTCCTTCCACCTAATTCAAATCTGTATACGGTGGAACATGATTAGGGTTGGGTGGTTATAGCTCGACGGTTGAAAAGCACGTGTGTAGGATTGTATGTAGAAATTTTGGTTTATTAGGGAACAACAATTCCATTTCTGGGATTGTTCTAATTAATCAAGAGACCATCTACAACCCTAAACACATTGGAAGGAGGATATACCAATTTAATGTTTTAGAAAGGAAAATCCTCATCACATCTCTCTTACCAGGTTAAGGAAGAAGAAGAGATAAAATATGGAAACCATGATGGCACAACAGTAAGTCTAGACGAACCCAATCTGATCATCGTCATTATCAATTTTTAAAATCTATCAATTTATGTTGTTTTTTTCTCTCATAGTCATTCAAATTAATTAAAACCAATATTTTTATGAAAACCAACAAAAAGTGACAACCTTGTATTGTGTGCACTCCTCTTCGAGAGACTACCTAGGATCAACTGCTATACTATACTTAGGTAAATAAAATATTGTTTTTCCATGCCCCAAAATAGGCGTGCGTCAATCCTGGCACCATTTTCGGGGAGGAAGTTCCACAACCTATTTGTAAATAATTGACTTTTTCAAATTTAAAAAAAAATTAAAAAAAATTCTTTTTTCCATGCTGTTTTCAAATTAAAATTTTTATGCATGGGAAGATTACTTTCAGGTGCAATATTATGAACCAGAAATTGATTATCATTATCTCAATGATCGCGTTGAAAGGATTAGTAATAATTTGGATGATTTTGGTAGAAAAATGGAATGGGCATTGGACTATGTTCGTACAATGATGGAGAAACCTGACCCTGAGCTGGAGCAAGAACTTGAGATAGTGGTGGATGAAATTTCACCACTCATCATTGAAGAACTAGGGGAATTAAATGTTTAGGTACCTGAAGACTCATTCATCATCACTCAACCAATTCTACACGGGATTGATGAAAAAGAAGATGACTTCCTTACTGAGCTACATATGGGAGATCAACAAGAACTTGATGAATTTTGAAATGAATGTGAGGAACTTATTGATCTTTCCAAGCCTTGAAAACAAGAAGAGCCAGCACTGTGGAAGGAAGACACCACCCAATTGGTGGAATTTGAAGTCAAGATGGAGGAGCCCGACTACCACCCTCCATCCAGTGATAATCAAATCCCAGAGGCACATTCAACTGAAGAAGTGATTGAACCAGACCCAACTCAGGGAGATGATCCTTCAATGAACTCTCCCTTTTCTGATATCATTCAATCTTATTTGAGCATCACTCCTTATAATTTTGAATTTTCATATTTGGTCAATCATTACATTGCCTTAGAAGAAGATGAAAAATAATATGCACCTGTTGAGAAACACCTGGAGCTCCCTGAAGATATTGATCATCTACTTGAGGAAGTCCATGAAGAGGTACAAGTGGCTATGCATGAAGAACCAAATTTAAAAGTTGCCTACCATAAAAGGGATGATTTTGAAATTAATATTTCAAATTTAAATGGTGAATTTCCCTTTGATTATTCTTTTCATACAGAACATCTGGAGAAACCTCTTTATTTTGAAGAAGATGTTGCACAAGTAGAAACTGAAGAGGATGTGGTTCCATACTTCATCCTACCCCCGCTATGAAATAGGTTTATAATTGTGAAGGGGGAAGATCTGTTGTACTCTATAAATGGAATTATCCTCAGAAAGGAAAAAGTACATGCTGGAAAGAGTAATTTTTGTTGGTTCATGAGCAAGAAACATCACCCACCATCAGATTGTGGATAACTGATTAGAACTGCCCCTCTGGAGGCAGTCAAAACCTAGGACCCATTTTGGGGATTAAACCGAGATTTATCCTTATTTTATTATTCAATTTTCATTTTCATTTCTTTTAATAAATTTCTTATGCTAACTTCTTTAATTTTTTAGGTTTTCAAAGAGCAACACTTAGGATCTTAACTCAATGTTGCACTACCAATAAATCAGGTTATACCTCTCCTTTACACTTTCTTGATGTGTGATTCATTTTCAAATTTTCTTACATGATAAATCAATTTGAATGCATTGAGGACACTGCATCAATTAATTGTGGGGGAGGGAATCTTGTAGTCCAGGAGATTTCAATTTTTTTGTTTTGTCGAGCCAACAACATTAAACAATGGCGCAACCGGGAGGCAACCCGCATTTTTCCCCATTGTCCACTTGTCTTCTTATTCATTTACCAGTATGATTGAACATGCCTGCACTATCAATTGTTTTCATTTTTATATTTCAGGTCCATTAATGAATAAGTTGTAGTGGGATTATACGTCATGAATAAAAGAATCCATTTGACAGGGGATTAAGAGTCTCAATTCTATATTATCCAACTTTATTCCCTATATTTTTAGTCTTTTAAAGAATTAATCAAATAAAATGCATGCCCACACTTGAATTCGTGTTTTACATGACTTCTCTAGGAGACATAAGTTTCTTAGAAATCCAGTGATTCTATGTTTTATATTTTAATTTTAATGAGATTGAATGATTAAATTGGATAATTTGATGATTAAAGTGAAGCAAGGGTATTGAAATAAGGAATCATGATT
Source organism: Viscum album (assembly GCA_963277665.1). Classification (NCBI taxonomy): domain Eukaryota; kingdom Viridiplantae; phylum Streptophyta; class Magnoliopsida; order Santalales; family Viscaceae; genus Viscum; species Viscum album. Next base: position 143,532,067 of record OY728133.1, on the reverse strand, counting down.
TGAGGGAATTAATTGATTCATGTAAATGATATTTCCCTTACATTTTCCATTCTGTGAATTTCTGAAATTCATGTGAATTAATTTTTTATTATTAATCATGCCATGAGTGATTGTCCAATATCAAATTCTCATTCCTGAGAGGATTTCTAGACCAAATAATTCTTATTTTATCTTGTGCATATTTCTTGAGTGATCATGGGACGTGCCACCTACTAGAACTTGTATTGAATCTTGTCAAATCTATGACTGTACAAAACCAAATTTAAAATGATTAAGTCACTACTTTGGATAGCCACATATTTACCTGAGACTCACCCTTACATTTATCCTTCGTTAGCCCATAGAATCCATGAATTTCCTTATAGGTTTAATCCACATTGCTGGCTGATATTTCTTTACCTACCCACACTTTTAGTATTTTAGCATGGTAATTCAAGTTTGAGTGTGGGGGAAGGGCCTTTTATTTGCTTTTATTGGGATATGTATCATTTTTGGGTGGTGTAATGTGTGTGTCATCTTTTTGGGCAATGTATTATTAGAAAATTGGCATGAGTCATCATTTCATTATGCTTCTTTCATTTCATCTGGTTCTCCATAAAAAAAAGAAAATGAAAATTCAAAATAAAGTTGTGCCTCTCTGGAGCTTTACAAAAAAAAGAAAATAAAGTTGTTCCTTTTCAGAGCATTACAAAAAAACAGGGAGAACTTGGATGATATCATTCATTGTAATCATTTATTGACTCATGACACATGTCATTGAAAGGGGAGTGGTGTTGTGATTCACATTTCTAGGGGATTTGAGTGAAGTTCATCATGTGTTTTCACTTGATTAATCATGCGTTGTACTTAAGAGTCAAACCTCCTACTTCAGGCCTAAAATTATTTCAATCATTTACCCACCGACCCTAAGCCACAGTGTCATTTGAACCTTTATTGCAAGTCCTCGTGATATTATGTTTGTTTTGTCTTTACAAAGTGGAGAAAGTAGTTACTTAAAAGCCTATCGGTAAGGAGCATGTTCTCATGATATGAGCATAACTACACTATTAATTGTATCATGAGTGATGAGAGAAAAGATTCAATAGTGAGGTAGATCGTGATTTTTCATGTTTAATAATAATAAATTTAGAATCATGAATGAAATAAAGGAGAAGCTTCATTATATTTCAAAGGTGAAAAATAAATTGCATGAATTGATTGTTTCTTTGAAGAATGGGAAATTAAATTTGTATTTTTGTGGAACTGGAAAATTTTATTGGACATTGATAATCATTTGATTTTATTTCATTTGAAATTTAAATATTGGTGACATTGGTGCCATTTGAATTCCATGTTGAGATTTAATGCTTGAGGACAAGCATAGTTTAAGTGTGGGGTAATTGATAGAGCAAATATTTTCAATTAATTTATATTTAATATCATTTTTTTAAACTCACAAAAGTGTCCCTCTAAGATGAATTGTTTCGTTTTTATGATTTTGGTGTTATTTTGAGCTGAATAGTAAAAATTGACTATTTTGGATTTTTAATAGTTTTAAATTATTTCTGTATTTTGGCCATAACATTTTCTACAATAATATAAATTACAAATTTCTTTCTTTTGAAGATTATAAACATCCAGGGATTCATTTACTATTTTTGGAAAAAAAGTTAAATCGGCCATATGGAAGCACAAAAGAAGCTCAAAATTGGGAGAAAGAAAACTGTTTTCAGTTCTGCCTAGTTTTGGTGTGGGATCCATAACTCATTCCTGGTGGGTCCAAATGTTGTCATATGCGGTGGGTAGACGCGAAAGGAGTATTATCACATATTTTATGAAGGTAAGGCCACGGGATGCGGCCGTTTGAGGGTCCATTAAAGCTCCCCAATCCGGGGGTTGGCGTTTTGGAGAGTCTGAATGGACAGAATAAATGATCAGAGTACAAGGGCCATAACTCTCGGAATACCTATCCAAATCCAATGAGATATTTAGGGGACACGGCCAAGACAATTATGAACAACATTTAAGAAGGGATCAATGCGTGAAGAGGTCATTTATAGGGTCCAAAACGCGACAACATTTGGAGGACGGAAATATAGCTATAAAAGGATGAGAGCTCCCCCTCCTCAACACATCTCATTCTCCTTATCATTCCTTCTGGGACACCAAGGAGAAGAACTTCTCAGCATTCCCTTCATTTATTTTATTTTTATTTACTTTATAATTTCTCTCCTCTCCCGCATTATCTCACTTACCCCATCCATGGAGGGGTAGTTTTATTTAAGTGATCGAAAAGAGGGAAGGCCGGACGTATGTGTTGTGTTTGAGTTTTTGTGCTTGAATGAATAAAATTTGTTCTTCTTTCTTCTTCTGGTTCCAATTCATAATTCAGTATTAAATTACTAATTCGGTTGTGTTAAGGATTTGATTCTGAAATTATAATGTTCTTTGGTTGATGATAACATCTCCCTCCACCCAATTCTAATCTGTATACGGTGGAACATGATTAGGGTTGGGTGTTGATTGCTCGATGGTTGACAAGCACGTGTGTAGGATTGTATGTAGAAATTTTGGATTATTAGGGAACAACAATTCTGGGTCTGGGATTTTTCTAATTAATCAAGATACCTACTACAACCCTAAACACATTGGAAGGAGGATAGACCAATCTAAGGTTTTAGAAAGGAAAATTCTCATCACATCTCTCTTACCAGTTTAAGGAAGAAGAAGAGATAAAATTTGGAAACTTTAATGGCACAACACTAAGTCTAGCCGAACCCAATCCAATCACCGTCTTTATCATTTGTCAAAATCAATAAATTTCTGTTGTTTTTTTCTATCATAGTAATTCAAATTAATTAAAACCAATATTTTTAGGAAAACCAACAAAATGTGACAACCTTGTTTTGTGTGCACTCATCTTCGAAAGACTACCTAGGATCAACTGCTATACTATACTTAGGTAAATAAAATATTGCTTTTCCACGCCCCACAATAGGTGTGCGTCAAACTTGGCACCCATTCTGGGGAGGAAGTTCCACAACCTATTTTTAAATATTTGACTCTTTCAAATTTAAAAATAAATTTAAAAAGAAATCTTTTTTCCATGATGTTTTCAAATTCAAATTTTTATGCATGGGAAGATTACTTGCAGGTGAAATATTAAGAACCATAAATAGATTATCATCATCTCAATGATCGGGTTGAAAGGATTAGTAATAATTTGGATGATTTGGGTAGGAAAATTAAATGGACATTAGACTATGTTCGTGCAATGATGGAGGAACCGGACCCTGAGCCGGAGAAAGAACTTGACATCGTGGTGGATGAAATTTCACCACTCATCATTGAAGAACTAGAGGAGGTAAATGTTGACGTACCTGAAGACTCATTCATCATCACTCAACCAATTCTACCCGATATTGATGAAAAAGAAGATGACTTCAACAAGAAGTTGATGATTTTTGGAATTAATGTGAGGAACTTATTGATCTTCCCAAGCCTTTCAAACAAGAAGAGCCAGCACCGCAGAAGGAAGACACCACCCAATTGGTGGAATTTTAAGTCAAGATGGAGGAGCCCAACTACCTCCCTTCATCTAGTTATAATAAAATCCAAGAGGCACATTCAACTGAAGAAGTGATTGAACCAGACCCAAATCAGGGAAATGATCCTTCCATGAACTCTACCTTTTCTGATTTCATTCAATCTGATTTGAGCATCACTCCTTGTAATTTTGAATTTTCATATTTGGGAAATCCTTACATTGCCTCAGAAGAAGATGAAAAAGAATATGCACCAGTTGAGGAACACCTGGAGCTCCCTGAAGATATTGATCATCTAATTGAGGAAGACCATGGAGATATACAAGTGGATGTGCATAAAGAACCAAATCTAAAAGCGTCCTACCTTAAAAGGGGAGATTTTGAAATTAATATTTCAAATTTAAATGTTCAATTTCCTTTTGATTATTCTTTTCATGCATCACATCTGGAGAAACCTCTATATTTTGAAGAAGACATTGTACAAGTAGCAACTGAAGAGGATTTGGTTCCATACTTCATCCTACCCCCACTATGCAATAGGTTTATAATTGTGAAGGGGGTAGATCTGGTGTAATCTATACATGGAATTATCCTCAGAAAGGAAAAAGTACATGCTGGAAAGGAGAATTTATGTTGGTTGATCAGCAAGAAACCTCACCCACCATCAGATTAGGGATAACTGATTAGAACTGCCCCTCTGGAGGTAGTCAAAACCCAGGGCCCACTTGGGGGATTAAACCGAGATTTATCCTTATTTTCTTATTCAATTTCCATTTTCATATCTTTTAATAAATTTCTTATGTTAACTTTTTTACTTTTTTAGGTTTTCAAAGAGAAGCACTTAGGAGCTTAACTCAATGTTGCACTACCAATAAATCAGGTTATACCTCTCCTTTACACTTTCTTGATGAGTGATTCATTTTAAAATTTTCTTACATGTTAATTTCATTTGAATGCATTGAGGACACTGCATCAATTAAGTGTGGGGGAGGGAATCTTGTAGTCCCGGAGATTTTTCAAAAATTTTATTTTATTTTTGTTTTGTCGAGCCAACATCATTAAACAATGGCGCTACCGGGAGGCAACCCGCATTTTTCCCCATTTTCCACTTGTCTTCTTAGTCATTTACCAGCATGATTGAACAGGAATGCACTATCAATTGTTTTCAATTTTATATTTCAAGTCCATTAATGAAGAAGTTTTAGTGGGATTATACGTCATGAAAAAAAGAATCCATTTGATAGGGGATTAAGAGTTTCAATTATATATTATGCAACTGTATTCCCTACATTTTAAGTCTTTAAAATAATTAATCAAAAAAAATACCCACGCTTGAATTTTTGTTTTACATGACTTCTCTAGGAGACATGAGTTTCATAGAAATCTAGTAATTCTATGTTTTAGATTTCAATGTTAATGAGATTGAATGATTCAAATGGAAAATTGGATGATTAATGTAAAGCATGGATATTGAAATAAGGACTCATGATTTGAGGGAATTAATTTATTCATGTAAATGAAATTTCCCATCCATTTTTCATTCTTTGAATTTCTGAAATTCATGTGAATTAATTTGTTATTATTAATCCTGCCATGAGTGATTGTCCAATATAATATTCTCATTCTTGAGAGGATTTCTAGACCAAATATTTCATATTTTATCTTGAGCATATTTCTTGAGTGATCTTGGGATGTGCCACCTGCTAGAACTTGTATTGAAACTTATCAAAGATATGACTATACAAAACCACATTAAAAATGATTGGGGCACTACTTTGGCTAGCCACATATTTACCTGAGACCCACCCTTACATTTTTCCTTCGTTAGCCCATAGAATCCATGAATTGACTTATAGTTTTATGCCACATTACTTGCAGATATTTCCTTACCTACCCACACTTTTAGTATTTTTTCATGGTAATTCAAGTTTGAGTGTGGGGGAAGGGCCTTTCGTGTGCATTTATTGGGATATGTATCATTTTTGTGTGGTGTAATGTGTGCGTCATCATTTTGGGCAACATATTATTAGAAAATTGGGCATGAGTCATCATTTCATTATGCTTCTTTCATTTCATCCGGTTCTCCATAAAAAAATAAAAAATGAAAAAGAAAATTCAAAATAACGTTGTGCATGTCTGGAGCTTTACAAAAAAAAGGAAAATAAATTTGTGCCTTTCCGGAGCTTTACAAAAAAACAGGGAGAACTTGGATGATATCATTCTTTGTAATCATTTATTGACTCATGACCCATGTCATTGATATGGGAGTGGTGTTGTGATTCACATTTCAAGGGGATTTGAGTGAGGTTCATCTTGTGTTTTCACTTGATTAATCATGCATTCTACTTAAGAGTCAAACCTCCTTCTTATGGCCTTAAATTATTTCAATCATTTACCCACCAACCCTATGCCACAGAGTCATTTGAACCTTTATTTCTAGTCCCCGTGATTTTATGCGTGTTTTGTCTTCACAAAGTGGAGAAAGTAGTTACTTTACAAGCCTGTGGATAAAGAGCATGTTCTCATGAAATGAGCATAACTCCACTATTAATTGTATCATGAGTGATGAGAGAAAAGATTAAAATGTGAGGTAGATGAGGATTATTCAGGTTTAATAATAATAAATTGAGAAGCTTGAATGAATGAAAGGAGAAGCTTCATTATTTTTCAAAGTGGAAAAGTAAAATGCATGAATTGATTGTTTATTTGAAAAATGGGAAATTAATTTTTTTTGTGGAACTGGAAAATTTTATTGGACATTGATATTCATTTAATTTTATTTCATTTGAAATTTAAATATTGGTGACATTGGTTCCCTTTGAATTCCATGTTGATATTTTATGCTTGATGACAAGCATAGTTTAAGTGTGGGGGAATTAATAGAGAAAATATTTTCAATTAATTTATATTGAATATCATTGTTATAAACCCACAAAAGTGTTCCTCTAACATTAATTGTTTCATTTTTATGATTTTGGTGTTATTTTGAGCTGAATAGTAAAAATTGACCATTTTGGATTTATAACAGTTTTAAATTATTTCTTTATTTCGGCCATAACATTATCTACACTAATCCGAATTAAAAATTTCTTTCTTTTACAGATTCAAAACATCCAGGGATTAATTTACAATTTTTGGACAAAAAGTTGAATCAGCCATATGGATGCTCAAAAGAAGCTCACAAGTGGGAAAAAGAAATTTGTTTTCAGTTCTGCCTAGTTTTGGTGTGGGATCCATAACTCATTCCAAGTGGGTACAAATTTTGTGATATGCGGTGGGTAGATGATCAAGGAGTTTTAAAACATATTTTATGAAGGTAATGTCATGGGATTCGGTTGTTTGAGGGTCCATTAAAGCTTCCTAATCCAGGGGTTGGCGTTTCGGAGAGTCTGACTAGACAGAATAAATGATCAGAGTAAAAGGGCCATAACTCTCAGAATACCTTTCCAAATCCAATGAGATATTTAGGGGACACAGACAAGACTATTATGAACAACATTAAAGAAGGGATCAATGAATGAAGAGGTCATTTATTAGGTCAAAACACGACAACATTCGAAAGACGGAAATCTGGCTATAAAAGGAGGAGAGCTCCTCCTCCTCAACACATCTCATTCTCCATCCCATTCCTTCTGGGACACCAAGGAGAAGAACTTCTCATCTTTCCATTTTATTTCTTTTATTTTTATTTACTTTAAAATATCTCTCCTCTCCCGCATTATCTCACTTACCCCATCCATGGAGGGGTAGTTTAATTTGAGTGATCAGAAAGAGGGGAGGCTGGAGGTATGTGTTGTGTTTGAGTTTTTGTGCTTGAAATGAATAAAACTTGTTATTCATTCTTCTTATGGTTAAAATTCTAAATTCAGTATTAAATTCCTAATGCGTTTGTGTTAAGGTTTTTATTATGAAATTATAAATTTCTTTGGTCGATGATCACATCTCCCTCCACATAATTCTAATCTGTATACGGTGGAACATGATTAGGGTTGGGTGGTTATAGCTCGACAGTTGACAAGCACGTGTGTAGGATTGTATGTAGAAATTTTGGTTTATTAGGGAACAAAAATTCCATTTCTGGGATTGTTCTAATTAATCAAGAGACCATCTAAAACCCAAAACACATTCGAAGGAGGATATACCAATTTAATGTTTTAGAAAGGAAAATCCTCATCACATCTCTCTTACCAGGTTAAGGAAGAAGAAGAGATAAAATATGGAAACCATGATGGAACAACACTAAGTCTAGACGAACCCAATCTAATCACCGTTATTATCAATTGTTAAAATCAATCAATTTATGTTGTTTTTTTCTTTCATAGTCATTCAAATTAATTAAAACCAATATTTTTATGAAACCCAACAAAAAGTGACAACCTTGTATTGTGTGCACCCCTCTTCGAGAGACTACCTAGGATCAACTGCTATACTATACTTAGGTAAATAAAATATTGTTTTTCCATTCCCCAAAACAGGCGTGCATCAAACCTGGCACCATTTTCGGGGAGGAAGTGCCACAACCTATTTGTAAATATTTGACTTTTTCAAATTTAAAAAAAATTAAAAAAAATTCTGTTTTCCATGCTGTTTTCAAATTAAAATTTTTATGCATGGGAAGATTACTCTCAGGTGAAATATTATGAACCAGAAATTGATTATCATTATCTCAATGATCGCGTTGAAAGGATTAGTAATTATTTGGATTATTTTTGTATAAAAATGGAATGGGCATTGGACTATGTTCGTACAATGATGGAGCAACCCGACCCTGAGCTGGAGCAAGAACTTGAGATATTGGTGGATGAAATTTCACCACTCATCATTGAAGAACTAGGGGAATTAAATGTTTAGGTACTTGAAGACTCATTCATCATCACTCAACCAATTCTACACGGGATTGATGAAAAAGAAGATGACATCCTTACTGAGCTACATATGGGAGATCAACAAGAACTTGATGAATTTTGGAATGAATGTGAGGAACTTATTGATCTTCCCAAGCCTTGCAAACAAGAAGAGCCAGCACTGTGGAAGGAAGACACCACCCAATTGGTGGAATTTGAAGTCAAGATGGAGGAGCCCGACTACCACCCTCCATCCAGTGATAATCAAATCCAAGAGGCACATTCAACTGAAGAAGTGATTGAACCAGACCCAACTCAGGGAGATGATCCTTCAATGAACTCTACCTTTTCTGATATCATTCAATCTGATTTGAGCATCACTCCTTATAATTTTGAATTTTCATATTTGGTCAATCATTACATTGCCTTAGAAGAAGATGAAAAATAATATGCACCTGTTGAGAAACACCTGGAGCTCCCTGAAGATATTGATCATCTACTTGAGGAAGTCCATGAAGAGATACAAGTGGCTATGCATGAAGAACCAAATTTAAAAGTTGCCTACCATAAAATGGATGATTTTGAAATTAATATTTCAAATTTAAATGTTGAATTTCCCTTTGATTATTCTTTTCATGCAGAACATCTGAAGAAACCTCTTTATTTTGAAGAAGACGTTGCACAAGTAGCAACTGAAGAGGATGTGGTTCCATACTTCATCCTACCCCCACTATGAAATAGGTTTATAATTGTGAAGGGGGCAGATCTGGTGTACTCTATACATGGAATTATCCTCAGAAAGGAAAAAGTACATGCTGGAAAGAATAATATTTGTTGGTTCATGAGCAAGAAACATCACCCACCATCAGATTGTGGATAACTGATTAGAACTGCCCCTCTGGAGGCAGTCAAAACCTAGGGCCCACTTTGGGGATTAAACCGAGATTTATCCTTATTTTATTATTCAATTTCCATTTTCATTACTTTTAATAAATTTCTTATGATAACTTCTTTACTTTTTTAGGTTTTCAAAGAGCAACACTTAGGATCTTAACTCAATGTTGCACTACCAATAAATCAGGTTATACCTCTCCTTTACACTTTCTTGATGTGTGATTAATTTTCAAATTTTCTTACATGATAAATCAATTTGAATGCATTGAGGACACTGCATCAATTAATTGTGGGGGAGGGAATCTTGTAGTCCAGGAGATTTCAATTTTTTTTTGTTTTGTCGAGCCAACAACATTAAACAATGGCGCTACCGGGAGGCAACCCGCATTTTTACCCATTGTCCACTTGTCTTCTTAGTCATTTACCAGTATGATTGAACATGCCTGCACTATCAATTGTTTTCATTTTTATATTTCAGGTCCATTAATGAATAAGTTGTAGTGGGAATATACGTCCTGAAGAAAAGAATCCATTTGACAGGGGATTAAGAGTCTCAATTCTATATTATCCATCTTTATTCCCTATATTTTGAGTCTTTTAAAGAATTAATCAAATAAAATGCATGCCCACACTTGAATTCGTGTTTTACATGACTTCTCTAAGAGACATGAGTTTCTTAGAAATCCAGTTATTCTATGTTTTATATTTTAATGTTAATGAGATTGAATGATTAATTTGATTAATTTGATGATTAAAGTGAAGCAAGGGTATTGAAATAAGGACTCGTGATTTGAGGGAATTAATTGATTCATGTAAATGATATTTCCCTTACATTTTCCATTCTTTGAATTTCTGAAATTCATGTGAATTAATTTGTTATTATTAATCATGCCATGAGTGATTGTCCAATATCTTATTCTCATTCCTGAGAGGATTTCTAGACCAAATAATTCCTATTTTATCTTGAGCATATTTCTTGAGTGATCATGGGACGTGCCACCTACTAGAACTTGTATTGAATCTTGTCAAATCTATGACTATACACAAGAAAATTTAAAATGATTATGTCACTACTTTGGATAGCCACATATTTACTTGAGACTCACCCTTACATTTAACCTTCGTTAGCCCATAGAATCCATGAATTTCCTTATAGGTTTAATCCACATTGCTGGCTGATATTTCTTTACCTACCCACACTTTTAGTATTTTTGCATGGTAATTCAAGTTTGAGTGAGGGGGAAGGGCCTTTTATGTGATTTTATTGGGATATGTATCATTTTTGGGTGGTGTAATGTGTGTGTCATCTTTTTGGGAAATTTATTATTGGAAAATTGGGCATTAGTCATCATTTCATTATGCTTCTTCCATTTCATCTGGTTCTCCATAAAAAAATGAAAATGAAAATTCAAAATAAAGTTGTGCCTCTCTGGATCTTTACAAAAAAAAGAAAATAAAGTTGTTCCTTTTTGGAGCTTTACAAAAAAACAGGGAGAACATGGATGATATCATTCTTTGTAATCATTTATTGACTCATGACACATGTCATTGAAAGGGGAGTGGTGTTGTGATTCGCATTTCAAGGGGATTTGAGTGAAGTTCATCATGTGTTTTCACTTGATTAATCATGCGTTGTACTTAAGAGTCAAACCTAATACTCCAGGCCTAAAATTATTTCAATCATTTACCCACCAACCATATACCACAGTGTCATTTGAACATTTATTGCAAGTCCTCGTGATATTATGTTTGTTTTGTCTTTACAAAGTGGAGAAAGTAGTTACTTTAAAAGCCTATCGGTAAGGAGCATGTTCTCATGATATGAGCATAACTCCACTATTAATTGTATCATGAGTGATGAGATAAAAGATTCAAAAGTGAGGTAGATCGTGATTTTTCATGTTTAATAATAATAAATTTAGAATCGTGAATGAAATAAAGGAGAAGCTTCATTATATTTCAAAGGGGAAAAATAAATTTCATGAATTGATTGTTTCTTTGAAGAATGGGAAATTAAATTTGTATTTTTGTGGAACTGGAAAATTTTATTGTTCATTGATAATCATTTGATTTTATTTCATTTGAAATTTAAATATTTGTGACATTGGTGCCATTTGAATTCCATGTTGAGATTTAATGCTTGAGGACAAGTATAGTTTAAGTGTGGGGGAATTGATAGTGAAAATATTTTCAATTAATTTATATTTAATATCATTTTTTTAAACTCACAAAAGTGTTCCTCTAAGATGAATTGTTTCATTTTTATGATTTTGGTGTTATTTTGAGCTGAATAGTAAAAATTGACTAGTTTGGATTTTTAATAGTTTTAAATTATTTCTGTATTTTGGCCATAACATTTTCTACAATAATATAAATTAAAAATTTCTTTCTATTAAAGATTATAAACATCCAAGGCTTCATTTACTATTTTTGGACAGAAAGTTAAATCGGCCATATGGAAGCTCAAAAGAAGCTCACAATTGGGAGAAAGAAAACTGTTTTCAGTTCTGCCTAGTTTTGGTGTGGGATCCATAACTCATTCCTGGTGGGTCCAAATGTTGTCATATGCGGTGGGTAGACACGCAAGGAGTATTATCACATATTTTATGAAGGTAAGGCCACGGGATGCGGCCGTTTGAGGGTCCATTAAGCTTCCCAATCTGGGGGTTGGCGTTTTGGAGAGTCTGAATGGACAGAATAAATGATCAGAGTACAAGGGACATAACTCTCGGAATACCTGTCCAAATCCTATGAGATATTTAGGGGACACGTCCAAGTGAATTATGAACAACATTGAAGAAGGGATCAACGCGTGAAGAGGTCATTTATAGGGTCAAAAACGCGACAACATTCGGAGGACGGAAATCTGGCTATAAAAGGATGAGAGCTCCCCCTCCTCAACACATCTCATTCTCCATCTCATTCCTTCTCGGACACCAAGGAGAAGAACTTCTCAGCATTCCCTTTTATTTATTTTATTTTTATTTACTTCATAATTTCTGTCCTCTCCCGCATTATCTCACTTACCCCATCCATGCAGGGGTAGTTTTATTTAAGTGATCAAAAAGAGGGAAGGCTGGACCTATGTGTTGTGTTTGAGTTTTTGTGCTTGAATGAATAAAATTTGTTCTTCTTTCTTCTTCTGGTTCCAATTCATAATTCAGTATTAAATTCCTAATTCGGTTGTGTTAAGGTTTTGATTCTGAAATTATAAATTTCATTGGTTGATGATAACATCTCCCTCCACCCAATTCTAATCTGTATACGGTGGTACATGATTAGGGTTGGGTGTTGATTGCTCTATGGTTGACAAGCATGTGTGTAGGATTGTATGTAGAAATTTTGGATTTTTAGGGAACAACAATTCTGGGTCTGGGATTTTTCTAATTAATCAAGATACCTTCTACAACCCTAAACACATTGGAAGGAGGATAGACCAATCTAAGGTTTTAGAAAGGAAAATTCTCATCACATCTCTCTTACCCGTTTAAGGAAGAAAAAGAGATAAAATTTGGAAACTTTAATGGCACAACACTAAGTCTATCCAAACCCAATCCAATCACCGTCATTATCATTTGTCAAAATCAATCAATTTCTGTTGTTTTTTTCTATCATATTAATTGAAATTAATTAAAACCAATCTTTTTAGGAAAACCAACAAAAAGTGACAACCTTGTTTTGTGTGAACTCATCTTCGAAAGACTACCTAGGATCAACTGCTATACTATACTTAGGTAAATAAAATATTGCTTTGCCATGCCCCACGATAGGTGTGCATCAGACTTGGCACCCTTTCTGGGGAGGAAGTGCCACAACCTATTTTTAAATATTTGACTCTTTCAAATTTAAAAATAAATTTAAAAAAAAATATTTTTTCCATGATGTTTTCAAATTCAAATTTTTATGCATGGGAAGATTACTTGAAGGTGCAATATTAAGATACAGAAATTGATTATCATCATCTCAATGGTCGGGTTGAAAGGATTATTAATAATTTGGATGATTTGGGTAGGAAAATGGAATGGGCATTAGAATATGTTCGTGCAATGATGGAGGAACCGGACCCTGAGCCGGAGAAAGAACTTGACATCGTGGTGGATGAAATTTCACCACTCATCATTGAAGAACTAGAGGAGGTAAATGTTGAGGTACCTGAAGACTCATTCATCATCACTCAACCAATTCTACCCGAGATTGATGAAAAAGAAGATGACTTCAACAATAAGTAGATGAATTTTGGAATTAATGTGAGGAACTTATTGATCTTCCCAAGCCTTTCAAACAAGAAGAGTCAGCACCGCAGAAGGAAGAAACCACCCAATTGGTAGAATTTTAAGTCATGATGGAGGATCCCAACTACCTCCCTTCATCTAGTGATAATCAAATCCAAGAGGCACATTCAACTGAAGAAGTGATTGAACCAGACCCAACTCAGGGAAATGATCCTTCCACGAACTCTACCTTTTCTGATTTCATTCAATCTGATTTGAGAATCACTCCTTGTAATTTTGAATTTTCAGATTTGGGAAATCCTTACATTTCCTTAGAAGAAGATGAAAAATAATATGCACCTGTTTAGGAACACCTGGAGCTCCCTGATGATATTGATCATCTACTTGAGGAAGACCATGGAGATATACATGTGGTTGTGCATGAAGAACCAAATCTAAAAGCTTCCTACCTTAAAAGGTAATATTTTGAAATTAATATTTCAAATTTAAATGTTCAATTTCCTTTTGATTATTCTTTTCATGCATCACATCTGGAGAAACCTCTATATTTTGAAGAAGACATTGCACAAGTAGCAACTGAAGAGGATTTGGTTCCATACTTCATCCTACCCCCGCTATGCAATAGGTTTATAATTGTGAAGGGGGTAGATCTGGTGTAATCTATACATGGAATTATCCTCAGAAAGGAAAAAGTACATGCTGTAAAGGAGAATTTATGTTGGTTGATCAGTAAGAAACCTCACCCACCATCATATTAGGGATAACTGATTAGAACTGCCCCTCTGGAGGTAGTCAAAACCTAGGGCCCACTAGGGGGATTAAACCGAGATTTATCCTTATTTTCTTATTCAATTTCCATTTTCATTTCTTTTAATAAATTTCTTATGTTAACTTTTTTACTTTTTTAGGTTTTCAAGGAGCAACACTTAGGAGCTTAACTCAATGTTTCACTACCAATAAATCAGGTTATACCTCTCCTTTACACTTTCTTGATGTGTGATTCATTTTCAAATGTTCTTACATGATAAATCCATTTGAATGCATTGAGGAAACTGCATCAATTAAGTGTGGGGGAGGGAATCTTGTAGTATAAGAGATTTTTCAAAAAAAATTGTTTTGTCGGGCCAATGACATTAAACAATGGCGCTACTGGGAGGCAACCCGCATTTTTTCCCAGTGTCCACTTGTCTTTGTAGTTATTTACCAGCATGATTGAACAGGCATGAACTATCAATTGTTTTAATTTTTATAGTTCAGGTTCATTAATGAAGAAGTTGTAGTGGGATTATACATCGTGAAGAAAAGAATCCATTTCACAGGGGAGTAAAAGTTTCAATTCTATATTATCCAACTTTATTCCCTACATTTTTAGTCTTTTAAAGAATTAATCAAAAAATTGCATGCCCACGCTTGAATTCGTGTTTTACATGACTTCTCTAGGAGACATTAGTTTCTTAGAAATCCAGTGATTCTATGTTTTATATTTCAATGATAATGAGATTGAATGATTAAATTTGATAATTCGATGATTAAAGTGAAGCAAGGGTATTGAAATAAGGACTCATGATTTGAGGGAATTAATTGATTCATGTAAATGATATTTCCCTTACATTTTTCATTCATTGAATATCTGAAATTCATGTTAATTAATTTGTTATTATTAATCATGCCATGAGTGATTTTCCAATATCTTATTCTCATTCTTGAGAGGATTTCTAGACCAAATATTTCCTATTTTATCTTGAGCATATTTCATGATTGATCTTGGGACGTGCCACCTGCTAGAACTTGTATTGAAACTTTTCAAAGCTATGACTGTACAAAACCACATTTAAAATTATTGAGGAACTACTTTGTATAGCCACATATTTACCTGAGACCCACCCTTACATTTATCCTTCGTTAGTCCATATAATCCATGATTTTCCTTATAGGTTTAATCCACATTACTGGATGATATTTCCTTACCTACCGACACTTTTAGTATTTTTGCATGGTAATTCAAGTTTGAGTGTAGGGTAAGGGACTTTCATGTGCATTTATTGGGATATGTATCATTTTTGGGTGGTGTAATGTGTGCGTCATCATTTTGGGCATCATATTATTAGAAAATTGGGCATGAGTCCTCATTTCATTATGCTTATGTCATTTCATCCTGTTCTCCATAAAAAAAAGAAAAATAAAATTCAAAATAAAGTTGTTCCTTTTTGGAGCTTTACGAAAAAACAGAAAATAAAGTTGTGCCTTTCCGGAGCTTTACAAAAAAACAGGGAGAACTTGGATGATATCATTCTTTGTAATCATTTATTGACTCATGGCCCATGTCATTGAAAGGGGATTGGTGTTGTGATTCAAATTTCAAGGGGATTTGAGTGAGGATCATCTTGTGTTTTCACTTGATTAATCATGCATTGTACTTAAGAGTCAAACCGCCTACTTCTGGCCGTAAATTATTTCAATCATTTACCCACCAACCCTAAGCCACAGAGTCATTTGAACTTTTATTGCAAGCCCTTGTGATTTTATGTGTGTTTTGTCTTTACAAAGTGGATAATTAGTTACTTTACAAGCCTATGGGTAAGGAGCATGTTCTCATGATATGTTTATAACTCCACTATTAATTGTATCATGAGTGATGAGAGAAAACATTCAAAAGTGAGGTAGATCATGATTTTTCATGTTTAATAATAATAAACAGAGAATCATGAATGAATGAAATGAGAAGCTTAATTATTTATAAAAGGGGAAAAATAAAATGCATGAATTGATTATTTCATTGAAAAATGGGAAATTAAATTTTAATTTTTGTGGAACTGGAAAATTTGATTGGACATTGATAATCATTTGATTTTATTTCATTTGAAATTTAAATATCGGTAACATTAGTGCCCTTTGAATTCCATGTTGAGATTTTATACTTGAGAAAAAGCATAGTTTAATTGTGGGAGAATTGATAGAGCAAATATTTTCAATTAATTTATATTTAATATCATTTTTTAAACTCACAAAAGTGTTCCTATTAGATGAATTGTTTCATTTTTATGATTTTGGTGTTATTTTGAGCTGAATAGTAAAAATTGACCATTTTGGATTTTTAACAATTTTAAATTATTTCTGTATTTTGGATATAACATTATCTACACTAATCCAAATTATAAAATTCTTTCTTTTACAGATTCTAAACATCCAGGGCTTTATTTGATATTTTTGGACAAAAAGTTTAATTGGCAATATGGAAGCACAAAAGAAGCTCACAATTGGGAGAAAGAAAACTGTTTTCAGTTCTGCCTAGTTTTGGTGTGGGATCCATAACTCAATCTTGGTGGGTCCAAATGTTATAATATACGGTGGGTAGACGTGAAATGAGTTTATCACATCTTTTATGAAGGTAGTTACATGGGATGCGGCCGTTTGAGGGTCCATTAGAGCTTCCTAATCCGGGGGTTGGCATTTTGGAGAGTCTGACTGGATAGAATAAATGATCAGAGTAAAAGGGCCATATCTCTCGGAATACCTGTCCAAATCCGATGAGCTATTTAGGGGACACGGCCAAGACAATTATAAACAACATTGAAGAAGGGCTCAACGTGTGAAGATGTCATTTATTGGGTCAAAAACGAAAAAACATTCGGAGGATGGAAATATGGCTATAAAAGGAGGAGAGCTCCCCCTCCTCAACACATCTCATTCTCCATCTCATTCCTTCTGGGACACCAAGGAGAAAAGCTTCTCAGCTTTCCCTTTTATTTCTTTTATTTTTATTTACATTAAAATGTCTCTCCTCTCCAGCATTATCTCGCTTACCCCATCCTTAGAGTGGTAGTTTCATTTGAGTGATCGGAAAGAGGGGAGGCTGGACCTATGTGTTGTGTTTGAGTTTTTGTGCTTGAAATGAATAAAATTTTTTCTTGTTTATTCTTTTGGTTCCAATTCTTAATTCAGTATTAAATTCCTAATGTGGTTGTGTTAAGGTTTTGATTCTGAAATTATAAATTGTTTTGGTCGATGATCACATCTCCCTCCACCCAATTCTAATCTGTATACGGTGGAACATGATTAGGGTTGGGTGGTGATTGCTCGACAGTTGACAAGCACATGTGTAGGATTGTATGTAGAAATTTTGGATTATTAGGGAACAGTAATTCCAGGTCTGGGATTGTTCTAATTAGTCAAGAGACCTTCTGCAACACTAAACATATTGGAAGGAGGATTGACCAATCTAATGTTTTAGAAAGGAAAATTCTCATCACATCTCTCTTACCAGTTTAAGGAAGAAGAAGAGATAAAATTTGGAATCCTTGATGTCACAACACTAAGTCTAGTTGAACCCAATCCAATCACCATATTTATCATTTGTTAAAATCAATCAATTTCTTTTGTTTGTTTCTCTCATAGTAAATAAAATTAATTAAAACCAATCTTTTTACGAAAACCAACAAAAAGTGACAACCTTGTTTTCTATGCACTCCTCTTCCAGAGACTACCTAGGATCAACTGCTATACTATAATTAGGTAAATAAAATATTTTTTTCCATGCCCCACGACAGGCATGCGTTAAAGGTCCTTGTACATCATAACCACACCTGGATGTAATGCTAGAGGGGATGTGTGGAACTCCATCAACACCTCATCCAGAAGTAAAACTGGTACCATGGTATGTCCTCTGAAGAGAATGACATGTTCCCCACTTTCAAAAAATCCATCAGGTGCTTGCCCTGTGGATATCTGAGCATGTCGCGTCTCATAGTCAGCGTCTCCATGCTGCGCCTCCCTAACTCGCTGAAGAAGTGGGGGAGTGACTGTAAGAGACTATATATTGGCTCCTCCAGCCCTATCCACAAAGGATATTTATAAGGCATTAGCTGCTCTGTCACCTCTCATAGAAGTTGAATGCATGATCTCCTACTGAGAGCATTTGCAACAATGTTCCCCTTCCTAGGATTATATACTATCTCAAAGTCATAGTCCTGGAGGAACACAAGACAACACCGTTTTCTCAGGTTCAGGTCCTTATGAGAGAAGATATACTTGAGAATATTGTGATCAGAGTACAGGGTAAAATGTTTTCCAATCAAATTGTGTCACCACATATTATAAGAGAATACCACTGTAGCTAAATCCAGTTCATGGGAAGTGTAGTTTTTCTCATGTTGTCTTAAATTCTGAGAACCATACGTGATCACCGCTCACTCCTGCATCAGGACACACCTGAGTCTGGTCCCTGATGCATCGCAATTAACTATGTACCCTACACGTTCCTCTAGATGCCTCAAGATGGGTGCACTTAACCGCATCTGCCTCACCTCCTGAGAGACCAGCTGGAATATCTCCGACCACACTAAGGGTTTCCGCTTCTTAGTCAAGGATAAATGTGGGGCTATGAATCTAGAGAAGTCCAGAACGAATATCCGATAGTATCCAGCCATGCCCAAGAAACATTGAACCTCTATCACACTCTTGGGTGGCTCCCAATAATGAACTGCCTCAATCTTCACTAGATCCACTGCAACTCCAGCCTCTGAGATGATGTGTCCCATGAAGTGAACCTCTCAAATCCAAAACTAGCACTTCGAGAGCTTACCACATAGCTGGTTCTCTCGGAGTGTGTCCAGTACTACCAATAAATGTTTGGCTTGATCCTCCTCATTAGTAAAGTTGATCATAATTTATCGATTAAGACCATGAAAAAGCGATCAATGTAAGGCTGGAAGATCTTATTCATGAGACTCATTAATAGTGCTGGGGTGTTGGTTACGCCGAAGGGAGTAACCAAGAACTCATAGTGGTCGTAAAGACTCCTGGAGGCCATCCTCTGGACATCCTCACATAGAACTCTGAGCTGGTGATAGCCTAATCTGAGGACTATCTTCAAGAACCAATGTGCTCTCTTGAGCTGATCAAAGAGGTCATCAGTCCTTAGGTAGTCGACACAGAGCCTCAAAATCTCTTCCACCTTCTAGGCAAACAGAATCGGGGCTACCAATGGAGAAACATAGGGCCGGATGAATCCCTTCCCCTACAAGTCCTCCAGTTGTACCCTCTCTCACGAAGCTTAGCGGGAGCCATCTGATATACTCGAGTAGATATCGGTGTCATCCTGGGGTATAGGTCAATGTAGAAGTCCACCTCTCTACATCGAGGTAGTCCTAGAACATCATAAGGGAAAAAATTAGTGTACTGGTCCACCACTAAAGTATAAGTTGGACTCTCCCCATCAACTGCTCCGAGGGTGAGGCAAGCCAACTTGTGAGTGATCAGTTGTACACTTCTCTGAGTATGTTTGTCATGTGTTGCAAAGGTTCCCATCTCACCAGTGAAGGTGAAACTAGTCCCATTCATGCGGACACACTACACTTTGTGCCTAATACATTCGATCATAGTATGGACTGTAGATAACCAATCTAGACCCTAGTGGACGTCATAAGGCCTTGACGTTGCTATGAGGATATCCCAACCGAATCTCTCACCTCCTAGAGTAATCTCACACTGCTGGAACAAGTGAAAATCATCGAGTCTTATCCAGTAAGAGTCTACAACCCTACGTATGGATCCAATGGCTCCATCGGAATCTCTGCCCTCCAAACAAGGGTTTTGGCAATGAATGATTGACTGGAATTGTGCCTATAATAATTGCATCCATGATGGATTAGACACAGATCGTACCTCAAATCATCTCAGGAGCACCGTGATCAAAGGCCTCAACTGCCTGAAGTCATTCTCTGACTTATCCTCCCGCTCCCTGTGTTCAGGGTGGATCTCCTGGTGGTGGTGGCGGCTGTAGCACCTCATATCATCAATCAACACTAGCTGCACGACCAGCTCTTCTGCCACGCACATCTGTGCTCTACAGACCACCTCGATCAAACCTCTGCCAAGGCCTGGGAGGTCCCTCAACTATCTTTTGATCATCAGTGTGGCGGGTCGGACAATCACGAGCCATGTGACCAATCCCACCACAGGAGTAACACTTTTAGATCCTGTCTTGACTTTCTCTGTCTCAACTCTAGGTGCCCCGCACAACTGATTTTGAGTCTTGCGGTCAACCACCTTTAGGTCTGTTCCTCATGGTCTTCTGCATCATCTATCTACTTACAAATGCAGAAGACTCCGCTGCATGTCAGTTAGTGGTGGGTCTCGCTACTGGAGACTAGTCAACAGGAAAGCTCTCCACCAGGAGGGCTCTCTTCAACACTCTCTTCTACGTTTGAATGTTATGGGAGATAACAAATTCTCTAATCACTCGACTGAGTCCCTTCGCAATGGTCTAGGCCCTAAAAAATGGGTCTCGTACCATATTAGTGGAGTAACACAAGAGGTCGGTGAATCTCAATAAGTTCTGAGCTACACTAATGTGGTCCTATTGGAGATGAAGTAGCTCTTGAATCTGCACCGCTCTAAGGGTGGCTGGTACAAACTCTTCCCAGAAAATTCCTTTAAAGTCTACCCATAGAAGTGTCACATTTTCATACATCTGGTGCATCAGGCTCCACCATTTTCCTAATGATTCCTGAAGGAGGCTGGCAGCAAGGATCACCATGAAGTCGGCAGGTGTCCCTACTATTTTGAAGACACTAATCACAACCTCCATCCAATCCCCAACCCCCTCCAGGTTTGTCTCTCCCCTGATCCTGGTTAGCCTCAGGCGCTGGATCTCATACATTGCACTCAAGCGGCGTGATCTCTCTACTGCTGGGGCGGGTGGCATCAGTGGGAAAATGGAGAGTAGTACCAATGGTGCTTTAATTGGAAGAGAGACATGTACTAAGGCCTCATTGATTGGTGGGATTTCAGTACGTACAACTCTCGGGGCTCTGGCTGGTCGTCTGCGGGGAGGCATCCTGAAAGAAATAGATGTGACACTGTCAAATGATTATATCTGGTGAGATGACCTAGTTTGAGCTAACGTAATGAAAACTTTTGAAAACACACACATAATCATTGTTTTTATGTACTATGTTAGAAATCAGTATTCAAGGTCCTGGTGTATGGATATGTTGGTCGCCGCACCAACAGAGGACTCCGTGAACTGAAAACCACACTCAGTACCCTTAACAATATTGATTAACAGAAAATAGATATCTGAGTCTTAAGTTCTGTGGTAGAACTGACTCCTCTTATACCAGTTTGTCATGAACCCTCCTCTGATGCCCGTATTCGGACTACCCAAGCCCGCCTTCTATAGGCCAGGGGCTGGAGACTAGCACCAGAGGCATAATTCCCTAAAACTGGGAAGACATTGCATTTATAAATCCTAAACACACACATCCAGAGTACAAGAAAAATCAAACACTATGTAAAAGTTGTATAAAATGTGTACTGAAAGTAAATGGGGGGACAGAATAAAAGCCCACCTCTAAAGGTACAACTGAAATCAAGTACAACTAAAAAAGGGGCAATCATCTGAACGGTGAAAGAAGCTCCTGGATCATCCTCCAGGGTTCCTACCTGATGGGTAGGTAGATATGGCCTCCAAATCACCCCACATTCTTTAGACTCCATCATGTACCAATACATCATAATATCCTCCTCTGGGTATCGTCCAGTCCTAGTGCTCTCAGCCTCCATCAACGTTGTCTGTCATCTACATCCAATATAACGAGGTGTGGGCATTGCCTGTGCAGGGGTGAGTATAACGATACCCAGTAGGGACCCCGAGACCATCAAGGTCACACAAAATCCAACAAGGATAAACCAAAAAGTATGAAATCAATGGAAATCCATTTATTAGATATATTCCCATACATATACCTATGTTATCATGTATCCCATCTCAATCATGAGGAAATAAAAAAAGGTTATTGACTAAAATCAAACCAGGATTCTTATTATCAAAACCATGGATGCTATAGAACTCCACTTATGTCGAGTACAGTGGGCCTATCGCGACATCGAGGCACTTCTCACAGACCTTGGACTGCTGAGGTACTTCTCCTGTCGAGTACCGCATGTTTGCTACCAACTACCAGGAGCTCTGTTCTTTGTGGTTCTGCCTCCAAATATCGAGCGCTCCCCTTAATAGCTTACAGAGGTACTCCTCGTATCGAGTACCATGAGTATGCTTCCAACTACCTTGTGCTCTGTCTACCATGGGTCTGTTTTCGAATACCGAAATCTCCCCACTGGTCTTGTCGAATCACTTCGATTCGAATTGGCCAAGCCATTGTCTGGTCTTTCAGCTACTAGTTATTTGCATTATGTCACATCTTCTCCGAGAGTATCTTCTCTACGAGCTACTTGATGACACTCCAAGTTTCATGAAGTCTCACATGGATGTATCTCGAAGTACCTCAATGTAATATGGGTTTAAGGGCAATAGAAGGCACATCAATCAGACGTCTGGTCTGTGAGTTATTAGCCTTTTAGTCCCATTGCCCGGTTGGTTTCGTGTAGGGACCAACCTGACTATATCTCAACTATAACCTGAACACCCTTGCGGTATTATTAATGGGGATGGATTCATTCCAAGAACAAAAGTGCCACTAACAGTTCATCAATCTGACGCTAGTTGCCCAATATATGGGCAAAACAGCGTGAACGGGTCTGACGGGTTCAACTCCAGTCCAACCTAGTTTGATCGACCCGACCCATTCCATGAATCTGACCCGGCCTGAAGGGGCAGACCAGCCCGAAGGGGCGGCCAGGCTCGAAGGTGTGGCCCAACATGTGGGGGCGGCTCGGCCCGAATGCGGCC
Organism: Viscum album; assembly: GCA_963277665.1. Taxonomy (NCBI): domain Eukaryota; kingdom Viridiplantae; phylum Streptophyta; class Magnoliopsida; order Santalales; family Viscaceae; genus Viscum; species Viscum album. The sequence goes on along the minus strand of OY728133.1, from coordinate 143,508,882 downwards.
ATCCCCGAAGGGTATCCCGACCTGAAGGGTGGCCTGTCCTAAAGGGGCTGCTCGACCCGGTGGCCCGCATGGATTGGTGGCTGCTGGCGTGGCCAGGTGGAGGCCCGTGTGGCCTGGCTGGCGGGCGGTCCATGTGTCCTAGCTGTCAAGCCCTCGTGGTCTGGACGACCAGCCTGCGTGGCCTGGATGGCCACCCGTGGGAGGGGGGTGTCGCGCCCCCCTTTTCCCAAAATGGTCGACACCTCGTGTCGGCCCCTGGTAACCGCAGGACCCAAAGGGTCCCATCTACAGCGCTAACGGGCAGCCGACTCAGCTGGCCGCCCTATCTTCTCATATGTGGCCTGATGCCGCGGTCCTATACCCCCGGCGCGGCGCGACGACACCGCGCCTCCATTCGACCACTCTGGCCCTCCTGGTGGCGACCCCTTTCATCCTGAGTGGTGCGATGGCACCATTGCTTCCTTCCTTACCACGGATCGGTTCACTACAGGGCACTGCGGTGCCGCACCCTTGAGGTGACCCGGAGGCCTTGAACCGACGGATTTATTCACGGTCGGCTCGTTTTCGGTCATCGTGTGTACCACCTCTGTCATCATCAAACAAGAACCAAAAAATGGTTGGTTCGGGCCTTGTTTGTGTGGTCTGAAACTTCCACGTTACTATGATATCATTCAGTTCTCAAATCACACAACATACGATGAGGTTCAAAGTGTAATATTCAATCATAAAATAACCCCTACCTCGCTTGTCGACTATCGATGACAATGTCGCAGGAAAAGGTGATGTAATTTTAGTGACGTCAGGAACAAAGAAGCCGAGGATGACATTGGAGTTCTTCATCAGCAGCAATGGTTCCTCTACTTGCTCCAGTTCAAGAGGGAGAAGAAGGTGCTTGCTGTTCTTTGGTGGAAGTAGCATTGTTCGTGTTCTTCGTTGAGAGGATGAAGTGCTCTCTCGAGTCCCAACTAAATGAATTTCCAACCAGTTGAAATAATATGTTTGTCTATTATTTAATCATTGGCATGAATTAAAAAGAATTCAAAATGAGTTAATTAATTTATTGCAAGTGTTTAATTAATTAATTGCGAGAGATTTGGAACATTAATGTAGTAGGGGAAGGAGGAGATTTTAACCCACAAAAATGGGGGGGTTAAGGGTGTTCCAAATTTAATGGGGAGTTCGAAGAGTTGAGAAACTCATGTGGGCCCCACCAAATAAAAACCTCCCAAGGGAGGTTAATTGCTGGTGGACCCCACAACTAACCTCCACATGGAGGTTTTATCTACCATAAAATAAAAATATTTTAAGTCGTATTTTTATTCAATTTTATTCAAAACCCCCAAAACCATCTTTCTCTCTCGTTAAAACGCAACTGCGGAGAAGGTCTCACTAAGAAATCATTGATGTTGTGAGTTCAATGGTTCCCTCATATTTCAGTTCTGTGTACCTGTTCAAAAGATATAAAATCTCACTCGTATGTTTACTGGACGTACCCGAACAAAACATCAAAAATTGATTTCGGGCACACCGAGCCTCGAAATCAAGCACCGCCAGGAACTGCAAACTCTTAAAATTCCAATGTATTAAAAAAATACATGGGAAATATGTTTCCAAACATGGAGATCTATGAATGTGATATTTTTCAACATATACACTGATATCTACTCGATTTAATTGGGAAAACATAAATAATTATACAATCATTCTTAAATAAGACATGTGACATGATAAAATATTAAATAATGGGAGAGGGGTTGATATCACTATTTATAAAGGTAAATTACATGTTATGTTTTAATCATGCTAGTCTTTAGATATTTGGAGAAATGAGAATATATTAGTTGATTTATGGGTTCATCATTAAATAGTATATTCAAATAGTGGTTAAAATTAAAAATCATATACCAATATGGTGCATCTTCTGGGAAAATAAATATAGATATAATGTTATTATATAAATCATTCCAATACATCTATTTCTCAAGTAACTATGATTCATTATTATGGGATATATTAGATTAAAAATATGAATATAGTAATTTTTATTTTTTCATCAAATTAATGGTGTGTGGAGTAAATCATTTAGGATGAATGAATGTTTATCAGTAATTTTAAAATGTGGAATGAAAATATAAATGAGTATAGAGTCAGTCTAAAATGTTTTTTTAATTTATTAAATAGAATTTATATATTGTAATATATGAGGTGTACATGAGCAATAAAATACAAAATTATTATGGGTGTTGTCATGATTAATTTTAGATATGGTTCAAATAGATATTATAAATTAAATAAATAAAAGTGAAATGTATTAAAATTATATGATATATTAGTAAATGTAATGTAATTATAGATATATGAACTAAATCCAAAATATAGTTTATATATATATTTATATCCTTTTGAAATGATATGATATTTATACATTTTTTGGGAATTTAACATTTATCCAAATTTCATGTTTAACAAAGATAAACCCAATCATATTTTACAATATTTTAGTATCATGGTGAATCAATTTTTATTTTATAATTCATTGCCACTATGTGATTATTATGATACATAAATCACTAAATGTTGAAAAACTTTTTTATTAAACACAAAATCTATCAGTAAAATATTAATTTGATGAAACAACATGATATGATCAACAATATGATCTTCGACGATTTCTAGAATGAAAAATTAATTGAGTCAAATATATGTAATTAATGATTTTATGAATCAATACTCAAGAATGAAACTAGGGTTATATATGGAGGGAACTTCCATTAAAATTTTAAGATCATTATTTTATTTTTAATACCTAATTCTTATAAATTATCCATCTTTTCAATTTCATCATATTCATCATCATTATTTTCCTTGAAATGTAATGTAATATTATTGAATGAATGAGAAACCTTCATGATCATGAATTTTATGGCATAATTCTATAAAAACTAAATAGAATAAGGCATTATTTGACCCCCTTTAATGATTCATCATCATGAAAATTTATGATTAATTGGGATTGGTAATCTCTATGGAGATATATTGTACTCATATATTTAATATTTAATAATTTTTCTGCCATGTGTTGTTTATATTTGGGAGATGGTTTCTAATTTAACTAGTTTTTTGAATTATATTTATTTCATCCCTAAATAAACATCATATTTATGACTTATTTGATGATAATATGTTCTAGAGAATTTTTAAAAATAAAATTTCAATGAATAGTATTGAAATGATGAATAATGTGGAATATTGACGGGATGAAGAAGAATATATTTTTTAGATGAAAAAGAATCATAAATTGAGGATACATGGAAATTATAGTATATATATTTCAATTAACAAAAATTAAATTTCGAATAATAAATCATTGTTTTGAGAATAGACACGTATTTTAAATATTTACTATGTATTTTCAATAAAATTGATAAAAGATTATTGGAAGAAAGTGATGAATTGCATTATTTTCTTATTATAGTGAATAAAATGAATGAATTGCATACTTATAGATTAATTAAAAAGGATAAATATACTATAATAATTCAAATAATTATATTTGAAGATGAAAGAAGATATAAGAAATACTGCTAGACACCATGAATGTAATAAATGTTATAAGTGAATGGTTAATGACTAATCAAAAGGTTTATGTGACTTAAATATTAATTTATTAATTTATTAATTAAAATATATCTTATGATACTAAATAATAGTATTAAAATTTGATAGAAATATTATTAATATTTAGTCATATATGAAATTAATTTGGGTTCAGACATGGTGAAGCTTCACTCCTTCAACGAAATTGAAATATATGTTATCTAATTTCACTATACATATACCATAAAACATAGATAATTTAGTGATGATTAATAAGTATATGTAGGTGGAAATATTTGGAAGAAAATTATGATGTAATAGTCCCAAAGTGCTACAAGATGAAAAAATCATAATGTTATTAGAATTCCAAGGGTAGTTATTAATAGTAAATGGCTTCAATGAAGTCCTTATGGAATATATTGTTCAATGTTTATGAAAAAATGGGGAAGGCACAAGATTTTTGATGGCATTGATTTGATATATATATTAAGCTATAATATAGGATTTATAAGGTAATTTCTAAACTAGAATATTATTGAAATTATTTTTTAACATATGCCATTGGAGGTTGTAACATTGTCACCATACAATCAATATCTTGAGTTCACCAAACATATTCCACTGAGGTGATTATGAAAACATAATTATGAACATAAATATGGAAATGTATAAAATTAAAAACATTATAAAAGTCATTAATAGAGTTTTAATTGGTATTAAGGCCCAAGTTGTATTCTTTCAGATGATGATCCATCAAATTAATAAGGCTACACAAATATAGACCTTTCTTATTATTACCAACGAAATGGTCTCTAATGTTTTTAAAAAGGTATTAAAATATTGATATGTTTATAAAAATTTAATTTATGACTAAAAATACCTACAAAAATGTAAGGGGGTTTCTTTTATAAGATATCAAATAGAGGAAATACAAAAATATGAAAAAATATATAGTGGATAAATAAGCCTTAATTGGATGAATCAACATTGGAAAATTTATTATGTTATTAGATAAATTATTCCATGAAGTTATACAATATGATGTTTTATTAAAAAAGATTGATTTGATGTTTGAGTATAGATTATATGACTGGATAGAGATTGTGACCAAAATGATATAATGGTTGTGTCAAGAATCATCAACGAATAGAGGAAATCCTAAATAAGACATCTTATTGTCTACCATCGAAAAAGTACAATGAATAATTACAAAAACATGGTAAAGAAAAATTCATTATTTATGTGATATTCTTAAATCAATTTTTAATATCTAGAAATGATGTTAATTTTTGTGGAGTTTTATTAATGATGAGATTAAAGAAAATTTGAATAAATGATTCGGGGTTATGTATAAAATAAGAATATATAATACTCTAGGATAAATGAAAATAATTCATTGAATTTCGGTAGATATGGATTTATTTTATTTTAGTTTTTATTTTGTTGGAAATATTAATTTCACTTCCTTCCATTTTTTAAATGAGAAAAAATATAAATATGGGTGTAATTTCAATTTATTGTAACTTTATTCAATCATTCAAAAATTGAAAACACATAGAATTATTTTTTTATGTTTTACTTTTCTTATATGAAGATATTTTTTTTACCTAGACATAAATAAGAATATGGTTTTTTGAGAATTTAGTACCAAAAAATTATCTAATCAGAGATATCAGAATGATTCATTAATGATAGCTACCATATAGAGAAAGTATCATAAATAGATTTGGAATATGATTTTAGGTGTTTTTATGTCATTACATTGATAAATCATAGAAAATTGTAACAGTATGTTAATAGAAAAAGATGGGTAAAACTATATGATCAAAGATCATAGAAGATGTACTCTAATGAAACATAAAAATAGATAGATAATTTGTAGATTCAGTTTCTGGTTGCTTCTCTATAAATATTCAAATTATTGTTCACATATTCATGATAAGAAAAATAGTGAAACTAAAAGAAGGTTTTATAAAAATTATTATAAAGATATATAAAGAGACTAGTAGGAGTTGGATCATGTTTTATTAACATTTTTAATATTTAATTTTTTTTAAAATGATTGTATTCTCTATATAAATGATGTATTCACCCACACATAGGGTGAATTTTGTAGATCATGTGTTCCATATTTTATTTTCATATATTAATAAATTGTGAGATAATTATATAATGTTGATATATATAATGGTGTGACACACGAAATGTTTTTCATTGAATTGAACATGTAAGATATCAGCACTTATTCTTACCCCTTCTCAGTGGTTCTCACAATTCTAGAGATATTCTGTATTTATTGAGTCGTGATTCCCTTGTTATGTTATCATCATGGATAGTCTCATTTCTATCAATATCAGAGGAAATCCTCTTGTCTAGGTAAAAAATTCTCCAATTTAAGAAAAATAAAATAATACCATATTTTATGCCTCTATTTATATTGGTAAATATTGGATCTAAATATGGGTTTCCATATGTCATATAAGATACAATTATCGAATTAACTTAAAATAGATATATTTATAAATATTGGAATGATAGAAATGATATTATAATGAAATTATCTTAAAAGGATTTTTTGAAGGTGATTATTATGATTAATTCAAGGGAAATATTAAAAAAAACCCAAAAGTGTCATCGATAAAAATATAAATGTGATGGAATAAAAAAATGGTGGTGATTGTTTTAAGAAATAATATTTATTAATGATAAAACAATTTATCACTACTATTCCAGATTAAATGATAATTTGAAAAACAAAAAATCATTGGGGGATATCATGGAAGATTATACAATCATTAAGAAACATATTTCAATATAACAATATTGGTTGGATTCTTAAATTTATTCCCTGGATTCTAATGGTGTTTTACATCAAGATTAATTAAAAAACCTTCATTTATCATTTGAAATAAATAACTCAATAACATTTTAATAGAATAATAATGAAGGATTGAATTTTAATAAAATAATAATAAATAAAATTTGTGATGCAATGATTATTTACCTCAGTGATATGCAATATAAGTAATGTAATGAAATCAATAAAAAACCATGTCTTATATCTAAGAAAATAATTAAACATGAACTCTAAAACAAGGAAGCATATTACAAAAACAAATTCTAGAATTGATGAATTGGGAATCATTTTATAAATTTTATATGATGAAAATCAGATAATGTGTTGATTATTCTATTGAATAAATATTATGACGAACTAGAAAATATTATCTATATAGTATAATAAATGCTATATTAATATATAAAATGTTCACAAAATATAAATTATTTTATTGAGAAATAATTTTTTCTATAATTCTTCTGAAAATGGTTCTTTAGATTTAAAAACCATGAGTTGTAAAACTAATGATTTGTAAATATAAATATTACGAATAATCTTCACTCTATGAATTAGTCCAAGGAATTGAAAATTACACAATATCAATTGAGTCCAGAACATGTGATACCTCTCAAGGAACATACAAAAAATGAGTAATGAATTACAATGATGAATAAATAACCTATAAATAATAAGATAAGAAAAAAACCCTTCTAGAAAGTAATATATGTAAAATGAATTAAATAAGAACATAAAACTAAATGTTATAATATATGTAATGTTGTTAGATAATCTTATTATTAAAATAGATGAAAACAATATTATGCTTGTATAAATCAATTGAGTTTTGTTTGGATTTAATGCTCGTTCATAAATTTGAAATTTAATTTAATAAAGGGATTAAAAAATAAAAAACATATTGGAATATTGACAACTCTAAATTAATAAATCAGGTAAAATATATAAAAACTAAGTATAATTTTTTTATGGTTTTGATAATGTGAAAGTGTTTAAAACAGTGTTGGGAAAACATTAATTTTATTGGGATGTGAGAGACACATAAAATATATATAGGTTTTAATTAAAAAACATGAAAAGGGATCTACATTCTTGAAATATTAGGTTTTAAAAATCTTGTTGAATCTTGGAAACCATTCGATAATGAATGATATAGCATCAATAAAAGAAAATTGTTCAGTGGATATTATTTGTGTGGTGTTAAAAGTGGGAATACCAAATATAGTATTAGAAGGAATTGCTTGTTATTGAAAATAGAAATGATTAAAATGGGTATAAAGATATTTATAAATGATAGTAATATTTTAATGATACCAAAATAAATAAAGAAGTCATCTTATGGAAGATGTTTCGCAGTGAAAAGCCTATATTATTTTGTAGATGATGATAGAGGAAGATGTGATTAATATGGTGACTTTATTGATTTTTTATATATTTATTGAAATTTTTCCTATACTATGAAATAAGCGGATTATGAAAAAAAATTAAATGTGATGAAATATATTTCAAAATTAATAATTCATTCAATAATAATAAAATGAATAGTTTTTGAATTTATAACATTGGTTTTTCTATTAATATGAATGGTGATATAATGACCATGAACTTTGTTAACAAACCAAAAGGATGAACTATTTCTTTTGGTAATTATATTCCCTTAAAATAATTTTTATAAGAAAAGATAAAATTTATATGAAAAAGATGAAACCATATTATGTTTTATATGATTATTAATATAATAACACTATTCTTTATCCTAACTAACATTGTATTATTGTTATAGACATGATATTTATGAGTGATTCTAAATTATGTTTTGTATATTGATTTTTTTAAAAAAAAATATTCAATATCCTAACCAACATTGTGATAATGATAGGGACATGATATTTATGAATTATCCAATTTCATTTGCATCATGACAATGAATATTTCGTTACTGTGAGAGGAGAAACTATCAGAAATATATATTAGTATTTTTATATTTGTAACTCATGTTACTAATGTTCTATGAATGAATATAATTTTTTTCATTGAATACATGGTAATATTTTCTATTAATGTGGTGGAAATAATTCTATATATTAGTATGCAAAGAAAAATTTAATTGTTTAATATGAATGATGTTTTATTCAACATTTCATAAAGGGGGTATTTCTTGTGGATGAAATGGAATATTTAAAATCAAATTAACCAAAAACATTTGAGCTTATTTAATCTGAACATTCATGAAAAATAATAAATCAATTGTTAAAATCATAATTATAAAATAATATTTTATTGATAATATCAGTTAGATATCATTTATAATTTTAATGAAAATCAAATTATTGGAAGAAAATATATTTATAAACAAACAGAGGGAGGCTAGAAATGATTTTTCATTTACATTATAAAATTGATAACTAGAAACTAAAAGTTTAAAATTCATTTAATTAAAATAATAACTAGACAAAAAATGGAATCAAGAACCAATATCATTCGACATAAACACTATAGAAAAATGGGGTGGTTGAATGAACAAATATAAGATTTATAAAAATTCGATGAATTGTACTAGTAGAATATAAACATTTAATTTTTTTCTAGAGTGATTCTGTTAGAAAATATATTCATATAAATAATATACGCATATTCATACTAAAATCTTTAATAAAATTTTATAAATTATTTTATTATAAAAATAAATTGTTGAAATACTTATTTTTTGGGGGGGGTTTTCGTAATAGGGATATAAATCTGAATCATGAATTTTTGACAAAAATGCTGAAGATATAATTTTCATTGAATATTTATTCAATGGGAAATGATAAATATGAATGAATAAATATTATAAACTCTTAGTGGATTTTTTTATGGTTATTAAAAATATGAATTCTAAATCAAATTTATATTAAAATGATATGGAAGACCAATTAAATAATTCCAATTAGGATAATTAAATAAGAGATGAATATTGTAAAAAATTACAGGATGACTCAAAGGAATATTATGATAAATATTTTAAGGATATTGTTAAATATCAAAAGTTAACAATTAGAAAATAGACATAAATAATAACATAATTAATAGTTAAAAATATTGAGTTTAGCCTAGAATGATGTTGGGATTTAAGAATCATACTATGTTTACCATACAAGTGGATCCAAATCCAGTTTTTGAAGAAGTAAAACATAATAAATAAGATAAAACTATTTATAATGTTTATGATTCGGTAGAGAAATATGACACATGTGAATGTATCCGATGACCAAATGAAAATAATGTTCTAATAATTATCCTTGTGAAAAGTGTTTTTACATCGATGACAATGCACATTTTTTCTTTTATTAGACCACCCAAAGGAAATATTAGCACCCATAAAAATATTATAGAATCATTTATATTGTATAAAAATAAAGAAAAAATACCAATGGTATTTGAGGGGAACGATAGAATACCCAGTTGAAGTGGGTGATATCAATTTATTGGATTTTTAACAAAATCTATGGGAAGAATGAGTAGAAGATGTGAGAGATTATTGATGGATCTTATCATTAGAAAATGTGAAATCTAAATCAGAATTGAGTTGATTGGAAATGATGAAATTTTAATAGAATTTGTACATGAAGACTCATAGGAACTATGTTTGAACATGTTGGTAAATGGAATGAAAAGTATTAATGAGTGTTGGGATGTAATGATACTAGTTTCTATAATTAAAATTAGGATGGTGTTAAAATATTTATCCTAGTTGTCGAGCCATGATCATATCCATTGGAGAGGAAAACTGGAATCCAAGATTGATTCGCATGACACTTAATACTGAGAAACAATTTTTCTTTCGTATAATCACTCTTGATGATGATCATTCTTGGTGTGTGTTCACTGAGAGGATGTATAAGATCTTTATTGATGAAGCTGTTTGTTCCTTAGAGTATCATGTGATCGTGCTTCATTGTTGGTCTTGCATGGTTAAGTGAAAAAAATCCATATAAGATAATTTTTTGATTGGAATATGAGGAATCATGACTTACCCAATAGTGATAATATTCTGGGAAGAGGATTTGTCCTGGCATCGAAAAGCTGGTGATGCATGCAATCTATCGAGTAATATTCATGAAATACATGTTTTAGTATGGAATAAGAAATGAGAATTTTAGATATTATTCTACAATAGATGGTAATACCTATGTGAGGGGAATCCATAGATCCTCTTCAAAAATTATGATTTTGTGTGATTGGTCACTATGGTTTAATCATCATGTATTGTGGTATGGTTTTAGTTGTTGTTTATTGGGTTTTATAGGAATCTGAAAAAAAACACCAGAGAGTGTTTTCACAAATTTCTCTTCAACATCATGGGGAATTTCATGGAATTGTTAGGGGATGTAATTTCACTCCCAATAGTAGGAAGGGTCTTAGATATTCTTTTTAATATTATCCTGTATTTTTATTATGTCTCTTAGGGAAATGGATATTATTCATCGGCTTACTAGATTTCATGGAAAACAACCAATATTGGTTTTAAGAAAATTTTGATGGATCTGGTTTATATGTACATATACCGGGATTTGGATTGATTCCAAATGGCAGGTGATCGATGGGGATCGGTTTCCGTGCATTCTATTGAAAATTTAATTCTCTTATGGAAAAGAATAGATGTCTCCTTATATAAATTTATTTGGATATTCTATATAATATTATAAAATCTTTAGGGTAATTAGACTCCAAAATTTTAGTGTAGGCACTCTATGGTAATGGAAACATTCTGTGGGATCTAGTTTTTTATTATCATGTTATGAAATCTCAATTGTCGATGAATAATAGTCACCCTCACCATGAATTAAAGTACTACCCTAAATTATTTTCATTCTATTATAGGAAATCCTAGAGGAGTAATTATTAATCATCTTCAACCAGGGATAATTCCTTGTAATTTTATATCTTCAGTATTGGTTACTCACATGGTATTCATTAATATTGACCCCAATGATTTATTCATTAATGAATAAAAATGTAAATTTTTATAATGATTTTGTCTCAAATTATTTGAAAGTTCATCAGATGGAAGTTATGTCAACATTCAAAAATAGAGAAATTTAAGGGAATGATTCCATTGTGAACTCTATTGTTTATATACCTGACAATGATATAACTATGGGATACAAAATGACATATTACATATGTGGGTGGAAACATTAAAATTTTTTACGGTAATATAAAAACTATATTTGTTGGATGTAGTATAAATATTCTAAGGGATGTGTTGATAAAAATATAATATGTTAAATTAATGAGAAAAAGTACACTGATTTTTATTGAATATGTTGATGAGATAAATTTCTATGATATATTTATCAATATTGTAAATTGTTTACTAAGGTAGTGGAGAGAAAATGTGATATATTAATAATCATAGAGTGACTTTTCATTCATAGATTACATATTAAATTGTATAAAATAAATGTATTTCAATAAATTTACTGTTATGAATAATAGTTAATAGAAATGTTTTTCATAGATGAGTCAAAATATATTTATAGTCCAATCATTGTTTAATTAAGGAAGATTAATGATGATTCTATGGAAAGTGGATATCGTTATACTTTTATGAATATAAAATGAATCTTAATATATATTATAGCTTCATGTCTATACATTTCATATATTCATAAAATTTGTATAGAATATCATACTATGCTAATTTAATGACATATTATTGAAGAAAAATTAATACCCATATATGATAATGTAACATTATATTTTGGAATATGATATAAATTATGTTCTCACATTAATATTTTATGATACAATGATACTGATTGTGCTATATATTATATGATGTTAATGTGAAAATAAATATAAAAGTTCATTTATTTGGATATTATTAAGAGATGTCATAGAATAAAATAAAATCATGTTACCTTGAAATGATTGAATGAAAAATATGTTTCCATCCACTTGAATTTACACACAAGATACAGATAAACATTCAGCATGATGATTTGAAAATGAATTTTGGAAATCCATTAATGATTATTTAAGATAATCATAGTTCTGTAGATCAGTCTAATTTTCATGTACCACATTCTTGATCAAATCACATTTATATAAATTATATTTTCATAAAATGAAAATTTTCCCATGGATATGACATTCTTGGATAAATATCACTATGGATTCATATTGTATATTTTTTCATCAAATCTATTCCACATTAAACATAAGAGGATATGATATTGCAATTATATATTTGTCCTATAAAAATTTAATATCAATATTTATTATAAAATAATACACCACCATTTTTGGAATATATTGTTAAACATGGGAGACTAACAGTATACTTATATGAATTTTTATGACTTGTTCCATAATTTTACTATGAATATTATGTAGTAGTTTCATAAAATGGAATAGAAAACATAAATTGAAGGGTTGTTTATCTGATCAGGGCCCAAAATTACCTATCTTGGAGGTATGAAATTCCATTAAGAAAAATAATAATCCATACACTAGTGTGTTGAATGAAAATTATCATTGATGTCATATATGGACTGATAAAAATAGAGAAATTTCAATAATTGGATTGTTTAAAAATTGTTCAATTATTCTAAGCAGTATTAAAATAAAAATATTGAAATTCAAGATCATTTTGGTGTTTCTGTAAAATGTTATTTATTTGTACCTAAATATATTTTTATGAAAAATTATATTAAATAGGTGATAATTATTTTCTGAATGTCAATATAATTTTTTTTCATAAAATTTTCCAGTGGAATAAAATGATGTTTTTCCTTTTATATGTCAGATTAATGTTCATTATGATGGATAATAATTGTTGATTATATGGTTCCAAAAATCAATAAGAAAACTCAAATTCCAATATAATGGTATAAGAGTTATAAAAAACTGATAAAATATCTCAAATTTCAGTATATTTAGATCACAAAAAATGGGTTCCCAAACACAGATCACCATATAGATGTAAGGGAACAATTTTATAGATTCAATAGGATGTATAAGTTTTAAAATGTTTTTGGAAGAAAAAATAAAAATTCTATTAGATAGATATGGGTGGCTGTAATTTTTTATATTTTATAATGATTTCATTGATAATTATTTATTAATATTGAGAATAAGTATAAATAGGTGGGGGTGAATATGTATAAATTCATGAACATATAAATGTTCAAGTGGTGGTAGAAAGTTTATGATGAAATTTAAAATGATTTAAGGATATTTTTACCCAAAATGGTGGAGGTCTTTTTAATAGTATTATTTTGAAGTTCAAAACAATGTTAACATACAGTTAGTGGATTGAGTTCACTAGAATGAAATAGCTCAGGTTAATGAACAATTTTTTTGTTACAATGTATAAAAGACTATTGTTTAAATCTGAATGGTGTTCTATCATGAAATGTGAAATCATACAATGTTATCATTTTTCCCATCGGATGAAGTACGTGTTTGGTCAGAATGGATATAGAAATTAATGAATAGATGGTGAAATAGGTCCTTTTAAAAATTTTATGATTCTGTTGTTTCACTGAGAAAAATTATAATAATTGGCACATTTTTAATATAATATAAGATGAAAATATGAATAGAGAATAATGAACATCAATTAATCACGGTTCACGGTATAAGGATCCCCTATTCCACTCAACCAATTACACTCTCTAGGGGATTGGTCAATTTCACTAGTATGTTTATCGTAACATAAGACTGATCCAGAAGTGAGTGCCAGTTGTTTTCAACAATACACACAATGTATTAAAAAATAGATCCTTCTGGTTCTTTTACAGGGAACAAATAAAAACATACCATGTTATGAGAAGATGACACTCCATAATGTCTAAATTCGAGCAACTAATACTCAATATTGATAAGATGATGTTTGATGATAAATAGTTATAGCTCACATTTACAGTAACACACAACTGATAAAACAAGAATCCTCATCATTATATGTAAATAATCATTGACGACTGTCTGAAGTGATATTATTTTTTCAAAATAACATTGTCTTTACTAAAAAAAATAAAGTGTCATATTCATAGTATTGAAATGTAGATCTACAAAATATAGTTCACATTTTTTTTATTTTTTCACCAATATAGTTCTCTAAATAATTTTCCTAGGAAAATTTCAACAAATATTATCTACACATATATCTAAAAGGTAATAAATGATCCCTGTTTTTTAAGATGATTCTAAGAGAGATATATAATGATAAATTTCGAGTACGGTTTCAAATCTGTAAAATATTCCAGATAAATCTTCATGTTTCACAATCAAAAAATTATAATAGAAAGGCATATCATCCCTTCAAGTAAGAGAAAATATAATTGTATTAAATGGATCTTCAAATCACATATAACGATCTCTGAATGAGTCCACACAAGCTTTTAATCATCTGTATATTGTTCAAATAGTATTTAATAATTCAATGATAACGATGTAAATTCAAATTTCTTGTGTTGAGAATTTCAATGTATGGTTCCTCCACAAAAATAAAAAATAAAAAATGTATGGTATAACATCAAAATAGAGTGTTTATGATCAATACATTTATCCACTTCTTCATAGATCTCTGAAGGTACCATTGATTATCTATAAGTTCACTTTTCCAAAATGTATCCTTGAATACATTTGGATGATTACTATAGTAATTTAGATGATCCATAAATTTGAAAAGTTCCATACTTATGGAGGGTCCTGTTACCATACTTATTCTATCTAGAAAACATAATATTCTTATCCAAAATAATGTTCCTTAACCATAACATTCTTCAAATGTATGTTTTATTAATCTTACACAATGATACTTTATGATAAACATAAGGATTCATCCATATGTTACACTATTCGACCTATTGAATGAATAGTATTTACAATTAACAAGAAATGATGTACATTGATTCTTGAATATGTTTATGATAATTCTTAACACTATAACAAATAATTATTGAAAATAATTATTTGAATACTATTTCAAGGAATAAATTGTAATGAATATAAATTTCTTGATATACAATCAAAATAAAATCATTATTATAACAAAAAGGGTGTTTGTGAACATAAAAATATATAATATTTATAGTGTATTGTTGAGACAATACATTCAGAACAATCTCCTAACTTTTCTGCGATCAAAATGCACTTAATCTAATATTATAAACATAAAAATAAAATTTAGAATTTTGTAAACATGAAAATAAAATACATTCGATATGACATTATTATTTTGATAAAGAAGATATATCTAAATTTATACACAAATGGTAAATTTCAATGAAATATTTATGCTTATCTGAATTTCTCAAATTAAAGAAATTTTGTTTTTAAAAATCCCCCCCTGTGATAACAATAAGAATATATAAAAATATATAAAATGACATTAAATATTAAACAAAATGATAAGTTAATATTATATGTAACTTCAATGAATAATGAAAATTGGATCATGGTTAACAAAAAAAATACAAAAGTAGCTTGAATAGTGAAATTTAATTTATATAAATCAAACAAGTTCATTGATCAATAAATTAATCAATACAAAAAAGTTTGTGATTCAGAAATGAAAATAGTCATTTTCATGGAACATGGTTGTAAAAAAGAAAATGGATTAGTTGGGACTTAACGTTGATTGGATTCAAACATATCAATTAGCTCATCCATCAACAATAATATCTTCTTCATTAGAATCTCTCCTAGCTGAACATCCATTATCCTAGAGTCATTATTAACATTTTGATTATCTACTTTGTTGAATTTCAGAAACTCCTTATGACTATCCTCTTCCTTCATAGATAGCTCCATCATGTCGAAAAATATATTCATCCTCAATCTAAATCTATGTTCTCCTTGAGTTAAATGACCAACAAGCGATTTATGATTCCTTAGATAAACTGATATAGGTGCTTTGTTATTCTATAAATCATAATGACTAATGATCATGTTTTCCATAACCGATGTAATGGCATGAAATCTCCTATTTAATTTTGGACTTGTATGACATATAAGAATAGATATACTATATTCATCTGAACTTCTCTTTACAAAATCAAACTGACTACCCAAATACCTCTTCAAATTTTTAAAATATCTCTTTGAAACTGATTAAGACTCGAGTTTCCCAAACTCATCCTACATTTCCATTTTAAATGAATCAAAATCATTTTCAGAAATTATACTATCATTGTGTTCTTGACTCTTCTTCTTGGATTTGTCAGGTGTTTGACTATGAATTTCATAATCTTCTTGTTATTTCTTATACATAAGAATTATCTCCTCTAGATGATGAGATAATTAATCATATTTCCCCTCATGTTCATTCATAGCGTGATCTGAACCATTATTAGACCAAAGATCTGCCACTATTTTCAATCTCTATTCTTCATAAGAAAAATTCTGATTTTATAAATCCTCAGTCTATGCACATGAAATTTGATCTGAATATCCCACAGTATGATCTACTATCTATGGATTAATTTCTGTAACTGGTTTTGTAGAATATTTACTTCTTTTATAGATCCTTGTTCAGTAACATCTTTTATAAAAATATCAGATTGAATATTTTCAGTTTGAGAATTCATTCTTCAAACTATTTCTACAGGAACTATCTCTGGTACCTACTCATCCCCAAGGGGGACAATATCAAGCTCTCCAAATTGAATCTCCACTAGAATTTACTCTTCAATAACAATTTATTTCAAATGAACTGAGCATTTTGATTCTCTAGAAGCCAAAATTTTCTCTTCAACATGATGAGCATCTTTGTTACATGGTTTCATAATAACTATTTCATGACATTTTTCTTACTCTACTTCATCTTCTTCATTGTTAATCCTATGTTGTCCCTTAAGGGGTTGGGAAACTACATCTGTTCGTGACTCAGCTACACCCACCATTGGAACACCTACTTGCATCCCCTATGCTAAAGCTCTTAAGATTTTTTCTTCCACAACTCCAATATGAAGAGTTATTCAATTTAATTTTCACCATAAAAATCTAAGATTTATTAATATTCAATCATTAAAAACATTAATATGAAGATATTTGACTCTTGGATCAACCAATATGATTACATAATTCAAAAAAAAATCCATGAAATTATCCATCCATATGGATAAAAATTAATCTTGCATCTGGTCAATGGTAGTAATGGAAATACTGAAATAAATACCATTGAATATTTAATATAATATGCCTATGAAAATGAAACACGATATACATATTTTTGTAATGGATTTTCTCTATCTTATCCATCCTTTGAGATATTCTTGTCTGGATAAACATAACCCTAATCTTATTGTCATATTCTAAATCCTTAACCAACTTCTTTGAGATGTGGGATGAATTGAAAGTGAAATACATGATGTCTTTAGAAGAATGTTCACTATCACTAATAATTTATGATCGAAATAAAAACCCCTTTAAGTGGGTAGTTCAAAAAAAATTCAACCATTGTAGAATTAGTAGAGAATTATATATCTTTGATTCTGGAAAAAATCATATCCACTGAATCATTGAAAATAAATAGTACACTCTTATAAAATTAATTCAGTTCTACCTCATATAGTAATTCAGATCGATATCATTGAATGTTATCTCTATTCATTGAATATATAACACTTGTTTCAAGAGTATGTTCATCTTATGTTGCCAATAAATATCAAATTCTTTTCCTTAATAAATCATTAGGCATATATCATTTATCATTTTTGTTGTTTGCTTCTCCTTCTTCAAAATATCTTTTTGTAGTCATTTCTGATGATCTGAAAATCCAAGGATTTTGGTATCTAGGGTATTGAAGGATGATCAATGAATGTTGTTTTTGAAAAAATGATTTTCAGGTAAACGAAATGAACTGTTGATGAAGGGTTTCTTAATGATGAAACATGTCCTCATTTCTCATGTCATATAGAAATTATGATACAAATTTAATAATCAGATGACGTAAATAGATATATGATATAATAGATTAACCGATAAAATTTATGATTAAAATAAGAAATGAAAATTATATTGACAGAAATAAATTTTGTGTATGATAAATTAAAATAATATAAAAGTAAATAATATTAAATAAAAATAAAAAATATATAATTAAAAACAAAATAAACCTAAATCCTAGTTAAAAATTCAAAATAATGAGTAGTAATTGTATTAGTATAAATATCAGCTAATATATATTTTTTTCACAAATTATAAAGATATATCCTTTTTTATGAAAATTATCTATTGTAAAATGATATATAATATCAATATGCTTAGTTCTAGAATGATATAATGGATTTTTAAAATGTTTTTCACACTTGTATTATAGCATAAAATATTAGTATTATTAAAAATTAGTCTAATGTTCAGTATAGTGTTTTTTATCCACAACACTTGTTCTCAATAACAGCCTCATATACATATTCTTCCTCATTTCTTGAAATTTCAAAAAAAAAACAGTTGCTTCTTACCTGATAATGACACTAATGATTTTCTTAAAAAGTGATAGTTTCTTGAAGTGATTTTTCTATATAATATACACCTTCCAAAATATGAATCTGAATATGATATTAAATTATATTCATATGTATTTGTAAAAATAATATATTGGTAAACTATTACTTTTAAATATCAAAAAATACTTTTTAAAGTATGAAGATGTTATTCTTTTGGATTTTACTAAAATATAGCACAACTAAATACATAAAAAATAATATTAGATATTATATTAGAAAGATATATTTAACATCCAATAATACCTCTATAGGAATTTTTTCTACTAGATTTTCTACTTCAACCAAGTCAGGTTAAATATTAGTAAACATTGGAGTCGTATTTGTCTTGTTGTTCTCAAAACCATTATTTTTCAAAATAAAATTGTAATGTATTTACATTGATTTATTTCATTTCCATAATTTTTTTGATAAATTTGATGTCCTAAAAATAAATTTAATGCTATCATCATGCTCATTTAAAATTCCTTTTGTATATGTTCTGAAAATAGATTAATAATTTCTTATTGATCCAAAAATAACTTCATCAGAATTTATTTGAACTAATAATAAATTAGAAAAATAAATTTAATTAAATATGGTTGGGTCTTCCAAACCAATTTTAAAAACATTTCTCAAAATAAATGAACATAATCTTTCATACCATTCTCTAGGTTCTTGTTTAAGGCTATATAGAGATTTAGTATGATTACAAACAAAATAAGGTTTATGAAAATTTTAAAAACTGGGAGGTTGCACAACATAAACATCATCGATTAAATAATCAATTGGAAATGTATATTTTACATCCATATGATATAATTTAATAATCATATGAGATTCATAGGTGAAAATAATTCTAATTTCATATAGCCTTGCTATGATAGAAAATATTTCATCATAATCTATTCCTTCTTCTTGATTATACCATTTGGCTACTAGTGTATACTTATATATAGTTATAATACCATGATCATCTTCTTTATTACTAATAACCCATTTATTTCCTATAACTTGACAACTCTATGATCATTCCACTAATTTCCTGACATTTTTTTATAAACTGATTTAGCTCTTCTTCATTTGAAAAAATACATCTTTCATCATCTAAAGAATCTTCAAAATATATAGGATCTAGATGGGATTGAAAATCCATAAATTGAACTAGGTTTCCTTATAAACATATAGTATTTATTTCTATTTGTAGATCTCTTATAAGAGTTTCTAATGGGTGGTTTTCCTTGATTCTATAATGTCTAGGCAGAGCGCTTTTATGTTTATCAGTATCATGTTCTTCTAAACAAGACATAATTTTGTTTATATTATCCAATTCATTATTCTAGTTATCAAATCTCATGTTGTTAGAATAATCATAAACATTTTCTATTTTATCTTACCCTTTATTAAATGTATTAGTTTCCTTGAACATCACATGAAATGATTCTTCAATAATTTATGACTTTTTATTGAATACTCAACAAGTGTTATATGATTAAGAATATACGAATAATATTCCATCATCATATTTCAAATTGAACATTCCATGCTTATCCTTGTTGTTCAATATTTATGAATTGCTTCCAAAAACTATAAAGTAATTAACCCTGGGCTTTATTTTATTACATTGTTTAAAAATATTGTTTTTTAAAATATGTTGAATAAAAACACAATTTAAAATATATAATCTATTTCTTCTACCTTCTACACAAAAGTTGGTTCGAAGACTACATTCATTTAGCATACACCTAGACATTTCATTAATAGTTCTGTTTCTTGTTTCTGTAATTACATTTATTTTGAGGTGTTATTGGTGCAGAGAAATAGTGTTTAATACACATATTTGAGAAAAAATAATTAAATTCTTCATTTTCAAACTCTCCACCACAGTCACTATATAGTAAACTTATCTTATAACCATTTTAATTTTCAACACTTGTACCAAAACATTAAAAATAGGAAAATCGCCATTTTTTAGTTTTATAAAATATAACCAAGTTAATCTTGAATAATAATCAACTAATAAAGATATATTTATAATTTATAGTTCAAAAATTTTATTCATTATGGTACAAACTAATTCATATGAATAAATTTTTGGGGAATTTTAGTCGCAATTTTCTAACAGATTGGAAGGAATATTTGTGTTTCATTCCAATCTTTCATTCATCACATAATGAATCATTGTCAAATTTGAGACTACGTACATATGAAACTGAATGTTTGTAAGATAAATTATGTAACAAAAAATATTAAAATAGCCAAGTTTTATATTCCAAATCCATCAATTATTTACATTAGTTATTAAATGGTCCACTTTCTATTTACGCATGGAATATAAATCCAATGTATAGACATTATCTATTCAGGGTGCTATAAATTTAAGAAAATTATCTTTAAAAAGAGAATAAGAATTATTTGAAAAATAAGATAGTATACATCATTATAATGTTGAGATATACATATTATATTTTTCATCTATCATTTTACAAAGAGTACTTTATTACTGGAGACAATATATGGATCTCTCACTATACTGATTCCATTAATTTTCACATAGGCATTGTCACGGATGGTGACTATGCCACCATCGATTTTAGTTAATGTATTGAAATTTGAGGAATTTCAATTAATATGCCTTAATCATAAACAAAAAATATACCATATATCTTCTCCTCTTCTGTAGAATTTTAGCAACAACAACAAAATAAATAAAAAGTTGTTTTGATATCCTTATCTGTTGGGGCCTAACAATTGTAGCTATCAAATACATATGAATCCATAAAGATTTGTTTTGATCAACACTGTTATAATTAAAACTAGATAATACTTTTTAATAATTTCTGTTATTGATAACACGTAATTGGGGATTCCATAAGTAGACATCATTAGCATAATCTCCATTAATACCACAATAAAAACATTTAACAATATACATGTCTTTTCTATTAGAACTAGCAACAAAATAGTTTTTCTACATTTTATGTTTTCACCCTTAATTCCAATACCAGTCCTTTCATTTTTAACAACATTTTTACCAAGAATTTTATTCAGTTTTTTCTACTTTTGTGGAAACACGAGTATTATATTAATAGGTTTCTACTTTTTCCTGTAGAGTTTGCATCTTACATTCATGAATAGCATAGTTGGTAATTGTTTAATTAAAGTTTTCATCAAGATCTTGATGTTGTTATGGTAATGTAAATATTTCTCCATGAATATTATATGAATTTTTTGATGATTTATGTTTCTTTAATATGGAATTATATTATTTTTTATCCATATTGAAATAGGTAGTCATTTTATCATTCAAATAGGTAGAATCAGATTTCGATGTATAATAGGATTTTACCTTATCTTCTATTCCCATGAATAACATATTAGCCTTCTGACATTAATGAACTTTTTCTAAATCAGTATTAGATGAGCTACTAGAGTATTCAAAGACACTCCATGTAGCCTTCATTTCTCTTTTATCTTTTTTTTCTCATTATCATCATTCTTCTTGTATTTGTTTTTGGTCATTCTCTTATATCCATCCAGTTGAGGACAAATAGGTCGTATGTGACCCAATTTCTTCCATTCATATATTCTTACTTTCATTGAGTATTTATTATTCTTTTTTCATGTTTTTTGAATGTTTCCATCTTCGTATTAAATGTACTATATTTTATAGCTAATTGACCCAACTCAATTTCGGAATCATATGAGTCTGAATTTATTTCTTCTAGTTTCATTTTTAATGTTCTCTTTTGGGATGTAACATTTAAAGACTGTTAAGCTTTCTCAGTAGGATGTTGTGACCTTCAACTTCATAATTCATATCAATGAAATTCATCATTATCTTTCAAAACTATTCTCATATTTTTAGATTCTTGATATTTTTTATTGGTGGAATGCATCTTAAATTCCATTACACTTCATAGATAGAACTCTTAGAAAATTCATTGCTTGATCATGTTCGAAAATAGGATCACTTAAAGATGTAATACTGTTAAGAATTTCTACCAGCCTTACATTTATCTGTGAGATGGTCACATTATCAAAAATTATGAAAGCAACCAACAATAAATTTTTTATATCATATCTTATTTCTCTAACATTGTCAATACCTTCATTGGCTAATAAATCTGTTTTCCACATTTCATTTCTTGTTGGGAAATGTGATACATAGTTGAATTTTTCCGGTCCAAGACTGAAAATTATAGAATTCATTGCTTTTGAATTCAAATCATACTCTTCCTCTATAGTAGTATAGCATGTTTCATGTTTTTTTTGGAACTATGTATGGAGTAAAAATTATTGAGTATACTCTCAATCCAATATTTTTAAAGTATATTATCATTTGTGACTTCCATCATCCAAAATTATCAACATTTAAATATGGAGCATGAATCATTTTCATTACTTCCTTATGATTATTTATTTCCATCACTAATTTAGATCTTAATAATTTAACTTGTTGTAGCTCTGTTGAACAGAACAACCTCTCATACTGAATGTTATTTCATAATGACTATAGTTATAACAGAATAGGGGGTGAATTTATTCCATTCCAAAATTATATGATTATGTGGATTTAATCAAATAGAGGGTATTAACTAGAAGTGTTTCTTTAAGAAATTATGTGTAGCAGATATGAACAGAAAACAGAGCACATAAAATTATAGTGGTTTCTAGAACATCGATATTCTAATCCACACCACATATTACCATCTCAATGGACTTAGATAATTTTACTTGTAAGGTCCTTGTATCATAAGGCCAATCAACAACTAAGTGAAGGTAGTTGCCACAATAACAAATAAAGGCTTACAAAACCGAGCCTTATAATTCATTTACAGGGATGATAAAACCAAATATTATTTTCATATGTTAACACTCCACCACAAATAAATATGATCAACTGAAACACAAGATATATATAGATGTAGTTGGATTACAAATAGATATAGCTCTTAGTAGCTGAAACAAGAAATTGATAAAAAAATTCAAAGGAAAAGTATATCATCAAAATTGTTTTTGTGTTCCTTTGATTCTAGATTGATGTAGCACCGTAAAAAAGATTAACAGGAAAAATTCGATGAATGATATTTACACGTATATCAGAGAGGTATTCACGGATCTGGGTTTTTTATAGATGATACTTTGGGAGATATATAATAATAAATCTCTAGCATGGTTTTAGATCCACAAAAAATTCTTGATAAATATACATGATAAAAATTAATTTATTTATAATTGAGAAGGCGTAAATTCTCTTAAGAACAGGATTAAAATTTTCCATTATAAACGGATCATTAAATAATATATGACAGTATTTGAATTAGTCCAAAATTTTAATTAAATTTTTCTGATATTCCACAAATATGTTTTCAATAAGCATTGATAATAATGTAAATTCATATTTTCCGCAATGAAATTTAAAACAAAAGGATCCATCAAAAAATTAAAAATTAAAAATTATAGGGTTCAACATCATAACGTAGGGTTGATGATCTATACCTTTATACATGTCAGCATTGATCATTGGAGATAACATTGATTATCCATGTTTTTACCTATATCAATTTCAAGGATTACAACCTACGTTTTATTATAAAAATAAGATTTACGGTCCATATGTTTTTAAATTTCCATACTTATGTTGGGTTCTTTAACCATAATTTGTATTTCCCATAAATATAAGGTTTTTATCCCAATGTAGTGTTCCTTAACCATACATTTCTTCAAATTTAATATTTATTATCTATACGTTTTGATCCTTAGACATATACTTGAGGAATTCTTCATACATTACATTCATCAAAGTATTGAATGAATAATACTTACACTGATTGACAAATGATGAATAGTGATTCTAGAATATTCTTAAGAGCATTCCAAACACTTTAATGAATATTTATCCCAAATAAATAGTCGAATATTATTTTAAGATAATATTTATAATCAATATTAATTATATGAAATAACAAGAAGGTTCGAACTAGGAAAAACCTAATACCCAAATTTATTAATTAATATAAAAGGCAGAAAAGTAGAGCAAATCACAAGTCAACTTACATCAAATCATTACCAAATTCATTCATACCTCCATAGTCTAGAAACTCCTCATCTTTTCCAGCTGACTCCCATTCAGAGGACTCGTACTTCCTCTTCATCTCCAGATATTGCATCTTGCGCTGTAGCATTTCTGGAGATAACATAGGTTTTGTGGGGTGATCCCCTTCACGAGCTTTCTTCGTTGCACTCTGCCCATGCCAGACCTGGTTTCCATTGGATTAGGGAAGTCAGAGTAATCTTTCTGAGGTCGTCGCTTGATTTTGGTAGACCCATCTATCTCTATTTCTGAAGGCATCATGCTCCCTCGCTGAACAATTTTACTGTAATTAGGAATCACATTTTTTTTTCACTTTCCAAAACTTCTCCCCATTTCTCAGGGAGATTAGAGTCATGCATGGAATACGACTCTTCCTTACTGTCCTTCGAAGAACCATCATATACCACTAGTGCAAGAGATTTAGTACCAACTGGGAATGCACTCTCATCCACCTAAGCTTGCATTGATTCCTCATTCTAAAGAATATCAAAGCTGTTTTTAAGCACAAAGAAGTTCCATTTTTAACATAATTTTCAAATAAATTACCATTTTCCATTTCCTCCAGATCTCCACTCGACATTTGGCCTCTGCCTGTATATTAGAAGCCTATATTCATCATGTTTTGTTCCATTCCTGGCAGATGGGTGTCATTCCTAGCAGGGTAAGATAGTTCTTCAGCATCAACGATCATCTTGTCACCAACTCCCACCTTCTCATGACCAACCAGAACACCAAGATCCATTTTCAATCGCCCAAAAACCACCACTAAATTTGGCCCTGGATAAGAATTTAGAACTTCCTTCTCCACATTGGCTGTATGAACAACATCCACATGCTGCACTTCTGTTGGACCACTCGGAGGATTGGGGGGGGGGGTCGGTCTTGCTTCCATCCAACGGACCTGCGAGTCCACTACCAGAAGCATCAGCACCAGAAACACCTCCATCGTGATCCTCTGTATCTATTTGAATCACTGGTTCACCGGTGTTCATGGGCATATCATCCATGTTCTTCCTCCCTTTCTTGACACCATAACATTGGACAGCCAGATGACCGAGCCGACGATAATCCGAGCAATAATCATCCCAAGACTCAAACGCAATAGGCTACCTGCATATAAACTCTTCACCATCCATGATCCAAATCCATTCAACAGGTGTCTTCGAGACATCCCCTTCAACATAGATTCTTGTATTAACCGGATGGCATACAGTAGAAGTTCTTCTATCAGAGCAGGGGTATCGACCCACAAGGTTTCCCAGCATACAAAAAATTGATGGATTTTGAAAATTAATAAAAATACATTTAACCCTTACAAAATATCAAATAAAATTTTGTTTTTTTTTCAAGATGAATTTGTATCAAGACATGGTTATATTTCATTCCCATTTAATAACATAGAACATATGTGCATTAAAAAGTGATGTATAATAGACTTGTTATTAAATGATATTGTATAAAATTTTTGGTCAATTCTACATGATTGAGAATGTATTAAATATTTTCTCTATCATGATTTGAAGTGTATTTGTTTTAGTTAACTAACTACAATACATATTAGTCAAATAGTTTTTTTGGTTAATTGGATAGACTAAACCATAAAATGAAAATGATTACATGATATACCAAAACCAGATTTAGTAAATCAGACCGATTATTTCCAAATTATATTTATTTGATCTATTTTATGAATATTAAAATACATTTGATGAATAATATTGATATGAAAATAATTTTAAATGATTGGGTTTAGTATAATATTTCAATCTAGAGAAAGAATAACTCTGAATGGTGTTCTATCTAGTTGTATTAACTTATTTATATAGATATATACTATAGAAAGATAGTAGTGAGCATTCAAAGAATGCATTCTACCACACTAGGGTGAACAATGTAATTATTCTGTTTATGCCATTTCATTTTTTAATGGATGTAATATTATCAAATAATGATTATATGGATACAGTTAATACAACATGTTATATGAGTTAATTTCATTATAATTGAAATTGAAAAAGAACACCCATGGTATAACACAAATTATTATTTGTTCTCAAGATCATATAGATCATCACATAGAATTGGAAATCCATTAATATATTTTTCAAATAATTTTCAAACATTCAAGTTATTTGTTTGAATTTGGAAATAAATTAATTCATTAAAAATTTATGAAATGTTTAATATTATAATATAATATTGATGAATTTTAGTCCTTAAAATGCATTTTTTTATTTAACTATATAAAAATAAAAATATCTTCTATTCTAGCTATATAAAATAATCATTTTTTGAGGATAGTTATCAATTATGACTTTTTTATATTTTATCTATATTTTAAAAAGTAGTGGAATTTTAAAACTAATTTAATACTCATAAAACATATAAAATTCTTAAATTAAGATATTGATTGATTTAAAGTCATTGAGATATTTTATTGTTCAAAAAATACATATTCAGTACTGAATCATAAATTTATTAACATGTTACACATGTAAGAAGAATTATAAAGGTTGAAAAATTCGGAAAGCCATATTGTTGAAAAATTCATCAATCCATTCCCTATAAAATTGAATTTTATAGTTTTCTATTTATATATTCTGTTTATAAATTATAAAAAATTTATTAATGAATTATTGTAGTATTATATAGTGAATACAACTTGATTTCTAATGAATATTAGAAAAAAATTTCATATAATAATAATAGTAATAAAAATATTTTAGATGAATTATATTTTTAATAAATAAAATATGGTTTATTTGGTAATGTTAGCCCTCCCAATATGAATTGGTTATTAATGAATTAAATTTGATAAATGATTATAGTGATAATGAATACTTTAGTATAAAATAATTAATTTATAATTTTTTAGAGTATCAATATTATTTAATATAATTTATGACTTATTTTATTACAAAATATATTTTTGTAATCAAGGGGAATGATTTTTTATTGAAAAATCTCTAATATATTATAGTAATTTCATTTTTTGTGTTTCATGTAAAAAAATTATGTGATATGATTATTAAAGAATAAGTTTTCATGAAATTAAAGAAACAAAATTATAACCGTAATTAATATTAATAAATTAATAAATGATTATTTTTTTGAAATGTTCAATATAATGAGAAACATTTATTTGGTGTAAAATATATATCGAATTGGAAAAGTATTTTTATTCCCTAAATATATATGTTGTTGGGACATTTAACGTAATAGATACAAGACAGGTATTTGATGATGTGATTTCATGTGGGAGTTTTTTCAATATATTATTTATGTTAAGAAAATATAATAAAATATACAATCAAATTGCAATGATTTTATGAATTTTAAAAGTGTTAGAATGAAAATAAGATTTTTCAATATATCATTTTCAATATGTATTGGAAGTGGTGATGTTACAAAAATAATCATGTTATTAAAACATGAAATGATAAATAATATAAAGATGTCACCTGAGGTTTCAAATTAGAATTATATATGTATATGTTAGTAGAATCCATAATATAGAGTTTTCCCTAACCTAAATAATAATTCTTCATTCAGAAGTTGTTTAATGAGATAATCCAAGATATCATTTAATGTTGATAAATTTAAAATTTCCATGTTGGAACCTATAATTGTGTACCAAGAACATCCCCATCAGATATATGATACGTTTTATTTCTATGAAAATAAAATTCTTATTTTAGTGAAAATACAGTTTATATTTTCCCAACAAATGTATAAGAATGTGGGTATGTTAAATTATTGATGAATAATGTCTAGTCTTGGGATTTTATTATTATAATGCAACATATTATTTACATATATTTTTCCATTAACAGAAATTTCTACTCTAATTATATTGGATGAATATTATTTTAAATGAATTTCCCATATATTCAAGAAGTCGACCATCTCATCCAAGGAACATGTAGGTGTATTCTAATCCATACCCAAGATCTAGTGAAGTCATCCATACAAGAAACATTGGGGTGTGGTCATAGTGGATGATGTGGGTATGTTTATGTGGTGCCTATGAATTATGTACAAGGATGTTGTGGGACTAGTGAGGGCCTTGGTGAATTGTTTCAGGTGTCATACCTCATCGCCTACATGAACATTAGTAGGAAATGTAGACACTTATTAATTTTCCACCCATTCATCTGGTTATAATATGATGGATGAGTCCACTGTGTGATGCACTATTCATCCATTTATATTTTATGGCCAAAACCATTGCTACTAGATAAAGATGATCTGATCTACCTAATCAATACCCCACATCATCTTCACCCTCCTTCATTCCACTCCTCTACTCTACACAACACCCTCAACAATGAATCCACCCCCAACATCAACACAAACATTTTATGTATGTAATGACTACAATATCAACCCATGAAAGAATATTTTCTTGATCATACCTAAGGAATTCATTTACCTTCATTTTCAGGAATTTTATAGATTGATAAATGAAGCCACCATATCATGATAATCATGAAAAAATCACATTATTTGATCATGTGATGTTCTATGTGTTTTGTGATCAAATGAATATACACACTAGGACATCTTGAGTTTATGTAGCATCGTATGATGTCATGTTGACGATCATCATGCCATCACATGAGGCTACATAATGATTAATTTTCTAATAATTAGAATCAAATTTTCACATAACCATCACATTTTAAAAATATTTTTCAAAGATAACCCATGACCGTTGAAGTGTTTTCATGAAAGGAACGTGAGAATGTTTTGGATCATCCAACTGAGTTATTATTTCAAAGTCTTGTAAACTAAAAACAATTAATAGCATGAAGTAGATTTGATCACATGAAACACATGGTTCCATAAATTAAATATAAAAGGATCACACATTGTAGTTATAATTCACTTACAATGTTGTAAAAACATCTTTCTTCTTCTCAAAATATAGAATAGTACTTCAAATCAGGGAACCCTATGTTATTTAAAATATTTATCACATTAAAATTTTGACATTTTTTAATTGTTTTTTTGACAGACATGAACAAAAATAAAAATATATCCCATGGAAATTATATGTGGTCACCGATGGTTTTTTTAACCCTTTTTGCATGATATCTAGAAAAGATAAAACATATCATCTTCAAAAACCAAGACAAGTGATCACAATAATCCCTCGTAAGATGTATCATGGATATCATAATCAATGTGATGATTATTAATTGAATTCAGAAAGACCTCATGTGGTTTAATATAAAAAATATTATATGGTTCTATCATGAGAGCCTTCCATCAAATATATCCTCAATCCCATAAAGCTGTTGGCACTTGTAAAATGATTATTTGTGGGAAATGTATGGAATCATGTTAATCCAAGGAATTTATAATTTAAATATACTAATAATTATAAAGAATAATTATACCCAAATGACATAAATTCATCATGAATATAAAATATTTAATGTCCCTAACCCAAGTGCAACTCAACCAGTTCCTCGAGTTGGGTTGTCACATGAACTCATGTGATCCTCATAGCATTCCAGAGGTTTCTGACTGTTAGTGGGGGTCATGAATTGTCATATGTGGAGACTATAACCTCTTTACCAGATTAATCCAGAACAAAAAACAATATACAGAGTGTAAACAATAAGAAACAAGCAATTCTGTGCATATCAAAACATCTCTCAAACTGGGTAAAAACTAAAATACACAGTAAATATGTATTTTCACGCTATAATTCCATTTGACCAAATCTCAAAATAATGAAAAAAATGAATCCCCAAAATGGTCGTCAATCCGTGTTACAAACCCCATCCATGCATGTCCCATGTCTCACCCAACTGCCTGGTATAGGGCCTCAGCCATTGTTCGGACCTACAAGCATGAAATCTGATAATGTTCCCAAAAGTGGCTTGAGTAGGGTGTGACTAAAAAGTAGTAGGCTACCACAAACTGTTTCTAAAATATATATAGTCTAACAGATTGTTCATGAAATTATAAATAATATTAATTAAAGGAAAAATAGTTTGGGGTCCACTCAATATGCATTATATACATTGATATTATTATAAGGATTATAATTCCAAGTCCATTGTGTGCACCATATCATCATTTAGCTCATCATCAACAAGTAATCAATGAGTCAAACATTTTCCTTATTCACACAACATTCATAGAAATTATCATTCCATATAAGTGAACATTTTTAGATCATATCTAACTAGGAACAAACATATCAATTAATCACCAAAATTACCATAGAGCATAAATCTAGTTTTTTCATTGAATATAATCTTTGGGGGAATAGAGAGTTGGTCGGACACCACATACAATGAATTCATTGGTAGGATAGAGCATCTATCCATCCTAACCGGTTGGAGGAGCATCGATCATTAATACCACCAGCAGCCATGTGTACATGAAAATTTTAATCATTCACCACATTTTTCAATATCAAATCCAATAAAACCGATATATATAAATAATAATTCACAATGGTGAACATAGGTTTCAATATTATTCCATAACCCATTCAGAATGAAATTTTATGACACATAACCAAATATACCAATTTCATTTTTGATGACCTTTCCCTTTAATCATATTAATCAATTTACAAGCCATTACCCATCCCATGAGTCCAAATTTCACATAATCCCACCCTTTTATGGTTTTAAACATAATTCAATAGTGACAAAGAGCATTCCCCATTTAACTAATTTATCTCATAATTGTTACCATACCAAATATTATCATAACCCATTACTAAGAATGCACACATACCAATAATTCAATTCCACCCCCATTAATAATTTCAACATGCTTATCATGGGCTAAATATTTTCATAAGCCTCATTGATAATTCTTATCTAATTTTTTATTCCAGAATGAAATGGTACACCCAATGGGTGGCCCTACAAAAGTTTATTCATCTTTTATGTGTCCCATAGGGACCATGAGGGTTTCCATTCACCAATAGACATCGATTACACCAAAACACATCAAAAGATTAAGACATTGACCAATGTAAACCCTGAAATAAATCAAATAATGCACAAACATCAAGATAAAATAGTGTGGTATAACTTGAAGACCTTCTACTTTGGACCCATTTACAAGAGAACACCAATTCAAGACCTTGGATCCTAATTCAACTCACCATTGAATCCTCAACCTTGATCTCACTAAAAAATAAGCTAATTACAGATTCATTAGGAGATAAGTATGGAATGTAATCCCTTAAAAAGCGATGAAAGTGGGAGATTAGCCTTACAAAAATCTCCAATCTGAAAAATATGAAACTCCAAACAGCCTAGGATCAACATGAAAACACCTCATGGAAGATAGTGAATTCTTGGATACATTCTACTCTTCAATGGAAGAAGAACGATGAAAATCCAGAGTTGGGGATAAAAATACTAGTGTGTTGATTTTGTAAATTTCTCATCATTACAGTGTTTCACTGTTTACCTGCACAATTTTCCAAACAATTAACAAACTATGCAAGAGCTACTATACCAAAATTCCATTTTCCCAGGGTTTTCCATGAAATAAACATGATTAACATAACCATGTGAAAACTGTGATAATTTTACTATCCAAGGTACATGGTTACCTAGGATGATCCGAAAATTTTATACTGCCCATGTGAAAATTGTGCAACATGCCCAAAACTCTTTTTCCATCGATATTTATCTCATGATACTATGGAACACTCTCTAGCATTCACATGAGATTTGGGAAACAATTATTTGACAAAAATAAAATAATTTAATGGAAATATAAACAAAAATGCCTTAAAAATCATCCCATGTCATAAAATCTCTCTACATTTGGATGAATCGTCCTTGATCG
Organism: Viscum album; assembly: GCA_963277665.1. NCBI lineage: Eukaryota > Viridiplantae > Streptophyta > Magnoliopsida > Santalales > Viscaceae > Viscum > Viscum album. The sequence continues at coordinate 143,476,022 of OY728133.1, read as the reverse complement.
ACTCTTCTTGAGCATCATTAAATTTTCGAAGCAATGATATTGAGCCACTGGGCCCCTATATCACATTGTCACAATAAATTTTATCCATTGATGTTTTCATGTAGTATAAAATACATACCAATTGTAAAACCATTCCCAATAAGTCCCTCTCACTATGATCCACAATATGAATCAGATTCTCTTCAAAGGATGTGTTAGGTTCGATCTCAACATCATCATCATTTATAAAATGTGATGGATTATGATGATACTACTAATGTTGTTAGACATTAAAAACATCATGAATCTGAAAATACCATTGTGGATGAAATAATTAGTAATCCAACTATCTGATTCTCTGTAAAGACCCGTAAAATTCAAGGAATTTTTTTTTTCTTAATTTTCTTTAGAATTTTACAAGAGCGCGGTTTCAGACGGCACCTGATTCCGAGGCCCGGAGTGCCCAGAATCAATTTCCGAAGTTTGGCTCGGGTACGTTTAGTGAACGAACGAGCGGGAATTCCTAACTTTTGATCCGGTGCTCGGAATTGAAATCCGAGAGCACCGATGAACTCGCAACGCCGATATTCGCTTAAAGGGACCTTTTCGGAAGTTGAGTTTATTGCGGGTTGAAAGTTAGTTTTTGGGTTTTTAGTTTAAGTTAAATAAAATTTGTGAGGAACAAATTTTATTTTAACTAGTTAAATCCTACCAAAGGGAGTTGGGAGTGGGACCCACATCCACTTAACCTCCCTTGGGAGGATTAAGTGAGATGGGGTCCACACGAACCCCAACACTTCAAATTCTCTCAAAACCTCCCCTTTAACTCATTTCAATTAATGTTGTCAACTTGACCTAATTAATTGAAGAGGGTTATTTTAAATTTCAAACTATTGAAATTCTAGTGAGTTGTTGTGTTAATAAAATAAGATAGAGACTTATTTTATTTTGGTTAATAGCTTTGGCCACCTTGAGAGCTTTTGGGAGATTTTCTTCTTCTTCTTCAACTCTGACGAAGAACACAAAGAACGCTCAACTTGACGAAGAACGCTCAAGTTCCGACGAAGAACGCCGCTCCGCTCTTCTTCGTCTTCCGTGTCAACGAGAGGGAACGCCGCTTCCTCCTCGGATTCCCTTCGTCGACATAAGAGGTTTAGCCAATGACGTATCACATCGGACACATCTCTTCGTCAACGGAATTGACGAACGACGACCGCGACGCCCGATCTCCGCGACGTTGACTTCCGCGGACGTTGTCAAATCTTCGAACCTATACCCGAGGTAGGGGTTGTTGATTATTGTTTAATTATTCTATTCTTGATCATGAATTTAGCAAGTCTAACGTGTGGCTTTGAAATATTTAAAGTTGCGTTATTGCTTAACGTGAGGGGACAGGACCGCATGAACACGGCCGAACCCCCTCCATCGTTCTTATTGTTTTATCTTGCGGGAGGAAGCAAGGTGGCGTGGTGCCGTCGCACCACGCGAATAATTGTATGTTTATTTTGCGCGGCGCCGTCACGCCATGCCGAGGAAGAATCTTCAAGAACGCGACGCCGTCGCGCCGCGTTGAAAGGAATCAAGGCACGTCGGAGGGGCGCGGTGCCGTCGCACTGCGCCGGACGACGAACACCACGACCGGTTCCGGGCCGCGGCGGAACGAGGAGACCGGCGGTCGGGCCGCCGGCGTCGGAAGCCGAAGAGGGGACCAGAATTTCCGGTCCCGTTGGAGAAAACCGGCCGGCCAGCTGGCCGGCCGGATAACGTTAAACAGGGGGAATTAATCCCCCGACCAGCGCATATAAACCCCCCTCTTTAAGAGGGGGGCGGTTTCCATGTAAAGGGGGGGGGGGGGGCAGCAGCCCCCCTGTTTTAATTCAAGCCGGCCCCCACGTGGGGGGGCCGTTTTCTTGCAAAGGGCGCGGCACAAAGGCCGCGCCGCCTTCCAATCAGCGGGGGAATTAAATTCCCCCCGCGCAGCCTCCTTGCGGCGACAAGCCGCCGCGGCCCCCGCACCGCCGCGCCGTCGTGCCGCCGCGCCGCCCCAGGGGGGGTCGGGCCGGGTCGGCACGGACCCGGACCCCCCGTTTCGAACCAGTTCCGGTCATATGGCCATAACCTGAGCCACGGACCTCCGATTGACGAACCGTCTGCGGTAACGCGATCCTTGGATCGAGACGGTCGTTTCGGTATATCGCACTCAAGGTTTCGGATTACTTTGAGTTCGGCCGGGTTGGTTCGTTCACGAAACCAACCGGGCCTTCGGAGCGGAAACACTCATATCTTGAGCTATGGACGTCCGATTGACGTGCCGTCAGCTGTGTTGTGTTCCTCTTAGTGAGACGGATCTTTTGGCATACTCCGCCCGAGGTTTGGACGCTGGTGGAGTACGGTCGGGTTGGTTTTGCCTTAAAAACCAACCGGGCCCCGGGGACGAAAATGCCAATAACTCTCAGACCGGGCGTCCGATCGACGCGCTGTCTGTTGCGTTGAGTTCCTGTTGACGATACGGAACTTTTGGATACATCAACTCTGGACTTTGTGTCAGTTGATGTATCAGCCTCTCGGCTGGTGGAGCGGATCCTCCGAACGAGCTTGCTGTGTGCGGGAACCCTAGTGCTGGCTGCGACTGTTACTGTGACTACTACTGCTACTACTGCTACTGTGACTGCGACGACAACAGTACAGAGATCCTGTGTGGATTCGACGACGACTACATCACTCAGTGATCCTACGTGGAACAGTGCTACAGGTCCTGTGTGGGCCCGATCCTGTGTGGATTCGACGACGACGACTACAGCACTCAGCGATCCTACATGGATCAGTGCTACAGGTCCTGTGTGGGCCCGATCCTGTGTGTGTCTGATTCTGTGTGGGTCCTTGCGCTCAGTGGTCCTGTGTGAACCAGCGCCTACAGGTCCTGTGTGGGACCGATCCTGTGTGGGTCTTTTGCGGGGGTTAGTTACCTATCGATCCTTCATGGGTCCGACGACTTAGATGGATCAGTGATCATCTTTATCGTCCTTTGAAGAAGTATACCTGTGTGAGCTGAATCCTGTTGTTTTCCTATGTGGATTGTGTTGTGCAATCCTGTGTGGATTATGTTTTACTTTCCTATGTGGAATACGTTTACTTTCCTGTGTGGACTGAGTTGTACTTGGGCTCGGAGGTTGGAGCGTATTTGAATTGATGACTTAGGTATATGTATGGGCATATACCTAAGCAGTGTCGGTTGTTACTTTGTGATTGTACCTTTCTTCGTGGTTTATCCTTAGTGGATTTGAGAGACCTTCAGGGGTCTCAGGGTCTCTACTGAGTAGCTTATACTCACTCATGCACGAGCTTTTCCCGCACTACGTTGTGTTGGTTGCAGACGACGGACAGCGTTGACCTTAGCTGGGGCTTGCAGAGCGGGACGGTACCCGGAGGTGGACCACTGGGCGGGACGTACTCGGAGCGGACGGCGGGACCCGTGGAGCAGAGGAGCTATCTGTACCCACTCTTCAGGTGGGATTTCTAGTGGACAGCTCGGAGTAGCGACTTTTACTTTTCAGTTGTTGTTTTCCCTTTCAAGTTGTACTTTACTTTCAGTTTGGGTTTGTATTCTGGCCCATTTACTTTTCCGCACTTTCAGTTGTACTCTGCTTTTGTTTAGTGTTTACTTTCCGCTTGCTTTCTCTGTGGTGTTTGTTTACTTTTCAAAGGCAATGCCTTCCCTTTTTATTGGGATTTACGCCTTGGTGCTAGTCGCCAACCCCTGGCCTATGGAAGGCGGGCTTGGGGTAGTCACGACACGGACCCCGAGGGCGGGTCGTGACAAATTGGTATCAAAGGAATTCGGTTCTACCGTGAACTATGATCTTTTCTATGTGAAGCAATAATGTTTAGCGTATTGAGTGTGGTTATCAGTCCAGGGAGTCCAGTGTTGGTGCGGCGGCCGACGTATTCATACACCAGGACCCTGACTTCTGATTTCCGACTTAATGCATGAAAACATTGATTGCGTGTGTGTTTCAAAGTTTTCTTTGTGATTACTTATATCAGCTCACCAGGTATACTCTTCTGACCGTGGCGCACCTGTTTCCGTTTCAGGATGGCCCCACGACGGCAGCAAGCTAGGGTTCCGAGAGTCGAGCGTGACGACAGCCCACCGAGCGACGAGGCCTCGGTGCAGGGCCCTTTGCCAGCAGTGGCACCGGCGGTAGCTCTACCCGCCGTGCCGAGGAGCAGCAGACGGTTGAGGGACCACCGAGGCAGAGGCAGAGGGTCGACCGTGGCGGTCCGCAGGGAGGAGGCGGACGACGCAGAGGAGCTGGACGAGCATCCGGTGGTGGCCGACGCTTTGAGGCTCTACCACCACCACCACCACCAGGAGGTCCACCCCGACCATAGGGAGCTGGCGGGCAGCGACAGGCACAGCTCCAAGCAGTAGAGACCTACGACCACGGCGCACCCGAGATGATTCGAGGAACTATCTGTGTCTATTCCACCCTTGCTGCAGTTCTTATAGACACAGGATCGAGTCACTCTTTCATAGCCGCTGCCCTTGTTCGGAGCTCGGAGATTCCGACAGAGCCGTTGGCTCGATCCTTACAGCTAGAGACTCCTACGGGAGCAGACTCGACGATTACGCACTGGTGCCGACAATGTGAGCTTACTCTAGGAGGCGAGAGCTTCGGCTGGGATCTCCTTGTAGTAGCGTCGAGGCCTTACGACGTCATCTTGGGCATGGATTGGCTATCTACGGTCCATGCACAGATTGACTGTTTTAGGCGCAAGGTGTGATGTGTACACACCGACGGGAGCAGGTTCACCTTCACCGAAGAGAAGGGAGCCTTAGCAGCACAGGATGGACTTCCGCGGAGGAGAGGACAGCCCATCACTCATCAGATGGCTAGCCTTATCCTTGGAGTATTTGACGTGCGGAGTCCTGGTTTTCCTGCAGTGGTGGATCAGTTTGCAGACGTTTTTCCCGACGACGTCCCAGGGCTACCTCCTCGCAGAGAGGTAGACTTTTATATTGACTTGTACCCCGGGACAGCCCCGATATCTACTCCAGCATATCGGATGGCCCCCGCCGAGCTTCGAGAGCTACGGGTACAGTTGGAGGACTTGCAGGGCAAGGGGTTCATCCGACCCAGTGTTTCACCCTGGGCTTCCCCGATATTGTTCGCCAAGAAGGCGGACGGGAGCTTGCGACTTTGTGTTGACTATTGTTGCCTGAACCAGGTGACAGTGAGGAACAAGTATCCGCTACCGAGGATTGATGACCTCTTTGATCAGCTCAAGGGAGCACGGTGGTTCTCGAAGATAGACCTCAGGTCAGGCTACCATCAGCTCAGAGTCAGAGACGAGGATGTGCAGAAGACAGCCTTCAGATGTCGGTATGGCCACTATGAGTTCTTGGTTATTCCTTTCGGTGTAACCAATGCTCCAGCATTATTCATGGCTCTCATGAACAAGATCATTCAGCCATACCTCGATCGGTTTGTCGTGGTCTTCATCGACGACATTCTGATTTACTCTACGACAGAGGAAGAGCGCGCCTATCACTTGCGAGTTGTTCTTGACACACTCCGAGAGCACCAGCTTTATGGTAAGCTCTCGAAGTGCCAGTTCTGGATATGTGAGGTCCACTTTTTGGGACACGTTATCTCTGAGGCAGGAGTTGCAGTGGATTCCGCGAAGATTGAGGCTGTGTTAGCATGGGAGCCACCCAGGAGCGTGACTGAGGTTCGGAGTTTCTTGGGACTAGCTGGATATTATCGGAGATTCGTGCCAGACTTCTCTAGAGTTGCGGCATCACTCACAGCTTTGACGAAGAAGGGGAAACCCTTCGTATGGACAGATAGTTGTCAGCAGAGCTTCCAGGAGCTGAGACAGAGATTGACCTGCACACCTATCTTGAGGTTTCCTGAGGAGGGAGTAGGGTACGTAGTCTACTGTGATGCATCAGGGACCGGACTCGGATGTGTTCTGATGCAGGAGCGGGAAGTGATCGCCTATGGATCACGTCAGTTGAGGCCGCATGAGCAGAACTACGCTACCCATGACCTGGAGTTAGCAGCAGTGGTCTTCGCTCTGAAGACATGGCGACACTACCTGATGGGCGAGCGCTTTACAGTCTTTTCCGATCATCAGAGTCTCAGGTATATCTTCTCTCAGAAGGACCTGAACCTGAGACAACGGCGATGGCTCGAGTTCCTCCAGGACTATGACTTTGAGATAGTCTATACTCCCGGTAAGGGGAACGTAGTAGTCGATGCCCTCAGCAGGAGGACGGGCATTCGGCTACTTGAGGAGGCGACGGAGCAGCTAGTCTCTTTGCAGATATCCTTCGTGGATAGAGATGGAGCAGCCTTTCTTCAGTCTCTCACAGTCACTCCTCCACTACTGCAGCGGGTCAGAGAGGCACTGCGAGAGGACGCTGACTGTGAGACACGGCGTGCACAGATATCCTCGGGACAGGCACCTGATGGTTTCTCCTTTGGAGCAGAGCACAACATCCTTTTCAGAGGACGTACCATGGTACCAGTCGCCTTGCGAGAGGAAGTGCTGAGAGAGTTTCACACTTCTCCTTTGGCGGTACATCCTGGAGTGGCGAAGATGTACCAGGACCTCAGACGACAGCACTGGTGGTCGGGCATGAAGAAGGCTGTAGCAGAGTTCGTTTCTCGATGCCTCACCTGTCAGCAGGTGAAGTCAGAGCATCAGGTACCAGCGGGCTTGGTACAGCCCTTGGAGGTTCCAGAGTGGAAGTGGGACGACATATCTATGGACTTCGTCACTGGTCTTCCACGCACTTCCAGAGGTCACGACTCCATCTGGGTGATTGTTGACCGAGTCACCAAGTCGGCACACTTCTTACCCATCAGAGAGCAGGGCTCAGTGGAGAGCTTGGGACGTCTCTACGTTCAGGAGATTGTGCGGCTCCACGGTGTGCCATCATCTATCATATCCGATCGAGATGCCCGCTTTACTTCCGGCTTTGGAAGGGGTTACAGGAGGCGTTCGGGACGCAGCTACGTATGAGCACAGCCTTCCACCCTCAGACGGATGGTCAGATGGAGAGGACCATTCAGACTCTCGAGGAAATGCTCCGCGCATGTGTCCTCGACTTTGGTCGTAGCTGGGAGGACCACCTACCCTTGGTGGAGTTTGCGTACAACAACAGCTACCACTCCACCATCGGGATGGCACCGTAATTGGCATTGTACGGCCGACCTTGTAGATCTCCTTTGTGCTGGACAGACCCTGGAGAGTCAGCACTCGTGGGACCAGAAATGGTCCAGGCCATGACAGAGAAGGTCCATGTCATGCAGGAGCGGATGAGGACAGCTCAGAGCCGACAGAAGTCATATGCTGACAGGAGGCGGAGGCCACTAGAGTTCGAGGATGGCGACCACGTCTTCTTGAGAGTCTCACCTCGACGTGGTATTCGGAGATTTGGCCGAGGCGGCAAGTTATCTCCGCGCTTCATCGGACCCTTCCAGATTCTCAGCAGGATTGGTGAGGTGGCTTATCACCTGGCTCTACCACCTCAGTTGCACCGGGTGCACGACGTCTTCCACGTATCTCAGCTGAGGAGATACGTGCACGACCCGACGCACATCATTGACCATGGGGAGCTTGACGTTGACGATGGGGCGACTCTTACGGAGGTCCCGGGGAAGATAGAGATCGACAGGAGCGGGTCATGCGTGGGCGATCGATTCCTCTTGTGTGCATCAGATGGCAGCACGGGAATCTCTAGGAGAGCACATGGGAGCGGGAGGCTCGGATGCATGCTCAGTACCCTCATTTGTTTCCCTAGTTTTTGATGTATCTTTACGGGGACGTAACGCCCTGAGGTGGGAGTAATGTAAAGACCCGTAAAATTCAAGGAAAATTTTTTTTCTTAATTTTCTTTAAAATTTTACAAGAGCGCGGTTTCAGACGGCACCTGATTCCGAGGCCCGGAGTGCCCGGAATCAATTTCCGAAGTTTGGCTCGGGTACGTTCAGTAAACGAACGAGCGGGAATTCCTAACTTTTGATCCGGTGCTCGGAATTGAAATCTGAGGGCACCGATGAACTCGCAGCGCCGATATTCGCTTAAAGGGACCTTTTCGGAAGTTGCGTTTGTTGCGGGTTGAAAGTTAGTTTTTGGGTTTTTAGTTTAAGTTAAATAAAATTTGTGAGGAACAAATTTTATTTTAACTAGTTAAATCCTACCAAAGGGAGTTGGGAGTGGGACCCACATCCACTTAACCTCCCTTGGGAGGATTAAGTGAGGTGGGGTCCACACGAACCCCAACTCCTCAAATTCTCTCAAAACCTCCCCTTTAACTCATTTCAATTAATGTTGTCAACTTGACCTAATTAATTGAAGAGGGTTATTTTAAATTTCAAACTATTGAAATTCTAGTGAGTTGTTGTGTTAATAAAATAAGATAGAGACTTATTTTATTTTGGTTAATAGCTTTGGCCACCTTGAGAGCTTTTGGGAGATTTTCTTCTTCTTCTTCAACTCTGACGAAGAACACAAAGAACGCTCAACTTGACGAAGAACGCTCAAGTTCCGACGAAGAACGCCGCTCCGCTCTTCTTCGTCTTCCGTGTCAACGAGAGGGAACGCCGCTTCCTCCTCGGATTCCCTTCGTCGACATAAGAGGTTTAGCCAATGACGTATCACATCGGACACATCTCTTCGTCAACGGAATTGATGAACGACGACCGCGACGCCCGATCTCCGCGACGTTGACTTCCGCGGACGTTGTCAAATCTTCGAACCTATACCCGAGGTAGGGGTTGTTGATTATTGTTTAATTATTCTATTCTTGATCATGAATTTAGCAAGTCTAATGTGTGGCTTTGAAATATTTAAAGTTGCGTTATTGCTTAACGTGAGGGGGTAGGACCGCATGAACACGGCCGAACCCCCTCCATCGTTCTTATTGTTTTATCTTGCGGGAGGAAGCAAGGTGGCGTGGTGCCGTCGCACCACGCGAATAATTGTATGTTTATTTTGCACGGCGCCGTCACGCCACGCCGAGGAAGAATCTTCAAGAACGCGACGCCGTCACGCCGCGTTGAAAGGAATCAAGGCACGTCGGAGGGGCGCGGTGCCGTCGCACTGCGCCGGACGACGAACACCACGACCGGTTCCGGGCCGCGGCGGAACGAGGAGACCGGCGGTCGGGCCGCCGGCGTCGGAAGCCGAAGAGGGGACCAGAATTTCCGGTCCCGTTGGAGAAAACTGGCCGGCCAGCTGGCCGGCCGGATAACGTTAAACCGGGGGAATTAATCCCCCGGCCAGCGCATATAAACCCCCCTCTTTAAGAGGGGGGCGGTTTCCATGTAAAGGGGGGGGGGGCAGCAGCCCCCCTGTTTTAATTCAAGCCGGCCCCCACGTGGGGGGGCCGTTTTCTTGCAAAGGGCGCGGCACAAAGGCCGCGCCGCCTTCCAATCAGCGGGGGAATTAAATTCCCCCCGCGCAGCCTCCTTGCGGCGACAAGCCGCCGCGGCCCCCGCGCCGCCGCGCCGTCGTGCCGCCGCGCCGCCCCAGGGGGGGGGGTCGGGCCGGGTCGGCACGGACCCGGACCCCCCGTTTCGAACCAGTTCCGGTCATTTGGCCATAACCTGAGCCACGGACCTCCTATTGACGAACCGTCTACGGTAACGCGATCCTTGGATCGAGACGGTCGTTTCGGTATATCGCACTCAAGGTTTCGGATTACTTTGAGTTCGGCCGGGTTGGTTCGTTCACGAAACCAACCGGGCCTTCGGAGCGGAAACGCTAATATCTTGAGCTACGGACGTCCGATTGACGTGCCGTTAGCTGTGTTGTGTTCCTCTTAGTGAGCCGGATCTTTTGGCATACTCCGCCCGAGGTTTGGACGCTGGTGGAGTACGGTCGGGTTGGTTTTGCCTTAAAAACCAACCGGGCCCCGGGGACGAAAATGCCAATAACTCTCAGACCGGGCGTCCGATCGACGCACCGTCTGTTGCGTTGAGTTCCTGTTGACGATACGGAACTTTTGGATACATCAACTCTGGACTTTGTGTCAGTTGATGTATCAGCCTCTCGGCTGGTGGAGCGGATCCTCCGAACGAGCTTGCTGTGTGCGGGAACCCTAGTGCTGGTTGCGACTGTTACTGTGACTACTACTGCTACTACTGCTACTGTGACTGCGACGACAACAGTACAGAGATCCTGTGTGGATTCGACGACGACTACAACACTCGGTGATCCTACGTGGATCAGTGCTACAGGTCCTGTGTGGGCCCGATCCTGTGTGGATTCGACGACGACGACTACAGCACTCAGCGATCCTACATGGATCAGTGCTACAGGTCCTGTGTGGGCCCGATCCTGTGTGGGTCTGATCCTGTGTGGGTCCTTGCGCTCAGTGGTCCTGTGTGAACCAGCGCCTACAGGTCCTGTGTGGGACCGATCCTGTGTGGGTCTTTTGCGGGGGTTAGTTACCTATCGATCCTTCGTGGGTCCGACGACTTAGATGGATCAGTGATCATCTTTATCGTCCTTTGAAGAAGTATACTTGTGTGAGCTGAATCCTGTTGTTTTACTGTGTGGATTGTGTTGTGCAATCCTGTGTGGATTATGTTTTACTTTCCTATGTGGAATACGTTTACTTTCCTGTGTGGACTGAGTTGTACTTGGGCTCGGAGGTTGGAGCGTATTTGAATTGATGACTTAGGTATATGTATGGGCATATACCTAAGCAGTGTCGGTTGTTACTTTGTGATTGTACCTTTCTTCGTGGTTTATCCTTAGTGGATTTGAGAGACCTTCAGGGGTCTCGGGGTCCCTACTGAGTAGCTTATACTCACTCATGCACGGGCTTTGCCCGCACTACGTTGTGTTGGTTGCAGACGACGGACAACGTTGACCTTAGCTGGGGATTGCAGAGCGGGACGGTACCCGGAGGTGGACCACTGGGCGGGACGTACTCGGAGCGGACGACGGGACCCGTGGAGCAGAGGAGCTATCTGTACCCACTCTTCAGGTGGGATTTCTAGTGGACAGCTCGGAGTAGCGACTTTTACTTTTCAGTTGTTGTTTTCCCTTTCAAGTTGTACTTTACTTTCAGTTTGGGTTTGTATTCTGGCCCATTTACTTTTCCGCACTTTCAGTTGTACTCTGCTTTTGTTTAGTGTTTACTTTCCGCTTGCTTTCTCTATGGTGTTTGTTTACTTTTCAAAGGCAATGCCTTCCCTTTTTATCGGGATTTACGCCTTGGTGCTAGTCGCCAACCCCTGGCCTATGGAAGGCGGGCTTGGGGTAGTCACGGCACGGACCCCGAGGGCGGGTCGTGACAAATTGGTATCAAAGGAATTCGGTTCTACCGTGAACTCTGATCTTTTCTATGTGAAGCAATAATGTTTAGCGTATTGAGTGTGGTTATCAGTCCAGGGAGTCCAGTGTTGGTGCGGCGGCCGACGTATTCGTACACCAGGACCCTGACTTCTGCTTTCCGACTTAATGCATGAAAACATTGATTGCGTGTGTGTTTCAAAGTTTTCTTTGTGATTACTTATATCAGCTCACCAGGTATACTGTTCTGACCGTGGCGCACCTGTTTCCGTTTCAGGATGGCCCCACGACGGCAGCAAGCTAGGGTTCCGAGAGTCGAGCGTGACGACAGCCCACCGAGCGACGAGGCCTCGGTGCAGGGCCCTTTGCCAGCAGTGGCACCGGCGGTAGCTCTACCCGCCGTGCCGAGGAGCAGCAGACGGTTGAGGGACCACCGAGGCAGAGGCAGAGGGTCGACCGTGGCGGTCCGCAGGGAGGAGGCGGACGAGGCAGAGGAGCTGGACGAGCATCCGGTGGTGGCCGACGCTTTGAGGCTCTACCACCACCACCACCAGGAGGTCCACCCCGACCACAGGGAGCTGACGGGCAGCGACAGGCACAGCTCCAAGCAGTAGAGACCTACGACCACGGCGCACCCGAGATGATTCGAGGTACTATCTGTGTCTATTCCACCCTTGCTGCAGTTCTTATAGACACAGGATCGAGTCACTCTTTCATAGCCGCTGCCCTTGTTCGGAGCTCAGAGATTCCGACAGAGCCGTTGGCTCGATCCTTACAGCTAGAGACTCCTACGGGAGCAGACTCGACGATTACGCACTGGTGCCGACAATGTGAGCTTACTCTAGGAGGCGAGAGCTTCGGCTGGGATCTCCTTGTAGTAGCGTCGAGGCCTTACGACGTCATCTTGGGCATGGATTGGCTATCTACGGTCCATGCACAGATTGACTGTTTTAGGCGCAAGGTGTGATGTGTACACACCGACGGGAGCAGGATCACCTTCACCGAAGAGAAGGGAGCCTTAGCAGCATAGGATGGACTTCCGCGGAGGAGAGGACAGCCCATCACTCATCAGATGGCTAGCCTTATCCTTGGAGTATTTGACGTGCGGAGTCCTGGTTTTCCTGCAGTGGCGGATCAGTTTGCGGACGTTTTTCCCGACGACGTCCCAGGGCTACCTCCTCGCAGAGAGGTAGACTTTTATATTGACTTGTACCCCGGGACAGCCCCGATATCTACTCCAGCATATCGGATGGCCCCCGCCGAGCTACGAGAGCTACGGGTACAGTTGGAGGACTTGCAGGGCAAGGGGTTCATCCGACCCAGTGTTTCACCCTGGGCTTCCCCGATATTGTTCGCCAAGAAGGCGGACGGGAGCTTGCGACTTTGTGTTGAATATTGTTGCCTGAACCAGGTGACAGTGAGGAACAAGTATCCACTACCGAGGATTGATGACCTCTTTGATCAGCTCAAGGGAGCACGGTGGTTCTCGAAGATAGACCTCAGGTCAGGCTACCACCAGCTCAAAGTCAGAGACGAGGATGTGCAGAAGACAGCCTTCAGATGTCGGTATGGCCACTATGAGTTCTTGGTTATTCCTTTCGGTGTAACCAATGCTCCAGCATTATTCATGGCTCTCATGAACAAGATCTTTCAGCCATACCTCGATCGGTTTGTCGTGGTCTTCATCGACGACATTCTGATTTACTCTACGACAGAGGAAGAGCGCGCCTATCACTTGCGAGTTGTTCTTGACACACTCCGAGAGCACCAGCTTTATGGTAATCTCTCGAAGTGCCAGTTCTGGATATGTGAGGTCCACTTTTTGGGACACGTTATCTCTGAGGCAGGAGTTGCAGTGGATTCCGCGAAGATTGAGGCTGTGTTAGCATGGGAGCCACCCAGGAGCGTGACTGAGGTTCGGAGTTTCTTGGGACTAGCTGGATATTATCGGAGATTCGTGCCAGACTTCTCTAGAGTTGCGGCATCACTCACAGCTTTGACGAAGAAGGGGAAACCCTTCGTATGGACAGATAGATGTCAGCAGAGCTTCCAGGAGCTGAGACAGAGATTGACCAGTGCACCTATCTTGAGGTTGCCTGAGGAGGGAGTAGGGTACGTAGTCTACTGTGATGCATCAGGGACCGGACTCGGATGTGTTCTGATGCAGGAGCGGGCAGTGATCGCCTATGGATCACGTCAGTTGAGGCCGCATGAGCAGAACTACGCTACCCATGACCTGGAGTTAGCAGCAGTGGTCTTCGCTCTGAAGACATGGCGACACTACCTGATGGGCGAGCGCTTTACAGTCTTTTCCGATCATCAGAGTCTCAGGTATATCTTCTCTCAGAAGGACCTGAACCTGAGACAACGGCGATGGCTCGAGTTCCTCCAGGACTATGACTTTGAGATAGTCTATACTCCTGGTAAGGGGAACGTAGTAGTCGATGCCCTCAGCAGGAGAACGGGCATTCAGCTACTTGAGGAGGCGACGGAGCAGCTAGCCTCTTTGCAGATATCCTTCGTGGATAGAGATGGAGCAGCCTTTCTTCAGTCTCTCACAGTCACTCCTCCACTACTGTAGCGGGTCAGAGAGGCACAGCGTGAGGACGCTGACTGTGAGACACGGCGTGCACAGATATCCTCGGGACAGGCACCTGATGGTTTCTCCTTTGGAGCAGAGCACGACATCCTTTTCAGAGGACGTACCATGGTTCCAGTCGCCTTGCGAGAGGAAGTGCTGAGAGAGTTTCACACTTCTCCTTTGGCGGTACATCCTGGAGTGGCGAAGATGTACCAGGACCTCAGACGACAGCACTGGTGGTCGGGCATGAAGAAGGCTGTAGCAGAGTTCGTTTCTCGATGCCTCACCTGTCAGCAGGTGAAGTCAGAGCATCAGGTACCAGCGGGCTTGGTACAGCCCTTGGAGGTTCCAGAGTGGAAGTGGGACGACATATCTATGGACTTCGTCACTAGTCTTCCACGCAGATCCAGAGGTCACGACTCCATCTGGGTGATTGTTGACTGACTCACCAAGTCGGCACACTTCTTACCCATCAGAGAGTAGGGCTCAGTGGAGAGCTTGGGACGTCTCTACGTTCAGGAGATTGTGCGGCTCCACGGTGTGCATCATCTATCATATCCGATCGAGATGCCCGCTTTACTTCCGGCTTTGGAAGGGGTTACAGGAGGCGTTCGGGACGCAGCTACGTATGAGCACAGCCTTCCACCCTCAGACGGATGGTCAGACGGAGAGGACCATTCAGACTCTCGAGGACATGCTCCGCGCATGTGTCCTCGACTTTGGTCGTAGCTGGGAGGACCACCTACCCTTGGTGGAGTTTGCGTACAACAACAGCTACCACTCCACCATCGGGATGGCACCGTACGAGGCATTGTACGGCCGACCTTGTAGATCTCCTTTGTGCTGGACAGACCCTGGAGAGTCAGCACTCGTGGGACCAGAAATGGTCCAGGCCATGACAGAGAAGGTCCAGGTCTTGCAGGAGCGGATGAGGACAGCTCAGAGCCGACAGAAGTCATATGCTGACAGGAGGCGGAGGCCACTAGAGTTCGAGGATGGCGACCACGTTTTCTTGAGAGTCTCACCTCGACGTGGTATTCGGAGATTTGGCTGAGGCGGCAAGTTATCTCCACGCTTCATCGGACCCTTCCAGATTCTCAGCAGGATTGGTGAGGTGGCTTATCGCCTGGCTCTACTACCTCAGTTGCACCGGGTGCACGACGTCTTCCACGTATCTCAGCTGAGGAGATACGTGCACGACCCGACACACATCATTGACCATGGGGAGCTTGACGTTGACGATGGGGCGACTCTTACGGAGGTCCCGGGGAAGATAGAGGATCGACAGGAGCAGGTCCTGCGTGGGCGATCGATTCCTCTTGTGCGCATCAGATGGCAGCACGGGAATCTCCATGAGAGCACATGGGAGCGGGAGGCTCAGATGCGTGCTCAGTACCCTCATTTGTTTCCCTAGTTTTTGATGTATCTTTACGGGGACGTAACGCCCTGAGGTGGGAGTAATGTAAAGACCCGTAAAATTCAAGGAAAATTTTTTTTCTTAATTTTCTTTAAAATTTTACAAGAGCGCGGTTTCAGACGGCACCTGATTCCGAGGCCCGGAGTGCCCGGAATCAATTTCCGAAGTTTGGCTCGGGTACGTTCATTAAACGAACGAGCGGGAATTCCTAACTTTTGATCCGGTGCTCGGAATTGAAATCTGAGGGCACCGATGAACTCGCAGCGCCGATATTCGCTTAAAGGGACCTTTTCGGAAGTTGCGTTTGTTGCGGGTTGAAAGTTAGTTTTTGGGTTTTTAGTTTAAGTTAAATAAAATTTGTGAGGAACAAATTTTATTTTAACTAGTTAAATCCTACCAAAGGGAGTTGGGAGTGGGACCCACATCCACTTAACCTCCCTTGGGAGGATTAAGTGAGGTGGGGTCCACACGAACCCCAACTCCTCAAATTCTCTCAAAACCTCCCCTTTAACTCATTTCAATTAATGTTGTCAACTTGACTTAATTAATTGAAGAGGGTTATTTTAAATTTCAAACTACTGAAATTCTAGTGAGTTGTTGTGTTAATAAAATAAGATAGAGTCTTATTTTATTTTGGTTAATAGCTTTGGCCACCTTGAGAGCTTTTGGGAGATTTTCTTCTTCTTCTTCAACTCTGACGAAGAACACAAAGAACGCTCAACTTGACGAAGAACGCTCAAGTTCCGACGAAGAACGCCGCTCCGCTCTTCTTCGTCTTCCGTGTCAAAGAGAGGGAACGCCGCTTCCTCCTCGGATTCCCTTCGTCGACATAAGAGGTTTCACCAACGACGTATCACATCGGACACATCTCTTCGTCAACGGAATTGACAAACGACGACCGCGACACCCGATCTCCGCGACGTTGACTTCCGCGGACGTTGTCAAATCTTCGAACCTATACCCGAGGTAGGGGTTGTTGATTATTGTTTAATTATTCTATTCTTGATCATGAATTTAGCAAGTCTAACGTGTGGCTTTGAAATATTTAAATTTGCGTTATTGCTTAACGTGAGGGGGCCAGACCGCATGAACACGGCCGAACCCCCTCCATCGTTCTTATTGTTTTATCTTGCGGGAGGAAGCAAGGTGGCGTGGTGCCGTCGCACCACGCGAATAATTGTATGTTTATTTTGCGCGGCGCCGTCATGCCACACCGAGGAAGAATCTTCAAGAACGTGACGCCGTCGCGCCGCGTTGAAAGGAATCAAGGCACGGCGGAGGGGCGCGGTGCCGTCGCACCGCGCCGGACGACGAACACCGCGGCCGGTTCCGGGCCACGGCGGAACGAGGAGACCGGCGGTCGGGCCGCCGGCGTCGGAAGCCGAAGAGGGGACCAGAATTTCTGGTCCCGTTCGACAAAACCGGCCGGCCGGATAACGTTAAACCAGGGGAATTAATCCCACGGCCAGCGCATAAAAACCCCCCTCTTTGAGAGGGGGGCGGTTTCCATGTAAAGGGGGGGGGGGGGCAGCAGCCCCCCGGTTTTAATTCAAGCCGGCCCCCACGTGGGGGGGCCGTTTTCTTGCAAAGGGGGCGACACAAAGGCCACGCCGCCTTTCAATCAGCGGGGAAATTAAATTCCCCCCGCGCAGCCTCCTTGCGGCGACAAGCCGCCGCGGCCCCCGCGCCACCGCGCTGCCGCGCCGCCCCAGGGGGGGGGGGGTCGGGCCGGGTCGGCCCGGACCCGGACCCCCCCGTTTCGAACCAGTTCTGTTCTTTTGGCCATTACCTGAGCCACGGACCTCCGATTGACGAACCGTCTGTGGTAACGCGATTCTTGGATCGAGACGGTCGTTTCGGTATATCGCACTCAAGGTTTCGGATTACTTTGAGTTCGGCCGGGTTGGTTCGTTCACGAAACCAACCGGGCCTTCGGAGCGGAAACGCTCATATCTTGAGCTATGGACGTCTGATTGACGTGCCGTCAGCTATGTTGTGTTCCTCTTAGTGAGAAGGATCTTTTGGCATACTCCGCCCGAGGTTTGGACGCAGGTGGAGTACGGTCGAGTTGGTTTTGCCTTAAAAACCAACCGGGCCCCGGGGACGAAAATGCCAATAACTCTCAGACCGGGCGTCCGATCGACGCGCCGTCTGTTGCGTTGAGTTCCTGTTGACGATACGGAACTTTTGGATACATCAACTCTGGACTTTGTGTCAGTTGATGTTTCAGCCTCTCGGCTGGTGGAGCGGATCCTCCGAACGAGCTTTCTGTGTGCGGGAACCCTAGTGCTGGTTGCGACTGTTACTGTGACTACTACTGCTACTACTGCTACTGTGACTGCGATGACGACAGTAGAGAGATCCTGTGTGGATTCGACGACGACTACAGCACTCAGCGATCCTACGTGGATCAGTGCTACAGGTCCTGTGTGGGCCCGATCCTGTGTGGATTCGACGACGACGACTACATCACTCAGCGATCCTATGTGGATCAGTGCTACAAGTCCTGTGTGGGCCCGATCCTGTGTGGGTCCGATCCTGTGTGGGTCCTTGCGCTCAGTGGTCCTGTGTGAACCAGCGCCTATAGGTCCTGTGTGGGCCCGATCCTGTGTGGGTCTTTTGCGGGGGTTAGTTACCTATCGATCCTCCGTGGGTCCGACGACTTAGATGGATTAGTGATCATCTTTATCGTCCTTTGAAGAAGTATACCTGTGTGAGCTGAATCCTGTTGTTTTCCTATGTGGATTGTGTTGTGCAATCCTGTGTGGATTATGTTTTACTTTCCTGTGTGGAATACGTTTACTTTCCTGTGTGGACTGAGTTGTACTTGGGCTCGGAGGTTGGAGCGTATTTGAATTGATGACTTAGGTATATGTATGGGCATATACCTAAGCAGTGTCAGTTGTTACTTTGTGATTGTACCTTTCTTTGTGGTTTATACTTAGTGGATTTGAGAGACCTTCAGGGGTCTCGGGGTCCCTACTGAGTAGCTTATACTCACCCCTGCAAGGGCATTGCCCGCACTACGTTGTGTTGGTTGCAGACGACGGACAGCGTTGACCTTAGCTGGGGCTTGCAGAGCGGGACGGTACCCGGAGGTGGACCACTGGGCGGGACGTACTCGGAGCGGACGGCGGGACCCGTGGAGCAGAGGAGCTATCTGTACCCACTCTTCAGGTGGGATTTCTAGTGGACAGCTCGGAGTAGCGGCTTTTACTTTTCAGTTGCTGTTTTCCCTTTCGAGTTTTACTTTACTTTCGGTTTGGGTTTGTATTCTGGCCCATTTACTTTTCCGCACTTTCAGTTGTACTCTGCTTTTGTTTAGTGTTTACTTTCCGCTTGCTTACTCTGTGGTGTTTGTTTACTTTTCAAAGGCAATTCCTTCCCTTTTTATCGGGATTTACGCCTTGGTGCTAGTCTCCAACCCCTGGCCTATGGAAGGCGGGCTTGGGGTAGTCACGGCATGGACCCCGAGGGCGGGTCGTGACATTCTCTCCTCAATCTTGAATGACCCCATGTACCTAGGCACCAACATTCAAAATATCTGAATTTGAAGGTGAGCCAACCATATGGTGGGATATCATTATGCGCATCTAAATCAAATGAAATCCATCTTACATATCCTCTATGACACAGAGTCCTAATAGCTCACATTCCCTAGCCTCCAACCAACACAATAGAGATATACATTGTCTCGTATAAATTACCTCAAAAATATTCCATCTGAATCATATCTATTAACTATTATTGTAAGAAAACTCAATGAGTGATAATTTTTTTCCTCTAATACACCACAATGTAGTTCATATGACCCAATAATTTTATCCAATACTTGAATCATACACTAAGACAACCCGTATGTTATCATGTAATAAGCCTTACTCAATAAAACATGGATACCTAGTGCCTTCTGTAATCTCTACTAGAAGCACGAGGTGAAATGAGTATCTCATAATGAAAATATGATTCACGGAACACCATGAAATCAATCTCTTTCCATGACATATAGTTGAACCAACTTTTCATCTACATACGATTACATGATCAGACCACATTGAGCTACATTAGTCAATAGATTCACTATGACTGAGATTGCATTCTAGAATAGGAAATGACTATAAAAATCCACTTGGATAGAAATTCCTGGCCATCACATATTTACTGGTAAGGAATTACACCATGAAATCCACCACTTCCTTTATCATCATCATCCACCAGTTCTACCTACAACGTTCACAATACATCTTGGCTAATCCCAGATACATTTCCCACACCTATGTGTTGAAATAATTCATAAATAATTCATGTTAACACATGAGAAACAATACATGAACACTAACAGAGAATATTCCATAGCCACCTATATAACAACCTGAAATTTACTCACCACAATTACAACATTAAATAAAACACAAACACTCTAGTTCTTATTAGTTTATCTCCGGTACCCAGCCCAAAATCATGAACTCAATCACAAATTAAGCAAGTTCCCACTGTCTATGAATATCATGTAACTCTATGTGCATCACTAGAATCAATGAAATCATTTTATATTTAGAGTTCAATTCCTGAACACCTGATTATGAGTCATTTGGATTTGAGAATCTACATCACTATTCCCATTTCATAGGGTGAAATCCAACACAAAATCAATGGATTGCTGGTACTAGAACCACCTTCATTGTCAAATATTAAGTTCCCTCTGATAGATGATATTATTTAAACACTATGTATCAAAAAACACCATGATACAGTCTCACAACAATTTGTGCCTCCAACACATTAAGCCATAAATTACAAAATCATACTCAAGATCATGAGTAGGGTAGTTTAATTCTTATGGACTCAATTATATTGACCTGTAAGATACAAATCGATCATCCAACATTAACACCATCCCATGTCAAACACAAAACACATTATAGAACACAATGTAATTTTTTGATTTATGTATGATTAGAATCGCTGTGGTAGTGAACCTATTCTTTAATTAATGAAAATAAAATCATCATTCATATTCCCACTCAAACATAACACCCTTCTTGGTAAATCTATAGTTTGGTTCTTCCAAATTGGAGAAATTCCTAACAAACCTATAGTAATAACCATCCAAAACTATAAAACTCTTGATATCAGAAAAACTCTTGGTCTTCTCCTATGACAGCACCACATGGACAATCTATTGGTCTTCTACAACACCTGACTAAGATAAGATGTGTCCCATGAAATGAAGTATCATCATCAAGAACAATCAATATGATATATTTTAGAAAATCTTGTGCTATCATAGCATAATCACGATGATGCGATGATGTTCGACATGATCGTCAAGGGTTTGTGACTATAGCATGATTTCATCAATAATGATAACCATGAAAAAATCAAAATAGGTGTGAGGTTTTTTATTAAATAGCACCATAATCAAAGCATACACTTTAGTGAAACCCAAAACACTCAAAAAAAATTCATATAACTCGTACAAACTATAGAATGTATTTTGTGGTATGTCATAACGTCAAACCCTAAACTAATAGTATCATAATCTCAAATCGATCTTAGAGAACATTGTGGCACACCTTTATTAATCAAACAGGTCATCAATTCTATGAATTGGGTATTAGTTCATAACTGTCATATTATTCAACTTCTTATAGTTCACACATAACATCAATGACCAATCGGTCATCTTAAGAAACATTATGGGTGATCCCCATGGTGATATACTAGGTCAAATGGATCCCTACCCCTCCAAATCTTCCTGTAAATCCTTATTATTATGGATTTCTCTATGCACCATCCAATATTATGGAATGGAAATTGGTTCCTCTCTAGTAAGAAACGTGATCATAAACTAAACATCTCTGTCTTGAGGCATCCCATAGGAATTCCTCTGGAAACAGATCCCAGAACCTATCCCCCAGAGGAGGAATACATGTTTCTACACTTCTCCATAATCAAGAAAAAGTCATGCCACATAATCTTTGAGATCTCTCAACTAATAAAAAAGTCCATGGATGGCCTTCTAGAACATACCACTCCACAGTAAATGCATAAGTGTATCCACTGGGAGACAAAAAACATCCCCGATATCGATAAAAATCAATAGAGGCTTGATACTCCCACAACCAATCCATACTAAATATCATGTCAAAACCTGAAATCTACAGAAAGAATAGATCCTATAGGAAATGAAATCCAAAAACATCTGAGGCTCAAACTTTAAACAACCTTATATACTCATCTTTCACACCCAAATGAGTATCACATGACTTAACTCCATATGCACATTCCATAGTTAGGACCGAAAATACTACGAACTGTGCAGAAATAAAAAAATGGAGAACATGTTTCAAATAGATAATTTGAATGTGTGTAAGCTACAAGATTCATACCTTGAATGGTAAAATTTCCATTATCCCATCCTCCATGTGTAGATTAATCTACGTTTAGATGGAATGTCCCTCTATCATGAGATCCTGCCTGAGTACCCTACATTGCTCTTCCTTGATGGTACGAATGGTCTATCCTTAGAGTTCCAAGTACACTGCCACTATAAATTTGACTTGAGGAGCTCCAACAAACTACATGATATGGGGTAATAAATCCTTAAGTTCACTCTACACTAATCTATTCCCTCCAACACTTTCTGTCTATTTTTGGTTCCTATAGAACATCTACCCATGGCCCATCATGCCATATTGTCTCTACTCAACATGTGGTCTGGAACACTGACTACACATTTTTACAATCATTCTTTACTAGTAGATTAAATATTTTCCTTAACCTGATAGACTATTTCTTTTTTCATGTTGGGATTTTCACCACTACCCTAGTGGAAGTTCTCAAAATGATTCTTTCTACTATCATAAGTCACCCCACTAGTTCACCCCATCAGAACTGCATGTCTGCTTGAGGAGTCCTTTTTGAGGATTCCATATGAGATGAGGGCATGCTCCTTCACCTCAGAGAACCTCTTCTTCCAAATGATGTATACCTGGTATCAGGCCTGCATACTCCATTACTGACATATTATCTTACATTAGACTCATAAAATCCAAAAGAATCACCTAAAAGTAGGATTCTATGTAGTAATTATCTAGGAGTTATTCTTGAAAACTCATCCACACCATTCCCTCTTCTTGCATGTTCTAATATAAGATATACCATCATCACTTTGCCTTTCCCTACAACATGTAGGATGCCAAAATAACATTCTATTAATATGGAGTCCCTAGATGTTCATTCATTGAATGTATAGAAACTATCCAAACTCATTTCCCTCTGGCCCCTCCCCTGTAATGTTTGGATGGTGTTGCAACTAAAACCCCCTTTTAAATTCCAACATACTTTGTGCGAACCACCACAAGTATCATTACTTCATCTTCATAAAATTATCAATGTTCTCACAGAACTAATCTTCACTATTATCCTACACCTTGGGGAAGTTTTTTTCAAATATTGGGGATGCATTCTTGGTAACATCCTCATATTTCCCAACTAGCACAATCCATCATGGGGGGGTTTACCTACATTTCCTAAACAATAACTTTGTAGAATACAACCGTTAAACATTCATTATGTAAAAAAAATTATCATCACTTGACATAAAAAACAATTTACCATAAAATTCCCATTGGGATTATTTTTATCTATACCAATACAATTAACCATCATTCCAAAAGCGTTTGATAACACTGGGTCAATAACTCACATGCTCACAACCCCCTCCATTTATACTTTTTTATTACAATTTATGTATCCCAATTTACTCCAATAACATTATAACTAACATACTTGTATTTATTAATACTTATTATTTAATTATTACATATCATTAAAATTTTCTTTTTAATCATTTTTATCATCCATGTAGACATCATTTCACTATTTTCATGAAAAAAATTCATTATAATCATTATGTCCCTCACACTCAACCTTCTTGTGTGTCCATCTATGATGCATGTCACTTATGTTCATAGGAGCCTAGAATTATGAATGAATTCACATCCTCTGGTCAATTCATCCATGGGAAACATTCCACAAATCTATCACATCACATCGCATATGCATCACCCAATGGTGAAATATCATCAAATTTAATTACACACAACAAGAGAAAAAATTCCCTCCCATAGTTACTTGGATTCTACCATATAGTTAGGTTAGATACTCCCAAAAATGATCTCTTTTACATGGATAGAAACAATATTAATATCACGCATACCATCCCTAAATAGTAATAAATAGAAAAGAACAAATATGATACCACATTATAGCATCATTGACCTGGCTGCCTCTAAATTGGTGCCCTGATTCAGGTCATCACATGACCCCAATCGTGCCTCCCTATATGCCATAGGTTTTTAACTAGCAGATATGGTCTAGATTATTCATCTCATAATATTGGACCCTATATACTAGTGTAATCCATTGTATAACACAATATAAAGAGCAGAAACAATAAAAACCCAATATTATGCATTGGAAAAGATCACCCAAATTAGGAATAGAAAACTAGTAATAGTAAATATTTCATGTCAGGCTACAATTCATTGCGAAAAAAACTCAAAATAAAGACAACAGTGGAATCCCCAAAATAGACAAGAATCTATTTTTCGAACCTCATACATTCATTTTCCATTTGTGGCTAAACTCCATGGCATAGAGCCATTTCCCTTGTCCTGAACTGCAAGAATAAAATCATCCCTTGTTCCTAATAGAGGCCCAAGCAGGGTGTGTGTACAACTCAGTAGACCAAAAACAAAAGATTCTACAAAATATCATACTGAACAAATAGTTCATGAATGTATAAATAAATGGGGGTAAAGTTAAAATAGTTTTGGTCAACTCGTTAACCTTTTTCTACATTTATATTACTATTATGATTATCATTACATGTTCATTGTGATCCTCATATCCTCATGCTGTTCATAATCAACATATAATATATGAGTTAGACATTTACCATATTCACAAATGATTCATGACAGTTTTCACTGTGTATAAGATAAAAGGGTAAGTCCCTATCCTACTAGGAATGATCATAAAATATTATCACCACACATGAAATGGATACCCAGAATATTTATTTTTGTTAAATACAACCATTTGGGCATAAAGAATCAATTTGACACCCCAACCCATGCATTCCTGTGTAGGATAGAGCATTGTTCCAACCATAACTATGGGTGGAGCCTCGGTCCTTAATCCCACCTTCAATCAATGTACACACATATATATTATCCATTAACCAAATTTTACATATCATTACCAATATAACCATTAAATATAACATAAATTCTTTACAATGGTCAAAATATGATTCAATGTTAATCCATAACCCCCACCCAAAGCCATTTTTTGGTACATAACCCAATAACACTTTTTTCCCAGATTATCATCCTATTAACTGTATTCATACATCCACAAGCCATTATTCATCCTATGTGTTATCATTTCACATACACCCATATTCATTGGGTTTTCAAAATAATTTGTTGTCCATAATGCACAACACCTATTTTACTAAATTAACCAATTCATATTACTATGTGAAATTATCACTAAAGCTAGTATACAGCATATGCACATGAAAATAATTAATTTCCACTCTGATTCAATATTTATACATTATAATCAATTGTTATAAATTATTACAAGTAAACCATGTTCATACAAAGATATATAATATGTTCAGAAATTTATGGTGCACCCAATGGGTGGTCCCATAAAGGTCAAGTCATCTTACATCTGTCTTATGTGGACAGTGATGATATCCATTAAACATCTTTAACCCCTGTAAAAAGAAATTAATCAAAGGATTAATATCTAAAAAGGGTTTGATAATAAAATAAACCCAAGAATACACAAATATAAAAATAAAACATTGGGGTATAACTTGAGGACCACAATACTTGGATCTATTGAAATATGCATACCAAATATTGACCTTTGATCCCAATTAAACTCCCCATTGAAGCCTAAACCAATATATCACTAGAAAATAACGTTATGTGAGAATTGAATGGAGACAATGAAAGAATATGACCCGTAAACCAAAAAATATAATCTATTTGAAGAATCATCCATACCTGTATCTTCATTCCAAACCTGATTTCTTTGAAAATAGACTAGGATAGAAGGATAATCACCTCTTAGATGATATCTAATGTGTGGCTCATCACTAGGGTTAAATGGAGTAAGAAAGAGAAAAATCATGAGTTGGGGTTTAGAAACATAAAGTTGATATTTTTTAAATTTTACCACATTACTAGTGTTCTGGTTTACAATCACTACTTTCCAAAATGTGCGCAAATTATGCGAGAGCTACTGTCCCATCATTCCCCTTTCTCACGGTTTCCTAGGAATTCTGCACTATTAAGTTAACAGTGTGATAATCATGTGAAAGATACTATCCAAGGTTGCATAGTCACCTGGGATGATCCACATAGTTTCCACTCAACATGTAAAAAATCTTCTACATGCCCAAAAATTCAGTTTCACTCCATTTTCAAGTCACGAACCCCCAAAATACCCACCATACCTTCACATGAACATTGGGGAATTATTATTTGACAAAAATGGACATAAAATATAATACGATAAAATAAATAATATATGAAACATTACTAATATTAAATATTATCATAGTGTTTATATTTTTTTATAATATCAATTTCGAGATTATCTCAATCACCTCAATAAAAATTATGTTGATTATTCTGTTAGAAAATAGTAGAAAATTAGTTTGAATTTGACGATATTAACAACTTAATTTTTTAAAAACATACACATGAGTGGGGAGTAAGGTCATTCCATAAAAATATTGATTCATGTGATAGAAAATTTACGAAATTGTAAAAATTGATTAAGGGGAGGAGAAATGGGAAGCTACATTCATTGAATTTTTTTAGTTAATATATGAACATTATCATTAGTTTCCTTGTTTAATATCCACAACCTGAACCCCTAGTGATCCTGAGATTGCAATAAAATATTAGCATCATCAGATAATCTCATGAATTCCTTGGATGACCAGCACATGAATTCAATATTGATATGAAAAACTGGGAAACGTTCATATAACCCAGTCACATGAACCCTTTAAAATATTTTGATCACATGAACCCGTGTAAGGTTTGCTATATATGATGTGTTTCCATGAAAATAATTTCAACCCATGTACATTCACAAACCTTTTCATTGAAACCCAAAAGATGTGAGTCATCAAAATAATCCCTTATTCATGGACTTATCCTGACATGAATTCCATTACCCATATGGTAATGTATTTATCCCTTGGACATGAATCATTGACCATTGGATATGACATATTTATCAGATGTGTGATACTAGACATGTTTGAGAGACCAAGAAATTTTAATTTTTTAACACCATTAATACTCATGTGTACTCACTGGTCTCATGATTACTTCATATGTCCATCAACATTCCAACCTTGATCACATTAAATGCACTAGACATATCATCTTTTGTTATGTGATGATCAGTTGACATGATACCTTTGATCATTGGAAACACCTTGGAAATGTAAACTTATAACATGGGAAGCACCATGGGCATGTAAAATAAATCATGTGAAGCGCTTGTGAAATTTTATGTAGGCCTATTAGAAATATGAGGTAGAAACTCTGGACATTAAAGAATACACCCTTGGATATTCATCATTGTTCAAAAGATATACATGGTCATATTCTACGTTAACCCCTGACCATGAACCACCATTTTATTAATCCATTTACTATGGAGTTTTCATTAATGGGTTAGGGTTACAAAATCATGTAACCATATTTTTGAAATGCTCTAAAAAGGGCCGTACATTATGACATACGAATTAAATCGACCTTTATAACCATCATCTAAATTTATCCATCATATAATAGGAAATTATTACGCAACATTGGAATCAATCCAACAATGAGTCCAAATATTTTTTTGAACCCCAAGGATAATAACAATGACTTCAAGCATAATCACATATCACCACCCATCATAGGGTTGTGATTTAATAAACATCAATGAATCTAATTATTAATTAATAAAGAATATGTATAACACATATCTAAGGCCTGAGTCCTAATATATATCCACCCATTTATATGTTTGTCTATTTTTAAAATACTTTTAAATCATTGGTATAAATTATCCAATAAATTTACCAATTTAAATATTCATTATCATATGTTAAACATGTTTATAACTTGGAACCCTATTATTTTATATCCCCGATAATTCCCTCATGTACCTTAAACACTTCCCCAAGATATAGAGAAAATAAAATGTAAATAATATTATTAGTTTTATAAATATTATATTTTGGATAGGTACATATTTACTAAGATACATACCATGTTATCAATGAGATGGTTAATCATACCACAATATATAATACAACAATGCTTGAGCCCCATAAAAATTTTCTATCATGAAGTGTTTCTAATCATCAATAATCTATTTTTTATCATTAATATAATGAATCATGTGATATTAGGTCAGAGTGATTATAATACCAGTAGTATGATTTAGATTCCCCTTGATTTTTCAATTCATTATTATGTGTTCCTAATTATATTTCATCTTCACTCAAAGGGTCATTATCATGGTGTGGTTGTGGATGATTTCATGGAATGCTTATCTCTTATTAAAAGCCACTATTGTGACAACATATTGGATGAAAATCTACATTCGTAAAGTAATATAGGCTCTGATTTCATTTTAATAGGATATTTAGAATTCCTCCATATGTAATACACATTATATGTACATCATTAATGCATAATGTAATACATTTTGTGTATTCCTTTAATTTGACTATAAACTATGTCAAATTAAGTATGTGGGTCTGGATTCAAATTTCAACACCATACGTAGGACTCCATATAGAGGTTAGATCACTTATACATGAAACAACTACCTCCATAGATTGGGATAAAATATAAAAATCCAAAGAATTATTAGAATCTATTGCATCATAAATATATTATTGAGTGATAAAGATCATGTAGTACACCAAATACTTTACATTAATAAATATCTTTGATCATGTAATTTTAAAAAGGGTAACTACTCTCATATTGGGTTTTGGGAAGGAATCCCCATCATATATTAAATCAACATGAGAGTCACAAATTAGGAAATATTTATTTATAAATGAGTTTGATGATCCAATTCCGCCATCTTCTCTAATAATGTGCACTCCTAAGATTCACTATGTTTGAAACAAAACAATTGAACACCTACAATTGGATTGTAGGAACAAGAATCATTAAATATTGGGAAATTAGTGGTTGTTTTTGTTAGTGATAAAAAAATGGTAATTTATATTCTTTCTTTTTTATACCACACTCAATCACCCAAAATCTGGAATTTTTAGAAAAAATATGGTGAAACCGACATGAATTATATTAAATATACCATCCCTTACATGGAATAGAATGAATAGATATAGAAAATCTAATGGTATAATTTTTTACATATTTTATAGGAAACAATATGGTGTACCTGAGTTTAAATCTATTTAATAATTCAACACTATCATGTGTATAAAAGGTTATATTCTCCATTTCCCATAAAAATATTATTCATCACATTTTCCACGCAAATAAAATGGTGAGCTTGAGATAAAATATTTTATATATGTTTAACCTATCATAATAAATGAGACCACCTCATTATCATTTAATAGTGAATTAAATTGGTTGGCGATGAACTTCTATATATGAAGTAATAATTAAAATGTGCCTTGTTTCCTCCAAATGCCTCTAAAAACATAATAAAATCTAAATAGAATAAATTAATGTCTAAATATATTTTTATATAATTAGAAAATTTTAAAATATAAGTGTAAAGCCTCCTTTATATTTGAAGTCATATCTACCACATCAGTATTATGCATCATCCACGATTTAATAATTAGTTTTGACTACATAATGTACTCTTTCATCAAATAAAAAAATTCATTGGATCTTCATTAACATCATAGTTTTATATAACCATTTAAATGGACCAATACTATCCCAGGTGGTGAATTTTTAGGACTTGTAGTTGATTTATTATCATAAGGAATCATTCAAACTATATTTCAAACAATTGGACGCAACACATGTTCCCACATTTAACAGTTTCGGCTAATTATCCTTAAAGATGTGAAGAATTATCATTTCCTATATCATTGAAGAGGATGAAGAAAATTAAATTATCAAATTAACCACTTCTGATGTTCCTCGGTGGGCCCATATCCATTCCAATCATCATCATTGTCATATGAAAACAATTTCATATGGATCTTTAATAGATTTTTTTCCTTCCCCAATAACACAATCATCAGAATCTAATTTGAGAAAATACCAATGGTTTCTAAATAATGATGTTACAGAATAGTTTTATAACAATGTTATCGCCAATGTATATGAGGACCATTTGTGTATCATGAACGTGAACCCAAACAAATCATAGTTCATCTATAACCTGGAACATAAAACAACACCAAAATTGGACATGGATATTATGAAATCCTAAGGAGACCCTTATCCACCGGGAGGGGACATATTTTTATTATATAGAACCCTGATATTATATTCATTATTTTAACTGACCAGAAAATGATAAAATGGTATCCCACACTCTAAAGGTTAAAACACATTTAAACTAACCAAATAGTACATTGGTCATTATCCCACTATAGGACACCTCAATAACTGAGTGATCAAAATAGATATTCTATTGAATAAAATAACTTCAATACATATAACCCTATAAATTTAATATTAAAATAAATATTATGAATTTTCATGCCATCATGAGGATCATACTAATTATTATAATAATTCTATCATTGTCCAATCATCCATGTCAAAATTGGTTCTCTAACATTCACACCCATGCATACGGAAAGAATGGCATGGTGATTGGTTTCATGATTCTACAAAAGGCACTAACCACACTATTAAACCATTAAAATGCATTATCAGTGAGAATATACCCAATGTAAATAAATAATTTATTATCTAGATTCCACAATGAGAATCCAATCATCATCCACCCACCAAATAAATAACAATGGAATGGGTGTTTTGATGAATTATGCTAGATAACCTCGTAAGGAATGTCAATAGTTTTTTCTGGATGAATATGTTATCTATATATAAATAGAGAATTAGGATCTCTAGGAAATTATTTTTTTAAATATTCAATGGTTGTTTTTCATATAAATAAATACTATAATATTCATAGGTTTCCCTATTTATAGTGACGTTCCTTAGAATACAAGTATATGAAATTTTTTATATTATTCATTTAATCATCTTGTAATAACCAAACATCGATCCAACTCATGTCATCAAACCAGTATTACAGAATTTTCATATTATCCTGACCCCAATCCTTGAGAGATAATGAAATTCCATTTTTACACACCCTAGTGGGTGGTCCCTAGATACCATCCAACCCCAGCAGTTTCCCCATACCATATAATAATTTTGGGTTCCTTCGATCATTGGGAAGAGTCTAACTCATCCAAGGACCCCAATGCTTCAACAACTACATTCAATCTAATAAATAAAAATGATCAATTTCATGATATCCAAGCACATCCATATACCCATCATAGTATAGTTATATGAAACATGTATAGGGGAAGTAGAATTGTAACCCACCTCATGATAGAATCCTTGTAATAGTATATTATTTCCTTATAAAATATATCCCTAGGTAAATTGACAATTCAATAGGGAATGATTTTATAGTAGTTAAAAAAAATAAAAAATATAATAGGGAGGGGTTTATATGAAATGATAATAACATCCCATACCACTGATGTCATGGGTATAAGGAAAATAGTTTTTCTATACTTAAAGTATAACATTATAAAAACAATGATTAGTGGATGTTTATACCACTAACACATGAATCCAAACTCCAAAACTGTGAAAACAATTAATTGGATATACTATTTTTTCTACATAACATGAACCACATTTATAATAGTGACGAATGACCATCCCTCAAATCTATATCAATCGTGGTATATTTCATTATGACTATGTATAAAACCATAACCTTCTTATGTTTAGTATAACAGGAATATTTTGAGATCCTATGTGCCATGATAACATGGGATGAAACCATGAATTACCACATGAATCAATATAATTATCAACCAATCATAGGTAATATGATTGAAGGATACATTTTCATAAAAACATTTCTAGTATAATAGGTAAATGGAATATTGATAGTGATATAGGATCCAAAAACTCATGCAATAAGAAATAGAGTCATCAAAGATCATTCTGAAATTCCACCATCCTAACAAGTTGTGGAAAAATTGTTTCATTGTTTAATGACATTAAACTAAAAAATAACGTCATAATTTCATAATGATAATCAATATTATAATTCCCTAATAATTTTAATTTAAATTACATGACAATTTCATAGTCATAGGATATGATACTGGACAAAAATATCATTTAAACATTATGATTGAAGAATTGGACAACACCATTACTTTATGTTGTGAAACTACATGGAACATATCCTTATTAAAAGTTAATAAAAATCAATTTTATGGAGATATTGTATGTATCTTGTGGAAAATATAGTGGTCTAGAAAGACCACATATATGATATAATATTGATCCCAAAATATCATCAAACCAAAAATGGAAATAATGTTCATAATAAGGGAATTAACAGATATTTCACCTCGGAATACACTCATATATTAGAATAAAGGAAATATCACTAAATGGGAAATGTAGTATACTAGAGGTTGTATAATAATTATGCAGCCCTAAATAAAAAACCATCTGTCATATTCCTAAAATAATCAGTGAGAGGGCTCATATCATATCTCTCCAAATCAAAGTCTGTTATCATATCCAGGACGTGTGTATGGGTTAGGAACATATACACTCCACCTTCAATAATACCGTCAATGAATTTTGAGTGAATTAGGAGGACATGGGGGGGGTAACACATTCACACATCATTCAAATACATCAACCAACATATCCATTTAACTGAAATTATGTTGGCATAAATTTCTTCTAAAAACATTCTAAAGTGATAATAATTTTTTTACAGTGATATCAAAGCTCCACCAATACATTTTGGGTATTTAATGAGAACATCTACACATTCCAATCCCAATATCTAGAGCATCCTATTGGCATGATTACCATGAATTTGTATCTAATATGGAGAATGTGAACATTACTAGTCATATTCAAGATGTGAATCATCATATTCAAGTAAAGATAATGTCATAGGACTTATCTCATACCACCATTTTAACAAGTGTGCATCAAATTAGTGTGAAATTCACCACATTATAGGAGTGCATTCCATTCAATAAAAGACTGTTACATACTACGAATACCCAAGACTGGTCTCATAGACCAACTCCAATAAAAGACCTTCAAAATTTTATAGATATTTATAAATTGTACACACATATTCCATCCAATTAATCATCTCAATATAATCATTAACCGTAATGGAAAAGGATCACATCTATTTTATTATTGACAAAAGAATCCACTCCTGTAATTTACAGGGCATACATGTTGGGGAAGAAATTACAACATCCATTTTATAAATATTGTGATATATATTGATGGGTAATGAACATTTAATCCATTTATATGTACGTTCTTCAATATAGGTTGACCAAAATATCCTAAAAACCACCTCGATGGAGGGTCATAATCTTGTACAAAATTAAATTTTTCTAAAACATACATAATTAGATTAACATTAGAATGTTTACATCCTAATAGAACTCGAAATGTATTAATATATTTCTTAATCATCATTCAACCAACTCTCATTCATATTCAACCACTAAAAGAAGTTCAATATATTTCGGGAATGACACATACTTGGTTGTACATTATATCAATGCTTAATTTTAGTGTTAATGAGACTATACAGACACATATAAGTAAATCCATATTGGTAAAAATACTTTTCGATATATTAATATTTTAGTAGACCCATTATTTTACTCCTCATCATAATATAGAGAATGATTATAAGATAAATATTATGGAATTCATTTATTGAAAACGTTCACCTTATAATATCCCCCTAGAAAACTAAATCATCAAATTTTTTCTGCAACTATCATATAGAGTTAATCTAAAAACAACATTGATAACTTTATATCATACCTCATCATATATAAGTACCACATCACCCTGGTCAGTATAAGACCAAGAGAATAATCCACTATGTTCTAACTAGGTTGAGGTGATTAACATTGAAGAAGAAATAAATGACAACGGTATATAGAGAGAGGTTTGCATACTGAAAATATAAAATATTTTCCCGATATCTATGTTTTATTATGTGATCCAAAATAGTACATAATTGGTGTGAATTACTATTTTATACAAAAATATATGGGTGATGTATAATTGAATTAATTAATGATACATCCCTTATCAAGGATACGATGATCACATATAAAAAAATAAATACACTATATTATTAGCTGAAAATATCTATGTTCTTTTTTCCTCATGACCCATTATGAGATGAGAATAACTCATTCATACTATTTCATTTTCACTACATTATAACAGAACTCTAATAAATGATTCCAAATCCCAATTAGATGTTCGAATTTGAGTGTGGGGATGATATGGTGCATTATAATTTACCCATTCCTAATTGAAAAAATGTTCCTTGAATATGGTTCCCTTAAATTATATAGGCACATGACAGGTCATGGGACCAAGTAACACACAATCCATCAATTGAATATGATTATATTACTACTTATTGAGGACTAAATGTGTAGTGGTCAATGTTTAAGGAACACCAAAAAATGATATCATGGGCCTCTTGAGGTAAAGGGACCATAACACCATAATGGAAATAAAGGACATGGATAAAACAAAAACTTCCCACAGAAAGTGAGAACCATCACAAGTACTCATTTAACATGTTCCACACATGAATGTGATTATGGAAAATCAATTAAATCACAATAGCAACTATCATTATAGTCATCTAATATCTAAAACATACCACAAGGATGGGGAATTTTTTCACTAACTCCACCCCTAGGTTAATCAAACCAAAAGAGGGTACTATAGAAAATGGAATAGGATCCTAACCAACCTCAACACATTTGGTTAGGGTCTTTTATTATCTCGATCTCCATCCCAAGAATCATTAGATATTAAAAAACATGATATGAAGGTTCTAATGATGGATCTGTATCAATCTAATCCCTATAGAATGGTTGAATAGGGGTATCATAGGATTTAGTCACCAATAACTCATTCATGAAATAATTCATTATTTACACATCAGTGATTTTACATCATTTAAAGTCTACTATACTTGAGTTGGATCCTTTCCAAAGAATTAAATGAACCCATCCATATGTGTCATTAAATTATGTACAAGGGAAACTTCGTAATAAGTAGATGTTTCTTTACTTCTATTAGTATACCAAATGTAGAGTCTCCATGATCTCAAATATGAATTCAATCTAAAAAATTAAAAAAAATTATCACCTCACATATGGATGAGTCCTACGTAAGGAATATTACATATTGATTCTAATGAAAAAATGGAATCCTTTAAATGTATGATATATAGAGACACCATAATATCCAATATTTTGCCCAACTAGAATATAAAATGAAAAATAAACACACACCATATGTATGTGTCAAATATTTATAGTGAATTTTTCATTTAAAATCATCATAATGGGTTATTCATTTTACCATATAATTTATAGTAATTCTAGGAGCTCAAATATTTTTTGTAGACATAACATAGATAAAAATGAGCTCCACCCTACAGATGTTACAGAATCATGGAGGGAACATCTTCAAGAACAAAATGTGGTGTGATTCTTATATGTATAAGACATGTAGTGATTCCTAGATCAAAAAACTTTTTTACTTCCAAAATATGATCAAAATGACCTATCTCCAATCCTTAACATGAGTAGCATGGAGTAATGTTATAT
Source organism: Viscum album (assembly GCA_963277665.1). Classification (NCBI taxonomy): domain Eukaryota; kingdom Viridiplantae; phylum Streptophyta; class Magnoliopsida; order Santalales; family Viscaceae; genus Viscum; species Viscum album. The sequence continues at coordinate 143,440,715 of OY728133.1, read as the reverse complement.
ATATGAACTACCTGCAGCATGATTCCGATGATTACTCGGTATATAGTGATGCATGGATCCGCTCTTTCGTCTTAGTGTTTAGTTTCATCACTCACAGTCATGTTGATACATGATAGGTAGATACATTAAGAGAATTAAGTCCATATTAAATTGTGGAAGCCCTATATTTTCTTTTTAACCTACTATCTCATGATTCTATATACTATCCAATTATCTATTTTATTCTAGACAAGCATGGGTCATGGGATATAAGTGAAATTCATATGATTCACCAAAATATATGACTAATTTATTTTTAATCCAATGATTTGGAGACACATCATAGTCAAATGAATTTAAATAGAATGGAAATTTCCTAGATATAAGATAGTAAATTTATTGAATATTTCGTAGTTGTGTGATTTCTACATTCATGACAATAACTCTTCATTTCAAATAAATCATCAAAATAATGTCACTGTATTAATAAATATCTTGTTTTCCCACTCACCATTATTTTTAATCAACACAAATAGGTGAAGCCGTAGGATTTTGAAATCCTTATTTAATCAAATTTTCTTCATAATATAAAATTATTGATTTTATAACTAGGTTAATAGTAACCAATTAACTAAGTTAATACCCTTACTTTTCATTCTAATGATCATTGGTGTCCCTAAAATTTGGTTAACCTTTCATGGATTTTGGTTACATGGAGTGGTTAATCCGAAAGGAACAAAATTTTTATTTTCTAGTGATTAAAATAATTCCCAAATCATATTCCTTATGGAAGTGTGACAACCACATAAAGATAAGTGTTATTATCATGATATCTTGGGTGTGTAATCCCTTCTATTAATAATTATTAACCCATACCTACATGTCTCCACTCATAACAGACTCATGTATTCTAGGGATATGAGTAACTCATCCAACAAAAAACTATTCAAAAGGATTCATCAAACATCCATGTTGATCATCTGTACATCATAACCATCACAAAATAAATATTATGATGTCACGTTACTATACACTTTCATTTTTTATATGTATCCCCTTTGATAAATTAATATTATTGATCTTAAAAATATCTTTGGACACACAATTTTTAATATATAAAAATAGTGTACCCCCATTTCATGTATGAATCACCTTGTACATTGACAACATATCTAAATAGTCCTCAATGGAAGAATATGTGTAATAAGTACATACTAATCCTGATGGAACCCTTATCATAATTGATGTTGAATAACACAAAAAATATTATCTTGTTCTTTGGAAATATTTTTTTCTTGACGGGAAATCTATATGTTTCATTTGTGGTAAATAACACGACGCCTAATAGATTGTTCATAGGATATGTTCTGTTCTGAGTGGAAATGACCACTGTTAACCCATGAAATAATTTTCTAATGATGTAGAAATGGTCCCATGAATAATTGAATTATCATTCCAGATATAGTCACAAAGACATTATTTCTTTCTTCCTTTTGCACATCTCCAAGAGGGATTGATAATATTTTATTGTTTGACAGATTTATATTCAATATATAATAATAAATAATATAATATTTATATTTTTTTATCCAAACTATATTTTTATGGATATATTTTATCACATGATATGTAGTGATGCCTGAGTATTCAATATTGTGTCCATATTCGATTTAATTGTAAAATTTTCATTCCATACATTATAATTTAGGTCATGCGGGGATGTAATCTAATTAAAACATGTGTCTTCATTATCATTCCCCTTGTATATTTAATTATCAATATATTTAACTTTATAACACAACCAAAAATCATTTCCTACATGATATCTTCATCCATGTATAATACTTAGTGAACATGCTAGACAATGCCTAAGAGTAATACATCCCACTTTCACTACATACCATAATGTACTCTCTAGGGAAAATTCATCTATGAAACATTATGTGCCCTGATATTCATTCCCTGTAAATACTTAGTTACAACTAGATATCATATTCAGGAACATCCACAACTAATTCCTCATTTTATTACAATATCCATTTAAAATACTTTGCTAGATGAGTATCCATTGCCTCAGAGTAATTATTACCTCCTTCCTCTCACATGAGCCTGATCTATGTATGGAAATTTTATTTGATGAACTACTTAATGATTGAATGATACACCAAAAGTTTATTTAATTAAACAAGGCTCTCCAATTTTGGGCCAATCCATAATTTAAATATGAAATAATGAAATTAAAAAACATTTCCTTACATCTTGATTAGACATTCTCAATGGATAATATAATATGAACAATTTGTGACATTATTCATATGTTATAGGACACATAGTGGAACCTCGATCCTCAATTTCATTCCCATACATGTTTTTTGATCAATCTAAACTATGTCTCTTGATCAGAACAATATTTTTTGGGGGATATGGCTTGTTAGGAAATGTGGATACACCCAATTACTCAATATCATGCAACCCCACATGGCATAATCAACTTTTTTGGTGTTCCCTATTTTTCAATATGGAAATTAATAATTTAATATTAGGGAACATGGAATGTCCCTTTTAGAATTTAGATCAATGCATATTATATCAAAATATACACACAATAATCCTTGTCTCAGGACATCAAACTAAACGAAAATATCATAGTCACATGGTTTTAAACTGCATGAAAACATTCTTGTTTTATGAAAATAGACTACATGAAAATAGATCTTCATGTTTTACAGAGCATACCTATAATGAATGATCACTCAAGATTCACATTTAAATCCATTCACTAAAAATTGTGTTTAATACTTTCTGGAACAACCCCTAGGATGTTCAAATACATTTGGAAACTTTCATTTAACATTAACCAACTATATATCTCTGATATCTCCATTGACCAAACCATGTCCTAATGTTAATTTCCTTTATGTAGAGAAACATAGAACATGAGACCCATACCCTTGTTTTTCCATATATAAATTGGTAATTTTGACATCATAATATAAAAGTACCAATATTTTATTTCTCATTTTGTTACTTGATGCCATATATCACCCACCTGGTCGATTCCCTAGTCATATAGTATAGGGACCCATAAATTTTGGATATTTTATCTCATCTACATGGGGTATAGGATCTCGGTTATTATTAATGCTTGACCAGAACACTATGGTTTTAACTAGCCGTGGATATAAGTATTATTTTTAGGATTTAAACATCCCACGACCCAACATTTCAAGTGGATTTGGAATCAATTATTCACAAGTGTTAATCATACCCATTTTTTATGAAAGACTATAATATCACATTATTATACCCCATCATCCTAGGGTATGCATTAATATAAGAAAAAATTTTCAATAGTTAATAATTACCCTTATATATAATCCATAATTTTGTTATGTTAATTTTTATGAAAATACCCAAGTCATGTGTAATTAAACAAAATGACAAATGGTCTATCTTTTATGACATAAAATTTCATAGGGTAAAAAATCATACCCATAAATATATGATAGCGATGAATGTTTTTCCTCTATATCATTATTAAAAATTGATATTGCGTTTTTCTATCTGTGATTTTGATCTATATAGATGCTCCTTAGATTAAAATGGTGTTGAGGATCACAAATTTAAGAGGTAATAAAGATAACCTCCCTACATATAAGGTTCATATATATTGTGAGTTATTTTGGAAATGAACTATATTTGTTTTCTTTCATGAACTATTATGATTTGTAGTAATGCACAATTATATTTCTCTAGTCCAATAAATTGGTTAATAATTATAACAACCTTCTTAGATTCATCATCCATAATTATATTTTTCTACATTGGTTGAACAAAAGACTCTAAAAATACCCCCACCATTTATAGAATATCCCAATATGATAGTTAATCACCTCTAAAGTACAATTAACATAAATAGATCTTTCAACTGAATATAAGTGGATGACCTCCCCTAAATGGGAATCATTCCTCTATAGACTACATTTGATTAAATTATATACATAATAATCTATATAAAATTGTTCACAAGTACAATATTTTTACCCATACATAATTAATAAAGAAATTCCTAGGATTTCAAGCCATAGAAATTTAGTATTCCAATAATCAACATTTCACTGTGTAAGTAATTATCCATATTAAGGATGGATGAGAAATATAGAACCAATTGTCCTATGTAAGTATTATATCATTGAAAGGCTTCTGTGAATAGGATATAGTGCTTCCTATGGTGGGATCTATTATACATATACACACTAGTTATCATTAATAGGGAAGAATTATCCCTCATGCTTCAAAATACAGTTGAATTGTGTAGGGATTATGTAAGGTTATTTATTATAATTTCTTGTTTGTTTTCACGCCATTAAAACATTATGGTTAACTATAAAGAATTCATACTCATCACATGATGTTAAAATGCATGACAGATGAATCCCACTACATGAAAAAAAATTGTTCAAACCATCTTCTATAGCCACTCAATTTAAAAATACCACAATAACATAACCATATTAAACTAATGATTTGGTTCATCCATTAACTTTCTGAGAAGCTCAGTCCACAATTATCATTTCATTTCTTAAAATCATATGGCTTCTAAAAATCTTCTATGTTCTTAAACTGGAGAAAATAACCATTTTTATCATGTAAGAGATAGATATATTGAAGCATATTAGACCAAATAACTAGTGGAATCATGATCATGAATGATGTTACTTTTGATGGTTTTATTACAAATAATCATCTTGGTCAATTTCATAATCATAGAGTTATTTTCTATCATCCTTGTAAGAACTGTCCCATACTATTATTCATGTACCAAGTACCATGATCCATGTTTTACAACATTTCCATCTCCTTCTAATATTTTTTCTAATGTATTCATTAACATGGGATTCTTAATTATGGTTTTTTGTAAAACACTATTAATAAAAGGTCTAAATGTATAATTACAATTAAATGTATAAACATTGGTCAGTGCTATACAACATTAAATGTTAGTGTATGATGATCCAAATTAGAAGACCATAAAATAATAGTGAATGAAACATAAAACAAGTTCGGATGAAATTTAATGATATTTGGTCTAAAAAACAATGTATACCATTTCTGAGATCCATATCAAATGTTTATAGGAAACAATTATAGGAGAAATAAAAAAATTACATTATTGGGAGGGAAATATTGTGGCCATATTAAAGGATTTAATATTATCATTTGAAAACCATGCCCATGAAATGTTTATAGTGATAATTATAATATCCACATTCTATGATAACTAGTTCAATATAATGGTACACAACTTTTTGGTTGCTGGAAAGATTCTATAATTTTACTTTTTCCATAATCTGCCTTCATTTAAATGATGTTTGAGATGAAACAACCAATTATTCATGGTGTTTATCATATATAAAAACTCATTGTATTGAGTTAATTCTAATTATTATGACCTATACTATATTGGAAACATGAAATTAGTTCTCATAATGAATTATATTGTGATTCTCTAGTGAATAACTCATCACCTCAATGATTTTTCATTAGTTATATTTTTTTTATGGAGGAATACCCCCCCATTAAATCCTTGAACTATTGTCTATGAAATCTATGATATTGGATTTCCCATTACTAATAGTTGAAATTTATCTTCTATAAAAAAATTATTTTCTTATATATTATCACGCACACACTCTATTTATGGTCCTTACTATCAAAGTTGATCAAAATCCTAGATGTTACATCACAATGTTTTATAAGAATTATCAAGAAAGAAATGCGGTTCTCCATATCCAAATATTTTCCTAGAACATATTACATTAACGAATATAACATGATGTAGTGAATTATATTCAAAATAATAAAATAGATCTACCCCCAACGTGGGAACATTTTTTTTTGAGATGGAACACCTTAAACTACATCAATTGATGGAACAATATATAAGATTACTAATTATAGAAATTGATTTTCCATCCTAAAAATATCATATATAATATCAATAATAATATTTGACTAACATTAAAAATACAATTTAAAGAGGAACAAATCTAACAATTCTGAAAATTAAAAAAGGGAACCATGTCCAAATGTCAACTATCACCATGATGACCATGAATATGTCTGATATATGAATCATTGAGCACAAATTTAATGGATAATCTCTAAAACATGATAGGTCAAAACCACTTAAAGGGAAACATGGGAATATAATGACATCATTGATTCTAATTATCTACATTTATGTCTTGGGAATTATTTAGGATTGAAAATCATAGAATGGACATTTTTTGTCTATAGAAAAAAATTAGTATAATAAATCTAGGACCAATTACCAAGGAAACAATATAGTGAATATAAATTTTCAAAAGGACCCATATAGGGCTACCTAATCCTCTATTTTTAGAGAATTACATGATGATTGAACCCTCGTGCAAGAAGATAATATTTTTATAGTGGTGTTATCTATGTGGCCTAAAAATTGTCATTAGATATTTATCTGAGTAGTATATCCATGAAAACATAGGTCCCTACCCAATATAGTATCAAAATTTGATGAAATATAATTTCCTATATATGAACTATGATTTCATAAGTGCAATAATCTTGGATTTATTCATCAATTTTCATATGTCCCATATGTCCCCAATGCATGAGATTAATCATTAGAGGGGGTTTATATATCTAAAATATGAATGGTAAGATTCCCATTCCATTGAGATATATAGAGATGTCAATGTTCTAAAATATAGATCTATCCACTCACATCTTTTTATCATATTCACTTTTCCATCTAGTAATGTGTATATACTTTTCAATTTAGGATATACATGCCTCGATTCATGATTCATCAACAAGGAAAACACATTCCTTTAACATATTACACATTATTTCAATCTAGTGTATATTCTCTCTGAACCCTCATTCATATAAGGTTGATATTTTCTATGGATGGACCTAAAACCCCTCTGTCAAAACCTCTTACGAAATCCAATAATTTGGATTAATAAATAAATCCTGTCAAATATTAACATCGATGTAATTTTTTTTCTAACATTGGATAAAATCACAATAATTTCATTATAAATAAATAAAATTTGAGGGGAATGATTTTTAAACCCATGGTATTTTAACTAGAACATTTCCATCCAATTTTTGAGATGTGTGAAGTGTACGAAAATAAAATTCTTATGTTGTGTAAAATAAATATCTTTTTGTCATAAATTACATAGAAGGATGTGTGGAAGTGTAATTATTGAAGAATATTGGTTGGTCATAAAAATTCATGTTTTTTTGGAATATATTATTCTTTTATTTTATTCTTCTTACATAGATTTGTATTATATATATTTTTCATGACTCTTACCCAAAAGATGATATTACTGGCATTCTAAATGAATTTATCAACTAACGCACATCTTGGAGTCTGCAGAATGGTTCACAAGAGCTATAACATCCATCTAGATGAGTTGAAATGAATAGGAGAGAACATATCAAACAATAGAAATATGTATGATGTGCCAAAATCTATAACGAAAGTTTGTGGTGTATCCTATTAGAGTTTGGGTGTAATATCTTGACATTTATCAATTATAAAGGCAATTATATTTCACAATAATGTATTGGTTCCAACAATAATAATGATTCTTAATGGATTTAGGTAGGTATTGGTGGTTTATGGGACTTTTTTGGAAACTGGGGACAGAAAATGATTGAATCAAATTGGGGTTCACAGTTGGTAGAAAGTGTTCAGCACAACCAACATGGATTCTCCAAATTTGTGACATGAGAATGTGTGGAGTAGGGCTCCACAAGACATCATTGAAATCACGTTAGGGAGACTGCATGATTATAAAAAATGTATCAAAAAATCTACAGAGTTATTTTTATTGGTTATGAAGTGTTACCTAACCATGCACGAAGCTCGTTTGGGGTGCCACATAGAGAAGAACCAGGTTCACTCTTAGAGAATGACTTGGCCCACTGTGTGGTTAATGGGTGCACCACAAACTGTGTGTGTGATTTTAAAAAACTACAATATATATTTTTTAAATTAAACCCTCATTTTACCCTCTATAATTCTAAAGAGGGCTCTCTTACTCTTCACACTAAATGATCAATCTCATTCTCTACATAGTTTTTCAAATAAATCCATAATATATCAACCATATAACAATTCATCAGATCCATTAGAAAGATGGAGGTATGATATTTTATCTTATTTCTTACCTTTCATGTTTCTTTTATTTTACTTTCCATTATATTGGCAAAAGATCATTTTACCCATTTTCAAACCATTTGACCTTTTCTTCGATATCATCCATTCAGTAACAAATTAATTTCTTAGCTTGCAGAGGGATGGACTGTGATTATAATGTAGGTGGTTTAGGTTTTTTATCCATGATCGGTTCCATCATATATCTTGTATCGTTGTGTAGGGAGATTGACCATTCTGAATATTCTCCATTTTCTAATCAAAATAAATAAAAGTCGTAAATATCCAATTATAATATAAGAAATTGGTGAATCAACCCCTTGGTTTGATCATGATGACTTATTCCACCCCAGTGGTTTTCTCCTGCTTAGAGTCGTTTTTTTCAATACTTTCTAAATTTTCCAATTCCATTTGTGGGTTGTCCTATCATAAATACCTAGAATAGATATTTTTTTGTAATGGGTGAATGCCATGGATTTTGGACATGGTATCAGCTACCAAGAAATGAAATGGATGGAATAAATGATTTATACAACTACTTATACATTATCCTTAATCAAAAAGTGGGTTGATTAAAATAATTATTTGAGAAAAATACCTATTATGATATAGATATACATGATTTATTAAATTCAATCACTATGGTGCTGATGGTGATACAAGGGGTTCAAAATTTAACACCCATTGAACGAGATTAACATTCCTTAGTTACATTTTGTTAATGATTTTTAAACACTCTGTTTGAGAAATTATCCATGCCAAATAAAAACTCACACAGAAATATTTCTTTTTTATGGACAAACAAAAGATACGTATTCCCTTTGGAAGACACCATGGATGTGAAAGATGGAACATTGGTTATACGAGGGTATGAGAGTTATAGGAGGCCCTACATGCGATACTATAGAAGGAATCCAAAGTTAGTTTCTATTTTCATCACACCAAACCTAGAGTGACACATGTGATCATATTCAAGGGTCATCTTGTATAGACTGTCTTGTAATTTTAATTATGTTTCTCCCACAAAGTAATATGTGGGATTATTTTACAATTTCCATTGATGGGATCATGGTGACTCTCTAAAATTGTAAAATGGATTAACTATACTAAAAATAACTGAAGTGCTTCCAAAAATAAAATGAACATTTGTATTTTCAATCTTAATGACATTTACTCCATTACAAATCAAAATCATGGGAGAAATCTATACTATTACAAATTATAAACCCAAAATACCTTTATATGTTTTCATTTATCAAACTCAATGGTTTTCACTAAAGAATGATGAATTGTACAAGTTTCATATTGGAACATGGTTTGGTTTATTTAATTATTTATTATATTCCTACATTGTTGCTTTTATATTGAATGATAAGGATTGATCAAGATATAGTTGGTGTAGGGCTATGAGGTTTTTTTATCACAACCTACTCAGGCCTCCTTTGGTACCCTATTAGACAAAATTATTTTAGTAATAGGAAATAGGAATCATCTCAATTTTGATGCTTGATTTTTTTTCTAGGATGGAGTATAGGTGTAGAGGAAATATCATATGCTTGGGATTATAGTGGTAACTCCTTTTTTTTAGTTTTGTATTTTTCATAACATGTGGTATATGCATGTACCCCATGTCATATGTGTACTTAATTTTGTAAAATATTTTTCATTCTTTCATAATCATATTGAATCAATTTATTTCCTCGTCACTTCTTATTGTTTATTTATCTTACATGTATTGTTAATAATGTGATTATACTATAAATATATTGATACTATTCATCTATAATGGTTTTATGGTCCAGTCATATATTTTATACTACTACTAGTTATTTCTACCTATATATTATTTCTAACACTTTGAATTTTGAGTTCATAGTCTACCTATATACATACCATAGTTCTTCTCTAGTTTTCTACATCTTATAGAATTTTGGGAGGTGTTTATGTGGTCTTTTGGCCAACAGACTCATGCCACTATATTGTAGAACACATAGTGTGGTTCTACAAAGAGATATCACATCTATTTATTCTTTTTTCAATCTTATTTCTATTTTATTAGAGACTAGGATATATGGATTAAGTAGTGATCATGTTCCTAAGAGATCCCACCCCATGTTGAGGGGAAACCTAGATTTACTGGGATGATTAAATTCTATTTGTCGCTTACACCTGTTACATTTTTTCATAATTCATCCATTGTGTGATTCATAAATTCTGTGTTGTTTCAATAGATGATATATTAGCTATTAGGGGATATTCACTATGGCCATAGTAAATGTGGGATTCAATACTCACTCATCGTAATTTGATCCCTCAGATGAAATTTTCATTAACTTTGGAATTCCATATCTTTATTCAATGTGTATTTCATGTATTGAATGTGATTTTTGTATTGACTTGTCTATTATCAATAGTATTATTGTAATGTAATCCATGAAGCAATAATTAGATCTGTTTACCAATAATTATACATTATTTTTTTTGTTCCATTGGAAATTTATTCAATAAAATGACAAAATGTGGCCTATTAATCCATGTTTCTAAGATTAAACATCATAATACTATTAAATGATGAGAGAATTTTAATTTTTAACTAGAATGGGCCTTTATACAATTGAATTGGGTTACCAATTAACTATAAGAATATAATAATAAAAAATAAGATTAAATTTATATAAATTTTGCTATATTAAAAAAAATGTTACCACTAAAAGATTATTATAAATGAAATGTATAGGGAGTTTTCATATATACCATGTATTTAACACTCTGTGTACCTTTACCTCTTTTGTGCCTTGCAACACCATGAACCTGGCCCGAACATAGTAGTTGGTAGTAGAACAAGTCTCTAATAGCCTTTCTATAATTTTTCTTAATAACCTAGACCGAACTCCTTCAACATACTAAGGGTTGTGACATGCATATAGTCAGGCCCTGTAAATATCATTTATGTTTCACATTAGTGTATATATTATATCCTATCTGAGGAGTATTCAAGGAAATTTTATAGTGAATAAACTAAATAAAACACTTATTATACAACATGAGTGTGTTGATCGGTATACTAATGAGGTGATGGGCTTGAATCCACACGTAATACCTCATGTATTTTCACGTGAGACAACGCCAATAGATCATCCATTGGGCACTGATTCTTAGTTCAAGTAAAATTTCATCTATATCATGAAATATTTATAGGGTTCTCATTGTCCCGCCTCTTCTATGTTTTACATGACCAGGGTGTTGTTGTAGAAATATCCTCCAACCTCTTTGGGTGATGGTGGACCTCTATCTATTGAGTAGTTTGTCGTTCTTGAGGTAGTCTGGCCACATATCTTAAGCATTAAAAATTTGTACCTCCTTATTATACATTGAAATCATCTCATGGTCATGGTTAATGCCATGTTTATGATGTATTACCTATGTTATAGGATTTTATTCCATGCCCATATTCTGTTATACAAACTATACATGTATCAACCACTCTAGTTTCATCCATTTTTGATACAGGTGGACCACACATTATTCATTTTAATGTAACAATTTGATGTCCAAGCCTAATGAGAAAGAATTATAATGGTTTTATGACTATTGACAAGACATTAGGATTTATAGATAATGATATATGCTATTTCAAGATGGTCCCCATGATATTGTTTGGTTCTATTGTATAAAGAGTCATTTCATTGTTAAGATAATGTGTTTTTCTATAATACTCGATATATATTGAATAGTTCCTTAATGATACAACGTTTAATTATATCACCATCAAGTATTTTTCATCACACACAAGTAAAAAACAAATATCAATATGGAGGAATTGGTTTTTGAGGATATTTTAGCTTTTCCCAAATATACTAGGCTAGACGGATTGTCAACCTAAATGGTTTGTCACTATATAATCGGTTATAGAATGAAGCACATGGAATTTCCTCTATTTGATCAATATTCATGAATATTTAATGTGATTTGAATAACTATAATGGTTTGAAATTGATCATTCATATACATGTGGATATGAAAATTCCATTAATGTTTCATTGAGTTGAAAGACTCATAAAAATCATTCAATTAGGACACCAGTGAGTTGTATTGGATGTCTATAATCTATGAGATTCATCTATTTGTTTAGAATATCCATTGAAAGAAACATTGAAAGATCTATAGGATAAATTATCCATTCTCGAGAGGACCGAAATAAGGTAGTTAACTAATTCTAAGGGCCTCATTTTTAGTGACAAAATCATAAGAGATAAATCTCCTCTTTGTAGGCAGGTTTATGGAAATGATATATTTCTCTTCTATGGGTGAGTTTTGGTTCGTTATGATATATATCAACAGATGATGGGGGATTCAAATGAATTTGTATTGTATGTTCATCCATTTTATTCCAACATGTATAAATATGTATTTATTATATATTTGTGTCTATGTATCAAGAGGAATATAATAGGATTCATCACTCGTTTCTCCTCCTGTTACCAATTGAAGTCAGAGCACCAGTGACTTGCTGAACTTCAATAGCCTCTATCAAAAACATTATCTAAATTTAAGGATTTCACAAGGAATTGTTTGATGATATGGATGATATAACCTCAGGGATGTGATTTTTTCTGGGTAGTCATGTGATATATGACCATGGTAGCACACGTTTTACTGTTCCAAGAGACCTTCTCTATTGATGAAATGTGTTTGATCTCCATCCAAATGATAGTGCACCTTCATGGTTTTAACCATTCTTTCATTTAAGATCAATATTATCAATATATGTTGTGTTTGTAGAAATGTTTTGAAAAATCACTGTCTTCAGAAGTTCTATTGAGTACATTATATAACCCTCAGACTAATAGATTTTCTGAGCAGATAATGTAAGTCAAGGATTATATGCTTCTAGCATATATGCAAGTTATTAGATAATCAACGTAAAAGAATATTCCTCTAGATTTATCTTACTAAATTTTTTTTGCTAGGAAATGATTCACATTACTCCATATGAGTCCCTTTATTGTCGTCCATTTTATTAAAAATTATGCTAATTAGATGTAGGTAAGGAAGCTCTAATAGGTTATGGTCACATTCATGAATATTTAGAGAATTTCCAGCTAATTAGAAGCTTATAGTTATAGATCAGTGTACGAAAATGTCATAGAGTGATATTCATCATCAACCTCCATTTTTTGACATGAACCATAAGTTATTTATACGTGTATCATCAAAATTTTTTCATATATGACTTAGAATACAATGAAAGCTAATGTCTCAAAATGTCAAGCCTTATGTGATTGTTAAGAGTTTTAGGCTGGTAGCCTATCAATTGTAGTTTCCATTGTGGTAACATACCATGCATGATATATTCCACATATCATATCCTCGATAGTTTCATCCTAATTCAAATGAATAGTTTTACATTTATTATATTGATCTAGAGATATATGTGTCCCATATGGTGCACCCAATATCTATTGTCTATGAGTGAAATATGGAACTCCACGGTAGTCACGTTCTTATTGTCCGAGTGTTGTGTTAGAATATATTAATATAGGAAAATACCTAAGAGTGATAAAGTAATATAATTTTTTAATAATAATAAAACTTATCAGGAAATAATTTACAACCCTAAGAGGGGAATATACTGGGGGAGATGTCTTAAGAAGAGAAGGTTGTAACATCCTGGAATATCTCAAAGGTATGTACTATTAGATTGTATTTTTAATTTTCCTATAAAAAAATAATGATAATTCAAAATGGTGTAAAGGAGTTATTAGTTGTTAATGGGGCTTGTTTGTAACCTAGAGCACAAAAATACCATGAAAATGAATAGGCCACATGGTTAATAGAAACCATGATTCCCGAACCCGGCGGGTTTTTCTAATTGTTATCCTTGAGACATTGTGGATAAGATATCCACATGGTTTTAATTAATCAATGATTGGTAACTATTAATACAATTAAAAATTTCTTAGAAATGTTATAGAGTCTGTTTTCATAGCTTTTACATCGTTACCCTAACTGTGTGCGTAGACCACGTGGATGATCACAATATGCTATCCCACTAAGGATTGCTTGGTCCTGACCAATATATGATCACTAGGTGTTGAGCCATAGAAGATCATTATGTGTTGACCCACACATTATCAATACTTTTTCATCATGTCATAGCAAGCCACTGGATTCTTACACTTATCATTCTTTATTTCTAGATATTCTTCTCCCCAATCCATCAGATGTACCTCAACCACCCATAATTCCATCTTATAGTAATCCCAAAGTACATGTGCATTGTAAGGGTCCCAACGATGTAGATAGCATGTCAACCAGATGCTTGGTCAGTACGTTATGTGATTTTAGTGAAAATGGTATCATTGGGATTGAGTCTGATCCAACTCGGATGCACTAGAAATTCTTCCAAAACTCAAGAAGAGTACGTCAGAATTACTACCCCGTCACAAGGGTCCCAACACCACATACAATGTGTCAATAAAATGAGTGTTTTTCATTAGATGAATGTTTTAATAAAGAGGGGGGTTAGTTGTGTCTTGGCCCAGTTCGACCCAGTCAGATCCACCCGACCAACCCAGACAAGGGGTTTGATGATGGTCTTTTCTAGCATAGCTAGTGATCTTGGATCAATGATCTTCACTTGACATAGCCTAGTTTGGCTGAGGGTCCAGCCCATCAGGTCACCCAGTCTCATATGGCCAGGCCTGAAGGGCACAGGTCCGGCCTGCTTTCATGGTTCTAACCTATCCTCTGGCTGGGGAATATCCATATGCTGAAGACCAACCATGCAGTACTCCCATAGGGGTGCTCGTGGGATGAATCATCTAGATGTGTTTAACCTCTGCTGGCCCCACACTATACAAGGCATCCTCTAGCCGTGGTCAAAAGACATTAGCACAACAAATCTGAGTGACCAGGACACAGCCCAACCCCTCCACACAACACAGATGGGTGCACTGCATCACTCTACCAATGGCCGCCATGACCGGTGCACTGATGGTATGTTCGACGGGCCACCAAACACGCTCCGGTTGGCCGTTTCTTGAACTTCTTGCATCCATGGAATCGCTGGGACATCACCTGCATAGTACTACCTCAATCACTATTTTTTATCATCATGAGAAATAATCGATATAGAACGCACAATAAACAACTATGGACAAGGGTCCTGGAATTTGTTGTGTTAGGTTGCACCCTCCATGTTACAGTTTAAGTATGGGGGAAACTATTGTCCACACAATAATAGTAAAACCCCACTTCAAACCACCGCACAATATCCCCTCACAATAATGAGAAATTCTCAGATCCACCCATTTGTCTATTGATCTGCTTTCGTCATTAATTTTCATAAAAATGGAAAGAATCAACAAATTCATAATACTCATAAAACCTTACCTCATTGATGTTTGATGCCGAAGTGTTTGTCCTTGAGGTTTCAAGAGGTCGATGTCACTTCCATCACCATTCATTGAGGCACATTGATGATGATGAAATCTCTATAAAATTCGTCCTTTTTCATTGGAGAGAGTAACTGTTGATAGTTCGTTTTAGTATCCACGTAGTATAATTACTCATTCTCCTAAATAATGGTTTAATCAAACGAATCATGGAACATAATTTCAATTATGCTGCGACATTTCATCATTATGTTGTTTCATTTATGAAACAACATTGCAGTTACAAATACATTTTTTCATCATTACTATATGTGATAATAGCCATTCATGAGGTTCATTAATGCTCTTGGTCGGTTCACCACGGATTCTCCGTCTTCAACTCAAATATGAGCAAATTAATAAAATAAATCCTTTTAATTATTTGACTGTTTTTCTCAAAAAGACCAAAAAATAACATTTCCATTCTGCCCTTTTCGGCCCATGTTATGTAATTTCATTGAAAATCTTGGCGTTCTGAGTTCAACGGTTCCCTTGTATTTTTGATCTGAGCACTAGTTCAAATGATAGAAAACCATACCCAATCGATTACTGAAAGTACAATAAAAATGATTTAAATAATTAACATTCACCCTAGTCCAATGTTGGTTGAGGTTAGGCCCGCCAAAGGGGAATACACCCTCATGAGATCAATGGTACTCTCAAATTTCCAATCTGAATTACCATTAATAAGTTATAAATATATGAAAAAAATTGTTTTTCACTTATTTAGATTATTTACTGCCAAAAAATAACTAATACTATTGGCCTACAACAACCAATGTTATGTTCTACCTAAGGAAAACATACCCTCATGAACTCAACTATGGTCTATGATTTTTAATCAGATTCACTATTCATGAGTTATATTCCATTGAAAAATAAAATAATTTTATATAAGTATTTTAGTAAGGTTTATTCCATTTTCTTGTTATTGAACAGGAGGCTTTCTCTAACAAAACAAAAGTCAGGCCTTAGGTAAACCCACTATCTTGAACACAACATTTCCCAAAAATTTCTATTTCCGGAACCCATTTAATAGTTAATAAACTTTTTCAGGGAAACCACTCATGAACTCTATTTGAAGATTAAATTATTTTGATAGATCATTATGGCCACCCTGGGAATCAAAATTGTACCTCGTCATATCCCCTAGTATGTAAATAATTCTATATAATAATAATAAATTATTTTTAATTTTATGGACATTGCATTCTCACCACATTAGGGCTATACATCACAAAAATAATAAACTATGTATAATCATACAAGTGGTGGTACTGAGGATGAATCAACACCTCCCGCTACAATGTGCTCTCATGGTTTTTCTATTATTGTCACAAAATGTGCACCATCGGAATGAGTTATTCACAAAGGAACCTCTCTTGTTGACCTGGTATCTCCACTAGAAACATCACAAATATCTCCCCATCTTCAATGTCTATCCCTCCACAGTCGATAACATTTTATGGATCATTCATGTATCTCCTCATCTGCGACACATGGAAATCAATATGAAAATGGAGCATTTATCGGTCAAGAGGTAGGAAGTTCGCCACCTCTCCAGCTCAAATCAAGATTTGAAATGGTCTCATGATCCTTGGAGATTTCTTGCAACATGGGTAAAATCTCTGTAATCCTTGTCGGGGTTAGACCCGAAAAAAATCATGATCACCCTCCACAAACACCAAGGGTCTCCATCTCCTTTATACATAAGAAATATGTTTTCTCTTTTCAGTCCTCACCCACTCCTGGATGATATTCAC
Organism: Viscum album; assembly: GCA_963277665.1. Classification (NCBI taxonomy): domain Eukaryota; kingdom Viridiplantae; phylum Streptophyta; class Magnoliopsida; order Santalales; family Viscaceae; genus Viscum; species Viscum album. The sequence goes on along the minus strand of OY728133.1, from coordinate 143,423,322 downwards.
CATCTTTATTGTATCCTGTACCAACTCTGGACGGATTAGTGCTGACTCCCCAAGGTCTGTCTAGCATAGGGTGATCATCAAGGCTTCTAGTAATACACCTCAAACAGTGCTATGGAAATAGTGGAGTGGTAGATTTTGTATAAAACTCAACTATTGACAGGTGGTTCTCCCATATTCTACCAAAATCATGGGCACAAACATGAAATTTTTCCTCTACGGTCTATATCTTATTTTTTATCTGGCCATTCATCTAGGGGTGAAAAACACTACTCAAGTGTAGCTGCATCCCAAACCCCACATGTATCCCTTTACACAACATGGATGTTAAATGTTCTTCATGGTCTGAGACGATCATCGTTGGATCCCCATGAAATCGGACTATCTCTTAGACGTAGAGGCATCCCAATCCCTCTACATGTCCATGATCCCAGTTGGGAAGGATGTGATATTTCGTGGTATGTCAATAAATGATCATCCAGATTGAATCATTGCCCCAAAATTTATGTTGTTACCCAATCACAATTTCAATAGAGATACCATCACATTTCCACTCTTGTACCATGAGTGGCTGGGTAAACTGTTCTAGAACCTAATTCTCAACCTTCACTTTCTAACATGTGAGGAATCATAAAACATACTCATCCACCACATTCTTCATCCATGGCCACTAGTATTGATGTTGGAGGTCCTAGTACAACTTCTCCACTTCCGGATGTACCACCCAGGGGTTTGTGTGGAACTACCTCAACACATCCTCTCACAAAATCATTTGTACTACGGTATGCCCACCGAAATGGATGACATGCACTCCCCCTATCAAGAATCAATCATGATCCCTTCAAATGTATAACTGAGGATGTTGGGAATCTTAGTCATCCACGACAGGATACTCATACCAAAATCACTAAATTGGTCGGGGAGTGATAGTCATAAATTGGTGGTATGATGCTCCAACATTAAACATCATGGATATAAACGTTGCAGGTAGCTACTCGGTCGCCTCACTCAGCAGCTCCAAACAAGACCTCTTGGTGTGCATGTCAACCACCACGTTCAACATCCTAGGTGTATAGATTAGATAAAATTAATAGTCCTAAAGGAACTCCATCCATCATCATTGAGTCAAATGATGAAAAGCATATAGGTACCTTTCCATCCATGTGAAAGGATACCCCATTTACCCGATTGATGTGCCCATCAACCATTTGGTAGTAGGAGCTTATTACCCACATCCACATGGATAAAGTGTCAGTATTCCACACATAACCTCAAACACTTTGTCTAACTAATACATTCCTATGAAATTCCTTAAACTATACTCTCATCTCTCAGCGCACCGCGGGAGCCATCTGATATGAATATGTACATATCAGTTTCATCCTTGGGTTAATTCAATGCAGACGTCCAGCTCCCTATAGGGAGGTGATCCTAGAAAAATATTTTGAATATATTTTCACATACTCCACCCCTACTATTGGGAACTAAAAACCATATACATCCACTACCACGTGGGATCAGTTGGCCGACTCATTAGTGATCTGTTTCACCCTCTTATGCGTGAGTTTATCTCTGGTCGCTTGGGTTTCCATTTTCACTAAGGAAAACCCATTACACAAAATCACATATACCTTATACTATTGCCTATAATTGTCAATATGAGCATGAAATAAGGATGAATAGTCCCTAACTAGACTAATGTTTCATGGCCTAGACTCTTCCAAAAAAAGAACCCTACTCATTGAATGGTTTTGAATCTCTGTTCAAGGGAATGTAACCACATCGTATGATAGGGGTAATCTAAACCATTCCACTGTCGGGATAATCCACGTAGAAGGTTCACTATAAGGACCTCTATCTGATCTAATGGTTCCTTAGATAGATGAAAACTTGGTCACCACCTCATTATATTCTTTATCCACCTGTGGGTTGGGATCGCTACAGAACTTGAGGGGTATATGTCGTTGAAACATATGTATGGAACTGATCCTACATGTGTCCTCTATAGGCATCTCAATTAGTAACTACTAACAAACGATCATTTGTATTCCATGGACACCACCCGAAGGTACCTTCTCAAGAAGCATTACTAAAGCCACATCACTATGCATGGAAGCATGTTGATAGAGAATCAAGATGAATCGTGATAAAAAATTTATAAATAATGTAAATATTCAAAAGAGATCAAGAGAACAAAATTTAAAAAAGTAATGCACCATGTTTTTTCATGTAAAGAGTTGGAAAAATCGATTTTAGGATCCCCCTGTGTGTATACAATAGCAGCTTCACTAACACAAGACTCCCTGGATTGAAACCCAATATCATGACACTTAAACCCATTCCACCCCCATTGAATAATATAAACTCTTAGTTATTCTAGTATAACTTACTTCCTTTGATTCCACTTTTTTGTAACCTGTCCCCCGAGTCCCATGCCATGACGACTCCCACCCCGACTTCCATAGGCCAGGAGCTAGTAAGTAGCACCAGAAAGGCATATCCTAAGAAGGGAATGAATTTACATTAATCACGTTGATGAAGCTAACATTTTCATATATTTTATACTGTAAAACATTGTTTATAATCCCAAAAAAGTGTTATTGAATGGGTAATTATCATGTTTTTAGGTTTTAGTGTTATTTTGAACCCAAATGTGAAAAACGACTAATTCTGGATTTTTGACAGAATTTTACGTCAGAGGTATTTTGGTCATTTCAGGAAAAATAAAATTCCAAATTTTCTAATTAATTTTTTTTTATAATCATTATATTATTTCCTTCATTTTTTTCTTCTGGATCAGGAGCTGATTCGGTCATCTATAGGGTCTAAAAAATCATTTAAGATTGGAATTGTTTCGGGCGGGCAGCATGGACCCACCCAACGTAACGAACATCAAACGCGGCCTACACATATCCAAATAATCTTTTTCCACCTGGTATACCTCTATTACAGATAGGGCCGTCTCTAAAATAAATATGGAGGACTTTGGAGGTCATTAAAGAGGCTATTGAATGACATTAGTTTGGAGGAACCTTCCTAGATGCTTCGTCCAGAAACAGCAACCGAGAATGAAAAATTCATAACTCCTACATACGGTTTCCAAATTATCTGAAATATGGAGAGGAGACGACCAAGACATTTATCAACAACATTTATGAATGGTGGAACACGTGAATATGTCATTAAAGGGGTCTACAATGCGTCTACATTTGAGGGACAAATTCTGCCTATAAAAGGAGGCCCTCACCTCCTTCCCAAAGCATCCCATTTTTCCATCCATTCCTTCAAGGCACCAAGGAGGAGATCTCCAGCGATGGAGGCCGGCCGCAAATCTTCCACCTTTATTTTTATTTTATTTATTTTCTTTATTTTTAGTTTTTAGTTGTAATTTTGATTTCTAATAAATTCCTGCATTGTTTTAATTTTTGTCCACTGATTCACCCTCTTTTCTTCCTCTCATCTTACCATCGTGAACTATAATACTCATGATCATGAGTAACTAATAAGAGGAATATCCCAAGGGAGTAATCAGTTCTTTAACCCAAGACCATCTTCTTAATATTCTTTGAGTTAATTCTAAGGATAATTTATAGTGGGTGTAATCCTCACTGTGGTTGTCTAAAGGTTACCTTCTTAATCTATAACCATTTTCCCTCGATTAAGGAGGTGGATGGAGGGTGTGCTTAGAGATCGCTAAGTAGGATTTTCATTCACAACTGGGGTAGAATAAGGTGTGAACACATACTATGGAGTGTGTACACTAAGAATATTTGAAGCTGGCCAATGAAGGTGCTCCCTGAATATTCTCTCGGGAGAACTTCCTTTTTTCCCAAATTACATTCTGTTTAGCATTTCATGGTAATTTAGAATTAAATTTTAGTTTCTTATTATTTATGAATTTCATTTATTTTATTAAATTACATTTATTTCATTAAATATTAAACAAAAAATAAGAATTAGATTAGGTGGAATAGAAGTAGTGATTTATTAACCACAAAAGCTCCTCAAGAGAACGACCTAGGTCAGCCCCTCTGCTGCACATAGCTATAAATATTTTTGAGAGCGTGCACGACAACGCTTCATCAAATTTGCGCCATTTCTGGGGAGCCAAGTGGTTTTCATTCACTATTTTTATTCACATTGTGTAAATAATTTTCCATTCATTTAACAAAACAACAAAAAAATCATAAATTTCGAAAACTAAAAAAAATCTTCGTTGTTCATGATGTATTCAAATTATGATTATTATGCATGGACTGATCATTCTCAAGTGAAAGAAATTTTTTACAATGAACTAGATGCGCAATTTCATAGGATTAGTGATAAAGTGAAAAACTTGGAGGGCCAAATATAATTGATTGCAGAATATGTACGTGCATCCAAAGAACAACCGAAACCTGAACCGGAACCTGAACCAGAACGAGTGGTGGAAGAGATTTCACCCATCATTTTTTATGCTAAAGAACCTGAGGAGGGTGAGAAGGAGCTACTAAAAGAATTAATCACATCATCCCGCACTCAACCATTGCTCGAGGAGGTCCCAGAAGTAAACATTCCAACTGATGCACTGATGGGAGGTCAACATTTTTTGGAAGAATCTTGGAATAACTTTGTTGAAGATAACTTGAAACATGATCTTCCCATACTTAATAATAAAACATCATACACATTCTAACTCTCTCTTTCTTTGGAAGATAAGGAAGAAGACGCACCTGCTGAGATTGTGTTTCCAATGGTCATGCCTGAAGAGATCTATTACCATGCTGAATTACTTGAAAGGTAATATTTCTTTATTAATTCTTCATGTTTTAATATTATTCAATCTAAATTGTTTTCTGACATCTATTCCTTTGAAATTTCTGATACAACACAAATGGAGCAGACCATGGATGATATGAAAGATACCGCTAAAGTAGTGGTGATCATGGAAGAAGATCTGGAGAAGGTGGCGGTGGTGCGACTACCTCCTCAACAAAAAATTTCATACCATATGGAGGAGGACACCACCGAAGTTAACATGGAGCACCCTTATCTTTTATTCCCTCCCACTTCGAACCTAAAATTTCTTCTTTATTCTTTTTCAGGGGTTGAGAACATTCAAATCTTATTTGGGGTTATCTACTTTCAGGTTTTAATCACGGACATCGGGAAAACTCACATGTGGTGGTTCATCTCAAAGAAACCACACCCACCGTTTGATTGGGGATAATCCACTAAAATTGTCTAACTAGGGGCAGTAAAAACCTAGCACCCACTTGGGGGTCTAAACCAAGCATTATCTTGTTTGTTTTCCTTTTCTCATTCGTTTTATTTTTTTGTTATTTATTTTTATTACTTTCGTGTAGTCTTAAAGTGGTTGCTTCTAGGAGCTTAACTCAAGGCATCCACTTATAAAATAATATCAGGTTGTATCTTTGCTTCCCTTTGATTTTTTACCTTTATATTTATATTTTGCTGAGTTGAAATAAGGGGTAGTTAAATTTAAGTGTGGGGGAGTGTCTACCTGCTTAGTTCTTCTTGTCTGATTTTCATTTTTTTAGGATTTTTGAGCTTTAATGAATATCCTTATCACTTTTCACACATCAACTGATTTTGAAAGAGTTGAATTGATTTTTGAAAAAATTGATTTTAAATGATTGTTGATATGAATTATTTTCCCTTGAAATTGATTTTCAAGCATTTTAATGAGTTTGACTAATTTTTGAAATCCATGCCCATGAAACACTAACTAAAAATATTTTTCCAATCTTGTGAGGTATTTTAAACCACTTTTACATATTCTTCCTAATACCCACACTTTCTTGAGGGAAACTTGAATTTTGTGTGAGAACCAGAATTTGTGATTAATTCTCTTTCAAAGCTTTGGATTTCATGAAATGTATTTGAAATGATTGAGGCATCTTTTTGGCTAGCCACATTTTATCTTGAGACCCACCTTTACATTTATCCTTCGTAAGCCCTTAGATGCCATGAATTGCCTTGTAGGTTTAAGCCACATTACAAGACAATTTTTCCTCACCTACCCGCACTTTTAATATTTTTTCATGGATATTTCAAGATTGAGTGTGGGGGAAGGACCTTTCGTGTGCGTTCATTGGTATGTGTATCATTTATGGGTGGTGTGAGGTGTGTGTTAATACTTTGGGTAGTGGATAACAAGAGAATTGGGAATGTGTCATCATTTCATTATGCTTTATTTGGTTCATCCATTTCTCCTAAAAAAAGAAGAAACAATGGAGATGAGCTTGAATTCCTCATTATACATTCTTTTATGACTCATGTCCCTCCCAAAAAAATCAAGGTCATGAATTGTCATTCATTCATTGTATTCAATTTTTAGCTCATCCTCCATAAGAAAAAGAAAAAAAAATAAAGTTGTTCCTTTCTGGAGCTTTGAAAAAAAAGGAGGAGAACTTAGATGATATCATCACTTATTGGCTCATGTTCCATGTCATAAAGAGGGGTGGGGTTGTTTTTCACATTTACAAGTAGTATTGAGTGAGGAATTTCCTGTCTTTTCACTTGATTTAATCATGCATTGTACTTAAAAGCTCAACCTCCTCTTTCTATCTTGGAACATTTTTCAATCATTTTACCACCGAACCTAAGCCACAGAATCATTTGAACCATTAACTAAATCCCTCATGATTAAATTGATTTTCATGTTTCACGCTGTGTAGAAATGATAATTTTCGCAAACCTATGTTGATACAGGCGATTTTCAAGTATGACTGTAACTCTAGATTCAATTTCTCTTGAGTGAAGAGTGACATACAATTCAATGTGAGGTAGGTTGTGATTGGGCCATGGATTGATTTATGAGGTTGAACAAATTTTAATGATTGAAATGAAATTGCGAGAATTATTATTCATAAATGAGACATGATGGAATTCTATTTTGGATAAAATCATTGATATTTTTTCATTTTTGATTTTTGTGTGGATTTTGATTTGGATGTAAGATGATTGCCCAGGAGTGCAATGTTTAAGTGTGGGAGAGTGATGAAGCTCACATTTTCATATATTTTATACTTTAAAAAATTGTTTATAACCCCAAAAAAGTGTTATTGAATGGGTAATTATCATGTTTTTAGGTTTTAGTGTTATTTTGAACCCAAATGTGAAAAACGACTAATTCTGGATTTCTGACAGAATTTTACGTCAGGGGTATTTTGGTCATTTCAGGAAAAATAAAATTTTAAATTTTCTAATTAAAATTTTGTTATAATCATTATTTTATTTCCTTCATTTTTGTCTTCTGGACCAGGAGCTGATTCTGTAATCTATAGGGTCTAAAAAATCATTGAAGATTGGAATTGTTTCGGGCGGGCAGCATGGACCCACCCAACGTAACAGACATCAAACGTGGACTAAACATATCCAAATAATGTGTTTCCACATGGGATACCTAGAGGACAGATAGGGACGTCTCTAAAATAAATTTGGAGGATCTTGGAGGTATTTAATGAGGCTATTGAATGCCATTAGTTTGTAGGAACCTTCCTAGATGCTTCATCCAGAAACAGCGACTGAGAATGAAAAATTCATAACTCCTACATACGGTTTCCAAATTATCGGAAATCTGGAGAGGAGACGGCCAAGACATTTATAAACAACATTTATGAATGGTGGAACTTGTGAATATGTAATTAAAGGTGTCTACAATGCGTCTACATTTGAGGGACAAATTCTGCCTATAAAAGGAGGCCCTCACCTCCTTCCCAAAGCATCCCATTTTTCCATCCATTCCTTCAAGGCACCAAGGAGGAGATCTCCACCGAGGGAGGCCGGCCGCAAATCTTCCACCATTATTTTTTATTTTATTTCTTTTCTTTATTTTTAGTTTTTAATTGTAATTTAGATTTCTAATAAATTCATGCATTGTTTTAATTTTTGTCCACTGATTCACCCTCTTTTCTTCCTCTCATCTTACCATCTTGAACTATAATACTCATGATCATGAAGAAATAATAAGAGGAATATCTCAAGGGAGTAATCAGGTTCTTTAACCTAAGAACATCTTCTTAATATTCTTTGACTTAATTCTAAGGATAATTTATAGTGGGTGTAATCCTCACTGTGGTTGTCTAAAGGTTAACTTCTTAATCTACAGCCATTTTCCCTCGATTGAGGAGGTGGATGGAGGGTGTGCTTGGCGATCGCTAAGTAGGCTTTTCATTCACAACTGGGGTAGAATAAGGTGTGCACACATACGATGGAGTGTGTACACTAAGAATATTTGAAGGTGGCCAATGAAGGTGCTCCATGAATATTCTCTCGGGAGAACTTCCTTTCTTCCCTAATTACATTCTGTTTAGCATTGCATGTTAATTTAGAATTAAATTTTAGTTTCTTATGTTTTATGAATTTCATTTATTTTATTAAATTACATTTATTTCATAAAATATTAAACAAAAAATAAGAATTATATTATGTGGAATAGAAGTAGTGATTTATTAACCACAAAAGCTCCTCAAAAGAACGACCTAGGTCAGCCCCTGTGCTGCACATAGCTATAAATATTTTTGAGAGTGTGCACGAAAATGCTTCATCACACGTACAGACACACACACATGCCTAACCACATTCCAACACACTAAAATGGTGAAACATGTATACCAATAAAACAAAGAGGAGTGCAAGAACTAGTGAAATTTTGTAGGCCAGAATACAAACCTTACATAGTAAGAAAACGGTAAACTTCACAAGGAAATGCATATTTCCATCCGTGGAAAACCCCACCTGATCATGAGAGTAGGGAAGCTACTTGAATCCAATGTATAATTTTAGATCTGGGCTATCTACTAGTCACCACCTAGTCCTAGGCCACCAAATCCACCATTGCTGCCTCTGCTAATCCTATTCCCCATAGAACCTCTGTCGAAAAATTTATCATCTACACCAACAACAATATGTGTTGGTGATTATCATGAAGAGGTGAGTATGAAAAAACATATTAGGGGCCTTGAGACCCAAGAAGGACTCTCCTCAATCCATGAAGGAAAACACCAAAATGGAAATACAAAAAAAATAATACCACCAATAATGATATCAAATAGATAGAACAATTTAAAATACGTAGATCACTACAGGAATAACATAAGTAAAAATGTAACGATTATTATTTGTAAAGTTATATCATCTTATTCTGTCAAGAGGCACTACTGTTGACCCATATATGGTATATATGGGCTCACCATAGTGGATCGCTAGTTACTGAACCACGGAGGTTATCTAGGTTATGAACCACTGAGGATCACTAGGTAATCATCCACATAGGTTCTCCAGGTGCTGACCTAGAGCGGATCGCTTAGTGTTGAACCACGTAAGATCACTATTCATTCTCCATGTCACAGTCTGCCACTAGATTCCCGAATTTAACATTCATTATTTTTGGAGGACATTCCCCTCAATGCATCATTCATACATCAATATACAAGAAATCCCAAATAGATTAACCCCAAATTATTGTCTCATCATATGGTTCCCAACACAACAAACGTTATGTCAATCATACACTCTATCTATATGTTATCTGATTTTCTGTAAATCGGGCCTAGTTGGATTTGAGTCTGATCCCACCAGGTCATTCCCAAACTAATTCCAAAGCTTAATTGGATTATACAAGAAGGAACCAATCATTGGAAGGGTCCCAAAATAACTGACAGTGATTCTATCACACCCACAGATTGAAAGATACATGAATTTTAGTAAACAGGGGGACAGTTGTGTCTGGGCCTGGTCCGACCAAGTTGGACTGACCCAACCAACCCATCTCAAGGGTTTTAGATACCCCTGGTTCAATTAGAAATACTCAACTATACATGGTTTGGGTTAGTGTTAGTATAGTCTATCCTGGACATGGTGCTAGGCCCAATGCACCTTGTTGGACCATTCCGGGTTTGGCTGAGGGTCCAGCACATCGGGACTACCGGTGACCAAGTCTCCTCATGCCTGATCCTAAATTTGTAGGATTGGACAACATAAAAGGATCCGAAATTTCATGCGCTGGTTTGGACTACCCTATGGCTATGGCATGACCTGCCAGCTGAAGACGAGATGCATGTTGCGGCCAGTGGGGTGCTCCTGGGATGCATCGTCCAGCCATGTCTGACCACCATGGTCCCCACGCTGTGTGTACCACTAGCTGTAGTCGATGGACCACATCTCAGTGGATCTAGGTGAACTGGACATAGGCCACCCCTATCACATGGCACCGCTTCTCCATGTCATTGTGGTGCGCTTTTGGTACCATCTACTTGCCATCATAATCATTATGGATGTCTGTTTGTCGAACAGTCTATGTCCATGGAATAGGTAGGATGTCGCCTTAATTGTGATAGCCTCAAACCTGATTTTCCACGATCACGAGAAATCATCCAGGAATAACACAAAATAAGTAACATTGGTGGAGGGTACGAGCCTTGTGGGTGTTGTCATGTACCCTCCGGTTATGATTTTAAGAATGAGGGAATGTATTAAAAACACAGCAAAAGTAAAACCCCTTCTCAATAACCACCTGTACAAAAGACTAATTTGTGGATCAACCCATTAGTCATTTGGTTTGTGTTTTTCATTTATATTCATGAATGAGGGAGAAATAATAAAATAATTGAAATGAATAAACCCATACCTCTTTAACATTCGATGTCGAAGCATTAGCCCTAGAGTTTTCTAGATGACGATGTCGCATCCAGCTCCATTCCTTGAGGCATGTCAAAGATGATGAAGTCTCATAAGAGTTCATAATTTTTCATTGGAGAGTAAAACTGTCAAATGTTCTTTAGAGAATCTCGGTAGTTTAATTCCCCATTCTGCCACGTGTTAGTTTAATAAAAAGAATGAGGTTGCAACGTTTCTATTATGATGAGACATTTCATCATTATGTTGTTTCATAAATGAAACAGTGTCATTGTTACACTTACATTATTTCATTATTATGTAGCATGATATATTCCATTAAAAAGCATCATTAGTGCAACATGTTATGGAATCTCACCTTCATCGACCACCACATAACAGTGATAAAATAAACATAATATTTCCTTTAAATTATTTAATTATTTTTCAGCAAAATTCCAAAAAAACATTCCATTTAGCCCTTGTCGTCTGAAGATATGTCATTTAAAGGAGAATCAAGGCATTTCATCTTCAATTTATCCCCTGTATTTTCTATACGAGCACCAACTCAAATGTTATAAAAATCATTCTGCATGTTTACTAAACATACCTTAAAATAATTAAAAAAATTAACATTCACCCTTGACCCACTCCAGTCGAGGATAGGCATGCCCGAAGTGGAAAACACCTTCACGATATCAATGTTAATCTTTCATTTTCAATCCAAGTAAACATTTAGGAGTTATAAGGAACTGAATATAAAATAACTGTCACTTTATTATTTTATTTACGGCTAAAAATAAACATCAACTAATTTACCTTACCATCCAATACTAGGATCTTCGTAAAGAAATCATACCCTTATGAGATCAACAGTTGTGTCAGATTTTTAATCTGAGGCACCGTTCGTGGGTTATATGAATTTGAAAAGTAAAGTAATTTTATAAAATATTTTTATTTAGGGTTTTTCCATTTTTGGGTTTTTCTACTAGAGGCCTGCCCCGACTAATATTAAGTCCCCCCTTGAGAAAACCCATCACCTTGAATCCAACAGTGCCATAATATTTCTGATATGGGCACCCATTTAAGAGTTCTTCCACATTTTCATTAAAAACAATAACACATGATATTTAAAACATTTAAAATTTTTGACGGATCATTTCGGGTACCCCGGGCATCGAAATGGAAAGTTGTCTTAGTTCCTAGTATTGAAATAAAACTATATAATAAAAATGATTATATAGAAATTATTAGACATTAACATTTCCAATTTTATATCAACAAAAAATATAAATATACTAAAATCACCAATAGTTATCACCATAATATTATATATTTTTTTCATTTAATGTTGAAATATAAGTTAATATCACTAAAATAGAGATGTAGAAATATATTAACATAAAATATTGATAGATTTAAAAAATGAAATGGGAAATTATAAATATATATTCGTAAATATATTTTAGAATTTAAAAACACCCAAATAAAGTTATTTTGGAATTAATTGATGATTAAATGAATGGTTATATTTAATTAGGCCAAAAAATATCAAATTAATATGATAAAAAATACCTTTGAAATGATATTGATAATTTAATTTCACTATAAAATTGAATAATGTCCAATATAATCAAAATAATGATGATTGTAAGAAATATTGTTATTATGGATTCATAGAATGTAAATTAAATAATATAACAAATAGAGATCCAAAAATGATTAAAAACATGTCTAGATTGAAGAATAATTTTTAGTGTTGTGAAATATTTTTAATATATAATTTTGTTCCATCTTTGATAGTCAATATATTAATGGATATGAGGTATCAATATCTCAATAAGATGATATTTTTTGAGTAAATAATGATTTTTTTGATAAATTTAGAATTTTGGCTTCATATATAATATAAAAAAAGAATTTTAATAATTAAAAATATATTAATCAGTTTAGAGTTTTTGATAGATGTAAATATTTGTCAATTAATAACAGATAAAGAATAAAATTTGTGAAACAATTTACAATTTTATTTCAGAAAAATGAGATGATTACATCTATATTGGATGATGACTTGGGATGATGTTAAAATTACTGTAAAATTATGAAAAATTTTCTCACCATTATATTATCAATACTATTGATATATTATATAACAGATATTTATTAATATAAGAATAATTTTGAAATAGGGAAGTATTGGATTATTGAATTTAGATAAATTTATTCCAAAAAAGACTAACAACTGATGAATGATAGAAAATGGAACTCTCTTATGATAATATACATGTGGCTCGTGAATTATTTTAAGATTATAAAAAATGTATTTGTTGTATTTTTCCAATGTAGTTCACTATAAAACTATGTTTTTATAATAATTATTTAATACAAGATTATTTCATAGAAAAAATTGAGTTTCATTGAGAAGAAACAGAATTTAATAGTGTGGATTATGTCATAAAAAATCGAAAATAATGTCGATCATTTGATCCAAATATGTGTTCTAACAAAAGTGAATTAAGGATATGTTTTTATATGACTATATAAAACATGATTTGTCATTTTTTAGGATTGTAAATATGTTAATATGACAATTACCAAAAATATGATAAGGGAAGATATTGAGAAATTAATATGGACTGTGGAATAACAAACTTACGGAGAGAGTAGTATAGGTAAATCTAAGGTTGAAGTATTTATCACTAATATAATAGATCATAAATGTAAAAATAAATAATTTATTCAATTTGATGATATCAATGCCATTTTGATGAAAATCATTTTTATTTTAACAGAAGTGTGATGATATAATAATTTTCATATCTAATTTCTTATGTATAGAAGTAAAACATGGAATCTCTCAATAAAAAAATAGAGATGAAGAATAATCACTATAATCATGTTTATTTTAATTTAATTAGATAATTTATTTCTAATATATTATGGATAAAAAAGAAATATCATCCATTACTCATCAAAGGATAATGTATAATTGTTATAATCCCATCTGTTATTTATTGATTATGTTATCATTCTTAAATCAGTATATATATAAAAATAAATTTTATGTCTTAATTTATTTATAATTGTTGAGTAAATAATTATAGTTTAATAATATTTCAGTATTTTTTTATCTATTTCAGTAGTGATATATTATTATGTAGTTACATTTTTTTAGAGTTAATATTTTAATATTTTGTAAAATTAAGTAAACATTTTTATTTATAGTGAAATTTTATAACATGTTTTTTGATAATAAATATAGAAATTTTTTTATAGTATCATGGAATAGTGAATTAGAACATGAATTTTATAATTCTCAATATATTGTTGTTAATTTTATTACATTTTTTTAAAGAAGTGTATATAGTTTAAAACGTGAGATATATTTTTTGGGATATTTTATGTGGAAAATATTTTACTCACATAGTCTTGTAATAATTTAGTAAATGTTATTCTAAATATTTATTAAATATCATGTTGGATATCTAGTTAATGGATTAAAATAAAATATAATGGGGGTAATGATTAATCCAAATATATAGTGCATGCCTTATAAGAGGATCAGATGAACAGTAGCAGTCACCAGAAGCAGAGCTAACCGGATTGGAACAATGAGAAGGTATGGAAACCGCCATCAGGACCAGGCACCGTGCAACGTTTAATGGGGAAATGCTAGCCAATCAGAAATGCAGGTGGGGAGCTAAAGTTGATCATTGATGTAGAAGATGGGTAGGGGCAGTTCTAGTCGGATGGGCATGTCGGTCCCGTATTGGAATGGTATGCCACTGGGCCTTCGGTTCATGTATTACCGGTCTTGTCAAGCATTGTGCCTTGGGCCTACGGGTCATGTATGGGTTCCACTTCTACCCTTAAAAGGGGGATTATATATAATAAAAATAAAAAATAAGTCCTTCAGGTCATTCATAGTATTAAGAAGAAAAAGTAGAAGAATTGTTGATGAGATGGAAGGGATATTATTTTTTGGAGGTATTTTAAATACACAAAAAATAAATCAAATCCAAAAAACAGATATAATTAATATTATCTAATGAGATAAAATATTTTAAGTTGTCTGGTTGTCCTAGATTTTTTTTGTTTATTAAGAGAAATATTAATGTTTTTTTAGAATTGGAGATGTTGTAGATGAAAAATAACAGTGGTATTTATTGAATAAATAACATAATAATGTTACATATATTTTCAGAATAGAAATTTGAAATCCATAATATTCTTATATACATTATAGATTGTATTTTCATTTCCCAATAATATTGAATCATTAAATTAATATTCCAAGTGTTCATCCTATATGTGTTTTAAAATTATAAATTTACTATGTATCGATGATGAGAAGTTGTAGAGTATAAAATATTTTATAACCATATGTCTAGATGATATGATATAAGGATTTTATGAATATTTTTATAGGGTCTAAAATTTGGCTAGGTCTCAATGTTATAAAAGTATGTAATATATTTTTCGAGACAAACTCTATGTAGTTATATTGAAAATATGCAAATCCCTCCTAGAAAATGTAATATGTAAATATTACTCTTAAAATATAAACCATATAGTATGAAAAGTTGGAAAATACCATCTATATGTATCAAATAATAACATTGATGAGATAATATAAAAAAATAATATCAATTTGAATATAATTGGAATTATTAAGTGGAAAATTAATTTCCTCATTGTTAGATTGATAAAAATTGGAAGATTTCACAAAAAATAGTCGTCATTACCTTAATACTGAATGGATACATATTATAATGTAATTTTTACGTAATCATACATGTGGTGGTTATTTTGTTTACTAAAAGTAAATATGATAAATATTGTAAATATTCATAGTTATTGAATATATGAGTCATTTTATGAATATGTATTTTTTATTTCATCTATACTAAGTTATATATAAATTTTATAGATGTAAAATATTTTTATAATATTTTGATAATAATAAGGGATTTAAAATAATGAATTTCTAAATTAATTTTATCCTATAAGATTAATAATTTTTATAGATATTACTCTTTTAGGGGTTAAATGTCATGATGATATAACAAGAATCCATCATTGTGAAAATAAGACACATTTTGTAAAGAATAATTGATCTCTATTATCATTAAAAACATGTGATATTAATGGATGTATATCACAATATAGAGTATTTTTACTCATTAAATGATGGTTATGATATTTTATTATTTGTAAAAAGATAATTTTTTGGTAGAAATATATGAAGGAATGCATTCATAACAATGATAGATATAATAATTGTAGATTTAGATGATAAATTCAAAATAAATTTTATTGTAGATTCCTATTTGATTTTTTATTTATAATTACAATTATTACATGGAGGGAATTTAGTTTCTATGATTAATAAAAAAAATTCTAATTTTAAAATTCTTTAATATGCATATTGTATCTTATATAAATTCGATGATTGATTTTTATAGTGAAAATTTTATTAAAAGATTTATAAAAAAAAGAAAGGTTAATTATAGTTGGGGAATTTATTTTTTTTTGATAAGAGGCACACAATTTTATTTCATGTATAATCATCAAAATTATGTTATATTTATGATGATGTATGGGAAAAATATATTTTTTATGATATAGACTTATTTAGAAAAAGTCAACCATCCGAAATATAAGAAAATACAACTTCAATAATATGTTTGATCAAGGTGGAATAATTTTCTCTTATTTCTTGAGATTATAATATTGCATTATTATATATTAACAGAAGGGATAATTCCTTCTAATTTTCAACATGACATTATCTAGTGGATCGTATGGTTAAATGTAATTGTGGATCAATCTTATGATTTTCAACCAATTTATAATTGTAGATTTTTTACATAGTGTGACTTTTTTTACCCATTATAAAGTATGTAATAGTTAAAAAACGAAATAATTTATCCAAAATGTGAAGGATTTTATTATCATATGAGATATTAAAATATGATGGAACAACATTTTTCTCTTCATAAATGTGTCTTAATAGATATACATAGTTCCTTGATCCAAAAGAAATAGTTAACACTCTATATAAATATATTCAGTTCTAAACCACATGGTTTTTTGAGATTATTCAATCTGTAACTATTAGATTTATAATGATCAATTCATTTCCTATTGATAAGTATTTTATTTCAATATTTAATTTTTTAATATTATTTAATGATATATTTATATAATAAAATTGGATTCTGAAAATATATTTAGTATTCTAATGGAATTGTGGAAATGAATATTGATTTTCTTATGAACACATGTTTAATTGAAAATCATATAGAATCCAAAAGTGTTTAGATTCAATAACAACATCAAATTAAATAAATTACACATGATTTTTAAATTTCATAAGTTAAATAACAAGATTGATCCACCTAATAAGACGATTTGAGCCTCGTAGAAATGGAATAGTTGAATCCTATGGAATAATGCCCTTGGATTTTATTTTGGTGACATGATATTGTTTAATATATTATATTCTACACAATTAATTAAATTATAATTTTTTTTTCAAATTCTTCATATTGTATGTTTTTAAATAAAGATCCACAAGGAACAAATATCAGTGCCTCCGGTTGTATTTCTCTTATCATTATAAATTAATAAATTCCCATGATATTTTACTAGAGAGAATATAATTTAATTTTCATGGGAAATCAATTATAATCATTATATTAACCATGATTTCATACGAATAAACGAAAAATTGTATATATTTTTAATGAAATTATTATATAATACATAGTTAATGATATTTTATATTACTGACATGTAAAACTATTCTTCAAAATGAAGCTTAACTGTTTCAAAAGGTAATAATTTTTTTAAAAAAACCCTTTTCATTTAATGATTTACAATATAATGAATATGATATAACTATTTATATAAAAGTTAAAAGAAATATTTATATTTTTTAAATATTATTATTTAACCTAAAATAATAACATTGAAATGAAAATGAAATTTAAATTAAAATTATATTTCAATACTACATATTATGCATATATATTTTCCCATTTACATCCCTTGAATATAAATTAATATCACAATTATAAATAATTAAATAATGATATTAATATATAGTTTTGATATAGTATAAAAATTAAAACATGATATTTTATTAAATATTTAAAAAAGTATCATTGTATTAAATTCAATGTTAAAATATAAGTTATATAAAATAATAAAACTCAAATATATAAAAATTAATAGTTTCTTGTACAATTCATGAATTTTTCAAATGAAATTATTTATAAGATATATATTATTAGATGGATGACTCATAAATAATTAAAAAAATTAATTTAATAATGTCATAATATAACAGTAAAATATTTTGAATAATTTTTTTGTATGTTCATCAATGGTGACCATAAATTTGTTCTGTACATCACACAAAATGATTTTATTATACATATTACTAATGATAAATGTTTCATCATTTTCATGAAGGATTTATATTGGTTAATGAATAATTAAATATGATTTAACTATATTATCATAACATGTATTAAAAGGTAGAAACAAAATAATTTGAAATTTGAAATCAAAATATAAAAAATATATAATATAGGAAATACAATAATTTTATTTATAATATATAATATATTATTTTAAAAAAATAAAAATCAATTAAAAATAATTTTTACACCATAATTAATAAAACATAAAAATGTATGGATATAGTCAAAATAAGTATGTAACGACCTATAATATCTATTGTAATATTTTTCATAAATTCATAGGAATTTTATGAGTCTGTGAAAATTGACGGTGCGTGATTCCAAGGAATGGTGTGCCCATAATCAATTTCTAATGTTTGGTTCGGGTACGTTCAGAAAACGTACTAGCATGTTTTTATAACTTTTGAACCAGTACTTGGAATTGAAATTTAAGGGTACCATTGAACTCGCATCGCCATTATATGCATCAGAAGACTTTCACCTCGATGAAAATGGTCAAAAATAAAAGACTGTTTTTGGGTTTTTAATGAATGAATTAAATAAAAATAAATTTGTAGCTTTATTTTTATTTTGGATGGTTGAAGCCTCCATGTGGAAGTTGGAGGTGGAGACCAACACACCATAAACTCCCATGAGAGGTTATAGTGGTGGGGCCCACCCGAACCTAACCTACTCTTCTTGTTTATTATGGTGGGGTCCACCCTGTGTCAAACCCCCTTGATACTCCCCTTTAATGGGGAGAAACCCTCCACCTTCCATTAAGTGTTGGGGGGGGGGGGGCTCTTCAACTCCCCAACACATAATGTTTTCAAAATCCTCAACATAAATTAAGTAGAGCCATCCAAATTTAATTCAGCCATTTCAAATTTTTTCCAATGATTAAATAATAGATAAAAATAATATATTATTTTGGTTGGAATTTTTCTATTGGTGGGACTTGGGAGAAGAGAGAGGGCTTAGGGAGAAAATCTCTCTCCAATGAATAACGAAGAATGCCGGCGAGGATCGTCTTCGACATCCTTCCTCAGAACCTTCTATGACGTAAGATGTGTTCATCTACAACAAAATGATGTCCTCCTTCTCGCACCAACTTCATCGATCAACAATCAAAGGTAGGTGTTCGCCAAATTTTTTGTTTGTTATTCTTCATTTTTTGTTGAGGATTATTATTCAAAGCTGCATGATATCACCCTAACACGGAGGATGCAGGCTGATCAAAAATGCCCCCCCCCCCCGCCTTATTTTTGGAATTTGACGCTAAACATGCCATGAGTATGGGATGAATGATTCTCACCAAAAATGGTTGTAGAATGAAGGCGATGTCCGAAGGACAGCGCAGCTACAACTGGAACGAGAATTGAGCCAACAGAACTCATCTGGTGCCCCACATAAGGTTCGTCGACAATAAAAACAGGTAGAACAAACAAAGGGTATTTGGCACTCTATTCAACCACTTGGACAATGGCGGCACAACTGCACCGCCAGAGGAGTGGGCCACGACTGACTGGTCACTAGAGGAGGTGAGACACAACCATTCTACGTGGGAGGTGGCTCACCAATTGGACAACCGAGAAGAGTAGGACTTGCTATGTGGATCACACAGGATGCGGAGGGGAGCCATGTGGTGCTGGCTTTGATTTCCCCTGAATGGCTATGTCATTCGGGAATCCAGGGGGGTGCGACATCCCCCCTCGACACAGCTAGGGCAGACCCCATAGGCCAATAGCTGCATGCCTCGTGCGGGCTTGACCCTACGCAGGCCGGGCCACCCCCACGGACTGGGTCCGACCCACAAACCGGGTCGGGGTGAGTTAGTCTGAATGGTTCAGACTGGACCCGTGCCCGCATGACCTATTTCTTCTCTTTTCCCCATAACCTAAAATAAGGGCGTCTGATTGACGAACCATCTGCGCAGACAAAAGCCTTGAAAGAAGAAATTTCTTTTGGTATACCCCAATTGAGGTTTGGAAAAAGGTTGGGTATGACCGGGTTGGAACTAATTTAAACTTAACTGGGCCCTCGAAACGTAAATGCCAATAACTGCCAGGCCGGGTGTCCGATTGACGCACCATCTATCACGTTAGGTTTCTTTTGGGATGAAATATATTTTCAATACATAAATTTGGAACTTCATGGAAATTGATGTATTGACACTTGGATTGAGGAGCGACCCTTCTTGGAATCAGGCATGCTTTGTACGGAACCTTGTGGTTGGTTGCGCTTTAACTACTATTCTTGGATCCTGTTTGGGTTTGACAGCTCTGACTACTATTCTGGGTTCATGTGTGGCTTCAACAGCTCTGACTACATTTCATGTATACTATGTAGGTTCGATAGATCTATCTATTATTCTTGGATCTTATGTGGGTTCAACAACAGTGATTACTATTCTTGGATCCTTTGTGGGTTCAACAGCTCTGATTACGTTTCCTGGATCCTACGGGAGTTCAACCAGGACCCTGACTTCTGATTTCCAACAAATGCACAAAAACACAGATTGTATGTGTGTTTTGAAGAGTTTACTTTGTTATCTCTACGAGGCAGCTCACCAGGTAAAAATTTTTGACCGTGGAGAACCTATTTCTTTTCAAGATGCCTTCATGTAGTAATCCATCTAGGGTTCCAGTCTTTGTATGAGATTGAAACCCACCGAGCGACAAGGCCATGGTGTTGGGCCCTATCACAACGGAGGCCCCAGTGGAACCACTACCGATTGGGCCACTGATGCCACCAGCCCCAGCACCAGATGATGAATGCCACCTGCGCGTGTTGCATAAGTTCCAGTTCTATATGCCACCCAGGTTCAAGGGTTTGATGGACCGGCCAGGTAGCTATGGATTGCCTGGAGGCTATGGTGAGAGTCTTCAAACTGTTAGGGACACCAAACGATCTTATGGTGATCATTGTCGCAAGTCTCATTCATGTAGAATTAGGCAGATAGTGGAGCCTGATGCTCAAGGTGCATAATTAGGTGACACTACTCTAGGTAGACTTTGAGAGCATGTTTCATGCAGAGTTTGTCCCATACACCCTACATGAAGTCCAGATATAGTAGCTACTTCAACTAGAGTAGGGTAGCATGACAGTGGCACAATACTCAGTGTGGTTAACTTAACTTTCGCGCTACTCCATTGATATGGTGTGGGACCCATTCCTCAGGTACCAGACCTTCGAGCAGGGGCTCATGAGAGAGATTAAGGCTTCGATGATCTCCCTTAGCATCCCGATGCAGACATGGGTGTTGGAGTGATCCCTCTTAGTCGATAGTTTCCATAGTGAGCAGTCACCAACTGTGAGATCCACCACCGAGCATCACGTAGAAGAGTATTCTAAAGTAGGTAGAAGACAGATTTCGTAGAGATCCAAGTGGACCATACCGTTTGGTAGATGACCTCATTACTCAGGTTTCGTTGTGCAAGGCACACGTGACAGAGCTTGTCATGCGAGGAATAAGCAGTGTTTCATATGCTGCGGACATGGTCACAAGGCTCGTGACTGTCTGACCCACTATTCTGATGATCAGAAGACAGTTGAGAGACCTCCTACGCAGATTAAGAGGTTTGATCGAGGTGATCCGCAAGGCGCAGGTAGACGTTGTGGAGGAGCTGGTCGTGCAGCTGGCGGTGTACGATGATACAAGGTGTTACCACCACCACCACCACCACCAGGAGGTCCACCCCGACTGTAGTAGCAGGTGGACAGGGGAGATCTCGTCTCCAGGAAGATGAGGAATATAATCATGGAACTACAGAGATGATTTGAAGTAATATCTATGTCTACTCCACCATAGCTGTAGTACTTATAGACAGAAGTGCCAGTCTCTATTTCATTGCCACCACCCTCGTTCGGAGCTCGGCAATTTCGACCGAGCCGTTGGCTCAATCCTCACGGCTAGATACTTTTATGAGAGAAAATTTGATGATTAAGCACTGGTTCCGGCATTGTGAGATTACTATATGAGGCAAGAGCTTCGGCTGGGATATCCTAGTAGAGACATCGAGGCAATAAAACGTCATCTTGGGTATGGACTTTTTATCTACAATCTATGCTCAAATTGACATTATTAGGCATAATGTTCGGTGTGTCCACATGGATGGGACCAGGTTCACCATCACCGGCGAGAAGGGAGCCTATGGAGTGCAATATAGACTTACTCAGAGGAGGGTGTAGCTGATCACTCATCAGTTGGCCCCCTTACACACAGAGCGTATGATTTGGAGAGTCTGATCTATCCTGTAGTGGTGGACTAGTACTTAGGTGTTTTCCCTGATGAAATTCCAAGTCTACCCCAACACCGAGAGGCAGACATTTACATTGACCAGTACCCCCTGGATGACAATGATATCTACACCGGTGTATCATATGGCTCCTGTGGAGCTTCACAATCTGCATGTACAGTTAGAGGACTTACAGGGGAAGGGATTCATCCGGCCCGGTGTTTATCCTTGGGCATCCACGATTCTATTCTCCAAGAAGTTAGATTGAATCTTGAGGATTTTTTTCGGCAACTGTCACCTAAACTAGGTGACCCTGGTGAACAAGTACCCACTTCCAATGATTGAAGAACTCTTTGATCAGATGAAGGGAGAACAGTGGTTTTCGAATATATAACTCATATCAGGCTATCACCAGCTCAGTTTATGAGATGTGGATGTGCAGAAGATGACCATCAGATGTCGGTATAGCCACTATGAGTTCTTGGTTATTCCATTCGGCATAACCAACTCTCCATGAAGTATTCATGGGACCCATTAATAGTATTTTCCAGACAAACCTCGATTACATTGTTGTATTTTTCATCGACAACATTATGATCTACTCAAATATTGAAGAGGACCATGCCTACCATTTGAAAGTAGTACATGATAGATTCTAAGAGCAGCAGCTTTTGGGTAAGCTCTCAAAATTCCAGTTCTGGATCTCAGAGTTTCTCTTTCTGGGACATGTCATCTCAAAGGACGGAGTTGTAGTGGATCCAAGGATGATTCATGCAGTACATCCTTGGGAGCCACCCAGGAGTGTGAAGGAGGTACGAAGTTTCCGGGGTTTGGCTAGAAACTACTGGAGGATCGTTTCAGACTTCTCCAGATTTGTAGTACCACTATTAGCCTTGAAGAAGAAGGGGAAACCCTTTGTGTGGTCAGAGAGATGATTGTAGAGCTTTCTGGAGCTGAATGAGAGACTGGCTAGTGCCCCCATCTTGAGTCTTCCATAGGGGGGCATATGGTACATAGTTTACTCCGAGGAATCAGGGACCAGACTCAGATGTGTCCTAATGCAGTAGTGAGTAATGATCGCTTATGGTTCTTGTCATCTGGTACAACATGAGTAGAACTATGCCACCAGGACCTTCAGTTAGTAGCAGTGGTCATCCCCTTGAAAATTTAGCTGCACTATATGATTGGTGAGTGTTTCATAGTCTACTCTGACAACCAGTGTCTTAGGTATATCTTATCTGAGAATGAAATGAACCTAATATAGCAGGGATTTCATGAGTTCCTCAATGACTATGACTTTGAGATATCTTATACTTCTTATAAGGGGAACATTGTAGTAGATGCACTCATTATGAGATCTGGTATACATCTGCTATGAGAGGCGACAGAGCAGCTGGCTACTTTACTGATATCCTTTGTGGCTAGAGATAGATTAGCCATTCTACAGTCTCTTACAGCCACTCACCCACTTCTCTACTGAGTCTGGGAGGCGCAACATGGACATGATGACTGAGAGACACGACGTGATCAGATATCTACAGAGCATACATCTGATGTATTTTTTTTATGTTGGGGAGCATGTCATTGTAACAACCCAAAGTATTTCAATGGAAAATTCCCTTCTTATATTTATGTCATAAAAACACAAAATAATGAACTACAAAGTTATAATTGACCTATAAACATAATTTTGTCACCTCCTATTTTTGGAATTTTAAAAATCCGACATACACGGTTGTGTTCAAGAGAGTTATCGGAGTGTAATGAAACAAAAATAATGTTTTGGTGAATATTAACCTACAATTATGATTAGTAACCAACCCCGATGAATAGTAATTTGACCCTTATGAATAGTAAATAAGAGTATCATTACCTATGAATAATAAAATAAAATTTAGACATCTTATAAAGTGACAATTTGACATTAGTAAACATTTTGTTATTTTATAATTCATAAATAATTAATTATTATTAATTAATTAATTTAAAAGAATATATATTTCCCTAAAATGTATTCATAAATTATTGAATCAATTCCTAGTTGTTTTTAGATAATTTTATAAGACCCTAAGTAATTTTTGAAAGAACTGCAAAATCAGTTTTAATTTTAAAAACTGTTTTTTAAAGTAAACTATGATTTTAATTAAGCAATAAATTAATAATATTTAAAAATTATTTTTGAAAAATGATCTTCATTTTTGTATTCTAAACGTCAAAAAAATGTTTGGGTAAATTTTTAGGATTTTTCTGAGAAACATGGATTTTTGGTGAATAGTAGAATACATTAATTTACCATATAAATACATTTTAATTAAAACCCAGTATTCCTGACATCACAAGTGTTGTAAGAACCCAAATCCCGAACTCACATGCCTTATTTACTATTCTTGGTCATCCATGACTAACTATTCATTTTCTTATGTGAAATTAATAAACTAATCAATTTTATATTAATGAAACCCCTCTCCCCTCCACTATAAAAACCACCCTTCACTCCCTCGTTTCCCCACACCTCTCAAGCTCCAAGCCTTCTCTAAAATCTGCCCAAACACCTTCCCTAGCTCATCCCCCACGTCCGAAAGCTACTGGTCTCATCAAAATACCAATCCTAGCTTCCATAAAGAGGATCAAAAGAGGAATATTCTAGAGGAAATTTCCCTCCCTCTTCTCCTTTAATTTCCTTTCAAGTTCAAGTTCCTTTCTTGCTCGATCCCTACCTATCTTCATCCAAATTGTTTTTCAACTCCAGTAATATATATATAATTTAATATTATGATTCTAATGGTATATTATATCACCCCACACCCCTTCCCTCTTCCTTTTATTTTATTAAAGAGAACATTGTTAATGAGGTGTTAAATTTATCACCTTCAAAAATGACATGTTCTCTTCTGCCATTTCTACCTTCAAATCCGGTCATGAAACCATTTTTATGGTTGAACCCAAATATTTTATATGTATTATGTTCTATTTTATGTTCTGGAAATATCCTATGGCCATATTACTAAGTAAAATGTTAAAACAAGTTCGTTGTGATCCAAAAACTACTCAAATTAACCGAAATAATCATCATTTAATTCTTATCTAATGATTCATCCACATGGATATAATATTACTCATTATAAAATCATTAAAGATTATGTAATGTCATTAATAACATGTAATATCAGTTCTGGATGTTTACCCATGATCTACCCAAACATCAATTTAATAATACAATTGTACCACTCAAGAAAACCATGAAAACAAACATCCCCGATCAATGTTTTTAAACTCTATAAGTCATCCAAAGGAACATAATATAATATAATCAAACTAGAATGGACCCTATTAATGTACACATTGTTCTGGATTTCTAATTAATGAATATAATTTCATTATACAGGACATTAAAGAGAAGGAGGCATTCAAGTACAATGTAAGGGAAAATCTCAAACCCAATTTTCCTTCTTCGGGTTCTCCCTCTTTCATTCCATTTTTGATATGGTTACTCCTCAAAGATCATTTGTCGATAATTTACTTTAATTTTCTGGGAAATACATTTTTTCACTAGTTTTTATGTCCATCAAAATGTTTTCCAAAAGAACTCTTCTTTCAAGATCCCACCTTTTACCTCTTTTTCAAGGTTGATGGTTCTTGTATCAAGTATATTGTTCCCCCTTTATTTTGGGAACACAAAGCCTATGAATGTGTTTTTATGAAATGAAACCAATTCCATTCCATGGGTTATTTATGTACATGTTTTATATGTTTTTTATGTGGAAAGTATGATAATGATAATGTTATGATATGACGGGTGCGCCCGGAATTATATAGCGCAATATGAATGTTTAAATGTGACGGGTGCGCCCATAATTATATAGCACTCCAATGCATTGGTTAAAGTGATGAATATCTTGTGTAAATGTGAAATGATGCGTGAAAAAGATGTTAGCTTGGTTCACAAATTTTTGTCGTAGTTAACCAGTAAGACATGATGTTTAATTTTTACGCATTTCCACATTTCAAGTTTTTATTTATGCTCCTCTCATGTTCATGATCATTTTCCTATGTCATCATTATGCTCACCCCATGATATATTATTCTTATCTATCCTCTTACTAGGATTTTAGATCAACCCTTTTGATGTATATCCTCAGGTGGCTACATGTACTAAGGAGAGGACAAGTGCCACTAAGAAGCTAGTGAAGAAGAAATTAAATAAATGTCTATGGTTGATGTTGTATTTGTTATGTGTGGTCCAAGTTTTCCCAAGACACCAAACCTTTTGATCCTCTATGTGTAATACTATTATGTTTTTTATCTTCGAAATTATGTAATAGTAATGAATGAAAATGTCGGGTCTCTATAGTTGGTATCAGAAGAAAGGTTCAGTTAATTTGGGAACTGGGATTAGTGAACCCTAATGAAAATCACTAGCATGAGACTAAGTAAAAAAATGCACACAAGAATATTTACCTAGGGATCCCATATGTTATGTTTTTGGTATTATTGTTTAAATGAATAAGTTATTCATGACTTGTTTACTTATGTTTTTTTATAACCTTTTCTATTTTAGAAAATGGTGGGAACCAGGAGAAATAATGCCAAAAACTCTTGCGAGGGCCAATGCAATGGTTGGCCGAACGACATCCCCAATGATTTTGGAGGTGGAGTTCAAAACTTCATAGCGATTCTCACCCAATTATCTCGGGTTATGAATAATAACCATAATAATGGGGAACTTCCTCCTTCACCAAAGAGGGAGCAACTACCTATTGAATGTTTTATGCGGCAACAACCACCGACGTTTTGGGGATCTTATGATCCACTAGTTGCAGAAAAGTGGGTCAAATCCATGGAGAAGATATTTTATGTTCTTCACTATTCTGAGACGGAGAAGGTGACTCTAGATGTTTATCGTCTAGATGGACAAGCTGATCAGTGGTGGGATTTGATTAATAACACCAAGACAAGGGAGGAAATTGAAGAGATGGAATGTGAAGACTTTAAGATAATGTTTCTTAATAAGTACTTCCCACGAACTCTTCACATGAATATGGAGAGATAATTCATAGAGCTTAAGAAAAAATAAGGAGAATATGTCACAACCTATGAAGCAAATTTCACAAGGCTCTCAAGGTATGCTTCGGGTTTTTTTATCAACAATGATAGCAAAATTGATAGATGGTTTTGTGGATTAAAAACACATCTTTTAAAGGATCTTGCAATTCGAGACTTTGGGGGTTATGAAGAAGTTGTTCGGTGTTTTCTCAAAGTGGAGATGGAGTTTTGAGAATGGTCCCATGGCTATGGGGATAAGAAAAGAAATATGGAGTTTCAAGCAGGTAGATCTAGTGACAAAGGAGGGAAGAAAAATCAACGACCCACATGCCAAAATTGTGGGATGTTGCACTATGGGAAAGAATTACACCAAGCTCAAGAGTGATGAAAAGACATGAAAAGGTAGGATAATGTAGCCAATGAAAGGAGAGAACCACTATTGGTTTAATGCTACAACTGTAGGGAGCTAGGGAACTATTCAAACTAGTGCTCTAAACCTCGATCTCTCGAGGGTAATCAGCGCCAACAACCACCAAAGCCAATGGAACAAGGGAAGGATTATGCCATCACTACTGTGGAGGTGGAATATGATAATGAAGTCGTAGAAGTTACGCTTCCTATTCACTCAAGAATGGAAAAATTCTTATTTGATTCTGGTTCTATGCATTCCTTTATATCTTGTGTGTTTGCTAGAACTATAGAATCGAATCCCGGAAACCATGAAGTAGAGATATTTGTAAAAAAACCAAGTGGTGTGATCATTGCATCCCAAGTGTTTGACTCTTCTCATGTTGATGTATGTGGGAAGATTCTTCCGTAAAATCTCGTAATACTTCCTTTGGTGTAATTAGACGCTATAATGGGAATGGGTTGGCTCTTGTTATATAGAGCACATATCAACTGTCGGGAAAAGGAAATCTATTAACATATTCTAAACCATCCCATGCTCCTCTACAAATGCAAGGAAGATCATGGATATCCTTTGAAAAATCCTTCAATGGAGTGGGTGTTGATTCCCTATAAAGAAGCATACCTCACCCAAATGGTTGAGTCAAAGGAATGTGCCAACCTTGAGGAAATGCCCATCGTGAGGGAATAAAGTGATGTATTTCCCGAAGAGTTACCCGGAATTCCCCCGGATCGTGAGGTAGAGTTCTCAATTGAACTCATACCCGGAGATACTCCTATCTCGAAGTGCCCCTATAGGATGGATCCTATCGAACTGGTGGAGTTAAAGATGAAGTTGCAAGAGCATCTGGACAAAGGGTTCATACACCCTAGTGCATCATCTTGGGGTGCACCAGTGCTCTTTGTAAAGAAGAAGGATGGAACCATGCGGGTGTGTATCGATTATCGGGAACTCAACTAGATCACCCTAAAGAACAAGTATCCTCTCCCAAGGATTGATGACTTGTTCGACCAGTTAAGAGGAGCTCAATACTTCTCAAAGGTGGATCTTTGTTCAGGATATCATCATGTAAAGTTGGAGAAGGAAGATATTCAGAAGACTACCTTCTGTACAAGGTATGGGCACTATGAGTTTTTGGTGATGCCCTTCAGACTTACTAATGTTGCTACAATCTTCATGGATTTGATGAATAGAGTCTTTAGACATTACCTCGACAAATTTTTGGTAGTGTTTATCGATGATATTCTCATCTACTCCAAGATAAAGGAGGAACATGAAGAACATCTAAGACTTGTGTTGGTTGCATTGAGAAAGGAGAAGTTGTATGCCAAGTTCAGCAAGTGTGACTTTTGGATGAATCAAGTCATGTTCTTGGGACACGTGATCACAAGTGAGGGTATTTCTGTGGACCCTTCAAAGAAAAAGGCGATTGTGGAATGGCCCAGGCCCTCTAGTGTCAGAGAAATCCGTAGTTTTCTTGGATTAGCTGGGTACTATCGAGGTTTTGTGAGAAACTTCTCACGATTGTCAAGACCGCTATCTAAGTTAACAAGGAAAGGGGTAAAGTATGTATGGACGAAAGAATGTGAGGGAATCTTAAAGGAGCTAAAGTGAAGGATGATCACTGCACCTGTACTCACACTACCGAAAAGTGGAGAATGTTTTGTGATATACAGTGATACTTCAAATAAAGGCTTGGGTTGTGTACTCATGCAAAATGATAATGTGATAGCCTATTCCTCTCGACAATTGACGATCCATGAGCAGAACTACCCGACGCATGATCTAGAGCTGGCTGCCGTGATTTTTGCCTTGAAAATCTGGCAGAACTACCTTTATGGTGAAAAGTGTGACATATACACCGACCACAAGAGCCTAAAGTGTATATTCACACAAAAGGATCTCAACATGCATCAAAGGAGATTGTTAGAGATAATCAAGGATTATGATTTCTCTATTCACAATCATCCTGGAAAGGCGAACAAGGTAGCTGATGCTCTAAGTAGAAAAGAACCTGGTACTCTATCCATGTTGAGGATTGAGAAAGACCCTATCTTCATGTGTTTGTAAAAGATGGATTTGGAAATCATGAGGGAAGGGGATACATCCTACCTTTCCCAAATGATTGCGCAACCATCCATCCCAGAGATGATTAAAGAAGCACAAAGGGATGATGTTGAGATACAAAATAAGGTGAATGCAGTAAAGGAAGGGAAGCTGCAAGAGTTACATATCGACGATGATGGTGTGATTCGGTTTGGAACATGGCTTTGTGTGCCTTCATCACCCGGGATAATGAAGGAGCTATTGGATAATGCACATAGCTCAACATTTGCTATCCATCCTGGAAGTACCAAGATGTATCGTGATCTCCGAGTGCACTTCTGGTGGGATAACATGAAGAAGGAGATTGCGGAATATATATCAAGGTGCTTGGTATGTCAGCAAGTTAAAGCTGAGCGATAGAAGTCCAAAGGTATGATGCAGCCATTGCCTATACCCATGTGGAAATGGGAAAATGTTACTATGGACTTTGTCATGGGTCTCCCGAAGACGTCAAAGGGAAATAATGCAATATGGTTTGTGGTTGATCGACTCATCAAGACTGCCCATTTTATCGCTATTCGGGAAGACCTATCACTTGAACAACTTGCAAGGATATATGTGAAGTAATTAGTGATATTTCACGGTTTTCCACTCTTGATTATCTCTGACCATGATCCAAGGTTCATATCTATGTTCTGGAGGAGCCTTCAACATGTTTTGAGTACTGAATTAAATTTCAGCACGGCCTATCACCCCCAAACTAATGGCCAGTCTGAAAGGACTATTCAGACGCTTGAAGATATGCTATGAGCCTGCTCTCTTGAATTCAAAGGTTGTTGGGATCAGCATCTCCCATTGGTTGAGTTCTAATACAACAATATCTTCCACTTGAGTATTCATATGGCTCTGTGTGATGCTCTTTATGGAAAGCGATGTAGAAATCCATCCTGTTGGGATGAAGTTGGAGAACAAAATCTACTTGGTCCCGATCTTGTTCAAGAGATGACAAAGAAGGTTCAAGTCATCCAGAAACACATCAATGCTACTCAAAGTTGGCAAAAGAGCTATGCTAACAACCATCGAAGGGACTTGGAGTTTGAATTAGAGATAAAGTCTTCCTTCGAATATCTCCATGGAAGAAATAAATGAGATTTGGGAAGAAAGGGAAGCTAATCCCAAGGTAAATTGGCCCCATTGAGATCCTTGACCGTATAAGAGTCGTGGCCTATCATCTGGCACATCCACCGAAAATGGATCAAGTTCATGATGTGTTTCATGTATCACTACTGAGGAAGTACATACCAGAACCCTCACATGTACTAAACTTAGAGGTGGTGCAGCTGAATGATGATCTCTCCTATGAGGAGCAGCTGGTAAAATTTTTGGACCGAAGTGATAATGTTCTACAAAAGAAGACAACCCGACTTGTCAAAGTGTTTTGGAGTAACTATATGTTTGAGGAAGAAACTTGGGAACCAAAAGAGGCAATGAAGGAGAAGTACCCTCACCTATTTGTGTAAAGTGAAATTTCGGGGGATAAATTTCTTAAGGGGGGAAGAATGTAACAACCCAAAGTATTTCAATGGAAAATTTCATTCTTATATTTATGTCATAAAAACACAAAATAATGAACTACTAAGTGATATGTGACCTTTAATCATAATTTTGTTATCCCTGTGTTTGGAATTTTAAAAATCCGACATACACAGTTGTGTTCAAGATAGTTTTTGGAGTCTAATGGAACAAAAATAATTTTTGATGAATAGTAACCTACCCTTATGAATAGTAACCTACCCTGATGAATAGAAATATGACCCTTATGAATAGTAAATAAGAGTAGAATTACCTTTGAATAATAACATAAAATTTACACATCTTAGAATGTGACAATTTGACCTTAGTAAACATTTTTGGTATTTTATAAGTCAAAAATAATTAATTATAATTAATTAATTAACATAAAATAATATTTATTTCCTTTAAATGTATTCAAAAATTATTGAATAAATTCCTAATAGTTATTAAATAATTTTATAAGACCTTACGTAATTTTTGAAACTGCAAAATCATTTTTAATTTTATAAAATATTTTTTTAAGTAAATTATGATTTTAATAAATCATTAAATTAATAATATTTAGGAATTATTTTTGAAAAATGGACTTCATTTTTGAATTCTACACATTGAAAAATGGTTGGGGTAATTTTTTGGGATTGTTCTGAGAAACATGGATTTTTGGTGAATAGTAGAATACATTAATTTACCATATAAATACATTTTAATTAAAACTAACTATTCCTCACATCACAAGTGATGTAAGGACCCAAATCCCGAACTCACATGCCTTATTTACTATTATTGGTCATCCAAGACTCGCTATTCCTTGCCTTAGATGAAATTAATAAACTAATCAATTTTATATTAAGGAAACACCTCTCCCCTCCACTATAAAAGCCACCCTTCAATCCCTCTTTTCCTCACATCTCTCAAGCTCCAATCCTTCTCTAAACTCTGCCCAAACACCTTCCCTAGCTCATCCCCCACTTCCAAAAGCTTCTGGTCATATCAAATGTCCAATCCTAGCTTCCTTAAAGAGGATCTCAAGAGGAAGATTCTAGAGATAATTTCCCTCCCTCTTCTCCTTTAATTTCATTTCAAGTTCAAGTTCCTTTCTTGATCTCTCCCTACATATCATCATCCAATATGTTTTGTAACTCCAGTATTATACATATACTGTAATATTATGATTCTAATGGTATATTATATCACCCCACACCCTTTCCCTCTTCCTTTTATTTTATTAAAGAGAACGTTGTTCATGAGGTGTTGAATTTATCACCTTCAAAAACGACATGTTCTATTCTTCCATTTATACCCTCAAATCTGGTCATGATACCATTTTTATCATTGAACCATAATATTTTATATTTATTATGTTCTATTTTATTTTCAGGAAATAACCTATGGCCATATTACTAAGTAAAAAGTTAAAACAAGTTCGTTGTGATCCAAAAACCGCTCAAATTAACCCAAATAATCTTCATTTAATTCTTATCTAATGATTCATCCACATGGATCTAATATAACTCATTATAAAATCATTAAAGATTCTATAATATCATTAATAACATGTAATATCAGTTCTGGATGTTTACGCATGATCTACCCAAACATCAATTTAAGAATACAAGTGGACCACTCAAGAAAACCATGAAAACGAACATCCTCGATAAATGTTTTTAAACTCTATAAGTCATCCAAAGGAACATAATATAACATAATGAAACTATAATGAACCCTATTAATGCACACATGGTTATTGATTTCTAATTAATGAAAATAATGTCATTATACAGGACATTAAAGAGAAGGAGGCATTCGAGTACAAGGTAAGGGGAAATCTCGAACCCAATTTTCTTCCTTCGGGTTCTCCCTCTTTCATTCCATTTTTGATATGGTTACTCCTAAAAGATCATTTGTTCATCATTTCCATTACTTTTATGGGATATACATGTTTGTCACTGGTTTTTATGTCCATCAAAATGTTTTCCAAAAGATCTCTTCTTTCAAGATCTCACTTTTTACCTCCCATTCAAGGTTGATGGTTCTTGTATCAAGTATGTTGTTCCCTCATTCTTTTGGGAACCCAAAGCATATGAATGTGTTATTATGAAATGAAACCCATTCCATTACATGGGTTATTTATGTACATGTTTTATATGTGTTCTATGTGGAAAGCATGATAATGATAATGTTATGATTTGACGGGTGCTCCTGGAATTATATAGAGAAATATGAATGTTTAAATGTGATGGGTGCGCCCAGATTTATATAGAGCTCTAATGAATTGGGTAAAGTGATTAATCTCATGAGTAAATGTGAAATGATGCATGAACAAGATTTTATCTTGGTTCACAAATATGTGTGGTATTTAACCACTAAGATATGATGTTTCATTTTTATGCATTTCCACATTTCAAGTCTTTTATTCATGCTCCTCTCATGTTCATGATCATTTTCATATGTCATGATTATGCTCAACCCATGATATATTGTTATTATCTATCCTCTTACAGGGATTTTAGCTCACCCCTTTTGATGTATATCCTCAGGTGGCTACATGTATTGAGGAGAGGACAAGTGCCACTAAGAAGCTAGTGAATAAGAAATTAAATAAATGTTTATGGTTGATGTTGTATTTGTCATGTGTGGTCCTAGTTTTCCCAAGGCACTAAACCTTTGGATCCACTATGTGTAATAATATTATGTTGTTTATCTTTGAAATGATGTAATAGTACAGAATGAAAATTCCAGGTCGATATAGTCATTCTCTTTAGAGGATGTTCCTTGGTACCTGTGGCACTTTAGGAGGATGTGTTTACGGTGTTCCACACATCCCCTCTAGCGGTACATCTTGGAGTGGCGAAGATGTACCATGACCTCATACGACAGCACATGTATCTGGGAATGATGAAGGTAGTAGTAGAGTTTGTCTATCAATAACTCGCTTGTCGGCAAGTGAAGGAGGAGCATCCGGTACCAGCAGTCTTGATGTATCCTTTAGAGGTCCCATTGTGGAAGTGGAATGGGATATCCATGGACGTCGTGAAGGGTCTTCCACGAACATCCAGGGGTCATGACTCGATTTGGGTGACCATCGACCGACTCACCAAGTCTGCCCACTTCTTATCGATGAGAGAGTAGGGTTCAGTAGAGAGTTTTGGACACCACAACGTGTAGAAGATTGTGCAGCTAAATGGAGTACCTTATTCTATTGTCTCTGATCGTGACACACGGATTACTTCTCGAATATGGAAGGGGTTTTAGGAGGATTTCGGGATGCAGCTGCATCTGAGAACCGTCTTCCATCATAAGACGGATGACCAGACTGAGCAAACCATTCAGACCCTTGGGGACATGATGTGTTCTTGTGTCCTCGACTAAAGTTTTAGCTGGGAGGATCACTTACCATTGGTTTAGTTTGACTACGACAATAGCTATCACCACACCATTAGGATGACACATTTTGAGGTGTTATACAAGCGACCGTGCAGATCAACCTTTTAGTGGACTGACCCTGGGAAGTCATCACTAGTGGGACCATAGATGGTAAGAGCTACCACAAAGAATGTGCAAATCATCCAAGAGTGGATAAATACTATAAAAAGTATGAATACGTCATATGATAAAAAGATACAGAGGCCTATAGTGTCCTAGTATGGAAACCACATATTTCTAGGGGTATCACATCAGTGTGGTTTATGGATGTTTTCCTGAGGTGGCTAGTTATCTCCGAGATTCATTAGTCCTTTTCAGTTCTTTAGCAGTGTTAGTGATGTGTCGTTCCACTTAGCTCTTCAACCTTAGTTGCACATATTTCATGACATCTTCCACATATCCTAGATGAGGAGATATGTTCATGACCCTTCTCACATCATCGACCATGGATAGATAGACGTCGATGGTGGGGTGACATTTACGAAGGATCCGGTGGAGACTGGGGATCCACATGAGTGAGTCCTTCATTAACAGTCGATACCTCTGGTGTGCATTTTTTGGTATCAAAGAAACCTCTAGGAGAGCACATTAGAGCGGGAGACTCAGATGAGTTCTCATTACCACCACTTGTTCTCTTAGTTCGCGTTGTACCCTACTTGAATGTAAATCCATCAGGTGGGGAGAATGTAAAGACCCAAAATTTCTGTGGGATTTTTTTTTCATAAATACATGGGAATATTACGAGTCAGTGTAAATTGACGGCGCGTGATTCTGAGGCCCATTGTGCCCGAAATCAATTTTTGAAATATTGTTCAGGTACATTCTGTAAAATTACATGCTGGTTTTTATAACATTTGAACCGGTGCTTAGAATTGAAATCTGAGGGCAGCGATGAACTTGCAGCGCCGATATTCGCTTAAGAAGACTTTCAACTCAATGACATATGGTCAAAAATAAATGATATTTTTTGGGTTTTTAATGAATTAATTTTTAAAAAATAAAGTTGGAGATTTATTTTTTTTTGGTCGGTTGAAGCCTCCATGTAGAAGTTGTAGGTAGGGACCACTACACCTTAACCTCCCATGAGAGGTTATGGTGGTGGGGCCCACCCAAACCAAAATTCCTCTTCTTGATTATTGTGGTGCGGACCACCCGGGGATAAACCTCCATGAAACACCCCTTTAATGATGAAAAACCCTCAACCTTCCATTAAGTGTTGGGGAGCCTCTTCAACTCCCCAACACTTAATGTTTTCCAAATCCTAAACATTAATTATATGGAGACACACTATTCTAAATCATCCTTTTTGAATTATGTGCAAATTATTAAATAAAAGAAAAACAATAGATTTTTTTAGGCTTTTTATTTTTGGTGGGACATGGGAGTGGAGAGAGGGAATACGTATAAAAGCTCTCGCCAACGAAGAACGAAGAACGCCAGTGAGGATCGTCCTCGACATCCTTCCTCAGAACCTTCTTTGACTTTGGACATGTTCATCTATAAAAAAACGGTGCCCCCCTTCTCACACCAATGTCGATGATCAATGATCAAAGGTAGGGGTTTGAAAATTGTTTTGTTTCTATTTCTTCGTTTTCCTTCAAGGATTATTATTCAAATCAGTATTTGTTCTCCCTAACGTGGAGGGTGTGAGAAGAACAAACATGGCCCGACCCCTCCGCCTTCTTTGTAGAATATTAAGCTAAATGAAGAATGAGTCGAGGATGAAAAATTCTCATCAAAAATGGTTTCTGAATGAAGGAAACATCCAAAGGAGTGCACAACTACTTCCAGAACAATATTCGGGCCACCGTAACTCGTCCGATGACCCGCAGAAGGTTTTGCGGTGGTCGGAACTGGCGAACGACACCTCTAAAATGAAGGAAGTGTTGTCGGAACTCTATCCGACTAAGGGGACAGTGGCGGTGCAACTGCGCCACCAGAGGAGTGGGCCGCGAACGACTGGTCGTGGAGGTGATATAGTGACCGGCGCATGGCTGACTATGAGATAGACCAGCGACCCGAGCCGCCAAGTCCCTAGAAGAGGTTTGGTGCAGCAGCGATTTACAGGAGGTTTCTTGCCACTCGGCAAGCCAGGAGGAGAATTTTTGAACCACATGGGTCCTATGTGATGCGGAACAACACAAAATGGAGCCAGTTTTGATTTCCACCCAATGACTAAGCTGTTCGGAAAACCAGTGGGGTGCAACCTCCCCCCTGGATGTAGCTAGGGCTGACCCCATGGGCCGCCACCCGAGGGCCTTGCGTGGGTCGGACCCTCCGCGGGCCGGGCCGCCCCGGCAGGCTGGGCCACCATCATGGACCGAGACAGACCCACAGACCAGGTAGGACCCTAGTACGGACTCGGTTCGGTCCGACTTGGCCAGACCGGACCTGGACCCGCTTGACCTATTTCTACTCTATTTCCTGTAACATGAGCTACAGGAATCCGATTGACGAACCGTCTACAGAGACATAAAACTTGGAAGTAGAAAATTCTTTTGGTATACACTACTTGTGGATTGGAAATAGTTGGGGTATTCCCGGTTTAGATCAAACATAAATCCAACCGGGACATCAAAATGGAAATGTCAATAACTCCCAGACCAGGCGTCTGATTGGCGCACCGTCTATTGCATTGGGTTTGTTTTCGCAAGACATATCTTTGGGATACATCAACAAGGGAAATCATGGATGTTGATGTATCGACACATGGATTTAAGAGTGTGCCCTCTCAGAATCAATAATTCTTTGTGCGGAACATTGTGGTTGGCTTCTCTCTTACTATTATTCTTGAATCTTGTTTGGGTTCGACAACTCTGACAAGTGTTCTGGGATCCTATGTGTGTTCAATATCTCTGACTATTGTTCCTTGTTCTTGTGTGGTTTTTACAGCTTTATCTACTATTCCCAGATCCTATGTGGATTCGACAACTCTGATTACTATTCCTGGATCTTGTGTGCTTTTGACAGCTCTAATTAATGTACCTGGATCCTACGTGGGTTCGACAGAGATGATGATTCAGTGGCAACATTTAATCATATCTATATCTCTACATAAGTTTTATACCATTCTATGTTATGTTAGTAACTTTGTGTTTTTATCATGATTGATATGAATTACTTGATCACATTGGTATGTGTATGGGAATATACCTATTTGGGGTTATCAGTTGAACTCATACCTTGTGGTTTATCTTTGTTAGATTTTGTGAGACCTTGAGGGTCTCGGGGTCCCTACTGAGTATCGTTATACTCACCCCTAAATGGGATGTGGCCGCAAGTTATTGTATTGAATGTAGACGACTTACAACATTGACTGAGGCTTAGAGTACATGGACTCAACAGTACACTGGGGTATACCTTGTGGCGTGACGATACATAGAGGAGACAGACATGTGTGGAGTGATGAGGAGGAGATATGTGCCAACCCTTTAGGTAGGAACATCAGAGGATGAGTCAATGGATGTATTTCTTATTTTCTGAGTTGTACAAGTACCTTCAGTATCTTGTAATTTCCAGTTGGGCATGTATTCTTGCCTCTTTTCACTTACTGTACTCACTTTTCAGTTATTCAATTTACTCATTATCATATCTGATGCGTGTGTTTTCATGTTATAAAGGGAATACCCTCCCAGTTTTAGGGAATCATGCCTTTGGTGCTAGTCTCTAGCCCCCGGCCTATAGAAGGTGGGCTTGGGATAGTCACGACATGGGACCCGGCGGACGGGTCATGACAAAGTACTACATGAGACTCACATTACTCAATTTGAAGATAAATTTTTTCAATCTCAATAAAATTTAATATTATTGTCAATGAATATTTTCTAAAGGATTAGATGATTATTTTTAAATAAATTTTTTTACAAATTTTTTTCATTTACGAATATAAGGTTTTGTAGGTGAAAACAAATTAAATTATAATGTTTGTGGAAATATAATTTAATTTGATAAAAATATGTATAAATACTTTTTATATTTTTAAATTTTTATATTAATCAAAAAAATTATTATTATAAATTTTATATTTTATATTTTTAATTTTCGATCAAATATTTGATTAATTTTTATAGTAAATTCTATAAATGGATTTGAAGATATATTTGAAATATTAGTACAGAAATACTGATATTTTGAAATCAATATTTAGAGTAGTTTTTTCCATATAAGTTGAATGATTTCTTTTAACATTAAAAAGATACATGATACTAAGTATTTAAAAACTATATTATCAATGGGAAATTTTAAACCCAAATCGAATGAAGTGGATGATGGCATTTCTTGAATATTTAACTATTCATAAAACATTTAAATTTTATGATTTTTTTAATCATCATTAAATCAATATTTTTATTATAGTTATTCAAATGTATTTATTGATGAAAATTGTAATCAATAAACATTTAGTTAAATAATAGAAATACTATGGATTATATAAAATATAATTTATTCATAAACATTTTTATATGGATTAAATGTTTATGAAAACACTACTAAAAAATGATTTCATGAAATTATGGTTTATTAGGGGTGTTGAGATTCTCTTGTACCAAGGTTGTTGTTAATATAATATTGACAAAATATTTATTTTTAAATAATAATGTTCTAAAAAGAGATTAATGATTTAAATTTTTATTAAATTCATTGTTAAATAAAGTTTTTACGTTTTTTATTTCATTGATGTTATAATAGTTAATAAATTTAATTTTCAATAATATTTTTATAGTTATAAGTTATATGTAAAATTTTATTTTAATTTGTTTAAGTGTATTTTTTTTAATACAATAAAAAGTAAAAAAAATTATTGTTTAAAATTATAATATTATTATATTTTTTGTTGGACAACTATGATATAAAAAATTAATAATCCTTGTTCTATAACCAATTAATACATATCATTTATGAACATTTTTATGGGAATTTCTACAAACCAACAAGTCCATCCCCTTTCCATATAAATCCTACCATACCATGCTGCAACCAACAATCACTAATAAAAATTTTAGGCATGAAGGAAATATGAATGATGATCACCTTAAAGAATATTGAGACATTATGGATCATATTACATTCATTTTTTCAAAATATACTCCTATTTAATGTAAGAACCTATTCTATAATGTTTCACTTAGCCAACACTTTTTCATATATCTTATAAGTAAATTTTTTTAGTGGATTCCAATAATTTTTTAAACATAAAATTACTAATGGATGGATATAGTTGATTGGATAAAATTTTATATTTAATAAATACATATGATATGACTTGTGTTTCTTTTTTATCAGTATATAAATTCTTTTAAAATATGTATTATTTCGAATGCTATTATTCAAATAGAATATACAACTATATTATAATCTTTTTGGTGACCAAAATATAAAGAATAATTTTTTTTTAATATATGATTAATAATATTCTTAAATACTCAATGAGGTACATTGAACAGAAATTGAATATTATTTACGATTACATTTATCATTATGAAGAATACAAATATAAATAAAAAAGATATTAATTTAAATTTAAATTGATGATAACTGAAATTAATTGGAATAATTTTTACATCATTTAATTATCTCATTTAAATTATTTTAAAGATTTATATCTAAATTTTGTATTTTATAAAAAATTATGAAGTAATTATTATGTTACATTATATAATGAAATAATTAAATAAATTACTCCAAGACCAATTTAGACTACTATGAGGTAATGTGGGTTAGTAAATGAACTTTTTTTTATGAGATACTCAATTTTAACACATCCCCATGACTTTTTTATTCCACAGTCCATAGTCAAAGTCATATAAAATTATTATTAAATGATTTGAATGTCATATAGAATCTCCCATCTAGGGGAAAATACGTTATAATATGTAGACCCCAAATTATTTATTATTATGGCCATATTTTATATATTAATGTGCCAATGATGTTAAATGATTTCATATGGTATAGAAATGTCTGAATAAACTATTTCTATATATAGATTCATGTTTATCACAAAAAATAATATTTCATACAATCAATTGATGTTTACATAGATTAAAATACATTAAAAATATTACACAAAGATTTTCTGATGGACAATACATGTTTTACAAGGAAAATAATTTCTAAATTATTAAAGAAATTCACTTATTAAAACAGTAAGATTATTTGTAAATAATATTATAAAAATATAAAGTATGACTCAAATAATTTAGGTTACATGATGGAATGAAATCATGTTATTTTTGTATAAGATAACAAAAATCCATTCAGATTATTTTTAGAAAAATCAAAATTCACACAGTTTGGAAGAGAACATATATATTCCTTTGAAAATATATTTTTCAGAGTAATATAAGAAAAAAAATGATTTAAAAAATTAATTGGATAATATTAAATTAAAAATAATTTTTTTAGAAAACATATATTTGAAAGTTAAATATAATTTTTCTGAAATTTAAAATAAACAACCTGAATAATGATGATATACTAAAATAAGATCTTATCACTTTTATTATATTTTGAATCGTAATCTACATGAAATAAATGAAATAAAAAATCAAAATTTACTTACAAGTAATAATAATACATTCATGATATTATATATCAAAGAAGTAGTTTAAAGAACACTGAAATTAAATATGTAGGGAATATGGAATATGTTCCATATAAGTAAAAGGGATACCATAAACCCTTTCCGTTGGTTCCATTTCAATCATATGTGTTTAAAACAACAGTATAATAAATATTCATTAATTATAAAAATCATATAGAACCATAATTCTATGTATTATACCATATATAATATTTTATATCATTTTATTTTGATTTATGTTTAAATCTCTCTTTTAGTTGATAATCACATCATTTTTAAGTATATATTTGTTTGGTAGTGATAATCCATTCAAATTTATCATGTTAACATCAGAAGAATATTATATAACATGATATATATATCATATATATTCAATATATTTGTATTAAAGTAATCTAAAATTGTAACATATAGAAAAATAAATTTCATCGTTCAGGGAGATGGTAGGTCATATGTACAAATGAATGTTGTTTTAATTTTTTGATGGACGAAAAAAATAATGTAAAAAATAGACCATTAAATAATAATTATGATTTCATATATATCATATATAAGAAATATTTATATATATATATACCTATTTGTGTTATGTGGATATGAAAAACAAATTACACCACTACATGGAGATAGTTTCTCAAACTAAGGCACAAGTGATTTTTCAATTTTTCTAGGATGAAATAGATATAGAATATTATGGTACAATTTTCATAATAAAACCCAAATATGATTATAAAACTATATAATTTTTTTTGTCTCATTAAAAACATTAATAGTATGTCTAATTTGAAATAAACATAAATGCGCAAATAATGAAAATTACTTCATATTCATTGGAATCCACTTAGATCTCTTGCTAATGTACCCGAGATTTATCTTTTGAAAGGTCAAAACCCACAATAACATATATATGAATTTTTTTCATATTAAATAAATTTTTTTATATGCTATATTGATTAATGTGGTCAAATAAAAAATATCAAGGGGATATTTTAAAATTTAGGTGAGGGGGGATTTTTGAATTTCATTAAATAATAATATAATACAAGTAATATTCTTATAAAATAATGGATCCACAAAATTTATTGATAGGATAAGATGACTATGTGTCGAAAATCACTTATCAAAAAAAAAATTTGATGTTTTATTCTTGTTTTTATCCTCATATTTTCTTTGTAAAACTCATTCTGAATTTTTAATAAATCATTTCAAAAAAGGATTTTTCTTTTTAATGTCATATAATTACTATAGATAGAAAAAATAACCTTTAATAAATGAGGGATGATATAATAAATCATATTATATAATATGTGATGAATTTAATATCTTAAAGAAATTTAATTATTTAAAAAAAATTATCATAAAAATATAAATAATTTTATTTTTAAACTATTTATTACATTGAGATCAGAATTATCATGAAAACACATAAAATTAGAAAATAATATTTTATTATAAACCTATCTTATCATTTTAATTTATACAATTCTTTGATATAATTATTTCTAATAAATTATAATACATTTAATGTTTCAATTATCATTTAACAGGGGGTTTCCATTAATTTAATATTTATTACATTATGATTATGTTTGAATTTAATTTTATAATTACTTCACTAATTTTTTTAGAAAATTCCATGATTACAATAATTATTATTAATTCCAAAATAGTTTTTACAGTCGATCATAACAACTAGATAATCCAATATTAAAAATATTATTTCTATTAAAAAATAATTTATAACATGATTTTTTTTTAAAATAAAATATTATAATTATCATAACCTGAACAGAATATATATAAATTAAATATTAATAAATATTTTATGAATATGGTGAATATTTATTCATGAACTAAAATTAACGAAGTTTTAAGGGTAATTTAATACTAAATATCCATTTAATTATAGCTTTAATTACCCGATTTACCCTTAAATGTGGTAACAAAAATTATGAAAGAAGATATTCATAGTGAATTAAAATAAAAGGGACCTAAATAAAAAATATAGACCACTTTAATCTATATATAGGAATTTTTTAGATAAATTCTTTTTCTAATGGAGGGGATGCCAGTCAGGAGGTCTCAACAAGGTGAATCACAACACATTTAGGGTTCTTTATTTGGTATAGGTAATCCAATTTTTTTGGTAGTTTATCATAACCCTAGAAATGGATATTTCAATGCATTAAAACCAAATAAACCATAACAGTATATAAATTACTTTCCATGGGTATATTTTTCTTTGGTAGAGGAGAAAACCCCAAAGCCTCAATCAATGTTGTCTAATGCGGATTTATCTATGTCATGAAGATTTGTATTTCATCCTTAAAAAATAAATCACGGTGATATCGATGAAGATTATATAGAAATTTGGATAATATATCCCCAATAATAATCTTTGTTCGAGGACTGAGCTATGGTAAATGTCATAAAATGGATCAACTACGCGTGTTGTTGCAAACCATGTTTCCATATATGAGAGTCTGAAGATGTGTTTGTATTCCTTGATTTATCGGATCATCATTCATAAAGAATTCAATTGATTTATATTATAAGAATTGTTAATCCATATTTCATTAATTTGTGTCCTTTCATATATGAAATGTATTTCAATTTGGTGAGGTTATTTCAATTTCCCAATTCTATAAGTTGAATTAATATAGAAGGGTTAGAGTTTTACATATTTTTATCTTAATATTTACAATTCTTATATATGAGTGTTCTATTTAATTTAACAACTTTTCTTAGAAAAATTCATTTTCCATGGTGAATATAAAAATCTATTATTTTTATTAGATTCATTATGAAAAAATAATATATGATATTGCAGTTGTGATAGGTATCTCTATTGAAATTGATAGTGAAACTTATTTTGCTAGATATGGACGTTATATTATGATTTTGGATTTGGATATATTAAATATTAGACTAATTGACTATGTGGTTTATTATAAAACCATTTATGATAATAATTTTTGGATTAAGTATGAGAGGAATACTATTACTTGTGAAAATAGAAATTTAGTTAGAAACACCAAGGACAATTGTTTTAGATTATTGATATTTTATGTATTAAAAATGAATATACATAAAGAAATAATATGGGAGGAAATAAATGAATGTAAACCCCCTAATTCTTCAAAATAACTCACAGGTTGAGGAAATTAAATCCTTATAGAATTATGAGATCACCATAGGTCGAACACCAAGTGCTAATAGTGTAAAGGAGAATAAATAAAAACGGGAAGATGTTATTGGGATTGTACATTGAAATTTCACTAATGATTATAATGATTTAATAATTTGGAACTAATTTATGATGGATACTATTTCTAAAAATTGGAATCCATATATCTAGAAAACATACCATTCTATGTTTATGGGTAATGGAAAATAATAATTGACTACTGAGGATGACGAGAATACAGAGACACATTCTACCGTTGGAGACTTTGAAAATAATAATGTGTTAACAAATGATAATTCTGAATTTTATG
The DNA here is from genome assembly GCA_963277665.1 of Viscum album. Classification (NCBI taxonomy): domain Eukaryota; kingdom Viridiplantae; phylum Streptophyta; class Magnoliopsida; order Santalales; family Viscaceae; genus Viscum; species Viscum album. The sequence goes on along the minus strand of OY728133.1, from coordinate 143,378,422 downwards.
ATACATTTAATGAGGTTTTTGATCAAAAATTAATGTATGATCTATGTTTGGTCTCTTATAGAAATCATAACAGAATGACTAAGGTTGATGTTGAGGATCCGACATCAACTAAGAAGCCCTTGTCTATGATGGAAAATAATAAAATTATGGAATCCATTTTTCTGAAATTAATTTGGGGGTATTGACTCATAGAGAGAGAAATATATTTTCCATATATGTAAATATCCTTCCCTCTGTTAGAGGTATTTAGTTTTGGTCCCTAAAGATGATGATGTTGATGTTTCTTTATTTAATAGTGAGTGTTCGGTAAAAGAAAAAGGTAATTACCCTAATTTTTTGATTATAAGGATCCCCCTTAAATTATTTAGGAGATGAAGCCTCAAGGGAATCATCTATAATTTTTATGGGGTTATCAGGTAGAAAATTATATTTTAATGAAGTATATTTTAGATTATGATAATAAAAACAATTTAATTCAAGGACTGATTATGTGATTCCTTGTCAATTGGTGGAACATGATACCATTTATTATTTTGGACCTGCAGATCTAGAAAACCCACATAAGGGAGTGGAGATATATTATCCAAAAACAAAAATCATCCAATAATATAATTTACCATCTATTATTACTTGGAAACCCAAGGTAGTGAAGACTAAAATTGAAGATAATGTTTCCAATAAAAATAATTTTGAGTTTCAATTCTCTAACAATAGCGTAAGGGTTGGAAAAATATATATTATAATTTATAAAACCAAATAAATTAATGCTATCTAGAAATAAATTACTTTTATTATATATTTTTACTTGGAAGAGGGATATATCATTGAGAAGGGGACATCACCCTCATGGTCACTATGGAATTATTTATTATCATAGCATGAGAACACATTGTTCTACTGTTTGAGAGGATGAGATATTTTAGAATGAAAATATTTAGTATGATATATTGGGATTTTATAGTTCATACTAATTATGAATTTCTATTTTTTTAATTTGGTTTAATTCATTAACTTGGGATGGTTTTTTATTCTGACACCATCTTCTCAGGGGATCTGTTTATATTTTTAATATACTTGATTTTTCCCAAGACCATTCCATTCATTTTAATGTATAATTTTTTTACAAACATTATCCATGAAATTAATTAATATAAACATAAATACAATTTTTATAATTAAATAAGTATTTTTAAAATCATTTACTTTTAAACTAAATTACAATATTAAAATTCATAGAATAAGAATTAAATTTTCGATAGAAAATAACAACTATAAATATCCCTATAAAATAAAACATTTCTAAAAAATTGAAAAAACTAAAAAAAATATTGATATTTTGATTTTAGAAATTATTTAGCTTTTATAAAATATTTTTTCTACAATTGTGAAAAATAAATTATAATATTTTCTCATAGAAACTAATTAAAATATTTTTTAAGGAAAATATAAAATATGATTAAAATAAAATATGATTCTTTATATCCTATGAATTAATCAATAATGTTGTGTTCAAATATACCTATACATATATACTATAATATGATCAATCATTTTCGTACACACAATATTTTACAACTATGTGATAATGGTAGTGTTAAAATAGTAATATATTAATAATGTATGATTGTTGGTTTATGCTCATTGTTGTGTGTTATATACGGAATCAATCATAGTGTTATTTAAAAATATCATGTTGTTAAATTCCACACCACCCCTTCAATATATTTCACACCTGAAATATGAAATTTTTATTGTTAATAAAGTGTAATGAATTTGAATATAATTTGGGTGAAAAACTATCTCATAAAAAGTGTTAATAAATGTAACCTAAAAAATTACGGGAAAGAAATGAAAATTCCATAAAAGCATGAATTCAATATAGTTAAACATTGGTGAAATGAATATATTTATATGGAAATAAAAACTAATGAATAATGATTATTATATAGAAATAGATAACATTTTCATGATAATTGTGACAATGAGAAACTATTGATCTACAATGGGGTAAATGCCTATTGATTTTTAGGATAGAAAAATAAGAAACTATTTTTCCCTATAATTTTTTCCAAAATTCAGGGGATAATTTTACTATGTAGACAATTCACAAAAAAAATATAAACATACTTGATCTGTTATATGTTATAATCACAAACTTATCATTTTGGTGTTATATGATCTATTTCCATTTCATGTCCTAAAAAAGGAAATGTATATATTATAAGAGTATTTATATCATAATTGCATCCCCAAAATGTGTTCCCATCAAAGGTCATCAATGGGTGATATCAAATAATGACCCCCCCGAGTCCCACGACCATTAGGTCCTAGTTTGGTGACTGTCATTGAGTGTATAATAAATAAGAAGATGAGATGCATTTCCATATAAGGGAAAGAATTGTGGAAGAGAAAGATAAGAAACACACCATAACAATCAAAATCAGACAAAAAAATTGAAGAAAAACCAATGTACATAAATTTAGTTTCATGCATGAACTACAACAACATAAAGGGAAAATTTCACGTACAAAAATAATGAAAAGGAGAAATAACCACAAAACCAAAACATCTCCGATAACCAATTAGCTAGTAGTTACTATCTTGAGATCCCATCTTCTCTGACTAACCTGAAAAAAAGTTAATTTATACATATGGTGAGTATAATTGTAACACCCCGAGATTTTATGAAAAATGTTCTTTTTAATTTCATTGATACACTACACCAAAAGGAGCTTTCACTACATGCATCACTGACTTGGGTAGTATTACACACAATCATGACCTTCCACGATTGCGTATGTTGTACGCAATACTGAGTTTTAGTAAACACCGATATTTATATAAACTATCCGTTGTGAATAGTAATACCCAATTTTTGAAATTTTATAAATTTTATCATCCAAAATGGAATTCATTTTTGGATTCTAAATATCGAAATTTGTCTAGGGTAAAATTTTGGTATTTTTCTGAAAACATTCAATTTTTGATAAATAGTGAAAACACTAGGTTACTATTTAAAAACAGACTTTTGATTTATATAATTATTTATTTTATTTAAATTTATTTTATGTGAATATTGATATATAATACCTATATAAGTTCAATTTAATTCATTGTAGTCATTTTATAATTATTTTAGATATATGAATATTTTATTGAACTTCTCACCGTCTTTTACCCACTTGCTATGAGAGTTTGAAAATTTAAATAAAACATAATTTCACCACTTTTGTGAGTGGAATTTCTAAAATCTGAGAGACATGGTTATCATCAAGGAGTAAAATTTGTTACAATAAAGTAAAAAATAATTTATTGGTGAATAGTAACTTTTTACTTTTGTTTACCACGGTTAAAAGGAAATTGGGTAATTAAGGGTAAAAATGGTATTATTATTACAGTAACACATGTCCTAATTCCATTGGATAAGTTTAATTCGACCAAAAGAAACCTTAGGAATAAAATATGACCATTTAGGTCCACTTGGATTAGATTAGTATATTTAATATTATTTTATTTATAGGAGAGTTAAAATAGTTAAAATCAATGTTTAAACACTAAAACATTTTTGATAAAGGGTTATAAATGAGATAAATTCGACTATAAATATTAATTAGAAATATAAATCTATTTCCTACATAATGTTATTTTATTTTTAATTTTTGACTTTAAATAATTTAATTTATTTATGACACAATGATGATGTAGTAATTACCATGTTAAGGAGATATTAACATAATTGATATTATAAATACCAAAATAAATGTAATTTTAGACATTTCATGAATTATCTAATTTCATAGGTTAATATAACATATCAGTAATGATTTAATTAATTTTTTTTGAACTAATCTTTCTTGTATGATTTTCACAAAAATCAATTACCAAATACTGTCAAAATTGACAAAAACGAGTTTTAAAAGAAAATATTATTTTATTAATTGTAATTTTGTTTGTAAATATCTTATGATCGGCCAAATGACTTAGATAAGGTTAAATATAATAATAATGAACCACTTTGGGTTAATTTGGATTTTTATAGTATGTTTATTAACCATATAGTGTAAGAAAACAAGAAGACACGATAAAAGTTAAATTAAATAACCTAGAGTTAAATATAAATGATAAGTTTAAAATAGTAACCTAATCTTTTCTAAAATCGTTTGGATGAGATTATTTCGACCCATCCCCACCTTAGCGTTTAAATAAATCAGTTTAGAGCTATTAAAAATCGAATATGACTTTATTATAAAATAATATTTTAAGTTTTCCCTAAGGTGTCCCTCTCCTCCCCTATAAAAGGGCAACATTCCCTCTCCTCCTCACACAACATTGAGTCTTAAAGCTCATCCAAACCCTACCAATTTCTCCTCTCCACTTCCCTAGGAACATCCTAGAGGTCCTGGACCTCTTAAGAGACCATCTTTAGTGCCCTAAGAGGTGGTTATGAAGAGGCGCTTCAATAAAGAGGTAATGTTTGTTACCGATTCTTTCATCATTATTTCTTCTTCTACTTATATTATTTAGTTGTTTCATTATGAATTAATAACATCAGTATCACTAATATACTGATATGTTATTATAAATATGAAACAACCCTATTTCACCTTCTATCCACACTACGAGAAACAAAATCACTGTGTGTGCATACGTACGGAATACCGTCTCCACGACGTGGTGTAATCTGTTTTGTACCACCACCTTACGTGGATGGGTATAATGGTGTAAAGAATAAATATATATGATTATTTTAAAGAGATTATGATTCTGAAATAGTATAAATACACTTCAATACAATTCCACTATCATGGGACTGATATCATGGCTCGTTCGTACGTACGGCCTACCGTCTCCACGATGTGATGCGACTCGTTCTACATGATCTTCAAAGCATAATGATTATATAAATGAATTGAATAAATAAATATTATATATATTACACTAATACCATTCTAGAAATTATGTATTTATAAACTAAAAATAATAATAAGAATTTAATCGACAAGACATGCATAAGAACAAAAAGAAATAAACACCTGAATAACAAGTAACAATTAAATATTACTAATAAGAAGCTAATAATATGACAATATATGATATCATAACAATGAGTATGATTCTGGAATATTTCAATGACATTATTTAAATCATTATAGAGGAGGTTCTGACACATACGACGAAAATCAGACATAAGGTAAGGGAAAATCTCACAATCTAATTTTTATCCGAGATTGTTTATACTTCAGAATTTACTAGGGAATATTTATCAACCAAATCCATGTTTCCTCAATATGTAAAATTATTTAAATCCACCTACAATTTTTTAAATACAATTTTACCAATTGGTCAGTTTTTAGTAAAAGATATAAAATGAATCTTTTTTCATTTTTCATAAGAGGTACTTTTTGACTTTTCCGGCCAAAGTACGAGAAAAATGTTTTTTTAACTTATATGGAATGATTGGATTCATAGAACATTATTTCCATGAAGAATCCTTTATATGTTTTCATGTTTATTTTTAATCAACTTCTTTTAGTTTAAAATAGTATGAAATGTTATGAAAGGGAAAAAATTGATGTAGAAGGGATATTTTTTTCAAGAATGGAGTTCAAGTGTTATATAAAAAATATTTTCCATATAAGATAACATAAGGTTCTGTTTCTATCCCAAATTTTTCATTTATTTGATTATGTAATGATGGATTTAATTTTATTATTTCCTTTTTTCTTACATGGATTATGTTATGTTGGCATGAAGTTTAAGAATCCCATTTTTTTACATGGGTTATGCTATGATATATGATATATGATGTTGTGGAACAAATAAGAATGGTATCATTATGAGATAGGTGGGACCTATATCTCCCTCCAATGCATTGGGTAAAGATTTATATCTCATGAGATAGACATGGAAGGAATGGAATGTTAAACTGGTTTAGTGATACGGCACTGGAACGAAGAGTGAAATCGGTTCTGAAATGGACGTTTTCCTCTAAGATATTCTTGGCAATGAGTCTTGACTAATAAGAAATGATTTTCCATGACTATGTGTGTCTGCCACACTGTTTCATGTTTTATGTTATGATTATTGGGATTACATTTCACTATTATGATTTATCCCATGTTATAATATTATGATCTATTTTAAAGGTTATGATTGTTGAAATCACTACTGGAAAATAGCCCTATACACACGGTTTTTGGAAAAACCGTGGGTATAGGGGTTGCCTATACCCACAGTTTAAGAAAACCGTGGGTATATGTATAGTTTGAGAACCTATAGACACAATTTTCCTAAACCATGGGTATAGGTCACCTATACCTATGGTTTCCACAAAACTGTGGGGATAGTGTTTTTTCGAAGGCCTATACCCACAGTTTTGTAAAACTGTAGGTATAGGTGTTTATTTCATAGCCTATCCCCATGGTTTTGGATGAACAGTGGGGATAAATATTTTTTTTCGAACACATATACCCATGGTTTTTGAAAACTGTGGGGATAGCTTCAACATATTATGGCGGGAAAAAATGGACGGGAAACAAAAACAATTTGGTGGGAAAACTTATACCCATCATCCGAAATAATATATTTAGTTTAATAGAAATTTAGATACAAATTAATTCTCTGGCTCGGTTGGTTATGAGCTTCGTATTTGGTGAAATGGTCATGGTATCGAATCTCGCTAGACTCTATTTTTTGAATACAGACATGAATTAATATATTAATATAAATGCAGATTAATAATAAAGTTGTTGAGGTGGCTTAGTTGGTTAAGGGTTGAAAGAGGTCTGCTTTAGACCCGGGTTCGATACCCACTGACTTCCTTTTTTCTTAACACGCTCAGGTATTAATATATATTTACAAATATAGATTTATATTAACTTAAATGGTTCAGCCGAAGTGGTGAAGACCAGTGAAATGCAGGTACACAGGTGCGTGGTGTTGTAGGTTCAATACCTGCTGGCTGCATGTTTTTTAAATTTTCACCCGCGGTTTTATAACCGTAGATATAAGAGTTTGACACGTGGATGAGGATTTGATGTGGTGGAAAAATATATACCCACGGTTTTGGAAAACGGTGGGTATTTGTTAAGAACCCTATGAATTTTCCTTTGTTTACCCTTATTGAGCATTTGAGCTCACCCTTTTGTGTGTTTTCTTTCACCAGGTCAAGAAGAAGGTTATTATGTAAGATATGCCAAATGGGACTCTAGACATGATAAAATAAAAGGGAGATAGTGTAGATGATTTATGATCCAATTGTTTATGTTTCCCAGTTTCTAAAGAAACTATACCTATTCGGTCCTTTCATGGTTTTGTTATATGTTATAATAAGTGTGCTTCAATTCTAAAGTAATAACAATGTATGTAATCTATGGGTCGTTATAGATGGTATCAGAGGAAAGGTACAGTTATCCATTGGAAACTAGGATGTGAAAGCCTTAGTAAGAACCCTAAGGATATGTATAAGAATAGAACACAATCTTAGTGTTTTAGAAATGGCCTTGAATAACCTATGATAAGACCTTATGTGTGAAATTTTATTCTTTATTATGTGGTTTTCCTATTATAACCAGTGTTGCTCACACTATTATTCTTGGTTTTAGTTAATGGCTGGAACCCGAAGGAACCGTGTTAATGCAGAATGCGATGGGAAATCCAATGATTGTCCCCCTGAGCAACCAAATGTTATGGGAGCTGGAATGAAAAATCTTGTAGCCATGCTCACACAACTTTATAAAGCTATGAATCATGAAAGACTTACAAAAGAGAAAATGAAGAAGCAACAGTCTATTGAATCCTTCATGAGGCAGCGTCCACCCTCATTCAGTGGGTGTACTGATCAATTAGTGGCTGAACAGTGGATCATTACCCTTGAAATGATATTTTCAGTTCTTCAATGTTCAAAACATGATAAAGTAATCTTAGAAGTATATCGTTTGGAAGGTGAATCTGATCAGTGGTGGAATTTTATCACGAATACAAGGCAGTGGGATGAAAATGAATCCATGGAATGAGACGAGTTCAGAAACTTATTTTTCAATAAGTACTTCCCTCGTATTCTTCGAACAAAGTTGTAGAAGGAGTTTCTTGAACTGAAGCAAAAGGATGATGATTCAGATGGTACCTACGAAGCAGATTTTACAAGGCTTTCAAGGTAAGCTTCCGGAATTATTATCCAACCTGAGAGTAAGATCGATCAATTTTTTAGTAGCTTAAAACCAAGTCTTCAAAGTGTGTTCAACATAAGGGACTTCAATAGCTATGAATAAATCATTTGATGTGCTCTCAAGGTTGAGATGGATATTTGAGTAACTCACTAGTCAAATGAATTTGATAAGAAGAATAAAATGGAAGTCAAAGGGAAATCAAAAGACCACACTGAAAAGAATATGAGCTTTCCCTTATGCTCAATGTGTGGAATGAAACATGGATGGGGTTGTCTTAAAGGGACAATTACATCATTCAAATGTGGAAAGGATGGTCATTGGGCATTTGAATGCCGTAATGATGGGTAGAAGATGTCTAGTTATGCGAAAAAAAAGCCTACACAGAGTAAAACACCTACACTTCAATTTTGCAAGTGTAAGGAAATGGGGTATTATTCCAATCAATGCCCTAATACAAGGGTTGTTGATGATGATCGACATCAACAAACTCTTAAGGCTAAATAAAAAGGATAGTCACATGCAATTTCTATCAGCGATGTGTAGTACGATAACAAAGTGGTGAAAGTTACACTTACCATACAACCTAATGAAGGAAATGATTTATTTGATTCTGGATCTGCCCAAAATTTTACTTATGATGAATTTTCTAAGTGTATCGCCGTATTACCTCAACAATTCAATGTTCAGTTAGTTGTGATAACCCATAATGGAACGACAATAGCATCAAATGGTTACAATTCATCTCCGATTGATGTTTTTGGGAATGTCCTTCTTGAAAATCTTGTGATCCTTCCTTTAGTGGAATTTGATGTGATTCATGGAATGGATTGACTTTCTTTATATGGAGCTCATATCAATTTCCAAATAATGGAAGTCAAATTTCATATTCCTGATCAATCTATGATCATCTATCGATGCATGGATTAACATAACCTTCCAGTGGAAATTTCTTCCATCATATGGTTCTTGATTCCACTAAATGAAGGTTATTTATCTCAAATGTTTTGGGAGATACTCAAGATTAATAATATGCCCATTATACAGGAGTTTGATGATGTATTTCCAAAGAAATTGTCTGGTCTTCCACCAAATCATTATGTTGAGTTTTCAATAGAAATCGTATTGGGTGCTTTACGTATTTCAACGAAACCTTATAGAATGGCCCCAATTGATTTGTAGGAATTAAAGAAGAAACTCCAAGATAATCTTGATAAGGGATTCATACGCCCTAGTGTGTCACCTTGGGGAGCACCTGTTCTGTTTGTTACGAAGAAAGATGGATCAATGAGACACTGTATTGATTATCGAGAACTTAACAAGATCACAATAAAGAAAAAATACCCTCTCCCACACATTGATGACTTATTTGACCAACTACACAAAGCTCAAATACTTTTCCATGATTGATCTTCGTTCAGGGTATTATCAATTAAGGGTCAAAATGGAGGATATACCAATGATGGATTTTCATACAAGGTATGGTCATTATGAATTTATAGTGATGTCATTTGGTCTTATAAATTCCCCTTCTATCTCCATGGATCTAATGAATATAGACTTTAGAGACTATCTTCATCAGTTTTTGGTAGTATTTATAGATGATATTCTTGTCTATTCAATGAGCAAGGAAGAACATGAAGTCCAGTTGTGAATTTTATTGAAGACCCTGAGAATGAAGAAGCATTATGAAAAATTTACCAAGTGTGAATTTTTCCATAAAAAAATTGCATTTTTAGGTCACATAATCTCAAAAGAGGTGAAGTATGTGGATCCCACAAAAACAGAGGTTATAGAAAGATGGTCGGGACCAACAACAGTAACTGAGATACGAAGTCTTCTTAGTTTGTCTGGATATTATAGACTTTTTCTGAATAAATTTTCAGGATTATCTAATCCACTCACTAGGTTGACTCAAAAAAGAGTTAGGTTCGTTTTCACAGAGGTGTTTGAATAAAATTTCAAGGAGTTGAAAAGAAGGTTATCCAGTGCACCTGTGCTCACACTTACTTGTAGTGGAGAAAGGTTTGTGATCCACTGTGATGAATCCAAGAAGGGATTGGGGTGTGTTCTCATGAAAAATGACATGGTGATAGCTTATTCTTCATAACAGTTGAAAATCCATAAGCAAAATTACCCAACTTATGATTTGGAGTTAGCTACAGTAATCGTTGCATTAATTATTTTGAGGAATAATCGTTATGGTGAAAGGTGTGATACTTATACTAATCGTAAACGTTTAAAGTATATTTTCGCACAAAAGGATCTGAATATGAATCATAGAATATGGATGGAGCTAATTAAGGATTACGACTTCTCAATTCATTACCACTCTGGGAAATAAAACAATGTGGAAGATGCATTAATTCAACAAAACCATGCTAGATTATCCATGATGAGGATCACAAAAGATCCAATATTTATAGATTTACAAATGATGGATCATGGAATTATAATGGAAGGGGAAAATATTATCTTTCTCTAATGAATGTTCAACCAACTATACATTTAAAAATTAAAGAGGCACAGAAAGAAGATGTAGCATTACAAAAGAAGGTGAGAAATGTTCCTGAATTCAACCTTGATTGTGATGGGATAATAAGTTTCACGAATCGGGTTTGTGTCCCTCCAATCCCATAATTAAACAAGGAGCTGCTAGATGAGGCTCATTGTTCTTCATTCTCTATTCATCTTGGAATCACAAAGATTTATAGGGACCTGAAAGAGTAATTCTAGTGGGATGACATGAAATGAGATGTTGCTGAATATGTCTCTCGATGCTTGTTTTGTCAGAAATTTAAAGCTTAGAGACCGAAGTATAAGGGGATGTTGCAACCATTACCCATACCCAAATGGAAATGGGAAAACATCACTATGGAATTTTTCATAGGACATCCTATAACTTCCAAAGGAAATATTTCTATCGGGGTCATAATTGATCATCATACAATGTCGGAACACTTCATTGCTATTAGAGAGGATTTCTATAAGACCCCAGCCTTAAACCTTACATAATATTGAATTAAATGAATAATTCACATCGAGGATCTTTTCGGGTTTATAGTTTTAGAGAATTAGGAAATAACTATTACATCTCAAAAGATTACAAAGTAGAAACTTCTACTAAGATTCCATAAAATAAAAAATCATAAAAAGAAACATGTCTAGTTCCATGTTTTATGTAGCATGACTTTCCCTTGATCCCATCCTTGACATTATTCCACGTTAAGTCCTGTGAAAAACATTTCAAAAATGTGGGAGGAGCATAAAAAGCTCAGTAAGGGATACACAAAGAATGAAAACTATTAGTTTTTCAAAACAACAAGTAAACCATGTATACTTTATCAAAGTAATATTACTCACCTTCTCGAAGTAGTAAAAACTCTTCACTGAATAAAATTTCATTACTTACACTTCTGTAACCAAAAGATTACCATAAAACCCATATAAAGATCAAATAACATATAAAGGTAACTTGGAACATAAACATACTTAAGTGGAATAACCATAAGGTCGACTTCCACACATATCACTTAATGGAATAGCCATTCAGCCAACATCCATACATACTTAATGGAATAGCCATTCAGCCGACTTCCATATCGAATGCATTGGAGGTTATAACGTAACCTCCTGTCCTGTTATTCACGGCACCACCCGTCATATGGTTTATCACGTAACTACCCATCGAATGTCCACGTACCATTATAAAATCATAACAAATAAAACCAATATAAAGGAATGATAACATTTCTACATTTCAATCACAATATTTCATTTAAATATATTGAGATTATAGAATCCTTTATCAAAACCATTTTCAATACCCAAATACATAAAAGATTACATGGAATTTATTATATTTTAAAAACATTACGACTTTTTGAGGAAGCCAAAGATCAAATAATACTCGCGGCAGCGGAAAAGGTCAGTGTAACCGCGTACGTTAAGAGAAACATTCCTTTTTTTCGTTTAGTAAAATGCTTCGTAGAAAAATATTCCTTTTGTATAAAAGTAAAAGTCAAAGTGGTTTATACACCATATAAAAGAATGTTGTGTATAAAACGAAATATGCCTCAATGAAAGGAGATTGAGACGAAGTCCCTTACAAAGATGGTATCCTTGGATTGAGGATAAATCAATTACATAATTATGTGTGACAAACGAATACACCAAATATAAGTGGATATTAATTGTAAAACAATCATATGTTATTCACACATATTCATAGAACGACATATTCAAGGAGTACAAGATTATCCCAAAGAATCAAAATTGTGTTAAGAAGTTCCCTTGCAAAAATTTGACGGCCTAACGACGTCACTACAAAATTCAGAAAATGAGTTGATGAGAGATAAAAAGGATATCTCATCACTTGGAAATAAAATTTAAATAAATAAGGATATAGAAGAACAGATCCCAACATAATATTATGTGAATTAAAAGACATAATAAAAAAGTCGTTACAAAAAAGAGGAGGGTGAAAGGTTCCTTTACCGACATGGGTATCTTTCGAGACATGCACCCCGTGAAAGAAGGACAATACAACATTGATGTAAATGCTCATAAATGAAAGTATATTAATCAATGAGTAAAATAATGGGAATTACATACACCACTCAAAGGAAATTGTGGAAAATTTACTATAAGCCTCATGGGAATAAAAGTGAGATGAAAAATCCCTTACGAAAACTCGCCAGCCTAACGGCGCCACTTAAAACGTCCAAAATGGATTGATGAGATCAAATAGGGTCTCTCATCATATTAAAATAATTTTTACAGAAAGAGGAATATAAAAGAACATCCCTCAACATAACAAATATGTTCTTAAAATAATTGACATAAAGGAGAGTACTTAAAAATAAAGAGAGAAGTTAGATCTCTTACGAAAATTCGGCAGCCTAACGGCGCCATATAAAACATCCAAAATGGATTGATGAGAGAGAATATGGTCTCTCATCATATGAACATAAAAATTACGGTAAGATTAATATAAAATAACATTCCAATAACAAGAAAGATGAGCATTAAAAGGAATGAAATAAAAGAGTGTACTTAAAAAGAAAGAGAGGAGTAGGATCCCTTACCTCATGTCCAACTTGTCTTGTTAGTTTATTTATATTCCTGAATAATAAACATTTTTCAATTTATAATTGCTTAAGGACCTCCTATAAAGATTATTATTCAGTTCATACCACATATTTTAATGTTATAAAAATCGGTTAATAATATGAGTTCATATCAGACGTTTTTGTCTATGTTTGGTACATGAGTAAAAAATTGAACTTGTTGGAAAATGTAGTTATAGGTACATCATATCCAGAATAGTATTGTTGTTTTAAATATCATATATATCCAGTATATATTCATTTTATACTATTTCATAGCATTTGGAGATAAAAAATTAAAAGCTCTGTTCATGGAGACGGTAGGCCGTACGTACGCATGAATGTTACTTCCATTTTTTGTCATATTAATGGAATTAAAACAAAATGAGAGATATATATATTATAATTCCAGAATTATATCCATAATTTATATGTAATATATTAAATATATATCCATTATATATATGTACTTATAATAGTAAATAACATTTGGAGATAAGAAATGAAATGCACCGTTCATGGAGACAGTAAGTCGTACGTACGCATGAACGCTACTTTCATTTCTATCTCATACTTTAATGGAATGAAAATAATAATGATACAAAGGTATATTAAAAATTCCAGTGCAACATCATATATAATAACTTTAAATCCATCCTTTATATATCCCTCATATGGAATTAATAAATCAAATCACTTTGAGGGAGTGGTAGTCCGCACTTCCTAAAATGAAGATATCGCGTTTAGCCATAATGGAAACCATAAATGTATTCCATAAATGAAAAATACAGAAGCTTAAGTAAAACATAAACATATTATATATCATATATAAATATATTGTCATCTTAATGTCAACCTTTTAAGGTGTTATATGAGTGTTGAACAATCATCGTTTCGTGAGGCAGAAAATCACCATCCACAGAAACAGTATGTTCATTAACCATTAGATGGAGGTGTTTGTAAGTGTATCTCGAATAATTAACATACAAAAATCCTAGTATATTGAATATACTATTTTTGTTACAAAATGAAAGAATAAAATGTGTTTAGGGGGTTGGAGAAGCAAAATAAAACAAAAGGAGTCAAGTGAACACATTACCGTAAAATTGGGTAACTCCCTTTGGTTTGAGCTCAAAGGCATCCTTGGGAAGACTTATTCCCAAATTGAGGATTCAAGGAGTAAGAGAGGGATGTTTAGAGACAAAATGGGATGGGGTTGGCCGAGTCAAATGCTTTGTAAGTGTGGGTAAGGTGGTAGTGGTGGGGGCCTTTTATAAGAGGAGGGGAGGGGCACTCTTGGAAAGTAAGGAAATTTTACTTTATTTTAGAATGAGTTTCGGATTTTAATGGTCCCACATTGATTTTTTTCTAGGATAAGGTGATAAGGGTTCGAAATACACCCATCCAATAGGTTTTGGACATGTGTAGGTCTTAGATTTTACATTATCTTTCCATTTTATTTAAATCGTTAAATAATGAGGTCATCACTGCATCATCATGATGTCATAAATAATTTAATTTATTTAATGTCTAAAAATTATTAAAAAAATAATATGATGTAGGAAATATTTTTAGCTTTTCAATGACTATTTATTCTCAAAAATCTTACTTGTATAACCCCATGTAAAAATTGTTTTAGTAAAACATTTCATGTTTGTGTCATTTCTACTTTAACATTTAATAAAAGGTTATTTATGTCATTTCCCAACCAAAGTGGATTCATGGGGTCCCCAAGTTGACACATTTCTTGTCTCGGTCGGCCATGACACATCCAATAAGGGTAGGACATGTGTCTAGGTATTTTCATTTTATTATAATATCATTTTTTCCTGAAATTGCACTAATCACCTCTAATCGCGATTAAAAAAATAATAAGTTACTATTCACAAAAAAAACGTTAATCCCATTGAACCACATTTTACTTCTTAATGACAACCATGTATGTTGGATTTTTGAAATTCAAAACACAGAGGTGTTAAAATTTCATTTAAATGAAAAATCAGTTTTTTAAGTACCACTGACTGGTTTTACTATTCATCAAAAAATTGAAGTTTTCCAGAAAAATACCAAAACTGCACCCTAAGCTATATTTGATATTCTGAATTCAAAAATTATGTCTATTTTACAAAATTCAAAATTTATAAGTTGCATTAATTAATTTAATAATTAATTCTCGTTGTTAGAGCAAATAGCGTGTTTTTATGAAACAATAAGTATCAAAAGATTGACACTGGTTTAAGTCCAATTTCAATGTGAAATTAATTCCAACGACCACTATTAGATTAATTGGTAAAAATATATTCTAATTTCACTTTAAAACCAATTCAAAATATAATCTAATAATATAAATAAATTAGATTAAAAAGTGGTTTTGAATTAAAATACAACATTTTTCACTATTCATTAAAAAATGAACTTTATTGGAAAGATTCACAAAATTTACTCAAATTAAATTTTGATGTCCTTATTCTAAATAGGAATTTTATTTTTTCAAATATAACACATAAAATTGTCAAAAATTGGATTTAAACGAGGTTCGCCTTCAAAAGACGGTTAATCGACCTTTTAAAGAATATTAGAATGTCTACGCTTAAAATTGGATTAACTACTATATAATCATTTTGTAGTTAGTTCTGTTCATTCCCTCCATTACAACGGCTAGGCGTTAACTACTATTGAAAATTATATTATTTTATTATTTGAGTGCAATGTAAGATTCTCAATAAACATGTTGTTGTGTATTGGGTACGCCATCGACCATAGCATCCCCTTTAAAATAATATTAATATTTTATTCACAGATATGGATAAATATAAAAATTTCATATTCTTTATTTACCTGCGGTGTTACATCCTTCCCCCCTTTTGGGAATTCCGTCCTCGCAATTTTAAAATTGGGCTTGGAAACATCCTTGAGAGTCCCACATCGGTACAAGAGTCGGTAAAACAATCACTTTAAAATAAAGAAAGATAAGTACAGAGGTCACCCGAGTTAACCCATACTAGTATTCCATGTAGGAAAACATGGACATGGAGGAGAAATCATAGGGTCATGTTCTGATGGAGAGTGATAGAAAACATGTTTAGGAGAAATTTAACGACAAGAAAATCACAAACTTGTGATAGGTTAAACGGTATTCGATTCCCCAGTAAGAAAATTTAACATACAACATTTTTGTTTTATGTTTCTCTTCATTGAGGAATTTAGTTTTTATCTTAAGGAAACATACTTACTTGTCATGTTGACTTTCAACTTTTACTAGATTTATTACACAAATTCATACTTTCCCCAAAAGAGGAGTATTTAGGATGACTTGTTCACATTAAGAGTACTATAATCAACTTCTAGAGAATCAACTAATCCATAAAATAGAACTATATACATCCCATGTCTTTATACTTTAACCAAAACCAAAACCAAAAAGGATAGTACATGATCAGATAATCCAGAAAAGGATAACCCTTTATAAAAAGAAAATATATTCTTAATCTCCAAAAATTTTCCTAACAAAACCCAAAGTTCAACGAGGACCATCCGATAAAAAAATTGTCCATAAAATTCATTAAAGTAAACCAAACTAAGATTGAAACCCAAATATTTGAAGGATTTAGTCACATGGTCTTCCAAGTGAAATCGTAACATTTATCTCCAAACAACATCAGTTGCTATTAATGTCTCGTATTGAAAAGTAATTAACCTAATCACATATCCTCCATGATAGGTTAATAAATTTTCATAGATAACCCAAAATCAACTTACTCTTAATTCATAAAATCATATAACTAAAAAGAATCATTCAAACTAATAATGGAATTCACGTAGTCCAGTGGTAGGTGATAAATACCAGTCGCACTTTGGTTGTGGGTTCGATTCCCGCAGCTTTGTCCGATGCGACGGGTTGTCACACGGTCTGTGTGTTGTCCTTTTTCCAAAACAATATAATTCTTAAAGCATTCCCCAAAACGAGATAAAATCTTCAAAAATAATCATAACATATTTTAACCTCGTGTTTATCTCATGCCTTTCATTTTCCATCATAACATATAATAACCCATAATTACCTCAAAAGTAAGGATCATATAAACCCTAATGGTTACCTTTATAATTATTACCTGAACATCCACATCGATTGGTCATCATGTACATGATGCATTACAGAACATACCATGTTTCAAGTGGTTGATCATGACTCCTAGCTAGTTGGTTTAGAACAACCATGAGTTTCCTCATTGAATCCCCCATTTCATCTAGTCTCTTAATCAGAGAACCACCATAGTTACCGTCAAACCTATTGTCACATTGGTGCCTGCTAGATCCATCCATTCACTAAAAATAGAAATGTCAATGTGAGTATATCAACAAAACCATCATGTACTAATGAAGAAGATATACTTACTCATTCACATTATCTAAAAAATTTGACTCTTTCTAAAATCCTAACCAGTATGGTAATGTCACTTATTCTTAAAGAATACCCTATCATCTAAAGTTATCTAAACAGACCTCTGATACCAACTATAAGACCCCATCCTTAAACCTTACTTAATATTGAATTAAATTAATAATTCACATCGAGGATCTATTCAGGTTTAGAGTTTCAGAGAATTAGGAAATAACTATTATATCTCAAAAGATTACAAAGTAGAAACATCTACTAAGTTTCCATAAAATAAAAACTCATAAAAAGAAACATGTCTAGTTCCATGTTTTAGGTAGAATGACTTTCCCTTGATCCCATCCTTGATACTATTCCACGTTAAGTCCTGTGAAAAACATTTCAAAAACTTGGGATGAGTATAAAAATCTTAGTAAGGGATTTACAAAGAATGAAAACTGTTATTTTTTCAGAACAACAAGTAAACCATGTATACTTTATCAAAGTAATACTTTTCACCTTCTCGAAGTAGTAAAAACTCTTCACTGAATAAAAGTTCATTACCTACCCTTCTGTAACCAAAAGATTACCATAAAACCCATATAAAGATCACATAACATATAAAGGTAACTTTGGACATAAACATACTTAAGTGGAATAACCATAAGGTCGACTTCCACACATATCACTTAATGGAATATCCATTCAGCCAACATCCATACATACTTAATGGAATAGCCATATGGCCGACTTCCATACCCAATGCATTTGAGGTTATAAAATAACCACCCATCCTGGTATTCATGGCACCACCCGTCATATGGTTTATCACGTAACCACCCATCAAATGTCCAAGTACCATTTTCAAATTATAACACATAAAGCCAATATATAGGAATGATAACATTTCCACATTTCAATCACAATATTTCATTTAAATATATTGACATAATAGAATCCTTTATCAAAACCATTTTCAATACCTAAATACATAAAAGAGTACATGGCATTTTTTTTATTTTAAAAACATTACGGCTTGTTGAGGTAGCCAAATATCAAATAATACTCGCGGCGGCAGAAAAGGTCGTTGTCACCGCGTACGTTAAAAGAAACATTCCTTTTTGTCGTTTTGTAAAACTCTTCGTAGAAAAAGATTCCTTTTGTATAAAAGTAAATTTCAAAGAGGTTTATACACCGTATAAAAAAATGTTGTTAATAAAATGAAATATGCCTCAATGAAAGGAGATGGAGACGAAGTCCCTTACAAAGACGATATCCTTGGATTAAGGATAAATCAATTACATAATTATGTGTGACAAATGAATAAACCAAATATAAGTTGATATTAAGTGTAAAACAATAAGATGTTATTCACACATATTCATAGAACGACATATTCAAGGAGTACAAGCTTATCCCAAAGAATAAAAATTGGGTTAAGAAGTTCCCTTGCAAAAATTTGATGGCCTAACGACGTCACTACAAAATTCAGAAAATGTGTTGATGAGAGATAAAAAGGTTATCTCATCCCTTGGAAATAAAATGTAAATCAATAAGGATATAAAAGAATATATCCCAACATAATATTATGTGAATTAAAAGACATAACAAAAGAAGAATTTTACAAAAAGAGGAGGGTGAAAGGTTCCCTTCCCGACATGGGTATCTTTCGAGACATGCACCCCCGTGAAAGAAGGACAATACAACATTGATGTAAATACTCATAAATGAGTGTATATTACACAATGAGTAAAATAATTAGCAGTACATACACCACTCAAAAGAAATTGTGGCAAATGTAGCATAAATCTCAAGGGAATAAAAGTGAGAAGAAAAATCCCTTACGAAAACTCGGCAGCCTAACGGCGCCACTTAAAACATCCAAAATTGATTGATGAGATCAAATAGGGTCTCTAATAATATTAACATAATGCTTACAGAAAGAGGAATATAAAAGAACATCCCCCAACATAACAAATAGGTTCTTAAAAAAATTGACATAAAGGAGAGTACTTAAAAAGAAAGAGAGAGGTTAGATCTCTTACGAAAATTCGGCGGCCTAACGACGCAACTAAAAACTTCCAAAATGGATTGATGAGAGATAATAGGGTCTCTCATCTTATGAACAAAAAAATTACAGTAAGAGTAATATAAAAGAACATCCCAATAACAATAAATATGAGATTTAAAAGGAATGACATAAAAGAGTGTACTTAAAAAGAAAGAGAGGAGTAGGATCCCTTACCTGATGTCCAACTTGTCTTGTTCGTTTCTTTATATTCCTGAATAATAAACATTGGTCAATTTATAATTGCTTAAGGAACTCCTATAAATATTATTATTTAGTTCATATCACATATTTTAATGTTATAATAATTGGTTAATAATATGAGTTCATATCGGACGTTTTTGTCGATGTTTGGTACATGAGTCAAGAATTGAACTTGTTGGAAAATTTAGTTATAGGTACATCATATCCAGAATTGTATTGATGTTTTAAATATCATATATAACCAGTATATATTCATTTTATACTATTCCATATCATTTTTGGATAAAAAATTAAAAGCACCGTTCATGGAGACGGTAGGCCGTACGTACGCCTGAACGTTACTTTCATTTTTTGTCATATTAATGGAATTAAAACAAAATGATAGATATATATATTATAATTCCAAAATGATATCCATAATTTATATTTAATATATTACATATATATCCATTATATATATGTACTTATAATAGTACATAACATTTGGAGATAAGAAATGAAATTCACTGTTCATGGAGACGGTAAGCCGTACGTACGCATGAACGATACTTTCATTTTTATCTCATACTTTAATGGAAAGAAAATAATAATGATATAAAGTTATATTACACATCCAGTATAACATCATATATAATAACTTTAAATACATCCTTTATACATCTCACATATGGCATTAACGAATCAAATCACTTTGAGGGGCGGTAGTCCGCACTTCCTAAAATGAAGATATCACGTTTACCCATAATGGAAACCATAAAGGTATGCCACAAATGAAAAATAAAGAAGCTTAAGTAAAACATAAACATATTATATATCATATATAAATATAGTGACATCTTAATGGCCACCATTGAAGGTGTTATATGAGTGTTGAACAATCATCGTTTCGTGAGGCAGAAATTCGCCATCCACAGAAACAGTATGTTATTTAACCATTAGATGGAGGTGTGTGTATGTTTAGCTCGAATAATTAACATAACAACATACTAGTATATTTATTATAATTTTTTTGATACAAAATGAAAGAATAAAATGAGTTTATGGGGTCGGAGAAGCAAAATAAAACAAAAGGACTCAAGTGAAGACATTACCATAAAATCGGGTAACTCCCTTTGGTTTGAGCTCAAAGGCTTCCTTGGGAAGACTTATGCCCAAATTAAGGCTTCAAGGGGTAATAGAGGGATTTGGAGAGACAAAATGGGCAGGGGTTGGCTGATCCAATGGCTTTGGAAGTGTGGGTAAGGTGGTAGAGGTGGGGGCCTTTTATAAGAGGAGGGGAGGCGCACTCTTGGAAAGTAAGGAAATGTTGCATTTTTTTAGAATCAGTTTCTGATTTTAATGGTCCCACATTGATGCGTTTCGAGGATAATGTGATAAGGGTTCGAAATACACTCATCCAATAGTTTTTGGACATGTGTAGGTCTTAGATTTTACATTATCTTTCCATTTTATTTAAATCGTTAAATAATGAGGTCATCGCTGCATCATCATGATGTCATAAATAATTTAATTTATTTAATGTATAAAAATTTTAAAAAAAATAATATGATGTAGTTAATTATTTTAGATTTCCAATTAATATTTATAGTCAAAAATCTAGCTTGTATAACCCCATGTAAATTTTTTTTTAGTAAAAAATTTCATGTTTGTGTCATTTTTACTTTAACATTAAATAAAAAGTTATTTATGTCATTTCCAAACCAAAGTGGCTTCATGGGGTCCCCAAGTTGACCCATTCATTTTCATGGTCGTCCATGACACATAAAATAAGGGTAGGACATGTGTCTAGGTATTTTCATTTTATTATAATATCATTTTTCCTTAAATTGCACAAATTACATCTAATCGCGATTAAAAACTTAATAAGTTACTATTCACCAAAAAATTATTTTAATCCCATTGAACCACATTTTACTTCTTAATGACAACCATTTATGTCAGATTTTTGAAATTCAAAACACAGAGGTGCTAAAATTTCATTAAAATGAAAAAATCAGTTTTTAAGTACCACTTAGTGGTTTTACTAATTATCAAAAAATTGATGTTTTCCAGAAAAATACCAAAACTGCACACTAAGCTATATTTGATATTCTGAATTAATAAATGATTTCTATTTTATAAAATTAAAAACGTATATGTTGAATTAATTAATTTAATAATTAATTCCCGCTGTCAGAGCAAATAGCGTGTTTTTATGAAACAATAAGTATCAAAAGACTGGCACTAGTTTAAGTCCAATTTCAAAGTGAAATTAATTTCAACGACCAGTATTGGATTAAATGGTAAAAATATATTATAATTTCACTTTAAAACCAATTCAAAATATTATCTAATCATATAAATAAATTATATTAGAAAGTGGTTTTGAATTAAAATACAACATTTTTCACTATTCATTAAAAAATGAACTTTATCGGAAAGATTCCAAAAATTTACTCAAAGTAAATTTTGATGTCGCGATTCTAAATAAGAATTTTATTTTGAAAAATATAACACATAAAATTGTCAAAAATTGGATTTAAAAGAGGTTCACCATCAAAAGGCGGTTAATTGACCTTAATAGAATATTAGAATGTCAACGCTTAAAATTGGATTCATTCACATTTGTAATCCTCTAACATTTATTGTAAAAAGTAAAAATATTTGACAAACATATATAATCATTTTGTAGTTAGTTCTGTTCATTCCCGCCATTACAATGGCTAGGCGTTAACTACTATTTAAAATAATATTATTTTATTATTAGATTGCAATGTAAGATTTCCAAGAAACTCGTTGTTGCGTATTGGGTACGTCATCGATCATAGCATCCCCTTTAAAATAATATTAATTTTTTATTCACAAATATGGATAAATATAAAAATTTCATATTCTTTATTTACCTGGGGTGTTACAATTTCTATCTTGATCAGCTTTCTAGGATATATGTGAAGGAAGTTGTAAGATTGCATGGAGTACCAATTTCCATTATATCTGATCGAGATCCGAGGTTTAACTCAATTTTTTTGCGAAGTATTCAACATAATCATTATATAGAGTTGAGTTTCAACACTGCTTATCATCCTCATACCGATGGTCAGTCTGAGAGAATAATTCAAACTCTAGAAGAACTGTTAAGAGCTTTCTTTATGGATTTCAAAGGTGGTTGGGATCAACACCTACCTTTGGTGGAATTTTCATATAATAATATCATTCACTCCAGTATTCAGAAGGCTCCTTATGAAGATCTCTATGGAAAGAAATTCCAAACTTCAACTTGTAGGGATGATGTTTGAGAAAGAACGATATTAGGACCTAATCTTTTTTATGAGATGGAAGAAAAGGTCCGATCAATTCAAGAACACAAAAAAAGCATCTCAGTGTTGACAAAAAAATTATTCCGACAATCAAAGAAAAGACCTAGAGTTTGAAGTGTGTGATAAAGTGATCTTACAAATATCTTCCTGGAAAAGA
Organism: Viscum album; assembly: GCA_963277665.1. Taxonomy (NCBI): domain Eukaryota; kingdom Viridiplantae; phylum Streptophyta; class Magnoliopsida; order Santalales; family Viscaceae; genus Viscum; species Viscum album. Next base: position 143,355,049 of record OY728133.1, on the reverse strand, counting down.
GTAATGATATTTGGAAAGAAGGGAAAGCTGAGCCCTAGGTATATCGGTCCATTCAAAATAATGGATCGTGTTGGGAAGGTAGATTACAGATTTGCGCTTCCACTAAATCTCTCTCAAGTTCACGATGTGTTCCATGTATCTCTCTAGAGACAGTACATACACGATCTTTCACATGTACTCATCTCATAAGTTGTACCGTTGGAGCAAGATATTTCTTAAGAAGAACAGTCGATAGAGATTCTGGATCGTAGCAAAAAAGTCCTACGGAACAAGACCACTAACATGGTGAATGTTTTATGGTGGAACCACCAATTAGAAGAAGCTACATGGGAACTTGTGGATATGATATGGGAGAGGTATCCTCAACTGTTTGTTACAAAGTGAAAAATTTCGAGGGGGAAATTCATTTGAAGGGGGGTAAAATGTAAAACCCTGAGATTTTATGGAAAATGTTATTTTTAATTTCATTGATACGCTACACCAAAATGATCTTGCACTACACACATCCCAGAATTGTCTTTCATTACACGCAATCGTGACCTTCCACGATAGCGTCTGTTGTACGCAATACTGCGTTTCACTAAACAACGATATGTTATATGATCTAGCCATTATAAATAGTAATACCCACTTTTTGAAATTTTATAAATTTTATCTTTCAAAATGGACTTCATTTTTGGATTCAGAATATCGAAATTATCCTAGGGTAAAATTTTGGTATTTTTCTGAAAACTTTCAATTTTTGATGTATAGTAAAAACACTAGGTTACTATTAAAAAACCGACTTTTTATTTAAATAACTATTTATTTTATTTAAATTTATTTTATGTGAAATTTGATACATCATACCAATATAAGTTCAATTAAATTAGTTGGAGTCATTTTATAATAATTTTAGATATATAAAAATTTTATTGAACTTTTCACCATGTTTTACCCAACTTCTAGGAATGTTTGAAAATTTACATAAAACATAATTTTACCACTTCTGTGAGTGTCATTTTGAAAATCTGAGAGACACAGTTATCATCCAGGACTAAAATTTTGTTAGATATGATAAAAATAATTTTTTATGAATAGTAACTTTTTACTTTTATTTACCATGGTTAAAAGTAAATAGGGTAATTAAGGGTAAAAATGGTATTATTATAACCCTGACACATGTACAAATTCTATTGGATAAGTATAATACAACCAAAAACAACCATAGGAAAAAAAATATGACCATTTAAGTCCACTTGGATTAGATTCAGACATTTAATATTATTTTATTTAAAGGAGAGTTAAAATAGTTCAAATCAATGTTTAATAACTTAAACATTTTTAATACATGGATGTAAATTAGATAAATTCGACTATAAATTTTAATTAGAAAGATAAAAAGATTTCTTACATAATGGTATTTTATTTATAATTTTTAAAATTTAAATAATTTAATTTATTTATGTCACAATGATGATGCAGTAATTACCTTATTAAGGAATATTAACATAATTGATATTATAAATACCCAAATAAATGTAATTTGAGACTTTTCATGAATTAAACTAATTTTATAGGTTAATATAACATATTAGTATTTATTTAATTAAATAAATTTAACTAATAATGCTGTTATGATTTTCACAAAAATCAATTACCAAATAGTGTTAAAATTGACATAAAATAGTCTTTGAAACAAATATTATATTATTAATTGTTATTTTATTCCTAAAAATCTAAGAATCAGAAAAATGACTTATATAAGGTTAAATATAATAATAATGAACCACTTGGGATTCGTTTGGCTTTTTATAGTATGTTTATTAACCATATAGTTTAAGAAAATAAGAATACACGGTAAAAGTTAAATTATTTAACTTAGAGTTAAATCTAAATGATAAGGTTATAATAGTAAAATAAACTATTCTAAAATCAATTTGTTGTGATGATTCAAACCCATCCCCACCATAGCTCTGAAATGAATCAGTTTGGAGCTATTAAAAACCGAATATGACTTTATTATAAAATAATATTTTCAGTTTTTCCTAAGGTGCCCCTCTCCTCCCTTATAAAAGGGAACCTACTACCTCACATCCTCACACCACATTGAGCCTTCATGCTTGGCCAAACCCTCCGAATTTCTCTTCTCCACTTCCCAAGAAACATCCTAGAGGTCTTCCTCCTCTTCAAATACCATCTTTAGTTCCCTAATATGAGGTTAAGAAGAGGTGCTTCAAAGAAGAGGTAATGTCTGTTACCGATTATTTAAATTTTATTTCATCTTCTACATCCTATTATTTAGTTTTTTCATTATGAAGTAATAACATAAATATCACTCATATACTGATATGTTATTATAAAATGGAAACAACCCTATTTAACCTTCTATCCATCCTACGGAAAATGAAATCACCGCGTGTGCGTATGTACAGAATACCGTCTCCAAGCCGTGGTGTGAACTGTTTTCCACCACCACCTTACTCGGATGGGTATAATGGCGTAAAGAATAAATATATATTATTATTGTAAAGTGTTATTTATTTTTAAATAGTATACATACACTTAAATAAAATTCCATTATCATGGGAACGATATCATCGCTCGTACGTATGTACGGCCTACCGTCTCTACGATGTGATGTGACTCGTTCTACATGATCTTCAATGAATAATGATTATATAATTTAATTGAAAGAATAAATATGATATATATTACTCTAATAAAATTCTGGAAATGATGTAACTATAACCTAAAAATAATAATAAGAATTTATTCGTCAAAACACGCATAAGAACAAAAAGAAATAAACACCCGAATAACAAGTAGCAATGAATTATTACTAATAAGAAGCTAAGAATATGACCATATATGATATCATAACAATGAGTATGATTCTGGAATAAGTAAATGAAATTATTTAAATCATTATATAGGAGGTTCGGACACGTACAAGGAAAATCAGACCTATGGTAAGGGAAAATCTCACAATTTCTTTTTTATTCAAGATTGTTTATACTTCAGAATTTACTGGAGCATATTTATCATAAACATCCATGTTTCCTCAATATGTAATATTATATTAGTCCACCTAAAAATTTTTAAATCCTATTTTACCAATTTTGGAGTTCTTAGTAAAATATATGAAAGGAATCGTTTGTTGTTTTTTATAAGAGGTACTTTTTGACCTTTCCGTCCAATGTACGAGAAAAATGTTTTTTTAACTGATACGACATGAACGGATTTATAGAACATTATTTACATGAAGCTTCATTAAAAGTTTTCATGTTTATTTTAAATCAACTTCTTTACGTTTAAAATTTTATGACATGTTAAGAAAGGAAACTTTTTTTTGAAGTAGAAAAAATATTTTCCTCAAGAATTGAGTTCAAGTGTTTTATCAAAATTATTTTCCATATAAGATAATATATGGTTCTGTTTGTATCCCTATTTTTAGATTTATTTGATTATGTTATGATGGAATTAATTTTATGATGTCCTTTTATCTTACATGGATTATGTTATGATTTCATGAAGTTTAAGAATCCCATTTTAATTACATGGATACTCTGTCCAGAATATATGTGTCTGAAATAATCAAATTTGTTACATCCTTTAACACATGTATATAGGGGAATAAAACCATCATGCATACCAGAATTAATATCTAACAAGAGATCAGTTTATGAACAGAGGGGGAAGTCAACCATCCATCTTCAATTCATAATTTTGTGGAAAACACCCATTAAGACTCATAATACTTGGGGTGTTTGTTTTCATAACTAGAAGTGTAGAGTGGTGTATAAAAACAAAAAACATAAATGATATAATATAGCTCTCTACTATACTATGGGAATGTACTAGTATCAGACACCACTATAGCAAACATCTCATAGACTCCCAACTACCATTTCAATGATCATGTAACCCTTCAACTCACAACCATGTAAATAACTACATTAAATTATCTTATTAATTTTTATCAGTTACACATTAGGTAAATTAATTCCCAACCATTAATTAACAAATATCATTTCTACATAACAATAAATTACCATTTCAATAATGTTCCATTCCCTCCAAGCATAATATAATTGAGTCCATCTATTCTTATAATTTCAACCACAACATTACATCCTATAAAGCTTTAATGCCATGGGTCAATAAATTAATCTTATATCTTACAACACTAAATTCCATATCAATAGCTTAAAAATGACAATATTCTTTTCTCCCCAAACACAAGCGACTCAACATTATGGTTAGATGTACAATCCATGGTGTTTTTTGCACCTACAACATGAGAGTAAAAGTATTCGACCATGGGAAGATAAACACTGAAATAACATTTCATTCTCCATTCATATTCAACTCTGACAGAAATATATTAACCAAAAAAATCCATCCCCTTTGAGTAGTGGTTAAAGGATCCAATATTAATAATACCAAGATTCTATCCAGGCAAAAAATTCAACAAGCACCTAGTTTACACAATAAATGTAATGACTATAATTAACGCATTTTTTCACCTATAGTGCCATCCTTGAGACCCTCATCCATATAATGGTGCTTCTCATCACTCTAGGATTGAACGACTACTGTAATAACTGGTCCTCCACTCCCCACATACATCAATATCCCTCCTAGATCATACATCTCATACTCCCGAAACATTTGGGTCTCCATGCCTCACAATACACAACATCCCTCTTGGGTCAGTGATCCCAATATCACCTCACATCATGTGTAGTATAATGAAATCATAGAATCATGAATCTAATCCCTAAAACATGGAATTTACCCATCAAACACAGTGAGACATCACTTCTCAAATGCCGAAGGAACATTGTGGTCACAATAATGTGGGAAACTCAGGAACTACAAAGGAATTATATTTTATCACACAACCAGTTATTATTCAATATATAACTAAATAATTCAGTAATCATAGGTTCCAACTATAATAAATCTAGCATCATGATACAATCATATATCAAAAAATTATTAAAATTTTAATTTAAAATGACACTAATTATTTTATACACAAGAATCACCATACATCACGTTCATTTACCAATTAATTTTTGCATGCAATCTTTGCCCTATTTGATTAACATCAAAATACAACACCATCCGGATTCATTAATGGTGTCTCTTTATAATTTATCCAATTAAATATCAATAAATTTTTTCATTAAATTATTTTCCAATTTCCATCAAAAAAATACTAAACTAAAATAGGAATATATAAAACACTATCTTGAAAATCATGAATAAATGTGTTTTCAATGAATAAGGCATCAACATCACTATGTGTTTGATTCAAATTCCATAATCATGTTATGGTATTTAATTAGTTAATTTTCATAGTGATAAATGGGTATAATACATGATAAATATAAGTTTTCACAGAATTTAATTGAAAATAAATGGATCCACTACATTAAAAAGGTCATTGACATTATTTACATTAGATTAAACCAAGAAAAGGATCTCGGAACACCCCTCCCACAAGAACTACATCCATGTAAGGATGTAGAAGAAGAGGGACAACAATATAATATGAGTGAATACTGATAATAAACATGGGTATGAAAAATCCAGAACATGGGGAGAAGAATTGGTGGAATATATAATCGTTCTAGGAGAAAATCATAAAATACAAGGGAAATGCACATTGATCAACAAGGATTAAAGATTAAAGCTGAAGGATCAATCTGACACTAAGGGAATACAAAATGCTGGAGAGGGGACTATTGGAGTGCGTGGGATGATAGGGAGTGAAGATAAAGGCATTGGGTTTCACAACTCGAGTGGTTGTATTTTTTTAATCATAGAGTAGTAGAGGATTACAGGATGTGTAATCCCATATCACATTGTGTAATGGTTCATGGTCTATTTCACCTGAAAAATCCATCACATTTAAATATTATTTTATTTTTCAAACACCAAAATAGTAAACAATGTGAATCCCTATATTACATCTTGAAATTATTCCATATATTCTGAAACCAACTTTCATGTCATGATTATTCCCTACTCAAAATTATTAGAACTAGAACTCCTAATAACTTCATCCAAGCCTCCATCGATATCTTCAAGCCATAGGAGCACAAAAATGGTCAATCCATTTAGATCATAGACCTTACAATTGATACATATAAATATATTCTCCTCAATGGGAATCAAAAACAAAAACAGAGAGGAATCATAAAGGTGTCTTATATACAGAAAACCTATGAGATTCTTCATAAGGTTTACTTCATAAAAGTATCTCACCAAATCACTATAGGAACAACTTCAAAACCATGTGAAAACAACAACCATATCCTTAACACACATTTGTGGGAGTTTCATATCATTATAGAAAATGATAGAACAATCATAAGAAAAGTATATCTCAAAAAAGGAAATGTCTATAATCATAAAATGAAATAATTTACGAGAGAATATATAAAAAGAAAACTAGTTGGGGTTATAGTAGTGTATATGAGACTCACAGTCCAATGAATTCTATTATACACAACTATACCATAACCAGAAACCACCCACTGGGATTTAACATAGACATAACACCTTCTACAAGATGAAATTGAGAACTATATGCCGAACCTAGAATGGAGAATCATTATCAAAATTTATCTATCCATAATCGATGATGTGAGGTTCATCATGAAGATAACAATGAATATGTGACATATGAATGACATCTTGTAACCAAATCATGAATGGGTACAGATATAACCTAAACACCATGCCTCCAAAATGATCTAGCACCATAAAACATCCATAAATATTGGGAGAATGCTTACCCCCACAACCAAACCCTCACTACCCATGCTAGGGTGTCACCTTCAAGAATACATGATCACCAATGTCGAACTCCAGAGGAATCCTCTTATAATAATAATTTTATTTATGATGATACTACATGGCATGTATCCTATAACCAATCACCTAACCAATATCTATTCCTTTTTACTATGTTTGGAAGATAATTTATGACTCTCTTAACCCATTTCAACATAATATAGAATGAATAGGTCATCCATAAAATGCTTCACACTATGACCTTCCAATGGTGGATGGAATCTATTTTGGCCGGATAAATATAACAAGGGTATGTTCCCCATCCAAGAGACTCCAAAATCCAGTGCATAAGTGCACAACATGTCTTCAAGAGTCTGGATGGTTTTCTATATCTAATCATCCATATATGGATGAAAAATTGTGTTATGTCAAAGATGATATCCAAAGGAATACTAGAGATTAATCCACACCCTAGATGTAAAACAAGGATCTTGATCAGAAATGATCATCCTCAAGACGTCATAGATTCTCATCACCTTCTCTATATATTTGTTCCACCAATCCTCCAATGTCGTCAACCACTTAAATGCAGTAACGTGGTCTGATTTCATCAATTAATTCTTTACCACCCATATAGGAACATTGCCTCAATGAATTCAAGATAAATAGGTAAAAATTTCCACTAAGATGTCATCCAACTTCCCCTAATGTACATCTAATTGTTAGAGGAATCTACTAGTGACCTAGTTCTCAACCTTATTCTTTGGGCATACCCACCATGGAGACTTAAACAATGAAACTATTCACATTATATCAAGACACCAAATCTATCCTCCTAAGTTTTAGTAAAACATTTCATGATAGTATGTACATTCAATGGAAAATGAAGGAATTGAACGAGAACATTTTCACACATCTCCAAAGAAAAAAAATCCTACAATAAAATTGCATTCGATGATGTTCCTCATCAAAGGAATAATTAGACGGCTTCCCCATGAAATAACTGGTCTCTCTAGACATCCACCTCAATATCCTTTGACTTCGGATCCCCCACCAACTAAAACAGAAGCAACTGCAACATAATCTTAAAAATAAAAAATCATCCCCAGACTTCTCCAATATCTTGGTGAAAAGCATAATGACATTCTATCTCCCTCGGTGAATCACCTGATTTCTGCACTGATTCACTATGAGATTACTTACATATTGAATTGACTGCAATATTCCACATTCCATGTTTACATAGAATCTTGATGTCCTACCATTATGAGAAATCTTCTTACTGACATTGAAACACGTTCATGTCACGTTGGGCGAAAACATACCTCATTCTCTTATAATTGGGGAAGACCACAAATGTCCCATTGATGAGGTAATGCATCCACAAAATCAGGGAAACCACCATCTCCGCCTAATCAATATCATGCGTGAAATAGTTACTCCCATGGGGATGTAACAAATTATACCAATAATAATAGAATGTTCAATGCTTCATTAGAACACTTCCAACCCATGTGGCGAAGCATCAGATAAAACCTCAAATTGAACACTTTAAGTTATAAAAAAATATACTTGGGAACATATTATATTTTCTTTAACATACTAAAACTATTTCTGACCTACATCAGTGCTTAAGAACAAGTGATCTTTTCTGTTCAACACTTTCAATGTAACTGCAACCCATGAGAAAACATCAATGAACCCCTTGTATTAGTATTCATATCCTAGGATTCACTGCACCTAGATTACTATTATAGGTGATTACCAAGACACAAAAACCAATATTTTTAATGGATCCTCATCTAACCCCTTCTAGGATATAATATTCCTTATTAAACGAAATTATCCATCCTAAAACTCACACATTGACCACTTCCCAAATAGATTCAAATGATGAATAACTCCAAAAAATGGCCCATAGATTATCTACATAATCATCCTAAAATTTAGTGTACACATGGATTTCATTAATGAAACCCGCCATGACATTATCCATGATCTCATTGAGAAATGAATTCATTATCCTCATTAACACATCTAGTGAATTTGTTACACCGAACAACATCATAATGAACTCGAAAAAAATGATGACAATGGAATGTTGTATTTGGAATACCCTTATCCATCACTCTCATATGATGATTCCTTGAATGAAAATAGATCATTGAAAACCAACATTCACCATTTAGTTGATCAAGTAAATCATGATTCCTTAATAGATGGTAGTGTTTATTAATGGTCACTTGAATCAAGTGATGATAATTAAAACACAACACCAAACTGAAATCATCCTTATTAAGGAACAAGACTGGTGCACCCCATGGTGATGCACTCAGAAAAAAAAACACACTCTTATAGACCATTGATCTGTATATGCAGCTATTGCTGAACATAAGGTACCATATAATATAGAGACATCAAGATAAGATATGCAACTAGAAATAGTTCAATCCAAAAAATCGATCTCCCATTGAGGGGGTGAAACTGCAAAATTTTCTAGAAAAAAATTTCGGTACTATTATAAGGTTGTAGGAAAAATAGCAGATCAACCTCTTAGGAAATCAGGTTCACCACATACATCATGGATGACATGAAATGAGCATGTCCCTGACCCATCTGAGGGTCTCACTCTCCCACAAACACAGTTGGAGACCAATATACATTAAAGAACAAAGAATTTCTCCTGAATCAATCCACAAATTCCTGAAATGGATACTAAAAATACATTCATAGGATGATATAATGTGGTTTAATCCATGGACAATGGAAATTTCTCCAAAATCGATGCTTATCCAGCACTAATAAACAATATCTACATAATCCAAACAAGACATTTCAACCACCGATCAGTTTATTCAACACCAATGCCACTATAAGACATTGTATCTCATGTACCAATGCATTGAAAATTTAATGTGATAAGAAATTGTCTGTTGATTCATGTTTTAAAAAAACATGTACCTATGTAGAATACAAGAAAATACACTTAAAATTACGTCTCTCTCACCTCAAACTGAAGAGGCTAATGAATGAAGCTAATCATGATCATATCCATGAAATCTCTAGACCTGATAATGACAACATCTATGTTCATTCACTACAAATTGAGGTTGGAGAGTGTCCCAAGGCTATCTAGTGCCTTCCCCATCGAAATATATCTAATCCCAAACTGATGAAACCAGTTGTTGCTTCATCGGGGGGAACTACATCAACAGAGGAAATTGAAGTGAGAGAAAAGGTGAACAAAGACTACTCATAATGTTTTGGATCTATTTACAATTATGATCTCATCCAACACAAGATAAACATGTGTCTGCTTCTATAGTACAGGTTTGAGAGCTGCATACCCTATAGAAATGAGACATTGAGGGATGAGACCTATTCCGAGCCAGTTAAAAGTTCTTTTCTCCTTACAACTGGGAAACCAAGACCATAGCTTAGAATCATGAGAAATCTATAAAATTCCCCTTTTTATGACTTCATTTTTCCTAATATCCTCCCAATGATCTCTTCTCTATCAAGAACCTCTATGCATATCTTCAACATAAAATTGGTGTCCTAGAACCAATTATTTTGATGAGAAGCCTCTGCAAAATTTCCCCACAAGGACTCCTTGTCCAGAAACAAGTCTGAATAATATCATAGAAGGATCCTAAAATAGATTCCAAAATCTCACACTCTACAACTTACCAATATATTGGTATGTATCTCCTAGTGAGTGGCCGACATCGCAGTTGATGAATGAAAATGGGCAATAAACTTGTCTCGAAACTGATCCCATGAAAATGAAGAGATCTCAAAGACCTAGAAGAATAAAAACCACCACTCCTCGTTGAAATATGAAGCATCATAAAATAAAATAACTACCATTATTCCTTTTGATGGCCAATAAAACTGAAATCTATATCTAAATATTCAATCCATTTGTCTATGACATCATTTGAAATAGATCCCTCACACATCTTTAGTCTCTAGTGCTGAAACTCTCTGAGTGTCCTCTTTTATGTGTCATCATCATCAACCTATGCTCAGTAGTGATCAACTTGGACAACCTGTTGAATATATTCTATGAGAACCTCATTAAGACATCGACCTAGAGAAATACCTTCAAAATAAAGCACAATCATATCTAATAAAACATATATAATAATATAGTAATATTAAAAAATTACTTTATTTTATTCATTTAATGTGATCCTATGCCAAGGCCTATTCATTAAAAAATAGTCATAACGAAAAATGATGCATGATCCATTCATTGGTCTCTACCTTGCAATATGGATAAATATGTTTACAAGACACTATAAGGTTAATGGTTTGTGCATCAGATCAAAGGGAATCTTGAATACTCATGTCTCATATGGTAACATGTGTTTACAAAGATTTATAGCTAAGCTGAGTCAATTTCCCTACAATCCTAGGAAACCTCAAAGATGCCAAACATAAAACCTTATCCTATTCTTCAACCTAACCATTAATACCTCTGAATCACGACCCCTTCATATCAATGTGTACCCCTCCTTGGCCGACACTGGGAGAAGAGAGATAGTGACCACAAGTCCCAACCTCAGTAGGCACCTGGATGTCGACTAGAACCGAGGGTATAACAAAAATGTTGATGGGTTGAATTTCCTCTAAGTGAAACACATTAGGAAGAGAGAGATAATATGTACCCCAAATTATTATTTCTCAGACTAAAATATAGAATAACACCCTATTAGAAAAAAAATCATGTATGAACAACTACAACCTAATGTTAAAACATCAACTACCAAATGAAAGTAATGATAGAAGTGACCACGAAGCCTATATAACTCATGAAACCAAATATATATTATTAATTATCCTAATATCAAACCTACTCCAACTTGCCTGAAATTTTTTTTTATATTCCTCAGGTTAATATAACTGTATTCTCTATAGGATCCTCCCCAAAGCCTCTCATAAAAATGTAATACAAGCAAGCTATAGTATAATGAATGAAAAGTTAAACAACATCATCACCTAAACTTGAATACTAATTTCCTTTCCCTACCATGGATACTCCCACAAAGAATCACATACAAGAGAATAATATAATAACTAATATCATGGGTATCCTTTTAAGTCTACCCCACTAGTTTTCTGATTTTCCACAATGTCGCACATCCTTAGCATCTCTCACTAAAAAATATATCCCTAAGACACCAAAAAAAACACCACTACAAGAACCTCCTAAAACACACAACCATTTAAACTAAAAAATGTAACCAGTTAGTTTCTATAAGCCACCTCATCTCACCATATATATATATATATCATATGTTGAGTGGTATACCTCAATCCCTCACAAATTTGGCACTGAGTAAGGATTCACAAGCCTCACTACTTATACACATTTTAACTATTGATTTATATCGGAAACTATAACTATAATATATATGTGTTACATAAACTAAATCCATTAAAACCTCTACACACAAATATGGTAATAATATCTTACATGCATTCTAGAATAAATATCTACTAAGAGATGATATAAAGTCCAATGTGGGTAGTCAAGCACCCATCCTCCCTTCAGGATATAGGGGGAAACGCCCTTGATGGATTAGAGTCATCATGGTGTCAGTTACCCAAAAAGAACAAGTAGAGTTGAATATAAAACCCCAAGAGGTATATTATAGAATATATCAAGCTACCACATTATAGGAATATCTTAGTCTCATACAAAACTATAGTTAATGTCTCTCGGACTCTCGGTTTCCACAACCAATAATAGATATCCTATAATCACAAATTCGTCTATATAGATATATTAATTTATCTAATTCATTTCATTATATCCATGTTAATTTAATTAATTATTAACCCTATATTATCAGATATCATTTCCACATTACATTTAATTACGATTTCAACAAATATCCATTCCTTACAGGCATTAGAAAACTGATTCCACAACTTCCTAGAATTACAACCTCAGTATTGAATCCATATGAGATCCAACCCCATGGATTAAATATTTATTCATTTATTTAAAAACATTATGCTCCAAATCACCAGGATCTATATGAAAAATTTCAATGCTCTCGAAACACAAGGGGATCAATATGATTTGTAGATGGACTACCAATCGAGTCTTATCCACCTATAAAAGAAGAGTAAAATGATCCCACCATGATGATATAAACATATAAATCACATAGAATACCTTGAATGTCTTCACCTCCCATGGAAAGAGTGTTAGAAAACACATCCATCAACCAAAAGAAGTGGGGAATCGAATGTGGAATAAAAAAATAGTGTAACAATGAGCAGAAATATAGATTCAACAAAATTCCAGCATTCATAATAACATGTGAATAAAATTTAACCAATTCTATCACATCATGTTCTATCCATGACACTATCAAGCTTAACTCAATGTAACTCGATACTCTATGAATCAACTATTTCAAAAAAAATATAGGACTCACCGCCCCATATAACATAACATCCCTCTAGGGATTACAATCCTAGGATCCTGACACATTCAGGACACCCTTCGACACATTCCACAATATACCTCTAGGCACAACCATCCCATGATAACATCATATCATAAGAAGTAGGGACTGAATATAGTAACTGGGCAATTGTCCCTAAAACAAGACATTCATGCTTCACACACAACAAGATCTCATGTCTCCAATGCACATGGAACGTGGCCACCAAATGAATGATTGATTATTAGGTACTACAATGTCATTATTTTTATCTTAGAAATAATTCTTAATCCACCATTAATAAATTGATAGATTATTTATAGGTTCCAACTATGGGAAATCAAATGCTTAAATCTGTCACATGATTTAAAAGAATAATTACAAATAATAATTTTATGAGGCATTATTACATTTATAAAAAATAATCATCATGTAAGAGGATTATTAAAAAAATTAATTAAACATCCACACATGCATCAGTTTGAATAAAATCAAATAACAAAAACAACAAGATTAGTGAAATTTGTCTCTTTATATTTTATGTAATCAAATATTAGATAATTCCTACATTAGGTTCTTTCCCAACATCCATTATGATAAATATACTAAACCAATAAATATGTATGTATCAGACTATATATGAAATCTAAAGGAAAATTGTAATCACAACATAAGGTCAAAATATTACTATATTATTCGTACAATTTTATTAATCTGATTTAATTATTTAAATAAATTAAATTCATTGTGATCCATGTGTATAATCCCTGATGAATCTATTATTTCACATAATTAAATAGAGAATAAATTAATCTCTTACCTACAAAGGACCATCAACATTCTTCCCATGAGAACGTACCACGAAATGGAACAATGATCACCCCTACCAAAAAAACTATATCCATCTAAGGACTTCATGCAACCGACGTACCTATAACAACCAAGAGAAATCCCATTAGAAATAGGGGTATGAAAACATCATATCAAGATGATAAGAATTATTGAAAAATGTCATCAATCTATGAAAAATAATACAAAAAAATAAAGAACACACCATAGATCTCTGTGGATAGAATATAGAATCCCGTTTATCATCCCCCATTGGAGAGAAACCAAATTTTTGGAGATGGGACTACCGGGTTTCCCGGGAGAAGAGGGAGGGAAGTTGCAACTGTTGGATTTGAAAACTTAAGTGGCTATGAGATATTTTAAAATAAACAGAAGCATATGATTACAAGACATGTGGTACCCTTTCAAATCATGTAATTTCTCGATAGAAATTTATGCATAAAAACTGTTACCATTCGATTTATTTTAGTTTTTCAAACAGAAAAACATTACGCGATGTAATTTCAACATTCTTGTCTTTAATTTTTTACAGGATGTGAAATTGTAATTCCCGATGATCATGTTCTTTACTCACAGTTCCTAGGAACCTAACTCCACCAAAAATTATATGATCCTCATCTATGATCTGAAAGCCTCAGTAACATGAAATGGGTCCATCCATGTACATGAGGGTCCTTACAATTTCATATATAATGAAATTTTTTTATTCAAAATATCCACAATTTATTTATTAAAACTCTAAATTTTTACGAAATCCAAAATGGTACGTTCATGTTGTCCAATATGATAAATAATACTTTAACCAATGACTATAATATCCAATGATAAAATTTTCACATTTAATTATCAGTCAATCATAATATCTTTGTGGGATTGAAATAAAGCTATCAATTACTCATTGAGTACTACTCTTTAGATTATGTATATAGTCTAAAAATTACCTCGATAACAATGTATGGATATATTGATAGTTAGAATCTTTATTATATTCAATTTGGCTAATAAATAGAAATTTTCTATCCAAATCCACAAATTTTCCTCATAGAAAGTATTTTTCCAAGAAACCATCATTTAACTCCTTTTTCATGCTTCACATTTCCAAATCTTAATTAGTTTTTTCAATAAAATACCAAGATTAAACTACATCCTCTATGAGATAATAAACATCCATAACAACCATATTAGTTTCATTAAATACCATTTGGAGATATATTTTCTCGAAATAACTTATCCATTTTTTAGCTAATGATAGATTTTTAGTTCGGCTAATAATTAAGGTTGATGAAACACAAATACGTGAATCACCGATACACAATTTTGCAGATTAGCATGCTACTCTATATAGTAAATTTTATTGGTCATAACCTGATCCATCTATCCCAATATAGTTATAATTTGATTTAAGACCTACTATATCTGCAACTATATTTTAAATACCCAAAATATGAGAGAAATAAATACAGGAACTATGTGTATTTATATGGTTTGTATTCCTTACATAGTACTCCATTAATAATAATTTCATACACAATATTAAATCATATCATTGTAAAATATTGCATTATTCCCAACAGATTGAAATGCATAAAAAATGTTTAAAATTTATATATAACTAATATCCAAATCCTAATCATGCTTTCATTGTTATTATTTCCACATTATTTCATTGGTAATAACTTTATAATCTATGTTTTTCTAAATTCTATTCCCAATTATTTTACTAAAAATTCCCTAATACCAACTATAAATACCATGATTCCAGTAGCCAATGATTGGTGGTCCAATTACTAAATTGTCACCAGATACAAAAAATCATATCAAAATGGACCAAATATATTATTTGACATGGTAAACAAGATACATAAATAAATTTTACATGGATATTGAATACATTTGATACAATGTAGTCTCTTCGTTGAGTATACCATTATTCCCTTTACAACATCCCTATATATCGGTCATTATACACTCCCTAGTAACATAGGTAGCATACGAATAGAAAGGGTTAAACTGTATTACAAATTATGTTTATGTTTATTTCTGAATCTATCATGAATAAGTAGTAAATAATAAATATTTCAATGTATCTAACAAAAACACATATCCTTCAAAAAATAACATGAGCTTAATATGCCCAAAATAATTAAGGAGAAAATAATAAAATATATATAATCACATGAGATAGAAAATCTTCCATGGATATTATAATTAATAAAATAATCATATTGACAACACTAACTAAATATCATAATGAGGGAATGCATAATTTTGGATGTTATAATCATAATATCAAGACCTTATTCCATGAAATAAAAAAAACTGGATAAGGCCCCAACAAAAAACCCAAGAATGATTTTTGATGAGATCTAACATGGAATCAAGGGGATATAGTGGACCCCAACATGAATAAGCTATGTCCAATACATTCAATATATTAAAATTTAAATCAACTAAATGGATACATCTTATCAATATAAATAAATTTTAGTATTGGAGGAACAAGTCCCAAGGAAAATTCATTCATTCCATACTCAAATCTCTTAATAAAATATCATAAAATTATTATTAATTTTATCGATAAAGTATAAAATAAATATAATTTTAATAATTTTTTTCTCATAAAAAACACATTGAAGAGGATACAAAAATATTTATTGAAGAAAATACCATTTTTGATTAATTTTTTAAGAAAATCAAAAAATCACATGTAATTATGAAATGAAATTACCTTAAAATAAACATGTAAAAATATTATCGAATATTAAATTCATTTTGGAATAATTATTCAATTTAATTTAATTTTTTTTGTATAAGATGAAATAGACAATCCATTCTTGCTTTTGTGTGAATAGTCAAAAATTACATTATTTAGAAATTAATAAATGACTCTAGTTAAATTATTTTTCATAATTTTTTTTGAAACAATGAATTTTAAAATCATTGTATAATAGTAAAAAATTATATTTTTTATGATATGTGGACATTGAAAATAAATAATATTAAGCTGATTCATGGAAATTATCTTTCTCGAATAATGACGGGCTTTTAAAATGAACCATTACATTTGGGAAACATTTCAATTATATTACATATGAAATAAATAATATTAAATGAGCCCTTAAGTACAATGAATTAATTAATATTAGGGATATAATATACCATAGGGGAATTATATACTAGAAAAAAAATGTAATATGTAGTGAATATGAAATATGTCAACTATATGTAGAAGTTAGTTGAGAAACCCATACATCATGTTCAACATCTTAAAAATTCCATAGAGCCTCCTTTATAATATATATATATATATATATTAATAATAAATTATATATATTACTATACTAATATTTATCATTCCATTTATAATATTGTATCACCCTCATATTCCTAACATTCTATCAGAATCCATATTTTGATTGAGAATCATTACATTATTCATATATATACTTGTTTTGTGGATTCAGTCCTTTTACAATTATAATGGATTAATCACATGTATAATTTTATAAATTATATAGATATAATCAAAATTAATTATATGTTTATTTATAATAACAAAAAAATTATAGTTATAATAATGAAATGAATAGTTTGGGGAGATGGTAGTTTGTACACATGCACAGACATTTATTTTCATTAGTTGATAGGCTAAACAAAATAAATATAAATAGTATAAATATATTAGAAAATAATATTTTTGTATAGTTAATCACATATATACTCTAGTTCATTATTTATAACCATCCATGTAATGTGTTGATGAAAAATGCATTACACTACAATGTGGAGATAATATGTCATATGTACACTCGAGGGATGTAATGAAATTTTGTCGAATAGAAATGATATGGAATATAGTTGAACCATAATAATAATAATATCTTTGCTGGTGGATGATACATGATTTAATATTTTAGTTTTATTTCAACCCTTGATGTGTATTTTTAATAACAAATAAATATGAAAGAGTCAATAAATACAATAACATATTCTTCAGTTTACTCCTTTTAGATATCATCTTCTGGGACGTACGATAGCTAGCATGGATGGGGAAAAACCTCAAGAACATGTATAATGATGTTTTGAATAATAATGGTTACGTTTTTGAAGATATATATGGATCAATTTTTTTAAATAATGGGGAGATTACCATTCCTGACTGAGGTGAGGGGATCTTTTGGAATTTATGAAAAATATTATGTGAATATAAATCATTATTTAATTAAAAAAAGTTTATAAAAAAATATTTTTGAATAACGTAAGATGATGATTTGAAATCTTTTAAACCTATAAAATTAATTAATTTTTAACAATATATTAATTCATGTCTTTTAAATTTCACACCCCATTAACCCTTATTTAATATCTTAGTGTCGACCACGTTTTTTCTTTTTGATGGCCAATAATGTTAATATAGATGAACACATGAACCTTTAGTATAATATAAATTATTTTATAAACCATATCTTATTATCAAAGATAAATATAATATTTTGATGAAATTTTTATCTTTTAATAAAATATTATTTATAATAAAATAACATTAATGTATTTTTTTACTATTCATTCCCATGACATCAGTGGAATCATTAAGAAAATTATAATTTAAAATAAATAATTTTATACATAAAATTTCATGGGAGTCTATAATTTTTTGGATAATGTATTATATATAAAATTAGGTTACATTTTAATTTTTAAATATCATTTATATTATTAATCTATTAATTGAATAATTTTTATTTAAGTGTTGTCATAAAATGAAAGGAAAATATTTAATTGAAAAAAAAAATAATAACAATACAACCTTGAGGAATATAAATTTTGTTTTTTAAAAATTCTATTTAGAGTCCAAAATATCTTCTAGATAACTAGATATTTAAAATTGTCAATTATTGTGAATAAGAGGGTGACATGTTTGACAATTCATAAAATAAAATTTTATAATGGAAAAAATCTAATCATGATTGTATTTTCACAGATATTTGTTTTGAATTATTGATCTTGATTTCAGGTGTTTTTTTAGTAAATGGTGAGAGTTTGAAAATTTATGAAGTACATGTTGTGTACATTGGAGTACATGCTATGTGCCTAGTTTTTACGTGCAGTCATGTACTAGTCATGTAACAGCTGAGTACATAGCTGTCTATGGGGAACTGGAGATGTCCTAAAGCAGGGCCTTGTAAAGGAATATATATGAAATATATCATGAGGGAATTTTTTTTGAATTTTTCATTTAATTTCTTAATTCAGATCAAAGCCATCAAACATCGACATAACTGTATTAAACTAGCATAGTATCATCTAGGAGGGATGGATATTTCTGATTCTTCTCTAATCCCTCGTTTGGCTGTCCATTCTAAAAATCAAACACTTTTGATTTTGATGGAATCAACATAGTGAGTGATTCCTTCATCTAGAGCCTCTCCTCTTGATTTTACATCTTTCATGAGTTATTAAAGGTTGAATGTTTTTGATATTTTGGTAGATCTATGATGTTTTTGGTCGATTCCAAGGCTAAGGTTCAACTATATTGATTTTTCAACATTAAGGTAGGTGGTTTGTTATTTTTATTAGATTTTGTTGATTTATATGTTAGAAATATTCTGAATAACCTAGTTTATGGTACTGGAATTTTTAAAATTATAACCCTGATGATGACTGTTATTGTTTGGTTGAAAGAGTAAGGGTTGTGGATTATGTATTGGGTTTATTTCCTTTCTTATGGATGTGTTTTCCCATGCCTGTTGATATTGGTTGTTTGGTATAGAACATATTGTTACGGTGTTATATTTTCTATTCCTAGGGTTTTTAGGATGGATTTGATATTATATGACATGATTTTGTACAACATTTTAGCTTCTTAACCTTGTATTATTTGAGATTACTTTTGCATATGGGTATCATTGTTCAAGATTGTATTACAAAGGACTATGTGAACGTCGTACAGTGAGACCATAGTGTTAATTGATGTTGAGATATTCCCCAGAGTGTATGTTATACATTTCACATTGGAATAGCATAGGGGATGTATGTTGAGTTGTTCTTCTATGTGTCTGTAGTATATCATTACAAGAAGACAAGGGGAATTGGACTATGAGTGCTTCCTCATAGAGTCTATAGTTTACCGTTATAGATTACAATAGTAATTGACGATGAGTGATTCATTAGATAATCTTTTTCTAAGATAATCTAGTGGGGTTAGACATTAAATACATCTCCAAGGGTTTCTTATGTTGATTGGTGGAATAATTGATTGATGTAAACGAATGTAGTTGAAACTCTGGGACTCTTTACTTTTGCTATGTCCTTGATTATTAAATCTTGCATCATTCTTCATGATATATATATTCACTGGAAATTCATCATAGATCGTTGGGTGGTTACCTACTTGGATTTCTCTAACACCTTGTTTAGGTATTGTTTTTGGGGCAAATTGATTATATAGTTGGAGGTATAGGTTATGGAAATATCCCTTCAACATTAAGTACTTGATTTTTATAGAGCTGGAGAGCATGGGACTATGCTACGGCCCGTGATGATGATGTGGTTTAATTGTATTCATTTTACATTGGTTTAGTACTAATTTTCCAGAATTGTGACTTTTTTGGAAACTTTCCAATACATATTTATCATGAATCATTTATATATGTGCTGTTATTGTTAATTTAAATTTAGTCTTCCGATGTTTAGTAATTTTATGGTATTACTGCTCATGTTGTTGTATATTTTTATTATTCCATTTTGATACTTTTCCAATGAAGGAATATATTTCCCACCATCACTCTGAAGGCCCTCCCTACTAGTCTGTAGCCTCTGGAATTTAGGGAAATGTGACTAAGGCAATTAGACCAATTGGTTACGGGGCACCTTTTGGTGGAACCTAGAACTAGGAAATTAAAAATTCTTATTAAAAGAGGTTCTTTTCTTATTTTTCTTACTTTTAGTAGATTATAGACATGGAAAGGAAGGAATATGTAGTTGGTAATTTTTTCCCCGAGAGTAGCTAAACCGTTTAAAGGGAAAAACATTATAACTCAAATATTGAAATTTTACTGATTTTGTAATTATTACAATTGATTTGATTTCACTGGTGGGTGACTAAAATATTTTCTCTTTTAGAATATATGTTTTTGAAGTTCAATTTATGTTGCAACACGATGAGATGACTGTATTCAATCTCATGTATCTTATAGGCATATTAAAGAGATCACTTGTCAGGCATTCTTATCATGCCATTTATAGTGCATTACATATTGCAGGTCACTGTGTTATATGTTGTTCAAGATATGAATGTTGCTGAGATGGATTACATGATTGAATACCTACTATTTAATAGTGTATTAGAATATATAATGTATAATTTGAAGGAATTCTGAACCTTTGTTCTTGAGGTGTTATGTGCTCTCATGGGTAAAAATATAATGGATCATGTGATTGATTTCACTATTATACCTTGTGATATACATGTAAATGATACAAAACATTGATTTTCATGGAGTATGGTTCCATATGGATTGGAATCTAGAACTGTATTGTTTTTTAGTATTTTTATCAGGTTCTGGAGTAGTTTCTGAGTTTACTATCGGGAAAAACATAGTATACATGGCATGTGACGATAAATACAGACAATGTGTCCTTAATTTTGGTAAAGAAATGTTTTTATTATGTACACATGGTGTAACATATGTACTAACCTTGTATTTCTTGATAATGTGACTGACTATGTGGACAGAGACACAGGGTTGTGTTTTGCTTGGTGGAACAAACAGTATACTGGTAGTACACACTGTGTTATAATGAGAATATATCAGGTCGTGTGACTGATGACACGGATGGATGAAACATATGTAGTACATAGATTTTTCAGCTTGAACTTGTCATGTAGAGTACACAATGTAAACAATTGTGTGACCAATGACACAAAAAGTTGATATCATTATTGTACACACCGTGTCTAGCATAGACACACCATGATGTTTTGTTCTAAGATAACCGTGTGGAGGAACTCAGACGGGGGAAAAGGATTCAACTACATTTCGTGTGTCATGGAGAACATGTCATCTGTATGGGGTGTTATAAAAACATGTTTGGAAGAAGTACACACCCAATTAAAGGCTTAAGGGAACACATCGTGTAGGGGTCATGCTTGTCATGTATCCATTTTTTGAGATTCATGATTTTTTCCTTATCCTATTCTATCCATTCTCTTTTATGTTTTAGTCCATGAAAATAATAAACTAAGGTGTTCTATTGACCTTGTAGAGTCATGAAACCGAGAAATACTCTAGTTGTACACTAGATACATGGAAATAGTCAGACACTGGACATTGTTGATCAGGTTCTACCTTTAGATCCTCCCATCTTGCATTTCATGGAACCATCTATGATTCTCGATACTGGTGTTGATGCACATTATTGAGAAGGGTTCATGAGGTTTATAAAGACATTCCCTGGAGCACTACATCAAGAATTGTCTAGAGAAGATTTGATGTGGGGTTTTCTGTAGGAGAATCATCCCACTTTCATAGGGGATGGAGGATGTCAGTTGCTAGAGGACATGCTTTAAGAATTCATCCTAGATTTCAATGGTTCATGGGAGAAAAACATACCACTGGTGGATAATCCCAACAATAATAGTTTTTAGGTAACTAATCAAATGAGACTATATGATTTTTTTTAAATTATTCAATGCCGATCATACCTATGTTGGCTGGAGATAGGAGAGGCACCTATGCTAGGACCTTGTCATATCTAGTAGACAACAGAGCAGGTGGAGTTGATTCAAAAAATGAAGGATACAAAACAGTCATGAGAGAATTTCTATGCTGATCAACAAAGATGAGCTCTAGATTTCAAGGTCTGAGATCATGTTTTCCTACGTTTAACACCTAGGTTGGGACACAAGAGGACTAGGGGATAGGGAAAGCATTCACAAATATATGTTGGGCCATTTGATGTTTTCAAAATAGTCGATCCATTTTCCTATCATTTTCAATTACCTTAGAGGTACCAAACCATGCATGACGCCTTCCAGTTTCATAGCTATGTCGTTACTTCTATGACCAGTCTAATGTTTTCTAACCATATGTGGTTGAGTTAGAGGAGGATGAATCATTTCAAGAGAATCCTTTCTGGATTATTGATCACAACGTGAAGGTTCTCCATGGTCGGTATGTTCCCCTAGTATGGGTGTTATGGTAGCACGTGCGTGTATAGTACATGACTTGGGAGAAGGAGTTTGATGTGCGATCTTTGTGGTCGGATCTATTCGAAGATTAATCTTCACATATTTCTTATGGAAATTTAGGGATGAATTTCATTATGGGGTGGGGGAGATTTTAGGAACCCCGATATATATTTTCAGTTAATGATCATTATTTAGGATGTTTTTGAGGAAATTGGGTGAATCTTGAAATTTATGGGTTAGACGCTGTGTACTTTACAGTACACACCAAGTACTTGTTTTTTACTGGCTGAGTACATGGCCATGTGAGGGTGACGTAGAGGACACTTAATGTAGGGCCCAATAAAGGCCTATAAAAGCCATGTATCCATAAGGAGGACTCCCTATATATTATTAATTATTATTTCTTAATGGGGCTGAGTCTCATCAACAGAACTGTCTTCTTCTAGTGATGTCTCATACAGGAGAGACATATATCCCTGATTATTCTATGGGTCCATGGTTGGTCATCCGTTCTCCAAGTTATACTCTATCAATTGTGTTATAATCTTCACAAGGAATATTACCTTCTTCTAAATCCCCTTCTCATTATTTGACCTATTTCTTGAGATATTGGAGGATACCAATTTTTGATGTTTTTGTAGATCTATGGCATTAAAAGTTGATTCAAATATTGAGGTTCGACTATAACTATCGTACAATGTAAAAATAATTTATTTTGTGCGTTTATGTAGATGTCATTGATTTATATGTGCTAAAAGTTCTGAATACCATAGTTTAGGGTATTGCGGGTTTTTGAAATTTAACCATGATGATTCCTGTTATTGTATGGATTCAAGAGTTATGTTTGTTGATTGTGAATATGAATTATTTATATTCATATAGATGTGTTTTCCATGATTTATGATATTTTTTTGGGTCTAGACATGCTTGTTATGCTATTATGCATTCATGCAAAGGGTTGTTAGGATGTAGTAGATATCATGTGACACGATTGTGATATTCATTTTAAATATTTATCCTTGTATTATTTGAGATCACTTTAGCTACTGGATATCATTTACCATGATTGTATTAAACAGATATGTGGGAACCTAGTGTAGTGAGACCATTAGGGGAATCGATGTTGAGGGATTCCCAATAGGGTTGGTTATACATATCACAGTGCGAGAACATATATGGGATGGATGTTGAGCGCTCCATCAGAATGTAGGTAGTAAACTGTTATGAGACCACATGTGTAATTGTATGTTGAGTGCTTACTTAGATAGTCTATTTCATACCATTAAAAGACCACAAGTAGAATTTCTAGTGAGTGCATCCTCAGAGTGTCTTTGACTATGATGAACTAGAGGGGTTAGACAGTGAGAATATCCCAGAGGGTTTCTTTTGTTGATTGGTTGAATAATTGGTTGATGTAAATGAATGTAATTGAAAATATAGGATCATTTACATTTTAGTAAATCCTTATTTATTACATCATTTGGTAATCTTTCATCTATATATATTCGCTAACAGTTAGGCAGAGATCAATGGGTGGTTGACTACTAGGTTTTGTATCACACCCTATTCATTTCATGCTTTATGGCCCAAATAGATTATATTGTTCCAGGTATAGGTAAGGTAAATAGCTCTTCTACATCAGGTACATCATTTTTGTGGAGCTGGAGAGCATGAGATAAAGATAAGGCTTACAATACTGCTGATGTTTACTTGTTTTCATTATACATAGGTTTAGTACAATATTTCGATCAATGTGAGTTATTTCGATGCTTTCCTCGACATATGTTTCATGAATAATTTATATAAGTGATCCAAAAGTCTATTTACATTTTTTCTTCCACTATTTACATGTTGTATGGTATTACTACTTCAATTGTGTTATATTATTGTTATTCCACAGCATTACTTTGTCAATGATTGAATTTTTTCCCACTATCACACCCAAGGACATCGGTTCTAGTTAGAATCCTATAAATTTTGGTGAAATTCACTTGAAGCCATGTGACCAATAGGGTATGTGGCACCTTTTGGTGTCCCTCAAAACTGGGACATTAAATAGGTGGCCATAAAATTCCATTAAAATGAATCTATTATGATTATTGATGAAAGGGAGACATAAAAAATAGGAATTAATGTAGTGAGGCCATTTTATAATCATTTTCAAGTAATTTTAAACAATAATTTTGACATTTACCATATAAAATGGAAAAAAATTATTAAGATTATTATTCACATAAAACTAAATTATAATGGTCTTATTAAATACATTTCGAATACATGAATACAAATTTGGAATCATATTTTTAAATCCATAAATAGATTTGGAATAATTTAAATTAAAATTAAACCATAAAAAATCAAAGATTTTTTTGGAATTTTTTTATGTATAACTTTTTTATACAAAATATAATCATAACATTATTATGAAGTGCATATTTATTTTATTAACATTAATAAAAAAAATATTTTAACATGGAAACTATTTTTAAACAAAAATTTTATTTTTTATTTCATGAAATGAATATAAAATTTTCAATAATAAGAAATAATTTTCATTATTCACTAGAATTTTTTTTAGACAAACCATAAAATTCCCAGAATGAAAATTTATATATGTCTATAATGTCTCGGTTCTGGAAACTGCCTAGTGTCACCCTGTACCTAGTTGTTCAAAAGTCTTGAAGCTTATTTCATAGAAAGCCAGAGGCTGCCAACTATCAGCAAGGGCCTTGGGTGTGATAGAGTGGAAAATATTCCCTCATTAGTAGAGTAACACAATAGAATAAAAACATATAGCAATATCGGAAGCATTACTATTATCATTCCAAAGTAAACATAGGAAAAATGAAGAAATAAAAAAATGTAGAGCATTGATATATATATATATATATATGATGCATGATATATATGTTTATGAAAGAATCCAATCAATTCACAATGATGGAATACAGTAATAAACAAAAGTACAATCGAAAACTGATAAAATGATCCACATAATCATGATCCTCAGCATGGTCCCATGTTCCCCAAATCCGCATCAATCTAGTACCTATAGTAAAATTTAATTTTATCTTCTCTATACCTGCATTAATATAATCTGTTTGGGCCCAAAAGAAAGACTCAAATTGGGTGTGAGACTAATATCAGTAGGTAACCACAAAAAGATATGTTCCTAATTGTCAGCGAATATATATGGTTGGATTTTACAAAATAAAGCAGTAAAAAGAATGTATGTATAGCATAACCCCTACTTTTTAGAACAAAACAATCTCAAGATACCCTATCAGAATTACACACCATTTAACACCTCGAGTTCAACATTAGTACAGACTATCTGAAGAAGAACTCTCTGTCATTTCTCACTATAGTCTCATAATGTTAACCATTAGGCACTCTGAGGAAGCACTCAACATAAAATTCTCCATGGGTCCCACATCATAGAACTACATACAATCTGAGGGAGCACTTATGTCCATCCACCCTATGGTCTCGCAATGTATTAGTAAAACAGACACTCTGGAAAATCCCTCAACAACCATTATCTCAATGGTCAACTACACCAGGTTCTCACATCCCTTTATAAGTCAATCATACACAACGATACAAGGCATCCAATGTAAACCTCATGAACTATTTGAATAAACAATTTAAAACATATCATAGCATTTCATATAATAATCACTCCATCCTAACAATACTAGGAATGTAAATAAAATAAGCCTAACATACAACTAGACCAGACTGTGAAAACAAGAAAACATGGGAAATTTCTCCATAACATGGAAAAAATATAACCTATTCATAAACAATCATCCTCTATCCAAACAAAAAGGAATAGTAGGTGCTAAAGGGGCTAAAACCATAAACACGAAACACCCCGAACGTGGGTAATGTGAAAATTTTCATATAAAACTCCAATAATAACTACAGAAAGGAACAAACCACATACTTCAACATCGTGAGATCAATATATTTGAATCTAGAAACATTAATTACTATAAAACTAATTATATATAAAACATGTTAAAAATGTTCAATCGAGAATAACATGTGAGAGGGAAGAAATCAAGATATGTAGTTCTTTAAAAAGGAAGAAGTCACTGATGCAGATCCAACGCAATCGACAAAGATCAATTTAGAAAACCAAAAGTGATTTGGTGGAACATTTAAGATATGTGGCCATATGAACTCTCTTGGTTGAGATGGGCGAAGAATAAGAAGGTTCTTTGTAACACCCAAAGCTTCCATGGTATGCCTCTCTTTCAATAATGCAATAGATTGCATTGAACAAAAGTTCACGAATCTAACACACCACGACCAATCAAAGTAGCCGTTATGAATAGTAATACAAACGTTTTGAAATTATATAAATTATATATTTCAAAATGGACCTCATTTTTGTATTCGTAATATCAAAATTTTCCTAAGTTGAATTTTTTGTAATTTTCTAAGAACATCCAATTTTCTATGAATAGAGAAAATACTTAAAATCAAATTTTTTAATAAAAATAATTTATAGTGACAAATTATACTATTGAGTGGTTTTAAATTATAATTATAATATATATTAACCATTTTATCCATTGGTTTTCATTAGAATTAATCTCACTTTGAAATTGGACATAAACAATTGTAAATCTTTTGATATATATTAATTTTTAAAAACACACTATTTGTTCTGACAGTGGGAATGAATTATTAAATTAATTAATTATACTTATCTGTTTTTAATTTTTTTAAATAGACATCATTTTTGAATTAGGAATTTCAAATATATCTTAGGGTTAATTTTTGGAATTTATCTAAAAAACTTCAATTTTTTATGAATTGTGAAACCACTAAGTGGTAGTTAAAAACTAATTTTTTTTATATGACACTTTACCACATATGTGAATTGAATATATAAAATCCAACATACATGGTTGTAATTATTATGTAAAATGTGGTTCAATGGGATAAAAATAATTTTTGGTGAATAGTAACTTTATGTTTTATTAATCGCGATTAAAGGTAATTAGTGTAATTTAAGGTAAATATAATGTTTTTATAACATGAAATTACCTTTACACTTGTCCTACCCTAATTGGATGTGTCAGGTCTGACCAAGAAAATACGTGGGTAAACTTGGGGACCCCATGGAGCCACTTGGGTAAGAAAATGACATTAATAACTTTTTATTTAGAGTAAAAATAAAATTGTCACAAACATGTGTTGTTTTAGTAAAACAATTATTAAATGGGATTATATAAGATACAATTTTGACTATAAATATTCAATGGAAAGATAAAAAAATTTCCTACCTCATGGTAATTTTTTAATAATTTTTAAAATTATATTAATAAATTTATTTATGACACCATGATGATGCATCGATTACCTCATTAATGAACGATTTAAATAAAATGAAATTATAAGGTAAAATATAAGACATAAACTTGTCTATATCTTATTATATGGGTGTATTCAGAACCCTTATCACCATATCCTCTAACTATATCATATTGGGACCTTTAAAATCCGAAAAACTTTTCATAATAATGGAACATTTCATGACTTTCCAAGAGTGCCCCTCCTCTCCTCTTATAAAACGCCCCCACCACTAGCACCTTATTCACATCTTCAAAGCCATTTGGCTCGGCCAAAATTGGTCAAAATACTATATCAACTTCCCTCTCTTACTTCTGGAAGCCTCAATTTGGGAAGAAGACTTCCCAAGGAAGCCTTTGGCTCAAATAAAAAAGAGTTTCCTGATTTTATGGTAATGTATTCTCTTATGTTATTTTGTTTTATTTTGATTATCCAACCCATTAAACTATTTTTATTCCTTTATTTTGTAAGAAAACCAGTATCTTCAATATACTAGAATTTTTTTCTAAGAATTATTTGATTTACACTTACACACACCTTCATCTAATGGTTAATGAACATACTGTATATGTGGTTGGCGAATTACTGCCTCACGAAATGATGATTGTTCAATATTCTTTTAACACCTTTCATGATGTCCATTAATATGTCACTATATTTATTTATGAAATATATTATTTTTATGTTTTCCTTATTCTTTTTTATTATTCATTTATGTCATGCCTTTCTGATTTCAATTATAGGTAAACGCGATAATTTCATTTTAGAAAGTGCAGACTATCGTCGCCTCAATGTGATTTAATTCGTTAATTCCATTTGTGGGACATGTAAAGGATGGATTAAATGATATTATATATGATATTATACTGTAAATATAATACAACTTTATATAATTATGATTTGATTCCATTAAATATGAAATATAAATGAAAGTAGCGTTCATGCATACGTACGGCTTACCATCTCCATGAACGGTGCATTTCATTTCTTACCTCTAAATGTTATGTAATATTATAATTGCATATATATACTGGATATATATTATATATATGATCTCTACATCATTTATATAATTCTGGATATAATGGATATTTTACCACATTAACAACTTGTAATCATAAGAAGTTTATTTTTTGACTCAAGTACCAAAGATCGAACAAACAACCGTTATTAACATAAATAATTACATAATGTTCATTGCATGTTAATAAGTGATATAAAAGGAATAATGAACTTGAAAAAGGTTCTTACTCAATTATAAATTAACTCTAGTTTATTATTTAGGAGGTTAAATAATGATCGAGTCAAATCGGACACGAGGTAAGGGAACTTCATAACCCAATTTCCATTCTTTGGGTTAATCTCCTACTGTCAAATTATGACATGATATTATTATGTCCTATCTTATATTTGTAATTTACTTATGTGTACTTATAGTTAATACACATAATAGATCTATTTTACTTAAAAAATGATCATTGTAAGGGACTTCGTCTCAATCTTTATTCATTGAGGCATATTTAGTTTTAATACAAGACTTTCTTTTATACGGCGGATAAAACCATTTGCCTTTTATGTTTATTCAAAATGAATCTTTTTATATGAATATATTTACTAAACAACAATAGGGAATGTTTTTTTTGTCGTACATATGCGGCGAAAATGACTTCTCCACCGCCATGACCAATATTTGAGTTTTGGCTTCCACTTCAAGCCATAACTTTTTTTAAAATGAAAAATAAATACCATGTTTTAGTTTTATTTTATTTTGGTATTGAAAATGGTTTTGATAAATTTTTTATTATATCAATGTGTTGTATTGATATCTTCTGATTGAAATTTGTAAATGTTATGTTTCCTTTATGCATGTTTTATGTGATACGATTATGTTATGGTTTGTGATATGTTTAATGCTTTTGATATAAGAAATGCATTGGACTTAATAAGTGATGGGTGGAGCCCACTATAGCTCCTCTATGCATCAGTAGGTTTCATTAGAAAAACGAGTGTCTTGGAACGAGGCCTTGACAAAATCTTATTTGTAGTCTTGGCATGAGGCCTTGGCTACGTGGTTATGATAGTCTGGAATTATGCATTCCATAATTATGAAAGTGGTTATTAATATTTCATGTGATTATTAGACTAGTATAATATCCATGTGATTAAGTAAATGGAATTATCTCATTTTACTTTTTCCATAATATGCTGATGTTCAAGTTTAAAAGGCTTTTGTTTTAGTTATACATTTCCATAAATGTTTATGTTAATTTATGAAAGTTTCTTCTGCATTGTTATCCTTAATGAACATCTGAGCTCACCCCTTTTTATGTTTTATTTTTCCCAGGATGCGAAAAAATATTTTATGACTGGCCGACAGGGATAGACTGAAGGGGAGAGAAGTGTGGACAATGGATACTATGTTATTGTGATTTTTCACTTTATGATGTAATGTAACTTTTGTGAATGTATCTAGTGTTTAAAAGGCTACTAAACTAAACGATCTTTCGAAACATGATATTTTGTGATCATTCCAATGTTACGTAATAATGCACCGACTCCGGGTAACTGTGGTTGAGGTGTTACAGTTGGTTTTAGAGGTTGTTTAGTACTAACCTTGGAAGATATATTTAGAATAACTTTGATTAGAGAAAATATCCCTACGATAGACTTTGAGGATTAGTATAGAAGAACTTCCTAGAATATTGGTATTATAGTGATTTTGTGAGTTTTACAAGCAATACATCCCTGTCTGGATACGAGTAGTTAGAGGCGGCTTTGGGACAGATTTACTTAGGGGTAAAACCCGAAAACACGGCTTTGAGCTAGACTCGAACGGGAACTAGTGCACGACAACGGGCCTTTCTTCACTCTTGGTTACGACACTCCACGAGGATATTCGTAGAATAATTCTCATTTTCTTTATAAACCATTATGATGGGTTTATGAGTATATAATTCTTCAATGAAAACATTTTTATGATTATGGATTATATCCATAAACTGTTCAATTTATGTTAAGTGTTTTACAAGTATGGAATTATGTATTTCGATTCATAAACTAATCTAGTTTATGAAAATGTTTAGAAATGGCGCCTAGTGGATGGAATGGAAACTGTATCAATGCAAACACTCCATGTAGGGATTGCCCTCCTGATCAAGATATTATAATGGAGCTGGTGATACAACTGGTGCTGATCACTTTATCACGGTACTTGGAAAACTCATTCTGGTTATAAATTATAACCTTACTCGTATGGAGCACCCTAGTCTGCAACATGGAGGATCATTGTTATATCGCTTCATGAGGCAACAACCACCAACATTTAACGTGGGTACAAATCCATTAGTATCTAATCAATGGATAAATTCTGAAGAGAAAATATTTTGGGCTATAGGGAGTAGTGAAAGGGAAAAAGTAGTCATGGCAGCTTACCGCCTCATTGGAGATACTGATCAATGGAGGTCATTGATTCCAAACACAAAGGAAGATGATGAGGTATCAAATATGGAATGTAGGGAGTTCAAAGTGCTTTTCTTAGAAAAATACTTTCCTTGTGACCATCAAGAAGATATGAAAAGGCAATTTTTGAGTCTAAGAGAAAAGGACGATGAGAATTCCGCAAAGTATGAGGCTAACTTTTCAAGGTTAGTGTAACAGCCCAAGATTTTATGAAAAATATTCTTTTTAATTTTATTAATGTCTTGTGTTGTACGCTACACCAAAAGGATCTTGCACAACACGCATCCTTGACTTGCCTTGCATTACACGCAATCGCAACCTTCCTCGATAGTGTGTGTAGTACGCAATAACGAGTTTCACTAAACAGCGATATGCTATTAAAACTAGCCGTTATGAATAGTAATAACCACTTTTTGAAATTTTGTAAATTTTATTTTTCAAAATGGATTTCATTTTTGGATTCGGAGTATCGAATTTAGCCTAAGGTGAAATTTTGGTACATTTCGGATAACTTTCATATTCTGATGAATAGTGAAAATTACTAAATTATAATTAAAAACAACTTTTTTAATCGAAATAATTAATAGTGATAAATTATTAATTTGAGTGGTTTTAAAGTATATTTAGAATATATTTTTACAATTTAATACAATGTTGGTCATTGGACGTAATTTCACATTTAAACCTGACATAAACAAGTGTCAATCTTTTGATAGATATTGTTTCGTAAAAACACGCTATTTGTTTTAATAGCGGGATTTAATTATAAAATTAATTAATTCAACTTATATGTTATGAATTTGGTAAAATAGACTTCATTTTTGAATTCGGAATATGAAATATAGCTTAGGATGAAATTTTGGCATTTTTCTAAAAACATTCAATTTTTGATGAATAGTGAAACCACTAAGTGGTAGGTTAAAAACTGAATTTTGCGTAAAACTTAATTTTACCACTTCTGTGAATGGAATTTCGAAAATCCGAGAGACACGGTTAATATCAAGGACTAAAATGTGGTTCAATGAGATGAAAATAATTTTTGGTGAATAGTAACTTTTTACTTTTTTTACCGCGGTTAATAGTAAATAGGGTAACTAAGGGTAAATATGATATTACTATTACCCTAACACATGTCCTAATTCTATTGGACAAGTGTAATTCGACCAAAAACAAACTTAGGAATAAAATATGACCATTTAGGCCCACTTGGATTAGATTAGGACATTTATTATGAATTTATTTAAAGAAGGGTTAAAATAGTTAAAATCAAAGTTTAATAAGTAAATCATTTTTAATATGGGGTTATACATAAGATAAATTCGATTGTAAATATTCATTAGAAAGCTAAAAAGATTTACTACATGATGGTATTTTATTTGTAATTTTTAGACATCAAATAATTTAATTTATTTATGACACAACGATGATGCAGTAATTATCTTATTAATGAAATATTGACATAATTGATGTTATAAACACAAAAATAAATGTAATTTGAGATTTTTTATGAATTAAACTAATTTTCTAGGTTACTATGATATATTAATGTTGATTTAATCAACTTGGTTCGAACATATAATTCTGTTATGACTTTCACAAAAATCATATATCAAATAGTGTCAAAATTGACACAAAATAGTTTTTAAATCAAATATTATATTATTAATTGTTATTTTATTCCTAAAAATCTAAGGTTCGGCCAAATGACTTAGATAAGGATATATATATTAATTATAAACAATTTTTGGTTCGTTTGGCATGTTATAGTAAGTTTATTAACCATATAGTGAAAGAAAACAAAAAGACACGGTAATAGTTAAATTATTTAACTTAGAGTTAAATATAATTGATAAGGTTTAAAATAATATCCAAACATGTCTAAATTTGATTGGTTGATGAGATTACAACCCTATCTCATCTAATATTCGAATATGAGTCATTTTTGGAGGTTTTTAAGTGGGGTTAGATTTATTATAAATTAATATTTTTAAGAATTCCTAAGGTGCCCCTCTCCTCCCTTATAAAAGGGCACCTCCTCCCCCTCCTCCTCACACCAATTTTGAGCACTCAAGCTCGGCCAACCCCTGCCATTTTCTCCTCTACACTTTCCTAGAATAATCCTAGAGGTTCTGGTCTTCTCCAAAGACCAATCTTAGTTCCTTAAGTGGAGGATTCAAAGAGGCGTTCCAAAGAAGAGGTAATATCCATTACCGATCTTTTCAATTTCTTTCTTCTTCAACTTCTTCTTCTTTAGTTGTTTCATGATAAAGTAATAACATCAGTATTACTTACATACTGATATGTTATTATAAATATGAAACAACCCTAATTCACCTTCTATCCATCCTACGGAAAAATGAAATCACCGCGCGTGCGTACGTACGGAATACCGTCTCCACGCCGTGGTGTAATCTATTTTCCACCATCACCTTACAAGGATGGGTATAATGGTGTAATGAGTAACTAAATATGATTATTATGAAGTAATATTGATACTGAAATAATATATATATACTCCAATACAATTCCACGATCATAGGAACGATATCATCACTCGTGCGTACGTACGGAATACCGTCTCCACGATGTGATGCGACTCGTTCTACATGATCTTCATTTCATAATGATTATATAAATGAATTGAATGAATGAATATGGTATATAATACACTAATACCATTCTGGAAATGAATTATATATAACCTAAAGATAAGAATAAGAATTTATTCGACAAAACACGCATAAGAACAAAAAGTTATAAAGACCCGAGTAACAAGTAACAATGAAATATTACTAACAAGAAGCTAATAATATGACCATATATGATATCATATCAATATGTATGATTCTGGAATAAGTCAATAACATTATTTAAACCATTATACAGGAGCTTCGGACACGTACAAAGCTAATCGGACCTAAGGTAAGGGAAATATCACAATCTCATTTTTATCCGAGATTGTTTATTCGTAAGTATTTACTGGGGTGTATTTTATCATCCACATCCATGTTCCTTCAATATGTAATATTGTTTCCATCCACTTACAATAGTTTAAATCCATTTTTACCCTTAGGTGAGTTTTTAGTAAAGAATATGAAAGGAATCTTTTGTCGTTTTTCCGTACGAGGTACTTTTTGACTTTTCCGACAAAAGTACGAAGAATGTTTTTTTTAACTTATACGACAAGAATGGATTTTTAAAACATTATTTCCAAGAAGCTTCCTTTAAAAGTTTTCAAGTTTATTTTTAATCAACTTCTTTTAGTTTAAAGTTGTATGACATGTTAAGAAATGTAAAATGTTTTTGAAAAAGAAAGGATATTTTCCTCAAGAATGAAGTTCAAGTGTTTTATCAAAATTATTTTCCATCTAAGTTAATAAAGGGTTCTGTTTCTATCCCTATTATTACATGGATTTGATTATGTTGTGATGGAAATATATTTATGAATTCATTTATCTTATATGAATTGTTTTATGATGTCATGTTGTTTAAGAATCCCATTTTTATTACATGGGTTACGTTATGATGTATGGTTTATGATTATGTGGCACACATAAGAAAGGATTCATTATAAGATGGGTGGGACCTATATCTCCCTCCAATGCATTGGGTAAAGACTTTATATCTCATGAGATAGACATGGCTGGAACGGAAGGTTATTTCGGTTCAGTGATACAGGACTGAAACGAGGAGTGAACTCGGTTCAGAAAGGGACTTTGTCCACTAAGATAGTCTTGGCAATGAGTCATGACTAACAAGAAATGATTTTCCATGATTATGTGTGCATGCCACAAAGTTTCAAGTTTCATGTTATGATTATGGGGATCTCATTTTCACTTCTATGATTTGTTCCATGTTAAGATATTATGATCTCTTTTGCAGGTTGTGATTTTCAAAAAGATATGATATGATTTTTATTTCTTTTGTATACCCTTACTGAGCATTTGAGCTCACCCTTTTATGTTTTCTTTTCCCCAGGATATAAAGAAAGGTTTTAGGTAAAAAAAAATGGAAGATCTTTACGGGAGATATTGAAGATCTTTCACCAGGATTAGAAGATTATGTTCCGAGTTTCCAAAGACACTAAACTATTACGATCCTTTAGTGTGTGTTTTTGTTATGTACTAAGTATTCCGCAAATGTAATGTAATGTCCATGTACATCAGGATACGGGTCTCTACAGTTGGTATCAGAGGAAAGGTTTAGTCAACCTTTGGAAACTAGGATGCGAAAACGTTAGTGAGATCCCTAGAGATATTTCTAAGGTATGTCTAGGGATTCCCCTAAGGATAAGTATACGTATAGGATATAGTTCTAGAACTATGGTAACGATATTAGATTAAACCAAAGATGATAGATATTTAAGTTACTCCCCCTTTATTACGATTTGTTCATCTAACACTATTCTGTTTGGGTTTTAGAAAATGGCTGGAAACAAGATGATTCACAATAATGGAGGATATGATGGACAATGGAATGATATTCTTCATGAGCAACCAAATGAAATGGGATTTGGATGTCCAAACATCATTATTATGCCGAATCAGCAATCTCACAACATGATCAATAATGTAAAATTTGGTAAGTTTCCTGACTCGACTAATAAGAGAAAGATGGAGTTCCATGATGATCATAGAGGAAAGAAAGTTCAATTTACCCTATGTAAATCATGTGGGAAGAGGCATCAAGGAGAATGTTTCAAGGGAACTGGAAGATGCTTTGGGTGTGGAAAAGAAGGACACAAAGCAAGTAAGTGCAAAGGAAAAGGGTCGGTTAACACCATGGATGAGGATAATGGTATTGCTACGACATCAAAAATGGTTAAGTGTTTTAAATGTGGAATGTATGGGCATTATGAAAACAAATGCCCTAAGGGAAAGACTCATGAAGAGAATCAGTATGGTCATATGGGTTGTATTTATGTGGATGATGATGAAGAGACTACAAATGATATGTGAGATGAAAGAATTTTTGAAGCTCGGTCAATGGTTTGAGAATTTAGTGGAATGATTACATGTTTATCATGTGTAATTTTAGAATAAAGAGACATCTATGGATTGTTACACTGTTGTCTTTCCTTGTGTTTTGAAAGTGTATGATTAATGTTACCAGTATCCATGAAAGGTTATTCAGATATTTTTAGAATGTAGATGATATGCGCATAATGAAGGGATAAGGAGAAAATTAAATGTTTGATAGTATTCCTGAGCTCATGATTGATATAAGGACCAAGTGATATCATGGTTTGAGTATATAGAATTTTGAGGATTTTGGTATGTGGAAAGTGTTAACTTTTAACTGCATTCATGTTTTCACTAAGGTATTCAAGAGAATACATGATTAAGGACTTTGAATGTTTAGAATGTGACCAACAAAACATATCTTATGATATGTGGGGATCAATGACAGTATTAAATCTCTGGTAATCGTTGTCACTATATTATGAGAGTGGACTGCAGTATTATGGATAAGCCTAAAGATTGAAATGGATTATGTTGGAAATAAGTGAGAATTGTTTAAGGATCGAAGTTTTCTCGATATTATTGATGGGATGTTATAGTAATATAGTTTTAGAAAAAGGACAACCTGCAGGACGGGCGACAGCCCATCGCTTCGGACAAGGCTGTAGGAATCGAACCCACAACCGAAGTGCGACTGGCCTTTATCGCCTACCACTGACCTACAGGAAGTCCCTATTTAGTAGAAACTAGTTTTATTATATTAAGCAGTATGATATATGAAGTATAAGTCCATTTTAGGAACCATATATGATTAATCTCACTATAGATCGATTTATGCATATAATTTTTGCTAACCTTTTGTTTGAGACAGATGGAATGACCCGTCATTCTATCACATTATCTGCTAACACTTCACGAATAACAAATTCAACTTCATTTATTTAAGAGATGAAGTGGAAATTGTTCAAGGCACGAACAACAGTGAGATTGTACCAAAATAAAGTAAGTATTTATTCTAATTCAAATTTTCAACTTTAGGGAAATGATCTTGAAAACCAAAAATGTTGTCCTAGTGATCTTATACCTGAGGAATCAGATGGTACCTTATATCATCACAAGTTTATGGATTTGTGATTTTTGGATTTTCCATAGCCATGTTCTCTACCACTCTCCATCAGAACATGATGGTTAGATTTTTCTTCCATATCCATATTTTTACCTATGTGGAAACCCAACAATTAGTTTATTTGGGTAATCGTTACATTTCATACTTTAGTTTTTAAAGCCAAGTTTTGGTGTTCCTTTTTACGATGTGGGAAACTTTCGAATAGAAAACCATTTATAACCCCGACGAATTTCGAGGGCGAAATTCATTTTAAGGGGGGTAGAATGTAACAGCCCAAGATTTTATGAAAAATATTCTTTTTAATTTTATTAATGTCTTGTGTTGTACGCTACACCAAAAGGAGCTTGCACAACACGCATCCTTGACTTGCCTTGCATTACACGCAATCGCAACCTTCCTCGATAGTGTGTGTAGTACGCAATAACGAGTTTCACTAAACAGCGATATGCTATTAAAACTAGCCGTTATGAATAGTAATAACCACTTTTTGAAATTTTGTAAATTTTATTTTTCAAAATGGATTTCATTTTTGGATTCGGAGTATCGAATTTAGCCTAAGGTGAAATTTTGGTACATTTCGGATAACTTTCATATTCTAATGAATAGTGAAAATTACTAAATTATAATTAAAAACAACTTTTTTAATCGAAATAATTAATAGTGATAAATTATTAATTTGAGTGGTTTTAAAGTATATTTAGAATATATTTTTACAATTTAATACAATGTTGGTCATTGGACGTAATTTCACATTTAAACCTGACATAAACAAGTGTCAATCTTTTGATAGATATTGTTTCGTAAAAACACGCTATTTGTTTTAATAGCGGGATTTAATTATAAAATTAATTAATTCAACTTATATGTTATGAATTTGGTAAAATAGACTTCATTTTTGAATTCGGAATATGAAATATAGCTTAGGATGAAATTTTGGCATTTTTCTGAAAACTTTCAATTTTTGATGAATAGTGAAACCACTAAGTGGTAGGTTAAAAACTGAATTTTGCATAAAACTTAATTTTACCACTTCTGTGAATGGAATTTCGAAAATCCGAGAGACACGGTTAATATCAAGGACTAAAATGTGGTTCAATGAGATGAAAATAATTTTTGGTGAATAGTAACTTTTTACTTTTTTTACCGCGGTTAATAGTAAATAGGGTAACTAAGGGTAAATATGATATTACTATTACCCTAACACATGTCCTAATTCTATTGGACAAGTGTAATTCGACCAAAAACAAACTTAGGAATAAAATATGACCATTTAGGCCCACTTGGATTAGATTAGGACATTTATTATGAATTTATTTAAAGAAGGGTTAAAATAGTTAAAATCAAAGTTTAATAAGTAAATCATTTTTAATATGAGGTTATACATTAGATAAATTCGATTGTAAATATTCATTAGAAAGCTAAAAAGATTTACTACATGATGGTATTTTATTTGTAATTTTTAGACATCAAATAATTTAATATATTTATGACACAACGATGATGCAGTAATTATCTTATTAATGAAATATTGACATAATTGATGTTATAAACACCAAAATAAATGTAATTTGAGATTTTTTATGAATTACACTAATTTTATAGGTTACTATGATATATTAATGTTGATTTAATAAACTTGGTTCGAACATATAATTCTGTTATGACTTTCACAAAAATCATATATCAAATAGTGTCAAAATTGACACAAAATAGTTTTTAAATCAAATATTATATTATTAATTGTTATTTTATTCCTAAAAATCTAAGGTTCGGCCAAATGACTTAGATAAGGATATATATATTAATAATAAACAATTTTTGGTTCGTTTGGCATGTTATAGTAAGTTTATTTACCATATAGTGAAAGAAAACAAAAAGACACGGTAAAAGTTAAATTATTTAACTTAGAGTTAAATATAATTGATAAGGTTTAAAATAATATCCAAACATGTCTAAATTTGATTGGTTGATGAGATTACAACCCTATCTCATCTAATCTTCGAATATGAGTCATTGTTGGAGGTTTTTAAGTGGGGTTAGATTTATTATAAATTAATATTTTTAAGAATTCCTAAGGTGCCCCTCTCCTCCCTTATAAAAGGGCACCTCCTCCCCCTCCTCCTCACACCAATTTTGAGCACTCAAGCTCGGCCAACCCCTGCCATTTTCTCCTCTCCACTTTCCTAGAATAATCCTAGAGGTTCTGGTCTTCTCCAAAGACCAATCTTAGTTACTTAAGTGGAGGATTCAAAGAGGCGTTCCAAAGAAGAGGTAATATCCATTACCGATCTTTTCAATTTCTTTCTTCTTCAACTTCTTCTTCTTTAGTTGTTTCATGATAAAGTAATAACATCAGTATTACTTACATACTGATATGTTATTATAAATATGAAACAACCCTAATTCACCTTCTATCCATCCTACGGAAAAATGAAATCACCGCGCGTGCGTACGTACGGAATACCGTCTCCACGCCGTGGTGTAATCTATTTTCCACCATCACCTTACAAGGATGGGTATAATGGTGTAATGAGTAACTACATATGATTATTATGAAGTAATATTGATACTGAAATAATATATATATACTCCAATACAATTCCACGATCATAGGAACGATATCATCACTCGTGCGTACGTACGGAATACCGTCTCCACGATGTGATGCGACTCGTTCTACATGATCTTCATTTCATAATGATTATATAAATGAATTGAATGAATGAATATGGTATATAATACACTAATACCATTCTGGAAATGAATTATATATAACCTAAAGATAAGAATAAGAATTTATTCGACAAAACACGCATAAGAACAAAAAGTTATAAAGACCCGAGTAACAAGTAACAATGAAATATTACTAACAAGAAGCTAATAATATGACCATATATGATATCATATCAATATGTATGATTCTGGAATAAGTCAATAACATTATTTAAACCATTATACAGGAGCTTCGGACACGTACAAAGCTAATCGGACCTAAGGTAAGGGAAATATCACAATCTCATTTTTATCCGAGATTGTTTATTCGTAAGTATTTACTGGGGTGTATTTTATCATCCACATCCATGTTCCTTCAATATGTAATATTGTTTCCATCCACTTACAATAGTTTAAATCCATTTTTACCCTTAGGTGAGTTTTTAGTAAAGAATATGAAAGGAATCTTTTGTCGTTTTTCCGTACGAGGTACTTTTTGACTTTTCCGACAAAAGTACGAAGAATGTTTTTTTTAACTTATACGACAAGAATGGATTTTTAAAACATTATTTCCAAGAAGCTTCCTTTAAAAGTTTTCAAGTTTATTTTTAATCAACTTCTTTTAGTTTAAAGTTGTATGACATGTTAAGAAATGTAAAATGTTTTTGAAAAAGAAAGGATATTTTCCTCAAGAATGAAGTTCAAGTGTTTTATCAAAATTATTTTCCATCTAAGTTAATAAAGGGTTCTGTTTCTATCCCTATTATTACATGGATTTGATTATGTTGTGATGGAAATATATTTATGAATTCATTTATCTTATATGAATTGTTTTATGATGTCATGTTGTTTAAGAATCCCATTTTTATTACATGGGTTACGTTATGATGTATGGTTTATGATTATGTGGCACACATAAGAAAGGATTCATTATAAGATGGGTGGGACCTATATCTCCCTCCAATGCATTGGGTAAAGACTTTATATCTCATGAGATAGACATGGCTGGAACGGAAGGTTATTTCGGTTCAGTGATACAGGACTGAAACGAGGAGTGAACTCGGTTCAGAAAGGGACTTTGTCCACTAAGATAGTCTTGGCAATGAGTCATGACTAACAAGAAATGATTTTCCATGATTATGTGTGCATGCCACAAAGTTTCAAGTTTCATGTTATGATTATGGGGATCTCATTTTCACTTCTATGATTTGTTCCATGTTAAGATATTATGATCTCTTTTGCAGGTTGTGATTTTCAAAAAGATATGATATGATTTTTATTTCTTTTGTGTACCCTTACTGAGCATTTGAGCTCACCCTTTTATGTTTTCATTTCCCCAGGATATAAAGAAAGGTTTTAGGTAAAAAAAAATGGAAGATCTTTACGGGAGATATTGAAGATCTTTCACCAGGATTAGAAGATTATGTTCCGAGTTTCCAAAGACACTAAACTATTACGATCCTTTAGTGTGTGTTTTTGTTATGTACTAAGTATTCCGCAAATGTAATGTAATGTCCATGTACGTCAGGATACGGGTCTCTACAGTTAGTGAGGTATTCTACATATTATATACGTAACCTAAGAAGTAAGATCGGTCGTTTCTTTGATGGTTTATAATCGTTTCTTCGTCGAGCATTAGTATCACAATCTTTCTCAACGTATGAAGATATAGTCTCGTGTGCTATCAAGACAGAAAAGGAATTCTCTAAATCATATGACAATAACGTAAAGAAAGAGAAGAAGATAATGTTGGATCAAGAGTTAGAAAAAGGGAAAAAGGGAAAGAAGGATTTACCATTATGTGATAATTGTGGGAAGAATCGCCATGGTATTTTCCTAAAAGGAATGGTAGTTTGTTATAAATGTGTAGAAAAAGGTCACTAGTCTCATGATTGCAATGGAAATAAAGAGGCTATCAATGTTGAATGCTATAATTGTAGAGAAATGGGGCATTATGAAAATGAATGTATTAAGAGTCAGGGAAACATACCTCAGAAAAGGCCAAGGGATCATGGACAAGGTTATGCTGTTACTACAGATGAAGTTGAATAATTATTGTATTTTTTTTGGACTTAAGACCTATATTATGGTTATAAGAATAATGTGTAATGTATATAATGATTGTACTGCAGTACTATTTCATAAAGGAATTTAGATGGTGTAAAACCATGAAAAGTGACTAAATAGAATGTTAAATTTTTGGAAAATATATGCTTGAGAGAAAGATATACGAAAATATGGTTCTGATACCAAGATAGTGATTTTGGAATAATACATGATTTATTTGGATAAATTATATCATATATTCATGACTTACTTGAAACAGATTTTGATTTGAATACATTTTTGGATTCAATGAGTATATCTAGTATTCTATAAGGAATAAGGGATCATTAAGGATTTATCATAATTCATGATGTTGCACTGTTTTAATAGAATTAATGATGAAGGTGTTCACATGTTTTTACACGGAAAAAAGGATCTTTATTGTGTTTACCTTCCTTATAAAAATTGGACTGTGAGTTTGGATAGAAGTATTTTGGATAACTATAAAGGTTGTAATAGATTATGTTGAACATTGGATAGTATGTATTAAGGGTAAAAAATTTGATAAGATTATTTATGTAATATTATAATACTATAGTTTTAGGAAAAGGACAACCTGCAGGTCGGGGATAACCCGTCGCGTTGGACAAAGATGTAGGAATCGAACCCATAACCATAGTGCGGAAGGCCTTTATTAACTACCACTAGCCTACAAGAAGTCTCTGGTAATTACAAAATAGTTATCCTAATCTAAATGGTATGTGTTAACATTTGGAACCTTGTACGATTAGGATAAATATAATATTTTTGAGTTCTATTGTCATTTTGAGTGAAAGATGGGTTTGTGGTAAACATTTTTTAATGAATGATATTCTATATGACAAGTATGCATATTTCCTTACGTTCTTACAAAATCTCATAAATAAATTCCACAACATTATGAAAGGTAACATAAAACAAATATGTTGTCGGTTAAAGTTTTATATTGGGGAATCAATGATCATTTAACCAATCACAAGTTTGTGATTTTCTTGTAGTTAAATTTCTCCTAATATTGTTTTCTATAACTCTCCATCAGACCTTGATGGTTTGTTTCTCCTCTATATCCATGTTTTCATAGAATCCTAGTATGAGCTATCTCGGGTGACCTTTTTACTTCTCTTTATTTATTTTAAGGATATATTTTTATTAACCCAATTTCTGATATGGGTTTTCCACAAAGGTATTTTTTACATTGAACCTTTTATTTAGAAGAACAATTTCAAATTTCGAGGATTCAATTTATAGAAGGACGATATAATGTAACACCCCATGCTTCCATGATATGCTTCTCTTTTAATAATGAAATAGCTTGCATTGTTCGCAAGTTCGAGATTCTAACACACCGTGACCAATCAAAGTAGCTGTTATGAATAGTAATACCCACCTTTTGAAATTATATAAATTTTATATTTCAAAATGGACATCATTTTTGTAGTCGGAATATAGAAATTATCCTAAGTTGAATTTTTTGTAATTTTCTGATAACTTCCAGTTTTCTATGAATACAGAAAATACTTAAAAACAAATTTTTAAATCAAAATAATTTATAGTGATAAATTATACTATTGAGGGGTTTTAAGCTATATTTAGAATATATTTTTACCATTTTATTAAATAGTCGGCATTAGAATTAATTTCAATTTGCAATTGGACATAATCAATTGTCAATCTTTTGATATATATTTTTCTTAAAACCCGCTAATTGTTGTGACAGTGGGAATGAATTATTAAATTAATTAATTCAACTTATATGTTTTGAATTTTTTAAAACAGACATCATTTTTGAATTAGTAATATCAAATATATCTAAGGGTTAATTGTTTTTATT
Source organism: Viscum album (assembly GCA_963277665.1). Classification (NCBI taxonomy): domain Eukaryota; kingdom Viridiplantae; phylum Streptophyta; class Magnoliopsida; order Santalales; family Viscaceae; genus Viscum; species Viscum album. Next base: position 143,310,216 of record OY728133.1, on the reverse strand, counting down.
TATCTGAAAAACATCAATTTTTGATGAAAAGTGAAACCACTATGTGGTAGTTAAAAAACTAATTTTTCATTTAAATGAAACTTTACCTCTTCTGTGAATTGAATTTCAAAAATCCTACATACATGGTTGTCATTAGTACGTAAAATGTTGTTCAATGGGATAAAAATAATTTTTGGTGAGTAGTAACTTTTATGATTTATTAATCGCGATTAAAGGTAATTAGTGTAATTTAAGGTAAATATAATGTTATAATAATATGAAATTACCTTTACACTTATCCTACCATAACTGGATGAGTCATGGCCGACCACGACAATCCATGGGTCAACTTGGGGACCCCATAGAGCCACTTGGGTTCGAAAATGACATTAATAACTTTTTATTTAAAGTAAAAATAAAATTGTCACAAACATGTGTTGTTTTAGTAAAAAAATTATTACATGGGGTTGTATAAGCTAAAATTTAGACTATAAATATGAATTGGAATGATAAAACGATTTCCTATATCATTGTTATTTTTTAAAAAAATTTAGAAAATAATTAAATAAATTTATATATGACACCAAGATGATGCAACGATTACCTCAATAATTGACAATTTAAATAAAATGAAAAGATAATGTAAAATATAAGAAGTACACTTTTCTAAAGCATATTGTATAGGTGGCTCTCTTACTCTTATCACCTTATCCTTGAAATATATCATCATGCGACCTTTAAAATCCGAAAATCATTTCATAATAATGTAACATTTCATGACTTTCCAAGAGTTCCCCTCCTCTCCTCTAATAAAAGGCCCCCACCACTACCACATTATTCACACCTTCAAAAATATTTGGCAAGGCCAAAATCGTCCAATATACTCTCCCAAATATCCTCTCTTACTCCTAGAAGCCTCACATTGGGAAGAAGTCTTACCAAGGAAGCCTTTTGGGTCAAATCAAAAAGAGTTACCCGATTTTAGGGTAATTTCTTCTCTTATGTTCTTTTGTTTATTTTGCTTCTCCAACCAATTAAACATTTATTATTCATTTATTTTGTAACAAAACCAGTATCTTAAATATATTAGGATGTTGTCGTGAGAATTATTTTATTTACACTTACACACACATTCGTCTAATGGTTAAAGAACATATTGTTTCTGTGGGTGGCAAATTAATGCCTCACGAACGATGATTGTTCAATCTTCTTTTAACACCTTTCATGGTGGCCATTAAGATGTTAGTATATTTATTTATGATATATATTATTTTTATGGTTTCATTATGCTTCTGTATTTTTCATTTATGGCATGCCATTATGATTTCCATTATGGGTAAACGCGATAATTTCATTTTAGAAAGTGCAGACTACCGCCCCCTCAATGTGATTTGAATCGTTAATGCCATATATGGGATGTGCAAAGGATGGAGTAAATGATATTATATATGATATTATACTGAAATTATAATAAACTTTTATATAATTATTATATCATTCCATTAAATATGAAATAGAAATGAAAGTAGCGTTCATGCTTACGTACGACTTACCGTCTCCATGAACAATGCATTTCATTTCTTACCTCTAAATGTTATGTAATATTATAAATGCATATATATACTCAATATATATGTCATATATGACATATAAATCATGAATACAATTCCATATATAATGGATATTTTACCACATGAACAACTTGTAATTATAAGAAGTTTATTTTTTGACTCCAGTACCAAAGATCGACAAAACGACCATTATTAACATAAATAATTACATAATATTCATAATATGGTAATAAGTGATATAAAAGGAATAATTAACTTCAAAAAGGTTCTTAAGAAATTAGAAATTAACTCTAGTTTATTATTCAGGAGGTTAAAGAACGATCGATTCAAGTCGGACACGAGGTAAGAGAATTTCATAACCCAATTTCCATTCTTTGCGTTAATCTCCTACTTGCAAATTATGTCATGATATTATTATTTCATATCGTGTATTTGAATTTTATATATGTGTACTTATAGTGTGTAAGAACCCAAGTTTTTGGAAATGGGTCAAATTCTGACCCTGTTTAAACTTTTGACTATTTTTTTAGAAGTCTGGAAAAATCTGGGCAGTTTCTGGAAATTTCCAGACTACAGGACGTGTACTTTAAGTACACGCCATGTATGAGTTACCCGAGTGACCAGCCATGTGATCTCCGAGTACATGTTGTGTGAATGCCGTGTAGAACTTTCCTACTACATGACATGTATTTATAGACACGTCGTGTATCCCTTACTCGTGCAAGGCCAGTTACATGTCGTGTTGTGCCCAGGTGTAAATTCCCATCTACACGGCATGTAGTCTTCCTTGACACGTAGTATACCCTTTCCCCGTTTGGTGGCCTAGACCCTGGCTGTGTGCTGACCATGTACCCAGTCCAGACAGAGTGCCAGACTACGCTTATTCCAGAGTATGGAAACACATATACACGGCGTGTAGTTTGGGAATACACGCCATGTAATTTTTTTTATTTTAGTGATCTTGTCGCCGTCATGTCTCATTCCCATAACCATCTTCTTCTCCCCATTTCAATGAACAGTTAACCTGAAAAACCCTGAAAACTCAAACCCTTCCAGAATCTCCATACGACCTCCGTTCTTTGATCCGTCGGTGGCAGCAGGACCACATCAGAGTGGATAACCTCGCGCACCCTTCTTCGTCCATGATTCCTCACCCGTTCATCCACAGATTCCATCTGAACGGAATTGACAGATTTGACAGAAATGAAGATCTACCATGATTCAGTATTATTCAGAGGATGTAATCAAAGTAGTGGCATCGTACGAGTACGTGGTAGGTGGTTCATACCTTCTTTTGTGTTTTCGTAGACTTTTGGGTGTGGCGACTTTCGGGCGCAGTATCGGGTGTTGAGAGAAACCCTGTTTATTTTGTTTTTATTTCATTATCTGCATTTTGGGATGCCTCTGGGCATTCCTTGACCCTGTTGTGATTGAGAAAGACCTGGTTAGAGGTCGTTGCTCGTTTGGGGCAATTCGGGCGGGGGTGCCAAAATGCGTGTGAATTGGACCGTTGTTTAAAATGATGTGTTATTACAGCTTATTGAATGTCTCTAGTTAAACAGTTCAGGTTAATTGTTAAATTGTGAATGAGTTAGGTACTGGTATGGGATAGCACCAGTAGTGCAAATTGATTGTTTGGTAATTGCCTATTTAAACTGATGCTTCCAAGTATGAATATGCAATGTGGGATATTGCATGTGTTGAACTGCTTGTTGTGTTGGGCGTGGCCCGAATATTTGTTGAGTGATGAGAATCACAGGTTGGGGCTTTGGATCAGTTTACTTTGGGTGGTTGCTACCATGGGATTGGGCGTCATGGACGTCGGTTGATGCAGTTGGAGTGCCAGGTTGGGCTTTGGCCTGGGTTACATGGATTGCGAGGCTATCTGACTTGAGCGACATGTTTGCAGGAACACGTGGTGTCAGAGGTGTTGTGGCTCGGGACAGACTAAGGTGATTACCCCTCACCGGGTACTTTTGGGTAGTGTGCACACAGATAGACTCCGAGATGAGGTGGTATGGCCACTCGCTGGGTAGAGGCCCCCGGTAGATGTGGTTAGGTATTTTTGGTATGGCGGTGCTTTCCATAAGAAGCCACATGAACATCTTCAGGTGGCACAAGGTGTCGGGCTGCAGATCAGACATTCCGGCATTGGTCGAATCAGGTGACACTTCCCGGTGGCTGCTGAGCACCAGTGAAGTCTTTGTTTACTTTTGGGCATTTAACTGTTTATTGTTTTTTTTGTATAAGAATGTATATCTAAACACTTATATTAGGTACGCACCTCTAGGTGGTATCCTACTGAGTCTTGTGTCACACCCTACACGGGGCCTTCGGGATGCGTGTAGACTTTATGAAATTGCGTGCAGGTGGAGGGTCAGCCTCAGGAGCTGGACTTTAGTGCTGTTGACTTGGAGACTGGCAGGGACCTTGAGGCCATGTCATACTCGAGTTACTTGTTTAGTATTATTTTCATGCATCATCATGTTTACTTTATATTGTAGCTATTACTGGTTTCCCATTGGCGCCATTATATATGTATTGATTTTTATGAAATTATTGGATGCATGATTGGTTGTTTTAGAAGCTATTGTAGTTTATTGTTGGCATGGAATTATATATACTTTTTAATGTTGTTGTTTTTATTTTTATTCTGATTTTTATTGTTATTGAATGTGATTCCGCTATGTGGGTCTGGTTCGAGTCTGCTGAGACTTCTATTTCTGCTGCATATTTAGTATTCTACTCGGACCAGTATCATTTTATTCTTCCGAGAGGGTATATCCTCCCCACTATACCTATCAGACCCTCGCTGCTAGTCGGCAACCTTTGGCATTTAGGGGAGTTGTGCCTAAGGTAGTGAAACCTGGCCCGTTCGGAACTGTTCTAGTGGCTGGCCAGGTCCGGTTCGTTACAAAGTTGTATTAGAGGAGTTCTTGACAGGGATTTAGTAGCATTGTTTTTCTGGATACTAATGTGATTGAGACTTCTCTTTTTATTTCTGCTGGTTTTACTATTTGGGATATGGTAGACTGGAGATAGGTTTTTGTTGGAACTCGATTTTTGAACTTGTGCTTGGGTGCCTACAGCCCTATGTACGAGGGATGGATTGAGTTCCCAGGGGTGGGAATTGTTGTTTTCTTTTTTCTCAGATTACAATTGATATGATTTCCACCTAGGTGGGTCACTTGTTGTGAAATTTTATTGATTATGATATGTAATCCTTGGCCGGTATGGAAAGGGTTGGTTGCTTGGATTTTGATAGGCACATTTCAGGTATTTCCATTTCATAACTGCACATATGCTTTGTGAAGTGATAATGCCATGTGAATAAAAAAAATCAATTTCCATGATTTGTATTTTTTTTGTAGAATTTATTGTTGCATGATATTTGGGTTTGGATCTTATGAGAGCAGACATGAAGTATGATTGAGGCAATTTAACTGTCAGGATTGGGCGACACGGTCATCGGTTTGAGGAAACATGAGTTGTCGGGACGGGCATGGCCCGAGGTACTTTGATACTTGGCTCTGTTGAGGGCGGGTAAGGAGGCCATGAGGCCGGGATTCCGTGGGGCTTGGGTTGTGGTGAGGGGGAGTAAGGTCAGTTCTTATGAACTGCCTTTTACTGCTTTCCTTATCTGGGTAGAATATATTGTTATATAGATTTATGTGGTATGTTTGACCATTTATGGTATTCAGTGGGTTACTTCATCACGACACGATGGAGAGACAGGAAAGAGAGGATATGGTATCGCAAGATCAGGTTCAGAATCCGGTGCAGGCAGAGCATGAGCCGCAGGTATAAGCTCAAGGACATGATCAGGTTCAGGATCCAGAGTAGGCATGGTAGCAGCTGGGTTTGGCAGTGTTCGGACCGTGGCTTGACGAGCATCTCCGAGCGAGCCTAGTACGCGTCTTATAGGGGATTGACTGAGGTGCAAAGGGTACAAAGCCTTCTATGGTGTATCTGACATGGGAGTTCCAGTCGCAGCACCCGCCGCCATTTCAGGGTGAGGGTGGTCCACACGCGGCAGAAAACTGGATAAAGAGTATGCACATAATCTTCGAGCAGCTCGAGATGCCTCCAGGGCGGAGGGTCAAGCTGCCGATGTAAATGCTGAGAGGACCAGCGAAACGTTGGTGGGATGTGCAGGTATATGCTCCTAGGCACGAGGGACTGGCGTGGAAGGACTTAGAGGACAGGTTCTTCGAGCACTTTTATCCGGAGATTCTGAGGGAAGAGAGAGCTCGTGTGTTATTGAGTCTTCAGTAGGGAGATATGTCCATCATGGACTACACAACTACTTTCACAGAGTTATCTCGCTTTACACCTGGTATGGTGAGCAAAGATGCAGCTAGGGTGAGGCGCTTCGAGGATGGCTTATGACACGCCATTTGGGTCCAGGTGAACATCTTTAGGATATGTTCTTTCTCTGAGGCTATGAACCAGGCGCACATAGCCAAGGGAAACGAGAGAGAAAAATCTCTTTTTGACATGGTGATAACCCCAGGTGACGGCTCAGACAACAGGAAGTGAGGGAGAGATGAATTCCAGGAGGGCGGGCAGGCCAAGGACTAAACTAGACCACCTCGTGGTAGTTCAACGGTGGTGTGCTTCCAGTGCGGACAGCCGGGACATGTTCGGGCTTAGTGCGATAGGCCCCCTAAGGAGTGTCGGGCGTGTGGACAGGTCGGGCATCTGGAGAGGTTTTGCAGGTAGCCTTCTCAGAGAGTCACCAGGTAGGGACCAGGACAGACTGTGGCATCAGGAGTTGTTTCAGGTTCAGTAATAGGAGAGGGTGTCCGAGGTTCAGCTGCATGCGGAGGACGTTACAGGGACAGTAGGACCCAGCTGAGGGGTCCGTGGCTGGAGACTGGGGCAGCACCGCAGGGAGGTCAGGCATTGGGCAGTCGTGCTTCAGGACAGTTGCACACTGTGGAGCTGCCAGGGTTTGAGCAGGCTGGAGAGTCGACGACGGTGGCAGGTACACCGTGGGTGTGGCCGTGAGTTTCTTTGCTTTCTTATGGCATGGCCTCTTGAGGAATGTCTGGTTGAGTGCACACGCTGCTAAGGATACTTTTGGACTGACTAGATGCTAGTTAGTGGGATTGGCATCATATCAGATGTGTTTTATGTTTTATTTATATATTTGAGATGTGTGGCATCAGGAGCATCAAGGATTCAGGTTACTTGAGGTGTAATGGGCATCGGGGCATCGTGGATGCTGGTTGCTTGAGGTTCATGGCACCAGGTTTGAATTGAGCATCTATTAGATGAAGTACCTCAAGGATGTGGACGCCGATGCAGTGAGAGTTACGTTGGGTGTCGGAAGTGAAACGTGAGCACCGAGGAGGTGTAGGGGTGACAATGCGTCACAGGAGGACCATGGGTCCGGGAAATAGGTCCTTGGGACTTTTCTGTTTATTTGTTTTCTTTGAGCTTTGTTTGAGCTGAGACCGAGTAGGTGATTCCTATGGTGGGGAGCCCCTTTTTAGGAATTTGGCTAGAACATTGAGACCGGGGTAGTCTAGGTTGTTTAACCGGGATGGGCGTGTTCGGTGCCATCTACTGGTTTCGTTTGGTAGCTCGAGGATGAGTTACACTAAGGTGGGGTGTTTGTAAGAACCCAAGTTTTTGGAAACGGGTCAAATTCCGACCATGTTTAAACTTTTGACTGTTTTTTTAGAAGTCTAGAAAAATTTGGGCAGTTTCTAGAAATTTCCAGACTACACGCCGTGTACTTTAAGTACACGCTGTGTATGAGTTACCCGAGTGACCGGCCTTGTGCTCTCCGAGTACATGCCGTGTGAAGGCCATGTAGAAATTTCCTACTACACAACATGTATTTATAGACACATCATTTATCCCATACCCGTGTGAGGCCAGGTACATGTCGTGTGGTGCCCAGGTGTAAATTTCCATCTACATGGCATGTAGCCTTAATGACACGCCGTGTACCCTTGCCCCATGTAGCGGCCGAGACCCTGGTCGTGTGCTGACCATGTACCCAGTCCATACCATGTGCCGGACTCCGCATAAGTCGTAGTACGGAAACACATATACACAATGTGTACTTTGGGAATACACGCCGAGTATTTTTTTTATTTGAGCGATCGGGCCGCCTTCGCGTCTCATTCCCATAACCATCTTCTTCTACCCCATTGGACGAAAAGTTCTTCTGAAAACCCCGAAAACTCAAACCCTTACAGAATCTCTGTACGACCTCCATTCTTCGATCCGTCGGTGGCAGAGGGACCGCATCAGAGAGGCTAACCCCATGCACCCTTATTCGTCCTTAATTCCTCACCTGTTCCTCCGTAGATTCCATCCGAACAGAATTTCCGGATTTGACAGAAACACATTTCTAACACGATTCAGTCCGATTCAGAGGTTGAAATAAAAGGAGTGGCATCGTACGAGTATGAGGTTGGTGGTGCATACCTTCTTTCGTGTTTTCATAGACTTTTGTGGGTTTCGACCTTCGGGCGTGATGTCGGGTGTTGAGAGAAACCCTGTTTTTTTTCATTATCTGCATTGTGGGATTCCACTGGGCATTCCCTAACCCTGTTGTGATCGAGCAAGACCGGGTCAGAGGTCCTTGATAGTTTGGGGAAATTCGGACAGGGGTTCTGAAATGCATGTGAATTGGACCATTGTTTAAACTGTTGTGTTATTACTACTTATTGAATGTCTCTAGTTAAACTGTTCAGGTTAATTGTTAAATTTTGAATGAGTTAGGTACTAGTATGTGATAGCACAGGTAGTGAAAATTTACTATTTAGTAATTGCCTATTTAAAGTGATTCTTCCAAGTATGAATATGAAATGTGTGATATTGCCTGTGTTGAACTGCTTGTTGTGGAGGGCGTGGACTGGATATTTGTTGAGTGATGAGAATCACAGGTTGGGGATTTGGCTCAGTTTACTTTGGGTGGTTGATACCACAGGATTGGGCATCATTGACGTCGGTTGAGGTAGTTGGACTGTCAGGTTGGGCTTTGGCCCAGGTTACTTGGATGGCGAGGCTATCTAACTGGAGCGATAGGTTCGCAGGGACACGAGGTGTCAAATGTGTTGTGTCTTGGGACATACTGAGGTGATTACTGCTCACCGGGTACTTTTGGGTAGTGTGGACACAGATAGACTCTGAGATGAGGTGGTATGGCCACTCATTGGGTAGAGGCCCCCGGTAGATGCAGTTAGGTATTTTTGGTTTGGGGGTGCTTGGCATAAGAAGCCACGTGGAAGGCGAGGAGCCTTCGGGAGCTAGGTTTGAGGTGGTCAGGATGTGGGCAGAGGCTCACCGTGATTTGAGGGCAGACATCATTGTCCCTCGGGTTACATTTTGAGGATAGGTATCGATGTTACTACGGATGTGGTGCTATGGGCAGGTCGAGCATTCGAGCCGGGGTATGACAGTTGGGCGTGCCTTTGGGATGTCGGTACTTGAGACACATGGTGTCAGGTGGCACAAGGTGTCGGGCTGTAGATCAGACTTTCCGGCATTGGCCGAAGCAGGCGACACTTCCTGGTGGCTGCTGATCACCAGTGAAGTCTTTGTTTACTTTTGGGCATTTCACTATTTACATTTTTCTTGTATAAGCATGTCGGCCTAAACACATATATTATGTACGCACCTCTTGGTGGTATCCTACTGAGACTTGTCTCACACCCAACACGGGCCCTTCAGGACGCGTGTAGACTTTATGAAATTGCGTGCAGGTGGAGGGTCAGCCTCAGGAGCTGGACTTTAGTGCTTTTGACTTAGAGACTGGCATGGTCCTTGAGGTTGCGCCATACTGAAGTTTCTTGTTTAGTATTCTATTCTTGCATCAGTATGTTTACATTATATTCTAGCTAATACATGTTAGCCATTGGCACCATTATATATGAATTGATTTGAATGACTTTCTTGGATGCATGGTTGGTTTTTTTAGCAGTTATTGTAGTTGATTGTTGCATGATAATCTATTTACTTTCCGCTGTTGTTATTTTTAATTTTCTTCCACTGTTTATTGTTATTGAATGTGCTTCTGCTATGTTGGTATGGTTCGAGTGTGCTGAGTCTTTTATTTCTGCTGCATATTTAGTATTCTACTCGAACTAGTGCCATTTTATTCCTCTGGGAGGGTATATCCTCCCCACTATACCTATTAGACACTCGCTGCTAGTCGGAAGCCTTTGGCGTTCAGGGGAGGTGTGCCTAAGGTAGTGACGCCCGACCCGTTCGGCACTGTTCGGGTTCCTGGCCGGGTCCGGGTCGTTACATAGTGAATACACATAATAGATCTATTTTATTTAAAAAATTATCTTTATAAGGGACATCGTATCAATCTTCTTTCATTGAGGCATATTTTGTTTTAATACAATACGTTCTTTTATACGGTGTATAAACCCCTTTGGCTTTTACGTTTATTGAAAATTAATTTTTTATATGAATAGTTTTACTAAACGATAAAAAGGAATTTTTTTTGTCGTACTTATGCGCCGACAACGAATTCTCCGCCGCAATGACCATTATTTGAGTTTCTGCTTCCTCTACAAGCCATAATTTGTTTTAAAATATAAAATAAATACCATGTTTAATTTTAATTTAATTTTATATTGAAAATGGTTTTGATAAATTTTTTATTATATCAATGTGTTGAATTGATATCTTGTGATTGAAATGTGGAAGTTTTATGATTCGTTTATTCATGTTTTATGTGATACGATAATGTTATGGTTTATGATATGTTAAAACCTTTTCAAATAAGGTATGCATTGGACTTAATAAGTGACGGGTGGAGCCCGCTATATCTCCTCGAGGCATCCGTAGGTCTTAAGAGACAAACTAGTGTCTTTGCACGAGGCCTTGACAAAATCATATTTGTAGACTTGGCACGATGTCTTGGAAATGTGATTATGATAGTCTGGAATTATGCATTCCATCATTATGAATGTGGTTATTAATATTTCATGTGATTATTCAACTAGTAGAATATCCATGTGATTATGTAAATGGAATTATTTCATTTTACTTTTTCCATAATATGCTGAAGTTTAATTTTCAAAGGTTTTTGTTTTAGTTATAATTTGCCTTAGATGATTATGTTAATTTATGAAAGTTTCCACTGTATTGTTATCCTTACTGAGAATTTGAGCTCACCCCTTTCTATGTTTTATTTTTCCCAGGATGTGAAGAAATATTTTATCACTGACTTACAGGGATAGTCTGAAGGGGATAGAAGTGTGGACTATGTGGACTATGTTTTTGTTATTTTTCACTTTATGATGTAATGTAAGATTTATGAATGTATCTACTGTTTCCAAGGCTACTAAACTAATCGGTATTTCGAGACATGATCCATTGTGATCCTACCAATGTTAGGTAATAATGAACCGACTCTGGGTAGCTGGGGTCGGGGCGTTACATTCTATCTGTCAGACATGATACCAGTACATTTAAATAAAAAAAGAAAGTACACCATGTGTTATATAAAACTACACTGTGTGTACTTGCCTTTTCCAGCCACTACATTAAGCGATCTCTAAGTCAACAAACACGGTGGTGTTCTCAACCGTTACACAGCCAGCACACAGCTACGAGCATCAACTGAGTACATGGTTTGTACTTATAATACACATTGTATACTGCAAAAATTTCCTAAAACTTCAGTTTTCCCTAAAAACAAACAGAAAAAAAATTCAAAAAAAGAATATCTGGGTTTTTACAAACTCTTCCATAATGAAACTTGTCCTCGAGTTTCCCTAGAAAGTCATCATAGAAGAACAATCCTTGAACATATCTTGCCACTAAGATCATACAACAATATCCCTCTCCGATGCATTGTCCTATACTCGCCCATGTTTCCATATCACTTTTACTAGAGGAATAGACTGGCCACGGTAACCTTCGCACTTCGTTCAACAATATGGATAGGATGCTCTTTGAATGAGGTGTCCAACATTAATTAAACCACATCAGGTTGAAAAACTTGAGATAGGTATGAAATTTAACGTTGATGATGAGAAACATGGAAGACATCATGTATATCCCATTACCTATAAGGTAAATACTGCCGACAGGCCACCAGTCCAACTCTCCACAAATTCTCTATTGGTCTGACGTACCAAAATGAAAGAATTCTCTGTCTCTTAATCCTCCTCTTTCCCAAATTTGGAGTGAAAAGCAAGAAATAATGATCTTCAACATTGAACTCTATAGGTCGTCTATATTGATCAGCATAAGACATCTTCCAAGACTGTGTAATAGCCGTCTTATTCTGAATTAGCTCTATTTGCACTGTGGTCTCCCTGAAAAGATGGGGTCCCAACATAGCTGCATCCCCTGCCTTGATCCAACATAAGGTAGATCAATATGGCCTACCATTCAAAGCCTCATTGGGTTCCATCTAAATAGTTTCTTGATAACTATTATTGTAGGAAGGCTCCAAAATAGGTTGTGCTTCTCCGAAGAACCTCTAAAATATAAGATGCATGCTCGAAGCATGTCCTCATGCACCTGAAACGTATTATTAGTCATTCAATCTATTTGGGGGTGGTATGTTGTACTTAGATGTAATTCTATGCCCAAATACCTATCATGTAACTTCCTGAACCAAGAAGTAAAATGTGCATCCCTGTCTGAAATAATTGATTGTGGAACCCCATGTAGACCTACAATCTCTCAGATGTACATCCTTCACAGCTTACCAACACTAATGGCATCCTTGTTTAGTAATAAGTGATCAACCTTCGGGATTCTGTTAATGAAATCCCAAACTGCATCATTCCCCAAAGGTGACTTTGGCTGACCAGTCACGAAATCCATTGCAATAGAGTTCCATTTCCACTCTAGAATAGGAAACTACTGCAAAAGCCTTGTTGGTCACTGATACTCATCCTTCACCTGCCGATAGGTGGAACACCTCATCATGAAACAAACAACATCTCTCTTCATTCCTAGCCATAAATACTTATGGTGTAGATCACAATAAATCTTGGTGACAGTAGGATGAACTACCAAAATTGAGGAATGAATATCTAAAATTAGCTACTCACATATGTTTGCTGACACCCATACACACCCATTAAAACACAAGATCTCAACCTCGCCTATAGTCCATCCAGGAATAGGGTCATCTCCTAACACACTCTCATAGGACGAGGCCTTCTGAATCTAATAGATGCCTCATTCGCACACGATCAAGTATATTAGATGTAATAGTCACAAAAGAAAGAAACATATGCCCCTGTCTGTACTGCACCTCCAAATGAATTTCAGAAAATAGATCCATAAGATTCCACTCACTACTAGCCTCTTGAACTACATGTATATTAGTCATCATGCTCAACGCATCGACCACTATGTTCTCCTTCCCATGAATATAGGTATTTTAAATGTCAAAAAACTAAAGGTACTCAACCAACCTTAATTATTTCATATTTAGTTCACGCTAAGTGAAATATACTGTAGACATTTTTGGTCAGTTAAAACCAAAAAAATACACTCCCAATAGGTAGTGTCTCCAACAATGTAAAGCATTAAAAACTGCAGCAAACTCAAGATTGTGTGTCGGGTAGTTCCTCTCACGTGGCCTCAACTAACGAGACCCATACACAATGACTCCTTCTCACTACATAATTACAGATCTCAGAATGATATATGATGCATCATAGTAAACAATATAGATCTTTCTCAGTTCTGGAAACACTAGTATCAGTACTAAAGTCAACTTCACTTTCAACTCATGATTGTTTGACTCGCATGATTCTAAACACAAGTACTTCACACCCATCTTCGTTATTTCCATATGTGGTGTTGCTAATCATGAAAAGTCTTTTATGAAACATTTTTAGTAACAACACTTACCTAGAAAACTCTGGTCCACAAAGACATTCTTTGGATTCTCCCACAAAACTACTGCTCTCAATTTCTTTAGTTCTACTGATACTCTTGTCTCCGAGATAACAGGCCCAAAGAAATGAATTTAGTCCATTAAAAAGGGACATTTTGAGAGCATAGCTTATAATGATGCTATCATAGTGTACTCAAAATTATCTCATGATGTGTGGCATGGTCATGTAAAGTGTGATAGTACACCAAGATATCGCCCATGATGACTACCACAAAAGAATCCATGTATGTATGGAACATAAGGTTCATCAATTCCATGAATATGTAGGCATGTTCATGAGAAGAAATGACATTTCCACATACTACTATAGACCGTACATTATATGAAATGCTATAAAAGGTATATTATATGATCTAACATGCAACTGATGATAACTAGAACTCATGTTGATTGTTGAGAACACTTGATCTCCTTGAAGATGATCAAAGAGATCGCCAATCCTCAGCAAGGGATATCAGTTCTGAACTGTCAAGTGGTTAAACATTAAATAATCCACACTATGTATGAGGACACAATCCGCCTTCTTCCCAAACCAGACTGGTGAACCCTATGGAGAAGTACAGGGTCATATGAATAAATTTTCCTCCAACTCCTCTAACTCCTTCTTGTGCTCCTTTAACTTAGGATTAACTATCCTATAAGGTGTAATATACACTAATGTCTCTCCTAGCACAATCTCAATATAAAATTACACCTCCCATATTGAGGAAAACCTGAAATTTCATTTGAAAAGGCATCCCTAAAACGATACACCACCAATGATAAGTCCACTTGTGATTCCCCTGGTCATCCAGATATAGACTGGCAATATGGAATGTAACTCCTCCAAAACCATGATGCTTAGGTTCCGCTCTGCTTTCCTGGACATCCTATTATTCCTTTTGAAGAATCGATTCTCCCTCTAGTGATGTGAAATTCACCTAATGGTGATAAATATCAAAAACTACCTATAATGGAACTTACCAGTTCATTTCGAGAATGACAACATAACTATTCATCTCTAGAACATAATGGTCCCCTAAAAACTAACACCCACCATCCTCTAGAGTGAACTCATTTCATTGACATACACTAGTTTTTCTAGCCCCTAGTGGTGTGTCTAACATCATGATCTCAGCAAAATAAATTATACATAGACTCGTGATCTACATAGCAACAACAAATATAAAGATATGGACAACCCATCCATCGATAAGAGCATAAGACAAAACTGAGGAATCTTGGATAATACCTCAAACTATAGACGGTATGAGATCCAGCTCCTGCTGGGTCTACTCCACTGCAAATGTCTGACCTGCACATCAGCCCAGCATCTCTACCCAACCCCTTTAAGCTGATCCACCCTATAATCGCAGAATGCCTGGTTACTAGATACCATGGACATGACCTCCACCACAGCCTGAATGTCCAGAAGAACTCCAGCTCCTAGACTTGTGAAAAACAGGTGGTGATGCTTTTGAATGAGGACTCATTGAAGAACCTTTATCACTAGCTATTGATGATAAGATCTAACAGATTCACTAAAGAATATCCATCTTCCTGTAGGATCGAAACTCCAATAGGACTCATAGGAAATGTGGACATGTATGCTTGATCTTCCTGCACTGGTAGCACAACACCTGGCCACCAAGAAAAATTGTACCGCCTCTTAGGATCCCCACGTGTATACTCATTGGGGTTTTTTCTTGTTTTCAGTAAGAGGGATAATAACTCTGGATATCGAGCCACCCTGGCTTACAACTCTAAAATCCATCATATTTCAATCCATGTTTAGCAACCAGTTGACTATAGAAATGATGCAAGTCAACTTGAAGATGTTCACTTGAGATTGGATGTTCTGCTTGAGACCATCCTCAATCTTCCATTCTAGAAATAACTGATCACCTCACAGAATAGTCGTGAAGGATTGTAGCTCCATGAAGCAAGAAGAATACTCTGTAATTTAATATGTACCCTGCCCCAAACTCATGAACACTTTTTCATTACCAGAACTCAAATTAACTTGAATTAATTAGTCATAAAAGGAACAATAGAAGTCATCCAAACCCATAACCTTCTGGTGTCCCGCCCGTGAGATCACATCCCACCATCTCTTGGCTGAATCTCGAATCATATTTGTTGTGACCTTTACCATCCTCTCTAGAGGAGTCCATTGATGCTCAATGATATAAAGCATGGATTATAACCATTACTCTATACCCTAAGGTCCTCCTTTACCTATGAAGGTTGGTGGATGTTGCTGCTGGAAAGCACACATCAACTCTTCCATAGAAGGTGCAAGATTTATTACTCCTAGGAATGTCTTCATAAACCTCATAAAGGCCTCTCAGAATTGTGTGCCAGTACCTTTGTCAAAAATAAAGGCACGTTCCATGACTGTAACAACTGGAGGATATATTGGTTGTCCGAGATCAGCCATGTCTGTAGTATGATCATTTTCCTATAACTAGAAAGCAACCGGAAGACGTCTCAGTGGTATGAATCTGCAAGGTCAAGCGAACAGCATAGATCACGATTGACAGGGACTGAAACATTGATGTGTATGAATGGAACAAGAGAAGGAAAGATTTCATTATTTACAAAGCATGGATACAAGACGTGTAAAATTATACATAGCATGTTCCCTTCAGCCTTCACATGGCCATGGACGTCTGCCGACTCAAGTCGTCTAACACCCCACACACATGGCGTGTTGTCTTAACACATGGTATGTACTTGGATCCTCTTCCCCTACATGATTTCTTCTACATAGTTGTGCCACACGGTTCTCCTAGAATTAGACTGCACGACATGTTAGTGCCATACATTGTGTGTACTAGAAGAAATTCACCGACCAGTTTTGTTAGTCACACGACCAGTTACATGGCTCACTCTACATGGTGTGTTTATGACAGACATGGACTTTACATGAAAGATTCAACTGCCCCGTGTTGTTTATTACATGGTCAGATACTACTGTTACACTACACGTCTTTTTAAGATTGACACGTCATGTATAACTTATTTCTTGATCCATCTGTATCATTTGTAACACGAGTGGACACATGCTCTTCACAACACGATGCATACATCCAGCACACAGAGTGTTCTACCAATATTTTCCCAACCCCGTCTCTCTACCCACACTATTTGTGTGACCATTACAGACAATATGATTTGTACATAAGTACACGGTGTGTACTCATGAAAAAGAATTCCTTCACTTAAATAATGACACATAGCATGTATTTATCATTATACGCCATGTATTATGAGTTTTTCCAAACAATAAGCCTCAGATACTACTCTGGAACTTAGAAAAACTATAAAACAAACATTAATGTGCCAAATCCCATTTTTGGAGGGCCTATAATCCCCTCGAATCAGTTCTTGGAATCATAAATGTGTTATATAAAAACATATCTAAAAAATGATCCACCAAATTTTTGTCCATTTGGGACTATAACACCTCAAGAACCAATGTTTGGAATCCATTAAAACAAAACATTTCACAAACTAATACCTTATCATAAATCCTTTATTCTATCAAGGATTATATCACAACCACAAGAATACCTTAAATAACATATGTCACAACAACATGCTATCACTAATTCACCATAAATGCCAATGAAATAATGCATGACATGTCATTTATAGCTAGTTCCTATATGATGCCTAATATGGAATACCCTCATATCATCAGGTTAAGAAATATTGGAACCTCAATAATATCAACAATAACTGTAAACAACTTGTGAATCACCCAATGGTGAAATCAAATCAACTGTAAAAAAAAACCAGAATAATCTCAATATACGAGGTAAATTGAATTTTCCATGTACACAGGTTAGCTACATTTGGGAACATCTTATTACCATGTCCATATTTCCTTTCTATCCCTGGTTATAAGAACTAAATAGTAACACTGAAAGATAAGAATCCACTAAAACCATTTCGTAATGTCCCGGTTCCAAAAGCCGCCTAGAGGTACCCCGTACATGGTTGGTCACATTGCCTCAAGAACATTTCTTAAAATGCCAGAGGCTACCAACTAGTAGCGAGGGACATGGTTGTGATTGTGGGGAAACTATGCCCTCATTGGCATACTAACACAGCAGAAGTAAAACAAATAGTAATATATTGTGCAATACTGATACCATACAAAAGTAAACAATGGAAGACTGATGGAATAAACTAATGGAGCACACACACACACACACACGCATATATATATGATTCATAATACATATGTATAGGAAAGAAAAAAACAATTCCCAATGATGGAATAAAATTCTAATGAAACGTATAATATAAAAAAAATAAAATGCTCGACAGCATCTCAAGCCTTAGCTTTGTACCATGCTCCACAGCTCCGCAACAATCATGTACATGAAGTAGAAGGGTGAATTATCTTATCTATACATATGGAAATATAATCTGTTGGGCCCAAAATCATGACCCAAATAGGTTTTGAGAATAATCCCTATTGGAAACCACCCATTGATCTATGCCTGAGAGTCAGTGAATCTATATGGAAGGCAATAACAAATTGAACCAGGAAACAATTAAGTACATATAGTAACAATCCTATAAATTCAATATCATTCATTTTCATATATCAATTAAGAAGAAAATAAAAATTAGGTAACCCTATAGTAAGTACTCACAACCTAACCCCTATGTTCATTAAAAAACAGAAATAGGAATCCCTCTGGGAAGATCACATATTCTTTCTCCCCCTAGTTCTGCTTGAGTACAGAATATATGAGGAAGCACTCACAGTCAATTCCCACTTTAGCCTCATATCAATAACTAATAGTCACTATGAGGAAGTAGTAAAAGTCAAATTCCCCCTGTGACCTGCATCAAGTAACTACAGACACTCTATAGGATCACTTACGTCCACCCCCCTATGGTCTCGCTATGTAACAGTACAACAGTCACTCTAGAGAATCCCTGAACATCAATTCTCACTATAGTTGACTACTCTAGGTTCTCACGACCATGTGTAAGTCAATCATGTACAACGTTACATGGAAACCAACATAAAACTAATGAACTAATTAGATAAACAATCTAAAACATTTCATAGTATGTCAGATAATAATCACTCTATACAAACAATACTATGCATGGGAAGAAAAGTATCCTAACATGAAACTAGACCGAACTATCAAGACAAGAAAACATAGGAAAACCCACCATAGCATGGAAAAATTGACCCTATTCAGAGACAATCAACCTCTATCCAAACAAACATGGAATAGAAGGCAATAATTGGTCTAAAACCGTAAACATGCAACACCAGAACAAGGTTATTGGAAACTTTTGCCCTTATAACTGAATGTCTATCTACAAAAAGACACAAACAACCTGCCTAGGCATTGTGAGATCGATATACATGAATCTCAGGACTAGAAAATCCCTAGAACGCATTAGATCTACAAAAATGTTAAAAACGTTCAACCAAAAAAATCTTGTGAGACCGAAGAAATTAGATTATGATGTTTTAGAAGAAAAAAGAACTCACCAATGCAGATCGAACGCAACCAAAAATGTTTGATTTGTAAAAAGGATGGAGAGTTGGGGGCTCAAAGTAGATCTGCAGTCGTAAAAATTCTATCTGATGAGGCGGGAGAAGAAGATGATGGTTCTTTCTATCAGACGTGACCCTGTTCCATTTAAAGGAAAAAATAAAGTACATGCCATGTTGTTTAAATGTACACTTTGTGTACATGATCAATGTGTGGATGGTTTTTTAAAATATCATTATTTTGAAAATGATAAATACTAGGAAAAATTATATAGTAGATAAATAATACAAAAAATTCAACAAATTTTAATTTATTATTAAAAATATTTTTCAATATCATTATCAATGTGTGGATGGTTTTTTAAATATCATTATTTTGAACATGATTGAAAAAAAAATACTTGTTTTCATTCCAATTTAAAAAAAAATACACATGGAGTATATAAACATTAAAAATTAATATTAAAAGAATAAATTAAATTTATTTATAAATAACTATCCTCAAAACTCATTAAATATTATAAAAAATTTAGTACCTATTATTCTAAAATGCTCAATATCATATTATTACAATATATTTTTATCCTTTTTTATAAGAAAAATAAATTCCACCTATAGTCATAATATAAAAATTTCTATTCATAATGTGCCTAGTTAGTACCATTTCTACTATTTTGAGGGGCGTTGTTGAATTAGTTTAGGGTAGATTGACCATATTATTTCAAAAGAAATAATAAAATTTTTGTAAGATCCCAAACTCCATGCAGGTATACCTTTTTGTTTATATATTTGTTAAAATATTTTTTTTTTCAAGTAATATGATTTTTATTTAGAGAATGAGGAACCATGGATGTATTACAAGGATTTAGGACCAGAATAGATGGGAAAACTAGGCTAACATATTAAAGGCGCATGGTTTTCACATTGTATGTTAACATTGTGGCCGGTTTTGGAAAACTATTCAACCATTACCAGTGGAATATTGAATAGTAATTTCATTGTTTTTCAAACTGTGTAACATTCCCAGGGACCTGAAAGACCTCCAATTCTGTAAATAGTGTCTTGCACATGGTCAGCCCACTATATGGGTAATCTAGTTGGTAAACCTTATGGTCGATTAATGTTGGAAAATTTTCAGAATTGCATTTGTTGGATTTTAATGTCTTACATGAGTTTCTATCCCATTTCATCCCTATAAAACATAGGTATGCATGAATGATACAAAATCATCCAATACATCAATCCCCTCATTTAAAGGCCATTTGGAGTGTCATCGATTGAAAATCAAAGCTCTAGGTATGTCCAATACTCTTTTTTCTTCTAATTTTGCGATTAGGTCTTGTATTTTGGTTGGTCTTATTCTGAATCCCCAAAACACCATTTTTTGGAGTAATATAGGTCATTTAATAAAATATTTAATGAATTGGGATATAAGGAATGGATTAAAAGAATGTCTACCAATGGGTTTGATGTATGTGTTTTACACATATTATCCTATAATTTGTAAATGGATTTGTTTATATGAGTCTGTGTTCTTGTTTACGTCTATTTTTGCATGGAATTACTTTTTTATATATTTTCCAAATTGGAATATAAATTATTTCTTAAACCCTCAACGTCCCGATGAGACGCGTCATGGGCTGGTTGACTGATTTGGGCCACCCATGTGGTGTTTCTACATTATGGTATGTTTGAAATGACAAATTCCAATACGGAATAGATGTGTTATAACATAGTTCCATTATTAAAAATTTTAATATGGGTTGTGAGGTCGAGGATTAAATATTTTTAGTTTTTATTAAGCTGGATAATGGAATATTGGGTTCATTAGCATGACATGAAAAATTAGTTAATTTTATTAATTGAGATTGTGTTAAATGGGTTATGAATCCACATGGAATTAATAAAGGGTCAGAATTTGTGAAATTATGACACATTTATATTAAATAAGTCATATTAATTGAATAACATCTAAATAGGTTTTCATAATGGAATTAATTTATCTGTTGAATGAATTAGAATAATGTAATTATGAGGTATACCAAATTGATTTTGTGTAATAAAGTGGTTTTTATATGTTATATAATATTTGAACATGTGAAATGATAAATGGGATAATGGGATAATGTATGGTGATTGATTAATGTTTAATAATATATGGGAATTATTTACTATAAATAATGGGTTTAGGCATGATGAAAGATTGGTCTAAAAAACTATGTAATTTAATGACAATTTTTTTATGGGGTATGGCATTGTATGAATTCTCAAGTTGATGGTTATAGAATATGACTGTTATTAATATTGTTCTTGTTTGGTTGTGTTATGAGATGTATGTGGTGGATGGATAAAAAAGAATTTTTAAAACGATATGTAGTTAAGGGTATTTGACTTGAGGTTCTACGCCCACAGGTCGAGTTAATTGAGGCACTGAACTCCACCGAACAATGGATGTGTTAAGGAAGGGTACAGAGGATATATTCCCCAAACTGTTTCATTCCACCTGTACTGAGGCTTCAAGGTGGGATTAATGTCTTGTTGTGATGTGATTACCAGTAGTGACCTGGAGACTTTTTTAATTCATTTTGTGAATATTTACTAATTTCATTAGACCTATGAATAAATGACATATATACCAAAAGCATGGAACAAATGACAAAATGGATTATGAAAAGAAGACGACATAATATACATAAATGTTAATAATGATACAAAATGTTAAAGTAATAAATGTCAACTAACGGAAAACAAGTTCCCCTAGTCTAGATGTCATTTAATTATTACTATCATGAACTATCTATTAGACATCAATTTTTTATACACTGTGTGTGTAGTCCTATTGAGTTTTATTCACACACAACATGAGTTTCCATTGGTTACTATACAATGATTCATTTTTATAGGTCTGGATATTGTAAAGGGTTATGTTCTATGAACATGAGACAGGTTGGGATATGCATGGATGAGGATATGGACTTGAATTCCAGACTATTTGGGGATTCAATTATTTGATGTTATTTTTGGGGTTTTCCAACATGGAATTTCATCATTAAATGAAATATATACAGTTTATTGAGTTGTACCCTATTTTGGTAGATAGTCAATTATGATTATGCATTAGTTAATGTTTATTTTTCCACTATTATATTTAATTTTTAATTTGTATTAATATGGTAATGTTGGTATAGTCTCCCCATTAGATTCATATACCCTCCCTACTTGTCGGAAACATCTATCATATTGTAAAGCATACTAACGTCCTGTGGCAACCTGACTCAGGGCATGATATTAATGGACTCCGAGTTAGGGACATTAAAAAGTGTATCATAGGTAGGTATATTCAATAAAATACTATTCGTAGATTTTATAAAAAATTATATAAAGGTTTTGTTACCTCGAAATTAACTCATTATTAAAATTAACTATCCCATCTAGAAGGAAGACCCATGATTCTAAAGTAGGAATTGTGGTTCATGATATTTTTTTTCATGGTAGAATGATATTTCACCATTGGGTGATGCACATGTTTTGTAATATGATAGATTTATGATATTTTTCTCATTGTTGTAATTGATTTTTTTTTCAATTCATGCATCATTTTAGGTTCCATATGATATAGGTTACAGACATCATGATAAGAACACATGGGATGAGTGTGTGAGGCATAGAGAGAATAATAAATTTAACTTACCTTAAAAAAATTTACTGAAAATGTTGAAAAATTAATGTAATTATAGTAGGAAAACGAATGTTATGTAAATTAATTATTGTGGAATTCTGTGTTTAACTTAACGTTATTATCTAGATAAAATTTTGGGTTGTAAAAAATTATGAATGTTGATTGGTGTCTTAAATAGAATGTTTTCCTTGTGACTGTGAAATGGTTACTGGTGTGTTCCAAACGAATGTTGTACTTGTGTTAAATCGAGGATTGAGAAATTTTTTGAAATTGGGAATGAGTCGAAGTGAAATGATTTTTTTTGAATGAGTAAAAAAAATAGAAGGATATCATATAAAAGACTTGTGGTTATGTAAATTAGTTTACCCATTTTAACCATGAACTACAATTGGTTTGATAGTGTGTACTGTTCTATATATCATGATAACTATGGGGATAATGTATGTGGAGTCGGTTGTTTAATGTTGATGTGGTATGATCTTTTCCATTTTTAGATTAATCATGTCTATGATACTTCAAATTTTTTTAGGAATGTGGATTGGATTATGTTCAAAAATATGTTATGGACATTCAAATGTTGGGTGACTGAAGAGGTTAAATCGTTAGTGGTTGAGTTCAAAATGATGGTGAATTAAATTATAAAATGATGTTAAATGATGAAACTATATAGTAACCCGGTAGTGGGTATTGATTTTTTTTTTAAATTTGACCACTGTAAGGGTGGATTTGGATAGAGGGAGTTCCCTAGAATGACACCTTGGATTTCAATTGTAAGACCATTTTAGTTATGAAATGTAATACGAGATATTTTTAATGATCCCTTGGTAGGGTTTTGTTTTTTGAGCGTGAGGCATGGTTTGGTAATTTGAGTGTTGAAACTCTCTTGGTTTGTGATGGTACAGAGTGTACGCTGGTCCCTAAAGATAGTTTTTGTGTTTTGGTTGCATTGTGATTACAGTCCTAGGTAAGTTGATTTCGGGATCCTATAGTGGGTTTTGGCATGTATTGTGAATGTAAGTGTATGATTACAGTGGGTGTAGAACCATGATTGAATAGTTACCCGGTACTGTAGTCACATTTTGTACCATAATGGAGGAGAGAGTATCATTCATGGACAAAAAATTTTCATAAACAAATGTGTGTATCTTGGGAAGAGTAATGTTGACTATTGCTTGTTGTCGCCCCAATTTTGGGAAATAGTATCATTAACCCCAAATGGTGTCCTATTAGAGTCTTCAGATGAGTTTCTAGTGCTTTTTGTTGTGTCCAGTAGTTATATTTCAAGTACATTTTCTGTGGGACACAGAGAGTGTTACATTGTGCAGATTGGCTTTGAGGGATAATGGGATGTTTAATGGTTCATGATGTGACTTGGGTTGTTGTTACACATTGAATATTTTGGTGGAATAAAGGGTGTCCTCATTGGCAGACTATGAAAATGATTTTAGTAGTGTGAGATAGGTAGTACCATTTATTATTCATAGAAGGAACCGAAGCATGATGAATATTACCGGGTTTGTGTAAGTGGTGTGGTTGTGAACTATTTTTCTTATGATATAACCTAAATTAAAGTGGTAGAGTCAATGATTTTTTATTAAGGGTTTTATCATATGGATTAATAACCTATCAATTTTTATGACAATTAATTTATCTCATGATGTAGGTTTTCTTGTGGAAGACATATGGGAGGCGGATGTGTTGTCAGATGCTCTTCATTGAAAGTGAATCATGATACGAGGAGGGTCACATGAGTGATCTAGTTTGTATGGATTGTTAGAAAAGAAAGCGATCGATGAGAAGTGGTAGTTAAATGTTGATGAGATGTGTGTTGTAGGGGAGTCTGAGATCCTTTACATGTCACAATGTCTCGTAGAGGGAGGTGACATTAGAAATTGATATATTGGCAGTTCTATTCATTGGAAACATATTTGTATACCTCATCTAGTGATGATCATTCTCAATATCATGACATTATCCTAGTTTAATTTTGGTGATATGGAATTATTCCAATAGATATGAATGTTTTTTGGTTGTATGAGGGACATCATGGAGTTTACCATCAGGGGGCTATACTTGTGGGGTTGGATGATGGCATTTAAACCATCGATTATTCTAGATTAGGACTATAGGATAGAATAATAACTAAAGAATGTATTTGGTGACTTTTATAGAAGCTGAGAACAAGCAGTGGGTTAAGATCATTTTTTCTATCTACAATAAAGTAAGATATTTATGACAATGCTTTCTGGATTGGCTTCTGATTGAGAGTAATACGTGTGTGGGAATATCTTGTGGATAATAATGGTATTGAAAATCCAAAGGTGGGGAGTGATAAATCAATCCTAGATATTGATTGGAGAATTTTGTGTTGTTATAGTGACCCTAGGATCCAATGGATGAACTGATGAGTTGTATGTTGGGTCTCCCATGGAGGCCATGTGGGAGATGATTATGGTGGTTAATTCATCCAAGTGGGTGACATGGGCTCCAGGTAGTTATTGAATAATTTTAAATTTATTTGTAATCATATCAAACGGTTTTAAATATGTGAAAATGATTACTGAAAAGATTATAGGGATTCTATAACTACAACATTTATTGGAAATAGACCGGGGTAAGCTCACTTAGGTGTTATTAGATTGTGTTGATGTATGAGGTAACCATGACCATTCAATGTAGTTTCATGGAAACGAAGATGCTAAAATTTCCATCACGAGTTTGAAATGGTTATAAAAACATGGATAGAATTGGGGGAATGATGGAGATCGTGTAAATATAATTTAGTGTATGTTTTGGTGTGAGAATTAGGTTTCAATTTCATTATTGGTTTCATTGAGAGACTAGCATTCTTTACTTAATGTATGTACAGAATGAGTGCTTCTGATTTGAATGTTGATAGATTAGTTGACTTGATGATGGTTTGTATGAGAGTGATACTGTTATGAAGGAATTCTGTAATAGTTTATGGATTCCCTCATTAGTTGGTTTGGGAGTTGGTGGTAGGCTTCATCTATGTAGGCGTCTAGGGAAGAAAAAACGGGAAATATTCTAGTAGTGGATGATAGGTGTGGTCGGAGTGACCCACCTATGGATCGTATTGTAGTGGAATGTGATACATGTAAATGAATTCAATATTTTGTGAGTTTTTGTATATTTTATTCCTCAAATTGCTAGTTTGGTAATGTCCTATTATATTGTTTGAATGGTATGGCCAGATTCCATTATAGGGTGATTCCAATATGGAAGATTGGGTATGATGAGTAAGGAGAGAATCAGTATGCTTTTAATGTTGAGTTTAGATTTTGTGGGTATTTCTTTGATAGTGTGGGTGAAAAATAATGAAATATAGTGGGATTAACCATAATGGGAAAATTCATTGTTGATGACGTCATCATAGTTTTAGGTCAACTATACTTGGTGTTTTCTTTTTATTGATATCATGTTTCGGTCAACGTTATAGTTATAGAGATAGACTGGAATAGGGAAATTGAATTTGGGTCTTTAAAAAATAAAGGACATCCGACCAATGGAGTTATGATTGGTTCCCCTACAACGGTATAGGGATTTTTTTGGATTTCCCATATTCTGTGAATTAGTCATTATTTCCTATGATTTTCATATGATGTTTTTATGGTTGATGTATTGTGGTAGATGATTCTGGTTTTAAGGTGTTTATGGTTTGTGTTGTCGGATAAAGTAAGAAAGTCATGTATGTAAAGATTGTTACTTTAGTTTAGGTTTTATGGATGCATGATAATTCTCATAATTGAATAATTGAAAGGGGAGTGGATAAGAGAGCCTAGTACCTTGATGTCATATTTTGGAAGCCAAGTAATGCTTGGGAATGATGTACCAATATGAATCATTATATATTGGGGAGGTTGTATGATCACAAACATTGTGGAGGTATTTTTTTTAATTTTGGTTTTAATCACTTGTTTTTTGGGTATTGATATTTTCCCCGATACTATGAAAACCATCAGGGTATTATAGGTTTTGGAGACATGAAATGAAGGAATCCTCATGACAACCTAAAAAAGGTGCACAGTTTGTGCATTATATGTAAATAGTGCAGCTTATCAATGAAAAATTTGTATACACCGATTGTGGCATAAATCATGGATGGCACATAATTTGTGAAACAATGATACCTTATTAGGATACCATGAAACCTCACCTTCCTTAAGAAATTTATTGTGCCTGGAATATGCACGGTATGGAAAACCGTGTGGGTGAATTATGTTTCCTAGTAATGATGGAATATTTTCAAAATTTCCATTAAATAATTTTTCTATTAAATATGATATTCTCTATAATTTGATCAATTGATACATTAGAGATGAACAAAGTATCCCATATATTCCATGATATTGATCTCCATAATTTCATGGAATTTTATATCACCATCAGTTGCGAATTCATGCTCTGGGTAAGTCTAAACCTATCATTTAATTTCTATTCTTAATTAGGTATTTTTATAGTGATATTCATCCAAATACCTAAATCCTATATTAATAGTAGACTATAGATTATGGATTCAAAGTGTAGTAGAATCAGGATCTATGGATTTGATTAGGAGTGAGATCACCCGTGTGTTTGAGGAAGGATGTATAAAAATCATATCTTATAGTTTTATGTGGGTTTGTGCATATGAGAATTTTTTTTATTTTCCACTTGGTGTTCATTAAAAATCAATTTGGGGGATTTAGTAAAATTAAAATCTAAATAATGATGTGAACTACCCAGGATCCCCATTGGATGTATCGAGGATGATTTATAAGTTCCTGAATTTCATTATAAGGTATTTATTAAATAATTTTCAATTTAGAACCATTGTTTTATTAAATTAAATTTTTTCAAAATTCATCAAAGAGGTGTGGGTATGTTTTAAGGGATCAGGGCTCAAAAGTGGAATAAAAAAGGGGGTTTGGGGATGCTTTACAGATTGCACATGGTTAGTGAACACTGTGCAAAATTCCATGGAAAACGTGCGAGGGGGTTTTCAGACACTAGCATTTACATGGTTCATGTACGATTTGGAAAATCATATGGGTAAACCATACACAGGGGCTATATTGGGACAGAAATATCTGCATGGATTGTGCAGGGTATGAAAAACCGTGCGAGTAAACAGAGCGGGCCATAAAATTTTAAAATAAATTACAATCATGACACAATGGGATTTTTATACCCAACTCGGGATTTCATCCATTCTTCCTCCTTTGGACATTTTATATGAACCAATGCCTCCAAGAGCATCAAAGGGTCGATCTCCCACATCATAAATATTTTTGGAGTGTCGTTAGTTGTTGATTGATGATCTAGGTAAGGCTAAACCCCTCATTTATTCTTTTTCTTGATTTGGGGTTAATATCTCCCTCTTAACTTCATCCAAAGCTCCAAAACCCATCTTTTTTGTGATGTATAGGTTGATGCTTCAAGGGTTTGAATAATTGGGATCTAAATACACTATTGAGAGTATTTTCTCTAATAGATTAAATGTAAGTGGTCTATAAGTTATATCCCATGGGTTTCGAGTAGATTTGTGCATGAAGGGTTTTTATTCTTGCCGTATTTTGAATATTTATTTGTGCATATGACATGATGTGATGTGGTTGTTATATAAATGGGTGATTTCAACCATCATTATCACAATGGGATGCTAGAAGGATGATTCAACCAAATTATAGACACCCTTGGGGTGTTCTGATATTCCCCATACATAGAGTTTTACAATATAAATATAAGGTTGTTATGCGAAAACATAGACCCCGTAATGAATATTTTAAAATTCATTAATGATGTGTATGTGGGGATTTTTAATACACATTTTTTGGGTATTTTCCTAAGAGTTTGTTTGGTTGGAATGAAAAGGGGTAAATGTATTAATTGGAAAATGCTAGGGCATTATTTTTATAATTGAATATGCGTATTTAGTTTGGAAAGAGGAATAGGAAATAGAACTAAAGGGTTAGATATTATGAATGATGTATTTGTTAAATGATTGAGGAATAATGTAAAATTTACAATTGTTGGTATTGTTGTGATGTTTTAAATGTCATTTTCTTTGTTTCTTGTGATATTGTAAATTGTGTTGAACGATAAATAAGCATGTGCACATGGCTTGGTTGAGTGGGGTATTGACTTGAGGTTCTACGCCCACGGGATGAGTTGTACTGGCATTCTAGTTACTCCCCAAAATGGATGTGTTAGTGAGTGAGAAGGATTTATATTCCCCTAAAATTTTTAATCCACCTAGACTGAGGGATCGAGTTGAGTTTATTAGGAATTGTAGTGATATAGTTCATAGTGAGATAAGACTTGTTAAATTTACACATTATGAGAAATTTGATCATGCCCAATATGTTGAACACATGATAAAGGGTGAATTGATAAATGAAATGAACATGGGGTATTATGTGGGTTATCATATTGGGAGACTGATCATATTTCAGTCTTATAGTTCCAGACAAGGGAAAGGGACATATACAAGGGATTTGAGTTGGACATGGAATGTGATTGGGTGAGGTACCAGACACAGTGTGTAGCCTATTTTTTGAATTCTACTATTTTCCTTATTTTAGGTTTTGTTCACATGAAACTGTAGCATGACATAACATATATACTATTGTATACAGTTTTTCCTAATCAAGGGATTTTGTAATTTCTGCATGTAATGGATTGTTTTCTTTAGTTTCCACAATTTCACTTGTTTTGTGTTGTAACATACACAAGTGTTGTGGATATAGTCTCCACATATGATATATTACACCCTCTCTAGTAGTCGGAACCCTCTGGAGTACATGGAGTCACACGTGAGTTTTTGCAGTGACCCATCTTGGGGAACTAGATTAGTGGCTCTAGGTTTGGGGATGTTACAAATTGGTATCATAGGAGTTATTTTCTCACTCTTACTATTTTTGGGATGGTGGATCAGAGATTTAGAATGTTTCGGGACATGGTAAAGAGCTTGTGCATGGGATTTTCTAACCCATGTAAGGGGAAAACCCATGTCACATAGGGAGGGGATTTTTCCTTGTTGTGTGTTGTTGTATTTGATGATATTTCACCATTGTGATGCACTTGTTTTGTGATTTTATAGTTATGTGATACTTATCTCATGACCAGAACTGTACGAGGTTGTATATTTAAGTGTCATTCTAGGAACCAATTTATGTAATTTACATGCATCATGATAGGCACACACATTAAATAGGTGTGAGGGATTTAAAGATTATAATTCTTATGTTTTCTTAAAAGTAATGTTCCTAATGAGATAGTATGAATTGGTAAGAAGGGACGTGATAATGTAATGTCTTAATTAAAAATATTTTTTAATAATTATTTAAATGAGGTTTAACATGTTTTAAGAGAAAACTGGGATATGGAAATGGTTTTGGATAAGTTTAAAAGATAAGGCTTGTTTCCATATGAATTAGGTACTTATGTTTCCCATGGCCTTATGAGTGATGGCCAAATGTAGTCATGTAGTTGGGAGTAGCCTCATTTGGGTAGTGTCTGCAAACATGTTTCCATGCTGAATGTAGAGACTACCAATATAATTTTCATTCAGTAAAAACATTATTGGGACGTCCTAAATCTTATGATTGGAATTATTGGGAAATACCACTTCAAAGACGTTCAATGGTTGGGAGAGATGATGATCTAGCTGAGAATGATCCTCTATTATTGGAGAATGATAACGTGGTGATCCAAGTAGATAGTGATGATAAATTTCATGAGAACATTTCTCATTTTATGCAGATTATATAGCAATACCCATGGTGGGTTGCACCGAGTATGTTCGAGCTAACCATAGAGCGTAGTTGGAGTAGCCTCTAAGCATTAACAAAGAGGTTTGATGAGAAGCCGTAGAGTTTTAGATTGATTCTATAAAATCTATTCTTGACCATTTATATATTCTTTGGGATACGGGATTAAATTTAGTAGCCTAAATATTGAGGGTTCAAGAAAAACATTTGTGGGACATTATGGTTTTGATAGTGGATGCTGAAATAAAATTGTGGAAATACTTTTAGTATATGTTTCTTGATATCTACTACCCATAAATTCTAATGAATGAGAAGGATCTAGTATTAATAAGGATGACACATGGGGCAATTTTGGTGATGTACTAATCAAGACGTTTCACTAATTTGAGGAGCATTGTTCTGACATTGATGGGAGATGAGGAAGTTGTTGTGAAACACTTCTATGGCGTACTGATACACGTGATCAAATATCAAATACATATTTTTCATCTAAAAGGTGTTTCTGAAGAGGTGGATCAATCCCTTTTCTCAGTAGGGATCCTGAAGGGATCTTCAACTATTGTTCGTATGGTGCCTGATGGGTGGGCTTGTGGGGAAAATTCTAATAGTAAGAAGTACCGCTTCATAACATTTCAACAAGGTAGAATCACACATAGCATTTAGAAGTGGGGGAAAATTTCTCAAGGTGGTGACCATGCATTTTGTTATCAGTGCCGTAGGATAAGGAAAAATAATTACCAGTGTCCCCGCCCATTTGTCGAGTGTCGAGTGTGTTGTCGGTTAATTAATGTGTAGTGGTTTTTTAGGAACCCATGGTAGCCATTAAATGATGGAGGTCTTAAGAAGATTTCGAGTGTTTCTATGAGGTATTTTTTCCCATATTAGGTAGGTAGTTGGAGCTCCATGGGCCATAGTAGTAGTGGTGGTGGATATGGATGTTCGAGGCGAGATCACTATTTCCAACAGAGCAGTGTAGTGCAGGGTACTCAGGTTGGAGCCCAGGGTAAAGAGGATTGGCATCTCCATGCAGTTTCGTCTACACTTGACAGTGGTGAGCCAAGTATGTCTACTATGCAATGTACTATTCTTATAGCCTCCACATGTTCTAGTTAATTATTTCATACAGGTGATATTTATTCCATTATTTCTTTTCAATTCGTAGTTGGGTTGTGCATAACATTAGATTCTATATGTGAGGAGATGTCGCTTGACTCTATACTATGGGTGTGAGTCAAAGATGTTAGGTAGTTTAAGGGTTGTTCTCTGGAGGATGGTGATTATCATTTTATGTATGATTTTTTCTCCTAGAGATTTTAGGTTTTGACCAAATTATGGGAATGGATTGGATAGTGTTATATAAATCCCATATCGACTATAACCCACATTGGGTAAGGTTAACATCTCATGATGGGAGAACTTATGTCCTTTGTGGTTAGTGGGATACTTGGGCGGGCTGCACATGGATACTACTCAATCAGTTGGGTGAACTCACAACACAATTGGTATTCCTTACGTTATATGACCTGTAAAAAGTAATTTTGGTCTTCCCTTTTTGTGTCGACCAGTTTTAGGACGTCTTTCCTGAAGACTTATTTTGGATACCACCTGAGATAGATGTTGATTTCCTGATCGAATTGTTTCCATGATCATAGCCAATTTCTATTCCCCCTTATCAAATTGTGTCAGCATAACTAAAAAATGAAGTATTAGTTAGAGGAATTGGAGGGTTAGGGGTTTATACATGAAATTACATCACCATGGAGATCTCTTATTCTTTTTTATAAGAAGGTTTAGGGATCACTAAGACTATGTGTTGATTATAAGAAACTGAACTAGATGATAGTTAAAAACACATACCCTTTTCTTATAATAGATTGCCATTTTTATTGGATTAGAGTCGTTTCACTATTTTCCAAGATCAATTTGATATTTTGATACCATGAATTGAGTGTGAGACCTTCTGACATACCATAGATGGAATTCCAACAAAGGTATTGGTTCTATGAATTCTTGGTAATTCCAATTTCGTTATTCAATTCCCTGGTTGTATTCATGGACGAGATAAACCAGATATTGCTCCCTTATCTGAAATAGATTGTATTTGTCATCGATTAGGACATCTTTTTTTTACTCGAGAACTCATGATGATCATTCCAGACATCATGAAAGTGTCTTGAGTACATTAACATAGCATATGATTTTTGTAAATCTATAAAAATGTTATTTTTGGATTGATGATGTGCACTTTCTTAGACACATTATTTTCAAGTCAGGTGTGTCAGTGGCTTCGAAAATGGTACATGTGTTGGTGTCTTGGGTGTAGCCAAATAATTTCACGAATATTAAGAGTTATCTTGGTTTGGCTGGTTATTACTGGATATTTATTAGAAACAACTCTCATTTTTTCACATCACTCGCAGGCCTTACTAATAAGGGTTTTAGGGTTGATTAGTCTGAGTCTTGTGAAAATTATTTTCAAGAGCCGGAGAAGCAGTTGACTACCACACTGATTTTTATCTTAACCAAACCAGAAAATAGGTACACCTTCAATCGGTGATGCGTCTGGTGTGGGACTTGGGGATTTAATGATGCAAGATGATTAGGTTGTAGCACATGTTTCGAGATCGGTAAGGTGACATGAATGGAATTATCCTACTTGTGACCAGGAGCTAGCAGTTATTGTTCATGCCTTAAAATGTGTGTGGAATTACTTGTTTGGGGATCCACTTACTATGTTTTCCAACCATAAAAGTATCAAATACATCTTCTCCTACCAGCATTTGGATATTCTACAGCGACGGGGGGTCATGTACAAATAGTCTTTTGATTTTGAATTTAGGTACACACTAGGGAAGGGGAATACTATTGTTGATGCTCTGATCTAGGACACACAGAATCATGTATTTCATTTGTCCATTTTATAGTGGGTGATGATGGAGTTGTTTGCTGAAATACATGTGGATGTGTAATATGCACCCAAGAAAATAACCCTTGAATCTATAGTAGTTGATTCTATGATATTGAGTAGAGTAATAGAGAGTCAGTTGGTAGATCCTCAGAGTGTTTATTAAAAAATGTTTTAAATGTGGGGAGTCTCGTTCTTTTTGGACTTTCACTGATGATGGATATTCTTATGTTCATCATCCTATTGTTGTTCCGATAGATGTAATGGAGGAATTGATGTGTGAGATCCAATTGTTAGAGAGGTAAGTGCATCTGAGTTTAACTAAGATTTACCGTGATATTTTATGGTTGTTTTGGTGGCTGAGAATAAAAAACGAAATTACCATTTTACATGGAATGATGCCTTAACTTTTAGTAGGTGAATGCAGAACGTCAGAATCTAGGTGGGATTTTTTATACCATTACCTATTCCATAGTGGAAGTGGAATGACATAACTATAGGATTCATGGTGTGTCTCTTAAGGATGACTTGTAAGAATGTTTCAATTTGATTTGTGGTAGATCAACTAACGAAAGTGGACCATTTGATGCAAATTCAAGAGACCAATACAGTTAACCAGTAGAGGGAGTTTTATATTCCATGTATATTAAGGTATCATGGTATGATGAGCATCATTCATATAGATCATCATCTATGTTTCACCTCATGCATCTAGAAGAGACCACATAAGGTACTCGGAACCCAGGTGTATTTTAGTACAACATACCACCCACAGACTAACAATAAATTATAGTGCACAATTCATGTATTAGAAGACATATTGAGTGATTTTTTATTGATTTCAGTTCTGTTTGGTAGAAGAGATTGTCTCTTGTTGTGTTTTCATAAAATAATAGTCTTCGGGCTACCGTAAATATGGACCTTTTTCAGGAACATAAATGAAGGCCTTGTAGATCACCATGGTGTTGGTTAGTGGCTGGGGGTCTGAAAATTTAGAACAATTTCTTGTGTTTGAGACGTTATAGATGAATATTTTTATTCAAAAAGAATATTAAAATGGCTCAGAGTAGGTATAAGTATTAGGCTGATCAGCGTCGTAGACGTCTTAAGATCATGGTGGGTGATAGTGTGATTCTTCGGGTATCACTATGGTTGGGTAACTGTCGAATTCATAAGTAGGGAATGTCGGCTCAAAGATATTTTGGGCCATTTGAGATTTTGAAGTGGATCAGACCAATCCCTTATTGATTGGCTCTTCCACATAGGTATAGTGGGATGAATGATGTTTTCCATGTTTCGCAACATTGAAAAGTATCATCATGGTCCATCTAATGTGATAAATGATGAAGTCCCATGATTTTAGCTGATACCTCCTTTTAGAAGCACCCAGTTTGTATTGTGGATCATAGTGAGAATGTTTTGCAGGTAAAGGTCATCCCCTAGGATAATGTTCTATGGAAGCATGGAAACGTTTAGGAAGAATCTTGGGATTGAAAATCTTATAAGCAGGTCCAGGGGACTGATATCTTTTCTCTAAGAAAATAGTGATGCTTGGAATGTGTGGCTTAGCGATGGGAGATTATATGGTGTGGAGGTTTTAAGATCATTATTTTCACTACAAAGTATGTTTTACATAATTTTCTGTTTAAGACCATTATATTGGTCAATTATGTGTTTTCCAAAGTCATTAAGGAGTCTCAAGATTTTTTGGGGGATTGGGACTCAAAATATGAAGAAAAAGGGGTTTTGGGCATGATTCACCATTTGCGCATGGTTAGTGCACACCGAACAAAAATCAGATGAAAATGTTCGAAAGGGTTTTCTTCGGATAATATCCTTCACATGGTTTTGCATTTTTTGTAACACAGTGCAGGTAAACTGTTCACCCATGAATCCATTAAAAAATATCATAAAATTACACTATGAGTTTTTTATTTCCAACTCAGGATTTCCTCCTTTTATCTTACATTGGACAGTAGGAATAAACAAATGAATCCAAAAGCTTCCGAGGATCGATCTCTCTCATCGTAGGAATGTTTGGAGTGTTGACGGTTGGGGATTGAAGATCATGGCAAAACAAAACCCCTCTTTGATTAATTTTCATGATTATGGTTTTTAACTCCCTCTTTTATTCTTCAAACACTCTCAAACCCTTCTTTTCTAGTGATTTTTAGATTATGGCTTCATGGGTTGAATGAATCAAGAACTAAAGCCTTGGTTGAGATTGCATTGGCCAACATATTCATGGAAGGTGTTCTATAAGTTATATCCGGTGTTTTAGAGTAGATTTGTGAAGACAATATTTTTATTATTGACCTTTTATAATATTTCATGGTTCCATTGACATGATGTGATATAGTGGCAGTCTAAATGGCTAATTTAACCTCTCTTGATCCCCATGTGATGTAGGGAGGATGACTCGACCAAATTAGGACCACCCATGGGGTGTGTTGCTATTCCTTGAACATAGTGTTTAGATTAATAAATTTAATGATATTGTGAGAGAATATATATCCTATAATTAATTAGTTTAAATGCACAAAATATCTTTATTTGGGGTTTAGTAATGCTGTTACGTTGGGTATTGGTATAAGAGGTTGTTTTGTTGAAAGAAAAAACATAAATGGATTAATGGGAAATTTCTAGTGGATTATATTTATACATAAGTATTCATATTGAGACAAGAATGAGAAATGAGAAATGGAACTAAAGGGGTAAGTATACTAAATGATGACAATGTAAATGGATTAAGGCATAAAGTTAATTTTCAATTTAATGATATTGTTTTGACGTTGTACATGATATTGGATATGTTTGTTGTGATATGGGTAATTTTGGTTAATGATATATAAGCCTGTGGACATGGCTTGGTTGAGTGCGGTATCAAATTAAGTTTCAATGCCCGTGGGTTGAGTTGGACTGAAGTTCATTCTCCTCCCCAAAATCGACGGGTTAGGGAAGGGGACTGAGTTCAATTCCATTAACAGTTTCATTCCAATCGGACCGAGGCTTTGATTCAAGGATAATGGGAAATATTTTGATCTATTTCTTAATAAGATATAACTTGGTTAGTCTCCACATTTGGTGAAATTTTATAATTCTTAATCTAATGAGGACATGATAAAAGGTGAAATGATGAATTAAATGAAGTTGGGTTATTCAGTGGGTAAGCATTAGGGAATCAAAATAATGATGGCTTTTGAACTGTTTATCATTACATGGATATTTTGTAGACAGCATTGGGGAGGCCTACTAAGTTATACTCACACACCTATTGGGCTGCCTTTAGGTACTTGATAATATTTCATGCTTGCACGTCAGGAAAAGTGCATGTGTCATATCCTCGGGAGTCGAGTTGGAATTTGAACCTGTTTGGGTGAGGTTCTAGTGTTGGTATCAAGACCATTAAGCATTATAATAATTTACTTCTTTTGTATTTTTTCACTTGAAAATGTTGCGTGACATGACATATTAATTTTCGTATATGGTTGATCCCACTCTAGTTACTTTTTTATTTATTCATGTTATGGATTTTTCTCTTTATTTTCTGATAATTCAATTGTTATCTACTATGAATTACTCTGGTATTGAGGGTATAGTATCCCCACATGACCTATTGGACCCTCACTTATAGTCTAAATCCTCTACCATACAGGGAGATGTACTTGTGGTCATATAGCTTCCCAGCTCCAGAAACATGATTAGTGGCTCCCGAGTCGTGTATGTTACACAGTTTGACCAATTTGGACAAAAAATGTGGTTTGCTGACATTCCTTGTCCATGTATTTACTAATCTAAAGTGTGAAAGTGATTCATTTTAAAAGGAATCCCTTATAGAAGATGTAAATATGGGTAGTTGGATTAAGGATAAAAAAATTTATTTTTTATTAGGGTTGATAAATATATAATTGGTTTCGTGAAATGTCGTAAAAAATGGGTCAATTGGGTTAAATAATAGTGTGTCAACTTGGTTCTCAATTAAATAGGAATTCCTAAAGGGTTTTTATATGCGAAATGATGATCCTATTATATAATGAATCGAACAATAACTTAATACCATGTAAATTGGATAGCATAAGGTAATTGAGTAATATGTTTAATTAGATTATACACAGTAATTATGGTGTATTCTTAATGGTTTAAATGTACTAAAGTGGTCTCCCTATGTGATATAAGAATTGTACGTTTGATATGGTTTACATAATAATGGGATAATGTTGGGTTATTGATTATTATTAGATAATTTATGATTATTATTCAATATAAAAAATGGGTTTGGGCTTATGGATGGGAATTGGGTAAAATATCTATATAATTTACTAAAAATGTATTAAGGGTTTATTCCATAATATCAATTATCATGTTGATGGTTATCGAATATTATTGTTATTTTTATTGGATGTTTTTGTCATTGATATGACATATATGTTGTGGAAGAATAAATAAGTATGTGCACATGGCTGTTTAGTGTGGGATGATGACTTGAGGTTATATTCCCACATGTTGAGCTACATAGAGGCACTAAACTCTACACAAAAATGCATGGGTTATGTAAGGGGATAGTGGATATATTCCTATAATGGGTTCATTCCACATTGAAATCGGTATGGAGGTCAGTAAAATGTTTGGATATGATGTGATTATCACTGGTGAGATCGATACATGATTTATTCCTTTATGCATAGTGTTTAATTTCATTAGAACCATTATATTCCAATCCCATGAAACATGTAATGAAATGGATAATGTAATGATGATGGTATTACAAAAGGGAATTATAGTAATTATAGAAAGGGTTAATGTAATGATTGATAATAAATGGAACCTGAGTTGACCATTTTTCATGTAATTTATTTATCACATCAATAAATTATATGATATATTGGATAATTTGATGAAACTACTGGTGGTGGCCTATTGAGTTTTACTCACACCCTTCTCGGGCCACCGTTGGGTACACATGTAATATTCATTGTTGCAGGTGATGATAAGGGCTAGGGCCCTATGTTGGTGATTTATTAGGTTTTGGATAAGCATGGATGAGGATTCAGACATGGAGTTTGGGCAATTTTTTTGATTTCATTGTTTTACTCTATATTTGGTTTCTGTCCACTGGGCCCTACATTATGATATGAGATATATGATTTTGGATTTGTTTTGTACCATGTTTTGGGATATGGTTATTTATGCATGTTCAATATATATTGTATAAATTTTCAGATATTCGATTTATTTTCTATTGTGTCTAACTCTGGTAAAGATGCTATAGTCTTCCAACATGAATTTTAGACCCCCCACTCCAAGTATTCAACCACTGGAATATGGGAAGGTGTTCTTGAGATCATTTGGAGACCCGTCTTTGGGATCCAGTTTAGCGGATTCCATGTTAGGGTTGTTACATTATGGCATGTTATATACTGATCCAATAAAAAAATCAGTAATTATATCTCACAGAATAATATATAATTTGGCATAGTAAATGACAAATATATTTTATGTTTTTATTCAATATATATTCATTATTATTATTATTGGTGGGTTCCCCCTACACATGGATTATATTACATATATCCCCTTTTGAAATCAACACCGAAGAATTTTTGCGACATGCAACAACACATGATCATAGTAACACCTACAAACAAAATATCCTGAATCAGTAAAAAAGAGGGCATTAAAATGATGACGTTATCTGAATTCAGTAGTATTATTTTGTTATTAAAAAATTTAAATCCAAACCATAAGACTCCAAAATATGAAAAAATATTTTTCCTATAGTGGTGACTAAAAATATTCTTTATGAATATTCATTGAATGAAATAAAATATCCTAAATAAATGTGTTCGACAACACGTTTACTACTAAATCACCAATATCATCATCAGATTCCATTTAAATACTGTTTTTTTTCATGTAATATAATGACAAAAAATAAATATTCTGAGACCCCATATTTCATTTTATATTTTATATTTAAATTAAAATAAAAAATAAAAAATCACACATGGTATATACTCTTTCATTGAAGTTTCTATGAAAATGAATATATAGGAAATTATCCCTGATCTCAAAATATTGATCACCCCACAATAAGAAAAATAATTTATAAATCATCATTAATACAACATGCCCAAATTTCCATATGCATTTTAAATAAATAAATTTTTTTCAATCCAACAGACCCTCAAGTAAATTCATAAAAATATGAACGAATTATTAGTTAATGAAATTAAATAAGTTTATCATAAAGTCACCCAAAATTTTTAAAAATCATTGAAATTGTTTTTCCTCATAATTTTAAAATTATGGAAACATGTATATATTTAATCAATACAATGAGATTATTTTTAATCAGTTACATGGAGAATAAATTGCTACATACAAATAAAATATGTGGATCTCTATCAAATCTGTTGAATAATATCTTACAGGTTTCAACTAATTGAATTCACATTCGTCTACAACAACAATAATCAATGTCAAGCACATTAAAAGTCGACCACATATTTCATTTTGATTAAAGATTGAATAAGAATATGTGAATTACGAAAATAATTATATAGATAAATAATTAATGTGACTTATGTGATTATATAGATGATTCATCTACATGATATTCATATGTTTTATATATGGCTTTGTTACTTGACTACATAAATTTTCACATCACCAATTCTATAAAATTACTCTAGTATTCTATTAAACAGAAATAGAGCTGCATCATCCAACATCCATCGCATATCAATATCACATTTTCACACCATGAAGAAATATTTCATGATATATAGAGCCATAAAAACCTGATCAAGAAACATATTTTCTATGGTCAAATCACAAAAGTGTGTATACAATAAATTGAGATGAAAAAATGTGTAACATGGGATCCTTATGCTCTCTCAAACTATTTCCAAAATATATGGTTTTTATAACCACCCCAATATATGTTTTTCAACTATATCTTAACAAAAAATACATAATTCCTCAACACAAGATTCATAAAATTATTTTAAATTTCAATGATATGAATCCTAACATAGGATTATAGGATAATGTAGTTCTTATGAAAAAATTTTATCCCTAGGTGACACTGAAATTTAGGTATAGTGGCATAAATGGATATATGACCTAATCTCATAAAATCCCCCAATTTATAGTCCACCATAATCATATATATTTCTCCCCCTTTGGAAACAGATTCCAATGAACCATGAGGGTATCCAAAATAATCAGATGATATAATTATTATGTAATTTTAAACATACATTTTTATCAGAAATTCGAAAAAAATATCATGTGGAATTACATTTGCGATGATATCTACAAGATTATATTCATGTAAATAAAAAATGTGTTATTTATACTAAATCATCCATCCCATTTCTAAAATTATAATGAAAGTTAATATTTTTATACATTGATTATAGAACTATAATTTTCTAAAAATATTCATATCTTCGGCCATCGATAACAATATTCAATGGTCTTTGAATATCAGTTTACAACTGCTAGTTGAATATATGTATATAAACCTAACATATAATATTGATTAAATTCCTAATAATCTATTTATTTAATAAATTAGGTTTAAAACATCCATATAATACTATACCTATTGAAAAAACACCACCCAAAAAAACAAATTGGTTTGGATCTATGATTTGTATAGTCATCATCCCAATCTATAAAAGAATAACCATGAATGTCTATATCATTAATATCATTATTGAGTAAGAAATAATTAAATGTTCCCAAAATAAAATTGATAATTATTTTAAATATTTTTTTTTGAGATTCATTTGGTTCAATTTGATTCATTTTACATAGTGTCATTGTATAGGAAATGTCAGTTCTGTATAACTTGAGGCACAAAAAGATATTTTTCATAATTGTTTTTTTCCTAATAATCATTAAACAAATTTATCATCAGTAGCATACTTTGTACCAAATGATTTTGCGATTGAAAAATATTTAATATCCCATTTTCCGAAAACTATAAACAATTCATTAACTTAATTTTCATATTTAATAAATACATAATCTAAATTCTTTTCAATCTATTTCCTAGGAAAATATTTTAATTTTCCCAAAATGGAAATATCAAGTAATATATTCATCATTATTTATATTCCCTATCCCAATGCTCAATTATTATAGAAAAAACTTTTCAAATCAACATATATAATCCCCATTACTGTTTCTGGTGAATAATTATTTATATTCATCTTTTTGTCAATGGTGGTTTTAGAAAACACAAATATTCCCAAATATTCTCAAATATTATTCTTGTTTAAATTACCAAGATATTAGAGAGAATTTTATTACATATAATTGTTTCTGTAGTTAAATGAGTATTGTTCAATATTTTTCATTAATGTTTCATTTTTTATCAATAAATTATTCATTGTTAATGTTTCAATTTATAAACATAACATTTTATTCCATTTCATAAAATTTTATATTATAATGTACATAAATTACAATGAACATTCTAACATTCAATAACTGAATCTAGGTAAAATAATCTTAATGTTCATTGAAATTCATATATTAATAATATTTTATATCATATCATTAATTTTTATATACAATTAACCGTTGAAATTAATTTTTTTATGAAACCCCTTTTTATACG
Source organism: Viscum album (assembly GCA_963277665.1). Taxonomy (NCBI): domain Eukaryota; kingdom Viridiplantae; phylum Streptophyta; class Magnoliopsida; order Santalales; family Viscaceae; genus Viscum; species Viscum album. The sequence goes on along the minus strand of OY728133.1, from coordinate 143,268,261 downwards.
GATCATATTGTCTGTTTTTATTCTTCAACCAAGATCTTATGTAAGGTTGTTCCCATCATTATTGAGTTGCTAAAAAATTTATTATATTTATTATTCATTTTAAAATTCCTCATCCACAATTCTAGAATCGACTTCTGATATAAGTGTTTTTTGTTCCATAAATAGAATTCATCTTGACTAAAGTGGTGAATTATAATCTATAATGATATTATAAATTTATACATCTTTATTTAACATTCAAAAATATATTTATGTCGTCAATAATAGATTAATCATTAGAATAGGAAAAAAATTAATTAGCCTCAACTATTAATAATCTAATTATAGTATCTTTTAAATAATTTTTTATATATAGTCTCAACTGTTTGGGTAGGATATACACAATTTTCTAGAATATTGTATAATTTTTATTAAATGTTATCATCAGTATTCTAATATGATCAGTAAATATTCTAAGGAAATTCATTAATTTACTATCTACATCCTTTTACATTAGTATAATTTTCTACATAGACTCATTCATCATCATTTTCTTCATAGATTCTTATCAATTTCTGTTCATTTTAACAAAATTAACACATCACACGTCATTTAAATATTTTGATTCAATTTTCTTTTAGTACCACATTTCATTGTGATAAAAATTTTAATGAGAAAAATTGAAATAAATTTTGAACAGGAATAAAATAACACAATAATTTTTTCTTGAGTAAAATTGAAATGTCATTCGCAACCTGTAATTTTAATTATGATATAATAATTCTCTTATTCTAACTTCTGCAACTCCATTTTATTATGTCGTATAATTTCTGATAAATAAATTATTGATTACATGGTTAACAATATATGATTCAAATGAATAAATATTTTAATATTTATCTTAATTTAATATCAATTTCATGATACACATGGAAACCAATTTTTTCAACGAATCTTCTATACATTTTGAAAATGATGAAATCATTATAATTTTTCTTTATAAAATTAATAATTTTCATACTCCTTATATCATCAATATATTTAATGAAATAAATATCGTCCCAGATAAATTTATATGTAGAGGTATATCAAATATAATATTGGAATAACTCAAGTTGTCTTATAGAAGAAATATCCACATTCTTAGTGGTTTTTTGTGTTACATTTCCCTTTTAAAATATTCCAATAATTTTCATATTGATCTCTATTCAGCTTGCGTAAATATCATAATGCACATGTTTTGGATAAAAAATATATATTTATTTTTCCATAATTCCTAATTTATATATTCCAAAATGTTTATATATCATTCAGACTCAAAGAACATGTATTTTATGGACCACTATTCAAGTATAAATTTATATTTATTATTCTTTTGATATATTTATGCTATCACTTGCTCATTTAATGATCTAAATATTTATAATTAATGTTAAATTAAAATGATTATAAAAAAATTAGATAACATTAAAAATATATTTATTTATTTCATAAAAAAAATAATATCATATGATTTCATATTATCATTATCTATTTGAGATATTCCAAATCAATTTATTTTCAATGAACAACCATATCCAAATATTTCTCGAACTCCATATTGTTATTCTAGGTTTTTTTTTCAATTTTTTCCTCACTTATAATGTGAATGTAATAGAAACTATCACGTGTCCCTGCAATTATGTTCCTTCATTAAATAATTATATTATAATAAATGAACCACATTAATTCATTTTACATAGGAATTGTGTTTACATTACAATTGAGGGGAAACTGAATGAGTGATATTTTTATTAACTTATCTACATTATTTAAATTTTAATCACACCGTAAAAATAGAAGTTAAAGAATATAAAATAAATTTATGGATTATATATTGAAACTAGCTTTCATATATATCTATATTAGGTTATAATCTATATTCTTTTTATTTGATATAATCTCTTTGGGATCTTTTATACTCCTAGTTAATGAAATGTTATAACAACAAATAAATCGTTTATGTATAAAAAAAATAAAATATGTAGGTATAACCCTATATAATTAATTTTTATGAAGAGATAGAGTTGTATCAAGATGTCAACTATTAAATATTAGATTTTTTGTGAATTGATAGAATTTGATTTCAAAAATAATTCGGAAAATATGATGAATTCAATTTTTTTATTTAATTTGGTACGTTAAAACTCAACTTGTTTAATTATTAATATTTCCATATTATCCTAGATTTATGATTCCATCCTAAATTTTTTCTATCAAAAATTTAGGATATAGAAATTTCAAAAAGAGACTTTACTAGAAATTTTCCAAAAATGACAGATAATTCTCTAATGAACTCAATAGTGCATTTGTAGGGATTCATTATATTTTTCATATATTTATTAACATCAAGATATTTGGATAGTTTCATTGATAATCATTCATCATCCATTGAGAGATAATATACATGATCTTTGATTACATTATCTTATAGAATTTCTTTCATCATGTGTTTTTTATATCCATATTTAAGAGGATCCCCACTTTTATATTTTCACCCATTTTCTTCAATTATTATTTTTATTACCTTTTAAAAAAATATACTTTTTTGAGAATGGTTTTTTCCAAATGAAATTTATCATGTTCATCATTAGGTCAATATTTTTAATATTATGGATATAAATCTTTATCATCATCATCACTAGATCAATAATTTTGTTTTTGAACATTTTACATAATTTGTTATTTATTATACTACATCATTAAAATCACTAAATGAGGTAAAATAATTATCCTATTTTAATATATTAATATTTATTCTATTATTTCTTTTAAATATCTTTATACTTCTACAATCGATTAAGGACTGTTGAAAAAAAATCATCTTTTCTTCATTTGGAATTTTAATCAATTTTATATTTTGAAATATTTTTTATGGTTTTATATAAATCTAAATTCATATTTTCTAATACCATTTAATAAATAAAATATACATGAGAATATATATTTATCCAACATTTTAAAATTTAAAAAAAAATATAAATGAATTTAATTTCTATATCACATTTTATTTTCATTTATATTATCAACCCAGTAACTATTATTACCACCACCATTACAAAAATTTATTTTCTACAACACAATAATTAAATTGAAAAATTCACTATATGTAATTATTGAATCATTCACGTTTTTTATGATATAATAATAATATTTAACTCATTATGAAATTTTTATTATCTCTCAAAAAATGATAAAATTAGTTGATTAAAAATTTCTAGAACATTTTTCAAGAACTTATTACAATTTTTGCAATTGTCATGTTTTTAAAAAAAATATCCTCAAATATTACATATAATGTCATTTCATTATTTAAATAAATAATCCATGAGGAAAAATATAGTTTTTCTGTTTTCCATCCAGTTCTATGATACTATATTTATAAAATTTCCATTAAATATATGTTATTAAAGAGGTAATTCTCCATATCAAAATATCAAGGACATTTCCTATAAGAGATTATAGATATGGGAATCATTGCTTCTTACAACTATAATGATTTTCACTTTCAAATGTTCATACTACACTTCATGTTACTAAATTTATATTATGAATTATTAATAGATAATTACAAGGATTCTATAGATGTAATCATAGATATATTAATATTTTTTGGGCTAGAATGATTTGTTTACTCCACAAATAAAGAAGTGTTGAATAAGATTATGTTAGTTTTTGAAATATAAATTCCACAAAAAGTCAATGTTTTATGTTATAGTATGATTAAATTGAAATATAATTCACAATACATAACATTATCTTGATGAAAATGAACAAGAAATGAATCTACACATTTTACAAGGTTCAGATCTAATGTAGAATCCTACACATTTCAATGATTAGTGACAACACATAATAATGGATTCTATTCAATTTAATCCCAAGTGAAATCATCATCCATTATTTTTTTTCCTACATCCTTCCAATCATGTTATTGGATATAAAAACGTCACAACTTCATGATACACTACAAAATATGAGAAAAATATATAAAATTTAGTACCCCCAGTTTGAGGTATGTGGCCATTATTAATGCATTTGATTGTATTTATAGTGCATAGGATGAGTTGGGAAGAGTTTGAGTTTAGAATGGTTTTGGATGCGTTTGGAGGCTTTTAAAGGGGTGCATGGTTTGAGCATGGTTAGTGAAAACTGTTTGGATTCTCTAGAAAACCGTGCAAGGGATACAGTAGGCATCGCACAACCTGGGCAATGTTTTCCAGACCGTGTGAGGAAAACGTGTGGACCCTTGCTCTCAAGGAAGTATCGTGCATATGATTAGCGTACAGTTTCCAAACCCTGCGGGATAACCATGCTTCCACTTATAAAAATGGTTATAAGTTCTTGGCTACCTTGGTCTTAACCTTTTTCTCTCCAAACATCTACCCACTTGTGGAGCACTTGGGTTTTTGGGTTCTTAAGGGTTGTAGGGTCCCTCCCACTCGATTTGGAAGCTTTTTGAAGAGGTTTCTTGGTGGATTGATGGTGGTTTATCCTAGGTAAGTCTCTCCTCTTTGTTTCCTTGTGTTTTCCTCTAGATCTACATCCATATCATTCTTGGTTTTCTAGATCTACACTTTATTTGTGTAGATCATGGGTTGTGGTTGCCTGGGATGATGATTTGCAGGGTTGTGAATGTTAGGTAAGGGGATCTATAGAGGTTCTAGTGGTGCGTTCATCGGATTTGAGGCGTGGTTGTTCATGGTTTGACTTCTCAGGAACCCTAATGTTAGGTGGATTCTCTCTCGACTCCACTTGGTTAGAGTTAATGGGTTTGGTTAAAAATTATTTTTTGTGCTTGAAATTTATTGTTTTTTTATGTCAAAAATTGGTTAGAAATATCTTGGGTGATGTTTGGGGATATTTGGGAAAAGGGGGGTTTCATAGTGAAATTCTAATCATGTGTAAATTAAAATGGAGATTTTAAAATGGGATGATATGGTTGATTTTTGAAAAAGATTGATGGGGATGGTTTCCAATAAAATGGTTGTTTTTTTGAAATGTAGTTTCTAATTGAAAATGGTTTTCAATAAATGGGTGATTTATTGAATTTGATTTATATGCAATGGAATTGGTGGATTGCACATGGTTTTGACCTTGGTGGGTTATATTCTTGGATTTGGATTTTTTTTGTGTGTTGAGAGGATGTGGCGAGAAGTAAACCTATAAAAATAGGATTGATAGTGGACGGAAGGGCTACCATCAATGGTAAGTGGAAGGAAGGGCCAACATCAATGGTAAGTGAATGGGAAGTGCGGCTTGGTGTGAATTGGTGAATGGGTTGGACGGAAGCTCCCACATTTGATTGTATAGTTTTTTTCTCGTGCATTTCGTTGCAAGATGGAATTATTGAGCAAATGTGTAAATGTTGGAATGGTTGTGTCTTGTTTGGTTGGATTTCATATGGTTTCTTGGTTTGGGTGTGATGGATTGGTAAGGGAATATTTGGCTTATGAAAATGGTTGAACTTGTCGTTTTAATTATATAAAATCATATATATATATATATATATATATATATATATATATGTGATAACTGTTTTATCCAAGTGGCGTGTGTATAGAAGTCATTTGGGGAAATCTTACTGAGTTTTAGTACTCACCTCCTACTTTGGCATGTTGTGGTGTTTGCAGATATTGTGTACAGTGACGTGGGATGAGGTAAGGCATCTCCCTCCTTTAGTGGATTTCTGTGATCCCTTGGTGGAGCTTGGAGCATAGAACTTGGTGTGGAGCTATGGTGGTGTCATGGCTGGTGGAGTTTGGTTGTTTAGTTTCTAAAGTATAATATGATGTTTTGTGGACATGTTTGGTTGTATTGATTTTGAGTTGTGTTGTGGGATGTCTTAGTTGTCTTTTGGGAATTCTTGGTTTGGCAATTTATTTGACATTCATCATATAGTGGCTATTAGTGGATGGTTTGGTCAGTTTTTTATATGGGAAAATCATTCCCCAACATGATCATGAAGCCCTTGGAAATTATTTCCATCAATTGGCGTCTTGTGAATGTCTCTTATGTCCATGTAGACCTCACCGCCTCCTCAAACCAATGAGCTAGGGGCGAGGTGTTACAAGTGGTATCAGTCTATTCGGTCATTTCGAGTTGATTCTCAGATTTGGTGTTGACATTCGTTGTGGTGCATTCCTTGATTCAGGATGGTAGCAAGGCGTAAAAATGTATTAACATGGAATTTATAGCATAAAAGGATGTATCTAACCATTTTATGATAAAATTCATGTTACCAGGTAGTTGGGTACATAAGTGTTTTGGAGACATTATAGGGATTGGATATCTCATTGTCTTGGGTTTAGCCAATTAGATGTGCATGGAATGAATGATAGAAATGACTTCCCACTAGGATGCATATTTCATTCGGGTAAAATGATCTATGGGATGAATTGAGAAATGGTTTATGTGTGAAATTTTAATGTGAATATATTTGGTTTTTTGAAAATAGTTTGGTTTTCAAAATGGTGGAACATGGAACTCGTGGAAATAGTGGAATGACTTTCAGTGACTGTGTTGTGTAATGTGATTTGAAATGGGATTTCGTGATGTCCACGGAAGTCTGACTCATGGTTGTTTGTTTTTTGTTTATAGAAATTGCACCGGGTAGGCATCGTAGAGACCAACCAGTGGAGGCTACTGAGAATGTGGTAGCACCTGAGCCTCATGTGAACCAACAGCTAGTGCAAAGCATAGTGAAATCTTTCCAAGTTATGGAAAGTGGTAATAATGTGGATGAACAAAGGAATGTGGATCATGTGGTTCAGTTTCAAAAGAATAATCCACTCATCTTTAGGGCTGGTTCTGAGTCGTAGAGGGAAAGAATCATGGTTAAATAGAATGAACCAGATCTTCGAGTTCTTGGGAATACCGATAGAGTTAGAAGTGAATTAGGTGATGTATATGTCGGAAGATCTTTCCCTTTAGTAGTGGGAGTTGGTAGTCCAAGTTGGGACCGGCTAGGGTATGATTTGGGAATGCTTTGAGGAATTGTTTAAAAAAAATCTACCCACATACGTTTTGAATTCAGCGTATGACTGATTTCATCGGTTTGAAGAAAGAGATTATGTCTGTGAAAGAGTATGCAACTATATCTATGAACATAGTGTGGTTTTCACCTGAGGTGAAGGGTATCATTTCATTGAATTAAAGGATCTTTGAAGTGGGGTTATGGAAAGAAATCCGTTCAAAGATAGCAGTACTGTGTATAGATGATTACACAGAGATGGTGAATGGAGCCTCGGTGCCTGAGTGGGATTTTTTGGGTGCTTTAGGTTGAGGCAGCATGGTGGTACCCATGGGAAAAAGTGGGATCTATATTGGTGGGTTCAACAAAAAGAGGGAAACTAGTTCCTAGGGCAAGAATATGGCTTATAATCTAACGTTAAGATCAGTAAATCTTCCTCCAAATCCCCAGAGAAAGCTGTGATGTTTTTAGTGTGGTTATATGAGGTACATCAAGCGGGGTTGTATGACACAACCTCAAGAATTTCATAATTATAAGAAGATGGGGTATCTATAATGTTATTGTCATAATGCGCTATGGTCGAGTGCACGTGACACTTCTCAGGGATCGCAGACGTCGCATGCTTTGATGCGACGGGGATAGTAGCATACCCCTGTTTAGTAGAGTAAAGTGGGTCATGGTGATTCTCAGAATACCACGACACCTCAACAGAGAAATAAAGAGCAGAGTGTGCTAAGAAAACATGTGTTCAGATCTAAGTAGCTTGTGGTGGATGATCAGTCAGGACCATCCAGGTTGATAGGTACAATTATATTAAATTCTACCTTTATTAAAATGTTGTTTGATAAGGGGGCTTCACACTCTTTTATTATTTCACGTGTCAAATATTTTCTGGGTTTAAGGGTGGAAATGATGCCTTTGGTTTTGAAACTTCATACCCCCTTGGGTCGAAGAGAGTTATGATCCTTCTTATGTAGAGTTTGTTTTATTTTTGTGGGTGAGGTTGAGATAACATAGGAATTTCTAAGTGATTGAGATGGATGAGTATGATGTAATCTCGAGAATGGATTGGCTGGTGGAGTTTAAGGCCCACATTGATTGTGATGCGCAAACAGTGGATTTTACGACACACTATGGAATTAATTATCTCTTTAGAGGAGAGAAGCATGATAAGCCAGGTGCAACGGATTTGTTGGCACCAGTAGTGGGTATGTTATCGTATCAGTTGGTGGTGTTGTCTTTGGAATTGGTAGAGGTTGTTGAGAAGACTATTCTTCCGGTAGTGGTGGATTAGTTTATGGATGTTTTTCCAGATGAATTCTCTAAGTTACCTCCCGTAAGAGAAGTAGAGTTTTTGATTGATCTCTTTCCAGGGACCAGACCCATCTCACATCCCTCTTACCGGATGGCACCTACTAAATTGGGGGAATTGAATTTCTAGTTGGAAGAGTTAGAAAACAACGGTTTTATTTGGCCTAGCATGCCTCCATGATCAATGTCGATGTTTTTTGTGAAAAGGGAAGATAGAACCATGAGGCTCTATGTTGATTATCTTAGTCTTAACCAAGTTATGATAATGAATAGATATCCACTTCCATGATTTGATGACGTGTCCAACCAGTTGAGGGGAGCCCAGTAGTTCTCCTAGATCGACCAGAGGTCGAGATATCATCAATTTTGGGTGAGAAATGATGATACTCCTAAAACAACATTCAAAAGTATATATGGACATTATGGATATGTGGTTATGCCCGTTGGTCTAATGAATGCACTAGTAGTTTTCATGGAATTGATGAATCAGATATTTCAGAGATATCTGGATTCATTTGTTGGGGTTTTTTGTTGATGATATTCTGGTGTATTCAAAGACAAGGGTGGAACATGGTCATCACATGGAAACAATGCTGGGGATCTTGAGGGATCATCGATTGTATGCTGAATTGTCAAAGTGTGACTTTTAGATACATGAATATTGTTTTCATGGCCATGTGTTTTCTGAATGGGGTGTTTTAGTTGTTCTGGAAAAGATAAAATCTATTATCTCATGGAAACCCTCAAAGAATATGTTTGAGATATGGAGTTTTCTTGGTCTAGCTGGTTTTATCAGCGTTTTGTTTGTGATTTTTCATGTTTGGCTTCGCCGATGACATCTTTGAAAAGAATGAATGTTCCATTCCAATGGAATGACTAGTTTCAGCAGTGTATCGAAGAGCTAATGGATCCCCTTACATCAGAACCTATCTAGGTTTTTCCAGAACTAGGAAAAGTGTATGTGGTGTATTGTGATGCATCGGGATCAGGGTTGGGGTGCGTTCTCATGAAAGGGAATCATGTGGTTATCTATGGATCACGAAAATTGAGAATGCATGAGAAGAACTACCCAACTCATTATTTGGAGTTGGAATTAGTGGTCCATGCTTTGAAAGTGTGGTTATATTACTCTTTGGTGATAAATTCAATGTATATAGAGATCATAAGATCTTGAAACACATTTTCTCAAAAATGGATTTGTACATGAGGCAAAATAGATGGATGGAATATCTCCAGATGTTTGATTTTGACTTTATGTACACAACCAGGAAGGGAAATCCGGTGGCAGATGCATTAAATAGAAAATCATTTGCTCAGGTGGGGAAATATGCATCGGACCAGTGGCCGTTGACATCGATTATAGCTGTTATGCAGTTGGAATGTGAGGACCAGGGTGATAGAGTGATATTCATTCCAGTTTGATGATTCCTGACTTGGTTGGCCTGGTTACGGAGGCATAGATATCTGATTCTGAGTGTGTGACCATGGGGTCGAGACTCAATAGTGGGGAGACCATTTAGGGTTGGCAAATGAATTGAGATTCGGTTTTCTTTTTCCGGAATCAGATGGTTGAACACGTTTCTTGTTAAGAGGATCTTCTCAGGGAATATCATCATTCTAGGTGTGTTATTCATCCTAGAATTCAGAAAATGTATAAAGCATTGAAAGGACAGTTCTGGTGGGCTGGTATGAAAAGAAGTGTGGCTAAGTTTGTTTCGAGATGCTTGTCTTGTCATCAGTTCAAGGAAAATCATCAGACACTATCAGGAATGTTTTAGTCTTTACCAATCTCTATTTGGATGTGGGAGCAGATAAAGATGGATTTTGTCATAGGTCATCCAAGAATGGTTAGAATGTATGATGCCATCTGGGTGATAGTGGATCTGCTAATGATGTCGGCCAATTTCATCCCGATTCATGAATCATATACAGTAGAGGATCTGTCCAAAATCAATATCATGGAGGTGGTAAAGAGGCATGTTGTTCCAATTTCGATTGAATCATATAGATATCTAAGGTTTACATCTCATTTTTGGAAATCCTTGCAGCAATCCCTTAGGATGCAGTTGGCTATCGGCATGGCGTATCACTTATATATGGATGGTCAATTTGAGAGGAAGATAAAAACTCTGGAGGATATGTTGTGGGCTTGTGTCATGGATTTTGGGGGCTCATGGGAGGATCACTTGTCATTGGTTAAGTTCTCATGCAATAACAGTTATCAGGAATCCCTACATATGGTAGCATTTGATGCATTGTATGGGAGGCCATGTCTTCCTCCACTATGTTGGGTGGAAACGGGAGAGTCCTCGATGGTTGGACCGAGCCTTATCCATTAGACTACGGAGAAGATCATTTTGATCAGAAAGAGAATGGAGACAGCTCAAAGACGTCATAAATCTTATGTGGATCATCGTTGATGGACGTTTTTGTTCGAGGTGAGTGATCATGTGTTCTTGAGGATCTATCCTATGTTTGGACATCATCGATTTGGGAAGCAGGGAAAGTTATATCTAAATTATATTTGACCTTTTGAGATTTTTTAGAGGGTTGGTGAGGTGAATTATGATTTGGAATTTCCACCTAGTATCAGTGAAATGCACATTTTGTTTCATGTTTCGTAGTGGAAAAAGTATCAGCCAGATCATGACCATGTGATTCGATAGAATCATGTTGAGAGAGAACCGGATGCTTCATTGGTGAACATTCCATTGCAGGTTCTGGATAGGCAAGACAAAGTCTTTCATGGTAAAAGAATCGTTTTAGTTCGTTTTTTGTGGCAACATGGTCAGATTCAAGAGGATACATGGGAGTGGGAGAAAGAAATGGTCGACCAGTGGCCCGAGCTCTTTTGAAAAAGGGATGGTTCACTACTATCCGAGGAAAGAATTTCCGATGGTGGGGATAATTTAGTACCAATGGTTTGAGGTATGTGGACATTTTTATGGATTTTTATGTGTTTAATGTTCAAGGGATGAGTTGGGAAGAGTTTGGGAGAGTTTGGAATGATTTTGGATGAGATTGGAGGATTTAAAGGGGTGCATGGATTGATCATGATTAGTGTAAACTGTGGAAAATCTTCAAAAAAACTGTGCAAGGGAGATATTAGGCTTCACACGTCCTACGCAGAGTTTTACAAACCGTGCAGGCTAACCATGTGACCCCATAAAAATAGTGTTATAAGTTCCAAGTAACCTTGGGATTATCATATTTCACTTCAAAATTCCTCCCACTCACGTCTCACTAAGGTTTTTCGATTTTCAAGGGTTGGTGGGGCCCTCCCACTATATTTTTATGCATTTTGAATAGGTTTCATGGTGGATTGAAGGTGGTTTCACCCAATAAAGTCTCTCCTATTGGATCCCTTGTGTTTTCCTCTTGATTTACATCACTATCTTTCTTGGTTTTCTAGATCTACAATTGTTGTGTGTAGATCTAGGGTTGTGGTTGCCTTGTATGATGATTTGAAGGCTTCTGAATGTTAGGGAAGGAAATCTAGAGAGGTTCTGATGGTGTGTTTGCCTGATTTGAGGTGTGGTTGTTTGTGGGTCGATTTCTCAAGTACCCTAATGGTAGGTGGCTTCTCTCTCGACTCCATGTGGTAAGAGATAATAATTCGGTTATAATTTATTTTTTATTCTTGAAATTAATTGTTCTTTGATGAGAAAAATTGGTTTGAAATCCCTTGGGTGATTTTTGGGGATTTTTGGAAAAAATGGGGTTTCATAGTGAAATGATATTCTTGTGGATTTTAAAATGGTGATTTTCAAATGGGATTCTATGGTTGAATTGTGAAAATGATTGATGCGAATGGTTTTCAATAAATGGGTGATTTATTAATGTGGATTGATATGCAATGGAATAGGTTGATTTCACATGGTTGTGACCTTGGTGGGATATATTCTTGGCTTTGGAATTTATTGAATTTTGTGTTGAAGTGGCTTGAAGAACCACTATAGAAAGCTGATAGATAGTGGATGGAAGGGCCACCATCAATGGTCAGTGGATGGGAAGTTCCTCTTGGTGTGAATTGGTGAAAGGGTTGGACGGAAGCTCTACCATTTGGTTGTATGGTTGTTTTGTAGTACATTGCTTTGCAAGATGGAATTTTTGTGCTAATGTGTAAATGTTGGAATGGTTGTGGATTGTTTGGATGGCTTTCCCTTGGTTGCTTTGTTTGGGTGTGATGGATTGGTAAGGGTATTTTTGGCTTATGAATTTTTTTGAAATTTTGGTTAAATTATATAAACTATTTTATATAAATTTGCTAACGGTTTTATCCTAGTGGCATGTGTAGGGAAGCCATTTGGGGAAATATTACTGAGTTTTAGTAATCACCCCCTACTTTGGCTTGTTGGTGTCTTTGTAGATGTTGTGTACCATGACGTGGGGAAAGGTAAGGCATCCTCCTCCATTAGTGGAGCATTGTGATACCTTGGTGGAGTTTGGAGCTTAGAGCTTGGTGTGGAGCTGTGGTGGTGTCATATCTAGTGGTGTTTGTTTTTATAGTTTCCGCAGTGTACTCTAATGTTTTGTGAACATGTTGAGTTGTATTAATTTTGAGATGTGTTGTGGATCAACTTAGTTGTCTTTTGGGAATGCATGGTTTGGAATTTTATTTGACATGCATCTTATAGTGGCTGTTAGTGGATGGTATGGTTGATTTTGTCTTAAGATAAATCGATCACCAACATGATCATAAAGCCCATGCAATTTATTTACAGCCTTTGGATTCATTGGAACGTCGCTTAAGGATATGTAGCACTCACTGACTCCTCAAGACAATGAGGTAGGGGCGGGTTGTTACATATAAAATCAGAAAAAATAATCCAAATTTATTTTGGAAAAATTTGAAAATTCACAACAACACACCTCTAAATTATTCATGAATGAATTTCAAAGAATGAAGACATGTAAGATTATCCAAAAATACTCATAGAGACAAATAATAACACCTAATTAAATGAGTTTCATGACTTATTTATTTATAACCCTATAACCATTTCTTCATTCTCGTATTCTTCATATATTTTTCTCACTCAATTGAATAACTAATGAAATTCAATTTCACTTCCATTATTTATGTTTATATATATATATATATATATTTTAAATAAGAAGAAACATATTTAAAACCCCAAAAATTTAAATAATCTCTCACATATTACGGGGAAAAATATTCCTATTCAAAATACACCATTATCATTCTTATCTTTATATTCACATGATCTCTATTATAGCTTTTAATAATCACTAACTACATATTAATACCATTTCAAAAAGTATAATAAAATATAAACATTTAACCTCATAGGAAAATTCAGAAAATAATAATAAAACATTCTATAAAAATAGATTACAAAAAATAAATCATATGATTATGGATGTATTCAAAACTATTCAAAATTCACATTAAATATTTTTTCATACAATATTGGCATTTATGAAAAATGAAAAAATTCAATCCATAAGTGGATAAAATGTCAAATCATCTTCCTGGAGAACAAAATACTATAAATATGTCAGTTTTTTGGTACTCAATAGACTATGGTGAATAATTTTCTTTGAGATTCAGATATTCGAATTTTAATTTTTTTAAGTCAACATTATTAAACACCATTCTCATCGTAATGTTAATATTGTTATCATTTGGAAGTATTATTATAATTGGATATCAGAATTAAAAAAATTTATATGTAGTTCATTATGATATGAGATATGTTTTTATATAGAAATATTTGTTATTTTATTTTTTTAAATTTCTAAAAAATCTACAAGAATTGGAAACAAGATTTTTAAATCCACACAACCATTGTTATGTATCCAGTTTTTTTTAAAAATCAAAAATAATTACATTATTTGAGCATTTTCCCTTCTAAAAACATTATATCATGATGATTTAAATTAACTGATATATATATTTATACAAACCATATAAAGCACATTCATACTGTATCATCACCTAATGAATGTGTTTCAAATAAATATGTTACCCAATACTAACTATTAACCATGTAATTTTCATGATATCTAAAACCAATAAAAATTCAATGGAGTTACATAATAAAGAATGAAAATAAATATATTAATATATTAATCATTTCAACCAACAACCTGAATCACTACAATGCAGAATAAAAAACTTCTTCCTAAAATAATATATTATTCAATATTAAAATATTATCATATCTTAGGCACTCAATTTTCCACTTTTATGTAATAAAACAATGTTATGAAATTATCCCCATAAAATTTTTTCTATATAAAAAGTATCCTTAATATAAACCCTAATGTTTATATATACTAATTTGTTTCCAATTTAAATAAAACTATTCCTCATAAGATTACCTTCCACTATGATAGAAAAAACCATAAATAATAAATATACATAAAATGATTATTCCAACTCAATAAATTCCTACTAGTTTACTCCTGTTAAATAAAACCTCAAAAGTGTTTTCTAAGACATTAATCATATTATAATATTTAAATTCCTTAACTAAGGATAGTTTCTAGAGCTCCTAAATTTTACATTCTTGATAACAGCTTAAACAATAATAACCAAGAAATTACAATCATATAAACCATAATTAAATGTATTCTATACAATAATTAACATCAAGATTTATAATAGGAGTTTCATGTTGTTAGATATGGAGTATCTTTATAGTTTAGATTTATAGATTAACAAGAAAAAAATACATTACATATGGATAGGTGATATATAATTTCAATTTTATTCATAATATATGATTCTTAATATTAGAATCATGTTTCATTAAAAAAACTATATTCATCATTAAATGGGATACATCATAAAAGAATTGTTGACAATTATATTTTTGTTAAACATCCACAAATCCATTAAATATATTTTAAAATATGGGACGTGAAAAAGAATCCTAAAAAATGTTATAAATTTAAATTATCTCTATTATTAATGTGACTATAAGAAAACACTTTCTAACAATTACAATTTTTACAAAATATATTGAGGAAATAAATAAATATACACGTGATAAATAAATATTTTGGTCAATGAAATCCTTTAAAACTGATTATATGCAATTGGAAAACAATTAAACAATAATGATAACATTTATTTGAAATGAAAACCATATACCTATAAAAATTCACAAACTATCCTTAAATAAATAATTAAAAAATTTAGCTTAATTTTTTTTAAAACAATAGTATAGGGATCCTATAAAATAACATTAAAAACCAAATTAAATAATTTTTATCCCTGTAATGAATAATTGAATCCACATTTTATTTAATTGGAATAATTTTCATGATTATAACCCTAATTTAATCCTTCTAAGACTGCATCATTATCTAATGCATTTTATTTTCATATCTATCTCACAAAAAATTTACGAGCTATATCATGATCACACTTCATCATCTATAATTTTCACGAATCATATAATGAAAAAATATAATATTATATATCATTAATGGAATACCTTATAAAAATAAACCATAAACCATAAGTAAGGCTCATTTCATTATCTTATGAAAATATATTGAAATGCCCTTTTATTTTTTATTTTTTTATGGAAAAATCCAAATAAAACATTTTTTATATTAGTTTTTAATAAATAAATAAATAAATTTTATTAATTATAAAAATAAATGTACATGATAGAGGTAAAGTTGAAGTTACCATATATGTGAAAAAATTCCTTTCCCAAAATGGTCAAAAATCTATATACACCCTTATTGTAAATGTTTAGAAGAATAATATATATATATATATTTAATGAAAACCATATAAAATTTTAAATAGATTATAAAAACATCTATGATTGAATAAGAATAATCATGAATCATTCAATAGAACAAAACATCTAGGATAATGTTTTGATTGGAATACATTCCAATAACATTTTAATGAATAATCCCTTGAAACATTTAAATATTTTGTAAAAAAATTAAATTAAAGAACATGAAAAGTAGGTAACATTATTAATTTCAAATTATCATCAAAAGAAATATTTGATAAAATTAGTATGATCATTTGTGACATTTAAAAAGTATTTGAATTTATATTTTTACTTTATGTATGGAATAAGTATTATAAGTAGTTAAGAATATTCTAACAACATTGTGGAGGGATTAATGGTTCATTTAAAAAGAAACCATGATATTCTGAGGGTTATAAATTAGTAAACCATTGGTTTGAAATAATATATCTCTAATTCTATACATTGCATAATGGTAATACAAATATTTCTATGGGTTTCATGAAAGTTCAAAATATTTTCTAAATGATTTGAAATTGAAAACAACAAATTTGTATGGTTTTTGTAATTTATGATTACACAACATTAGGGTAAGACCCAGTTATAGTGACCTTGTTTATATATATATATATATATATATATATTTATGTAACATATTTTTTTTATGAAAATTATACATGTAATATAACAATATAAAAAGTATTTTTATAAGTCTAATAACATTTCATCCATTAATCCATTAACAAGTTGGTTATAAGGGTAACACATAACCCCACACTAAATTATTAAGAAATTTCTCAATTTATGGATATATAATAATTATTACCTTTAATATTAACCTAGGTAAAAGTATAAAAATAAATGTGTGAGACCAGATCCTCAATAAGGGAAGAAATGGATACATCTATGAGAACTTTAGTATAACCTAAGGATAGTGATATGTACATGAGCATAACATTTAAAAATCATACCCTACTAATATTGGATTATAATTTTTTTCATGACTTAATCCATGGTAGTTATTTATACAATAATAATAATAGAATAAAATAAAATGATTCATGAGTGAATAACATAGGCATTAGAAATTACTTTTTTGCACCTACAAAATTAATGAAATTATTTTTATTGCACTCAATGTATAATTCCATGAAAATCATAATGGATTTGGATAACATCCCAAATCTTAATAGAAGTATAATTTCACTTTAAATACTATCATAGTATGGAATGATACTTACATACCACGGCTAAATCCTTATCATAGTCTTGTATATCAAGAGAGATAATTATTTTTTACCAACTAATAGTTTGTATGTATAATAATGGGCCCATTCGTCAGATAATGAAAATAATAATTATGTGTGCCAAAATAATATAAAGCACTCATCATATAATAACCCATTAAATGAAATGATTTTAATATACATTTCATAATAGCATAACACATAAAAAAATTATTTCGATAAACATTTCATCATTTCATAATAGTATTACCTATGGGAAATGATTATTTTAGAGAAACGTAATTTTTCATTAAACATTAGTTATATAGAGATATAACATTGATGGTATAAATGAATAATATCCTAGATATTGTATTTGTTAAATATTTTTTTCATATATTTGATGAATATAAGTAAAAGTATAAGTTAATTAAAAATTTTATTATGGAAAATATTATATCCACATTGAAAATTACCTTTCCGAAAAAATCCAAAACTACTATGAAAATCATTTTCATATAAAATATACATGGAAAATTATAATTTAGTCCTTATTGAAATTCGGGTTCATGATAGAAATAATATTTATTCATGTTTTATAATTTAAAATAAAAAATTTCTATCATATTTTTGTAAAACATCAAAAAATACCTTGATTGGAAAACAAATAGATTTATTATTGATTTTTTAATGTAAAACATGAGTTGTAATTAATATAATCAATCGTAGTAAATGTTTGTTAACCTTATATATTATATTTTTATAATAAATGATATAGATGAAACTGAATTTTGAATGAATAGATGAATAATGATGGTTTTCTTTAAATATATATTTTATGTCTCTTGCGTTCATATGGTGAGGAAAATTAAATTTAAAAAAATTATTTTCATTAAATATAAATTTGATAACTATTTTAAATTTATAATTTAAATTTTGGTCAAAATATTTAATCATTGGAAACATATTCATAGATATTCCTCCTTAGAATATAAATTTTAACATAAATCCATTACCCCATTGGTAAAATTTGATTCATAATACCATGAAAGTGTAACAAAAAAATAAAACATTAAATATCATTAACATAATGGTAATAATAATAAACAATGTAAATTTTTATTATATACACCCCATAAAACGTATTGGTAAATGAACTAACATGCATCTAAAAGAATAATATTTTTAGACGATAAACCCTTACCAAAAATTCCATATTCATTGAAATAAATATAACTCATGTATGGTAAATCTAAAATTAGGAAAAATATATATCTGAATCATTTTGATAATTATAGTGTCATATAAGATCCATTAATAACATTTCAACGCCCATTTAACAATAATTTTTTGAAACAAATTGTCATTTTCTGGTGTGAAGTATAAAATTTAACATAAGTATTTTTGATCAATCCTTTCAGTCTATACACATTAATAATGTTCCATACTTCTTGAGTGTTCTAATAATTCAGAATATATGCTATTTATTATATATATATATATTTATATATTTATATTCAACAGTAAAAATTAACGATCAAAAAATGAATAACAAAATTCATAGAGATAATAGGGTATACATATGAATTAATGATAATTTCACATATTGATGAGTGGAATGAAATAATTGAAAATTTTATCATGCTATTTAATATAAATAATTAGGACATTTATATTATATATATTACTTAAATATATGAGGTATTCCATTAATGTAAAATGGAAGTAAAATATAAAGATAATCAAATCAGTAACGTTGTTTTTAACACACACACAAGTGCACCATTATAATTTTTAAAATGATTCAACTATAATAAATTCTTATTATATATTCAATATATAATAAAAATAATTATTAATAATTAAATATAATCCTTAGAAATATCATAAAAAATATTTAGTGAATATAGGGATAGAAACTGAATTGAATTGTTATATATAGATAATATGTTGTTTGCTGCATCAGTGATACATATACGTCTCATTTATTAGAAAAATGGGGAATAAATATGGGTTCATACAAAATTACATTTTATTTATGAAGGATATAAGATTTTTCATTATATGAATAATATAAAAGATTTAGTGGATCTACATGTAGAATCAAAAGGAATGTGACCGATTATGGTGACTAAATATTAATTGATATAACTCCATTAGATATTGTTATTCCGACCCAAGGGTTTTCTATTTTCAATGAAAAAAACTAAATAATGTTTCTTGGTTAGTTTATATGATATTTATTATTGGTTCATTAAGCTAGGAGACTCTATGTGGGGTTAAGTAGATAACATAGGGGTTCTCATTTATTATTGATCGGAGGGGAACTATTGGGATTTCATAAAATGTAAAAATATAATAAATTAAATATCTAATAAAATGATGACAAATGTTCTGGGATTTTATATTTAGTCTTTATTGTGTTTAAAATATAAATTATTATTATAAGGCCCCGACCTTAAACCTTACTTAATATTGAATTAAATGAATAATTCACATTGAGGATCTTTTCAGGTTTAGAGTTTTAGAGAATTAGAACATAACTATTACATCACAAAAGATTATAAAGTAGACATGTCTACTAAGTTTCCATAATAAAAAAACTCTTAAAAAGAAACATGTCTACTTCCATGTTTTATATAGCATGACATTCCCTTGATCCCATCCTTGACCTTATTCCACATTAAGTCCCGTGAAAAACATTTCAAAAAAACGCGGGGTGAGCATAAAAAGCTAAGTAAGAGATACACAAAGAATGAAAATTGTTAGTTTTTCAAACATCAAGTAAACCATGTATACTCTATCAAAGTAATGCCTTCACCTTCATGAAGTATCAAAAACTCTTCACTGAATAAAGTATCATTACTTACCTTTTTGTACCCAAAAGATTACCATAAAAACCACATAAAGAACACATAACATATATAAAGGTAACTTGGTACAAAAACATACTTATGTGGAATAACCATACGGTTGACTTCCACACATATCACTTAATGGAATAGCAATACGGCCAATTTCCATACATACTTAATGGAATAGTCATACGACCGACTTCCATACCCAATGCATTGGAGGTTATAACGTAACCACTCGTCCTGGTATTCACGACACCCCCCGTCATATGGTTTATCACGTATCCACCCGTTAAAATGTCCAAGTACCAATATAAAATCATAAAACAAAAAACCAATATAAAGGAATGATAACATTTCCACATTTCAATCACAATATATCGTAAATATATTGACATAATAGAATCCTTTATCAAAACCATTTTCAATAAAAAAATACATAAAAGAGAATATGGTATTTATTTTATTTTAAAAACATTGCGGCTTATTGAGGAAGCCAAAGACCAAATAATACTCGCGGCGGTGGAAAAGGTCGTTGTCACCGCATACGTTACAAAAACATTCCTTTTTGTAATTTAGTAAAATGCTTCATAGAAAAAGACTCATTTTGTATAAAATTAAACTTCAATGGGGTTTATACACCGTATAAAAGAAAGTTGTGTATAAAACGAAATATGCCTCAATGAAAGGAGATTGAGATGAAGTCCCTTACCTCGGGTCTGACTTGACTCGATCATTCTTTAACATCCTGAATAATAAACTTGAGTTAATTTATACATGATTAAGAACCTTTATAAAGTTTATTATTCCTTTTATATCACTTATTTGCATTTTATAAACATTATGTAACCTTTTATGTTAATAATGTCTATTTTGTCGATATTTGGTTCTTAAGTCGAAAGTGGACTTCTTACAATTACATGTTGTTCGTGTGGTCAAAGGTTCTTTATATCCAGAATGAAATTCCTGATTTGGATATCATATACATCATATATATCCAGCATATACATGTATTTATAATATTACATAATCATTTAGAGGTAATAAATGAAATGCACCGTTCATGGAGACGGTAAGCCATACGTACGCATGAACGCTGCTTTCATTTCTTTTGTCATATTAATGGAATTAAAACTAAATAAGAGTTATGAATATTTTAATTCCAGAATTATATTTGTCATTTAGATAGATCATTCATTATATATATCCATTATATACATGTACTTTTAATAGTACATTACATTTGGTGATAAGAAATGAAATGCACCGTTCATGGAGACCGTAAGACGTACGTACGCATGAACGCTACTTTCATTTCCATCTCATACTTTAATGGAAAGAAATAATAGTGATATAGAGTTATATAATAATTCCAGTATAACATCATATATAATAACATTAAATCCATCCTTTATACGTCCCACATATGGCATTAACGAATCACATCACTTTGAGGGGGCGGTAGTCCGCACTTCCTAAAATGAAGATATCGCGTATACCCATAATGGAAGCCATAAAGGTAAGAAACAAATGAAAAATACAGAAGATTAAGTAAAACATAAACATATTATATATCATATATAAATATTGTGACATCTTAATGGCCACCTTTGAAGGTGTTAAAAGAATGTTGAACAATCATCGTTTCGGGAGGCATAAATTCTCCATCCACGGAAACAGTATGTTCGTTAACCATTAGATGTAGGTGTGTGTAAGTGTATCTAGAATACTTATTATAGAAAAATCCTAGTATATTGAGGATACTGGAGTTGTTAAAAAAGAAAAGAATAAAAAGAGTATAGGGGGTTGGAGAAGAAAAATAAAACAAAAGGACTCAAAAGAAGACATTACCATAAAATCGGGTAACTCCCTTTTGTTTGAGCTCAAAGGCTTCCTTGGGAAGACTTCTGCCAAATTGAGGCATGAAGGAGTAAGAGAGGGATTTGGAGAGACAAAATGGGCAGGTTTTTTCCGAGCCAAAGGCTTTGGAAGTGTGGATAAGGTGGTAGAGGTGGGGGCCTTTTATAAGAGGAGAGGAGGGGCACTCTTGGAAAGTAAAGAAAAGTCACTTTATTTTAAAAATGTATTCGGATTTAAGAGGTCCACATTGATTTATTTGAGGATAAGATGATAAGGGTTCTAAATCCACTCATCAAATAGGTTTTGGACATGTGTAGGTCTTAGATATTACATTATCTTTCCATTTTATTTAAATCGTTAAATAATGAGGTCATCGCTGCATCATCATGATGTCATAACTAATTTCATTTATTTAATGTCTAAAAATTATAAAAAAAATAATATGATGTGGGAAATATTTTTAGCGTTAAAATGAATATTTATAGTCAAAAATATGACTTTTATAACCCCATGTAAAAATTGTTTTAGTAAAACATCTCATGTGTGTGTCATTTTTACTTTAACATTAAATAAAAAGTTATTTATGTCATTTCCCAAACAAAGTGGCTCCATGGGGTCCCCAAGTTAACCCATGGCTTGTCTTGGTCGGCCATGACACATCCAATAAGAGTAGGAAATGTTTCAAGGTATTTTAATTTTATTATAATAATTTTTTTCCTTAAATTGCACTAATTACCTCTAATCGCGATTAAAAACTTAGTAAGTTACTATTCACCAAAAAATTATTTTTATCTCATTGAAACACATTTTACATCTTAATGACAACCATGTATGTCAGATTTTTGAAATTAAAAACACAGAAGTGGTAAAATTTCATTTAAACAAAAAATCAGTTTTTATAAGTACCACTTAGTGGTTTCACTATTCATCAAAAATTGAAGTTTTTCAGAAAAATACGAAAAATTCACCCTCAGCAATATTTGATATTCCGAATTCAAAAATGAAGTCCATTTTACAAAATTCAATACATATAAGTTTCATTAATTAATTTAATAATTAATTCCCGATGTCAGATCAAATAGAGTGTTTTTATGAAACAATAAGTATCAAAAGATTGACACTAGTTTACGTCCAATTTCAAAGTGAAATTAATTCCAATGACCAATATTGGATTTAATGGTAAAAATATTTTCTAATTTCACTTTAAAACCAATTCAAATTATAATCTAATCATATAAATAAATTAGATTAAAAAGAGGTTTTGAATTAAAATACAACATTTTCCACTATTCATTAAAAATGAACTTTATCGGAAAGATACCAAAAATTTACACAAACTAAATTTTGATGTCCCGATTCTATAGAAGGGTAATTTTTGGTCCAATAGAATTTATAAGATTGATCAAAACTATATTTAATGACGGTTCTCCGTCAAAAGGTGATAAGTGAACCCTTAGTGAAAATTAGGGTAAAAATGCCTAAAATTGAATTCTTTCCGTAGTTTAAGCCTTTATCTTTTATTGGGTAAATGTAAAAACATTTAAAAAACATATATAATCATATTATAGTTATTTATATCCATTACCGCCAGTACAATGACTAGGTGTTAACTAACATTTAAAATAATATTATTTTATTACTAGTGTGCAACGTAAGTTTTCAAAGAAACTCATCGTTGCGAATAGAGTACGCTATCGAATGTAGAAACCCCTTTTAATTAAAATTAATATTTAATTTGTAAATATTAATAAATTTATTTACCTGGGATGTTACATCCTTCCCCCCTTTTGGGAATTGCGTCCTCACAATTTTATTCACTTATCAAAATAAGTGGGGGTATTTATCCCTCATAGCATTTTCAGATTCCCATGTTGCCTCTTCAATCATATGGTTTTTCCACAAAATCTTTACATGATGAATCACCTTATTCCATAACACCTGCTCCCCGTGGTCAAGTATCTGGACCGGTTGTTCCTCATAAGATAAGTTCTCTTCCAACTGAACTACCTCTGGACTCAAAACATGAGATGGATCTGGCATATACTTTCTCAACATCGAAACATGAAAAACATTGTGTACCTGAGATAAACTCGGAGGTAAAGCCACTCGGTAAGCAACTGATCCAACTTTCTCTAGAATTTCATATAGTCAAATAAACCTTGGACTCAGCTTTACTTTCTTACCAAATCTCATCACACTTTTCCAAGGAGAAACCTTGAGAAAAAAATGATCACCTACCCTGAAAGATAGATCCTTCCTCCGGTTATCCGCATAAATCTTCTGCCTGCTTTGAGCTGTTCTGATGTGCTTTTGAATCAACTGAACTTTTTCTGCCATCTCTTCTACCAATTCTGGTCCCATCAGCTTCCTTTCACCCACATCATCCAAAAATGCTGGAGTTCGACACCGCTTCCCATATAATGCCTCAAATGGTGCCATCTGTATACTGGAATGAAAACTGTTATTATAAGAAAACTCAACCAAAGAAATATGTTGGTCCCAACTTCCCTGATAATCCATCAAACAAGATCGTAGCATATCCTCCAAGGTCTGAATTGTTCGTTCTGACTTCCCATCTGATTGAGGATGAAAAGCTGTACAAAAATTTAATTCAGTACCCAACGACTTTTGAAGGCCATTCCAAAAGATAGAAGTAATCCTGGGATCACTGTTAGATAAAATGGAGAGAGGAACTCTATGTAACCTGACTATCTCTTTATGATACAAATGGGAAAGTTGATCTAGGGAAAAAGTATCTCGTATAGCAAGGAAATGAGCAGATTTAGTCAAGCGATCAACAATAACCTATATTGCATTATTACCTCGAGATGTCCTCGGTAATCCCACAAAAAAATCCATGGATATGTTTTCCCATTTCCACTCTGGCACTGGTAAAGGCTGAAGCATACCTTTAGGTGACTGCCGCTCTACTTTAACCTACTGACAAGTCAAACACTTCACAGTAAAATCAGAAATATCTCTTTTAATTCCATCCCACTAGTAATACTTCTGCAGATCTCTGTACATCTTAGTACTGCCAGGATGAACTGAAAACGGGGAACTATGAGCTTCACATAACAACTCATTCTTCAACTGTGAATCACAAGGCACAAATAATCTCTTCCAAAACCTCAAAACACAATCATTATCAGTGTTGAATTCAGGCAACTTACCTTTCTGAACCAGCTCTACCTTTTTCTGCAACTCCCTGTCATGCTTATGTGCTTGCTTGATTCTGTCTGATAGGGAAGATTTCACTAATACCTGAAACAAAACAGAAGGACTTCCTGCACCAAAAACTTCTATGCCAAAGTTCATCAAATCAAAAACCAAAGGATCTCGTTCCAAACTTAGCATGGTTAATGAATCATTTCTTTTTCGACTCAAAGCATCAGCCACTTTATTTGCTTTTCCCGGATGGTAGTGAATTGTACAATCATAATCCTTGATTAATTCCATCCATCTCCTCTGTATCTTGTTCAATTCTTTCTGAGTGAATATATACTTTAAACTTTTGTGATCAGTATATATTTCACACTTTACTCCATAAAAATGATGCCTCCAAATTTTTAAAGAAAAGACAACAACAGCTAATTCCAAATAATTTGTAGGGTAATTTACCTCATGAGTTTTCAACTGTCATGAAGCATAAGCAATTACCTGATCATTCTGCATAAGGACACAACCAAGTACCTTCAACGAAACATCAATTTATATAAAAAACTCACCATTCCTGGAAGGAAGTGCCAAAACTGGAGCATTCACCAATCTTCTTTTCAACTCCTGAAAACAATCATTACATTCTTTTGTCCTGATGAACTTAACACCCTTCTGAGTTAGCTTAGTCATTGGACTAGATAACCGTGAAAAATTTTCAACAAACATTCGGTAGTAACCTTCCAAACCAAGAAAACTACGGATCTCGGTTACATTTGTGGGTCTTGGCCATTCTTCAACAACTTTTGTTTTAGTAGGATCAACAATATGCCATCTTTTGAAATAATGTGACCCAGGAAATAAATTTTTTGTAACCAAAACTCACACATTCTGAATTTTCCATATAGTTTCTTTTCTTTTATGGTTTGCAATATAACCCTTAAATGACTTTCATGCTCCTCTTAACTTTTAGAAAACACCAAAATATCATCGATGAAAACAACAAAAAACTTATCCAAGAACTCATGGAATATTCAATTCATAAGTTCCATGAATACAGCAGGTGCATTGGTTAACCCAAAAGGCATAACTACAAATTCATAATGGACATATCTAGTACGGAACACAGTCTTCGGAACGTCTTCTTCTTTTACTTTCAACTGATGGTACCCCGACCTCAAGTCACTCTTCGAAAAATACTGAGCTCCCTGGAGCTGATCAAACAAATCATCGTTATGAGGGAATGGATACTTGTTCCTAACAGTAATATTATTCAAGGCTCTATAATCAATGAAAAGTCTCATTGATCCATCTTTATTTTTAACAAACAAGATAGGAGAACCCCATGCTGATGTGTTAGGTTGAATGAAACCTTTATCTAATAACTCCTGCAATTGTTTCTTTAACTCTAAAAGTTCAACATGAGCCATTCGATAAGGGGGTTTTGAAATTGGCTTAGAATCAGGAACTAAGTCAACAGAAAATTCAACGTCCCGATCATGAATAATACCCGAAAACTCATCAGGAAAAACATCATTATACTCATTTACCACTAGCACATCATTAATCTGAATAGTTCCTTTATTTTCAAAAATATGTTCATGGTAACATTCATTTCCGTCTTTTAAGAGTTTCTCAACTTCCTGATATGTTATCAAAATCAAGGGTTCATTCTTGTACACAAAATGAAAATCTTTCTGAAAACAAACCATTTTAGCTCTGCAGTCAATCTTAGCATGATAAACATAAAGCCAATACATGCCCAAAATAACATAAAACTCTACTAGAGGCAAAATAATAAGGTTTTCTGGTAGATTATTTCCACACACAAGTATAGGAAGGTTCTTATATTTCCTTTTTGTCTCAACGTTCCCTCCGGGTGTTTTTACCATAAGTTCAGGGTTCATATCCTGAGATTGAATTTTCAATTTACTAGAAAACTTCTCAGAAATGAAAGAGTGTGTAGACCTTGAATCAAACAACACATTGGCATAATATGAACAAACAAACAATGTACCTGATACCACTTCATTCGATGGCCCAACATCTGCTGAAGATGTTGCAAAGGATTTCACCACCCCTTTCTGCTTGTAGTCTGGCTGCATTCCACCACTTGAGTTCTTCGTTGGACACTCGTTTGAATAATGACCCATTTCATTACACTTAAAACATCTTACCATTGGCTTTCCATTGCCTTCATGATCATCTTCCTTACAGTTATGAGCAATATGACCAGACTTACCACACCAAAAGCACTTACCAGACTTGGATAAACATCATCCATGATGCATTTTACCACACTTCTCACAGGATGGATATTTGGTTTTCTTATCTCCTTGCTTCTTTGATGAATTCTTCCCTTTTGACTGCCAACTAGACCTCTTATTATGTTGTTTGTCATAGAACACCTGATCATCGGCAAACTCCATTTCCACCTTCTCCACACATCGAACAAGTTTTTCATAACTTTTGAACTCACGAGAAGCTAAAGCCCTTCGATTCTTTTGTCACGAACCGAATCTGGACGCCTCCAAAACCGGCACCAAACCTA
This sequence comes from Viscum album, assembly GCA_963277665.1. Classification (NCBI taxonomy): domain Eukaryota; kingdom Viridiplantae; phylum Streptophyta; class Magnoliopsida; order Santalales; family Viscaceae; genus Viscum; species Viscum album. The sequence continues at coordinate 143,240,563 of OY728133.1, read as the reverse complement.
GACCGTGACAAGTCCCGAAGGGCGTTCCCGATCCCCACAGGCTGGTACAAGTTCCCGGGTATCATAAAATGATAATTGGGAACGATTTACCCGAGTTTATAAACTTAAAACGACAAAAGAATCCAATGAAACGAATCTGGATTTTTCAAACCAAATAATATTTTTCAAAAATTCAGAACTGAATTACACAATTTTAAACAATTTTTAAAGACCATTAAAAAGGTACAAACCCAAGAAAATACAGCCCAAGAACCTCCACATGGAAATAGGCACCGCCCTCAAGCCATCTCCACGACACTCCATCACGATGGACGGCTAAAAAAACCGAACCAAAGGCATAAAACCTGTACCCAAACCTGTGACATAAAATAAGCAAGTCTACTTACACCCAAAGGTGTAATTAGGGTGTGAGAGAAATCCCAGTAGGATACCACCTCTATGAGATTCCATGTGATAAACATTTCATGACAAAAATCATTGCATGTTTTGTAAATAAGAAATGCTTGTTACAATTTTCTAAAGGATGAAATAATAAATGAAAACAGTTTTTCATGTGAGATAATTTTAAAGGAACAACAATTTTAAAATAAATAACAAAGCTACAGAATTTTCTAGACAACAATACCGTATACCGACGGTAAGTACAAAGGATCTAATGAGCACAAGTAATAGTAAATAACCCCTAGGCACTAGCAAGCTGTGGGTCCCAGGTACCTCGTATCTCGGTGAGAGTAACCACAAAAAATATCTGTTCTTCTGAACGAACCACTAGTAGGGATCATACCCATAACCTAGTGGTCCCCAATCATCATCATCATTGTTTAGTTAGAGTTGTAAGCGTCAATATTGCTAAGTGAAACTGAGGCCAAACCCCACGGATTCACTAGCATACTAGTACACGTCCACCCACCTAGATACCCGGGTTATCCCTTTGTGCTCAAACAAGATCAACAATCCAAGAAGTATAGTTTTTACATGAAAATATCAATTCCATATCACACATTAACCAAACAACCCCATGTACATCACACAAGTCAAAAATTCCACTATTCATTCAAATGCATTTTGAAATCAAACTCATACCAAAATTCCCTACAAAACTTTTAACATTTATCTAACACTTACACAAATCCATTAAACAATTTTATAAAACCATTAAAAGATATTCAACTCACATAACATCCCACACACATGTCACATAATGCCCTTCTCACCTTCACAATTAATTTTATCAATAAACTCACATGAAACATCCAACACCCGTGTTTCGCACACAAAACACAGTTTAGTAAAACATTTCGGCAATTTATAAAAAATTCTAAAAATGTTTGACATCTCAAATCACCACATTACCATTCAAAAACCCACATTAGGTGAACAAACTCACCCAAACATTACATATAAACCCTTTCCCAACTTTGTTTAACAAAATAAAACATTTACAATTTTTATAAAACAAACCCAAGAGGTATAACCATTGTTTGCACACTAAACCCATTTCAAACCCCTCATTCAAAACCAAAATCATAACAATAACAATCCAAAAAAGAATTTTCAGCCCTAAAACAATTATTAAAGAACCCCCAAATGTTATAAAAATACATCAAATAATACCACAAAGATATACATGAAAAACACACGTTTTTATAAATCTACTTCAAAAAGTACAACACAGTTTTACACCTTAAACTCATTAAAAAAACCACTTTTCAAGGCCCACATGATAATAAGGAATTAACAAAACAGAATTGGAAGCCCCTTTCAAGACTAATAAATCACTTTCATATGTTATAAACTAAACCCAAACATTGCCCCAAGAGTCAGACATGAAAAGTACAGAATTTCAAGCTAAAATACAACTAAAAATTAAATGTTTAACCAAATTCATCAAAAACAGTTCTCAAACCACACAAGACAGATTATAAACATACTAAATTAATAAAAAAACCAAGATAACTCATCATAAAATGGTTACACATGGAATCACCTACCTTTTGAGTTGAAACCCTCAAAACATGGTGCGAAACCTTAAGCGCACCACCGCCGCACCACAAGGAATATAAATCCAGACCTAGACCACCAAAAATTGACCCAAAAGATACCAAATCAGACCTTAGTATCGAAACCTAACTTCTCGACATGAGGAACTTCATGAAATATGAGATAAAACTAAAAGAGGATGGAAGGAACCAAGAAGGAATTCCCTTACTTGAAATATCTTTAAGAAATAGGCCCCAATCCACCTAACTATGAATCTCCAAGTACCCAAAACAGATATGGATGTCCGAAGGAGTCATATTAGGTCATGTGGGGACTGCAATGGGGGGAAAGGATGAAAATTGAAGGAGTTATGAAAGATTCATTTTACCTCATCAAATCTGGTCGATTTGAGAAATATTGAGAATGATCTTCCATATCCGCGGGGTATATGAGCTTCAAAGAGGAAAACTAGATACAGGGGGTGAGGCTGAGGTTTTTGGCTTCGAGTGGGAGGTTGAATCACCGAAAAACAGTAAAAAACTAATGTGATATTGAAATTTTAAAAAAATAATTTAAAGCAGGAAATGGGCTTACGGGCATGCCCATTACCTTAATTAAAAACCCAAATCCATCATGATTTGGGATTTCTATGTGATTCAAAATGATATGGTGATTTTAATATATTATGGTATGGAAATTGGGAAGTGGAATGGGTTTAAAATAGTAAAAATTGAAAGAGTTATAGAAGAATCAAAATTTGTTTTTAAATCTGGATTTGGGCTCACGGTTTGGCCTAAATTTTCAAAACCCACCATTTTCACCAAAATGAGTAGTAAACCCCCAAAACAAATCGGTAATGGAAATTAAATGAGTAATTAATTTAAAAAAAATCATGGGTGTGACAATTCTCCCCACCATAAAACTTTCCTCCCTCGGATATCCACATCACGGATAAAGCAAAAACCAAACCCAACCAAAAGGCATAAATGGACTCATTTGCTAAGCTTCGCCCCCAAAGGTCAAAACACCTCTAATGATCAATTATGGAAGGAATACTTCACAACCAAAACATACACCTCATTACAGAAATTATCAAGAACATTCAAGATTTATCCTAAAACAAAACTCCTTAAACACTATCTGAACAAGGCTCAAGAAATTTACCTAAACAAACAAGAACATCGAACAAGGTTAAACATACCTTGATATAACTAAACAATTAGGAAATCTCAAATCCCAACGTTTACTCAAGGAAGATGTATGTGGTTATATAGCTCCGAACGATACTACCCACATCCAATCCAAGACCAAGTACAAAAGTGAGTTACTAGTACAAGGATACACAAATGGGCTCCCCAACCATAAGAGACAACTTAATTTTTTTTTTCAAGAAAGAATCAAAACACTAACAGGGGAGCCCCGAACAAACTCCATAGTACAAGGGGTAGAATACCATTAGGCATTTTAAAAATAATATACTTGAGACTCATAGTGGTTTTCCCCACAATAAGAACCATCCATCTTAACTGACCCATATGGGCCGGCATAGAAAAACCCCAAAACTTAAAGTGTTGGGATGACAACACGGTTAGCCCGCGCAGTTTGGGAAACTGTGCTCTAACCATGTGGATCCTTATACCTACATGGTTTTCTAGTGAATGGTTACTGATAAATGTTCACTCAACATGTCTAGACAAATCCAAAACCTTTCCCCAAACCCAAAAGAAACCAAAGGGGAAAAGAAAGTCATTGGGAGATAACATGGGGATGAGGCACTCCACCTCTTTCCACCAAATGGGAACAAAAGAAGAAAGATGAAAACACCAAATTTTTAAACTATTCCTATCTCTCATACTAAGAACATTTCTTTGTTCAAGGTTAAAAACTACCATGGGATTTCCTTTAACTATGTGCCAGCTTCTCTCCGGGACCTATGGCTGGAGCTGGAATGATTGAAGCATCTTCGGCCTCGCAGTTAGGATTTGGAAACCCCCGAATAGAATTTCTTCTTCCGATGCTAAAAACAACTACACACAATCTGAGATGGGTTCACCCAGACATAACACACTCCAGAACTCACATTACCCTAAATTTTAAATTCACTGAAATAAGGGTTTAGAGGATGCACTCACATCACACCCTGCTTCTTTGGGTGAGAAACAACAGAAATAAAGGACACATATAAACAACTTCCTCTAAAATAGAGGATGTCGAGATCTCCCAAAAGGAAAAACAGTTTTGAAAAAAATAGACTCACATAATATTGTACAACTTCACCTTTACAATCAAACGAGCACGTGACATCACCTCACGTCACCTAACAAGTCCAAAGCGACTGAGAGAAACAATACAAGGAGGGGGCCTTATACAATATCACCAAATATCACAGCATTCCAGAAGTGTCCATAATAGCCTCTCATGTCCAGATTTCCCACACTGGTAGTTTAACATAAAACACTTCTACGAAGAGACTATGAAGGACTTAGAGGCCCTCTTAGTGACTATCCATACTGACAACCCCAAACAACTTTCACCTTCGACGAATTAGGTACCTTAAGAAACTACGGTGTCTTTCAACCATCCACGAGCACTATTACGCAACAAGAGGATCCAAAAAAAACCAAGAAAGTAGATGGTGTAGACTCATTCCACAAATCTCAAGAAAATATTCCTTACATTGATCAACTATAGGATTTTTCTATTGGTGAAACAATATGCATTGCACTTCAGTTGTGCAGTAAATCTTAATGGGGTATACCTTATCCAAAGAGAAAACCCAAGGACCCAACCAAGCTGGTCCATTGTAAAAACATACCACAAAATAGATCCAAACTCATTAATGGAACCATCTTAATGGTGTCCTGAAACATATATCATAGGAGACTACTAATCGGACCTTTTACCCAGCTTTCCGACCAAACACAACCCAAAAAAAACAGTTCGAACAGGAGGGGTTCTTGGACTCAAAACATCCAACAACATCAACATTTTCAAAAACCCATAATAAAAACCATCCCAAACTATTCATCAAGAAAACATGTTTTTCTTTAAAACCATTTTTGAAAAAAAAACGGTTCAGCGGTGAGCGTATCCACCAATGGTACCCCATAGGCCTCACACATGCATGTTTTTGTGCCACACTAGGCACCTTCCTCATATCTGTCCTGGAACTCATCCAGTCATGCCATCAACCATCTATCATCCCATATAACCCCATGCATGTGGTCACTCATGGAAATACCAAAGGTCAATGCACAGATTCTTTCCACTTTTCGAAACCAAAATTTTCAACCAACACATCATTCTTATCAAAACTGCTAACCCGGAGGTCGAAGCCAAATTACCGCATTAAAAAAAACTTTTCAGAAAGGAAAAATCGCTCCAATGAAAACTCACATTCAATTTATTTACATCAATTTCAAAACATCTCATCCAATTAAAAAAACTTTTAATAGTTTATAAAACTCTAATGGGAACACTTTTTCAAAACCAACTTCAATATAGTTTCTACTTTCAAAAGAGGGGTAAGAACACAATTTTCCATTTTAAAATAATTTTGAATATTCAGTTCTGCCATTTCATAAATCAAACCATTCCATATTTATTCGAAAATAATTTCACAAAAACATTACACTTCCTAAAACCAAGTCACTTAAAAACCAACGTTCCAAGATTTCAAAACTAAAGAACACCAGACAATGCGAGAGGAAACTAGTTTCAGTGGGTGACTTGGAAATATGGTTGGCGGCCATATTCCAATCACTTCATTGACACAGAGAGTGTTCTAGGGAATATCTCCGGCTCCAAATGGCTTTCCAGACCCTGCGAGCTCATTGAGACCATTAACCCAACTCTCTTTTCATTTCCCCTAATCATCATCAAACCAAGAAAACCAAAAGACCTAGACAAATCCCCACTTCCCCTGGTGACTTGAATCCTGAAATGCGGTGTGGTGATCAAGCATACTACCCATAACCAGAATTCCATGTCCCAAAAATCATAACTCTAGACTATCCTGACTATTTCCCAAATAACATGACTCCAATGGAGCGAACCTCATCTGATACCATTTTGTCACGAACCGAATCTGGACGCCGCCAAAACCGGCACCAAACCTAGACCGTGACAAGTCCCGAAGGGCTTTCCCGATCCCCACGGGCTGGAACAAGTGCCCGGGTATCATAAAATGATAATTGGGAACGATTTACCCAAGTTTATAAACTTAAAACGACAAAAGAATCCAATGAAACGAATCTGGATTTTTCAAACCATATAATATTTTTCAAAAATTCAGAACTGAATTACACAATTTTAAACATTTTTTAAAGACCACTAAAAAGGTACAAACCCATGAAAATACTTCCCAAGAACCTCCACATGGATATAGGCACCACCCTCAAGCCATCTCCACGACACTCCATCACGATGGACCGCTAAAAAAACCGAACCAAAGGCATAAAACCTATACCCAAACCTGTGACATAAAATAAGCAAGTCTACTTACACCCAAAGGTGTAAGTAGGGTGTGAGCAAAATCCCAGTAGGATACCACCTCTATGAGATTCCATGTGGTAAACATTTCATGACAAAAAGCATTGCATGTTTTGTAAATAAGAAATGCTAGTTACAATTTTCTAACGGATGAAATAAAAAATGAAAACAGTTTTTCATGTGAGATAATTTTAAAGGAACAAAAATTTTAAAATAAATAACAAAGCTACTGAATTTTCCAGACAACAATACCGTATACCGACGGTAAGTACAAAGGATCGAATGAGCACAAGTAATAGGAAATAACCCCTAGGCACTAGCAAGCTGTGTGTCCCAGGTACATTGTATCTCGGTGAGAGTAACCACAAAAAATATCTGTTCTCGTGCACGAACCACTAGTAGGGAACATAACCATAACCTAGTGGTCCCCAATCATCATCATCATTGTTTAGTTAGAGTTGTAAGCTTCAATCTTTCTAAGTGAAACTGTGGCCAAACCCCACGGATTCACTAGCATACTAGTACACGTCCACCCACCTAGATACCCGGGTTTTCCCTTTGTGCTCAAACAAGTTCAACAATCCAATAAGTATAGTTTTTAATGAAATTATCAATTCCACATAACACATTAACCAAACAACCCCATTTACATCACACAAGTCAAAAATTCCACTATTCATTCAAATGCATTTTGAAATCAAACTCATACCAAAATTCCCTACAACACTTTTCACATTTCTTTAACACTTACACAAATCCTTTAAACGATTTTATAAAACCATTACAAGATATTCAACTCACATAACAGCCCACCCACATGTCACATAATACCCTTCTCACCTTCACAATTCATTTTATCAATAAACTCACACGAAACATCCCACACCCATGTTTCGCACACAAAACACAGTTTAGTAAAACATTTCGGCAATTTATAAAACATTCTAAAAATGTTTGACATCTCAAATCACCACATTACCATTAAAAAACCCACATTAGGTGAACACACTCACCCAAACAGTATGTATACACCCTTTCCCAACTTTGTTTAACAAAATAAAACATTTACAATTTTTATAAAACAAACCCAGGAGGTATAACCATTGTTTGCACACTAAACCCATTTCAAGCCCCTCATTCAAAACCAAAATCATAACAATAAAAATCCAAAACCTAATTGTCAGCCATAAAACAATTATTAAAGAACCCCCAAATGTTATAAAAATACATCAAATAATACCACACAGATACACATGAAAAACACACGTTTTTATAAATCTCCTTCAAAAAGTACAATACAGTTTTACACCTTAAACTCATTAAAAAAACCTCTTTTCAAGGCCCATATGATAATAAGGAATTAACAAAACAGAATTGGCAGCCCCTTTCAAGAATAATAAATCACTTTCATATGTTATAAACTAAACCCAAACATTACCCCAAGAGTCACACATGAAAAGTACACAATTTCAAGCTAAAATACAACTAAAAATTAAATGTTTAACCAAATTCATCAAAAACAGTTTTCAAACCACACAAGACAGATTATAAACATACTAAATTAATAAAACAAGCAATATAACTCATCATAAAATGGTTACACATGGAATCACCTACTTTTTGAGTTGAATCCCTCAAAACTTGGTGTGAAACCTTAAGCGCACCACCGCCGCACCACAAGGAATATAAATCCAGACCTAGACCACCAAAAATTGACCCAAAAGATACCAAATCAGACCTTAGTATCGAAACCTAACTTCTGGACATGAGGAACTTCAAGAAATATGAATTAAAACTAAAAGAGGATGGAAGGAACCAAGAAGGAATTCTCTTACTTGAAATATCTTGAAGAAATCGGCCCCAATCCACCTAACTATGAATCTCCAAGTACCCAAAACTGGTATGGATGTCCGAAGGAGTCATATTTGGTCATGTGGGGACTACAATGGGGGGAAAGAATGAAAATTGAAGGAGTTATGAAAGATTCATTTTACCTCATCAAATCTGGTCGATTTGAGAAAGATTGATAAGGATCTTCCATATCTGCGGGGTATATGAGCTCCAAAGAGGAAAACGAGATACAGGGGGTGAGGCTGAGGTTTCTGTCTTCGAGTGGGAGGTTGAATCACCGAAAATAGTAAAAAACTAATGAGATATTGAATTTTTAAAAAAAAATTTAAAGAAGGAAATGGGCTTACGGGCAGACCCATTACCTTAATTAAAAACCCAAATCCATCATGATTTGGGATTTCTATGTGGTTCAAAAGGATATGGCGATTTTAATATATTATGGTATGCCAATTGGGAAAGTGGAATGGGTTTAAAATAGTAAAAATTGAAGGAGTTATCGAAGAATCAAAAGTTGTTTTTAAATCTGGATTTGGGATCACGGTTTGGCCTAAATTTTCAAAACCCACCATTTTCACCAAAATGAGTAGTAAACCCCCAAAACAAATCGGTAATGGAAATTAAATGAGTAATGAATTTAAAAAAAATTCATGGGTGTGACAATTATACCCACCATAAAACTTTCTGCCCTCGGAAAGCCACATCACGGATAATGCAAAAACCAAACCCAACTGAAAGGCATAAATGGACTCATTTGCTATGCTTCGCCCCCAAAGGTCAAAACACCTCCAGTGATCAATTAAGGAAGGAATACTTCACAACCAAAACATACACCTCATTACTGAAATTATCAAGCACATTCAAGATTTATCCTAAAACAAAACTCCTCAAACACTATCTGAACAAGGCTCAAGAAATTTACCCAAACAAACAAGAACATCGAACAAGGTTACACTTCCCTTGATATAACTAAACAATTGGGAAATCTCAAATCCCAACGTTTACTCAAGGAAGATGTATGTGGTTATATAGCTCTGAATGAGACTACCCACATCCAATCCAAGACCATGTACAAAAGTGAGTTACTGGTACAAGGATACACAAATGGGCTCCCCAACCATAAGAGACAACATGATTTTTTTTCGAGAAAGAATCAAGACACAAACAGGGGAGCCCCGAACAAACTCCGTAGTACAAGGGGTAGAATCCCATTAGGCATTTTCAAAATAATATACATGATACTCATAGTGGTTCTCCCCACCATAAGTACAATCAATCTTAACTGAACCATATGGGCCGGCATAGAAAAACCCCAAAACATAAAGTGTTGGGACGACAACACGGTTAGCCCGCGCAGTTTGGGAAACTGTGCTCTAACCATGTGGATCCTTATACCTACATGGTTTTATGGTGAATGATTACTCATAAATGTTCACTCAACATGTCTAGACAAATCCAAAACCTTTCCCCAAACCCAAAGGAAACCAAAGGGGAAAAGAAAGTCATTGGGAGATAACATGGGGATGAGGCACTCCACCTCTTTCCACCAAATGAGAACAAAAGAAGAAAGATGAAAACACCAAATTTTTAAACTATTACAATCTCTCATACTAAGAACAGTTCTTTTTTCAAGGTTAAAAACTACCGTGGGATTTCCTTTGACTACGTGCCAGCTTCTCTCTGGGACCTATGGCTGGAGCTGGAATGATTGAAGCATCTTCGGCCTCGCAGTTAGGATTTGGAAACCCCCGAATAGAATTTCTTCATCCGATGATAAAAACAACTACACGTAATCTGAGATGGGTTCACCCAGACATAACACACTCCAGAACTCACTTTACCCTAACTTTTAAATTCACTGAAATAAGGGTTTAGAGGATGCACTCACATCACACCCTGCTTCTTCGGGTGATAAACAACTGAAATAATGGACACATATAAACACCTTCCTCTAAAATAGAGGATGTCGAGATCTCCCAAAAGGAAAAACAGTTTTGAAAAAAAATAGACTCACATAATATTGTACAACTTCACCTTTACAATCAAACGAGCACGTGACATCACATCACGTCACCGAACAAGACCAAAGCGACTGAGAGAAATAATATAAGGAGTGGGCCTTATACAATATCACCAAATATCACAGCATTCCAGAAGTGTCCATAACAGCCTCTCATGTCCAGATTTCCCACACTGGTAGTTTAACATAAACCCCTTCTACGAAGAGACTATGAAGGACTTAGAGGCCCTCTTAGACAATATCTATACTGACAACCCCAGAAAACTTTCACCTTCGACGAATTAGGTAGCTTAAGAAACTATGATCTCTTTCAACCATCCACGAGCACTCTTACGCAACAAGAGGATCCAAAAAAACCAAGAAAGTAAATGGTGTAGACTCATTCCAAAAATCTCAAGAAAATATTCCTTACATTGATCAACTGGAGGATTTTTCTAATGGTGAAACAATCTGCATTGAACTTCAGTTGTGCACTAAATCTTAATGGGGTGTACCTTATCAAAAGCGAGAACCCAAGGACCCAACCAAGCTGGTCTATTGGTAAAAACATACCACAAAATAGATCCAAACTCATTAATGGAACCATCTTAATGGTGTCCCGAAACATATATCATAGGAGACTACTAACCGGACCTTTTACCCAGCTTTCCGACCAAACACAACCCCAAAAAAACAGTTCGAACAGGAGGGGTTCTTGGACTCAAAACATCCCACAACATCAACATTTTCAAAAACCCATAATAAAAACCATCCCAAACTATTCATCAAGAAAACATGTTTTTCTTTAAAACCATTTTTGAAAAAAAAAACGGTTCAGCGGTGAGCGTATTCACCAATGGTACCCCATGGGCCTCACACATTCATGTTTTTGTGCCACACCAGGCACCTTCCTCATATCCGTCCTGGAACTCATCCAGTCATGCCATCAACCATATATCATCCCATATAACCCCAGCCATGTGGTCACTCATGGAAATACCAAAGTTCAATGCACTGATTCTTTCCACTTTTCAAAACCAAAATGGTCAACCAACACAACATTCTTATCCAAACTGCTAACCAGGAGGTCGAAGCCAAATTACCGCATAAAAAAAACATTTCAGAAAGGCACAATCGCTCCAATGAAAACTCACATTCAATTTATTTACATCAATTTCAAAACATCTCATCCCATTAAAAAAACTTTTAATAGTTTAGAAAACTCTAATGGGAACACTTTTTCAAAACCAACTTCAATATAGTTTCTACTTTCAAAAGAGGTGAAAGAACACAATTTTCCATTTCAAAATAATTATGAATATTCAGTTCTGCCATTTCATAAATCAAACCATTCCATATTTATTCGAAAATCAGTTCACAAAAACATTACACTTCCTAAAACCAAGTCACTTTAAAACCAACGTTCCAAGATTTCAAAACTAAAGAACACCAGAGAATGCGAGAGGAAACTAGTTTCAGTGGGTGACTTGAACATATGGATGGCGGCCATATTCCAATCACTTCACTGACACATAGAGTGTTCTAGGGAATATCTCTAGCTCCACATGGCTTTCCAGACCCTGCGAGCTCATTGAGACCATTAACCCAGCTCTCTTTTCATTTCCCCTAATCATCATCAAACCAAGAAAACCAAAAGACGTAGAAAAATCCCCACTTCCCCTGGTGACTTGAATCATGAAATGAGGTGTGGTGATCAAGAACACTACCCATAACCAGAATTCCATGTCCCAACAATCATAACTATAGACTATCCCGACTATTTCCCAAATAACATGACTCCAATGGAGCGAACCTCCTCTGATACCATTTTGTCGCGAACCGAATCTGGACGCCACCAAAACCGGCACCAAACCTAGACCGTGACAAGTCCCGAAGGGCGGTCCCGATCCCCACTGGCAGGAACAAGTGCCCGGGTATCATAAAATGATAATTTGGAATGATTTACATGGGTTTATAAACTTAAAACGACAAAAGAATCCAATGAAACGAATCTGGATTTTTCAAACCAAATAATATTTTCCAAAAATTCAGAACTGAATTACACAATTTTAAAAAAAATTAAAAGACCATTAGAAAGGTACAAACCCATGAAAATACAGCCCATGAACCTCCACATGGAAATAGGCACCGCCCTCAAGCCATCTCCACGACACTCCATCACGATAGACCGCTAAAAAACCGAACCAAAGGCATAAAACCTGTACCCAAACCTGTGACATAAAAAAAGCAAGTCTACTTACACCCAAAGGTGTAAGTAGGGTGTGAGCAAAAGCCCAGTAGGATACCACCTCTATGAGATTCTATGTGATAAACATTTCATGACAAAAAGCATTGCATTTTTGTAAATAAGAAATGCTAGTTACAATTTTCTAAAGGATGAAATAATAAATGAAAACAGATTTTCATGTGAGATAATTTTAAAGGAACAACAATTTTAAAATAAATAACAAAGATACTGAATTTTCCAGCCAACAATACCATATACCGACGGTAAGTACAATGGATCTAATGAGCACAAGTAATAGGAAATAACCCCTAGGCACTAGCTAGCTGTGGGTCCCAGTTACCTCGTATCTCAGTGAGAGTAACCACAAAAAATATATGTTCTCATGCACGAGCCACTAGTAGGGATCATACCCATAACCTAGTGTTCCCCAATCATCATCATCATTGTTTAGTTAGAGTTTTAAGCGTCAATCTTGCTATGTGAAACTGAGGCCAAACCCCACGGATTCACTAGCATACTAGTACACGTCCACCCACCTAGATACCAAGGTTTTCCCTTTGTGCTCAAACAAGTTCAACAATCCAAGAAGTATAGTTTTTACATGAAAATATCAATTCCAAATCACACATTAACCAAAAAACCCATGTACATCACACAAGTCAAAAATTCCACTATTCATTCAAATGCATTTTGAAATCAAACTCACACCAAAATTCCCTACAACACTTTTCACATTTCTTTAACACTTACACAAATCCTTTAAACGATTTTATAAAACCATTACAAGATATTCAACTCACATAACAGCCCACACACATGTCACATAATACCCTTCTCACCTTCAGAATTCATTTTATCAATAAACTCACACGAAACATCCCACACCCGTGTTTCGCACACAAAACACAGTTTAGTAAAACATTTAGGCAATTTATAAAACATTCTAAAAATGTTTGACATCTCAAATCCCCACTTTACCATTCAAAAACCCACATTAGGTGAACACACTCACCCAAACAGTACATATACACCCTTTCCCAACATTGTTTAACAAAATAAAACATTTACAATTTTTATAAAATAAACCCAAGAGGTATAACCATTGTTTGCACACTTAACCCATTTCAAACCTCTCATTCAAAACCAAAATCATAACAATAACAATCCAAAACAGAATTTTCAGCCCTAAAACAATTATTAAAGAACCACCAAATGTTATAAAAATACATCAAATAATACCACAAAGATACACATGAAAAACAAACGTTTTTATAAATCTCCTTCAAAAAGTACAACACGGTTTTACACCTTAAACTCATTAAAAAAACCTCTTTTCAAGGCCCACATGATAATAAGGAATTAAAAAAACAGAATTGGCAGCCCCTTTCAAGACTAATAAATCACTTTAATATGTTATAAACTAAACCCAAACATTACCCCAAGAGTCACACATGAAAAGTACACAATTTCAAGCTAAAATACAACTAAAAATTAAATGTTTAACCAAATTCATCAAAAACAGTTTTCAAACCACACAAGACAGATTATAGACATACTAAATTAATAAAACAAGCAAGATAACTCATCATAAAATGGTTACACATGGAATCACCTACCTTTTGAGTTGAAACCCTCAAAACTTGGTACGAAACCTTAAGCGCACCAACGCCGCACCACATGGAATATAAATCCAGACCTAGACCACCAAAAATTGACCCAAAAGATACCAAATCAGACGTTAGTATCGAAACCTAACTTTTGGACATGAGGAACGTCAAGAAATATGAAATAAAACTAAAAGAGGATGGAAGGAACCAAGAAGGAATTCCCTTACTTGAAATATCTTGAAGAAATCGGCCCCAATCCACCTATCTATGAATCTCCAAGTACCCAAAACTGATATGGATGTCCGAAGGAGTCATATTAGGTCATGTGGGGACTACAATGGGGGGAAAGGATGAAAATTGATGGATTTATGAAAGATTCATTTTACCTCATCAAATCTAGTCGATTTGAGAAAGATTGAGAAGGATCTTCCATATCCGCGGGCTATATGAGCTCCAAAGAGGAAAACGATATACAGGGGGTGATGCTGAGGTTTTTGGCTTCGAGTGGGAGGTTGAATCACCGAAAAACAGTAAACAAACTAATGAGATATTGAAATTTTAAAAAAATAATTTAAAGCAGGAAATAGGCTTACGGGCAGGACCATTACCTTAATTAAAAACCCAAATCCATCATGATTTGGGATTTCTATGTGGTTCAAAAGGATATGGTGATTTTAATATATTATGGTATGCCAATTGGGAAGTGGAATGGGTTTAAAATAGTAAAAATTGAAGGAGTTATAGAAGAATGAAAATTTGTTTTTAAATCTGGATTTGGGCTCACGGATTGGCCTTAATTTTCATACCCACCATTTTCACCAAAATGAGTAGTAAACCCCCAAAACAAATCGGCAATGGAAATTAAATGAGTAATGAATTTAAAAAAAAATCATGGGTGTGACAACTTTGGCTTTATCCCTGAGTAAAAACAGTTTATTTTACTATCAAGATATCGCATGAAGTTTGGAGCATACCTTGCCAATCGAGTGAACTTTGCTTCATAAGCAGCCACTGAATCATCCTCCTGCCTCAATTCTAGGAACTGTTTTTCCATCGTAAGACAAACCACCATAGGAAAATATTTCTCAAGAAACATACCTTTGAATTTATCCCAGTGAAGATCCTCAATCTCATCACTATCCCTGATATTTTTCACCATCGACCACCACTGATCAGCTTCACCTTCAAAACAGTAAACAACAAGATTTACCTTTTGATGTTCTGAACACCCCATGTCATCAAAAATATTCTCCAGTGCTTTAATCCACCCTTCAGCTTGCACAGGGTCTGATGATCCTCTGAATGATGGGGGATGTTGCCTCATGAAATGTTCCACCACTGTCATGTTCCTCTGCGGTTGATCTGGCTGATCTCGTGCATGGATACCACCACCATTTATAGCCTGAGTCAATTGTGCCATCACTGCAACAAACTGTTCAGTTCCAATTCCGACCATCTCAGGTTGCTGATTAGGAAGGTTGTCTTCCTACTGATGTCGTCCCAACATAGCTGCTTTGTTTCCTCTGCGGAAAACCATTCTGAACACAGAAATATCTTAGGCGAAGCAACATGGTAATCTGTAAATGCTATATCATTTCAATCATATTATAATTTAACACTTTTCTATCTCCTAAAGTTGTCTAAACCGACCTTTTATACCAACTATAAGGCCCCTCCCTTAAACCTTACTTAATATTGAATTAAATGAATAATTCACATTGTGGATCTTTTCAGGTTTAGAGTTTTAGAGAATTAGAACATAACTATTACATCTCAAAAGATTACAAAGTAGACACTTCTACTAATTTTCCATAATAAAATAAAACTCTTAAATAGAAACATGTCTAGTTCCATGTTTTATATAGCATGACATTCCCTTGATCCCATCCTTGACCTTATTCCACATTAAGTCCGATGAAAAACATTTCAAAAAAACTTGGGGTGAGCATAAAAAGCTCAGTAAGGGATACACAAAGAATGAAAACTGTTAGTTTTTCAAAGATCAAGTAAACCATGTATACTCTATCAAAGTAATCCCTTCACCTTCATGAAGTAGCAAAAACTCTTCACTGAATAATGTATCATTACTTACCTTTTTGTAACAAAAGGATTACCATAAAACCCATATAAAGAACACATAACATATATAAAGGTAACATGGGACATAAACATACTTAAGTGGAATAACCATACGGTCGACTTCCACACATATCACTTAATGGAATAGCCATATGGCCAATTTCCATACAAACTTAATGGAATAGCCATACGACCGACTTCCATACCCAATGCATTGGAGGTTATAACATAACCACCTGTCCTGGTATTCATGGCACCACCCGTCATATGGTTTATCATGTAACCACCCGTTAAAATGTCCAAGTACCAATATAAAATCATAAAACATAAAACCAATATAAAGGAATGATAACATTTCCACATTTCAATCACAATATATCGTAAATATATTGACATAATAGAATCTTTTATCAAAACCATTTTCAATACCAAAATACATAAAAGAGAATATGGTATTTATTTTATTTTAAAAACATTACGGCTTGTTGAGAAAGCCAAAGACCAAATAATACTCGCGGCGGCGGAAAAGGTCGTTGTCACCACGTACATTAAAAAACAATCCTTTTTGTCGTTTAGTAAAACACTTTGTAGAAAAAGATTCTTTTGTATAAAAGTAAAAGTCAAAGGGGTTAATACACCGTATAAAAGAAAGTTGTGTATAAAACAAAATATTCCTCAATGAAAGTAGATTGAGACGAAGTCCCTTACCTCGGGTCCGACTTGACTCGATCATTTTTTAACGTCCTGAATAAGAAACTTGAGTTAATTTATACTTGATTAAGAACCTTTTTAAAGTTCATTATTCCTTTTATATCATTTATTTCCATGTTATAAACATTATGTAACCATTTATGTTAACAATGTTTGTTTTGTCGATATTTGGTTCTTAAGTCGAAAGTGGACTTCTTACAATTACATGTTGTTCGTGTGGTCAAAGGTTCTTTATATACAGAATGAAATTCCTTATTTGGATATCATATATATCATATATATACAGAATATACATGTATTTAAAATATTACATAATCATTTAGAGGTAAGAAATGAAATGCACCGTTCATGGAGACGGTAAGCCGTACGTACGCATGAACGCTACTTTCATTTCTTTGTCATATTAATGGAATTAAAACTAAATGAGAGGTATGTATATTTTAATTCCAGAATTATATTCATCATTTAGATATATCATTAATTATATATATCCATTATATACATGTACTTTTAACAGTACATTACATTTGGGGATAAGAAATGAAATGCACCATTAATGGAGACGGTAAGCTATACGTACACATGAACGCTACTTTCATTTCTATCTCATACATTAAAGGAAAGAAATAATAATGATATATAGTTATATAATAATTCCAGTATAACATCATATATAATAACATTAAATCCATCCTTTATATGTCCCGCGTATGGCATTAACGAATCACATCACTTTGAGGGGGCGGTAGTCCGCACTTCCTAAAATGAAGATATCGCATATACCCATAATGGAAGCCATAAAGGTAAGCCAAAAATGAAAAATACATAATCATAAGTAAAACATAAACATATTATATATCATATATAAATATAGTGACATCTTAATGGCCACCTTTGAAGGTGTTAGAAGAATGTTGAACAATCATCGTTTCGGGAGGCATAAATTCGCCATCCACTGAAACAGTATGTTTGTTAACCATTAGTTGTAGGTGTGTGTAAGTGTAGCTCGAATCCTTATTATAACAAAATACTAGTATATTTATGATACTGGAGTTGTTACAAAAGAAAATAATAAAAATAGTTTAGGGGGTTGGAGAAGCAAAATAAAACAAAAGGACTCAAAAGAAGAAATTACCTTAAAATCGGGTAACTCCCTTTGGTTTGAGCTCAAAGGCTTCCTTGGGAAGACTTCTGCCCAAAGTGTGGCTTGAAGGAATAAGAGAGGGATGTGGAGAGACAAAATGGGCAGGCTTTGTCCGAGCCAAAGGCTTTGGAAGTGTGGGTACGGTGGTAGAGGTGGGGACCTTTTATAAGAGGATAGGAGGGGCACTCTTGGAAAGTAAAGAAAAGTCACATTATTTTAAAAATGGTATTCGGATTTAAGAGGTCCCACATTGATTGATTTATAGGATAAGGTGATAAGGGTTCTAAATCCACCCATCCAACAGGTTTTGGACATGTTTAGGTCTTAGATATTACATTATCGTTCCATTTTATTTAAATCGTCAAATAATGAGGTCATCACTACATCATCATGATGTCATAAATAATTTAATTTATATAATGTCTAAAAATTATAAAAAAAATACTATGATGTAGGAAATACATTTAGATTTCCAATGACTATTTATAGTCAAAAATATGACTTGTATAACCTCATGTAAAAATTGTTTTAGTAAAACATCTCATGTGTGTGTCATTTTTACTTTAACATTAACTAAAAAGTTATTTATGTCATTTTCCAACCAAATTGGCTCCATGGGGTCCCCAAGTTGACCCATGGCTTGTCTTGGTCGGCCATGACACATACAATAATAGTAGGACATGTGTAAAGGTATTTTCATTTTATTATAATATCATTTTTTCCTTAGATTACACTAATTACCTCTAATCGCGATTAAAAACTTAATAAGTTACTATTCACCAAAAAATTATTTTTATCTCATTGAACCACATTTTACTTCTTAATGACAACCATGTATGTCGGATTTTTGAAATTAAAAACACCGAAGTGGTAAAATTTCATTTAAACGAAAAATCAGTTTTTATAAGTAGCACTTAGTGGTTTCATCAAAAATTGATGTTTTTCAGAAAAATACCAAAAATTCACCCTAAGCTATATTTGATATTCTGAATTCAAAAATGAAGTCTATTTTACAAAATTCACAACATATAAGTGGCATTAATTAATTTAATAATTAATTACCACTGTCAGAGAAAATAGCGTGTTTTTATGAAACAATAAGTATCAAAAGATTGACACTAGTTTAAGTCCGTTTTCAAAGTGAAATTAATTCAATGACCACTATTGGATTTAATGGTAAAAATATATTCTTATTTAACTTTAAAACCAATTCAAATGATAATCTAATCATATAAATAAATTAGATTAAAACGAGGTTTTGAATTAAAATACAACATTTTACACTATTCATTAAAAAATGAACTTTATCAGAAAGATACCAAAAATTTAGACAAAGTAAATTCTGATGTCCCGATTCTAAAGAAGAGTTATTTTTGGTCCAATAGAATTTATAAGATTGATCAAAACTATATTTAATGACGGTTCGCCGTCAAAAGGTGATAAGTGAACCCTTAGTGAAAATTAGGGTATAAATGCCTAAAATTGAATTCTTTCCGTATTTTAAGCCTTTATCTTTTATTGGGTAAATGTAAAAACATTTAAAAACTTATATAATCATATTTTAGTTATTCCTATCCATTCCCTCCAGTACAACAGCTACGTGTTAAATAACATTTAAAATAATATTATTTTATTACTAGTGTGCAACATAAGTTTTCAAAGAAAATCATCGTTGTGTATCGAGTACGCTATCGAACGTAGAAACCCCTTTTAATTAAAATTAATATTTAATTCGTAAATATTAATAAATATGAAAATTCTTTATTCTTTATTTACCTGGGATGTTACAATTATAGTTTTTCTAAAATATCAACCTTATCAATTTTATTAATTGCTTAATTTGTATATTTTAACCTCAACCATAGTAACATACTTTCAACTTATAATGGGTTATAATTTTATATATATTAGGGAAAATTATTAATTAATTGATGAATGATTCGTTTTTTATTATTATCTACAAATTCACATCCTATTTTAAAAAATTTATTATTTATAAATAATTTTAAAAATTATTTTGATAAAATATTATTAATGTGAATTTTGGTAAAATTCGTTTAATTTTATATAAGAGGTATAAAGATATTTTTTTAATATATAATATAATACTATTATTAATAAATAATAATATATATATACATATTAAAAATTCATATAACACATATATATATTTACATAAAATAAATTAAATATTTTTTAAATCACTTATTTTATTTTTTATTAATTGAATAAACATAGTATCATGGTTGTGAAAGCATTTAAGAAAATAATATAATACCTAATAACAAGTAAAAAATTTAAATTCTAAACATAAATTCATTATTTAAAAATTGGTAAAAAAATCCATGAAATGTTTTCTTCTTATGTAGACACAAAACATATAATAATTTCTACGAGTGTAACATTTTGTAACGTTCCTTTAATTAAATAATATATATGATAATTTAATGGATTGGTCTCTATTAAAAAATTTTATTTTGATAATATGGTGATAAGGATCTAATTATATTCATTTAATAATAATTTATATTATTACATTCAGACCATAAATATTGGTTTTTAAATATATTAACATGATTTAACCTTTATAAAGTTGCTAATTTTTTACATGTTAGTTATTATGAATATGTAAAAATTATTGGGACATATTTGAAAAATTTAATCACCATAATTAAAATCATTTAATCTATCTTATCAAATTTAAAAACATTAAGTTGAAGAAATTAATTTTTTTCATATACGTTCAAAAAACACGACATAAGTTTCCATTACAAAAAAATTATTACTAATAAAAAATGTATATATTGTTATCCAATGCATGGAATTAACGAATATATGAATTATACATTTTCTTATTGAATATATAAAATAATTCAACAAAAATAACTCTCCAATATTTATAATTTTAAATTTGAGAGATGAAAATTCCATCGTTGTAGAAAAATTTCCTTTTAGATAAATAATGTCTTACATGTTAAAATAATTTTATAAATAAATTAATGCATAAAATTGAAATAATAATTTAATTATTTATAAATATATGTAAGAAATAATTTTATTACAATTTAAAAAATATTAAATTTGAAACAAATTAATATTTTCAATAATCATAATTAATTTTCAATATTCACATGAAGAGTAAAATTTTCTGTGAAAAACTATAAATTCAACATTAGATAATTTTTATAAGTTTATTTAAATCAATATTTATTTTCATAAATTAATATTTTAAAAAGTGAAAAACTAAAATATAATTTTAACTCATAAAAATGGTTTTGATGAATTTTTCTTGAGTTGTATCACATTATGTAGAAATAAAATTCTTATCGACTGAGAATTAATAAACCTGTTTATATTGGGTTAGTCTAATATATATTTATATATGATTCATAATTTTTTTTATTAATATTCATTCCATCCAAATAAATGGATATATTATAATAGCCATATATAAAATTTCATTATTCGATAATGCTCTCTGTTGCATGACATACATGCCACTAAATATAATTATCATTATTAAAAATAAAAATATGTAACATTCCCCAGTCACATTAATAAATTATGTTGTTTTAATTTGGAATTGCGCTCAACAATAAAGGATCTAATATTATATTATTTTTTTTGAAAAACCTAATTCATAAAAATTGTTACAAAAACATGACTTTGAAAGGAGGAATATCACAATATTATGTTTACTAGGAAAAAATACATATACATTTCCCAAAAGGATATCCTCACTGGAATGTGAAAATATTGAAATTTAACATAAAAATAATATTTATACAATGGTGGATATTAATACATTAAATTTATCCTATTATAATGAATGATTATGGTAATGATACTAAGAAAAAACTCGTAAATCAATGAATAGTTAAAGGCTGATCAACTAATTTGAATGTATATAAATATGACGATATATATTTTTAATATATTCTTCCAAGAGATATTAAATTACTTTACCATATAGACTGTGAACATAAGGTGATATACATTCATCAGAGGTATAATCTCATTAATTAATCATTTTCTTTATAATTTATATGATATATCATGTTAATGAGAATTCGAGAAGTATTTTATATTCCAAAAAAACTAATATATTCATCTAAATGGACAAAAAGTTATATCAGGAAATTCCTCCAATAGTTACAAATTAATCATAAACCTAAAAAAATATTTATGATATTATAAAAAATATCCCATATTGACTAATCCTTGTTATGAATATACACAAAATTAATTTCTGAATCCTAATAAATTAAAATCAATGACAGTCGTGAATTTTTCAATATATTCATTTCAATAAAATAAAACATTAAAACTAAAAAATTATTCAAAATTGATTCACATTTTCCAATATTATAAGGTAATTTTTTTTCCATATATTCCAAAAAAAATTAAATTCTACAATGGTAAAATATATAAAAATTTAACCATTTACATAAATTACCTTAAAATTCAAAAATTCATATTAAAATCCTATATGATTCTAATATATAATTGAACCATTACCAATAACGTAAGCCATATTTTACTAAACTTATTTCCACATTCCTTATCGCTAAAATGTTCTAAAATGACCATTGTCTTTATATTTTAAATAAAAGTATTATCACGATAACTGGGGAATCACATTGGAATGTGGTAGGTGTTGGATCCATGTTATCGTTTGGATTGAGTTATTTACACACTACCTTGTTGAATGTGATAGTTATTCATCTTACTAACACGGTGACCTTTTTCTAATAAAATTTAACAAAACTCTTATAAGGTACAAAATAGTGTGTTAAATATTCAAAAAATTGCAACAACAAATAATATTTTATCCACAATGGTATTTTCATACGATTCAACAAACATAATAAAAAATTTTAATTTAAATTATCTAAAATAGTATCACATGATCTTTCAAACGGATAAATAATCCTCTTATTGATAATTGTTTTTCCAAAATTTCACTAGTCACCATTATAAACCATTATATAATATTTTAATTTTTTTAAATTACCCAATGAATCAGACATGATAATTGGATAACAAACTTGATAGATAAAACAAGACCATAAATATCTTAAAAACATATCATTGTCAATAAATTACATTTAAATAAAAACTATTATCTATATCTCATTGTCTAATAGACCATAGTTATCTTAACATTATATAATATGCAAAAACAAAATTTTATTTAATCCTTAATAGTATTTTCATGGAAAAAATCAATATAAGATTCATATTATTTAAAAATCAATAACATTAATCCTAAAAATATTATATTTATTCCATTGATCTTATGTTTATAATTAAACACATAAACTAATAATTGTATCAATAACTCCTTAGTTAATCACATTTGAAAAGAAATAATATTTTAAAAAAGTAAAAAAAAATATTTATAAATTAAATTAAAACAGAATTTAAAATATTCCATACATCCAAAATGAACTAAACATCATTAAATATGAAAAATACTATTAAATCAAATCAATAACCAATTTCAAGTTAACCAATTTTATCCCTTCTATTTCAATAATCTATTTATTAAATCTAAACAATATAAATTTTCATAGTTTATTTTATAATTAAACATTTTTTTAAAACCTCGTGAAAATTATATTAGAATGAAACATAGATGATTAATCATTGCTTTATAAAATATATCACTGATATAATTCATAAATCCTTTTACATTAACACATCAATGCATTAGTTAATTGATTTTTATAAAATAAGTTATTCTCAAGTATATTAGTTATCCTTTTGATTAAGTCATTTAAAATAAAACATTCCATAGTAACACACAATATACAATGAAATATAAACGATAGATCAGTAATGTATTCATTTATCTTCATATAAATCTTTATTTTCCTCTAAAATTAGATAATTCTTGAATTTTATTTTTAAACTAAAAAAATCATCCCATTTTATAAATTCATTTCTTTATATGTATCTTCCAACATTCTCAAAATGATTGAAATTGTGTCTCTACATCTATATGGACATAAAAAAACCAAGTGTTCTCTTATTAAATTGTGTCAGGAAACACACCTATGTAGAGGTTATAAATTATATAATTAGATATCTGAATAGTCATAATCGAAATGTATAGGATTATATAACTTCATTCTTTTGGGTCATCAAGTGGTAAATCATTACATTTTTTATGGTTAATATATATCTTTTAGGTTTGAAATGTTTAGTAAAACGAAAAATAATTTTCTGGTAAATAATAGTCAATGTTAGGGATCCTGAAAAATAATTTTTATCATAAGTAAATTCTGACAAATTTTATTCAATGTGTGACACCTTATTTTTGACATAGGATATTCGTGATAATTATAAAAACATTTTGATTTAAACATGTAAAAATACAATTCCATAATAGTATCTCTATAATTTTATAATCATAGTATCCCAATGATGACAAAAACATACTATGATAACGTCTATAATGACCCTTTATTTTCATACATTGATAATAAACATTTTAGATGAATATTCAAAAAAAAAATATAAATTATCAAATAATATATGTATAGAATAGTTGAAAACATGGTTAGATGAAAAATGAATTATACTTTTCTAAAACTTACTTCACAAAAAAACCTAACTGGAAACCATCTTAGAAATTTCATAAATAATACCTATATTCATAACCATGGAAAATTAAAATATTAAAATCAGTGATTTATTATTGATACTATAGCATAACAATGGAGATATACAATATCACATGATATTAAAATTATTATATGAATATGAGAATATGAGATTATTATAAGAATACCATATCATGTTTTTCATAGATAATAATGATGAATAATGGAAATCTATAGTTATTCGTAAGACATGATTCATACTGTAATCAATGAAAATGAGTCCCATGATCATAAAAATATTATAAATCATGATTTTTATTAATACAAATAAGAATAAAAATTCATCTCTATATAATTAATAATCATTTCCAATACAATCACAGTAGATTGGGTTTACTCCCTAAACCATCCTAATAGTCATGGATCACTCCCAAATATCTCATAGATGATAGAGTCATACATTAAACATGAATTACATTCTATTCCGTTCATGATTATATCATGAGTTATATATCTTTTCCAAAATCCATTGAGGGGAATAAAAATATGGGTACATATATAATATAATGAAAATAATACAAATGTGTTCTCTAATATTACACAATATCCATGTTACATATCATTACAAATATAAGGGTACTCTTTAACAATGTCACTGTTTTTCTTTTCACATTGCCTATATAGTGTTGAGAATGAATTGAGTGGATATCTATAATGGAGATGTTAGAGATATGTTCCACACTTAGATTTAATCGGGTTTTTCTTTACCATGGATGGGTTTTTCACGCCGGGTAACTATGTTACATGTTGTGTGAGTGTTTCGGTCTCAATTTCAAGGATGGATTAACTCTATAAAAGGTTATATAATGTGAAGATATTTTTCACACCGTAACTATTTTAAATTATTTATTTTAATATGAGGTGATGAGTATCCTAGTGTATGTGGGACTTTGATAGCTAAACATTGTGTAATCGGTTTACACATCATCTAAGGGTCCGCATAATTTCTTTTAAACTAGGTGTTGTACTGTTTTTTAGCTATTTATACATACAGTCATCCAATTAACACTCTGAAAATTATATGGGTATTCTGGGAGACTCTTACCATTGAAAAATGTTCTGATCAGCATTCAATAATCCTTGAAGATGTGGGGCATCACTCTTGGTGAATTATCAATCCACATAATTTCTTTCATTGATAATTGTAAATCACATTGGTTGAATTCTCATATATTATAGTCTATATTGGCTTTGATTCATGAATTCTTCTAGATCTATTGTTCTATCTTCTTATCAGATGTCATTTCATTAATGGTCGTGGTGCAGAGGGCATTCGTTCGTGAGGTATATGAGTTTCCACAATTATGTCAACCAAATTTATTAGAAAATAAAATTAATCATGTGATGTGGATTTGATTCTATGGGATTCATAGATATTTATGGGTATACATTGTTGGTTGATGTCGTTGTGGGCATGCGTTACCCATGTTTTGAGGTTGTTGATTTGATCTGTAGTCTTTGTTGATGAAAATTTTTATTGATTCATTATAAAATTATTTATACAATTTATTGGCATGATTGATTATTGTGTGTTGAAAAAGTATTTTTAATAAAATTGGTTTTCCCTGATTGTTGAAAAATGAAATGAATAAGGGTATTAGAAAATAATTTAAAAGGATTTGTGAAATTGAAGTGAAATGATTTCAAAAACATTCATATTATTTTGAAAATGATAACATGTGTTACCTTATGTAATAGGTGTATGATTAGCTAAATACCATCATCCATTTTGTGGGTTCACATTATGTGGTGGCCACCTTGTCCTTGAGTGTATACTATTATCTCAATGTACGTATATGATTTTGGGCACTCTCTTTTTTAGGGTGTCTCTATGACATAATTCTTTTTGTGAATTCTTTTTTTGGAATTAATTTATTTTTTTGATATTATTTCATTTCATGGGACACTGGAAATAATTTAGTGTATAAATATATATATATATATATTAAAACACAAATCCAAACATTAATTTCACTTGGCATTGTCTTTCCCTGTGCTACATGAAATAATGGTTTCAATTGTGCTACACGAAATACCGACATGGTCTGCACTACCCACAACATCAACATGGTGTATGTTACATGATAAATTATGTATTGTTGTAGAATAATTTTATAATATTTTATAATGATTTAATTATTTACAAGCCATTAATCATAGTTATATGAGTATGAATACAAACTTTGGTATATATTTTATAATGGATTTATTGAAATAAATCAATTTTAAAATGAAATATATAAGTTCTGGTAAGGTCAAATTATGGTTAACAATATTATGAACTATAGTTATTGTACTTAAAAGTTATTGGTAAATTCAATTTCATTTTTTTCATGTAGATTATGATACCTTGATACCATTTTATATGTGAATATTGTGACAATTTGATCTCTTTTCAATATTGTTTCTATTAATTCTTCCTTTTTTGTAATATTATGTTATATATTTCATGAAAATTCATGATTATTCTTATAATATGGATATTGAAAATTTATTCATATATTAGTACAATTTATTCTCTTCATTGGTGTATAATAAATTTATAAATGTGTTTTTATGAAATCCAGACATTACATTCTATTCAGTCAGAAATTTGTCTTCCATTAAAATAATAATTTTTAAAAAGTTGTTTCCATGAATATTATAATATTCTTCTTTTATCATCAAATTAGTATTCGTTCCTTTGAGTATTTTTTCAAACTTTTCAAAGGAATACAATCATATCTCTCTGGAATAGTCATTTTTCATAACATGTTGTCATGAAAAGAGAATTTTATTATTATATTTTATGATAGGTACAAATTCATCTCCCATAATTCCATAGATGATTTATATTAATTTTTAATGATAAATATTTTTGATTATTATTTCAAAAATATATAAAAAAAATTTCAATTTTTTTTCCTTATTATTTAAAATGTAAAAATTGAAAATAGTTTTAAAAATGTTTTCAAGATTATTTTACAATTTTTAAAAGAAAACATATTTTAAAATTTTTTCATGCCTCATTTATAAGTTTTTATAGTATTTTAAGTGAAATGGTTTTCCATAAAATTTCAATCGTAATTCATATGTTTTAAATTATAGTGGTTTTCAAACAATTTTTAATATTTCTTTATATGGTATTAAATTATATTCAAATAAATATTTTTAATCAATTTATGAATATTATTTTATATATTTTCATTGAATTTTGATTTCAAAATGATTTCATGTCTTCTTTATATGATTTCAAGTAATTTTCAAGGAATTTGTTTTAAAATGTTTGTATGTAATAAAAATCATTTTGAAAAAGGAAATTATATTTCCCTCATGAATTTTGACAGATATTGGAAATATCATTCCATCTAATATTACATCTATTGGTGTTACTTATGCCTTTCTAGGAAATTATTTAAAGGATATATTTATATTATGTATTATGAAACTGGTTATTCTTAATTACATGATCATTATAAAATCCATTTCACTTTCATGTGTTAAAAGTTTATGTAATCTATTTCACTTCCATGGGATATGAATTTTAGGAAATCATTATGAAACTAGTATATATTTCCACATGTTAGGATATGTCTATGTTTTTATGATACACATTTCGTTGCATGGGTTGTGATATTATTATTTAATATATTATGGAATATGAATGTATGATTTCATTATTATATTTTTGGGACCTATATATCTCTTTATTTCATTAGGTATAGATTTATATCCCATTACATAGACTAAGATGGTCTTCGGAACAATCCTTGACAAATAACATGGTCTGGGAGTAAATCATGACTACCATGATGGTATGAGTAATGAAATAATTCTACTAAGATGGTCATAGGAGTGAAACATTAATTTAATAAATGTATGGGGATTGAACCTGTACTACCAATTGGGTCTTCACACCAATACCCAGGATACTAATGATATCATATTATATGATTATGTGTCTTCCATAATTCTATTTCATGTTTATATGTTATTATCTACTGAATTATGTTCTTTATTTAATATTCATGCCTTATAAACTGTCAATATTAATTAAATGATTCATGTATATGATATATGATATACAGGTTGTGATCCATTATTTTCATTATCATGTTCTCATAACCATATACTCATGATTATGACTTTATGTCTCGATTTATTTACACATACTGAACTAATGGGCACAACCCTTTCTTATGATTTCATTCCATAAGTAAGGAATAGTTTATTTACATAGAATTAATATAGGTGAAGATATATAATATAGATATTGTATATCATTAATGTGGATAGAATATTATATTTCATTGATTACAAAGAAGCAAAACTATTAATATCCCCATGCATGTACTTATGTATTTTACAGAATAGTAATCTAAAATGATGTAATATCCATGTATGTAAAACCTTTTTAACTATAGTTGATATCAAATTAATAGTTTAGTTAACCATTAAAAAATTGGATGATAAAACGTTTTTGTGAACCATATGTTTATTTCAAACTATATGTCTAGTCTTGTCCATAAAGATATACAGAATGATGATTCAAAATTTAAGAAACTGTCAATGAATTTTGTAAAAGGATATGGTGAGTGGTTTCCAAGTAATATATCCATTTCTAGATAATAATAGTGGATGTGGCTCTAGCAAATATATTACATAGAGTAAAAACTCCAACATGATGTTTTAGACCTGACTCGAGGTAATTAGTTACACGATAAAAGATCTTTATGAACAACTAGTTTTAAAATCTTGAGAATATGCTTTAGAAATTCACAAACACTTCAAGAACCATTATAAATTATTTAAATAATTATTGAATATGAATAAAGTATGATGAACCTTGGGTGTAATAAAATAAATAAGGTTTCATGATATACATCCCTTATAATTAAAACATTTTATATATATAATATTTTATACTTTGATAATTAATGATCAAACTGTTCATGTTTTAGTCAGTGTTGGGAAGGAAAAGGGAATTGGATTATGATTGAATTTGATGGATGATTTTCCAATGAGAAATCAAGCGGGATGATCAGTTGAGTGAGTTATGTTGTTATTACGCCTAATATATTATTATTATTGTACAATATTACCATCTTGTTCCTTACACAACTATCAGAATAATGAGCGATGGGAATGAAGGAGTTCACTAATATTTCAGGTAATGGAAACCATAGAGAATATAATATCTTTTTTCCTTTATATCAATCATTTTGAATTTATAACCTAAGTGAACATATTATTTTAAGAAGAATATGTTTTGACAATGGAAATGAATGGGAAAAAGAATATGATTTTAGGAATTAAATGTATAGTTCAGTTAATGAAATGGATTAGAATGGTGGCCTCAATAAGACATCATAGAAGGTTAATTTGTTATGTGTGGGAGGAAATAGTCATTATGAAACCAAGTTTCCCAATATTAAATCTCTTAATGGTGAATAGAAAGGTGGTGAATGTATATGTTATATTACTAATGATGAACATGCAACAATTGAAATGTGAAAAAAGGTATTATATAATAAAATTAGGAAATATTGTTAATAAAATAAGTAAAACGTGTAACAATCTTAATTTTTATGTGTTTGGAATAAAATATAATGTTAACTGGATGATGAAATATACATAGATTGTTATACTTGTTATTTTTTCTTAGTATTAACATTTTCATGATGAATGTTCCTAATGGGCTGCTGAACTGATTTAATGGAAAAGTGACATCTTTGATAAGGCAATGTAACCATTAGTATGATTCTTATGTTATGATTATATTGTTATTAATATATAAATTAGGTGGTACTAATTAGATTGAATAAAATTAAGGACATGTTGATAGCCAGCTCATGCTGTCATGGATGATGTTTACAACTTATTATATTTATGGATTATATCTAGTTATATGTGGATTATAGAAACATGAATGTTTTCCAAAATGATTTATGGTAATTCAGGTTGTTACCATATTCGGAGAGATATTACCATTTTGACAATCACGTGTTTGGAATGTCAAAACCAATAGATACTTTTTCATATATGGGTGAACCAATTTTGTGATGATTTCAGGAATTTGTTTCTAGGCTATTGGATTTTAATCTACCAGAAGGTATATAAGGTTTACCATTCATGAAATGTTTTTGTTAATCTTCAGAGTAATTATTTATGAATTGAGTTTTTTTTTGAAATCTAGAATCAAAAAAGATATTTATTGATTAAAAAAATATCATGTTTGTAAATTATATTTTTAAAATTATATTAGTGTTGTATTAAAAATTTACATTATGTATGTTGGGATACAACTAATCACGTCCATAAGAAAATACGTCTTAAGCCCATGACCAAAGGACAATATTGTTATCACACATACGGTGGTCCTACACGATTTCATTATCAATGAATCATTATTTTTAATGAATATTTATTTTTTAGAAATCATTAGTATTCATTTTTAATTTCCAGTATTAATGTATTAAAATTTTTTAATTGTATGTATAGTTTTTGATATGTTGTTATGATTTTTATAATTTGATGGGCCTTACGATCTAATAATATTTTATTTTAGAACTTCATGCATCAAAGTTATTTGTTGGATGTCCATTACATAATGTAATAGAAGACATTGAAATTGATAAAATCAAAAAAAAAAGAATGAAATATTATTTATTGAAATATATAAATTAACTATATTTAATTATATTATTGGTAAATTAAATAATTACTAAATAGTAGGAAAATAATCAAAATAAAATGTATTTTCTTAATATCGTAATTTTTTTGAACTGATGGCTTAGTAAGTCATCACAGATTTATTACATGGAGGCCCTATACTTTTCATTGACAAATCACTTGTTTAGGATTAACGACCTCAATAACACCCTATAAATATTTACTATTTTTACCCATGTCAAATAATCACTCCAAACCTATTTTCTCCTATGTGGGAACATATTTATATGATACTATGGGTAAAATTTATGGCTCCAAAATCCTTTTAAAATTATATTTTATTATTCATTTTTACAGTGTGGGTTTCTATGAATGAATCGTTCATGTATTAAAACATTGATAACCTAGTTTATTTAGGTAGAGGGGTATTTCATTTTAATGTTTGTAGAATCTAACACGCTGATATTTTTTGAATTACCATTTTTCTATTTATTTTATCATCTTGATATTTTTCATTTCACATGAAACATCAAATAGTTTTTTATGTATTTACATATATACTAAAAATTTAATTAAATAATTCCTTTGAAATGACTCATATGTGGCTTTCAATACCCAAAATATTGACTTTTCCTTCTCTCCACACAATATTGAAAATGCTTGTTCAACTCACAACACTGATATAGAAAAAGTTACATGCAACACCATGTTTCAGAAAAGTGACATTTTATTATATTTTTTAAATTATATAATTATAACTAGGACATTAAACATAGTGTTATGGATACTAATAAATAATTTTAAAATATTTTTTTGGAATTATTTTATAAAAATAAGAAATATTCACAATAAAAGATAAATTTTTCGGTTAATTTGTTATATGTTTTAAAATAACTTGAACAACACTTCAAGTAATCCTATGAAAAATAATAAAATTTAATTTTTTCACATCTAGAAATTTATTTTTAAAAAATAAACATCATTTTTTATTTTATAATTCCAAAGTTATATTTCGGTGTTTTTTTGGGATTTTTCCAAAAACAACATTTTTAATGAATATTGATAAAATTATTTCCCTTGGAAAACATCAATTTCCATTAAATAATTATTAATATAAAATTATTTAAAATATTTAAGGAAACATTATATATATTATAAATATATTAATATAATTTTGTTCGTTAGAATCAATTTCACATTGAAATAGAATATATATACATAAGAAACTTTTGAACTTCTATCTACCATAAAAACTAGTAATATCGTCTCCTCTATGGGATTTGAATTAATAATAATTTTTACTAATTTGGGAATTTAATTTATTATGAAAAAAATAATCCACTGTAATCCATATAATATATATAATTAAATAAAAACATATTTTTTTACACAAAAATATTTGTAAAAGTGATAAAATAATTTATAACAATGACTATGGTCAAATTAAGAATAATTAAGAACTAAACCATTCTCTTCAAGAAAAAATCACCAATACACATCTTCAAACCCCATTTAATCTCCATGTCAAGTATATAAACCATCTGTTATGGATTTATGTTCTTTTTTTCCTTTTTCAGGTATGAACTTGTGTACAACTATCATGTTTTAAAAAATTCGAAGTGTATCCTTTTCCTTACCTATAAAATACCATGACCTCTACCACTTCTCCACAAATCTAGAACATATCAGGGATAGACAATTTATGCCAAATATAATTCCCAAAATTACTCCCATTCTCCTTGAAGCATAATTTTTGGTATAAAGTCTTCCAATGTATCCTTTTGGCAAAAACCGAAGGGTGTTACCCAATTAAAAAGCAACACATTTCTCTCAAGCTCTTTTCATTTATTTTTCATTCTCCACCAACTACAATATCTTTACTATATTATTTAATAATAACAATATTATCATAAATATGTAATTGTTTTTTTATATTAAGGAATTTATCTACACTTAATCAAACATCCATCAAATTGGTAACAAAAATAAAATTTATGTTTACGATGAACTACTCACTCAAAAAACGATTATTGATCAATTTTTCATTACAAAATCTCAGGGAAGAAATTATGATGGAAAAAGTATTTATATATTTCATATATTATATTTATTATTTCTTTGGGATTATTTATTCCATTTTATAACACATGCATTTTTTACATTCTATTTTGGGATAACATAATAATTTCGATTTTGGAAGTGTGATCTACTGTCCCCACAAATTGATACGTTTCAATCAAAAACTATAATATTTGTATTTTCTATGGTCATAATGATAAATTTTCAATGATATGTTTATACACATATAAATTTGAATTTATTTCTTTCAACATTAATTTTATATTGGAATAGCGTTCAAACGTACATACAGGTTACTTTCTCAATGAATAATGTAATAATTTTGATACATATATAACAAATAGATTATATATATATATATAAGAAATTTATATCTTGGTTCACATTTTGTAAATTTTCACATATGTATAATGACCAATGATGTAACAAGTAATGAAACATGTGAATAATTTTGAAAATATTAACCAAAGTGAAATCATAATATATAATGGTTAACAAGTAGCTAATATAATGTAATAATAAAACATTATATAGTATTATATATTATAATATAGTTCTATAATAGATTTAAACTAAATTTATATTAATATTATTGGTGGTTTGAATGATTACGTCGATAGTCAAGACACTTTGTGGGGTGATTTTATCATAGTATTTATTTTTGTGAGAAACATACTATGTTATCATCTATTTCCTTTGTGTGGGGTATTTATTTCCCATGATTGTATTACATTTATCATATAATTAACATTATTGGTATTTAGATATCCGTTTTCAAGATCATTCTTCCATGGTAAATAAATTTTAAACGTTACTAAATATGTAAAATAGTTTTGTCTCAACATTTACTCATTGAGACTAATGCTTTGTTATGGACTTAAATTCTCTTAGTGGTTTATATACATAAAATTTACATTTTTTTTGTGAATTTATTTATTTTTGTTAAATTTAAGGCTTCATAAAATATACTCTTCTTACATGTCGAGTATGATCCCACATTAGTATGTTTTAAATGTTTATTTATACAATTTTATATATTTTCCTGATATTTAGTGTTTATGCCTAATTTGATGAAATATTGGGGTCCATATCTCTATAAAAGTAATTATTTTAACTATAATATATTTAATAAATATTTATTCATATATTTTTACCATTTTATCCATTCTTTGGTCTATAATATATTTAAGATTATATTTGATGAATGCATAAATTTTCGTTCTTTTTTTGTCATAAATCAGAGTTCAGTTAATATTATTTTTTTCAAAAGGGGTTTCTATGAATAATATATTATTCTCAAATGAAAATTAAATTATATTCTTAATGTGTTTTCAATTGTCAATATTTTCAATGGATTCTGCTTATTGTTTACTGAATGAGGTATTTTTTTATCCTTTTTATCATTTAAAAGGAATGTTAATTTTACCACATGAAACATGTATAGATTTATCAACCTTCAGTTCATTGGATATTTATTTCGTCATTAATGGTTACTTTTTATTAAAATAATTTAAAATATATTTTCAAATATACTATTTTGAATATGTTGTCAATCTTATTTTATAATATTTCAAGGATAATTTTTTTTCAAAATGTTTTCAAAATTATATTATATGTTTTAAAATAACGTGGTATTCAAAATTATTTCAAGCCTCAATAATAAGTTCTCATAGAATTTTAATGAAAATAAATATTAAATAATATTTTCATTCATATTATTTCATGTAAAAAATTATTCTAATCATTTTCAATAATTCATTAGAATTTATAAAATGGTTTTTTCCAAGAAAAATGTTTTAATATTTTTTGTATATTATTTTATATGTTTTAACAGAAAAGTGTTTTTCAAAATGATTTTGAGTCTTCCTTATGAGATTTGATTGTATTTTTTTCAAGAATTATTTTCAAATTTCTTTATGTAATTATAATATATTTTGAAATAAATAATGCTATTTTTCTCAAGAAATTATGTTGATGGATATTTAAAAATTACATTCAATCTAAGAAAAATATTATTGACGTTACTCATGTCCTTCTAGGATGTGATCTAAATGATCCATTAATATTCATTCTATGAATGTGTTATTATTAATATCATGGACTTTTTTAAATAAGTTTCTATTTCATGGTTTACATGTCTATCAAATCAATTTCTCTATCATGGGTTATGCTTTCGATGAAAGATTAAGAAACCTATATCTTTTTCCAATGGTTATGATATGGTTACATGTTTATGATACCTATTTAAATTCACAGGGTATGATAATATTATTTATGATTCTTTTCATATATATGAATGATTTCATTATGTAATGGTAGGGACGTATATATCCCTACAATATATTGGGGAATGTTTTTTATCTCATGAGATGGATTGAGATGGTCTGGGGAATGAACCCTGACTACTAAGATGGCCATGGGAGTGAACCATGACTTTCAAGATTTTATATGGGGTGATGTAATTCAACTAATATGGACATGAGAGATAAATATGACTACTAAGGTGGTATATGGAGTGAATCCATACAACCATGATGGTCTTGGCAGTGATGTCTTGGCTAATGTAGAAATCATATTATATGCTTATATGTCGACTAAAATTTAGTATTATATACATATATTATTTTTCCATATCTTATGCTATTTATTATCATAATATTAATGCCTTATGAAATTCTAATATACTTGATTCATGTATATAACATTTTATATGAAGGGTATGATCATATATTTTCACGATCACATTCTTATACCCTTATATGAATGATTATACTTATATATCTTCCATGTTTACCCATACTAAGAAATTGGTCCCACCAAATTATTATGTTTCCAATCCCCATGTAATAAAGAAATTTTATAGGTATATGTAATAATGGTGAAGATATATAGGATTTACATTGAATATCATTAACCAGGATAAAATATTTTGATGCCATGTTTCCAAAGATACTTAACAATTAGAGGCCTTGAGTATTTATTTTTGTAAAGCACTGAATATTTATATAAAATGTTATAATATTAAAATATTTTAATTCTAGGTCTCTATTGTCCCCCTCGCCCTAGAGTGTATTTCGTTGGGGTCAAGTACTATAGTGCATTGTTCATATATTTTTTTGTATGAGTATCTAATGGATAACTGTTTCCATTGTATTTTGATGCATGTGCTTCTAATGTTTTTTATTATATCATGTATATGTATTATTTTATCCCTGATATGAATGTTGATTATTTATAATGATGATATGTAATCCTTTAATTTTATATTTATATACCTATTTTGGTTTTAGAAATGTGATAAATGGGATATATTTAGCATGATTTCTATAAAATAAGTTTACTTATTATCATTCCATGTTTTATTTAAATAGAGAGTACAATAATTTTTATTCAAATATATAATATGGAACTCAAGTGTGGTAAACTATTGATCATGTTAGCTTACACCTTATGCACAAAATTTATTGTTCGTAGACCATTGTATGTATTCTAATATATGGAATTTCAAGGTGTCGTAGTGGCATGGTGAGGTTTCTAGTAAGAATAGTTATGCAGTTTGTGGTGTGATGGTGTCAGTTCGTCTATTCCATATCATGGAGTATCTATTTGGTTTTGGACCATTATAGTTGGACATGTATCATAGAGTTTTTTTCTGCCTTTACAGTCAAATGTTTATATAGTGTTTCTTACAGAAATCAAATATAATTATTGACCAACTCTTATTCATTATTTCTTCAAGTATTTCTATGCCATGTATTTTTTTTTGGGAAACATTGTTCTCTAAGGTTTGTCATTCGATGCTTAGGTGATTGTCCCAGACAAATGGCGATTGGGTAAACCCTTCTCTAATTTAATAGTTCGAGTCAGTTGGTAGGTTTGAGAGAAACTCTTGTCACTTCATCAATTTTTCGTATCAAATTAGGTCTTCTACTAGAGTCCGTATAGTTGGATCTCTATTAGAAAATTGAGAATATTGTTGGGACTATAGTTTTATTTTTCCCTATATACAAGGAGATCTCTTATCATGATGGTACACCAATTACAATGTTAATGAAGGATATATATCTAGAGTTTTGAGTTTTGTTTTATATATTAGTTTTTATATGTGGGTTTACTATTTTATTTTTAGATTTACCCATGTTCTGATCATTCCTTTTGTTTATTAATGTGGTTTTATGCCTTTGAAAGAACTTCTAAAATTACCTACAATGTTTTAGTAGATCCCCCACAATTAAATCCTAAATTTTATCATAATCTAAATGAGACTATCATACAATCATTTTGAATTGTTGATCACGATGTTCCACGCACTCAGAATGTGGTCATTGAGGTACATCTAGGAGATTGAGGACATAATGATTGATCGTATGAATTCATCCATGAGAATCCACCATCTATTGAATGAATGAACGATCATAAAGAGGTAGAGGAATAGATTGATATGATCAATCAAATATTCTACATCCTGGATTCACATAGTAATATCATAGTACAGTGTGAAAAGTTCAGGAATAAGGGACGTGGAAGGCGACTATGGGATTATATTTCCATGGAGAAAGATAGATGGATTTGTATTCAATTTGTTTTAAACCCCAATTCATCAATTTATTTTTCCTATATTTTCTAATCTTGGAAATATTTTTGGAGATCTTGTCTTTACTTCCAAGAGATCATTCGATGTTAGAATACACTAATAAGTTTTCTGATATTTCCCATTATTCTCCAAATATGTCAGTTAATGACAAGTTGAAGAATATTAATTACTTGTATGGTTTTCAATACGATATCATATCACTGGTATTGATGTTTAAATGTTATAAATATTTGGAAAAGTAAAAATGATCTATATGGGATGATATTTATTTGGAGTTCAATGTTGGTTTTCCCAACTCTTATATTCTATCTATTGGAAGCCTTAGTTGTGTGATTGGGAAAAATAGGAAGTGGAAATATCCTCAAAATAGTTGTGGTGGAGGGTCTCAGTAGAGTTCCTTCACTACACTATCTACAATATAAAATAGTGTGCCTCTATCATGACATCATTGTGTCTGGGTAAAATACACAATCTGTTTTTTTTCCTATTCTTATAATGACATGATACAATTTCTGATGTGTTGGCCATTTAAATTTATTATGTCTGGGTATGAACATGTCTCATTATAGTTTGGGTTTATCAGTTACAAATGAGAATATGGTTCAATCATAAGAATTAAAGAGTATAAGGCTCTGTATATAGACTTTAGGAGTGAAGCACTTTCACAATATAAGATGAGTGTCTTAGGGAAAGCAATGGAAATTTGGAAATTGTGAGCTGTAGTATTGTTATTTCATCATCAATAGAAATTACATTATTTGATATGGGTTCCTCCCACTCATTTATATATATAACTTTTTTATATTTTTAAACATCCAACAAAAATTATTTCCTCTATAATGTAGTTTGAAACTCCTCGTGGATATAAGATATAGGTGGGGATTTAGTGACATTATTCATTTAGGGTTCTATATGCAATGCTATTATGTGATTTTTTCACTCTTAATATATATATATTTCACATCATTATTTGTGTGGATTGGCCTATTGGTAATCAGGATGAGAATGACTGTTATCACCACCATTTATCCTTTCTTGATGGAAATTATATCTCTTGTGTGTTTCAAGGGGTGTGGGTTCTGAGATCAGGATGTTTTGGGCCTTCCCTCCCAGAGTTGAGGTGTTTTTTGTCTAATATTATACATTGGCCCAATGTCCTTAATAATATTGTAGACCTTACCAATGTTATTGAATACAATTTTGATGATTTCCCAAAATAATTATTTGGTAATAATTTATATACATATAGTTATAGATTCATTTTTACCTGATGGTAGGTACAACATATATATTGATACCTTATTATCATATAAAACCAATAGAGCTCGAAGAGCATAAGAATAAGTTGTAAGAATAGTTAAAATATGATTCACTAACCATAGTGTTTCTCCTTGGGAATCACCTATTCTCTTTTTAATGAATGAAGATTATTCACTTTGGATGTCTATGGACTATAGGATATTGAAATATGTATCAGTTCAGAACGTATATCCTTTTCCTCATATAGATCAATTTTTTTATCTATTAAAATGGGAAAATTGGTTCTTAGAGATTGATCATTTGTCAGATTATCATCAGCTTAAAGTCCAGGAGTATGATGTACTAAAGACAACATTCTGGAAAAGATATGACTGTTTTGAATATATTGTGATTCATTTTAGACTGACTAATACTCATATTGTTTTTAGGTATTTAATGAATAATATATTATAACATTATCATAATTATTTTGTTGTACTGTTCATGGTTAATATTCTAGATTATTGAAAATATGAGTGTGGTAATGAGCACTATATGTGTTTGGATTTGAAAATTCTTAGAAGTCACAATTTTTTTAGAAAAAAAATCAAAATGTAGTTTATGGATTCAACAAGGGATGTTATTTTGGAAAATGAAAAAGGAACAAGTCTTCTCAGTTGATCTAGAGTATGTGAAGGATGTTTCATCATGTATGGATGATGATAATGTTTTTATTATTCGGAGCTTCCATGGTCTTCATGGTCACTATCTAAGGATTGTTAAGGATTTTTCCAAGATGTAATTACATTTGGATGATCATACTAGGAAGTGGGTGAAATTAACTAGGAATTCAAAGTGCCAGACTTATTTTGATGGACTAAAAATAATTCTAACAGCGGATCCTATTATAATCTTACCTGAGCCCAGTAAGTGGTTCATGGTATTTTGTGATTCTTTTGGATGTATTTTGGGAGGAGTTATTATGAAATATGACCATGTGGAAGTGTACGAATCTTGTTATGTCATACCACATTCATTGAATTATAATACTAATGATTTAGAGCTTGTTTGTAACAGCCCAAGATTTTATAAAAAAATATTCTTTTTAATTTTATTAAAGTCTTGTGTTGTACTCTACACCAAAAGGATCTTGCACAACATGCATCCTTGACTTGCCTTGCATTACACGCAATCACGACCTTCCTCGATAGCATGTGTAATACGCAATACCGAGTTTCACTAAACAATGATATGCTATTAAAATATTATTAAAACTAGCCGTTATGAATAGTAATAACCACTTTTTAAAACTCTGTAAATTTTATTTTTCAAAATGAACTTCATTTTTGGATTCGGAGTATCGAATTTAGCCTAAGGTAAAATTTTGGTACTTTTCGGATAACTTTCATATTCTGATGAATAGTGAAAATTACTAAATTATAATTAAAAACAATTTTTTTAATCGAAATAATTAATAGTGATAAATTATTAATTTGAGTGGTTTTAAAGTATATTTAGAATATATTTTTACAATTTAATACAATGTTGGTCATTGGATGTAATTTCACATTTAAACCAGACATAATCAAGTGTCAATCTTTTGATAGATATTGTTTCTTAAAAACACGCTATTTGTTTTAACAGCGGGATTTAATTATAAATTTAATTAATGGAAATTCTATGATATGAATTTGGTAAAATAGACTTCATTTTTGAATTCGGAATATGAAATATAGCTTAGGATGAAATTTTGGCATTGTTCTGAAAAACATCAATTTTTGATGAATAGTGAAACTACTAAGTGGTAGTTAAAAAAATTAATTTCTTCATAAATCTTAATTTTACCGCTTCTGTAAATGGAATTTCAAAAATCCGAGAGACACGGTTGATGTCAATAAGTAAAATGTGGTTCAATGAGATGAAAATAATTTTTGGTGAATAGTAACTTTTTACTTTTTTTTACCACGGTTAATAGTAAATAGGGTAACTAAGCGTAAATATGATATTACTATTACCCTAACAAATGTCCTAATTCTATTGGATAAGTGTAATTCGACCAAAAACAACCTTATGAATATAATATGACCATTTAGGTCCACTTGGATTAGATTATGACATTTAATATTATATTATTTAATGAATAGTTAAAATAGTTAAAATCAAAGTTTAATAACTAAAACATTTTTAATATGGGGTTATACATAAGATAAATTAGACTATAAATATTCATTAGAAAGCTAAAAAGGTTTCCTACATAATGATATTTTATTTATAATTTTTAGACATTAAATAAAGTAATTTATTTATGACACAACGATGATGCAATAATTACCCTTTTAAGGAAATATTAACATAATTGATGTTATAAATGCTCAAATGAATGTAATTTGAGACTTTTTATGACTTAAACTAATTTTCGAGGTTACTATGATATATTAGTGTTGATTTAATCAACTTGGTTCGAACATATAATTCTGTTATGACTTTCAAAAAAATCATATATCAAATAGTGTCAAAATTGACACAAAATAGTTTTTAAATCAAATATTATATTATTAATTGTTATTTTATTCCTAAAAATCTAAGGTTCGGCCAAATGACTTATATAAGGATATATTTATTAATAATATACAATTTGGGGTTCGTTTGGCATGTTATAGTAAGTGTATTAACCATATAGTGAAAGAAAACAAAAAGACACGGTAAAAGTTAAATTATTTAACTTAGAGTTAAATCTAATTGATAAGGTTAAAATAATAACCTAAACTTGTCTAAATCCTATTGGTTGATAGGATTTCGACCCATCCCTACTTTATCTTCGAAATAAGACCCTTTGGAACCATTATAAACCGATTTTGACTTTAATATAAAATAATATTTTGAGATATTCCTAAGGTGCCCCTCTCCTCCCTTATAAAAGGACACCTCCTCCCCCTTCTCCTCACACCAATTTGAGCACTCAAGCTCGGCCAAACCCTGAAAAAATCTCTTCTCCACTTCCCTAGAAACATCCTAGAGGTTCTGGTCTTCCTCAAAGACCAATTTTAGTGCCCTAAGAGGAGGTCTCAAAGAGGCGCTTCAAAGAAGAGGTAATTATCGTTACCAATTCTTTCATCATTATTTCTTCTTCCACTTCTTCTTCTTAGGTTTTTTCATTATGAAGTAATAACATCAGTATCACTCATATACTGATATGTTATTATAAGTATGAAACAACCCTATTTCACCATCTATCCATCCTACGGAAAAAGAAATCACTGCGCGTGCGTACGTACGGAATACCGTCTCCACGCCGTGGTGTAATCTATTTTCCACCACCACCTTACATGGATGGGTATAATGGTGTAAAGAATAACTATACATAGTTATTACAACATCAGATTGATTCTGATATATTGTATAATCTACTCCGATTCAATTCAATATTTATGAAAATGATATCATTGCTCGTGCGTACGTACGGACTACCGTCTCCACGACGCGATGAGATTCATTCTCCATGTTAACCATTTAAGAATGATTATAAAGTATATATAAGAAATAATAATGAAATATATGACATTAAAAATCTACTGGATTATGTATATATATATATGTATGTCATCTACTTACTTCCATTTCAAGACAATAAGGAATGGAAAACAACGTTCATGCGTACGTACGCACTACCGTCTCCATGAATGGTGTTTTTCATTTTATTTATCTATCTATTATATATATATATATATACTGAATATATATGATATATAAATCAAATTTTATATTCTGGAAGTAAGTAAATCATGATATAA
Organism: Viscum album; assembly: GCA_963277665.1. Taxonomy (NCBI): domain Eukaryota; kingdom Viridiplantae; phylum Streptophyta; class Magnoliopsida; order Santalales; family Viscaceae; genus Viscum; species Viscum album. The sequence goes on along the minus strand of OY728133.1, from coordinate 143,197,434 downwards.
GTAATAATAATGTCAAGAACAACAAGTCAAAACACCTACGATAAATGAAACGATTTTACCCAAAACTCTTCTTTAACATGGAATTTACAAAAGAACGGGTAATATAATGTCATAAGTGAACCATATATGATATCATAACAATGAATATGATTCTATAATAAGTCAATGACATTATTTAAATCATTATACAGGAGGTTCGGACACATACGAAGCAAATCGGACCTAAGGTAAGGGAAATATCACAATCTCATTTTTATCCAAGATTGTTTATACTTTGGCATTTACTGGGGTGTATTTTATCATCCACATCCATGTTTCATCAATATTTAATGTTATTTCCATCCACCTACAATTGTTAAAATCCATTTTTACCCTTCGGTGAGTTTTTATTAAAAGAAATGAAAGGAATCTTTTGTCGTTTTTCGTACGAGGTACTTTTTGAATTTTCCGACAAAAGTACGAAGAATGTTTTTTTAACGTATACGGCATGAATGGATTTTTAAAACATTATTTCCAATAATCTTACTTTACAAGTTTTCAAGTTTATTTTTAATCAACTTCTTTTAATTTAAAGTTTTATGACATGTTAAGAAAGGAAAAATGTTTTTAAAGAAGAAAGGATATTTTCCTCAAGAATTCATTTCAAGTGTTTTTTTTAAAACTATTTTTCCATCTAAGATGACGTTATTTGATATGTATGTTTCAAGTAAAATGTCTCTATGATTTAAATGGTTTCAGTTTTCTTATGATGAAATGATATCAATTGTTTATGGATTATGATGGCATGATGTTTAAGAATCCCATTTTATTACATGGGTTATGAAATGATGTATGATTTATGATTTTGTGGCACACATAAGAATGGTATCATTATGAGATGGGTGGGACCTATATCTCCCTCCAATGAATTGGGTAATGATTTTATATCTCATGAGATAGACATGGCTGGAATGGTAGGTTATACCGGTTCAGTGAAACAGGACTGAAACGAGGGTTACTCGATTCAGAAAGGGACTTTGTCCACTAAGATAGTCTTGGCAATGAGTCTTGACTAACAAGAAATGATTCTCTATGATTATGTGTGAATTCCACAAAGTTTCATGTTTTATGTTATGATTATTGTGATTACATTTCACTTCCATGATTTACCCCATGTTATGAAATTATGATCTCTTTTGCAGGTTAAGATTTCCAAAAGTTATGTGCTTATGTATATGATGTGATTGATATTTATTTTGTTTACCCTTACTGAGCATTTGAGCTCACCCTTTTATGTTTTCTTTTCCCCAGGATATAAGGATAGGTTTTAGGTATAAAAAAAGAAGAATATCTTTATGGGAGATGTTGAAGATCTTTCACCACGATTAGAAGATTATATTCCGAGTTTCCAAAGACACTAAACTATTACGGTCCTTGTGTGTGTGTTTTTGTTATGTACTAAGTATTCCGCAAATGTAATGTAATGTTCATGTAAGTCAGGCTTCGGGTCTCTACAGTTGGTATCAGAGGCAAATGAGGTAGGAATGTATCCGATCCTTGGGAACTCTCACATGTGAGCGTTGGACGAAGCATGGCTCTCCGCCCAAGGGCTTAATGAGGAAATGGCTGCCACTGGGGATGGTGGTGTGTCCCGCCCAGGGGGTGTAGCCACTGATGGAGTGCCCTGATAGGTATCAATTGTAGTCCACTGGAAGTAATTCTAGACTGCTACAGTTGGTATCAGAGGAAAGGTTTAGTCAACCTTTGGAAACTAGGATGCGAAAACGTTAGTGAGATCCCTAGAGATATTTCTAAGGCATGTCTAGGGATGTCTCTAAGGTTAAGTATACGTATAGGTTATAGTCCTAGAATTGCGCTAACGATCTTCCAATTTAACCTAAGATGTTAGATATTGAGGGTACTACCCCATTATTATTTTGTTTTCCCTAGCATGATTTTTGCCTCTCATACTATTCTTTTGGGGTTTTAGACGATGGCCGGAACCCGAAGGAACCGTGTTAATGCAGAATGTGATAGGCAATGCAATGATTGTCCCCCTGAGCAACCAAACGATATGGGAGCCGGAATGCAAAATCTTGTAGCCATGCTCACAAAACATTCTCAAGCTATGAATCATGCAGGACTTCCAAACGAGCAAAGGAAGGAGCAACATTCTGTTGAATCCTTCATGAGGCAGCATCCACCTTCTTTCAGTGGGTCTACTGATCCATTAGTTGCTGAACAATGGATTAGTACTACTGAAAAGATATTTTCAGTTCTTCAATGTTCTGAACATGATAAAGTCATCCTAGCAGTGTATCGTTTGGAAGGAGATGTTGATCAATGGTGGAATCTTATTAAGAATACGAGGCAAAGGGATGAAATTGAGTCTATGGAATGGGACGAGTTCAAGAACTTATTTTTCAATAAGTACTTCCCTCGTATTCTCCAAACAAAGATGGAGAAAGAGTTTCTTGAACTGAAGCAAAGGGATGATGAATCTGTTGGTACCTATGAAGTGAATTTTACAAGACTTGCAAGGTACGCTTCTAGTATTATCATCCAACCTGAAAGTAAAGGTGATCGATTTTTCAGTGGCTTAAAACCAAGTCTTCGAAGGGCATTAGCTATAAGAGACATCAGTAGCTATGAAGAAATTGTGTGTTGTGCTATCAAGGTAGAAATGGAAGTTGGTATTACATATCCATCTCATGGGTTTGACAAGAAACGAAAGATGGAGTTCAAGGAGAAAACTCAGAATAATGGTGAAAAGAAGATGAATGTTTCCTTATGCACAAAGTGTGGAAAGAAGCATGGTGGAGATTGTCTTAAAGGGACTAGAAAATGTTTTAAGTGTGGAAAAGAAGGTCATCGAGAAGCTGAGTGTCGAAGTAATGGAAAATGGGATTCTAATGAAGTGAATAAAGCAAACACTGCATAGAACGTACAACCAACACTTCAATGCTTCAAGTTCAAGGAAATGGGGCATTATGCTAATAAATGCCCTAATCCAAGGGTTAGTGATGATCGACATGAGCAACCGCTTAAGGCAAAGGACAAAGGGAAGTCACATGCGATCACTATTGGCAATGTTGAATATGACAACGATGTGGTGGAATGATTAAGTGTTTATGTAATGGGATTCCAAAATAATGTTGTATCTTGGAATATTGGAATATTTATGTATTGGTCTAATGTGGTATTCAAAGTGATTGAGATATTATGCGCATAATGAAGGGAAAACGAGAAAATGAAATGTTTAACAGTATTCATGAGCTCATGATTGATATAAGGACTAAGTTTGAGTATATAGAATTTTGAGGATTTTGGTATGTGAAAAGTGTTAACTTTTAACTGCATTCATGTTTTCACTAAGGTATTCAAGAGAATACACGATTAAGGACTTTGAATGTTTGGAATGTGACCAACAAAACATATCTTATGCTATATGGGGATCGATGATGGTGTTAAATCTCTGGTAATCATTTTCACTATATTATGAGAGTCGACTGTAGTATTATGGATAAGCCTAAAAGATTGGAATGGATTATGTTGGACAGAAGTTAGTATTGTTTGTTTTTTCGATATTATTGATGGGATGTTATATAGTTTTGGAAAAAGGACAACCTGCAGGACGGGCGACAGCCCATCGCTTCGGACAAGGCTGTGGGAATCGAACCCACAACCGAAGTGCGACTGGCCTTTATCGCCTACCACTGGCCTACAGGAAGTCCCTGTTTAGTAGAAACTAGTTTTATTATATTAAGTAGTATGATATATGAAGTATAAGTCCATTTTAGGAACCATATATGATTAATCTCACTATAGATCGACTTATGCATATAATTTTTTGCTAACCTTTTGTTTGAGACAGATGGAATGACCCGTCATTCTATGATCTGCTAACACTTCATGAATAACAAATTCAACTTCATTTATTTAAGAGATGAAGTGGAAATTGTTCAAGGCACGAACAACTGTGAGATTGTACCAAAATAAAGTAAGTATTTATTCTAATTCAAATTTTCAACTTTAGGGAAATGATCTTGAAAACCAAAAATGTTGTCCTAGTGATCTTATACCTGATGAATCAGATGGTAACTTATATCATCACAAATCTATGGATTTGTGATTACTGGATTTTCCATAGCCATGTTCTCTACCACTCTCCATCAGAACATGATGGTTAGATTTCTCTTCCATATCCATATTTTCACCTATGTGGAAACCCAATGATTAGTTTATTTGGGTAACCGTTACGTTTCATATTTTTGTTTTTAAAGATTGGTTTTGATATTCCTTTTTACGATGTGGGTTTCTATTAAAGAAACTTTCGAATAGTAAACCATTTATAACCCCGACGAATTTCGAGGGCGAAATTCATTTTAAGGGGGGTAGAATGTAACAGCCCAAAATTTTATAAAAAAATATTCTTTTTAATTTTATTAAAGTCTTGTGTTGTACGCTACACCAAAAGGAGCTTGCACAACACGCATCCTTGACTTGCCTTTCATTACACGCAATCACGACCTTCCTCGATAGCGTGTGTAATACGCAATACCGAGTTTCACTAAACAACGATATGCTATTAAAATATTATTAAAACTAGCCGTTATGAATAGTAATAACCACTTTTTAAAACTCTGTAAATCTTATTTTTCAAAATGATCTTCATTTTTTGATTCGGAGTATCTAATTTAGCCTAAGGTGAAATTTTGGTACTTTTCGGATAACTTTCATATTCTGATGAATAGTGAAAATTACTAAATTATAATTAAAAACAATTTTTTTAATCGAAATAATTAATAGCGATAAATTATTAATTTGAGTGGTTTTAAAGTATATTTAGAATATATTTTTACAATTTAATACAATGTTGGTCATTGGATGTAATTTCACATTTAAACCAGACATAATCAAGTGTCAATCTTTTGATAGATATTGTTTCTTAAAAACACGATATTTGTTTTAACAGCGGGATTTAATTATAAAATTAATTAATGAAAATTCTATGATATGAATTTGGTAAAATAGACTTTATTTTTGAATTCGGAATATGAAATATAGCTTAGGATGAAATTTTGGCATTGTTCTGAAAAACATCAATTTTTGATGAATAGTGAAACTACTAAGTGGTAGTTAAAAAAATTAATTTCTTCATAAATCTTAATTTTACCGCTTCTGTGAATGGAATTTCAAAAATCCGAGAGACACGGTTGATGTCAGTATGTAAAATGTGGTTCAATGAGATGAAAATAATTTTTGGTGAATAGTAACTTTTTACTTTTTTTTACCATGGTTAATAGTAAATAGGGTAACTAAGGGTAAATATGATATTACTATTACCCTAACACATGTCCTAATTCTATTGGATAAGTGTAATTCGACCAAAAACAACCTTATGAATATAATATGACCATTTAGGTCCACTTGGATTAGATTATGACATTTAATATTATATTTTTTAATGAATAGTTAAAATAGTTAAAATCAAAGTTTAATAACTAAAACATTTTTAATATGGGGTTATACATAAGATAAATTCGACTATAAATATTCATTAGAAATCTAAAAAGATTTCCTACATAATTATATTTTAATTATAATTTTTAGACTTTAAATAAATTAATTTATTTATGACACAACGATGATGCAGTAATTACCCTTTTAAGGAAATATTAACATAATTGATGTTATAAATGATAAAATGAATGTAATTTGAGACTTTTTATGACTTAAACTAATTTTCTAGGTTACTATGATATATTAGTGTTGATTTAATCAACTTGGTTCGAACATATAATTCTGTTATGACTTTCAAAAAAATCATATATCAAATAGTGTCAAAATTGACACAAAATAGTTTTTAAATCAAATATTATATTATTAATTGTTATTTTATTCCTAAAAAACTAAGGTTCGGCCAAATGACTTAGATAAGGATATATTTATTAATAATATACAATTTGGGGTTCGTTTGGCATGTTATAGTAAGTGTATTAACCATATAGTGAAAGAAAACAAAAAGACACGGTAAAAGTTAATTATTTAACTTAGAGTTAAATCTAATTGATAAGGTTAAAATAATAACCTAAACTTGTCTAAATCCTATTGGTTGATAGGATTTCGACCCATCCCCACTTTATCTTCGAAATAAGACCCTTTGGAACCATTATAAACCGATTTTGACTTTAATATAAAATAATATTTTGAGATATTCCTAAGGTGCCCCTCTCCTCCCTTATAAAAGGACACCTCCTCCCCCTCCTCCTCACACCAATTTGAGCACTCAAGCTCGGCCAACCCCTGACAAAATCTCTTCTCCACTTCCCTAGAAACATCCTAGAGGTTCTGGTCTTCCTCAAAGACCAATTTTAGTGCCCTAAGAGGAGGTCTCAAAGAGGCGCTTCAAAGAAGAGGTAATTACCGTTACCAATTCTTTCATCTTTATTTCTTCTTCCACTTCTTCTTCTTAGGTTGTTTCATTATGAAGTAATAACATCAGTACCACTCATATACTGATATGTTATTATAAGTATGAAACAACCCTATTTCACCATCTATCCATCCTACGGAAAAAGAAATCACTGCGCGTGCGTACGTATGGAATACCGTCTCCACGCCGTGGTGTAATCTATTTTCCACCACCACCTTACATGGATGGGTATAATGCTGTAAAGAATAACTATACATAGTTATTACAACATCATATTGATTCTGATATATTGTATAATCCACTCCAATTCAATTCAATATTTATGAAAATGTTATCATCGCTCGTGCGTACGTACGGACTACCATCTCCACGACGCGATGAGATTCATTCTCCATGTTAACCATTTAAGAATGATTATAAAGTATATATAAGAAATAATAATGAAATATATGACATTATAAAGCTACTGGATTATGTATATATATATTTGTATGTCATCTACTTACTTCCATTTCAAGACAATAAGGAATGGAAAACAGCGTTCATGCGTACGTACGGACTACCGTCTCCATGAACGGTGTTTTTCATTTTATTTATCTATCTATTATATATATATATATACTGAATATATATGATATATAAATCAAATTTTATATTCTGGAAGTAAGTAAATCATGATATAAGTAATAATAATGTCAAGAACAACAAGTCAAAACACCTACGATAAATGAAACGATTTTACCCAAAACGCTTCTTTAACATGGAATTTACAAAAGAACTGGTAATATAATGTCATAAGTGAACCATATATGATATCATAACAATGAATATGATTCTATAATAATTCAATGACATTATTTAAATCATTATACAGGAGGTTCGGACACATACGAAGCAAATCGGACCTAAGGTAAGGGAAATATCACAATCTCATTTTTATCCGAGATTGTTTTTACTTTGGCATTTACTGGGGTGTATTTTATCATCCACATCCATGTTTCATCAATATGTAATGTTATTTCCATCCACCTAAAATTGTTTAAATCCATTTTTACCCTTCGGTGAGTTTTTATTAAAAGAAATGAAAGGAATCTTTTGTCGTTTTTCGTACGAGGTACTTTTTGACTTTTCCGACAAAAGTACGAAGAATGTTTTTTTAACGTATACGGCATGAATGGATTTTTAAAACATTATTTCCAAGAATCCTAATTTAAAAGTTTTCAAGTTTATTTTTAATCAACTTCTTTTAATTTAATGTTTTATGACATGTTAAGAAAGGAAAAATGTTTTTAAAGAAGAAAGGATATTTTCCTCAAGAATTCATTTCAAGTGTTTTTTTTAAAACTATTTTTCCATCTAAGATGAAGTTATTTGATATGTATGTTTCAAGTAAAATGTCTCTATGATTTAAATGGTTTCAGTTTTCTTATGATGAAATGATATCAATTGTTTATGGATTATGATGGCATGATGTTTAAGAATCCCATTTTATTACATGGGTTATGAAATGATGTATGATTTATGATTTTGTGGCACACATAAGAATGGTATCATTATGAGATGGGTGGGACCTATATCTCCCTCCAATGCATTGGGTAATGATTTTATATCTCATGAGACAGACATGGCTGGAATGGTTGGTTATACCGGTTCAGTGAAACAGGACTGAAACGAGGGTTACTCGATTCAGAAAGGGACTTTTTCCACTAAGATAGTCTTGGCAATGAGTCTTGACTAACAAGAAATGATTCTCTATGATTATGTGTGAATGCCACAAAGTTTCATGTTTTATGTTATGATTATTGTGATTACATTTCACTGCCATGATTTACCCCATGTTATGAAATTATGATCTCTTTTGCAGGTTAAGATTTCCAAAAGTTATGTGCTTATGTATATGATGTGATTGATATTTCTTTTGTTTACCCTTACTGAGCATTTGAGCTCACCCTTTTATGTTTTCTTTTCCCCAGGATATAAAGAAAGGTTTTAGGTATAAAAAAAAGAAGATCTTTATGGGAGATGTTGAAGATCTTTCACCACGATTAGAAGATTATATTCCGAGTTTCCAAAGACACTAAACTATTACGGTCCTTGTGTGTGTGTTTTTGTTATGTACTAAGTATTCCGCAAATGTAATGTAATGTTCATGTAAGTCAGGCTTCGGGTCTCTACATTGTTTCATTTATACATCTTCATAAATGTTTGTGCACTATCTTCATGGGGAAGGGCTTGTTGTGTTTTATGATCTTATGAATTTGAGATGTATATTCTGTCATAAATAATTAATTAGTAGATATAGGCGATGGGTAGAATATTTTTAGACAATTGAATTTGATAACTCATACTCCCAATGGAATGGGAATGTCATTGTACATGCTCTTAGTAGAAAAGTACCATTATAGGTTGTTCTAGAATTGAATGTATAGTGGAACATTGTGATGATGTTCACTTAGATTCACAAAGATTCTCACGAAGATGATTTTGGTATGGTTTAGACCAGTGATTAGATATCATCATCTATATAGATTTTTATTTTTAATAGTCTATAACTGATGTGGAGTGCATAAAATATAGACAAAACCTTTATGGCTAGGGGATCATTTTGTGTAGGTCACTGTATTTAGATTCTCTACTCTACATAGTGAGGAGGGTATTCATCCAAATATCGTTGAAGATATCATCCTTGTTAAATTGTTTCAATTCATTCTCATACATAAAATGAAGATATACAATGATGTATTACGACATGATATAACGATTATGGAGGCCGGGTATGAAATGTGACATTGCATACTATATTTCCCACTATTACACATACCAATAAAAAAACCACGAGAATTTGAAACCCTATTATTTTCTTCAACATCGTTCATTGATGACCTAGAAAATGGATGAGGAGTCCATGTACATTTTTCTAGGATATCGATGAACTATCCATGGGAGGAATGCTATCATTGTGGTTTTTGATCACTTGAAGATGTCCAATCTTTTCATGATGATCATGGTTACCAATATGGTTTATGATTTGTGTATGCTATATGTGAATGAGATTGTAATGTTACATGGGGGTCAAAATATATTTTTAGATAGGGATAATATTATTACCTCAAGGACATGGAGGTGTATCTAATAATATGATGGGACTATGGTCATGATGAGAACAATATTCAATCCATAGATAGACAGTTATATTGTGCATGTAATTCAAATCCTAGAATATATTCCTCAAGAATATGTCTTGGATTTTGATGTCGCATGGGATAACCATATGGGAAGAGACTTGTTTGTTTAGAAAAATTATTTTTATTAATTGATAAGAATTGATCCCTTCATGGTGATTCTTCGTTACCTGTGCATATCACATCTTTATTGGGGTTGGGGTGGGTGAATAATCTTTAGTTGGTCTAGTTTATTAAATAAGACATTAGAAAATATTCAATATTTAGATCAACGTCTGATAACTCCTCAGATACAATATAAATAATATGTGGATTAGTGGCATCATATTAAGGATATTTTTTTCCATTGGATGGGTTTTATTTAAATTTTCTCTTCTATTGGGTCATCTTCAACAAAAAATTGTTGAAATATTTTCTCCATGATATATTTGACCATTAGAGGTCACTTCGCGGTTCATATATGTTTCTTATCAGTTATAATTTATAGTTTAGTTTATATATATTAAATTTGTTGTCAACATATCTCATCTCAAAATTATCGCCCCAATCTTACTCATTTTCTGAGTTGGTATGAAATTGAGTTACAACTATATGTAACTATTCTCTAGAATCATATTTAGAACATTGACTATCATGTGAATGCCTTTCACGGAATGTCAAACCCATTGGACATGGTATTATGGAAACACATATCATATTTTCATGAGATGTGATAATGTGAGTCAATTATGAGGGATCAATATCCTCATCTTTGTATAAATATTACACCATCCACATGTCTTCTCAGGGTCACAAAGTCATTATGGTTGTGAGTTTCTAAAATACAATTACCGATATATCATCTATGACAATATCCTCATCATTATTTTTGTTTTCTCACTGTCTATATTGGTCCATGATATAATTAGAGTGATAAATATAACAATTATGTCATTGATTTGTTTGAAACATAACATTAACTAGATTTTTATCTAGGCTATATAATGATTTCATGTCGTGTAACTAGGCTTCACATTATGTAAGTGTTTATAATTGTATGTTGTGAATGTATCCTTGATGATAATTGATACATTATTTGAAGAATTTTTCATGTCATGATTGTTTTAAATAACAGATTATAATCCAATGTGATAGAATATTTGGTGTATGCGAGAATTTGACTATTACACATCATGTAAAGGGGTAACATTACGTGTAACGACAAATGTATATTTTTTCAAAATGAGTTCCTGACCAAGGGATATTATCTGGTGATTTGGGGAGAATTATCATATTCTATAATGACATGATCAATGTTCAAACCTCATTTCAACTGTAGTTCATTTCTCCGTGTGATTCACCATTATTCTTCTTCATTTTATTTGAGTGCATTACAAACCTTGGTATGTGTTACCAGATCCTTTTGGCTATGATGTTGTTTCTTCATGAAATCATTTAGATCTATTATGTGACCTCATTTCTATAGTCAATTTCATTATTGGTCACTGTCTGGTGGGAATTTTTTCTTGAGGTATTTGGGATTCCTCCTATCCTCCATCCCCATGTTTCCTAGGTTGGACCAATCTTCTGATGTGGATTTGATTCAAGAACCATCATAGGTGTATTTGGGTTTTCATTGATGGTGGATCCCAATATTGGAGTCTGTGAACTGTGTTTCAAGGTATGTTGTTCTATATGTAGTATATGTTGACAAACTATATTATTTCTACTTTATAAATTAGTTTTTTCAAATATTTTTCTTAATTGATTTTTGTTTGATAAAAAGGGATTTTGAGAAAAAGTTATTTCCATTGATTTTTAATAAAAGGAAATAAAATTAAAATTTTCAAATATTTTAAATGGATTGGTGAAATGCTTTTGAAAATATTTTTGAAACATTTAGATGATTTTGAAGATGATCACATGGTTTTCCTTGGGGACTAGGTGAAGGGTTTAGCTTGAGGCCATCATTCTTTTTGGGGATTCTCGTTCTAGGGTGTGTCTATAGTTCTATTGTATAGATAATTAAATGTATGAATATACGTGATGTTGGGATTTCACATTCTATGTTGTATTTATAGTCATATAGTGCAGATCATTGGATTTAACTAAAATAGTCCACAGTTCATTGCTTTTTGGTACGAGTTTTATGTTTCATGGCCATTTATATTCCATGGTATTTTGGTTCCTATGCTCCTACTATTATTTTTTCATAAATTTCTTTTTACAGTTTTATATTTGATAATATTATTGACCTTTATGAAATATGATCTACATAATTGTAATTTGAATTTCATAAACCTAAATTTGTGTTAGAACTATGATAAAAGGGGAATCATTATGAGGTTTTTTATAAAAGGTATTTATTTCTTATCATTTCTTATTTCATTTAAAAGGATAATACATTAATTGTAATGAATAGAAATTATATGAGAATCCTAGGTGGGATCCTATTGATCTTAGTACCTCACATCCTATACACCTATTCTGTAGTGCATAGACCCTTATATGTCTTCAAATGCTGGGAAAGGAAAGGAACCAAAGTTAGGAGATAAGGATTCATGTCAGTTTAGTTGGGTAAATGGTGGTGAGATGGAGGGAGTTCCTCAATACCATCACAAGGGGTCTCTATTTGTTTTTTTTTCCATTGTAGTTTGACTTGTCTATTGGTCTTTGGGATAATTTTACTATTATTTTTTATATTGTATTTGTTAAATTTGTGGAATATATCAATTCAATTTATACTATTTATTCATTCCATGTGTGTATATCTTCCATGTGTTCTGTTTTATAAGCTATAATTTTTCATCTGGTTTGTCGTTCGATGCTCGGGTTCTTATTGGTATCCCATGGGGATCCATAACTTCCCTCATATTTGTGAGGTATTAGTTTAAGTGATAGGACTGAGAGAAACCCAGGCCCGTTTGATATAATTAACTATTTAAGAACCCAAAAAAACCGGTTTTAGAAAACATTCATAACGGTTACAATTTTTTAAAATAAATAACATTCCAATGTCTTTTATTATTTCATCATAGCATTAAGCTTTTAAAAAGTGTAGTATTCATTCCATGATTTTCATCATAACCATAAACCTTCATGATAAAGAATATAGACTGGGTCATTGGATAATAACCGAATTAATGCATATGTTATGTTAAGGATTATTATCATTGATGAATTCAAATATAATTCAATAATTTTAAAAATTGTGTTATGGAAAATATATATAACCTATAAATAATATCCAGGAATCATTCGCTGCAATTTTACTATTGAATAATATATAATGAATTATACCCCATAGTCCATAAGAATTTATTACCCTTGTTAAAATATATAATAATTTGAAATTAAAATAATACATGAAATCATAATTTACAAAGTGTGTTATATTTGATAATTCAATTAATGGTAATAGATAATCACCGTATCTTATTTCAAAAACACATCATTGTATTATAGTAAAGATAAAACATAAGAAACGAGACTTCCTAGATGATCAGTAAGGGTAATTTTACATCAGAAACTATTGTTAATAAATAATTTTAATCCATATTGAAAAGTAAATAATTGAAACACATTCCCTTTAATTAATAAACTGATCATAATATAGATGAAATCAAATATGATAAAATAATTCACTATATATTATATTTTCGGGTTGCAAATTATACATGGTCATTTAAACTAATTGAATAATCACATGGACATCGATAAGTGATCTCATAATGAGGGATTATATAGTTTCATATGTCTAAAACATACTCTCATGACCATTAAAAATATAGTTTAAATATGTTTGCATAAAATTGATAGAACTTTTCAATATATTTTTCTCATGATAACAATGGTTACATCAAGGTGCTATCTATAACTAGTCCCCACCCATCACATACTATTTCTTGTTCATTTAAGCTATATATTGGGTGATATATATCCAACCTAAATGTTCATATTAAAAAAACAAGAATACAAAATGTTCATATATTAAATAATAAAATAAAAAGAATCATAAGCCATTCGGATTAATATGGTGAATGTTATTAAAATAATACATCCTTAGTAAAAAAATAATATGACATCAATGGAATGAATAGTTATGGCTTCGGTAAAAAAAATAGTTTATTGTATGTATAATAATGTTTTTTTTCAATTATTAATATAAATAAAATAATAATGTCATAAAAAACATTTTTTGGAAAAAAATTCAGTTTAAAAATATTTTTTTAGAAAATGTTAAGAAAATATTTTTAATATACCTATCTTTGAAATTATCCTTTATTAAATTTATTTAGTTTACCTAAAAAATGATTTATCATGATAGAATAGTATTTTGTTCATGTATTAAAAACTAAGAATTTTTTTTTTATTTTTTGGTTGAAGCTATATGGTCCATGTTTTCAGAAAGAAATGATGATTCCATTCTTAAAAGAATGTAAAATGTCAGAATAGTTAAAATTTACATTATCAAATCATTTTCAAAACAGAAAATAACATTTATTTATTTATAAAACATGAAACTGGATTAAATACATTTTCTAACAAATATAAAAATATTGTATCATTTTCTTAAAAAATATCAATAAATAATATAATTACTTCTTATTTGGAAAATCATACTAATACCTGATAATTTCATTAATAACCACAGTTAATTGATATATTATTATTATTATTATGAGAATACAGAATAATTTTCCCAAGGGTGATGTAAACATAAATAATCTTGAATAATGTGAGATTATAACGTAAACTATAACCACTTTTGTAACTTCGGAATCGTAAGACCCATAAATGTATTAACATTAATTGAATATGAAAATTACATTAATATAAATATTTTAATGGTATAAAATTAATTTGTGGATTATATAGACTATATAAAAATAATATGTTATGAATATGTCATATGTCTCATAGATGTAAAACCAAGACGAGAAACACTCACTTGAGGTTCGACTCCATATGTACATGTATGGTAATCCTATATAATAATTATATTTTTATTATAAATATATTATTGAAACATAATTATATAAAAAACACCATATATGATCATATTATATAAAATACCAGTCTATTTTTAATAATATTTCAATATTTTAAACGTTTTATGTGTTAGTTTCCTCATTTTTACATATGAGTTCTGTCATGAATGTCATTCTTATTTTACATGGGATCTATTTACATAATAACTAAAATGATATTAATTTGATAAATATTATTTTTATCCCAACTAACATCCTTATAAGTTTTTCAACAAAATGACATAAAAATGATTCAAAATGTTATGGTGAGATGGTTGGACATATATACATAGGTATGATGATATATTTTCCATAATGGGTTAATGGATGGGGAAGATTAACATATATAAATTTTACATAACAAATTTAATGTCATATATACAACATATATTCGTCACATATATCTTTATTACATTTCATTTAGGGGTTAACTGAAAAAAGCAGCATTGAATTTTTAGGTGATAGTCAGCCACACACACAAGAAATACAATAATTTTTAAAGAGAAAGGATATAAAGATGTTATTTCATGAACCATCTCTCAGGGCCCATGTCATGACTACCCCATGCTCGCCTTCCATAGGCTAGGGGATGGTGACTAGCACAAGAAAGGAATGTCCCTAAAATATGGAAGGAATTGCCTTTAAACCTGTAAACACACCCAACTAAGCACAGATCCAGATACGTGCACAAACTAACATGTATATTAAAAATTTTGTGTACTGTACATAATGGGGTATTGAATTCAATCCCATCTAGAAAGAACAAGTAAAACTGAAAACATCTCCTTTGAACACCAGCCAAGGATCCTACCTGGAAGGTTGGTATTGCTCTTGTACAGTCGTATTTGTGGATAGTCTCGTCTAATGTCCACCTCCAAGAAGCATCAAGTCATGGTACCCTTGTCCTCAGTTAGTGTTGTATATTTTTTGCACAAGACACATCATGGTGCGGGCGATGCCCATGCAGGTGTGAGTATAACGATACTCAATACGGACCTAAAGTCCCCCAAAGGTCTCTACGAATCAACAAATGATAAACAACAGAGCAATACTGAAATCACCATGAACAAAAACAATAGATGACCCTATATAGGTATATGACCATACATATAGCTAAGTTATCAAGTATAACCATCTCATTCAAGAGGTAAAAAATGGCCCAAATCTTTAGCCAAAATCACAACTATTCCACAAAGGAAAGAATACCACAATGGTAACACCACAAAGGTATGTACCATATAGGTAATGCCATAGAGACGAATACCACAAAGGTATCACCATGGAGGTAAGTACCACAAAGTTACTCAACACGAAATATTACCATTATGGTATTACCATGAAGGTATGTTCCACAATGTTATGCCAAACAGAAGAATACCGCAATGTTAAAGACTTAGTTCAGACCAGGTATAACATATGTATGAAAGTGTTGATGATTAGTTGTATTTCAAGACAATATTACATCGCAGAGAAGATTTGATTTTAACCCACATTGGATCTAAGATGACCAACATAGGATCTAAAATAAAATCCACACAAAATCTTGTGATGACCCACACAAGATCGATATGCGCAGAACTGCACATGATTGCTGAGCGCTATCCCACAAAGGATCCGATGATGACCCACATTGGTTATGAAGAATCATCATGTACAGCCATCCATAGGGTTTCCACAATAAGCATTCCTTATTCAGAGAGGTCATTCTCATCATGCCAGCAGTTGATACCTCATCTTCCACGAAGTTACACGATAAAGAATCCCAAAGGTCTGCCACATGATAAATAACCCAACTCGATAGATGCTACATCAATTGGAAGCCACATCTATATGTTATTTTCCTTTTAGCCCTGAGGGCCCGGTTGGATTCATATTCAATCCAAACCAACCATACTCTACAATTATTCAAAACTCAAGTGGATAAAAAAAATGGACCATCCTGATCCAAGGATTCTAAAACCATGGAAAGTTCATCAAACGGATGCCTGGTTCTCATTATTTTTCCACATAGGTGTATCTTGTTCTAGATGGGCCCATTTCTGGTCCGACCTAGGAAACTCCACACCTTTTCCACACTCTTGTGTGGCTCCCATGAATTCACAACCTCAATCTTTTCTGAATCCACATCATCTCCAACCTATGAGATGAGTTGTCCCAGAAAGTGAACTTATCAGATCCAGAACTAGAACATTGAGTTCTTACCATAAAGATGGTTCTCTCAGAGTGTGTCCAGAACTATCTACAGATGATAGGCATGCTAATTCACTATAGGTGAGTATATCTAGATGTCGTCGATGTAGAATACTACCCGGAGATCAGGGTATGGAAGGATGATCTTGTTCATGAGTCCCATGAATAATTTTGGGGCGTTGGTCACACCGAATGGAATATCCAAGAACTCATAGTGGACATACCTACATATGAAGTCCGTATTCTATATATCCTTGTCTCACACACTGATTTACTGATAACATGATCTGATGTGTTTCTTCAAAAACCACCGTGACCCCTTCAGGTCATCAAATAGATCATCAATCCTTGGATGTGGGTACTTGTTCTTCAGGGTCATCTGGTTTAGGTGTGATAATCCACCTCTCTACAAGGAGGGAGACCCAGCAAATCATCAGGAAAAACATCAGTGTACTGGTCCACCACTAAAGGATATCTCAGTCTCTCAACATCAAATGCTCTTAGGGTATGGTTCACCAGCAGATGTGTGATTAGCTACACCCTCCTCCAGGTATGTCCATCATGTGATGCAAAGGTTCCCTTCTTGCTGGTGAAGGAAAAACAGGTACCATCCTTGCCGAAACACCTCACACATCACCAAATATATTCGATCTGAACATGGAATTTAGATAACCATTCGATACCCAAGACGGTGTCGTAAGGGCTTGATGCCACTACTAGAACATCCCAGTCGAAGCTATTACCTCCTAGATTATTCTCACACTACCAGCACCAGTTTGTAATCATCTAATCCTCTCATGTCTGATTCCCTAGCATTAAGGATCGAGCCAACGGCTCCACTAGAATCTCCGAGCTCTGAATGAGTGTCCTGGAAATGAAAGAGTAATTGGAAACTGTGTCTATAAGTACAACAACTAAGGTGAAGTAGACACAGATCATACCTCTTATCTTCCCCAGAAATCCCTGGTCTTAGGTCCCAGTTTAGTGGAACTGAGCTCATCCTTGTCCACCTTCTCCATGTGGTCGGAGTGGACCACTTGGAGTTGGTGTTAGTAGAACCTTGTATCGCCACCCACCACATGAAGCATGGCCAACTCCTCTGCCATATCCTACTCCTACTTGCTGACCTCCTTGACTGAATATTTGACTCTTCCAAGGTGGTCCTTCGACCGTCTGTTGGATATCTGTAAGGTGGTTTTGGAAGTTGTGTTCCATATGAACCTACCAAACACATGAGTAACACTACATTTTCCTCGCATGTCATGCTCTGTCTTGAGAGCCTCACACAAAAAACCTTGTATCTTTTGGTCGTCCACCAATATTTCTATTTAACATGGACTTATGCATCATCTATTAGCTTCCAGCTATAGCTGACTCTGATACATGACGTCCGGTGGTGGGTCTCGATGTTGGTAACTTCTCAGCAAGGAAGTTCTCCACTAAGAGTGATCGCTCTTATACCCCTGCATGTGTCTGGATGCTGAGAGAAATCATCAAGTATGGGATCGAGATACTACCATGAAGAATATCCTATCTCTATTTATCGATATATTATGGTCATTTATGAGTAACGAGAGATATGTATAGAGCTTCATGATATGTTACATCATGGTTTTTTTGGAACAGTGTGTCCTTGTGGGGTTCACCAGTTTGGTTACTAAATAAGGCTGATGGAATTTTGCGGTTGTGTATCGATTATCATCACTTAAACAAAGTGATATTGAATAATATTTATCTTCTTCCATGGAATGGTGATTTATTCAATCAATTAAAAGGTGACTTCTGGTTCTCAAATATTTAATTAAGGTTAGGATATCATCAGATGCTTCTGATGTATAAGGATATCCCAATGACCAATTTTCATTGTCGTTATGGGGATTATGGGTTTGTTGTAATGTCATTCGATGTGACGAATTCTCAAGATGCATTCATGGGATTTATGAACATGGTGTTCCATGACTTCCTGGATAATTTCATGGTGGTTTTTATCTTTTAAATCATTTTATATTCCATGTCTGAAGAGGATCATGCAGATAATCTACACACCATTTTGGGAGTTCCATGACAACGTTAATTTTTTGGGAAGTTATCGAAGAGTGAGTTTTGAGCATGAGAAGTCTGTTTCATGGGGAATGTTATGTCCCAGAAGGGAGTATATGTGAATCCATTGATGATAGATGGAGTTTTTTCTTTGGGAAACACCAAATACATTGATAGAGGTGTGATGTTTCCATGGACTTTCATCCCACTATAAGAGGATCATAGTTGATTTCTATTAGGTTGTGAAAACATTGAATGTATTGCCCATGAATGATCAGGCATTCATGTGAACTGATCAATTTCAGGCTTCTTTTGAGAATCTAAATGATAATTTTGTACGTGCTCCATATCATTTTTCCAACATAGGGAGATTAGATTGTTTTTTTGTGATGTGTCACATTTGGGGTTAGGTTGTGATCCGATCCAGTAGAGATCATTTGTTTCTTATGGGTCTCGACAGTCTCATCCCCCTGAACGTGACTTTTATACTCATTTTCTAGAGTTTGTATCCATGATGTTTTCTCTGATGTTGTGGATACATTACCTCATTGGGGAGTTCATTGTGGTTTTTAACATTCATAAGAGTGTGAGGTATGTTTTCCTCTATGGTGACATGAACATATGGAAGTGTCATTAAATAGAGTTCTTATAGGAATACAACTTTGAAATATTGCATAACCATAAAAATGAGAATTATGTAGCTGATAAGTTACGAAGGATGTTACAATGTGATTTATTGTGTGAATCTAGTGATTCCTGGAATGATATAGAAGAACATTCAACATTTCATTTGGTCTTGGGAGATGTTGGGGTAGAGGTTGTCCTTTTCATATAAGGATACAATCATCTCTTTTTCAATAGGAGGAAGTGTCCTAGTTGGATTATCTAGAGGTGGAGGTATAGAGAGATCGAGTTGTTTGTCGTGTGGCCCCTGATGGTTCACCTGAGGATGAACAACACATAGTGTTTTATCACAGAAACATATTTGTTGCTTCCGTGATGCACAATATAGTTCTCAGAGAGTTCTATAGTTTACCATAAGCGGTGCATCCAGGTGTGACAAAGTTTTACCGAGCCTTGAGGAGTTATTTTTGGTGGCATCGGTTGAAGCGTGCATTCGCGGAGTTTGTGTCACGATGTTTTATCATCATTAAGGACATCTATGAGAATCGTGTCCCTATTGTTTTTCTACAGTGATTAGATATTCATTAGTGGATGTTGGATGTCATCTCAATGGACATTGTTACTAGTTTACCTCGTGCTAAGGGAGGACAATATTCTATTTGGGTTATAGTGGACCATTTAACAAAGTCATTCAACTTTATAGTAATCAAGGAGTTATGCTCAGTTGATGATTTGTCATGAAAGTGTTCGGAAGAGGTAGTGATACTCCACAGAGTCCTGAGGATGATCATTTATGATCATGATCCTCATTTTACCTCTTGGGTGTGGAGAGATATCTAGAATGCTTTTGGTTCTTCCCGATGCCTTAGGATTGCTTTTCTGCCACAACAAGATGGTTAGATAGAGCAGCCTATCTAGAATATTTAAGATATGTTATGATCTTATATCGTAGATTTGGAGGTTACTTTATAATTTTATTACACTTATTCGTTTTCTCTTATAGAAATATTTTCATCCCCCGCTGGTATGGTGTCATTGAAGACTTTTATGGCCAACCATTCTATTATATGAAGTGTTGGACTAGGGTCAGAGAGTCATTAATTCACAGACCAAAATTAGAACAGAATACAAAAGAGATGGTTCATGTGTTTCTTGAGAGAATGACGACAGCACAAGATCTTCAGAAATCATATGTTGATCAATGAAGGAGACCTTTGGAGTTTGATTTTTGTGATCACCTATTTCTAAAGGTGACTCCCTGTCGTGGGCAGCAAAGGTTTGGTTGCGGAAGACTGATTTTTCCCTAGTTTGATGGTCCTTTTGAGGTATCAACTCGTGTTGGATCTGTGGCATATCAGATTGATCATCCCCCATAGCTGAGCTATATAAATGATGTTTAAATCTATCATAGCACTGTCATAATCTTTATGATGGCTCACACATCATTGACTGTAGTGATATTGAATATGAATATGGTGAGAACTCTAAGGATATAACGTTAGAGATCTCGGACCACAAGTATAATTTGATGTGTGGTATTTCTATTCCTTTGGTTTGTGTTTTATGGAGACAGGGTAGTGTCAAGGACAGTACATGGGAGTGGGATTCTGATATTCTTCTCCCGTACCAAATAATGTTTTATGTTTTTGTTCTGATTTATTCTTTGATTCTTTGATTTATATACCATTGATGTGATGTTATTCTTGACTTTTTTGGATATGGAATGATCATTCCATTTTCATAAGATTTCTGTGATTTATATGAATGTGTGGGGATGGGAGGACCTGAATCCTAATCAGGGATCATTAATTTGGATGTGATTTAACTCTTGTGAGTGAGTGTGTATTGCTCAAAACAGATAATATACTGACATGTAATAAGTAACTCCCAATCCCATGTGTTGGGATAGTGTGATATTTGTGGATGGTGTAGATTTTTTATTGTGATAACTATTAGGGGGGGGGGGTTCTCGGATATCGAGGTTTTGTTCCAGATTTCGAACAACTTAGGGTCGTTTTCACCTATGCGATATCGTATGGGGTGGTTGTTCATACAACTATATTCATCTAGGTTGGTTTTGAATTCACATGGACGCGAATATTTTGAGAGGTATCAAACGTAATGGCCCTATCCTCTCAATTCCATTACATTGCTGAAATATGGTGACAGATCTGTTTTGGGAGGTCATGGTGACTTATTCCCAAAACGTTGCCTAATATCTAGTTCAAGGACAATGTTTCCAGAATGTTTGGCTATTTCAAAAAGTATACTTCCAACAACAACCTTTTATCCATTTTAAAATTTGTATTTCATGAATAGTGTTTCCAACACAGTATGCAATTTCTAATAGCTGCCTTCCAACATCTACCTTTTTCCTTTTCCAAATTTCTAGTTTAGGAATAGTGTTTCTACAATATTAGTCTTTTTTCAATAGCATCCTTCTAACAATGGAATTTTTACTTTTCCAATTTTATTGTTAACTAATAGTGTTTTTCTAGAAGTGTAGGCTATTTCAAACAGGAACCTTCTAACAATAGCCTTCTAACGTCATACTTTGTCCTTTTCCAAATTTCTTGTTCATGAACAATGTTTATAGCTCACTAAAGTTTCGACCAATTGATGTTTCATTTTTCATAAAATGAATTTAAAGCCTCGTTTTTTGGACTCTAAGGACAATTTAAAAGTCATAAATCCTATATTATGTTTCCTATGGATTTGGAGGCTTTTAATTGATCAAACAATGTGTTTTAATGCGATCCTCTTTCAATGAAAAATTCAACATAACTTAAACTGATACTCTATTAAAAATTCTTATAGGATGATATATTTTCTTTCCCTATTCTTACACTTTCTTCTATAGTGCGATATTATCAAACATTTATTTATTCCCAATGGACTTGTGTGTTCGATCATTAATCCTTTGATCATTTCATCCATGACTTTTCTTCCTGCTTCATGTGTAACCCCATTATGTTGTAAGTAGCAAGTGTCAATCCTTCATAAATAGATGGTGTCATCTACCTCTATTTTTATTATTTCTTCAATCCTTATCCACCTATTTATCCATTACATGCTATTTCATTTGATATCCATGCTTATAATGGGGTTTTCATGGCTGGCGGATGGTGTGGCCGTGCTATGACATCCTCTGGTGGATACAGTTGTCATGAGGGAGGAGACTGTTGTCCGTTGTATGGATCATTCTCATATAAAGAACTTCATGAACCATTTGAGGTAGGGGATTCATTTAATCATGATTCTTTTATGTGAAAATGTATTATTATATTGATTTAGACTATTGGATCACAATTGTATAAGAATAATAAACATTTGAGTCATATAAATAAATTGATATCGATCAAATGTCATTGCCTCTTGTTTTGTTCGATAGTGTGATATCTATTATTTATTTTTATAGATATTTGTTCATGGTGTAAATTCATAAATAATTTAAATCAATAGTTAATTTAGAAGTGTTTGGATAAAGTTAACGAGATAGGTAAATGAATCTGTTTGTTTTTGTTTTTGAAATTTGGTGTTAATAAAATTGTTGCAGTAATCATGTTTAATCATTATGTGATAGCAATGATATCTTGTTGTTTTGGTTACCCATAGTTTGAACCTACATATAATAAATCAATTATTTTTAGATGGATTAATGAACTAGTTGTTTTTTTAAAATTACAATGACTCATAGTTTATTAAGTTACGCTATTAGTTGTAAATTTCAAGAACCTTATGATTGGAGTTGCAAGAGATCATGGTGTTTGATGGTAGGATGCCTTGTTTATGGGACATGAGCACAATTGATATGATTTTGGTTTTCGCACTTCTTATATTGTGATTTCTGGGGGTACGGAGGCCTTTTGGTTGTTGTTGAATATGATTCCTAGAGTGGCTAAATGGACGAATTTATGCGTGAGGGTGTCAGGAGGACACCTGAAACAATGGAATGGGTTGGATGTGAATGCTTGGATACATGTTTTTTCTTATTGTTTGTTTATCTTACATACATTACCCACTACTCAGGGTAGCTGGTTTACTTACCCTCCTTCAAAAGGGGGTGATGATGAGTTGGGTACTCCACATGCTTTCTGTGTTTACCTTCCTATGGGAGGATGGGTCTACTCTCTTTCTATAGGTAGAAAAGACTCGACAGGTAGTTCATATACTCACTGTTTTGAGACCCCTTGTGATTTTTAGCATTGAATTAATATTCTAGAATGCCTATGAATATGGTAAATTATTAATGTTGCCAATTAGTGATTGAATAAATGATGTAAACCCAAGGAGTTGGAGCTTACTAGGATGCATTGATGAGCTTGCAATTTAATGGAACATTGGACTTAGGGTGTGATTCTAATTAAATATAATTTGGAAATTGATAATAGTTAATTAATTTTTAATTAATTAGTGACCGAAAAGTGGAAATGATAAAAATTGAATAATGGAATGTAATCAAGAAATTTAAATTGTTGCATGCTTGTAGGATACATATACTTTGATGTGGCAGCCGAGAGTCCAAGTGAAGTTAGATGTAGTTGAGTCGATGAATAGGTTATTCACATATTGTGGTTGTGAGATATAGAATATTCTATACATTTTGTGTTTCTATACATTACTCCACCCCATCAGATAAGAGAACTAACACCATTGTGATTCAGATCCCTAGGTGTGTTTTCCCCAAAATTCTGGTGGGAGGATGTACAACACACTACCCACATTGTCCCTACTCTCATCTCGTGGTAGTTACATATGCTGGTTGGAATAATGGTTAGTTTTCCGTATATATCTGTATAGAGAGATATAATGGCTTGTAGTTATTCACACACATATATTCTGGATATAGTTTTATAACTACTATAGGTGTAACATGTAGATGCTGTGATTGTTTGAGGATCCTTACTCAGTGTTTGGGCTGTAATGGTATTTGGATTAATGCCCGATGTGTGATACACATTATGTGTGTTGTGGCGGCACCCAGAAACTACCTGGTTACCTTGCTTTTGTGGACTTCGTGGTTATGTTGCACTTTTTGAATGATATGGTTCTTCATCCAGGATTCTATGGGAATGCTTTTTTATAGAGATAGTTGATTCAGACATGTGACTTTGGTGCAATGTGGCAGACTAGTAGAGAAGTTGTAGTAGGGAACCCTTAGTATTCATTATTATATTTTATACTCTTTTAAGCGATAGACGGTGAGAGTATACATGGTGAGGCTGGGAATATAGTATAATAGTTTTGGTGATTAGTATGTTCCACTTGTTGTTCATTGTGGCTTAGCTACTTCTCATTAATTTTGCACGACAGGCTCTAAAAAGGATCCTATAGAGCATACTATTATTCTCACCCTATCAATATAAAATCTTTTTAGGTCACATGAAATTGGATGGAGATCAAGATGGTTTCTGTAAATTTGGGGTTATTGGAGCTATTCAGACTTGTGGTTGTGGGTGTTTTTACATCGTTTTGGTACTTGCTATTTTTTCGATCAGTTGTAGTAGTTTTCTATGACATTACATATCTGTAATTGGGATTTTTTTTATATTGTTGTCTCTGTTGGAGTTGGTTGGTGTCCGTTTATCTATATAATTAGCCTATGTTCTCTGAGAGGGTAATGCCCCCCATTTGTGAGATTATTATACCCTCGGTGCTAGTCACCAACTTGGCGCCTACTAGTGGTGGGACATAGGGGGTAATTATATCCCTTCTCAAATTTCCGAACCAGGAGGGGTACACCTTTTGGGGAGTGTGTCATGATAGTAATACCCATTATTGATATAGTTCATAACTTCCAAGGGGAAACCTATATTATTTTTCCAAAAAAAATTCATGAGGTATATCAATATTTTAAGGGTCTCTCTATAAATAGAAACCATACATCACATTACAGGTCCAAACTATTCATTTGGGACTTCTTCCCCTAATGTAAACACCTAAGGGATATTTTAATCTATGAGGCTTACATTTTGTATCATTCATTTAACTAAATATTATATAAGTACTTTTCCTAGAAAATATTCACTTAATCAAATAATTTTTTATCGTAAAGTGATATAGTAAATATTTTTTTTCCAAGATTAACATATTGATAAAAGTGGTGACCTTAATAGATTGTTTTTATATTAATTAAAATTACATACCCTTTACCAAGTATATATTTTATCACACTTACTATTCAATATTCCTATAAATAAAAGGACTTATTTTTAAACTATATTTTCCTAATTCCAAATATAGAATCAAATTTATCAAATTTATTACCTATAAGTGGTAGATATTTATTTTTATATTATCAAAGAAAAGCATGATTAAATTATATTTGTAGAAAATTATATATTTATTCGCGACATTAGATTTATTATTTTCCCATTTATAGAAAAACTATAAAATTAACAAAATAAATGTATCGGAGTATTTAATATACAAATTTATTTAAATTTATTCACCAATAAAGATCAATTTAATTTAAAATGAAAAAACATATTTCACAAATAAATATATATATTCAAAAAATATTTACGTATAAGAAAACTAATTGAAAAAAAATGAAACCATTGAACATAATTTCATTAGTTAAAACATAATATAAATAAATTATATTTAAAACCATAATAAAATATATTAATAATCTTTAAAAAATAAATTTCAAAAAATGTATATTTATATATTTATTGCAAAATAAATATTTTTAAGAAACTCATAAAGTCACCATATACTAATTTTTATATTATGATTTATAAAATGTAATTACATTTAAAATAATTGTTTTTTGACAAAAAATTATATTTTAAATTGTATAATAATAAATTAAAAATAGATATTATGGACTAGTATCATTTGAGAATAATATAACATTACTAAGAAATTTTATTTCAAATTTACTGTTAATTATTTATAATTTTCTTTAGTAGGGTTTCTATATATATATTATAATTTTTTTTTCTATTTGAATAATCAAATTCAATGGAATGGTAATAATTTTCATATACAATATATTATTTTTCATTTAATTTCATTATTTTGGGTTTATTCACTATTGAACATAACGATCTTCATATCAAATATATAGGTGTTAAACTAATTTATAATGGATGTGTAATGCTATAGGTGAATATTTATAAGGTTAATTCTCAATTTATAAATGAATAAAAATTGTAGAACTATGTTGTGTATGGGTAAGTCATTATTAATAGATTATTCAGGTGATTAATCATTGATGAACTGTGAATTATTATTGTGTTAGGGTTTAATATAAAATAATAAATAATATTTAACATTCAAGGATAAATTATTAACCATATTTCACTAAATAAATTTATTATTTTTAAATTATCTAAGAGATTTAATGTTTAATAAATTATATTATTATTATTAATTTTTTAAATTTTAACAATTTAATTTGTTTTATGATACTTTGTAATGTGTTATAAAATAACAAAATATGTGGACATTCTCAAGTCAATGACTCATTGATGAACTATAACATTGATTTCAAAAAACACTGGGTAAGAAGATTCGTACAATGTAGTGGATTTGTATCTTATTTTTAACCTGATAAGGAATTATATGATGATATTTACTAAAACATGTTGTGTTCGACCACATGTGTGTGTATTTTGTTTTCTTCTTACATGCATGATATGCTTTTTATTCATTAATTTATAATTACTTATTTCAATCTATTATACATTTTATATATTGTTATTTATTCAATGTGTATTACCAAATTAATAGGTGATCCTATATAGACATGGTGGTAATATAAGGGGTTGATATTTATATTTTCCATATTATATGATGAAAGAACCGTAATAGAATATGGGACATGTTTCCTATGCATGGCCTATCACGGGGCATGTTGATCTATGTTATTTGAATGCTGAGTTGAAAATGTACCGTTATGTTCTATGAGACAAGTCATAGGAGGAAACAATGAAGAATTATAGAAGTTAGTTTTATGAACTATAGACATAGGGCCTATAAAAATTATTCACCTCATAATATTATATCATTATTTTTATCACGCTGCCATGTACAAACATATGATTTCGTAGCTAGAGAGAAAATATGTATTAAATTGTGTTTTAGAGGAATGTTTATTCCAAATATGATCTGTATAAATTATTTTCAGGGTTATTACATATTTTATTATAATTTCATGACCTCGTATTTCTGTGTATAGATTGTATGGATGCATTAATGTGGTCATACTAAGTATTATTACATCATCATTTTTGAAAATTTTGATATATATATGAATCCATATTATATAGTGATCCATATAATGGAATGTGTCGCAAAGAATTTAGTTGGGATGATGAGTGTGGATTTTGGTGCTGTAAAAGTGCATAATAAGGATGATATTATGGTTAATTTATTTATTTACCAACAATTTCACTTACTCTAGTTTGTAATTCCACAATGGGAGCATGGATATTTATTTATTCAAATGAAATACCCCTAATATTATTCTTCATAATCATATTTTAATAAAACATAATATCTTCTATTAATTAATATTTATGAAAATATATGATAATATGGTTATATTCTCCACAATGTCAAATTTTAACCCTCATTACATGTCCATAAATTCATGCATAATTTGAGGCACTAGTATGGTCTAGTTGAACTCAGACTCAAGAATAGTGTGTTAGGACATGGTTGAAAAATTATTTTTATAGAACATTTTTTATATTTTTATTTTGACTAACCTATAAAATGACAAGAAGGGGATATCTATATGGGACTCTGTTAGGATATTTTCTATGTGCCTGAAAATTTCATGAGTATTGGTCCTCCAAGTTAATGTTGATGTGATTCCTCTTATATTATTGTCATATTTTTAAATTTTTCAAATGAAATGTTAATTCATATATAATCACATGGTGTATATATATATATACCTTTTATTGTTTTACATAAATGTTTTTTATTTATATACTGGTATTGAAGAAATCTATTCAAGTAAATCACATTTTCATTGATTGTGTTATATATCTATATTAGAAATAAATAGTTCATATTTTCCATTTTATTATGTTTTATATATGTCTCATGTAAATTGATATAGATCTCAGTATGTTATTAGTGTAATGTACAATGCATTTTGGGAATAATCTTTGAGATCCTTTTTTGAACTCATATATTCTCTATGATCCCTCTTAATTGATGATTTGTTTTATTCAGATTTTATGTATGTTGACCCAATTAATCTATAATTGTCTTCCTGGTGGAGAATCCCATGATTCTCCCATGAGGGTGGATATTAAAATTTTATCTTTAATCATATAATTGAATAATCATGTATATGCTCCATTTGTATTGGAAATTGAACCCCCCTATAATGAGTTTTGTAACTTGTGCATGTCAAATGTGAGGGATTTTCCATGATTGTAGTCAGATGTTATCTAGAAATAAAATTATATATCCCTCCCTCATTATAGCACATCATAGTCCCATAACATTCAAAGGAAATTATAATGTACAATTATAGTATCTTTGATATAGTAGGGACATATGAGGATCAAAAAGTATATATTTTCACCATTATGTAGTGTAGAACTCCAAGAAAAATGTATGATATTATGATTCAAGATTAAAATAAGGAGGGTATAAATTGGTTGAAATTCAATGGCTATTTCATATAGGAGTTATTTTTTGGTATAATGATGTTGTACTAATGAAATAAGTTCAAGGATATTCATTGTAAGATGATAATTGTTTCATTTTAAATGGTTTATATCATGTAGATAATATACATTAATCCCATCTGAGATTATGATCATGTGATAAAATCCTAGACATTTCTTATTTATCATTGATATGATTTTAGAACCACATATTTTTTTCATCCTAATGATATATGAAAAGGTTCTCAGAAACACCTTGTTGTTATTTAATGGAAAACATGAGGATATATCCATCTGTCCTCTTCCAAGCATCATTGGAAGTCCAGGGGATAAATCCACTAGTGGGAATATGAAGGTAGATGATTCATTCTAGTGAGATAGTATAGATCCAATGCTGAGTAGAGGGTATCTGGTACCTTTTTTGTGGGATGGAGGCCCTCATTGATTTTACTATAGATAATAGGGGAATTTACATACTTTATTGTAAAACAATCCAATTAAGAATCATTGAAATGATATTTTGTGGAAACATTATAATTAATTCCATAATTCATATTGTACAAGTCCTCTATATGTTTCTATAAAGTAATTTATATCCTTCCTTTAGAATAGATAGGTTCCCCAATTACATGTCTAGATGAAAATGAATCAAGAGAGTCACGATTATTTGTTCATGTGTGGTAAAACATAGTCATGTCATGTGTAATACATGTTCAATGTTATTTAGATGGTGTTTAGGAACCATCTAAAAATAGATTAACGGTCTTACTCAATTAAAACATTTATACTAGAGTTCTTGATAATGGTGTCTCCCATTACACAATACCAATTCATAATATTGATGGGCATTTCATAATGGAGTTTTTTCCAATGACTGTCATAATGTTGATACACCATTTTGCATACAAATTTATTGACTTAAATTATTCCAATAATTTTTCTTAGTCATTTCCAGTTAGATACATCTATTGAATTTTATTATTATAGATATGAATACTATTAATGGGAAAATATTTAATGGAAATGATGATAACTTTCTATAATCTAATTGAAATGTATTATAAAATACTATATTTTACATCAAAAAATATTATAAGTACATGATTACTCGATATTAGGAGATAAGATTATATAGAATTAGTCTTTTCATCATCCATATTTAGAAGATGAAGACACATATTGTATGATTTTATTTTTTAGAAGGATTAATTGTTTCCTCTATGTTTAATCATCCAATTGTGGATCCCTATCAAGAAAATGATTAGATGATATCAATGTCAATAACATGAATAAATTATTATAAATTTATTTGGATCTCATAATATTTGTATATATCAAATTTTGTATTCCCGCTTTTAATATAGCATATGTAGAGTAAAAGGTTATCGATGTAAATCATGAGTAAATAGAGAAAAATGTATTTATCATGATCTGTACATCACTGTGTGGTGTACCATTATTGTCACCAAATAGGATAATGGTATAATTTGAATATTAATTTATTAATATAATATTTATGTTCTAAATAATAAGGATAATTTTTATTTTCCTTGTATCAAAGATGATTTCAATTAGTTGGAGGGACCCTAGTTGTTATATAAAATAATTTATAAATTGATATAACCAAGTGTAGGTATAGCGACCTAACCTTTTTCTAAATTACTATTACATCATTTCAAATACAAACAACATAATAGTATTACACATATAGGATCCAAAGGTTTAGTGTCTTGGGAAAACTAGGACCACACATAACAAATACAACATCAACCACAAACATTTATTTAATTTCTTCTTCAGTAGATTCTTAGTGGAACATGTCCACTCCTTAATTCATGTAGCCACCTAAAGATATAAATCAAATGGGGTGAGCTATAATACCATTAAGAGGATAAGTAAGAACAATATAGCATGCGGTGAGCATAATCACAACATAGGAAAAAGACCATGAACATGAGAGGAGCATAAATCAAAGACTTGAACTGTGGAAATGCATAAAAATGAAACATCTTGTCTTAGTGGTTAACTACCACACAGACATGTGAACCAAGATAGAATCTTGTTCACACATCAGTTCACATTTACTCATGAGATTAATCACTTTACCCAAAGCATTGGAGCGCTATATAATTCTGGGCGTACCCGTCACATTTAGACATTCATATTGCACTATATAATTCCGGGTGCACCCATCGCATCATAACATTATCATTTATCATGCATCCCACAATGAACATATAACATAAATGAACATAACTAACCCATGAAAATGAATGGGTTTCATATAATAATAACACATTCATAAACTTTGGGTTTCAAAAAGAAAGAGAGAACAACATACTTGATACAAGACCCATCATCCTTGAATGAGAGGTACAAGTTGAGTTCTTAAGAGAAGAGTTCCTTAGAAAAACATTTGGATTGACATAAAATTCATTAGAAAACATGTATATCCCAGAAAAGGAAATACAATGATGAAAAAATTATTTTTATGGAGTGACCATATCAAAAATGTAGTGAAAGAGGTAGACCCCGAAGGATGAAAGTTGGGTTCGAGAATTTCCACTTACCTTGTACTCGAATGCCTCCTTCTCATTCATGTCCTGTATAATGAAATTATAATCATTAATTAGAAATTCCAGAACCTTTTATACATTAATAGGGTTCATTCTGGTTTCATTATGTCATATTATGTTCCTTTGGATGACTTATAGAGTTTAAAAACATTGTTCGAGGATGTTCGTTTTTATGGTTTTCTTGAGTGGTTCACTTGTATTATTAAATTGATGTTTGGGTAGATCATGGGTAAAAATCCAGAACTGATATTACATGTTATTAATGATATTACAGGAGACCTAATGATTTATTAATTAATTATATTAGATCCATGTGGAAGAATCATTAGATAAGAATTTAATGATTGTTATTTAGGTAAATTTGAGCGGTTTTTGGATCACAACAAACTTGTTTTATAATTTCACTTAGTAATATAGCCATAGGTTATTTACAGAACATAAAATAGAACATAGTACACATAAAATATTCTGATTCATCCATAAAAATGGTTTCATGACCAGATCTGATTGTAGAAATGGGAGAAGAGGGCATGTCGTTTGTTAAGGTGATAAATTAACACCTCATGAACAACATTCTCTTTAATAAAATAAAAGGAAGAGGGAAAGGGATGGGTGATATAATATCCTATTAGAATCATAAAATTACAGTATATTTATAATAATAGAGTTACAAAACAATTAGGATGAATATGGGTGGGGGAGAGATCAAGAACGGAACGTGAACTTGAAAGGAAATAAAAGGAGAAGACGGAGAGAAATTACCTCTAGAATCTTCCCCTTGAGATCCGCTTTAATGAAGCTATGATTGGTATTTTGATGAGAAAAAAAGATTTTGGACGTGGCGGATGGGCTAGGGAAGGTGTCTGGGCAGAATTTAGAGAAGCATTGGAGCTTGAGAGGTGTGAGGAAAAGAGGGAGTGAAAGGTGGCTTTTATAGTGTAGGGGAGAGGGTTTTCCTTAGTATAAAATTTATTAGTTTATTAATTTCACCTAAGACAAGGAATAGTGACTCCTGGATGACCAAGAATATTAAATATGGCATGTGATTTCCTGATTTGGGTGCTTACATCACATTTGATGTCACGAATAGTGAGTTTTAATTAAAATGTATTTATATGGTAAATTAATGTATTCTACTATTCACCAAAAATTCAAGTATCTCAAAAAAAAATACCAAAACATTACCCCAACCATTTTTCGATGTTTAGAATACAAAAATGAATTCAATTTTTCAGAAATTATTTTCTAATTATTATTAATTTAATATTTAATTAAAATCATAATTTACATTAAAAACCGTTTTTAATATTAAAACGGATTTGTAGTGCTTTCAAAAATTATGTAGGGTATTATAAAATTAAGTAAAAACTATTAGACATTGATTCAATAATTTATGAATACATTTCAAGGAAATAAATATTCTTTTAAATTAATTAATTAATTATAATTAATTATTTATGACTTATAAAATACCAAAAACGTTTAGTACGGTGTAATTGTCACTTTCTAAGATGTCTAAATTTTATTTTATTATTCATAGGTAATGTTCCTCTTATTTAATATTCCTAAGAGTCATATTAATATTCATAAGGGAATGTTACTATTCATAAGCATAGTTTACTATTCATAAGGGTAGGTTACTATTAACATAAAAAATATTTTTGTTTCATTAGACTCCAAAAACAATCTTTAACACAACTGTGTATGTCGGATTTTTAAAATTCCAAACATTGGGTGACAAAAATTATGTTTAAAGGTTAGTCATCACATAATAGTTCATTATTTTGTGTTTTTATGACATAAATGTAAGAATAAAATTTTCCATTTAAAAACCTGGGTCGGTACATTCTTCCCCCCTTAATAAATTTCTCCCCCGAAATTTCACTATACACAAATATGTGAGGGTACTTTTCCTTCATTGCCTCTTCTGGTTCCCAAGTTTCTTCCTCAAACTTATAGTTCCTACACAAAACTTTGACAAGATGGGTTGTCTTGTTGCGTAGAACCTTATCACTTCGGTCCAGAATATTTATTGGCTCCTCATGATATGAGAGATATTCTTCCAGCTGCACCACCTCTGAGTTTAGTACATTTGAGGGGTCTGTTATTTACTTCCTCAGTAGTGATACATGAAACACATCATGAACATGAGCCATATTCGATGAAAGTACAAGACAATAGGCCACAGCTCCTATGCGGTCAAGGATCTCAATGGGGCCAATATACCTTGGGCTTAGCTTCCCTTTCTTCCTGAATCACATTACTCTCTTCCATGAAGATATTCAAAGGAAGACTTTGTCTCCAATGTCGAACTCCAAGTCCCTTCGATGATTGTCAGCATAGCTCTTTTGCTGACTTTGAGAAACATTGATGTGTCTCTGGATGACTTGAAACTTCTCTGTTATATCCTGAACAAGATCGGGTCCAAGTAGCTTTCTTTCTCATACTTCATATCAACAGGTTGGAGTTCGACATCACTTCCCATAAATAGCTTCATACGGAGCCATCTGAATACCTGAGTAGAAACTATTTTTGTATGAGAACTAAACCAATGGGAGATGCTAATCCCAACCACCTTTGAATTCATGAGAGAAGGCTCTTAGCATATCTTCAAGCGTCTGAATAGTCCATTCAGATTGTCCATCGGTTTGGGGGTGATAGGCCGTGATGAAATTTAATTCAGTACTCAAAGCATGTTGAAGGATCCTCCAGAATTTAGATGTGAACCTCTGATCATGGTCAGAGACAATTGAGAGTGGAACACCATGCAGTCCCACCACTTCCTTCACATATACCCTTGCATGTTGATCAAGTAAGAGATCTTCCCGAATAGCGATAAAACGGGCAGTCTTGTTGAGTCGGTCCACCACAACCCATATCGCATTATTTCCCTTTGATGTCTTCGGGAGACCCATGACAAAGTCCATATTAACATTTTCCCATTTCCACATGGGTATAGGAAATGGCTGCATCAAACCATTAGACTTTTTCTGCTCAACATTAACTTGCTGACATACCAAGCACCTTGATATATATTCTACAATCTACTTCTTCATGTCATCCCACCAGAAGTGTTCTTGAAGATCACGGTACATCTTGGTACTCCCAGGATTGATAGAGAAAGTTGAGCTATGTGCATTATCCAATATCTCCTTCTGTATCCTAGGGGATGAAGGCACACAAAGTCGTGTTCCAAACCGAATCACACCATCACCATCGATATGGAACTCTTGCAACTTCCCTTCCTTTACTGCATTCACCCTCTTTTGTATCTCCACATCATCCCTTTTTGCTTCCTTAATCATCTCTTATATGGATGGTTGTGCAATCATTTGTGCAAGGTAGGATGTATCCCCTTCCCTTATGATTTTCAAATCTATCCTTTGCATATCCAAGAACATAGGGTCATTCTCAATCCGCAACATGGAAGGGGTAACAGGTTCTTTTCTACTTAGAGCATCAGCTACCTTGTTCGCCTTTACAGGATGATAGTGAATAGAGCAATCGTAATCATTGATTTTCTCTAACCATATCCTTTGACGCATGTTGAGATCCTTTTGGGTGAATATATACTTTAGGCTCTTGTGGTCGGTGTATATGTCACACTTCTCCCCATAAAGGTAGTGCCACCAGATTTTCAAGGCAAAAATCACGGCTACCAGCTCTAGATCATGCGTTGGGAAGTTCTGCTCATGGATCTTCAACTGTCGTGAGGCGTAGGCTATCAAATTATCATTTTTCTTGAGTACACAACCCAATCCTTTATTTGAAGTATCACAATATATAACAAAACATTATCCACTTTTCGATAGTGTGAGTACATGTGCAGTGATCAGCCTTCTCTTTAGCTCTTTGAAGTTTCCCTCACATTCTTTTTTCCAGTCATAGTTTACCCCTTTCCTTGTTAACTTAGTTAGCGGGCTTGACAATCGTGAGAAGTTTATCACAAAACATCCGTTGTACCTAGCTAATCCAAGAAAACTACGAATTTATGTGACACTAGAGGGACTGGGCCATTCGTCAATCACCTTTTTCTTTGAAGGGTCCATATAAATTACCACACTTGTGATCACATGTTCCAAGAACGTGAGTTGATTCATTCAAAATTCACACTTGCTGAACTTGACGTACAAATTATCCATTCTCAATGTTTCCAACACATGTCTTATATGTTCATCATATTCCTCCTTTCTCTTAGAGTAGATGAGAATATCATCAATAAAAACTAACACAAATTTGTTGAGGTAATGTCTAAAGACTCTATTCATCAAATCCATGAAGATTGTAGGGGAATTAGTAAGTCCGAAGGTAATCACACAAAACTCATAGTGCCCATACCTTGTAAGGAAGGAAGTCTTCTGAATATCTTCCTTCTTCACCTTTACTTGATGATATCCAAAATGAAGATACACCTTTGAGAAGTATTGAGAACTCATAACTGATCGAACAATTCATTAATCCTTGGGAGAGGATACTTGTTCTTTATGGAGATCTTCTTGAGTTTCCGATAATCGATACACATCCGCATGGTTCCATCCTTCTTCTTCACAAAGAGCACTGGATCACCCCAAGGCGATGCAATAGGCCGTATGAACCCTTTTCCCAAATTCGCTTGTTCCTGGTTCTTTAACTCCGCCATTTTAATAGCAGACATCCTATAGGGACTCTTCGAGATAGGATTAGCTCTGGGTGTGAGTTCAATTGAGAACTCTACCTCACGATCCGGGGGAATTCTGGGAAACTCATCGGGAAATACATCGATGTATTCCCTCACGGTGGGCATTTACTCAAGGTTGGCATTTTCATTCGACTCAACCATTTGGGCGATGTATGCTTCTTCATAGGGAATCAACACCCACAACATTAAAGGATTTTTCAAAGGAGATTCATGATCATCCTTGCATATGTAGAGGAGCATGGGATGGTTCAGAATATGAAAATATATTTCCTTTTCTCGACAGTTGATATGCACTCTATATAACGAGATCCAGTCCATTCCCATTATAGCGTCGAATTCCACCAAGGGAAGTATTACGAGATTTTCCAAAAGAATCTTCCCACATACATCAACAGGAGAAGATTTAAACACTTGGGTCGCAATGATTGCACTGCTTTGTGTTTTTACAGATATTTCTACTTCAAGGTTTCGGGTCTTCGATTCTATAGTTCTAGAAAACATGGAAGATATAAAGGAATGTGTAGAACCATAATCAAATAATACTTTTTCCATTATTCAATGAATATGAAGTGTACCTTGTGCGACTTCATTATCATGATCCACCTCCATAGTAGTTATGGCATAAGCCGTCCCCTGTTTCTTTGGATTTGGTGGCTGCTGATGCTGATTACCCTCGAGAGCTCGAGGTTTAGTGCCCTGGTTTTCATAGGGCCCTTTCTCCCTATAGTTGTAGCATTGAACCATGAGTGGTTCTCTCCTTTCATCAGCTACATTATCCTTCATCTTCATGTCTTTTTTACACTCTTGAGAATGGTGTCCTTCTTTCCCAGACATAAAGCATTTATCCATCCCTTTGAGGCAGTTCCCATTGTGCAACTTCCCACATTTTTGGCATGTGGGTCATTGTGTTTTCTTCCAACGTTTGTCACTAGATCCACTGTCTTGAAACACCATCTTTATTTTAATATCACAATAGCCAAGGGACGATTCTCCGAACTCCACCTCCACATTGAGAGGACACCGAACAACTTCTTCATAACTCCCAGTGTCTCGAATTGCAAGAGCCATTCGAAGATGTGGTTTAAATGCACTAAAGAATCTATCAATTTTGTTATCATTGTTGATAGCAATACCTAAAGCATACCTTGCAAGCCTTGTGAAATTTTCTTCATAGGTTGTGATAGATTCACCTACTTTTTTTTGAGCTCTATAAATTCTCTCTCCATCTTCGTGCGAAGAGTTCGTGGGAAATTCTTATTAAGAAACATTATCTTAAAGTCTTCCCATTCCATCTCTTCAATTTCTTCCCTTGTCTTGGTGTACTTAATTAAATCCCACCATTGATCAGCTTCTCAATCTAGACAACAGACAGCTAGGGTCACCTTCTACATCATAGAAAAATGAAGAATATAAAAGATCTTCTCCATGGAGTT
Organism: Viscum album; assembly: GCA_963277665.1. Taxonomy (NCBI): domain Eukaryota; kingdom Viridiplantae; phylum Streptophyta; class Magnoliopsida; order Santalales; family Viscaceae; genus Viscum; species Viscum album. The sequence continues at coordinate 143,159,649 of OY728133.1, read as the reverse complement.
GGCCCACTGTTTTGCAACTAGTGGATCAGAAGATCCGCAAAATATCGGTGGTCATTGTCACATTAAACATTCGATAGCTAGTTTCTCCCTCTTTGGTGAAGGAGGACGTTCCCCATTACTAAGGTTATTATTCATAACCAGAGATAATTGGGTAAGAATCGCCATGAAGTTTTGAACTCCACCTCCCAAATCATTGGAAATGTTGTTCAGGCAATCGTTGCATTGGCCCTCGCAAGAGTTGTTGGCCCGATTTCTCATGGTTCCCACCATTCTCTAAAATAGAAAAGGTTAGAACAAAACATAAGTATCCAAGTCCTGGATAACTTATTAATTTAAAAAATTATACCAAAAACATAACATATGGGATCCATAGGTAAATATTCTTGTGTGTATTTCTTTTACTTAATCTCATACTATATGTATTCTCTAGGGTTCACTAATCCAAATTCCCAAATTAACTAAACCTTTCCTCTGATACCAAGTATAGAGACCCGACCTTTTCTTACATTAATATTACATCATTTCAATGATAAACAACATAATATTATTACACATAGAGGATCCAAAGGTTTAGTGTCTTGGGAAAACTAGGACCAAACATAACAAATACAACATCAACCATAAACATTTATTTAATTTCTTCATCATTAGCTTCTTAGTGGCACTTTCCCTCTTTTTAATACATGTAGCCACCTGAGGATATACATCAAAAGGGGTGAGATTGAAGCCCAGTAAGAGGATAGGTAAGAACAATATATCATGGGGTGAGCATAATCATAACATAGGCAAAAAATCATGAACATGAGAGGAGCATAAATCAAAGACTTGAAATGTGGCAATGCATAAAAATGAAACATCATGTCTTACTGGTTAACTACCACACATACTTTTGAACAAAGATAGAATCTTGTTCAGACATAATTTCGCATTTACTCATGATATTCAACACTTTTCCCAATGCATTTAAGTTCAATACAATTCCAGGCACACCCGCCACATTTAAACATTCATATTGCGCTATATAATTCCGGGCACACCCATCACATCATAACATTATCATTTATCATACTTGACACAATGAACATATAACATAAATGAACATAACTAACCCATGAAAAGGAATGGTTTTCATATAATAATAACACATTCATAAAGTTTGGGATCTCAAATGAAAGAGAGAACAACATACTTGATACGTGAACCATCGACCTTGAATGAGAGGTACGAGTTGAGTTCATAAGAGAAGCATTATTTTGGAAAACATTTGGATTGAAATAAACATCATTATAAAAAATTTATATCCCAAAAAAGGAAATACAATGATGAACAAATTATCTTTAAGGAGTTACCATATAAAAAATGGAGTGAAAGAGGTATAACTCGAATGATGAAAGTTGGGTTTGAGAATTCCCCCTTACCTTGTACTCGAATGCCTCCTTCTCTTTAATGTCATGTATAATGAAATTATAATAATTAATTAGAAATTCCAAAACCTTTTATACATTAATAGGGTTCATTCTGGTTTCATTATGTCATATTATGTTCCTTTGGATGACTTATAGAGTTTAAAAACATTGTTCGAGGATGTTCGTTTTTAGGGTTTTCTTAAGTGGTTCACTTGTATTCTTAAATTGATGTTTGTGTAGATCATGGGTAAACAACCCGAAATAATATTACATGTTATAAATGATATTATAGGAGATATAATGATTTAATAATGAATTATATTAGATCCATGTGGAAGAATCATTTTATTAGAATTTAATGATGGTTATTTTGGTTAATTTGAGCGGTTTTGGATCACAAGGAACTTGTTTATACATTTCACTTTGTAATATGGCCATAGGTTATTTCCAGAACATAAAATAGAACATAGTACATATACGATATTCTGTTTCAACCCTATAAATGATTTCATGACCAGATCTGAAGGTAGAAATGGAAGAATAGGGCATGTCATTTTTGAAGGTTATAAATTAACACCTCATGAAAAACGTTCTCTTAAATAAAATAAAAGGAAGAGGGAAATGGTGGGGTTATATAATATCCCATTAGAATCAAAAAATTACATTATATTTATAATAATGGTGTTTAAAAACAATTTGAATGAATATAGGTGGGGTAGAGATCAAGAAAGGAACTTGAACTTGAAAGGAAATTAAATGAGAAGAGGGAGAGAAATTACCTCTAGAATCTTCCTCTTGAGATCCTCTTTAAGGAAGCTAAGATTGGTATTTTGATGAGACCACAAGATTTTGGACGTGGGGAATGGGCTAGGGAAGGAGTTTGGGTAGAATTTATAGAATGCTTGGATCTTGAGAGGTGTGAGGAAAAGATGGATTGAAAGGTGGCTTTTATAGTAGAGGGGAGAGGGGTTTCCTTAATATAAAATTGATTAGTTTATTAATTTAACCTAATACAATTAATAGTGAGTCTTGTATGACCAATAATAGTAAATAAGTCATGTGATTTCTGTATTTGGGGGCTTACATCACTTTTGATGTGTGGAATAGTGGGTTTTAATTAAAATGTATTTATATGGTAAATTAATGTATTCTACTATTCACCAAAAATTCTTGTATCTCATAAAAATCCAAAAACATTACCCCAACCATTTTTCAACGTGTAGAATACAAAAATTAAGTCCATTTTTCAAAAATAATTTTCTATATATTATTCATATAATGTTTAATTAAAATCATAATTTCCTAAAAACAGTTTTTAATATTAAAACTGATTTATAGTTCTTTCAAAAATTATGTAGGGTCTTATAAAATTATCTAAAAACTATGAGTCATTGATTCAATAATTTATGAACACATTTCAGGGAAATAAATACTCTTTTAAATTTATTAATTTATTATAATTAATTATTTATGACTTATAAAATACCAAAAACGTTTACTAAGGTCAAATTGTCACTTTCTAAGATGTCTAAATTTTATTTTATTATTCATAGGTAATGTTCCTCTTATTTAATATTCATAAGGGGCATGTTACTATTCATAAGGGTAGGTTACTATTCATAAGGGTATGTTACTATTCATAAGGGTAGGTTACTATTCACCAAAAAATATTTTTGTTCCATTAGACTCCAAAAACTATTTTGAACACAACCGTGTATGTCAGATATTCAAAATTCCAAACATAGTGGTGACAAAAATTATTTTTAAAGGATACTCATAACATATTATTTCATTATTTTGTGTTTTATGACATAAATTTATGAAGGTAATTTTCCATTGAAAACATTGGGTCGTTACATTCTTCCCCCCTTATGAAATTTTGCCCCCGAAATTTCACTTTACACAAATAGGTGAGGGTACTTCTCCTTCATTGGCTATTTTGGTTCCCAAGTTGCTTCCTCAAACTTATGGTTCCTCCACAACACATTGAAAAGATGTATTGTCTTATTTCGTCGAACCTTATCACTTCGGTCCAGAATCATTATTGGATCCTCCTCATAGGAGAGATCATCTTCCAGCTGCACCACCTCTGAGTTTAGTACATGTGAGGGGTCTGGTATGTACTTCCTTAGTAGTGATACATGAAACACATCATGAACTTGAGCCATATTCGGTGAAAGTGCAACACGATAGGCCACGGATCCTATGCGGTCAAGGATCTCAAAGGAGCCAATATACCATGGGCTTAGCCTCCCTTTCTTCCCGAATCGCATGACTCCCTTCCATGGAGATATTCGAAGGAATACATTGTCTCCAATGTCGAACTCCATGTCCCTTCGATGGTTGTCAGCATAGCTCTTTTGTCGACTTTGAGCAGCACTGAGGTGTCTTTGGATGACTTGAACCTTCTCTGTCATCTCTTGAACAAGATCGGGTCCAAATAGCTTTCTTTCTCAAACTTCATCCCAGCAGGTTGGAGTTCTACATCGCTTTCCATAAGGAGCTTCATACAGAGCCATCTGAATAATCAAATGGAAGCTATTGTTGTATGAGAACTAAACCAATGGGAGATGATGATCCCAACCACCTATGAATTCGTGAGGTAAGGATCATAGAATATCTTCAAGCGTATGAATAGTCCTTTTAGATTGGCCATCGGTTTGGGGGTGATAGGCCATGCTGAAATTTAATTCAGTACTCAAAGCATGTTTAAGGATCCTCCAGAATTTAGATGTGAACCTTGTATCATGGTCAGAGACAATTGAGAGTGGAACACCGGGCAGTCTCACCACTTCCTTTACATATATCCTTTCATGTTGATCAATCGAGAGATCTTCCCGAATAGTGATAAAATGGGAAGTCTTGGTGAGTCGGTCAACCACAACCAATATCGCATTATTTCCCGTTGATGTCTTCGGGAGACCCATGAAAAGGTCCATAGTAACATTTTCCCATTTCCACATGGGTATAGGCAATGGCTGCATCATACCTTTGGACTTTTTCCGCTCAGCATTAACTTGCTGACATACCAAGGACCTTGATATATAATCTGCAATCTCCTTCTTCATGTTATCCCACAATATGTGTTCTCGGAGATAATGATACATCTTTGTACTCCCGGATGGATAGAGAAAGTTGAGCTATGTGCATTATCCAATAGCTCCTTATTTATCCTGAGTAATGAAGGCACACAAATCCATGTTCCTAACCGAATCACACCATCATTGTCGATATGGAACTCTTACAGCTTCCCTTCCATTACTGCATTCCCCCATCTTTTGTATCTCCACATTATCCCATTGTGTTTACTTAATCTTCTCTTGGATGGATGGTTGCACAATAATTTGGGAAAGGTATGATGTATCCCCTTCCCTTATGATTTCCAAATCCATCCTTTGCATATCCAAGAAGATAGGGTCATTCTCAATCCGCAACATGGAAAGAGTAGCAGGTACTTTTCTACTTAGAGCATCAGCTACCTTGTTCGCCTTTCCAGGATGATAGTGAATAGAGAAATCATAATACTTGATTTGCTGTAACCGTCTCCTTTGACACATGTTGAGCTCCTTTTGTTTGAATATATTCTTTAGGCTCTTGTGGTCAGTGTATATGTCACACTTCTCACCATATAGGTAGTGCCACCAGATTTTCAAGGAAAAAATCACAGCCGCAAGCTCTAGATCATTCCTTGGGTAGTTCTTCTCATGGATCTTCAATTGTCGTGAGGTGTAGGCTATCACATTATCATTTTTCATGACTACACAACCCAAGAATTTCTTTGAAGCATCACTGTATATCATAAAACTTTCTCCACTTTTCAGTAGTGTGAGTACAGGTGCATTGATCAGCCTTCTCTTTAGCTATTTGAAGCTTCCCTCACATTATTTCATCCAGACATACTTTACCCCATTCTTTGTTAAATTAGTTAGAGGGCTTTACAATCGTGAGAAGTTTCTCACAAAACGTCAGTAGTACACAGAAAATCCAAGAAAACTATGGATTTCTATGACACTAGAGGGACGAGGCCATTCCTCAATCGCCTTTTTCATTGAAGGGTCCACAAAAATTCCCGCACTTATGATCACATGTCCCAATAACGTGACTTGATTCATCCAAAAGTCACACTTTCTGAACATGGTGTACAAATTCCCCTTTCTCAATGTCTTCAACACAAGTCTTAGATGTTATTCATGTTCCTCCTTGCTCTTAGAGTAGATGAGAATATCATCGATAAACACTACCACAAATTTTTTGAGGTAATGTCTAATGACTCTATTCATCAAATCCATGAAGATTGCAGGGGCATTAGTAAGTCCGAAGGGCATCACCAAAAACTCATAGTGCCCATACCTTGTACGGAAGGCATTCTTCTGAATATCTTCCTTCTTCACCATTACATGATGATATCCAGAACGAAGATCCAACTTTGAGAAGTATGGAGATCCTCTTAACTGATCAAAGAAGTCATTAATCCTTTGGATATGATACTTTTTCTTTCTGAGGATCTTGTTGAGTTCCCAATAATTGATACCGAGCCTCATGGTTCCATCCATCTTCTTCATAAAGAGCACTGGCGCACCCCAAGGTGATGCACTAGGGCGTATGAACCCTTTGTCCAAATTCTCTTGCAGTTGCTTCTTTAACTCCTCCAGTTTGATAGGAGCCATATTATAGGGACACTTCAAGATAGGAGTAGCTCTAGGAATGAGTTCAATTGATAACTTTACCTCACGATCCAGGGGAATTCTGGGTAAAACTTTGGGAAATACATCGTCATATTCCCTCACGATGGGCATTTCCTCAAGGTTGGAATTTTCCTTCAATTCAACCATTTGGGCGACGTATGCTACTTAATAGGGAATCCACACCCACAGCATTGAAGGATTTTTCAAAGGAGATTCATGATCTTCCTTTCATTTTTAGAGGAGAATGGGATGGTTTGGAATATAAAAAGATATTCCTTTTCCCGACAATTGATATGCGCTCTATATAACGAGAGCTAGTCCCTTCACATTATAGAGTCGAATTCCACAAAGGGAAGTATTACGAGATTTTCCAGAAGAATCTTCCCACATACGTCAATAGGAGAATAATCAAACACTTGGGTTTCAATGATTCCACCACATGGTGTTTTTACAGATATCTCTACTTCAAGGTTTCGGGGCTTCGATTCTATAGTTTTAGAAAACATGCAAGATATAAAGGAATGCGTAGAACCAGAACAAAATAAGACTTTTTCCATTCATGAGTGAATACGAAGTGTACCTTGTGTGACTTCATTATCATGCTCCACCACCGCAGTAGTGATGTAATAAGCCTTCCCTTGTTCATTTGGTTTTGGTGGCTACTGACGCTGATTACCCTCAAGAGATCGAGGTTTAGTGCACTGGTTTGTATAGTGCCCTTTCTCCCTACAGTTGTAGCATTGAACCATGCGTGGTTCTCTCCATTCATTGGCTACATTATCCTTCATTTTCATTTCTTTTCGGCACTCTTGAGCATGGTGTCCTTCTTTTCCACACTTAAATCATTTCCCCGTCCCTTTGAGACAGTTCCCATTGTGCAGCTTCCCATATTTTTGGCATGTGGGTTGTTGTGCTTTCTTCCCACATTTGTCACTAGATCCGCTGGCTTGAAAATCAATCTTTCTTTTCTTATCACAATAGCCATGGGACCATTCTCCGAACACCATCTCCACTTTGATAGCACACCGAACCACTTCTTCATAACTCCCAAAGTCTAAAATTTCAAGAGCCTTTCGAAGAGTACTTTCGGAAAACATTTGGATTGACATATAATTCATTAGAAAAAATTTATAATCTAGAAATGGAAAGAAAATGATGAAAAAATGATCTTTAAGGAGCGACCATTTCCAAAGTGGAGTGAAAGAGGTAGAACCTGAAGGATGAAAGTTGGGTTTTAGAATTTCCCCTTACCATGTACTCGAATGCCTCCTTCTATTTAATGTCCTGTATAATGACATTATAATCAATAATTAGAAATTATAGAACCTTTTATACATTAATAGGGTTCATTCTGGTTTCATTATGTCATATTATGATCCTTTGGATGACTTATAGTGTTTAAAAACATTGTTCGATGATGTTCATTTTTATGGTTTTCTTGAGTGGTTCACTTGTATTCTTAAATTAATGTTTGGGTAGATCATGGGTAAACATCCAGAACATATATTAAATGTTATTAATGATATTACAGGATCTTTAATGATTTAATAATGAATTATATTAGATCCATGTGGAAGAATCATTAGATAAGAATTTAATGATGGGTTTTTAGGTTAATTTGAGCGGTTTTTGGATCACAACGAACTTGTTTTAACATTTCAATTAGTAATATGGCCATAGGTTATTTCAAGAACATAAAATAGAACATATTACATATAAACTATTCTGGTTCAAACATAAAAATGGTTTCATGTCCATATCTGAAGGTAGAAATGGAAGAAGTGGGCATGTCGTTTTTGAAGGTGATAAATTAACACCTCATGAACAACATTCTCTTTAATAACATAAAAGGAAGAGGGAAAGGGTGGGTGATATAATATCCCAATAGAATCATAAAATTACAGTATATGTATAATAATGGAGTTAAAAAACAATTTGGAAGAATACAGGTGGGGGAGAGGTCAAGAAAGGAACTTGAACTTGAAAGAAAATTAAAGGAGAAGAGGAAGAGAAATTACCTCTAGAATCTTCCACTTGAGATCCTCTTTAAAGAAGATAGGATTGGACTTTTGATGAGAGAAGTAGATTTTGGACGTGGGGGTGGTCCAGGGAAGGTGTTTGGGTAGAATTTAGATAATTCTTAGAGCTTGAGAGGTGTGAGGAAAAAGAGGGAGTGAAAGGTGGCTTTTATAGTGGAGGGGAGAGGGGTTTCCTTAATATAAAAATGATTAGTTTATTAATTTCACCTAAGACAAGGAATAGTGAGTCTTGGATGACCAATAATAGTATATAAGGCATGTGAGTTCGGGATTTGGGTTCTTACATCACTTGTGTTGTCAGGATTTGTGGGTTTTAATTAAAATGTATTTATATGGTTGATTAATGTATTCTACTATTCACCAAAAATTAAAGTATCTCCAGAAAATTACCAAAACATTACCCCAGCCATTATTCGACATGTAGAATACAAAAATGAAGTCAATTTTTCAAAAATAATTTTCTAAATGTTATCAATTTAATATTAAATTAAAATCATAATTTACTTAAAAAGTATCGTTTTTAATATTAAAACTGATTTATAGTGCATTCGAAAATTATATAGGTTCTTATAAAATTATCTAAAAACTATGATACATTGAATCAATAATTTATGAATACATTTCATGGAAATAAATATTATTTTAAAATAACTAATTAATTATAATTAATTATTTATGACTTATAAAAAACAAAAAACGTATACTATGGTCAAATTGTAACTTTCTAAGATGTCTAAATTTTATTTTATTATTCATAGGTAATATTACTCTTATTTACTATTCATAAGTGTCATATTACTATTCATAAGGGTAGGTTACTATTCATAAGGGCATGTTACTATTCATAAGTGTAGGTTACTATTCACCAAAAATTATTTTTCTTCCATTATACTCCAAAAACCATCTTGAACACAACCATGTATGTCAGATTTTCAAAATTTCAAACATAGGGATGAAAAAAATTATGTTTAAAGGTTTCTAATCACTTAGTAGTTCATTATTTTGTGTTTTTATGACATAAATGTAAGAAGGGAATTTTCCATTGAAAAACTTTGGGTCGTTACAGTAGGATAGTGATGAGGAAATCATGATGATGGAATTTATGAGTATGTGTGGTTTACATAAGAACATAATGACGTAATTTTTATTCAAAAGACACAAATATTGTTCTTGGATCTCATGAAAATGTTATTACAGCTTTTTCATGACAGATTTTCTATGGTGTACATTGAAAACATCATCATCTACTATTGGACACTAGAGTAGCATTAAAAAATGGGATATTCAACTAAAAAAATTTAGTACATCAACATTTTGTGATGTTTCTTAAGTGTTAATTTTGGATTAATGAAATGGCATTATTATGGAATGATACTTCTATAGAAATTATATTGATATACATAGAGAAACTACATGAATTTGTGTACTGGACATATTGAAAATATTATTTAATATCAATAGATATTTTTTATAGAATTATATTTTACTACTTTATTCTATAATTATACTAGTTTTGAATGCCTAGGACTGGATTCATAATTATGGTAGTGATGTAACAATGGTCAGACTAGTGTGAGTAGGATCTTCTTTAGCTGAAAAGGATTTTGACTATACCTCTATTATAGAGTCGTCCAAATCGTAAGATAAATTATTATTTATACTGTTATACATCTTAAATTTATTTTGGATATCTAATGATGTCATGTTAGAATATAGTTTATAATTTATAATTTCACCTAATACCACATGGGTGGAACTATTGCACACATAACATAGAGATGAATGTTGTAGTCCACTCTATAATTTTAATGCAAAATTATCACATTGTCATAAAAAAATTCTAGTCTGGAAATAAAATTATTAATTATGTCATTATGTAGTGATACATAAATAAGAGGAAGATGCCTTAGATAGAGTATATTCAGATAATTATCAATTATATAACAATTGAACTAAATAATGTTTACATCATTATAGAATATCTTAGTCGCAAAGAAATGTTATGTATGAGTATTTGTAAATGAAAATCCAAGGAACAAATATTAAAAATTTGATTGATGATGGGTTGTACATTGAATAAAAAATTGGATAACAATTAAAAAAGTGCACTACAATATCTAAATCATCTTGTCTTGTAGACATGGCTAAGGTTAGATAGGGTACTAATATAGAGTTCAATGTGATGTTAGATAGTTAAGTAGGTTGTCAGAAGATACTAGGGTGGTCTCTAGACAATGATAATTTGTTTCATGTAAATGATATAATTTAATTCGATGCATAATTTAGGTAATGGAAAATTTAGTGGCTTATATACATCTATATTGGTGATATATCCTAGTGTTCAAAAGTGTACCTTGACATTATGAAATAATTCATATATCTTGGGAAGAGGACATACATTGTTGGGTTTTATTTATTGATATATACATGCTATAGAATTACAACTGATAGAAGTTTCATAATGTTATATTCTATCTAAATCATATTCCCTTGTGGCAGTGTGAAGAAATCACTATAGACCTTTATACATTGTAAACATTGCCCCCAAGAAGCTATTTTTTATCATAGGTATTTGTTGACCAATTGAAAAAAAATTCATTAAATGCCGATATGTGAGACTCCATCAATTTACATGTTGTAAAAGATAAACATATATAATATAATATGTATAACTGGTTTTCTGTAGATCATTTTTTGACTAATATGATCATTTAATTATTTTTAGGCTATATATGAAAACAACCTTAAAGACCTTACTAAGATAAATCACAACATACCATACCTGGATAGATTGATTGATAGTTAGAGTTGGTGATTAAAATATTGTATCATATTCAGTGATCTTTATTTAAAGGTATTAAGAGAGATTCAAATGGTATCCTAGACATCATCGAGATCAAAAAGAAATATTTTCCATGAATCGTTTCATATGGAAACATTTTAGGATCTCGATGCAAGTCTATTCAACTCATTGTTGTGTTCGACTTAGTAAGGTGATGAAATAGTGTGTGGGATTACATTGGAAATGGTGAACTTAGAGAGTTTTTAGTTTTTTAGGATTTTGTTAGTGAATTCATAGAGTAGGTAATGATTAGATAAATATAGGAGAATGTGACCATTTGAGTGCACTATTGGTGACCATGTGTTATTTTTGTTGTAACCTCAATTTGGGAAGCCAATTATTGGTAGTACGATGTTGATCATAATACATTATCACTTTTACAATTAAAATTCATATTCTTACGAGTGATCTATTTATAAATATTCATCCATTTCTATTTATGGGAATTCTTTTTTTTATTTTTAATTCACAGCCTTGTTCTATAGGGATTCATATGTGAAGTGAGCACATGCCTTAAAATAATAGCACATTAGTAATTATTTTCCCTTTTCATAAGTCATATTTTATCTAAATATAGTAGGATGTTGAGAAAAAATAATATTCATGTCATCTTCATAATCTTCATTGTTATAACATCATGATTCCAAAATGACATAATTTTTTATTTATCCATTTCTCCTAGCCACAATGGAAATATCATCATATACTATTTTCATAAATGTTGTTTTCCTTTGCATTTTAAATCCTATATACATATTATGATGTACATATAGGTACCTATATTCCATATCTTACAATTTTTAGCATTTGGGATCAAATATAATTAAGACATTTCAACTATGTTTCTTAATGATAGTATAATGAACTACTTTTCAACAAGTAAATTGATGATTTAAAAATTATAATATATTGATGTAACATTTTATACATTTTATAAGAAAAAAACATGTTCATGTGTATTTTTTGGATGTAGAAAATTGTATGAGTTGTTAGTTTATTATATCATCTGAATATTGAATCTATTTATGGGATTCAATTTACAAATATTAAACATATTATAAAATCTATTTTGGTCATTGAATAATAGTCAGATTGTGGTCAGGTGCAAGGAAAGGGATTTACACTGATGTCAATTAGATTGAGTAGTATTCAGTAGTCACATACGTTCAAATAGTATACCATTCACCAGACCATGGTGCATGATGTGTATTGTGTTCCACTATAGAATCTATTATCCTGATAATAATATAATGAATGAAATATTATGTCAGAGTATCATCCAAAATATTGTGTATATTGTGGAGAAAATTATAATTTTTACACTCATGTTTTTATGGAATACTCTTTTTCCAAAATTTATTACATCCCATAGTAACTTGTTCTCTCAAATTTCTATTTCCCTTCATCCCATTGCTCAGGTGTGTGGTTGTTGAACGATATATTTGGAAAATACAAACATGGCCTCCCCCCTTCTAATGTATATCATTCATGTAACATCCTAGGTAAATAAATAACATGAAATTATTCATATTTATTAATATTTGTGAACATAATATTAGTTCTACTATAAATGGTACATTATGTTTGAGGTCGTACCAGATACACGACAAGATTATTGTATAATAAGAAATATATAGGTTCTATAGTGGAACACAATACACATCATGCACCATGGTCTATTAAATATTTATAGGTTCTTGTTGAATTCAGTTTAAGGAAAATGATATTATTTTTATTATATAGTTAAATAGTATACAATATTGACGATTTTAGTCATGAGGGATGTTTTTTGGAATATTAAATCTTCTCGGTGACTTTATAAATGATAAATTATGACAATGTAAAATGATCAATGAAATATAATTCTGAAATAATAACAATTTTGAATCACTTACATTGTAGACTCAAAATAAATATATCGTATAGTTTATATAAACATTTTTAAAAACAATTTTAAAAATAAAATTTATTTATATTTCATTGTTTTATTCATTATGTTTTTTTGGAATTCATTTTTTTAATGATATAATATCCATTTATATTAATTTTTGTTGATTATACATTAAATTTTAAAATAAAAATATCAATAAATTTATTACAGACTAATCCCCCTTTTCAATTTCAATACATATATAATTGTGTGCCTAATAATTTTACATGATTCATGATTTAATTATATTTATTTCTATTAGGTCCTAATGTTTTTATAATAAATGTTATAATATTAAATGGTAAAGTATATATTTTTATATATGAATAAAATATATATAAATTCACAGAAATAATGAGCCACAAAATTGAATATTTATAGCATTATAGACATGGATAAAATAAAACATATAAAACATGAGGCATAATCATATTCTGGGTAATATTGAAGGGATGTTGTGATTTATATAAAAAAATGTATTTTTCTCATTGAAATTTATATATTTATCTCTATTATATTTAACATAATAATAGGTATAGTTTAAGAATATCATTGTTATTTTCTTTTTGTGAATTATAAAGTAAATATAAAAAATTATGAAAATTTTGATAATATAATATAAGATATAATTTTCTTTGGTTTTCCACTATATCGATGTTCAAAAATTATTTTAATAATAATCAAGAGTAAAATATTATTTGTTTCAATTTTATGGATATTGAAAAATCAATAGGCAATTGTGAAGAGTTAAAATATATCTAATGTATAAGTGGAAATGAATTCAATTGATTATTACATTGGATACATTTTTCAGACCAAATTTTATTTAAATATAATGAATTATTTGTTTAAAAAAGAATATCATTAATTATATATTCCATAAATTGTTTTTTTTTCATTTGTTAAACAAATTTATGTATTCTAATAGGTTTCGAATAAATGATGGAAAAATATTATTGTTTTATATTATGCATAATGAAAATTTTTATTTAAAAAATTTAGATTATTAATTTTGTAAATATAATTGATTGGTTGAAAGGATTTATTTCAGTTAAATGCATTCATTGATAAAAAGGAAAAATCCATCATGTTTTTTATTTTATGAGTCCTAATTTCACCATTAATGTTTAGAATGTAAAACATATTAATTTTTGTTATTATATGATTCTACAATAGATCGCATTATAATAGCATGATACATGCACCAATAGGTCATATAGTAGTTTGAATTTTTTTCTATATAATAATATATAATATATAAACATATATCTATTTTTTTGTGGTCGAAGATTTATAAATTTTAAATATAAAATATAAGTCATTTTAATGTCTATATTTTATCAACAACCATATATGATGGATGTTGTGTGTGGAATAGATTTTAGATAGTAAAATAGGCCCTAATTGAGTTATATAATATCAAAAAAATACATCATCTATCTTTGAAAATGTTGTTCTGAAATTCAAATTGGCATTCTATGTTTCGAATTTTTAATAGTGATGGATTTCTAAATTTTATTTTTATTATTTAAGATATATATTACATGAATTAATTATTTCAAGTATTTGGTTAATTATTGTTTTAATACATGGAGATATGATGATGAAAATGGTTTTCCATGTATTGATGAGGTACCGATGTCTAAAACAAGTAAGATAATTCTTTTGAAATTCGTATGTTATGATGAAATATTATATTGTTATTCATTCATAGTGTTTTATCAATAATAATTAAATAATATATCATTTATTATCACTTTCATCATTTTATCGTCATCCATATTGTTTCATCATTTATAATATGTATATATGAGGGATAACTAAAACTAGAGGTTTAGAGTCTCTACATTATGTTACATATTCTATTAAATAACATTTTTTAGAATTTGTTATTATAATGAAAGGGAATACTATAACTATGTATATTTATAGTCATTCAGAATAAAAGTTTTGTCTAATTGAATGGTTATCCTTTTAGATAGTATATTTGGTAAAAAATCATTTTTAATTATAAAAAATAATTTAAAATTTTGAAATCATTGTTAATTTTTGTTATGTGATAAAATAAATTTCCATACAATTTCATATAAAACATTATACCAAAGAAAATGTTTGATTTTATATACCCCCACCAATCACTTAATTTCCTTTTATATCAATGGGTACATCCATAATTGGAATCATATCACTATTCTTGTTATATTATATGAAAAAATGGGATTGTGTTAATAAATATATTTCATAATATTTATCATGATTTTTTATTATATCTAATAAAATAATTACATTGAACAGACTATATCAACTATTTTAACATAAGTGGAATTCTTATGTCATATAGAATGAAATATAACGATCTAAAATTAATATTTTTTCATATTTTACATTCTATCATCATATAGGGTTTTTATGGAATAAATAATTGAAGTGATGATTCCATTATCATTAATGAATCTAGTATTTGTAAAATATAATTATCTTTATTTCATTCCAAAAGAACAGTTGGGTTTATATTTTTAGATAATTTAATTATGAATATTATAAAACAACAACATATATTAAAAAGTGGACACATACATTCAGTATCAATTTTCCAATCAATATAAACTAATTTGATTAAAAATGTTGTCTTTTAATGAAAATTATTCATGTTATTTACCTTGATGTATTATTTTCCCATGCTAATAATTGTACCCCATGAATGAAATTATTACATTATATGAGCATAAAAATCAATATAATGGATCTAAAAATAAATACAAAAACTCATTAAACTATGAATAGTGAAAAATTACTTTCCAAAATAAACATTTAGGATCAAAATAAATATTTTCTTACCATGGATATGAAATTTTCCACCATATTATTTTTAAAAAAACATTATAAATATTAAATGAAAATTAATTTTTATAAATGATTTTACATTTCTAGTATTAAATAATAAAAACACTTGGAAAATGTTTTCCAATCCATCAACCATTAGATTCATATATTCTCCCTTAATCATAATAACATTATATTACCTTGATGAATCTTGATATTTCCATAAAAGAAATCCTTGATAACGAACGTAAGTATCTTGGTACATAATTTACAAATCACTCCAAAAATCACTCTAAAAAATAGAATAACCATTTTATCATATTATATAAGTAATTATTTGTTGGGATATCATGGAACCACCCATCGTTTTTATACCATAACCACCCACAATTTTTTATAATAGAAATACCTAACTCTTCATGGTAATATAACAACATATCACCTAAAAATCCAATGTAATATAAAATAAGTAAAATAGATAGGGCCCGTGTTTCATCATAAAATTCATAAACACATCCATTACTCATTTCATAATATGATTCACCCATTCTAAATATAGGGCTTCGTGAAAATATCAATGAACCAAGGATAATGTAACCTGAGATATTATTAGAATTGTATGAATATAAAATTGCCCCAATAAACCATATTGAACCTCAATTTTTTCATATATTGATGAATGGAATTGAAATTAAGATATCCTTAAAATAATTCCTTCAAAATGTACACATTTCATTTTAAAAAAATGAAAATATAAAAAAATGAAAATATATTATGGAAATATTTTTATTGGTAATAATCTAGATAAAATATAAAAGAATCATTCAATAAAAATAATGGACATAATGATGGTAAAATACATATATTTTTTAGGTGTTAAAGATAATCATTTGATTCAAACATTTTTTAAAAGGGAATCTAAAGTGACCTATTTTGAAAACACAATATAAGTTTAATTACAAAAAATTTAATGTGATGAAAAAAGATCATTTAAAATGGAATCAGTATAACATTAGTTTTTATAAAATAGTAGTATACACACATTTTAGATAATATGTATAAATAATATTAGGATTCACTATCTAAAAGAAGATACATAATCTGTATACCTTTTAAACTTATTTCTTGACGGATCATTAATTAATATAAGAAGAACAATAAATTAATAATGTATAAAAAATTCATTAAAAGTGGATAATAATAGAGAAGTGGATTTGGAAAATAAGATTATATGTCACCCTAAGTTATCTTGAATATAATCAACCCCATAATGAAATGAGAATATAGGATAAAGCCTTTTGTACATTCGAAACACTTTAATCATGTGATCCATAATAGAATAACATCTAATGGAATGGTAAAAATTAATATCATAAGGTTTATCATGATAAATCAGGTCTATGTAAAAATATATATAGCTCATAAAACAAGATTTGTGTATATCATAAATATTTGGCCCAATAAAATGGATTAAGTTGAATAGACCATATGATGACCATGCCATTTAGTTTAAAATTTATCATTGAAGATAATATTTGTAAAAAACTAATATCCACAAAATACACATGTAAATATATATTCCATCATTTCACTGACCAATTCACACATAGACATGAAATTAAAAATCTTCTTAAGGAATTGTTAATGTAACTCTCCAAACCTGTTTACCTGAAGCTGGTGCATTATTTTATTACATTTTCATGATTAATAATAATCAATTTATGAAGAAATGACTAGTTTAAAAGTATTGGAAGAATGAATTATATTTCTGATAACCATAATATATTGGGAAAATAAAATAATACATGTTACAATATAATCAAATATAACCTTCATATTTATTCAGCATTTTCTTCATCATAACTTAGATAAATAAAAAATATGAATGTGGTGGGATAAAATCCTCGATAATGTTATCTAATAAAATGGATGATATCATAAATATAAACATTATGCATGTTGAAAAACATAAATCACATGCCTCAAAAAATATACATGACCATAATATTATAGCTATAATAGATGATTAAATAAATCAATTTATCTGATACAATTATACATTACTAGGAATATTCTATATCATTAAGAATCACATGATTTATGAACTAATAATATCGTAATGAGGGAATTCATATTATTGACATAATGAACCTATATTTGAGTTGTCATCCATGAATTCTGTATATACTCGGGCTAGGCCTCATCCAAAATCCCAATTCTATTTTTTTCACATGAGACCTACCAATGAATCAAGGGGATATATAGGGACCAACCAATAACATGATAATTCCAATGTTATCATAACATTTCTAGTAAAATATAAATTTAAATAAATGTTTCCAATGATGAATTGAAAAATTTTAATCAAAATTATTGATGAAAATACACTAATAAAATCCCTTATAAATTCTTGAGGAAATTGATTATTAGACATTCCAAAGTGTCCCATTCATCATTGAAAAATCTAATTTATAATTCCATATATTAACACTAGAATAATAATAATAGTGATTTTATATATTTCAGGAAATTATATGTGAAAAATGTAAGGAATAATTGGTTAATAACTAAGAAATCAAATAGAATAATGAGTGAATTGAGAAAACCTTATTAATTTGGACGGGAATGTTCATTTTGATAATCGTTAGAAATGGTAATAAATTCAGATACTAAAAATGTGTCCCGGCCCGCCCTCGGGGCCCGTGCCGTGACTACCCCAAGCCCGCCTTCCATAGGCCAGGGGCTGGCGACTAGCACCAAGACGTAAATCTCGGTAAAAAGGGAAGGCATTGACTTTGTAAAGTAAAAAAGCACCACAGAGTAAGAAAATGGAAAAGTAAACACTAAGTAAAAACAGAGTACAACTGAAAGTGCGGAAAATTAAATGGGCCACTATACAAACCCAAACTGAAAGTAAAGTACAATTCGAAAGGGGAAAACAACAACTGTAAAGTAAAAGCTGCTACACCGAGTTGTCCACTGGAAATCCCACCTGAATGGTGGGTACAGATAGCTCCACTGCTCCTCGGGTCCCGCCGTCCGCTCCGAACACGTCCCGCCCAGTGGTCCACCTCTAGGTACCGTCATGCTCTCCATGCCTCAGCCAAGATCAACGCTGTCCGTCGTCTGCAACCAACACAACGTAGTGCGGGCATAGCCCGTGCAGGGGTGAGTATAAGCTACTTAGTAGGGACCCCGAGACCCTTGAAGGTCTCCCAAAATCCACAAAGGATAAACCACAAAGGAAGATACAATCACGAAGTAACAACCGATACTGCTTAGGTATATGCCCATACATATACCTAAGTCATCAATTCTGATACGCTCCAACCTCCGAGCCCATGTACAACTCAGTCCACATAGAAAAGTAAACGTATTCCACACAGGAAAGCAAAACGAATTCCACACAGGATAGCACAACTCAATCCACACAGGAAAGCAACAAGATTCATCTCACACAGGTATACTTTTTTCAAAGGACGATAAAGATGATATCTGATCCATCTAAGTCATCGGACCCACGAAGGATTGATAGGTAACTAAACCCCGCAAAGACCCACACAGGATCGGGCCCACACAGGACCTGTAGGCGCTGGTTCACACAGGACCACTGAGCGCAAGGACCCACATAGGTTCGGACCCACACAGGATCGGGCCCACACAGGACCTGTAGCACTGATCCACGTAGGATCGCTGAGTGGTGTAGTCGTCGTCGAATCCACACAGGATCTCTGTACTGTCGTCGTCGCAGTCACAGTAGCAGTAGCAGTAGCAGTAGCAGTCACAGTCGCAGCCAGCACTAGGGTTCCCGCACACAGCAAGCTCGTTCAGGAGGGTCCGCTCCATGAGCCGAAAGGCTGATATATCAACTGTCCCAAATTCCAGAGTTGATGTATCCAAAAGTTCCGTAACGTCAACAGGAACTCAACGCAATAGACGGCGCGTTGATCGGACGCCTGGTCTGAGAGTTATTGGCCTTTTCGTCCCAGGGGCCCGGTTGGTTTTTAAGGCAAAACCAGCCCGAACTTACTCCACCTGCGTCCAAACCTCGGGCGGAGTATGCCAAAAGATCCGTCTCACTAAGAGGAACACAACAAAGCTGACGGCCCGTCAATCGGACGTCCGTAGCTCAAGATATGAGTGTTTCCGCTCGGAAGGCCCGGTTGGTTTCGTGAATGAACCAACCCGGCCGAACTCAAAGTATTCCGAAACTTTGAGTGCGATATACCGAATCGACCGCCTCGATCCAAGGATCGCAATGCCACTGAAGGTTCGCCGATCGAAGGTCTGTGGATTAAGTTATGGTCAAAAGACCCAAAACGATTCGAAAACGGGGGGTCTGGGACCGGGGCGACCCGGCCCGACCCCCCCTGGGTCGGCCCGAACCGGGTCGACCCGACCCGGGTCCGACACGGCCCGGCCGGCGGCTGTCCGGCGCGGCGGCGCTGTCCGGCACGGCGGCGCGGCCTGGCGCCACTTGGTGCCACGCGCGGGGGCAAGTCCCCCGCTTCTTCTTGTTGGCGGCGCGGCTTTTAGCCGCGCCTTTGGAGAACCGCCCCCCCCCCCCCCCTCGTGGGGGCCTGCTTTGAGGAAAACCGGGGGGCCGCCTGCCCCCCTTAATGAAACCGCCCCCACCCCCCCCCCCCCCCTCATAAATGGGGGGCATTTGAGTTGGCCGGGGGAATTAAATTCCCCTGGTTTTTCCCTTCCGGCCGGCCCACCTGGCCGGCCAGTTCTTCTTCAACGGACCGGAAAAGTCGGTCCCCTTCCGGCTTCCGACACCGGTGGCCCGGCGAGCCTCCGGTCTTCCCGTCTCGCCGTGGCCCGGAACCTGCCACGATGTTCGTCGTCCGGCGCGGTGCGACGGCACCGCGCCCCTCTGCTGCGCCCCTGCTCCGGCCGCGGCGCCTTCGATTCCCTTCGACGCGGCGCGGCGGCGTCGCATTCATGATAAACTTCTCGTGGCGCGGCGCAACGGCGCTGCGCGATTATAGCCTTGCGATTCCCGCGTGGTGCGACGGCACCACGCCATCTCGTACATCCGCAAGGAAAAAAATATTCAAGAACAGAGGAGGGGGAATTCGGTCGTGTTTGTGCGGTCCGGCCCCCCTCTCGTTAGTCGATAACACTTAACAATAATCCTCAAAATTGTCAAGTTAGAACCAAGAACGAGAATAAATAAATAATAAACAACAACCCCTACCTTGGTTCAAGATCGATGATCATCAACGACCCGCGGAAGACAACGTCGCGGAGGTCGGGCGTCGCGGTAATGTTCATCAAATCCGTTGACGAAGAGGTACGTCCGAAGAGGTACGTCGTTGGAGAATCTTCGTAAGCCGACGAAGGAAGTCCGAGGAGAAAGCCGCGTTCCCTTTCGTTGACACGGAAGGCATCGTCGATCTTCGGAAGCAACCGGCTACGAAGAAGAGAGGAGCGGCGTTCTTCGTCGGAGCTCGAAGCATCTTCGCGTTCTTCGTCAAAGTTGAAGAAGAAGAAGGAGCTCCCAAAAACCTCTCAAGAAGGCTAGAGAAATCTAACCAAATAATATAAGTTAGAGTCTTATTTTATTCACACACTTAACAAATTGAATTTCAAAGGATTGAAATTCAAATAAAATAACTCCAAAATAAATAACAAGTTGTCATTTCATTTAAAGAGGGGTTAAAGGGAGTTTTGAGAGAAGATGAAAAGTTGGGGTTAGTGTGGGCCCCACCACACATAATCCTCTCAAGGGAGGTTAAGTGGATGTGGGTCCCACCTTTAACTCCCTTTGGGAGAAGTTAACTAACAAAATAAAATAAAAAGCGTTCCACATTTTTATTTAACTTCTTATAATTCTCCTAAAAACTAACTTTCGTCCCGCAATAAACGCAACTTCGGAAAAGGTCCCCTTAAGCGAAAAACGGCGATGTGAGTTCATCGGTGTCCTCAGATTTCAATTCCGAGCACCGCATCAAAAGTTAGAAATTCCCGCTCGTTCGTTCACTGAACGTACCCAAGCCAAACATCGGAAATTGATTCCGGGCACTCCGGACCTCGGAATCAGGCGCCGTCAGAAACCGCGCTCTTGTAAAATTCCAAAGAAAATTAAGAAAAAATTTCCCTTGATTTTTACGGGACTTTACATTACTCCCACCTCAGGGCTTTACGTCCCCGTAAAGATACATCAAAAACTAGGGAAACAAATGAGGGTACTGAGCACGCATCTGAGCCTCCCACTCCCATGTGCTCTCCTGGAGGTTCCCGTGCTGCCATCTGCTGCGCACAAGAGTAATCGATCGCCCACGTAGGACCCGCTCCTGTCGATCCTCTTTCTCCACCGGAACCTTCGTAAAAGTCACCCCATCGTCGATGTCAAGCTCCCCATGGTCAATGATGTGCATCGGGTCGTGCACGTATTTCCTCAGCTGAGATACGTGGAAGACGTCGTGCACCCAGTGCAACTGAGGTGGTAGATCCAGGCGATAAGCCACCTCACCAATCATGCTGAGGACCTGGAAGGGTCCGATGAAGCGCGGAGATAACTTGCCGCCTCGGCCAAATCTCTGAATACCACATCGAGGTGAGACCCGTAAGAAGACGTGGTCGCCATCCACGAACTCCACTGGCCTCCGCCTCCTGTCAACGTATGACTTCTTCCGTCTCTGAGCTGTCCTCATCCGCTCCTGGATGACCTGGACCTTCTCTGTCGTGGCCTGGACCATCTCCGGTCCCACAAGTGCTGACTCCCCAGGTTCTGTCCAGCACAAAGCAGATCTACAAAGTCGGCCGTACAACGCCTCGTACGGTGCCATCCCTATGGTGGAGTGGTAGCTGTTTTTGTATTCAAACTCCACCAAGGGTAAGTGGTCCTCCCAGCTATGACCAAAGTTGAGGACACATGCGCGGAGCATGTCTTCAAGAGTCTGAATGGTCCTCTCCGTCTGACCATCCGTATGAGGGTGAAAGGCTGTGCTCAGACGTAGCTGTGTCCCGAACGCCTCCTACAACCCCTTCCAAATCCGGGAAGTAAAGTGAGCATCTCGATCGGAGACGATAGATGATGGCACACCGTGGAGCCGCACAATCTCCAGAACGTAGAGACGTCCCAAGCTCTCCACTGAGCCCTGCTCTCTGATGGGTAAGAAGTGTGCCGACTTTGTGAGTCGGTCAACAATCACCCAGATGGAGTCGTGACCTCTGGAAGTGGGTGGAAGTCCAGTCACGAAGTCCATAGATATGTCGTCCCACTTCCACTCCGGAACTTCCAGGGGTTGTACCAAGCTTGCTGGTACCTGATGCTCTGCCTTCACCTGCTGGAAGGTGAGGCATCGAGAAACAAACTCTGCTACAACCTTCTTCATGCCCGGCCACCAGTGCTGTCGTCTGAGGTCCTGGTACATCTTCGCCACTCCAGGATGTACCTCCAAAGGAGAAGTGTGAAACTCTCTCAGCACTTCCTCTCGCAAGGCGACTGGTACCATGGTACATCCTCTGAAAAGGTTGCCGTGCTCTGCTCTAGGGGAGAAACCATCAGGTGCCTGTCCCGAGGATATTTGTGCACGCCGTGTCTCACAGTCAACGTCCTCACGCTGTGCCCCTCTGAACCGCTGCAGTAGAGGAGGGGTGACTGTGAGAGACTGGAGGAAGGCTGATCCATCTCTATCCACGAAGGATATCTACAAAGAGACTAGCTTCTCTGTCGCCTCCTCATGTAGCTGAATGCCCGTCCTCCTGCTGAGGGCATCAGCTACTACGTTCCCCTTTATCCTTAACGTACGGCAAAGCTGCAAAGATTTCTCCTTTGCCGAAAAGTGAAATCTGGTATCATCCCCTGGATGAACCATGTTCCTTTCCTAATACAGTCAATCCCGTCATGATTAGTTAATTCATGGCATGGATGACGTCGTAAGGCCTCGACGCTGCTACCAATAGATCCAACTGTTACTCTCTCCTCCAAGGGTTGAGTCACACTGTCGGCATCAGTGTGTGGTCACTGGGTTTCCTCCAGTAAGAATCTCGCAAGTGAGGGTCATGTCAACAGTTTTTAACCGGCACCTCTTAGTAAAAACAAACAAAAGACTAGAAAACAAATGTCACCAAGGAAAGTATCTTTTATTACTTCAACTTAAAGTACAAGGACACAAGGCAACACAATCTACGAAGTAGAGGCATTATGGGCAAATGCCTCTATGCCTGGAGCTAGTCCCGAACTAGTCCACCCGCATCTGGAGCTCCATGATCGTAAGCTTCAGCTGCCTGAAGCTGTGCTCTCCCCTGAGGTCGGGGTGGACCTCCTGGTGGTGGTGGTGGTAGAGCCTCAAAGCGTCGCCCACCACCTGCTTCTCGGCCAGCTCCTCTGCCTCATCCGCCTCCTCCCTGCGGACCGCCATGGTAAAACCTCTGCCTCGGCCTAGGTGGTTCCTCAACCGTCTACTGCTCCTCTTCATGGCGGGTCGGGCAGTCACGAGCCATGTGGCCTTGCCCGCCGCATGCATAGCACTGTCTTCCACTCGAAAGACTGGCTCCACGCTGTGTGCCCCGAACTGCTGAGCCAGTGTCCTGAGGTCGTCTGCCTGAAGGTCTGGTCTGCCTGAACCCCTGAGTCATCCGTCGACTGCCTGCTGTAGATGACTCTGCCACGTGCCGCCCTATGGTGGGTCTCGGTGCTAGTGTAGACTCAGCAAGGAAGCTCTCGATCAAAAGGGCACGCTCCAGTACTCCTGTCTGAGTCGGTATGCTGAGGGAGATCAGCGATGCTATGATCTCGTGTCTCAAACCCTGCTCGGAGGTCCGGCCCTGGAAGAATGGGTCCCATACCATGTCAGTTGAGTACCACGAGAGATCAGTAAATCTCGCCGAGTACTGAGCGACTGTCATGCTGCCCTGCCGCAGCTGGAGAAGCTCCTGGATATGCACCGCACGAAGGGTGGCTGGGACGAACTCCGAGCGGAAGAGGCTCTCAAAGTCCATCCATAGAAGAGATGCCTCATTGTGCACCTGTAGCATCAAGCTCCACCATCGTCCTGCTACTGCGTGTAGTAGGCTCGCAGCGAGGATCACCATGAGGTCTGCTGGTGTCCTCACTAGCCTAAACACCCGTACCACTGCCTCCAGCCAGTCCTCGGCTGCCTGGAATCCGTCTCCCCGCGAAACCTTGGTTGTCGATGGCACTGAAACTCATGCAGTGCGCTGAGGCAACGTGCATCGTCAGTGGCTGGTGCTGGAAGTATCGGTGGCTCGACGGGTAGAGCTACCGCCGGTGCCACTACTGACAAAGGTCCCTGCACCGAGGCCTCGTCCCTCGGTGGGCTGTCGTCACACTCGACTCTCGGAACCCTAGCTGGCTGCCGTCGTGGGGCCATCCTGAAAAGGAAACAGGTGAGCCATGGTCAAACAGTATACCTGGTGAGCTGACACAAAGTAATCACAAAGAAAACTTTGAAACACACACGCAATCAATGTTTTCGTGCATTAAGTCAGAAATCAGAAGTCAGGGTCCTGGTGTACGGATACGTCGGCCTCCGCACCAACACTGGACTCCCTGGACTGATAACCACACTCAATACGCTAAACATTATTGATTCTCATAGAAAAGATCAGAGTTTGCGGTAGAAACGAATTCCTCAGATACCAATTTGTCACGACCCGCCCTCGGGGCCCGTGCCGTGACTACCCCAAGCCCGCCTTCCATAGGCCAGGGGCTGGCGACTAGCACCAAGGCGTAAATCCCAGTAAAAAGGGAAGGCATTGAATTTGTAAAGTAAACAAGCACCACAGAGTAAGAAAGCGGAAAAGTAAACACTAAGTAAAAACAGAGTACAACTGAAAGTGCGGAAAAGTAAATGGGCCAGTATACAAACCCAAACTAAAAGTAAAGTACAACTCGAAAGGGGAAAACAACAACTGTAATGTAAAAGCTGCTACACCGAGCTGTCCACAGGAAATCCCACCTGAATGGTGGGTATAGATAGCTCCACTGCTCCTCGGGTCCCGCCGTCCGCTCCGAACACGTCCCGCCCAGTGGTCCACCTCCAGGTACCATCCTGCTCTGCAAGCCTCAGCCAAGATCAACGATGTCCGTCGTCTGCAACCAACACAACGTAGTGCGGACATAGCCCGTGCAGGGGTGAGTATAAGCTACTCAGTAGGGACCCTGATACCCCTGAAGGTCTCCCAAAATCCACAAAGGATAAACCACAAAGGAAGATACAATCACGAAGTAACAACTGATACTGCTTAGTTATATGCCCATACATATACCTAAGTCATAAATTCTGATACGATCCAACCTCCGAGCCCAAGTAAAACTCAGTCCACACAGGAAAGTAAACGTATTCCACACAGGAAAGCAAAACGAATTCCACACAGGATAGCACAACTCAATCCACACAGGAAAGCAACAAGATTCAGCTCACACAGGTATACTTCTTCAAAGGACGATAAAGATGATCTCTGATCCATCTAAGTCATCGGACCCACGAAGGATCGATAGGTAACTAACCCCGCAAAGACCCACACAGGATCGGGCCCACACAGGACCTGTAGGCACTGGTTCACACAGGACCGCTGAGCGCAAGGACCCACACAGAATCGGACCCACACAGGATCGGGCCCACATAGGACCTGTAGCACTGATCCACGTAGGATCGCTCAGTACTGTAGTCATCGTCGAATCCACACAGGATCTCTGTACTATCGTCGTCGTAGTCACAGTAGCAGTAGCAGTAGCAGTAGTAGTCACAGTCGCAACCAGCACTAGGGTTCCCGCACACAGCAAACTCGTTCAGGAGGGTCCGCTCCACGAGCCGAGAGGCTGATACATCATCTGTCACAAAGACCAGAGTTGATGT
This sequence comes from Viscum album, assembly GCA_963277665.1. Classification (NCBI taxonomy): domain Eukaryota; kingdom Viridiplantae; phylum Streptophyta; class Magnoliopsida; order Santalales; family Viscaceae; genus Viscum; species Viscum album. Next base: position 143,133,089 of record OY728133.1, on the reverse strand, counting down.
ATCCAAGTGTTCCGTAACGTCAACAGGAACTCAACGCAATAGACGGCGCGTTGATCGGATGCCCGGTCTGAGAGTTATTGGCTTTTTTCGTCCCAGGGTCCCGGTTACTTTTTAAGGAAAAACCAGCCCAATCGTACTCCACCTGCGTCCAAACCTCAAGCGGAGTATTTCAAAAGATCCTTCTCACAAAGAGGAACACAACAAAGCTGACAGCACGTCAATCGGACGTCAGTAGCTCAAGATATGAGCGTTTCCGCTCCGAAGGCCCGGTTGGTTTCGTGAATGAACCAACCCGCCCAAACTCAATGTATTCCAAAACTTTGAGTGTGATATATTGAATCGACTGTATCGATCCAAGGATCGCAATGCCGCTGACGGTTCGTTGATAGGAGGTCCGTGGCTTTAGTTATGGCCAAAAGAACGAAAACGATTCGAAAACGGGGGGTCCGGGCCCGGGGCGACCCGGCCCGACCCCCCCCCCCCCCTGGGTCGGCCCGAACCGGTTCGACCCGACCCGGCCCGGCCGGCGGCGGTCCAGCGCGGCGGCGCGGTCCGGCACGGCGGCGCGACGGCGCGGTCCGGCACGGCCCGGCCAGCGGCGGCGCGGCCTTGCGCCGCTTGGTGCCACGCGCGGGGGCAAGGCCCCCACTTCTTCATGTTGGCGGCGCGGCTTTTAGCCGCGCCTTTGGAGAACCGGCCCCCCCTCATGGGGGCCTGCTTTGAGGAAAACCGGGGGCCCGCCCGCCCCCCTTAATGAACCCCCCCCCCCCTCATAAATGGGGGGGCATTTGAGTTGGCCTGGGGAATTAAATTCCCCCGGTTTTTCCCTTCCGGCCGGCACACCTGGCTGGCCGGTTCTTCTTCAACAGACTGGCAAAGCCGGTCCCCTTCCGGATTCTGACACCAGCGGCCCGGCGAGCCGCCGGTCTTCCCGCCTCGCCGCGGCCCAGAACCGGCCGCAGTGTTCGTCGTCCGGCGCGGTGCGACGTCACCGCGCCCCTCCGCTGCGGCCCCGCTCCGGCCGCGGCACCTTCGATTCCCTTCGACGCGGCGCGGCGGCATCGCGTTCATGATAAACTTCCTGTGGTGCGGCGCGATGGCGCCGCGTGATTATAGCCTTACGATTCCCGCGTGGTGCGACGCCACCACGCCATCTCGTAAATCCGCAAGGAAAAAAATATATTCTAGAACAGAGGAGGGGGAATTCGGCCGTGTTTGTGCGGTCCGGCCCCCCTCTCATTAGTCGATAACACTTAACAATAAACCTCAAAATTTTCAAGTTAGAACCAAGAACGAGAATAAATAAATAATCGACAACAACCCCTACCTTGGTTCAAGATCGATGATCGGCAACGACCCGCGGAAGACAACGTCGCGGAGGTCGGGCGTCGCGGTAACGTTCGTCAAATCCGTTGACGAAGAGGTACATCCAAATAGGTACATCATTGGCGAATCTTCGTAAGCCGACGAAGGAAGTCCGAGGAGAAAGCGGTGTTCCCTTTCGATGACACGGAAGGCGTCGTCGATCTTCGGAAGCAACCGGCTACGAAGAAGAGAGGAGCGGCGTTCTTCGCCGGAGCTCGAAGGTTCTTTGCATTCTTCGTCATAGTTGAAGAAGAAGAAGGAGCTCCCAAAATCCTCTCAAGAAGGCTAGAGAAATCTAACCAAATAATATATGTTAGAGTCTTATTTTATTCACACACATAACAAATTTAATTTCAAAGGTTTGAAATTCAAATAAAATAACTCCAAAATAAATAACAAGTTGTCATGTCATTTAAAGAGGGGTTAAAGGGAGTTTTGAGGGAAGATGAAAAGTTGGGGTTCGTGTGGGCCCCACCACACTTAATCCTCCCAAGGGAGGTTAAGTGGATGTGGGTCCCACCTTTAACTCCCTTTAGGTGAAGTTAACTAACAAAATAAAATAAAAAGTGTTCCACATTTTTATTTAACTTCATATAATTCTCCCAAAAACTAACTTTCGTCCCGCAATAAACGCAACTACGGAAAAGGTCCCCTTAAGAGAAAAACGGCGCTGTGAGTTCATCGGTGTCTTCGGATTTCAATTCCGAGAACCAGATCAAAAGTTAGAAATTCTCGCTTGTTCGTTCACTGAACGTACCCGAGCCAAACTTCAGAAATTGATTCTGGGCACTCCGGGCCTCGGAATCAGGTGCCGTCAGAAACCGCGCACTTGTAAAATTCCAAAGAAAATTAAGAAAAAATTTCCCTTGAATTTTACGGGTCTTTAAAAAATGTATATCCCTTAAAATGGGAAGGAAATTGAAATTATATTTTAATCATCAATGATATCCCATAGAATTGAAATCATGTAAAAAGTTTTCTTAAAATGATTTAGAAAATAATCAATTTTTTCTAGTTTAAGGAAGTGACTTTAAAGAAGAAAATAATATTGGTTTCCCATAAACAATAAATGATACAAGATATTTTTTAATGAAAAAATGTTTTAGTTTATAAAAAAATGAAGGATTATAATAGATTACATATTTCAATTTAATATTATTAAGATTTCAAGATGATCCCATGAATTAGGCTTTTTTATCACATAGAATTACAAAGAAACCATTTTCAAACATGTATATCAGCATAAAATAATAAAAATATGATCTGTATTTTTGGTTCTGGAAAATATTAAAATAATTTAAAAGAAATATAAAAAAATAATTAATCATTAAATTATAGTCTATGTAGAGAAATAGTGACCTGAAGGAGAAAAAGTGGGTTGATTTAGAATCCATTTCAAATTAATTTTTAATAAAATCATATTCCAAAAAATTGATAATCATAAAATGATACATTAAAATCCATGATATGAAATATATTCCTAAAATGATACATAAATTTTTTGTATACATTCACCATATACCTGATATAATAGTGACTAATTAATATCTTCAAAAAATAAAAGGTAGAAGAGAAAAATCATACCAAATCTCTCATTGAGCACTGAACAATATATTAAGGTCCTAGACCATCAAGTTAAATAAAATATTTAATAAATTAAAAACACTAATATAATTATATTAATTATTTTTATTTTATTATGATTAATATGGATTTTTTATGATTATTGGAATCAAATTTATCACTGAGGAGCTTTTGTTTCCTTGATTTTCATAATTGGTATACTTGTATACGAGCATTGAAGTTCTTGTGGAATGGATATAATTATAAAAAAGTGATTTTACATGACACTAATGAAAAAATATATAAATATGTTTCTATATAATTAAATTTTATATATGTTATAAATATTATTCATTACATAAGACATTATTGATAATCATTTTAATTATTATTATGGTATTTTGTTCATCTCTTACTTGTTTTGTCGTATGAATTGTTATAATTTTTATATAATACTCATAGAACATTTATAAATAAATAATATATATTTTATAATAATGTTCAACCCTAAAAATGGTTTCATTTCCATGATTTATGTAGAATGTGATGAAAAAAGGTTCTTCATCCACAATGGTTGTAAATCAACACCTCTGGGATTATAATACCATTTTTCAAATAAAAGACACAAAAAATAGTTGTTTTAGGAAAAATATTCAATTTAAATGATATAATTATAGTATTTAGATGTTAATATTTTTATCATGGTTATTTTTATATTAAAGGTGAAGATATTATAATAAAATAAAAAAATTGAAAATGAAATTAAAAGAAAAAGGAAGAGGGGATAACTCTTGATATATCATCCTTCAGATCCTCCATTAGGTAATCAGTTTTCATCATTTATCATGATTAATAGATCAGTTATTTGGGGACATAATAGGTATGATGAGCTGTAAAAAAATTAAAATTATTCATGTCTTATATGAGTTATGAGAATAGGTGGTGCGGGTGGGTTTTATATTTGTAGAGAGGGTGTTTTTCTGAATATCTTATACCTTAAGTTATTATTTTTCCCAAAAAAGTAATATTATTGATCTTCTTGACCAAAATATTTAATATGATCTTTTTAATTAAAACTATGTGTGATAAGATCATTTACGACTCATGTAATGGATTATTTTTCTTCTACTGTATTTATACCGGTAATCATCACATTTTACTATTCACTAAATATTCATACATTTTTAAAACTGTAAATTATTTCACCACAAAAATTTTATTACTTGTAAAATTGAAAAAAAGACAAAATTTAATCAAAATAATATTATAAACATGTTAAATTTAATTTTTCATTAATTCAATAATTATATTAATATTATAGATTTTAATTTTAAAACGATAGTTTTTGAATTTCCAAAATTAACCAATGTCTTATAAAATTAACTTAACATCAATGAAAAAAATGTTATAGGAATACATTTTATTCAAATTAATGTTATTTTAAATATATTTTTAATTTAAAATTGTAATCAAATTTTTATTACTCACCAATATAGAAACACTAAATTATTATTTACCACAATGTTAGATGTCCATTGTCCAAAATTCATATCACAAAATTGAAAATCATATGTTTAATTCTAAACCAAAAATTGATTCAAGAAGTGGAGTAAATGAATGATCAAAAGATAAACTAAAAAACGATTCAAATGTTGTATATTAGATTAATATATGCATATTTGATATATTATGACATTAATAGTCAACTTTAATAATTATTTACCTTAGAAAATAATTTTTTAACTATAATAAAATATTTATCAGTATTCATCAACAAAATCAATCTTCTTTGAAAAATTATATAAATTCTACATAATTTTAATTTTATATTCCATACTAAAATAAGATTTTTTAACAACAACTTTATAAATAATTCTGAATATGATTTATTTATATGAATCCATTTTCAATATCAATTAAAATTAGTATTTATTGTTAATGCTACTATGTTTATCAAATATGCTATTAATATTATAATAATACTTTTTTCAAAGAGACTCAGTGTTATATGTATTATATTCTAGGTTTATTTTTAAATCCTTGGGGTGTTACATTCTCCCATCCTTCAATAAATTGTTTCCACATAATATGAAAATAGATTCGAATGTTAATTGTTCATAGTTGAAAATTACCTTGTATGAAACCCACATCCATAATAGGGTTAATAAGATATCATTTTAAAAAGTGGATATGGGAAATGAGGTGGTCAGCAATAAATTATGCTTTGGAATGTGGTGACATTATTTGTAAGGAAATACATAAAAATTGATGGAAAATGAAATATCGATGTTCTACTGGAAGGGGGTAGAGAATATTTTCACAGAAAAGATGATTACCAAAAAAACATAAACTACCATAATGAAAATTTTCCTGGGTATTATCATCAAATATGATAATTGGAGAAAAACTAAAATTATTTTCATAGTGTTGAGTAAATATTCCAATCCACCAGAGTATGCATATACATTTCTATTTTATAAAATAATCCTTATCCTTTGATGGTTCCATGAACATTATATATGTTGTATCTCTGTACTAGTTGCGTTATCTTGTGAAGTAATAGATTAACCTCTAAAATGCCATGAAATGGTCAACATAAACCATTTCACAAATCATTAAAAATTTCAAAATTATCATGATCCAATTATTGAGAATTATTCCCATGGTATTTATTATAATGCAATAGTCTTTATCCACAATAGTATCCTCTATATAAAACATCATTATCTCAAAATGGGGAACATGTTATGGTTTATCTAACACCTTATACCTAATATGGTAAACCATGTTGCTGGTCTATTTTAGTATTATCTGCCACAAAATTTTATCTAATTCTATCGAAGTAGGAAAATGGATTTTTATGGTGTCTTTAATTTTTATCAAAAGTTTTTCATGGTTTTCACATGCTTTTCAAAAACCATGCACTTATATCAGACATCATTTTCCACTTATGTTGTATGTGTGCTCTGTTTGGAACATAGTTAGAAAAACCATTCTGGGAAAACATATGGTAAATTGTTCTTACACAGTGTCTTCCACATGGTAGGAACACCGGTTGGCCAATACTTGCAACCCTAGTCATGAGGGTGAAATTACAATTTTATCCTTAATGAACATAAAACATTATTAATCCTTCAATTCTCCAAATTCCAATTAGTGAGTCCCTCTCCCTTTGATGTGAGTCTCCCCCATGTATAACCTTGGTTCTAATAAATAATCCACATCCATTGGAATATTTTTCCTCCATTAGTCTCTATTTATTCCTCTCAAAACGCTCGTTGTTAATAAATATCCTTTCTTAGTTTCTCTTATCATCATCTATGTTATCTTAATGTGAGTTAATTGATAACATTTTTATGGATTTAAACCATTTTGTAAATATATCATGAACTATAAGGAATAAGACATTTAGTATTTAATTTTAATTTTTTATGGTTTGTGTTATGTGGTCTATTCATTTCCCCCCATTTTTTATTATTATATAAAATGTTGCCTTGTTCCACATGTCATACTTACCCGGTGTCTCTTGTAAATTATGAATCAATATAAAATAAATTTCACAAACCCTTTTTTTGTGTGTTTGAATGCCATGACCAATACAAGATCAACCACCCTTAAGATGGGTTCTTTTATATGACTTTCAAATTGATTTATTCCTTTGATAGAGACACCCCTTTAGTCTGATTTTTATTAAAATATAAAACAATTATTATCTAATTCATAAATCCACATTAGAGGTGGGTTTATTGTTTCATTATGATGTATTTAAATTAATATAAATAAATAAATGATTTTTTTGTATAATAATGTTATGATTCCTAATGAAACCCATTATATTGGTGTGAAATATCATATAAACCACTATTGATATATATATATATATATATATCTGTGTGTGTGTGTTGTGCTATAATTTTCCTCATGGAATGAGTGTTTTACCATGGCCTTCTTTTTAGTAAATAAGTGTTCTTTTTTAATTATGGATGAATCTCATGGCCTTATTAATTCATTTTTTATATATATGGAATGATTGAGTAAATTGAATTTGTTTTCTAAAAATATTGTAAATGGATGTGGACCTCTTATATCATACTTCTCTAGGATATGGAATATCTTCTAGAGTGAAATTTTATATTATTGAATTTAAATTTATTAAATGAATAACATATATCATGAGTGATTCTATATTTCTGTCTATGGAACTCTGAGGAAGGCCTCACTATGTGTGTGTTATGATTTTCAAATGAATTTTTCATTGCATAGGGGGAGATATTGGTATTCTAGGATGGGATCACATTGCGTTCTTCAAACATCATTTTCATCGATAATGGTTTCAAATGTGAGTCACATTGGACGAACTCATTGGAGATATTTTTAGACCATGCCGCAAATGTGACCTGGTACCCTATATCAAATTCTAGTAACCTGATCACATTTTGACGTCTCTCAGTAGTTCAAGATTGATACTTTTGAGGAAATTCATGGATCCCATATGATAGGCTCTGATAGTACTGATCACTTATGGTTCCCCTGGTGCAATACGAGGGTTCCATATTAGAGTTCTCCTTTGATATATCAAGGATGATGTATATTGATTTTTTGGTTTTTACATTTATATTAGAGGTTACTGATGTGTAGTGGAACACCTCATCCATAAAAAAATACATTCAAGGGTTTTGTATATCTTCTGATATTAGTTATATTTTTTTTATGTATGTCATATAACTTTTTATAGGATTCTCCAAGGATATAAATTTCTAGAATATGATAAAGAATGTATGATTGAACAGATGTCCTTAATGAACCATTGTTGACTTGTTTTCTTATTTATTTTCTCTTTCGACATTACATTTATATAATTGAACACTACTGATTTTATATACCAAAAATTTATTATGCTTCATAAAACATTTTTCGTGCCCTACAAGAAATACCTCACACGAAGTACTGGAATCCATTCTATTTGGGTATCTAAGATGACATTATTGTTCTCATCTCTACATCTTTTAGATCAAGCTATGATTAGTACATGGTAGGTAAGTGAACCAAACTGTGTTGGTACTGAGGATGCTCAGTGGGTAAATTGTTTAGATTTTATTCATTCATTCCATTTTGTTGCGTATAATATTTATTCTTTTTCTTTTATAGGTAGCACCATCAGTATATGCATTCATGGTTTTACCTTATTAGATGATACCAATTTTATATATTTATTATATTATTATTTCATAGAACTACCTTTAAATTATTTAGGCATTTTAAAATTTTATATTATTATTTTATATACTGTGGTGCAACTCTGATCATTAGGTTATATTCTCCCAACCATACCATTATTAGTCCATCCACACTAGTCAGGAACCTCTGGTGTATGAGGTGTTGTGCATAAGGCCATGAGATAACCAGTCTGACTATTGGTTTTGGTGGAATTATGGAATGGATGTTACACAAGTATTATATTATCCTTCATAAATTATCATTATATTTCTAATACTATATTTTTTCATTTAATATATCATATATATATATATAATACATGTGATGTGGTGAGGATATTGTAAATATTGTCGCTTTGAGGATTAGGTAGCCCACTCATACAATTGAATGACATTATTTGAATGATGTGAGGGGAATAGTATAAAATTAAATGATATATTTTATATTAATAATGATATATTTTTCATGAATATCATATATTCACATTAAATCCATTTGAAAGTGTATACGATGGAAAAAATTAAACCTATTCATGAGGTGGTAGCCTTCCAAACACACAAATGATTGATTAATTTCCCATCTAATTTAAGAGTAGATGGATTTATGTCATGAATTTAAACTAATGGAATAAAATTAATGGGATATTATAATGTTGTTATTTAATCCTTTTAAATAATATTTGAGGGTGGTGGAAGAATAAATGAGACATAACAATCAGTTAATAACCAAAAATCTTCTTTAGATATCCTCCATTTCTTTACATCGTTTGAAACAAACATATGATGTAACACCAAAAATAAATTATAAGGAACCACTATTTTTTATAGTGTACAATATAGGAACATAAATCATAGAAAAAAACTAAATATTATTTAAACGTGTATGTTATAACATAACCAAAAATTTTTTGTGTATGAATAGATAAAATTGAATTACGATGTAAATATAATGTTCCAACTCAATATTAATATATTTTCATCATATTATAAAATAATCACATAATTTGTATTAAATCCATTTTGTTCTTAAAAATGAAATTTTATTAAAAATATATTTTCTAATTTTTTAATGAGTGAATATTACAATAAATTTTAGTTTCCTTAAAAATTTGTATATTTTAAAAATTATTTAATTTTTGAAATCATAATACCATCTTTCAATTGTTTAAATTTTTTGTATTCTTTTATAAAAATAATTTATTTTCAAATGAATAATGTAAAATAATTTTTTTTGAAGTTTGTAATTTTTAAAACCATTTGTGAAGATCAATTTTTTATTCAAATGGATTAAAATGAAAATGAGTAATATTATATTATGAATGGATAAATTATGTTCTTTTAAATCAACATTATATTTTAATTTTACAGGAACTAATTTTTTAAAAATGAATATAAATTTTTATGAAAAAATACATTTTTTCAAAATACCATGTTTTTATGTATTTTTGACACATATTTGAAAAACAAATTCACCACTAAATGGAATGGAATTAAATGAAATGGAATTAATTATTGGATTCAATATTCCAAATTTATCATAATATGATTTTATATAAATTATTATGAAGTAGACAAATATTTAGTTTATGGTAAAAAATATTGTTTATTTGAAATAATGTATACTTTACGATATCTGAAATACATAGAAATAAACAACCATATAATATATGTAAATAATCAAGTATGAAGTATAATATAAATATCTTTCATAACTAATTTAAATCAGAGAGATTATAATTTATTCCATAACAAATATGAAAATCATTTTTAGTGCTGACATATAACCAGCCTAGTACTTGAAAAGTCAAATTTGTTATAATAAAAACCATAATTAAGAAGATTTATGTCTTTGAAAGAAATATATATTAATTATAATTTATTTTTTATTATTTTTGTGATTTAAAAATAATTTTATAGTAATATACCGTTTTTCTAACCTATGTGTACGTGAATTACATGTCTAGTATCAATAAATACTGGAAAACCCATTTAATGAGTCGTAATGATATTAATGTGGTATGAAAAATAAATTTGAGATGTTTAAGTGGCTATTTTAGAAATTATAAGCATATTTTAAGGATATAAAAAAAGTAATGAACATTTAGGGAAACATTAATAAGTTAATGACTTTTATAGTATTTTATTTAATGATAAGTTAGAAAGGGAACACTTTTTAATAATAAGTGTAATATTTTATCATGGTATTATCATTAGGATATATTAAACATTAAATAATTCAATGCCATATCTAATATTTATATTTAGGATGGAAAAATGATTTAAATTTATTAGAAATGATATATTTTCATTTATCTCAGGAACAATGTTGACAAAATAATTGTTCGTTTAATGGAAAATTAAAAAAATGATACTAAAAATATTAAAAAACTTATTGGTGGTAAAAAATGTCATCCATGAATTTTATAGTTTTATTAATAAATTGGAATATTTTTTACTAATTGTATCAAATTTTCAGTTTCATCTTGATATTATTAGAGTCAAAGTGATAAATATTTCATAAAATTGTTATTATAGATATATATTATAAAAAATAATATTATCCTAAATGATATAAAATCCATCAAAATTAAAAATAAATAAAATTTATAGTATAAGGTTTAAAATATCCACCATGGGACATTTATGGGTCTTTATTAATTTTATATAACTAAATTATCCCTCAATGTGTAAAAAAACAATGTTGTCACTATAGTACATAAGCGTGTTAAAAAACAATGAAATCAAAATGTTATGGGTAGAAATATTTTCAATAATTTAAATAATATTTTTATAATTAGTTTATAAATAATAATAATCATATTATCATAAAAATTACTCATGTGGGTGCTTATTAAAATTGATAATTATTTTATTTTAATATAATATTTCCATAAATATCAAGAGTACATGTTTTATCTATCATGATCAGTCCGCTGGGGCCCATGTCATGACTACCCCATGCATTCCTTCCATAGGCCAGGGGCTGGCGACTAGAACTAATGGCATAATTCCCTAAAACTAGGAGAGCATTGCATTCATAACCTATAAACACACACAACCAATATGATCAATAGTAAACTGAATAAACAGCAGGAGAGTATAGTATGTAATAAGGGGCGAGAATAGAAGCCCAACTAGAAAGTACAAGAAACGGAATGTACAAGTACAAATGAGGAAAAAGGGAAAAAATCCACTAGGTCATACTCAGAGGATCCTACCTGAAGGGTAAGTATAAATCGCCTCCTTCGAACTCTATATCCATCCATATCCTCCATGTACCAACACGCCATAATGTCCACCTCTGGGAACCATCCAGTCCTGGTACTCTCATCTTTGGTCAGCGTTCTCTATTGTATGATTCTAACAGAATGAGAAGTGGGAATTTCCTGTGCAGGGGTGAGTATAACGATACTCAGTAAAAACCCCAAGACCCACCAGGTCTGACAAAATCCAATAATGATAAATAAAAAATAATGATACAAACAGATAACCCCAATTAGTTATATTCCCATACATATACATAAGTTATCAAGTCATCCATCTCAATCGTGAGGAAAAAACAAAATTTACTAACTCAGCTCTACCAAGATTTTATTCACATTATCAAAAAAATGATAGTTGGAGAACTCCTGCTCAATCGAGTAAAGTGGCCCTGCCATGAATCTAATGTGTTTACCAATAACCATGAACTACGGAGTTACTCTTCCTGTCGAGTATCGTGGTTATGCTACGTCACACAAAGGTGCTCCCCACTGTGTGCCTGCCACGTCACCAAGGTGCTCCCCCTAATAGCCTGCATAGGTACTTCTCCTGTCGAGTACCGTAGGTGTGCCACCAAAACCAGGAGCTCCTCCTTCTTGGGTTTTCCATGACACTAAAGCACTCTCTAATTGCCTTTTCGAGTCACTCCAAGTAGAATCAGTCATCAGTCTTCAGGTATCAGCTAGCTACTAGGTCTCTACACTCTGCTCGATCGTCTCTAGAGGGATCTGCTCCACGAGCTACTAGTAGATACTCCAACTATCACAAAGTCTCATGAAGGAGTATCTCAATAGTCCTCTGCATAATAGGGTAAAAATACAAACAAAATGTTTCCAAGACATAGAGGGTGAGATAATCATGCAAATATCCAATAAATACATGGAATGTTGGAAAGAGGCACATGATGTGTCTTCAGTCCTCTGGTACTGCCCGTGTACAACGACCCATGTCAATGTTATTTTCGTATAGAAATGTAAGTACACGTGAATTGGATTGGTTACATGACGCGTCAACAGACTTCTGATACCAATGTTTCACAACCCACCTCCCTAGGCCATGAACCTTGTCATCTGACCCCATGGCACTCCTATAATAGCCAACAGTGTGCTGAGAAGGTAGCAATGTAATTACATGAGACCAATAGGTTCAGATGACTAGGTTCATGGACTAGAGAGGCGGGTCATGACAAATGGTATCAGAGCTAATACCCTGCCAGAAGAGCATAGGCACTGTCTGGGTTCGAGGCTTGGCGCCCACAACGAGGGCATTGTTCTTTAAAGGGGTGGATAATATAACACCCCTGGAAAAGTCAGACTGAAAAGGATAAATGTTACTACCTATGCCAAAAAGGGGCACCTTTCATTTTAGGAGCCTATCTGATTAGAAATCCATAGTTAAGCTTTTTTGAACCATAGTAGAAATCAGGAGGGGTTACTTTCTTGGATGTTTCCTAGGGTGTGTGTGAGTGAGGAAAAAACACTTGGAAAGGACATGTGTTGACGTGTGGGGATAGTCATTATTCAAATAATCAACCCTTGTGCGTAATAGCCTATGGTGTGATGATATGGAAACCAAGGTATTACAGGACACCAATGTGGTCAGATGACAAGGATCATGGCCAAGGGAGGCGTGTCAAGAAAACATCTATTAAAAAAGGGAACCATTGATTCTAATTTAATCACTTATAAAATCTATTTTTTATTACCCAATTTTTACACAAATAAATTTCTAAAATTGGTATAGAGATGTTAGAGGAATTTATTTACGCACAATACCAAAATAATTGGTCTTATGATGTTTTGGAATAAAGGTTTTCCAAAAAAAGATGTATACATTTTTATATATGTTTTTATTTTAATTCATCATCAACATCATTAAAACCACATTCAGACAATATATGATAATAAATCAAATATCCTACATTTACAAGGATTTTATTAGGATAGTTTCATGGACTATAACCTTCTCCACATATATAGAATGTGAAAAAAATTCATTATTCTTGTGTACAACAGTGTAATACATCACGAACTGATCTAATTTGTTTTCCTTAAACATCACTAAAAAATTCTTATATTTCTGGAATAAGTGTGTATATTTGATATAAATGAAAATTTATAATTCTGAAAAGTTAAAATGTTATTTAATTTCATAATTTTTAATGCACAATAATATTATAACATTGTTCATGCATATGTGTGCATTACCACCTCAAACATGTAATGTGATTCTTTTTTCATCACCATATCACATTGATGAAATATATAAGTAAATGTAATTAAATAATATTATATATATTATTTTATTATTTTTTAGTAAATATAAAATAATAAATTCTTTTTTCTATCAAGATTGTTAAAAAATATAATCATTACTCCTTCGTATATACGAACAACCATCTCTATGATTTTTTTATAGTTCATTATTCATAACCATATTTAAAGGATTGAAATAAAAGATTATTATGTTTATAAAAATTCTAATTGTTTCAATATTAATATTCTATATATTTTTGAATAATTTCCTCTTAAACAATATTCAAGATACCAAATTCATTTTCGACTTATGAACCAAATATCGACAAAACATCTGACATCAACATATATAATTTTGTAATTGTATATAAAAATTAAATAAATTGTATAAAATGGATATAAATTTTATTAAAAGTGTATGTAACTAAAAAATTTTGTTTCTTAGGAATGATAAAAGGATTACCAGATGATTGAAACTCAAGGTAAGCATATTTCTTTTAGAAAACATGATTTAATATTCCTCTTTCGAACCATTTTACAAAAGGAAAAATATATATTTATATCGTATACACTAAGAGGTGATATTCCTGCCTTCATAAGGCCTTATTTATTTGATATTTTCAGTATAATTTAACCTATTTCCTTTAAAATGAAATCGTTACTTATTATGTGCGCATTTTATTGATTTTAAATGTGGTCATGAAAAGTGTATTTTCAAATCCTAATTTATTTTTTCACATAGAAATAGATGATTTTTTCAATGGTTTTATTTAGGATATGATTCATACACATTATTTATACAAGGTTAAACAACATTATACACCATGTTTTATCATGTATTGCTTTGGGTTCACCAAAATAACACTCAAATTTAATGGGTAGTGATTTTTTCACTGGAGAATTGTATTGGAAGACCACCATATGGTTATTTTAATTTATAAGGGATTATCTACATGATGTTATAATGGTTTTATTAAGGCCATATGATCATGATTTCCCAATGAACTAAATTTAATTTTAGATTTTTCTAACAATTTTTAATGGAAATCAAATAATTTAAAAATATATGATATTGATTATTTAATAGAAAATTAATATTATTTTTGGATCAAAAGTATTGTTTTTAAGATACATTTGTAATGGGTTCTCATTTTTTACATGACTAAAATATTTATTCAATTTTTGTACCATAATATGATTTCTGTGCCCACCACATGTTTTAAGCTGTTTCTCAATGGGTTTTATAGATGATCATGGAAAAAATGTTTGTAAATAATAAAATGAAGAATATACGTCATGAAAATAAAGAACAATTCTTTTAAATTTGTGTTTTTTTATTAAAAATTGAAATTTAGTAGAGGTGTCTATCTTGTAATTTAATAGTCACTATGACCTATTTTTCTGAAATGTTAAAATTAAAAATGTCATCATGGTTTGCAAGATTGGGATTTTTAGTTTAAAGATAATAGAATATATAATTATTAAGTTTTGGTACATACATTTTGCATTATAATAGAATGTAACAACTTTAGATATTTTGATTTTTTTCTATGATTTTATATTATGATTTATGGATATGATATTTATTTTAATGGTTTATGTTTAATAATATGTTTAATATCATTGAAACCAATCTTGAGGTATTAATTTATGGAACTTTATTATGACTAATGATTTTTTGGATATATTTATTTGTTGAGATAATTATGTTTTATTAAATTTTGTGATGAAAATAGAATGGTATGCCATAAAATTTTATGATAAAACATTTATTTAATTTTGAATATATTAATGTTATTATTGAGGCTTGAAATAATGATTATATAATTTTATAGGGATCAATATAATATTATTTATGAAAATGTAAAAACCACATTAAACATTATAACTCATTTCATCTTGAATGTTTATGAGGATTGGGCTTAAAACTGGATGTATACATGGGTGCATCTCCCACCACAAGCCTAAATGACGACCGAGTGGTACGAAATGTTATTTCTACTCAAATGATTTAGTATAATAGGTTTTAGTTGAAATTGGGAATATATAATTTATTAAATATACAACTATGTGATTGGATAATTGTTTTGTGATTATGTGATTATTTATATTTCAGAAGATGATCACTATTTTTATATCCCATTATGATCAAGGAAAATAGAATACTATGTGATTTATTTGGAATAATGTGACAATTATTTTATATATTTATATATGTCATTAAAATGGATTTATAGTTATTCATGTTTTTTAATGAAATTATTATCATATCAAAGAGACGATCTGATTAGGGAAATTACATATTGTGATGATATTGTTAGAGTATTTGATGTGATTTCAAGATAAATATCCAAATTATTTGTCAATGTAATGTTATTAAATCCTTCTAAATTAATTTGTTTCAATGTAAGTCTTGAATATTTTTCAGAAAATTTAAGAATATTTATTTATCAAATGATATAAATTTAAAATTTTTTATTACTTTTAAATTTTGATGAATAATTAAATTTGTAATTTAAATATCTAATTTTGGTATTTTTCTTATCGAATCCTAACCATTTTTGTTTTCCTTATAGACTAATGAAATGAGGACTATTTGAATATTTTTTTGATGATTATTTTGTTCCATATATTTTTATTCTAATTCTTCATCCATTAAATTTTTTTCTTGAACACTAATCATTTGGAGAAAATGATGACTTTGTTGATGAAATTGACTAAACGAAGAAATAATTTCTTTCAAGAATGTATATTTACTTATTTTCTAATAATGGGAATAAAAAAAATCAACAAATGGAAATATTTTTTTAATTAAAAATTTTACACATTTTGTTTATTTATTGAGAAATAAATGGCCTTTTAACCCAATATAGATTTAGGGATTTCTGATGGTTAAATTAAACCTGGATATATTCTCTATCCTTACCTATTAGTCAATGGATGTAAGTTTTATATTCAAAAAGAATTCTCATCCATCATCTTTTCTAATAGTATATACTGGGTTTTTATTCTACATATGACCTTTAAACTTCCCTTCATTTCTTTTCAAGTTGAACTTTTATTGACCTTTATTCCGATGTGGGATTTAAGAAGACATAAATTGAAAATTAATATATTGGATACCACACTTGAGTTCAAAATTTTGAGGATTAAATTTCCAACATTATGGAAAATGTAGGAGATTCATATTTTTAAAATGAAAGATTATGTTCTATAGAGTTCATGTTAAGCCACATCGATCATAAATGAACACATAAATATTATTTATATGGGAATGTTATAAAATAATTGATAAATTTGAATGTATGAATATAAATTAGTGATTTATGTAATAAATATATTGGTATAACTAAATATGTTTTTAATAATATGTTCTTTAAAAATAAGAAGACAATTTTTAGGATATCATTTTATTCATCAGAAATAAATTTTCATTAAATATGGTTTCCCATATTTTTAATCTTTGAAAATTATTATAATTTTTTGGAATATTAATAACATTTATTATATAAAATTTATATAATTTAAAAAAAATAATATCAACAAATCATATGGAGTTTTTTTTTCTCTATGAAGGATGAATTTTTGAGGATTGATTTAAAAATCACGATTTATATTGAAAACAATATATTTTATTCAACCATTGTAGAAGATTAATATTATTTTTAAATAGTTTCTTATAAAATGTGGTTGTATTAAAACATTTTAAATTAAATTATGTTAATTGGAATAATACTTTTAATTTTATATAAATGTAACTCATTTTATAATCACAAATAAGAAATTTTTTTATGAATTGAATTGTTTTAAAATTTAGTTTTTACCACTTTTTATTAATCATGTTTTAAAATAAACATCTAAAAATTATAGGATTTTATTCCTATAAAATTGAGTTATTTTCCTTTCTCTAATCCAAATTTATCCCAAGAATAAATTTTTTCAAATTTTTATAATGACATTTATATTTTTAGTGAATATTAATTTCATTTTTTTATGAAATACATTATCTTTTATAAAATCACCAAAAATTTAAATAATATGATCTTTATTAAATTAATGAATCAAAAATTAATTTTAATGCAATATAAATATTAATAAAAATTAATTGATAATATAGAAATTAACATTTATTACAAAATCAATATTGAAATCAGTTTAGTTGAGAAATTGAGCATATAATCATTGAAAAAGTTAAATATAATATCCAAAAACAATTATTGGAGTGATATATGTCATTAATATAATAATATATTAAATATAATTATTTATTTATTTATTTTTGGTTATAAAATAAATTTATTGTTATACAAAATGTTTATTATCTGAATTCTTGTGTATTTATTGTGCAAGGCTTACAAGGTAAAATTAAAACATTAAATATGTTTTAATTTTATATTTGTGAGATAAATTAGTGATTCAATGACTATATGTTTATATTGTTGTGAGAATAAAACTATTATAATGATATATATTTTCTTACGATCTTTTGGGATCACCTGAATAATAATATGACTTTTATAGTATCTTATTTAAAAATTAAAAAATGCCACACTCTTGTTTATAATATGTTTTATATTATTATATGATAATATACCAAGGATATATTCAACTATGTATATTATGTGAAATTTTAAATTATTTATATTCATCATTGTTATTTTCTTTTTAAATTTTTTGGAGTAAATAAATTCATTAAATGAACGGTCATGGCTAAGGATTTAATTATTCTATTGTTGTAAAAAAAAACAAATAAATTATACAAATAATATTAACATGAATACCATTTAAGATAATGTTTCTTATATTAATTTATAAATTAATATTAAATTCTCGGTTTCCTTAAAATAAATCGTTTTATTTTTTATTTTTAACATTATATTATTAAATAAAATGTTGTTAATAGTTGGTAAATTTATGCATATGAATATTTTATGGTAAATATTATTTTATTAAATTGTTTAATTTTTTTATTAAATAATGATTTTTAAAAATTATTAGGATATGGATTAAAATATCATTCATGATCATTATATGTGTCAGTTTCCATTTTATAGTAACTATATCTACCTTGTAAAGATCCACAATTTCCATGGATGTTTTTTTTAACATGGAAATTTTACGAGTCCGTGAAATCTGATAGCGCGCGATTCTGATGGATGGAGTGCCCGGAATAACCCATCGATGTTTTGAAAATCTTATGTTAATGCTCGTAAGCAGTTTTACTAAAAAGGTGGAATGACTATTAAATGGTTACTTGGATAAGAAATCTGAGGGTACCATTGTGCCCAGGATGGTGGTTTTCCCTTAGTCACGACTTAAGATTAGTCGGCGCGGGCCTCCTGTGAGAAAACCAAAAAATGGCATAATCGTAAATAAAATAATTAAATAAATTATTTTATGTTTCAAATTTTTATAAATCACAAACGGTAACACAGATTAAACATTTGATACGACTACTGAACTCATGAAGGTATGATTTCTTTTGGCAGATACTAACTTTGGCTGGCCCAGGCCACAAGGGAAAGTTAGTTTTTGGCCAAAAATAAAATAATTAAGTGACACTTATTTTATTGTAAAATTTATAACATCTTAATGGTAACTTAGATTTAAAATATGAGAGTACCGTTGGGTTCTTTGTGGTGTGATTCACCGAGGCAAAGCCTAACCTCATCCGGCGCTGGTCGAGGGTAACTTATAATAATTTTCCAAACTTTTTTTGGTACTTTCAGTAAACATTCGAGTAGCATTTTAAAACATTTGAAATTGTGCATGGAATTGAAATCTGAGGGCACCGTTGAACATTCAGTGCATATATTATCTTAATATGACTTTCACCTCTATGAGATTTGGTTGAGGGTGGAAGATAGTTTTTGGGTTTTTAGTGAAAAAATTAAATTAAAATAATGTTGTGTCTTTATTTTTATTTTGTTGGTTATAAACTGCATGTGCAGGTTGGAATTGGGGACCACCAGTCCATAACCTCCCATGCGAGGTTATGGTGGTGTGGACCACCACACCTCAACCTCCCATGAGATTTTATTGAGGTGGTGACAACCCGAGACCATATATCCTCCCAATTTGAATATTAGGGGAGGGGACTACCTGAACCCTATTAAATGGGATGAGAGGAAAACCTCTCAACCCCTCTCTTTAATGTAGAGGTGCCTCTTGAGCTTCCTCCACATTAATGTTTCCAACACACCAAATTAATGGTTCCAAATATGCCACTTTAATTTTAATGTGCCAACCAAGTGTTTAGTTTTTCTTTATGATTTATTTCCAATGAAATAATCGATATTATATTCTATTATTTGGCACAACATTTCACTTGGGTGTTTGGAGAGGAGGATTATTGGGAGAAAGCACCTAACGAAGAACGATCCACTAATGAAGAACGCTGATGAGGAACACCTTCGACAATGATGAAAGCCGACCTTCTTATACTTCTTCCTCAAATCTCCAACCAACATTCCATGTCTTCAACTGACCTTCCCTCCTCATTGTCATCGATAAACTAACACGTGAGATCTAGTTTAGAAGTGTGCGGTGGACGCGATGAATAATGACAACACCAACATCTTCCCCATGACTATGTCAATGGCCAACGACCAAGGTAGGGGTTTTTTTGTAATATTTCCTTCCATATTTTCTTCTTTGGTTAGAAAGGAATCGTTGCAGATGTTGTAAAATTTGATGTTCATCTTTCTTATAACTTGATTAGCCAAATGTTACCACCCAGAAAGTGGAGTGTGCAGGCCTAACCAACATGGCATGAAACTTACATAGTTCTTCTTTGTGATGATATTGTACATTGTGATGAGTTGACGATATGATGTAGGTTATGGCCATGCTACTCGTGACCTCTGTGAACTGTGCCTCCCTCGCGGCCCTTCATTCGAACTGGCTTCACCACTACGGGCTGAACCGCGCCACCCGCCAGCTCTCAAGCTGCCCCGGTTGCACCGCCCATCGGGCCAGCCACCTGCTGGCCCGAGCCGCACCTGCTTATGGCTGCCACCGGCCACTCGGCCGCCCATTGTCTGGCCCGCACCCCGCCAGCCTTCCTAAGCCCCACAGGCCTGCCCGGCCACCTAACGGCCGCCAACTGGTCAGCCCGCAGGCCTGTCCAGCTACCACCTTGCGTGCCCGCACCATGCTGACCTGCTCGGCCGACCACTGGCCTCACGACCTGCCTGCCTTCCTCCCATCCTCCTAGACCGAACTGCTCGACCCACACCCCTCGATGCACCTGGGCCGATCAGGCCACACCCACACGGTGCTCCGAGCGGAACAGCCCTCCTAGTGCCCTCCATGACGAACCGCCCATGCAGCCCGCTGGGTAGGGGCAAGCCGGGCTGACCAAAACTGATAAGGTCAGCCCGCCCAATGGGCGGGGCCAGACCCAATAGGTCTGACTGGGTCGACCCAGAATGGGTCGGTCTAGATGGTGTCGGGTTGGGTCGGTCTGACTAGGTCAGACCGGACCTGGGCCCACTACCGACTAGCGGCGCTGAAAAATAGGGAGTGTGATGGTCCCTTTGCGTATTCCCCACTGGATTTAGAGGTATAATTAAGATATGCTCCGGTTGGATTGTGCCCGAATCCAACCGGGCCCCCGGGACTAAAAGGCTAATATCTAATAGACTGAGTTCCCGATTGACACGCCGTCTATTACGTTGAGACCCCTATGACGTGGTAGACCTTTGGGATACATCTTCATAGGACATCGTGGTTGTTTTTGTATCGACACTTGGCTTCAGAAGTGGACCCTACAAGAATTAAGAATGCTTTGTGCGGAAACCCTATGGTTGGTCTCAGAAGACTGTTCTGGGATCCTCTACGGGTTCGACAGCTCTAACTACTATTCATGGATCCTTCGTGGGTTTAATAGCTCTGTCGACTGTTCCTGGATCCTATTTGAGTTCTACATCTCTAAATACTATTCTTGTATCCTATGTGGGTTTGACAGCTCTGAATACTGTTCTTAGAACTTGTGTGGGTTTGACAGTTATGATTTCAGTTCCTGGATACATTGTGGGTTGGAAAAATAGATTATTTATTGTCTACATCTAATCATCTCTAACTCTCTATAAAAGATGTATACATGTGTCTGCTAAGTAAGAAACTTTTTAGTTTTCCTTATGATTAAGATGGATTACTTGATAACTTAGGTAATGTATGGGCATATACCTAAGTAGGGTTATCTGTTGATTTAATACTTTTTGGCTAATCCTTGTTAGATATTGTGAGACCCTGAGGGTCCTGGGGTCCCTACTAAGTATTATTATAATCACCCCTGCACGGGAAATTACCTCACCTTGTTGTGTTGGATGCAGATGCCGGAAAATGCTAACCGAGGCTGAGAGTAACAGGACTAGATGGTATCTGGAGGTGAACCATATGACGAGTCTATACACAGAGGGGACGGGATCACATGGAGTGGTGCAGAGGCTATCTTTACCAACCCATTACGTATGAATCCCAGAGGACGAACCAACAAATATTTTTCCTTTCTTCAGTTGTACTTGTATTATTAGTCCATTATACTTTACAGTTGGCTTGTATTTCTGGCCCTTTTTACTTTTTAGCACTCTTTTGTTATATAGTTTACATAGTGTTTTGTATCCAGCTATGTAGTTTGTTGTGTTTTTTACAGTTTATAAAGGCAATGCCTTCCATGTTTTAAGTAACTACACCTTTGGATCTAGTCGCCATCCCCTGGTCTATGGATGGTGGGCTTGGGGTTGATACGTCATGGGCCCCAGGGAACGAGCAGTGACAAATTGGTATCATATGAGTCGGTTCAACCAAAGAACATAGGACTCTGATCTTTTCTGTGAAGAAATAATCTTAAGTGTGGTGAGTGTGTTTTTCAGTTTAGCTTGTCCAGTTTTGGTGCGGCATTTGACAATTCCGTACACCAAGACCTTGACATCTTATTTCCATCTCAGTGCATGAAAAAAATGATTGTGTGTGTGTTTTCATTTTGAGTTCTTAAGTCATCTCACCAGGTATAATATTTTGAATTTGTTGAATCTGTTTCTTTTAGGATTCCTCCACATAGACATCCAGTTATTATTCTGAGAGTTGTATGCACTGACAGCCCACCGAGCGACGAGGCTCTGGTGGAGGGCCCTCTAACTATGATTTCACCTTCGGGTGGTGTACCTATAGCAACACCACCCATTAGGTAGCATATACCATAACCCACACTGGAAGATGGTGCACGCTGACTGAGTGCATTGCATGAGTTCTAGTAGCATAGGCCTTTGAGATTTCGAGGCGAGAAAGATTTCCATACAGCTATGGTCTGGTTGGATGCGATTCCTAGTGTTTCTCGTATATTTTAGACACATGTAGCATATAAGGTGATCATAGCTACTAGTATTTTTCAATGAGTGACTATGAGGACGGATCTCTTAGTGATGAGGCTTCGGTACATGGATCGTTTCCCACGATAGAACCTTCGGGTAGTGTGCTAGCTATATCACTACCTGTTGGTCATCAGTTACAACCGGCACTCCTGGTAGAAGACACATGTAGGCTTGGTGCCTTACACATGTTTCAGCATTAGATACCCCTCAAATTCCAAGGCGATCCCGACTCACAGGCAGCTGAGGACAGGATCGAGGAGGTGGTTGAGAGTTCTCTAGTACTTCTGCAGCTTCTACAGGACGATATGTCAGTAGCTAATTATTCATCGAGGCATATCGATCCTTCTGGGTATGCGATGAATACAATACAATCAATGATTCAAGGCACGAAATTCCAAGAGAGGTGTTCTTAAAGGAAATATGAACTAGTATTATTCTTATAATCATTCGTACTTATTCTAGGGAGCTAGAGAGATCCTTTGTGGTTGAATGATCATTGGATGAATGGATACAACTTGTGAATGTTAGTAGTGGGAATGTCGGGAACTGACACTAGTCTCAGAGACATAGGCATGTAAAATGTTTCTGGAATAGGATGTGTTAGGGACAGTTGAATTTTCAGGGAAGAAGACATGAAATCAGAGCTAGGAGAGTATCATTTGATGGTGTAATATTTGACATGTTATAACCACCCACCTTTTTGTGGACCCCGCCAGGCTCAGGGAGCTGGAGGATAAGTGAAGTGAGTTATTGCATGCGGTCAAAAAATGCGACCTAAGGTCTCTAGGAATGATCTGATGTATGGTCTATGTCTACTACTAGTTGTTGAATCTATAGACATTGGTACCAATCATTCCTTCCTTCCACGAATCATGTCCAGGACCTAGATTTTCCGGTTAAACCATTGACATGACCTTCATGTGTGGGGTCAACATTGGGAGGGGAATCTATAATCACACATACACTAATGGTGTGATTTGACCCTTGAGGTGAGAGTTTCTGTTGGAACTTCTAGGTGGCAGCGTCGAGGCCTTACGACCTTGATTTGTTTTTGGACATGACATCCATATTTAACACTCAGATTGACTGTATTATGAAAAGAGGTTGTGGTTACTCTAAAATGTTTGGATGGGGTTTTATTTGATTGGCAAAAAATGGAACCCAGATAACCCAAAGGATAAACAACAAAGTATTAAATCATCAGATAACCCCACATAGGTATATGCCCATACACATACCTTTGTTACCAAGTAATTCATCTCAATCAGGAAGAAAACACAAAAGTTACTGACTTAGCTCACACAAGTATACAACATTTGTAGAGAGTTAGAGATGATTAGATGTAGCCACTAAATCATCTATTCTATCGAACCCACATAGGATCCATGAACAGTTATCAGAACTATCTAACCCATACAAGATCCATGAACAGTATTCAGAGCTGTCAAACCCACACATGATCCATGAAAAGTAGTCAGATCTGTCGAACCCACACAGGATCTAGGAATAGTAGTCAGAGCTTCTGAACCCACCCAGGATCCATGAACAGTATTCATAGCTACTGAACCCACACAAGATCTAGGAACAGTTGTCAGAATTGTTGAACCAACATAGGATCCAAGAACAGTAGTCAGAGAGCAACCAACTATAAGGATTCCGCACAAAGAATGCTTGATTCCAGGAGGATCCACACCTCAAGACAAGGGTCTATACATAAACTGCCACATAGTCACCTGAAGAAATATCTCATAGGTTAGCCACGTCATAGGGGTCTGAACACCATATAAGTATTGTCAATTAGATACTTGGTTTGCGAGTTATTAGCCTTTTAGTCTTGGGGGCCCGGTTGGATTCGGTCATGATCCAACCAGAGCTTATCTCAACTATACCCCGAACTTGAGTGGTTTATTTTAAATGGAGGCATCATCCTCCATGTTTTCTAGCAACGCTGACAGTTTGTCAAATTGGCATCCAGTGCAAATGATATTTCAAAAGATAGTAAAGGGTCAGTAGTGGGCCCGAGACCGGTCCGACCCAGGCAGACCGACCCGACCCGACCCAGTCTAGGATAAACCCATCTAGGTCGGCCCGGTAAGACCTGTTGGGTCTACCCTAGCCCGTTAGGTGGGCTTGCCTGTTAGTTTTGGCACGACCCGCTGGGCCCAGCCTAGCAGGGATCTTTGGTGGTTTGGCACGGAGGGCGTTGCGAGGGTGGTTCGACACAAAGCGTCGTCAGGGCATGACCTGTTCGTCTAGGGCGCCACGAGGGGCGTGTCTTGGGCCGCTGGCCCAGGAGGTTGGGTTGTTGGAAGGCAGGCCTGGAGGTCGGTGAGCGGCTGGGAGGTAGGTGGCAGGTCGGCGGGGTGCGGGTAGTACGATGAGACTTGAGAAGGCCGGCGGGGAACGGGTAGGCCGGTTAGTGGCTGGGCAGCCGGATGGTGGCGCGGCTCGGGCCAGCAGGTTACTCAGCCGATGGGCGGCTCAGCCATTGCGGCTCGGAAGCCGGCAGGCAGCTCGGTTCAGCCTGAGGCGGTGGAGCCGGTTTGGATGGAGCACCGCGAGGCCGGGGCGGTTCGCGGAGGCCACAGGTAGCACAGTCGTGGCCTTCATCATCATGGTTCCTCCTCGCCATGATGAAGATCATCACAAAATAAAATGACAGAGGGGTTGGGCCATCTTGGGATTTCCCTCACCCTCCGCGTTTAGGGTGGTAACATTTTCCTCATCATGTTAGAAGAAATATGATCATCAAAATTTTCATCCTCCGCAAAATTTCATTTTTGACCGAAAAGAAAATAAGGAAATAAATATAACAAAAATAAACCACCCTACCTGATCATTGGTCATCGATAGATTCACGAAAAAGAAGTTGGTGTTGTCGTCGTTTGTCGCGTCCGCCGCACACTTCCACCCTGAGCTCATGTGTCGGTTCATTGACGATGATTAGGAGGGAAGGTCAATCGAAGACCTGCCATGTTGGTAGGAGCTCCGATGAAGAAGTCTAAGAAGGTCAGTGTTCGTTGTTGTTGAACGTGTTCCACATCCGCATTCTTCATTGGTGGAGTGTTCTTTGTAGGGATATTTCTCCCAATAATCCTCCACTCCAAACAACCAAGTTAAATGTTGTGCCAAATAATAGATTATAATATCAATTATTTCATTGGAAAGAATTAAAAAAAACTAAACACGTGGTTGGAACATTAAAATTTAATTGGAGGATTTGGCACTATTAATTTGGTGTGTTGTAAAAATTAATGAGGAGAAGGCTCTAGAGGCTCATACACATTAAATATGTGGGTTGAGAGGTTTTTTTCTCCTCCCATTTAATAGGGGTTGGGTTGTCCCCACCCCTAAAATTCAAATTGGTAGGTTTTGTGGTTTTGGGAGGCCCCCACCACATCAAAATATCATGGGAGGTTGAGGTGTGGCTCTCCCCACCAACATAAACTCTCATGGGAGGTTATGGCATGATGGTACCCACTTTCAACCTCTACATGGAGGCTATAATCAACAAAATAAAAATAAAGCCAAAACTTTATTTTTATTTAATTTTTTCACTAAAAACCCAAAAAATATCTTCCACCATTGACCAACTGCCGTTGAAGTCAAAGTATTCTTAAGAAAATAATGGCGTTGTGAGTTCAATGGTGTCCTTAGATTTCAATTACATGCACCGATTCAAAAGTTATAAAATTCTGCTCGCAAGTTTACTGAACGTACTATAACAAAAGATTGGAAAATTATTATCATTCACCATCCACCGACACCGATCATTGTTTGGTTCTAACTAGGTGAAACACTCCCCAAAGATCCCAATGGTACTCTCATATTTTCAAACCGAGTTATCGTTTAGATGTTATAATTTAACAATAAAATAATTTTCACTTATTAATTTTATTTGCGCCCAAAAACTAACTTTTTTCTAGAGGCTTGTTCCAGCCAAAGGTAGTATCTATTTAAAGAATGCATACTGTCACGATTTCAGTAGTGGTTTCAGATTTATAATATGAGTAACCATTTGTGAGATATAATCATTTGAAAAATAAAATAATTTATTTAGTTACTTTCTTTATGATTATGTCATTTTTGAGTTTTCTCATTGGAGACCTACGACGACTAATCTTATGTCACGCCTAGGGTAAACCCGTCATCCTATGCGCAACGGTGCCCTTGGATTTCTGATCCGAGTAACCGTTTACGAGTTATTCAAATTTTTTAGTAAAAATTCGTAATAGTGTTAACATAAGCATAACAAATATTCGATGGGTCATTACGGGATCTCTGGGCCTTGGAATCGCACGCCGCCTGATTTCGCAGATTCTTAAAATTCTAATGTATTTATGAAAAAAAAATCCATGGAAATTCTATGTCATTACATTCTCCCCACCTCAGGGCTTTACATCACCGTAAGCTACAAATAGAACTAAGTGAATAAGTGGGGATACTAGGCATGCATCTGAGCCTCCCGCTCCCATGTGCTCTCTTGGAGGTTCCCATACTGCCAGCGATCGTGCACCAGATGTATTGACCATCCACAAAGGACTCGATCCTATAAATCCTCAATATCCAATGGAAACTCTATAAAAGTCACCCCATCATCGACGTCCAACTCTCCATGGTCGATTATCTATGA
This sequence comes from Viscum album, assembly GCA_963277665.1. Lineage (NCBI taxonomy): Eukaryota > Viridiplantae > Streptophyta > Magnoliopsida > Santalales > Viscaceae > Viscum > Viscum album. The sequence continues at coordinate 143,105,422 of OY728133.1, read as the reverse complement.
ATGGTTGTGCACATATCTCCTCAATTGAGATACGTGGAAGACATCATGAAACTGGTACCACTGAGGTGGAAGAGCTAAGGGGTATGCCAGCTCTCCAACTCTATTGAGGACCTAAAAAGTTCCAATGAACCTTAAAGATAACTTTTCTCCTCGTAAAATTATCAGTAAACCACGTCGAGGTGAGATCTATAGAGAGACGTGGTTTCCATCCTTAAACTGTAGAGGTCTTTGTCTCCTATCAGCATACAACTTATGCTTGCTCTGTGCAATATTCATCCACTACTAGATGATCTACACTTTCACTGTGGTATTCCATACCATCTCTGGTCCCACGTGTGCTGACTCCATTGGGTCAGTCCAGCACAAAGGTGATCTACAATGTCGCTCATTCAACACCTCAAAAGGTTTCATCCCTATAGTGGAGTGATAGATGTTGTTGTATACAAACGCCAGAAAAAGTAATTGATCCTCCTAGCTACAAAAAAATTCTAGGACACAAGAACACATCATGTCCTCGAGGGTCTGAATGGTCCTCTCAGTCTAACCATCAGTCTGAGGATGGAAGGCGGTGCTTAGAAGAAGTTGTGTCCCGAAATCCTCTTGCAACCCCATCCATAATCGGGAAGTAAAACATGAATCATGATTAGAAACTATTGTCGAGGTTAATCCATTTAAATTCGCAATCTACTGCACATAGAGGCGTCCCAAAAACTATATTGAACTCTATTATTTGATCGTTTGGAAGTGGGCTGAATTGGTGAGTCAGTCAATGATCACCTAAATCGAGTCATGAACCATATATGTACATGGATGTCCTGTCATGAAGTACATGGATATCAAATCACACATCCACTATGGGTACTATAAATGGTAAACCAATCCTACTAATACCTGATTCTACACCTTCACTTACAGACAAGTGAGACATCGAGAGAAAAACTCTACAACTATTGTCTTCATTCCTAGCTACCAATGCTATTGTCAAAGGTCCTGGTACATCTTCTACACTATTGCATATACCGCTGGAGGGAGGGGGTGTAACTCCGTCAAAAATTCCTCTTAAAGTTACAATATTAACATGGTACTTCCTCGAAAGAGGATGACATGATCCCCACCTTCATAAATTCCATTAAGTTCTTATCCTATGGATGTCCGAGCAAGAAATGTCTCACAGTCAGCATCCCCATGCCATGCCACCCTGAATTTCTAATGAAGTGGGTGAGTCACTGTACGAGAATGAAGAAATTCTTCTCCTTCTCGACCCCTAATGGATATATGCAAAATGGATACCTGATCTATCGCCTCACTTAGTAGACACAGGACAAACCTCTGGCTGAGTGTGTCTGCTTCCATGTTCTCCTTCCTAGGAGTATAGAGTATCTCAATGTCATCTTCTGCTTCCACGTAGGTGAGGTTGGCCGACTCATGAGTGATTGGATTCACCCTCCAATGCATGAATTTATCCTGTTCTTCCTGGGTTTCCTCTCTCACCGACCAAGGAAAACCCCATCCCAATGTTGTAGATTAACCACAACCTCTTTGCCTAATACAGTCAATTTGAGTGTGAACTGTGAATGTCAAGTCCAATCCCAAACTAACATTGTAAGGCATTGACACTACCACCAAGAGGTTCCAACTGAAACTCTCACCTCATGCGTCAAATCACAGTATCGGTGTATGTCTGATTATCGAGTCTCCAACCAAAGGTGTCTCCATACGCGAGGGTTATGTCAATGGTTTACCATGAAACTCTATGTCTTGGTCAGGATTCATGGAAGGAAGGAATGACTGGTACCTATGTCTATTGATACGGTAGAAATTAGTAGACATAAAACATACCTCGAATCATGTCTAGGGCCCATAAGTCTCATTCCTTGACCGCATGAAACAACTCTCTTCTCATGTCCACTAGATCCCCTGAGCCTGGTGGTGTCCACAAAAGGGGTGTGGTTGTAACATGTCGAAAAGTACACCACCATAGGCTGCTCTCATTTCTCTAATTCCACGTTTTCTACCTAGCAAATTCATCTGTCCCTAACATATCCTCTTCCTAAAACATTTTACATGCCCAACTCTCTGAGACTAGCGATATTTCCCTTTTTCCCACTGCTAACATTCACTGGCTATATTCGTTCAGTGAATGAACATGTGTTGGCTTGTGGGTACTGTCATTGGTCTAATAAGCGGACCTAGTGAGTAATATCCTTTGTTGTTTTGGGAAGGCAACAAAGGTATTACAAGTGAACCATGGGGTCAGATGACAAGGTTCATGGCCTAGGGAGGTGGGTCGTGACAATTGGTATTAGAGGGGATACTCAGCCAGATGTGCTTAGGCACTGCCTGGGTTTGAGGCTGGGGGTCCACAACGAGGGAGTTGTGCTTTAAAGGGGGGGATAATGTAACACCACTAGAAAATTGAGTCATATAAGGCTAAATGTTTCTAACCATGTCAACAAGATGCACCTTTCTTTTTGGGAGCCTAACTGATTAGAACTCCATAGATAAGCATACTTGGCCTGGAGTAGTAATCAGGATGGGTGGCCTTCTGGGATGTTTCCCAAGGTGTGTGTGAATGACAACAAAACACACTGAAAGAACATTTTTTGTCTTGTGCGTATAGTCATTAGTCTGATAAGAGACCCCGGTGAATAATAGCCTCTGGTGTGCTGTGTAGAAAACCATGGTATTACATGTGACCCATGGGGTTAGATGACAAGGTTCAGGGCCTAGGGAGGCGGATCATTACATATCCTCATTGACTAAAAATCATGTTTTCACAGTAATAGTTGAACGTGTAAAATATGGATTAAAACTAGAGATAATGGTAGGAATATTGCCAATGAATATCTAATTTGTTATGAATTTATATAGACTCAACATACTCTATTCATTAAAATACCCACTTTTTCCATTAGGAAATGAATATAAATATTTATTATTTTAATAATTTTTAAATTAGGAGGATTCCCTCCCATTTCATATAAAATAGAACAACTCCTTATTTCATAACACATAAAAACCATTTTAACGACCGGTGTGATCCAAAAACCATTCTATAACCCATCCCCACATTATAGTTCCCTTTATTTGTTAATAATTTGAATCTAATAGTTCATATGGTGGAAGAAAGGGGATTGGTCATTGAATATATACATTTTTTATCATTGTGTTTTTCTACCTCTTCCATATCGATAATAAAATTAATGAAAATATTTTATATTAAAAAATTGAGTAACACATATATACTTATATATTATTATATTATTATAATGACCAATATATGTCTTCACCTCAAATATTGGGTTTATTATCCATCATTGTAATATCAAAAGGACAACATCCTCACGACCTGATGTAATTCATTTAAAGTAACATTAACACAATATAAGTTATAATGATGTAATTAATATTTATTTATGATAGAAATGACCAATTAATCATTACAAAAAGAAAAAATATAATTTATATTCTTACCCTTCCATTCATCAAAAAATGATAACTTTTCTTGGTTGTACATACAGATTACCACACCCACAAAGAGATGTGAATCATTTTTGATTTACAACCCACATGGATGATATATATTAGTATATTTAAATAAAAAATTATATATATATATGATCGTTTAATTAATATGGAATCTTAAACTTTTTTTCTACATTATTTCTACAATGATAGTGGACAAATGGAAATGTTACGCAAGCATATGTTTGTAAACTATGTAATTTTTAATTACCAAGAATAATGGATGGAATAAAATTATAATTGATATTTGAAAATTATAATATTATCTTAATTATAATAATTTCTATAATAGGATAATGAAATCTTTTACAATTTCAATTATACAAATGTTATTTTAGACTTATGAATCGAATATCGTTCAATCATACAATGTGAGCATAAAAAAATAAGTAAATTTAAATATATGAGAATTATGTGGTATAAAAGGAATAAAAATGATCTAAATAATAAAAATTATTAATCTATGTTTATTATTAAGGATATAAAAAATGATTATGTTGTTTCTGACTCATGGTAATGAAAAACATTTTAAATTCCATATTTTAGACAACCTCTTCCATCCCATTTTAATATATAAAAAATGAATATTTCGTAATTTATAAATAAATAGAGGATATTCCCACCATTATTAAGACTAAACTATTATAATTTTAGTTTATACTTTTAATAAAATTTTTCTAATAATATTGTATCATTATTATGTATGCATTTTTTAGTTTTTAAATTTTATTAGATATATTATTCTGATATTCATATATGATTTCTCATGTGCATTTAAATGATCATTTGAATGTATTTTCTCAATATATTGTCCTTATAATATATTAAAAAATTTGTTATCACCATTACGACACATAGTTTATCCTATTTGAGTTAGGGGTTCTCAGATATAACGGAAAAATGCATTGGATAATAAATATTATCTTTCGAGAATTGTATTAGATGTGGACCGATGTATATTCCCATTTATTATGATTTTTGGTAGGGTTATTTTGACGGTTATAGAAGGGTTATATGATCCTAATTTCCTATGTAAGTAACATGAATTTTCTATATTTTGTAACAAATTTTCATAGAAAAGTAATTATTTAAAATGGGATGATTATAATTATTTTTGAGGAAAATGATTAAGTTTTAGGATGAATTTTACAACCTGTCCTCCAGGACCAGTGTCGTGACTACCCTTGGCCTGCCTCCTGAAGGCTAGGGATTGGAGACTATCAATGAAGCCGCCATCCTTCATGTGGGGGGAAATTTCCCAGATACTTGTACGCACAGACATGCCAAACTAAGTCCCAACTCAATAAAGGGAAACAATATACCACTAAATAACTAAGTACAAGTAATGATTAATGTAAAGGGGAATGATTACAAGCCCATCAAAAATTGAAAAACATCAAAAGGGAAATCAACTCCTAAGTTTATATTCTAAGGATACTACTTGAAGAGTAGGTACAGCTCATCACTGCAGCTCTCCACATTGATCGTTAACGCTATCCAACTTCAGGTCATGGCTCCCTGAGTCTCAGTCAACGTTTCCAGTCATCTGCATAGACACAAAAAGATACGGGTGATCCCCATAAATGGGTGAGTATAACTATACCCATTAATAACCCTAAGACCACCGATGGTCTAATAGAATTCAAGAAAAGAAAAAACCATGTTTCATAATCTCAATTGGATGCATAAAGAAAGGATAGATAAAACTAGGTATATTATAGGGTTGTAGCAGTAACATCACCAATCACATTGTCAAAGTCCTTGCCTTCTAGATAACTCCTCCTTTATCACCTGATGTGGGCATTCCAGGTCGTAAAGTGCTGCGTCCTACTATCTTTGAACTACCTAGGTACTCCTCACCATCATGTACTCTAGGATTGCCGGGTCACACATAGCTGCTCTCCACCATGGCCTGCTGAGGTACTCATACTATCATGAACTATGTGTATCCCATGACACATAGAGGTGCTCCCCATTGTGGGCGTACCATTTTATACACAGGTGATTCCCACTAAGTATTAAATTAAAACATATTTGAAAAATAGTAGTTTACAAGTCTCAGATAGTTGAAGGGTTCCGTACGTTGTGTGCTTTGGAGAACCACTCCTCAATCCATCAGTCATATCGCAACAGGCATGAAGTATCACAAAGAAGTAACCTGATGAACTATCATGTCATAAGGTTTTCAATGCAACATATGGAACATCAACTTGACTCCCAATGTGTATGTTATAATAATTTTAGTTCATTGGTCTTAGATTGATTTGGGTTATATCAAACAGGACAACCTCCAAAATTCTCCAAATGTCAAATGGAGTATTTTAAATAAACAACCTCATCCAAAGGGTTCTGGTCACACTATTGTTACATAAAATAGATGTCTAGTTTAGGATTTATGCACATTAAAACATAATTAGGCCGAAAGGGGTCTGTGTCTGTTCCGTCCCGGGATGCCGACATGACCTAACCCAACTCCAACAATACGATGTTGGACCGCCCCACTGGAATCAGGCCTGACCGACCCAATTGGGTTAGAACCTTCCCACTAGGCTGCAGGTCTGGCCCACTGGACCTGCTAGCTTGGCCTTCTTGGATGACCTGCTCGGTTGGGCCCTCTAGGCAGATCTGTTCGGTTCGCTACACTAGGATCACCCCGGCCCGCAGTTGCGGGATAAATCAATTCTTCCTGGACGCATTATAACCGCGTTTGAATCCCTATCACACAGACAGTGGTCCCATCCATTCCATTCACATCACCCGACTGGGTGGGTATTCTCCTCCATGCGGTGCCACACTATTGTCGCGGAAATCTAGAGCATTGCAACACATTGTGGCCATGGATTCTTCACCGCCCAAGCACACCTCCAAGTAACTCCACTTCCATCGCCATGTCCCGTCATGGTAAGGACTTCTGCCGCCCATGTGTCACTGGGGGAAAACCTCCCCCTATTGCTACAGGCGGGTCCAGTGGCCTGCATCTTCTCTGTGGTGCACATGGCCAATACCACTTTGTTCCACCATAACTTCAGATCATACATGATGTGCACACCAAAAAACAAAAATAGCGAAGAGTCTAAGCCTTTTTCTTTTGGCCCAAGCCATCCAAATTAGCATTATAACATGTAAATGATGCCATAAATGTGAAAAATCCCATAATGAAAACCTCTAAATATCTTCCCTCATTTTAAGAATTAAAGAGGGATCAACCTATTGGACAATTGATCCATGTTCTTCAAAATAATCTGAAACATGGTAATGGAGAGAAATAAATAATAAAACCCATACATTGTATTCATTGAAAGGTGTTGTATAAAGGGATGAACTGTACATGTCTAAAGGTGTTCTTTGTAATTTTTCATCGCCCGTGGAATACCCCAAAATCAGTCGCTTGATAGCATTCATTGCCTGAGAAGAAATTCAACAGTGCTTCATCAAGGCTTCCTATCATATATCTCCCAAAATCCAATATGAAGATAAGATTAAATATAGGTGAGAATAGAATCAACGCACTAAAAAATTAATGAGTTTCTCTATATAGTATAATTAATTATCCTCTTTAATTTTCTCAGCGGTGCAGTTACACATTCATTTAATTTCCCCCAATGGTGTAGTTACACAAAATAAGACTCAAAAAATAAAATATATTAATGTTTCACCATGGTGCCACCCCCATTTTTCTAACAGTTTTTTAAAAAGAAAAATAAATTAATATTTAGTTATTTTATTAATTTTTTTTTTGTAAAGTGCACAAAATTATCTTTATGTCTTACCTATGTCGTTCAATGTTAAACTTACCATAATCGAATCTCGGCATTGTGTATTTAACGGTGCTCACATATTTTTAATCTGATCATCAGTTCTGAAGATACAAAATGATGTGCTCATAGTTACGAAAAGTACCTTAAAAAAGTTAAAAAATTCTTTTTTGGGCTATCTGGGCAACAAAAACACGTGCCCTCAGTTTTCGAAGACTTATAATAATCCCCAATTATTTTTTTAAACATTTATTTTTAATTTATAGGTCTTTACATTCTCCCATAATTAGGGATTTTCTTCCCCAAAATCTACAGCCAAACTAGTGGATCAAATGTGGTTATTGAGCACGTATTTGAGCCTCTCGCACCCATGTGGCCTTCTGTAGATTCTCATGCTACCAAAAAACTCACCCTAAAGAAATTGACTGGAAATGAAGGGCCCACACTTCTCGATCCACTATCTCTTCTGGGAACTCCACAAACGTCTCCCCATCGTCGATTTCCATCTCAACCTAATTGATAACACTTGATGAATCACACACATATGTCCTCATCCATTACACAAGTAAAACATTATGAACCCGATGCATCTGTTTGGGATGATCTAGATGACAGGCCAAATTGTATACTCTACTTAGGATCTAGAATTGTCCAATGAACCTCATATATATATTTCTAACTAAGAAAATCCTCTTTAATACTCATTGGGGTGTGACTCATTGGATGACATGGTCGCCCTTTTTAGAATCCAAGGGTCTGCATCTCCTATCAGCATGAAACTTTTGTCGGCTCTGTATAGTCTTAATCTTCTCTTAGATGACACAAACCTTCTTTATTGTAGCCGGCACAAACTATGGACTCATAAGTACTCAATCCCCTAGTTCAGTTCTGAATAAGGGTGATCAACAAGGTCATCCATATCTAGAATCAAACGGATCCATGCCAGAGGTAAAGTGATAACTATTGTTTTAAGTGAAATCCACCATTGGAATGTGGTCCTCTCAAATGCGGCCAAAATCAAGGACAAAATAATGATGCGTGTCCTCATGTGTCTTTATGGTCCACTCTATCTGACCATCTATTGGAGGATGAAAGGCGATGCTCAAGGGTAGAAGATTCCTAAATGCCTCCTACAATCCATTCAACAAGAGGCATGTAAAATGTGCATCACAATATGAGATGATTGTTAGTTGAACCCCGTGAAGACATACAATCTCCTGTATATATAGGTGTCCAATATCTCTAATAATCCTCGATATCAAATGGGTAGGATGTGGGATAACATGGTGAGTTTCTCAACGATCACCCAGATGGAATTGTGGCCCCAGCATGTATGTGGTATCCCATTATTTAATTACATGGATATACCATCCCAATTGCATTTCGAAATATCAAGTGGATGAGATAAGACTGAATGTACCTAATTCTATTTCTTTTCTTGATAACATGTGAAGCATCATGATATAAAGTCTCACACCACTTTTATCATCCTTGGACACCAGTACTAACTTCGGAAGACCTATTACATCTTCGCCACTATATGATTTACTGCCAAATGGGATCTATAAACCTCCATCAACAACTCATATCACAACATCATTATTAACATGGTGTTTCCTCTGAATAAGATGACATGCTCCCCGCCTTCTTAAAATCCTATAGAACTTTGTCTTGAAAATATATGATCATGTCATGACTCGTAGTAAAAATCCCCATGTTGAGCCTCCAAAACACACTAATGGAGTGGGGGAGTGACCATCCTATACTGGAGTTAGGTCGGTCCATCTCTATCCCCAAAGGATATTTACGATGCATCTAGTTCCTCTGTCGCCTCAATCAGAAACTATAGACTAGACCAACGATAGAGGGTTTTTGCTACTATGGTCCCATTCCCAAGAGGGTAGAATACATCTCAATGTTGTAGTCCATGAGGAAAACATGCCATAAAAATTGTCTCTGGTTTAGGTCCATCTATGGGAAGACATATCAGAGGCACTTGTGATTAGAGTAAACTGTAAATCCTTCACCCATCATGTAGTTCTGCCACATCTTTAGCGCAAAGGCCACATCTGCTAACTCCATGTAATGGGTAGAAAATTTCTACTAGTGTTCCATCAAATTATATGAGTCGAAAGAGATCACTACTCACACATGCATCAGGATAAAACCTAGTCTAATTCATGATGCATCGTAATAGACCTCATAACCAATTCCCTCTTCTAGTAGCCTCAAGATTTGGGCACTCGTTAGTATCCACCTTAGATCCTATAAAATATGTTGGCACTTCTTTATCCACGATAAATGAAGCCCCATATTCATCAAATATTACAAGGGTTCTGAAAATCTGGAGAAGATAGGAAAAAATCAATGGTTGTACCCAGCCAATCCTAGGAAACTCAGCACCTTAGTCACACTCCTGGGAGGATCATAAGCAAGGACAACCTCCATATTCACTGGATCCACAACAACTAAATCCTAGGAGATAACGTTCCCCATGATGTGGGGTTCTTGAATCTAGTACATGTACTATGAGAGTTTTCCATAAAGCTAGTGCTCTTAGTGTGTATCCAGAACTACTCGGAGGTGTGACACGTGCTCCTCCTATAATGTTTTTTACTCCAAGATGTCGTCAATGTAGACTACCACAAAGCTATCGAGGTAAGGCATGATGTTCTTATCCATGAGACCCATGATAATTTTAGTGTTTTGGTTAGGCCAAAGGGCATCACCAACAAATCATAATGTTCATATCGAAAATTGAAGGTTGTATTTAGTAAGTCCTTTTCATGTACCCTGAGTTGATAATAGCATGATCTGAGGTTTATCTTCAAACCCCATTGTGATCACTTCACCAAGTTAAAAGTATCATCAATCCATGTTAAAGGATACTTGTTCTTCATATTCACCTGGTTCTGGCTCCGACAGTCTACATAAATCCTCATTCTCCCATCTACCTTTTTGGTGAACAAAATTTGGGCTGACTAAGGGGAAATATTGTGCCTTACAAACTCCATAATCTATAAGTCTTATAATTGTAACCTCATCTCTCAAAGATCCATTGTATCCATCTGATATACTGATGTAGAGATCATTGTCATCCCATGGTATAGGTCAACATAAAAGTATACCTCTCTAAGAGGAGGTAGTCCCAGAACATCATTAGGGAAGAAATCAGCATACAAGTCCACCACTACAAGATAGCTAAGACTATTATTGTCTACTACACTGAGGGTGAGGATAGCCAACATATGAGTGACTAGCTGCATCCTCCTTAGAGAGAGCTCATCCTATGCTGCAATGGTTTCCTCCTCACTGGTGGGGGAAAACAGGATACCAACCTCGTAGACACACTACACATTGCCACTAAAACATTTGATCTTATCCTGGACAATGGATAGCTAGTCCATACCCAAGATGAAATGGTTATTCATCGATGCTAATACTATGATATCCCATGAAAAGCTCTCACCTCCTAGAGTGAAATAACCCTTCCCACAGTAGTTTGTGATCATCGAATCATATCCCGTAAAAGTCCTTAAATTTATGGATCGAGCCAACAACTCCATCAGAATCTATGAGCTATGAATGAGTGTCGTGGCAATGAAAGAGTGATAGAAACTTGTGGGTATAAGAACATAAACATTGGTTTAATAGATATATATCATACCTCTAATCATCTTTAGAGCGACATGGTCATATTCCTCAGTCGTTTGGAGCTATGGTCTCCAATGTCCACTTATTCCTTATGGTCGATGTGGAGCACCTAGGGGTTGTGGTGATAAAACCTAAAATCTTCACCCACCACATGTTGCACACATGCACCTCTACCACATCCACCAGCCTGGGGACATCCATGATTGAAGTTTGGTCACTACCTCGGCAGTCCAATGACCATTTGCAGGTCATCTGTATAGTGGGTCGGGCATTCAGATTCCATGTGTCCTGCCTGACGTACGTAAAGAAAATTCTAGACCGCGACTTAATCCCTTTAGACTAGGAGCCTCACAATGACAACCTTGAGTCATGCAGTCGGCCTATAAATTACCTAGTCCTATAGGGACCATGAGTTACTAGTCTACTACCTACTGAAGACTCTTCCTCCCAGGTTCCTCTAGATTCTCTAGCTACGGGTGCCTATTGTGCTAAGAATCTCATCATTAGAAGTGCTCTCTCTAGCACCCCAGCTTGTGTAATGATATTGAGAGACACTATTGAATCCCTGATCTCCCACTCGAGTCCCAATACAATGGATAAATCCTGGAAGAAAGGGGTATGAACCACATCTGTTGACTATAGAGATAGGTTAGTAAATATCATCATGTATTGGGGCACTCCCATGATTCCTTGTTATATGTGAACCATCTCTTAAATGCTCGCATAATGATATGTATAAGTGAAAAAATCATCCTAGAAAAGAATCTCCAAGTAAACCCAAGTGAGGGTCTCCTCATCATGATTATGGATGGTCATGGTCCACCATCTTCCGGAAGAGACCTACAGAAGGGACGCCTCCATGATCACCATTTGGTCAGGCGGTGTCCTCACTGAGTGGAAGGCCCTTGTCATAGCCTCTAGCCAGTCCTTAGTGAGATGAGCATATGTCTCTCCCCTAAATTTAGGAGGTCTCAACCTCTAATTCTCATGTAGGTCCCTAAGCCTGTGAACTCCCTCTTCCAGAACCGCCGACATTAGATTCTACCCATCAGGTTGTAGTATCACAGATGCGCCACATTCTGGGGCCATCTCAAACACTAGCCCCTGAACGAACTCCTTGTTGTTTGGTGGGATATCTTCATGACATCGTATCTGGATCTAATATCGTCATCCACATGGTGGAATCCTATGATATATAATGATATACCATAGTTAGAAAACTATACCTTCTTATGTGACTCTCATATTAAATCACGAGATAGTAGTGGAACAATAGATTCAATTTATTGAGCCGAATAGAAGAATTCATTGTCTTAGTGCATGGATATGTCGGCCAGTACACCAATACTGGACTCCCTAAGTCTGAAGGTCATACTTGCAACATTTATTAGTGTTTCTACATTAAAAACAATAGACTCCAAATCGTTGAGAGGGAACCGACCGCCCTTTGATACAAATTTGTCAAGACCTATCCCCAGGGCCTATTCTCTGACTACCCCAAGCCTACCTATCGATGTCCTAGGTTTGGAGACTAACGTCTATGGAATCAACCTGCAAGTGGGAGGAATTTCCATGGATTCTTGTACGTGCACACACTCCGATCCATGTCCCAACTCACAAACTAGAAACAACAAACCAATGAAAAACTATGTACAAGTACAAATGAATGTAATGGGGCCAGAATACAAACCCTACTAAAAAGTAAAAATAGTGAAAATGGAAAAAAAATCTTGAAGTCATCTTGAAGATATCCTAACTAAAGGTTTGGATAATCTAGTCTATGTGTCTCTCCACGTCAACTGTCACAACCATCAAGATTTGGGTCCTTTCTCCCCGAGTCTTGGTCAAAGCATCCCTTTGTCGGGAAAAGAAACAATATGGTGCGGACGAAGCCTGTGATGAGGTCAGTTTAACAATACCCATTAGGGTCCTCAATACCCATAATGGTATCCTAGAATTTCACATTTGTAAAACCACAAAGCATAAACTCAATCACAATACGAAAGTAGGGAAAACTCGCACCATGTATATTATAGGGTATTAAAAGTAGCATCACCAGTCACATTGTCGAACTCATCAGCTGCTCGAGAAATCCTCCAATATCAAGTACAATGGAATTTCTGAGTCACACAGAGCCACTTTTAAGCTACCTTGAACTGCATTGGTACTCCTCCCAATGTGTATTGTGGGTCGCCAGGGTCAAACAAAGCTGCTCCTCACCATGTCCTGATGAGTTACTCCCCCTGCAGTGTATCGTGGGGCTGCCAAGTCAAACAGTGGTTCTCCCCGTTGTGGGCCTACATTATCTTACAAAGAGGCTTCACACTTGGATGTTGAGTAACACTGAATCGAAAATCAACAGTCTTCAAGTCTCTCCTAGTGATAGAGATCCCTATGTAGCATGCCTGGGAGAACCTATCCTCATTCCATAGTTCGTATCTCAATAGTCATGATCTCTCCCAAAGATATAACCCAATGATATGTCATGTAATATGGGTTCAAATGTAACAAATGACACGTAAACTAGATCCCTAGTCTGTATGTTATAGGCTTTTTAGTACCTAGGGCCCAATTAAATTTGGGTATGATCCAACTCGGCTAAACTCCAAAATTCTCCAAAAGACATGTGCAATTTCTCAAAAGGACCTCCTCTTCTTATGGTTTCTAGTGCCAGTGGAGGTTCGTCAAATGGATGTTCAGTTTAGGAGTTACAACCAACTAATCAAAACTATGTTGAATGGGGTATGGGTCTGGTCGGACCGACCCGACCCGACGAGGTTCTGTCCCTACCAGGTTGAAGCGGATTGTTGGACCTGGCACGGCCTGACCCAGTTGGGTCTGAACTAGCCTACCTGGCCGTGGTTCCGGCCCACAGGCCCTAGGTGCTCGGTGCCCTGCGCCGGCTTGTTTGGTTCATCTCGCCAGGATCACCCTAGCCCAGGGATTTGGGCTACCTCCATTCACCATGAACAAGAAATAGAAGTATCGAGCACCTACTCATGCAGCTTTTGGACCTGGATGCACCATCCACATCAACCCTCTCGGCAGGATGAATCCTTAATGTGGCGCCACACTGGCGCCGAAAAACACTATCATGCCACAGACCATCACGAAAACAACCTCTTTGATGCCCAATCGCGCCGTCGTGGCGTGCTTCCTCCAGCGCCGCTGGGGCATGCCTCTTCCCGCACCGTGTCCGGTCATGGGCATGGATTTCACTACACAAGAATCCCACTGTGACAAGACTCATCCAACAACAGCCCTTCGTGGTTTGCGGCATCCGCTGCACATGTGCGCCGCTGATTCGCACCTCTTTCAGTGTCGTTGCCCGTTGTGACCGTGGATTTCACTGACCAAGTGCAGCACTATGGTGCGCCTCCTCTTGTGTCTTCTGGATGGGCTAGCTGCCCGTCTCTTCTACATCGAACATGCGATCAGTACAACAGTGTGTCTATATAACATTCGGTCATCCACAAAATATGAAACCAAGACTAAAAAAGGTAGATGGTCCTAGAATTGTTCATTTGGAATGTTCCCTATGCGTTAACATTGTAACATGAGATGATTAATTAAAATTACAAACTACCACAAAGAAAACCCAGTAATATATTCCACTTTTTAAGAATTAAATACAGATCAACCCTTGGAAAGGTTGACCTGTGTTTTTCATAATAGTCAAGGACAGGGTAAATGGGAAAAATAATGAATAAAATCCTCTACCTTCTATTCATTGGAAGGTGTTGTTGAAGAGGAGGGAGTATACACATCCAAAGGTTTACACTGACTCTTGTCATCGCCCGTCCATTACCCCATAATCCTTCACCCTATCACTTTCATTTTCAATTTTCAATGTCGACGTCACTTTGTCAGATCTTCCTCTCATAGCTATGAAAAACCCCAAGAATGAGACCATATTAAATAGAGGTCAGAAGAGGATCAATACACCACATAATTAATGATATTCATTATTGAGAATAAGTAATGATCCTCTTAAATTCAATCAACTTTATAGTTACACATTCATTTAATTTCCCCCAACAGTGTTGTAACACATAATAAGTGTCATGCCATTAAATGGATTGACATTGCACCAGGGTCCCATCAACGTTTTTCAAACAGTTGGAAAAAAAATTCTGTTATTTTACCATTTATTTTAAGATCTATGAAATTAATGTTTGTTATGACACATGTTGGTCAAATTTAAGCTTCTGTTAATCAAATCCTCTCACTAGAGATTCAATGTTGTCCTCAGATTTGTATTACGAGCACTAGTAAAATTGATAGAATACACAGCATGCACATTTACAGAACGTATCTTAAATAAATTTCCAAATTCCATTCTAGGATCTCTGGGCCTTGGAAACACATGCCGCCAATTTTCAAAAACTCATAATAATCTCAAAAAAAATAATAAAACATTATATAGAATTTCCATGTCATTTCAAATAAAATTTATTTGTTTGATGAACTATAGTTTAATGGGTTTTCAGGATTTTAACTATACTAAGGGATATATGTTTTTTGCCCCCTACTTAGCTTTCTTGTATAATCCCATGTTTTATATTTTTATCCACATGATTTGAAGGAAATGTTGG
The DNA here is from genome assembly GCA_963277665.1 of Viscum album. Classification (NCBI taxonomy): domain Eukaryota; kingdom Viridiplantae; phylum Streptophyta; class Magnoliopsida; order Santalales; family Viscaceae; genus Viscum; species Viscum album. The sequence goes on along the minus strand of OY728133.1, from coordinate 143,089,893 downwards.
GAAAAGTGTGTGGTAAGATGAATATGAACATATTTAATGAAAATAGGTCATGCTTTTTTTATATTTTTTTGTTTGGTAAAAAATGGATATTGACTACATGTTTATAATATTAATTATATGACATTTACGACCTAATTCTAAAAATCTCTAAAACTAAATGATCCTAGAGACTATAATAATGTGAAATCAAGTTCCAAAAATCTTGAATTTCTATTTCATATGGATGGGTCCTTAAAAATGTTATTACAATCTTTATAAATAATATATATAATGGATATAGATGAAATGAATATTTTTTTGAAGGTCGTGTTCAAGTAAAAATGAATTTCATTTTCTATGAAATGATAAAAATAGTATCCCATTATTATGAGTGGGTTTGAGAAGTCTTGCAATCTCTTAAAAGAGTAAATTATGGTTATATATTTTTGACGAATAATTTATAAAAAATTTATAATATATCAAAATTATAAAATGGTGAATTGAAATCAATACATTGAATAAAATTTTCTGAATTGTGGTTAAATTTTCTTACCATTACCTTTTTATATTAATTATTCATAAGCTAATTTGCAAATTACAGTGATATAATTATTTATTTACTCTTAATTAGTCAATATAGTAAATATAAAAATAATAATGTAAAATAAATAGTCTATGGTTTATTTGATAAAGAATAGGTCATATAATTTTCTTAATTAATTTTTTAATGTAATATTAAATAATTCTAGAAATTATTATTAAAAATAAAATGACATTAATGAAAATTTTTGAACTATTCATTTAATTTTTCATTTAAAAATATAATATAAAAATATAATTATGTTATAAAAAATAAGAATCTTTATAAAATTTCATGTTAACTTAAATTTATAATTTAAAAACAAAAAAATATAATATCACTTTTAGAGTTGTCAATATCATATTTTTTATTTTTTTTACTTCTTTTACTGTCACTTTTTCAATTCTGCATAAGAATTTATAGATATTATTTTGTCACTAATAATTCTAAATAAATTACACTAATCAAATAAAATCATATTGAATTCAAACTTAAATTTACAACTAAACATATTATTCTTTGTACTTATGGATAAATTTTAATATTAATATATAAAAGGAAAATATATCTTTTAGTTTATATTATAAAAAATAATATAATTGGTAAACATCATAGCTAAATTGAAAAAAAAATTTGTATATATCATGTTTGATGAATATAGTAGTGATATAATAATAATAATAAAAATATAATTTTCAGGGACATTTACTAGTCATTGTCATTGAATTTTTTATCTTAATTACCTAATATACCTTTTACCAAAGAAAATTAATTAATAAGGATATAATTCATAATGTCCAATGATAAAATGGGGTAGTTTACCAAATTCATACCAATGATTCAAAATATGGAATCCATTTTTTTAAAACAACAAACATATAATTTTCCCAATGATACATAAAATTAAATCTACAAAATAAGACGGGAAAACATTTTTATATAAATTTACATTTAAATATAATAATTTTATTTACCAAATTCATTCATAAAAATTCAAAACATAAATATATTTTAATTATTTAGAATCAAAAGAACGAAATCAAATTTCAAAACTATTCTATTCTATAATTTCACATTGTAAATACGATAAAATTAAATTAAATTTTCAATAAAAAATAGGTATATTTAACAATTCACTAAAAAATCCAAAATTTTATAAATTTCAAACCATTTCGGTAATATATAGTTATGAAATGATCCTCTTAAATTGAATAAATTTTTTTCATAAAAAATTGAAATACTTTTGAAATTAATTATAAAATTGATGAAATAAGAATAAAATTATTTTTGATGAAATGAATCCCTGGAGAATTAAATTACCTTTCTGAATATATATTTCTTATATCCAACCCATGATCAATAGATATACATTTTTTTATTAAAATTATATAATTATATCTTAATATGGATAATTTTATCCATACCAAAAAAATTAATCTATAGGTTATATGTATCTTATATATAATAATATTTCATTTTTTGTTTTTTATCAATGTTTATTTTGATACACACTATTGAAAAAAATTTCATTATTTAAAAAAAATATCAGGATGTTAAATTCTTATCCTTTAATAAATTTCACCCTTGAAATATTCAACTAGACTAAAAAATTATATTTTTTATCTAAAATTCCTATTTTTGAAATCCCACAACTAAAAAACTGTTAATAAATATTCCTCATGGTAATGTGGAAGGGAAAATATTAAGGAAATATATAATTACACATAACTATGTTCCAACTATGATCTAATTAATGTGAAGTCAAAATAAGAAAATGAATTCAAATAATAATTTCCAAACAATTATAAAGTGTTATGTACATCAGTAAACAAAAAATTATAATTACCATGAGGAAGGTAATGAATGAAATTACATTAAACTAGGTGGTGTGACAAACACTATAGGTTCACCGAAAATAATTTTAAAAAGCTAATTCTTTTATGAAAACCCATTCACTATTATTTTGTAACAAAATTACCATAAGTAATAATAATATAAATAATAGCATATAATTGAAAATTATTATTTCATCATTTAATTATTTCCCTCTTTAATCTCATTATTTTATATAAATAGTTATTATTTTACATGACTTAGGTATTAATTAATCATTACAATAATCATCCATTGGATCATATAAATCCATATATATAGTTATAGTTAGTTTTACTAACTAAAGATCCTAACCAAATCCAAAATACTTATCAAATGATAATATAATCTAATAAATTAATAATCCTATACATAAATGAATAACATAGTAATCACAAATGTTTTAATGTATTAACTAATGTTCAAGTTACTACCCTAAAAATAACTACCTTTAAAATCCTTCAACAGCTCAAGCTATAAAATTATAACCCAAATACTAAAATGATATGATAACAAATTATTCAATCATTTACCACCAAATAATTTGAATAAATCATAATACTCCAATTTGATATTCCTATTCTATAATCATATAGTATCAATAAAATTTTAATCATTTCCATAAATAAGATGAATAACCATAAATCCACACGAAAATAAATATTCCGTACAATAGATAATTAATGATCAATTTTTAAAATAAAGTACCATTTTATAAAGAAATATTTACATTCACCTTAGTCATAAATTTTTTTCATAATAAAGAACTACTCAAAAAATAATTAATCATTTAATCAATTTATCCCTTTTAAACACTATAGTTAACATTATTATCGATACTATGTTAAAAAAATTAAACAAACCAAATTTATGTCACTATAAACGATAATATAATACCGATTGGTTATTAAAAACATTACATTTTTCTAAAAATAAAATAATTTCTTCAAAATAAAAAAGTAGATAATGTTAAACAAAATGGTTATATATACTTAAATAATATATCAAATAACGAAAAAACATTCACAATTTCATGAAACAATATGTATCAAAAATTATAAAAATAAATCTACAATAGAATAATACCTTGTTTCTTCAAGATCCACACAATATTTAAATATTCCAAGAGACATTTACATCATAATTATAAAAACACATTACATATACAAGTCCATTACACAAAATCAATCATAAACCATCATCCATAATTTAAATCTTATTCATTATGCAACCACTTATACAATCCTAAATAGGAATCATTGTATAGTATTTATCAAATTTAATGTAATCATTATTCAGAATAAAAAATTAAAAAAATATAATCATTTTTGTCATCATTCATTCTTGTCCAAATTTATATGTATCAGGTATTATGTTATTCTAGGTGGAATAATTGTGATATATGGAAAATTGAATGACTTCAATGGTCATATATTTAATTTATACAAGTCATATTATTACATATTCATTGAAATTGATGATCAAAGAGATAAAAATTTGTAAATAATAATGGGTAATTAATATAATGTTCTATAACACCCCCTTTAACTGGATTTCTATAATACCTCATGTATTGGTTTAGAAATAATTTTTTGAAAAATGGTTTGAAACTATGATTATATGGAAATTATTATAATGAATAAATCATATTGGATTCTTGATTATGAAATTATTTTGTATTTTAATATAGTAATATCATCTTTGGATTATCCACTATAGAAACTCAATAATGTTGAAAATGATATTTTTTAAAACTAGTATAATGGGATATATGATTTTAATAACATACATAAATGTATCAAATGTTTCATAATTATATATAATAATTGGAGAGGATTTTTATATATTATATATTTTTCATACATGTTAATTAATTTAATATTATACTGGTCCACTAAAGAGAACTTCTGTGATTATAATTGTATTCATGTCCTCAAGTAGATAAATGAGGTTTCAGTTTTATTTTTATCATCATTATTTTATAAGATATCTAACCCCCTTGAACTAATTTATTTTGTAAATAATAAATAATTTCATTATGGAATTTAATTATAATATATTATTTTTTTAATATCATAATATAAGACAACATTGCTTTCATTTTTGAAAACCATAGGTTTAGTCTAGATTATCAATGGTAAGCAGTAAATTATACATATATATAATAAAATAAATTATAATGTTTCCTAGATAGATGTTAAATAAACCAATTCTATCCCATAGATGTGTTAAATGATATGAATTCTAAGGGGAAATCCATTTTAATCTAGAATGATGGTTGAGATATACTTTAAATGCTATATTTGAAGAAAAAAAACATAGATGATTTTTTTTCAAAAACAACATCTACATGTCATATATATACAAATATTAATATCTAGTAAAACCTCTAAATTTATAAATACCAATATCATTCAGATATTTTCATATAATAAGTCTTATAGATCATGTTTTAAAAAAACATTAATAAAAAATTTAATATTGGAAAAACTTTTTTTATAATACTAACTAAATATACACATCATTAAAAATTACCTAATATAGAGTCTTTATTAAATAAATCATTTTATTTCATTAACGATTATCTTTTGGGATTATTATATTATATAATTGGGTCATATATCATATATATCTATCCCACATATTTTAATGTGGAAACATCAATAAAGTATTCATTTTACAACAACATAAATCATTTAATGTATAAAATGATTTTTTTTTCTAGGAAACATATCATAACATTCTAAATGACTTATTATTTTATTATAACCATTCATAATCCCAATGGAAAATATTTTTATAATGTTGGAGGAGAAAATAATATCGGAAATGGATATAAAATGAAATAAAAAATAAAACTAATTAGTCAAGGAATACAAAAAAAATGGCATTTCAAAAAAATCAGTGTTCAAAATATAAATTATCATACGCAATAAAAAAGCTTATATACCCATCGGTTTTCATAGAATATTTTTTAATAACTATTAAAAATTTATTAATATATTATTTAATTTATTTTACTCCTAAAAAATCCATTAAATCTAATTCACATTATAATACATTTGACCAATAAAATTATGATATACTTTACTTAAAAAAGGGTTATCATACATTGATGATCATATTATTTCCATAAAACACCATATAAATAATAGATAAATATTTTAGGTATAATTGGAAAGGATTCTATTATCTTTCGTATAACAACTCCTACAAATGGAATAACCATTCTTTTAACGACCTTCCTAAATGATTTTTAGGGATAACAATAACCAAACCATATATGGTTATAATGAAATCATAATCTCTTGGTCAATAATGAAACACTTCATATTTGGTTTATAATGTATCCAATCATCATCATAATAATTCCCATGAAATCCAACAAAAATAACATCTATAGATATTTAACTTCATTATGCAACTCATAAAAAAATAAATTATCCCATTAATAACTTGATTAATCTTTTGATAATAAATTGGATCCATGAAATACTAAATGAATAAATATTAATTAATATTTAAAAATAATGAAGATTGTATAAATACAATATCTACACAATGTATCTCGTGAAAAATCATGATTTATTATTGTGGATAAATTGAAATAACATTAAGTGATCCTTAAAATAAATCTTGAGAAACTTATCACTTAATAATTATGATTCACATTTAATAATTTCAAAATCACAAAATTTTATACAAATAAATTTCTTTAAAAATAATATTTTAATAATATGAAGGTATATTCAATGAAAATAATGCTCCTAAGGGTAGTAAAATATGTTCATGTTGTAACTATTCAACATAATATTTATCTTCCACAATTTTGAAAAAGGGTATCAAAAGTGACCCATTTAGATAACATTAAATAATTTACTAATTTTTAATTTTTTATAAAAATGTCAAAGATATATAAAAATATCGTTCAAAAAAATATTAGTTTTTATAAATGATCATTTATTAAAAAATGTTTGAAATTTTTGATATTTAAGGGAATGATTCCTAATCTAAAATAAGATATATGATCTTTATAACTTAAAAATAGTTTTCATGACCAATAGTTAACAAATATTGTAAGAAATAAAAAGTATACATGTAAACAAAATTAATAAACAAATGGGAATAATATTTATGTGGTTCATGATAAAAATTTAATATGATTTTCCCCTATTGGAACATGAACAAAATAATCCACTAAACATAGGATATTGTAAAATATGGCCTTTGAAACTTTGGTTGCACTTAAATGAAAATAGACGTGAAGGAATTACATCAATTGGGTCATATAATTTAATGAACATATTAAAATTTATGATATATCACGTCATAAGGGATGTATAACCATATTATAAATCAATATAGTTGTGTATCAAAAACATATATCCAAATAAAACGGAGGTGGATATGAATTACTCTTAAAAGAACATATATATGATTATATAGTAAGTAAATGAATATATTATTTGAAAAAATATAATAATTAAAATAAATAAAATTAAATATAGAATGAATAAATATTGATTACATGTGACAAATAATAATTTTATAATAATGTCAATTAAGAAGACATATAACCCAATGAAAGGATGTTGAATTTAATATCACATTACCACAATGTAACATTCAATTCATGTTCTCCTGGATAAATAATTTCCACATTAAGAATATTATCAGATGATTGGTCATGGATTAAATATATAACAAATAAAATGAGAAAAAATACACAATATGAACAAATTAGGTTCATAGCATTAAAAAATGTCGTGATGAAATTAAATTATGATGAAATCTATTTCCTTCTATTTGACATATCTTGAATGTAATTTATACTAATTAATTGTAAAATTATGGAAATTATTTAATTTCATTATAATTTTTTACATGTTTATTATTCCTTTGACCGTGTTATAAGTAATTATAAAATAAATTATATATATATTCTACAATTCAATGATTTTTAATCGTGTATCCAAAATGACTTCAGTATTGTGACAATGGTTAAAGGAGTATTTATTGTATATTATAATGAAGAAAAATAAATAAATATTAGGATTTTAATATATCAATTATTCTATTAAATCCAATAATTAACAATGTTATGAAAACAGAACAATGTTATAATCTAAGAGAAGGTAGGTCATATGCAAACACGAGTAATGTTTCAATTTTTCAACGATCATTATTGAAATAATGAATTTTAATTATCATTATAGAATCATTATTATATAATAAATACCAATTTAGTTATTTAATATTAATTATTTATAACAATCATTTGATGTAGTGATGGGAAATTATTCAGATCGCTTTGTGGAGGGTGTATTCTACACATACACATGAATGAAGTTATCATTTCAAGTGAATGTATTGTTGATAAGGTATATCATATATTGTGTTTTAATAATGTTAAATAATTCATTAATATCATATATATATACAAAAATAAATCATTACATCCATCTATAAGTCTTGGTGATGGAAGAAGAATGACATCAATCTATAAGATAATAGTCCTCATTACACATGAATAAATGATTCATTTCCCATTAAATGGTAGATGATATAGATGTTGGCTATTACATTAATATAATAACGTATTCATGTATAATATATATTTGGGTTATTATTTCAACCAAGTTAAAATAGATTTTAATGATGTGGGAAAATAAATAAAACCAAACTAAATGTTTATAACAATACATGTTTTTTTAGATATTCTCATATATTTTACTGCTTTTGATCTATATTTTTATTATTTTACATTATATAGTGAATTATTATGTGTATAAGGATTGATTTAGTTATATAAGAAGGAATTAAATTGCAAAAATGGTATTTACATATGAATAAACAATAAAATAGTTTATAATTTATATGATAGGTGAGCGGTACTCTATCAATTTCTTAAAATAATTAATCAATATAAAATAAATATTATGTCCAAATGGATCAAAATTGATATTATAATAAGTTACAATTAAAATGACTTCAAATTTTCTCATACTGTCACGACCTATCCTTGGGGCCCGTGCCGTGACTACCACAATCCCGCCTTCCATAGGTCAGGGGCTGGCGACTAGCACCAAGGCGTAAATCCCAGTAAAAAGGGAAGGCATTGCCTTTTTAAAGTAAACCACAAACACCACAGATCAAGCAGGTAGAAGTAAACACTAAGTAAAACTGAGAACAACAGTATGTGTGGAAAAACATGTGGGCCAGTATACAAACCCAAACTGAAAGTAAAGTACAACTGGAAAGGGAAAACAACAACCAAAAAGTAAAGCTGCAACGTCGAGCTGTCCACTGGGAATCCCACCTGAAGGGTGGGTACAAATAGCCTCCACTGCTCCTCGGGTCCAGTCGACCGCTCCGAGTACTTTCCGCCCAGTGGTCAACCTCCAGGTATCGTCCTGCTTCGCAAGCCTCAACCACCATCAGCGATGTCCGTCATCTACGACCAACACAACGTAGTGCGGGCATAGCACGTGCAGGGGTGAGTACAAGCTACTCAGTAGGTACCCCTAGACCCCCCAAGGTCCCCCAAAATCCACAAAGGATAATCCACAAACGTAACATACAATCACAATGTAACGTCCAACACTGCTTAGGTATATGCCCATACATATACCTAAGTCATCAATTCCATGTTCGGATCCAACATCCGAGCCCAAGTACAACCTCGTCCACACAGGAAAGAAAAACGTAATTCCACACAGGATAGAACAACATAATCCACATAGGAAAGCAATACGTAAATCCACACAGGATAGCACAACACAATCCACATAGGAAAGAAAAATGTAAATCCACACAGGATAGCACAACACAATCTACATAGGAAATAAAAACAAGATTCAGCTCACACATGAACACTACTTCGTAAGACGATAGAGATGATCATATGTAGCCACTGATTCATCTAAGTCATCGGACCCACAAAGGATCGGTAGGTACTAACTCCCGCAATGACCCACACAGGATCGATCATGAAGTTGAAACCATAGCTATGGGGAAACTCATTCTCCATCAAGTACAGTGGTTATGCCTCTACAACCAAGCGCTTCCCACTAACCTTGGACTGCTGTAGTACTCCACCTATCGAGTACTGTGGGCCTACTGCTACAACCAAGCGCTTCCCACCATGGGTATTCTGCTACAACCAAGCGCTCCCCCTCATATCCTCTAGAGGTACTCCTTCGTTTGAGTACCATGGGTCAACCGGTACAACCAAGCTCTCCTCCATCGTGGGTCTGCCGCTACAACCGAGCGGTCCCTCGTGCTGCTACAACCAAGCGCTCCTCTGTCATGGGTCTACCGCTACAACCAAACGCTCCCCCTCATAGCCTCCAGAGGTACTCTTTCTGTTGAGTACCGTGGGTCTGCCGCTACAACCATGAGATCCTCCGTCGTGGGTCTGCTGCTACAACCAAGCGCTTCCCACTGGTCTATCCGTAACACACCGAGTGGTTTGATCAGCAGTCGTCAAGTCTCAACCGGCTCAAGGGTTTCCGCACATATCATGCTCGTTCCCGTAGGGTCCAATCCACGAGCCAAGAGGTTGATGCATCATCTGAGACATAGTCCGGAGTTGATGTATCCCAAAAGTACCGTAGTGGTCACTACCGAACACATAGAGGATTCACGTACTGTCTTCATTGTCATCGCAGACGCAGCCAACTCTAAGGTTCCCGCACACAGCAAGCTCATTCAGGAGGGTCTGCTCCACGAGCAGAGTGGCTGATACATCAACTGACACATAGTCCAAAGTTGATATATCCAAAAGTTCCATATCGTCAACAGGAACTCAACGTCGCAGACAGCGCGTCAAACGGACGTCTGTTCTGTGAGTTATCAGCTTTTCCGTTTCAGGGGCCCAGTTTGATTTCAGGTACTATCCAACCCGGACTCTATTAAAATGCATCCAAAACACAAGTGAGGTATACCAAAGGTTCCGTCTCATCAAGAGGAAATCAACGAAACAGACGGCGCGCCATTCGGACGCCCGGTCTGTGAGTTATTGACTTTTTTGTTCCAGGGGCCTAGTTGGTTTCGTGAGCGAACCAACCTGACCACACTCCGATGGCATCCAAAACTCAAGCAGAGTAGGCCAAAAGTTCCGTCTCACTAAGAGGAATCCAACAATGTCGACGGCACGTCAATCGGACGTCTGGAGCTCAAGTTATGATCGTTTTCTCTCCGAGGGCCCAGTTGGTTTCGTGTATGAACCAACCCGGCCGAACCCAAAGTACTCCGAAACCTTGAGTGCGATATGTAAAAACAACAGTCTCGGTCCAAGGATCGCATCGCCGCTGACGGTACGTCATTCGGAGTCCCGTAGCTCCAGATACGGGCAAAATACAGAAAAGGTCCGAAAACGGGGGGACTGGGCCCGGACTGACCCAGCTGCGCGCGACCCGGCCCGGCTGTCGCGGCCGGGACCGGCCCGTCCTGGGCGCGACCTAGCTGGCCGGTTTTCCAGCGGGTCGGCTCGGCTGTTACGGCCGAGCCGTGGGCGGGGGTCGTGGTGCCCCCACGTGAGGAAGCCACGGCCCCGCGTGGGGCCGCCCTTGCCAGCGGACGCAGAAGTCGGTCGTGTCCCGTGCTCCTCTGCCGGTCCTGCGCTATCGCGGGACGGCCGGCCCACCACCACAGCTTCATCCCCGGTGGGTCTCCACGGTGGCGTGCCGACGGTTTGCTCCGCGGACCACGGGACGAGTTCCGGTGGTTAGAAAATTACGCCGTCTTCGCCAAAGGTCATCCTGGGGTCCGTTCTTCACTGCGAGCACCCCACGTCTCTTGTGCGGCCTACTTTGTTGACGTCCTCTATTTTGCACATCATTAATTAAAGGGGCAGTGGGTACAGAATTGTTGTTTATTCCGCACCAACCGCGTTAGCGGTTTAAAAAGTCTCACAACAATTATTTAATCAACGCCGCGTGTATAAATCACAAAGATTTAAATAAAACAAACCCCTACCTCATCCTAGTCGTCGAACGAGAGTTCTTCGTGGAATTGACCATCGCAGAAGAAGAGGATCGTCGCATCGCGGAAGGGCGTCACGTCGTCGTGGAAGGGCGTCATGTGGTCATGGAACACGGCGTCACGTCGGCGATCTCTAAGGGTTAACAAAAACACACAGATTTAATTTCACGAATTAAATCCATGTTGAGGATAAAATCCACAAAGAATTTGAGAACTGTAATCCCCTACCTCAAGCAGTTGATGATTGGAGATTGTTGCGGAGAAAAAACGTCGTGGAAGAACGTTGCGGAAGGATAATCGTTGGTTTCGCGGTACACGGCGTCGCGTCTTCGATCTCCGAGGGTTCGGCGTTCTTCATGTTTTTCACGTTCTTGGCGTTCTTCGCGTTCTTGGCATTCTTGGCGTTCTTCATGTTCTTCGCGAAGGAGGATGAAGAGGTTAGAGTTTATGTCAATCCTCTCAACAAGGCACCACAAGCACAACGTGTGTTGGTCTTATTATATTCCATGCCAACAATTTGAAAAACAAGTTACGAAACGAACCATTAATTAGATGAATAAATTTTAACGACTTAACTGCCAAATTAATAGGGGCGTTAAGAATTTAAGAAAACACACCGGTTGACTTTCATTTAAGAGGGGTTTTCACGGGTATGTTACTTAGAGGAAATGAAATGGTGGGGCTCGTGCGGGCCCCACCTCACAAATATCCTACCAAGTGGGTAGGATATTTTGGGTTACACCCTTTCCGCTTCAACTCAGCTTAAGTGTCTTTAAGTGGCTTATGTAAAATAAAATAAAGTTGTCGCACCACTTTATTTTATTTCTTAACTTAACCCCAAAAACTAAAAACCACACCCGAGAAAACGCAACTCCGGAAAAGGCATTTCTAAGCAAATATCGGCACTGTGATTCCATCGGTGCCCTCAGAATTCGATTCCGAGCACCGGTTCAAAAGTTCGGAAAACCCGCTCGTTCGTTCACTGAACGTACCCGACCCAAATTTCGGAAAATGATTCAGGGCACACCGGGCCTCGGAATTAGGTGCCTTCAGAAACTGTGTTCATGAAAAATTCCAAAGAAAATTAAGAAAAAAAGTTTCGTTAAAATTTACGGGTCTTTACATCACTCCCACCACATGGCTTTACATCCCCGTAAAGATACATCATAAACTAGGGAAACAAAAGCGGGTACTGAGCATGCATCTGAGGCTCTCGCTGCCAAGTGCTCTCTTGGAGGTTCCCGTGCTACCATCTGATGCACACAAGAGGAATCGACCATCCACGTAGGACTCGCTCCAGTCGATCCTTGATCTCCACTGGGACCTCCGTAAAAGTCACCCCATCATCAACGCCCAGCTCCCCATGGTCAATGATATGCGCCGGGTCGTGCACGTATCTCCTCAACTCAGATGGGTGGAAGACGTCGTGCACCCGGTGAAACTAAGGTGGTAGAGCCAGGGGATAAGCCACCTCGCCAATCCTGCTGAGGACCTGGAATGGTCCGATGAAGCATGGGGACAACTTGCCGCCTCGGCCAAATCTCTGTAACTCACGTCAAGGTGTGACCTGTAAGGAAACGTGGTCGCCATCCTCGAACTCTAGTGTTCTCTGCCTCTTGTTAGCACATGGTTTTTCCCGGCTCTGAGCTATCCTCATCCGCTCTTGGATGACGTGGAACTTTCTGGTCCTACTCGAGCTGCTGAGATTTATTCTTTGCCGAGAAGAGAAATCCGGTCTCATCTCATGGATGAACCACGTTCTTCGCCTAATACAGTCAATCCCATCATAGATGATACAACCCCATACCAAGTATGACGTTGTAAGGCCTCAATGCTACTACCAAGAGATCCAACCATTACTGTCGCCTCCAAGGGTTGAGTCACATTGTCGGCATCAGTGTGTGGTCACTGGGTCTCCACCAGTAGGTATCTCAAAGTGAGGGTCATGTCAACTATTTTTTTAAATCGTAATCTCTTAATAACAACACAAAGAGAGGACAAGAAGTTAAACGCCAAAAGAAAGGTGACTTTTATTACTACAGCTCAAAGTACAAAGTCACAAAACATCTACAAACAAACATCAACAATGCTAGAAGCAGTATAAACAAAAGTCTCCAGGTCTGGAGCTAGTCCCGCTCTTGTCAATCTCCTCCCAGAGATCCATGATCGGAGGCCTCTGCTGCCTGAATCAATGCTCTCCCATGTCCACCAGCTCCCTACAGTCAGGGTGGACCTCCTTGGGGTGATGGTGGCAACACCTCGAAGCGTCTTCCACCTCCAGCTACACGGCCAACTCCTCTGCCTCGCCCGCCTGCCCCCTGCAGACCGCCATGGTCGACCCTCTGCCTCTGCCTAGGTGGCCCCTCAACCGACTACTGCTCCTCGGCAAGGCGGGTCGGGTAGTCACGAGCCATGTGACCAACACCACCGCATGAGTAACATTGTCTGCTCATGGTAAGTCATTGTCCACCCCAGGTGCCTCCCACAAACGATCATGTGTCACGCGGTTGACCACCAGTAGGTCTAGTCCTCTTGGACCCCTGTGTCATCTTTCTACTACTCGCTGCAGAAGACTCTGCCGCATGCCAGCTAGTGGTGGGTCCTGCTGCTAGATACTGATCAGCAAGGAAAATCTCTACTATGAGGGCTCGCTCAAACACCCCTGTCTGTGTCAGAATGCTGTGAGAAACAACTGAAGCTCTGACCTCTCGCCTATGCCCCGACTCGACGGTTCGGGCCCTGAAGAATGGGTCTTGGACCGTGTCCGTGGAATAGTGGGAGATATTGGTAAAACTTGCCTCATACTGAGATACTTCATGATGCCCTACCGCAGCTGTAGTAGCTCCTGGATGCGCACCGCTCGGAGGGTGGCTAGGATGAACTCTGAGCGAAAAAGGCTCTCAAATTCCGTCCAAAGAGTGATTCCCCGTCCTTCACCTGGAGCATCAAGCTCCACCATTTTCCTGTTTCCGCAGGCAGGAGGCTCGCTGCAAGGACCACCATAAGGTCAGATGGTGCCCCAACCAATCGAAAAAATCATACAACTGCCTCCAGCCAATCCTCAGCTGCCTGGGGGTCCATCTCCCCGCAGAACCTGGGCGGTCGCTGGCACTGGAACTCGTGCAGTGCACTAAGGCGACGTGCATCGTCAGTGGCTGGGGTGGAAGCATCATTGGCTCAGTGGGTAGAGGTACCATCAGTGCCTCAGCTCTCAAAGGGCCATGTACCGAGGACTCGTTGCTCAGGGGGCTGTCGTCATGCTCAACTCTCGGAACCCTAGTTGGCTGTCGTTGTGCGGCCATCCTGAAAAAGAAACAGGTGTTCCATGGTCATAACAGTATACCTAGTGAGATGAAACAAATTAATCGCAAAGAAAACATGAAACACACATGAAATCAATGTTTTTGTGCATTAAGTCGGAAATCAGAAGTCAGGGTCCTAGTGTATGGATAGGTCGGCTGCCGCACCAACACTGGACACCATGGACTGATAACCACACTCAATACTCTAAACACTATTGCTTCACATAGAAAACGATTAGAGTCTGGAGTTCTGCGGTAGAACCGAACTCCTCTGATACCAATTTGTCACCACCCGTCCTCGAGGCCCGTGTCGTGACTACCCCAAGCCACCTTCCATAGGCCAGGGGCTGGCGACTAGCACCAAGACGTAAAGTCCGATAAAAA
Source organism: Viscum album (assembly GCA_963277665.1). Classification (NCBI taxonomy): domain Eukaryota; kingdom Viridiplantae; phylum Streptophyta; class Magnoliopsida; order Santalales; family Viscaceae; genus Viscum; species Viscum album. The sequence goes on along the minus strand of OY728133.1, from coordinate 143,074,791 downwards.
GGGAAGGCATTGACTTTGTAATGTAAACCACAAACACCACAGAGCATGCAGGAAGAAGTAAACACTAAGTAAAACTGAGTACAACAGTAAGTGCGGAAAAACATGTGGGCCAGTATACAAACCCAAACTGAAAGTAAAGTACAAATGGAAAGGGAAAACAGCAACTGAAAAGTAAAGCCGCAACGTCGAGCTGTTCACTGGGAATCCCACCTGAAGGGTGGGTATAGATGGCCTCCACTACTCCTCGGGTCCAGCTGACCGCTCCGAGTACGTCCCGCCCTGTGGTCCACCTCCAGGTACCATCCTGCTCCGGAAGCCTCAACCACGATCAGTGCTGTCTGTCGTATGCAACCAACACAACGTAGTGCGGTCTTAGCCCGTGCAGGGGTGAGTACAAGCTACTCAGTAGGGACCCCGAGACCCCCAAGGTCCCCCAAAATCCACAAAGTATAATCCACAAAGGTATGATACAATCACGAAGTAACATCCGACACTGCTTAGGTATATGCCCATACATATACCTAAGTCATCAATTCCTAGTTCGTCTCCAACATCCGAGCCCAAGTACAACCCAATCCACATAGGAAAGAAAAATGTAAATCCACACAGGATAGCACAACACAATCCACATAGGAAAGAAATACGTAAATATACACATGATAGCACAACACAATCCACATAGAAAAGAAAAATGTAAATCCACACAGGATATCACAACACAATCCACATAGGAAAGAAAAACAGGATTCAGCTCACAGAGGAACACTACTTCGTAAGACGATAGAGATGATAAGATGTAGCCACTGATTCATCTAAGCTGTCGGACCCACAAAGGATTGGTAGGTACTAACCCCCGCAACGACCCACACAGGATCGATCATGAAGTTGAAACCATAGCTATTGGGAAACTCATTCCCCATCAAGTACATTGGTTATGCCGCTATAACCAAGCGCTTCCCTCTAACCTTGGACTTCTGTAATACTCCACCTATCGAGTACTGTGGGCCTGCTACTACAACCAAGCGCTTCCCACCATGGGTCTGTGGCTACAACCACGTGCTCCCCCTCATAGACTCTAGAGGTACTCCTTCTGTTGAGTACCACGGGTCATCCGCTACAACCATTTGCTCCTCCGTCGTGGGTCTGCTGCTACAACCAAGCGCTTCCCCATTCTACTACAACCAAGCGCTCCTCTGTCGTGGGTCTGCCGCTACAACCAAGTGTTCCCCCTCATAGCCTCCAGAATAACTCCTTCTGTTGAGTACTGCGGGTTTGCCGATCCAACCAAGCGCTCCTCCATCGTGGGTCTGCTGCTACAACCAAGCGCTTCCCACTGGGCTATCTGTAACCCACTGAGTCGTTTGATCAGCAGTCGTCAAGTCTCAACCAGCTCTAGGGTTTCCGTATACAACATGCTCATTCCAGAACGGTCCACTCCACAAGACAAGAGTTCAATGCATCAAATGACACATAGTCAGGAGTTTATGTATCTCAAAAGTACCGTAGTAGTCACTACCGAACCCACGGAGGATTCCCATACTGTCTTCATTGTCGTCGTAGACGCAGCCAGCTCTAAGGTTCCCGCACATAGGAAGCTCGTTCGGGAGGGTCTGCTCCACGAGCCAAGTGGCTGATACATCGACTGACACATAGTCCATAGTTGATATATACAAAAGTTCCATATCGTCAATAGGAACTCAATGTCGTAGACGGCGCGTCAAACGGACGTCTGGTCTGTGAGTTATCATTTTTTCTGTTCCAGGGGCCCGGTTGGATTTCGGGTACTATCCAACCTAGCCTCTATCCAAATGCATTCAAAACTCAATCCAGGTATGACAAAAGATCTATCTCATCAAAAGGAAATCAACAAAACAGACGGCGCGTCAATCAGACGCCCGGTCTATGAGTTATTGGATTTTTTGTTCCAAGGTCCCAATTTGTTTCGTGAGCGAACCAACCCGACCACACACTGACGGAATCCAAAACTAGATCGGAGTAAGACAAAAGTTCATTCTCACTTATATGAATCCAAAAAATTCGACGACACGTCAATCGGACATCTGGAGCTCATGTTATGAGCGTTTCCGCTCTGAGGGCCCGATTGGTTTTGTGTACGAACCAACCCGGCCGAACCCAAAGTACTCCAAAACCTTGATGGCGATATGTCAAAACGACCGACTCGGTCCAAGGATCCCATCGCCGCTGACGGTACGTCGATCGGAGGCCCATAGCTCCAGATAGGGGCAAAAGACTGAAAAGGTCCGAAAACGGGGGGACTGGGCCCGGACCGACCCGACCGAACCCCCCTGGGGAGACCCGAATTAGGGCGACCCGATCTGGGTATGGGTCCGACCCGACTGTGCGCAACCCGGCCCGGCCGGCACGACCCGGCACGGCCTGGCCTGGGCGCGGCCCGGCTGGCCGGTTGGCCAGCGGGTCGGCTCGGATGTTACGGCCGAGCCGCGGGCAGGGGGCGCGCTGCCCCCGCGTGAGGAAGTCGCGACCCCATGTGGGGACACCCTTGCCAGTGGACGCGGCAGCCGGCTGCGTCCCGTGGTCCTCCCCCGGTCCCGCGCGGTCGCGGGACGGCCGCCCCGCCGCCTACGCAGCCGTGCCAGCGTGGCGCGCCGGGGGTTTGCTCCGCGGACCACCGGACGAGTTCCGGTGGTCGGAAAATTACGTCGTCTTCGCCAAAGGTCCTACTGGGGTACGTTCTTCACTGCGAGGACCCCGCGTCGCCCGTGCGGCCTGCTTTGTCGACGCCCACCATTTCGCACATCAAGAACGAAAGGGGCGGGGGGTTCGGACTTGTTTGTTAGTCCCCACCCACCGCGTTAGCGGTTTTAAAATTATCACTGCAATTATTTAATCAACGCCACGGGTATAAATCACAAAGATTTAAATAAAAAAAACCCCTACCTCGTCGTATTCTTCGTACGAGAGTTCTTCGCGGAATTGATCGTCGTGGAAGAAGAGGATCGTCACGTTGCGGAAGGGCATCACATCGTCGCGGAACACGGTGTCGCGTCGATGATCTCCGAGGGTTGAAGAAAACACATCGATTTAATTTCACGAATTAAATCCATGTTGAGGATAAAATCCACAAAAATTAGAGTTCCATAATCCCCTACCTCAATCAGTTGATGATCGGAGATTGTTGCGGGGAAGAAACGTCACAGAAGAACGTCGCGGAAGGAGAATCGTCGGTGTTGCGGTACACGGTGTCGCGTCGTCGATCTCCGAGTGTTCGGCGTTCTTCGTGGTCTTCGCGTTCTTCGCGGTCTTCGCATTCATCACGCTCTTCACGTTCTTCCCATTCATCGCAAAGGAGGATGAAGAGCTTAGTGTTTATGTCAATCCTCTCAACAAGGAACCACAAGCAAAACGTGTGTTGGTCTTATTTTATTCCATGCCAAAAATTTGAAAAAGAAGTTATGAAACGAACCATTAATTTGATGAATAAATGGTAACGACTTAACAGCCCAATTAATAGGGGCATTAATAATTTACGAAAATGCACCGGTTGACTTTCATTTAAGAGGGGTTTTCACGGGTGCGTTACTTCGAGGAAAAGAAATGGTGGGGCTCGTGTGGGCCCCATCTCACAAATATCTTACCAAGTGGGTAGGATATTATGGGTTCCACCCTATCCGCTTCAACTCATCATAAGTGACTTTAAGTGGCTTAAGTGAAATAAAATAATGTTGTCGCACAACTTTATTTTATTTCTTAACTTAACCCCCAAAAATATAAACCACACCTGAGAAAACGAAACTTCGGAAAATGAGTTTCTAAGAAAATACCGGTGTTGTGATTCCATCAGTGCCCTCCGAATTCGATTCCGAGCACCGGTTCAAAAGTTAGGAAAACCTTCTCATTCTTTCACTGAACGTATCCGAGCCATACTTCGAAAAATGATTCCGGGCACACCGGGCCTCGAAATAAGGTGCCTTCAGAAACTGCGTTCCTGAAAAATTCCAAATAAAATTTAGAATTTTTTTTTTAAATTTACGGGTCTTTAAACATACAAATTTTTTTTTCAATATATAAATCAAATTTTAACACTTATCATTGTTTATCATTTATTTAACCATTTGGACAATAATAGTGATATCAATTTATTTTTTTAATATAGGGATAATATAGTTATTATAAATAAAATAAATATACTAAATGTATCTTTGATAAAATAATAATCTATATCGCATTCACATATCATATGATATGATTTTTATAAATTTAAAATCATTTAATAAAAATAATTTATTTTCAAATAACATTAATGTCCAATTGTGAACTACGTATTTAATTTGACTTTTGAAACAAATAAATAATCCTATAATTAAAATAAAATGAATATAAAAAATATAAAATGTAATAATATATATAATAAAACATTTAACACAAAATATTCATCCAATAATATAATTTCTTATTGTTTTCATAGTAATTTAATTATATTTTTTAGCTTGAATATTCATTGTGTTGGTGTTGAATAAAAATTTAAGTTTATTATTAATCAGTAATAAATAAAAATAAATCAACATGATAGAAAAAATTAATTCACCATAAAATTAATATTTCTTGAAAACTATATCCTTTATTTTCCATAATGTAAAATTTTTAAGGGCAACAAAACAAATAAAAAGTAATGTTTGAGTTGTGTTTATATAAAAAATATAAATTGTCAAAATCATGTCCAAATGAAATGAAATAATCAAATATTTAACTTTTGGATTATTATTTTTTGGATAGATTCATATAAAATATAAGCCTTATTTAGGGTGATTATTTTTGCATAATCATTTTATTTTTTCCTTATATACCTAATGTACCCTATATTTGGATAAAATAATTAAATGGATTACTATTCCTAAAGAGAAAAAAATAAATGGATCATTTTAAAAAAATAATGACCCATTGATTAAAAATAATTCTTTTATTTTTCCATGATTCAAGCCATATAATTGGATGAATTTAAATTTAAATTAAATTGAAAAAATATGATGAAAAATATATTTTCTTTAAAATGGATTTTTCAGTTTAATTTTTTTATTTGATATTTAATTATAAAATTTATTTCATAAGTGACAATTAATATATATCAAATAGATAGTTTATATTAAAATATAATAATAATGTAAAACAATATTTTAAATTCTATATTCCTCAAAAATAAAAATATATTTCAATAAAAAAATAAATATGTTTCATTTTTCAGAGGAAAGATATTTGTTTATGAAATTATAATAATTTCATTATAAAATAATTGTGATATTATGATTTCAAAAAGAAATTTCATTATTTTGATTAAATTTAATAAATTTTATATAAATTTACTACAATATTATCTCACAGAAGTGAAAAAGTATTTTTGATGAAAATTTATTTTTAATACATAAATTGAATTTTTTAAGAAATATAGTACAATTTTAAAATGTATTAATAAATATATTTTCATTTATTTGGAAATTTATATATATATAAATATATATATCATTATAATATTAATCATTTCGATGAATTTTAATTAAATTTTAATTTTCTAATAGAAATTTTTAAATATTAATATTTTTTATTCCGTTTGTGCACTTTTTTTGATGGCACATACACAATCAGACATATTTTACTTTATAACTAACAATTACTCACCCGTACATTAGCAAGAAAATACGTTCAATGCATATTTTTGAGAAGAGAAAACTATATTTCAATGTTAATTAAGAACATGAATTTTGAATATATTGAAAACAAAAAATAGTTGTACATAATATTGGATTACAATTGGTAAAATATAGAGAATTTAAACCATATAAGGAAAATAAGGAAAAGAGAATAACATAGAAAAATATTAAGGAGAATATTGAAAACATATTGGAGAATACATGAAAATATATTAGGAAAAGAAAACATAAGTATACCAACACTGTATGAAATAAAACATACAAATGCATCATGGAGAATATAAGAAAAACATTTAAGAGAATATATAAAGAAAATAAAGTACTTAAATATTGAATATATTGAAATAAAATAACAGTGATACTTAATATTATAATACAATTGTACAAAATAGAGATACATCAATATGATAGTAAAACCATTTTGGATAAATACATTTGAAAACATCTTTGAGAATATGTAACACCCCGAGATTTTATTAAAAATATTCTTTTAATTTCATTAATATCATGTGTTGTATGTTACACCATGATTACCTTGTTCTATACGCAACACCGTATTAGCTTGCAGTATACGCAAAACTATTCTTGGATCGTGTTACACACAATTTTGATAATAGTTATTCTACGCAGCAGTGAGTATATATATATATATTCAATGTATAAATGAAATATGGTTGGATTCTGTTATATGAAACAATGAAGGATTCTTTCACAACACGCAACCCTGACTTGGCTTGCATTACACGCAATCACGACCTTCCTCGATAGTGTGTGTTGTATGCAATACCGGGTTTTACTAAACAATGATATATTATAATAATATTATTATGAATAGTATTAAATACCATTTGAATTTTATAACATTAATATTCATAGTACACATTTTCTAGAATATGGTATAAGAACAAAATAAATTTTTCGGGTAAAATAAGTATTTTTAAAAAAATGCAGTTTTGCCGACTTTTGATGGCGCACCCATATTAAATATATTTTTTGACATGTTTATAAGTTCAATTTGAAAAAATAAAATTCTTCTTTGGAATCAAGAAATAAAAATTTACTTTGGATTAATTTTTCGTATTATTCTGGTATCTTTCATATTTTGATGAATAGTAAAAACACGCTATATTTTAATGAAAAACAACTTTTTTCATAGTAATAATTTATATGGTTAAATTATAATATTGAATGATTTTAAAGTATAAATAGAATACATTTTTACCATTCAATATAATGTATATCATTAGAATTTATTTTACATTGAATTCGTAGGTTAAATCAATTCAATCTCTTGCAATGTTTTAAACAAAAACCCATTTTCATTCAACAACATGATTAATTTTAATTTAATTTCTACAACATCTGTGTATTGAATTTGAAAAATGGATTCCATATTTGGAATTAGTGGGTCCAAATTATGTTAATAGTGTACTTATTATTTTTTGGAATTATGAATAGTAACTACGGTAAATTTTATTTACCATAGTTAAAGGTAAATCAGGTAATTAAGGGTAAATATAATATTATAAAATTACCATAAAACATGCCAAAATTCTATTGGATGGATAAAAGTAAATCAATATCAACTAAGGGTTGGATTAGATTCATTTTATAGACTTTTGACTAGGAAAATAATTTAATTATTATTAAAACCAAAGAAAGTGACAACATGTCACTCACTTAAATCATATAAGTATAATAATTTTAATTTATTGATAAACATCATAAAACTACAAACATGAATAGTCTCCAGAAATCTAATAAAATTATCTACATCATGATAATTTATTTATAATTTATAGGGATTATATAATTGTCATTAAGGGCGATAAATTAATGATACAGAAATTATTTATTAAGTAGAAAATAATTAATAGAGTTTTTATTGAAATAATAATACCCATTAACAGTCCCAAAAACCTGACCAAAACTTATTGGTAGTGTATATATAATCCTTAATCATCCAATGACCTAATATGTAACCGTTTGGATCCTTATTAAAGTGATTATGACACTTATATTATTTTATTTTTAATGATTCCAAAGTTGTCACCTTCATAATTTAATAAATATAACAAATTAAATATTGTGATTTTAAGATGATAAATTCGAGTAAAAGTATTATTGTGAAATTTAATAGATTTATCTTCATCATAGGATTTTAATTTAAATTTTTATGCAAAAAATCAGTATATTAAATAATTATACAAAAATGTTGTAGTAATTATTTTATTAAGAGATAAACCAAATAAATGGTTTTAAAAATAATAAAATAAATATTATATGAATTATTTAATGTTATAAACTAATTTTATAGATACATATGAACTTCTATTAATCTATTAAAGCTTTTAATTCGAACATATATTCTATATATATTTTATTTAAATTCAAATAAATGAATAGTGTCAAAATTGACACTATTGTTATTTTATAAAAATATCATATTATAAAATTGATTAAAAATCACAAAAATATTTAAAAATCATAAATTTAAATTTATATGGTCTATAATGTTATAGAGTAAAAAATTATTGAAAATTCACAACAAATAAGTAATTATTTGTTATAATTTAAAATTTATAATTTATTACCACAAATAAACATAAATAGATTAAATAAGGATAAATCAAAATGATAAGTTTTAAAATAGGATCCAAACATGTATAAATATGATTGTTTGATGAGATTACAACCCTAACTCATCTAATCTTAGAATATGAGTCATTTTTGGAGGTTCTTATGTGGGGTTAGATTTATTATAAATTAATATTTTTTAGAATTCCAAAGGTGCCCCTCTCCTCCCTTATAAAAGGGCACCTCCTCCCTCTCTTCCACACACCACATTGAGCATTCAAGCTCAGAAAACCCTTCCCAATAATCTTCTACACTTCCCTAGAAACATCCTAGAGGTCCTGGAATTCTTCAAAGACTGATTTTAGTGCCCTAAGAGGAGGTCTCAAAGAGGTTCTTCAAAGAAGAGGTAATTTCTGTTACCGATTCTTTCACCTTTATTTCTTCTTCCACTTGTTCTTCTTAGGTTGTTTCATTATGAAGTTATAACATATGTATCACTATTATACTGATATGTTATTATAAGTATGAAAAAACCCAATTTCACCATCTATCCATCCTACGGAAAATGAAATCACCGCGCGTGCGTACGTACGGAATACCGTCTCCACGCCATGGTGTAATCTATTTTCCACCACCACCTTACGTGGATGAGTATAATGGTGTAAATAAAAACTATATATGATTATTGTAATGTGATATTGATTCTTTAATAGTATACATATACTACAATAAAATTCCACGATCATGGGAATGTTATCATCACCTGTGCGTACGTATGGAATACCGTCTCCACGATGCGATGAGATTCATTCTCAATGATTAAACATTCATAAATGATTATAAAGTATATATAATAAGTAATCATGAAATATATGACGTAATAATGATACTGGATTTATTTATATATATATATATGTATGTCATCCAATTAATTCCATTCAATTCAATGAGGAAACGAAAACAACGTTCATGCGTACGTACGGCCTACCGTCTCCATGAACGGTGTATTTCTTTCCATTTATAGATCTATTATATATATTTATATTCTGAATATATATATTATATAAATAATGTTTTAAATTATGGATTTAAGTAATCATGATCTATGTAATCATATGAATAATTACAAGTCAAAACACAAATGACAAATGAAACGCTCTTACCCAAAATGCTCTTTAACATGGAATTTACAAAAGAACGGGTAATATAAAGTCATAAGTGAACCATATATGATATCATAACAATGAATATGATTCTATAAGAAGTCAATAAAATTATTTAAATCATTATACATCAGGTTTGGACACTTAAGAAGCAAATTAGACCTAAGGTAAGGGATAATTTTGTAAATCTCATTTTTATCCGAGATTGCTTATTCATAAGTATTTACTGGGGTTATTTATATGATCCATGTCCATGTTTTATAAAAGTGTTTTCATGTATGTTTAAAGTCATTTTTACCCATTTTTGACTTTTACTACATTGTATGTAAGGAATCTTTCTTTTGTTTACGTTACGAGGTACTTTTTTGACTTTTCAGGCAAAAGTACGAGAAGAATGTTTTTTAACTTATATGGCACGAAAGTATTTTTACGGTTTTATAAAGCCTTATTTACATGATTCTTCCTCCAAAATATTTCATGAATATTTTCAACAAAATCCTTTTCTATTTAAAATGAATTACATTTTTTGAAAAGAAAATGTTTTCAATGAAAAAGAGATATTTTCCTCAAGAATTCATTTCAAGTGTTTTATCAAAACCATTTTTCATATAAGATGACATTATTTCATATGTGTATGTTTCAAGTATAATTTATCTATGATTTACATGGTTTCACTTCTCTTATTATGAAATGATATCCAATTTTTTATATGGATTATGTGATGATGGGATGATGTTTATGAAACCCATTTAATTTATTGGGTTTTCATGAATGATGTATGTTTATTTTGTGGCACAAGTAAGAATGATTTCATTATGAGATGGGTGGGACCTATATATCCCTCCAATGCATTGGGTAAAGATTTTATATCTCATGAGAAATACATTGCTGGAACGGTAAGTTAATCTGGTTCAGTGTTACATGACTTAAATGAGGAGTGAACTCGATTCAGAATGGGACTTTGTCCACTAAGATAGTCTTGGCAGCAATGCCTTAGCTACTATCGAAGTCATTACATGTGCATAATGGATTCCACAATTACATGTTTTATTCCCATGCTATTTTATCATGATTTATGTTCCATTATGATCTATGCCTTACGTACTTCTATGTTTTATGTCGTTGCTCAAGATTTTTAATGTTCATGTTTTTTTAAGTTCAAATGTATATGGTATGTTTTATTTTATCCATGCTTACCCTTACTAAGAATTTGAGCTCAACCCTTTTATGTTTTCTTTTCCAACAGGATTAAATGAAAAATTTTAGGTAAGCAAACAAAAATGGGAAGATCTTTATGAGATATTTAGAAGATCTTTCACCACGATTAGAGGATTACGTTCCAAGTTTCCAAATACACTAAACTATTACGTTCCTTGTGTGTCTGTTTTTGTTATGTACTAAGTATTCCGCAAAAGTAATGTAATTTCTATGTATGTTAAGCTTCAGGTCTCTACAGTTGGTATCAACGGATAAGTTTAGTCATCCTTTGGAAACTAGGATGTGAAAACAATAGTGAGATCCCTAGAGATATTTCCAAGGTATGTCTAGGGATTCCCCTAAGGTTAAGTATAAGTATAGGTTATAGTCCTATAAATACGGTAACGATATTAGAATTTAACCTAAGATGTTAGATATTGACGGTACTCCCTCTTGATTATGTGATCTTCCTTGTATGATTTTTGCCTCTCATAGAATTCGTTTTGTGTTTTAGTCAATGGAGGGAACCAGAAGGAATTCAGTTATAATTGAATCCAATGGAAAAATTGGTGACTATGAGCAACACAATTGTCTAATGCCTAGAGATAAATATATTGTGATTATGCTGAATCAGTCATCGTGATATATGATTAACAAGGTGAAATTTAGTGGTATTCCTAATTCATCAAATAAGAGGAAGATAGACTTTTATGCATGTTTGCATGTGGAGGATCATAAAGAAAGGAAGATTGACATTTCTAACGAAGTGAAGAAGAACCTTGAGGAATACCTCAAATGGAGGGATAGATGTTATCTGTGTAGAGAAAAGGGTCATAGAGTGACAGACTGTTATGGACTTCAATGCCTTATTTTTGGAGAACATGGGCATTACCCAACTCAATGCCCTAACCTAAAAAGTTACTTCTAAATCAAGGAAGAATTTATTCTAAGACATTCATTGAAGAGGATGTATTGAAGTGTTTATGTATTGGTATTCAAGAATAATGTTGTTGAGGTACTTTTATGGTTTATTAGAATATTTTTGTATTAGTCTGTTGTGGTTTTCAATAATTTTATGGTACCAGTAATCATGAAAAGTGATTCAAATATTTTGGAAAGTAGATGAGATGCGCATAATGAAGGGATAAGAAGATAATGAGATGTTTGATTGTATTCATGAGCTCATGATTAATATAAGGACTAAGTGATATCATGGATTGAGTATATAGAATTTTAAGGATTTTGGTATGTGGAAAGTGTTAACTTTTAACTGCATTCATGTTTTCAATAAGGTTCAATGGGTATTCATTTTTCAAGAGAATACTTCATTAAGGCCTTCAAACGTTTGTAATGTGACCAACAAGACATATCTTATGATATATGGGGATCAACGATGGTATTAACATGCTTCTTATATGAAATCTCTGGTAATCGTTTTCACTATAATATGACAATGGACTGCAATATTATGGATAATTCTAAAGATTGGAATGTATTATGTTGGACATAACTTAGTATTGGTTAAGGATAGAACCTCTGTCGATATTATTGATGGGATGATATAGAAATATAGTTTTAGAAAAAGGACAACCTACAGGATGGGAGATAGCCCATCGCGTCGGATAAGGCTGTGGGAATAGAACCCACAACCGAAGTGCGACTAGCCTTTATCACCTACCACTAGCCTACAGGAAGTCCCTGTTTAGTAGAAACTAGTTTTATTATATTATGCAGTATGATATACGAAGATTAAGTCCATTTTAGGAACCATATTTGATTAATCTCACTATAGATAGACTAATGTATTTTTTTATAACTTTTCTAACCTTTTTTTTGAGACAGATGGAATGACCCCTCATTCTATCACATGATTTGCTAACACATCACGAATGACAAATTCAACTTCATTTTTTAAGAGATGATGTGTAAATTGTCCAAAGAACGACCAACGGTGAGACTATACCAAAATCACGAAAGTATTTCTTCTACTTCCAATTTCATCAACTTTAGGGAAATGATCTTGAAATCCCAATATGTTGTCCTAGTTCCCTTATATCCGATGAATCAGATGGTACCTTAGATCATCACAAATCAATAGCTTTGTGATTGTTGGCTTTTTCATAGCCATGTTCTCTACCACTCTCCATCAGAACATGATGGTTAGATTTTTCTTCCATATCCATATTTTCACCTATGTTCTCCTACGTGGAAACCTTGTGATGAGTTAATTTGGGTAACCATTACATTTCATACATTATCTTTTAAATCCAAGTTTTGGTATTCCTTTTTACGATGTGGGTTTCTATTAAACACACTTTCGAGTAGTGAACCATTTATAACCCTGACGAATTTCGAGGGCAAAATTCATTTTAAGGGGGGTAGAATGTAACACCACGAGATTTTATGAAAAATATTCTTTTAATTTCATTAATGTCTTGTGTTGTATGGTACACCAATATTACCTTGCGCTATACGCAACACCGTATTAACTTGCAGTATACACAACACTATTCTTGGATCGTGTTACACACAATTTTGATAATAGTTATTCTATGCAACATTGAGTGTGTGTATATATATATATATATATATTCAATATATAATGAAATATGGTTGGATTCTGTTATACAAAACAATGAAGAATTCTTTCACAACACGCAACATGACTTGGCTTGCATTACACGCAATCACGACCTTCCTCGATAGCGTGTGTCGTACGCAATACTGGGTTTTACTAAACAACAATATATTATTATAATATTGTTATGAACTAGCCGTTATTAATAGTATTAACTAAATTCTAAATTTTATAACATTAAAATTCATCTTACACATTTTATAGAACATGGTATAAGAACAAAAAAAAATTCGGGTAAAATTAGTATTTTTTAAAAAATGCAGTTTTGTCGCCTTTTGATGGAGCACCAACTTTAAATATAGTTTTTGACATGTTTATAAGTTAAATTTGACAAAATAAAATTCTTCTTTGGAATCAAGAAATAAAAATTTACTTTGGACAAATTTTTCGTATTATTCTGGTAACTTTCATATTTTGATGAATAGTAAAAACACGATATATTTTATTGAAAAACAACTTTTTTCATCGTAATAATTTATATAGTTAAATTATAATATTTAATGGTTTTAAAGTATAAATATAATATCTTTTTACCATTTAATATAATGTATGTCATTAGAATTGATTTTACATTGAATTCGTAGGTTAAATCAATTCAATCTTTTGCAATTTTTTAAACAAAAACCCATTTTCATTCGACAACGGGATTAATTTTAATTTAATTTCTGCAACATCTGTGTATTGAATTTGAAAAAATGGATTCCATATTTGCAATCAGTGGGTCCAAATAATGTTAAGAGGCTACTTATTATTTTTGGCAATTATGAATAGTAACTACGGTAAATTTTATTTACCATAGTTAAAGGTTAATCAGGTAATTAAGGGTAAATATAATATTATAAAATTACCCTAACACATGCCAAAATTCTATTGAATGGCTAAAAGTAAACCCATATCAACTATGGGTCGGATTAGATTCATTTTATGGACTTTTTACCATGAATATAATTTAATTATTATTAAAACCAAAGAAAGTGATAACATGTGACTCTCTTAAATCGTATAAGTATAATAATTTTAATTTAGTGATAAACATCATAAAACATCGAACATGAATATTATAAAGAAATCTAATAAAATTATCTACATCATGAAAATATATTTAAAATTTTTAGGGATTAAATAATTGTCATTAATGGTGATACATTAATGATACAGAAATTATTTATTAAGTGGCAAATAAGTAATATAGTTTTTATTGAAATCATAATACCCATTAAAAGGCCCACAAACCTGACCAAAACTTATTGGTAGTGTATATATCTACTCCTCAATCATCCAATGACCTAATATATAACCGTTTGGATCCTTATAAAAGTGATTATGACACTTATATTATTTTATTTTTAATGATGCCAAAGTTGTCACCTTCATAATTTAATAAAAATAAAAATTTAAATATTGTGATTTTAAGATGATAAATTCGAGTAAAAGTATTATTGTGAAAGGAAATAGATTTTATCGTCATCATAGTATTTTAATTTAAATTTGTATTCAACATATCAGTATATTAAATAATTATACAAAAATGTTGTAGTAATTATTTTATTAAGAGATAAACCAAATAAATGGTTTTAAAAATAATAAAATAAATATTATATGAACTATTTAATGTGATCCACTAATATTATAGATACATATGACCTTTTATGAATCTATTAAAGCTTTTATTTAGAACATATATTCTGTAAATATTTTATTTAAATTCAAATAAATAAATATTGTCAAAATTGACACTATTATTATTTTATAAAAATAACATATTATAAAATTGTTTAAAAATCACAAAAATATTTAAAAATTGTAAATTTATATTTATATTGTCTATAATGTTATAAAGTAAACAATTATTGAAAATTCACAACAAATAAGTAATTATTTGTTATAATTTAAAATTTATAATTTTATTACCACAAATAAACTAAAATAGATTAAATAAGTATAAATCAAAATGATAAGGTATAAAATAAGATCCAAACATGTATAAATTTGATTGGTTGATGTGATTAAAACCCTATCTCATATAATCTTAGAATATGAGTCATTTTTGGAGGTTTTAAGTGGGGTTATATTTATTATAAATTAATATTTTTAAGAATTCCAAAGGTGCCCCTCTCCTCCCTTATAAAAGGGCACCTCCTCCCTCTCTTCCACACACCACTTTGAGCCTTCATGCTCGGAAAACCCCTGCCCAATTATCTTCTACACTTCCCTAGAACCATCCTAGATGTCCTGATCTTCTTCAAAGACCAATTTTAGTGCCCTAAGAGGAGGTCTCAAAGAGGCGCTCAAAGAAGAGGTAATTTCTGTTACTGATTCTTTCACCTTTAATTCTTCTTCCACTTCTTCATCTTAGGTTGTTTCATTATGATGTAATAAAATAAGTATCACTCATATACTAATATGTTATTATAAGTATTAAACAACCCAATTTCACCATCTATCCATCCTACGAAAAACAAAATCACCGCACGTGTGTACGTATGGAATACCGTATCCACGCCGTGGTGTAATCTATTTTCCACCACCACCTTACTTGGATGGGTATAATGGTGTAAATAATAACTATATATGATTATTGCAAAGTGATATTGATTTTTTAATAGTATACATACACTCTAATAAAATTCCACGATCATGGGAATGATATCATCGCTTCTGCGTATGTACGGAATACCGTCTCCACGACGCGAGGAGATTCATTCTCAATGATAAACCATTCATAAATGATTATAAGGTATATATAATAAGTAATCATGAAATATATGAAATAATAATGATACTATATTTACGTATATATATATATATTTATGTCATCTAATTAATTCCATCCAATTCAATGAGGAAACGAAAACAACGTTCATGCGTACGTACGGCTTACCATCTCCATGAACGGTGTATTTCTATCAATTTATTGATCTATTATATATATGTATATTCTGAATATATATTATATATAAATTATGTTTTACATTATGGATGTAAGTAATCATGATCTATGTAATCATATGAACAATTACAAGTCAAAACACGGATGACAAATGAAACGATTTTACCCAAAACGCTCTTTAACATGGAATTTACAAAAGAACGGGTAATATAAAGTCATAAGTGAACCATATATGATATAATAACAATTAATATGATTCTTTAATAAGTCAATAACATTATTTAAATCATTATACATGAGGATTGGACACTTACGAAGCAAATTGGTCCTATGGTAAGGGATAATTTTGCAAATCTCATTTTTATCCGAGATTGCTTATTCGTAAGTATTTACTGGGGTTATTTCTATCATCCATGTCCATGCTTTATAAAAGGATTTTCATGTATGTTTAATGTACTTTATACCCATTTTTGACTTTTACTACATTTTATGTAAGGAATGTTTCTTTTGTTTACGTTACGAGGTACTTTTTTTACTGTTCCGTCAAAAGTACGAGAAGAATGTTTTTTTAACTTATACGGAACGAAAGGATTTTTACAGTTTTATGAAGCCTTCTTTTCATGAAGCTTCCTACAAAATATTTCATGAATATTTTCAGAAAAATTCTTTTCATTTAAAATTTCTTGACATTTTGTGAAAAGAAAATGTTTTTAATGAAAAATGGATATTTTCCTCAAGAATTTATTTCAAGTGTTTTATCAAAACCAATTTTCATCTAAGATGACATTATTTCATATGTGTATGTTTCAAGTATAATTTCTCTATGATTTACATGGTTTCACTTCTCTTATTATGAAATTATATCCATTTCTTTTATATGGATTATGTGATGATGGGATGATGTTTATGAAACCCATTTTATTTATTGGGTTTTTATTAATGATGAATGTTTATTTTGTGGCACAAGTAAGAATGATTTCATTATGAGATGGGTGGGACCTATATCTCTCTCCAATGCATTGGGTAAAGATTTTATATCTCATTAGATAGACATGGCTGGAACGGTAAGTTAATCCGGTTCAGTGTTACCGGACTGAAACGACGAGTGAATTCGATTCAGAATGGGACTTTGTCCACTAAGATATTCTTGGAAGCAATGCATTGGCTACTATAGAAATCATTACATGTGCTTAATGGATGACATAATTACATGTTTTATTACCATGCTATTTTATCATGATTTATGTTCCATTATGATCTATGCCTTCGTACTTCCATGTTTTATGTCGTTGCTCAAGATTTTTAATGTTCATGTTTTTTTTAAGTTCAAATGTATATGGTATGTTTTATTTTATCCATGGTTACCCTTACTGAGCATTTTAGCTCACCCCTTTTATGTTTTGTTTTCCCCCAGGATTAAAATAAATATTTTAGGTAAGGAAACAAAAATGTGAAGATCTTTATGGGAGATATTGAAGATCTTTCACCACGATTAGAGGAATACGTTCCAAGTTTCCAAAGACACTAAACTATTACAGTCCTTGTGTGTCTGTTTTTGTTATGTATTATGTATTCTGCAAAAGTAATGCAATTTCTATGTACGTCAAGCTTTGGGTCTCTACAGAATATATAAGGAATTAAAAAATATTATCACCATAGAAAATTTAAATAAATGAATGAAACGAACATTCAAATGGACATTGGAAATTCAAAATATACATCATAAGTATTAATTTTTTTTATATTTAGAACTATATGAAAAGTTAAATGTATGTTGAAGTTGGGGGATGTCACCCAAAAATATGTCACACTATACTAAAAGTCAGTTGAAGTTGTAGGATGTCACCCAGAATTTATGGCACACTGTACAAATATCCATCTTGAAAATCATTGAAAAGAATGTTCTGCATTAAAAAATGTTTAAAATAAGAATACCAGAATTTTCATAATCCGAATAATGTATGTCAACATATTATAAATAAGTATAAACCAAAGAAATGATAATTTCAATAGTACATACACCATGATATTCATGGAAATTATATTTTTCAATCATTGAAAATAGAATATGTGATTTGTTTCACCTAAATCAATGATCGAATGGTTTGTTATAGAATGATTAGAATTATCATACACATGTTTTACCCTACATCCTATGAAGTGTAATCCAGTAATACCATACTGAACGTGCAATTTTAAACATCTCCTTTAATTAAAATAGGTCTTTTGCATGGTATGAAGAAATTAGGTGTCTGACATGTTATAGAGACATGAGAATACCAACCTGAAAATGTAACAATTATAGGGAAATTAATTTCATATTTTAAATGCATTTTTTTGATGCACATGTAATTAATCAAATGTATATTCAAAAAATAATCCATGTTAATTTAAAAAAAATATTAAATAAATATTTCTATTTCATGGAATATGTTCTGCATGCTAAATTGGTATCTCATTGAATATTTTAGTGATATATGAAAATGGAATTGGAGAAACCTATTTAGATAAGTAGTAGGTGGTATAGATAAAAAATTTATTTCAGTTGATTGATGAGCTGGTATAGATATAACTATCAAATACATTCAAAAAATGATAAAACAGTTGAAAACTATGTAATATAACACTAATAAAGAGAACCTATTTTTGAAAGTAGAGTATAACACCAACTGAAAAACTAATGATATGTGATCAAAAAAAAATCATTAAACATCTATTAGTGAAGTATGAGAATCCAAATAAACATCACATAGAGATGATGCTTCATGAAGATACTGTAGAAGATATTAACATGTTCAAAAAAATAAATATCATCAATAGATAAAGAAATATAATATTGTAAATTTCATGTTATAATAAATGAAATTAGAACATACAATTTTTAGTCCATAATTCAAAAAATGTTACCAATAGAAACCAATAATCAATAAATGTCATGAAATTAAATGGAATATGATTATTCCTGCTAACTACCTCTTTTTATCAATCTATCATGCATCTACCTCCACTTTATTCAGATCCTTGATGAGTGCCTCTATGATGTTATCTTTTATAACCATCATATACCTGTAGTTCCATTAGTCTACCATACTAGTGTAGACAATAAATTAATTCAATATAGGTAATGTTGATGATAATTTGGAACTTCATAACAAATTTGAATACTCTAATAAGATGGGAACATGGCATGGGAATTATTGTTGAACAGAGAACATGATACATGACATTATAAATTCTCTCAAACAAAATTAATGAACTATGACATCATCGAAAACATATAAAATTTGAAGAAATAGGTTTGAATGAAAAAATGGGCGAGAAGATTGGAATCATATATATATTGAAGAAACATAAAGAAACATACCTCAAAAACAGACACCTTCTCCTTTAGTTTACTGAAAATCCACCAAGTGTTGTTTCAGTGATTATGTGATATGCATCCCTTCTATCGTGTTGTGTTTTTTATTTGAATAAAATAAATCAAGAGGCCCTACCTAGAAAAAGGAAGTAATGATGAACATGATAGGGGTGATACCTTATGATTCAATCCTATATACCTATCCTTCAATATAAATTAATATAAGGATTGTAAATGAGAATATTTCTATCTTATGTTGTAATAAAATCAAAGAATAATTTTTTGGAATATGTAAGAAGTAAAAGAATTGGAATCAAATAAGAGAAAGAAATCATAGATGTAATAGAATAAAATATATAATACAAAAATCCAAGAAGATAATAGAATCTGTAAGAATGCATGTTTTATAGAATTGACAATAATTTGTTTTTACAAATAAAATAGTGAAACATTTTGGTTATAATTGGATGTATATAGATTCCATTATAGTGAAATTAAATTCCTGTTGTAGATGCACTTATTGATGAATATGAAATAGATTGAATGTATTTTCACAAAAAATCTGTGTGAAATAAAAAAGAAATAATATTAAATAAAAAATCCATATATTCCTATATGTTGGAAAATGCAATGCATGCTAATGTGGTATCTCAAGTCATTTTTAGATGATCTATGAAATTGAAAATAGGGAGACCTGTTTAGGGAAGAAGATTGTCAAAACTGAAAATTAATTTCAATTGATAGAAAACTTGATATAAATATAACAATCAACTACATTCACAAAATGATAAAATAGTTAAAAATCAAGTTATATAATAATAATAAAGATGTCTTGTTTTTTAAGGTAGAGTATGAAAAAAAATGAAAAACAAATAACCGGACATCAAAAATCATTTCATTATACATGAATTGTCAAATTAGGACAATTCAAATTATCTGCACATACGGATGATGCTTCATTGAGAAACTGTAGAAAATATTAACCTGTTCAAAAAATAAAAAACATCATCAACAGATAAAGAATGGAATGATTGGAAATTTGATGTTATAATATATGAAAATATAACATAAGTTTTTTGGATCATATTTCGGAAAATGTAACCTTTTGAAACCAATAGTCACTACATTTCATGAAATTAACTGGAATATGTTTCATTCTACTAACACCTCATTATTATAATTCAATCATGGATCTACCTCCCCCTTATTCATATCTTTGATGAGCTACTCTATGTTGTCATATTTTAGAACCACCATATACTTGTAGTTCCATTAGTCAACCATACTAATGTTTACATCAAATTAATTCTATGTGGTAATGAAATTCATGAATGGGTACTTCATACCTAATTGGAATACTATAATAAGAGTGTAACATGGCATGGTCATACCCTCATCCACTAAATATAAATCTATTGAAATAGTAACAGAAACATGAGGAACTAATATCTATGTATTAGAGATGTCATATATGTACAATAGAATAAAATTCAATTGGAACAAAAACATGATGAACTAATATATGATGTAAACACATGGAATATAGGTTTTAAAAATTATATGGATGAGATAAAACACATAAACATGGAACATATGTTACACAATATCCACATAAGAGGCTCATTCATAAAATAGGGTAAAAATTTTCCTTATCCCTTACGTAAACAGAATTTTCTAAAAATGTTTTTACTGTTAAAAATACTGTAGAAATCAAATATGATAATAAATGAAATGATGAGTCTGTAGTATTTCATTGAAATTACAGCTAAACAATTCATTAAAATATCATATTTACATTAAAAGGTGAAAAATTAAATAAATAATCCATAAAAAATAATATAAAACAATATAGTAAGCTCAAACCTTATATATAATACATATTATGACATCAAATAAGAATATGAAGAAACATATAAGAAATTATAGGAAAAAATTGTTATAAATTGTTACATACCGTTTGTACCACATGAAGACCCCTTGGTAAGGGAATGACTTGTAGACACTATCATATAAGGAGTTATAGTGATGTCATGAGAGGTACTATGTAAGGAGATTACAACATAAAATTGGAATTTTGGAAGGAAAGTGAAATATTTTCACACACACCATATTGCACAACTATCTCATAAAAATGAGAATATTGACCCTGCAGAGGAAAAGAAATTAGTAAAACCAGAAATTAACAGATAAGTGGAAATATATTATTATAGATCCATACATAATCTATATATGATAATTAGCACATGCTTATTTTGGCTACTCATTATGAAATTTTGTTTGGAAATTTATCCCACGGTTCACATGTTTCTTATTCATTTAGAAAATATGAATATTTAAACATATATAATTTAATTGTGTTCACAAAAAAATAAATGAAAAATAAAAAATAAAACTAACATAATAGTAAATCACAAACAGTGAAAATTAATAAGAACATTTAAAAAAAATAATAAAATGAAACACAAAAAAGGAGTTTAATTTGCAATTTGTATGACTATAACTATATCATCAGTACTGGATTATGGTTTAGGATGGTTCCCTTGTATGATTTATTGTATACATAAGTAGTATAATAAGAAGTTTTAATGCAATAGAACATATGATATCCTTTTGAACAACCATTTTTATCCTTTTTTCGAAGCATTGTGACCCTAAAAAGTACACCTACAACTTCAATGATTTCATGTAGGATTGGTTGACCTCCTAGAAGTTTTAAAAACATTAAAAAAACATTTTTTAGTATGTAAAAAAATATTATTTACATACGAATTTGATTAATTTTAATAAATTGTACTTCTAGAGGAAGCATTCACGTATTTTCTGCTAAGAAATTCTACCTTCATATGAATTATTGAAATGTGAAAAACCAAATTAAAAAAAATCCTTAATTTACAAGGATAAAATGATATACCCAAAGATAAATATAAGAAAACATACCAACATATCCATTATAATATAATGATAAAATATACACAGGTGAAGATGGAAAGAATCATCCAGTAAAACATAGAGAATTATTGAAATGATATTCATTGGAGAAGACATGAACTTGGGGTGTTCAAATAAATTTAATAAAAATGAAAACAATATGTCATAAATACAACTAAAATTAATTTCCATAGATCTTACCTCAAAAGGAAGTCACTACACATCAGCAACAATGAAATCATACCATGCTATGAAAAAATCTTATAGAAAAAAACAAAATGATAGCTACAGGGGTTATACTAGTTATAAATTTGGGGTTATCATAGTTAGTGAGATCCAAAACCACGAGATAGAGGTGGATTTATTGTGTGTCGAATTTACAATATTGAAAATAAATAGAAATATTAGATATCGACGTTGAAAATTCTGACCTGAAGGTGGATGCAGTAACCTTATGAGGTGTAGAGGAGCTAAAGGTGGAGTCCTAGAAGATAGAAAAAATAGTGAGGGAACTAAAAATTAGGGGTAACCATAGCTAGAGGGAATATAAATAGCGAGATGGAGGTGTATTTATTGTGTTTTTATGTTACAAAAATATAAATAAAGAGCTACCATAGATACCAGCGATGAAAATCGTGACCCGATGGTGGATGTGGTAACTTGAGTAGATGCAGAGGAGCCAGAGGTGGAGGCCAATAAGACAGAATAGACAACGAGGAAGGAGCTGAAGCTGGCTGAGGCAGAGGAGATGGAGATTGAATAGAGAGGATGAAGGAGGCAATGAATGGATGTGGAACATGTGAGGAAATCGTACTCTCTAAGTGTGAGTGGGGAGATGAAAACATGAATGCAGGTTAGGTTTTCGGTAGTGATATTCAGTGTCAAAGGAATATGAGAAGTGGAGATCTACCAAGGTGACACGTAAGCAATGTAGTACCCAGGATTAGTAGATAGAGTATATTTTTTGATGTTACACGAATAGAAATTAACATGTGTTTGATATTACATCTATTAATTATAATAGTTGAAAAATATTTTAAATCAAGACATAGAATGAGAAATTATCTTAACATTATAATGATTTACATTAGTATCAAATTTATTGGAAAGTTGAATAAAAAATAAATAAAAGATAACCCAAAGAACTTCTAATTTTATATAATTTTTTCCATGAAAAAAATTAAATATCTACCGAACAATTTGATGGATATGTATATGCTATGCTTGAAAGAGATGATAAGTTATTCACTTTAGTCCATATTATTTTAATGTCTATAATGAAATAGTTTGATGTTTATCAAGACTATGTACTTTTCAAAATAATTCCTTGAATTACAACAGATATATTTTAAATGATCATTACATATCATTAATATATTGATTTACACACATTTTAAATTATGGAATTTCGTATTGGGTCATCATGAAATAAAATTAAATAATGGATATTAATAAATAATCTTATATATTTAAGTAGTAATATAATTAAAATCAATGACGATATTGAGGTGATAAAATATGAAATGATAGAGAAATAACATTTCAAAGTATATTAAAATAATGTTTAAAATATCATAAAAAATTGAATTAACATATCGCATGATATATTCAAAATAGAGTGGTTATTTATAATAGAAAAAAAATTCAAAATGAGGTTTAGATATGGTGTAGTTATACCTTGTTTCATCAAAATTACCAAAAGTATAAATTGTGGATAATGAAAAAGTATGATCCTTTTTATTTTTTGGGTAATAAAGAAAATTTAGATAGTAATATTTTTCTTTAATAAGGAATGAGATGTATTATTTTTCATTAAATAAATAAATATTTTAAATTATTTAAATATATAAATGTAACATGAATATAATGGAAATATTCAATAATATATTAAAAATATTAATACAAATAATTCAATTTAATACGATAAAACATGTTTTTGTTATTTTATATAGAATACTTGGCAATGTGTAATGTTATATAGTACCCATGAAAATCAGATTACACGATTTTTATATATCATTATATAATTATTTATAATATATGAATGCTGGGAATCCAAATGACTATTCATCATAGTTGAAATTTTAATGTTGTAATATAAAATTGTCAATCAAATATGAAATCCATGAATAGTTAAAATGATGAACTCCATGGGATGTTAAATTTTACATTCATATATTGAATGCATGAATTGGCAAATCAATATCTCTTTTATTATTTATCATATGATTAGATTCATGAACACTGATAAAATTCCTGAGGAATATATATTTCAAAATTACCATTGTATTTTGTGATATATGATTTTCTAGGATAAGATTTTTAATGACTATCATCTACCAAACGATCAAGTATTCTTCCTCATTTAAAAGGAAAAATATTATCTTATCTTGAAAAAAATAAAAAACACATAATATGCCTCAAGTGATTCACATTATCCATTGGATACTCCACATAAGGGAGAGCAAACTGACAACCACTAAGGGATCATCATAAAGACAATTAATGAAAAAAGTCTCATTACATTCTATAATGGATCAAATAAAATCAATTTTTTTTTACTTTTCTATTTTTTTTGGTCTCACACATGGATGATCGTGTCAATGTAGTCTTAATTAATACCACTACATTGAGCATGTATTGATACTTCCTTTGAAAATATCTATTGTATCCCAAAATCATAATGTGATTTGATAATAATTATGTAAATAAATTAATAATTTTCCTATCATTTAGATTTAATTTAAAATATTATGAAGTTAAATTTGTTTCATATTCTATAATATGGAATAAATCATGTGTAATTGAAATTTATAATTATAATTTTGAGTTATGGGATTTATTATGTTATGTGATATCATAATAATTATGTGGAATAGTTATTACTATATGATATATAGTAAGGTGTGACCCTATAATATACATTTTGTTCAAATATATCTAAGGTAGCAATATACGGAATCATAAAATAAAATTTCAGTACTATTAATTTTTCAAAAACATAAAAAAATGCATTATTAAATTTCTATGATATTGGGTATATTGTAAAGAGTAATTTCCAAGCTACCTATAAATTATTGTTGTGTTGGTTCTAAAAATATGCTACTATATATGAGAAAAGTTTGAGTAAATCCTATGAACATTAATGGACCACAACATATTGCAAGCGTAAATTATGATCCATAAATCAATATATATAATTGGTGTCCTTCAAGAGATGTAGTATTTCAATAATTGGTTAAAAATATGATATATAATTAAACAATAATAGATTATAATTATTTTTGTTCATTTATGAATTGAGCTAAATTATTATCTAATTTTTTATTTATTATTGATAACATTATCGTTGTTAAAATTCATAATTTATAAATTACATATAATTTTAATAATTATATCACTTTTTTGTTAATCAAAAAATGACTCATGAAACATTTCTTAAATATACTAATTATAACAAATAACTAAAATTTTATATATTATGTCTTGTTATATAATTTAGATATACTTTTATAGGGAAAATATATCTCTAATTTATTAATCTTAATATCATTTAAAATAAAACAAAAATTTACAGCTGAGATTTCATTACTTATTAATAAACATTTATAACTATTAATATTAATTATAGAAAAAATTCATTATTTATAAAATTATTTAATGTATATAAAAATTATGTTTTATAATTCATATGATAATGGATTGAATAATGATTAATATGTGGCATTTAGATGACATAAATATCTTATGTAATAGAATATGAATATAAACAAATTATTTTTAAATTAAATAATATATTTTTATAAATACGAAAAATTTAGAATATGTATAGTATATATTTGAATTGAATAATAAGTGTTAAATATTAGTTATTTATGGACTTTCCGTAATTTTTGTAGAAATTATAAAATGTTTATAATTTCAAGAATATTGAATAGTTTACTAATTTTTCATCAAATTTTAAATTATAAAAAATATTCATTCATTTATTGTATTCCCAATATTCCTTGTAATTAATAAAATTGTATTATAAATGATTTTATGATTTAGTTTAAATTTTCAACTTCTATAAATTAAGGTACATGTGTAGAAGGAGTTACATGATTTGTAGGATAAGAGTTTTATACTTCTTTATTTTTAATATTATTAATTATATTTGTAAGATAATTAGAGTTTATATATATATAAGGAATTTATATAATGATTCAATTAAGATAACTCTTGATAAAATTATCCATGGGTGATAGGCTCCTTGTCAAAAATCCCACATTCATTGGGTATTATGCCTTTTCTAAAAAACGATGGGTTGACATCATATTAATATTTTTTACTAATTTTTGGATTTATCATTTAATATGATTGTAAAAACATTGAAGAATTTGTATTACATACCTTATTCTAGATATGAAATAAAATTTTTATGAACATGGTATGGATTTAATTTATCTTAGTATCATAAGCTTTGAGTTGTGTAACTAATTAAACATTATTACTATTAAAATTTTTTGATAAAATTAAAGTAATATGATTCAAAACTAAATAATTATAAATATGAATAAAAAATAGTATATTTTAAGATAATATAGTGAAATCAATATACATATAATATATATAATATTATATTACATATAAAATAAACACATGATATGAACTCGATCATTCAACATGAATGTTTCAACCATATAATGGTGTGTCCTGATTATGTTGTGTAAGGCAAGGTAGAACATCCAAACCATAATAGTTTAGATAAGAATATCCTTATGATGTTTATGGAAAAAACAAAAAATTAATATATATGATATATACTGGAGGACTATTGTTAACTTTATCCAAATGATAGATTTTGAATTGGGTTATATGATCAACCATCAAATAGTAATATATGATCTTATTGGCATGACAAAAAACCGAAACGACTATGTAGTGGGAGAATGAATATAGAAAAATCAGATCATAGTATGATTTAGATTAAGTACCATTAATTTAAATGACAGAATTAAAATTATTTCTTTATTTTAGTTAAGAAAATTTCATTAATATTCTTTTTAAATATTTATATGAATAATACATATATATTAAACTTTTTAGCCCTATAAAACAAAAACTGACATCATATACCATAAAATTGATATTAATTCTCATAATTTATATTCACAATGAAATAATATATATATAATACTATTGAAATTCTATAATAATTTTTAAATAAATTATATTTCTATGTGATCATGACCAACCTAAGTAGAAAACCACTATTTATGTCTAATAATTGATAAACATGATCAGAAGATGAATATAATGATTCAATTAATGTTTTATTTCCCTTTATATTAATAACTATAAAATGAAAAATAGTCACCATTCATATTTATATTTTTCTATGTGTGTTATGGACTTTTATATACTGTAACTTAAATTATGTTTTAATATAGAGGGGGAATTCAATATGAATATCAACATTTTAATTTTTCTGAAAATATCTATAAAATCTATTATTGTTTACTTTATTTTCTCACATTATTTATGATTAAATAATTTAGATTAATATTAATTGTTTCTATTGTTTTATTAAATGTGAAATATAGAAAAATAATCAAACCGAATGAAGAATAATAAAATAGAAACTCTAATAACGAATTTTAAAATAATTATTCTATAATATAAAAATGGATGATTAAAGAAATATGATATTAGTTAAATATTAATGGAAATTCTTGGAATATTGTTGGGGGTTTTAAAAATTATATACTATCTATATGTTAGGAATTACTATTATTTATAAAATTCTAAAATTATTAATGGCATATGAATCATTGTTTATATATTATATACATTGTAAATATATTCAGGTTCAAAATAATAGAATGAATTAATGATTATTTTACATTTAATTAAAATAATGATTTCCTGGGTTTTTAAATCATGCATTTTATTATAAATTCATATATTATGTTAAAATAGATATATTTAAATTATGTTCATTTTCTTCTAATTTAAATTATTTTTTATGATATGTATTTTTTGTTAAGAAGGATTTTTATTTTCATTTTCAACCTCCCTCATATGGTTCCTATCACTGTCTCAAAACAATGGAAGATATATAATGGCCCCCATTATTCCAACATCCAGTAGTCTTTATGTGTTTGACTATCATCAATTTTCTTCAAAACTATAAAATTAGTGGAATTACCGTCTTTAATAATTGGATCAGAAGATCAGATATCAGTAATCTATGATCCACATAAAATAACCAAATATAAATAAAAATAATTCCATCCAAAATACTATAAATATGGTAATCAGATAATGATAAAATTATCAATATAAATACCCAAAAGAAATAATATTTAAATGGAAGGACCTATGTCCCATGGCCTGAACATGAAATTCCAAGAATTATCCAAATATTCCTTCCGGAAACCTAACAATAGTTTTAAAAATACAGGGTGAGAATAAATGTCTACTAACCAAGAAACCCAAATAATATCATGCACGATTTGAATACACATACTAATCTAACATTTAGTAATCAATATAAAAAACATAACTTTAAAAGGTCAACATACCTCCCCATATACCTAGATTGTGCATGAATAATATGGTTAACTACAATCGTGAAAATATTATTCTTTAATTTTATTCCTATTTAATTTGGTATGCCATGGGGATCCAATGGATGGAAGAAATTCACTATTAAAAATTAATTATTGTTTAGGTAAGTCTGTTATTTTGAACTAATATAGTTGTGGTATAAACCTACAATATATATCTACGTTTCTCCCTGAGTTAGGATAAAACTCGAGTTAGTTTGTAGTTGTTGTAAGAAATATTATATTTTTGAAGTATTCTAGAAGAATACAAAATGTTTTATTGCAGTAAAAGTCATATAAGTTATACATGGTAGATGTCGTAAACCTAGTACACAATTTTAATAGAGGACACACCATATGAATGATACACATCGGCTAATGATAAAAATATTTTTATACTAAAAATGGAATAATTTTTTTAGTGTATTTAAACATCATGGATTACATAATGCGTAAACAGTTTACATTCCATTTACATTTATTGAGTTGTGGATTTATGGTGCTGCAATGATAATATTCTATTTATTTTTTAGCTTCATTCATCCCTATACACAATTAAATATCCTCTAGTAATTTTTGGATCCACCATTAATTATAAATCCCTTCATTCATTTATTGATCATTTTAAAAGTTGGTATTCATATCATCGAGTGAGTAGTCATTTTTTACATATTCAATAAATTTAATCATAGTATCATTGTTTCAATTATTTAATAGATTCATTGAACCTTGGTGATGATTAAATTGATTTATTAATTGATTAGTTATGCGATCTTGTTTTGGGGGTTGATTCCTTCTAGGATGTGGTGAAGAGGGTGTGTGCTAATGAAGTATGAATTATTTCTACATATCAACCATCCCATGAAATTAAAATGTAATAATGTTTTCATGTTTGGACTGGCTCTAGGTCTGATATTGTGATTGTGTTTTCATTCTTATTGGTGTATTTCGTAGTGAGTGGGTGTGACCTGATTTTTGAGGTAAGTGGATCCATCTCTAGAATTTGTTGGTGAACATATTTTCACATAATAGTGAAAAATTGTTTTAAAATGTTTATATATTGATTTATTATTTGTATTAGTGTTTGTAGGAAAATTTGTTTCTATAAAAATTTGTTTTCTAGTGTTTTTCTAGCTGAAATGTGTTTTAAAAGTGTGGGGAATTTGTTTTATGAAAAGTCTGTCAAAACATTATTTGTTAAAATTTGGTTTGATGAGTTCATATGTAAAATATATAATATGGTAATCCTTGTGTCTTTATTTATAATAAATATTAATTTTTCATGACCTCTATTGGGGGTTTTATCATACTTATTTCGCCTTCTCCCTTGGACTATTTTTTAATCGGCTCGTTTGGCCTATTGGGTGGTTCCCTTTTATGGGTGTTATTATTCTATCTATAGTTGGTTCATATGTCTATTGGATATATTTTAATAAAATTTTCAATGTTTGGAAAAAAATTCCCATATATCATGACATAGTTTGATGATTGGCTTGATGTTACATTAATTTTGGCTAATTTGGACTTCTTTTTTATTGATATTAACTTATAAAACCATGTATTTTATATCATATGTAATATATTATTATCATTTATAAGATATATATTATTTTATACATGGATATGAAAATATTTGAAAATGGATTAACTTCATTATTTAGATATTAGTAAAAGGATAAATTTATTTGTTTTTTAATTCTTCTGATATATAAATAAAAAAAATATTATGAGAAAATATTTTAATTAATTTTGAGAATGATGGGATTATTGTATAGAGGAATGTTATAGAACACAAGTGTGGTATCCTAATTATCATTGAAGGATACACCACGCACACCCATTCTGAGGTGAATAGACCATGTATTGTCTTTCGATTAAGTGAAAATACAAGTTGTTGTTGTGAGGTAGTGAGTTTTTCTATCATCTTGGTTTTTGGCTACAGGTGCTTAAGTGGTTAGAGATTTCCCATGGAATTAAATAGTTTTTTCCTTGTAGTTCTACTTTGGTTGTTCATTGTAATTTGACTTATATTTTGGAGATTTATGTTCTTGTTTTTTTTATTATTTTTATTTATATTCTATACCATATATTTTTTTATTGAATTATCTATCATTGTTATGTGTGTATATTCCATGTTTTATTATTCAGAATGTGATCAATAAAATGATTTGGTAGTTTTTTTATAATGTGTTTCTAGTCACCATCTTGTGTGGTTTGAGATCACCATTTAAGAATGTGCGGGATTCTGTCAGGTGGAAATATTGAGAGGGTATTCACGTTGGATATTTACAATGTGGTACCCGAGCCATAGTTTTATTGTTTTAAATATATGATTTATTGTAATATGATGTTTATTATATTTTATATAGGACTTTTGGGAATTGAGTGATGGGTTTTGGTGAGTTCAGGGATTTATATTTCCCTGACGAGACACTGGTTACAGTGGGATGCAATGATTTATGTCTCCTTATTTGAGATTATGATGTCTAGGTATGATTGTTCAAATGGGATTTTTGGCTTCAACTAATTTTATTTTGTGTCTATTTATATATATTTTTTAATTTGAATCATTGGTACTCTAAGGTGTGTTTCATGTTTTTCAAATGTTGATCATGTTTATTATCCTTGATTGAATCAACCACTAAACCATATTTTTATTCAGTCTATCTTGTAGGATGTTGGACCTATTGATTATATTGTTTAACAAGATTAGAAAATAATTATAGATGTACATCCCAGAGTATCTAAATAAAGGGATCAATCATTGTATTTAATGTGTGAGCATCCACCATTCGTTAATTGTATGAATGAACCTCAAAAGGATGTGTAATGGAATGACAAGATTGATTACATTTTTTATTTCCATGATACACCTGAGAGTTTCAATGTTATGATCCCGACATTTAGATTTGAGGTTCCGAAAAAGAATTGTATGAATTCCATGGTATAGGAATAGAAGTATGGGGGATTATACTATAAGGGTTTAAAGAATACCTTCTTTGCTATAGTTTTTTATATAGTGACTGTTGATGTTTTAGAAAATAGAGTTACTCACTTTTAAGTTGGGACATAATTTCTTATCAATGTATGCCAATCATTTTCCATCACATGTATCTATATATGATGATGAATTGGTTAAAAGACAAACAAAATAAAATATTTCTAAATAAGAAAAGAGTACAAAATTCGGAAGGAAATGAATTTATTAAAATTGCTTTTAGGTAATAGTATGAAATCAGTTGGGTGGTTCTCCATCCAAATATTTTCTTCTTCACCTCCCTTATTTGAAATTCCATCAACCACCTTTTTGCCTCTTTCAAAGAATGAGTGAATATATTATTAATATCTGATAGTTGTTATAGGAAGATGATCTGTCTTGTTGTGAGGTTCCACACAACATGAATAACTCCATTAAGATGGGCCTGAAAAATGTGTGATATTTCTATTTTGATCCAAACATCATTCCTTCTATTTTTTCAATGACACTAATTGAAATAGTAAAATTTTACATATCTACTTAGAGGGAGTAAGAAAACCAACACGTACTATAACAATATCCACGAATACATCCATTTTTATTTCCATACACTATACATAATTTTGCTAGTAATTGATTTCCCATCGAGGAACCATACACATTTATGTTGATCCAGTCGGGTAGGGGATGTCTCTTTAAAACCAATAGAACACGTTCTGGCTAGTTTTATCTTACATTAATTCCAATCAGATGATGGATGATAATATCCTCGATACAATTATGGAAGACACTTGTTTGA
The DNA here is from genome assembly GCA_963277665.1 of Viscum album. Taxonomy (NCBI): domain Eukaryota; kingdom Viridiplantae; phylum Streptophyta; class Magnoliopsida; order Santalales; family Viscaceae; genus Viscum; species Viscum album. The sequence goes on along the minus strand of OY728133.1, from coordinate 143,041,990 downwards.
AATATTTCTGCATCCTTTCTTGTGATGCTGGTCTTTATTTTAGATTTATGAAGATGGAAATGGTTATTATAAATAATGATATCATTTCATTCATACAAAATAAAATTAATAATTTTGGTCATGGTGTCAAATAAAATCTGTTCAATTTTTGAAGAGGCATCCATATATGTGAATATCTATAGATGTAGAAGAATGGAGTCTAAACCATTCTCTTTATGAAGAAAAAATTCATAAATATTAATCCATAATGACATTGTTTTATGAAAAGTTATGAAATTATGGTCTGCATTCTCTCTGTGTTTATTTCACATATGACATATTGAATAATGTCGAATACCAAATAACTGATGTATAAAATCAAATGGAACCCTATTGTGAGAAACGTTTTCATATCAATGTGAATCTGGAAGGTGCAGCCCATTATTTAATGAAGCAATTTAACCATGAGAAATCATGTATGATGTTAATGAAATTATGTTTATATTAATGTTTAGATATTATCATTACATTAAAAGGAGGTTCCCAACCTAATAAATTGTCAGTGTTTTAAATTTTTTAGTTGTTAATAACCATAGTGATTTCATCAGGTAAATATAAATCCAATGAACTAATGATTTCATTTATAGAGATGTTAATATCCATTGTTAGAAGCATATGGTCAATCATAGAGTAATGAGTGTAACCATTCTAATTACACAACCTTGATTTCAGATAATATATTTTATTATCTATACTTCTCTAGTGAGACAAATTTTAGAAAAAGTGTGTTTTTATTAAAGATCTGATATAATAGTTCATATTTAAAAAATATATATTTATTTGATTTTATAAAACCTACCACTATTTAAATAAATGGATAATTATTTAATGAGTATGATATTTAGAGTGATCATTCCATGTAGAGATTTATTAAAGGATATAAGGTTTTTTATATAAGAAACACTATTTTTTAGGGCTGTGCAAGAATTAAACTAGGGAACCATGTCAAGTTTCTTGTTGAGAGTACATCCACTCCAGGATAATTTTTTATTCTAGTTTTGAGTTTTTTGATGGAAAAAATAATCCATTTATAAACCATTATAGATTTTTTTTTTGAAAAAATGGATTGTTAGACAAGATATATCTTCAATGCTATAGATAATTTTCTACTCTTCCAGGAAGAGAGTTAAAAAATAATCTCGTCACTAATATTGTAATTATATGTTCCATTTGGATTTCCCAAAAAATTCAGAAGTCCAATGTATGTGAGGAGTATAGACCTATCTTTTATTATAGGTCCACTCATAATAACATATTTCATAGATTCATGGAAATGTTTTCCAATGAAAATTGAATATTTGTTCTTGTTAATGTATTTTCAATACAAATCATTATAGTGATAAGAGATCACATTATGAATTTTTATGTTTATTTTGTCTCCCTATAAAAATTGAATAATATCACCTGCATTCAAAAAATGTGATTGAACAATAAGGGTTCTAAAAGAAAATAACTGGTTTAATTATACACTGATTAGCCGAAGTAGTGATTTGTATACTGAGATACTCCTCTTCAATAAAAAATTGGATGGCAGAGATGGGGTCACCCATTATTAAACCTTTTTAGCAGACGATATGTACCTTTTATCAACCATTATTCAAAATATCAATGGTGTCATAGCTAATGAGTGTTTCAATTCTAGTCACAATTGTGTCATTAACTTAAGTTTTTGTGAACATTGAAAATGAAACGAATTCCAATGGTGTCAAATAAATATGGATGTCTATCTAAATGGAAACACTTTCCACTCATTGATCATTTTTATCATGATTGTACTTCTCGCGTTCATTCATATGAAATATTGGATATTTTGACCATTGATGAAGCCAAATTGGTTTCGCGAGAAAATTTTATTAACCATAGAAGACGATATAATATCGATCAGTTTAGAAATAATTATATAAATAGTTTTAATAATATTAATATTCCAGAAATTTTGAATATTAGAGAAATTATACACATTTGGAATTAGAGAGAGAAATTGAGTATTAATACCATTTGGAAGGTAACCACTAATAAAAATGGATTTTACCATGTGAGAAACATTAGTGAGAACTGTGTACCTATAGAGATAAAAATAATTAATTGGGAAACAATCAACACATGGTTCACTATCAGTTTTCATGCCAAATACAGTACATTTAATAAAATTATCAATAGGAACACTAGTTAAAAAGTTATTATCATTGTCTACAATAATGAGGGGATTGATATCAGTATTTATTTCCTGATGAAGATTAGTTCCATTAATAATGTTATTAAAATGTGTGACAACAAGATTGGATAAGGCTTCCTCATTATCAATGATGTTATCCCCATCTTTAATAATAGTATTGTCTTTTCTAGATTACCATTTTCTTTGCAGATCATTGTAATAATTAGAGTCTATTTTTCTATCATTAAGATAATTATTTTTCAAGGCATTATTACAAATGTTACCATTTAATTTAAGAATGGTTCTTCACTTAGTTATATGAACAATTTCATGAGTCAAATCGATAAAAATATTATAGTTTTTTGAATCCACCTCAATTTGGTTGAAAGCGTTTTCTAGGGATTTAATTTCCAGATGAGATTGATTAATTCATCTCCCATTCCTATATTTTTGCATTTTTTAGAATTTATAGTTCCATAATATTGCTAAAGGAATAATTGTTAATTTTAATTAAATTAAATGTATCACTGAAAATATTATCAAAATCTGCTACCATGGACCATGAATTATTAAATATAAAAGGATAGAGTATTTTGGAGTCTCTAATGGTGAGGAACACTAATACAGTATGATGAACCAAAATATAGTCTACGAAAAGTAATAATGGAGACTGTATTCCAAATATAAAGAGTTTGGATGTTCTGAAATATTTATATAGTTTAATAGTCATGATATTATTATTATTCCTCCTATAATAAGTATATATAGAACCAACATGATTAAAATCAAATAGGTTTTTGTCTTCCATACAATTTTTAAACTCCTTAGATAATAAAATTGAGTGTGAGGGTCCCATATTTTCACTAGGTCCAGGAATATAATTGAAATCTCCAATAATGATCCATGAGGATTGAATAATGTTGTTTATCTAATGATATGTGATTCCCAAGATATCATCTTTCATTGTATCAATTATTTTCTAAAAAAAATACAAAATAGGTGAGAGATCTGTAGAGACAGATCACATTTAATGGATTGATAATGGATATTGTACATATGATCATTACATAAAGAGGCATGAGAAGACACCAAAAGCGAGTCAGAGGATCTATTTTAAGATGAAACACCAATTAGTTGTAATTATATTTTTATGAAATTATATCTAGAATCATAATTAATTTTAGGAACATATATAGAAAAAGTCATTGGTTTGTGAGAAGATAAAAATATTTTTGAGGTAATGATAGTTTCATGGATTGAAATACCATAATAATTCTAAACCAAAATATTCATTTATAAATAATTTTTTCATTGAGCCACAGTTTTTTAGCTCATAATGATTTCCCCCTTGTGGATCTCATAAGAGGCTCGATAGATTTCTCCTCGACCATGGGTGAATTATTGTCCTTCAATTACATGAAATATTTAGGGGATATAACATTGTCTTTTTTTACATGTTAGATTTCCTCCCTTATTTTTTTACATTTCACCAATGAATTTTTAATTTTTAATTTTTTTTCATCATATTGTATATGGTTTGTGTTTTCATAAATATCTTTTTTCGTTGAATTCATCCAATATGATATTTCATTGGATTCATCATCGTCAATTTTTCTGTTGTGATGTGTCGGAGATCCTCATCCATGTTGTACATACAATGCATTGGTTTAATGAATTATTTCTTGTGCTCATATGAATATGGAGGACCTCTTGAATGGAAATAGGAAGTTGGATAGTCATGGTTAGGGGAGGATCCAAAGGCATGTGGTTTTTAGTAACCTATTGATATATAATGCCTTCTATTGTAGCATAAACAATATCATAAATGGTGGCAGTGGATTTCAATATTAAATCTGTAGAGGTAAGAAGTGCTTAAAGTCTGCCACCATTGGTTACAGAAGACAGATGGTCCAAAATTAGGACCTGAACATTATCGATATATCATATAATTGAGTCCTTAATAGGTTGGGAAATATCATAGTCTTCTTGCACAATCATCCGGAGAGTGGCCAAAAACAAAGATGATATTTACTTAGATAAACCATGTTCATCTCTATCAATATCTTCCCTTTCTTCAATTTTATCCCATGATTTCCTAGTGGTTTATTTAAGAATGATGGGTTACCAGATTTCATTTTACATTTTCAAAACATTTCTATTATGGTTTGGGTTTCTCTACAGATTGATTTTGTCCCTCTTCCTTCTCTTAACACTAGTCCATTACATTTTAGTATTAGGATATAAATTCTACATTAAAACACTACAACTCATAATAAATTTTCATATGATCATGTAGTAAACAAAAAATGGCGTAAAATGCCAATAATATATCCTTACCTCTTCCAAATAATAATTTCAAATGCACTAACAATAGGATGTTTTGTTACAAGATACATATCATCCATGACTCATTCCTAAAGACCCAAGTGACCATTCAAGGATCATTGATCAATTTTTAATTTTTATCCTATTCCACATGTGAGATCATTCAATATTATTGTGGGCCAAAAACCCAGATACGAAAATGAAAAAGAAAGAAAATATGATCCTTAGAGTTTCCATGTGTAAATGTTTTAAATGAAGAGTCCCTTGTATATATATAAATAACTCCATGATTCAACTGGATGCTACCATATTAACAAACATGGTATAATTCCCCTTGATATTGATTTATTATGTGAACAAACCTTTTCTAAATTTGAATGATTTTCCAATTGCTTGATACCCAATAATGGGAAATATGTTGTTTGAACATATAATCTCCCCCCTTTTATTCACCAATATGATAACAGAATCCACTAATGATAGAGTAAAAATACATTTTGTACCTCTAATGATGTTCTTCTAGATTAGTATCTACATTAAAGACTCCATCATCTAGTTTATCAAACATTAGCAGTATCGTTGGAGAAGGTATGTAAAGATCTAAGCCCGTGAGAGCATCCATGAAGGATATACCATTGATTACATGGTTTGAATATTTAATGAAATATTTAAGGAGTATTTATCTTCTTATATAATAGGAGAAGTTTTCTCAAATCATCTCCCCCAAGAAGTATCAAAAGATACAATATAGAACCAGATCTATCTCGCCCAAATATAAACATAACCCATATTCATTAATGTTGGGATAGTGAATCAACCATTTGTGATCCATTCTTGAAGCCTCAAAACTGACAAAGTTTATTTCTTTCTTGATACTTTTTGAATGACCAGCTAAATTCTTATAAGTACCAGTTGGTTTAGTTACTATATATTAGATTAAATCTTTTTACTATGAATATTTCAAAAAATACTGATAAAGTTGATATTTATATGACGTAAGAGATGAATATAGTATTCATGGTTGTATATTGTTCCCATTATCATCACCTTAGTGAAATTTTTAGTGGAGCACCATGGATGAATAAAATGTGGAAAATCAGTGAATGTGTGGTGGAGGATGTTCTTGGAAGCATGTATAACAACCCTTCCCTTTAATACACACATAAACATGATTTATTACATAAACTCTTCACTTGATACCACATGGACGATCTATAGGTCTTCTGTATTTGGGGATTAGGAACATTATATATCAACATAAAACATGAAACACAAAATATTTATTGAAAACATCATTTACATGACAACTACATTCCCACATACATAGCATTGCATTGGATAACCTAAGGGAAGACATAAGAAAAGGATGAGATATAAATCCCATTAATGAAATAAACAAGGAATGACATGAGTAATACAATACATGTTAGAAAATTGGATTATCAATGTAGCACAAGATAAAGATGAACATAAATGTATGATTAATCATGATAAACATAACATAGAGATGTGGCAACAACACCTAACATGGAATTATCATGATCCAAGGATAATTGCACATACAGAATGAGTAAACCCTCATTGCACCTAGAAAACTAGTAAACCATCATTTAACATTAATTAGAGCTAGTAAACACCCATTTCACTTGATGTTTCGTCATAATATAGTTCACACAATGCATTGGATCTCTATCAGGGCACACCCTTCATAAAAATTTCATTTCATGCATTAGTGTGGACCATGGATCATAAAACATGGATTCATCATAATTTATTCAACGATAATGGAATATGTAATTAATATTGGAAAATATATAATCAATAATTAAATGTGCATAAAGTTGAATATCCTTGATAGATAAATGGGCTTGGTATTCAATACACGTTATCATTTTCCTGGAAAAACACAGTGCAATTTTGGCAACATAACAACATGAGATAAGAATTTATTAAAATGGTTGATGAGAGATGAAGTGTATTTTCATCATATTTACATGAAATTTAAAGAATGGGAGTAATATAGATACATGTTAAAACAATTTTAATTTAATTTAGATTCATAATAAAAAATAATTTCTTGAATGTTAATGAGGAGAGGGAAATTCCTTAATGAATTTTGGTATAGAGACAGGTGTACATGGAAGGATTTAATGAGAGAGAAAGTGGTGTCTCAACATATTTACATGAAATGAATAGTAATGGGGGCGGGGGTCATATAGATAGATGTACCAACATATGTAATGGAATTTACATTCGTAATACAAATGAATTGTGTGAATGTAAATGAGGAGAGGGAAATTTTTATGAAATTTAGGCATAGTAAAAATTGTACATGGGATGAATTAAATAGAGATAAATTGGTCTACCGTCATTAAAACATAAATAGGGAAGTATGGTTGAGTTTTAAAATCATACCCCAACATTTAGAATTGAAAATAAAAGGACTTAATAATATTAAGAAACACGAATAAAATGAGAAATGAAGGAATCCCTTACTTGGAAGTTTGATCTCAAAGGGAAAGTTGGGGAATGAGGGAGACTTCATGGGATATTGGGTGCCTTGGAAGGATTATAGAGAGAGGAGGGAAGAATTTAGACAAATTCAAATGTCTTTGATTGATGAGGAAGTGGGAGCATGTGTGGGTTTATATAGGAAAGGATAAGAAATTCATTATTATTTTGTTTTGGGACACCTCACATTAAACTAATCAAAACCACCAACCAGGCAATGGTTTGTTCCGTTTTTTCGAAATGGGAGTAGAAAAAAGTATATTATAATTCTAATGGCATATCTTCTTAAAATAATATGGTTTCATATCTGAAGGTGAGTCAAAATCTCAAGGAAAACAATTTAAAATGCTAAAATGTTTTATATGTCTTGGAGGGTCCACTAAATGATTTTACAATAAATCAAACAAAACCAAAATCACATGAATTTAATGTTAAAACATATATTGACTGAACATAATTTTAATTTTACTTTATTACATCACTATTGGGTCATTATGATGTCATAAAACACATTATATGTTTAAACAGTATTTAATTTTTAACCAAAAATTCGATTATGTCAGAAAATTATGAAAAATTTGCGGTTGGATAATTTCGACATCCTGATTCCAAAATAAATATTTGATATTATCAAAGAAATTCTAAATATGTGATTTTTTAGTTTTAAAATATAAATAGACATTTATCAAAAATTCATGCATTTTGAAAAAAACAACTTTCAAAACATAATAAAAAATATAATTGCATTAATAAAAGTATATGATCATTTATATTTAATAAAATTTAAATTATTAATAATATTATACTTTTTAAAATATTATGTAATTAAAAATTCCATTAATTCATCAAAAAATATTTCATTGTTGAATATTTACTAAAAATATTATTGGTGCTTTAAAAACAATTTATAATGTATCAATAATAAATTGAATGTATAATCATTATTATGTTAAAAAATTTAGAAATTCATATTTGTTATGTCTTGTTACATAAACCCTTATAAAAACCACATAAGACTGAGGGGTAAGGTGTTCGATGGTGATATATTCTTGGGGTGACTTGGATAACATCTCTCAAGTGGTAATATCTATTAATATTCATTTCACCCGTAGTTGGTTCTACTCAAGACTAACATGTTCTAGCTCGGATTCGTCTTGGTCTATAGAAATTCCCAATGACACCACCTCCTTTCTAATCTCCCACAGAGGGGATTCATACCGGACATGTCTACAGTATGTGTACATCGCTTCTTCTGTCTATGTTCAATGGATTTGTTAAATTCATATATTTTTATTATTTATTTGAACATTATTCAATGGCTATTTTTTAAATGGTATCAACTCTTAACGAGGTTTTAAAATCCAAAACAAAAAACAAAATAAGTGCATATGTTTAACATAACTATAAAAAGCTATTTTAATGAATCATGATGAATTTTCATTAATAAATTTTTGGGTCATTACAATATTCCCCCTTTAAGAAATATCCACCTAAATATTTCCTTTGGAAACAATAAAATAGATGTGGGGTAACTCTTCTTAATTTCTTCCTCCAATTCCCATGTCACTTTTTCAAACATATGGTTTCACCACAACACCTTGAAAAAGGGAATTGTCTAATGCGAAGACCTTTTTCTCCATTATCTATGATATTCAATGGTTCTTCATCATAAGAAAGATCATCCTCTAATTGTACTTCCTATGAAAATTTTACATGTGAAGTGTCTGGTATGTACATTTTTATAAGAGATACATTAAAGACATAATGTTCTTTTTCCATGGTAGGTTGAAGTGCTAGCCGATATGCCACAACCCCAACACGCTCAAGAATCTCAAGGGGGACAATGTACGTAGTAATAAACAAACATTTCATTACAATCCTCATGACCTTCATACATAGAGATATGAGTAGAAACACCATGTCTCTATATTTTAACTCAAGGTCTCATCGAAAATTATCTGCATATCATTTCTATTGACTTTGGGCTTATTTGATATGTTGTTGATTGGTTTACACATTTTCCTCCTTCACATCGACCATTTCTGGTCCTATAAGCATATGCTCACCGAATTCTTCCTAATTTGTTGGTGTTCTTCACTATTTCCCATAATGATCATATTATGGGGCCATTCAAATTCTTGGGTGGAAACTATTATTGTTGAAGAATTCAACTAGAAAAAGATGTTGGTCCCATATTTATTTGAAGTCCATCAAACATGATCTTAACCAATTCTATTGTTTCAGAATACTTTTATCATATTGTATATTATTTTAAGGATGATAGGCCTTAATGATGTACAGTTCGTTGCTTATAGAATATTGGAGACATCTCCAGAACATCGAGTTTAATCTCATATCATGATCATATATAATATATAGTTGTACTATATAAATCCAAAGAACTTATTTGATGTAAATACATGATATCTAATATAATGATAATTTCTCTAAAATCGAGATAAAGTGAGCTATATTCTTTAGATGATCCACAATAAACCATATAGAATTGTTTTCTATGGATTCTATTGGATGTATAGTGACAATATCCCTGGTATTGTTTTCCAACTTCAATGTTTGTATAGATAATGGTTGCATCATCCCCTTAGACGGTTTCCTCTCATCCTTCATCTGTGTACACACCTAGCACATTGATGTATATTCAAAAATCTCCATTTTCATATTGTCCCACCAAATGTTTCTTGGAGATCACAATACATCTTTGTGATTCTCGGGTGAATAGAGAATGATGAGCTATGTGCATCATTCTGATGCTTCTTCTTTATCTTTCTATCAGATGATACACATAATCGTGACCCAAATCTCACCATTCCATCCTTGTCATCCTTGAACTCTAAGGATATCCCATTTCTAATAGCTTCCACACTTTTCATAATTTCCACATCTTTTAATTGATCATCCATTAAAGTTTCAAAACATTCTGGTTGAGAAACCATTTGTGAAAGGATTGATGATGTTACCTTAATTATGATTCCCATGCCCATTTTCATCAAATATACGAATATGAGATCCTTTTAAATTCTCATCAATGATATAATTTCTTGGCCCTTAATATATATATCTTTTTCCACCATGTATGCTTTCCAAGGGTGGTAATGGATTGAGCAATAATAATCATCAATCCTCTCAAACCATCTTTGAGGGCACATATTCCACTCTTTTTGTGTAAATATATACATGAGCCTTTTTGGATCCTTGTATTTTTTACACTTTCCTATAAAGCAGTAATACCGCCAAATTACTAATGTGGAAATCACAAAAACCAACTCAATAAATTGTGTTGGATAATTCTTTTAATGAAAATTCAATTTCCTTGAAGCATTGACAATGAATTTGTCATTTTTCATCAACACAAAGCATATTCCCTTCTTCAAAGCATCACTGAATACCATAAAATGTTCTCCACTTGTGGGTAATGTGAGCACGAGAACAGTGATAAGCCTCCTCCTCTACTCCATGATGATTTATTCTCATTCATAACTCCATGAAAACTTTACTCCCTTCTGAGTTAACTTGGTTTGTGGGTTGGACAATATTTCAACATTTCTCACAATCTGTCAATAATATCCATCTAACCCCAAGATGCATCAATTATCAGTTACTGATGTTGGCCTCGACCATCCCTCTATTGAAACTGCCATCAAGGGATCCAATGATATCCCATTTCTTGTGATGATATGGACCAAAAATGAGACCTACTTCTACCAGAACTCACACATACTATATTATTCTTTGATCTTCTCCATTAACAATTTCTCCAGTACATTTATTAGTTTCTCTTTATTATCCTCCTTCGTTTTGGTTTATTCTATTATATCATCTATAATGAATAACTCAACATATTCGAGGTAATTTTTAAAGAATAAATTATTCTTGTCCATGAAGACTGCAGGAGAAATAGTAAGTCTTAAAGTAATTACTATTAATTAATACTTCTTATATCTTGTAGAAAAATAAGTCTTAGGGAAATCTTCCATCTTCACCCTTACATGATAATATCCCAACAAAAAATCTATCATAGAGAGGTATTGTTCTCTGTGAATGTCATCAAACAGGTAAAAAATTAGTATAATGGGTTACTTGTTCATTATAGTGATTTTTTAAGCTCGTGATAATTGATGGCAATGAACATTTACCCATCCTTCTTCTTCACGAAGAGGACTGGTGCACTACATGGTGAAGCACTTGGTTGTATAAACCATGTACCCATATTCTCTTGTTGTTGTTTATTCACATCCTCAAGAACCACCGTAGCCATTTTATCCAATGTCTTGGATATTGGCATCGCCCTAGGTATATGATCAATTGAGAATTCAACATGTCTTCTAGGAGGAATACCAGAATATTCCTTGGGAAACACATTAGTGAATTTTCTCATAGTAGGCATATGTTGAAGGATGGTTACCTCCTTAGACTCAATAATTAGAGACAGATATTAAATCTCATAGGGAAATAATATCCATACTTGAGAATAAGGATCTAAATAAGATTCAACTATTTTCCATTCACTTGTAAATAATTGGTGGTCAATTCTCTACATGGAGAGTGATTTCACACTCATGGATATTTATGTTTGCTATATATAATGAAATCCAATCCATGAAGATAATTTCATATAATTCCCCCAGAGGGAGTATGATGAGATTCTCCAAGAATTTCAATCAATCAAATATGACAGTGGAGGAGTTATATTCAGGGTATGCAATGATTTCCCCATTTATCATACTCACCAACATATTTACTTATAATATTTTTTGCGGTGTTTGGATTGTTCTACTAAACTTTTGTGATATAAAAGAATTCATAGAACCTGAACCAAAAAGTACTTTTGTGATTATTGAATGAATAACTAGAATAACTGTCACCAATTAGTTTTTATGGTTATCATCAATGGTAGTAATGGAAATATCTCATCCTTGATGTCTTGGAGGTTGTTGGTAGCCCCAAAAAACAATTGGCTTATGGAAATGATTTTCAAGGTGTCCCATTTCATTGTAGATGATGAAATGAGAAATATGTTGAGATTCGAATGAAGTGTTCCCCTCCTCTATTGTAGCTATGTGATTATGTTTCCAATAGTTAATAGTTATGTTCCATTATCCTCAACACCTAACACATTTCCACACCCCCTTTTGGATATTTCGAGGGTGTTTAATTCCCCACCTTAGGCAAGTGGGGTGTTTGATTTTCATAGCAGCATTGGATTTATCCATAAAACCCCTAGAATTGAAATCCTCCTTATGCTTCATTTCCCCATGATACAGCTGAGATTCTTCATTCCCCATTTCAACCTAGAGAGCAAATCAGACAATTTCCTCATAGCTATCGAAGTCATGGATCACCAAGGATTTCCCAGGATAGGTTTCTCCCCATCAAAGAAGTGGACATCCTTGCATTTGGGGGTAACGACAATTCCTGTGGTGTATTGTGCTAGCCTTGTGATGTTTTCCTCATATTCTCCAATATATTTTTCATATTTTTGTTTGAGGGAAAGGAATCCCCTTTCCATCTTATGTCAGTGGGTGCGTAGAATATATTTATTGGAAATCATTTTTAGGAAATCATTTTATTTCAATGCCTCGATCTCTTCCACAAGATTTTTTTTATTGATCAATGTCCCACATTGATCTGATTCACCATCCATACCATAAGTAGAAAGAAAAACCTTATCTTGTTCAGAATATTGAAGGATGAATAAGTTCATTTCAATAGATTTGAAAAATATTTCTCTGATTGAGGGATCATATGATCTATTAATAGTATAAGGACTTTGTCTCTTGAAGCTCTTGATAATAACTTTTCTTTCTTATGGGGGATGAATGTTCCTATTGACCCATGTTTCTATTCAAATCATGAGTTAAATCAAAGAGTATCATAAAAAAAAAATTGATTCCTGCTCCCATTGTATTGGACATCGAATTAGAATAACCATCACATGGATCTTCAAATCTGTTGTTAGCCCGAGTCCTCCTATTACCAGCCTTTCGCTATAATAAAAGGAAACTTGGGGGTAACACCTAAAGGGTAATCCCAAGACCAAACTGGATGACTTATAAATTTATCTTATTTACTTAACGTATAATATTCAATCAATGTTATCCATGATATACATTCTATCATGTATTCTTAGAGGAATTTATTTAATTTCGTTAATAATTGTTTATACGAAGCTTGTTAATTTATAAAATCATATCCCCCAGGAGTTTCATAACCAAGAGGGTAGCATGGAATGTAATCATGTACAAGGATACCCCGAGTGAATCCCAACACTCTTTGTTTGATCTTTCACTCATTGGTACATATGTGCCCGATCCTCCTCTAACTGCTCGTATCTAGACATGGATGTATTTTCTAGATAAAACATTTAAGAAATACTCAACAAAACATAGGGTCTTTTTTATACATATTCTAGTCTCTAAGGCTTCAATATGGTTTTCAAATCCTAATACCAAAAATAACTAAACATATCTTCTAATAAAAACTATGACTACCCGAATCTTTATTACACACATAAACAAGATGTTTTACATAAAATATTAACATTATACAACATGGAATTTAGAATGGGGTATTGTCTTTTAGGATACAGAAAATTTTATGACAACATAAAACATGAAACAAAATATCTTTATTGAAAACATCCTTTACATTAAAACTGCATTCATTAATACTTAGAATTTCATGGGATAACACGGGGACATGCATAAAAAAGGGTGAGCTATAAAGCCCTATAAGGGAATAAATTTTGAATAACTTTAGAAATATTTTTCATGTTAGAAGACATTCATATCAATGAAGACAAGGAGATACATGACCATAAAGGCATGATAAGTCCTGATAATCACAACATGGATATGTGGCATCAACATTTAACATGGAATTATCATGAGCCAAGCCTCATTGCACATGGAGGATGAGTAAACACTAATTTAACTTTAATATGAATGTGTATACACCCATTTCCCATGAAATATCATGACACTATACTTTACCAAATGAATTGGATAACTATCAAGGGACATTATTCTTAAAATTTTCATTTCATTCATAAATGTGACATAGGGATCATAATCCATGGATTCATCATTATTCATTTCGTGATAAAGGAATGTGGAATTCATACATGAATCTCTATAATCAATAAGTAAATGTTCACCAAGGTGAATACCCTTGATAGATAAATTTTCATGGTATTCACTACATTATGACTTTGGCTTGGAAAAACGCGGTATAATTTTAGGAGCAAAACGATGTGGCATAATAATTCACAAAAATGGTTGATGAGAGAGAAAGGGGTATCTCATCATAATTACATGAAATGGACAGTAATGGGGTCATATAGATACATGTCCATAAAATTATAACTGATTTCATATTCATAATAAAAATTAATTTCTTAAATGTAGATGATGAGAGGGAAATTCCTTAAGGAATATCAATATAGTGACAGGTGTACGTGGATGGAAAAAATTAGTGAGAAAGAGGTTTCTAATTATATTTAAATGAAACGTAATTTAATATTGTCATATAGATACAAGTCCCAATATATATAATGGAATTTAGATTCATAATACAAACAAATTACTTGAATGTAAATGAGGAGAGGGAAATTCCTTATAGAATTTTGACATAGTAACAGGTGTACAAGGGAGGCATTAATTTTAGAGAAAGAGGTTTCAATTCATTAATAAATAAAAAGGGATGTATGTTGGAGGAGAGAAATCATAACCCAAAAATTATAATGGAATATTAAAGCACATAACAATATTATGAAGAATGGATTAAATTAGAGAGGAATGAATCCCTTACTTGGAAGTGTGATCCCAAAGGATTGGGAGGGGCTCGAGAGAGGATTCCTTGGACATTGGGGCGCCTTGGGAAGATTATAGATATAGGATGGAGGAGGTTTGAAGAAAACCAATTGATTTAAGTGAAGTGGATGTGGGATCATGGGTTGGTTTACATAGGAAAGTTGAAGGAATTATTTATTATATAGGATTGGGACACCTCACATTAAACTAATAAAAACCTCATACTATCCCATGGATTATTCAAGTGGTTATTTTCCAAAGGGAAGTGGAAAAAAATTCTTTATAAGGACAATGTCCTAATGTATTTAAATAATTGGGTTTCTTATGTAGAGGTGAGTCACACTCTCAGGGAAAACATTTTAAAAAGATAAAATGTTTTATAAGTCTTGGAGGGTCCACTAAATATTTGAAAAATAAATTAAACATCCCAAAAAGCACATTATAATAATGTTAAAAAAATGGCAAAAAAATAAGTTTATAATATTTTATTACATCACTATTAGGTCATTATTATGTCATGAGAAACTTTATATACATAAACGTTATTTAATTTTTACCAAAAAATTTGACTATCTCAGAAAATTATGAAAACATTACCATTGGATATTTTAGACAATCTGATTCCAAAAAAATACTCAATTTATCTAACTAATTTTATAAATATGTGAATTTTTACTTTTAAAATAAAGATCAACAATTATTGAAAATTCAAGGGTTTTGACAAAAATTACATTCAAACAATAATAAAAATTTCCATTGCATTCAAAAAATTATATGATCATTTATATTTAATAAAAATTAATATAATCATAAGAATTTTTTATTAAAATATTATTTAATTAAAAAATCTGATAATTCCTCAAAATAAATTACTTAGTAGAATATTAACTAAAAATACTATTTGCGCATTGAAAACTATTTACAAAGTTACAATATTAAAATGAATGTATATTCCTTATTATATACAAAAATATTGCACATATTCATAGTGGTATGTTATGGTAACATAACTCCTTGTAAAACACACATAAGACCGACGAGTATGTTGTGCGATAGTGACTGACTATTTGGGTGGCTTTGATAACATCGCTCAGGTGGTGAAAACAATTAACTTCCACTTATCCCTCATTCAGTTCCACTCAAACATAATGCGTTCAATATAATCTTGGGATTGATCAAGAGATAATCCCAATTATGCCACCTCCATTCCGAGCTACGAATAATAGGCTTCATATTGGGCATGTCTACTAGATGAGGCCATTACGTCTATTGTTTGAGTAAATTGGATTTGTTAAAGACCAATATTTATAGTAATCATGTTATCAATGTTCAACCGCTATATTAGAAACAATTAAAACTCATAATGGAATTTTAAATTCCAAAACATAAAATTAAATAAGTGTATACATTTTACATTACCATGAGAAGGACATTTAAATAGACAAATTGGAATTTTAATTAATGAATTTTTGGGTCGTTACAGCATGCCTCATGGGATGCTTTATTTGTTGCTAAATTTTTTAATTCACTTTATATCAGTGTGGAATTTCTAGACATACATGAAGTTCTAATACATTACCTACAATGTTATGAAATAGTTGTAGAAATTATGTTCATATGTAACAATTATATCATTATATATCTACACCACAAATGTTTTTCCAATCAACTACTCCAAAGGCTAGTATGTTAAATTTAGATGCTGCTATGACTATAGAGAACATGTTATAGGGATTAGTAGTGAAGGAAATTTACATGGTTGATGAGTTTTGGATGGATGTAGATATTGTTCTGGTGCCAGCGAGTGGTAATGTCTTTATTACATCTTATATAGTGATTACATTATTTGACAATAGGGATTCATACAAGATTATATCAGGTAGTTTATTTATAATGAATATAACATTATTGAAAATCATTTAACATGTTTGGGATTAAACGACAGCTCTTGGTATGAATAAATATAATATTTTTTTTGACGTTTTGGTCCCCAACTAGTCTTCATTTCATTATTAGTCTTCTAATTTATTTTTTCTATATGGATTTGTTTGAAATCATCATCTGGTATGATCAAAATATTTCTTATTAGGTTGAGGATGAATCATACCATAATGTTATCTTATTCATTTATACCAATAGTTTCTCGTAGTTGTTTTAAGAAGACTTGGATCCATTTTATGGTCATGAAGAACCTTACTACAAAGAGGTCAGGATTCTTTTTTATACTGAATCAGTTATTTCTAATAGACATTGTTCTATTTTTTATCCTCCAACTAATTTTTGATTGTTACATGATGTTTTCCAAATTTTATCTTCTTAGTTAATATATAGAGGAAAGTATAGTTAATTAATGAAATGGGGTTAGGAAAACATACGATTTTGATAGCTTCTTATCCTATAGAACTGTCGAAGATGAAAAATATCAGGATTCAATTTTATGATATAGTGGTGAAGGGTTTTTTCACAATATTTTATTACGATGTGCACCCCAAATGCTCTTTTCTAAAACATAACATATTTTTCTCTGATTAGGTTTGGGAATTTTGGAGATAAATTTTGAAACAATTAAAAAAATTTATCCATTGCCACATGTGAATGATTTTTTATTAGATAATGGGTCCTAAGAGTGTTTTCATGGGTTATATTTGCTTAAGTTTTCATTATCTAATTGTTTATTAGTCTGATATGTTTTATACGGATTTCAAGAGTATGTATAAAAGTTATGTATATAATGGGATTTTGTTTCGTGTCACTAATAATCTAGTAGTTTTTATGAATTTTCACAATTGAATATTCCATTAGTAACTTGACACTTTTTGGTAAGTGTTTTTGGATGATAATTTGGGTTGTTAAATATCTAATCTCGAGCATGAGCATTATATGAGTTATGTTATGAAATTCAGATGATGCATCATTTGTTTGTATGTATTTAAAAATTAAACATATGTATTCAAGAAGATATATCTATAGGTTATATGTTTATATATAATTTATTATTAGTTGATCTTAATAGGGTAATTTCAGTTTAATAAATGTTAGAAACGTTGGATTTCATTATTATTCAGTGCTTCCTCAATATTGTTGGAAAACAATGATGGATTTTCATGAAGATACCACACATTACATCACATTTTAATTTATTTTAATTGGAATGTAGAAGATTATACATTGGATGAAATGTATTAATCTTCTTTTTGAAGAGTAGATAATATTTCTGACATCCGCTATAATACCGATCTCACATGAGTCTGATATGGGTAATGTGGATTTCAGGGATGTTTCTAGATCTAGATTGGGTTTCATAAAAATGAAGCATCCTCATGTGGTTTCTTATGAATATCATAAGGATAAACTACATGATATATTTTTGTAAACTCATAATAAATATATTTCTTTAGTTATAGTTATATTTATATGTTGGATATTTTTCGTGGGATAAGATCAATATTTTTTTAACACAACAGGTTTTAATTTATACTCTATATAATATAAATAAATAATATAAAGATTTTCTTGGTGGAATACCATTTTATTTGTGAATATTATAACACCTATACACAAGGTAGTGGGAATGTAATTTTATATTCTCTTATATTGAATGTTTACTCTGAAGCAATTTTGGATTTGAAGGAATAGTTAAAATTTATGGGGTATTTTTCTTAGTTTCAACTAGATAATCATGAGAATATTTGATGGATGGTTTTGAATAGTATTTATTTATCATAAAATCATCATGTGCCTATTTACAGATTCATTCATTATACTACTTGCCTAGAAAAATTATAATAAACCTTCTATGGTTGGGAGATTGTTTTTTGTTGGTCTATATCTTTAGATGGTATTCTCATTTTGAGGGATCATTTTGTCATCCCAATATTGTAGAGGAGGTCATTTTTTGAGTAATAGTCATTGTTATTCAATAAATTATTATATCAGATATATGAATATTTATTATGACATTATACATTTATTATGTTGGCTGATTATAATGCTTGACATTGTGGATTATGTGTCATGCTGCCAAACATTCCAACAAGTTAATGTAGAGCATCTAGAACCATATCCTTTTAATAATCCTATTCTAGTAACGGTTGTGAAAAGGGGTGAGGTATCCATTGAAATCATATTTATATTATATTTGACTCCTGGAGGGTGTAATTATAATTGGGTTGAAATAGATCAATTGACAATGTTACACATTTAATTTTGAAAAATGAATGCACAAATTTTAATGATCATGGTAAGATGTAAATGTAGGAAATTGATATTTCACATGATTTTGTTATATATATGTATTCTAAATTTACATTAAGATTATAGACGAATATATATGATGTGATGGGGACTCAATTCTAATTTTTAATAACATAACATCGATAGACATATATTCAGAGTGAGCATGGTATTCACAACATGGAGGATATTGTAATGACTCATTCAATAGTTGTCCAGAGATAGTTCCATAAAATATTACATTATAGTAGAATAATAATCATATACTAATTATTTTTTTGGATTTTTTGAATCGTAGATGAGATAAATGATACCAATTTTACATTGGGAAAATAAAATATTCAATAATGATAGAAAAATCCTAGTATCCTTGAAACTCATTCCAGTAATTTATCTACATATATTGGGGAAATGAAATAATGTAAGAGTGATAAAAATGAATAATAAGGATTAATTAAAGTTGAATGTTGAAAAAATAACAAATATATAATCATCACAGTATGATAAATGAGTAAACCACATTATAAATAATATATTAATTTATCATAATATGGATTGAAACAACTATGTTCAGATAATACAATTTATGTAATCACTTGAATATGAAAATTGACAACAGAAATTATAAAAAATAAATTAATAAAATGGAATAAAAATTATTACAAAATTCATAATGTTGGACATATAAACAATCATATACATTCCTCAATATATTTATTGTCGAGACTAACCAATAACATAGATTAAGACTCCAGGTAGAAACCCATATGATTTTGACAATGGATTTGTCTCAAAAGAATACTGATGAATTAAGGGGATTACATTAAAAGGGCCCCAAAATTTTTTATATTTGTCATAAACATTCCCCATATATTTCATAGTTAAAAAATAATAATAAAGCATTTTCCTTATCGAATATCATTATATAGAAAAGGATAATAATTTGGCAATTTTTCACCAAAATGTACTATAACATTATATGTAAAGCCCATTTGTAAAAATGGTATTTGATTTATGAAATAATAATAAGATAATAAAATAACACTTATATTAATATAGATTTTATTCGTAGTGAATAATTTTTACAATGAAGATATCATTTCCATAGAAATTTAGAAATCATTAACGGACGTGAGATTGTTTGATAACTTTTACCCCTTTAAAATTTTCATGTCAAATCAACTTGGATGAAATAATTCGAAATGGAATATAAAATAACACATAAATTGAATTAATCATGATATTAAATGTCATAGGAGAATTATATATCCCACAGTAATTGGAATTTTTCCATTACAACAAATAAAAAATTGTGTAATGTAATTTTAGATAAAATCCCTTAACGACTTTGTACATTTTGAGTTATAGACATTATGAATGAGAGAATAAAAAACTTATAAGTAAAATAAAATATTTTCACAATAATAAACATAATATAAATACAATATTACTATATACCCAACACAAAATAAATTATTCTGGAATATGACATTTGTCTCATGATAGTAAAATGTGAGAGAAAAATTGCATACTATAGGATTTCTATTGGTTGAATTCTCAACAAACTATTGTATAATTGTGTTATGAATATTATTAACATATAAAATTACAATATTAAATTTTATAATATCATATATTATCCTTTTAAAACATATAATCATCTGTTTGTTAATAATCAGTGATTATTATAACGATTCCATGTATAAACTTCCATGTTTTTCTCATATGTTTTAATTGTTTTTTTGTTCACATTTCATTGATAATTATTTCATAATTTCAATAATGGAATAAATTATTTAAATATTATATATAATCACTATATATACATTTATGTTAGTCCATAAAATTTTATGATAATAAATGGTACACGTCATTCATGGAGACGGTAGGTGGTACGTAGACAATAAATTTCTTTCCATATGATCTTCATTTTTAAAGCATTAAAAGTAAATTATATACAAATATTATCATTAGAATATCATTTAATTTAAAAATATATCTAATATTTTTATTAATACCATAATTTATATTCCATGTAATGAATGAATGAATTATATATTCTCACGAGGCGATAGTCTAGTTAAAACAGAAGGGACACTATAATATTCCCAAAAAATGTAATGAATGAATTTATGTGTAATATAATAATTAAATAATATAGTAACATTAAAAATATAAAATATAACAAATATAATTTAAAATTCTATCATTATTCCTAACATTTAATTTCTTTAATGGAATAATGAACGACATCAGTTCATGAGGCAGTAGTCTACCATCACACAAATTTGGATTTTATTACAAATTTGATTGATGTGTGTGAAGTAGTTTATATTAATAATTACATAAAATTTTAAAAATACTAATTATAACAATATTATAGTATAATAACGGTTAATATATATTAAAGGATGTGGATAAGAAAGTAAAAAAATTTATATTAGAAGAACATTTACTCTTCTTTGAGTATCCTCCTTAGTTTTCTCACTTAAACCCTCAATGTTTTATTTTTTAACCAAAATAATTATTATAGTATGATGATCGGGATGTTGGGATGTTATTTTGGAAGGGTTTGTTTGAGAAACATTTCATGGGATGTGTGCATACAATTAAAGAGTGAGTTCCCTTTTATATTTTAGAATGACTGACTATTTTGTAAATACACTACAATATTCATTATTTGGTGCTTATATCTACCCCTTGTGGCACAAAATTTTATTAAAAAATTATTTATGTGATTATTTGGTTAAAACACACTTCTATGTCATAAAAATATGTTCATTTTTTTAATGATTCCCCATTACATCAATATTTCCCAACTTTTCCTATCTTGTTTTTATTAAGGTAATTATTTTTCAAAACCATGTAATTGATTAATTAATACTATATAAATATGAACCATATAAAAATATTTAGACCCAAAAATTATTAATATTAGATATACTTTTAAAAAAATTACCATGTGTTCCAGAAATTAATTTTTATAGAATTTCATTTAATGCCAAAAAAAATATTACTTTATCATTAATTGTGCTGTAATTTTTTTATTATTTTGTTTAATATATTATCATAATAGAACATAATTTTTCCAATTACTAGAATATTTTTTATATTTATGATAAATTAAAATTCACTTGTTAGAATATATTATTTTTTGTATTCTTAAATGAGTTCACAAAATATCATTAATTTAAATTTTGACATTATTTATATAAATTAAATTTTAAAACATATACCACAATTAATGAATTTGGATATATTTTGTTAAAAAATATTCAAATCCAATATTCCACAACAAAATTAGTATATTACACTACTTTATTCAATTTACCTCTCATATAATATTTTTTCATTAATTTATTTTTGTTATATATTAACTAAATAATTATTATGTTGGTATTTATGGAGTTTTAAAATTAATTATTTAATCTATGAAAATTAATTATAAATTATTATGATGAAAAAAACATTTTTATTAAAGAATAAAAAATATATATGAACATTTTTTCTACCAATCCCAATAGATTATAATAATTAAATCAAATGAAGGTTACTTTCTATCATTTCCATTACACAACAAATTACATAGGTCACATTCATGTAATATTATCCAACTAAACCAGAAAAAATAACAAGGATATATAGCTAGAAATATGGTTATCCATGGGGTATTGTAAAATTCTTTAGGTTGTATTGAAACTTATATTGTTAGTTCTACCACAATGAAAACCCATTTTTACATTAATTCCTAAAATTTATTCAAATTATATTCACAAAATATTTTGGACAGAAAATAAGAAGACCATATATAATTCCCAAGGATTCCATGATATGATTCTGTTTGAATAATATAATTGCTTTTGGTATACACAACATTGATTTCTAGTACACCATGACGAATCCAACTAGCCTTTTAAAAAGATATTATGAATAGTGATACCCACTTTGTTACATTTTGTAACTTTTATTTTTCAAATTAGACATATTTTATGCATTATAAATATCAATATTGGCATAGGGTGATATTTTTATTTATTTTTCTGAATGCATTCAATATTTATTAAATACTGAAAAACACTGCGTTATTTTTTAAAAATGATTTTTTTATATAGGGATTTTTTTTATATTTAAAATTATTTTCATGTAAAAATATAGACATATTTCTTATATTAATCTAATTTAATTCATTAGAGTCACTTTATAATAATATTATATATTTAAAAATTTATTGATCTTTTTAACGTCTTTTACCCACCTATGAGGTACAATAATTTTTTTTTTATAAAATCTAATTTTACTGCTTATGTGATTTGAATTTAGAAAATCCTACACACATAGTCCTCATTAATATGTAAAATTTATTTCAATAGAGAGAAAATATTTTATGATTAAAAGTATTATTAGATTTTTATTTAACATGGTTAAAAGTAAATAGGGTAATTTAATGTAAATGTAATATTTAAATTATCCCAAAACATGTCCAAATCATATTGGGTAAGTGTATTTCTACTAAAAAACCATAGTATAAAGTAAGATACTTTTTATCCATTTAGGTATGATTAAGAAATTTATTATATTTTATTTAAAGAAGTGTTAATATGTTAAATTAAAATTATATTAACTGAACCATTTTTTAATATTCAGTTATACATTAAATATTTATTATATAACAGAAAATATTTCCTAAAACATGTTATTTTATTTATAAAATTTAGACATTAAATAATGAAATATATTTACGACATAATGATGACACAATAATTACCTTCTTAATGAAATATTAAATAATTGATATTATAAATTTTAAAATAAAAGTAAATTGAATCTCTGGACGTAATACCCAAATTTTATTTGTAAATATGACAGGTTAGGGATAATTCAATATATCTTTTAGAACATATAATTTTTTTATGAATTTAACAAAAACCAAATACTAAATATTTTCAAAATTGACATAAATGAGTTTTTAAAAAAAGTATATATTATTAAATGATATAATATTCATATAAATCTACGATTATAAAATTTACTTAGATAAGGATGGATATTTCATTAATTAACTAGTTGATGTTCACTTGGATTTTATTGTCTGTTTATTAACCATGTAATATAACAATACAAGAATACAAGGTAAATGTTAAACTATTTAACTAAGTGTTAAATCTAAAAAAATAGGTTAATATAGTTACCTAAACATGGATAAAACCAATTTGATTATATTTTTTTATACCCATCCCCTTTTTAGAATTGAAATAAATCATAATTGGAGATATTAGAAACCAAAAATGATTTCATAATAAATTAATATTTCATGTTCATCATAAAGTGACCCTCATATCTCTTATAAATGGGTACTTCCCCATCACATAAATCCACACCTACAAATCCATTTTCCAAGACCAAAAGTTGAAAAAAACATTTCCAAACTACCCCCACATAATCCTAGCGGACATAACTTGATAAAAAATCCAACCAATGGATCACTTTGGTTCAAATTGAAAGAACGAACCCAAAAAAGAAATAATAATTTCATCGCATCATTGAATGTATTTTTCTTCTTCCACTTCATCATTTTTTGTTGTTTCCAAACCAAAATAATAATTACAAAAACTTCAACATACATAGATGTTATTATAAATATGGTACAACTATATTCATTATTCTACTCATCCAATGAATGAAAATATCACCATACATGCCTTTGTACGGCTTACCGTATCCACATAGTGGTGTTGATTTTTATTCAGTGCATCGTTATTTATATAGGTATAATAATGTGTATAATTTATGTAAATAATAAATATAACAACCTTATGATTCTGTATATATAATATACCATCTAATTATATATTATTTCACCATCAATAGAATGATATTGTTCCTTGTGCGTATATATGGCTTAACATCTCCACTACTAAATGAGATTTCATTTTTCGTCGTATCCATTGAAGAATAATTTTAATTAGATGAAAAATAAATTTTTTAAAAAACTTAATATTATTTGGGATGGGAATCAAATACATCCTATCCATAACAAACATGACTTAGGTAACAAAATAGATAAAGTAAAACGATTATGTTAACACCAGAAATAATGATACTACTAAAATATTATTAACAATGCATTAGTAAATAAACATATATGATATCATATTCATGTATTTAGTTCTTGTAATATTAAATAAAAAATCATTAACCATTATAAATGATGTTAAATTACCCTCTACTAAGTAAAAGTACCAGGTAAGGGTAAAAGTTCACAATCTCTTTATTGTCTGAGGTTGTTTATACATATATATCTACTGTAAAATAAAAATAATCCAATTTGTGTTTCGTAAAAATTTAATTCAAAACATTTTGGACTATTTAATAGAATATGGTTTAAATTCATTTATACCCTTTTTTGACATTTATAAAATGCTTTGAAATGAATCTTTCCATCATTTCCAATACAAGGTAATCTATGACCTTTTCAAACTATTATGGAAATGATAATTTTTAACATAGAAAGTGGGTGAGACCATTTGCCACCATAATAACACATTTTAAGCTTCCCTTGCAAGATTATAATAATATATTAAAAAATAAATTATTTATTCATTTTTAGTTATTTAACAGAATAAATAGATATTTCCGTCAAATGGTCCGTGGATTGATTTCATCTACGTTGACATCCTGTTTTGTATATTGTCCATATTAAATGATGATATTTTATGATACAATATTATATATTGTATTAATATTTTAATGATTTTTTGATTTTGGTTATGCTCTTTTTTCCATTCATATTTTTTTATTAAATAATTAACATCTCAAATGATTGTTTAATATGAATATTTATGTTATGTTTCACCATTATTCATTTTAGGAATTTATTAGACATAGTAAGTAACCGTATGGGCCCTCTATAATCCCTTTGATGCATCGATAGGTCTTAAGTGACAAATTTGTGTCTTGGAATAATGCCTTAACAAATTTTTTATTTTTAGTCTTCGCATGAGGCATTGAAAATGTTTTTATGATATCCAACATTATTCATTACATCATTTTGAAATTATCTATTGACAGAATATGTGATTATTAGACTAGTATAATATCCATATCAATATTTAAATGGAATTATTTGATATATATTTTCCATATTATACTAAAGTTTATTCTTAAAAGGATTTGGTTTTAGTCTTGTACATTTCTTACAACGTTAATGCTCAATTATCAACATTTAATCTATATTGTTATCCTTACTATTCATCTGATCTCACCCATTTCTTATGATTTATTTTTCCCAGGATGCAATGAAGTATATTATGACTGACCCATAGGTGCTGACTAAGGGATATGAGTGCGTTCTACAGAGACACAATGTTGCTTTTTATATTTCATAATTTAATTTAAAACTTATTAATGTATCAATTTATTACAAAGATGCTAAATTGATCAGTCATTCGAACTTTATATATTATGATGATATCTATATTATGTAATAATGCACCGACTCTGGGTATCTAGGGTCAGGGCATTGTAGTTGGTATCAGAAAAAGTTTTGTAAAAACTAGGGAAATTAGATTTTGAAAAACATGGATTCAAAAACATTACCCTATGATAGACATTGAGGATTAGTATATAAGAGAATCCAATTTTTTTAATGTAAATATTATTTTTCATTTATAGTAAATATGACCATGTATGTATACTAAATGTGGTTTTGGTTCTTCACTAGATGTACCATGGTTAGAGAACATCAACAAAGGGTTCCGGGCATCACCTAGGGTATACTGGTACACAATGACGGGCCTTGTTGCACACCTGGTTTGACACTCCAAAAGTATATTCTTATGATAATTCACATTTTCAATACAATCCATTATGAAGGATTTATGATAAAAAGATCCCCAAAGACATCATTTATATGAATATTGACGATATACAAAAATAATTCAGTTTATGTTAAGTAATTTACATGTTTGGAATTATGCATTGTGATTCATTAACTAACCTAGTGTATTAAATTTTTTAGAAATGGAACCTAGTAGAATGTATGAAAACTATATCAACTCACATAATCCATGTAGGGATTTTCCACCTACTCAATATAATTATTGTGGAGTTGGTGATTAAACCGGTACTATACATCTTATAACAATTCTTGTGAAACTCACTACAGTTATGAATAATAACATTACACGTATGGGGCACCATGATCCACAATTCGGTGGATCATTGTTAGACCATATAATGAGGAACCAACCACCAACATTCAATGGGACTTCAAATACATATGTAGTTGAGAAAAGAAAAAGATACATTAAAAAATATTTCATTCTTTGGGTATAAGAAAAAGATAAAATGTTTTCATGCAAGTTTATCGCTTCACATGAGATGTAGATCAATGCGGTCATTAATGAAAAAAACAAAGTATGATGAATAAGTATCAAATATGGAATATAATTATATTAAATATTTTTTCATAGATAAATACTTTCCTCATGATCATCGAGTATATATGGAAGGGAAATTTCTGAGTCTGTGGAAAAATGAGGATGAGAATGTCGCAATGTATGAGGAAAAAATTTCAAGGTTAACAATTCATGATGTAGATTATATATGTAACCCATGAATTTTGATTTAATGATTATTTTATGGGTTAAACCCATTTATTCCTCTCGAATTAGGCTCACAATACTACTCATTATATGATGATATTGTTTTATGAGCTATCAATACAGAAAAGTAATTTTGTATGTTTTATGAGTTTAATGGGAAGAAAGAGAATATGAGATTATCTGAAGTCATTGAAAAATGATATAAGTGGAAAAATAAAAAAATTTACTTCTACCATGGTGTAGATGTGGGATGAAACATACCAGTGCATGGATAAATCGGATGGTTGTAGGTGACAAATGTGTAGAAAAGGGCCCCAAAGATCGTGATTGCAAGGTAAAGCAAGAGTGTGTGTCTTAATGACAAAATTATAGATAAATGTGGAATTATGAAAAGGAATGACCGAATAGTCAAAGAAATATACCATAAAAAGACCAAACAATCAAGGCCAAGCTTATGTGATCACAACTACTATGGTTGATGCTCCGAATGATGTGGTGGAAGATACTTTTATTATTTCCTCAAAATTTGCAAGTGATGTATTTGATTCTAGAACATGATATTCTTTCATATAATCTCAATTTTCCACCAAAATTAGATATTTCCAATTATAATAAAAAATATAGTTTTCCATAAAATCATCATAGTGTTGTAACCTTAAAACAATATTTTGTAAATCAGTTAACATTATGGTAAATAAATGTTCTTTATTAGATGATCTTATAGTCATACCCATGATTAAATTTGATATAATCCTCAGCACGGACAGTCTTTCATACCATTATGCAAAAATTTAATCTATAATGAAGGATGATATAATTTTTTATGATCATATGGAATACCAAATATTTAAATCTGAAATGTCTCCATCTGATTCTAATGTAGATCCTCCATTATTAGATCTAATAAATTCAATTATTGTGGAAGAAGGGATTGAAATATATATTGGTGAGGAAATTAATGTTCAAATATAGGATATACAGATTTTGAAATAATATGTTGACGTGTTTCCAATGGATGATCCTGGACGTCCTCCAGAATGAGATATTGAGTTTCAATTTTCATAATTTCGAGTTCAAGACCCATATTGATGACCCCTTATACATTGGCCACTATAGAATTAGCATAACTAAAGAAAAAACTGGAGGAATGAATAAAAAAAGATTTATTCAACCTACTGTTTCTCCATGGGGATCCCCTATTGTTTTTGTTAAGAAGGAAGATTAATCTATGAGGATTCCCATTAACTACAGTGAGATCAATGCTATAACAATAATTAACAAGTATCCCCTACCTCAAATTGTTTATTTATTTGATCAATTATATGGACCTAAATATTATAAATATATTTTCCTTCGATATGGATACATTTAGTTGTGCGTGAAAAAGGAAGACATTACAAAGATATCATTTTGAACTAGGTATGCGCATAATGATTTTAAATAATGCCTTTTTGACTTAGTAATGAAACATATGTATTCATGGATTTAATGAATATAGTTTTAAAGGATTATATTGATGTGTTTTTAGTGGTATTTAATTATTATATATTTATATACTCTTAAGGATACAATGATCATGAAAATCGCATGCGCACTCTTCTAATGTTTCTTAAAATAATTTAATTATATTGGAAGTTTAGCATGTGTGAATTATGTATTCAGGAAATTTCTTTTGTAGGAAAAATTGTCTCTATAGATGGAATCTTTGTTGATCCTTCAAAGACTATGGTAATAAAATAATGGGTAGCACCAACGAGTATATAAGAGGTATGTAGTTTTATTGGTTTTTACAGGTTATTATAGGTATTTTGTCCAAAAAGTTTCTAAATTGGATAACCCATTAACCAAGGTCACACGTAATGGGGTAAAATTTTTTTCTGAATTTTTTTTGTGAAGAATGATTTGATGAATTGAAGATAATTTTAGATAATGATCCTATATTGACTCTACCACCATGGAATGATGTGAATGTTATTTACAGTGATTCTTAAATTAATGTAATTGGTTGTATCCTTATAGAGAATGATACTGTTATTTCCTATGCATCACGACAGCTAAAAATTCATGAATAATACTATCCTACTCATGATATTGAGTTGTAAGGTGTAATTGTTTCACTGATGATATGGATAAACTATATCTATATATAGAAACTTGAGAAATATGCTGCTAAAAATAGTATAAATTATATCTTATCAAACAATGAACTCAACATGGGGAAAAGGCGATGGATCGAACTACACAAGGATTATGACTGCATAATACACTACTATGGGGGAATGGAAAATATAGTTGCATATAATTTTATAAGAAACTATCATGTAGTTCTAAACATTATGAGATATGAATGGTATTCTATGATAATAGATCTAGTAAAAATGGATATAAGAATAATCATGGAAGGTTTAACATTAATAATTTTTGAAATGGTTTCAAAACTGTCATAAATATAAAGGTTAAAAAGATCTCAGACTGATGATGTGGAGTTTAAAAAGAATATTAAAGCAATGAATGATGGTAGATTTATTGACATTGTATCTAAAGATGGAATTTTGAAATTTGGGGAAAATATTTATACTCCCAATATACCTGATCTAAAAACTGAATTTAAGGATGATGCTCCTAAGACCAATTCTTCTATACACCCGAGTAGCTCTGTGTTGTAGATTGATTTGAAGGAAATTTTTTTTGTAGGAATACCTAAAGATATAGATTGCTGATTATGTGTTAATATGTATCATTTTTTAATAGCTGAATGCTAGAAGACAAAATCCTAGTGAAGTCATCCAACCTCCACCCATAACTGAATGGAAATGGGATACAATTACTATGGACATTGTCCTAGGGATACCAAAGTCTCCTATATGGAATGATGAAATATGGGTCATTACTAATCATCATTCCATGGAAAATAATATCGATACTTTAATATATGATTTCCCAGTAGAACGTTTCGTATGACTATATATTAATGATGATTATAGATATAATGGTGTACCCCTTATATTGTTTTGGATCATGGTCCCCATTTATCATCTGGATTCTTCAATTGTCTTTAGAAATCCCTAGATACTTAACTTTTTTTGATCACAACCTACCACCATCAAACTGATGGAAAATCAGAACATACTATTCAAAAAATAAAATTCATGTTGAGATATTGCTCCCATGACTGTCACGGTAGGTGGGATTAGTATTTACATCTTCTATAAATTTCTTATAACAATAAAAAACATTCAAGTATTCATTTTCCACCAAATGACTAATTATATAGAAAGAGATGTCACACATCAACATTTTATGATGTTGTTGGTGAATGAAAACTCATAGGCCAAGAACTTGTTATGGAAACAATTGAAAGGTGAAGATTTCCCAAACCCACATCTATGCTCCTCAATGCAAGAAAATTATATATGCTGATATTTGAAATAAGGATTTGGTAATTCAAGTAGGATATCATGTTTTTTATATGTTTTCTACATGAAAGGGTGTTATAGAATTTGTTAAGAAGGGAAAATTAAGTCACATGTAAGACTAACCATTCGAAATTCTTGAACTAATTGGAGTTGTATATAATCATTTTGAAATGCCACCGTGTCTCTCTAATGTTAATGATGTGTTCCACGTATCATTGTTGAGAAAAAACAAGCCTGACCCAATGCAATTTCTCACCTATGATAAAATATAACTAGAACGAGATCTTTTTTATTGCGAATAGCCTATCAATTTTCATGATACCGAAGAACAAGTGTTGAGAAACTAGACAACTCTTCTAGTAAATTCCTTTTGGAGAAACCAAAAAATAGAAAAGGCGATGTGGGAACCCATAGATCATATGATGAAGGACCACCCAAATCTTTTTATGTATTAGTATTCTAGGATTTTTATGGATGAAATATTTGAAAGAGAGAAGAACGTAACACCCATGCTTCCATGGTACATTTCTATTTGAATAACCTAATAGCTTACACAATATACAACTTCGAGCTCTAGCACACCACAACCAATAAAACTAGTCATTTAAAAAGTATTTATGAATAGTAACACCAACTTTTTGAAATTTGATAAATTTTATTTTTTACATTGGTCTTCATTTTTTATTAGAAATATAAAAACAAGATTTTGTTGATTATTTGGTACTTTTCTTAAAACAATACATTTTTGGCGAATTGTAAAAAAACTACGTTATTATTTAAAACATAATTTATTTAGGTAATTATTTTTAAATTTATAATTATTTTAATCTAAAAATAGGTACATAATACCTATATTAATAAAATATAATTATTTGGAGTCATTTTATAATATCATTAGATATATAAAATTTTAGGGAACTTTTTGATGTGATTTCCACACATTTGAAGAACATTAGAAAATTTGCATAAAACATGATTTTAGAACTTATATGATTTTAATTTCAAAAATTGGAAAGACATTGTTGTCATCATTATGTAAAATGTTGTTCAATATGATGAAAATAGTTTTCAGTGAATAGTAATTTTCAAATATTATTTTCTTCGATATAAATAAATAGTGTAATTAATAGTGTAAATAATATTAAAATAACCCCATATGTTGTCCTAATTATATTGGATATGTGTATTTTAACCAAACTTATCCTTAGGAAAAATTTTAGATTCTTTTTATCTACTTGGGTAACATTATGAAATTTATTTTATTTAAGAAGTGTTCTATGTAAAATCCCAACTTTCATTACTAAATCATTTGTAATATATTGATATAGATAAGATAATTCTTCTATAAATATTATTTAGAAATTTAAAAATATTTCCTTCAACATGGTATTTTATCTATTATTTTTAGACCATAAATAATTAAATTTACTCAAGAAATAATGATGATGATATTATTACATTCTTAATGAAAGACTAAAATAATTGATATTATAAATATTATAATAAATGATAATTGAAAAATTAAATTAAATACACTAATTTAATAAGTGAATATGCAATGTTAGGTATTATTAAATTTTTTTTTTCTATTCCATTAAGTTGTTATGAATTTTACGAAAACCAAATACAAAATAGTAAAAAAAATGTCATAATTTTTTTAAAACAAAAAACTATATTAATAAATGATATAATATTCATAAAATTCTAATATTAAAACAATTCTCTTAGATGAGGTTATATATTATATAAATAAACTAGTCGAGGTTCTATTGCACGTTAATAGTATATTAATTAATAATGTAATATTAAAATAAAATAAGTGGTGGTAAATTATAAACTATTTAAATAACTATTAACTCTAAGATATAATGTTAATATGGTGACATAAACTTTTCTCAAACATATTTGTTTAGTGTTATTTGACCCATACCCACCTTACCCTAGAAATAAATCTGTTTGGAGCTATTAGAAACCCAAATTTATTTTATAATAAATTTATTTTTCAAGCTCTTCATAATGTTCTGCTCACATATCTTATAAAAGGGTACATCCATTTATCGTATTTGGACACCTTCAATGAAATATGGCATGGCCAACCCCAACTCAAGTCTCCTCACAACTACCCTCATTTCAACTGAGGGTCCTTAATTTTATCATTATGCCATCCTTGGGATCCCTTTTGTTCATATCAGAAGGAATAACCTAAATAAGAGGTAATTATTTCACTATGTCTTTATGAGTTATTTTATTCTTTCACTTATCATTATTTTTTGATTCCATAAAAAAATATTAAATCTCATACCATCTACATGATGATATGTTATTATAAAATGGTACAACAACATTCATTATTCTATCTATCCTATGAATGACATAATCACCATACATGTGTATGTATGAATTACGATATCCATGTCATGGTGTAGTTTTTTATTCAATGGTTCATTATATGGATGGTTATAATAATTAGTATAATTGATGTAAAAAATAAATATAACATGTCAATTATTATGTATATATTATATAAAATCAAATTACATTATATTTCATCATCAATAGAATGATATTTTGTCTCATGCCTACGTTCAACTTACCATTTCCACTATGTGATGATATTTGATTCCCTATCATAACCATTCAAAAATAATTTTCATTTGATGATTAAAAATATTTTTCAAAAACATTATATCATTCTATATTTGATTCAAATACATCCTATTCATAAAAAACATGAATTACATAAGAAAACTTGTTGATGAAAATGAATCTGTTTACACCTGAAACAATGCTACTACTAAAATATTATTAATATATAAATAGTAGTCGATAATATTATATATCATATTTTTGTGTGTGGTTCTTGTATAATTTAATAACAATTATTTAAAAATTACCAAGAGTTCAATAACTGTCAACAAATAAAAAATACAAGGAAATGGTTAAATATCATAATCTCTTTATTATCTGAGGTTATTTATACGTAAGTATCTATATGGAAATTTTAATCTGACACATCTGTGTATCATAAAAATATACATCAATCCATATTTTTAATATTTCCTATACTATGGGTTATAATCTTCTATACCCATGATTTAATATTATAATATTCTTTTAATGGAATCCTTATATCATTTTCAAGACATGGTAAATTATTTCCTTCATTAAAAATTATAAAGAATGATTTCTAATATATAGGGCATGTATAACCATTGTCCACCAATATAACTCCTTCAAAGAATCCCTTATAAGATTATAATAATATTTTTTAAAAAAAATGTTTTCATTACTTTTAAATTATTTCAAAGTAGAATAAGTGATTTCACATAAATAGTTTTTGGATTGATATCATCTATGTCAACATCCGTTGTTTTATTTTATTCTTGTTTGATGTAAATTTATTATGATACAATATTACATATTGTATTGATATTTTTATGAAATGTTTTAATGTTGATATGCTATTTTTATGTCATTCAGAGATTATAGTTAATGTATTAACATTTCATATATTTGATTAATATGCAGGTTTATGTTGTGTTTCACACTTTTTCCTATGAGGAATGCATTGGATGTTGTATGTGTTAGGTGGGGCCCTCTATAGACCCTCGATGAACCAGTAGGTCGAATGAGAAAAATTAGTATCTTGGTGAATGTTCTTAAATTTATTTTTTAGTCTTGGAATGATGTCACGACTATATTTATATGATGTCAAGAATTATTTACTCCCTCATTAAGAAATTAGCTATTGACATTATATTTGATTAATTGACTAGTAGAATATCTATATGAATAATTAAATGTAATTATTTTAATTATCTTTGATATATAATGAAGAATTTTTTCTTTAAAAGGGTTATGTTTTAGTCTTATACATTTCATTAATTTTTTATGAATATTTATGAATGTTTCAACTATATTGTTATACAAAATGAGCATATGATCTCAACCCATTTTTATTTTTTATTTTTTCCAAGATGTGGTGAATTATATTATGACTAACCTATTGAAAAGGGGTAAGGTATTTGTCTATTTCGTATGGAGACACACTGAAAATATTTCATTTCATAATGTATTGTAAAACTTCTGTATGTATCTAACACCTCCAAGGCTACTAAACTGATTGGTCATTCAGACATGATCTATTGTTATCCTGCAAATTTTATGTAATAAAGCACATACACTAATTATATATGGTTGGGGCGTCACACCAAATTATATTATAAAATTTTTAATGATTCCAAAAATGAAAACCATTTTTAAAATTCACCTCAATAAAATTTAAGAATATAATTTCATATTGATCTTACATATGTTAAGGGAATGAGGTTTTTAGAAGAGGTATTGTCAATACCATAATGTATAATTATGTAAAAACTCAATATGAAAAAATGTCTAATGACATAATTTTCAAAAATTGAAATAAATTAAATTGAATGCTATGTTTTTTCCAAATAAAAATATAATTTAATCATATAACTTATTTGAACAAAAATTTTATTTCAAATTAAAGTTTAGTATTCCTCACTATTAATAAAAAATGAAACAAATCAAAGAAATTTCCAATAATTCAATATATATTTTTTGGTATTCATATTCTAAAAATTAATATTAATTTATAATATATGTTTTATATATTTGATAAAATATATTTCTAAACATTTTCTAAAAAGAATGATTAAACATTCTTTTATAAACATATATTTATCGAAGAAAACTATTTATTTAATCAAAATATAGTTATTTTATTACTAGTCAATAAATAACTTATATAAACTGTAAAATAATATTTTTTTTCAAAAGACATATAATCTTATTCTAACCAACATTGAAATTTAATTATTATAATTATCATGTTAAATAAAAATATATAAAATATATTGTGGTTTGGTAAATCTATTCCTTAGGTTTAATGAATTATTTTGGAAAAAACATGTTATTCTATGAAAATAAAGATAAATATTGTGTTCCATTTAATTCAAGATAAATTGAATGTTTTTACATATGTTATTGAAAAAATATATTTATTCATAATGTTTGGGTGTTACATTATGTCCTCAACATAAAAATGTTTACAACATAATTTAAAAAGGTATCCATAATCTGGGGTTTGATATTTTCAAATTGCATTGCTGAAAAAAACACATCAATAAGGGTTAATAATAAATTATATTTATAATCATGAAATAGAAATAAATAAATTCAACTCAAATAATAACATAACTAATTTTCTTAGTAGGAGAACATGGTCTGTAATGACAATATGGACAATAAATTGAAAACTAACACCCAAATACTCCTAGATTGTGATATATACCATTGATAAACAGAAAATGTGTAATCATGAAATGGTTAACAATGAGAAAAACCTGGAAAAAAATAAATCTTAAAAAGTTCATT
The DNA here is from genome assembly GCA_963277665.1 of Viscum album. Lineage (NCBI taxonomy): Eukaryota > Viridiplantae > Streptophyta > Magnoliopsida > Santalales > Viscaceae > Viscum > Viscum album. The sequence goes on along the minus strand of OY728133.1, from coordinate 143,005,479 downwards.
AATATTAAAAAAAGTAATGGTAAAATGGATAAGATTTTATTTTAAGTCCATTTTTTCATTTTGATTATGAACATTAATGATTATATATGATTACTTTAATTTATAGATTTTTATAAAAAAAATAACTTAAATTAGATGTTCCTTTAACAAATATAACATCACCTCGTAATCTATGAGAGGAAGATGAATTTGTTATTCCTAATGAACTAACAGATCACAATATTTAATTCATTCCTATGATCTCTATTTATTAATATAACTTAGTATTTATAATGGGTTTTGTAATATGTATAAATTATTTTATGGTGATGTAATGAAAAAATCAATAAAATATAACCAATATTCATAATTAAACTATTTCATAAATGGTTAACATTATGAACCTTCCAAAATAAAAAATCCATAAGATTAAAAAGAATATCACTAAAATTCAAAAATGAAGATATCAAGAAACAGTTGATGTTGGTAAATAATTTCAAGTAACATTATCAATAAAAATTATCAATTTATCCTAAAATTATTCTCAAAACATCATGAACTTATTAATGGTTATATTTCCCTACACCAAGTGTTTTCTATAATTTTCAAATTTATACGAAACAATATTTCTCATTACCATTTAATATATGCTTTTAAATACCTCTATAAAGTGTACTATAGTTGAATCCATATATATTAAATAATTTTTATTAGGATCATATCATCAATAAGATTATTTCTCAACAAATTTTATGGATCAAAATATCCAAGAATATTAATCATTACAAATCAATTATATATATAGAATAAGATTTACAATGATATATTAAATTTATTTTATGTATAAATTCTTTACTCTTGGGAAATTTATTTCAGTAGTGAACCATTTTAATATAGTTGAAATTATAGATAAAAATCATTTCATTTTTCCCATTACATTCTATTTTATTATTTAATATTTTCACCAAAAATATAACAAACTCTCAAGCATTACAAGCATTTCACGAGGTGATTCATTACCCAATTTTCACATGTATGAGGTTTTTTATTTCCCTTATACCATTTATCCAATATTTTCTCTCCTATACCCAACATATTTTTCAACCCTTTAAAAATTTAAACATGAATAATTAATTCTCTGTATTGACTGATCATAAAAATGTTACATCGTATGATGACTGTTTACAAAATATTAATTCCCTTTAGGAAAATGTGATAACCCCATAATAGAAATGGTCCATCTTATATTATATATTTCGTATAAAATTCATATCTTACAATAATTACATTTTAATGTTATATTTTTACTCCAAATATCATTACTCATACTTTTATTTGAGTTATGTAACATTCACTAAATCTCAATTTCATTTCAAGAGTAACGTATTTTTAAAATAATGTATTCTGAAAATATTTATATATAATTAGTATGATTTATAATTTCTCTATAATATTTTGGATCAATTAACAAAAAAAATTTGTATATCCATCATTATTAGATGCTATAACTTAATCCTTTTCCTTTTCAATATATCTTAATTCCATAAATAAATTTTACAAAGTGATAATCCTTTACCCAACTTCCATTGGATAGTTAGTCCCCCTAAATGATGGGGGACTGTGTTAAATTAAGGGTCCCAACAATAGATAATATCAACATGAAGCAAGTCTCTTCATTAGTTCAATGTTATGTTCCAGGACCCAATTGATCATCCAAAATAAATCCATAAAATTCTCAATTATAATACAATCTATGTTAGCTACCTTTGTAGGGAAACCACTATACTATTCATGCATATTGATACCTTGTTCAATTAAAGATTATTCTCTATAAAATATCATATTCTAGATATGATTTTATGATTATGCGTAATTATAAATATGGTGTAATCCTTAGAATAAATTAAAATTTATTCATTTTATATGTCAAAAATAAAAAAACATGGTTCACTTAGGGATATCATTCTTTTAAAATAATTCATAATGTTATGTCAAAATATTTGATTTATCCTATAAATATACCAATAGAATATAAAACTAGGTGATAATTAAAGTCATTTGTTGGGTACCAAGTAACACTACTAACAAGGATGATGTTCATTTTTCAGAGTTATTACCCCTAGGTAACTTTCTTACAATACCACATCAACTTATAGAATAATAAAAAGGTTTGTATTTTCAAGAATGATCTGCATAATATCATTATGAAACAAACATTATGAATATCATATTTAATAATTATCATAATATGTCATAGGTTTATTTGACCTAATCCATGTTTTCTTAATTATAGTTCCCATGGGTAATGGTTGACACTCTCTGATACTAAATGAAATGATCCAAAACCTAGTAGCTTAACGAAAGTTTAATAATTAATTACATTCACATATATAAAAAATTATATTTATAATTGAACAAATAGATTACCTATTTTTCAGAAATAGGATACATACATGACACCAATTTTATAAAAAAATAAAAATATTGAATCACAAAAGTATAATAATTGAATCTATGAAACTCATTACAATAAATTATCTTCATATAATGTTGGAATAAAAAAAATTTTGATCTCACTTTCTACATATGTGTTATGTAATGATTAATATTGCATAAATAAATAAATTGTATTCTTCCTAGAAAGGTAAAATAATGAAACAAATTCCAACAAATAATTATCATTAAAATTACATGGTAGGAATATAATTTGATCAAATAATTTCGCATAAATAATCACATCATTATGAAACATTACCATGGATATTCAAACTCATATAATAATAACATTGAATGAAAATAACAGTGGAATGTAAAGTGTTGAATGTTCGAAATATCAATATATATCCCCAATAATGTTACTCAGAAAATCCATATTAATGTTATTTTATATCTGTTTAATGAAATACATCTGTATTCGCCAATTGATTCTTCTCATGAGAAAATAGACGCACTGAGGGGAATAAAATTACCAACCCCGACAACTGTATTCAAATTTCAATATATTACACATAAAATTATTAACTAATTTAAATAAAAAAAAATTAATCGTATCAAATATCTATATTGAGTAAAGGATATAGATATAATGATTTTTCCTCAATAAATCACATATCTTTAAACAAAAAAATTGTATGTAAAAATTTATACGGGTTAGGAAAAAATAATATCCATACTATAATATAATGAATATTAGAGTACATATATTTCCCAATTATATATTATTACATGATATTGATTTCTTCCACATTAATTTAGTAGTCATAATAGGAATTGATATTGTATAAGAATCATTACCACATTGCAATTCTAAAGTCAAATCAATGTAGGAGAAATTAAAAAATATGAATTTAAATACATTTTTGTATAATTAAACTATGATATTGCATGTCAAACAAAAATTAAATACAACCTATGAATTTTAATTAGTGCATACCAACAAATCATACCTAGTGGATTGTAGATTAGGATGAATCTAATAAGAGATTTCTAATATTGGAACTGTAATCCCTATGGAATTTAGATCCTCAGGTTTATATTTAATCAAAAAAAAATTTATATTCATTATAATATACATAAATTGTAATTATATACACCATATAAATGATATAAGTGCTGAATATGACATGTGAGTCATGAATGTAAAAAAGTGAGATGGATATCATTTATGATATTCTTATATTTGGTTTAACACTAATTAAACTCCTATAAAAAGTATTTTTAATGATATTAACTTATTATATATTTATAATTATATATATAATATCATATATGATACATTTATAACATCTTATTACCAATTTAATAATAATAATTCATTGTGTTCATCATTTACGATGTTAATTGCCATGTTTTTTATGTATGTTGGGACTTGTTTTCATCATCTTATATCCATCATGATTAAACAATAAAAATAATTTTAACCATGATTAAGATATACTATAAATTAATTAAATATGTCATTAAATTAATCCATAAATTTTTAGGTTAGGAAATGAAATACCACATTCATAGAGTTGGAATCTCAAACGTATTCATGGGGGTTGTTTCCATTTTCTAGTCCAATTGATTGAAATAAATAATATATATATATATATATTAATTATAGTATAATTTTTTCAATATATTACACATATTTATACTAATCCCATACTTAATAAATTCAAAATATGTTGTAAACAAATAGCATTTCTTCATGATGTGGTAGTTAGGTGTATACTTGAGCAATGATATTATACTCAAAAAAATTGGATGATTAAAAGTACGTGTGATATAATAATTCAATAAGAATAATAAATAAATATATATATATATCATTAATATAATATAAAAATTATAAATCCATCATTATTCACAACCTAAATGGTGGTAATTGGAAAATTAATGTCATTATATTTTGAGGTGACAATCCTCTATATGGAGAAATGATGATTTTGCAACCCATGAAATTGAATTTCAAGAAGATTAATATCCTACCCACAAAATGATAATGTTTCTTTGATTTAATATATTTATGTTACTGTATAATCATTTTATATTTTAAATTAAATATGATGGATATAGAAAAAATGTAAATACACTTTTGGAAGAAAATTACCACTTCTTTAGTTATCCTCAATATCATTGAACTAATACTATAAATGGAATTATTTATTCCCAAAATAATTATTCTAGGAGGATTTGATGTAATTGTTAAATTAATTTATTTAGGTTTTTTATGAGAAAAATGTCTTCATATTTTTGAATAAGGGGGGGAGTGAGTGCCCATTTATAGTTGAGGAGTGGAATTCTTGTAAATACCCATAAGTATTAACTATTGGGAGGTTTCCCATATCTCATGTGGCTCCAAAATTAAATACTAATGGTGTTGAAGGTAGATATAGTACTTAAAAACCTCTAAAACAAAAAATAATAATTTCATTTATATAACTTCTTTTTCCAACATCTATATTTCACTACTTTTACAATTTTAGTATATATTATTTTTACTTATCTTATAAAAATGGTAATTTTATTTAATTAAATTTAATTAAATTTGATAAATAATATATATTTTATACCAACTTATTTTATATATTATAATTATTTTATAAAATAAAAAACCCATTTATTGGAAATTTATTTCAATTAATACACAGATAATGTGTATAAACACTACATTAACCATAACTACTCTAACAATGTTTTAACAATTATGGGACAGTATGCTCATTATAAAATATAAATGTGAATATATATGGACCATATTTCATATTTATTAACATTTAAATATTATTTAAAATAATATTGGATGTTTATTAATTTTAAATCATGTAATAAAATATCATTTATTATAGAATAACATTAATGTTAATTTTGACATTACTTATTTGATGTAAATTTAAAAAATATCATGAAAATGATTGAATATGAATATTTTAAGAGATAATATATGTAAAAAATATATCCTCCTCTTCAAAATAAATTTAATTTAAGAAATCCTTCACTTCATTTAATAATTAATATTTCATGTATAATTTATTTTAGCTAATTATTCACTAGATAATAACTATGTTGAAATTTTTATGGGTTTAAATTAATTATAAAATCTATAAAAATTACTTATAACATATTACTATGATAATAAGTAATTTAAATACCAAAATAATATCTATATTCTAAAACACATTCTGTTTTCCCTATCTAAAATCATTTTATATATAAATGGAAAGGAATAATTTTTTGACTTTTAATTTACAAAAAAAAATTATGTTGGATTATTTCATTTTATAATATCACAAAAACACTTTAAAATAGATAAAAAGTTGACAATGTTATGAATATGGCCACCAAATTGGTGTTGGAGAATCTAGTAGGTAATTTGACACAATATATTCATTGTTTGACCATTAGGTAAACTTGTATTTACCTTAATAACTATAAATAATTTAATTTATTTACACTAATATTTATAGTAATAAATTAATTTTAATATTTCAGGACATATAAATGATTGTTTTTCAAAATATATTATCAATTTGGTTAAATTAAACTCACATATGTTGAAGAATTTTATTTTAAAATTTATCAAGCAGACCAGATGAGAATGTTGGTTTTTAAATAGAAAATTTTCAATTGTTTATATTTTTTATAAGAATCATAAATATGAAAATTTTTCTAACAAACTAAATTAGATTATCATTATAAAATATATCTAATTTTACATATAAACCAAATAAAAATTTATGAAAAACTAAAAAATTATTTACAAAAAAATATTTTTTTCAAATAAAATTGAATATTTTTAAATATACATCAATCAATGTAGATTTTAAGAAAAATAACAAAAATAAAAACTAAAATACTTTTGGAATTAAAATTTCAGAATTGAATTTAATTTTTTTTAAATGAATAAATTTTTTTAACATTAAATAAATCAATAATAAATATTTATATACTATATTATTATCATGATTTAGATAATATTATTCATACACACATTTCCAATAGATAAAATATATACATCATATTAAAAAAAATTCAATAATATATTGACTGTATATAAAACAAGACATTGCATGTAACAAAATATTTTACAAGGAACCCAATTTTTTCTTAAATGAAATCTAAAAATATTTTTTCATGTAATGAAATGTATACTCAATTTTTATTATTTCATGTTCAATTGAATATAAGATTTTTCATTTATAGTCACAATTTCTTTTAATTATTCCATATTCCAATGAATAGGATTTCTTCGACTCTTGGTATATCGATCTAAAACATGTTGAGGTTTCATATAAAAATTATTAATAGTAATTGATTATAATTGATCCTTTTGAGAATTTTATAGTCACCCATTTTGATAAAATATCTATTAGGAAGTGGTGGATAATGAATTATTAGTGGGACATGTATTGGTCCAGGGGATGTTTGTAAATATTAATGATATACATATGTCTATTGTTATAGAAATGAGTCAGTGGAAATTTTATTTTGATCTACTAGGTTATCCTTTTCAGTTATAAATAAGATGAAACAAATTCTTGGAAATTATTCATTAGTGAGGTCACAGTCATCATGGAAAATTGGGAATGATTACTATAAGATATTTACGAAAATTTGAGGTTACTGAGAGGCTTATACAGGTTGGTAATGAGTTGTAATTGTTGATTCATTTGATGGGGATTCATGATGATTCCGACATATAATATTAAAGTAAATATCATCATGTTCCTTCACAAATTATTACTTGGGTTTATTTTTACATAGATCGATATGGTTCGTTTATTTAATATACAATTGAGAACAACAAATCTGAAGTGAAAATCATTTGTAGGAAGTAAATAATATTAGTTATAATGTTTCGTACGAATAACCAGAGCCTATTGAGACATGGGACAAATAGTCATTGATTAAGTCGATGTGGGCTAATTTCTATATTGGAATACATTCTTGTACATGGTATCTTTTCGATAAAAATTATAATATTACGGAGTTTTAAAAATACCATTGACTAATTTTTTAGATTAATTTTTTTTAATTAATTGATTTGGGGTATATAAATGTTATTTATTTTCATGGTTCTCTATTAGGTATGAGAACTATTTAAATGTATTGTGAATTTTTCTATGAATATTTTAGTTTTACACTCTATTGACAAAATATTGTAACGACATAGTTTATCATAAATGGAATTACATTTTTATAATTATTAATTATAGTATAATAAAATTAGGAAGAACAATGGTATATAATTATAATAAAAACTATGTGTTCATTGAATATAAATTTTCCACTACTATCTTTTGAATTTTGATAATATGACTTAAACAGTTGTGATCAGTTTGATGTTTGGTGTCTGATAGGAATACAATAATTATTTTTTGTGAATTGTAACATACCCTTCTGAACAGTAACCTAAAATTATGAATATTAATATGACCCTTATGAAAAGTAAATACTCCAAATAAATGTTATCTATAACCATGAATGAATAAATAAAACTTATGCATTTTTTAAGTGATAGTTTGACAATAGTAAAAGAAATTGTATTTTTGTAATTCATAAATAATTAATTATAATTAATAAATTATATTTAACAAAAATAAAATTCATAATTTTTTTTGAAAATTAAAAATTATATGTCTTCTAGTTATATGATAATTTTATAAGACCTTTTGTAACATTTTATTGCATTAGGAAATCTATTATAATTTTAAAATATGTACTTTTTTTGAAAGTTTTTTATTTAATTAACCATTAAATTAATCATATTTATTAAATTATTTTTGAAAAAAGGAGTTCATTTTTTATAAACATTAGAAAATTTTTATTGTAAATTGTTGGTATTTTTTATAAATACATGAATTTTATGATTTATGTAATACAATAAATTACAAAATTAGTTAAATTCATGAATTATATAGTCATGGGTGATGGTATATAGGTGTAATCAGATATGGTTCTGATTCACCGAATAAAATAACTATAATTAGTTTTCAAAGACTCAAATTTAATATTTTTTGAGAAATAATAAAATAATCAATATTATATTGAGAAAACCCCTCTGCCCTCCTCGAATCCCCTAAAAATTGAATTCACAAAACAATTTATTTAATCCCTATAACTCATTTAATGACCCATAAAATAACTTAATCATATAAAAATGAACCACATTTATGTAAAAATTGTTCTATAATTCTTTATTAATGAATATAAATTAGTTATATAGGGCATTGAATTAAATAAATTGTTCCAATACAAGGTATGGGGAAATTCTTGATGACATCATATTTCTTCAGCTTCACCCTCCTTCATACCGTTTTTATATAGTTACTACTTTATAATCATTTGTTCATAATTTTCATTAAATTTTTGGGATATACATGTTTTCAACTAGAGTTAATTTCAAACAATTTTTTTTTTCAAAAAACTCACTTTTTTCAAGAACACGCATTTTATAACTCACAAATGGTTGATAGTTCTTGTATAAAGTATATTTTTTCCTATTTATTTTGGGAACACAATATTTTTGAATTTTTTATTATGAGTTTAAACCCATTCCATTAAATGGTAATATATGATCCATATTGATATATGTTGTAGGTGGAATTCGTGATAAATAATATTTTATAATGTAATGGGTGGACCTATAATTATATAGCACAATATAATGTTTGAATGTGATGGGTGTGCCAAGAATTATAAATAACCCCAATGAATTGGGTAATGTTATTAATATTATGAGTTAAAGTGATATTATATGTGAATACGATTTTATCCTTGTTCACAACTATGTGTGTTATTTGACCACTAAGACACGATGTTTCCTTTTTTATGGATTGCCACATTTCAAGTTTTTAATTAATATTTCTTCTCGTGATTTTGATGATGATGTTATGATTATTCTCACCGCAGTCGATATTCTAATTAATTTTCCACTAATATGGATTTTAGATTACCCCTATTTGATGTATATCCTTAGGTGATGACATGTACTAAAGACAGGTCCTATGACAATAAGTAGCTATAGAATAAAGAATTAAATAAAGGTTAATGATTGATGATGTAAATGATATGTTTGGTCCTAGTTTTCCCAAGAATCTAATCCTTGGGATCCTAACGGTGTAATTATATTATGTATTTTATCATTATAATGATTTAATAGTAATGTATGAAAATATAGGATTTTTATATAGACACATTATCTATTGGGAGTACCCAACATGTAAATTATATAGGGAATATGATGTGATACTGATACATAGACGTAAGGATGTTAATGTTGTGTAAATGTTACACATCATTTAATGCTAAAAATAAATTTTTATTAATTAAAATGGGATAGTTTTACACTTTATTTGGACACCAAGGATTAAATGAAGTTTAATGGGTTTAAATTTCGTCAACATATCACTAGTTGGGGATTTAGGGTGCTATATGGGTGAAATTTTACTCATTAATCAACATGAATTTCACATATTGAGCTAGATATCCCAAAAAATTATTTTGGGATCCAATTTTTATTTTGAATAGATTTTTTTAGTGATGGATCACCTTTGTAGTTAGATTAATTCTCTCCGAGTTATTAACACTATACACATCATTATCTTCTTTTATCGCGATAGAGTTATTTTATTGTGTTATAATATTTAATGACCCATGGTTATGATTCTTTTTATTCCTCTCTTGTTTCATTGTGTGATATTGTTCTGTGTGGATATTCCTTGTTTGTTATAGTGCAATGGGTGTTCATTATTTACGTATGTGTTTCTTAGTTTTACCTAATGACCCTTATTGTTATACTGAATCAATTATGATATAATTTGATTGGTTCTAACTTATATATTGTGGTTGTGTGTTATTACATGTTGGTGGGTCACATTTTGGGCTTCTATGACCTGAGTTGTCACATAGGTTGTTATGTATGTAGATTCCATGGGTGAAATTCATTTCTCATGTTTTGTATGAACTAATTTATTAATTAATTTAAATTGTTTCTATATTAGATTATTGATAATTTGTGGAATGTATGTTTTAATAATATATGGTTTCGTAATAATTATGTTAAATGAAATGGTTTTTAAATTCATTTTGAAATGGTATTGTGAAATTTGTTTGGAAGAATTTACTGAAAAGAATTGTTTGATGAATTTATTTTGAAAATAGATCACATGTTATGCCTTGGAATCTAATGGGGAAAGATATATTAATAGGTCATGTCTATTATTATGTGGTTTTCATAGGGAGGTATAACCTCTCCTAACTAGGCCTTTAGTTTAAGGGATTTATTAGAATTTTTGGGTGGTTTAATTTTAGGGGCGTTCCTCTTCACTATAGATATGATTAATATTTTTAATGGGTTGATGCACACTTGATTGTCTATGATATGAATTAGTGATCACAATAACCATAACTAGTGTGATCTATTGTGTGATGTTACATGTGATTTTGCAAAATTTATGATATTTTGGCATGCGTTTTTAACATCTCCTTCCATTATTTGTATATGAGATGTGATGAATTCCATTATTATGTTTTATATATCTTCATTGAAACATGTATATGAAATTTTATTAAACTATTTTGCAATGTTTATTCAGATATATTGGAAAATGGGATGTTATATTGTTGTTCCCCGATTTGATAAATAAATATTAAATGGTTATAATTCCATATATATTTTAAAGGTATGCATGCTTGGAATATTACAACGAGTCTTTTTATAGATCACATTGGTGAGATCCAATTGAGCCTCTTAGATAAAACCACAGACACCCAATCTATGTTGTGTATAACATTGTATGTCTTTCATCACAATGATTATTATAGAAAATTATTGAGGTGATGATGTTTTATATTAGATGGGTTTTGGGTAGATATTGGTGAGATAGTGGGAGTTTACTACACTATCACAAGGATATATTGGATTATTTTTTCATGTTTTGTAGTCATGTATAGTTAAACATTTCACTTTTATATTTTTGTTCTACCTTTTTTTATCACTTATTTTGTTTCTTTTCTATTATATAATATTTTTATATCTTTATATCTTTATTTTCATTTATGGTGCTAAATGGGTGAAATTTTACTCATTAATCAACATGAATTTTACATATTGACCGATATATCCCAACAAATTATTTTGGGATCCACGTTTCATTTCAAATCGATTTGTTTACTGATTGATCACCATTGTAGTTAGATTAATTCTCTCCGAGTTATTAACCATTTACACTTCATTATTTTCTTTTGTCCTGATATATTTATTTTATTGTGTTATCATATTTAATGACCCATGGTTAGGCTTATCTTTATTCATATCTTGTTTCATTATGTGATATTGTTCTATGGGGAGATTCCTTGTTTGTTATAGTGCAATGGGTGTTCATTCTTTACGTATGTGTTTTTTCCTTTTCCCTAATGACCGTAATAGTTATAATGAATCAATTATGAGATCATTTGATTGGTTCTAACATATCTAATGTGGTTGTGTGTTATTACTTGTTGGTGGGTCCCATTTTGGGCTTCTATGATCGGAGTTGTCACATAGGTGGTTATGTATGTAGATTCCATGGGCGAAATTCATTGCTCGTGTTTTGGATGTACTAATTTATTAATTAATTTAAATTGTTTCTCTATTATATTATTGAGTATGTGTGGAATGTATGTTTTAATAAAATATGCTTTCTTAATAATTATGTTAAATGAAATGGATTTTCAAATCATTATGAAATGGTATTGTGAAATTGTTTTGGAAGAATTTATTAAAAACAATGTTCTGATGAATTTATTTTGAAAATAGATCACTTGGGATGCCTTGGAATCTAAGGGGGAAAGATATATTAATAGTTCATGTCCATTATTCTGTGGTTTTCAATGGGAGGGATAACCTCTACTCCCTAGGCCCTTAGTTTAAGTGATTTATTAGACTTTTTGGGTGGTTTAATTTTAGGGTTGTTCCTCTTAACTATAGATAGGATTAATATTTCTAATGGGTTGATGCACATATGAATGTCTATGATATGAATTAGTGATCACAATAACCATATCTAGTGTGATATATTTTGTGATGTTACATGTGATTTTGGACAATTTATGCTATTTTGGCATGTATTTTTAGCATCTCCTTCCATCATTTGTATATGACATGTGATGCATTCCATTATTATATTTTATATATCTTCATTGATCCATGTATATGAAATTTAATAAAACTATTTTACAATGTTTATTCGGATATATAGGAAAATGGGATGTTATATTGTTGTTCCCTGATTTGATATATAAATATTAAATGGTTATCATTCCCTATATATTTTAATGGTATGCATGCTTGGAATATTACAACGATTTTTTTATAGATCACATTGGTGAGATCCAATTGAGCCTCTTAGATAAAACCACAGACACCCATTCTATGATGTGTAGAACATTGTATGTCTTTCATCACAATGATTATTATAGAAAATTATTGAGGTGATGATGTTTTATATTACATGGGTTTTGGGTAGACGTGGGTGAGATAGTGGGAGTTTACAACACTATCACAAGGATATGTTGGATTAGATTTTCATGTTTTTTAGTCCTCTATAGTTTAAACATTTCACTTTTATATTTTTTTCTTCCTTTTTAGTTTTATCACTTATTTTGTTTCTTTTCTATTATATAATATATTTATATCTTTATATCTTTCTTTTCATTTTTTTTAAAATATACTATGATGTTACTCAAATTTTTTAAAAATTTTAATTTTTGGTTTTTTTCTCTAGGGTACAATTCCCCATCTTGTTGGTATAATGGATGCCCATTATGTTTTTTAGAGTATCGGGGGAGGTTTTTGTATTGAGAGTATATCATTGTCATTATTTACATATCTTACCAAACAACATATACAATTATAGTTAAATAATAATAATTATATCAATAAAAGGAACCTCCCACTTATTTTACATTGATTTCATCACTCATATACACCAACATTGTTTGCCTAGACCCTCAAAGTTATTTTTTGAAACATCACAACACATTAGATCATATCACATTACATCCCGCTTATCTTAAACCAACTCAGAAAACCTGGTTCACTTATACCCAATCAATCACTGAAAAAACTCTATGTGAATTCCTAATCCACAGTGGATATATATTGGAACATATAAATAAATATGAAAAAGAGTGAATGTATATTCCAAAAAAATGGATGATAAATAATACAAGTCAATATGATCAAAACACTAAAATGATAATGTATAAGAGACAAATGTTTAATAAACCCAAAATAATTACATCATTTAAATTACTCAAAAATTGGCATGATTAAACCCAAACATCGCAAATGAGACAACAATAAAATCTTAAGGATCAAGAACTACTTCCTCCGCCTAGAGGAAATTTTCATTTACTCATACATAGAATAATAAAATCCTAAAATTCTAGAAGTCCAAGGTTGGGTGTGAGAAATGATGCATAATTGGGTCTCATGAAAAGTTCCAAAAGATATTAAATAATAATAAAATAAATCATGATTTATTTTAAACAAAACATGGATTGTAATATGGTATCATATTAATATTTAAAAAAATAATTTCAATTCAATGGATGAAAATCACTTGAACTATTTTATAAAATACTATTTTTAAAATAAATCATATACATATAATTTGTAATTAATAAAGTAGTTCTATAAACATTTGAATATATATACCCAAAACCCAAAAAGAAGAGTGGGCATATACACTATATCGTGGCAGTTTCCTATTATAAGATCCTCACACTCCTCATATTAGGGATAAAAGCTTATTTGTGTACACACATCCCTTTTTATCATGCCAAATAGTTCTCCAAAACATCCCATTGGGGATAAAATCTATTGATCTAGGTGTTTTAATGTGTTTCGTCTTAAATCATTTTCTATAGAAGAAACATTTTATAATTATTATTTAAAATATCCCAAATCAACCTAGTCTCACATTTGCTCAATCATTCAATAAGAAAATAACTCATTTACAGTCAATCATCAACTACATTTCTATTTCACAAGAATATATTTGAATATTTTAATTCAATTTTGATAACCATAATGTGGGTTTTCATCATTAAATTCCTTCTAAATGCAAAAAACAATAAATTTTTCATCATAACAATTCAATCATTTTCAAAAATACATTTATCAAATAATTTAATCAATTAACACTATTTGAAAATATGATCCAAATTATAACTCCAAAGAAATTTTGGGTGTGGTTCAAAATACATACCATTTAAAATTGTATTCCAAATTGATATAAAATTTGGTTTTCATAAATAAATTCAATTATATTTCAATTAAATTTAGAAAATAATATTTTTTAATTATATGTAAAACCTCAAACGTAACAACCTATCTTTTTTCATGAAAAAACAAAAGATCAACACCCATAATGAGAAAACCAATGGAGATCAATGGAAAATGATATCTTGAAAAAAATACTCGAAATAAGATCCAAAAAATGGAGTTTAATAACCATAAGAATATAACGATCTATAAAAATATAATGATGATAGAAAAGGAGACCTATATAAAACACACTAGTGGATAATAACATATGGGGAGTATATTAAATGATATCCACCATGATACAATATATAGAGGAAATGGTTTTGAGGTGAAAACCCACTTTGTAAAATTCTCCAGAAACAAGAAAATCAAGTAGGTTTAGTGGGGCTAAATTGGTAGTTATAATTGATGGCTTTATAATATAAATATATCATCTAGATTAAAAATTACCACACATGTTGTTTCCTAAAGAGGGCCACATGGTTATAAAAACCACGTACCATAATTATGTGCCCCCTATAGACTCACTATACATGTTTAATGGCCCTTAACAATTTTTTTCATAGTTTTTTACACTGTGTGATAATTGTTTGAACCCTAATTTTACAATGTTTCATGGTTTTCACAAGAAGGGAACATGGAATAGGAAAACAATTCTCCCACCACCCATGTCATATAAAACCATTGTAGTTCAGCAAATATCACATGAAAATCCCAATACAACCTCCACAAAACATGATAAAAATAAGTTTATGGGAGTATCTATAAACATGTAACATGGTGGTAAAACCTTCTCACCATAAGTAAAATTCTCACTAACTAATAATGGCAAGAATATTCCCTATAAAATTTATGATGAAATTGATCTCTCATCAGAACCACCCTCTCATAAACCACATGAATGTTCGAACAATTATACCATATCACAATGAAAATATTTATCATCCTCCCACAATGTAACGTTGTCATAAATTCAACAATCCCAATTAGATTTTAAATCACTGATAAATCATCCCCAACTTCATGATCCTTCAATCTCAATAGATGAGATTGTACAAAAATATATTTCTAAAAATGTAATACATGGAACACATTATGAATTAATGTAAACTGTGTTAGGATATATAAATTTTATTCCACATTCCCCGTATGATCAAAAACTATAAAAAGACCCAAAAATTGAAATCCTACCATTACTCTCATGATATCAATGACCAAAATTTGGTGAAAATATCAAGAACACCTTATCACCAACTGAGAACTATAATAGTCACATACGTTAATTTTCATGAAATTTATAATGTGTCTGAGATTTCTACATTCTATAAAGAATAAACTGAATATTTATTATATAACTTGTACCATGCTATGACCAATTAAGGAACCGTATCCATTCTCCAACAAACATAGTTGATATATACATGGCCTTATATAAAAGGATTTAAAAGAATCCATTTTCAGCATGGAATACTAAATTTAATTATATATAAACCAATTCAATCCTAATTATTCATCCAAAGCTCCACCAATGATAAAGAATCAGTCAATAATCATGTATTTAAGAATATGTAATGATGTATCTACCTTTATATCCATATATGGGATGTATACCAAAAATAAATGATCATGGGATCCCATCACCATCATAAGGCCTTTCAAAAAAAATTGATGTGAAACTAGATATCTACCAGAGGAAATAACATCTAGAACATAAAGAAAATTAATTATTTCTTTCACATATATATTTCATAACACAAAAAATTTTAATTTTTCGTGATTGTATATTATGTGAGATAATTTCATTAATTTGTAGATCAAAACGCATATCACATTATTTTTTTGATGAGTATGTTCAATCCCTTAAAAATATTCAATAGATAACTCTACCCACTTCAATTTCATCACCAGAAGGGGATTAAAAATCCATGAAGGTATATATTTCCCATCATTGACATATTTTTATGTAAAACAGAAATAAACAAAATAACAAATGTATCATTTCATACCTACCAATCTGAATCATCACTACATGTCAGAAAACATAATTCTTGTTCTAGGTTTCGCATCCCATTTCAAATTATTAAAAAACACAATTAAATATTTTATCATGAATATGGGCACACAAAATATATTCAATGAAAAATTATAGCCTCTGTAGAGGATGAAAAATCTATAAGATCGAAATAATGATGTAGATGATCAATATACAAGAGGGGGGGGGGTGAATTGTACACTTTAAAAATTTCCTTAAAAAAGGAAGGATCTATGTTTAACAATGTTAAACTAAGAAAATTTACAACACCTCTAACACCAATTGAAAGATTGGGACAAAGTATAAAGTTAAAAACTTCTTGTTCTATACACTTTCTTTAATCTAGAATGTGATTCTGAAATACCGGTTCTAGTAATATAGATTTGAAAATGAAACATAACCAATGTTTACAATATGAGATTCTACCTTAAAGCGTATAGAATCTAACTGAATCAGATTACACAAGTGTAAGGATGTATATGATGCTTATACTTTCTCAATCATACAAAATGAAGCAGATAAGTTAAACTTGTAACAAATACAATTAACAAGATATAAATCTTTTAACCCAAAGAGAAGGGTATCCAATATACATGGATAAAGGTACCTTGATTTATAATTTCAAGAAATTATCTCATACTAACACCTAGGAAAGCCCTATATATGAAGATCAGAGTCTCTGTATTGCTATCCCTGTAAGCCCTCAACTTCAAGGTAGGTGGAACCTCTTTCTTTCTCGACAAAGGATCCCTTGAACTTCAAGGTAGTCGGCACCTCTATCTTCTTATCCCATGAATCCCACAAATGTAATCACCAACATTCGACGTTGCACGAAGACATCTGAATGATTAGTTCAGTACGTCCAAGGCATGAAAAGCTTATCTATCTAGAAATCACATTGACAGTTTGTGGTCTCTAGAGTGATCAACTTCTTGTTGAGGTCTTTCAAATGAGCACCTATTTATAGGCTCAGTAAAAATGGTCGGCTCCCTCCTCCAATGCTCATATTTTCCTTAAATTTCTGAGGGACCTGTACACATGTCACTCAACCAATGGTTAGTTATAAATAGAATGGAAAAAATTGTTTAATAAAAAAACATGTGTAACAGAAAGCACAACATAGTTTTGTAATGAAACAAGTATATGTATAAGTAAAATTGATGTTCGGAATATAAGAAAATAATAGTTTGGAGTAAAACCATAATGGAATTTGGAGTCTCTAATAAAGAGATATTCATATTCTGTTTTAATAGGAATTCGGAACCTGATTTCTGTAGAAATCTGGTGTCTGAATTTATAAGGAAATTCGGAGTATGGTTTCACTAGAATTCAGAATCTGAACTTACATAATTCGGAGTCAAACTTGTAGAATTTCAGAGTCGAACTAGTAAGAGTTCGTAGTCGAACTCAAATAAGTTCGGAGTTGATTTCATAGAAGTACAGAGTCGAGCTCATAGATGTTCGGAGTCTAACTTATTGAGTGGTCGTATCCATAATTCAGAATGGAACTTTATTAGAGTTCGTATCCAGAATTCTTAATAGAACTTTATTACAGTTCGTATCTAGAACATGGAATGGATCTTCATTAGTGTTCATATCCAGAATTTGGAATGGAACTATATGGGAGTTCGTATCCCAAATTCAGAATGGTACTATATGAGTGTGTGTATCCAGTATTCAGAGTGGAACTTCATTAGAGTACATATCCAGAATTTGGAGTGAATCTTCATTAGAGTTCATATCCAGAATTCGGACACTAAAACAGAATGCTTCATATCTATGTATTATATGATTCCGTGGTTTTGGATATGAGTCCAATTTTTATACATAAGAAAAATATTGATATGTATAAGGAAATATAACTAAGGGTAAATTTCCTTAAGGAAATTTTTCTTATAGAAGTAAAATATAGATTTTTTTATTTATAAGGTGTTTTTTATTTTCAAAACAAGAAGGAATGGAAAAGTCATAAAGAAAACCTTATTGACTCAAAAATACCCCCCTTTTTTGAAAGAATAATCAACCTTTAGAAAAAGAACATAAGGACTTAGAAAATTTTAATTAGACTTTGAAATTAAAACTTCTCACCCTTTGTAAATAGATGATGATGAATACAACTAACCCCCCCTTTGGCTTAGGAACTCTAAGGATTGTATTCTGAATTTCTGGAGTGGAGTTTTAATTATCATTTGAAATGAAAAACTATGTAATGAGGACGTACCCCTTACTTTAGGATAGTTCTGGACATAGAAATGTTTCCTACTCCCTCTTTTGAGTAGATCTATTTCCTTCTACCCCTTGGTGATTTTGAGAAAGAATTTAAAGGAATGGAAATGAAATTTGGTACATGAAATATTAGTAAACAACAATACGAGAAAAAACCAACCAAAAATTTCATTAGGCTTGAATGAATTTTTACAACAAAAATAAGTAGAACAAACAAAGGGGTTTGTCTATTTGTCATCCTTTTCCTTGGGAATTAACTTCTTCAATAAATTATTCAGCATCTTCTGGTCTTCATGATCCTCCTAAGCTTGCTTCTCCAAAGATTTTATCCTTTGATCTTGAGCTTTCAAGGCTTCTGCCTGAGCCTTCATGGTCTCTTCCTGCATCATCAGCAACTCATCTTGATTTTGTAGCTTCTCTTGAAACTCAATCTAGAAATTACTTTCCCTTTTCCAGTTCTGAGAAACCGAGTTAAGATTTCCATTCATATCTCTGACAAGTTTATTCCAAGAATTTTTCTTAGAGGTTAGATTATCCTGAAAATTCTTAATCTTGGAGTCCTCGGTGTCAGATGCATCTTTAACATCATTGTGAAAACGATCAAACTCAGTCAAGTCATCATCAAATTTCATAGAACAGAAAGTGATTTTGCTGCAAGATTTCTTGTGAACATAATCATTGATAAGGATGTTTATATGATCAGCCTCAATCTTTACACACTTATCCATCACCATAGATAAGGATTCTGACTTCTAATTCAGACTCGGTTGCAGCATCTGGCATCTGGAGTCTATTGTAGGAAAGCTCATAATTTTTTAACCAATATCTTCAACGACTCGACCACAAAATCATCTCCCATTGCTGATGACTCTGAATCTGATAACTTAATAGGGGATTGTTGTTCCTCAATCTACACCATCTTTCTTCTGGAAGAACCAACAACATCCTTATTTCATATAACATCTTTTTTTGGGGTTTCTATAAGAGCTTTCTTCCCCTTATCAATTTTCGGAATTGCTTCATCAGAAAATTCTTCTTCTCTTTCAGAAATTTGAACAATTTTATCTTCATCTGGTTTCTCCTTCTCTGCACCTTCTTCAAGAAAATGCTTCTCATAGATTTCCTCCTCAGATAACTCATTTTCTTTTTCCTCTACCTCGACATCATATCTTTTACCACCTTTTTCATATCCCTTTACTGGATTGACTAGCTTTGAGGATTTGGAATTTTCTTGATAATCCTCAACTTGTTTAATATAGTCATCCTAATCACCACTTCCATCTTATACTTCTTCTTTTTCTTCATTTTCTTCAACAACTTATTCCTCTACTTCTTAAACTAATTTTTTCTCTTTATAATTTTCTAGAGTGAAATCCTTCTTCCCAGGGGTTTCTGGTAATGGTTGAACATCAAAATTTTCCAGAATGGGAATATTCATAGAGGCTACCTATGAGGATTTTAAGAGAGATTGAACAATCTCTTCCTCTCTTATCCTTTTCTTCATCTTTTTCACTTTGGCATGTTTCTCTAACTCATCCACAACTTTTTCTCTTAAGGCCTTAGCCTCAGCAGGTCCCAATCTGAACTTTGGATCCCCTTATTTCCTTTTATCCTTATCTTCCCTTCACCTAGCATCCACCTCATCTGGATTTGCTTTCTTTTCATTCGGCTTGGGAGGTGCGGACTGGGTTTCCTTAGCGTTGGGAGTCTTATCTTCAGCAACCACTTCGTTCAATTTCTTCTTCATCGAAACCTTCTTTACTTGATCGTCCATATCTTCATTTTATGATTTGACTTATGCCTCTTATTCTGGAGGATCGTAAAACTCACTTGATTCCTTTGGAAAACTGGCTTTCATCCTTTTTAAGGTGTCATCACTTATCAGCATTACCTAAAAAATTCTCGTCTTGGAGGTGCAAGCATTATTGAACGAATTAAGACAATGAATAATTATCATGGAGATAAGAGTAGGATACATAATTATTTGAGCCTTCAAAGATCCATTCATGATATTCTAAACTGTAATAAGAATGTGTATAATCAGATTTATCTTCCATAGATTTACAAAAAAATCCAAGATGTAGATATCACTTTTCATTAGGTTATCCTTATCTCCTCTTCTCAGAACGAAAAATCCATGAACCTACAACTTGAGAATCAGGATGTTGGTGGAGAGATGAGCTATATTTTCTTTTCTATTATCTTTAGGACCTAGGAATTTCATTTCCATCACCTTCCTGAAACTTCCTTTCAAATTCGTTAGCTTATGTGGAAAAAATTCTATTTCTCCATCATATGATAAAACTACCACACTTGCATCCTTGGTGTAAGAAAGCATGTAAGTCTTACCATAATACTTGAAATAAAATTTGTCTCTTCCAACTTCTTCATAGAGGGAAACAGAATCATATAACTCTATAAGAAAATATGTATAGACAACATCCTGACCCCCGAGTTTGGATACGTAGAAATATTCCCAACCATTGAGTTCAATATTCATTGAAATTAGAGAATCATACTCACTGACGAAATCTGGATGAACATACCTTTCCCTATAGACTAACCATTTTGAGATTGGCTTTGTGGTAGACATATCTTGGGAAGTGTCTTCTATAGATATTCAGAATAGAGGATCTCTAAGATATTCGAAATGATTTTTATGAACTAAGGTTGAGTTTCAGCAAGCGAGAGCTTGAAATTGGTGTGAGACACAAATGGGGGTTGCCCTTTATACAGGAGATGGATCTGTCCTTTGAGCCTCTAAAAGAAATATAATGGTTGAAAACTTCTCTGATCTGATCTGACGGTTGAAAACATTTCCACAAGGAAAAAATGAATACGATCATTTGAAGTTTTAGAAACATTCAGATTGAAGAAGAAATGAATCCGAGTAATTTTATAAGAAAAATAAACTACCAGCAACTAAACGATGACTATGAAAACTTGAGTAAGGAAGTAATACCTTTTGGAATTTCTAGGAGGTTTATTTGCAATAGGAAATATTCTTCTTGATGAAAATTTGACTATGAAGAACTCATTATGAAAGACTCACTACGAAAAAAATAGTACAAAAATTCTCATTATGATAATTCTCATTACAAAAATTCTCATTAAAAAAATTCTAAGTATTAAAATTTCATTACAAAAGTTTGTAGTAAGAAAAATTCTTTACGAAAATTCTTGGTACAAAAACTTCATTATGGAAAATTTTGAAAAACTCATTTTAAAAAAATATTGAAAAACTTGTTACAAAAAATTTTGAAAAACTAATTATGAAAATTTTTGGAAAACTCATTACGAAATGTTTTGAAAAAATCATTGCGAAAACTTTTGAGAAACTCGTTACGAAATTTTTTGAAATAATCATTATGAATTTTTTTGAAAGACTCATAAAACAATGTACTCCCACTATGAAAACGAGTTTATTAGTGTAAAGAATATTGTTTCAATAGGAAGTAAATGAAGAAATATTACCTCACGATTATCATTCATAACATCTGTTTAATATATTAAAATATATCAGAGGGTAAATATTTTTTGAAAATATCATCAAGTTGATCTTGTGTTCCGGCAAACTGAAGAATGATATCTTCATTTTTGTGTGTGATAACTAAGAAAGTGATGCCTAATATCTATGTTATTTGAATGAGAGTGATGTGTAGGGTTTTTAGTAAAGACAATGGAACTTGTGTTATCACACACAATTTGAGTCTTAGTAAAACTCGTGCCATAATTTGTGAGCGTGTGTTGCATCCACAACACATGAGCGCAACAACTTCAAGCTTCTTCATATTCAACTTCTGCAGTGGAAAGTGCTACATAATGTTGCTTCTTCCATGAACAAGAAACTAATGAATATCCTAAGAAATGACATGTACCAGATGTAATTTTTCTATCCATTCTACATCTACAAAAGTCAGCATCTGAAAAGCTCTATAAAACTAAATCATTTCATGAAGTATAGAATAGTCCTAGATCCATGGTTCTCATTAAGTAGCAAAAAAATCTTCTCCCTGCCTTTAAATGAGATTCCATAGGATTGGATTGATATCTTGCACATAAGCATACTGAAAACATCAGGTCTGTTTGACTAGATATCAGGTAATGTAGACTTCCTATCATACTACTAAAAGATGGTTGATCTACTAGTTACCCATCTTCATCAAGATCAATTGTGTTTGAGGTACCAATAGAAGTAATTATACTCTTAGTGTTGTCATAACCATACATTTTAAGAACATATTTAATATATTTATGTTAGGATATGAAGATTCCTTCTGGTTTTTGAGAAATTTGAAAACCAATGGAAATTTTTAACTCACCCATGATACTCATTTAAAACTAATATTTCATCAGAACTACAAAGGAATCTGTTTAATATTGCGGAGTTGATCCAAATATGATGTCATCAACATATACTCAAATAATAAAAACATTTTTCTTGTATTTATTTATAAAAATGTTTGGATCTGCATTTCCCTTAACATAGTTATTTTGTATCAAAAATCTTGTAAGTCTATTTTACTAATCTCTCGGGGCTTGTTTAAGGCCATAAAAAGCTTTAGTAAGTCTAAAAACATGATCAGGATGTTTTTTATCTTCAAAACCAGGAGGTGGTTCAATAAAAACATCCTCTTGAACATAACTATTAAGGAAAGCACATTTCACATCTATTTGAAAATTCTTGAAATTGAAGAATGTTGCAAAGGCAAGTAAAATAAGAATAGATTCAAGTATAGCTACTAGAGCATAGGTTTCGTCATATTCTATTCCTTCTTGTTGATTATAGTCATTTTCTACTATTCGAGCTATATTTCTAACTATGAATCTATTTTCATCACATTTATTTCTGAAGACCCACTTTACTCCAATAACAGAAGTTTCCTTATGTCTTTCAACCATGGTCTAGACTTTATTCCTTTCTAATTCATTTAGTTTATCATTCCTGGATTTGATCCAATCATCATAACCTAAAGCTTCATTAGTGGTTTTTGGTTCTAATTGGGAAATTAATGCTAGATGTTCTAATTCAATCCTTAAGGAACATCTAATCCTTACAGGTTTATTTACATCACCAATGATACTATCACTAAGATGATTCTTAAGAAACACCTGACATGGGTTTTGTAAAACTTGTTCATCAACATAGTTTAGAAAGTCTTCTGGGGTAAATATTTGTGAAATATTTTCTTGAATATTTCCCTTATCATAAGGATCATCTATCAAAGGTTGATAATCAGTTTTTGAAAACACATACGAGGATGTAGGTTGGGATGGATTAAAAACAAATGGGTCAGACTCATCAAATTTTACATGTACTATTTCCTCAACCATACAAGTGTTTTTATTGAAAACTCTATAAGCATTAGAAGTTGTGGAGTAGCCTAAGAAAATTCCTTCATCTGATTTTGGTTCAAATTTGTGTAGATTATATTTAGTATTCAGGATGAATACCTTTCAACCAAAAACCTTGATGTAAGAAAGTCTAGGTTTTCTACCATTCTATAACTCATAATGAATTTTATTAAGAAAAGGTCCAATAAAAAATTGATTTATAGTATAACAAGCATTAATTATAGCTTCAACCCAGAAATGTATAGCTATAGAATATTCACTAAACAAAGTCCTTGTTATATCTTGAATAATTCTACTTCTTCTTTCAACTACACCATTTTGTTGATGAGTTCTAAGTGCAGAAAAGTTATGAGTAATACCTTTTCTACTACAAAAATATTCAAAATCAGAATTTTGAAATTCTCCTCCATAATCACTATGAATAGTTTTTAGTGGATGGTTTTTCTCATTTTTACCTTGAGCTCTAAAACCTTTGAAATAATAAAAATCATCATAATTTTTTACTAAAAAATAGACCCGTGTACATCTAGTGTAATCATCAACTAGAAAAAACACATAGTATTTGAAACCAATGCTTCCAGTTTATGTTGGACCAAAAATATCCATGTGCACCAACTATAACACATCAGTTGTTAAGACTTCACCAATTTCATTAAAACAAGATTTATGTTGCATTCCATATTGACAAGGAGCACAAACTTTAGAAGAATCAAATCTATGCTTTGGTAGATCCTTAAATAGTTTCTTCTTAGAGATTTTACATATGTTTCTAAAGATACAATGACCTAGTCTTCAATTCCATAAAAAATAATTATCTTCTATTTCACTTATACAAGGTATGTCTTGGCTCCTAAGGTCTTCTATGTTCAAAGTGTAAACATTCTCTTTCCTATGGGTAGAGAGAATAAACTCATCCTTGGAATTGTGTAATATGCACTTATCATTCCTAAAATTCACAAGGTATCCTTCATCAGATAATTGACATATGCTAATGAGGATGTTTTTATGATCCTTAACAAAAAAACAATTGAAATAAAAGTTTTACCAAGAAGAACAATATTAGCTATACCAACAATTTCTCCCTGAGTGTTGTCTCCAAAATTTACTTTTCTTCCTTTTGTCTTGATAATCATTTCAAAATAGTATTTGTGACCAGTCATATGTTGGGAAAATTCACTATCCATGTATGAAGTATTATTGTAGGTACTTTCCCTATTTTCTAGAAAATAAGAAACGAGTAGGGTTTTTCGAATCCAGACTTGCATGGATCCAGAATTGTTAGACAACAAAATTTTGGGTATCCACATTTTATTAGAAAAATATGCTTTATGAATCTCAAGAGATTGAACTCTATTCAAGGAACAGTTTCTCTTCGAATGTCCACCACTATGTCACTTAGTAGAAAAAGGGTCTCTAGAAGGACGAAAATACTTTTTTTTTGAAAACTGGTTTTTGGTGATTATAACCTAATGTAGTAGTGTTTCCTTGAGGTTTAAATTTAGAATACATCTTGTAAAAATATTCCTTCCGATTAGAAATTTTTTCAAGAAGCTTCTTAAGAGAAAATATTTCAAATTTCAGTCTAATGATTATATTCCTATCCTCGTGAATCATTTCCTTAGAGATAGATTTTTCAACAAAATTTTCATCTTTAAAATAGCATTTTTAAGATATTTAGAAAGTTCTTCCTTATCATATTTTTATTTCTCAAGCTCTTTAGAAAGTTTTTCTAAAATATATTCTTTATCCCTAAGATTTGTAGAATGATCTAAAATCTCTTTTGTAATAATTTCATCCCTAGTATTTTCCTTATTTAAATCCATAGAATATGTTTAATTATTTGCTTCAAGTAACTTGGAAAATCCAGATAACTCTTCATATGACAGATCTTCAATTTTTGAGGATGATGTTTCTTCATTAGAAGTAATATTTTCTAAATTTTAATTCTTATCAAGAGATAAATTTTTTAATTCCATGGAAGAGCGTACCTTATCCATAAGACATGTATATGGAAAATAAGTATTATAAATGAATCTAATATTCTTCTAAGCTAATGAATCATATTTTGAGGATTCACTTTATGAAGAGCCTCTACTGCTTACACTCTAAGTAGTATTAGATTTCATACTTTTCATATCTTTAACTTTGTAAAACATCTTCTTGTTCCTTTTAGAATGCCTCTCTTTACTTTCATTATTTTAAGAGAGGAAAAATATGGTCATATGTGTCCACTTCTCTTTCATTCATAGCATGTGACCTCTAAATCTTTTTTATCTTTCCTTTAATTCTCCTTGTACTTGGATTAGAAAATTTCTTTGACCAGCTATCTTGTTAATTCTTCGAGAAAGATTAGATAACTCATTTTCTGAGACTTCACTCGTACTAGATTCGGATTGGATAGTATCCTTCTTAGTATTGGATCTAGTTACTCTCCCATGAGTCTTAGCTTTCATGTGATTTGATGTTGTACTAAAACCACCACTACCAGTACCATTCCCATTCTTCTTTTTGATGTTGTCTACATCTCTCTTCATCATTTTTTCATGTTGGAGAAGTGCACCAAAAAACTCATCTGTGGAAATTTTAGTAACCTTCATGTTCTCATCAGTTGTTGTTATCTTTGATTCCCACTCATTGGACATAATGTCAATGATCTTGTAAACAAGTGATTCATTATCCATAACTTTCTCTCCAATATATTGTAATCTATTCACGATAGTCATTCACCTTTGTGGCACCTTACAAATGGGTTCCACATAAGAGAAATTTAAACCATGATACTCAGATCTAAGCATTGCTCTTCTTGTCATTATGACTTTGGATGTACCAAAATGTGTTACTTCAAGTTTCTTCCATATATTGTTAGCTGTTTCACTAGAAGAAATTTTGCTATATATGTTCCTAGTCATTAAACATAGTAGAGTGTTGCGTACCTTATAGTTTAATTGATAATCATGCATCTCTTGTTTTGTGAAAGTAATAACTTCCTTTTCAGGAATTTGATAACCTCTTGTAAGCATAAAAAAAATTTCTACTCCAGTATTGATATCAAAAGTCTTCATTAGATCTATCCAATACTCATAATCATTTCCAAAAAAAATTGGTGTTCTTGTAGGACTTCAGTTGTCAATAGAACCAACATTGATTCCTGTCATCTTAAAATTCATTCTACACAAAAACTTGTTAATAAGAAAAGTTTAGATTCAATGAACTAAGCAAGAAAAATATAGAACAAAGAAAAACTGAGAAAGAAACACATATATGGGAGTATAAGTATTTCAGAGACCCCCTCTGATACAAGAGGAGGGTGAATTGTATACATTAAAAATTTCCTTAAACAAGGAAGGATCTATGTTTAACAATGTTAAACAAATCAAATTCACAACACCTATAACACTAATTGAATGATTGGGACAAATTATGAAGTTACATACTTATTTTTCTATACACTTTCGTAAATCTGGAAAGTGATTCCAAAAAACCAGTTCCGGAAATATGGATCCAGAAAATGAAACTTAACCATAGTTTAAAATATGAGATTCTACCTTAAATCTTATATAATATAACTTAATCACATTAAACACGTTTAAGGAAGTATATGATTTTTATACTTTCTTAAACATACAAAATGTAGTAGAAAATATAAACTTGTGACAAAAACAAGTAACATGATATAAATCTTTTAACCCAAATAGAAGGGTATCCAAAAACCTTGGCTAAAGGTCCCTTGATTTATACGTTCAATAATTTCTGTCTAACCCACACCCGGGTAATCCCTCGTTACGATGATCGGAGTATCGGTCTTTCTATACCCACAAGCCCTCAACTTCCAGGTAGTTGGAACCTTGGTCTTCCTCAGCAAGGAATCCCCCGAACTTCAAGGTAATCGACACGTCTGCCTTCCTATCCCCGAAAGCCCTCAAATGTAATCAACAATGTTCTGAGTCACATGATGCAATCTAAACGAGCAGTTCAGTACACATAAGGAATGAAAAGATTATCTCTCTAGAAATTACATTGAAAACATGCGGTCTCTATATTGATCAACTTCTTGTTGAGATCTTTCAAATGATCTCTTATTTATATGGTCGGTAGCAACGGTCGACTCCCTCTTCCAACTGTCATATTTTCCACAAATTTCGGTGGCACCTATATTTGTGTAACTCAACCAATAGTTAGTTAGAAACAGAATGGATGCCATCCTTTTATAACAAAACATATGAAACTGAAAGCACGAAATCATTTTGTAATTAAACAAGTATAAGTATAAGCAAAACTGAAGTTCATAATGTAAGAAAATAATAGTTCAGAGTCTAAAAAAAATGCAATTCGGAGTCTATAATAAAGATATATTCAGATTCTGTTTTAATAGGAATCCAGAACTTGATTTCTGTAGAATTTCAGAGTCTGAATTTCTATGGAAATTAGGAGTCTGTATTCACTGGAATTCAAAATCTGAACTTACAAAGTTCGGAGTCGAACTTGTAGATGATCAGAGTCGAACTAGTAAGAGTTCGAAGTCGAGCTCATATAAGTTCAGAGTCGAATGTAATGAGAGTTTGTAACTAGAATTTGGAATGGATCATTATTAGATTTCATATCCAGAATTCGGACTAGAACTTTATTAGAGTACGTTTCCAGGACTCGGAATAGAACTTCATTAGTGTTCATATCCAAAATTCAGAATGGAACTATATGATAGTTCGTATACAGAATTCAGAATAGAACTATATGAGATTTCATATCCAGAATTCGGAGTGGAACTTCATTAGAGTTCTTATCTCGAATTCGGAGTGGAACTTCATTAGAGTTCATATCCAGAATTCAGACCCTAAAACAGAATGCTTCATACCTAAGTATTAAATGATTCAGAGGTTTTGGATATGAATCCGATTTTTATACTTATGAAAAATATTGATATGTATAAGGAAACCTAGGTATGGGTAAATTTCCTTAAAGAAGGAATTTTTCGTTAGAGAAGTAAAATATAGATTTGTTTAAGTATATGGTGTTTGTGATTTTCAAAACAAGAATGAATGTAAATTTCATAAGGAAAACCTTATTTACTCAACAAAATCAGTAATGGTATCCCCATCATAATAAGACCCCTTGGGCTATGGAATTGTTTATCAAGCTATTTCTCCTAAAAAATAAATTTGAGAATTGAGACATTAAATTGAACACTAGTCAAGATATGATCGACACAATCTTCCCAAACTCCAAAATTAATCACTGAAAATGTGATTTCATGTTTCACTCTTCAAATTAGTCATTGAAATCCAACAATGGATGATCCCTACTCATACATTAGAGACAATATTTCTTTTCAATATGGTATAGGATTTCATAAAATAAGAATACTATAGGCTTCCACCAAACTCAACTAATTTTGATTGAAATAGTTTTTATAGAAGATTGAACTCCCAATCATTTTGTATGAATACATTGTAATCCTTTCCTAATAAAGACAATAATTCCCACTGTATTGTGTATTCATCAAAACTATTTGTTAAAGGTAATGGGTCAGATAATTATTCTAATGTGTCTTCAGCTACCAATATCCATATGAAATGAAGTGATCACCCTACACAACAACAAAACCCAATAATAAATTTAACACCTCATAGAAAATCACACATCCCATCATGACATCTAGAAGAGTTAAAATGAACATATAAGTTAAAATAATTTTAAACTATAAAAAATAATCCAACCATTAATCATCCTAGATGAACACTACTCTCACCCAAGTGAGATCACTAATCAGATAATACAAATTTTATAAATGTATTACAAAACTGTGAAAATACCACACTAAAAAAATATTCTATATATCTCAAAGAAGTTAAATGGTTTCTCCAATATCATAACACCTTTCAAACATTCAATATCAACTAAGATACAATTTTTAAAAACCACGTGTCTGAATAACTCAACATCCTAAATACATAAATCACATTTCGATAGATTATATTAATTTTATTGATTTATCATCAATTTTAGAACATATCAATTATGAGGTATGTTATACTAAATATACTTAATTTACATGGGTATTTCATAAAAAAAATCAAACCACAAATGTATTAAGATAATTATTTAATATCCTTGTAACACCATGAGATTTTACGAGAAATATTTTTTTAATAGATTTGATTTCTTGTGTTGTACGCTACCCCAAGATTACCTTGAACTATACACAACACCCTATTAACTTTTAGTATATGCAGACACTATTCTTGGCTTGTGTTGCACGCAAAAACGACCTTCCTTAATAGCGTGTGTTGTACGCAATACCGAGTTTCACTAAAGAATTATATATTATTCTTATGAACTAGCAATTATGAATAGTATTAACCAAATTTTGAATTTTTTAACATTATCATTCATTTTACACATATTGTAAAACATGGTATGAGAACACAATAAATTTTTATGGTAAAATAAGTATATTTAAAAAAATGCAGTGTTGCTGCCTTTTGATGGCGTTCCCACATTAAATATAGTCTTTGACATAGTTATGAGTTTAATTTAACCAAATAAACTTATTCAATGAAATAAGTATATAAAAATTTCCTATGGATAAATTTTTAGTATTTTTCTGCGATCTTTCATATTTCGATGAATAATAATAATACGCTAAATTTTAATTAAAAACAACTTATTTTTCTAGATAATTTATATGGTTAAATCATCATATTTAATGGTTTTAATGTACAAATAGAATATATTTTTACAATTCAATATAATTTATGTCATAATTATTAATTTAAAATAGAATTCAAAGTTAAAAACATTTCAATCTTTTACAATGTTTTAACTTTTAAAACCCATTTTCTCAACCCTGGGATTAATTTAAAATTCATTACTGCAAATTCTATGGTATTACTTTTGAATAATTTATTCCCTATTTAAAATTAGTAGTTCCAAATTATTTTAATAAGATGATATTTATGTTTAGATATTTTGAATAGTAACTACTGAAATTTTTTTTGCAACATTTAAAGGTAAATCGGGTAATTAAAGGTAAAAATAAGATTATAAAATTACCCTATCATCTTCCAAAATTATATTGGATGAACAAAAGTAGACTAATATCACCTAAGGGTCGTAATATATTCATTTCATTCACTTTTGACCATCAAAATGATGTAATTATAAGTGACAACATGTCACTCTCTTATATCTTATAAGTGTAATAATTTAAATTTAGTGATAAACTTCATAAAACATGAAACATAAATAATCTCCAGAAATATAATAAAAGTATCTACATCATGTAAATTTGTTTTGAAATTTTAGGGGTTAAATAATTAACATTAATGGTGACAAAATAGTGATGCAGAAATTTCTTATTTAGTGAAAAATCAATAATTCATTTTTTTATTAAACTAAGAGTGACAATAAAATGAAAAAAACCTGACAAAAAATTATTTTTCATGTAAATGTATACAATAATCATCCAATGGTAGAATAATTTACCATTTTAAAGTTATAAAAGCGATTATGACACTTATATTATTTTATTTTAAAATATGTCAATGTTGTCACCTTCATAATTTAATAAATATAACAATTTAAATGTTTTTATTTTACGATGATAAATTTGAGTAAAAGTATTATTATGGAATATATTAGTTTTATCTAAACCATAGTATTTTATTTTTAATTTTTATGCAAAAAATAACTATGTTAAATAATTATACAAAAATGTTGTAGAAATTATTTTTTAAGGGAAATATCAAATAAATGGCCTTAAAAATATTAAAATAAATGTTATATTAACAAATTAATGTAATAGATGAATTTTTTATAATAATATGACAAGTTATAAATCTATTAAATATTTTTGTTCGAATATATCTTCTTTTTTGATTTATTTAAAATTCAAATAATTTAATAGTGTCAAAATTGACACTATTGATATTTTATAAAAATAAAATTTTATTAAAATGTTTAAAAATCACAATAATATTTAAAAATTAGAAACAGAAAATTATATGGTATAAAATTTAATAATGTATATATTTATTGAAAATTACCATATCATATGTAATTAGTTATAATAATTTAAAAATAAGAATATTTTTATCTCAAATAATATTATATAGATTAAATAAGGATAAATCAAAATTATAAGGTTTAAAATAAACATAAAAACGTGTCTAAATTTTATTATTTGATTATATCACAACCAAATCTCATCTTATATTCTAATTTAGTGAATTTTGGAGGTTTTTATTTGGGTTTTAATTTTTTATTTAATTAATATTTTTGAGGTTTCAAAAAATGCCCCTCTCTCCTCTCTTATAAAATGGCATAACCTCCCACTCCTCCTCAAACCATTTTGAGCCTTTATGATCTACCAAAACCTACCCATTACTCTTCTAAACATCCCTTGTAAAATATTGGAGATTCTGGTCTTCACAAAAGAACAAGTCTAGTTCCTTACGAGGAAGTTAAAAGGTGCGTCGAAGAAGAGGTAATCTATTCTACCAATTCATTATAGTTTCTTTATTCTTCTACTTACTCAATATGAGTTGTTTCGTTATAAAGTAATAACATCAGAATCACTAATATACAAATATGTTATTATAAATATGAACCAATCCTATTTCACATTATATATATCCTACGGAAAATGATATCACCGCGTGTGTGTACATACGACTTACCATCTCCACGACGTGGTGTAATCTGTTTATTATTACATCATACTGACTCTGATAAATTATATCATCCACTCTAATTCCATTCAATAATTATGGGAATGATATCGTCGCTCTTGCATATGTATGGATTACCGTCTCCACGATGAGATTAGATTCATTAACCATGATAACCATTACATAATGATTATAAAGTATATATAATTAATAATTATTCAATATATTACATAATAATGATATTGGATTTATGTATATGTATTTACTTACTTCCATTCAATTTAATAAGGAAACTAAATCAATGTTCATCCGTACGTACGACCTACCGTCTCCAGGAATGGTGTATTTCATTCCATTTATAAATTTATTATATATATGTATATTCAGAGTATATATTATTTATAAGTCATGTTTTTCAATATGGATGTAATAAATCATGATCTATGTATTCATATAAATAATTACAAGTCAAACCACATAGGATGAATGAAACAATTTTACCCAAAACACTACTTTAACATGGAATTGACAAATGAACGGGTAATATAAACTCGTAAGTGAATATTATGTGATAAAATAATTATATTTTTGGTTCTAATACAATTTAATAAAATTTGTGAACCCACTATATAGGAGTCATGGACACATATTGAAGAAATTGGACATATGGTAAGTGATTATTTCGTCTCGTTTTTATTTATGTGAGACATATGCCTTAATCACCATCTATTTATTTTGTATAGTGTTTGTGCTTCCCATGGAATGTTTTATGATTTTTATTATGTAGGATATGATATTTACATATTCATGTAATTTTATTTATTTTATTATAGGTATGATTCCACATATCAAAATAGGTAAGGGATATTTATTGTAATCTTGTTCTTATTCAGGATTGTTTTTTCATAAGTATTTACTAGGGTTATGTATATCACCCATGTCCATGTCTTCTAAAAATTTTTCATAAATTTTTTTCTATTCATACATGTATTTTAAAAGTCATTGTAACCATTTTTTTACTTTTACCTCAAGGTATGGAAGTAATCTT
This sequence comes from Viscum album, assembly GCA_963277665.1. Taxonomy (NCBI): domain Eukaryota; kingdom Viridiplantae; phylum Streptophyta; class Magnoliopsida; order Santalales; family Viscaceae; genus Viscum; species Viscum album. The sequence goes on along the minus strand of OY728133.1, from coordinate 142,971,376 downwards.
TCATTTATTTACCATACGAGGTACTTTTTGACTTTTCCGGGAAAAATATGAGAAGAATGTGTTTTTAACTTATACGACATGATCAAATTTTTACGGTTTCATAACATATTATTTTCATGAAGCTTCCTCTACAATTTTTCATGGTTATTTTCAATAAAATCCTTCTCTTGCATAGAATTATGTGAAAATAAAATGACTTTGAATAAAAAACAAAATTTTCCTCAAAAACTCATTTCAAGTGTTTTATCAAAATGATTTTCCATATAAGATGACATTATTTAGTATGTTTATGTTTTAATTATAATGTCTCTATTATTTAAATGGTTTTATTTTTTTATGATGAAATGATATCCATTGGTTTTATATGGATTATGTTATGATGAGATTATTTTTATGAAACCCATTTTATTCTTTTGGTTATATTGAATGATTTATGATTGTTTTTTGGCACAAATAAGAATGATTTCAACATGATATGGGTGGGACCTATATCCCCCTCAAATTCATTAGGTAATGATTTATATCTAATGAGAAATACATGGATGGAACAACAAGTAAAATCTGGTTCAGTAATACTGGGATGGAACGACAAGTAAACCCAGTTCAGTAATGGACTTTGTCCAATATGATGGTCTTGTCAGAAATTCCTTGGACACTATAGAAATCATAACATGTTCTTCATTATTTTCCACAATTACATGTTTTATTCCCATTCCATTTTATCATGATTAATTTTCCATTATGATCTAAGCCTTATGCACTGCCAATATTTATGTCATTACTCAAGATTTTGATGTTTTATGTTGTTGTTTTTATGTTCAAAAGTTTATGGATTGTTTATTATGTTCTCCATTTTTACCCTTATTGGGAATTTGATCCCACCATTTTTTTGTTTTTTTTTCACATGATATAAACAAAGGTTATTACTAAGAAAACAAAAGGGTAATATATTTATGGTAGATGTTGATGATATTTCACCACGATTAGAAGATTATGTTCAGAGTTTCCAAGGATAATGAACAAACACGGTCTTTGGGCATCTTATTATGTAATGTATTAAGTTTTCTGAAAATTTAATGTAATTTACATGTAAATCATGTTTGGGTCATTATTGTTGGTATCAAAGCGAAGGTTTAGTCAATCATTGGAAAATAGGGTGTGAAAACATTAGTGATATCCCTATATATATTTTTAAGGTATGTAAAGGGATGTCCCTAAGTTCAAGTATATGTATAGGTTACAATCCTAAATTTATGATAACGATCATGAATAACCTATGATGAAACATAAGATGTTATAGATTGAAGGTACTCCCCCTTTATTTTGTTTCTTCTCGAGCATGATTTTTTCCTCTCACACTATTCTTATTGGGTTTTAGATGATGAAAGGAACCCGAAGGAACCGTGTTGATCAGTGTCATGGGTAGTGAAATGATTTTTCTCCTAAACAAACCAATGTTATGAGTGATTTAATGAAAAATCATATTTTTATACTTACACAATCTATGAATCATTCTGGACTTCCAACTGAGTAGTGAAGGGAACAATATTCTATTGAGTCCATCATAATTCCATGTCCACCTTCTTTCAATGGTTCATCTGATCCAATTATTATGGAATAATGGATCAATACAATTGAAAAGATATTTTTCATACTTTATTGTTCAGAACATGAAAAAGTCACATTGGCTATTTACCATTTAGAAGCGGAAGCAGACCAGTGGTGGACTCTAATTAAGAATAGAAGGCCCTAGGATGAAATTGATTCAATTGAATGGGATGAGTTGATGAAATTGTTTTTAAATAAGTACATACATAATATTATTTGAACAATGATGGTAAAGGAGTTCATTGAGATTATGAAAAAGGATGTCGAATCTATTTGTATATACGAATATAATTTTAGAAGGCTTCTAAGGTATGCTTCTGGCTTTATCATCCAACCTAAAAGTAAAGTTGATTGTTTCTTCATTGGCTTAAAACCAAGTCTTCTAATGGAATTATCTATAAGAGACATCAGTAGCTATGAAAAAATTGAGAATTGTGATATCATGGTAGGAATTCAATTTGGGGTTACATTTCTGTCTCATGGTTTTCAGAAGAATCGAATGATGGAGTTCAAGTAAAAATCTCAAAACAATGGTGAAAAGAAGATGAATGTTTCTTTGTCTCAAAGTGTGTAAATAAGCATGATCGAGACTGTATTAAGAGGACAATAAAATGTTTTATGTATGGAAAATAAGGGCATCGAGCAGCTGAGTGTCGATGTCATGGGAAAAAAGGTAGCTAATGATGTGTATAGAGAAAAGACTAGAGAGAACGCACCAACAACACATCAATGATACAAGTGTAAGTAATTTGGGTATTATTCTAACCAATGGCCTAATACAATGGTTAATGATGATCTACATCAACAACCACTTAAGGATAATGGCTATGGGCATTCACCTGCGATCACTATTGGTGATGTTCAGTATAACAATGATGTGTATATGTAACGTGATTCTAAAATAATGTTGTGGATTATCATTTATAGTATTGTGGAATATTAGAATATCTTTGTATTTTTTATTGTGGTTTTCGATAATTATATGGTACCAGTAACCATGAAAAGCGATTGAAATATTTTTGGAAAGTAGATGATATGGGCATAATGAAGGGATATGGGAAAAAGATATGTTTGATAGTATTAATGTGCTCATGACTGATATAAGGACAAGGTGACATCATGGTTTCTGTATATAGAAATTTTAGGATTTTAGGATGTGGAAAGAGTTAAATTTTGTTACCGCATTCATGTTCTTAGTAAGGTTCTATAGTAATTCAGGTTTTAAGAGAATACATTATTAACATATTCAATAGTCTGGAAGTTGACCAACAAGATATATCTTATGATATATGGGGGAAAAATGATGGTATTCACATGCTTGGTAGATGACCTCTCTAATAATATTTTTCGTTATAATATGAGATTGTATAGAAGTATTTAGGATAAGACTAAATATTGGAATGGATTAATTTAGACATCAGATAGTTTTTCATAAGGCTATAACATTTTGATATAATTTCTTAAATGTTATAATAGTATAGTTTTAGAAAAAGGACAACCTGTAGGATGGGTGACAACCCATAGCATTGAACATGTTTGTGGAAATCAAACCCACAACCGAAGTGCGACAGGAACTTATCGCCTACCACTGCCCTACCCAAAGTCCCTGGTTAGTAGAAATTATTTTTATTTTATTGACCTATATGATAGATGAAATATAAGTCCATTTTTTGAACCTTATACGGTTAATCTCACCATAGATGGAATTATGTGTATTTAATAATTTGTTCCAACCTTTTTGTGATAGAGACAGATTTAATGACATATCATTCTATCGCATGATCGACTAATACATCAAGAATGTCAAATTAAACTTCATTCCTTTGAGTAAGAGATGAATTGGAAATTGTTCATGGAATGACCAATGATGATATTACACTAAAATCAAGTACATATTTATCCTTTTGTAAAAATTTATCAAATTTAGGGAAATGATATTGAAAACATAAAATGTTGTCCTAGTAATCTCATATCCGATGAATCAGATGGTACCATAGATCATAAAAAATTTATGGAATTCTTATTGTTGGCATTTTAACAGCCGTTATCTCTACCACTCTCCATAAGAACATGATGGTTAGATTTATCTTCCATATCCATTTTTCACCTATTTTATCCTATGTGGAAACACCGTGATGAGATAAATTGGGTATCTGCTATGTTTCTAAAGTATCATTTTAAAATGATGTTTTAGTATTCTTTTTTGAGAAGTGTGTTTCTATAAAATAATCTTTTAAGTAGAAAACCATTTCTAACCCCGATGAATTTCGAGAAAAAAATTCATTTTATGGGGTGGTAGAATGTAAAAACCTGAGATTTTATGAGAAATATTATTTTTAATTTATTTGAGGTCTTGTGTTGTATGATACACCATGATTATCTTGATCTATACAAAACACTGTATTAACATTTAGTATACTCAAACACTATTCTTGGCTTCTGTTTCACGCAAGAGTGACCTTCCTCAATAGTGTGTGTTGTACGCAATACCGAGTTTCACTAAAGAACGATATATTGTTCTTATAAACTATCCATTATGAATAGTATTAGACGAATTTTGAATTTAATATCATTATCATTCATAATACACATATTCTATAACATGGTACGATAAAAAAATAAAATTTTCGGCTAAAATAAGTATTTTTTTAAAAAATGCAGTTTTGTCGCCTTTTGATGGCGCACCCACATAAAAAATACTTATTGACATGTTTGTGAGTTTAATTTGAAAAAATAAACTTATTTATTGCAATAATTATATAAAAATCTACTTTGGATAATTTTTTATTATATTTATGTGAACTGGCATATTTTGATGAATAGTAAAAATATGCTAACATTTAATTAATTTTTTTTTTCATCAAGATAATTTATATTGTCAAATTATCATATTTAATGGTCTTAAAGTATAAATATAATATATTTTTACCATTTAATATAATTTAAGTCATCATCAGTAATTTCACATTGTATTAATAGGTAAAAACATATCAATATTTTGTAATGTTTTAACTTTTAAAAACCGTTTTCTCAAGAGCGGGATTATTTTTAAATTAAATACTGCAACTTATATGTTTTGAATTTGGAAAAGTGGATTCAATATTTGGAATCAGTAGGTACAAATTATGTTAATAGGCTACTTTTTATTTTTAGACATTATGAATAGTAACTATGTATATTATTATTTACTACAGTTTAAGGTAAATCGGGTAATTAAGGGTAAAAATAAGATTATAAAATTAACCTTAAATCATCCAAAATTCTATTGGATGAATAAAAGTCGACCCATATCACATAGGGGACAAAATATATTCCTTTCATGGACTTTTGACCGTGAAAATGATGTAATTATTATTATAACCAAAGAAGGTGACAACATGTCACTCTCAAATATCTTATAAGTTTAATAATTTTAATTTAGTGATAATCTTCATGGAACATAAAAACAGAAATAGTCCCCTGAAATATATTAAAATTATCTACATAATATGAATTTATTTATATTTTTTATGGATTAAATAATTATCATTAATGGTGACACAATAGTGATGTAGAAATTGTTTATTTAGTGAAAAATCTATAATACAATTTTTATTAAACTAATAGTGACCATCAAAGGCACAAAAACCTAACCAAAACATTATTCTCATGTACATGTAAACCATAATCATCCAATGGAATAATATTTGACCATTTCAAGCCTTATAAAATTGATTATGACACTTATATTATTTTATTTTAAAAGGTATCAAAGTTGTCACCTTCATAATTTAATAAATATAACAATTTAAATGTTTTGATTGTAAGATGATAAATTAGTGTAAAAGTAATCTTATGGAAGATATTATATTTATCGACATCATAGTGTTTTATTTTTCATTTTTATTCAAAAAATAAGTATATTAAAAAATTATACAAAAATGTTGTAGTAATTATTTTATTAAAGAATATATCAAATAAATGGTTTTTAGAAATATTAAAATAAATGTTATATGATAAAATTAACGTGGTCGGTGTATTTTTTAGGTCAATATAGTAAGTTGAGAATCTATTTAATATTTTGGTTCAATTATATCTTCTGTGTGGATTTAATTTAAATTCAAATAATTGAATAGTGTAAAAATTATTACTAATGATATTTTTTCAAAAAAACATATTATTAAATTGTTTAAAAATCACAAAAATATTTAAAATTTACAAATTGAAAATTATATGGTCGAAAATTTAATAATTTATCTAATTATTGAAAATTCTCATAATATATCTAAGTATGTATAACAAATTAAAAATTAAAATATCATTGTCGCAAATAAAATTAAATAGATTAAATAAGGATAACTCAAAATGATAAGGTTTAAAATAAACATAAAACATTTATAAATATTATTGGTTGATAATATTACAACCCAATATCATATCATCTTTGAATTTAGTGATTTTTTGATGTTTTTATGTGCGGTTTGATTTTTTATTTAGTTTATATTTTTGAGGTTTCCAAAAGTGCCCCTCTCTCCACCCTTATAAAAGGGCACCTCCTCCCTCTCCTCCTCACTCCATTTTGATCCTTCAAGCTCAGCCAACCCCTAAGAATTACTCTTCTGAACTTCCCTGGTAACATTTTGGAGATTCTGGTCTTCTAGAAAGACCAACTCTAGTCCCTTAAGATGAAGTTCAAAAGAGGTGCATCGAAGAAGAGGTAATCTCTTCTACAGATTCGTTCGTGTTTCATTATTCTTATACATACTCTATATGAGTTTTTTCATTATAAAGTAATAAAATCAGTATCAGTAATAAACTGATATGTTATTATAATTATGAAACCACCCTATTTCACCTTTTATCCATTCTATGGAAAATGAAATCACTGTGCGTGTGTATGTACGGCTTACCGTCATCACGCCGTGGTGTAATATGTGTTTCCACCACCACCATACTTGGATGGGTATAATGGTGGAAAAAATAACTATATATGATTTTTTATAACATCATACTGATTCTAATAATTTATATTATCCACTCCAATTTTATTCAATAATTATGTGAATGATATAATCGCTCGTGCATACGTACGGATTGCCGTCTCCACGATGCGACAAGATTAATTCTAAATGTTAAACATTATAGAATGATTATTAAGTATATATAATAAATAATCATGAAATATAAGTAATAGTAATTATTCTGGATTTATATATATTTTATTTACTTCCATTCAATTTAACAATGAATCCAAAACATCGTTCATGCGTACATATGGCCTACCCTCTCCATGAACGGTGTATTTCATTCCATTTATCGATCTATTATATATATGTATATTATGATAATATATTAAATATAAATCATGATTTACATTCTGGAAGTATGTAATAATGATCTATGTAATCATATGAATAATTACAAGTGAAAACACGTAACATGAATGAAACAATTTTACCCAAAACAATGATTTGACATGGAATTGACAAAGGAACAGGTAATATAAACTCATAAGTGAATCATATATGATAACATAAATATAATTGTGGTTCTTGAAAAAAGTTAATAATATTTTTAAACGTTCTATACATGAGTCTCAGACACATACGGAATAAATTGTACATAATGTAAGGGAATTTTTCGCCTCACTTCAATTTCTGTGAGACATATGCCTTAATCACCATCTATATCTTTTGTATGGTGTTTATGCTTCCCATGAATGTTTTAAGATTTTTATTATGGAGTATATGATATTTAAATATGCATGTAATTTAATTTATTTTATGACACGTATGATTCCACCGATCATAAAAGGTAAGGGATAGTTTTTCCAATATCTTTCTTATCCGGGATTGTTTATTCGTAAGTATTTACTGGGATTATGTTTATCTTCCATGTCCATGTTTTCTAAAAATATTTTCATAAAATGTTTACTATTCTTCCATGTATGTTTAAATTCATTTTTTCTCTTTTTTTACTTTTACCACATGGTATGGAAGGAATCATTCTTTCGTTTACCATACGAGGTACTTTTTGACTTTTTTGGGAAAAGTACAAGAAGAATGTTTTTTTAACTTATATGGAATGAACAGATTTTTATGGTTTCATAACACCTTATTTTCATGAAGCATTATCTAAAATATTTCATGATTATTTTTAATAAAATCCTATTCTTCTGTGTCACTATGTTAAAATAAAATGATTTTTAATAAGAAAGTATATTTTCCGCAAGAAATCATTTCAAGGGTTTTATCAACCATATTTTCCATCTAAGATGACATTATTTAGTATGTATATGTTTCAATTATAATGTATCTATTATATGAATTGTCTGATTTTTCTTGTGATGGAATGATATCAATTTGTTATAAATGGTTTATGTTACGATGGGATGATTTTTATGAAACCCATTTTATTCTTTGGGTTATGATGAATGATTTACGATTGTTTTGTGACACATGTAAGAATGATTTCCATATGAGATTGGTGGGACCTATACCTCATTCTAATGCATTGGGTAATGATTTATATTTCATGATACATACATGGCTGGAACGACAAGTAAAATCTGATTCAGTAATACAGTGTTGGAACGGCTAGAAAACCCAGTTCAGTAATGGACTTCGTCCACTATGATGGTCTTGGCAGTAATGCCTTGGCTACTATGGAAATCATAACATGTTTGTAATGGTTATCCGCAATTCTATGTTTTGTTCCCATTCAATTTTATCATTTTGAATGTTCCAATATGATGTAATCCTAATGTACTTCCACGATTTTTGTAATTGCTCAAGATTTTGATGTTTTATGTTCAAGTTTTTACGTTCAAATGTTTATGGATTGTTTTTATGTTCTCCATGTTTACCCTTACTGAGAATTTGTTCTCACCCTTTTTTTGTTTTCTTTTCCAAAATATATAAAGAATAGTTTTATGTAAGAATAATAAAGGGGAAGATCTTTATGGGAGATTTTGAATTTCATTCACCCTGATTAGAAGATTATGTTTCGTGTTTCCAAAGACATTAAACTGACATGGCCTTTGGGCGTCTTCTTGTGCCATGTATTAAGTTTTCTGCAAAAGTAATGTAATGTCCATTTATGTCATGTTTCAGTCACTATAATACAATTTAAAATATCCATAAGGTCTATAGGATCATTGGTAGGACCCAATGTAATGAAAAGATAATCATAATGTATATACCTACTCTAGGTGACACTTTTTTTAATGTAAAATACTTATACTCTAAACTGTTATTAACCAGATCAATTTTCATTATTTAAAATCCACTTTTCTACATTCACCTTGTGATAAATATCATCAATGTGATGAAGAAGATTCTTTTTTTACCACAACATGGTTGAGATTTTTATAGTCCCGATAATGTTAAATTTTTCTTCATATTTCACTGATAAAAGAACATTCCCTACCTAAGATGATACACAAGGGTGTATAATGAATATCTATAAATGATCATAAAATTTAAGCTTCAAAAAATTAAATTCATCTTTTTTATGTTGTAATAAGTCATTAATACTGATTGAACACTACACACTAATTAAATATAGTATTTTACTCCCATTTCCAGTGGAATGCCAGAGAATTATGAAGGATTAGAAATGGGAAACACCCCTTAAATTAGAGTGAGATCATATATCGATTATTACAAATTTAGATCTAAAAAATTTAATATTAATTATACCCAACTCCGAATATGATTTTCCTTCTCTACCCAACCTTGAGTCCCATTCCACATCATTGATAAAACAGACCCAATCAACTACCATAATGGATACCCATATATTATAGAACTCAATTTATGATTTATAATAAATTAATAATTCCATACTAAATATGACAGCAGGTGGTTTCTAACAATGTACCATAAATTCTTAGTTACGATTGATATCTAATAAAGTGAGGACCAAAGTGGGATAATAAAGACATTTCTCTCTCTTCACTATAAGGGGAGTAGAAATAACAATCATAGAAAAAAAATATATCAAATGGATGATTCAGAAGGTTCTAAATACTATTTTATTGAAAATAATTCCATGTAACAATCCAAAATAAATCAATAACTAACAATGAAGCTATAGGGATATTACATATCACAGTCAATATACATATATTAACATGAACGAGAGAATGTTATACTATGTGAAGAAGATTTTTTGCGAATTCACATGGTTGGAAACCCATCATTTATTGAGAATATTTTTGAACCAGTATACTTTTAGGTGTATATGATTCCATTCCACTATTTTAGGTATAAAATATATTGTATAATTATTGCATCTGACTAGAATGTCTTCAGGAATTTCATATCATGGGTGCCTTAGTTCAAACCTATTTTTAATGACCATTCATTTACTCTAATAGAATGTCAATGTGGATCTTCCAATCTTATTGGTGGTCTATAGTGAATCTTCTGTTTATATTGAACCTAAAACTCATCACACATCCTCTATTATTACTATGAACTCATAAAATTACAACTTAGTTGGAAAGGAACATGCATCATCCTTTACTTACAAATGAGTTCAATAACTACTATAAAAACCCAATTGAGTATTATCGTATTAGAAGAGATCACCAATAATAAGAACAATTAATGTATATCAGGTTTAAGTCCCAAATTGATACTTCAATTCCTCACACTATAATTTTGTAACAATATCTAGTGCAGAGTTCAAAGACATTACAAATCAGGTTGATTACTACAACATAGTCCTATCATCCTATTCGAATTTTAAAAACTCCAAAGAATTATTCAACACCATAATATTTACATATAATTGGTCAGTGAAAATTACGTAGATATATGTCCACTAAAATCTCTGGTTCTTCTTCTCTATCATCATGGTATCCAACCATTTTAGGCCCCACATTCTTGAATGTGGAAAATTTCTTAATAATCCAATCAAGACATTAATTGAAATCAAACATAATCTCTATATTCTAAAACTAATACTTAGAATATAGAGGATAATTATAACCTTGAAAATCTAGTGGATTATAGTAAAGGTATACATGATCTCTACTCATTGATTTATGCCTTTGAAGATCAAAAAAGAAAACCACGAACATGAACATGTTAATTTCCATGTCCCACGTCATGGACACCATGAATGTTAAATTAAATGTGACTCTAATTCATAAGAGGATTACATCACTGTGTTTCATCAGTGTATTCTACATAGATATTGTTCGAATGAATTATTGGAGGCAAGATACTACACAACATCATCAATAGACATTTACGTTATTAAAAGACTATCTGATCCAAAAATTAAACAAGTTAAATGGTAAAATTAATCTTATAAGATAAGATATGATGATTTGGATTTCATCTTATCCAAATAAAATTATGCAAAAAGACTATGGTTGATCAAATTATGAGTCAAACTATATATCCCAAAACACACATAGAGACTTAAGTCTCGTGATGATGACTGATATATAACATTTTGATTACCTATGAATTTGTTAATATATATTCCAAAATAAATAATGATATCAAGGATATATACATAACCATGATCTGATTATGATTTTTCAGGAACCAAACTGGATACAATGGTTCCAAGATTCAAGATCTCACATCAACATATACTAAAGGGAACTCCAAATCATCATAGCTTGGATACTAGTACATGGAATCATACAAGAATAATAGAAAATAAATTTTATACAAATTAGTGGAAGATAAATAGTAATATCTATATTATCAATATGAAAAAAGTGATATAGTGATAAAATACATGTATAAAAAATCCAATGTAGTACATCAATAAATTTACTCCACAAATTTTAAGATATATCTTAAAACCCCCAAAGGATATGTCATTACATTTCTAATGTATCAAGAACTTATACCTCCTCTAAGAGTAGTATTTCATTTACATAGATCTAGAATAATAAAATCGACAGGTTAGGTGTGAGCTATTAATCTTAGTAGGGTATCAAATAGAGTTCCATAACAGATTCCATAATTGTTAAACAAATCATTCTTTCATAATAAATAATATGTGGAATTTAATATTTTAACATTTACATATTTAAAATAAATAATCAATATTTTTAAATGGACGGAAAACATAAAAATTAATGTCTTAGATGAACATTTCATATGAAATAATATATAATTTATTTTTCATGAATAAAAATTTTCTATAAAAAATTATTATATAGATATAGATATATATATATATATATATATAACATTAAAAATAAACACCATGTTCATCATCCTAATGGTATGATGGTTTCTGATTAACAAATCCTCACACTATTTTCATATATTACCATGATTAATATGTGTCCACATGTCCCTTAAAATCAAGTCATATATGAATCATAAATATCACATTGAGTATAGGATAATCCAAACTAGGGTTTTAATTGTGTTTACATAATAATTCAATTTCCACGAATCATCATCATGCATGCTTTTCTGAAATACCACATTAACTACCTGGCTCTCATTTGCATAATCTATCAATACAAAAAGTGAAAATCAATTCATTTCAAAATAATAGTAATTTATAATTCAATTTTAAATTTTTTAGATTCAACATTCTAATTTAATTTAAAAGATAAAATTTTGGTTATCGACATTTCATTCCTTTTATATAGAATAGTAATCATATTTTTTTCAATATTTCCATTCATTCCATTTTCTATATTCAATTATCAAATAATTTCAACATTTCATTCAATTTAAATAATGACCCCAATTCCTTGACATGTAAAATTCTAATTTTAATTTATACCAAATTTCATTATAATAAATACAAATAAATTCATTTATAACAACTTAGAAAATAATGTTCTTAATTATTTGAAGAAATATAAAAAATAAAAACATTTGTTTTTTTGGAGAAAATGTTATAAACCTACAATAGGAATGCCAATGATTGTGAAGGGTGATGAAGATCGAGAAATTAGAAAATTAATCTTGATCCAAACAAACCATGTTATTATCCATCTACTAAATTTATATATATATAACTCTATGGGGATAAATATATAGACATGATGGAATCACAAGATGATATATTTACTTACCCAGAGGACACAAAATGAGATATACTACACAATTGTTCCAATATTAAAATGGTTTATAGGATTCAGTAATATTTTTTGGGATCCTCTAATACCATGTAAATCCATTCAATCCATATTGTGCTTCAATCAAGAGTTATAACAGAGGGTTTCAAAATATAAAAAATTATTGGAATTAAAAATTACTACACACATGGTTTCTAATATAATGATTCATGGATTAAAAAAATGTATTCCCTAAATGTTCATCCCCTAAATTATCAATATCCCATGACCAAATTTTCAACTATGTGGGATCAATAATTTTATAATTGTATTACAACCATGGAAACCCAAAATTGTCTTTGAATTTACAATTTTTAATTCAGATGTGTTAAAAATTTAGAAAAACATGTGCCAACAGTGAATTGCAATAAAACATTCGATAATTTAAAATTTTATCTTAAATATACCAGAGAGAATTCCAAAAAAAATGTGTGATAAAACCAAATGGATCAAAATAACCTGAAAAATGTAAAGACATGATACACTATTCATAGACATATTAGAAATATTATCACATCTCATCTACCCTGAATAAACATTTTCTATAATAGTACATTGCATCATGTCCAATAGTCAATTTATAAGGGTTTCATGAACATGAAGGACATCAAATTAATTCATTATTCCTATAATGTGTTAACCCAACCATATGTCATATCATCACAACTCATTCCAACACATCCTGCATAAATATACATGGTCCATCATTCCATATCATCTCACAACCTCATTGTGGACGTTTTATTTCCATACAAAATTTCTAGGGAATGTAAAAATCACTTAGAAGAGATAGTATGGAAGTGGGTAGCCATTCATCCATCTACCCCACCATGGATATGCAAAAACCATTCCTAAAATATGTTTTTTTCGTAATAATGTGCTATATATGGATGTGGTTCATATAGAAATAAAAAGGTAATAAAATATATATAAATACATGAAACACAATAGAAACATATATATACATTATAAAGAACAATATAAAATAAAACATTACCACCAATCCTAAAAAAACATCCATTTTCACTACCACCAGTAATGGAACAACACCACACAACAAGGCATAAGTCAAGAGTCACTTTTCAAATTATTTAGGAAAATTAGTCCAAAACATATCCATGAATCCATAACTAATGACCTTCTATTAATCCAATCTAGTCATTAGATTGTTAACAACATATTTGTCTATTTATTTCAGTCTATAACATCACAATTAATGTTATCCATTTCAACTATATCACATTAACCTAACCAGCCTATGGTGATTGGGTTTCAAAAATAACATATAATTTTAATACCACCAGATCATCTAGAAGAAAACAACAATAATCAATTAAATACCTATCATCCTTGTCAATATAATAAATGCTGCATCACAAACATTTCACAACCAGATCCTCCACCCCTTCATAGCAACATCCCAAACACATTCAATCAAAACCTTCTCCTAACAAGGCCATACACCTCATCCCATAACCACCTCATATAAAAATTTCATATCAACCCACAAAAACAACCAACAAAATCCCCACTAACCACATAAAAATTAGAAAAAAATTAACATATGAAAACACTTTCCACATAGTCACATAATTGTTTCCAGATTAATCAATGGGTTATTCCTCTAACCCCCTTCATTATTTTTAGTCACATTACTATAAATTTCATATATCATGGTAAAAACCAATAAATTATTAAGTTATAATTGATTTAACATTCATTAATAGTGCTTTTCAAATAGTCAGAAAATATAGGCTTCACAAAAATTTAAAATCATCAAAATCATGTGCTCCCAACAACCATGATTTTCCATGGTACAATTAGAATGTATAAGATCAATAATTGAACAAAAAATGACTAAAATAATGTAAATATATACATTCCAAATAAATGAAAAAAAACTATTTCAAAATAATTTTTATCATTGTGAAGAAATATATGCATAGATTAAAAAGACTAAAACACCTACTGTATGATATCAAAGATGAGATATGAGGGATCACCTATATGATATTTTTATTTCTAACCTGCTTTGAAATTAATGAACATGATAAAGTTTACTACCAAGATATACAATGATGTATAATTACACCATATCCTATAAAACAACCCCATCATCATTGAATTATTAAAAAAATAACATATTCCATTATTTCCCAGATAGTATCGCATCACTGATCTTGAAAAAAGAAGAAACTACGATAATTCTAGATGGGTACTCACCAAAACCACAACAAATCGATCCTCTATGATTGATTCCTAATTCAATAAAATTGGTTAGAGAGGGAACCATGGTATAGAGTTAATTTTCTGATAACATTATTGAAGATGTGGGAATATGGTTAAAAATAACATGATTTCATCTTTTATACACATTATAACAAATATTGGTCCATGAAACTGAATCTAGCACTACACTGTAACCCTAATAGAAATAAATGGGACTACGATAATGAGCTTCCCAATATGACGTACCATGACTGCTCAATGGTCCTTTAAAAAATCATGGAAATATTCTTATTACCAACCCTATAAAAGAGGTTGAATACTATGGAACATCTGAGATGAAAACACCCAAAACCGCTAATGACCATATTGTTCTATGAAAAAGTTTCTAATCTGTGAAAAAATATTGAAACCATGGAGGAACCTATAAAAACCAATCATCAGTACTCCAGATTCAAATGTACACCAACAAAAAATTGTTATTCCACAACTATGGCTTGAAGATTTTGGTACCCCCAAAATTTGTAGTATAACCAAAGACATCCTTTAGGTTCCCTACAAAACAACATATTCCTTCAAATCTTCATCAAGGACCATTACACCATATACACCCGGTTCAACGTCGCACCCCTAACAAAAAAGGAAGTAGGACACTACTTCTCCTACAAAATACGGATAAACACCTCATGATATCCCTTGACACATATTTCATTATAATTATTAAAAAATAAATAGATAAATGGTATTGGTCATCACATCACATACCTGTCAATATATTCTCACCCTCAAGAATAAATATTAACCTATAATGAATGGGATGAGAAGTCCAAACAACCATCCCATATGATAGCTCTCACGATTTACATTATGATCGCAGAATAACCACCCCGACAACCAAACACAGAAATCCTATCCAAGAACATTTAATAAATGACCCTCTTAACAGAATTACTACACCGCTCTCCATCAATCTCAACAAAAGAACCTTTTCAGAGGGTGAACAACACTAATAAATCATCCACTATATAAAACAATACAAGAATAACAAAAAACTCCAAAAAGGATCCCAATGAATATAAATCATGTAATTCCATCTCCCATGATAACATATGATACACTATAGGTGGCACAATCTCAACTAAATGGATTTTCCCTTGTCATATAATATCATGAATCAATTATGGATTATTTTTTCTATTTATAATATGTTTTATCCAATAAAATAAATACCACATCATCTTTAAAATAGCATATTATAAATCATCAAGATCACATAATTTCATTACCAAGAAAAAAACATGTCAAATTAATAAAATGTAATTAAACGATTGTGCTGGATATGAGTCTGTATCTAAAACTAACAAGTACATTTCCTTGATGAACCAAACCTATGCAATAATTGTACTAAATTAATGAATGTACCCTATAGAACCTTCTCAAAATATTACTAGATCAACACTTGAAACTCCCTAAACATCATGTCATTGTCAATATCCACCCCCCCAATCAATGATATTGCAATCATCCTGATGATACCGATGAACCTAAGGGAAACTAATGTTGTGAATATTTTTTAATTTATTTTTGAATGAGAAAATAGATAATACACATCACCAATGCGTTCTAGAACAACAATGGTCTCCAAAAACATTGTTGATATATTACTCCAGAGGAAAAATAATAAAACCCATTTCATGGGGAAACCTAAAGGATCATAAGGTATCCATCATCTATTTTAATGTGCATTCATTTTCTATTGAAATATGCTTTCTGTATGTCCTACAATATTATCTTCCTCACCTAGTCAATTTTAAACAACAATATCATTATCATTTCTACATAGTAACTAAGATCAAAAAACAATCTATATTTAGTCGATTATACTAGAGAATGAAATTATCTCTCATATAATTCCTCAAACGAGGCTATATCGATTGATGAGTGATAACGGTTATTATTAAACAATTTAATAAAATTAATTTTTTTTCATAATGTCCTCCAATATCCCATTTAAATTCATTTAAAATATATTCATCTATTTTTATTATTTGTTCTATTTTCCCAACCATTTTATGGTTGAATGTAGTGTTGAGGATGAACTGAGTTCCTTTAGATTGTTGAAATCAACTACAGAATAATGAGATAAAATTAAGATTATATAATGTGGTAATGAATATAGGGAATCCATGATAACAAAAAACAATATCTACATACCTATACACATAAAAAACCACCATTTTCAATCCCTTAATCAAAATGATATAAGATGATTTCCTGAACCAATACATGATTACCATGATATAATTTTAGATTCCATATGATCAGAGTAACCCTATGATAACATCCATATAGATATTTCCCCATTTCCCCATGGAACATAAAAATCCAATTATAAACCATTAAGAACATGATTCTCATATTTCATCTATTAGTAGACTATAAGTTATCCTATAACTCTAACATAACCATTCCATCCATGGCCACAAGAAATGAATCCTCAAGACAAAATTTATAATGACAAATCTGTAGTTTTCTACCATCGGTCTTCAGTGAAACCCATTAACATATGCCTCATTCATCAATTTCAGAGAAGACAGCCTCCCCCATGTGAATTTCTTATTCTCAAAATCCTATAAAAATACCTATAATGTATCTCTATGGTCGACATGATCACACATCATGTCTGTCTCCATGTTTTATAACAATAAAAATACCTCATGAATCATATAAAAAGAAATATACATTATATAAAAAATTAAAAATTCACCATCTACCACCATTTCATCTAAATTCAAGGCCCCTAAATATTTCATACTCTATATGAATATTCAGACTCCCAATCCCCACCAAATAGTGACATCCTCCTCAAAGAAATATACCCAATATTCATTTATCTCGATGTGTAAGAGATAATGAATATATAGACTTGATGAAACTCCATCTAACTTCAACATCATATATTCTTTTCATATAGAAGGGAGATATACCAGAATTTATTCTTATTCGTGAAGACCACAATGAACACAAAATTTAGTTAATTTCACTATTACAAAAGTAAAAACAAAAACATCAATAAGTCCACATTACGAGTATCATAGTTAATCTCATTGGAGTGAACTAACTAGATCCATATTATTTTAACATTGTCTACAATATCATGAAACATCCCAACCCCAGATAGGAAGTTTCCAAAAACACCTCAAAGACCACCCATTCCACTTGAAACTGAAGAATCATTGTACTGATCAATTTCCCTTTAGTTTAGTCAAATTATTACATAAAATAATCTTTTATATAAATAATTGACCATTCCTAGTGTAAATATTTCAATGTGTTTGAAATAATTGGGAAAAAAGACAATATGAATTGTTAATATCATGTATGACACATGATGTTACGAACTCCTCCACATTTTGGGTGCTTTCAAATAAATTACATACTAATAAATTAATGGGTATATGAAAACACCCAACTGAGACACTAGAGTATGAATTCAATTCACCTCTCACACCAAAAATTTATACATGGATCAATTTCTATTGTGTTATGGAAATTTTGAACATCCTTGGAAGCTTTGAGATAATTTGCATACCCCTCCATCTAAATCGAGTAGATCAATATGTTTTCAATTGACACAAATACAGAAATGAAATTGTATTTATGAAAAAATGATTTCCAGATACCCATGAAACTATTAGTTGAATTCATGGAACAAAAATAACTTACCATGATGTAAAATATCCAATTGATGTATATGAAGAATGTATTTAGTATATCTACCACATTAAAATACAACAAGTAATACCAATAATGAATAATGATAATAGAGAAAATAATAGCCCCTATCAACTCGTCTCAAATATAATCTATAATAGGATGATGATAGCAAGTCATTATAGTCACTGGATTTAGTGTCATATAGTATATATGAAACACAAACTGTAATCTACCATCTTTAATAATGATAATAGATAATCCCAAAGTGTCACAGTAAGCTGGATGAAACCCTTCTACATTATATTATCAATATGAATCCTAAACAATTACTACAGATAATATTCCAACATGTAATTATCAATTGAAATATACTAATAAATTTGATGTATTTATATCCCAAATTCAGCATCACATCATGGTGGCAATATCATGACCAAATAAGGGAAAACACTGGGAAAATCCCAGAAAATAATTTCACACTCCACTATTTATAAAATCATTTATTTTTAAATAATACATTAGTTTAACGTAATGGATGTGAGAAACATTTTATCTACTATATGGAAAACACTTCCAACAAACAAATTCCACATTTATTACATCCAAATCTGAAAAATAAGACCCTCATATAGTAGAATTTGATAATAGATTTCACAAAATATATTGTATAGATATTGATAATGACATTATACAACTGTATCATCAGGAAAAAATTATCCACAAAAATAATATTCCCCATGAAATAGTATGCAACCTCTTCACACATCAATCATGAAGGATTCAAATTAAATATAAATTCTTAACACTATAATAAGGGGGATAATATATTTGTATAGAACTATAGTGATGATAGATGATGGTGTTAAATTGTAATATGAATCTCTATAATTAGAAAAAAAATGAAATAATTGATGATAAACTGATTATAAGTAGTATGAAACTTGGCACCTCATACAATATGAAATCCACTACGTGAAGCTGACCATATCCATATCATATTCCTTGCTAATAAATTTTACCTCCAAAAAAAATAAGATCAGTTATATTGATCATGAATAATATCATCACATTAATACATTCCCAATTTTTCCCTTCTTTCTAGCGATTAATATTTCATCCACTACAATATAAATGGTATGATACTGAAAATCTATAGAATCTAGAACTGAAGATTACCACCTTAAACATTGTGATCATGATAAAAAAATCAGAAATTATCATAATGATGACCATAAACTAAAAAGGTGAATCAATGTATGATGATACATATGGAAAATGCATAAAATGTACTTTAACTAGATAGTGGGAGGGGAAGATGCTAAGGAACACTCCTTAACAGATGATTCCTTGAAGGGACCAATTCTTGAAACATTCTAATGACATATATTCTTCTAAATAAATACATATTATTCCCCTATAATTGTAAAAATCATCATGATTTCATACTATCAGTATCCTCAAAATTCTTCTAATCCTCAAGATACATTGGAAAAAATGTATCTACTAAATAAACGATCAAATGTCAGAATACCACCTTAGGATGTATGTCATGAGTCTCATCATCTAAAAACAATATTTCAAAAATAACATTATAAGATATTGAATTTTATTTACAACTACTATGTAGACAAAATCCCCTAATGAAGGGATAAAAACTCAAACCTCTCCACATTCATCATGGTCAAAAAAGGGAATATTCTTTGAAATCCATCTTCAATTATACCAATGTGACATTTTCATCCTTATTATTACCAATGTAGATCATAGACAACTATCATGTATACTTTCTCAGATATGTAATAGTTATATGGACCAAATACAGCATTGATGAATAATTCGAGTCAAATTCCAACTCAAGATCTTCACACAAGATCTACGTCTCTAGTTTTTAAATGACTCACTCATTTATCTATAAGGACTATTAGTAATAAGGGCACACTAATTTCTTCCACCAGTAACCCTCCTCAATAGGATCAACCCCTTGATAATCAATCAGGTTATCCTACGTTACCTTTACTATCTGAAGCACACATAGATGGAATATTAGAGAAAAAACTGTAATTGAAACAATGATTTCCAAAATCTGGTAGGGTTCAATTTTTTAATAATAATATTTTAAGTCATTTTACATTTTTTAATCCTTCCCTAAACCCCAAAATTCATTAAAAATTATAGATCAACAGTGATTCTTATTTTTATACCATGTTTCTATGCAGCATGAGGCATCTCATGAGTTTGTTCTTTGGTAAGATCATGTTCCTTTCATCTAATTATGGGGGGCCTTAAATAGCATGACATATTTTGTGTTCCCATTCTTATGTCACACAACCACATCAACATACACCTTTTATATATAGAATCATGAAATAATCAATTTTCGTAACTATAAAAAATATATTATCTCACACACATTGTGTATTATACAACATTATAATGATATCCTCTCAGAAATGGTACCCCATAGGTCAGAAATGACAGAATATAATTATTCACCCCCCATGTGTATTGACCCAAACCCTAGTAGACCTATGTTGGTTTCATTAATTTATGACATCGATATGATTATAAAGAATTTTTATCCAGGAGTACAAAAGAGATTAGTATTTTTGGTAATCCATATTATATATATTATATATATATTAAAAGAAGAATGTAAAAAACATAAAAAATACAATTGTATAACTAAAAACTCTCTTATTTTCCCCTCATGTCAATCATAATAAATATGTTGTCATGTTAGGTAAAAAAATCATAAGAATGAGGTGAGATCAGATTCTCAATAAGGTTATGAAATAAAAAAGAATATTTTTTAAATAAACATAAAAATATGGAATGATGAATAATTAAAAATACATTCTAGTTAAGTATATTTTTTATCCTAAAATGGATGGAATATAACATCATCGAATAATTCCATAATAAAACATAACCATTGACATTCTGTAGTCAAATAATCATATGGGATACCATTTAATAGATTAATAATAAGGAAAATTAATAAATATAGATATCTAAAAAATATTTTCAAGTTTGTTTCCAAAGAAAATAATATCTTCAAGGATTCATGATATGAATATATTATTTATAAGCCTTCATGTCAGGAATCTAATAAATGGGTAATGTCTCAGCCAAAACAGTATCTATTTTATCTCATGAATCATATTGATGAATAAAAGGAATATAATATAACCCACCATCTACATTATATGCCCAATTAATTCCACATACTAATGGTTTTAAAGATAATTAACATATACAAATGAAATGTAAATAACATTCCCTAATTTGTAATCATTACCACCGCCCATTCTGAGTAATATAGTTAATAGTATATTGATAGCACACCCATAGTAAAACTGATATTAAACCATTTAATAAAATATGGAGAATGATTAAAAAAACTGATAAACCTAAATAATCTATAAAATTCAATAGATGTGTTGACATATTTCAAAATATTATAATAAAATCATCAAGTAATTCTTGGGAGAAACAACATTTTTAAATTGCAAACAAGAGTTAATTTTGGAAAATCATTTGTATTTGAAACAAATATATGTATAAGAATAGAAATGTAAAAAAAAACTATTTCATGAAATTATTTTTATTTTATAAATATAATGGTATCATAAAATATATTACAGATGGTACTTGAATGTGGATATGAAATCTAGACATTCCCTTTATCTTGGCATGAAAATTGGGAGTAAACGAGAAGGGAACCATGTAAAACATTTATTCTCCCAAAAAATAATGATGGAATGATATTGATATATTATTTTGTGACATATATTAATAATTTAAATTACATATATTAAAATAATGATAAATTTTATTGGTGTATATAGTAAGAAATCACACCTCGAATGATAATGGACGTTTTGGAAGAAAACACATACAACATTGGATATAGTATAACCATATGCCTCATAAACAAATTGATATCAAAATAAGACATTTATTACCAATAATATAAATACATTCATGATAAGGATTATCAATTGGTTGTA
Source organism: Viscum album (assembly GCA_963277665.1). Classification (NCBI taxonomy): domain Eukaryota; kingdom Viridiplantae; phylum Streptophyta; class Magnoliopsida; order Santalales; family Viscaceae; genus Viscum; species Viscum album. The sequence continues at coordinate 142,948,726 of OY728133.1, read as the reverse complement.
TACATACACCACAATCATGATATAGTGGACATTAAGGCATATATCACTGAAATGAAAGTGAGTTGAGAATTCCATTACATTGGTTTCAAGTTACTTAAATTTTTTTAAGGAACATTTATAATGGTTTGAATAGTGTTATTAATTATTAAATAAATAAAATTATATTTATAATACATTAAATAATCTTTTTGTATCATTTTCTCTGATTTTTCATCAATATTTTGTTATTTTTCATTTTTTTCGGGTGTGTTCTTTTCATGGTTTTCATGTTTGGTGTATTAAGGTATTCCTTATAAAAAAGTTATAATAACCAATAATAGATAAAATTTTGATTTTTATAGAATTAATACAAATATTTTTTAGTTAATTATTCCCATTATTGTGGTATTTCTAAATGAAAACTCTTCATCCACAAAGGCGGTGAATTCACACAACAAGAATGAAATTTCATTATTTAAGATTAAAAGAAGAAAATAAGATATCTTATTATGAAAATACAATAAAAAATAATAAATTCATGTAAATATATGATATATTGGTTTTCATGAATCATTTTATAGGATATGAGGATACTTTATATGTGAAAAATGAATTAAATGGAGAAAAAATGGAATCTTACCTCTGGAATCTTTTCTCCATGAGAATCTCATTATGCTCTTGGATGAGCTCTTTTTGTGATACCTGATGCACTAGAATGTGGTAATGTCTGATGATTGGTAATATTTTTAGAATATATGTGATAATTAAGGCTCTACATAATGAAATATTTTGAAGGGAGGGGCATCCTTTTACAATTGGGGCGTATTAGGAATTGCTTAATATATTAAGATATATTAAGTCTAAAATTTGGATAAATACTACAAAAAGATAATGAAATAATAGGGGATGACAATGTAGACATAATATCATCATTTATATATTTTTTCAAAAAATTTAAATTATAATATTATATAAAAAATTAATCAAGAAAAATAATAAATTTCAAATTAAACACCATTCTTAAGAAAGAAATTAAACACAAAAAATGAATGTTTATATTTTGAATAAATTATTTTTTTATCCAATAAGTATATTATTAATATATGTAACTCTTTCATGAATATAAAAATATCAATTTTTGGTTTATTATTTTTAATATCAATAACTTTATTTATTGATTATTTAAATATTTATGTCATCATAATTGTTCAACACATTAGTGTAATTATATATTCAGAAAATAATAAAAATAAAATTTCATGAGGAAGATAAATTTATTATATTTCAATTAATTATAAATGATTGAAAAAAACTTTTTTAAATCCATTCAATAAAATATTATACTTATTTAATACAATAATTTCCAACTTGAATCCCTTTTAATAATGAAAAATATAAATATATTAATGCGATACATGTGGGTCTATAATGTCACAAATTAGAATCAATTTTACATAATGGTAGTTATTTGATTATAAAAAATTATACAAAATATGGGTTATTTAAAATTGTTTAATATTAATTAAAAACAATCCATTTATTTTTCATAACCTCTCACAGGAAGTGCATCTTCATTACATTAGATTTTATCATAATTATTTCATATATAAAGACTAATAATAATTTACTATCAAAATAATAAATTAATTATGTTCAAAATATAAATATGTATTCATTCATTATGTATATAACAATAAGACATTATAAATTTATTATTTTATCTTTTCTAGACCTACATAAGCATTGTATAATAATTTTGATATGATTAATATTTAATATCAATAAAATTAAAAATTGCATGATATAATCATCAATTATATATAATATTTAACAAAAACCACATGAAAATAATTTTCAGCTCATTATTTTTTATATAGATCCAAATTTATTTTATAACCGTGACACATTATCGAAGGGACCAAAGGCCTAGTTTTTTATTTTATTATGGATAATACCCATTTTTAGGGTAGAAAGGGAACTCGTACATGACCTGTAGGCCCAAGGCACAAGGCTCGACTGATCCACAATACATGACCTGAAGGCCCATAGGCATACCATGCCCATAATATGACCCATAGGCCCAAGCCACTATGACATCCCCTCCCGAACGTCTGTGTTATTGATCACCTAGATCACCACCATGAATTGTTGATCGCCTAGCATTTCCCCGTACAAATATGAACAGTGACTGGCCTCGATGGCGGCTACCATACCCTCTCATTTATACAGTCTGGTAAGATCTCCGTCAGGTGGATGCTACTATTAATGATCTAATACTCTTCTAGGACATGTACTTGTGTGAACTAGGCTACTCCATGGTCTTTGTGCCCTAAAGGCCATGTGGCCCGAAGGCCTTTGATGACCCAAAGGCCCTTGAGACCCATAGTCCAAAACAGGTGGCTCAAATGCCTAAATCGGGTTTATAGTTAAGGGTGATATATGATATGAATTATTTCTATGAGAAATTATATTAAACCATATTTTTTAATTCTATTATATTAATAAATTTTGAAACATAAATTAATGCTGACAAGGTCTCAAAAACATTGTATTTTCTTATAAACTGTATATTTTACCCATTCAATAAGAATTATACAACTACATAAAAATCACAAAAATACATCCTTACCCATTTTTATTTGAATAATTCATAAATGACCACCATTTTATGAAAATAAATATTTTAAAATGACTAATTTTCTTTATTAAAATCATCATTTACTCAAAAATCATAAATTTTAAATTATATCAGATTTTATGAAACTTTGGAAAATTAAATAAGGTGTCATAATTTTATTTTATAATAATAATTCATCAAAATATTAACTTATGATTCTATTTAATTAGAATATATTATCTTTTGAATCATTATACTAACAATAATATTTAAAAATTCATTAATGTTTAATGAAAATATTAATACTTAATTTATAATTTATAAAACATTTATTTACTATGATATAATTATTTTATACATTCATTTATAAGAAGCAAAAATTTTATATATATATTCATTCGTGATTTTACTATTCATTTGGAGGATTTCTTATTCATAAGACTCATATTACTATTTATAAGTATAAAAAAATCAAAAGTGTTAGGTTATTATTCACCAAAAACTAGGTTTACCATATAAGACTCCAAATATCCTACTGATCACAACTATGTATGGAAATTTTTCAAAATCCATATCATTGAAGTTGAGAAATTCTGTTTAGTGGCTAGGTTATAACTATATTGTTTAGTTATTTATAATAAAATAGTTTGGTTTCATGAGAGTTATTGTCGTGTTCATTAAATTTTATAATAAATTTATATGTAAATCTTAGGGGTGTTACGTAATCCACACCATCATGAAATTGTGTCATCAAAATATGATATTGCAATTTAAAAAACATAAGATTATTTTTGAAAATTATTTTCTTTGAAACACACATCATAAATAGGGTTAATAGAACATCCCATAATGAGTGGGATATGTTAAATGCCAAGATCACTACAAAATGAGTCTTTTGAACATCAAAACATTAGGTGTAAGTGATTTAATATAAATGAATCAGATAAATAACCATAATTTGGTAATGGAGAGTGAAATATAACATAGTCATTATATCTAAAAACATCATAAAACCATAAATATATGATTTAATAAAATAACATTGATTTTCTAGAAGGTATTGTAATAAGAATATGTTTTTGTTAGAACATCATTTTCGGGGAGTCGGGGGTTTCTCTAGCTATACCAATATCTAGTATGAAAATATACGTAGTTTTTGTTATGATCTCAAACAAGTGATACAATGAGAATAAATTTTAATTATACGCACAATTATTCTTGTAATCATAAAAATAGTTTCAGTGGGGAATATTTTTTTAAATCCATTTTATTGTTTGTAAATAAAATGTGACATATCCTAAGAATATCCCCAAATTTGTAAAAATGGATTGATTTAAGTCTTGTTGTTATGTACCATGTTACCCCGAGTAAGGTTGGACACACTGTATTATATTTTCTAACCCATGGTATATCTAAGATAGAACCACATCCACATGTAGTATCCATATAGGGATGTACTAATAGAATGATATGCCTAATATATAGCATAGTAAATTTCCATGGTGTTCATCTATTATTATACTCAAAGTACATCCTAGGGTTTTAATCCAAAATCTAATCTTTCAACATTCATTTTTAGGATTTAAACTAAACATTCTCTAATACAAATTATAAAGAGTCCAACCCTTGTATCCCAGTGCCATTTCCTTACGTTATTACATTGGTATGGATACAAGGAATCTATATCCTGAAACTCCATATAGTTTACTGGATTTATAAAACAGTATTACAGAAATTAAAATCATAATAAAACATGAATGGAAAAACCAGATAGAAACTCCATTGGTAACACCCCAAAAACACTATGATTAATTAAGTAAGTCATTCATAACAAACATTTTCACATCCTATATAAAGAGAAAGAAAATGAAAGTGTTGAGATCATATGATCAGTAATAGAAATCAATACAATATATTCATTAATGAATATACATAAATATTATAAATTTTTAATAACTAAAAATAGAATCTATTAAATCATAAAATTTATCATAAATTGTAAGGAATATAATATGACTGAATAATTACATAATAAAACATATACATGGACATTATAATTTTAAAATAACCACATGGGATAAAAATTACATGATTTATAATGTGTAAAATTCTTAAAAATGGATATCTAAAACATAAATTCAATTACATATAAAAATAATGTGTTATTTTCAATACATAATTTCAACAATCTTTTATTGTTGAAGCTTCATGCAAAAAATCAAATAAATGAGTATGTTCTCTATGAAAAACATATCTACTTTTTTTCATTAGACCTACTGAAGCATCAATCAGATATAATAAGACCCATGAAAAACGTACTATGTACAATTAATTCCCCATATTAATGGGTATCAAAATAAACAACATATACATGTAAAAATTGAATATCATTCCCCAATGTATAAACATAGTCACTAACCATTCTGAGTTGTACAACGAATGGTATCATGATAGCACATCCATATTAAAAGTAATCATAATCCATATAATAAAATATATATGATGATAAAAATAATATATTAAGCACAATAATGAATAAAATTTACCAATGTATTTGAAATAGGTGAAAATAATATAAAAAATCATCAAGCTATTATGAGATATAACCTTTTTTTACATTGGGAATACTAATTCATTGGAAAAATAATATTAATTTTCAAGGATTTTTGTAATAAAACAAAAAAATTAAAAAAATATTTTTTAAGATTTTTTTTATTTTATAAAAATAATGGTGTCCTAAAAAATGTAATGGTACTTTAAAATAGTTAAAAATCAACATGTCCTCTTTCAACGAGTTTACATATCAGGATGAATAGAGAAGGAAACCTTTTAAACAATTTATTCTCTCAAAAAATAATGATTTAATTACATGAAAATGTTATTCTGGAAAATTTATACATAAATATGAATAATTATAAAATAATAATTAATAATTACATTCGTGTGTATATGAATAATGTGAAACCCTAATAAAAATGGAGGTTTGAGAAGAAAACACATACAAATTTCTAGTAGTCTAATTGAAAACCCTATTAAATTACGGATCCTTAAATCAAATATATAATATCATTAAGATAATTTTATTATTGATATGGATCTACAATGTTCAATATACACAAAAAAGACATAATAAGTAGTGGTGAGTATGGAATATCTAATGGAAATGAATATTAGTTGACAAAAACCATACCTCGGGTTTTACACACTTTATATTTTTTTCAAAACCATTTTATAATTGTTTTAATTGTGTATTTATATTATTGGATAACTAAACACATGGTTATAATACCTTATATAATCATTTTATTACATTTCAACAAATTTATTAACAATATTTTGTTATTTCAGTTATTTGGGGTGTGTTTATTTATGGTTTCGAAGGTCTGTGTATTATGGTGAACCTTATAAAAAATTAATAGTAATACATAATTTATAACATATATATATGTTATTTAAAAAAAATTAAATGACAATCATATCATCCCATTATTACATTAATGTGAAATGAAAACTCATTGTCCAAATAACGCGGTGAATTGAAAACCACCAACGATGATTTAATTATTTAAAAATAGAAAATGAAAATTATATATTTTAAGATGTACATAAAATGATAACAATGTATTAAATTATATATATGATTCCATAGTTTTCATTAATCATTGTATAGGAGGTTAGGATATGTTATGTGTGAAACACAATTGTAATGTGAAGAAAAGGGAACTTACCTCTTGAATCTATTCACCATGAGAACCTCATTTGGCTATTGGAATTGGACTTATTGTTAGACTTGTAGCCCTGGAATGTGGAATAGTATGAGGATAACAGAAATTGGAAAAATATATGAGATAAGGATTTATTTAGGTTATAAAATCTTGTGTAGGGAGGGGCCTTATTTTATAATATAGGTGAATTGTGAATTACATAAATTATTCATATATATTAAAGTCTAAAATATAGTTAACATCTTAAAATATATATATAAATAACTAGGGTTCACAATGTAGATATAATATCATAATTTTGTGTATTTTTATATAATATTTTTATTTTTGATTTATTTAATAAAATATTTTAAACATGAATAATAATTTATGTTAAATTAAAAACTTTTCATAACATTGAAATTAATCATCACAACAAAATGTCTAAAATTAAAATAATTGTTTATTATATCAAATTAATATCATATTGATCTGGAGAAATGTTAAAATAAGTTTGAAATATAATATAAGATTTATTTAATTATTTTTAATATCATTTGTTTTAATTACTAATTATTAAAATAAATATTTCATCATAATTGTACATGATTTCGTGGTAAATATTTTTTCCCCTAAAGTTAAAAATAAAATTTCATGTGGAAGATAAATTTATCAGTTTTTAATTCACTAAATATGTTCTAAAAACTTTGTTATTAATGAAATCATTAAAATGCTATTGAAATTAAAAACCATAATGTACCAACATAACTCCATTTTGTTAATGAAAATTATAAATTCCTCAATGTGATTCATGTGGGTGAATGATATCCCAAATTAAAATAACATTGAGATAATGGTCCCTGATTTCATTAAAAAAAATTTCTCTAAAATATGGGTCATGTTACATTTTTTATAATATTAAATAAAAATACTTTATTTATTTTTCTTATCATTACACAAGTACTGCATCAGTGTTCCATTATCATATATATTAATTTTTTCATGTTATAAAAATAATAATAAAGTACTATCACAAAAATAAATTGATAAGTTTAAAAATAATATTCTATATTTTTTCGTCATGTATATAATAATACCACTTCATAAATTTATTATATTTTCTTTTCATGCCCTGTGAAAGCATTGCACTTGTCGTCACATAAGATTAATATCATAAAAATGTAAAATTATAAATCACTCAAAAAAAATTCATTTATAAATAATGAATAATAAAAATGTAAGGAAAATAATTTGTATCTCTTAATTATTATTTTTTAGGAACCAAATTTACTTTTGATCACCGTGCAGCGACTTCTGCGATAATGAATTTTTTTTACTAATGATGACGAATAATTTTTTTATATTCTAAATTTTTCATATAAAAAATTATGTTATAATTTAATTATTTATTAATTCAATAATGTTAATAATTTTTATACCACAAATATCTCTTGATAATGTCACAAAAACTGATTATTTTCTTAAAATCACTATTTTATAATTATTCAATAAATAATCAAATGCATTATAAAAATGAAAAAAACCCATCTTAAATTATTATTTTATTTTTATAATTCAAAAATGTACTCAATTTTATTAATATTATATTCTAACTATGATAATTTATATTTTTTTTAAATCATAATTCACATGAAAATACCAAATAAAAAATTATAAGGAATTTTATTACTCAGAAAAAATAAATAGTTTATCATTTAATTATCTTAAAATAATAAGATAAGAAAATATTCAAATTTGAACCTATCTTATGAAATTTATATTTCATTTGAAGCATTATATTAATTAAATTGTTTTAAAAAAAATTATTTTTTCAAAAAATAATTATTCTTAATTAGTAATTTATAAATCTTTTATATACTATGATATTATTATATCATAAAATCATTTATAAGATACTTAATTTTCCTATATAAATTAATTGATGAGGTTACAATTCATTGAGATTATTCACTATTTTTATGGGTCATATTACTATTTATAAAAAATTATGTTGATCTTATTAGACTAAAAATATCACACAGATCACAACCGTTAATTGCTTTTTTTTCAAAATTCTAATCATAGTAGCAAAAAAATTATTTTTAGTTTCTATGATATATGTATCTTGTTTTAATAATTATAATAATGAAGTGTTGTTTCTAATAGACTCAGTGTCATGTGCATTACTCTCTATATTGAATTTATTTTTAAATCAATGTAGTCTCTAAAACAAATATGTATTGATGGGAAGATTCCAATATTATCTTCCATACCAAAATTAAATGATTATCTACTATTATTATCCTTAATTTCTATATTTGGCGTTTGATCCCTATTTTTTTCTAAATCTATTTTTGTTGGTATCAACTATACATTATCTAACACCAACTATAAAGACCATGACCCCATTAACCCAGAGCTACTACCTCACTTTATTGCATTGGTTTGATTAGAGAGACATTGTATCCTGAAGGGATGAATAATTTCGTTTTTGGACATTTAGATTACATATATTGAATTTAAATTAAAATGGGAAAAGAAATAAACCATAAAGATCTATTGTTAACACACAAAAACACATTGATTAACCATGCATGTCATGTATAATATCCTAATTAACATCACGAGGAATAATAACTCCTAATAACGGTGTGAGTTGAGATGATTAGAAAGGATATGAAATATAGCTGAAGATTTCATAAAGAAACATAATTAGCAACCAATGTTGAAGAACTAAAAAACATGACATTCCGAAATATTTATTATTATAATATTTAATTAAAAAAGATGATTGAATAATTCTCTAAAAAACAACACCATAGTCATTCTACTAGACAAATTATCACATGGGATACAAATTACTGGATTCATAATGAGGGAAATGTTTAATGATGTATATATAAAACATAACTACTTGGAATTATTCAAAGAATCTATTATTGAAATAAATTAATGATCATAATCTATTATTGTCAATGATTCATTCCCAGAGTCTAATAAAGGGGTAAATCCTTGGCCAAAACCATATCTAGTTTGTCTCAATAGACATGCTGATGCATCGAGGGGATATTGTAGCCCCCACCAGTCACATAAAATGTTAAACTAGATCTTTTTATGACTGATAAAAAACCTAAACAACATCTATGTGTGATATTTAAATAACATTTACAAATATTTAAACATAATTACTAACCATTCTATGTAGTATGGTGAACAGTATCATGAAAGCACATCCACATTAAAATCGATGATCATCCTTTTAATAAAATATGGGTGATGATAAACATAATAGATAAACCTCATCATATATTAAAATTCAACATATGTGTCTAAATAATTTAAAAATACTATAATAAATTAGTTATTAATTATTGGGAGAAATATAAGTATTTCATCGCAAACGAGTGTCCTTTTGGAAAAATCCTTTGTAGTTGTCATAAATGATTATATAGTAATTGAAATGTAAATATATAGTTATTATTGAAATAATTATTGGTTTTCTGAAAATAATATTTTCCTCAAATAGATTATATATTGTACATGAAGATGGGTAACAAATTGAGATTTTCTCTTCAACTGGGCTTGCATATCGGGAAAAATCAGAAAGGAAACATGTAAAAAATTTATTATCCGATCAATGAATGATGGTCTGATTTGGAAATATGATTCTAGAAAAAATAAAAATATTTTAAATTAATGATATAAAAATGATTAATAATTAAATTTTAATATATATTGAGAATGCATATCTCTATTTGAAAATTGATGTTCTTGAAGAAAAAACTTTATACATTTCTATCAGTCGAACCATATACCCCATAAAATTAATGATAAAAAAATCGACATTGATTAAAATTAGTATACAATGATTCATTTTATAGAACATAAATTTAATCTATACATAAAACACACACATCAAATAGTTGTGAGTGAGGAATATATCATGAAAATAAACATGAGTTAAGAAAACTGTTACCTCACAACAATAATTTTTTTTTATTTTATTAAAAACCACTTTAGGAACTACTTAAAATGATATGGTATATTATAAGAAAAATAATTATAAGAGAATTAAAAATAGATATCAATAATAGGGGATAATAATTTTTACATTATCTTATCAGTATTATAAATTTTCATATTTTTTTTTGATTTTAAATAATTTAATAAAATATTTTAATCTTGATATTTTTTTTCAAATTAAACACTATTAATACAAAAGTAATTTAGCACAACAAACCAAATTTATAATTAAAATTGTATTTTTTTTATATCATATACATTTCATATTAATAAATATATATCGTTAATTAACATAAAAATCTCATATTATCCTTATTCTATTATTTTTAGTATCAATACTTAGATATATTGATTAATTATATAATTATATCATCGTAATCGATTTAGACATTAAGATATATATTTTTTATCTAAAAATGATGAATAAAATTAAATGAGTAGGATAAATTTCATTGATTCTTATATACAATATATATTTCAAAAAATCATTTGTAAAACCATTTAATAAAGTATTATACTAATTGAAAAATATATTGTACCCAATTGACTCAAATTTGATTAAGAAAATTATAAAGTCCATAATTTGATTCATGTGGGTATAATATGTCCCAAATTCTTATCAATTTGATATAATGATCAACTATTTCTTATAAAAACTATTTATCCCAAATATGGGTCATTTAAAAAAAATTAAAAAGATTAAATCAAAATATAATATATATATTTTTTATCCAAGCATAATAATTGCATAATTGTTGTATAATAAATTTTTAAATATTATATATATATATATATTCAATTTTCTATCATAATAAAAAATGATTTTTGTTAAAAATACAATTCTATATATTTCTATTTTGTATATAACCAGACAAATTCTTATATTTTTATTAATTATTTACATTCCTTGCAGAAGAATAGCACAGAAATCCAGGTATGATTAATAACATAAAATTATAAAATTAAAAATCACATATCCAAAACATAAATTATATATAATAATTAATAAAAGTACATTAAAATAATTTATATATATTTATTGTTTTTTTATGTAACCATATTTACTTTGTCACTATAGAACATGCACAGCATCAACCATGACACTGATTTTATTACTTATTAAGAAAAATAAAAATTATATATTCTGAATTATTTCTACAATCAATTCTCTCACAAAATATTTATGTATTTAATCCACTTTTTAAATATGTTTCATATCATAAATATATCATTATTTGGTAATAAAAATATAACATATATTCCTAAAACTGTATTTTATACTTTTCACAAATAACTAAACTAAATTAGAAATATCGTGAATATGAATCAGAAGTATATTTTAGTGTAAAATTAAAAAATTAACTCCATTTTATGAGAATAAGTTTTTATATTTTAGAAATTATTTTATTAATTTAAATCATCATATACTCGAAAATAAAAATTTAATAATTATAAACCTTTTTATGACACATTGAGAAACTAACTAAAGTCTCAAAAAATGTTTTATAACAATAATATATCAAAATATGAGCTAATGATTCTATTTTATTAAAATAAATATTTAATTTATTCCTAATTAAAATTAAAAATATTTAAAATTTCATTATTGTTTTTTAAAAATCGAAATACTTATTTAGAAATTTATAAAAATAATTATTTACTATGATACAGATATATAATACTTTCATTTACTTGATGCATTAATTTTACATATACATTAATGAGTTGGGTTAATATTAAAATGGTTGATTTATAATTCATAAGTGTTATATTACTATTCATAACGGTAACATTACTATTGAAAAATGCCACGTTACTATTCAAATTAAATTAACTGGATCATATCAAACTCCAAATATCTTAATGACTGCTACTGTGTATGCCAATTTTTTAAAATTCAAAAAACATAAAAGTAAATATTATATTTAGATGCCCATAGAGGCTCAATTTGGTGTTCATTACATTCTCAAAAAAATTATTTCTGAATCATTTGTTTGTTACACTATGTCCCCCCACCGACCACAGTTTGAAAACAAGAACCAAGGGTCTAATAATCTCATAAATTGGAGGCATTACACTCTATAATAATTTGTAAAGATATAATATTTCAGTTAACAATAAAAAGGATGAAAAGAAATAATATAATAAAATCCCAAACCAACCTACAATGAATGTATCAAGTAATAATATATACATAATTTTCAATAAATAAATTCACATAAACAATTATAATAACGTGGCATAGAAATTTTCCCACAGTCAGGGATATTAGTAACTAGAACTGTCTAGATAGACATCATCAAATCTATAAATAATTATTACAAATTTGGGGATTCAATACATGTACATTAAGTATGAAACCCATATCCTATAATTAAAATGTGAATTAAGTAGACTAAATAACCAATGAGTAAATATAAAAACTTGTACAACCAAAACAATTCAACTAACCATCCCATATCTCTAGTGATATCTCATCAAATAAATCATCCTTGTAATGTAATATAATTTGAAGAGTATCGATAAAATCAACCTCAGCATTATTTCTCACAATGTTTCCTCCCTCACACACCATCATCATGTTCCCCAGTGATCCTAACACTTTATTGCAATTCTATATCAAATATCACCTCTGCCACATAAATCTAGGAAAGGACATCACATTACATATCACCGGAAGACACCATTCAATCACATCCAATCCCATCTCTTATTTTCCCTTGGGTATAAGTGTATTTTGAACTTAAAGACATAAACCTTTTACCCTCCACTAAACACAGATGTCTCCCACTATAATCTAACTCCTTATATATCATACAACACCTTTTTTCATCAGACACATGGGCCATCCAACTATATTAAATTACTTATCAACATGCTCTTTTGACTTCTTGAAATAACTGCTTGTATGGGTCAATATTTCCTATAAGAGGGATTGTGGATAATTATGTTTATATCAATATATCCTAACTGAGGTGGTGTTGGGATGAAAGCCACCCAAAAAATTTGGTTTTAGAATAAGCTGCTCAAAAAGTGTGGGGATCATATATAAATCAGATTCAAATTCAATGTTTAAAAATTATGGAACAAAATATCAAACAATTTATTATAAAAATTTTCATACCCCATTGCATCATTTCCACCAATAAAAATGACACCACAACTTTTGTGGCCTTAATTAAATGAACAAAGCCATAAAACATAGCATAAGTCACAATACACTTTTCTTGAACTTCCTCAATATTAGGACAAAAAATTCAACTCATGCAATATTAACAGATTTAAATTAATAAAAATATTCATTACATCATTTATATACCTTTAATTTCAATAATTAAAATAAATAATCCCCATTTATCATTATATATTGAAGCCACATATCCCACATTAATTCGTTCATTATACAATATCATCACATTTACCAAATCAATGAATTACATTTCAATTTCAAGATTATAATTTAATTCCAATACTACCCAATGATTAAATACATTATTAAATAATTAAAAAACAACCCATAATCCTTTTCATATAAATAATCATCACATCACCACCTTTTCATAGCCACATCCACATCCTCATCATGAACACATCACAAACAGTATCAATCTATACAATCCTATAGCATAAATACAAAATTCATCACAAACCACCTCATCTCATGATTTTCCCTCATACTAAAACAAATCAACCACACCGTACCCACACACCCCAACTACATGACCCACATACTCAAATATCACAACATTATTAACATCATCACATAACATATCTCATATTTATCAGGATATTATTCATTGTGATGATATATTTGATTTAATCATTATTCTCATGTCGTCAATATATCTTATTTAAACTAATTATTTAGACATTTATATGTGATTTTCAATTCGTTAAAGGTGGTGTGACTTAAAAATAGAACAATGGAATAAAAACCCATATCAAATCAATATAAAAATGATCTCAATATATTTTATTTTCAGTTTCCAAATAAGAAAGTATAATCTAAATATAAAAATAATAAAATCCTATAAATGCATCCATATAATTAAATTACACATAAATTTAACTTTTATATTTCAATATATTTATAAGTATTGTGAGGACCAACATCCCATTAATAGACAAGGGTAATAACCCTATCAAAAGATAAACAATATTATAGATGAGGGATCCCATATATGGAATAATGATTTATGTGTGACTTCTCATGATTGCAACAAGGAATAATATAACACCATGTGGATCAAGGAAAAATAAATCCTTACTAATAATACAACTCATAATCCACAAAATTCCGTTATCAAACCCAAAACAGAACACAATATTTCACTAGAAATTACAATCTCATATGAAAACAGAAGAAGAAATTAGATATTAAAATGAATGGATGTTACCAAATCTAATCTAGACTGATCCTTAATGAATATAGTAAAAATACATTGAATGGTTTATGAAAGGTCCAATTTTCATAATCTTTGTATACATAATAATTGATTTGGAATTCAATAGTTTTTGTTAGCCTGAGGGGATTTTAAAATTTAAATTGCGCCCTATGTAATATGAATCGTGACAAAAAACTGGTTGTCAACTACATCCCTGCTAAAAATATGGATGGCTATGAGAAAATGAAACATAGTACATTGTTGACTTGATGGTCATAGTTCCTTATAAAAATTTACGTTATATCGACAATACATGTTCAATAAAATGTAGAGTAAACCCCTGATGAATTAAAATTCACTATGTCCAAGACCCCCAATAAAAAAAAGGGATACACCACAACCCCTACCAAATTGAATAGAATATATAAAGGTTCATGAACCACTAAAAATGGTCTCTAGATATTTCAATCCATTATAAGGGAATCCCCAACACTATTTTCAAATTCATAGAGTGTATATGACACAATTTATTGTTTATGGTGTATGAAAAATCAAATTTTCAATAGCACAAAAAACTCCCCTTTGTATCCCTAGACTACTGGATGCTCCTCCACGCAACAAACAAAACAACTTATTTTATTGACATCATGATCAATCTTATAGAACTACCAAAATATGTTGTGGAACACCCCTTCTCATCCTCAACACGTACAAACACCTCAATATTTCCCAAAACCAAATTGTAGGATAAATTTTTACAATGTAAAGGTTATAAGATCTGGTTCTTTATAGTTATGATGAAATATGATTTGATATACTTTTTTTTCTCATTCGTGAAATAATATATGGTTTTTGAGTTAGGGATATGAATATAGAAATATTTTCATGTGTAATAAATTTATAATAAACATTCACTAATATATGATGAATGCATTTTCCACACCAATCCATTAAAAAATTTGACGAAAAATTTATTTATTCCAAAACTATTACGAAAACATATTACACATTATAAAAAACATATACTACTTTATATGTTAAATTTCATTGACTAAAAATGTATGTATTATGTTCTAAATATAGAATAATTAATATATCATAGAATTATAATGTTTATATTATAATGCTTCACATAGGATGGTTGGAGTAAAGATGGACATGAAGATGTTGATTGACAAAAAAATTCATGATTAATCAATTTGAAATTCATTGATAATGTCATATTATATCTCTATTGTATTGGGTATGTCAATAACATATTATTGTATATAGTTATATTAATTACCAAATGATTTCATGGGAAACAAAAAATGGACGTGTTTCTTGATGGATGATGAATAATATAATTGAAATATTTTACATAAAAAAGATTTTATTATAAGATTACTATTTTCTTCTGTGAACATATGTAGTTTCTATGAAATAATGAACAAATTATAAATCATGACTATGATTAATAAGTCTCATGATATTTCAATCTAGTATACAACATAGATGGTTCACAATAGATATTTTATTTTGTAAGTTTTATTTTTCTGCCACATAGATATATGTAGTTTTTTAAATAGTGTTGTAATGTTTTATCGAAATCCATAATTCTGAAACAAACTATAAAATATTACACTCATATAATATATATGTTAATTTAATGACTACATTAAATAAAATATTAATATTATTAAACAATATTATGAATATAACATGTATTATTTCATAAAAATGTTAGTAACCCCAATACTTATTTAAGATTGGATTCAAAGATACATGATGTAAAATTACAGTCAGACATTAAATATTTACATTGATTGATCCCAAACTAATTTTACTCATGGAAACATATAGGTTTGGATTAAATGATATAGTTAACATGAATTTGGTTATCGTATTAGGATTCATTATATACTCAGGATTCAAGATATAGGTTTTGTACACTCGATGACACACATTTAGTACCACATGGTGTTATTCACAGATTATCATTGTATACTAGAAAATTATTATTAATATTTGGATAACCTTTGAATATAGGATCGTGAGGTAATAATAATTAGATCCTTGAGTTATTGATTTATTTCTTAATCATTATTTCAATCATAGAAAATAAGGTTGTTATTGCGTACTAGGTCCATCAAGTGATCATTTGGAGTGTCACGACCCGTCCTCTTGGGCCCGTATCTTGACAACCCAAGCTTGCCTTCCATTGTCCAGGGGCTGGTGACTCGCACCAAAGGCATAATTTCAAAAAACTGGGAATGCATTGCCTTTATAAATAGTAAACACACACTATCAGAGTACAAGAGGAAGTAAACACTAAGTAAAAGTTGTATAACAAGTGTACAGAATTTATAGGGGGACCATAATACAAGCCCAACTGTAAAGATACGACTAAAAGCAAGTACAACTGAAAAAGGGACAAACAACTGAAAGGGGAAAGTAGCTCTTGGATCATCCTCTGGGGTTTATTTTCGAAGGTTAGGTACATATGGCCTCCAAACCACCCCACATCAGTCAGACTCCACCATGTACCGATAGGTCACAAGGTCCTCCTCCGGGTATTATCCAGTCCTGGAACTCTCGGCCTCTGTCAGCGTTTTTCGTCATCTGCATCCAACACAACGAGGTGTGGGCATAGCCCCAGCAGGCCTGAGTATAATGATACTCAGTAGGGCCCCCGATACCCTAAAGGTCCCACAAAATCCAACAGGTATAAACCTCAAAGTATGAAATCAACGGATAACCATTACATAGGTATATGACCACACATATACGTAAGTTTTCATGTAACAAATCTCAATCATGAGGAAATATAAAAAGGCCATAGACTCAGCTAAAACCAAGATTTTCATTATCGAAACCACGAATACTGGAGAACTCCTCCTCTTTAGAGTAAAGTGGACTGGTCGCAACACTGAGGCGCTTCTCACTAACCTAGGACTGATGTGGTATTTCTCCTATTGAGTACCCCGGGTCTGCTTCCAACTACCAAGCACTCCATCTGTTGTGGGTATGCTGCCAAATACCAGGCGCTCCCCCTAATAGACTACAGAGTTACCTCTCTTGTCGAGTACCAAGGGTCTGCTACAACCTACCAAGAGCTCCATTCACCATTGGTCTGCTGCAAATTATCGGGCGCTCCCCACTGGGCTAGTCGAATCACTCCGAGTCAAATCGGTCAAGCAGTCGTTAGGTATGTCAGCTACTAGGTCTTCACACTCTATCTGCTAATCTATAGGAGGATATAAATCATGAGATACAGTTCGATACAATAAGTGTCCCTAATTATCTTATGGAAGCATCTCAAAGGACTGCCACATCATAGGGGTCCCAACGCAACAGATGGTGCGTCAATCGGATGCCTGGTCTGTGAGTTATTAGCGTTTTAGTCCCGGGGCCCGGTGGGTTTCATGTAGGAACCCACCTAACCGTATATCAACTATACCCCAAACTCTAGTGGGGTATTCTCAATGGGACGTCTTAATTTCAAAAACATCGTCACAGTTGACGATTCGTCAAATGGACGCCTATTGCCCAAAATATGGGCGAAAAGGTGTAAATGGGTCTGACAAGTTCGGGTCCGGTATGACCCAGTTGGACTGACCCGACCCGGTTTATGAATCTGACCCAGCCTGAAGGTACGGCCCAGCCCATGGGGGAGTCCTGGCTCAAAAGCCACCTGGCCGGAAGGGTAGCCATGCACGAAGTGTGGCCTGACCCGAAGGGGAAGCCCAGCCCAGCGGCCTGCGTGGCCTGGTGGCCTCTCATGTACCATGGTGGCGGCCTATGTTGCCTGGCCAGCTTGCCGGCCTGTGTGGCCTGGCTCGCTGGCCGGCCTATGTGGCCGTGCTGGAAATGCATTGTTAGGGGGTGCAACACAACCATTTGTTTGAAACAGTCGGTGCGAGGTGTTGGCCCCTGGTAACCGCTAGACCCGAAGTGTCCTACCTGTAGCCCTCACTGGCGGCCGGCTGAGCCGGCCGCCCTCTCCTATCTGCCGTGGTCTATGGATGTTGTCCTGCACCACTAGCATGGCACAATGATGCTGCTCCCCTCTGCTACGTACTGCCATGGTCGTGGCTCCCTAATGCTCCGCGTGGTGCGACGACATGGTGCCCATGTTTTACCGCCGTGAACCTCCTTGCCACGTACCCTTTCTTCAGGCACGGTGAGACGACATTGTGACCCTCCGGAACCACCGCATCCTTCATGGCCGCATCTCGGTTCACTACGCAGCACTGCGGTGCAACACCCTTGTGGCGACCGAGCAACATTACACCGCCAGCTTTCTTCGCGGCCTGCTCGTTGTCGGTTGCCGCATCTACCGCCTCCATCTATATCAAACAAGAACCAAAAAAGGGGTGGGACGGGCTATGTTGGTGTTGTCCTAACACTCCTCATTATGGTGATATCATTCGGTTCTAAAATATCACAACATACTATGGTGTACGAAGTTTAATATTCCATCGTAAAATAACCCCTACCTCACTTGTCGAAGATCGTTGATGAAGTCACGGGAAAAGGTGGCGTCATTTCATTAAGGTCCGATAAGAAGAAGCAAAGGATGGGATCAGAGTTCTTTGTTGGCAATGGTGTTTATTCTACATGCTTCAGTTGAAGAGGGAGAAGATGTTACTCGTCGTTTTTCGGTTGAAGCATCATTCTTCATGTTCTTTGTTATGAGGATGAAGTTATCTCTCAAGTCCCACCCAAATGAATTTCCAACCAGATAAAATAATAGAATTGTTTTTTAATTAATCATTTGCTTGAATTCAAATGAATTCAAAAGGAGCTAATTAATAAATTTCAAGTGTTTAATTAATTAATTGTGCGAGAGTTGGCTTATTAAAGTAATCGGGGATGGTGGAGGGTTTAACCCCCATAAATGGGGGATTAGTGGTATTCCAAAATTAATGGAGAGTTAGAAGAGTTAAGTAACTCATGTGGGCCCCACTAAATAAAATCCTATCAAGGGAGGTTATGTCTATGTTTCCCCCACCACTAACCTCCACTTGGAGGTTTTATCCACCATAAAATAAAAATAAGTTAAGTATTATTTTTATATAATTATATTTAAATGACCAAAAAATTGTCTTCCACTCTTGTTAAAATGAAACTGTGGTGAAGGTCTCACTAAGAAATCCATGATGTTGTGTGTTCAATGGTTCCCTTGGATTTCAGTTCCGAGCACCGGTTCAGAAGATATAAAATCCCGCTCCTACATTTACTGAACGTACTTGAACAGAAGATCAGAAATTGATTCTGGGCACAGAGGGCCTCGGAATCAAGCGCTGTCCGAAACTGCAGACTCGTAAAATTTCGATGTATTAGAAAAAATCCATGAGAAATACGGTTCTTTACATCCTCCCCAACTCAGGGCTTTACATCCCCATAAGCTACAACACGGCCTATGGGAACAAATGAGGGTACTTAGAATGCATCTGAGTGTCCCGCTTCCATTTTCTATCAAGGAGGTTCCTGTATTGCAAACGAAAGAGCAAAAGATCTATTGATTGACCATGTAGGACCCACTCTTGTAAATCCTCAATCTACACTGGAACCTACGTTAATGTCTCCCCATCATCAATGTCTAGATCTTTATGGTTGACGGTGTGGGATGGGTTGTGCACGTATCTCCTCAGCTGAGATACGTGGAAGACATCTTGCACCCAGTGCAACTGAGGTCGAAGAGCTAAGTGGTATGCCACCTCTATTACTCTACTGAGGACTTGGAATGGTTGGATGAATTGATGTGATTAATTTTCGTCTTGGCCAAATCTCCACAGACCCCTTCTAGGTGAGATCTGTAGAAAGACGTGGTCGCTATCCTTGAACTCCAGAGGTCTCAGTCTCCTATCAGCATACAACTTCTGCCTGCTCTGTGCAGTTTTCATCCGCTCCTAGATGATCTAAACCTTCTCTATGGTATCCTGAACGATCTCTGTTCCCACTATTTTTGACTCCACTGGGTATGTCCAACATAGTGGCGACCTACAAGGTCGTCCGTATAATGCATCGAATAGTTCCATGCCTATGTTGGTGTGATAGTAGTTGTTGTATGCAAACTCCACAAAAGGCATGTGGTCCTCCCAGATGATACCATAGTTGAGAAAACAAGCATGGAGCAAGTCCTTGAGGTTCTGAATGGTCCTCTCGGTCTGATCATTAGTCAGAGTATGGAAGGCGGTGCTCAATTGAAGTTGTTTCCAGAAAGCATCCTGTATCCCCTTCCATAGCCATGAAGTAAACCATGTATCATAGTCAGAGACAATAGAAGATGTTACTCCATGAAAATGCTCTATCTCCTTCACATAGAGGTGTCCCAAGATATCTACTGAACCCGGATCCCTAATCTGTAGGAAGTGGGACGACATGGTGAGTCAGTCGACGAACACCCAAATCGTGTCGTGACTCCTAGATATACGTGGAATACCTATCACGATGTCCATTTATATCCCATACCACTTCCACTATGGGCCCTCTAATGGCTATTCCTATACTGTTGGTACCTGGTGATATACCTTCACTTGCTGACAAGTGAGGCATTGGGAGACAAACTCCACTACCACCTTCTTCATACCTGGAAACAAATGCTATCGTTGAAGGTTAATAGAGAAAATATTTTTAATTAATTTATATTGAATAGAATTTTTTTAAACTCACAAAGGTGTTCCTCTAAGATGAATTGTTTCATTTTTATGATTTTGGTGTTATTTTAAGCTGAATAGTAAAAATTTTCCATTTTGGATTTTTAACAGTTTTAAATTATTATTGTATTTTGTCCATATTATTATCTACAATAATCCAAATTGACAAATTCATTCGTTTCCCGATTCTACACATCTAGGGATTTATTTACTATTTTTGGACAAAAAGTTGAATCGGCCATATGGAAGATCAAAAGAATCTCACAAGTGGGAGAAAGAAAACTGTTTTCAGTTCTTCCTTGTTTTGGTGTGGGATCCATAACAAATTCTTAGTGGGTTCAAATGTTGTGATATTAGGTGGGTAGACGCGAAATTAGTTTTAGCACATCATTTATGAAGGGAAGGCCACGGTATTCGGCCGTTTGAGGGTCCATTAAAGCTTACTCTTCCGGGGGTTGGTGTTTTTTAGAGTCTGACTGGACAGAATAAATGATCAGAGTAAAAGGGCCATAACTCTCGGAATACCTATCAAAATCTGATGAGATATTTAGGGGACACGACCAAGACAATTATGAAAAACATTTAAGAAGGGCTCAATGCATGAAGAGGTCATTTATTTGGTCAAAAACGCGACAATATTCGGAGGACGGAAATCTGGCTATAAAAGGAGGAGAGCTCCTCCTCCTCAACACATCCTATTCTCCATCCCATTCCTTCTGGGACACCAAGGAGAAGAACATCTCAGGTTTCCCTTTTATTTCTTTTATTTTTATTTAATTTAAAATTTCTCTCCTCTCCCGCATTATCTCTCTTACCCCATCCATGGAGGGGTAGTTTAATTTGAGTGATCGGAAAGAGGGGAGGTTGGACCTATGTGTTGTGTTTGAGTTTTTCTGCTTGAAATGAATAAAATTTGTTCTCCATTCTCCTTCTGGTTCCAATTCATAATTCAGTATTAAATTCCTAATGTGGTTGTGTAAAGGTTTTGATTCTGAAATTATAAATTTCTTTGGTCAATGATCACATCTCCATCCACCCAATTCTAATCTGTATACGGTGGAACATTATTAGGGTTGGGTGGTGATTTCTCGACGGTTGACAAGCACGTGTGTAGGATTGTAAGTAGAAATTTTGGTTTATTGGGAACAAAAATTCCTGGTTTGGGATTGTTCTAATTAATCAAGAGACCTTATACAACCCAAACCACATTAGAAGGAGGATAGACCAATCTACGGTTTTACAAAGGAAAATTCTTATCACATCTCTCTTACCAGTTTAAGGAAGAAGAAGAGATAAAATTTGGAAACCATGATGGCACAACACTAAGTCTAGACGAACCCAATCAGATCACCGTCTTTATCTTTTGTTAAAATCAATCAATTTCTGTTGTTTTTTTCTCTCATAGTCATTCAAGTTAATTAAAACCAATCTTTTTATGAAAACCAAAAAAAAGTGACAACCTTGTTTTGTGTGCACTCCTCTTCGGGAGACTACCTAGGATCAACTGCTATACTATACATAGGTAAATAAAATATTGTTTTTCCACACCCCCAGACAGGAATGCGTCAAACTTGGCGCTATTACCGCAGAGTAAGTGCCACAACCTATTTTTAAATATTTGACATTTTCAAATTTAAAAAAATTAAAAAAAATTCTTTTTTCCATGCTTTTTTCAAATTCAAATTTTTATGCATGGGAAGATTACTCGCAGGTGCAATATTAAGAACCAGGAATTGATTATCATGATCTCAATGCTCAGGTTCAAATGATTAGTAATAATTTGGATGATTTGGGTAGAAAAATAGAATGGGCATTGGACTATGTTCGTGCAATGATAGAGCAACCCGACCCGGAGCCGGAGTAAGAACTGGAGATAGTGGTGGAAGAAATTTCACCACTCATCATTGAAGAACTAAAGGAGGTAAATGTTGAGGTACCATAAGACTCATTAATCATAACTAAACCAATTCTACCTGAGATTGATGAAAAAGAAGATGACATCCCTACTGAGCTACATATGGGAGAGCAACAAGAACTTGATGAATTTTGGAATGAATGTGAGGAACTTATTGATCTTCCCAAGACATGCAAACAAGAAGAGCCAGCACTGCGGAAGGAAGACACCACCCAATTGGTGGAATTTTAAGTCAAGATGGAGGATCCCGAATACCTCTCTCCATCTAGTGATAATCAAATCCAAGAGGCACATTAAAATGAAGAAGTGATTGAGCCAGACCCAGATCAGGGAGATGATCCTTCCATGAACTCTACCTTTTCTGATTTCATTCAGTCTGATTTGAGCATCACTCATTATAATTTTGAATTTTCAGATTTTGTCAATCCCTAAATTTCCTTAGAAGAATATGAAAAAGAATATGCACCTGTTGAGGAATACCTAGAGCTCCCTGAATATATTGATCATCTACATGGGGAAGTCCATGAAGAGATACACGTTTCTATGCATGAAGAACCAAATCTAAAAGCTGCCTACCTTAAAAGGGATGATTTTGAAATTAATATTTCAAATTTAAATGTTGAATTTACCTTTGACTATTCTTTTCATGCAGCACATCTGAAAAAAACCTCTATATTTTGATGAAGACATTGTACAAGTAGCAACTGAAGAGGACGTGGTTCCATACTTCATCCTACCCTCGCTATGCAATACGTTTATAATTGTGAAGGGGGCAAATCTGGTGTACTCTATACATGGAATTATCCTCAGAAAGGAAAAAGTACATGTTGTAAAGAAGAATTTTTGTTGGTTCATGAGCAAGAAAACTCACCCACCATCAGATTGGGGATAACTGATTAGAACTACCCCTCTGGAGGTAGTCAAAACCGAGAGCCCACTTGGGGGATTAAACCGAGATTTATCCTTATTTTCTTATTCAGTTTCCATTTTCCCTTCTTTTAATACATTTATTATGTTAACTTTTTTACTTTTTTAGGTTTTCAAAGAGAAGCACTTAGAAGCTTAACTCAATGTTGCACTACCAATAAATCAGGTTATACCTCTCCTTTAAACTTTCTTGATGAGTGATTCATTTTCAAATTTTCTTACATGTTAAATTCATTTGAATGCATTGAGGACACTGCATCAATTAAGTGTGGGGGAGGGAATCTTGTAGTCCCGGAGAATTTTCAAATTTGTTTTTTTGTTTTGTCGAGCCAACATCATTAAACAATGGCGCTACCGGGAGGCAACCCGCATTTTTCCCCATTGTCCACTTGTCTTCTTAGTCATTTACCAGCATGATTGAACAGGAATGCACTATCAATTGTTTTCATTTTTATATTTCAAGTCCATTAATGAAGATGTTGTAGTGGGATTATACGTCGTGAAAAAAACAATCCATTTGATAGGGTATTAAGAGTTTCAATTATATATTATGCAACTGTATTCCCTACATTTTAAGTCTTTTAAATAATTAATCAAAAAAAATGCATGCCCACGCTTGAATTTGTGTTTTACATGACTTCTCTAGGAGACATGAGTTTCATAGAAATCTAGTGATTCTATGTTTTAGATTTCAATGTTAATGAGATTGAATGATTCAAATGGAAAATTGGATGATTAATGTAAAGCATGGATATTGAAATAAGGACTCATGATTTGAGGGAATTAATTTATTCATGTAAATGAAATTTCCCATCCATTTTTCATTCATTGAATTTCTGAAATTCATGTAAATTAATTTGTTATTATTAATCCTGCCATGAGTGATTGTCCAATATCATATTCTCATTCTTGAGAGGATTTCTAGACCAAATATTTCATATTTTATCTTCAGCATATTTCTTGAGTGATCTTGGGACGTGCCACCTGCTAGAACTTGTATTGAAACTTATCAAAGCTATGACTATACAAAACCACATTTAAAATGATTGGGGCACTACTTTGGCTAGCCACATATTTACCTGAGACCCACCCTTACATTTTTCCTTCGTTAGCCCATAGAAGCCATGAATTGCCTTATAGGTTTATGCCACATTACTTGCAGATATTTCCTTACCTACCCACAATTTTAGTATTTTTGCATGGTAATTCAAGTTTGAGTGTGGGGGAAGGGCCTTTCGTGTGCATTTATTGGGATATGTATCATTTTTGGGTGGTGTAATGTGTGCGTCATCATTTTGGGCAATATATTATTAGAAAATTGGGCACGAGTCATCATTTCATTATGCTTCTTTCATTTCATCCGGTTCTCCATAAAAAAATAAAAAAATAAAAAGAAAATTCAAAATAAAGTTGTGCATGTCTGGAGCTTTAAAAAAAGGATAATAAAGTTGTGCCTTTCCGGAGCTTTACAAAAAAACAGGGAGAACTTGGATGATATCATTCTTTGTAATCATTTATTGACTCATGACCCATGTCATTGAAATGGGAGTGGTGTTGTGATTCACATTTCAAGAGGATTTGAGTGAGGTTCATCTTGTGTTTTCACTTGATTAATCATGCATTGTACTTAAGAGTCAAACCTCCTTCTTATGGCCTTAAATTATTTCAATCATTTACCCACCAACCCTATGCCACAGAGTCATTTGAACCTTTATTTCCAGTCCTCGTGATTTTATGTGTGTTTTGTCTTCAAAAAGTGGAGAAAGTAGTTACATTACAAGCTTGTGGATAAAGAGCATGTTCTCATGATATGAGCATAACTCCACTATTAATTGTATCATGAGTGATGCGAGAAAAGATTAAAAAGTGAGGTAGATGAGGATTTGTCAGGATTAATAATAATAAATTGAGAATCTTGAATGAATGAAAGGAGAAGCTTCATTATTTTTCAAAGGGGAAAAGTAAAATGCATGAATTGATTGTTTCTTTGAAAAATGGGAAATTAAATTTTATTTTGTGGAACTGGAAAATTTGATTGGACATTGATATTCATTTAATTTTATTTCATTTGAAATTTAAATATTGGTGACATTGGTGCCCTTTGAATTCCATGTTGAGATTTTATGCTTGATGACAAGCATAGTTTAAGTGTGGGGGAATTAATAGAGAAAATATTTTCAATTAATTTATATTGAATATCATTGTTATAAACCCACAAAAGTGTTCCTCTAACATTAATTGTTTAATTTTTATGATTTTGGTGTTATTTTGAACTGAATAGTAAAAATTGACCATTTTTGATTTATAACAGTTTTAAATTATTTCTGTATTTTGGCCATAACATTATCTACACTAATCCAAATTAAAAATTTCTTTCTTTTACAGATTCAAAACATCCAGGGATTAATTTACAATTTTTGGACAAAAAGTTGAATTGGCCATATGGAAGCTCGAAAGAAGCTCACAAGTGGGAAAAAGAAAATTGTTTTCAGTTCTGCCTAGTTTTGGTGTGGGATCCATAACTCATTCCAAGTGGGTACAAATTTTGTGATATGCGGTGGGTAGACGATCAAGGAGTTTTAGAACATATTTTATGAAGGTAATGCCATGGGATGCGGTTGTTTGAGGGTCCATTAAAGCTTCCTAATCCAGGGGTTGGCGTTTTGGAGAGTGTGACTAGACAGAATAAATGATCAGAGTAAAAGGGCCATAACTCTCGGAATACCTTTCCAAATCCAATGAGATATTTAGGGGAAACGGACAAGAAAATTATGAACAACATTAAAGAAGGGCTCAATGCATGAAGAGGTCATTTATTAGGTCAAAACACGACAACATTCGAAAGACGGAAATCTGGCTATAAAAGGAGGAGAGCTCCTCCTCCTCAACACATCTCATTCTCCATCCCATTCCTTCTCGGACACCAAGGAGAAGAACTTATCATCTTTCCCTTTTATTTCTTTTATTTTTATTTACTTTAAAATGTCTCTCCTCTCCCGCATTATCTCACTTACCCCATCCATGGAGGGGTAGTTTAATTTGAGTGATCAGAAAGAGGGGAGGCTGGACGTATGTGTTGTGTTTGAGTTTTTGCGCTTGAAATAAATAAAATTTGTTATTCTTTCTTCTTATGGTTCAAATTATAAATTCAGTATTAAATTCCTAATGCGTTTGTGTTAAGGTTTTTATTATGAAATTATAAATTTCTTTGGTCGATGATCACATCTCCTTCTACCTAATTCAAATCTGTATACGGTGGAACATGATTAGGGTTGGGTGGTTATAGCTCGACGGTTGACAAGCGCGTGTGTAGGATTGTATGTAGAAATTTTGGTTTATTAGGGAACAACAATTCCATTTTTGGGATTGTTCTAATTAATCAAGTGACCATCTACAACCCTAAACACATTGGAAGGAGGATATACCAATTTAATGTTTTATAAAGGAAAATCCTCATCACATCTCTCTTACCAGGTTAAGGAAGAAGAAGAGATAAAATATGGAAACCATGATGGCACAACAGTAAGTCTAGACGAACCCAATCTGATCATCGTCATTATCAATTGTTAAAATCTATCAATTTATGTTGTTTTTTTCTCTCATAGTCATTCAAATTAATTAAAATCAATATTTTTATGAAAACCAACAAAAAGTGACAACCTTGTATTGTGTGCACTCCTCTTCGAGAGACTACCTAGGATCAACTGCTATACTATACTTAGGTAAATAAAATATTGTTTTTCCATGCCCCAAAATAGGCGTGCGTCAATCCTGGCACCATTTTCGGGGAGGAAGTTCCACAACCTATTTGTAAATAATTGACTTTTTCAAATTTAAAAAAAAATTAAAAAAAATTCTTTTTTCCATGCTGTTTTCAAATTAAAATTTTTATGCATGGGAAGATTACTTTCAGGTGCAATATTATGAACCAGAAATTGATTATCATTATCTCAATGATCGCGTTGAAAGGATTAGTAATAATTTGGATGATTTTGGTAGAAAAATGGAATGGGCATTGGACTATGTTCGTACAATGATGGAGAAACCTGACCCTGAGCTGGAGCAAGAACTTGAGATAGTGGTGGATGAAATTTCACCACTCATCATTGAAGAACTAGGGTAATTAAATGTTTAGGTACCTGAAGACTCATTCATCATCACTCAACCAATTATACACGGGATTGATGAAAAAGAAGATGACTTCCTTACTGAGCTACATATGGGAGATCAACAAGAACTTGATGAATTTTGAAATGAATGTGAGGAACTTATTGATCTTCCCAAGCCTTGAAAACAAGAAGAGCCAGCACTGTGGAAGGAAGAGACCACCCAATTGGTGGAATTTGAAGTCAAGATGGAGGAGCCCGACTACCACCCTCCATCCAGTGATAATCAAATCCAAGAGGCACATTCAACTGAAGAAGTGATTGAACCAGACCCAACTCAGGGAGATGATCCTTCAATGAACTCTCCCTTTTCTGATATCATTCAATCTGATTTGAGCATCACTCCTTATAATTTTGAATTTTCATATTTGGTCAATCATTACATTGCCTTAGAAGAAGATGAAAAATAATATGCACCTGTTGAGAAACACCTGGAGCTCCCTGAAGATATTGATCATCTACTTGAGGAAGTCCATGAAGAGATACAAGTGGCTATGCATGAAGAACCAAATTTAAAAGTTGCCTACCATAAAAGGGATGATTTTGAAATTAATATTTCAAATTTAAATGGTGAATTTCCCTTTGATTATTCTTTTCATACAGAACATCTGGAGAAACCTCTTTATTTTGAAGAAGACGTTGCACAAGTAGAAACTGAAGAGGATGTGGTTCCATACTTCATCCTACCCCCGCTATGAAATAGGTTTATAATTGTGAAGGGGGCAGATATGTTGTACTCTATAAATGGAATTATCCTCAGAAAGGAAAAAGTACATGCTGGAAAGAGTAATTTTTGTTGGTTCATGAGAAAGAAACATCACCCACCATCAGATTGTGGATAACTGATTAGAACTGCCCCTCTGGAGGCAGTCAAAACCTAGGGCCCATTTTAGGGATTAAACCGAGATTTATCCTTATTTTATTATTCAATTTTCATTTTCATTTCTTTTAATAAATTTCTTATGCTAACTTCTTTAATTTTTTAGGTTTTCAAAGAGCAACACTTAGGATCTTAACTCAATGTTGCACTACCAATAAATCAGGTTATACCTCTCCTTTACACTTTCTTGATGTGTGATTCATTTTCAAATTTTCTTACATGATAAATCAATTTGAATGCATTGAGGACACTGCATCAATTAATTGTGGGGGAGGGAATCTTGTAGTCCAGGAGATTTCAATTTTTTTGTTTTGTCGAGCCAATAACATTAAACAATGGCGCAACCGGGAGGCAACCCGCATTTTTCCCCATTGTCCACTTGTCTTCTTAGTCATTTACCAGTATGATTGAACATGCCTGCACTATCAATTGTTTTCATTTTTATATTTCAGGTCCATTAATGAATAAGTTGTAGTGGGATTATACATCATGAATAAAAGAATCCATTTGACAGGGGATTAAGAGTCTCAATTCTATATTATCCAACTTTATTCCCTATATTTTTAGTCTTTTAAAGAATTAATCAAATAAAATGCATGCCCACACTTGAATTCTTGTTTTACATGACTTCTCTAGGAGACATAAGTTTCTTAGAAATCTAGTGATTCTATGTTTTATATTTTAATGTTAATGAGATTGAATGATTAAATTAGATAATTTGATGATTAAAGTGAAGCAAGGGTATTGAAATAAGGAATCATGATTTGAGGGAATTAATTGATTCATGTAAATGATATTTCCCTTACATTTTCCATTCTTTGAATTTCTGAAATTCATGTGAATTAATTTTTTATTATTAATCATGCCATGAGTGATTGTCCAATATCATATTATCATTCCTGAGTGGATTTCTAGACCAAATAATTCTTATTTTATCTTGTGCATATTTCTTGAGTGATCATGGGACGTGCCACCTACTAGAACTTGTATTGAATCTTGTCAAATCTATGACTGTACAAAACCAAATTTAAAATGATTAAGTCACTACTTTGGATAGCCACATATTTACCTGAGACTCACCCTTACATTTATCCTTCGTTAGCCCATAGAATCCATGAATTTCCTTATAGGTTTAATCCACATTGCTGGCTGATATTTCTTTACCTACCCACACTTTTAGTATTTTAGCATGGTAATTCAAGTTTGAGTGTGGGGGAAGGGCCTTTTATTTTCTTTTATTGGGATATGTATCATTTTTGGGTGGTGTAATGTGTGTGTCATCTTTTTGGGCAATGTATTATTAGAAAATTGGCATGAGTCATCATTTCATTATGCTTCTTTCATTTCATCTGGTTCTCCATAAAAAAAAGAAAAAGAAAATTCAAAATAAAGTTGTGCCTCTCTGGAGCTTTACAAAAAAAAGAAAATAAAGTTGTTCCTTTTCAGAGCATTACAAAAAAACAGGGAGAACTTGGATGATATCATTCATTGTAATCATTTATTGACTCATGACACATGTCATTGAAAGGGGAGTGGTGTTGTGATTCACATTTCTAGGGGATTTGAGTGAAGTTCATCATGTGTTTTCACTTGATTAATCATGCATTGTACTTAAGAGTCAAACCTCCTACTTCAGGCCTAAAATTATTTCAATCATTTACCCACCGACCCTAAGCCACAGTGTCATTTGATCCTTTATTGCAAGTCCTCGTGATATTATGTTTGTTTTTTCTTTACAAAGTGGAGAAAGTAGTAACTTTAAAAGCCTATCGGTAAGGAGCATGTTCTCATGATATGAGCATAACTACACTATTAATTGTATCATGAGTGATGAGAGAAAAGATTCAAAAGTGAGGTAGATCGTGATTTTTCATGTTTAATAATAATAAATATAGAATCATGAATGAAATAAAGGAGAAGCTTCATTATATTTCAAAGGTGAAAAATAAATTGCATGAATTGATTGTTTCTTTAAAGAATGGGAAATTAAATTTGTATTTTTGTGGAACTGGAAAATTTTATTGGACATTGATAATCATTTGATTTTATTTCATTTGAAATTTAAATATTGGTGACATTGGTGCCATTTGAATTCCATGTTGAGATTTAATGCTTGAGGACAAGCATAGTTTAAGTGTGGGGGAATTGATAGAGAAAATATTTTCAATTAATTTATATTTAATATCATTTTTTTAAACTCACAAAAGTGTCCCTCTAAGATGAATTGTTTCATTTTTATGATTTTGGTGTTATTTTGAGCTGAATAGTAAAAATTGACTATTTTGGATTTTTAATAGTTTTAAATTATTTCTGTATTTTGGCCATAACATTTTCTACAATAATATAAATTACAAATTTCTTTCTTTTAAAGATTATAAACATCCAGGGATTCATTTACTATTTTTGGACAAAAAGTTAAATCGGCCATATGGAAGCACAAAAGAAGCTCAAAATTGGGAGAAAGAAAACTGTTTTCAGTTCTGCCTAGTTTTGGTGTGGGATCCATAACTCATTCCTGGTGGGTCCAAATGTTGTCATATGCGGTGGGTAGACGCGCAAGGAGTATTATCACATATTTTATGAAGGTAAGGCCACGGGATGCGGCCGTTTGAGGGTCCATTAATGCTCCCCAATCCGGGGGTTGGCGTTTTGGAGAGTCTGAATGGACAGAATAAATGATCAGAGTACAAGGGCCATAACTCTCGGAATATCTATCCAAATCCAATGAGATATTTAGGGGACACGGCCAAGAAAATTATGAACAACATTTAAGAAGGGATCAATGCGTGAAGAGGTCATTTATAGGGTCCAAAACGCGACAACATTTGGAGGACGGAAATATAGCTATAAAAGGATGAGAGCTCCCCCTCCTCAACACATCTCATTCTCCTTCTCATTCCTTCTGGGACACCAAGGAGAAGAACTTCTCAGCATTCACTTCATTTATTTTATTTTTATTTACTTTATAATTTCTCTCCTCTCCCGCATTATCTCACTTACCCCATCCATGGAGGGGTAGTTTTATTTAAGTGATCGAAAAGAGGGAAGGCCGGACGTATGTGTTGTGTTTGAGTTTTTGTGCTTGAATGAATAAAATTTGTTCTTCTTTCTTCTTCTTGTTCCAATTCATAATTCAGTATTAAATTCCTAATTCGGTTGTGTTAAGGTTTTGATTCTGAAATTATAATGTTCTTTGGTTGATGATAACATCTCCCTCCACCCAATTCTAATCTGTATACGGTGGAACATGATTAGGGTTGGGTGTTGATTGCTCGATGGTTGACAAGCATGTGTGTAGGATTGTATGTAGAAATTTTGGATTATTAGGGAACAAAAATTCTGGGTCTAGGATTTTTCTAATTAATCAAGATACCTACTACAACCCTAAACACATTGGAAGGAGGATAGACCAATCTAAGGTTTTAGAAAGGAAAATTCTCATCACATCTCTCTTACCAGTTTAAGGAAGAAGAAGAGATAACATTTGGAAACTTTAATGGCACAACACTAAGTCTAGCCGAACCCAATCCAATCACCGTCTTTATCATTTGTCAAAATCAATAAATTTCTGTTGTTTTTTTCTATCATAGTAATTAAAATTAATTAAAACCAATATTTTTAGGAAAACCAACAAAAAGTGACAACCTTGTTTTGTGTGCACTCATCTTCGAAAGACTACCTAGGATCAACTGCTATACTATACTTAGGTAAATAAAATATTGCTTTTCCACGCCCCACAATAGGTGTGCGTCAAACTTGGCACCCATTCTGGGGAGGAAGTTCCACAACCTATTTTTAAATATTTGACTCTTTCAAATTTAAAAATAAATTTAAAAAAAAATCTTTTTTCCATGATGTTTTCAAATTCAAATTTTTATGCATGGGAAGGTTACTTGCAGGTGCAATATTAAGAACCATAAATAGATTATCATCATCTCAATGATCGGGTTGAAAGGATTAGTAATAATTTGGATGATTTCGGTAGGAAAATTAAATGGACATTAGACTATGTTCGTGCAATGATGGAGGAACCGGACCCTGAGCCGGAGAAAGTACTTGACATCGTGGTGGATGAAATTTCACCACTCATCATTGAAGAACTAGAGGAGGTAAATGTTGAGGTACCTGAAGACTCATTCATCATCACTCAACCAATTCTACCCGATATTGATGAAAAAGAAGATGACTTCAACAAGAAGTTGATGATTTTTGGAATTAATGTGAGGAACTTATTGATCTTCCCAAGCCTTTCAAACAAGAAGAGCCAGCACCGCAGAAGGAAGACACCACCCAATTGGTGGAATTTTAAGTCAAGATGGAGGAGCCCAACTACCTCCCTTCATCTAGTTATAATAAAATCCAAGAGGCACATTCAACTGAAGAAGTGATTGAACCAGAACCAAATCAGGGAAATGATCCTTCCATGAACTCTACCTTTTCTGATTTCATTCAATCTGATTTGAGCATCACTCCTTGTAATTTTGAATTTTCAGATTTGGGAAATCCTTACATTGCCTTAGAAGAAGATGAAAAAGAATATGCACCTGTTGAGGAACACCTGGAGCTCCCTGAAGATATTGATCATCTACTTGAGGAAGACCATGGAGATATACAAGTGGATGTGCATAAAGAACCAAATCTAAAAGCGTCCTACCTTAAAAGGGAAGATTTTGAAATTAATATTTCAAATTTAAATGTTCAATTTCCTTTTGATTATTCTTTTCATGCATCACATCTGGAGAAACCTCTATATTTTGAAGAAGACATTGTACAAGTAGCAACTGAAGAGGATTTGGTTCCATACTTCATCCTACCCCCACTATGCAATAGGTTTATAATTGTGAAGGGGGTAGATCTGGTGTAATCTATACATGGAATTATCCTCAGAAAGGAAAAAGTACATGATGGAAAGGAGAATTTATGTTGGTTGATCAGCAAGAAACCTCACCCACCATCAGATTAGGGATAACTGATTAGAACTGCCCCTCTGGAGGTAGTCAAAACCCAGGGCCCACTTGGGGGATTAAACCGAGATTTATCCTTATTTTCTTATTCAATTTCCATTTTCATTTCTTTTAATAAATTTCTTATGTTAACTTTTTTACTTTTTTAGGTTTTCAAAGAGAAGCACTTAGGAGCTTAACTCAATGTTGCACTACCAATAAATCAGGTTATACCTCTCCTTTACACTTTCTTAATGAGTGATTCATTTTCAAATTTTCTTACATGTTAATTTCATTTGAATGCATTGAGGACACTGCATCAATTAAGTGTGGGGGAGGGAATCTTGTAGTCCCGGAGATTTTTCAAAAATTTTATTTTATTTTTGTTTTGTCGAGCCAACATCATTAAACAATGGCGCTACCGGGAGGCAACCCGCATTTTTCCCCATTTTCCACTTGTCTTCTTAGTCATTTACCAGCATGATTGAACAGGAATGCACTATCAATTGTTTTCATTTTTATATTTCAAGTCCATTAATGAAGAAGTTTTAGTGGTATTATACGTCATGAAAAAAAGAATCCATTTGATAGGGGATTAAGAGTTTCAATTATATATTATGAAACTGTATTCCCTACATTTTAAGTCTTTTAAATAATTAATAAAAAAAAATGCCCACGATTGAATTTTTGTTTTACATGACTTCTCTAGGAGACATGAGCTTCATAGAAATCTAGTAATTCTATGTTTTAGATTTCAATGTTAATGAGATTGAATGATTCAAATGGAAAATTGGATGATTAATGTAAAGCATGGATATTGAAATAAGGACTCATGATTTGAGGGAATTAATTTATTCATGTAAAAGAAATTTCCCATCCATTTTTCATTCTTTGAATTTCTGAAATTCATGTGAATTAATTTGTAATTATTAATCCTGCCATGAGTGATTGTCCAATATAATATTCTCATTCTTGAGAGGATTTCTAGACCAAATATTTCATATTTTATCTTGAGCATATTTCTTGAGTGATCTTGGGACGTGCCACCTACTAGAACTTGTATTGAAACTTATCAAAGATATGACTATACAAAACCACATTAAAAATGATTGGGGCACTACATTGGCTAGCCACATATTTACCTGAGACCCACCCTTACATTTTTCCTTCGTTATCCCATAGAATCCATGAATTGCCTTATAGTTTTATGCCACATTACTTGCAGATATTTCATTACCTACCCACACATTTAGTATTTTTGCATGGTAATTCAAGTTTGAGTGTGGGGGAAGGGCCTTTCGTGTTCATTTATTGGGATATGTATCATTTTTGGGTGGTGTAATGTGTGCGTCATCATTTTGGGCAACATATTATTAGAAAATTGGGCATGAGTCATCATTTCATTATGCTTCTTTCATTTCATCCGGTTCTCCATAAAAAAATAAAAAATGAAAAAGAAAATTCAAAATAAAGTTGTGCATGTCTGGAGCTTTACAAAAAAAGGAAAATAAATTTGTGCCTTTCCGGAGCTTTACAAAAAAACAGGGAGAACTTGGATGATATCATTCTTTGTAATCATTTATTGACTCATGACCCATGTCATTGATATGGGAGTGGTGTTGTGATTCACATTTCAAGGGGATTTGAGTGAGGTTCATCTTGTGTTTTCACTTGATTAATCATGCATTCTACTTAAGAGTCAAACCTCCTTCTTATGGCCTTAAATTATTTCAATCATTTACCCACCAACCCTATGCCACAGAGTCATTTGAACCTTTATTTCTAGTCCCCGTGATTTTATGTGTGTTTTGTCTTCACAAAGTGGAGAAAGTAGTTACTTTACAAGCCTGTGGATAAAGAGCATGTTCTCATGAAATGAGCATAACTCCACTATTAATTGTATCATGAGTGATTAGAGAAAAGATTAAAAAGTGAGGTAGATGAGGATTATTCAGGTTTAATAATAATAAATTGAGAAGCTTGAATGAATGAAAGGAGAAGCTTCATTATTTTTCAAAGGGGAAAAGTAAAATGCATGAATTGATTGTTTATTTGAAAAATGGGAAATTAATTTTTTTTTTGTGGAACTGGAAAATTTTATTGGACATTGATATTCATTTAATTTTATTTCATTTGAAATTTAAATATTGGTGACATTGGTTCCCTTTGAATTCCATGTTGATATTTTATGCTTGATGACAAGCATAGTTTAAGTGTGGGGGAATTAATAGAGAAAATATTTTCAATTAATTTATATTGAATATCATTGTTATAAACCCACAAAAGTGTTCCTCTAACATTAATTGTTTCATTTTTATGATTTTGGTGTTATTTTGAGCTGAATAGTAAAAATTGACCATTTTGGATTTATAACAGTTTTAAATTATTTCTTTATTTCGGCCATAACATTATCTACACTAATCCGAATTAAAAATTTCTTTCTTTTACAGATTCAAAACTTCCAGGGATTAATTTACAATTTTTGGACAAAAAGTTGAATCAGCCATATGGATGCTCAAAAGAAGCTCACAAGTGGGAAAAAGAAATTTGTTTTCAGTTCTGCCTAGTTTTGGTGTGGGATCCATAACTCATTCCAAGTGGGTACAAATTTTGTGATATGCGGTGGGTAGACGATCAAGGAGTTTTAAAACATATTTTATGAAGGTAATGCCATGGGATTCGGTTGTTTGAGGGTCCATTAAAGCTTCCTAATCCAGGGGTTGGCGTTTTGGAGAGTCTGACTAGACAGAATAAATGATCAGAGTAAAAGGGCCATAACTCTCAGAATACCTTTCCAAATCCGATGAGATATTTAGGGGACACGGACAAGACTATTATGAACAACATTGAAGAAGGGATCAATGAATGAAGAGGTCATTTATTAGGTCAAAACACGACAACATTTGAAAGACGGAAATCTGGCTATAAAAGGAGGAGAGCTCCTCCTCCTCAACACATCTCATTCTCCATCCCATTCCTTCTGGGACACCAAGGAGAAGAACTTCTCATCTTTCCATTTTATTTCTTTTATTTTTATTTACTTTAAAATGTCTCTCCTCTCCCGCATTATCTCACTTACCCCATCCATGGAGGGGTAGTTTAATTTGAGTGATCAGAAAGAGGGGAGGCTGGAGGTATGTGTTGTGTTTGAGTTTTTGTGCTTGAAATGAATAAAACTTGTTATTCTTTCTTCTTATGGTTCAACTTCTAAATTCAGTATTAAATTCCTAATGCGTTTGTGTTAAGGTTTTTATTATGAAATTATAAATTTCTTTGGTCGATGATCACATCTCCCTCCACATAATTCTAATCTGTATACGGTGGAACATGATTAGGGTTGGGTGGTTATAGCTCGACAGTTGACAAGCACGTGTGTAGGATTGTATGTATAAATTTTGGTTTATTAGGGAACAAAAATTCCATTTCTGGGATTGTTCTAATTAATCAAGAGACCATCTACAACCCTAAACACATTCGAAGGAGGATATACCAATTTAATGTTTTAGAAAGGAAAATCCTCATCACATCTCTCTTACCAGGTTAAGGAAGAAGAAGAGATAAAATATGGAAACCATGATGGAACAACACTAAGTCTAGACGAACCCAATCTAATCACCGTTATTATCAATTGTTAAAATCAATCAATTTATGTTGTTTTTTTCTCTCATAGTCATTCAAATTAATTAAAACCAATATTTTTATGAAAACCAACAAAAAGTGACAACCTTGTATTGTGTGCACCCCTCTTCGAGAGACTACCTAGGATCAACTGCTATACTATACTTAGGTAAATAAAATATTGTTCTTCCATGCCCCAAAACAGGCGTGCATCAAACCTGGCACCATTTTCGGGGAGGAAGTGCCACAACCTATTTGTAAATATTTGACTTTTTCAAATTTAAAAAAAATTAAAAAAAATTCTTTTTTCCATGCTGTTTTCAAATTAAAATTTTTATGCATGGGAAGATTACTCTCAGGTGCAATATTATGAACCAGAAATTGATTATCATTATCTCAATGATCGCGTTGAAAGGATTAGTAATAATTTGGATTATTTTTGTATAAAAATGGAATGGGCATTGGACTATGTTCGTACAATGATGGAGCAACCCGACCCTGAGCTGGAGCAAGAACTTGAGATATTGGTGGATGAAATTTCACCACTCATCATTGAAGAACTAGGGGAATTAAATGTTTAGGTACTTGAAGACTCATTCATCATCACTCAACCAATTCTACACGGGATTGATGAAAAAGAAGATGACATCCTTACTGAGCTACATATGGGAGATCAACAAGAACTTGATGAATTTTGGAATGAATGTGAGGAACTTATTGATCTTCCCAAGCCTTGCAAACAAGAAGAGCCAGCACTGTGGAAGGAAGACACCACCCAATTGCTGGAATTTGAAGTCAAGATGGAGGAGCCCGACTACCACCCTCCATCCAGTGATAATCAAATCCAAGAGGCACATTCAACTGAAGAAGTGATTGAACCAGACCCAACTCAGGGAGATGATCCTTCAATGAACTCTACCTTTTCTGATATCATTCAATCTGATTTGAGCATCACTCCTTATAATTTTGAATTTTCATATTTGGTCAATCATTACATTGCCTTAGAAGAAGATGAAAAATAATATGCACCTGTTGAGAAACACCTGGAGCTCCCTGAAGATATTGATCATCTACTTGAGGAAGTCCATGAAGAGATACAAGTGGCTATGCATGAAGAACCAAATTTAAAAGTTTCCTACCATAAAAGGGATGATTTTGAAATTAATATTTCAAATTTAAATGTTGAATTTCCCTTTGATTATTCTTTTCATGCAGAACATCTGGAGAAACCTCTTTATTTTGAAGAAGACGTTGCACAAGTAGCAACTGAAGAGGATGTGGTTCCATACTTTATCCTACCCCCGCTATGAAATAGGTTTATAATTGTGAAGGGGGCAGATCTGGTGTACTCTATACATGGAATTATCCTCAGAAAGGAAAAAGTACATGATGGAAAGAATAATATTTGTTGGTTCATGAGCAAGAAGCATCACCCACCATCAGATTGTGGATAACTGATTAGAACTGCCCCTCTGGAGGCAGTCAAAACCTCGGGCCCACTTTGGGGATTAAACCGTGATTTATCCTTATTTTATTATTCAATTTCCATTTTCATTACTTTTAATAAATTTCTTATGATAACTTCTTTACTTTTTTAGGTTTTCAAAGATCAACACATAGGATCTTAACTCAATGTTGCACTACCAATAAATCAGGTTATACCTCTCCTTTACACTTTCTTGATGTGTGATTCATTTTCAAATTTTCTTACATGATAAATCAATTTGAATGCATTGAGGACACTGCATCAATTAATTGTGGGGGAGGGAATCTTGTAGTCCAGGAGATTTCAATTTTTTTTTGTTTTGTCGAGCCAACAACATTAAACAATGGCGCTACCGGGAGGCAACCCTCATTTTTCCCCATTGTCCACTTGTCTTCTTAGTCATTTACCAGTATGATTGAACAGGCCTGCACTATCAATTGTTTTCATTTTTATATTTCAGGTCCATTAATGAATAAGTTGTAGTGGGATTATACGTCCTGAAGAAAAGAATCCATTTGACAGGGGATTAAGAGTCTCAATTCTATATTATCCATCTTTATTCCCTATATTTTGAGTCTTTTAAAGAATTAATCAAATAAAATGCATGCCCACACTTGAATTCGTGTTTTACATGACTTCTCTAAGAGATATGAGTTTCTTAGAAATCCAGTGATTCTATGTTTTATATTTTAATGTTAATGAGATTGAATGATTAAATTGATTAATTTGATGATTAAAGTGAAGCAAGGGTATTGAAATAAGGACTCGTGATTTGAGGGAATTAATTGATTCATGTAAATGATATTTCCCTTACATTTTCCATTCTTTGAATTTCTGAAATTCATGTGAATTAATTTTTTATTATTAATCATGCCATGAGTGATTGTCCAATATCTTATTCTCATTCCTGAGAGGATTTCTAGACCAAATAATTCCTATTTTATCTTGAGCATATTTCTTGAGTGATCATGGGACGTGCCACCTACTAGAACTTGTATTGAATCTTGTCAAATCTATGACTGTACAAAAGAAAATTTAAAATGATTATGTCACTACTTTGGATAGCCACATATTTACTTGAGACTCACCCTTACATTTAACCTTCGTTAGCCCATAGAATCCATGAATTTCCTTATAGGTTTAATCCACATTGCTGGCTGATATTTCTTTACCTACCCACACTTTTAGTATTTTTGCATGGTAATTCAAGTTTGAGTGAGGGGGAAGGGCCTTTTATGTGATTTTATTGGGATATGTATCATTTTTGGGTGGTGTAATGTGTGTGTCATCTTTTTGGGAAATGTATTATTGGAAAATTGGGCATTAGTCATCATTTCATTATGCTTCTTCCATTTCATCTGGTTCTCCATAAAAAAATGAAAATGAAAATTCAAAATAAAGTTGGGCCTCTCTGGATCTTTACAAAAAAAAGAAAATAAAGTTGTTCCTTTTCGGAGCTTTACAAAAAAACAGGGAGAACATGGATGATATCATTCTTTGTAATCATTTATTGACTCATGACACATGTCATTGAAAGGGGAGTGGTGTTGTGATTCGCATTTCCAGGGGATTTGAGTGAAGTTCATCATGTATTTTCACTTGATTAATCATGCGTTGTACTTAAGAGTCAAACCTAATACTCCAGGCCTAAAATTATTTCAATCATTTACCCACCAACCCTATGCCACAGTGTCATTTGAACATTTATTGCAAGTCCTCGTGATATTATGTTTGTTTTGTCTTTACAAAGTGGAGAAAGTTGTTACTTTAAAAGCCTATCGGTAAGGAGCATGTTCTCATGATATGAGCATAACTCCACTATTAATTGTATCATGAGTGATGAGATAAAAGATTCAAAAGTGAGGTAGATCGTGATTTTTCATGTTTAATAATAATAAATTTAGAATCGTGAATGAAATAAAGGAGAAGCTTCATTATATTTCAAAGGGGAAAAATAAATTGCATGAATTGATTGTTTCTTTGAAGAATGGGAAATTAAATTTGTATTTTTGTGGAACTGGAAAATTTTATTGTTCATTGATAATCATTTGATTTTATTTCGTTTGAAATTTAAATATTGGTGACATTGGTGCCATTTGAATTCCATGTTGAGATTTAATGCTTGAGGACAAGTATAGTTTAAGTGTGGGGGAATTGATAGTGAAAATATTTTCAATTAATTTATATTTAATATCATTTTTTTAAACTCACAAAAGTGTTCCTCTATGATGAATTGTTTCATTTTAATGATTTTGGTGTTATTTTGAGCTGAATAGTAAAAATTGACTAGTTTGGATTTTTAATAGTTTTAAATTATTTCTGTATTTTGGCCATAACATTTTCTACAATAATATAAATTAAAAATTTCTTTCTTTTAAAGATTATAAACATCCAAGGCTTCATTTACTATTTTTGGACAGAAAGTTAAATCGGCCATATGGAAGCTCAAAAGAAGCTCACAATTGGGAGAAAGAAAACTGTTTTCAGTTCTGCCTAGTTTTGGTGTGGGATCCATAACTCATTCCTGGTGGGTCCAAATGTTGTCATATGCGGTGGGTAGACACGCAAGGAGTATTATCACATATTTTATGAAGGTAAGGCCACGGGATGCGGCCGTTTGAAGGGCCATTAAGCTTCCCAATCTGGGGGTTGGCGTTTTGGAGAGTCTGAATGGACAGAATAAATGATCAGAGTACAAGGGACATAACTCTCGGAATACCTGTCCAAATCCAATGAGCTATTTAGGGGACACGTCCAAGAGAATTATGAACAACATTGAAGAAGGGATCAACGCGTGAAGAGGTCATTTATAGGGTCAAAAATGCGACAACATTCGGAGGACGGAAATCTGGCTATAAAAGGAGGAGAGCTCCCCCTCCTCAACACATCTCATTCTCCATCTCATTCCTTCTGGGACACCAAGGAGAAGAACTTCTCAGCATTCCCTTTTATTTATTTTATTTTTATTTACTTCATAATTTCTTTCCTCTCCCACATTATCTCACTTACCCCATCCATGGAGGGGTAGTTTTATTTAAGTGATCAAAAAGAGGGAAGGCTGGACCTATGTGTTGTGTTTGAGTTTTTGTGCTTGAATGAATAAAATTTGTTCTTCTTTCTTCTTCTGGTTCCAATTCATAATTCAGTATTAAATTCCTAATTCGGTTGTGTTAAGGTTTTGATTCTGAAATTATAAATTTCATTGGTTGATGATAACATCTCCCTCCACCCAATTCTAATCTGTATACGGTGGTACATGATTAGGGTTGGGTGTTGATTGCTCTATGGTTGACAAGCACGTGTGTAGGATTGTATGTAGAAATTTTGTATTTTTAGGGAACAACAATTCTGGGTCTGGGATTTTTCTAATTAATCAAGATACCTTCTACAACCCTAAACACATTGGAAGGAGGATAGACCAATCTAAGGTTTTAGAAAGGAAAATTCTCATCACATCTCTCTTACCCGTTTAAGGAAGAAAAAGAGATAAAATTTGGAAAATTTAATGGCACAACACTAAGTCTAGCCAAACCCAATCCAATCACCGTCATTATCATTTGTCAAAATCAATCAATTTATGTTGTTTTTTTCTATCATAGTAATTGAAATTAATTAAAACCAATCTTTTTAGGAAAACCAACAAAAAGTGACAACCTTGTTTTGTGTGCACTCATCTTCGAAAGACTACCTAGGATCAACTGCTATACTATACTTAGGTAAATAAAATATTGCTTTTCCATGCCCCACGATAGGTGTGCATCAGACTTGGCACCCTTTCTGGGGAGGAAGTGCCACAACCTATTTTTAAATATTTGACTCTTTCAAATTTAAAAATAAATTTAAAAAAAAATCTTTTTTCCATGATGTTTTCAAATTCAAATTTTTATGCATGGGAAGGTTACTTGAAGGTGCAATATTAAGATACAGAAATTGATTATCATCATCTCAATGGTTGGGTTGAAATGATTATTAATAATTTGGATGATTTGGGTAGGAAAATGGAATGGGCATTAGAATATGTTTGTGCAATGATGGAGGAACCGAACCCTGAGCCGGAGAAAGAACATGACATCGTGGTGGCTGAAATTTCACCACTCATCATTGAAGAACTAGAGGAGGTAAATGTTGAGGTACCTGAAGACTCATTCATCATCACTCAACCAATTCTACCCGAGATTGATGAAAAAGAAGATGACTTCAACAATAAGTAGATGAATTTTGGAATTAATGTGAGGAACTTATTGATCTTCCCAAGCCTTTCAAACAAGAAGAGTCAGCACCGCAGAAGGAAGACACCACCCAATTGGTAGAATTTTAAGTCAAGATGGAGGATCCCAACTACCTCCCTTCATCTAGTGATAATCAAATCCAAGAGGCACATTCAACTGAAGAAGTGATTGAACCAGACCCAACTCAGGGAAACGATCCTTCCACGAACTCTACCTTTTCTGATTTCATTCAATCTGATTTGAGAATCACTCCTTGTAATTTTGAATTTTCAGATTTGGGCAATCCTTACATTTCCTTAGAAGAAGATGAAAAAGAATATGCACCTGTTGAGGAACACATGGAGCTCCCTGATGATATTGATCATCTACTTGAGGAAGACCATGGTGATATACATGTGGTTGTGCATGAAGAACCAAATCTAAAAGCTTCCTACCTTAAAAGGGAAGATTTTGAAATTAATATTTCAAATTTAAATGTTCAATTTCCTTTTCATTATTCTTTTCATGCATCACATATGGAGAAACCTATATATTTTGAAGAAGACATTGCACAAGTAGCAACTGAAGAGGATTTGGTTCCATACTTCATCCTACCCCCGCTATGCAATAGGTTTATAATTGTGAAGGGGGTAGATCTGGTGTAATCTATACATGGAATTATCCTCAGAAAGGAAAAAGTACATGCTGTAAAGGAGAATTTATGTTGGTTGATCAGTAAGAAACCTCACCCACCATCAGATTAGGGATAACTGATTAGAACTGCCCCTCTGGAGGTAGTCAAAACCCAGGGCCCACTAGGGGGATTAAACCGAGATTTATACTTATTTTCTTATTCAATTTCCATTTTCATTTCTTTTAATAAATTTCTTATGTTTACTTTTTTACTTTTTTAGGTTTTCAAGGAGAAACACTTAGGAGCTTAACTCAATGTTTCACTACCAATAAATCAGGTTATACCTCTCCTTTACACTTTCTTGATGTGTGATTCATTTTCAAATGTTCTTACATGATAAATCCATTGGAATGCATTGAGGACACTGCATCAATTAAGTGTGGGGGAGGGAATCTTGTAGTATAAGAGATTTTTCAAAAAAAATTGTTTTTTCGGGCCAATGACATTAAACAATGGCGCTACTGGGAGGCAACCCGCATTTTTCCCCAGTGTCCACTTGTCTTTGTAGTTATTTACCAGCATGATTGAACAGGCATGCACTATCAATTGTTTTAATTTTTATATTTCAGGTCCATTAATGAAGAAGTTTTAGTGGG
This sequence comes from Viscum album, assembly GCA_963277665.1. Lineage (NCBI taxonomy): Eukaryota > Viridiplantae > Streptophyta > Magnoliopsida > Santalales > Viscaceae > Viscum > Viscum album. The sequence goes on along the minus strand of OY728133.1, from coordinate 142,903,944 downwards.
ATTATACGTCGTGAAGAAAAGAATCCATTTCACAGGGGAGTAAAAGTTTCAATTCTATATTATCCAACTTTATTCCCTACATTTTTAGTCTTTTAAAGAATTAATCAAAAAATTGCATGCCCGCGCTTGAATTCGTGTTTTACATGACTTCTCTAGGAGACATTAGTTTCTTAGAAATCCAGTGATTCTATGTTTTATATTTCAATGATAATGATATTGAATGATTAAATTTGATAATTCGATGATTAAAGTGAAGCAAGGGTATTGAAATAAGGACTCATGATTTGAGGGAATTAATTGATTCATGTAAATGATATTTCCCTTACATTTTTCATTCATTGAATATTTGAAATTCATGTTAATTAATTTGTTATTATTAATCATGCCATGAGTGATTGTCCAATATCTTATTCTCATTCCTGAGAGGATTTCTAGACCAAATATTTCCTATTTTATCTTGAGCATATTTCTTGAGTGATCTTGGGACGTGCCACCTGCTAGAACTTGTATTGAAACTTTTCAAAGCTATGACTGTACAAAACCTCATTTAAAATGATTGAGGAACTACTTTGGATAGCCACATATTTACCTGAGACCCACCCTTACATTTATCCTTCATTAGTCCATATAATCCATGATTTTCCTTATAGGTTTAATCCACATTACTGGATGATATTTCCTTACCTACCGACACTTTTAGTATTTTTTCATGGTAATTCAAGTTTGAGTGTAGGGTAAGGGAGTTTCATGTGCATTTATTGGGATATGTATCATTTTTGGGTGGTGTAATGTGTGCGTCATCATTTTGGGCATCATATTATTAGAAAATTGGGCATGAGTCCTCATTTCATTATGCTTATGTCATTTCATCCTGTTCTCCATAAAAAAAAGAAAAATAAAATTCAAAATAAAGTTGTTCCTTTTTGGATCTTTACGAAAAAACAGAAAATAAAGTTGTGCCTTTCCGGAGCTTTACAAAAAAACAGGGAGAACTTGGATGATATCATTCTTTGTAATCATTTATTGACTCATGACCCATGTCATTGAAAGGGGAGTGGTGTTGTGATTCAAATTTCAAGGGGATTTGAGTGAGGATCATCTTGTCTTTTCACTTGATTAATCATGAATTGTACTTAAGAGTCAAACCGCCTACTTCTGGCCGTAATTTATTTCAATCATTTACCCACCAACCCTAAGCCACAGAGTCATTTGAACTTTTATTGCAATCCCTTGTGATTTTATGTGTGTTTTGTCTTTACAAAGTGGATAATTAGTTACTTTGAAAGCCTATGGGTAAGGAGCATGTTCTCATGATATGAGTATAACTCCACTATTAATTGTATCATGAGTGATGAGAGAAAACATTCAAAAGTGAGGTAGATCATGATTTTTCATGTTTAATAATAATAAACTGAGAATCATGAATGAATGAAATGAGAAGCTTAATTATTTATAAAAGGGGAAAAATAAAATGCATGAATTGATTATTTCATTGAAAAATGGGAAATTAAATTTTAATTTTTGTGGAACTGGAAAATTTGATTGGACATTGATAATCATTTGATTTTATTTCATTTGAAATTTAAATATTGGTAACATTAGTGCCCTTTGAATTCCATGTTGAGATTTTATACTTGAGAAAAAGCATAGTTTAATTGTGGGGGAATTGATAGAGCAAATATTTTCAATTAATTTATATTTAATATCATTTTTTAAACTCACAAAAGTGTTCCTATTAGATGAATTGTTTCATATTTATGATTTTGGTGTTATTTTGAGCTGAATAGTAAAAATTGACCATTTTGGATTTTTAACAGTTTTAAATTATTTCTGTATTTTGGATATAACATTATCTACACTAATCCAAATTATAAAATTCTTTCTTTTACAGATTCTAAACATCCAGGGCTTTATTTGATATTTTTGGACAAAAAGTTTAATTGGCAATATGGAAGCACAAAAGAAGCTCACAATTGGGAGAAAGAAAACTGTTTTCAGTTCTGCCTAGTTTTGGTGTGGGATCCATAACTCAATCTTGGTGGGTCCAAATGTTATAATATACGGTGGGTAGACGTGAAATGAGTTTATCACATCTTTTATGATGGTAGTTACATGGGATGCGGCCGTTTGAGGGTCCATTAGAGCTTCCTAATCCGGGGGTTGGCATTTTGGAGAGTCTGACTGGATAGAATAAATGATCAGAGTAAAAGGGCCATATCTCTCGGAATACCTGTCCAAATCCGATGAGCTATTTAGGGGACACGGCCAAGACAATTATAAACAACATTGAAGAAGGGATCAACGTGTGAAGATGTCATTTATTGGGTCAAAAACGAAAAAACATTCGGAGGATGGAAATATGGCTATAAAAGGAGGAGAGCTCCCCCTCCTCAACACATCTCATTCTCCATCTCATTCCATCTGGGACACCAAGGAGAAAAGCTTCTCAGCTTTCCCTTTTATTTCTTTTATTTTTATTTACATTAAAATGTCTCTCCTCTCCAGCATTATCTCGCTTACCCCATCCTTAGAGTGGTAGTTTCATTTGAGTGATCGGAAAGAGGGGAGGCTGGACCTATGTGTTGTGTTTGAGTTTTTGTGCTTGAAATGAATAAAATTTGTTCTTGTTTATTCTTTTGGTTCCAATTCTTAATTCAGTATTAAATCCCTAATGTGGTTGTGTTAAGGTTTTGATTCTGAAATTATAAATTGCTTTGGTCGATGATGACATCTCCCTCCACCCAATTCTAATCTGTATACGGTGGAACATGATTAGGGTTGGGTGGTGATTGCTCGACAGTTGACAAGCACATGTGTAGGATTGTATGTAGAAATTTTGGATTATTAGGGAACAGTAATTCCAGGTCTGCGATTGTTCTAATTAGTCAAGATACCTTCTGAAACCCTAAACACATTGGAAGAAGGATTGACCAATCTAATGTTTTAGAAAGGAAAATTCTCATCACATCTCTCTTACCAGTTTAAGGAAGAAGAATAGATAAAATTTGGAATCCTTGATGGCACAACACTAAGTCTAGTTGAACCCAATCCAATCACCATATTTATCATTTGTTAAAATCAATCAATTTCTTTTGTTTGTTTCTCTCATAGTAAATAAAATTAATTAAAACCAATCTTTTTACGAAAACCAACAAAAAGTGACAAACTTGTTTTCTATGCACTCCTCTTCCAGAGACTACCTAGGATCAACTGCTATACTATAATTAGGTAAATAAAATATTTTTTTCCATGCCCCACGACAGGCATGCGTTAAAGGTCCTTGTACATCATAACCACACCTGGATGTAATGCTAGAGGGGATGTGTGGAACTCCATCAACACCTCATCCAAAAGTAAAACTGGTACCATGGTATGTCCTCTGAAGAGAATGACATGTTCCCCACTTTCAAAAAATCCATCAGGTGCTTGCCCTTTGGATATCTGAGCATGTCGCGTCTCATAGTCAGCGTCTCCATGCTGCGCCTCCCTAACTCGCTGAAGAAGTGGGGGAGTGACTGTAAGAGACTATATATTGGCTCCTCCAGCCCTATCCACAAAGGATATGTATAAGGCATTAGCTGCTCTGTCACCTCTCATAGAAGTTGAATGCATGATCTCCTACTGAGAGCATTTGCAACAATGTTCCCCTTCCTAGGATTATATACTATCTCAAAGTCATAGTCCTGGAGGAACACAAGAAAACACCGTTTTCTCAGGTTCAGGTCCTTATGAGAGAAGATATACTTGAGAATATTGTGATCAGAGTACAGGGTAAAATGTTTTCCAATCAAATTGTGTCACCACATATTATAAGATAATACCACTGTAGCTAAATCCAGGTCATGGGAAGTGTAGTTTTTCTCATGTTGTCTTAAATTCTGAGAACCATACGTGATCACCGCTCACTCCTGCATCAGGACACACCTGAGTCTGGTCCCTGATGCATCGCAATTAACTATGTACCCTACACGTTCCTCTAGATGCCTCAAGATGGGTGCACTTAACCGTATCTGCCTCACCTCCTGAGAGACCAGATGGAATATCTCCGACCACACTAAGGGTTTCCGCTTCTTAGTCAAGGATAAATGTGGGGCTATGAATCTAGAGAAGTCCAGAACGAATCTCTGATAGTATCCAGCCATGCCCAAGAAACATTGAACCTCTATCACACTCTTGGGTGGCTCCCAATAATGAACTGCCTCAATCTTCACTAGATCCACTGCAACTCCAGCCTCTGAGATGATGTGTCCCATGAAGTGAACCTCTCAAATCCAAAACTAGCACTTCGAGATCTTACCACATAGCTGGTTCTCTCGGAGTGTGTCCAGTACTACCAATAAATGTTTGTCTTGATCCTCCTCATTAGTAAAGTTGATCATAATTTATCGATTAAGACCATGAAAAAGCGATCAATGTAAGGCTGGAAGATCCTATTCATGAGACTCATTAATAGTGCTGGGGTGTTGGTTACGCCGAAGGGAGTAACCAAGAACTCATAGTGGTCGTAAAGTCTCCTGGAGGCCATCCTCTGGACATCCTCACATAGAACTCTGAGCTGGTGATAGCCTAATCTGAGGACTATCTTCAAGAACCATTGTGCTCTCTTGAGCTGATCAAAGAGGTCATCAGTCCTTAGGTAGTCGACACAGAGCCTCAAAATCTCTTCCACCTTCTAGGCAAACAGAATCGGGGCTACCAATGGAGAAACATAGGGCCGGATGAATCCCTTACCCTACAAGTCCTCCAGTTGTACCCTCTCTCACGAAGCTTAGCGGGAGCCATCTGATATACTCGAGTAGATATCGGTGTCGTCCTGGGGTATAGGTCAATGTAGAAGTCCACCTCTCTACATCGAGGCAGTCCTAGAACATCATAAGGGAAAAAATTAGTGTACTGGTCCACCACTAAAGTATAAGTTAGACTCTCCCCATCAACTGCTCCGAGGGTGAGGCAAGCCAACTTGTGAGTGATCAGTTGTACACTTCTCTGAGTATGTCTGTCATATGTTGCAAAGGTTCCCATCTCACCAGTGAAGGTGAAACTAGTCCCATTCATGCGGACACACTACACTTTGTGCTTAATACATTCGATCATAGTATGGACTGTAGATAACCAATCTAGACCCTAGTGGACGTCATAAGGCCTTGAAGTTGCTATGAGGATATCCCAACCGAATCTCTCACCTCCTAGAGTAATCTCACACTGCTGGAACAAGTGAAAATCATCGAGTCTTCTCCAGTAAGAGTCTACAACCCTACGTATGGATCCAATGGCTCCATCGGAATCTCTGCCCTCCAAACAAGGGTTTTGGCAATGAATGATTGACTGGAACTGTGCCTATAATAATTGCATCCATGATGGATTAGACACAGATCGTACCTCAAATCATCTCAGGAGCACCGTGATCATAGGCCTCAACTGCCTGAAGTCATTCTCTGACTTATCCTCCCGCTCCCTGTGTTCAGGGTGGATCTCTTGGTGGTGGTGGCGGCTGTAGCACCTCATATCATCAATCAACACTAGCTGCACGACCAGCTCTTCTGCCACGCACATCTGTGCTCTACAGACCACCTCGATCAAACCTCTGCCAAGGCCTGGGAGGTCCCTCAACTATCTTTTGATCATCAGTGTGGTGGGTCGGACAATCACGAGCCATGTGACCAATCCCACCACAGGAGTAACACTTTTAGATCATGTCTTGACTTTCTCTGTCTCAACTCTAGGTGCCCCGCACAACTGATTTTGAGTCTTGCGGTCAACCACCTTTAGGTCTGTTCGTCATGGTCTTCTGCATCATCTATCTACTTACAAATGCAGAAGACTCCGCTGCATGTCAGTTAGTGGTGGGTCTCGCTACTGGAAACTGGTCAACAGGAAAGCTCTCCACCAGGAGGGCTCTCTTCAACACTCTCTTCTACGTTTGAATGTTATGGGAGATAACAAATTCTCTAATCACTCGATTGAGTCCCTTCGCAATGGTCTAGGCCCTAAAAAATGGGTCTCGTACCATATTAGTGGAGTAACACAAGAGGTCGGTGAATCTCAATAAGTTCTGAGCTACACTAATGTTGTCCTATTGGAGATGAAGTAGCTCTTGAATCTGCACCGCTCTAAGGGTGGCTGGTACAAACTCTTCCCAGAAAATGCCTTTAAAGTCTACCCATATAAGTGTCACATTTTCATACATCTGGTGCATCAGGCTCCACCATTTTCCTAATGATTCCTGAAGGAGGCTGGCAGCAAGGATCGCCATGAAGTCGGCAGGTGTCCCTACTATTTTGAAGACACTAATCACAACCTCCATCCAATCCCCAACCCCCTCCAGGTTCGTCTCTCCCCTGATCCTGGTTAGCCTCAGGCGCTGGATCTCATACATTGCACTCAAGCGGCGTGATCTCTCTACTGCTGGGGCGGGTGGCATCAGTGGGAAAATGGAGAGTAGTACCAATGGTGCTTTAATTGGAAGAGAGACATGTACTAAGGCCTCATTGATTGGTGGGATTTCAGTACGTACAACTCTCGGGGCTCTGGCTGGTCGTCTGCGGGGAGGCATCCTGAAAGAAATAGATGTGACACTGTCAAATGATTATATCTGGTGAGATGACCTAGTTTGAGATAACTTAATGAAAACTTTTGAAAACACACACACAATCATTGTTTTTATGTACTATGTTAGAAATCAGTATTCAAGGTCCTGGTGTATGGATATGTTGGTCGCCGCACCAACAGAGGACTCCGTGAACTGAAAACCACACTCAGTACCCTTAACACTATTGATTAACAGAAAATAGATATCTTAGTCTTAAGTTCTGTGGTAGAACTGACTCCTCTTATACCAGTTTGTCATGAACCCTCCTCTGATGCCCGTATTCGGACTACCCAAGCCCGCCTTCTATAGGCCAGGGGCTGGAGACTAGCACCAGAGGCATAATTCCCTAAAACTGGGAAGACATTGCATTTATAAATCCTAAACACACACATCCAGAGTACAAGAAAAATCAAACACTATGTAAAAGTTGTATAAAATGTGTACTGAAAGTAAATGGGGGGACAGAATAAAAGCCCACCTCTAAAGGTACAACTGAAAGCAAGTACAACTAAAAAAGGGGAAATCATCTGAACGGTGAAAGAAGCTCCTGGATCATCCTCCAGGGTTCCTACCTGATGGGTAGGTAGATATGGCCTCCAAATCACCCCACATTCTTTAGACTCCATCGTGTACCAATACGTCATAATATCCTCCTCTGGGTATCGTCCAGTCCTAGCGCTCTCAGCCTCCATCAACGTTGTCTGTCATCTACATCCAATATAACGAGGTGTGGGCATTGCCTGTGCAGGGGTGAGTATAACGATACCCAGTAGGGACCCCGAGACCATCAAGGTCACACAAAATCCAACAAGGATAAACCAAAAAGTATGAAATCAATGGAAATCCATTTATTAGATATATTCCCATACATATACCTATGTTATCATGTATCCCATCTCAATCATGAGGAAATACAAAAAGGTTATTGACTAAAATCAAACCAGGATTCTTATTATCAAAACCATGGATGCTATAGAACTCCACTTATGTCGAGTACAGTGGGCCTATCGCGACATCGAGGCACTTCTCACAGACCTTGGACTGCTGAGGTACTTCTCATGTCGAGTACCGCATGTTTGCTGCCAACTACCAGGAGCTCTGTTCTTTGTGGTTCTGCCTCCAAATATCAAGCGCTCCCCTTAATAGCTTACAGAGGTACTTCTCCTATCGAGTACCATGAGTATGCTTCCAACTACCTTGTGCTCTGTCTACCATGGGTCTGTTTTCGAATACCGAAATCTCCCCACTGGTCTTGTCGAATCACTTCGATTCGAATTGGCCAAGCCATTGTCTGGTCTTTCAGCTACTAGTTATTGGCATTATGTCACATCTTCTCCGAGAGTATCTTCTCTACGAGCTACTTGATGACACTCCAAGTTTCATGAAGTCTCACATGGATGTATCTCGAAGTACCTCAATGTAATATGGGTTTAAGGGCAATAGAAGGCACATCAATCAGACGTCTGGTCTGTGAGTTATTATCCTTTTAGTCCCATGGCCCGGTTGGTTTCGTGTAGGGACCAACCTGACTATATCTCAACTATAACCTGAACACCCTTGCGGTATTATTAATGGGGATGGATTCATTCCAAGAACAAAAGTGCCACTAACAGTTCATCAATCTGACGCTAGTTGCCCAATATATGGGCAAAACAGCGTGAACGGGTCTGACGGGTTCAACTCCAGTCCAACCTAGTTTGATCGACCCGACCCATTCCATGAATCTGACCCGGCCTGAAGGGGCAGACCAGCCCGAAGGGGCGGCCAGGCTCGAAGGTGTGGCCCAACATGTGGGGGCGGCTCGGCCCGAATGCGGCCATGCCCGAAGGGTATCCCGACCTGAAGGGTGGCCTGGCCTAAAGGGGCTGCTCGACCCGGCGGCCCGCATGGATTGGTGGCTGCTGGCGTGGCCAGGTGGAGGCCCGTGTGGCCTGGCTGGCGGGCGGTCCATGTGTCCTAGCTGTCAAGCCCTCGTGGTCTGGACGACCAGCCTGCATGGCCTGGATGGCCACCCGTGGGAGGGGGGTGTCGCGCCCCCCTTTTCCCAAAATAGTCGACACCTCGTGTCGGCCCCTGGTAACCGCAGGACCCAAAGGGTCCCATCTACAGCGCTAACGGGCAGCCGACTCAGCTGGCCGCCCTATCTTCTCATATGTGGCCTGATGCCGCGGTCCTATACCCCCGGCGCGGCGCGACGACACCGCGCCTCCATTCGACCACTCTGGCCCTCCTGGTGGCGACCCCTTTCATCCTGAGTGGTGCGATGGCACCATTGCTTCCTTCCTTACCACGGATCGGTTCACTACAGGGCACTGCGGTGCCGCACCCTTGAGGTGACCCGGAGGCCTTGAACCGACGGATTTATTCACGGTCGGCTCGTTTTCGGTCATCGTGTGTACCACCTCTGTCATCATCAAACAAGAACCAAAAAATGGTTGGTTCGGGCCTTGTTTGTGTGGTCTGAAACTTCCACGTTACTATGATATCATTCAGTTCTCAAATCACACAACATACGATGAGGTTCAAAGTGTAATATTCAATCATAAAATAACCCCTACCTCGCTTGTCGACTATCGATGACAATGTCGCAGGAAAAGGTGATGTAATTTTAGTGACGTCAGGAACAAAGAAGCCGAGGATGACATTGGAGTTCTTCATCAGCAGCAATGGTTCCTCTACTTGCTCCAGTTCAAGAGGGAGAAGAAGGTGCTTTCTGTTCTTTGGTGGAAGTAGCATTGTTCGTGTTCTTCGTTGAGAGGATGAAGTGCTCTCTCGAGTCCCAACTAAATGAATTTCCAACCAGTTGAAATAATATGTTTGTCTATTATTTAATCATTGGCATGAATTAAAAAGAATTCAAAATGAGTTAATTAATTTATTGCAAGTGTTTAATTAATTAATTGCGAGATATTTGGAACATTAATGTAGTAGGGGAAGGAGGAGATTTTAACCCACAAAAATGGGGGGGTTAAGGGTGTTCCAAATTTAATGGGGAGTTCGAAGAGTTTTTGAAACTCATGTGGGCCCCACCAAATAAAAACCTCCCAAGTGAGGTTATTTGCTGGTGGACCCCACAACTAACCTCCACATGGAGGTTTTATCTACCATAAAATAAAAATATTTTAAGTCGTATTTTTATTCAATTTTATTCAAAACCCCCAAAACCATCTTTCTCTCTCGTTAAAACGCAACTGCGGAGAAGGTCTCACTAAGAAATCATTGATGTTGTGAGTTCAATGGTTCCCTCATATTTCAGTTCTGTGTACCTGTTCAAAAGATATAAAATCTCACTCGTATGTTTACTGGACGTACCCGAACAAAACATCAAAAATTGATTTCGGGCACACCGAGCCTCGAAATCAAGCACCGCCAGGAACTGCAAACTCTTAAAATTCCAATGTATTAAAAAAATACATGGGAAATATGTTTCCAAACATGGAGATCTATGAATGTGATATTTTTCAACATATACACTGATATCTACTCGATTTAATTGGGAAAACATAAATAATTATACAATCATTCTTAAATAAGACATGTGACATGATAAAATATTAAATAATGGGAGAGGGGTTGATATCACTATTTATAAAGGTAAATTACATGTTATGTTTTAATCATGCTAGTCTTTAGATATTTGGAGAAATGAGAATATATTAGTTGATTTATGGGTTCATCATTAAATAGTATATTCAAATAGTGGTTAAAATTAAAAATCATATACCTATATGGTGCATCTTCTGGGAAAATAAATATAGATATAATGTTATTATATAAATCATTCCAATACATCTATTTCTCAAGTAACTATGATTCATTATTATGGGATATATTAGATTAAAAATATGAATATAGTAATTTTTATTTTTTCATCAAATTAATGGTGTGTGGAGTAAATTATTTAGGATGAATGAATGTTTATCAGTAATTTTAAAATGTGGAATGAAAATATAAATGAGTATAGAGTCAGTCTAAAATGTTTTTTTAATTTATTAAATAGAATTTATATATTGTAATATATGAGGTGTACATGAGCAATAAAATACAAAATTATTATGGGTGTTGTCATGATTAATTTTAGATATGGTTCAAATAGATATTATAAATTAAATAAATAAAAGTGAAATGTATTAAAATTATATGATATATTAGTAAATGTAATGTAATTATAGATATATGAACTAAATCCAAAATATAGTTTATATATATATTTATATCCTTTTGAAATGATATGATATTTATACATTTTTTGGGAATTTAACATTTATCCAAATTTCGTGTTTAACAAAGATAAACCCAATCATATTTTACAATATTTTAGTATCATGGTGAATCAATTTTTATTTTATAATTCATTGCCACTATGTGATTATTATGATACATAAATCAATAATGTTGAAAAACTTTTTTATTAAACACAAAATCTATCAGTAAAATATTAATTTGATGAAACAACATGATATGATCAACAATATGATCTTCGACGATTTCTAGAATGAAAAATTAATTGAGTCAAATATATGTAATTAATGATTTTATGAATCAATACTCAAGAATGAAACTAGGGTTATATATGGAGGGAACTTCCATTAAAATTTTAAGATCATTATTTTATTTTTAATACCTAATTCCTATAAATTATCCATCTTTTCAATTTCATCATATTCATCATCATTATTTTCCTTGAAATGTAATGTAATATTATTGAATGAATGAGAAACCTTCATGATCATGAATTTTATGGCATAATTCTATAAAAACTAAATAGAATAAGGCATTATTTGACCCCCTTTAATGGTTCATCATCATGAAAATTTATGATTAATTGGGATTGGTAATCTCTATGGAGATATATTGTACTCATATATTTAATATTTAATAATTTTTCTGCCATGTGTTGTTTATATTTGGGAGATGGTTTCTAATTTAACTAGTTTTTTGAATTATATTTATTTCATCCCTAAATAAACATCATATTTATGACTTATTTGATGATAATATGTTCTAGAGAATTTTTAATAAGAAAATTTCAATGAATAGTATTTAAATGATGAATAATGTGGAATATTGACGGGATGAAGAAGAATATATTTTTTAGATGAAAAAGAATCATAAATTGAGGATACATGGAAATTATAGTATATATATTTCAATTAACAAAAATTAAATTTCGAATAATAAATCATTGTTTTGAGAATAGACACGTATTTTAAATATTTACTATGTATTTTCAATAAAATTGAAAAAAGATTATTGGAAGAAAGTGATGAATTGCATTATTTTCTTATTATAGTGAATAAAATGAATGAATTGCATACTTATAGATTAATTAAAAAGGATAAATATACTATAATAATTCAAATAATTATATTTGAAGATGAAAGAAGATATAAGAAATACTGCTAGACACCATGAATGTAATAAATGTTATAAGTGAATGGTTAATGACTAATCAAAAGGTTTATGTGACTTTAATATTAATTTATGAATTTATTAATTAAAATATATCTTATGATACTAAATAATAGTATTAAAATTTGATAGAAATATTATTAATATTTAGTCATATATGAAATTAATTTGGGTTCAGACATGGTGAAGCTTCACTCCTTCAACGAAATTGAAATATATGTTATCTAATTTCACTATACATATACCATAAAACATAGATAATTTAGTGATGATTAATAAGTATATGTAGGTGGAAATATTTGGACGAAAATTATGATGTAATAGTCCCAAAGTGTTACAAGATGAAAAAATCATAATGTTATTAGAATTCCAAGGGTAGTTATTAATAGTAAATGGCTTCAATGAAGTCCTTATGGAATATATTGTTCAATGTTTATGAAAAAATGGGGAAGGCACAAGATTTTTGATGGCATTGATTTGATATATATATTAAGCTATAATATAGGATTTATAAGGTAATTTCTAAACTAGAATATTATTGAAATTATTTTTTAACATATGCCATTGGAGGTTGTAACATTGTCACCATACAATCAATATCTTGATTTCACCAAACATATTCCACTGAGGTGATTATGAAAACATAAATATGAACATAAATATGGAAATGTATAAAATTAAAAACATTATAAAAGTCATTAATAGAGTTTTAATTGGTATTAAGGCCCAAGTTGTATTCTTTCAGATGATGATCCATCAAATTAATAAGGCTACACAAATATAGACCTTTCTTATTATTACCAACGAAATGGTCTCTAATGTTTTTAAAAAGGTATTAAAATATTGATATGTTTATAAAATTTTAATTTATGACTAAAAATACCTACAAAAATGTAAGGGGGTTTCTTTTATAAGATATCAAATAGAGGAAATACAAAAATATGAAACAATATATAGTGGATAAATAAGCCTTAATTGGATGAATCAACATTGGAAAATTTATTATGTCATTAGATAAATTATTCCATGAAGTTATACAATATGATGTTTTATTAGAAAAGATTGATTTGATGTTTGAGTATAGATTATATGACTGGATAGAGATTGTGACCAAAATGATATAATGGTTGTGTCAAGAATCATCAACGAATAGAGGAAATCCTAAATAAGACATCTTATTGTCTACCATCGAAAAAGTACAATGAATAATTACAAAAACATGGTAAAGAAAAATTCATTATTTATGTGATATTCTTAAATCAATTTTTAATATCTAGAAATGATGTTAATTTTTGTGGAGTTTAATTAATGATGAGATTAAAGAAAATTTGAATAAATGATTCGGGGTTATGTATAAAATAAGAATATATAATACTCTAGGATAAATGAAAATAATTCATTGAATTTCAGTAGATATGGATTTATTTTATTTTAGTTTTTATTTTGTTGGAAATATTAATTTCACTTCCTTCCATTTTTTAAATGAGAAAAAATATAAATATGGGTGTAATTTCAATTTATTGTAACTTTATTCAATCATTCAAAAATTGAAAACACATAGAATTATTTTTTTATGTTTTACTTTTCTTATATGAAGATATTTTTTTACCTAGACATAAATAAGAATATGGTTTTTTGAGAATTTAGTACCAAAAAATTATCTAATCAAAGATATCAGAATGATTCATTAATGATAGCTACCATATAGAGAAAGTATCATAAATAGATTTGGAATATGATTTTAGGTGTTTTTATGTCATTACATTGATAAATCATAGAAAATTGTAACAGTATGTTAATAGAAAAAGATGGGTAAAACTATATGATCAAAGATCATAGAAGATGTACTCTAATGAAACATAAAAATAGATAGATAATTTGTAGATTCAGTTTCTGGTTGCTTCTCTATAAATATTCAAATTATTGTTCACATATTCATGATAAGAAAAATAGTGAAACTAATAGAAGGTTTTATAAAAATTATTATAAAGATATATAAAGAGACTAGTAGGAGTTGGATCATGTTTTATTAACATTTTTAATATTTAATTTTTTTTAAAATGATTGTATTCTCTATATAAATGATGTATTCACCCACACATAGGGTGAATTTTGTAGATCATGTGTTCCATATTTTATTTTCATATATTAATAAATTGTGAGATAATTATATAATGTTGATATATATAATGGTGTGACACACGAAATGTTTTTCATTGAATTGAACATGTAAGATATCAGCACTTATTCTTACCCCTTCTCAGTGGTTCTCACAATTCTAGGGATATTCTGTATTTATTGAGTCGTGATTCCCTTGTTATGTTATCATCATGGATAGTCTCATTTCTATCAATATCAGAGGAAATCCTCTTGTCTAGGTAAAAAATTCTCCAATTTAAGAAAAATAAAATAATACCATATTTTATGCCTCTATTTATATTAGTAAATATTGGATCTAAATATGGGTTTCCATATGTCATATAAGATACAATTATCGAATTAACTAAAAATAGATATATTTATAAATATATCTATGATAGAAATGATATTATAATGAAATTATCTTAAAAGGATTTTTTGAAGGTGATTATTATGATTAATTCAAGGGAAATATTAAAAAAAACCCAAAAGTGTCATCGATAAAAATATAAATGTGATGGAATAAAAAAATGGTGGTGATTGTTTTAAGAAATAATATTTATTAATGATAAAACAATTTATCACTACTATTCCAGATTGAATGATAATTTGAAAAACCAAAAATCATTGGGGGATATCATGGAAGATTATACAATCATTAAGAAACATATTTCAATATAACAATATTGGTTGGATTCTTAAATTTATTCCCTGGATTCTAATGGTGTTTTACATCAAGATTAATTAAAAAACCTTCATTTATCATTTGAAATAAATAACTCAATAACATTTTAATAGAATAATAATGAAGGATTGAATTTTAATAAAATAATAATAAATAAAATTTGTGATGCAATGATTATTTACCTCAGTGATATGCAATATAAGTAATGTAATGAAATCAATAAAAAACCATGTCTTATATCTAAGAAAATAATTAAACATGAACTCTAAAACAAGGAAGCATATTACAAAAACAAATTCTAGAATTGATGAATTGGGAATCATTTTATAAATTTTATATGATGAAAATCAGATAATGTGTTGATTATTCTATTGAATAAATATTATGACGAACTAGAAAATATTATCTATATAGTATAATAAATGCTATATTAATATATAAAATGTTCACAAAATATAAATTATTTTATTGAGAAATAATTTTTTCTATAATTCTTCTAAAAATGGTTCTTTAGATTTAAAAACCATGAGTTGTAAAACTAATGATTTGTAAATATAAATATTACGAATAATCTTCACTCTATGAATTAGTCCAAGGAATTGAAAATTACACAATATCAATTGAGTCCAGAACATGTGATACCTCTCAAGGAACATACAAAAAATGAGTAATGAATTACAATGATGAATAAATAACCTATTAATAATAAGATAAGAAAAAAACCCTTCTAGAAAGTAATATATGTAAAATGAATTAAAGAAGAACATAAAACTAAATGTTATAATATATGTAATGTTGTTAGATAATCTTATTATTAAAATAGATGAAAAAAATATTATGCTTGTATAAATCAATTGAGTTTTGTTTGGATTTAATGCTCGTTCATAAATTTGAAATTTAATTTAATAAAGGGTTTAAAAAATAAAAAACATATTGGAATATTGACAACTCTAAATTAATAAATCAGGTAAAATATATAAAAACTAAGTATAATTTTTTTATGGTTTTGATAATGTGAAAGTGTTTAAAACAGTGTTGGGAAAACATTAATTTTATTGGGATGTGAGAGACACATAAAATATATATAGGTTTTAATTAAAAAACATGAAAAGGGATCTACATTCTTGAAATATTAGGTTTTAAAAATCTTGTTGAATCTTGGAAACCATTCGATAATGAATGATATAGCATCAATAAAAGAAAATTGTTCAGTGGATATTATTTGTGTGGTGTTAAAAGTGGGAATACCAAATATAGTATTAGAAGGAATTGCTTGTTATTGAAAATAGAAATGATTAAAATGGGTATAAAGATATTTATAAATGATAGTAATATTTTAATGATACCAAAATAAATAAAGAAGTCATCTTATGGAAGATGTTTCGCAGTGAAAAGCCTATATTATTTTGTAGATGATGATAGAGGAAGATGTGATTAATATGGTGACTTTATTGATTTTTTATATATTTATTTAAATTTTTCCTATACTATGAAATAAGCGGATTATGAAAAAAAATAAATGTGATGAAATATATTTCAAAATTAATAATTCATTCAATAATAATAAAATGAATAGTTTTTGAATTTATAACATTGGTTGTTCTATTAATATGAATGGTGATATAATGACCATGAACTTTGTTAACAAACCAAAAGGATGAACTATTTCTTTTGGTAATTATATTCCCTTAAAATAATTTTTATAAGAAAAGATAAAATTTATATGAAAAAGATGAAACCATATTATGTTTTATATGATTATTAATATAATAACACTATTCTTTATCCTAACTAACATTGTATTATTGTTATAGACATGATATTTATGAGTGATTCTAAATTATGTTTTATATATTGATTTTAAAAAAAAAATATTCAATATCCTAAACAACATTGTGATAATGATAGGGACATGATATTTATGAATTATCCAATTTCATTTGCATCATGACAATGAATATTTCGTTACTGTGAGAGGAGAAACTATCAGAAATATATATCAGTTTTTTTATATTTGTAACTCATGTTACTAATGTTCTATGAATGAATATAATTTTTTTCATTGAATACATGGTAATATTTTCTATTAATGTGGTGGAAATAATTCTATATATTAGTATGCAAAGAAAAATTTAATTGTTTAATATGAATGATGTTTTATTCAACATTTCATAAAGGGGGTATTTCTTGTGGATGAAATGGAATATTTAAAATCAAATTAACCAAAAACATTTGAGCTTATTTAATCTGAACATTCATGAAAAATAATAAATCAATTGTTAAAATCATAATTATAAAATAATATTTTATTGATAATATCAGTTAGATATCATTTATAATTTTAATGAAAATCAAATTATTGGAAGAAAATATATTTATAAACAAACAGAGGGAGGCTAGAAATGATTTTTCATTTACATTATAAAATTGATAACTAGAAACTAAAAGTTTAAAATTCATTTAATTAAAATAATAACTAGACAAAAAATGGAATCAAGAACCAATATCATTCGACATAAACACTATAGAAAAATGGGGTGGTTGAATGAACAAATATAAGATTTATAAAAATTCGATGAATTGTACTAGTAGAATATAAACATTTAATTTTTTTCTAGAGTGATTCTGTTAGAAAATATATTCATATAAAAAATATACGCATATTCATACTAAAATCTTTAATAAAATTTTATAAATTTTTTTATTATAAAAATAAATTGTTGAAATACTTATTTTTTGGGGGGGGTTTCGTAATAGGGATATAAATCTGAATCATGAATTTTTGACAAAAATGCTGAAGATATAATTTTCATTGAATATTTATTCAATGGGAAATGATAAAAATGAATGAATAAATATTATAAACTCTTAGTGGATTTTTTTATGGTTATTAAAAATATGAACACCAAATCAAATTTATATTAAAATGATATGGAAGACCAATTAAATAATTCCAATTAGGATAATTAAATAAGAGATGAATATTGTAAAAAATTACAGGATGACTCAAAGGAATATTATGATAAATATTTTAAGGATATTGTTAAATATCAAAAGTTAACAATTAGAAAATAGACATAAATAATAACATAATTAATAGTTAAAAATATTGAGTTTAGCCTAGAATGATGTTGGGATTTAAGAATCATACTATGTTGACCATACAAGTGGATCCAAATCCAGTTTTTGAAGAAGTAAAACATAATAAATAAGATAAAACTATTTATAATGTTTATGATTCGGTAGAGAAATATGACACATGTGAATGTATCCGATGACCAAATGAAAATAATGTTCTAATAATTATCCTTGTGAAAAGTGTTTTTACATCGATGACAATGCACATTTTTTCTTTTATTAGACCACCCAAAGGAAATATTAGCACCCATAAAAATATTATAGAATCATTTATATTGTATAAAAATAAAGAAAAAATACCAATGGTATTTGAGGGGAACGATAGAATACCCAGTTGAAGTGGGTTATATCAATTTATTGGATTTTTAACAAAATCTATGGGAAGAATGAGTAGAAGATGTGAGAGATTATTGATGGATCTTATCATTAGAAAATGTGAAATCTAAATCAGAATTGAGTTGATTGGAAATGATGAAATTTTAAT
This sequence comes from Viscum album, assembly GCA_963277665.1. Lineage (NCBI taxonomy): Eukaryota > Viridiplantae > Streptophyta > Magnoliopsida > Santalales > Viscaceae > Viscum > Viscum album. The sequence continues at coordinate 142,885,497 of OY728133.1, read as the reverse complement.
AGAATTTGTACATGAAGACTCATAGGAACTATGTTTGAACATGTTGGTAAATGGAATGAAAAGTATTAATGAGTGTTGGGATGTAATGATACTAGTTTCTATAATTAAAATTAGGATGGTGTTAAAATATTTATCCTAGTTGTCGAGCCATGATCATATCCATTGGAGAGGAAAACTGGAATCCAAGATTGATTCGCATGACACTTAATACTGAGAAACAATTTTTCTTTCGTATAATCACTCTTGATGATGATCATTCTTGGTGTGTGTTCACTGAGAGGATGTATAAGATCTTTATTGATGAAGCTGTTTGTTCCTTAGAGTATCATGTGATCGTGCTTCATTGTTGGTCTTGCATGGTTAAGTGAAAAAAATCCATATAAGATAATTTTTTGATTGGAATATGAGGAATCATGACATACCCAATAGTGATAATATTCTGGGAAGAGGATTTGTCCTGGCATCGAAAAGCTGGTGATGCATGCAATCTATCGAGTAATATTCATGAAATACATGTTTTAGTATGGAATAAGAAATGAGAATTTTAGATATTATTCTACAATATATGGTAATACCTATGTGAGGGGAATCCATAGATCCTCTTCAAAAATTATGATTTTATGTGATTGGTCACTATGGTTTAATCATCATGTATTGTGGTATGGTTTTAGTTGTTGTTTATTGGGTTTTATAGGAATCTGAAAAAAAACACCAGAGAGTGTTTTCACAAATTTCTCTTCAACATCATGGGGAATTTCATGGAATTGTTAGGGGATGTAATTTCACTCCCAATAGTAGGAAGGGTCTTAGATATTCTTTTTAATATTATCATGTATTTTTATTATGTCTCTTAGGGAAATGGATATTATTCATCGGCTTACTAGATTTCATGGAAAACAACCAATATTGGTTTTAAGAAAATTTTGATGGATCTGGTTTATATGTACATATACCGGGATTTGGATTGATTCCAAATGGCAGGTGATCGATGGGGATCGGTTTCCGTGCATTCTATTGAAAATTTAATTCTCTTATGGAAAAGAATAGATGTCTCCTTATATAAATTTATTTGGATATTCTATATAATATTATAAAATCTTTAGGGTAATCAGACTCCAAAATTTTAGTGTAGGCACTCTATGGTAATGGAAACATTCCGTGGGATCTAGTTTTTTATTATCATGTTATGAAATCTCAATTGTCGATGAATAATAGTCACCCTCACCATGAATTAATGTACTACCCTAAATTATTTTCATTCTATTATAGGAAATCCTAGTAGAGTAATTATTAATCATCTTCAACCAAGGATAATTCCTTGTAATTTTATATCTTCAGTATTGGTTACTCACATGGTATTCATTAATATTGACCCCAATGATTTATTCATTAATGAATAAAAATGTAAATTTTTATAATGATTTTGTCTCAAATTATTTGAAAGTTCATCAGATGGAAGTTATGTCAACATTCACAAATAGAGAAATTTAAGGGAATGATTCCATTGTGAACTCTATTGTTTATATACCTGACAATGATATAACTATGGGATACAAAATGACATATTACATATGTGGGTGGAAACATTAATTTTTTTTACGGTAATATAAAAACTATATTTGTTGGATGTAGTATAAATATTCTAAGGGATGTGTTGATAAAAATATAATATGTTAAATTAATGAGAAAAAGTACACTGATTTTTATTGAATATGATGATGAGATAAATTTCTATGATATATTTATCAATATTGTAAATTGTTTACTAAGGTAGTGGAGAGAAAATGTGATATATTAATACTCATAGAGTGACTTTTCATTCATAGATTACATATTAAATTGTATAAAATAAATGTATTTCAATAAATTTACTATTATGAATAATAGTTAATAGAAATGTTTTTCATAGATGAGTCAAAATATATTTATAGTCCAATCATTGTTTAATTAAGGAAGATTAATGATGATTCTATGGAAAGTGGATATCGTTATACTTTTATGAATATAAAATGAATCTTAATATATATTATAGCTTCATGTCTATACATTTCATATATTCATAAAATTTGTATAGAATATCATACTATGCTAATTTAATGACATATTATTGAAGAAAAATTAATACCCATATATGATAATGTAACATTATATTTTGGAATATGATATAAATTATGTTCTCACATTAATATTTTATGATACAATGATACTGATTGTGCTATATATTATATGATGTTAATGTGAAAATAAATATAAAAGTACATTTATTTGGATATTATTAAGAGATGTCATAGAATAAAATAAAATCATGTTACCTTGAAATGATTGAATGAAAAATATGTTTCCATCCACTTGAATTTACACACAAGATACAGATAAACATTCAGCATGATGATTTGAAAATGAATTTTGGAAATCCATTAATGATTATTTAAGATATTCATAGTTCTGTAGATCAGTCTAATTTTCATGTACCACATTCTTGATCAAATCACATTTATATAAATTATATTTTCATAAAATGACAATTTTCCCATGGATATGACATTCTTGGATAAATATCACTATGGATTCATATTGTATATTTTTTCATCATATCTATTCCACATTAAACATAAGAGGATATGATATTGCAATTATATATTTATCCTATAAAAATTTAATATCAATATTTATTATAAAATAATACACCACCATTTTTGGAATATATTGTTAAACATGGGAGACTAACAGTATACTTATATGAATTTTTATGACTTGTTCCATAATTTTACTATGAATATTATGTAGTAATTTCATAAAATGGAATAGAAAACATAAATTGAAGGGTTGTTTATCTGATCAGGGCCCAAAATTACCTATCTTGGAGGTATGAAATTCCATTAAGAAAAATAATAATCCATACATTAGTGTGTTGAATGTAAATTATCATTGATGTCATATATGGACTGATAAAAATAGAGAAATTTCAATAATTGGATTGTTTAAAAATTGTTCAATTATTCTAAGCAGTATTAAAATAAAAATATTGAAATTCAAGATCATTTTGGTGTTTCTGTGAAATGTTATTTATTTGTACCTAAATATATTTTTATGAAAAATTATATTAAATAGGTGATAATTATTTTCTGAATGTCAATATAATTTTTTTTCATAAAATTTTCCAGTGGAGTAAAATGATGTTTTTCCTTTTATATGTCAGATTAATGTTCATTATGATGGATAATAATTGTTGATTATAAGGTTCCAAAAATCAATAAGAAAACTCAAATTCCAATATAATGGTATAAGAGTTATAAAAAACTGATAAAATATCACAAATTTCAGTATATTTAGATCACAAAAAATGGGTTCCCAAACACAGATCACCATATAGATGTAAGGGAACAATTTTATAGATTCAATAGGATGTATAAGTTTTAAAATGTTTTTGGAAGAAAAATTAAAAATTCTATTAGATAGATATGGGTGGCTGTAATTTTTTATATTTTATAATGATTTCATTAATAATTATTTATTAATATTGAGAATAAGTATAAATAGGTGGGGGTGAATATGTATAAATTCATGAACATATAAATGTTCAAGTGGTGGAAGAAAGTTTATGATGAAATTTAAAATGATTTAAGGATATTTTTACCCAAAATGGTGGAGGTCTTTTTAATAGTATTATTTTGAAGTTCAAAACAATGTTAACATACAGTTAATGGATTGAGTTCACTAGAATGAAATAGCTCAGGTTAATGAACAATTTTTTTGTTACAATGTATAAAAGACTAATGTTTAAATCTGAATGGTGTTCTATCATGAAATGTGAAATCATACAATGTTATCATTTTTCCCATCGGATGAAGTACATGTTTGGTCAGAATGGATATAGAAATTAATGAATAGATGGTGAAATAGGTCCTTTTAAAAATTTTATGATTCTGTTGTTTCACTGAGAAAAATTATAATAATTGGAACATTTTTAATATAATATAAGATGAAAATATGAATAGAGAATAATGAACATCAATTAATCACGGTTCACGGTATAAGGATCCCCTATTCCACTCGACCAATTACACTCTCTAGGGGATTGGTCAATTTCACTAGTATGTTTATCGTAACATAAGACTGATCCAGAAGTGAGTGCCAGTTGTTTTCAACAATACACACAATGTATTAAAAAATAGATCCTTCTGGTTCTTTTTCAGGGAACAAATAAAAACATACCATATTATGAGAAGATGACACTCCATAATGTCTAAATTCAAGCAACTAATACTCAATATTGATAAGATGATGTTTGATGATAAATAGTTATAGCTCACATTTACAGTAACACACAACTGATAAAACAAGAATCCTCATCATTATATGTAAATAATCATTGACGACTGTCTGAAGTGATATTATTTTTTCAAAATAACATTGTCTTTACTAAAAAAAATAAAGTGTCGTATTCATAGTATTGAAATGTAGATCTACAAAATATAGTTCACATTTTTTTGATTTTTTCACCAATATAGTTCTCTAAATAATTTTCCTAGGAAAATTTCAACAAATATTATCTACACATATATCTAAAAGGTAATAAATGATCCCTGTTTTTTAAGATGATTCTAAGAGAGATATATAATGATAAATTTCGAGTACGGTTTCAAATCTGCAAAATATTCCAGATAAATCTTCATGTTTCACAATCAAAAAATTAGAATAGAAAGGCATATCATCCCTTCAAGTAAGAGAAAATATAATTGTTGTAAATGGATCTTCAAATCACATATAACGATCTATGAATGAGTCCACACAAGCTTTTAATCATCTGTATATTGTGCAAATAGTATTTAATAATTCAATGATAACGATGTAAATTCAAATTTCTTGTGTTGAGAATTTCAATGTATGGTTCCTCCACAAAAATAAAAAATAAAAAATGTAGGGTATAACATCAAAATAGAGTGTTTATGATCAATACATTTATCCACTTCTTCATAGATCTCTGAAGGTACCATTGATTATCTATAAGTTCACTTTTCCAAAATGTATCCTTGTATACATTTGGATGATTACTATAGTAATTTAGATGATCCATAAATTTGAAAAGTTCCATACTTATGGAGGGTCCTGTTACCATACTTATTCTATCTAGAAAACATAATATTCTTATCCAAAATAATGTTCCTTAACCATAAAATTCTTCAAATGTATGTTTTATTAATCTTACACAATGATACTTTATGATAAACATAAGGATTCATCCATATGTTACACTATTCGACCTATTGAATGAATAGTATTTACAATTAACAAGAAATGATGTACATTGATTCTTGAATATGTTTATGATAATTCTTAACACTATAACAAATAATTATTGAAAATAATTATTTGAATACTATTTCAAGGAATAAATTATAATGAATATAAATTTCTTGATATACAATCAAAATAAAATCATTATTATAACAAAAAGGGTGTTTGTGAACATAAAAATATATAATATTTATAGTGTATTGTTGAGACAATACATTCAGAACAATCTCCTAACTTTTCTGCGATCAAAATGCACTTAATCTAATATTATAAACATAAAAATAAAATTTAGAATTTTGTAAACATGAAAATAAAATACATTCGATATGACATTATTATTTTGATAAAGAAGATATATCTAAATTTATACACAAATGGTAAATTTCAATGAAATATTTATGCTTATCTGAATTTCTCAAATTAAAGAAATTTTGTTTTTAAAAATCCCCCCCTGTGATAACAATAAGAATATATAAAAATATATAAAATGACATTAAATATTAAACAAAATGATAAGTTAATATTATATGTAACTTCAATGAATAATGAAAATTGGATCATGGTTAACAAAAAAAATACAAAAGTAGCTTGAATAGTGAAATTTAATTTATATAAATCAAACAAGTTCATTGATCAATAAATTAATCAATACAAAAAAGTTTGTGATTCAGAAATGAAAATAGTCATTTTCATGGAACATGGTTGTAAAAAGGATATCGATTAGTTGGGACTTAACGTTGATTGGATTCAAACATATCAATTAGCTCATCCATCAACAATAATATATTCTTCATTAGAATCTCTCCTAGCTGAACATCCATTATCCTGGAGTCATTATTAACATTTTGATTATCTACTTTGTTGAATTTCAGAAACTCCTTTTGACTATCCTCTTCCTTTATAGATAGCTCCATCATGTCGAAAAATATATTCATCCTCAATCTAAATCTATGTTCTCCTTGAGTTAAATGACCAACAAGCGATTTATGATTCCTTAAATAAACTGATATAGGTGCTTTGTTATTCTATAAATCATAATGACTAATGATCATGTTTTCCATAACCGATGTAATGGCATGAAATCTCCTATTTAATTTTGGACTTGTATGACATATAAGAATAGATATACTATATTCATCTGAACTACTCTTTACAAAATCAAACTGACTACCCAAAAACCTCTTCAAATTTTTAAAATATCTCTTTGAAACTGATTAAGACTCGAGTTTCCCAAACTCATCCTACATTTCCATTTTAAATGAATCAAAATCATTTTCAGAAATTATACTATCATTGTGTTCTTGACTCTTCTTCTTGGATTTGTCAGGTGTTTGACTATGAATTTCATAATCTTCTTGTTATTTCTTATACATAAGAATTATCTCCTCTAGATGATGAGATAATTAATCATATTTCCCCTCATATTCATTCATAGCGTGATCTGAACCATTATTAGACCAAAGATCTGCCACTATTTTCAATCTCTATTCTTCATAAGAAAAATTCTGATTTTATAAATCCTCAGTCTATGCACATGAAATTTGATCTGAATATCCCACAGTATGATCTACTATCTAGGGATTAATTTCTGTAACTGGTTTTGTAGAATATTTACTTCTTTTATAGATCCTTGTTCAGTAACATCTTTTATAAAAATATCAGATTGAATATTTTCAGTTTGAGAATTCATTCTTCAAACTATTTCTACAGGAACTATCTCTGGTACCTACTCATCCCCAAGGGGGACAATATCAAGCTCTCCAAATTGAATCTCCACTAGAATTTACTCTTCAATAACAATTTATTTCAAATGAACTGAGCATTTTGATTCTCTAGAAGCCAAAATTTTCTCTTCAACATGATGAGCATTTTTGTTACATGGTTTCATAATAACTATTTCATGACATTTTTCTTACTCTACTTCATCTTCTTCATTGTTAATCCTATGTTGTCCCTTAAGGGGTTGGGAAACTACATCTGTTCGTGACTCAGCTACACCCACCATTGGAACACCTACTTGCATCCCCTATGCTAAAGCTCTTAAGATTTTTTCTTCCACAACTCCAATATGAAGAGTTATTCAATTTAATTTTCACCATAAAAATCTATGATTTATTAATATTCAATAATTAAAAACATTAATATGAAGATATTTGACTCTTGGATCAACCAATATGATTACATAATTCATAAAAAAATCCATGAAATTATCCATCCATATGGATAAAAATTAATCTTGCATCTGGTCAATGGTAGTAATGGAAATACTGAAATAAATACCATTGAATATTTAATATAATATGCCTATGAAAATGAAACACGATATACATATTTTTGTAATGGATTTTCTCTATCTTAGCCATCCTTTGAGATATTCTTGTCTGGATAAACATCACCCTAATCTTATTGTCATATTCTAAATCCTTAACCAACTTCTTTGAGATGTGGGTTGAATTGAAAGTGAAATACATGATGTCTTTAGAAGAATGTTCACTATCACTAATAATTTATGATCGAAATAAAAACCCCTTTAAGTGGGTAGTTCAAAAAAAATTCAACCATTGTAGAATTAGTAGAGAATTATATATCTTTGATTCTGGAAAAAATCATATCCACTGAATCACTGAAAATAAATAGTACACTCTTATAAAATTAATTCAGTTCCACCTCATATAGTAATTCAGATCGATATCATTGAATGTTATCTCTATTCATTGAATATATAACACTTGTTTCAAGAGTATGTTCATCTTATGTTGCCAATAAATATCAAATTCTTTTCCTTAATAAATCATTAAGCATATATCATTTATCATTTTTGTTGTTTGCTTATCCTTCTTCAAAATATCTTTTTTTAGTCATTTCTGATGATCTGAAAATCCAAGGATTTTGGTATCTAGGGTATGGAAGGATGATCAATAAATGTTGTTTTTGAAAAAATGATTTTCAGGTAAACGAAATGAACTGTTGATGAAGGGTTTCTTAATGATGAAACATGTCCTCATTTCTCATGTCATATAGAAATTATGATACAAATTTAATAATCAGATGACGTAAATAGATTTATGATATAATAGATTAACCGATAAAATTTATGATTAAAATAAGAAATGAAAATTATATTGACAGAAATAAATTTTGTGTATGATAAATTAAAATAATATAAAAGTAAATAATATTAAATAAAAATAAAAATTATATAATTAAAAACAAAATAAACCTAAATCCTAGTTAAACATTCAAAATAATGAGTAGTAATTGTATTAGTATAAATATCAGCTAATATATATTGTTTTCACAAATTATAAAGATATATCCTTTTTTATGAAAATGATCTATTGTAAAATGATATATAATATCAATATGCTTAGTTCTAGAATGATATAATGGATTTTTAATATGTTTTTCACACTTGTATTATAGCATAAAATATTATTATTATTAAAAATTAGTCTAATGTTCAGTATAGTGTTTTTTATCCACAACACTTGTTCTCAATAACAGCCTCATATACATATTCTTCCTCATTTCTTGAAATTTCAAAAAAAAACAGTTGCTTCTTACCTGATAATGACACTAATGATTTTCTTAAAAAGTGATAGTTTCTTGAAGTGATTTTTCTATATAATATACACCTTCCAAAATATGAATCTGAATATGATATTAAATTATATTCATATGTATTTGTAAAAATAAGATATTCGTAAACTATTACTTTTAAATATCAAAAAATACTTTTTAAAGTATGAAGATGTTATTCTTTTGGATTTTACTGAAATATAGCACAACTAAATACATAAAAAAATAATATTAGATATTATATTAGAAAGATATATTTAACATCCAATAATACCTCTATAGGAATTTTTTCTACTAGATTTTCTACTTCAACCAAGTCAGGTTAAATATTAGTAAACATTGGAGTCGTATTTGTCTTGTTGTTCTCAAAACCATTATTTTTCAAAATAAAATTGTAATGTATTTACATTGATTTATTTCTTTTCCATAATTTTTTTGATAAATTTGAGGTCCTAAAAATAAATTTAATGCTATCATCATGCTCATTTAAAATTCCTTTTGTATATGTTCTGAAAATAGATTAATAATTTCTTATTGATCCAAAAATAACTTCATCAGAATTTATTTGAACTAATAATAAATTAGAAAAATAAATTTAATTAAATATGGTTGGGTATTCCAAACCAATTTTAAAACCATTTATCAAAATAAATGAACATAATCTTTCATACCATTCTCTAGGTTCTTGTTTAAGGCTATATAGAGATTTAGTATGATTACAAACAAAATAAGGTTTATGAAAATTTTAAAAACTGGGAGGTTGCACAACATAAACATCATCGATTAAATAATCAATTGGAAATGTATATTTTACATCCATATGATATAATTTAATAATCATATGAGATTCATAGGTGAAAATAATTCTAATTTCATATAGCCTTGCTATGATAGAAAATATTTCATCATAATCTATTCCTTCTTCTTGATTATACCATTTGGCTACTAGTGTATACTTATATATAGTTATAATACCATGATCATCTTCTTTATTACTAATAACCCATTTATTTCCTATAACTTGACAACTCTATGATCATTCCACTAATTTCCTGACATTGTTTTTATAAACTGATTTAGCTCATCTTCATTTGAAAAAATACATCTTTCATCATCTAAAGAATCTTCAAAATATATAGGATCTAGATGGGATTGAAAATCCATAAATTGAACTAGGTTTCCTTATAAACATATAGTATTTATTTCTATTTGTAGATCTCTTATAAGAGTTTCTAATGGGTGGTTTTCCTTGATTCTATAATGTCTAGGCAGAGCGCTTTTATGTTTATCAGTATCATGTTCTTCTAAACAAGACATAATTTTGTTTATATTATCCAATTCATTATTCTAGTTATCAAATCTCATGTTGTTAGAATAATCATAAACATTTTCTATTTTATCTTACCCTTTATTAAATGTATTAGTTTCCTTGAACATCACATGAAATGATTCTTCAATAATTTATGACTTTTTATTGAATACTCAACAAGTGTTAGATGATTAAGAATATCCGAATAATATTCCATCATCATATTTCAAATTGAACATTCCATGCTTATCCTTGTCGTTCAATATTTATGAATTCTTCCAAAAACTATAAAGTAATTAACCCTGGGCTTTATTTTATTACATTGTTTAAAAATGTTGTTTTTTAAAATAGGTTGAATAAAAACACAATTTAAAATATATAATCTATTTCTTCTACCTTTTACACAAAAGTTGGTTCGAAGACTACATTCATTTAGCATACACCTAGACATTTCATTAATATTTCTGTTTCTTGTTTCTGTAATTACATTTATTTTGAGGTGTTATTGGTGCAGAGAAATAGTGTTTAATACACATATTTGAGAAAAAATAATTAAATTCTTCATTTTCAAACTCTCCACCATGGTCACTACATAGTAAACTTATCTTATAACCATTTTAATTTTCAACACTTGTACCAAAACATTAAAAATAGGAAAATCGCCATTTTTTAGTTTTAGAAAATATAACCAAGTTAATCTTGAATAATAATCAACTAATAAAGATATATTTATAATTTATAGTTCAAAAATTTTATTCATTATGGTACAAACTAATTCATATGAATAAATTTTTGGGGAATTTTAGTCGCAATTTTCTAACAGATTGGAAGGAATATTTGTGTTTCATTCCAATCTTTCATTCATCACATAATTAATCATTGTCAAATTTGAGACTACGTACATATGAAACTGAATGTTTGTAAGATAAATTATGTAACAAAAAATATTAAAATAGCCAAGTTTTATATTCCAAATCCATCAATTATTTACATTAGTTATTAAATGGTCCACTTTCTATTTACGCATGGAATATAAATCCAATGTATAGACATTATCTATTCAGGGTGCTATAAATTTAAGAAAATTATCTTTAAAACGAGAATAAGAATTATTTGAAAAATAAGATAGTATACATCATTATAATGTTGAGATATACATATTATATTTTTCATCTATCATTTTACAAAGAGTACTTTATTACTGGAGACAATATATGGATCTCTCACTATACTGATTCCATTAATTTTCACATAGGCATTGTCACGGATGGTGACTATGCCACCATCGATTTTAGGTAATGTATTGAAATTTGAGGAATTTCAATTAATATGCCTTAATCATAAACAAAAAATATACCATATATCTTCTCCTCTTCTATAGAATTTTAGCAACAACAACAAAATAAATAAAAAGTTGTTTTGATATCCTTATCTGTTGGGGCCTAACAATTATAGCTATCAAATACATATGAATCCATAAAGATTTGTTTTGATCAACACTGTTATAATTAAAACTAGATAATACTTTTGAATAATTTCTGTTCTTGATAACACGTAATTGGGGATTCCATAAATAGACATCATTAGCATAATCTCCATTAATACCACAATAAAAACATTTAACAATATACATGCCTTTTCTATTAGAACTAGCAACAAAATAGTTTTTCTACATTTTATGTTTTCACCCTTAATTCCAATACCAGTCCTTTCATTTTTAACAACATTTTTACCAAGAATTTTATTCAGTTTTTTCTACTTTTGTGGAAACACGAGTATTATATTAATAGGTTTCTACTTTTTCCTGTAGAGTTTGCATCTTACATTCATGAATAGCATAGTTGGTAATTGTTTAATTAAAGTTTTCATCAAGATCTTGATGTTGTTATGGTAATGTAAATATTTCTCCAGGAATATTATATGAATTTTTTGATGATTTATGTTTCTTTAATATGGAATTATATTATTTTTTATCCATATTGAAATAGGTAGTCATTTTATCATTCAAATAGGTAGAATCAGATTTCGATGTATAATAGGATTTTACCTTATCTTCTATTCCCATGAATAACATATTAGCCTTCTGACATTAATGAACTTTTTCTAAATCAGTATTAGATGAGCTACTAGAGTATTCAAAGACACTCCAAGTAGCCTTCATTTCTCTTTTATCTTTTTTTTCTCATTATCATCATTCTTCTTGTATTTGTTTTTGGTCATTCTCTTATATCCATCCAGTTGAGGACAAATAGGTCGTATGTGACCCAATTTCTTGCATTCATATATTCTTACTTTCATTGAGTATTTATTATTCTTTTTTCATGTTTTTTGAATGTTTCCATCTTCGTATTAAATGTACTATATTTTATAGCTAATTGACCCAACTCAATTTCGGAATCATATGAGTCTGAATTTATTTCTTCTAGTTTCATTTTTAATGTTCTCTTTTGGGATGTAACATTTAAAGACTGTTAAACTTTCTCAGTAGGATGTTGTGACCTTCAACTTCATAATTCATATCAACGAAATTCATCATTATCTTTCAAAACTATTCTCATATTTTTAGATTCTTGATATTTTTTATTGGTGGAATGCATCTTAAATTCCATTACACTTCATAGATAGAACTCTTAGAAAATTCAATGCTTGATCATGTTGGAAAATAGGATCACTTAAAGATGTAATACTGTTAAGAATTTCTACCAGCCTTACATTTATCTGTGAGATGGTCACATTATCAAAAATTATGAAATCAACCAACAATAAATTTTTTATATCATATCTTATTTCTCTAACATTGTCAATACCTTCATTGGCTAATAAATCTGTTTTCCACATTTCATTTCTTGTTGGGAAATGTGATACATAGTTGAATTTTTCCGGTCCAAGACTGAAAATTATAGAATTCATTGCTTTTGAATTCAAATCATACTCTTCCTCTATAGTAGTATAGCATGTTTCATGTTTTTTTTGGAACTATGTATGGAGTAAAAATTATTGAGTATACTCTCAATCCAATATTTTTAAAGTATATTATCATTTGTGACTTCCATCATCCAAAATTATCAACATTTAAATATGGATCATGAATCATTTTCATTACTTCCTTATGATTATTTATTTCCATCACTAATTTAGATCCTAATAATTTAACTTGTTGTAGCTCTGTTGAACAGAACAACCTCTCATACTGAATGTTATTTCATAATGACTATAGTTATAACAGAATAGGGGGTGAATTTATTCCATTCCAAAATTATATGATTATGTGGATTTAATCAAATAGAGGGTATTAACTAGAAGTGTTTCTTTAAGAAATTATGTGTAGCAGATATGAACAGAAAACAGAGCACATAAAATTATAGTGGTTTCTAGCACATCGATATTCTAATCCACACCACATATTACCATCTCAATGGACTTGGATAATTTTACTTGTAAGGTCCTTGTATCATAAGGCCAATCAACAACTAAGTGAAGGTAGTTGCCACAATAACAAATAAAGGCTTACAAAACCGAGCCTTATAATTCATTTACAGGGATGATAAAACCAAATATTATTTTCATATGTTGACACTCCACCACAAATAAATACGATCAACTGAAACACAAGATATATAAGATGTAGTTGGATTACAAATAGATATAGCTCTTAGTAGCTGAAACAAGAAATTGATAAAAAAATTCAAAGTAAAAGTATATCATCAAAATTGTTTTTGTGTTCCTTTGATTCTAGATTGATGTAGCACCGTAAAAAAGATTCACAGGAAAAATTCGATGAATGATATTTACACGTATATCAGAGAGGTATTCACGGATCTGGGTTTTTTATAGATGATACTTTGGGAGATATATAATAATAAATCTCTAGCATGGTTTTAGATCCACAAAAAATTCTTGATAAATATACATGATAAAAATTAATTTATTTATAATTGAGAAGGCGTAAATTCTCTTAAGAACAGGATTAAAATTTTCCATTATAAATAGATCATTAAATAATATATGACAGTATTTGAATTAGTCCAAAATTTTAATTAAATCTTTCTGATATTCCACAAATATGTTTTCAATAAGCATTGATAATAATGTAAATTCATATTTTCCGCAATGAAATTTAAAACAAAAGGATCCATCAAAAAATTAAAAATTAAAAATTATAGGGTTCAACATCATAACGTAGGGTTGATGATCTATACCTTTATACATGTCAGCATTGATCATTGGAGATAACATTGATTATCCATGTTTTTACCTATATCAATTTCAAGGATTACAACCTACGTTTTATTATAAAAATAAGATTTACGGTCCATATGTTTTTAAATTTCCATACTTATGTTGGGTTCTTTAACCATAATTTGTATTTCCCACAAATATAAGGTTTTTATCCCAATGTAGTGTTCCTTAACCATACATTTCTTCAAATTTAATATTTATTATCTATACGTTTTGATCCTTAGACATATACTTGAGGAATTCTTCATACATTACATTCATCAAAGTATTGAATGAATAATACTTACACTGATTGACAAATGATGAATAGTGATTCTAGCATATTCTTAAGAGCATTCCAAACACTTTAATGAATATTTATCCCAAATAAATAGTCGAATATTATTTTAAGATAATATTTATAATCAATATTAATTATATGAAATAAAAAGAAGGTTCGAACTAGGAAAAACCTAATACCCAAATTTATTAATTAATATAAAAGGCAGAAAAGTAGAGAAAATCACAAGTCAACTTACATCAAATCTTTACCAAATTCATTCATACCTCCATAGTCTAGAAACTCCTCATCTGTTCCAGCTGACTCCCATTCAGAGGACTCGTACTTCCTCTTCATCTCCAGATATTGCATCTTGCGCTGTAGCATTTCTTGAGATAACATAGGTTTTGTGGGGTGATCCCCTTCACGAGCTTTCTTCGTTGCACTCTTCCCATGCCAGACCTGGTTTCCATTGGATTAGGGAAGTCAGAGTAATCTTTCTGAGGTCGTCGCTTGATTTTGGTAGACCCATCTATCTCTATTTCTGAAGGCTTCATGCTCCCTCGCTGAACAATATTACTGTAATTAGGAATCACATTTTCTTTTTCACTTTCCAAAACTTCCCCCCATTTCTCAGGGAGATTAGAGTCATGCATGGAATACGACTCTTCCTTACTGTCCTTCGAAGAACCATCATATACCACTAGTGCAAGAGATTTAGTACCAACTGGGAATGCACTCTCATCCACCTAAGCTTGCATTGATTCCTCATTCTAAAGAATATCAAAGCTGTTTTTAAGCACAAAGAAGTTCCATTTTTAACATAATTTTCAAATAAATTACCATTTTCCATTTCCTCCAGATCTCCACTCAACATTTGGCCTCTGCCTATATATTAGAAGCCTATATTCATCATGTTTTGTTCCATACCTGGCAGATGGGTGTCATTCCTAGTAGGGTAAGATAGTTCTTCAGCATCAACGATCATCTTGTCACCAACTCCCACCTTCTCATGACCAGCCAGAACACCAAGATCCATTTTCAATCGCCCAAAAACCACCACTAAATTTGGCCCTGGATAAGAATTTAGAACTTCCTTCTCCACATTGGTTGTATGAACAACATGCACATGCTGCACTTCTGTTGGACCACCCGGAGGATTGGGGGGGGGGGGTCGGTCTTGCTTCCATCCAACGGACCTGCGAGTCCACTACCAGAAGCATCAGCACCAGAAACACCTCCATCGTGATCCTCTGTATCTATTTGAATCACTGGTTCACCGGTGTTCATGGGCATATCATCCCTGTTCTTCCTCCCTTTCTTGACACCATAACATTGGACAGCCAGATGACCGAGCCGACGATAATCCGAGCAATAATCATCCCAAGACTCAAACGCAATAGGCTACCTGCATATAAACTCTTCACCAACCATGATCCAAATCCATTCAACAGGTGTCTTCGAGACATCCTCTTCAACATAGACTCTTGTATTAACTGGATGGCATACAGTAGAAGTTCTTCTATCAGAGCAGAGGTATCGACCCACAAGGTTTCCCAGCATACAAAAAATTGATGGATTTTGAAAATTAATAAAAATACATTTAACCCTTACAAAATATCAAATAAAATTTTGTTTTTTTTCAAGATGAATTTGTATCAAGACATGGTTATATTTCATTCCCATTTAATAACATAGAACATATGTGCATTAAAAAGTGATGTATAATAGACTTGTTATTAAATGATATTGTATAAAATTTTTGGTCAATTCTACATGATTGAGAATGTATTAAATATTTTCTCTATCATGATTTGAAGTGTATTTGTTTTAGTTAACTAACTACAATACATATTAGTCAAATAGTTTTTTTGGTTAATTGGATAGACTAAACCATAAAATGAAAATGATTACATGATATACCAAAACCAGATTTAGTAAATCAGACAGATTATTTCAAAATTATATTTATTTGATCTATTTTATGAATATTAAAATACATTTGATGAATAATATTGATATGAAAATAATTTTAAATGATTGGGTTTAGTATAATATTTCAATCTAGAGAAAGAATAACTCTGAATGGTGTTCTATCTAGTTGTATTAACTTATTTATATAGATATATACTATAGAAAGATAGTAGTGAGCATTCAAAGAATGCATTCTACCACACTAGGGTGAACAATGTAATTATTCTGTTTATGCCATTTCATTTTTTAATGGATGTAATATTATCAAATAATGATTATATGGATACAGTTAATACAACATGTTATATGAGTTAATTTCATTATAATTGAAATTGAAAAAGAACACCCATGGTATAACACAAATTATTATTTGTTCTCAAGATCATATAGATCATCACATAGAATTGGAAATCCATTAATATATTTTTCAAATAATTTTCAAACATTCAAGTTATTTGTTTGAATTTGGAAATAAATTAATTCATTAAAAATTAATGAAATGTTTAATATTATAATATAATATTGATGAATTTTATTCCTTAAAATGCATTTTTTTATTTAACTATATAAAAATAAAAATATCTTCTATTCTAGCTATATAAAATAATCATTTTTTTAGGATAGTTATCAATTATGACTTTTTTTATATTTTATCTATATTTTAAAAAGTAGTGGAATTTTAAAACTAATTTAATACTCATAAAACATATAAAATTCTTAAATTAAGATATTGATTGATTTAAAGTCATTGAGATATTTTATTGTTCAAAAAATACATATTCAGTACTGAATCATAAATTTATTAACATGTTACACATGTAAGAAGAATTATAAAGGTTGAAAAATTCGGAAATCCATATTGTTGAAAAATTCATCAATCCATTCCCTATAAAATTGAATTTTATAGTTTTCTATTTATATATTCTGTTTATAAATTATAAAAAATTTATTAATGAATTATTGTAGTATTATATAGTGAATACAACTTGATTTCTAATGAATATTAGAAAAAATTTTCATATAATAATAATAGTAATAAAAATATTTTAGATGAATTATATTTTTAATAAATAAAATATGGTTTATTTGGTAATGTTAGCCCTCCCAATATGAATTGGTTATTAATGAATTAAATTTGATAAATGATTATAGTGATAATGAATACTTTAGTATAAAATAATTAATTTATAATTTTTTAGAGTATCAATATTATTTAATATAATTTATGACTTATTTTATTAAAAATATATTTTTGTAATCAAGGGGAATGATTTTTTATTGAAAAATCTCTAATATATTATAGTAATTTCATTTTTTGTGTTTCATGTAAAAAAATTATGTGATATGATTATTAAAGAATAAGTTTTCATGAAATTAAAGAAACAAAATTATAACCGTAATTAATATTAATAAATTAATAAATGATTATTTTTTTGAAATGTTCAATATAATGAGAAACATTTATTTGGTGTAAAATATATATCGAATTGGAAAAGTATTTTTATTCCCTAAATATATATGTTGTTGGGACATTTAATGTAATCGATACAAGACAGGTATTTGATGATGTGATTTCATGTGGGAGTTTTTTCAATATATTATTTATGTTAAGAAAATATAATAAAATATACAATAAAATTGCAATGATTTTATGAATTTTAAAAGTGTTAGAATGAAAATAAGATTTTTCAATATATCATTTTCAATATGTATTGGAAGTGGTGATGTTACAAAAATAATCATGTTATTAAAACATGAAATGATAAATAATATAAGGATGTCACCTGAGGTTTCAAATTAGAATTATATATGTATATGTTAGTAGAATCCATAATATAGAGTTTTCCCTAACCTAAATAATAATTCTTCATTCAGAAGTTGTTTAATGAGATAATCCAAGATATCATTTAATGTTGATAAATTTAAAATTTCCATGTTGGAACCTATAATTGTGTACCAAGAACATCCCCATCAGATATATGATACGTTTTATTTCTATGAAAATAAAATTCTTATTTTAGTGAAAATACAGTTTATATTTTCCCAACAAATGTATAAGAATGTGGGTATGTTAAATTATTGATGAATAATGGATAGTCTTGGGATTTTATTATTATAATGCAACATATTATTTACATATATTTTTCCATTAACAGAAATTTCTACTCTAATTATATTGGATGAATATTATTTTAAATGAATTTCCCATATATTCAAGAAGTCGACCATCTCATCCAAGGAACATGTAGGTGTATTCTAATCCATACCCAAGAGCTAGTGAAGTCATCCATACAAGAAACATTGGGGTGTGGTCATAGTGGATGATGTGGGTATGTTTATGTGGTGCCTATGAATTATGTACAAGGATGTTGTGGGACTAGTGAGGGCCTTGGTGAATTGTTTCAGGTGTCATACCTCATCGCCTACATGAACATTAGTAGGAAATGTAGACACTTATTAATTTTCCACCCATTCATCTGGTTATAATATGATGGATGAGTCCACTGTGTGATGCACTGTAAAGACCCGCAAATTTCAAGGAAATTTTTTTTTCTTAATTTTCTTTGGAATTTTACAAGAGCGCAGCTTCAGACGACACCTGATTCCGAGGCCCGGTGTGCCCGAAATCAATTTCCGAAGTTTGGCTTGGGTACGTTCAGTGAACGGACGAGCGGGTTTTTCTATCTTTTGAACCGGTGCCCGGAATCAAATTCTGAGGGCACCGATGAAATCGCAGCGCCGGTATTTGCTTAGAAACGCCTCTTCCGGAGTTGCGTTTGCTCAGACGTGGTTTTTAAATTTTGCGGCTTTAAGTCAGAAATAAAGTAAAGTTTGTGCGACAACTTTATTTTATTTCACCTAAACTGCTTGGAAGACACTTAAAGTCACTTAAAGACGGCTTGAACTGAGTTGAACTGGATAGGATGCTATCCAGAAATATCCTACCCTCTTGGTAGGATATTTGTGAGGCAGGGCCCGCACGAGCCCCACCGTTTCTTTCGCTAAGTAACGCACCCGCGAAAACCCGTCAAAGTAACTGAAAAGTCAACCGACGCGTTTTCTTTAATTCTTAACAGACCATTCAATTGGGCGGTTATTTCGTGAATTAAATGGACTGTTTCTTCGTGAATTAATTGGGTCGTTACTTATGCGTTTTACGTTTGTTGGAAAAATAATAAAATAGACAAACTTGTCTATTTTGAGGATTGCTATCGTTGTGCATTCCTCTGAGCCTCCACCCTCTCCGCGAAGAACGCGAAGAACGCGAAGAACGCGAAGAACGCGAAGAACGCCGGAACCGGAATCCGACGACGCACGATCCGCGACGTCAACAGCTTTTCCGCGACCTTCTTCTTCTTCTTCTTCGGTGCCTCTTCTTCCGCGGCGAACCTGCGATCGGCGGTTAAAGGTGAGAATCAAAACTTCTAAATTCTCCCTTCTTAATTTCAATAACAACGGATTTAATTAATTAAATCCGTTTGTTCTTGATCCGGAGATTGGCGACGCGACGCCGGATACCGCGACGACGCGACGATCTCCTTCTTCCGCGACGAGCAATCCCGCGACGATCCCCCGTTCGGCGACAACAGCTGCGAGGTAGGGATTTATTTTGGAAAAGTTACCCCTTTTAAATTTTCTCGTGAACGTTCTTGAAAATTTAAAAAGCCGGTTTCAAACGAACAATTTTATCTTTAAATAAAATTGTTGGATCATGTGTTGATCATCGTTTTCTTTTCTCCCGTTGATTATGGCTAACGCGGAGGGTGCGGGTCTAACGAACAAGACCAGGCAACCCTCCGCCGATCTCTTTTGTTGTGCGGATATGGCGGACGACGACAAACCGCGCGGCAGGGGCGATCCGTTGTTTCCGCAGTGAAGGTCGGCATCCGGGAGGGGCATCGGCGCAGACGGGAGGCAAATCGGGCCACCGGAGCATCTCCGGCGGCCCGCGGAAGGAGGCGGCGGCGCGGGTCGCCGGCGCGGCGGCGCCGGCGACCGGGGGCGGCGGCGCCCGGCGCGCCGCCGGAGGAATCCGCCGCGGCTCGGCCGCGGCGGCGGCGAACCAGCGGACCCGCGATCCGCGGGTCCGGTCCACCCGGTCGGGACGCGGCAATGCGCCGCGTCCGCTGACCACCCGCGCGGCCCGCGTGCGGGCCGCGGCTCCCTCGACCCCGGGCTGCGCCCGCGGCCTTCCACCCGCGCGGCTGGCCAAGCCGCGCCGGCCGAGCCGGCCGGTCCGGTCGGCCGGGCCGCGCCCAGGCCGGACCGGACCCGGCCTAGCCGGGCCGGGCCGGGTCGGGCCGACCCGGTTCGGCCGACCCCAGGGGGGGTTCGGGCCGGGTCGCCCCGGGCCCAGAACCCCCGTTTCGGGCCCTCTTCGGTCTTTCGCCCATATCTTGGGCCTGGGACCTCCGATTGACGAACCGTCAGCGGCTACGCGATCCTTGGATCAAGACGGTCGTTTCGGTATTATACTCAAGGTTTCGGAAGACTTTGGGTTCGGCCGGGTTGGTTCGTACACGAAACCAACCGGGCCCTCGGAGCGGAAACGCTCATAACTTGAGCTACGGACGTCCGAACGACGTACCGTCAGCTGTGGTAGTTTCCTCTAAGTGAGACGGAACTTTTGGCATACTCCGCCCGAGGATCGGATACAGGCGGAGTACGGTCGGGTTGGTTTTGCCCTAAAAACCAACCGGGCCCCTGGGACGAAAATGCCAATAACTCTCAGACCGGGCGTCCGACTGACGCGCCGTCTGTTGCGTTGAGATCCTGTTGTCGATACGGAACTTTTGGATACATCAACTTCGGACTACGTGTCAGTTGATGTATCAGCCTCTCGGCTCGTGGAGCGGACCCTCCTAAACGAGCTCGCTATGTGCGGGAACCCTAGCGCTGGCTGTGACTTCGACGGCAGAGCAGAGATCCTCCGTGGACTGCGACGACGGCAGAGCAGAGATCCTTCGTGGACTGCGGCGACGACTGTGCAGAGATCCTCTGTGGACTGCGTCGACTACTGCACTCAGTGGTCCCATGTGGATCAGTGCCTACAGGTTCTGTGTGAGCCCGATCCTATGTGGGTCCTTACTACCAGTTCTGTGTGAGCCACTGCCTACAGGTTCTGTGTGAGCCCGATCCTGTGTGGGTCTTCTGCGGGGGTTAGTACCTATCGATCCTTCGTGGGTCCGACGACTTAGACGGATCAGTGATCGTCTTTGACGTCATCTGAAAAAGTATACCTGGTTGAGCTGAATCGTATGTTACTCTCCTTTGTGGATTGTGTTGAACTATCCTATGTGGATTTTACTGTTTACTCTCCTTGTGGATTTGGGTCTTGCTTTCCTTTGTGGATTGAGTTGTTCTTGAGCTCGTGAGCAGAGCTAGAATTGGGGACTTAGGTATATGTATGGGCATATACCTAAGTCGAGTCAGATGTTACTTCGTGATTGCATCTTTCTTTTGTGCTATATCCTTTGTGGATTTCGGGAGACCTTCGGGGGTCTCGGGGTCCTTACTGAGTAGCTTGTACTCACCCCTGCACGGGCTATGCCCGCACCTTGTTGTGTTGGTTGCAGACGACGGACAGCGCTGATCACGGTTGGGGCGTGGAGCAGGACGGTACCTGGAGGTGGACCACTGGGCGGGACGTGCTCGGAGCGGACGTGGGACCCGAGGAGCCTGGAGGCTATCTGTACCCACCCTTCAGGTGGGATTGCCAGTGGACGACACGAGGCCGCCGTCTTTTCTTCAGTTGCTGTACTTTACTTTTCAGTTGTACTTTACAGTTGGGCTTGTATTTCCGGCCCCTTTACTTTTCTGCACTTTACTTTCCGCTTGCTGACTCTGTGTGGTTGTTACTTATAAAGGCAATGCCTTCCCTGTTTACTGGGATTTTACGCCTTGGTGCTAGTCGCCAGCCCCTGGCCTATGGAAGGCGGGCTTGGGGTAGTCACGGCACGGGCCCCGAGGACGGGTCGTGACAAATTGGTATCAGAGGTGGTCGGTTCTACCGAAGACTCTGATCGTCCTTTCTTTCTATGTGAAGCAATAGTGTTTAGTGTATTGAGTGTGGTTATCAGTTCAGGGAGCCCAGTGTTGGTGCGGCGGCCGACGTATCCGTACACCAGGACCCTGACTCCTGATTTCCGACTTAATGCATGAAAACATTGATTGCGTGTGTGTCTCGAGTTTTCTTTGTGATTACTTGTGTCAGCTCACCGGGTATACTGATCTGCTTTATGAAAGTCTCAAGTTTTCCTTGTGATTACTTGTGCCAGCTCACCAGGTATACTGTTCTGACTGTGGTGCTCTTGTTCTCCTTTTCAGGATGGCCCCGCGACGACTGCCAGCTAGGGTTCCGAGTGTAGGGCGCGACGACAGCCCACCGAGCGACGAGGCCTCGGTGCAGGGCCCTTTTCCAGTAGTGGCACCGGTGGTAGCCTTACCCGCCGAGCCACCGATGCTTCCAGTACCAGACGCTGACGATGCACGTCGCCTCAGGGCACTGCATGAGTTTCAGAGCCAGCGACCGCCCAGGTTTCGCGGTGAGGCGGACCCCCAGGCCGCCGAGGACTGGCTAGAGGCGGTGGTACGGATCTTTCGGCTAGTGAGGACACCAGCGGATCTCATGGTGATTCTCGCAGCGAGCCTCCTGCAGGCGGCGGCAGGACGATGGTGGAGCCTGATGCTCCAGGTTCACGATGAGGCATCCCTGCTCTGGACGGACTTCGAGAGCCTCTTCCGCTCTGAGTTCGTCCCGGCCACCCTCCGAGCGGTGCGCATCCAGGAGCTTCTCCAGCTGCGCCAGGGCAGCATGACGGTCGCTCAGTACGTGGCGAGGTTCACGGACCTATCTCGCTACTCGACCGACATGGTACGGGACCCCTTCTTCCGGGCCCGGACCTTCGAGCAGGGCTTGCGACAGGAGATTCGGGCGTCGCTGATCTCCCTCAGCATTCCGACCCAGGCGGGAGTGCTGGAGCGAGCCCTCCTGATCGAGAGCTTCCTGGCAGAGCCTTCTTCAGCGGCGAGACCTAGCGCAGGGCGGCAGGTAGCTGAGTCTTCGGCAGCAGGTAGCCGACGGATGACTCACGGGTCCAGGCAGACCAGACCCCCACGCAGACGGCCTCAGGACACCGGCTCAGCAGTACGAGGCACACAGCGGAGTGCCAGCCTTTCGAGAGGCAGGTTGTGCTACTCTTGCGGCGGGCAGGGTCACATGGCTCGCGACTGCCCGACTCGCCGATCAGATGAGCAGCAGACGGTGGAGGGGCCACCCAGGCAGAGGCAGAGGGTCGACCGTGGCGGTCCGCAGGGAGGAGGCGGACGAGGCAGAGGAGCTGGCCGAGCAGCGGGTGGTGGGCGACGCTTCCAGGCTCTACCCCCACCACCACCAGGAGGGCCACCTCGACCACAGGGAGCTGGCGGGCAGGGACAGGCCCAGCTCCAGGCAGTGGAGGCCTACGACCCCGACATGCCAGAGATGATTCGAGGTACGATCTGTGTCTATTCCACCCTTGCTGCAGTACTTATAGACACAGGAGCGAGTCACTCTTTCATAGCCTCTGCCCTTGTTCGGAGCTCAGAGATTCCGACTGAGCCGTTGGCTCGATCCTTACGGCTAGAGACTCCTACGGGAGCAGACTCGACGATTACGCACTGGTGCCGGCAGTGTGGGCTTACTCTAGGAGGCGAGAGCTTCGGCTGGGATCTCCTTGTAGCGGCGTCGAGGCCTTACGACGTCATCTTGGGCATGGATTGGCTATCCACGGTTCATGCCCAGATCGACTGTTTTAGGTGCAAGGTGCGATGTGTTCGCACCGACGGGAGCAGGTTTACCTTCACCGGCGAGAAGGGAACCTTTGCAGCACAGGATGGACTTCCGCGGAGGAGAGTGCAGCCTATCTCTCATTAGTTGGCTAGCCTCATCCTAGGAGCAGTGGACGTGCGGAGTCCGGCTTTTCCTGCAGTGGTGGACCAGTACGTGGACGTCTTTCCCGACGACGTTCCAGGGATACCTCCTCGTAGAGAGGTAGACTTTTACATCGACTTGTACCCCGGGACAGCCCCGATATCTACTCCAGCATATCGGATGGCCCCCGCTGAGCTTCGAGAGCTGCGGGTACAGTTGGAGGACTTGCAGAGCAAGGGGTTTATCTGACACAGTGTTTCACCCTGGGCTTCCCCGATTTTGTTCGCCAAGAAGGCGGACGGGAGCTTGCGACTGTGTGTCGACTATCGTCGCCTGAACCAGGTGACAGTGAGGAACAAGTATCCGCTGCCACGGATTGATGACCTCTTCGATCAGCTCAAGGGAGCGCGGTGGTTCTCGAAGATAGACCTCCGGTCAGGCTATCATCAGCTCAGAGTTCGAGACGAGGACGTACAGAAGACGGCCTTCAGGTGTCGGTATGGCCATTATGAGTTCTTGGTTATGCCGTTCGGCGTAACCAATGCTCCAGCAGTGTTCATGAGCCTCATGAACAGGATCTTCCAGCCATACCTCGACCGATTTGTCGTTGTCTTCATTGACGACATTTTGGTATACTCGACGACTGAGGAGGAGCATGCCTACCACCTGCGAGTAGTGCTAGACACACTCCGAGAGCACCAGCTTTATGGCAAGCTCTCAAAATGCCAGTTCTGGTTACGTGAGGTCCATTTCGTGGGGCACGTCATCTCTGAGGCGGGAGTTGCAGTGGATCCCGTGAAGATCGAGGCAGTACTAGCTTGGGAGCCACCCAGGAGCGTGACGGAGGTGCGGAGCTTCTTGGGCCTAGCAGGATACTATCGGAGATTTGTGCCGGACTTCTCCAGAGTTGCGGCACCACTCTCAGCTTTGACAAAGAAGGGGAAACCCTTCGTGTGGTCAGACAGATGTCAGCAGAGCTTCCAGGAGCTGAGGCAGAGATTGACCAGCGCGCCTATCTTGAGGTTGCCTGAGGAGGGAGTTGGGTACGTAGTTTACTGCGATGCATCAGGGACTGGACTCGGGTGCGTCCTGATGCAGGAGCGGGCCGTGATCGCCTACGGATCACGTCAGTTGAGGCCGCATGAGCAGAACTACGCCACTCATGACCTGGAGTTAGCAGCAGTGGTCTTCGCTCTGAAGACGTGGCGGCACTATCTGATGGGCGAGCGCTTCACGGTCTTTTCTGACCACCAGAGTCTCAGGTATATCTTCTCTCAGAAGGACCTGAACCTGAGACAGCGGAGGTGGCTTGAGTTCCTCCAGGACTATGACTTTGAGATAGTCTATACTCCTGGGAAGGGGAACGTGGTAGCCGATGCCCTCAGCAGGAGGACGGGCATTCAGCTGCTTGAGGAGGCGACGGAGCAGCTAGCCTCCTTGCAGATATCCTTCGTGGATAGAGACGGAGCAGCCTTTCTTCAGTCTCTCACAGTCTCTCCTCCACTTCTACAGCGGGTCAGAGAGGCTCAGCGTGAGGACGCTGACTGTGAGACCCGGCGTGCACTGATATCCTCAGGTCAGGCGCCTGATGGTTTCTCCCTTGGAGCAGAGCACG
Source organism: Viscum album (assembly GCA_963277665.1). NCBI lineage: Eukaryota > Viridiplantae > Streptophyta > Magnoliopsida > Santalales > Viscaceae > Viscum > Viscum album. Next base: position 142,859,312 of record OY728133.1, on the reverse strand, counting down.
ACATCCTTTTCAGAGGGCGTACCTTCGTACCAGTTGCTTTACGAGAGGAGGTGCTGAGAGAGTTTCACACTTCTCCCTTGGCGGTACATCCCGGAGTGGCGAAGATGTACCAGGATCTCAGACGACAGCACTGGTGGCCGGGCATGAAGAAAGCTGTGGCAGAGTTCGTTTCACGATGCCTCACCTGCCAGCAGGTGAAGGCAGAGCATCAGGTACCAGCAGGTTTGGTACAGCCCTTGGAGGTCCCGAAGTGGAAGTGGGATAGCATATCTATGGACTTCGTGACTGGACTTCCACGTACATCCAGAGGTCACGACTCCATTTGGGTGATTGTCGACCGACTCACCAAGTCGGCACACTTCTTACCCATCAGAGAGCAGGGCTCAGTGGAGAGCTTGGGACGTCTTTACGTCCAGGAGATCGTACGGCTTCACGGTGTGCCATCATCTATCGTCTCCGATCTAGATGCTCGTTTCACTTCCCGGCTCTGGAAGGGGTTGCCGGAGGCGTTCGGGACGCGGCTCCATCTGAGCACAGCCTTCCACCCTCAGACGGATGGTCAGACGGAGAGGACCATACAGACACTCGAGGACATGCTCCGTGCATGTGTCCTCGTCTTTGGTCGCAGCTGGGAGGACCACCTACCCTTGGTGGAGTTCGCGTACAACAACAGCTACCACTCCACCATCGGGATGGCACCATACGAGGCGTTGTACGGCAGACCCTGCAGATCACCGTTGTGCTGGACAGACCCTGGGGAGTCAGCACTCGTGGGACCAGAGATGGTCCGAGCCACGACAGAGAAGGTCCAGATCATCCAGGAGAGGATGAGGACAGCTCAGAGCCGGCAGAAGTCATATGCTGACAGGAGGCGGAGGCCACTAGAGTTCGAGGATGGCGACCACGTCTTTTTGCGTGTCTCACCTCGACGTGGTTTACGAAGATTTGGCCGAGGCGGCAAGTTGTCTCCACGCTTCATCGGGCCTTTCCAGGTCCTCAGCAGGATAGGAGAGGTGGCTTATCGCCTGGCTCTACCACCTCAGTTGCACCGGGTGCACGATGTCTTTCACGTGTCTCAGCTGAGGAGATACGTGCACGACCTGACGCACATCATCGACTTTGGGGAGCTGGACGTGGACGATGGGGCGACTTTTGCGGAGGTCCCAGTGGAGATCGAGGATCGACAGGAGCGGGTCCTACGTGGGCGGTCGATTCCTCTTGTGCGCGTCAGATGGCAGCACGGGAACCTCCAGGAGAGCACTTGGGAGCGGGAGGCTCAGATGCGTGCTCAGTACCCCCATTTGTTCCCCTAGTTTTTGATGTATCTTTACGGGGACGTAAAGCCCTGAGGTGGGAGTAATGTAAAGACCCGCAAATTTCAAGGAAATTTTTTTTCTTAATTTTCTTTGGAATTTTTACAAGAGCGCAGCTTCAGACGGCACCTGATTCCGAGGCCTGGTGTGCCCAGAATCAATTTCCGAAGTTTGGCTCGGGTACGTTCAGTGAACGGACGAGCGGGTTTTTCTATCTTTTGAACCGGTGCCCAGAATCAAATTCTGAGGGCACCGATGAAATCGCAGCGCCGGTATTTGCTTAGAAACGCCTCTTCCGGAGTTGCGTTTGCTCAGACGTGGTTTTTAAATTTTGCGGCTTTAAGTCAGAAATAAAGTAAAGTTTGTGCGACAACTTTATTTTATTTCACCTAAACTGCTTGGAAGCCACTTAATGTCACTTAAAGACGGCTTGAACTGAGTTGAACTGGATAGGATGCTATCCAGAAATATCCTACCCTCTTGGTAGGATATTTGTGAGGCAGGGCCCGCACGAGCCCCGCCGTTTCTTTCGCTAAGTAACGCACCCGCGAAAACCCGTCAAAGTAACTGAAAAGTCAACCGACGCGTTTTCTTTAATTCTTAACAGACCATTTAATTGGGCGGTTATTTCGTGAATTAAATGGACTATTTCTTCGTGAATTAATTGGGTCGTTACTTATGCGTTTTACGTTTGTTGGCAAAATAATAAAATAGACAAACTTGTCTATTTTGAGGATTGCTATCGTTGTGCAATTCCTCTGAGCCTCCACCCTCTCCGCGAAGAACGCGAAGAACGCGAAGAACGCGAAGAACGCGAAGAACGCCGGAACCGGAATCCGACGACGCACGATCCGCGACGTCAACAGCTTTTCCGCGACCTTCTTCTTCTTCTTCTTCGGTGCCTCTTCTTCCGCGGCGAACCTGCGATCGGCGGTTAAAGGTGAGAATCGAAACTTCTAAATTCTCCCTTCTTAATTTCAATAACAACGGATTTAATTAATTAAATCCGTTTGTTCTTGATCCGGAGATTGGCGACGCGACGCCGGATACCGCGACGACGCGACGATCTCCTTCTTCCGCGACGAGCAATCCCGCGACGATCCCCCGTTCCGCGACGACGCGACGATCTCCAGAATCCGACGACGTGCTCGGAGCGGACGTGGGACCCGAGGAGCCTGGAGGCTATCTGTACCCACCCTTCAGCTGGGATTGCCAGTGGACGACACGAGGCCGCCGTCTTTTCTTCAGTTGCTGTACTTTACTTTTCAGTTGTACTTTACAGTTGGGCTTGTATTTTCGGCCCCTTTACTTTTCTGCACTTTACTTTCCGCTTGCTGACTCTGTGTGGTTGTTACTTATAAAGGCAATGCCTTCCCTGTTTACTGGGATTTTACGCCTTGGTGCTAGTCGCCAGCCCCTGGCCTATGGAAGGCGGGCTTGGGGTAGTCACGGCACGGGCCCCGAGGACGGGTCGTGACATGCACTATTCATCCATTTATATTTTATGGCCAAAACCATTGCTACTAGATAAAGATGATCTGATCTACCTAATCAATACCCCACATCATCTTCACCCTCCTTCATTCCACTCCTCTACTCTACACAACACCCTCAACAATGAATCCACCCCCAACATCAACACAAACATTTTATGTATGTAATGACTACAATATCAACCCATGAAAGAATATTTTCTTGATCATACCTAAGGAATTCATTTACCTTCATTTTTAGGAATTTTATAGATTGATAAATGAAGCCACCATATCATGATAATCATGAAAAAATCACATTATTTGATCATGTGATGTTCTATGTGTTTTGTGATCAAATGAATATACACACTAGGACATCTTGAGTTTATGTAGCATCGTATGATGTCATGTTGACGATCATCATGCCATCACATGAGGCTACATAATGATTAATTTTCTAATAATTAGAATCAAATTTTCACATAACCATCACATTTTAAAAATATTTTTCAAAGATAACCCATGACCGTTGATGTGTTTTCATGAAAGGAACGTGAGAATGTTTTCGATCATCCAACTGAGTTATTATTTCAAAGTCTTGTAAACTAAAAACAATTAATAGCATGAAGTAGATTTGATCACATGAAACATATGGTTCCATAAATTAAATATAAAAGGATCACACATTGTAGTTATAATTCACTTACAATGTTGTAAAAACATCTTTCTTCTTCTCAAAATATAGAATAGTACTTAAAATCAGGGAACCCTATGTTATTTAAAATATTTATCACATTAAAATTTTGACATTTTTTAATTGTTTTTTTGACAGACATGAACAAAAATAAAAATATATCCCATGGAAATTATATGTGGTCACCGATGGTTTTTTTAACCCTTTTTGCATGAAATCTAGAAAAGATAAAACATATCATCTTCAAAAACCAAGACAAGTGATCACAATAATCCCTCGTAAGATGTATCATGGATATCATAATCAATGTGATGATTATTAATTGAATTCAGAAAGACCTCATGTGGTTTAATATAAAAAATATTATATGGTTCTATCATGAGAGCCTTCCATAAAATATATCCTCAATCCCATAAAGCTGTTGGCACTTGTAAAATGATTATTTGTGGGAAATGTATGGAATCATGTTAATCCAAGGAATTTATAATTTAAATCTACTAATAATTATAAAGAATAATTCTACCCAAATGACATAAATTCATCATTAATATCAAATATTTAATGTCCCTAACCCAAGTGCAACTCAACCAGTTCCTCGAGTTGGGTGTCACATGAACTCATGTGATCCTCATAGCATTCCAGAGGTTTCTGACTGTTAGTGGGGGTCATGAATTGTCATATGTGGAGACTATAACCTCTTTACCAGATTAATCCATAACAAAAAACAATATACAGAGTGTAAACAATAAGAAACAAGCAATTCTGTGCATATCAAAACATCTCTCAAACTGGGTAAAAACGACAATACACAGTAAATATGTATTTTCACGCTATAATTCCATTTGACCAAATCTCAAAATAATGAAAAAAATGAATCCCCAAAATGGTCGTCAATCCGTGTTACAAACCCCATCCATGCATGTCCCATGTCTCACCCAACTGCCTGGTATAGGGCCTCAGCCATTGTCCGGACCTACAAGCATGAAATCTGATAATGTTCCCAAAAGCGGCTTGAGTAGGGTGTGACTAAAAAGCAGTAGGCTACCACAAACTGTTTCTAAAATATATATAGTCTAACAGATAGTTCATGAAATTATAAATAATATTAATTAAAGGAAAAATAGTTTGGGGTCCACTCAATATGCATTATATACATTGATATTATTATAAGGATTATAATTCCAAGCCCATTGTGTGCACCATATCATCATTTAGCTCATCATCAACAAGTAATCAATGAGTCAAACATTTTCCTTATTCACACAACATTCATAGAAATTATCATTCCATATAAGTGAACATTTTTAGATCATATCTAACTAGGAACAAACATATCAATTAATCACCAAAATTACCATAGAGCATAAATCTAGTTTTTTCATTGAATATAATCTTTGGGGGAATAGAGAGTTGGTCTGACACCACAAACAATGAATTCATTGGTAGGATAGAGCATCTATCCATCCTAACCGGTTGGAGGAGCATCGATCATTAATACCACCACCAGCCATGTGTACATGAAAATTTTAATCATTCACCACATTTTTCAATATCAAATCCAATAAAACCGATATATATAAATAATAATTCACAATGGTGAACATAGGTTTCAATATTATTCCATAACCCATTCAGAATGAAATTTTATGACACATAACCAAATATACCAATTTCATTTTTGATGACCTTTCCCTTTAATCATATTAATAAATTTACAAGCCATTGCCGATCCCATGAGTCAAAATTTCACATAATCCCACCCTTTTATGGGTTTAAACATAATTCAATAGTGACAAAGAGCATTCCCCATTTAACTAATTTATCTCATAATTGTTACCATACCAAATATTATCATAACCCATTACTAAGAATGCACACATACCAATAATTCAATTCCACCCCCATTAATAATTTCAACATGCTTATCATGGGCTAAATATTTTCATAAGCCTCATTGATAATTCTTATCTAATTTTTTATCCCAGAATGAAATGGTACACCCAATGGGTGGCCCTACAAAAGTTGATTCATCTTTTATGTGTCCCATAGGGACCATGAGGGTTTCCATTCACCAATAGACATCGATTACACCAAAACACATCAAATGATTAAGACATTGACCAATGTAAACCCTGAAATAAACCAAATAATGCACAAACATCAAGATAAAATAGTGTGGTATAACTTGAAGACCTTCTACTTTGGACCCATTTACAAGAGAACACCAATTCAAGACCTTGGATCCTAATTCAACTCACCATTGAATCCTCAACCTTGATCTCACTAAAAAATAAGCTAATTACAGATTCATTAGGAGATAAGTATGGAATTTAATCCCTTAAAAAGCGATGAAAGTGGGAGATTAGCCTTACACAAATCTCCAATCTGAAAAATATGAAACTCCAAACAGCCTAGGATCAACATGAAAACACCTCATGGAAGATAGTGAATTCTTGGATACATTCTACTCTTCAATGGAAGAAGAACGATGAAAATCCAGAGTTGGGGATAAAAATACTAGTGTGTTGATTTTGTAAATTTCTCATCATTACAGTGTTTCACTGTTTACCTGCACAATTTTCCAAACAATTAACAAACTATGCAAGAGCTACTATACCAAAATTCCATTTTCCCAGGGTTTTCCATGAAATAAACATGATTAACATAACCATGTGAAAACTGTGATAATTTTACTATCCAAGGTACATGGTTACCTAGGATGATCCGAAAATTTTATACTGCCCATGTGAAAATTGTGCAACATGCCCAAAACTCTTTTTCCATCGATATTTATCTCACGATACTATGGAACACTCTCTAGCATTCACATGAGATTTGGGAAACAATTATTTGACAAAAATAAAATAATTTAATAGAAATATAAACAAAAATGCCTTAAAAATCATCCCATGTCATAAAATCACTCTACATTTGGATGAATCGTCCTTGATCGACTCTTCTTGAGCATCATTAAATTTTCGAAGCAATGATATTGAGCCACTGGGCCCCCATATCACACTGTCACAATAAATTTTATCCATTGATGTTTTCATGTAGTATAAAATACATACCAATTGTAAAACCATTCCCAATAAGTCCCTCTCACTATGATCCACAATATGAATCAGATTCTCTTCAAAGGATGTGTTAGGTTCGATCTCAACATCATCATCATTTATAAAATGTGATGGATTATGATGATACTACTAATGTTGTTAGACATTAAAAACATCATGAATCTGAAAATACCATTGTGGATGAAATAATTAGTAATCCAACTATCTGATTCTCTGTAAAGACCCGTAAAATTCAAGGAAATTTATTTTTCTTAATTTTCTTTAGAATTTTACAAGAGCGCGGTTTCAGACGGCACCTGATTCCGAGGCCCGGAGTGCCCAGAATCAATTTCCGAAGTTTGGCTCGGGTACGTTCAGTGAACGAACGAGCGGGAATTCCTAACTTTTGATCCGGTGCTCGGAATTGAAATCCGAGAGCACCGATGAACTCGCAACGCCGATATTCGCTTAAAGGGACCTTTTCGGATGTTGCGTTTGTTGCGGGTTGAAAGTTAGTTTTTGGGATTTTAGTTTAAGTTAAATAAAATTTGTGAGGAACAAATTTTATTTTAACTAGTTAAATCCTACCAAAGGGAGTTGGGAGTGGGACCCACATCCACTTAACCTCCCTTGGGAGGATTAAGTGAGATGGGGTCCACACTAACCCCAACTCCTCAAATACTCTCAAAACCTCCCCTTTAACTCATTTCAATTAATGTTGTCAACTTGACCTAATTAATTGAAGAGGGTTATTTTAAATTCCAAACTATTGAAATTCTAGTGAGTTGTTGTGTTAATAAAATAAGATAGAGACTTATTTTATTTTGGTTAATAGCTTTGGCCACCTTGAGAGCTTTTGGGAGATTTTCTTCTTCTTCTTCAACTCTGACGAAGAACACAAAGAACGCTCAACTTGACGAAGAACGCTCAAGTTCCGACGAAGAACGCCGCTCCGCTCTTCTTCGTCTTCCGTGTCAACGAGAGGGAACACCGCTTCCTCCTCGGATTCCCTTCGTCGACATAAGAGGTTTAGCCAATGACGTATCACATCGGACACATCTCTTCGTCAATGGAATTGACGAACGACGACCGCGACGCCCGATCTCCGCGACGTTGACTTCCGCCGACGTTGTCAAATCTTCGAACCTATACCCGAGGTAGGGGTTGTTGATTATTGTTTAATTATTCTATTCTTGATCATGAATTTAGCAAGTCTAACGTGTGGCTTTGAAATATTTAAAGTTGCGTTATTGATTAACGTGAGGGGGCAGGACCGCATGAACACGGCCGAACCCCCTCCATCGTTCTTATTGTTTTATCTTGCGGGAGGAAGCAAGGTGGCGTGGTGCCGTCGCACCACGCGAATAATTGTATGTTTATTTTGCGCGGCGCCGTCACGCCACGCTGAGGAAGAATCTTCAAGAACGCGACGCCGTCGCGCCGCGTTGAAAGGAATCAAGGCACGTCGGAGGGGTGTGGTGCCGTCGCACTGCGCCGGATGACGAACACCACGACCGGTTCCGGGCCGCGGCAGAACGAGGAGACCGGCGGTCGGGCCGCCGGCGTCGGAAGCCGAAGAGGGGACCAGAATTTCCGGTCCCGTTGGAGAAAACCGGCCGGCCAGCTGGCCGGCCGGATAACGTTAAACCGGGGGAATTAATCCCCCGGCCAGCGCATATAAACCCCCCTCTTTAAGAGGGGGGCGGTTTCCATGTAAAGGGGGGGGGGGGGGGCACCAGCCCCCTGTTTTAATTCAAGTCGGCCCCCACGTGGGGGGGCCGTTTTCTTGCAAAGGGCGCGGCACAAAGGCCGCGCCGCCTTCCAATCAGTGGGGGGATTAAATTCCCCCCGCGCAGCCTCCTTGCGGCGACAAGCCGCCGCGGCCCCCGCGCCGCCGCGCCGCCCCAGGGGGGGGGGGGGGTCGGGCCGGGTCAGCACGGACCCGGACCCCCCCGTTTCGAACCAGTTCCGGTCATTTGGCCATAACCTGAGCCACGGACCTCCGATTGACGAACCGTCTGCGGTAACGCGATCCTTGGATCGAGACGGTCGTTTCAGTATATCGCACTCAAGGTTTCGGATTACTTTGAGTTCGGCCGGGTTGGTTCGTTCACGAAACCAACCGGGCCTTCGGAGCGGAAACGCTCATATCTTGAGCTATGGACGTCCGATTGACGTGCCGCCAGCTGTGTTGTGTTCCTCTTAGTGAGACGGATCTTTTGGAATACTCCGCCCGAGGTTTGGACGCAGTTGGAGTACGGTCGGGTTGGTTTTGCCTTAAAAACCAACCGGGCCCCGGGGACGAAAATGCCAATAACTCTCAGACCGGGCGTCCGATCGACGCGCCGTCTGTTGCGTTGAGTTCCTGTTGACGATACGGAACTTTTGGATACATCAACTCTGGACTTTGTGTCAGTTGATGTATCAGCCTCTCGGCTGGTGGAGCGGATCCTCCGAACGAGCTTGCTGTGTGCGGGAACCCTAGTGCTGGCTGCGACTGTTACTGTGACTATTACTATTACTACTGCTACTGTGACTGCGACGACAACAGTACAGAGATCCTGTGTGGATTCGACGACGACTACAACACTCAGTGATCCTACGTGGATCAGTGCTACAGGTCCTGTGTGGGCCCGATCCTGTGTGGATTCGACGACGACGACTACAGCACTCAGCGATCCTACATGGATCAGTGCTACAGGTCCTGTGTGGGCCCGATCCTGTGTGGGTCTGATCCTGTGTGGGTCCTTGCGCTCAGTGGTCCTGTGTGAACCAGCGCCTACAGGTCCTGTGTGGGACCGATCCTGTGTGGGTCTTTTGCGGGGGTTAGTTACCTATCGATCCTTCGTGGGTCCGACGACTTAGATGGATCAGTGATCATCTTTATCGTCCTTTGAAGAAGTATACCTGTGTGAGCTGAATCCTGTTGTTTTCCTGTGTGGATTGTGTTGTGCAATCCTGTGTGGATTATGTTATACTTTCCTATGTGGAATACGTTTACTTTCCTGTGTGGACTGAGTTGTACTTGGGCTCGGAGGTTGGAGCGTATTTGAATTGATGACTTAGGTATATGTATGGGCATATACCTAAGCAGTGTCGGTTGTTACTTTGTGATTGTACATTTCTTCGTGGTTTATCCTTAGTGGATTTGAGAGACCTTCAGGGGTCTCGGGGTCCCTACTGAGTAGCTTATACTCACCCATGCACGGGCTTTGCCCGCACTACGTTGTGTTGGTTGCAGACGACGGACAGCGTTGACCTTAGCTGGGGCTTGCAGAGCGGGACGGTACCCGGAGGTGGACCACTGGGCGGGACGTACTCGGAGCGGACGGCGGGACCCGTGGAGCAGAGGAGCTATCTGTACCCACTCTTCAGGTGGGATTTCTAGTGGACAGCTCGGAGTAGCGACTTTTACTTTTCAGTTGTTGTTTTCCCTTTCGAGTTGTACTTTACTTTCGGTTTGGGTTTGTATTCTGGCCCATTTACTTTTCCGCACTTTCAGTTGTACTCTGCTTTTGTTTAGTGTTTACTTTCCGCTTGCTTTCTCTGTGGTGTTTGTTTACTTTTCAAAGTCAATGCCTTCCCTTTTTATCGGGATTTACGCCTTGGTGCTAGTCGCCAACCCCTGGCCTATGGAAGGCGGGCTTGGGGTAGTCCCGGCACGGACCCCGAGGGCGGGTCGTGACAAATTGGTATCAAAGAAATTCGTTTCTACCGTGAACTCTGATCTTTTCTATGTGAAGCAATAATGTTTAGCGTATTGAGTGTGGTTATCAGTCCAGGGAGTCCAGTGTTGGTGCGGCGGCCGACGTATTCGTACACCAGGACCCTGACTTCTGATTTCCGACTTAATGCATGAAAACATTGATTGCGTGTGTGTTTCAAAGTTTTCTTTGTGATTACTTATATCAGCTCACCAGGTATACTGTTCTGACCATGGCGCACCTGTTTCCTTTTCAGGATGGCCCCACGACGGCAGCCAGCTAGGGTTCCGAGAGTCGAGCGTGACGACAGTCCACCGAGCGACGAGGCCTCGGTGCAGGGCCCTTTGCCAGCAGTGGCACCGGCGGTAGCTCTACCCACCGTGCCGAGGAGCAGCAGACGGTTGAGGGACCACCAAGGCAGAGGTAGAGGGTCGACCGTGGCGGTCCGCAGGGAGGAGGCGGACGAGGCAGAGGAGCTGGACGAGCATCCGGTGGTGGCCGACGCTTTGAGGCTCTACCACCACCACCACCAGGAGGTCCACCCCGACCACAGGGAGCTGGCGGGCAGCGACAGGCACAGCTCCAAGCAGTAGAGACCTACGACCACGGCGCACCCGAGATGATTCGAGGTACTATCTGTGTCTATTCCACCCTTGTTGCAGTTCTTATAGACATAGGATCGAGTCACTCTTTCATAGCCGCTGCCCTTGTTCAGAGCTCGGAGATTCCGACAGAGCCGTTGGCTCGATCCTTACAGCTAGAGACTCCTATGGGAGCAGACTCGACGATTACGCACTGGTGCCGACAGTGTGAGTTTACTCTAGGAGGCGAGAGCTTCGGCTGGGATCTTCTTGTAGTAGCGTCGAGGCCTTACGACGTCATCTTGGGCATGGATTGGCTATCTACGGTCCATGCACAGATTGACTGTTTTAGGCGCATGGTGTGATGTGTACACACCGACGGGAGCAGGTTCACCTTCACCGAAGAGAAGGGAGCCTTAGCAGCACAGGATGGACTTCCGCGGAGGAGAGGACAGCCCATCACTAATCAGATGGCTAGCCTTATCCTTGGAGTATTTGACGTGCGGAGTCCTGGTTTTCCTGCAGTGGTGGATCAGTTTGCGGACGTTTTTCCCGACGACGTCCCAGGGATACCTCCTCGAAGAGAGGTAGACTTTTATATTGACTTGTACCCCGGGACAGCCCCGATATCTACTCCAGCATATCAGATGGCCCCCGCCGAGCTTCGAGAGCTACGGGTACAGTTGGAGGACTTGCAGGTCAAGGGGTTCATCCGACCCAGTGTTTCACCCTGGGCTTCCCCGATATTGTTCGCCAAGAAGGCGGACGGGAGCTTGCGACTTTGTGTTGACTACTGTCGCCTGAACCAGGTGACAGTGAGGAACAAGTATCCGCTACCGAGGATTGATGACCTCTTTGATCAGCTCAAGGGAGCACGGTGGTTCTCGAAGATAGACCTCAGGTCAGGCTACCATCAGCTCAGAGTCAGAGACGAGGATGTGCAGAAGACAGCCTTCAGATGTCGGTATGGCCACTATGAGTTCTTGGTTATTCCTTTCGGTGTAACCAATGCTCCAGCATTATTCATGGCTCTCATGAACAAGATCTTTCAGCCATACCTCGATGGTTTTGTCGTGGTCTTCATCGACGACATTCTGATTTACTCTACGACAGAGGAAGAGCACGCCTATCACTTGCGAGTAGTTCTTGACACACTCCGAGAGCACCAGCTTTATGGTAAGCTCTCGAAGTGCCAGTTCTGGATATGTGAGGTCCACTTTTTGGGACACGTTATCTCTGAGGCAGGAGTTGCAGTGGATTCCGCGAAGATTGAGGCTGTGTTAGCATGGGAGCCACCCAGGAGCGTGACTGAGGTTCGGAGTTTCTTGGGACTAGCTGGATATTATCGGAGATTCGTGCCAGACTTCTCTAGAGTTGCGGCATCACTCACAGCTTTGACGAAGAAGGGGAAACCCTTCGTATGGACAGATAGATGTCAGCAGAGCTTCCAGGAGCTGAGACAGAGATTGACCTGGGCACCTATCTTGAGGTTGCCTGAGGAGGGAGTAGGGTACGTAGTCTACTGTGATGCATCAGGGACCGGACTCGGATGTGTTCTGATGCAGGAGCGGGCAGTGATCGCCTATGGATCACATCAGTTGAGGCCGCATGAGCAGAACTACGCTACCCATGACCTGGAGTTAGCAGCAGTGGTCTTTGCTCTGAAGACATGGCGACACTACCTGATGGGCGAGCGCTTTACAGTCTTTTCCGATCATCAGAGTCTCAGGTATATCTTCTCTCAGAAGGACCTGAACCTGAGACAACGGCGATGGCTCGAGTTCCTCCAGGACTATGACTTTGAGATAGTCTATACTCCTGGTAAGGGGAACGTAGTAGTCGATGCCCTCAGCAGGAGGACGGGCATTCAGCTACTTGAGGAGGCGACGGAGCAGCTATCCTCTTTGCAGATATCCTTCGTGGATAGAGATGGAGCAGCCTTTCTTCAGTCTCTCACAGTCACTCCTCCACTACTGCAGCGGGTCAGAGAGGCACAGCGTGAGGACGCTGACTGTGAGACACGGCGTGCACAGATATCCTCGGGAAAGGCACCTGATTGTTTCTCCTTTGGAGCAGAGCACGACATCCTTTTCAGAGGACGTACCATGGTACCAGTCGCCTTGCGAGGGGAAGTGCTGAGAGAGTTTCACACTTCTCCTTTGGCGGTACATCCTGGAGTGGCGAAGATGTACCAGGACCTCAGACGACAGCACTGGTGGTCGGGCATGAAGAAGGCTGTAGCAGAGTTCGTTTCTCGATGCCTCACCTGTCAGCAGGTGAAGGCAGAGCATCAGGTACCAGCGGGCTTGGTACAGCCCTTGGAGGTTCCAGAGTGGAAGTGGGACGACATATCTATGGACTTCGTGACTGGTCTTCCACGCACTTCCAGAGGTCACGACTCCATCTGGGTGATTGTTGACCGACTCACCAAGTCGGCACACTTCTTACCCATCAGAGAGCAGGGCTCAGTGGAGAGCTTGGGACGTCTCTACGTTCAGGAGATTGTGCGGCTCCACGGTGTGCCATCATCTATCATATCCGATCGAGATGCCCGCTTTACTTCCGGCTTTGGAAGGGGTTACAGGAGGCGTTCGGGATGCAGCTACGTATGAGCACAGCCTTCCACCCTCAGACGGATGGTCAGACGGAGAGGACCATTCAGACTCTCGAGGACATGCTCCACACATGTGTCCTCGACTTTGGTCGTAGCTGGGAGGACCACCTACCCTTGGTGGAGTTTGCGTACAACAACAGCTACCACTCCACCATCTGGATGGCACCGTACGAGGAATTGTACGGCCGACCTTGTAGATCTCCTTTGTGCTGGACAGACCCTGGAGAGTCAGCACTCGTGGGACCAGAAATGGTCCAGGCCATGACAGAGAAGGTCCAGGTCATGCAGGAGCGGATGAGGACAGCTCAGAGCCGACAGAAGTCATATGCTGACAGGAGGCGGAGGCCACTAGAGTTCGAGGATGGCGACCACGTCTTCTTGAGAGTCTCACCTCGACGTGGTATTCGGGGATTTGGCCGAGGCGGCAAGTTATCTCCGCGCTTCATCGGACCCTTCCAGATTCTCAGCAGGATTGGTGAGGTGGCTTATCGCCTGGCTCTACCACCTCAGTTGCACCGGGTGCACGACGTCTTCCACGTATCTCAGCTGAGGAGATACGTGCACGACCCGACGCACATCATTGACCATGGGGAGCTTGACGTTGATGATGGGGCGACTCTTACGGAGGTCCCGGGGAAGATAGAGGATCGACAGGAGCGGGTCCTGCGTGGGCGATTGATTCCTCTTGTGCGCATCAGATGGCAGCACGGGAATCTCCCGGAGAGCACATGGGAGCGGGAGGCTCAGATGCGTGCTCAGTACCCTCATTTGTTTCCCTAGTTTTGGATGTATCTTTACGGGGACGTAACGCCCTGAGGTGGGAGTAATGTAAAGACCCGTAAAATTCAAGGAAAATTTTTTTTCTTAATTTTCTTTAAAATTTTACAAGAGCGCGGTTTCAGACGGCACCTGATTCCGAGGCCCGGAGTGCCCGGAATCAATTTCTGAAGTTTGGCTCGGGTACGTTCAGTAAACGAACGAGCGGGAATTCCTAACTTTTGATCCGGTGCTCGGAATTGAAATCTGAGGGCACCGATGAACTCGCAGCGCCGATATTCGCTTAAAGGGACCTTTTCGGAAGTTGCGTTTGTTGCGGGTTGAAAGTTAGTTTTTGGGTTTTTAGTTTAAGTTAAATAAAATTTGTGAGGAACAAATTTTATTTTAACTAGTTAAATCCTACCAAAGGGAGTTGGGAGTGGGACCCACATCCACTTAACCTCCCTTTGGAGGATTAAGTGAGGTGGGGTCCACACGAACCCCAACTCCTCAAATTCTCTCAAAACCTCCCCTTTAACTCATTTCAATTAATGTTGTCAACTTGACTTAATTAATTGAAGAGGGTTATTTTAAATTTCAAACTACTGAAATTCTAGTGAGTTGTTGTGTTAATAAAATAAGATAGAGTCTTATTTTATTTTGGTTAATAGCTTTGGCCACCTTGAGAGCTTTTGGGAGATTTTCTTCTTCTTCTTCAACTCTGACGAAGAACACAAAGAACGCTCAACTTGACGAAGAACGCTCAAGTTCCGATGAAGAACGCCGCTCCGCTCTTCTTCGTCTTCCGTGTCAACGAGAGGGAACGCCGCTTCCTCCTCGGATTCCCTTCTTCGACATAAGAGGTTTCGCCAACGACGTATCACATCGGACACATCTCATCGTCAACGGAATTGACGAACGACGACCGCGACGCCCGATCTCCGCGACGTTGACTTCCGCGGACGTTGTCAAATATTCGAACCTATACCCGAGGTAGGGGTTGTTGATTATTGTTTAATTATTCTATTCTTGATCATGAATTTAACAAGTCTAACGTGTGGCTTTGAAATATTTAAATTTGCGTTATTGCTTAACATGAGGGGGCCAGACCGCATGAACACGGCCGAACCCCCTCCATCGTTCTTATTGTTTTATCTTGCGGGAGGAAGCAAGGTGGCGTGGTGCCGTCGCACCACGCGAATAATTGTATGTTTATTTTGCGCGGCGCCGTCACGCCACGCCGAGGAAGAATCTTCAAGAACGCGACGCTGTCGCGCCGCGTTGAAAGGAATCAAGGCACGACGGAGGGGCGCGGTGCCGTCGCACCGCGCCGGACGACGAACATCGCGGCCGGTTCCGGGCCACAGCGGAACGAGGAGACGGCGGCCGGGCCGCCGGCGTCGGAAGCCGAAGAGGGGACCGGAATTTCTGGTCCCGTTCGACAAAACCGGCCGGCCAGCTGGCCGGCCGGATAACGTTAAACCAGGGGAATTAATCCCCCGGCCAGCGCATAAAAACCCCCCTCTTTAAGAGGGGGGCGGTTTCCATGTAAAGGGGGGGGGGCAGCAGCCCCCCGGTTTTAATTCAAGCCGGCCCCCACGTGGGGGGGCCGTTTTCTTGCAAAGGGCGCGACACAAAGGCCGCGCCGCCTTTCAATCAGCGGGGAAATTAAATTCCCCTCGTGCAGCCTCCTTGCGGCGACAAGCCGCCGCGGCCCCCGCGCCACCGCGCCGCCGCGCCGCCGGCCTCCGCGCCGCCCCAGGGGGGGGGGGGGTCGGGCCGGGTCGGCCCGGACCCGGACCCCCCCGTTTCGAACCAGTTCCGGTCTTTTGGCCATTACCTGAGCCACGGACCTCCGATTGACGAACCGTCTGCGGTAACACGATTCTTGAATCGAGATGGTCGTTTCGGTATATCGCACTCAAGGTTTCGGATTACTTTGAGTTCGGCCGGGTTGGTTCGTTCACGAAACCAACCGGGCCTTCGGAGCGGAAACGCTCATATCTTGAGCTATGGACGTCCGATTGACGTGCCGTCAGCTATGTTGTGTTCCTCTTAGTGAGACGGATCTTTTGGCATACTCCGCCCGAGGTTTGGACGCAGGTGGAGTACGGTCGGGTTGGGTTTGCCTTAAAAACCAACCGGGCCCCGGGGACGAAAATGCCAATAACTCTCAGACCGGGCGTCCGATCGACGCGCCGTCTGTTGCGTTGAGTTCCTGTTGACGATACGGAACTTTTGGATACATCAACTCTGGACTTTGTGTCAGTTGATGTATCAGCCTCTCGGCTGGTGGAGCGGATCCTCCGAACGAGCTTTCTGTGTGCGGGAACCCTAGTGCTGGCTGCCACTGTTACTGTGACTACTACTGCTACTACTGCTACTGTGACTGCGATGACGACAGTACAGAGATCCTGTGTGGATTCGACGACGACTACAGCACTCAGCGATCCTACGTGGATCAGTGCTACAGGTCCTGTGTGGGCCCGATCCTGTGTGGATTCGACGACGACGACTACAGCACTCAGCGATCCTATGTGGATCAGTGCTACAGGTCCTGTGTGGGCCCGATCCTGTCTGGGTCCGATCCTGTGTGGGTCCTTGCGCTCAGTGGTCCTGTGTGAACCAGCGCCTATAGGTCCTGTGTGGGCCCGATCCTGTGTGGGTCTTTTGCGGGGGTTAGTTACCTATCGATCCTTCGTGGGTCCGACGACTTAGATGGATTAGTGATCATCTTTATCGTCCTTTGAAGAAGTATACCTGTGTGAGCTGAATCCTGTTGTTTTCCTGTGTGGATTGTGTTGTGCAATCCTGTGTGGATTATGTTTTACATTCCTGTGTGGAATACGTTTACTTTCCTGTGTGGACTGAGTTGTACTTGGGCTCGGAGGTTGGAGCGTATTTGAATTGATGACTTAGGTATATGTATGGGCATATACCTAAGCAGTGTCAGTTGTTACTTTGTGATTGTACCTTTCTTTGTGGTTTATACTTAGTGGATTTGAGAGACCTTCAGGGGTCTCGGGGTCCCTACTGAGTAGCATATACTCACCCCTGCACGGGCATTGCCCGCACTACGTTGTGTTGGTTGCAGACGACGGACAGCGTTGACCTTAGCTGGGGCTTGTAGAGCGGGACGGTACCCGGAGGTGGACCACTGGGCGGGACGTACTCGGAGCGGACGACGGGACCCGTGGGGCAGAGGAGCTATCTGTACCCACTCTTCAGGTGGGATTTCTAGTGGACAGCTCGGAGTAGCGGCTTTTACTTTTCAGTTGCTGTTTTCCCTTTCGAGTTGTACTTTACTTTCGGTTTGGGTTTGTATTCTGGCCCATTTACTTTTCCGCACTTTCAGTTGTACTCTGCTTTTGTTTAGTGTTTACTTTCCGCTTTCTTACTCTGTGGTGTTTGTTTACTTTTCAAAGGAAATTCCTTCCCTTTTTATCGGGATTTACGCCTTGGTGCTAATCTCCAACCCCTGGCCTATGTAAGGCGGGCTTGGGGTAGTCACGGCATGGACCCCGAGGGCGGGTCGTGACATTCTCTCCTCAATCTTGAATGACCCCATGTACCTAGGCACCAACATTCAAAATATCTGAATTTTAAGGTGAGCCAACCATATGGTGGGATATCATTATGCGCATCTAAATCAAATGAAATCCATCTTACATATCCTCTATGACACAGGGTCCTAATAGCTCACATTCCCTAGCCTCCAACCAACACAATAGAGATATACATTGTCTCGTATAAATTACCTCAAAAATATTCCATCTGAATCATATCTATTAACTATTATTGTAAGAAAACTCAATGAGTGATAATTTTTTTCCTCTAATACACCACAATGTAGTTCATATGACCCAATAATTTTATCCAATACTTGAATCATACACTAAGACAACCCGTATGTTATCATGTAATAAGCCTTACTCAATAATACATGGATACCTAGTGCCTTCTGTAATCTCTACTAGAAGCATGAGGTGAAATGAGTATCTCATAATGAAAATATGATTCACGGAACACCATGAAATCAATCTCTTTCCATGACATATAGCTGAACCAACTTTTCATCTACATACGATTACATGATCGGACCACATTGAGCTACATTAGTCAATAGATTCACTATGACTGAGATTGCATTCTAGAATAGGAAATGACTATAAAAATCCACTTGGATAGAAATTCCTGGCCATTACATATTTACTGGTAAGGAATTACACCATGAAATCCACCACTTCCTTTATCATAATCATCCACCAGTTCTACCTACAACGTTCACAATACATCTTGGCTAATCCCAGATACATTTCCCACACCTATGTGTTGAAATAATTCATAAATAATTCATGTTAACACATGAGAAACAATACATGAACACTAACAGAGAATATTCCATAGCCACCTATATAACAACCTGAAATTTACTCACCACAATTACAACATTAAATAAAACACAAACACTCTAGTTCTTATTAGTTTATCTCCGGTACCCAGCCCAAAATCATGAACTCAATCACAAATTAAGCAAGTTCCCACTGTCTATGAATATCATGTAACTCTATGTTCATCACTAGAAACAATGAAATCATTTTATATTTAGAGTTCAATTCCTGAACACCTGATTATGAGTCATTTGGATTTGAGAATCTACATCACTATTCCCATTTCATAGGGTGAAATCCAACACAAAATCAATGGATTGCTGGTACTAGAACCACCTTCATTGTCAAATATTAAGTTCCCTCTGATAGATGATATTATTTAAACACTTTGTATCAAAAAACACCATGATACAGTCTCACAACAATTTGTGCATCCAACACATTAAGCCATAAATTACAAAATCATACTCAAGATCATGAGTAGGGTAGTTTAATTCTTATGGACTCAATTATATTGACCTGTAAGATACAAATCGATCATCCAACATTAACACCATCCCATGTCCAACACAAAACACATTACAGAACACAATGTAATTTTTTGATTTATGTATGATTAGAATCGCTGTGGTAGTGAACCTATTCTTTAATTAATGAAAATAAAATCATCATTCATATTCCCACTCAAACATAACACCCTTCTTGGTTAATCTATAGTTTGGTTCTTCCAAATTGGAGAAATTCCTAACAAACCTATAGTAATAACCATCCAAAACTATAAAACTCTTGATATCAGAAAAACTCTTGGTCTTCTCCTATGACAGCACCACATGGACAATCTATTGGTCTTCTACAACACCTGACTAAGATAAGATGTGTCCCATGAAATGAAGTATCATCATCAAGAACAATCAATATGATATATTTTAGAAAATCTTGTGCTATCATAGCATAATCACGATGATGCGATGATGTTCGACATGATCGTCAAGGGTTTGTGACTACAGCATGATTTCATCAATAATGATAACCATGAAAAAATCAAAAGAGGTGTGAGGTTTTTTATTAAATAGCACCATAATCAAAGCATACACTTTAGTGAAACCCAAAACACTCAAAAAAAATTCATATAACTCGTACAAACTAAAGAATGTATTTTGTGGTATGTCATAACGTCAAACCCTAAACTAATGGTATCATAATCTCAAATCGATCTTAGAGAACATTGTGGCACACCTTTATTAATCAAACAGGTCATCAATTATATGAATTGGGTATTAGTTCATAACTGTCATATTATTCAACTTCTTATAGTTCACACATAACATCAATGACCAATCGGTCATCTTAAGAAACATTATGGGTGATCCCCATGGTGATATACTAGGTCAAATGGATCCCTACCCCTCCAAATCTTCCTGTAAATCCTTATTATTATGGATTTCTCTATGCACCATCCAATATTATGGAATGGAAATTGGTTCCTCTCTAGTAAGAAACGTGATCATAAACTAAACATCTCTGTCTTGAGGCATCCCATAGGAATTCCTCTGGAAACAGATCCCAGAACCTATCCCCCAGAGGAGGAATACATGTTTCTACACTTCTCCGTAATCAAGAAAAAGTCATGCCACATAATCTTTGAGATCTCTCAACTAATAAAAAAGTCCATGGATGGCCTTCTATAACATACCACTCCACAGTAAATGCATAAGTGTATCCACTGGGAGACAAAAAACATCCCCGATGTCGATAAAAATCAATAGAGGCTTGATACTCCCACAACCAATCCATACTAAATATCATGTCAAAACCTGAAATCTACAGAAAGAATAGATCCTATAGGAAATGAAATCCAAAAACATCTGAGGCTCAAACTTTAAACAACCTTATATACTCATCTTTCACACCCAAATGAGTATCACATGACTTAACTCCATATGCACATTCCATAGTTAGGACCGAAAATACTACGAACTGTGCAGAAATAAAAAAAATGGAGAACATGTTTCAAATAGATAATTTGAATGTGTGTAAGCTACAAGATTCATACCTTGAATGGTAAAATTTCCATTATCCCATCCTCCATGTGTAGATTAATCTACGTTTAGATGGAATGTCCCTCTATCATGAGATCCTGCCTGAGTACCCTACATTGCTCTTCCTTGATGGTACGAATGGTCTATCCTTAGAGTTCCAAGTACACTGCCTCTATAAATTTGACTTGAGGAGCTCCAAAAAACTACATGATATGGTGTAATAAATCCTTACGTTCACTCTACACTAATCTATTCCCTCCAACACTTTCTGTCTATTTTTGGTTCCTATAGAACATCTACCCATGGCCCATCATGCCATATTGTCTCTACTCAACATGTGGTCTGGAACACTGACTACACATTTTTACAATCATTCTTCACTAGTAGATTAAATATTTTCCTTAACCTGATAGACTATTTCTTTTTTCATGTTGGGATTTTCACCACTACCCTAGTGGAAGTTCTCAAAATGATTCTTTCTACTATCATAAGTCACCCCACTAGTTCACCCCATCAGAACTGCATGTCTGCTTGAGGAGTCCTTTTTGAGGATTCCATATGAGATGAGGGCATGCTTCTTTACCTCAGAGAACCTCTTCTTCCAAATGATGTATACCTGGTATCAGGCCTGCATACTCCATTACAGACATATTATCTTACATTAGACTCATAAAATCCAAAAGAATCACCTAAAAGTAGGATTCTATGTAGTAATTATCTAAGAGTTATTCTTGAAAACTCATCCACACCATTCCCTCTTCTTGCATGTTCTAATATAAGATATACCATCATCACTTTGCCTTTCCCTACAACATGTAGGATGCCAAAATAACATTCTATTAATATGGAGTCCCTAGATGTTCATTCATTGAATGTATAGAAACTATCCAAACTCATTTCCCTCTGGCCCCTCCCCTGTAATGTTTGTATGGTGTTGCAACTAAAACCCCCTTTTAAATTCCAACATACTTTGTGCGAACCACCACAAGTATCATTACTTCATCTTCATAAAATTATCAATGTTCTCACAGAACGAATCTTCACTATTATCCTACACCTTGGGGAAATTTTTTTCAAATATTGGGGATGCATTCTTGGCAAATCCTCATATTTCCCAACTAGCACAATCCATCATGGGGGGGTTTACCTACATTTCCTAAACAATAACTTTGTAGAATACAACCGTTAAACATTCATTATGTAAAAAAAATTATCATCACTTGACATAAAAAACAATTTACCATAAAATTCCCATTGGGATTATTTTTATCTATATCAATACAATTAACCATCATTCCAAAAGCGTTTGATAACACTGGGTCAATAACTCACATGCTCACAACCCCCTCCATTTATACTTTTTTATTACAATTTATGTATCCCAATTTACTCCAATAACATTATAACTAACATACTTGTATTTATTAATACTTATTATTTAATTATTACATATCATTAAAATTTTCTTTTTAATCATTTTTATCATCCATGTAGACATCATTTCACTATTTTCATGAAAAAAATTCATTATAATCATTATTTCCCTCACACTCAACCTTCTTGTGTGTCCATCTATGATGCATGTCACTTATGTTCATAAGAGCCTAGAATTATGAATGAATTCACATCCTCTGGTCAATTCATCCATGGGAAACATTCCACAAATCTATCACATCACATCGCATATGCATCACCCAATGGTGAAATATCATCAAATTTAATTACACACAATAAGAGAAAAAATTCCCTCCCATAGTTACTTGGATTCTACCATATAATTAGGTTAGATACTCCCAAAAATGATCTCTTTTACATGGATTGAAACAATATTAATATCACGCATACCATCCCTAAATAGTAATAAATAGAAAAGAACAAATATGATACCACATTATAGCATCATTGACCTGGGTGCCTCTAAATTGGTGCCCTGATTCAGGTCATCACATGACCCCAATCGTGCCTCCCTATATGCCATAGGTTTTTAACTAGCAGATATGGTCTAGATTATTCATCTCATAATATTGGACCCTATATACTAGTGTAATCCATTGTATAACACAATATAAAGAGCAGAAACAATAAAAACCCAATATTATGCATTGGAAAAGATCACCCAAATTAGGAATAGAAAACTAGTAATAGTAAATATTTCATGTCAGGCTACAATTCATTGCGAAAAAAACTCAAAATAAAGACAACAGTGGAATCCCCAAAATAGACAAGAATCTATTTTTCGAACCTCATACATTCATTTTCCATTTGTGGCTAAACTCCATGGCATAGAGCCATTTCCCTTGTCCTGAACTGCAAGAATAAAATCATCCCTTGTTCCTAATAGAGGCCCAAGCAGGGTGTGTGTACAACTCAGTAGACCAAAAACAAAAGATTCTACAAAATATCATACTGAACAAATAGTTCATGAATGTATAAATAAATGGGGGTAAAGTTAAAATAGTTTTGGTCAACTCGTTAACCTTTTTCTACATTTATATTACTATTATGATTATCATTACATGTTCATTGTGATCCTCATATCCTCATGCTATTCATAATCAACATATAATATATGAGTTAGACATTTACCATATTCACAAATGATTCATGACAGTTTTCACTGTGTATAAGATAAAAGGGTAAGTCCCTATCCTACTAGGAATGATCATAAAATATTATCACCACACATGAAATGGATACCCAGAATATTTATTTTTGTTAAATACAACCATTTGGGCATAAAGAATCAATTTGACACCCCAACCCATGCATTCCTGTGTAGGATAGAGCATTGTTCCAACCATAACTATGGGTGGAGCCTCGGTCCTTAATCCCACCTTCAATCAATGTACACACATATATATTATCCATTAACCAAATTTTACATATCATAACCAATATAACCATTAAATATAACAGACATTCTTTACAATGGTCAAAATATGATTCAATGTTAATCCATAACCCCCACCCAAAGCCATTTTTTGGTACATAACCCAATAACACTTTTTTCCCAGATTATCATCCTATTAACTGTATTCATACATCCACAAGCCATTATTCATCCTATGTGTTATCATTTCACATACACCCATATTCATTGGGTTTTCAAAATAATTTGTTGTCCATAATGCACAACACCTATTTTACTAAATTAACCAATTCATATTACTATGTGAAATTATCACTAAAGCTAGTATACAGCATATGCACATGAAAATAATTAATTTCCACTCTGATTCAATATTTATACATTATAATCAATTGTTATAAATTATTACAAGTAAACCATGTTCATACAAAGATATATAATATGTTCAGAAATTTATGGTGCACCCAATGGGTGGTCCCATAAAGGTCAAGTCATCTTACATATGTCTTATGTGGACAGTGATGATATCCATTAAACATCTTTACCCCCTGTAAAAAGAAATTAATCAAATGATTAATATCTAAAAAGGGTTTGATAATAAAATAAACCCAAGAATACACAAATATAAAAATAAAACATTGGGGTATAACTTGAGGACCACAATACTTGGATCTATTGAAATATGCATACCAAATATTGACCTTTGATCCCAATTCAACTCCCCATTGAAGCCTAAACCAATATATCACTAGAAAATAACGTTATGTGAGAATTGAATGGAGATAATGAAAGAATATGACCCGTAAACCAAAAAATATAATCTATTTGAAGAATCATCCATACCTGTATCTTCATTCCAAACCTGATTTCATTGAAAATAGACTAGGATAGAAGGATAATCACCTCTTAGATGATATCTAATGTGTGGCTCATCACTAGGGTTAAATGGAGTAAGAAAGAGAAAAATCATGAGTTGGGGTTTAGAAACATAAAGTTGATATTTTTTAAATTTTACCACATTACTAGGGTTCTGGTTTACAATCACTACTTTCCAAAATGTGCGCAAATTATGCGAGAGCTACTGTCCCATCATTCCCCTTTCTCACGGTTTCCTAGGAATTCTGCACTATTAAGTTAACAGTGTGATAATCATGTGAAAGATACTATCCAAGGTTGCATAGTCACCTGGGATGATCCACATAGTTTCCACTCAACATGTAAAAAATCTTCTACATGCCCAAAAATTCAGTTTCACTCCATTTTCAAGTCACGAACACCCAAAATACCCACCATGCCTTCACATGAACATTGGGGAATTATTATTTGACAAAAATGGACATAAAATATAATACGATAAAATAAATAATATATGAAACATTACTAATATTAAATATTATCATAGTGTTTATATTTTTTTATAATATCAATTTCGAGATTATCTCAATCACCTCAATAAAAATTATGTTGATTATTCTGTGAGAAAATAGTAGAAAATTAGTTTGAATTTGACGATATTAACACCTTAATTTTTTAAAAACATACACATGAGTGGGGAGTAAGGTCATTCCATAAAAATATTGATTCATGTGATAGAAAATTTACGAAATTGTAAAAATTGATTAAGGGGAGGAGAAATGGGAAGCTACATTCATTGAATTTTTTTAGTTAATATATGAACATTATCATTAGTTTCCTTGTTTAATATCCACAACCTGAACCCCTAGTGATCCTGAGATTGCAATAAAATATTAGCATCATCAGATAATCTCATGAATTCCTTGGATGACCAGCACATGAATTCAATATTGATATGAAAAACTGGGAAACGTTCATATAACCCAGTCACATGAACCCTTTAAAATATTTTGATCACATAAACCCGTGTAAGGTTTGCTATATATGATGTGTTTCCATGAAAATAATTTCAACCCATGTACATTCACAAACCTTTTCATTGAAACCCAAAAGATGTGAGTCATCAAAATAATCCCTTATTCATGGACTTATCCTGACATGAATTCCATTACCCATATGGTAATGTATTTATCCCTTGGACATGAATCATTGACCATTGGATATGACATATTTATCAGATGTGTGATACTAGACATGTTTGAGAGACCAAGAAATTTTAATTTTTTAACACCATTAATACTCATGTGTACTCACTGGTCTCATGATTACTTCATATGTCCATCAACATTCCAACCTTGATCACATTAAATGTAACAGCCCAAGATTTTATAAAAAAATATATTCTTTTTAATTTTATTAATGTCTTGTGTTGTACGCTACACCAAAAGGAGCTTTCACAACACACATCCTTGACTTGCCTTGCATTACACGCAATCGCGACCTTCCTCGATAGCGTGTGTAGTACGCAATACCAAGTTTCACTAAACAACGATATGCTATAAAAATATTATTAAAACTAGCCGTTATGAATAGTAATAACCACTTTTTGAAATCCAGTAAATCTTATTTTTCAAAATGAACTTTATTTTTGGATTCGGAGTATCGAATTTATCCTAAGGTGAAATTTTGGTACCTTTCGGATAACTTTCATATTCTGATGAATAGTGAAAATTACTAAATTATAATTAAAAACAACTTTTTTAATCGAAATAATTAATAGTGATAAATCATTAATTTGAGTGGTTTTAAAGTATATTTAGAATATATTTTTACAATTTAATACAATGTTGGTCATTGGATGTAATTTCACATTTAAACTAGACATAAACAAGTGTCAATCTTTTGATAGATATTGTTTCTTAAAAACACGCTATTTGTTTTAACAAGCGGGATTTAATTATAAAATTAATTAATGCAACTTTTATGTTATGAATTTGGTAAAATAGACTTCATTTTTGAATTCGGAATATGAAATATAGCTTGGGATGAAATTTTGGCATTGTTCTGAAAAACATCAATTTTTGATGAATAGTGAAACTACTAAGTGGTAGGTTAAAAACTGAATTTTGCATAAAACTTAATTTTACCGATTCTGTGAATGGAATTTCAAAAATACGAGAGACACGGTTAATATCAAGGACTAAAATGTGGTTCAATGAGATGAAAATAATTTTTTGGTGAATAGTAACTTTTTACTTTTTTTACCGCGGTTAATAGTAAATAGGGTAACTAAGGGTAAATATGATATTACTATTACCCTAACACATGTCCTAATTCTATTGGACAAGTGTAATTCGACCAAAAACAAACTTAGGAATAAAATATGACCATTTAGGCCCACTTGGATTAGATTAGGACATTTATTATTAATTTATTTAAAGAAAGGTTAAAATAGTTAAAATCAAAGTTTAATAAGTAAATAATTTTTAATATGGGGTTATACATAAGATAAATTCGATTGTAAATATTCATTAGAAAGCTAAAAAGATTTCCTACATGATGATATTTTATTTGTAATTTTTAGACATAAAATAATTTAATTTATTTATGACACAACGATGATGCAGTAATTATATTATTAATGAAATATTGACATAATTGATGTTATAAACACCAAAATAAATGTAATTTGAGATTTTTTATGAATTCCACTAATTTTCTAGGTTACTATGATATATTAATGTTGATTTAATTAACTCTTTTCGAACATTTAATTCTTTTATGACTCTCACAAAAATCATATATCAAATAGTGTCAAAATTGACACAAAATAGTTTTTAAATCAAATATTATATTATTAATTGTTATTTTATTCCTAAAAATCTAAGGTTCGGCCAAATGACTTAGATAAGTATATATATATTAATAATAAACAATTTGGGGTTCGTTTGGCATGTTATAGTAAGTGTATTAACCATATAGTGAAAGAAAACAAAAAGACATGGTAAAAGTTAAATTATTTAACTTAGAGTTAAATCTAATTGATAAGGTTAAAATAATATCCTAAACTTGTCTAAATTCTATTGGTTGATAGGATTTCGATCCATCCCCACTTTAGCTTCGAAATAAGACCCTTTGGAACCATTATAAACCGATTTTGACTTTAATATAAAATAATATTTTGAGATATTCCTAAGGTGCCCCTCTCCTCCCCTATAAAAGGACACCTCCTCCCCCTCCTCCTCACACCAATTTGAGCACTCAAGCTCGGCCAACCCCTGCCAATTTCTCCTCTCCACTTCCCTAGCAACATCCTAGAGGTTCTGGTCTTCCTCCAAGACCAATTTTAGTGCCCTAAGAGGAGGTCTCAAAGAGGCACTTCAAAGAAGAGGTAATTACCGTTACCAATTCTTTCATCTTTATTTCTTCTTCCACTTCTTCTTCTTAGGTTGTTTCATTATGAAGTAATAACATCAGTATCACTCATATACTGATATGTTATTATAAGTATGAAACAAACCTATTTCACCATCTATCCATCCTACGGAAAAAGAAATCACCGCGCGTGCGTACGTACGGAATACCGTCTCCACGCCGTGGTGTAATCTATTTTCCACCACCACCTTACATGGATGGGTATAATGGTGTAAAGAATAACTATACATAGTTATTACAACATCATATTGATTCTGATATATTGTATAATCCACTCCAATTCAATTCAATATTTATAGAAATGATATCATCGCTCGTGCGTACGTACGGAATACCGTCTCCACGACGCGATGAGATTCATTCTCCATGTTAACCATTTAAGAATGATTATAAAGTATATATAAGAAATAATAATGAAATATATGACATTATAAATC
This sequence comes from Viscum album, assembly GCA_963277665.1. NCBI lineage: Eukaryota > Viridiplantae > Streptophyta > Magnoliopsida > Santalales > Viscaceae > Viscum > Viscum album. The sequence continues at coordinate 142,831,093 of OY728133.1, read as the reverse complement.
TACTGGATCTATGTATATATATATATATGTATGTAATATACTTACTTCCATTTCAAGACAATAAGGAAAGTAAAACAGCGTTCATGCGTACGTACGGACTACCGTCTCCATGAACGGTGTTTTTCATTTTATTTATCTATCTATTATATATATATACTGAATATATATGATATATAAATCATATTTTATATTCTGTAAGTAAGTAAATCATGATATAAGTAATAATGATGTCAAGAACAACAAGTCAAAACACCTACGATAAATGAAACGATTTTACCCAAAACGCTTCTTTAACATGGAATTTACAAAAGAACGGGTAATATAATGTCATAAGTGAACCATATATGATATCATAACAATGAATATGATTCTGTAATAAGTCAATAACATGATTTAAATCATTATACAGGAGGTTCGGACACTTACAAAGCAAGTCGGACCTAAGGTAAGGGAAATATCACAATCACATTTTTATCCGAGATTGTTTATTCGTAAGTATTTACTGGGGTGTATTTTATCATCCACATCCATGTTCCTTCAATATGTAATATTGTTTCCATCCACTTACAATAGTTTAAATCCAATTTTACTCTTCGGTGAGTTTTTAGTAAAGAATATGAAAGGAATCTTTTGTCGCTTTTTCATACGAGGTACTTTTTGACTTTTCCGACAAAAGTACGAAGAATGTTTTTTTTAACTTATACGGCACGAACGGATTTTTACGGTTTTATAAAGCCTTATTTTCATGAACTTTCCTCCAAAATATTTCATGAATATTTTCAATAAAATCTTTTTCTTTTAAAATTGCATGATGTTTAGTGAAAAGAAATTGATTTTGAAGAAGAAAGGATATTTTCCTCCAGAATTCAATTCAATTGTTTTATCAAAATTATTTTCCATCTAAGATAATAAAGGGTTCTGTTTCTATCCATATTTTTACATTGGTTTGACTATGTTGTGATGGAATTATGTTTATGAATTCCTTTATCTTATATGAATTGATTTATGATGTCATGATGTTTCAAGAATCCCATTTTTATTACATGGGTTATGCAATGATGTATGATTTATGATTTTGTGGCACACATAAGAAAGGATTCATTAAGAGATGGGTGGGACCTATATCTCCCTCCAATGCATTGGGTAAAGATTTCATATCTCATGAGATAGACATGGCTGGAATGGTAGGTTATACCGGTTCAGTGAAACAGGACTGAAACGAGGATTACTCGATTCAGAAAGGGACTTTGTCCACTAAGATAGTCTTGGCAATGAGTCTTGACTAACAAGAAATGATTATCTATGATTATGTGTGTATGCCACAATGAGTAATGTTTTAAGTTATGATTTCATTTCACTACCATGATTTATCCCATGTTATGAAATTATGCTCTCTTTTGCAGGTTATGATTTCCAAAATGTTATGTTCTTATGAATACGATGTGATTGATATTTCTTTTGTTTACCCTTACTGAGCATTTGAGCTCACCCTTTTATGTTTTCTTTTCCCCAGGATATAAAGAAAGGTTTTAGGTAAAAAAAAAAGGAAGATCTTTATGGGAGATGTTGAAGATCTTTCACCACGATTAGAAGATTTTATTCCGAGTTTCCAAAGACACTAAACTATTACGATCCTTGTGTGTGTGTTTTTGTTATGTACTAAGTATTCCGCAAATGTAATGTAATGTCCATGTACGTCAGGATACGGGTCTCTACAGTTGGTATCAGAGGAAAGGTTTAGTCAACCTTTGGAAACTAGGATGCGAAAACGTTAGTGAGATCCCTAGAGATATTTCTAAGGTATGTCTAGGGATGCCCCTAAGGATAAGTATACGTATAGGATATAGTTATAGAACTATGGTAACAATATTAGATTAAACCAAAGATGATAGATATTTAAGTTACTCCCCCTTTATTACGATTTTTTCATCTAACACTATTCTGTTTGGGTTTTAGAAAATGGCTGGAAACAAGATGATTCACAATAATGGAGGATATGATGGAATGATATTCTTCATGAGCAACCAACTGAAATGGGATTTGGATGTCCAAACATCATTATTATGCCGAATCAGCAATCTCACAACATGATCAATAAAGTAAAATTTGGTATGTTTCCTGACTCGATTAATAAGAGAAAGATGGAGTTCCATGATGATCATAGAGGAAAGAAAGTTCAATTTCCCCTATGTAAATCATGTGGGAAGAGGCATCAAGGAGAATGTTTCAAGGGAACTGGAAGATGCTTTGGGTGTGGAAAAGAAGGACACAAAGCAAGTAAGTGCAAAGGAAAAGGGTCGGTTAACACCATGGATGAGGATAATGGTATTGCTACGACATCAAAAATGGTTAAGTGTTTTAAATGTGGAATGTATGGGCATTATGCAAACAAATGCCCTAAGGGAAAGACTCATGAAGAGAATCAGTATAGTCATATGGGTAGTATTTATGTGGATGATGATGAAGAGACTACAAATGATATGTGAGATGAAAGAATTTTTGAAGCTCGGTCAATGGTTTGAGAATGTAGTGGCATGATTACATGTTTATCATGTGTAATTTTGGAATAAAGAGACATCTATGGATTGTTACACTGTTGTATTTCCTTGTGTTTTGAAAGTATATGATTAATGTTACCAGTATCCATGAAAGGTTATTCAGATATTTTTGGAATGTAGATGATATGTGCATAATGAAGGGATAAGGGGAAAATGAAATGTTTGACAGTATTCATGAGCTCATGATTGATATAAGGACTAAGTGATATCATGGTTTGAGTATATAGAATTTTGAGGATTTTGGTATGTGGAAAGTGTTAACTTTTAACTGCATTCAAGTTTTCACTAAGGTTCAATGGGTATTCAAGAGAGTACAAGATTAAGGCCTTTGAATGTTTGGAATGTGACCAACAAGATATATCTTATGATATATGGGGATCAACGATGGTATTAAATCTCTGGTAATCGTTTTCACTATATTATGAGAATGGACTGCAGTATTATGGATAAGCCTAAAGATTAGAATGGATTATGTTAGACATAAGTTAGTATTGTTTAAGGATAGAAGTTTTTTCCGATATTATTGATGGGATGTTATAGTAATATAGTTTTAGAAAAAGGGACAACCTGCAGTACGGGCGACAGCCCATCGCGTCGGACAAGGTCGTAGGAATCGAACCCACAACCGAAGTGCGACTGGCCTTTATCGCCTACCACTGGCCTACAGGAAGTCCCTGTTTAGTAGAAACTAGTTTTATTAAATTAAGCAGTATGATATATGAAGTATAAGTCCATTTAGGAACTATATATGATTAATCTTACTATAGAATGACTTATGTATATTTAATAACTTTTGATTACCTTTTGTTTGAGACAGATGGAATGACCCGTCATTCTATCACATGATCTGCTAACACTTCACGAATAACAAATTCAAGAGATGAAGTGGAAATTGTTCAAGGCACGAACAACAGTGATATTGTATCAAAATAAAGTAAGTATTTATTCTAATTCAAATTTTCAACTTTAGGGAAATGATCTTGAAAACCAAAAATGTTGTCCTAGTGATCTTATACCTGATGAATCAGATGGTACCTTAGATCGTCACAAATTTATGGATTTGTGATTACTGGCTTTTCCATAGCCATGTTCTCTACCACTCTCCATCAGAACATGATGGTTAGATTTCTCTTCCATATCCATATTTTTACCTATGTGGAAACCCAGCGATTAGTTTATTTGGGTAATCGTTACATTTCATACTTTAGTTTTTAAAGCCGAGTTTTTGTATTCCTTTTTACGATGTGGGATTCTATTAAAGAATCTTTCGAATAGTAAACCATTTATAACCCCGACGAATTTCGAGGGCGAAATTCATTTTAAGGGGGGTAGAATGTAACAGCCCAAGATTTTATAAAAAAATATATTCTTTTTAATTTTATTAATGTCTTGTGTTGTACGCTACACCAAAAGGAGCTTTCACAACACACATCCTTGACTTGCCTTGCATTACACGCAATCGCGACCTTCCTCGATAGCGTGTGTAGTACGCAATACCGAGTTTCACTAAACAACGATATGCTATAAAAATATTATTAAAACTAGCCGTTATGAATAGTAGTAACCACTTTTTGAAATCCAGTAAATCTTATTTTTCAAAATGAACTTTATTTTTGGATTCGGAGTATCGAATTTAGCCTAAGGTGAAATTTTGGTACCTTTCGGATAACTTTCATATTCTGATGAATAGTGAAAATTACTAAATTATAATTAAAAACAACTTTTTTAATCGAAATAATTAATAGTGATAAATCATTAATTTGAGTGGTTTTAAAGTATATTTAGAATATATTTTTACAATTTAATACAATGTTGGTCATTGGATGTAATTTCACATTTAAACTAGACATAAACAAGTGTCAATCTTTTGATAGATATTGTTTCTTAAAAACACGCTATTTGTTTTAACAAGCGGGATTTAATTATAAAATTAATTAATGCAACTTTTATGTTATGAATTTGGTAAAATAGACTTCATTTTTGAATTCGGAATATGAAATATAGCATGGGATGAAATTTTGGCATTGTTCTGAAAAACATCAATTTTTGATGAATAGTGAAACTACTAAGTGGTAGGTTAAAAACTGAATTTTGCATAAAACTTAATTTTACCGATTCTGTGAATGGAATTTCAAAAATACGAGAGACACGGTTAATATCAAGGACTAAAATGTGGTTCAATGAGATGAAAATAATTTTTTGGTGAATAGTAACTTTTTACTTTTTTTACCGCGGTTAATAGTAAATAGGGTAACTAAGGGTAAATATGATATTACTATTACCCTAACACATGTCCTAATTCTATTGGACAAGTGTAATTCGACCGAAAACAAACTTAGGAATAAAATATGACCATTTAGGCCCACTTGGATTAGATTAGGACATTTATTATTAATTTATTTAAAGAAAGGTTAAAATAGTTAAAATCAAAGTTTAATAAGTAAATAATTTTTAATATGGGGTTATACATAAGATAAATTCGATTGTAAATATTCATTAGAAAGCTAAAAAGATTTCCTACATGATGATATTTTATTTGTAATTTTTAGACATAAAATAATTTAATTTATTTATGACACAACGATGATGCAGTAATTATATTATTAATGAAATATTGACATAATTGATGTTATAAACACCAAAATAAATGTAATTTGAGATTTTTTATGAATTCCACTAATTTTCTAGGTTACTATGATATATTAATGTTGATTTAATTAACTTTTTTCGAACATTTAATTCTTTTATGACTCTCACAAAAATCATATATCAAATAGTGTCAAAATTGACACAAAATAGTTTTTAAATCAAATATTATATTATTAATTGTTATTTTATTCCTAAAAATCTAAGGTTCGGCCAAATGACTTAGATAAGTATATATATATTAATAATAAACAATTTGGGGTTCGTTTGGCATGTTATAGTAAGTGTATTAACCATATAGTGAAAGAAAACAAAAAGACATGGTAAAAGTTAAATTATTTAACTTAGAGTTAAATCTAATTGATAAGGGTAAAATAATATCCTAAACTTGTCTAAATTCTATTGGTTGATAGGATTTCGACCCATACCCACTTTAGCTTCGAAATAAGACCCTTTGGAACCATTATAAACCTATTTTGACTTTAATATAAAATAATATTTTGAGATATTCCTAAGGTGCCCCTCTCCTCCCCTATAAAAGGACACCTCCTCCCCCTCCTCCTCACACAAATTTGAGCACTCAAGCTCGGCCAACCCCTGACAATTTCTCCTCTCCACTTCCCTAGCAACATCCTAGAGGTTCTGGTCTTCCTCCAAGACCAATTTTAGTGCCCTAAGAGGAGGTCTCAAAGAGGCACTTCAAAGAAGAGGTAATTACCGTTACCAATTCTTTCATCTTTATTTCTTCTTCCACTTCTTCTTCTTAGGTTGTTTCATTATGAAGTAATAACATCAGTATCACTCATATACTGATATGTTATTATAAGTATGAAACAAACCTATTTCACCATCTATCCATCCTACGGAAAAAGAAATCATCGCGCGTGCGTACGTACGGAATACCGTCTCCACGCCGTGGTGTAATCTATTTTCCACCACCACCTTACATGGATGGGTATAATGGTGTAAAGAATAACTATACATAGTTATTACAACATCATATTGATTCTGATATATTGTATAATCCACTCCAATTCAATTCAATATTTATAGAAATGATATCATCGCTCGTGCGTACGTACGGAATACCGTCTCCACGACGCGATGAGATTCATTCTCCATGTTAACCATTTAAGAATGATTATAAAGTATATATAAGAAATAATAATGAAATATATGACATTATAAATCTACTGGATCTATGTATATATATATATATGTATGTAATATACTTACTTCCATTTCAAGACAATAAGGAAAGTAAAACAGCGTTCATGCGTACGTACGGACTACCGTCTCCATGAACGGTGTTTTTCATTTTATTTATCTATCTATTATATATATATATACTGAATATATATGATATATAAATCATATTTTATATTCTGGAAGTAAGTAAATCATGATATAAGTAATAATGATGTCAAGAACAACAAGTCAAAACACCTACGATAAATGAAACGATTTTACCCAAAACGCTTCTTTAACATGGAATTTACAAAAGAACGGGTAATATAATGTAATAAGTGAACCATATATGATATCATAACAATGAATATGATTCTGTAATAAGTCAATAACATGATTTAAATCATTATACAGGAGGTTCGGACACTTACAAAGCAAGTCGGACCTAAGGTAAGGGAAATATCACAATCTCATTTTTATCCGAGATTGTTTATTCGTAAGTATTTACTGGGGTGTATTTTATCATCCACATCCATGTTCCTTAAATATGTAATATTGTTTCCATCCACTTACAATAGTTTAAATCCAATTTTACTCTTCGGTGAGTTTTTAGTCAAGAATATGAAAGGAATCTTTTGTCGCTTTTTCATACGAGGTACTTTTTGACTTTTCCGACAAAAGTACGAAGAATGTTTTTTTTAACTTATACGGCACGAACGGATTTTTACGGTTTTATAAATCCTTATTTTCATGAACCTTCCTCCAAAATATTTCATGAATATTTTCAATAAAATCTTTTTCTTTTAAAATTGCATGATGTTTAGTGAAAAGAAATTGATTTTGAAGAAGAAAGGATATTTTCCTCCAGAATTCAATTCAATTGTTTTATCAAAATTATTTTCCATCTAAGATAATAAAGGGTTCTGTTTCTATCCATATTTTTACATTGGTTTGACTATGTTGTGATGGAATTATGTTTATGAATTCCTTTATCTTATATGAATTGATTTATGATGTCATGATGTTTCAAGAATCCCATTTTTATTACATGGGTTATGCAATGATGTATGATTTATGATTTTGTGGCACACATAAGAAAGGATTCATTAAGAGATGGGTGGGACCTATATCTCCCTCCAATGCATTGGGTAAAGATTTCATATCTCATGAGATAGACATGGCTGGAATGGTAGGTTATACCGGTTCAGTGAAACAGGACTGAAACGAGGATTACTCGATTCAGAAAGGGACTTTGTCCACTAAGATAGTCTTGGCAATGAGTCTTGACTAACAAGAAATGATTATCTATGATTATGTGTGTATGACACAATGAGTAATGTTTTAAGTTATGATTTCATTTCACTACCATGATTTATCCCATGTTATGAAATTATGCTCTCTTTTGCAGGTTATGATTTCCAAAATGTTATGTTCTTATGAATACGATGTGATTGATATTTCTTTTGTTTACCCTTACTGAGCATTTGAGCTCACCCTTTTATGTTTTCTTTTCCCCAGGATATAAAGAAAGGTTTTAGGTAAAAAAAGGAAGATCTTTATGGGAGATGTTGAAGATCTTTCACCACGATTAGAAGATTTTATTCCGAGTTTCCAAAGACACTAAACTATTACGATCCTTGTGTGTGTGTTTTTGTTATGTACTAAGTATTCCGCAAATGTAATGTAATGTCCATGTACATCAGGATACGGGTCTCTACATTAAATGCACTAGACATATCATCTTTTGTTATGTGATGATCAGTTGACATGATACCTTTGATCATTGGAAACACCTTGGAAATGTAAACTTATAACATGGGAAGCACCATGGGCATGTAAAATAAATCATGTGAAGCGCTTGTGAAATTTTATGTAGGCCTATTAGAAATATGAGGTAGAAACCCTGGACATTAAAGAATACACCCTTGGATATTCATCATTGTTCAAAAGATATACATGGTCATATTCTACGTTAACCCCTGACCATGAACCACCATTTTATTAATCCATTTACTATGGAGTTTTCATTAATGGGTTAGGGTTACAAAATCATGTAACCATATTTTTGAAATGCTCTAAAAAGGGCCGTACATTATGACATACGAATTAAATCGACCTTTATAACCATCATCTAAATTTATCCATCATATAATAGGAAATTATTACGCAACATTGGAATCAATCCAACAATGAGTCCAAATATTTTTTTGAACCCCAAGGATAATAACAATGACTTCAAGCATAATCACATATCACCACCCATCATAGGGTTGTGATTTAATAAACATCAATGAATCTAATTATTAATTAATAAAGAATATGTATAACACATATCTAAGGCCTGAGTCCTAATATATATCCACCCATTTATATGTTTGTCTATTTTTAAAATACTTTTAAATCATTGGTATAAATTATCCAATAAATTTACCAATTTAAATATTCATTATCATATGTTAAACATGTTTATAACTTGGAACCCTATTATTTTTTATCCCCGATAATTCCCTCATGTACCTTAAACACTTCCCCAAGATATAGAGAAAATAAAATGTAAATAATATTATTAGTTTTATAAATATTATATTTTGGATAGGTACATATTTACTAAGATACATACCATGTTATCAATGAGATGGTTAATCATACCACAATATATAATACAACAATGCTTGAGCCCCATAAAAATTTTCTATCATGAAGTGTTTCTAATCATCAATAATCTATTTTTTATCATTAATATAATGAATCATGTGATATTAGGTCAGAGTGATTATAATACCAGTAGTATGATTTAGATTCCCCTTGATTTTTCAATTCATTATTATATGTTCCTAATTATATTTCATCTTCACTCAAAGGGTCATTCTCATGGTGTGGTTGTGGATGGTTTCATGGAATGCTTATCTCTTATTAAAAGCCACTATTGTGACAACATATTGGATGAAAATCTACATTCGTAAAATAATATAGGCTCTGATTTCATTTTAATAGGATATTTAGAATTCCTCCATATGGAATACACATTATATGTACATCATTAATGCATAATGTAATACATTTTGTGTATTCCTTTAATTTGACTATAAACTATGTCAAATTAAGTATGTGGGTCTGGATTCAAATTTCAACACCATACGTAGGACTCCATATAGAGGTTAGATCACTTATACATGAAACAACTACCTCCATAGATTGGGATAAAATATAAAAATCCAAAGAATTATTAGAATCTATTGCATCATAAATATATTATTGAGTGATAAAGATCATGTAGTACACCAAATACTTTACATTAATAAATATCTTTGATCATGTAATTTTAAAAAGGGTAACTACTCTCATATTGGGTTTTGGGAAGGAATCCCCATCATATATTAAATCAACATGAGAGTCACAAATTAGGAAATATTTATTTATAAATGAGTTTGATGATCCAATTCCGCCATCTTCTCTAATAATGTGCACTCCTAAGATTCACTATGTTTGAAACAAAACAATTGAACACCTACAATTGGATTGTAGGAACAAGAATCATTAAATATTGGGAAATTAGTGGTTGTTTTTGTTAGTGATAAAAAAATGGTAATTTATATTCTTTCTTTTTTATACCACACTCAATCACCCAAAATCTGGAATTTTTAGAAAAAATATGGTGAAACCGACATGAATTATATTAAATATACCATCCCTTACATGGAATAGAATGAATAGATATAGAAAATCTAATGGTATAATTTTTTACATATTTTATAGGAAACAATATGGTGTACCTGAGTTTAAATCTATTTAATAATTCAACACTATCATGTGTATAAAAGTTTATATTCTCCATTTCCCATAAAAATATTATTCATCACATTTTCCACGCAAATAAAATGGTGAGCTTGAGATAAAATATTTTATATATGTTTAACCTATCATAATAAATGAGACCAGCTCATTATCATTTAATAGTGAATTAAATTGGTTGGCGATGAACTTCTATATATGAAGTAATAATTAAAATGTGTCTTGTTTCCTCCAAATGCCTCTAAAAACATAATAAAATCTAAATAGAATAAATTAATGTCTAAATATATTTTTATATAATTAGAAAATTTTAAAATATAAGTGTAAAGCCTCCTTTATATTTGATGTCATATCTACCACATCAGTATTATGCATCATCCACGATTTAATAATTAGTTTTGACTACATAATGTACTCTTTCATCAAATAAAAAAATTCATTGGATCTTCATTAACATCATAGTTTTATATAACCATTTAAATGGACCAATACTATCCCAGGTGGTGAATTTTTAGGACTTGTAGTTGATTTATTATCATAAGGAATCATTCAAACTATATTTCAAACAATTGGACGCAACACATGTTCCCACATTTAACAGTTTTGGCTAATTATCCTTAAAGATGTGAAGAATTATCATTTCCTATATCATTGAAGAGGATGAAGAAAATTAAATTATCAAATTAACCACTTCTGATGTTCCTCGGTGGGCCCATATCCATTCCAATCATCATCATTGTCATATGAAAACAATTTCATATGGATCTTTAATAGATTTTTTTCCTTCCCCAATAACACAATCATCAGAATCTAATTTGAGAAAATACCAATGGTTTCTAAATAATGATGTTACAGAATAGTTTTATAACAATGTTATCGCCAATGTATATGAGGACCATTTGTGTATCATGAACGTGAACCCAAACAAATCATAGTTCATCTATAACCTGGAACATAAAACAACACAAAAATTGGACATGGATATTATGAAATCCTAAGGAGACCCTTATCCACCAGAAGGAGACATATTTTTATTATATAGAACCCTGATATTATATTCATTATTTTAACTGACCAGAAAATGATAAAATGGTATCCCACACTCTAAAGGTTAAAACACATTTAAACTAACCAAATAGTACATTGGTCATTATCCCACTATAGGACACCTCAATAACTGAGTGATCAAAATAGATATTCTATTGAATAAAATAACTTCAATACATATAACCCTATAAATTTAATATTAAAATAAATATTATGAATTTTCATGCCATCATGAGGATCATACTAATTATTATAATAATTCTATCATTGTCCAATCATCCATGTCAAAATTGGTTCTCTAACATTCACACCCATGCATACGGAAAGAATGGCATGGTGATTGGTTTCATGATTCTACAAAAGGCACTAACCACACTATTAAACCATTAAAATGCATTATCAGTGAGAATATACCCAATGTAAATAAATAATTTATTATCTAGATTCCACAATGAGAATCCAATCATCATCCACCCACCAAATAAATAACAATGGAATGGGTGTTTTGATGAATTATGCTAGATAACCTCGTAAGGAATGTCAATAGTTTTTTCTGGATGAATATGTTATCTATATATAAATAGAGAATTAGGATCTCTAGGAAATTATTTTTTAAATATTCAAGGGTTGTTTTTCATATAAATAAATACTATAATATTCATAGGTTTCCCTATTTATAGTGACGTTCCTTAGAATACAAGTATATGAAATTTTTTATATTATTCATTTAATCATCTTGTAATAACCAAACATCGATCCAACTCATGTCATCAAACCAGTATTACAGAATTTTCATATTATCCTGACCCCAATCCTTGAGAGATAATGAAATTCCATTTTTACACACCCTAGTGGGTGGTCCCTAGATACCATCCAACCCCAGCAGTTTCCCCATACCATATAATTATTTTGGGTTCCTTCGATCATTGGGAAGAGTCTAACTCATCCAAGGACCCCAATGCTTCAACAACTACATTCAATCTAATAAATAAAAATGATCAATTTCATGATATCCAAGCACATCCATATACCCATCATAGTATAGTTATATGAAACATGTATAGGGGAAGTAGAATTGTAACCCACCTCATGATAGAATCCTTGGAATAGTATATTATTTCCTTATAAAATATATCCCTAGGTAAATTGACAATTCAATAGGGAATGATTTTATAGTAGTTAAAAAAAATAAAAAATATAATAGGGAGGGGTTTATATGAAATGATAATAACATCCCATACCACTGATGTCATGGGTATAAGGAAAATAGTTTTTCTATACTTAAAGTATAACATTATAAAAACAATGATTAGTGGATGTTTATACCACTAACACATGAATCCAAACTCCAAAACTGTGAAAACAATTAATTGGATATACTATTTTTTCTACATAACATGAACCACATTTATAATAGTGACGAATGACCATCCCTCAAATCTATATCAATCGTGGTATATTTCATTATGACTATGTATAAAACCATAACCTTCTTATGTTTAGTAGAACAGGAATATTTTGAGATCCTATGTGCCATGATAACATGGGATGAAACCATGAATTACCACATGAATCAATATAATTATCAACCAATCATAGGTAATATGATTGAAGGATACATTTTCATAAAAACATTTCTAGTATAATAGGTAAATGGAATATTGATAGTGATATAGGATCCAAAAACTCATGCAACAAGAAAAAGAGTCATCAAAGATCATTATGAAATTCCACCATCCTAACAAGTTGTGGAAAAATTGTTTCATTGTTTAATGACATTAAACTAAAAAATAACGTCATAATTTCATAATGATAATCAATATTATAATTCCCTAATCATTTTAATTTAAATTACATGACAATTTCATAGTCATAGGATATGATACTGGACAAAAATATCATTTAAACATTATGAATGAAGAATTGGACAACACCATTACTTTATGTTGTGAAACTACATGGAACATATCCTTATTAAAAGTTAATAAAAATCCATTTTATGGAGATATTGTATGTATCTTGTGGAAAATATAGTGGTCTAGATAGACCACATATATGATATAATATTGATCCCAAAATATCATCAAACCAAAAATGGAAATAATGTTCATACTAAGGGAATTAACAGATATTTCACCTCGGAATACACTCATATATTAGAATAAAGGAAATATCACTAAATGGGAAATGTAGTATACTAGAGGTTGTATAATAATTATGCAGCCTAAAATAAAAAACCATCTGTCATATTCCTAAAATAATCAGTGAGAGGGCTCATATCATATCTCTCCAAATCAAAGTCTGTTATCATATCCAGGACGTGTGTATGGGTTAGGAACATATACACTCCACCTTCAATAATACCGTCAATGAATTTTTAGTGAATTAGGAGGACATGGGGGGGTAACACATTCACACATCATTCAAATACATCAACCAACATATCCATTTAACTGAAATTATGTTGGCATAAATTTCTTCTAAAAACATTCTAAAGTGATAATAATTTTTTTACAGTGATATCATAGCTCCACCAATACATTTTGGGTATTTAATGAGAACATCTACACATTCCAATCCCAATATCTAGAGCATCCTATTGGCATGATTACCATGAATTTGTATCTAATATGGAGAATGTGAATATTACTAGTCATATTCAAGATGTGAATCATCATATTCAAGTAAAGATAATGTCATAGGACTTATCTCATACCACCATTTTAACAAGTGTGCATCAAATTAGTGTGAAATTCACCACATTATAGGAGTGCATTCCATTCAATAAAAGACTGTTACATACTACGAATACCCAAGACTGGTCTCATAGACCAACTCCAATAAAAGACCTTCAAAATTTTATAGATATTTATAAATTGTACACACATATTCCATCCAATGAATCATCTCAATATAATCATTAACCGTAATGTAAAAGGATCACATCTATTTTATTATTGACAAAAGAATCCACTCCTGTAATTTACAGGGAATACATGTTGGGTAAGAAATTACAACATCCATTTTATAAATATTGTGATATATATTGATGGGTAATGAACATTTAATCCATTTATATATACTTTCTTCAATATAGGTTGACCAAAATATCCTAAAAACCACCTCGATGGAGGGTCATAATCTTGTACAAAATTAAATTTTTCTAAAACATACATAATTAGATTAACATTAGAATGTTTACATCCTAATAGAACTCGAAATGTATTAATATATTTCTTAAACATCATTCAACCAACTCTCATTCATATTCTACCACTAAAAGAAGTTCAATATATTTCGGGAATGACACATACTTGGTTGTACATTATATCAATGCTTAATTTTAGTGTTAATGAGACTATACAGACACATATAAGTAAATCCATATTGGTAAAAATACTTTTCGATATATTAATATTTCAGTAGACCCATTATTTTACTCCTCATCATAATATAGAGAATGATTATAAGATAAATATTATGGAATTCATTTATTGAAAACGTTCACCTTATAATATCCCCCTAGAAAACTAAATCATCAAATTTTTTCTGCAACTATCATATAGAGTTAATCTAAAAACAACATTGATAACTTTATATCATACCTCATCATATATAAGTACCACATCACCCTGGTCAGTATAAGACCAAGAGAATAATCCACTATGTTCTAACTAGGTTGAGGTGATTAACATTGAAGAAGAAATAAATGACAACGGTATATAGAGAGAATTTTGCATACTGAAAATATAGAATATTTTCCCGATATCTATGTTTGATTATGTGATCCAAAATAGTACATAATTGGTGTGCATTACTATTTTATACAAAAATATATGGGTGATGTATAGTTGAATTAATTAATGATACATCCCTTATCAAGGATACGATGATCACATATAAAAAAATAAATACACTATATTATTAGCTGAAAATATCTATGTTCTTTTTTCCTCATGACCCATTATGAGATGAGAATAACTCATTCATACTATTTCATTTTCACTACATCATAACAGAACTCTAATAAATGATGCCAAATCCCAATTAGATGTTCGAATTTGAGTGTGGGGATGATATGGTGCATTATAATTTACCCATTCCTAATTGAAAAAATGTTCCTTGAATATGGTTCCCTTAAATTATATAGGCACATGACAGGTCATGGGACCAAGTAACACACAATCCATCAATTGAATATGATTATATTACTATTTATTGAGGACTAAATGTGTAGTGGTCAATGTTTAAGGAACACCAAAAAATCATATCATGGGCCTCTTGAGGTAAAGGGACCATAACACCATAATGGAAATAAAGGACATGGATAAAACAAAAACTTCCCACAGAAAGTGAGAACCATCACAAGTACTCATTTAACATGTTCCACACATGAATGTGATTATGGAAAATCAATTAAATCACAATAGCAACTATCATTATAGTCATCTAATATCTAAAACATACCACAAGGATGGGGAATTGTTTCACTAACTCCACCCCTAGGTTAATCAAACCAAAAGAGGGTACTATAGAAAATGGAATAGGATCCTAACCAACCTCAACACATTTGGTTAGGGTCTTTTATTATCTCGATCTCCATCCCAAGAATCATTAGATATTAAAAAACATGATATGAAGGTTCTAATGATGGATCTGTATCAATCTAATCCCTATAGAATGGTTGAATAGGGGTATCATAGGATTTAGTCACCAATAACT
This sequence comes from Viscum album, assembly GCA_963277665.1. Taxonomy (NCBI): domain Eukaryota; kingdom Viridiplantae; phylum Streptophyta; class Magnoliopsida; order Santalales; family Viscaceae; genus Viscum; species Viscum album. Next base: position 142,815,140 of record OY728133.1, on the reverse strand, counting down.
CATTCATGAAATAATTCATTATTTCCACATCAGTGATTTTACATCATTTAAAGTCTACTATACTTGAGTTGGATCCTTTCCAAAGAATTAAATGAACCCATCCATATGTGTCATTAAATTATGTACAAGGGAAACTTCGTAATAAGTACATGTTTCTTTACTTCTATTAGTATACCAAATGTAGAGTCTCCATGATCTCAAATATGAATTCAATCTAAAAAATTAAAAAAATTTATCACCTCACATATGGATGAGTCCTACGTAAGGAATATTACATATTGATTCTAATGAAAAAATGGAATCCTTTAAATGTATGATATATAGAGACACCATAATATCCAATATTTTGCCCAACTAGAATATAAAATGAAAATTAAACACACACCATATGTATGTGTCAAATATTTATAGTGAATTTTTCATTTAAAATCATCATAATGGGTTATTCATTTTACCATATAATTTATAGTAATTCTAGGAGCTCAAATATTTTTTGTAGACATAACATAGATAAAAATGAGCTCCACCCTACAGATGTTCCAGAATCATGGAGGGAACATCTTCAAGAACAAAATGTGGTGTGAGTCTTATATGTATAAGACATGTAGTTATTCCTAGATCAAAAAACTTTTTTACTTCCAAAATATGATCAAAATGACCTATCTCCAATCCTTAACATGAGTAGCATGGAGTAATGTTATATATATGAACTACCTGCAGCATGATTCCGATGATTACTCGGTATATAGTGATGGATGGATCCGCTCTTTGGTCTTAGTGTTTAGTTTCATCACTCACAGTCATGTTGATACATGATAGGTAGATACATTAAGAGAATTAAGTCCATATTAAATTGTGGAAGCCCTATATTTTCTTTTTAACCTACTATCTCATGATTCTATATACTATCCAATTATCTATTTTATTCTAGACAAGCATGGGTCATGGGATATAAGTGAAATTCATATGATTCACCAAAATATATGACTAATTTATTTTTAATCCAATGATTTGGAGACACATCATAGTCAAATGAATTAAAATAGAACGGAAATTTCCTAGATATAAGATAGTAAATTTATTGAATATTTCGTAGTTGTGTGATTTGTACATTCATGACAATAACTCTTCATTTCAAATAAATCATCAAAATAATGTCACTTTATTAATAAATATCTTGTTTTCCCACTCACCATTATTTTTAATCAACACAAATAGGTGAAGCCGTAGGATTTTGAAAGCCTTATTTAATCAAATTTTCTTCATAATATAAAATTATTGATTTTATAACTAGGTTAATAGTAACCAATTAACTAAGTTAATACCCTTATTTTTCATTCTAATGATGATTGGTGTCCCTAAAATTTGGTTAACCTTTCATGGATTTTGGTTACATGGAGTGGTTAATCCGAAAGGAACAAAATTTTTATTTTCTAGTGATTAAAATAATTCCCAAATCATATTCCTTATGGAAGTGTGACAACCACATAAAGGTAAGTGTTATTATCATGATATCTTGGGTGTTTAATCCCTTCTATTAATAATTATTAACCCATACCTACATGTCTCCACTCATAACAGACTCATGTATTCTAGGGATATGAGTAACTCATCCAACAAAAAACTATTCAAAAGGATTCATCAAACATCCATGTTGATCATCTGTACATCATAACCATCACAAAATAAATATTATGATGTCACGTTACTATACACTTTCATTTTTTATATGTATCCCCTTTGATAAATTAATATTATTGATCTTAAAAATATCTTTGGACACACAATTTTTAATATATAAAAATAGTGTACCCCCATTTTATGTATGAATCACCTTGTACATTGACAACATATCTAAATAGTCCTCAATTGAAGAATATGTGTAATAAGTACATACTAATCCTGATGGAACCCTTATCATAATTGATGTTGAATAACACAAAAAATATTATCTTGTTCTTTGGAAATATTTTTTTCTTGACGGGAAATCTATATGTTTCATTTGTGGTAAATAACACGACGCCTAATAGATTGTTCATAGGATATGTTCTGTTCTGAGTGGAAATGACCACTGTTAACCCATGAAATAATTTTCTAATGATGTAGAAATGGTCCCATGAATAATTGAATTATCATTCCAGATATAGTCACAAAGACATTATTTCTTTCTTCCTTTTGCACATCTCCAAGAGGGATTGATAATATTTTATTGTTTCACAGATTTATATTCAATATATAATAATAAATAATATAATATTTATATTTTTTTATCCAAACTATATTTTTATGGATATATTTTATCACATGATATGTAGTGATGCCCGAGTATTCAATATTGTGTCCATATTCGATTTAATTGTAAAATTTTCATTCCATACATTATAATTTTGGTCATGCGGGGATGTAATCTAATTAAAACACGTGTCTTCATTATCATTCCCCTTGTATATTTAATTATCAATATATTTAACTTTATAACACAACCAAAAATCATTTGCTACATGATATCTTCATCCATGTATAATACTTAGTGAACATGCTAGACAATGCCTAAGAGTAATACATCCCACTTTCACTACATACAATAATGTACTCTCTAGGGAAAATTCATCTATGAAACATTATGTGCCCTGATATTCTTTCCCTGTAAATACTTAGTTACAACTAGATATCATATTCAGGAACATCCACAACTAATTCCTCATTTTATTACTATATCCATTTAAAATACTTTGCTAGATGAGTATCCATTGCCTCAGAGTAATTATTACCCCCTTCCTCTCACATGAGCCTGATCTATGTATGGAAATTTTATTTGATGAACTACTTAATGATTGAATGATACACCAAAAGTTTATTTAATTAAACAAGGCTCTCCAATTTTGGGCCAATCCATAATTTAAATATGAAATAATGAAATTAAAAAACATTTCCTTACATCTTGATTAGACATTCTCAATGGATAATATAATATGAACAATTTGTGACATTATTCATATGTTATAGGACACATAGTGGAACCTCGATCCTCAATTTCATTCCCATACATGTTTTTTGATCAATCTAAACTATGTCTCTTGATCAGAACAATATTTTTTGGGGGATATGGCTTGTTAGGAAATGTGGATACACCCAATTACTCAATATCATGCAACCCCACATGGCATAATCAACTTTTTTGGTGTTCCCTATTTTTCAATATGGAAATTAATAATTTAATATTAGGGAACATGGAAAGTCCCTTTTAGAATTTAGATCAATGCATATTATATCAAAATATACACACAATAATCCTTGTCTCAGGACATCAAACTAAACGAAAATATCATAGTCACATGGTTTTAAACTGCATGAAAACATTCTTGTTTTATGAAAATAGACTACATGAAAATAGATCTTCATGTTTTATAGAGCATACCTATAATGAATGATCACTCAAGATTCACATTTAAATCCATTCACTAAAAATTGTGTTTAATACTTTCTGGAACAACCCCTAGGATGTTCAAATACATTTGGAAACTTTCATTTAACATTAACCAACTATATATCTCTGATATCTCCATTGACCAAACCATGTCCTGATGTTAATTTCCTTTATGTAGAGAAACATAGAACATGAGACCCATACCCTTGTTTTTCCATATATAAATTGGTAATTTTGACATCATAATATAAAAGTACCAATATTTTATTTCTCATTTTGTTACTTGATGCCATATATCACCCACCTGGTCGATTCCCTAGTCATATAGTATAGGGACCCATAAATTTTGGAGATTTTATCTCATCTACATGGGGTATAGGATCTCGGTTATTATTAATGCTTGACCAGAACACTATGGTTTTAACTAGCCGTGGATATAAGTATTATTTTTAGGATTTAAACATCCCACGACCCAACATTTCAAGTGGATTTGGAATCAATTATTCACAAGTGTTAATCATACCCATTTTTTATGAAAGACTATAATATCACATTATTATACCCCATCATCCTAGGGTATGCATTAATATAAAGAAAAAATTTTCAATAGTTAATAATTACCCTTATATATAATCCATAATTTTGTTATGTTAATTTTTATGAAAATACCCAAGTCATGTGTAATTAAACCAAATGACAAATGGTCTATCTTTTATGACATAAAATTTCATAGGGTAAAAAATCATACCCATAAATATATGATAGCGATGAATGTTTTTCCTCTATATCATTATTAAATATTGATATTACGTTTTTCTATCTGTGATTTTGATCTATATAGATGCTCCTTAGATTAAAATGGTGTTGAGGATCACAAATTTAAGAGGTAATAAAGATAACCTCCCTACATATAAGGTTCATATATATTGTGAGTTATTTTGGAAATGAACTATATTTGTTTTCTTTCATGAACTATTATGATTTGTAGTAATGCACAATTATATTTCTCTAGTCCAATAAATTGGTTAATAATTATAACAACCTTCTTAGATTCATCATCCATATTTATATTTTTCTACATTGGTTGAACAAAAGACTCTAAAAATACCCCCACCATTTATAGAATATCCCAATATGATAGTTAATCACCTCTAAAGTACAATTAACATAAATAAATCTTTCAACTGAATATAAGTGGATGACCTCCCCTAAATGGGAATCATTCCTCTATAGACTACATTTTATTAAATTATATACATAATAATCTATATAAAATTGTTCACAAGTACAATATTTTTACCCATACATAATTAATAAAGAAATTCCTAGGATTTCAAGCCATAGAAATTTAGTATTCCAATAATCAACATTTCACTGTGTAAGTAATTATCCATATTAAGGATGGATGAGAAATATAGAACCAATTGTCCTATGTAAGTATTATATCATTGAAAGGCTTCTGTGAATAGGATATAGTGCTTCCTATGGTGGGATCTATTATACATATACACACTAGTTATCATTAATAGGGAAGAATTATCCCTCATGCTTCAAAATACTGTTGAATTGTGTAGGGATTATGTAAGGTTATTTATTATAATTTCTTGTTTGTTTTCACGCCATTAAAACATTATGGTTAAATATAAAGAAGTCATACTCATCACATGATGTTAAAATGCATGACAGATGAATCCCACTACATGAAAAAAAAATTGTTCAAACCATCTTCTATAGACACTCAATTTAAAAATACCACAATAACATAACCATATTAAAATAATGATTTGGTTCATCCATTAACTTTCTGAGAAGCTCAGTCCACAATTATCATTTCATTTTGTAAAATCATATGGCTTCTAAAAATCTTCTATGTTCTTAAACTGGAGAAAATAACCATTTTTATCATGTAAGAGATAGATATATTGAAGCATATTAGACCAAATAACTAGTGGAATCATGGTCATGAATGATGTTACTTTTGATGGTTTTATTACAAATAATCATCTTAGTCAATTTCATATTCATAGAGTTATTTTCTATCATCCTTGTAAGAACTGTCCCATACTATTATTCATGTACCAAGTACCATGATCCATGTTTTACAACATTTCCATCTCCTTCTAATATTTTTTATAATGTATTCATTAACATGGGATTCTTAATTATGGTTTTTTGTAAAACACTATTAATAAAAGGTCTAAATGTATAATTACAATTAAATGTATAAACATTGGTCAGTGCTATACAACATTAAATGTTAGTGTATGATGATCCAAATTAGAAGACTATAAAATAATAGTGAATGAAACATAAAACAAGTTGGGATGAAATTTAATGATATTTGGTCTAAAAAACAATGTATACCATTTCTGAGATCCATATCAAATGTTTATAGGAAACAATTATAGGAGAAATAAAAAAATTACATTATTGGGAGGGAAATATTGTGGCCATATTAAAGGATTTACTATTATCATTTGAAAACCATGCCCATGAAATGTTTATAGTGATAATTATAATATCCACATTCTATGATAACTAGTTCAATATAATGGTACACAACTTTTTGGTTGCTGGAAAGATTCTATAATTTTACTTTTTCCATAATCTGCCTTCATTTAAATGATGTTTGAGATGAAACAACCAATTATTCATGGTGTTTATCATATATAAAAACTCATTGTATTGAGTTAATTCTAATTATTATGACCTATACTATATTGGAAACATGAAATTAGTTCTCATAATGAATTATATTGTGATTCTCTAGTGAATAACTCATCACCTCAATGATTTTTCATTAGTTATATTTTTTTTATGGAGGAATACCCCCCCATTAAATCCTTTAACTATTGTCTATGAAATCTATGATATTGGATTTCCCATTACTAATAGTTGAAATTTATCTTCTATAAAAAAATTATTTTCTTATATATTATCACGCACACACTCTATTTATGGTCCTTACTATCAAAGTTGATCAAAATCCTAGATGTTACATCACAATGTATTATAAGAATTATCAAGAAAGAAATGCGGTTCTCCATATCCAAATATTTTCCTAGAACATATTACATTAACGAATATAACATGATGTAGTGAATTATATTCAAAATAATAAAATAGAACTACCCCCAACGTGGGAACATTTTTTTTCAGATGGAACACCTTAAACTACATCAATTGATGGAACAATATATAAGATTACTAATTATAGAAATTGATTTTCCATCCTAAAAATATCATATATAATATCAATAATAATATTTGACTAACATTAAAAATACAATTTAAAGAGGAACAAATCTAACAATTCTGAAAATTAAAAAAGGGAACCATGTCCAAATGTCAACTATCACCATGATGACCATGAATATGTCTGATATATGAATCATTGAGCACAAATTTAATGGATAATCTCTAAAACATGATAGGTCAAAACCACTTAAAGGGAAACATGGGAATATAATGACATCATAGATTCTAATTATCTACATTTATGTCTTGGGAATTATTTAGGATTGAAAATCATAGAATGGACATTTTTTGTCTATAGAAAAAAATTAGTATAATAAATCTAGGACCAATTACCAAGGAAACAATATAGTGAATATAAATTTTCATAAGGACCCATATAGGGCTACCTAATCCTCCATTTTTAGAGAATTACATGATGATTGAACCCTCGTGCAAGAAGATAATATTTTTATAGTGGTGTTATCTATGTGGCCTAAAAATTGTCATTAGATCTTTATCTGAGTAGTATATCCATGAAAACATAGGTCCCTACCCAATATAGTTTCAAAATTTGATGAAATATAATTTCCTATATATGAACTATGATTTCATAAGTGCAATAATCTTGGATTTATTCATCAATTTTCATATGTCCCATATGTCCCCAATTCATGAGATTAATCATTAGAGGGGGTTTATATATCTAAAATATGAATGGCAAGATTCCCATTCCATTGAGATATATAGAGATGTCAATGTTCTAAAATATAGATCTATCCACTCACATCTTTTTATCATATTCACTTTTCCATCTAGTAATGTGTATATACTTTTCAATTTAGGATATACATGCCTCGATTCATGATTCATCAACAAGGAAAACACATTCCTTTAACATATTACACATTATTTCAATATAGTGTATATTCTCTCTGAACCCTCATTCATATAAGGTTGATATTTTCTATGGATGGACCTAAAACCCCTCTGTCAAAACCTCTTACGAAATCCAATAATTTGGATTAATAAATAAATCCTGTCAAATATTAACATCGATATAATTTTTTTTCTAACATTGGATAAAATCACAATAATTTCATTATAAAAAAATAAAATTTGAGTGGAATGATTTTTAAACCCATAGTATTTTAACTAGAACATTTCCATCCAATTTTTGAGATGTGTGAAGTGTACGAAAATAAAATTCTTATGTTGTGTAAAATAAATATCTTTTTGTCATAAATTACATAGAAGGATGTGTGGAAGTGTAATTATTGAAGAATATTGGTTGGTCATAAAAATTCATGTTTTTTTGGAATATATTATTCTTTAATTTTATTCTTCTTACATAGATTAGTATTATATATATTTTTCATGACTCTTACCCAAAAAATGATATTACTGGCATTCTAAATGAATTTATCAACTAACGCACATCTTGGAGTCTGCAGAATGGTTCACAAGAGATATAACATCCATCTAGATGAGTTGAAATGAATAGGAGAGAACATATCAAACAATAGAAATATGTATGATGTGCCAAAATCGATAACGAAAGTGTGTGGTGTATCCTATTAGAGTTTGGGTGTAATATCTTGACATTTATCAATTATAAAGGCAATTATATTTCACAATAATGTATTGGTTCCAACAATAATAATGATTCTTAATGGATTTAGGTAGGTATTGGTGGTTTATGGGACTTTTTTGGAAACTGGGGACAGAAAATGATTGAATCAAATTGGGGTTCACAGTTGGTAGAAACTGTTCAGCACAACCAACATGGATTCTCCAAATTTGTGACATGAGAATGTGTGGAGTAGGGCTCCACAAGACATCATTGAAATCACGTTAGGGAGACTGCATGATTATAAAAAATGTATCAAAAAATCTACAGAGTTATTTTTATTGGTTATGAAGTGTTACCTAACCATGCACGAAGCTCGTTTGGGGTGCCACATAGAGAAGAACCAGGTTCACTCTTAGAGAATGACTTGGCCCACTGTGTGGTTAATGGGTGCACCACAAACTGTGTGTGTGATTTTAAAAAACTACAATATATATTTTTTAAATTAAACCCTCATTTTACCCTCTATAATTCTAAAGAGGGCTCTCATACTCTTCACACTAAATGATCAATCTCATTCTCTACATAGTTTTTCAAATAAATCCATAATATATCAACCATATAACAATTCATCAGATCCATTAGAAAGATGGAGGTATGATATTTTATCTTATTCCTTACCATTAATGTTTCTTTTATTTTACTTTCCATTATATTGGCAAAAGATCATTTTACCCATTTTCAAACCATTTGACCTTTTCTTCGATATCATCAATTCAGTAACAAATTAATTTCTTAGCTTGCAGAGGGATGGACTGTGGTTATAATGTAGGTGGTTTAGGTTTTTTATCCATGATCGGTTCCATCATATATCTTGTATCGTTGTGTAGGGAGATTGACCATTCTGAATATTCTCCATTTTCTAATCAAATTAAATGAAAGTCGTAAATATCCAATTATAATATAAGAAATTGGTGAATCAACCCCTTGGTTTGATCATGATGACTTATTCCACCCCAGTGGTTTTCTCCTGCTTAGAGTAATTTTTTTCAATACTTTCTAAATTTTCCAATTCCATTTGTGGGTTGGCCTATCATAAATACCTAGAATAGATATTTTTTTGTAATGGGTGAATGACATGGATTTTGGACATGGTATCAGCTACCAAGAAATGAAATGGATGGAATAAATGATTTATACAACTACTTATATATTATCCTTAATCAAAAAGTGGGTTGATTAAAATAATTATTTGAGAAAAATACCTATTATGATATAGATATACATGATTTATTAAATTCAATCACTATGGTGCTGATGGTGATACAAGGGGTTCAAAATTTAACACCCATTGAATGAGATTATCATTCCTTAGTTACATTTTGTTAATGATTTTTAAACACTCTGTTTGAGAAATTATCCATGCCAAATAAAAACTCACACAGAAATATTTCTTTTTTATGGACAAACAAAAGATACGTATTCCCTTTGGAAGACACCATGGATGTGAAAAATGGAACATTGGTTATACGAGGGTATGAGAGTTATAGGAGGCCCTACATGCGATACTATAGAAGGAATCCAAAGTTAGTTTCTATTTTCATCACACCAAACCTAGAGTGACACATGTGATCATATTCGAGGGTCAGCTTGTATAGACTGTCTTGTAATTTTAATTATGTTTCTCCCACAAAGTAATATGTGGGATTATTTTACAATTTCCATTGATGGGATCATGGTGACTCTCTAAAATTGTAAAATGGATTAACTATACTAAAAATAACGGAAGTGCTGCCAAAAATAAAATGAACATTTGTATTTTCAATCTTAATGACATTTACTCCATTACAAATCAAAATCATGGGAGAAATCTATACTATTACAAATTATAAACCCAAAATACCTTTATATGTTTTCATTTATCAAACTCAATGGTTTTCACTAAAGAATGATGAATTGTACAAGTTTCATATTGGAACATGGTTTGGTTTATTTAATTATTTATTATATTCCTACATTGTTGCTTTTATATTGAATGATAAGGATTGATCAAGATATAGTTGGTGTAGGGCTATGAGGATTTTTTATCACAACCTACTCAGGCCTCCTTTGGTACCCTATTAGACAAAATTATTTTAGTAATAGGAAATAGGAATCATCTCAATTTTGATACTTGATTTTTTTTCTAGGATGGAGTATAGGTGTAGAGGAAATATCATATGCTTGGGATTATAGTGGTAACTCCTTTTTTTTAGTTATGTATTTTTCATAACATGTGGTATATGCATGTACCCCATGTCATATGTGTACTTAATTTTGTAAAATATTTTTCATTCTTTCATAATCATATTGAATCAATTTATTTCCTCGTCACTTCTTATTGTTTATTTATCTTACATGTATTGTTAATAATGTGATTATACTATAAATATATTGATACTATTCATCTATAATGGTTTTATGGTCCAGTCATATATTTTATACTACTACTAGTTATTTCTACCTATATATTATTTCTAACACTTTGAATTTTGAGTTCATAGTCTACCTACATACATAACATAGTTCTTCTCTAGTTTTCTACATCTTATAGAATTTTGGGAGGTGTTTATGTGGTCTTTTGACCAACAGACTCATGCCACTATATTGTAGAACACATGGTGTGATTCTACAAAGAGATATCACATCTATTTATTCTTTTTTCAATCTTATTTGTATTTTATTAGAGACTAGGATATATGGATTAAGTAGTGATCATGTTCCTAAGAGATCCCACCCCATGTTGAGGGGAAACCTAGATTTACTGGGATGATTAAATTCTATTTGTCGCTTACACCTGTTACATTTTTTCATAATTCATCCATTGTGTGATTCATAAATTCTGTGTTGTTTCAATAGATGATATATTAGCTATTAGGGGATATTCACTATGGCCATAGTAAATGTGGGATTCAATACTCATTCATCGTAATTTGATCCCTCAGATGAAATTTTCATTAACTTTGGAATTCCATATCTTTATTCAATGTGTATTTCATGTATTGAATGTGATTTTTGTATTGACTTGTCTATTATCAATAGTATTATTGTAATATAATCCATGAAGCAATAATTAGATCTGTTTACCAATAATTATACATTATTTTTTTTGTTCCATTGGAAATTTATTCAATAAAATGACAAAATGTGGCCTATTAATCCAGGTTTCTAAGTTTAAACATCATAATACTATTAAATGATGAGGGAATTTTAATTTTTAACTAGAATGGGCCTTTATACAATTGAATTGGGTTACCAATTAACTATAAGAATATAATAATAAAAAATAAGATTAAATTTATATAAATTTTGCTATATTAAAAAAAATGTTACCACTAAAAGATTATTATAAATGAAATGTATATGGAGTTTTCATATATACCATGTATTTAACACTCTGTGTACCTTTACCTATTTTGTGCCTTGCAACACCATGAACCTGGCCCGAACATAGTAGTTGGTAGTAGAACAAGTCTCTAATAGCCTTTCTATAATTTTTCTTAATAACCTAGACCGAACTCCTTCAACATACTAAGGGTTGTGACATGCATATAGTCAGGCCCTGTAAATATCATTTATGTTTCACATTAGTGTGTATATTATATCCTATCTGAGGAGTATTCAAGGAAATTTTATAGTGAATAAACTAAATAAAACACTTGTTATACAACATGAGTGTGTTGATCGGTATACTAATGAGGTGATGGGCTTGAATCCACACGTAATACCTCATGTATTTTCACGTGAGACAACGCCAATAGATCATCCATTGGGCACTGATTCTTAGTTCAAGTAAAATTTCATCTATATCATGAAATATTTATAGGGTTCTCATTGTCCCGCCTCTTCTATGTTTTACATGACCAGGGTGTTGTTGTAGAAATATCCTCCAACCTCTTTGGGTGATGGTGGACCTCTATCTATTGAGTAGTTTGTCGTTCTTGAGGTAGTCTGGCCACATATCTTAAGCGTTAAAAATTTGTACCTCCTTATTATACATTGAAATCATCTCATGGTCATGGTTAATGCCATGTTTATGATGTATTACCTATGTTATAGGATTTTATTCCATGCCCATATTCTGTTATACAAACTATACATGTATCAACCACTCTAGTTTCATCCATTTTTGATACAGGTGGACCACACATTATTCATTTTAATGTAACAATTTGATGTCCAAGCCTAATGAGAAAGAATTATAATGGTTTGATGACTATTGACAAGACATTAGGATTTATAGATAATGATATATGCTATTTCAAGATGGTCCCCATGATATTGTTTGGTTCTATTGTATAAAGAGTCTTTTCATTGTTAAGATAATGTGTTTTTCTATAATACTCGATATATATTGAATAGTTCCTTAATGATACAACGTTTAATTATATCACCATCAAGTATTTTTCATCACACACAAGTAAAAAACAAATATCAATATGGAGGAATTGGTTTTTGAGGATATTTTAGCTTTTCCCAAATATACTAGGCTAGACGGATTGTCAACCTAAATGGTTTGTCACTATATAATCGATTATAGAATGAAGCACATGGAATTTCCTCTATTTGATCAATATTCATGAATATTTAATGTGAGTTGAATAACTATAATGGTTTGAAATTGATCATTCATATACATGTGGATATGAAAATTCCATTAATGTTTCATTGAGTTGAAAGACTCATAAAAAATCATTCAATTAGGACACCAGTGAGTTGTATTAGATGTCTATAATCTATGAGATTCATCTATTTGTTTAGAATATCCATTGAAAGAAACATTGAAAGATCTATAGGATAAATTATCCATTCTCGAGAGGACCGAAATAAGGTAGTTAACTAATTCTAAGGGCCTCATTTTTAGTGACAAAATCATAAGAGATAAATCTCCTCTTTGTAGGCAGGTTTATGGAAATGATATATTTCTCTTCTATGGGTGAGTTTTGGTTCGTTATGATATATATCAACAGATGATGGGGGATTCAAATGAATCTGTATTGTATGTTCATCCATTTTATTCCAACATGTATAAATATGTATTTATTATATATTTGTGTCTATGTATCAAGAGGAATATAATAGGATTCATCACTCGTTTCTCCTCCTGTTACCAATTGAAGTCAGAGCACCAGTGACTTACTGAACTTCAATAGCCTCTATCAAAAACATTATCTAAATTTAAGGATTTCACAAGGAATTGTTTGATGATATGGATGATATAACCTCAGGGATGTGATTTTTTCTGGGTAGTCATGTGATATATGACCATGGTAGCACACGTTTTACTGTTCCAAGAGACCTTCTCTATTGATGAAATGTGTTTGATCTCCATCCAAATGATAGTGCACCTTCATGGTTTTAACCATTCTTTCATTTAAGATCAATATTATCAATATATGTTGTGTTTGTAGAAATGTTTTGAAAAATCACTGTCTTCAGAAGTGCTATTGAGTACATTATATAACCCTCAGACTGATAGATTGTCTGAGCAGATAATGTAAGTCAAGTATTATATGCTTCTAGCATATATGCAAGTTATTAGATAATCAACGTAAAAGAATATTCCTCTAGATTTAGCTTACTAAATTTTTTTTGCTAGGAAATGATTCACATTACTCCATATGAGTCCCTTTATTGTCGTCCATTTTATTAAAAATTATGCTAATTAGATGTAGGTAAGGAAGCTCTAATAGGTTATGGTCACATTCATGAATATTTAGAGAATTTCCAGCTAATTAGAAGCTTATAGTTATAGATCAGTGTACGAAAATGTCATAGAGAGATATTCATCATCAACCTCCATTTTTTGACATGAACCATAAGTTATTTATACGTGTATCATCAAAAATTTTTCATATATGACTTAGAATACAATGAAAGCTAATGTCTCAAAATGTCAAGCCTTATGAGATTGTTAAGAGTTTTAGGCTGGTAGCCTATCAACTGTAGTTTCCATTGTGGTAACATACCATGCATGATATATTCCACATATCATATCCTCGATAGTTTCATCCTAATTCAAATGAATAGTTTTACATTTATTATATTGATCTAGAGATATATGTGTCCCATATGGTGCACCCAATATCTATTGTTTATGAGTGAAATATGGAACTCCACGGTAGTCACGTTCTTATTGTCCGAGTGTTGTGTTAGAATATATTAATATAGGAAAATACCTAAGAGTGATAAAGTAATATACTTTTTTAATAATAATAAAACTTATCAGGAAATAATTTACAACCCTAAGAGGGGAATATACTGGGGGAGATGTCTTAAGAAGAGAAGGTTGTAACATCCTGGAATATCTCAAAGGTATGTACTATTAGTTTGTATTTTTAATTTTCCTATAAAAAAATAATAATAATTCAAAATGGTGTAAAGGAGTTATTAGTTGTTAATGGGGCTTGTTTGTAACCTAGAGCACAAAAATACCATGAAAATGAATAGGCCACATGGTTAATAGAAACCATGATTCCCGAACCCTGCCGGTTTTTCTAATTGTTATCCTTGAGACATTGTGGATAAGATATCCACATGGTTTTAATTAAACAATGATTGGTATCTATTAATACAATTAAAAATTTCTTAGAAATGTTATAGAGTCTGTTTTCATAGCTTTTACATCGTTACCCTAACTGTGTGCGTAGACCATGTGGATGATCACAATATGCTATCCCACTAAGGATTGCTTGGTCCTGACCAATATATGATCACTAGGTGTTGGGCCATAGAAGATCATTATGTGTTTACCCACACATTATCAATACTTTTTCATCATGTCATAGCAAGCCACTGGATTGTTGCACTTATCATTCTTTATTTCTAGATATTCTTCTCCCCAATCCATCAGATGTACCTCAACCACCAATAATTCCATCTTATAGTAATCCCAAAGGACATGTGCATTGTAAGGGTCCCAACGATGTAGATAGCATGTCAACCAGATTCTTGGTCAGTACGTTATGTGATTTTAGTTAAAATGGTATCATTGGGATTGAGTCTGATCCAACTCGGATGCACTAGAAATTCTTCCAAAACTCAAGAAGAGTACGTCAGAATTACTACCCCGTCACAAGGGTCCCAACACCACATACAATGTGTCAATAAAATGAGTGTTTTTCATTAGATGAATGTTTTAATAAAGAGGGGGGTTAGTTGTGTCTTGGCCCGGTTCGACCCAGTCAGATCCACCCGACCAACCCAGACAAGGGGTTTGATGATGGTCTTTTCTAGCATAGCTAGTGATCTTGGATCAATGATCTTCACTTGACATAGCCTAGTTTGGCTGAGGGTCCAGCCCATCAGGTCACCCAGTCTCATATGGCCAGGCCTGAAGGGCACAGGTCCGGCCTGCTTTCATGGTTCCAACCTATCCTCTGGCTGGGTAATATCCATATGCTGAAGACCAACCATGCAGTACTCCCATAGGGGTGCTCGTGGGATGAATCATCTAGATGTGTTTAACCTCTGCTGGCCCCACACTATACAAGGCCTCCTCTAGCCGTGGTCGAAAGACATTAGCACAACAAATCTGAGTGACCAGGACACAGCCCAACCCCTCCACACAACACAGATGGGTGCACTGCATCACTCTACCAATGGCCGCCATGACCGGTGCGCTGATGGTATGTTCGACGGGCCACCAAACACGCTCTGGTTGGCCGTTTCTTGAACTGCTTGCATCCATGGAATCGCTGGGACATCACCTGCATAGTACTACCTCAATCACTATTTTTTATCATCATGAGAAATAATCGATATAGAACGCACAATAAACAACTATGGACAAGGGTCCTGGAATTTTTTGTGTTAGGTTGCACCCTCCATGTTACAGTTTAAGTATGGGGGAAACTATTGTCCACACAATAAGAGTAAAACCCCACTTCAAACCACCGCACAATATCCCCTCACAATAATGAGAAATTCTCAGATCCACCCATTTGTCTATTGATCTGCTTTCGTCATTAATTTTCATGAAAATGGAAAGAATCAACAAATTCATAATACTCATAAAACCTTACCTCATTGATGTTTGATGCTGAAGTGTTTGTCCATGAGGTTTCAAGAGGTCGATGTCACTTCCATCACCATTCATTGAGGCACATTGATGATGATGAAATCTCTATAAAATTCGTCCTTTTTCATTGGAGAGAGTAACTGTTGATAGTTCGTTTTAGTATCCACGTAGTATAATTACTCATTCTCCTAAATAATGGTTTAATCAAAAGAATCATGGAACATAATTTCAATTATGCTGCGACATTTCATCATTATGTTGTTTCATTTATGAAACAACATTGCAGTTACAAATACATTTTTTCATCATTACTATATGTGATAATAGCCATTCATGAGGTTCATTAATGCTCTTGGTCG
This sequence comes from Viscum album, assembly GCA_963277665.1. NCBI lineage: Eukaryota > Viridiplantae > Streptophyta > Magnoliopsida > Santalales > Viscaceae > Viscum > Viscum album. Next base: position 142,798,491 of record OY728133.1, on the reverse strand, counting down.
GTTCACCGCGGCTTCTCCGTCTTCAACTCAAATATGAGCAAATTAATAAAATAAATCCTTTTAATTATTTGACTGTTTTTCTCAAAAAGACCAAAAAATAACATTTCCATTCTGCCCTTTTTGGCCCATGTTATGTAATTTCATTGAAAATCTTGGCGTTCTGAGTTCAACGGTTCCCTTGTATTTTTGATCTGAGCACTAGTTCAAATGATAGAAAACCATACCCAATCGATTACTGAAAGTACAATAAAAATGATTTAAATAATTAACATTCACCCTAGTCCAATGTTGGTTGAGGTTAGGCCCGCCAAAGGGGAAAACACCCTCATGAGATCAATGGTACTCTCAAATTTCCAATCTGAATTACCATTAATAAGTTATAATTATAAGAAAAAAATTGTTTTTCACTTATTTAGATTATTTACTACCAAAAAATAACTAATACTATTGGCCTACAACAACCAATGTTATGTTCTACCTAAGGAAAACATACCCTCATGAACTCAACTATGGTCTATGATTTTTAATCAGATTCACTATTCATGAGTTATATTCCATTGAAAAATAAAATAATTTTATATAAGTATTTTAGTAAGGTTTATTCCATTTTCTTGTTATTGAACAGGAGGCTTTCTCTAACAAAACAAAAGTCAGGCCTTAGGTAAACCCACTATCTTGAACACAACATTTCCCAAAAATTTCTATTTCCGGAACCCATTTAATAGTTAATAAACTTTTTCAGGGAAACCACTCATGAACTCTATTTGAATATTAAATTATTTTGATAGATCATTATGGCCACCCTGGGAATCAAAATTGTACATCGTCATATCCCCTAGTATGTAAATAATTCTATATAATAATAATAAATTATTTTTAATTTTATGGACATTGCATTCTCACCACATTAGGGCTATACATCACAAAAATAATAAACTATGTATAATCATACAAGTGGTGGTACTGAGGATGAATCTACACCTCCCGCTCCAATGTTCTCTCATGGTTTTTCTATTATTGTCACAAAATGTGCACCATCGGAATGAGTTATTCACAAAGGAACCTCTCTTGTTGACCTGGTATCTCCACTAGAAACATCACAAATATCTCCCCATCTTCAATGTCTATCCCTCCACAGTCGATAACATTTTATGGATCATTCATGTATCTCCTCATCTGCGACACATGGAAATCAATATGAAAATGGAGCATTTATCGGTCAAGAGGTAGGAAGTTCGCCACCTCTCCAGCTCAAATCAAGATTTGAAATGGTCTCATGATCCTTGGAGATTTCTTGCAACATGGGTAAAATCTCTGTAATCCTTGTCGGGGTTAGACCCGAAAAAAATCATGATCACCCTCCACAAACACCAAGGGTCTCCATCTCCTTTATACCTAAGAAATATGTTTTCTCTTTTCAGTCCTCACCCACTCCTGGATGATATTCACCATCTTTATTGTATCCTGTACCAACTCTGGACGGATTAGTGCTGACTCCCCAAGGTCTGTCTAGCATAGGGTGATCATCAAGGCTTCTAGTAATACACCTAAAACAGTGCTATGGAAATAGTGGAGTGGTAGATTTTGTATAAAACTCAACTATTGACAGGTGTTTCTCCCATATTCTACCAAAATCATGGGCACAAACATGAAATTTTTCCTCTACGGTCTATATCTTATTTTTTATCTGGCCATTCATCTAGGGGTGAAAAACACTACTCAAGTGTAGCTGCATCCCAAACCCCACATGTATCCCTTTACACAACATGGATGTTAAATGTTCTTCATGGTCTGAGACGATCATCGTTGGATCCCCATGAAATCGGACTATCTCTTAGACGTAGAGGCATCCCAATCCCTCTACATGTCCATGATCCCAGTTGGGAAGGATGTGATATTTCGTGGTATGTCAATAAATGATCATCCAGATTGAATCATTGCCCCAAAATGTATGTTGTTACCCAATCACAATTTCAATAGAGATACCATCACATTTCCACTCTTGTACCATGAGTGGCTGGGTAAACTGTTCTAGAACCTAATTCTCAACCTTCACTTTCTAACATGTGAGGAATCATAAAACATACTCATCCACCACATTCTTCATCCATGGCCACTAGTATTGATGTTGGAGGTCCTAGTACAACTTCTCCACTTCTGGATGTACCACCCAGGGGTTTGTGTGGAACTACCTCAACACATCCTCTCACAAAATCATTTGTACTACGGTATGCCCACCAAAATGGATGACATGCACTCCCCCTATCAAGAATCAATCATGATCCCTTCAAATGTATAACTGAGGATGTTGGGAATCTTAGTCATCCACGACAGGCTACTCATACCAAAATCACTAAATTGGTCGGGGAGTGATAGTCATAAATTGGTGGTATGATGCTCCAACATTAAACATCATGGATATAAACGTTGCAGGTAGCTACTCGGTCGCCTCACTCAGCAGCTCCAAACAAGACCTCTTGGTGTGCATGTCAACCACCACGTTCAACATCCTAGGTGTATAGATTAGATAAAATTCATAGTCCTAAAGGAACTCCATCCATCATCATTGAGTCAAATGATGAAAATCATATAGGTACCTTTCCATCCATGTGAAAGGATACCCCATTTACCCGATTGATGTGCCCATCAACCATTTGGTAGTAGGAGCTTATTACCCACATCCACATGGATAAAGTTTCAGTATTCCACACATAACCTCAAACACTTTGTCTAACTAATACATTCCTATGAAATTCCTTAAACTATACTCTCATCTCTCAGCGCACCGCGGGAGCCATCTGATATGAATATGTACATATCAGTTTCATCCTTGGGTTAATTCAATGCAGACGTCCAGCTCCCTATAGGGAGGTGATCCTAGAAAAATATTTTGAATATATTTTCACATACTCCACCCCTACTATTGGGAACTAAAAACCATATACATCCACTACCACGTGGGATCAGTTGGCCGACTCATTAGTGATCTGTTTCACCCTCTTATGCATGAGTTTATCTCTGGTCGCTTGGGTTTCCATTTTCACTAAGGAAAACCCATTACACAAAATCACATATACCTTATACTATTGCCTATAATTGTCAATATGAGCATGAAATAAGGATGAATAGTCCCTAACTAGACTAATGTTTCATGGCCTAGACTCTTCCAAAAAAAGAACCCTACTCATTGAATGGTTTTGAATCTCTGTTCAAGGGAATGTAACCACATCGTATGATAGGGGTAATCTAAACCATTCCACTGTCGGGATAATCCACGTAGAAGGTTCACTATAAGGACCTCTATCTGATCTAATGGTTCCTTAGATAGATGAAAACTTGGTCACCACCTCATTATATTCTTTATCCACCTGTGGGTTGGGATCGCTACAGAACTTGAGGGGTATATGTCGTTGAAACATATGTATGGAACTGATCCTACATGTGTCCTCTATAGGCATCTCAATTAGTAACTACTAACAAACGATCATTTGTATTCTATGGACACCACCCGAAGGTACCTTCTCAAGAAGCATTACTAAAGCCACATCACTATGCATGGAAGCATGTTGATAGAGAATCAAGATGAATCGTGATAAAAAATTTATAAATAATGTAAATATTCAAAAGTGATCAAGAGAACAAAATTTAAAAAAGTAATGCACCATGTTTTTTCATGTAAAGAGTTGGAAAAATCAATTTTAGGATCCCCCTGTGTGTATACAATAGCAGCTTCACTAACACAAGACTCCCTGGATTGAAACCCAATATCATGACACTTAAACCCATTCCACCCCCATTGAATAATATAAACTCTTAGTTATTCTAGTATAACTTACTTCCTTTGATTCCACTTTTTCGTAACCTGTCCCCCGAGTCCCATGCCATGACGACTCCCACCCCGACTTCCATAGGCCAGGAGCTAGTAAGTAGCACCAGAAAGGCATATCCTAAGAAGGGAATGAATTTACATTAATCACGTTGATGAAGCTCACATTTTCATATATTTTATACTGTAAAACATTGTTTATAATCCCAAAAAAGTGTTATTGAATGGGTAATTATCATGTTTTTAGGTTTTAGTGTTATTTTGAACCCAAATGTGAAAAACGACTAATTCTGGATTTTTGACAGAATTTTACGTCAGAGGTATTTTGGTCATTTCAGGAAAAATAAAATTCCAAATTTTCTAATTAAATTTTTTTTATAATAACTATATTATTTCCTTCATTTTTGTCTTCTGGATAAGGAGCTGATTCGGTCATCTATAGGGTCTAAAAAATCATTTAAGATTGGAATTGTTTCGGGCGGGCAGCATGGACCCACCCAAAGTAACGAACATCAAACGCGGCCTACACATATCCAAATAATCTGTTTCCACCTGGTATACCTCTATTACAGATAGGGCCGTCTCTACAATAAATATGGAGGACTTTTGAGGTCATTAAAGAGGCTATTGAATGACATTAGTTTGGAGGAACCTTCATAGATGCTTCGTCCAGAAACAGCAACCGAGAATGAAAAATTCATAACTCCTACATACGGTTTCCAAATTATCTGAAATATGGAGAGGAGACGACCAAGACATTTATCAACAACATTTATGAATGGTGGAACGCGTGAATATGTCATTAAAGGGGTCTACAATGCGTCTACATTTGAGGGACAAATTCTGCCTATAAAAGGAGGCCCTCACCTCCTTCCCAAAGCATCCCATTTTTCCATCCATTCCTTCAAGGCACCAAGGAGGAGATCTCCAGCGATGGAGGCCGGCCGCAAATCTTCCACCTTTATTTTTATTTTATTTATTTTCTTTATTTTTAGTTTTTAATTGTAATTTTGATTTCTAATAAATTCATGCATTGTTTTAATTTTTGTCCACTGATTCACCCTCTTTTCTTCCTCTCATCTTACCATCGTGAACTATAATACTCATGATCATGAGTAACTAATAAGAGGAATATCCCAAGGGAGTAATCAGGTCTTTAACCCAAGACCATCTTCTTAATATTCTTTGAGTTAATTCTAAGGATAATTTATAGTGGGTGTAATCCTCACTGTGGTTGTCTAAAGGTTACCTTCTTAATCTATAACCATTTTCCCTCGATTAAGGAGGTGGATGGAGGGTGTGCTTAGAGATCGCTAAGTAGGATTTTCATTCACAACTGGGGTAGAATAAGGTGTGAACACATACGATGGAGTGTGTACACTAAGAATATTTGAAGCTGGCCAATGAAGGTGCTCCCAGAATATTCTCTCGGGAGAACTTCCTTTTTTCCCAAATTACATTCTGTTTAGCATTTCATGGTAATTTAGAATTAAATTTTAGTTTCTTATGATTTATGAATTTCATTTATTTTATTAAATTACATTTATTTCATAAAATATTAAACAAAAAATAAGAATTAGATTAGGTGGAATAGAAGTAGTGATTTATTAACCACAAAAGCTCCTCAAGAGAACGACCTAGGTCAGCCCCTCTGCTGCACATAGCTATAAATATTTTTGAGAGCGTGCACGACAACGCTTCATCAAATTGGCGCCGTTGCTGGGGAGCCAAGTGGTTTTCATTCACTATTTTTATTCACATTGTGTAAATAATTTTCCATTCATTTAACAAAACAACAAAAAAATCATAAATTTCGAAAACTAAAAAAAATCTTCTTTGTTCATGATGTATTCAAATTATGATTATTATGCATGGACTGATCATTCTCAAGTGAAAGAAATTTTTTACAATGAACTAGATGCGCAATTTCATAGGATTAGTGATAAAGTGAAAAACTTGGAGGGCCAAATATAATTGATTGCAGAATATGTACGTGCATCCAAAGAACAACCGAAACCTGAACCGGAACCTGAACCAGAACGAGTGGTGGAAGAGATTTCACCCATCATTTTTTATTCTAAAGAACCTGAGGAGGGTGAGAAGGAGCTACTAAAAGAATTAATCACATCATCCCGCACTCAACCATTGCTCGAGGAGGTCCCAGAAGTAAACATTCCAACTGATGCACTGATGGGAGGTCAACATTTTTTGGAAAAATCTTGGAATAACTTTGTTGAAGATAACTTGAAACATGATCTTCCCATACTTAATAATGAAACATCATACACATTATAACTCTCTATTTCTTTGGAAGATAAGGAAGAAGACGCACCTGCTGAGATTGTGTTTCCAATGGTCATGACTGAAGAGATCTATTACCATGCTGAATTACTTGAAAGGTAATATTTCTTTATTAATTCTTCATGTTTTATTATTATTCAATCTAAATTGTTTTCTGACATCTATTCCTTTGAAATTTCTGATACAACACAAATGGAGCAGACCATGGATGATATGAAAGATACCGCTAAAGTAGTGGTGATCATGGAAGAAGATCTGGAGAAGGTGGCGGTGGTGCGACTACCTCCTCAACAAAAAATTTCATACCATATGGAGGAGGACACCACCGAAGTTAACATGGATCACCCTTATCTTTTATTCCCTCCCACTTCGAACCTAAAATTTCTTCTTTATTCTTTTTCAGGGGTTAAGAACATTCAAATCATATTTGGGGTTATCTACTTTCAGGTTTTAATCACGGACATCGGGAAAACTCACATGTGGTGGTTCATCTCAAAGAAACCACACCCACCGTTTGATTGGGGATAATCCACTGAAATTGTCTAACTAGGGGCAGTAAAAACCTAGCACCCGCTTGGGGGTCTAAACCAAGCATTATCTCGTTTGTTTTCCTTTTCTCATTCGTTTTATTTTTTTTATTATTTATTTTTATTACTTTCGTGTAGTCTTAAAGTGGTTGCTTCTAGGAGCTTAACTCAAGGCATCCACTTATAAAATAATATCAGGTTGTATCTTTGCTTCCCTTTGATTTTTTACCTTTATATTTATATTTTGTTGAGTTGAAATAAGGGGTAGTTAAATTTAAGTGTGGGGGAGTGTCTACCTGCTTAGTTCTTCTTGTCTGATTTTCATTTTTTTAGGATTTTTGAGGTTTAATGAATATCCTTATCACTTTTCACACATCAACTGATTTTGAAAGAGTTGAATTGATTTTTGAAAAAATTGATTTTAAATGATTGTTGATATGAATTATTTTCCCTTGAAATTGATTTTCAAGCATTTTAATGAGTTTGACTAATTTTTGAAATCCATGCCCATGAAACACTAACTAAAAATATTTTTCCAATCTTGTGAGGTATTTTAAACCACTTTTACATATTCTTCCTAATACCCACTCTTTCTTGAGGGAAACTTGAATTTTGTGTGAGAACCAGAATTTGTGATTAATTCTCTTTCAAAGCTTTGGATTTCATGAAATGTATTTGAAATGATTGAGGCATATTTTTGGCTAGCCACATTTTATCTTGAGACCCACCTTTACATTTATCCTTCGTAAGCCCTTAGATGCCATGAATTGCCTTGTAGGTTTAATCCACATTACAAGACAATTTTTCCTCACCTACCCGCACTTTTAATATTTTTTCATGGATATTTCAAGATTGATTGTGGGGGAAGGACCATTCATGTGCATTCATTGGTATGTGTATCATTTATGGGTGGTGTGAGGTGTGTGTTAATACTTTGGGTGGTGGATAACAAGAGAATTGGGAATGTTTCATCATTTCATTATGCTTTATTTGGTTCATCCATTTCTCCTAAAAAAAGAAGAAACAATGGAGATGAGCTTGAATTCCTCATTATACATTCTTTTATGACTCATGTCCCTCCCAAAAAAATCATGGTCATGAATTGTCATTCATTCATTGTATTCAATTTTCAGCTCATCCTCCATAAGAAAAAGAAAAAAAAATAAAGTTGTTCGTTTCTGGAGCTTTGAAAAAAAAGGAGGAGAACTTAGATTATATCATCACTTATTGGCTCATGTTCCATGTCATAAAGAGGGGTGGGGTTGTTTTTCACATTTACAAGTAGTATTGAGTGAGGAATTTCCTGTGTTTTCACTTGATTTAATCATGCATTGTACTTAAAAGCTCAACCTCCTCTTTCTATCTTGGATCATTTTTCAATCATTTTACCACCGAACCTAAGCCACAGAATCATTTGAACCATTAATTAAATCCCTCATGATTAAATTCATTTTCATGTTTCACGCTGTGTAGAAATGATAATTTTCGCAAACCTATGTTGATACAGGCGATTTTCAAGTATGAGTGTAACTCTAGATTCAATTTCTCTTGAGTGAAGAGTGACATACAATTCAATGTGAGGTAGGTTGTGATTGGGCCATGGATTGATTTATGAGGTTGAACAAATTTTAATGATTGAAATGAAATTGCGAGAATTATTATTCATAAATGAGACATGATGGAATTCTATTTTGGATAAAATCATTGATATTTTTTCATTTTTGATTTTTGTGTGGATTTTGATTTGGATGTAAGATGATTGCCCAGGAGTGCAATGTTTAAGTGTGGGGGAGTGATGAAGCTCACATTTTCATATATTTTATACTTTAAAAAATTGTTTATAACCCCAAAAAAGTGTTATTGAATGGGTAATTATCATGTTTTTAGGTTTTAGTGTTATTTTGAACCCAAATGTGAAAAACGACTAATTCTGGATTTCTGACAGAATTTTACGTCAGGGGTATTTTGGTCATTTCAGGAAAAATAAAATTTTAAATTTTCTAATTAAAATTTTGTTATAATCATTATTTTATTTCCTTCATTTTTGTCTTCTGGAACAGGAGATGATTCTGTAATCTATAGGGTCTAAAAAATCATTGAAGATTGGAATTGTTTCGGGCGGGCAGCATGGACCCACCCAACGTAACAGACATCAAACGTGGACTAAACATATCCAAATAATGTGTTTCCACATGGGATACCTAGAGGACAGATAGGGCCGTCTCTAAAATAAATTTGGAGGATCTTGGAGGTATTTAATGAGGCTATTGAATGCCATTAGTTTGTAAGAACCTTCCTGGATGCTTCATCCAGAAACAGCGACTGAGAATGAAAAATTCATAACTCCTACATACGGTTTCCAAATTATCGGAAATCTGGAGAGGAGACGGCCAAGACATTTATAAACAACATTTATGAATGGCGGAACTTGTGAATATGTCATTAAAGGTGTCTACAATGCGTCTACATTTGAGGGACAAATTCTTCCTATAAAAGGAGGCCCTCACCTCCTTCCCAAAGCATCCCATTTTTCCATCCATTCCTTCAAGGCACCAAGGAGGAGATCTCCACCGAGGGAGGCCGGCCGCAAATCTTCCACCATTATTTTTTATTTTATTTCTTTTCTTTATTTTTAGTTTTTAATTGTAATTTAGATTTCTAATAAATTCATGCATTGTTTTAATTTTTGTCCACTGATTCACCCTCTTTTCTTCCTCTCATCTTACCATCGTGAACTATAATACTCATGATCATGAAGAAATAATAAGAGGAATATCTCAAGGGAGTAATCAGGTTCTTTAACCCAAGAACATCTTGTTAATATTCTTTGACTTAATTCTAAGGATAATTTATAGTGGGTGTAATCCTCACTGTGGTTGTCTAAAGGTTAACTTCTTAATCTACAGCCATTTTCCCTCGATTGAGGAGGTGGATGGAGGGTGTGCTTGGCGATCGCTAAGTAGGCTTTTCATTCACAACTAGGGTAGAATAAGGTGTGCACACATACGATGGAGTGTGTACACTAAGAATATTTGAAGGTGGCCAATGATGGTGCTCCATGAATATTCTCTCGGGTGAACATCCTTTCTTCCCTAATTACATTCTGTTTAGCATTGCATGTTAATTTAGAATTAAATTTTAGTTTCTTATGTTTTATGAATTTCATTTATTTTATTAAATTACATTTATTTCATAAAATATTAAACAAAAAATAAGAATTATATTATGTGGAATAGAAGTAGTGATTTATTAACCACAAAAGCTCCTCAAAAGAACGACCTAGGTCAGCCCCTGTGCTGCACATAGCTATAAATATTTTTGAGAGTGTGCACGACAATGCTTCATCACACGTACAGACACACACACATGCCTAACCACATTCCAACACACTAAAATGGTCAAACATGTATACCAATAAAACAAAGAGGAGTGCAAGAACTAGTGAAATTTTGTAGGCCAGAATAAAAACCTTACATAGTAAGAAAGCCGTAAACTTCACAAGGAAATGCATATTTCCATCCGTGGAAAACCCCACCTGATCATGAGAGTAGGGAAGCTACTTGAATCCAATGTATAATTTTAGATCTGGGCTATCTACTAGTCACCACCTAGTCCTAGGCCACCAAATCCACCATTGCTGCCTCTGCTAATCCTATTCCCCATAGAACCTCTGTCGAAAAATTTATCATCTACACCAAAAACAATATGTGTTGGTGATTATCATGAAGAGGTGAGTATGAAAAAACATATTAGGGGCCTTGAGACCCAAGAAGGACTCTCCTCAATCCATGAAGGAAAACACCAAAATGGAAATACAAAAAAAATAATACCACCAATAATGATATCAAATAGATAGAACAATTTAAAATACGTAGATCACTACAGGAATAACATAAGTAAAAATGTAACGATTATTATTTGTAAAGTTATATCATCTTATTCTGTCAAGAGGCACTACTGTTGACCCATATATGGTATATATGGGCTCACCATAGTGGATCGCTAGTTACTGAACCACGGAGGTTATCTAGGTTATGAACCACTGAGGATCACTAGGTAATCATCCACATAGGTTCTCCAGGTGCTGACCTAGAGAGGATCGCTTAGTGTTGAACCACGTAAGATCACTATTCATTCTCCATGTCACAGTCTGCCACTAGATTCCCGAATTTAACATTCATTATTTTTGGAGGACATTCCCCTCAATGCATCATTCATACATCAATATACAAGAAATCCCAAATAGATTAACCCCAAATGATTGTCTCATCATATGGTTCCCAACACAACAAACGTTATGTCAATCATACACTCTATCTATATGTTATCTGATTTTCTGTAAATCGGGCCTAGTTGGATTTGAGTCTGATCCCACCAGGACATTCCCAAACTAATTCCAAAGCTTAATTGGATTATACAAGAAGGAACTAATCATTGGAAGGGTCCCAAAATAACTGAGAGTGATTCTATCACACCCACAGATTGAAAGATACATGAATTTTAGTAAACAGGGGGACAGTTGTGTCTGGGCCTGGTCCGACCAAGTTGGACTGACCCAACCAACCCATCTCATGGGTTTTAGATACCCCTGGTTCAATTAGAAATACTCAACTATACATGGTTTGGGTTAGTGTTAGTATAGTCTATCCTGGACATGGTGCTAGGCCCAATGCACCTTGTTGGACCATTCCGGGTTTGGCTGAGGGTCCAGCACATCGGGACTACCAGTGACCAAGTCTCCTCATGCCTGATCCTAAATTTGTAGGATTGGACAACATAAAAGGATCCGAAATTTCATGCGCTGGTTTGGACTACCCTATGGCTATGGCATGACCTGCCAGCTGAAGACGAGATGCATGTTGCGGCCAGTGGGGTGCTCCTGGGATGCATCGTCCAGCCATGTCTGACCACCATGGTCCCCACACTGTGTGTACCACTAGCTGTAGTCGATGGACCACATCTCAGTGGATCTAGGTGAACTGGACATAGGCCACCCCTATCACATGGCACCGCTTCTCCATGTCATTGTGGTGCGCTTTTGGTACCATCTACATGCCATCATAATCATTATGGATGTCTGTTTGTCGAACAGTCTATGTCCATGGAATAGGTAGGATGTCGCCTTAATTGTGATAGCCTCAAACCTGATTTTCCACGATCACGAGAAATCATCCGGGAATAACACAAAATAAGTAACATTGGTGGAGGGTACGAGCCTTGTTGGTGTTGTCATGTACCCTCCGGTTATGATTTTAAGAATGAGGGAATGTATTAAAAACACAGCAAAAGTAAAACCCCTTCTCAATAACCACCTGTACAAAAGACTAATTTGTGGATCAACCCATTAGTCATTTGGTTTGTGTTTTTCATTTATATTCATGAATGAGGGAGAAATCATAAAATAATTGAAATGAATAAACCCATACCTCTTTAACATTCGATGTCGAAGCATTAGCCCTAGAGTTTTCTAGATGATGATGTCGCATCCAGCTCCATTCCTTGAGGCATGTCAAAGATGATGAAGTCTCATAAGAGTTCATAATTTTTCATTGGAGAGTAAAACTGTCAAATGTTCTCTAGAGAATCTCGGTAGTTTAATTCCCCGTTCTTCCACGTGTTAGTTTAATAAAAAGAATGAGGTTGCAACGTTTCTATTATGATGAGACATTTCATCATTATGTTGTTTCATAAATGAAACAGTGTCACTGTTACACTTACATTATTTCATTATTATGTAGCATGATATATTCCATTAAAAAGCATCATTAGTGCAACATGTTATGGAATCTCACCTTCATCGACCACCACATAACAGTGATAAAATAAACATAATATTTCCTTTAAATTATTTAATTATTTTTCAGCAAAATTCCAAAAAAACATTCCATTTAGCCCTTGTCGTCTGAAGATATGTCATTTAAAGGAGAATCAAGGCATTTCATCTTCAATTTATCCCCTGTATTTTCTATACGAGCACCAACTCAAATGTTATAAAAATCATTCTGCATGTTTACTAAACATACCTTAAAATAATTAAAAAAATTAACATTCACCCTTGACCCACTCCAGTCGAGGATAGGCATGCCCGAAGTGGAAAACACCTTCACGATATCAATGTTAATCTTTCATTTTCAATCCAAGTAAACATTTAGGAGTTATAAGGAACTGAATATAAAATAACTGTCACTTTATTATTTTATTTACGGCTAAAAATAAACATCAACTAATTTACCTTACCATCCAATACTAGGATCTTTGTAAAGAAATCATACCCTTATGAGATCAACAGTTGTGTCAGATTTTTAATCTGAGGCACCGTTCGTGGGTTATATGAATTTGAAAAGTAAAGTAATTTTATAAAATATTTTTATTTAGGGTTTTTCCATTTTTGGGTTTTTCTACTAGAGGCCTGCCCCGAATAATATTAAGTCCCCCCTTGAGAAAACCCATCACCTTGAATCCAACAGTGCCATAATATTTCTGATATGGGCACCCATTTAAGAGTTCTTCCACATTTTCATTAAAAACAATAACACATGATATTTAAAACATTTAAAATTTTTGACGGATCATTTCGGGTACCCCGGGCATCGAAATGGAAAGTTGTCTTAGTTCCTAGTATTGAAATAAAACTATATAATAAAAATGATTATATAGAAATTATTAGACATTAACATTTCCAATTTTATATCAACAAAAAATATAAATATACTAAAATCACCAATAGTTATCACCATAATATTATATATTTTTTTCATTTAATGTTGAAATATAAGTTAATATCACTAAAATAGAGATGTAGAAATATATTAACATACAATATTGATAGATTTAAAAAATGAAATGGGAAATTATAAATATATATTCGTAAATATATTTTAGAATTTAAAAACACCCAAATAAAGTTATTTTGGAATTAATTGATGATTAAATGAATGGTTATATTTAATTAGGCCAAAAAATATCAAATTAATATGATAAAAAATACCTTTGAAATGATATTGATAATTTAATTTCACTATAAAATTGAATAATTTCCAATATAATCAAAATAATGATGATTGTAAGAAATATTGTTATTATGGATTCATAGAATGTAAATTAAATAATATAACAAATAGAGATCCCAAAATGATTAAAAAAATGTCTAGATTGAAGAATAATTTTTAGTGTTGTGAAATATTTTTAATATATAATTTTCTTCCATCTTTGATAGTCAATATATTAATGGATATGAGGTATCAATATCTCAATAAGATGATATTTTTTGAGTAAATAATGATTTTTTTGATAAATTTAGAATTTTGGCTTCATATATAATATAAAAAAAGAATTTTAATAATTAAAAATATATTAATCAGTTTAGAGTTTTTGATAGATGTAAATATTTTTCAATTAATAACAGATAAAGAATAAAATTTGTGAAACAATTTACAATTTTATTTCAGAAAAATGAGATGATTACATCTATATTGGATGATGACTTGGGATGATGTTAAAATTACTGTAAAATTATGAAAAATTTTCTCACCATTATATTATCAATACTATTGGTATATTATATAACAGATATTTATTAATATAAGAATAATTTTGAAATAGGGAAGTATTGGATTATTGAATTTAGATAAATTTATTCCAAAAAAGACTAACAACTGATGAATGATAGAAAATGGAACTCTCTTATGATAATATACATGTGGCTCGTGAATTATTTTAAGATTATAAAAAATGTATTTGTTGTATTTTTCCAATGTAGTTCACTATAAAACTATGTTTTTATAATAATTATTTAATACAAGATTATTTCATAGAAAAAATTGAGTTTCATTGAGAAGAAACAGAATTTAATAGTGTGGATTATGTCATAAAAAATCGAAAATAATGTCGATCATTTGATCCAAATATGTGTTCTAACAAAAGTGAATTAAGGATATGTTTTTATATGACTATATAAAACATGATTTGTCATTTTTTAGGATTGTAAATATGTTAATATGACAATTACCAAAAATATGATAAGGGAAGATATTGAGAAATTAATATGGACTGTGGAATAACAAACTTACGGAGAGAGTAGTATAGGTAAATCTAAGGTTGAAGTATTTATCACTAATATAATAGATCATAAATGTAAAAATAAATAATTTATTCAATTTGATGATATCAATGCCATTTTGATGAAAATCATTTTTATTTTAACAGAAGTGTGATGATATAATAATTTTCATATCTAATTTCTTATGTATAGAAGTAAAACATGGACTCTCTCAATAAAAAAATAGAGATGAAGAATAATCACTATAATCATGTTTATTTTAATTTAATTAGATAATTTTTTTCTAATATATTATGGATAAAAAAGAAATATCATCCATTACTCATCAAAGGATAATGTATAATTGTTATAATCCCATCTGTTATTTATTGATTATGTTATCATTCTTAAATCAGTATATATATAAAAATAAATTTTATGTCTTAATTTATTTATAATTATTGAGTAATTCATTATAGTTTAATAATATTTCAGTATTTTTTTATCTATTTCAGTAGTGATATATTATTATGTAGTTACATTTTTTTAGAGTTAATATTTTAATATTTTGTAAAATTAAGTAAACATTTTTATTTATAGTGAAATTTTATAACATGTTTTTTGATAATAAATATAGAAATTTTTTTATAGTATCATGGAATAGTGAATTAGAACATGAATTTAATAATTCTCAATATATTGTTGTTAATTTTATTAAATTTTTTTTAAAGAAGTGTATGTAGTTTAAAACGTGAGATATATTTTTTGGGATATTTTATGTGGAAAATATTTTACTCACATAGTCTTGTAATAATTTAGTAAATTTTATTCTAAATATTTATTAAATATCATGTTGGATATCTAGTTAATGGATTAAAATAAAATATAATGGGGGTAATGATTAATCCAAATATATAGAGCATGCCTTATAAGAGGATCAGATGAACAATAGCAGTCACCAGAAGCAGAGCTAACCGGATTGGAACAATGAGAAGGTATGGAAACCGCCATCAGGACCAGGCACCGTGCAACGTTTAATGGGGAAATGCTAGCCAATCAGAAATGCAGGTGGGGAGCTAAAGTTGATCATTGATGTAGAAGATGGGTAGGGGCAGTTCTAGTCGGATGGGCATGTCGGTCCCGTATTGGAATGGTATGCCACTGGGCCTTCGGTTCATGTATTACCGGTCTTGTCAAGCATTGTGCCTTGGGCCTACGGGTCATGTATGGGTTCCACTTCTACCCTTAAAAGGGGGATTATATATAATAAAAATAAAAAATAAGTCCTTCAGGCCATTCATAGTATTAAGAAGAAAAAGTAGAAGAATTGTTGATGAGATGGAAGGGATATTATTTTTTGGAGGTATTTTAAATACACAAAAAATAAATCAAAGCCAAAAAACAGATATAATTAATATTATCTAATGAGATAAAATATTTTAAGTTGTCTGGTTGTCCTAGATTTTTTTTGTTTATTAAGAGAAATATTAATGTTTTTTTAGAATTGGAGATGTTGTAGATGAAAAATAACAGTGGTATTTATTGAATAAATAACATAATAATGTTACATATATTTTCGGAATAGAAATTTGAAATCCATAATATTCTTATATACATTATAGATTGTATTTTCATTTCCCAATAATATTGAATCATTAAATTAATATTCCAAGTGTTCATCCTATATGTGTTTTAAAATTATAAATTTACTATGTATCGATGATGAGAAGTTGTAGAGTATAAAATATTTTATAACCATATGTCTAGATGATATGATATAAGGATTTTATGAATATTTTTATAGGGTCTAAAATTTGGCTAGGTCTCAATGTTATAAAAGTATGTAATATATTTTTCGAGACAAACTCTATGTAGTTATATTTAAAATATGCAAATCCCTCCTAGAAAATGTAATATGTAAATATTACTCTTAAAATATAAACCATATAGTATGAAAATTGGGAAAATACCATCTATATGTATCAAATAATAACATTGATGAGATAATATAAAAAAATAATATCAATTTGAATATAATTGGAATTATTAAGTGGAAAATTAATTTCCTCATTGTTAGATTGATAAAAATTGGAAGATTTCACAAAAAATAGTCGTCATTACCTTAATACTGAATGGATACATATTATAATGTAATTTTTACGTAATCATACATGTGGTGGTTATTTTGTTTACTAAAAGTAAATATGATAAATATTGTAAATATTCATAGTTATTGAATATATGAGTCATTTTATGAATATGTATTTTTTATTTCATCTATACTAAGTTATATATAAATTTTATAGATGTAAAATATTTTTATAATATTTTGATAATAATAAGGGATTTAAAATAATGAATTTCTAAATTAATTTTATCCTATAAGATTAATAATTTTTATAGATATTACTCTTTTAGGGGTTAAATGTCATGATGATATAACAAGAATCCATCATTGTGAAAATAAGACACATTTTGTAAAGAGTAATTGATCTCTATTATCATTAAAAACATGTGATATTAATGGATGTATATCACAATATAGAGTATTTTTACTCATTAAATGATGGTTATGATATTTTATTATTTGTAAAAAGATAATTTTTTGGTAGAAATATATGAAGGAATGCATTCATAACAATGATAGATATAATAATTGTAGATTTAGATGATAAATTCAAAATAAATTTTATTGTAGATTCCTATTTGATTTTTTATTTATAATTACAATTATTACATGGAGGGAATTTAGTTTCTATGATTAATAAAAAAAAATTCTAATTTTAAAATTCTTTAATATGCATATTGTATCTTATATAAATTCGATGATTGATTTTTATAGTGAAAATTTTATTAAAAGATATATAAAAAAAAGAAAGGTTAATTATAGTTGGGGAATTAATTTTTTTTTGATAAGAGGCACACAATTTTATTTCATGTATAATCATCAAAATTATGTTATATTTATGATGATGTATTGGAAAAATATAATTTTTATGATATAGACTTATTTAGAAAAAGTCAACCATCCGAAATATAAGAAAATACAACTTTAATAATATGTTTGATCAAGGTGGAATAATTTTCTCTTGTTTCTTGAGATTATAATATTGCATTATTATATACTAACTGAAGGGATAATTCCTTCTAATTTTCAACATGACATTATCTAGTGGATCGTATGGTTAAATGTAATTGTGGATCAATCTTATGATTTTCAACCAATTTATAATAGTAGATTTTTTACATAGTGTGACTTTTTTTACCCATTATAAAGTATGTAATAGTTAAAAAACGAAATAATTTATCCAAAATGTGAAGGATTTTATTATCATATAAGATATTAAAATATGATGGAACAACATTTTTCTCTTCATAAATGTGTCTTAATAGATATACATAGTTCCTTGATCCAAAAGAAATAGTTAACACTCTATATAAATATATTCAGTTCTAAACCACATGGTTTTTTGAGATTATTCAATCTGTAACTATTAGATTTATAATGATCAATTCATTTCTTATTGATAAGTATTTTATTTCAATATTTAATTTTTTAATATTATTTAATGATATATTTATATAATAAAATTGGATTCTGAAAATATATTTAGTATTCTAATGGAATTGTGGAAATGAATATTGATTTTCTTATGAACACATGTTTAATTGAAAATCATATAGAATCCAAAAGTGTTTAGATTCAATAACAACATCAAATTAAATAAATTACACATGATTTTTAAATTTCATAAGTTAAATAACAAGATTGATCCACCTAATAATACGATTTGAGCCTCGTAGAAATGGAATAGTTGAATCCTATGGAATAATGCCCTTGGATTTTATTTTGGTGACATGATATTGTTTAATATATTATATTCTACACAATTAATTAAATTATAATTTTTTTTTCAAATTCTTCATATTGTATGTTTTTAAATAAAGATCCACAAGGAACAAATATCAGTGCCTCCGGTTGTATTTCTCTTATCATTATAAATTAATAAATTCCCATGATATTTTACTAGAGAGAATATAATTTAATTTTCATGGGAAATCAATTATAATCATTATATTAACCATGATTTCATACGAATAAACGAAAAATTGTATATATTTTTAATGAAATTATTATATAATACATAGTTAATGATATTTTATATTACTGACATGTAAAACTATTCTTCAAAATGAAGCTAAACTGTTTCAAAAGGTAATAATTTTTAAAAAAAAACCCTTTGCATTTAATGATTTACAATATAATAAATATGATATAACTATTTATATAAAAGTTAAAAGAAATATTTATATTTTTTAAATATTATTATTTAACCTAAAATAATAACATTTAAATGAAAATGAAATTTAAATTAAAATTATATTTCAATACTACATATTATGCATATATATTTTCCCATTTACATCCCTTGAATATAAATTAATATCACAATTATAAATAATTAAATAATGATATTAATATATAGTTTTGATATAGTATAAAAATTAAAACATGATATTTTATTAAATATTTAAAAAAGTATCATTGTATTAAATTCAATGTTAAAATATAAGTTATATAAAATAATAAAACTCAAATATATAAAAATTAATAGTTTCTTGTACAATTCATGAATTTTTCAAATGAAATTATTTATAAGATACATATTATTAGATGGATGACTCATAAATAATTAAAAAAATTAATTTAATAATTTCATAATATAACAGTAAAATATTTTGAATAATTTTTTTGTATGTTCATCAATGGTGACCATAAATTTGTTCTGTACATCACACAAAATGATTTTATTATACATATTACTAATGATAAATGTTTCATCATTTTCATGAAGGATTTATATTGGTTAATGAATAATTAAATATGATTTAACTATATTATCATAACATGTATTAAAAGGTAGAAACAAAATAATTTGAAATTTGAAATCAAAATATAAAAAATATATAATATAGGAAAGACAATAATTTTATTTATAATATATAATATATTATTTTAAAAAAAATAAAAATCAATTAAAAATAATTTTTACACCATAATTAATAAAACATAAAAATGTATGGATATAGTCAAAATAAGTATGTAACGACCTATAATATCTATTGTAATATTTTTCATAAATTCATAGGAATTTTATGAGTCTGTGAAAATTGACGGTGCGTGATTCCAAGGAATGGTGTGCCCATAATCAATTTCTAATGTTTCGTTCGGGTACGTTCAGAAAACGTACTAGCATGTTTTTATAACTTTTGAACAAGTACTTGGAATTGAAATTTAAGGGTACCATTGAACTCGCATCGCCATTATATGCATGAGAAGACTTTCACCTCGATGAAAATGGTCAAAAATAAAAGACTGTTTTTGGGTTTTTAATGAATGAATTAAATAAAAATAAATTTGTAGCTTTATTTTTATTTTGGATGGTTGAAGCCTCCATGTGGAAGTTGGAGGTGGAGACCAACACACCATAAACTCCCATGAGAGGTTATAGTGGTGGGGCCCACCCGAACCTAACCTACTCTTCTTGTTTATTATGGTGGGGTCCACCCTGTGTCAAACCCCCTTGATACTCCCCTTTAATGGGGAGAAACCCTCCACCTTCCATTAAGTGTTGGGGGGGATCTTCAACTCCCCAACACATAATGTTTTCAAAATCCTCAACATAAATTAAGTAGAGCCATCCAAATTTAATTCAGCCATTTCAAATTTTTTCCAATGATTAAATAATAGATAAAAATAATATATTATTTTGGTTGGAATTTTTCTATTGGTGGGACTTGGGAGAAGAGAGAGGGCTTAGGGAAAAAATCTCTCTCCAATGAATAACGAAGAATGCCGGCGAGGATCCTCTTCGACATCCTTCCTCAGAACATTCTATGACGTAAGATGTGTTCATCTACAACAAAATGATGTCCTCCTTCTCGCACCAACTTCATCGATCAACAATCAAAGGTAGGTGTTCGCCAAATTTTTTGTTTGTTATTCTTCATTTTTTTTCGAGGATTATTATTCAAAGCTGCATGATATCACCCTAACACGGAGGATGCGGGCTGATCAAAAATGGCCCACCCCCCCCCCCCCCCCCCCCGCCTTATTTTTGTAATTTGACGCTAAACATGCCATGAGTATGGGATGAATGATTCTCACCAAAAATGGTTGTAGAATGAAGGCGATGTCCGAAGGACAGCGCAGCTTCAACTGGAACGAGAATTGAGCCAACAGAACTCATCTGGTGCCCCACATAAGGTTCGTCGACAATCAAAACATGTAGAACAAACAAAGGGTATTTGGCACTCTATTCAACCACTTGGACAATGGCGGCACAACTGCACCGCCAGAGGAGTGGGCCACGACTGACTAGTCACTAGAGGAGGTGAGACACAACCATTCTACGTGGGAGGTGGCTCACCACTTGGACAACCGAGAAGAGTAGGACTTGCTATGTGGATCACACAGGATGCGGAGGGGAGCCATGTGGCGCTGGCTTTGATTTCCCCCGAATGGCTATGTCATTCGGGAATCCAGGGGGGTGCGACATCCCCCCTCGACACAGCTAGGGCAGACCCCATAGGCCAATAGCTGCATGCCTCGTGCGGGCTTGACCCTACGCAGGCCGGGCCACCCCCACGGACTGGGTCCGACCCACAAACCGGGTCGGGGTGAGTTAGTCTGAATGGTTCAGACTGGACCCGTGCCCGCATGACCTATTTCTTCTCTTTTCCCCATAACCTAAACTAAGGGCGTCTGATTGACGAACCATCTGCGCAGACAAAAGCCTTGAAAGAAGACATTTCTTTTGGTATACCCCAATTGAGGTTTGGAAAAAGGTTGGGTATGACCGGGTTGGATCTAATTTAAACTTAACTGGGCCCTCGAAACGTAAATGCCAATAACTGCCAGGCCGGGCGTCCGATTGACGCACCATCTATCACGTTAGGTTTCTTTTGGGAAGAAAGATATTTTCAATACATAAATTTAGAACTTCATGGAAATTGATGTATTGACACTTGGATTGAGGAGCGAACCTTCTTGGAATCAGGCATGCTTTGTACGGAACCTTGTGGTTGGTTGCGCTTTAACTACTATTCCTGGATCCTGTTTGGGTTTGACAGCTCTGACTACTATTCTGGGATCATGTGTGGCTTCAACAGCTCTGACTACTTTCCATGTATACTATGTAGGTTCGATAGATCTATCTACTATTCTTGGATCTTATGTGGGTTCAACAACAGTGATTACTATTCTTGGATCCTTTGTGGGTTCAACAGCTCTGATTACGTTTCCTGGATCCTACGTGAGTTCAACCAGGACCTTGACTTCTGATTTCCAACAAATGCACAAAAACACAGATTGTATGTTTGTTTTGAAGAGTTTACTTTGTTATCTCTACGAGGCAGCTCACCAGGTAAAAATTTTTGACCATGGAGAACCTATTTCTTTTCAAGATGCCTTCATGTAGTAATCCATCCAGGGTTCCAGTCTTTGTATGAGATTGAAACCCACCGAGCGACAAGGCCATGGTGTTGGGCCCTATCACAACGGAGGCCCCAGTGGAACCACTACCGATTGGGCCACTGATGCCACCAGCCCCAGCACCAGATGATGCATGCCACCTGCGCGTGTTGCATAAGTTCCCGTTCTATATGCCACCCAGGTTCAAGGGTTTGATGGACCGGCCAGGTAGCTATGGATTGCCTGGAGGCTATGGTGAGAGTCTTCAAACTGGTAGGGACACCAAACAATCTTATGGTGATCATTGTCGCAAGTCTCATTCATGTAGAATTAGGCAGATAGTGGAGCCTGATGCTCAAGGTGCATAATTAGGTGACACTACTCTAGGTAGACTTTGAGAGCATGTTTCATGCAGAGTTTGTCCCATACACCCTACATGAAGTCCAGATATAGTAGCTACTTCAACTAGAGTAGGGTAGCATGACAGTGGCACAGTACTCAGTGTGGTTAACTTAACTTTCGCGCTACTCCATAGATATGGTGTGGGACCCATTCCTCAGGTACCAGACCTTCGAGCAGGGGCTCATGAGAGAGATTAAGGCTTCGATGATCTCCCTTAGCATCCCGATGCAGACATGGGTGTTGGAGTGATCCCTCTTAGTCGATAGTTTCCATAGTGAGCAGTCACCAACTGTGAGATCCACCACCGAGCATCACGTAGAAGAGTATTCTAAAGTAGGCAGAAGACAGATTTCGTAGAGATCCAAGTGGACCATACCGTTTGGTAGATGACCGCATTACTCAGGTTTCGTTGTGCAAGGCACACGTGACAGAGCTTGTCATGCGAGGAATAAGTAGTGTTTCATATGCTGCGGACATGGTCACAAGGCTCGTGACTGTCTGACCCACTATTCGGATGATCAGAAGACAGTTGAGAGACCTCCTACGCAGATTAAGAGGTTTGATCGAGGTGATCCGCAAGGCGCAGGTAGACGTTGTGGAGGAGCTGGTCGTGCAGCTGGCGGTGTACGATGATACAAGGTGTTACCACCACCACCACCACCACCAGGAGGTCCACCCCGACTGTAGTAGTAGGTGGACAGGGGAGATCTCGTCTCCAGGAAGATGAGGAATATAATCATGGCACTACAGAGATGATTCGAGGTAATATCTATGTCTACTCCACCATAGCTGTAGTACTTATAGACAGAAGTGCCAGTCTCTATTTCATTGCCACCACCCTCGTTCGGAGCTCAGAAATTTCGACCGAGCCGTTGGCTCAATCCTCACGGCTAGATACTTTTATGAGAGAAAATTTGATGATTAAGCACTGGTTCCGGCATTGTGAGATTACTATATGAGGCAAGAGCTTCGGCTGGGATATCCTAGTAGAGACATCGAGGAAATAAAACGTCATCATGGGTATGGACTTTTTATCTACAATCTATGCTCAAATTGACATTATTAGGCATAATGTTCGGTGTGTCCACATGGATGGGACCAGGTTCACCATCACCGGCGAGAAGGGAGCCTATGGAGTGCAAGATAGACTTAATCAGAGGAGGGTGTAGCTGATCACTCATCAGTTGGTCCCCTTACACACAGAGCGTATGATTTGGAGAGTCTGATCTATCCTGTAGTGGTGGACTAGTACTTAGGTGTTTTCCCTGATGAAATTCCAAGTCTACCCCAACACTGAGAGGCAGACATTTACATTGACTAGTACCCCCTGGATGACAATGATATCTACACCGGTGTATCATATGGCTCCTGTGGAGCTTCACAATCTGCATGTACAGTTAGAGGACTTACAGGGGAAGGGATTCATCCGGCCCGATGTTTATCCTTGGGCATCCACGATTCTATTCTCCAAGAAGTTAGATTGAATCTTGAGGATTTTTTTCGGCAACTGTCACCTAAACTAGGTGACCCTGATGAACTAGTACCCACTTCCAATGATTGAAGAACTCTTTGATCAGATGAAGGGAGAACAGTGGTTTTCGAATATATAACTCATATCAGGCTATCAACAGCTCAGTTTATGAGATGTGGATGTGCAGAAGATGACCATCAGATGTCGGTATATCCACTATGAGTTCTTGGTTATTCCATTTGGCATAACCAACTCTCCATGAAGTATTCATGGGACCCATTAATAGTATTTTCCAGACAAACCTCGATTAAATTGTTGTATTTTTCATCGACAACATTATGATCTACTCAAATATTGAAGAGGACCATGCCTACCATTTGAAAGTAGTACATGATAGATTCTACGAGCAGCAGCTTTTGGGTAAGCTCTCAAAATTCCAGTTCTGGATCTCAGAGTTTCTCTTTCTGGGACATGTCATCTCAAAGGACGGAGTTGTAGTGGATCCAAGGATGATTGATGCAGTACATCCTTGGGAGCCACCCAGGAGTGTGAAGGAGGTACGAAGTTTCCGGGGTTTGGCTAGAAACTACTGGAGGATCGTTTCAGACTTCTCCAGATTTGTAGTACCACTATTAGCCTTGAAGAAGAAGGGGAAACCCTTTGTGTGGTCAGAGAGATGACTGTAGAGCTTTCTGGAGCTGAATGAGAGACTGGCTAGTGCCCCCATCTTGAGTCTTCCATAGGAGGGCATATGGTACATAGTTTACTCCGAGGAATCAGGGACCAGACTCAGATGTGTCCTAATGCAGTAGTGAGTAATGATCGCTTATGGTTCTTGTCATCTGGTACAACATGAGTAGAACTATGCCACCAGGACCTTCAGTTAGTAGCAGTGGTCATCCCCTTGAAAATTTAGCTGCACTATCTGATTGGTGAGTGTTTCATAGTCTACTCTGACAACCAGTGTCTTAGGTATATCTTATCTGAGAATGAAATGAACCTAATATAGCAGGGATTGCATGAGTTCCTCAATGACTATGACTTTGAGATATCTTATACTTCTTATAAGGGGAACATTGTAGTAGATGCACTCATTATGAGATCTGGTATACATCTGCTATGAGAGGCGACAGAGCAGCTGGCTACTTTACTGATATCCTTTGTGGCTAGAGATAGATTAGCCATTCTACAGTCTCTTACAGCCACTCACCCACTTCTCTACTGAGTCTGGGAGGCGCAACATGGACATGATGACTGAGAGACACGACGTGATCAGATATCTACAGAGCATACATCTGATGTATTTTTTTATGTTGGGGAGCATGTCATTGTAACGACCCAAAGTATTTCAATGGAAAATTCCCTTCTTATATTTATGTCATAAAAACACAAAATAATGAACTACAAAGTTATAATTGACCTATAAACATAATTTTGTCACCTCCTATTTTTGGAATTTTAAAAATCCGACATACACGGTTGTGTTCAAGAGAGTTATCGGAGTGTAATGAAACAAAAATAATGTTTTGGTGAATAATAACCTACAATTATGATTAGTAACCTACCCTGATGAATAGTAATATGACCCTTATGAATAGTAAATAAGTGTAGCATTACCTATGAATAATAAAATAAAATTTAGACATCTTAGAAAGTGACAATTTGACCTTAGTAAACATTTTGTTATTTTATAATTCATAAATAATTAATTATTATGAATTAATTAATTTAAAAGAATATATATTTCCCTAAAATGTATTCATAAATTATTGAGTCAATTCCTAGTTGTTTTTAGATAATTTTATAAGACCCTAAGTAATTTTTGAAAGAACTGCAAAATCAGTTTTAATTTTAAAAACTGTTTTTTTAAAGTAAACTATGATTTTAATTAAACAATAAATTAATAATATTTAAAAATTATTTTTGAAAAATGATCTTCATTTTTGTATTCTAAACGTCAAAAAAATGTTTGGGTAAATTTTTAGGATTTTTCTGAGAAACATGGATTTTTGGTGAATAGTAGAATACATTAATTTACCATATAAATACATTTTAATTAAAACCCAGTATTCCTGACATCACAAGTGTTGTAAGCACCCAAATCCCGAACTCACATGCCTTATTTACTATTCTTGGTCATCCATGACTAACTATTCATTTTCTTATGTGAAATTAATAAACTAATAAATTTTATATTAATGAAACCCCTCTCCCCTCCACTATAAAAACCACCCTTCACTCCCTCGTTTCCCCACACCTCTCAAGCTCCAAGCCTTCTCTAAAATCTGCCCAAACACCTTCCCTAGCTCATCCCCCACGTCCGAAAGCTACTGGTCTCATCAAAATACCAATCCTAGCTTCCATAAAGAGGATCAAAAGAGGAATATTCTAGAGGAAATTTCCCTCCCTCTTCTCCTTTAATTTCCTTTCAAGTTCAAGTTCCTTTCTTGCTCGATCCCTACCTATCTTTATCCAAATTGTTTTTCAACTCCATTAATATATATATAATTTAATATTATGATTCTAATGGTATATTATATCACCCCACACCCCTTCCCTCTTCCTTTTATTTTATTAAAGAGAACATTGTTCATGTGGGGTTAAATTTATCACCTTCAAAAATGACATGTTCTCTTCTGCCATTTCTACCTTCAAATCCGGTCATGAAACCATTTTTATGGTTGAACCCAAATATTTTATATGTATTATGTTCTATTTTATGTTCTGGAAATATCCTATGGCCATATTACTAAGTAAAATGTTAAAACAAGTTCGTTGTGATCCAAAAACTGCTCAAATTAACTGAAATAATCATCATTTAATTCTTATCTAATGATTCATCCACATGGATATAATATTACTCATTATAAAATCATTAAAGATTACGTAATATAATTAATAACATGTAATATCAGTTCTGGATGTTTACCCATGATCTACCCAAACATCAATTTAATAATACAATTGTACCACTCAAGAAAACCATGAAAACAAACATCCCCGATCAATGTTTTTAAAATCTATAAGTCATCCAAAGGAACATAATATAATATAATCAAACTAGAATGGACCCTATTAATGTACACATTGTACTGGATTTCTAATTAATGAATATAATTTCATTATACAGGACATTAAAGAGATGGAGGCATTCAAGTACAATGTAAGGGAAAATCTCGAACCCAATTTTCCTTCTTCGGGTTCTCCCTCTTTCATTCCATTTTTGATATGGTTACTCCTCAAAGATCATTTGTCGATAATTTACTTTAATTTTCTGGGAAATACATTTTTTCACTGGTTTTTATGTCCATCAAAATGTTTTCCAAAAGAACTCTTCTTTCAAGATCCCACCTTTTACCTCTTTTTCAAGGTTGATGGTTCTTGTATCAAGTATATTGTTCCCCCTTTATTTTGGGAACACAAAGCCTATGAATGTGTTTTTATGAAATGAAACCAATTCCATTCCATGGGTTATTTATGTACATGTTTTATATGTTTTTTTGTGGAAAGTATGATAATGATAATGTTATGATATGACGGGTGCGCCCGGAATTATATAGCGCAATATGAATGTTTAAATGTGACGGGTGCGCCCATAATTATATAGCACTCCAATGCATTGGTTAAAGTGATGAATATCTTGTGTAAATGTGAAATGATGCGTGAAAAAGATGTTAGCTTGGTTCACAAATTTTTGTGGTAGTTAACCAGTAAGACATGATGTTTAATTTTTACGCATTTCCACATTTCAAGTTTTTATTTATGCTCCTCTCATGTTCATGATCATTTTCCTATGTCATCATTATGCTCACCCCATGATATATTATTCTTATCTATCCTCTTACTAGGATTTTAGCTCATCCCTTTTGATGTATATCCTCAGGTGGCTACATGTACTAAGGAGAGGACAAGTGCCACTAAGAAGCTAGTGAAGAAGAAATTAAATAAATGTCTATGGTTGATGTTGTATTTGTTATGTGTGGTCCAAGTTTTCCCAAGACACCAAACCTTTTGATCCTCTATGTGTAATACTATTATGTTTTTTATCTTCGAAATTATGTAATAGTAATGAATGAAAATGTCGGGTCTCTATAGTTGGTATCAGAAGAAAGGTTCAGTTAATTTGGGAACTAGGATTAGTGAACCCTAATGAAAATCACTAGCATGAGACTAAGTACAAAAATGCACACAATAATATTTACCTAGGGATCCCATATGTTATGTTTTTGGTATTATTGTTTAAATGAATAAGTTATTCATGACTTGTTTACTTATGTTTTTTTATAACCATTTCTATTTTAGAAAATGGTGGGAACCAGGAGAAATAATGCCAAAAACTCTTGCGAGGGCCAATGCAATGGTTGGCCGAACGACATCCCCAATGATTTTGGAGGTGGAGTTCAAAACTTCATAGCGATTCTCACCCAATTATCTCGGGTTATGAATAATAACCATAATAATGGGGAACTTCCTCCTTCACCAAAGAGGGAGCAACTACCTATTGAATGTTTTATGCGGCAACGACCACCGACGTTTTGGGGATCTTATGATCCACTAGTTGCAGAAAAGTGGGTCAAATCCATGGAGAAGATATTTTATGTTCTTCACTATTCTGAGACGGAGAAGGTGACTCTAGATGTTTATTGTCTAGATGGACAAGCTGATCAGTGGTCGGATTTGATTAATAACACCAAGACAAGGGAGGAAATTGAAGAGATGGAATGTGAAGACTTTAAGATAATGTTTCTTAATAAGTACTTCCCACGAACTCTTCACATGAATATGGAGAGAGAATTCATAGAGCTTAAGAAAAAATAAGGAGAATATGTCACAACCTATGAAGCAAATTTCACAAGGCTCTCAAGGTATGCTTCGGGTTTTTTATCAACAATGATAGCAAAATTGATAGATGGTTTTGTGGATTAAAAACACATATTTTAAAGGATCATGCAATTCGAGACTTTGGGGGTTATGAAGAAGTTGTTCGGCGTTTTCTCAAAGTGGATATGGATTTTTGAGAATGGTCCCATGGCTATGGGGATAAGAAAAGAAATATGGAGTTTCAAGCAGGTAGATCTAGTGACAAAGGAGGGAAGAAAAATCAACGACCCACATGCCAAAATTGTGGGATGTTGCACTATGGGAAAGAATTACACCAAGCTCAAGAGTGTTGAAAAGACATGAAAAGGTAGGATAATGTAGCCAATGAAAGGAGAGAACCACTAATGGTTTAATTCTACAACTGTAGGGAGCTAGGGAACTATTCAAACTAGTGCACTAAACCTCGATCTCTCGAGGGTAATCAGCGCCAACAACCACCAAAGCCAAAGGAACAAGGGAAGGATTATGCCATCACTACTGTGGAGGTGGAATATGATAATGAAGTCGTAGAAGTTACGCTTCCTATTCACTCAAGAATGGAAAAAGTCTTATTTGATTCTGGTTCTATGCATTCCTTTATATCTTGTGTGTTTGCTAGAACTATAGAATCGAATCCCCGAAACCTTGAAGTAGAGATATTTGTAAAAAAACCAAGTGGTGTGATCATTGCATCCCAAGTGTTTGACTCTTCTCATGTTGATGTATGTGGGAAGATTCTTCCGTAAAATCTCGTAATACTTCCTTTGGTGTAATTAGACGCTATAATGGGAATGGGTTGGCTCTTGTTATATAGAGCACATATCAACTGTCGGGAAAAGGAAATCTATTAACATATTCTAAACCATCCCATGCTCCTCTACAAATGCAAGGAAGATCATGGATATCCTTTGAAAAATCCTTCAATGGAGTGGGTGTTGATTCCCTATAAAGAAGCATACCTCACCCAAATGGTTGAGTCAAAGGAATGTGCCAACCTTGAGGAAATGCCCATCGTGAGGGAATAAAGTGATGTATTTCCCGAAGAGTTACCCAGAATTCCCCATGATCGTGAGGTAGAGTTCTCAATTGAACTCGTACCCGGAGATACTCCTATCTCGAAGTGCCCCTATAGGATGGATCCTATCGAACTGGTGGAGTTAAAGAAGAAGTTGCAAGAGCATCTGGACAAAGGGTTCATACACCCTAGTGCATCATCTTGGGGTGCACCAGTGCTCTTTGTAAAGAAGAAGGATGGAACCATGCGGGTGTGTATCGATTATCGGGAACTCAACTAGATCACCCTAAAGAACAAGTATCCTCTCCCAAGGATTGATGACTTGTTCGACCAGTTAGGAGGAGCTCAATACTTCTCAAAGGTGGATCTTTGTTCAGGATATCTTCATGTAAAGTTGGAGAAGGAAGATATTCAGAAGACTACCTTCCGTACAAGGTATGGGCACTATGAGTTTTTGGTGATGCCCTTCAGACTTACTAATGTTGCTACAATCTTCATGGATTTGATGAATAGAGTCTTTAGACATTACCTCGACAAATTTTTTGTAGTGTTTATCGATGATATTCTCATCTACTCCAAGATAAAGGAGGAACATGAAGAACATCTAAGACTTGTGTTGGTTGCATTGAGAAAGGAGAAGTTGTACGCCAAGTTCAGCAAGTGTGACTTTTGGATGAATCAAGTCACGTTCTTGGGACATGTGATCACAAGTGAGGGTATTTCTGTGGACCCTTCAAAGAAAAAGGTGATTGTGGAATGGCCCAGGCCCTCTAGTGTCAGAGAAATCCGTAGTTTTCTTGGATTAGCTGGGTACTATCGAGGTTTTGTGAGAAACTTCTCACGATTGTCAAGACCGCTAACTAAGTTAACAAGGAAAGGGGTAAAGTATGTATGGACGAAAGAATGTGAGGGAATCTTAAAGGAGCTAAAGTGAAGGATGATCACTGCACCTGTACTCACACTACCGAAAAGTGGAGAATGTTTTGTGATATACAGTGATACTTCAAATAAAGGCTTGGGTTGTGTACTCATGCAAAATGATAATGTGATAGCCTATTCCTCTCGACAATTGACGATCCATGAGCAGAACTACCCGACACATGATCTAGAGCTGGCTGCCGTGATTTTTGCCTTGAAAATCTGGCAGAACTACCTTTATGGTGAAAAGTGTGACATATACACCGACCACAAGAGCCTAAAGTGTATATTCACACAAAAGGATCTCAACATGCATCAAAGGAGATTGTTAGAGATAATCAAGGATTATGATTTCTCTATTCACAATCATCCTGGAAAAGCGAACAAGGTAGCCGATGCTCTAAGTAGAAAAGAACCTGGTACTCTATCCATGTTGAGGATTGAGAAAGACCCTATCTTCATGTGTTTGCAAAAGATGGATTTGGAAATCATGAGGGCAGGGGATACATCCTACCTTTCCCAAATGATTGCGCAACCATCCATCCCAGAGATGATTAAAGAAGCACAAAGGGATGATGTTGAGATACAAAATAAGGTGAATGCAGTAAAGGAAGGGAAGCTGCAAGAGTTACATAGCGACGATGATGGTGTGATTCGGTTTGGAACATGGCTTTGTGTGCCTTCATCACCCGGGATAATGAAGGAGCTATTGGATAATGCACATAGCTCAACATTTTCTATCCATCCTGGAAGTACCAAGATGTATCGTGATCTCCGAGTGCACTTCTGGTGGGATAACATGAAGAAGGAGATCGCAAAATATATATCAAGGTGCTTGGTATGTCAGAAAGTTAAAGCTGAGCGATAGAAGTCCAAAGGTATGATGCAGCCATTGCCTATACCCATGTGGAAATGGGAAAATGTTACTATGGACTTTGTCATGGGTCTCCCGAAGACGTCAAAGGGAAATAATGCAATATGGTTTGTGGTTGATCGACTCATCAAGACTTCCCATTTTATCGCTATTCGGGAAGACCTATCACTTGAACAACTTGCAAGGATATATGTGAAGTAATTAGTGATATTTCACGGTTTTCCACTCTAGATTATCTCTGACCATGATCCAAGGTTCATATCTATGTTCTGGAGGAGCCTTCAACATGTTTTGAGTACTGAATTAAATTTCAGCACGGCCTATCACCCCCAAACTAATGGCCAGTCTGAAAGGACTATTCAGACGCTTGAAGATATGCTATGAGCCTGCTCTCTTGAATTCAAAGGTGGTTGGGATCAGCATCTCCCATTGGTTGAGTTCTAATACAACAATATCTTCCACTTGAGTATTCATATGGCTCCGTGTGATGCTCTTTATGGAAAGCGATGTAGAAATCCATCCTGTTGGGATGAAGTTGGAGAACGAAATCTACTTGGTCCCGATCTTGTTCAAGAGATGACAGAGAAGGTTCAAGTCATCCAAAAACACATCAATGCTACTCAAAGTTGGAAAAAGAGCTATGCTAACAACCATCGAAGGGACTTGGAGTTTGAATTAGAGATAAAGTCTTCCTTTGAATATCTCCATGGAAGAAATAAATGAGATTTGGGAAGAAAGGGAAGCTAATCCCAAGGTAAATTGGCCCCATTGAGATCCTTGACCGTATAAGAGCCGTGGCCTATCATCTGGCACATCCACCGAAAATGGATCAAGTTCATGATGTGTTTCATGTATCACTACTGAGGATGTACATACCAGAACCCTCACATGTACTAAACTTAGAGGTGGTGCAGCTGAATGATGATCTCTCCTATGAGGAGCAGCTGGTAAATTTTTTGGACGGAAGTGATAATGTTCTACAAAACAAGACAACCCAACTTGTCAAAGTGTTTTGGAGGAACTATATGTTTGAGGAGGAAACTTGGGAACCAAAAGTGGCAATGAAGGAGAAGTACCCTCACCTATTTGTGTAAAGTGAAATTTCGGGGGATAAATTTCTTAAGGGGGGAAGAATGTAACAACCCAAAGTATTTCAATGGAAAATTTCATTCTTATATTTATGTCATAAAAACACAAAATAATGAACTACTAAGTGATATGTGACCTTTAATCATAATTTTGTTATCCCTATGTTTGGAATTTTAAAAATCCGACATACACAGTTCTGTTCAAGATAGTTTTTGGAGTCTAATGAAACAAAAATAATTTTCGATGAATAGTAACCTACCCTTATGAATAGTAACCTACCCTGATGAATAGAAATATGACCCTTATGAATAGTAAATAAGAGTAAAATTACCTTTGAATAATAACATAAAATTTACACATCTTAGAATGTGACAATTTGACCTTAGTAAACATTTTTGGTATTTTATAAGTCAAAAATAATTAATTATAATTAATTAATTAACATAAAATAATATTTATTTCCTTTAAATGTATTCAAAAATTATTGAATAAATTCCTAATAGTTATTAAATAATTTTATAAGACCTTACGTAATTTTTGAAACAACTGCAAAATCATTTTTAATTTTATAAAATATTTTTTTAAGTAAATTATGATTTTAATAAATCATTAAATTAATAATATTTAGAAATTATTTTTGAAAAATGGACTTCATTTTTGAATTCTACACATTGAAAAATGGTTGCGGTAAATTTTTGGGATTGTTCTGAGAAACATGGATTTTTGGTGAATAGTAGAATACATTAATTTACCATATAAATACATTTTAATTAAAACTAACTATTACTCACATCACAAGTGATGTAAGCACCCAAATCCCGAACTCACATGCCTTATTTACTATTATTGGTCATCCAAGACTCGTTATTCCTTGCCTTAGATGAAATTAATAAACTAATCAATTTTATATTAAGGAAACACCTCTCCCCTCCACTATAAAAGCCACCCTTCAATCCCTCTTTTCCTCACATCTCTCAAGCTCCAATCCTTCTCTAAACTCTACCCAAAAACCTTCCCTAGCTCATCCCCCACGTCCAAAAGCTTCTGGTCATATCAAATGTCCAATCCTAGCTTCCTTAAAGAGGATCTCAAGAGGAAGATTCTAGAGATAATTTCCCTCCCTCTTCTCCTTTAATTTCATTTCAAGTTCAAGTTCCTTTCTTGATCTCTCCCTACCTATCATCATCCAATATGTTTTGTAACTCCAGTATTATACATATACTGTAATATTATGATTCTAATGGTATATTATATCACCCCACACCCTTTCCCTCTTCCTTTTATTTTATTAAAGAGAACGTTGTTCATGAGGTGTTGAATTTATCACCTTCAAAAACGACATGTTCTATTCTTCCATTTATACCCTCAAATATGGTCATGATACCATTTTTATCATTGAACCATAATATTTTATATTTATTATGTTCTATTTTATTTTCAGGAAATAACCTATGGCCATATTACTAAGTAAAAAGTTAAAACAAGTTCGTTGTGATCCAAAAACCGCTCAAATTAACCCAAATAATCTTCATTTAATTCTTATCTAATGATTCATCCACATGGATCTAATATAACTCAATATAAAATCATTAAAGATTCTATAATATCATTAATAACATGTAATATCAGTTCTGGATGTTTACGCATGATCTACCCAAACATCAATTTAAGAATACAAGTGGACCACTCAAGAAAACCATGAAAACGAACATCCTCGATAAATGTTTTTAAACTCTATAAGTCATCCAAAGGAACATAATATAACATAATGAAACTAAAATGAACCCTATTAATGCACACATGGTTATTGATTTCTAATTAATGAAAATAATGTCATTATACTGGACATTAAAGAGAAGGAGGCATTCGAGTACAAGGTAAGGGGAAATCTCGAACCCAATTTTCTTCCTTCGGGTTCTCCCTCTTTCATTCCATTTTTGATATGGTTACTCCTAAAAGATCATTTCTTCATCATTTCCATTACTTTTATGGGATATACATGTTTGTCACTGGTTTTTATGTCCATCAAAATGTTTTCCAAAAGATCTCTTCTTTCAAGATCTCACTTTTTACCTCCCATTCAAGGTTGATGGTTCTTCTATCAAGTATGTTGTTCCCTCATTCTTTTGGGAACCCAAAGCATATGAATGTGTTATTATGAAATGAAACCCATTCCATTACATGGGTTATTTATGTACATGTTTTATATGTGTTCTATGTGGAAAGCATGATAATGATAATGTTATGATTTGACGGGTGCGCCTGGAATTATATAGAGAAATATGAATGTTTAAATGTGATGGGTGCGCCCAGAATTATATAGAGCTCTAATGAATTGGGTAAAGTGATTAATCTCATGAGTAAATGTGAAATGATGCATGAACAAGATTTTATCTTGGTTCACAAATATGTGTGGTATTTAACCACTAAGATATGATGTTTCATTTTTATGCATTTCCACATTTCAAGTCTTTTATTCATGCTCCTCTCATGTTCATGATCATTTTCATATGTCATGATTATGCTCAACCCATGATATATTGTTATTATCTATCCTCTTACTAGGATTTTAGCTCACCCCTTTTGATGTATATCCTCAGGTGGCTACATGTACTGAGGAGAGGACAAGTGCCACTAAGAAGCTAGTGAAGAAGAAATTAAATAAATGTTTATGGTTGATGTTGTATTTGTCATGTGTGGTCCTAGTTTTCCCAAGGCACTAAACCTTTGGATCCACTATGTGTAATAATATTATGTTGTTTATCTTTGAAATGATGTAATAGTACAGAATGAAAATTCCAGGTCGATATAGTCATTCTCTTTAGAGGATGTTCCTTGGTACCTGTGGCACTTTAGGAGGATGTGTTTACGGTGTTCCACACATCCCCTCTAGCGGTACATCTTGGAGTGGCGAAGATGTACCATGACCTCATACGACAGCACATGTATCTGGGAATGATGAAGGTAGTAGTAGAGTTTGTCTATCAATAACTCGCTTGTCAGCAAGTGAAGGAGGAGCATCCGGTACCAGCAGTCTTGATGTATCCTTTAGAGGTCCCATTGTGGAAGTGGAATGGGATATCCATGGACGTCGTGAAGGGTCTTCCACGAACATCCAGGGGTCATGACTCGATTTGGGTGACCATCGACCGACTCACCAAGTCTGCCCACTTCCTATCGATGAGAGAGTAGGGTTCAGTAGAGAGTTTTGGACACCACAACGTGTAGAAGATTGTGCAGCTAAATGGAGTACCTTATTCTATTGTCTCTGATCGTGACACACGGATTACTTCTCGACTATGGAAGGGGTTTTAGGAGGATTTCGGGATGCAGCTGCATCTGAGAACCGTCTTCCATCATAAGACGGATGACCAGACTGAGCGAACCATTCAGACCCTTGGGGACATGATGTGTTCTTGTGTCCTCGACTAATGTTTTAGCTGGGAGGATCACTTACCATTGGTTTAGTTTGACTACGACAATAGCTATCACCACACCATTAGGATGACACATTTTGAGGTGTTATACAAGCGACCGTGCAGATCAACCTTTTAGTGGACTGACCCTGGGAAGTCAGCACTAGTGGGACCAAAGATGGTAAGAGCTACCACAAAGAATGTGAAAATCATTCAAGAGTGGATAAATACTATAAAAAGTATGAATACGTCATATGATAAAAAGAGACAGAGGCCTATAGTGTCCTAGGATGGAAACCACATATTTCTAGGTGTATCACATCAGTGTGGTTTATGGATGTTTTCCTGAGGTGGCTAGTTATCTCCGAGATTCATTAGTCCTTTTCAGTTATTTAGCAGTGTTAGTGATGTGTCCTTCCACTTAGCTCTTCAACCTTAGTTGCACATATTTCATGTCATCTTCCACATATCCTAGATGAGGAGATATGTTCATGACCCTTCTCACATCATCGACCATGGATAGATAGACGTCGATGGTGGGGTGACATTTACGAAGGATCCGGTGGAGACTGGGGATCCACATGAGTGAGTCCTTCATTAACAGTCGATACCTCTGGTGTGCATTTTTTGGTATCAAAGAAACCTCTAGGAGAGCACATTAGAGCGGGAGACTCAGATGAGTTCTCATTACCACCACTTGTTCTCTTAGTTCGCGTTGTACCCTACTTGAATGTAAATCCATCAGGTGGGGAGAATGTAAAGACCCAAAATTTCTGTGGGATTTTTTTTTTCATAAATACATGGGAATATTATGAGTCAGTGTAAATTGACGGCGCGTGATTCTGAGGCCCATTGTGCCCGAAATCAATTTTTGAAATATTGTTCAGGTACATTCTGTAAAATTACATGCTGGTTTTTATAACATTTGAACCGGTGCTTAGAATTGAAATCTGAGTGCAGCGATGAACTTGCAGCGCCGATATTCGCTTAAGAAGACTTTCAACTCAATGACATATGGTCAAAAATAAATGATATTTTTTGGGTTTTTAATGAATTAATTTTTAAAAAATAAAGTTGGAGATTTTTTTTTGGTCAGTTGAAGCCTCCATGTAGAAGTTGTAGGTAGGGACCACTACACCTTAACCTCCCATGAGAGGTTATGGTGGTGGGGCCCACCCAAACCAAAATTCCTCTTCTTGATTATTGTGGTGCGGACCACCCGGGGATAAACCCCCATGAAACACCCCTTTAATGATGAAAAACCCTCAACCTTCCCTTAAGTGTTGAAGAGCCTCTTCAACTCCCCAACACTTAATGTTTTCCAAATCCTAAACATTAATTATATGGAGACACACTATTCTAATTCATCCTTTTTGAATAATGTGAAAATTATTAAATAAAAGAAAAACATTATATTTTTTTAGGCTTTTTATTTTTGGTGGGACATGGGAGTGGAGAGAGGGAATACGTATAAAAGCTCTCACCAACGAAGAACGAAGAACGCCAGTGAGGATCATCCTAGACATCCTTCCTCAGAACCTTCTTTGACTTTGGACATGTTCATCTATAAAAAAACGGTGCCCCCCTTCTCACACCAATGTCGATGATCAATGATCAAAGGTAGGGGTTTGAAAATTGTTTTGTTTTTATTTCTTCGTTTTCCTTCAAGGATTATTATTCAAATCAGTATTTGTTCTCCCTAACGTGGAGGGTGTGAGAAGAACAAACATGGCCCGACCCCTCCGCCTTCTTTGTAGAATATTAAGCTAAATGAAGAATGAGTCGAGTATGAAAAATTCTCATCAAAAATGGTTTCTGAATGAAGGAAACATCCAAAGGAGTGCACAACTACTTCCAGAACAATAATCGGGCCACCGGAACTCGTCCGATGACCCGCAGAAGGTTTTGCGGTGGTCGGAACTGGCGAACGACACCTCTAAAATGAATGAAGTGTTGTCGGAACTCTATCCGACTAAGGGGACAGTGGAGGTGCAACTGCGCCACCAGAGGAGTGGGCCGCGAACGACTGGTCGTGGAGGTGATATAGTGACTGGCGCATGGCTGACTATGAGATAGACCAGCGACCCGAGCCGCCAAGTCCCTAGAAGAGGTTTGGTGCAGCCGCGATTTACAGGAGGTTTCTTGCCACTCGGCAAGCCAGGAGGAGCATTTTTGAACCACATGGGTCCTATGTGATGCGGAAGAACACAAAATGGAGCCAGTTTTGATTTCCACCCAATGACTAAGCTGTTTGGAAAACCAGTGGGGTGCAACCTCCCCCCTGGATGTAGCTAGGGCGGACCCCATGGGCCGCCACCCGAGGGCCTTGCGTGGGTCGGACCCTCCGCGGGCCGGGCCGCCCCGGCAGGCTGGGCCACCATCATGGACCGAGACAGACCCACAGACCAGGTAGGACCCTAGTACGGACTCGGTTCGGTCCGACTTGGCCAGACCGGACCTGGACCCGCTTGACCTATTTCTACTCTATTTCCTGTAACATGAGCTACAGGAATCCGATTGACGAACCGTCTACAGAGACATAAACCTTGGAAGTAGAAAATTATTTTGGTATACACTACTTGTGGATTGGAAATAGTTGGGGTATTCCCGGTTTAGATCAAACATAAATCCAACCGGGACATCAAAATGGAAATGTCAATAACTCCCAGACCAGGCGTCTGATTGGCGCACCGTCTATTGCATTGGGTTTGTTTTCGCAAGACAGATCTTTGGGATACATCAACAAGGGAAATCATGGATGTTGATGTATCAACACTTGGATTTAAGAGTGTGCCCTCTCAGAATCAATAATTCTTTGTGCGGAACATTGTGGTTGGCTTCTCTCTTACTATTATTCTTGAATCTTGTTTGGGTTCGACAACTCTGGCAAGTGTTCTGGGATCCTATGTGTGTTCAATATCTCTGACTACTGTTCCTTGTTCTTGTGTGGTTTTTACAGCTTTATCTACTATTCCCAGATCCTATGTGGATTCGACAACTCTGATTACTATTCCTGGATCTTGTGTGCTTTTGACAGCTCTAATTAATGTACCTGGATCCTACGTGGGTTCGACAGAGATGATGATTCAGTGGAAAAATTTAATCATATCTATATCTCTACATAAGTTTTATACCATTCTATGTTATGTTAGTAACTTTGTGTTTTTATCATGATTGATATGAATTAATTGATCACATTGCTATATGTATGGGAATATACCTATTTGGGGTTATCAGTTGAACTCATACCTTGTGGTTTATCTTTGTTAGATTTTGTGAGACCTTGAGGGTCTCGGGGTCCCTACTGAGTATCGTTATACTCACCCCTAAACGGGATGTGGCCGCAAGTTATTGTATTGAATGTGGACGACTTACAACATTGACTGAGGCTTAGAGTACATGGACTCAACAGTACACTGGGGTAGACCTTGTGGCGTGACGATACATAGAGGAGACAGACATGTGTGGAGTGATGAGGAGGTGATATGTGCCAACCCTTTAGGTAGGAACATCAGAGGATGAGTCAATGGATGTATTTCTTATTTTCTGAGTTGTACAAGTACCTTCAGTATCTTGCAATTTCCAGTTGGGCATGTATTCTTGCCTCTTTTCACTTACTATACTCACTTTTCAGTTATTCAATTTACTCATTATCATATCTGATGCGTGTGTTTTCATGTTATAAAGGGAATACCCTCCCAGTTTTTGGGAATCATGCATTTGGTGCTAGTCTCTAGCCCCCGGCCTATAGAAGGTGGGCTTGGGATAGTCACGACATGGGACCCGGCGGACGGGTCATGACAAAGTACTACATGAGACTCACATTACTCAATTTGAAGATAAATTTTTTCAATCTCAATAAAATTTAATATTATTGTCAATGAATATTTTCTAAAGGATTAGATGATTATTTTTAAATAAATTTTTTTACAAATTTTTTTCATTTACGAATATAAGGTTTTGTAGGTGAAAACAAATTAAATTATAATGTTTGTGGAAATATAATTTAATTTGATAAAAATATGTATAAATACTTTTTATATTTTTAAATTTTTATATTAATCAAAAAAATTATTATTATAAATTTTATATTTTATATTTTTAATTTTCGATCAAATATTTGATTAATTTTTATAGTAAA
Source organism: Viscum album (assembly GCA_963277665.1). Taxonomy (NCBI): domain Eukaryota; kingdom Viridiplantae; phylum Streptophyta; class Magnoliopsida; order Santalales; family Viscaceae; genus Viscum; species Viscum album. Next base: position 142,758,139 of record OY728133.1, on the reverse strand, counting down.
TTCTATAAATGGATTTGAAGATATATTTGAAATATTAGTACAGAAATACTGATATTTTGAAATCAATATTTAGAGTAGTTATTTCCATATAAGTTGAATGATTTCTTTTAACATTAAAAAGATACATGATACTAAGTATTTAAAAACTATATTATCAATGGGAAATTTTAAACCCAAATCGAATGAAGTGGATGATGGCATTTCTTGAATATTTAACTATTCATAAAACATTTAAATTTTATGATTTTTTTAATCATCATTAAATCAATATTTTTATTATAGTTATTCAAATGTATTTATTGATGAAAATTGTAATCAATAAACATTTAGTTAAATAATAGAAATACTATGGATTATATAAAATATAATTTATTCATAAACATTTTTATATGGATTAAATGTTTATGAAAACACTACTAAAAAATGATTTCATGAAATTATGGTTTATTAGGGGTGTTGAGATTCTCTTGTACCAAGGTTGTTGTTAATATAATATTGAAAAAATATTTATTTTTAAATAATAATGTTCTAAAAAGAGATTAATGATTTAAATTTTTATTAAATTCATTGTTAAATAAAGTTTTTACGTTTTTTATTTCATTGATGTTATAATAGTTAATAAATTTAATTTTCAATAATATTTTTATAGTTATAAGTTATATGTAAAATTTTATTTTAATTTGTTTAAGTGTATTTTTTTTAATACAATAAAAGGTAAAAAAAATTATTGTTTAAAATTATAATATTATTATATTGTTTGTTGGACAACTATAATATAAAAAATTAATAATCCTTGTTCTATAACCAATTAATACATATCATTTATGAACATTTTTATGGGAATATCTACAAACCAACAAGTCCATCCCCTTTCCATATAAATCCTACCATACCATGCTACAACCAACAATCACTAATAAAAATTTTAGGCATGAAGGAAATATGAATGATGATCACCTTAAAGAATATTGAGACATTATGGATCATATTACATTCATTTTTTCAAAATATACTCCTATTTAATGTAAGAACCTATTCTATAATGTTTCACTTAGCCAACACTTTTTCATATATCTTATAAGTAAATTTTTTTAGTGGATTCCAATAATTTTTTAAACATAAAATTACTAATGGATGGATATAGTTGATTGGATAACATTTTATATTTAATAAATACATATGATATGACTTGTGTTTCTTTTTTATCAGTATATAAATTCTTTTAAAATATGTATTATTTCGAATGCTATTATTCAAATAGAATATACAACTATATTATAATCTTTTTGGTGACCAAAATATAAAGAATAATTTTTTTATAATATATGATTAATAATATTCTTAAATTCTCAATGAGGTACATTGAACAGAAATTGAATATTATTTACGATTACATTTATCATTATGAAGAATACAAATATAAATAAAAAAGATATTAATATAAATTTAAATTGATGATAACTGAAATTAATTGGAATAATTTTTACATCATTTAATTATCTCATTTAAATTATTTTAAAGATTTATATCTAAATTTAGTATTTTATAAAAAATTATGAAGTAATTATTATGTTACATGATATAATGAAATAATTAAATAAATTACTCCAAGACCAATTTAGACTACTATGAGGTAATGTGGGTTAGTAAATGAACTCTTTTTTTATGAGATACTCAATTTTAACACATCCCCATGACTTTTTTATTCCACAGTCCATAGTCAAAGTCATATAAAATTACTATTAAATGATTTGAATGTCATATAGAATCTCCCATCTAGAGGAAAATACGTTATAATATGTGGACCCCAAATTATTTATTATTATGGCCATATGTTATATATTAATGTGCCAATGATGTTAAATGATTTCATATGGTATAGAAATGTCTGAATAAACTATTTCTATATATAGATTCATGTTTATCACAAAAAATAATATTTCATACAATCAATGGATGTTTACATAGATTAAAATACATTAAAAATATTACCCAAAGATTTTCTGATGGACAATAGATGTTTTACAAGGAAAATAATTTCTAAATTATTAAAGAAATTCACTTATTAAAACAGTAAGATTATTTGTAAATAATATTATAAAAATGTAAAGTATGACTCAAATAATTTAGGTTACATGATGGAATGAAATCATGTTATTTTTGTATAAGATAACAAAAATCCATTCAGATTATTTTTAGAAAAATCAAAATTCACACAGTTTGGAAGAGAACATATCTATTCCTTTGAAAATATATATTTCAGAGTAATATAAGAAAAAAAAATGATTTAAAAAATTAATTGGATAATATTAAATTAAAAATAATTTCTTTAGAAAACATATATTTGAAAGTTAAATATAATTTTTCTGAAATTTAAAATAAACAACCTGAATAATGATGATATACTAAAATAAGATCTTATCACTTTAATTATATTTTGAATCGTAATCTACATGAAATAAATGAAATAAAAAATCAAAATTTACTTACAAGTAATAATAATACATTCATGATATTATATATCAAAGAAGTAGTTTAAAGAACACTGAAATTAAATATGTAGGGAATATGGAATATGTTCCATATAAGTAAAAGGGATACCATAAACCCTTTCCGTTGGTTCCATTTCAATCATATGTGTTTAAAACAACAGTATAATAAATATTCATTAATTATAAAATTCATATAGAACCATAATTCTATGTATTATACCATATATAATATTTTATATCATTTTATTTTGATTTATGTTGAAATCACTCTTTTAGTTGATAATCACATCATTTTTAAGTATATATTTGTTTGGTAGTGATAATCCATTCAAATTTATCATGTTAACATCAGAAGAATATTATATAACATGATATATATATCATATATATTCAATATATTTGTATTAAAGTAATCTAAAATTGTAACATATAGAAAAATAAATTTCATCGTTCAGGGAGATGGTAGGTCATATGTACAAATGAATGTTGTTTTAATTTTTTGATGGACGAAAAAAATAATGTAAAAAATAGACCATTAAATAATAATTATGATTTCATATATATCATATATACGAAATATTTATATATATATACCTATTTGTGTTATGTGGATATGAAAAACAAATTACACCACTACATGGAGATAGTTTCTCAAACTAAGGCACAAGTGATTTTTCAATTTTTCTAGGATGAAATAGATATAGAATATTATGGTACAATTTTCATAATAAAACCCAAATATGATTATAAAACTATATAATTTTTTTTGTCTCATTAAAAACATTAATAGTATGTCTAATTTGAAATAAACATAAATGCGCAAATAATGAAAATTACTTCATATTCATTGGAATCCACTTAGATCTCTTGCTAATGTACCCGAGATTTATCTTTTGAAAGGTCAAAACCCACAATAACATATATATGAATTTTTTTCATATTAAATAAATTTTTTTATATGCTATATTGATTAATGTGGTCAAATAAAAAATATCAAGGGGATATTTTAAAATTTAGGTGAGGGGGGATTTTTGAATTTCATTAAATACTAATATAATACAAGTAATATTCTTATAAAATAATGGATCCACAAAATTTATTGATAGGATAAGATGACTATGTGTCGAAAATCACTTATCAAATTTTTTTTGATGTTTTATTCTTGTTTTTATCCTCATATTTTCTTTGTAAAACTCATTCTGAATTTTTAATAAATCATTTCAAAAAAGGATTTTTCTTTTTAATGTCATATAATTACTATAGATAGAAAAAATAACCTTTAATAAATGAGGGATGATATAATAAATCATATTATATAATATGTGATGAATTTAATATCTTAAAGAAATTTAATTATTTTAAAAAAAATTATCATAAAAATAAAAATAATTTTATTTTTAAACTATTTATTACATTGAGATCAGAAATATCATGAAAACACATAAAATTAGAAAATAATATTTTATTATAAACCTATCTTATCATTTTAATTTATACAATTCTTTGATATAATTATTTCTAATAAATTATAATACATTTAATGTTTCAATTATCATTTAACAGGGGGTTTCCATTAATTTAATATTTATTACATTATGATTATGTTTGAATTTAATTTTATAATTACTTCACTAATTTTTTTTAGAAAATTCCATGATAACAATAATTATTATTAATTCCAAAATAGTTTTTACAGTCGATCATAACAACTAGATAATCCAATATTAAAAATATTATTTCTATTAAAAAAAATTTATAACATGATTTTTTTTTTAAAATAAAATATTATAATTATCATAACCTGAACAGAATATATATAAATTAAATATTAATAAATATTTTATGAATATGGTGAATATTTATTCATTAACTAAAATTAACGAAGTTTTAAGGGTAATTTAATACTAAATATCCATTTAATTATAACTTTAATTACCCGATTTACCCTTAAATGTGGTAACAAAAATTATGAAAGAAGATATTCATAGTGAATTAAAATAAAAGGGACCTAAATAAAAAATATAGACCACTTTAATCTATATATAGGAATTTTTTAGATAAATTCCTATTCTAATGGAGGGGATGCCAGTCAGGAGGTCTCAACAAGGTGAATCACAACACATTTAGGGTTCTTTATTTGGTATAGGTAATCCAAATTTTTTGGAAGTTTATCATAACCCTAGAAATGGATATTTCAATGCATTAAAACCAAATAAACCATAACAGTATATAAATTACTTTCCATGGGTATATTTTTCTTTGGTAGAGGAGAAAACCCCAAAGCCTCAATCAATGTTGTCTAATGCGGATTTATCTATGTCATGAAGAATTGTATTTCATCCTTAAAAAATAAATCACGGTGATATCGATGAAGATTATATAGAAATTTGGATAATATATCCCCAATAATAATCTTGTTTCGAGGACTGAGCTATGGTAAATGTCATAAAATGGATCAACTACGCGTGTTGTTGCAAACCATGTTTCCATATATGAGAGTCTGAAGATGTGTTTGTATTCCTTGATTTATCGGATCATCATTCATAAATAATTCAATTGATTTATATTATAAGAATTGTTAATCCATATTTCATTAATTTGTGTCCTTTCATATAGGAAATGTATTTCAATTTGGTGAGGTTATTTCAATTTCCCAATTCTATAAGTTGAATTAATATAGAAGGGTTAGAGTTTTACATATTTTTATCTTAATATTTACAATTCTTATATATGAGTGTTCTATTTAATTTAACAACTTTTCTTAGAAAAATTCATTTTCCACGGTGAATATAAAAATCGATTATTTTTATTAGATTCATTATGAAAAAATAATATATGATATTGCAGTTGTGATAGGTATCTCTATTGAAATTGATAGTGAAACTTATTTTGCTAGATATGGACGTTATATTATGATTTTGGATTTGGATATATTAAATATTAGACTAATTGACTATGTGGTTTATTATAAAACCATTTATGATAATAATTTTTGGATTAAGTATGAGAGGAATACTATTACTTGTGAAAATAGAAATTTAGTTAGAAACACCAAGGACAATTGTTTTAGATTATTGATATTTTATGTATTAAAAATGAATATACATAAAGAAATAATATGGGAGGAAATAAATGAATGTAAACCCCCTAATTCTTAAAAATAACTCACAGGTTGAGGAAATTAAATCCTTATAGAATTATGAGATCACCATAGGTCGAACACCAAGTGCTAATAGTGTAAAGGAGAATAAATAAAAACGGGAAGATGTTATTGGGATTGTACTATGAAATTTCACTAATGATTATAATGATTTAATAATTTGGAACTAATTTATGATGGATACTATTTCTAAAAATTGGAATCCATATATCTAGAAAACATACCATTCTATGTTTATGGGTAATGGAAAATAATAATTGACTACTGAGGATGACGAGAATACAGAGACACATTCTACCGTTGGAGACTTTGAAAATAATAATGTGTTATCAAATGATAATTCTGAATTTTATGATACATTTAATGAGGTTTTTGATCAAAAATTAATGTATGATCTATGTTTGGTCTCTTATAGAAATCATAACAGAATGACTAAGGTTGATGTTGAGGATCCGACATCAACTAAGAAGCCCTTGTCTATGATGGAAAATAATAAAATTATGGAATCAATTTTTCTGAAATTAATTTGGGGGTATTGACTCATAGAGAGAGAAATATATTTTCCATATATGTAAATATCCTTCCCTCTGTTAGAGGTATTTAGTTTTGGTCCCTAAAGATGATGATGTAGATGTTTCTTTATTTAATAGTGAGTGTTCGGTAAAAGAAAAAGGTAATTACCCTTATTTTTTGATTATAAGGATCCCCCTTAAATTATTTAGGAGATGAAGCCTCAAGGGAATCATCTATAATTTTTATGGGGTTATCAGGTAGAAAATTATATTTTAATGAAGTATATTTTAGATTATGATAATAAAAACAATTTAATTCAAGGACTGATTATGTGATTCCTTGTCAATTGGTGGAACATGATACCATTTATTATTTTGGACCTGCAGATCTAGAAAACCCACATAAGGGAGTGGAGATATATTATCCAAAAACAAAAATCATCCAATAATATAATTTACCATCTATTATTACTTGGAAACCCAAGGTAGTGAAGACTAAAATCGAAGATAATGTTTCCAATAAAAATAATTTTGAGTTTCTATTCTCTAACAATAGCGTAAGGGTTGGAAAAATATATATTATAATTTATAAAACCAAATAAATTAATGCTATCTAGAAATAAATTACTTTTATTATATATTTTTACTTGGAAGAGGGATATATCATTGAGAAGGGGACATCACCCTCATGGTCACTATGGAATTATTTATTATCACAGCATGAGAACACATTGTTCTACTGTTTGAAAGGATGAGATATTTTAGAATGAAAATATTTAGTATGATATATTGGGATTTTATAGTTCATACTAATTAGGAATTTCTATTTTTTTAATTTGGTTTAATTCATTAACTTGGGATGGTTTTTTATTCTGACACCATCTTCTCAGGGGATCTGTTTATATTTTTAATATACTTGATTTTTCCCAAGACCATTCCATTCATTTTTATGTATAATTTTTTTACAAACATTATCCATGAAATTAATTAATATAAACATAAATACAATTTTTATAATTAAATAAGTATTTTTAAAATCATTTACTTTTAAACTAAATTACAATATTAAAATTCATAGAATAAGAATTAAATTTTCGATAGAAAATAACAATTATAAATATCCCTAAAAAATAAAACATTTCTAAAAAATTGAAAAAACTAAAAAAAAAATATTGATATTTTGATTTTAGAAATTATTTAGCTTTTATAAAATATTTTTTCTACAATTGTGAAAAATAAATTATAATATTTTCTCATAGAAACTAATTAAAATATTTTTTAAGGAAAATATAAAATATGATTAAAATAAAATATGATTCTTTATATCCTATGAATTAATCAATAATGTTGTGTTCAAATATACCTATACATATATACAATAATATTATCAATTATTTTCGTACACACAATATTTTACAACTATGTGATAATGGTAGTGTTAAAATAGTAATATATTAATAATGTACGATTGTTGGTTTATGCTCATTGTTGTGTGTTATATACGGAATCAATCATAGTGTTATTTAAAAATATCATGTTGTTAAATTCCACACCACCCCTTCAATATATTTCACACCTGAAATATGAAATTTTTATTGTTAATAAAGTGTAATGAATTTGAATATAATTTGGGTGAAAAACTATCTCATAAAAAGTGTTAATAAATGTAACCTAAAAAATTACGGGAAAGAAATGAAAATTCCATAAAAGCATGAATTCAATATAGTTAAACATTGGATGAAATGAATATATTTATATGGAAATAAAAACTAATGAATAATGATTATTATATAGAAATAGATAACAGTTTCATGAGAATTGTGACAATGAGAAACTATTGATCTACAATGGGGTAAATGCCTATTGATTTTTAGGATAGAAAAATAAGAAACTATTTTTCCCTATAATTTTTTCCAAAATTCAAGGGATAATTTTACTATGTAGACAATTCACAAAAAAAATATAAACATACTTGATCTGTTATATGTTATAATCACAAACTTATCATTTTGGTGTTATATGATCTATTTCCATTTCATGTCCTAAAAAAGGTAATGTATATATTATAAGAGTATTTATATCATAATTGCATCCCCAAAATGTGTTCCCATCAAAGGTCATCAATGGGTGATATCAAATAATGACCCCCCCGAGTCCCACGATCATTAGGTCCTAGTTTGGTGACTGTCATTGAGTGTATAATAAACAAGAAGATGAGATGCATTTCCATATAACGGAAAGAATTGTGGAAGAGAAAGATAAGAAACACACCATGACAATCAAAATCAGACAACAAAATTGAAGAAAAACCAATGTACATAAATTTAGTTTCATGCATGAACTACAACAACATAAAGGGAAAATTTCACGTACAAAAATAATGAAAAGGAGAAATAACCACAAAACCAAAACATCTCCGATAACCAATTAGCTAGTAGTTACTATCTTGAGATCCCATCTTCTCTGACTAACCTGAAAAAAAGTTAATTTATACATATGGTGAGTATAATTGTAACACCCCGAGATTTTATGAAAAATGTTCTTTTTAATTTCATTGATACACTACACCAAAAGGAGCTTTCACTACATGCATCACTGACTTGGGTAGTATTACACACAATCATGACCTTCCACGATTGCGTATGTTGTACGCAATACTGAGTTTTAGTAAACACCGATATTTATATAAACTATCCGTTATGAATAGTAATACCCAATTTTTGAAATTTTATAAATTTTATCATCCAAAATGGAATTCATTTTTGGATTCTAAATATCGAAATTTGTCTAGGGTAAAATTTTGGTATTTTTCTGAAAACATTCAATTTTTGATAAATAGTGAAAACACTAGGATACTATTTAAAAACAGACTTTTTATTTATATAATTATTTATTTTATTTAAATTTATTTTATGTGAATATTGATATATAATACCTATATAAGTTCAATTTAATTCATTGGAGTCATTTTATAATTATTTTAGATATATGAATATTTTATTGAACTTCTCACCGTCTTTTACCCACTTGCTATGAGAGTTTGAAAATTTAAATAAAACATAATTTCACCAATTTTGTGAGTGGAATTTCTAAAATCTGAGAGACATGGTTAGCATCAAGGAGTAAAATTTGTTACAATCAGGTAAAAAATAATTTATTGGCGAATAGTAACTTTTTACTTTTATTTACCACGGTTAAAAGGAAATTGGGTAATTAAGGGTAAAAATGGTATTATTATTACAGTAACACATGTCCTAATTCCATTGGATAAGTTTAATTCGACCAAAAGAAACCTTAGGAATAAAATATGACCATTTAGGTCCACTTGGATTAGATTAGTATATTTAATATTATTTTATTTATAGGAGAGTTAAAATAGTTAAAATCAATGTTTAAAAACTAAAACATTTTTGATAAAGGGTTATAAATGAGATAAATTCGACTATAAATATTAATTAGAAAGATAAATCTATTTCCTACATAATGTTATTTTATTTTTAATTTTTGACTTTAAATAATTTAATTTATTTATGACACAATGATGATGTAGTAATTACCATGTTAAGGAAATATTAACATAATTGATATTATAAATACCAAAATAAATGTAATTTTAGACATTTCATGAATTATCTAATTTCATAGGTAATATAACATATCAGTAATGATTTAATTAATTTTTTTTGAACTAATCTTTCTTGTATGATTTTCACAAAAATCAATTACCAAATACTGTCAAAATTGACAAAAACGAGTTTTAAAAGAAAATATTATTTTATTAATTGTAATTTTGTTTGTAAATATCTTATGATCGGCCAAATGACTTAGATAAGGTTAAATATAATAATAATGAACCACTTTGGGTTAATTTGGATTTTTATAGTATGTTTATTAACCATATAGTGTAAGAAAACAAGAAGACACGATAAAAGTTAAATTAAATAACCTAGAGTTAAATATAAATGATAAGTTTAAAATAGTAACCTAATCTTTTCTAAAATCGTTTGGATGAGATTATTTCGACCCATCCCCACCTTAGCGTTTAAATAAATCAGTTTAGAGCTATTAAAAATCGAATATGACTTTATTATAAAATAATATTTTAAGTTTTCCCTAAGGTGTCCCTCTCCTCCCCTATAAAAGGGCAACATTCCCTCTCCTCCTCACACAACATTGAGTCTTAAAGCTCAGCCAACCCCTACCAATTTCTCCTCTCCACTTCCCTAGGAACATCCTAGAGGTCCTGGACCTCTTAAGAGACCATCTTTAGTGCCCTAAGAGGTGGTTATGAAGAGGCGCTTCAATAAAGAGGTAATGTTTGTTACCGATTCTTTCATCATTATTTCTTCTTCTACTTCTATTATTTAGTTGTTTCATTATGAATTAATAACATCAGTATCACTAATATACTGATATTTTATTATAAATATGAAACAACCCTATTTCACCTTCTATCCACACTACGAGAAACAAAATCATTGTGTGTGCATACGTACGGAATACCGTCTCCACGACGTGGTGTAATCTGTTTTGTACCACCACCTTACGTGGATGGGTATAATGGTGTAAAGAATAAATATATATGATTATTTTAAATAGATTATGATTCTGAAATAGTATAAATACACTTCAATACAATTCCACTGTCATGGGACTGATATCATGGCTCGTTCGTACGTACGGCCTACCGTCTCCACGATGTGATGCGACTCGTTCTACATGATCTTCAAAGCATAATGATTATATAAATTAATTGAATAAATAAATATTATATATATTACACTAATACCATTCTAGAAATTATGTATTTATAAACTAAAAATAATAATAAGAATTTAATCGACAAGACATGCATAAGAACAAAAAGAAATAAACACCTGAATAACAAGTAAAAATTAAATATTACTAATAAGAAGCTAATAATATGACAATATATGATATCATAACAATGAGTATGATTCTGGAATATTTCAATGACATTATTTAAATCATTATAGAGGAGGTTCCGACACATACGACGAAAATCAGACATAAGGTAAGGGAAAATCTCACAATCTCATTTTTATCCGAGATTGTTTATACTTCAGAATTTACTAGGGAATATTTATCAACCACATCCATGTTTCCTCAATATGTAAAATTATTTAAATCCACCTACAATTTTTTAAATCCAATTTTACCAATTGGTCAATTTTTAGTAAAAGATATAAAATGAATCTTTTTTCATTTTTCATAAGAGGTACTTTTTGACTTTTCCGGCCAAAGTACGAGAAAAATGTTTTTTAACTTATATGGAATGATTGGATTCATAGAACATTATTTCCATGAAGCATCCTTTATATGTTTTCATGTTTATTTTTAATCAACTTCTTTTAGTTTAAAATAGTATGAAATGTTATGAAAGGAAAAAAATTGAAGTAGAAGGGATATTTTTTTCAAGAATGGAGTTCAAGTGTTATATAAAAAATATTTTCCATATAAGATAACATAAGGTTCTGTTTCTATCCCAATTTTTTCATTTATTTGATTATGTAATGATGGAATTAATTTTATTATGTCCTTTTTTCTTACATGGATTATGTTATGTTGGCATGAAGTTTAAGAATCCCATTTTTTTACATGGGTTATGCTATGATATATGATATATGATGTTGTGGAACAAATAAGAATGGTATCATTATGAGATAGGTGGGACCTATATCTCCCTCCAATGCATTGGGTAAAGATTTATATCTCATGAGATAGACATGGAAGGAATGGAATGTTAAACTGGTTTAGTGATACGGCACTGGAACGAAGAGTGAAATCGGTTCTGAAATGGACGTTTTCCTCTCAGATAGTCTTGGCAATGAGTCTTGACTAATAAGAAATGATTTTCCATGACTATGTGTGTCTGCGACACTGTTTCAGGTTTTATGTTATGATTATTGGGATTACATTTCACTATTATGATTTATCCCATGTTATAATATTATGATCTATTTTAAAGGTTATGATTGTTGAAATCACTACTGGAAAATAGCCCTATACACACAGTTTTTGGAAAACCGTGGGTATAGGGGTTCCCTATACCCACAGTTTAAGAAAACCGTGGGTATATGTATAGTTTGAGAAACTATAGACACAATTTTCCAAAACCATGGGTATAGGTCACCTATACCTATGGTTTCCACAAAACTGTGGGGATAGTGTTTTTTCGAAGGCCTATACCCACAGTTTTGTAAAACTGTAGGTATAGGTGTTTATTTCGAAGCCTATCCCCATGGTTTTGGATGAACCGTGGGGATAAATATTTTTTTTCGAACACATATACCCATGGTTTTTGAAAACTGTGGGGATAGCTTCAACATATTATGGCGGGAAAAAAATGGGCGGGAAACAAAAACAATTTGGTGGGAAAACTTATACCCATCATCCGAAATAATATATTTAGTTTAATAGAAATTTAGATACAAATTAATTCTCTGGCTCGGTTGGTTATGAGCTTCGTATTTGGTGAAATGGTCATGGTATCGAATCTCGCTAGACTCTATTTTTTGAATACAGACATGAATTAATATATTAATATAAATGCAGATTAATAATAAAGTTGTTGAGGTGGCTTAGTTGGTTAAGGGTTGAAAGAGGTCTGCTTTAGACCCGAGTTCGATACCCACTGACTTCCTTTTTTCTTAACACGCTCAGGTATTAATATATATTTACAAATATAGATTTATATTAACTTAAATGGTTCAGCCGAAGTGGTGAAGACCAGTGAAATGCAGGTACACAGGTGCGTGGTGTTGTAGGTTCAATACCTGCTGGCTGCATGTTTTTTAAATTTTCACCCGCGGTTTTATAACCGTAGATATAAGAGTTTGACACGTGGATGAGGCTTTGATGTGGTGGAAAAAATATATACCCATGGTTTTGGAAAACCGTGGGTATTTGTTAAGAACCCTATGAATTTTCCTTTGTTTACCCTTATTGAGCATTTGAGCTCACCCTTTTGTATGTTTTCTTTCACCAGGTCAGGAAGAAGGTTATTATGTAAGATATGCCAAATGGGACTCTATACATGATAAAATAAAAGGTAGATAGTGTGGATGATATTTGATCCAATTGTTTATGTTTCCCAGTTTCTAAAGAAACTATACCTATTCGGTCCTTTCATGGTTTTGTTATATGTTATAATAAGTGTGCTTCAATTCTAAAGTAATAACAATGTATGTAATCTATGGGTCGTTATAGATGGTATCAGAGTAAAGGTACAGTTATCCATTGGAAACTAGGATGTGAAAGCCTTAGTAAGAACCCTAAGGATATGTCTAAGAATAGAACACAATCTTAGTGTTTTAGAAATGGCCTTGAATAACCTATGATAAGACCTTATGTGTGAAATTTTATTCTTTATTATGTGGTTTTCCTATTATAACCAGTGTTGCTCACACTATTATTCTTGGTTTTAGTTAATGGCTGGAACCCGAAGGAACCGTGTTAATGTAGAATGCGATGGGAAATCCAATGATTGTCCCCCTGAGCAACCAAATGTTATGGGAGCTGGAATGAAAAATCTTGTAGCCATGCTCACACAACTTTATAAAGCTATGAATCATGAAAGACTTACAAAAGAGAAAATGAAGAAGCAACAGTCTATTGAATCCTTCATGAGGCAGCGTCCACCCTCATTCAGTGGGTGTACTGATCAATTAGTGGCTGAACAGTGGATCATTACCCTTGAAACGATATTTTCAGTTCTTCAATGTTCAAAACATGATAAAGTAATCTTAGAAGTATATCGTTTGGAAGGTGAAGCTGATCAGTGGTGGAATTTTATCACGAATACAAGGCAGTGGGATGAAAATGAATCCATGGAATGAGACGAGTTCAGAAACTTATTTTTCAATAAGTACTTCCCTCGTATTCTTCGAACAAAGTTGTAGAAGGAGTTTCTTGAACTGAAGCAAAAGGATGATGATTCAGATGGTACCTACGAAGCAGATTTTACAAGGCTTTCAAGGTAAGCTTCCGGAATTATTATCCAACCTGAGAGTAAGATCGATCAATTTTTTAGTAGCTTAAAACCAAGTCTTCAAAGTGTGTTCAACATAAGGGACTTCAATAGCTATGAATAAATCATTTGATGTGCTCTCAAGGTTGAGATGGATATTTGAGTAACTCACTAGTCAAATGAATTTGATAAGAAGAATAAAATGGAAGTCAAAGGGAAATCAAAAGACCACACTGAAAAAATATGAGCTTTCCCTTATGCTCAATGTGTGGAAAGAAACATGGATGGGGTTGTCTTAAAGGGACAATTACATCATTCAAATGTGGAAAGGTTGGTCATTGGGCATTTGAATGCCGTAATGATGGGTAGAAGATGTCTAGTTATGCGAAAAAAAAGCCTACACAGAGTAAAACACCTACACTTCAATTTTGCAAGTGTAAGGAAATGGGGTATTATTCCAATCAATGCCCTAATACAAGGGTTGTTGATGATGATCGACATCAACAAACTCTTAAGGCAAAATAAAAAGGATAGTCACATGCAATTTCTATCAGCGATGTGTAGTACGATAACAAAGTGGTGAAAGTTACACTTACCATACAATCTAATGAAGGAAATGATTTATTTGATTCTGGATCTGCCCAAAATTTTATTTATGATGAATTTTCTAAGTGTATCGCCGTATTACCTCAACAATTCAATGTTCAGTTAGTTGTGATAACCCCTAATGGAACGACAATAGCATAAAATGGTTACAATTCATCTCCGATTGATGTTTTTGGGAATGTCCTTCTTGAAAATCTTGTGATCCTTCCTTTAGTGGAATTTGATGTGATTCATGGCATGGATTGACTTTCTTTATATGGAGCTCATATCAATTTCCAAATAATGGAAGTCAAATTTCATATTCCTGATCAATCTATGATCGTCTATCGATGCATGGATTAACATAACCTTCCAGTGGAAATTTCTTCCATCATATGGTTCTTGATTCCACTAAATGAAGGTTATTTATCTCAAATGTTTTGTGAGATACTCAAGATTAATAATATGCCCATTATACAGGAGTTTGATGATGTCCTTCCAAAGAAATTGTCTGGGCTTCCACCAAATCATTATGTTGAGTTTTCAATAGAAATCGTATTGGGTGCTTTACGTATTTCAACGAAACCTTATAGAATGGCCCCAATTGATTTGTAGGAATTAAAGAAGAAACTCCAAGATAATCTTGATAAGGGATTCATACGCCCTAGTGTGTCACCTTGGGGAGCACCTGTTCTGTTTGTTAAGAAGAAAGATGGATCAATGAGACACTGTATTGATTATCGAGAACTTAACAAGATCACAATAAAGAAAAAATACCCTCTCCCACACATTGATGACTTATTTGACCAACTACACAAAGCTCAAATACTTTTCCATGATTTATCTTCGTTCAGGGTATTATCAATTAAGGGTAAAAATGGAGGATATACCAATGATGGATTTTCATACAAGGTATGGTCATTATGAATTTATAGTGATGTCATTTGGTCTTATAAATTCCCCTTCTATCTCCATGGATCTAATGAATATAGACTTTAGAGACTATCTTGATCAGTTTTTGGTAGTATTTATAGATGATATTCTTGTCTATTCAATGAGCAAGGAAGAACATGAAGACCAGTTGTGAATTTTATTGAAGACCCTGAGAATGAAGAAGCATTATGAAAAATTTACCAAGTGTGAATTTTTTCATAAAAAATTGCATTTTTAGGTCACATAATCTCAAAAGAGGTGAAGTATGTGGATCCCACAAAAACAGAGGTTATAGAAAGATGGTCGGGACCATCAACAGTAACTGAGATACGAAGTTTTCTTAGTTTGTCTGGATATTATAGACTTTTTCTGAATAAATTTTCAGGATTATCTAATCCACTCACTAGGTTGACTCAAAAAAGAGTTAGGTTCGTTTTCACAGAGGTGTTTGAATAAAATTTCAAGGAGTTGAAAAGAAGGTTATCCAGTGCACCTGTGCTCACACTTCCTTGTAGTGGAGAAATGTTTGTGATCCACTGTGATGCATCCAAGAAGGGATTGGGGTGTGTTCTAATGAAAAATGACATGGTGATAGCTTATTCTTCATAACAGTTGAAAATCCATAAGCAAAATTACCCAACTTATGATTTGGAGTTAGCTACAGTAATCGTTGCATTAATTATTTTGAGGAATAATCTTTATGGTGAAAGGTGTGATATTTATACTAATCGTAAACGTTTAAAGTATATTTTCACACAAAAGGATCTGAATATGAATCATAGAATATGGATGGAGCTAATTAAGGATTACGAATTCTCAATTCATTACCACTCTGGGAAATAAAACAATGTGGAAGATGCATTAATTCAACAAAACCATGCTAGATTATCCATGATGAGGATCACAAAAGATCCAATATTTATAGATTTACAAATGATGGATCATGGAATTATAATGGAAGGGGAAAATATTATCTTTCTCTAATGAATGTTCAACCAACTATACATTTAAAAATTAAAGAGGCACAGAAAGAAGATGTAGCATTACAAAAGAAGGTGAGAAATGTTCCTGAAATCAACCTTGATTGTGATGGGATAATAAGTTTCACGAATCGGGTTTGTGTCCCTCCCATCCCATAATTAAAGAAGGAGCTGCTAGATGAGGCTCATTTTTCTTCATTCTCTATTCATCTTGGAATCACAAAGATTTATAGGGACCTGAAAGAGTAATTCTAGTGGGATGACATGAAATGAGATGTTGCTGAATATGTCTCTCGATGCTTGTTTTGTCAGAAATTTAAAGCTTAGAGACCGAAGTATAAGGGGATGTTGCAACCATTACCCATACCCAAATGGAAATGGGAAAACATCACTATGGAATTTTTCATAGGACATCCTATAACTTCCAAAGGAAATATTCCTATCGGGGTCATAATTGATCATCATACAATGTCGGAACACTTCATTGCTATTAGAGAGGATTTCTATAAGACCCCAGCCTTAAACCTTACATAATATTGAATTAAATGAATAATTCACATCGAGGATCTTTTCGGGTTTATAGTTTTAGAGAATTAGGAAATAACTATTACATCTCAAAAGATTACAAAGTAGAAACTTCTACTAAGATTCCATAAAATAAAAAATCATAAAAAGAAACATGTCTAGTTCCATGTTTTACGTAGCATGACTTTCCCTTGATCCCATCCTTGACATTATTCCACGTTAAGTCCTGTGAAAAACATTTCAAAAATGTGGGAGGAGCATAAAAAGCTCAGTAAGGGATACACAAAGAATGAAAACTGTTAGTTTTTCAAAACACCAAGTAAACCATGTATACTTTATCAAAGTAATATTATTCACCTTCTCGAAGTAGTAAAAACTCTTCACTGAATAAAATTTCATTACTTACACTTCTGTAACCAAAAGATTACCATAAAACCCATATAAAGATCAAATAACATATAAAGGTAACTTGGAACATAAATATACTTAAGTGGAATAACCATAAGGTCGACTTCTACACATATCACTTAATGGAATAGCCATTCAGCCAACATCCATACATACTTAATGGAATAGCCATTCAGCCGACTTCCATACCGAATGCATTGGAGGTTATAACGTAACCTCCTGTCCTGTTATTCACGGCACCACCTGTCATATGGTTTATCACGTAACTACCCATCGAATGTCCAAGTACCATTATAAAATTATAACAAATAAAACCAATATAAAGGAATGATAACATTTCCACATTTCAATCACAATATTTCATTTAAATATATTGAGATTATAGAATCCTTTATCAAAACCATTTTCAATACCCAAATACATAAAAGATTACATGGAATTTATTATATTTTAAAAACATTACGACTTTTTGAGGAAGCCAAAGATCAAATAATACTCGCGGCAGCGGAAAAGGTCAGTGTAACCGCGTACGTTAAGAAAAACATTCCTTTTATTCGTTTAGTAAAATGCTTCGTAGAAAAATATTCCTTTTTTATAAAAGTAAAAGTCAAAGTGGTTTATACACCATATAAAAGAATGTTGTGTATAAAACGAAATATGCCTCAATGAAAGGAGATTGAGACGAAGTCCCTTACAAAGATGGTATCCTTGGATTGAGGATAAATCAATTACATAATTATGTGTGACAAACGAATACACCAAATATAAGTGGATATTAATTGTAAAACAATCATATGTTATTCACACATATTCATAGAACGACATATTCAAGGAGTACAAGATTATCCCAAAGAATCAAAATTGGGTTAAGAAGTTCCCTTGCAAAAATTTGACGGCCTAACGACGTCACTACAAAATTCAGAAAATGAGTTGATGAGAGATAAAAAGGATATCTCATCACTTGGAAATAAAATTTAAATCAATAAGGATATAGAAGAACAGATCCCAACATAATATTATGTGAATTAAAAGAAATAATAAAAAGTCGTTACAAAAAAGAGGAGGGTGAAAGGTTCCTTTACCGACATGGGTATCTTTCGAGACATGCACCCCGTGAAAGAAGGACAATACAACATTGATGTAAATGCTCATAAATGAAAGTATATTAATCAATGAGTAAAGTAATGGGAATTACATACACCACTCAGAGGAAATTGTGGAAAATTTACCATAAGCCTCATGGGAATAAAAGTGAGATGAAAAATCCCTTACGAAAACTCGCCAGCCTAACGGCGCCACTTAAAACGTCCAAAATGGATGGATGAGATCAAATAGGGTCTCTCATCATATTAAAATAATTTTTACAGAAAGAGGAATATAAAAGAACTTCCCTCAACATAACAAATATGTTCTTAAAATAATTGACATAAAGGAGAGTACTTAAAAATAAAGAGAGAGGTTAGATCTCTTACGAAAATTCGGCAGCCTAACGGCGCCACATAAAACATCCAAAATGGATTGATGAGAGAGAATATGGTCTCTCATCATATGAACATAAAAATTACGGTATGATTAATATAAAATAACATTCCAATAACAAGAAAGATGAGCATTAAAAGGAATGAAATAAAAGAGTGTACTTAAAAAGAAAGATAGGAGTAGGATCCCTTACCTCATGTCCAACTTGTCTTGTTAGTTTCTTTATATTCCTGAATAATAAACATTTTTCAATTTATAATTGCTTAAGGACCTCCTATAAAGATTATTATTCAGTTCATACCACATATTTTAATGTTATAAAAATCGGTTAATAATATGAGTTCATATCAGACGTTTTTGTCTATGTTTGGTACATGAGTAAAAAATTGAACTTGTTGGAAAATGTAGTTATAGGTACATCATATCCAGAATAGTATTGTTGTTTTAAATATCACATATATCCAGTATATATTCATTTTATACTATTTCATAGCATTTGGAGAAAAAAAATTAAAAGCTCTGTTCATGGAGACGGTAGGCCGTACGTACGCATGAATGTTACTTTCATTTTTTGTCATATTAATGGAATTAAAACAAAATGAGAGATATATATATTATAATTCCAGAATTATATCCATAATTTATATGTAATATATTAAATATATATCCATTATATATATGTACTTATAATAGTAAATAACATTTGGAGATAAGAAATGAAATGCACCGTTCATGGAGACAGTAAGTCGTACGTACGCATGAACGCTACTTTCATTTCTATCTCATACTTTAATGGAATGAAAATAATAATGATACAAAGGTATATTAAAAATTCCAGTGCAACATCATATATAATAACTTTAAATCCATCCTTTATATATCCCTCATATGGAATTAATAAATCAAATCACTTTGAGGGAGTGGTAGTCCGCACTTCCTAAAATGAAGATATCACGTTTAGCCATAATGGAAACCATAAATGTATTCCATAAATGAAAAATACAGAAGCTTAAGTAAAACATAAACATATTATATATCATATATAAATATATTGTCATCTTAATGTCAACCTTTGAAGGTGTTATATGAGTGTTGAACAATCATCGTTTCGTGAGGGAGAAAATCACCATCCACAGAAACAGTATGTTCATTAACCATTAGATGGGGGTGTTTGTAAGTGTATCTCGATTAATTAACATACAAAAATCCTAGTATATTGAATATACTGTTTTTGTTACAAAATGAAAGAATAAAATGTGTTTAGGGGGTTGGAGAAGCAAAATAAAACAAAAGGACTCAAGTGAACACATTACCTTAAAATTTGGTAACTCCCTTTGGTTTGAGCTCAAAGGCATCCTTGGGAAGACTTATTCCCAAAGGTAGGATTCAAGGAGTAAGATAGGGATGTTTAGAGACCAAATGGGATGGGGTTGGCCGAGTCAAATGCTTTGTAAGTGTGGGTAAGGTGGTAGTGGTGGGGGCCTTTTATAAGAGGAGGGGAGGGGCACTCTTGGAAAGTAAGGAAATGTTACTTTATTTTAGAATGAGTTTCGGATTTTAATGGTCCCACATTGATTTTTTTTCTAGGATAAGGTGATAAGGGTTCGAAATACACCCATCCAATAGGTTTTGGACATGTGTAGGTCTTAGATTTTACATTATCTTTCCATTTTATTTAAATCGTTAAATAATGAGGTCATCACTGCATCATCATGATGTCATAAATAATTTAATTTATTTAATGTCTAAAAATTATTAAAAAAATAATATGATGTAGGAAATATTTTTAGCTTTTCAATGACTATTTATTCTCAAAAATCTTACTTGTATAACCCCATGTAAAAATTGTTTTAGTAAAACATTTCATGTTTGTGTCATTTTTACTTTAACATTTAATAAAAGGTTATTTATGTCATTTCCCAACCAAAGTGGCTTCATGGGGTCCCCAAGTTGACACATTTCTTGTCTCGGTCGGCCATGACACATCCAATAAGGGTAGGACATGTGTCTAGGTATTTTCATTTTATTATAATATCATTTTTTCCTGAAATTGCACTAATCACCTCTAATCGCGATTAAAAAAATAATAAGTTACTATTCACAAAAAAAACTTTAATCCCATTGAACCACATTTTACTTCTTAATGACAACCATGTATGTTGGATTTTTGAAATTCAAAACCCAGAGGTGTTAAAATTTCATTTAAATGAAAAATCAGTTTTTTAAGTACCACTGACTGGTTTTACTATTCATCAAAAAATTGAAGTTTTTCAGAAAAATACCAAAACTGCACCCTAAGCTATATTTGATATTCTGAATTCAAAAATTATGTCTATTTTACAAAATTCAAAATTTATAAGTTGCATTAATTAATTTAATAATTAATTCTCGCTGTTAGAGCAAATAGCGTGTTTTTATGAAACAATAAGTATCAAAAGATTGACACTAGTTTAAGTCCAATTTCAAGGTGAAATTAATTCCAACGACCACTATTAGATTAATTGGTAAAAATATATTCTAATTTCACTTTAAAACCAATTCAAAATATAATCTAATAATATAAATAAATTACATTAAAAAGTGGTTTTGAATTAAAATACAACATTTTTCACTATTCATTAAAAAATGAACTTTATTGGAAAGATTCACAAAATTTACTCAAATTAAATTTTGATGTCCTTATTCTAAATAAGAATTTTATTTTTTCAAATATAACACATAAAATTGTCAAAAATTGGATTTAAACGAGGTTCGCCTTCAAAAGGCGGTTAATCGACCTTTTAAAGAATATTAGAATGTCTACGCTTAAAATTGGATTAACTACTATATAATCATTTTGTAGTTAGTTCTGTTCATTCCCTCCATTACAACGGCTAGGCGTTAACTACTATTGAAAATTATATTATTTTATTATTTGAGTGCAATGTAAGATTCTCAATAAACATGTTGTTGTGTATTGGGTACGCCATCGACCATAGCATCCCCTTTAAAATAATATTAATATTTTATTCACAGATATGGATAAATATAAAAATTTCATATTCTTTATTTACCTGCGGTGTTACATCCTTCCCCCCTTTTGGGAATTGCGTCCTCGCAATTTTAAAATTGGGCTTGGAAACATCCTTGAGAGTCCCACATCGGTACAAGAGTCGGTAAAACAATCACTTTAAAATAAAGAAAGATAAGTACAGAGGTCACCCGAGTTAACCCATACTAGTATTCCATGTAGGAAAACATGGACATGGAGGAGAAATCATAGGGTCATGTTCTGATGGAGAGTGATAGAAAACATGTTTAGGAGAAATTTAACGACAAGAAAATCACAAACTTGTGATAGGTTAAACAGTATTCGATTCCCCAGTAAGAAAATTTAACATACAACATTTTTGTTTTAAGTTTCTCTTCATTGAGGAATTTAGTTTTTATCTTAAGGAAACATACTTACTTGTCATGTTGACTTTCAACTTTTACTAGATTTATTACACAAACTCATACTTTCCCCAAAAGAGGAGTATTTAGGATGACTTGTTCACATTAAGAGTACTATAATCAACTTCTAGAGAATCACCTAATCCATATAATAGAACTATATACATCCCATGTCTTTATAATTTAACCAAAACCAAAACCAAAAAGGTTAGTACATGATCAGATAATCCAGAAAAGGATAACCCTTTATAAAAAGAAAATATATTCTTAATCTCCAAAAATTTTCCTAACAAAACCCAAAGTTCAACGAGGACCATCCGATAAAAAAATTGTCCATAAAATTAATTAAAGTAAACCAAACTAAGATTGAAACCCAAATATTTGAAGGATTTAGTCACATGGTCTTCCAAGTGAAATCGTAACATTTATCTCCAAACAACATCAGTTGCTATTAATGTCTCGTATTGAAAAGTAATTAACCTAATCACATATCCTCCATGATAGGTTAATAAATTTTCATAGATAACCCAAAATCAACTTACTCTTAATTCATAAAATCATATAACTAAAAAGAATCATTCAAACTAACAATGGACTTCATGTAGTCCAGTGGTAGGTGATAAATACCAGTCGCACTTTGGTTGTGGGTTCGATTCCCGCAGCTTTGTCCGATGCGACGGGTTGTCACACGGTCTGTGTGTTGTCCTTTTTCCAAAACAATATAATTCTTAAAGCATTCCCCAAAACGAGAAAAAATCTTCAAAAATAATCATAACATATTTTATCCTCATGTTTATCTCATGCCTTTCATTTTCCATCATAACATATAATAACCCATAATTACCTCAAAAGTAAGGATCATATAAACCCTAATGGTTACCTTTATAATTATTACCTGAACATCCACATCGATTGGTCATCATGTACATGATGCATTACAGAACATACCATGTTTCAAGTGGTTGATCATGACTCCTAGCTAGTTGGTTTAGAACAACCACGAGTTTCCTCATTGAATCCCCCATTTCATCTAGTCTCTTAATCAGAGAAGCACCATAGTTACCTTCAAACCTATTGTCACTTTGGTGCCTGCTAGATCCATCCATTCACTAAAAATAGAAATGTCAATGTGAGTATATCAACAAAACCATCATGTACTAATGAAGAAGATATACTTACTCATTCACATTATCTAAAAAATTTGACTCTTTCTGAAATCCTAACCAGTATGGTAATGTCACTTATTCTTAAAGAATACCCTATCCTATAAAGTTATCTAAACAGACCTCTGATACCAACTATAAGACCCCATCCTTAAACCTTACTTAATATTGAATTAAATTAATAATTCACATCGAGGATCTTTTCAGGTTTAGAGTTTTAGAGAATTAGGAAATAACTATTACATCTCAAAAGATTACAAAGTAGAAACATCTACTAAGTTTCCATAAAATAAAAACTCATAAAAAGAAACATGTCTAGTTCCATGTTTTAGGTAGAATGACTTTCCCTTGATCCCATCCTTGATACTATTCCACGTTAAGTCCTGTGAAAAACATTTCAAAAACTTGGGATGAGTATAAAAATCTTAGTAAGGGATTTACAAAGAATGAAAACTGTTATTTTTTCAAAACAACAAGTAAACCATGTATACTTTATCAAAGTAATACATTTCACCTTCTCGAAGTAGTAAAAACTCTTCACTGAATAAAATTTCATTACCTACCCTTCTGTAACCAAAAGATTACCATAAGACCCATATAAAGATCACATAACATATAAAGGTAACTTTGGACATAAACATACTTAAGTGGAATAACCATAAGGTCGACTTCCACACATATCACTTAATGGAATATCCATTCAGCCAACATCCATACATACTTAATGGAATAGCCATATGGCTGACTTCCACACCCAATGAATTTGAGGTTATAAAATAACCACCCATCCTGGTATTCACAGCACCACCTGTCATATGGTTTATCACGTAACCACCTATCAAATGTCCAAGTACCATTTTCAAATTATAACACATAAAGCCAATATATAGGAATGATAACATTTCCACATTTCAATCACAATATTTCATTTAAATATATTGACATAATAGAATCCTTTATCAAAACCATTTTCAATACCTAAATACAGAAAAGAGTACATGGCATTTTTTTTATTTTCAAAACATTACGGCTTATTGAGGTAGCCAAATATCAAATAATACTCGCGGCGGCAGAAAAGGTCGTTGTCACCGCGTACGTTAAAAGAAACATTCCTTTTTGTCGTTTAGTAAAACTCTTCGTAGAAAAAGATTCCTTTTGTATAAAAGTAAATTTCAAAGAGGTTTATACACCGTATAAAAAAATGTTGTGTATAAAATGAAATATGCCTCAATGAAAGGAGATGGAGACGAAGTCCCTTACAAAGACGATATCCTTGGATTAAGGATAAATCAATTACATAATTATGTGTGACAAATGAATAAACCAAATATAAGTTGATATTAAGTGTAAAACAATAAGATGTTATTCACACATATTCATAGAACGACATATTCAAGGAGAACAAGCTTATCCCAAAGAATAAAAATTGGGTTAAGAAGTTCCCTTGCAAAAATTTGATGGCCTAACGGCGTCACTACAAAATTCAGAAAATGTGTTGATGAGAGATAAAAAGGTTATCTCATCCCTTGGAAATAAAATGTAAATCAATAAGGATATAAAAGAATATATCCCAACATAATATTATGTGAATTAAAAGACATAACAAAAGAAGAATTTTACAAAAAGAGGAGGGTGAAAGGTTCCCTTCCCGACATGGGTATCTTTCGAGACATGCACCCCCGTGAAAGAAGGACAATACAACATTGATGTAAATACTCATAAATGAGTGTATATTACACAATGAGTAAAATAATTGGCAGTACATACACCACTCAAAAGAAATTGTGGCAAATGTAGCATAAATCTCAAGGGAATAAAAGTGAGAAGAAAAATCCCTTACGAAAACTCGGCAGCCTAACAGCGCCACTTAAAACATCCAAAATTGATTGATGAGATCAAATAGGGTCTCTAATAATATTAACATAATGCTTACAGAAAGAGGAATATAAAAGAACATCCCCCAACATAACAAATAAGTTCTTAAAAAATTGACATAAAGGAGAGTACTTAAAAAGAAAGAGAGAGGTTAGATCTCTTACGAAAATTCGGCGGCCTAACGACGCAAATAAAAACTTCCAAAATGGATTGATGAGAGATAATAGGGTCTCTCATCTTATGAACAAAAAAATTACAGTAAGAGTAATATAAAAGAACATCCCAATAACAATAAATATGAGATTTAAAAGGAATGACATAAAAGAGTGTACTTAAAAAAAAGAGAGCAGTAGGATCCCTTACCTGATGTCCAACTTGTCTTGTTCGTTTCTTTATATTCCAGAATAATAAACATTGGTCAATTTATAATTGCTTAAGGAACTCCTATAAATATTATTATTTAGTTCATATCACATATTTTAATGTTATAATAATTGGTTAATAATATGAGTTCATATCGGACGTTTTTGTCGATGTTTGGTACATGAGTCAAGAATTGAACTTGTTGGAAAATTTAGTTATAGGTACATCATATCCAGAATTGTATTGATGTTTTAAATATCATATATAACCAGTATATATTCGTTTTATACTATTCCATATCATTTTGGGATAAAAAATTAAAAGCACCGTTCATGGAGACGGTTGGCCGTACGTACGCCTGAACGTTACTTTCATTTTTTGTCATATTAATGGAATTAAAACAAAATGATAGATATATATATTATAATTCCAAAATGATATCCATAATTTATATTTAATATATTACATATATATCCATTATATATATGTACTTATAATAGTACATAACATTTGGAGATAAGAAATGAAATTCACTGTTCATGGAGACGGTAAGCCGTACGTACACATGAACGATACTTTCATTTTTATCTCATACTTTAATGGAAAGAAAATAATAATGATATAAAGTTATATTACACATCCAGTATAACATCATATATAATAACTTTAAATACATCCTTTATACATCTCACAAATGGCATTAACGAATCAAATCACTTTGAGGGGGCGGTAGTCCGCACTTCCTAAAATGAAGATATCACGTTTACCCATAATGGAAACCATAAAGGTATGCCACAAATGAAAAATAAAGAAGCTTAAGTAAAACATAAACATATTATATATCATATATAAATATAGTGACATCTTAATGGCCACCTTTGAAGGTGTTATATGAGTGTTGAACAATCATCGTTTCGTGAGGCAGAAATTCGCCATCCACAGAAACAGTATGTTATTTAACCATTAGATGGAGGTGTGTGTATGTTTAGCTCGAATAATTAACATAACAACATACTAGTATATTTATTATAATTTTTTTGATACAAAATGAAAGAATAAAATGAGTTTATGGGGTCGGAGAAGCAAAATAAAACAAAAGGTCTCAAGTGAAGACATTACCATAAATTCGGGTAACTCCCTTTGGTTTGAGCTCAAAGGCTTCCTTGGGAAGACTTATGCCCAAATTAAGGCTTCAAGGGGTAATAGAGGGATTTGGAGAGACAAAATGGGCAGGGGTTGGCTGATCCAATGGCTTTGTAAGTGTGGGTAAGGTGGTAGAGGTGGGGGCCTTTTATAAGAGGAGGGGAGGCGCACTCTTGGAAAGTAAGGAAATGTTGCATTTTTTTAGAATCAGTTTCTGATTGTAATGGTCCCACATTGATGTGTTTCGAGGATAAGGTGATAAGGGTTCGAAATACACTCAACCAATAGTTTTTGTACATGTGTAGGTCTTAGATTTTACATTATCTTTCCATTTTATTTAAATCGTTAAATAATGAGGTCATTGCTGCATCACCATGATGTCATAAATAATTTAATTTATTTAATGTATAAAAATTTTAAAAAAAATACTATGATGTAGTTAATTATTTTAGATTTCCAATTAATATTTATAGTCAAAAATCTAACTTGTATAACCCCATGTAAATTTTTTTTTAGTAAAACATTTCATGTTTGTGTCATTTTTACTTTAACATTAAATAAAAAGTTATTTATGTCATTTCCAAACCAAAGTGGCTTCATGGGGTCCCCAAGTTGACCCATTCATTTTCATGGTCGTCCATGACACATAAAATAAGGGTAGGACATGTGTCTAGGTATTTTCATTTTATTATAATATCATTTTTCCTTAAATTGCACAAATTACATCTAATCGCGATTAAAAACTTAATAAGTTACTATTCACCAAAAAAATTATTTTAATCCCATTGAACCACATTTTACTTCTTAATGACAACCATTTATGTCGGATTTTTGAAATTCAAAACACAGAGGTGCTAAAATTTCATTAAAATTAAAAAATCAGTTTTGAAGTACCACTTAGTGGTTTTACTATTCATCAAAAAATTGATGTTTTCCAGAAAAATACCAAAACTGCACACTAAGCAATATTTGATATTCTGAATTAATAAATGATTTATATTTTATAAAATT
The DNA here is from genome assembly GCA_963277665.1 of Viscum album. NCBI lineage: Eukaryota > Viridiplantae > Streptophyta > Magnoliopsida > Santalales > Viscaceae > Viscum > Viscum album. The sequence goes on along the minus strand of OY728133.1, from coordinate 142,730,088 downwards.
AAAAACGTATATGTTGCATTAATTAATTTAATAATTAATTCCCGCTGTCAGAGCAAATAGCGTGTTTTTATGAAACAATAAGTATCAAAAGATTGGCACTAGTTTAAGTCCAATTTCAAAGTGAAATTAATTTCAACGACCACTATTGGATTAAATCGTAAAAATATATTATAATTTCACTTTAAAATCAATTCAAAATATTATCTAGTCATATAAATAAATTATATTAGAAAGTGGTTTTGAATTAAAATACAACATTTTTCACTATTCATTAAAAAATGAACTTTATCGGAAAGATTCCAAAAATTTACTCAAAGTAAATTTTGATGTCGCGATTCTAAATAAGAATTATATTTTGACAAATATAACACATAAAATTGTCAAAAATTGGATTTAAAAGAGGTTCACCTTCAAAAGGCGGTTAATTGACCTTAATAGAATATTAGAATGTCAACGCTTAAAATTGGATTCATTCACATTTGTAATCCTCTAACATTTATTGTAAAAAGTAAAAATATTTGACAAACATATATAATCATTTTGTAGTTAGTTCTGTTCATTCCCGCCATTACAATGGCTAGGCGTTAACTACTATTTAAAATAATATTATTTTATTATTAGATTGCAATGTAAGATTTCCAAGAAACTCGTTGTTGCGTATTGGGTACGTCATCGATCATAGCATCCCCTTTAAAATAATATTAATTTTTTATTCACAAATATGGATAAATATAAAAATTTCATATTCTTTATTTACCTGGGGTGTTACAATTTCTATCTTGATCAGCTTTCTAGGATATATGTGAAGGAAGTTGTAAGATTGCATGGAGTACCAATTTCCATTATATCTGATCGAGATCCGAGGTTTAACTCAATTTTTTTGCGAAGTATTCAACATAATCATTATATAGAGTTGAGTTTCAACACTGCTTATCATCCTCATACCGATGGTCAGTCTGAGAGAATAATTCAAACTCTAGAAGAACTGTTAAGAGCTTTCTTTATGGATTTCAAAGGTGGTTGGGATCAACACCTACCTTTGGTGGAATTTTCATATAATAATATCATTCACTCCAGTATTCAGAAGGCTCCTTATGAAGATCTCTATGGAAAGAAATTCCAAACTTCAACTTGTAGGGATGATGTTTGAGAAAGAAAGATATTAGGACCTAATCTTTTTTATGAGATGGAAGAAAAGGTCCGATCAATTCAAGAACACAAAAGAAGCATCTCAGTGTTGACAAAAAAATTATTCCGACAATCAATGAAAAGACCGAGAGTTTGAAGTGTGTGATAAAGTGATCTTACAAATATCTTCCTGGAAAAGAGTAATGATATTTGGAAATAAGGGAAAGCTGAGCCCTAGGTATATCGGTCCATTCAAAATAATGGATCGTGTTGGGAAGGTAGATTACAGATTTGCGCTTCCACTAAATCTCTCTCAAGTTCACGATGTGTTCCATGTATCTCTCTAGAGATAGTACATACACGATCCTTCACATGTACTCATCTCATAAGTTGTACCGTTGGAGCAAGATCTTTCTTAATAAGAACAGTCGATAGAGATTCTGGATCGTAGCAAAAAAGTCCTACGGAACAAGACCACTAACATGGTGAATGTTTTATGGTGGAACCACCAATTAGAAGAAGCTACATGGGAACTTGTGGATATGATATGGGAGAGGTATCCTCAACTGTTTGTTACAAAGTGAAAAATTTCGAGGGGGAAATTCATTTGAAGGGGGGTAAAATGTAAAACCCTGAGATTTTATGGAAAATGTTATTTTTTATTTCATTGATACGCTACACCAAAATGATCTTGCACTACACACATCCCAGAATTGTCTTTCATTACACGCAATCGTGACCTTCCACGATAGCGTCTGTTGTACGCAATACTGCGTTTCACTAAACAACGATATGTTATATGATCTAGCCATTATAAATAGTAATACCCACTTTTTGAAATTTTATAAATTTTATCTTTCAAAATGGACTTCATTTTTGGATTCAGAATATCGAAATTATCCTAGGGTAAAATTTTGGTATTTTTCTGAAAACTTTCAATTTTTGATGTATAGTAAAAACACTAGGTTACTATTAAAAAACCGACTTTTTATTTAAATAACTATTTATTTTATTTAAATTTATTTTATGTGAAATTTGATACATCGTACCAATATAAGTTCAATTTAATTAGTTGGAGTCATTTTATAATAATTTTAGATATATAAAAATTTTATTGAACTTTTCACCATGTTTTACCCAACTTCTAGGAATGTTTGAAAATTTACATAAAACATAATTTTACCACTTCTGTGAGTGTCATTTTGAAAATCTGAGAGACACAGTTAACATCCAGGACTAAAATTTTGTTAAATATGATAAAAATAATTTTTTATGAATAGTAACTTTTTACTTTTATTTACCATGGTTAAAAGTAAATAGGGTAATTAAGGGTAAAAATGGTATTATTATAACCCTGACACATGTACAAATTCTATTGGATAAGTATAATACAACCAAAAACAACCTTAGGAAAAAAATATGACCATTTAAGTCCACTTGGATTAGATTCAGACATTTAATATTATTTTATTTAAAGGAGAGTTAAAATAGTTCTAATCAATGTTTAATAACTTAAACATTTTTAATACATGAATGTAAATTAGATAAATTCGACTATAAATTTTAATTAGAAAGATAAAAAGATTTCTTACATAATGGTATTTTATTTATAATTTTTAAAATTTAAATAATTTAATTTATTTATGTCACAATGATGATGCAGTAATTAACTTATTAAGGAATATTAACATAATTGATATTATAAATACCCAAATAAATGTAATTTGAGACTTTTCATGAATTAAACTAATTTTATAGGTTAATATAACATATTAGTATTGATTTAATTAAATAAATTTAACTAATAATGCTGTTATGATTTTCACAAAAATCAATTACCAAATAGTGTTAAAATTGACATAAAATAGTCTTTGAAACAAATATTATATTACTAATTGTTATTTTATTCCTAAAAATCTAAGAATCAGAAAAATGACTTATATAAGGTTAAATATAATAATAATGAACCACTTGGGATTCGTTTGGCTTTTTATAGTATGTTTATTAACCATATAGTGTAAGAAAATAAGAATACACGGTAAAAGTTAAATTATTTAACTTAGAGTTAAATCTAAATGATAAGGTTATAATAGTAAAATAAACTATTCTAAAATCAATTTGTTGTGATGATTCAAACCCATCCCCACCATATCTCTGAAATGAATCAGTTTGGAGCTATTAAAAACCAAATATGACTTTATTATAAAATAATATTTTCAGTTTTTCCTAAGGTGCCCCTCTCCTCCCTTATAAAAGGGAACCTACTACCTCACCTCCTCACACCACATTGAGCCTTCATGCTTGGCAAAACCCTCCAAATTTCTCTTCTCCACTTTCCAAGAAACATCCTAGAGGTCTTCCTCCTCTTCAAATACCATCTTTAGTTCCCTAATATGAGGTTAAGAAGAGGTGCTTCAAAGAAGAGGTAATGTCTGTTACCGATTATTTAAATTTTATTTCATCTTCTACATCCTATTATTTAGTTTTTTCATTATGAAGTAATAACATAAATATCACTCATATACTGATATGTTATTATAAAATGGAAACAACCCTATTTAACCTTCTATCCATCCTACGGAAAATGAAATCACCGCGTGTGCGTATGTACAGAATACCGTCTCCAAGCCGTGGTGTGATCTGTTTTCCACCACCACCTTACTCGGATGGGTATAATGGCTTAAATAATAAATATATATTATTATTGTAAAGTGTTATTTATTTTTAAATAGTATACATACACTTAAATAAAATTCCATTATCATGGGAACGATATCATCGCTCGTGCGTATGTACGGCCTACCGTCTCTACGATGTGATGTGACTCGTTCTACATGATCTTCAATGAATAATGATTATATAATTTAATTGAAAGAATAAATATGATATATATTACTCTAATAAAATTCTGGAAATGATGTAACTATAACCTAAAAATAATAATAAGAATTTATTCGTCAAAACACGCATAAGAACAAAAAGAAATAAACACCCGAATAACAAGTAGCAATGAATTATTACTAATAAGAAGCTAAGAATATGACCATATATGATATCATAAAAATGAGTATGATTCTGGAATAAGTAAATGAAATTATTTAAATCATTATATAGGAGGTTCGGACACGTACAAGGAAAATCAGACCTATGGTAAGGGAAAATCTCACAATTTCTTTTTTATTCGAGATTGTTTATACTTCAGAATTTACTGGAGCATATTTATCATAAAAATCCATGTTTCCTCAATATGTAATATTATATCAGTCCACCTAAAAATTTTTAAATCCTATTTTACCAATTTTGGAGTTCTTAGTAAAATATATGAAAGGAATCGTTTGTTGTTTTTTATAAGAGGTACTTTTTGACCTTTCCGTCCAATGTACGAGAAAAATGTTTTTTTAACTGATACGACATGAACGGATTTATAGAACATTATTTACATGAAGCTTCATTAAAAGTTTTCATGTTTATTTTAAATCAACTTCTTTACGTTTAAAATTTTATGACATGTTAAGAAAGGAAACTTTTTTTTGAAGTAGAAAAAATATTTTCCTCAAGAATTGAGTTCAAGTGTTTTATCAAAATTATTTTCCATATAAGATAATATATGGTTCTGTTTGTATCCCTATTTTTAGATTTATTTGATTATGTTATGATGGAATTAATTTTATGATGTCCTTTTATCTTACATGGATTATGTTATGATTTCATGAAGTTTAAGAATCCCATTTTAATTACATGGATACTCTGTCCAGAATATATGTGTCTGAAATAATCAAATTTGTTACATCCTTTAACACATGTATATAGGGGAATAAAACCATCATGCATACCAGAATTAATATCTAACAAGAGATCAGTTTATGAACAGAGGGGGAAGTCAACCATCCATCTTCCATTCATAATTTTGTGGAAAACACCCATTAAGACTCATAATACTTGGAGTGTTTGTTTTCATAACTAGAAGTGTAGAGTGGTGTATAAAAACAAAAAACTTAAATGATATAATATAGCTCTCTACTATACTATGGGAATGTACTAGTATCAGACACCACTATAGCTAACATCTCATAGACTCCCAACTACCATTTCAATGATCATGTAACCCTTCAACTCACAACCATGTAAATAACTACATTAAATTATCTTATTAATTTTTATCAGTTACACATTAGGTAAATTAATTCCGAACCATTAATTAACAAATATCATTTCTACATGACAATAAATTATCATTTCAATAATGTTCCATTCCCTCCAAGCATAATATAATTGAGTCCATCGATTCTTATAATTTCAACCACAACATTACATCCTATAAAGCTTTAATGCCATGGGTCAATAAATTAATCTTATATCTTACAACACTAACTTCCATATCAATAGCTTAAAAATGACAATATTCTTTTCTCCCCAAACACAAGCGACTCAACATTATGGTTAGATGTACAATCCATGGTGTTTTTTGCACCTACAACATGAGAGTAAAAGTATTCGACCATGGGAAGATAAACACTGAAATAACATTTCATTCTCCATTCATATTCAACTCTGACAGAAATATATTAACCAAAAAAATCCATCCCCTTTGAGTAGTGGTTAATGGATCCAATATTAATAATACCAAGATTCTATCCAGGCAAAAAATTCAACAAGCACCTAGTTTACACAATAAATGTAATGACTATAATTAACGCATTTTTTCACCTATAGTGCCATCCTTGAGACCCTCATCCATATAATGGTGCTTCTCATCACTCTAGGATTGAACGACTACTGTAATAACTGGTCCTCCACTCCCCACATACATCAATATCCCTCCTAGATCATACATCTCATACTCCCGAAACATTTGGGTCTCCATGCCTCACAATACACAACATCCCTCTTGGGTCAGTGATCCCAATATCACCTCACATCATGTGTAGTATAATGAAATCATAGAATCATGAATCTAATCCCTAAAACATGGTATTTACCCATCAAACACAGTGAGACATCACTTCTCAAATGCCGAAGGAACATTGTGGTCACAATAATGTGGGAAACTCAGGAACTACAAAGGAATTATATTTTATCACACAACCGGTTATTATTTAATATATAACTAAATAATTCAGTAATCATAGGTTCCAACTATAATAAATCTAGCATCATGATACAATCATATATCAAAAAATTATTAAAATTTTAATTTAAAATGACACTAATTATTTTATACACAAGAATCACCATACATCACGTTCATTTACCAATTAATTTTTGCATGCAATCTTTGCCCTATTTGATTAACATCAAAATACAACACCATCCGGATTCATTAATGGTGTCTCTTTATAATTTATCCAATTAAATATCAATTAATTTTTTCATTAAATTATTTTCCAATTTCCATCAAAAAAATACTAAACTAAAATAGGCAATATATACAACACTATCTTGAAAATCATGAATAAATGTGTTTTCAATGAATAAGACATCAACATCACTATGTGTTTGATTCAAATTCCATAATCATGTTATGGTATTTAATTAGTTAATTTTCATAGTGATAAATGGGTATAATACATGATAAATATAAGTTTTCACAGAATTTAATTGATAATAAATGGATCCACTACATTAAAAAGGTCATTGACATTATTTACATTAGATTAAACCAAGAAAAGGATCTCGGAACACCCCTCCCACAAGAACTACATCCATGTAAGGATGTAGCAGAAGAGGAACAACAATATAATATGAGTGAATACTGATAATAAACATGGGTATGAAAAATCCAGAACATGGGGAGAAGAATTGGTGGAATATATAATCGTTCTAGGAGAAAATCATAAAATACAAGGGAAATGCACATTGATCAACAAGGATTAAAGATTAAAGCTGAAGGATCAATCTGACACTAAGGGAATACAAAATGCTGGAGAGGGGACTATTGGAGTGCGTGGGATGATAGGGAGGGAAGATAAAGGCATTGGGTTTCACAACTCGAGTGGTTGTATTTTTTTAATCATAGAGTAGTAGAGGATTACAGGATGTGTAATCCCATATCACATTGTGTAATGGTTCATGGTCTATTTCACCTGAAAAATCCATCACATTTAAATATTATTTTATTTTTCAAACACCAAAATAGTAAACAATGTGAATCCCTATATTACATCTTGAAATTATTCCATATATTCTGAAATCAACTTTCATGTCATGATTATTCCCTACTCAAAATTATTAGAACTAGAACTCCTAATAACTTCATCCAAGCCTCCATCGATATCTTCAAGCCATAGGAGCACAAAAATGGTCAATCCATTTAGATCATAGACCTTACAATTGATACATATAAATATATTCTCCTCAATGGGAATAAAAAAAAAACAGAGAGGAATCATAAAGGTGTCTTATATACAGAAAACTTGTGAGATTCTTCTTAAGGTTTACTTCATAAAAGTATCTCACCAAATCACTATAGGAACAACTTCAAAACCATGTGAAAACAACAACCATATCCTTAACACACATTTGTGGGAGTTTCATATCATTATAGAAAATGATAGAACAATCATAAGAAAAGTATATCTCAAAAAAGGAAATGTCTATAATCATAAAATAAAATAATTTACGAGAGAATATATAAAAAGAAAACTAGTTGGGGTTATAGTAGTGTATATGAGACTCACAGTCCAATGAATTCTATTATACACAACTATACCACAACCAGAAACCACCCACTGGGATTTAACATAGACATAACACCTTCTACAAGATGAAATTGAGAACTATATGCCGAACCTAGAATGGAGAATCATTATCAAAATTTATCTATCCATAATCGATGATGTGAGGTTCATTATGAAGATAACAATGAATATGTGACATATTAATGACATCTTGTAACCAAATCATGAATGGGTACAGATATAACCTAAACACCATGCCTCCAAAATGATCTAGCACCATAAAACATCCATAAATATTGGGAGAATGCTTACCCCCACAACCAAACCCTCACTACCCATGCTAGGGTGTCACCTTCAAGAATACATGATCACCAATGTCGAACTCCAGAGGAATCCTCTTATAATAATAATCTTATTTATGATGATCCTACATGGCATGTATCCTATAACCAATCACCTAACCAATATCTATTCCTTTTTACTATGTTTGGAAGATAATTTATGACTCTCTTAACCCATTTAAACATAATATAGAATGAATAGGTCATCCATAAAATGCTTCACACTATGACCTTCCAATGGTGGATGGAATCTATTTTGGCCGGATAAATATAACAAGGGTATGTTCCCCATCCAAGAGACTCCAAAATCCAGTGCATAAGTGCACAACATGTCTTCAAGAGTCTGGATGGTTTTCTATATCTAATCATCCATATATGGATGAAAAATTGTGTTATGTCAAAGATGATATCCAAAGGAATACTAGAGATTAATCCACACCCCAGATGTAAAACAAGGATCTTGATCAGAAATGATCATCCTCAAGACGTCATAGATTCTCATCACCTTCTCTATATATTTGTTCCACCAATCCTCCAATGTCGTCAACCACTTAAATGTAGTAACGTGGTCTGATTTCCTCAATTAATTCTTTACCACCCATATAGGAACATTGCCTCAATGAATTCAAGATAAATAGGTAAAAATTTCCACTAAGATGTCATCCAACTTCCCCTAATGTACATCTAATTGTTAGAGGAATCTACTAGTGACCTAGTTCTCAACCTTATTCTTTGGGCATACCCACCATGGAGACTTAAACAATGAAACTATTCACATTATATCAAGACACCAAATCTATCCTCCTATGTTTTAGTAAAACATTTCATGATAGTATGTACATTCAATGGAAAATGAAGGAATTGAACGAGAACATTTTCACACATCTCCAAAGGAAAAAAATCCTACAATAAAATTGCATTCGATGATGTTCCTCATCAAAGGAATAATTAGACGGCTTCCCCATGAAATAACTGGTCTCTCTAGACATCCACCTCAATATCCTTTGACTTTGGATCCCCCACCAACTAAAACAGAAGCAACTGCAACATAATCTTAAAAATAAAAAATCATCCCCAGACTTCTCCAATATCTTGGTGAAAAGCGTAATGACATTCTATCTCCCTCGGTGAATCACCTGATTTCTGCACTGATTCACTATGAGATTACTTACATATTGAATTGACTGCAATATTCCACATTCCATGTTTACATAGAATCTTGATGTCCTACCATTTTGAGAAATCTTCTTACTGACATTGAAACACGTTCATGTCACGTTGGGCGAAAACATACCTCATTCTCTTATAATTGGGGAAGACCACAAATGTCCCATTGATGAGGTAATGCATCCACAAAATCAGGGAAACCACCATCTCCGCCTAATCAATATCATGCGTGAAATAGTTACTCCCATGGGGATGTAACAAATTATACCAATAATAATAGAATGTTCAATGCTTCATTAGAACACTTCCAACCCATGTGGCGAAGCATCAGATAAAACCTCAAATTGAACACTTTAAGTTATAAAAAAATATACTTGGGAACATATTATATTTTCTTTAACATACTAAAACTATTTTTGACCTACATCAGTGCTTAAGAACAAGTGATCTTTTCTGTTCAACACTTTCAATGTAACTGCAACCCATGAGAAAACATCAATGAACCCCTTGTATTAGTATTCATATCCTAGGATTCACTGCACCTAGATTACTATTATAGGTGATTACCAAGACACAAAAACCAATATTTTTAATGGATCCTCATCTAACCCCTTCTAGGATATAATATTCCTTATTAAACGAAATTATCCATCCTAAAACTCACACATTGACCACTTCCCAAATAGATTCAAATGATGAATAACTCCAAAAAATGGCCCATAGATTATCTACATAATCATCCTAAAATTTAGTGTACACATGGATTTCATTAATGAAACCCGCCATGACATTATCCATGATCTCATTGAGAAATGAATTCATTATCCTCATTAACACATCTAGTGAATTTGTTACACCGAACAACATCATAATGAACTCGAAAAAAATGACGACAATGGAATGTTGTATTTGGAATACCCTTATCCATCACTCTCATATGATGATTCCTTGAATGAAAATAGATCATTGAAAACCAACATTCACCATTTAGTTGATCATGTAAATCATGATTCCTTAATAGATGATAGTGTTTATTAATGGTCACTTGAATCAAGTGATGATAATTAAAACACAACACCAAACTGAAATCATCCTTATTAAGGAACAAGACAGGTGCACCCCATGGTGATGCACTCAGAAAAAAAAACACACTCTTATAGACCATTGATCTGTATATGCAGCTATTGCTGAACATAAGGTACCATATAATATAGAGACATCAAGATAAGATATGCAACTAGAAATAGTTCAATCCAAAAAATCGATCTCCCATTGAGGGGGTGAAACTGCAAAAATTTCTAGAAAAAAATTTCGGTACTATTATAAGGTTGTAGGAAAAATAGCAGATCAACCTCTTAAGAAATCAGGTTCACCACATACATCATGGATGACATGAAATGAGCATGTCCCTGACCCATCTGAGGGTCTCACTCTCCCACAAACACAGTTGGAGACCAATATACATTAAAGAACAAATAATTTCTCCTGAATCAATCCACAAATTCCTGAAATGGATACTAAAAATACATTCATAGGATGATATAATGTGGTTTAATCCATGGACAATGGAAATTTCTCCAAAATCGATGCTTATCCAGCACTAATAAACAATATCTACATAATCCAAACAAGACATTTCAACCACCGATCAGTTTATTCAACACCAATGCCACTATAAGACATTGTATCTCATGTACCAATGCATTGAAAATTTAATGTGATAAGAAATTGTCTATTGATTCATGTTTTAAAAAAACATGTACCTATGTAGAATACAAGAAAATACACTTAAAATTACGTTTCTCTCACCTCAAACTGAAGAGGCTAATGAATGAAGCTAATCATGATCATATCCATGAAATCTCTAGACCTGATAATGACAACATCTATGTTCATTCACTACACATTGAGGTTGGAGAGTGTCCCAAGGCTATCCAGTGCCTTCCCCATCGAAATATATCTAATCCCAAACTGATGAAACCAGTTGTTGCTTCATCGGGGGGAACTACATCAACAGAGGAAATTGAAGTGAGAGAAAAGGTGAACAAAGACTACTCATAATGTTTTGGATCTATTTACAATTATGATCTCAGCCAACACAAGATAAACATGTGTCTGATTCTATAGTACAGGTTTGAGAGCTGCATACCCTATAGAAATGAGACATTGAGGGATGAGACCTATTCCGAGCCAGTTAAAAGTTCTTTTCTCCTTACAACTGGGAAACCAAGACCATAGCTTAGAATCATGAGAAATCTATAAAATTCCCCTTTTTATGACTTCATTTTTCCTAATATCCTCTCAATGATCTCTTCTCTATCAAGAACCTCTATGCATATCTTCAACATAAAATAGGTGTCCTAGAACCAATTATTTTGATGAGAAGCCTCTGCAAAATTTCCCCACAAGGACTCCTTGTCCAGAAACAAGTCTGAATAATATCATAGAAGGATCCTAAAATAGATTCCAAAATCTCACACTCTACAACTTACCAATATATTGGTATGTATCTCCTAGTGAGTGGCCGACATCGTAGTTGATGAATGAAAATGGGCTCTAAACTTGTCTCGAAACTGATCCCATGAAAATGAAGAGATCTCAAAGACCTAGAAGAATAAAAACCACCACTCCTCGTTGAAATATGAAGCATCATAAAATAAAATAACTACCATTATTCCTTTTGATGGCCAATAAAACTGAAATCTATATCTAAATATTCAATCCATTTGTCTATGACATCATTTGAAATAGATCCCTCACACATCTTTAGTCTCTAGTGCTGAAACTCTCTGAGTGTCCTCTTTCATGTGTCATCATCATCAACCTATGCCCAGTAATGATCAACATGGACAACCTGTTGAATATATTCTATGAGAACCTCATTAAGACATTGACCTAGAGAAATACCTTCAAAATAAAGCACAATCATATCTAATAAAACATATATAATAATATAGTAATATTAAAAAATTACTTTATTTTATTCATTTAATGTGATCCTATGCCAAGGCCTATTCATTAAAAAATAGTCATAACGAAAAATGATGCATGATCCATTCATTGGTCTCTACCTTGCAATATGGATAAATATGTTTACAAGACACTATAAGGTTAATGGTTTGTGCATCAGATCAAAGGGAATCTTGAATACTCATGTCTCATATGGTAACATGTGTTTACAAAGATTTATAGCTAAGCTAAGTCAATTTCCCTACAATCCTAGGAAACCTCAAAGATGCCAAACATAAAACCTTATCCTATTCTTCAACCTAACCATTAATACCTCTGAATCATGACCCCTTCATATCAATGTGTACCCCTCCTTGGCCGATACTAGGAGAAGAGAGATAGTGACCACAAGTCCCAACCTCAGTAGGCACCTGTATGTCGACTAGAACCGAGGGTATAACAAAAATGCTGATGGGTTGAATTTCCTCTAAGTGAAACACATTAGGAAGAGAGAGATAATATGTACCCCAAATTATTCTTTCTCAGACTAAAATATAGAATAACACCCTATTAGAAAAAAAATCATGTATGAACAACTACAACCTAATGTTAAAACATCAACTACCAAATGAAAGTAATGATAGAAGTGACCACGAAGCCTATATAACTCATGAAACCAAAAATATATTATTAATTATCCTAATATCAAACCTACTCCCACTTGCCTGAAATTTTTTTTTATATTCCTCAGGTTAATATAACTGTATTCTCTATAGGATCCTCCCCAAAGCCTCTCATAAAAATGTAATACAAGCAAGCTATATTATAATGAATGAAAAGTTAAACAACATCATCACCTAAACTTGAATACTAATTTCCTTTCCCTACCATGGATACTCCCACAAAGAATCACATACAAGAGAATAATATAATAACTAATATCATGGGTATCCTTTTAAGTCTACCCCACTAGTTTTCTGATTTTCCACAATGTCGCACATCCTTAGCATCTCTCTCTAAAAAATATATCCCTAAGACACCAAAAAAAACACCACTACAAGAACCTCATAAAACACACAACCATTTAAACTAAAAAATGTAACCAGTTAGTTTCTATAAGCCACCTCATCTCACCATATATATATATATCATATGTTGAGTGGTATACCTCAATCCCTCACAAATTTGGCACTGAGTAAGGATTCACAAGCCTCACTACTTATACACATTTTAACTATTGATTTATATCGGAAACTATAACTATAATATATATGTGTTACATAAACTAAATCCATTAAAACCTCTACTCACAAATATGGTAAAAATATCTTACATGCATTCTAGAATAAATATCTACTAAGAGATGATATAAACTCCAATGTGGGTAGTCAAGCACCCATCCTCCCTTCAGGATATAGGGGGAAACGCCCTTTATGGATTAGAGTCATCATGGTGTCAGTTACCCAAAAAGAACAAGTAGAGTTGAATATAAAACCCCAAGAGGTATATTATAGAATATATCAAGCTATCACATTATAGGAATATCTTAGTCTCATACAAAACTATAGTTAATGTCTCTCGGACTCTCGGTTTCCACAACCAATAATAGATATCCTATAATCACAAATTCGTCTATATAGATATATTAATTTATCTAATTCATTTCATTATATCCCTGTTAATTTAATTAATTACTAACCCTATATTATCAGATATCATTTCCACATTACATTTAATTACGATTTCAACAAATATCCATTCCTTACAGGCATTAGAAAACTGATTCCACAACTTCCTAGAATTACAACCTCAGTATTGAATCCATATGAGATCCAACCCCATGGATTAAATATTTATTCATTTATTTAAAAACATTATGCTCCAAATCACCAGGATCTATATGAAAAATTTCAATGCTGTCGAAACACAAGGGGATCATTATGATTTTTAGATGGACTACCAATCGAGTCTTATCCACCTATAAAAGAAGAGTAAAATCATCCCACCATGATGATATAAACATATAAATCACATAGAATACCTTGAATGTCTTCACCTCCCATGGAAAGAGTGTTAGAAAACACATCCATCAACCAAAAGAAGTGGGGAATCGAATGTGGAATAAAAAAATAGTGTAACAATGAGCAGAAATATAGATTCAACAAAATTCCAGCATTCATAATAACATGTGAATAAAATTTAACCAATTCTATCACATCATGTTCTATCCATGACACTATCAAGCTTAACTCAATGTAACTCGATACTCTAGGAATCAACTATTTCAAAAAAAATATAGGACTCACCGCCCCATATAACATAACATCCCTCTAGGGATTACAATCCTAGGATCCTGACACATTCAGGACACCCTTCGACACATTCCACAATATACCTCTAGGCACAACCATCCCATGATAACATCATATCATAAGAAGTAGGGACTGAATATAGTAACTGGGCAATTGTACCTAAAACAAGACATTCATGCTTCACACACAACGAGATCTCATGTCTCCAATGCACATGGAACGTGGCCACCAAATGAATGATTGATTATTAGGTACTACAATGTCATTATTTTTATCTTAGAAATAATTCTTAATCCACCATTAATAAATTGATAGATTATTTATAGGTTCCAACTATGGGAAATCAAATGCTTAAATCTGTCACATGATTTAAAAGAATAATTACAAATAATAATTTTATGAGGCATTATTACATTTATAAAAAATAATCATCATGTTAGAGGATTATTAAAAAAATTAATTAAACATCCACACATGCACCAGTTTGAATAAAATCAAATAACAAAAACAACAAGATTAGTGAAATTTGTCTCTTTATATTTTATGTAATCAAATATTAGATAATTCCTACATTAGGTTCTTTCCCAACATCCATTATGATAAATATACTAAACCAAAAAATATGTATGTATCAGACTATATATGAAATCTAAAGGAAAATTGTAATCACAACATAAGGTCAAAATATTACTATATTATTCGTACAATTTTATTAATCTGATTTAATTATTTAAATAAATTAAATTCATTGTGATCCATGTGTATAATCCCTGATGAATCTATTATTTCACATAATTAAATAGAGAATAAATTAATCTCTTACCTACAAACGACCATCAACATTCTTCCCATGAGAACGTACCACGAAATGGATCAATGATCACCCCTACCAAAAAAACTATATCCATCTAAGGACTTCATGCAACCGACGTACCTATAACAACCAAGAGAAATCCCATTAGAAACAGGGGTATGAAAACATCATATCAAGATGATAAGAATTATTGAAAAATGTCATCAATCTATGAAAAATAATACAAAAAAATAAAGAACACACCATAGATCTCTATGGATAGAATATAGAATCCAGTTTATCATCCCCCATTGGAGAGCATCCAAATTTTTGGAGATGGGACTACCGGGTTTCCCGGGAGAAGAGGGAGGGAAGTTGCAACTGTTGGATTTGAAAACTTAAGTGGCTATGAGATATTTTAAAATAAACAGAAGCATATGATTACAAGACATGTGGTACCCTTTCAAATCATGTAATTTCTCGATAGAAATTTATGCATAAAAACTGTTACCATTCGATTTATTTTAGTTTTTCAAACAGAAAAACATTACGCGATGTAATTTCAACATTCTTGTCTTTAATTTTTTACAGGATGTGAAATTGTAATTCCCGATGATCATGTTCTTTACTCACAGTTCCTAAGAACCTAACTCCACCAAAAATTATATGATCCTCATCTATGATCTGAAAGCCTCAGTAACATGCAATGGGTCCATCCATGTACATGAGGGTCCTTACAATTTCATATATAATGAAATTTTTTTATTCAAAATATCCACAATTTATTTATTAAAACTCTAAATTTTTACGAAATCCAAAATGGTACATTCATGTTGTCCAATATGATAAATAATACTTTAACCAATGACTATAATATCCAATGATAAAATTTTCACATTTAATTATCAGTCAATCATAATATCTTTGTGGGATTGAAATAAAGCTATCAATTACTCATTGAGTACTACTCTTTAGATAATGTATATATTCTAAAAATTACCTCGATAACAATGTATGGATATATTGATAGTTAGAATCTTTATTATATTCAATTTGGCTAATAAATAGAAATTTTCTATCCAAATCCACAAATTTTCCTCATAGAAAGTATTTTTCCAAGAAACCATCATTTAACTCCTTTTTCATGCTTCACATTTCCAAATCTTAAGTAGTTTTTTCAATAAAATACCAAGATTAAACTACATCCTCTATGAGATAATAAACATCCATAACAACCATATTAGTTTCATTAAATACCATTTGGAGATATATTTTCTCGAAATAACTTATCCAGTTTTTAGCTAATGATAGATTTTTAGTTCGGCTAATAATTAAGGTTGATGAAACACAAATACGTGAATCACCGATACACAATTTTGCAGATTAGCATGCTACTCTATATAGTAAATTTCATTGGTCATAACCTGATCCATCTATCCCAATATAGTTATAATTTTATTTAAGACCTACTATATCTGCAACTATATTTTAAATACCCAAAATATGAGAGAAATAAATACACGAACTATGTGTATTTATATGGTTTGTATTCCTTACATAGTACTCCATTAATAATAATTTCATACACAATATTAAATCATATCATTGTAAAATATTGCATTATTCCCAACAGATTGAAATGCATAAAAAATGTTTAAAATTTATATATAACTAATATCCAAATCCTAATCATGCTTTCATTGTTATTATTTCCACATTATTTCATTGGTAATAACTTTATAATCTATGTTTTTCTAAATTCTATTCCCAATTATTTTACTAAAAATTCCCTAATACCAACTATAAATACCATGATTCCAGTAGCCAATGATTGGTGGTTCAATTACTAAATTGTCACCAGATACAAAAAATCATATCAAAATGGACCAAAAATATTATTTGACATGGTAAACAAGATACATAAATAAATTTTACATGGATATTGAATACATTTGATACAATGTAGTCTCTTCGTTGAGTATACCATTATTCCCTTTACAACATCCCTATGTATCGGTCATTATACACTCCCTAGTAACATAGGTAGCATAGGAATAGAAAGGGTTAAACTGTATTACAAATTATGTTTATGTTTATTTCTGAATCTATCATGAATAAGTAGTAAATAATAAATATTTCAATGTATCTAACAAAAACACATATCCTTCAAAAAATAACATGAGCTTAATATGCCCAAAATAATTAAGGAGAAAATAATAAAATATATATAATCACATGAGATAGAAAATCTTCCATGGATATTATAATTAATAAAATAATCATATTGACAACACTAACTAAATATCATAATGAGGGAATGCATAATTTGGGATGTTATAATCATAATATCAAGAACTTATTCCATGAAATAAAAAAAACTGGATAAGGCCCCAACAAAAAACCCAAGAATGATTTTTGATGAGATCTAACATGGAATCAAGGGGATATAGTGGACCCCAACATGAATAAGCTATGTCCAATACATTCAATATATTAAAATTTAAATCAACTAAATGGATACATCTTATCAATATAAATAAATTTTAGTATTGGAGGAACAAGTCCCAAGGAAAATTCATTCATTCCATACTCAAATCTCTTAATAAAATATCATAAAATTATTATTAATTTTATCGATAAAGTATAAAATAAATATAATTTTAATAATTTTTTTCTCATAAAAAACACATTGAAGAGGATACAAAAATATTTATTGAAGAAAATACCATTTTTGATTAATTTTTTAAGAAAATTAAAAAATCACATGTAATTATGAAATGAAATTACCTTAAAATAAACATGTAAAAATATTATCGAATATTAAATTAATTTCGGAATAATTATTCAATTTAATTTAATTTTTGTTGTATAATATGAAATAGACAATCCATTCTTGCTTTTGTGTGAATAGTCAAAAATTACATTATTTAGAAATTAATAAATGACTCTAGTTAAATTATTTTTCATAATTTTTTTTGAAACAATGAATTTTAAAATCATTGTATAATAGTAAAAAATTATATTTTTTATGATATGTGGACATTGAAAATAAATAATATTTAGCTGATTCATGGAAATTATCTTTCTCGAATAATGACGGGCTTTTAAAATGAACCATTACATTTGGGAAACATTTCAATTATATTACACATGAAATAAATAATATTAAATGAGCCCTAAAGTACAATGAATTAAATAATATTAGGGATATAATATACCATAGGGGAATTATATACTAGAAAAAAAATGAAATATGTAGTGAATATGAAATATGTCAACTATATGTAGAAGTTAGTTGAGAAACCCATACATCATGTTCAACATCTTAAAAATGCCATAGAGCCTCCTTTATAATATATATATATATATATATATTAATAATAAATTATATATATTACTATACTAATATTTATCATTCCATTTATAATATTGTATCACCCTCATATTC
Source organism: Viscum album (assembly GCA_963277665.1). Lineage (NCBI taxonomy): Eukaryota > Viridiplantae > Streptophyta > Magnoliopsida > Santalales > Viscaceae > Viscum > Viscum album. The sequence continues at coordinate 142,711,273 of OY728133.1, read as the reverse complement.
CTAACCTTCTATCAGAATCCATATTTTGATTGAGAATCATTACATTATTCATATATATACTTGTTTTGTGGATTCAGTCCTTTTAAAATTATAATGGATTAATCACATGTATAATTTTATAAATTATATAGATATAATCAAAATTAATTATATGTTTATTTATAATAACAAAAAAATTATAGTTATAATAATGAAATGAATAGTTTGGGGAGATGGTAGTTTGTACACATGCACGGACATTTATTTTCATTAGTTGATAGGCTAAACAAAATAAATATAAATAGTATAAATATATTAGAAAATAATATTTTTTTATAGTTAATCACATATATACTCTAGTTCATTATTTATAACCATCCATGTAATGTGTTGATGAAAAATGCATTACACTACAATGTGGAGATAATATGTCATATGTACACTCGAGGGATGTAATGAAATTTTGTCGAATAGAAATGATATGGAATATAGTTGAACAATAATAATAATAATATCTTTGCTGGTGGATGATACATGATTTAATATTTTAGTTTTATTTCAACCCTTGATGTGTATTTTTAATAACAAATAAATATGAAAGAGTCAATAAATACAATAACATATTCTTCAGTTTACTCCTTTTAGATATCATCTTTTGGGACGTACGATAGCTAGCATGGATGGGGAAAAACCTCAAGAACATGTATAATGATGTTTTGAATAATAATGGTTACATTTTTGAAGATATATATGGATCAATTTTTTTAAATAATGGGGAGATTACCATTCCTGACTGAGGTGAGGGGATCTTTTGGAATTTATGAAAAATATTATGTGAATATAAATCAATATTTAATTAAAAAAAGTTTATAAAAAAAATATTTTTGAATAACGTAAGATGATGATTTGAAATCTTTTAAACCTATAAAATTAATTAATTTTTAACAATATATTAATTCATGTCTTTTAAATTTCACACCCCATTAACCCTTATTTAATATCTTAGTGTCGACCACGTTTTTACTTTTTGATGGCCAATAATGTTAATATAGATGAACACATGAACCTTTAGTATAATATAAATTATTTTATAAACCATATCTTATTATCAAAGATAAATATAATATTTTGATGAAATTTTTATCTTTTAATAAAATATTATTTATAATAAAATAACATTAATGTATTTTTTTACTATTCATTCCCATGACATCAGTGGAATCATTAAGAAAATTATAATTTAAAATAAATAATTTTATACATAAAATTTCATGGGAGTCTATAATTTTTTGGATAATGTATTATATATAAAATTAGGTTACATTTTAATTTTTAAATTTCATTTATATTATTAATCTATTAATTGAATAATTTTTATTTAAGTGTTGTCATAAAATGAAAGGAAAATATTTAATTGCAAAAAAAATAATAACAATACAACCTTGAGGAATATAAATTTTGTTTTTTAAAAATTCTATTTAGAGTCCAAAATATCTTCTAGATAACTAGATATTTAAAATTGTTAATTATTATGAATAAGAGGGTGACATGTTTGACAATTCATAAAATAAAATTTTATAATGGAAAAAATCTAATCATGATTGTATGTTCACAGATATTTGTTTTGAATTATTGATCTTGATTTCAGGTGTTTTTTTAGTAAATGGTGAGAGTCTGAAAATTTATGAAGTACATGTTGTGTACATTGGAGTACATGCTATGTGCCTAGTTTTTACGTGCAGTCATGTACTAGTCATGTAACAGCTGAGTACATATCTGTCTATGGGGAACTGGAGATGTCCTAAAGCAGGGCCTTGTAAAGGAATATATATGAAATATATCATGAGGGAATTTTTTTTGAATTTTTCATTTAATTTCTTAATTCAGATCAAAGCCATCAAACATCGACATAACTGTATTAAACTAGCATAGTATCATCTAGGAGGGATGGATATTTCTGATTCTTCTCTAATCCCTCGTTTGGCTGTCCATTCTAAAAATCAAACACTTTTGATTTTGATGGAATCAACATAGTGAGTGATTCCTTCATCTAGAGCCTCTCCTCTTGATTTTACATCTTTCATGAGTTATTAAAGGTTGAATGTTTTTGATATTTTGGTAGATCTATGATGTTTTTGGTCGATTCCAAGGCTAAGGTTCAACTATATTGATTTTTCAACATTAAGGTAGGTGGTTTGTTATTTTTAGTAGATTTTGTTGATTTATATGTTAGAAATATTCTGAATAACCTAGTTTATGGTACTGGAATTTTTAAAATTATAACCCTGATGACGACTGTTATTGTTTGGTTGAAAGAGTAAGGGTTGTGGATTATGTATTGGGTTTATTTCCTTTCTTATGGATGTGTTTTCCCATGCCTGTTGATATTGGTTGTTTGGTATAGAACATATTGTTACGGTGTTATATTTTCTATTCCTAGGGTTTTTAGGATGGATTTGATATTATATGACATGATTTTGTACTACATTTTAGCTTCTTAACCTTGTATTATTTGAGATTACTTTTTCATATGGGTATCATTGTTCAAGATTGTATTACAAAGGACTATGTGAACGTCGTACAGTGAGACCATAGTGTTAATTGATGTTGAGATATTCCCCAGAGTGTATGTTATACATTTCACATTGGAATAGCATAGGGGATGTATGTTGAGTTGTTCTTCTAAGTGTCTGTAGTATATCATTACAAGAAGACAAGGGGAATTGGACTATGAGTGCTTCCTCATAGAGTCTATAGTTTACCGTTATAGATTACAATAGTAATTGACGATGAGTGATTCATTAGATAATCTTTTTCTAAGATAATCTAGTGGGGTTAGACATTAAATACATCTCCAAGGGTTTCTTATGTTGATTGGTGGAATAATTGATTGATGTAAACGAATGTAGTTGAAACTCTGGGACTCTTTACTTTTGCTATGTCCTCGATTATTAAATCTTGCATCATTCTTCATGATATATATATTCACTGGCAATTCATCATAGATCGTTGGGTGGTTACCTACTAGGATTTCTCTAACACCTTGTTTGGGTATTGTTTTTGGGACAAATTGATTATATAGTTGGAGGTATAGGTTATGGAAATATCCCTTCTACATTAAGTACTTGATTTTTATAGAGCTGGAGAGCATGGGACTATGCTACGGCCCGTGATGATGATGTGGTTTAATTGTATTCATTTTACATTGGTTTAGTACTAATTTTCCAGAATTGTGACTTTTTTGGAAACTTTCCAATACATATTTATCATGAATCATTTATATATGTGCTGTTATTGTTAATTTAAATTTAGTCTTCCGATGTTTAGTAATTTTATGGTATTACTGCTCATGTTGTTGTATATTTTTATTATTCCATTTTGATACTTTTCCAATGAAGGAATATATTTCCCACCATCACTCTGAAGGACCTCCCTACTAGTCTGTAGCCTCTGGAATTTAGGGAAATGTGACTAAGGCAATTAGACCAATTGGTTACGGGGCACCTTTTGGTGGAACCTAGAACTAGGAAATTACAAATTCTTATTAAAAGAGGTTCGTTTCTTATTTTTCTTACTTTTAGTAGATTATAGACATGGAAAGGAAGGAATATGTAGTTGGTAATTTTTTCCCCGAGAGTAGCTAAACCGTTTAAAGGGAAATACATTATAACTCAAATATTGAAATTTTACTGATTTTGTAATTATTACAATTGATTTGATTTCACTGGTGGGTGACTAAAATATTTTCTCTCTTAGAATATATGTTTTTGAAGTTCAATTTATGTTGCAACACGATGAGATGACTGTATTCAATCTCATGTATCTTATAGGCATATTAAAGAGATCACTTGTCAGGCATTCTTATCATGCCATTTATAGTGCATTACATATTGCAGGTCACTGTGTTATATGTTGTTCAAGATATGAATGTTGCTGAGATGGATTACATGATTGAATACCTACTATTTAATAGTGTATTAGAATATATAATGTATAATTTGAAGGAATTCTGAACCTTTGTTCTTGAGGTGTTATGTGCTCTCATGGGTAAAAATATAATGGATCATGTGATTGATTTCACTATTATACCTTGTGATATACATGTAAATGATACAAAACATTGATTTTCATGGAGTATGGTTCCACATGGATTGGAATCTAGAACTGTATTGTTTTTTAGTATTTTTATCAGGTTCTGGAGTAGTTTCTGAGTTTACAATCGGGAAAAACATAGTATACATGGCGTGTGACGATAAATACAGACAATGTGTCCTTAATTTTGGGAAAGAAATGTTTTTATTATGTACACATGGTGTAACATATGTACTAACCATGTATTTCTTGATAATGTGACTAACTATGTGGACAGAGACACAGGGTTGTGTTTTGCTTGGTGGAACAAACAGTATACTGGTAGTACACACTGTGTTATAATGAGAATATATCAGGTCGTGTGACTGATGACATGGATGGATGAAACATATGTAGTACATAGATTTTTCAGCTTGAACTTGTCATGTAGAGTACACAATGTAAACAATTGTGTGACCAATGACACAAAAAGTTGATATCATTATTGTACACACCCAATTAAAGGCTTAAGGGAACACATCGTGTAGGGGTCATGCTTGTCATGTATCCATTTTTTGAGAATCATGATTTTTTCCTTATCCTATTCTATCCATTCTCTTTTATGTTTTAGTCCATGAAAATAATAAACTAAGGTGTTCTATTGACCTTGTAGAGTCATGAAACCGAGAAATACTCTAGTTGTACACTAGATACATGGAAATAGTCAGACACAGGACATTGTTGATCAGGTTCTACCTTTAGATCCTCCCATCTTGCATTTCATGGAACCATCTATGATTCTCGATACTGGTGTTGATGCACATTATTGAGAAGGGTTCATGAGGTTTATAAAGACATTCCCTGGAGCACTACATCAAGAATTGTCTAGAGAAGATTTGATGTGGGGTTTTCTGTAGGAGAATCATCCCACTTTCATAGGGGATGGAGGATGTCAGTTTCTAGAGGACATGCTTTAAGAATTCATCCTAGATTTCAATGGTTCATGGGAGAAAAACATACCACTGGTGGATAATCCCAACAATAATAGTTTTTAGGTAACTATTCAAATGAGACTATATGATTTTTTTTAAATTATTCAATGCCGATCATACCTATGTTGGCTGGAGATAGGAGAGGCACCTATGCTAGGACCTTGTCATATCTAGTAGACAACAGAGCAGGTGGAGTTGATTCAAAAAATGAAGGATACAAAACAGTCATGAGAGAATTTCTATGCTGATCAACAAAGATGAGCTCTAGATTTCAAGGTCTGAGATCATGTTTTCCTACGTTTAACACCTAGGTTGGGACACAAGAGGACTAGGGGATAGGGAAAGCATTCACAAATATATGTTGGGCCATTTGATGTTTTCAAAATAGTCGATCCATTTTCCTATCATTTTCAATTACCTTAGAGGTACCAAACCATGCATGACGCCTTCCAGTTTCATAGCTATGTCGTTACTTCTATGACCAGTCTAATGTTTTCTAACCATATGTGGTTGAGTTAGAGGAGGATGCATCATTTCAAGAGAATCCTTTCTGGATTATTGATCACAACGTGAAGGTTCTCCATGGTCGGTATGTTCCCCTAGTATGGGTGTTATGGTAGCACGTGCGTGTATAGTACATGACTTGGGAGAAGGAGTTTGATGTGCGATCTTTGTGGTCGGATCTATTCGAAGATTAATCTTCACATATTTCTTATGGAAATTTAGGGACGAATTTCATTATGGGGTGGGGGAGATTTTAGGAACCCCGATATATATTTTCAGTTAATGATCATTATTTAGGATGTTTTTGAGGAAATTGGGTGAATCTTGAAATTTATGGGTTAGACGCTGTGTACTTTACAGTACACACCAAGTACTTGTTTTTTACTGGCTGAGTACATGGCCATGTGAGGGTGACGTAGAGGACACTTAATGTAGGGCCCAATAAAGGCCTATAAAAGCCATGTATCCATAAGGAGGACTCCCTATATATTATTAATTATTATTTCTTAATGGGGCCGAGTCTCATCAATAGAACTGTCTTCTTCTAGTGATGTCTCATCCAGGAGAGACATATATCCCTGATTATTCTATGGGTCCATGGTTGGTCATCCGTTCTCCAAGTTATACTCTATCAATTGTGTTATAATCTTCACAAGGAATATTACCTTCTTCTAAATCCCCTTCTCATTATTTGACCTATTTCTTGAGATATTGGAGGATACCAATTTTTGATGTTTTTGTAGATCTATGGCATTAAAAGTTGATTCAAATATTGAGGTTCAACTATAACTATCGTACAATGTAAAAATAATTTATTTTGTGCGTTTATGTAGATGTCATTGATTTATATGTGCTAAAAGTTCTGAATACCATAGTTTAGGGTATTGCGGGTTTTTGAAATTTAACCATGATGATTCATGTTATTGTATGGATTCAAGAGTTATGTTTGTTGATTGTGAATATGAATTATTTATATTCATATAGATGTGTTTTCCATGATTTATGATATTTTTTTTGGGTCTAGACATGCTTGTTATGCTATTATGCATTCATGCATAGGGTTGTTAGTATGTAGTAGATATCATGTGACACGATTGTGATATTCATTTTAAATATTTATCCTTGTATTATTTGAGATCACTTTAGCTACTGGATATCATTTACCATGATTGTATTAAATAGATATGTGGGAACCTAGTGTAGTGAGACCATTAGGGGAATCGATGTTGAGGGATTCCCAATAGTGTTGGTTATACATATCACAGTGCGAGAACATATATGGGATGGATGTTGAGCGCTCCATCAGAATGTAGGTAGTAAACTGTTATGAGACCACATGTGTAATTGTATGTTGAGTGCTTACTTAGATAGTCTATTTCATACCATTAAAAGACCACAAGTAGAATTTCTAGTGAGTGCATCCTCAGAGTGTCTTTGACTATGATGAACTAGAGGGGTTAGACAGTGAGAATATCCCAGAGGGTTTCTTTTGTTGATTGGTTGAATAATTGGTTGATGTAAATGAATGTAATTGAAAATATAGGATCAATTACATTTGAGTAAATCCTTATTTATTACATCATTTGGTAATCTTTCATCTATATATATTCGCTAACAGTTAGGCAGAGATCAATGGGTGGTTGACTATTAGGTTTTGTATCACACCCTATTCATTTCATGCTTTATGGCCCAAATAGATTATATTGTTCCAGGTATAGGTAAGGTAAATAGCTCTTCTACATCAGGTACATCATTTTTGTGGAGCTGGAGAGCATGAGATAAAGATAAGGCTTACAATACTGCTGATGTTTACTTGTTTTCATTATACATAGGTTTAGTACAATATTTCGATCAATGTGAGTTATTTCGATGCTTTGCTCGACATATGTTTCATGAATAATTTATATAAGTGATCCAAAAGTTTATTTACATTTTTTCTTCCACTATTTACATGTTGTATGGTATTACAACTTCAATTGTGTTATATTATTGTTATTCCACAGCATTACTCTGTCAATGATTGAATTTTTTCCCACTATCACACCCAAGGACATCGGTTCTAGTTAGAATCCTAAAAATTTTGGTGAAATTCACTTGAAGCCATGTGACCAATAGGGTATGTGGCACCTTTTGGTGTCCCTCAAAACCGGGACATTAAATAGGTGGCCATAAAATTCCATTAAAATGAATCTATTATGATTATTGATGAAAGGGAGACATAAAAAATAGGAATTAATGTAGTGAGGCCATTTTATAATCATTTTCAAGTAATTTTAAACAATAATTTTGACATTTAACATATAAAATGGAAAAAAATTATTAAGATTATTATTCACATAAACCTAAATTATAATGGTCTTATTAAATACATTTCGAATACATGAATACAAATTTGGAATCATATTTTTAAATCCATAAATAGATTTGGAATAATTTAAATTAAAATTAAACCATAAAAAATCAAAGATTTTTTTGGAATTTTTTTATGTATAACTTTTTTATACAAAATATAATCATAACATTATTATGAAGTGCATATTTATTTTATTAACATTAATAAAAAAAATATTTTAACATGGAAACTATTTTTAAACAAAACTTTTATTTTTTATTTCATGAAATGAATATAAAATTTTCAATAATAAGAAATAATTTTCATTATTCACTAGAATTTTTTTTAGACAAACCATAAAATTCCCAGAATGAAAATTTATATATGTCTATAATGTCTCGGTTCTGGAAACTGCCTAGTGTCACCCTGTACCTAGTTGTTCAAAAGTCTTGAAGCTTATTTCATCGAAAGCCAGAGGCTGCCAACTATCAGCAAGGGCCTTGGGTGTGATAGAGGGGAAAATATTCCCTCATTAGTAGAGTAACACAATAGAATAAAAACATATAGCAATATCGGAAGCATTACTATTATCATTCCAAAGTAAACATAGGAAAACTGAAGAAATAAAAAAATGTAGAGCATTGATATATATATATATATATATGATGCATGATATATATGTTTATCAAAGAATCCAATCAATTCACAATGATGGAATACAGTAATAAACAAAAGTACAATCGAAAACTGATAAAATGATCCACATAATCATGATCCTCAGCATGGTCCCATGTTCCCCAAATCCGCATCAATCTAGTACCTATAGTAAAATTTAATTTTATCTTCTCTATACCTGCATTAATATAATCTGTTTGGGCCCAAAAGAAAGACCCAAATAGGGTGTGAGACTAATATCAGTAGGTAACCACAAAAAGATATGTTCCTAATTGTCAGCGAATATATATGGTTGGATTTTACAAAATAAAGCAGTAAAAAGAATGTATGTATAGCATAAACCCTACTTTTTAGAACAAAACAATCTCAAGATACCCTATCATAATTACACACCATTTAACACCTCGAGTTCAACATTAGTACAGACTATCTGAAGAAGAACTCTCTGTCATTTCTCACTATAGTCTCATAATGTTAACCATTAGGCACTCTGAGGAAGCACTCAACATAAAATTCTCCATGGGTCCCACATCATAGAACTACATACAATCTGAGGGAGCACTTATGTCCATCCACCCTATGGTCTCGCAATGTATTAGTAAAACAGACACTCTGGAAAATCCCTCAACAACCATTATCTCAATGGTCAACTACACCAGGTTCTCACATCCCTTTATAAGTCAATCATACACAACGATACAAGGAATCCAATGTAAACCTCATGAACTATTTGAATAAACAATTTAAAACATATCATAGCATTTCATATAATAATCACTCCATCCTAATAATACTAGGAATGTAAATAAAATAAGCCTAACATACAACTAGACCAGACTGTGAAAACAAGAAAACATGGGAAATTTCTCCATAACATGGAAAAAATAAACCCTATTCATATACAATCATCCTCTATCCAAACAAAAAGGAATAGTAGGTGCTAAAGGGGCTAAAACCATAAACACGAAACACCCCGAACGTGGGTAATGTGAAAATTTTCATATAAAACTCCAATAATAACTACAGAAAGGAACAAACCACATACTTCAACATCGTGAGATCAATATATGTGAATCTAGAAACATTAATTACTATAAAAATAATTATATATAAAACATGTTAAAAATGTTCAATCGAGAATAACATGTGAGAGGGAAGAAATCAAGATATGTAGTTCTTTAAAAAGGAAGAAGTCACTGATGCAGATCCAACGCAATCGACAAAGATCAATTTAGAAAACCAACAGTGATTTGGTGGAACATTTAAGATATGTGGCCATATGAACTCTCTTGGTTGAGATGGGCGAAGAATAAGAAGGTTCTTTGTAACACCCAAAGCTTCCATGGTATGCCTCTCTTTCAATAATGCAATAGATTGCATTGAACAAAAGTTCACGAATCTAACACACCACGACCAATCAAAGTAGCCGTTATGAATAGTAATACAAACGTTTTGAAATTATATAAATTATATATTTCAAAATGGCCCTCATTTTTGTATTCGTAATATCAAAATTTTCCTAAGTTGAATTTTTTGTAATTTTCTAAGAACATCCAATTTTCTATGAATAGAGAAAATACTTAAAATCAAATTTTTTAATAAAAATAATTTATAGTGACAAATTATACTATTGAGTGGTTTTAAATTATAATTATAATATATATTAACCATTTTATCCATTGGTTTTCATTAGAATTAATTTCACTTTGAAATTGGACATTAACAATTGTAAATCTTTTGATATATATTAATTTTTAAAAACACACTATTTGTTCTGACAGTGGGAATGAATTATTAAATTAATTAATTATACTTATCTGTTTTTAATTTTTTTTTAAATAGACATCAATTTTGAATTAGGAATTTCAAATATATCTTAGGGTTAATTTTTGGAATTTATCTAAAAAACTTCAATTTTTTATGAATTGTGAATCCACTAAGTGGTAGTTAAAAAATAATTTTTTTTATATGACACTTTACCACATATGTGAATTGAATATATAAAATCCAACATACATGGTTGTAATTATTATGTAAAATGTGGTTCAATGGGATAAAAATAATTTTTGGTGAATAGTAACTTTATGTTTTATTAATCGCGATTAAAGGTAATTAGTGTAATTTAAGGTAAATATAATGTTTTTATAACATGAAATTACCTTTACACTTGTCCTACCCTAATTGGATGAGTCAGGTCTGACCAAGAAAATCCGTGGGTAAACTTGGGGACCCCATGGAGCCACTTGGGTAAGAAAATGACATTAATAACTTTTTATTTAGAGTAAAAATAAAATTGTCACAAACATGTGGTTTTTTAGTAAAACAATTATTAAATGGGATTATATAAGATAAAATTTTGACTATAAGTATTCAATGGAAAGATAAAAAAATTTCCTACCTCATGGTAATTTTTTAATAATTTTTAGAAATTATATTAATAAATTTATTTATGACACCATGATGATGCATCGATTACCTCATTAATGAACGATTTAAATAAAATGAAATGATAAGGTAAAATATAAGACATAAAATTGTCTATATCTTATTATATGGGTGTATTCAGAACCCTTATCACCATATCCTCTAACTATATCATATTGGGACCTTTAAAATCCGAAAAACTTTTCATAATAATGTAACATTTCATGACTTTCCAAGAGTGCCCCTCCTCTCCTCTTATAAAAGGCCCCCACCACTAGCACCTTATTCACATCTTCAAAGCCATTTTGCTCGGCCAAAATTGGTCAAAATACTCTATCAACTTCCCTCTCTTACTTTTGGAAGCCTCAATTTGGGAAGAAGACTTCCCAAGGAAGCCTTTGGCTCAAATAAAAAAGAGTTACCTGATTTTATGGTAATGTATTCTCTTATGTTATTTTGTTTTATTTTGATTATCCAACCCATTAAACTATTTTTATTCCTTTATTTTGTAAGAAAACCAGTATCTTCAATATACTAGAATTTTTTTCTGAGAATTATTTGATTTACACTTACACACACCTTCATCTAATGGTTAATGAACATACTGTATATGTGGTTGGCGAATTACTGCCTCACGAAATGATGATTGTTCAATATTCTTTTAACACCTTTCATGATGTCCATTAATATGTCACTATATTTATTTATGAAATATATTATTTTTATGTTTTCCTTATTCTTTTTTATTATTCATTTATGTCATTCCTTTCTGATTTCAATTACAGGTAAACGCGATAATTTCATTTTAGAAAGTGCAGACTATCGTCGCCTCAATGTGATTTAATTCGTTAATTCTATTTGTGGGACGTGTTAAGGATGGATTAAATGATATTATATATGATATTATACTGTAAATATAATACAACTTTATATAATTATGATTTAATTCCATTAAATATGAAATATAAATGAAAGTAGCGTTCATGCATACGTACGGCTTACCATCTCCATGAACGGTGCATTTCATTTCTTACCTCTAAATGTTATGTAATATTATAATTGCATATATATACTGGATATATATTATATATATGATTTCTACATCATTTATATAATTCTGGATATAATGGATATTTTACCACATTAACAACTTGTAATCATAAGAAGTTTATTTTTTGACTCAAGTACCAAAGATCGAACAAACAACCGTTATTAACATAAATAATTACATAATGTTCATTGCATGTTAATAAGTGATATAAAAGGAATAATGAACTTGAAAAAGGTTCTTAATCAATTATAAATTAACTCTAGTTTATTATTTAGGAGGTTAAATAATGATCGAGTCAAATCGGACACGAGGTAAGGGAAATTCATAACCCAATTTCCATTCTTTGGGTTAATCTCCTACTGCCAAATTATGACATGATATTATTATGTCCTATCTTATATTTGTAATTTACTTATGTGTACTTATAGTTAATACACATAATAGATCTATTTTACTTAAAAAATGATCATTGTAAGGGACTTCGTCTCAATCTTTATTCATTGAGGAATATTTAGTTTTAATACAAGACTTTCTTTTATACGGTGGATAAAACCATTTGCCTTTTATGTTTATTCAAAATGAATCTTCTTATATGAATATATTTACTAAACAACAATAGGGAATGTTTTTTTTGTCATACATATGCGGCGAAAATGACTTCTCCACCGCCATGACCAATATTTGAGTTTTGGCTTCCACTTCAAGCCATAACTTTTTTTAAAATGAAAAATAAATACCATGTTTTATTTTTATTTTATTTTGGTATTGAAAATGGTTTTGATAAATTTTTTATTATATCAATGTGTTGTATTGATATCTTCTGATTGAAATTTGGAAATGTTGTGTTTCCTTTATGCATGTTTTATGTGATACGATTATGTTATGGTTTGTGATGTGTTTAATGCTTTTGATATAAGAAATGCATTGGACTTAATAAGTGATGGGTGGAGCCCACTATAGATCCTCTATGCATCGGTAGGTTTCATTAGACAAACTAGTGTCTTGGCACGAGGCCTTGACAAAATCTTATTTGTAGTCTTGGCATGAGGCCTTGGCTACGTGGTTATGATAGTCTGGAATTATGCATTCCATAATTATGAAAGTGGTTATTAATATTTCATGTTATTATTAGACTAGTATAATATCCATGTGATTAAGTAAATGGAATTATCTCATTTTAATTTTTCCATAATATGCTGATGTTCAAGTTTAAAAGGCTTTTGTTTTAGTTATACATTTCCATAAATGTTTATGTTAATTTATGAAAGTTTCTTCTGCATTGTTATCCTTAATGAACATCTGAGCTCACCCCTTTTTATGTTTTATTTTTCCCAGGATGCGAAAAAATATTCTATGACTGGCCGACAGGGATAGACTGAAGGGGACAGAAGTGTGGACAATGGATACTATGTTATTGTGATTTTTCACTTTATGATATAATGTAACTTTTGTGAATGTATCTAGTGTTTACAAGGCTACTAAACTAAATGATCTTTCAAAACATGATATTTTGTGATCATTCCAATGTTACGTAATAATGCACCGACTCCGGGTAACTGTGGTTGAGGTGTTACAGTTGGTTTTAGAGGTTGTTTAGTACTAACCTTGGAAGATATATTTAGAATAACTTTGATTAGAGAACATATCCCTAAGATAGACTTTGAGGATTAGTATAGAAGAACTTCCTAGAATATTGGTATTATAGTGATTTTGTGAGTTTTACAAGCAATACATCCCTGTCTGGATACGAGTAGTTAGAGGCGGCTTTGGGACAGATTTACTTAGGGGTAAAACCCGAAAACACCGCTTTGAGCTAGACTCGAACGGGAACTAGTGCACGACAACGGGCCTTTCTTCACTCTTGGTTACGAAACTCCACGAGGATATTCGTAGAATAATTCTCATTTTCTTTATAAACCATTATGATGGGTTTATGAGTATATAATTCTTCAATGAAAACATTTTTATGATTATGGATTATATCCATAAACTGTTCAATTTATGTTAAGTGTTTTACAAGTATGGAATTATGTATTTCGATTCATAAACTAATCTAGTTTATGAAAATGTTTAGAAATGGCGCCTAGTGGATGGAATGGAAACTGTATCAATGCAAACACTCCATGTAGGGATTGCCCTCCTGATCAAGATATTATAATGGAGCTGGTGATACAACTGGTGCTGATCACTTTATCACAGTACTTGGAAAACTCAATCTGGTTATAAATTATAACCTTACTCGTATGGAGCACCCTAGTCTGCAACATGGAGGATCATTGTTATATCGCTGCATGAGGCAACAACCACCAACATTTAACGTGGGTACAAATCCATTAGTATCTAATCAATGGATAAATTCTGAAGAGAAAATATTTTGGGCTATAGGGAGTAGTGAAAGGGAAAAAGTAGTCATGGCAGCTTACCGCCTCATTGGAGATATTGATCAATGGAGGTCATTGATTCCAAACACAAAGGAAGATGATGAGGTATCAAATATGGAATGTAGGGAGTTCAAAGTGCTTTTCTTAGAAAAATACTTTCCTTGTGACCATCAAGAAGATATGAAAAGGCAATTTTTGAGTCTAAGAGAAAAGGACGATGAGAATTCCGCAAAGTATGAGGCTAACTTTTCAAGGTTAGTGAGGTATTCTACATATTATATACGTAACCTAAGAAGTAAGATCGGTCGTTTCTTTGATGGTTTATAATCGTTTCTTCGTCCAGCATTAGTATCACAATCTTTCTCAACGTATGAAGATATAGTCTCGTGTGCTATCAAGACAGAAAAGGAATTCTCTAAATCATATGACAATAACGTAAAGAAAGAGAAGAAGATAATGTTGGATCCAGAGTTAGATAAAGGGAAAAAGGGAAAGAAGGATCTACCATTATGTGATAATTGTGGGAAGAATCGCCATGGTATTTTCCTAAAAGGAATGGTAGTTTGTTATAAATGTGTAGAAAAAGGTCACTAGTCTCATGATTGCAATGGAAATAAAGAGGCTATCAATGCTGAATGCTATAATTGTAGAGAAATGGGGAATTATGAAAATGAATGTATTAAGAGTCAGGGAAACATTCCTCAGAAAAGGCCAAGGGATCATGGACAAGGTTATGCTGTTACTACAGATGAAGTTGAATAATTATTGTATTTTTTTTGGACTTAAGACCTATATTATGGTTATAAGAATAATGTGTAATGTATATAATGATTGTACTGCAGTACTATTTCATAAAGGAATTTAGATGGTGTAAAACCATGAAAAGTGACTAAACAGAATGTTAAATTTTTGGAAAATATATGCTTGAGAGAAAGATAAACGAAAATATGGTTCTGATACCAAGATAGTGATTTTGGAATAATACATGATTTATTTGGATAAATTATATCATATATTCATGACTTACTTGAAACAGATTTTGATTTGAATACATTTTTGGATTCAATAAATATATCTAGTATTCTATAAGGAATAAGGGATCATTAAGGATTTATCATAATTCATGATGTTGCACTGTTTTAATAGAATTAATGATGAAGGTGTTCACATGTTATTACACGGAAAAAAGGATCTTTATTGTGTTTACCTTCCTTATAAAAATTGGACTGTGAGTTTGGATAGAAGTATTTTGGATAACTATAAAGGTTGTAATAGATTATGTTGAACATTGGATAGTATGTATTAAGGGTAAAAAATTTCATAAGATTATTTATGTAATATTATAATACTATAGTTTTAGGAAAAGGACAACCTGCAGGTCGGGGATAACCCGTCGCGTTGGACAAAGCTGTAGGAATCGAACCCATAACCATAGTGCGGAAGGCCTTTATTAACTACCACTAGCCTACAAGAAGTCTCTGGTAATTACAAAATAGTTTTCCTAATCTAAATGGTATGTCTTAACATTTGGAACCTTGTACGATTAGGATAAATATAATATTTTTGAGTTCTATTGTCATTTTGAGTGAAAGATGGGTTTGTGGTAAACATTTTTTAATGAATGATATTCTATATGACAAGTATGCATATTTCCTTACGTTCTTACAAAATCTCATAAATAAATTCCACAACATTATGAAAGGGAACATAAAACAAATATGTTGTCGGTTAAAGTTTTATATTGGGGAATCAATGATCATTTAACCAATCACAAGTTTGTGATTTTCTTGTAGTTAAATTTCTCCTAATATTGTTTTCTATAACTCTCCATCAGACCTTGATGGTTTGTTTCTCCTCTATATCCATGTTTTCATAGAATCCTAGTATGAGCAATCTCGGGTGACCTTTTTACTTCTCTTTATTTATTTTAAGGATATATTTTTATTAACCCAATTTCTGATATGGGTTTTCCACAAAGGTATTTTTTACATTGAACCTTTTATTTAGAATAACAATTTCAAATTTCGAGGATTCAATTTATAGAAGGACGGTATAATGTAACACCCCATGCTTCCATGATATGCTTCTCTTTTAATAATGCAATAGCTTGCATTGTTCGCAAGTTTGAGATTCTAACACACCGTGACCAATCAAAGTAGCTGTTATGAATAGTAATACCCACCTTTTGAAATTATATAAATTTTATATTTCAAAATGGACATCATTTTTGTAGTCGGAATATAGAAATTATCCTAAGTTGAATTTTTTGTAATTTTCTGATAACTTCCAATTTTCTATGAATACAGGAAATACTTAAAAACAAATTTTTAAATCAAAATAATTTATAGTGATAAATTATACTATTGAGGGGTTTTAAGGTATAATTAGAATATATTTTTACCATTTTATTAAATAGTCGACATTAGAATTAATTTCACTTTGCAATTGTACATAATCAATTGTCAATCTTTTGATATATATTTTTCTTAAAACCCGCTAATTGTTGTGACAGTGGGAATGAATTATTAAATTAATTAATTCAACTTATATGTTTTGAATTTTTTAAAACAGACATCATTTTTGAATTAGTAATATCAAATATATCTAAGGGTTAATTGTTTTTATTTATCTGAAAAAACATCAATTTTTGATGAATAGTGAAACCACTATGTGGTAGTTAAAAAACTAATTTTTCATTTAAATGAAACTTTACCTCTTCTATGAATTGAATTTCAAAAATCCTACATACATGGTTGTCATTAGTACGTAAAATGTTTTTCAATGGGATAAAAATAATTTTTGGTGAGTAGTAACTTTTATGATTTATTAATCGCGATTAAAGGTAATTAGTGTAATTTAAGGTAAATATAATGTTATAATAATATGAAATTACCTTTACACTTATCCTACCATAACTGGATGAGTCATGGCCGACCACGACAATCCATGGGTCAACTTGGGGACCCCATAGAGCCACTTGGGTTCGAAAATGACATTAATAACTTTTTATTTAAAGTAAAAATAAAATTGTCACAAACATGTGTTGTTTTAGTAAAAAAATTATTACATGGGGTTGTATAAGCTAAAATTTAGACTATAAATATGAATTGGAATGATAAAACGATTTCCTATATCATTGTTATTTTTTAAAAAAATTTAGAAAATAATTAAATAAATTTATATATGACACCAAGATGATGCAACGATTACCTCAATAATTGACAATTTAAATAAAATGAAAAGATAATGTAAAATATAAGAAGTACACTTTTCTAAAGAATATTGTATAGGTGGATCTCTAACCCTTATCACCTTATCCTTGAAATATATCATCATGCGACCTTTAAAATCCGAAAATCATTTCATAAAAATGTAACATTTCATGACTTTCCAAGAGTTCCCCTCCTCTCCTCTAATAAAAGGCCCCCACCACTACCACATTATTCACACCTTCAAAGATATTTGGCAAGGCCAAAATCGTCCAATATACTCTCCCAAATATCCTCTCTTACTCCTAGAATCCTCAAATTGGGAAGAAGTCTTACCAAGGAAGCCTTTTGGCTCAAATCAAAAAGAGTTACCCGATTTTAGGGTAATTTCTTCTCTTATGTTCTTTTGTTTGTTTTGCTTATCCAACCAATTAAACATTTATTATTCATTTATTTTGTAACAAAACCAGTATCTTAAATATATTAGGATGTTGTCGTGAGAATTATTTTATTTACACTTACACACACATTCGTCTAATGGTTAAAGAACATATTGTTTCTGTGGGTGGAAAATTAATGCCTCACGAACGATGATTGTTCAATCTTCTTTTAACACCTTTCATGGTGGCCATTAAGATGTTAGTATATTTATTTATGATATATATTATTTTTATGGTTTCATTATGCTTCTGTATTTTTCATTTATGGCATGCCATTATGATTTCCATTATGGGTAAACGCGATAATTTCATTTTAGAAAGTGCAGACTACCGCCCCCTCAATGTGATTTGAATCGTTAATGCCATATATGGGATGTGCAAAGGATGGAGTAAATGATATTATATATGATATTATACTGAAATTATAATAAACTTTTATATAATTATTATATCATTCCATTAAATATGAAATAGAAATGAAAGTAGCGTTCATGCTTACGTACGACTTACCGTCTCCATGAACAATGCATTTCATTTCTTACCTCTAAATGTTATGTAATATTATAAATGCATATATATACTCAATATATATGAAATATATGACATCTAAATCATGAATACAATTCCATATATAATGGATATTTTACCACATGAACAACTTGTAATTATAAGAAGTTTATTTTTTGACTCCAGTACCAAAGATCGACAAAACGACCATTATTAACATAAATAATTACATAATATTCATAATATGGTAATAAGTGATATAAAAGGAATAATTAACTTGAAAAAGGTTCTTAAGAAATTAGAAATTAACTCTAGTTTATTATTCAGGAGGTTAAAGAACGATCGATTCAAGTCGGACACGAGGTAAGGGAATTTCATAACCCAATTTCCATTCTTTGCGTTAATCTCCTACTTGCAAATTATGTCATGATATTATTATTTCATATCGTGTATTTGAATTTTATATATGTGTACTTATAGTGTGTAAGAACCCAAGTTTTTGGAAATGGGTCAAATTCCGACCCTGTTTAAACTTTTGACTGTTTTTTTAGAAGTCTGGAAAAATCTGGGCAGTTTCTGGAAATTTCCAGACTACAGGACGTGTACTTTAAGTACACGCCATGTATGAGTTACCCGAGTGACCAGCCGTGTGATCTCCGAGTACATGTTGTGTGAAGGCCGTGTAGAACTTTCCTACTACATGACATGTATTTATAGACACGTCGTGTATCCCTTACTCGTGCAAGGCCAGTTACATGTCGTGTGGTGCCCAGGTGTAAATTCCCATCTACACGGCATGTAGTCTTCCTTGACACGTAGTATACCCTTTCCCCGTTTGGTGGCCTAGACCCTGGCTGTGTGTTGAACATGTACCCAGTCTAGACAGAGTGCCAGACTACGCTTATTCCAGAGTATGGAAACACATATACACGGCGTGTAGTTTGGGAATACACGCCATGTAATTTTTTTTATTTTAGTGATCTTGTCGCCGTCATGTCTCATTCCCATAACCATCTTCTTCTCCCCATTTCAATGAACAGTTAACCTGAAAAACCCTGAAAACTCAAACCCTTCCAGAATCTCCATACGACCTCCGTTCTTTGATCCGTCGGTGGCAGCAGGACCACATCAGAGTGGATAACCTCGCGCACCCTTCTTCGTCCATGATTCCTCACTCGTTCCTCCACAGATTCCATCTGAACGGAATTGACAGATTTGACAGAAATGCAGATCTACCGTGATTCAGTATTATTCAGAGGATGTAATCAAAGTAGTGGCATCGTACGAGTACGTGGTAGGTGGTTCATACCTTCTTTTGTGTTTTCGTAGACTTTTGGGTGTGGCGACTTTCGGGCGCAATATCGGGTGTTGAGAGAAACCCTGTTTATTTTGTTTTTATTTCATTATCTGCATTTTGGGATGCCTCTGGGCATTCCCTGACCCTGTTGTGATTGAGCAAGACCTGGTTAGAGGTCGTTGCTCGTTTGGGGCAATTCGGGCGGGGGTGCCAAAATGCGTGTGAATTGGACCGTTGTTTAAAATGATGTGTTATTACTGCTTATTGAATGTCTCTAGTTAAACAGTTCGGGTTAATTGTTAAATTGTGAATGAGTTAGGTACTGGTATGGGATAGCACCAGTAGTGCAAATTGATTGTTTGGTAATTGCCTATTTAAACTGATGCTTCCAAGTATGAATATGCAATGTGTGATATTGCCTGTGTTGAACTGCTTGTTGTGTTGGGCGTGGCCCGAATATTTGTTGAATGATGAGAATCACAGGTTGGGGCTTTGGATCAGTTTACTTTGGGTGGTTGCTACCATGGGATTGGGCGTCATGGACGTCGGTTGATGCAGTTGGACTGCCAGGATGGGCTTTGGCCCGGGTTACATGGATTGCGAGGCTATCTGACTTGAGCGACATGTTTGCAGGAACACGTGGTGTCAGAGGTGTTGTGGCTCGGGACAGACTAAGGTGATTACCCCTCACCGGGTACTTTTGGGTAGTGTGCACACAGATAGACTCCGAGATGAGGTGGTATGGCCACTCGCTGGGTAGAGGCCCCCGGTAGATGTGGTTAGGTATTTTTGGTATGGTGGTGCTTTCCATAAGAAGCCACATGAACATCTTCAGGTGGCACAAGGTGTCGGGCTGCAGATCAGACATTCCGGCATTGGTCGAATCAGGTGACACTTCCTGGTGGCTGCTGAGCACCAGTGAAGTCTTTGTTTACTTTTGGGCATTTAACTGTTTATTGTTTTTCTTGTATAAGAATGTATATCTAAACACTTATATTAGGTACGCACCTCTATGTGGTATCCTACTGAGTCTTGTCTCACACCCTACACGGGGCCTTCGGGATGCGTGTAGACTTTATGAAATTGCGTGCAGGTGGAGGGTCAGCCTCAGGAGCTGGACTTTAGTGCTGTTGACTTGGAGACTGGCAGGGACCTTGAGGCCATGTCATACTCGAGTTACTTGTTTAGTATTATTTTCATGCATCATCATGTTTACTTTATATTGTAGCTATTACTGGTTTCCCATTGGCGCCATTATATATGTATTGATTTTTATGAAATTATTGGATGCATGATTGGTTGTTTTAGAAGCTATTGTAGTTTATTTTTGGCATGGAATTATATATACTTTTTAATGTTGTTGTTTTTATTTTTATTCTGATTTTTATTGTTATTGAATGTGATTCCGCTATGTGGGTCTGGTTCGAGTCTGCTGAGACTTCTATTTCTGCTGCATATTTAGTATTCTACTCGGACCAGTATCATTTTATTCTTCCGAGAGGGTATATCCTCCCCACTATACCTATCAGACCCTCGCTGCTAGTCGGAAACCTTTGGCATTTAGGGGAGTTGTGCCTAAGGTAGTGAAACCCGGCCCGTTCGGAACTGTTCTAGTGGCTGGCCAGGTCCGGTTCGTTACAAAGTTGTATTAGAGGAGTTCTTGACAGGGATTTAGTAGCATTGTTTTTCTGGATACTAATGTGATTGAGACTTCTCTTTTTATTTCTGCTGGTTTTACTATTTGGGATATGGTAGACTGGAGATAGGTTTTTGTTGGAACTCGATTTTTGAACTTGTGCTTGGGTGCCTACAGCCCTATGTACGAGGGATGGATTAAGTTCCCAGGGGTGGGAATTGTTGTTTTCTTTTTTCTCAGATTACAATTGATATGATTTCCACCTAGGTGGGTCACTTGTTGTGAAATTTTATTGATTATGATATGTAATCCTTGGCCGGTATGGAAAGGGTTGGTTGCTTGGATTTTGATAGGCACATTTCGGGTATTTCCATTTCATAACTGCACATATGCTTTGTGAAGTGATAATGCCATGTGAATAAAAAAAATCAATTTCCATGATTTGTATTTTTTCTGTAGAATTTATTGTTGCATGATATTTGGGTTTGGATCTTATGAGAGCAGACATGAAGTATGATTGAGGCAATTTAACTGTCAGGATTGGGCGACACGGTCATCGGTTTGAGGAAACATGAGTTGTCGGGACGGGCATGGCCCGAGGTACTTTGATACTTGGCTCTGTTGAGGGCGGGTAAGGAGGCCATGAGGCCAGGATTCCGTGGGGCTTGGGTTGTGGTGAGGGGGAGTAAGGTCAGTTCTTATGAACTGCCTTTTACTGCTTTCCTTATCTGGGTAGAATATATTGTTATATAGATTTATGTGGTATGTTTGACCATTTATGGTATTCAGTGGGTTACTTCATCACGACATGATGGAGAGACAGGAAAGAGAGGATATGGTATCGCAGGATCAGGTTCAGAATCCGGTGTAGGCAGAGCATGAGCCGCAGGTATAAGCTCAAGGACATGATCAGGTTCAGGATCCAGAGTAGGCATGGCAGCAGCTGGGTTTGGCAGTGTTCGGACCGTGGCTTGACGAGCATCTCCGAGCGAGCCTAGTACGCGTCTTATAGGGGATTGACTGAGGTACAAAGGGTACAAAGCCTTCTATGGTGTATCTGACATGGGAGTTCCAGTCGCAGCACCCGCCGCCATTTCAGGGTGAGGGTGGTCCACACGCGGCAGAAAACTGGATAAAGAGTATGCACATAATCTTCGAGCAGCTCGAGATGCCTCCAGGGCGGAGGGTCAAGCTGCCGATGTAAATGCTGAGAGGACCAGCGAAACGTTGGTGGGATGTGCAGGTATAGGCTCCTAGGCACGAGGGACTGGCGTGGAAGGACTTAGAGGACAGGTTCTTCGAGCACTTTTATCCGGAGATTCTGAGGGAAGAGAGAGCTCGGGAGTTATTGAGTCTTCAGTAGGGAGATATGTCCATCATGGACTACACAACTACTTTCACAGAGTTATCTCGCTTTACACCTGGTATGGTGAGCAAAGATGCAGCTAGGGTGAGGCGCTTCGAGGATGGCTTATGACACGCCATTTGGGTCCAGGTGAACATCTTTAGGATGGGTTCTTTCTCTGAGGCTGTGAACCAGGCGCACATAGCCAAGGGAAACGAGAGAGAAAAATCTCTTTTTGACATGGTGATAACCCCAGGTGACGGCTCAGACAACAGGAAGTGAGGGAGAGATGAATTCCAGGAGGGCGGGCATGCCAAGGACTAAACTAGACCACCTCGTGGTAGTTCAACGGTGGTGTGCTTCCAGTGCGGACAGCCGGGACATGTTCGGGCTTAGTGCGATAGGCCCCCTAAGGAGTGTCGGGCGTGTGGACAGGTCGGGCATCTAGAGAGGTTTTGCAGGTAGCCTTCTCAGAGAGTCACCAGGTAGGGACCAGGACAGACTGTGGCATCAGGAGTTGTTTCAGGTTCAGTAACAGGAGAGGGTGTCCGAGGTTCAGCTGCACGCGGAGGACGTTACAGGGACAGTAGGACCCAGCTGAGGGGTCCGTGGCTGGAGACTGGGGCAGCACCGCAGGGAGGTCAGGCATTGGGCAGTCGTGCTTCAGGACAGTTGCACGCTGTGGAGCTGCCAGGGTTTGAGCAGGCTGGAGAGTCGACGACGGTGGCAGGTACACCGTGGGTGTGGCCGTGAGTTTCTTTGCTTTCTTATGGCATGGCCTCTTGAGGAATGTCTGGTTGAGTGCACACGCTGCTAAGGATACTTTTGGACTGACTAGATGCTAGTTAGTGGGATTGGCATCATATCAGATGTGTTTTATGTTTTATTTATATATTTGAGATGTGTGGCATCAGGAGCATCAAGGATGCAGGTTACTTGAGGTGTAATGGGCATCGGGGCATCGTGGATGCTGGTTGCTTGAGGTTCATGGCACCAGGTTTGAATTGAGCATCTATTAGATGAAGTACCTCAAGGATGTGGACGCTGATGCAGTGAGAGTTACGTTGGGTGTCGGAAGTGAAACGTGAGCACCGAGGAGGTGTAGGGGTGACAATGCGTCACATGAGGACCATGGGTCCGGGAAATAGGTCCTTGGGACTTTTCTGTTTATTTGTTTTCTTTGAGCTTTGTTTGAGCTGAGACCGAGTAGGTGATTCCTATGGTGGGGAGCCCCTTTTTAGGAATTTGGCTAGAACATTGAGACCGGGGTAGTCTAGGTTGTTTAACCGGGATGGGCGTGTTCGGTGCCATCTACTGGTTTCGTTTGGTAGCTCGAGGATGAGTTACACTAAGGTGGGGTGTTTGTAAGAACCCAAGTTTTTGGAAACGGGTCAAATTCCTACCATGTTTAAACTTTTGATTGTTTTTTTAGAAGTCTAGAAAAATTTGGGCAGTTTCTAGAAATTTCCAGACTACACGCCGTGTACTTTAAGTACACGCTGTGTATGAGTTACCCGAGTGACCGGCCTTGTGCTCTCCGAGTACATGCCGTGTGAAGGCCGTGTAGAAATTTCCTACTACACAACATGTATTTATAGACACATCATTTATCCCTTACCCGTGTGAGGCCAGGTACATGTCGTGTGGTGCCCAGGTGTAAATTTCCATCTACATGGCATGTAGCCTTCCTTGACACGCCGTGTACCCTTGCCCCATGTAGCGGCCGAGACCCTGGTCGTGTGCTGACCATGTACCCAGTCCATACCATGTGCCGGACTCCGCATAAGTCGTAGTACGGAAACACATATACACGATGTGTACTTTGGGAATACACACCGAGTATTTTTTTTATTTGAGCGATCGGGCCGCCTTCGCGTCTCATTCCCATAACCATCTTCTTCTACCCCATTGGACGAAAAGTTCTTCTGAAAAACCTCGAAAACTAAAACCCTTACAGAATCTCTGTACGACCTCCATTCTTCGATCCGTCGGTGGCAGAGGGACCGCATCAGAGAGGCTAACCCCATGCACCCTTCTTCGTCCTTAATTCCTCACCTGTTCCTCCGTAGATTCCATCCGAACAGAATTTCCGGATTTGACAGAAACAAATTTCTAACACGATTCAGTCCGATTCAGAGGTTGAAATAAAAGGAGTGGCATCGTACGAGTATGAGGTTGGTGATGCATACCTTATTTCGTGTTTTCATAGACTTTTGTGGGTTTCGACCTTCGGGCGTGATGTCGGGTGTTGAGAGAAACCCTGTTTTTTTTCATTATCTGCATTGTGGGATTCCACTGGGCATTCCCTAACCCTGTTGTGATCGAGCAAGACCGGGTCAGAGGTCCTTGATAGTTTGGGGAAATTCGGACAGGGGTTCTGAAATGCATGTGAATTGGACCATTGTTTAAACTATTGTGTTATTACTACTTATTGAATGTCTCTAGTTAAACTGTTCAGGTTAATTGTTAAATTTTGAATGAGTTAGGTACTAGTATGTGATTGCACAGGTAGTGCAAATTTACTATTTAGTAATTGCCTATTTAAAGTGATTCTTCCAAGTATGAATATGAAATGTGTGATATTGCCTGTGTTGAACTGCTTGTTGTGGAGGGCGTGGACTGGATATTTGTTGAGTGATGAGAATCACAGGTTGGGGCTTTGGCTCGGTTTACTTTGGGTGGTTGATACCACGGGATTGGGCATCATTGACGTCGGTTGAGGTAGTTGGACCGTCAGGTTGGGCTTTGGCCCAGGTTACTTGGATGGCGAGGCTATCTAACTGGAGCGATAGGTTCGCAGGGACACGAGGTGTCAAATGTGTTGTGTCTTGGGACATACTGAGGTGATTACTGCTCACCGGGTACTTTTGGGTAGTGTGGACACAGATAGACTCTGAGATGAGGTGGTATGGCCACTCATTGGGTAGAGGCCCCCGGTAGATGCAGTTAGGTATTTTTGGATTGGGGGTGCTTGGCATAAGAAGCCACGTGGAAGGCGAGGAGCCTTTGGGAGATAGGTTTGAGGTGGTCAGGATGTGGGCAGAGGCTCACCGTGATTTGAGGGCAGACATCATTGTCCCTCGGGTTACATTTTGAGGATAGGTATCGATGTTACTACGGATGTGGTGCTATGGGCAGGTCGAGCATTCGAGCCGGGGTATGACAGTTGGGCGTGCCTTTGGGACGTCGGTACTTGAGACACATGGTGTCAGGTGGCACAAGGTGTCGGGCTGTAGATCAGACTTTCCGGCATTGGCCGAAGCAGGTGACACTTCCTGGTGGCTGCTGATCACCAGTGAAGTCTTCGTTTACTTTTGGGCATTTCACTATTTACATTTTTCTTGTATAAGCATGTCGGCCTAAACACATATATTATGTACGCACCTCTTGGTGGTATCCTACTGAGACTTGTCTCACACCCATCACGGGCCCTTCAGGACGCGTGTAGACTTTATGAAATTGCGTGCAGGTGGAGGGTCAGCCTCAGGAGATGGACTTTAGTGCTTTTGACTTAGAGACTGGCATGGTCCTTGAGGTTGCGCCATACTGAAGTTTCTTGTTTAGTATTCTATTCTTGCATCAGTATGTTTACATTATATTCTAGCTACTACATGTTAGCCATTGGCACCATTATATATGAATTGATTTGTATGACTATCTTGGATGCATGGTTGGTTTTTTTAGCAGTTATTGTAGTTGATTGTTGCATGATAATCTATTTACTTTCCTCTGTTGTTATTTTTAATTTTCTTCCACTGTTTATTGTTATTGAATGTGTTTCTGCTATGTTGGTATGGTTCGAGTGTGCTGAGTCTTTTATTTCTGCTGCATATTTAGTATTCTACTCGAACCAGTGCCATTTTATTCCTCTGGGAGGGTATATCCTCCCCACTATACCTATTAGACACTCGCTGCTAGTCGGAAGCCTTTGGCGTTCAGGGGAGGTGTGCCTAAGGTAGTGACGCCCGACCCGTTCGGCACTGTTCGGGTTCCTGGCCGGGTCCGGGTCGTTACATAGTGAATACACATAATAGATCTATTTTATTTAAAAAATTATCTTTATAAGGGACATCGTATCAATCTTCTTTCATTGAGGCATATTTTGTTTTAATACAATACGTTCTTTTATACGGTGTATAAACCCCTTTGGCTTTTACGTTTATTGAAAATTAATTTTTTATATGAATAGTTTTACTAAACGATAAAAAGGAATGTTTTTTGCCGTACTTATGCGCCGACAACGAATTCTCCGCTGCAATGACCATTATTTGAGTTTCTGCTTCCTCTACAAGCCATAATTTGTTTTAAAATATAAAATAAATACCATGTTTAATTTTAATTTAATTTTATATTGAAAATGGTTTTGATAAAGTTTTTATTATATCAATGTGTTGAATTGATATCTTGTGATTGAAATGTGGAAGTTTTATGATTCGTTTATTCATGTTTTATGAGATACGATAATGTTATGGTTTATGATATGTTAAAAACTTTTCAAATAAGGTATGAATTGGACTTAATAAGTGACGGGTGGAGCCCGCTATATCTCCTCGAGGCATCCGTAGGTCTTAAGAGACAAACTAGTGTCTTTGCACGAGGCCTTGACAAAATCTTATTTGTAGACTTGGCACGATGTCTTGGAAATGTGATTATGATAGTCTGGAATTATGCATTCCATCATTATGAATGTGGTTATTAATATTTCATGTGATTATTCAACTAGTAGAATATCCATGTGATTATTTAAATGGAATTATTTCATTTTACTTTTTCCATAATATGCTGAAGTTTAATTTTCAAAGGTTTTTGTTTTAGTTATGATTTGCCTTAGATGATTATGTTAATTTATGAAAGTTTCCACTGTATTGTTATCCTTACTGAGCATTTGAGCTCACCCCTTTCTATGTTTTATTTTTCCCAGGATGAGAAGAAATATTTTATGACTGACTTACAGGGATAGTCTGAAGGGGATAGAAGTGTGGACTATGTGGACTATGTTTTTGTTATTTTTCACTTTATGATGTAATGTAAGATTTATGAATGTATCTACTGTTTCCAAGGCTACTAAACTAATCGGTATTTCGAGACATGATCCATTGTGATCCTACCAATGTTAGGTAATAATGAACCGACTCTGGGTAGCTGGGGTCGGGGCGTTACATTCTATCTGTCAGACATGATACAAGTACATTTATATAAAAAAAGAAAGTACACCATGTGTTATATAAAACTACACTGTGTGTACTTGCCTTTTCCAGCCACTGCATTAAGCGATCTCTAAGTCAACAAACACGGTTGTGTTCTCAACCGTTACACAGCCAGCACACAGCTACGAGCATCAACTGAGTACATGGTTTGTACTTATAATACACATTGTATACTGCAAAAATTTCCAAAAACTTCAGTTTTCCCTAAAAACAAACAGAAAAAAAATTCAAAAAAAGAATATCTGGGTTTTTACAAACTCTTCCATAATGAAACTTGTCCTCGAGTTTCCCTAGAAAGTCATCATAGAAGAACAATCCTTGAACATATCTTGCCACTAAGATCATACAACAATATCCCTCTCCGATGCATTGTCCTATACTCGCCCATGTTTCCATATCACTTTTACTAGAGGAATAGACTGGCCACGGTAACCTTTGCACTTCGTTCAACAATATGGATAGGATGCTCTTTGAATGAGGTGTCCAACATTAATTAAACCACATCAGGTTGAAAAACTTGAGATAGGTATGAAATTTAACGTTGATGATGAGAAACATGGAAGACATCATGTATATCCCATTACCTATAAGGTAAATACTGCCGACAGGCCACCAGTCCAACTCTCCACAAATTCTCTATTGGTCTGACGTACCAAAATGAAAGAATTCTCTGTCTCTTAATCCTCCTCTTTCCCAAATTTGTAGTGAACAGCAAGAAATAATGATCTTCAACATTGAACTCTATAGGTCGTCTATATTGATCAGCATAAGACATCTTCCAAGACTGTGTAATAGCCGTCCTATTCTGAATTAGCTCTATTTGCACTGTGGTCTCCCTGAAAAGATGGGGTCCCAACATAGCTGCATCCCCTGCCTTGATCCAACATAAGGTAGATCAATATGGCCTACCATTCAAAGCCTCATTGGGTTCCATCTAAATAGTTTCTTGATAACTATTATTGTAGGAAGGCTCCAAAATAGGTTGTGCTTCTCTGAAGAACCTCTAAAATATAAGATGCATGCTCGAAGCATGTCCTCATGCACCTGAAACGTATTATTATTCATTCAATCTATTTGGGGGTGGTATGTTGTACTTAGATGTAATTCTATGCCCAAATACCTATCATGTCACTTCCTGAACCAAGAAGTAAAATGTGCATCCCTGTCTGAAATAATTGATTGTGGAACCCCATGTAGACCTACAATCTCTCAGATGTACATCCATCACAGCTTACCAACACTAATGGCCTCCTTGTTTAGTAATAAGTGATCAACCTTCGGGATTCTGTTAATGAAATCCCAAACTGCATCATTCCCCAAAGGTGACTTTGGCTGACCAGTCACGAAATCCATTGCAATAGAGTTCCATTTCCACTCTAGAATGGGAAACTACTGCAAAAGCCTTGTTGGTCACTGATACTCATCCTTCATCTGCCGATAGGTGGAACACCTCATCATGAAACAAACAACATCTCTCTTCATTCCTAGCCATAAATACTTATGGTGTAGATCACAATAAATCTTGGTGATAGTAGGATGAACTACCAAAATTGAGGAATGAATATCTAAAATTAGCTCCTCACATATGTTTGCTGACACCCATACACACCCATTAAAACACAAGATCTCAACCTCGCCTATAGTCCATCCAGGAATAGGGTCATCTCCTAACACACTCTCGTAGGACGAGGCCTTCTGAATCTAATAGATGCCTCATTCGCACACGATCAAGTATATTAGATGTAATAGTCACAAAAGAAAGAAACATATGCCCCTGTCTGTACTGCACCTCCAAATGAATTTCAGAAAATAGATCCATAAGATTCCACTCACTACTAGCCTCTTGAACTACATGTATATTAGTCATCATGCTCAACGCATCGACCACTATGTTGTCCTTCCCATGAATATAGGTATTTTAAATGTCAAAAAACTAAAGGTACTCAACCAACCTTAATTATTTCATATTTAGTTCACGCTAAGTGAAATATACTGTAGACATTGTTGGTCAGTTAAAACCAAAAAAATACACTCCCAATAGGTAGTGTCTCCAACAATGTAAAGCATTAAAAACTGCAGCAAAATCAAGATTGTGTGTCGGGTAGTTCCTCTCACGTGGCCTCAACTAACGAGACCCATACACAATGACTCCTTCTCACTACATAATTACAGATCTCGGAATGATATATGATGCATCATAGTAAACAATATAGATCTTTCTCAGTTCTGGAAACACTAGTATCAGTACTAAAGTCAACTTCACTTTCAACTCATGATTGTTTGACTCGCATGATTCTAAACACAAGTACTTCACACCCATCTTCGTTATTTCCATATGTGGTGTTGCTAATCATGAAAAGTCTTTTATGAAACATTTTTAGTAACAACACTTACCTAGAAAACTCTGGTCCACAAAGACATTCTTTGGATTCTCCCACAAAACTACTTCTCTCAATTTCTTTAGTTCTACTGATACTCTTGTCTCCGAGATAACAGGCCCAAAGAAATGAATTTAGTCCATTAAAAAGGGACATTTTGAGAGCATAGCTTATAATGATGCTATCATAGTGTACTCAAAATTATCTCATGATGTGTGGCATGGTCATGTCAAGTGTGATAGTACACCAAGATATCGCCCATGATGACTACCACAAAAGAATCCATGTATGTATGGAACATAAGGTTCATCAATTCCATGAATATGTAGGCATGTTCATGAGAAAAAATGACATTTCCACATACTACTATAGACCGTACATTATATGAAATGCTATAAAAGGTATATTATATGATCTAACATGCAACTGATGATAACTAGAACTCATGTTGATTGTTGAGAACACTTGATCTCCTTGAAGATGATCAAAGAGATCGCCAATCCTCAGCAAGGGATATCAGTTCTGAACTGTCAAGTGGTTAAACATTCAATAATCCACACTATGTATGAGGACACAATCCGCCTTCTTCCCAAACTAGACTGGTGAACCCTATGGAGAAGTACAGGGTCATATGAATAAATTTTCCTCCAACTCCTCTAACTCCTTCTTGTGCTCCTTTAACTTAGGATTAACTATCCTATAAGGTGTAATATACACTAATGTCTCTCCTAGCACAATCTCAATATAAAATTACACCTCCCATATTGAGGAAAACCTGAAATTTCATTTGAAAAGGCATCCCTAAAACGATACACCACCAATGATAAGTCTACTTGTGATTCCCCTGGTCATCCAGATATAGACTGGCAATATGGAATGTAACTCCTCCAAAACCATGATGCTTAGGTTCCGCTCTCCTTTCCTGGACATCCTATTATTCCTTTTGAAGAATCGATTCTCCCTCTAGTGATGTGAAATTCACCTAATGGTGATAAATATCAAAAACTACCTATAAGGGAACTTACCAGTTCATTTCGAGAATGACAACATAACTATTCATCTCTAGAACATAATGGTCCCCTAAAAACTAACACCCACCATCCTCTAGAGTGAACTCATTTCATTGACATACACTAGTTTTTCTAGCCCCTAGTGGTGTGTCTAACATCATGATCTCAGCAAAATAAATTATACATAGACTCGTGATCTACATAGCAACAACAAATATAAAGATATGGACAACCCATCCATCGATAAGAGCATAAGACAAAACTGAGGAATCTTGGATAATACCTCAAAGTATAGACGGTATGAGATCCAGCTCCTGCTGGGTCTACTCCACTGCAAATGTCTGACCTTCACATCAGCCCAGCATCTCTACCCAACCCCTTTAAGCTGATCCACCCTATAATCACAGAATGCCTGGTTACTAGATACCATGGACATGACCTCCACCACAGCCTGAATGTCCAGAAGAACTCCAGCTCCTAGACTTGTGAAAAACAGGTGGTGATGCTTTTGAATGAGGACTCATTGAAGAACCTTTATCACTAGCTATTGATGATAAGATCTAACAGATTCACTAAAGAATATCCATCTTCCTGTAGGATCGAAACTCCAATAGGACTCGTAGGAAATGTGGACATGTATGCTTGATCTTCCTGCACTGGTAGCACAACACCTGGCCACCATGAAAAATTGTACCGCCTCTTAGGATCCCCACGTGTATACTCATTGGGGTTTTTTCTTGTTTTCAGTAAGAGGGATAATAACTCTGGATATCGAGCCACCCTGGCTTACAACTCTAAAATCCATCATATTTCAATCCATGTTTAGCAACCAGTTGACTATAGAAATGATGCAAGTCAACTTGAAGATGTTCACTTGAGATTGGATGTTCTGCTTGAGACCATCCTCAATCTTCCATTCTAGAAATAACTGATCACCTCACAGAATAGTCGTGAAGGATTGTAGCTCCATGAAGCAAGAAGAATACTCTGTAATTTAATATGTACCCTGCCCCAAACTCATGAACACTTTTTCATTACCAGAACTCAAATTAACTTGAATTAATTAGTCATAAAAGGAACAATAGAAGTCATCCAAACCCATAACCTTCTGGTGTCCCGCCCGTGAGATCACATCCCACCATCTCTTGGCTGAATCTCGAATCATATTTGTTGTGACCTTTACCATCCTCTCTAGCGGAGTCCATTGATGCTCAATGATAGAAAGCATGGATTATAACCATTACTCTATACCCTAAGGTCCTCCTTTACCTATGAAGGTTGGTGGATGTTGCTGCTGGAAAGCACACATCAACTCTTCCATAGAAGGTGCAAGATTTATTACTCCTAGGAATGTCTTCATAAACCTCATAATGGCCTCTCAGAACTGTGTGCCAGTACCTTTGTCAAAAATAAAGGCACGTTCCATGACTGGAACAACTGGAGGATATATTGGTTGTCCGAGATCAGCCATGTCTGGAGTATGATCATTTTCCTATAACTAGAAAGACACCGGAAGACGTCTCAGTGGTATGAATCTGCAAGCTCAAGCGAACAGCATAGATCACGATTGACAGGGACTGAAAAATTGATGTGTATGAATGGAACAAGAGAAGGAAAGATTTCATTATTTACAAAGCATGGATACAAGATGTGTAAAATTATACATAGCATGTTCCCTTCAGCCTTCACATGGCCATGGACGTCTGCCGACTCAAGTCGTCTAACACCCCACACACATGGCGTGTTGTCTTAACACATGGTATGTACTTGGATCCTCTTCCCCTACATGATTTCTTCTACATAGTTGTGCCACACGGTTCTCCTAGAATTAGACTGCACGACATGTTAGTGCCATACATTGTGTGTACTAGAAGAAATTCACCGACCAGTTTTGTTAGTCACACGACCAGTTACATGGCTCACTCTACATGGTGTGTTTATGACAGACATGGACTTTACATGAAAGATTCAACTGCCCCGTGTAGTTTATTACATGGTCAGATACTACTGTTACACTACACGTATTTTTAAGATTGACACGTCATGTATAACTTATTTCTTGATCCATCTGTATCATTTGTAACACGAGTGGACACATGTTCTTCACAACACGATGCATACATCCAGCACACAGAGTGTTCTACCAATATTTTCCCAACCCCGTCTCTCTACCCACACTATTTGTGTGACCATTACAGACAATATGATTTGTACATAAGTACACGGTGTGTACTCATGAAAAGGAATTCCTTCACTTAAATAATGACACATAGCATGTATTTATCATTATATGCCATGTATTATGAGTTTTTCCAAACAATAAGCCTCAGATACTACTCTGGAACTTAGAAAAACTATAAAACAAACATTAATGTGCCAAATCCCATTTTTGGAGGGCCTATAATCCCCTCGAATCAGTTCTTGGAATCATAAATGTGTTATATATAAACATATCTAAAAAATGATCCACCAAATTTTTGTCCATTTGGGACTATAACACCTCAAGAACCAATGTTTGGAATCCATTAAAACAAAACATTTCACAAACTAATACCTTATCATAAATCCTTTATTCTATCAAGGATTATATCACAACCACAAGAATACCTTAAACAACATATGTCACAACAACATGCTATCACTAATTCACCATAAATGCCAATGAAATAATGCCTGACATGTCATTTATAGCTAGTTCATATATGATGCCTAATATGGAATACCCTCATATCATCAGGTTAAGAAATATTGGAACCTCAATAATATCAACAATAACTGTAAACAACTTGTGAATCACCCAATGGTGAAATCAAATCAACTGTAAAACAAAAAAACCAGAATAATCTCAATATACGAGGTAAATTGAATTTTCCATGTACACAGGTTAGCTACATTTGGGAACATCTTATTACCATGTCCATATTTCCTTTCTATCCCTGGTTATAAGAACTAAACAGTAACACCGAAAGATAAGAATCCACTAAAACCATTTCGTAATGTCCCGGTTCCAAAAGCCGCCTAGAGGTACCCCGTACATGGTTGGTCACATTGCCTCAAGAACATTTCTTAAAATGCCAGAGGCTACCAACTAGTAGCGAGGGACATGGTTGTGATTGTGGGGAAACTATGCCCTCATTGGCATACTAACACAGCAGAAGTAAAACAAATAGTAATATATTGTGCAATACTGATACTATACAAAAGTAAACAATGGAAGACTGATGGAATAAACTAATGGAGCACACACACACACACACACACATATATATGATTCATAATACATATGTATAGGAAAGAAAAAAACAATTCCCAATGATGTAATAAAATTCTAATGAAACGTATAATATAAAAAAAATAAAATGCTCGACAGCATCTCAAGCCTTAGCTTTGTACCATGCTCCACAGCTCCGCAACAATCATGTACATGAAGTAGAAGGGTGAATTATCTTATCTATACATATGGAAATATAATCTGTTGGGCCCAAAATCATGACCCAAATAGGTTTTGAGAATAATCCCTATTGGAAACCACCCATTGATCTATGCCTGAGAGTCAGTGAATCTATATGGAAGGCTATAACAAATTGAACCAGGAAACAATTAAGTACATATAGTAACAATCCTATAAATTAAATATCATTCATTTTCATATATCAATTAAGAAGAAAATAAAAATTAGGTAACCCTATAGTAAGTACTCACAACCTAACCCCTATGTTCATTAAAAAACAGAAATAAGAATCCCTCTGGGAAGATCACATATTCTTTCTCCCCCTAGTTCTGCTTGAGTACAGAATATATGAGGAAGCACTCACAGTCAATTCCCACTTTTTCCTCATATCAATAACTAATAGTCACTATGAGGAAGTAGTAAAAGTCAAATTCCCCATGTGACCTGCATCAAGTAACTACAGACACTCTATAGGATCACTTACGTCCACCCCCCTATGGTCTCGCTATGTAACAGTACAACAGTCACACTAGAGAATCCCTGAACATCAATTCTCACTACAGTTGACTACTCTAGGTTCTCACGACCATGTGTAAGTCAATCATGCACAATGTTACATGGAAACCAACATAAAACTAATGAACTAATTAGATAAACAATCTAAAACATTTCATAGTATGTCAGATAATAATCAGTCTATACAAACAATACTATGCATGGGAAGAAAAGTATCCTAACATGAAACTAGACCAAACTATCAAGACAAGAAAACATAGGAAAACCCACCATAGCATGGAAAAATTGACCCTATTCAGAGACAATCAACCTCTATCCAAACAAACATGGAATAGAAGGCAATAATTGGTCTAAAACCGTAAACATGCAACACCAGAACAAGGTTATTGGAAACTTTTGCCCTTATAACTGAATTTCTATCTACGAAAAGACACAAAAAACCTGCCTAGGCATTGTGAGATCGATATACATGAATCTCAGGACTAGAAAATCCCTAGAACGCATTAGATCTACAAAAATGTTAAAAACGTTCAACCAAAAAAATCTTGTGAGACCGAAGAAATTAGATTATGATGTTTTAGAAGAAAAAAGAACTCACCAATGCAGATCGAACGCAACCAAAAATGTTTGATTTGTAAAAAGGATGGAGAGTTGGGGGCTCAAAGTAGATCTGCAGTCGTAAAAATTCTATCTGATGAGGCGGGAGAAGAAGATGATGGTTCTTTCTATCAGACGTGACCCTGGTCCATTTAAAGGAAAAAATAAAGTACATGCCATGTTGTTTAAATGTACACTTTGTGTACATGATCAATGTGTGGATGGTTTTTTAAAATATCATTATTTTGAAAATGATAAATACTAGGAAAAATTATATAGTAGATAAATAATACAAAAAATTCAACAAATTTTAATTTATTATTAAAAATATTTTTCAATATCATTATCAATGTGTGGATGGTTTTTTTAAATATCATTATTTTGAACATGATTGAAAAAAAAATAATTGTTTTCATTCAAATTTAAAAAAAATTACACATGGAGTATATAAACATTAAAAATTAATATTAAAAGAATAAATTAAATTTATTTATAAATAACTATCCTCAAAACTCATTAAATATTATAAAAAAATTTAGTACCTATTATTCTAAAATTCTCAATATCATATTATTACAATATATTTTTATCCTTTTTTATAAGAAAAATAAATTCCACCTATAGTCATAATATAAAAATTTCTATTCATAATGTGCCTTGTTAGTACCATTTCTACTATTTTGAGGGGCGTTGTTGAATTAGTTTAGGGTATATTGACCATATTATTTCAAAAGAAATAATAAAATTTTTGTAAGATCCCAAACTCCATGCAGGTATACCTTTTTGTTTATATATTTGTTAAAATATTTTTTTTTCAAGTAATATGATTTTTATTTAGAGAATGAGGAACCATGGGTGTATTACAAGGATTTAGGACCAGAATAGATGGGAAAACTAGGCTAACATATTAAAGGCGCATGGTTTTCACATTGTATGTTAACATTGTGGCCGGTTTTGGAAAACTATTCAACCATTACCAGTGGAATATTGAATAGTAATTTCATTGTTTTTCAAACTGTGTAACATTCCCAGGGACCTGAAAGACCTCCAATTCTGTAAATAGTGTCTTGCACATGGTCATCCCACTATATGGGTAATCTAGTTGGTAAACCTTATGGTCGATTAATGTTGGAAAATTTTCAGAATTGCATTTGTTGGATTTTAATGTCTTACATGAGTTTCTATCCCTTTTCATCCCTATAAAACATAGGTATGCATGAATGCTACCAAATCATCCAATACATCAATCCCCTCATTTAAAGGCCATTTGGAGTGTCATCGATTGAAAATCAAAGCTCTAGGTATGTCCAATACTCTTTTTTCTTCTAATTTTGTGATTAGGTCTTGTATTTTGGTTGGTCTTATTCTGAATCCCCAAAACACCATTTTTTGGAGTAATATAGGTCATTTAATAAAATATTTAATGAATTGGGATATAAGGAATGGATTAAAAGAATGTCTACCAATGGGTTTGATGTATGTGTTTTACACATATTATCCTATAATTTGTAAATGGATTTGTTTATATGAGTATGTGTTCTTGTTTACGTCTATTTTTGCATGGAATTACTTTTTTATATATTTTCCAAATTGGAATATAAATTATTTCTTAAACCCTCAACGTCCCGATGAGACGCGTCATGGGCTGGTTGACTGATTTGGGCCACCCATGTGGTGTTTCTACATTATGGTATGTTTGAAATGACAAATTCTAATACGGAATAGATGTGTTATAACATAGTTCCATTATTAAAAATTTTAATATGGGTTGTGAGGTCGAGGATTAAATATTTTTAGTTTTTATTAAGCTGGATAATGGAATATTGGGTTCATTAGCATGACATGAAAAATTAGTTAATTTGATTAATTGAGATTGTGTTAAATGGGTTATGAATCCACATGGAATTAATAAAGGGTCAGTATTTGTGAAATTATGACACATTTATATTAAATAAGTCATATTAATTGAATAACATCTAAATAGGTTTTCATAATGGAATTAATTTATCTGTTGAATGAATTAGAATAATGTAATTATGAGGTATACCAAATTGATTTTGTGTAATAAAGTGGTTTTTATATGTTATATAATATTTGAACATGTGAAATGATAAATGGGATAATGGGATAATGTATGGTGATTGATTAATGTTTAATAATATATGGGAATTATTTACTATAAATAATGGGTTTAGGCATGATGAAAGATTGGTCTAAAAAACTATGTAATTTAATGACAATTTTTTTATGGGGTATGGCATTGTATGAATTCTCAAGTTGATGGTTATAGAATATGACTGTTATTAATATTGTTCTTGTTTGGTTGTGATATGAGATGTATGTGGTGGATGGATAAAAAAGAATTTTTAAAACGATATGTAGTTAAGGGTATTTGACTTGAGGTTCTACGCCCACAGGTCGAGTTAATTGAGGCACTGAACTCCACCGAACAATGGATTTGTTAAGGAAGGGTACAAAGGATATATTCCCCAAACTGTTTCATTCCACCTGTACTGAGGCTTCAAGGTGGGATTAATGTCTTGTTGTGATGTGATTACCAGTAGTGACCTGGAGACTTTTTTAATTCATTTTGTGAATATTTACTAATTTCATTAGACCTATGAATAAATGACATATATACCAAAACCATGGAACAAATGATAAAATGGATTATGAAAAGAAGACGACATAATATACATAAATGTTAATAATGATACAAAATGTTAAAGTAATAAATGTCAACTAACGGAAAACAAGTTCCCCTAGTCTAGATGTCATTTAATTATTACTATCATGAACTATCTATTAGACATCAATTTTTTATACACTGTGTGTGTAGTCCTATTGAGTTTTATTCACACACAACATGAGTTTCCATTGGTTACTATACAATGATTCATTTTTATAGGTCTGGATATTGTAAAGGGTTATGTTCTATGAACATGAGACAGGTTGGGATATGCATGGATGAGGATATGGACTTGAATTCCAGACTATTTGGGGATTCAATTATTTGATGTTATTTTTGGGGTTTTCCAACATGGAATTTCATCATTAAATGAAATATATACAGTTTATTGAGTTGTACCCTATTTTGGTAGATAGTCAATTATGATTATGCATTAGTTAATGTTTATTTTTCCACTATTATATTTAATTTTTAATTTGTATTAATATGGTAATGTTGGTATAGTCTCCCCATTAGATTCATATACCCTCCCTACTTGTCAGAAACATCTATCATATTGTAAAGCATATTAACGTCCTGTGGCAACCTGACTCAGGGCATGATATTAATGGACTCCGAGTTAGGGACATTAAAAAGTGTATCATAGGTAGGTATATTCAATAAAATACTATTCGTAGATTTTATAAAAAATTATATAAAGGTTTTGTTACCTCGAAATTAACTCATTATTAAAATTAACTATCCCATCTAGAAAGAATACCCATGATTATAAAGTAGGAATTGTGGTTCATGATATTTGTTTTCATGGTAGAATGATATTTCACCATTGGGTGATGCACATGTTTTGTAATATGATAGATTTATGATATTTTTCTCATTGTTGTAATTGATTTTTTTTTCAATTCATGCATCATTTTAGGTTCCATATGATATAGGTTACAGATATCATGATAAGAACACATGGGATGAGTGTGTGAGGCATAGAGAGAATAATAAATTTAACTTACCTTAAAAATATTTACTGAAAATGTTGAAAAATTAATGTAATTAAAGTAGGAAAACAAATGGTATGTAAATTAATTATTGTGGAATTCTGTGTTTAACTTAACGTTATTATCTAGATAAAATTTTGGGTTGTAAAAAATTATGAATGTTGATTGGTGTCTTAAATAGAATGTTTTCCTTGTGACTGTGAAATGGTTACTGGTGTGTTCCAAACGAATGTTGTACTTGTGTTAAATCGAGGATTGAGAAATTTTTTGAAATTGGGAATGAGTCGAAGTGAAATGATTTTTTTTGAATGAGTAAAAAAAATAGAAGGATATCATATAAAAGACTTGTGGTTATGTAAATTAGTTTACCCATTTTAACCATGAACTACAATTGGTTTGATAGTGTGTACTGTTCTATATATCATGATAACTATGGGGATAATGTATGTGGAGTCAGTTGTTTAATGTTGATGTGGTATGATCTTTTCCATTTTTAGATTAATCATGTCTATGATACTTCAAATTTTTTTAGGAATGTGGATTGGATTATGTTCATAAATATGTTATGGACATTCAAATGTTGGGTGACTGAAGAGGTTAAATCGTTAGTGGTTGAGTTCAAAATGATGGTGAATTAAATTATAAAATGATGTTATATGATGAAACTATATAGTAACCCGGTAGTGGGTATTGATTTTCTTTGTAAATTTGACCACTGTAAGGGTGGTTTTGGATAGAGGGAGTTCCCTAGAATGACACCTTGGATTTCAATTGTAAGACCATTTTAGTTATGAAATGTAATACGAGATATTTTTAATGATCCCTTGGTAGGGTTTTGTTTTTTGAGCGTGAGGCATGGTTTGGTAATTTGAGTGTTGAAACTCTCTTGGTTTGTGATGGTACAGAGTGTACGCTGGTCCCTAAAGATAGTTTTTGTGTTTTGGTTGCATTGTGATTAGAGTCCTAGATAAGTTGATTTCGGGATCCTATAGTGGGTTTTGGCATGTATTGTGAATGTAAGTGTATGATTACAGTGGGTGTAGAACCAGGATTGAATAGTTACCTGGTACTGTAGTCACATTTTGTACCATAATGGAGGAGAGAGTATCATTCATGGACAAAAATTTTTCATAAACAAATGTGTGTATCTTGGGAAGAGTAATGTTGACTATTGCTTGTTGTCGCCCCAATTTTGGGAAATAGTATCATTAACCCCAAATGGTGACCTATTAGAGTCTTCAGATGAGTTTCTAGTGCTTTTTGTTGTGTCCAGTAGTTATATTTCAAGTACATTTTCTGTGGGACACAGAGAGTGTTACATTGTGCAGATTGGCTTTGAGGGATAATGGGATGTTTAATGGTTCATGATGTGACTTGGGTTGTTGTTACACATTGAATATTTTGGTGGAATAAAGGGTGTCCTCATTGGCAGACTATGAAAATGATTTTAGTAGTGTGAGATAGGTAGTACCATTTATTATTCATAGAAGGAACCGAAGCATGATGAATATTACCAGGTTTGTGTAAGTGGTGTGGTTGTGAACTATTTTTCTTATGATATAACCTAAATTAAAGTGGTAGAGTCAATGATTTTTTATTAAGGGTTTTATCATATGGATTAATAACCTATCAATTTTTATGACAATTAATTTATCTCATGATGTAGGTTTTCTTGTGGAAGACATATGGGAGGCGGATGTGTTGTCAGATGCTCTTCATTGAAAGTGAATCATGATATGAGGAGGGTCACATGAGTGATCTAGTTTGTATGGATTGTTAGAAAAGAAAGCGATCGATGAGAAGTGGTAGTTAAATGTTGATGAGATGTGTGTTGTAGGGGAGTCTGAGATCCTTTACATGTCACAATGTCTCGTAGAGGGAGGTGACATTAGAAATTGATATATTGGCAGTTCTATTCATTGGAAACATATTTGTATACCTCATCTAGTGATGATCATTCTCAATATCATGACATTATCCTAGTTTAATTTTGGTGATATGGAATTATTCCAATAGATATGAATGTTTTTTGGTTGTATGAGGGACATCATGGAGTTTACCATCAGGGGGCTATACTTGTGGGGTTGGATGATGGCATTTAAACCATCGATTATTCTAGATTAGGACTATAGGATAGAATAATAACTAAAGAATGTATTTGGTGACTTTTATAGAAGCTGAGAACAAGCAGTGGGTTAAGATCATTTTTTCTATCTACAATAAAGTAAGATATTTATGCCAATGCTTTCTGGATTGGCTTCTGATTGAGAGTAATACGTGTGTGGGAATATCTTGTGGATAATAATGGTATTGAAAATCCAAAGGTGGGGAGTGATAAATCAATCCTAGATATTGATTGGAGAATTTTGTGTTGTTATAGTGACCCTCGGATCCAATGGATGAACTGATGAGTTGTATGTTGGGTCTCCCATGGAGGCCATGTGGGAGATGATTATGGTGGTTAATTCATCCAAGTGGGTGACATGGGCTCCAGGTAGTTATTGAATAATTTTAAATTTATTTGTAATCATATCAAACGGTTTTAAATATGTGAAAATGATTACTGAAAAGATTATAGGGATTCTATAACTACAACATTTATTGGAAATAGACTGGGGTAAGTTCACTTAGTTGTTATTAGATTGTGTTGATGTATGAGGTAACCATGACCATTCAATGTAGTTTCATGGAAACGAAGATGCTAAAATTTCCATCACGAGTTTGAAATGGTTATAAAAACATGGATAGCATTGGGGGAATGATGGAGATCGTGTAAATATAATTTAGTGTATGTTTTGGTGTGAGAATTAGGTATCAATTTCATTATTGGTTTCATTGAGAGACTAGCATTCTTTACTTAATGTATGTACAAAATGAGTGCTTCTGATTTGAATGTTGATAGATTAGTTGACTTGATGATGGTTTGTATGAGAGTGATACTGTTATGAAGGAATTATGTAATAGTTCATGGATTCCCTCATTAGTTGGTTTGGGAGTTGGTGGTAGGCTTCATCTATGTAGGCGTCTAGGGAAGAAAAAACGGGAAATATTCTAGTAGTGGATGATAGGTGTGGTCGGAGTGACCCACCTATGGATCGTATTGTAGTGGAATGTGATACATGTAAATGAATTCAATATTTTGTGAGTTTTTGTATATTTTATTCCTCAAATTGCTAGTTTGGTAATGTCCTATTATATTGTTTGAACGGTATGGCCAGATTCCATTATAGGGTGATTCCAATATGGAAGATTGGGTATGACGAGTAGGGAGAGAATCAGTATGCTTTTAATGTTGAGTTGAGATTTTGTGGGTATTTCTTTGATAGTGTGGGTGAAAAATAATGAAATATAGTGGGATTAACCATAATGGGAAAATTCATTGTTGATGACGTCATCATAGTTTTAGGTCAACTATACTTGGTGTTTTCTTTTTATTGATATCATGTTTTGGTCAACGTTATAGTTATAGAGATAGAGTGGAATAGGGAAATTGAATTTGGGTCTTTAAAAAATAAAGGACATCCGACCAATGGAGTTCTGATTGGTTCCCCTACAACGGTATTGGGATTTTTTTGGATTTCCCATATTCTGTGAATTAGTCATTATTTCCTATGATTTTCATATGATGTTTTTATGGTTGATGTATTGTGGTAGATGATTCTGGTTTTAAGGAGTTTATGGTTTGTGATGTCGGATAAAGTAAGAAAGTCATGTATGTAAAGATTGTTACTTTAGTTTAGGTTTTATGGATGCATGATAATTCTCATAATTGAATAATTGAAAGGGGAGTGGATAAGAGAGCCTAGTACCTTGATGTCATATTTTGGAAGCCAAGTAATGCTTGGGAATGATGTACCAGTATGAATCATTATATATTGGGGAGGTTGTAT
Source organism: Viscum album (assembly GCA_963277665.1). Lineage (NCBI taxonomy): Eukaryota > Viridiplantae > Streptophyta > Magnoliopsida > Santalales > Viscaceae > Viscum > Viscum album. The sequence continues at coordinate 142,667,700 of OY728133.1, read as the reverse complement.
GATCACAAACATTGTGGAGGTATTTTTTTTAATTTTGGTTTTAATCACTTGTTTTTTGGGTATTGATATTTTCCCCGATACTATGAAAACCATCAGGGTATTATAGGTTTTGGAGACATGAAATGAAGGAATCCTCATGACAACCTAAAAAAGGTGCACAGTTTGTGCATTATATGTAAATAGTGTAGCTTATCAATGAAAAATTTGTATACACCGATTGTGGCATAAATCATGGATGGCACATAATTTGTGAAACAATGATACCTTATTAGGATACCATGCAACCTCACCTTCCTTAAGAAATTTATTGTGCCTGGAATATGCACGGTATGGAAAACCGTGTGGGTAAATTATGTTTCCTAGTAATGATGGAATATTTTCAAAATTTCCATTAAATAATTTTTCTATTAAATATGATATTCTCCATAATTTGATCAATTGATACATTAGAGATGAACAAAGTATCCCATATATTCCATGATATTGATCTCCATAATTTCATGGAATTTTATATCACCATCAGTTGCGAATTCATGCTCTGGGTAAGTCTAAACCTATCATTTAATTTCTATTCTTAATTAGGTATTTTTATAGTGATATTCATCCAAATACCTAAGTCCTATATTAATAGTAGACTATAGATTATGGATTCAAAGTGTAGTAGAATCAGGATCTATGGATTTGATTAGGAGTGAGATCACCCGTGTGTTTGAGGAAGGATGTATAAAAATCATATCTTATAGTTTTATGTGGGTTTGTGCATATGAGAATTTTTTTTATTTTCCACTTGGTGTTCATTAAAAATCAATTTGGGGGATTTAGTAAAATTAAAATCTAAATAATGATGTGAACTACCCAGGATCCCCATTGGATGTATCGAGGATGATTTATAAGTTCCTGAATTTCATTATAAGGTATTTATTAAATAATTTTCAATTTAGAACCATTGTTTTATTAAATTAAATTTTTTCAAAATTCATCAAAGAGGTGTGGGTATGTTTTAAGGGATCAGGGCTCAAAAGTGGAAGAAAAAAGGGGGTTTGGGGATGCTTTACAGATTGCACATGGTTAGTGAACACTGTGCAAAATTCCATGGAAAACGTGCGAGGGGGTTTTCAGACACTAGCATTTACATGGTTCATGTACGATTTGGAAAATCATATGGGTAAACCATACACAGGGGCTATATTGGGACATAAATATCTGCATGGATTGTGCAGGGTATGAAAAACCGTGCGAGTAAACAGAGCGGGCCATAAAATTTTAAAATAAATTACAATCATGACACAATGGGATTTTTATACCCAACTCGGGATTTCATCCATTCTTCCTCCTTTGGACATTTTATATGAACCAATGCCTCCAAGAGCATCAAAGGGTCGATCTCCCACATCATAAATCTTTTTGGAGTGTCGTTAGTTGTTGATTGATGATCTAGGTAAGGCTAAACCCCTCCTTTATTCTTTTTCTTGATTTGGGGTTAATATCTCCCTCTTAACTTCATCCAATGCTCCCAAACCCATCTTTTTTGTGATGTATAGGTTGATGCTTCAAGGGTTTGAATAATTGGGATCTAAAGACACTATTGAGAGTATTTTCTCTAATAGATTAAATGTAAGTGGTCTATAAGTTATATCCCATGGGTTTCGAGTAGATTTGTGCATGAAGGGTTTTTATTCTTGCCGTATTTTGAATATTTATTTGTTCATATGACATGATGTGATGTGGTTGTTATATAAATGGGTGATTTCAACCATCATTATCACAATGGGATGCTAGAAGGATGATTCAACCAAATTATAGACACCCATGGGGTGTTCTGATATTCCCCATACATAGAGTTTTACAATATAAATATAAGGTTGTTATGCGAAAACATAGACCCCGTAATGAATATTTTAAAATTCATGAATGATGTGTATGTGGGGATTTTTAATACACATTTTTTGGGTATTTTCCTAAGAGTTTGTTTGGTTGGAATGAAAAGGGGTAAATGTATTAATGGGAAAATGCTAGGGCATTATTTTTATAATTGAATATGCGTATTTAGTTTGGAAAGAGGAATAGAAAATAGAACTAAAGGGTTAGATATTATGAATGATGTATTTGTTAAATGATTGAGGAATAATGTAAAATTTACAATTGTTGGTATTGTTGTGATGTTTTAAATGTCATTTTCTTTGTTTCTTGTGATATTGTAAATTGTGTTGAATGATAAATAAGCATGTGCACATGGCTTGGTTGAATGGGGTATTGACTTGAGGTTCTACGCCCACGGGATGAGTTGTACTGGCATTCTAGTTACTCCCCAAAATGGATGTGTTAGTGAGTGAGAAGGATTTATATTCCCCTAAAATTTTTAATCCACCTAGACTGAGGTATCGAGTTGAGTTTATTAGGAATTGTAGTGATATAGTTCATAGTGAGATAAGACTTGTTAAATTTACACATGATGAGAAATTTGATCATGCCCAATATGTTGAACACATGATAAAGGGTGAATTGATAAATGAAATGAGCATGGGGTATTATGTGGGTTATCATATTGGGAGACTGATCATATTTCAGTCTTATAGTTCCAGACAAGTGAAAGGGACATATACAAGGGAGTTGAGTTGGACATGGAATGTGATTGGGTGAGCTACCGGACACGGTGTGTAGCCTATTTTTTGAATTCTACTATTTTCCTTATTTTAGGTTTTGTTCACATGAAACTGTAGCATGACATAACATATATACTATTGTATACAGTTTTTCCTAATCAAGGGATTTTGTAATTTCTGCATGTAATGGATTGTTTTCTTTAGTTTCCACAATTTCACTTGTTTTGTGTTGTAACATACACAAGTGTTGTGGATATAGTCTCCACATATGATATATTACACCCTCTCTAGTAGTCGGAACCCTCTGGAGTACATGGAGTCACACGTGAGTTTTTGCAGTGACCCATCTTGGGGAACTAGATTAGTGGCTCTAGGTTTGGGGATGTTACAAATTGGTATCATAGGAGTTATTTTCTCACTCTTACTATTTTTGGGATGGTGGATCAGAGATTTAGAATGTTTCGGGCCATGGTAAAGAGCTTGTGCATGGGATTTTCTAACCCATGTAAGGGGAAAACCCATGTCACATAGGGAGGGGATTTTTCCTTGTTGTGTGTTGTTGTATTTGATGATATTTCACCATTGTGATGCACTTGTTTTGTGATTTTATAGTTATGTGATACTTATCTCATGACCAGAACTGTACGAGGTTGTATATTTAAGTGTCATTCTAGGAACCAATTTATGTAATTTACATGCATCATGATAGACACACACATTAAATAGGTGTGAGGGATTTAAAGATTATAATTCTTATGTTTTCTAAAAAGTAATGTTCCTAATGAGATAGTATGAATTGGTAAGAAGGGACGTGATAATGTAATGTCTTAATTAAAAATATTTTTTAATAATTATTTAAATGAGGTTTAACATGTTTTAAGAGAAAACTGGGATATGGAAATGGTTTTGGATAAGTTTAAAAGATAAGGCTTGTTTCCATGTGAATTAGGTACTTATGTTTCCCATGGCCTTATGAGTGATGGCCAAATGTAGTCATGTAGTTGGGAGTAGCCTCATTTGGGTAGTGTCTGCAAACATGTTTCCATGCTGAATGTAGAGACTACCAATATAATTTTCATTCAGTAAAAACATTATTGGGACGTCCTGAATCTTATGATTGGAATTATTGGGAAATACCACTTCAAAGACGTTCAATGGTTGGGAGAGATGATGATCTAGCTGAGAATGATCCTCTATTATTGGAGAAAGATAACGTGGTGATCCAAGTAGATAGTGATGATAAATTTCATGAGAACATTTCTCATTTTATGCAGATTATATAGCAATACCCATGGTGGGTTGCACCGAGTATGTTCGAGCTAACCATAGAGTGTAGTTGGAGTAGCCTCTAAGCATTAACAAAGAGGTTTGATGAGAAGCCGTAGAGTTTTAGATTGATTCTATAAAATCTATTCTTGACCATTTATATATTCTTTGGGATACGGGATTAAATTTAGTAGCCTAAATATTGAGGGTTCAAGAAAAACATTTGTGGGACATTATGGTTTTGATAGTGGATGCTGAAATAAAATTGTGGAAATACTTTTAGTATATGTTTCTTGATATCTACTACCCATAAATTCTAATGAATGAGAAGGATCTAGTATTAATAAGGATGACCCATGGGGCAATTTTGGTGATGTACTAATCAAGACGTTTCACTAATTTGAGGAGCATTGTTCTGACATTGATGGGAGATGAGGTAGTTGTTGTGAAACACTTCTATGGCGTACTGATACACGTGATCAAATATCAAATACATATTTTTCATCTAAAAGGTGTTTCTGAAGAGGTGGATCAATCCCTTTTCTCAGTAGGGATCCTGAAGGGATCTTCAACTATTGTTCGTATGGTGCCTGATGGGTGGGCTTGTGGGGAAAATTCTAATAGTAAGAAGTACCGCTTCATAACATTTCAACAAGGTAGAATCACACATAGCATTTAGAAGTGGGGGAAAATTTATCAAGGTGGTGACCATGCATTTTGTTATCAGTGCGGTAGGATAAGGAAAAATAATGACCAGTGTCCCCGCCCATTTTTCGAGTGTCGAGTGTGTTGTCGGTTAATTAATGTGTAGTGGTTTTTTAGGAACCCATGGTAGCAATTAAATGATGGAGGTCTTAATAAGATTTCGAGTGTTTCTACGAGGTATTTTTTCCCATATTAGGTAGGTAGTTGGAGCTCCATGGGCCATAGTAGTAGTGGTGGTGGATATGGATGTTCGTGGCGAGATCACTATTTCCAACAGAGCAGTGTAGTGCAGGGTACTCAGGTTGGAGCCCAGGGTAAAGAGGATTGGCATCTCCATGAAGTTTCGTCTACACTTGACAGTGGTGAGCCAAGTATGTCTACTATGCAATGTACTATTCTTATAGCCTCCACATGTTCTAGTTAATTATTTCATACAGGTGATATTTATTCCATTATTTCTTTTCAATTCGTAGTTGGGTTGTGCATAACATTAGATTCTATATGTGAGGAGATGTCGCTTGACTCTATACTATGGGCGTGAGTCAAAGATGTTAGGTAGTTTAAGGGTTGTTCTCTGGAGGATGGTGATTATCATTTTATGTATGATTTTTTCTCCTAGAGATTTTAGGTTTTGACCAAATTATGGGAATGGATTGGATAGTGTTATATAAATCCCATATTGACTATAACCCACATTGGGTAAGGTTAACATCTCATGATGGGAGAACTTATGTCCTTTGTGGTTAGTGGGATACTTGGGCGGGCTGCACATGGATACTACTCAATCAGTTGGGTGAACTCACAACACAATTGGTATGCCTTACGTTATATGACCTGTAAAAAGTAATTTTGGTCTTCCCTTTTTGTGTCGACCAGTTTTAGGACGTCTTTCCTGAAGACTTATTTTGGATACCACCTGAGATAGATGTTGATTTCCTGATCGAATTGTTTCCATGATCATAGCCAATTTCTATTCCCCCTTATCAAATTGTGTCAGCATAACTAAAAAATGAAGTATTAGTTAGAGGAATTGGAGGGTTAGGGGTTTATACATGAAATTACATCACCATGGAGATCTCTTATTCTTTTTTATAAGAAGGTTTAGGGATCACTAAGACTATGTGTTGATTATAAGAAACCTAACTAGATGATAGTTAAAAACACATACCCTTTTCTTATAATAGATTACCATTTTTATTGGATTAGAGTCGTTTCACTATTTTCCAAGATCAATTTGATATTTTGATACCATGAATTGAGTGTGAGACCTTCTGACATACCATAGTTGGAATTCCAACAAAGGTATTGGTTCTATGAATTCTTGGTAATTCCAATTTCGTTATTCAATTCCCTGGTTGTATTCATGGACGAGATAAACCAGATATTGCTCCCTTATCTGAAATAGATTGTATTTGTCATCGATTAGGACATCTTTTTTTACTCCAGAACTCATGATGATCATTCCAGACATCATGAAAGTGTCTTGAGTACATTAACATAGCATATGATTTTTGTAAATCTATAAAAATGTTATTTTTGGATTGATGATGTGCACTTTCTTAGACACATTATTTTCAAGTCAGGTGTGTCAGTGGCTCCGAAAATGTTACATGTGTTGGTGTCTTGGGTGTAGCCAAAAAATTTCACGAATATTAAGAGTTATCTTGGTTTGGCTGGTTATTACTGGATATTTATTAGAAACAACTCTCATTTTTTCACATCACTCGCAGGCCTTACTAATAAGGGTTTTAGGGTTGATTAGTCTGAGTCTTGTGAAAATTATTTTCATGAGCCGGAGAAGCAGTTGACTACCACACTGATTTTTATCTTAACCAAACCAGAAAATAGGTACACCTTCAATCGGTGATGCGTCTGGTGTGGGACTTGGGGATTTAATGATGCAAGATGATTAGGTTGTAGCACATGTTTCGAGATCGGTAAGGCGACATGAATGGAATTATCCTACTTGTGACCAGAAGCTAGCAGTTATTGTTCATGCCTTAAAATGTGTGTGGAATTACTTGTTTGGGGATCCACTTACTATGTTTTCCAACCATAAAAGTATCAAATACATCTTCTCCTACCAGCATTTGGATATTCTACAGCGAAGGGGGGTCATGTACAAATAGTCTTTTGATTTTGAATTTAGGTACACACTAGGGAAGGGGAATACTATTGTTGATGCTCTGATCTAGGACACACAGAATCATGTATTTCATTTGTCCATTTTATAGTGGGTGATGATGGAGTTGTTTGCTGAAATACATTTGGATGTGTAAGATGCACCCAAGAAAATAACCCTTGAATCTATAGTAGTTGATTCTATGATATTGAGTAGAGTAATAGAGAGTCAGTTGGTAGATCCTCAGAGTGTTTATTAAAACATGTTTTAAATGTGGGGAGTCTCGTTCTTTTTGGACTTTCATTGATGATGGATTTTCTTATGTTCATCATCCTATTGTTGTTCCGATAGATGTAATGGAGGAATTGATGTGTGAGATCCAATTGTTAGAGAGGTAAGTGCATCTGAGTTTAACTAAGATTTACCGTGATATTTTATGGTTGTTTTGGTGGCTGAGAATAAAAAACGAAATTACCATTTTACATGGAATGATGCCTTAACTTTTAGTAGGTGAATGCAGAACGTCAGAATCTAGGTGGGATTTTTTATACCATTACCTATTCCATAGTGGAAGTGGAATGACATAACTATAGGATTCATGGTGTGTCTCTTAAGGATGACTTGTAAGAATGTTTCAATTTGATTTGTGGTAGATCAACTAACGAAAGTGGACCATTTGATTCAAATTCAAGAGACCAATACAGTTAACCAGTAGAGGGAGTTGTATATTCCATGTATATTAAGGTATCATGGTATGATGAGCATCATTCATATAGATCATCATCTATGTTTCACCTCATGCATCTAGAAGAGACCACATAAGGTACTCGGAACCCAGGTGTATTTTAGTACAACATACCACCCACAGACTAACAATAAATTATAGTGCACAATTCATGTATTAGAAGACATATTGAGTGATTTTTTATTGATTTCAGTTCTGTTTGGTAGAAGAGATTGTCTCTTGTTGTGTTTTCATAAAATAATAGTCTTCGGGTACCGTAAATATGGACCTTTTTCAGGAACATAAATGAAGGCCTTGTAGATCACCATGGTGTTGGTTAGTGGCTGGGGGTCTGAAAATTTAGAACAATTTCTTGTGTTTGAGACGTTATAGATGAATATTTTTATTCAAAAAGAATATTAAAATGGCTCAGAGTAGGTATAAGTATTAGGATGATCAGCGTCGTAGACGTCTTAAGATCATGGTGGGTGATAGTGTGATTCTTCGGGTATCACTATGGTTGGGTAACTGTCGAATTCGTAAGTAGGGAATGTCGGCTCAAAGATATTTTGGGCCATTTGAGATTTTGAAGTGGATCAGACCAATCCCTTATTGATTGGCTCTTCCACATAGGTATAGTGGGATGAATGATGTTTTCCAAGTTTCGCAACATTGAAAAGTATCATCATGGTCCATCTAATGTGATAAATGATGAAGTCCCATGATTTTAGCTGATACCTCCTTTTAGAAGCACCCAGTTTGTATTGTGGATCATAGTGAGAATGTTTTGCAGGTAAAGGTCATCCCCTAGGATAATGTTCTATGGAAGCATGGAAACGTTTAGGAAGAATCTTGGGATTGAAAATCTTATAAGCAGGTCCAGGGGACTGATATCTTTTCTCTAAGAATATAGTGATGCTTGGAATGTGTGGCTTAGCGATGGGAGATTATATGGTGTGGAGGTTTTAAGATCATTATTTTCACTACAAAGTATGTTTTACATAATTTTCTGTTTAAGACCATTATATTGGTCAATTATGTGTTTTCCAAAGTCATTAAGGAGTCTCAAGATTTTTTGGGGGATTGGGACTCAAAATATGAAGAAAAAAGGGGTTTTGGGCATGATTCACCATTTGCGCATGGTTAGTGCACACCGAACAAAAATCAGATGAAAATGTTCGAAAGGGTTTTCTTCGGATAATATCCTTCACATGGTTTTGCATTTTTTGTAACACAGTTCAGGTAAACTGTTCACCCATGAATCCATTAAAAAATATCATAAAATTCCACTATGAGTTTTTTATTTCCAACTTAGGATTTCCTCATTTTATCTTACATTGGACAGTAGGAATAAACAAATGAATCCAAAAGCTTCCGAGGATCGATCTCTCTCATCATAGGAATGTTTGGAGTGTTGACGGTTGGGGATTTAAGATCATGGCAAAACAAAACCCCTCTTTGATTAATTTTCATGATTATGGTTTTTAACTCCCTCTTTTATTCTTCAAACAATCTCAAACCCTTCTTTTCTAGTGATTTTTAGATTATGGCTTCATGGGTTGAATAAATCAAGAACTAAAGCCTTGGTTGAGATTGCATTGGCCAACATATTCATGGAAGGTGTTCTATAAGTTATATCTGGTGTTTTAGAGTAGATTTGTGAAGACAATATTTTTATTATTGGCCTTTTATAATATTTCATGGTTCCATTGACATGATGTGATATAGTGGCAGTCTAAATGGCTAATTTAACCTCTCTTGATCCCCATGTGATGTAGGGAGGATGACTCGACCAAATTAGGACCACCCATGGGGTGTGTTGCTATACCCTGAACATAGTGTTTAGATTAATAAATTTAATGATATTGTGAGAGAATATATATCCTATAATTAATTAGTTTAAATGCACAAAATATCTTTATTTGGGGTTTAGTAATGCTGTTACGTTGGGTATTGGTATAAGAGGTTGTTTTGTTGAAAGAAAAAACATAAATGGATTAATGGGAAATTTCTAGTGGATTATATTTATACATAAGTATTCATATTGAGACAAGAATGAGAAATGAGAAATGGAACTAAAGGGGTAAGTATACTAAATGATGACAATGTAAATGGATTAAGGCATAAAGTTAATTTTCAATTTAATGATATTGTTTTGACGTTGTACATGATATTGGATATGTTTGTTGTGATATGGGTAATTTTGGTTAATGATATATAAGCCTGTGGACATGGCTTGGTTGAGTGCGGTATCAAATTAAGTTTCAATGCCCGTGGGTTGAGTTGGACTGAAGTTCATTCTCCTCCCCAAAATCGACGGGTTAGGGAAGGGGACTGAGTTCAATTCCATTAACAGTTTCATTCCAATCGGACCGAGGCTTTGATTCAAGGATAATGGGAAATTTTTTGATCTATTTCTTAATAAGATATAACTTGGTTAGTCTCCACATTTGGTGAATTTTTATAATTCATAATCTAATGAGCACATGATAAAAGGTGAAATGATGAATTAAATGAAGTTGGGTTATTCAGTGGGTAAACATTAGGGAATCAAAATAATGATGTCTTTTGAACTGTTTATCATTACATGGATATTTTGTAGACAGCATTGGGGAGGCCTACTAAGTTATACTCACACACCTATTGGGCTGCCTTTAGGTACTTGATAATATTTCATGCTTGCACGTCAGGAAAAGTGCATGTGTCATATCCTCGGGAGTCGAGTTGTAATTTGAACATGTTTGGGTGAGGTTCTAGTGTTGGTATCAAGACCATTAAGCATTATAATAATTTACTTATTTTGTATTTTTTCACTTGAAAATGTTTCCTGACATGACATATTAATTTTCGTATATGGTTGATCCCACTCTAGTTACTTTTTTATTTATTCATGTTATGGATTTTTCTCTTTATTTTCTGATAATTCAATTGTTATCTACTATGAATTACTCTGGTATTGAGGGTATAGTATCCCCACATGACCTATTGGACCCTCACTTATAGTCTAAATCCTCTACCATACAGGGAGATGTACTTGTGGTCATATAGCTTCCCAGCTCCAGAAACATGATTAGTGGCTCCCGAGTCGTGTATGTTACACAGTTTGACCAATTTGGACAAAAAATGTGGTTTGCTGACATTCCTTGTCCATGTATTTACTAATCTGAAGTGTGAACGTGATTCATTTTAAAAGGCATCCCTTATAGAAGATGTAAATATGGGTAGTTGGATTAAGGATAAACAAATTTATTTTTTATTAGGGTTGATAAATATATAATTGGTTTCGTGAAATGTCGTAAAAAATGGGTCAATTGGGTTAAATAATAGTGTGTCAACTTGGTTCTCAATTAAATAGGAATTCCTAAAGGGTTTTTATATGCGAAATGATGATCCTATTATATAATGAATCGAACAATAACTTAATACCATGTAAATTGGATAGCATAAGGTAATTGAGTAATATGTTTAATTAGATTATACACAGTAATTATGGTGTATTCATAATGGTTTAAATGTACTAAGGTGGTCTCCCTATGTGATATAAGAATTGTACGTTTGATATGGTTTACATAATGATGGGATAATGTTGGGTTATTGATTATTATTAGATAATTTATGATTATTATTCAATATAAAAAATGTGTTTGGGCTTATGGATGGGAATTGGGTAAAATATATATATAATTTACTAAAAATGTATTAAGGGTTTATTCCATAATATCAATTATCATGTTGATGGTTATCGAATATTATTGTTATTTTTATTGGATGTTTTTGTCATTGATATGACATATATGTTGTGGAAGAATAAATAAGTATGTGCACATGGCTGTTTAGTGTGGGATGATGACTTGAGGTTATATTCCCACATGTTGAGCTACATAGAGGCACTAAACTCTACCAAAAAATGCATGGGTTATGTAAGGGGATAGTGGATATATTCCTATAATGGGTTCATTCCACATTGAAATCGGTATGGAGGTCAGTAAAATGTTTGGATATGATGTGATTATCACTGGTGAGATCGATACATGATTTATTCCTTTATGCATAGTGTTTAATTTCATTAGAACCATTATATTCCAATCCCATGAAACATGTAATGAAATGGATAATGTAATGAAGATGGTATTACAAAAGGGAATTATAGTAATTATAGAAAGGGTTAATGTAATGATTGATAATAAATGGAACCTGAGTTGACCATTTTTCATGTAATTTATTTATCACATCCATAAATTATATGATATATTGGATAATTTGATGAAACTACTGGTGGTGGCCTATTGAGTTTTACTCACACCCTTCTCGGGCCACCGTTGGGTACACATGTAATATTCATTGTTGCAGGTGATGATAAGGGCTAGGGCCCTATGTTGGTGATTTATTAGGTTTTGGATAAGCATGGATGAGGATTCAGACATGGAGTTTGGGCAATTTTTTTGATTGCATTGTTTTACTCTATATTTGGTTTCTGTCCACTGGGCCCTACATTATGATATGAGATATATGATTTTGGATTTGTTTTGTACCATGTTTTGGGATATGGTTATTTATGCATGTTCAATATATATTGTATAATTTTTCAGATATTCGATTTATTTTCTATTGTGTCTAACTCTGGTAAAGATGCTATAGTCTTCCAACATGAATTTTAGACCCCCCACTCCAAGTATTCAACCACTGGAATATGGGAAGGTGTTCTTGAGATCATTTGGAGACCCGTCTTTGGGATCCAGTTTAGCGGATTCCATGTTAGGGTTGTTAGATTATGGCATGTTATATACTGATCCAATAAAAAAATCAGTAATTATATCTCACAGAATAATATATAATTTGGCATAGTAAATGACAAATATATTTTATGTTTTTATTCAATATATATTCATTATTATTATTATTGGTGGGTTCCCCCTACACATGGATTATATTACATATATCCCCTTTTGAAATCAACACCGAAGAATTTTTGCGACATGCAACAACACATGATCAGAGTAACACCTACAAACAAAATATCCTGAATCAGTAAAAAAGAGGGCATTAAAATGATGACATTATCTGAATTCAGTAGTATTATTTTGTTATTAAAAAATTTAAATCCTAACCATAAGACTCCAAAATATGAAAAAATATTTTTCCTATAGTGGTGACTAAAAATATTCTTTATGAATATTCATTGAATGAAATAAAATATCCTAAATAAATGTGTTCGACAACATGTTTACTACTAAATCACCAATATCATCATCAGATTCCATTTAAATACTGTTTTTTTTCATGTAATATAATGACAAAAAATAAATATTCTGAGACCCCATATTTCATTTTATATTTTATATTTAAATTAAAATAAAAAATAAAAAATCAAACATGGTATATACTCTTTCATTGAAGTTTCTATGAAAATGAATATATAGGAAATTATCCCTGATCTCAAAATATTGATCACCCCACAATAAGAAAAATAATTTCTAAATCATCATTAATACAACATGCCCAAATTTCCATATGCATTTTAAATAAATAAATTTTTTTCAATCCAACAGACCCTCACGTAAATTCATAAAAATATGAACGAATTATTAGTTAATGAAATTAAATAAGTTTATCATAAAGTCACCCAAAATTTTTAAAAATCATTGAAATTGTTTTTCCTCATAATTTTAAAATTATGGAAACATGTATATATTTAATCAATACAATGAGATTATTTTTAATCAGTTACATGGAGAATAAATTGCTACATACAAATAAAATATGTGGATCTCTATCAAATCTGTTGAATAATATCTTACAGGTTTCAACTAATTGAATTCACATTCGTCTACAACAACAATAATCAATGTCAAGCACATTAAAAGTCGACCACATATTTCATTTTGATTAAAGATTGAATAAGAATATGTGAATTACGAAAATAATTATACAGATAAATAATTAATGTGACTTATGTGATTATATAGATGATTCATCTACATGATATTCATATGTTTTATATATGGCTTTGTTACTTGACTACATAAATTTTCACATCACCAATTCTATAAAATTACTCTAGTATTCTATTAAACACAAATAGAGCTGCATCATCCAACATCCATCGCATATCAATATCACATTTTCACACCATGAAGAAATATTTCATGATATTTAGAGCCATAAAAACCTGATCAAGAAACATATTTTCTATTGTCAAATCACAAAAGTGTGTATACAATAAATTGAGATGAAAAAATGTGTAACATGGGTTCCTTATGCTCTCTCAAACTATTTCCAAAATATATGGTTTTTATAACCACCCCAATATATGTTTTTCAACTATATATTAACAAAAAATACATAATTCCTCAACACAAGATTCATAAAATTATTTTAAATTTCAATGATATGAATCCTAACATAGGATTATAGGATAATTTAGTTCTTATGAAAAAATTTTATCCCTAGGTGACACTGAAATTTAGGTATAGTGGAATAAATGGATATATGACCTAATCTCATAAAATCCCCCAATTTATAGTCCACCATAATCATATATATTTCTCCCCCTTTGGAAACAGATTCCAATGAACCATGAGGGTATCCAAAATAATCAGATGATATAATTATTATGTAATTTTAAACATACATTTTTATCAGAAATTCGAAAAAAATATCATGTGGAATTACATTTGCGATGATATCTACAAGATTATATTCATGTAAATAAAAAATGTGTTATTTATACTAAATCATCCATCCCATTTCTAAAATTATAATGAAAGTTAATATTTTTATACATTGATTATAGAACTATAATTTTTTAAAAATATTCATATCTTCGGCCATCGATAACAATATTCAATGGTCTTTGAATATCAGTTTACAACTGCTAGTTGAATATATGTATATAAACCTAACATATAATATTGATTAAATTCCTAATAATCTATTTATTTAATAAATTAGGTTAAAAACATCCATATAATACTATACCTATTGAAAAAACACCACCCAAAAAAAACAAATTGGTTTGGATCTATGATTTGTATAGTCATCATCCCAATCTATAAAAGAATAACCATGAATGTCTATATCATTAATATCATTATTGAGTAAGAAATAAATAAATGTTCCCAAAATAAAATTGATAATTATTTTAAATATTTTTTTTTGAGATTCATTTGGTTCAATTTGATTCATTTTACATAGTGTCATCGTATAGGAAATGTCAGTTCTGTATAACTTGAGGCACAAAAAGATATTTTTCATAATTGTTTTTTTCCTAATAATCATTAAACAAATTTATCATAAGTAGCATACTTTGTACCAAATGATTTTGCGATTGAAAAATATTTAATATCCCATTTTCCGAAAACTATAAACAATTCATTAACTTAATTTTCATATTTAATAAATACATAATCTAAATTCTTTTCAATCTATTTCCTAGGAAAATATTTTAATTTTCCCAAAATGGAAATATCAAGTAATATATTCATCATTATTTATATTCCCTATCCCAATGCTCAATTATTATAGAAAAAACTTTTCAAATCAACATATATAATCCCCATTACTGTTTCTGGTGAATAATTATTTATATTCATCTTTTTGTCAATGGTGATTTTAGAAAACACAAATATTCCCAAATATTCTCAAATATTATTCTTGTTTAAATTACCAAGATATTAGAGAGAATTTTATTACATATAATTGTTTCTGTAGTTAAATGAGTATTGTTCAATATTTTTCATTAATGTTTCATTTTTTATCAATAAATTATTCATTGTTAATGTTTCAATTTATAAACATAACATTTTATTCCATTTCATAAAATTTTATATTATAATGTACATAAATTACAATGAACATTCTAACATTCAATAACTGAATCTAGGTAAAAGAATCTTAATGTTCATTGAAATTCATATATTAATAATATTTTATATCATATCTTTAATTTTTATATACAATTAACCGTTGAAATTATTTTTTTTTGAAACCCCTTTTTATACGGATCATATTGTCTGTTTTTAGTCTTCAACCAAGATCTTATGTAAGGTTGTTCCCATCATTATTGAGTTGCTAAAAAATTTATTATATTTATTATTCATTTTAAAATTCCTCATCCACAATTCTAGAATCGACTTCTGATATAAGTGTTTTTTGTTCCATAAATAGAATTCATCTTGACTAAAGTGGTGAATTATAATCTATAATGATATTATAAATTTATACATCTTTATTTAACATTCAAAAATATATTTATGTCGTCAATAATAGATTAATCATTAGAATAGGAAAAAAATTAATTAGCCTCAACTATTAATAATCTAATTATAGTATCTTTTAAATAATTTTTTATATATAGTCTCAACTGTTTGGGTAGGATATACACAATTTTCTAGAATATTGTATAATTTTTATTAAATGTTATCATCAGTATTCTAATATGATCAGTAAATATTCTAAGGAAATTCATTAATTTACTATCTACATCCTTTTACATTAGTATAATTTTCTACATAGACTCATTCATCATCATTTGCTTCATAGATTCTTATCAATTTCTGTTCATTTTAACAAAATTAACACATCACACGTCATTTAAATATTTTGATTCAATTTTCTTTTAGTACCACATTTCATTGTGATAAAAATTTTAATGAGAAAAATTTAAATAAATTTTGAACAGGAATAAAATAACACAATAATTTTTTCTTGAGTAAAATTGAAATGTCATTCGCAACCTGTAATTTTAATTATGATATAATAATTCTCTTATTCTAACTTCTGCAACTCCATTTTATTATGTCGTATAATTTCTGATAAATAAATTATTGATTACATGGTTAGAAATATATGATTCAAATGAATAAATATTTTAATATTTTTCTTAATTTAATATCAATTTCATGATACACATGGAAACCAATTTTTTCAACGAATCTTCTATACATTTTGAAAATGATGAAATCATTATAATTTTTCTTTATAAAATTAATAATTTTCATACTCCTTATATCATCAATATATTTAATGAAATAAAAATCGTCCCAGATAAATTTATATGTAGAGGTATATCAAATATAATATTGGAATAAATCAAGTTGTCTTATAGAAGAAATATCCACATTCTTAGTGGTTTTTTGTGTTACATTTCCCTTTTAAAATATTCCAATAATTTTCATATTGATCTCTATTCAGCTTGTGTAAATATCATAATGCACATGTTTTTGATAAAAAATATATATTTATTTTTCCATAATTCCTAATTTATATATTCCAAAATGTTTATATATCATTCAGACTCAAAGAACATGTATTTTATGGACCACTATTCAAGTATAAATTTATATTTATTATTCTTTTGATATATTTATGCTATCACTTGCTCATTTAATGATGTAAATATTTATAATTAATGTTAAATTAAAATGATTATAAAAAAATTAGATAACATTAATAATATATTTATTTATTTCATCAAAAAAAAAATAATATCATATGATTTCATATTATCATTCTCTATTTGAGATATTCCAAATCAATTTATTTTCAATGAACAACCATATCCAAATATTTCTCGAACTCCATATTGTTATTCTAGGTTTTTTTCAATTTTTTCCTCACTTATAATGTGAATGTAATAGACACTATCACGTGTCCCTGCAAATTATGTTCCTTCATTAAATAATTATATTATAATAAATGAACCACATTAATTCATTTTACATAGGAATTGTGTTTACATTACAATTGAGGGGAAACTGAATGAGTGATATTTTTATTAACTTATCTACATTATTTAAATTTTAATCACACCGTAAAAATAGAAGTTAAAGAATATAAAATAAATTTATGGCTTATATATTGAAACTAGCTTTCATATATATCTATATTAGGTCATAATCTATATTCTTTTTATTTGATATAATCTCTTTGGGATCTTTTCTACTCCTAGTTAATGAAATGTTATAACAACAAATAAATCGTTTATGTATAAAAAAAATAAAATATGTAGGTATAACCCTATATAATTAATTTTTATGAAGAGATAGAGTTGTATCAAGATGTCGACTATTAAATATTAGATTTTTTGTGAATTGATAGAATTTGATTTCAAAAATAATTCGGAAAATATGATGAATTCAATTTTTTTATTTAATTTGGTACGTTAAAACTCAACTTGTTTAATTATTCATATTTCCATATTATCCTAGATTTATGATTCCATCCTAAATTTTTTCTATCAAAAATTTAGGATATAGAAATTTCAAAAAGAGACTTTACTAGAAATTTTCCAAAATTGACAGATAATTCTCTAATGAACTCAATAGTGAATTTGTTGGGATTCATTATATTTTTCATATATTTATTAACATCAAGATATTTGGATAGTTTCATTGATAATCATTCATCCTCCATTGAGAGATAATATACATGATCTTTGATTACATTATCTTATAGAATTTCTTTCATCATGTGTTTTTTATATCCATATTTAAGAGGATCCCCACTTTTATATTTTCACCCATTTTCTTCAATTATTTTTTTTATTACCTTTTAAAAAAATATACTTTTTTGAGAATGGTTTTTTCCAAATGAAATTTATCATGTCCATCATTAGGTCAATATTTTTAATATTATGGATATAAATCTTTATCATCATCATCACTAGATCAATAATTTTGTTTTTGAACATTTTACATAATTTGTTATTTATTATACTACATCATTAAAATCACTACATGAGGTAAAATAATTATCCTATTTTAATATATTAATATTTATTCTATTATTTCTTTTAAATATCTTTATACTTCTACAATCGATTAAGGACTGTTGAAAAAAAATCATCTTTTCTTCATTTGGAATTTTAATCAATTTTATATTTTGAAATATTTTTTATGGTTTTATATAAATCTAAATTCATATTTTCTAATACCATTTAATAAATAAAATATACATGAGAATATATATTTATCCAACATTTTAAAATTTTAAAAAAAATATAAATGAATTTAATTTCTATATCATATTTTATTTTCATTTATATTATCAACCCAGTAACTATTATTACCACCACCATTACAAAAATTTATTTTCTACAACACAATAATTAAATTGAAAAATTCACTATATGTAATTATTGAATCATTCACGTTTTTTATGATATAATAATAATATTTAACTCATTATGAAATTTTTATTATCTCTCAAAAAATGATAAAATTAGTTGATTAAAAATCTCTAGAACATTTTTCAAGAACTTATTACAATTTTTGCAATTGTCATGTTTTTTAAAAAAATATCCTCAAATATTACATATAATGTCATTTCATTATATAAATAAATAATCCATGAGGAAAAATATAGTTTTTCTGTTTTCCATCCAGTTCTATGATACTATATTTATAAAATTTCCATTAAATATATGTTATTAAAGAGGTAATTCTCCATATCAAAATATCAAGGACATAAACTATAAGAGATTATAGATATGGGAATCATTGATTCTTACAACTATAATGATTTTCACTTTCAAATGTTCATACTACACTTCATGTTACTAAATTTATATTATGAATTATTAATAGATAATTACAAGGATTCTATAGATGTAATCATAGATATATTAATATTTTTTGGGCTAGAATGATTTGTTTACTCCACAAATAAAGAAGTGTTGAATAAAATTATGTTAGTTTTTGAAATATAAATTCCACAAAAGGTCAATGTTTTATGTTATAGTATGATTAAATTGAAATATAATTCACAATACATAACATTATCTTGATGAAAATGAACAAGAAATGAATCTACACATTTTACAAGGTTCAGATCTAATGTAGAATCCTACACATTTCAATGATTAGTGACAACACATAATAATGGATTCTATTCAATTTAATCCCAAATGAAATCATCATCCATTATTTTTTTCCTACATCCTTCCAATCATGTTATTGGATATAAAAACGTCACAACTTCATGATACACTACAAAATATGAGAAAAATATATAAAATTTAGTACCCCCAGTTTGAGGTATGTGGCCATTATTAATGCATTTGATTGTATTTATAGTGCATAGGATGAGTTTGGAAGAGTTTGAGTTTGGAATGGTTTTGGATGCGTTTGGAGGCTTTTAATGGGGTGCATGGTTTGAGCATGGTTAGTGAAAACTGTTTGGATTCTCTAGAAAACCGTGCAAGGGATACAATAGGCATCACACAACCTGGGCAATGTTTTCCAGACTGTGTGAGGAAAACGTGTGGACCCTTGCTCTCAAGGAAGTATCGTGCATATGATTAGTGTACAGTTTCCAAACCCTGCGGGATAACCATGCTTCCACTTATAAAAAGGGTTATAAGTTCTTGGCTACCATGGTCTTAACCTATTTCTCTCCAAACATCTACCCACTTGTGGAGCACTTGGGTTTTTGGGTTCTTAAGGGTTGTAGGGTCCCTCCCACTCGATTTGGAAGCTTTTTGAAGAGGTTTCTTGGTGGATTGATGGTGGTTTATCCTAGGTAAGTCTCTCCTCTTTGTTTCCTTGTGTTTTCCTCTAGATCTACATCCATATCATTCTTGGTTTTCTAGATCTACACTTTATTTGTGTAGATCATGGGTTGTGGTTGCCTGGGATGATGATTTGCAGGATTGTGAATGTTAGGTAAGGGGATCTATAGAGGTTCTAGTGGTGCGTTCATCGGATTTGAGGCGTGGTTGTTCATGGTTTGACTTCTCGGGAACCCTAATGTTAGGTGGATTCTCTCTCGACTCCACTTGGTTAGAGCTAATGGGTTTGGTTAAAAATTATTTTTTGTGCTTGAAATTTATTGTTTTTTTATGTCAAAAATTGGTTAGAAATATCTTGGGTGATGTTTGGGGATATTTGGGAAAAGGGGGGTTTCATAGTGAAATGCTAATCATGTGTAAATTAAAATGGAGATTTTAAAATGGGATGATATGGTTGATTTTTGAAAAAGATTGATGGGGATGGTTTCCAATAAAATGGTTGTTTTTTTGAAATGTAGTTTGTAATTGAAAATGGTTTTCAATAAATGGGTGTTTTATTGAATTTGATTTATATGCAATGGAATTGGTGGATTGCACATGGTTTTGACCTTGGTGGGTTATATTCTTGGATTTGGATTTTTTTGTGTGTTGAGAGGATGTGGCGAGAAGTAAACCTATAAAAATAGGATTGATAGTGGACGGAAGGGCTACCATCAATGGTAAGTGGAAGGAAGGGCCAACATCAATGGTAAGTGAATGGGAAGTGCGGCTTGGTGTGAATTGGTGAATGGGTTGGACGGAAGCTCCCACATTTGATTGTATAGTTTTTTTCTCGTGCATTTCTTTGCAAGATGGAATTATTGTGCAAATGTGTAAATGTTGGAATGGTTGTGTCTTGTTTGGTTGGATTTCATATGGTTTCTTGGTTTGGGTGTGATGGATTGGTAAGGGAATATTTGGCTTATGAAAATGGTTGAACTTGTCGTTTTAATTATATAAAATCTTATATATATATATATATATATATGTGATAACTGTTTTATCCAAGTGGCGTGTGTATAGAAGTCATTTGGGGAAATCTTACTGAGTTTTAGTACTCACCTCCTACTTTGGCATGTTGCGGTGTTTGCAGATATTGTGTACAGTGACGTGGGATGAGGTAAGGCATCTCCCTCCTTTAGTGGATTTCTGTGATCCCTTGGTGGAGCTTGGAGCATAGAACTTGGTGTGGAGCTGTGGTGGTGTCATGGCTGGTGGAGTTTGGTTGTTTAGTTTCTAAAGTATAATATGATGTTTTGTGGACATGTTTGGTTGTATTGATTTTGAGTTGTGCTGTGGGATGTCTTAGTTGTCTTTTGGGAATTCTTGGTTTGGCAATTTATTTGACATTCATCATATAGTGGCTATTAGTGGATGGTTTGGTCAGTTTTTTATATGGGAAAATCATTCCCCAACATGATCATGAAGCCCTTGGAAATTATTTCCATCAATTGGCGTCTTGTGAATGTCTCTTATGTCCATGTAGACCTCACCGCCTCCTCAAACCAATGAGCTAGGGGCGAGGTGTTACAAGTGGTATCAGTCTATTCGGTCATTTCGAGTTGATTCTCAGATTTGGTGTTGACATTCGTTGTGGTGAATTCCTTGATTCAGGATGGTAGCAAGGCGTAAAAATGTATTAACATGGAATGTATAGCATAAAAGGATGTAGCTAACCATTTTATGATAAAATTCATGTTACCAGGTAGTTGGGTACATAAGTGTTTTGGAGACATTATAGGGATTGGATATCTCATTGTCTTGGGTTTAGCCAATTAGATGTGCATGGAATGAATGATAGAAATGACTTCCCACTAGGATGCATATTTCATTCGGGTAAAATGATCTATGGGATGAATTGTGAAATGGTTTATGTGTGAAATTTTAATGTGAATATATTTGGTTTTTTGAAAATAGTTTGGTTTTCAAAATGGCGGAACATGGAACTCGTGGAAATAGTGGAATGACTTTCAGTGACTGTGTTGTGTAATGTGATTTGAAATGGGATTTCGTGATGTCTACGGAAGTCTGACTCATGGTTGTTTGTTTTTTGTTTATAGAAACTGCACCGGGTAGGCATCGTAGAGACCAACCAGTGGAGGCTACTGAGAATGTGGTAGCACCTGAGCCTCATGTGAACCAACAGCTAGTGCAAAGCATAGTGAAATCTTTCCAAGTTATGGAAAGTGGTAATAATGTGGATGAACAAAGGAATGTGGATCATGTGGTTCAGTTTCAAAAGAATAATCCACTCATCTTCAGGGCTGGTTCTGAGTCGTAGAGGGAAAGAATCATGGTTAAATAGAATGAACCAGATCTTCGAGTTCTTGGGAATACCGATAGAGTTAGAAGTGAATTAGGTGATGTATATGTCGGAAGATCTTTCCCTTTAGTAGTGGGAGTTGGTAGTCCAAGTTGGGACCGGCCAGGGTATGATTTGGGAATGCTTTGAGGAATTGTTTAAAAAAAATCTACCCACATACGTTTTGAATTCAGCGTATGACTGATTTCATCGGTTTGAAGAAAGAGATTATGTCTGTGAAAGAGTATGCAACTATATCTACGAACATAGTGTGGCTTTCACCTGAGGTGAAGGGTATCATTTCATTGAATTAAAGGATCTTTGAAGTGGGGTTATGGAAAGAAATCCGTTCAAAGATAGCAGTACTGTGTATAGATGATTACACAGAGATGGTGAATGGAGCCTCGGTGGCTGAGTGGGATTTTTTGGGTGCTTTAGGTTGAGGAAGCATGGTGGTACCCATGGGAAATAGTGGGAACTATATTGTTAGGTTCAAGAAAAGGAGGGAAACTAGTTCCTAGGGCAAAAATATGGCATATAATCTAACGTTAAGATCAGTAAATCTTCCTCCAAATCCCCAGAGAAAGCTGTGATGTTTTTAGTGTGGTTATATGAGGTACATCAAGCAGGGTTGTATGACACAACCTCAAGAATTTCATAATTATAAGCAGATGGGGTATCTATAATGTTATTGTCATAATGCGCTATGGTCGAGTGCACGTGACACTTCTCAGGGATCGCAGACGTCGCATGCTTTGATGCGACGGGGATAGTAGCATACCCCTGTTTAGTAGAGTAAAGTGGGTCATGGTGATTCTCAGAATACCACGACACCTCAACAGAGAAATAAAGAGCAGAGTGTGCTAAGAAAACATGTGTTCAGAGCTAAGTAGCTTGTGGTGGATGATCAGTCAGGACCATCCAGGTTGATAGGTACAATTATATTAAATTCTACCTTTATTAAAATGTTGTTTGATAAGGGGGCTTCACACTCTTTTATTATTTCACGTGTCAAATATTTTCTGGGTTTAAGGGTGGAAATGATGCCTTTGGTTTTGAAACTTCATACCCCCTTGGGTCGAAGAGAGTTATGATCCTTCTTATGTAGAGTTTGTTTTATTTTTGTGGGTGAGGTTGAGATAACATAGGAATTTCTAAGTGATTGAGATGGATGAGTATGATGTAATCTCGAGAATGGATTGGCTGGTGGAGTTTAAGGCCCACATTGATTGTGATGCGCAAACAGTGGATTTTACGACACACTATGGAATTAATTATCTCTTTAGAGGAGAGAAGCATGATAAGCCAGGTGCAATGGATTTGTTGGCACCAGTAGTGGGTATGTTATCGTATCAGTTGGTGGTGTTGTCTTTGGAATTGGTAGAGGATGTTGAGAAGACTATTCTTCCGGTAGTGGTGGATTAGTTTATGGATGTTTTTCCAGATGAATTCTCTAAGTTACCTCCCGTAAGAGAAGTAGAGTTTTTGATTGATCTCTTTCCAGGGACCAGACCCATCTCACATCCCTCTTACCGGATGGCACCTACTAAATTGGGGGAATTGAATTTCTAGTTGGAAGAGTTAGAAAACAACGGTTTTATTTGGCCTAGCATGTCTCCATGATCAATGTCGATGTTTTTTGTGAAAAGGGCAGATAGAACCATGAGGCTCTATGTTGATTATCGTAGTCTTAACCAAGTTATGATAATGAATAGATATCCACTTCCATGATTTGATGACTTGTCCAACCAGTTGAGGGGAGCCCAGTAGTTCTCCTAGATCGACCAGAGGTCGTGATATCATCAATTGTGGGTGAGAAATGATGATACTCCTAAAACAACATTCAAAAGTATATATGGACATTATGGATATGTGGTTATGCCCGTTGGTCTAATGAATGCACTAGTAGTTTTCATGGAATTGATGAATCAGATATTTCAGAGATATCTGGATTC
Source organism: Viscum album (assembly GCA_963277665.1). Classification (NCBI taxonomy): domain Eukaryota; kingdom Viridiplantae; phylum Streptophyta; class Magnoliopsida; order Santalales; family Viscaceae; genus Viscum; species Viscum album. The sequence goes on along the minus strand of OY728133.1, from coordinate 142,643,476 downwards.
ATTTGTTGGGGTTTTTTGTTGATGATATTCTGGTGTATTCAAAGACAAGGGTGGAACATGGTCATCACATGGAAACAATGCTGGGGATCTTGAGGGATCATCGATTGTATGCTGAATTGTCAAAGTGTGACTTTTAGATACATGAATATTGTTTTCATGGCCATGTGTTTTCTGAATGGGGTATTTTAGTTGTTCTGGAAAAGATAAAATCTATTATCTCATGGAAACCCTCAACGAATATGTTTGAGATATGGAGTTTTCTTGGTCTAGCTGGTTTTATCAGCGTTTTGTTTGTGATTTTTCATGTTTGGCTTCGCCGATGACATCTTTGAAAAGAATGAATGTTCCATTCCAATGGAATGACTAGTTTCAGCAGTGTATCGAAGAGCTAATGGATCCCCTTACATCAGAACCTATCTAGGTTTTTCCAGAACTAGGAAAAGTGTATGTGGTGTATTGTGATGCATCAGGATCAGGGTTGGGGTGCGTTCTCATGAAAGGGAATCATGTGGTTATCTATGGATCACGAAAATTGAGAATGCATGAGAAGAACTACCCAACTCATTATTTGGAGTTGGAATTAGTGGTCCATGCTTTGAAAGTGTGGTTATATTACTCTTTGGTGATAAATTCAGTGTATATAGAGATCATAAGATCTTGAAACACATTTTCTCAAAAATGGATTTGTACATGAGGCAAAATAGATGGATGGAATATCTCCAAATGTTTGATTTTGACTTTATGTACACAACTAGGAAGGGAAATCCGGTGGCAGATGCATTAAATAGAAAATCATTTGCTCAGGTGGGGAAATATGCATCGGACCAGTGGCCGTTGACATCGATTATAGCTGTTATGCAGTTGGAATGTGAGGACCAGGGTGATAGAGTGATATTCATTCCAGTTTGATGATTCCTGACTTGGTTGGCCTGGTTACGGAGGCATAGATATCTGATTCTGAGTGTGTGACCATGGGGTCGAGACTCAATAGTGGGGAGACCATTTAGGGTTGGCAAATGAATTGAGATTCGGTTTTCTTTTTTCGGAATCAGATGGTTGAACACGTTGCTTGTTAAGAGGATCTTCTCAGGGAATATCATCATTCTTGGTGTGTTATTCATCCTAGAATTCAGAAAATGTATAAAGCATTGAAATAACAGTTCTGGTGGGATGGTATGAAAAGAAGTGTGGCTAAGTTTGTTTCGAGATGCTTGCCTTGTCATCAGTTCAAGGAAAATCATCAGACACTATCAGGAATGTTTTAGTCTTTACCAATCTCTATTTGGATGTGGGAGCAGATAAAGATGGATTTTGTCATAGGTCATCCAAGAATGGTTAGAATGTATGATGCCATCTGGGTGATAGTGGATCTGCTAATGATGTCGGCCAATTTCATCCCGATTCATGAATCTTATACAGTAGAGGATCTGTCCAAAATCAATATCCGGGAGGTGGTAAAGAGGCATGGTGTTCCAATTTCGATTGAATCATATAGATATCTAAGGTTTACATCTCATTTTTGGAAATCCTTGCAGCAATCCCTTAGGATGCAGTTGGCTATCGGCATGGCGTATCACTTATATATGGATGGTCAATTTGAGAGGAAGATAAAAACTCTGGAGGATATGTTGTGGGCTTGTGTCATGGATTTTGGGGGCTCATGGGAGGATCACTTGTCATTGGTTAAGTTCTCATGCAATAACAGTTATCAGGAATCCCTACAGATGGTAGCATTTGATGCATTATATGGGAGGCCATGTCTTCCTCCACTATGTTGGGTGGAAACGGGAGAGTCCTCGATGGTTGGACCGAGCCTTATCCATTAGACTACGGAGAAGATCATTTTGATCAGAAAGAGAATGGAGATAGCTCAAAGACGTCATAAATCTTATGTGGATCATCGTTGATGGACGTTTTCGTTCGAGGTGAGTGATCATGTGTTCTTGAGGATCTATCGTATGTTTGGACATCATCGATTTGGGAAGCAGGGAAAGTTATATCTAAATTATATTTGACCTTTTGAGATTTTTTAGAGGGTTGGTGAGGTGAATTATGATTTGGAATTTCCACCTAGTATCAGTGAAATGCACATTTTGTTTCATGTTTCGTAGTGGAAAAAGTATCAGCCAGATCATGACCATGTGATTCGATAGAATCATGTTGAGAGAGAACCGGATGCTTCATTGGTGAACATTCCATTGCAGGTTCTGGATAGGCAAGACAAAGTCGTTCATGGTAAAAGAATCGGTTTAGTTCGTTTTTTGTGGAAACATGGTCAGATTCAAGAGGATACATGGGAGTGGGAGAAAGAAATGGTCGACCAGTGGCCCGAGCTCTTTTGAAAAAGGGATGGTTCACTACTATCCGAGGAAAGAATTTCCGATGGTGGGGATAATTTAGTACCAATGGTTTGAGGTATGTGGACATTGTTATGGATTTTTATGTGTTTAATGTGCAAGGGATGAGTTGGGAAGAGTTTGGGCGAGTTTGGAATGATTTTGGATGAGATTGGAGGATTTAAAGGGGTGCATGGATTGATCATGATTAGTGTAAACTGTGGAAAATCTTCAAAAAAACTGTGCAAGGGAGATATTAGGCTTCACACGTCCTACGCACAGTTTTACAAACCGTGCAGGCTAACCATGTGACCCCATAAAAATAGTGTTATAAGTTCCAAGTAACCTCGGGATTATCATATTTCACTTCAAAATTCCTCCCACTCACGTCTCACTCAGGTTTTTCGATTTTCAAGGGTTGGTGGGGCCCTCCCACTATATTTTTATGCATTTTGAATAGGTTTCATGGTGGATTGAAGGTGGTTTCACCCAATAAAGTCTCTCCTATTGGATCCCTTGTGTTTTCCTCTAGATTTACATCACTATCTTTCTTGGTTTTCTAGATATACAATTGTTGTGTGTAGATCTAGGGTTGTGGTTGCCTTGTATGATGATTTGAAGGCTTCTGAATGTTAGGGAAGGAAATCTAGAGAGGTTCTGATGGTGTGTTTGCCTGATTTGAGGTGTGGTTGTTTGTGGGTCGATTTCTCAAGTACCCTAATGGTAGGTGGCTTCTCTCTCGACTCCATGTGGTAAGAGATAATAATTCGGTTATAATTTATTTTTTAGTCTTGAAATTAATTGTTCTTTGATGAGAAAAATTGGTTTGAAATCCCTTGGGTGATTTTTGGGGATTTTTGGAAAAAATGGGGTTTCATAGTGAAATGATATTCTTGTGGATTTTAAAATGGTGATTTTCAAATGGGATTCTATGGTTGAATTGTGAAAATGATTGATGGGAATGGTTTTCAATAAATGGGTGATTTATTAATGTGGATTGATATGCAATGGAATAGGTTGATTTCACATGGTTGTGACCTTGGTGGGATATATTCTTGGCTTTGGAATTTATTGAATTTTGTGTTGAAGTGGCTTGAAGAACCACTATAGAAAGGTGATAGATAGTGGATGGAAGGGCCACCATCAATGGTCAGTGGATGGGAAGTTCCTCTTGGTGTGAATTGGTGAAAGGGTTGGACGGAAGCTCTACCATTTGGTTGTATGGTTGTTTTGTAGTACATTGCTTTGCAAGATGGAATTTTTGTGCTAATGTGTAAATGTTGGAATGGTTTTGGATTGTTTGGATGGCTTTCCCTTGGTTTCTTTGTTTGGGTGTGATGGATTGGTAAGGGTATTTTTGGCTTATGAATTTTTTTGAAATTTTGGTTAAATTATATAAACTATTTTATATAAATTTGCTAACGGTTTTATCCTAGTGGCATGTGTAGGGAAGCCATTTGGGGAAATATTACTGAGTTTTAGTAATCACCCCCTACTTTGGCTTGTTGGTGTCTTTGTAGATGTTGTGTACCATGACGTGGGGAAAGGTAAGGCATCCTCCTCCATTAGTGGAGCATTGTGATACCTTGGTGGAGTTTGGAGCTTAGAGCTTGGTGTGGAGCTGTGGTGGTGTCATATCTAGTGGTGTTTGTTTTTATAGTTTCCGCAGTGTACTCTAATGTTTTGTGAACATGTTGAGTTGTATTAATTTTGAGATGTGTTGTGGATCAACTTAGTTGTCTTTTGGGAATGCATGGTTTGGAAATTTATTTGACATGCATCTTATAGTGGCTGTTAGTGGATGGTATGGTTGATTTTGTCTTAAGATAAATCGATCACCAACATGATCATAAAGCCCATGCAATTTATTTACAGCCTTTGGATTCTTTGGAACGTCGCTTAAGGATATGTAGCACTCACTGACTCCTCAAGAAAATGAGGTAGGGGCGGGGTGTTACATATAAAATCAGAAAAAATAATCCAAATTTATTTTTGAAAAATTTGAAAATTCACAACAACACACCTCTAAATTATTCATGAATGAATTTCAAAGAATGAAGACATGTAAGATTATCCAAAAATACTCATAGAGACAAATAATAACACCTAATTAAATGAGTTTCATGACTTATTTATTTATAACCCTATAACCATTTCTTCATTCTCGTATTCTTCATATATTTTTCTCACTCAATTGAATAACTAATGATATTCAATTTCACTTCCATTATTTATGTTTATATATATATATATATATATATATTTTAAATAAGAAGAAACATATTTAAAACCCCAAAAATTTAAATAATCTCTCACATATTACGGGGAAAAATATTCCTATTCAAAATACACCATTATCATTCTTATCTTTATATTCACATGATCTCTATTATAGCTTTTAATAATCACTAACTACAGATTAATACCATTTCAAAAAGTAGAATAAAATATAAACATTTAACCTCATAGGAAAATTCAGAAAATAATAATAAAACATTCTATAAAAATAGATTACAAATAATAAATCATATGATTATGGATGTATTCAAAACTATTCAAAATTCACATTAAATATTTTTTCATACAATATTGGCATTTATGAAAAATGAAAAAATTCAATCCATAAGTGGATAAAATGTCAAATCATCTTCCTGGAGAACAAAATACTATAAATATGTCAGTTTTTTAGTACTCAATAGACTATGGTGAATAATTTTCTTTGAGATTCAGATATTCGAATTTTAATTTTTTTAAGTCAACATTATTAAACACCATTCTCATCGTAATGTTAATATTGTTATCATTTGGAAGTATTATTATAATTGGATATCAGAATTAAAAAAATTTATATGTAGTTCATTATGATATGAGATATGTTTTTATATAGAAATATTTGTTATTTTATTTTTTTAAATTTCTAAAAAATCTACAAGAATTGGAAACAAGATTTTTAAATCCACACAACCATTGTTATGTATCAAGTTTTTTTAAAAAATCAAAAATAATTACATTATTTGACCATTTTCCCTTCTAAAAACATTATATCATGATGATTTAAATTAACTGATATAAATATTTATACAAACCATATAAAGCACATTCATACTGTATCATCACCTAATGAATGTGTTTCAAATAAATATGTTACCCAATACTAACTATTAACCATGTAATTTTCATGATATCTAAAACCAATAAAAATTCAATGGAGTTACATAATAAAGAATGAAAATAAATATATTAATATATTAATCATTTCAACCAACAACCTGAATCACTACAATGCAGAATAAAAAACTTCTTCCTAAAATAATATATTATTCAATATTAAAATATTATCATATCTTAGGCACTCAATTTTCCACTTTTATGTAATAAAACAATGTTATGAAATTATCCCCATAAAATTTTTTCTATATAAAAAGTATCCTTAATATAAACCCTAATGTTTATATATACTAATTTGTTTCCAATTTAAATAAAACTATTCCTCATAAGATTACCTTCCACTATGATAGAAAAAACCATAAATAATAAATATACATAAAATGATTATTCCAACTCAATAAATTCCTACTAGTTTACTCCTGTTAAATAAAACCTCAAAAGTGTTTTCTAAGACATTAATCATATTATAATATTTAAATTCCTTAACTAAGGATAGTTTCTAGAGCTCCTAAATTTTACATTCTTGATAACAGCTTAAACAATAATTTTAACCAAGAAATTACAATCATATAAACCATAATTAAATGTACTGTATACGATAATTAACATCAAGATTTATAATAGGAGTTTCATGTTGTTAGATATGGAGTATCTTTATAGTTTAGATTTATAGATTAACAAGAAAAAAATTCATTACATATGGATAGGTGATATATAATTTCAATTTTATTCATAATATATGATTCTTAATATTAGAATCATGTTTCATTAAAAAACTATATTCATCATTAAATGGGATACATCATAGAAGAATTGTTGACAATTATATTTTTGTTAAACATCCACAAATCCATTAAATATATTTTAAAATATGGGACGTGAAAAAGAATCCTAAAAAATGTTATAAATTTAAATTATCTCTATTATTCATGTGACTATAAGAAAACACTTTCTAACAATTACAATTTTTACAAAATATATTGAGGAAATAAATAAATATACACGTGATAAATAAATATTTTGGTCAATGAAATCCTTTAAAACTGATTATATGCAATTGGAAAACAATTAAACAATAATGATAACATTTATTTGAAATGAAAACCATATACCTATAAAAATTCACAAACTATCCTTAAATAAATAATTAAAAAATTTAGCTTATTTTTTTTAAAACAATAGTATAGGGATCCTATAAAATAACATTAAAAACCAAATTAAATAATTTTTATCCCTGTAATGAATAATTGAATCCACATTTTATTTAATTGGAATAATTTTCATGATTATAACCCTAATTTAATCCTTCTAAGACTGCATCATTATCTAATGCATTTTATTTTCATATCTATCTCACAAAAAATTTACGAGCTATATCATGGTCACACTTCATCATCTATAATTTTCACGAATCATATAATGAAAAAATATAATATTATATATCATTAATGGAATACCTTATAAAAATAAACCATAAACCATAAGTAAGGCTCATTTCATTATCTTATGAAAATATATTGAAATGCCCTTTTATTTTTTATTTTTTTATGGAAAAATCCAAATAAAACATTTTTTATATTAGTTTTTAATAAATAAATAAATAAATTTTATTAATTATAAAAATAAATGTACATGATAGAGGTAAAGTTGAAGTTACCATATATGTGAAAAAATTCATTTCCCAAAATGGTCAAAAATCTATATACAACCTTATTGTAAATGTTTAGAAGAATAATATATATATATATATTTAATGAAAACCATATAACATTTTAAATAGACTATAAAAACATATATGATTGAATAAGAATAATCATGAATCATTCAATAGAACAAAACATCTAGGATAATGTTTTGATTGGAATACATTCCAATAACATTTTAATGAATAATCCCTTGAAACATTTAAATATTTTGTAAAAAAATTAAATTAAAGAACATGAAAAGTAGGTAACATTATTAATTTTAAATTATCATCAAAAGAAATATTTGATAAAATTAGTATGATCATTTGTGACATTTTAAAAGTATTTGAATTTATATTTTTACTTTATGTATGGAATAAGTATTATAAGTAGTTAAGAATATTCTAACAACATTGTGGAGGGCTTAATGGTTCATTTAAAAAGAAACCATGATATTCTGAGGGTTATAAATTAGTAAACCATTGGTTTGAAATAATATATCTCTAATTCTATACATTGCATAATGGTAATACAAATATTTATATGGGTTTCATGAAAGTTCAAAATATTTTCTAAATGATTTGAAATTGAAAACAACAAATTTGTATGGTTTTTGTAATTTATGATTACACAACATTAGGGTAAGACCCAGTTATAGTGACCTTGTTTATATATATATATATATATATTTATGTAACATATTGTTTTTATGAAAATTATACATGTAATATAACAATATAAAAAGTATTTTTATAAGTCTAATAACATTTCATCCATTGATCCATTAACAAGTTGGTTATAAGGGTAACACATAACCCCACACTAAATTATTAAGAAATTTCTCAATTTATAGATATATAATAATTATTACCTTTAATATTAACCTAGGTAAAAGTATAAAAATAAATGTGTGAGACCAGATCCTCAATAAGGGAAGAAATGGATACATCTATGAGAACTTTAGTATAACCTAAGGATAGTGATATGTACATGAGCATAACATTTAAAAATCATACCCTACTAATATTGGATTATAATTTTTTTCATGACTTAATCCATGGTAGTTATTTATACAATAATAATAATAGAATAAAATAAAATGATTCATGAGTGAATAACATAGGCATTAGAAATTACTTTTTTACACCTACAAAATTAATGAAATTATTTTTATTGCACTCAATGTATAATTCCATGAAAATCATAATGGATTTGGATAACATCCCAAATCTTAATAGAAGTATAATTTCACTTTAAATACTATCATAGTATGGAATGATACTTACATACCACGGTTAAATCCTTATCATAGTCTTGTATATCATGAGAGATAATTATTTTTTACCAACTAATAGTTTGTATGTATAATAATGGGCCCATTCGTCAGATAATGAAAATAATAATTATGTGTGCCAAAATAATATAAAGCACTCATCATATAATAACCCATTAAATGAAATGATTTTAATATACATTTCATAATAGCATAACACATAAAAAAATTATTTCGATAAACATTTCATCATTTCATAATAGTATTACCTATGGGAAATGATTATTTTAGAGAAACGTAATTTTTCATTAAACATTAGTTATATAGAGATATAACATTGATGGTATAAATGAATAATATCCTTGATATTGTACTTGTTAAATATTTTTTTCATATATTTGATGAATATAAGTAAAAGTATAAGTTAATTAAAAATTTTATTAAGGAAAATATTATATCCACATTGAAAATTACCTTTCCGAAAAAATCCAAAACTACTATGAAAATCATTTTCATATAAAATATACATGGAAAATTATAATTTAGTCCTTATTGAAATTCGTGTTCATGATAGAAATAATATTTATTCATGTTTTATAATTTAAAATAAAAAATTTCTATCATATTTTTGTAAAACATCAAAAAATACCTTGATTGGAAAACAAATAGATTTATTATTTATTTTTTAATGTAAAACATGAGTTGTAATTAATATAATCAATCGTAGTAAATGTTTGTTAACCTTATATATTATATTTTTATAATAAATGATATAGATGAAACTGATTTTTGAATGAATAGATGAATAATGATGGTTTTCTTTAAATATATATTTTATGTCTCTTGCATTCATATGGTGAGGAAAATTAAATTTAAAAAAATAATTTTCATTAAATATAAATTTGATAACTATTTTAAATTTATAATTTAAATTTTGGACAAAATATTTAATCATTGGAAACATATTCATAGATATTCCTCCTTAGAATATAAATTTTAACATAAATCCATTACCCCATTGGTAAAATTTGATTCATAATACCATGAAAGTGTAACAAAAAAATAAAACATTAAATATCATTAACATAATGGTAATAATAATAAACAATGTAAATTTTTATTATATACACCCCATAAAACGTATTGGTAAATGAACTAACATGCATCTAAAAGAATAATATTTTTAGACGATAAACCCTTACCAAAAATTCCATATTCATTGAAATAAATATAACTCATGTATGGTAAATCTAAAATTAGGAAAAATATATATCTGAATCATTTTGATAATTATAGTGTCATATATGATCCATTAATAACATTTCAACGCCCATTTAACAATAATTTTTTGAAACAAATTGTCATTTTCTGGTGTGAAGTATAAAATTTAACATAAGTATTTTTGATCAATCCTTTCAGTTTATACACATTAATAATGTTCCATACTTCTTGAGTGTTCTAATAATTCAGAATATATGCTATTTATTATATATATATATATTTATATATTTATATTCAACAGTAAAAATTAACGATCAAAAAATGAATAACAAAATTCATAGAGATAATAGGGTATACATATGAATTAATGATAATTTCACATATTGATGAGTGGAATGAAATAATTGAAAATTTTATCATGCTATTTAATATAAATAATTAGGACATTTATATTATATATATTACTTAAATATATGAGGTATTCCATTAATGTAAAATGGAAGTAAAATATAAAGATAATCAAATCAGTAACGTTGTTTTTAACACACACACAAGTGCACCATTATAATTTTTAAAATGATTCAACTATAATAAATTCTTATTATATATTCAATATATAATAAAAATAATTATTAATAATTAAATATAATCCTTAGAAATATCATAAAAAATATTTAGTGAATATAGGGATAAAAACTGAATTGAATTGTTATATATAGATGAAATGTTGTTTGCTGCATCAGTGATACATATACGTCTCATTTATTAGAAAAATGGGGAATAAATATGGGTTCATACAAAATTACATTTTATTTATGAAGGATATAAGATTTTTCATTATATGAATAATATAAAAGATTTAGTGGATCTACATGTAGAATCAAAAGGAATGTGACCGATTATGGTGACTAAATATTAATTGATATAACTCCATTAGATATTGTTATTCCGACCCAAGGGTTTTCTATTTTCAATGAAAAAAACTAAATAATGTTTCTTGGTTAGTTTATATGATATTTATTAGTGGTTCATTGAGCTAGGAGACTCTATGTGGGGTTAAGTAGATAACATAGGGGTTCTCATTTATTATTGATCGGAGGGGAACTATTGGGATTTCATAAAATGTAAAAATATAATAAATTAAATATCTAATAAAATGATGACAAATGTTCTGGGATTTTATATTTAGTCTTTATTGTGTTTAAAATATAAATTATTATTATAAGGCCCTGGCCTTAAACCTTACTTAATATTGAATTAAATGAATAATTCACATTGAGGATCTTTTCAGGTTTAGAGTTTTAGAGAATTAGAACATAACTATTACATCACAAAAGATTATAAAGTAGACATGTCTACTAAGTTTCCATAATAAAAAAACTCTTAAAAAGAAACATGTCTACTTCCATGTTTTATATAGCATGACATTCCCTTGATCCCATCCTTGACCTTATTCCACATTAAGTCCTGTGAAAAACATTTCAAAAAAACGCGGGGTGAGCATAAAAAGCTCAGTAAGAGATACACAAAGAATGAAAATTGTTAGTTTTTCAAACATCAAGTAAACCATGTATACTCTATCAAAGTAATGCCTTCACCTTCATGAAGTATCAAAAACTCTTCACTGAATAAAGTATCATTACTTACCTTTTTGTAACCAAAAGATTACCATAAAAACCACATAAAGAACACATAACATATATAAAGGTAACTTGGTACAAAAACATACTTAAGTGGAATAACCATACGGTTGACTTCCACACATATCACTTAATGGAATAGCCATACGGCCAATTTCCATACATACTTAATGGAATAGTCATACGACCGACTTCCATACCCAATGCATTGGAGGTTATAACGTAACCACTCGTCCTGGTATTCACGACACCCCCCGTCATATGGTTTATCACGTATCCACCCGTTAAAATGTCCAAGTACCAATATAAAATCATAAAACAAAAATCCAATATAAAGGAATGATAACATTTCCACATTTCAATCACAATATATCGTAAATATATTGACATAATAGAATCCTTTATCAAAACCATTTTCAATAAAAAAATACATAAAAGAGAATATGGTATTTATTTTATTTTAAAAACATTGCGGCTTATTGAGGAAGCCAAAGACCAAATAATACTCGCGGCGGTGGAAAAGGTCGTTGTCACCGCATACGTTAAAAAATATTCCTTTTTGTCATTTAGTAAAATGCTTCATAGAAAAAGACTCATTTTGTTTAAAATTAAACTTCAATGGGGTTTATACACCGTATAAAAGAAAGTTGTGTATAAAACGAAATATGCCTCAATGAAAGGAGATTGAGACGAAGTCCATTACCTCGGGTCTGACTTGACTCGATCATTCTTTAACATCCTGAATAATAAACTTGAGTTAATTTATACATGATTAAGAACCTTTTTAAAGTTTATTATTTCTTTTATATCACTTATTTCCATTTTATAAACATTATGTAACCTTTTAAGTTAATAATGTCTATTTTGTCGATATTTGGTTCTTAAGTCGAAAGTGGACTTCTTACAATTACATGTTGTTCGTGTGGTCAAAGGTTCTTTATATCCAGAATGACATTCCTGATTTGGATATCATATATATCATATATATCCAGCATATACATGTATTTATAATATTACATAATCATTTAGAGGTAATAAATGAAATGCACTGTTCATGGAGACGGTAAGCCATACGTACGCATGAACGCTGCTTTCATTTCTTTTGTCATATTAATGGAATTAAAACTAAATAAGAGGTATGAATATTTTAATTCCAGAATTATATTTGTCATTTAGATATATCATTCATTATATATATCCATTATATACATGTACTTTTAATAGTACATTATATTTGATGATAAGAAATGAAATGCACCGTTCATGGAGACGGTAAGACGTACGTACGCATGAACGCTACTTTCATTTCCATATCATACTTTAATGGAAAGAAATAATAGTGATATAGAGTTATATAATAATTCCAGTATAACATCATATATAATAACATTAAATCCATCCTTTATACGTCCCACATATGGCATTAACGAATCACATCACTTTGAGGGGGCGGTAGTCCGCACTTCCTAAAATGAAGATATCGCGTATACCCATAATGGAAGCCATAAAGGTAAGAAACAAATGAAAAATACAGAAGATTAAGTAAGACATAAACATATTATATATCATATATAAATATTGTGACATCTTAATGGCCACCTTTGAAGGTGTTAAAAGAATGTTGAACAATCATCGTTTCGGGAGGCATAAATTCTCCATCCACGGAAACAGTATGTTTGTTAACCATTAGATGTAGGTGTGTGTAAGTGTATCTAGAATACTTATTATAGAAAAATCCTAGTATATTGAGGATACTGGAGTTGTTAAAAAAGAAAAGAATAAAAAGAGTATAGGGGGTTGGAGAAGAAAAATAAAACAAAAGGACTCAAAAGAAGACATTACCATAAAATCGGGTAACTCCCTTTTTTTTGAGCTCAAAGGCTTCCTTGGGAAGAATTCTGCCAAATTGAGGAATGAAGGAGTAAGAGAGGGATTTGGAGAGACAAAATGGGCAGGTTTTGTCCGAGCCAAAGGCTTTGGAAGTGTGGATAAGGTGGTAGAGGTGGGGGCCTTTTATAAGAGGAGAGGAGGGGCACTCTTGGAAAGTAAAGAAAAGTCACTTTATTTTAAAAATGTATTCGGATTTAAGAGGTCCACATTGATGTATTTGAGGATAAGGTGATAAGGGTTCTAAATCAACTCATCAAATAGGTTTTGGACATGTGTAGGTCTTAGATATTACATTATCTTTCCATTTTATTTAAATCGTTAAATAATGAGGTCATCGCTGCATCATCATGATGTCATAACTAATTTAATTTATTTAATGTCTAAAAATTATAAAAAAAAATAATGTGATGTGGGAAATCTTTTTAGCGTTAAAATGAATATTTATAGTCAAAAATATGGCTTTTATAACCCCATGTAAAAATTGTTTTAGTAAAACATCTCATGTGTGTGTCATTTTTACTTTAACATTAAATAAAAAGTTATTTATGTCATTTCCCAACCAAAGTGGCTCCATGGGGTCCCCAAGTTAACCCATGGCTTGTCTTGGTCGGCCATGACACATCCAATAAGAGTAGGACATGTTTCAAGGTATTTTAATTTTATTATAATAATTTTTTTTCCTTAAATTGCACTAATTACCTCTAATCGCGATTAAAAACTTAATAAGTTACTATTCACCAAAAAATTATTTTTATCTCATTGAACCACATTTTACTTCTTAATGACAACCATGTATGTCAGATTTTTGAAATTAAAAACACAGAAGTGGTAAAATTTCATTTAAACAAAAAATCAGTTTTTATAAGTACCACTTAGTGGTTTCACTATTCATCAAAAATTGATGTTTTTCAGAAAAATACGAAAAATTCACCCTCAGCAATATTTGATATTCCGAATTCAAAAATGAAGTCCATTTTACAAAATTTAAAACATATAAGTTTCATTAATTAATTTAATAATTAATTCCCGATGTCAGAGCAAATAGAGTGTTTTTATGAAACAATAAGTATCAAAAGATTGACACTAGTTTACGTCCAATTTCAAAGTGAAATTAATTCCAATGACCACTATTGGATTTAATGGTAAAAATATTTTCTAATTTCACTTTAAAACCAATTCAAATTATAATCTAATCATATAAATAAATTAGATTAAAAAGAGGTTTTGAATTAAAATACAACATTTTCCACTATTCATTAAAAAATGAACTTTATCGGAAAGATACCAAAAATTTACACAAACTAAATTTTGATGTCCCGATTCTAAAGAAGGGTAATTTTTGGTCCAATAGAATTTATAAGATTGATCAAAACTATATTTAATGACGGTTCTCCGTCAAAAGGTGATAAGTGAACCCTTAGTGAAAATTAGGGTAAAAATGCCTAAAATTGAATTCTTTCCGTAGTTTAAGCCTTTATCTTTTATTGGGTAAATGTAAAAACATTTAAAAAACATATCTAATCATATTATAGTTATTTATATCCATTACCGCCAGTACAATGACTAGGTGTTAACTAACATTTAAAATAATATTATTTTATTACTAGTGTGCAACGTAAGTTTTCAAAGAAACTCATCGTTGCGAATAGAGTACGCTATCGAATGTAGAAACCCCTTTTAATTAAAATTAATATTTAATTTGTAAATATTAATAAATTTATTTACCTGGGATGTTACATCCTTCCCCCCTTTTGGGAATTGCGTCCTCACAATTTTATTCACTTATCAAAATAAGTGGGGGTATTTATCCCTCATAGCATTTTCAGATTCCCATGTTGCCTCTTCAATCATATGGTTTTTCCACAAAACCTTTACATGATGAATCACCTTATTCCATAACACCTGCTCCCTGTGGTCAAGTATCTGGACCGGTTGTTTCTCATAAGATAAGTTCTCTTCCAACTGAACTACCTATAGACTCAAAACATGAGATGGATCTGGCATATACTTTCTCAACATCGAATCATGAAAAACATTGTGTACCTGAGATAAACTCGGAGGTAAATCCACTCGGTAAGAAACTGATCCAACTTTCTCTAGAATTTCATATAGTCAAATAAACCTTGGACTCAGCTTTACTTTCTTACCAAATCTCATCACACTTTTCCAAGGAGAAACCTTGAGAAAAAAATGATCACCTACCCTGAAAGATAGATCCTTCCTCCGGTTATCCGCATAAATCTTCTGCCTGCTTTGAGCTGTTCTGATGTGCTTTTGAATCAACTGAACTTTTTCTGCCATCTCTTCTACCAATTCTGGTCCCATCAGCTTCCTTTCACCCACATCATCCCAAAATGCTGGAGTTCGACACCGCTTCCCATATAATGCCTCAAATGGTGCCATCTGTATACTGGAATGAAAACTGTTATTATAAGAAAACTCAACCAAAGAAAGATGTTGGTCCCAACTTCCCTGATAATCCATCAAACAAGATCGTAGCATATCCTCCAAGGTCTGAATTGTTCGTTCTGACTTCCCATATGATTGAGTATGAAAAGCTGTACAAAAATTTAATTCAGTACCCAACGACTTTTGAAGGCCTTTCCAAAAGATAGAAGTAAACCTGGGATCACTGTTAGATAAAATGGAGAGAGGAACTCTATGTAACCTGACTATCTCTTTAAGATACAAATGGGAAAGTTGATCTAGGGAAAAAGTATCTCGTATAGCAAGGAAATGAGCAGATTTAGTCAAGCGATCAACAATAACCTAGATTGCATTATTACCTCGAGATGTCCTCGGTAATCCCACAACAAAGTCCATGGATATGTTTTCCCATTTCCACTCTGGAACTGGTAAAGGCTGAAGCATACCTTTAGGTGACTGCCGCTCTACTTTAACCTACTCACAAGTCAAACACTTCACAGTAAAATCAGAAATATCTCTTTTAATTCCATCCCACTAGTAATACTCTTGCAGATCTCTGTACATCTTAGTACTGCCAGGATGAACTGAAAACGGGGAACTATGAGCTTCACATAACAACTCATTCTTCAACTGTGAATCACAAGGCACAAATAATCTCTTCCCAAACCTCAAAACACAATCATTATCAGTGTTGAATTCAGGAAACTTACCTTTATGAACCAGCTCTACCTTTTTCTGCAACTCCCTGTCATGCTTATGTGCTTGCTTGATTCTGTCTGATAGGGAAGATTTCACTAATACCTGAAACAAAACAGAAGGACTTCCTGCACCAAAAACATCTATGCCAAAGTTCATCAAATCAAAAACCAAAGGATCTCGTTCCAAACTTAGCATGGTTAATGAATCATTTCTTTTTCGACTCAAAGCATCAGCCACTTTATTTGCTTTTCCCGGATGGTAGTGAATTGTACAATCATAATCCTTGATTAATTCCATCCATCTCCTCTGTATCATGTTCAATTATTTCTGAGTGAATATATACTTTAAACTTTTGTGATCAGTATATATTTCACACTTTACTCCATAAAAATGATGCCTCCAAATTTTTAAAGAAAAGACAACAACAGCTAATTCCAAATCATTTGTAGGGTAATTTACCTCATGAGTTTTCAACTGTAATGAAGCATAAGCAATTACCTGATCATTCTGCATAAAGACACAACCAAGTACCTTCAACGAAACATCAATGTATATAAAAAACTCACCATTCCTGGAAGGAAGTGCCAAAACTGGAGCATTCACCAATCTTCTTTTCAACTCCTGAAAACAATCATTACATTCTTTTGTCCTGATGAACTTAACACCCTTCTGAGTTAGCTTAGTCATTGGACTAGATTACCGTGAAAAATTTTCAACAAACATTCGGTAGTAACCTTCCAAACCAAGAAAACTACGGATCTCGGTTACATTTGTGGGTCTTGGCCATTCTTCAACAACTTTTGTTTTAGTAGGATCAATAATATGCCATCTTTTGAAACAATGTGACCCAGGAAATAAATTTTTTGTAACCAAAACTCACACATTCTGAATTTTCCATATAGTTTCTTTTATTTTATGGTTTGCAATATAACCCTTAAATGACTTTCATGCTCCTCTTAACTTTTAGAAAACACCAAAATATCATCGATGAAAACAACAAAAAACTTATCCAAGAACTCATGGAATATTCAATTCATAAGTTCCATAAATACAGTAGGTGCATTGGTTAACCCAAAAGGCATAACTACAAATTCATAATGGACATATCTAGTATGGAACACAGTCTTTGGAACGTCTTCTTCTTTTACTTTCAACTGATGGTACCCCGACCTCAAGTCACTCTTCGAAAAATACTGAGCTCCCTGGAGCTGATCAAACAAATCATCGTTATGAGGGAATGGATACTTGTTCTTAACAGTAATATTATTCAAGGCTCTATAATCAATGCAAAGTCTCATTGATCCATCTTTATTTTTAACAAACAAGATAGGAGAACCCTATGCTGATGTGTTAGGTTGAATGAAACCTTTATCTAATAACTCCTGCAATTGTTTCTTTAACTCTAAAAGTTCAACATGAGCCATTCGATAAGGGGGTTTTGAAATTGGCTTAGAATCAGGAACTAAGTCAACAGAAAATTCAACGTCCCGATCATGAATAATACCCGAAAACTCATCAGGAAAAACATCATTATACTCATTTACCACTAGCACATCATTAATCTGAATAGTTCCTTTATTTTCAAAAATATGTTCATGGTAACATTCATTTCCTTCTTTTACGAGTTTCTCAACTTCCTGATATGTTATCAAAATCAAGGGTTCATTCTTGTACACAAAATGAAAATATTTCTGAAAACAAACCATTTTAGCTCTGCAGTCAATCTTAGCATGATAAACATAAAGCCAATACATGCCCAAAATAACATAAAACTCTACTAGAGGCAAAATAATAAGGTTTTCTGGTAGATTATTTCCACACACAAGTATAAGAAGGTTCTTATATTTCCTTTTTGTCTCAACGTTCCCTCCGGGTGTTTTTACCATAAGTTCAGGGTTCATATCCTGAGATTGAATTTTCAATTTACTAGAAAACTTCTCAGAAATGAAAGAGTGTGTAGACCTTGAATCAAACAACACATTGGCATAATATGAACAAACAAACAATGTACCTGATACCACTTCATTCGATGGCCCAACATCTGCTGAAGATGTTGCAAAGGATTTCACCACCCCTTTCTGCTTGTAGTCTGGCTGCATTCCACCACTTGAGTTCTTCGTTGGACACTCGTTTGAATAATGACCCATTTCATTACACTTAAAACATCTTACCATTGGCTTTCCATTGCCTTCATGATCGTCTTCCTTACAGTTATGAGAAATATGACCAGACTTACCACACCAAAAGCACTTACCAGACTTGGATAAACATCATCCATGATGCATTTTACCACACTTCTCACAGGATGGATATTTGGTTTTCTTATCTCCTTGCTTCTTTGATGAATTCTTCCCCTTTGAATGCCAACTAGACCTCTTATTATGTTGTTTGTCATAGAACACCTGATCATCGGAAAACTCCATTTCCACCTTCTCCACACATCGAACAAGTTTTTCATAACTTTTGAACTCACGAGAAGCTAAAGCCCTTCGATTCTTTTGTCACGAACCGAATCTGGACGCCGCCAAAACCGGCACCAAACCTAGACCGTGACAAGTCCCGAAGGGCGTTCCCGATCCCCACAGGCTGGTACAAGTTCCCGGGTATCATAAAATGATAATTGGGAACGATTTACCCGAGTTTATAAACTTAAAACGACAAAAGAATCCAATGAAACGAATCTGGATTTTTCAAACCAAATAATATTTTTCAAAAATTCAGAACTGAATTACACAATTTTAAACAATTTTTAAAGACCATTAAAAAGGTACAAACCCAAGAAAATACAGCCCAAGAACCTCCACATGGAAATAGGCACCGCCCTTAAGCCATCTCCACGACACTCCATCACGATGGACCGCTAAAAAAACCGAACCAAAGGCATAAAACCTGTACCCAAACCTGTGACATAAAATAAGCAAGTCTACTTACACCCAAAGGTGTAAGTAGGGTGTGAGAGAAATGCCAGTAGGATACCACCTCTATGAGATTCCATGTGATAAACATTTCATGACAAAAATCATTGCATGTTTTGTAAATAAGAAATGCTTGTTACAATTTTCTAAAGGATGAAATAATAAATGAAAACAGTTTTTCATGTGAGATAATTTTAAAGGAACAACAATTTTAAAATAAATAACAAAGCTACAGAATTTTCTAGACAACAATACCGTATAACGACGGTAAGTACAAAGGATCTAATGAGCACAAGTAATAGGAAATAACCCCTAGGCACTAGCAAGTTGTGGGTCCCAGGTACCTCGTATCTCGGTGAGAGTAACCACAAAAAATATCTGTTCTCGTGAAAGAGCCACTAGTAGGGATCATAACCATAACCTAGTGGTCCCCAATCATCATCATCATTGTTTAGTTAGAGTTGTAAGCGTCAATATTGCTATGTGAAACTGAGGCCAAACCCCACGGATTCACTAGCATACTAGTACACGTCCACCCACCTAGATACCCAGGTTATCCCTTTGTGCTCAAACAAGTTCAACAAATCAAGAAGTATAGTTTTTACATGCAAATATCAATTCCACATCACACATTAACCAAACAACCCCATGTACATCACACAAGTCAAAAATTCCACTATTCATTCAAATGCATTTTGAAATCAAACTCATACCAAAATTCCGTACAACACTTTTAACATTTCTCTAACACTTACACAAATCCATTAAACAATTTTATAAAACCATTAAAAGATATTCAACTCACATAACATCCCACACACATGTCACATAATACCCTTCTCACCTTCACAATTAATTTTATCAATAAACTCACATGAAACATCCAACACCCGTGTTTCGCACACAAAACACAGTTTAGTAAAACATTTCGGCAATTTATAAAAAATTCTAAAAATGTTTGACATCTCAAATCACCACTTTACCATTCAAAAACCCACATTAGGTGAACAAACTCACCCAAAAATTACATATAAACCCTTTCCCAACTTTGTTTAACAAAATAAAACATTTACAATTTTTATAAAACAAACCCAAGAGGTATAACCATTGTTTGCACACTAAACCCATTTCAAACCCCTCATTCAAAACAAAAATCATAACAATAACAATCCAAAAAAGAATTTTCAGCCCTAAAAAAATTATTAAAGAACCCCCAAATGTTATAAAAATACATCAAATAATACCACAAAGATATACATGAAAAACACACGTTTTTATAAATCTACTTCAAAAAGTACAACACGGTTTTACACCTTAAACTCATTAAAAAAACCACTTTTCATGGCCCACATGATAATAAGGAATTAACAAAACAGAATTGGAAGCCCCTTTCAAGACTAATAAATCACTTTCATATGTTATAAACTAAACCCAAACATTGCCCCAAGAGTCAGACATGAAAAGTACAGAATTTCAAGCTAAAATACAACTAAAAATTAAATGTTTAACCAAATTCATCAAAAACAGTTTTCAAACCACACAAGACAGATTATAAACATACTAAATTAATAAAAAAACCAAGATAACTCATCATAAAATGGTTACACATGGAATCACCTACCTTTTGAGTTGAAACCCTCAAAACATGGTGCGAAACCTTAAGCGCACCACCGCCGCACCACAAGAAATATAAATCCAGACCTAGACCACCAAAAATTGACCCAAAAGATACCAAATCAGACCTTAGTATCGAAACCTAACTTCTCGACATGAGGAACTTCATGAAATATGAAATAAAACTAAAAGAGGATGGAAGGAACCAAGAAGGAATTCCCTTACTTGAAATATCTTTAAGAAATAGGCCCCAATCTACCTAACTATGAATCTCCAAGTACCCAAAACAGATATGGATGTCCGAAGGAGTCATATTAGGTCATGTGGGGACTGAAATGGGGAGAAAGGATGAAAATTGAAGGAGTTATGAAAGATTCATTTTACCTCATCAAATCTGGTCGATTTGAGAAAGATTGAAAATGATCTTCCATATCCGCGGGGTATATGAGCTTCAAAGAGGAAAAATAGATACAGGGGGTGAGGCTGAGGTTTTTGGCTTCGAGTGGGAGGTTTAATCACCGAAAAACAGTAAAAAACTAATGTGATATTGAAATTTTAAAAAAATAATTTAAAGCAGGAAATGGGCTTACGGGCAGGCCCATTAACTTAATTAAAAACCCAAATCCATCATGATTTGGGATTTCTATGTGATTCAAAAGGATATGGTGATTTTAATATATTATGGTATGGAAATTGGGAAGTGGAATGGGTTTAAAATAGTAAAAATTGAAGGAGTTATAGAAGAATCAAAATTTGTTTTTAAATCTGGATTTGGGCTCACGGTTTGGCCTAAATTTTCAAAACCCACCATTTTCACCAAAATGAGTAGTAAACCCCCAAAACAAATCGGTAATGGAAATTAAATGAGTAATGAATTTAAAAAAAATCATGGGTGTGACAATTCTCCCCACCATAAATCTTTCCGCCCTCGGATATCCACATCACGGATAAAGCAAAAACCAAACCCAACCGAAAGGCATAAATGGACTCATTTGCTAAGCTTCGCCCCCAAAGGTAAAAACACCTCTAATGATCAATTAAGGAAGGAATACTTCACAGCCAAAACATACACCACATTACAGAAATTATCAAGAACATTCAAGATTTATCCTAAAACAAAACTCCTCAAACACTATCTGAACAAGGCTCAAGAAATTTACCTAAACAAACAAGAACATCGAACAAGGTTAAACATACCTTGATATAACTAAACAATTGGGAAATCTCAAATCCCAACGTTTACTCAAGGAAGATGTATGTGGTTATATAGCTCCGAACGATACTACCCACATCCAATCCAAGACCAAGTACAAAAGTGAGTTACTGGTACAAGGATACACAAATGGGCTCCCCAACCATAAGAGACAACTTAATTTTTTTTTTCAAGAAAGAATCAAAACACTAACAGGGGAGCCCCGAACAAACTCCGTAGTACAAGGGGTAGAATACCATTAGGCATTTTCAAAATAATATACTTGAGACTCATAGTGGTTCTCCCCACAATAAGAACCATCCATCTTAACTGACCCATATGGGCCGGCATAGAAAAACCCCAAAACTTAAAGTGTTGGGATGACAACACGGTTAGCCCGCGCAGTTTGGGAAACTGTGCTCTAACCATGTGGATCCTTATACCTACATGGTTTTCTAGTGAATGGTTACTGATAAATGTTCACTCAACATGTCTAGACAAATCCAAAACCTTTCCCCAAACCCAAAAGAAACCAAAGGGGAAAAGAAAGTCATTGGGAGATAACATGGGGATGAGGCACTCCACCTCTTTCCACCAAATGGGAACAAAAGAAGAAAGATGAAAACACCAAATTTTTAAACTATTCCCATCTCTCATACTAAGAACATTTCTTTGTTCAAGGTTAAAAACTACCATGGGATTTCCTTTAACTATGTGCCAGCTTCTCTCCGGGACCAATGGCTGGAGCTGGAATGATTGAAGCATCTTCGGCCTCGCAGTTAGGATTTGGAAACCCCCGAATAGAATTTCTTCTTCCGATGCTAAAAACAACTACACACAATCTGAGATGGGTTCACCCAGACATAACACACTCCAGAACTCACATTACCCTAAATTTTAAATTCACTGAAATAAGGGTTTAGAGGATGCACTCACATCACACCCTGATTCTTCGGGTGAGAAACAACAGAAATAAAGGACACATATAAACAACTTCCTCTAAAATAGAGGATGTCGAGATCTCCCAAAAGGAAAAACAGTTTTGAAAAAAATAGACTCACATAATATTGTACAACTTCACCTTTACAATCAAACGAGCACGTGACATCACCTCACGTCACCTAACAAGACCAAAGCGACTGAGAGAAACAATACAAGGAGGGGGCCTTATACAATATCACCAAATATCACAGCATTCCAGAAGTGTCCATAATAACCTCTCATGTCCAGATTTCCCACACTGGTAGTTTAACATAAAACCCTTCTACGAAGAGACTATAAAGGACATAGAGGCCCTCTTAGGGACTATCCATACTGACAACCCCAAACAACTTTCACCTTCGACGAATTAGGTACCTTAAGAAACTACGGTCTCTTTCAACCATCCACGAGCACTATTACGCAACAAGAGGATCCAAAAAAAACCAAGAAAGTAGATGGTGTAGACTCATTCCACAAATCTCAAGAAAATATTCCTTACATTGATCAACTGTAGGATTTTTCTATTGGTGAAACAATCTGCATTGCACTTCAGTTGTGCAGTAAATCTTAATGGGGTATACCTTATCCAAAGAGAAAACCCAAGGACCCAACCAAGCTGGTCCATTGTAAAAACATACCACAAAATAGATCCAAACTCATTAATGGAACCATCTTAATGGTGTCCTGAAACATATATCATAGGAGACTACTAATCGGACCTTTTACCCAGCTTTCCGACCAAACACAACCCAAAAAAAACAGTTCGAACAGGAGGGGTTCTTGGACTCAAAACATCCCACAACATCAACATTTTCAAAAACCCATAATAAAAACCATCTCAAACTATTCATCAAGAAAACATGTTTTTCTTTAAAACCATTTTTGAAAAAAAAAAACGGTTCAGCGGTGAGCGTATCCACCAATGGTACCCCATGGGCCTCACACATGCATGTTTTTGTGCCACACCAGGCACCTTCCTCATATCCGTCCTGGAACTCATCCATTCATGCCATCAACCATCTATCATCCCATATAACCCCATGCATGTGGTCACTCATGGAAATACCAAAGGTCAATGCATAGATTCTTTCCACTTTTCAAAACCTAAATTGTCAACCAACACATCATTCTTATCAAAACTGCTAACGAGGAGGTCGAAGCCAAATTACCGCATTAAAAAAACTTTTCAGAAATAAAAAATCGCTCCAATGAAAACTCACATTCAATTTATTTACATCAATTTCAAAACATCTCATCCAATTAAAAAAACTTTTAATAGTTTATAAAACTCTAATGGGAACACTTTTTCAAAACCAACTTCAATATAGTTTCTACTTTCAAAAGAGGGGTAAGAACACAATTTTCCATTTTAAAATAATTTTGAATATTCAGTTCTGCCATTTCATAAATCAAACCATTCCATATTTATTCGAAAATCATTTCACAAAAACATTACACTTCCTAAAACCAAGTCACTTTAAAACCAACGTTCCAAGATTTCAAAACTAAAGAACACCAGACAATGCGAGAGGAAAATAGTTTCAGTGGGTGACTTGGAAATATGGTTGGCGGCCATATTCCAATCACTTCACTGACACTGAGAGTGTTCTAGGGAATATCTCCGGCTCCACATGGCTTTCCAGACCCTGCGAGCTCATTGAGACCATTAACCCAACTCTCTTTTCATTTCCCCTAATCATCATCAAACCAAGAAAACCAAAAGACCTAGACAAATCCCCACTTCCCCTGGTGACTTGAATCCTGAAATGCGGTGTGGTGATCAAGAATACTACCCATAACCAGAATTCCATGTCCCAAAAATCATAACTCTAGACTATCCTGACTATTTCCCAAATAACATGACTCCAATGGAGCGAACCTCCTCTGATACCATTTTGTCACGAACCGAATCTGGACGCCGCCAAAACCGGCACCAAACCTAGACCATGACAAGTCCCGAAGGGCTTTCCCGATCCCCACGGGCTGGAACAAGTGCCCGGGTATCATAAAATGATAATTGGGAACGATTTACCCAAGTTTATAAACTTAAAACGACAAAAGAATCCAATGAAACGAATATGGATTTTTCAAACCATATAATATTTTTCAAAAATTCAGAACTGAATTACACAATTTTAAACAATTTTTAAAGACCATTAAAAAGGTACAAACCCATGAAAATACTTCCCAAGAACCTCCACATGGAAATAGGCACCGCCCTCAAGCCATCTCCACGACACTCCATCACGATGGACCGCTAAAAAAACCGAACCAAAGGCATAAAACCTATACCCAAACCTGTGACATAAAATAAGCAAGTCTACTTACACCCAAAGGTGTAAGTAGGGTGTGAGCAAAATCCCAGTAGGATACCACCTCTATGAGATTCCATGTGATAAACATTTCATGACAAAAAGCATTGCATGTTTTGTAAATAAGAAATGCTAGTTACAATTTTCTAACGGATAAAATAATAAATGAAAACAGTTTTTCATGTGAGATAATTTTAAAGGAAAAAAATTTTTAAAATAAATAACAAAGCTACTGAATTTTCCAGACAACAATACCGTATACCGACGGTAAGTACAAAGGATCTAATGAGCACAAGTAATAGGAAATAACCCCTAGGCACTAGCAAGCTGTGTGTCCCAGGTACCTTGTATCTCGGTGAGAGTAACCACAAAAAATATCTGTTCTCGTGCACGAACCACTAGTAGGGAACATAACCATAACCTAGTGGTCCCCAATCATCATCATCATTGTTTAGTTAGAGTTGTAAGCTTCAATCTTGCTAAGTGAAACTGTGGCCAAACCCCACAGATTCACTAGCATACTAGTACACGTCCACCCACCTAGATACCCGGGTTTTCCCTTTGTGCTCAAACAAGTTCAACAATCCAATAAGTATAGTTTTTACATGAAATTATCAATTCCACATAACACATTAACCAAACAACCCCATTTACATCACACAAGTCAAAAATTCCACAATTCATTCAAATGCATTTTGAAATCAAACTCATACCAAAATTCCCTACAACACTTTTCACATTTCTTTAACACTTACACAAATCCTTTAAACGATTTTATAAAACCATTACAAGATATTCAACTCACATAACAGCCCACCCACATGTCACATAATACCCTTCTCACCTTCACAATTCATTTTATCAATAAACTCACACGAAACATCCCACACCCATGTTTCGCACACAAAACACAGTTTAGTAAAACATTTCGGCAATTTACAAAACATTCTAAAAATGTTTGACATCTCAAATCACCACATTACCATTCAAAAACCCACATTATGTGAACAAACTCACCCAAACAGTATGTATACACCCTTTCCCAACTTTGTTTAACAAAATAAAACATTTACAATTTTTATAAAACAAACCCAGGAGGTATAACCATTGTTTGCACACTAAACCCATTTCAAGCCCCTCATTCAAAACCAAAATCATAACAATAAAAATCCAAAACATAATTTTCAGCCATAAAACAATTATTAAAGAACCCCCAAATGTTATAAAAATACATCAAATAATACCACAAAGATACACATGAAAAACACACGTTTTTATAAATCTCCTTCAAAAAGTACAATACGGTTTTACACCTTAAACTCATTAAAAAAACCTCTTTTCAAGGCCCATATGATAATAAGGAATTAACAAAACAGAATTGGAAGCCCCTTTCAAGAATAATAAATCACTTTCATATGTTATAAACTAATCCCAAACATTACCCCAAGAGTCACACATGAAAAGTACACAATTTCAAGCTAAAATACAACTAAAAATTAAATGTTTAACCAAATTCATCAAAAACAGTTTTCAAACCACACAAGACAGATTATAAACATACTAAATTAATAAAACAAGCAAGATAACTCATCATAAAATGGTTACACATGGAATCACCTACTTTTTGAGTTGAATCCCTCAAAACTTGGTGCGAAACCTTAAGCGCACCACCGCCGCACCACAAGGAATATAAATCCAGACCTAGACCACCAAATATTGACCCAAAAGATACCAAATCAGACCTTAGTATCGAAACCTAACTTCTGGACATGAGGAACTTCAAGAAATATGAATTAAAACTAAAAGAGGATGGAAGGAACCAAGAAGGAATTCTCTTACTTGAAATATCTTGAAGAAATCGGCCCCAATCCACCTAACTATGAATCTCCAAGTACCCAAAACTGATATGGATGTCCGAAGGAGTCATATTTGGTCATGTGGGGACTACAATGGGGGGAAAGAATGAAAATTGAAGGAGTTATGAAAGATTCATTTTACCTCATCAAATCTGGTCGATTTGAGAAAGATTGATAAGGATCTTCCATATCTGCGGGGTATATGAGCTCCAAAGAGGAAAACGAGATACAGGGGGTGAGGCTGAGGTTTCTGTCTTCGAGTGGGAGGTTGAATCACCGAAAATAGTAAAAAACTAATGAGATATTGAAATTTTAAAAAAGAAATTTAAAGAAGGAAATGGGCTTACGGGCAGACCCATTACCTTAATTAAAAACCCAAATCCATCATGATTTGGGATTTCTATGTGGTTCAAAAGGATATGGCGATTTTAATATATTATGGTATGCCAATTGGGAAGTGGAATGGGTTTAAAATAGTAAAAATTGAAGGAGTTATCGAAGAATCAAAAGTTGTTTTTAAATCTGGATTTGGGCTCACGGTTTGGCCTAAATTTTCAAAACCCACCATTTTCACCAAAATGAGTAGTAAACCCCCAAAACAAATCGGTAATGGAAATTAAATGAGTAATGAATTTAAAAAAAATTCATGGGTGTGACAATTCTACCCACCATAATACTTTCCGCCCTCGGATAGCCACATCACGGATAATGCAAAAACCAAACCCAACTGAAAGGCATAAATGGACTCATTTGCTAAGCTTCGCCCCCAAAGGTCAAAACACCTCCAGTGATCAATTAAGGAAGGAATACTTCACAACCAAAACATACACCTCATTACTGAAATTATCAAGCACATTCAAGATTTATCCTAAAACAAAACACCTCAAACACTATCTGAACAAGGCTCAAGAAATTTACCCAAACAAACAAGAACATCGAACAAGGTTACACTTACCTTGATATAACTAAACAATTGGGAAATCTCAAATCCCAACGTTTACTCAAGGAAGATGTATGTGGTTATATAGCTCTGAATGAGACTACCCACATCCAATCCAAGACCAAGTACAAAAGTGAGTTACTGGTACAAGGATACACAAATGGGCTCCCCAACCATAAGAGACAACATGATTTTTTTTCGAGAAAGAATCAAGACACAAACAGGGGAGCCCCGAACAAACTCCGTAGTACAAGGGGTAGAATCCCATTAGGCATTTTCAAAATAATATACATGATACTCATAGTGGTTCTCCCCACCATAAGTACAATCAATCTTAACTGAACCATATGGGCCGGCATAGAAAAACCCCAAAACATAAAGTGTTGGGACGACAACACGGTTAGCCCGCGCAGTTTGGGAAACTGTGCTCTAACCATGTGGATCCTTATACCTACATGGTTTTCTGGTGAATGATTACTCATAAATGTTCACTCAACATGTCTAGACAAATCCAAAACCTTTCCCCAAACCCAAAGGAAACCAAAGGGGAAAAGAAAGTCATTGGGAGATAACATGGGGATGAGGCACTCCACCTCTTTCCACCAAATGAGAACAAAAGAAAAAGATGAAAACACCAAATTTTTAAACTATTACCATCTCTCATACTAAGAAAAGTTCTTTTTTCAAGGTTAAAAACTACCGTGGCATTTCCTTTGACTACGTGCCAGCTTCTCTCCGGGACCTATGGCTGGAGCTGGAATGATTGAAGCATCTTCGGCCTCGCAGTTAGGATTTGGAAACCCCCGAATAGAATTTCTTCATCCGATGCTAAAAACAACTACATGTAATCTGAGATGGGTTCACCTAGACATAACACACTCCAGAACTCACTTTACCCTAACTTTTAAATTCACTGAAATAAGGGTTTAGAGGATGCACTCACATCACACCCTGCTTCTTCGGGTGAGAAACAACTGAAATAATGGACACATATAAACACCTTCCTCTAAAATAGAGGATGTCGAGATCTCCCAAAAGGAAAAACAGTTTTGAAAAAAAATAGACTCACATAATATTGTACAACTTCACCTTTACAATCAAACGAGCACGTGACATCACATCACGTCACCGAACAAGACCAAAGCGACTGAGAGAAATAATATAAGGAGTGGGCGTTATACAATATCACCAAATATCACAGCATTCCAGAAGTGTCCATAACAGCCTCTCATGTCCAGATTTCCCACACTGGTAGTTTAACATAAACCCCTTCTACGAAGAGACTATGAAGGACTTAGAGGCCCTCTTAGACAATATCTATACTGACAACCCCAGAAAACATTCACCTTCGACGAATTAGGTAGCTTAAGAAACTATGATCTCTTTCAACCATACACGAGAACTCTTACGCAACAAGAGGATCCAAAAAAACCAAGAAAGTAAATGGTGTAGACTCATTCCTAAAATCTCAAGAAAATATTCCTTACATTGATCAACTGGAGGATTTTTCTAATGGTGAAACAATCTGCATTGAACTTCAGTTGTGCACTAAATCTTAATGGGGTGTACCTTATCAAAAGCGAGAACCCAAGGACCCAACCAAGCTGGTCCATTGGTAAAAACATACCACAAAATAGATCCAAACTCATTAATGGAACCATCTTAATGGTGTCCCGAAACATATATCATAGGAGACTACTAACCGGACCTTTTACCCAGCTTTCCGACCAAACACAACCCCAAAAAAAACAGTTCGAACAGGAGGGGTTCTTGGACTCAAAACATCCCACAACATCAACATTTTCAAAAACCCATAATAAAAACCATCCCAAACTATTCATCAAGAAAACATGTTTTTCTTTAAAACCATTTCTGAAAAAAAAAACGGTTCAGCGGTGAGCGTATTCACCAATGGTACCCCATGGGCCTCACACATTCATGTTTTTGTGCCACACCAGGCACCTTCCTCATATCCGTCCTGGAACTCATCCAGTCATGCCATCAACCATATATCATCCCATATAACCCCAGCCATGTGGTCACTCATGGAAATACCAAATTTCAATGCACTGATTCTTTCCACTTTTCAAAACCAAAACGGTCAACCAACACAACATTCTTATCAAAACTGCTAACCAGGAGGTCGAAGCCAAATTACCGCATAAAAAAAAACTTTTCAGAAAGGCACAATCGCTCCAATGAAAACTCACATTCAATTTATTTACATCAATTTCAAAACATCTCATCCCATTAAAAAAACATTTAATAGTTTAGAAAACTCTAATGGGAACACTTTTTCAAAACCAACTTCAATATAGTTTCTACTTTCAAAAGAGGTGAAAGAACACAATTTTCCATTTCAAAATAATTATGAATATTCAGTTCTGCCATTTCATAAATCAAACCATTCCATATTTATTCGAAAATCATTTCACAAAAACATTACACTTCCTAAAACCAAGTCACTTTAAAACCAACGTTCCAAGATTTCAAAACTAAAGAACACCAGAGAATGCGAGAGGAAACTAGTTTCAGTGGGTGACTTGAACATATGGATGGCGGCCATATTCCAATCACTTCACTGACACATAGAGTGTTCTAGGGAATATCTCCAGCTCCACATGGCTTTCCAGACCCTGCGAGCTCATTGAGACCATTAACCCAACTCTCTTTTCATTTCCCCTAATCATCATCAAACCAAGAAAACCAAAAGACGTAGAAAAATCCCCACTTCCTCTGGTGACTTGAATCATGAAATGAGGTGTGGTGATCAAGAACACTACCCATAACCATAATTCCATGTCCCAACAATCATAACTATAGACTATCCCGACTATTTCCCAAATAACATGACTCCAATGGAGCGAACCTCCTCTGATACCATTTTGTCACGAACCGAATCTGGACGCCGCCAAAACCGGCACCAAACCTAGACCGTGACAAGTCCCGAAGGGCGGTCCCGATCCCCACTGGAAGGAACAAGTGCCCGGGTATCATAAAATGATAATTTGGAATGATTTACCTGGGTTTATAAACTTAAAACGACAAAAGAATCCAATGAAACGAATCTGGATTTTTCAAACCAAATAATATTTTCCAAAAATTCAGAACTGAATTACACAATTTTAAAAAAAATTTAAAGACCATTACAAAGGTACAAACCCATGAAAATACAGCCCAAGAACCTCCACATGGAAATAGGCACCGCCCTCAAGCCATCTCCACGACACTCCATCACGATGGACCGCTAAAAAACCGAACCAAAGGCATAAAACCTGTACCCAAACCCGTGACATAAAAAAAGCAAGTCTACTTACACCCAAAGGTGTAAGTAGGGTGTGAGCGAAATCCCAGTAGGATACCACCTCTATGAGATTCTATGTGATAAACATTTCATGACAAAAAGCATTGCATTTTTGTAAATAAGAAATGCTAGTTACAATTTTCTAAAGGATGAAATAATAAATGAAAACAGATTTTCATGTGAGATAATTTTAAAGGAACAACAATTTTAAAATAAATAACAAAGCTACTGAATTTTCCAGCCAACAATACCATATACCGACGGTAAGTACAATGGATCTAATGAGCACAAGTAATAGGAAATAACCCCTAGGCACTAGCTAGCTGTGGGTCCCAGTTACCTCGTATCTCAGTGAGAGTAACCACAAAAAATATATGTTCTCATGCACGAGCCACTAGTAGGGATCATACCCATAACCTAGTTGTCCACAATCATCATCATCATTGTTTAGTTAGAGTTGTAAGCGTAAATCTTGCTATGTGAAACTGAGGCCAAACCCCACGGATTCACTAGCATACTAGTACACGTCCACCCACCTAGATACCAAGGTTTTCCTTTGTGCTCAAACAAGTTCAACAATCCAAGAAGTATAGTTTTTACATGAAAATATCAATTCCAAATCACACATTAACCAAAAAACCCATGTACATCACACAAGTCAAAAATTCCACTATTCATTCAAATGCATTTTGAAATCAAACTCACACCAAAATTCCCTACAACACTTTTCACATTTCTTTAACACTTACACAAATCCTTTAAACGATTTTATAAAACCATTACAAGATATTCAACTCACATAACAGCCCACACACATGTCACATAATACCCTTCTCACCTTCACAATTCATTTTATCAATAAACTCACACGAAACATCCCACACCCGTGTTTCGCACACAAAACACAGTTTAGTAAAACATTTAGGCAATTTATAAAACATTCTAAAAATGTTTGACATCTCAAATCACCACTTTACCATTCAAAACCCACATTAGGTGAACACACTCACCCAAACAGTACATATACACCCTTTCCCAACATTGTTTAACAAAATAAAACATTTACAATTTTTATAAAACAAACCCAAGAGGTATAACCATTGTTTGCACACTAAACCCATTTCAAACCTCTCATTCAAAACCAAAATCATAACAATAACAATCCAAAACAGAATTTTCAGCCCTAAAACAATTATTAAAGAACCACCAAATGTTATAAAAATACATCAAATAATACCACAAAGATACACATGAAAAACACACGTTTTTATAAATCTCCTTCAAAAAGTACAACACGGTTTTACACCTTAAACTCATTAAAAAAACCTCTTTTCAAGGCCCACATGATAATAAGGAATTAAAAAAACAGAATTGGCAGCCCCTTTCAAGACTAATAAATCACTTTAATATGTTATAAACTAAACCCAAACATTACCCCAAGAGTCACACATGAAAAGTACACAATTTCAAGCTAAAATACAACTAAAAATTAAATGTTTAACCAAATTCATCAAAAACAGTTTTCAAACCACACAAGACAGATTATAGACATACTAAATTAATAAAACAATCAAGATAACTCATCATAAAATGGTTACACATGGAATCACCTAACTTTTGAGTTGAAACCCTCAAAACTTGGTACGAAACCTTAAGCGCACCACCGCCGCACCACAAGGAATATAAATCCAGACCTAGACCACCAAAAATTGAACCAAAAGATACCAAATCAGACGTTAGTATCGAAACCTAACTTTTGGACATGAGGAACGTCAAGAAATATGAAATAAAACTAAAAGAGGATGGAAGGAACCAAGAAGGAATTCCCTTACTTGAAATATCTTGAAGAAATCGGCCCCAATCCACCTATCTATGAATCTCCAAGTACCCAAAACTGATATGGATGTCCGAAGGAGTCATATTAGGTCATGTGGGGACTACAATGGGGGGAAAGGATGAAAATTGATGGATTTATGAAAGATTCATTTTACCTCATCAAATCTAGTCGATTTGAGAAAGATTGAGAAGGATCTTCCATATCTGCGGGCTATATGAGCTCCAAAGAGGAAAACGATATACAGGGGGTGATGCTGAGGTTTTTGGCTTCGAGTGGGAGGTTGAATCACCGAAAAACAGTAAACAAACTAATGAGATATTGAAATTTTAAAAAAATAATTTAAAGCAGGAAATAGGCTTACGGGCAGGCCCATTACCTTAATTAAAAACCCAAATCCATCATGATTTGGGATTTCTATGTGGTTCAAAAGGATATGGTGATTTTAATATATTATGGTATGCCAATTGGGAAGTGGAATGGGTTTAAAATAGTAAAAATTGAAGGAGTTATAGAAGAATCAAAATTTGTTTTTAAATCTGGATTTGGGCTCACGGATTGGCCTTAATTTTCATACCCACCATTTTCACCAAAATGAGTAGTAAACCCCCAAAACAAATCGGCAATGGAAATTAAATGAGTAATGAATTTAAAAAAAATCATGGGTGTGACAACTTTGGCTTTATCCCTGAGTAAAAACAGTTTATTTTACTATCAAGATATCGTATGAAGTTTGGAGCATACCTTGCCAATCGAGTGAACTTTGCTTCATAAGCAGCCACTGAATCATCCTCCTGCCTCAATTCTAGGAACTGTTTTTCCATCGTAAGACGAACCACCATAGGAAAATATTTCTCAAGAAACATACCTTTGAATTTATCCCAGTGAAGATCCTCAATCTCATCACTATCCCTGATATTTTTCACCATCGACCACCACTGATCAGCTTCACCTTCAAAACAGTAAGCAACAAGATTAACCTTTTGATGTTCTGAACACCCCATGACATCAAAAATATTCTCCAGTGCTTTAATCCACCCTTCAGCTTGCACAGGGTCTGATGATCCTCTGAATGATGGGGGATGTTGCCTCATGAAATGTTCCACCACTGTCATGTTCCTCTGCGGTTGATCTGGCTGATCTCGTGCATGGATACCACCACCATTTATAGCCTGAGTCAATTGTGCCATCACTGCAACAAACTGTTCAGTTCCAATTCCGACCATCTCAGGTTGCTGATTAGGAAGGTTGTCTTCCTACTGATGTCGTCCCAACATAGCTACTTTGTTTCCTCTGCGGAAAACCATTCTGAACACAGAAATATCTTAGGCGAAGCAACATGGTAATCTGTAAATGCTATATCATTTCAATCATATTATAATTTAACACTTTTCTATCTCCTAAAGTTGTCTAAACCGACCTTTTATACCAACTATAAGGCCCCTCCCTTAAACCTTACTTAATATTGAATTAAATGAATAATTCACATTGTGGATATTTTCAGGTTTAGAGTTTTAGAGAATTAGAACATAACTATTACATCTCAAAAGATTACAAAGTAGACACTTCTACTAATTTTCCATAATAAAATAAAACTCTTAAATAGAAACATGTCTAGTTCCATGTTTTATATAGCATGACATTCCCTTGATCCCATCCTTGACCTTATTCCACATTAAGTCCGATGAAAAACATTTCAAAAAAACTTGGGGTGAGCATAAAAAGCTCAGTAAGGGATACACAAAGAATGAAAACTGTTAGTTTTTCAAAGATCAAGTAAACCATGTATACTCTATCAAAGTAATCCCTTCACCTTCATGAAGTAGCAAAAACTCTTCACTGAATAATGTATCATTACTTACCTTTTTTGTAACCAAAGGATTACCATAAAACCCATATAAAGAACACATAACATATATAAAGGTAACATGGGACATAAACATACTTAAGTGGAATAACCATACGGTCGACTTCCACACATATCACTTAATGGAATAGCCATACGGCCAATTTCCATACAAACTTAATGGAATAGCCATACGGCCGACTTCCATACCCAATGCATTGGAGGTTATAACATAACCACCTGTCCTGGTATTCATGGCACCACCCGTCATATGGTTTATCATGTAACCACCCGTTAAAATGTCCAAGTACCAATATAAAATCATAAAACATAAAACCAATATAAAGGAATGATAACATTTACACATTTCAATCACAATATATCGTAAATATATTGACATAATAGAATCTTTTATCAAAACCATTTTCAATACCAAAATACATAAAAGAGAATATGGTATTTATTTTATTTTAAAAACATTACGACTTGTTGAGAAAGCCAAAGACCAAATAATACTCGCGGCGGCGGAAAAAGTCGTTGTCACCACGTACATTAAAAA
The DNA here is from genome assembly GCA_963277665.1 of Viscum album. Classification (NCBI taxonomy): domain Eukaryota; kingdom Viridiplantae; phylum Streptophyta; class Magnoliopsida; order Santalales; family Viscaceae; genus Viscum; species Viscum album. The sequence continues at coordinate 142,607,784 of OY728133.1, read as the reverse complement.
ACAATCCTTTTTGTCGTTTAGTAAAACACTTTGTAGAAAAAGATTCTTTTGTATAAAAGTAAAAGTCAAAGGGGTTAATACACCGTATAAAAGAAAGTTGTGTATAAAACAAAATATTCCTCAATGAAAGTAGATTGAGACGAAGTCCCTTACCTCGGGTCCGACTTGACTCGATCGTTCTTTAACGCCCTGAATAATAAACTTGAGTTAATTTATACTTGATTAAGAACCTTTTTAAATTTCATTATTCCTTTTATATCATTTATTTCCATGTTATAAACATTATGTAACCATTTATGTTAACAATGTTTGTTTTGTCGATATTTGGTTCTTAAGTCGAAAGTGGACTTCTTACAATTACATGTTGTTCGTGTGGTCAAAGGTTCTTTATATACAGAATGAAATTCCTTATTTGGATATCATATATATCATATATATACAGCATATACATGTATTTAAAATATTACATAATCATTTAGAGGTAAGAAATGAAATGCACCGTTCATGGAGACGGTAAGCCGTACGTACGCATGAACGCTACTTTCATTTCTTTGTCATATTAATGGAATTAAAACTAAATGAGAGGTATGTATATTTTAATTCCAGAATTATATTCATCATTTAGATATATCATTAATTATATATATCCATTATATACATGTACTTTTAACAGTACATTACATTTGGGGATAAGAAATGAAATGCACCATTAATGGAGACGGTAAGCTATACGTACGCATGAATGCTACTTTCATTTCTATATCATACATTAAAGGAAAGAAATAATAATGATATATAGTTATATAATAATTCCAGTATAACATCATATATAATAACATTAAATCCATCCTTTATATGTCCCGTGTATGGCATTAACGAATCACATCACTTTGAGGGGGCGGTAGTCCGCACTTCCTAAAATGAAGATATCGCATATACCCATAATGGAAGCCATAAAGGTAAGCCAAAAATGAAAAATACATAATCATAAGTAAACCATAAACATATTATATATCATATATAAATATAGTGACATATTAATGGCCACCTTTGAAGGTGTTAGAAGAATGTTGAACAATCATCGTTTCGGGAGGCATAAATTCGCCATCCACGGAAACAGTATGTTTGTTAACCATTAGTTGTAGGTGTGTGTAAGTGTAGCTCGAATCCTTATTATAACAAAATACTAGTATATTTATGATACTGGAGTTGTTACAAAAGAAAATAATAAAAATAGTTTAGGGGGTTGGAGAAGCAAAATAAAACAAAAGGACTCAAAAGAAGACATTACCTTAAAATCGGGTAACTCCCTTTGGTTTGAGCTCAAAGGCTTCCTTGGGAAGACTTCTGCCCAAAGTGTGGCTTGAAGGAGTAAGAGAGGGATGTGGAGAGACAAAATGGGCAGGCTTTGTCCGAGCCAAAGGCTTTGGAAGTGTGGGTACGGTGGTAGAGGTGGGGACCTTTTATAAGAGGATAGGAGGGGCACTCTTGGAAAGTAAAGAAAAGTCACATTATTTTAAAAATGGTATTCGGATTTAAGAGGTCCCACATTGATTGATTTATTGGATAAGGTGATAAGGGTTCTAAATCCACCCATCAAACAGGTTTTGGACATGTTTAGGTCTTAGATATTACATTATCGTTCCATTTTATTTAAATCGTCAAATAATGAGGTCATCACTACATCATCATGATGTCATAAATAATTTAATTTATATAATGTCTAAAAATTATAAAAAAAATACTATGATGTAGGAAATACATTTAGATTTCCAATGACTATTTATAGTCAAAAATATGACTTGTATAACTTCAGGTAAAAATTGTTTTAGTAAAACATCTCATGTGTGTGTCATTTTTACTTTAACATTAAATAAAAAGTTATTTATGTCATTTTCCAACCAAATTGGCTCCATGGGGTCCCCAAGTTGACCCATGGCTTGTCTTGGTCGGCCATGACACATACAATAATAGTAGGACATGTGTAAAGGTATTTTCATTTTATTATAATATCATTTTTTCCTTAGATTACACTAATTACCTCTAATCGCGATTAAAAACTTAATAAGTTACTATTCACCAAAAAATTATTTTTATCTCATTGAACCACATTTTACTTCTTAATGACAACCATGTATGTCGGATTTTTGAAATTAAAAACACCGAAGTGGTAAAATTTCATTTAAACGAAAAATAAGTTTTTATAAGTAGCACTTAGTGGTTTCATCAAAAATTGATGTTTTTCAGAAAAATACCAAAAATTCACCCTAAGCTATATTTGATATTCTGAATTCAAAAATGAAGTCCATTTTACAAAATTCACAACATATAAGTGGCATTAATTAATTTAATAATTAATTACCACTGTCAGAGAAAATAGCGTGTTTTTATGAAACAATAAGTATCAAAAGATTGACACTATTTTAAGTCCGTTTTCAAAGTGAAATTAATTCAATGACCACTATTGGATTTAATGGTAAAAATATATTATTATTTAACTTTAAAACCAATTCAAATGATAATATAATCATATAAATAAATTAGATTAAAACGAGGTTTTGAATTAAAATACAACATTTTACACTATTCATTAAAAAATGAACTTTATCAGAAAGATACCAAAAATTTAGACAAACTAAATTCTGATGTCCCGATTCTAAAGAAGAGTTATTTTTGGTCCAATAGAATTTATAATATTGATCAAAACTATATTTAATGACGGTTCGCCGTCAAAAGGTGATAAGTGAACCCTTAGTGAAAATTAGGGTATAAATGCCTAAAATTGAATTCTTTCCGTATTTTAAGCCTTTATCTTTTATTGGGTAAATGTAAAAACATTTAAAAACTTATATAATCATATTTTAGTTATTCCTATCCATTACCTCCAGTACAACGGCTACGTGTTAAATAACATTTAAAATAATATTATTTTATTACTAGTGTGCATCATAAGTTTTCAAAGAAAATCATCGTTGTGTATCGAGTACGCTATCGAACGTAGAAACCCCTTTTAATTAAAATTAATATTTAATTCGTAAATATTAATAAATATGAAAATTCTTTATTCTTTATTTACCTGGGATGTTACAATTATAGTTTTTCTAAAATATCAACCTTATCAATTTTATTAATTGCTTAATTTGTATATTTTAACCTCAACCATAGTAACATACTTTCAACTTATAATGGGTTATAATTTTATATATATTAGGGAAAATTATTAATTAATTGATGAATGATTCTTTTTTTATTATTATCTACAAATTCACATCCTATTTTAAAAAATTTATTATTTATAAATAATTTTAAAAATTATTTTGATAAAATATTATTAATGTGAATTTTGGTAAAATTCGTTTAATTTTATATAAGAGGTATAAAGATATTTTTTTAATATATAATATAATACTATTATTAATAAATAATAATATATATATACATATTAAAAATTCATATAACACATATATATATTTACATAAACTAAATTAAATATTTTTTAAATCACTTATTTTATTTTTTATTAATTGAATAAACATAGTATTATGGTTGTGAAAGCATTTAAGAAAATAATATAATACCTAATAACAAGTAAAAAATTTAAATTCTAAACATAAATTCATTATTTAAAAATTGGTAAAAAAATCGATGAAATGTTTTCTTCTTATGTAGACACAAAACATATAATAATTTCTACGAGTGTAACATTTTGTAACGTTCCTTTAATTAAATAATATATATGATAATTTAATGGATTGGTCTCTATTAAAAAATTTTATTTTGATAATATGGTGATAAGGATCTAATTATATTCATTTAATAATAATTTATATTATTACATTCAGACCATAAATATTGGTTTTTAAATATATTAACATGATTTAACCTTTATAAAGTTGCTAATTTTTTACATGTTAGTTATTATGAATATGTAAAAATTATAGGGACATATTTGAAAAATTTAATCACCATAATAAAAATCATTTAATCTATCTTATCAAATTTAAAAACATTAAGTTGAAGAAATTAATTTTTTTCATATAAGTTCAAAAAACACGACATAAGTTTCCATTACAAAAAAATTATTACTAATAAAAAATGTATATATTGTTATCCAATGCATGGAATTAACGAATATATGAATTATACATTTTCTTATTGAATATATAAAATAATTCAACAAAAATTACTCTCCAATATTTATAATTTTAAATTTGAGAGATGAAAATTCCATCGTTGTAGAAAAATTTCCTTTCAGATAAATAATGTCTTACATGTTAAAATAATTTTATAAATAAATTAATGCATAAAATTGAAATAATAATTAAATTATTTATAAATATATGTAAGAAATAATTTTATTACAATTTAAAAAATATTAAATTTGAAACAAATTAATATTTTCAATAATCATAATTAATTTTCAATATTCACATGAAGAGTAAAATTTTCTGTGAAAAACTATAAATTCAACATTAGATAATTTTTATAAGATTATTTAAATCAATATTTATTTTCATAAATTAATATTTTAAAAATTGAAAAACTTAAATATAATTTTAACTCATAAAAATGGTTTTGATGAATTTTTCTTGAGTTGTATCACATTATGTAGAAATAAAATTCTTATCGACTGAGAATTAATAAACCTGCTTATATTGGGTTAGTCTAATATATATTTATATATGATTCATAATTTTTTTATTAATATTCATTCCATCCAAATAAATGGATATATTATAATAGCCATATATAAAATTTCATTATTCGATAATGCTCTCTGTTGCATGACATACATGCCACTAAATATAATTATCATTATTAAAAATAAAAATATGTAACATTCCCCAGTCACATTAATAAATTATGTTGTTTTAATTTGGAATTGCGCTCAACAATAAAGGATCTAATATTATATTATTTTTTTTGAAAAACCTAATTCATAAAAATTGTTACAAAAACATGACTTTGAAAGGAGGGATATCACAATATTATGTTTACTAGGAAAAAATACATATACATTTCCCAAAAGGATAGCCTCACTGGAATGTGAAAATATTGAAATTTAACATAAAAATAATATTTATACAATGGTGGATATTAATACATTAAATTTATCCTATTATAATGAATGATTATGGTAATGATACTAAGAAAAAACTCGTAAATCAATGAATAGTTAAAGGCTGATCAACTAATTTGAATGTATATAAATATGACGATATATATTTTTAATATATTCTTCCAAGAGATATTAAATTACTTTACCATATAGACTGTGAACATAAGGTAATATACATTCATCAGAGGTATAATCTCATTAATTAATCATTTTCTTTATAATTTATATTATATATCATGTTAATGAGAATTCGAGAAGTATTTTATATTCCAAAATAACTAATATATTCATCTAAATGGACAAAAAGTTATATCAGGAAATTCCTCCAATAGTTACAAATTAATCATAAACCTAAAAAAATATTTATGATATTATAAAAAATATCCCATATTGACTAATCCTTGTTATGAATATACACAAAATTAATTTCTGAATCCTAATAAATTAAAATCAATGACAGTCGTGAATTTTTCAATATATTATTTTCAATAAAATAAAACATTAAAACTAAAAAATTATTCAAAATTGATTCACATTTTCCAATATTATAAGGTAATGTTTTTTCCATATATTCCAAAAAAAATTAAATTCTACAATGGTAAAATATATAAAAATTTAACCATTTACATAAATTACCAGAAAATTCAAAAATTCATATTAAAATCCTATATGATTCTAATATATAATTGAACCATTACCAATAACGTAAGCCATATTTTACTAAACTTATTTCCACATTCCTTATCGCTAAAATGTTCTAAAATGACCATTGTCTTTATATTTTAAATAAAAGTATTATCACGATAACTGGGGAATCACATTGGAATGTGGTAGGTGTTGGATCCATGTTATCGTTTGGATTGAGTTATTTACACACTAACTTGTTGAATGTGATAGTTATTCATCTTACCAACACGGTGACCTTTTTCTAATAAAATTTAACAAAACTCTTATAAGGTACAAAATAGTGTGTTAAATATTCAAAAAATTGCAACAACAAATAATATTTTATCCACAATGGTATTTTCATACGATTCAACAAACATAATAAAAAATTTTAATTTAAATTATCTAAAATAGTATCACATGATCTTTCAAACGGATAAATAATCCTCTTATTGATAATTGTTTTTCCAAAATTTCACTAGTCACCATTATAAACCATTATATAATATTTTAATTTTTTTAAATTACCCAATGAATCAGACATGATAATTGGATAACAAACTTGATAGATAAAACAAGACCATAAATATCTTAAAAACATATCATTGTCAATAAATTACATTTAAATAAAAACTATTATCTATATCTCATTGTCTAATAGACCATAGTTATCTTAACATTATATAATATACAAAAACAAAATTTTATTTAATCCTTAATAGTATTTTCATGGAAAAAATCAATATAGGATTCATATTATTTAAAAATCAATAACATTAATCCTAAAAATATTATATTTATTCCATTGATCTTATGTTTATAATTAATCACATAAACTAATAATTGTATCAATAACTCCTTAGTTAATCACATTTGAAAAGAAATAATATTTTAAAAAAGTAAAAAAAAAATTTATAAATTAAATTAAAACAGAATTTAAAATATTCCATACATCCAAAATGAACTAAACATCATTAAATATGAAAAATACTATTAAATCAAATCAATAACCAATTTCAAGTTAACCAATTTTATCCCTTCTATTTCAATAATCTATTTATTAAATCTAAACAATATAAATTTTCATAGTTTATTTTATAATTAAACATTTTTTTTAAAACCTCCTGAAAATTATATTAGAATGAAACATAGATGATTAATCATTCCTTTATAAAATATATCATTGATATAATTCATAAATCCTTTTACATTAACACATCAATGCATTAGTTAATTGATTTTTATAAAATAAGTTATTCTCAAGTATATTAGTTATCCTTTTGATTAAGTCATTTAAAATAAAACATTCCATAGTAACACACAATATACAATGAAATATAAACGGTAGATCAGTAATGTATTCATTTATCTTCATATAAATCTTTATTTTCCTCTAAAATTAGATAATTCTTGAATTTTATTTTTAAACTAAAAAAATCATCCCATTTTATAAATTCATTTCTTTATATGTATCTTCCAACATTCTCAAAATGATTGAAATTGTGTCTCTACATCTATATGGACATAAAAAAACCAAGTGTTCTCTTATTAAATTGTGTCAGGAAACACACCTATGTAGAGGTTATAAATTATATAATTAGATATCTGAATAGTCATAATCGAAATGTATAGGATTATATAACTTCATTCTTTTGGGTCATCAAGTGGTAAATCATTACATTTTTTATGGTTAATATATATCTTTTAGGTTTGAAATGTTTAGTAAAACGAAAAATAATTTTCTGGTAAATAATAGTCAATGTTAGGGATCCTGAAAAATAATTTTTATCATAAGTAAATTCTGACAAATTTTATTCAATGTGTGACACCTTATTTTTGACATAGGATATTCGTGATAATTATAAAAACATTTTAATTTAAACATGTAAAAATACAATTCCATAATAGTATCTCTATAATTTTATAATCATAGTATCCCAATGATGACAAAAACATACTATGATAACGTCTATAATGACCCGTTATTTTCATACATTGATAATAAACATTTTAGATGAATATTCAAAAAAAATATATAAATTATCAAATAAGATATGTATAGAATAGTTGAAAACATGGTTAGATGAAAAATGAATTATACTTTTCTAAAACGTACTTCACAAAAAAACCTAACTAGAAACCATCATAGAAATTTCATAAATAATACCTATATTCATAACCATGGAAAATTAAAATATTAAAATCAGTGATTTATTATTGATACTATAGCATAACAATGGAGATATACAATATCACATGATATTAAAATTATTATATGAATATGAGAATATGAGATTATTATAAGAATACCATATCATGTTTTTCATAGATAATAATGATGAATAATGGAAATCTATAGTTATTCGTAAGACATGATTCATACTGTAATCAATGAAAATGAGTCCCATGATCATAAAAATATTATAAATCATGATTTTTATTAATACAAATAAGAATAAAAATTCATCTCTTTATAATTAATAATCATTTCCAACACAATCACAGTAGATTGGGTTTACTCCCTAAACCATCCTAATAGTCATGGATCACTCCCAAATATCTCATAGATGATAGAGTCATACATTAAACATGAATTAAATTCTATTCCGTTCATGATTATATCATGAGTTATATATCTTTTCCAAAATCCATTGAGGGGAATAAAAATATGGGTACATATATAATATAATGAAAATAATACAAATGTGTTCTCTAATATTACACAATATCCATGTTACATATCATTACAAATATAAGGGTACTCTTTAACAATGTCACTGTTTTTATTTTCACATTGCCTATATAGTGTTGAGAATGAATTGAGTGGATATCTATAATGGAGATGTTAGAGATATGTTCCACACTTAGATTTAATCGGGTTTTTCTTTACCATGGATGAGTTTTTCACGCCTGGTAACTATGTTACATGTTGTGTGAGTGTTTCGGTCTCAATTTCAAGGATGGATTGACTCTATAAAAGGTTATATAATGTGAAGATATTTTTCACACCGTAACTATTTTAAATTATTTATTTTAATATGAGGTGATGAGTTTTCTAGTGTATGTGGGACTTTGATAGCTAAACATTGTGTAATTGGTTTACACATCATCTAAGGGTCCGCATAATTTCTTTTAAACTAGGTGTTGTACTGTTTTTTTAGCTATTTATACATACAGTCATCCAATTAACACTCTGAAAATTATATGGGTATTCTGGGAGACTCTTACCATTGAAAAATGTTCTGATCAACATTCAATAATCCTTGAAGATGTGGGGCATCACTCTTGGTGAATTATCAATCCACATAATTTCTTTCATTGATAATTGTAAATCACATTGGTTGAATTATCATATATTATAGTCTATATTGGCTTTGATTCATGAATTCTTCTAGATCTATTGTTCTATCTTCTTATCAGATGTCATTTCATTAATGGTCGTGGTGCAGAGGGCATTCGTTCGTGAGGTATATGAGTTTCCACAATTATGTCAACCCAATTTATTAGAAAATAAAATTAATCATGTGATGTGGATTTGATTCTATGGGATTCATAGATATTTATGGGTATACATTGTTGGTTGATGTCGTTGTGGGCATGCGTTACCCATGTTTTGAGGTTGATGATTTGATCTGTAGTCTTTGTTGATGAAAATTTTTATTGATTCATTATAAAATTATTTATACAATTTATTGGCATGATTGATTATTGTGTGTTGAAAAAGTATTTTTAATAAAATTGGTTTTCCCTGATTGTTGAAAAATGAAATGAATAAGGGTATTAGAAAATCATTTAAAAGGATTTGTGAAATTGAAGTGAAATGATTTCAAAAACATTCATATTATTTTGAAAATGATAACATGTGTTACCTTATGTAATAGGTGTATGATTAGCTAAATACCATCATCCATTTTGTGGGTTCACATTATGTGGTGGTCACCTTGTCCTTGAGTGTATACTATTATCTCAATGTACGTATATGATTTTGGGCACTCTCTTTTTTCGGGTGTCTCTATGACATAATTTTTTTTGTGAATTCTTTTTTTGGAATTAATTTATTTTTTTGATATTATTTCATTTCATGGGACACTGGAAATAATTTAGTGTATAAATATATATATATATATATTAAAACACAAATCCAAACATTAATTTCACTTGGCATTGTCTTTCCCTGTGCTACATGAAATAATGGTTTCAATTGTGCTACACGAAATACCGACATGGTCTGCACTACCCACAACATCAACATGGTGTATGTTACATGATAAATTATGTTTTGTTGTAGAATAATTTTATAATATTTTATAATGATTTAATTATTTAAAAGCCATTAATCATAGTTATATGAGTATGAATACAAACTTTGGTATATTTTTTATAATGGATTTATTGAAATAAATCAATTTTAAAATGAAATATATAAGTTCTGGTAAGGTCAAATTATGTTTAACAATATTATGAACTATAGTTATTGTACTTAAAAGTTATTGGTAAATTCAATTTCATTTTTTTCATGTAGATTATGATACCTTGATACCATTTTATATGTGAATATTGTGACAATTTGATCTCTTTTCAATATTGTTTCTATTAATTCTTCCTTTTTTGTAATATTATGTTATATATGTCATGAAAATTCATGATTATTCTTATAATATGGATATTGAAAATTTATTCATATATTAGTACAATTTATTCTCTTCATTGGTGTATAATAAATTTATAAATGTGTTTTTATGAAATCCAGACATTACATTCTATTCAGTCAGAAAATTTGTCTTCCATTAAAATAATAATTTTTAAAAAGTTGTTTCCATGAATATTATAATATTCTTCTTTTATCATCAAATTAGTATTCGTTCCTTTGAGTATTTTTTCAAACTTTTCAAAGGAATACAATCATATCTCTCTGGAATAGTCATTTTTCATAACATGTTGTCATGAAAAGAGAATTTTATTATTATATTTTATGATAGGAACAAATTTATCTCCCATAATTCCATAGATGATTTATATTAATTTTTAATGATAAATATTTTTGATTATTATTTCAAAAATATATAAAAAAAAATTTCAATTTTTTTCCTTATTATTTAAAATGTAAAAATTGAAAATAGTTTTAAAAATGTTTTCAAGATTATTTTACAATTTTTAAAAGAAAACATATTTTAAAATTTTTTCATGCCTCATTTATAAGTTTTTATAGTATTTTAAGTGAAATGGTTTTCCATAAAATTTCAATCGTAATTCATAAGTTTTAAATTATAGTGGTTTTCAAACAATTTTTAATATTTCTTTATATGGTATTAAATTATATTCAAATAAATATTTTTAATCAATTTATGAATATTATTTTATATATTTTCATTGAATTTTGATTTCAAAATGATTTCATGTCTTCTTTATATGATTTCAAGTAATTTTCAAGGAATTTGTTTTAAAATGTTTGTATGTAATAAAAATCATTTTGAAAAAGGAAATTATATTTCCCTCATGAATTTTGACAGATATTGGAAATATCATTCCATCTAATATTACATCTATTGATGTTACTTATGCCTTTCTAGGAAATTATTTAAAGGATATATTTATATTATGTATTATGAAACTGGTTATTCTTAATTACATGATCATTATAAAATCCATTTCACATTCATGTGTTAAAAGTTTATGTAATCTATTTCACTTCCATGGGATATGAATTTTAGGAAATCATTATGAAACTAGTATATGTTTCCACATGTTAGGATATGTCTATGTTTTTATGATACACATTTCGTTGCATGGGTTGTGATATTATTATTTAATATATTATGGAATATGAATGTATGATTTCATTATTATATTTTTGGGACCTATATATCTCTTTATTTCATTAGGTATAGATTTATATCTCATTACATAGACTAAGATGGTCTTCGGAACAATCCTTGACAAATAACATGGTCTGGGAGTAAATCATGACTACCATGATGGTATGAGTAATGAAATAATTCTACTAAGATGGTCATAGGAGTGAAACATTAATTTAATAAATGTATGGGGATTGAACCTGTACTACCAATTGGGTCTTCACACCAATACCCAGGATACTAATGATATCATATTATATGATTATGTGTCTTCCATAATTCTATTTCATGTTTATATGTTATTATCTACTGAATTATGTTCTTTATTTAATATTCATGCCTTATAAACTGTCAATATTAATTAAATGATTCATGTATATGATATATGATATACAGGTTGTGATCCGTTATTTTCATTATCATGTTCTCATAACCATATACTCATGATTATGACTTTATGTCTCGATTTATTAACACATACTGAACTAATGGGCACAACCCTTTCTTATGATTTCATTCCATAAGTAAGGAATAGTTTATTTACATAGAATTAATATAGGTGAAGATATATAATATAGATATTGTATATCATTAATGTGGATAGAATATTATATTTCAATGATTACAAAGAAGCAAAACTATTAATATCCCCATGCCTGTACTTATGTATTTTACAGAATAGTAATCTAAAATGATGTAATATCCATGTATGTAAAACCTTTTTAACTATAGTTGATATCAAATTAATAGTTTAGTTAACCATTAAAAAATTGGATGATAAAACGTTTTTGTGAACCATATGTTTATTTCAAACTATATGTCTAGTCTTGTCCATAATGATATACAGAATGATGATTCAAAATTTAAGAAACTGTCAATGAATTTTGTAAAAGGATATAGTGAGTGGTTTCCAAGTAATATATCCATTTCTAGATAATAATAGTGGATGTGGATCTAGCAAATATATTACATAGAGTAAAAACTCCAACATGATGTTTTAGACCTTACTCGAGGTAATTAGTTACACGATAAAAGATCTTTATGAACAACTAGTTTTAAAATCTTGAGAATATGCTTTAGAAATTCACAAACACTTCAAGAACCATTATAAATTATTTAAATAATTATTGAATATGAATAAAGTATGATGAACCTTGGGTGTAATAAAATAAATAAGGTTTCATGATATACATCCCTTATAATTAAAACATTTTATATATATAATATTTTATACTTTGATAATTAATGATCAAACTGTTCATGTTTTAGTCAGTGTTGGGAAGGAAAAGGGAATTGGATTATGATTGAATTTGATGGATGATTTTCCAATGAGAAATCAAGCGGGATGATCAGTTGAGTGAGTTATGTTGTTATTACGCCTAATATATTATTATTATTGTACAATATTACCATCTTGTTCCTTACACAACTATCAGAATAACGAGCGATGGGAATGAAGGAGTTCACTAATATTTCAGGTAATGGAAACCATAGAGAATATAATATCTTTTTTCCTTTATATCAATCATTTTGAATTTATAACCTAAGTGAACATATTATTTTAAGAAGAATATGTTTTGACAATGGAAATGAATGGGAAAAAGAATATTATTTTAGGAATTAAATGTATAGTTCAGTTAATGAAATGGATTAGAATGGTGGCCTCAATAAGACATCATAGAAGGTTAATTTGTTATGTGTGGGAGGAAATAGTCATTATGAAACCAAGTTTCCCAATATTAAATCTCTTAATGGTGAATAGAAAGGTGGTGAATGTATATGTTATATTACTAATGATGAACTCGCAACAATTGAAATGTGAAAAAAGGTATTATATAATAAAATTAGGAAATATTGTTAATAAAATAAGTAAAATGTGTAACAATCTTAATTTTTATGTGTTTGGAATAAAATATAATGTTAACTGGATGATGAAATATACATAGATTGTTATACTTGTTATTTTTTCTTAGTATTAACATTTTCATGATGAATGTTCCTAATGGGCTGCTGAACTGATTTAATGGAAAAGTGACATCTTTGATAAGGCAATGTAACCATTAGTACGATTCTTATGTTATGATTATATTGTTATTAATATATAAATTGGGTGGTACTAATTAGATTGAATAAAATTAAGGACATGTTGATAGCCAGCTCATGCTGTCATGGATGATGTTTACAACTTATTATATTTATGGATTATATCTAGTTATATGTGGATTATAGAAACATGAATGTTTTCCAAAATGATTTATGGTAATTCAGGTTGTTACCATATTCAGAGAGATATTACCATTTTGACAATCACGTGTTTGGAATGTCAAAACCAATAGATACTTTTTCATATATGGGTGAACCAATTTTGTGATGATTTCAGGAATTTGTTTCTAGGCTATTGGATTTTAATCTACCAGAAGGTATATAAGGTTTACCATTCATGAAATTTTTTTGTTAATCTTCAGAGTAATTATTTATGAATTGAGTTTTTTTTTGAAATCTAGAATCAAAAAAGATATTTAGTGATTAAAAAAATATCATGTTTGTAAATTATATTTTTAAAATTATATTAGCGTTGTATTAAAAATTTACATTATGTATGTTGGGATACAACTAATCACGTCCATAAGAAAATAGGTCTTAAGCCCATGACCAAAGGATAATATTGTTATCACACATACGGTGGTCCTACACGATTTCATTATCAATGAATCATTATTTTTAATGAATATTTATTTTTTAGAAATCATTAGTATTCATTTTTAATTTCCAGTATTAATGTATTAAAATTTTTTAATTGTATGTATAGTTTTTGATATATTGTTATGATTTTTATAATTTGATGGGCCTTAAGATCTAATAAAATTTTATTTTAGAACTTCATGCATCAAAGTTATTTGTTGGATGTCCATTACATAATGTAATAGAAGACATTGAAATTGATAAAATCAAAAAAAATGAATGAAATATTATTTATTGAAATATATAAATTAACTATATTTAATTATATTATTGGTAAATTAAATAATTACTAAATAGTAGGAAAATAATCAAAATAAAATGTATTTTCTTAATATCGTAATTTTTTTGAACTGATGGCTTAGTAAGTCATCACAGATTTATTACATGGAGGCCCTATACTTTTCATTGACAAATCACTTGTTTAGGATTAACGACCTCAATAACACCCTATAAATATTTACTATTTTTACCCATGTCAAATAATCACTCCAAACCTATTTTCTCCTATGTGGGAACATATTTATATGATACTATGGGTAAAATTTATGGCTCCAAAATCCTTTTAAAATTATATTTTATTATTCATTTTTACAGTGTGGGTTTCTATGAATGAATCGTTCATGTATTAAAACATTGATAACCTAGTTTATTTAGGTAGAGGGGTATTTCATTTTAATGTTTGTAGAATCTAACACTTTGATATTTTTTGAATTACCATTTTTCTATTTATTTTATCATCTGGATATTTTTCATTTCACATGAAACATCAAATAGTTTTTTATGTATTTATATATATACTAAAAATTTAATTAAATAATTCCTTTGAAATGACTCATATGTGGCTTTTAATACACAAAATATTGACTTTTCCTTCTCTCCACACAATATTGAAAATGCTTGTTCAACTCACAACACTGATATAGAAAAAGTTACATGCAACACCATGTTTCAGAAAAGTGACATTTTATTATATTTTTTAAATTATATAATTATAACTAGGACATTAAACATAGTGTTATGGATACTAATAAATAATTTTAAAATATTTTTTTGGAATTATTTTATAAAAATAAGAAATATTCACAATAAAAGATAAATTTTTTGGTTAATTTGTTATATGTTTTAAAATAACTTGAACAACACTTCAAGTAATCCTATGAAAAATAATAAAATTTATTTTTTGCACATCTAGAAATTTATTTTTAAAAAATAAACATCATTTTTTATTTTATAATTCCAAAGTTATATTTCGGTGTGTTTTTGGGATTTTTCCAAAAACAACATTTTTAATGAATATTGATAAAATTATTTCCCTTGGAAAACATCAATTTCCATTAAATAATTATTAATATAAAATTATTTAAAATATTTAAGGAAACATTATATATATTATAAATATATTAATATAATTTTGTTCGTTAGAATCAATTTCACATTGAAATAGAATATATATACATAAGAAACTTTTGAACTTCTATCTACCATAAAAACTAGTAATATCGTCTCCTCTATGGGATTTGAATTAACAATAATTTTTACTAATTTGGGAATTTAATTTATTTTGAAAAAAATAATCCACTGTAATCCATATAATATATATAATTAAATAAAAACATATTTTTTACACAAAAATATTTGTAAAAGTGATAAAATAATTTATAACAATGACTATGGTCAAATTAAGAATAATTAAGAACTAAACCATTCTCATCAAGAAAAAATCACCAATACACATCTTCAAACCCCATTTAATCTCCATGTTAAGTATATAAACCATCTGTTATGGATTTATGTTCTTTTTTTCCTTTTTCAGGTATGAACTTGTGTACAACTATCATGTTTTAAAAAATTCGAAGTGTATCCTTTTCCTTACCTATAAAATACCATGACCTCTACCACTTCTCCACAACTCTAGAACATATCAGGGATAGACAATTTATGCCAAATATAATTCCCAAAATTACTCCCATTCTCCTTGAAGCATAATTTTTGGTATAAAGTCTTCCAATGTATCCTTTTGGCAAAAACCGAAGGGTGTTACCCAATTAAAAAGCAACACATTTCTCTCAAGATCTTTTCATTTATTTTTCTTTCTCCACCAACTACAATATCATTACTATATTATTTAATAATAACAATATTATCATAAATATGTAATTGTTTTTTTATATTAAGGAATTTATCTAAACTTAATCAAACATCCATCAAATTGGTAACAAAAATAAAATTTATGTTTACGATGAACTACTCACTCAAAAAACGATTATTGATCAATTTTTCATTACAAAATCTCAGGGAAGAAATTATGATGGAAAAAGTGTTTATATATTTCATATATTATATTTATTATTTCTTTGGGATTATTTATTCCATTTTATAACACATGCATTTTTTACATTCTATTTTGGGATAACATAATAATTTCGATTTTGGAAGTGTGATCTACTGTCCCCACAAATTGATACGTTTCAATCAAAAACTATAATATTTGTATTTTCTATGGTCATAATGATAAATTTTCAATTATATGTTTATACACATATAAATTTGAATTTATTTCTTTCAACATTAATTTTATATTGGAATAGCGTTCAAACGTACATACAGGTTACTTTCTCAATGAATAATGTAATAATTTTGATACATATATAATAAATAGATTATATATATATATATAAGAAATTTATATCTTGGTTCACATTTTGTAAATTTTCACATATGTATAATGACCAATGATGTAACAAGTAATGAAACATGTGAATAATTTTGAAAATATTAACCAAAGTGAAATCATAATATATAATGGTTAACAAGTAGCTAATATAATGTAATAATAAAACATTATATAGTATTATATATTATAATATAGTTCTATAATAGATTTAAACTATATTTATATTAATATTATTGGTGGTTTGAATGATTACGTCGATAGTCAAGACACTTTGTGGGGTGATTTTATCATAGTATTTATTTTTGTGAGAAACATACTATGTTATCATCTATTTCCTTTGTGTGGGGTATTTATTTCCCATGATTGTATTACATTTATCATATAATTAACATTATTGGTATTTAGATATCCGTTTTCAAGATCATTCTTCCATGGTAAATAAATTTTAAACGTTACTAAATATGTAAAATAGTTTTGTCTCAACATTTACTCATTGAGACTAATGCTTTGTTATGGACTTAAATTCTCTTAGTGGTGTATATACATAAAATTTACATTTTTTTTGTGAATTTATTTATTTTTGTTAAATTTAAGGCTTCATAAAATTTACTCTTCTTACATGTCGAGTATGATCCCACATTAGTATGTTTTAAATGTTTATTTATACAATTTTATATATTTTCCTGATATTTAGTGTTTATGCCTAATTTGATGAAATATTGGGGTCCATATCTCTATAAAAGTAATTATTTTAACTATAATATATTTAATAAATATTTATTCATATATTTTTACCATTTTATCCATTCTTTGGTCTATAATATATTTAAGATTATATTTGATGAATGCACAAATTTTCGTTCTTTTTTTATCATAAATCAGAGTTCAGTTAATATTATTTTTTTCAAAAGGGGTTTCTATGAATAATATATTATTCTCAAATGAAAATTAAATTATATTTTTAATGTGTTTTCTATTGTCAATATTTTCAATGGATTCTGCTTATTGTTTACTGAATGAGGTATTTTTTTATCCTTTTTATCATTTAAAAGGAATGTTAATTTTACCACATGAAACATGTATAGATTTATCAACCTTCAGTTCATTGGATATTTATTTCGTCATTAATGGTTACTTTTTATTAAAATAATTTAAAATATATTTTCAAATATACTATTTTGAATATGTTGTCAATCTTATTTTATAATATTTCAAGGATAATATTTTTCAAAATGTTTTCAAAATTATATTATATGTTTTAAAATAACGTGGTATTCAAAATTATTTCAAGCCTCAATAATAAGTTCTCATAGAATTTTAATGAAAATAAATATTAAATAATATTTTAATTCATATTATTTCATGTAAAAAATTATTCTAATCATTTTCAATAATTCATTATAATTTATAAAATGGTTTTTTCCAAGAAAAATGTTTTAATATTTTTTGTATATTATTTTATATGTTTTAACAGAAAAGTGTTTTTCAAAATGATTTTGAGTCTTCCTTATGAGATTTGATTGTATTTTTTTCAAGAATTATTTTCAAATTTCTTTATGTAATAATAATATATTTTGAAATAAATAATGCTATTTTTCTCAAGAAATTATGTTGATGGATATTTAAAAATTACATTCAATCTAAGAAAAATATTATTGATGTTACTCATGTCCTTCTAGGATGTGATCTAAATGATCCATTAATATTCTTTCTATGAATGTGTTATTATTAATATCATGGACTTTTTTAAATAAGTTTCTATTTCATGGGTTACATGTCTATCAAATCAATTTCTCTATCATGGGTTATGCTTTCGATGAAAGATTAAGAAACCTATATCTTTTTCCAATGGTTATGATATGGTTACATGTTTATGATACCTATTTAAATTCACAGGGTATGATAATATTATTTATGATTCTTTTCATATATATGAATGATTTCATTATGTAATGGTAGGGACGTATATATCCCTACAATATATTGGGGAATGTTTTTTATCTCATGAGATGGATTGAGATGGTCTGGGGAATGAACCCTGACTACTAAGATGGCCATGGGAGTGAACCATGACTTTCAAGATTTTATATGGGGTGATGTAATTCAACTAATATGGACATGAGAGATAAATATGACTACTAAGTTGGTATATGGAGTGAATCCATACAACCATGATGGTCTTGGCAGTGATGTCTTGGCTAATGTAGAAATCATATTATATGCTTATATGTCGACTAAAATTTAGTATTATATACATATATTATTTTTCCATATCTTATGCTATTTATTATCATAATATTAATGCCTTATGAACTTCTAATATACTTGATTCATGTATATAACATTTTATATGAAGGGTATGATCATATATTTTCACGATCACATTCTTATACCCTTATATGAATGATTATACTTATATATCTTCCATGTTTACCCATACTAAGAAATTGGTCCCACCAAATTATTATGTTTCCAATCCCCATGTAATAAAGAAATTTTATAGGTATATGTAATAATGGTGAAGATATTTAGGATTTACATTGAATATCATTAACCAGGATAAAATATTTTGATGCCATGTTTCCAAAGATACTTAACAATTAGAGGCCTTGAGTATTTATTTTTGTAAAGCACTGAATATTTATATAAAATGTTATAATATTAAAATATTTTAATTCTAGGTCTCTATTGTCCCCCTCGCCCTAGAGTGTATTTCGTTTGGGTCAAGTACTATAGTGCATTGTTCATATATTTTTTTGTATGAGTATCTAATGGATAACCGTTTCCATTGTATTTTGATGCATGTGCTTCTAATGTTTTTTATTATTTCATGTATATGTATTATTTTATCCCTGATATGAATGTTGATTATTTATAATGATGATATGTAATCCTTTAATTTTATATTTATATACCTATTTTGGTTTTAGAAATGTGATAAATGGGATATATTTAGCATGATTTCTATAAAATAAGTTTACTTATTATCATTCAATGTTTTATTTAAATAGAGAGTACAATAATTTTTATTCAAATATATAATATGGAACTCAAGTGTGGTAAACTATTGATCATGTTAGCTTACACCTTATGCACAAAATTTATTGTTCGTAGACCATTGTATGTATTCTAATATATGGAATTTCAAGGTGTCGTAGTGGCATGGTGAGGTTTCTAGTAAGAATAGTTATGCAGTTTGTGGTGTGATGGTGTCAGTTCGTCTATTCCATATCATGGAGTATCTATTTGGTTTTGGACCATTATAGTTGGACATGTATCATAGAGTTTTTTTCTGCCTTTACAGTCAAATGTTTATATAGTGTTTCTTACAGAAATCAAATATAATTATTGACCAACTCTTATTCATTATTTCTTCATGTATTTCTATGCCATGTATTTTTTTTGGGAAACATTGTTCTCTAAGGTTTGTCATTCGATGCTTAGGTGATTGTCCCAGACAAATGGCGATTGGGTAAACCCTTATCTAATTTAATAGTTCGAGTCAGTTGGTAGGTTTGAGAGAAACTCTTGTCACTTCATCAATTTTTTGTATCAAATTAGGTCTTCAACTAGAGTCCATATAGTTGGATCTCTATTAGAAAATTGAGAATATTGTTGGGACTATAGTTTTATTTTTCCCTATATACAAGGAGATCTCTTATCATGATGGTACACCAATTACAATGTTAATGAAGGATATATATCTAGAGTTTTGAGTTTTGTTTTATATATTAGTTTTTATATGTGGGTTTACTATTTTATTTTTAGATTTACCCATGTTCTGATCATTCCTTTTGTTTATTAATGTGGTTTTATGCCTTTGAAAGAACTTCTAAAATTACCTACAATGTTTTAGTAGATCCCCCACAATTAAATCCTAAATTTTATCATAATCTAAATGAGACTATCATACAATCATTTTGAATTGTAGATCACGATGTTCCACGCACTCAGAATGTGGTCATTGAGGTACATCTAGGAGATTGAGGACATAATGATTGATCGTATGAATTCATCCATGAGAATCCACCATCTATTGAATGAATGAACGATCATAAAGAGGTAGAGGAATAGATTGATATGATCAATCAAATATTCTACATCCTGGATACACATAGTAATATCATTGTACAGTATGAAAAGTTCAGGAATAAGGGACGTGGAAGGCGACTATGGGATTATATTTCCATGGAGAAAGATAGATGGATTTGTATTCAATTTGTTTTAAAACCCAATTCATCAATTTATTTTTCCTATAGTTTCTAATCATGGAAATATTTTTGGAGATCTTGTCTTTACTTCCAAGAGATCATTCGATGTTAGAATACACTAATAAGTTTTCTGATATTTCCCATTATTCTCCAAATATGTCAGTTAATGACAAGTTGAAGAATATTAATTACTTGTATGGTTTTCAATACGATATCATATCACTAGTATTGATGTTTAAATGTTATAAATATTTGGAAAAGTAAAAATGATCTATATGGGATGATATTTATTTGGAGTTCAATGTTGGTTTTCCCAACTCTTATATTCTATCTATTGGAATCCTTAGTTGTGTGATTGGGAAAAATAGGAAGTGGAAATATCCTCAAAATAGTTGTGGTGGAGGGTCCCAGTAGAGTTCCTTCACTACACTATCTACAATATAAAATAGTGTGCCTCTATCATGACATCATTGTGTCTGGGTAAAATACACAATCTGTTTTTTTCCTATTCTTATAATGACATGATACAATTTCTGATGTGTTGGACATTTAAATTTATTATGTCTGGGTATGACCATGTCTCATTATAGTATGGGTTTATCAGTTACAAATGAGAATATGGTTCAATCATAAGAATTAAAGAGTATAAGGCTCTGTATATAGACTTTAGGAGTGAAGCACTTTCACAATATAAGATGAGTGTCTTAGGGAAAGCAATGGAAATTTGGAAATTGTGAGCTGTAGTATTGTTATTTAGTCATCAATAGAAATTACATTATTTGATATGGGTTCCTCCCACTCATTTATATATATAACTTTTTTATATTTTTAAACATCCAACAAAAATTATTTCCTCTATAATGTAGTTTGAAACTCCTCGTGGATATAAGATATAGGTGGGGATTTAGTGACATTATTCATTTAGGGTTCTATATTCAATGTTATTATGTGATTTTTTCACTCTTAATATATATATATTTCACATCATTATTTGTGTGGATTGGCCTATTGGTAATCAGGATGAGAATGACTGTTATCATCACCATTTATCCTTTCTTGATAGAAATTATATCTCTTGTGTGTTTCAAGGGGTGTGGGTTCTGAGATCAGGATGTTTTGGGCCTTCCCTCCCAGAGTTGAGGTGTTTTTTGTCTAATATTATACATTGGCCCAATGTCCTTAATAATATTGTAGACCTTACCAATGTTATTGAAAACAATTTTGATGATTTCCCAAAATAATTATTTGGTAATAATTTATATACATATAGTTATAGATTCATTTTTACCTGATGGTAGGTACAACATAGATATTGATACCTTATTATCATATAAAACCAATAGAGCTCGAAGAGCATAAGAATAAGTTGTAAGAATAGTTAAAATATGATTCACTAACCATAGTGTTTCTCCTTGGGAATCACCTATTCTCTTTTTAATGAATGAAGATTATTCACTTTGGATGTCTATGGACTATAGGATGTTGAAATATGTATCAGTTCAGAACGTATATCCTTTTCCTCATATAGATCAATTTTTTTATCTATTAAAATGGGAAAATTGGTTCTTAGAGATTGATGATTTGTCAGATTATCATCAGCTTAATGTCCAGGAGTATGATGTACTAAAGACAACATTCTGGAAAAGATATGACTGTTTTGAATATATTGTGATTCATTTTATACTGACTAATACTCATATTGTTTTTAGGTATTTAATGAATACTATATTATAACATTATCATAATTATTTTGTTGTACTGTTCATGGTTAATATTCTAGATTATTGAAAATATGAGTGTGGTAATGAGCACTATATGTGTTTGGATTTGAAAATTCTTAGAAGTCACAATTTTTTTAGAAAAAAAATCAAAATGTAGTTTATGGATTCAACAAGGGATGTTATTTTGGAAAATGAAAAAGGAACAAGTCTTCTCAGTTGATCTAGAGTATGTGAACGATGTTTCATCATGTATGGATGATGATAATGTTTTTATTATTCGGAGCTTCCATGGTCTTCATGGTCACTATCTAAGGATTGTTAAGGATTTTTCCAAGATGTAATTACATTTGGATGATCATACTAGGAAGTGGGTGAAATTAACTAGGAATTCAAAGTGCCAGACTTATTTTGATGGACTAAAAATAATTCTAACAGCGGATCCTATTATAATCTTACCTGAGCCCAGTAAGTGGTTCATGGTATTTTGTGATTCTTTTGGATGTATTTTGGGAGGATTTATTATGAAATATGACCATGTGGAAGTGTACGAATCTTGTTATGTCATACCACATTCATTGAATTATAATACTAATGATTTAGAGCTTGTTTGTAACAGCCCAAGATTTTATAAAAAAATATTCTTTTTAATTTTATTAAAGTCTTGTGTTGTACTCTACACCAAAAGGAGCTTGCACAACATGCATCCTTGACTTGCCTTGCATTACACTCAATCACGACCTTCCTCGATAGCATGTGTAATACGCAATACCGAGTTTCACTAAACAACGATATGCTATTAAAATATTATTAAAACTAGCCGTTATGAATAGTAATAACCACTTTTTAAAACTCTGTAAATCTTATTTTTCAAAATGAACTTCATTTTTGGATTCGGAGTATCGAATTTAGCCTAAGGTAAAATTTTGGTACTTTTCGGATAACTTTCATATTCTGATGAATAGTGAAAATTACTAAATTATAATTAAAAACAATTTTTTTAATCGAAATAATTAATAGTGATAAATTATTAATTTGAGTGGTTTTAAAGTATATTTAGAATATATTTTTACAATTTAATACAATGTTGGTCATTGGATGTAATTTCACATTTAAACCAGACATAATCAAGTGTCAATCTTTTGATAGATATTGTTTCTTAAAAACACGCTATTTGTTTTAACATCGGGATTTAATTATAAATTTAATTAATGGAAATTCTATGATATGAATTTGGTAAAATAGACTTCATTTTTGAATTCGGAATATGAAATATAGCTTAGGATGAAATTTTGGCATTGTTCTGAAAAACATCAATTTTTGATGAATAGTGAAACTACTAAGTGGTAGTTAAAAAAATTAATTTCTTCATAAATCTTAATTTTACCGCTTCTGTAAATGGAATTTCAAAAATCCGAGAGACACGGTTGATGTCAATAAGTAAAATGTGGTTCAATGAGATGAAAATAATTTTTGGTGAATAGTAACTTTTTACTTTTTTTTACCACGGTTAATAGTAAAATAGGGTAACTAAGGGTAAATATGATATTACTATTACCCTAAAAAATGTCCTAATTCTATTGGATAAGTGTAATTCGACCAAAAACAACCTTATGAATATAATATGACCATTTAGGTCCACTTGGATTAGATTATGACATTTAATATTATATTATTTAATGAATAGTTAAAATAGTTAAAATCAAATTTTAATAACTAAAACATTTTTAATATGGGGTTATACATAAGATAAATTAGACTATAAATATTCATTAGAAAGCTAAAAAGATTTCCTACATAATGATATTTTATTTATAATTTTTATACTTTAAATAAATTAATTTATTTATGACACAACGATGATGCAGTAATTACCCTTTTAAGGAAATATTAACATAATTGATGTTATAAATGCTCAAATGAATGTAATTTGAGACTTTTTATGACTTAAACTAATTTTCTAGGTTACTATGATATATTAGTGTTGATTTAATCAACTTGGTTCGAACATATAATTCTGTTATGACTTTCAAAAAAATCATATATCAAATAGTGTCAAAATTGACACAAAATAGTTTTTAAATCAAATATTATATTATTAATTGATGTTTTATTCCTAAAAAACTAAGGTTCGGCCAAATGACTTATATAAGGATATATTTATTAATAATATACAATTTGGGGTTCGTTTGGCATGTTATAGTAAGTGTATTAACCATATAGTGAAAAAAAAACAAAAAGACACGGTAAAAGTTAAATTATTTAACTTAGAGTTAAATCTAATTGATAAGGTTAAAATAATAACCTAAACTTGTCTAAATCCTATTGGTTGATAGGATTTCGACCCATCCCCACTTTAGCTTCGAAATAAGACCCTTTGGAACCATTATAAACCGATTTTGACTTTAATATAAAATAATATTTTGAGATATTCCTAAGGTGCCCCTCTCCTCCCTTATAAAAGGAAACCTCCTCCCCCTCCTCCTCACACCAATTTGAGCACTCAAGCTCGGCCAAACCCTGAAAAAATCTCTTCTCCACTTCCCTAGAAACATCCTAGAGGTTCTGGTCTTCCTCAAAGACCAATTTGAGTGCCCTAAGAGGAGGTCTCAAAGAGGCGCTTCAAAGAAGAGGTAATTATCGTTACCAATTCTTTCATCTTTATTTCTTCTTCCACTTCTTCTTCTTAGGTTTTTTCATTATGAAGTAATAACATCAGTATCACTCATATACTGATATGTTATTATAAGTATGAAACAACCATATTTCACCATCTATCCATCCTACGGAAAAAGAAATCACTGCGCGTGCGTACGTACGGAATACCGTCTCCACGCCGTGGTGTAATCTATTTTCCACCACCACCTTACATGGATGGGTATAATGGTGTAAAGAATAACTATACATAGTTATTACAACATCATATTTATTCTGATATATTGTAGAATCCACTCCGATTCAATTCAATATTTATGAAAATGATATCATCGCTCGTGCGTACGTACGGACTACCGTCTCCACGACGCGATGAGATTCATTCTCCATGTTAACCATTTAAGAATGATTATAAAGTATATATAAGAAATAATAATGAAATATATGACATTAAAAAGCTACTGGATTATGTATATATATATATATGTATGTCATCTACTTACTTCCATTTCAAGACAATAAGGAATGGAAAACAACGTTCATGCGTACGTACGCACTACCGTCTCCATGAATGGTGTTTTTCATTTTATTTATCTATCTATTATATATATATATATATACTGAATATATATGATATATAAATCAAATTTTATATTCTGGAAGTAAGTAAATCATGATATAAGTAATAATAATGTCAAGAACAACAAGTCAAAACACCTACGATAAATGAAACGATTTTACCCAAAACCCTTCTTTAACATGGAATTTACAAAAGAACGGGTAATATAATGTCATAAGTGAACCATATATGATATCATAACAATTAATATGATTCTATAATAAGTCAATGACATTATTTAAATCATTATACAGGAGGTTCAGACACATACGAAGCAAATCGGACCTAAGGTAAGGGAAATATCACAATCTCATTTTTATCCAAGATTGTTTATACTTTGGCATTTACTGGGGTGTATTTTATCATCCACATCCATGTTTCATCAATATGTAATGTTATTTACATCCACCTACAATTGTTAAAATCCATTTTTACCCTTCGGTGAGTTTTTATTAAAAGAAATGAAAGGAATCATTTGTCGTTTTTCGTACGAGGTACTTTTTGACTTTTCCGACAAAAGTACGAAGAATGTTTTTTTAACGTATACGGCATGAATGGATTTTTAAAACATTATTTCCTAGAATCTTAATTTACAAGTTTTCAAGTTTATTTTTAATCAACTTCTTTTAATTTAACGTTTTATGACATGTTAAGAAAGGAAAAATGTTTTTAAAGAAGAAAGGAGATTTTCCTCAAGAATTCATTTCAAGTGTTTTTTTTAAAACTATTTTTCCATCTAAGATGACGTTATTTGATATGTATGTTTCAAGTAAAATGTCTCTATGATTTAAATGGTTTCAGTTTTCTTATGATGAAATGATATCAATTGTTTATGGATTATGATGGCATGATGTTTAAGAATCCCATTTTATTACATGGGTTATGAAATGATGTATGATTTATGATTTTGTGGCACACATAAGAATGGTATCATTATGAGATGGGTGGGACCTATATCTCCCTCCAATGAATTGGGTAATGATTTTATATCTCATGAGATAGACATGGCTGGAATGGTAGGTTATACCGGTTCAGTGAAACAGGACTGAAACGAGGGTTACTCGATTCAGAAAGGGACTTTGTCCACTAAGATAGTCTTGGCAATGAGTCTTGACTAACAAGAAATGATTCTCTATGATTATGTGTGAATTCCACAAAGTTTCATGTTTTATGTTATGATTATTGTGATTACATTTCACTTCCATGATTTACCCCATGTTATGAAATTATGATCTCTTTTGCAGGTTAAGATTTCCAAAAGTTATGTGCTTATGTATATGATGTGATTGATATTTATTTTGTTTACCCTTACTGAGCATTTGAGCTCACCCTTTTATGTTTTCTTTTCCCCAGGATATAAGGATAGGTTTTAGGTATAAAAAAAGAAGAAGATCTTTATGGGAGATGTTGAAGATCTTTCACCACGATTAGAAGATTATATTCCGAGTTTCCAAAGACACTAAACTATTACGGTCCTTGTGTGTGTGTTTTTGTTATGTACTAAGTATTCCGCAAATGTAATGTAATGTTCATGTAAGTCAGGCTTCGGGTCTCTACATTGTTTCATTTATACATCTTCATAAATGATTGTGCACTATCTTCATGGGGAAGGGCTTGTTGTGTTTTATGATCTTATGAATTTGAGATGTATATTCTGTCATAAATAATTAATTAGTAGATATAGGCGATGGGTAGAATATTTTTAGACAATTGAATTCGATAACTCATACTCCCAATGGAATGGGAATGTCATTGTACATGCTCTCAGTAGAAAAGTACCATTATAGGTTGTTCTAGAATTGAATGTATAGTGGAACATTGTGATGATGTTCACTTAGATTCACAAAGATTCTCACGAAGATGATTTTTGTATGGTTTAGACCAGTGATTAGATATCATCATCTATATAGATTTTTATTTTTAATAGTCTATAACTGATGTGGAGTGCATTAAATATAGACAAAACCTTTATGGCTGGGGGATCATTTTGTGTAGGTCACTGTATTTAGATTCTCTACTCTACATAGTGAGGAGGGTATTCATCCAAATATCGTTGAAGATATCATCCTTGTTAAATTGTTTCAATTCACTCTCATACATAAAATGAAGATATACAATGATGTATTACGACATGATATAACGATTATGGAGGCCGGGTATGAAATGTGACATTGCATACTATATTTCCCACTATTACACATACCAATAAAAACCCACGAGAATTAGAAACCCTATTATTTTCTTCAACATCATTCATTGATGACCTAGAAAATGGATGAGGAGTCCATGTACATTTTTCTAGGATATCGATGAACTATCCATGGGAGGAATGCTATCATTGTGGTTTTTGATCACTTGAAGATGTCCAATATTTTCATGATGATCATGGTTACCAATATGGTTTATGATTTGTGTATGCTATATGTGAATGAGATTGTAATGTTACATGGGGGTCAAAATATATTTTTAGATAGGGATAATATTATTACCTCAAGGACATGGAGGTGTATCTAATAATATGATGGGACTATGGTCATGATGAGAACAATATTCAATCCATAGATAGACAGTTATATTGTGCATGTAATTCAAATCCTAGAATATATTCCTCAAGAATATGTCTTGGATTTTGATGTCGCATTGGATAACCATATGGGAAGAGACTTGTTTGTTTAGAAAAATTATTTTTATTAATTGATAAGAATTGATCCCTTCATGGTGATTCTTCGTTACCTGTGCATATCACATCTTTATTGGGGTTGGGGTGGGTGAATTATCTTTAGTTGGTCTAGTTTATTAAATAAGACATTAGAAAATATTCAATATTTAGATCAACGTCTGATAACTCCTCAGATACAATATAAATAATATGTGGATTAGTGGCATCATATTAAGGATATTTTTTTCCATTGTATGGGTTTTATTTAAATTTTCTCTTCTATTGGGTCATCTTCAACAAAAAATTGTTGAAATATTTTCTCCATGATATATTTGACCATTAGAGGTCACTTCGCGGTTCATATATGTTTCTTATCAGTTAGAATTTATAGTTTAGTTTATATATATTAAATTTGTTGTCAACATATCTCATCTCAAAATTATCACCCCAATCTTACTCATTTTCTGAGTTGGTATGAAATTGAGTTACAATTATATGTAACTATTCTCTAGAATCATATTTAGAACATTGACTATCATGTGAATGCCTTTCACGGAATGTCAAACCCATTGGACATGGTATTATGGAAACACATATCATATTTTCATGAGATGTGATAATGTGAGTCAATTATGAGGGATCAGTATCCTCATCTTTGTATAAATATTACACCATCCACATGTCTTCTCAGGGTCACAAAGTCATTATGGTTGTGAGTTTCTAAAATACAATTACCGATATATCATCTATGACAATATCCTCATCATTATTTTTGTTTTCTCACTGTCTATATTGGTCCATGATATAATTAGAGTGATAAATATAACAATGATGTCATTGATTTGTTTGAAACATAACATTAACTAGATTTTTATCCAGGCTATATAATGATTTCATGTCGTGTAACTAGGCTTCACATTATGTAAGTGTTTATAATTGTATGTTGTGAATGTATCCTTGATGATAATTGATACATTATTTGAAGAATTTTTCATGTCATGATTGTTTTAAATAACAGATTATAATCCAATGTGATAGAATATTTGGTGTATGCGAGAATTTGACTATTACACATCATGTAAAGGGGTAACATTACGTGTAACGACAAATGTATATTTTTTCAAAATGAGTTCCTGACCAAGGGAAATTATCTGGTGATTTGGGGAGAATTATCATATTCTATAATGACATGATCAATGTTCAAACCTCATTTCAACTGTAGTTCATTTCTCCGTGTGATTCACCATTATTCTTCTTCATTTTATTTGAGTGCATTACAAACCTTGGTATGTGTTACCAGATCCTTTGGGCTATGATGTTGTTTCTTCATGAAATCATTTAGATCTATTATGTGACCTCATTTCTATAGTCAATTTCATTATTGGTCACTGTCTGATGGGAATTTTTTCTTGAGGTATTTGGGATTCCTCCTATCCTCCATCCCCATGTTTCCTAGGTTGGACCAATCTTCTGATGTGGATTTGATTCAAGAACCATCATAGGTGTATTTGGGTTTTCATTGATGGTGGATCCCAATATTGGAGTCTGTGAACTGTGTTTCAAGGTATGTTGTTCTATATGTAGTATATGTTGACAAACTATATTATTTCTACTTTATAAATTAGTTTTTTCAAATATTTTTCTTAATTGATTTTTGTTTGATAAAAAGGGATTTTGAGAAAAAGTTATTTCCATTGATTTTTAATAAAAGGAAATAAAATTAAAATTTTCAAATATTTTAAATGGATTGGTGAAATGCTTTTGACATTATTTTTGAAACATTTAGATGATTTTGAAGATGATCACATGGTTTTCCTTGGGGACTAGGTGAAGGGTTTAGCTTGAGGCCATCATTCTTTTTGGGGATTCTCGTTCTAGGGTGTGTCTATAGTTCTATTGTATAGATAATTAAATGTATGAATATACGTGATGTTGGGATTTCACATTCTATGTTGTATTTATAGTCATATAGTGCAGATCATTGGATTTAACTACCATAGTCCACAGTTCATTGCTTTTTGGTACGAGTTTTATGTTTCATGGCCATTTATATTCCATGGTATTTTGGTTCCTATGCTCCTACTATTATTTTTTCATAAATTTCTTTTTACAATTTTATATTTGATAATATTATTGACCTTTATGAAAGATGATCTACATAATTGTAATTTTAATTTCATAAACCTAATTTTGTGTTAGAACTATGATAAAAGGGGAATCATTATGAGGTTTTCTATAAAAGGTATTTATTTCTTATCATTTCTTATTTCATTTAAAAGGATAATACATTAATTGTAATGAATAGAAATTATATGAGAATCCTAGGTGGGATCCTATTGATCTTAGTAGCTCACATCCTATACACCTATTCTGTAGTGCATAGACCCTTATATGTCTTCAAATGCTGGGAAAGGAAAGGAACCAAAGTTAGGAGATAAGGATTCATGTCAGTTTAGTTGGGTAAATGGTGGTGAGATGGAGGGAGTTCCTCAATACCATCACAAGGGGTCTCTATTTGGTTTTTTTCCATTGTAGATTGACTTGTCTATTGGTCTTTGGGATAATTTTACTATTATTTTTTTATATTGTATTTGTTAAATTTGTGGAATATATCAATTCAATTTATACTATTTATTCATTCCATGTGTGTATATCTTCCATGTGTTCTGTTTTATAAGCTATAATTTTTCATCTTGTTTGTCGTTCGATGCTCAGGTTCTTATTGGTATCCCATGGGGATCCATAACTTCCCTCATATTTGTGAGGTATTAGTTTAAGTGATAGGACTGAGAGAAACCCAGGCCCGTTTGATATAATTAACTATTTAAGAACCCAAAAAAACCGGTTTTAGAAAACATTCATAACGGTTACAATTTTTTAAAATAAATAACATTCCAATGTCTTTTATTATTTCATCATAGCATTAAGCTTTTAAAAAGTGTAGTATTCATTCCATGATTTTCATCATAACCATAAACCTTCAAGATAAAGAATATAGACTGGGTCATTGGATAATAACCGAATTAATGCATATGTTATGTTAAGGATTATTATCATTGATGAATTCAAATATAATTCAATAATTTTAAAAATTGTGTTATGGAAAATATATATAACCTATAAATAATATCCAGGAATCATTCGTTGCAATTTTACTATTGAATAATATATAATGAATTATACCCCATAGTCCATAAGAATTTATTACCCTTGTTAAAATATATAATAATTTGAAATTAAAATAATACATGAAATCATAATTTACATAGTGTGTTATATTTGATAATTCAATTAATGGTAATAGATAATCACCGTATCTTATTTCAAAAACACATCATTGTATTATAGTAAAGATAAAACATAAGAAACGAGACTTCCTAGATGATCAGTAAGGGTAATTTTACATCAGAAACTATTGTTAATAAATAATTTTAATCCATATTGAAAAGTAAATAATTGAAACACATTCCCTTTAATTAATAAACTGATCATAATATAGATGAAATCAAATATGATAAAATAATTCACTCTATATTATATTTTCGGGTTGCAAATTATACATGGTCATTTAAACTAATTGAATAATCACATGGACATCGATAAGTGATCTCATAATGAGGGATTATATAGTTTCATATGTCTAAAACATACTCTCATGACCATTAAAAATATAGTTTAAATATGTTTGTATAAAATTGATAGAATTTTTCAATATATTTTTCTCATGATAACAATGGTTACATCAAGGTGCTATCTATAACTAGTCCCCACCCATCACATACTATTTCTTGTTCATTTAAGCTATATATTGGGTGATATATATCCAACCTAAATGTTCATATTAAAAAAACAAGAATACAAAATGTTCATATATTAAATAATAAAATAAAAAGAATCATAATCCATTCGGATTAATATGGTGAATGTTATTAAAATAATACATCCTTAGTAAAAAAATAATATGACATCAATGGAATGAATAGTTATGGCTTCGGTAAAAAAAATAGTTTATTGTATGTATAATAATGTTTTTTTCAATTATTAATATAAATAAAATAATAATGTCATAAAAAACATTTTTTGGAAAAAAATTCAGTTTAAAAATTTTTTTTTAGAAAATGTTAAGAAAATATTTTTAATATACCTATCTTTGAAATTATCCTTTATTAAATTTATTTAGTTTACCTAAAAAATGAGTTATCATGATAGAATAGTATTTTGTTCATGTATTAAAAACTAAGAATTTTTTTTCTATTTTTTGGTTGAAGCTATATGGTCCATGTTTTCAGAAAGAAATGATGATTCCATTCTGAAAAGAATGTAAAATGTCAGAATAGTTAAAATTTACATTATCAAATCATTTTCAAAACAGAAAATAACAGTTATTTATTTATAAAACATGAAACTGGATTAAATACATTTTCTAACAAATATAAAAATATTGTATCATTTTCTTAAAAAATATCAATAAATAATATAATTACTTCTTATTTGGAAAATCGTACTAATACCTGATAATTTCATTAATAACCACAGTTAATTGATATATTATTATTATTATTATGAGAATACAGAATAATTTTCCCAAGGGTGATGTAAACATAAATAATCTTGAATAATGTGAGATTATAACGTAAACTATAACCACTTTTGTAACTTCGGAATCGTAAGACCCATAAATGTATTAACATTAATTGAATATGAAAATTACATTAATATAAATATTTTAATGGTATAAAATTAATTTGTGGATTATATAGACTATATAAAAATAATATGTTATGAATATGTCATATGTCTCATAGATGTAAAACCAAGACGAGAAACACTCACTTGAGGTTCGACTCCATATGTACATGTATGGTAATCCTATATAATAATTATATTTTTATTATAAATATATTATTGAAACATAATTATATAAAAAACACCATATATGATCATGTTATATAAAATACCAGTCTATTTTTAATAATATTTCAATATTTTAAACGTTTTATGTGTTAGTTTCCTCATTTTTACATATGTGTTCTGTCATGAATGTCATTCTTATTTTACATGGGATCTATTTACATAATAACTAAAATGATATTAATTTGATAAATATTATTTTTATCCCAACTAACATCCTTATAAGTTTTTCAACAAAATGACATAAAAATGATTCAAAATGTTATGGTGTGATGGTTGGACATATATACATAGGTATGATGATATATTTTCCATAATGGGTTAATGGATGGGGAAGATTAACATATATAAATTTTACATAACAAATTTAATGTCATATATACAACATATATTCGTCACATATATCTTTATTACATTTCATTTAGGGGTTAACTGAAAAAAGCAGCATTGAATTTTTAGGTGATAGTCAGCCACACACACATGAAATACAATAATTTTTAAAGAGAAAGGATATAAAGATGTTATTTCATGAACCATCTCTCAGGGCCCATGTCATGACTACCCCATGCTCGCCTTCCATAGGCTAGGGGATGGTGACTAGCACAAGAAAGGAATGTCCCTAAAATATGGAAGGAATTGCCTTTAAACCGGTAAACACACCCAACTAAGCACAGATCCAGATACGTGCACAAACTAACATGTATATTAAAAATTTTGTGTACTGTACATAATGGGGTATTGAATTCAATCCCATCTAGAAAGAACAAGTAAAACTGAAAACATCTCCTTTGAACACCAGCCAAGGATCCTACCTGGAAGGTTGGTATTGCTCTTGTACAGTCGTATTTGTGGATAGTCTCGTCTAATGTCCAACTCCAAGAAGCATCAAGTCATGGTACCCTTGTCCTCAGTTAGTGTTGTATATTTTTTGCACAAGACACATCATGGTGCAGGCGATGCCCATGCAGGTGTGAGTATAACGATACTCAATACGGACCTAAAGTCCCCCAAAGGTCTCTACGAATCAACAAATGATAAACAACAGAGCAATACTGAAATCACCATGAACAAAAACAATAGATGACCCTATATAGGTATATGACCATACATATAGTTAAGTTATCAAGTATAACCATCTCATTCAAGAGGTAAAAAATGGCCCAAATCTTTAGCCAAAATCACAACTATTCCACAAAGGAAAGAATACCACAATGGTAACACCACAAAGGTATGTACCATATAGGTAATGCCATAGAGACGAATACCACAAAGGTATCACCATGAAGGTAAGTACCACAAAGTTACTCAACACGAAATATTACCATTATGGTATTACCACGAAGGTATGTTCCACAATGTTATGCTAAACAGAAGAATACCACAATGTTAAAGACTTAGTTCAGACCAGGTATAACATATGTATGAAAGTGTTGATGATTAGTTGTATTTCAAGACAATATTACTTCGCCGAGAAGATTTGATTTTAACCCACATTGGATCTAAGATGACCAACATAGGATCTAAATGAAAATCCACACAAAATCTTGTGAT
Organism: Viscum album; assembly: GCA_963277665.1. Lineage (NCBI taxonomy): Eukaryota > Viridiplantae > Streptophyta > Magnoliopsida > Santalales > Viscaceae > Viscum > Viscum album. The sequence continues at coordinate 142,572,404 of OY728133.1, read as the reverse complement.
GACCCACACAAGATCGATATGCGCAGAACTGCACATGATTGCTGAGCGCTATCCCACACAGGATCCGATGATGACCCACATTGGTTATGAAGAATCATCATGTACAGCCATCCATAGGGTTTCCACAATAAGCATTCCTTATTCAGAGAGGTCATTCTCATCATGCCATCAGTCGATACCTCATCTTCCACGAAGTTACACGATAAAGAATCCCAAAGGTCTGCCACATGATAAATAACCCAACTCGATAGATGCTACATCAATTGGAAGCCACATCTATATGTTATTTTCCTTTTAGCCCTGAGGGCCCGGTTGGATTCATATTCAATCCAAATCAACCATACTCTACAATTATTCAAAACTCAAGTGGATAAAAAAAATGGACCATCCTGATCCAAGGATTCTAAAACCATGGAATGTTCATCAAACGGATGCCTGGTTCTCATTATTTTTCCACATAGGTGTATCTTGTTCTAGATGGGCCCATTTCTGGTCCGACCTAGGAAACTCCACACCTTTTCCACACTCTTGTGTGGCTCCCATGAATTCACAACCTCAATCTTTTCTGGATCCACATCATCTCCAACCTATGAGATGAGTTGTCCCAGAAAGTGAACTTATCAGATCCAGAACTAGAACATTGAGTTCTTACCATAAAGATGGTTCTCTCGGAGTGTGTCCAGAACTATCTACAGATGATAGGCATGCTAATTCACTATAGGTGAGTATATCTAGATGTCGTCGATGAAGAATACTACCCGGAGATCAGGGTATGGAAGGATGATCTTGTTCATGAGTCCCACGAATAATTTTGGGGCGTTGGTCACACCGAATGGAATATCCAAGAACTCATAGTGGACATACCTACATATGAAGTCCGTATTCTATATATCCTTGTCTCACACACTGATTTACTGATAACATGATCTGATGTGTTTCTTCAAAAACCACAGTGACCCCTTCAGGTCATCAAATAGATCATCAATCCTTGGATGTGGGTACTTGTTCTTCAGGGTCATCTGGTTTAGGTGTGATAATCCACCTCTCTACAAGGAGGGAGACCCAGCAAATCATCAGGAAAAACATCAGTGTACTGGTCCACCACTAAAGGATATCTCAGTCTCTCAACATCAAATGCTCTTAGGGTATGGTTCACCAGCAGATGTGTGATCAGCTACACCCTCCTCCAGGTATGTCCATCATGTGATGCAAAGGTTCCCTTCTTGCTGGTGAAGGAAAAACAGGTACCATCCTTGCCGAAACACCTCACACATCACCAAATATATTCGATCTGAACATGGAATTTAGATAACCATTCGATACCCAAGACGGTGTCGTAAGGGCTTGATGCCACTACTAGAACATCCCAGTCGAAGTTATTACCTCCTAGATTATTCTCACACTACCAGCACCAGTTTGTAATCATCTAATCCTCTCATGTCTGATTCCCTAGCATTAAGGATCGAGCCAACGGCTCCACTAGAATCTCCGAGCTCTGAATGAGTGTCATGGAAATGAAAGAGTAATTGGAAACTGTGTCTATAAGTACAACAACTAAGGTGAAGTAGAAACAGATCATACCTCTTATCTTCCCCATAAATCCCTGGTCTTAGGTCCCAGTTTAGTGGAACTGAGCTCATCCTTGTCCACCTTCTCCATGTGGTCGGAGTGGACCACTTGGAGTTGGTGTTAGTAGAACCTTGTATCGCCACCCACCACATGAAGCATGACCAACTCCTCTGCCATATCGTACTCCTACTTGCTGACCTCCTTGACTGAATATTTGACTCTTCCAAGGTGGTCCTTCGACCGTCTGTTGGATGTCTGTAAGGTGGTTTTGGAAGTTGTGTTCCATATGAACCTACCAAACACATGAGTAACACTACATTTTCCTCGCATGTCATGCTCTGTCTTGAGAGCCTCACACAAAAAACCTTGTATCTTTTGGTCGTCCACCAATATTTCTATTTAACATGGACCTATGCATCATCTATTAGCTTCCAGCTATAGCAGACTCTGATACATGACGTCCGGTGGTGGGTCTCGATGTTGGTAACTTCTCAGCAAGTAAGTTCTCCACTAAGAGTGATCGCTTTTATACCCCTGCATGTGTCTGGATGCTGAGAGAAATCATCGAGTATGGGATCGAGATACTACCATGAAGAATATCCTATCTCTATTTATCGATATATTATGGTCATTTATGAGTAACGAGAGATATGTATAGAGCTTCATGATATGTTACATCATGGTTTTTTTTGGAACAGTGTGTCCTTGTGGGGTTCACCAGTTTGGTTACTAAATAAGGCTGATGGAATTTTGTGGTTGTGTATCCATTATCATCACTTAAACAAAGTGATATTGAATAATATTTATCTTCTTCCATGGAATGGTGATTTATTCAATCAATTAAAAGGTGACTTCTGGTTCTCAAATATTTAATTAAGGTTAGGATATCATCAGATGCTTCTGAAGTATAAGGATATCCCAATGACCAATTTTCATTGTCGTTATGGGGATTATGGGTTTGTTGTAATGTCATTCGATGTGATGAATTCTCAAGATGCATTCATGGGATTTATGAACATGGTGTTCCATGACTTCCTGGATAATTTCATGGTGGTTTTTATCTTTTAAATCATTTTATATTCCATGTCTGAAGAGGATCATGCAGATAATCTACACACCATTTTGGGAGTTCCATGACAACGTTAATTTTTTGGGAAGTTATCGAAGAGTGAGTTTTGAGCATGAGAAGTCTGTTTCATGGGGAATGTTATGTCCCAGAAGGGAGTATATGTGAATCCATTGATGATAGATGGAGTTTTTTCTTTGGGAAACACCAAAGACATTGATAGAGGTGTGATGTTTCCATGGACTTTCATCCCACTATAGGAGGATCATAGTTGATTTCTATTAGGTTGTGAAAACATTGAATGTATTGCCCATGAATGATCAGGCATTCATGTGAACTAATCAATTTCAGGCTTCTTTTGAGAATCTAAATGATAATTTTGTACGTGCTCCATATCATTTTTCCAACATAGGGAGATTAGATTGTTTTTTTGTGATGTGTCACATTTGGGGTTAGGTTGTGATCTGATCCAGTAGAGATCATTTGTTTCTTATGGGTCACGACAGTCTCATCCCCCTGAACGTGACTTTTATACTCATTTTCTAGAGTTTGTATCCATGATGTTTTCTCTGATGTTGTGGATACATTACCTCATTGGGGAGTTCATTGTGGTTTTTAACATTCATAAGAGTGTGAGGTATGTTTTCCTCTATGGTGACATGAACATATGGAAGTGTCATTAAATAGAGTTCATATAGGAATACGACTTTGAAATATTGCATAACCATAAAAATGAGAATTATGTAGCTGATAAGTTACGAAGGATGTTACAATGTGATTTATTGTGTGAATCTAGTGATTCCTGGAATGATATAGAAGAACATTCAACATTTCATTTGGTCTTGGGAGATGTTGGGGTAGAGATTGTCCTTTTCATATAAGGATACAATCATCTCTTTTTCAATAGGAGTCAGTGTCCTAGTTGGATTATCTAGAGGTGGATGTATAGAGAGATCGAGTTGTTTGTCGTGTGGCCCCTGATGGTTCACCTGAGGATGAACAACACATAGTGTTTTATCACAGAAACATATTTGTTGCTTCCGTGATGCACAATATAGTTCTCAGAGAGTTCTATAGTTTACCATAAGCGGTGCATCCAGGTGTGACAAAGTTTTACCGAGCCTTGAGGAGTTATTTTTGGTGGCATCGGTTGAAGCGTGCATTCGCGGAGTTTGTGTCACGATGTTTTATCATCATTAAGGACATCTATGAGAATCGTGTCCCTGTTGTTTTTCTACAGTGATTAGATATTCATTAGTGGATGTTGGATGTCATCTCAATGGACATTGTTACTAGTTTACCTCGTGCTAAGGGAGGACAATATTCTATTTGGGTTATAGTGGACCATTTAACAAAGTCATTCATCTTTATAGTAATCAAGGAGTTATGCTCAGTTGATGATTTGTCATGAAAGTGTTCGGAAGAGGTAGTGATACTCCACAGAGTCCTGAGGATGATCATTTATGATCATGATCCTCATTTTACCTCTTGGGTGTGGAGAGATATCTAGAATGCTTTTGGTTCTTCCCTATGCCTTAGGATTGCTTTTCTGCCACAACAAGATGGTTAGATAGAGCAGCCTATCTAGAATCTTTAAGATATGTTATGATCTTATATCGTAGATTTGGAGGTTACTTTATAATTTTATTACACTTATTCGTTTTCTCTTATAGAAATATTTTCATCCCCCGCTGGTATGGTGTCATTGAAGACTTTTATGGCCAACCATTCTATTATATGATGTGTTGGACTAGGGTCAGAGAGTCATTAATTCACAGACCAAAATTAGAACAGAATACAAAAGAGATGGTTCATGTGTTTCTTGAGAGAATGACGACAACACAAGATCTTCAGAAATCATATGTTGATCAATGAAGGAGACCTTTGGAGTTTGATTTTTGTGATCACCTATTTCTAAAGGTGACTCCCTGTCGTGGGCAGCAATGATTTGGTTGTGGAAGACTGATTTTTCCCTAGTTTGATGGTACTTTTGAGGTATCAACTCGTGTTGGATATGTGGCATATCAGATTGATCATCCCCCATAGCTGAGCCATATAAATGATGTTTAAATCTATCATAGCACTGTCATAATCTTTATGATGGCTCACACATCATTGACTTTAGTGATATTGAGTATGAATATGGTGAGAACTCTAAGGATATAACGTTAGAGATCTCGGACCACAAGTATAATTTGATGTGTGGTATTTCTATTCCTTTGGTTTGTGTTTTATGGAGACAGGGTAGTGTCAAGGACAGTACATGGGAGTGGGATTCTGATATTCTTCTCCCGTACCAAATAATGTTTTATGTTTTTGTTCTGATTTATTCTTTGATTCTTTGATTTATATACCATTGATGTGATATTATTCCTGACTTTTTTGGATATGGAATGATCATTCCATTTTCATAAGATTTCTGTGATTTATATGAATGTGTGGGGATGGGAGGACCTGAATCCTAATCAGGGATCATTAATTTGGATGTGATTTAACTCTTGTGAGTGAGTGTGTATTGCTCAAAACAGATATTATACTGACATGTAATAAGTAACTCCCAATCCCATGTGTTGGGATAGTGTGATATTTGTGGATGGTGTAGATTTTTTATTGTGATAACTATTAGGGGGGGGGGTTCACGGATATCGAGGTTTTGTTCCAGATTTCGAACAACTTAGGGTCGTTTTCACCTATGCGATATCGTATGGGGTGGCTGTTCATACAACTATATTAATCTAGGTTGGTTTTGAATTCACATGGACGCGAATATTTTGAGAGGTATCAAACGTAATGGCCCTATCCTCTCAATTCCATTACATTGCTGAAAATATGGTGACAGATCTGTTTTGGGAGGTCATGGTGACTTATTCCCAAAACGTTGCCTAATATCTAGTTCAAGAACAATGTTTCCAGAATGTTTGGCTATTTCAAAAAGTTTACTTCCAACAACAACCTTTTATCCATTTTAAAATTTGTATTTCATGAATAGTGTTTCCAACACAGTATGCAATTTCTAATAGCTGCCTTCCAACATCTACCTTTTTCCTTTTCCAAATTTCTAGTTTAGGAATAGTGTTTCTACAATATTAGTCTTTTTTCAATAGCATCCTTCTAACAATGGAATTTTTACTTTTCCAATTTTATTGTTAACTAATAGTGTTTTTCTAGAAGTGTAGGCTATTTCAAACAGGAACCTTCTAACAATAGCCTTCTAACGTCATACTTTGTCCTTTTCCAAATTTCTTGTTCATGAACAATGTTTATAGCTCACTAAAGTTTCGACCAATTGATGTTTCATTTTTCATAAAATTAATTTAAAGCCTCGTTTTTTGGACTCTAAGGACAATTTAAAAGTCATAAATCCTATATTATTTTTCCTATGGATTTGGAGGCTTTTAATTGATCAAACAATGTGTTTTAATGCGATCCTCTTTCAATGAAAAATTCTACATAACTTAAACTGATACTCTATTAAAAATTCTTATAGGATGATATATTTTCTTTCCCTATTCTTACACTTTCTTCTATAGTGTGAGATTATCAAACATTTATTTATTCCCAATGGACTTGTGTGTTCGATCATTAATCCTTTGATCATTTCATCCATGACTTTTCTTCCTGCTTCATGTGTAACCCCATTATGTTGTAAGTAGCAAGTGTCGATCCTTCATAAATAGATGGTGTCATCTACCTCTATTTTTATTATTTCTTCAATCCTTATCCACCTATTTATCCATTACATGCTATTTCATTTGATATCCATGCTTATAATGGGGTTTTCATGGCTGGCGGATGGTGTGGCCGTGCTATGACATCCTCTGGTGGATACAGTTGTCATGAGGGAGGAGATTGTTGTCCGTTGTATGGATCCTTCTCATATAAAGAACATCATGAACCATTTGAGGTAGGGGATTCATTTAATCATGATTCTTTTATGTGAAAATGTATTATATATTGATTTAGACTATTGGATCACAATTGTATATGAATAATAAACATTTGAGTCATATAAATAAATTGATATCGATCAAATGTCATTGCCTCTTGTTTTGTTTGATAGTGTGATATCTATTATTTATTTTTATAGATATTTGTTCATGGTGTAAATTCATAAATAATTTAAATCAATAGTTAATTTAGAAGTGTTTGGATAAAGTTAACGAGATAGGTAAATGAATCTGTTTGTTTTTGTTTTTGAAATTTGGTGTTAATAAAATTGTTGCAGTAATCATGTTTAATCATTATGTGATAGCAATGATATCTTGTTGTTTTGGTTACCCATAGTTTGAACCTACATATAATAAATCAATTATTTTTAGATGGATTAATGAACTAGTTGTTTTTTTAAAATTACAATGACTCATAGTTTATTAAGTTACGCTATTAGTTGTAAATTTCAAGAACCTTATGATTGGAGTTGCAATAGATCATTGTGTTTGATGGTAGGATGCCTTGTTTATGGGACATGAGCACAATTGATATGATTTTGGTTTTCCCACTTCTTATATTGTGATTTCTGGGGGTACGGAGGCCTTTTGGTTGTTGTTGAATATGATTCCTAGAGTGGCTAAATGGACGAATTTATGCGTGAGGGTGTTAGGAGGACACCTGAAACAATGGAATAGGTTGGATGTGAATGCTTGGATACATGTTTTTTCTTGTTGTTTGTTTATCTTACATACATTACCCACTACTCAGGGTAGCTGGTTTACTTACCCTCCTTCAAAAGGGGGTGATGATGAGTTGGGTACTCCACATGCTTTCTGTGTTTACCTTCCTATGGGAGGATGGGTCTACTCTCTTTCTATAGGTAGAAAAGACTCGACAGGTAGTTCATATACTCACTGTTTTGAGACCCCTTGTGATTTTTAGCATTGAATTAATATTCTAGAATGCCTATGAATATGGTAAATTATTAATGTTGCCAATTAGTGATTGAATAAATGATGTAAACCCAAGGAGTTGGAGCTTACTGGGATGCATTGATGAGCTTGCAATTTAATGGAACATTGGACTTAGGGTGTGATTCTAATTAAATATAATTTGGAAATTGATAATAGTTAATTAATTTTTAATTAATTAATGACTGAAAAGTAGAAATGATAAAAATTGAATAATGGAATGTAATCAAGAAATTTAAATTGTTGCGTGCTTGTAGGATACACATACTTTGATGTGGCAGCCGAGAGTCCAAGTGAAGTTAGATGTAGTTGAGTCGATGACTAGGTTATTCACATATTGTGGTTGTGAGATATAGAATATTCTATACATTTTGTGTTTCTATACATTACTCCACCCCATCAGATAAGAGAACTAACACCATTGTGATTCAGAGCCCTAGGTGTGTTTTCCCCAAAATTCTGGTGGGAGGATGTACAACACACTACCCACATTGTCCCTACTCTCATCTCGTGGTAGTTACATATGCTGGTTGGAATAATGGTTAGTTTTCCGTATATATCTGTATAGAGAGATATAATGGCTTGTAGTTATTCACACACATATATTCTGGATATAGTTTTATAACTACTATAGGTGTAACATGTAGATGCTGTGATTGTTTGAGGATCCTTACTCAGTGTTTGGGCTGTAATGGTATTTGGATTAATGCCCGATGTGTGATACAAATTATGTGTGTTGTGGCGGCACCCAGAAACTACCTGGTTACCTTGCTTTTGTGGACTTCGTGGTTATGTTGCACTTTTTGAATGATATGGTTCTTCATCTAGGATTCTATGGGAATGCTTTTTTATAGAGATAGTTGATTCAGACATGTGACTTTGGTGCAATGTGGCAGACTAGTAGAGAAGTTGTAGTAGGGAACCCTTAGTATTCATTATTATATTTTATACTCTTTTAAGCGATAGACGGTGAGAGTATACATGGTGAGGCTGGGAATATAGTATAATAGTTTTGGTGATTAGTATGTTCCACTTGTTGTTCATTGTGGCTTAGCTACTTCTCATTAATTTTGCACGACATGCTCTAAAAAGGATCCTATAGAGCATACTATTATTCTCACCCTATCAATATAAAATCTTTTTAGGTCACATGGAATTGGATGGAGATCAAGATGGTTTCTGTAAATTTGGGGTTATTGGAGCTATTCAGGCTTGTGGTTGTGGGTGTTTTTACATCGTTTTGGTACTTGCTATTTTTTCGATCAGTTGTAGTAGTTTTCTATGACATTACATATCTGTAATTGGGATTTTTTTTATATTGTTGTCTCTGTTGGAGTTGGTTGGTGTCCGTTTATCTATATCATTAGCCTATGTTCTCTGAGAGGGTAATGCCCCCCATTTGTGGGATTATTATACCCTCGGTGCTAGTCACCAGCTTGGCACCTACTAGTGGTGGGACATAGGGGGTAATTATATCTCTTCTCAAATTTCCGAACCAGGAGGGGTACACCTTTTGGGGAGTGTGTCATGATAGTAATACCCATTATTGATATAGTTCATAATTTCCAAGGGGAAACCTATATTATTTTTCCAAAAAAAATTCATGAGGTATATCAATATTTTAAGGGTCTCTCTATAAATAGAAACCATACATCACATTACAGGTCCAGACTATTCATTTGGGACTTCTTCCCCTAATGTAAACACCTAAGGGATATTTTAATCTACGAGGCTTACATTTTGTATCATTCATTTAACTAAATATTATATAAGTACTTTTCCTAGAAAATATTCACTTAATCTAATAATTTTTTATCGTAAAGTGATATAGTAAATATTTTTTTCCAAGATTAACATATTGATAAAAGTGGTGACCTTAATAGATTGTTTTTATATTAATTAAAATTACATACCATTTACCAAGTATATATTTTATCACACTTACTATTCAATATTCCTATAAATAAAAGGACTTATTTTTAAACTATATTTTCCTAATTCCAAATATAGAATCAAATTTATCAAATTTATTACCTATAAGTGGTAGATATTTATTTTTATATTATCAAAGAAAAGCATGATTAAATTATATTTGTAGAAAATTATATATTTATTCGCGACATTAGATTTATTATTTTCCCATTTATAGAAAAACTATAAAATTAACATAATAAATGTATCAGAGTATTTAATATACAAATTTATTTAAATTTATTCACCAATAAAGATCAATTTAATTTAAAATGAAAAAACACATTTCACAAATAAATATATATATTCAAAAAATATTTACGTATAAGAAAACTAATTGAAAAAAAATGAAACCATTGAACATAATTTCATTAGTTAAAACATAATATAAATAAATTATATTTAAAACCATAATAAAATATATTAATAATCTTTAAAAAATAAATTTCAAAAAATGTATGTTTATATATTTATTGCAAAATAAATATTTTTAAGAAACTCATAAAGTCACCATATACTAATTTTTATATGATGATTTATAAAATGTAATTACATTTAAAATAATTGTTTTTTGACAAAAAATTATATTTTAAATTGTATAATAATAAATTAAAAAAAGATATTATGGACTAGTATCATTTGAGAATAATATAACATTACTGAGAAATTTTATTTCAAATTTACTGTTAATTATTTATAATTTTCTTTAGTAGGGTTTCTATATATATATTATAATTTTTTTTTCTATTTGAATAATCAAATTCAATGGAATGGTAATAATTTTCATATACAATATATTATTTTTCATTTAATTTCATTATTTTGGGTTTATTCACTATTGAACATAACGATCTTCATATCAAATATATAGGTGTTAAACTAATTTATAATGGATGTGTAATGCTATAGGTGAATATTTATAAGGTTAATTCTCAATTTATAAATGAATAAAAATTGTAGAACTATGGTGTGTATGGGTAAGTCATTATTAATAGATTATTCAGGTGATTAATCATTGATGAACTGTGAATTATTATTGTGTTAGGGTTTAATATAAAATAAGAAATAATAATTAACATTCAAGGATAAATTATTAACCATATTTCACTAAATAAATTTATTTTTTTTAAATTATCTAAGAGATTTAAGGTTTAATAAATTATATTATTATTATTAATTTTTTAAATTTTAACAATTTAATTTGTTTTATGATACTTTGGAATGTGTTATAAAATAACAAAATATGTGGACATTCTCAAGTCAATGACTCATTGATGAACTATAACATTGATTTCAAAAAACACTGGGTAAGAAGTTTCGTACAATGTAGTGGATTTGTATCTTATTTTTAACCTGATAAGGAATTATATGATGATATTTACTAAAACATGTTGTGTTCGACCACATGTGTGTGTATTTTGTTTTCTTCTTACATGCATGATATGCTTTTTATTCATTAATTTATAATTACTTATTTCAATCTATTATACATTTTATATATTGTAATTTATTCAATGTGTATTACCAAATTAATAGGTGATCCTATATAGACAGGGTGGTAATATAAGGGGTTGATATTTATATTTTCCATATTATATGATGAAAGAACCGTAATAGAATATGGGACATGTTTCCTATGTATGGCCTATCACGGGGCATGTTGATCTATGTTATTTGAATGCTGAGTTGAAAATGTACCGTTATGTTCTATGAGACAAGTCATAGGAGGAAACAATGAAGAATTATAGAAGTTAATTTTATGAACTATAGACATAGGGCCTATAAAAATTATTCACCTCATAATATTATATCATTATTTTTATCACGCTATCGTGTACAAACATATGATTTCGTAGCTAGAGAGAAAATATGTATTAAATTGTGTTTTAGAGGAATGTTTATTCCAAATATGATCTGTATAAATTATTTTCAGGGTTATTACATATTTTATTATAATTTTATGACCTCGTATTTCTGTGTATAGATTGTATGGATGCATTAATGTGGTCATACTAAGTATTATTACATCATCATTTTTGAAAATTTTGATATATATATGAATCCATATTATATATTGATCCATATAATGGAATGTGTCGCAAAGAATTTAGTTGGGATGATGAGTGTGGATTTTGGTGCTGTAAAAGTGCATAATAAGGATGATATTATGGTTAATTTATTTATTTACCAACAATTTCACTTACTCTAGTTTGTAATTCCACAATGGTAGCATGGATATTTATTTATTCAAATGAAATACCCCTAATATTATTCTTCATAATCATATTTTAATAAAACATAATATCTTCTATTAATTAATATTTATGAAAATATATGATAATATGGTTATATTCTCCACAATCTCAAATTTTAACCCTCATTACATGTCCATAAATTCATGCATAATTTGAGGCACTAGTATGGTCTAGTTGAACTCAGACTCAAGAATAGTGTGTTAGGACATGGTTGAAAAATTATTTTTATAGAACATTTTTTATATTTTTATTTTGACTAACCTATAAAATGACAAGAAGGGGATATCTATATGGGACTCTGTTAGGATATTTTCTATGTGCCTGAAAATTTCATGAGTATTGGTCCTCCAAGTTAATGATGATGTGATTCCTCTTATATTATTGTCATATTTTTAAATTTTTCAAATGAAATGTTAATTCATATATAATCACATGGTATATATATATATATACCTTTTATTGTTTTACATAAATGTTTTTTATTTATATACTGGTATTGAAGAAATCTATTCAAGTAAATCACATTTTCATTGATTGTGTTATATATCTATATTAGAAATAAATAGTTCATATTTTCCATTTTATTATGTTTTATATATGTCTCATGTAAATTGATATAGATCTCAGTATGTTATTAGTGTAATGTACAATGCATTTTGGGAATAATCTTTGAGATCCTTTTTTGAACTCATATATTCTCTATGATCCCTCTTAATTGATGATTTGTTTTATTCAGATTTTATGTATGTTGACCCAATTAATCTATAATTGTCTTCCTGGTGGAGAATCCCATGATTCTCCCATGAGGGTGGATATTAAAATTTTATCTTTAATCATATAATTGAATAATCATGTATATGCTCCATTTGTATTGGAAATTGAACCCCCCTATAATGAGTTTTGTAACTTGTGCATGTCAAATGTGAGGGATTTTCCATGATTGTAGTAAGATGTTATCTAGAAATAAAATTATATATCCCTCCCTCATTATAGCACATCATAGTCCCATAACATTCAAAGGAAATTATAATGTACAATTATAGTATCTTTGATATAGTAGGGACATATGAGGATCAAAGAGTATATATTTTCACCATTATGTAGTGTAGAACTCCAAGAAAAATGTATGATATTATGATTCAAGATTAAAATAGGGAGGGTATAAATTGGTTGAAATTCAATGGCTATTTCATATAGAAGTTATTTTTTGGTATAATGATGTTGTACTAATGAAATAAGTTCAAGGATATTCATTGTAAGATGATAATTGTTTCATTTTAAATGGTTTATATCATGTAGATAATATACATTAATCCCATCTTAGATTATGATCATGTGATAAAATCCTAGACATTTCTTATTTATCATTGATATGATTTTAGAACCACACATTTTTTTCATCCTAATGATATATGAAAAGGTTCTCAGAAACACCTTGTTGTTATTTAATGGAAAACATGAGCATATATCCATCTGTCCTCTTCCAAGAATCATTGGAAGTCCAAGGGATAAATCCACTAGTGGGAATATGAAGGTAGATGATTCATTCTAGTGAGATAGTATAGATCCAATGCTGAGTAGAGGGTTTCTGGTACCTTTTTTGTGGGATGGAGGCCCTCATTGATTTTACTATAGATAATAGGGGAATTTACATACTTTATTGTAAAACAATCCAATTAAGAATCATTGAAATGATATTTTGTGGAAACATTATAATTAATTCCATAATTCATATTGTACAAGTCCTCTATATGTTTCTATAAAGTAATTTATATCCTTCCATTAGAATAGATAGGTTCCCCAATTACATGTCTAGATGAAAATGAATCAAGAGAGTCACGATTATTTGTTCATGTGTGGTAAAACATAGTCATGTCATGTGTAATACATGTTCAATGTTATTTAGATGGTGTTTAGGAACCATCTAAAAATAGATTAATGGTCTTACTCAATTAAAACATTTATACTAGAGTTCTTGATAATGGTGTCTCCCATTACACAATACCAATTCATAATATTGATGGGTATTTCATAATGGAGTTTTTTCCAATGACTGTCATAATGTTGATACACCATTTTGCATACAAATTTATTGACTTAATTTATTCCAATAATTTTTCTTAGTCATTTCCAGTTAGATACATCTATTGAAATTTATTATTATAGATATGAATACAATTAATGGGAAAATATTTAATGGAAATGATGATAACTTTCTATAATCTAATTGAAATGTATTATAAAATACTATATTTTACATCAAAAAATATTATAAGTACATGATTACTCGATATTAGGAGATAAGATTATATAGAATTAGTCTTTTCATCATCCATATTTATAAGATGAAGACACATATTGTATGATTTTATTTTTTAGAAGGATTAATTGTTTCATCTATGTTTAATCATCCAATTGTGGATCCCTATCAAGAAAATGATTAGATGATATCAATGTCAATAACATGAATAAATTATTATAAATTTATTTGGATCTCATAATATTTGTATATATCAAATTTTGTATTCCCGCTTTTAATATAGCATATGTAGAGTAAAAGGTTATCGATGTAAATCATGAGTAAATAGAGAAAAATGTATTTATCATGATCTGTACATCACTGTGTGGTGTACCATTATTGTCACCAAATAAGATAATGGTATAATTTGAATATTAATTTATTAATATAATATTTATGTTCTAAATAATAAGGATAATTTTTATTTTCCTTGTATCAAAGATGATTTCAATTAGTTGGAGGGACCCTAGTTGTTATATAAGATAATTTATAAATTGATATAACCATGTGTAGGTATAGCGACCTAACCTTTTTCTAAATTACTATTACATCATTTCAAATACAAACAACATAATAGTATTACACATATAGGATCCAAAGGTTTAGTGTCTTGGGAAAACTAGGACCACACATAACAAATACAACATCAACCACAAACATTTATTTAATTTCTTCTTCAGTAGATTCTTAGTGGAACTTTTCCACTCCTTAATTCATGTAGCCACCTAAAGATATAAATCAAATGGGGTGAGCTATAATACCATTAAGAGGATAATTAAGAACAATATAGCATGTGGTGAGCATAATCACAACATAGGAAAAAGACCATGAACATGAGAGGAGCATAAATCAAAGACTTGAAATGTGGCAATGCATAAAAATGAAACATCTTGTCTTAGTGGTTAACTACAACACAGACATGTGAACCAAGATAGAATCTTGTTCACACATCAGTTCACATTTACTCATGAGATTAATCACTTTACCCAAAGCATTGGAGCGCTATATAATTCTGGGCGTACCCGTCAAATTTAGACATTCATATTGCACTATATAATTCCGGGTGCACCCATCGCATCATAACATTAACATTTATCATGCATCCCACAATGAACATATAACATAAATGAACATAACTAACCCATGAAAATGAATGGGTTTCATATAATAATAACACATTCATAAACTTTGGGTTTCAAAAAGAAAGAGAGAACAACATACTTGATACAAGACCCATCATCCTTGAATGAGAGGTACAAGTTGAGTTCTTAAGAGAAGAGTTCCTTAGAAAAACATTTGGATTGACATAAAATTCATTAGAAAACATGTATATCCCAGAAAAGGAAATACAATGATGAAAAAATTATTTTTATGGAGTGACCATATCAAAAATGTAGTGAAAGAGGTAGACCCCGAAGGATGAAAGTTGGGTTCGAGAATTTCCACTTACCTTGTACTCGAATGCCTCCTTCTCATTCATGTCCTGTATAATGAAATTATAATCATTAATTAGAAATTCCAGAACCTTTTATACATTAATAGGGTTCATTCTGGTTTCATTATGTCATATTATGTTCCTTTGGATGACTTATAGAGTTTAAAAACATTGTTCGAGGATGTTCGTTTTTATGGTTTTCTTGAGTGGTTCACTTGTATTATTAAATTGATGTTTGGGTAGATCATGGGTAAAAATCCAGAACTGATATTACATGTTATTAATGATATTACAGGAGACCTAAGGATTTATTAATTAATTATATTAGATCCATGTGGAAGAATCATTAGATAAGAATTTAATGATTGTTATTTAGGTAAATTTGAGCGGTTTTTGGATCACAACAAACTTGTTTTATAATTTCACTTAGTAATATAGCCATAGGTTATTTACAGAACATAAAATAGAACATAGTACACATAAAATATTCTGATTCATCCATAAAAATGGTTTCATGACCAGATCTGATTGTAGAAATGGGAGAAGAGGGCATGTCTTTTGTTAAGGTGATAAATTAACACCTCATGAACAACATTCTCTTTAATAAAATAAAAGGAAGAGGGAAAGGGATGGGTGATATAATACCCTATTAGAATCATAAAATTACAGTATATTTATAATAATAGAGTTACAAAACAATTAGGATGAATATGGGTGGGGGAGAGATCAATAACGGAACGTGAACTTGAAAGGAAATAAAAGGAGAAGACGGAGAGAAATTACCTCTAGAATCTTCCCCTTGAGATCCGCTTTAATGAAGCTAGGATTGGTATTTTGATGAGAACAAAAGATTTTGGACGTGGCGGATGGGCTAGGGAAGGTGTCTGGGCAGAATTTAGAGAAGTATTGGAGCTTGAGAGGTGTGAGGAAAATAGGGAGTGAAAGGTGGCTTTTATAGTGTAGGGGAGAGGGTTTTCCTTAATATAAAATTTATTAGTTTATTAATTTCACCTAAGTCAAGGAATAGTGACTCCTGGATGACCAAGAATATTAAATATGGCATGTGATTTCGTGATTTGGGTGCTTACATCACATTTGATGTCACGAATAGTGAGTTTTAATTAAAATGTATTTATATGGTAAATTAATGTATTCTACTATTCACCAAAAATTCAAGTATCTCAAAAAAAAATACCAAAACATTACCCCAACCATTTTTCGATGTTTAGAATACAAAAATGAATTCAATTTTTCAGAAATTATTTTCTAATTATTATTAATTTAATATTTAATTAAAATCATAATTTACATTAAAAACCGTTTTTAATATTAAAACGGATTTGTAGTGCTTTCAAAAATTATGTAGGGTATTATAAAATTAAGTAAAAACTATTAGACATTGATTCAATAATTTATGAATACATTTCAAGGAAATAAATATTCTTTTAAATTAATTAATTAATTATAATTAATTATTTATGACTTATAAAATACCAAAAACGTTTAGTACGGTGTAATTGTCACTTTCTAAGATGTCTAAATTTTATTTTATTATTCATAGGTAATGTTCCTCTTATTTAATATTCCTAAGAGTCATATTAATATTCATAAGGGAATGTTACTATTCATAAGCATAGTTTACTATTCATAAGGGTAGGTTACTATTAACATAAAAATTATTTTTGTTTCATTAGACTCCAAAAACAATCTTTAACACAACTGTGTATGTCGGCTTTTTAAAATTCCAAACATTGGGTGACAAAAATTATGTTTAAAGGTTAGTCATCACATAGTAGTTCATTATTTTGTGTTTTTATGACATAAATGTAAGAATAGAATTTTCCATTTAAAAACTTGGGTCGGTACATTCTTCCCCCTTAATAAATTTCTCCCACGAAATTTCACTTTACACAAATATGTGAGGGTACTTTTCCTTCATTGCCTCTTCTGGTTCCCAGGTTTCTTCCTCAAACTTATAGTTCCTACACAAAACTTTGACAAGATGGGTTGTCTTGTTGGGTAGAACCTTATCACTTCGGTCCAGAATATTTATTGGCTCCTCATGATAGGAGAGATATTCTTCCAGCTGCACCACCTCTGAGTTTAGTACATTTGAGGGGTCTGTTATATACTTCCTCAGTAGTGATACATGAAACACATCATGAACATGAGCCATATTCGATGAATGTACAAGACAATAGGCCACAGCTCCTATGCGGTCAAGGATCTCAATGGGGCCAATATACCTTGGGCTTAGCTTCCCTTTCTTCCTGAATCACATTACTCTCTTCCATGAAGATATTCGAAGGAAGACTTTGTCTCCAATGTCGAACTCCAAGTCCCTTCGATGATTGTCAGCATAGCTCTTTTGCTGACTTTGAGAAACATTGATGTGTCTCTGGATGACTTGAAACTTCTCTGTTATATCCTGAACAAGATCGGGTCCAAGTAGCTTTCTTTCTCATACTTCATATCAACAGGTTGGAGTTCGACATCACTTCCCATAAATAGCTTCATACGGAGCCATCTGAATACCTGAGTAGAAACTATTTTTGTATGAGAACTAAACCAATGGGAGATGCTAATCCCAACCACCTTTGAATTCATGAGAGAAGGCTCTTAGCATATCTTCAAGCGTCTGAATAGTCCATTCAGATTGGCCATCGGTTTGGGGGTGATAGGCCGTGATGAAATTTAATTCAGTACTCAAAGCATGTTGAAGGATCCTCCAGAATTTAGATGTGAACCTCGGATCATGGTCAGAGACAATTGAGAGTGGAACACCATGCAGTCTCACCACTTCCTTCACATATACCCTTGCATGTTGATCAAGTAAGAGATCTTCCCGAATAGCGATAAAACGGGCAGTCTTGTTGAGTCGGTCCACCACAACCCATATCGCATTATTTCCCTTTGATGTCTTCGGGAGACCCATGAAAAAGTCCATATTAACATTTTCCCATTTCCACATGGGTATAGGCAATGGCTGCATCAAACCATTAGACTTTTTCCGCTCAACATTAACTTGCTGACATACCAAGCACCTTGATATATATTCTACAATCTACTTCTTCATGTCATCCCCCCAGAAGTGTTCTTGAAGATCACAGTACATCTTGGTACTCCCAGGATTGATAGAGAAAGTTGAGCTATGTGCATTATCCAATATCTCCTTCTGTATCCTTGGGGATGAAGGCACACAAAGTCGTGTTCCAAACCGAATCACACCATCACCATCGATATGGAACTCTTGCAACTTCCCTTCCTTTACTGCATTCACCCTCTTTTGTATCTCCACATCATCCCTTTTTGCTTCCTTAATCATCTCTTATATGGATGGTTGTTCAATCATTTGGGCAAGGTAGGATGTATCCCCTTCCCTTATGATTTTCAAATCCATCCTTTGCATATCCAAGAACATAGGGTCATTCTCAATCCGCAACATGGAAGGGGTAACGGGTTCTTTTCTACTTAGAGCATCAGCTACCTTGTTCGCCTTTACAGGATGATAGTGAATAGAGCAATCGTAATCCTTGATTTTCTCTATCCATCTCCTTTGACGCATGTTGAGATCCTTTTGGGTGAATATATACTTTAGGCTCTTGTGGTCGGTGTATATGTCACACTTCTCCCCATAAAGGTAGTGCCACCAGATTTTCAAGGCAAAAATCACGGCTACCAGCTCTAGATCATGCGTTGGGAAGTTCTGCTCATGGTTCTTCAACTATCGTGAGGCGTAGGCTATCAAATTATCATTTTTCTTGAGTACACAACCCAAGCCTTTATTTGAAGTATCACTATATATAACAAAACATTATCCACTTTTCGATAGTGTGAGTACATGTGCAGTGATCAGCCTTCTCTTTAGCTCTTTGAAGTTTCCCTCACATTCTTTCGTCCAGTCATAGTTTACCCCTTTCCTTGTTTACTTAGTTAGCGGGCTTGACAATCGTGAGAAGTTTCTCACAAAACATCCATTGTACCTAGCTAATCCAAGAAAACTACGAATTTCTGTGACACTAGAGGGACTGGGCCATTCGTCAATCACCTTTTTCTTTGAAGGGTCCATATAAATTACCACACTTGTGATCACATGTTCCAAGAACGTGACTTGATTCATTCAAAATTCACACTTGCTGAACTTGACGTACAAATTATCCATTCTCAATGTTTCCAACACATGTCTTATATGTTCATCATATTCCTCCTTTCTCTTAGAGTAGATGAGAATATCATCAATAAAAACTAACACAAATTTGTTGAGGTAATGTCTAAAGACTCTATTCATCAAATCCATGAAGATTGTAGGGGAATTAGTAAGTCCGAAGGTAATCACACAAAACTCATAGTACCCATACCTTGTAAGGAAGGCAGTCTTCTGAATATCTTCCTTCTTCACCTTTACTTGATGATATCCAGAATAAAGATACACCTTTGAGAAGTATTGAGAACTCATAACTGATCGAACAATTCATTAATCCTTGGGAGAGGATACTTGTTCTTTATGGAGATCTTCTTGAGTTTCCGATAATCGATACACATCCGCATGGTTCCATCCTTCTTCTTCACAAAGAGCACTTGATCACCCCAAGGCGATGCAATAGGCCGTATGAACCCTTTTCCCAAATTCTCTTGTTCCTGGTTCTTTAACTCCACCATTTTAATAGAAGACATCCTATAGGGACTCTTCGAGATAGGATTAGCTCTGGGTGTGAGTTCAATTGAGAACTCTACCTCACGATCCGGGGGAATTCTGGGCAACTCGTCGGGAAATACATCGATGTATTCCCTCACGATGGGCATTTACTCAAGGTTGGCATTTTCATTCGACTCAACCATTTGGGCGATGTATGCTTCTTCATAGGGAATCAACACCCACAACATTAAAGGATTTTTCAAAAGAGATTCATGATCATCCTTGCATATGTAGAGGAGCATGGGATGGTTCAGAATATGAAAATATATTTCCTTTTCTCGACAGTTGATATGCACTCTATATAACGAGATCCAGTCCATTCCCATTATAGCGTCGAATTCCACCAAGGGAAGTATTACAAGATTTTCCAAAAGAATCTTCCCACATACATCAACAGGAGAAGATTTAAACACTTGGGTCGCAATGATTGCACCGCTTGGTGTTTTTACAGATATTTCTACTTCAAGGTTTCGGGTCTTCGATTCTATAGTTCTAGAAAACATGGAAGATATAAAGGAATGTGTAGAACCATAATCAAATAATACTTTTTCCATTATTCAATGAATATGAAGTGTACCTTGTGAGACTTCATTATCATGATCCACCTCCATAGTAGTTATGGCATAAGCCGTCCCTTTATTCTTTGGATTTGGTGGCTGCTGATGCTGATTACCCTCGAGAGCTCGAGGTTTAGTGCCCTGGTTTTCATAGGGCCCTTTCTCCCTATAGTTGTAGCATTGAACCATTAGTGGTTCTCTCCTTTCATCAGCTACATTATCCTTCATCTTCATGTCTTTTTGACACTCTTGAGAATGGTGTCCTTCTTTCCCAGACATAAAGCATTTGTCCATCCCTTTGAGGCAGTTCCCATTGTGCAACTTCCCACATTTTTGGCATGTGGGTCATTGTGTTTTCTTCCAACGTTTGTCACTAGATCCACTATCTTGAAACACCATCTTTCTTTTAATATCACAATATCCAAGGGACGATTCTCCGAACTCCACCTCCACATTGAGAGGACACCGAACAACTTCTTCATAACTCCCAGTGTCTCGAATTGCAAGAGCCATTCGAAGATGTGGTTTAAATCCACTAAAGAATCTATCAATTTTGTTATCATTGTTGATAGCAATACCTAAAGCATACCTTGCAAGCCTTGTGAAATTTTCTTCATAGGTTGTGATAGATTCACCTACTTTTTTTTGAGCTCTATAAATTCTCTCTCCATCTTCGTGCGAAGAGTTCGTGGGAAATTCTTATTAAGAAACATTATCTTAAAGTCTTCCCATTCCATCTATTCAATTTCGTCCCTTGTCTTGGTGTACTTAATTAAAGCCCACCATTGATCAGCTTCTCAATCTAGACAACAGACAGCTAGGGTCACCTTCTACATCATAGAAAAATGAAGAATATAAAAGATCTTCTCCATGGAGTTGGCCCACTGTTTTGCAACTAGTGGATCAGAAGATCCGCAAAATGTCGGTGGTCATTGTCACATTAAACATTCGATAGCTAGTTTCTCCCTCTTTGGTGAAGGAGGACGTTCCCCATTACTAAGGTTATTATTCATAACCAGAGATAATTGGGTAAGAATCGCCATGATGTTTTGAACTCCACCTCCCAAATCATTGGAAATGTTGTTCAGGCAATCGTTGCATTGGCCCTCGCAAGAGTTGTTGGCCCGATTTCTCATGGTTCCCACCATTTTCTAAAATAGAAAAGGTTAGAACAAAACATAAGTATCCAAGTCCTGGATAACTTATTAATTTAAAAAATTATACCAAAAACATAACATATGGGATCCATAGGTAAATATTCTTGTGTGTATTTCTTTTACTTAATCTCATACTATATGTATTCTCTAGGGTTCACTAATCCAAATTCCCAAATTAAATAAACCTTTCCTCTGATACCAAGTATAGAGACCCGACCTTTTCTTACATTAATATTACATCATTTCAATGATAAAAAACATAATATTATTACACATAGAGGATCCAAAGGTTTAGTGTCTTGGGAAAACTAGGACCAAACATAACAAATACAACATCAACCATAAACATTTATTTAATTTCTTCATCAGTAGCTTCTTAGTGGCACTTGCCCTCTTTTTAATACATGTAGCCACCTGAGGATATACATCAAAAGGGGTGAGATTGAAGCCCAGTAAGAGGATAGGTAAGAACAATATATCATGGGTGAGCATAATCATAACATAGGCAAAAAATCATGAACATGAGAGGAGCATAAATCAAAGACTTGAAATGTGGCAATGCATAAAAATGAAACATCATGTCTTACTGGTTAACTACCACACATACTTTTGAACAAAGATAGAATCTTGTTCAGACATAATTTCGCATTTACTCATGATATTCAACACTTTTCCCAAAGCATTTAAGTTCTATACAATTCCAGGCACACCCGCCACATTTAAACATTCATATTGCGCTATATAATTCCGGGCACACCCATCACATCATAACATTATCATTTATCATACTTGACACAATGAACATATAACATAAATGAACATAACTAACCCATGAAAAGGAATGGTTTTCATATAATAATAACACATTCATAAAGTTTGGGATCTCAAATGAAAGAGAGAACAACATACTTGATACGTGAACCATCGACCTTGAATGAGAGGTACGAGTTGAGTTCATAAGAGAAGCATTATTTTGGAAAACATTTGGATTGAAATAAACAACATTATAAAAAATTTATATCCCAAAAAAGGAAATACAATGATGAACAAATTATCTTTAAGGAGTTACCATATAAAAAATGGAGTGAAAGAGGTATAACTCGAATGATGAAAGTTGGGTTTGAGAATTCCCCCTTACCTTGTACTCGAATGCCTCCTTCTCTTTAATGTCATGTATAATGAAATTATAATAATTAATTAGAAATTCCAAAACCTTTTATACATTAATAGGGTTCATTCTGGTTTCATTATGTCATATTATGTTCCTTTGGATGACTTATAGAGTTTAAAAACATTGTTCGAGGATGTTCGTTTTTAGGGTTTTCTTAAGTGGTTCACTTGTATTCTTAAATTGATGTTTGTGTAGATCATGGGTAAACAACCCGAAATAATATTACATTTTATAAATGATATTATAGGAGATATAATGATTTAAAAATGAATTATATTAGATCCATGTGGAAGAATCATTTTATTAGAATTTAATGATGGTTATTTTGGTTAATTTGAGCGGTTTTGGATCACAAGGAACTTGTTTATACATTTCACTTTGTAATATGGCCATAGGTTATTTCCAGAACATAAAATAGAACATAGTACATATACGATATTCTGTTTCAACCCTATAAATGGTTTCATGACCAGATCTGAAGGTATAAATGGAAGAATAGGGCATGTCATTTTTGAAGTTTATAAATTAACACCTCATGAAAAACGTTCTCTTAAATAAAATAAAAGGAAGAGGGAAATGGTGGGGTTATATAATATCCCATTAGAATCAAAAAATTACATTATATTTATAATAATGGTGTTTAAAAACAATTTGAATGAATATATGTGGGGTAGAGATCAGGAAAGGAACTTGAACTTGAAAGGAAATTAAATGAGAAGAGGGAGAGAAATTACCTCTAGAATCTTCCTCTTGAGATCCTCTTTAAGGAATCTAAGATTGGTATTTTGATGAGACCACGAGATTTTGGACGTGGGGAATGGGCTAGGGAAGGACTTTGGGTAGAATTTATAGAATGCTTGGATCTTGAGAGGTGTGAGGAAAAGATGGATTGAAAGGTGGCTTTTATAATAGAGGGGAGAGGGGTTTCCTTAATATAAAATTGATTAGTTTATTAATTTCACCTAATACAATTAATAGTGAGTCTTGTATGACCAATAATAGTAAATAAGTCATGTGATTTCTGTATTTGGGGGCTTACATCACTTTTGATGTGTGGAATAGTGGGTTTTAATTAAAATGTATTTATATGGTAAATTAATGTATTCTACTATTCACCAAAAATTCTTGTATCTCATAAAAATCCAAAAACATTACCCCAACCATTTTTCAACGTGTAGAATACAAAAATTAAGTCCATTTTTCATAAATAATTTTCTATATATTATTCATATAATGTTTAATTAAAATCATAATTTCCTAAAAACAGTTTTTAATATTAAAACTGATTTATAGTTCTTTCAAAAATTATGTAGGGTCTTATAAAATTATCTAAAAACTATGAGTCATTGATTCAATAATTTATGAACACATTTCAGGGAAATAAATACTCTTTTAAATTTATTAATTTATTATAATTAATTATTTATGACTTATAAAATACCAAAAACGTTTACTAAGGTCAAATTGTCACTTTCTAAGATGTCTAAATTTTATTTTATTATTCATAGGTAATGTTCCTCTTATTTAATATTCATAAGGGGCATGTTACTATTCATAAGGGTAGGTTACTATTCATAAGGGTATGTTACTATTCATAAGGGTAGGTTACTATTCACCAAAAATTATTTTTGTTCAATTAGACTCCAAAAACTATCTTGAACACAACCGTGTATGTCAGATATTCAAAATTCCAAACATAGTGGTGACAGAAATTATTTTTAAAGGATACTCATAACATATTAGTTCATTATTTTGTGTTTTATGACATAAATTTATGAAGGTAATTTTCCATTGAAAAACATTGGGTCATTACATTCTTCCCCCCTTATGAAATTTTGCCCCCGAAATTTCACTTTACACAAATAGGTGAGGGTACTTCTCCTTCATTGACTATTTTGGTTCCCAAGTTGCTTCCTCAAACTTATGGTTCCTCCACAACACATTGAAAAGATGTATTGTCTTATTTCGTCGAACCTTATCACTTCGGTCCAGAATCATTATTGGATCCTCCTCATAGGAGAGATCATCTTCCAGCTGCACCACCTCTGAGTTTAATACATGTGAGGGGTCTGGTATGTACTTCCTTAGTAGTGATACATGAAACACATCATGAACTTGAGCCATATTCGGTGAAAGTGCAATACGATAGGCCACGGATCCTATGCGGTCAAGGATCTCAAAGGAGCCAATATACCTTGGGCTTAGCCTCCCTTTCTTCCCGAATCGCATGACTCCCTTCCATGGAGATATTCGAAGGAATACATTGTCTCCAATGTCGAACTCCATGTCCCTTCGACGGTTGTCAGCATAGCTCTTTTGTCGACTTTGAGCAGCACTGAGGTGTCTTTGGATGACTTGAACCTTCTCTGTCATCTCTTGAACAAGATCGGGTCCAAATAGCTTTCTTTCTCAAACTTCATCCCAGCAGGTTGGAGTTCTACATCGCTTTCCATAAGGAGCTTCATACAGAGCCATCTGAATAATCAAATGGAAGCTATTGTTGTATGAGAACTAAACCAATGGGAGATGATGATCCCAACCACCTTTGAATTCATGAGGTAAGGATCATAGAATATCTTCAAGCGTATGAATAGTCCTTTTAGATTGGCCATCGGTTTGGGGGTGATAGGCCATGCTGAAATTTAATTCAGTACTCAAAGCATGTTTAAGGATCCTCTAGAATTTAGATGTGAACCTTGTATCATGGTCAGAGACAATTGAGAGTGGAACACCAGGCAGTCTCACCACTTCCTTTACATATATCCTTTCAAGTTGAACAATCGAGAGATCTTCCCGAATAGTGATAAAATGGGAAGTCTTGGTGAGTCGGTCAACCACAACCAATATCGCATTATTTCCCGTTGATGTCTTCGGGAGACCCATGAAAAGGTCCATAGTAACATTTTCCCATTTCCACATGGGTATAGGCAATGGATGCATCATACCTTTGGACTTTTTCCGCTCAGCATTAACTTGCTGACATACCAAGGACCTTGATATATAATCTGCAATCTCCTTCTTCATGTTATCCCACAATATGTGTTCTCAGAGATAATGATACATCTTTGTACTCCCTGATGGATAGAGAAAGTTGAGCTATGTGCATTATCCAATAGATCCTTATTTATCCTGAGTAATGAAGGAACACAAATCCATGTTCCGAACCGAATCACACCATCATTGTCGATATGGAACTCTTACAGCTTCCCTTCCATTACTGCATTCCCCCATCTTTTGTATCTCCACATTATCCCATTGTGTTTACTTAATCTTCTCTTGGATGGATGGTTGCACAATCATTTGGTAAAGGTATGATGTATCCCCTTCCCTTATGATTTCCAAATCCATCCTTTGCATATCCAAGAAGATAGGGTCATTCTCAATCCGCAACATGGAAAGAGTAGCAGGTACTTTTCTACTTAGAGCATCAGCTACCTTGTTCGCCTTTCCAGGATGATAGTGAATAGAGAAATCATAATACTTGATTTGTTGTAACCGTCTCCTTTGACACATGTTGAGCTCCTTTTGTTTGAATATATTCTTTAGGCACTTGTGGTCAGTGTATATGTCACACTTCTCACCATATAGGTAGTGCAACCAGATTTTCAAGGAAAAAATCACAGCCGCAAGCTCTAGATCATTCCTTGGGTAGTTCTTCTCATGGATCTTCAATTGTCGTGAGGTGTAGGCTATCACATTATCATTTTTCATGACTACACAACCCAATAATTTCTTTGAAGCATCACTGTATATCATAAAACTTTCTCCACTTTTCGGTAGTGTGAGTACAGGTGCATTGATCAGCCTTCTCTTTAGCTATTTGAAGCTTCCCTCACATTATTTCATCCAGACATACTTTACCCCATTCTTTGTTAAATTAGTTAGAGGGCTTTACAATCGTGAGAAGTTTCTCACAAAACGTCAGTAGTACACAGAAAATCCAAGAAAACTATGGATTTCTATGACACTAGAGGGACGAGGCCATTCCTCAATCGCCTTTTTCATTGAAGGGTCCACAAAAATTCCCACACTTATGATCACATGTCCCAATAACGTGACTTGATTCATCCAAAAGTCACACTTTCTGAACATGGTGTACAAATTCCCCTTTCTCAATGTCTTCAACACAAGTCTTAGATGTTATTCATGTTCCTCCTTGCTCTTAGAGTAGATGAGAATATCATCGATAAACACTACCACAAATTTTTCGAGGTAATGTCTAGTGACTCTATTCATCAAATCCATGATGATTGCAGGGGCATTAGTAAGTCCGAAGGGCATCACCAAAAACTCATAGTGCCCATACCTTGTACGGAAGGCATTCTTCTGAATATCTTCCTTCTTCACCATTACATGATGATATCCAGAACGAAGATCCAACTTTGAGAAGTATGGAGATCCTCTTAACTGATCAAAGAAGTCATTAATCCTTTGGATATGATACTTTTTCTTTCTGGGGATCTTGTTGAGTTCCCAATAATTGATACCGAGCCTCATGGTTCCATCCATCATCTTCATAAAGAGCACTGGCGCACCCCAAGGTGATGCACTAGGGAGTATGAACCCTTTGTCCAAATTCTCTTGCAGTTGCTTCTTTAACTCCTCCAGTTTGATAGGAGCCATATTATAGGGACACTTCAAGATAGGAGTAGCTCTAGGAATGAGTTAAATTGATAACTTTACCTCACGATCCAGGGGAATTCTGGGTAAATCTTTGGGAAATACATCGTCATATTCCCTCACGATGGGCATTTACTCTAGGTTGGAATTTTCCTTCAATTCAACCATTTGGGTGACGTATGCTACTTAATAGGGAATCCACACCCACAGCATTGAAGGATTTTTCAAAGGAGATTCATGATCTTCCTTTCATTTTTAGAGGAGAATGGGATGGTTTGGAATATAAAAAGATATTCCTTTTCCCGACAATTGATATGCGCTCTATATAACGAGAGCTAGTCCCTTCACATTATAGAGTCGAATTCCACAAAGGGAAGTATTACGAGATTTTCCAGAAGAATCTTCCCACATACGTCAATAGGAGAATAATCAAACACTTGGGTTTCAATGATTCCACCACATGGTGTTTTTACAGATATCTCTACTTCAAGGTTTCGGGGCTTCGATTCTATAGTTTTAGAAAACATGCAAGATATAAAGGAATGCGTAGAACCAGAACAAAATAAGACTTTTTCCATTCATGAGTGAATACGAAGTGTACCTTGTGTGACTTCATTATCATGCTCCACCACCGCAGTAGTGATGTAATAAGCCTTCCCTTGTTCCTTTGGTTTTGGTGGCTACTGACGCTGATTACCCTCAAGAGATCGAGGTTTAGTGCACTGGTTTGTATAGTGCCCTTTCTCCCTACAGTTGTAGCATTGAACCATGCGTGGTTCTCTCCATTCATTGGCTACATTATCCTTCATTTTCATTTCTTTTCGGCACTCTTGAGCATGGTGTCCTTCTTTTCCACACTTAAATCATTTCCCCGTCCCTTTGAGACAGTTCCCATTGTGCAGCTTCCCATATTTTTGGCATGTGGGTTGTTTTTCTTTCTTCCCACATTTGTCACTAGATCCGCTGGCTTGAAAATCAATCTTTCTTTTCTTATAACAATAGACATGGGACCATTCTCCGAACACCATCTCCACTTTGATAGCACACCGAACCACTTCTTCATAACTCCCAAAGTCTAAAATTTCAAGAGCCTTTCGAAGAGTTCTTTCGGAAAACATTTGGATTGACATATAATTCATTAGAAAAAATTTATAATCTAGAAATGGAAAGAAAATGATGAAAAAATGATCTTTAAGGAGCGACCATTTCCAAAGTGGAGTGAAAGAGGTAGAACCTGAAGGATGAAAGTTGGGTTTTAGAATTTCCCCTTACCATGTACTCGAATGCCTCCTTCTATTTAATGTCCTGTATAATGACATTATAATCAATAATTAGAAATTATAGAACCTTTTATACATTAATAGGGTTCATTCTGGTTTCATTATGTCATATTTTGATCCTTTGGATGACTTATAGTGTTTAAAAACATTGTTCGATGATGTTCATTTTTATGGTTTTCTTGAGTGGTTCACTTGTATTCTTAAATTAATGTTTGGGTAGATCATGGGTAAACATCCAGAACATATATTAAATGTTATTAATGATATTACAAGATCTTTAATGATTTAATAATGAATTATATTAGATCCATGTGGAAGAATCATTAGATAAGAATTTAATGATGGGTTTTTAGGTTAATTTGAGCGGTTTTTGGATCACAACGAACTTGTTTTAACATTTCAATTAGTAATATGGCCATAGGTTATTTCAAGAACATAAAATAGAACATATTACATATAAACTATTCTGGTACAAACATAAAAATGGTTTCATGTCCATATCTGAAGGTAGAAATGGAAGAAGTGGGCATGTCGTTTTTGAAGGTGATAAATTAACACCTCATGAACAACATTCTCTTTAATAACATAAAAGGAAGAGGGAAAGGGTGGGTGATATAATATCCCAATAGAATCATAAAATTACATTATATGTATAATAATGGAGTTAAAAAACAATTTGGAAGAATACAGGTGGGGGAGAGGTCAAGAAAGGAACTTGAACATGAAAGAAAATTAAAGGAGAAGAGGAAGAGAAATTACCTCTAGAATCTTCCACTTGAGATCCTCTTTAAAGAAGATAGGATTGGACTTTTGATGAGAGCAGTAGATTTTGGACGTGGGGGTGGTCCAGGGAAGGTGTTTGGGTAGAATTTAGATAATTCTTAGAGCTTGAGAGGTGTGAGGAAAAAGAGGGAGTGAAAGGTGGCTTTTATAGTGGAGGGGAGAGGGGTTTCCTTAATATAAAAATGATTAGTTTATTAATTTCACCTAAGACAAGGAATAGTGAGTCTTGGATGACCATGAATAGTATATAAGGCATGTGAGTTCGGGATTTGGGTTCTTACATCACTTGTGTTGTCAGGATTTGTGGGTTTTAATTAAAATGTATTTATATGGTTGATTAATGTATTCTACTATTCACCAAAAATTAAAGTATCTCCGGAAAATTACCAAAACATTACCCCAACTATTATTCGACATGTAGAATACAAAAATGAAGTCAATTTTTCAAAAAAAAAATTTCTAAATGTTATTAATTTAATATTAAATTAAAATCATAATTTACTTAAAAAGTATCGTTTTTAATATTAA
Source organism: Viscum album (assembly GCA_963277665.1). NCBI lineage: Eukaryota > Viridiplantae > Streptophyta > Magnoliopsida > Santalales > Viscaceae > Viscum > Viscum album. Next base: position 142,542,116 of record OY728133.1, on the reverse strand, counting down.
AACTGATTTATAGTGCATTCGAAAATTATATAGGTTCTTATAAAATTATCTAAAAACTATGATACATTGAATCAATAATTTATGAATACATTTCATGGAAATAAATATTATTTTAAAATAAATAATTAATTATAATTAATTATTTATGACTTATAAAAAACAAAAAACGTATACTATGGTCAAATTGCAACTTTCTAAGATGTCTAAATTTTATTTTATTATTCATAGGTAATATTACTCTTATTTACTATTCATAAGTGTCATATTACTATTCATAAGGGTAGGTTACTATTCATAAGGGCATGTTACTATTCATAAGTGTAGGTTACTATTCACCAAAAATTATTTTTCTTCCATTATACTCCAAAAACCATCTTGAACACAACCATGTATGTCAAATTTTCAAAATTTTAAACATAGGGATGAAAAAAATTATGTTTAAAGGTTTCTAATCACTTAGTAGTTCATTATTTTGTGTTTTTATGACATAAATGTAAGAAGGGAATTTTCCATTGAAAAACTTTGGGTCGTTACAGTAGGATAGTGATGAGGAAATCATGATGATGGAATTTATGAGTATGTGTGGTTTACATAAGAACATAATGACGTAATTTTTATTCAAAAGACACAAATATTGTTCTTGGATCTCATGAAAATGTTATTACAGCTTTTTCATGACAGATTTTCTATGGTGTACATTGAAAACATCATCATCTACTATTGGACACTAGAGTAGCATTAAAAAATGGGATATTCAACTAAAAAAATTTAGTACATCAACATTTTGTGATGTTTCTTAAGTGTTAATTTTGGATTAATGAAATGGAATTATTATGGAATGATACTACTATAGAAATTATATTGATATACATAGAGAAACTACATGAATTTGTGTACTGGACATATTGAAAATATTATTTAATATCAATAGATATTTTTTATAGAATTATATTTTACTACTTTATTCTATAATTATACTAGTTTTGAATGCCTGGGACTGGATTCATAATTATGGTAGTGATGTAACAATGGTCAGACTAGTGTGAGTAGGATCTTCTTTAGCTGAAAAGGATTTTGACTATACCTCTATTATAGTGTCCTCCAAATCGTAAGATAAATTATTATTTATACTGTTATACATCTTAAATTTATTTTGGATATCTAATGATGTCATGTTAGAATATAGTTTATAATTCATAATTTCACCTAATACCACATGGGTGGAACTATTGCACATATGACATAGAGATGAATGTTGTAGTCCACTCTATAATTTTAATGCAAAATTATCACATTGTCATAAAAAAATTCTAGTCTGGAAATAAAATTATTAATTATATCATTATGTAGTGATACATAAATAAGAGGAAGATGCCTTAGATAGAGTATATTCAGATAATTATCAATTATATAACAATTGAACTAAATAATGTTCACATCATTATAGAATATCTTAGTCGCAAAGAAATGTTATGTATGAGTATTTGTAAATGAAAATCCAAGGAACAAATATTAAAAATTTGATTGATGATGGGTTGTACATTGAATAAAAAATTGGATAACAATTAAAAAAGTGCACTAAAATATCTAAATCATCTTGTCTTGTAGACATGGCTAAGGTTAGATAGGGTACTAATATAGAGTTCAATGTGATGTTAGATAGTTAAGTAGGTTGTCAGAAGATACTAGGGTGGTCTCTAGACAATGATAATTTGTTTCATGTAAATGATATAATTTAATTCGATGCATAATTTAGGTAATAGAAAATTTAGTGGCTTATATACATCTATATTGGTGATATATCCTAGTGTTCAAAAGTGTACCTTGACATTATGAAATAATTCATATATCTTGGGAAGAGGACATACATTGTTGGGTTTTATTTATTGATATATACATGCTATAGAATTACAACTGATAGAAGTTTCATAATGTTTTATTCTATCTACATCATATTCCCTTGTGGCAGTGTGAAGAAATCACTATAGACCTTTATACATTGTAAACATTGCCCCCAAGAAGCTATTTTTTATCATAGGTATTTGTTGACCAATTGAAAAAAAATTCATTAAATGCCGATATGTGAGACTCCATCAATTTACATGTTGTAAAAGATAAACATATATAATATAATATGTATAAATGGTTTTCTGTAGATCATTTTTTGACTAATATGATCATTTAATTATTTTTAGGCTATATATGAAAACAACCTTAAAGACCTTACTAAGATAAATCACAACATACCATACCTGGATAGATTGATTGATAGTTAGAGTTGGTGATTAAAATATTGTATCATATTCAGTGATCTTTATTTAAAGGTTTTAAGAGAGATTCAAATGGTATCCTAGACATCATCGAGATCAAAAAGAAATATTTTCCATGAATCGTTTCATATGGAAACATTTTAGGATCTCGATGCAAGTCTATTCAACTCATTGTTGTGTTCGACTTAGGAAGGTGATGAAATAGTGTGTGGGATTACATTGGAAATGGTGAACTTAGAGAGTTTTTAGTTTTTTAGGATTTTGTTAGTGAATTCATAGAGAAGGTAATGATTAGATAAATATAGGAGAATGTGACCATTTGAGTGCACTATTGGTGACCATGTGTTATTTTTGTTGTAACCTCAATTTGGGAAGCCAATTATTGGTAGTACGATGTTGATCATAATACATTATCACTTTTACAATTAAAATTCATATTCTTACAAGTGATCTATTTATAAATATTCATCCATTTCTATTTATGGGAATTCTTTTTTTTATTTTTAATTCACAGCCTTGTTCTATAGGGATTCATATGTGAAGTGAGAACATGCCTTAAAATAATAGCACATTAGTAATTATTTTCCCTTTTCATAAGTCATATTTTATCTAAATATAGTAGGATGTTGAAAAAAAATAATATTCATGTCATCTTCATAATCTTCATTGTTATAACATCATGATTCCAAAATGACATAATTTTTTATTTATCCATTTCTCCTAGACACAATGGAAATATCATCATATACTATTTTCATAAATGTTGTTTTCCTTTGCATTTTAAATCCTATATACATATTATGATGTACATATAGGTACCTATATTCCATATCTTACAATTTTTAGCATTTGGGATCAAATATAATTAAGACATTTCAACTATGTTTCTTAATGATAGTATAATGAACTACTTTTCAACAAGTAAATTGATGATTTAAAAATTATAATATATTGATGTAAAATTTTATACATTTTATAAGAAAAAAACATGTTCATGTGTATTTTTTGGATGTAGAAAATTGTATGAGTTGTTAGTTTATTATATCATCTGAATATTGAATCTATTTATGGGATTCAATTTACAAATATTAAACATATTATAAAATCTATTTTGGTCATTGAATAATAGTCAGATTGTGGTCAGGTGCAAGGAAAGGGATTTACACTGATGTCAATTAGATTGAGTAGTATTCAGTAGTCACATACGTTCAAATAGTATACCATTCACTAGACCATGGTGCATGATGTGTATTGTGTTCCACTATAGAATCTATTATCCTGATAATAATATAATGAATGAAATATTATGACAGAGTATCATCCAAAATATTGTGTATATTGTGGAGAAAATTATAATTTTTACACTCATGTTTTTATGGAATACTCTTTTTCCAAAATTTATTACATCCCATAGTAACTTGTTCTCTCAAATCTCTATTTCCCTTCCTCCCATTGCTCAGGTGTGTGGTTGTTGAACGATATATTTGGAAAATACAAACATGGCCTCCCCCCTTCTAATGTATATCATTCATGTAACATCCTAGGTAAATAAATAACATGAAATTATTCATATTTATTAATATTTGTGAACATAATATTAGTTCTACTGTAAATGGTACATTATGTTTGAGGTCGTACCAGATACACGACAATCGGTATTTTTAAATCTTATGTTTCACTTTAATAATATAATATGTTTATTTTAAATGGTAGTTAATTCCAAGACATTTTATTGGAAGGAATGTATATAACAAACAAAAATATTATTATGCATGTTGGTTAAATGTTATTACATTTATCCAATAAATGTTCGAGGTTTAAAATGGAATGAATACAATTTGAAGCACAAATAATCTAATATTCATTAAAAAGACGATTTACCACCATTTGATGGAGAACAATCATTAAATCAGGTTTTGGTCATATTTATATGTTTGATATGACAAAATATAATTCTTCATCAGAATCAGGACATCAAAAATTTACTTTTGGTAAAATTTTTGTATTTTCTGATAAAATTCATTTTTTGATGAATAGTGAAAATAATGTATTTTATTTCAAACATGCCTTCAAATATAGTTTACTTAAATGGTTAGATTTACATTTTAATTTGTTTTAATGTGTAATTATTTTATGTTTTTTCAATTTAATCCAATTATTGTCATCGTAATTAGTATCACCTTGAAATTGGACATAAACAAGTATCAATATTTTGAGAGTAATTGTTTCTTAAAAATTCGCAATTTGTTATGATAAGGGAAATTAATTTTAAATATATTAATTCAAATTATATGTTTTTAATTTTGTAAATTAGACATAAATTTTGAATACAGAATATCATATATAGATTAGGCTAATTTTTTGGTAATTTTCTGAAAAAAATTCAATTTTGATGAATAGTAAAACCACAATGTTGTAGTCAAAACAGACATTTTTTCATATAAATGAAATTTTACAACTTATTTGAATTGTATTTATAAAATATAACATACCTATATTTTATTAGTAAGTAAAATGTGGATCAATAAGATGAATATAATTTTTTTGAATAGTAACTTTTTTATTTTATTTACATTAGTTAAAGATAAATTGGGTAATTCAAGGTAAAAAGAATATTATAATAAAACAAAATTACCTTAACAATTATCATAACCTTATTTATTGAGTCATTTACGACCATGGTCATCTTTGGGTCGATTTTGTGACCTCATGGAGCCACTTGGGAGTTATAGTGACACTATAATTTAATTAACTTAAAATAATTGAAAAAACGACAAAACAAATATCTTTTAGTAAAACAATTTTTACATGGGGTTACGTAAATTATCATTTCGACTATAAATATTAATTGTAAGTATAAAAATATTTCCCACATCATGGCAATTTTTATATATTTTTATACACGAAATAAATAATATTATTTATGACACAATAATGATGTAGTATTTACCTAAATGAGAAATGATTGAAATAAATTAGATTATGAATATTAAAAAAATATCCAAAACCTGTCAAATTAATATTAGATGATTTTATTTCTACCATTAGTCATATAATATTGGACATCAATTAGTTTTGGACCATTATAAACCAAATATAAATATATAACAAAATAATATTTTTACACTTCCCTAAAGAGCCCACCCTCCCCCTTATAAAAAGCAATCACTTCAAACCAATTCCTCACACCACTAAAGCCTCTTTTATAATCCTACATATACAACATTACTCTACATACATACCTCTCTTCCTCCTATAATAATTAACTTAGGCATAAGGCATATTAGGAAGTCTTTTTGGTTCAAACCAAAGAAAGTTACCCTAATCAATGGTGACTGTTTCCCTTAAATTATTTTCTATTATTTTACTTCACCATCCCCTGAACTCCATTTATTAATTTATTTTATAAAAAAACCAGTATACTCAATATACTAGTATGTATATATGAAATGTATTTGAACTACACTTACACACACCTACATCTGATGGGCGAAGAACATATTGTTTTTGTGAATGGAAAAGTAATGCCTCACAAAACAATGATTATTCAATTATCACCAACTACCGCTCATGGTGTCCATTAATATTGAACTGTATTTATATATGATATATACTATTTTTATGTTTTCTTTATTTTTTTGTATTATTCATTTAATTCATACAATTATGGTTTCCATTATGAGTAATCATGATAATTTCATTTGAGGATGTGCGAACTACCACCAACTCAAAGTGATATGACTCATTCATTCCATATGTGGGACATATAGAAGATAAAATTAATGATATTATATATGATATTATACTGGATTTATAATATACCTATGTATAATTATGTTTTCATTCCCTTAAAATAAAAAATAGAAATGAAAGGAGCGTTCATGTGTACGTACGACTTACTATCTTCAAGAACAGTGCATTTCATTTCTTACCTCCAAATGACATGTACTGTTATAAATTTATATATATATATATACTGGATATATATGATATATATGATATCTAAATTATGAATATAATTATGGATATAATTTACTATTGACCACAAGGTTAACTTGTATATAAAATGTTTTCATTCTTGACTCAAGTACCAAATATCTACAAAATGACCATTACTAACATAAATGATTAAATATTGTTTATAAAATAGTATTAATTGATATTAAATGATTAATAAACTTTAAAAAGGGTCTTAATCAATTATAAATTATCTTTAGTTTATTATTCAAGAGATTAAAGAACGAACATGTCAAGCCGGACACGGGGTAAGGGGTTTCTTATCTCACTTTCAATTCCGTGAGATATCCATTGTTTGCCACTTATTTATAGAATGTTGTTTATTGTTTATTGGAATTTGTTATATATTATAATTATTCACTTTATATTCATGGTATTCTGGTACTCATTTTGGAGTTCTTAACTTTTGGCCATATGACTCAATTAATTACAACATGGTAAGGGTTTCATCTCACTTTTTATTCCCTTGATATTCATGCTATATTTTCCACTATTCCCTTTTGTGGGGATTATGTACTACCCATGATTGTAATATTTTTGTAATATAATTTAATCAATGGGTATTTACATCTTCATTTTATGATTCTTCTTTCATGTGGTGTATTTTCCGAATGTTACCAATCGGTAATAGAACCTTTTACCCTCCACTGTTTAAAATAAATATTTTTGTTGTGTCTTTTAATTTACATCTTATTATGAAGGTATATGATCTTATATATCCATATTGATTTAAATTTTATGTCCTAGTGATGAGATATCCATTTTTTTCTCATCAACTCATTTTCTTATTTTTATATTTACGTCGTTAGGCTGTAATATTTTTGTAAGGGAACTTTTTAACCCAATTTCAATTCATTGGGTTAAACTTATACTTCATGAATATGTCATCCTTTGAATATGTATGAATTAACTCTGTTTTTTTTCACATAATATCCACTTATATTGGATTAATTCTTATTTGTCACACATAATTATGTAATTGATTTATCATTAATCAAAAGAAACCATCTTTATAATGGATTTCATCTCAATTTACATTCCATTGAGACTACATTTTTGATAGGAACTAATTCACTTTTATATGGTGTATATAATATCCTTTGGAATATTATATCATGAATACCTTTATTCTCATTATATTATAAAGATTTTGTTAATTTTTATTCCTCAATTATTAATATTCAAGCATATCCTATTTGGTTATGAATAGCTTAACTAAAATATAATTATAAAAATTTATTCTTAGAAATCATTCTCATTAATGTCCATGTCTTAAAAATGTTTGTATTGATTTATTTATATGGAAATTACTATTTTAAAATTTTAATTTCTATGAATTCTTCAAAGGGGTATGGGACACTTTGATTCAAAAGTATCTTTGTTAAATGATTTTGAAAATGGTTTGATAAAGCATTGATTTTGTTCATATAATAAAATGATATATTGTGATTTCAAATGATATTTTAATAGTGAAATGATTACATATTCAATATTTAATTCCATGTTATTTTATAATGGTACATGGACCGTTTAAAAGTGATTATGTGATAAACCAAATGATGGGTTGTGCCATGATAAACAGAAGGGTTGGTTACGTTATAACCTCCAATGCATTGGGTATGGAAGTCAGCCATATAGCTATTTCATTTAGTGATATGTGTGGAAGTCGCCCGTATGATTATTACATTTAAGTATGTTTATGTACCAAATTACCTTATAATGTTATGTCTTATTTATAATGTTTTTCTAGTAATATTTTGGTTATAGAAGGGTAAAAAAAATCTGTTATTAAATAAAGTGTATTTACTACTTCATAATGATAAAAGGTATTAATTTTGATAAATTATTAATGGTATACATGTTGTTTTCAAAAAAAACTAATAGTTTTCCTTCTTTGTGTATCCCTTTACAAAGATTTTAATGCTCATTCCATGCTTTGAATTGTTTTTTACAGGACCTAAAGGTGATTAGGGTCAAGGAAGGGGTCAAGGGAAAAAGTCATGTTGTCTACAAAATGGAACTAGACATGACTCTTTTTTCCAAGATTTTTTATTTTATGAAATAAATGGATACTGAGTAGAATTTTCTACATGATATATTTTTGTTGTTTTGTAATTATTATCTACTAATTATATAAAACTCTAAACCTAAAAATATCTTCAATGTGAATTATACATTTAATTAATTATTATGTAATGTTTAAGGTCATGTCTTTATAGTTGGTATCAGAGGTCGGTTTAGATAACTATAATGGTTAGGGTGTTCGTTAAGAATATGTGACATTACTATAAGGGTTAGGATTTATGAAATATTCCTAGTTGTTTTAGAAAAACTAAATTATTGTAAGATAACATGAAAAAGGATATCTTGGTATTTACCCTCCTCATAAGATATTATATGATGATTTTAATGATATAATCAAAGTTACCATTTTGGTTTTAGTAAATTGCAAGATCTAGTAGGCACCAAAGTAACAGTGGATGTGATGGAAACTGTGTTTGTTTTCTGAATGAGAAACTGAATGAAATGAAAGCTGCAATGAGAACTCTTGTGGTTGTTCTCAAGCAACTATCCAGAGTCATGATTGACCACCTGATCCTTGGTGATTTTTATAAGGCATCGTATATGTGAGAAAACAATCCCCATGGATGTTCAGGTAATAATAAAAAAGGTAAGTATATTCAAAAACCTATGTGTCAAAATTGTGTAAATAAACACATAGAAAAATGTTTTAATGGGATGCGAAGATGATATATATGTGGAAATTCAAGTCATAAATCAAGAACCTACCCTGATAAAAGGAAGCATTTAGTTGACTCTTTGAAAGTTAATGAAGTTATTTCTAAGGGAACATTTGAATGTTTTAAATGTTTTGTGCACGATCATTATACAAACACAAGTCCTACGAATAAGGTTCAGGAATGGGATCCCCAGGATCATACAAATATATGTTTACCAATACCTAATGCCATTCCAATTTAGGATGAGGAAAATGACAATGACCATTGATAGGTATGGATATTTTCATATATGAAGTTTAGATGTTTTTTAATCATATGATATGACTCCTGATTTTTATGTAAGTAAGAAGTATTTCAGAATAAGTTGGTAAAAAATGGTTAATGGATCATGATGAATGTTAATAGAGTAAGAAGTCTACATATACTAGATTCGAGAGTTATGGTAGATTTTAAAATAATGAAATACATAAAGGTATTACTGAATTTTTGAGGATGGGATTACATTGGAATAATTTTTATTATATGTGTCACCCTAATTTTTGATATATGAATATTTTATTCAAGGAATACTTTTTTATGGGTAATTTTGGAATTTAATTTTGGAATAATCCTTGTTTATATTTTTGGATACATGATGATTTATGTTATTTATAGAAATGATTAACCTATCATGGGGAATATGTGATTTGGTTAACTACACTTTAGTATGAGACTTGAACATTATTCAATTTTATTAAGAGATAAATGTTAAGATTTATCATGGAAGACTATGTGAGTGAATCCTTCTCAGATTTCAGTTTTAATATTAGTTTGGATTACATTAAATAATTTTATGTGCAATTGTTTATTGAATTGTCTTTGTTGAAATTTGGGTTTTGATTGACAAATTATGGAGATTAAGAGTAGTTTTTTTTGTCATAGATTTTCCTTTTTGGGTATTATTTAATCTCACACTAACCATTTTGGTTTTGGAAAGGGTCTAAAGACATGAGAAAAATGTAGTTCTTCTTCTGTAGATTATGTGATTATCTAGAAGTTTTTTATAGTTCTTTAAATGCGAACAAGTCATCTTAAATATTTAGTATTTTGAGAAAAGATGAGTTTTTGGACGAAATTTAGTAAAGGATTAAAGTCAACAACACAAGTAAGCATGTGTCCTTATTTTCTATGTTAGGATCATAAATAAATTCCTCAAATTTATGAAAAGTAACGTAAAACAAAAACATTGTCTGTTTACTTTTCATAATGGGAAACCAATGACAGTTTATACCATCAGCAGTTTGTGATTTTCTAGTGGATAACATTCTCCTAAAAATGTTTTCTATCACATTCCATCAGAACTTGAACATTTGTTCTCTCTTCCATATCCATGTTTTCCTACATGGATTCCTAGTATTTGTTATCTTAGGTGACAATTTTACTTCTCTTCCATTCTTTTAATCTGATAGTATTGGTGAATGTTTTCTGATGTGTGACTTTTAATGAAGGTTCCAAACCCAGTTGTAAAATGGTGAGGATGCAATTCTCAAAAGGGTGGAAGGATGTAGCATCCCAGGTAAATAAATAACATGTTAATTTTCATATTTATTAATATGTGTGAACTAAATAGTAATTGTACTTTAAATGGGACAATGTGTTCGATGGTGTACACGATACAAAACAATGGGTTTCATTGAAATCTTACATTTCAAATTAATAATATAATATTATTATTTTAAATGGTATTAAATGCCAAGAAGATATATGGGTAGGAATGAACGTAACTACCAAAAAAAAATTACAATTTGGTTAATTTTTTTTACATTTATCCATTAAAACATAGAGGTATAAATGGAATGATTACAATTTTAAGCACAAATAATCTAATGTCCATTAAAAGGTTGATTTACGACTGTTTGATGGAAACCATCATTAAATATTGTTTAGTTCAATTTTATATATTCTAGGTCACAAAATAAAAATATTTTTTAGAATCGGGACATCAAAATTCACTTAGGCTAAAATTTTGGTATTTTCATTTTAAAATTCATTTTTTTATGAGTAGTGAAATATTCTGTATTTTAATTCATATATGCATTTTAATATAATTTAATTTTTAGGTTATATTATCTTTTTAATTGGTATTAAAGTGTAATTATATTATGTTTTTATCATTTAATTCATTGTTGTTCATTAGAATTAATTTCACATTGAAATTCGACATAAACCAATATCAATCTTTTGATAGTTATTGTATCTTAAAAACACTATATTTGTATGGATAACATGAAAAAATTTTAAATAAATTAATGAAACATCTATGATTTAAATTTGGTAAAATAGGATTCATTTTTATATTCATAATTTCAAATATATAATAGGCTGAATTTTTGGTAGATTACTAAAAAACATCAAATTTGGATGAATAGTGACACCACTAAGTAGTTGTTAAAAACTGACATTTATTTCATTTAAATAAACTTTTTCTGCTTATGTGGATATCATTTCAATAATTTGACATAAATTGTTGTTATTAGTAAGTAACATGAGTTTTAATTAGATTAAAATTATTTTTTGGTGAATAATAACTTTTGACTTTTATTTACGGTGTTTAAAGGTAAATGAAGTAATTCAAGGTAAAAAAATAGCATAATAATAACAAATTCCCTAAACACATGTTCTAACATTATTGGTTATGTCATTTGTGACCATGGACATCATTGGGTCTATTTTGGGACCCCATGTAGCCCTGTGGTAATAATAATGACACTTAAATTTAATTAACATAATGTAAAGAAGAAAATGAAAAAAACAAATATCTTTTAGTAAATAAATTTTTACATGAGGTTATATAAGTTAAATTTTTTACTATAAATATTCATTGGAATGATAAACTGATTTCTTACATCATGGTAATTTTTTATAATCTTTAGATATCAAATAAAGTAAATTATTTATAACACAATAATGATATAGTATTTAACTCATTAATAAATGATTTAAATAATTAAGATTATAAATATTAAAACAATATCCCTGACATGTCCAATTCTTATTGGATTATTTTATTTCGACCATTATTCATTTTATCTTTGAATTTTATTATATTTGGACCTTTATAAACCTAATATCATTATATAATAAAATAATAATTTCACACTATATGAAGAGACCCACCCCCTTATAAAAAGCCATCACTTCTAACCAATTCCACACACCTCGTAAGAATATTGGATCGTCTAAAATATAACAAATTAAGATCCCTACAACTATCTCCTTCTCTTAGAAGCATTACATTAGAAAAAAGGCCCTTTAAAAATTCTTTTTGGTTCAATCCCAATGAATTTACCCAAATTAAAAATAACAGTATCCCTAAAATTTGTATTTTTATTTCACTTATCCAACACCTAAACCATTTTTATTACATTATTTTATAACAAAAACTGTATCATAAATATACTCGGAAGTTTTTATGAGTATAATTCAAACTACACTTACACACACCTTTATCTAACGGTTGAAGAACACACTGTTTCTGTGGATGCAAAACTAATGCCTCACAGATCGATAAATGTTCAATTATCTCCTACCACCTTTCATAGTGGCCATTAAGATGGAAATGGATATATATATGATATATATTTTGATTATTATTTATTTATTCTTCTATATTTGTCTTTTAAAAAATACCTTTATGGTTTCCATTATTTGTAAACTTGATAATTTCATTTGAGAAAGTGCAGTGTACCACCCCCTCAAAGTGATATGACTCATTCATGCCATACATGGGACGTATAAAAGATAAAGTTAATGATATTATATATTATATTATACTGGAATTATAATATACCTATTTATCTTTATGTTTTAATTCCATTTAAATAATAAATAGAAATGAAAGTAGCGTTCATGCGTACGTACAACTTACCATCTCCATGAATGATGCATTTCATTTTCTACCAGAAAATGATATGTATTATTATATATATACATATATACAGGATATATATTATACATATGATATCTAAATAATGAATATCATTCTGGATATAATGTACTATTGACCACATGTACAACTTGTAAATATTATGTTTTCATTTTTGACTCAAGTACAAAATATCGACAAAATGACCATTATTAACATAAATGATTACAATATGTTTATAACATGGTAATAATTGGTTATTTTTTTTTAATAAACTTGAAAAATGTTATTAATAAATTATAAATTATCTTTATTTTATTATACAGGAGATTAATGAACGAGCGGGTCAGGTTGGACACGAAGTAATGGGATTTTTATCCCACTTTTAATTCCATTAGAATTCCATTCTTCGCAAATTATTTATAACATGTGTTGTATTTTGTACTGTATTTTGATATATATTTTCATGAATCTTATTATATTCCTAGTATTATGTGATTCATTTTTGTGTTATTAACTTTTGGTTATACGACTCAATTGATTAGAACATGGTAAAGAGATTAATCTCCCTTTTTATTCCTCTCATATTCGTGCTATATTTGACACAATTTCCTTTTGTGTGGTGTATGTAATGCCCATTATTGAAATATATGTGTAATATACTTTAATTTAAGGATATTTTAGTCTTTATTGTTATATATTTCTTTAATGTGGTGTACGTTTCAAAAGTTACGAAATCATTAATTGTACCATTCACCCTCATCTTTTTAAAAGACTTCGTTTCTGTTATGTCTTTTACATTACAACTTATTATGTTGTGATATGTTATTATATATCCTAATTGATGTAAATTTTATGTCCATGTGATGATATATCATATTTATTTATTTCATCAAATCATTTTCTGAATTCTAATGTGACGTCGTTAGGCTCTCGAATTTTTGTACGGGAACTTCTTATCCCAATTTCAATTATTTGGATTAAACTTATAATTCTTGAATATGTCACCCTAAATTTCATTTTGAATGACCTCAAATTATTTTTCACTTAATATCCACTTATATTGGTTGTATTCTTATTTTACACACATAATTATTTAATTGATTTTCCCTGAAAAAACGATACCGTCTTTATAAGGGATTTCGTCTCAATTTACATTCTATTAAGGCTTCATTGTTGATATATGAAAATACACTTTGATACGTTTTATATAATTACATTTGACATATTATATCATGAATAACATTATTCTCATTATATTATAATGTTTTTATTACATTTTATTCCCAATTATTAGTATTCAAGCATCTCCTATTTTGTTAAGAACACCTTATGTAAAATATAGTTTTAAGGATCTATGATTCTAAATCATTCTCGTTATTTTCTATGTTTTAAAAATGGGTTTATGTATCAATTAAATAGAATTTAATATCCCAAAATGTTAATTTCTTTAAATGATTCAATGTGGTATAAGACACTTTGATTCAAAAATCTCTTTGATAAATTTTTTTTAAAAAGGTTTAAAAAAGCATTGATTTTGTTGATATCTTGAAATGATATATTGTGATTTAAAATGAAATGTTAATAGTTAAATGTTTATATTTTCAATATTTTATGATCTATTATTTTATAATGGTACATGTACATTTGACGGGTGGTTACCTAATAAACCAAATGATGGGTGGTGTCGTAATAAACCAGGACGGGTGGTTACCATATAACCTCCAATTCATTGGGTATGAAAGTCAGCCATATGGTTATTCCATTTAGTGATATGTGTGGATGTCGACCGTAGGGTTATACCATTTAAATATGTTTATTTCCTTAGTGAACATTATATGTTATGTGTTTTTTATAAGGGTTTCATGGAAATATTTTGGTTATTTTAAGGTAAGAAATTATCTTAAATTCCGTGAAGAGTATTTACTACATTATAAAGGTGATAAGTATTACTTATGATAAAGTATTCATGGTTTACCAGTTTTAAAGAACTAACAATTTTTCTTCCTTGTGTATCCATTTACTGAGCATTTGATTCTCATCCCATGTTTTGAATTTTTTTCATAGGATATATAGATGATTAGTGTCAGGGATAGGATCATGGAAAAAGTAATGCTGACTATAACATGGAAGTAGACATGACTCTTTTTTTCAAGAGTTGTTATTTTAAAAAAGAAATGGATACCGAGTAGAATTGTCTAAATGTAATATCATGTTCTTTTGTAAATGTTATAAACTAATTCTCTAAATCTCTAAACCTAAAAAGATCCTCAATATGAATTATTCATTTAAATCATGATTATGTAATGTTTACGGCCGATTCCTTATAATTCACTTCTTCTTGCTGATTTTATATAGATTTCATTAAGTTATTCTTTGAAAATGTCACTAGAATGTTCTGAAATATTTTCATTTTTATGTGGATTTTGAAAAAAAATATCTAGCTGACATCCCCTGATTATGTCATTCTATCTCAATTATTTATTATAGAGAAAGTATTTTTTTCCAATTTAATACTATTTTCCTCAAATTTATATTTCATTAATAATGGAATTGGTACCAAAAAAGACTTTTTATCGATAATGATATATTGGGAAAAATTGTGGTTAATAGTATATATCTATTTTTGGTTTGGTTGTGAAGAATTCACCAATGAGAAAATCATACTTTATTCTAATTGTAGAATTCTTAATAAATTAATTTTTTTTAAATTAATTATAATATGATTACAATTTAATGAAACAAGATGTTTGAAACGATTCTTGAAATATTGTATATTGTTGGTGTCCTATTGACCTTGGGTGGTCATTGGTGAATAGATGAAATGTTTTTTAATTTAATCAGTAGAAATAGTTCCATATTCACCATTATGAATGTTGTTTGTGAATATTGCACAAAAATTAAACATCATCCATTATACATGTTTTGATCGTCCTAAAAATATAAGATTTTTTCAAATTTATTTTATTTAGTAATTAAATTAATTTTATAAATTTAAAATGGGATTTCCTTGGATATATAGGGTTAGTGGGACACTAATATCATTTAATACCACCCTTATTTCTAGACCACCGGTCAAAAAAGAATTAATTTGTGTTCACTTGAGAAACATTACAATCGTTATGATTAATGAAATGTGTTGGTTGAGTTGATTTCCCTAGTATGTCCCAAAATTATCAGATGGGTCCTGATCCATCTCTTTTGACCATTTCTTACATGGGGTACTATTTGAGGTCTAAGAGGCCATTTTATAATGTTGAGATTATATAGTAACATGATAACATTATAAAAAATGTTATTTAACCTGAATCATATCATGAAATTGTGAATCTGATGGGATATTCTTATAAAACATATATAGCAAGACAAAAAGATTTTAGAATTTTTCTTTCATTAAAAACAATTTTTTGTTCAATATATTTCATGACCACAACCCTGAGCATATAAAAACGTTGATAAATTATAACATAGTCAATATATTGTAATTTAAAAATATTAATAACTGCATTATCAATAATGTTTATAAATGATTTAAATAAATAAAATTTATTTATTTATTTACAAAAAAACAGGAACACATATTTCATTTAAGTCATTTCATGCTAAAAAATATGCTTCCACAAAAAATGGGTTTTATTTTGTTTATAAAGGGAAATTAATATAATTTATTAAATTTTTATAAATAATATTTAGTTATGTGAATATAATTATTAATCCATCATGTGAATTATAGTTTACACATTATTATTTGAGTGTTTCAATGTGGATTTATTTTTTAATAAGTAGTATATAAATTAATTTTTGACAAAACTATCAATACTTTACAAATTAAAAAATAATTATGTTTTTAATATGATGGTTTTTTTTTGAAAAATTACACATTAAATCTGAATAAAAATAATAAATTACTTACGATTAATTAAAATACTTTATTTCTGAACAAGTTCATGTTTGGAATTATATTTTTGTTCCCTAAAAACAGATATGCTGTGTTCAAGGGATTTTTATCTGAATGTATTAAAATAATATAAATTAATAAAATATTTAAATAAATTTTATAATATATATGTATATATATATATATTAATATTTAAACATTAATATTATTGTTTTTATAAAAAAAATAATCGATGTAAATTCATATTTATGCTTCAAATTCATTATAATAAATATTTTATTAATTTTTATTTATGAACTTATTTAAAATACAAATATTAAACATATAGATATGTAATATAATAAAATGGATTTCATTTTAAGAAGTAGTATAATAAATTTTATTTATTTTATTTAATATAATTATTTTTCATAATTAAAAATAACAACATTAAAATTTTGTTACCCTAGTTAACGTGAAAATGATATTACTTATAACAACCATGGAAATGTTAATATAAAACTTATTAATATATTATAAATATTACATAATTATATTTTATAGTTTTAAATTCATTATAATAATTATTGTTGAATTTCTATTCAAAATGAATACTACTTATATTTAACCAAATCATGTTTTCATGCATTATATGGTTTTATATTGAATAATCATTATTAAATTATATAAATTATAAATTCTAACAATGGAATTATTTTTTGACCAAATCACATAAAAATAACCTTCTCATAATTTTTATGAAATTCTATTAAAGGTTTATAAATTATAGAAAATAATAATCTTTACTGAAAAAAATTTATTCATTCAATTTATTTACAATGATATATTTTGTTTGAATATTAATTCAAGGAATATTTAGTTAAATAATATTACTAATAATATAAATATGGTATTTTTAATGAATTTTATTCTCCAAATTTGATTATGTTTTTATACATAAATGGTGTTTTCTAGTAAAATTAGTTTTCATGTCATTTTTTGAGATTATTTTTAAATTTATGTCTTACACAACATTGAATTAAATTATATAAAACTATTTACATAATTTTAATGATTATTATGAATATGATGTAATATATTCATCATAATTTTTTATTCAATCGAATCAAAAAATTCCGTCGATATGGTTGAGAATTATAATAGAATATTGTGGGGTTAAAATACGTGTAAATGGTAAAATTAACATAGACATTTTTCAACATTATATTTAATGCATATATTTAAAACCTATATCATATAATATTCTGCAATATTCTAAATTGGTGTCGTATTTATTGTGTACGTCCTTAATTTATTTTCAATTATTTTTAATTTCCATTTGTGACCAGTCCCCCAATTATATAAGTATTCGTATCTAAATTAATCTTCAGATAAAAAGATACTTTTCAAAAGTCCCATCCAAAATGAACTATTCAAAACCCATCACACATTATAGAGTCCCTATATTGATAATCTTAACAACATCCATAGAAAAATTAATTTAAAAATTTTATTGTAGTATAAAACCATTACTGTTTGGGTATATATAAAATCATAAGACCCATGACTTAAAAAAATAAAAAGAAAAATTAAAAATAAATTAGATATTTTTATTAAGGATATAGTATTTCAAATAAAAGTTATATACCCCATGTAAGCATAAATAGTTACATAACCCTAAACATGTATCAATAAATGTATTATAATGTTATAACCCAATATCACATTGGTAATATCCCTCATGAAAGGGATAAAAATATATGCATTTATAATTCCAAAAAATTATCATGGTAATAATAGAAAAATTATCTCATGTCCATCATATAGACAATAATATTGGTTCATGTGATGTATATGTCATATGTTTCAATGAAATATAATAGAGTTGGAAAATCCCATTATATGATGTTTGACATTCATCAAAAGTGATCTATGAATTCATATTATATATTAAAATTTATTCTACATATATTATATAATAAATAAAATACATTAAAAAATATATTGACAATTTATATTAATTAATCATCTATTCAATTATAATTTCAAATTAAAATCATAATTATATTATATTTACTATTTAATTTTCTATAGATGTTTCAGATCAAAAGTTCGAATAACAACATATTGACCATGGTTCTATAATATAAATAATTACATCCATTACATAAATATTAAATATATTCATCATATACATAATAATAATAATTAATAAAATTTATGATCGAAAAATTATTTTCACCACTAATAGAGATTGTGCGTCGTACGTACACATAATTGTAGTTCTAAATTACTAATTAATAGAGTTAAATAATGTTAAATATTATTTTATAATTAAATTTCCTTAATTATGTTATTTAATATATATATATATATCTCTAATAATAAAAATATAATTAATTTAATGTAGTTATAGAAAATGATTCACATCGCTTTGTGGAGGTGGTAGTCCACACGTACACATAAGAAAATTTAGCAGATGCCAACAGATGGGATGGTAATATGGTATGTATTATATAACAATTATAGAAGTATAATTATGTCATAATAGTCATATATAATCACAAATAAAATCATAATTTCTTTCTACTAATGATGGTGATGGTAATTAATTGTAATTCTAAATGGTGATTGTCTTCCACTTTTAGGAATGAGTGATAGTTTTATTCCCCATATGATGGATATGAGGATAAATACTCAGTGTTACAATATCTTAATAAAATTTATGTATATATATCATACAATAATTGTTATTTTATTATTAATTCCAATTATTTAGAGGATTGTTTTGATAAATTAAATAGAATGTTATCTACTATGATGATCAATTCATATTCAATATTATTTAATTAGATGCCTTTAGATTGACCATTGAAACAGTATTTTAAAATGATAATTAGCCCTAAATAATTTATTGCAATGATTATTTTATAAATTGATAGGATTTTCTAGATATATGTGTCCCAATTCGGTTTAATGTATATAAATTAGTTTTTTTATTTTACAATGTAATAATTGGGAACTATTGTTAATTATCATAACTATAACATATAATAATGACATGTTTGAGGAAAATGATTTACTATGGACATAGATTAGATGATAAAGACGTTTTTTCCAAATAAAGTCATTAAATCAAATTTTTTTAGGCGTATTATTTCATTTTAAACATTTCTTACTGGATTATATACTTTGATAACCATTTTTATCAATAAACATGGTGAATAAATTTTCAATATTAATGAGTCATAAAATAACATATTAATTATATATATGATAAAAACTAGTAACTAGATGAAATTTTTGGTCCATATGTTATCATTATTTATTTATTATCACTTTTTATGATATCTTAACATTTAAAAAAATTATACCTTTTTCACAATATATCCTTATGATCATTTATTAAACTACTAATTTGATTGGAGCTTATTTTTAGGAAGAAAAAATTGTATTCTAAATATAGATTTCATTAAATATTGATAATTCATTATAATTAATTATAAATATTATTTACCACCAAAATTCATATAAAATAGTAAAATTTTGAAATTTTGAAATCATTTACTGTTATTATACTACTCATTGCATTACCGTTGAGTATATTCTGTGTAAGAATTTAATGTAATTATAAAATTACAGATAAATAATTATAATTTATATTGTAGAAAAAATAAACATATAGATAAATATATTATGTTCATTAATGTAATATTTTTTTTTGTATGGACATGTTGATGAAATTAAAAGAAACGGAGAGGAATTTTGGAAATTTCATTTCATAAAATAATATAAATATCATTATCCACGAAAAATAAAACCATGATGAAATTTATTTGATGATATTTTGAATATGGTGAAATTAAAATCCATCAATGAAATAACGGTAAAATTTCAGGTTTATTTTAGTACCGTATGTCATAGATTCTTTATATTTTTACCTATTTTACCCTTACCAGGGCAACAAATGTTTTCCATGACCATTATTAATAATTAATATAAAAAAGGGTTTAAAAAAATGAATATCTTGATTCCTTATAACCAATCACTATTTTAAAATTCTCTATTTAAAGGGAGGAGATGTAAATTATAATATGACAATGAAACTAAAATGGAAATACTATTTTCAAAAGAGGTTTTATTAATATTAATTGTATCTTAAATATAAATATTGTAAAACAATGATTGAAATAGTTATAAATATGTTATTTTATATTAATTTCATAATATTTAAATTTTATACACAAAAAATATAATGTGACATTGAAATGAGAATATTTATATGATGATTTCTGAATTTATGTTCATTTTAAATATAAATATTTATAAAATTGGAATAACAATTTTATAATTTACTGTCCAAAAAATAAATAATAACCATAGATAAAGAAAATTCATTATTAACTAATAATATAATTCTCGAAAAATTGACTTCAAATTTTCTAATAATTAATCTATTTAATTTCATTAATTTGGCATATCCTAAATTTAAATCATAGTGTATTTACTCATATTATTATCATCTTATTTAATGTAAATCTTATAACAATATATTTATAACATATCACATTTTTTATAATCCATTATGTTATATATAAATGAAGATATAAAGCCTTTTTCATAATAAAATATTTTTGGGGAATGGAGATGATATCGATGAGGTCTAAGAATTACAAGGAAAACCATATCCCCAAAACACATTGGAGATATATCATGAAAAAATAATGGAATACAAATATTAAATATAATTCATTATTGTGATAATATCTACCAGTTAATTTACAAGTTTCTACATATAGTAAAATTTATTTGAAAACGATCTGTATATTTTAACACCAATATAGTATTAACACTATTTGAGTATGCCTTAAAAACATGTTGAAATATCCATATTTTTCATCAATAGAATAATGATGTATATTATTCTAAATATAATAAAAAACATTCAGATTAACTTGAAGAAGATCCATAATATTATTACAAAATAAGAAATATAGTATAAATTTATTGTGAATTTTTTCCTTTGAAATATTTTTATTGATTTATTTTACACCAATAATATGAATTTATAGACATGTAAGACCTATAAACAAAATATAATATTATTTGAAACCAACAATAAAACCCATTTTATGAAAATGGTATTATATTATTTCAAAATAAATTTATATCATTTATTATGCATGATAAGATACCTATTTTAGGTAACTTAAAATAGAGACAATAAAATATGGACATAAATTGATTTAATAATTTTAACCAGTTTATATATATTATACCATTTATTTATTTACGGTCCCAAAAAATTTAAAAATACCCATATATTGATCCAAAGACCACCCATGATTCATTTTCAAAAATAACAATAAAAAAATGTAACATTTGTAATAACCAATGCATTGTGAATATCAGTGTGAACAATCAATGTAGGTGGGAGAGTCGTAATTTGAATATTAACTTAACACAAGAGATATAATAATTTACATATATTATTTAGTAATATTTATTTATAATTGATATAATATATTTTTGGGTATTTCATGAAAAAAAATTAATTTCCTTTATTGAAAAATATTCACATTTGGTGGTTTCTAAAGATAACAACCACCTATCAAATTAAACATTCCAATTTTCATAACCATTTGTAGGGGTCTACTCATTTCCAAACGATAATAATGAATGATCCACTGAATTAGTATTTTTATAATACTCAAAATATATTTTTTGGAGATATTATGTAATAACCCAGGTAATTTTAAAATAAATTTTTTATTATGGAATTACATAGTTAAATTCAATATAAATGTTTAATAAAATAAGTGGTATTTTAAAAAATTAAATAATTAGTTAAAATATTATATATACCTCACCAATTTAAGTATAAATAATATATTTGAATATTATAAGTGGAAATATAATATATTTATATCATGGAATATGTAAATAATTGTTTTGAAAATGATATATTTTGTGTTGGTATTTTTGTGACATATAAATCTATATTTAAATTTTTAAATTAATATAATTGTTTTAAAAATACATCTATAAAATATATTCATAAATTTATATATATCGTTCATGGAATTAAAAGAATATATTATTACCCCATAACTAAATATTCAATGCATCATAAAATCAGTTATATTATTAAAATTATTATTATTGAATAAATGATAAATTTAATTAACAATTAAATGTATACTTTTTAGAAAATTATTGTCAAAAAATGGATTACATTTTTGAAATTTACATGATAGAAAATGTTGTTGATGATTATTTAAAATTTTTATAAAATAGTTTAATATTTGGTTATTAATGAAATATGATGATTTTTAATATTTATCAATATCATGAAATATATAATCATAGATTGCGTATGGGTGTTTTAATAAAAAATTTAGAACTATCTATAATTATATTAAAAAATTTATTTCTAAGTTTTAAACAATTATTAATCTTCAACCAAAATAATAAACTAATTAATATAATAAAAACTTCTTCTGTCTTCTACTATATATACGACCCCTCACCACCTCTACCCCGCACACCCCCAAACCAATGTAGATTGTTCAATTTTTTACCAATTCCCATCCCAAAAATATTCCTCATTTCCAAGACTAACTTTTCTAATCAAAATTCAAAAACATTGTAATTTAATGAAGTTCTCATGAAGAATATGTTTAAGAGGTTAATTCCTCTTTCATCTTGTTTAAATTTCAATTTCAATTAATTTATTTTATTTTACTCTCTTCAAATACACTCATCCAAGTGACAAGATAAATCTAGTGAATTATATATACTATAATGTTATTTGTTAATGGAATATACATAGTCGCACCTCTCATCATATCATCTTATTCTAGAAGAATTTATCATTGTTCCTTATGTGTCAATTTATCGCCATCATTGATGATGCGTTTTCATATTGATATAAAACCATCGATGACGGTCATAATACAATTATTATTGTTAAATAAGAATTTATTTTACATATTAGTTGTTCTATTAAATTCTATAACCAATATATAAACTTGATATTAAATTATATCTTATAAGTTCATGATTGTTTTAAAAACACCCAAAATAAATTATTTCATTATCTTTAATTATTTATTTAATGAATCATCATAATATCATGAAAAATATCTTATGGTGTCAATTAAAATTATTAAAACAAGTTAATAACATTAATTACACTTAAATATATTTTCTTCCTTTCAAAAAAGTTTTAATTTTTCAACCATAGAAATAATGAAATAAAATCAGCTGAAACAATAATAATTTTAAAACATTGTCAATAAATGAGGGGAAATATGTCCTAAAATGATCATATAATGTATTTTATATATGATAAATGAATTTTATTAATTTCATAACACATTTGAAACAATTATATAGTAGTTTTGAGAATGTTTTAAGGAACTCAATCCCAAGGTATGAGACATTACTTTTTAAAAATTCATAATTAATATCTATTTTTACAAAAATTCATAACTATATGTTTCATCGTAAAATTATATGAAAGAGGGGAATATCATATTTTCATAATGACTTAATTTATTTATCTTTTCTTTACAACATTACATATTAATTTATATAAAATTTATATTAAATTTTATTTGTGTAGTACACTTTTCAAATAAAATATTTCCTTGAATAAATTTTTTATGATGCATGTTTTTATGTTTTATGATTAGGTTATCATTCATGGGAATTATTTAGGATGAACTATGTGACATATATATCAATTAAATGAATAGTGTATTTTTATGTTTTATGTTGACTTTAATGGTAATTCCAAGTGTAACATATATTTTTACTCCTTATGGAATCTGTGTGGTTTATATCACAAGGTTACTATCAGGGTTACATTATAAGGAAATAGTGATATTTGAAATTAAAATTTAATACTTGAGGGTTAAAATATTATGTATGTAATTACTAATGTAATATTTATTTATTAAATAAAATATTCAAATTTTTATATAAATCAAATATTTTCAAAAAGTATATATATGCCACATTATGGGTGAAACATATATATTTGGGAAGATGATTTCATATATTAATATATATTCATGATATAATGGGTTATTTCCATATTTTTATTTATTTTATGTATATTTATTCCATATCATGTGTTTTAATTTATTTTCATTTGTTTTATAGATATGTATGTGAAAAAATAATCAATTATGAATGTTGTGAAGAATTTTCCAGAAAATATTTCAAGATTATACTAGTAATTTTATTATGAAAGATATAGATGTTGATTTCATAGTGAAGACATTTTATTTTTTGGGGTGAATATTGAATGAAATTATATTTAGTTACAATGAAATTAAAAAAAATATTTTCAGTTGATGATGGAACCTGGATTTGAGGGATGGATTTGGAGGTGATAATTATTGCAGTAGGGAACTCAGTTTTATTGACGTAGTAGTATGTTAGTGGGTGGGGTTGAGTGTATTTAATGAAATGAGATCATATATCTAAATAAAAAATGATATATTGGGAAATTATTTCATTGAGTTGGAAGACAACTATGTGGAATATTTCATGATTATGTTGATATTGTTAGAGGATCAGACATAGTATTTTCAATAGGTGTCGATGTATATAATCCTATAAGTTATACTTAGACATCAAAAGTGCATTAATAATTTAGTGATGGAATGTGAAAAGATTTTTTTTATCATGGTATGTTTTGTGTGCTTAATTGATGGCTATTATAGATTTACAAACATGATATTATTTGTACTGAGTTTTTTTTACAACATGTATCTTCACCATTAGAGTATTCCTTAAGGTTGTTGAATTTTTTTATTTTTCCTGTGGAAGTTCTATTCTTAACTGGAATTCAAACTATGAATTTAAGAATTGAATCTCCCAGGACTGGTGGTTCATGATGTGGTATTGTGATCAGA
This sequence comes from Viscum album, assembly GCA_963277665.1. Lineage (NCBI taxonomy): Eukaryota > Viridiplantae > Streptophyta > Magnoliopsida > Santalales > Viscaceae > Viscum > Viscum album. The sequence continues at coordinate 142,516,380 of OY728133.1, read as the reverse complement.
TAGGGATTATGGAGCTTTGTTGAGTGATAGAGTAATGTTGGTGGTGGATGAATAATTCAGGAATGACTAAAACAACCACTCAAAATTTTGTTGTCCTTAATGAATCCTATGTATTATTTCTAATAAAACAACCCTAATTATGTCCCAACACCAAATATTTAGAATTCAAAATATATATATTTAATACCCATTAGAAATCATTTCTATGTATTTAAATGTCCATTCATCATAATACAATTATTGACAACACCCAAAAAATTTATATTTACTATGAAACCATGAGTTTTAATGAATTTGTTTTTCAATAAAAATAATTTTATTGATGGATTGTGTTTTATATAAAATCAAGTTAAGTATTTTTATGTACATAACATCGACTTAGTTGTCATTACATGTGACACTATGTTTTAACAAAACAATTATATATTATTAAAATATTTATTTTAAAATTAATATTATAATTTCTTTGTTAACATAGCGATATTCATAGTAATAACTTATTTTTAAATATTACCTATAATGGTTTTATATAATTAAATCATATTGATAATAAAATTAATATTTTTTGGTATAATATTTTTATTATGTTGTAATACTATTTTCTAAAAAAATGTTTTCATACATTTTGAAACTAATATGAAAATGAATTTTTGAAAAAATTATAATTTTTGTATATTTTAAACATCAAATCACATTTTAAAATATTAAAATTATCATAAATTGAATTCTTGTGATATTTTCTGAAATGATTCCTTTTTTATTAAAAGTTAATAATACAAAATTATAAGTGAAATGTAAATTATGTTTACTTTATTTATAATGTTAAAATAATATTTTTGATTTCTTTTTAATTTAATATTAGTTAAATTAGAAATACATAAGTAATATTTAGTTAATTATTATAGATTTTAAATATTTAATTGGATATCAAAACACAATAATCATTTGATCATATTCCCATAAAATATCCACTTTCCTGACAAGTCCCTAAGATTATATTCAAATTAAAATTTTCCACTTCTGTTAATTGAATTTTTCAATTTTTAATAAATCTTTTTGTTATGATGAATTTATATTTCATATATGTCCAACAAATTTTTTACCAAATTTAATAGTGGAATGAGTAAATAATACATATAGTGGTGAATGTATAAATGGTTTTATAACACGGTTAAACAAAAAATATAAGGGTCAAATTTACCAATAATGTTGTCACAAAATATTTTATTCCCCTATTTACACCATATAATATCTAATGTTATAAATTCATCCATGTTCCCCTTTTCTTCTTGTGAAAAACATGGTAGTGTTCTATTATTTTAAAATTGACAAATGTGTTCTCTCCCCAATATAAAAAAGGTCTCCGCTGTACACCCTTCATCAAACCACCAAAACAATTTGGTTTGGATATTACGTGAGTAAATTACGTATAAACATACATAACATATTCCTAGAATCCTATTTTTGTGCATTAATACATCCTTGGAAAGAGTTAATAAAATACTATTAAAGAAACGTGAAGAACAGGTAAAGCTAGTAAATAAACATTTTTTATTCATTTCATCAATAATCCCTCTAAACTCATTAAAAATATCTATTGTATAAAAAAATAAATTTCATAAATATAATAATATTTTTTATATAATTTTAGTGACCTAAAATTATATCAAAATACATAATATTGGTATGAAATTAATCATTCATCTATATAGTAGATTGTATCCTTGAGAAATGATGTCATTCATTTCTACATTTACCCTACGAGGATATTCCTAATGGTGGTTTAATATTAATTTATTATATATATTATTTATATATTTTTGTTATGATTCATGAATATTTATTTCATACATATGTTTTTTCCTTTATATTTTTTTGGGAAAAATATTATGTCATTTGTTTGTACATAAGACTAACACCATGGGATTGGTTCTGATTTGTTCATGATCTACGTGGAATTTATTAATTTTGGGTTTAATAAATATAATTGATATATATATATATATATATATATATATTTGTGAAATAAAAATGTTTCTATTATTGTAATATAACATATTCATTTCATTCTGTCAATCTATTAAGAAATTGTAATCAACATTCAATCGTAGGTATGACCTACCATGTCCATGAATAGTTTATTCCATTGTGTATTTCTATATATTACAAATTATTATTAATACATATTTAATTATTTGATATGATAATTTTATCACGTTTATAAATATCTATATGATTAAATCATTCTTAAGGTAATAAAACAAAAGTGTAATAAATTGATTTTTTTTTGAAAAACAATGTATTTACTCACCGAAACATTAATTTTACATGTAATACTTAACAAAAGGGTGATAAAATGTCCTTAGAAAATAATATTTGGCATGATATATATGATTATGGCTCATTAATAAATTTATAATTATCACTCAAATATATATATGATAATATTTTGGAAATTTATCAACTAATGTCAATTTTTACATGAATAAATTTTGTCTTGATTTCCCTTATTAAATATATATGTTATGATATGAAACTATATTACTTTAAAAGGTGTTTATACAGACAATTTGATATGTAATATCATTAATTTTTTGATGGAAATGAAATTCATGGTTATTAAATCATGTTTATAATCACACAATTTTACATCTCATAATCGATTATGATTGTTTATGATTAGGCCTACAATAATGAAATATCATTTTCCAAATATAAATAAATCTGAATAATATTATTCTAATCTGGTTATTAATGAAATATTCAGGTAATATAACCATTTATTCACTCATTGGTACTTATATAAATTAAGATAATGTTTTTATGAAAAGCTGACATTATTTCAATCTCCATCGAAAGTCATTTTATCATTAAAACCATGTATTTAAATAAAATATAAATTTTTTTCCATGAAATATATTCCCATATTTGATCTTTTACAGTAAAATGAATCTTTCTATCTTTTTCAAAAACAATTATCTTTTGTATTTTATGGAAAATATTAATAGATCATCCATTTCAATGTGTACAACAAGAAAAAAATTCCAAGAAAATTATTAATCATTTCCTAAAATAATCATATAAAATTTATCATGTATTCTATTTTTTTTAAATATTAGTTTTTCATAAAATAGTTTATTTGTGAAAAAAAAATTTCGTAAAGAAATGTGTAAATAATATTTTAAAATTATTTTTCATATATGATGACATCCATTTCTGATATATATATATTTTTAAAATTTTATCTAATAATATCATTCATATTATTTATTTTATTATATTATTTTTGTATGTAAAATTTTGTATGAGACCCATTCCTCCTCCATTGGTTACACAATGAAAAAAATTTATGTGATCTTATTTTTTTCATGGGAAATAATAGGATCAAATCATTATAAAAATAGTATAATTTCCAAAGGTTGTGACTTGATTAATGGGATTGATAATAATTTCATTTAATGGGTTTTGATATGATAAATTATTATGATCTTGCAGAACATATATTAATGATATCATTATTTGAGATGTATGAATTTTATCTCCCTCAAATAAATTAGGTATATTTTATATCTTCTGTTTTTGATATTGATGGAAAGCGAAATTAACACGGTTCAGTAATAAAATGCAAGAACAAGAGGTAAATACAATTCAGTAATACATGGTTGCAATGAAGAGTGAACCAAATTCAGTCATATAAGGTTTGAACATGGTTGATGTCCATTTCAATAAAGGACTTTGAATACAATTATGGTATTGGTTATGATCTATGACTAAAATCCAATCATATTATTCTTATTTTTATGATGAAAATTCCATAAATTATGAAATCACAGGTCATTTACTTTGATTGACCAATGATTTATGTCTTATAACATACCAATATATATCCCATGACTCATGATTATGATCTATTATATTAAAGGTATATTTTTAAAATATTATTATAATTATCTCATACCTTTATGTTAATGTATTTTTTTGAATCTACCATGTTATCCTTTGAAATGAATATATGATATCACTTACTACTTTCTTCTTTTCCCAAGTTACTTAGATAGATATTATATATAATATTTATATGAATGGTGATAGTAATTAAGAACATTGGAGGTGATTAGGTATCTCACATTTGAATGAGTAAATATTATCATAGGTGACAACCATTTAAACAACATATTAATCAATAATCAATTTGGAACCATTACACAACAATGTTCCTGGCTGAACAAATGGTTTGATATTCCCATTGGATTTTCATTAGAAATTGTAACATCCTTTACGAATAATTATAAATGTATTAAAAATAATATGACTATGAAAGATATTTGATGAACCTATTGTATAAAATTTTAAAAGTGATTAAGAGAATCACATTCTTATCAATATGTGAGTATGAACCATGGTGGAAATTGCATTAGGGTGAATAGTATATAATGTAATTTTGGAACTGAAGTTTAATGAAATGAATATTGTTAAATTTATTACAAGATGTTAGATAATAATGGGAATAGAGATAAGGTTGCCTAGAATACACATCCCATGTTTAATACTTCAAGTATTTGGATAATGGACATTATCATTAATAGTGAAAAAACCATAGGATTAATGAAGAATATCAACATCGACAACCTCTAAAGAAGATGAACAAGGAGAAACATAATTTATCATTATTTCTAAAAATGTGTATGATAAAAATTTGGTGATATGTATTCCTACCATCCACTATAGAAAAACTATTGTCTATTATGAAATTGTACATACCCATTCATTCATATATAATGAATTTTATATGGGTATCAAGATTCCACAATAATTAATAGATGTATAATTATCAGTGATTTTCATTAATGCTGTGATGATCAAAACTCAAGTCTAAGACTCTTCACTGGTTGACGTTGATGGGAATGGTTTTCCCAAAAATCTTATTGTTTTTCATAATTATAAGTTGTATGAAATCCTAGGAATAGAATATAATTCCCTCTATAAATCCCCCTCCAATTTCCGAGGAAGGGGTGTTAAATATCATACCTGAGAGCAACATAAGTTCATTTTTTTATATGATTATAATTATACACTTATGATGGATATCACATAAATTTAATGGGTCTTAATTCCCATTAAGAATGTATGTTTTATCACATTTTGTTGGAGATAAACTTCATATCAATGATATCCCTATTGATAATAAATTTAGGGATGCCTTCATTGATGTTTTTCATGGACTTTCACCAAAATGTGATGTTTATTTCTAAATAATACACATACATAGTACCACACCAATTTGATATGATCCTAATAAAATTTACCTGAATGTGTTATAGGAATAAAAAAATATAATCCATTAAATGTATGGTAATGGATTCAGTTTACATAGTTTGTATCCTAGGGGTGAACAAATTATTTTTCATAAAAATAATGATTTCTAAATATGAAACTTCATTTATTATTTGATTTTAATAATTATTGAAATTAAAAACCAGTACCATTTCCCCCATATTGTTGGATTATATAATCAACTACAGAGAGATCAAAATTATTCTATGGTTGACCTTCTTTGTAGATATCATTAGTTGAGGTTCAATATGAAATCTATTCCCAATAATACCTTCCATATAAGGTATAAAACCTATGAATTTATTATCATTCTCTTTAGTCTTACAGACTATCCTTATCTCCCTTAGAATTCAATGAATAATAATTATAGATTATCTTGATTAGTTTATGGTTGTATTTTTATATGGAATTGTTATATATTAAATGAGAAATGAATATCATGTATACCACATAATAATTTTACTAAAGAAAAATATCATGTATGAACTATATAAAAAAATTTACTAAGTGTCAGTTTTTTCTGAAATGTATTTCATTTTTGGGTCACAAAATTTCATGTGTGGGAATATCAGTCGATCATTTAATGAATGAAGATATTGAATGTTTTTCTAAACCATATATATTGGATAAGATCCATATATCCCATGAGTTATTTGACTATTATTGATTGTTTGTTGCAAATTTTTCATGAATTTATAATCATATGACCATGTTATCATAGTAGAGATCCATGTCCCTCTAGAAATATTAATGCGGGGAAAAGGCCACAGAGCTGAAGGTATATCTTGTTAGTTCTCATATTCATCCATTAACCTATATTAGAGAAGGGTTTTTTATATATTATTATATTTCATTGAATTAATTTGGATATGTAATTATGAATAATGAAATGATTATAATTCATACCTCTTTAAAATAGATTATTCATGAGAAAAATTTCCCAAATAATGATTTGGAGTCAACTCCGGTATTATTTTCTTTTAATGATATATTGATATATAACTTTTAAAGAATGTTTTAATATATATTCATATAATTAAATATTAATGTAAATTTCTGTATAATAGGGATTTAAACATTCTCCATTGAAGATGGATAGAGATTATTATGAATTAGTATTGCTCAATACATTCCCACCATATGAAAATGAACTAGGTAGATAATTCCTTTAGTTGAATGGATCATACTAATTTATCTATAATGATGAAAAAAACAAACATTAATGAATTTAAAAATGATGTATCTAAAAATCCTGATTGGAGGGGGGGAATCATATATTTTTCTATTGAACATTCAAAAGTACATCCAATTATGGATTAATGTGTACATAAGAAAGACGATGATAATCAATCAATGTATATAAATGTTTAGAAGTATAAACAATATCATTATTAAATGATATGGTTCAAGAAAGGTGTAATAATTCATTCTATAAGATACATAAATAAGGTGTTGTTTGAGTAAGCTCACAGTTATTCTTACTGTGGTCATTATGGAATTACGAAGATATATAGTGATATAAATGAAAACATCTGGTGGGATGGAATGAAGGGCGGTATTGTAATGTTTTTTGTATATTTTATTTCAATTCAATAAATATATTGATGAAATAAAAAATTATAACGATATTTTTATTCCATTAGTCATACATAAATATGTATCAGAGAACAATAGTAGACTTTGTCATTAGACTCCCAAAAAAATCAGAAGGGAGTTATGCTATATGGTTTTATACTATCACCATAATACATCGCCAGACATCCCCATTATCATAGAATACTTCTACATACACTAGATTTCGAAGATATACATTTAGGAAGTTGTAAGGTTTCCTAGAGTACCACATTCTATTATGTTTGATCGGAATCAAAGGTTTAACAAAATTTTTTGGATAATTATTAATCAGAATCCTGATAGATTGTTGGTTTTTAGTACTATGTGTCATTATCAAAATGTTGGTCAGTCTGAAAGATCATTTCACACCCCTTTTTATATGTTGATACCTCAAATATTTAATTTCTAATGTTTTTTAGGTAATCCTCTACCTTTTTTGTGTTTTAATATAATAATATATTTCACTCTCAAAATCAGATGGATCTATAAGAAGCTCTTAAGGACAAAAATATTGATCTTCAACATACTAGAATGAATATGGGAAAAGAAAGACATTGGGACTTTAGATACATAGTATAATGGAATAAAAAAAAAATCTATAAATTATTATATAATGGAAACTCATATATGGTACAAAATGTCTGTTGATAAAAATGAAAACAATTTATAATTTTTTTAAATTTTTTAATAACTTCGAATGGGGTGAAGGTTAAGAGATTCAGGAATAAAGGGAAAAATACCATAAGGAATATCCATCCCATTAAAATTATAGATCATATTTGGAATGTAACCTATTGGTTTGTGTTTCCATTAAACCTATCTCAATTCCACCAATATTTCTATGTATCAATCAAAATAAATTATATTCCTTACCATTCAAATGTACTGAACTAATACGTCATACTATTAGAGAGATATTTTTTTATGAGGGAAAATATGTACAGATTTTGGATCATACATGGAATGATATATGAAACTATAACACTATTATTGAATATGTTATTTCTGTTAAAACATTATTTAGTCTAATCTATATTGAGAAATGTTGATATGATGATGAATAAGTAACTATAATTGTTTGTATAAACCTGAATCATTTTTGGAAAAATTAATTTTAATGGGGGTATAATGTGACAATACATGTCTTTGTAATAGAATGATTATGAAACAAAATTTCAATTATGTATTTTATTACACTCTACACCAAGTTATTCATTCACTACAAATGACATTGTCTCAACTTGAATTACACATGACACTCAGTTTTAACAATGAATTGATATATTGTTAATATATAAATATAAACACGACCATTATAACATCGATATTAAAAATATAGTATTATTATTTATGAATGATTTTTAAAAGATATGTATTATTTTTTATTGAATTAATACATATTTATAGAAATGTACCTAAATATCAGGTAACAAATTTATATGATTTGAAAAATAAATTCTCTCAAAAAAATATGTGATAACTTTTTGTGAACAATAATTTGTTCAATGTTTGAAACATTTTAAAATTGAATGATATAACATAAAATTAATTTTATTATTCATAATTTCGGAATTATCAATTAGTAGTTTTGTGAATTTTTTCTTAAATAATTTTTTTATGAATATAGAAAAATGAGTTTTAAATGAATATTCCATTTAAATTAATTTATTTAGAAATATATAATATAATTTAAATTATATTAATGTAAAATATGTCGATTTATATATTTGTTAATAAAATTTAGTAATTGGATTTAATTTCTGATTGTTATTTGATATAAATACTATGAATTCATTTGATCATTTTAACTTTAAAAATACACTTTTTCCACATATCAATGCGATTAATTTGAATTTAATTATTCTAATTTCTAGGAATTGATTTTGAAAAAATATAATTCATTTTTTTAATGATTATTATTAAAAATTTCTATCAATTTCCACATAATTTTTTCCCAAAAATAATTTTGAATTGTGTAAATATTAAATACCAATGTTATTATAAAATTGGGAATCACTATAGTTAAACTCAAACAACTCTGTTCACATTTACCAAAATATTTGTAAAAAAAATCGAGTTATATTTCCCCCCATAAAATGTATATTGTCTGAATTTGATCCATTTTTACCCTTTTTAGTGTGAATAATGTGGTATCACAAAACTCATTTAAAAATTAAATATTTATCCTCTCCCCATTATGTAAAATTCCACAGATTTCCCCATTTATTAACCAATTAAAAAACTGTTTTGATCAGTCAAAAAAATTTCAAAATCACCTATAAATTTTATCACCTCATCATTGAATACTTATTGTGGGCCTAAATCTATTTTAGAATGTATTTTAGTGAAAACTAGAAGAGGATACCAAAACAAGTTGTGATGTCCCTCAAAAAATAATTATATATTATTTCATCCTAAAAAATATATTTTTATTTATATCATTTTTTTATTATAATATTTTTTTCTAAAATATATTGATATTTTTTGTGATAATTGAATGACTTAAAATTCATTCCACTCATATCTAATGGGATGCGAAATCTTTGTTTTCTTGTACAATAGACTACCACCTCACGAAACTATGTCATTCATTTCTACACTTCTGTATTTCAATGTTTTCCATAATGATGATTTTATTTTTTATATTATATATATATATATATATGATTTTAATGAGGTTATTATGATTCTATAATTTGTATATCATATCATTCTTTCTATGTTTTAGGAATATGAAAACGTCATTTCTGTGTTTGGAAGACTATAACATTATGAAGTAATGTGATTAGTTCATAAATTACATTGAACATATCAATGATGTGTATAATAAATTTATGTAACATATACGACATAAAAATAATTCTTATGTCATAATATATTATATAAATTTATTCTTGAAATCTGATAAAAATATAGAAATAACATCCATACAAATTTACGATATACAATCTCTATGAATGGTTTAATTCATATTGTATTTATTTAATGTATATATTATTATAAATACATATTTAATGAATATATATGATATTTATATAATTTTTTTTCATTTTTGATATGATTAAATCACTATTCAGTAAGTATAAAAAAATAATTGAATTAGAACATTTATGTAAACTAAGCGGTTATTGACAAAAAAATGAATCATCATGATTGAATCATTAATAAATAGGTAATAAAAGACCATAATAATTCATATATGTTAAGATATATAGTAATATTGTTCCTCAATAGATTTATTATAAACTAATATTTATTATTCATGAGGTATTAATGACTTCAAAAGAAATTAATGCTTTATGTGAGTGATTTCATCTCAATTTTTAATCATTGAGACATATGTTACATTATGCTCCTACATTATTTTTTAACAAGTACATACAACTACTATGAAATTTAATATCATGGATTTATATTTCAACATATAATATTCCTTATCATTTTATGTTATTCCTTCGTTGTGGGTAATGGTTCAATGTTACAAAAGTGATAATTATTTTATGTTACAATCTCATTATCTCACGATTTATTATGATTAAATCTCCAATGATGAAATATATTATTATACATCTTTGTATTTCACATGGAATTTCTTATTCTATAGTTACTCAAGATATAATAATGTAATGGTTCCATTAATCGACTTTTTTTCTTATGATGATTATGAAATTTGTTTTATGAAAATTAAAATTTATCTCTCTATTTGGTTAGAGTATAGTTTTCATCAAAAAACATTTTAATAAAATATTTTCATTTTTTAAAAGGAAACAACATTAAATTTTAAAAAACTATTATTATATTGATAATAATGAAATGTTAATGAAACCTTCATTTTATTGTGTATAACATGAAATAAATTTTCTGACAACATAAAAAATCATTGAATTGATGGTTACATTATAATTTTTCAATGATATTTTTAATGAAAAAAAAACTTAATTGTTTTATATTCTTAAAAAATATTTTATTACGAGGAAATGTTATTTTTTCAATAAATGTTTTAATTTTTATTAGGAAATTATTATCTATTTATGATTATATGTATTGTTTTTACCCATTCCTAATATAGGATATGATCTAATAATATGATTCATATTATTTCTATAAGTGCTTTATTTTTTGTTGGAAATATTTTTATGAATACAATTTCACATTTAAGGGATATAACATGAGGAAATTATTATGAAACCAATTTTTTCATTGTTTTTTCAATATCTAAATTCTTATAAAACCTATTACATTTATACATGTTATGAAATGATGATTTTTTATGATTCCCATTTAATTTAATGTGTTATGATATGATGAATATTTATACTCTTATGCAAAACAAATGTGAAAATTCATTATAAGATGGGTGGGATCCATATCGCCCAACAATTTATTGGGATATGGTTTATATATCATTGGATAATTTGTAATGGAAATTAGAGTATACCAAATTAATTAAAAACAGCCATAGAATGAGAAGTGATCCGCGTTCAATAATAACGGTTTGGAATGTGGTGTTATCCTAGTTCAGTATAATATATTTAGAATGGGGAGGGAACCTTGTATAGTTAATGTATATTATTGTGATAATAGTGATATAAATGAAAGTAAATAAATGTTTAAAATAGGTTTTTATGCATATGTGTATTAAAAAAATTCCACATCTTATTCTCTAAGGTGTCTTGTTTTTTGACTCCCATAAGATTCATGTATTAAGAATATAAAATCATTATTCCATGTCAAATGATTATTATATTTCATATGTATGGTATTGTTTTCAAATATTATGATCATGTTCTTATAAAATTAAGTTTATATTTTTCTTACATATCACATTTTTTAACCTTACTGATAATATTTACCCAACTTTTCTTATGTTTTCATTCCCCATGTTATGTCTATATCTATTATATAAAATATTTATTAGATGATTTAATATTATAAATAATTTATTTGGAGGCCATATAATTCCCATATGGACCACTGTTTATATTTCCATGACATTATTGATAGTAATCTATTACAGTCTTTGAGTGTATATTTATGTACTATAAGTAATATTCTCTAAATTTTTTTTAATATATATGTATGAAAAGCATATGACATTATAATGAGGGTGATTTTTTTTTTGTAGAAAACATAAATTATTTTAATTAAATCCAAAACTCTAATAAAAATAAAATTAATATAATTTTTTTTGACAATGTATACGTTACAAATGAAAATTTCATTTTTCATTTTCGTAAAATCGTCACTTATTAAATATGTGAATACAGTCATTTCGAATACAATTGATAGAAAGTAAAAGTGGAAAAAAATTTCAATCATAATTTTTTTTAACATATATTAATTCATAATTTTTTTTTGAATAAGTATATTGTAGAAAAGTATTTTGAAATATATAATTAAATCATTTAAATGATGGATTTCATGATAATGTATCACATACATTGAGTTTGAATATTAATGTATATTCTTTATCATCTTGAATAAATTTATTTATTTATATAAATAAACAAGAACCACTATCATGATTATTATTAAATTTTTAACTTTTTCAGAATGTTATATATAGTGGATTAAACAATTATGTCCAAAAATCAGTTATTTTAATTTTAATCACTTGATATATCAAAAAATACATTAGGTAGCTCTCGTCAAATTAGTCAATATTACATCATCAATCGAATAATTATTCTGGCCTAATTTTAATTTGTATATATTTTTTTTATAATTTTAAAATGACTCATGATTTATTGTTATAAAAAAAGGAATAAGGATACAATCTTGTCGATGGTATGTCATATGGACTTATGAATAACATTTTAATTTTTCAATTAATTTGAGGGGAAGACGATAAGTATCATCTTATTTTCCTATAATGATGATCATTTAATAAATATATAAATATAGATTAATATAACCTTATATATATAATCCATGTGACATGGTCATAAAAATTGTATCACATTTCTTTGTGAATCTGGTAGTCCACACTTAAACAAAAATTTCATTATCCTTTTGCTATGGAGGTGATTTTTTGAAATTATTTGAATCATATATCTCCTTAATGATAAGTATTTAATGAATATAATATATATAAAATAAAACCATCATTACAAATATTTTTTATAAGTGATGATCGAAAATTAATTATATAGGAACATAAAAAAATACTTATGTATAAACATATTATGGTTTTGTTTGACATTTGAGGGATGAGAGAGAATGATAAAGTTTATTAAATTAAAAATATATCATCTCAAAATATTTATTAGACTATGTTTATTATTTCCGTAACATCCCAAGTAAATTAAGAATAAGATATTTTAATATTCATTAATATTTGTGAAGTAAATGATTTTTTTACATTAATAGGGTTTCTATGTTTGATAGCGTACCATATACATAAAAATGAGGTTATTTGAAATCTTATGTTGCACACTAGTAATATAATATTATTAATTTAAATGGATGTTTATTCCTTGACGTTCTATTAGAGAGAATGAAAAAAACTAACTATAATATGATCATACATGTTTTCTAAATGTATTTACATTTATCCAATAAAATTTAGAGGCCTAAATAGTGAATGAATCTAATTTTAAGCATAATTTACATTAAATGGTCGATTTACCACCTTTTAATGGAAAACCCTATATAAATATTGTTTTTTAACGTTGATATATTTTTTTACCAAATTAAATCTTTCTTTATAAGGGGGACATCTGAATATAATTTGTGTAAATTTGGGGAATTCTTCTAATAATGATCATTTTTAAATGAATAGTGAAAAATATTGTATGTTAATTCAAAACTTTGTTTTATTCTGATTTATTTATAGGGTTATATTATTTTTCATAATTGGTTTTAAACTGTAATTAAAATATATTTTCACCAGTCAATCCAATATTGATCAGTGATGTTAATTTCACCTTGATTTTGGACATAAACAAGTGTCAATCTTTTGATATTTATTTTTTCTTAAAAACACGGTATTTGTTTTAACAACGGGATTTATATTTAAAGTAATTAATGAAACCTCAATGCATATAATTTTGTAAAATAGAAATCATTTTTTTATTTAGAATATCAATTATAGCTTTGGATGACTTTTTGGTATTTTTCTCAAATACATCAATTTTTGGTGAATAGTGAATTCACTTAGTAGTTGTTAAAAAAACTGAATTTTTCATTTAAATGAAAACTTACCACTTTTTTGAATTTAATTTCAATAATATGGCATAAATGGTCGTTATTAGTAAATTAAATTTGGTTAAATATGATTAAAATAATTTTTGGTGAATAGTAACATTTTCCTTTTTTTACCGCGGTTAAAGGTGAATTGGGTAATTCAAGGCAAAAACGAATATTATAATAATTAAAAATTACATTAAAACTTGTCCTAACCTTGTTGGATAAAAAATGTTCTACCATTGTATTCCTTGGGTCGGTTTTCAGACCCCATGGAGCCACTAATGAATGATAATGACACTTTAGATTAATTAATTTAATGTAAAGGAAAAAATGACATAAACAAATATTATTTAGTAAATAATTAGTTTTTATAAGGTGTTATATAAGTAATAATTTTGACAAAAAATATTCATTGGAAATATCACATGATTTCCTACATCATGGTATTTGTTTTATAATTCTTAAACATCTAATAAATTAAATTATTAATGACACAATAATGATATAGTGTTTACCTCGTTAATAGATAATTTAAATAAATAAGATTATAAATATTAAAATAACATCAAAACCCTATCCAATTATTATTGGATGATTTTATTTGTACCATGAGTCATCTTATCTTTCACTCTATGGATTATTGGTCCTTTAGAAAATATATATCATTATATAATAAAATAATATTTTCACACTTTCCTAAAGAGCCCCTCCTCCCCGTTATAAAATAAGACCATTTCTAACCAATTCCACACACCTATAAAAACTTTTGGATCCTCCAAACTCTGCCCAATTAAGCTCCATACATCCCTCTCTTCCACTTAGAAGACCTAACAAAGGCATAAGACACTTCAATAAACCATTTTGGTTTATACCAAAGGGTGTTACCCAAACTAAAGGAAATGATTACTTTTAACTTCTTTAGTTTTATTTTACATCTCTAACGCCGAAACTATTTTTATTCAATTAATTAATAACAGAAAAAGTATCCTAAATATACCAGTTTTTTTATGAGAAAGATTCTACGTACAATTATACACACCTCCATCTAATTGGTGAAAAAACATACTATTTCTATGGATGGAAAACTAAAGCCTCATGAAATGATGATTGTTCAATTATATAC
The DNA here is from genome assembly GCA_963277665.1 of Viscum album. Classification (NCBI taxonomy): domain Eukaryota; kingdom Viridiplantae; phylum Streptophyta; class Magnoliopsida; order Santalales; family Viscaceae; genus Viscum; species Viscum album. Next base: position 142,501,121 of record OY728133.1, on the reverse strand, counting down.
TACGACATCTCATGGTGTCCATTAAGATGAAACAATATTTATATATGATATATATTATTTTTAATTTATCCTTATACATCTGTATTTTCCATTTATATCATAAATTTATGGTTTCCATTATGGGTAAATGTGATAATTTCATTTGAGAAAGTGTGGACTACCGCCCCCTCAAAGTGATATGACTCGTTAGTGCATTATATGGGTCATAAAAAGGATGTATTTCATGAAAATATATATGATACTATACTAGTATTATAATATAACTATGTTTTATTATGTTTTAATTCTATTAAAATCTAAAATAGAAAGAAAATTATTGTTCATTAGTACGTACGACTAACCGTCTCCTTGAATGGTGCATTTCATTTCATACCTAGAATTTTTTTGTACTGTTATAAATAAATATATATACTAAATATATATGATATATATGATATCCAAATCATGAATATAATTTGGTATATAATTAACTTTTGACCACATGTTCAACAAGTAATTATAAGAAGTCCATTTTTGACCCAAGTACCAAATATCTATAAAATGATATTTATTAACTTAAATGTTTATATAATGTTTATAAAATGGTATCAATTGATATAAAAAGACTAATAAACTTATTAAAGGCTCTTTAGAAATTATAAATTCACTTTAGTTTAATATTCAGGATATTAAAGAATGAATGGGACAAATCAGTTACGAGGTAATGGACTTCATCTCAATCTCCTTTCATTCAGGCATATTTTGTTTTAACACGCGACATTCTTTTATAGACTATATAAAAACCCTTTAAATTTAAAATGGAATCTTTTTCTACAAAGAGTAGTACTAAACAACAAAAAGGAATGTTTCTTTAAACATAAGCGGTGACAACTACCTTTCTGCCGCCACACGTACTATTTTTTCTTTGGCTTCCTTAAAAAGTCATAATGTTTTAAGGAAAATAAATACCATATAATTTTTTATGTATTTCGTTATTGAAAATTGTTTTGTTATGTCAATATAATTATTTGATATATTGTGATTGAAATGAGGAAATATTTTTCCATTATTTTTTTTATGTGTTATTTTTTTATTACGGTACTTGGACTTTTGACAGGTGGTTACATGATAAAACAAATGATAGGTGGTTCCATGATAAACTAGAATGGGTTATTATGATATAACCTCCAATTCATTGGGTATGGAAGTTAGTTGTATGGTTATTCCTTTTAGTGATACGCGTGAAAGTAAACCATATGGTTATTCCATTTACGAATTTTTATGTCCCAATTTACCTTTATATGTTATGTGTTCTCTATATGGGTTTTATGGTAATATATTGGTTATGAAAGGGTATGTAATGATCATTTATTCAGTCTAGTGTATTTTCTTCTTCAAAAAGGTTAAATGTTTTACTTATGATAAATTATTTATGGTTTAGTTGTTATTTTGAACAACTAATTGTTTTCCTTCATTGTGAATACCTTACTGAGCTTTTTATGCTCATCCCAAGTTTTGAAACTTTTTTCACAGGACTTAAAAAATAATAGTGTCAATAATGGGATCAAGGAAATGTGTTTCTGTCTTAAACATGGAAATAGATATGAATCTTTTTCAAGAGTTTGTTTTTGTGAAAAAAATATAAACTGAATAGAATTTTATAATTTGTAATTTTTGAAAATAAATGTAATAGTTATGGACTAATTCTCTAAATCTCTAAAACTGAAAGGAACCTCAATTAGAATTATAAACCTAATTAATGATTATGTATGTTTTAAGGCTGGGTCCTTATAGTTGGAATCAATGGTCTATTTAGGAAACATTAGGAGTTAGGGCATTGTTAAATAAATGCCCATAAATTAATTTATGGTAATATTGGAATGATATATCTTTTACAGATTACCATGTTTCTTCATCGAAGATCATTCTGTATTCATAATGGTTTTCCATAGAGTAAACAAGGCAGCTATATTGGAACGACATCAGGAGGAAGACAACCTTCCAAATCAGCAACTTGAGATGGTCAGAATCAGAACTGAATAGTTTGTTGCAGTGATGGAACAATTGACTCAGTATATAAATGTTGGTGGTATCCAAGCATGAGATCAGCTAGATCAACCATAGAGTAACATGCCAGTAGTGGATCATTTCATGGGGAAACATCCCCCATAATTCATAGGATTATGTGACCTTGTGCTCGTAGAAGTGTGGATCAAATCACTGGAGAAGATTTTCGATATTATGGTGTGTTCAAAACATCAAAAATTTAGTCTTGCTATTTACCATTTTGAAGGTGAAGCTGATCAGTAGTTGTCACTGGTGAAAAATATTAGGGATAGTTGGGAGATTTATTTTCTTGATTGGGATTAATTCATAGTTATTTTTCTTTAGTAATATTCTCCTCAGGTGGTTCTTCTTAGGATAGAAAAACAATTCCTAGAATTGAGGGAGGAGGATTACTCAGTGGCTGCTTTTGAAGCATCCATCACTCAATTGGGAAGGTATGCACCAAATTTCATCGAAGATCTTGATAGTAAAATAAATCGATTTTACCCAGGAATGAAGCCCTGATATCGAAGAGCGTTATCCTCTTGTGAGTTCAAAATATATGAAAAATTGGTTTGATGGGGGAAGAAGATGGAAATGGAGTATACAGATGATTATGTATTCTATGAAAAAACAACATAATAAGAGGTCTAGTTGGCATGTAAAGGGAAATAATTCATAAATAAATCCCGAAGATAAGAAAATTAAATATCCAACTTGTGTGATGCAAGGTAAAAAGCATCCTGGAGAATGTTTATCAAAGTCTGGAAAGTCCACCCGGTGTTGTAAGCCTAGTCATATTTCGTGTAACTGTAAGGAAGATGATCAAACATGCAATGAAAATCCATCAGAATGATTTTTTAACTATAATGAAATGGGTCATTACGAAATTGATTGTCCAGTGAAGAAATCAACTAATGAAAAGTAGCTAGACTACAAGAAGAAAGGGGTGGTGAAATACTTTCCAACTATTTCAGCAAATTTTGGCCCATTGAATGAGATAATATCAGATAAAATTATTGTTTGTTCAGATTATTCCAATGTGTTGTTTGAATTGGGGTCTACACACTCTTTCATTTCTGATAAGTTTTCTAGTAAATTTGGAATTCGATATCAAAACATGAATACTCAACTTACGGTAAAAACGCATGGAGAAAATGTTGAGACCAAAAAAAAATATATGAACCTTCATGTACATTTGTGTGGAAAGAATCTATCTGCAAACCTTATTATTTTTTCCTCTAGTATAGTTTGATGTTATTTTGGGAATGAATTGGGATTCTATTTATCATGCTATTATTTACTGTCGATCTAAGGAGGTTTCTTATCAGAATGATTTACAGTTTCTGTACATGAATGAACCCTTGCATTTGATAACATATTAGGAAGCTGAGAAAATTGTAAAAGATGGAAATGAATGTTACCTAGCACGTTTTGTTGAAAATAAAGTAACAGTTCAGATTAATTATGTGTCAGTGGTAAATGATTACCTTGATGTTTTTCCAGATGTTTTTCTTGGTATAATACATGATCAGGAAGTTGACATTATTTTAGACTTATTTCCTGAAGCTATGCCAACTTCAAAACTCCCTTATCAAATGACACAAATTGATGTTTTAGAGTTATATAATAAATTTCAGGAGTTATTAAATAAAGGATTCATTAGACCTTTCAAATCACCATGAGGTTCCCCTATCATGTTTGTTAAAATGAAGGTTGGTTCAATGAGACTTTTCATTGATTATAGAGCATTGAATAACATCACTGTTAAGAACAAATATAATTTTCCTAATATCGATGATTTGTCTGATCAGCTCCTAGGAGCATAGTATTTTTAGAATATTGATTTGAGATCGGGGTACCATAAGTTGAATATAAAGGAAGTAGACATTCCAAAGACCATTTTTCAAACTAGATATGGACATTATGAATTTTTAGTTGCCTTTTGGGTTAACCAATGCACATTCTGTATTCATGGATCTTATGAATAGAATTTTCTATGATTTCTTGGATAAGTTTTTGGTTGTGTTCATTGATGATATTTTGGTTTATTCTAGAAGTAAAGAGAAGGATGGATGTCATTTAAGGCATGTAATTCAAACCTAAAAAGGAAAGAAACATTATGTGAAATTCATCGTGTGTGAGTTATGGTTAGAAAAAATTTATTTCCTTGGTCACATTGTTTCAAGAAATGGAATAATTATTGATCCTACTAAAACAAAAAAAATTGATGAACGGACAAGACCAACAAATATAACTGAGATCTGTAGTTTTCTTAGATTAGAATTTTATTTCCTAATGTTTGCTGATAATTTTTCATAGTTATCTAGTCTAATGACTAAGTTAACATGAAAATGTGTTAAGTAAATTTTGAAAAAATAATGTGATGATTGTTTTCAGGAATTGAAAATATGATTGGTGAATTCTCCAATCATGGCACTGCCTTCCAAAAATGTTGAGTTTGTTATTTAAAGTGATGCTTCATTGAAAGAACATGGATGTGTACTTATGAAAAATGGTCTGGAAATTTCTTATAATTCATGTCAGTTGAAACCTCATTAGTTAAATTATAGTACACATGTTATGGAATTAGATACTGTTGTGTTTGCATTATAAATTTGGATGCATCATCTACATGGACTAAAATGTGTAATGTATACTGACCACAATTTTTTAATGTATATATTCCCTCAGAATGAATTGAATATTCGACAAAGGAGATGGATGTAATTAATCAAGGATTATGATTTCACAATCCATTCCCATCAGGGAATGGAAAATATAGTGGTATATTCTATTAGTCAAAAAAGTAATGCTTCATTAACCATGCAACGTTTGGAATGAGATATTTTGGTTTTTTATTTGACGAATGTTAGAATAGAAGTTGTTTGTGTAGTAAATTATTTTGTTTTGTTTGAGGTGTTAGTGGAATCATCTATATTATATAGAATAAAGAAAGAAAAGAAAGAATAAAATGAGTTGTAGAAAAAAATAGAGTTGGTTCAGAAGGTTATGTTTCTGATATTAACATTGATAATGATTGTTTTTTGAGGTTTGGGAAGATATTATATGTTCCTTGTGATTCAATGTTGAATAATGTGTTGTTATGTGAAACTCATAGTTCTCCATTTTCAGTTCATCCATGATATACTAAGATGTACAGAGATATTTGGGAGTATTACTGGTGGGATGAAATGAATAGAGATATTATATATTTTACTGTGAAGTGTTTGACTTTCCAGTAGGTTAAAGTAGAGCGACAGTTTTCGAAAGGGATTCTATAGTCTTTAACAGTGCCAGAGTGGAAATAGGAAAATATATCCATGGACTTTATTGTAGTATTACCAAAGAAATCTCGAGTTATTAATGAAATTTGGATTATATTTGATCAATTGACTATGTCTTCACATTTCCATCCTATCCGAGAATCATTGTCTATAGAGAAACTTTCTCGGTTGTATATTAAAGAGATAGTAATGTTGAATGGAGTTCCTCTCTCCATAGTATCTAATAGTGATCCCAGGTTGTCATCTAACTCTTGTAAAGGCCTTCAGAAGTAATTGGGTACTGAATTAAATTTTATTAAATCTTTTCATCCTCAATCATATGCGAAATTAGAATGGAAAATTCACACATTTGAGGATATGTTAGTTCTTTATTGATGGGTTATCAATGAATATGGGACAAACATCTTCATTTGGATGAAATTTCATATAATAAAATTTATCATTCTACTATATAGATGGATCCATTTGATGCATTTTTTGGAAATTGTTGTCGAACTCCGACTTCATGGGGTGATGTATGTGAAAGGAAGCTAATGGGAATAGAATGGTAGAAGATATGGTAGAGAATGTTCAGCTCATTCAGAAACACATGAGAAAAGCTCAAAGCATATAGAATAGTTATGCGGATAACCCGAGGAAGGATATTATTTTGATATTGGTGATAATGCCTTTCTAGATATTTCTCCATGGAAAAGTTCACTTTGTTTTGTTATTAATGGAAATTTGAGTCCATGGTTAATTAAACCTTATGAAATCCTAGAAAAATTTGGATCAGTTGCGTACATAGTGTCTTTACATCCATGTTTATCCTAGGTACCCAATGTTTTTCTTATTTCGATGTTGAGAAAGTATATACTAGACCCATCACATGTTTTGAGCCCAGAGGTAGTGCAATTGGAATAGAATATATTTTATGATGAACGACCAGTCCAGATTCTTGACCGTAGAGAGAAAGCTTTGTGGAATAAATTTATTCACCAGGTAAAGTTTTTGTGGAAACCCATATGGTTGTAGAGGAAATGAGGGAATCTAAAAAAGCTCTATGGGATAAATACACCAACTTATTTTCATATGTGAATAAAAATTGTGAGGACACAATTTTAAAAACAGGGGAACGATGTAACATACTAAGTAAATGATGAATAAGAGATTTTCGTATTTATTAATATTTTTTAATTAAATATTAATTTTACATTAAAAGGGTTTCTATGTTTGACAGTGTACCCGATATGCAACAACAGGTTTCTTTGAAATTTTACATTGCATAATAATAATATGATATTATTGTTTTAAATGGAAGTTAACTCCTAGTAATTGTATTGGAAGGAATTAACAATACTAAATGAAATATTATTATACATGTTTTTTAGTTGAATTTAAAATTTTAAAATAAAATTTAGAGGCTTAAAATGTGAAGGAATCTAATTTTAAACATAATTTGCATTAAATGGTCTATTTAACACCTTTTAATGTAGAATCCTATTTAAATATACTCTGGGTCACTTTAATACATTATTCTTGACCAAATAAAATCCCTCATTTAGAATGGGGACGTAAAAATTTACTTTGTGTAAATTTTTGGAATTTTTCTGATAAAGATCATTTTTTAATGAATATTGAAAAATAGTGTATTTTAATTCAAAACTATGTTTTAAAATAATTTATTTATATTGATATATTATCTATTTAAATGGTATTATTTTTTAATTAGAATATATTTTTACCATTTAATCCAATGTTGGTCATTGGAATTAATTTAACATTGAATTTGGACATATACAGGTGTCCATCTTTTGATAGTTATTGTTTCTTAAAACCACGCTATTTGTTTTAACAAAATGAATTAATATTAAATTATTTAATTCAACATCAATGTTTATAATTTCATAAAATAGGCATCAATTTTGAATTCAGAATATCAAATATATATTAAGCAGATTGTTTGGTATATTTATGAAAAAAATCAAATTTTTTGAATAGTGAAACCACTTAGTAGTAGTTAAAAAATCACTTTTTCATTTATATGATATTTTACTGCTTCTGTGAATATAATTTTGAAAATCCAATACACATGGTTGTTAATAGTAAGTAAATTTTTGTTCAATAAGATGAACATGATTTTTGGTGAATAGTATCTTTTTAATTATATTTAACACGGTTAAATGTAAATACAATCAATGTAAAAAAATATTATAATTGTTCTAAATTACATTAACATTTGTCCTAATATTATTGAATCAGTAATGTCCGACCATGGGAATCCTTTTGTATGATTTGGGACCCCATGGAGCTACATACGAATGATAATGACACTAGATTAATTAAGTTAAAGTAAAGGAAAAATGAAAAAAACATATATATTTTTGTAAATAAATTTTTATATGGTGTTATATAAGAAATATTTTTTACAATATATATTAATTTAAAAGATAAATAGATTTCAAACATCATGGTAACTTTTTTATAATTTTTAGACATCGAATAAATTAAATTAATTTTGACACTATAATGATGCAATGTTTACCTCTTTAATAAATCATTTAAATAAATAAGAATATAAAAATTAAAATAACATCCAATACCTGTCCAATTATTATTAGCTAATTTTATTTCTACCATGAGTCATATTATATTTGATTTGTAATGATTTTTTGTTCTTTAGTATCCGAATATCATTATATTATAAAATAATATTTTCACACTTTCCTAAAGAGCCCATCCTCCCCCTTATAAAAAAATACAATTTCTAACCAATTACACACACCTATCAAGCCTTTTGTATCTTCCAAACATTGCCCAATTATTCTCCTTGCATCACTCTCTTCCACCTAGAAGCCTTACCATAGTAAGAAGGCAATTCAATAAACTATATTGGTTCATACCAAAGGGAGTAACCCAAATTAAAGGTAATAGTTTCTCCTAACTTCTTTTATTTTATTTTACATCTCCAACTCCTAAACTCTTTTTATTCACTAATTTCATAACAACGCAAGTATTCTCAAGAAACTATTATTTTGTTATGAGAATTATTTGAACTACACATACACACACCTCCATCTAGTGGGTGAAAAACATACTTTTTTTTGTGGATGGAAAACTAACGCCTCACGAAACGATGATTGTTAGACTATATCCTACCGCCTCTCATGGTGGCCATTATAATGACACTATATTTATATATGATATATATAATTTTTATTTTTTCCTTATGCTTCTTGTGTTTTCCATTTATATCATATCATTATGGTTTCCATTTTTGGTAAATGCGATAATTTCATTTGGGAAAGTGCGGACTACCGCCCACTCAGAGTGATATGATTCATTATTTCCTTATGTGGGAAATATAAAGGATGTAATTAATGAAATTATATATGAAATTATACTGTAATTATAATATAACTATGTATCATTATGTATTAATTCTATTAAAATGTGAATCTGAAATGAAAGTAACGTTCATGCGTAAGTACTGCTTACCGTCTCCTTGAACGGTGCATTTCATTTCTAAAATACAAATGTTATGTACTATTAGAAATACACACACATATATATATATACTATATATATTATATATATGATATCAAAAAAATGAACATGATTCTGGACATAATGAACATTTGACCACATGTACAACTTGTAATTATAAGAAGTCCATTTTTGACTCAGGTACCAAATATCGAAAAAATGAAATTTATTAACATAAATGATTACATAATGTTTATAACAAGGTAATAATTTATATAAAAGGACTAATAAAATTTAAAAAGGTTCTTAAGAAATCATAAATTAACTTTAGTTTATTAGTCAGGAGAGTAAAGAATGAACAGGTCAAGTCGGACAAGAGGTAAGGGACTCCGTATCATTCTCTTTCCAATGAGACATATTTAGTTTTAATACATGACATTCATTTATAAACTATATAAACACCCTAGACGTTTTAAAGGGAATATTTTTCTACGAAGAGTTTTAAAAAATTAAAAAAAGGAATGTTTCTTTTAATGTAACCGGTGACAACAACCTTTACGATGTCGTGAGTATTATTTTTTTTGGCTTCCATAACAAGCCATAATTTTTTAAGGAAAATAAATAACATATAATCTTTTATGTATTTTGGTATTGAAAATTGTTTTGTTATGTCAATATATTTAAGTTATATATTGTGTTTGAAATGTGGAAATTTTTTCTTTCATTTATATTTGATCTATGTGTTATGATTTTATAAATATACATAGACTTTTTCAGGGTGGTTACGCGATAAACCTGATGATGGGTGTTGCCGTGATAGATCAAGATGGGTGGTTGCGTTATAACCTCAAATGCATTGGGTATGAAAGTTGGATGTATGGATATTCCATTTAGTGATATGTGTGGAAGTAGACTGTATGGTTATTCCATTTATGTATGTTGATATCCCAAGATGCCATTATATGTTATGTGATCTTTATATAGGTTATGTGGTCATCTTTTGGTTACGAAAGGTTAAGTAATGATCTTTAATTTAGTGAATAGTATTTACTACTTAATATAGGTGAAAAGTATTACATATGATAAAGTATTCATGTTTTAATTGTTGTTTACAAAAACTAATAGTTTTCCATCTTTGTATATCCCTTACTGAGCTTTTTATGCTCATCCAATGTTTTGAAATGTTTTTCACATGACTTAAAGAAAAATAGGGTCAAGTATGGGATCAAAGAAAAGACATTCTATCTTAAACATTGAACTAGACATGAATCTTTTTTTCAAGAGTTTTAGTTTTTTGAAAAAAATGGAAACTGAGTAAAAGTTTCTACATGTAATTTATTAAAAGAAAAGTAATAGTTATGACCTAATTATCCAAAACTCTAAACCTGAAAAGATCTTCAATGTGAATTGTTAACATAATTGATGATTATGTATGTTTTAAGGTCTGATCCTTAATATTTCAGAATATTTGAATTAAATTTTATGGTTTTAATATGATGACATAAAAAAAATTCGGTCAATATCAACATCTCTTATAAGAGGTGATGAGGACATAATTTGATATGATAAAAAGAGTAAAATATATTAATGACATACTTTAGATAAATGGATCTAAAAAATACCATTTACAAATATTATATTATATAGGGATAATATACGGCCACACATTAGAATTTAGACATATTTGATGTCAATTTTATCTATTATATATTATGTTTAACCTCCCATTTAACCATTTAAAACACACTCCATAAAATATTATTATCATTATTATAGTTAATTATGTCCATAAATATTGATAAATAGATAAAGGATATATTTTACATTTATTCGAATTTTGGATACATATTTCCAAATTTCAATTCATTGATTTGGTATAATTAAATTCAACACTTTTTTGGAAAATGAAATGAATAACAGTTTTCAGAAAAATGTTGTATGATCTATAAAATTTTATTTATACCTAATAAAATGAAAATATTCCTTAATGAAACGAAATTTGTGTTAATAATATTAATTTTTATATTATCAATCAATTAATAAATATAATAAACACGTTAACTTTGTAAAATCTTGAAACAAAATTATAGGTTTCCATTATAACAAATATTTTTTATTGTTAATTAAAAAATATTTGATTTCTAAATGTTTCTAATAAATCATTAAAATGAAATATATAAAATAATAATTATAAAAATTAGTTCATTTTATAAAATTAAATTTAAAAATTTTGAAAAAAATTATTTATACAAAACCAAATAATAAATGAATATAAAATTCGAAAATAAATAAATATTATTCCCATTACAATGAAAAAATATATTGTAAGGACTCAGACATAAACATTACATAATATTGACTAAAATGAATATTTCACATTGAGGATATTTTCTGGATTAGTGTATTAGAGAATTAGGACATAAATATTACATCTCAAAATATTAAAAAGTAGACACTTCTACAAAGTTTCAATTTTTTTCATAAAATAAAATCTCTTGAAATAAAAGAGTTATGTCTAGTTCCATGTTTTAGACAACATGACTTTTCCTTGATCCCATCCATGACCATATTTATATTTACGTCCTGGGAAAACATTTCAAAACATGGGATGAACATTAAAAGCTCAGGAAGGGTTATAAAATAATGAAAGAAAACATTTTTTCATAAATACATAGAAAACATGTACCCTTTTACTTAAATCATGAAATCAAAAGATTTTATGATTAACACATAGAAATCACAAATCATAAAGGTAACTTGTGTCATCCATATCATACTTACATTGTAGCTGTCCCAACTATATAGAGAGTTACTTTGGAATTCCCATCACAATATATTCCATAAATCTCTTGGTAGAAACATCGAAGTTAACCTCCATCATGTTTCCCAATGCATTGGAGAGATATCTCGGGATCACCCGCCCTAGGTTTATCACGAAACCACATGTATATGTAAATAATGCCAAAGATCCATATCATGATCATAACACATAACATAAGAATAAAGGAAAGATAAAATTTCATCATTTCAATAAAAAAAATACCATTTCAAGATATTGAAATAATAAATCCATTATAAAAATCATTTTCAATACCAAAATAAGTAAAAAGATTATATGGTTTTTATTTTCCTTTTAAAAACATTTCGGCTTGTTAAGGAATCCAAATATCAAATAATACTCGCGGCGGTGGAGAGGACGTCGTCACTGCTTGTGTAAATAAACATTCCTTTTTGTCGTTTAGTAAAATGCTTCATATAAAAAGAAACTCATTGAATGAAATGAAAATTCAAAGGGGTTTATGCACCTTATAAAATAAAGTTGTGTATAAAATTAAATATTTCTCAATGAAAGGACATTGAGACGATGCCCCTTACCTCGTGTCTGACTAGACTCGATCATTCATTAATCTCTCGAATAATAAAATAAAGTAAATTTAAACTTTCTTAAGAACATTTTTCTACTTTATTATTACTTTTATATAACTTATTACCATGTAATAAACAATATGTAATCATTTAAGTTAATAACTTTCGTTTTGTCGATATTTGGTAATTGAGTTAAAAATTAACACCTTATATTTACAAGTTGTTCATGTGGTCAATAGTATATTATATCTAGAATGAAATTCATTATTTAGATATCATATATATCATATATATCCAATATATATATATAAATTTATAATAGTATATATCATTTGGAGGTAAGAAATTAAATGCATCGTTCTTGGAGACGGTAAGCCATACGTACGCATGAACGCTGCCTTCATTTATATTTCTTATTTTAATTGAATTAAAACATAATGATACATAGGTATATTATAATTCAAGTATAATTTCTTATATAATTTCATATATAATATCATTAACTCCATCCTTTATACATCCCACATATGGCATTAACGAGTCATATCACTTTGAGGCGGTGGTTGTCTGCACTTCCTCCAATGTGATTATCGCCCTTACCCATAATGGAAACAATAAATGATTGATATAAATGGTAATTACAGAAGCATAAAGAAAAAATAAACATAATATATATCATATATAAGTACAGTTCCATCATAATGGACACCATGAGAGGTGGTGGGAGATAATCGAACAATCATCATTTCAGGAGGCGTTAGTTTTCCATCCACAAAAACATTATGTTATTCCTCCATTAGATGGGGGTGTGTGTAAGTGTTGTTTGAATTTTTCACATAACATCATTCTAGTATATTGAGGATACTAGTGTTGTTACAAAATAAAGGAATAAAAAGAGTTTAAGTGTCGGAGAAGTTAAATAAAAGGAAACTATTTAAGAGAAACTGTTACCTTTAATTTGGGTAACTCCTTCTGGTTTGAACCAAAGGACTTCTTGAAGTGACTTATGCCTAAGGTAAGGCTTCTAGGAGGATGATAGGGATATAGGGAGCTTAATTAATCATATTTTGTACGATCCAAAAGGATTTAGGGTTGTGTGGAATTGGTTAGAAGTGGTCTTCTTTTATAAGGGAGAGGAAGATCACTTTATTAAAGTGTGAAAACATTATTTTATTATAAACATATCTTCAGTTTCAAAAAGAAAAAAAATATTTGAAGTCGAAGATTAGATGACTCGTATTAGGAAAAAATCATCCAATAATTATTGTACATGTTTTGGATAGTATTATAATCATTATAATCTTATTTATTTAAATCATTTATTAATTAGGTACATACTGCATCATTATTTTGTCATAAATAATTTAATATATTGGATGAATTAAAATTATAAGAAAAATACCATGATGCAAGAAATAATTTTAAATTTATAATTAATATTTATAAGAAAAAGGATTACTTATATTAAATCAAATAATAATTAATTTACTAAAAGATTTTTTTTAATGTCATTTTTGGATTTACATTAACTCAATTAACCTAAAGTGTCATTATCTTTAATAAGTTGCTTAATGGGGTCCAAAAATCGACCCAAAGATGTCCATGGTTGGACATGACCCTACCAATAAGGTTTTAACATGTTTAACGGTAATTTTGAATTATTATAATATTATTTTTACCTTAAATTAACTTATTTACCTTTGAACGCGGTAAATAAAAGTCAAAAGTCACTTTTCACAAAAAAAAATTATTATCATCTTATTGAATCACATATTACTTCTTGATAAAAACCATGTATGTCAGATTTTTGAAATTCAATTCACATAAGCGTTAAAATTTAATTTAAATGAAAAAGTTAGTTTTTTAACTACTACTAAGTGGTTTCACTATTCATAAAAAATTGACGTTTTTCATAAAAATTCCAAAAATTCAGCCGAAGCTATATTTGATATTCTGAAATAAAAAATGGTTTATATTGTTCCAAATTCAAAACATAAAAGTTTCATTAATTAATTTTAAAAACAATTCCATTTGTTAAAACAAATACCGTGTTTTTATGAAACAATAACAATCAAAAGATTGACACTTGTTTATATCAAATTTCAAAATGAAATTAATTCAAATGACAAAAATTGGATTAGATGGTAAAAATATATTCTAATTACATTGTGAAACCAATTAAATAAATAATCTAACAATATAAATAAATTATATTAAAAGGAACTTTTGAATTAAAATACAATGTTTTCACTATTCACTAAAAATTGAACTTTAACATAATAATCCAAAAAATTTACCCAAAGTAAATTTAGAAGTCCCCGTTAAAAAGAAAGATTTTATTTGGTCAATTAGAATACAATAATGTGACCAGAACTATATATAAATAGGGTTTTCCATTAAAAGGTTGGAAATCAACCTTTTAATGTAAATTATGCTTAAAATTAGATTCATTCACATTTTAGGCCTCTATATTTTTGTTGGATAAATGTAAATAAATTTAACAATCATGTATAAACATATTGTAGTACATTTTGTTCATTCCCACCAATACAACGACGAGGAGTTAAATACCATTTAAAATAATAATATTATATTTTTAGTGTGCAACATAAGATTTCAAAGATAATCATTGTTGCATATCGGGTACGCTATCGAACATAGAAACCCCTTTAAAGTAAAATTAATATTTAATTCAAATATATTAATAAATATGAAATATGTATTATTCATTATTTACCAGGGATTTTAAATATTTGGTATTTTTATTATGAATATTACACAATAAAATATAATTAATTAATCTTAATAATAAATTATCATTCATTAACTTCAAATTAACATGGTTTCAAAATTCGTTCCAAATTATTGACATCTTGTACTCATAATTATATTTAGTACATAAAAATTGGGGATATTTTTATTTCATAACATTTTTTGATTCCAAATATATTCATTAAATAAAAACATCTATCCCGTAATCTATAACGTAATAAATTATATTATTTCACAACACATGCTGTATATGGTCAAGAATATATACTGTTTTTTACTCACATGTATTATTTTTTTCTAATTGTCCTATAACTGGGATCAAAACTTGATATTTATATTTTACATATTTTTATGAAAATTAAACATGAAATACATCATATACCTATGATAAATTCAAAATAATGGTAAATTGATATAAAAGTGATTAATATTTGTAACAGGTTTTGTATTATGTAATGAATAGTGTATATAACATTACATTTTTACCAAAATTCACAAAAAATTACCATGAAGTAACATTATGAAAAAATTAATTTCATACCACAAAATAAATATAATTCATCTAGTTATCAATAGAGCTTATCTTCTTATTATGAATCATCCTCAGGGGAATAAAAATCGTCTTTATATTATAAAATATTTGGTCTACCATTACCATATCCCACAAATTTAGGTATGGAAAATCATATCCATAAGATGTGTCTTGACACTTCTGTCGATATAATGTGTAAAAATGATCCATCAATAAACTAGAATAGATAATATTGTGGTTGAAAAAAATAAAAAATGTCAAATTTTCCTGCTAAATTAAAGAATAATACATTGAAAAATCACTAATCATATACATTTATGATTGAATCATTCACTCAGTATATCTATCATATTGTCGATGAGTGTTTTTACAGAAACATCCTTTATTTACCATGTAACTTTTGACTTGATGTGAATAAATATTTGGTTACCACAAAATCATAGTATGATACATTTGATATAGGGACTCAATAAAATAAATTTTTCCTTATAACATAAATCAAATAAATCATTTATAATAATATAATTTCTTAATTTGTAATAAAATTCATATATTTAGTCAATATATAAAAATTAACCCGTATCCCTTTATAACTTACAGATGTCATATTTAATACATCCAATAATTCATGGGATATATTATCTGATATTCATTTTGTAACTAGAAAATAATGAACAATTCACATTAATAATTGTTTTCCGGTCTTGTCCTATAGATAAGTCAACATTTTCATTATAAAATTCGATATATCCATTGTCTTTAATATTATGATGAAATGATCTTGAAGGTATCTATACATTTTTCTTTTCTTTCTAGGATTAATTGAGAATGGAGATCTATGGTCCTTAATAAAAAGTTTTTCTTCATCTTATGGTCACATGAAATATATAATAATTTTATTAATCTAAAAATATATATTTTTAATATTAAATTCACTAAATTTTCTATTCTCAATCTGATGATCATTTTCAAATAAAACTATGTCATTTTTAAATAATTGTGAAATCATATCTGATGATGACTATTTTAATAATTTATAAAATAATAGATTGATTAAAAATTAATATAATTTCAATGTCATCATTCATCAAATAATTATCTAATGTATGCTATTATAGATACAGAATATTTAATATAGATTTATATTTTTGACTCAACACTTAACATACTATATTTTATAATGTTTGTAATGAATTTTTTAGTATTAATCAATTATCAATTATATCCATCTTTATTGTCTCATGTTCAACAATTTTTGAGTGAACTAATACATCCATGTTTTTTGATCAATATATATTTCAAACTATATTACTTATAATTGTTCCTTAATTATTTTTAGAAAAATAAACATCCACTTGTTCAATGTACCATGTTGTATTCTTTTAATCACATGAATTTTACTAAAAGGACACATAAATAATTATTCATTCATTATTAATTTTGAAAACACAAAATTTCTTCAAGGAAACCTCATTTTTTTTAATAAAATTAATCATTTTTGGGATACTAGGCCAAAACATGAGAATTCATTATTATTCATTAAAATTAATTTAAATACACATCACTATATTATATATATTAGAATATAGTTCCTTTTCTTCTTTACATAGTTAAATGATCTCATTAATAGTAAAATATTTTTGAACAACCACTTGTAATATCCTCTTATATAATCGAGTCTTCAAATTTCAATTCCATTAAATGATCAATGTTATTAATTAACAAATTTAGAATTAGTTGGATCAACCATTATGAAAATTTTATATAGAAAATTTCCAATTAATGATATACATTTTAACAAAAAATAAAATTTTAATAATTCATTAAATATATTATTTTTATTCAGGGATTATAGAATAACACATTGATCTTTTTATCCAACCTTAATAATTTTATAATAATCCAATGTTTCATCAATAAACACAAAAAGATCCCAAAATTCATGGAAAACTGAATTCATAATGATTATTAGAATAAATGGATAATTTATCAACACATGGGGAAAAACTCATAATACACATACCTTCTATAAAATACATTTATAGGGATGTTATCCTTATAAAACATAAGTTGATGATACCCAATCTTCATTTTATTGTTTTAAATTTTTTGAAGACCTTGGATTTTAAAAATAAAATCATCTAAATGGGGATATATAAACTTATTATTAAGAGTTTTATTACTCAACACTATTTTATCAATTAAATTCCATATGGAACAAATTTTTTCCAAATTTAAAAAAGGATCATACCACTATGATGTTCTATAAAAATAGAACCCATTATTATGTGGCACATATAGCTATTCTTTCATCTTTAGAAGAACAATATGAACCATTTGGGAATGGTGTTTTGTAGTTATATTGGCATTAATGAACTATTTAAATAGTAATACTAATTTCTATATCATGTATAATACATGTTAAGATGAAACAAAAAAATATAGATGTTCTTTTACTGTTATGACATCATTAAATAGAATAGTTTTATAATTTATAAAAA
Organism: Viscum album; assembly: GCA_963277665.1. NCBI lineage: Eukaryota > Viridiplantae > Streptophyta > Magnoliopsida > Santalales > Viscaceae > Viscum > Viscum album. The sequence goes on along the minus strand of OY728133.1, from coordinate 142,483,173 downwards.
CAATTTAAATATTTTATAAATTTTTATATCATAATAGTTTTTAAACATCTTTATTTTTTCCTAATAGAATGAACTGGTTATTATATACAATTGGATACCCATTACAGAAAATAAATACAATGGCTCTATAAAAGAAATAAAAGAATAATATACCAAAAGGTGGTCCATACACAAAATAAAACCCAATTATATAAAAGTAATTATTTTATGGTTTACAGGGGAAAAATAATCCATTTATTATAAAAATAATATTGTTTAATTTTTTTGAAACTATAATACTACACCAATTTTTTTTTTTAAAAATTATTCTTGTTTTGTTAAGGTTAAATATCCATTTGAGCTGAAATTTTTAGAAATAAAATAATGTTTTGATCCCATATAAAATTATAATAATAAATAATTTAAATAAATATGTTATTAAAATTCCCCCAAATCATACTGTGTCCCAATAATTATTTAAGAATTTGGAAATTACTTTTCTACACTCTTATACATAAAGACATTTGGCTTCAAATAAATTATGCACTTCATTGGATGTACAACTACGTAACGAATAATCTCTTTATAATTAAAAAAACATACTACCATATTGTTATAATTTTTATAACCACAACCATGATATATTTAATTTAAATAAAATATAATATTCCCAAACATTACATATCATAATATCTTTCTAGATTTCATAAAAATATATATTTATCTTTTTACCACACATATCACAATCTTAAGAATAACATTATCCTATTCATTTTTATTATATGTATTCTTCTAATTTTATGAATTGTGGAAATACAATTTCATAATGAAATATTTAAATTCATTATCAATAGAAGACTCCATATTAACCATATCGGAACAATTTAAATGTTTAAAATAACATTAAAAATTACAACCTACCAATGATGTTTTGTAAATTGGAACTAGTGCTATGTTAAATTCATAATTTTTTCTGTAAGGATCCCAAATAAAACATGGTTCATACCATATAGATTACAAAATTTTTTCATTAAAAATGGAAACTGATCATTCTTCCATATTTTAAGAATTTTACATCCATCATATTTTAAAAAACAATAATAAAAGGCATATAAATAAGGTTGTTCAAAAACGTTCACATTCTATAACTAAAATAACATTCCATTTTCTATTAATATTATCAATTAAATCTCATTGGTAGACTAATTTTCTTAATTAAAAATATATAGAGTTTCTATCTTATGACCCAAACATCCCATGAATTCAAAAATCTTTTCAATATTTTCAATCAATCAAATAGATATTAACAAGTTTTAATATCAATGAAATACTAGAGGATGTGTTTTTAATAATATTATCAACAATCATCAAGTTCCTCCATGTTATATTTGATTTCCCAATGTCATGGATACCACCAAAATTTATAGCATTATTAAATTAAGGATTATGATAAAAGAACAACTCAGTTAAAATTTCAACCATTATAGGTAACATAAATTGGAGGATATTATCTTATTAGTGCATTCAATGCCAGATTCATTGATACCTTTATGCATACTGATTTATAAATGGAATTAATATAATTATTTTATTAGTGTAATATTAAAAAATTAATATCATTATATCTCTAATATGGAAACTCTTGAGAGTACATACATAGAATATCCTAACATCTAAAATTATATAAATGAATTACATGATTCAATCTATCAATTTCTATCAATTTCTTTGTTAAATTGATTATTTGGATATGAATCCATATTCATTAATTACCGATGATCATTTATGTATATTGTATTAGTTAAATATGGAATAACCATCACATAATTAAATATTACATTAATAAGAAAACACTTCAACATAATGATAATTTTTTCACACAATTAAAAAATTAAAATATATTTTTTTCAATTTAATGATATATTTTAATTTTTTTCATATTGACCTAATCCTTATTACTATAAATCATTATAAACATGTGAAAATAAAATTATAAATTTGTAGTGAGAGAAAAAATATCTCTTATAGGAATAAAAAAAATAATTTAAGAAACCCATTAGTATATGTACACTCATAAAAATTCATCTATTTCTAAATAAAAATTGTGATCAAAATAAATATTTTCGTACCCAAGAAATCATTTAATCCTGATTTTTTTAATATTTATTACTTTTGAAAAAATAATGGAATCATAAATATATTATGTTATTCAAGTCGGCCATAGAAATATCATGATGGTTTTAACATTTAAATGTTATATAATATCATAACATTCTCTTTTAAAGGTATGCTAATTTTATGTCCTTATGAAAATATAATATTTCTATAAAACCCATAATAGGTGTAGATTAATAATGTAGGTTAGTTGGTATATTATTTTCAACTCAAACATAACATCTCTCTTTAAAAATGGAATCAAATTATAGATAAATTTTTATAATATCTATGGAGAAACATATTCAGTCTAATCTATCCCATTAAAATATTAATTTGAGTGATATATTGGGATCACCCATGATTATGAGTCATATCAGGTTCACTTATTATCATTAAAAATAATGAATATATGTTAATTTTTATATATTTATCATCCTTTTACATTGTTATTATTCAAAAAATTCAATTTATTTCATTTTTTGTATAATTACATTATAAACTAAATTAACATTGGATTTCTTATTATATTCAGTACATTTGTTTGAATTAACTTTATTAAATGATAATGATCGTGGTGGATATAAGTAAATTCCTAAAATGAGAATATTCATCATAAAAAATTTATTTGAATACAGTAAATATATGTTAATAAATATCAATGATATGTGTTTATAAGAATTAATAAATTAAAATTTTGCAGATGGTAGGATGTACATAAAAATGAGTAACATTTTCATTATTCTATGATCATTATTGAAGGATGTTAAACTTTATTTTATCATTCTAGAAATATGAATATATTATAAAAATAATATTATTAACTAAAATAAATATATAATTTTAATATCATGTGTTCAGGAAAAATGGGTCACATCTCTTCAAATAAGTGGCAATCCACTGACATAAATGGTCGATGTTATCATTTTATAGTACATGGAAATAAAATAAATACGAGGATGTATTATCTTTAAACATTGATAAATACTTCATGAATATCATATAAATATATATATATATATATATTATCCTTCATTATAAATATTCGTGAGTTATGGTGACATTAAATTATTAACATTGGTTCTTGATGATGTTGTATTCCATACACTCGAATGATGGGTTTGAATCCCATTTCAATGAATATAGAGAATAATATTGGATATTTAATTAACATATATAAATTTATTATAGGGAATATACTGGTTTCAAAATGTTTCTTTTATTTACAGATATTTTATTTTCCAAGAAGAAATCAATAAAGGAATATAGTTGTTCATAATCAAAACCTATTAATCAGACATCCAATATTGGAAAAACCTTATTTATTTCATTGAATGGTTGCGTAATGAAAATTAAGCCACTAGGAAAAGGGGATGTATTAATGTAATCTATTTTTTAAGGAATCAGATGAACAAAATGTCTCTTCATGTGTTGACTGGAGAGAAGAGGTGTTTCCCTTTTATTAGTGGGACAGTGGACACAAATGGGATTTTTAAAAAATCTATAATATACTAATTTTTATTTATTCTAAATGGATCCCTATTTTTTTTCTTTGAATGAATGGATTATATACGGTCAGATTATGTCAATCCAAAAGAATTTGGAAATGAATCTATTTATGTTTCAAAACATTAACTTATGTTTAATTCCTTATAAATATCATTTACCATTTTAAATGGAAACATATTTGAGTTCTATATATTTTGAATTATGAAAGAAATACAATAACATAATAAACTAAATTTAATTATTATCAATAAAAAATGGAATTCATGTTAATAAATTATATTCCCAGAGGTGGAAGAATATTATTTAAAACTAAACCATATAAAGGATACTAAATATTGTTTAAAAAACATATTTTTAATATTGACTTTTTTATAAAAACTTCATTTATAAAATAGTCAACCATGGGAATAATTGAAATAATAATATTATAATTTAACTCATTTTTATTTTAATAACATTAATTAAAAAATGAATTATTGTAAATTTTTTAAATTAAATTAAAATAATAAAAAATATTACTTATCAATAATATTATAAATATTAATCCACTCCTTATATTATATAATTTCTTCATAACATAATTTTAACATGGTAAATTTAAAAATGAAGATCATTTTTTCAAAAAATAAATAAATAATTTTAGAAAAATTCTGTAAAATTAATACATATAATATTGGAAAAACCAATTTTGTTAGAAATAAGTAATTTAAAATTATAATAAAAAACATATATTATTCATATTATAAATTTAAATCAATTATACATAATTAATGAATATTTTAAATTCCTGAAATTACTTTATCTTAACATTTATTGTTGTTTTACAAATGGGATTCATTTTTACTGAGTTCTTAAAATACATATATTCTTGATTGTTAAAAAAGTATATTTTTTTAGATTTTGGTATGACACAAATAATGATATTGTTCCCAAAAGGGCTCTACATGGGTAACGATACAAGGGGGATTCAATTGTTTTTAAAATAAATGTATGTATGTTTATGAATTATATGATATATTTTACTATTTTCATCTGCATGTGAATGAATAAACATAATTAAATGTACTACACAAACATTATAATTGATAGAAACCAATTAGTTTCTTTGAGGCACAATAGTTACCTATTGGGTCACAAGACTCAACACTATCCAAATTAAAAACTTTATTTTCATTGTATATGAGTAGGTATAATTAATTTATCTTGGTAAATATGTAAAACATGGTTAATGAACCATGGTAATTATCAACTAGTCAATGGTGATGTGGATAAAGCATGACGACAGACCGATGGGGAATAATTACAATATATTTATTTAATTTTCTTAATTTTCGTTTATAATGGTTTATTCAATTTCAATTTTTTTGATTCCACGCATCGATGACTACATGTTATTTACTGAAACATCAAATAATATTTACATTATTAATATAATTTTCTATGAGGCCCATGGTAATCCATCTCATTATTAACACAAATATTTTGGATGGGCAGTATATGGATGTGTCAAGATAAATTTATGATAAAATTTAGGAAATCCACTAGGCATTCATTAATGTGGACTGTCTCCCCATGAATAATTTTTTTTATCATTAAATAGATTCTACTTATGTAGAATAAAGTCTTTTAGATATGTTTTAATAACCATCACTATTACATCATTCAAGAAACCCATTGTAGGTAATTACATCATATATACGATCTCATAATCACATGTAATCACCATAACACTGCATTAACTATACCTAGAGTGTTTAAGATAAATTTTAAAGTAAGGTAAATGGTTAATGAAATTTTAATGATTTCATGGACATGATAATGTGCAAATTGAATTATTTAATTTATTGGACATTTATTAGAAGAATGATAACTTCCAAAAGGAATGTCTTTATTATTTTCAGAAATTTGTTCTTCATTATTTAAACTATGGGATATGATTTGTTTAGTTGGAAAAAATTTTAACTCCTACGAACTAAACATTCCTTGTATATGAGGTTAGGATACCATTATATTTATCATATATATGTAATTTTTATATTAATTTTAGAAACAAATAACACAAAATCTAATAATTTTTTGTATTTATTATAGAAAATTTAATTTGAAATTAGTTGTTGAATGATTTAAATATGAAACGTTAATTTTTTAATAACTTTTTGTATAATATAAATTACATAAATTAAATTTGGGAAACACGATAAATGATTTTGTTTAAACCATTTTGTCTTATAATTTTTTTAATATCATTAAATAATTTTATTTTTTTATTATTATTTTCTACCTATTATTCTTATTTGTGTTGATTTTGGTAGCAAATATTTTTAAAACATGGAAGAAACATGTTGATGTAGATGTAAATGTCATGTTCATGTAGACTTATTATAATGTCCATAGATAATCATCACAGGGAATTTTAATTAGAGAATACTATGTTGAGGTAGTTCATGAAAAAAATATACCCTCGAGAGATTGAGAAGGATATAATTTTGGATGAAATTCATTCTGCTTATACTAATACAAAATTAAAAAATTTATCATGTATATAATTGTAATAATAATTTTTTTTTTAAAAAAAATAAAATATATATGGTTATTTATTCCCGTAGTTTGTCAAATCATTTCATAATATTAGTGTAATTGTATGTATTATGATAAAAAAATCAATATGGGAAAGATAATTATGTGATGAATGTATGTATATGGTTCATTTCTTATTAAACAATATTATATATTTAATATTTTGATATATAGAATAACATATAATCATATTAGTTGAATGTAAAAAAGCACCCACAGATATGGTGTAATGTGATTATAAATAAATTTCCATGTTTAAAATAAAAAATAAAAAATATAAAAAATGACTCTGGACTGACTATGAATTATTGTATTATTATGGTCAACCTATATATCCATGTTTTCGACCTACTATTCCAAATCTTGTCCATCCATTAGTATAAGAAAAATGAAACTATTGGAGAAAATTTAATATGTGGATGAATGAAGACATTCTCCTCTAAGTAGAGCATATCCCTACAAATGTATATTTGATAGAAAATCTAGATGTCAATATTAATTAAGAGGGATATTGGAAATATTTCATAATTAGATTAATAAAGAGTTATTATAATTCCATTAAAACATTAACAACACACCATTTTCATCTAGCTGTAATGGTGTAAGGTGGTGGAAGTTATTTCACTCTTAATTTTATGTCATCTTGAATTCATTCTTTCAATATATGAATTTATATTCCCTCCATTAGTATATTAACATAGAACACTAGTGTAGGTGAGTGTGTTTATACGATTAATAAAATGTGGTCTCATATTTTTGTTTGAGTAAATTAAATTGTAGATTTTTTATTGTTCTATCCTAATAATTATGGGTATGAAATTAGTTAATATTTTACATGAGTGTCCTAGTGAATATTATTATTCTCAATCATGGAATATCATGAGGCATAATTATATTAATGTTATTAAGTTTACCAATTGAGACTGCTACATTAGAACGTAAATAGTTATTTTAATGATAATTAATATTCCACCTATGACCACCTATTATTATTCCTATAATCTTTTGTTTTTGTTAAATTAAATATACATGGTAACACAACTGAAAATTTTTGTTTGATTTATTTATATAAATAATAATTTAATATTTAATTCAAGAGAATTAGTGGGTTACATTTGGATCATTGTGATAAAAATTTATCATCTACTCCATGAAATGAATAGGTGATAATATATTTTTTACCTTTGACTAAATAACTATCTCAATTAAAAATATTTTTCGATTTAATGTATCTCATTTTCAACGTTTTATATATATCATAATTCCATTATCATACTCAATTAATCTTAAATAAAAATGAAAAAATTAAAGTTTTTATATATATTAATCATAATGTATGAGTGAATTGTGTTCTGAACCACTCCCTTAAGTGATATCACAGTAGGAAGAGAAAGGAAATGACTCATGATAACAACCTCATGTATGACCTAAAAATGTGATTAACATTAAGGGAACGATGAAAACATCATGGGAGTCATTAACCTCTATATTATATTATGTATTGAAACCATGGATATCTGCAATCAATCAACTCTATGAAAAATAATCAAATAAATGAGATCAATATCATTTCACAATTAATTTATATGAACAATAAATATATATATGTATATGACTCCAAATACGTACCCAATACCTAATACAAATAACAATACACGACATAAATTCAATGTCTCAATAAATTACTACATGGAATTGTCCATGTAATACTCCCCGAACCCCAAAAACAAATATATATATATATATGATGAGAATACATGTACAATCAAAAATAAAAATTCTCTTTCATATGTGAAAGAATCATATTAATGGGACTATAAAAAACAACAGTGACAAAACTCTAAAAGGTTATGTAACAGTGATCATCCTTACCATTGCATGTTCATGAAATAACAGATCAATGTATAATAAAATAAAATGAATAATATTAGAAAATTATACACTTTACCTATTTTCCTTTGATTTTCTAATCTCACACTACAACATTGAAGGTCATTATACTACCATGTTATCCATAAAAAATAAACCACAATCCCATAGAAAATTTACATTATATCACTCACCATGAAACCAGGGACACATCCCTAAAGAATGTTCACATCATATCTCACCACCCCACATCACAATCATGTCACATATCACTCATGTACACCTAATCGATCATCCAAAAACATAATCATATCACATACCAATGCCTCATCACACAATAAAATCTCAAATAACCACCATACAATATGATCAAATCCAATCTCACCCATGAAACATGGGCTACAATCTCTAACCATATTTCAACATTGATTATTTGAATTCTTGATATCATGGCCTTCTAATGTAATAATCACATATAATAGAGGGTATGAATGAATTAATATCCATTAATTCATCATCACCGCTAGGTTGCTGGTAAAACACCCCTAAATATATGATTGTCGTCATTTAGTGCTCAAAATTGTTGGAGTTATTATAGGAAATAAAATAATGTATAATATATATATAATATACAGAAATAATCCAAAAACATTTGTTAAAAAATTGAACTACTGACTCAGAACATCACAAAAAACCAATAAAATCCTTCCATATTCACTGAAACAAAGGAATATATAACACCTCATTTGAGAAACCCAACACTGAAACAACCATCCCAACTTCATTATAAGGAAAAAAAATTCCAATTATCAGAAAAATTTAATTTATTCATTTTATATTCTATTTCATTCAACAAATTATTCCATTCCTTTTCAAATTGAAAATTTATATTTAACATTATTAATACCCATTAAACCACCACAACAATACATCAAATATAAAAACACCTCATCATACTTACAAAGCTAACCATCACCACATTGTAACCAAACATAACATATCCTCAATATTTTGAAACATGGTACCAAAGCTCAGTGCCCAAAAAGTTGATCACACCAACCAAATTTCACCACCACAGTACAAAACTATTTTAAACTACCTCATAAAACCCGTTCAAACACATATTATGAAAATTTAGAATGGTCTTTTTAGAATCAAAATTATAATTACAATATTCTCACATAAGCAATTAATCCAAGGGAACCAATTTTTATTAATATATTTGGTTTTATAATAATAATTAATCATAGTGAATAAAATAATATCACCAAAAAAATTTCAACGACACATGATAAATTTTCCAATAAACACCCCCCGCCCAATGATCAAGATTTTTAGTATGTTATCAATCCCGCTCAATAAATATATATATTAAATATGAAAGGATATGAAAACATTAATATAATTTACCTTAAAATTATATTTATATTAAATTATTTTACTAATATTTAATATTGGTAGGGAATGTGTTTCCAACATATCATATAATAATGTATATATTGGAATTTGATGTCATCCTAGTAATGGAAAATATTTCTCAACATAAATCCCAATTTTTTTGTGTGGAAAAGAAGATAAATTTCATATTCGAAATTGACATATGATATTTTCTCAATATGACGATATGTATAAACATATTAAGAAGATTACATTATTTTAATGGGTCATCTTTCTCATTAATAAGTTGTCTTTATCACACATTGTTGACAAGAAAATCGACAATGATGATATTCCTATTGTTAATGAAAGTGTGGATGCCTAAAAGGTAATCTTTTATATCCATTCCAAAAAATGTGATTTTTATTTTTCTTTATAACACATACTCAATGCCACACAAATATTAGATAATCATGAAACAATTTCATTGTATGAGTGGTAGTAATTGAAGAATAATATTTATGCAATATATGATAATGGATTTATTTAACCAAGTGTGTATCTATGTGTTGAACAAATTATTTTTAAAAAAAATAAATATTGATAAATATAACTCCTCATTGATTATTAAATAATAATAAATATATAAATTACGTACTAGTAACATTTTCCCCATACTGATTACTTGTCTAATAAACTACACAAAGATGAATAAAATTCTACAATTGAACATCCTTCTAGATATCATCAATGTAGTGCCAGTAAGGAATATATACCCAGGAACACATTCTATATAAGGTATATACCCTATTTAGTCTTTATAGTTTTCCTTTTATCCTTAGGAATTTAATGAGTATAGTATTTATATATTACCTATATAAGTATTTGGCATTATTAATAGATGATATTATTATCTATTTAATGATTAATGAAGCGTATATAAAAAAATAATAAATTTACAAAAAAACATCAAAATTAGTATCAATAAAAATAATTTACAACATCATCATTTTTTCTCATAATGGTTTCATTTTTGGGCAAATAATTTAATCTAGTAGAATATCATTAGATGCATTAAAGAATAAGGACATTGAATATATTCCTACAACAACTATATTTAATGAATTCCAATGATTCAATGAGTTAGTTTGGAAATATATATGGTTTTTTGTAAATATATCTGAAATATATAATATTATGACCATGTTATCATGGAAGAGATCTAAGTACCATTGGAAAGATGAATGTTGGGAAAACGCCAAAGTGTTAAAAGTATGTGTTGATAGTGTGCATATATTACATTATCATATATTATAGAAGGTTTTGTTATCAATATAAACAATTCCATGATGGAATTGGGATGCAAAATTATGAGTAATGAATTAATTTTTAGTCCTGCATCATAACAACATAAGATTCTAGAGAAATATTACCCAACAAATAATTTGGAGTTATATGGAATAATTTTTTTTATTAATGATATAATCTTATTATATGTATCTTGAGACGTGTAATATATATATACGTCATAAATTTTTTCTTAAATATCTAAAAAATATTGATTTTCATTTTTTCTATTGAATTATTATTGATTTGAATATGGATTATGGCTATTTAGTACATTTCAACCATATAAAAGTGAAAAATGTCGATAATTCCTTGAGTTGAAATTTTTTTACTGGATTATCGAAGATGATGATCACAAATGATCAATCAATTATGGATTTTCAATGGTTGTGCTAAAGAGGAGGGTGCTGAACCTACCCACCTAAAATGTACTACTCTTGGTTTGGGGAATGATTCAAAATATTCCCACATCTTCCCCTGATAAAGCACTATATTCCAAGGCTCATAGACACAGGAGGAGGATCACGATATTGTAACTGCAATAGCAGGAGAATTCTCCCCGTCGTCCAAAACCTTGATGGCCCTGATGTTGGAGGCCTGCTGTTAACGGCCATCCACTTCAATTAGAATAACCATATCCCCCCTTGAAAAAAACCTCATAGTGCAGGAATCCTCTCCACTAATTCAACCTTCTTCTAAACCTACAGGTATTTCAGTAGAGTGAAGGGAGTAACAACATACTGAAGGGATGTTTCGAGTGTCTCATCTAAAAATATTTTCCACTTCTTTTCATCCTATAATAGTTCTGGATCGAAACCAAATAGATCCTTGAACATGATCCCCACTAACCTCACTGATATAATCCCCTATTGTAAGGAGAGTAACTCCTATATTCTCAACCATCATTGTATAAGAATGGAATTCTGCATGGATCTCCCACTCAATGTCTGCCCACGTAACCTCAGCCTCAATCTTCTCTCTATGATAGATCATCCACCACTAAGGTTCTGTACCCCGAATCTGGCTCATGGATATAAGAACCTGGTAATCAGTAGGACCTAGATCAATCTCAAATTCAGCATAAACTCTTCAAGCTAGTTCTCCATCTCCATGTGTGATACTCTTCCATCATTCATCTCGTTGGTCTGTCAGTGAAAGGAATGAAGTGTCTTCTCCCATAGTCCAACATCCTTTTCTCAATCAGCCCTCCACTGAACACCAAAATAGCCTTATAGTACATGATCTTCTGCATATCTCCTGGACATAGTCGAGGTTCCATAACTACAATGTAAACAAGAATTCCAAATCCCCAATAGTGTAGCAGATTTTTTTAATTTTTGTTTAATAATTTTTTCATTTTGAAATCCCAAAACAACTAGAACACAAAAGAACACAAGTCATTATAATGCATGTACCTTTCCAAGGGCCTCTAAACTGCAATTAGTGTACCCTCACAAGGTTGTTCGGTAGGCCTAAATTCCCTACATCGGATCACGTGGGGCCATATAAGCCCATGTCCAACCTGGTCAACTTGTATTATTTCACAGACCAAGATTTACTAACATAGTTTCCCTACCATCGCACACAACTCACAAAAACTCTAACCTTGAACACTATCTTATCATTCAACCATCACCAATGATATCATTTTGTCTTGACCCAACATCACTGAGATGAAGAAAGGGATAAGAAACTGCTAGAGCCGTCCTTCTTCATTTTGAACGTGAGATAATGACCCCAAGTACTACCTTTAATGGTCCCTATAGTTGTGACTAACACCAAGGGTATAAAATATAATGTAAAAATGAAATCAATACACATTTTATTTAAAGATATTGTTTGATGTGATGGTAAAACCCTTAAAAACAAGAAACTAAATGTAAAAGTAAAGAATAAAAAATACATTCCCAAAAGAATGTCTAAAATAAAATAATATATTGTTGAAGAAAACTCCAAGGATAGTGCCGAAAAATAATTGAAAATCAGAAACATCAACTGTCAATGAGGAATCTAGTAATGACTTGATCGGTCTTCAACGTCCACCTGGAAACATGAAAGCAATTTTATATAGGTTGAGTTAGTATAATGGTATACTCAGTAGGGAAAACCAAAATCTATCGTGCATAACTAGGGAGGAATTAGAATGACCAGTGAGATATAGATATAACCCAAGAACTTAAAAAAGGAAACTATCCACCCAACCTCACCTACTTGCACTCCCCAACTAAAGAAAGTAATATAAATAAATAGTAATAACTCATTGATATTTTTTTACCCTCCACCACATTCTCACTGATTATTTATGGCATCCTACAGGTCAGAACTCCCCCACAAGTTCCACTATTGTCACACTACCACTCTAGCATCAACCTTATGGGCTATCACAACCACACATCCTGCCTGCAGACACATATTCCTACACAACAACCCACTTACCTACACACAGACACCTAGACTACAACAATAACCACCACTCCAAAAGATGCTTGGGCTGGAACAACCACTATCACACACAGATACACATGAGCCTCATCCCGATTACACTTAGGAAATAAACCTTCTAGCTCACACTAGGGCCAACCACCACAACACACCCTTCCTAAAGAGTTTTGGTCGATAATGAACATTTAGATATCAAAGACAATTTAAATAATATTTAGATAACTGGTAGATAGAGCAGATATATTCTCATAAACATCAACTCATATGAATGTTGGAAAAAACAACCTCCCCTATGAAGTGGGGGGTCAGAAAGAAGTGATAATTGTTGATGGGGAACATATAAGAAACAATCTTACTAGGAATTATACATATATGTAATAAAATACTTTTACAAACATAAGGGTTCCAAAATATCAACCATCCCATGAAAAACCACTCTCATTATAATCCCTACATGCACAAACACGTAACAACCACAACCAGAGCACAACCCATTTTTTTAAAACAATACCCCCATTGTTCCCAATATTGTTACCATGATCAAGTGATTCTATTGAAAATAATTCTCCAAAAATGGGAAATGAATAAGCACAAGAACAAGTCAATACAAAACTAATTTGATGACGAAAATAGTCTAGAAGCAATTTAAGCATTCAAACTCAGTTCTCATGTATCTTCACAATAAGAAAAGAGATCTATGAGATCCGAACTAGTACTAAAACCGAACCAATACCTTATCTATTGGCATAGATCCATGAACCAAATACTGTAAAATAGGAGATCACAACCCCCATCCACTTCAACCAACAAGCATCATGTAGAACAACCATGTGTATTAACCGAACATAGCAAGGGTGTTTTCTGATTTAACCACACCATTTATCATGTTTCTTCATTATGATTTTTTCACTTTGGTTATCACAAAATGATTCTTATTAATTTTTATTAAATATTACCAATATAAATTATATGATTAACTAATTTCGATGTTACAACCATTTAATCACATGATTATACAAAAAAAACAATGGTTCACTAGTGTGCAATATAAGACCACCAATGGGCACTATTTTTAGAGTGTATATCCCATAAAATTGACAACATATAAAAGATGATAAAAGAGTACAATTTCTACATCCTAAATTACATCCCATCATTCACTATGGTTAATTTATTATATTCTTTATGGTTTGGTTTCATCCACATCCCTGGGGAAACATTATCACACCCACCTCGAATGATGCACAAAAAGAAAGACAAAGGAATAATCCTACATGAATGATCAATGATCTATGTTACTAGCCTTTTGTCATGAACTGATGGTGTATGACTTGTAGAAAAGAAAAACCTAAATATTTTAATGTAGAGAAGGATGAACTCTAGTTGGAGAGCATGATTCTTCTTCAGAGTATTTCTATAAATGTATGTAGATAATTTAAATGAATTATAAAGAGAGGATCACTATTTTTCAAGCGGTGGGATCCAAATATCCAGGTGGTTATTCAGAATTACATGAAGTCAGATATTCGATTGACCATATGTTAGGGAGTTTCTATACGTCAGGATTAATTTTTATTTATTATGTTTCATCATCGATTGTGAAGATACCTATTGTGAGTTAATATATATCTTATAAATATAGAAAACCCACATAATAGGTTCGATGTTGGAAGACATTTGTAAAAGTGTAACATAGAGGAAAAAATCCACACATTTTGGTAACTGAAGGCTCTCCCAACTCTTGGGGGTTAAAAACAAATTATAATGGATTGAAATGGATTTGAAAAGTGTATTAAAACAATTTTGCGTCCGAAGACACATTACCTGGGAAAAAACTAGAAAAAACACTGGAAATGAGGAAAATTTTGGAAAAGGGTGGGACACTGTTCATAGAGGCATTGAAATGGTAAAATTGTATAGGTGCCACCATTTTAGTGTGTGAATGTGACAGTGCGACTGTGTTGGTGTGACAGCTACAATGCGACAATGAAAGAGCAACCAGGATGGTGTGATTGGGATAATACCACACCTTTGTTGGAAATGTTTGGTCATACCAAGAATTTGGAAAACACTTTAATGAGTGATTGATTTTCACCAGGATACACAAACACCCGATATTTGGAAATGTAATGGACCAGGATGGTCTATGAAATTCCATTCAAATACTTGTATACTCTATAGGAAAACCAATATATCATGGGCACATGTGTATTAAGTTTTATAATGAAACAGTGATAAACCTGAAGAAACATGCTTCAATAAAATAGGTTGTGTAAGGAAGACTGTGATCACCTTATAATTCCCACCAAATAATGAATCCATTTATAATAACATAATAAAAATCATAATGATTTAGGGTAACCTGTATCACATTCCTAAGAATTTTATACTCTTATACCCCTATTTGGAATATTTAGTAACTTTTATCTCTACTTTATATCATATTACAACTACCATATTATGTTCACATTACATATCAAACATAGAAACCAGATTAAGTACCCCATATCATGATCTCATCACATCACACCACCCCATAGCTTGGTCAAATCACACATCACTAAATGATACATAGGACATCATCTGATGACACGATCACATCATATACTACTTTCCCAAAGTAGGGTCATATCACATCATGCCTGTAGATAGATAGGAAACTACCAAACATAATAATCACATCAAATCCCACCACATCACATAGTCACATCACATCGAACCTGATAAAACTTGGGTAACAAAACCACTACCATATATCAATAGTGAAATTTTGACTTCTTCCCATCACAATGTATGTAGGTCTATATCACCATGAAGTTTAATTTTAAACAAGGGGGTATCAGGTGATCTATTCCCACACATATTAATTTAGAAAAAGTTACCACCCAGATATATAGGCGGGTGTTGGAACATATTGATCAACACATGTGGGGTGTGTAATAAAATGTATATATATATTAACCACTCATGAGATTAACCTATAGGTACATTATAAAGAACTATATATCATGTAACCATACCACCCAAAATCACAACAATACCACATTTGTTTCCACTAGTAAAAGTGGTGTATAATAACAGATGAACAAAATACATGATTTAGCTTCCACTATTCATTACATGAAAAGCCATATCCCATTATATTTTTAATTTCATTCATTAATTTTCTCTTACATTTCATTTAATTTACTATACAAGGCCATTCCAATTATAAAATTTCAATTTAATTCCATTAAAACATCGTAAACGTCCACAATACCACACCATAAAAAAACCCATATTAATTTCCATGAGATATTGTCCCACATCAACACTGCAAAACACCACCGACAACACATAAAAAATCACATTAAGCCTCAACTCCCCATGATATTGTCAAAAAATCCACACATCACCACACACCATCCCATATTACAGTCAAACCTAAAAAACTATCAACAGCAGATGATTCAGATTTTGCAAGGGGGATTTATCATTAAACGTTTTTATTTGAATGGTATTCTCACTGAGGCCATATATTCTTGGGAATAAATTTTATTAATAAAATATAGGTGTTTATCACAATTCTATTTTTTTATGCGGATGAAAATAATTATATAAAAAAGGTTTTCTTACCACACATGAGAAATCCATGAATTAAATGCCTCCATAAGCCGCAGTTTTCACTGGGAATCGATCATATAAAATCATAATAAATGGATAAAAAAAATAAAACATGGATATTATTCACCTTACTTTTCAAATCTATATAATCTGGTTAATTTAGAATTATTACTGTTATACTAACCATATTCTTATAGATTGAATTTGTAAAAAAATTATTGTATGATACAAATATGAGAAAGGATGGATATCCAACCTCAAAAAAACCATTCCAATTTTACATGTACTGCATTTTAATTAAAAAAACTAGAAACCATTAATTCACATAATATAGTGAATATCAACTAAAAATGTAACAAAAAATTATATGAAAATAGCACAAAAAACTCCCAAATCAGAACGACAATGTTGTAGAGGATACCTTATAAGTGGAATGGAAATGAATCCATAAGGAAGATACAAGAATATACCTTTATAATTAAAACTCAACCACCAGAACCCACTGGTCAATGATGGTGAAATAGATTGTATGAAATTTTGAGGGATCCTATGGTTTTCTAAAAACGAGAGTGGGAAGTGAATAGCCATATAAAAAACAATTGAATGAAAATAGATATATATAAAATCCATTTCACATCGTCAATTGCATTTACACAATGTGGATAATACTTGACTATCAAATTAAGATATCCAAAAGTATTTCCAACTGTTTACTTCTTAGGTCATCATTTTCATCGTACATTTATGGAACATTGTTCTAAATTAATTACACCTCATAAATGACACCTTCATGAAATGAAATCATTTCTTAGATTAACCATTATCTGAAATATGTTTCGTGAATCCAACTAGATACAAAATCAATGAACTAAAAAATTGGATCAGATTTGGAATAAATTAATTATACCTCATAAATTACACATTAATGAAATGAATTCATTTAATAGATTAACCATTAGATGTCATATTAGTCATCAATCTAATTGGATACATAATCTATGAACCAAAAACATTGTTCACATATTGTTCCACCTTATTCATTTATCATATATCCCTAACATCCCCCAATAGTCCTTTATCCATCTATATGTAATATAAAACCACATATCCTTCCTTGGTATAGTTTACTAGGGAAAATTCCAATAACATATTTAGTCTTACTATATAATAAGGAAAAAACAAATTGATGTTATATATGTTAATAATTATTTTTTAGTGATATGTAATTATATATGATTTATCATTATACCTTTAACATGGGAGATATGATTGATTGTAAAAGTATTATTTGAAGAAATGTATGGATGATTCATTCAATGAAATTATATGAAAAAAATATAAACATGAATATTTAAATAAATTTTTTAAATGATGTAATTTAAATGAATTTTGATAAATTTTTTAGTAAATAATGAAATATAATTGGCAGTTTACCCAATTCCTATATATGGTGTATTAATCCATTGTGAAAATTTTACATGTATTTAGGTGAATATATCTATTAAATAATACTTATTTCCCAAATATAATAATTGAATATATAATAAATTTACCTTTAAAGAAATGGATTCAAATAATATATTAGGGGTTTCAAGTCATCTTGTAGATTCATTACAATGGATGGATGAATTAAGTGGTTTCTTTGGGATCCTCGTAAAAAAGCGTTGTTGATGGTAGTATATTTATCCAATAGTTAGATTCTATTTCATAATTAGTCAATATTTTTTTATTATACATGACTTTAGTTTTATACCATTATTTTACATGTTTTTAAAATATTCATCACGACCTTTCCCTAATTTAATTATAATTATGTGACATTTATAAGAAAAAAATGGTATTAGGTTGTTGTTGTAGGATCCTTAATGTGAAATGTTATTGGGATCATCTCTCTCAATGTTTTCCTATATTTATTATTCATTTATATAATTAATATACAATATAAGAAAACATTAGAAATAAAATTTCAGAAAATTAGAATTAAAATATAAGAAATGCAATAAAAAATTTTATTTATCTCATTCTCAATAAATTACATTGGATGTCCATTTTGTGAAAATAAATAAGCACATGGTGTGCATGAAATTTTTCTAACAAAGTACGTTGAATTTATTTTTCTCAATTTAATGATATAAAATTAAAATTAATGAAAACTAATATTTTTATAGTGTAGTTGATCAGTATAAATTACATGTTGTGTATTTTAAAATTTCAATGACATAATTTTATAATTGAATTTTAATAATGATTTTATAAAACCTCTTCAAAATTTAATATTAACTAATATCAAAATTATATAGGAATTATGAGGTATTAGTGGATTCATATGATGTATACTATATAATTATATATGTTTAAAATTTGAAATCTTAGTGATAATTACATAGGTGAAAACATTCATTTTTTAAAGTATATGATTTTAATCAACATATCAGAAGATATATAAATATAAAACAAAATTCAATTCTTACACATCAAAACCTATATAATAAATTTTTATATAGTATGTCGGAAAACATTATTTATATCTTTATATCACTCTCTATTGAATTCCAAGATTATAGCTCACTATATTGTGGAATATAAAGGTATAATATTTTTCCTTCACCATTTTCACCCCCTATAAGAAAATAGTGGCCTAAAGAATACATTGTTATGATAAATATCATAGAATAAAAAAATTATAATTCCACATATACTTGTCTAAATGTACCAATGTGCCACAAAAAGTGTTAATTTATATAATTAGTGAGAATTATGGCATTTTCTATAAAAATTACAACATGATTTTTATATTAATGTTCGACATGTGAATTAAATTAGCATAACATTAATAAACTTATTCAATTTCATGATTAAGAATTGAATGACTCTTAAAACATATATTAGTCACTAGTGATATATAATTTGAGTCATTATTAATGTATGAATTTATATTTTTGACTTGAATAGATTTAATTTTTTCCAATGATAATATATTTTATGACATTAAATTTTTCTAATGAAGTTATTTATATTATATATGTTTCTAGGAATAAACATATAATGAAATAACAATTATATTTAATCATAATTCTTTTAAAATTAATTTAATATTTTAGATTAAACCAATTGAACATTTTAGTGACATGATTTTTTTTCCGTTTTTTCCTAAAATTATATTATGGGATCCCAAAATCACCTCATCCGAAAATGATGGAATGTAAAAGTTTTTTCAATATCATATAACATATTTTATAGTTATAAAATAAGATAAATATATCCATATATTTGGAATATAGATATAAATGAATAATAATTTTATATAATTGTATAATTTAGTTGTGAATAACAATGGGATCAAGTCCCACACTTAAATTTTAATACAATGATATTATTTAACATTGAATGTATTATTATACAAGAAAAATTTAACCTCAATATATTATTAATTTATTACTCTAAAATATTAAATTAAATGATAATTCCCCCATCAAAAAATTAACTACTCATTTTCATTAATCTGAACATAAAAAATATTGAAAATTATTTAAACATGTGTTATAATGAAATAACCTTAATATTGATTATCAATAATAAAATTACATATGTGACTAGTTTCTTGGGAAATATTGTAATAATTTACACTTTAATAACATTGAATTGAATGTAAAATAAATATCTAGAGGTCATGATATCAATATATGGTCAACATGTTCTAATAAATGTAGATATATCAATGATATAATCTGGTATTTTTATTTTCAATCATTTTTATTATAAATTTTCTAAAATGTTTCAAAATAATGACCATAAATAATAGATTCTATATTTATGAAGGTATCAACATTGATTTGAAAATCACTAATAGAATTTTATCGAGAAAAATATTTAAATAAATCATCATTAATGATTACTTAGTTATCTGATTTTAAATTTATTTTGATAAAATCATTAGAATGACATTGTTATTAATTTTTTTCAGTTTCCAAAAAATACATAAATAATGGATTTTTTACATCTAATGGAATCTGAAGGACTATACCATGAAATGAAAACAAGATTCCTCAAATATAAAAGGATTATATTTAAAAGATAAATCATTGATATTCCAATCTTCCAAATTAATTTATTCTTATTAGTTTTTGGGATTTGGTGGTTGTTTTTATTTTTTCATTACTGATGGGATTTGATATTGATGTAAACCATTTTATCTCATCTCTCACCTCACATGTATTTTTCTTCACAAATTCATAATATCTATTCTCAATAATTATTGGTTTCACCATATAACTCAGAAATTTAATAATATTGACTTTTACATTACATGTTTAATATTTCTCAAATTATTCAATAAGTGAGGGATTTTTATTGTCCTTGATGTTATTATTGTTAATAAAAAATTTAGTATATATCATTTTAGAGTCATAGAAGAATAATTTCAAGTTTAAGTGGTATGATAAAATACATTTATAGAGATGAAAAAATTATAACTATATATAAAATGTAATACATGAATTGAAAAAATTAAGAGAAGTTAAAAAATTTAATAATGAAATTATAGATATTTCAAAATTTGTATCAAAATAAAAAAATTAGAAAACTGAAAACTTATAAGTGATGATAATATTTACCTTATACACATGAGATTTTAAATATCATATTACTTATAAAATATATGATATTTTACAAAAAAATCTCTAAAGAACTACTTCAATTATAATTTAAGATTATAACATTGATTTTTCAATTATCCATGAATGAATACCAAATAAGGGTAATTTTAAAAATAAATTAATTAAATGGGAGAATAAACCACTATTATAAAATATAATTTTTTAAATTTTAATGGGTTCTTTAAATTTATGAGATTGTTAAAATTTCATTATTTCTATAGAACTTGTAATGTTTATATATTATAGTAGATCATTTAGTTTAGCTAAAAAATGTTTTTCATGGATGACTAAAATAATTCCTAATACTCATCCCCATTAAAAAGTACACCATACAATAGATAATGGTATAAAAGTCATTATACAATATTCCACATATTTTTCATTATTTTAGATATACTACTATAAAATGTTATATAATGATTAGAGGACAAAAATAATCTCGTCTGTTGAATAAATAAAATACCAACTGTTTCTCGTGAAATGTATTGTAGAAAATTATTTTGGATAATAGATGTATCTTTTCAAAGTAACAAATTATATTTTTCAAATCAAGAAATAAATAAATATAAAATTATTTAAATTTTCAAAATTAAATAGACTAGAAAAAAAATAATATATAATTTATGTTCCAAAATACACTTGAAATTTTTATTAATTACCCCCAAAAAACAATCTTATTCATTTATATCTATTTAGAGTAAGGTATGGCATAAATAAATATAATTATTCATTTAATATATTTTAATGACAATATTTAGCTAGAAGATGTATAATGTTATAATATTAAACCTTCTTCTCTAAAAAATATAGAGTTTCACTCCATTTTCTGAATGTCCAAAAGTAATATTGATGTTATGAATTTATAATCCAGGGGTTTGAGTTGTTTTTCTACATAGTTTACATTACAACATTGAACATTGTTATCATGATCATGATACCCTGATATATACTTTTATTAAACATCACAATTATTTTTAATATATTTTTATAATTCCCCTACAAAAATTACTGTTGATTTTGTTCACTAATTTTAGATATTTTTAATTGATAATATATTCATATATTTACTATTATTGAACCCTTTATCTCGTTAAGTGAATAAATTTACATTTATTATATTTACATTTTTTATTATATATTTTTATTGATAACCTAAATATTTTGAACCTTCATGGGTCAATAAATTTGATGGCATTTTATTTTGAATGAACTAAATTGTTAATACATCTTCACATTTTTTATGTTTAAAAGAAATATTATTATTGACTTTACAATTTATCTCCACATGTAATTAATATATATGAACATTAAAATAAAACCATTAAATACTTATTTTAAATTAATTATATTAATTATATGATTATGTAAATTGATTATTATATATGGAAAATAAAGATGATATATTTTCAAATATAATTTTTTAATCATGTGATAGTATACAAAATAAATTTGTGAAAATTATTGGGGTTTTAATTGTATTTGGTTAAAAAATGATTTGGTATATATCAAATACTACATGAAAATATAAACTATCATTTGTTGGGTGGACCACAATTCTCCTAACAATTGATTTGATGAAAATCCATAGTCATTTTATCATATTTTTTGTTATTATAATTATTTGAAAAATAAAAATTGTGTTATTATTCTCATCTAAAAAAGTAAACTATGAAAACACAATATTAGTGGATACATAATACTATGATTGGATGGTGTATATATAAATATATATATACACTCCGTACTATTTAAATACATTTATACTTGTTTGAAAACAATTTATAATCTCATATATATATATATATATTACATTATTTATTAACAAATATATATGATACACATATATGTGATGGTAAATAAGAATTTTATTTTTGTAACACCCATAGTATTCAGTAAAATCATGTTTTATTATGTATTCTAAAAATATATAATACTCTAGTTATGTTTATTTATGTTTATGTATATATTGTTTTGTGTTTTTAAACTATTTTAAATATTGGTCAGTTTGATAAGGTTTAGTTGAAACCACGATCTATGTCTATGAAATTGTGCAGTGTGATGATGGGTGTCACTAGACTGGTGGATTGTTGGTTCAAGATTAATGTAAACCACACACATGTTAGGGGGTTATATGAAAATGAAATCTGTGTGAGAAGAAATTTTTGGTACATGGATTTGAAAACCATGCGAGTACACTATGAGAGTGTTTATCTTTTAGAAAATTGAACAATAATATTGGAACATAGTTTTAAACCCTTAGAAGAGAAAACCATTTGGAATAAACAATAGGGATCCTTGGATATTTTGGAGGATCACATGTTGGGTTAGTGCATATTATGCTATATAAGTCACCTAACTATCAAACAGTAATATATTTCTGAAAAAATAATCATTATTTTGGATAAACAAAAAAATAATTTTTTGTCATATCATCATAGAATATTGAATGTATCTCCTCTGAGAGGATCCCTTGTCCACTCCCTTTGACCCAAAGGAATATTTTGTAAAATCCATGTACATTTAATTTCATTAATTAAACATGAATCCACATATTCCCTATTTATTCATATATTTCGCCATATTCTGTCATTCTAAATGATAGATATATACTATTATGGATATATCATTGATCATTTATGTGATCATGAATATATATTTTTGGATATAATGAATGGATATGTATTCAAGGATAGAAATATATATGATTTTTTATTTCCCCAAGTTATATTATTATTTTTTGGTAGATGAATTAACTCATCAATTGCTTATTATACAAAATAATATCAATTTTTTAAATTATATTCTATATAATTATGCTAGAAATGACAATTTTCATTGTACCAAATTTATGGATTTTCGAATTATTCATGTTAAGTGTTTAAAAAAACTATTCAAAGAATTCTGTTTTCATGTTTAATTTTATATGTAGCATTATTTTTTGTTTTGTATAAAATACATAATAGAATGTGTTCATGTTAATTTGTGTCGCATCATGGTTGAATATTCCCCATTAAATAAAGAAACAAATTGTAAGATCATGGTTATATATGGAAATGTCAAAATGAATCCCATAGATATGACCTAGATAATAGATAACTCAGAACTATCAAAAATACAGAGGTTCACAGTTTGATGTATGTGTGAATTTTTATGATTGTTAACATGGAATACATATTAATTATAGATTGAAAATTTGATAAAAAACTATTTATTATCATATATAAAATTAACATATTGTTTCCTTTTATTAATCAATTTATCATGTTCCCATATTTTTTATAAAATATTAAATATTTTTACATGAACTTGTAGTATGATTATAAATATATTATTGGAATTCTTGTTGAGATTATAATTGTCCCCTTCTATGAAATCATGTTTGATTTCATATATTATATACCATGATACTTGTAATTTAAAGGTGCCAAATTTCCCCATTTCTGGATCTTGATGCTTCCTTGTCCTATGGTGTTCAGTGATTGGAGACATATATTATCTTCATTAGTTAGAGGCAAATATAGTTTTACAATTTTTATATAACACTTCGTTTATATTATTCTATTTAATTAAATTTCTATTGATACCCAGATGTTATCATTTATTGGTTTCTATATGAGGTGTAATTATTTTACTTATGCATCGTTTTATAGGTTTTCGTAATTTTTTTTGTTTGGTTTTTTGGTTCATTAGGAAACATCATCCCCCAACATTATACTATGGAATGTGTCACGACCCGCCCTCGGGGTCCGTGCCGTGACTACCCCAAGCCCGCCTTCCATAGGCCAGGGGCTGGCGACTAGCACCAAGGCGTAAATCCCGGTAAAAGGGAAGGCATTGCCTTTGAAAAGTAAACACACACCACAGAGTAAACAAGCGGAAAGTAAACACTAAGCAAACAGAGTACGACTGAAAGTGCGGAAAAGTAAATGGGCCAGAATACAAACCCAAACTGAAAGTAAAGTACAACTCGAAAAGGGGAAAACAGCAACTGAAAAGTAAAGCCGCTACTCCGAGCTGTCCACTGGAAATCCCACCTGAAGGGTGGGTACAGATAGCTCCTCTGCTCCACGGGTCCCGCCGTCCGCTCCGAGCACGTCCCGCCCAGTGGTCCACCTCCGGGTACCGTCCCGCTCTGCAAGCCTCAGCTAAGGTCAACGCTGTCCGTCGTCTGCAACCAACACAACGAAGTGCGGGCAAAGCCCGTGCAGGGGTGAGTATAAGCTACTCAGTAGGGACCCCGAGACCCCTGAAGGTCTCTCAAATCAACAAAGGATAAACCACGAAGAAAAGTACAATCACGAAGTAACAACCGACACTGCTTAGATATATGCCCATACATATACCTAAGTCATCAATTCAAATACGCTCCAACCTCCGAGCCCAAGTACAACTCAGTCCACGCAGGAAAGTATACGTATTCCACATAGGAAAGCAAAATATAATCCACACAGGATTGCACAACACAATCCACACAGGAAAACAACAGGATTCAGCTCACACAGGTATACTTCTTCAAGGACGATAAAGATGATCACTGATCCATCTAAGTCGTCGGACCCACGAAGGATCGATAGGTAACTAACCCCCGCAGAAGACCCACACAGGATCGGGCTCACACAGAACCTGTAGGCGCTGGCTCACACAGAACCGCTGAGCGCAAGGACCCACACAGGATTGGGCTCACACAGAACCTGTAGCACTGATCCACGTAGGATCGCTGAGTGCTGTAGTCGTCGTCGTCGAATCCACACAGGATCTCTGTACTGTCGTCGTCCAATCCACACAGGATCTCAGTACTGTCGTCGTCAAATCCACACAGGATCTCTGTACTGTCGTCGTCAAATCCACACAGGATCTCTGTACTGTCGTCGTCCAATCCACACAGGATCTCTGTACTGTCGTCGTCGCAGTCACAGTAGCAGTCGTAGCAGTAGAACAGTCGCAGCCAGCACTAGGGTTCCCGCACACAGCAAGCTCGTACGGAGGGTCCGCTCCACGAGCCGAGAGGCTGATACATCAACTGTCACGAAGACCGAAGTTGATGTATCCAAAAGTTCCGTATCGTCAACAGGAACTCAACGCAACAGACGGCGCGTCGATCGGACGCCCGGTCTGAGAGTTATAGGCATTTCCGTCTCCGGGGCCCAGTTGGTTTTTAAGGCAAAACCAACCCGACCGTACTCCACCTGCGTCCGAACCTCGGGCGGAGTATGCCAAATGATCCGTCTCAATAAGAGGAACACTACGCGACTGACGGCACGTCAATCGGACGTCCGTAGCTCAAGATATGAGCGTTTCCGCTCCGAAGGCCCGGTTGGTTTCGTGAACGAACCAACCCGGCCGAACTCAAAGTAATCCGAAACCTTGAGTGCGATATACCGAAACGACCGTCTCGATCCAAGGATCGCGTTGCCGCAGACGGTTCGTCATTCGGAGGTCCGAGGCTCAAGTTATGAGCCAAGAACCGAATCTGGTCCGAAACGGGGGGTCCGGGTCCGGGCCGATCCGGCCCGACCCCCCCCCCCCCCTCTGGACGGCGCGGCGGCCGGCGGCGGCGGACGGCGGCGGCGGACGGCGGCGGACGGCGGCGGCGGCTGGCCGCGTGGCGGCGGCGGCGGGCCGCGTGGCGGCGGGCGGCGGCGCGGCGGCGGGCCGCGTGGCGGCGGCGGCGGGCCGCGTGGCGGCGGCGGGCCGCGTGGCGGCGGCGGGCCGCGTGGCGGCGGCGGGCCGCGTGGCGGCGGCGGGCCGCGTGGCGGCGGCGGAAGGCACGCGGGGCTGAGCCCCGCGTTTCACAAAACGGCACGGCTTTAAGCCGTGCCTTGCTAAGAAACGGCCCCCGCAAGTGGGGGCCGGCTGAAGAAAACCGGGGGGGCTTTGCCCCCCCCTTCTTAAATGAACCGCCCCCCTCATTAAGAGGGGGGTCTTGATGGACCGGCCGGGGGTTTAATCCCCCGGTTTTTATGACATCCGGTCGGCCGCTGGCCGGCCGGTTTTTACCAACGGGACCGGAATTTCCGGTCCCGCCCTCGACTCCCGACGCCGGCGGCACGACCGCCGGTCTTTCCTTCCGCCGCGGCCCGGAACCGGCCGCGGTCTCCTCGTCTCACCGCGGCCCGGAACCGGCCGCGGTATTCGTCGTCCGGCGCGGTGCGACGGCACCGCGCCCCTTTCGCCGTGCCATGAATCCTCCCAACGCGGCGCGACGGCGTCGCGTTCTTGAAATCTCTCCTCGGCGAAGCGCGACGGGTTGCGGAAAATTATAAGCATGTTCATCCGCGTGGTGCGACGGCACCACGCCTCTTGCTTCCACCCGCATGAATAAAACGAGAACTAAGGAGGGGGGTTTCGGCCGTGTTCTTGCGGTCCGACCCCCCTCACGTTAAATAATAACATAACTAAAGAATAACCGAAAGCCACACATTTAGTCATGCTAAAAATCCTTGATTCAAGAATGGAATAAAAATAAACAATAAATAACATCCCCTACCTCTGGATTCAAGAATGATGATCGTCAACGACCCGCGGAAGACGCGTCGTGGTGGTCGGCGTCACGGAAGAAGGACGTCGATGTCGTGAAGCGAGGATTCGAAGTTCTTTGACGACGATTTCATCGTGGGAAATCGTCGCGGAAGAGATGACGCGGAAGAAGACGTCGTCGGTGTCGCGGGTATGGCGTCGCGAAAGACGATTCCCGAGAACGTGGCGTTCTTCGTCGATGTTCGAAGGTTCTTCGCGTTCTTCATCAAAGCTTGAAGAAGAAGAAGATGAAGGCTCCAAATTCTCTCAAGGTGGCTAGAGAATTCTAACCCAAATAAAATAAGCTAAAGACTTATTTTATTCACACAATTATCAATTTGAATTTCAAAGGTTTGAAATTCAAACAATTCAAACAATTCAACTCCATTAATTAACAAAGTTGTCATGTTATTAAATGAGGAGTTTAAGGGGGAAGTTGAGAGGTTATTAAAAGATTTAGGGGTTCGTGTGGGCCCCACCACACTTAATCCTCCCAAGGGAGGTTAAGTGGGTGTGGGTCCCACTTCCAACCCCCTTAGGTAGGTTTTTTTTTAATAAGTTTAAATAAAATTTGTTTTACACAATTTTATTTAACTTAACTGAAAAACCCCAAAACGTAACTTTCAACCCGCAACAAACGCAACTCCCGAAAAGGTCTCATTAAGCGAATATCGGCGCTGCGAGTTCATCGGTGCCCTCGGATTTCAATTCCGAGCACCGGATCAAAAGTTAGGAAATCCCGCTCGTTCGTTCACTGAACGTACCCGAGCCAAACTTCGGAAATTGATTCCGGGCACTCCGGGCCTCGGAATCAGGTGCCGTCTGAAACCGCGCTCTTGTAAAAAACCAAAGAAAATTAAGAAAAAATTTTCCTTGAATTTTACGGGTCTTTACATTACTCCCACCTCAGGGCTTTACGTCCCCGTAAAGCTACATCAAAAACTAGGGAAACAAAAAGAGGATACTGAGCACGCATCTGAGCCTCCCGCTCCTATGTGCTCTCCTGTAGATTCCCGTGCCGCCATCTGTTGCGCACAAGAGGAATCGATCGTCCATGTAGGACCCGCTCCTGGATGACATGGACCTCTTTTGACGTGGCCCGGACCATCTCTGGTCCCACAAGAGCTGCAAGATTTCTTCTTTGCCGAAAAGAGAAACCTGGTCTCATCCCCTGGATGAACCACATTCTTTGCCTAAAACAGTCAATCCTAACATGGATGATACTAATCCATACTAAGGATGACGTCGTAAGGCCTCGACGCTACTACTAAGAGATTCAACCGTTACTCTCGCCTCCAAGGGTTGAGTCACACTGTCGGCATCAGTGTGTGGTAACTGGGTCTCCTCCAGTAGATGTCTCACAAGTGAGGGTCAAGTCAACAGCCAAAACTGGAACCTCTTAGTAACATTACGATAGAGGACAGGAACGAAAACATCACAAGATATGCGTCTTTTATTATTGCAGCTCGTAATACAAGACGCTACACAAAAGCAACAAGGAACCAGAAGTACAAAGGATGTAACCACTAGTTCTGCTCCTGTCCATCGGCTCCCAGAGCTCCATGATCGAAGGCCTCGGCTGCCTGAAGCTGAGCTCTCCCCTGCGGTCGGGGTGGACCTCCTGGTGGTGGTGGTGGTAGAGCCTCAAAGCGTCGGCCACCACCAGCTGCTCGTCCAGCTCCTCTCTGCGGACCGCCACGGTCGAACCTCTGCCTCTGCCTAGGTGGTTCCTCAACCGTCTGCTGCTCCTCCGCATGGCGGGTCGGGCAGTCACGAGCCATGTGGCCTCGCCCGCCGCATGCATAGCACTGTCTTCCACTCGAAAGACTGGCTCCACGTTGTGTGCCCTGCACTGCTGAGCCAGTGCCCTGAGGTCTGGTCTGTCTGGACCCCTGAGTCATTCGTCGACTGCCAGCTGCAGATGACTCTGCCACGTGCCGCCCTGCGGTGGGTCGTTGTGCTGGTGTAGACTCAGCAAGGAAGCTCTCGATCAGAAGAGCCCGCTCCAGTACTCCTGTCTGAGTCGGTATGCTGAGGGAGATCAGCGATGCCCTGATCTCGTGTCTCAAACCCTGCTCGAAGGTCCGGGCCCGGAAGAATGGATCCCGTACCATGTCGGTCGAGTAGCGCGAGAGATCGGTAAATCTCGCCGAGTACTGGGCGACCGTCATGCTGCCCTGCCGCAGCTGTAGAAGCTCCTGGATGCGCACCGCTCGAAGGGTGGCCGGGACGAACTCAGAGCGGAAGAGGCTCTCGAAGTCCGTCCAGAGTAGAGATGCCTCATCGTGCACCTGGAGCATCAAGCTCCACCATCGTCCAGCTGCTGCGTGTAGTAGGCTCGCAGCGAGGATCACCATGAGGTCTGCTGGTGTCCTCACTAGCCTAAACACTCGAACCACTGCCTCCAGCCAGTCCTCTGCTGCCTGGGGATCCGTCTCCCCGCGAAACCTGGGCGGTCGCTGGTGCTGAAACTCATGCAGTGCGCTGAGGCGACGTGCATCGTCAGCGGCTGCTGCTGGAAGCATCGGGGGCTCGGCGGGTAAAGCTACCGCCGGTGCCACTACTGGAAAAGGGCCCTGCACCGAGGCCTCGTCGCTCGGGGGGCTGTCGTCTCGCTCGACTCTCGGAACCCTAGCTGGCTGCCGTCGTGGGGCCATCCTGAAAAGGAAACAGGTGCGCCACGGTTAGAACAGTATACCTGGTGAGCTGAATTAAGTAATCACAAAGAAAACTTGAGACTTTCATAAAGCAGAACAGTATACCCGGTGAGCTGACACAAGTAATCACAAAGAAAACTTTGAAACACACACGCAATCAATGTTTTCGTGCATTAAGTCGGAAATCAGAAGTCAGGGTCCTGGTGTACGGATACGTCGGCCGCCGCACCAACACTGGACTCCCTGGACTGATAACCACACTCAATACGCTAAACATTATTGCTTCACATAGAAAAGATCAGAGTTCGCGGTAGAACCGAACTCCTCTGATACCAATTTGTCACGACCCGCCCTCGGGGTCCGTGCCGTGACTACCCCAAGCCCGCCTTCCATAGGCCAGGGGCTGGCGACTAGCACCAAGGCGTAAATCCCGGTAAAAGGGAAGGCATTGCCTTTGAAAAGTAAACACACACCACAGAGTAAACAAGCGGAAAGTAAACACTAAGCAAACAGAGTACGACTGAAAGTGCGGAAAAGTAAATGGGCCAGAATACAAACCCAAACTGAAAGTAAAGTACAACTCGAAAAGGGGAAAACAGCAACTGAAAAGTAAAGCCGCTACTCCGAGCTGTCCACTGGAAATCCCACCTGAAGGGTGGGTACAGATAGCTCCTCTGCTCCACGGGTCCCGCCGTCCGCTCCGAGCACGTCCCGCCCAGTGGTCCACCTCCGGGTACCGTCCCGCTCTGCAAGCCTCAGCTAAGGTCAACGCTGTCCGTCGTCTGCAACCAACACAACGAAGTGCGGGCAAAGCCCGTGCAGGGGTGAGTATAAGCTACTCAGTAGGGACCCCGAGACCCCTGAAGGTCTCTCAAATCAACAAAGGATAAACCACGAAGAAAAGTACAATCACGAAGTAACAACCGACACTGCTTAGATATATGCCCATACATATACCTAAGTCATCAATTCAAATACGCTCCAACCTCCGAGCCCAAGTACAACTCAGTCCACGCAGGAAAGTATACGTATTCCACATAGGAAAGCAAAATATAATCCACACAGGATTGCACAACACAATCCACACAGGAAAACAACAGGATTCAGCTCACACAGGTATACTTCTTCAAGGACGATAAAGATGATCACTGATCCATCTAAGTCGTCGGACCCACGAAGGATCGATAGGTAACTAACCCCCGCAGAAGACCCACACAGGATCGGGCTCACACAGAACCTGTAGGCGCTGGCTCACACAGAACCGCTGAGCGCAAGGACCCACACAGGATTGGGCTCACACAGAACCTGTAGCACTGATCCACGTAGGATCGCTGAGTGCTGTAGTCGTCGTCGTCGAATCCACACAGGATCTCTGTACTGTCGTCGTCCAATCCACACAGGATCTCAGTACTGTCGTCGTCAAATCCACACAGGATCTCTGTACTGTCGTCGTCAAATCCACACAGGATCTCTGTACTGTCGTCGTCCAATCCACACAGGATCTCTGTACTGTCGTCGTCGCAGTCACAGTAGCAGTCGTAGCAGTAGAACAGTCGCAGCCAGCACTAGGGTTCCCGCACACAGCAAGCTCGTACGGAGGGTCCGCTCCACGAGCCGAGAGGCTGATACATCAACTGTCACGAAGACCGAAGTTGATGTATCCAAAAGTTCCGTATCGTCAACAGGAACTCAACGCAACAGACGGCGCGTCGATCGGACGCCCGGTCTGAGAGTTATAGGCATTTCCGTCTCCGGGGCCCAGTTGGTTTTTAAGGCAAAACCAACCCGACCGTACTCCACCTGCGTCCGAACCTCGGGCGGAGTATGCCAAATGATCCGTCTCAATAAGAGGAACACTACGCGACTGACGGCACGTCAATCGGACGTCCGTAGCTCAAGATATGAGCGTTTCCGCTCCGAAGGCCCGGTTGGTTTCGTGAACGAACCAACCCGGCCGAACTCAAAGTAATCCGAAACCTTGAGTGCGATATACCGAAACGACCGTCTCGATCCAAGGATCGCGTTGCCGCAGACGGTTCGTCATTCGGAGGTCCGAGGCTCAAGTTATGAGCCAAGAACCGAATCTGGTCCGAAACGGGGGGTCCGGGTCCGGGCCGATCCGGCCCGACCCCCCCCCCCCCTCTGGACGGCGCGGCGGCCGGCGGCGGCGGACGGCGGCGGCGGACGGCGGCGGACGGCGGCGGCGGCTGGCCGCGTGGCGGCGGCGGCGGGCCGCGTGGCGGCGGGCGGCGGCGCGGCGGCGGGCCGCGTGGCGGCGGCGGCGGGCCGCGTGGCGGCGGCGGGCCGCGTGGCGGCGGCGGGCCGCGTGGCGGCGGCGGGCCGCGTGGCGGCGGCGGGCCGCGTGGCGGCGGCGGAAGGCACGCGGGGCTGAGCCCCGCGTTTCACAAAACGGCACGGCTTTAAGCCGTGCCTTGCTAAGAAACGGCCCCCGCAAGTGGGGGCCGGCTGAAGAAAACCGGGGGGGCTTTGCCCCCCCCTTCTTAAATGAACCGCCCCCCTCATTAAGAGGGGGGTCTTGATGGACCGGCCGGGGGTTTAATCCCCCGGTTTTTATGACATCCGGTCGGCCGCTGGCCGGCCGGTTTTTACCAACGGGACCGGAATTTCCGGTCCCGCCCTCGACTCCCGACGCCGGCGGCACGACCGCCGGTCTTTCCTTCCGCCGCGGCCCGGAACCGGCCGCGGTCTCCTCGTCTCACCGCGGCCCGGAACCGGCCGCGGTATTCGTCGTCCGGCGCGGTGCGACGGCACCGCGCCCCTTTCGCCGTGCCATGAATCCTCCCAACGCGGCGCGACGGCGTCGCGTTCTTGAAATCTCTCCTCGGCGAAGCGCGACGGGTTGCGGAAAATTATAAGCATGTTCATCCGCGTGGTGCGACGGCACCACGCCTCTTGCTTCCACCCGCATGAATAAAACGAGAACTAAGGAGGGGGGGTTCGGCCGTGTTCTTGCGGTCCGACCCCCCTCACGTTAAATAATAACATAACTAAAGAATAACCGAAAGCCACACATTTAGTCATGCTAAAAATCCTTGATTCAAGAATGGAATAAAAATAAACAATAAATAACATCCCCTACCTCTGGATTCAAGAATGATGATCGTCAACGACCCGCGGAAGACGCGTCGTGGTGGTCGGCGTCACGGAAGAAGGACGTCGATGTCGTGAAGCGAGGATTCGAAGTTCTTTGACGACGATTTCATCGTGGGAAATCGTCGCGGAAGAGATGACGCGGAAGAAGACGTCGTCGGTGTCGCGGGTATGGCGTCGCGAAAGACGATTCCCGAGAACGTGGCGTTCTTCGTCGATGTTCGAAGGTTCTTCGCGTTCTTCATCAAAGCTTGAAGAAGAAGAAGATGAAGGCTCCAAATTCTCTCAAGGTGGCTAGAGAATTCTAACCCAAATAAAATAAGCTAAAGACTTATTTTATTCACACAATTATCAATTTGAATTTCAAAGGTTTGAAATTCAAACAATTCAAACAATTCAACTCCATTAATTAACAAAGTTGTCATGTTATTAAATGAGGAGTTTAAGGGGGAAGTTGAGAGGTTATTAAAAGATTTAGGGGTTCGTGTGGGCCCCACCACACTTAATCCTCCCAAGGGAGGTTAAGTGGGTGTGGGTCCCACTTCCAACCCCCTTAGGTAGGTTTTTTTTTAATAAGTTTAAATAAAATTTGTTTTACACAATTTTATTTAACTTAACTGAAAAACCCCAAAACGTAACTTTCAACCCGCAACAAACGCAACTCCCGAAAAGGTCTCATTAAGCGAATATCGGCGCTGCGAGTTCATCGGTGCCCTCGGATTTCAATTCCGAGCACCGGATCAAAAGTTAGGAAATCCCGCTCGTTCGTTCACTGAACGTACCCGAGCCAAACTTCGGAAATTGATTCCGGGCACTCCGGGCCTCGGAATCAGGTGCCGTCTGAAACCGCGCTCTTGTAAAAAACCAAAGAAAATTAAGAAAAAATTTTCCTTGAATTTTACGGGTCTTTACAGAATGCATCTCTTTATTGTTCTTTGGAGTCTTTTTATATAACATATTTTCTGGTTCACATTCATTAAATCACAAGACAATTAGGGATTAGTGGTATGTTAAAAATGGAAACACAAATAATTTTAATGTAAATTCAAATGATGTACGCATGAATATAATAATATCGAAACAAAAAATTATTAAATAAAAAATATGTATAAAATCTAATTATGATGAAATTAATGTTATCATTTTTGTATGGTTAAAAAGCTGTTAGAAGATCCCTCTAGTCATGTTTAATGTTTTGGTATTGGATTTAGCCAATGAGTATTTCATATCATGAATTAGTAGTGGTTATTATTAGTATGAATATATTTTTCAATATATATTTTTTTATTAAATGATATTGTGTAAAAACATGTGTTTTGAAATGTGTTTTTCATAATTTTTTTCATAATACGAATACAAATTTTACATGAATTCATTTTCTAGATAGTGATAAATGAATAAATTTTTCTTCACGTATATAAATAGATCAGGGTATATGTCATTGGTATTATCAAATATATTATATAGAAAATTAGTATTTAACTAATCCATATGTGGACCCAGATCATGTGTAGTGTATCATTAGGCATTTCACTACATAGATATATGAAATCATAATAATATTCCCCGATAGGTGGATTATTTCATGAAGTTTCAAAATAATATTACACACCTCTCTTACGAATATTCGAATCTTTAAAAGGATATGTTTTTATTAATAGAATTTATATAATCCACATATTCCATTTAAAACCAAGGGACAAAACTAAATTTATAGAATTCTATTTAATTAAGGATAATTCATTTTACATTTTGAGCTTATATATAGAAGAGAAATCTAAACATGGTATTATATTGTTTGGATTTGAAAAAATTATTTGAAATCAACATTATCCTAAAAAATTAATTTACTCATAAAAAATATATTTCATAAACATAATAGAACATAATCCAGTAATTATTTCTTTTTTCATTATGTTTATGAAAATTGTTCATTTTGCACTAGAGGTTTTATTAGTGTGTCTTTGATGGAAACCTTAATAAAATGACGATTGTGACAGAATAAACATTCTATAATACTTGTTCAATTTAATATGTAATATTTATATTTGGTAAATAGTAAATTAATTTGAGAATGTTTTATTATGAGGTATCCTTTTAGATGACATATATTTTTTCCACGGGAATTGGTGGGTTTTTATATTTTTCAACAAGTGGATGAAAATTAATTAATATCATGGTTATTTTTGACCTAAAATCTAGAAAACTAAATTAATTAACATTCCAATAAACCAAATATCTAAGATATTTTTTCTATTATTTTCTATATGTTCATATATTGTGAATCATTATAGAATAGCAGTAATCATTTCAAAAATTTAATTGAATGGGACCTCTCCATCATTATTTTCATTTCAAACTATATCACAGTGATGGAGATACATCACTTATTTATCAAATATATATAGTTTTGGATGGATGATTATATAATGAAACACTCATCCTAATTATGTATGTGGTCATGGTTATTCTAAAAAAACCATGATGATAAATGATACATTTATATAATAATTTTTTAATCCCATAATGATATTTTATCCAAATATTTTAAATTAATATCTATTAATGAAATATAATAATTAAATTTATATCTAATATATACATTAAAATTTTCTAAATTATTCCTATATAATTTATAGTCTGAAAATACCAATAAATAAAAATCTACCCATAAAAAGATATAATTTTGAAAAATATTTTTTCTTTCTTATAATGATATAGTTGTAATGATACCAAATTTTTAGAATATAATATATTTTAATTTATAGAAGACATTTTTTAATTCTGAATGTAATTATTATCATAGGTTTGCATTTTTTTATTTTTCTATGATATATCATTTATTGATGAATAGTTAATAATTCATATATTTTACCAAATGACTTTTATTATAAATAAATTATATGTATTAATTATATTATAAGAGATGTTAAAGAAACATTTGATCCTTAAAACATATATTAAACCCATATAGTTTATTATAATAATTGTTATTCCAATTTGGAAATAATTTTTTTTTGAACATTTTCACATTAAAACCCCGCAGTAGCACCTCTTATACATAATTATGTGAAAATATAATTATATAAAATATTTGAAAATAATTTTTTAAAAATTATTCCATATTTGAAATAAAAAAGTTAGAATGAATTTTTATAGTCAAATTTGTGGCATAAAAATTTTCACCACAGTAAAAAACTTATTTACCAAAATTTAAGTAAAATAATGAAATTGGTAAATGGTTAAAGGTAAAAGAATAATATCTGTAAAACAATAAATTTAAATTGGTGTTTAATGTTTTTATATAATATAAAAATCCTATAAAACATTAATTATCAATCCAAATTGTTGGAATTAATTCCACCTCAATGTTATTGGAATTAAATATAAAATAATCATTACATAAATACATAAAATCGCCCCTCATCAAGTATGAATATTACCCCTAAAAACACCTTTTTCTAATATAAAGACATAAATATAATAATATATCTACAAAAAACACAACCCATCATAAAAAAAAATGTAAAATTGATTTGGGTATGAATGATTTATAATATTCATTGTTATTAATGGGTCTTCTATCTAGGTGATATTCAAGAAGAAAATTTTTCAAATGAACCCTTTTAATTTATTCATTCATTTTTTCCATAAACTCATTCATCCATGAAAAATAAAAAATTAATAACCCAGGTTTTCCCATATAGATGAATCCTCTAAATGTTAGTATAAGTCCTTATTTTTTACCAAATGGCGATGTCTAATGAGTGAGATCATGTAGCAGGGGAGTGTGGGGAAATTTAGGATCATGAAATACATCTTTAGTGGGAAAAAGAGTCATGTCTCGTGGTTAGCTCATTTTTAGTGCACAATTTGGTTAACCGTGTGGATGGGAATTTTCGGTTAGAACCCTAGAACATGGTTTTTCCATGACAATGAAACATAACCAGGCATGGGACCCTTCTTCCCATGTAACCTTGTAGGGTTTGCGCATTGTTTCTCAAACCATGTGGATACACTGTGGATATCCTCTTTTTATGGGTAAATAAACAATTTTCCTTAATGGTTAATTTATTACCCTATTATTCCTATTACACTTTAAACTGTAATTTACCTTAATTAATCTCATTTTTATGTTATTGAATACTGATGGTAGGAATCATGATATGTCCTCTGAATATGATTTGATCGAGCTTCTATTTATCATCATGGATGTGAAATGATAAGCACTTGAGTATACATAATCCTTTCCCCTTCTATTTTCTTTTCGACCAAGTTATCATGTGGTGAAATTTTTCTTCTTTTTATAGATATACTCTAATACAAGAAAAATCAAGTTCAATGCTAGATGTGGTGAGTCACACCACTGTGAGGTTGTTGGTCTATAACTCTTCCCTCAAGATCAGTGATTTTGCGATTGATGTGTGGGTCCCACTGATTTCATTAGGTTTCATTTATGGAATTTATATGCCATGTATATATCATTAGAACACTATGATAATGCTATTTCCATATGTGTGATAAATCATTGGGGGTAGACCCACAACATCATCCATCCCACATTGTGGATGTTATACCATAATTGTATTTTTAGGTATTTAAAAAGTATGATCCATCCTTTTGGTGTGAATTTTCTTGACGCTTATATGGGAATGATAATATATATTAATTCACTTCATTTATATTTTAAATTGCATTTTGTAAATTACCATCTATGCACACCACATGGCCCACCTAAGTTATGATTAGTAATAGATAATTAATTTAAAATGAGAATTTCCATGAAAACTAGGTATATGACATGACTGGATTAATTATGAGTGATTAATAGGATACATGTCCACATAACACCATAACACATTAATGGAAGTTATATGAATTAACCTTAATAATTGAATGTAATTTAAATTCTATTATTAAAGTTTACAAGATACATTGTCTTGTAACACTAATGAAATACAAGGCGTGTCTAACATTTCACTTATTGATTAATTTTTACATGAATAAACTATAGAACACTACTAAAAATTGTCATAATAATAAATTGAAAGGTGAAAACCAAATAAAATATTACCTGAATTAATAATTAAATAGTAATTAACTGACTCAATTTTTCCTAGTATTTTGATCAATGATTTCATTGAGAACCTGAGAACCCCAATCTAATTCAAGGAAGTTTCTTCCTTAGATAGACATCCACATAGATCCCTATCCTTTTCTATTATTTGTATGCCTATTATGACACTTTAAAAAACATTCAATATCATTACAGTATGTCTTGGATAATCTCTTTAGATCAAACAATGGAAGGAATGTGCAATGTTAAAAGCCAATAAGGCCTTATCATTACATTAGCTAATTTTACCATTGATGAAATACATAGACTCAGTAGGTATGTCATTGTAGAATTATTTGTACTATGATCCTTGGATTAATCACTTACCTCATTCAATGGTAATGTGATTACTATGTTACAGACCCTTGAGGCCCAAGTTACCTTGGTTATTACCAT
This sequence comes from Viscum album, assembly GCA_963277665.1. Lineage (NCBI taxonomy): Eukaryota > Viridiplantae > Streptophyta > Magnoliopsida > Santalales > Viscaceae > Viscum > Viscum album. Next base: position 142,443,865 of record OY728133.1, on the reverse strand, counting down.
GGGATTTCACTATTAAATATCATTACAAGTTTTCCTCTAAATAAATTGATCCATTTAAATTGTTAAAATATAACTTATTTATCTAGTAATAAATTATCAATTAATAGACTAGTCATAATTACCCACAAGCTTTGGACTGAAGCATTTACTGGTGTATTCAGTAACATTATAGTACATTAAATTATAAATTCATTCATGCACACTTTTATATTTCCATAACACGTTCCAGATGATATAGAAACCATTGGTGGTGGGCCCTTGAGATTTATCTCACACCATATATGGGAACCATTTTGTTCCTCATGTTGATTACGTGAATGAAGGGGTTGATAGAGGGAGCCATTTGGCTTTGAACAGTTTAATTTTGTTGGTTTTGGATGTTGCTTGATTGTAGAGGACCGAGTAGGATATCAAGATACTTGGTATTGTCATTTATTTTCTGTTATACTTTTTTGGAACAGTTTCTTCATGATTTCTTGTACCCATGTTTTCTATTTCTCTAATGACATGACCAATCATCAGTTGTTGAATTCTATTTCTGTTCCATATACAATTTTTATTGTTGTCATGATCTTTCATTCTTCCTCCTATTTACTTATATTTCATCCTCAATTTATCCTCTTTAATGACAACCCATTGTTCTACACCTTTGTAATGAGGTTATTTTATCCTTGTGTACACACACTAGGCCCTTACTTCTTGTCGGCATCCCTAGAATTCGAGGAGATGCACATGAGGCCATTTGTCCCACCGGGATAAGGGCAGCCATTATGCGGAATCCCGGATTGGGAGGTCACAATGTGGTATCATGGGTGGTTCCTCTATTACATCACTATCTAGTGATAATTGATTTTAGATTTCTATGTCTTGATACATGGCCATAAGTCATGGAGAATATATCTTTTTTGGAATTGTGGGTTATATATAATAATATATGGTTTATTGGAATGACTAAGAATGTCTATTTTCATTATGGGATTATGATATTTATTTTATTTCCATGATTCTAGTGAATATATTACCGAGGTATTGACATATATTTTAATTTCACCAATATGATCAAATAAATGATATTTGGGGGACTCAGGTTATGTTGAATTTTAAAATTTTCAATCATTTAAAATAAATATTGAAATATAGGAGCGTCATGCTGTTAATAATATATAGAATGGTTTATCATAAAAATTGGTAGAGGTTATAATGAAAAATATATTACATCAATAAGTAATGAATTATGCATATTGGATTTCGTGATAAATAAATTATGATGGTAACTAAGGGGGGGATTTGATATCATTGTATTATGAATCTGTTGTTCGGTTTGAGATAAATTCTACAAGATTCGTTATCATATCTTGTTGTAAGATATGTACTGTAAATTTTTTAAAAAAAACAGAAGAATGAAATTATACATATGTATATTAGTCCTTTAAATTTATTGATCATATCAAGAAATCTGTCAATTGATTGTATCCTTTGCTGATCCACTATTATGTTCATGACGTGTTCCTGGAATCTTTCCTCAGGAAATACATACATGATTCATCACATTATCTGTACTCAGAGGCCTTACCTATTAGAATGATTTATTATATAAATAACAATCACTAGTTATTCCTTATCAAATAGAGATTGTGACATGAAACAAGACCAATGCCTTGGAATTTTATTTGTGGTGAAACCACATTCTTGAGGATCTATATTAAAAATATATGATGTAAGGATGTAGAAGAATACATATACTTTTATTAAGGTGAACAATTTTTTATTATAATTTTTGTTTTATCATTAGTATAATGTAAAATTATGTGTTTTTATAAAAAAAATTGAGAATAATTTAATTTATATGATATCATTCATTACACACAAAACAATGTAAAACATAAATTTTTTATTTTAATGAACTTTTAGGAAAAATTGAAAACCCAAAAAAGTCCTACACACTAAAATAACACACAAAATGTTCCCATAAAATTATTCAAATCAAAGGTATATGTATTGGACTAAACCACAATATATAACTCCTAATTCAGTGTGGCTATATATATATTTGTATGATCCATAAAATGAGGTTCAAACTAATCAACTAGTTTTGTTGTAGGTCTGAATATACTACTCAACCACGGTCTTCATAATATTGAAACCATATTAGAAAAATGTGATATTGTTTTTTTATCATCTTTATTTTATCCCAATTAATTCCATATAAATCAATCTCATGTAGATATTATTGACCAAATCTTTGAAAGAATTTATATGAATGGTTTAGTGTCTCATTTCATTATTGGGGAGAATAATGATTTACATGGAATTCTTGTTCACCTCTCCAAAATCTCCTCCAATCATGTTCGGGATAGAAAATGAAAATATAACGTGGTCTTGAAAAATTGTTCCCTTTTTTGTTTATTATTGTAGTATTCTTTCCGATTATACCAGAATTCATATCAACAATATCGACCATTATTTTTTTCATATGTGATTCTTTTAAATAGTATTTTTTAATAAAATATGATATGTTAATTAATAATTTATTATAGTTAATATAATCAGTGGGAGGCCTTTATTCCTCCACCTGTCAACCTAGAAATTCCCTAAAAGTGTATTTCCATCCATACCCTTCCTTGATCCATACCCATTAATAATTAATTAATGAGAGACTTGTTCATAATCTATCTTTGGTTTGGATTCCACCTCTTTCTCATATAGCTAATCATCATCTAGATCTTTCAACTAACCTATTTTCATTCTATATTAAAATATATGATTGGAATTAATCAGGATACATATTTTCATATATATCACAATTAATTGCAATGAAATGATTTTGGATCATAATTGATTCAGATGATTCATTTTTTATAAGGATCCCTCAACATAGAAAATATAAAACATTATAATATATAATGTCCTATTTATATCCAAGAGAATTTTCATCAATACAGATTCTATCAGTAATAATAAAGTCATATTTCTCAGTCTTCTTTCTATTAGGAATACCTCTCTTCATGAATGTTTTAACAGTGAATGGGATCATAAAGATGATACGATCTATAGGGGTAGTCATTTTATGCATGGAAACACCCGAATAATGTTTCAGTAATGAAAATAAGCCATCATATATATTTTATTGATTCATAACCATACAACTCTCTCAAATAAGATCCAATATATGTTGAATTTCCATGATCAAAAGAAAATGTATACAGATCAGTTGGATCAAGTTCACTTTACTATTTGGTGTTATCAATCATATTGGAATCCATGTGAATCCATCGTCAGTATAGAGTGGAAAGACACAAAATATTTGACAATGAACAAAAATATATTATGATTTGACGAACACATTTTTCATGAAAACGATTATTCCTTAATAGTAATCCATACCAATTAAATCAGTGTATTGAAAACAAAAACATCAAATCATAATTAGGGATAAATAATATGTAATTTTTTTTATTCTACTATATATGTAATAGAAATATCAAACAATATTCCCTATCATATGAAGGAGAGACAAATTTTGAATGGGAAGAGTAATTTCTTGAAGACTATCCCAAATCACCAATGTCGAATTGTCGCACTTCAAATTGAAATTACATGACCATCTAAAGGTAATGAAATTTCATCCATTATAAAAACATGGATCCTTCGACCAGGCTGTAATGAAATCCACTTCAATGGAGAACAAAATCATATTCTGCTTGTTTATGAAAAAGAAAAATTAGTTCAAATCTTGTAATATCGAATAATTGAACATGATTCATTCAAAATGAATTGAGAAATGGTTGATTCCATGTAAAACGGGTTCCCAAAGACATGTTTTTATGGTTTGAGGATTCCATGATATCTTCATTCATGATTAGAATTTTTAGAAAACTCTCTAAGAGATAACCACATAAATAAAAAATCACATTTTTTGGGAATTATAGGAGGGTCTCTTAGTTTGGGAAATTAATGTTTGTAGGTAAGCGATCACCCATGTATGAAAAATAGAGCCCCTAAAACAATAGATTGAAGAGGGACCCTAATGTACAAAATCACATCCTTGGGCATCACTAGGATCTCTAATGTAATAGGGAATTAAGCCTCCATCAAGAGAATTTATTCTGTTAAACAAAACATCGAGTACTAAGAATGATCTAATAGATATTAATAAAATTATTTGAATAGATACTTTAATACATAGTGATTAAAAATTGGGAAGTAAATATTATTAACCAATTATTAAATATTGAGGAAAATATGTTCATATATAAAATAAAAATTGATAAAAACATATATAATTTTCAATAATGTCTATATGTTACTCAAAAATTATATTTTTTAAAAAGAATTATGAAAAATTATTAAATTAATTTTTGAAATTATTATAAAATATATTTTATAATGATATTTTTTTTAAATAATCATGTTAAAATTATCTGAGGGTGAATTTTTCGGATTTTTATGAAGAGATTTCATATTTAATGAATTATAAAACATATTGAATTATAAAAAAATTGATTTTTACATTTATAATTTTTTTGTGTTTAATTTTATTTAATGAGAAAATAATTGTAATTAGAGATCAATTTTATTTCTATTTATTAAATTTATGACATTGTTATCAATTTCATATTTTTTAATATAATAACATTATAATCATTTGAAACTTTTTTCATTATAAAATCACTTTTATATCGTGCCTCAGGGATTAATTTTAAATTATATCAGTCCGCATTTATTAGTGGAATTTGTAAAAATTGATTCAATTTTTAAAAAGGCATAATTTACTTTATCTATTATGGAGACATAATTTTTTAATATAATCATGTTTAATAAAAATAGTAAAACAATTTGAGATTAAGGTGAAAATGTGTTTATTGAGGGTTAAAATCGTAAGGGATTACATTCTATGGAATCATTTACAAAAAAAAAGTTTACTGAAATATTCCCACAATATTACATCTAATGATCTATAATAGAACATTTTGGTGGAATTGGTAATGAGAAAATCACAAGCATAATTTTTTTTCCAAAATTACACATATTCCACTTACCTCACTTGTAGAAGGACTCACCTCTACACTTCAAATCATATTTCTAAGACAAATATTTTCCTAAATTACATTATAAAATAAAGTATTAAATTCCATACTCTAATTATTTAATATTTATATTTTTCATGAATCCATCCAACGAAACTTTTTTCATCAAACAAAAAATAGTTTTTTCAAAGAAGTTGTAACATCGAATGCTGAGTGATTTATTTCATTTCATTCCCAAAATCATTAAACTCATGTAAAAATATAGAAATATTATAACCATAATTAATTACATAGGTTAATATATTATTATGTTAATATCAAAACCTAATTCATTCATCTCATCCATCAAATTGGATTTCAAATCATCAGTCATTTGGAGGATCAACTGCCACCTCATGAACATATCATATTTGATTTCTATCACCTACTAACACATCTAGGTATAATTATTGATTTAATAATTATATATGATATTTATTATATTATTAATACTATATTATTATAATAGCTTATATACTTTCTCAGTTCCCAAGACATTTTTAATCAATAATATCACTCATTTGTTGAGTGGACTACTTCCATGTGAACTGATATGATGTGTTTTCATTTATATTTTACATAGAATATAATGATGATATAATGAATTAATATATAATTTATTATTAAAATAATTATACTTATGTAATTTTAATACAACATATACTTACACTATTTCTATTTCAGTTGATATATGAGAACATAATTTGTGTGTATAGTGAAATAATGCCACACGAATAATTTTGATTCATGTTTAAATGACACATTCAATTAATTTTAATTGTGGAAAATTTAATTAATATCTATTATATAAATTATTTAAATTTAATAATATAATTGAATTATATTATTTAACTTTTTTTATTTCATACACCGATAACATTTAATCTGTGTTGATGTCTACGTAAGACATACTATCTACATAAATGTTGTTTTTCATTTTTTGTTTCTAAATTTTACCAATTAATAAAAATTCATATATACTATATACAAATTATATTTCATAAAATTTTGTATTTATGGATATTCTATAAGTATATCAATGGAATAGGACAAAAAAATAAATAATAACAATTTACTTGAAAAACGATGATGTTGGTTCCTATAACACTACATTATCATGGAATGATTAATCTAATGGTAATAAAAAAACATTAAAAATAATATAACAAATAAAAAATATACGTATAAGTCAAATATTGATATGAGTTCCTCAAAACTATATGAAATAATTATCATCTTCTTCATACCATAGAAACAAAACTCCCTTCTTGATCATGGTATAATTTGGTGATTCCAAGCATGAAAATTCATTGATGATCCTCTGATAATAACCCTCGATACGTAAAAATATATGCATATAAATAAAATTCCATTGATTCTATATGAACCCACTTTTAAAACCATATATGGGTCCACTAACAAACCTTCCTCCAAGTTAATGTGACCCATGAAATGTGACTCATCAATATATAATTCACATTTGGATTGATTGGTATATATATGATGTTGTATCTCTTTAATTATTCTTATTTCATGATTTTGGTAATGATCATAATGTGACTTGTAGTCTACTATAATGTCATCCACATAAACGAAAAACTAATCCATGTATGAGTAGATGATATTATTCATCAATTCTGTAAAAATTTATGGAGATTTCTTGATACTAAATGTCATCCGGAAATAAAAATAATGGCCATATATAATTTTAAATATTAAATGGGGTATATAAGAAGTTCTAACTCAAATGACAGTACCTTATACTCAATTCCATCATAGGTAAACCACAATATCCTCTCAACTAGTTAAATATATCATTGATACATGTAAAAGGATAATGGTTATTCATATTCTCCTGGTTCAAAATATGGTAATCAACCCATAACAATGAGTTTCAGTCAACATTTTTAAAAAATAATTCAAGAATATGGGAACTCTATTGATGGTTGGGGGAATTGTCTATGGAAAGGACCCAACCTACCACACTGGTGGTTGATATGTCTTGTAATGTCGTGAGTAGTAGATCCTCATCTTTATATACTATATTTTTTACATTATTGTTAAAATTATAATAGTATAACATAAAAATATCGGAATGCGTACATCTGGGTCATCCTATATATTCCACATGTCCTAATCTAGAATCCTCTTTCTGGTTCCCCTAGACATGAGATCCTAATTCAACACTAAAGAAAACAACATTACTCAATGTATGGTTACTAGTGCCATAATATCACAATAAATTACATCTTAAAAACACTTTGATTTCATGTCCTCATATCCTACCTACACATGATAATATCATATAGGCTTTTTGAGTATGTATCATAGTCTATCACTTAAATAATATCTTTTATTAGCCACATATAATCATATTCAATATCATGGATACGAGTCATAGTGTAAAATTGCTCCATGAACATCTTCAAAAAGTCATTCCACTACATATTCATTATCATTCAATCCCGAGATTTGAATTCCCACAATTGAATCACAGGACCACATAACATATAAGCAGTATATTTGACTCATATCTCATAAGGAGTCTCTTATTGGCCAGGAATCTTTTCAATAGACTCAATCCAAACTTAACATGTCTTATGTCCACCATATATGGTAAATTTCAATGTGTGATACATCTTGGACTAATGTGTAATGTTTTACACATTACTCAAAAATAAAAATATGAATCATTGTCTAAATATTATAATGAATGAAATGTTCTAATGGAACTAATATATAGATCATTCAACCCAAACTATTAGAGAATCACACTCCACTTTTGGAGGTTCTTTCAAAGGAATATCCTTATTACATCCAATCAACAAGAGTCATTGTGGTGGTATTTATCTATAATAAAAAACCCACATCCATGGAGACGTAACACATCACGATGTCATTTATGAATGACATATTCCCATAATTCCATCACATGACATCCCCCAAATCGCATCACAAAGTAGAGCACATGGACAATCCTTATTCCCAACAATCCCTTTTTTTGTCATGTCTACCATAGGGTTAATTACTCAAATAGATCATGGATCATCCCATCAGGACAATTTATACAAATAATTTAACATATTCTTCATATTTTAAACTATAAATTTCATATTATGCACTTTTTAAGTTAAATTACTCATGAAAATAAAATAAATTTCAATTTAATTACTCAGAAAAAATAAATTTTATGTTCATTCCAAAAATGATTCATTTCATAATAATTATTGATTCTATAATGATGCATGTATACACAACTCTGTTTCCATATATGATATTGAAAAAAATATCTGAATAATAATGACACCAAATAATAAGAGTATAAACCAAGGTGAAATAAAATACAACTGTAACATTGGATTAAATAAAATCAATCCCACACTAGAAAATTGTGTAATCCCTCTTACATGAGAATGATAGAACCATGAACAAGGTCATGAAAATAGAAAAACTCAAATTAGTCTGTCGTATAACATTCCAAAATTTTATGAAAAATATAAAAATACATTTGATACAACATTGTGATGTCTCGACCGAAGTACAACATACTTCACCACAATGTCAGTTGGTCACATAGCCTTACATGTGCCCCACTATATGTTATAAGCTATCAACTAGAAGAGAAAATTTAATATATAACACGTTGATACATTAACATAATCATAATAAATTTACCACAATGGAAATAAATAAACAATAAGTTAAAATATAATATCCAATAATCAAAATAATCACATAACTAATACAGGACAATATCAAATGACAAACCAAAACAATAAAAGAATATCACAACGAAATCCTTATATATGTATTACAATATATGTGTCAAATATAAATATGGAGAACAAAATTAAATAAATAAAAAACAAATAACAAGTGGTTCCTGAAATAAAGTTCAGTTAACTCATCCATAATCCATCCCATCTCACCCATATATCATTGGGATCATTCCATTTTCATGTCCTGCAAACATAAGTACTATTTTAGTATCATTTAAGCAACTTGGGTGTGAGTACAAATCAGTATGTTATAACCGATGACATCAAAAAATAATAATATATATATAACAATATATATATATATAATAAATTACAATTAATTAATTTTTATTAAATATCATTATTCATTATTTACAACATATTTCCATGAGTTCATGATGACACTTTAACATCATTACATGCCTCAGATCGTGATAGAGTCTAAACCGTCCCCAATTGATATAATTTTTCATTATATAATTTTTTTTGCATTAATCAGTTCATTATTAATTTATATCATGGACACATGGAACCCCATTTATAATAAAATATTTCAATGCCCCATGTTTTTGAATATAAAACTATGTTCGATACTGAATGTAGATCACAATTTCAAAACCTAACTAACAAAGATTTTTAAAATATGTATATTTTAACATTTGCATTACATTTTTGTAAATTTTATTGATAAATAAAATTATAATATATAAAAATAATTCATAAAAATATTTATAATTGGTTATTAAATGATGATTCATTTTTCTATAATGTCATTTTGATATCTAAAATTTGTTTTATTCAAAAAATGATTTTCATTTATTAGTTTGAAAATTATGTTTTATATATTTTAAATAATATTTAGAAATTTAATGGATAAAATGAATTAAAATATTGATAAAAATATACCAAAATTAATGTATGGATTAATTTTAGTGTTTTTCAGAAAATAGTTACTTTCTTGTTAATAGTAAAAAAATATTAATTTTATGAATACAAGACATTAATATTTATCAATTCCTTAATTAAAAAGTAAAATTATTTTTAATATAATTTAAATGTAACATAAGTATCCATAATATATATTTAATTCAAATAAATACATTTAAATTAAAGTTATATGTGATTTTAATATATGTTTGTTTTTAAAATTAAAGGCACATTTTTTCTAAAATTAATTTAAATGGCATAACTTATATTCATTATAATTAATTAAAATAAAAGATGGTAATAAATTATTTAATTTTATAACTTAGATTAAATATATCAGTTTATGAATTTAAATTCATATAAAAAATTCTATTCAAAACATTGTTATTGAAAAATCATATTTTTCTTGTTAAATTAAATTTTCAGAAAAATTTGCGTCCCATTATTCTTATGAGATTTATAGTTATTCAAATTCATCCACCGTTGTGGATTTATTTTGAAATTGTTTCCACATTATTAACCATTATAATTAATATCAGGTAACAATATATACTAAATGTTTAAATAATATGAATTCTAATTATAATAAATACATTTTACCATATTAAAAGAACGAATTGTCTTGTAAGGATAAAATGATTTTAAAAAAAAATATAATGAAATTAACCATAATTTTTGGTTTTTTAAATTCCCATTTCAGGTAAATTGTTATATTTATTCCTTATATTTTTTACATTTTTATGATTATGTAATTAATTTTATAAAAATTATTATTTGATACAATAACACACACATGGTTTTTTAAGAAATATTATATTTGAATTAAACATTAGTGTTAATGAATTAATGGATTTCAAAACATAATTAACTAATTAATGTTTTTAATTATTATAATTTTTAAATTTAATTAATAATAAGATATTTATGATGTCAAATTCAATTTATATAATGGTTAAAATAAATATTATTTTGAAATAATAAAAGAATTTATCAATAAATGTCTATTAAATTATAATATTCAAATATTTAAAAAAATAGTTGGATAAATATATATCATGTTTAGAATATGTACATTGAAATTATACAATGATGAAATTTAAATAAATAATTGAGATAGTAAAATTTTAAGGTAAATATTATATACAGTATAAATATATGATGTTCATTATAGAATCATAATACCGCAGAAGTGATAAAATAAATTTTATAAATGTTATTGAAGTACAAATATATGTTTCTACAATATAATAATAAGATTTTATGTTTATTTATTTAATTTTATAATTCCATTATGAATCATAAAAAACCTATAATATAAATCAATATTATAAAATAATTTATTTAAGGACATAAATAACTTACACATTAAAAATGTTATTATTTTAATATATTATACCATTATAAATATAAAATAATAAAAATAAATACTTTTTTGTATAAGATTTGGGAAAAAACTCATTGATGGTTTTTGGTTTTTATTATTTTATTATATAGATGGAAAATCCTATGATTGAGAAATAATAAACAATTCCCCCATCATTTTCTATACAAAACCACCCAATATAACATTTATCTTCCTAAAAACATCTTTTAATGACTTTACTCTTCTCTCCCCTCTATAAATACCTCCCAAGGTGCACCCATGATATCAAAAATCTTCTCCCAAGATTTTCGAATCACACTCTCCTAGAAAGAGACCATCTATCCTCAATTCAATTCAAGTTCCTTCGTATGAATTTATCATTTTATATTCAATATTTTATAGTTTAATTATATTATACACATTTCATTGTTATAAAAATGAGGTTACGTTAACGAGATACCATTTATCCCCTATCAACATAATCCTTACTTATGTCATTACCATGCCAAAAAGTTGTATGGAATCTTTTAGTATTCTTTGCAATCTTGATCCTATCAAATATTATTCAACATAATTTATATATTGTATTGTTTTTATATGTTCATCCATACCCCATTTAATGTATCAATAATTTTTAAATGATTATATACCCTTTCCAATCTCATTATTTTGTCCCACTAACCATTAATTATATCCATTACCCTCCTGAAATAATATACTAGACCCTTTTTCTCTCTTATTTATTCAATGTTATTAATTATATTATGCCTTCTATTTACAAGTGTATATAATGGATTATGATGTTCAATGAATCGATCAAAATACATTTTATTTAAAAATTATTTGGGACCCATTTCTCTATAATCAATCCATTTTATGATTTTTTATGTAACATTGTTGTGCTGTAAAAATTTCTACACATGATTCCATGTCAAACAAATGTGTAGTAAGTATCCATACACTTTTCTTATCAAGGGTGTTCACCTTTAAAAACATATATTTCACTAATATGGTACATACATATATTTGTTCCACACATCAGGGTCATGGAATATAATTTGAGGACAAATGATTTGATGTTTTAATAATTATGTAAAATAAATAAGCATGAGAATGAACATAATATAACCAGAGAACCTAGAATGATATAGTGCTCCAATGAATTGGGTTATGATTTAATCTCATGATATATCATTAAAGTGAATATGGATTTAATCTAATCATTCTTGTGATGTTTTAAATCAATATATCTTTGAATTTACCAATGAAATATGTTTATGATGTGGGTTTTTATTTTGTTGATACTTTTCGAATGGTCCATTTATGTTATCATGATATATAATACATATTTATACATTTTAATTACTCTATCAAGTTTTATATATCATTGATATGAATATTGCTTATCATGAAATAAAGTATTCATTATATTCTATTTATATTCCTTTATTGTGATTTTTATATCAAGCATTTCATCTGTATGTTTCATGGTTATCCCACTAAGTTTTTTGTAGGAAGGAAAAATATGGTCTTGTTATTGATTTTTTCAATAACGATATATTACTTCCATTTATATGTTGTTACTTAATTTACCTACATCCAAAATATTGTAGAATAATGTTACCATTGGGTTGTATTATGTTTAATATATAATAAATCAATAATTAATGTGTAATAAATTGTTGGGTGGCCATATATTTCATCAATATAATGTTTACATAATTTTGGTATTATTTTTTAAAAACATTACAGAATGACATAGGGATAATACTAAAAATAATAAGACATTTCATAAAATTTGAAATTCATATAGTATGTGATTTCTTTTAAAATACATCACAGTCAACATTCTAAAAGTGTATGTGGCTTTATATCAAATTTATGTTGGAGATACACATAAAAACACAACATTGAGCTAGACATGATCATGAAATTGTGCGCAACAGTTGGCCTTGGATAACACCTAGATTACTCTCCCAAGGAATATGTATATTTAAATTTAAATGCACAGTAAAAAAACTATGAAGGTAAAAAATTCCAAATTTATATTTTTTATAAAAATACTCTAATAACAATTATTATATCATATAAATTCATAATATATAGAATAAATATCATTTATATAGTATCCATTTAATGTTTTTAATTTCCCTTTTATGTATTTATTCATATAAAATTCATTATCATTAATTTTACCATTAATATGTACATTGAACAATAATAGTAGGAATAGATACAACAAAAGATATTAAAGGAATATTGATGACTGTGCAAATGAAATTCATAAAAATATTGGGGATCAGGAATGAAATATTGTGATTATGAAAAACCATCTATAAAAAATAAACATCATGACCTATAAATATTCCTTGTATAGAAAAATTTCATTCAAGAGGATGATTTAATCTCAAAGAGGTTCATATAATAAATGTGATAAGGCAATGAAGACCCATTTTCCTTTGTGCAACATGTGTCGAAAGGGGCATGAAGGAATCCCCCTAAAAGGAACTAGGACATTTTTATTTGTCGAATGATATGTTATAATATCTAAAATTTCTATGAAAAAATGGATACTATGATTGTGGAAATAATAATAAATCAATGATACCATATACTATTCTATGTCATAAATGTGGATAAGTAGGGAACTATCGATGAAATTTCTATTTTTGAAGGGAAAAGAATAATTATGAGCATCAATATTTCATGGATATAGGGAATATGGTCATTTTTATGCTGATATTGATCCTGAGGACTGAAGAACTTGTAATGTATGTTATTTTTTATTTCAATTAAATCAATTTAATAATTATATTATGTTTTCTAAGAACATCATGTCACCACCTGAAATTATTTTACATCATAAACATCATCAATGATTGGGAATAACATGTGGATATTTATGGTATTGTTCTTCTTAAAAATAACATTTGTCTCGCTTAAGTGTAATTTGATTTCATCCTTGTTTTTTAATGATTTTCCTTTTATAAATAAAATATAAATTGATGGTAGAAGAAACTCACCATCTGTACCATGAATCACCCTTCGATTACATAAATGTGTATGGAGGAGGATCAATCTTATTTAGTATGGATATAATTACAGTACAATAAAACATATCTACCTTCATATCATCATAATATATAATGACATATGTCATGGAAATCATTGAAGTGTACTCATTAATGATATTATTAATGGGATTTTGATAGCTTTGTTGTATAATATCTGTATAAATAACATTATGAATATAAGATCATTAAATATATAAGGATTATTCCATTTTTATTGTTTTTTCATTAATGACATGTAATTTACATTGAATGGAATTAATAACTAATCAATTTGTTACAATGATAATTTTATATTTTATAAAACATGTGATTGAGAAATTTTTTTCCCTTAATAAGTGATATATTTTGCAAAAAATAAAGATTATAGGGATGATATTCTTGTGTCTTAGAATTTTTTTAAATTCATTGATACAACTATTAATTATTTATATGATGGATGTTAAATAATATATATTTGGAAACCAATTAAAGGTTAATTGTTTATTTGATTAATGATTTTTGGAGATTTTTTATTTTATAAAGTAATATGTACACATTACGATTATTTGTGAATTATTCTATTATGTTTCATGTTGTTTAAGAAGATGGGCATGAGAAAATATTTGTCATTAAAATTCTCATTAATTTTGAGGATATTAGTGTTATAAGTGTGAAATTATTTAATGAATGATTAATTTTATACCATTAATAATATAAAATCACAATTTTAGATAAAATAATTATGTTATTAAAATAGTTAATGAAAAAAATGGATTTTATAATATATAATAAGAATATATTATTTTTTATGGTTCACTATATGATATGATATTTGTTTATTCTAGTGCATTAAGAAATAAAATTCATCATAGGTGATAACAATTATGATAAATTGATGAGATTGTAGTATAAATTAATTATATTTTTCAATAAAGGATTTTACCTTATGTTTTTTTCATATATAAAAAAGGAATTACATTACATTTGGAAAAAAATAATGAATAAAAAATATTTTCATATAACGATCATTTTCAAGGAATTATTATTCATTTTAACAATAACATATTTATGGTATTATGTTCATTAACATTCACTTGATTGTGTTCTCTTTCACACTCAATTATTCCATTTTTGTTCATTTTCTATTTTATTTTTAACTACTTCCCACTAATTTTCTCATACATAGAAAACATTATTTGTGACGACCATCATAATTTACTTTCTCTCTTTTCCTTAAGTGATTTTATATAACCTTTTTATTATGCGGGTTTCCTATAAAAAATTATTTTAAATTTGAATGAAATTTCCAACTTATTTTTTATGTATCTAGGATGTAATTTATAAAAAGGAGAAAATGAAACACCTTAATTTTTTAAATGAGAAAACAATGTTTGATAGTGTGCAGAATACACAATAGTATAGTAAACCAACAATAACTACTTAAATATAATAGTTTTAATGATTATATATAATATTTTAATTTGAGTTAAATTAGTAATATTATGATATTTATATATTAATATATCATAAATATATTGATAACTTTTAAGATATGCAATCAATTTTTTTAATGTATTTTTATTCTTTGAAAACTACTTTCTTCAAATATATTTTTCATTCCCATATATGAAAAAAATATTATAACTATTTTTGGATAATGAAATGTTATATTTTATAAAATAAAATATTTTATTCATAACAACATATAAAAATTAACCATGTGTTAGAATTTTTTATTTTTCAGAAAATATTGATTTTTAGTGGATAATTGAAAAAATCGTTATCATTTAAAATTGTAATTAATATTATTAAATTAATTGATTTAAATTAAAAAATAATATATTATTATTATATAAAGTTAACATATTAATTCTTTAGATAAAATTAAATAAATTAATTAATATTATACCATATTTATACCATGTTGTATTATTTTATTATTTTTTGGATCATAAACAAATATTTTCTGAAAATTGTTTAAAATGAATAATGTTTTCCCTTTATAATTAACAATAAAATCCATATTGTGATATTATTTAAATGAAACATTTATATTCATTTTATTTTTTTATGAATTTAAATTCATATAATGATGACTAGTATATATATATATAAATAAAAAAATATATTTTATTTGAAAATAATATTATTTTACATTAACTATATATAATAGTTATCATTATATGAATTTAAATTAATAAATATATAAATGATATATGAAACAATTACTACCCTCCATAAATATAGGATAAAATACATATTGAATCATCTATTGGGATCATGGATTTAGAATTCAATACCCTTGAAAGTACACAACCTTGTCTCCTTGGCAATGCCACTAATGCTTGTTCTAAAAAGGATAGATCTGATATTAATGATCCTATAAAAAGTACCCCTATTCCAGAAAGATTTGTAAGAATTCCAACAAAATTAGTTAAAAATAAGTAAGTGGGAACAAAAAAGTATGGTTCCAACACTTATATCATGATAAAATGATAATTCTTTTTTGGAATTATCAAGGTTTAGCCAACCGTGACACCGCTAGGTCCCTATTTCTTTTTATTCAGACACATAGACAAATTATTATAGGAGTTTTTGAACATAGAATATTATTCTCCTCCTGTATTGTCATCATAATCTAATTGTGATTCCATTTAATTAAC
Source organism: Viscum album (assembly GCA_963277665.1). Classification (NCBI taxonomy): domain Eukaryota; kingdom Viridiplantae; phylum Streptophyta; class Magnoliopsida; order Santalales; family Viscaceae; genus Viscum; species Viscum album. The sequence continues at coordinate 142,427,035 of OY728133.1, read as the reverse complement.
ACATATATATATATGTTATTTTTAGATTAAGAGGCTTTCTGTTTGGGATCATGCTTCCTTGTCTAATATTTCTTTAGATGCTTCCCGTGAACACAATGTCACGTGTTCCATCAATTTTCTTGGGACTGAACATTAATTCTCCTTCATTTATGTTATTAACAGATTCTAGTATCATGGATGATTAATGATGGTTATTAGATTTTTCAAATATGTTATACCCGGTTCATGCATCATTCTGGTGGACATTAATTCAATATTAAAAATAGATGAGCAGATGACTGATATGACCAACTCTATGTCCTCAAATAAATTTAACAATACTTTTGAAAATAATTTGATGATTGAGGTTAATCTATACAGAATAAATTATACTTGTTACATGATATATTTAAATAGGCTGGTTTATAGAATAATTGGTAGAGACTTTGTAAATAAAGACTCTTTGGATTTTTGTGACTCCATTTATTGAACAAATCTTCCAAGGCTAAACTCTTATCATCATCCTATTTTGGATGATCTTGTGGTTAAATATTCCAAACCACCTCTTCCATTTAGGATTAATAATCCATGGGTGAATCACAATAGTTTTTGGGGTATTTTTGAAAAATTTGTGAATAAGTTAATTATTGAGATGATGACAATGATTGTGTTATCAAATTCACATAACTGAAAAAGAATTTTGAAATTTCATGAAACAATTATTTGAATTCTATTTATTCTGATAATTCCTCCTTTCAGACAATGCTTCACCATGATGAGAATCTCAATAATGAAAATTATTTATCAAATGATCTCATGGATAAAGACATGATGGCCTCAATGTTTAATAATCTTCTCAACATCAAACATGATTTGCAATGGGATGATTTTAGGGAATAATATTTGAACGATGGTGATAGAAATTTAAAATTTGTTTAATCACTTAAAAAAATAAAGAATATTTGTATGCCTTTTCCCTTAATTAATGATGGTGATCATTTCATGGATAATTGGAGGGATCTCTCAGAGCATGTGGTTTCGTATTTTAAAAATATAACTAATTGAACATCCTCTATATTTGATAATGTGGAGTGTATTATACCACAATTTTTCAATCACTTTGAAAACTCCAAACTCATTTCTATTCTATTGGATTTTGAAATCATGAGGGCGATTTTTATAATCAATCCTAAAATCTCTCTACAACCATATTATTCCATAAATTTTTTTTCATACATTTTGGCATATTATTAAACACGATGTTTGTAGGTTGGTTTCTTATTTCTTTAGTAGGGGAATTCATCTTCAATTTCTGAATTCCCAGTTTCATTCCCTTATAACCAAAGCATATAATTCTAATGAGAATCTTCATTTTTGACTGGTTTTCAAGGTAACACAACCTTCATGATTGTTACAAAAATCCTTGCTAATACAATTCCTCCTATTTCTTGTAAAATTGTATCTCCAAATCAGTTTGGTCTCATTAATTGAAGATCAATTTATGATTGTCCAATCACTACCTCAATATGATTCAATTTTCATATTTGATCTACATTGAGTAGAAATATTTCTCTTAAACCTAAATTTTGAGATTATTATGATAATTTGGATTAGAGATTTATTGGATGAGTTCTCTCATTATTTGGTTTTGATAGTGATTTCATTACATGGTTTTTGTTCATCTAATTATCTGCTCACATTTCTGTTTAACATTTGATTTATGTTCTAAATGATTAATGAAACCAAAATATTTATTTTAAGAAAAATTATATTTATCTCTTTCACGAGTTCAAAGACCAATTTTTCTTCTTACCCCATGTTTAATAAAAATATTTTTTTAAAATTTAAAATTGATTTATGAATGATGTATTCTACAATGTTAAAATTTTTATGATTTTTCTGAAATAATCTATCAATTCATTCAAAAAACTATCATGTTTTGTTTTACCAAAATTTGAGAAGAATCATTATTTTAATGTTTATACAATGAAAGTGATTACCACAATCATCACAATGATTTTATTTTTAATATACATTATACGATGAAGAAAATATTTTCTATAACAAGTAATTTTAAATTTTTTTATGTTTTAAAAATAGGTTTTTCAATGTATGAAATGGTATTTCACTAAGGAAATGGTATAAATGATTATTAATTAATCCTCTATAAGTATCCATGATTATTTTAGAAAAAAATGATATCTACTTTGTTTAAATTTTTAATAATTGTATTCATATTCAAAATAAAATTTAATAGATTAAATGATTCCATTAATCATTCAAAATAAGTTTTTATCAATGATTTTATCATTTGATTTTATTTATTCATTACTACATATATTATCCATGGATAACATACAAATTATTTCATAGAATAAATTATAATAATTATGATATGGTTATTATTTAACTAGTTTCTCTTCCATAGTTTATACCATAATAAAATTATTAAAAAACCCCTCCTTTTCTCACATGTTATTCAATGATGAAATTTAAAAAGAATATGAACAATGTTTCTTTTCTTTCGTTATGATATAATTAAATATTTATGTAACACAATTTTATTTATTTATTCTAATATGAAAAACTTTTTATGAATCCTATATATTTTTATTGGTTAAGATATGATGGAAGTTTTATAATCTTTTAGAACATGAATATATGGATTCAATTATATTGTGTTTGGGGCCTATCAATCCAATGATATAATTGGGTAAACATTGATATCCCATGAGATGAATAGAAGTTTAATATGAGGTAAACCCTTTATAATAGGTGTTTTGTTCCATAATGATAGTCTTGGGAGGGAAACTTGAATACTATGATTTCGTAGTTTGTTAACCTATTTCAATTTGATATTCATAAAAATGGGACATTAAATAATAAGAAAAATATTTTTTATGTATATGATTTTTTCATAAATATATTTCTCCATCCAATAAAAATATCTCATGGTGCATTTTATTTTAAATTATTATAAATCCAGACTCCAGGACTTCATTGATCTATGTCATGAATTGAGATTCATATATACGATAAATATGGTATGGTTTTAAAATTTAATTATCATATTCTAATACTATTATGATATTGAAATGCTGAAATTCCATATATTTGCTGATAAAGAGAATCTGAAATCAAAACATTGTACATTTACTTTAACTTAGTCATGATGAATTTTATTTTCTTAATATATATATATATATATATATATATTTCTGGGGATCTAATTATAAATAAATATGTGGTCAATGATGTTGCTCATTTATAGACCAATTATTTATGTGTCAATACGTCAAAATATAGAAGACTAAGAGGATTATGCAATTGATTTTTATATTATATATTGAATATTTTTATATAATTATGTAATATTGTTGTATTATATTATTGGCACTTTCCATAGAATTACTAAATAGGGACACATAATTTATTTTTTAAAACATTTATTTACACATAATCTTTCCTAATGGAGTTAGTTGTAAAAAAATTCACAGAAAATATATAGATGAAGAAACCCTATAAGATAGATATGATATTTAAATTAAATTAATATCATAACAAATAAATATCCAAATGGAGGCAATGGTATTTTAACAATATTATGTATTCAAAATTTAAATATACCACAAAACATTATAAAAACACCATATAAATGGATTTTGGACGATCTATAATTATCAAAATTTATGATGTATAATCCTCCATTTGATTAAATATTATGGATGGATTTGAATAATGGTTCCCCACAAGGGACTAATTATTTCCCCTAGGTCTAAATATACATTTAGTCATTCCATATTAATCGACATGATGCTATATAATTAAAATTGACATACCATTAATGTGTAACCAATTAAAAGTTGAATAATTAAGGAGTAATATCATCCGTATTGTACTCATCTCATAGGTATTTAACTATAAAAATAACCTACAATGATTGAGTCAAGCATAAAAATATTCAGTTACACAGATCATCATTACTATGTTACGAAGTTAGACTCTTTTACATGTTTCAATTGACACACCATCTAAATAGAATCCAGATGTAATTGATTAATTTAAAAACAACCAAAATTAATTTACACTTAAAAACCAAATTAATGTTAGTATCGAATCTATTTTATGATATTTCAAATTATTTAATGTATATATGGGTTGGTAAAGAAAATTTCCCAATCAATCTATGTTGGAATCCCCATTAATTTTGATGGCGACACACTATTTAAATATCTATAAACCATTTTTTGTGATTATATCATGTAAATAAATAACATAATTATAAAATAATCTTATATAATGCACAAATTCAATGAATAATATAATATAGATAATCATGTTAGTTAAATGTGAGTTCTATGGGTGTGGCTAGATGCATGTAAATATAATCATTCTTATAATAAACATCCAATAGGAAAATAATAATAATTTATTATACAATGGAAATAAATCAATCACTCATTTAGAAATAATAATAAAATTTAATATGTATAATCACTAAAAATAGACATATTTCGATAATATATATCATTACCTTATTTGTTGGATTTCCATTTTGAGAAACAGTCTAGATAACAACTATTGAAATTTAACATGTACAAAATATTATATATATAAAGAAAATTAAATTGGAAAATGAGTTCTCTTGTTCCAATATGTAACATCGTGACCTCGGTTCACTCATTATTTACCTTTCCTGGTGGTTATCATTCCCATTTGTCTCTTTCCTTATGACCTAGAGGTCACTGACAAGCATCAACAGTCTATTGTGGTTCAGTGGCATACAATACCCCCATAACCATATTAGATGTCATTACTAGAAATATGAATTAAAATAAATTTAATAATAATAATATCATATATAGATAGGAATGTTCCAATTAAATGTCAATGCATTAATATTCTACTCCAAAAAATAGAATAAGTTAGTAATATAATATATAATACATTAAAATTATGTAGTCTGAACCTGTAATAAATAAATAAAATAATTTAATACATATTGAAATCCCCAATATATGATTATCCATTAATACTATTATAATTCATATTCACTATGATATATTAATACAGAAATATAATAAATAACATGATAGATACTAAGGATAAATTTTTGGGAATGAATTTGTAGCTAGACAATGATTGTGTGAAACTCTGATAGAAACCCAATAAATATCATATAAGAGATAATATATTCTCAAAATATAAAATTATAAATTTTCATTTGTAATAAAAATTGTTGTCAAATTAATGTAAAACATGATTTTTTGGGTTCCTTGTGGGACAATCAACCAAAAATACATATATCATCGAAATAAAGTATGTGTCCAAGAATTCTAACTTAATATATGAAGTCCTAAGACTCGTGGTATATGACCAATCCATATATGAAAAAATATGACAATATGGGGAATCATATTATGATTTATGGAATAATAAATTAAGTTAGGGCTTCATACTCAACAACTATGTATGCTTATGTGAATTATTAGAACAACCCATGTTAAATTACTGATGTGGAACATCATATCCCTTAATTATATGTAAATACTAATAGTGGGGAACACTTTTTCAAACTAATTAAATTATGGAAATATAAAATTAATCAACTTCTCCAACAATACAAATAAAAACATAAGGAACATTATGCATGTCCATTCAAATAATGATATGGAACATCCATCCCAACATATGTAAATAAGATCTATGAGACATATTATACAATAATAATAACAAATAAAGAGTTAAATCATGTCAAAAAATAATAATTTAATAATTGATAACATCATTTTATTATTAATAAATTCGTAAATAAGTATTATACCATATTTATATATTTCCATGTTACATAGTAATGAATTTAGTTTCACCTTTTTATCATATATATAACAAAAAATTCAAAATATTATGTTTACAAAAATCAATGTGGAAAAGAATCCACCCATTCCTTGTTCACAACTCAATCAACTCCATTTATTCATTAAATCATAATATATAACCCCTAAGGGGTGGTACAATCAATGTTCAACAACCTCTATTAATGTGAAGGTACTCATGTTCATCGTCCATGATATTTATACATTGTAGTCCCATATTTAATTCCTTTATAGTTTAACAAAGGGAATACATATATATTTTTCATGTTTCATGTTAGTATTAATGACCTATAATAATTAATAAATTTAATTTATTATTATGTAACAAACACCAATAGTAAGTTTGAATATAAACACACCCTAGTGGGTGTAATAGGTTTTTAAAAAATATGGCATATGTGGGAAAACAATTGAATCCTTGAAAAATTGGTGGATTAATTTGATCTCATTTACATAATGTCATGTTATTGGGAACTAGAAAAAATTGTGGATATTTTTGTGGTGTTGAGTTTATATATTTTCACATTTTAAACTAAACATAAGTCATATTTGGTATGTGGTAGGACAAGACATTATATAAACAGGGAAACAATATTATAATATCATATTAACCACATAAATTATATGAATTTATTCTAATATTTCCATTAACTTCCTTTTAATTGATATATAATTATAAATTGTGACGAAATGAAAACGAACCTTGAAGAAATTGTAAATTGAGATCACATTGAAATAATAACCAATATGGTTAGATAATAATTAATAAAAAGGTATAGAAATAAAATTCAAAAAATTTGCTAACCACTTTTATTAATAAATAATGATTCACACACTATATGGAAGAGATCCATCAAACCTGAGAGGAGGAGGTGATGGGCTCTTAATAAGATTCATGTAATGTTAAATTTGGATTAATAATATGTGATTAATTTTGATGAGTATATGGTAAAAATAACTATATAATCCATTTTAAATAGAGTAAATAGTTTGTTTTCACTATTCGATTATCTGTCCAATATCGAAGTTGTAGAAATGTATAAAGTAACAATGTTGTTCACAACTATGTCATTGGTTTTACAAACAATGTACATCTCATGAGAATCAAGAGTTTAAGAACCTCAACCATTTCAAGGATCCTTTAATTTTTATCCATACCTTGTGCATCCCATGTTGTTCACCCCAATAATCGTTTTGCAATTTTTATATGGCTGAGTTGACTCCCACAGAAAATTTGAAAAACCTAGTTACACCATTTCAATTGCTCACATATTTTGATCATGTATTATAATAACCATGTGCCAACCATTCACATTCCATTACTATAAAAATTGAACATCCATAATCTGATGATTATGTAACCCGTCCAAACTCACAAGACACATCTAATTCAATAATCATCATCCAAAAACCTATTATGTATTATATATCTATAAATTTAATTAGTAAACCCACAATGTTATTTTCTTTTATCTTCCAAATGATAATTATAAATAAAATTTGAATTTTCAATCCATCAATAAACATATATATACACATTATTAATATAATGAAAAAGTTCACTACTCCACGAATTGATGAATTATTCAATCAATTTCATATATATCAATGTTTTTCATCTATTTAATTTCTTATTTTTATCATTAATTTCCTTCAAGAATGAATATATTCACATGAAAATATTTTAATGTGGTATGAAATTATTTTTTTTAATAGCTACATCAATATTGACAATAGAACCTAATTTCTTATTAGATTAATAAAAATAATATTAAAGGGGTATATTGATAATTTTAATAGAATTTATTAATCATAACATGAGTTTTTAATAAAAAATTGAGAACCGTGAGAGTCGAATCTCGATCATTCTAGAGAAACATAAGAGAAAAAAGTTATCTGGGAAAATAATAAATAGTCGATTTTGGTCGTAGTAATATTGTGTCCATGGATATAATAAAATTTAATCATTGGATGAAAATAGTAGTCAAATAATGTACAATTATACATAAAATAATTTATTAACATATATTAATTTATTTTGATAGTTATATTTAATGATATTTTAGAGAAAATTCCTAATTGGCTAACATGTTAACCAATATTAAATATATAGTGGTTACTTTATTATTAATAAATAATTGTGATTAATATTTTAATTACATAATGATGATATTGAAAAATGATCAAATATATATTCTACCATAAAAAAATGGATATTTTATATATAGAGGTACAACAAATATGGGACATGGTATTGTTTCTATGATGTGTAATATAGTTATTTCCTTTTCATCAATGTTGTCTAAGGCTCATGAAAAAAATTCAAACTCAAGATTGTGATTTGGAATCTATAATATTTTTTAATAAAATATGGAAAAATTATATATGTAAAGAATGATGTGATATATATTGAACATATAATAGAAATAAATAGATGTTATCATTTAAAGTGATCAACATTAGGAAAAATTGTGTCATTAGGTACTCATGTATATTGATTCCTCAATAATATGTGACCTAAGAAAGGAAAATATGGTGGCATATTTATTGACCAAGAATGGTCATACAGTTAGGGATAAAATAGTGATTTAAAAGGATACCATGTTAATGGATTAGTAACAATGTATCATGGAATTAATGAATATGAGGAATATCATTCCTTTTTCATATGATTTTCAAGAAATACTCATTTAAGAAGAAAACAATTTCTCATCCTAATAAAAACTATATTAAAATTATAATTAAAGATATAATTACAAGAATTTGGAAGACATCATAAATGAAGATGTAATTTTAAAATTTGGAATGGGTATATGTGTTCCATCAACACATTATCTCAAAATTAAATTATAATATGATCTAAATAGTACAATTTTCATAAAACTACATATTAGATCCAATATATAAATGTATTTGATAGAATATTTTATGAGTGGTGTCATGATGTTTTAAATAAATTATAATGTGTCAAGATGCTTTGATTTTTAATTCTTAATAGAATATAATCAAAATGATAAAGGATTTATAAATCATCTACCTCTTCTTATGTGGAATTTCATTGTCATTAAAATGTATATTGTCAATGGATGATCATTTAATCAATGAATAAATGTTATAATATTTCGTCCTATTGATTGCTTTACAAAATCTACAAATTGTTTTCTATATGGGAATATTTTCAACTTGATAATATCACACACCACTAAATTAATATATTTCTATTAGATAATGGTGTTACTGTTAACATTTTTTATAATAAAAGGTCATGTAAATTTACATGGGATTTCGATATAGTTCTTTTTATGAAAACATCCGACCATTACAAAATTTGTAGACACTCTAAAATGATTATGATATCTATAAAACATATATTATGATCATGATAAATTGAATATAAAGTTCTTTGGTATCATTATTTTACAATAGTGTAAATTTCTTATAATATTGTCTTCCACTAAATTATTCAATCTACAAATTATAAATCATTATATGGAAAGTGATAGGGAACATCTTTTGTAGGGATAATGTTCTTTAAATAATTATTTTAGGACTAGGACATGATGATATTAAAAATCAAAAGTTAAACAATATTTATATTTACATTAATGTATCTCAATGAATGTAGATTATTTATTACAATAACTAGATGAATTATTTAAAATTTCAAGTGGGATATCTTGATTTCATAAAATTAACATGACAAAATTGTGATATATTGTTTCAAAAAAAATTTAAACTAATCCCTAACAACATAATACATATTAATTTCAATGGATATTTTGAGCCACATATACACATTTAAAAACTACACAATGGCCCTAAAAATTATATGATGTGTTCTATATCTCATTTTTATTCTAGAAAATCCAAAACCAAATAATTTTATCATGTAAGTGGAAATAGAATTGGTATATTATTATGTATACAATGGGGAAAAAATCATGAGTCATAACACTATATAAATCATGTGGAGGAATTATATGAGTTACATGGTAATAGTACACTATAGAAATCATAAAATTGAGGTAGCGATATGAGACCTAAATATTTTATTTAGAATAATAAATTTCATTTATCAGGAAATTAATCTCTTTGAAAATTTATTGGGTGATTATTTTTAACAGGGTTGAATGTTACACACAGGATTAAATATAGTAAGTTACACATAAAAAATAACAATATAAATATTTAAAAATTAATGGAACTAAAACTCAAATTTGATATGATGAAAATTGTTATTGTACTAACATGGATAAAATAATCCAAAATACAAAATTTCCAATTTCCCTTAAAAATATGAATTTAAAATTGATTGGAAATGTGGTATTTACCTAATTTTAATTATATATAATATAATATTATAATATTAATAATTTATAATATCTTGATTACAAATTATATAGATATAATGATATTATCAATTAGATTATAATATATAGTATTTTTATAAAACTGAATCAAAATTCATAATTACATTAATTTTTTATTTTTTAAAATAAATATTAATAGTGAATGATTTAAATGATATTTATATTTCATATATTAATTAATATGAATTTAAATAAATATATTTATTATTACCTGTCATATAGTCGATTAAATATATATTTATCCTTAACAAAATTCCTTTATTGATAAACCATTTATCATAATGTTTTATAGGATTCTTAATAAATATATTACAAAAATAAATTTATTTCATTTTAAAAATTAATTAAATTTTTTCTTTCATAATTTAAAAATATTTTACTGGGTCCACCCTTATTTTTTATCCTAATGATTGTTGAAAATAAAAAAAACATTCACCATAATTATGATTAAAATGTGATTAATGCGGTGTTACTAGAAAAAAAATTTGTTTAAAATTACATTGATGAATTTTTATAACCTATTTGGTTGTTTTATTTCTAGCATAAACAAATCACGTACGAATCCTATTCATTTTGGTAAAATTATTATACGAATGTTTCTTAATAGTATATTATAACTTTGAATAAATAATAGTGCTCCAAATATATCAATTATAATATAGAACCTTCTCCCCTTAAATCCTCTCGCCTATTGAGGAATTTAACTCATCAAAATTCCACATTAACATACTCTGTATATACATAGACACCTAATATTTATGTTTTTTTCACAAAAGGTCTACCCTACGTGTCATTAAGATGTGATCTAATGGTGTTTTCTCTTAAATTATACAATCTTCCAAACAAATACCATTATATATATAAATTATTTTTACCACTAAAAGTTTTTTCATACAAATAACATATAAAAAATATATCCCATCTACTTATATTTTATTATTTGGTTGAAATAATATTTATGCATCTCATTATCCATTAAATGATAATCAAAATAATCCATTTTGGGTACTATAGTGTGCAGCCTCATCGAACAATGTAATACATATTCCATAACCAAATCACATGGATAGAAATATTTATATTTAAAAATAATATATAATATTATTATGAAATTCTATTGATTTATTAAATATAGTATATCTTGGAATACATTTTTTAGTCACCCACTAAGAGGAGGATTTTTGTATGGGAATTCATCTCTATATCGATTCCTTTGAGACATATTTATTATGTTGAATAAATTTAATTTTATGTGTTTCATATATATATCCACATTAATTTATTTAACATGAATATATATTTTTTCATTGTTATTAATTATTCCAATCATGTATACATTTTAAAGGTGAAACTATTTAATATTTATTAAAGAAGCAAGATTAATATTTAATAATCTAATTTTTGGGATATATTTAATATGTTTTTAGGAATGATTATTTTCCACATATCCTAATATTTATATATATTATTATAATCTATATTTTTGTTTGATTACATATTTTCATTTAACATTTTTTTCTCATTATATCGTGACTATTGAAAAAAAAATTACAAAAAAATTGTTCTTGTTTTTTGGTTAGATAAATTATAAACACATCTCTATATTTTTCATAATTATGATAGAAAATTATGTTTAACTTATTCAAATAATTCATTTTATAAATTTTATAATATCCATGATTTTTTATATGTTATTAATTTAATCCTTATAATGATTTCTAAAATAATAATTTTTTATATTCTCTATAAATTTGAAAATCAATTTTTACCCCATATTTTGTTAAAAACATTCAAACCACCATGAAAACTAGATATTATTTATATTTTTATAATAGAATAGATTTTTTTATTAAAAAATTAATTAATGAAACAATATATTATTATAATTTTTATTTTTTTCTTTCCCAATGAAAATATTTTTATTATAAAATTTTAGCATTTAAAGAATATGTGTTCATCATAGATTTCTTATTAAAATTTTGTTCATAAAAATTTACTTGAAAAAAAACATTAAAAAAATAAATGGATATTAATATTTTTTAAATATACATATTTCAAGTTTGATGGATGTTAAATATTTTTTAATTATATAATTTCCACAAATAGTTATTTAGTTTTATTGTAATTTTATTGAGTGGGTACATTTGGATATACAATTTTATTTAAAAAATAAATATATTTTTTGATAAGGTATTTTTTAGTTGAATTTATCATTCAATATATGAGGTGAACAATGGATATGTTGTTCATAGTGTGGGGTATTTAAATATAGCAAGTCGATGCATTGACGATTCTATTGAGACAAATCTATGGGCCAAATAAATGGTATTGTGATCCATACCAACACATTGACTACACTATCTTTGAAAAAGGAATTGACTGTATTGATATCTTTATATTTCATATAATGATGTCTAATATTAAAAATTACTATCTACTTGAATTTATTATTTAATATTAAACATGATAATATTTCATTTATATAACCTATTGATTCATTTTTTTCATCATGTTAATAATTAAATGGAATTTGGTTTCAGTTATTTAGGTTATAATATTATTTATTAATTCTTTTGTAATCAAATTATCCAATGTATATAACTTATAATAAGAATTTTAGATCACTCATAGTATGTTTTTGTTAAAACAAATATGGTGGATAATTCATTAAATGACTACTTGGAAACTGAATGCATTATAACAATAATGGAGGTTCAAAACCAATTAGGAAAAGGTACTATAGCAGTACAGTATTAGTGTTATAGCATCAGTAGAAAAATTTAATGTGAAAATTGTTTCCATGGTAGGGGTTGTAGCGGTGGTGGTTTTATAGTTGTAGAAGTATTGTAGAATTTCTTGTACTGTTGATGAAATATTAATTAGAGGGCCTTTGAGTAAACAATTTTTGCCTTTAGGCCCATGTCAGGGGATTTCTTGTCCGCTGGGCCAACCACCAATATAATGGGATTCATTCCCACATGGTTTGTGGTCCATGTATTAAATAAATATGACTCGATGTGTGTGATATCCCCATAGGGGACAATGGCCATCCTTTTGAGGTTGTTAGTGGTTTTATGTGTACAATGTAATTTTACCATCAAGAACATAATATTTATATATATATAATCATATTAAAATATATATTATTTAAAATATTTTAAAGTAAAAACATGTATCTTATTTTTAATTACTATTAAAATTATTTAAAATTTTATATCTAATTAGTAATTTTTTATTCCTATGTATTAATGAATACAAATAATCTATGATATGGTAGATGGTGTTTCTAAATTAATATTACACCATTTTTGATATATTTCCAAAATATTTTCATGGAAATTTATTTAGGCATCAACCAGAACGTTAAGTGGAATTTCTAATCATTACCCTACAAGGGATAAATCCTTTATCATATTAGTCATATAAAATTATGCAAATATATAAAATAAATTGAAATTTATCTATGGAATAGTTTAAAATAAAAATCTTCATTCACCATAAATGTGAATCAATAGACCCAGATGCCACTCAAATGGGTTCTCGTTCCCTTTGGGCCACATGGCCTCATGCGCGTATCCTCGACTGTTAGAGGCTACCGACTAGCAGTGAGGGAAATGGTGATCGCTTGGGGAGACTATTTCGTCATTACAATTGTATATCCTAGCAGATGAAAGTAATTACAGATAAATAATGAATTAAATATAAGTATACATATGTCCTCACATAAAAATAGGGTCACCAATAACAGTAATTTAAACAATTGGAATAACAGTCATCAAATGATGTTATGTCATGTCACTAAAATACAACAGAACATGGATACAAGATGCATGGAATAACATCAACCCTTAAGTGAAAGAAAATAAAATATTATTCCAACCATCCCAGGATTTAACTCGGTCATCTACAATCATGTTCCATACTAAATAGTAACAAATCAATTGTTTGAATCCATTTGGTTCGCTTCTTCAACACACAAAACCAAATAAAATTCCCCGAGTACCAAACATATTTTAGAGAGGATGTGAGATAAATCTTAGTGGGACCCCACCAATTGTGTCTATAACATCTGGCCCGTGTAATGGGAATGTAATAGTGTGCATACAGTTAACTATAACGTAAATTATTACAATATAACAAAATACAAAAGTACCTACTTTAACCCTCATCTCGTGTCTAAACATAACCAACCATTAATGGAGTATTACCAGTTTATAGATTATTCAAATGTTTCAACAACGAACGGTCCATGTTATGATTGGGAATCATCTAACTACATTCAATAATGAATTCCCACATTAATTACCAAGGCTACGTAGTCCTCATGGTCTTCAAGAACAATGATAACTACATCCTAGCATTGGGAAAGATTGTAATTCATGGAGCATAGTCTATGTCATTCCACAATGTTCTACCTAATAAATACAATGTGATCATCTAAGGAAAATTGGGGATATGCAGATAAAGTTCCCTATGGGGTGTAGACATGGAACCTACGTTTCAATTCTAGATTGAAAGAGTGTATCTAAGTAACTCTATTATGATATTGATGGGATCCTTTGATGTCATACCAAGAATCCTGTGAAAGGAAAAGAATCAATATCTAGGTGGTTCCAAACCTAAAAAAATGTATCCATGAATCAGAATGTGGTTCCTGAGTTATCCATTCCTTCCTCGAGAAGAATCAACAGATATCTTGACTATGAACATTCCTATTTATGATGTCAATTAATATTTCATTTAGTTCGATCCTTGAATTTATTAAGTGTGATACGATCACGAATCATGAAACCATCGGTTCATGTCTTGCCCTAAATTCGTGTGATAAGGTCATGTAACATGAACCCATTAATTTAAATCCATTTATGGAATATTCAATAATTATTGTTCATCATGTTCCCTTAAATTAATGTTGAATGGGGTGATTCAAATATGAAACCTATCAATCATTCACATTTAATTTGATCAAGTCATATAATCAATATACATTCTAATTTCAATTTCACATTTAATTTTTAGTTTAAACACATACCATATGTGGATCAAGTGGTGATCACACATGGTACTTTCCATTATTCGTTTTTACTTAAAAACATGCCAGTTAATATAGAAACTCTTACCCTAAGGAAGTTCTAGCCAAGTAACACTTGAACGGTGGATCAAACGTGTCAAATCACTAAATAAAAATTATGACATAACATCCTAAATGGGATTACTGGTGTTTTGAATATAACCCTTAACATTTATTCACACAATTAGAAAGAGAAAAACCATACATTATAATGAATAATAACATCAAATATAAATTACATAAATGGATTCCAATGAAATCGGTGGGTCGTGCATGATAATTCAAAATCCATCGATCTTTAGGGATGAAGTCCAATAACCCGTCGTATATGACCAATCTATATACGAAAAAAATATAGCAATTGGTGAAATCATATTATGATTTAAGGAATAATACATTAAATAAGGACTTCATCCTCGACTTCTATGTATGCGTATATGAATTATTAGAACAAACCATATCAAATTACTGATGTAGAACATCATGTCCCTTAAATATATGTGACTAATTGTAGTGGGGAACACTATTTCAATCTAATTAAATGAGGGTTATAGAAAATGGATCAAATTCCCAACAATACAATGAAAAACTTAAGGAACATTATATTTATCCATTCAAATAATGATATGGAAATTCCATCATAACATATGTAAACATGATCTATGAGACATATTATACAATAATAATAACAAATAAAGAGTTAAATCATGTTACAGAAATACAATTTAATAATCAGTAACATCATGTTATTAATAATTAATACATAAATATATTTGATTCCTTAATTATATATTTCCATGTTACACAGTGTAGGTTCTGGGAACAACGGAAGCACATTGGTGGGATTTCCCAACATTGATTTTAGCATTAAACATCATTCAAACTGAGATCATTCATGATATAAATTTCCCGATCTTCGGAATAAAATGAATAATGAGAAAAAAAGAGGGATTCTCGGAACCATAGAGATAGGATCATCATATGTTGGTTATAAATAATTTAATTAATTCACATTAATAACTTTGGTGGAATTATTTATTTAATGATGTCTCTGGTCACGATCCGAAGTGATCCATCATTGTGTCGTAGAATCCATGTGTAGTACTCTTCTAACAGTGATCCACACATGCTCCACGTATCTTTGGATGTCGCTGAAGGGATCTCCGGGTGCTAGCATGGAAGAACCTTCGTTTGTGATGTCCGCCTTCGATCTCCTTTATCAGATGGAGGAGGATCTCTCTCAGTATTGAGAGAGTTCTTGGATGAAGTAGCTCTTTCAGCCTAGAAGGAATTCTACAGAATTGTTGTGCACAATGATTGGGAAAAGATTTGGGGTTGTGAGGATATTTATAATAGGTTTTGAGGTTACAGTGTCATGAAAATAAATAAATGTGTTACGTAATTTATTTATTTCATTAACACTTATTGAAAACCCCCATGTCAAAATATTACTTCCTTGACATGCACCCATGCTTATTATAATAAATATCATTTAATAAAAACAATATTATATCCTCAAAATCCCGACTAGAAAAACTACATGATGTGTAATGATTAATACACGGTGTGTACTTGTATTCTATAAATCTACACGGCGAGTATATTCAATATACATGGAATATACTTTTATTTACAATTTTTCTCTATTTCATCCACCATATTTATTAGACCTTCGGTAATGGATATTTAATTCTTAAATAAATATAAATGCATTACTCGCTAATAAAAATATTATTTCGCCCACAATATATTATCTCGAATAACTAGTGTCGAAATAAATGTGATCAGGAATCATTAGATAATTATTGAACCACATTAGGAAATAAGAATTATTCATCTTGTTAAATTAATACATAACTGAGATACATGGACACACTAACTTTGTGACCCTCTAGGCCTCTTTCTCATTGGTATTAGGTTGGCTTGCCTAAAGTCCAAGATTACTATCTAGCAATTGGTCAAGTCACCAACAAGAAAGAATATGACACCCCAATAACTTGTCACATCATACGAAAGATTATCGTATAATATAATCCCTTTTTCTTGATATCTTTAATCAAGTGTGTTGCAAGGTAGTTCCATTAACCCATGTACTATATTATTCATTCATTATCATTCTGGAATTGAACTTTCCCATTCCTTAATCTGGACCTAGATTTACATAGGATATATAAATTCCATCAATGGGATTGAAATATCTACTTCCATTATGGAACAGAAGGGAGAAATCCTTTCTCGCATTATCTAGTAATGTGGTATTACTCGTGACAAACCCAACGTATCCTACCACACTGTGAATAGTGTTTCATCACAGTTTTCTTCAATACATCTAAGTGTATGGCTTGTAAAACCCATTAATACTAATTTTAATGTTTATGGACCAAACACACGTCTATAGATAGGAACATCCAATGACACTATGAATTTCAGATTTCTTATTGGCGGGTCTCAATCTCATAATATCCTCCAAGATATTACCATGGGTTTACACCATGAGAAGGTGCCTTAAAGTTTTATGAGTCCTCACCCTTAATGCATGTATTATTTGTGCCCCTCAAATAACATCATCTGGCCATAGAACATATATTCATGAACATTGTTATCGAATTTTCGTGTTATCATCATAGCAGGGATCCACTATGACCCTTTAATGCAACAGATATCCTTATGACATTATCACAAGCATTGATAATCACAAGAACAATTAATACATGATAAGTTATTTATTAATGAATAAAGTACAATGTTGTTGGTTCTAGGGCACAAACTCCAATAGACTCCCATTTGGACTAGGGACAACTTCTAACAACCTTTAACCCAATAGATCTCACATGATATTCATGCTTATATTGAGATAGGCCTTTAGCCATGCATTCTTCTGAATTCTCATCCGTAGACACTCTAGTCCCTGCAAATTCACCCCTCTGATAGATATCCCTCAAGAGGTGATACTTCCATAGTATGTGATTTTTCAGTTGATGTGACCTTGGTTGTTTTGCTAGAGCCACCCCTACAGTATTATCACAATACAATGTGAAAGGTCCATTTCTTCTAGGCACCATATCATGATCCTAGACAAAGATATGAATCTAATAAGCTTCCTTGGTTGCATCAGAAGCCACTATATATTCGGACTCTGCTGTAGAATCGGCGAAAACTGGCTGCTTTGAACTCTTCCAACACACAGCTTCTCCATTGAGATAGAAAACATATCCACATTGTGACTTCATATTGTTATAATCTGTCAAAAAACTAGCATCTGCATACCCTCTGATAATAGGCTCCTTGTCTCCTTCACACACCATGAACTTATCCTTAATTCTTCTCAGATACATAAGGATAGTCTTAAATGTAGTCCAATGTTGTTCTCCGGGATCAGCTTGATATCTTCCTACCATGCTATGTACATAGGCAACATAAGGCCTGGTATATAAAATTCCATTCATGATGGATCATATAGCTAAAGCTTATGTTATCTTACTCATTATCTCTTTCTCTTGTTGTGTCTGAGGACACATTATTGTAGAAAGATGCAGGCCATGCGACATCGGAACCAATTCCCTGTTGGATTGTTCCATACTAAATATCTGTAGTTTCTGGTCAATGTATGTACCCTGACATAGTCCAAGCTGCCTCTTGTATCTATCATGAATGATCTTGATCCCTAGAATGTATGCAGCTTCACACAAGTCCTTCATGGAGAAACACATGTTCAACTAGTCCTTAACAGATTATAAGACTGGTACATCATTTCCAATAAACAATATGTCGTCAACATATACTACTACGATAATGATCACAATCCCATTAAACCACTTATGAACACATGGCTCACATTAATTCTTAAATAACCCAAATTTCTTTAAGGATTCATCAAATTGAATGTTCTATGACCTGGATTCTTGCATTAATCCATAAACGGATTTCTGCAACTTTAAAACCTGTTTGGATTCACTTGATATCACAAACCCTTCTGGTCGATACATACAGACATCTTCCATAAGGTTCCCATTAAGGAATGATGTTTTGACATCCATTTTCCAAATCTCATAGTCATGTTAAACTGCTATGGAAAGTATGATTATTATTGAATTAAACAAGGAAACAAGCGATAAGGTTTTATCATAGTCAATTCTTTGACACTGTCTAAATCATTTAGTCACTAGCCTTGAATTAAACGTTCTAACATGACCTTTCGTGTCCAGTTTTCTCTTGAATACCCATTTTCATCCAATAGGATTTACATCAACTAGATCATCGACCATAACCTAGACATTGTTCTGATACATGAAATCCTTCTCAGAATTCATAGCTTATAGCCATCTTGAAGCCTCTAATCATTATATTGCTTCTTTATAGGAGAGAGGTTCATCATTATCCAAAAATAATGATTCACCATCCTCAGTGATTAGGAAACCAAATCTCTCAGGTTCCCTTACCTCTCTTGAGCTCCTACGCAGTACTTGTGTTTCTGGAAACTATTCCATAGGAACCTATGGAACCTGTTCCTATACCAAATCATGTGTATCATGAGCATTAATTTCCTTGAATTAAATATTTCTCCTACAATCCATTTTGAGAATGTGCTCCCTCTCGAGAAAGACAGCTTGTCTCACGACAATAACATTCTTATCTGAAGGGTTATATAAGACACATCCTTTCGTTACCTTGGGATATCTTATAAAAATACACTTTGTGCCTCGGGGTGCTAGTTTGTTGCCTGAGAAGGCCTTAACAAATGCAATGGGAAAACCCCAATTACCTATATTCAAGGCATTTTATTAATACATTGGCATGATTACATGGAATCATGTCCTGAAGGACTGATCAGTTTAGTAGTCTTGTAAAATAGATTACTTAAATAAATGTTACATTACACATTATAACATACAACCCAACATAAATAATACATTATGAAAACCATTATTCCCATATCTTAACCTTGAATAACAATCACAATATGCTTCTTGGAATCCATGGAAAAATAAAACATAGAAATTAGGGTGCTCAAATGCTCAGTAAGGGTATGAAATATAGCGGAAAATAACATAAATAGTAAGCATGTTGAATAATTGAAACCACATGCCTTTACCAATAATAAACATGAATGATTTTTTGGATAGAATATGAGATTAGTTAATAATTCCATAATAAAACATAATCATGGGTATTCAACTAGTCGAATAACCGCATGAACCATCAATATTATTTTCATAATGTTGGAATTTATAATTTCGGGCATTCTGAAACATTTTGATAAGGCCTCCGCCAAGACGTCAAAAAATGATTAAGGGAATGGGAAAAAATATATATATAATTGGGAAAGCCTCATCCAATTCTCTATTTAGTTGTCTCATTAGACCTACCGATGCATCGAGGAGATATAGCTGGCTCCACCCATCACTTACTAAGTCCAATACATTACTCATATGAAAAGGTTTAAACATATCATAAACATTTGTATTAAAACTAGCATACAAAATTTCAATACTTAAACCATAAACCATGAATGGTTTAAAAATATGACATCCACAGTCAAACATATCACAAAACCTTCAATACTATGTGGTTGTTTTGTATAATAATAAATCAACTTCAAATAAACTTAAAATCCATCAATGGATGTTGATATAGATGAAATCGAAACCCTTTTTAGAGAGATTTCTCTTTTTATTTTGAAATAATTTAGTAGTAACATAATTATAAAGAAAAAATTTATTTTGAAAATATTATTATAAGCGTGTAAGGGAAGCATTGAGGATGTTATAATGGCATAAAATAGCTGCAGCTACCCTATAAGTTAAAAAACGACATTCTTACCTTAATTTTGTCGAAAAGGATAAAAATTACCTTGTTTGGAAAACAACGGAATGATTCCTTTCAAAATGTTTTATAAAAAGTAAAACAATGGTATAAATGACTTTAATCAATAGTCTAGTAAATGGTAAAAAAATTTGAAATACATTTTTATAAAACATCGATGTGGATGATAAAGAGGTCCCAGTATATAATATAAACAACCTCAGATAATGAAGATATTGCGAAATTAACCATTACCTCATTGTAATAAATCATGACATACAAAAAATTGTCAATAACCAAAAAATGAATCACATAATATCATGTATATAAAGAGAATCATGATAATATATATCATATGGCAGTACAAAATACAACACATGCAATAAATAAGTGGTGAACAATGGAAAACTCTTGGAATTAAAAGTGAGATAAGAAAACACTTACCTCATGTCCGATATTACCCGTTAGTTCTTTAATATCATGAATAACAAACGAAAGTCAATTTAAAATTTCTTAAACACCTTTTTAAAGTTTTTTATTCTTTTTAGATAACTTATTTCCATTTTATAAACATTACGTAATCATTTAACTTAATAACATTCGTTTTATCGATATTTGGCACTTTAATTATAAATGAACACCTTATAGTTAGATGTTATTCACATGGTCAAAAGTTCATTATATCCATAATGATATTAATGATTTAGATATCATATATTTCATATATATCCCTTATATAATAGTATTTATAAACGTACATTTCAATTTGGTGTAAAACATGAAATGCACCGTTCTTGGAGACTGTAAGTCGTACATACGCATGAACGCTACATTCGTTTCTATTTCATATTTAAATGAAATTAAAACAAAATTATACATAGGAAAATTATAATTACAGTATAATATCATATATAATATCATTAACTCCTTCCTTTATACATCCCACATATTGTATTAATGAGTCGTATCACTTTGAAGGGGCAGTAGTCCGCACTTCTTCAAATTAAATTATCGTGTTTACCTATAATGGGAACCCTTAAGGTATGGTATAAAAGTAAAATACATAAGCCTGAAGAAAATATAAACATAGTATATATATCATATATAAATATAGTTCCATAATAATGGCCACCATGAGAGGAAGTGATGGTAATTGAATAATAATCGTTTCAGGAGGTGTTAGTTTATCATCCACACAAACATTTTGTTTGTCACCCATTAGATGGAGGAGTGTGTATGTGTAATTTGAAACCTTCTCATAACAAAATCATAGTATATTGAGAATACTGGTTTTGTTATAAAATAAATGAATAAAAATAAGTTAGGGGTTAGAGATGTAAAATAAAATAAAAGAAGTTAAGATAAAATGTTACCTTTAATTCGTTTAAATTCCTTTGGTTTCACTCAAATGGACTTCTTGAAGTGCCTTCTGCCTAAGGTTAGACATATATGTGGAGGATAGGCATTTAGGGAGTTACTTTGTAGATTTTTGACAAGCCTAAAATCTTGAGAGGTGTGAGGAATTGGTTAGAAGTGGTCTCCTTTTATAAGGTGAGGATGGGCTCTTTAAGAAAGTGTGAAAATACTATTTTGTTATATAATGATATTTGGTTTATAAAGTTACAAAAATAATTAGGGTTAAAGATAATATATCTCATGGTTGAAATAAAATCATCCATTAATAATTTCACATGTTTAGGTTATTATTTTATTATTTATAATCTAATTTATTTAAATCAATTATTAATGGGTTAAATACTGCATCATTATTGTGTCATAAATAATTTAATTTATTAACTATCTAAAAATTATAAAAAATTACAAAGATATAGGAAATATTTTTAACTTTCCAATGATTATTTAAAGTCAAAATGATTACTTATATAACACCATATAAAAATTAGTTACTAATTTTTTTTTGTTTTTTCCATTTTTGCCTTTACATTATATTATTTAATCTAAATTGTCATTATCATTAATAACTGCCACCATGGGGTCCCAAAATCATCTCAAAGATGCCCATGGTCAGCCATTACGCATCCAATATGGTTAGTACATGTGTTAATGTAATGTTGAATTATTACAATATTCTTTTTACCTAGAATTACCCTATTTATCTGTAATAGTGGTAAATAAAAGTAAAAAGTTAATATTAATCAAAAATTATTTTTATCTTATTGAACATCATTTACTCCTTGATATTAACTATGTCTCTCGGATTTTTGAAATTAAACTCACAGAAGCAATAAAGTTATGTTTTATTTGAATTTGCAAATTTTCCTAAGAGGTGGGTAAAAGACGGTGAATAGTTCAAAAAAAAATTTATATATCAAATATAATTACAAAATGCCTCCAATTAATTACATTGAAAATATATCGTTATGATGTTTCTATCCTTTAATAAAATAAATTTAAATAAAATAAATAATTATTTAGATAATAACTCAATGTTTTTCACTATTCATCAAAAATTGAATGTCTATATAAAAATATCAAAAATTCACCCGAAGAAATTTTTGATATTACAAATTAAAAAATTAAGTCTATTTTACTATATCAAAAACATATAAGTATCATTTATTAATTTATAAAGTATTTCCCGTTGTTAAAACCAAAAGGCATATTTTTAAGAAACAATATCTATCAAAAGATTAACACTTGTTTATGTCTATCTCAAAGTGAAATTAATTACAGTGAACAAAATTTGATTAAATGGTAAAAATATATTCTAAATAAAATTTAAAAACATTTAAAAAGATAATATAACCATATAAATAAAATAGATAAAAAGTAACTGTTGAATTAAAATAAAATATTTTTCTCTATTCATTAAAAATGATCTTTATCAGAAAAATTATAAAAATATAGACAAATTATGTTTTTATTTTTCCATTCTAAAAAATAAATTTATTTTGTTAAATTTAATATATATAAGTTTCAAATATTTTATTTAAAATTGGTTCTCCAATAAAAGGGGAAAAAATTTCATTTTTTTTAAAATACTTCTTTTATCTGAAAAAAATGAATTTGTTATTACATTATATCTAAGAAACCCATAATGTTGATTATAAAATTATAAGTATTTTATAAAGTTTAAAATTCAGTTAATACTATTCATAACTGCTTTTGAATGGCTAGTTTGGTAAGTTTTGGTGCGCTTAAACTCAGTGTTGCATGTATTGCAAGTCATTGAATTACTTTGAAGAAATAACATACTAGGAAATCTTGGGTTGTTACATTCTTCCCTCCTTCAATAAATTGAGTCCTCAAAATTTGAAATTGTTCTTCAAAAATAAGTGTTTATAAATAGAAAATACATTCTTGGGAAAACCCACATCAGAAAATTGGGTTAAAAAGATTCAGCCTTAATAAAAGGAAAAGGGTAATTAAATTGTCAGCACCAAATAATGATCATGATAAGGAAACATTGGTGGAAATTAGAGACACATAATTGGTGGAAAAATGTAATTATTTTTACTGATTTATTGAGGTAATCAGTCACAAGCAATTGTAGAATTGAGGGCCTCGAAGCCATCAATCTATGATGATTTAAAATATCATCGGTTCGACAAAACATAATGTATTAGATTAACACAGTTTTAGGTTTAATATCTCATACCTAATGTTTACGAATTAATTTCTTCATAGAATTAGAGAAATAAATATAATTTATATGTACAATACCATCTTTTAACTAATTTCTACCACAAACATATCTTTTACTCTAAAAGATTGTTTAACTAAAAAATATTCAATTTATCTGATTCATATAATGTTCCATAATATGAACATATAATTCACCTATCATACCATTAAAAATAAACTACATTATACAATCCAGGGACTCTATGTAATCTAGTGATTGGAGATAAATCCCAATCACACTATAGTTGTGGGTTCGATTCTGACAGCCTTGCCCAACGCGACGGGTTGTCACACAGTCATCATGTTGTTCATTTTATAAAAATACAAAAATAAACTTAACAATAGAATCCAATTTCAAACATAATCCATACCAACCTTTAGACATATCAAAAATACTGCATTACAAACTCATTGTCCAAATTTATAAGGAAGTTAAACATAATGAAGATCCTTTTTTCCCACCTAATAACATGTGAATAACATCATTATGTATTATTTTAAAACACTACAACATCCTGAATTACCATTGAACTTTATTTATTACATTCATGCTCCCTTATTCTTTATAGAATACTCGATATACTCTTTCTATCCAAGAATGTTTTAAACTCCAAAAATGATGGAATATAAATATAATTAATCAGTTTCAAGATATTCAAGATTGTCCAATATAATTTATCCAAATCAACCATCTCTTATTAAAAAATCACTACCTCATTATCAGGACCATATTAAGGATTACATTTCCTTCAACCATATAGTTTTCCATAAAGTGTATCTTACTATTAAGTCACATTACATAGAACCATAGAATCTCAAATAGTCAATAAAAAAGTACTGCAGTAAAATCCTTATTTATCTCCATAATTTATATAACTATTATACTATAGATACAAAACTCAAAATGAAATAATTCTATAATAACAACATAAGAACTCATGTCATTCATCTTCATCTGAGGTAGTATCATAACTTGATTATTATCTAATAACATCATTTTTGGTATACTCTTATGACTGGGAAATTGATTCTCGTATTTTCTCAACACCTTTCAGATGAAGAATTTTAGATATGAAAACATTGACTTACCCTTGAAATAACGTACTTGGTGTCCTTTTTCTCCAAACTTATAACAGACTCTCATTTCCATCAATCATTTACCAAGGGGATTATTTCCACATTTGTCACATATTAGAAAATCCCTCTTTTCCCTCTTCCCTTAATCCATCTTTCTCACTTCCATCCTTTTATTCTCTTTCATCCCTTCAAATCCATAAGACATAGATAATTCTTCACTTAACTTATTAACACATGATTTTATTTCATAATATGTTGAGAATACATGGGAAACTATTTCCCTTCTAAATGTTGGCTTGGTACCGTGAATGATATGATCCTTATTACTCTTCGGATTATTTGTATTGCTGGAGTTCACATTCCTTCTACTCGGCACCATTTATATACACTGGCATAAACTAAATTACTTTACGAATTGAAATAAAAAATTCCAAACATGTAAAACACTTATCATAAATTGCAAAGTGTACGGATATAATCGAAAATCATAAAAAAAATTCATTGAGAATGTATATACTCAGAAACCCTTCATAATGATTTGTAAAGAAAATGAGAATTATCCTAAGCATATCCCTCGGGAGTGTCGTAAACAAGAGTGCAACCATGCCCATTTTTGTGCACCAGTTCTTGTTTGAGTCTTGCTCAAAGCGGTGTTATCGGGTTTTACCCCTACGTACATCATTCACATATCCACCTCTACCTGCTCGTATCCAGATAGGGATGTATTTTCTTGGAAAACTCAAAACATATCTACATTACCAAAATTCTAGGAAGTTATTATATACTAAACCTCAAATTCTATCTTAGGGCTATGTGTTCCAATCAGATTTTTTCGAAATCTAGGTTCCAAGGTTATTGATAAACATCCTCTAATACGAACTGTAACACCCCGACCCTAGTTACCCAGAGTCGGTGCATTATTTTAATACATTGGTATGATTACTAGGAATCAAGTCCTGTAGGATAGATTAATTTAGCATTCTTGGAAACAACATTACATACATGAATGTTATATTACACTTTATAACATACAACACAATATAAATAATCCTCTATGAATTCCATTATTCCTTTAGAATAACCCTTCATATCAATCACAATATGCTTCTTGGAATCCTGGTGAAAATAAAACATAGAATTTGGTGAGCTCAAATTCTTAGTAATGGTATGCAATATAGCGGAAGATAACATAAATATTAAGCATGGTGAATTATTCAAAACCACATGCCTTTACCAATAATAAACATGAATACATTTATGGCAGGAATATGTGATGAGTAAATAATTCCATAAAAAAATAATCATTTTTATTATACTATTTTAATGGCCACATGAACCATCAATATTATTTTCATAATGAGGGAATGTATAATGCCATACATTCTAAAACATTTTGTCAAGACCTCGACCAAGACGTCTAAAAATGATTAAGTCCTTGGCCAAAACCATATATCAAATTGGGAATGTCCTTGTCCAATTCCATGTCTGGTTGTCTCATGAGACCTATTGATGCATCGCGAAGCTATAGCGGGATCCACCCATCACTTACTAAGTCTAATACATTCTTTATATGAAAAGGTTTAAACATATCATAAACATTCGTATTAAAACTACTCTATTAAATGTTAATACATTTAGCGTAACCATGAATGGTATAAAAGTAGCACATCCCCAGTAAAACATGTCACAAAACCATCAATTCAATATGGATATTTTATATCATCATAAATCAACTTCAAATAAACTTAAAATCCATCATAGGATATTGACATAGATGAAATAAAAACCATTTTTATAGAAATATCTCTATCTATTTGGAATTAATTTAAGAGTTACATAATTATAAAGGAAACATTTATTTTGAAAATATTCTTATCATATTTTAAGGAAATATTTTACGATGTTATAATGGTGGAAAATAGCTGCACTCTCCGTATAAGTTAGAAAAATACACTCTTACCTTAATTTTGTCGAAAAGGGTAAAAAGTACATTGTTTGGAAAATTATGGAAAGATAAATTTCAAACCATTTTATAAAAAGTCAAAAATTGTTATAAATGACGTTAAACCATAGTCTCGTAAATGGTAAAAATGTTTTGAAATAAATTTTTATGATACATGGATGTGGATGATAAAGAGGTCTCAGTAGATAATATTAACAACCTCAGATAATGTAGAGATTATGAAATTAACCCTTACCTCGTTTTAATCAATCAAGTCGTATTATAAATAGTCAATAACCACAAAATGAATCACAAAATATCATGAATATAAGGAGAATCATGATAATATATATATAATGGCTTTAAAAAATACACCCCATGAAATAAATAAGTGGTGATCAATGGAAATCTCACGGAATTAAAAGTGAGATATGAAACCCTTACCTCGTGTACGACTTGACACTTTTGTTATTTAATATCATGAATAAATAACTAAAGTTAATTTCTACTTACATAAGAACAGTTTTCATGTTTATTATTCCTTTTTTATCACTTATTACCATTTTGTAAACATTATGTAATCATTTAAGTTAATAACATTCGATTTGTCGATATTTGGCACTTGAGTCAAAAATGAACACTCTATAGTTACAAGTTGTTCACAAGGAAAAAAGTTCAATATATACAGAATGATATTCATGATTTAGTTATCATATATATCATATATATATAGTATATTCATTTATTTATAACAGTACATATCATTTTTGTTTAAGAAATGAAATGCACCATCAATGGAGATGGTAAGTTGTATGTACGCATGAACACAACTTTCATTTCAATTTAATATTTTTATGGATTTAAAAGATAATGATACATAGGAAAATTATAATTCTAGTATATTATGATATCTAATATCATTAAAACAATCCTTTATACGTCCCACATATGGTATTATCGAGTCGTATCACTTTGAGGGGGTGGTAGTCTGCACTTTCTCAAATGAAATTAGCGCGTTTACCTGTAATGGAAAAAATTATAGTATGCTATAAATGAAAAATACAGAAGCATGAAGAAAAAAATATAAATAGTATATATGTCATATTTAAATACAGTTCCATCATAATGGGAACTATGAGAGGAGGTAGGAGGTAATTGAACAATCATTGTTTCGTGAGGCGTTAGTTTTCCAAACACAGAAACATTATGTTCTTCACCTATTAGATGGAGGTGTGTGTAAGTGTAGTTCGAATCCTTCTAATAAAAACATCATAGTATTTTGAGGATACTGGTATTGTTATTAAAGAAAGGTATAAAAAGATTTTAGGGGTTGGAGAAGTTAAATAAAAGAAAACAACTTAAGAGAAACTATTACCTTTAATTTTGGAATGATCCTTTTTTTGAATCAGAAGGACTTATTGGAGTGCCTTTTGCCTAAGGTAATACATCTAGGAGGAGGATATGGATGTAGGGAGATTAATTTGTAAGATTTTGGACTAGCCTAAAGGCTTGAGAGGTTTGAGGAATTGGTTAGAAGTGGTCTCCTTTTATAAGTGGGAGGAGGGGCTCTTTAGGAAACTGTTGGAATATTATTTTATTATATAATGATATTCAGTTTCTAAAGGTCCAAAAATAATTAGGGTTGAAGATAAGATGACTCATGGTCGAAATAAAATCATCCAATATTAATTGGAGATGTTTTGGATATTACTTTAATTTGTATAATATAATTTATTTAAATAATTTATTAATGAGGTAAATACAACTTCATTATTGTGACATAAATAATTTAATTTATTCAATGTCAAAAAATTTAAAAAAATACCATGATATATGAAATATATTGAGCTTTCAAATGAATTTTTATAGTCAAAATATTTTCTTATATATCACCATATAAAAATAAATTACTATAAGGTTTTTTGTTTATGTCAATTTTGCCATTACATTAAATTCATTAATCTAATGTGTCATTATCATTCATAAGTGGCTCTATTGGGACCCAAAATCGACCCAATGATGCCCATGGTTGGACATTACTAATCCAATAAGGATAGGACATGTTTTCAGTTAATTTTGAATTATGAAAATATTATTTTTACCTTGATTTAACCTATTTACCTTTAACCGCAGTAAATAAAAGAAAAAAGTTACTATTCATAAAAATTATTTTTCTATTATTGAATGACATTTTACTCCTTATTATTAATTGTGTATCTCAGATTTTCAAAATACCACAAAAAAAAGTGGTAAAATTATGTTTTATGTGAATTTTCAAAATTTCCTATGAGGTGGGTAAAAGACAGTGAATAGTTCAATAAAATTTTATATATCTAATATTATTACAAAATTACTCCAATGAATTACACTGAAAATTTATAGGTATTATGTATCTATTTTTACCTGAAATAAATTTAAATAAAAGAAAAAATTATTTAAATAAAACGTTGGTTTTAAACAATAACTCAGTTTTTTTCACGATTCATCAAAAATTGAATGTTTTTTTAAAAATATCACAAATTCACCTGAAGCTAATTTTTATATTCCAAATTCAAAAATAAATTCTATTTTAATAAATTCAAAACCAAGAAGATGAATTTATTAATTTAAAAATTAATTTCCATTTTCAAAACCAAAAGGCATATTTTTAAGAAACAACATCTATCAAAAGAGTGACACTTGTTTATGTCCAATTTCATAGTGAAATTAATTAAAATGAACAAAATTGGATTAAATGGTATAAATATGTTCTTATTACACTTTATAACCAATTAAAAATATAATCTAACCATATTAATAAATTAGATAAAAATGCACTTTTGAATTAAAATACAGCATTTTTCATTATTCATTAAAAATGAACAATATCGGAAAAATTCCACAAAGTTACACAACATAAGTTTTGATGTACCTATTATAAATAATAAATTTATTTATTCAAATTAAATATATATAAGTTTCAAATATTTTATTTAAAAATGGTTCTCTATTAATAGGCAGTAAAAATGCATTTTTTAAAAAAAAATTACTTCTTTTATCTGAAAAAAATAATTTTCTTCTTACATTATTTCTTAGAAACCCATAATATGGATTCTAAAATTATAAGGATTATATAATGTTTAAAATTCAGTTAATATTATTCATAAATACTTGTGAACTGCTAGTTTGGTAAGTAATGATGCGCTTGAACTCGGTGTTGCGGGTATTTCAAATTATTGAATTAATTTGAATAAATAATGTACTAGGAAATCTTGGGGGTGTTACATAAAATTCATTGCATCCCCATACATGTGTGTGAGAGAATATGGGTTTCTTTCCATTCCATAACTCCTATTTAACTCCATTTTCCGCCTTAGTTGGTACTCGGTTTCATGTGTATGTCGTAGTTTTTAATGCATATCCCCAAAAAGACAATGGAAGATCTCAATGACTCATCATCGACCTCACCATGTCCAACATGTTGGAGTTTTTATTTTGACAAACACCATTACACATTGGTGTATAAGGAAGAGTGAGCTGAGATAGAATTACATACTCCCATAGAAGATCAATGAACTCTAGGTTCAGATACTCTCCACGTCAATCCAATCGAAGTTTCTTTATCTTCAAAACAAGCTGATTCTCCAATTCATTCATGGTTTCCATAAATTAATATTATGAATCTAACTTACACCTTATTATGTAGACATATCCATAACTACTTAAATCATCAGTAAAAGTAATGAAGTAAGAATATCTACATCTAACTTCTCCTGTAAATGGTCCACATACATCTGTGTGCACCAATTCTAGAAGCTTTGTGGACCTTTCACCATCTCCACCCAAAGGCAGCTTTTTCATTTTACCTTGTAAATGAGTTGGACAATTATCAAGTGGTTTTAGCTCAACAGAGTCTAAATAGCCATCTTGGGAGAGCTTTGTCCAGCGCTTCTTGTTTACATGACTGAGACGGTGATGCCACAACTTGGTGATATATGAGTCAAGTGAGTTTGTTTCATTATCTATATCCAACACTTGGATTTCATAATTTAATACGTACAAACCATTATTCAAATATGCCACACCATAACATACTTTGTTATTATAAAAGACACAACCATTATTTCTAAACATGAAAAAAATCTATATATATCCAAACAAGATACATAAATTATGTTCTTGGTAACACTAGGCACATTATAACAGATATGTAAAAACAAAATCATCCCAGTCAGTAATGAGTGGTGGTAATCTCTAATATCCAGTAAAACCAACCTTGTTCCATTGGCAGCCCTAAGATCCACCTCTCCTCTAGTAATCATC
Organism: Viscum album; assembly: GCA_963277665.1. Classification (NCBI taxonomy): domain Eukaryota; kingdom Viridiplantae; phylum Streptophyta; class Magnoliopsida; order Santalales; family Viscaceae; genus Viscum; species Viscum album. The sequence goes on along the minus strand of OY728133.1, from coordinate 142,394,971 downwards.
TTAAATGTACTTGGTTCCTGTATCTGAATTCAGATGTGAACCCCAAAAGCTGTATCTAATAACAAATGAGTAGAAATAGAAAGATTACACTCAATAACTAATGCACCATTATCATCCTTAGGATTCTGGGTGTAGTTACTCTTACAGTGTCCTTTATTTCCACATGAAAAACACACTACCTCACATTCCTTTCCCTACCACTGTATCTTCCCCTTCTTTGAAGGACGATGCTCAGGGACTTCAAATCATTTATATATAGTTGGGCCCTTTTCCTTTTCATTATTTTTTTTCTTATTAACCATGTGGACTGTGAGTTTTTCACAGCCCATGTCCTTATCTACTTGGAGAGTCAAGGTCAGATGTTCTAATATACTATTCTCATTATTTCTCATGTTGTAGTTGACAATAAAACATTATAATGTCTTAGACAGTGATGATAGTATGAGATATGTACGCAACTCATCCGGGAATTTAATCCCTAAGATATACAGGCATTCGATGTAGCAAATAAGCATGACTACATGAGGCCCATCTAGAATAGACTATCCAATCATAGTTTTAAACATAGAATTAAAGATCTCATATCTCTCTTTTCTCGCCTTATCTTGGTAGAGATCGTTATGGTGAGACATCATGTTATACGCGTCCATGTTTTAATGTTTCTTCAAGATCACATTAGATATGTCTGATAGCATGAAACATTGGACATTTGTGTCATAATCCATATGTTTCATATAAAGAGTTAGTTCCACATCACTGGCCATGTTTCCAGACGCAACTGGAATAGGCTCTTCCAGCACATACAATTTTTTCTCGTGGCGAAGGATGACGCGAAAACTTCTCTTCCACTCATTGAAATTGGTGCCAGTGAGAAGGTTTTCCTTCTTGATTATGGTTCTCAATGATATAATTGAAGATATTTTTCATGAATTTTCTACAAATTAGTATGAAAAAAGGTTTTGTAATTTATTATAAAAACTAGAAAAATAAATTAATTAATAATTATTAGTCTCCCACTATTTTATCGAAATATAATAGCCCTCACCATTGAATTCGGAATATTCTGTTGCCTAAATATCCTAGTGGAAAGGATACATATTTCCCTTCACATTACCATAACTATGGTTGGTCAAGAAACATCAAGCATTTTAGGTAGGCATTCCAAATTCCAACTGCATTAACTCACTTCTCCTTGATCCGCTGAGTGGACTCTTCAATCATGAAATCCTTTTATTTTGGATTTCCTCAAACTTTTCCTCTTTGTCACACCACGTCCTGTTTTTCTAGTCAACATGTGATGCTAACCAAGTCATGTAAACCCAATACCTTGAATTATAATTCCCCGATAATTGAAAGCACCCAAACTAGGGTTGGTCATGAACATTGAACTGTGGTTCAATTCTAACCAAAATTATAGAAGGCTATAACGACTTAATATTTCTTTGAGGGATCTTATCCTTATACATAAATTTTCAATTCATTATCATTCATTATATGCTTTTTAATATTATGTGGGATATAATTAAGTGATTAACAGTGTCTAACATAATATTTATTTATAAGCCATTTTTATTTTAGTTCTATATTGCATGCTCATTTAATTCATTAATTGTGTGATCATGACAACACACACAAAATAAATAAACCATGAAACTGGAAGAAATAAAATAAATGGTATAATCAAGAGTTTTTTCTATTGGTTTTTTTATCTAGAGGTTGATAAACTTACCCAAGACCTATGGGAGAAACACCTAAAAACCTTTTGGGTTCGTGTTTACAGCTTTCCACCTATCCTCATTTGTATCTCCTTGGATTGGATTCACCTTGGCTCCTGACTTTTGTGCCCTCCACTACATTGGGAGTTCCATCCATTACATATGCATTTATCTCACACGCTAGTGAAGAGTAAAAAGGGGTGTTTCCATAAAAAATCATGGGGACCTCATGCCCTACATATTAATGATGAGAAGGTTCGCATGCAAACAAATTTAATTTAAAAAAAATTAAATAAAAAGTTCACATACAATGGTCTTGGTCTTGCTCAAGATCAACCATACATGCAACGATATTTACACATAAATAAACTATAATTAAATTATTTAATCATTCTTATTTAATATAAATCACATTCGATTGAATTAATTATCTTTAATTAATCATCCCTTTTTTCTTAATCCATTTTTTTATTTTCCTTGAGATTCTCATCCATCATAATTATAAATAATTTAAAATTATCATTTTATGCAACTTTTTCCTTGGAGGCAACTCGGTGAATTATCGTTCATTATGCAGTTCTTAAATTAAACACTATATATAAAACACCTATCACGTGTTGTTCCTCAGCTTTATGCCTGCACCATGGTACACGTCTCAAGGGATTGTATAATATAATAATAAATTTTAATAAATCATCATAATTTGGGTGAGTACATGGCATTTAGTTCCTACCACCTGGCGTGTACTTTTATTCATCGTCCATCCAAAGTACATACCTGGGGACATAACATGTTAATGTACTTCATAAATTTTTGGAGTACACACTATGTTCAATTGGACACACACCGTGTAGTATCCATGTTACACGGCTTCCAGCTGGGCAAGCCATGTATAGGGTACACAGTACAACCTTAACCCGAAGAGACTACATGTCATGTTCAGTTGGACCACACATTGTGTAATTTGAAAACCATGTGCCACCTATTCCTGGTCAATGCACGGTGAATAAATGTCTTAGATAGGATCCAATACATGGCCTAATTTGGCAAACCAGTCTGATGCATGATCCTAGACTACATGGCATATACAACTGAATACACGTCATGTATTCTTGTGTTGTACAACCATGAATGTTTTTCTCCTCCAGATGAGATCCTTTATTTTATTTGAAACAATTATTGAAAGAAAAGGTTGTTTCTGTATGGTGAATGAGAAATAATAGAGGAGGAACAGATCTTGATGTTTATATTTAAATAATGATTATCTTAAATTTAAACAAATAAATTATTAACTGCGTAAGTCATCAACAAAAAACTAAATAATTATAATCAAGGATATGACCAACTCTAATACCAGTTGTAAGTTCTGGGCACAACTGAAGCGGGTTGGTGGATTTTTCCAACATTGATTATAGCATTAAAAAAAATTCAAACTGAGATACATCATGATATAAAACACCGGATCTTCGTAATAGAATGAAGAAGGAAAAAAACAAAAGTGGGCATCCTGAAAATATAGAGATAAGATCCTAATATGTTGGTTATAATTAATTTAATTAAATCATAAAAGTTACCTTGGTGGAATTATTTCTTCATTGATGTCTAAGTCATGATCTGATGTGATCCGTTGTTGCGTCATAGAATCCAAGTATATTATTCCTCTATCGGCGATCTACATGTGCTCCACATATCTCTGGACATCGCTGAAGGGATCTCCATGTGTTAGCATAGAAAAACATTCACTTGTGATGTCTACATTCGAGAACCGTGATTTGATGGAGGATGATCTCAATCAGTCTTGAGAGCCTTCTTGGAAGAATTATTTCTTTCGTCCTTGAAATAATTCTCCAGAATAGATGTTCACAACAATCAGGAAAAGTGTTGGGGTTGTGAGGATATTTATAATTGGGTTTGAGTTTATAGAGTCATGAAGATAAATAATGACATTACAAATTTTATTTATTTAATTATGTCTTTTTGAAAACCCCCAAATTGAATTATTAATTCCTTGACATGCACCCACAGTGATTATGATATATATCATTTAATAAAAATATCATAATATCATCATAATCCTAACTGGAAAGAGTACAGGCAGGGTAATCATTAATACTCAGCATGTATTTGTTTTCCAAAAAACTACACGGCATGTATATTCAATATAAATGATGTGTTAGGAATAATAAATTTTCATATTATGAAGTTAATATTTAACTAAGGTACATGGACACACATAGTGTGTGACCCTTTAGGCCTATTTCACATTGGCATTTGGTGTGCTTGCCTAAAGTTCAAGATTACTGACTAACAATTGGCTATGTCACCCAATAGAAAGAAGTTGACGCCTCATTGACGTGTCACCTCATAAAAACGCTTACTGTGTAATATAATACATTTGTCTTGATATCTCAAATCATTCAGGTTTCATGACAGTGCCATCAACCCATGTGCTCAATTATTCTTTCTTTGACCTTCAAAAATTAAACATTCCCATTTCTTACCATGGCCATGTATTTATGTAGGTTTTATCAATTCCATCCAAGGGCCTGAGATATCTACATTAGTTATGGAATGTAAAGGAAAAATACTTTCTCCCATTATCTATTAATACGATATTACTCGTGACACACCAAATGTATCCTACCTCGCAGCGAACAGTGTGTCATCATGGTTTTTATCAATACATCTAAGTGCGCGAGTTGTAATACCCATTAATAATAATCTTAAAGTATAAGGACCAAAACACATGTCCATAGATAGGAACATCCAATGACACTATGAAATTTGAATCTCCTACCGGCGGGCTAATTCTCATAATATCCTCCTAGATAAAACCAAGGTCGCACACCATGAGAAGGTGCCTCAAATTTTTATGAGTCCCCACCCCTAATGGTATGTATTATTTGTATCCCAAAAATAACATCATCTGGTCATAGAACATATATTCATGTACAGTGTTATGGCACATCAGGGTTCTCATCATAGAAGGGATCCTATATGACCCTTTAATGTAATGGTTATCCTTAGGACATTGTCAGATGAATTTTCATGGAGATGAAAAATCAAGATGTGATAAGGTATTTATTAATGAATAAAGTACAATGTAGTTTGATCTAGGGAACTAAATCCGACACACAGTAATGAATTTAGTTTCACCTTTTTATTATATATATATAATTCACAATCCTATGTTCATAATAATCAATGTGGAAAATACTCTACCCTTTCCTTGTTCACTACTCAATCCACTCCATTTATTCATTAAATAATTATTTATATTTAAAAACATCCTATAAGTATCTTTATATACATTAGAATGACATGATTATCTGAAATATTTAATATATAACCCCTAATGGGTGGTACAATTAATAGTCAACAATCTCTTTTAATATGAAAAGACTCATGGTCATATTCGACGAAATTTCTACATTGTAGACCCATTTTTAATTAAATTATAGTTTATCAAAGGGCATAAATAAATATTATACATGGTTCATGTATTTATTAATTTCCTACCCTAATTAAACCACTTAATCTATTATTAGGTAAAAAACAAAAATAGTAAGTGTCAAAGTAGTCACACAGTAGTGTTTGTTATTGTTTTATTTAAATTATATCATATGTGGGAAACTAATAGAAACCTAAAAATAAGGGTGTATTAAATTGATCTCATTAACATAAAGCCATGTTATTGGGAACTAGAAAACATTGTGGGTATTTTCGTGGAATTGAATTTATATATTTTCACATTTTATACAAGACATAAGTAAAATTTGGTATGTGCTAGGATAATACATTATATAAATTGGGAAATAATATTTTAAAATCATATTAACCAAATAAAATATATGAAATAATTATAAAATTTCCATTATCTTCCTTTTAATTGTTATATAATTACAAAATGTGAGGAAAAGAAAAAGAACCGTGAAAAAAGTGTAATATGAGATAACATATAATTAACACCCAATATGGTCAAATAATCATTTATTAGAAGGTATAAAAATAAAAGACATAAGATTAGCTATCCAAATTTATAAATAAATTATGTGTCACACAATATATGGAAGAGATCCATCAAACCCTAGAGGAAGAGGTTATGGGATCTCAAGATGATTCATGGAATGTTAAATTTGGATTAATAAGTTGTGATTAATATTGATGAGTATATGGTAAAACTAATTACATCATCCATTTTAAATAGAGTAAATAGTTTAGTTCCACTATTAGATTATTTTTCGAATATCAAAGATGTAGAAATGTATAAAGTAAAAATGTTGTTCATAACTATGTCATTGGTTTTCCAAACAATTTACATCTCCTGAGAAGCGATAGTTTAAGAACATCAATCATTTCAGGGATTCTATAAATTTTATCAATACCTTGTTAATCCCTTGCAGTTTAACCCAATAATATTTTTCAGTTTTTATATGGCTAAGAGGACTCCCACAAAAAATTTGAAAAACCTAGTTCCACCATTTCAATTCCTCACATATTTTGATCATGGATTACAATAAGCACGTTCCATCCATCCACTTTATATTACTATGTAAAATAAACATCCATAATGTGACAATTTGGGAACCCTTCCAAACTCACAAGACACATCTATTCCCGTAATCATCATCCAAAAACCTATTATGTATTATATATTATTATATTTAATTTTTAATGTCAAAAATTTATTTTCTTTTATCAACCAAATGATAATTATAAATTAAATTTCAATTTTCAATCCATCAAAAATCATAAGGATACACATTATTAATATAATGAAAAAGTAAACTATTTTATGAATTGATTAATCATTCAATCAATTTCATATATATAAATGTTTTTCAGCTATTTAATTTAATATTTTAATCATTAATTGTTTTCAAGAATTACTATATTTCCAATAAAATATTTTAATGTGGTATGTAATTATGTTTTTTACAATAGCTACATAAATATTTACAATAGAAAATAATTTCTTATTGAATTAATACCAATAATATTAATGAGATAATTTGATAATTTTAAGAGTATTTATTTATGATAACATGATGTATTCATTAAACTATGAGAACTATGAGAGTCGCATGTGGGTCATACTAGAGAAACAATAGAGAAAAAAGTTATTTGGGAAATAATAAATTGACTATTTTGGTCGTTGTAATATTATGTGTAAAGATGTAATAAAATTAAATTATTGGAAAAAAATAGTAATCAAGGAATGGAAAATTCTACATAAAATAAATGATTTACATATATTAATTTCTTTTGATAGTTATATTTAGTGATATTTTAGAATGAATTCCCAATCGTCTAACATGTTAACCAACAATAAACATATATGGGTTACCTTCTTATTAATAAAAAATTTTGATGAATATTTTAATTATATAATGATGATACTATAAAATGACCAAATATATATTCTACCATTATAAAATAATGGATTTTTTATATATAGAGATGAATCAAATATGGGACATGGTATTGTTTCTAAGATGTGTTATATAGTAATTGGATTTGCATTAATGTTGTCAAAGGCTCATGAAAAAAATTCAAACTCATGATTGTTATTTGGATTCTATAATATTTTCTATGACGATATGGAAAAATTAAACATGTAGATAATGATATGATATATAAAGAAAATATAAGATACATAAATAAATATTATCATTGAATTTTATAAACATTAGAAAAAATTGTGTCATTAGATACCCATGTATTTTGATTCCCCAATAATATGTGACCTTAGAAAGGAAAATAATGTAGCATATTTGTAGACCAGGAATGGTTATGATGTTATGAATAAAATAGTGACTGAATAGGATACCTTGTTATTGGATTTGTAACAATAAATCATTGAATTATGGAATAGGTGTAATTTCAATCATTTTTCACATCCTTTCAAAAAAAATACTCATTTAAGAATAAAAATGGTCACATCCTAATAAGAAGTATATTAAATTGATAATTAAAGGTATAATTATAGAAATTTGGAAGAAATCACAAATGTAGATGGAATTTTAAAATTTGGAAAGGGTATATGAGTTCCATAAACACCTTATCTCAAAAGGATATTATAAAATGTTCTAAATAGTACGATTTTCACTAAACAACATATTAGATCCAATATATAAATTTATTTGATAGAATATTTTATGATTTGTCTCAAGATGTATTAAATTAATGATAACATGTCATGATACTATGATTATTAATAGTTAAATAAATAGAGAAAAAATTATAAATGATTTATTATTCATCTACCTCTTTCTATTTGGAATTCCAAGGACATTACAATGTAGATTGTTAAAGAATAATCATTTAATCAATGAAAAAATGATATAACATGTCTTCATTTTGATTTCATTACAAAATCAACTCATTGTTTTCTAGATGGGAATATTTTCAACATTAGAGTCTCACACACCACTAAATTAATACATTTATATAACATAATGGTGTGACTATTAAAAAAAATTCAGATCTTGATCAACAATTATAATCAAAGTTCATGTAATTTTACAGGGGATCTCGATACAGTTCTTTATTTGAGAACAACCTACCAATAGAAAAATTTAAAAAACTCTAGAATGATTATGAAATCAATTAAACACATATTATGATCATGATAAATTGAATTTAAATGTCTATGGTATCATTATTTAACAATAGTGTAAATATATTATAATATTTTCTTCCAAAAAGTTATTCTATCAACAATTTATAAATCATTATATGGAAAGAGATGGAGTAAATCTTTTGTAGGGATAATGTTCTATAAATCATGATTTTAGGCCCAGGATAGGATGATATGAAAAATGAAAATGTAAACACTATTTAAATATACTTTAAAGTGTCTTAATGAATTTAAACAATTTATTATAAAAACTAGATGAATTATTTAAAATTTCATGTGGGATATCATGATTTCATAAAAGTAACATAATGAATCTGTGATATATGGTTTCATAAAAATGATAAACTAATCCATAAAAACATAATACTTATTGATTTAAATGGAGAATATGAACTAATTATCACCATTTGAAAAATACAAAATAACCCTAAAAATTATATGATATGTTCTATATCTCATTTTTTTTGAGGAAAATCCCTGTCCAAATAATTTTCTCATGTGTGTGGAAATAGAATGGGAACATGACTATGTATTCAATGGATATAAAATCACAAGTCATAACACTATAGATATCATGTTGAGGAATTATATGAGTCTCATGGTAATAGTACACTAAAGAAATCATAAAATGGAGGTAGCGATGTGGGGCCTAAATATTTTATTTAGAATAATAACTATCATTTATATGGAAATTAATCTCTTTGAAAATATATAGGGTGATGTTTCTTTAAGAGGGTTGAATGTTACACACATGATTAAATATAGTAATTTTATATTTTATTTCAAATAAACAATAACAATATAAATCTTTTAAAATTATTTAAATTAAAATTAAAATTTGATATGATGAATATTGTTATTGTAGTAACATGGATAAAATAATCCTAAAATGAAAATTTCAAATTTCCCTTAGAAATTGAATTTATAATTGATTGAAAATGTTGTATTTACCTAATTTTAAATATATATATATATAATATTATATTATAATATTTATATTTTATAATATCTTGAATAAAAATTATATTGATATAATGATATTATCCATTAGTGTATAATATATAATATTTTTATAAAACTATTACAAAATTCATAATAACATTCCATTTATATTACTTAAAATAAATTTTAATAGTGAATTATTTAAATGAAATTTATATTTTATATATTAATTAATATGAATTTAAATAAATATATTTATGATCACTAGTCATATAGTCAATTAAATATCAATATATTCTTGAAAATTTCATATATTGAGATATCATTTTTCATAATGTTTTATAGTATTTTTATTAAATTTATTAAAAATAAAGAAATATATTTCATTTTAAAAATTAATTAAAATTTCCGTTTCATAAATTAAAAATATTATATTGGGTCCACCATGGGTTTTTATCTTAATAAATGTTGAAAATAGGAAAACTCACTATAATAATTATTAAAATGTGTTTAATGCCGTGTTAACAGAAAAATAAATATTTTTTAAAATTACCTAGAAAATTTTTTATAGCCTAGTCTGTGGTTTTATTTATAACATAAACAAATCACCTTAAAATCAGAGTCATTTTGGATCCATTATTACACCAATGTTACTTAATAATATATTATAACATTGAATAATTAATTGTGCTCCAGATATATCAATTATAACAGAGAACCTTCTCCCCTTAAATCCTCGCACCTATTGAGTAATTTAAATTAAGATAATAACACATGAACATACACCAAATATCCTTGGACACATTATATATGTGATTTTTTTACAAAAGTTCTACCCTATGGGCCTTTAAGAAGTGATCCAACAGAGTTTTCTCTTAGAGAATGAAATATTCTAAACATATCCCAGTATATATATGATTTATTTTTACCACAAAAAGTTATTTCATAAAAATAACATATAAAAAATATATCCCATACACTTATATTTTATAATTTGGTTTAAATAGTATTTATGTATCTCATTATCCATTAAATAATAATGAATTTAATCCCTTTTGGGTACAACATAGTGCAGCCTCATAGACTGATGTATTACATATTCTGTCACCAAATCACATGTATATATATGTTTATATTTAAAAATAATATATACTATTATTATGACTTGTTACTGATTTATTAAATCTAGTATATCATGGAATGCATTTTCTAGTCAGCCACTAAGAGGAGGGTTTCTATATGAGAATTCATCTCTTTTACAACTCCTTTGAGACATAATTATTATTTTGAATAAATTTATTTTTATGGGTTTCATATATATCCACATTAATGTATTTATAATGAATATATATTTTTCATTATTATTATTATTTCCAATAATGATTACATTTTAATGGTGAAAATATTTAAAATTTATCGATGATGCAAGATTAATCTATAATAATTTAATTTTTGGGATATTTTTAATATGTTTTTAAAAATTATTGTTGTCTAATTCTCATAAAATGTATCTATTTTTTATCATCTATATATTTTTCATGATTCATTATTGTAATTTTAATTTTTTTCTCATTGTATCATGACTGTTGAAAAAAATATTATACAAGAAAAATTGATTATGTTTTTTGGGTAGATATATTATAAATCCATCTCTATATATTTCATAATTATATTAAAAAATTTCTTTTAACTTATTCAAGTAATTTATTATGTAAATTTAATAATATCCATGATTTTTTATAAGTTATTAATTTAATCCTTATAATTTTTTCTACAAGAATAATTTTTTACAATCTCTATAAAAGTAAAAATTAATTTATTAGCACCTATTTTGTTAAAGAGCTTTCATACCAGCAGAAAATTTATATATTATTTAGCTTCATATAAAACAAGAAATTTCTTATTACAAAATTAATTAATGATACCATATATTATTATAATTCTTATTTTTTCTTTATTTCTCAAAGAAACATTTATTATAAGAAAATATGAACATTTTAAGAATATATGTTCATCATCAATATTTTATTAACATTTTTTTCATAAAAAATGACTTGAAAAAACAACATTAATAAAATCATTGAATATTAATATTTTTTAAATATAATTATTTCATGTATTGTTGATGTTAATTTTTTCTAAAAATTATATAATTTCCACAAATCGTGATTTAGTTTTAATGTAATTTTATTGAGTGGGTACATTTAGATATACAATTTAATTTACAGAATAAATATATTTATGGACAAGGTATTTCTTTTAAATGAATTTCTCATTAAATATATGAGGTGGACAATGCATATGTAGTTCATAGTGTGGGATATTTATATATAGTAACTCGATGCATTTACGATTCTGTTGAGAAAAATTAGTGGGCCTAACTAAAAGGGTTTTAGTTGAATACCAACATATATACTACAAAATCATTGAAAAAGGAATTGACTGTATTGATATGATTATATTTCTTATAATTATATCTAATATTATGATTTAACGTCTAATATAATTTAGTAATTAATATTACACATGATAATATTTCATTTATATTACGCATGTAATCATTTTTTCATCATGTTATAAATTCAATGGAATATGTTTTCATTTATTTACATTATAATATAATTTATTAATTCATTATTAATCAAATTATCAACTTTATTTCACTCATACTAATAATTTTAGATCACTCATAGTTTGTTTTTATTCAAATGAATATGGTGGGTAATTAAATAAATGAGTACATGGATACTGAATGCATTATAATAAAAACGGAGGTTCAAAAACAATTGGGAATAGGTACTATAGCAGTACAGTATCAGTACTGTAGCAATGGATGAATAATTGACAGTGAACACGGTAGCCATGGAAATCATTGTAGTTGTGGTGGTTCTATAGTTGTAGAGGTATTATATAATTTCTTGTAATGTTGATGAACTATTAATTATAGGGCCTTTGAGTCAACAATTATTGTCATTAGGTCCATTTAAAGGGATTTCTCATCCACCGGGCCAACCAACCATATAATGGGATTCATTTCCACAGGGTTTCTGGCCCATGTATTGAATTAATATGTCCTAATGTGTGGGATATACCCATAGTGGATCTATGGCCTACCTTTTGTATCTATGAGTGGTTTTATGTGTTTAATGTAATTTTACAATCATGATCCTAATATGTATATATATATATAAACATATTTAAATATATAATATTTCAAAAATAAAAACGTAAAAACATGTATCTACTTTTTAAGGAATATTAAAATGATCTACAATTTTTTATCTATTCAGTAATTTTTTATTCCCATGTATTAATGAATACAATGATCTATGTTATTGTAGTTTGTGTTGTTACAAAAAAATTAAACCACCTTGGATAAATTTCCAAAATATTTCCATGGAAATTTATTTAGGCCTCAGCCTGGATGTAAAGTGGAATTCTTGATTATTCTCCTACTAAGGATAAATCCTTTGTCACATTAGTCATATAAAACTAAAAAATATATAAATTGTAATCCAATGTATCTAGGGAATAGTTTAAAAATAATCATTCACCGTAAATGTGTCTTCCTAGACCCAGATACCACTCAAAGGGTGCCTCATTCCCCTGGACCTCATGGCCTCAAGCGCATCTCCTCGACTGCCAAAGGATACCAACTAGAAGTGAGGTATAGGGTGAGCGCTTGGGGAGACAATTCCCCCATTACAAAAGTATATCCTAGTGGATGAAAGTATTCACAGTTAAATAATTAATGAAATATATGTAAACATAAGTCATAGCATAAAAATAGGGTCACCAATAATAGTAATTTAATCAATTGGAATAACAGTCATCTTCTGATGTTATGTCATCTCACTACAATACAACAGAACATTAATTCAAGATGCATGGAATAACATCAACCACATAATTGAGAGGATATAAAAACATATTCCAACCATCCTGGGCTTTGACTCAGTCATCTGCAATCACGATCCATACTAAATAGCAATAAATCAAGTGTTTGATTCTGTATGGTTCCCTTTTTCATCACACAGTACCATATATTATTCCCTGGGTACTAAACAGCTTTTAGAGAGGATGTGAGATAAATCTTAGTGGGACTCCACCAATTGTGTCTATAACATCTGGCATGTGTAATGGGAATGTAATAGTGTGCATACATTCAACAATAACATAAATTATTACTATGTAACAAAATAAAAAATTACCTGCTTTAACACTCATCTTCTGTCTAAACATAACCAATCCATTAATGGATCATTACCTATTTAGAAATTATTCAAATGATTCAACAATGAAGGCTCCATGTTATGATAAGGAATCCTATAACTATAATCAACAATAAAGTTCCACATTAATGACCAAGGCTATGTATTCCTCATGGGTTTCCAACACAGTGATAACTATATCCTAGCAATTGGTAAGAGTGTAATACAAGGATCATAGTCTATTTCATTACCCAATGACCAGCCTACCAAATCAAAAGTGATCATCTAAGGTAAAATGGGTTTAATTAGATAAAGGACCATGTGGGCTGTAGAAATTGAACCTACGTTTCATTTCTAGATCCAATGAGTTTATGTAAGGAACTCTATTATTATATTTATTGGATCCTATGGTGTCATACCAAGAATCCAATTAATGGAAAAGGATCAATATCTAGGTGGTTCTCAAACTAAAAAAAATAATTCATGAATCTGAATGGTGTTCTGGAGTTATCCATGCATTCTCTGAGAATAATCAATGGAGATCTTGACTCAAGCCATTTCTGTTTGTGGTTTTATTTAATATTTCATTTGATTCAAGCCATGAATATAATAAGTATGATGATATCATGTATCACGATTCCATCAACTCATGACATGCCCTAAATTAGTGTGATAAGTTCGTGTTGCATGAACCCATTCATTTAAATCCATTTAAATAATATTCCAAATTTATTGTTCATCATGCTCCATTAAATTAATGTAGAATAGGTTGAGTCAATCATGAATCCTATCAATCAATCACATTTAATTTGATCAAGTCATATACTCAATATACATTCCAATTTTAATTTCACATTTAATTATTAGTTTAAGAACATACCATAAGTGGGTCTAGTTGTGATCACACATGGTACTTTCCATTAATTGTTTTTACTTACAATAATTCCATTTAATATAGAATCTCTTAACCTTAGGATGTTCTATCCAAGTCACACATGAACGGTGGCTCAAACGTGTCAAAACACTAAATAAAAATTATGACATAACATCCTACATGGGATGACTGGAGTTGTGGACATAACCCTTAACAACTATTCACACCTTCGGAAAGAGAATGACCATAAATTATAAAGATAAATAACATCGAATATAAATTACATAAATAGATCCCAATGAAATCAGTGGACCCTACATGATAATTCCAAAATCATCAATCATTAGGGATGAGTTATTTAACACCCACCCTAGGCTTGTATGAATCTCATATTTTGATATTAGCCCTTAATTTCTCTTGGGCATAGTAGATCAAAGAACATATGTAAAACACTCATACCACAAATGACAATTTCAAGAGAAATAGAGAAGGAGAACAGTGCAACAAGACTTGAGTACATATTGTTGCACATCCAAAAAGATGAATGAAAACTCAATAGGATCCTTTTTGATAAAGATCTTTGATTCCCTAGCATTGGACATAAAATACCTATAAATTGAGATAAAAATTGGTTAATCAACCTTGTTCTTATATTAGGGATGATGCAGTGTCCAAATAGATCATTAAGAGAAAATTTGACATATTACCCCAAAAATTACATGTGCATGGTGGTTCGCATGATTTGACAAACCATGCACAAACTATGTGAGTTTTTATGGGTAGAGGAGCACATTGTGGTTTTCCAAATCTATCATGCACAAACTGTGAAAAGTGTTTCTATCTTAAAATTCTATCTGCATGATTATCCAAATTGTGCGAAAACTATCCGCTAAATATGCCACCAAACCTTTTTTCCCAAAAGAATTATTTTTTTCTCTGAAAATGTCCCAAAAACCCATGAGGCAATTACTAACTCAAAAGACCTCAAAAAACTGTCCAAATAGAAATTTACAATCGAATTTTAAATAATCCATACCTATGTGAAAAAATGGGTTCTCAAAATCATCCTCCTATAAAATAACTCTTCCTAGAGTTCACCTTCCATGGTTGGAGAAACATTGTTTCAAAAAAACACTATCTATTAGGCATGTACATCATCTTCCATCTCTTAAGATGCATCTTGTACTTGACCATGATAGAACCACAACAATATTAGAGGGATTGAATGGCCTATGAGAGCCTTCATCATTTGGTCGACGATGCCCACTAGTTACTCCAAAAAGGGAGAATCAATATCTAGCTCAACTTCCTTTGGATAAAAAATACAAGATTGGTCAGCATGAAATTGGTGACGCTGTGAAATATGAAAAATATTATACATGGCACGGTACCTCTGAGATAAAAGAAACTAATAGGCTACCAACCTATCACTCTATAGAATTTCAAAATGACATACAAAATGATGACATTACTTTCCCAGCTATCATAACCATCTATTCCCAAGCCTGTGTAACACCCTATGGAAATCGTGAACATCAGCCTCAATATTAAGAGGTCGTCGATGAGGATCTGCATTATAATTCTTTCTATACTGATTAGTTATCACAGGATTTAAAATATTATGAACATTATATGATGTTTACTTGACAAGAAGAGGACCTTGAAGGGCTGCCTCACTTACATATTGTTAACACAGTGGCTAAAGACATGGCCAACCATATATGGCCCCAAAAAGAGACATCTGTATTTTCATCTAAAAGTTATTATAAAAGGATAAAAAGAATACAGATATATGATTATCTAATGAAACAATGAAATCAATGACACATACTCAGATCATAACCTCAATAACCTATATTGTCTATTCTGATTGTCTATCATTAAGAGGCTGACATGTTTTTCGTAGAATCACTTCAGTTCCAATAGATTTTTTCATCCCCTACAAGAATGATGAAGTGAAATTAGCATCCATGTATGATACGATAGTACGAGGGACCCAGTGGAGACGTACTATATCACACAAAAACAATCATCCAATATCATGAAATAACAATGTACCATGAATAACAATGAATTGTGATTATTTTTTTAGTCGATCAATGACTACCCATATAGCATCACTACCTCTCAACAACCTTGGAAATACGACTAAAAAATATATGGAAACATCTTCCCATTTCCATTAATAGTAGAGATGTGTTTGTAGCAATATCATTGGAATATATTTCTCTATATTAAACTAATGATTGATGTAAAACCATGTGATAAAGCATGATATCTAATATTTCATTCGAGGACACATATACTAGAATCACATGCATCCATACATCATCGATATTACTAGATAAAGTACTAACTGGGAAGCATGAGATTATTTTTATAAATTTTCCCCTATATCTGCATAAACCCAGGTACTTCCACGTAAAAGGAAGTCATCATCTATGTCCACAGAACAATTAGGATGCAGGTTATCTTCTTATATACTCTAACGGAAAACCTAGCCATCTAAATCTAAAAATTTACTACTTTTCAATTTCCCAAGGATATAATAGGAAACTAAAAAAGATATGGGAGTTAAGGTTGTTCATTAATTCCATGAAACTCTATATGCATACCAGAAATTGGGTCTATTGTCTTCCATTTCTCACTGGCATATCATACTTGTTCATATGTATTTCTACATAGCACATCTGAAACCGCATTGACCTTCCTAGGTGTATAGGTATGACCAAAATCAAAGGATTTTACACACTCAACACATTTTCACTATCTACTGCTCATGTTACTCTATGAAAAGATATAATAGAGGCTCTCGTGGTCCCTGTACCACAAAAAGTGCATGCATATCAGAAAATTTATCCATTTAATATAAAGAATGGACAAAATATTCTAGCTTAAGGTCATGTGATGGTAGTTTCTCTCTTGAGGTCTCAACTAACTAGATCCCTATGAAACAACACTATATTTTTGGATTAACATTTCTCCTAGGACATTGCTTGATGAATAACCAATGATGGTAAAACTTATACATGGCACTATAAGTGTCAGAATAGGTTCTGATACATGTATCCCTACAAAATCTTCAATGAATTTCCCACATGCTTCTAACCATATTTAGTAGACAAAATTCTTTATAAGATAAGTAACAACTGATGCAAGATACAAGAAGTATTGTATGAAGCACTTGTAATATCTTTCCAGCCCTATGAAACTCCATATGTCAAACTCATACATTGGATGCTCCTAGGAAACAACAACAGTAACCATTTATGGTCAATAGATAATCCTAATTATGATTTAATATGAAACAATAGGTTTACATTATCTATCTAAAATTGAAATTATAATGCTTATCATAAAGATTATGCTCTCTTGGAATACTCAAAACGATCTCATTTAGTTAGGAATGGTCTCTATGAGAGTGAGATTACACCATGATATACTCTGCAATGACCACAAAAAAGAGTGAATATATGGAAGGAATACCCATTTAATCAGATCCCTAAAAATGATATCCATATTTGTAATACTGAACAATATAACAAGGTACTCATACAAACCATAACATATATGGAATTTTTTACGATGTATTTTTGATGGCCTGACATGCACCTTATTATTACTTGATCATTGGTTGATCTTTAATAAGACCTTTTCTCTTTAGAGATGGTCAAAGATATCATATATCTGAGGAATTTGATATTAGTTCATGGAATTAATCTTGTTCAACCATTTTTAATCCATCCATTGATATAAGATTCCATCCTCCTTCTTGGAGAAATGCATGTGTGAACCCCAAGAGGATATAATGGGTCATATAAAACCATTGTCCTATATATCCCCTATCTCCCGATTCAGATCCTAAAGCAATTTTGGTTCCACCCTATATTGAGAAATTAACATTATAGCTAATCCTAGAACAAGCTTGATTATAAATTCAACCTCTCTCTCTATAGGTAATCCAAAAAAAATGGGGAATACATCCCTGAAATGATCCATTACTAGATCTATATAAATTTGTAATAATTCTAAATCCTTAGATAAGTTATTTTCAAATTGGGTGGTCACTTCAACTAGGCCAATATTCTCTTTTCCTACTCCACTAGCCTGGATATCCCAGTAACCCTTATATAGATAATTTCTTCCCTTTGGTTATGTTAATGATACCATACAATGATATTAGTCTACACAAGAATAATGATGAAAAATCTAGTCTATCCTGAGTATGATGTCAAAACATGTCATCTCATGAGAAAAAAGGATCCATATGAAAGGGTAACTGCCCATCTCATTGAGACAATCCTTACATTGGATTATTAAATCTGTTCGTACCCCTATTTGTGTGTCTAGGGTCATTATAACTTAGTGAAACTATATCTATAGAATGAGAATTTCAATGATATATTAAAACATAAAATCATTTTATTCACCTATATCAAATTCAGATGATACTATATTATAGGCTACTAGAAAATTACAACATTTGATAGATGGTCATCTGGCCCGATCCTCATGTATTGGTTGTAGTTCATGAAATTGACCTGATCCATGACCCTATGATACAAATACAATACCATGATCAATACTTATTTGTTAGTGCCTCTTGTTATCAAGGGATTGGATACCATAACCAAGAACACCTCCTCTTCAAGGGATATCAATGCTATACCAATTACCCACATGATGTGGCATAAAATAACTCATTTCTGATGTTAAAGTGAGTTGAATTGTTTTCCACTCGAAGTAGGGGAATGTTCCTATAGAAACGCTAGAGATTCCTCATACGATCGCATTCTTGGAAATCCATTTGGTCACTATCACATTGAGGTTGTTTGTTCCCCCATCGTATACACTGATGAAACACCATGAATTTATCAAAACAGGAGAATTGGTAGTCATTTCCCAAATGGGAGACATAGACGGAATGTTTCCTACCACTAGAAGAACTACTGGCCTACGTCAGCATTGGTCCTTTATGCATGGTATTATTTCCATCCTTCATGTAGTGCTTAGGGGTATGATCCTGGTGTACTATTATAGAATAGGTAGACAGGAGAATGACATTGTATATCATATGGATGAAATTCTATAGCCCATCCTTGAAACCTATAGTGCATGAATTCTCATCACTTGCGAGAAGTAGTGTGAACCACTTCCACTCTATGAAACACACATAATACTCCATGATTGAAACAGATATCTAATCAAGGTGCATGAACTATCTATCTATATCATCTCTCAGTGTTATAAGAATGAACTAATCATATAATTCAGTTTGTAAATCATCCCTTAACTTGAACTGATGACAACCAACAAGGGTAATCACATCCCACTAACGCTTGGCTGAATCCCAGTGCATGTATGTCACAATGTTGACTCTTCACTATATATGTGATTCTAGATGTTCAGGGATAGGAATGGTATATTCATGTCAAGACTCGGTTGTATGTGGACCTCCATTATCTGAAATGGTTGAAGGATGCTTCTACTAAAACTCATGATTCAGATCAATAATTGTAGATGAAAGCCATGAAGCACTATGAATGGAATGAATTAGACATTTGAAACAATCACGAATTTGGGAATTAGTTCCCAAATTTGGTAAATTCTGTTTTGTTGAAATTTCACTCATTAAGGTATTACTGGTAGAACATGGCCCACCACGTTAGAATCATGGTCGTCACCACCCTCCTACAATACGATACGAGGACTTCGTGGTGGAATTTTTCTACAATAGTCATGACCACACCTTAGAACAATCTTTAGTAAAAAGATAACATCAGTAGATAATTTTGAACATAAGAAAACACACTGACCAAGGAATAATACATTGACTACCCACTTAGACATATAGTTATTAGTAAGTTTTCAAGTGTCTGATTCATTAAAATTTACATTTAATTTCTATGTTCACTCATTAACCTTAAAAAACATGACAAGGACTAACAATGATGTGCAACCAATTCATTTTAGATGTCATTATTTAAATTTTAATGGATAATAATTTATAGTGAATCCATTCCAAAATACCTATCACTAGAAATAACACCCATTTATTTATAGCATAATGGCTACAATCGTTATATTACATATACCAACCCATGAGGGCATGTACACCTCATCTGTTGTGTCACACAACCACTCAATTGTAACCAAGAGTAATAAAAGGCTATGCTAACTAACACATCATAACTCATCAGTCATAGGCATATCAAGAAATGAAGAGTAGGTAAATGAACATATATAGAATGGAAATATGCATGACATTTCAATTATATGTTCCTATTATGATGCGTGTAACCATACTCCTTTCCCTCATATCATTGGGAAATGGATGAAATAAACTCTTAAAATAGATTAATAATATAAAACACCACACATTGTCTATATCACATAATTTTGAAATAATATCAACTGTTGTATGCAAAATCATAAAAAAAATAATTTAAGAAACATGGTTTTTACCCTGATAATGGGTTCACGACGCCGAATCACAGTGTAGGAGAAAGTCAAAAACATTCCTAATATCCACTCTATTTTCTATAACATTTTATGAAAGAATAGAAACCATATTTGATACCACATTATGTTGTCCTATAACCGGATTGCACACAATGAGTTATTCAAGCCAAGTGGTACACATGGCCTCAAGCGCATACCCACAAACATCAATGGCATCCGACTAGGAACGAGGACCTAGGGTGTGTTATTTTGGAGAGAATATTCCATAATTAAAAAAGTGTAGTGCATCAGATGATAGTAAGAATACCTAAATAGGAGGAATAATATAAGTAAATAGAAGGCATAATGGAAAAATATAGAAAATTTAATCATCACTTAAATAACTAGAATACAATTCCACAACAAATGATATGTTGTGTCACTCAAAAATCGGAAAACATGGATTTAACATAGTAGGCGTGACATGTTCTATATAAGTATATTTAAATAAATGACTATTCCAAGTATATTGAACACTCACTTGATCACCTTTTATCAATATCCATAGTATATAGCAAGCAATCAAGTGTTTGAATCCATTTTCGTTCGTTTTTAACCCATGAAACCATATAATCTACCACGGGTACCAAAAATTTTGCAGAGAGGGAGTGAGATAAATCTCACTGGGACACCACCAGTAGTTTCTAAAACATATGTTATGTGTAATAGAAATGTAATAGTGTGATTTCATACATGTATAATGTAACTCAGTACAATGTAACTAAATACCCTAGAAACTGCGTCACCCTCAGGAAGAATCTGAACATAAAAAGTTCATTAGTAGAATAATTCCACTTCATAAATATGTCACATGTTACAACAATGAAGGGTACGTGTTCTGACAAGGATAAATTTAAGTACATTTAATAATGACTTCATATGGTAATAAACAATGTTAAGTATACCATAAGGGACATTAACTCAATTATAACTATAACCACGAAGGGGATAAGAGTTTAATCCAGGAAGAATAGTCCAATACATTACAATATGTGGTGTCTACCAAATCCAAGGTGATCAGAGAAGGTAATACAAGGGTAAAAATAGAAATAGCCCTATGGATATAACAATGGCACCTACATTTCAATTTTTGATCCATATTGGGTATCTAAGGAATGTTTTAATGAAATTGAAGGGATATTATAATGTCATACTGTGCATCCAAAAAATGGACAAGGATTGGGATCTAGTTGTTTCTCAAACTAAGAAAGTTATATCCTTGAATTAGAATGGGGTACCCAAGGGATCATATAATTCCCTGATAAGAATCCAATGCAAGATTAAGTCAGAAATTATTATTTATGAATTCAGGTAATATTTCATTTGATTCATTCCTTGCCACTCATTATTGTGATAAGGTATGGTATAATGAAACCATTGGTTCAAGCCTTTCTTTTTATTAGTGTGATAATTTCAACAAACATGAAACCAATCATTCAATTCTATGTAATGAATATTAAATAAATATGGTTTATTTAGCTACCATCCATTAATGTGATAAAGGGTTATATAGACATTCAACCTATCAATCATTCACATTTAATTCATTTAAGTTATAAAATAAATATACATGGAAATTTCTATTTCATATATAATTAATTATTGAATCATTTTCCTTTGGTGGCTCAAGAAGTTAGCACACATCATACAATCCATTATTCATTCCTCATAAGAAACAATAAATTTATTATTGAAATTATTAACCTAAGGATGTTCATGCTAATGAACACCTGAATAGTTGCTCAAATGTGTAAAATCCCTAAACAACATTTATGACAACAAATCATACAGGGGATGAATGGATTTGTGGGAATAACCACTAAAACATAATGAAATATTTTGAAATATCATAACCATATGGTTCTAATTACTATAATCATGGAATATAAATTCCATAAATGACAACCAATTTAAATTCTTGTCCCCACATAGAAAATCCAAAATCAATGAACTTTTGGGTTGAGTTATAGTGCACCAAAAATTGGTTTTATGAAACCTATCATCTATTATAGTCCCTTGAATTGTCTTGGATCTAAGTAAATATAAAAAATGAAATAATTATCATACGTTGATAACTCGACAGAGAGCTAGATAAAAATAGAATGACTAATTTTGACTCAAGTACTTGTTGTTCTACATCCAACATGATGAACGAAAGCTCAATCTGATCCCAGACAGAGGAGTTATTTGAATCCTAAGCATTGGACATTAAAAAGATACAATTTTAAAGAAAATGGTATAATACTACTAGTTCTGGTTTTAGGGTCTAGTAGGTGGCCTAATAGGTCAATAAGAAAAAAATTGTCATTTTACCTAGAAAATTGCATGAACAAGGTTTGTTCACATGGTTGGACAAACCGTGTTCAACCCGTATGATTAATTATGGGTATAGATTCACATTTAACGGTTAGGCCTCATGATCATGTATAAAAGTGTGAAGGGGTTTTGTCTAGAAATATCAATCTAAATGTTTATCCAAACTATGCACCAACCATGCACTAACCGTGAGGCCAATCCAGTTTACCCAAAAAGTTGTGTTTCAGGCTCTGAATATGCATCAAACACCCAAGAGTCCATTACTAACTCAGAGTGAATCCAAAAGAGTTCCAAAATAATGATTTACACAAAAATAATAATGTCTCTATTCTAATGTGAAAAATCGTGTTCATACACTTGCACATCTATATGAGGAGTTCTAGTTCTTTGGTAATGAACCTAGATAGATCAATTCATTGTTTTGTAGAATGTCATTATTTAAAAAATACCATGATAATGAATTGCTGACCAGTTATAGAAATTAATATTTTACATGAAATCTTTAGGGTATAAAAATTCATTAATAATATTTATTTACAATCTATGTATAGACCAAATCGTGTTTTGGAGGAGGATATTCAAAAACCTGACTTTTGCAGTCATTATATTTTTATGAGACTGTTTTTATTCAATATTGACCAACTAATTCACTATAATTGTATCTATAATTTATGAATCAAATATTTTAATCATATCATGAATTTATTTTGGTGATTTAAATTTAGGAAATTATTTTTTATTGAAGGATTAAAGTCCATCTGTCATAATATATTTCCATAGTGTTTGGTATTTTTTAGGACTATAGCCTTTGTAATAACCATTAAATGTGTGATTTATTTGTACCTGATGTACATTTCCATGGAAAAATTATTATAAAATGTGAATCCTTTATAGATTTAGAACACGATGTATCCATTATCCCATGAAACCCACCAGTGAATGAATTTTAGATACAAGGATTCCTCTTCATAATAGTATGTTACACACTATTTTCCCTTTATTTTTCATTTCATTTCTCATCAGTAACATCTTGGACAATGAAAAATTTTCTTTTGCATTGAAATAATTAGTTACATAACACTTTTACAATGATTATGGATTACCTTACATAAGAAACCATCCTTATAATGATGCAATTTTTACAATGCTATCTAGATTTAAACCATGCATGTATTTCAGAAATGTGATGTGTCCCTCGACATGATGATCAAGTTTTATTTCATTGATCAATATATATATATATAAGTTCATGAGAATTATTTAAAAACACATTATTTTTAGATTGATTTGGATGTTCAAACCTCTATAACAAATATTCATTGTGTTTGTATTGATAAATTCAAAGTTTTCACATTCCAAAAAATCATTAAACACATTTTATTATTATTATATTATAATACATTATAGCGATAAATAGTTGAATAATTTTAATGTTTTGACACTGAAATTATGTACATTGGGGGAAACAATAATTATATAGCTAATACAATTATTATGAAATCTTATAGTCTTATCACTAAAAACTGCATTATATCTATGTTAATTGATGTTATCCCTGGATGATATGCTTCTAGATTTAATATAATAAGGTTAAAATATGATTTTCTATTCATTTAGTAGTTTTTTTATTTGGATGATTTGGTAAATAATTCATAGACATCCAAACATGAATGACTAATGATGCTATCAAAAATAAATTATCGGGAAATAATTGAAGTATGGATGCGAGATATTAATTTTTTATTTTGTTTTAGATATCAGATTATGGTTCATAAAAAATATCCAGAAATAAATATACATATTTTATTACATGCTATTATATTAATGTTGAAATTTTTATTAAATATAAGGAAACGATATCAAACTTTTTTTCTGGGTGAATGAAAATAATGGAGGAGAATTCATTCTCAAGTTTGGTCACTATTAAATATATGGAAGAATACCACTAATGAATATCTATTATGTTTCATTGATTTCATATTAAAATGTGTAAATATTAATAGATTTTTATTTTTGATTTCAGTTTTCTAAAAATAATTATTCAGAATCATGGTGCCATATGGATGACTATATGATGAGATAAGATGTTTTCTTACAACATTACTATATATGAAACCAATGTAGTGTATGAATTTTAAAAAAAAAATTAATGATTTTATAAAGATTATTTTTATTCCAGTATTAGTTATACATATCATGATCATATGTTTACATCTTGTTTTAAGAAGACCTTGTATTAATACATCGTATCCTTTTTCATAATGATCCCAATTTGTGAACTTCAAATTTATATAAAATACGAGCAGATGATCCAAAAATTGTAAGAAAGTTTTAGATAATGTATGGTGGGTTTTTATTTATCATGGTTGTATTATATATTTTTAGTGGATATAATATAAAATTAAATTTACTACACAATTTTATATATGGATCCCTGAAAATATTTTTCTAGTCATTCACGTCTTTAGACCCTATATAAAAAATGCGGGAAATTTCAAATATTGATCCTCGACTATTTTATGGGATGAAGAATATGATTTATATGATTATAAATAGGATAGGGATATATCAGTGTTACCAGAAATATAATGTGGATAATCATTGGCCGATATTATCCATTTATGTGGGTTGTCATGTTTTCTTGAGAATCACCCAAAGGATATAACATAAATATTTTTTAATGAAAATAAATTCATATCTCTAAAGACTTGGTCCTGTTCAAGATTCGTGAAATAATTATTGAATCGGATTGACGGAAGGTATTTAAATATATATATAATTAATAAGAACTATTTGTTTTATATAATTAATTTTTCTAACTCCCATCAATAATAATACCATGTGATTCTATGGGAACACATTGATCTTGGTCTAGAGACTACCTCATTTCGTGTTTCTATATGAATAATATATATATTAGAGAATCTTTTTTAGGGGATGTAAATAAATTTTTAGACATTTTATGGAATCATTATATAATACATATTGAAATGTGATATTGTTTTAAATATGAACTAGAGAGATAGCATGAAACCTTCAAAAGAAGATCCATTCTTCCACATTCTGTGGAACTAATTATCAATTCTACGGTGAATGAGAAACACAAATTTTTAGGTAAATTGAACTTATATTAATTATTATTAACATATATAATATGTGTAATGAGTATTGATTGTTTTTAGTCAGTATTGATGTTTTTGGTTGTTTTGAATTTAATTTTGGATTGAAAATTGTTTCTGGAATCTATAAACTATCTACAAGAAACCATGTCGGGTGATTCTAGGATTTTCAATATGTAAATTTTTATTGATAATGGATTGAAAAATAAATGTTCTTATAGATTTAAATTGTATATATAGTGTTGGATGATGATTCATGGTTAATGCATGGTATGTGAAATTGTGTGATCAAACCGTGTGAGCATGTGTTATTGAGTATATATCACCACATGATTGGCTATCATTTTATCAAATACATTCTTCAAAAAACTATAGATATTGATTTATGTTTTCAAATATAACATGTGACGTGACGTTAGAAATCTAAAAATTTGACATCAACATTGATTATGCACATAGAACCCACATTTTTAATTGTTATATTAGACTCTAAAAATCTTCTCCTTTTCTATGGTACGTTTTTTATTCATATTTTTAGGGAAGAGTAATTAGATTAATAATTAATGATAGAGATATTGAATCAATGTTATGTCCTATTTTTGTATAATTCTTCATAGGTATATGGATTTTATTTTAATTATACCATTACAAAAGTATTTTATAGAGATAATTACGATAATGTATGTGTTACTTTTGAGAACATTTCAGGAACCATTAATTAATATATTCTCAAGCCCATATATAATGGCATTGATTGAAGTTCCTCAATTTATTTATATTGTGTATGTTATCTGCATTCCCTCACAATATAATCATACAATAATTTGACTGGTTCATGATTAAAATCCACTAAATAATATTTTGTGGTGAAATATCTTTATTTTAAACCTAAACCCATTTTTCTAATGATTCTAAATTGATGTTTGATAAAATTATTAATTAAAATAGATTTAAAAAGAGAACATATATATTTGATCAGTTGATGTGATAAATTGGAATACATTTCTATGTTCATTCATGTGAATATATAATTAATCAAGGATGGAATGTACATCGTCAATAAGGAAAACCTGAGATATGCCATGTTTAGGATTTCCATTATTAAATTGGATGACCAAAAAAATACATGGGGAATGGATGAATCCCCAGTTTTGAGTTTAGGGAAGAATATATATTCATTTAGAAATGTGTGTGTATGTTTCATGTGAAAATGGGACTATTAATCTAATTTTTAATAAATCCCAAAAAATGATTTTTTATTTTTTTGACATTCTTTGATCATATCTATCACATTATATTAAAATATTTATCTACATTTCAATTTATATTTAAAAAATTTAAAAAATATTATTATACTAGTCTATATGATTAAATTCTTTTAGGAAATACCTATTTGGTATATGATCTCCCTCTGATTTTGATGTTTGAAACATTTTCAGATATGACATATAAGGAAATGAATAAATGAAACGTAACGCATTTTTCCAGTTTTTCATCTTGATTCTTCCTCATTAACTATTGTTCAGATTGTGGATATATCTCTTGATGTTATTTGAGTGTTTCATATTTGATGTCAATATTTATTGATTTATTTTGGTTTCATGATTTATTTTAATACTTTTTCACTATAAGACTGCTGTTATTTTATATATATATTACTAAATGAGTAGTATTGTTTTAAAAAAAATCAACTTATATATAGTATAATTTTTATGTTTCGACCAATTTTGTTATTCATTGAAAACCATCCCAAAACATTTTATTAATCCATTTTCAATTATTTATAGCCTCTATTTATTGGGGGGAATTCACCTAATGTAATTGGAACCTTCTTTTATTCCTAATCCAATGATTGAAGAATGAGTTGTTATGTGTTTCCACATTAGAAGAATTATTTTTATTTCTTTATATTTGTGTTATTATTTTCATTTTAGATATAATTTTATGAACATTGGTATTAATCTTCCAATTTATATTGTATTATTTATATTTGGACGAAGGTAATTCATTGGGACTCACATGATTATTTATTCCTCAATATAAAGGTTCTAGAATATCATTCATAACTTCTTAATATAGTTCATTCATCTTATCCTCATATTATATCTTCTCTAAATTATATCCTAGATAAACAATAATTTATTTTAGATAATCATTAATATTAGTAATTTAGTTTTAAAAATTGAATGTACATATTTTCTATTTTTTCTTTTTCCCATCAATATATTTATCCAATATGTTTTATACGATTTCCTTCATTATTATCAGGTACCCAAAAATGTAAATTTCTTCTATTTCATATATATTTTCAATATTATTTGAGAAAAAATATTATTTTCGATAAAGGATTAATCATTATTTCACATTATACATTGATGATTATTGATGTTATTCATAAATTTCAAACCCATGGAATGAATAATTACCATTTCAACAATACCAAAAGGTATCAAGGTTATTTTTTTATCAATTGAAATTTAAAATATTTTTTTTATATCTGCACATATTCTAGATATATGTTGTTGGAAATTATACATGACAGTACACATCAAACCCATAATTTATAATAAATTATGTTGGATATAATAATTTATAATATTCAAATGTATATGAAATATCACATTTAAAGCTATGATTTAAATATTATCTAAAAAAAGAAATTAAATATTATCCTTTATTCTTCAATATTGTGTAAGTCTTTATACATTGAATGAAATGATAAATGATCATAAATAATTAAATTAAGACCTATTTTTTTGTATTGTTTTTTGTGTTATAGTATTGGGTCTGATAATCCCTAGAATTGTACATTATTGATTGGTTAAAATATATTATCATGTTAATAAATTTTATTTCAAAAGATCCTGATTATTAACTTTAAACTGATAAAAATATTATTTTATTAAGTATCACTATTTGACTAATTTTTTCTACCATATTACATCTCTATGAAATTTTTGTTATTGAGATATATATTACAAGTAAAATATTTATATCATTCTCTATAAATAACAACATTTATTATTTTGGAATGAAACATGTTTTTGTTGCTCTAATTTATCGTATAAATTGTGCGGATGCTACTATCATAGTATTAGTTGAGTTATTATGAATAAATGTATTAAATTTTTTAACTATATATTATTTTATCAAATAGTATATATATATATATATATTTAAGAGTATTGAAATTAAATATGAGGATTTTAGTATCAAATTAATTTATCTCAAACATTTTAATTCATTAGTGGTAATCCACATTTAGGATGTTGTACATAAAAAAATTATTTATTATAAAGTATATTTCATTAATAATTTTCTAATTCAATAACTTATTAGATAATTATTCTTTTGAATCATAACAATTTTGATCAAAAAAATAATTATAAACATAACATATTTGATTCCACTACTTGTAGTATTCTTATAGGGGTTCCAAATCAATATTTTGAAAAATATTCCATCCAAAAAACATTTAATTATTATATTTTATTTGAACATTGTTATTCATATAACTATTACACCAAAAATGGAACATCCCTTTAATAAGAATACATTATAATTTATCATATGTTATTCTTAAAATGTTTTTCTTTTTTATGTTGTTTTTTAAAATTTCCTAATGTCTAATGAATCAAAATGTGATTTTTTTATTAAACATATATATTTACAACGTGATTTTAAATATATTATAAAGGATATAAATTAATTATAAATAAATTTTGGAATTTTTTCAATCTATATATATATATTTCAGTTGGGTTTTCATTTCTTTAATATTTCATGGACTTTTAAAGGAAATAGAAATAAATTGAGATTCACTTCATATATGAAAAATATTTCATAAAAAATTATTTAAATTTCATAGAATTTTGAATATAATTTTTCAAGTTCCAATAATTTATGACATCTGACATACCTAGTATTTAAATTTATTTTATAAATAATGGGATAGATTATAACAATATTATCTATATTTTTATTATAAATAAAACTACATTTCATTCCATCGATTGATGGTTCTCGGTAATCAATTAGGTTTTATAGATTATTATTTTGTAATTATTCTTTTCTAAATAAATCATGGTTGGGTGCATAACCATTTTAAATGCGTATTCAATATCCTATTTTTTATAAAAATTACTCTTAATGAAATGATAATCTCTTCTTAATGTGTGGTATTCTCATACACTGATATATATGGAATTACTAAAATTATACGAAATTGGTGTGAATAAATTTTAAAAATTTCACTAAATTCCTTTGTAACTCATAGTTGTGATATGTCATGTTTCCAATACAATGAGAATAAAGATCCATATTACTCAAATATTTTTTGATATATTAAGTATAGATAGTGATATTGTAAAATATAATGATCATGGGAAGAAAATTGTGTCATGTATGAAACTCAAATATTTTGATGAATTGTGTTACATTGTACTTAATTGTTCAATTATTATGTTAATGAATGATCAATAGTATACTAATGATTTAGGTGTATAATTTTAAAAACAATTTGTATTAATATATATTTTCTCAAATGTATTTTTAGAATATAAATCACTGAATAACTCTATAACGAAAAAAATGAAGATAATAAAATTCCTAGCTCACAGTTGATGTTTAATATAATACCTGGATTTTTATTATTTTATCCAATAAAATATGGAAATATTTTTCATGTTTAAATGTATGGATGAAAGGGTCCTTGAACCACATACAATAGTATCAATGAATTGTT
Organism: Viscum album; assembly: GCA_963277665.1. Lineage (NCBI taxonomy): Eukaryota > Viridiplantae > Streptophyta > Magnoliopsida > Santalales > Viscaceae > Viscum > Viscum album. The sequence continues at coordinate 142,363,909 of OY728133.1, read as the reverse complement.
CTACAAGAATAAAGATGTTAAAGAGAAAATTATAAAAAAAATCATGAAGAATGACTAAAAATAAATTCTTGATTATGAAAATGAAATTATTGATATGATATTCATTAATTTTAAAATAGAAACATATAGGCAGAAGCATATTTTCATCCAAATACTCAAACACATAATATCCACAGACTATATGTTTCTCAAAAGACACACCTTAAAACTCAATAAATATAATATTATATATATATAATCTAATTTCATTATTCTATATTATCAATATAGGTTCCCCACACATTCTTTTGAAGAAAATATCCCATTTAAGATTCTCCATATTTTGGCAAAATACAACCACATCATCCATATTTTTGTTATAACTAAAATTTTAATTTTTTATCAAACAATATTCCATTATATAATGATATACCATTGATAACAATGATTTATGCTCTTACTCAGGTACTACATATTATCCATACCGCACATTATCAACCATAAAATAATATTCATTACAATCTTACTTTCCATAAAAAATAATATCCCAATTTTCCATTAAATAAAAGACTAAAAAACATTATAAATTTATAATATAGATGAAAAAACATTTTAAATGAGATTTATTAGTTTTTATTTTTATTTAAACCAAAACACTAGAAACACACCATTTGAATTGGATTTATCAATAGTTCTTAGATAAAATAAATGTCTGTGTTGATTAACAGCATGTGCACTAAAAGTTGAAAAGTAATAATCATTTCAAATATTCTAATTCTATAATACGTAATAGTGAAACTTCCATATATTTTGTTATAGATTAATACAATGATATATCCCCATTAAAATTTCATTTCCAGGAATCATTAATTCGTTGTTAATTTAATCAATCAGTACAGTCTATAAACATCTATTATTCTATTAATTTAATTCTAAAAAACCATATACCGTGTCCATCAAGAAATTTAGGAAACTACATCTCCTAATGAAAAATAATTAAACCCAAATTTCAAATAAAATAAAAAATTTATCATATAAATGACTTTATTAGAAAAATAAAAAGTTATCCCCTTTTTATATGGACATAATTCAATATAAATTAACAGTAAAAATATCAACAATAACCATCATAATTTTCATTTTCTGGCTCACCATTTCATTTTAATTACTAAATTTATTATTGTGTTATTTTTTTTGAATTAATTCATCATTATTTCTAAATATTCATCAAGTAGTATCACATATATCTAAATACAATATTTCATTATCATTTAAAAAATAAACTCAAGAAAAACAATTCTAATTTTATTATCCTTTTTTTTTAAAATGAAAAGGTTCTGTATAAAGTTGTTAATAGTTAATTCTCAATGAAACCAAATAATAATTAATTAGATATATGTCTATGTGTACATGAATGTTATATAAATAAAGATATATTACCTCATAAATCAAGATACCTATAATTAATATTTCTATATGATATCATCTTGTAAATCATTGTATAATAATAACTTAATTTTTTAAAAAAAAAATCTATACTCATCTCGATAAGAATAATTTAAATATTAATATAAAATATTGTTCCCTATTTAATGATAATATGACACAATATTTAAAAACACAAAAAAGAGTCAATTAATTTCTCAATGATCGACCTCAATGATATTATGAAATGATTTTGGGACCTATTTGATATCACATTTTATCAGAAATAAAATTTTGGATATTTATTTATAGAATATTAAAAATTTACGAATTAAAATAAAATATTCCATATTCAATGTTCCTTTTTAATCCACCACATCCATGAAATAATATTTAATATAAAAATTATTTTCTCTAGATTTTTTTATATTTAATTATAAATATATATTCATTTTATTTTTAATGGCAATAACAGAAATATAGTTCTTAACCACATTTTATTGAAATATAGTTGAGGTGGTAAATTTTCGTCCAATTTTCACCAGGAGGTGTTGGTTACCACTCCATTCCCATCATTATCATTATAGAGAGAGAGATCATTCTACACATCCTCCAAATGATCCATCACACTATTTTATTTTGGTCTCTAACAGTTTTTTTTTGTGGACATTTCCTGGTCCTTCTATAAGAACAAAGGAACCAAACATTTTTTATGGCCCACCTAATCTTTCTATTTCAACTACAGAGTTTATATAATCTTAAAACATCTTGAATCCATCATTTATTAACATAATTTAGATAGAATAATCCTTTTATAGACTCTTTAAATATGATCATTTTCATATCATATAGTTCACAAGAATGGGGGACAGTTGGACATATAGAAAATAATCATATTATGAATATTTTCTTTCTGTTGATGTTTTCAACAATTTCTCTTTTAGATCTACTAAAAAATACATAAGGTAATATTTCTACCAATATCAGTGGTCTAGTGATTTCCACTTGAAATGACATGCTCATAATTCAATTATGGGTATATGTTTCTCATTACTACCACTACCTTTCCAAAATACCTATATTATCTGTATTCATTGAAATTTAGTAGACATATATTAATTTTTTTGGAATTTGAAAAAACTCTATTTGGATAATGATATCCCCATGTATTTTTTAATTCGATGTCTCCACACCACAACTATTTTTTGTTTGGATCATAACTAGGTATGAAAATCATTGTAAATAATAATTTGTATTTACGTAGTTGGTGGTTGATTCCTCGTCTTTTAAAATTTTAGAAAATTTATTTCATATTTTATTCCTTGTTATAGGAACCATCATGTGGTTCTTGACTCATCAAATTGATAATAATTAGTCAATAAGGATTACACTACCAAGGTAGTAGTCTAGCTAGGTAATATTGAAATAACACATGGTAATCCCACCTATAAATTGTATATGAGCATTAATAATTATAGTATGGATATGGATATCTATGAATTTTTTGTCATTATTTTGTTTCATATAGGTATAGAGTCAATTCTATGCCTCGGTTACTGGAGATTAAGAGGGTGCACGCAATAGATACTTTTGATTAATGATTTTTCCAACCTGATGCTCTTCTTAAGAAGATGTTGTGTGACTTCGAAAATAGATAACACGTGAGGGGTTGATACAAGTTTCATCTTATAGTTAATCAATAGTGGGAGTCAAGTAAGTATTCTTAAAATAATGAACAAGCATTGAATCCTATCATTCAATCAATGAAAGAAATGAAGGATGAGGATTTCTAGATTAATTCCTCAATAGAAGATGATTATAGGTGAAACACCCCAATTTTTAAAAAAAAAAATTTAAATTCATGAAACACTAAATCTCTATATAATGAAAAAATTTAAGTAGATATATATATGTAAGACATTAAATTTAATTTTTTCGCTTCTGTGATTTGAAATTTTATATATGGACAAATACGATTACAATTAGTAGGTTAGTAAGAATCTGATAAGAAAAAATTTATTTTTTTGAATAGTAACAAACCCTGATAAATTGTAACCATCTCAAATGAAATGAAATATAAACCTTTAAATTGAAAATAAGCTAAATTAATATTAACCTGGCCAATTAATGAATAATCAAAGGAATATTAGTAGTGAAATTATGATCATTGTATAAGTATTTTTATCTATATAAGTCATAAAATTTAATTCCAAATTTATTATTAATTTAATAATTAATTTTTATGAGACACAATAATTCATCATAAATTTAATATTTTATGATTAATTATGTAATTTTTATGAGACCGTGATTAATTTTACAAGGGTTTATAAAATTAGTTATAGTATTAAAATAGCAATTTTTTGAATAACAATATTTCTAATTTTAAATTTAAATTTCTCATATTTAGAAAATTATTTAATTAAAATGAATTCAATTTTTAAAGTATACAGATTGAAAAAACAATTGGGGAGTTTTTTGGAATTAACTAAAATACCTGAATTCTTGGGGAATAGTGAAACTAGATAATTAATTATAGAAGCTAAATAAATGAATTTACGCATCATGATAGAGTCATTGATGATGTAAATTGACATTTGTTTGAACTAAAATTCACTTATTAATATTTTTGATCAAAAAAACATACATTATTTCTTGTCTTCAGAAAAATAATAAAATATTGATTAAAAAAATGGGAGACCCCCTCCTCTCCCAGACTATAAATATCACACTCACACCATATTCCTCTCAAACATATCATGATTTGATCATTTTCTAAATTATTCCCAATACCATTCGAAAGGATATTCCCCACGTCCATGGAATTGGGGCCCACAAAATGGCCAATCCGAATATTCTAAAGAGGATCTCAAGTAGAAGAGGTCAAGAGGTATAAATGATCTCTTTTTTTCTTTGAATTTACTTTCAATTCTTTTTCATTTATTATACTCTATTCACCAACCCAAATACAATAAATATTAATGAAAACGTATCTTATATAGAGTATAATTTAATCATGTTAATTAATAAATTAAATATCTTAATTCTTCTCCTCTCACTCTTATTAAAAAATTAATAACATTGTCTATGATGTGTCAATTTACCGACATCATTGACAATATGATTCCAGTTTCATAAATTCCACTAAACATAGTTATAATTATAATTTAATGGCGGAAAAAATATAAGTTGAATGATATAAACTCTTTTATGTTTCTTAACTAACATATATACATTATATTATCTTATATAACAAAACTACTTCATGATTATCGAAAAACCTCTTAAATGGTCTAAATGGATATCGGTAATGATTTATCTAAAAATTCAACTTAATAATATACACCCAAAATTATGTATGGAATTATTTAATATTTTGGAAACATATTAATAAACTTTCATTACACTTTAAGAGTTTTACATTGATTCGATAAGAATATGATTTACCAACAAATTATGGAAGCCATTTAAAAAATGCACCCGAAACAATGGAAATAGAAAAGAATTATTAATATATGGGTGGAATGATGTTATTAAATCAAAATATAATGTATTATAGAAAATAATTTCTTTATTTAATATATTAGTATCACACTTTTAACCCTTATACATGAGGATTAAACATATTTTAATTACGATCATCTTGAGATATGGAATTCTTAACACAATTTCAATTATATTGGTTGACCTTCTAAATCATTGAATATTTTGTAAAATGGATACATGTGTGTTGAAATTTTTTTATATTAAGCATTATTTTGTGTTTTTATAATGTATCAAACTATTACTATTTTTATATTAATTATCAAATCAATTATATTGAATTTTTAATGGAATTTTAAATAAATTACCTCTTTAAAAATTATACATTTCACAATTCAAAAGTAATGTTTTTATGAAAATATTCGTGTTTTATGATTATTTTATGGTTCATTGGCATTGTAAATGATTAAGGGTGGTTCTTATATCAATAAGTCCCCATTAATTAAATTTTACATAAATAGAGTTATTTTGACAATTATAATTTAACTCATATTGAGGATCTTTTCAGGTTTTGTGGTTTATTGAATTTGGACATAAGTCATACATATCTAATTGATTTTTAAAATTTAGAAACATAAAATCCCTCTCCAATGTTGTAATATAAAAAAAATAAACATGGTCCTTCGATTTTTAAATAGAATGTATTTTCCTTGATCCCATTCTTGACACTATTCCTCTTTCAATCGAGTGAGATATATTTCCGATCATGGTATGATCATAAGAAGCTCATAAAGGGATAAAAAAGTATGGAAAACCATTATTATTAGGATAACATGAAAACCACACAATAATTATTCTAAATAAATACTTTTTATCTTTAAGAAATAGTAAATATAACTAACTATATATTTGTTCATTGCTTATCCTTTTTTATCCAATGATTTAAGTAAACCCATAGAACGATTCGTATGACACAAAAAACGGTATCTTGGGAATTAAAAATAATTAAATGAAATAACCATATATCAGACATAATCACATACAACTAAATATAATATTCGTACGACCAAATTCTATTCATAATGAATTAAAGCGTATAACATTACCACCCATCCAATATTTATCACAAAACCACGCATATTTGGTTTATCCCATAAGAACCCATTTTTGGATTACCACATAACCACTGAGAAAAATTCCAACTATAATTTTATAATAAGAACACCTAAAAGATTGGAATTACCATCATCTCATTCAAAAATATTAATTATTAATAATAAAAAATCATTTCAAGATTTTGAAACGGTGAATCCACATTCAAACCATTTTCAATAACAAAACACCCAAAAAGGAAATAAGAGATTTCTTTTCCTTTTAATAACACTAATGTTTATATAGGAATCCAAATATCAGATAACTTTTAGGACACTAGAGAAATCATTATCGCGGAATATGGTAAAAAAGTCATTTTTTTCATTTAGTAAAATTATTTGAAGAGAAAATTTTCCCTTTGAACTAAAAGTCAATGATGTTTATTATACACTATATGAATGTAATTGGTGGATATTATCAAAAAATTCCTCAATGAAAAAATATTGAGATGGAGTCTCATAACTCACGTTTCACTTTTATCGTTACATAAATAATTTATGGAATAATAATAATAGATTAATTTATACATGATTTAGATATTTTTTAATGTTTATTGAACATTTTATATCACTTATTACCATGTTAAAAAAATAAAAAAATTATAAACGTTCATATCCATCATTTTCTTTATATTTGATACTTAATTCAAAAATAAAGTTTATTTGACCTAATTGTCCATGTAGTGAAAATTCCATAATCTAAATAATATTTTTAATGATTTAAATATCTTAAATTTCAACTATTTATGTATTTTTATTATCCATAATCAATGTTGATAACAAATGTAAAGAACCATTCATGGAAACATTAGACAATATGTACGCATGAATGCTACCTTCATTTCATTGTCTTATTAATATAACAATATAATATAATATAAATTTATATTATAATAAATGTATTAAAATTATGTCACTTATGTATTATATATTTAATAAAACAATTCTTATTATGTTCAATTTATAACTGGAATGAGTCACATTGATTTGAGGGTGTGGTTGTCTAGACAACCTCAAATGAAATTATCATATTTACATAACTTGGAAAGAATAAAGTTATGATCTAATTAAAAATTAAAGAAGAATATGGAAAATATAAATATAGAATAGTTCATATATAAATATCATTTCATCTAAATGGATACTAGGAGAGGTGGTATGAGAAAAATGAACAATCATCGTTGTGTGAGGCAATAGTTTTCCTTATATAGAAACAATAAGTTATATATCGATTAGATGGTGTTGTTTGTAAATAAAGGTAAAATAAATTAGCATAAAAATTATAGTATATTTATGGTATTTTTTGTAATATAATAATCGAATAAATGAGAGTTTATGGGGTTGTAGAAGGAAATAACATGAAAGAGCTTTAGAGAAGACATTACCTCTAAATCGGGTAACTCCATTTGATTTATGTGAAAAGGCTTCCTTGAGTTCCCTTAAGACCAAAGTGATGATTTTAGGTGTAATGGAGGAATGAAAGAAGATTATTTAATCAGAATTTGGGTGATCCTGGGTCATTGATATATGTGAGTTTGTTATATGTGGTGTCCTTTTATAAGAGGGAGGAGGTGCACATAAAGAATATCTAGAAATATTATTTTATTATAATATCACATTCAAATTATTATAACTAAAAAATGATATATTTATAGGATAAGATGATTATAGGTAGAAATACTCTAAACCATTATGTTCTAGACAAGTTTAGGTCACAAATTTAATCTTATATTTTTTATTTACCCCTTAGTAAAATAAATTTACTCTTACAATGTCTCATTTTTTTACATTATTTGGTTAATATAGTTAATATAGAATATCAAGAGAACCTCAAGGGAATCATTAAAAATATTTAAAACATTATCTATGCCATTTTTTATAATATCATATATTTATTACTATTATATCATTTAATAAAAGAGTATTTTTTTTAAAACTCGGTTATGTCAATTTTGGCAATAGTATGTAAATGTTTTATTATGTCATGACGAATAGATTAACTATAAAAAACTAAATTAAATAAATATAATATACGAAAATAATATTTATAAAACATTTCTAGCATCAATTTTTTCATATTAAATTTATTTTAATATTTATAATATCATTTATTTTAAATATTCATTAATAAGGTTATATCTAAATCATCATTGTGTTATAAATAAGTTTCTTTCTCTAATGACTAAAATTTATAAATAAAATACCATGATGTATGAAATAATTTTAGATTTGTAATGAAAATTTATAGTCTAAGAGATAAATTATATAACCACACCTTAAATTTGATGTAGTAAAGAAGGTACATGTTCATTTTATATTTCCCTTTACATTATATTAATTATTATAACATGTCATTATCGCACCCATATGGCTCCATGGGGTCCTAAAATTGTGGAATCGATGATAAAAGTCATAAATATATCATTCTATATGATTAATACATAATCTAGGGTAGTTTTATATTATTATTATATTACTTGTTTATCCTTGTTTAGCTGATTTACCCATTAACCACAGTAAATAAAAATAATGGCAGAAGTAACTATTAATGATGCCAAAAAATGAAAGGAACTGATTTACTCAATTTAGAACATCATATTTCAAATCTAGAATCCATTATTTGAAATTCAGAATAAATAATTGGTTGAAATAAATTTTAAATAAATTCCTGATGACAAAACCAGATAACATGTTCTTAAAAAGTAAAAACTATAAAAAAATTGACACATGTTTATATATAATTTCATTGAAAAATTACATAAAATTACAATAATTAGATTAAATAATAAAAACATAATACAATTACACATTATATCCAACTAAATTCACAGTCTAAATATATAACTAAATTACATGAAAAGTCATTTTCAAATAAAAATGACGTATTTTCACTATTCATTAAAATATTGATTTAAGGGAAAAAATCCCTAAATTATATATAAGGTAGTTTTGGTTTCAGACATCTAAATAAGATTTATATATTGTAAAATAAGACATATATTAGTGAAAAAAACTATATTTATTAATGTTTCACCATCTAAAGGCATTAAATTGACTTTATTAATATATTAGAGAATTATGTTCTTTGAAAATGATTCATTTTCAGTTTAAGAGTATAAAATCTATTAGATACATGTATTAAAATAACAAACATTAGTTATCATATTATAGTTAGTTATTTTAATTCGCATCACAGACAATGGAAAGGCATTAACTACTATTTAAAATAATAATAATATTATTGTATTATCTTTCTATATTAGTCAAAACTGTTTAAATCATAAGATTTCGGAGAAACTAGTGGTTTCTTATTGAGTACTCTATTAGAAAATGTGTCCCATGTGATGTAAAATTAATATCTTTCTCATATATATTAATAAATATGAAATTATATTTTTCTAAATATTACTAGGATGGTACATCGTTCCTTCATTTTGGACATTTCGTAACTTATTCTTGAGTAAAGTTGATATTTTGATATTAACTCACTTGGAGGATCTTTTTAAGTTGAGATATTTAGATAATTATGCCATAAATCATACATATAAGAATTATTATTACAATTTAGGCACTTCTTCCCACTATAAATTTTTTTATAAAATAGACTCCTTTTTAAAAGAAACATGGTTTGTTCAATATTTGAACAACATGTATTTTCTATGATCCCATCCTTGACTATATTCATATTTATGTAATGGGAAAAAAACAAAATATGAAAATATAAAATATCATTAGGTTATAAAAATTTAAAGAAAACTTTTATTCCTATGATAACATAAACATCAGGAATACTATATCGTAAAGTAATATTTTCCATCATTAAGATGTATCAAATATACATCACGGAATACAAGTACATTTATTACCCTTTTGGTAACTAAATATAATGATAAACCCCTAGATAGAAACAAATAACATATAATGTAATCACAGGACATTAACATATATAAATGGAATGACCACAATGTCGACTTCCACAAATATCACATAATGTAATAGTAACATGACCAACATCATACATAGTGCATTGGAAGTTATAATGTAACCACCCATCACTATATTAAAATAGAACAACCAAACAATGATTTATCACATAACCACCCAACATTGGTGTATCACGTAACCAACCATTAAATGTCCAAGTAAGATTACATAATAATAACATTTAAAATATTTCAATTATCAACTATTCACACATAAAACATCATTTTCAATCAGAAGAAACCATTTCAATAAATTTAAATAGTAAATCCACATTCAACCAAATTAAAATAAAACACACCCAAAAAAGTAATATGGAATTTATTTTCCATTTAAAAAAATTAATTTATATTGAGGAAGCCAAATATCAAATAACAGGTATGACATTGGAGAAGTCATTTTAACCACATTTGATAAAAAATTAAATGTGTTTCATTTAGTCAAATGATTTATAGGAAACAAAATCTAGTTTAATTAATAGTCAATGGGTTTATATCCAATGTATAAAATAGTGTGGTGTATATTATCAAAATATGTCTCAATGAAAATAGACTCTGATGAAGTCTCGTACATTGAGTATGACTTGTCTTGTTCATTCCGTGATTTCCTGAATAATAAACATTAGTTATTTTCTACATGATTTAGATCTTTTTAAAAATTTTTATTTATTTTATATAACTTATTACCATGTTATAAAAATTTCATAATTATTTTTGTTCATATTGGTCGTTTTGTCGATATTTGGAACCTGAGTCAAAAATGTACTTGTTTTGATGTAAATTGTCCATTTAGTCAAAATTCCATCATCTCCAAAATAATATTCAGAAATTAATAACATATAAATATATAATATAATTATTTTTAATATCCCTAATATTTGGAGATAATAAATGAAATGAACCATTTAATGAGATGGTTGGCCATATGTATACAAAAATGTTACTTTTATTTCATTTTCATATTAATAGATTAATAATAGAATAATATAAAATTATATTATAAAACGAATAGTATTTCTATTTCATGTAGTTATATTAGGTTTGATAAATCAATACATTATATATTCCATGTACAATTTGAATGAGTCATGTTTATTTGAGGGGGCAGTTGTCCAACATTTCTCAAAAAAATTATCGAATTTACACAACATTGAAATCATAAAGGTATGTTCTAAATAAAATTTACAGAATTATAGAAAAAATAAAAATACAATAAATTTCATATATATGTTGCATTACATAATAATTTAAACCATTATATTTTATAGGAAAAAATTGGACAATCTTCGCTTCGTGAGGTAGTTGTACGCCGTATATAGAAACCATATCTACTATATACATTAGATAAAGTTGTGTATAATTGTGGGGATAACAATTACAAAAAAAAACTCATGTAATATTTATTATACTACTTATTTTATTAGATAATGTAATAATGAGAGTTTAATTGGTTTAGAATGAAAATTAATGAAATGACCTTGAGAGAAGACGTTCCTATTAAATTGGGTGACTATTTTTGATTTGATCCAAATTGATTCCTTGATATCCCTTCTACCTTAGGTATGAATAATAAATGGATTTGAGAGTTGTTGGAATATTATTTTTGGACTATATTTTCAGGCCTAATTTCATGATATGTGTGATTATGTGGGTAGAGTTGGTGGCCATTTTTAAGATGGGGGAGTGGAACATTAGGAATGTATTGAAATATTTTTTTATTATTAATTTATTTTCAAATTATTATAGATTAAAAGTGTTATATTTTGAGTATAAAATTATTATTAGTCTAAAACCTATCATAAAAATGGTTTTTTAACAATTTAAGGTTTTAAATATGACCTTATCTATTGGATTTAACCATTAGTTAAATAAATTAACTCTTACCATGTCTTCTTTTATTTTTACACTATATGGTTAAAACACTTATAATAAAAGGATAAGGTAGACTCATGTGGATAAATAATTACATTTGTTACATTATCTAAGTCAGTTGTTTGAATGTAATATTATAGTGACTATTATGTCATTTAATAAAATTGTAATTTTTTAAAAAACTCATAAGGAAAATTTTGACACTATTTATTATTTAAGTTTTTTTAAAGTCATAACTACAAGATTCTTTAAATACAATTAATTGAACTCAAAAATAACATGACAAAATAATACAAAAAAAACCACTTATGCCATCATAATTTTCATATTACATTTATTTTATAATTTATAATATCATTTATTTGAATAATTCCTTAATAAGGAAATCACTACATCGACATTGTATGATAAATAATTTCATATATTTATTAAAAAAACAATAAATAAATTTCCATGATTAAGGAATTATTTGTAGATATCTAATAAAAATATGTATTCAAAGATATAATTTATATAACCCCAACATATAATTGTTTTAGTAAATAGATTCTTGTTTCTGTTATATTTATGTTGACTTTAAATTAATTATTATAATGTGACATTATCACACCCATGTGGTTCCATGGGAAATATATAAAACCAAGGATTCTCATTGTCATGCATATATCATACAATATGATTATTAATCATTTTAGGTTTGTTTTATATTATTATAATATTATTTATATTCTCTTATTTTCCTTAATAACAATTTATCCATGGTAAATACGAATAAGTACTCATGTTATAATTTATATTGACCAAAAATATAAGTTACATAATTAAAAATTTGGACCATATAATTAAAAAATGGAATCGATTTTTTGAAATTCAAAACAAAATATTATATGCAATAAATTTATAAATAATTCCCATTATCAAATGAAAAAAATTGTTTTTAAAAAATTAAAAACCATCAAAATCTTCACACATGATTATATCAAATTTTAATGTGAAATCCCATCCAATTAAAAAAATTGGATTATATGATAAAAACATAATCAAATAACTTATTCAAATTAATTAACATTCCCATCTAACTATATATATAAATTATATTAGAAAAATTAATTAAAATGTAGTAATATTCATTATTCATTAATAGATGAATTTAATTAGGAAAATAACAAAATTTCAAGAAGATTAAATTTTGATGTCCCTCTTATAAAAAAGAATATTGTTTTTTAAAATAATACATATTAATGAAAAAAACATAACATTAAAAGAGTTCACCATCAAAAGGTGACAAAATGGCTTTTGAAAGACATTAGTGTACTTTGTGCGTAAAAATGGTGTCATTCTAATTTTAATCATAAAAAAATTATTCGATAAATGTAAAAACAATTAACAAACATGATTAATTGTATTTTAGTATGTTTTACTCATTTCCACCAATACCAAAATCCGGCATTAACTATATTTTATAATAATAACAATAATATAAAATTATTCTTCAGTATAACTAAATGTTGGGTGCAACATAATATTTTTATGAAACCCATTGTTATCTGATGATATGATATCAAGAAAAGAAAAACCTTTAACATAAAATTAATTTCATATTCATAAATATTAATAGATATGAAAAATTAATTATTCTATAAATACCTAGGATTTTACCATATCTCCATCAAATCTGTTGGGTATGTTTGTGATGGAGGTCGGTTGTATGGTAACTAAATCTCTAAATGCAATGCTTACATAATAAGGTAGGTGTTAGGGTTACATTTTAAGGTATTCATGAAGGATACATATCATTAAGTATCCACAATGGTTTTTATATAATTACTTCAATCCCCAAGATACCAATATTCATTTATTTATATATATTTTATGGGAATCACATTTTTCAAAATGTATGTATTTATGGGTTAGATGTATGACTTTCTGAAAATGATTGCATATGTTTATAAATATTCATAGACTAATGTTTAATTTCAATATTTTTATCTCCCATACTAATCTTTTATTTCTCATCCCATGTTTTATATTTTTTTCACAAGTTTTAATGATTCTTAATAAAAATGAAATAAATTGAAATGTTAGGATGAATTTTCCAATAAATCATAGTATTGTTTTGTTTAAAAAATTATATGTTTTTTAAGAAATGGATACTATTTTATTTTTACATGTATTATATTATTGTGGTTTAATATGTATGTGTTATTTCCTAACCTTATGAATCACTCAAATGAAAAGGTAATGGTAATGTAGAGAGGATAAATCTAGTAGAAATAACTAAATTATGTAATATATAGGGAAGTGTCCATATAGTTGGTATCATAGCATGATGTATATAACATTAGGGGTTTGGATTATATTAATAGAATACCATAAATGATTTTAACATTATGTTTATGTTTCAATGATATAGAATTTAAATATTATAATGTTTCATCATCTAAGAAATGTACATTCAGAATGGGATTCTGTAGAATATTCAGGGAAGCTGAAGCTAGAAGGAACCGAGAGGAAGATATCATTTTTGAATCCTCGACCGATAATGGTGGGAAATTTAACCATGATGTTTTTTAAAGTAATGTCTTAGGTTACGTATGAAATAAATGGAGGTGGCATCTCTTCAAGAGAACAGCTAAGGCTACCATAATGGAACAAGATTATAGGGGAACATTTATTGAGGCAACACCCTCATTATTTTTGTGTATCTTATGACCTAATAGTGTGTGAAAGATTGATTAATTTTCTTAAAAACATAAATGGTGTGATAAGATGTTCAGAAAATTAATATTTTTCTCATTCCATTCATCATATTGAAGGTGAAATTTTTCAGTGGTTGTCAATGGTCAATAATATAATGGATAGATAAGAGATTGAAGCCATAGATAGGGATGAATTTGAAAGTATTATCCTTGAAAAATATTTTTTATATCTGTAAGTCATAAGATGAAGAATAAATTCCTGGAATTTAAGAAAAAGGATGATGACTCTGTGGCTGTTTATTAATAAAAATTCTGTTGACTCGTAATGTATTTTAAAAATATTAATTGTTCTCTTGAAGAAAAAATTAATCATTTATTTTCAAGATAAAATCCATTATACTGAAGTTCATTGACCTTCCATGAATTAAAAAGTTGTGATAAAATATTATGATGTATTGAAAAGAAATAAATGGTGTTTTTGTTTCATGATGTGTACATTGAAAACTAGTAGATGAAGTGGTCGAGATGGTAGGTGATGGGTAGAAATCAATCAATTAAATGTGATTTTATGAAAGACTAGTTTCCTGTTTTAGAAAATTGTGGGGAAAAGAACCATGGGGTTTTCCTTACTAATAAATGAATGTTCTTTCAATGAGGTTTCATTTTAAACATGGCAATATATTTTAATGAAAATTATCTTATGATCAATTATCACAAGAAAATTATAAACTCTTTCAAATGTGTTGAGATGGTTCATTATGCAATTTTCTTCCTAATCAAAGATCTAAAAGATTGATAGTATCTAGAAAATAAGCATAAATGTATTGTTTGATCATTTTACACATATTCCATGGATTTTGGTTCATCTAATTAATTGGTATCAAGTAATTTTTTTGTTTACTAATAAATTTCTAATGTGTCATTTTATACTGAGTCTACACATTATTTGGTTTTATAGAAATTTTTTATTAAATTGGAAATTTCAACTCAGAAATGAGACCTGATGTTGTCGAAAATTAACTAGGGGAAAATATTACCAAAAAATGAATTGTTAGAATATTCGTATTTTTATCTGGGAATTTAAATTATCGAAAAAACATGTTGTTTTAGCCTTATATGATTTTCAGGTTATTCTGGGTATCGATTGGCTTCTAGTTCATCAAGATATGATTGATTGAAGAGATAATAATGTCGTTTATTAGAAAGAGATTCATTTTGTATACATGAATGAACCCATAAAATTGATAACATATTAAGATGCTATGAAACTATTAGAATAAGGATATGTATGTTATCATGCACACATTTTTAAAAACAATAGAACTATTTAGATTTATGATATTCTAATGGAAAATAAAAACTTTCATGTTATTTCTGATAAGGTACCCAATGTTATAAATGATCATGATGATGAATATACCTTTTAATTAGTACCTAAATCTAATATAATTTCCAAAAAACGTTATCATATGTATCAAATGGAACTAAGAGACTTGAAAATACATTCGCATAACTTTATTGATAACGGTTTCATTTATCCAAGAACTTCATTGAGGGGTGATCCTATTTTGTTCTCTAAAAATTCATATGGTTACATGAGACCTGGAATTAATTATAGATATTTGAATAACACTTCTATTCTACATATGTACATTGTCTTCATATTTAATTATTGTTTGATGAGATCTAGGTAGCTCAAATTTTTTTTAAGATTTGCTGGAGATCCAGATACCATCAGCTGAAAGTGAATAACGATGATATCCCAAAAAACATTTCGTACTATATATTTTAATTATGAGATTGTTGTTATGGGAATTGGTTTGAAAAATTACCATGTTTTATTCCTGAATATTTTGAAATCTATATTATCTGACTAATTTGATAGGTTTTTTGTATATATTAATGATATTTATTCTTTTTAAAAGGTTACGAGGATCATGAAAAACATTTCAGGAATGTTTTGAAAAGTATCAATGCAAATAATTTTTATGAGAAGTTTTAAAAATAACATTTCTTGTTATAAAAAAATATTATATTTGGAACATTTACATAGGGATAGAATAATAGCAGATCATGCGAAAAAAATGTGGATGATGAATGGAAAAAACATATAAATGCTACAATGATTCATATTTTTCATATATTAGTTGGTTATTAATGATATAATAATAAAAAATGCATGGTCAACTTGAATGATAATTATGTTAAAATAAAAAATTATTAATGTTATTGGGACATACCTAGGTGATGTCTATTTTCATAAGCATGAGACATTATTTTTGAATGACATAGTTTTGGAATTTCCCTATAAAATTGGTGATTTTTTCATGTACAATGATCAATCATTATAGGGACTAGGTATTATTATATAGTATAATAATCTGGAAATTTATTATGATTTAAGTTAACTAAAATCTGATGAGTTAAATTATCCACACATGAATAGGAATTAGAATTTGTGATTTTTTACTTTCAAAATTTGGAGGCATCATTTTTATGGTGCCAAATGTGAAATGTATACTAACATGAGAAATCTAACGTATATTTTAACTAAAAATGAATTAATCAAGAGGATGATAAGATGGCTTGAATTGGTAATGGATTATAATTAAATGATAAATTACTATCCTGGAAAAGAAAAAATTTGGTAGATGAAGAGGGTTGAAAACACCATGAATAATTAATAATTTCACTATTGGAATAATACCATTTCATTAATGATATGATGAATCTTTTATCAGATATTTTGGGGGAATGAATCTCATTTGTTATGTTTTTGGTGATTGTGTAGTCGTATCTAATAGACATAATTAAGAAAGCATATAAGAAAGACCTTCGGATATATGAAAAGTATGAATAGGTTAAAATGGGTATGTTTCTAAAATTTATCCTTGATAAAGATTTTGTTTTTTTATATGGAAATATATTATTTGTGCCTTTATATTCATATATAACGAAATATTTGTTCTGTAAAACTCATATCTCTCTATTTTTTATTCATCATGTAAGTAAAAAGTACAGTGGAGACCATCATGGGAATTATGGGTAAAATGGAATGAGAAGAGATATTACTGATTTTACCATGAAATGATTGATTTTACATACGTAAAATAATGGTGAAAACTACAAAAGGGGATGATTCATCCATTTCTAGTGCCAAAGTGGAAATGAGAAAATATATCCATGTACACCGTGGTGGGAGTACCTATGAAATTTCAATGTATTAATGTGAATTTTCTTACGGTTGATCAGCTGACTAAATAAATAAATATCTTTCTGATTAGAGATATTATGTGTTTAGATAATCGTTCTAGAGTATATCACATTAATATTGTCAGGTTAAATGTAGTTCCTCTTTCTCTTGAATCCGACCAGGATCCTAGGTGTACTTCTAACTTTGGAAAAGGACATCAGATGTCATTCGATCCAAAATTAATGGTTATCAGCACTTTTCATCCTCAATGTGATCGATATACCAAAAGTACAATTTGTAAATTGGAAAATATGCATTGATCTTTTTCAATGGACTACTATTGAATTGGGGATCAACATAATTATTTTGTAGTGATTCATATAATAATATATTTCATTCCAACATACAGATAGCGCCTTTTGAAAATTGATATGGGAACTCGTGTTGAAGTCTATATTTTTGGGTTTAAGACAAGGTAAGGGGCATGAATAGAATATAATTAGTAGGCGAAATATCTTAGAATGTGATGAGGATCCAAAAAAACAATAGGAAAGATGAGATCATGTTGAAAAGTTATATAGATAACAACATGAATGACTATTATTTCGAGGTAGGGGATCTTGTTTTTTTAGAATCTCACCATTGATAAGTGTTACAAATTTTTATAAGAAATGAAATCATAATCAACGGTTCACTTGACAATATTAAATAATTGATAAATTTGGACCTATTTTATACATAGTAGATTTTACTCTAAGTTTATCTCAGGTACATAATGATTTTCATGTTTCGATTTTTAGAGTATATGTTCTTGATTCCACTCATATTTTGATACAGGAAGCAATTTAGGTGGAAGATAATATTTCATGTGAGTAGAAACATGTTCATATTCCTAATAACAGAGAAAACGTATTGAAGAATAAGGTAATCCACCATGTAAAGATTTTTTTGGAGAAACCAAGTGGTTGAAAAAGAATCATGGGAATCAAAAAAAATCATTGATGAAAATGTACATGCACTTCTATAGAAATTAAATATAATTTTGAGGACACAACTTTCAGAAGGTGGAGAGAATTTAATTATAACATCTCAAAATGATAAAGGGTTAAATGAATAAATGATATAACTCATGTAAAAAAGGTGCACCTTCATTTTCGGGAGCATGTCTGATTAAAATTTCATAGTTAAGCATGCTTCGCATTGAGTAGTGATCTGGATGGGTGACCATCTGGGAAGTTTCCCAGGGTGTGTGTGAGTGAGAACAAAGCACACTGGAAAGGAAATGTGTTGGCCTGTGGGGATAATCATTTGTCAGATGACACGTTCGGGCATGTGGCTGGACCCAGGGGTGAGCCCCACATGTTTGCAGGGCAACTGGTGGTACCTGGTAGGCCAGGACCCGACGACCATGTTAAGGTGGGGTGTCTGTGTTGTCTCCAGGGCCCAGTTTTCACATTTGGTATTAGAGGTGGAACTCAGCCTTATGTGCGGTGCACTGCCTGGGTTGACATTATGTGTTGTTTGGTTTTTGTATAAAGTTTTTTATGTATGTTTTCTTCCAGTGTAAGGTACCTCTTATCGTGGATCTTGAATGGGTGTTGTTTTTCGGTTTGAAATGTATGGGAATGTCGTGTGTCTTTTGACGAACTTCGTTTGTCAATGTTAGTGTGGTTTTATTTTAAAAATTTTGTCATTTCCTTTGTCAAATCAAAAGATGTATGTTTCCTATTGAGATTATCCGAACCTGACTACGTGGCAGGAGACACTTCATCCATCAGAGCTCCAACCAAAAGGCCTCATAGTGAAACCAGAAAGTAGTCAGGAACCCCCGGGGAATTTTAAGGATTCTGGTTATGGTTACGTCTCTACTGTGTGGTGTGATGGTTTTAGCGTTTCTACTTCGGTTTCACTATCATTGTAATTTTCCTCTCGTCGTAAAGTGTGTGATGACCTTATCCCCCGCGCAATGTCAGGGACTGTGCATTTTTGGATGAAATATGCTGATCAGTGACCTTGCGTGGGCCATCCATGTGAATCAGATGCGACTTTAGTTTGTGTCTATCTCGAATTGATGGGTCGTGAGTAGTTGTACGTCGTAGTTTCATTGATCCAGTCCTTGGGCCCTCCCTCTCTACCCATGGTGTTTGGTTTTATAGGTCGTATGAAGTTTTTTTTAAACCCTTATCCCTTTCAGACGAGAGTGTGTGGTTTGAGTGTTCTTCATGTGCTTTGTTTTGTTTGAGTAAAGCCTAGTTCTGGCCTAAGTTGGATTTCTGTTTGGTTGCTTATAAGTTGGTTCCTTATGGTGGGGAGACCCACCGTGAGTCTCTTTGAGTTTCCTCTTATGTCATTATTGAATGCTAGTTGAGTTATTATGGTGGAGAGCCCGTTCAGGCCTCCCCTCTATTGGTGATTTATTTCAGGCAATGAGGATCAGTCTTGCTAGTATTTGGTGTGATGTCCTTGGGATAAGAGTTTGGATCGTGTTGTTTGGAATCCCTAGGTGTTGATCGATCGATTCGATAGTGTAGTGGATTTTTGGGGGCAGAAATCATTATGGTAGGGAGAATTGTCACACCCTGACCCCGTTGTTTATTATATTTTATGATCTCTTTGGCTTTAAATATTATTGTTGTGATTTATGTTCAGTCTCGGATGATATTTTTGAGTTTATGTTAAAAGGTGTGTGTCTCGGGTTGACGTCATTGGTGCTTGGACGGAGCGCCTTTGAGGACACTGGGCAGCATCACCCAGAAACTACGCTCCCTATTCATCTTTGAAAAATTAAATCATGTTTTTTTTATATTTTATTACAATTAAAAATAAATGTTAATATTGCATCATTTAATAACATTTACTATTAAGAATTTTATTATTATAATAATAATGAAATAAATAGTTTTATTATTTTTAATTTTTATCATCATGTGGTTGTTGTTATTATTATTTAGTTTGGTGTGCGGGCACCGCACGGTTAGCAAGAGTCGTGCGGTATGCCCGGTACCCATGCGACTACTTGCGTTATTATTATTAAGCTATTGGAATTTCAATTATCATTATTATTAACTTTATAAAATTTTTCAAATAATATTTAAAAAGTTTTGATTATTATTTTGTGATTATAAATCTTATAAATGAAATAAATCTTCGAATTAATTTTAATATTATGAATAGTATTAACATTGATGTTTTTTTCTTTATCTTTTTTCCCCTAACCCTACCCACAAACTCCACTTTTACCATATTTTTCTTTTGTGCCCCCCCCCCTCGTTTCTCTTCTCCCGTGCAGTGCCCGGCCAGCCCGCTGGACCTTCCTACCCTCCTTGCCGCACAATAGCCGATCTTTTGGCCCTCCTCTCCTTCTCCTGCATGTAGTAGCCATCTGATACCACAACATGCTCTTTTACCCATGCATCATCACCCCAAGCTTCTTACTCCTCTGTCTACCGTCACGCAGTAGAACCCCCAGCATCCTCCTCCTCTGTCTGCTGTCATACAGCAGCACCCCATCCCTCCTCTCATCCTACAATTTGTGTGCCGCCACAATCCATCGTCCAACCTCTCTTGCGGCACCCTTTCAGTCCCCCTCTCCTTCCCCTCGGCAGCGACGACAACTGCGCGCCCCATCCTTCCTTTTTCCGTAGAAGCCCGCACCCTACTCCGTTTTCATTCCCCTTGACCCACACAACACTACCCGCTACCCCTCCTCTTCCTTGGAAGAGTGTTTTCCACCTAGTGTAGAGCATGCTCCCTCTTTCCCAGCCCGCATGACAACTGCACGCGCCCTTCCCCTCCTTCTAGTCCTCTTCGTTCAGCCTCTAACAGCGTACAAAGCCGCTAAAGTTCCCAGCCGGTGCTCTCCCCTTGTGCGATGTGCAACCCCCGGCTAGGTTTCCCTTTTTTTATGTTTACATATAATATTATTTTTTAGTATTATTATTCTTTTCTTGTTGTTAGTATTATTCTTATTCTTATAATTATTATTCTTATAATTATTGTAATTATTATTATTATTATTATTATTATTATTCATAGTATTATTGCTATTATTATTATTTTTATTATTAGTGTTGTTGTTATTATTATTGTTATTATTGTTATTATTACTATTATTTTATTATTATTATTCATCTTCTTAATATTATTATTGATATTATTATTATTATTATTCTTGCTTTGGCCTTTTTTTGTTTGGGGGATTTATCAACTTATGTTTGTTTTTGGAAGGATTGTTGTTTTAGAACCCGTGTAGAGTGATTCCGAGTTTGCGTCGTCATCACGCTTCAGTTTCGAGGTGAGCGTTTCACCTCGATGCATGGTTCTGCTTGCTCTAGTGATTTTTTTGTATGTCTTTTGATTCCTTGATATTTATTTTTAGGGCGCTGAACTTTAACACATTTTTTTTAATCGTACATCATTACATCGCATCGTGTATCCATGGTAGGTCCCCATTGCACTGCTTTTAAAATTTAAGATGCTTTATTTCCTTCAGTTTTCACCCTCTATATATATATTGAATATTACTATACAACATGAGATTAATTCATTTACTATGAAAATTTATAATTCAATTCTTATCGTGGGAAAATGGTGTCGTTTTGTTATGTTTTCGCACATTAACTTTTCTATTAAATATTCTAATAATTTTAGTAAATGAGAAATACTATTAAAGAATTGTTTTTTTAAAATAATTATTCAATGTAAAAAAGTTCTTTTTATTTTATACACAACACCGGAAATATTTTCATGACGAGCGGACACCCAATACTGGATGAATACCCATTTGGCTTTTAAACATAATTCACGGAATATCAAATAGAGTTTTGGTTTAATGATAAATTAATTATTTTGAAGCGTGAACAAGTGCTTTGGTTTTGTTGAGAATTTTCCTAATTGGATCTGAAATTTTATTTGGAAAAATAAAATGTTTTGGTTTGGTTTTATAAAAATTGCAGCCTATGAAGTAGTGTTTTGGAGGTTTCATAAATGGTTTGTAACAGGTTTTGGTCTTATAATGAAGTTTCACATTTTTTGTGGTGATTGTGAAAGATGTTTAATTCTTTTTTTGAACTTTATGGAAAATGATGTGATAATTTTAATGAAAACCCTCGGGAAAACTCCCCTGCCACATATGCAATTGATTATTTGGGAGTCTCTGCGTAGAGGCTCCTGGGTACTTGAGTGGTTTAAAGGGAAGAGGTTGTTCCATGGAGTTTCTCGAGGTGATGTCGGTTGTTCTTTATATATATATATATATATTGATTGGATGATCGGTTGGTATCGGTTGGATCACCCCCTTTCCAAACACATGAGACATGGGAATCTAGAATATTGAAAAAATATTCTAAGAATGATTACTACACTGGTTGGTTATGGTACTGACTAGTGGCCCATAGTAGGTTGATATATTGGATTTATTACTATGGGATTTTCCCTTGACCTTCCTGAGAGAGGATGGTCGAGCATATCGTGCGTTTTGATTTCATCATGACATGACGATAAGGATGATTTCTCTTGTATTGGTGTCTTCTGGTTTATTCTTGATCTCCTTTGTTCACCCATGTCTATTCAGCTTCTGTTTCTTTCAATAGTGATTGTGATGATCATATGTATACCTACATTTCCCTTGTTGTGTGTTTTACTTTGGGCATTTCTGGTGTATTTCTTTCCTTAGAAGGTGGAAAATTGATTTTGATTCGGTTATTTAAGAAATGGTTTCCAAGTGAAAGTGTTTAATCCTTTTTGATCCAATTGGAAAATAAAAACATCACTTTCCCATTCTAAAAATACATTTACACTAACAAAATGAACCCAAATTTGGAAATGGTTATGGGAAATGATTCATACATTGTTTTTAAGTAAAATACTTAGAAAAACATACTTTTATAAATTGTATTTCAAACTTTAAATGATGTTTCTTTTATTTTAAAGGTTGTGCATTGGGAATAGATATTGGGCTAGCCTAATGAGTTTCAATACTCACGGGTATAGTTCTTTTTTTGTTTTTAGAGTTTGTGCAGGCTATAACATTAGTGCGCTCGCTTAGGGCGATGCTTGATCATTGAGTTGGACAGCGACCCACAAGGTCACATGGAGTTAGTTTGGACATCATGTTTGGTCACTTTTATTTTTTCATCCATTCCTGTTTAGTCACTTTCTTTGGTTTATCTATTCTGCGTTGCACTATATTATTTTTTCTGTTTTATTTATTTATATTCGGTGAAATCGTTTCCATTGCCTCTGTTGATTCCCTAGTGCTTGTCGCCAGCCGGGGAGGATCGGGAATGCCCCTCGGGCCATGTCGCGGTCCAGCTCGGGTGACCGATTTAGGGCCAACCCGGGTTAGTTTGTGACAAAATGGTATCAGAGGAGGTCAACTCTTAATAGAATTTACTTTTAATAGTTCCCTTTATTATTCAGGATTTCAAGGTAGATGGAGTAGGATTGTCGGGACTTGAGGGGTAGGAGAGATAAGAGCGTCACAAACTCATTCTCGTTCTGACCCTTGGGTTTGCATGGGAATTTCGGTTTAATTTGTTTATTTGGGTTTTTATGTAAATGTTTTTTGATTGGGATATGACAAATGGAGTTGGGATAATAGTCCTCTTAAGTCTCATGGCCTGGCAATCAATGAAGAGATTGGGGCATGGTCCAAAAAGACTCTTTGTGTCAGTGATGTGATTGACATGTGGCCACCAACCATATAGTCAAGTCGCCCACCAAAACTAGTCCCCTATTTGAGATGTTTTGGGTCTCTTGTGGCTTCTATGAGTGGTTCTAATTTGAAAAAAATGAAGGGTTTTGAAAAAAACAGTAGTTTGAAATGACATGTTTAATTTGAGGATTGTTTTAAAATAAATGGTATGAATGATTTGTTTTTGGAAAATGAAGTTTCTTTGTTTTGGACTTGGTGTTCCTATGAGTGCTCACATGTATAGTGGTATGTTGGAAATGTGGACGGATTTATGGTATGGTGTATGGATGGTCGGGGTGGCATGGATACATGCATGTTACTGAGACTCTAAGAGATACCAATGGTGAAGGTTTAACCCACCAAGATGGTTTTAAATTAAAGATGTCTTCAAAATAAATGTTTTGATTTTATGATGGCTCATTTTCTAGTATTCAGAGATTATCATATATGCAGTGTTTGTTTCTGAGGATTTTTGATTATTGAGTTGGACTTGATTGGGTTTTTGAAATTTACATGCCCTGTGGTTATCCCTTTGGAGCTTCGATGGCTGATCGTAATGCGGGTGATCAACCTAAGGATTTTATGATTGAGTTTCCAAAGCTGGATCCACCCCACTTTTATGGTCTAGCAGACTCTTCCGTAGCAGAGGAGTGGATGAAAAATATTGAAAGGGACATTAACCTCACGGAGTTTCCCAAGTCATTAAAAGTCAAGTTTGCAACCTTCAGTCTTGACGGTTCACCGTGGATGTGGTAGAAGTCAGTTTCATGGAAAAAGCCCCATCATGAGCTTACATGTGAGTTTTTCAAGGCCATGTTCCTTCGTCATTATTTCTCTGAGGAAGAAAGGGTGAAGAAGGGGATGGAGATGTGTTGTCTGCAGCAGAGCGACATATCCGTGATGGTATATTTCTAGTGCTTTGTAGAGATAGTCCCTTATGATTCAGGGTATTCCACAAATGACCCCATAATGGCTCGACGCTTCGAGGAAGGTATCCACCCTTATCTACAGTCAAAAGTGTCAGAATCCAACCTAACTTATTATGTCGATGTGGTGAGACAATCTTTTCATGTCTAAGATGCAGTGGAAGGAGTGCCCAAAGTAGTCCTCCCTCCTTCGATACCTATGAGTAGCGGGAAGGGTCCTGGAAAGGAGATGAGTAAGCAAATGGAAGTGGATGGAGAAGGTCGTGGAATCGAAGAGGCCTCGGGATCATTCATCAACCTCTTCGTAGCGAGAGATTATTGTGTCTTATTAGTGTGGAAATCGAGGTTACAAGAAGATGTAATGCCCAACCACTCGAAAGCCCTTCCAAGCATTTGGACGTTAGGGTCACTTACGACTATTCTTACGGGGTGTTGTTAGAAAGGGTCACAGAGGAAGTTCTCAGAAGTGATGTGCTATTGTGTTTTTTATAAGGTTTCTTATGTATGTTTTCTTCCACTGTAAGGGACCTCTTATCGTGGATAATGTATGGGTGTTGTTTTGGGTTTGAAATTTATGGGAATGTCGCATGTCTTTTCATGAACTTCAATTTTCAATGTCAGTGTCGTTTTATTTTAAAATTTTGGTCATTTCCTTTGTCAAATCAAAAGAAGATTGTTTCTTATTGAGATTATCAGAACCTGACTGCGAGGAAGGAGACACGTCATCCATCAGAGCTTCAGCGAAAAGGCCTCGGAGTGAAGCCAGTGCATAGTCATGAACCCCCATGGTATTTTAAGGTGTATAGTTATGGTTATGTCTCTAATGTGTGGTGAGAAAGGTTTAGCGTTTCTGCTTCAGTTTCTCTATCATAGTATGTTTCCTCTCATTATAAAGTGAATTATGAACTTATCCCTCAGGAAATGTCAGATAATCTTCCTTTTTATATGCAAGTTGCAAATCAGTGACCTTGCGTGGTCCATCCATGTGAATCAGATGCGACTTCATTTTGTGTCCGTCCCGAAGTGATGGGCCGTGAGTAGTTTTATGTCGTAGTTTCATTGATCCGGTCATTGGGCCCTCCATCCCCACCCATGGGGTTAGGGTTTATAG
This sequence comes from Viscum album, assembly GCA_963277665.1. NCBI lineage: Eukaryota > Viridiplantae > Streptophyta > Magnoliopsida > Santalales > Viscaceae > Viscum > Viscum album. The sequence goes on along the minus strand of OY728133.1, from coordinate 142,337,396 downwards.
TTCGTACGGAGTTTTTCTTTAAGCATGTATCCCTTTCGGACGAGATTGTTTGGTTTGAATGTTTTTCTTATGCTTCGTTTAGTTTGAGTAAAGTCGAGTTCTGGCCTACGTTGGATTTATGGTTGGTTGCTTATAAATCGGTTCCTTATGGTGGGGAGACCCACCATGAGTCTATTTGAGTTTAATCTTAAGTAGATATCGAATTCTAGTTGAGTTATAATGGTGGGGAGCCCGTTCAGGCCTCCCCTCAGTTGGTGATTTATTTCGGGCAATGACGTTCAGTCCTGCTGGTAGTCAGTGTGATTCCCTTGGGATTAGAGGTTGGATCATGTTGTGTGGAATCCCTAGGTGTTGATCGTTAGACTCGATAGTTTTGTGTCTTTCCAGGGTGGAAAGAGTTATGGTGGGGAAAAGTTTCACATCGTTACCTAGTTTCTTATTTTATTTTATGATCTCTTTGGCCTTAAATATTATTGTTAGGATTCAGGTTCAATCTCAGATGATATTTTTGAGTTTATGTTAAAAAAGTTAGTGTTTCGGGTTGATGTCATTGGAGCCTGGCTGGAGTGCATTTGAGGACCTCGCACGGCTTCGCCCAGACATTGCACGCCCTGTTCACCTTTGAAAAATTAAGACATGTATTTTTATATATTTTATTGCGATTAAAAATAAATTTTATTATTGTGTCGTTTAAAAACTTTTACTGTTACGAATTTTATAATTAAAATAAAAATGAAATAAATACATTTATTATTTTTATTTTTTATCATCATGCGATTGTGTTTATTATTATTTAGTTCGGTGTACGGGCTCCGCATAGTTAGCGGGAGACGTCTGGTAAGCCCAGTACCCATGTGACTACTTGTGTTATTATTATTAAGCTATTGGAATATCAATTATCATTTTTATTATCGTTATTAAATTTTATGAATAATATTGTAAAAGTAAATATTATTATTTAGTTATTATAAATCTTATAAATGAAATTAATTTTTGAAATAATTTTAATATTATGATTAGTATTATTATTATGGTTTTTTCTTCTTATTATTTTTTCCCTAACCCTACCCACAAAGTCCGATTTTACCCTATTTTTCTTCCCCCACCCCCTCTCGTTTATCTTCTCCCTTACAGTGCCCGACCAGCCCGCTGAACCCTCCTCTCCTCCTTGGTGCACAACAGCCGAGCAGCCACACCTCCTCTCCTTCTCCCACATGTAGCTGTCATCTGCTACCCCGTCATCCTCTCTTACCTGCGCATCAGCACCCCCAGCTTCCTCCTCCTATGTCCGCCGTTGCGCAGCAGCACCCCCAGCTTCATCCTCCTCTGTTCGTCATCACACAATAGCACCTCAGCCCTCATCTCATCCTATAGTCCACGTGCCGCCATTATCCTTCATCCACCCCCCCCCCCCCCCCCGTGCGGCTCCCTTGCAGTCCCCCTCTCCTTCACCTCAAGAGCGACGATTGTCGTGGGCCCCAGCCTTCCTCTATCCACATAATCTCGCACCCTTCTCCCTCTTCATTCCCCTCTTCCCACACAGCACTACCCGCTACCCCTCATCTTCCATGGCAGCCCGATTTCCCCCCAGTGCAGCACCAGCTACCTCCTTCCCAGCCCACACGACAACTGCAAGCCCCCTTCCCCTCCTGCTCTACCTCTTCGTTCGGCCTCCACCAGCGCACAGAGCCTCTACAACTCCCAGTCGGTGCGCTCCCCTTGTGCGTTGTGCAACCCCCATCCTAGTTTCATTTTTTATCTTTTTATGTTTAGTTTTATTATTATTATTTTTCCTATTATTATTTTTTTTGTTGTTTTTAGTATTATTATTATTGTTTATTATTATTATTATTATTATTATTATTTCTATAATTATTATAATAATTATTATTATTATTAGTGTTATTATTATTATTATTATTATTATTATTATTATTTCTATTATTATTATTATTATTGTTGTTGTTGTTATTATTATTCATGCTTTGTCCTTTTCTTTTTTAGAATGTTTTATCAACTTATGTTTGTTTTTTAGTAGGATTATTGTTTTAGAACCCGTGCGGAGCGATTCGGAGTTTGCATTGTCATCACGCTTCAGTTTCGAGGTGAGCGATTCTCCACGAGACTTGGTTTCGCATGCTCTAGTGAGTTTTTGGAATGTGTTTTCAGTCCTTTGATATTTATTTGTAGGGAACTGGGCTTTACCACATTTTTTTTCAAATGTGAATTGTTAAATCACTTCGTGTATCCGAGGTAGGTCCCCATTTCTCTGGTTTTAAAATTTACGTTACATTATTTACTGCAGTTTGCGCCCTCTATATATATGTTGAATATTACTATGAAACTTGAGATTAATTCAATTACTATGAAATTTATAATTCAATTCTTATCGTGTGAAAATGGTCTAATTTTTTTATGTTTGTGCATGATAACATTTCAATTAAATATTCTATTAATTTTAGTAAACGTGAAATAGTATTAGAGAATTGTTTTTTTAATAATTACACAGTGTAAAAAAAGTGTTGTTTATTTTATACACAACACCGGAAATATTTTCATGACGAGAGGACACCAAATACTGAAAGAATTCCCATTTGGATTTTAAACATAATTCATGGAATATCAAATAGAGTTTTGTTTTAATGATAAATGATTTATTTTGAAGCATGAACAAGTGATTTGGTTCTTTTGAGAATTTTCCCGGTTGGCTTTGAATGTTTATTTCGAGAAACAAAATGTTTTGGTTTGGTTTTATAAGAATATAGGCAGACTGTGAAGTATTGTTTTGAGGGTTCCATAAATGGTTTTAAACTGGTTTTGGTCCTATAAAGAAGTTTCATTTTTTTGTTGTGATTGTGAAATATGATTAATGCATGTTTGGAACTTTATGGAAAACGATGTGATTGTTTTAATGAAAGCCCTCATAGGGTAACTCTCCTGCCTTAGATGTAATTGATAGTTTGGGAGGCCACACTTAGAGGCTCCTGGGTACTTGAGTGGTTTAAAGGAAAGAGGTTGTTCCATGGAGTGGCTCGGGGTGATGCCAGTTGTGCTTTATATATATATATATATATATATATATATATATATATGATTGGATGCTCGGTTGGCATCTGTTGGATCACCCCCTTTCCAAACACTTGAGACATGGGAATTTGGTATATTGAGAGAATATTCTAAGAATGATTGCTGCACTGGTAGGTTATGGTAATGACTAGTGGCCCATAGTAGGTGGATATATTGGGTTTATTACTATGATATTTTCCCTTGACCTGCCTGAGAGAGGATGGTCAAGCGTATTGTGCGTTTTGATTTCATCATAACGTGTCGATAATGATGATTTCTCTTGTATTGGTGTCTTCTGGTTTATTCTCGATCACCTAGGTTCACCCATGTCTATTTGGATTTTTTTGCTTGGAGTAGGGATTATGATGCTTATAGGTATACCTACATTTCCCTTGCTGTGTGTTTTACTTTGTGCATTTCTAGTGTATTATTTTCTTGGAAAGTGGTAAATTTCTTATGATTAGGTTTTTTTAACAAATGGTTTTCAAATGAAAGTGTTTAATCCTCATTGTAAAAATTTACAAATAAAAACATCACTATACCTTTCTAAAAATCTATTGACACTAACAAAATGAACCCAAATTTGGAAATGGTTATGGGAAATGGTTTGTACATTGTTTTTATGTAAAATACATATAAAAACATACTTTTATAAATTGTAGTTCAAACTTGAAATGATGTTTTTTTATTTTAAAGGTAGTTTATTGTGAATAGATATCAGGATAGCCTACTGAGTTTTAATACTCAAGACTATAGTTCGTTTTTTTGTTTTTAGTGTTTGTGTAGGCTATAGCTTGAGTGCGCTCGCCTAGGGCGACGCATGATCGTTGAGTCGGAAAGTGACCCACGAGGTCACACAGAGTTAGTTCGGACGTCGTTTTTGGTCAGTTTTAATTTTTCTTCTATTCTTGTTTAGTCACTTTTTTTGTTTTATCTATTCTGCACTGCTCTATATTATTTGTGTTGTTTTATTTATTTATATTGGTCAAAATCATTACCACAACCTCTATTGATGCCCTGGTGCTTGTCGCCACCCCCGGAGGATCGAGAACGCCCCTCGGCCCATGTCACAGACTAGCTCAGGTGACCGGTTCAGGGTCGACCCGAGTTGGTTTGTGACAAAATGGTATCAGAGGAGGTCATCTCTTAGTAGAACTCACTTTTCAAAGCGACCTTTGTTATTCGGTATGTCAAGGTAGGTGGAGTAGGATTGTAGGGACTTGAGGGGTAGGTGCGAGACGAGCGTCGCGAACTCTTGCTCATTCTAACCCTTGGGTTTCTATGGGATGTCCAGTTTAATTAGTTTATTTGGGTTTTTATGTAAATGTTTTATGATTGGGATATGACAAAGGGAGTTGGGATAATAGTCCTCCTAATCCTCACAGCCTGTCAAGCCATGTAGAGCGTGGGGCATGGTACAAAAAGACTCTTCGTGTCGGTGACGTGATTTACGTGTGGCCTCCAACCATATGGTCAAGTAGCCCACCGACACTAGTTCCCTTTTTGAGATGTTTTGCGTCTCCTATGGCTTCTTAGAGTGGTTCTAATTTGAATAAAAAGAAGTGTTTTGAAAAAAAATGGTTGTTTGAAATGACATGTTTAATTTGTGGATTGTTTTAAAAGAAATGATATGAATGATTTGTCTTTGGAAAATGATGTTTCATTGTTTTTGACATGGCGTTCCTATGAGTGCTCACATGCATAGTGGTTTGTTGGAAATGTGGATGGATTTATGGTATGGTGGATGTATGCTTTGTCACGACCCATCCTCGGAACCCATGACGTGACTACCCCAATCACGCCTCCCACAGGCCAGGGTCTGGCGACTAGCACCAAAGTCGTAAATCCCTATGACTGGGAAGATTTTGCCTTTAAGAAATTTAACCACACACACAACAAGAGAACAAGAGGAATCAAACACTATGTAAAGTAATATAACAAAAGTGCTGAAAATACAAAGGGGCCCGGAAATACAAGCCCAACAGTAAAGTACAAGAAAAAGTCAAAATCACAGGAAGGTGTCAAGCTGCTCCTATATCGTCCTCCAGAGTCCCCACCTGAAGGGTAGGTACAAATGGCCACCTCATCGCTCTACGTTCGTCTGTCAGCTCCGGGTACCATCTCATCGTGGAGTCCACCTCCGGGTACCCTCTCGTCGTCTCGTCCACCTCCAGGTACCGTCTCGTCATGAATTCCACCTCCGGGTACCGTCTCATCGTCACATCCACCTCCGGGTACCGTCTAGCTCTAAAAGCCTCAACCTTGATCAGCGATGTCCGTCGCCTATATCCAACACAATGAAGTGCGGTCATATCCAGTGCAGGGGTGAGTATACGCTACTCAGTAGGGACCCCGAGACCCCCTAAGGTCTCCTAGAATCCACAAAGGTTAATCCAAAAAGGAAAGATACAATCACAATGTAACAACCAACACTACATAGGTATATTTCCATACATATACCTAAGTCACCAATTCCAGTTCGGCCCCAACATCTGAGCCCATGTTCGATCACGTCCACACATTATAGTACAACCCAATCTACACAGGAAAACACAAATCAATCCACATATGAAATCAAGTCAATCTTATCTAAGATAATGATTTAAAGTCAAGACTCATCTCACACAGGTATACTTCTTCGTAAGGTTATAGAGATGATCAGATATAGCCACAGATTTATCTATGTTGGGACCCACGTAGGATACTAAACCAGCTAAGCTGCCGAACCCACATAGGATACATACCAGCTACTCTACCAGACCCACATAGGATAGCAAGAACAGAGGCAGACACTGCCAGACCCACATAAGATACAAGAACAGTAGTCATTGTCGTCGAACCCATGGAGGATTTCATTATGGTCTTCATCGCTGCCGAACCCACATAGGATTTCAGTGTTGTCTTCATCGTCGTCGACATACACAGAGGATTTTAGTACGGTCTTCAACGCTGCTGAACCCAAATCGGATTTTAGTGTAGTCTTCATCGCCGACGAACCCATGGAGGAATTCAGTACGATCTTCATCGCTGTCGAACCCACATAGGATTTTAGTGCATTCTTCATCGCCGTTGAACCCAAGGAGGATTTAAGTAAGGTCTTCATTGCTGCCAAAACCACATAGAATTTCAGTACGGTCTTCATCGATGTCGAACCCACATAGGATTTCAGTGTAGTCTTCATCGCCATCGAACCCACGGAGGATTTCAGTACAGTCTTCATCGTTGCCGAACCCACATAGGATTTCAGTGCAGTCTTCATCGTCGCAGCCAGCTCTAGGGTTCCCGCACACAGTATGATCGATTCCGGGAGGGTCCGCTACATGATCCAAGGGTTTCGATACATCAACTGACACGTAGTCTGGAGTTCATGTATCTCATAATTCCGTCTTGACAAGAGGAACTCAACGTGACAGATGGCGCGTCAATCAGACGCCCGGTATGAGAGTTATTGGCTTTTTTGTTCCAGGGGCCCATTTGGTTTTTATGTCAAATCCAAACTGACCGCACTCCAAATGTGTCTAAACCTTGAGATGATTAAGCCAAACGGTCCATCTCACTAAGAGGAATCCATCAAAGTCGACGACACGTCAATCGGAAGTCCGGAGCTCAAGTTATAAGTGTTTCCGCTCCGAGGGCCCGATTGGTTTCGTGTTCGAACCAACCCGGACATACCCAAAGTTCTCCGAAACCTTCATTTTAATACACCTATACTACCCCCTCGATCCAAGGATCACATCGCAACTGATGGTGCATCGATAAGAGGTATGTAGCCCATGATATGGTCGTTTGAACAGAACTGTCCGGTTTTAGGGGGTTTTGGGATTGGACCGACCCGACCCGAGACCCCCCCCCCCCTGGGTCGGCCCATTAGGGTGCAGACCGGCCCGGTGGGCGCCGCCCAAACCCACCAACATGGACCAGCCTAGCCTGGATGGCTCGGCCCGTTACGGCCGGTCCAGCCCGGGGCGGCTCAGCGCCTGTCGGGCGGGGTCGGCTCAGCACTGGCCGAGCGGACGCGCAAAGGGGGGTGGCTGCCCCCTTGATTGAAGTCGCGGCCCTGCGTGGGGGCCGCTCCTTTCTGCCAACAGTCTATTTTTCCTGCCGTCTTCGAAAGTGGTCCTCCCGAGACCGGCTCTTCACTGCGAAGTCTTCAAATCGCCTCTACGGCCCGTTCCGACATCGTCCAGCGATCTGCATGTCAAATAAACAAACTGCGGAGTCTCCGATTCTCCCTTGCGGCCCCGACTCCGATCACGGTTTCGTTTGGCCTCAATGGCGCAATTCGAGGGAGCCGCGCTTCTTCGCCACATTCTTCTTATTTTCATGTGGTGCTGTTGCACCATGGACCTTTGTTCAAGCCGCGACAAAAACAACATCGAAGGGGGAGGAGAGTCGGCATGTTCGTGTCGTCCGACCTCCTCCCGTTATAATGATAACAGGTGGAGCAATAATAATACGGTGAACAGAAAGGAAAAATATTCATGAACATGAAATTAACCCCTACCTCAAGGTGTCGTCGAATGAAGGTTTGTTGTATCGCCCCGACCCCAGCAACCCAGAGTCGGTGCATTACTTCATAACATTGGCATTATCACAAAAGATCAAGTCTTGAAAGACCGATTAGTTTAGTAGCCTTGGAAACACTAGATACATTCATAATGTTACATTACATCATAAAGTGAAAAACTACAATAACAAACTCTCCATAGTCCACACTCATATCCTCTCCATACTATCCCTGTAGGTCATTCATAAAATACTTCTTCACATCCTGGAAAATATTAAAACATTGAAAGGGGTGAGCTCAGATGCTCAGTAAGGATAAAAATACAGTGGAAGCTTTCATAAATAAAAATTAACATTTAAAGAAATTTATAACTAAAACAAAAGCCTTTTTAAACTTGAACTTCCGAATAATATGGAAAAAATAAAATTAAATAATTCCATTTACTTACTCACATGGATATTCTACTAGTCGAATAATCCCATGCAATATCAATAACCACTTTCATAATGATGGAATGCATAATTCCAGACTATCATAACCACGTAGCCAAGGCCTCGTGTGAAGACCACAAATAAGATTTTGTCAAGGTCTCGTGTCAAGACACCAGTTTGTCTCATTAGACCTACCGATGCAATTGTTTTAGAACATACTTATGTTTAAAATTGCTCAAATATACTCTAATGTTTTTCTGAAAACATTATTATAGCTTCTGAAAAAAAAAAATCTAATTCTGAGACTGCTCGACTAATTACAGGCCATGATGGGTCCATGCCCAATCCCTTCTTATCTACCACACTCGAGAGTCGGGTTTTCTGAAAACATTTTTAAGCTTGCATTAAATACGTATACATTTGCACAAGATTTTCATATATTTTAGAGAAATATCTATCTCTTTTTTTAAATCATTTAAAAAAAGGTATGGGTTGCAGAGGAAGCCGAAACTCAAATAATGGTCATGGTGGTGGAGAATCCGATGTCGCCGCATACGTACAACAAGAAAAACATTCCTTTTTTTCATTTAATAAAACGATTTGTATAAAAAGATTCATTTTAAATAACTGTAAAAGTCAAAGGGGTTTATACACCGTATAAAAGAAATTTGTGTATAAAACAAAATATGCCTCAATGAATGGAGATTGAGACGAAGTCCCTTACAAAAAACATTTTTTTTAAAATAAAATAGATCAATTATGTGTATCCACTATAAGTACACATAAATAAAGTACAAAATAATGATATGACATAAAAATATCATTACATAATTTGAAAGTATGAGATTAACACAAACAATGGAAATCAGGTTAAGAAGTTCCCTTAAAAAGATCATTTTATAAATAAAATACATCTATTATGTGTATTCACTATATTTACACACAAATAAAGTATTAATACTAGATAGGACATAATAATATCATGACATAATTTGAACGTAAGAGATTAACCCAAAGAACGAAAAATGGGGTAAGAAGTTCCCTTACCTCGTGTCCGACTTGACTCGATCATTCTTTAACCTCCTTAATAATAAACTATAGTTAATTTCTATTTAATTAAGATCCTTTTTCATGTTCATTATTCCTTTTATATCACTTATTACCAGGTTTTGAAGATTATGTTATTATTTAAGTTAATAACGGTCGTTTTGTCGTTCTTTGGTACTTGAGTAAAAAATAAACTTCTTATAATTACAAGTTGTTAATGTGGTGATATATCCATTATATCAAGAATTATATTCATGATATTGATATCATATATCTTATATATATACAGTATATACATGCATTTATAATATTCCATAACGTTTAGAGGTAAGAAATGAAATGCACCGTTCATGGAGATGGTTAGCCGTACGTATGCATGAATGCTACTTTCATTTCTATTTCATATTTAATGGAATGAAGTTATAATTATATAAATTTATAATATAATTCCACTATAATATAATGTATAATACCATTTTCTACATCCTTTATACATCCACATATGGCATTAACGATTCAAATCACTTTGAGGGGACGGTAGTCCATACTTCCTGAAATGAAATTATCGCGTTTACCCATAATGGAAATCATAAATTATTCTACAAATGATAAATACAAAAGCATAAGGAAAACATAAACATAATATATATATCATATATGAAAATAGTGTCATCAAAATTTCCCCTATTATAGGTGTTATATGAGTGTTGAACAATCATCATTTCGTGAGGCAAAAATTCACCATCCACAGAAATAGTATGTTCTTTAACCATTAGATGTAGGTGTGTGTAAGTGTAGCTCGAATAATTATTATAAAAACATCCTAGTATATTGAGGATACTAGTGTTGTTACAAATGAAATGAATAAAAATAGTTTAGGGGGTTGGATAAGCAAAATAAAACAAAATAACATAAGAGAAGACATTACCTTAAAATCGGGTAACTCTTTTTGATTTGATCCAACGGCTTCCTTGGGAAGAGTTCTTCCCAAAGTGAGGCTTCTAGGAGTAAGAAAGGGAAGTTGGGAGAGTATTTTGGCAGAGTTTGGCCGAGCCAAAAAGGATTTGAATGTGTGAGTAAGGTTGTAGTGGTGGGGGACTTTTATAAGTGGAGAGGAGAGGCACTCTTGGAAAGTAATGAAATGTTACTTTATTATATAATGAGTTTCTGATTTTAAAGGTCCCATAATTATATAATTCCTCGATATGGTGGTAAGGGTTCGAAATATACTCATCCATTTGGTTTTTACAAGTGTAGTACTTGGATTTTACATTATCTTTTCATTTTGTTTAAATCGTTAATTAATGAGCTAATCACTGCATCATCAAGGTGTCATAAATAATTTAATTTATTTAATGTATAAAAATTATAAAAAAAATATCATTATTTAGGAAAACTTTTTATATTTCTAATGAATATTTATAGTAAAAAATATGACTTTTATAACCCTAATTAAAAATTGTTTTAGTAAAACAACTTCTGTTTGTGACATTTTTATTTTAACCTTAAATAAAAGTTATTTATGTCATTTTCCTACCAAAGTGGCTCCATGGGGTCCCAAAGTTGACCCATGGATTGTTGTTGTCGTCCATAACACATCCAATAGGGGTAGGACAAGTGTAAATGTATTATCATATTTTTATAATATCATTTTTACCCTAAATTTCACTAATTACTTTTAATCGCAATTAAATAAACTTAAAAGTTACTATTCACCAAAATATTATTTTAATCCCATTAAACCACATTTTACTTTTTAATGACAACCATGAATGTCAGATTTTTGAAAATCAAATCACAGAAGTGGTAATGTTTCATTTAAATGAAAAATCAGTTTTTTAACTACCACTTAGTGGTTTCACTATTCATCAAAAATTGATGTTTTTCAGAACAATGCAAAAATTTCACCCTAAGCTATAATTGATATTCCGAATTCAAAAATGATGTCTATTTTACAAAATTACAAACTTATAAGTTGTATTAATTAATTTTATAATTAATTCCTGTTGTCACAACAAATAGCGTGTTTTTAAGAAACAATATATATCAAAAGATTGACAATTGTTTATGTCCAATTTCAAAGTGAAATTAATTCTAATGAACACCATTGGATAAAATGGTAAAAATATATTCTAATTATACTTTAAAATCACTCAATAGTATAATTTATCACTATAAATTATTTTGATTAAAAAAGTTGTTTTAAGTATTTTTCACTATTCCTAAAAAAATGAAAGTTCTCAGAAAATTACAAAAAATTCAACTTAGGATAATTTCGATATTCCGAATACAAAAATGAAGTCCATTTTGAAATTTAAAATTTATATAATTTCAAAAAGTGGGTATTTCTATTCATAACTGCAACTTTGATTGGTCATGGTGTGTTCGAATCTCGAACTTCTGTACAATACAAGCTATTGCATTATTGAAAGAGAAGCGTATCGTGAAAGCTCGTTGTGTTAAATTCTCCCCTCCTTCAATGAATTGCGTCCTCGCAATTTGAAATTTTTTTCTGAAAATAAAAGGTTGAAAATAGAAAACACCTTTGTGGAAAACCCACATCGGAAATAAGGTTAATAAAATTTTACCTTAATAAGAGGGAAATGGAAATAAAAAAAGTCACCACCAAATTATGATCTTGATAAGGAGAACATTGGTGGAAATTAGAGACATATAATTGGAGGAAAACGTAAATATTTGTAGTGAGTTATTGAGGTCATCAATCACAAACAAGTGTAAAATTGAGGGCCTTCAATCCTTCAATCTATGTTGATTTAAAATATTATCAGTTCAACAAGACATAAGGTATTAGGATAACACATTTTTTTGTTTTAATATCCCTTTAGTAATGTTTATGAATTAATTTATTCATAGAATAAGAGATAGGTATATATATATATATGCTTGACATGTAGAGCTTGAACCTATAACTAATTTCTACCACAAACTCATCTTTCACTCAAAAAGATAATGGAACTCAAAAATATTATATTTATCCTAATAGTACAAGGTTCAAAGTATATACACATACCATTTATATTAGGAAAACTATTTTGTAATAACTAGGGACTTCTTTTAGGCTATTGGTAGGTAATAAAGGCCTGTCGCACTATGGTTGTGGGTTCGATTCCTGCAGCTTTGTCCGACGCGATGGGTTATGCCCCACCCTGCAGGTTGTCCTTTTCCTAAAACTATAGTATTATAATATTCCATAAATAATCATCAGAAATGTTATAACCTTAAAAAAAACTATCCAAAGATCTACTTAATCCATTCCAACCATTATAGTTATCCAATATACCTATGTCCAGACTTTCTCTAAAATGTCCTTAAATTCCAAAATAAATTGCAACATTAGATTCCCCAAACAAAGTAAGGTTTCTCTTATTGCCACATACTGAAAATATGATTACCTTCATCATATTAAAACCTTAATTAAATCAACAACTACTGCAGTACAATCCTTATATATATCACATTATTATTATAACCATAATCTAGTTCTTATGTCCAAAAACACAAATACAATAATTATTCAACTTCATCTGTAGTAACAGCATAAGCTTGGCCTTGATCCCTTGGCCTTTTCTGAGGTATCTTTCCTTGATTCTTAGGACATTCATTTGCATAATGCTCCATTTCCCTAAAATTGTACCATTCCGCATTGATAGCCTCTTTCTTTCCCTTGAAATCATGAGCCTGGTGACCTTTTTCTCCACATTTATAACAAACTCTCATTCCTTTTAGACAAGTTCCAGGGTGACTCTTCCCACAATTATCACATAATGGAAAAACCTTCTTTCACTTTTTCCTTTTGTCTGTCTCTTGTTCCACCGTTCTCTTCTTCTCTTGCTTTACTTTGTTGTCATAAGACTTAGAGAATTCCTTTTATGTCTTGATAGCACATGAGACAATATCTTCGTACGATGAGAAGGAATGTGATACTAAGGCTCTACGGAGAAATGGTTTTAACCCATCAAAGAAACGATCAATATTGCATATATAATCCGCAGCATACCTCGCTAACCTTGTAATGTTGGCCTCATACTTTGCGACATTCTCATCCTCCTTTTTTCTCAGACTCAGAAATTGCCTTTCCATATCTGCTAGATGGTCACGAGGAATGTATTTTTATAAGAAAAGATCTTTGAACTCTCTCTATTCCATACTTGATACTTCTTCATCTTCCTTTGTATTTTGAATCAACGACCACCATTGATCGGCATCTCCATTGAGGTGGTAGACTACCATGACAACCTTCTCCCTTTCTCTACTCCCTAAGGTGTGGAATATTTTCTCTAAGGAGTTTATCCATTGCTCATCTACTAATGGATTTATACCCCCATTAAATATTGGTGGTTGTTGCCTCGTGAAGTGGTCTAACATTGATCCTCCATGTTGCTTATCAGGGTGCTCCATACGAGTAAGGTTATTATTCATAACCTGAGTGAGTTGTCCCAGTATGGTAATAAGTTGATAAGCACCGGTTGTATCTCCAGATCCACAATAATTATCTTGAGCTGGATGGAAATCCCTACACGGAGTGCGTGCATTGATATTGTTTCCATTCCTTCCACTAGGCTCCATTTCTATACAATGGCATAAAATAGATTAGTTTATGAATCAAAATACATAATTCCATACTTGTAAAATACTTAACATAAATTGAACTATTTATGGATATAATCCATAATCATAAAAAATGTTTTCATTGAGGAAGTGTATACTCATAAACCCATCATAATGGTTTGTAAAAAAATGAGATTTATCTTAATCATATCCCGAGGGAGTGTCGTAACCAAGAGTGCAGCAAGGCCCGTCGTCGTGCACCAGTTCCTGTTCGAGTCGAGCTCAAAGCGGTGTTTTCGGGATTTTCCCCTTGGTACATCTGTGCCAGATCCTCCTCTACCTACTCGTATCCAGACAGGGATGTATTTCTTGTAAAACTCACAAAATCTCTACAACAACAAAATTATAGGAAGTTCTTCTATACTAATCCTCAAAGTTTATCTTTGGTCTATGTGCTCTATTCAGAGTTTATCTAAATCTAGCTTCCAAGGTTAGTACTAAACTGCCTCTGATACCAACTATAACGCCCCGACCCCCGCTACCCAGTGTCGGTGCGTTACTTTGTAACATTGGTATGACCACAAAAGATCAAGTCTCGAAAGACCGATTAGTTTAGTAGCCATGGAAACACTAGATACATTCATAATGTTACATTACATCATAAAGTAAAAAACTACAATAGCAAAGTCTCCATAATCCACACTCATATCCTCTCTTGACTATCCCTGTAGGTCATTCATAAAATACTTCATCACATCTTGGACGATATTAAAACATTGGAAGGGGTGAGCTCAGATGCTCAGTAAGGATAACAATATAGCGGAAGCATTCCTAAATAAACATTAACATTTAAGGAAATGTATATATAAAAAAAATTCCTTTTTAAACTTGAACTTCAGCATAATATGGAAAAAAATAAATTAAATAATGACATTTACTTACTCACATGAATATTCTACTAGTCGAATAATCCCATGAATCATCAATACACACTTTCATAATGATGGAATGCATAATGCTAGACTATCATAACCACATAGCCAAGGCCTCGTTCCAAGACCACAAATAAGATTTTGTCAAGGCCACGTGCCAAGACACTAGTTTGTCTCATGAGACCTACCGATGAAATTTTTTTAGAATATACTTATGTTTAAAATTGCTCAAGTATACTCAAGTGTTTTTCTGAAAACATTATGCAAGATTCTGAAAACAAAATAACTATTTCTGAGACTGCTCGACTAATTACAGGCCATGATGGGTCCACGCCCAATCCCTTCCTGTCTACCACACTCAAGAGTCAGGTTTTTTGAAAACATTTTTAAGCATGCATTAAATACATATACATTTTCACTGTATTTTCATATATTTTAGAGAAACATCTCTCCCTCTTTTTTAAATCATTTAAAAATGTTATGGCTTGCAGGGGAAGCCGAAACTCAAATAATGGTCATGGCGGCGGAGAAGTTGTTGTCGCCGTATATGTACAACAAGAAAAACATTCCTTTTTGTCTTTTAGTAAAAGGATTTGAATAAAAATATTCATTTTGAATAAACGTAAAAGTCAAAGGGGTTTATACACCGTATAAAAGAAATTTGTGTATAAAACAAAATATGCCTCAACGAAAGGAGATTGAGACGAAGTCCCTTACAAAGATCATTTTTAAAAAAATAAAATAGATCAAATTTGTTTATCCAATATAAGTACACATAAATAAAGTACAAATACAAGATAGGACATAAAAATATCATGACATAATTTGAATGTAGTAGATTAACCGAAACAATGGAAATCGGGTTAAGAAGTTCCCTTACAAAGATCATTTTTTAAATAAAATACATATATTATGTCTATTCACTATATTTAAACATAAATAAAGTTTAAATACCAGATTGTACATAATAATATCATGACATAATTTTAAAGTAGGAGATTAACCCAAAGAACAAAAATTAGGTTAAGAAGTTCCCTTACCTCGTGTCCGACTTGACTCAATCGTTCTTTAACCTCATGAATAATAAAATAGAGTTAATTTCTATTTACTTAAGAACCTTTTTCATGTTCATTATTCCTTTTATATCACTTATTACCATGTTATGAAGATTATGTAATTATTTAAGTCAATAACAGTCGTTTTGTCGATCTTTGGTACTTGAGTCAAAAATAAACTTCTTATAATTACAAGTTGTTCATGTGGTGATATATTCATTATATCTAGAATTATATTCATGATATTGATATCATATATCTCATATATATCCAGTATATACATGCATTTATAATATTCCATAACGTTTAGAGGTAAGAAATGAAATGCACCATTCATGGAGACGGTAAGTCGTACGTACGCATGAACTCTACTTAAATTTCTATTTGATATTTAATGGAATGAAGTTATAATTATATAAAGGTATAATATAATTACAGTACAATATAATGTACAATACCATTTACTCCATCTTTTATACATCCACATATGGCATTAATGATTCAAATCACTTTGAGGGGGCGGTAGTCCGCACTTCCTAAAATGAAATTATCGTGTTTACCCATAATGGAAATCATAAAGTATGCCATAAATGAGAAATACACAAGCATACGGAAAATATAAACATTTAATATATATCATATATGAAAATAGTGTCATCAAAATGGCCACCATTAGAGGTGTTATATGAGTGTTGAACAATCATCGTTTCTTGAGGCAGAAATTCACAATCCACAGAAACAGTATGTTCTTTAACCATTAGATGTAGGTGTGTGTAAGTGTATCTCGAATAATTCTTATAAAAACATCCTAGTATATTGAGGAAACTGTTTTTGTTTAAAAATAAATGAATAAAAAAAGTTTAGGGGGTTGGATAAGAAAAATAAAAGAAAATAACATAATAGAAGACATTACCTTAAAATCGGGTAACTCTTTTTGATTTGATCCAAAGGCTTCCTTGGGAAGAATTATACCCAAAGTGAGGCTTCTAGGAGTAATATAGTGAATTTGGGAGAGTATTTGGGCAGTGTTTGGTCTAGCCAAAAGGCTTTGAAAGTGTGAGTAAGGTGGTAGTGGTGGGGGCCTTTTATAAGTGGAGAGGAGGGGCACTCTTAGAATGTAATGAAATTTTACTTTATTATATAATGAGTTTCAGATTTTAAAGGTCACAAACTTTTATAATTCGAGGCTAAGGTGATAAGGGTTCGAAATCTACTCATCCAATAGGTTTTTTAGAAGTTTATGCCTTGGATTTTACATTATCTTTTCATTTTATTTAAATCGTTAATTAATGAGGTAATCGCTGCATCATCATGGTGTCATAAATAATTTAATTTATTTAATATCTGAAAATTATAAAAAAAATATCATGTTGTAGGAAATATTTTTGGATTTATAATGAATATTTATAATAAAAAATATGACTTGTACAACCGCATTTAAAAATTGTTTTAGTAAAACAACTTATGTTTGTGACATTTTTATTTTAAATTTAAATAAAAGTTATTTATGTCATTTTCCTACCAAGGTGGCTCCATGAGGTCCCCATGTTGACCCATGGATTTTATTAGTCGGCCATGACACATCCAATAGGGTTAGGACAAGTGTAAAGGTATTTTCAAATTTTTATAATATCATTTTTACCTTAAATTTCACAAATTACCTTTAATCGCGATTAATTAATCATAAAAGTTACTATTCACCAAAAACTTATATTTATCCCATTGAATCACATTTTACTTCCTAATGACAACCATGAATGTCAAATTTTTTAATATCAAAACATAGAAGTGGTAATGTTTCATTTAAATGAAAAAATCAGTTTTTTAACTACCTGTTAGTGGTTTCACTATTCATCAAAAATTGATGTTTTTCAGAACAATGCCAAAATTTCACCCTAAGCTATAATTGATATTTCTAATTCAAAAATGATGACTATTTTTCAAAATTAAAAACATATAAGTTTCATTAATTAATTTTATAATTAATTCCTTCTGTCACAACAAATTGCGTGTTTTTAAGAAACAATATATATCAAAAGATTGACAACTATTTGTGTCAAATTTCAAAGTGAAATTAACTCTAATGAACACCATTGGATAAAATGGTAAAAATATATTCTAATTATACTTTAAAACCACTAAATAGTATAATTTATGACTATAAATTATTTTCATTAAAAAGGTTGTTTTAATTATTTTTCATTATTCATAAAAAAATGGAAGTTCTCAGAAAATTACAAAAAATTCAACTTAGGATAATTTTGATATTCCGAATACAAAAATGAAGTCCATTTTGAGATATAAAATTTATATAATTTCAAAAAGTGGGTATTACTATTCATAAATTCTACTTTGATTGGTCGCGGTCTATTAGAATCTCGAACATGCGTACAATGCAAGATATTGCATTATTGAAAGAGAAGCGTATCGTGAAAGTTCGGGGTGTTACATTCGTCGTGGGAAAAGAACACCGCGGAAGAAGGTGTCGCAGAAGGAGGATCTGTAAGAGTCACCGGCATCGCGGAGAAGATAATCATCAGCCTCATGGTACATGGCGTCGCATCATCGATCTCCAAGGATTTGGCATTTTTCGTTGTCCTTTGTCGGAGTTCAGCGTTCTTCATCGGCGACGGTGCATTCTTCACGTTCTTCAAGGAGGATGATGAAGTTCAAGAATTGAGCTAATCCTCTCCAATCCTTCTTGCACAACCAAAACACCCTTAATAAAATAAGACTTGTCTTATTTAATTAACTCACACAAGCCACGAATCAATTCGAAATTCAAAATTGAATTCTAGAATTAATTATATTGAACAACTTAAACAATTAATTAATAAGGGAGTTGACTTTTCATTTAGGGGGTGCGGGTGTGTTACAAAATTAATGGGGGTTTGTGGAAGTTTAAAGGGTTGGGGCTCGTGTGGGGTCCACCTCACATTTATCCACATGTGGGTAGTTAGGAACTAGTGGGTCACACCCCAAAAACCATACAAAAGATACAACTACATAGATTTAAAAATAAAATTGGTTGCCGAATTTTTTTTATTCATTCCTTAACCCATTATTTTAGTAACCACACCCGAGCAAACGCAACTCCAGGATAGGTGTTCCTAAGCAATTAACAGTGTTTCGGTTTCATCGGTGCCCTCATATTTTGATTTTGAGCACCAGTTCAAAAGTTAGGAAATCCCGCTTGTTCGTTCACTGAACGTACCTGAGCTAAACTTCAGAAATTGATTCCGGGCACACCGGGTCAAAGAATCAGGTGCCATCAGAAACTGTGTTCTTGTAAAATCAAAATGAAATTACAAAAAAAAATTCCTTAAAATTTCCGGGTCTTTACATTACTCACACCTCAGGATTGTACGTCCCCGTAAATATTTAACACAAACTAGGGTTACAAAAGTGGTGCTGAGCACACATCTGAGCGTTCTGCTCCCATGTGCTCACCTGAAGTTCTCGTGCTGCCAACGAAAGCGCACAAGAGGAATCGACCACTTTGTAGGACCCGCTCCTATAAATCCTTAACCTCTACTGGAACCCCGTAAAATCCACCCCATCGCCATGGTCTATCTCCCAATGGTCGATGATATGAATCGGGTCGTGCATGTATCTTCTTAGCTGAGATATGTGGAAGACGTCGCGCACCCAGCGCAACTGAGGTGGTAGAGCCAGGCAGTAAGCCACCTCACCTACCCTGCTGAGGACTTGGAATTGTCTGATGAAGTGCGGAGAAAACATGCTGCCTCGGCCAAATCTCAGTAATCCTTGTTGAGGCGAGACCCT
This sequence comes from Viscum album, assembly GCA_963277665.1. Lineage (NCBI taxonomy): Eukaryota > Viridiplantae > Streptophyta > Magnoliopsida > Santalales > Viscaceae > Viscum > Viscum album. The sequence goes on along the minus strand of OY728133.1, from coordinate 142,318,003 downwards.
CAAGATAACGTGGTCTCCATCCTCGACTCTAGTGGCCTACACCTCCTATCAGCATAAGACTTCGGCCGGCACTGAGCTGTCCTCATTCGCTCCTGGATGACCTGGACCTTCTTTGGTCCTTCAAGAGCTGCTAATATTTCTTCTTTGCCGATAAGAGAAATTCGATCTCATCCTCGGGATGAACCACATTCATTTCCTAATACAGTCATTCCCGACATGGATGATACTAATCCATACCAAGGATGACGTCGTAAGGCATCGACACTACTACCAAGAGATCCAACTGTTACTCTTGCCTCCAAGGGTTGAGTCACACTGTCGGCATCAGTGTGTTATCACTGGGTCTTCTCCAGCAGGAATCTCAAAAGTGAGGGTCATGTAAAAAGTATAAACCAACACCACATAGTACAACACAAAGAGAGGACACGAAAGTAAATGCCACAACGAAAGTTGTCTTTTATTATTGTAGCTCAAAGTACAAAGACACAAAGCATCCACAAACAAACATCAAAAAATATAGAAGGATCATGAACAAAAGTCTCCATATCTGGAGCTAGTCCCACTCCTGTCCATCTACTCCTGATGCTCCATGATCGTAGGCCTCAACTTCCTGAAGCTGAGCTCTCCCCTGTCCACCTGTTCCCTGCGGTCGGGGTGGTCTCCCTGGTGGTGGTAGTGGTAGGGCCTCAAATCGTCACCCACCACCCACTACTCGGACAGCTCCTCTGCCTCTCCCGCCTTCTCCTTGCGGACCTCCATGGTCGAACCACTTCCTGGAAGGTCCCTCTAACTCCTGATGCTCATCAGTAGGACGTGTCGGGCAGTCTCGTGCCATGTGACCCTACCTACCACATGCGTAGAATTGCCTGCTCCTCTTGTAGCTGGCTCTCCTTTGTGTGCCCTGTACAACCAAATCTCCATCCTGCGATTTCCCATATGATGGTATGGTTCGCTTGGACCTCTACGTCACATGTCTACTGCCAACATCAGAAAGCCCCACTACGGGTCGTCCTGCAGACGGTCCCGCCGTTGGTGACTGCTCGGCGTGAAAAATATCCACTAGAAGGGCTCTCTTTGACACCCCTACCTACATCGGAATGTTGAGGGAGATCATCGATGCACTGATCTCATGCCTCAGTCTCTGCTCGATGGTCCGGGACTGGAAGTATGGGTCCTGTACCATGTCTGTGGAGTAGCGCGAGAGATCAGTAAACATCACTGAGTACTGGGCCACGATCATGTTGCCATGTCGTAGTTGTAATAACTCTTGAATGTGCACCACATGGAGGGTGGCTGGGACAAACTCCGAGCGGAAGAGGCTGTCAAAGTCCTTCCATAGGAGTGATGCCTCATCGTGCACTTGGAGCATCAAGCTCTACCATCTTCCTGTTGCCGCGTGCAAGAGGCTCGCTGCAAGGATCACAATGAGGTCAGCTAGTGTCCCCACCAACCATAAAACTCAAACCGCAGCCTCCATCCAATCCTCGGCTACCTGAGGGTACATCTCCCCGCGAACCTAGGCAGTCTCTAACAGTGAAACTCATGCAGTGCACTAAGGCGATGTGCAATCTCAGCGGCTAGGGCTGGCATTATCGGTGGCTCAGCGGGTAGTTGTACCACTGGTGCCTCCGCTGAAAAAGGGTCCTACACCGAGGCCTCATCGCTCGGTGGGCTATCATCTCGCACAATTCTCGAAACCCTAGCTATCTGCCATCGTGGGGCCATCCTTAAAAGAAACAGGTGTGTCACGTTTAAAACAGTATACTTGGTGAGCTGACACAAAGTAATCACAAATAAAACATTTGAAACAAACATGAAATCAATGTTTTCGTGCATTGAGTCAGATATCAGAAGTCAGGGTCCTGGTGTATGGATATGTTGGTCACCACACCAACACTGGACTCCCTAGACTAATAACCACACTCAATACCCTTAACACTATTACTTAACATAGAAGGAATATTAGAGTCCTGAGTTCTACTGTAGAACTAAACTCCTCTGATACCAAATTGTCACGACCTGTCCTCGGGACCCATGCCGTGTCCACCCCAAGCCTGCCTCCCATAGGCCAGGGGCTAGCGACTAGCACCAAAGGTGTAAATCCCTATAACTGGGAAGGCATTGCCATTATGAAACGTAACCAGACACACAACAAGAGAACAAGAGAAAGAAAACACTAAGAAAAGAAATATAACAAGAGTGATGAAAGTACAAAGGGGGCTGGAAATACAAGCCCAATAGTAAAGTACAAGAAAAATAGAAAACAACAGGAAGGTGTCAAGATTCTCCTGGATCGTCCTCCAGAGTCCCCACCTAATAGGTAGGTAAAGATGGCCACCTCATCTCTCTACATTCATCATTCAGCTTCGGTTACCGTCTCGTCGTGGAGTCCACCTCCAGGTACCTTCTCATCGTCACGTCCTCCTCCGGGTACCGTCTCGTCATGAAGTCCACCTCCAGGTACCGTCTCGTCATCACGTCCACCTCCAGGTACCGTCTAGCTCTACAAGCCTCAACCTCGATCAGCGTTGTTTGTCGTCTGCATCAAACACAACGATGTGCGGGCATAGCCCGTGTAGTGGTGAGTATACGATACGCAGTAGGGACCCCTAGGCCCCCGATGGTCTCCAAGAATCCACAAAGAATAATTCAAAAAGGAAAGATACAATCACGAAGTAACAACCAAGACTACATAAGTATATGCCCATACATATACCTAAGTCACCAATTCTAGTTTGGCCCCAACATCTAAGTGCATGTTCGATCACGTCCACACAGTATAGTACAACCCAATCCACACAAGAAAGCACAACTCAATCCCCATAGGAAAGAAAGTCAATCATATCAAAGACAATGATTGAAAGTCAAGACTCAGCTCGCACAGGTATACTTCTTCGTAAGGTAATAGAGATGATCAGATATAGCCACTGATTCATCTAAGCTGGGACCCACGTAAGATACTAAACCATGTAGGCTATCGGACCCACATAGGATACAAACCAGCTACTCTGCTAGACCCACATAGGATAGCAAGAACAGAGTCAGACACTGCCAGACCCACATAGGATACAAGAGTAGTAGTCATTGACGTCGTACCCATAGAGGATTTAAGTATGGTCTTCATCACTGCCGAACCTACATAGAATTTTAGTGCAGTCTTCATCGCCGTCGAACCCATGGAGGATTTCAAAACGATTTTCACCGCTGCCAAACCCACATAGGATTTCAGTGCAGTCTTCTTCACCGTCGAACCCACGGAGGATTTCAGTACGGTCTTCATCACTGACAAACCCACATAGGATTTTAGTACGGTCTTCATCACTGCCAAACCCAAAAAAGATTTCAGTGCATTCTTAATCGCCGTCAAACCCACAAATTATTTCAGTATGTTCTTCATTGCTGTCGAACCCACATAAGATTTCAGTGCAGTCTTCATTGTCGCAGCCAGCTCTATGGTTCCTGCACACAGCATGCTCGATTCCAAGAGGGTCTGCTCAACGAGCCAAGGGGTTCGATGCATAAACTAACACATAATCCAGTGTTTATGTATCTCAAAGTTCCGTCTCGACTAGAGTAACTCAACGTGACAGACGATGCATCAATCGGACGCCCGGTCTGAGAGTTATTGGCCTTTTCATTCCAGGTGCTCAATTGGTTTGTAAGTAAAAACCAACCCGAGCGCACTCTAACTGCATCTAAAACTTGATAGGAGTAATAAAAAATGTCATTCTCACTAATAGGAATCCCACAAAGTCGACGACACGTCAATCGGACGTCTGGAGCTCCAGTTATAAGTGTTTTTGCTCCGAGGGCCCGGTTGGTTTCGTGTTCGAACCAACCTGGATGTACCCAAAGTTAACCGAAACCTTGAGTGTAATATAACTAAAAAAATGTCTCGATCCAAAGATCGAATCACAACTGAAGGTGCGTCAATCAGATGTTCATAGCCCAAGATACGAGCATTTGAACGGAACTGTCTGGTTTTAGGGGTTTTGGGCCCGGACCGACCCGGCCCGAGAACCCCTTGGGTCGGCCCGAACTGGGTGGACCCGAACCGGGTCCGGGTTCGGCCCTTTAGGGTGTAGCCTGGCCTAGTGGGTACAGCCCGGCCCAACCGGCACAGCCCGGCCCCGTGTGGCCGGTCCGGCCCGGGGCCGCTCGGCGCTGGCCGAGCGGGGTCGGCTCGGCGCCGGCCGAGCAGGATCGGCTCGGTGCCGGCCGAGTAGATGCGCAAAGGGGGGCGGCTGCCCCTTTGATTGAAGTCGCAGCCCCACATGGGCGCCCCTCCCTTCTGCCAACTGACGTGACTCTGGGCACCGTGTCTACCACGGGTCCTGCATAGCCATGGGACTGGTCTCCTTCCGCCACGGCTTCAACCGCAGCGGTCCCTCCTGGCGGCGCACCGGGCGCCGCCGCCTCCTGGCGGCTTGCCGGAGCTGCCGTGACGGCGTAGCGCGCCGGAAAGGTCTTCTGTGGACCACCATACGCGCTCCGGTGGTCCGTTTTGCCTACCATATTCGCCAGTGGTCCTCCCGGGACCGTCTCTTCACTGCGAAGTCTTCAAATCGACTCGGTGGTCCATTCCGACACCGAGCGTCGATCTGCACGTCAAATAAACAAATTGCGGAGTCTTCGATTCTCCCTTGCGGCCCCGAATCCGACCACAGTTTCGTTCATCCTCAAGGCATGGCGCAATGGCGCTGCGCTTCTTCTCCGCATTCTTCTTGCTTCCACGCGGTGCCATTTCACCACGCACCTCTGTTCGTACCGCGACAAACTCATCATCGAAGGGGGAGGAGAGTCGGTCGTGTTCATGCGGTCCGACCTCCTCCCGTTATAATGATAACAGGCGGTGCAAGAATAAAACAGTGAACGTCAATGAAAAATAATCACGAATAAGAAATAAACCCCTACCTCAAGGTGTCGTCGAACGAAGGTTCGTCATGGGAAAATAACTTCATGGAAGAAGGCGTCGCGGAAGGAGGCTCTGTAAGCGTCACCAGTTTCGCGGAGAAGAGAATCATCAGAATCGCGGTACACAGCGTTGCATCATCGATCTCCTATGATTCAGTGTTCTTCGTCGTCCTTCATCGGAGGCCAGTGTTCTTTGTTGGTGATGGTGCGTTCTTTTCGTTCTTCAAGGAGGAAGATGAAGTTCAAGAATTGGGCAAATCCTCTCCAATCCTTCTCACACAACCAAAACACCATTAATGAAATAAGACTTGTCTTATTTTATTAACTCACACAAGCCACCAATCAATTCAAAAATCAAAATTGAATTCTCGAATTAATTATATTGAACAACATAAACAATTAATTAATAAGGGATATGACTTATCATTTAGGGGGGGTGAGGGTGTTTTACAAAATTAATGGGGGGGTTTGTGGAAGTTGAAAGGGGTGGGGTTTGTGCGGTATCCACCTCACATTTATCCACATGTGGGTAGTTAGGAAGCAGCAGGTTCCACCCCAACTCCCTTACAAAGGATACAACTACATAGATATAAAAATAAAATTGGTTGCACGAATTTTATTTTTATTCACTAATTAACCCATTATTTTAATAACCACACCTGAGAAAACGCAACTCCGTAATAGGTGTTCCTGGGCAATTACCGGGGATGCGGTTTCATCGGTGCTCTCAGATTTTGATTCCGAGCACCGGTTCAAAAGTTAGGAAATCCCGCTCGTTCTTTCACTTAACATACCTTATCTAAACTTTGGAAATTAATTCTGGGCACACTGGGTCTCGGAATCATGTGTCGTGTACCATGAGGCATGGATACATATATGTGAGTGAGAATATAAGGGATACCAATGGCGAGGGTTTAACCCACCCATCTTGTTTTAAAATATATATGTCTTCAAAATAAATGTTTTGATTTTATGATGGCTCATTTTCTTATGTACGAAGCTTTTCATATATGCAGTGTTTGTTTCTAAGGATTTTTGTTTCTTAAGTTATATTGATTGGGTTTTTGACACTTCCATGTCCAGTGGTTATCCCTTTGGAGCTTTGATGGGTGATTGTAGTGGGGTAGATCAACATATGGATTTTTGATTGAGTTTTGGAATCTGGATCCAGCCCTCATTTATGGTCAAGCAGACTCTTCTGTAGCAGAGGAGTTGCTGTAGAAGATTGAAAGGGACTTTAACCTCATTCAGTTTCCCGAGTTGTTGAAGGTCATTTTGAAACCTTCAGGCTTGAAGGATCCCCATGGATGTGGTGGAAGTAAGTGTCTCGGAAAAAGCCCCATCCTGAGATTACTTGGGAGTTTTTAAGGCCATGTTCATTCATCACTATTTCTATGAGGAAGAAAGAGTGAGGAAGGGGATTTTGATGTGTTGTATGTAGCAGAGCAACGGATCTGTGGTGGAATATTTCCAGCGCATTGTAGAGCTAGTCCCTTATGATTCGGGGTATGCCACGAATGATCCGGCGAATGCTCACTGCTTCGAGGCGGGTCTCCGCCCTAATCTATAGTCAAAGGTGTCAGTGTCCAACCTCACTTCTTTTGTCGATGTGGCGAGACAATCATTTAATGTCGAATCAGTGATGGCAGGAGTGCTCAATGTAATCTTCCCTCCTTCGATCCCTATGAGCAGCGGTGGGGGTCTTTGAAAAGAGTTGAGTAAGCAAATGGAAGTGGATGGAGAAGGTCATGGAATCAAGAGGCCTCAGGATCTTTCATCAACCTCTTCGGAGTGATATATTATTGTGTGTTATCAGTGTGGAAAGAAGGGTCACAAGAATTCGTCATGCCAAAGCGCTCTGAAGCATTGCCAGGCATGTGTACGCCTGGGTCACTTGCGACGATTCTATCGGGGCGTTGCTAGAAAGCGTCACAGAGGAAGTTCTCAGAAGTGACGTGTTGTTGGGTTTTTGTATAAAGTTTCTTATGTATGTTTTCTTCTAGTGAAAGGGACCTCTTATCGTGGTTGTTGTATGTGTGTTGTTTTTGGTTTGAAATGTATGGGAATGTCGCGTGTCTTTTCATGATCTTCAGTTTTCAATGTCTGTGTGGTTTTATTTTCAAAATTTGGTCCTTTCCTTTGTAAAATAAAAATATTTATGTTTCCTATTGAGATTATCAGATCCTGAATGTGAGGTAGGAGACGCTTCATCCATCAGAGCTCCAGCCAAAAGGCATCGAAGTGAATCCATTGCATAGTTAGGAATGCCCGGGGAATTTTATGTAGTCTGGTTATGGTTACGTCTCTACTATGTGGTGAGAATGTTTTAGCGTTTCTGCTTCGGTTTTTCTGTCATTGTAATTTTCCTCTCATCATAATGCGCGTGATGAACTTATCCCTCACATAATGTCAGGGACTGTTCCTTTTTTTATGCAAGTTGTTGACCAGTGACCTTGCATGGGCCATCCATGTGAATCAGATGTGACATCAGTTTGTGTTCATCCTGAAGTGATGGGTCGAGAGTAGTAGTACGTTGAAGTTTCATTGATCCAGTCGTTGGGCCCTCCGTCCCCGCCCATGGAGTTAGGGTTTATATTTATTACGGTGTTTTCGTTTAAGCCCTTATCACTTTCGGAAGAGAGTTTGTGGTTTGAATGTTCTTCATGTGCTTCGTTTAGTTTGACTATATCCTGGTTCTAGCCTATTTTGGATTTCTGGTTTGTTTCTTATATGTCGGTTCCTTATGGTGGGTAGACCCACCGTGAGTCTCTTTGAGTTTCCTCTAATGTCGTTATAGAATGATTGTTGAGTTCTTATGGTAGGGAGCCCATTCAGGCCTCCCATCTGATGGTGATTTATTTCAGGAAATGAGGTTCAGTCCTGTTGGTAGTCGGTGTGATGTCCTTGGGATAATAGGTTGGATCGTGTTGTGTGGAATCCCTAGGTGTTGATTGATTGGCTCGATAGTGTTGTGGCTTTTCGGGGGTGGAAAGCATTATGGTGGGGAGAATTATCACACCCTGACCTAGTTTTTTATTTTATTTTATTTTCTCTTTGGCTTTAAATATTATTGTTGGGCTTCAGGTTCAGTCTCAGATGATATTTTTGAGTTTATGTTAAAAAGTGTGTGTTTCGGGTTGACATCATCGACACTTGGCTGGATCGTGATTGAGGACCCCACACGGCTTCACCCAGACATTGCGCACCATGTTCGTCTTTGAAAAACTAAAACATGTTTTTTTATATTTTGTTGCGATTAAAAATAAATGTTACTATTGAGTCTTTAAAAAATTTTAATGTTAAGAATTTGTTTATAATAATAAAAAAGAAATAAATAATTTTATTATTTCTAATTTTAATCATCATGTGGTTGTGGTTATTATTATTTAGTTCGGTGTGTGGGCACCGCAGGGTTAGCGGGAGTCGTGCGGTAAGCCCGGTACTCGTGCGAATACTTGAATTATTATTATTAAGCTATTGTAATTTCTATTATCATTATTATTATTGTTATTAAATTTTATGAATAAAATTGTAAAAGTTATGATTATTATTTTTTATTATAAATCTTATAAATGAAATGAATTTTCGAATTAATTTTAATATTATGATTATTATTATTCTTTTTTGTTTTTTTCTTCTTTTTTCCCCTAACCCTACCCGGAGAATCACCTTTTACCCTATTTTACTTTTGTGTCGTCACCCCACCCCCTCTCGTTTCTCTTCTCCCTTGCAGCATCCAGCCATCCCGCTGCACCCTCCTCTCCTCTTTGTCGCACAACAGCCGAGCAGTCAGCCCTCTTCTCCTTCTCCTGCATGTAGCATCCATCCGCTACTCCGGAATCCTCTCCTACCCGCGCAGCAGCACCCTCATCTTCCTCGTCCTCTATCCACCGTCACGCAACAGCACCCCCAGCTTCCTCCTCCTTTGTCCGCCATCACACAAAAGCACCCCAGCCCTCCACTCATCCTACAGTCCGGGCGCCGCCACTATCCTTCCTCCAGCCTCCCGTGTGGCTCCCTTGTAGTCCCCCTATCCTTCCCATCTATAGCAACGACAACCACGCACCCCAGCATTACCCTATCCCTCAGAAGCCCGCACCCTGCTCCATCTTCATTCCCCTCACCCCACACGGCACTACCCGCAACCCCTCCTCATCCTTGGCAGCTAGTTTCCCCCCAGTGCAGCGCCTGCAACCTCCTTCCCAGCCCTCACGATAGCTACACGCCCCCTTCCCCTCCTACTCGTCCTCTTCGTTCGGCCTCCACCAGCACGCAGAGACGCTACAGCTCCCAGCCAGTGCGCTCCCCTTATGCACTGTGCAACCCCCGGCCATGCTTCCTTTTTTTTAATGTTTACTTTTATTATTATTATTTTTCCTATTGTTAATATTATTCTTGTTGTTAGTATTATTATTATTCTTATTATTATTATTATTATTATTATTATTCTTAGTATTATTTCTATTATTATTATTATTAGTTTTATTATTATTATTATTATTATTACTATTATATTATTATTCTTATTATTCTTATTATTTTTATAATTATTGTTATTATTATTATTATTCTTGCTTTGGATTTTTCTTTGTTAGGGGGTTTTATCAAATTACGTTTATTTTTTGGTAGGATTATTGTTTTGCAACCCGCGCGGAGCGATTCCAAGTTTTTTTCGTCATCGCGCTTCAGTTTCGAGGTGAGCGTTTCTCCCAGACACTTGGTTTCTCATGCTCTAGTGAGTTTTTGTATGTGTTTTGATTCCTTGATATTTATTTCTAGGGCGCTGGAGTTACCGTGTTTTTTTTCAAACGTGCGTTGATACATCGCGTCGTGTATCTAAGGTAGGTTCCCATTGCATTGCTTTTAAAATTTAAGTTACATTATTTCCTACAGTTTGTGCCCTCTATATATATGCTGAATATTACTATGCAACTTGAGATTAATTCATTTACTATGAAAATTTTTAATTCAATTCTTACCGTGTGAAAAAAGTGTCATTTTGTTTTTTTTACGCTATCTTTTCTATTAAATATTCTATTAAATAATGTAAATGTGAAATAGTATTAGAGAATTGATTTCATAAATAATTAATTAGTGTAAAAAAGTGTTGTTTATTTTATACAGAACACTGAAAATATTTTTTTGATGAGGGGACACTCAATACTAGAAGAATTCCCATTTGGATTTTAATCATAATTCACAGAATATGAAATATAGTTTTGGTTTAATGAGAAATGTTTTCTTTTGAAGCATTTACATGTGCTTTGGTTCTTTTATGAATTTTCTCAGTTGGCTCTTAATGTTTATTTGAAAAAATAAAATGTTTTGGTTTGGTTTTATAAAAATATTGGTAGCCTGTGAAGTAGTATTTTGGGGGTTACTTAAATGGTTATAAATGGGTTTTTGTCTTATAAAGACATTTCACTTTTTTGTGGTGATTGTGAAATATGTTTAATGCATGTTTGGGGCCTTATGGAAATTGATGTGATTGTTTTAATGAAAACCCTCCTAGGATAACTCTCTTGCCTTAGATGCAATTGATTGTTTGGGAGGCCGCGCTTAGAGGCTCTTGGGTACTTGAGTGGTTTAAAGGAAAGAGGTTGTTCCATGGAGTGGCTTGGGGTGATGTCGGTTGTGCTATATATATATATATATATATATGATTGGATGCTCAGTTGGCATCGGTTGGCTCACCCCCATTCCAAACACTTGAGACATAGGAATCTGGCAGATTGAGAGACTATTCTATGAATGATTACAGCATTGGTAGGTTATGGTACTGACCAGTGGCCCATAGTAGGTGGATATATTAGGTTTATTACTATGGGATTTTCCCTTGACCTGCCTGAGAGAGGATGGTCGAGCGTATTGTGCATTTTGATTTCATCATGACATGTCAATAAGGATGATTACTCATGTATTGTTTTCTTCTTGTTTATTCATGATCTTCTAGGTTCACCCATGTCTATTCGACCTTCATTGCTTGGAGTAGGGATTATGATGATAATATGTATACCTACATTGCCCTTGTTGTGTGTTTTACTTTGTGCATTTCTGGTGTATTGTTTTCCTTGGATAGTTGAAAATTTTATTTGATTAGGGTTTTTTTAAGAAATGGTTTTCAAGTGAAAGTGTTTAATTCTCTTTGTAGAAATTTAAAAATAAAAACATCACTTTCCCTTTCTAAAAATTGATTTACACTAACGAAATGAACCCAAATTTTGAAATGGTTAAGGGAAATGGTTCATAATTTGTTTTTAAGTAAAATACATAGAAAAAATTACTTTTATAAATTTTAGTTCTAACTTGAAATGATATTTCTTTTATTTTAAAGGTAGTGCATTGGGAATAGATATCGGGCAAGCCTACTGAGTTTTAATACTCATGACTATAGTTCTTTTTTTGTTTTTAGTGTTGGTGCAGGCTATAGATTGAGTGCGCTCGCCTAGGGTGATGCTTTATCGTTGAGTCCGACAGAGACTCGTTTGGTCGCATAGAGTTAGTTTGGACATCGTGTTTGTTCAGTTTTATTTTTTCTTCTATTTCGGTTTAGTCACATTATTTGGTTTATCTATTCTCCAATTCTCTATATTATTTCTACTGTGTTATTTATTTATATTGGGCGAAATCTCTCCCAAAGCCTTTGTTGATGCCGTGACGCTTGTCGCTCGCCTGAGAGGATCGGGAATGCCCCTAGGACCATGTCACAGACCAGCTCGGGTGACCGGTTCAAGGTCGATTGGGTTTGGTTTGTTATAGTATCAATCTAATTTTTCAAAAATAAATTGACATTTATGAAACATAGATTCTCTACATAATAATAAATTTTTTAATAAGACTAATATAAACAAGTCATTAAACATATTTTTATAGCATCTAAGATTTGAATTTTGAGAAATAGACTTACACAGTTGCTATCAAGAAGTTATTTGCAGTTTTATGGGAAAAAATAATGATTTTTGAATAGTAACATACCCTTATAAATGGTCACCCACCCTTTTGAATAGTAATATGACTCTTATAAATTGTAAACCTTCAAAATAAAATGCATCCTCACGAATAAATTGATAATAAAAAGTCATCTTATATTTGAGTATATGATCATTATATAAGTGATTGTATTTTTGAATATCATAAATATTTCATTTCAATTTTATGATTAATTAGGTAATTTATTTTCATGAAGTGTAATAATATATTGTTATTTAACTTTTTTTTATATTATATAATTGTATGATACCTTTAATAATTTTTCACGGTGTTATAAAATCAGTTATAGTTTTAATATTGTTAATTTTTTAATAAATTATAAATTTATTTGTAAATTTAACTTTTCATATTTGAAAAATTATTTTAATAAAATGGAGTAAATTTTTGGATTCTACATTTTGAAAAATGATTGTGGTGGTTTTTTCGATAATTTTTAAGTATATGAATTTCTGTTGAATTGTGAAATTCAATAATTTAAGAAATATATTAAATAAATGAATTTTTTCATCATGCATGAGTAATGGATGATGTAAATTGATAGTTGTCTGAACTCAAATACACTTATTTCTATTTTTTGTCACAGGAGTTAACAATATTTATTGTATTGATAATAATAATAAAATACTGATTAATTTAATGGGATAACCCCTCTTATACTCCACTATAGATACCACCCACACCCCCTCTTCCTCTCACACATCCATATATATGATAATTAAATACCTAATACCTAATACCCTTACCTGTTATATTCCCCAAATTCAATATATAATTGTCTTACCAAAATTAAAATACAGAAATCATTAAGGAGGATCTCAGTGAGAATCGATCAAGTGGTAAAAATATTCTTTCTTTTTCTTTCATTTTTTACATTGAATCACTTTTCTTTTTTAAAACACTATCTTCTCCGATAGATATCCAAAAGGCCTATTAGATAAATTATCATAAATATACTATAATTTTATCATATTAATGGAAAACATCATCAGCTTATAATCATCTCCCTCTTATTAAAATTATAAGAACATAGCCCGTGTTGTATCGATTTACCAAAATCATGGATGATGTGTTTTCAATTTCCATTATATCCCTGAAATATTCTCATAAATTCATTTTAATGTTTGAAACAAATTTTAATGTGTACGATAAAAAATATTTTACATTTGTAATAGATATATATAGATAATATTATGTTATATAACAAAACATGTTTGTAATTATCAAAGGTCCTCCAAAATGATCTAAATAGATATCAATAATAATTTATCTAAGGATTCACCATCAAACCATATGCCCAAAAATAATTATGGGATCATTGAATATTATGGAAACCTTACAATAACACTTCATTCCAATTTGATAGTTTTATTTCCATTCATTAATAAATCCCTTATGAACAACCCATTGAAACAATTTAAAGGACACACCTGAAACAATTGAAAGTAAAAATATATACTAATATATGTGTGGAATCATGCTATAAAAATATCATAAAAAGTGATATAGACATGAATATTTTACTTTAAAATATCATTAACAGTATTTTTACCATTATACAATATTATTAATCACATTTTTTGTAAGATGAACCCGATGTAAGGGAATTCTGAACCCAATTTCTATTCATTGGGTTGACCTTCTACTGCATAGATTATATGGTACAAAGAATATTTTTTTTAAATATTTATTTATAATATGTTTTATTATTTCGACATAATATGTATTCACGTATTCCATTAATTAAATTAATTCTCAAATTAATTTAATGATATTTTCAAGGAATTTCAATTAAAAAATTATCTTTTAAAATAGCATTTTTTGAAATTCATGATGAGTGTTTTTATGGATATATTCATTTTTAATGATTATGTTTTGTTACTAGGGGATTGTTTATGATAATTCATGAGAACTATTTCTATCTCCAATGAATTTTTTTTTTGTTTAAAATCTAGTTAGACTATATGGTTACTCCATCTGTAACTGTGATGGTTACACCATAGGTTGTCGTGCGAGTTACGTTTTGAGATATCACGGGGGTTACAAATCGTAAAGTATCAATTAGGATTATAATATAAGTAAATAATTCCCAAAATAAATTTTTTATTTTATTTATGTTTTCTATGTTTTATTTAAATCTCATGAATCCCTTAGTAATTATATATTGTTTACAAGTATGTCTTCGTGAAAACTACAATCATATTCTTATACATACACATGTAGTAATGGTTTTTTTAATTCATGTTATATCCCTTACAAATATTATGTAATTATTACATGTATTTAAATTTTTTTCATAGGTTATAGATATTTGTACGAGAAATAAGGAAGTCATGTTAATTGTTATGAAGAATTTTCTATCGAATAATGTTGTTGTCTTGTTTAAAAATATAAATTTTTATATTAAATGGATATTATTTATTTGTACCCACTTTTTTGTTTATGGTTTTATTTTTTGAGTTATATCCTAAAATTATAAAATTCTAAAATGAAAAGATCTATAGGAATGTAAATATATAAAAACTTTTGGAAATAACTATATTATTTAATATTTGTGGTCAGGTCCTTATAATTTGGGTACACATATAATTATTATAATATATAAAAATTACAAGATGTGCGTGTGGATAAAAAATAAAGATAAGTTTTTTACCAAATGATTCACCAAAATAAACACTCACATGGATGAGTACATCAAATCTTGGGGATTGGTGGCATATTATTTTAACAAAATCTTCATGGATGGTCTGTATACAAAAGCTATTTCACCTTAGTGGAATACTTTTAGTGATTATTTTACTAATAAGATAAAACATATTTTAAATGGTAACTTGATTTATTATGGTGTATGAAATTTTTTTTAAAAAAGTTTACTGTTTTCTAATTTTTTTATTTTTTAAAATAATTTTCTATAAATATGAATTTTTATATTGAAATGTTAATTAATATTCAATATCAAATTTACCATTTTTTAGATTCATAAAAATAACCAACCATTGTGACACTATAAATATAATTAGATTGATTCATTCTATGATATGATACATATCATCTATTAATGATTATTTCTCTTACTACTGTGGAATTGAGATCACAGACATAACATGTCATCTAAATATTAACATATCATTATAATCTCATAATTTATTTCTAATCATATAAAAAACCATATTATTACTTTTTTACATGGTAAATAATTTTAATTTTTCCAATAATTATTGACTCAAAAAGATTAATTTTAGACCCTATATAATTTTTGAAAGTAATTTCTATAATTAATTATAATTATTTCAAATAAAATATATTACCAATAATTTTTTAGTCTTCAATATCATTCTAAAATTATTATTTTGAATTATTAATAAATTTTGTACATATTAAATCCTAAGATGAATTTTATCATCATTATTCAGTGGAAATAATCAGTATATATTGTTTGGGACCAATTTAATGATTGAAAAAAAACATGGCCATTGACTTCTATACTTAATAATCTGATTTAGAAATTCACCTCCTCGAATAAAGGAATATGAAATCATTATTATTTATAAAAAAAATATACACATAATGTTTTTATATCAGAAGAATAATGATATAATCACCACACATAATAAAAAATTATTTATTTTTTGTTTTATTTTATCACATACATGATTTTTTCCAAATTAATTTTTTTACATTTTAAGAAATTAAAATTATTGAATTTCTTTATTTTGAAATCACATAGATTATATATTTACTTTATGTAATACTATATAAGATTCCATTATAATAACTTTTTAACTAACAATCTCCCAATATTTCCAATATACAATTACACATTCCAATAAAAATTCATCAATGAAAACATATTTTACATTTTATAAATTTTATTGTTTATTTGTAATAGAATTACTATGAATGATTATAATGTTCCCTTTTATTCGTATAAGTTAAATTTATAACTTAATACAAACCATATTATTTTATTCAAATAATTTGAAAAAATATTTCATTCTATATTGCGAATAACCATTATCAGTCGTCTTTTTATGAAAAACTATTTATTTTCAATGATCCCTTCATGATTTTGCTGAATGTACCATGTTACATTTTCCAAAATCACATTCATAAAATAATAAATGTATTCAATATTAATATTTAGTATTGATAATGTTTTACTTAATTCCAATAAGAGAGTGATGGAGTGGCAGCGTATGATTGTAAATTTAAATTAATAGTTTCAAAAACAGATGATAGGGGAACATGTCAGATTATTCTTGAAGAACATGGATATTTAAATTCATTTTACTATTTTATATTTTATTGGTTATTGATAAATATATGTTCATGTCATAGTTATGTTCTATGTTGTAATGAGTGTGTTCATAAAAACATATTAAAATGTGGATAAATAAAATTCTTAGTAATATTGAATTTTTATATTAATGAGTGATATAATTTATAGATGAAGTTAACAAAACAAAATATACTGGATATTATTGTTCATTAAATCTAAAATCAGTGATCATGGTTTATTTTATTATATTAATGTTATATTTGAATGATTGATATGTCCCAGCAATGGGGAGAAGAGTATTTGTGGTTATTTTTGTAAAACATTGAATACTTATATTGTTTTTTGGAATATAAAAACAAATAGTGTATAAGATTAAATCATAGATTTTAATATAATATTATTAATTATGATCAAAAAATTTATAATACTAGATCAATGATACGATTAGTTCAATCTAGTACATTATAAGAGAAACCATGTAATGTGGATGAGTTGTTACAAAATCCATATGAGTAATACATTAGCACATAATAATCATTTAAATTCATGCATAAAAATATTATTAAGGTATAGGAGTATGAAATATTAAATAATGAATTTAAATGATTTAATTTATACATCAATTTAGTAATGAGGGAGTCAAAATGTATTAAGAACACTAGAGGGCTTATTGATATTTTTTTGTAAATTATATTATTAGTGATATTTGAGGGGTTTTCAAGGTGATTTATTTTTCAATTATTTTTGGCAAGATAATTAGAAATGTTATAATTTTTTTGGATTTATTTATTTTTAATTTTTAGTATTCATAATTCCATTGTCTAGATAAATTACATAATATTTTCTTATTTTGAAATGGGAAATTACCTAGATTAAAAATGAAATAGAGCATGATTGGATGAGTATTTTGATATGAGAATACGAAATAAAACATATATATTCATTGTAAAATGATTATATTTTATAAATTGTTGATATATTGATGAATTAAAGTGAATAATTACTCTATTATCACAAATTTAAATGAAGGAAATAATCTGTGTAATGTGAGAATAATGAAAAAAGTTCTTCATTAAAAACGGAGTTTTAAAATTTAAAAATACATTTCAAATGAGATGTTTACAATATACTAATTATAATCATGTGATGACAATCCACAAAAAGTTCATCATAATAAAAACATTACTCATGTAGAAATTGAAGGAATTTAATGAAAATAATGAAATAGTGGGAATGATTCAATTAATCATTAGATAAAGCTAATTTTTGTCCTCATTTAGAGTAGATTGGATGCCTCATTTAATTATGATAGCATGGATATAAATGAATTAAAATTTATGGTAATTTATGAGTATTTATTCATTAATAGAAAATTCACTACTTAAGATGGAGAAATGAATGTCGATGAACAAAAAATAATATAGTAATGATGAAAATAATGAGTTGGATATAAGGTATGTAACTTATAATGATGGGGCATTAAAGAAAATTTTAATTGATGTCAACTAATGAATTGTGATTAGATGCATTATAGAAAAACTTATTATTTAGGAATTTAATGTGGTTGAGAAAAAATCAATATTTCTATTAGTTGAAAATATTTTATGAATGATCTAAAAGGGAATATAAAAGGCTATTATATATAATTTTAAAAATCCTAAAGATATAAAATAATATGTTTTCGTATATGAACGTTAAAGAATATATATTATTATCAGAATTATCCTATAATTACTGATAATATATGTTTTAAAAACACTTATCATCCTTTATTCGAATAACTGAGATTTTAATATAAAACACACCCAAAATATAGTAATATATCTAATAATGATCGCATTAAGGATCCATAAATAATGAGTATATATATATGTATTATTAACGAGAGTTAAAATGTAATTAAAAAAATAAATAATCATTTTTTAATTTTTCATAATGATATAAGATGAATATAACAAAATTGGATTATCACAACGAGATTTATTATTCTCTTACTTGTGAAAATGAACATTTTCTTAATATTGTAAATTCAATGAGAACACAATGAAGTGAGAATAACACAAAAAAATCCCCCCTTATGCTGAAAAAATTTAGGTTGTATATATAACAATAATCCTTTAATTATTCCTAAATTTTTTGTTTGACATATATTTGATATTTTAAAGCTCATGTTACATTTTTCAATAAAATTGAATAAATAAATATATAATTTACTATTGAACAATTATCTGATATCTATTTTAAAATTTTAAAATTATTAAAATTATTAAAAATTTGGAATATACAGATTGTAAATATTTTAGACTAGTTATATTATTATAGTAATATAGTTCAAATTACTATGTTAAATTTTATTTTTGGGGTGAATGTAAAAATGGAATAAGACGAAATTCTAATCATAAAATATTAAAAATGATTAAAATTTTATAAAAAAGTTAATTTAACTATATTGAAAGATCTTTCCTCTTTGAAAGTAGATTATTTCCCAAATTTTAATCCACATACAATTGCATTTTTCCTATTAATGAAATATTTTTTGTATTTACAGAAATTGAATCCCCATTAAATTATAAAGGTGGAATTGATCACCTCACTAACCTAACACCACTTCCCACAGAGTTAATGGATAATTATACAAAAAATAATCATATAAATTTCTTGAAAACAATTTCAATTTCTAAAATTCTAAAAATACTATCTCTAAAAGGATAAACCCTCATTTAGATGAGGATAGTCCAATAAGTGAGGAATCAATTTCTCAGCACTCCATTATCATTTCTACATCATTTTGTGTACTTTTTCATCAACAATATCATTTACAAAATCATAAAATGAAAAATTAATTTATATTATTATGTGTTTATTATATAATAAGGATTTTAAATTATTATCCACCATTTAATTTTATATAAATTACATTTAATCTTTAATTCATGTGTTGTACGTACAACCACTTCCATGGTGATATTTTTCTATTACACCTTCAGCAAAAAAATTGTGGTCCTAAAATATATAAAAATATATATGTAAGATATATATTAACAAAATTATTATCTATAATGTTAAAACATAAAAATAATTTCCCTCCTTCATTGGAAATTAAAATCAGTCTCCATATGTATTTGTGTATTACCAAAACTACAAAATGAATAACTCTGATTTCTCTATCATAATCACATTTAATTTATGGAATTTTGAAATAATTTAGGATTAATATTAATTTTATTTGAAAATTATTGTTTTTTATGAAAAACAAAATATCATATTATTAATATTAGTAATAAATAATCCATATATTTGTATCCATATGAAATATTTAAACTTAGAGAAAAATATTTTTATTTATATTATGTAGCATTTTCATATCCATTAATTCTATTTTTACATCATTACAATTTTAATATATCATAATAATGAATACTAAATATATTCATTTTACTTTTGGTATAATGATATTACAATAAATAAACCAAAAAATAATTCACTAAATTAGTGTTTATACCCTATTTTTTTGTTTAAACAGCAGTATGAAAAGATTAAATATTAATATTATTAATGACTAAGAGAACATAATTATTGACATTATATGATATAAAAGTTTAACTATTGGTGCTTAATTTGATATGTAATATAAATATTTAATGAGTTAAATATTTCAACACTATAGAAACCATATCCTAACATATATGAATATTATATCTTTTTAGACAAATATTTAGTACATTTACAAAATACATGTCTGAGGACCATACCAGTTTAGGGTCTTTAGAAACATGGAAATAAAAATGTCTATCCTTATGAAAGATAATGAAAATCACCCATAATGATCCCCACAATTACTAAATCTACCTAAAACATTCCTTCATAACAAGGTGTAAGGAAACAAAAGAAAGGGGTGAGTATAGATGGTTAGTAAGGGTAAATAAAGGAAAAATTTAAGAATAACACAAACATGTTATTATAGAACTTGAGAATAAAATTTTATGATCATACCCTATATATTAGAGATCATAAAAAATATTATTAATTCATAAGACATGAATCATATTCAAATAAATAACATAAGCTATAAAATTATATTTATAAATAGATCATGGAACTATAGAAGACACATCAAAATAAAATATGATTTCCATAGTAGCCAAGAGGTCACTTCCAATACCATCTAGGTAGTATAGAAACCCTCCAATTTCCATTTTTGTAGCACGATTAAACATTGCATACCATTTATAAAGTCATGGTTCATTCTCACTCCCATCATAGAATTACATGTTCATTCTCGAGACCATGCTAGTATATCTCAGAAGTTACAAATAAGTACCCCTTTCATTGTAGGGATATATTGTCCCCAAAAATACTTTAATGAAATAAATGATATGTGTTCCCAAAAATCATATTTAATCATATCATATCCCATTCAATGAAATGTGTTTTATAAAGTTGTAATCATATCATAACAATTGAAAAAATACTAGACCCTTAATAATTTTATCATAAACATAACATGTGAAAGAGAAATGGATTTCATTAGAATACTACCCTTGAAAGAGAAATAAGTTTCATAAAGACTATATAATTATGAATAATCGATTCATATGAAAAATATGAATGGATATATTAGTTCAATTCCAATATGGTATTGATTAATATTAATAAATTTCATGTTTTATTGAAAATATCATTAAAATTTATTTAAAAAATTGTCTTGTTGAAAATATAAATTATGATTTGAAAATTAATTTTTAATACATAAAACCATTGGATGAAGTTTTTCAAACATTTTGAAAACATATTATGATGACCTGAAATAATTTTGAAAACCATTTTCCTTCAAAGGTAAATAACCTAAAAAATTTACATTCAATAAAATAACATGAACATTATATAGATTGAATAAAACATGATCATATAAATGAATTTAAATCAATTCATGTGATTGAAATCGTAACCAAGTACATTCAACTAATTTAAAAATAAAAATAAATAATAATTAAATATAATTAATACGGAATGATTAATGTTGTAAATACGAAAAAAAAATTATAGGATTCATTATAAAAATATAATACTATCAAATATTCATTACATGATTCTAACATCATCTGGGAGTCGTAAAAATAATCTAATTAGTCATTATAGACCTGAGAAAAAACCAATTCATTTTTTCTCATGAGATATACCTTTGGATCAAGAGAGAACAACATGACCCTCCCATCACATACTAAATATTATTCATTCCACAAATGAATGTGATGAAACATAATAAAAAAGTATGATTTTTTGATACTATCATACAATATTTAAAAAAAACATTATTTATTAAGTAAATATTATCACAAACCATCAAATGTAGTATGTTTAGTGGTATATAAATAGTAATTTTACAATAAGTATAATTAATAACAATTTAATAAAATATTGTAATTGGTATTGTTACAAATTGACCTCAATTATTAATAAAATTATATAGTGTATGTTAATATATATAAAAAATCATTAAATGTGGTCTTTGAAAAAAATTCTGAATATAATACTTTTTGATTTTGAAAATAATTATTTATTATAAAATTTATCATTTATAAAATAATATATTTACATTTAAAATTAATATTGTAAATTTTTATAATTATATTTAACGAATTATGGTGTTATAAAATGGTAAAATCTCATCATGCTATATATGTTCTTAAAAAATACTCATTTACTATTTCTCTTTTAAAAGATTCGAAGAAACATATTTAGAAAAAAACATGTACCATTCAAAATGATTTTATAGTACCTAGAAATGATTAATTATGGCACTAAAAAAATAATATAATAATAATAACGAAAATTTTGAAATTTTTTTCCAAAACAAAATTACCAGGAATTCAAATATTCCCTTTTTGTATACATAAATAAAATAAACTTGATTAATCCTGAGATTCAAAATTAAACTCTTACAACATTATAATTAGTTAATTAGAATTTAGCATTACCTCAAATGAAACTTTAAATATAATGAATATATTATTATTGATGATTTTATTTTAAATGGGTAGTATATACACCACATAAATAAAATAAGTGGCGAATAACTTATACATCCCATAAAACAATATGGAATGAAAAATCCATTATTTTCCCCTTCTATTAGTTGAACCTGATTTAAAAAAACTATAAAATAGATTTAATAAAGTTATTAATTTCTATTTAAACCAAAATTTATAAATATTATTTCATAAATGATCTTATTATACTATATAATTACCCATTTGTAGATAATATTTCTTTATTACAATTTTTTCGGTTGTTAACTGCTTTATTTTCTAAAGTGTGTTTTGTCTTGAATATTTTTATTATGTTTATTTGGATATTGATCCAACATCTATGGAATTTTATTATTATTATAAATATCATAATTAATCATTTAATAATATTTTATGACCACTCATGAATGGATAACATGTAAAATAAGTCACATCGTGTTGTTGTCTTTATAGGTTTTATGTTCTCATGATAGGCGATATCATTCTATTATCAGTAAATGTTATTGAATTGAGTTTTTTAATAATTAAAAATAATCTGTATTATTTCATAATTAAATAAAAATATATTTTTCATTTCCTTCATCACACATATCCTTTTAAATTAGTGATAAAAAAATACACCAAGACGTGGAGATTGTGAGCCATATATATACACATGTAGTACTAGTTGTTTTCAATGAATATATAGAAATTGAAATATGGTTTTCACATGTTCATAATAACATCTTATAAAAAATATGATACTGAATTTATTAATTTATGATTGAAAAAATTATGGAAGAGGATGTAGAAGAAGAATAATTATTAGAATATTTAGCAATGATGATTATATGTTCTATGAAGGATCTCCATTATACATTCTATTTAGGGACCACACATTAGCCTTGTTAAAATATAAAGACCTCCAAAACAGGTCTATGGATGTTATAATGTGAAATGGTAAAGGTTTGGTTGATCAATAGGTCCCAATGTGTTGTGACTAAGTTAGAGAAGAGATTCCCTTTTATAATTGAGGTGAGGTGCACTTCGAAAATCCTTAAGTTATTAAAATTTAATAAGTCTATTCAAGTTCCAAATACAATCCAATGCCTATTTAACCAACTGGGAAGACATATTCCACCATATATTGTCCAATATATGACTAATTATCATTTTACTAACACTGAATAATTTAATAAAATATTAATTCAATAAAATATAATTTATGACAAAATTTGATAATATTCATTTTATTTAATATCAAATACATATTTAAATACTGGGAATTATATTTACATCATTAGAATATACCAATAATTTATGATAATAATATAGTTTAAAAAAAATAAATAAATTTTATATAATGAAACTAATTTAAAATATTTATATCTTGATTTTGTTTTTATATGGAAACATAAATGTTATTAAATACATAGAGGATGACATTTTTTAAATATCATTTATTTAAATATAATATAATTTAATTCATGAAAATGAATTCATTAAAAACTAATATTGGATAATAATTTGACAAGGGATGAATTATCTTCATAAAATATTTATTAGATATTTTAGGTCACTTTCTAACTCATATCAATAACTTATAACCAATATTTAAACCCTTCAAATCATATGATGACATCAAGTATTGTTACTTTTTAAAGATAGAAATTTATTTTATAAAATTATAAACAATATATGAATAATGGATTACATTTTAAACTGTATCAAAAATGGTTTGATGACTTTAATATATTTATTAATTTATTTTCATTTAATGAAACACAATTTAGTTTAATAAAACATTAAGGAAAATTATGGCATGATTATTTATTTGAAATTATAAAAATATTATAATAATTGTATATCAA
This sequence comes from Viscum album, assembly GCA_963277665.1. Taxonomy (NCBI): domain Eukaryota; kingdom Viridiplantae; phylum Streptophyta; class Magnoliopsida; order Santalales; family Viscaceae; genus Viscum; species Viscum album. The sequence continues at coordinate 142,293,944 of OY728133.1, read as the reverse complement.
CATCAAAAAAATTATAAAACATCACCAGTATGTCATAGTCATATTGAAAATTCATGGATTCCACTAATGATCTAAATTCATATTTATATTAATATTTTTTATATTATTTGTTGGATACTTCCATTAATTAAATCATTACTACATAATTACTATGTAATTATTTATGTTAACTATTTTCATCACAAAAAATATTAAAAATATATTATATGATAAAAATAATATTTTATATTTCCATATAAAAATTATAGTAGAACATATCACCTTGATTACTCGACATTAAATATTTTTAACTTCTTAATAACAAAGGTGTTACATGTTTTATTTTTCAATGAATAAAATAATATATATATATTTTATTCACTAAAAAATGTCTATAAACGTTCCCACAATAGATCATTTAATTTATTTGGATGATAAAAACGCCTATTGAAAATTGTGGCTGCTGTGAGTTTATTTTATATATATTTATATTAATATTTGTATCCATAATTAACTAATATACATTTAAGAGTTAAAAAACTAATATTAGTTATTCATATATTCCAGATATAAAAGCGTCATTTTGAATTAATGTTATCTGTAGTATTCCTGATATATAATCCTTTTTTTAAATTTAATACAAAGAAATGTCTTAAATTAATATTTAATTATCTCTTTGACAAAATGAGAAAATTTATTTTTTAATGAAATCATTCAATTATAGAAATATTTCTACAACCAATGTAAATATGAAATTTATTAAATGAATTAAATTGGATTATATGATATAAAATTTACATAATCCTACAATAAATTAAATAAAAAGTATAATTTAACACAAAAATTATTTCTATGAAAATTATTCATTCAAATAATATCAATTATTTTATTCACTATTCATCAAATAAATGAAACATATAACAATAATAATAATAGTTCAAGAAATTTAAATATATATATATATATATATATATTACTATTTCAAATAAGAATTTCAGTATTTCCAAGATAATTTATTGTTTTTTTAAATGAATGTTTTAAAACAAGTGTGTGATTAAAGGGAAGCAAAACATTATATAGAAATATATAATTTTTAACGACTAAAATTGGATTTATTCGTATCTAATTTCGATAAAATATATTATCTAATTTTCAACAAATTTTATTAAATACATATAATATCTATAAATTTCCTAATTAATTAAATAATATTCATTCTCTTTAATTTTATGTCTAGGTTATAATTACATTTCATAGTTCATTTTTGATATTTTTTGGAGGATCATATGATATAGAGGAAAATTACTTTATTTAAGAATAAACATACCATAAAATCATGCGACCTTACATTAAAAATTTACAGTATGTGATTTTTTTGGAAATAAAATTAATTTTTGTGTTATATCATAATAATATAAGTTAGATGTCTAGATCCACCAGAGGAAGAGGCTATTATATGATAGATTTGAACAACAATGGTTAATAATTACCATGATATGTTAATTGGCTAGAAATTTTAAATATACTATTGATAATTTAATTTAAACATATATTCCACTCACCATATAAACATGGAAGGATCGAAGTTTCTATGGAAAGATGAATGCGAGAAAAACTTCAGTGAACTAAAGAGAAAATTATTCAATGTGTCTATAATTACACTACCCAATAGTGGATAAGGGTCTGTAATCATTTATGATTCATTTATGAATATATTAGTATTCTATCTCATGTGTAATGACATTTTTTTAAATTTTGCCTCATATAAATTGATGTCTAATGAATAAATCACTCAACACATCATTAGAAGTTATATGTGGTAATTTTTTAAAATAACCATATGGAGGAATTATATTTATTTTGAAATTGTTGTATATATACATAACACAAATTGATAATTAATATATGCACAAGGAATGATTTAAATATTCTAGAGAAAATATGGATAGAGATAACTACTAATTTTGATATCTCAATACATTACCAACCTGAGAAATTGAACAATACTCCATATAATTTTATTATAATGGATCATGATACATTATCCATTATGATGATAAAAAATGACCCAATATGTATGGATTTTAAATGATGAATCGTGAACTCGTAGAGAGGGGGAGATATCGTTACATCCCTAAATGAATGAAAATCCAAAAATAGAATGGAATGTTAATGTGGATAATGAGGAAGATTTAGTGGTGAAAAAGAATGTTATAAATTTTTTTTGTTTTACCATGATAATTATAGAATGATAATGAATACATACTGTTCATGTGTTCTGTCAACACAATATTTGTAGAGGGAGCTGTTATTTTTATCTTGTAGTTCTTCATTATCAACTCAAAAAAGTGTGTGTAATATGATTAGTGATTTGAAAGAATATTTATCCCTAAAAAACAACACATTTGAAGAGGATTTTTATTGGTGTTTATGAACAAACCCCTCTAAATTTAGTTTCTGTATCATTAGAGGGGGCATCCAACTACCCCCCCACTAATCATTAAACTTATAGGTGGTTATGAACCCCCAATAAATTCATTTTCTATTAAAATTAGAGGGGGGGATTATGTACATACCTCATTAATCAATTAATTTTGAAGGTGTTATGGACCCCCAATAATTGAATAGCCACAAAATTTTTTAACATTATTTTTTTAATATCCAGTAGTATTTTAGAGTGGGGTCAAAACCCCTTCTTATATCTTAAAATAGTGGGGGTTGAAAACTCCTACTAATGTATTAAATAAGTGTGGGTTTAAAACCCCATATAATTTCATTAATTTATTGGGGGTTAAAAACCCCCTTTTAAGGTCTTATATTAGGGGTGGTTCAAAATTCCTTCTAATGACTTTAAAATAAATGGTGTTCAAATCCCATTCAAATTTAATAGATTACATGGGATTGTGAGCCCTCATTTTTTTAAATGAATCATAATATATATATATATATATATACATATATATATAAATTTATATATTGACACACACACACACACACACATATATATATATAACTAAAAAACAATATATAAATGTATTTAAATAAATTATAAAAAAATATTATATAAAATATTTATATGACTTTATTTAATCATATTTATATTTATACACAAATATGTATAATATTAAGTATGAAAATATTTTTTTTGTTTTTATAAATTGTATTTCATATAATCTTAAGTATAAATTTGTATAAATTATATTTAAGATAACAATGATTATATATAATACAAATATTAATTACATTTAATATAATATTTTATAACATATAACATTTTTTAAATATATGAATAAATCGTATTTCATAAAATATCAAATATCTATAATATAAATATTTTTATAAATTGTATTTCATATAATAATAATTATATATTAATTTTATATGATATTATATTGTTTAAACAAATATATATATATATTAATGTAAATAATAAACAATATTTGTATTTAAATACATTATATTAATATATATTAAAATAAATCATATATTTATATTAAGTAAATACTTATATATATATATATATTTTTTTAAATATACATGTATATAATATATAAATACATATTTATGTATATTAATAATTTCAATAAATATATAATATAAATGTATTTGGAGTAATATATTTATGAAATAAATCGCAAAATAAATGTATAGTATTTATAAAACTAATATATATAATTTGTATTGTAAAAAAATAAAAGTAAAAGAAATAATATTAATTAATAATACTGTTGTTTTAATACACACTCACTGACACAAATATATAATTATATAAAAACAATTATATATATATATATATATTATAAATATGTTATATCTATAAATAATAAAACAATAAATAATCAAAAATAAAGAAGTATAAATATATTTAAAAATATATATTTATATATGTACATATAATTATTTATATATATTATACGAATAAATATAAATATAATATATAAAAATGCATTTACGTATATAAATAATTTATATAAACATATTTATAAATATACAAACATATATATAGTTTCTATAAATTTATAGATAGGGTATTATTTAAATGTATTGAAATATATTATCTAAATGATTTTTTTCTAAACAGATAATCACAAACACATAAACACACAGATATATATATATATATATATATATAAACATCTATCCATATATTCATAAAGAGAAAGAGGCATATTGGTATCCCTCAACTCCAGGGAGACTGAGATTCCTAGTGGTCAGTTTCGATCCTCGCCACCTGCTAATTTATTTTACCCCTAGGGGGTGTGGGAAAAAGGTAACTATAGAGGGCGTTGTGAACATGTGGGATAGTGTGGGGAACCAGAAGTTAGTTCAAGACAAAGGAGTAGGGTTTTGAGGACCTTGGACAATTAGGTGTGCAGGGAGAGAGGGGACCGGGGAATCAGTGGTTAGGCGGGGCGCCTAGGTTCCAGGCGGGTGGCCTACGTGATGATGCCAGATGGGGGAGTGGGTTGCTTGGGGCCCACCATGTAAAATCACAAGGGGCGCCATGGGTAGGGTTCTAGCTACCAAGGAGCATATAGGCTGCCTGTGTGATGAGGGCAGCTAGGGGTGCTGGGGTGATTCGAGGCTAGAAGGGGATTGGGATAAAAGGGGTGCCTTGATAGGGGGTATGATGATGCACAAGGGTGACATGGCCTGTCGGGGGGGGGGGGGGGGGGGGGGGGTTGGTGTCCATGTGAGGGTGTCATGGTGATGAGCCTAGGAGGGGGGTTCGTGGGTGAAGAGGACAGGTGTGGTATTACTAGTTTGTAGGGGCACCTGGGTGAAAAAGAAATGCGAAAAAACAATAATTAGGAGTGGTTTAAATATCCTCAAATGCGCTCTATTATAGGCATTTTTGACTATAACCTCCTCTAACACAAAAATTTATTGTGAATATAAATCAAAATTTTAGGGGTTTTAAACCTCATCTAAGGTATCTTTTTCTAAAGACTCTATGATTTTTTGAGTGGTTTCTCAAAACCGCCCCTTATGATAGTAGGAATCCACATTTTTGGTGGTTCCTCACAACTACTGCTAATGTATTTAGAAGGGGTTATAGATGCCGCTATGGTCTTCAGAAGGGGTTATATACCACTTCTAATGTCAATAATTACACCTTCTAATTTAGTCATTTTTTGTAGTGTATTTTGTCAGAATGAACACATATTTAATAGATTATATCTTGGTACCAGTTATAGAACAAGGTAAGGAAACAGACTATAGTCTAAGAGTATATTACATCCATTACCGAAACCATTATCGAAATGTGAAAACATCATCAAATATTTTTTAGACCACCCAAAATATATAGAAGTTAAATAATATATGTGTGATAGTGGATCACCTTATAATGTTTTCATATTACATCATTATCAAATAATATTTCACTTTGGAACATTATTTTAGGATATACATTAAGAACATGAAATGGTTTTTCATTGTATCAAATTTAGTAGTTTATTTTTGGGGTAAGACTTTTTCCTTAATGTTATGGTTAATTCCTGAATAAACTATTGATATGGATTTTATTTTTATCACATGTTATCATAGTCAAATAGTTATTCATTATTAAATTACAATTCATAACCTAGAAGATATATTGTGATCCTGTTATCTATATTTTATTGGTTGGTTTCATCAACACCTTCCTCTAGTAGACATCTTAAAAATAGTAGATTTCATACTTGCTTTGAGATGGCACCTTATGAAGACCAATATTTAAATATGTATCTTGCACTATTTTTCTGGATTGAATTTACAGAAATAAATCTATTTGAACCTAAGATATCCTAATATGTAGAAGACAATGTATAAACCATTTAGTATGACATGACACATAGTCGACATATAAGTTAAAGTGACAATCACTGGTTTGATAGGAATTTAATGATTGTGATAAAGTATTTTTATATTTTAAAAAATGGAATAAGTTAATGATATTCTGGAATAAATGGAAACATATCACAATGTACATAAGTCGCATTCAAATCAATGATCGGATCATGATGGATTCCTATTAGGTATCACTTCCACTGAACCTCTCAAATGTTCATAATGTGTTTTTTGTATCTCTCGTGAAGAATTACATACATGAACATTTACATAGAATGAAAAAAATAGCATACCTATGTTTGAAGATATTTTTTATATGAAAAAACCATTGGATATTATATATTGAATATTGAATGCTCTCTCAAAAAAGACCACTCAACTAGTCAATTTTTTGTCTCAAAATAGATATTTTTGGGAAGAAAAATTCACACTTGAGTATATGGTGATGCCAAAGTATATTCATTTTTTTGTATCAATTTTATCTAATTATAGTTTAATATTAATTTTTTGGGGTTTATATTGTAATACCCTGATATTTTATAAATTGGTTTTTTGCTAATAACACATGACATTATTTAATGTCTATCATTAATCAGAACACAGTGTGTTTTATAACCATGAATAACTAATAACATTAATATATAATCATGAAATATATTACATATACAATAGAAAAGATTTCTTGAATAGGTAATTTTTGGAAAAAATAATAGTTATAATAGTATTATATAATGAAAACATACTACTAAAAAATATTAATTTCCCTGTAAAGTTCTTATATGTTTTAAATATACTATTTCTCAAAAAAAAATTCATTTCCCATTATTAACTATAATATAATTAATTACAAAAATTTTCATATAATTAATTATATTTATTAAAAATATTTTTTGAAATCTTCATTAAAAAATAAGATACAAATGTGTTTTTAAGATTTTTATGAAATGGTTAATTTTTCTATAGATCATAAAAAATGAAATATTTTAATGAAAAAAACGTGTTTTCATTTATTACATTAGTAAGGTTATTTTTTATATAAAAATGTCTTAGAAATAAATTTTATTTCCAATATAAAGTATTTAATAAAAATTAAGTCATTGTAATAAATATCATATTGAATTTGGATGTGAAATATTTTTATACATTTGATCATTATATCTTTAGAACACAAATTTCTTCTCAAATTGGGATTATTAATTTTAAATTATATTTTCCCACTTTTGTAAATGTAATGACAAAAAATAAATTTCATAATTAGATACAGAATAATATATATAATCAAATTAGATGAAATTAATATTTTATCATATTCAATTAAAAAAATAGTAAAAATTATTTTTCATGGTTAAGATAATCATGGGTTTATTATGAGGTTAAAATAAAAATAAAATCCCTCAAAATTACCCAAAATTTTCTAATTCAATAATTTTATCAATAATTCAACATTAATATTTATCATAATATAAACTTTTTTAGCCATATTTAATATTAAAAAAATTATGTTACACCTTTTTCTTTTCAATTATTACAAGTGTGAAACTCTCATCACATTTTAAGGTCAACTAACTCTCCTCTATATTTTAAACATTAAATACTATTTACTTTAGAAAATACATACAAACATTTCTTCTCTAGTTACATTCTCCAATTCTATAGGGTTTCTTGTTATTATCAATACATTACATATAAACCTTATGATTATCTTCGAGGAAATTTATAATTCCAATAAATACCTATTTGATTATTTTATTCTTCCTCCTCCATGAAATATCATTATATTATTTTAATAAAAGAAAACATTTTTCTCACATATACTGAGATGTTATTATTTGATTCTAATAACATATATTGGTATCCACTTTCTTCAAGTGGGGTACAAAATCACAATTTGTGTGTATGGATGATTGCCACCTCACCAACCGATGTTATTCATCTTAAAAATGCAACCTCTTATTGATGGATATAATGAGGTAATATATTTTAATAATATATATTACAATAGATTACTATTTTATTCATAATGAATCATATAACTCCATACATTCCATTCTAATGGAATATGATAATGTCTCTTGTCTGTGTGGAGGACTACATCCTCACAAAATGAGGGGATTTGTACACCCCTTACATTGAAGGAAATGTGGATGAGTATAATAAAAAACATGAAATATAATACAAAATATATTATTATTAAATGAAAATATATTATTCAGTATAATTTATTTTAATCCAGTAACTAAATGGAAATAATAATAAATTGCATATGCAGCTGATCGTCTCTATAAATGGAGAATTTTGTTTTTTATTACTAGATTTTTCTGATTAATATAAATTCACATATACTAAATATGTAAACATATATATGATATTTATATAATGCTTAAATTTTTTTGATATTGTGTATTTTATCATTGTAATCAGAGTACAAAAAATCAAAACTAATTATAACAACTAGCAGTTATTGATCCAAACAATATGAGGACATTGAATTTTTAATAAAAATGTAATAAATGGTTATAAGGAATTAATAGATAGTATTATTTATCTAATAATGACTCAATAACACATTTATAATAAAAATATAATTATTATTCAAGATGATCGATCATTTTTGGAGGATATGAAGATATAAGGTTAGAGATTTATAGTCTCACTTCTATTAATGGGAGACATATGCCACATGACCACATGTTTCTTTTGTATAGTGTACATTTTTCTTCTTTAACATTATTTATTATGAATTTATTTACTATAATTATATTTTATAGTTCCTCTAATGTTTCTATTTCATGGTGAATAATATTCTATTCTATAGAATTTTTATCTTTTTTATGATACAACCTCATAATTTATCGAGGTTGTTTATGTTTATGCTTACAATGATGAAATATTAAGATCCACCTATAAATAGACTCATTAATTTAATTATCCTATTGTTATGTAATTTGATTAAAAATATTCCAATGTACATCCTCTCTTAATGTTACCAATTGATCAAGTAATGGTTTTTATAAAAATTTATCATTATTTAGATCATTCCAAAAAAAGCATTTTCTTTAAAAACCATTTTTTCAAAATAAATTCTATTTTATATGATATCTAAATATTGTATGAAATAAATTTTTATCAAAAACAATTCTATTTTAAATATTTTTTTGGGTGTAATGGTAATGAAAATTTTCAAAGACTTCTTGTTTAGTTTTTACAAAAAATATGAAATGAATATTTCACTAACATATATGGAATGAGTAGAATTACAAAATTTGATTCCAAGTATTTTATTTGAATTTTAATTTATATGAATTAAAATTAATTTTAAATTAAAATTATTTCATCAATATTTTATTCATTTTCAATTTTATGAAATTTGTTAACAAAGTTTTTTTTCCTCATGAAATGTTCAATGTTATTTTTATTTCCAAATCATTTCCAATATAAGATGAAATAATTTGATGTTATATATTCATTAATAGGGATATGATCCATAGATATAATTTATATTCATTATATTGATGGTTATTTATTATGATGAATGTATTATTAAGAAAAACACTTCTTTTTCTATGTGTTATGTTTTTATGAAATGATCATATGAATAATAACTTATTTCTTTTCCAAATGTTATATTATAATTAATTTTTTAGGAAAACTGTTTAATTTCCTTGAATATGATATAATAAAGGGTTTATGATCATGTGTCACAAATATCTATGAGTTTCATTATTTGGGGGATGGTACATATATTTCCCTCCAATTCATTGGGTAATTATTCATTTCGCTTGAGACAAATAGGAATCAGTGGGGGAGTGAACCAAGTCAGGAAGGTACTATATACACAATGAAAGTAATGGGAGTAAACCAAGACTACTACGATTGTTTAGGCAGTGTACAAATTCCACTATCATAGTCTTTAAAATGATATTGGACCAAATATCTAACTTATTTTGTATTCATATGTGTAATTTTTAAATCTATTCCTTACCAAAATGTTTGATTATCATAATTCATATTATTTGATTACATTAAGATTAATTTATTATGAAATGTAATGGTTTGTTCTATGACTCAATATTAGAATATTTGTTATAAAGTGATTGGTTTAATTTTTAATTTTTAATTCTCGTGTACCCATACACATATGCTCATGTTTTGTATTATTATTTTCCATGATTACCCTAATTGAGAATTTGACCTCAACTATTATTATAATTATTTTCATGAGATTGTGATGATAATTTTTGGTGAGTTATATAATTATGAAGGGATCTAGTTATTAATAACATAGTGGGACAGTAATTTGGAAACTTATGGACTAGTTTTTTATGTGTACATGTTTACAAATGTATTATAACTTTCTGATTCTCATGTGACTATTTGTAAAATGTAGTAAATATTAATCTTAAATGATATAAGATATATATATATATATAAGATATCTGGTTCCATACAATTACTATCTACTCACTATGTGTAATTCCATCAAAATGATCATTATGGGATCCAACTCAAAATGTTTTATATTCTCTATGAAATTTCCACAAATATGTCAATGATTAATGGGTTTTTAAATATTAATGATAAAATATATATCTTTTATAAGAATAAATTGACATTTATGAGCCAATGGAATAATAATCCTCATGTGAATCAACATTTGAGGCAATTTTATCCATGATGATCTAATATTTTCCCTCCAACTAAATAAACGTGACATATGAAATGTTTTCTCATATCGAACAAGATAAAATCATTTCTCTACTGATTATAATTCATTATACACTCCAAATAAAGATTGATAATCAAAATGCAATACCTATTCATTATTCCTTGAAAATTATCAACTACCTTACACTTCCCTTATAGAAATTATAATATAATATCAGTAACACGATGTGATTTTATAGAATATATTTTTTTCAAGTAACTGTAATTTATTTTATATATTCTATCACATGAAACATAACTTTCTAATAAAAATCAAAATACAATTTACAGTATAATCTAATCATGACCATTATAACCTACCCATTAGACATGGTAGTATGAAGAGGAATGAACAAAATATTTTAAATAAGGAAAAATTATTTTTTATAAAGAAAACAAATTGATAAAAATTTAAATAATTTTTATTAAATACCTCATATGAATTTAAAAATTCAATTTCATAAATTTTTCTTATATATATTTTATTGTGAACTAATAATAATGATATATTAGACTAAGTATAGAATATTTATTTGAAAAATATACAAGATTTTTGAAATCTATAATTTGAAATAATCTTTTACATAATTTATGATGTTTTTATGAATTTATTAATTTATCAACGATTTGTTAAATACTAATCTATTTATTAAAAATGATATTGTCATATAATTAATTTTCAATCTCATTATAATTTTTAGATATTATTTAAAAGTAGAATTATAATATTAGTAATTTTATTTTCCCACTTTAATGAATTTTTATAAATTCTATTTTTAATTTTGAAATTGAATCATTTTATTGTTTTGAATGTTTTTACTGAAAAACTATTTTATTTTTCATGGAATTTGGAGAACTATTTTTCAATTATATTATAAAAAATCTTGGGATTGAATTTGGAATAATTGATTCCATATATTAAATTAGAAAAATATATATCATATAATAATGTGAACTAAATTGTTTTTCTTACTTAATTTGAAAAATAGTAAATATTTATTAATATAGAAAAAGATAAAATGGGTTTACCAAATGACTCGACTAATAAAATAATGGTTAAAAGAACCTAAACATTTTTTCAATTCATACTAGTAGATATATTAATAAATTATAATAACAATTGATTGATAATGATCAAATTTGGAGCCATTTATCATGGGGAAAAGGTTTGCATGAATTTTTATTTCCAAAAAATCCAAGAGTATACTCACACCCATATATAGAAGGACACCCAATATTTTCTTCTATCCACATATACTTAGAAATTTAGTTCCCCAAATTACCAACCAAATATCATATTTAAATCCTTACTCAAATTATTAAGATATTATTAGTTTTAATAAACCCACCTATAAAGGGTCTATGTACAATCCAAATGACATTCTTTAAATAAAAGGTAAAAAATTTTATTTTTTGTATCTTCCATCATCTAAAAATAATTAAAAATATGATTATATATTAAAACATTATATGAATTATATTTAAATCATATTATTTTATTTTCATAGGATATATTCATACCCTCGTAAATATAATTTGAAAAAAATTGACGATCTTTTATAATTTGGATACCATTTAGTGAGTTGATGTAATTCATTTTCACCACAACCTGTCGTAGATTAAGATAATGATGGAATTAATTATTATTTATTAATTGTCTGAAATATTTAAACCTATATATTTATAATATATCATATAAATTATTACCTTCAAATATATTTGAAAATATTATGTTTCCATTCTTATATGTAGATTTCCACCTTCAAAAAGTTATGTGTTGTGTTTTTAATTTAATTTCCAAATGGATAGTGATAAGGTTATAATATGTTAATATATAGGTTATATAAATTTTAAAAATGACCCTATAATGGTTAATTCAAATTTAAAATTAATTTATTTCATCTTTCAATGAAATTAAAATAGTGTTCATCCATATGTACTACCAACCATGACTGTGAACATTGTAATTACTTTTTTATCACTATAATTTATTAATTAGACTAAATATATATATACATGTAATAAATATATGTATTAATTAAATTATTGTTATAAATCAACATATTAATTAAAAATGGTCAATTTAAGTGGTCCAAAACCTGAAAACCATAACATACATCAGAAAAAAGTGATTATTAATTAAAATATTAATTTAAAAATGAATTTTTTATTAACAACAACAAAAGATTATATGTATATAATATATGGTGTGTTATATGTGATTATGATTCATTAAAAGTATCATAAAAATAAAATTTTTATTATAAATGAGTTTATAATGTTTGAAATGCAATTCAATAATTAATGTTTGTTATTTCATGTTTCTGGACTAATTGTGGTAGATATGATGTGTCTCAAATATATTTATTTTCATGAAATTTAATGTTTCATTTCATTATAATTATTTTATTTCTCTTAACATAAAATATTTAATGAAGTGATATAATCTTTATGATACAGTCTCATTTTATTGAGGTTTTTTATTATCATTATTTGGTTGATTAAATATATCGATATATCACTAAATATTTTTATGAATTTTCATATCCTTTATTTATTAATGAGAAATGACTATTTTCCCATCATTTTTATCCCAATATATACTTAATATTTCAAAATAATTTTTTAAATGAAAATCAACTTTAATAATCTCATCATTTGAATATCAGATATTTTCAACATCGATTTTTTTATAAATGAGTTTCAGAATGTCATTAATATTACCCTAAGAATTTTTAATGTCAGTATTACCCATTTATTAAATAATAGTAAATAAATTATTATTTTATTCAATTTCATAAGATAATGTATTTCATATTTTTTCCAAAGTGTGAAAAAGACAGTTTTCATTTAACATTTACTACAGGAACAATATTTTTCACGACAATGATCAGAAAATGTTTATATTCTCACAAATATATTTCAAATTTTTCGTCAAAATAATATAATTTTATACAATAAATTGAAACAATTTGGTTTCTAATGTTTATTTTTAAATGGAATGGTTATTTTTATCCCTCAAATTTTTTAAGGGATAATTCAAAATGATTTCACATATATGATGAAAATCGTTGATGTATCTAATGATTTACATGGTAAATGATATAATAGAACAATAATAATTATTTCTATGGGTGTTTATTATTATTTTAAAAATATTTTCATGAAACATACTCCCTTACCATGGGTAATTCTATAAGTAAAGGATGAACTATTATTGAAATAATAAATTTAGGTGCATTAATCTATTACGATGTTTTTATAACACCAATTTATTTTCATGGGTTATGAAGTAATGAATGTTTTATGATATATTTTCACAAAAATACATTGAATTAATTATTTAATATTGATTAAATTACAACTATAAATGGTGGAAATAATATAAATATGGATGATTGTTTTGTTTTAACAAAAAATGATTGTTATGAAACTAGGAATGGATGTAACATTATAAAAAATGACGGATAAATAATATATCTCTCTATAAAGCTTTGGGTAAATTTCCCTAACTCTTTATATTAATATGTATTGTGAGAACCATGATTCATGTTCGAATGTTTATTCATGGAAATTGTTTCATATCTATGTTTTTATATGAGGTCCTACTATCAAGTCCCTAACTTTATGAGGGAGCATGTTTCTATTTTAACATGTTAAATTTTATATAAACCAATATATGTTAAAATTAATTATGTATTATGCCAATTATGTTATCTTATGCCTCATTTCATTATATCATGTATGATTCTGGTCTAATAAACATCCATTATTTCTATCTTGACTCAAGTGAATTATTTCTTATATGTAAGGTATGGTTTTAAAATGAAATTTTTTGTTATAATACTCTTATTCTAATGTTATGTTGATATCACCCATGATTCCCCTTACTAGGCAACTGAGACAACCCTTTCATTTTTTTCATTCTTTGAGTTATAAAAAATGTGTTATTTATATTTTTGTAGGGTCCACGATATTATAAGAATTTATTACCCAACTAAATTATATTACTAATATTTTTATTATATTAATATATGTTCATACATGTTTAGGGAAGGTTTCAAGAATAGTTTGGGTACATTTAGATACATTGGATCCTGTATTTGGAAAACCCATCTTGAAGTGTATGGTTAGAACATAGTTAGTAGTAACCATGTGACACAAACATTAATTGCAATAAGGTTTGGTTCAAGAATAGTTTAACTATGAATAAGAAGTAACATTTCAGATCCTAAAAATAGAGACATGTTAAAGAGTGGAATCTCATAATTAACACATAGTCTATCCGACCCTTCAAAAAACCATGAAAAACATTATGATTGGGATCTAATGGATTAGAGATGATTCATTGGTGAATATATGATGACCATGGATGATCATTCTAATAATTATGATATATTATTATATTTCATATTCTATACTTTCTTCACACATCACATGAAAACTTACTCCATAACTACTGCTTGTCTATATTATTCTGTTATTCATCCATTATTGATGATTTGTTTTAGAAGGTACGTTTAGATGTTATCACCGAACATATTAAACTAATCTATTTCAATTAAATCTAAGTATTCTTATAGGTTATATCCATAGACTGGATTTTTTATAGGTAACACTAGTGGTGGACTACCTAGTATATCTCATACCCAATCGAGGTTGATAATTGGTACCGAAAATTATTCTTGGATTAATGTGGGACAAATAGAAGGGTCTTTTCATGACAAGAAAATATTTTATTATAGGCTTGAGTACATGGTCATAGGACTGATCCTATGATCTTAATACTACTGTATTTAGGTATTTTGTGTTTGGAAACATTATATATCCTATTTTATATTAATGTTTCTCGGTTTCCATTGTACCATTGCATTTTTAATATCACCATGACAATTACATTATTTTAAAAATTAAATATGATATTGATTCTTTTTGTATCTTTAACATTATTATATAAATAAATTATTTCAATGTTTTTTCTTAGTATTTTTATTCTTCTGTTCATTTATATTATTATTTCACCATGACTCTCTTGAAATGAGCATATAGTTTCTTTAGTATTTTTTTATAGACCATAAATTCTAGTTTGTAGCCCGAATTTTATGGGGATATGTGATTGAATCCATTAGGACACCAATTAAACTAATATTATCAATTATAATGGGTTAGGATGTCACAATGTGTCATCAATTCAATATTTTCCATTTCTATGTTCGATTTGTGTTGTTAAGGATAACGCTAAAATTGTGGTGGAATTTCTACATGAGTTTATTTGAATAATTAGTTAACCCATGTATAAGAGGAATAACCTTCATAAATTGGAATGGATTGGTTATTCTTGATTATTCATATTAATGTTGTCTCGATTTTACCCTTAGGTGAAAAAAATTATTTGTTGAGTTTATTATTAAGATTGTGGAGTCACATTTACCTTTAACTTGGTATGAAATTGAGGTATTATACCCCAAAATCATTGTAGTATCATGGTTATATACATACTAAGAATATTTCATTCCATGTAGAATTCATTTATTGACTACCAATGTTTATTTCATATATAAATTTAAACCATTCTTCTATAACTATTTAAATTTATATGGTATTTTTTAACTATGAAAGTCTTCATTGTAGTTTTTTTGATATAATAATGGTAATTTTAGTTTCCACATTAACCTAAATTTTTTTTCCACAATATAATATGATTTTTGAACCTTAATTATGCAATTATGAAATGTTTCAACAATGGGGAATTTGTTACAAGGACTGATGGATTTCTGGTGGTCAATAAATTGATTCTAATAAAAAATAATTACAATGTTCACATAGATATTTGGAAGGGTAATTAATATAATAAAAAATTCATTTATGAACATTTTATATTATAAATATAAATTAAACACTTGTATGATGACTCGAGAAGTAATAATTTTAACTTATAAAGTATTGTATGTTTTATCATAGAAATTCTTAAACACATAGATAAAACATTTCATAGAAATAAATGATCACAAATGGATAATTATCTCGAAGTTATTGTTTGGATGGTATGTTACTGAGCATGATATACTCTACAATACCAAATGTAGGATCGAAATAATAATGAGATTCTCAGATACAATAGGGGGGGTGAATTGTACGTTTTAAAAAATTCCATTAGGAAATTTTGAGGAACCAAAATTCACAACACCTCTAAGTTCTAAAGACTTGCTATATTATGGAAAATAAATTCCGAAAATGAAACTTAATAAAATTTTATGGCTACTAAGATTTACCTTAAAGTGTATAGAATCTATCAAAATCAGAGTACTAATAAGGAAGTATAATAAAGTTACAATTTCCTTAACAACAAAAATTGTAGGAGAAAAAAATTGTAACAAAACAAGAAACAAGTAATAAGTATTTTAACATAAAGTGAAGTTTATCCAACAACCTAGGTTAAAGGTCCCTTGATTTATACTTTCAATAAATTCTGTCTTACCAACACTAGGGTAATCCCTCGATAAAAATATCAAAGATTGTCTTGCTATCCCCGCAAGACCTCAACTATCAGGTAGTTTGCACCTCTGCCTTCATCATAAAAGAAGCCCTCAACATCAAGGTGTTGGAAACTATATCTTCCTATCCCTAGAAGCCCTCGATTGAACACATCAACAATCAGAGTCGCATGAAGAAAATCTTCACAAGGAGATGTTTTAATAATCCATTCAAACGTTCTACACAAAGCTTGAGAGTTGTTAAGAGCCCCTCTCTCTCTAGAAATAACTTCATGATGTTCTGAGCACCAAAATTCCAAAACCTCCAAAAGTTCTGAGCACATTCAAATGAGATACTCTTTATAGGTGAAGCTCCAACTTTCAGCTCCCTCCTCCAATGGTCAAATTCTTCCTTGAATATCAGAGGGACTTACACATGTGTCACTCAAACAACTGTTATTTAATAACTGAAATAACAACATCGTTTTGTATTAGAAATAATGTAATCATAACTAAACTAATATTCGAAATTGAGTAGAAAATTAAATTTCGGAATTGAAAAGGTTAAAGATCGGAATGGAAGTAAATTCATAGTCTATAAACATAAGAATATTTAGTTCTTGTTTTGAAGGAATTCGTAACATGAATTCTGTAGAAATTTAGAGTCTGAATTTCAATGAAATTCAATGTCTGATTTCACTAAAATTCGGAACCATAACATACGAAGTTCAAAGTCTAAGTTCATGATAATTAGAAGTAAGACCTCATCAGAGTTCGGAGTCTGAATTCAGAGAGCTCGGTGTCAGAACATAGCGACGTTCATAATCATAATATGGAGTGGAACTCTATGAGAGTTCATATCCATAATTTGGAGTGGAACTTCATGAGAGTTCATATACAGAATTTGGAGTGGAACATCATTAGAGTTCTTATCCAGAATTCGCAGTGGAACTTCATTGTAGTTTGTATCTAGAATTCGGAGTTGAACTTAATTAGAGTTCATATCCAGAATTTGGAATTGAACTTTATTAGAGTTCGTATCCAGAATTTGGATCCTAAAACAGAATGCTTCATGTCTATGTATTATATGATTTCGAGAGTTTAGATACGAATATGATTTTTACACATATTAAAAATATTGATATGAACAATGAAAACAAGGTAGGGGTAAATTTAATTTAAGATGGAAATTTTTCTTATGGAAGTAAAATAGGGGTAAAATGATATTTTCCTTATGAAAAGGTGTTTGGAAATTTAAAAACAAGAGGAATGGTAAATTCATACGGAAACCTTGAGGACTTCTCAATCTCCCCCATGAATGATGGAATGGAAAATGCCATAAATAAAACCTTATTGACTCAACAATCTCCCACTTTTTGGAATGAACAAACATCATTATGGAGAAGAATGTAAAGACTTAGAATAAATTTATAGACATGAAATTTAATCTTATCTCCCTTGGTTTATGATCAATAGTGAATATGACTAACCCCCCCTTAGGCTTTGAAACTCTAAGGATCATATTCAATATTTCTGTAATAGGATTTTCATTATCAATATGGATGTCTTTGTAATTAGCACACCCCCTTACTTAGGGATAGTTATTCTTATACTTAGAAGTTTTTCTTATATATTTTAGATTTTTCCTTCTCCGTTTTGAGTTCTTTTTCCTTCTCCCCCTTTGTTATTTTCAAAAAGAATATGAGGGAATGGGAAAAAATAAATTACATGAAACATTAGTAAGACATACAAACAATTCAAACAACCAATGTTTTCATTAATATTGAATGAATTTTTAAAATGGAAAATACAACAAAAGATCTTATTGGACTATTTGCCTTCTTTTTCCATGGGGATTAACTTCTTCAGAATGACTTTCAGCTTCTTTATGTCTTTTCGAACCTCCTCATATAGCTTCTACAACACTGTGATCCTTTCTTCTTGAGATTTAAGGACCTCTGTCGGAGCCTTCATGTCTTCTTCCTAAATCTTTATCAATTCATCCTGCTTTACAAGATTCTCATTGATCTCAGTCCAGAGATCACTTTCCCCCTTCCAGTTTTTAGCAACAGTGTTATGCTTTCCATTCAAATCATTCACTTGTTAATTTCGATAATTTTTCTCAAGGGTTAGCTTTTCCTGAAGATTCTTCATCTTGGAATCCTTGGAGTAAAAAGCTTCTTTTACATCATTCTGAAAGGTATCAATCTCTATCGAATACTCATCAATTTTCCTTAAACATAAAGTTATTTTTCTATAAGATATTATATGGACCTCATAATTGATAAGAACATTTTTATGTTCAGCCGCAATCTTTACACATTTATCCATCACCATGGAAACAAATTCTATCTTCGTATTGAAGCTGTGCTGAAGCATCTGGAATCTTGAGTCTATTTTGTAGAGGATCAGAATTGTATCCACCAATTTCTTCAGAGAATCAACAAAAAAAATCGTGTCCCAGTGCAGATGACTCCAAATCTGACATCTTTCTAGGTAATTGTTCTTCTTCAATTTCCACAAGATATCATTTAAAAGAGCCTCCAAATTTCTTTTTCCTTATGATATATTTCGTTGGGGTGTCCATAAGCACTTTCTAAGCCTTATCAACATTTTGAATGGATTCCTCATCAGGAGACTCTTCCTCACTTTCAGATAGTTGAACTATCTTGTCTTAATAATGTTTTTCATTCTCTGGTCCTTCTTCAAGAATGTGTTTTTCATAGCTTTCTTCCTCATATAATTCATTCACTTTCCCTTCTTCCTTGTCTTCAACTTTCTTACAATCTTTTTCTTTTTAATTTCTCGGAGTTACAAGCGTTGAGGACTCAGCCTCAGATGTTCGGAGTGGTAATTTTTTTGGTTGGGTTTGCCTTTTCTTGATAATATTCGACTTGTTTAATCAGATCATATAAATCACCACTTTATTCTTATTCTTCTTCTTCTTCTACCACTTCTTCTTCCAAATCTTCAACAACTACTTTCTCTTTAGATTGTTCCAGAGAGAAGAAATTCTTCCTCAGTGTTTCAGGTAATGATTTGACAAGGAACGTTTCTGGTTATGGATTATTTTCGAAAGCTAATTCTGTGGAATTTAAAAGCGATTTCAGAACTTTAGCCTTGGAAAATTTCTTCTTCATATTCTTATCCTTTTCTTGCATTTCAAGCTCTTCATCAGCTGTTTCTCTTAAGGCCTTATCCCCAGCAGGGTCCATGCTAAACTGTGGATCCCCTTCTTTTCTCTTTTCTTTAACTTCCCTCCATTTTGCAGCTACCTCATATGGATACGCTTTCTGTTTCTTCGGATTGGAAGGTGCAGATTGGGATTCCTTAGATTTAGAGGTTCCATCTGTCTCCTCCACTTCCTTCATCTTCCTTTTATTGCCATCCTTATTTGATGGATCTACTTTTTAAATCTTTTCGAGATTGGCTTCTACATCCTCTTCTGGAAGATCATAAAACTCTTTTTCCTCATTTGAATAAGACATATTCATTCTTTTCAAAGTGTCATCACTAATAAGCATATGTTTTCAATTCTGAGACTTGGATTTGAATGAAATATTTAATGAATCAAGACAATGAACTATAGTGTTTGAATGTAAGTTAGGAAACATGATAATTTGGGATGTAATATTGCCATCCTAGATGTTCTTGATGTAACAAGTACACGCCTCATCAAATTTTTTCCATATATTTAATAGGAATTCTAAGAAATATATATCACTTTTCATGAGGGTGTGTTTGTCACCTTATCCTGGTAAAAAGAAACCTTGTACACATAGCTGAAGGATCTAGTTGTTAGAAGATATATGAGGAATTTAAGCTGTCATGACATCATCAAGTCCAAGACATTTTAAGGACTTCACCTTAACAAAACTACCTAGAACATCCCAGAGTTTGAGTGAGCAAAACTCAGCTTCCCCATCATACGCCATCCCCACTGAGCTTGCTGCCATGGTGTAAGTAATTTTTTAGGTATTTTCATAACTCTTAAAAGAAAAGTTTTCTCTACCCTCTTCTTCGAAGAAGAAAAATTATTCATAGAACTCTATGAGTAATTCCGGATACACCATGTCCTGATCACCAGTCTTAGATATGCATACATATTTTCAACTATATAACTTGATATTCTTAGAGATGATATAATCATACTTGAAGAAGTTCGGATGGACCATCCTTTCCCTATAAACCTGACATTGTGAGATTGGTATCATGGTAGACATTTCTTGAGAAGTGGCTTCTATAGACATTCGGACTCAAGGAACTCTGAGAGATTTAGAACAATATTTAAGAACTGAGGCAGAGCATCAATACACGAGAGATTGGAAATCGATGTGGGACATCATTAGGGGTCCCCTTTATATATGTGATGGTCGTGACCTTTCAACTTCCAAAAACAATCTGACAGTAGAAAAAAAAATTTGATGTGATCTGACGGTTGAAAACATGCCCGCAAGTAAATCTTGAATCCGATCATTTTGAGGTTTTAAGAAAAACATTCAAATTTATGAAGAAACGAATATGAGAAATTTTAAAAGAAAAAGAAACTACCATCAACTAAAAATGATTATGAAAACGTAATTAAGTAATTCATACCTTTAGGATTGTCTAGGAATTTTATTCGTAATACATGATATTCTTCTTGAAGAAAATTTGACTATGAAAAACACATTACGAAAAACTTACTACGAAAAACATAAGATCAAAAAAAAATTATTGCAAAAACAATGGGTACCAAGACACAATGACAATAATTATGAGTATAAAAATTTCCATTACAAAAATTTCCATTACGAAAATTTCCATTACGAATATTTTCAGTACAAAAATATCTGTTACGGATATTTACATTACAAATATTTTCCTTAAATAATTTACATTACCAATATTTTCATTACAAAATTTTTCTTTTACGAAAATTTCTATTATGAAAATCTGAAAACATCATTACGAAAAATTTGAAAACATTAAAAAACAGATGTCCTACCCCTATGAAAAGGTGTTTATTACTGTAAGGATAATGGTTCAACAAGAAGTTAATAAAGGAGTATTACCTCATAGTTATCATTCCTAAATTCTTTTTGATGTATTCAAATATATTAGACGTTGAAGATTTTATGAAAATATCGGCAATTTGATATTGTGTTCCGATAAATTGAAGAATGATATCTCCTTTAAGTATTTGATCCTTAAGAAAGTGATGCCTTATGTCTATGTGCTTTTCCCAAGAGTGTTGTGTAGGGTTTTACTAAGGGAAATGGAACATGTTTAATCACACAATATTTCAGTTTTAGAAAAAATCAATCCTAATCTATGAGTGTGTGTTGCATCCACAACACTTGAGCACAAAAACATCAAGCTGCTACATATTCAGCATCAACAGTGGAGAGTTCTACTGAATGTTGCTTCATTAAAGACCAAGAAACTAATGAATCTTCTAATAAATGACAAGTTACAGATGTAATCTTTCTATCCATTCATCATCCACCAAATTTATCATTTGAAATACCCTTTAAAACAAAATAATTTCTAGAAGTATAATATAATCCTAGATATATGGTTCCCTTTAAGTAGCGTAACATTATTTTCATTGCCTTTAAATGAGTTTCCTTAGGATTGGATTGATATCTTTCACATAAGAATAAAAAAACATTAATTTTGGATGATTGGCTGTCAAGTATAGTAAACTTCCAATCATATCTCTAAAATATTTTGATCTACTGCTTTCCCAGCTTTATCATGATCAAGTGTGTTTGAGGTACCAATAAGAGTACTTATACTTTTAGTATTCTCTTATCTAATAATTTTAAAAATAAATTTAATATACTTATGTTGGGATATGTAGATTCCTTCTGGTTTTTGAGAAATTTGAAAACCAATGAAAAATGTTAACTCACAAATCATACTCATTTCAAACTCATATTTCATTAGATCCGCAAAAGAATCAATTAAAGATTGCCGAGTTGAACCAAATATAATGTCATCAATATAAATTTGAACAATCAAAAGAATTTTCTTATCTTTATTTATGAAAAGAGTGAGATATGCATTTCTCTTAAAATATTTTTTTTAATAAAATCATGTAAGTCGATCATACCAAGATCAAGGGGCTTGTTTAAGGCCAAACAAAGGTTTGTTAGGTCTAAAAACATGATTATGATGTTTTGTATCTTCAATGACAGGAGGTTGTTCAAAAAAACATCTTATTGAACATAACCATTATGGAAAGCACATCTTACATCCATTTGAAAAATATTGAAATTGAATAATGCTGCAAAGGGAAGTAAAATACGAATAGATTCAAGTCTATCTACTGGAGAATAGGTTTCCTCATAGTCTATTACTTCTTTTTGATTATAACCATTAGAAACCAATCTAGTTGTATATCTTATGATGATTCCATTTTCATCACACTTATTTCTAAAGACCCATTTTACTCCAATAATAGAATTTTCCTTAGGTTATTCAACCAAGGTCCATATTTTTATCCTCTTGAATTCATTTAGTTCTTCTTGCATTGATTTAATCCAATCATCATCACCTAAAGCTTCAATCGTGATTTTTTGTTCTAATTAGGAATGAAATGCTAGACTCTCTACTTCATTTTTTAAAGATCTTCTATTACTTATAGGTTGATTTACATCATCAATGATAATATCACTATGATGATTCTTAAGAAATGACTGGTTTGGGTTTTGTAAAACTTGTTCATCAATATAGGGTAGGAAATATTCTAGGATAAATGTTTCAGAAGTATCTTCTAGAACATTTTCCTTATCATAAGGATTTTCTATCGAAGGTTGATAATCAGTTTATGATAACAAATCCCAGGATGTATGTAGAGACCCGAAGCCTGACGTACATGGACATTACATTACATTTGCGGAATACTTAGTACATAACAAAAACACACACACAAGGATCGTAATAGTTTAGTGTCTTTGGAAACTCGGAACGTATTCTTCTAATCGTGGTGAAAGATCTTCAATATCTCCCATAAAGATCTTCCTTTTTTTTTACCTAAAAACCTTTCTTTATATCCTGGGGAAAAGAAAACATAAAAGGTTGAGCTCAAATGCTCAGTAAGGGTAAACAAAAGAAATATCAATCACATCATATACATAAGAACATAGCTTTTGGAAATCATAACCTGCAAAAGAGCTCATAATATCATAACATGGGATAAATCATAGAAGTGAAAATGAAATCATAACTTAAAACATTACTCATTGTGGCATACACACATAATAATAGAGAATCATTTCTTGTTAGTCAAGACTCATTGCCAAGACTATCTTAGTGGACAAAGTCCCTTTCTGAATCGAGTAATCCTCGTTTCAGTCCTGTTTCACTGAACCGGTATAACCTACCATTCCAGCCATGTCTATCTCATGAGATATAAAATCTTTACCCAATGCATTGGAGGGAGATATAGGTCCCACCCATCTTATAATGAATCCTTTCTTATGTGTGCCACATAATCATAAAACATACATCATCGCATAACACATGTAACAAAAATGGGATTCTTGAAACATCATGACATCATAAATCAATTCATATAAGATAGAGGAATTCATAAACATAATTACATCACAACATAGTCAAATCAATGTAAAAATATGGATAGAAACAGAACCCTTTATTATCTTAGATGGAAAATAATTTTGATAAAACACTTGAATTGAATTCTTGAGGAAAATATCCTTTCTTCTTCAAAATCAATTTCTTTTCACAAAACATCATGCAATTTTAAAAGAAAGATATTTTATTGAAAATAGTCATGAAATCATTTAGAGGAAGCTTCATGAAAATAAGGCTTTATAAAACAGTAGAAATCTGTTCGTGCCGTATAAGTTAAAAAAAACATTCTTCGTACTTTTGTCGGAAAAGTCAAAAAGTACCTCGTACGAAAAACGACAAAAGATTCCTTTCATATTCTTTACTAAAAACTCACCTAAGGGTAAAATTGGATTTAAACTATTTCAAGTGGATGGAAACAATATTACATATTGAGGGAACATGGATGTGGATGATAAAATACACCCCAGTAAATACTTACGAATAAACAATCTCAGATAAAAATGAGATTGTGATATTTCCCTTACCTTAGGTCCGACTTGCTTTGTAAGTGTCCGAACCTCCTGTATAATGATTTAAATCATGTTATTGACTTATTCCAGAATCATATTCATTGTTATGATATCATATATGGTTCACTTATAACATTATATTACCCGTTCTTTTGTAAATTCCATGTTAAAGAAGCGTTTTGGGTAAAATCGTTTCATTTATCTTAGGTGTTTTGACTTGTTGTTCTTGACATCATTATTACTTATATCATGATTTACTTACTTCCAGAATATAAAATATGATTTATATATCATATATATTCAGTATATATATATATATAATAGATAGATAAGTAAAATGAAAAACACCGTTCATGGAGACGGTAGTCCGTACGTACGCATGAACGCTGTTTTACTTTCCTTATTGTCTTGAAATGGAAGTAAGTATATTACATACATATATATATATATACATAGATCCAGTAGATTTATAATGTCATATATTTCATTATTATTTCTTATATATACTTTATAATCATTCTTAAATGGTTAACATGGAGAATGAATCTCATCGCGTCGTGGAGACGGTAGTCCGTACGTACGCACGAGCGATGATATCATTTCTATAAATATTGAACTGAATTGGAGTGGATTATACAATATATCAGAATCAATATGATGTTGTAATAACTATGTATAGTTATTCTTTACACCATTATACCCATCCATGTAAGGTTGTGGTGGAAAATAGATTACACCACGGCGTGGAGACGGTATTCCGTACGTACGCACGCGCGGTGATTTGTTTTTCCGTAGGATGGATAGATGGTGAAATAGGGTTGTTTCATACATATAATAACATATCAGTATATGAGTGATACTGATGTTATTACTTCATAATGAAACAACCTAAGAAGAAGAAGTGGAAGAAGAAATAAAGATGAAAGAATTGGTAACGGTAATTACCTCTTCTTTGAAGTGCCTCTTTGAGACCTCCTCTTAGGGAACTAAAATTGGTCTTTGAGGAAGACCAGAACCTCTAGGATGTTTCTAGGGAAGTGGAGAGGAGATTTTGGCAGGGGTTGGCCGAGCTTGAGTGCTCAAATTGGTGTGAGGAGGAAGGGGAGGAGGTGTCCTTTTATAGGGGAGGAGAGGGGCACCTTAGGAATTCTTAAAAATATTAATTTATAATAAATCTAACCCCACTTAAAAACCTCCAAAAATGACTCATATTCTAAGATTAGATGGGATAGGGTTGTAATCTCATCAACCAATCAAATTTAGACATGTTTGGATATTATTTTAAACCTTATCAATTAGATTTAACTCTAAGTTAAATAATTTAACTTTTACCGTGTCTTTTTGTTTTCTTTCACTATATGGTTAATACACTTACTATAACATGCCAAACGAACCCCAAATTGTTTATTATTAATATATATATCCTTATCTAAGTCATTTGGCCGAACCTTAGATTTTTAGGAATACAATAACAATTAATAATATAATATTTGATTTAAAAACTATTTTGTGTCAATTTTTACATTATTTGATATATGATTTTTGTGAAAGTAATAACAGAATTAAATGTTCGAACCAAGTTGATTGCATCAACATTAATATATCATATTAACCTAGAAAATTATTGGAATTCATAAAAAATCTCAAATTACATTTATTTTGGTGTTTATAACATCAATTATGTCAATATTTCATTAATAATAAAATTACTGCATCATCGTTGTGTCATAAATAAATTAAATTATTTTATGTCTAAAAATTACAAATAAAATACCATCATGTAGGAAATCTTTTTAGCTTTCTAATGAATATTTACAATCGAATTTATCTTATGTATAACCCCATATTAAAAATGATTTACTTATTAAACTTTGATTTTAACTATTTTATCCTTTCTTTAAATAAATTAATAATAAATGTCCTAATCTAATCCAAGTGGGCCTAAATGGTCATATTTTATTCCTAAGTTTGTTTTTGGTCGAATTACACTTGTCCAATAGAATTAGGACATGTGTTAGGGTAATATTAATATCATATTTACCCCTAGTTACCTTATTTACTATTAACCGTGGTAAAAAAAAGTAAAAAGTTACTATTCACCAAAAATTATTTTCATCTCATTGAACCACATTTTAGTCCTTGATATTAACCGTGTCTCTCGGATTTTCGAAATTCCATTCACAGAAGCAGTAAAATTAAGTTTTATGCAAAATTCAGTTTTTAACCTACCACTTAGTAGTTTCACTATTCATCAAAAATTGATGTTTTTCAGAACAATGCCAAAATTTCATCCCAAGCTATATTTCATATTCCGAATTCAAAAATGAAGTCTATTTTACCAAATTCATAACATAAAAGTTGAATTAATTAATTTTATAATTAAATCCCGCTGTTAAAACAAATAGCGTGTTTTTAAGAAACAATATCTATCAAAAGATTGATACTTGTTTTTTTCTAGTTTAAATGTGAAATTACATCCAATGACCAACATTGTATTAAATTGTAAAAATATATTCTAAATATACTTTAAAACCACTCAAATTAATGATTTATCACTATTAATTATTTCGATTAAAAAAGTTGTTTTTTAATTATAATTTAGTAATTTTCACTATTCATCAGAATATGAAAGTTATCCGAAAAGTACCAAAATTTCACCTTAGGCTAAATTCGATACTCCGAATCCAAAAATAAAGTTCATTTTGAAAAATAAGATTTACTGGATTTCAAAAAGTGGTTATTACTATTCATAACGGCTAGTTTTAATAATATTTTTATAGCATATCGTTGTTTAGTGAAACTCGGTATTGCGTATTACACACGCTATCGAGGAAGGTCGCGATTGCGTGTAATGCAAGTCAAGTCAAGGATGTGTGTTGTGCAAGCTCCTTTTGGTGTAGCGTACAACACAAGACATTAATAAAATTAAAAGAATATTTTTTTATAAAATCTTGGGCTGTTACATTCTACCCCCCTTAAAATGAATTTCGCCCTCGAAATTCGTCAGAGTTATAAATGGTTTACTATTTGAAAGTTTCTTTAATAGAAACCCACATCGTAAAAGGGAATACCAAAACTTGGCTTTAAAAACTAAAGTATGAAATGTAACGATTACCCAAATAAACTAATCATTGGGTTTCCACATAGGTGAAAATATGGATATGGGAGAGAAATCTAACCATCATGTTCTGATGGAGAGTGGTAGAGAACATGGCTATGGAAAATCCAGTAATCACAAATCCATAGATTTGTGATGATATAAGGTACCATCTGATTCATCAAGTATAAGATCACTAGGACAACATTTTTGGTTTTCAAGATCATTTCCCTAAAGTTGAAAATTTGAATTAGAATAAATACTTACTTTATTTTGGTACAATCTCACTGTTGTTCGTGCCTTGAACAATTTCCACTTCATCTCTTAAATAAATGAAGTTGAATTTGTTATTCGTGAAGTGTTAGCAGATAATGTGATAGAATGACGGGTCATTCCATCTGTCTCAAACAAAAGGTTAGCAAAAATTATATGCATAAATCGATCTATAGTGAGATTAATCACATATGGTTCCTAAAATGGACTTATACTTCATATATCATACTGCTTAATATAATAAAACTAGTTTCTACTAAACAGGGACTTCCTGTAGGCCAGTGGTAGGCGATAAAGGCCAGTCGCACTTCGGTTGTGGGTTCGATTCCTACAGCCTTGTCCGAAGCGATGGGCTGTCGCCCGTCCTGCAGGTTGTCCCTTTTTCCAAAACTATATTACTATAACATCCCATTAATAATATCGAAAAAAATAATAATTTCTATCCTTAAACAATACTAACTTATGTACAACATAATCCATTCCAATCTTTAGGCTTATACATAATACTGCAGTCCACTCTCATAATATAGTGACATCGATTACCAGAGATTTAATACTGTCGTTGATCCCCACATATCATAAGATATGTCTTGTTGGTCACATTCCAAACATTCAAAGTCCTTAATCGTGTATTCTCTTGAATACCTTAGTGAAAACATGAGTGCAGTTAAAAGTTAACACTTTCCACATACCAAAATCCTCAAAATTATTTATACTCAAACCATGATATCACTTAGTCCTTATATCAATCATGAGCTCATGAATACTATCAAACATTTAATTTTCTCCTTATCCCTTCATTATGCACATATCATCTACATTCCAAAAATATCTGAATAACCTTTCATGGATACTAGTAACATTAATCATACACTTTCAAAACACAAGGAAAGACAACAGTGTAACAATCCATAGATGTCTCTTTATTCCAAAATTACACATGATAAACATGTAATCATGCCACTACATTCTCAAACCATTGACCGAGCTTCAAAAATTCTTTCATCTCACATATCATTTGTAGTCTCTTCATCATCATCCACATAAATACTACCCATATGACCATACTAATTCTCTTCATGAGTCTTTCCCTTAGGGCATTTGTTTGCATAATGCCCATACATTCCACATTTAAAACACTTAACCATTTTTGATGTCGTAGCAATACCATTATCCTCATCCATGGTGTTAACCGACCCTTTTCCTTTGCACTTACTTGCTTTGTGTCCTTCTTTTCCACACCCAAAGCATCTTCCAGTTCCCTTGAAACATTCTCCTTGATGCCTCTTCCCACATGATTTACATAGGGGAAATTGAACTTTCTTTCCTCTATGATCATCATGGAACTCCATCTTTCTCTTATTAATCGAGTCAGGAAACATACCAAATTTTACTTTATTGATCATGTTGTGAGATTGCTGATTCGGCATAATAATGATGTTTGGACATCCAAATCCCATTTCATTTGGTTGCTCATGAAGAATATCATTCCATTGTCCATCATATCCTCCATTATTGTGAATCATCTTGTTTCCAGCCATTTTCTAAAACCCAAACAGAATAGTGTTAGATGAAAAAATCGTAATAAAGGGGGAGTAACTTAAATATCTATCATCTTTGGTTTAATCTAATATTGTTACCATAGTTCTATAACTATATCCTATACGTATACTTATCCTTAGGGGCATCCCTAGACATACCTTAGAAATATCTCTAGGGATCTCACTAACGTTTTCGCATCCTAGTTTCCAAAGGTTGACTAAACCTTTCCTCTGATACCAACTGTAGAGACCCGAAGCCTGACGTACATGGACATTACATTACATTTGCGGAATACTTAGTACATAACAAAAACACACACACAAGGATCGTAATAGTTTAGTGTCTTTGGAAACTCGGAACGTATTCTTCTAATCGTGGTGAAAGATCTTCAATATCTCCCATAACGATCTTCCTTTTTTTTTACCTAAAAACCTTTCTTTATATCCTGGGGAAAAGAAAACATAAAAGGGTGAGCTCAAATGCTCAGTAAGGGTAAACAAAAGAAATATCAATCACATCATATACATAAGAACATAGCTTTTGGAAATCATAACCTGCAAAAGAGCTCATAATATCATAACATGGGATAAATCATAGAAGTGAAAATGAAATCATAACTTAAAACATTACTCATTGTGGCATACACACATAATCATAGAGAATCATTTCTTGTTAGTCAAGACTCATTGCCAAGACTATCTTAGTGGACAAAGTCCCTTTCTGAATCGAGTAATCCTCGTTTCAGTCCTGTTTCATTGAACCGGTATAACCTACCATTCCAGCCATGTCTATCTCATGAGATATAAAATCTTTACCCAATGCATTGGAGGGAGATATAGGTCCCACCCATCTTATAATGAATCCTTTCTTATGTGTGCCACATAATCATAAAACATACATCATCGCATAACACATGTAACAAAAATGGGATTCTTGAAACATCATGACATCATAAATCAATTCATATAAGATAGAGGAATTCATAAACATAATTACATCACAACATAGTCAAATCAATGTAAAAATATGGATAGAAACAGAACCCTTTATTATCTTAGATGGAAAATAATTTTGATAAAACACTTGAATTGAATTCTTGAGGAAAATATCCTTTCTTCTTCAAAATCAATTTCTTTTCACAAAACATCATGCAATTTTAAAAGAAAGATATTTTATTGAAAATAGTCATGAAATAATTTAGAGGAAGCTTCATGAAAATAAGGCTTTATAAAACAGTAGAAATCTGTTCGTGCCGTATAAGTTAAAAAAAACATTCTTCGTACTTTTGTCGGAAATGTCAAAAAGTACCTCGTACGAAAAACGACAAAAGATTCCTTTCATATTCTTTACTAAAAACTCACCTAAGGGTAAAATTGGATTTAAACTATTTCAAGTGTATGGAAACAATATTACATATTGAGGGAACATGGATGTGGATGATAAAATACACCCCAGTAAATACTTACGAATAAACAATCTCAGATAAAAATGAGATTGTGATATTTCCCTTACCTTAGGTCCGACTTGCTTTGTAAGTGTCCGAACCTCCTGTATAATGATTTAAATCATGTTATTGACTTATTCCAGAATCATATTCATTGTTATGATATCATATATGGTTCACTTATAACATTATATTACCCGTTCTTTTGTAAATTCCATGTTAAAGAAGCGTTTTGGGTAAAATCGTTTCATTTATCTTAGGTGTTTTGACTTGTTGTTCTTGACATCATTATTACTTATATCATGATTTACTTACTTCCAGAATATAAAATATGATTTATATATCATATATATTCAGTATATATATATATATAATAGATAGATAAGTAAAATGAAAAACACCGTTCATGGAGACGGTAGTCCGTACGTACGCATGAACGCTGTTTTACTTTCCTTATTGTCTTGAAATGGAAGTAAGTATATCACATACATATATATATATATACATAGATCCAGTAGATTTATAATGTCATATATTTCATTATTATTTCTTATATATACTTTATAGTCATTCTTAAATGGTTAACATGGAGAATGAATCTCATCGCGTCGTGGAGACGGTAGACCGTACGTACGCACGAGCGATGATATCATTTCTATAAATATTGAACTGAATTGGAGTGGATTATACAATATATCAGAATCAATATGATGTTTTAATAACTATGTATAGTTATTCTTTACACCATTATACCCATCCATGTAAGGTTGTGGTGGAAAATAGATTACACCACGGCGTGGAGACGGTATTCCGTACGTACGCACGCGCGGTGATTTATTTTTCCGTAGGATGGATAGATGGTGAAATAGGGTTGTTTCATACATATAATAACATATCAGTATATGAGTGATACTGATGTTATTACTTCATAATGAAACAACCTAAGAAGAAGAAGTGGAAGAAGAAATAAAGATGAAAGAATTGGTAACGGTAATTACCTCTTCTTTGAAGTGCCTCTTTGAGACCTCCTCTTAGGGAACTAAAATTGGTCTTTGAGGAAGACCAGAACCTCTAGGATGTTTCTAGGGAAGTGGAGAGGAGATTTTGGCAGGGGTTGGCCGAGCTTGAGTGCTCAAATTGGTGTGAGGAGGAAGGGGAGGAGGTGTCCTTTTATAGGGGAGGAGAGGGGCACCTTAGGAATTCTTAAAAATATTAATTTATAATAAATCTAACCCCACTTAAAAACCTCCAAAAATGACTCATATTCTAAGATTAGATGAGATAGGGTTGTAATCTCATCAACCAATCAAATTTAGACATGTTTGGATATTCTTTTAAACCTTATCAATTAGATTTAACTCTAAGTTAAATAATTTAACTTTTACCGTGTCTTTTTGTTTTCTTTCA
Organism: Viscum album; assembly: GCA_963277665.1. Classification (NCBI taxonomy): domain Eukaryota; kingdom Viridiplantae; phylum Streptophyta; class Magnoliopsida; order Santalales; family Viscaceae; genus Viscum; species Viscum album. The sequence continues at coordinate 142,261,100 of OY728133.1, read as the reverse complement.
CTATATGGTTAATACACTTACTATAACATGCCAAACGAACCCCAAATTGTTTATTATTAATATATATATCCTTATCTAAGTCATTTGGCCGAACCTTAGATTTTTAGGAATACAATAACAATTAATAATATAATATTTGATTTAAAAACTATTTTGTGTCAATTTTGACATTATTTGATATATGATTTTTTTGAAAGTCATAACAGAATTAAATTTCCGAACCAAGTTGATTGTGTCAACATTAATATATCATATTAACCTAGAAAATTATTGTAATTCATAAAAAATCTCAAATTACATTTATTTTGGTGTTTATAACATCAATTATGTCAATATTTCATTAATAATAAAATTACTGCATCATCGTTGTGTCATAAATAAATTAAATTATTTTATGTCTAAAAATTACAAATAAAATACCATCATGTAGGAAATCTTGTTAGCTTTCTAATGAATATTTACAATCGAATTTATCTTATGTATAACCCCATATTAAAAATGATTTACTTATTAAACTTTGATTTTAACTATTTTATCCTTTCTTTAAATAAATTAATAATAAATGTCCTAATCTAATCCAAGTGGGCCTAAATGGTCATATTTTATTCCTAAGATTGTTTTTGGTCGAATTACACTTGTCCAATAGAATTAGGACATGTGTTAGGGTAATATTAATATCATATTTACCCCTAGTTACCTTATTTACTATTAACCGTGGTAAAAAAAAGTAAAAAGTTACTATTCACCAAAAATTATTTTCATCTCATTGAACCACATTTTAGTCCTTGATATTAACCGTGTCTCTCGGATTTTCGAAATTCCATTCACAGAAGCGGTAAAATTAAGTTTTATGCAAAATTCAGTTTTTAACCTACCACTTAGTAGTTTCACTATTCATCAAAAATTGATGTTTTTCAGAACAATGCCAAAATTTCATCCCAAGCTATATTTCATATTCCGAATTCAAAAATGAAGTCTATTTTACCAAATTCATAACATAAAAGTTGAATTAATTAATTTTATAATTAAATCCCGCTGTTAAAACAAATAGCGTGTTTTTAAGAAACAATATCTATCAAAAGATTGATACTTGTTTTTTTCTAGTTTAAATGTGAAATTACATCCAATGACCAACATTGTATTAAATTGTAAAAATATATTCTAAATATACTTTAAAACCACTCAAATTAATGATTTATCACTATTAATTATTTCGATTAAAAAAGTTGTTTTTTAATTATAATTTAGTAATTTTCACTATTCATCAGAAGATGAAAGTTATCCGAAAAGTACCAAAATTTCACCTTAGGCTAAATTCGATACTCCGAATCCAAAAATAAAGTTCATTTTGAAAAATAAGATTTACTGGATTTCAAAAAGTGGTTATTACTATTCATAACGGCTAGTTTTAATAATATTTTTATAGCATATCGTTGTTTAGTGAAACTCGGTATTGCGTATTACACACGCTATCGAGGAAGGTCGCGATTGCGTGTAATGCAAGTCAAGTCAAGGATGTGTGTTGTGCAAGCTCCTTTTGGTGTAGCGTACAACACAAGACATTAAAAAAATTAAAAGAATATTTTTTTTATAAAATCTTGGGCTGTTACAATGTAGGTTGGGGTTGTTTAAAAATAAAATGATCATTTACATTAAATATTACATGTACTACCTCTTCAACAGTACAAGAGTTTTTGCTAAAAACTCTATAAACCATAGAAGTTATGGAGTAGCCTATGGAAATTCCTTCATCAGATTTTGGTGCGAATTTTTTTAAGTTATCTATAGTATTCATAATGAATAACTTACATCCAAAAACCTTAATGTAGGGAAGTCTAGGTTTTCTACCATTCCATAACTCATAAGGATATTTATTAAGAAAATGTCTAATTAAAACTCTATTTAGAGTGTATCATATAGTACTTACAGCTTGCGCACAAAAATGTTTACCTACAGAATACTCACTCAATATAGTTCTAGTTATCTACTGAAGAATTTGATTTCTTCTTTCAACAACACCATTTTTTTGAGATGTTTTAGGTGATAAGAAGTTGAGATTAATACCTTTTCTACTACAAAATGTTTCAAAATCATAACTTTTCAATTCTCCTCCGTGATCACTATGAATAGTTTTCAATGGAAGTTTTTTCTCATTTTTGACTTGGGCTCTAAAACGTTGGAAATATGAAAAAGCATCAGACATCTTTTCTTGAAAATAGACCCACATAAATCTATTGTAATCATCAACCAAAACAAATACAAAGTACTTTCCCCAAATGCTTCCAGTTTGTTTTGGACGAAAAAGATCCATATGAACTAGCTATAACACATCAGTGGTTGAGACTTCACCGACTGATTTAAAACATGATTTGTGTTTCAGGCCATATTGAAAAAGTTCAAAAAAATTTAAAGAATCAAATCTATGCTCCGGTAGATCCTTAAATAATCATTTCACAGAAAGTTTACAGAAGTTCATAAGGTTAAAATATCCTAGCCTTCTATGCCACAATGAAGAATGATCTTCCATTGCACTAATGCAATGTATGTCTCACCTCCTAAGGACTTCTATGTATAGTGTGTTAGTATTATCTTGCCTATGGGCAGAATGAATTATCTCTTCCTTGGAATTCTGTACTAGGCACTTATCATTTCTAAACGTCACAAGGTATCCTTCATAAAATAGTAGACTTAGGCTGATGAGGTTGTGCTTAAGACCCTTATCAAATTCAACATTTGAAATTAATGTTTTTCTATGAAAAAAGATGTTACCTATACCAATAATTTCTCCCTGATCATTATCTCTGAAAGTTACTTTTCCACATTTCATTTTGATAATATTTTCAGAACAGTCTTTGTTACCAGTCATATGTCGGGAACATCCACTATCCATGTACAATGTATTACTATTGATACATTTCATATTTTCTTGGAAAATAATAAAAAGATAGGTTTTCAGAATCCATAATTGCATGGAACTAGAAATCTCAAAATCTTAAATTTTGGGTACCCAAATCTTCTTTGAAAAATAAGCCTTATGAAATCCTAGAGATTGGGTTTTGTTTAGAGAACAATTCTTTGCCCAGTGACCACCACATTGACCCTTTTTTGCAGAATTGGGAATTTTGAGGAACAAAGTAGTTGTTTCTATAAATTATTTTGGATATTGTGTAACCAAAACCAGAAGTATTCCTTTGAGGTCGAATTTGTGAATACATTTTATCAAAATTTTCATTACATAGGGTAATGTTTGAAAAACACATCCTCAAAGAAAATATTTTGGATTTAATTTTATTACTAAGTTCTTGTCTTAAAAAACATCTCATATTGAACTAGAGCTAGGCTCGAAGAAAAATTTCATAGAAATTACGTTTTCTAGATCATTAGAATGTTAATTCTTCTCAGAATTTACATCCTTAAGATTTTTTGAAATACTTTCAAAATCAGAATTTTTATTATCAAGATCTATAGAATAATCTGATATTTCCTTAGTAAGAATAATGTTCCTAGAATTTTCCTTGTTGAGTCTTTTCAAGAGTTTTGAATTATAATTTTCAAGAAGTTTGGCAAACCTAAAAACATATTCATAGGTAGGTGAAGTATTATCTTCATCAGAAGAGGATTCCTCATCTAAAGAGATATAATATTTACTATCATTCACATTTAAAAAAACATTGGTCATTGATTCAGTATTGTGTACCTTATCCATAAAGAAATGATTATCAATAGGTAGCATGGCTATAAGACCATGATTCATCTATCCAGAAGATTCATAATCTGATAATTCATCTGAGGAGTCTCCACCACTAACACTCCATGTGTCATTTGCATTCAACACATTTTTATCTTTGGACATGTAATACCTTATTCTGTTTTTTCACAGAATTCCTTTCCTTTCTTTCTTTTCTTGTGATCATTGTAAAATCAGGTCATATGTGTCCAGCTCTATTACATTCATAGAATGTATCTTCATAATCTTTATTGTCTTTCATTTCTTTATTCTTGTATTTATATTGAAAGTTCCTCTGTCTAGATATCTTGTTCATCCTTCGTGCAATATTTTCTAATTCATTTTCCGAGGACTCAATTCAACTAGATTCGGAATAGATAACATCTTTCTTAGATCTGGATATAGTAACTCTCTTAGGAGTCTTAGATTTCATATGATTTGCAATATTAATATAAGCTACACTTACATTTCCATTATTCTTATTCACAATATCAGCATCTATCTTCATCCTAGTCTCATGCTGAAGAAGAGTTTGAAACAGCCCATCAAGGGTAATCTGAGTATCCTTTCTATTCTCATCAATTACAATACATATAGATTCCCACTCATTTGTCCTCATGTCGATGATCATTTCAACAATGGCTTCATCATCTAATCCTTTTTCACACATTTATTGTAAACTATTCACTATAGTCATTAATATCTATTATACTTTGCAGATGGGGTCACCATAAGGAAAACTAAAACCATGATATTCACCTCTAAGCATGGATCTTCTTGTCTCAGTTACTTTGGAAGTTCTAAAGTGAGTAACTTCAAGTTTCATCCATATAGAATTTTATTCTTAAGAAGAAGAAACCTTGCTATATATATTTCAAGTCATTGAACAATGTAATGTATTGTGTACCTTATAGTTAAGTTGATATTCATGATTTTCTTGATTTTTAAAGGCACGTACTTCTTTGTAAGGAATTTTGTATCCACAAGTAAGAAAAACAAAGTTTTCAACCCCAGTGTTGATAATGAAAGTCTTCCTATGATCTATCCAATATTCATAATCATTACCATCAAAGATTGGTGGTCTTGTTGGATTATAATTTTCTATGGAACCAACATTGATTTCTGCCATCTTTAATAGAAGTATTTACAAACAAACTTGTTAGTAGAAAAAGTTTTTAAACAAACAAAATATTTTAAGCAAGAAAATATAGAATAAAATTATCTATACAAAAAAGTGAATCTGAACTATGAGTCTGAAAAAAAAATCAGATTCTGTAAAATATGATTCTAGAAATGTGAATCTGAATATGTGAATATGAAAAATTATATTCCAAGATCAAATTATCTTCTGAATCTAATCGTGAGATTAATTTAAATAGAACCAAGTTTCTATAATACCAATTGTTAGGATGGTATGTGAATGAGTACGATATACTCTATTATACCAAACATAGGATTGAAATAATAATGAGATTCTCATATACAAGAGGGAGGGGGTGTTAATTTTACCTTTTAAAAAATTCCCTTAGGAAATTTTGAGGAACCAAAATTAACAAAACCTCTATGTTCTAAAGACATGATTGATTCTTGAAAAGTAATTCCAGAAATGAAACTTAATAAAATTTTACAGCTACTGTGATTCTACCGTAAAGCATATAAAATCTAACTAAATCAGAGTACAAATAAGGAACTATAAGAAAGTAATACTTTCCTTAACAATACAAAACGCAGTGGAAAAAACATTTAACAAATAATAAGTCTTTTAACCCAAAGAGAAGGGTATCCAACAACCATGGATAAAGGTCCATTGATTTATACATTCAAGAAAATATTTCTTACCCACACCAGGGTAGGCCCTTGATATGAAGATCGGAGTCTTTCGTGCTACCCCCAGTAGCCCTCAACAATCAGGTAGTCGGCACCTCTGCCTTCCTATTCAAGGAAGCCCTGAAAATCAAGTTGTTGGAACCTCTGTATTTATATCCCTGGAAGCCCTCAATTGTACATAGTAACAAATGGAGTCGCACGATGAAAATATGCAAAAGGAAAAGTTTGAACAAGTTGTTCAAACATTCTGCACGAAGCATGAGAGTTGATAAGATCCTCTCTCTCTAGAAATAACTTCAGGATGTTCTGAGCACCAAAATTCTAAATTATCCAAAATTTATGAGCAAGTTCAAATGATCACCTATTTATAGGTGAAGCTCCAATGGTCGGATCCCTCCACCAACAGTCATATTCATCCGTGAATTATAGAGGGTCATGTACACGTGTCACTCAAACAACAGTTAGTTAGTAACTGAAAGCACAACATCGTTTTCTAATAGAACAAATGTAATCATAACTAAACTGATATTCGAAATGGAGTATAAAATGAATGATCAGAATGGAAAAGTTTAACGTTCAGAACGGAAGTAAATTCACACACTATAAACATAAGATTATTCAGATTTTGATTTGTAGGAATTCAGAACCTGAATTCTTTCGAAATCCAGAGTCTGAATTGTATGGAAATTCAATGTCTGATTTCACTAGAATTCGGCAGCAGAACTTACGATGTTCAGAGTCTACGTTCATGAGAATTCGGCGTCTTACCTCATTAGAGTTTGGTGTCTGAATTCATAGAACTCGGAGATAGAACTTAGAGAAGTTCGTAATCATAATTCGTATTGGATCTTTTTGGGATTTCGTATCCAGAATTCGGAGTAGAACTTAATGAGAGTTTGTATCAAAAATTCGAAGGCGAACTTAATTAGAGTTTGTATTCAAAATTCTGTGTTGAACTTCATTTGAGTTCGTAGCCAGAATTCATAGTTGACTATCCATAGAGTTCGTATCCAAAATTCAGAGTTGAACCTCATTACAGTTCATATCCAAAATTCAGATCCTAAAACAGAATTCTTTATGTCTATGTATTATATGATTATTAGGTTTTAGATATGAATCAAATTTTTACAGATAAGAAAAATATTGATATGAATAATGAAAAAAATGTAGGGGTAAATTTCCTTTGGGAAGGAAATTTTCTTTATAGATGTAAAATAGGGGTAAAGTGAAATTTTCCTTAAGGAAATGTGTTTGTGATTTTCAAAAGAAGAGGAATGGTAAGGTCATAAGGATACATTTTTGACTTATCAATCTCCCCCATGAATGAAGGAATGGAAGATGTCATAAAGAAAACCTTATTGACTCAACATTTAAATGATGTGGTTTTCATAAAATTTGGTTGAAAATTTAGAAAATGTGGTTTTTTACTATATATCATGCAATTTATTGTCCAAATGTTGGAAACCATGACAAAAAGTAATTAACATACGCACGAACCAACCATATTAGATGGAAGTTGGGAGTGTTTCTTATGGAACGTTTAATATAATATACCACATATACATTATCGAAGGAGTATGAAAGGGGATGTGACTTTTTTATTGGTATCCCTGAACCTTTCATATTCTAAATATTTTTATCTGATACATTATCAAATATATTTTCATCCATGTTGTCAGTATTTTTAGATCTATTCAACTGAAAAATTGTTGATTCATGTTCAAGGAGCGTAGAAATGACCACGTTGTGGAGGTGGTTTTTCAAGAACCCCCATTATAAAATCTTGTTGTTCCACTAATGACACAAATAGATATACCTGAAAAGAAAACTGTAACTCTATTTCAAGAGGAATTCATATGGCTCATGTAGTAATTAAAGGGATAACTATAAACTAAAACAACTACGAAAAAATGTACATGAGTGTTTTATAAGTATGATCCCCCCATGTTATTGAGGAATGGTGGTCCATAGGATGTAGTTTAATGCCTGGAGTCCATTTAATATTATTTCCATAATATAACGATTAATCATAAAAAGAGGTTCGTGGTCACAGATAATATCAATTCGATTCATTAAACTGATGGTGGGATATGTTTACCATGTGTGATCAGCATCAGGATATTAATTGGATGGGATTTTATATGACCTTGTATATAACATAACAACATGGGTTCAACACCCTAATACCTCAATCTAGTCATTTAAATGAATTCATGTGAACCACCTAGTATGCCATAGTATGCGGGCTATTTGTTAGGGTCAAATAAAGATACAATCAGGAGACTATACCCAATTACAAGATGACAAAAACTATACCCATAAGAATAAAAGTATATCAAGATCACTAAAATATGAATATAATATCCAAACTGAAATAATAGATAAATAATTCCATACATGTATCATGTGCTTATATATATCCCAATAACAGAATCACATTTCAAAATCCTAAACTGATTCCTAACATCATGTAAGGTCCCATCATTCAAGATCCTTCCCAAATCAACCATCAACATACTGTTATTTCCAAAACCATGCCATGAAATCATCAATCTGATTAAGGGGTAGATTGGGAAACCTGTTTAAAGTGATAATACAACCCAATAGGCCATGACCAACAAATTCAATAAAAATATAAATTCTATAATTGTGAATGAATATGTAAAAAAAATAAAATGTAGTCCATACAGTAAATGGTTATGTGATTTCATTATTCTTTAATTTACCACATAAATCTCCAAGATCATGATGACAACCATACCATCAATACATGTAATTCCCTTGTCGGAGCTTATCCTCAAAGGATATCACATATCACAATACCAAGGTTATCATTTATCAATTCATTTAATTTCATATCTGGTACATCTGGAACCATATTTTAATTCCCCAGTAATGTTGTAGAATATCATTTCTTGCACTAAATATGTATTTGTTGTTGCATCCCATGCCCCACACAACATGGGTATCTAGAGAATTAGTTCTTGTCCATTACAATAATTATCATATGCATGAATTTGGGTCTATATTTTCGATGATATCACAACCAGGGTATTTGGAGCATAATTATGTGTCTAAAAACCACTTCATAATCATTCAAATTTAACACATATATTATATTTATCAAGGTCAATCAAACTTAACCTTCCTATAATCATTTAAAATCTTATTATACTATTTAAAATATCAAAAAAACATAATATTTTAAATTAATCAAATTGAATAATATGAAAAATTCACCATTAAACCATTTTTGACATTTATTAAAAACAAATGATCTATTAAAATTTATTCTAAATATTTATGAATTTACATTATCATCTAATTGAATATTAATTATATGAACTAATTAAAAATCCCAATAACCCATAATTTTTATGATTACAATTCTATTACATCCAATTTCCCCCGGTTTAACCAAATTTTTAATAACATTGAAATTTAATTTAATCAATTTAATATTCGATTCAATTTATCGTTCATGAAATTTCATACTTTCATACCGGAAAATAAATAAATACTATTGGATTTTCAATTTAGACGACCTACCGTGACATCTTTTATGATCACTCAACACACAAATCCATAGAAAATGACACAGAACATTCAATTTCACAATAATGAATGATGTGATGATCGAAAACATAGATCCATACATAAAAAGATTCGATAAATGAAATACTATATCAACACCATCAATAATTAAGTAAATACACCATAAAAAATATTATATAAATGTTGGATAGTGAAAGGAAACAAATTGGGATGATATTTCATACCATGATAAGTGCAGATCAGTCAAAAGATCATTAATTCTCCCAAAACAGACATTGGAATAAATTTAAATCATTTCTGGAACATCCAATAAAATGAGAGAAAGTATTTAGGGTAATGATTTACCAAATATGGGTGATGTACGATGGTGTATAAGAATTTTAAAATCATTTTTTCGAAGATAAATCTAACATGAATGGATTCTTAGGATGAGAAAAATGAAATTTCAAATCATGGGCCTCTCTAACGGAGGTGCAAGGCTACTCTAATGATGCTGAATTATTTTTGAAAATATTCCTCATCATTGAAATACCTCTATTTTTGGTGTTTCACAATTTTATTGGGTGGGGTGCATGGATAGGGTAAACTGTTCACCAAAAATGCAGTACAAAAAATCCCTCAAAAAAACTATTTTCTCCCAAGAAAACCCAATAACAGTTTGAACTAAATTATAACTCAAATATGACAAAGTATTTTCTACATTCAAGGGATGTTCATCTCCAATAATGGTCAATATCTTACAATCTCCCAATGTTATAACATATCATCATCTATTTGTACTCCCATGTTATTTAAAGAATAATACATAAAATGATTGATGTATTCATATCAAAAATCCACTTAAATCACCCTTGTTACCTTCTAAACACACCCATGTTTCAGCAATATATAAACAATTAGAAATGTCTGTTCCCAAAAAAACAACATCATTATAATCCAACACACGTATCAGATGCTACTAAATGGATGTATCAGCCTCAAGCAGAATATAATATTCCTTGATGAAATTAGAAGGTTCAAGTTAATACTTCCAATGTTGCAGAAACATGAAAAAATTGTTCTTATCACTATTCCATTTTGGAAGATCCAATCAGTATTCCACTCTCTCGATTCTCTCCACAACATGAAAAGATCCAAAAAACTGAGATGAAAAAAAATCCCAATGACTAAATCATATGTAGTCCCAATCTAATATACTCTTAAATAAACACATGACCATCCACAATAATCACAACAGGTCATAGACATTTATCATCATATGAAATTTTTGTACTCAGGTCCATTACCATACACATATAAATCAATTGAACATGCTCCAATGACTACTTCTAGTGAGTTAATACCAATTATACAACATAGATGTTATCTGCCTGACCTACTATAAAGATCCTCATTTGGTTCAATCTAAATAGATTGATGGTATCCTTTGTGATAGTTTATCTCCTCCATTTCTAAATGATTCTCTCAAAAACCACCAATTTCAATAATTCATTATAGAATTATATCCTCATGTAAGAGTATAGGATGTTCCAATATCACCAATATTTGTTGGTGGAAAGATATATTCATCAATACATGTGTACCAAGTTCCTTATAAAATCCATTCCAAAATTGTGAGGTCAATCATGATTAATGACTATAAATATACGTTATAGAATGATTTTCATATTGAATATCACTTGAGAATATATATCATCCATTATATCCACTAACACATTAATTTTTTTTGCAATAATGGCTGCATATTCATCAATCAAATCACAATCCATATATAACATCAATCTTATGAGGATCCCTTATAAGACACACGATGAAATCCACAGTAACATTTTCCTAGGTCTAGTTAAGGAACGTTAAGTGGGTAAAACAAAGAAAAAATTTATTTATTCTATTCTATAACATGTTTACATGTGTACCATCAAGTCACAAAACATAAAATTTCCTCTTTCAAGCCCGATGACCAATAAAATCATCAGAGATCACATAGCTTTTTTGTCAAACTAGGATGTACCTCCCACATTGAAGAATAAAATTAATATATTCAATTGTCCTTATTACCCATAAAAATGACATTATTCCAAACATAGATGATCTCATCCTCATTTATAGTCTAATATGGTGGTGATTCTCCAAATTCAATGATATTCCTCAGAGTAAACAATCAAGACACTCATGTTTAATATCATTGATCTGTATCAAGAGTACAGGCTCCTTTGAAACTGATATAAGAATCATAAAATATAGTACATCCTGAACCATAAAATGAATCTCAACCATTAAATTCATCACCATCCTCTCTAATAAAGTCAATTGAATTGGATGAGTCTATGTTATCCTTCATATAGAGTGAGCAACACTGTTTATCTTCATGGGTATATATGATAGATAAAAATACAATGATTTCCTATACTTAATCCATCTCCACTATAGAATATTAATTTATCATTGTAATAAGATATAAATTTTTCTCTTGATATTAGTAAACACATTAAACTATTCTCCCTATTGGTCAATCTAGCAAAAACTCTTAACATAAACTAAAACAACTAACTGGAGATCATGCGTTGGGTAACTCCATTTGTGCAACCGAAAATTCCATGACTAATACAAAACTACCCGACCAACTGGAATCATCAATGATCCCATAACTGTCTCTTATGTGTAATGAAACACTAAATTCTCCTCCCCTTGACTAGGTAAGATCAGTATCATTGTTCTAGACGAACACTTCATAAACACTATAAAATCATTCTCACATACCCCACTATATTTAAATAATACTAATATATTTTTCAATCATGAATGTGGTGTTGTCACGTTGCGAAATTCCTATATATACCTCATATAATGTCCCACTAACCATAGAATGATCCATAAATTGTAAAACTTCTTGGGAATATTCCAGGAATCAACATCCAATTACTCACTAGATCTAATCACATTAATTGCTCCATGAATATGTGACCCATTGCATTTGCCTAGCCAATCTAGAATTGGAACGTATATGGCTTAGAGTATTAATGACTCTTTTAATGTGTAATACTATAGTTATCATCATGTTTGTCATGGTCTTCATGAGTCCTGGGGTAAACTGTGTCATCCAAAAACACTAGCACAAAATAATGATGTTACGACGGTGATGTTTTAAAAATCTAGGACAAAAAACATCCAGAGTATTTATCATCCCAAACTACATCTCAATGAACTGATAGTGGTCATAAATGATTTATACTATATATTGAGGTATCTATAATGTAATAACTCTCAACTGATGATACCTCGATCATATGTGAATCTTAATGATTTAGCAAGATCATATCAAATGGTCCAAGGGATTATGAATAAACTTAATGTGTACAAGTTTGTCACTACTAACCAGTGTTACCTCTAGTTATAAACACATAATCATGTGGTTATGTCATTATTCTTAGAAATAGGGTCGATGAACCCCCATGAGATATACTCCAATGGATAAACCCCCATTACACCATCTTCTTTAGATGAGTCATAAACACTTTAATCACTATTTCTTCCATTATTTATTGAGGAATATTAAATTTCTTAGCCTCCAACATGAGATCAATCGTAAATTCCACAACTCACTCCTGTGGAAGGATGTAGATTTTCTCAAGTAGCATTTCCTGGAACACATCCCCTATATATGGAATGAAACATGGTCTCACACCATATTATCTAGTAATAGACTATCCACATGGTCAATGCAATCCCTTATTTGATGATGAATTGGCCCTTCACTGCTCACATGGATATCCCACTATCCATGATAAAAACAACCATCACCCACATGAGATATAAAATTCACACTCTAGTGATTGACATATTTGTGGGATCTATGTTCTATTAAACAATATATATTAAAAATATACTAAAATCCAAAAATATCAAGGATTATGATATCCGAAACAAAATAATACTTCCTATCCTCCAGAGAAGACCCCTTACACTAATAAATCAATCTCGATTATACTCATAATAGTGTATCTATGTTTGTATCCACACTCACAAACACCACTTCTATAATGAACCCTTTCAAATGTAATATATTTATTATATAATAATGGGATATTGTATAAAAAAATAACTACCTATAATAGAAGCTATAATAATAGTAACTCAATCTATCTACGGTCCTGAATCTCTATCCATATGTGTAGACTGAACTACATGAAATTGTGCTACACCTCTCACCTATGATTTTTTCTTAGCCCTCTACGCTACACCACTCTACTAATATTGGATATCTTTATGTGAAGTACCATATCCACTCCCTTGTCTTCCATAGATAGTAAATCTCAAACATCCAGTCTTATATTGTTTTTAATACACATATTATGTAGTTTCTATATACCAAGATACTCTTTAATTAACCCTTTTCCATTGGTTCTTATATATCCACTATTGATATCATGTCATTCGTCATTATCGACACTCTACTGGTGGTTTGGGAAACTATATCCAAAAGTGACTAGTCCTATCACACTAGTGACAAAGAGCTCAGGTATGGTCAAATGTAATTTATCATCCTACTTATCAATTTTTTTTTCCATAATTGTTCCCCAAAATATCATTGCGGTCCTTCGAACACTCAAAATACCAACCTCTTATTCATCTAGAGAGACCCTCATTTCCTCCACAAGAATTCCCCTTCATGTTTCCCTCATGTATGTGACACAGATTTACCTCTTTAGAAAACATTTTTGTTTGAATAATATTAACATGGAAGTTATTTTAAAATTTAATAACATAATAAATCAATTTAACCATGGTTACCTAATATCCATACAATGATTGTGTAAATCACCATAAATCTATTTGGTTTCCTACATATCACTCCACAAACATACTCTTGTGGGTGAGCCTCATGAATTATACATCCCAATCATGCATGATCATCTTAGGGTATATGTGATTTAAAAAAAATTATCTTCACATTCCATCAATATTACGGAATGAAGAATCACATCCAATGTTAGGATCTCCCAATAAATGTTATTTTAACTATGTAACAAATAAGAATTATGTCTGACTCTTTTTTTACAAGTCTCATGGTGATAAAGATTCATCTTGACATACTTAATTTATATCTCAAGATCCTCAGTTACATACTCTCCAATAAATTTTACACTATGATGAAACTAAAATTACCATATCTGGACTGAAATACTCTTCAGAACCCACTCTCGGTCTGTTTAGATGAAATGAATAAATTCAGAAATGTTCTCAATGAACTGTTCTCCAACTTCCTCGACTGATACTATTTGTGCCATAGGTTCCACTACGAGGAGATCATTCCTAGGAATTACATCATAATATCCTATGAAAAATAAAGGTCATGGATGAATATATCTAAAATTCCAAGAAAATAATATCACAAATTATGCAACATTTCTACATTTACATAGATTCATAATAAGAAATAACATGTCATCTTCATTCTCTCATCACAAGGTCAAAACAGAGGATCTCTGACTACACACTTCCATCTTTCCAAATATACATGGTTCACATAATGTATCATAAAATTCACAACTCTTGTTTCAAATTAGTAACCAATTTATCAATGTTTCATCATTTCAAATTCTTAAATTCCATACTAGGAATAATTTATAGGTCATTTTCACAAGAAATAAAAATATCAAAAAATAAAAAAATTACCAAAAACCCACTTTATATTTCATGTATAAATAATTATACAATCCAAAATAATTCATTAATTACTAAAATTTTTTATGAATACTTAACTACCATTCCTAACATGGCCACGAGTCATGTCTTAGAAAATCTAAAAAATATATGACATCACACAAAAAATTACATCACCATAGGTGAAATTACCTCCAATTATAAAAAAAATTCATAATCAACAACATTCCCACCCAAGGTAAATAAGTTATCCAAAATAAATTGTTTATCGAGTCCCATGTATGAGATATCGAAAAATTATAGACTCTTCCAGGTATTCTATAATGATATTCCAAATAGTATGATAAAATAAAAGAAATATGAATCCATTGATATAACATTGTGACGTCACGTCTAATGTTCCACAAAACGATGCCACAAGCCAATTGGTTACATTACATCATGTGTGGTCCCCCATATTATATATTTTATCAAATATAAGAAACGGTAAAATATAGAATTTCAGGGTAGTCTATACCCACCTTATAAAGCTTAAAAAAATGAAAATAATAAAAAAACATACTAAAAATAACCATAATAGTAAAATACTAGCATCACAAGATGCCAATAACATGAATACAGTATCCATGATAAAACAATAGATATGTCATGAATTTTATATGTAGATTGTATATATAAAATCAAAAATTAAATACACAATAACACACCCCAAATAGGTAAAAAAATTAACATTTGGTTTCCACATCCATGAACGATCCAAAATATGCAATCTAAATCAGGGCTATTCCATGCATCCTATTCTGCAAGGATGTTGTCTATTTTGGTATTGATCAGAAATCCAGAGTATGATATGAGTAAAACTCACTAATACCGCCCCCCAATTTCATCTAAAAAAATATAATTTCTATAATTTTGTATATTATTTTATAATGAAAAAATTAAGTTGAATAATTTAAACCATTATCACATTTGATTATTGGTTAATTAATCACATAAATCACTGGGTTAACGATGAAACTCATATTATATAAACCTACATCGGCCTGTGATGGAGGCTAAACTATCAATAAGGGATATCAAATATAAAAATTCCATGGATTACATTTGTCAATTCCTCTCAATTAATATCAAATTTGTTTGGAACCGTAGTCAAATGTCAATATCTTTGGAATAAAATTTCAACTCTATATCCCCATTGATATTTTGAGTATTATTTTGTGTCCCCCTTCCCATGGGAATTTTGATAATCGTTCCATATCCCATAAAAAAATTCTCACCAGTATTTATTTCAATATATAATTTCATTGATACCACCCAATGGGTATTTGTTCTATCATTCAGTGAATAACTACCCATTTCTAAGTCACTGACATTTTCACATTTATCAACCTCAAGAATAGTAATAAAAAATAACCTACCTATTATCATTTCACATTAGGGTATAAAATTTAATCTATCTAATCCAACTTAATTATTTAATTTATTATCAGGGAATAATATGAGTATTTCGATATAAAAAAATTTATCAACGTTAAAGAGAAATATATTAACCATTCATTGATGTTGCAAACATTTCCAAATAAACTTTATCAACCAATTATATATTCCCGAAATTAACTAATTACTTGACCCCATTAACCCATTAATTTTAATATCACAATTTAATTGATTTCAATTTATCCATGTGTAACCTAATTTATTATGACATGGAGGTTAAATTTATTCAATTCAATATTTATTGAAATTTTCCATTCATGAAAATTGCACATTCACAATTTAAATTATTTTATTAAATAGATACTTTGGGATTTAAAATTTAGAATAAATAACATAAAATTATTAATTAACCATGACCTATAGAAATTACCAAATTGATATAGAAGGTTTAGTTACATAAACATGAATGAGATAAAGATCCAAAACCTTGATACAATGTCAAACAGATTAAGTCCATGGAAACCTATAACTAATACATCTATAATGAAGTAAATAATCTTTTAAAATGATGAGGTAATGATGAGATAGATTGAGGATACTAATGATGACATGATCTCTAAATAAAAGATGTGCGGATATGTCATAGAAAAATTTGATTCTCCATGAACAGATATATAAAGGCCATTTGGATTCAGAAATCATATAATCAATATTCATTGGATTAAATCCTAGTTGCATGGTTTTTGTTGCTAGGGCGCTTGAATTTTCAAATTGTTCACCCTAACTGTAGGCCTCTTCGGTGGAGGTGCACTATTACTCTAAAGAGGGACCATGGATTGAAAAACCATGAACAAACAATATAATACCTATCTGTCAGGGGACTCAAGGAATTTTGGTGTAGGTAACATGGTTTTTGAAATCATTTCCCCCATCAAGAACAACAAAAAACCCCTAAAAAACATCAAAATTTCACCCAAACACACCAAATACATGACTCAACCAATGTATACTCATAACAACACGAATTTTTAAAATCATTTAAAATTTTACATCACCATAAAATGTTTGTATACTAAATTGTATGCAATTTTCATTGGGAAGATAATATGATAATGAAGATCTAAAGAGGTTAAGCCCTTGGAGTTGGGTTTTTTTATCATTTGTGGACTAATCCATTCATATCGTGTAGACCTGTAAATTTTAACCAATACATACATGTTCATTTTTATCGAGTGTAATGTTATTAGAGGGTTGTATCAGGAATGAAATCCACTAACAGATGAATGTGTTTTATTTTACCAATATTATCAAGATAGTGAATCAGATGCTCGTCACTAGTAATAACTTGATAGTGGTTGTGGGTGTTATCTTGGTATTTTCATATCTTAGACTTAGAACATCTATGACTTATGGCATGAATAAATTAATAGAGAATAGTTCTTGAGGTATATGTAATCAGATAATTCCCTATCATAGTCATGTAATATGTTAATAATGTTCTAAGAAGGATTATATAATACTCCATGGTGTTAAAGCTCTAGCGGAGTGAATTACTATTGTAGTATGGGCCATCAAAATAGGGTTTCCCTAAACTTCAGAATAATGTATAATGACAGGTGATCCTCAATGGTTTCACCTTAACAATTTGGATTAATCACTCCACATCACTCATGGAGTTGGATAACTATCATTAATCATGTTAGATGTGTTTTTATTTACCGAGTGACACTAATATAATATTTACAATATCTAATTAGTAGGCTATCCCATGGTAGTCAGGGAGTATTATAGGTCTCTAAACCAGGAAGAAATATGGAGTGTAATTGATTACAAAATAGAAGAGTGATGGTTTGTCAATAGTTAAAGGTACCATTTTTTATAAATTATATAGTTACAACTTAATCCTATATGGAATATTATCTCTCTATTAAATATTTCATTAGAATAGAGAATCATGGAATTATGATATAGAATTTTTATATTATGATGAAATTTGATACTCTGATCGGGAACTGGTCCGAGTGTGTACTATTGTTTATGTAGTTCTCCATCAAATATATTGGTATTGGTTTTTATGGAAAATAATTTTTTTAGATGAAATTTGTTAATAATATTCCTATGAAGGAATAGTTTTTTCTACATAATTATTATGTTGATTTATGTCACTATAGGTTTTCATTCAATTAACATAATGGGAAATAGTGTTATTCACATTGTTTTATTAGATTTAATTTTATGTGGAGTCAAACCAGAGCACACTAGGCTGGGAAAAGTTGTAGGATATATTAATAGACTTTATATAGATTTTTAGGGAAGACATGAATTTTATTTTCTGCCTATAGTATATCATTTTAAATACATTATCCCTAAATAATTTTTTCTAATTACTCTAGTTATTGAAGTATAATTTTCCTATTTAGTTAATTTTTGGTGAGTAACAGATACTCATTCCATATTATATGATGGCTAACACTGAGTTACATATCTCAATAAGATGCTAAAGACATGAAAGACAATAGTTATATATGACACAATAATTCTCTATATGATTTTCCAATTTTTTATATAATTAGGACTAGGAAATATTTATTTTATATGATTATAATTACTTTGAACCAATTAAAATTAAAAATTATGATTACCATTACTTGAAATATGGATAATGACCATTAGAGATGTGATCCTTCTTACTCTTTACATCAAATGCATTAGTGAAGTTATAATTCCTTCTTCAAGAGGAAATTTATAGTAAATTCCTTACTATATATTAGCTCATCAAATTATGAACTCTCAATAACTCTAAACTTGGTAGTGCACATAGCATAAATTTATGCATTGAAAATTTTTGATCCATATAAATTGGTTACATTGGGGGAATAAATCATTCTCAATTTTTTTAAATAAAATATGAGGTATCCTATGAATATACCCTAGGATTAACAAACAAAGAGAACAACATGGCTCATTGTTGTGTACAAGGATACCCCAGTTCAAGCCCAAAACTCCATGTCAATGTTTTCACTCTTAGTTACAGATGTGCCAGAGACACCTCTACTTGTTTATATCCAGACAGGGGTGTATTTTCACGAAAGATCCACATAATATATTCCTTACCAAAATGCTATGATTTTCTTGTTTCCATATCATCAATGAGTATCATAGGTTTTTTTTCTATAATTCAGGTTTCCTAAATCTAGTTTTCTTGTTTTATACTAAACATACATTGATATCAACTGTATGTACTTGACCCCAGCTTCCTGGATATAGTGGCTTATCCTATTAAAATAGCATGATTACAAGGATCAAATACTAATGGACCAATAAGTTTATTAGTCTCAAAAAAACTAGATACATACCTAGAACCCATTTTACAATTTGGAAGGATACAAAATATGATACGAATCAAAAGCAAACCAACGACATCATTAAGAACTCAATAAATGAAATATTCTTCGAAACATGGGGATGAAAAAACAAATTAAAGAGTTTAGCTAAATTTATCACTACGGGTTATGATATATAGTGTATGATAACATAAAAATACATATATAGCATGGTAAATAACTAAAATTCATGCTTTTAAAAATAATATACATGATCACATTATGGAAGGAAAATGGTATGATTGAATAATTCCACAGTAAAAAAAAATAAATTGTATTCTACTAGTCGAATAACCACATGAAAAATCAATAATATTTTCATAATGAATTAAATTCATATGTTGGAAATCATAACCACACTTTCAAGGCCTCGTGTCAAGACCATAAATAACCATTTTTTCTAGGCCTCGTGACATGACCAAGATTGTCACATGAGACCTATAGAAGAACCAATTGGAAATAGAGGGCCCCAACTAACACATAATAATTCCAATTCATTCCACATATTAATGCGGTGACCATAAAAAACATACTCATTCATATTGTAACTAATATCTGAGTTGTAAATTACTTTACCAAGTCAATAATCATAAACATTAACCATTCATAGTAAATTGGGGAATGGTTTTATGATAGAACATCCAATGTACAACTAATAATAAACCATTCAATTATATACGGTAGATGATATGATATGATAAAAACCTCAATTAATTAATATATTCAAAAAAGGACATTGACATGTATAATCATACTTCTAAATGAGGCCATTGCAAAATCCTCGAGGAAATAGTTTTTAAACATTATAATGTGTCTCATACTAACATGAAAAATTAAAATCATAGTCCCTTAGAATATAATGAGAATACATAGACTCTGTTTATGATATAACAAATGGATTTACGTACATGACATGTTTGATATAAGTGGTGAACATGAAATATATCTCATAAAATAAAAAGTGATATGTGAAAAGTCTTATTTACTTTGGGAAGAAGCGTTTTATGGGAAAATACATTGAATTTTCCATGAAATTAGTTTTTAAAAATTAATATCCCAAAAACCAAAATACTATGACATTAATATTATATTTTAGGAAAAAATGAGGTCCAACTGAAGTGAATCTATGTATAAATTTTATTACAATTATTTAGAACTAAATCATTTTAGAGCAGTTTAATGAATGTATTAAAAAGAAATTTAAAGTAGAAATAGATGATTGTTATATAAAATCCATAAATTATCCAAGATCATTTTAATGATAAAATAAGTTTTTTTATAAAAATAATGGTGTGTAAAAACATATTCTGGTGTACACTTGAAAACGGGTTACAATTCCAGAAGATCTCGTGAATTGGGTCTGTAGTTCATAAATAATTTTCAATGTGGCTATAAAAATGAGTAACTACCCATATAATAAGAAATAATTCTAGATGTTAAACATAAATAAAACACTCACACAGAATTTATGAGTGTTACACAATAATACATAAGAATTTCATTGAGGTAATTAGATAATGAATGTAACCCAATTGAAAATGAATGTTCGGGTGGAAACCCCTTACCAATTATAATCAAATGATTTGTATTCCACAAAATTAATAATATTAAAATGATACATTGAATAACCATATTATAAATATAATCATTATATGTCACATCTATTGTTTTTATACATACATCATACAAGACTATTAGTAATGAATATGGAAAATCTCACAAAAACGGATGTGAGATGAAGAAACCCTTACCAATTTGTAATCAAATTATTTGTATTCCAAAAGAATAATATTATTATTATGATAAATTAAATAAAATTAAAATAAATATATTTATTATATGTTTTATTAATGTGAATTATGCATGCACCATACGAAATTATAAGTTGTGAATATGGAAAATCTCACAAAAATGGAAGTGAAATGAAGAAACCCTAAAATATGTTTGAATGTGATTCACTCCTGATATTAAGGTCTAGAATATGAAATTATACTTATTAATAACTTATTTCAATACCTATTAATAAATAATTTAGTTTATCATTATTCTTAGTAGTTTATTTATATACTTATTGATAAGTTATTATATTTAATTTTGTCATTATGATGTTTCTGTTTTCTTAATTTTCATAATTGGTTCACTTGTATTTTATTAATAAAATTCATGTGGAAGGTGTGTAAATATCCAGAGATTAATTAATGGACATAATTAAGTGTTAATAAACATTTCTATCAAGTGGTTACATGGAACTATGATGAATAATTAAATTTAATAGTAATGACATTCACATAGATTAATTTAGTATTTCGATTATTAAGAACTAGTTTGGTCATTTGATTTTATAATATTTATGTATAATGGTTTATTATTATAATTAGGCTAAAATACATATATTATTGTATGTTTCATCTATATAAATGGTTTCTTGACCAGTAATTAAGATGAAATTGAAGAAAAAATCTTTTTCGTCCATGAATATTATAGATTGGAACCTCAGGGACGTTGATTTAGATTGAAAAATTAAAGGGAGGGAGCAGAAACTATGGATGATGATTCTTCCAATATCATGATATTAATTAATTATATTTATTATAGTGGAGTTATAATGGAAATTTTTATAGAGGGGGTGAGGAGAGAAAAAGAAAATAGATGAACATGAAAATAAAAGAAATGTTTAGAGAACCCATATTAGAATTCTGCAGCCTAATGGTGTCGCTTCAAATTTTATAAAAATACTTGATGAGAGAAAAATAGAATATCTTCATATAGAAATCAAAAGTAATTTATAAGGAATACTTAATATCAAATAACAAAATATGATAATTTAAATTGAAATATATAATGTAAAAGAAGTGTTTACTAAAAGAAGACGGTGAAAGGTTCACTTCCCTTGTAGAGTAACTCCTAGAACTTGATGGTTGAGTCATTGGCGGATTAAGGGAGACTTGGGAGTACTCATATAGTGGTCTAACCACGAGATCATATAATATGAGGTATTTTAAATGAATTAAAATGAATGGATGAGTAGGTATTTATTGAAAAATAGAGGGAGTTTTTTTAAAAATTTCAATGGGACATCTCATTTGTGGTTTTTGAAAAACCATGGGATTTACCTTGGTATTTGCTGATGGATTTACCACATGGAACAAATAATGTCATATTTTACTATGAAAAAGTCTTCTAGACTTTTATTTTAAATAATATGTTATTATGATATTATTAAAGTGTCGAAAACTCAAAACTGTATTTTTACTATTCATGAAAAATTAACGTCTTTTAATAAAATTCCTATATTTCAACAAAACCATTTTTCCAGGTATAATTAAAAAATTATTTCCATTTTTGGAAAATATTTTTCTAATTATTTTTAATTTAATTTTTATATAAAATTATAATTTCCCCAAAAAATTCACATAAAAAATATAACTCATTTTATAAGACCTTGAGAAATTAATCAAGGTCCTGTAAAATTATAATATAATAAATGGAAAATAAAATAACAACTTGTGATTACATTTTATGAAAATAAATTTCAATTTTAAATTATTAAATTAATCTATAAATTGTAATTTAAATATTAAAGTCACACAAAAATACCAATACATAAAATTTGAATGTTTTTTCACTTTTAAGATGTCTAAATTATATTTATACTTTAATAGGTGAATATTATATCTTTTTATATGATTTAATATTCATAAATAACCATTACGATTCAAAAGGGAATGGCATTATTCATAAGGGTATGTTAATATTCACCAAAAATTATGTTTTTCATATCAGACTCTAAATATCTTACTGAATGCAAACATGTATTTCTGTTTTTTAAAATTCAAATCCCAGAGGTGGAAAACATATGTTTACATAACTAGGTTACAAAAAATTGGTATTTTTATAGGTATGGTGTTTCATTCATTCTATAATAAATCTATTAGTAAATTATTGGGCTGTCACATATAGCTTCTACCCATATTTTAAAACTCATGGATATTTGGAGAATTAGACATTGTCCAATTAAATATTTTTAATACATGATGGGTACATATCACAGATCTATCACCCCATATGTAGATGGAGGATCATTCCATGTATCACATCACATTCTTCAATAAAGAAAATATCTCGTATATATCAAATTATTCGATAATAATAAACACTATTATTTCATTACAATTTTATAATGTCTAGCACCCTTGGGAGAATTTTGAGCATCCATTCTTGTCTCACAACCCATTTTGTAATAATGATCATAAATCACATACATCATATAATTCAATAGTATTCAACATTAATATTTTATAAAAATTTTACATATCTAGCTCCCTCGTGATTATTTGGAGCATCAGTCCTTATCTCACAACTTATTTCTCAATAATTAACATATATCAAATAAATCACAATTTTCAAGATTACTAATAATTAATCATTTATAACAATATTTATGGTCACATGTATCACAAAATTACATTTATTACTTCAAAAATTAATTAATAACAATGGAACATTAATTATTTTGATAAATAATTACTCACATATTACCATTAATTAATTTAACAATTAATTAAAAACTTATTAACAAAAATTAATTCAACAAATAATTACTAATACCATCACATTAATTAATGATAAGAAATAATTAATCACATTCCCCAACTCTAAATCTCATATTTAATTCTAGAATTAATTACCTCATTTACAATATCAATACATTATAATTAAATATACAATTAATTTTCTTGAATCATCTATTTCATAATTTAATAGTTAATTTAGTAATTAATTACTCAATATTCAAATTTTATTGCCTAATAATTAATCCAACCAATAATAATTCGACCTTATCAACTGAATTTCTCACCCATCCACATTAATGATGTTAGAAATTAATTAATCTAATTAGTTGAAATGTAAATTCATATAAATTATAATTAATTATCTCATAAATTAATTAATGTAACACATTCAATTGCTTTAAGACAAATATTTTACATTACATAATTATTCAATTCATTAATCTGACTCATGAAATTATTATAAAAAATCATCCACATAAATTAATTTTTTAATTAAATAACCTAACTCATTCATTTTTTCCATCACAACAATCCATATTAATTAATTCTCCAATAAATTATTCTAACTAAAAAATATGATCATTACATACATTAATTACATTACAAATTAGTTAATTCAAATTATTCCCAATAATTATTTCCCCAATTGTATAATCTAAATCAATCACTTAATTAATTCATTCATTAATTATATATTTCATCTCATATTATAAAATATATAATTAATTAATTCAAATTCATCCACCATACAATTAATCCAATAATTAGTTTAATTTTAAAATTCCATTGAAAAAGATAATCTCAGACTTCCAATGTGACATAATGTGAGATAATAATTATTTAATATTAAAAATAGATAAAAAAAATTAATTAAAAATAAATGTATATTTTCTCAAGTGAGATATCCAAATGTATGATGGTACAAAATTTATACCCTTCAAAGGGTCAACACCTTGATTCAGATTCTACGATGGTCTTTGATTTCTCTTATGATACACAGTTTTAGAGTTTTCATATCTTTTTAATATAAAATTTGCCTATTAATATATTATATTTAATATTTTTTATTCCTCACAGAGAATTTCGGGTCACGGAATCTCACACTTTAATTAGGGTCCATTTCAAAAAACGTTGCAATGAAATATTATAATGTCATCACCAGGCATTATTTTTCATGTAATTCTTTAATCATTTATTACATTGATTTGGCATAAAATCATATTTCCCCACAAAATGTATTTATAATATAAAAAATAGAAATATCTTAAAAGAAAACCTAAATGGTAATAGGACATATTATTAGAATATACACCTCTTAAAAAATATCGGTGAATAACATGTCGTATTTTTCAAATACATTTTATTGATACAAAAATACCTTATATGTATAGTTACATTCGAAATGTAATCCTTGTGAAAGGGTGAAAATCCATTTTATTTCTATATACCAATATTTTCATCATTATAATTATAAAATAAACTAATTGGAATTATTGGAACCACATAAATGAAATCGGTGTGGAATATGAAATGTGTCTTGAAAAATCAATACATGAGACTGAAACCCCTTATCATATGTCTCAACATCAGTCATATATATCAGTAACAATACATTATGAAATATGTGTTTTTATAAAAATATTAAATTAATATAAATTAATATATATATATATATCTATATATATATTGTTAAGACAAAAGTCTTCTTTTGGCTTTTACATCATGTTTTGGAAATCACAAATATATTCTGTCATGTTTTGGAAATCTCAAATGTATTATATCATATGTTTGAAAATAACAAATTGTCTTTTATCATGTTTATCGTATCGTACGATGTTGATCGTACCGACCAAAACGTATCGTACTGACTCTGTCAAACGTATCGTACTGACTCTGTCAAACGTATCGTACTGACTCTGTCGATCGTATCGTACTGACTGCTATTCAGATGATCATTATTTGTTTTGGTACTTTGTCTAAAAACTCTCTCTGCATATGAATCATACTCATGTTTTACATTTCTATATATCTCTTGTCCTAACAAAACGATGTCGTTGAGTTAGTTATGTACTAATCAAAACGATGTCGTGCTTTCTGTTTCAATATGACCGTTGGAGGCAATATGACCGTTGGAACCCGAGGCCTATAAATAGGAGGTCATTTGAAGCTGAGAAGATACTGATGAACGAAGAGACTCTGTGAACTACGAAGATTCTAGAGAGAGACACTGTGACTTCTCTCATCAGCCTTGTGCGTCCGATCATCGTATCGAGGGCTTTCAAGTAATTGAAAGACAGAGGTGCCGATTACCTGCAAAATCGAGGGCTGCCGGGGATAGGCAGACAGACGAGCCGATCATCGTATCGAGGGCTGCCGGGGATAGGCAGACAGACGAGCCGATCATCGTATCGAGGGCTGCCAGGGATAGGCAGACAGACGAGCCGATCATCGTATCGAGGGCTGCCGAGGATAGGCAGACAGACGTGCCGATCATCGTATCGAGGGCTCACCAAGGTGTTGGTGAGACAGACCTTTTTATCCTAGGTGAAAGGATAACCCTTCTCTTTGGGTTAAAAGAATTGTATTACTTTTACATTTCCGCTGTTTGTATTAGAAAGGGATTGTATCGTTTCCTTTTTTTCTTTACATATTCAATTGTAATTGTTTCAATTAAAATCATTCCTTTACATATTGTATTGATTGGTTCTATACGCTTTAAGGTAGAATCATTCATATTTGTATTACTCTGATTATTGTGTTTACCTTGAATACAATTGTTATGCTTTACAATAGTATTACAATACATCATACCTTTTACATTCAATACAATTGTGGGTGTTTGTATTTGTATTAGTTTAAGTTATGTTTTTAAACCTACAATTCACCCCCCCCCCTCTTGTATTGTTCCATCTAATAGACTTTTATATCGACTATTCGATCCAACAATTGGTATCAGAGGAGGTTTTCCACTGATTTGTATTACTATCTTTATTTCTTATTACTATCTTGAATACCTACTACACTAACGTGTGGAGTGGAAAAGTTGTTTTTGTTATATTAGATGGCAGGAATGAATATCGGATCAATAGATAATCTGAATCCTTCTAGACCTCCAATCTTTGATGGGAATGATTACGAGTATTGGAGAGATCGTATGAAGACTTTCGTCATCAATACTGGTGTAGACAATTTTATTATGCTTACTGGGGGTTACAAAATTCCTGACAAAGAAGTTAGTACTTTTACCAACCAAGAGAAGCAAGAATATCAACTGAATTACAAGGTATGCAATACTTTATTATGCTCTATGACCAGGAATATATATAGTCAGATATCTTCATGTGAAGCAGCCAACTGTATTTGGAAGAAATTAGAAGTCACTCATTTTGGTACATCCAAAGTTATAGAAACAAGGAGAGCAATGCTTCGAGCAGAGTATCATGGATTTGTTTTTCCTTATGGAGAGCCAGTATGTAAAGTGCAACAAAGGTTTATGACAATTGTCAACAGCTTACAATCTATTGGAGAAAAAGGTCTTGATGATGAAGCTCTTGTTGATAAGATTATAGATATTATGCCAAATGAATGGGAGTCAAAAAGAACAGCTATTGATGAAAATAGAAAAGTTTCCCAGATTACTCTTGATGAACTCTTTGGAACTCTTCTACAGCACGAGACAAGAATGAAGAGAGATGCTGATTTCAATAAGAAGAAGAATGGGAATGGAAGTGTTGCTTTTGCATCTAAAGCCAAAACACCTGAAAGGGTTACAAGGTCTAAATCCAAGAAAGTTGTTGTATCTGATTCAAGTGATTGTAATCTTTCGGATAATGAGTTAGCTAATCTTGCTCGGAGGATGAACAAGATTGTGGGAAAGAAAGATTTTCAATATAGATTCAAAAAGAAAGACAGGAAAGATAGGAAAGATTCAGAGGTAACTTGTTATGAATGCAAGAAAACAGGACATATAAGGCCTGATTGTCCTTTACTGAAGAGGAAAGATAGAAAAGAGAAACACTCTGAAAGAAACAAGTAAAGGTTTTATAAGACAAAGAAGGTCTTGAAAGCAAATGATACATGGATTGCAAGTGGTAGTGATTCCTCAGATGATTCTTTAGAATATGAGACATCAGGACAAAGGAATATTGGACTTCTAGCCAGACTACCAATTGAAGATCATTGTCTCATGGCTAAGGTACATAATGCTGAAGCTGTTACAAATGTCTCTTTAAATGCAAATTATGTTGATAATAGATATTATGAATCTTCAAATGATGAACCCTCATCATCAGAAGATGATACTTTACCTTCTTTTGAAGAAGTTTCTAGATTTGCTAAGTTACTTGAAAATGAAAATTCTAAACTCAAAAAGAGATTTGAAAAAGCAAATTCTAGAATTTCTATTCTGACTAAAGAGGTATCAGATCTTTCTAAAGATCTTGATGAGAAAACTTCTGATTTTGAAAATATTTTAAAAACCCTTGAGAAAGTTAAATCTGAAAAGGATAAACTTTCTAAGGATCTTGAAACTGCTATTTCAAAGAATGATATATTAGAGTCTAACTCTAGTTCAAATTCAAATGTTTTAGAAAACAAGAATTTGGTTTTAAAACTAAAGTCAGAGATTTTATCCTTGAAAAAGTGTTTGTCAAACTTTACTCAGGGAAAAGAAAACTTTGATAGGATGTATTCTCAAATTAGACCGTTGAGAAATCGTTCTGGTCTTGGTTATACTTATTCCAAACCTGTTTTTAGTAATAACTATTTTGTTCCTCAAAAAACCATTTTCTGTTCCAAGTGTCAATGTGGTGGACATTGGAGAAGAGATTGTTCTCTTAACAAAACTCAATCCTTAGGATTTCATAAAGCTCATTTTGCAAAACAAATGTGGATTCCTAAAATTCTTTTATCTAACCCTTCTGGATCCAAACAAGTTTGGATTCCGAAAATCTAATTGTTTCTTTTTCAGGAAAATCAGAAGTGTAACAATAAGAACATTTGGTACATGGATAGTGGTTGTTCTCGACATATGACTGGAAACAAAGATTTCTTTGAAAAGGTTATCAAAACAAAAGGTGGAAAGGTTACCTTCGGAGATAATGCTCAAGGAAAGATTGTTGGTATAGGTAATATCGTTTTTCTTGGAAAAGTTCTTATTTCAAATGTTTTATTTGTAAAAGGTCTTAGGCACAATCTCATCAGCATAAGTCAATTATGTGATGAAGGTTACCTTGTGAATTTTAGAAATGATAAGTGTCTAGTTCACAATTCCAAGGATGAATTCATTCTATCTGCCCATAGGCAAGAGAATGTTTACACTATTAACTTAGAAGACCTTAGGAACCAAAACTTACCTTGCTTAAGTGTAATAGAAGACCAATCGTGGCTATGGCATAGGAGACTAGGACACTGTAATTTGAGAAACCTAAGAAAACTCTCAAAGAAAGGACTTGTAAAAGGGCTACCGGATCTTAGATAGGATTCTTCAAAAGTCTGTGATCCTTGTCAATATGGCAAGCAACATAAAACTAGCTTTAAACCAATCAATGAAGTTTCAACTTCTAATGCATTACAGCTTGTGCATATGGATTTGTTTGGTCCTTCACAATCTGGAAGCATTGGAGGCAAATACTATGTATTTGTTTTAGTTGATGACTTTACTAGATTTACATGGGTCTATTTTCTCACAAAGAAATCTGAAGCCTTTTTATATTTCAAAACTTTTAGAGCCCAAGTTAAAAATGAGAAAAACCTACCATTGATAACTATTTATAGTGATCATGGTGGTGAATTTCAAAATTCAGATTTTGAAACTTTTTGTAGTAAGAAAGGTATTACTCACAATTTCTCAGCACCAAGAACTCCTCAGCAAAATGGGGTTGTTGAAAGAAGAAATCGTATTCTTCAGGAAATGACTCGAACCATGTTGAGTGAATACTCAATTGCTAAGGATTTTTGGGCTGAAGCTGTTAGTACTGCCTGTTATACTATAAATCGTGTTTTAACTAGACCATTTCTTAATAAAACTCCTTATGAGTTATGGACTGGCCGAAAACCTAAAGTTTCTTACTTCAAAGTTTTTGGATGCAAGGTGTTCATTCTGAACACAAAAGATAATTTACACAAATTTGCACCAAAATCTGATGAAGGAATCTTTCTAGGCTATTCCACAACCTCTAAGGCTTATAGAGTTTTCAATAAAAACACTTGTACTGTTGAAGAAACAGTACATGTAAAATTTGATGAAACTAACCCTTTTGTTTTCAACCAACCCAATCCTACATCCTCGGATGTGTTTTCCAAAAATGTTTATCAACCTATATTAGAAGAACATTCTGATAAGGAAAATGTTCAAGAATGTATTCCTGAAACATTTACCACAGAAGATTTTCTACCATATGTTGATGAACATGTTTTACAAAACCCAAATCAATTGTTTCTTAGGAATCATCCCAGTGATAACATCATTGGAGATATAAATCAACCTGTAAGGACCAGAAATTCCTTAAGAAATGAAATAGAACATCTTGCTTTTCTTTCCCAATTTGAACCTAAAAGTCCAAGTGAGGCCTTAGGTGATGATGATTGGATCAAAGCAATGCAGGATGAACTAAATGAATTTGAAAGGAATCAAGTCTGGACTTTAGTTGAAAAACCTAAAGAAACAACTGTAATTGGTGTAAAATGGGTTTTCAGAAACAAGTGTGATGAAAATGGAATCATTGTAAGGAAGACCGTTATACGATAAACCTCCTTAGGTTTTCACCAATGGACTTCTCAATAATGATTTATGACCAATACAATTCCTCTATAATTATAGGATCAAATTAAAGATGTTATTTTTTGTGGGGTTGGAAGAACCAATATGATTTCGACGTGTGAAGATGAGAGGGGAGGGGTGGCCTTTATTTGTGATGTGGGTGGCGCATTGATTACTAAATTGTGGTAACTAATTGCTTTTATATTTTATTATTTATTGTAGGAAAAACTAATATTACATTATTTGATAAAATAGAGAGTTATGATTCAAAATATTTATTCTAGTTTTTCAATTTACACTACGTGATTTGTAACAATTAAATTTCATATTATTCTCACATTCATAATGAGCATGTAGTTTTTTCAAAAAGAAAATGATAAAAAGTTTAAAATTATATTATATATAAATTTCAAATCAAAATAATTTTAATTACATATATTTAATTAATATACATATATATATATATTTGTACTAATATTGTCTTTAAAACCATTTTAATTTTCAATGTTTTCAAAATCATTAAATGAAATGAAAATTTATCATAAAAATCTATATTTATCTCTATTCATCAAAAAATATATATTTATTTAAAATTATAAAAAATTAACCCTGATATTATGATAATATTATGATTTAAAAATAAAATAAAATATATGAAATTTTTTATATGTGAAAAAAATATTTCATAATGAAATTCTAAAAATTAAAAAAATGATATTTAAAGAAATGTAGTCTAATGCATACAATTTTATTTATTTTTATTTATTGTCTAAAAAAATATAAAATCAATCTTAAAAAATTTTATTGATCAAAAAAATTATAATTATCATCAATATCATTCACCAAATGTTTTTTTAATTAAATTAATTAAAACACATGTTTGTTCTTAATTATATATATTCAGAAAAATGTTTCCATTATTTGATAATATTTTACATTTTCATTAATAAATAATTGGTCACTGAAAAAAGTATTTGTATATAAACAGGTAAACAATCGATTTTCATAATTTAGAGGGTAATATTCAAATCCTATGTCTACATCTCTTGGTGATAACTATCATAATAAATGATAATATTTTAATAATAAATCATGTTTCAATTAAACACAATGTTATATGTAATTAAATCTACCCATATAATTGTATGTAACAAATAATGAACCCAAGGATATGTGTAATGAAAGATAAATTTTGTATTGAATGTATTGAAAATTATCAAAATGATTAAATTTATTTAAAAAATATATACATATCAATAATGGTATGATACATAATATCCCTAAAAAAAATTTCAACTCAACTTGAACGTTATATTTTAAAAAAATGGATTAAATTTTTAAAACACCTCTGTGGGATACCCACATCATAAAATAACTTTATACAAGTTCCTTTAGAAAATATTTGAATGTTTTTTTAATAGTCATCATGAATAAAACATAATATGCTTCCAAATAAGAGAACATGATTTTGAATTGGAAACACTGACATTGAAAAGAAATATAAGAAACAAATAATAATGGAGAGTGATAGTGGATATGGTTAGGAGAAATATGATGGCGAAAAATTAAAAAACTGATAATGTGTGAAAAAAAATCATTGATATACACATAAATTATGATAATATGACAAGATTTCATTTCATTCTCCTGATCTTATTTTTTGGTTAGTTTTATGATAAAATATGCATACATTATTTCTTTCATTTTTATATAAACCATGTCATGTATTGGGTGTTCATAGATCAGTTAATACATCATATATTACTCTAAGAGATTGGTTTTCCATGTATGATTCTCTAAATAATATCCATAAAATTATAATAAGTCATTAATTAAATCATTATATCTTACAAAAAAACAAAATGGTTAGTTAAATTTATATAAAAATATTCAAATGGTTAAATAATATGTTAATATATATAGCCTCAAAAAATTTCATCATAAACAAATCCATAAATGGCCAACCTTATTACTCTTAAAAAATTAACATTTATATAGATGAGAAATAAATTTCTTTGGACAATCCCAAATATATCATAATGATTATCTTGATTTTCACACACCAAATTTTTCAATACCTTAGTCATGTATTTTCTTGAATCACGATAGTAAAAATAATTAAAATAAGACAAAAATGAAAAAAATAAGTGTTCTTCATTTATCCTATGAAGCCATATATTACTAAAAAAATAGGTAAATCCAATAATATTTTAAACTCCATTGGTGATAACATAAACCACTTTTCTAAGAAAAATAATTCGGTCCATGGTCATTAATACTATAAAATTTATTTAATTCATATTAATCATAACATTATCAAAATTGAACCCTATTTTCTCAATATCAAGAAAAAAATATCTATTAGCATCCCTTAATAAAACAATTACCATGTAGTTAAATAACATATCTAGGTCATAATTACCATTCATCATGATATTTTATATCCAATCAAGAAATAATTAAATTAATAAATCCATAATTATTTTATGATTCAAAATATGCAATTCGTGAGTTTAAATGCATTAACACTATAATCATCCCACAACCATATGAAATAATTAATTAGGATTCAACATGTTATTACTTAATACTTATTTATAGTTATATGATAATTTATTATTTTTTTAAATATTCATCAACCATTATTTAATCATTCGTAATATTTTTTACAAAAAATTACTATTAGGAAAACAATATATTTCCAATTTTATTTGTATTCTCCCAATCGTGAAGACTATAACCACTATCATACATCCTTAAAAATAATATTCATGATATTTACATATAATGAATAGATTTTCATTGTGCCCACACATTTTACATTTGAATCATACAAAATATGATGTCTTGTAAGGAAGACCGTTATTTCTCATCCTTTGTATTTAATGGTTTATCCATTATTTTACAATTAATTCATTTTCATCCTTCATTTCAACAATCAAAACATATTTTTATTACTCTCTAAAATTCAATTTTTTTTTATTCAAACATCCATGATATATAAGAAACTAAATCTTATTTCATCTATGTTATCCACCAGCCAAACTAGAATTAAGTATTATCCTTCTCTTTATTAGTGTGTTGGGATGTTAGTTGATGTTAATGTCTTAATCATATATTGTGAAAAATAAAAATAAATAATATTAATCTATTTCAATCATGTTTTTATTATATTTGGTTGCTCATAAATGAGATAATCTATCAAATGAAATTTTGACCTAGTTTTTTTAGTTCTTTCCCTGAACAACATTAAATAATTATTGTGCGAGAAAGAATATTCATAGTGGGGAACTACATAATAAATAAAATTTCATATAGGAGTTCTAAATAATAATATATTCTCTTTATTATTTGAAACTCGAGGTTTTTCCTATATTATTTTTGGTCATCATTTATTTAAATACCTCATGGGTTTTTAAAATGTATATGGATCTCCAATGAATATCCACATGGACTATAAATCCATGTGTGCAGAAAACCCTAAGGTCGAGTACCAGGTGATGATAGAGTCCATCTAATTGCACCATTTCTGGAGTTATTACTCCTAGGTACCTCATTTCTAGAGCCACATCCACTTATTTTATCTATACAGGGATGCAATTTAGTGAAAACAACATTCTCTACCCTTTTCCAAAATATTAGGGCATTTTTTATATTTTTACTCATCCTTATAATTATCCTTATAGACATCTCTACACATATCCTATGAAATATCTCTATATATATCACTCAAAATTTCCAATTCATGGCTTACAATGTTAATTAAAATTTCCATAATTCAAACTATAGTGACCAAAAAATTTCATACATGGATGTCAACTATTTTTAGATGACTATTTAATAGAATTGATAAGAAAACAACATAAATATTTAATAGTTTTGTTTATCAAAAGAATAGAGACACAATTTTATTATTTCATTAAATATCTCTATCATCTTACACAAATATCTTCTCACGTTATAATACTATTTTGAGTATTCTCCCAAAACTGTTCATCTTTAACTAGTGAAAGAGACATAAGAATTGGTGAGTTATGATGCACATTAAGTGTAAACATAATTTTTATTAATCAATGATCATATTAATGAATAAGATTAGAATATTTTTATTTTTTCACAAACATACCATAAATTTTTCTTACCCAAACAATCATATATAATAATATGGAGTCATAGCATTGAATTTTAAAATTTAAGAAAATTGTTCTATATGTGTGAAAAATCATTTGAATATGATCATAAACCATAATCAAATGTCATTATAGTGTGTCCCCATTGTATTTTATTGAATATTTCATATTTTAGTATTAAAAACCAAGAAAACCAACATGATTTATTAGGGATTATCCCATATATCCCATTTTGGATCTGGTCACACAGGAATCCCATAGTGGATTATGATACACTTACAACCTATAGTGGATTACGATATATCATTTCTACATATTGTAATAGGATACACCTTTTAAAAATAAATTATCAATCATGTAAACTTTTTCTAATTTTTATATCATTAAATATAAATATTCACTGATTGAATTGGTGGGAGATATAGGTTTGACCCATCTCATAACTAAAACCACACCAACATATTCCACATAATCATAAAAGAGTAATCAATTCATCAAATAATTACCCTTTTAAATAAATCATGTTTCACAAATATTTCATAAATTCACAATATATTAACCCATGTAGAATAAATGGGTTTTATAAAAACATAATATTCATCAACAGTAACCATACAAATAATGAATAAATATAATATAATTTAATAGTATACTCATTATGGAACTTGTACCATAAAAAGGTGTTTTCATACAAGGAAATTATTTTTGAAATACATCTTAGAACATTTCTAGAAGAATATAGCATTTCCTAATTGGAAATAACTTTTAAAAACATATAATAGTTTCATACTAACTTTTTTACAAATATAATTATTAATTTATTAATTAATATATTAAAAAATTAAAATATATTATAATTAAAATATACCTTCAATTTGTTAAATCTCTTTTTGGAAATAAGTATTCATAAATTATTATTTAAATATGTTTCATCATAAATATCAATGAATTTTATAAATAAATACATAAAAATAATTTATAAATATTCATGATGAGTATCTAATTTTTATTTTTGAAATCAGTTTCTTAAAATAAATATTCATCAATAATTTTGAAATAAT
This sequence comes from Viscum album, assembly GCA_963277665.1. Lineage (NCBI taxonomy): Eukaryota > Viridiplantae > Streptophyta > Magnoliopsida > Santalales > Viscaceae > Viscum > Viscum album. The sequence goes on along the minus strand of OY728133.1, from coordinate 142,224,982 downwards.
TTTCATTAAATATAAAGTTATATTCTTATATATGAAAAAATATACAATAAATTGAAACATTTAATGAAAAACCTATCCCTTAAACAATGAATGTTTCATTAAATATAATACTTTTGAATGTTATTTTTTAAATATAATGTTAGAAACATAAAATTGAATGCATCCAAAAAAATAATTATCATGTCAATGGAAAAATATGTTCATGTTTTAGATTTTAATATTTAGATTCTTGTCATATTTTATATAAATTTCAAATGGAAATTATTTGAAATATGACATGAATATTATATTGAAATTCTTAATAAAAAATATGAATCATAATAAAAAATTTCAATATTATTCCTTTTGATAATTTTACAATTATTAATACTTTTTTTTAAAAACATGGTTTTGAAAAAAGAAGAGTTTCGACGGATGGTATAAATAATGACTATTTTTCATAAAATATTTATTTTGATCTCATGAGGACATAATTTGTGGAAAATGTTTCAAAATCATATATTCAATATAAAAAATCACTAAATAAAAAAATAAACATTTTTATATAGTGATATTTCATATGATTTTATCGTTTAAAGAACAATTAAGGGGAATCATGATAAATGATGAAATTTTAACATAAAATTGACATCACATTGGTATAGTTGAATAGAATGAATGAAAAATAAAATAAAATAAATTAGTCCAATAATATAAGGATTATAAATAAATTAGTTATAATAAATTTTAAAATATTTGTATATACACCTCCTAAATAATATAGGTGAATAACACAACTTATGTCTTAAAGAAGAAAAATGAGACAAAAAATAACATGCCACTTATGAATGTTCATAAACATAAACACCATGAAATAGAGAAAATTAAAAGGATATGTAATCCCAAATTTTTAATAGTATAATATTCATAACATTAATTAATGGATATTAAATAAACCAATTATATTTAATAAGAGGTAAATATTCCATATGTATCATTAATTAGAAAAGTGAGAAGAACTCCCTTATTTTAAGTTTGAAAATACTTTATACATGTTCCAATCTCTTATATAATAAATATATGTTCATTATAAATAAATTAAAAACCATAAATATATATATATTGTACCATTTATGTTTTACCCATGTCCGTTTATTACTCGTTTATTAACAAATCTACATTAATTCTATGTTTTTTGTAATTGTTATTTTTTTATGTATGGTTCATCTATCATTGAATGTAACACCCAAAAAATCCATTGTATGTTTCCCTTTGAATAATTCAATAGCATTCATTGTACGCAACATCGAGATTATAATACATCGTGACTAATTAATCTAGTCGTTATTAATTGTAATACCCACTTTTTAAAATTTTATAATGTTTATTTTATCAAATGGACTTCATTTTTTAATATGAAATATCAAAATTATAATAGGTTTCATTTTTTTCTTTTTTTGAACACTTCAAATTATTGATGAGTAGTTAAAAATACCAGGTTATTGGATAAAATTAAATTGTTTATTTAAATAATTAATTTTTTTATTTAATTTTATTTTTGGTAAAAAAACATAATACTTATATATTTTCAATGAATTTCCATTGAGTCATTTTATTACAAGATTATATATATATATATATATAATTGATCTTTTTACCGTCTTTTATCAACTTCCAAGGAGCAATTTCAAATTTGCATAAAACATAATTTTACCACTTCTGTGAGTTGAATATCAAAAATCCAAGAGACATGGTTGATATCAATAAATAAAATGTGGTTCAACAATATAACAATAATTTTTGGTGAATCATATATTTTCACTTTTATTTACCACGGTTTAATGTAAATTGGTTAATTATGGGAAAAATGATATCATAATTACTGAAACACATGTCCTAATACTATTGGATAAGTATAATTTGACAAAAACCTACCTTAAGAATAAAATAGGACCCTCTTTGGTCCACATGGATTAGATTAGTACATTTATTATTATTCTATTTAAAGATGAATTAAAAGGGTTAAATTTAATGTCTTATAACAAATAAATTATTTATATAGGGTTACAAAGAATATAATTTATTTATGACATAAGGAATATTTAGTAATTACCTTATAAATCAAATATTGAAATAATCGATATTATAAATAACCAATTATTTGTAAATTGAGACTTATAATTTTTTACACTAATTTTATAGGATAATATGACATGTTAGTGTTGGTTAAATAAATTTTATTCTAATAAATAATGTTTCTATTGATTTTAAAAAAAATCAAATGCTAAATAATGTCAAAATTGACATAATTGAGTTTTTAAAACAATTACTATATTATTAATTAATATAATGTTCCTAAAAATTAATGGTTTGACCAACTAAATTCGATAAATGTTATATATATTAATAATGGACAACTTGGGGTTTGGTAGGAAGTTTATAGTACGTTTATTAACCATATAATATAAAAATACAAAGAGATATGGTAAATGTTAAACAATTTAACTAAAAGTTAATTTAAAAGATAAGATTAATATAGTGTCCTAAACATATCTAAAACATATTGGATTAGAGTTTTTTGACGCATCCTAACCTCAGACATGAAATAAACCATTTTGGGTCCATTTGAATCTGAAAATGATTTTATTATATAATAATATTTCATGATTTTTCTAAAGTGACCGTCGCCTCTCTTATAGAATGTTAAATCACCTTCTCCTAATTTCACACCTCCAAATCCATTTTTATTGGCCAAACCCTTCCCATATATCCTCGATAATAAAGCCAACCTATGGATCCATTTTTCTCAAATCAAAAGGAAGAACCCGAAGACGGGGTAAATATTCCATCACCTCTTACAAGATCTTTCTTCTTACACTTCCACTTTCTTTGTTGTTCCCATTAAAAAATAATAACTCTAGTATATTCTATTTATTTTTATGTTATTGTAAAAATGGTAAAACCATATTCATTATTCTATCCATCATAGGAAACGAAAATTCACCATACGTGCATATGTACTACTTGTCGTCTCCACGTCGTGGTGTAGTTTGTTATTAAATCACTTCATTACTTGGGTGAGAATAATAATTAGTATAACTAATGTAAATAATAAATATAAAATTTTAATTATTCTATATTTATGATATATAGAACAATTACATACTATTTCAAAATCAATATAATGATATTTTCAGTCATGCATACGTACGGATTACTGTCTCCACGAACACGATTAGATTTATTCCGCATCATAATAATCCAAGAAAATTATTTATTTTATGATTAATATTAATGTTTATAAACATAATATATTTCTATATATTAATCAAATATATCCTATACATAACAAACATGGCTTACATAACCATGAATATAAAAGAAAATGAATCAGGTAACACCCAAAACAATGATATTACTAAAATATTATTTACAATCCATATTAGATGATCATATATGATATCATATTTATATATATAGTTTTTTTATTATTTAATACAAATATTTAACTATTATACAGGAGGTTAACGTACCCTCAATCGTGGAAATGTACAAGGTATTGGTTGATTTCATTATCTCTTTATTAGCAGAGTTTTTTTTTAAATATGTATCTATGGGGACCATATTATCATCCACATCTTTGTTTCTTAAAAACGTATTACAAAACATTATTAATATTTAATATACTATAGTTTAATGTCATTTAAACCCTTATTTGACTTTTTTTAAAATGGGTTGAAAGGAGTATTTTCTTCATTTTCCAAAAAAATGTACTTTATAACTATTTCGATAAAATTAATGTAAGAATTACTTTTTTTAACATATACGGCATGTGTGGATATTTTCATCCATTATGTCATCATCAAATCATCACATAAAAACATAAAAAGATGTTTCTGAAATAATTTTTTTCTTTTATAATTATATTAATTTTAAATGATTTCGCAATAGAAAGAGATATCCTCCAAAAAAATTGATTTCATCTATGACAACATCCTTTTGATTAATTTTAATTTTGTTTGAAGTTGATATATTATGATTCAAATCATTCATATTGTATTGAAGGTTTAGTGATATGTATGACTGTGGATGTGTACTTTTTACATCATTCATGGTTTATGGATAAAGTGTTGACATTTCGTATGCTAGTTTTAATATGAATGATTATTTTATGTTTTAACCTTTACATATGAGGAATGAATTGGACATAGTAAGTGATGGGTGGAGCCCTGTATTACTCCTCAATGCATCGGTATCTATAATTAGACAAACTATAGTCTTGGTACAATTCTATGAAAAAATCGTGTTTTTAGTCTTATCACAAGGTCGTCCCTATGTGGTTATGAAGTCTAACATTATGCATACCATCATTATGAAAGTGGTTATTGATATTTCATGTAATTATTTGACTAGTAAAATTTCCATGTGAATAAGTAATTGGAATTATTTAATTTTATCTTTTCCATATTATGCTGAAGATTATTTTTGAAAGGCTTTTGTTTTAGTCTTATACATTTCCTTAAATGTTTATGCTTATTTGTGAAAGTTTTGGCTATATAGTCATCCTTAATATGGATATGATCTCACATCTTCTTATGTTTTATTTTTACCAGGACATGTAGAAGTTTATTATGGTTGACCTGTAGGGATAGTCTAAGGATATATGTGTGTTCAAAAGGGGACACAATGTTGTAGATGTTTTTATTACATGATGTAATGTAAAACATATGAATTATCTTGTACTTGCAAGGAAACTAAAATGATCAGTCTTTTGTGACATGATTCATTGTGTCATGTAAATGTTATATAATAATGAAATTACTTAGTGTAACTAGGGTAAGGGAAATATAGTTGGTATCAGAATAAATATAGTAATAAATGAGGAAACTATATTTAGAAATTCTCTGATTAGAGAGCACTAGTCTAAGATAGACATTGAGAATTATTATAGAAGAACATCCTATAATTTTAGTACTTTAGAAATTTTGTGAGTTTTACAAGAAATAAATATCTCTCTGGATACTAGTAGGTAGAGGCATCTCTAGAATAGATGTACCTAGGGGTAAAACCCAAAAACACTGCTTTGAGCTCGACTCAAACGGGAACATGTGCATGACAACCTGCCTTGAGGCACTCTTGGTTACGACAATGCCCAGGGATGTGTTTAGGATAATTCTCACTTTCTTTCCAGACTATTATGAATGGTTTATGATAATATAATTACTCAAAGAAAACATTTTTATTATTGTGTATTATATCCATAAACTTTTCAATTTATGTTATTTGTTTTACAAGCTATTAATTATGTACTGTGATTAATAAACGAATCTACTTTATACCATTGTTTAGAAATGGCACCAAGTGGAAGGAATGGGAAGCATATCCATGGATGTAATACGTGTAGGTATTACCCTCTTTCTCATGATAAATATAGTTGAGCTAGTTTTTCCACTAGTGCTCATCATTTTATCATCATATTGGGATAACTCACTCATGTTATGAATAATAACCATACCCGTATGGAGAACCCTGATCCAAAATGCGGATGATCAATGTTAGAATTCCTCATGAGGAAACAACCACAAATATTCAATGGAAATGAAAATACCTTAGTATCTAAGCAATGGATAAATTATTTAGTGAAAATATTTCATGCTTTGGGGAGTCGCGAAAGGGAAAAAAAATTCATGGCAGTTTATCGCTTTAGGGGAGATGTAGATCAATGGTGTTCGTTGATTCAAAACATAAAAAAAGATGAATAAGTATCAAAACTTTATTGGATGGAGTTTATAGAGATATTTTTAGAAAATTACTTTACTTGTGACCATCAAGTGGATATGGAAAGAAAAATATTGAGTTTGAGGACCAAGGAGGAAAAAAGGATGCAAAGTTTGAGGCGAAATTTACTAGGTTAGCATGGTGTGCATACGATTAAATAAGTAACGCCAGGATTAATATTAAATGATCCAATTTTGTGTTAAAACTATTTCTCCGTAGAGAATTAATCTTATAATCCATCACATCATACGATGGTATTGTCCCATGCGCTATCAAGATAGAAAACAAATTCTCTAAGTCTTATGAATTTAAAGAAAATCAAGAGAAAAATAGATCAACTGAACACTCTGGAAATGGAAATAAGGGGAAGAAGGGAAAATTTGAATATCAATCCTATAGTAAATTTGGGAAGAAACACAACGTTAGTCTCCTAAATGGAATGGGAGTCTATTACAACTGTGGTGAAAATGCATCAAAGCGTGAGATTGCATGGGGAAGAAAGAGGCTGTCAATGTTGAATGCTACAACTATAGAGAAAAGGGGCACTATGCAAATGAATTTCTTATGCTCCAAGGAACATACCCCATAAAATTCTAAGGGAGAAAGGCCATGTTAACGTGATCGCTATGGCTGAGTATGAAGTTCCGAATGAAGAGGTGGTAGCTAATTTAATGGTTTCCCGTTGTTTATCCAATGGTTGATTTGATTATAAATCATCACATGGTTTCTAATCTTCCCATTTTTCTAAGAAAATTGCATATTTTCAATTTGAATTAACAAGGTAGTTGTTAGTCAAAAAATTTTAGGGATGTATCATCGTAACAATGTTTTGTGAATTAATTCCCATTAGGTTATAGAAATTTTCTTTATATGCTGATCTCATCATCATTCCCTTATTTAAATTTTATATAATCCTTGGAATTGATTGGATTTCGGACCATGATGTGAAAATTTATTATAATAATAATGAGGTTACAATTTTATAATATGATAATGAGTGACTTACCTTTAGAGTTGAAACTTCTCCACATAATTCTTATATAGTTCCACCCCCAGTAGATCAACAAAATTCAATTATTGGGGAGTAAGGGAATGAAATAAATAATTGAGGAAAACAATGATCGAATATAGGACATACCTATTATTCAAGAATATGTTTATGTGTTTCGAGAGGATTTACCTGGACATCCTCCAAAATGAGAAATTGAATTTTCCATTGATTTAATTCCTGGTTCTAAGCCCATATCGAAGACCCCTTATCGATATTCCACTGTGGAATTAGTGGAACTAAACAAATGACTAGAGTAATTGATTAACAAGGAAATTATTCTCTTTATTTTTTCTCATTGGGGATCCCCTATCCATTTTGATAAAAAGAAGGACAATTTAAATAGGTTGTGCATTATCTACAAGGAGATAAATGCTATAACAATATAGAACTAGTATCCCCTACCTCACATTGATTATTTATTTTACCAACTTAATGGAGCTCAATATTTTTCAAATACGAACCTTCAATCTAGATAACATCATTTTTTATGAAGAAAGAAGACATTTTGAAAACAACATTTCAAAAAAGTTATGAGAATTGTGAGTTTACAGTAATGTCTTTTGGATTTTCTAATGCCCCTTCTGTTTTCATAGATATAATGAATAATTTTTCTAGTAATATCATGATGACATTGTAATTGTATTTATTGATGACATCTTGGTATACTACAACATCTATAAAGATCATGAAAATCACTAGCCCTTTATTCTAAAGACTTTTAGAAGAAATGAATTATATGGAATGTTTTTCAAGTGTGAATCCTGGATTTAGGTGATTAATTTTCTTGGACATATTTTCATTATAGATGGATTCTTTATTTAACCTTCAAAGACCAAGTAAATACTATAATTTCCACACTGACGAGTATAACGGAGGTACGCAGTTTTATTGGTTTACCAGGTTATTATCGGAGTTTTTTCCAAAATTTTGCCTGATTGGCTAACCCAATAACCAAGCTCACTTTTAAAGGGGTAAAATTTGTTTGTACGAATGAGTGTGAAGAATGTATTGAATAACTAAAGAGAATATTAGTTACTGATACTGTCTATACTCTACCATTTTTTCATTATGTGATAGTTATTTATAGTTCTTCTTCAAAGAAAAAACATGGTTGTGCCTTTATATAGAATGATAGTGTTATTGAATATCTATCACGGTGGCTAAAAATTCAAGAGAAAAACTATCACAATCATGATCTTGAGTTTTCAGATTTAATCTTTGCTCTGAAAATATTGAGACACTATCTCAATGGTAAAAATGTGAGATTTATTCTGATCACAATAGTATAAAGTATATTTTCACACAAAACAAACTCAAATGTGGTAAAGACGATGGCTTGAAATACCCAAGGATTATGATTGCACTATACCCTACCACCTATGGGGAGGAATATAAGGTTGTAGATTCTTTGAGAAAAAATGATCACGGTGTTTTGAACAAGATGAGAGTTTAAAGGGATCCTATATACATGGATGCATTAAATATGGATATTGGAATAACCATTGATGGTGAAACATAAATTCTTTTTTAAATTGGTTTTCAAACCATCATTACTTGAAAGGATATAGTGTTCTCAGAAGGATAATGAGGAATTTCAAAAGAATATTTAATCTATGGATGATTGGAAATTGAGTGACTTCATATATGAAGATGGAATTTTGAAATTTGGGATGAGACATTGTGTTCCAGATATAGCTGATCTAAGAAGGGAATTTTTGGATGATTCTCATAGCTCCAATTTACCTATACACTAAGGGGGAACCAAGATTTACATATATTTGAAGGAATATATTTTGTGGGACAGTATGAAGAGGGAGATTGAGGATTTTGTGTCAAGATGTATGGTTTGTCAACAAGTGAAAGCTAGAAGGAAACATCCGGGAGGATTCATGCATCCTATTACCATACCTTAGTGGAAATTGGATTATATTACTATGTACATTGTCATGGGGATACAAAAGACTCCTAGAAGGAAAGATGAAATATATGTCATTATTGATTGTCTTAGAAAATCAGAACTTTTTCTTACTATAAGAAATGATATACTACTTGAACGTCTAGAAATACTATATATTAATTATGTTATAAAACATCAAGGATTACCTCTATCGATTGTTTCTGATAGTGATCCCCATTTTACATCATGATTTTTTAAATGTCTCCAAAAGTCCCTCAGTAATGAACTTCATTTGAGCACTGCATACCACTCTCAAACTGATGGACTATCAGGACAGACAACTAAAACCATAGAATACATGTTGAGATCTTTCTCACATGACTTTCAAAGTATGTTGGTTCAATATATACCTCTATTAGAATAATCCTTTAACAATATCTTTTTTTCAAGTATTTAGATGGATCCACATGAAGTGTTATATAGAAAGAGATGTCACACACTAACATGTTAGGAGGATGTTTGTGAAAGAAAACTCATAGGCCCATAACATGTTGAAGGAACAATGGAAAAAAGGTATGATTATCAAAACACACATCAATGAATCCCAATATAGGCAAAAGAACTATACAGATAACCAAAGGATAGATTTGGAATTTCATGTAGGATACCATGTTTTCGTGAAGGTGTCTTTATTGAAGGGTGTTATAAGTATTAATAAGAAGGTTAAATTAAGTCCCATGTACATCAGACCTTTCGAAATTCTAGAACAAATTGGAGTTGTGGCTTATTGTTTGGCATTGCCTCCAAGTCTCTCCAATGTTCACAATGTGTTCCATGTATCAATGTTGAGAAAATATATGCATGACACAATGATTATACTCACCTATGAGGTAATTGAATTGGAACCTGATCTTTCTTATTGTGAAGAGCCTTTCATGATTCTTGATATAAGAGAGCTAGTGCAAAAAAAAACCAGACGACGCGTCTGGTAAAAGTTCAATGGAGAAATCATCAGATGGAAGAGGCAACTTGGGAACCAGAGGAATTATGATGAAGAACGAGCTGAATATTTTTATGATCAATCTTCTAGAAATTTCGAGGATCAAATTATTTTATATAGTGGAGAATGAAACACCCCAATCTTCCACAGTACGTTTCCCTTTAAATAATGAAATAACTTTCATTGTACGCAACTAAAATATTCTAACACACAACGACCAATGAAACTAGTATTTATAAATAGTAATACAGATTTTTTTAGATTTTATATTTTTTTTCAAAATGGACTTCATTTTTTAATTCGGAATATCGAAATTATCTTATGGTGAATTTTTTTCTGAAAACAATCAATTTTTGATGAATACTGAAAAACACAGTGTTATTGGTCAACAATAGAATTTTATATTTAAATATTTAATTATTATATTTAAATTTATTTTAGGTAAAAATATATACAAAATTCCTATATAATTTCAATGTAAATAATTGGAGAAATTTTATAATAAGTTTAGATATATAAAAATTATATGGATCTTTTTACTGTATTTTACCCACTTCCTAGGAGAATTTGAAAATTTCCATAAAAAATAATTTTACTACTTTTCTGTGTTGATTTTAAAAAATCATAGAAACACCGTTGATATTAATACGTAAAATGTGGTTTAATAAGATGCAAATAATTTTTGGTTAATAGTATCATTTGACTTTTGTTCAACACGATTAAAAATAAATTAGGTAATTAAGGGTATAATTGATATCATAATTACCCTAACACATGTCCTAATTCTATTAGATAAGTATAATTCGACCAAAAACAACCTTAGGAATAAAATTTTATCCAATTTGATCCACATGGATTAGATTATGAAATTTATTATTGTTTTATTTAATGAAGAGCTAAAAGACTTAAATTGAATGTTTAATAACTAAACCATTTATAATTGAGGGATACACACAATATAAATTCAAGTTTAAATATTCATTAGAATAATAAAAATATTTTAAACATAATGTTATCTTATTCATAAATTTTAGATATTTAATACTTTAAAATATTTATGACACAATTATGATGCACTAATTACCTTATTAATGATATATTAAAATAATTGATATTATAAATATCCAAATAAAAGTTAATTGAGACTTCTAATGAATTCCACTAATTATCATAGTTAATATGACATGTTATTATTGTTTAAATAAATTTTATTCTAAGTGATAATGTTTTTATGGCTTTCAAACAAATCAAATTCCAAATAATGTCAAAATTGACCTAATTGAGTTTTTAATACAAATTCTATATTTTTATTGGATATAATATTTTTAAAAATCTATAGTTTAGACAACTGACTTATATAAGTTTATATATATTAATAATGAACAAAATTTGGTTCTCTTGGAATTTTATAGTGTGATTATTAACCATATAATATTAAAATAAAATGAGAAATGTTAAATGTCAAAGTATTTAACTAAATGTTAAATCTAAAATATAATGTTAATATAGTGACATAAACTAGTAAACAACCTACTGGTTGAATGGTTTTCAACCCATACCCACCATATCCACGAAATAAACCATTTTTTATCCATTAAAACCAAAAATGATGTTATTATGAAATAATATTTCAATCTTTTTCTAAAGTGACCCTCACCTCCCTTATAAAAAGGTACTTCCACTTCTCTTAATTTCACAGCTCCAATGCCATTTTTCTCAACCAACCCCTACCCAAATATCCTCCCATCCTTCCCTCGCATCATCCTAGATGTCATACATTAATCAGAAAGTGAATCTAAGGAACAATTTTTATCAAATCCAAAGGAAGTACCCAAAGAAGAGGTAAATATTCGATCACCTCTTTCAAGTTCTTTTCTTCTTCCACTTCCCCATTATTTGTTGTTTCCATTAAAAAAAATAAATCTATTATATTATATATATAGTTATGTTATTATAGAAAATGGTACAACAATATTCATTATTATATCCATCATATGAAGGACAATGTCACCATATGTGTGTAAGTATGACTTACCGTCTCCAAGTCATGGTGTAGTTTTTTATTCAAATAATTCATTATTTGGATGGGTATAATAATGAGTATAACTAATGTAAATAATATGTATAACATGTTAATGATTCTATATAAATGATATCCCTCCAATTATATATGATTTCTCTTTTAATATAATGATATTGTCGCTCGTACGTATGTACAGATTACCGTCTCCACGAATGCGATGAGATTCATTCCCAATCGTAATCATTCAAGAATAATTTACATTTTATGAATAAAATAATGTTTATGAACATAATATCATTATTTATATGAATAAAATACATCCTATCCATAACAAAAAAGGCTTATGTAACAAAACATATAAAAGAAAACAAATAAGTTAACACCTGAAACTATGATAGTACTTAAATATTATTAACATAGAAATATTATAAGATCATATATGATATCAAATTTTTGTCTATATTATTTGTATAATTTAATAAAAAAGATATAAATAGTATACATGAGGTCAATGTACCCTTTACCAAGGAAATGTATAAGGTACTGGTTAATTTCACCATCACATTATTATCTGAGTTGTTTTTACGTAAGTATCTACTAGGACATATTTATCATCCACATCCGTGTTTCTTGAAATTTTATTTCAAGACATTTTTACTATTTACTCCACTGTGTGTTAAAGTCATTTATATCCTTGTTTGACTTTTTATGAAATGGTTTGAAAGAAATCTACACTTTGTTTTCCAAAAAAGGTACTTTATGACAGTTTCAACTAAATTAATGCAAGAATGTGTTTTTTAAACATATACAGCGGCGGATGTGGCTATTTTCCGCTGTTATATAATCGTAAAATCTTCCCATACAATCTTATAAGAATATTTTCAAAATATATATTTTATTTTATTATTTTATTTTATTTAAATGATTTAAAAATATAAAGAGATATGACTCTATAAAAAGTTATGATTTCATCTATGTCAACATCCTTTTGATGGATTTTCTGCTTATATAAAGTCGATTAATTATGATAAAATCTTCTTTATTGTATTGAAGGATTATTGATATATAGTACTGTTGCTATTTTATTTTTACACCATTCATAGATTATGCATAATATATGTACATTTCATATTCTAGTATTAATACGAATGTTTATTTTTTGTTTAATCCTTCTATATGAATAATGAATTGGACAAAGTAAGTGATGGGTGGATCCCTCTATAGCTCCTTGATGCATATGTGGGTCCCATGTATCAAACTAGTATCTCGGCACATGTATTTGACAAAATATTATATGTTTTCCTAGCATAAGTCCTTGACTTTGTTGTTATGAAGTCAAGTATTTTGCATTCCATCACTATGAATGTGGTTATTGATATTGCATGTGATTATTCAAATAGCAGAATATCCAACTGAATATGTAAATGGAATTATTTAATTTTATCATTTCCATATTATGTGTAATTTTATGTTTAAAAAGCTACTATTTTAGTATTTTACATTGCCTTAAATTTTTATGCTTATTTATGAATGTTTCCCCTATATTGTTATCCTTACTAAGCATCTGATGTCACCCCTTTCTATGTGTTATTTTTTCCAGGATGTGATGAATTATATTTTGGTTGATTTGTAGGGACAGGATAAGGATTTATTTGTGTTTAAAATGTTAAAAAATGTTGTAGATGTTTTTATTTCTTGATGTAATGTTAAACTTATGACTGTATATAGTACTTTCATGGTTAATAAACTGATTGGTCTTTTGGGACATGATTAATTGTATCATGCCAACGTTATTTAATAATGCACTGAATATGGATAACTAGGGTCCGGAAATTACATTGACTAGGGTTTCATCATATCTTAAATGATATCCAGTATATAAATATTATATAAATTATCTGTAAAATTTTTTAGTGACTAATAAATGGTACAGATATAAAATGAATTACATCAAAATAAGAGGTAATTGGCCATATATAAGCCTTAAAAATGTGTCCATTTTACAAAAAATAAGTAAAGAAATAAATTTAAATAATAATTCAGATATTAGGAATCTTCTATATTTAAAATATATTAAATATTTTCATTAACAATAAAATAATTATCATACAAATAATTTATGAATGTATCACATATCTTCACAAGGAAGTAGTCCTTCAAACACAAGAGCGATGATAACATCTTCCCAATGAATGGAATGGAAGTGGTTATTTTTGATATGATAATTATGAATGAATAATAATTTCATAAATAAAATATATAATAGTATAATAAATCATTATCTCAATATGTGAGAGGTGGTAATAGAAAAAAGAATGACATTGGTTCCTGAGGCTGTATTCCTCCATCAAAAAGACAATTGATTTTTTAACCCATATGATTCAAGATGAGAAGGTTATAGGTCATGAACATAAAATTAAAGCATTTTAATACATTTAATATAATTAGGTTGTTATATCAAAATTATTAAATATTAATTTGGGGAGTGGTATGATGAAATAAATTAAATTCACTAATGGAATAATATTAACTATTTTTTGAGTATCCACCATAGGATTACAAAAATATCACCCCTAAAAATTTATTGTAACTCCCCAAACCCAGATTCCTTGATCCGATGAATTACATTAATACATTGGAATGATTACAACAGATCATATACTGAAGCCCAAATCAGTTTAGTAGTATTGGAAATAAAAATTATATATGTGATACCTATAATACATTGGGAAATAATAAATACAAACATGATACTTAATAAAAAAAAAATATCATCATTGAATGATTATTCATATAATACATCTTTAACCCTTATGGAAAATAATCATAATAATTTTGACATCTAATTAATTGTAAGGGTATGTAAATTAGAATAAATCATGAATTAAGGTTAAAAAATCAATATATAAATGTAAATAATAGAAAAGATATTCCATCCAAATTACTATATTAAGAAAATTCAATACAGAAACGTAATAAATTGAAACACATTCCATTGAATATATTAGAAGGAAATTAAATTTATCCATTGTAATATCAATATATAATCTATTGGATGAATAATAATTGAATCTAAATGAGGGACATGATAAATTATTGGACCCCATATTACCTAGGTAGATGAAACCATTACCTTCGAAAACATTTACAATATATTTTAGCTATAACGTAAAAACCCATATTTTCATTCAAAAAACATGTGTCTTATGAGACTACTGATGCATCGTGGGGATTTCTTTAATAGGTCCATAACCATTAGGACATACCTTAAACGGTCTCTAAAACAAGTCATATTTTACAAAAGGATTACTCAAGTATAATAATAAATTTAATTGATAATAAATATTCATTATCATATATACATATTGAATAGAGTGTTTTGATTTATTAATAATACCTCAGTGGAGTATATGTATCAACAAGGGTAGTTGACATTAAAACATTATGGAGAAAAAATAATCATTCAGTATTCCAAAGTGTCCTATACTATTTTTTAAATTTTGAATAATAATTACAATTGAATTAAATGAAACATACAATATCATTTGAATTAGTAGATTCCTGATATTTCATTTCAAATTTAATTTTACAAAACATAAAAATTTGAATTAATGAATAATAAAATAAAACTAAGTGGAATGTAAATTAAGATGTAATCTCGTACTTCACCTTCCTTTTGTTTTGTGGTATTTGTACTCTTTTATAGTGGGTTAATATATGTTAATAGCTTACACCCTAACAACTCTCACTTTTATAATATTAATTACCATCCTCGTATAAAATCTCATTAATTTTTTGTTAAAAATAACTCATTATTTTCACATTTTTGGTTGTTAATTTCTCGGTTTTCACATGTATGTTTTGACTTATAATCTGTTTTTCCTATTACCTGTAAGATGAAATCATAATCCTCTGGATTTAAACCTTGATATAATTACCATATATATTCATTTCATATTCATTTATAATAAAATATAATGTTTGGAGATAAGAAATTAAATACACCATTCATGGAGATTGTACATCGTATGTACACATGAACACTACTTTCATTTCACGGTTGTATTAAAAGAATTAAAATTGAATGATACATTTATATTATTATTCTAGAATCAAATACATGTCCTTTATGTCCCATAGTTTTATTATTACTATCATTTAAACATTCCATGTAAGGCATGAATGTGTGATATTTCTTTTAGTGGGCAATATTCCACACTTCCAAAAAACGAAATTATCGTATTTACACCTAATATAAATAATATTTTTTTATTCTGATAAGAATTATATAATCATAATTATCTTATATATATATCATATATAATCTAATTTTTCATCATAATGGCCTCTATTGGAGTTTTGAAGGAAAAATTATAATCATCATTTCATGATGTAGTAGTTTTTTGTACAAATAAACAATATCATTGTTACTCATTAAACAGAGGTGTGCATAAATTTAGGTATAAATAACTATATAAAACACCATAGAATATTATTCACATTGGGGATTTATGATATCATTTAATAATAAGTTTATAGGGAGTGGAGGAGAAAATTTAAATAAAAGAGAACATTATAAAACATTACAATAATTTCTTGTAACTCCATTTTCATTATTTGATAGGGCTTCCTTAGAAAGATTCTTACTAAAATATTGGATTTGATGACACGATTAGTGATTTTGGGAAGATATTTTGGAAGATCATCATCTAATATAATTTTTTTGAGAGGTGTTTTGAATTGGGATTAGGGGCAGACACTATAGTGGAGGAGGAGTGGGAGTCCTTTATTATTTTGAGAAACGAACTCTCACCATGTTTTTCATGTTGCATTATATTTTGAATAAATAATTATTCCTATGACTTTCATGTAAAATTTGTGTCCTATAATGGATCTAAATTGATCCATGAGAGGATATGGGAGTAATAAGTCCATAAAATACCATTTTGACAACTGTATATGTCATTTTATGCCATATGTTTATGAGTTAAACTATTATTTAACTTATTTTTCTTTAAATTTTTGAAATAATTTTAATCACATTAAATAATAATTTTCTAAAAAAAGGTGAACATAATGACATTATGAATTATTCATATTCTAAATAAATGATCCATTTTTTCAGATTCCAATCACATATGTGGAAACATTTATTTTAAAAACCATCCATTGGGAGGGATGATAATGATAATTTATAATGGAATAAATGACATAAGTTTTAAAATGTTTGGAAATTCAATTTCAATGTGAAAATTATTTTAATGAGACAAATTGTATTAATTGATAAATATATTATCAAATTAGACTTTAAAATGAATCTAAATCAAAATTTATTCTTATAGATTATATGAAATTAAATTTTGGATTTAAATTTATGTATTTTCACGGTTGATTAAAATGGAACATCATTAAGAAATTCAAAAAATATATATCGTAAACTAATTATTATTTTTATTTTAGAATAAATAGATTATTTTGACTTATATAATCAATAATAGATCTAAAACTTGGATTTAAAATAGTTTCTCCAATATTATGTGGTAAAAATACTTGAATCTAAATATATTAACTTATGTGTAAAATTTGTTTTTTTATAAGCCTAAAAATTAGGTTTTATGAATATTAACAACAATTTCTTGAATATATATTATCTATATAAAAATTTAATATCACTAAATAATTGTAATTATTTTTATTTATAATGGTTAAACAACATTGTATCCATAAAAATAATAATATTTTCAATTTCATTCAATCATTTTTCTTATTCATTTCAAATGAACATGTATCTAATAGATAACATTAAATATGTATAAAACAACGATTTTCATTTTTTTCTTACCCATTTTTATAACTACAATCATAATTTCTATTTTATATAAAATAATATTCTAATTATATACTTTTATTTAGTAAAAACATGTTGGAGTGTGTAATAAAATCAATTTGAAGAAACATTTTAGTTGGTGTGGTTTATGATGACTCAATATAATGTTAATTACAATAGATATCATAGATTTAATTTACCTAATATATAATATATATAGTGATGTCTTTGGGTATCATATTCCCCTAAATGCTTTGTGATACAAGTGATACGCGTTCTCAAATATATTATTTTCACATAAAAATTTAGAGGTGTTACAATTATATAAAAAAGAAATACTTTGATTGTGTGTGGTAATTAAGGATATTTTGTGATCTATAAATATCTGATTCAATTGTTTTTAGATTTTATCAGTGGATGGGAGAGTGGGTGGAATTTTATAATTGAGGGAACTTGCAAGCATTTAATTGTTGAAATGAAAAAGCTTTTCCCATGTTTTTCACATTCTACAAGGGTCCAAAATGGACCATTATCAAACCGAGAATATAATGGGTAGAAATATGTCTTGAAAATTGAAGCTATAAATTTATTAATTCTTTATTATGCTTAATAGATTTATTATAACCACCATATAAACCAATTTTTATTTTACACATGGTAAATAACATATATTTTTTACTATTAATTTATGAAATTAATATTTTAACTAATTAGATAATATAAATTATTATGAATCATATTATTTAATCCATCATTACAAATTCATTTCATTGAGGTGCAAAATTTTATGTTAAAACTAATCTTAGAGACCTATAAGAATCTATGATTTCTAATTGAAAATGATCAATAAAATAAAATATTTTTATAAAAAAATTATAAATTAAACATATTCTCATTAAACTAATTTTATTCAAATATATATATAATTTTATTAATACATTTTTTAAAGAAACCATAATATAAATTTTATTATTTTAAATGAGTTAAATATAATTCCATTTTTTATTAAAAATAAATATTTTTATTAATCATTGATAAATTTATATACTTATAAAATTATATAAAAATCCCATTAAAATTATTTTTACGTTATTTTTTAAAATATAATAATAATTTATCAAAAAAAATTATAAATGTATAATAAATTAGTTTTATACTAATTGTCAAAAAATTGAAAACTATTTTTTGGAAAAGTACAATTCTTAAGACTATAATTTGATTTATTATTATGTATTTCCTATTAATCCCATCTAATGAATGTCAAACAATTTATTGATTATATAATAAAAAAATAAATTAAAATAATTCACCAAAATTCTTTTTTATGTTATCTATTTAGATAATATTTTAATTCTAAAAAATAGTTTCCCAGAAAAAGATTTCATTAATATTATATTTCTCATTATTCTCATTTATAATTAATTTCAAAACAACAAATTAATTATATATAAAATTATAACCATATAATATTATAAATTATTTAATAATATTTATAAAATTCATTCTAATGGAATGGTGGTAACTATCACATTACATAATAATATTATAGTATTATATCATATTTTATTTATAATTATTGTTTCATATAAGACAAGAACCACCTAGTGTTTATTGTAATGATGGATAAACTCACTGTTTAATGTAATTAATGGAAATCTCAATATTTTTTGTTGATATTTTTTAAAAAATATTACATTTACATGTAAAAAATATTTCAAAAAATATTATGGTGTTATAATCAACGAGATATTGTGGAAGGAATTTAAAAAATAAATTTAAATAAAAAATTTCTAATAACTATTTGATTAAAACTGGAGGTAGACATTGATAGACTTAATTAAATTGATGAATTTTCTATAATATTGTGTAAGAAAAATATAATATACCATTAATGATAAATCATCAAATTTATTGTTACGCATGAATATAATACTGACTGATACATTGGTGGACTAAAGAGAATTATATTAAATGACATTGATATTCAAGACATTACCATTTATGAAGAAGATTTCTGATATTCCATGAGAGTCGAAATATAGATTAGTGAATCGGAAAGGAAAAAATGGGATAATAATAGGAAAGAAGAGAAAACTTATTGAGGTTTTATGGGGAAATATAACTATGAATGGAAATTTTAACATCTCACCTTTAAAAGATAAGGAATGACTCACCCCATAAATTTACTAATGGGGGGGAATTAATAAGGTACTAGAAGAAGGAATCCCTGAAAACGATTTCCAATTGTGAATCCTTAAAATACTATTGATGAATGGAATACACTAGTCACATGTCATCCCATTTTCCTATGATTCAATGGAAAGGAACATGAATACAATAAATATAAATGAAATTATCCAAGGGTTATCAATTAAAATTAGTGTAAAACCCCCCATGGAATTGAGATAAATAGACTGTCTATTTTATCTCATCTAAAATTGAGGTATGTAAAAAAATGTAGAGAAATGTAATCCAATTATTCATTTTTTAATAGTAACTGTATTTTTTTATCATTCTTATACACATTCATTCCTTTCACAAATTTTTAATAGAAATATCCAAACCTAACAACAAATCATATAAGTATAGTGGCATTGAAAACATATAATGGGACTATAATTGAGTCAATATAATATTTGTCCAACTCTATAAAATATTGGTGTATCAATATTAAAGAATAATTTTATACTCATTTAAATTGAATTTGGTGTAATTTAGTAAGTTCAATGTGTTTTCTTATATAGGTCCAACACAAATTATTCAGAGAAATAAATTAACATCCATATCATGAATCACTTTATTATTTGATAAAAGATCTATGTGGAGGTTTAATCATTGTTGGTACAATAATGTCAATAATTTCTTTCCATATTTGAAATCATATATAGTTAAATGGTCAATTGAAATGAAAATATCATCATTGAAGAAACTCCCATTGTTAGTGAAATTTGAGATATGTATCCTAATTAATTCTCTAGCATTCCCCCGGGAAGGGATTTTCTTTTATTAGTTTAACATATTTAAAGAATATTGAACATTCTAGGGGAAATTCATCACTACAGGAAGTATATATATTTAGCCTTAAAAATATAGATAACTAATTGGTGGCCTAAACTATCAACTATAAATGAAATAATTAGATTCCATGTCTTAGTCTGTAATTTTCATTGATCGGTGAATATATTATCATAATTTTCAAGCCCAATATCAAACATAACACATAAGGGGTCCAATATTTTCAGGAATGATGACTGTGTGGGATTTTTGAAATAGCTAATGAGGAATCTAATAATAGTTCCTCTCCTCACATTACCCAATAGTGGGGAGGGAATTGAGAAATTTAATGATGCATCAAAACAATTTGGGTCTCTTACTCCAAAAAAATAACATTCTGGTATATTATGCCTCCCAAAAAATAATGATCCACGAGAATAACTACCCACCACATTCTCTATATTTGGTTGTAGTGATCATCATTTTAATGATTTGTTGACAATATCTCATTTGGGAGAAGTTGTGTATATACATAGATTGTGAATGATTCAATTATATATTAAGATAGGAAGATAAAAAACAAAATCCAATAGTGGTCATAAGATATAATCATGGATTATGATCGATCAATGTACTAACAATCTAGGAAATAAATCAATGTGTTATATGATAAGAGTTGAATGTGTAATGTCTAGGCTCAACAGATGATTCCACAAGTTGAATTTTCCGTAATGTAAATAATAAATTCAATTTAGTGATTGAATAACAGCCAATGTCTCGATTCATGAGAATCCCTAAACCCAACTCCATCCTCTTCTCCTTACTCCTATGTACGAGCTAAACATTAAATTTAATCAACAAAGGTCCGACAGATATAAAACATATTCAGGTGAAATAATGCAAAGGCTTCCTGAGCAGGGTGTTAGATAATAATCTCAATAGTGTATAAATCAATGTTTCTTGGCAAAAAAATTTCATGAATTATAAATTAATAAATATAAAGGTAATAAGAAACAATAAATATTACTAAAAAATAACTAATATCTACCCAGGTTCCAATCAGAAACCTTGACGAAACTCTTGCTTTGACTCATTACCAAAAATAATTTCTAATAATGTCACTATATAATTATATATTTAGTAATATATATATATATATATATATGTTTTATTTTTTATCCACCTCTTATTATACAATTGAATGTGGACGCCTAATAGACATATACAAGAAACAATATTTCTAGATAGACTAGGCAATAACTCACATAATCTAGGAACATGTCTAACAAGCCCATAACATTATGTCAAATGGTACATTACATAAATAAAAATAGAGTAATAGATTCTACAATACAACAATCATGATGAATAGTGCCCCACCATGAAATAGTCTAATTGTATAACATGGAACCTCAACCCCACATCACTATATTTTCACTGGTGTTAGATTCCATACACACGGCCCGATGTAATGGAGTGTGATTGTCCACAATGTTCTACACCCCATGTAATCGTAAACTACCCATGTATATAACGTAATAAGTTATAATAAAATTTAAGAGGAAACCCCTTTTAGGAAACTATTATATCATGTCAATATAATGCTATCATAATATTTATAACACAAGACATAATTAAATACACATCAACCCTTCCATTTAAATAAGGACAATATTAAAAAGTTTATTTCATTTAAAAAATTTAAATAAACAACTTCATAATAATGCTCAGAACTATGTCACATTAAAACCCTTTACAGTTAATTCAATTATAATTACACCATTAAAAAATCATGGAATAGAAGATATCATCAAAAATCTATATATATTAACACATGCTATTGAATCCACAAAAACAAGGAATGTTCATTGGTCAAGGAACAAATGGGTACTCAAAAGTATCCATGTAATTCTGGGTAATTACATAAATGGTAAATATCATTATTTTGAAAAAAAATTATATTTATCAAATTGTCCAAATAGATAGATAGTTCACTGGTGCATTGACATGTATATAACAAGGGAAAAACCTAGTAAAGAACAATTACAAAGGACATGCCTTAAACATTACATGTAACTAATCAAAAAAGCATAAAAGGATATAGAAAACACAAGGAATACAATTTATTGATTCACTCGTCACATTGTAATGTAGATGACTGTTCACCTAATTTGAGGGGTTTTTTATATAAATATGTAATTTTTTATCAACTAGTACATTGTGAATATTTTATCATTCATTCTATGGTGTGTCTAAGTAATCCAAAATATAAATTTTAAATTTACTTCCACAAATGGAAATATAATTCATAAAGGTTCAAATGGAATTAAAAAAGATTCATTATCCATTATAAAATTACAAATAAAGAAGAATATTATTTATAGTCTATTTTGTTAGCAATGAGTGGTTCCATATAATTGAACAAACTCACCCAAAATGTTGATTCAATGTGGAAAAAACCATGGTTGACTTGATAAGGGTTATACATCATCTAATAAACTAATTAATAACCAATAACTACATATTAGGATAAAATGATAAACATAATATGATGAACTCAATAATAAATAATGGGTCGAAATTTTTTCGCAAGCATTATTATAAAAAAGTTCTATTATAAAAGAATAAAATTAGGGAAATGTAATAGACCGCCTAACTCATTCATATAAATATGTACTCATCTTATACCAATGTTTGATTTGATTAGTTTTGGAATAAATCTATGAAATATAAATTCACCCTGAAAATAGGGAAAACGAGATCCCTCCCAAATTGTGGTCTTGATTGGAGATTAATGATTTATTATTCAATAAGAACTGGAATTTTATCTATGTAAATCAATATAGAAAATGGTTCTTGATTTTGATGATGGACAGAAGACAAACATAAAATTATAGAATAGGTACGCAGGAGAATTCATGTCACTAATGGAAGAGGGTCATGATAGAGAAGGGGGAGTGATAACAATGGAAGGGGAAAGAAGATTTAATTTTTAGAAATATGTTCATTTAACACTAAAAACCATGTCACGTGGTTTTTAAATACTATGTGCCGACAATATGGGACCCCCTATTTAAGAAAACAAGTCATATTGTTTGAAACACATGATTACCCTATCTGTGTGCCAACCATTTTAGGAATAGTGAGATGTTACATCCAAGGTGGCAATAACCATGTGTTCTAGTTGAGCGCTTTGGGTGATAATATTGATGCTTTTACAAGGCATTACCACTCCATTATGGTAGAGGTGTGGGTTTTTACTGAGTGACACACTGTTTCAGACAAAACATGTTCCTTATTCAGAGAATTAAACATCTTATTTTTCATCATAAATACTTCTAAAACATAACGGGACACCCAAGGGAATCTTTATCCCTTCACACATGTATAAAAAACTCATTTAGGTATTACATCCGTCAGAATTATGTACTCATTCATGGAAATAAAAAAACCCCATTTAGTAAATTATAATTATTAAATACTATTACATTTTATTAATATTAGACACGTGAGTCATTAAGACATCCCGTCCATATTAATTTCAATCCCGAAGAAGCCTTTGGGAATAATGAAAACATCACCCGACCGAAAAGCGATATGTTGTACCATTCAAATGTGATTGTTTCATTTCCTAGTCCCGTTTTTCTTTAATGAATCACTTAATCATACAACATTTAAGACATTAAATGATTAACCAATGAATTTTTTCCAAATGATACATTGAAACATAGATTGTTCTATCCTATTTCATTAGAGTCATTATCATGTCATTCTCACATTAAACATATGTCTGAAGGTTATCAACACATTAGGATATACATCATATGTGGGCCAATTCTGAACCATGGTACCTCCATTATCATATTTTTTATATGATTCATCCCCCTAATCATTCATACAATGATCATGGTGTTATTTTTAAAAGGTTAAATGGTTGATTCTCCACCGACCAAGCTTATATTGGACGATTTTTCTCATGAAAAAACTAGATTGACATATTCCTACCTCATCTCAACCTAATTTCATACTATAAAATGGTTCATCATGAACCATACTCATTAATCATTAATAAATTGTAGTAATTCCACCTCTAGTTTACTATTCCCAAAACACCCTATATTGATGACAAATGTCATAAAACTGAATGAAAACACATCTATACATGGAATAAATTTTTTATAATAGCTACTATCATTAAATCACAAACTTGTGCTATAGTGAAATTCCTTGTTCAAAACAACACCTAGTTATTTAACAGTTTTTCTTCAACACAATCTATGTCGCCACTGAAATATGACATGCTAGAATTGTCAGTATATTAAAAAACACACCTACATGCCCAAAATCATGGTTGGTATTACCACAAAATCATTAAAATAAGATTATATAGAACTAATCCATTGTATTCTTTATATTAGAGTTACAAAAATTCATTGGTTTAAGGAAACGATGTCCACATCATATCATTAACTATTCCCAAAGAATTGTACACCTAGTGATCATGTAAAATTGATGAATGACTAATTTCTATGAGCCTGTTTATGTAATTCCAAATTGGGAACCATATATCATATAGAACAAACCATACCTCGATAATAATGACACTTCCAGTGTGCAACACCAAGAAACCCACTAATCAAGACCATTGACATTTTATAACATAACAATGGTGTATAACTGATTCTCTCTAAGTATATATAGAATGAAATCATGAATGAGAACATGATAATATCATTCAAAATAGTAGACTATTAGGAAAACATGAATGAGAAAATATGATTACTAGAACCACTAAAAGGTATCTTCTTGAATGAATCACTTCTTCAATTTCCAACACATAAACCTCAATTGATCACCAAGAAATTTCCACATGTTGAATTTAATGATTGTTCATGTTTTACCAATGGATGTAATCTAAGAGACACATTGATTATCAGGGTTTTTGATACCATGGAATCAATTAAATTTCATGTTTCCATGCAAACACAAACATTATAAAATCATTTATGCATCAACATCATTCAATCTAGATCCAACATTTCCAAATGGTCTATTCTCATTGTGTTCCTTCTACCTGAAAGACACATTTTTCAAATTCCTCCTGACACTTTCTGCATTAAGAATGTCCGAAAAATTGAATCAAGAGCTCGGAAAAACTCATAGAAGATTTCTACAACAGATTCACCATAAATGTGTATGCGACGATACTCTGATCCATGATCACAACAACCTAGCATTCATGAAAATTCAAAAACAAACCGAATGGAATGTCACAACAGCCAGGTCTCTAAAATGACCTCATGAGATTTGGGAAGTACATTGTTTATTGGAAATTCCTATCACTCTAGAATTATTATGACCTAATAATGTACATAAATCATAGGTCTCAACTTTTTTACCCAACTCCATTGGTTAATTAAATCATTTATTATTTGATGGGAACAACTTATTTGAATGCATACTACCCTGTGGTTTCAGTAGCTAAATAGAACACCCTTGATACATTCCAAAGGATTTGTATTGTATGCATCAGAGTATCAAGTGGCTCATACAAGAAATTTATCCCAAAGTCATATTTTCCTATATAACCACTTACCTAGACAATGACATACCAAGTCATAGATCTCTGAATAATATGATAGGGTAACACAATCCACAAAATGATTGGCCTTTCTGTTTCCATTTATAAAATATTTAGAAAGATAAATATTTTTTTCTCATTTTCAAAAAAAAAATCCATGATGATCATTAAAATGCCATAGAACAAGGTTTTCATTATGTGTCAAAAAGTCCCCCCTAGGGACAACATAACCCAAATGACATCAAGAGTGAAAAATAAAATGGGGTTTATAAATGAATTTATACATGAAGGGTTCTACAGAGAGTTGCTTTTTCCCTTATGAAAGAACATATATCGACCTAATCATGAGGTTATTCATATGAAAATGTCACATTGGACAAAATACCCTCACTAATGACATTTCTAGTAGGAAAATAAAAGCTATGGATAATAATCACGCATTTGAACAGTGGTTACATAAATAGAAACTACTACTACATATACATGAGGGTATATCCTGATGTATCCTGCTTGGGATAAAATTTAATATCATTGGGATATATTGTATTTAATATTTAATCATTTGACTAATTAAAAAAAATAATTTTTTCATACAAAAAATGAATCATAAAAAATCATTTAAAACATTAATAATTTATTGATATTTCCTCATAAATAAGAAATTGGTAATATAGAGTACATGTAAAATAATAAGGAGACCCATGACGGTCCCATTAATGAATCCTGAGATAATCAAAATCCAACTAAATAGTATTTTCTGATTTATAGAAACTAAAAACCACAAAAACAATCCATCTCATATGAAACACACCATAACAGGCCTAATTAATTCCTATTTTAAATTTAATAAGAAAACAATCCTTTTAATATTAAACTTAAAAAAAATTCACCAATAACCATTAAAAAATATTTCATGGTCTTTCATTTGTGCTTTGAAATATGGGTAGCCATTTTCGAATCTATAAATCCCCCTCACTCTTTAACATTTGCATTGGATCCCTGTAATCAAAACAAAATCACATTAAAATTTAAATTTTATCAACCATTATATTTATAAAAATATTTTCTAAACATGTGTATAGAACAATGGTGGATTGATTACACAAGTTTACATTTCATATGTATAAGGGACAGAAACACCTTACAATTGAAAACCGATTCCCATAAAAAATTCAACAATTTAACTCTTCAAATGCACTAATTTTATGGCATAATAAATAGGGTTTTTATAAAATATAGTAAAATTATAAAATCATCCATTTAAAAAATCATCACAAAAGTTCCATATATAATTATGATAATCATGTTAAGAAATAAATTATAATGGTCCAAAAATAAGCCTGGAACAAAATACATAACATGGAATATAAACACAAATAAAAAGAAATAAAAATTTACAAATGATACATGGACTACACTCAAGGATCAAAATAAAAATCAACAGGGCACCTACAAATGAAACAACATGGAATTGATCAAAATGCATGGCATGTGAATTTTTGTGGACCTATATAGATGTATTCATTTATTCGCCAATTTCTAGATTTTCAAATGGTAAAATATAGAAAATACCATAAATTTGTAGGATTTTGAGAGTACACCAGTAAAACATGGTGAAATTAAATTCGGCTATAATATCTAAGAACATTATCAATTTTCATATCCCTAAACAAAAAGTCTATTCCTCATGGGTAAGGTTCTGACTCCTAGAAATAGTTATTGACTTGGTATTGATACTTTCTTTGTCTTCTTTATAATGAATAAAAATTTTATAAAAAATTTATATCTGATACGACATTATAACATCCGATCCCAACAAATCAGTAAGACAATAAATGAACCAGTGGGTCAAATCCCAACAAGTGTGCCACCTCATACGACAAAGGATATCAACTACCCACATGGTTCAAAAAAGGTTATATTGGGGAGATTATAACCTCATTTTTATATAATAAATTGTTTAATATTGTGGAAGACCTATTAGAAGAGTGAAAAGTAGTTAATAAATAATTTAAAATCTGAAAAAAGTGGTCGATGTGAATATTCAATGATTCATGTATGAAATATGATATACCCCATTATATACATATGATTTCCATGTGATGATATACCCATTTAAAAATCAGTAATCACTCCCAAGATTAATGATGCATGCTTATTATGATTCTGACATTATTTGTCGATTTTAATATTCAATTAATGTGTATTTCGAATACCACCTTCATTTTAAACCATGGGTATTCAACAAGAGACATGAATATGTAATTGATTGTCTAATTACATGTATATATTAGACACTCATTATTCACAATAATAAATGTGTCGAGATATGATCCTGTGTTGAATGGCCTCTAGGTCAAACTAGTTCATGTACATGTTATGAAAGGAACGGATGCACCAAAAACTATATAGAGTTTCAATGAATTTAATAATGTTTTATTACCATGAGGTATCCTATATGGGATTATGTATTTTAACAAATAAATTATATTAAAATTCCCACAATGATATGATTTCTTGTAATTCATCCTTGAACTATGATTATGATGTCATTTTTAATGTTGTTTCCACATTCATGTTTACCTATGACATTTAATGTTGTATCAGGAAACATTTCTAAGGACAAATATTACCATATATTTTATGTTAAATTTAATTTGATATTGAATAATATGTATTTATTTATCCTGACATACATTTCATCCCTTAATGGTCTCTATAGCTCACCCTTTCCTTAGGGAAAATTCGTTATTATCCCATGTAGTTTTAAATTAAATGGAATTATTGGAGCATTTCAAAGATGTTTTCCATATTATTATTGATTACATATTTTATTTTCTATTCAATGTACCGAATATCCCAATAATAGTAATATTCTTGAACTTTTGGGTTTAACAATGTGTGATTTTGTGAAATAAATAGTGGAATAATGTATATTAATTACAGAAGATTTCCTATGAACAACAATCAAATTAGTCCATGAAAATAAAAAATAAATATATAAATAATGGATACATATTTATACCTATAACAAAACATAAACAGATAAAACCACTTAATATTAAAAATTATTAGATGTTGAATAAGACTGGTGGGTTATTTAGGGTTGATCATTATCCATTGATATGTAATGGATCTTGAAACGAATAATATGATATCTATATTCATCTTGAGAATCCAGAATTTCCTATGATATTCAAATATAAAATTTTAAATAAATTGGTTAACAATAAATATTAACTCGTGGTGATATCAAATAATATTTTAATATTGGGATATAGGGACTTCCACATGAATTTGACCTTAAAAATTTATATAATAATCATGGTAAAAATCATGTTGAATCTTTACAAAACATATATTATCTCATAAAATCAAAATAGTCATATTCATTTATATAAAATTATTTCACATTATAGATTAGTGAGAATATATTTTTATATAATTAATGATTCCTTGGGATTTGATTCTCATGTTCATTGGGATGAATCTTAAAGAAGTTACTCATTTACAACAACAATTTAAAATCTATAGGAACAACTAGACCTTATGAAATTGTAATCATTATGTTAGCTTCCATATTCACATTAGTAGGGGTATTTTTCAATCCAATTTCAATGGTATCAAGATAGTCAACATATAATAGTTACATTAACATCTATGTGTCTTCAATAATATCTCTAGATAAAAATAATTTAATTATTAATTCCACTTTTTTATATAATAAAATGAATTATACCTGAATACACATTCAGCCTGTATAAAAACTTCTTCAAGAACCCACACAATGAATTATAGTGAATGGTACCCTCTTCATCAAAATCACATAAGGATGACACCATTGTATAAGTCAAACTCATATAATTGAAGGATCCCTAAAATGTATCAAATAACTTGGTCGTTACCCCTTCTTAATCAGGGTTATTATAAACTATTATAAAAATAGATAATCACGAAAAATATCCTATATTAATTTTCATAACAAATGATGGTACACTTATATGAAATATTCTTGGGTATTCCCCAATAAGTCATGAACTCATCAAACCTTAGGTCTAGTTAGATATCTACTGTAACAACCCAGACCCAACCAGCCACCCAAACAGTGCCAAACGTGTCGGGTGTTACTACCTTAGGCACACCTCCCCTGAACGCCAAAGGCTACTGACTAGCAGCGAGGGTCTGATAGGTATAATGGGGAGGCTATACCCTCCCGGAAGAATAAAATGGTACGTATTAGAGTAGAATACTAAATATGGAGACGAAATAAATGAATCAGCAGACTCGAACCATACCCGCATAGCGGAAGCACATTCCATAAAAATAAACAGAAGAAGCAATATAAAAACAATATAAGTGGAAAGTAAATTGAACTTCACTCCAGAAATCAACTACAATAACTGCTAAAACAACCAAGAATGCATCCAAGAAATTAATACAAATCAATACATATATAATGGCGTCAATGGCTAACCAGTAGTAGCTATATTATAAAGTAAACATGCTGGTGCAATAAATGAATACTGAACAAGTAACTCAAGCACAAAACGACCTCAAGGTCCATGCCAGTCTCCACGTCAACAGCACTAATGTCCTTCTCCTGAGGCTGACCCTCTACCTGCACGTAATTTCATAAAGTCTACAGGCGTCCCGAAGTGCCCGTGTAGGGTGTGAGACCAGTCTCAGTAGGATACCACCCAGAGGTAAGTACCTAATATTAGTGTTTATGAAGACATTCTTATATAATAAAAATAGTAAACAGTACAATGCCCAAAAGTAACAAGCACTTCACTGGTGCTCAGCAGCCACAAGGAAGTGTCACCTGCTTCAGTCAACGTCGGAAAGTCTGATCTGCAGCTCGGAACCTCGTGCCACCTGACACCATGTGTCTCAAGTACCTATGTCCCGAAGGCATTCCCAATCATCATAACCCAGCTCGAAAACTCATCATTCCCATGGCACAACATCCGGAGGAACATCAATACCAGTCCTCAAAGATAATCGGAGGGACATCAATGTCTGCCCTCAAATCACAGTGAGCCTCTTCCCCCAATATGATCGCCTCAAAGCTGTCTCTTGAAGGCTCCTCACCTTCCACATGGCATCCTATGGCAAGAACCCCCAAACCAAATATACCTAACTACATCTTCTAGGGGCCTCCACCTAGTGAGCGGTCGTACCACCTCATCTCAGAGTCTATCTGTGTTCACACTAGTCAAAAGTACCCGATGAGCATTAATCACCTCAATAAGTTCCCAAGACACAACACCTCTGAAACCTCATGTCCCTGTGAACCGGTCGCTCAAGTCATATGGCCTCGCCATCCAAGTATCCCGGGCCAAAGCCCAACCTGACAGTCCAACTGCCTCAACTGACTTCCAGGATGCCCAATCCCATGGTATCATCCACCCAAAGTATCCTGAGCCAAAGCCCCAAACTGTGATCCCCATTACTCAACAATATATATGGGCCACGCCCAACACAACAAGCAGTTCAACGTTGGAAATATCACACTTTGCATATTCATACTTGGAATCATCACTTAAAACAGGAAAATACTAAACAATCAAATTGAACTAACATGTGATATCCCATACCAGAACCTAACTCATTCACGATTTAACAATTAAACTAAACAGTTTAATTAGAGACATTCAATAAACAATATAAACACAACAGTTTAAACAATGGTCCAATTCACACACATTTCGGCACCCACTGCTGAATTGCCCCAAATGAGCAACGACCTCTAACCTGGTCTCGCTCAATCGCAACAGGGTTAGGGAATACCCAGAGGCATTCCATAATGCAGATAATTAAATAAAAACAAATATACAGGCTCTCGCTCAACACTCATCGTCGTGCCGGAAGGTTGCAACCCCTAATTGTCTATGAAAACATGAAAGAAAGTATGCACCACCCACCTCATACTCGTACGATAACTCTCTTTTGATTTCATCCTCTGAATCAAACTCAATCACGGTAGATCTGCATTTCCGTCAATTCCGTCAATTCCGTTCGGACGGAATCTGCAGAGAAACTGGTGAGGAATCAAGGACGAAGAAAGGTGTGTGGGGTTAACCTTTTTGATGTGGTCTCGCTGCCTCTGAAAGATTGAAGAACAGAAGTCATACGGACGATCTAGAAGGATTTGTGTTCGTGGAGGTCTTTCGGACGGACTGTTCGTCCAAAGGGGGAGAAGAATAGAATTCTGGGAATGAGGCGCGATGACTCCTCGGTTGATCAAATAAAAAAAATTACATGGCGTGTATTTACCAAGTACATTCCATGTATATGTGTTTTCATACTCCGACTTAAGCAGAGTCCAGCATACGGCTTGGACTGGGTACACTGTCATCACATGACCAGGGTATCGGCCGCTACACGGGGCAAGGGTACACGGCGTGTCAAGGAAGGCTACACGCCGTGTAGATGGAAATTTACACCTTGGTACCACATGACGTGTACCTGGCCTCACACGGGTAAGGGACACACAGTGTGTCTATAAATACACGCTGTGTAGTAGGAATGTTCTACATGGTAATCACACGGCATGTACTCGGCGATCACATGGCTAGTCACTCGGGTAACTCATACACGACTTGTACTTAAAGTACACAGCGTGTAGTCTGGAAATTTCCAGAAACCGCCCAGATTTTTCTAGACTTCCAAAAAACCAGTTAAGAGATTAAAATGGGCCAGGTTTTGACCCATTTCTAAAAACTCGGGTTCTTACAAACTCCCCACCTTAACGTATCTCATCCCCGAGATACCAAACAAAACCAGGAAATGGCACCGAACACGCCCATCCCGGTTAAACAACCTAGACTACCCCAGTCTCAAGGTTCTGGCTAAATTCTTAAAAAGGGCTCCCCAACTTAGGAATCGCCTACTCGGTATCAACCCGAAAAAATCTCAAAGCAAACAAATAAACTAGAAAGTCCCAACGACCTATTTTCCAGACCCATGGTCCTCCCGTGACTCATCGTCACCCATGCACCTCCTCGGTGCTCACGTGTCGCTTCCGACACCGAACGTAACACTCACCGCATCGGCATCAAACTCCCTAAGGTCCTGCATCTAATATATGCTCAATTAAAACCTGGTTCCATGCACCTCAAGTAACCCGCATCCACGATGCCCCGATGCCCATGGAACCTCAGGTAACCTTCATCCTTGATGCTCCTAATTCCACGCATCTCAAATATATAAATAAAACATAAAATGCATCTGATATGATGCCAATCTCATTAACTTGCATTTAGTCAGTCCACAAGTATCATGTGTAGCCTGTGCACTCAACCAGACATGCCTCGAGAGGCCATGCCAAAAGAAATTAAAGAAACTCACGGCCACACCTGCAGTGTACCTACCACCGTCATCGGCTCTCTAGCCTGCTCAATCCTTGGCAGCTCCACAGCATGAACCTGGCCTGAAGCCCAACTGCCTGATGCCTGACCTCCCTGCGGTGCTGCCCCAGTCTCCGGCCATAGACCCCTCAGCTGGGTCCTACTATCCCTGTCACGTCCTTCGCGTGCAGCTGAACCTCGGCCACCCTCTCCTGGTACCGAACCTGAGCCAACTCATGATGCCACAGCCTGTCCAGGTCCCTGCCTGCCAACTATCTGAGAAGGATGCCTGCAAAACCTCTCCAGATGCCAGACCTTTCCACAGGCCCGACACTCCTTCGAGGGCCTATCGCACTGAGCTCGAACATGTCTTGGCTGTCCACACTAAAAGAAAACCACTGATGAACTACCACGAGGTGGTCTAGCTAAGTCCTTGGCCTGCCCTCCCTGCCGTAACTCATCTCTCGCGTGCTTCCTGCTGTCTGAACCATCACCAGGAGTTGTCACCCTGCCAAAATGGGATTTCTCTCTCTCTTTGACCTCAGCTATGAG
The DNA here is from genome assembly GCA_963277665.1 of Viscum album. Classification (NCBI taxonomy): domain Eukaryota; kingdom Viridiplantae; phylum Streptophyta; class Magnoliopsida; order Santalales; family Viscaceae; genus Viscum; species Viscum album. The sequence goes on along the minus strand of OY728133.1, from coordinate 142,190,951 downwards.
CGCCTGATTCACTGCCTCTGATAAAGAACCCAGCCTAGAGATATTCACTCGGACCCGAATGGCGTGTTGTAATCCATCCTTTGATACCACTTTGTAACAACCTGGACCCGGCTAGCCACCCAAACAGTTCCGAACGGGTCAGGTGTTACTACCTTACGTGCACCTCCCCCTAGCTACATCATCGCTCACCATACCAGGTTCAAAATGGGACAACTATGTGAATGTAGCTGCGTAATCCATGTCAGACATGTCTCTCTGCGGAGGACTCAAGAACTCCCGAGTTCTTTCTGCCCGCAGCGTCTCCGGATAAAAGTGCTTGAAGGACATGTCCTCGAAGTCCTTCCACGCCAGTCCCTCATGCCTACAATCTGGTACCTGCACATCCCACCAACGTTTCGCCGGTCCTCTCAGCATGTACGTCTCCAATTTGACCCTCCGCCCTGGAGGCGTCTCAAGATGCTCGAAGATCATGTGCATACTCTCTATCTAGTTTTCTACTGCCTGTGGACCACCCTCACCCTGAAAAAGTGGCGGGTGTATCGACTGGAACTCCCATGTCAGATACGCTATAGAAGGCTCTGTACCCTGCGTTCCTCTATCAAACCGCTACAAGACGCGTACTAGGCTAGATTGGAGCTTCTCATCAAGCCACGGTCCGAATGATGCCAAACCCGGCTGCTGCCCTGCCTGCACTGGATCCTGAACCTAATCATGTCCCTGGGCCTATAGCTGCGGCTCATGCTCTGCTTGCACCGGATTCTGAACCTGATAATGTGGTACCATATCCTCTCCTTCTTGTCGCACCATCGCAGCATGAATGAGTAACCTGCTGAATACCGTAAATGGTCAGATAGCCCACATATATCTATATAACAAAATATTCTATGCAGATAAAGAAAGCAGTAAAAGGCAGTACATAACAACTACCCTTACTCCCCCTCACTACAACCCATGCCCTCTGCATCCCGACCTCACTGCCTCCTTACCCGCCCTCAACTGAGCCAAGTATCAATAGTAGATCGGGTCGTGCCCATCCTGACAACCAACGTTTCCTCTGTCCTGACGACCAAGTTGCCCAATCCTAACAATTACACATCCTCAACCATACTACCTGTCTGCTCTCATAAGAGCCATACCCATGTGTCCTGCCCATGAAATTCTACAAAATACAAAGCATGGCATATACATCACCCTAAACAAGAAATTTTTTCAAGAGTTGTACATATTCACATTTCAGATCATACTTAGCATGACAATTGATTTTATTCGCATGGTATTATAACTTCACAAAGCATACATGCAGTTTTGAAATTGAAATACTCTAAAATTTTCCTCTTAAAAGCCAAGCAAGAAACCCTTGACATACTGGCCATGGTTTACATATCATAATCAATATCATCGCACAACAAGTGAGCCACCGAGGTGGAAATCATATCAACTGTAATCTGAGAAAAGAAATAGAAATTCCCACCCCCAGAAACTCAATCCATCCCTCGTACATGGGGATGCAGGCACCCAAGCACAAGTTCAAAAATCCAGTTCCAACAACAACCTACCTCCAGTCTACCATATCTCAAATAGTAAAACCAATAGAAATAAAAAGAGGAGTCTCAATCTCATTAGTAGCCAGAAAAACACTGCTACTAAATCCTTGTCAAGAACTCCTCTGATACCACTTTGTAACAACCCGGACCCGGCCAGCCACCCAAACAGTGCCAAGCGGGTCGGGTGTTACTACCTTAGTCGCACCTCCCCTGAACGCCAAAGGCTGCCGATTAGCAGCGAGGGTATGATAGGTATAGTGGGGAGGCTTTACCCTCCCGGATGAATTAAATGGCACCAGTCTGAGTAGAATACTAAATATGCAGTGGAAATAAATGACTCAGCAGACTCGAACAAGACCCGCATAGAGGAAGCGCATTCAATAACAATAAATAGCATAAGAAATATAAAAACAAAAGCAGTGGTAAGTAAATAGAACTTCATGCCAGCAATCAACTACAATAACTGCTAAAACAAATAAGCATGCATCCGATAAAGTCATAAAAATAAATACATATATAATGGCGCCAATGGCTAACTAGTAGTAGATATAATATAAAGAAAACATGCTGGTGCAAGCAAAGAATACTGAACAAGTAACTCCAGTACGGCATGACCTCAAGGTCCATGCCAGTTTCCAAGTCAACATCACTAAGGTCCAGCCCTTGAGGCTGCCCCTATACCTGCACGCAATTTCATAAAGTCTACACGCGTCTCGAAGGGACCGTGTTGGGTGTGAGAGAAGTCTCAGGAGGATACCACCGAGAAGTGCATACCTAATATAAGTGTTTATGCAGAAATTCTTATATAATAAAAACAGTAAACTGTGCAATGCCCAAAAGTATCAAGGACTTAACTATTGCTCAGCAGCCACTAGGAAGTGTCACCTGCTTCGACCAATGCCGGAAAGTCTGATCTGCAGCCCGGCACCTCGTGCCACCTGACACCATGTGTCTAAAGTACCGACGTACCAAAGGCACGCCTAATCATCATAACCCAGATCGAAAGCTCATCCTTCCCATGGCACAACATCCGGAGGAAAAGTGATACCTGTCCTCAAAAGAAAACCGGAGGGACAGCAATGTCTGCCCTCAAATCACGGCAAGCCTCTTCCCCCAACCAGATCGCCTCAAAGCTGTCTCCCGAAGGCTCCTCACCTACCACGTGGCTTCCAATGTCAAGCACCCCCTAACCAAATATACATAACCACATCTACTGAGGCCATCTACCCAGTGAGTGGTCGTACCACCTCATCTCGGAGTCTATCTGTGTGCACAATACTCAAAAGTACCCGGTGACTGATAGTCACCTCAATAAGTTCCCAAGACACAACACCTATGACACCTTGTGTCCTTGAGAACCTGTCGCTGAAGTCATATGGCCTCTCCATCCAAGTAACCCGGGCCAAAGCCCAACCTGACAGTCCAACTGCCTCAACAGACATCCATGATGCCCAATCCCGTGGTAGAAACCACCCAAAGTATCCCGAGCCAAATCCCCAACCTGTGATCCCCATCACTCGACAATATATACGGGACACCCCCAATACAACAAGCAGTTCAACACCTGAAATATTACACTTTTCATATTCATACTTGGAAGCATCACTTAAAACAGGAAAATACTAAACATTCAAATTGCATTAACCTGTGCTTTCCCATACCAACACCTAACTCATTGATAATTTAACAATTAATCTAAAGAGATTAATTCGATACATTCAATAAACAGTATAAACACAACAGTTTAAACAATGGCCCAATTCACAGTCATTTCGGCACCCCCTTCCAAATTGCCCCAAACGAGAAAAGACCTCTAACTCGGTCTCGCTCAATCACAACAGGGTTAGGGAATACCCAGAGGCATTTCATAATAAAAATAATTAAATGAAAACAAATAAATAGGGTCTCTCTCAACACCCATTATGGCGCCCAAAGTTTGCAGCCCCAAATTTACTACGAAAACATGAAAGAAGGTATGCACCACCCACCTCGTACTCGTACGATAATACTCCTTTGATTTCAGCCTCTTAATCGGACTGAATCGCGGTAGATCTGTGTTTCTGTCAAATCTGGAAATTCCGTTTGGACAGAATCTACGGAGAAAAAAGTGAGGAATCAAGGACGAAGAAGTGTGTGCGGGGTTAGCCTTTTTGATGCGGTCAAGCTGCCTCTGACGGATTGAAGAACGGAGTTCGTACGGTAGATCTAAAAGTATTTGTGTTTTTGGAGGTCTTTCGGACAGAATATTCATCCAAAGGGGGAGAAGAATAGAATTTTGGGAATGAGGCATGATGACGCCTCGGTCAATCATATAAAAGAATTACATGGCGTGTATTTACCAAGTACATTCCGTGTATATGTGTTTCCGTACTCTGACTTAAGCGGAGTCCAGCACACGGCTTGGACTGGGTACACGGTCAGCACATGGCCAGGGTGTTGGCTTCTATGCAGGGCAAGGGTACACGTCGTGTCAAGGAAGGCTACATGCCGTGTAGGTGGAAATTTACACCTGGGCACAACACGACATGTACCTGGACTCGCACGGGTAAGGGACACATGGAGTGTCTATAAATACACGTCGTCTAGTATGAATGTTCTACATGGTCTTTACATGGCATGTACTCGGCGAGAACACGGCCGATCACTCGGGTAACTCATACACAGCGTGTACTTAAAGTACACGGCATGTAGTCTGGAAATTTCCAGAAACTGCCCATGTTTTTCCAGACTTCCCAAAATCCAGTCAGGAGTTTAAACAGGGCCGAGTTTTGACATGTTTCTATAATCTCAGGTTCTTACATCTACCTCAAATATCATGTTCCCAATTATTGGTTCCTTATTAATGTCAAACTTGAATTTCAAAATCATGGAATATAGTTGAACATCAATATGTTTACTTAATAAAATATCCATATGAAGATTGAAATCATCTAATTAAATAAACATATATATTATATCATCATGTTATTCAACAATAATAAAATCATCACCTATAAGGAAGACATAGTTTTAGAAGGCCATAAAAATAATCAGTCGGTTCCTAAAATACAATGTCATCATAAAGTAATTGTGTAGGCCATAAATCCTCAAAAGCATTATAATATGAATGTTACATAAACTCTCAAGAAACCATTTTAGTATGATATCATATCATTTGTGGAGAAAAACATGCATCACTGAAGATAAAAAAAATATCACCAATATCGGGAAAAGATACTGGTAATTGATAATATATTTTTACAATAATAATTATACATTCAAAATGGACAATAATTCTATAGTTTTATAATGAATATAATTGGATCACACTGTGGATATGTGATAGATAAATCACATCACATCATGGTTCTATTTAATGGCCTTTATCTCTCTATAAAAGAAATAGTATTTACATTATAAAATAATTAATATGTTCCTAAAAACTACAATAAACTAAATCATGGACATGAACACAACCCCAATTAGAGAACATGATAATTCCTATGTAATGATTTTAAATATAGTATTTAATATTAGAAGAATTAATATCTTACATACGTCCTAATATCTTGTAATAATCCATGAATGCAATGATGATGTCATATCTAGTTATTGATTATAAGGTAGTGAATATTTTAGTTTAAAATTATAGTCATGATCAAGTGTACAACAATCACACACAACATATTTGAATTATAAAATTAAATAATCATGTTCATTTTTTGTTAGATACTAAGTTATCAATTATAATCCATTCATCAATTTAGTATTGTGTTGTAATAATATTTCAAAATAAAAAAGAATATTATACCCACTAATTATGATTGGGTAATCTAGATATCATTAAATAAAACAATATTGCAACTATAAGGTTGTATCAACAGTAATCACCCCATAAATATACACAACACCAAATATTTATTTGTGAACCTACAAATAAAATATACGCTTGGGTGATGTACTCATTTTAAATAATATATATATATATATATATACTATGATAGATTCCAAAAAATATAGTATATAAAAAACATATTTTTTATTGTTTTAATAATTAAATGAATGAAAATTTTCATAATTATGGTGTCTCTCTAATACTCCCCCCAATAAACTGATCAGATAACTACAAAAGGGAGAAATAATGTGATTTATTTTATAACATTGAGAACCATGTTATCAAACATGTTCTATACAACATGATGTACAATAAATAGTACATTATGATATACCATCATATTCTACATGGAACTAGTGAGCATTGACTACTCAATGTATAATGACTTGTATTTTAATGAAATTATCAATAGTTTTTTAGATATAATTCATCTTATTTTATTTTAAAAATGGAATATGTCTTATGGAAGGTTCTACGAGTATTTGTGCCTATTCATAACATGTAATTCTAAAAAGGGGTAAAATAGGGTAGGTCACATGCTCAGTACTAACCATGTGGGTTAACTGTGTGAGTCACCTTTTGTGAAGAAGGGCCTACATTATTTTTATATTACTGTGATACCCTTTAAGAATTCCCATTATATCTTTTATATGTTGGGTTATTTTTTCTTAGTTCATGTATTTTATATTGTTCAGGAAATTTTATGCCTTAACCATATGGGGTACCTCCATAGACTGTGATATGAATAATGTTTTCATATGGTTTTTCAAAATATTTTGGCTAAACCATAATACCCATATTATGGTGTTTAAATAGTAATGATTCAATATATTAAACAGAAGACCTTATTATTTATTTACTCCTCCACATATCAGTGGATAAATCTGATTATATTCTCTCATGAGTTTCTTCAAATCCTACAGTAGGAATCTTGATATATTCATTATAAAAAATCCATATCATATTCTATTAGAAGCATTGTATTGATCAATTTAATATTTCCATTCATATTTCTTCCAACTTTGGAGTCTCCTTATATTTATTTATTTAATTATGTGTAACATCATTTTCCCAATTAATACAGTGTTGGTTCATTCTTAGTTTTTCTTTAGTCTTATTTTTTTCAAAGGCCACTACTTTAGGAGGCATCATCACCGAATCTATGGACGGTTGTCTAGTTTTTTCATTAATGTTTTTGATTTTTTAATATATATGTCATTATGCCAGAGACAAGCTATTTTGATGCATTTCTAGAAAATGATTTCATTGATTTTAAATTTATTTTCACAAATTGTTATAATACTGATTATTATTTGTATGTATTTAGAGGACGCTAACCTCGATCACTGACACCCATTGGGTGTTATGCCCTGAAATATACTTTTTTAATTAATTAAATTATTAGAACATTATCATAGTGATCCTCAATGATTTTAAGTGGATTTTAAAACACTTATACATTGTTTATTAGATTCTAATCTACTGTCTACATGCATGGATAAAAATAAAATGTAATTGTCTTCCAATGATTAATTTAATGGATTATATAAATTTAATGCCATGATTGATGACGAAATTCCATGAATGAATGAATTAAATCGAATAATTGAATAAATGGTACTATATGTAAAGGTCATTCTTATTAATTCTGGCACACAATATGGTCTACATGAACTGTGACACAACTATTTTATATTGGGTTTTATTATTATTATCCTAATGTTGTGATCCAACACTATATTATTTTACTACGATAATGCCATAGAACTTGGTTTTTGAATGACGGTTAACGTAATTAATTTGCCTGATGATTTAATCTCTATTACATCAAGTGTTGATCATGACCCTTATAACATTTATTGTATTGAACTGATGATGGGAATTATGGTCCAAAATCCTTGCATAGTTTGTTGGGAGTGACGTATCACCCAACTTATCTCAAATGTTGAGAAAAAAAATTCACAAATATATTCAGCCCATGTACCCTTCTGCGTTATCTTATAGGCTTATTTAGACATGTTATGGATGATTTAGTTATTCCAATGTCGAGCCAACACTTTTTATATTGGTATATGGGTAATTTTTCCTTCTCATACCTACTGAATATAGGTTGATAATGAATAAAAATATAACATACATATATAAATAAATATATATATATATTGTTACTATATATATGGTTACTGATTAAACTCTAATTCTAGTATATTTTGAGTAGGTATAGATTCCAAGTGTCCATTAGGAACCTAAGCAGGCTGGTGTTTATCATTTTAACCATGTTTTATTATTCATGTATACCAAAATATTTTGTATAAATGAAAATATGTTCGATTACTTATAGACAACATTTGTGTTTCCCTACTGGGATTTTATCTCACACACAAAATGTGATTCCATTGACCCACAAAAAGATTACTTTTCTAATGGAATGGTTAATGGAAAGAGCCCAACTATATATTCTTTATATTCATTATATATTGTATGGCTCATGGGAATATAAGACCAATAATATTCCCATGATGCTGTTATTTATGTATTTTTCTCTTTCTATATTTTTGTGTATCTTTTTGTATATGTCTATCAAATATTTCCCTTTTTTCCCATAGTTAAAATAAATCATGTATCTTATATATCCTTTATGGATATTTAAATTATCATTATGTTTTTATATACTTTACACTTCCATAGTTTAATATAATTTATTCTTTATATGATCCAACTATAATGAGAAACTAGTCCAATCATTAAAGTTTTGTTTTATATTATACATTCATTTTTTATAATTTATTTTTTATGTTTTATACTGTAATAGGATGGTATTGTCCACCCACTATACCTCTTCTACACTATTGCTACATGTCAATAGCTTCTAGCATACGAGGTGGTGCGAATAAGGTTATGTGACCAATGAGATCATGGAACATTTTTTTTTAGTTCATGGGTCAAGATATTAAAATGGTGTATCATAGTGTTTCATTTCCCTTACCTAATAGATTGGTATTTGGGTATGTGATTAAGAATAAATGAATTTCATAATGAGTTTTTTTAGAGTGTAGTTATCCCATGCTACATGAAACCCCATATTACCTTGAATGAGATGTTGATGTTATTCAATTTTATTATTATAGTTGATATGACATCACCATTGGGAGAAATACATGTTTATTGATGTTATTAATATTGTAATTGTTGAAATGATATTTTTATTACTTTTCATAATTAAATGGAGTTGTTCCATTACTTGCATCATTATAGTCATAATAAAACTAAAAGCCAATGAATTATGACATTACATTTCCTCACTCACCATGATTTTTCTTATTGAATAATATTAATCCTTGATTATATAAGTAATGTTAGAAAATTCCATAAAATAATGAGAAAACGTGATTGACTCATAATTTTCATGCCTTAACCGAACAATGTATTCCAACATAGGTTAATGTATACACCATAAGCATACAGTTGTAGTTAGTTGATCTATAGATCACTGGTCCCATGAGATGTAATAGGATATGGTATAGATTAAGATAAAATAGTATGTTGGTTCATGTAGAGTATGTGACCTTATGTATTATAAATTGTGATCCATATGATTAAACCATTAAATAAAATTAAGTAAATAAATTTTTATGAATATTATGAATTAAATTTCATTTAAAATTAAATTGTTATCTTATATAGATTGTATGACAACTTGACCTAAATATGTTCCTTTTAGTGGGTTAATGTGTTGTCTAATATACTTTTATGGCCTTTTACTATCATTTTTTCTTTCAATATAGTCCAGTATTTTTGTTTAGGTAGAGAGGTGTGACCTCTTATTTGGAAGTCTATAAACCTATCGTTTTTATGTATCTATAATTATTTCCATTATTAAATCCTTTTAATGAGGTGCGTATAACTAATTTTATAATCTTTTAACCAAGTTGTACTCAGGTCGTACACCATGATGGTGGTGACAAAAATTCACATAAGGTAGAAGGAATTGAGACACTAGTGGCCCCACATACAATACCATCTATAATGAATTTTTCTATTAATAATGTGTTAATATTTCTATAGTTATGATAGGGTTCATTTTATGTAGAGAACAAAATTCAAGGTGTTTCTCAACCATCCCTGAATATCGTAGTTTTCACTATGATGTTCCTCCAAAAACATCATCTCTTCATTTTTTGGGAGGGAGGAAATCATGTTGTGGAGTAATTAATCAATGAAATTATTTCTATATTTGATCATATATATTCCTCAATAGTTTAGGATCCACTTTTCTACTTATATACTCGGTGATTCTTCTAGGAGATGGTGAGATGTTATTACCCTAGAAAATCAACATCAAGAGATGTTATGAGAATATTTATAGATGATCATTTATAAATAATTAATTCCAAAAACTATAAGGGATGAATTTTTAGAGAGTTTATGAACCTATCAAAGGTATCCATTAATGTCATGGATCATTCATCTATATTTACAGAGTTGGAAAAAATTGCACTAACTCTATGGGGTGATGGTCTAATTACTACTAGGAAATTCAAGGATGTGTTTGTATGTTACATTGGAAAATATGTCAAAATATTTAGTTTGAATTTTATTTCAAACAAATTCATCTAGGACCTTACTATATAAAAGAATATGAGTTATATGGATGGTGTAAGACAATTTTGTTCAACAACATGATATATCTGTGTTTCTTCTAGATGACATTAGTGTTTCATTGAGGCTACACATTGGGGAAGTAGAAAAATGAATCCTTGTACTAACATTATCAATAGATTTCACTACTATAGGAAGTATTAGATTTTATAAACATCATTATTTATGAGGTTAATTTTGACATAGGGGCTATGGTGGGATGTGAAAATCTAGAACATCTGAAGGTATTTTCCATCATTGTCTAACATGTGGGGACCTACACCTACTCCACATTGTAGGGGCAGGTCAGTAATTTATTTCCAGTATGGATGTTGTAATACCATAGAAAACTTGATCTGATAAGGTGGTCAAGGAAGAGGAATTAAAGCTTATGATTATTAGTTCCTACATAGAGGGATTCCTGAGAGTAGTTTGGATATAACTCATGTATGTTTAATGGGCCACCTATATTTTGTGAATCCTATTCTGAAGGTAAAATTAATGAGACCATATACTATTCAATTTAATAAATATGAGGCTAATAATTTAGTTTTATCATTATTTTAAAAAGGAACTTCTCAACCTTTTGTAGATAAAAAATTCTAGAAGGCTTGGGGCCTCACAATCGAACACTTATATGGTGTGATTATTCCTGATATCACATTTGGTATTTGATTTGAGAGTGGTCACTGATTTAATTCATTTCCCCTTTGTATACATGTATATCTATTCATATGGAATATTTCCATCCTTGATATGATTATTATTTAATTATTCATTAAAATGGATTGGTTAGTACCCTATCATGCCCATGTTGGCAGATATCATCAGAGCATGATGTTTACATCACCATAGTGTAGTATGAATTTGAATATGGGATAATGGGATGTTCATGAATCATGAGCTAGAACTCAGTATTAGAGGTAGTGTAGTGAAAAACATATATTTGTAGTCCGTTATTAGATGATCAGGTTATAAAACCCACTTATATTCCTCCTACATTGGATCATTTTATTGATTTTCCTGATGAATTTTCATGGATACCTTCAGTGTGAGATGTAAAATATTCAATCGAGCTATTATTGGTAAAATCACCAACGATCATTCCTCCTTACAAAATAGAACATATAGATATTATGAAATTCAATAATATGTTGTATGATATAGAGGATAATGTCATTATAGAACTAGAAATAATCCATACTGTTCAACATTATATTTAATAAGAAGGTGGGTTATACACATTGTAATTGTGTAAATTAAATTTAGTTGATCCTACATATGGTTATGTTCCAGTATTCCCTACCCAAAATATATAATAACTATGATCATCTCTAAGGACTGTGTCTACTTCCAATGATTGATTTGATGTTTTTATATCAAAAGATGTGTGTCAGTTCATCAAAATCACCTTAAACATGTTTCAGGAAGATGTACAGTGTTTACATGTACATGATCATGTGATTCAGTCTCATTAGGGGTATTTTTGTTTTCTTAGATCTGATGAATCTGTTTTTCAATGATTTTATAGATTCACTTTTTTTAATCTTCATTAATTAAATATTACTGTTTAAATGATCCAAATATTAACTTTACAACCACATTGGTATCTTTCTGAATGTATTGTGAGAATATCCTATTTATTCTATGCTCAGTAAATTCTAATTTTGTATAGAAAATTTCAACTTCTTAGGTCATATAATTATAGAGCTAGTAGATTCAAGAGAACCAGATATAGTGGGAGATGTTATTTCTTGTGATAATCCAATGAATGTGATTTATATTCGGAGTATCATTGAGTATCGAAATATTATATACAAATCATCTGTGATTTATCATGTATTACAATTCCACATAAGGGATTTGACTAAAAATGGTGTGAAATTTTACAATTAGAAGCTTGTGAAATAGAATTTCTAGAGTTGAAGGGATGATTTACATAAGCACTAATACTGGTATCACCATAGTCAATAAGGAAGCATAATATTTCTTTTTAGGTAGAAGGTATCAATATGGATGATTTTCTTATACAAGAATTACAATTTGTTGTGTGAGGTTATCATTTTTGTAGGCCCCTCAAGTGTAATTACCTGATTCATTAAATCAATCATTATTCATTATTTTTTGATATATGTTGTTGGAGATACTCTCTACTTCGATATCATTTTGTTGTATACACAGACCACAAAATTCACATGTAAATATTTATAAAGCATAATATAAATATCAAGAAGTTTTTATGTGTTCAGTACCTACAATTATATAATTTCAATCTTTCAAATATATTGGCAAGAGATATATGGTAGCTAGTGTTGGGGGATGAAATATCATGAAAGAAGTGGTTCACATGGGTTTAATAGTGTTTAAACTCATTGCTATTTTTCTATATAAGAAAATGGATGTTCAAGGGGATAATTTGTAGACTATCCTCACTACTATATATATGACTTGTATTATTATGTAATAGGTGAGAATGAGAAATATTTTTTATTCTAATGGAATTTCCCTAAGAGAATGTTTCTCAAATGATCATTTATCATCTTGTTGGATCATGGGTGTGGATGAGAGGTTCTACATTCATGGGAGTGCATGGGTTCCATAAAACATAAATTTCTAGATGATATAGGAATAACATTCCTTAGTATGGGTGGTAAATCCCGATGTCCCCAATTTGTATCAAGACATATGTTGCTTGTATTGGTGTCTTAGTTTTAATTGAGGGATTGATGGATTTATCATTCTTTTTTACACCTATAATCATGTAAACATCAAACATCAACAAAGAGTAGAACATTTTTTACAATTTCTATTCCCATGTGGTAATAGAATTATGTTTTTATATATTTTGAGACTTATTTACCTGTATCACATCATGGTATTGATATAGTGTGGGTATTTTTTCAATTAATTGATGAAGGTAACACACTTCTTACCTATGTGTGAGACATTCTATGTAGACCATCTAGGGTTGGATGTACATTGTGGAGGTTATGCATGTTCTTCTATCTCTTTATTGTATCACTTATGTAAGAAATTATCACTTTATGTACTATTTATGGAAAGGTTTGTAGAAGGACTTGGTTAGATTGTTGCTTCTACGGATAACCTATCACCCTCAGACAGTTTTACAGACAGGGAACATTATTTAGGTGATATATGGTATCATATGTGCATGTTTCCTTGACATTAGGTTGTTAATATGAAAAATAAACAACTATTGTTTAGTTATAATAAAATTATACATTTCAGGAAACCATAATGATGAATCCTTATGATGTTTTATATGATAGGAATTTCTGTCAAGCTCAATGATGAATAGAGGTAGGGGAGGAATATTTTATTGGACCACATCTTGTTTGGGATAATTTAGAGTATGATCAATTAATCATAAATTGCAAGATTACAAAAAAGTATACATAATAGTTATATGACAACTGACATCAGGAACCTCTCGTGTTTGAGGTTAGAGATCGGGTTTTATTCGGAGTCTCGCCTAGGATGGTCCAACAATGTATTCATTGACATTGTAATATTGTTCATAAATTTTTTAAAAAAATGAGATTTTTAAATTTATCAGACCAATGGATTACTAAAGCGATATTCCGTAGAGATATCGGTCTTCAGTAGATTTATTTCACATATCTCAGCTTTTCCAGCATTTTATAAACCCATCACATGTCTTCCATCCAATTGATGTTGAAATAAATATAAATTCTTCCTGAGAGGAGAATCTAGTTCTTGATTTAGATAATCATTTGATGACACCATGAGGTAGTCATTTCCATTGGGAAATTTTATATGGTATAAGTACAATGTACTTATAGATACTTAGTAGCGAGAAGATAACATATGAACTCAGTGGGTAAAACACTTTTATGATGATATCTCTTTCTCCCAATAATGATAACTCAATTACGAGTTTCATTATAGAGGGGGATGCATCAACCTGTCAATTCATGAATGTACCAATTCTAGTTCATAAGTTTAAATCATCTTATTAATCTTAATAAATATTCCCTATGGCCTATGGAAGTATCTAGGAGAATCATAGTATTTATTAGAGCCTATAGTTCCATACAATGGGAAATCATGGTATGTTTCATGGTTACTACATTTTTTGTAGTAATAGTGTATGGTAATAATGAGTTTAACATTCTGAGTGTCTAGGGCCCTGTAATTCTCCAATAATAGTGCAACCTGTTGTACCCCTCTCTCTTGGATTTTAATGATCACAATCACTCTCATCATGTTCTAACTTATTTTCAAGTTTGTTTGATGATAGGAAAAAGGTTGCCAAAGAGTTGGCCCAAGAAGACTGGAAAAAGGACTCTTTGAGTCCACCGGCCAACCGGTGGATTACCACCGGCCAGCCGGTGGTCTCTGGCAGAAGCAAAGCTCTCTGCCAGGTGCCACCGTTCAGCCGGTGCCTGACCACCGGCCAACCGGTGTCTGGACCACCGTCCAGCCGGTGGAACCAGACAGAGAGCTTGCTCTCTGTCTCGACCACCGGCCAACCGGTGTCTGGACCACCGGTCAGCCGGTAAGCAAAGTCAAACTAGCCGTTGGAGCTTGACCAGACTTGTCCACTTGACCCCCAACGGCTCCGAAAGCCCTCCAACAGCCATATTGAAGTATTTGGGGATATTTCTCCTATAAATAGACGAGGATGGATGCCGGGAACACCTACCGAAACATTGGAATGATATTTTGATCCCTTAAAGCTCTAACGACAAATCACAAAGGCTACTTGTGATCCACCTCCATCCTTGAAGCTTGGGCTGCCTCTACATCAACTACTCTCACACTCTTGGCGCTCAAGGCTTCCTCAAGTTTTTTGTAATCTATTTATTTCAATTGTTTAGTTATTCATTGGGTTTGTATTAAAACAAACCACCCTTTTCTTCCTCACTTTCATTTTGGGTTTCTTGCTACAACCATCATAAAAAAGCAAGCTGTACGAAGGTGATCTAGCCTACCTTAAAACGGCTAGTGGGTTTCTTGCTACAACCATTAAAAAGCAAGCTGACGTAAATCTCTCAACGGTTGAGTTGGGAGTGGAGACGTAGGATTTGGATTAAGCCGAACTCTGTTATCAAATTGTGTCTTGCTCCTGTTTATTTCCGTTGCATTTATAAATTGTTTTTAAATTGTTAATTAATTTTTAAAAAGGCAATTAACCCCCCCCCCCTCTTTCCATCACTCTCCGACCAACAATTGGTATCAAAGGGAGAGTTTCTGTAATACCTTAACCGGTTAAAAACTCAAAATCCATAGTGATGGCTTCTTCCTCACAAGCACCCGAAGGGTATTCAATGACTCGGGCTCCATTCTTTGATGGAACCGACTACAATTATTGGAAAACTCACATGATTACATTTCTTAGAAGTATTGGCTATCCTATATATAGAATTGTTTTGCAAGGCTATACTCTCTCTAGCAAAGATGAGTCTAAATGGACCCCCGAAGACATTGCTAATTTTGAGCTTGATGGCAAAGCCATGAATGCTCTTCATTGTGGGTTAGACCGTAATGAATTTAATCGTATTTCTACTTGAACCACTTCTCATGAAATTTGGAAGCTTTTGGAAGTGACCCATGAGGGCACTAACAAAGTTAAAGACACTATATTAGATATGTATCGTCAAGACTTTGAAAGTTTCACCATGAACCCACACGAATCTATTACGGAAATGTTTACTCGCTTCACTGATGTGTGTAATGGGAGAAAGTCTCTTGGAGATGATGTTTCTGCAGAGACGATGGTCAAGAAGATTCTTTGGGTCCTACCAAGCTCATGGGCTCCAAAGGTGACGGAAATCCAAGAAGAGAAAGATGTCAAGAAAATGTCGGTTGAAGAACTCATTGGATCACTTATGACCTATGAGATTACCATGAAGAGGCAAGCCGATAAAGAAGGTAACATCTTCAAGGAGAAAAAGAACATAGCATTCAAGGCAAAGCAAGAAAGCTCCTCCGATGATAGCGGATCCGAGATTGCTCAACTTGCAAGAAAAATGAGAAAGTTCATGATGAAAAAGAAGAATTTTCAAAGGGCACGAAAGGAAGAGCCAAAAGCAAAAAAAGATGTTACATGCTTTGAATGTGGAAAGAAAGGCCACATCAAACTGGAGTGCTCTCTTTTCAAGAAACGGTTAAAGGAAAAGAAAAACAAGAAGGCTTTCAAAGCATCAACATGGAGTGCAAGCGATGACTCCATGTCCTCAAGCGACTCAAGCGATGAAGGTGGAAAATGCCTAATGGAACATGATGAGGTATCTTCTTCCGACTCCTCTTCCTCATCCTCTTCTTTTAATAATGAAATGTCTTATGAAGATCTCCAAAATGCGAGAGATCAATTAGAGGAAGGTTTTCACGAACTTACCTCTAAATTTTTTGCCTTAGAAAAGAAACACAAAATTCTAATTTCTGAAAAAGATCAACTTCTCAAAAAGAATGAGGAACATGCCCTTAAGGTCCAAGATATTCCAAATGTTGATTCTTTGAATTCAACTATTAAAGATTTAAGGGAATCTCTTGCCAAGTTCACCCAAGGTGAACAAAATTTGACCAAATTGCTAGGTTCTCAACGTTTGGCTAGAACCACACATGGACTTGGCTTTAACAAGAAAGCCACCTCTTCTAGAGCACCCACTACTTTTGTAAGGGGGATCTCTCAAAATAAATTCTGTAATTATTGTAGAAAAACCAGACATATGATTTATGAATGCGATTGTAAAAATGCTAGATATGGCCGCCCCAAAATCATTACCTACTCAGATGAATATCTTAGGATGTATCCCTCTAGACAAGTATGGGTTCAAAAGTCTCTTTTGGCTAATCTTTCCGGACCCAAACTTATATGGGTACCAAAATCTATTCTTTCTTGATTTTGTAGGATAAACACCAAAGAAGTAGGCCTTCGAAAGGCTCGTGGTATCTCGACAGCGGATGCTCGAGGCACATGTGTGGCGATCCCTCCGAGTTCAACTCCCTTGAAGAATTCGATGGAGGATACGTCACCTTTGGTGACAATTCAAAAAGCAAGATCGTCGGAATAGGTACCATTCGTTTTGGTAGCACCTCCTTTATTAAAGATGTTTTATTTGTTAAAGGTTTAAAGCATAATTTAATTAGCATTAGTCAACTTTGTGATAGTGGTTTTTCGGTAAATTTTCAAAATGATTTATGCAATGTGTTTGATTTTCAAAACAAATTGATATTTTCTGCTTCCCGTTTTCAAAATGTTTACATTATTTATTTAAAGTCTTTAGCAAGCCAAAATGTTAAATGTTTAAGTGCTCTTGACAATGAGTCTTGGCTTTGGCATAGAAGGTTGGGGCATTGTAGCTCTCATTCACTTCTAAAGCTTAATAAGAACAAACTCATCCGTGACCTTCCTAAACTTAAGTTTAAGAAAGATTTGATTTGTGAACCATGCCAACTTGGAAAGCAACACAAATCTTCTTTCAAATCTAAGAAGGAAGTGTCCACTTCAAAATCTCTTGATCTCCTTCATCTTGATCTTTTTGGTCCTACCCCTGTAGCAAGTCTAGGTGGAAAATCCTATACCTTTGTCCTAGTAGATGACTTTTCTCGTTTCACTTGGGTTTTCTTTTTAGCTCATAAAAATGATGCATGTAGAACCTTTTTTAAATTCTCTAGGAAGGTAGAAAACGAAAAAGGATATAAAATTATCTCGCTCCGTAGTGACCATGGAGGTGAATTCGAGAACAAAGAATTCGATGAATTGTGTTCCTCTCAAGGATACAATCACACCTTCTCTGCCCCTAGGACTCCACAACAAAATGGAGTGGTTGAAAGGAGAAACCGAACTCTCCAAGAAATTGCTCGAACCCTCCTTAGTGAATTCAACCTCCCACAATATTTTTGGGCCGAGGCGGTAAACACTTCTTGTTACACTATCAATAGAGTCCTTGTAAGACCCCTTCTTAAGAAAACCCCCTATGAACTTTGGAAAGGAAAATTGCCCAAAGTTGGTTATTTTAAAGTGTTTGGTTGTAAATGCTTTATCCTTAACACAAAAGATAACCTAGGGAAATTTGATGCCAAATCCGATGAAGGTATTTTTCTTGGGTACTCCAACTCAAGCAAAGCCTATCGTGTCTTCAATAAACGTTCAAAAACCATCGAAGAATCATCTCATGTCAAATTTGATGAAACTCTTCCAAAACCTCACCCGGTCATTGAAGATGTTGAAGATAAGCTTGATAAGCTTCATTTGAATGATTCCTCTTCTCCTCCCAAGGAGGATGACCATCAAGAACCCTCTTCACCTTCTTCGCCTTCCACCTTGCCTAAGGTTTGGAAACCTTCTAGAGACCATCCTTTAGAAAATGTTATAGGTGATCTTCAAGCTGGTACTCGTACTAGAAGATCAATCCTCAACGAGGTTGAACATCAAGCCTTTCTTTCTCAACTAGAGCCTCAAACCATTAATGATGCCATTAATGATGAGAATTGGGTTCTTGCAATGCAAGAGGAACTAAATCAATTCCTTAGAAATGATGTTTGGACTCTTGTTGAAAGACCCAATGATCATCCAATTATTGGCACTAAATGGGTTTTCAGGAACAAACTTGATGATCAAGGAAATATAACCCGGAACAAGGCTCGCCTAGTAGCTAAGGGCTATAATCAAGAAGAAGGAATTGATTATGGTGAAACCTTTGCACCCGTCGCTAGATTGGAATCCATTAGGATCTTGTTGGCATTCGCCGCTCACTTAAATTTCAAACTTTTTCAAATGAATGTTAAAAGTGCTTTTTTAAATGGTTTTATTTCAGGAAAAATCTTTGTTGAACAACCCCCCGGTTTTGAAGATCCAAAATTTCCTAATCATGTATTTAAGTTAACCAAGGCTCTATATGGCTTAAAACAAGCCCCTCGGGCTTGGTATGAGCGGTTAACAAAATTTCTTTTAGAAAATGATTTTAAAATGGGTCAAGCCGATTGTACCCTATTTTTAAAACACACTTCAAAAGATCTTTTAATTGTCCAAATTTACGTTGATGACGTTATCTTTGGTTCAACCAAAGAATCTCTTTGTACTGATTTTTCAGATTTAATGAGAAAATAATTTGAAATGAATTTTATGGGGGAATTAAAATTTTTTCTTGGTTTTAAAATCTTTCAAAATTCAAATGGTATTTTTCTAAACTAAGGAAAATACACAAACGAACTTTTAAGTCGTTTTGGTATGGATCAAGTAAAGGAAATTAGTACCCCCATGAGTACTTCTTGTAAACTTACGTTAGATGAAGACGGGAAACCGGTGGATAACAAGCTTTATAGGAGTATGATCGGGAGTCTACTTTACCTAACTGCGACCCGTCCTGACATAATGTTCAGTGTTTGTCTTTGTGCTCATTTTCAAGCCAATCCCATAGAATCTCATTTTAAATCGGTAAAAAGAATTTTTAAGTATTTAAAAGGATCCAAAAACATTGGTTTGTTTTATCCCTCTAATACTTCTTTCGAACATTCGTCATATTCGGATGCTGATTTTGGCAGATGTCAATTAGATCGTAAGAGTACTAGTGGAACCTGTCATCTTCTAGGCAAGTCCCTTATTTCATGGAGTAGCAAAAAGAAAAACTGTGTTGCTCTTTCTACTGCCGAGGCCGAGTACGTAGTAGCTGGTAATTGTTGTGCCCAAATTATTTGGATGCACCACACTCTCTTGGATTATGGCCTTTCCTACGATCA
The DNA here is from genome assembly GCA_963277665.1 of Viscum album. Taxonomy (NCBI): domain Eukaryota; kingdom Viridiplantae; phylum Streptophyta; class Magnoliopsida; order Santalales; family Viscaceae; genus Viscum; species Viscum album. The sequence goes on along the minus strand of OY728133.1, from coordinate 142,171,169 downwards.
TGTCCCTATACGGTGTGACAACACTAGTTCCATTGGTATCTCTATGAATCCAATACAACATTCTAGGACTAAGAATATAGATTTAAGGAATCATTTCCTTCGTGACCATTTTCAAAAAGGGGATATCACTTTGGACTTCATTTCTACTGATTTCCAATTAGCTGATATTTTTACCAAACCGCTCCCGGTTGAACGTTTTGATTTTATTAAGGGGGAGTTAGGAATGATTCGTCAATGAGCACTATTAAATATTTGACTCAATTTGGATTGCTTATATTTCTCTTTAAGTAATTTAAACTCTTTCATTTTTATTTTATTTTAATTTTTTTTAATTTCAATACCACCGGTCAACCGGTGGTACATCACCGGTTAACTGGTGGTGTCGGGTTTTATTTTGTTGGGCCGGCCGGGGAAAGGGTTAAAATTTAATTTTAACCCTTCCCCTCCCTTTTCATTCTCTCCCTCTCGTGCGGCACCTCCAGACCAGCAGCCCCTTCTTGCCCTAACCTCCTCCTTGCTCTCTCAAGCTCCCTCTTCTCTCAATCTCTCTCTTTTTTCTTCCTTTTGCCATCATGGGTCCTCGATCTTCACGCAAGGGAAAGGGCATCGCTCAAGAGGCACCTCCTCCTCCTTCAATCCCTCAACTTCTGGACATTTGGCATGACAAAGTCATTCTGCCGGGTAGGGTAATTGATTATTCTTGGCTTTCTACTGCTCGACTCAAGCTTTTCTCAATCATTGAATATCAACACTGGCATTAGTTTTTTGAACCTCCTGAGAAGGATGTCATTTATCCCCTTCTTGTCAAAGAATTTTATGCTCACCTGACGTGGTCGGTCTCTGACGACGTCGATACCATTACCACCACTGCTCTTGGGCAACCCATCACTATCACTTCTTTGGAGATTTCCAGGATGCTCGGGGTTCCTCATGTTGGAACTCATGCATTTGCTCAGGGGGAGTTTCCTCGGGACCCTGAATTTGATCTTGCTGTCGCTCTTGAGCATCTCACAGGGCAGCCCACCGATCCCATTGTCAAGCTCTCCCAGCTCACCCCAAACCATCGCATCATTGAGCGCCTCATTCAGACCACTCTTGCACCCCGTATCGGTGATCACGATACGGTGAAATTTATTGATATTTATCTTCTTTCTTATATCACCAGAGGCGTTCATTTCAATCTGGTCCAGTTCCTGTTCCGGGCCATGTCTTATGTGGCTGAGCACCCGCGCCGGTCCAAAACTCTACCTCACGGGCGCTTGTTGACCAAAATATTTACCTTCCTTGATATCCCTCTCCGTGCTACCTCCTTCGAGCAGCCAAAGAAGGATAGCATCATCAATTTTATGATGGTGCAACGGATGAACATTCGTTGGCATCCTTGGCGTCAGGAGTGGATTACTGACAAGGAGGGCCTTCTCAAGGCTTACTCCCCTCAGACACATTCACACCCTCCTACCCATTCCATGCCTCATGCCATTGCTGCTGCCTATCCTCTTTCAGATAGTGAGGACAGTGGTGATGATGATGAGGAAGGGAGCGGTGACGACGAGGGTGAGGCTGCTGCTGCTGCTGATGAGGGAGATGGAGCGGGTGATGATGCACCGGAGCCTGCTGAGGCTGTGCCCCCTCCCGCTGATTCTGGCGGCTTGTCGGGGACGGCTGATCAGTTCCTTCGCTTCCAGGATCAGATTGAGACCCGGCTCGACCTACAGTTTTCTTACATCAGCTCTCAGTTTGATCAGCTCCACTCTCGGATTGATTCTCTAGATCGTCGCTTTGAGGCAGTCCAGGCTCCTCCGGCTCCTCCGACCTTCAGGCGCCGCCGTCACTCTCGGCCCTCTAGGAGTGAATAGAGCCGTTCTTGTTTTTTGGCTTGTCTTTTTTTTTGTATTTTGAACTTTCTATGTAACGTTTCAACTTTTATAAAATTCAAGTTATCTTATCTATCCATCCTTATTGTCATTGCTTACCTCTTTTTTATTGCTTTTCTAACTTTCTTTCATACTTTTCCTCCTATTTTGATAATCCCAAAGGGGGAGAAAAACTCTCTATTGCATAGTTACTTACTTCATTTAATTAAGTGATCTTTTGAAAAGTTCAATTTTAAGTCATTTCATTCATCAAAATCTATTTTTTAAATGGTTAAGTTATTGATTTAAGTTGTTTCTTTTAAATGACCTATGATTACAATTTCAAAATGAACCATTCTCTTTATTTCAATCCTTTCAAAATTAATATCATACATCTATGAATTTCTTTTATTAAAATGATCTCTAAATTTTTCCATGTCCAAGTTTCTTATTTCTTTTTACTTGGAATATCCTTTTTTTAAAAGCTTTCTCATTTGTGATTGTGATCATCAAAATAGGGGGAGATTATTGTACCCCTCTCTCTTGGATTTTAATGATCACAATCACTCTCATCGTGTTCTAACTTGTTTTCAAGTTTGTTTGATGATAGGAAAAAGGTTGCCAAAGAGTTGGCCCAAGAAGACTGGAAAAAGGACTCTTTGAGTCCACCGGCCAACCGGTGGATTACCACCGGCCAGCTGGTGGTCTTTGGCAGAAGAAAAGCTCTCTGCCAGGTGCCACCGGTCAGCCGGTGCCTGACCACCGACCAGCCGGTGGAACCATACAGTAGGCTTTGCCTACTGCCAGGTGCCACCGGCCAACCGGTGTCTGGACCACCGGCCAGCCGGTGGAACCAGACAGAGAGCTTGCTCTCTGTCTCGACCACCAGCCGACCGGTGTCTGGACCACCGGCCAGCCGGTGGCTCAGCACCGGTCCGCCGGTGGAGCCTGGACAGAAGGATCTTGCTTCTGTCTGGAGCACCGGCCAGCCGGTGGCCAAGCACCGGTCAGCCGGTAAGCAAAGTCAAACTAGCCGTTGGAGCTTGACCAGACTTGTCCACTTGACCCCCAACGGCTCCGAAAGCCCTCCAACGGCCATATGGAAGTATTTGGGGATATTTCTCCTATAAATAGACGAGGATGGATGCCGGGAACACCTACCGAAACATTGGAATGATATTTTGATCCCTTAAAGCTCTAATGACAAATCACAAAGGCTACTTGTGATCCACCTCCATCCTTGAAGCTTGGGCTGCCTCTACATCAACTACTCTCACACTCTTGGCGCTCAAGGCTTCCTCAAGTTTGTTGTAATCTATTTATTTCAATATTATAGTTATTCATTGGGTTTGTATTAAAACAAACCACCACTTTCTTCCTCACTTTCATTTTGGGTTTCTTGCTACAACCATCATAAAAAAGAAAGATGTACGAAGGTGATCTAGCCTACCTTAAAACGGCTAGTGGGTTTCTTGCTACAACCATTAAAAAGAAAGCTGAAGTAAATCTCTCAACGGTTGAGTTGGGAGCGGAGACGTAGGCTTTGGTTTAATCCGAAATCCGTTATCAAATTTTGTCTTGCTCCTGTTTATTTCCGCTGCATTTATAAATTGTTTTTAAATTGTTAATTAATTTTTAAAAAGGCAATTCACCCCCCCCCCCTCTTGCCATCACTCTCCGACCAACACAACCATATGTGAATTATTGTTTAGATCTATATTTGATTGGATGATACTATATTAGTGCATGATTTAGACACAATTAGGGGAACTGTGTTCCTTAAGCATGTGGGGTCCCTTTTTAGATTTTGATATGAACATAGTTTGCACATGGTTTTCCATAACCCCGCACCCCTAGTTTAGTGGTGAGATAAAAAAAATACGATTCATTAAACATATTACCTTAGTTATTCTTTATTATTCCAAAATTTAGAGGATGCCTCACCTTCTTTTATATCATGGTGTTTTTTAAATATTATTTCAGGATTTATGACATATTGTATATTCAGAATCTATATCAAAAATTTTTGTATGAAAAATTTAGATATCAGTAAGTTGTATATTCCACTTGATATCTATTACAGTTTATCTAATAATACTAAGTGCTTTTTATGATTGAGATCATTCACCCTATTTTCCTCATGTTGGACCATTTTGATTTTTTATATCCATTCTACATTGAATGTAAGACCAATTTTGGATAAGGATTTGTCCAAGTGCCTATGGAAGTGCACAAGAGCCTCACCCCAGTTGGTGAGGACTCGCTAGGTCCATCCAAGCGACCCGAGATTGGGTGGAGGCATATTTCTGGGACTGTAGCATCACTGTAGTAGTACTATAGAAAGCACTATAGCAGGTACTATTCGGTGCTGTAGCAGTCAGAACTATTCATTCATCTGGGCCTTCGGGCCACCGGTTTGGTCCTAGAGTCATGCAAGGCTTTCAGGACACCCAAGGCCTTTGGGCCAGTTGATTCTCAAGGCCTTCAGGCCACCATAAGTCCTTAAGGCCACCCAAAGGCCTTCGGGTCACATGAATGTAGGCCCCATACAAACTAAAAAAACGGGGCAGCCCTAGAAGAGGATTCATAGTAGGTGCACTCACCAAAGAAGAGCCAAATGGATTGTCAGAATGAGAGGGTATGGCTATGCCATCGGTTCCAGACTGTGTTTGCATGGGAATCCTAGCTCAATAGTCATGGAAAGGTGGAGAGCTACTATCAAAATGCAGATTCAGTGGAGGGGAAGTACCGTGTAGATAGGCTGGTAGAATTCCCTAAGACCTCTGGGTCATGTAATATCCTAAGATTACGGTCCTTGTAATCTCTAAGACGACATGCCTTGTAAGGGTTCCCCCTCATTACATGAATTGGGGGTTATCAAAAATCAATAAAAATGAAGGCCTTCGGTCCATTCAGGCTTATGGAAGTAGTTATATTTGTTTGTATTAAATGTGGTGATTTTTCAATATAAGTTCTGTTGGCTGGTTGTCGGCCATTGTAACACATTACCTTGAAATAATTTTGTTGAATATAAATTGATATTCTCATATTGTAATAATCTGGAGGAACATTATTATGTATTTAAATTTTTTTAAACATTAACATGCACACCCCATTGTTGTACAATCTTGAAATATAATTTTCTACATAATTTATTTAATGAATAGAACGCATTATAAGTGTTTATCCTAGATTTTATGGGGATTTTCCCACTCTTATACATGATTTGTTAGTTTCGAAAGAGCATCCTATGTGCATGGATTATAATGAATTGAAATTTTCTTTCCATGCATAATAAAATGTATTTCATAATTCAAATGGATTTATTTTAGTGATTTTCTTATATTTAATTAATTAATTACCCTAATCGAATAAATTCTAATGGATGGTAATGCTGTATATATTGATCCATGCATATTATATGGACTTAATGAACTGTCATATCCCATTTTTCATATAGGCTTGATGATTATTATAATAAATCAGTAGTACAATATGGTATTACTATTATTATGATTACACCATTGAAATTTTCATTGGAATGATGGTTATGAAATTTAATGAACATTATGATTCACCCACACTTAAATAATGTTTCTATCATGACATATGTAACACCCCAAGAGTTCACGGTACATTTCCATTTAATAATTAAGTAGCTTGCGATGTAGGAAACTTGGAGTTTTAACCCACCACGACCAATCAAACTAGCTATTATGAATTTTAATACCCAGTTATTGAAATTTTTATATATTTTATATTATAAACTGGATTTCATTTTTGAATTTGGAATATCAAAATTAACTTAAGGTGACTTTTTTTATTTTTCTAAAAAAAATAATTTTTTTAGGAATAGTCATAAACATTGGGTTATTGTTTTAAACTGACTATTTGTTTAAGTAATTAATTATATTGTTTTAATTTATTTTAGGTCAAAATACATACATAATACTTATATATGTTCAATTTATTTCATATGAGTAATTTTATAATATGTTTAGAGAAATAAAATTTTATTTAACTTTTTACCTTCTTTTACCCATCATATTGGAGCATTTGCAAATTTGCATAAAACATAATTTTACCACTTAAGTGAGATGAATGTTAAAATTCCAAGAGGCAAGATTGACGTAATTAAGAAAATTTTGGTTCAATAAGACGAAAATAATATTTGCTGAATATTATATTTTTCCTTTTATTTACCATGCCTAAAAGTAAATAGGGTAATTAAGGGTACAAATTATATGAAAACAAATGTAACACATATCTTTATTCTATTGGATAACTGTAATTCAACCACAAAAAAACATATGAATAAAATATTATCCTCTCTGTTCCACATGAATTATATTAGGACATTTATTATTTTGTTATTTAAAGAAGATTTTAAATAGAAAATTCAAGGTTTAATAACAAAGCCATTTCTAATTTATGGTTACACAAAATATATATTCTACTATAAATATTCATTAGGAAGATAAAAATATTTCCAACATAATGATATTTTATTTACAATTTTTTATACATTATATAATTTAACCTATTTATGAAACAATGATGATATAATAATTACCATAATAATGAAATATTAAAATAATTGATATTATAAATATCCAAATAAATAAAATTGATACATCTGATGAATTATAATAATTTTATAAGTTAATATGACATGTTAGGTTAGATTAAATAATTTTTATTCGAATTTACAAAGTTTTATGGCTTTTAAAAAAATTAAATACTATATAATGTCGAAATTGACAAAATTGAGTTTTTTACAGAAATTACAATATTATTAATTGATATAATATTCCTAAAAATATATAGTTCGGAAAAACGATAGATATAAAGTTATATATATTAATACGGAACCACTTTTGTTTCTCATGACTTGTTATAGTATGTTTATTAAACATATAATTTAAAAATACAAAGAGACATGGTAAATGTAGAACTACTTAACAAAGAGTTGAATATAAAATATTTGGTTTATATGGTGACATAAACTCGTCTAAAAACTAATGGTTGTGAGGTTTTAGACCCAAAACCACATTATCCTTGAAATAAATCATTTTGGAGACATTAAAAACCGAAAAATAGTTTTTTATAAAATAATATTTAAAGCTCTTCCAAATGTGACCATCACCTCTCTTATAAAAGGTTTCTTCCCATTCTCTTAAATTCACACTTCCAAATCCATTTGACTTGGATAAACCCTACCCAAATATCCTCTCAACTATACTACCTTCATAGTAGATGCATTACTTTTATCATAAATCCAACCAATGGATCCCTTTTGATCAACTTAAAATAAAACACCCTAATAATATGTAATAATTTCACCACCCTCTATCATGTTCTTTTCTTATTCCACTTATTATTTAATTGTTGTTAACATAAAAAAATAACTCCAAAAACATCTACATATTTTGATGTTATTATAAATATTTTACAACAATATTCATTATTCTATCCATCCTATAAATGAAAAAGTTTCCATATATATGTACGTACGGCTTACCATCTCTACCTTGGGGACTGATTTGTTATTCAAACACTCTATTATTTGAATGGGTATAATAATGAGTCTAACTAATATAAATAATAAATATAGCATGTTAATGATTATGTATATATATTAAACCATCCAATTACATATGATTTCACCATCAATATAATGATATTGTCACTCGTGCGTATGTACGAATTACAGTGTCAATAAACCTGAGGAGATTAATTCCCATTGTAATAATTAATGAATTAATTTCATCTTATGATTAAAAATAATGTTTATGAACATTATATAATTTGTTATACGAATCAAATACATCATATTCATAAAAAACAGGGCTTACATAACCAAGCATATAATGGAAAATGTATCAGTTAACACCTGAAATGATGATAGTATTGAAATATTATTAACAATGAAATACTATTGGATCATATATGATATCATATTTATGAATATAGTTCTGGTATAATTTAATAAAAAAAATTACAACTATTTTATAGGAGGTTAACATACCATTTACTAAGAAAAAGTCTAATCTAAGGGATAATTCTACAATCTCTTTACTTGTTTGAGGTTTTTAATACATAAGTTTCTATATGGACCTCTTCATCATCCACATTCTTGTTTTGTTAAAAATGTAATTCAATTTGTTTAATATATTCTATACTATAGGATAATTTCATTTTTACCCTTATTTAAACATATATGTTTTGAAAGGAATCTTTCTGTCGTCTTCAAAATGTGTTACATTATGACCTTCTTGACACAATTAAGGTAAGAATGTCTTTTTTTATCTTATATGGTGGATGCTGTTATTTTCCTCCGTCATCACATCGTCGAAGATTCCCATACACGCATATAATTATATTTTCAAAATAAATGTTTTCTTTTATAATTATATTAATTTTAAATGATTTAAAAATTTAAATATATATTTCTCTAAAAAAAGCTTAGAATTCGTCTATGTCAACATCAATTGATGGATTTTAAGCTTGTTTGAAGTTGATTTATTATGGAAAAAATCTTCAATATTGAATTGAATGTTATGTGATATTTATTACTATAGATGTGATTGTTTTACATCATTCATGATTTAGGGATAATGTATTGACATTTCATATGATATTTTTAATACTAATTTTTATTCTATGTTTACACTTTTTCATATAATGAATGCAATGGACTTAGTATGTCACGGGTGGTGCCTGATATAGCTCATTGATGAATCAATAGGTATCATGAAAAAAACTACTATCAGGTCAAAAGGCCTTGAAAAAATATTTTTAGTAGTTTTGGAACAAGGCCTTGACTATGTGGTTATGATGTCTGGTATTATTCATTCCAACATTATGATATTGGTTATTGATATTTCATTTTATTATTCGACTAGTAGAATATCCATGTGAATATGTAAATGAAATTATTTGATTTATCTTTCCCATATTATGATGATGTTTAATTTTAAAAAGCTTTTGTTTTAGTCCTATACATTTCCTTAAAAGTTTATGCTTATTCTTAAATGTTTCTACTATATTGTTATCATTACTGGGAATCTGAGCTCACTGCATTCTTTGTTTTATTTTCCTAGGATGCGAGGAGGTATATTATGACCGACCTATTGGGTTAGTCTAACAGATGAATTTGGTCAATGGAGACAATGTTTTTTTCATTTTATAATGTAATTTTAAACATATGAAGGTAAATAGTACTTCATAGGCTACTAAACTGGTCGGTATTTCAGGATTGTGATCCCTTGTGTTCATGCCAATGTGATATAATAATTCACATAATCTAGGTAACTGGGGTAGAGGAGTTATAGTTGGTATCAGAGGAGGTTTAGTAAAATCGTTGAAAACTAGATTTAGAGAAACATATAATAGAGAACGTTACCCTAAGATACACATTTAGGATTGGTATAGAAGATATTCCTAGTGTTTTGGTAATATATAGAATTTTTTATTTTCCAACAAATACAACCCTGTCTGGATACAATAAGGTATAAGAGGCTCTAAAAGAACATTATCAAGGAGTGAAAACTCTGACAAGGAGTTTCAGGCATGACTCGGGGTATCCCGGTACACGACAATGGGCCTTGTTGCACTCTTGGTTATAACACTCCCAGAGTATATGCTTAGGATAATTAAAAAATTATATAAAAACCATTATGAAGAATTGATGAGTATATATCTTCTCAAAGAAAACTTTTATTATGATTATGAATTATATCCATAAATTGTTCAATTTATGTAAAGTGTTTTCCAAGTTTTTAATTACACATTTCAATTCATAAACTAATCTATTGTATGCCATTATTTAGAAATGGAACCTAGTGGAAGGAATGGAAACTGTATCAACGCATGTATTATATGAAGGTATTTCCCAAATATTCAATATAATTATAGTTGAGATGATGATGCAACTGGTGCTGATCAGCTTATCAACATAACGGGACAACTCACTCGCGTTTTGAATAATAACCTTACCCATACAGAGAAACCCGATCCACAATGCAGAGGATCAACATTAGACTGCTTCATGAGCCAACAACCACATAGAATAAATGGGATTAAAAATCCATTTGTTGATGAGAAATGGATATGTTACTTAGATAAAATATTTCATACTTTGGGGAGTTAGAAAATGGAAAATGCTTTCATGGTAGTTTATCACCTCACGATAGATGAAGATCAATGGTGGTAATTTATCCAAAATACAAAGGAAGATGAAGAAGTATCAAACATGGAATGGAGGGAGAAAATAGATTTTCTTAGAAAAATACTTTCTTCATGAACATCGAGTAGATATTGAAAGAAACATTCTGATATTGTGAAAAATGAGGATGAGAATGTCGCAAAGCATGATATTTACTTTAAAAGTTTATCAAGGCATGTAACAGATTATATATTTAACCCATGAAGTATGACTGATTGATTATTTAATGGTATAAACCCATTTCTCTTTCAAAAATTACAGTCACAATCCTTCTTATCATATGGAGATATTGTTTTATTCACTATCTAGATAGAAAAGTAATTCCCTATGACATATGACTTTAAAAAAAGCATTGATGAAGAGATTTGATGATCACTCTTGAAATCGATATAAGGGGAAGAAAGGAAAAGTTGAATATCTATCATGTGGTAAATGTGAGATGAATCCCCCTGGTACATGACTGATGGGAATGGGAGTCTATTACAAGTGTGGTGAAATAGGACACCCATCTCGGGATTGCAAGGGAATGAAATAGGATAACAATGTTGAAACATACAATTGTATACAAAGGGTATATTATGAAAATTAATTTCTATTGGTCCATTGGAACTAACATAAAAAAGGCCATCATAGAATGGAAAAGAATATGATATCACTACTACTAAGGTTGAAGCTCCAAAAGTTGTGGTAGAGGGTAATTAAGTGATTTAGTCAAGTTTAACCAATGTGTTATTTTATTCTGGATCATCGCAATGTTTCATATATTTCATGTTTACTATGAAAATTATATATTTTCAATTTTAAATTACAAGGGGGTTATCTTTCAATGCTCATAAGGGATGTATCGTTGCAATAATTTTTTTTGAATCAGTTCCCATTTGGTCATATAAATATTTTTATCTATTTATCTCATCGTCATTCCCATGATTTAATTTTATATAATACTTATAATGGATTGGATCTCAGGCCCGGATATGGAAATTTATTTTAAGAATAAGAAGGTTACAATTTTCTATGATGTTAAGGATTACTATATCTTTAGAGAATAAACATCACCAGCTAATTATTTTCTATATCCACCCCCAGTAGCTCTACTAAATTCAATTATAGGGGGGATCATAATGAAATAATTATGGGTGAGGAAAATAATGTTCGAATAGAGGGCGTACCTAATATTTATGAATATCATGATGTGTTTCCAACAGATTTCCCTGGACATCCTCCAGAATGAGAAATTGAGTTTTCCATTGATTTAATTCCTAGTTCAAGGCTCCTATCGAGGACCCCATATAAAATGGATTCTATGAAATTAGTGTTACTATGGAAACAACAATAGGAACTGAGTAATAATGAAATTATTTGCCATAGTGTTTCTCCATGGGGATCCCTTGTCCATTTTGTTATGATGAAAGACATGATATATGAGGTTGTGTATTGAATACAATTAGATCAATGCAATAAAAATAAAGAACAAGTATCCCCTACCTCAAATTGATAATTTTTTTCTACTATCTTCATTGAGTTCAATATTTTTAAAATCTTGACCTTCAATCTGGATATCATCAGTTATGTTTGAAGATGGAAGACATTCCGAAAATAGCATTTCCAACATAGTACTCACATTATGAGTTTATTGTAATGCCTTTTGGATAGACTAATGCACCCTCTATCATTATGGATTCAAATAGTAGATTTTTTATGGAATATCTTGATGATTTTTTAGCGGTATTTATTGATGACATAATGTTATACTAAAAAATCTACAAAGATCAGAAAAATAACTTACACACTATTCTAAAAACCCTTAAAAGAAATCAATTGTATGGGAATTTTAGCAAGTGTGAATTATGGATTCTATAGATTTATTTTCGTGGCATTGATGTCTTTATAGATGGAATCTCTATTGATCCTTCAAAGACCAAGGAAATCATATAATGGCCAGCACCAATGAGTATAACTGAGGTACGTAATTTTATTGGTTTAGAATGTTATTATTGGATTTTCAACCTGAAATTTTCACTTTTGGATAACCCATTAACCAAGATCACATGTAAAGGGGTTAAATCTGTTTGGACAGAAGATTAAATTTTTTTGAAGAACTGAAGAGAAGATTATTCAATGATCTTTTATAGACTCTACCACCAGGGAATGATGGGTTTGTTAAATATATTGATGCTTAAATGAAAGGACATGGTTGTGTCCATATGCATAATGATAGAGTTTTTGTCTATGCCACATGATACCTATAAGTAAATGAGAAAAACCATACCACTCATGACCATGAGTTAGAATCTGTAATCATTTCTCTGAAGATATTGATACAATATCACTATGGTGAAAAATGGAATAATTTTACTAATCTCAAGAGTGTGAAGTATATATTTTCTCACAAAAAAAATCAACATGAGGAAATGAAGATGGATTGAACTACTCAATGATTATTATTTCACAATACACTACCACCCGGGGAAGGAAAACAAGGTGGAAGATACTTTGAGAATAAATGATCATGGTGTTTTGAACAAGATGAGAAGTGAATGGGATCCTATTTTCATTGATCTAGTAGAGTTGAATATAAGAATAACCATAGAAGATGATACATCAAGACGTTTTCAAATGGTTTCCAAACCATCATTACTATAAATAATAAAAAGTTATTAGACTAATGATGAGGGGTTTCAAAAGAAGATTAAAGATGTAAATTACTGGAGATTGAGTGAATTTGTATATGAAGATGGGCTTTTGAAATCTGGGAATAGTCTTTCTGTTCATGATATACTAGATCTCAAAATGGAATTTCTGGGTGATTCTCTTAGCTCAAATTTCACTATACACCCTGTGAGCAGCAAGATGTATTGAGATTTGATAGAACATTTTTGTTTGGAAAACATGAAGAGTGAGATTTCTGATTTTGTGTCAAGATGTATGGTTTCTCAACTATTAAAAGCTTGAAGGAAACCACCAATAAGAGTCATGCAGCCTATTCATATACCTGAGTAGAAATGGGATAATAATACGATGAAATTTATCATATGAATACCAAATACTCCTAGAAGGAATGATGAAATATGGGTCATCATTGATCATCATACAATGTTAGAAAATTTTGTTCTATAAGAGAAGATTTACCACTTGATCATCTATCAAGAAAATATATTAATGATTTTATAAGACACCATTGCATACCCCTATCGATTGTTTCTGAACAAGATGATTTTTTAACATCAAGATTTTGGGAAAGTATTAAGAAGGCCTTGGAGATACTGAAAATCATTTGAGGACTGCCTACCACCCTCAAACTAATGGATAGTCAGAATGGACTATTCAACCCTTATAAGAAATGTTGAGAATGTACTCAGATAACTTTCATTGTATGTGGGATCAATATTTACCTCTAGTAGAATTTTCCAATAAAAATAGCTTCCATTAATGTATTCATATGGAACCATATGAAGTGTTATATGGAAAGAGATGTTGCACACAAACTAGTTGGGATTATTTTTGTGAAAGAAAACTAGTATCCCTAGAACTTGTTGGTGAAACAATGAAAAAGGTAAAAATTATTCAAACCCACATCAATGTAACTCAATGTAGGAATAAGATCTAAGACAATAATCAGAGGAAGGATTTGGAATTTCAAGTAGGAGATCATGTTTTCAATATTATTTCTCCATGGAAGAGTGTTATACTTTTCGGTTAGATGGGTAAATTGAGTCCCGGGTAAATTAGACCTTTATATATTCTAGAATGAATTGGAGTTGTGGCTTATCGTTTGTAAATGACTCCATGTCTCTCTAATGTTCTTGATGTGTTCCACGTATCACTATTGAGAGAATATATGCCCAACCCAACGCATGTACTCAGCTATGATGCAATTGAACTGTAAGCTAATCTATCTTATTGTGAAGGGAATGTCGATATTTATGATACCAGAGAACAAGTGATCAAAATCTAGATGAATTGTCTGGTAAATGTTCTATGGAAAAACCATAAGATGGAAGAGGCAACATGGGAACCAGAGGAACAGATGATAAATAACCACCTGAAACTTTTTATTCATTATTATTAAATAAATTTTGAGGATGAAATTATTTTAAGAAGGGGGGAATGTTACACCCCATGGTTCCATGGTATGTTTTCTTTTGAATAATGCAGTGGCTTGTGTTGTACCCAACATGGAGTTTTAACAAACCACGACCAATCAAACTATCTGTTATGAATAGTAATACCCACTTTTGGAAATTTTATAATTTTATTCTTCAAAATGGACTTCATTTTTGGATTCATAATATCAAAATTATCTTAGGGTTATATTTTGATATTTTTCTGAAAACTTTAAATTTTTGATAAATAGTGAAAATCATATCATTATTGATTAAATCCGACTTTTTATTTATGTAATAAGTTACATTATTTATATTTATTTTAGGTAAATATATATATATATATATATTACCTATATATGTTCAATGTAATTCATTGGAATCATTTTATAATAAGTTTAGATATATAAAAATTTATTGTAATTTTTATAGTCTTTTACCCACCTTCTAGGAGTGTTTAAATATTTTCATAAAACATAATTTTACTACTTCTATGAGTCGAATTTCAAAAACCCTAGAGACATGATTGAAATCATTATGTAATATGTGGTTCAATAAGATGAAAATATTTTTTTGTGAATTGTAACTTTTGAATTTTATTTACCACGGTTGAATGTAAATTGGGTATTGAAGGGTAAAAATGATATTATAATTACCCTTACACATGTCCTAATTCTATTGGATAAGTGTAATTCTACCAAGAACAACATTACGAATAAATTATGATCCTCCTTTTCCAACATGTATTAGATTAATAGATTTATTATTATTTTATTAAAGGAATTGTTAAAAGAGTTAAATTCAATGTTTAATAAATAAACCATTTTTAATATATAGTTACACACAATATAAATTAGACTATAAATATTAATTAAAATTATAATAACATATTCTACATAGTTATATTTTATTCATAATTTTTTGACATTATATATTTTAATTTATTTATGACACAATGATGACGCAGTAGTTATCTTATCAATGATATTTTAAAATAATTGATATTATAAATATCCAAATAATTGTAAATTTAGAGTTATAAATAATTAAAAAAAATTTCTAGGTTTATATGACATGTTAGGGTTGTTTAAATAAATTTTATTCAATTTGATAACTTTTTTATGTATTTAAAAAATTAAAATACTAAATAGTGTCAAAATTTACATAATTGAGTTTTTCAAACAAATACTATATTATGAATTGATATAATATTCAAAAACAACTACTATTTTTTCAAATGACATAGATAAGGTTATATATATTAATACTGATACACTTGGAGTTCCCTTGACTTTTTATAGTATGTTTATTAACCATATAATATAAAAATACAAAGAGTAATTGTAAATATCAATCTATTTAACTAACAATTTAATCTAAATGATAAGGTTAATATTGTAACATAAACCTATCTAAAACATATTATATTATTTATTTTCAACCAATACCTACCTTATCCTTGAAATAATTCATTTTCGATCCATTATAAAACGAATATTATTTTATTATAAAATAATTTTTCAAGGTTTTCTTAAAGTGACACACACCGTTCTTATAAGAAGATACTTCTGCATCTATTAATTTCACACCTCCAGAGAAATTTTTCTCAGCCAACCCTGCCCCAATTATCCATTAAACTATCCTATTTTTAAACTATAGGCCTTACATTGATCTTAAATCCAACCTAGGGATCCCATTTGATCTACTCAAATAAAAATACCCGAAGAAGAGGTAATAATTTCACCACCCTCTTTCAGGTTCTTTTCTTCTTCCACTTCCACTTTAATTGTTGTTTCCATACCAAAATAATATCTAAAATACCTTATACATAATTTTATGTTATTATAAATATGTTCTTAACATATTCGTTATTCTAGAAATCCTATAAATGATAATGTCATCATACATCCGTATATACGGCTTACCGTCTCCACGCCATGGTGTAGGTTGTTATTCAATCACTTTATTATTTGGACGGGTATAATAATGAGTATAAATAATGTAAATAACAAATATAATATGTTAATTATTCTATATATATGATATAATATCCCACTTCATACATTTTCGCCATCAATATAATGATATTGTCGCTCGTTCATACGTACGAATTACCGTCTCCACGAACGTGATGATATTAATTCCCCATTTTGATCATTAAAGACTAATTTCATTTTCTAATTACAAATAAATTTTAGGAACATAATATCATTCTATATATGAATAAAATACATCATATTCATAATAAACATGACTTACATAACCAATCATATATAATAAATGAATCAGTTAACACTTGAAACGATGATTCTAATAAAAAATCATTATCAATGAAATATTATAGAATCATATGAGATATAATATTTATTTATATAGTTCATGTATAATTTAAAAACAATGTTTTAACTATTATATAGAAGGTTAAAATACCATGGACTAAGGAAATGTAAAAGTTAACAGTTAGTTCTACAATCTCATTACTAATATGATCTTGTTAATACATAAGTATCTACTGGGACCTCTTTATCATCTACATATGTGTTTTCATAAAAATATAATTCAAATTTTTTTTCAATTTACTAGACCATGTGTTAATGTAATTTACACCCTTATTTGACCATATATGTTTTGATTGGAATCATTCCATAATTTTCAAAACAGTGTACTTTATAACCTTCTTGACAAAGATAAGTTAAGAAAGAATTTTTTTTATCTTATACGGCGGGAGCATAAATTTTTTTCCATTACAACATCATCGAAGAATCCCATAAAAGCGTGTAAACATGTTTTCAAAATAAATGTTTTCTTTTATAATTAAATTACTTTTAAATGATTTTAAAATAGACAAAGATATTTCTCCACAAAAAGGTTTAATATCAAATATGTCAACATTATATGATGGATTTTAAGCAAGTTTGAAGTTGATATATTATGATAAAAATCTTCCATATGGTATTGATGGATTAATGATAAGTTTGACAGCGGTTTTGTTATTTTTACACCATTATTGGTTTATGGATAATTTATTGACATTTCGTATGCTAGTTTTAATACGAATGTGTATGTTGTGTTTAATATTTTTCATATGAAGAATGCATTGGACATAGGAAGTGACAGGTGGAGCCTGCTATAGCTCTTAAATGCATCATTAGGTCTCACGAGACAAACTAGTATCTTGGAACAAGGCCTTGACAAGATATTTTTTTTAGTCTTCTCACAACACCTTGATAATTTGGTTATGAATTCTAACATTATGCATTCCAACATTATGAAATAGGCAATTTATATTACATGTCATTATTCGTCTACAAGAATATCAATGCGAATATGTAAATAGAATTATATGATTTATCATTGCCATTTTATGTTGATGTTTATGATTAAAAGGCTTGTGTTTTAGTCTTATACATTGCCTTAATTGTTTATACTTATTTATTAATGTTTTATCTATATTGTTATCCTTACTGAGCATCTGAGCACACCCCATTCAATGATTTATTCTTACTATGATGTGAAACATATATTATGACTTACCAACATGGATAGTATAATGGATGAATGTGGTTAGTAATGAAAATATTGTGGTTGGTTATCATTTTATAATGTAATGTAAAACTTATGAATGTATATAGAAATTCAATGGCTATTAAACTAACCAATCTTTTCATATTTTGATCCCTTGTGATCATGAAAATGTTGTGTAACAATGCACCGACTCTGGGTAATTGGGGTCGAGGCGTAACGAAATATCTCATTATTATACAATCATGTTGATTATGTGAATTACGTTTCATGTTCCATGCTTAGTTTGTTAGTAATGAGGTCACACCCCACCTATCACAAATGTTTATCAGGATGACTAACATTATAATACCCAGAAGTTCAATGATTTAAAAAAATGGGATTATGTTGAGACCAATCACTTAGACTACATGTGATTCTGATTCCCGAAGTTCCCAAAATGATCTATTAAAAATGATATGTTTTAAATAGATCAAGTGCGTAGTTTTCATGAAAATCTAAAATTACACTTAAATAGATGTTCTGATAGAAATCTAAGGGCACCGTTTCATTCAAGAGGTTGGGATTACCCTTGGTCTGACTTTGGTTTTGTCAGCGCATACCTCCTGTGAGAAAATAGAAAAATGGAATTATCAAATATAAATTAATTAAATAAAATTATTTTATTACATAAATGATTATAACTCAAAAATATAAACATTAATTAAAAATATGATTCCACATTTGACCTCATGATGATAATATTTCGTTAGCAGAGTATAACTATGACATCATGGGCCAGCATTGGAAGTTAGTTTTTGGAGTAAATAAAAAAAATTAAGTAACAATTATTTTATTTTTAAACCCTCATAACTCATAAACGGTGAATTAAATTGGAAACACATGTGTTATGTGGAGCTTGTAAGGGCATGTTTTCCTTAGGTGAAGCTCAACCTTAATTTATGACGGTAAAGGGTGAGAGATATTTTTTTCATTTTTCAGAAACAAATTAATATGGTGTGCATGTGCGGTTTTGGAAACATTTAATTTGATGGACATATTGAAAATATAATGGCACTGTTGTGTCCCAAATTATGACTATACCAATGAATGGACATATCCTTGATAGGAAAGGGTCAAGAAAAAAGGATAATTTTTTGGAAATTTCGTATGAGAATAAAAAAAAATAAAAAAATTATTTTATTTTATTTTCCACACTGTTGAGCAGTGGCATGCAAACACTACAGTGCGATGACTATGCGGTGATGAACCACATTAATGACATACTTTAATAGAAGAAAAAAACAATCTATTTCATTAATTATATATCATAATGGAGTAGAAATATTCCATAACATAAATGTTGCGACATGTTTCTCTATTAATGAGATAACATTTCTTCGAATCAAAAGTAAAAAATCCTGTGTGAATTTCAATGATGTTATTTCACCTCGTTGTATGAGACCGGACAACAAAAAATGTCGACACAATCAAACTTAACTTGAATCCTCATGAATGGAGCACCTAAATGACAAATTCCAATGAGGTATGGGTTATTTATATTTTATGTTTCCAAGTTATTATTTTTAAAACAATAAACGAAGGTCAAACCACAAACACATTCTTCTAGAGGACTGTAATTATTTTTTGAGGGGATTATTTATATTTTAGGGATTGAATTGGGATTAGACTATTGTTTGTATAAATAATCTCCCTAGACATGTCTTTATAAC
The DNA here is from genome assembly GCA_963277665.1 of Viscum album. Taxonomy (NCBI): domain Eukaryota; kingdom Viridiplantae; phylum Streptophyta; class Magnoliopsida; order Santalales; family Viscaceae; genus Viscum; species Viscum album. The sequence continues at coordinate 142,151,752 of OY728133.1, read as the reverse complement.
CTCTAATTCAAAGGGTACTGGTTGACACAAACAAGTACTAGCCCCCTCCGCATTTTGGTGTCCTTGTTCGTTCTTTATGGTGGCACATTATTATTTTTTCTAGGAGTTTTCGTATCTATCTCATGGTAGGAGGAAACCCATCAATGATGGAGATGAAGATTACATGAGGAACAAAACACCAGAGTGGACGCGGTTATCCACAGAAGGCTCTACCAATGACAAGCGATGGTGCTGTAGAGAGGGTGGCATCGATCCATGACGGCACACTTCAGAAACCTGGACCACACGGAGCGGGATGTAGTGCACTAGCAAGTTGACCACACTGTCCACATATAAATGCACTTGTCCATAGAGTGGGTTGTGATAGAGAAGACTAGCCTACCATGCCTGTTGTGTTGTGAGGTAGCGAACCTAATGCCACATGGCATCCGGGTTGGAGGGGATTGTCCTAGCGGGGAGGGTAAGATCAATGTGCATGAATCGGGTCATGGGGGTGGCCTGAGATGGATTAATGTCGGCCAAAATCTGCAGGTCATGCTTGAAAATTAAATCATGGATGTCAAGCGTCTCAGGCTATGAACAAAGATGACCAATGGTTGTATGTCAGGCATCATGGGACAAGGTCACCGCGTTACATAGTGTGATGGACCCCCGGCTGAACTAGGCCATGTCCAGCCATGCCCTTTTTACTAGGCCCACCTATTAGGTCAAATCATGTGGGAAAACACCCAAAAGGGGTTGTGTCATGTTAGTGAAACCAAATTGAGAAATGTGGATCCCTAAGGGTGGATTGGTTGGGTATGTCTGTTCGGGTTAGATGGGGATCGATCTCAACATTCCACTTTTTACTAAAACATTGATATCACTTAAACAGGACGTCCAATTGAAAATATGTTTTTAGATCAATAACCCTTATGGGGATGCCGATATTTTATCATACTCTAAATATATTTTAATGGATTTTGAAATATGATGAATGGAGTAAGGAGTAGTTTCTCTTGGAATCATGCTGACTACGTTCATACAACCTATGGCTTTCTGAGAACCATAGACTACAGACATGATAATCTTTGTGGGTCATCTACAATGTCCATGTGGGAAGTCGAACTGTGTCACATGACAGTCACACTATGGGTATTTTCTCTATATGACCTAACTGACCCATGAATATAGATGGGGTGGTGTACCTAAGTTTGATTTCCAAGGTGATAGGTGTCTCTATGTGACTCGACATGCCCATGGTGGTGAGAAGCTATGTATGACCCCTAATGCCCTCAATACTCATCAAGAATGAGTACTACAACAGTATAATGTTATGGGGAAGTGCCTCTGGGTGGCCCAGCATGACCACAGTGGGATGTGGCTCTACATGACCTAACATAACAACAATACATATTGGGAAAGAGTACTATAGTATCCCATTTTTTCTAGTGTTATGACTTATGTAATATCTTACTAAACGCTAGATTCTACCTTTGGGAGATGACTCTTAGTGTTCATGGCTTACTCTTCTCAGTGGTGTAATTAATGTACATGGCATACTCCCCTCTGTGGTACACTTAATGTACTTGGAATACTATCCTCAGTGGTTTTCTTAGTGTACAAGGAGTACTCTACTTAGTAGTGTCCATAGTATACATGGTGTACTCTCCTTAGGTTTTTACTTAGTTTACTCTCCCCAATGGTGTACTAATTGTATGTGGATTACTCTCATTAGTGGTGTACATATGGTACATGGTGTACTCTACTCAGTGGTGTACTTAGCATACTTGATGTACTCTCAATAGTGGTGTAATGACAACAGCTTGTTCATACACATCTTTGTGATCTTTCCTTTGTGTTTTGGGGTCCCTACTAAGTATTGTGGTATTTACCCTTGTACGGGCGTCGCCTGCACGTGTTGTGTCACATGTAGGTGATCAATTCTTCAATAGAGACCTTGGCGCTTTGGGACCACGTGGTGCCTAGTGGGATGGGATAAACATGACATTATTTTACATCATAAGACATCCACAAATTTCGTACCTTATATGCAGGTGTTTTCTATTTACATCATACAAATATATTTTTTAATTTCCAATTTTTAGTTTTTCTTTTCTTTTGTTTGTATTTTGGGCCTTTTTAGTTATATGTTATACCTTTACTCAGTTGTTGTTCAGAAACATGCATGTATTCCAATCTAGATTTTTTTTTGGATTTGGTTGTGTATGTGTGTGTGAGTATAGATAATCAGATTAATGCCTCACATTCATGGGATAATTAATTCAGTTGTAGTTTCCAACCCCTGGCCTTTTGGAGGTGGGCATGGGGTAGTCACGACATGGGACCCGATGGACGATTTGGGGAAAAGTGTTATAAATGGTATTTATTTCAACCTCGATGACTGGGAGTCTGTTGTTTTGTTTTTAATAAACAATGTTAATTGTTTTGAGTTTGAATTTCAGATTCAGGGAGTCCATTGTTTGTGCAAAGGATGACATATCCATTCAACATGACCCTGAATTTTACTTATCGATTCCTTTCATAAAAAAACTGGATGCATGCATCAAATAATAATTGCATGTTTCCAAAGGTTCTTATTTATTTAATTTCATCTCACCATATATAATAAATTGAACATGCTGCATCTTTATTCCCATTCATTATTCCTCCACATACCTAGCTAGCAAGGATTCCAGTGCATGACCATGACAATAGTCCACAGAGAGAAGAGACTTTAGTATAGAAAATGTTTCCTAAAATTGCACCTTTGGGCGATGTCCTTGTGATAGAACCACTCATTAATCACTAGTTATTATAGGATATACCAGTATAGGAATCATATAGGATCAATGGCTTACATAATATTTAGAAAAAGAGACCCTATAATAACATGATTTTCATGATCCCTACCTTTGTGAAAATCTATTATTGGAATAGTTATTCAGGGTCTTGTGGCTTATTTCCTAGGAATCACCCAATAACATGGTTCTATCGTCATAGTCGCACCTTCACAGTCACATCATCATGGTCACACTATCATGTTCACACTCTAAAATGGTGGCACCGCTTATGGTGTCTCACCAATTCAGTGGAACCATTACGGTGGCACTGTTACGGCATCTCACAAAATGTTGTCCCACCCATTTCCATTTCTCTTTTAATAGTTTCCTAGGTTTTTTTTCTGTTTTTGACATGTGATGTATATATTGACGTAAAAATTTTTTAATACAATTTCAAATCCATTTAATTCCATTAAAATATAATTAAAACCCGAAACATTAAGGTTACCCTTTAGTTTCCAGAACATATTTCCTTTTTCCTTGGTGTTACACCATTTTCCATGAATACCTGATTCGACCCTATTACATGGCTTTTCTATATTTATATTGTATCTATAAAATCTCATTAATTATCCCCAACATCTATGTGAATAATTATAAGATAAAAATTAATACTGACGTGTTAATCTGCAAAAAATTATGGTCAACCCATGATCTGACTTCATCTACTTCAAAATAATCTCCCTTATTTTATGATATAGCCTCTCTTTAATCCAATATCCTCTCATCATAATTTATTTGTGTTCTCTATATACACCCTAGATACATACTCTAGTGAATAATCAGGTGTCGTTGCTAGAGCTCATCCGGCTCATCCTTGAAGTCCTTTAGATTTCTTTACCTACAAGGATGCATCCTCAATTCATTATGTGAGGATAAAACATCATTAATTGATCATAAAATTAGGGTTTTACATTGTCTCTCTCTATTTTGTATCATGTGGGGTAGGTATAATAATGATTACCATAGGATTTTGATGAAACCAAACCATAACGAAAATAATAAGTGGAAATTTAATGAATAGGGGAGTGTTAATGATGATGATTTTTTTGTATTATTTTACCTTCTTATTTAAGTATTTAATTTTATGGGATTATGCGCCCTGAAAATTTTGGTTGTTGGTTGACCATTCTTGCACAGTAATGAACTTCTGTTTTCTATATAATACTATGTTTTAAGGGCTGTAACATGGAAATTGGTTAATCACATATATTAAGTTAATTAAATAGATTCCCAACAAAAATAATCCTTTTATGATCACCATGATTAACATAATGGAAAAAATAAACATAATTAATGGAATGTTTAAATATAAATGAAATCATTGCTATGTTCTAGTAATAGATGTGGTTTCTCTCATTGATACTTATGGGGTGATGTGTAGGAATATGGGATATCATATTTCATTGTTCCTGGTTTGTGGATGTATGGTATTGTAAAGATAGTATGTTGGGGCATGGTTTGGTTCCAATACATTCAGGGATTTCATGGATCAATTTTTTTTGTGACATTACTAGAGTACAAGATGTGAATTATTAATATAATTATTGATAATTTTCTATTCAGATCAGTTTAACATGTGTTTGTGTATGTAATTATCCCATATTAATGAATAATTTCATATGGAATCCCTTGAACTTGATAATGATAATGGGTATAGATGGGTATTGTTTTCCAAAAATGGGTTGTGCTCTAGTTGTTGTTATTGTGTATTTGTGCATGTAGGGATAACAACATGTGTGGTTGTGCATGGGCTGGTTGACTATATTGAAACCCTTAAGTTGTGATGAGGGTTTTATTACTTATTTGTATAATTTATAGTCCATCTATTTATTATATGAGCCCCACCCTAGTTGAGAACATCCTGTTGAACATCCTCATTTCACAGGGGGGTTGGGGGTGTTTCCCAACATTCTTAGGAGTGGCTAGTTATTAGATCCTTTCTTCTCTCTCTCATAGGTAGCCCAAGGCTCTCCTGGAATGTTGTTATAACCAAAGGTTCATTACGTCCCATGAGACAACTTAGAGGTTGTGTTGGGGTGGTTGGACCAGGTGTGTGTGGGTAGGATAGTTTCCCACATATCACCTGGATGAGGGACATTTTCCTTCAGGAATGACAGTGGTTTTTATGGCCTAAGAGTCTTTCGGAATGGCAGAGGTTGTTGTGGACTAGGTGTTTGTAGAAATTTTTATTTGTGGTTGTGGCATCCCAGGTGTGTGCGGGTGGGGTTCATGTTCGTGGCCTATAAAGTTGTTGTTAGGGAGGCACTGGAACTATAGTGAGATTGTGGGGGAGGTATGATACATAGTATGACATAAATAACCAAGGGAAAATTAGTGTGGGGTCTACAAAAATTGATGTGTTATTACTATTACATTACTAGACTTTCATTATTTGATGAGTGTTCCTAGGTGATGCTAGGTGGATAGTTTCATTTCAATGTGCATTGGTTACTTCTTTTATCATGTGGGATTATTATTTGTCCATACTTATGCATGGAATATTTTGATTTTCACTACATTTTATACCTGTATACTAACCATATGTATATAAATATGCATTCAGGTTTCCAGGAGGTCGTTATTGGACCGTGCCATACCATACTGGCTCAGGCTTCAAGGGTTGTCTATGTAGATTTTCATTAATTTGTTACTTTTCTTCAGAGTCTTCATGTACTTTATATTAGTTTTTTCTAACATGAATTGTTGTGGATTTTTAGATTCACTTTTACTTTTAGTTTTTTGACTTTTTTGTGAATTTCTATCTTATCTCCTGATATTATTAAATAAAAAGGGTAGTTCTTTCCATTTTAACATGAGATTATATAACATGGTTCTATACGCCACTGCAAGGCCAATTGGAGGTGGGAATAAAGGGTCATTATATCTACTTTAACATGAAGAAGTAAGGGTCTGGATGTTTTTTTGTCTCATTCCTCATGTTGGTGAATACGGGTCGTGACAGGAAGAGGGGTGTGGGGTACCCAAACATTGATTTGATATAACTATTACTCTATCTTCCATGCATTATTTGGGAAATGTTCGTTGGTGTGGATGTGTAGATATTATCCTTGATAGAAACTTTGGTTACCTCTGTTCTCACAGGGTAATCGAATGTCTTCCCACATGTACCTGAGATATTTTTGTTTTCCCAACTACGTATACATGTATATTCACCCTTCATATATAAATCATCAATCAACAATCCAGGAGGATATTTAGGAATGCACATGACGTTAATAACTAAGGTATCAAGAATTCTTATTGATTCTTTTCTTTCATTTGGTAATTTTCATCAGAGAATTCTTGTATGTTTTATAGGTTTATATTAAACATGCATGGGAGCTGATTTTTTGCATTATTTTTAATTTTAGTTTTTGGAGTAGTTTGTGGTTTATCATCTTATACAATGATAATATTAATTAAAAAGGATAATGAATTTTAATTTTATGTGAGATTATATACTCTTGGTGCCAGTCGGCACATCAGGGCCGATTGAAGGTGGGAATTGGGTGGCATTATATATCAGTAAACATGATAAAGGAAAGGTCAGGAAGATTTCTATCCCTTTCTTCATCTTTGTGAAGGGGGGTCACGATAGATTTGTATTTGAGGTGATCATTGAGAGATATGATAGAGTTATGGGTTAGGAATAGTAAAAATTTCATTTTATGGTAGGTAAAAAATGTTAGGAAATCATTGTGCGTGAAATAATATTGGATGACATGCTAGGACATATGATTTTTGTGCCCCATGTGATAAGATGCAAGTACACTCAACCTACCAAATGAACAATTGAGGCAGCACTATTTTCAGTGTAGAGACCTAAGAAAAGGTACACTCCACATAATGACTTGTCTTCTTCTGTGTTCAGGGAGTTTAATCTGAATAAAAATGTTATGGAAAATTTAAAAGAGATATTCTACACTAATTGGGGATAGTGATTTCCTTGTTTACCTTACAGTTATGGAAAATAGATGATGACAACTGGTACTACCGACGATCGAGGGCTAGGATGATGATTTCATTAATCAGTTGATGCTTCATCAATAGGAGTAGGAAAATCAGTGGAAGAAGATGAATTATGCCTTTTAGTAGTATACCCTTTGATGGTGCAAGGGCTGCATCTCAGACATGGAGAAAAATTACCGGCTCGAGGAGATAGTGATTGCTTTTTGATTGATTTGGGTCAATATAGGTATAGGGTTCCCCTTGCTGTAAACAAGTTTCGGGGAGACTCACGTCACTGGTGGATGCTCTATCTTAGGGAGAAGAAGGAGGTTGAGTTCTCATGGATAGAATTGGAGGTGGAGTTCAAGGAGGAATACATATCTTCCCCATTGAATGATGATAAGAGGAAAGAGATATTATCCCTTCATCATGGGAGTATGTTAGTGAGGGAGTTGGGAATCAAGCTCACGGATCTACATTTTTTTTCTCTGAAACTATTTTTGGATGTGGAGTCATGGGAATAGCATATATAGGAGGCACTCTGACCATCTCTCCAAAATTTTATTTCTCCCATAACCCTACTAAAAACTGATAAGTTCAAAAATGGATGATGTGGTGGAGTTGATGCACACACTAGATTTTGTTCCGCAAGTGGGTTCTAATAGATCTCATCAAATGGGAATGATGTTAGCAGCATGACCCAAGCATCAGGGTCATCCACATTTCCGTTGGTGGGGAGTAGTCCCCAACTGTTCTAGTTTAAATCTCATGGCCCTTACCTTTTCATCAAGATCATAAGAATGAGGTGTCTTATCTATGGAATTTGTGGGAGTCTTTGGAGTCAATTCTTGGACTGGGTGCATTACAATGGATTTGGGAAGGTTCATCACGCACCTCAGTAACAAATGTTTCTAGACATGCCTTTTTAGCAGCAATATCAGCAGTAGGGGCAGTGAGTTTCCGCTCCACCGAGGGTGGACGGTTCCGGAGGTGGAGGAACTTAGGGAGCTCCTCAAGGACCATGATGAGGTTATTTTCAGGGACTCGGTTGACAACCATGGGCATGGGAGTTGGGCATGGGGAATTTCAAGCTATAGAGGCTAGAGTTCCACCTGGGCTGAAGGTCATTCAAGGTACGATAAACATGTATTTTACATTTTTTCCTTGTTTTATTTAGGTGCTTCAAACACCTTTGTTTCGCCACATCAAGCTCATAATGTGGGACTAGATGTAATGAAACTATCAATACCCATAGTTCTAAGTATGCCAGTTGGAGATTAGACTAGACTATTTGATGTTTTTCATGGATACAGACTGATTCTAGGGCCGCATAAGTCTAGTGGATATCTCTTTCTACTGAAAATGGAGAAAAACGATGTCATCTTAGGCATCGACTGTTTATCCTCTATGTGTGTAGTAATTGAAGTATTCCAAAAAGGAGACATGTTCTCCAACCAGGATGGATGGAGTGAGACTTTTTTCAGCAAGCAGGATTATCAGGAGGGATGGGTGGGAGTGGTGCCTCTTCTTCATGTGCTAGTCGAGCTGTTAAAAGAATCAGAAGAATCTGAGATAGTGGGTGTTCCAAGGTTCATTAGTGGGTTTCTGTATGCCTTCCTCGATGATGTGGTGACTCTACCCCATCGACACGATGTACTGTTCATGATAGACATAGAACATGGTGCACAATTGATTTATATGGAACCATATCGGATGGCACCTTCTGAGTTGTAAGAATTGCGGATTCATTTTGATGACCCAATGAAGAATGGTTTTATCCAATAGAGTGTGTTTCACTAGTGTGCTCAATTTCTGATTACATAGAAGGAGTAAGGTGGTTTCCTTCAGTGAATGGACTACCAAAGGATGAATCTGGTAACGGTCACTAACTATTACCCCTCCCAATGATCAAGGATCTTTTTGACCAATTGAAGTGGTCATGTTTGTTATTTATGATCGAACTATGGTCTAGATATCACCAGTTAAGACTGAAGGATTTTAACATCTTATATACTACATTCAAGTTCATATATGGGAACATTGAGGTCATGGTCATGTCGTTGAACATTACAAAATCACTATCCATGTAAATGGGACTCATGAACATTGTCTTCTAATAATATCTGGACCGGTTTATAGTCGTTATTATTGAAGCCATCCTGATCTACTCATGATCATTGTATGATCAATCCATGCATCTAAGGATAGTTTTGAAAGACCACCGACACCACGAGATATATAGGATGTTGTCCAAGTGAAATTTTTGGACACCATATTTGCAAATCCTTGGACATGTGGTGTACGATTTGTAAACAGTAGTGGAACCAACTAAGGTCCAATTGGTTGTTTGTTGGGAAGCACCCATGAACGTGGCATAGGTTCACAGTTTACTGGGACTGGAAGGATACTACCGATTGTTTGTGCCCAATTTTTCTGGATATGCAGCGCCATTGACAACCTTGAACATGATATACCAGGATTTCATTTTGATTGAGCATAACCATGTAGATATTAGTTAACTAAAGTGGAATTTAGTTGGTTCCCCAATGTTGAGGTCTCCATAGGAAGGAATAATGTAGGATGTGTTTTGTGATGCATCTGGTATAGGATTGTGGTGTGTGGGGATGCAACAGTGTGGTGTGATATGTTACAGGTCTAAGCGGTTACGTCCCCACAATCATAACTATGGCACTGACAACATAGAGCATGCATTAGTTATTTTCACTCTTAATTTGTGGTGGCATTACCTCATTTGGGAATGCTTTTTGGTCTTCACAGATAAAAAGATCTTGAGGTATGTCCTCTACCAGCGAGACCAGAACATGTGGTAGTGGGTGTGGATGTAGTTTCTGTATTAATAAGACCTCGATTTATCCTACACCTTTGGATATTTTAAAATGGTGGCTGATTCCTTGATCAAGAAGACACTGAAGGATGTGTTTCCGGAGTAAAAAAATGTGTGGAAATAAATATAGGTGTTACATGATTTACATCTGGTAATAATAGTTGAGGATGGTAGATGATGAATGTTCCAGATGACGGGGAAGTATTCCTTGGTATAGTAGGTGGACGAGTCTTAGTGGGGTGACTAAGATGCTGAAGTGATGCATGATCGTGTAATCCAGGGTGATGCTCCGGATGGATTGTCGGAAGATGACCTGAATGAGATTATGTTTTGTGGAAACCTATTTGTACCAAGGTTAATGCATGAGAAACATCTTTGTGGCGTCCATAACTCACCACTAGTGGTATAACTAGGTGTTTTCAATATATACAAGGGCTTGTGTGGTCGGTTTTGGTGGACCGGGGTGAAACAGGCAGTGGAAGAGTTTGTGGCAATGTTCCTCAAGTGTCCTCAAGTGAGGGCTGAGCACCATGTTCTGAGCTATCTGTTGCAACCCTTATATGTTCTCAAGTGGATGTGGGATGACATATCGATATATTTCATCATTGTAAAACCAAGAACTAAGAGAGGTAGTCATTCCAAATGGGTAGTGGCCGACCAACTAAAAATATTGGCTAACATCATAGTGGTTAAATAGTTAAGCGTCGCGGATACCTAAGAAAAACAATTCATGGGTGATATTTGGAGGATGCAGGGAGGTATTAGAGCCATCTTTTTTGGGCCATGATACATGCTTTACATTACGGTTCTGGTAGGTATTATAGCATTTATTTTGTCACCATGTTATGCCTTACTACTACTTTCCACACCTAGAAATATTATTTGACAAAGAAAAATATCAAGTCATTGGAAGATATGATGAGAGCATGATTTCTGGACATCAGGGGATCATGGTTACGAAACATTCATTTGTTAATTGTTTCCTAAAACAATTTCTATCATAGTACAATTATCATGGCTCTATTTGAATCCTCTTATAGTACATTGTGTTGCTCACCAGTGTGCTAGACTGAGGGTGGGGAGTAAGGAGTTCTAGGACAGTAGGTGGTGTTGTTCCCAAATGAGACGCTTTAACTTCTGCATGATAGGGTGAAGGTTGATCAATACTAGAAGAATTCAAATATAAACCTATGAGGATAAACATTGAGTTTGAGGTTGGAGACCAAATGTTCTAAAAGGCCCCATTCTCAGTGGGAAATGGAGATTCAACAGGAGGACTAAGCTTTATCTCAGGCCCACCAGACCCTTCAAGGTGTTGTGATGGGTCGATGATGTGGATTATCTTTTGTACCTTACAAAACCGTTGTAGAGGGTCTATGACGTCTTTCATGGGAATCACCTCTGTTAATATCTACAAAATGAATCGAAATTCCTCTAGTAGGGAGAGCTGATATCGAGGATGATGAAACATTCATGGAGTAACCACTGAGGATATAAAATCTTGAGGATAAGGTGCTTTTTAGATGACCCATTCCCTCGGTTGGTGTGTTATGGAGGATTGGTAGAGTGGAGGAATGTGCCTATGAATGGGAGGCACAAATGTGTGCCCAATATCCAGATATTTTGGGAGTTCTATTTTGTGTTTTTTACTAGATTATGTTGTGATGCATGACCTTATTAAAAATGTGATGGGATGCCTTCCTTAACTTATTAATGTGTGTGAATGTACATGTTGTGGGGTGGGGTGGACTTGGTCACTAATCATGATTCATTAAGGTGGATGTGATTAAACCCGTGTAGGAGAGTCGATGGTTCACAAAGAATATTGTATATTGAATCGAGAAAATGGACACCCAAATCTATATATTTTGTGGTGTGACCCTATATGTGTTTCTGTGCCCACATAAGTGTGCGGTGAATTATAGCTTATAAAGTTCATCAGTATTAGGGAGATGTTTTCCTTGATATAAAGGAGGTGTATATGTGAAGCCACATTGTTTCCCCAATAGTTGAAGATATATTTTTCAAGGATGTTTATTTATGAGATGTGTGTTAATCATTTTCATTTGAACAAATTTTCATACAGTTGGCATTACATTATCAAGGAAATGAATATTTTGAGAGGTATCTGATTCAAAAACCCAATTCCCCAAGCCCTTTGTGAAGATCAAATGTTGGTGATGTTCATAGGGGACATGTGGACTCTTTCCTAGGAGTTTTCTAAAAACTAAGTTCCACAAAAACATTCCACTGAAATGGTTGCACCATTACGGTGCCACTATCATGGTCACACCATTATAGTCGCACCGTCACAGTCGCACCATCACAGTTGCACCATCAAAGTCGCACTGTCACTGTAAGACACTGAAATGGTGCCACCGATTCAGTGTCTCACCGAACAATGTCCTACCCTTTTCCTATTTTTATCCTAGTTTCCCATTATTTTTTTCCAATTTTGAACAGTGATGATTCTTTTTTCATAAGTTGGATTTAATAAAATTTCCAAATCCTTTTAATTCCAATAATAGATTTTTAAACCCCAATAGTTGGTTTCCCATTCAGTTACCAAATTCTGGGGACTTTTTCCTCAGTGTCACACCTTTCCCCAGGCTTTCGAACATCACCCCTATTAAATTGTTTTTATATATTTAGATGATATCTATTTATTCAGAACCATTATCTCCTCCATATTCATGGTTAAATATTAAGTATCTATTAATCTTGATGTATGATACCACCTGACAGTTTCATTATGCCACGATCTGACTTCATGAACATCAAAAACATATCCCGGATTTTAGTATCTTTACTCTTCATATCCCAATATCCATTAATCATAATTTTTTTGTTATCTATTTACCCCAAATTGAATTACACTAGATATGAATCATTCACCTGTTCTGGAGCCCATCCCACTCATTCATGAAGCCCTCATGTTCTATTTTCATGCAATTAGCATATCCTCAATTCTCTATTTGAGGATAATACATCGATATTTGATCATAATCGTAGGTTTTTTCTTCATCCCTCTTTATTGGGTATCATGTGTGGTGGGTATGATATTGTTTCTATTTTGAATTAGATAAATCCAAAATATAAAGATGTTAATAAATGGACTTTTAACTAATGTATGGGTGTGAATAATGATGATGTTGTTGTGTCATTTATCTTAATTTTTATGTTGTGAATAATATTGGATTATGCCCAATGAACATAGTGTCCATTAGTGGTCCTTTCTAGAACAATAATGAACCCCTATTTTTTAGATAATTTAGTGGTGGAATGGCTATAACATGGAAACTGGATAATCATGTAAAATCAGTTGATTAAATGGAGAACCAAAAAATAATTATCATTGTGTTATCACCCATTTAACAAAATGGAAAGAGGGATCTTAATTAATGGTGTGGTTAAATCTAAAAACATCATTTATATATTCTGGTAATATGTATGTTTACTCTCATTGATGCGTGTAGGGTTACATGGAGGTGAATGGGATCTCATGATTTTCATTTATTGGTTTTTTGAAATGTGGCAGTGTGGAGCCGGTATGTTGGGGCATGGTTTTGTTCCAGTACTTTGAGGGATCTCATGGATCCATTTTTTGTTGTGAATTTGAATGAGAACCGAGTGTGAATGCTTAAAATCATTCTTGAACGTTTTTTATTTCAGTGTTTTTTGTCTTGCGGTTATGCATGTTAGTTACTCATAGTGGAGAATATTTTTATATAGAAAAAAATTAACATGGTAACCATAACAGGTACAAAGTGGGATTGTTTTCACGAAACGGGTTTTTCCCAAGTTTTGGTTATTGTGTATTTGTGCATGTTGGGATAATAGTAAGAGTGTTTGTGTTTGATTTGGTTCTCTGTTTTAGAACCCTTTGGTTGGGATGAGTGTTTGATTATCTATATATATAATGTTTAGTTATTTTGTTTCTTATAATCACTCACTCATATTGTTCTCCTTGTTTTTAACAACATAATTTCATGGGGGAGGGTGTCTTTCACAACATTCTAATGAGTGGGTGGTTATTATCTCTTTTCTAATACCTCTCTATGGTATCCCAAGACTCCTCGGGTAGGGTGTGATGGCCAAATTTTAATTATGGCATAAGACACTCAAGGTAGGGTGTCTGGTGGTGGTTATTCTAGGTGTGTGCATGCATCATTATTTCCTAAGTGTCATTGATATTAGGCCCATATGACTTCAAGCGTGACAACGGTTGTTCTGACTCAGATTTCTCCCGGCATGGCAGTGGTTTTTGTGGCCCAAGTGATTGTGGGCGTGGTTATGTGTGGTTACGGTGGCCTAAGTGTGTGCGTGAAGGATTCATGGTGTTGAACCATAAGTTTGTAGTTAGGGTCGTAGTAGGACTGTTGTGACAATTGTGGAGGAGGTCTGATGTGTAGGATGTCCGAAATAACTGGTGGGAATTTGGTGTGGGGTAAAAAAATGTTGTTGTGTTATTACTATTAATTTACTTGACATACATTATTTTTCCAGTGTTCCTTGGTGACGTTGGGTGGATAGTATTATTGCTAGGTTCTTCAGTTACATCTTTTCTCATGGGGCATTAGAATGTCTCAACTCTTCTGCAAGAGATTTTTTTTGATTTCAGAACTAATTATACATGTATACTCACCCTACATTTATAAATCATATTTGAAGTTTATATGAGGACTTTGAGTACCAAGACTGACCTTGATAGAATGGGATTTTGGAGTTGTCATTTCTTTTTTTCATTCATTTTTAATATTTCATCAGTGTCTTCTTTTAACTTTTAACAGTTTATTTTGAACATGCATGGGGGTGGATTTTTGGCTTTACTTTTGCATTATGTTTTTGGAGATGTTTGGTATTTACTATCTTCTATCCCGATCGTAATAAATATAAATGTAAATTCCATTCATTTTTATGTGGGATTTTATACCAATGTATATATATGCCACTTTGGGTTCAATTGAAAGTGAGAATCGTGGGTCATTGTCTTTCATTCAACATAAAGAAAAAATTTTCCGGCAGTTTTCTATTCCATTCCTCATCTTGTTGAAAGTGGGTTGTAATAGAACCCTTAGGTTTTGATGCAATCCTGGCCTATATGTGACTATAGACTAGGTTGATGTGGTGAATGGGTTTTCTGTCTAGTCAAGAAACCATTAGATCAAATGGTAGTCCTGGTAGCGATCCTACTATGTGGTTCAACATGGTGAAAACAAGGTTTAGATTACCCTATAATATGATGAGGTGACTATTTTTTGTGGACAGAGCTGGAGAAAACCTCTCTTATAAGGGGGAAATTCCCATTAATTCTAATTGGTATGTCGAACCAAGAGAATCTCCTAAATCTGCATAATTCCATGTAGGTAGCTGGGTATTCAATAAGGAATACCGACCTTTCCAGGTACTAGACGAATATGATATAATAAGTTCATTATGGTTCATACAATTTATTGAGATGTGTTTAGGGACATTAATGAAAAAACTATTCTTCTGTATGTTCATACATATGTTGGGTTGTTAGAGAGAACCATTGTGGATGAAAGATCTTTGTATGTGTTCTTACAACCAATGGATGTCAGTAGTGGGAATGCATGAAACTGGTATCAGACATAGTGACATGTACGAGTATGAGGACGTCTTACTAGATGATTTTCCAAGACTACCTCTTCATTTATAGATATATTTTATGATTTGATCTGTACCCTTTTATGACATCGAAATCTATACATTCATATCGGTTGGATCTCGTAGAGCTCTGGTATATGAGTGTACATTTAGTGGAATTATTTAAGAATGGGTTTTGTATACCCCAACCGTTCTCCAAGGGTAGCCCAAGTGTTGTTTTTGATGATGGTAAATATAATCTAAAGGATATTATTGGACTTATTATGCCTAAACCATGTGATTATGATGAAGATGTATCCTCAACCATTAATTGATGACCTCTTCAATCTGGTGAGTGGAAGAGGATAATTTTTATAGTTGGACCACTTATCAAACTATCACCAGCATCGATTGCGAGATGAGTACAGCTCGAAGATTGCTGTTAGGTTTCTCTTTGGCCACTATGTGTACATATTGGTGTCGTTTGGCATGATGAACACCCCTATTAGGCTAACATGACTCATGAATATGATCTTCTAGTTGTTCCTAGACTCGTATGTAGTTGTCTTCATTAATGAAATCTTAGTGTATTTATTTTTAGAGGAGGAGCAAGTGATGCACCTAAAAATGGTTCTTGACATATTTTTAGAGAACTAGCTCTACAATTAGAAATTGATGTGTGATTACTAGATACAAAAGGTTCCATTCCTAGGAAATTTATTCTCAGAAGATGGAGTTCTAGTGGATCCCACAAAGATAGAGGTAGTCATTTCTTGGGAGAAATCCAAGAGCATTACAAAGGAGTAGAGTTCCCTTGGGTTGTATGGGAAATATCAGAGGATTGTAACAAACTTCTCTAGAGTAGAATCACCCCTTATGCCATTGATGAATAAGGGGAAACTCATCGTTTTGGTAGCATGATACAAACAGAGATTTCATAAATTGATGTAGTGAATGATGAGAGCTCTTATGATGAAGATGTCATAGGAGGTCACCGAGTATATGGTGCAATGATCTACATTAGGAACAACGATTTTTTTGTATTCTGATATTTTTGAAAATAGTAATTGTTTCTGGTTCATAAAAATTGATTTCGCATGAGCAGAAAAATGAAAATCACATCCTAGAGTTAACAGCGAGAGTTTTCTCAATAATTATATTGTGAAATTAACTTATGTGTGAGAAATTCATTTTCTACTCTGACCACAATATTCTAATGTATTTGTTTTCTCAAAATGATCTACATATGATATTACAACCTTTTATAGTGTTCAACTAAAACTAAGACTTCGGGATACACTATACTCATGGGAAGGGGAACATGGTGGAAGATTCTCTTAACATGAGAACATGTTCAGAGATACTGAATGAGGCCTCAGAAGAGTTTTCCTCACATCAGTTATCCTTAATGGATAAAGATAAGGCATAAAAACATTAGTTTATCTTCCATTCCCCTCCTCTCTTATATTGAGTCTGGGAGGCTTAAATTGGTGATTCCAATTATGTGACCAAACAAGCCCCGATGTCCATATGGAATTCCCCTAATGGATATTCAAATGTTGGTGACCCCATAAATTTTATATGACACACCATATTACTAATTGGTTTGCTATATGAGGTGCTGAGGGAGTTACATACATCCCCTTTAGTGGTGCATCCAAGTGTGTAACACCCTGAGATTTTATGAAAAATATTCTTTTTAATTTCATTAATGTATTGTGTTGTACGCTACACCAAAAGGAGCTTACACAACACGCATCCTTGACTTGCCTTTCATTACACACAATCACGAACTTCCTTGATAGCATGTGTAGTACGAAATAACGAGTTTCACTAAACAACAATATGCTATTAAAATATTATTTAAACTCCCTGTTATGAATAGTAATAACCACTTTTTGAAATTTTGTAAATTTTATTTTTAAAAATGGACTTAATTTTTGGATTCAGAATATCGAAATTATCTTAGGGTGAAATTTTGGTACTTTTCTGATTAATGTCATTTTCTGATGAATAGTGAAAATTACTAAATTTTAATTAAAAACAACATTTTTAATCAAAATATTTAATATTGATAGATTATTAATTTGAGTGGTTTTAATGTATATTTAGAATATATTTTTACAATTTAATACAATGTTGTTCATTGGATATAATTTCACATTTAAACCAGACATAAACAAGTGTCAATCTTTTGATCGTTATTATCTCTTAAGAACACACTATTTGTTTTGACGACGGGAATTAATTTTTAAATTAATTAATGCAACCGATATGTTTTGAATTTGGTAAAATAGAAATAATTTTTTAGTTCATAATATCTAATATATCTTAGGCCTAATTTTTGGTATTTTTCTGCAAACTTTCTTTTTTTGATGAATAGTGAAACCACTAAGTGGTAGTTACAAAAATAAATTTTTCATAAAACTTAATTTTACCGCTTCTGTGAATGTAATTTCAAAATTCTGAGAGACACGGTTGATTTCAGTAACTAAAATGTGGTTCAATGAGATGAAAATAATTTTTGGTGAATAGTAACTTTTTACTTTTTTTACCACGGTTAAAAATAAAAAGGGTAATTAAGGGTAAAAATGTTATTATTATTACCCTAACACATGTCCTAATTCTATTGGATAAGTTTAATTCGACCAAAAACAACCTTATGAATAAAATATGACTATTTAGGCCCACTTGGATTAGATTTGGACATTTATTATTAATTTATTTAAAGTAGGGTTAAAATAGTTAAAATCAAAGTTTAATAAATAAATAAATTTTAATATAGGTTTATAAATAAGATAAATTCGACTATAAATATTCATTAGAAATATAAAACGATTTCCTACATAATAGTATTTTATTTGTAATTTTTTGACATCAAATAGTTTAATTTATTTATGACACAATGATGATGTAGTAATTATCCTATTAATGAAATATTGACATAATTGATGTTATAAATACCCAAATAAATGTAATTTGAAACTTTTTATGAATTAAAATAATTTTCTAAGTTAATATGAAATGTTAGTATTGATTTAATTACCTTTTTCGAACTAGTCATTCTGTTATGATTTTCACAATAAACAATTACTAAATAGTGTCAAAATTGACATAAAATAGTTTTTAAAACAAATATTATATTATTAATTGACATTTTAATCCTAAAAATCTATTGTTCATTTAAATAACTTATATATGGTTATATATATTAATAATAAACAACTTGGGGTTCATTTGTCTTGTTATAGTATGTTTACTAACCTTATATTATAAGAACACAAGAAGGCGCGGTAAAAGTAAAATTATTTGACTTAATGTCAAATCTAAATGTTAAGGTTAAAATAGGAACCTAAACTTGTCTAAATTCTATTGGATGAGAGTATTTAGACCCATATCCAGCTTAGCTTCTAAATAAATCAATTTGGAGCTATTTAAAACCGAACGTGACTTTATAATAAAATAATATTTTTAGTTTTTCCAAAGGTGCCCCTCTCCTCCCTTATAAAAGGGAACCTCCTCCCTCTCTTCCTCACACCACTTTGAGCCTTCAAGCTCGGCCATACCCTGCCAAATTCCCTTCTCCACTTCCCTAGAAACAATCTAGAGGTTCTGGTCTTCCTCAAAGACCAATTTTAGTGCACTAAAAGGAGATATCAAGGAGGCGCTTCAAAGAAGAGGTAATGTCCGTTACCGATTCTTTCAACTTTATTTCTTCTTCCACTTCTTCTTCTTAGGTTGTTTCATTATGAGGTAATAACATCAGTATCACTCATATACTGATTTGTTATTATAAGTATGAAACAACCCTATTTCACCTTCTATCCATCCTATGGAAAACAAAATCACCGCGCATGAGTACGTACAGAATACCGTCTCCACGCCGTGGTGTAATCTATTTTCCACAACCACCTTACTTGGATGGGTATAATGGTGTACATAATAACAATATATGATTATTTTAAAGTGATATTGATTCTTAAATAGTATAAATACACTCCAATACAATTCCACGATCATGAGAATGATATCATCGCTCGTGCGTACGTACGGACTACCGTCTCCACGACGCAATGAGATTCATTCTCCACGTCAACCATTCATGAATGATTATAAAGTATATATAATAAGTAATCATGAAATATATGAAATAATAATGATACTGGATTTATGTGTATATATATGTATTTCATCTACTTAATTCCATTCAACTCAATAAGGAAACGAAAAAAGTGTTCATGTGTACGTACGGCCTACCGTCTCCATGAACGGTGTATTTCTCTCCATTTACTGATCTATTATATATATGTATATTATGAATATATATTATATATAAATCATGTTTTATATTATATGAATTAATTAATCATGATCTATGTAATCATATGAATAATTACAAGTCATAACACGGATGACAAATGAAATGATTTTACCCAAAACGCTCTTTAACGTGGAATTTACAAAAGAACGGGTAATATAAAGTCATAAGTGAACCATATATGATATCATAACAATGAGTATGACTCTGGAATAAGTCAATGAGATTATTTAAATCATTATACAAGAGGTTCGGACACTTACGAAGCAAATCGGACCTAAGGTAAGGAATAATTTTGCAAATCTCGTTTTTATCCGAGATTGATTATTCATAATTATTTACCGGGTTTATTGTTATCATCCAAGTCCATGTTTCCTAAGAATGGTTTCATGTATGTTTAAATTACTTTTTACCCACTTTTTACTTTTACTACATTGTATTTATGGAATCTTTCTTTGGTTTATGTTACGAGGTACTTTTTTTACTTTTCCGGCAAAAGTACGAGAAGAATGTTTTTTTAACTTATACGGCACGAACGGATGTTTATGGTTTTATAAAGCCTTATTTTCATGAAACTTCCTACAAAATATTTCATGACTATTTTCAACAAAATCCTTTTCTTTTAAAATTTCACGATATTTTGTGAAAAGGAAATGATTTTGAAGATAAAAGAATATTTTCCTCAAGAATTTATATCAAGTGTTTTATCAAAACCAGTTTTCATCTAAGATGACATTATTTAATATGTTTATGTTTCAAGTATAATGTATCTATGATTTACTTGTTTTCATTTTTCTTATTATGAAATTATATCCATTTCTTTTATATGGATTATGTGATGATGGGATGATGTTTTTTGAAACCCATTTTATTTATTGTGTTTTTATGAATGATGTATGTTTATTTTGTGACACAAGTAAGAATGATTTCATTATGAGATGGGTGGGACCTATATCTCCCTCCAATTAATTGGGTAGAGATTTTATATCACAAGAGATAGACATGGCTGTAATGGTAAGTTAATCTGTTTCAGTGTTACAGGACTGAAACGAGGAGTGAACACGATTCAGAATGGGACTTTGTCCACTAAGATGGTCTTGGCAGCAATGGCTTGGCTACTATGGAAGTCATGACATGTGCCGAATGGTTTCCCCAATTACATGTTTTACGACCATGCTATTTTATCATGATTAATGTTTCTTTATGATATATTCCTTACGTACTTCCATGATTTATGTCATTGCCCAAGCTTTTAAACATTATGTTCATGTTTTTAAGCTCAAATGTATATGATTTGTTTTATTTTATCCATGCTTACCCTTATTGAGCATTTGATCTCACCCTTTATATGTTTTCTTTTCCCCAGGATATAAAGAAAGATTTTAGGTAAGAAAACAAAAAGGGGAAGATAGATATGGGAGATTTTCAAGATCTTTCAACAGGATTAGATGTTTATATTCTGAGTTTCCAAAGACACTAAACTATTAAGGTCCTTGTGTGTCTGTTTTTGTTATGTATTAAGTATTCTCAAAAGTAATGTAATGTACATGTACGTCAAGCTTAGGGTGTTTATAGTTGGTATCAGAGGAAAGGTTTAGTCAACCTTTGGAAACTAGGATGCGAGAACTTTATTGAGATCCCTAGAGAAATTTCTAAGGTATGTCTAGGGATGCCCCTAAGGTTAAGTATAAGTATAAGTTATAGTACTAGAATTATGGTAACCCAAGTTGTTAGATATTGAAGTTACTCCCCCTTTATTATATTGTTTTCCCTAGCATTATTTTCTGCCTCTCACACTATTCTTTTTGGGTTTTAGATGATGGCTGGAACCCGAAGGAACCGTGATGATAAATGTAATGGAAAATGCAATGATTATCCTCCTGAACAAACAAATGTTATGGGAGATGGAGTGAAAAATCTTATTGCTATACTTACACAAGATATGAATCATTCTGGACTTCCAAATGAGCAGAGAAGGGAACAATATTCTATTGATTCCTTCATGAGGAAACGTCCACCTTTTTTTAGTGGGTCTTCTGATCCACTTGTTGCTGAAAAATGGATCAATACTACTGAAAATATATTTTCAGTTCTTCAATGTTATGAACATGATAAAGTCATCTTAGCAGTGTATCGTTTGGAAGGTGATGCTGATCAATGGTGGAATCTTATCAGGAATACGAGGCTAAGAGATGAAATTGAGTCCATGGAATGGGACGAGTTCAAGAACTTTTTTTTCAATAAGTACTTCCCTCGTATTCTTCAAAAAAAAAGATGGAGAAGGAGTTTCTTGAACTAAATCAAAAGGATGATGAATCTGTTGGTATATACGAAGCGATTTTTCCAAGGCTTACAAGGTATGCATCTAGATTTATCATCCAACCTAAAAGTAAAGTTGATCGATTTTTCAATGGATTAAAACCAAATCTTCGAAAGGAATTAGCTATAAGAGACTTCGGTAGATATGAAGAAATCGTGCATTGTGCTATCAAGGTAGAAATGGAAGTTGGTGTTACTTATCCATCTCATAGTTTTGACTACAAATGAAATATGGAGTTCAAGGAGAAATCTCATAATAATGGTGAAAAGAAGATGAATGTTTCCTTATGCTCAAAGTGTGGAAAGAAGCCTGGTGGAGATTGTCTTAAAGGGACTAGAAAATGTTTTAAGTGTGGAAAAGAAGGTCATCGAGCAGCTGAGTGTTGAAGTAATGGAAAAAGGGTTTCTGATGATGTGAATAATGAAAAGGCTACAGAGAACGCACTACCAACACTTCAATGCTTCAAGTGCAAGGAAAAGGGGCATTATGCTAATAAATTCCCTAATACAAGGGTTACTGATGATCGACATGAGCAAAAACTTAAGGAAAAGGACAAAGGGAAGTCACATGCGATCACTATTGGCGATGATGAATATGAAAATGATGTGGTGGAATGATTAAGTGTTTATGTAATGGGATTCCAAAATAATGTTGTATATAGTATCGTGGAATATTGGAATATTTATTTATTGGTATATTGTGGTTTTCAATAATTTTATGGTACCAGTAACCATGGAAAGTGATAGAGATATTTTTGGTAAGCAGATGATATGCACATAATGAAGAGATAAGAAGATAATGAGATGTTTGATTGTATTCATGAGCTCATGATTGATATAAGGACTAAGTGATATCATGGTTTGAGTATAAATAATTTTGAGGATTTTGGTATGTGGAATGTGTTAACTTTTAACTGCATTCATGTTTTCACTATGGTTCAATTAATGGGTATTCATTTTTCAAGAGAATACATGATTAAGGTATTCACATATTTTTAATTTGACCAACAAGATATATCTTATGATATATGGGGGATAAATGATGGCATTCAAGTGATTTTTATGTGACATTTCAAGTAATCATTTCCTTTATACTATCAGCTTGGATCGAAGTATTTTAGATAAGCCTAAAGATTGGAATGGATTATGTTGGAAAGAAGTTAGTATTGTTTAAGTATATAACATTTGTCGATATTATTAATGGGATGTTATAGTACTATAGCTTTTGAAAAAGGACAACCTGCAGGACGGGCGACAACCCATCGCATCGGACAAGGCTGTGGGAATCGAACCCACAACCGAAGTGCGACTGGCCTTTATCACCTACCACTGGCCTACAGGAAGTCAATGTTTAGTAGAAACTAGTTTTATTATATTATGCAGTATGACATATGAAGTATAAGTCCATTTTATGAACCATATATGATTAATCTCACTATAGATGGACTTATGTATTTTTTGATAACTTTTCCAACCCTTTGTTTGAGACAGATGGAATAACCCATCATTTTATCACATGAACTGCTAACACATCATGAATGACAAATTCAACTTCATTTATTTAAGAAGTGAAGTGGAAATTGTCCAAATAACGTCAAATGGTGATACTATACCAAAATCACGAAAGTATTTCTTCCTATTAAAATCTCACAAACTTTAGGGAAATGATCTTGAAAACCAAAAATGTTGTCCTAGTGATCATATATCTGATGAATCAGATGGTATCTTAGATCGTCACAAATTTATGGCTTTGTGATTGCTGGATTTTCCATAGCCATTTCTCTACCACTCTCTATCAGAACATGATGGTTATATTTCTCTTCCATATCCATATTTTCACCTATGTGGAAACCCAGTGATTAGTTTATTTGGGTAATCGTTACATTTCATACATTTGTTTTTAATGATTGGTTTTGGTATTCCTTTTTATGATGTGGGTTTCTATTAAAGAATATTTCGAGTAGTAAACCATTTATAACCCCCGACGAATTTCGAGGGTGAAATTCATTTTAAGGGGCTAGAATGTAACATCCCGAGATTTTATGAAAAATATTTTTTTTTTAATTTCATTAATGTCTTGTGTTGTACGCGACATAAAAATGAGCTTACATAACACGCATCCTTGACTCGCCTTGCATTACACACAATCACGACCTTCCTCGATAGCGTGTGTAGTACGCAATAACGAGTTTCACTAAACAACAATATGTTATTAAAATATTATTAAAACTAGCCTTTATGAATAGTAATTACCACTTTTTGAAATTTTTTAAAATTTATTTTTCAAAATGGACTTCATTTTTTGAGTCGAAATATCAAAATTAGCTTAGGGTGAAATTTTGGTACTTTTCGGATGAATTTCATTTTCTGATGAATAGTGAAAATTACTACATTTTAATTACAAACAACCTTTTTAATCGAAATAATTAATAGTGATAAATTATTAATTTGAGTGGTTTTAAAGTATATTTAAAATATATTTTTACAATTTAATACAATGTTGGTCATTGGATGTAATTTCACATTTAAACCAGACATAAACAAGTGTCAATCTTTTGATAGTTATTATCACTTAAGAACACGCAATTTGTTTTGACGACAGGAATTAATTTTTAAATTAATTAATGCAACAGATATGTTTTGAATTTTGAAAAATAGGAATCATTTTTGAGTTCATAATATCAAATATAACTTAGGCCTAATTTTTGGTATTTTTCTGGAAACTTTCATTTTTTGATGAATAATGAAACCACTAAGTGATAGTTAAAATAATGAATTTTTCATAAAACTTAATTTCACCACTTCTGTGAATGGAATTTCAAAAATCCGAGAGACACGGTTGATGTCATTATGTAAAATGTGGTTCAATGAGATGAAAATAATTTTTGTTGAATAGTAACTTTTTACTTTTTTTTACCACGGTTAAAAGTAAATAGTGTAATTATCGGTAAAAATGTTGTTATTATTACCCTAACACATGTCCTAATTCTATTGGATAAGTGTAATTCAACCAAAAACAACCTTAGGAATAAAATATGACCATTTAGGCCCACATGGATTAGATTAGGACATTTATTATTAATTTATTTAAACAAGGGTTAAAATAGTTAAAATCAAAGTTTAATAACTAAATAATTTTTAATATAGATTTATACATAAGATAAATTCGACTATAAATATTCATTCGAAATCAAAACGATTTCTTACATAATGTTATTTTATTTGTAATTTTTAGACATTAAATAATTTAATTTATTTATGACACAAAATGATGCAGTGATTATCTTATTAATGAAATATTGACATAATTGATGTTATAAATACCCAAATAAATGTAATTTTAGACTTTTTATGAATTAAAATAATTTTCTAGGTTAATATGACATGTTAGTATTGATTTAAATAACTTTTTTAGAACTTTTCATTCTGTTATGATTTTCAAAAAAATCAATTACTAAATAGTGTCAAAATTGACATAAAATAGTTTTCAAAACAAATATTATAATATTATTTGTTATTTATTTACTAAAAATATAAAGTTCATCCAAATGACATAGATAAGGTTATATATATTAATAATAAACAACTGGGGGTTCATTTATCTTGCTATAGTAAGTTTATTAACCTTATAGTATAAGAACACAAGAAGACACGGTAAAAGTAAAATTATTTAACTTAATGTCAAATCTAAATGATAAGGTTAAAATAGGAACCTAAACTTGTCTAAATTCTATTTTAAGAGATTATTTCCACCCATCTATATCTTATCTTCGAAATAAATCAATTTGGAGCTATTTAAAACCAAACATGAATTTATAATAAAATAATATTTTTAGTTTTTCCAAAGGTGCCCCTCTCCTCCCTTATAAAAGGGAACCTCCTCCCTCTCTTCCTCTGACCACTTTGAGCCGTCAAGCTTGGTCAACCCCTGAGAAATTCACTTCTACACTTCCCTAGAAACATCCAAGAGGTTCTGGTCTTCCTCAAAGAACAATTTTAGTGCCCTAAAAGGAGATCTCAAGGAGGAGCTTCAAAGAAGAGGTAATGTCCGTTACCGATTCTTTCAACTTTATTTCTTCTTACACTTCTTCTTCTTAGGTTGTTTCATAATGAAGTAATAACATCAGTATCACTCATATACTGATATGTTATTATAAGTATGAAACAACCATATTTTACCATCTATCCAACCTACGGAAAATGAAATCACCACGCATGCGTACGTACGGAATACCGTCTCCACGTCGTGGTGTAATATATTTTCCACCACCACCTTAGTTGGATGGGTATAATGGTTTACATAATAACTATATATGATTATTGTAAAGTGATATTGATTCTGAAATAGTATAAATACACTCCAATACAATTCCACGATCATGAGAATGATATCATCGCTCGTGCGTGCATACGGACTACCGTCTCCATGACGCAATGAGATTCATTCTCCACGTCAACCATTAATGAATTATTATAAAGTATATATAATAAGTAATCCTGAAATATATGACATAATAATGATACTGGATTTATGTGTATATATATTTATTTCATCTACTTAATTCCATTCAACTCAATAAGGAAAAGAAAACAGTGTTCATGCGTACGTACGGCCTACCGTCACCATGAATGGTGTATTTCTCTCCATTTACTGATCTATTATATATATGTATATTCTGAATATATATTAGATATAAATAATTTTTTATATTCTAGAATTAACTAATCATGATCTACGTAATCATATGAATAATTACAAGTCAAAACACGGATGACAAATGAAATGATTTTACCCAAAACGCTCTTTAACATGGAATTTACAAAAGAATGAGTAATATAAAGTCCTAAGTGAACCATATATGATATCATAACAATGAGTATGATTCTGGAATAAGTAAATGACATTATTTAAATCATTATACAGGAGGTTCAGACACTTACGAGGCAAATTGGACCTAAGGTAAGGGATAATTGTGCAAATCTCATTTTTATCCAAGATTGCTTATTCGTAATTATTTACTGGGGTTATTGTTATCATCCATGTCCATGTTTCCTAAAAATGGTTTCATGTATGTTTAAAGTCCTTTTTACCCACTTTTGACTTTTTCTACATGGTATTTAAGGAATCTTTCTTTTGTTTATGTTACGAGGTACTTTTTTTGACTTTTCTGGCAAAAGTATGAGAAGAATGTTTTTTTAACTTATACAGCACAAACGGATTTTTACGGTTTTATAAAGCCTTATTTTCATGAAGCTTCCTACAAATGATTTCATGACTATTTTCGACAAAATCCTTTTCTTTTAAAATTACATGACATTTTGTGAAAAGGAAATGATTTTGAAGAAAAAAGGATATTTTCCTCAAGAATTCATATAAAGTGTTTTATCAAAACCATTTTTCATCTAAGATGACATTATTTAATATGTGTATGTTTCATGTATAATGTCTCTATGGTTTAAATGGTTTCAGTTTTCTTATAATGAAATGATATACATTTCTTTTATATGTATTTTGTGATAATGGGATGAGGTTTTTTGAAACCCATTTTATTTATTGGGTTTTTATGAATGATGTATGTTTATTTTGTGGAACAAGTAAGAATGTTTTCATTATGAGATGGGTGGGACCTATATCTCCCCCCAATTCATTGGGTAAAGATTTTATATCTCATGAGATAGACATGGCTGGAATGGTATGTTAATCTGGTTCAGTGTTACAGGACTGAAACGAGGAGTGAACTGGATTCAGGAAGGGACGTTGTCCACTAAGATGGTCTTGGTAGCAATGCCTTGGCTACTATGGAAATCATGACATGTGAAAAATGGTTGCCACAATTACATGTTTTACTCCCATAATATTTTATCATTATTAATGTTTCTTTATGATATATTCCTTATGTACATCCATGTTTTATGCCATTGCTCAAGCTTTTAAACATTATGTTCATGTTTTTAACCACAAATGTATATGATTTGTTTTATTTTATCCATGCTTACCCTTACTGATAATTTGAGCTCACCCTTTATATGTTTTCTTTTCCCCAGGATATAAAGAAATCTTTTAGGTAGGAAAACAAAAAGGGGACGATAGATATGGGAGATGTTGAAGGTCTTTCAACAGGATTAGAAGTTTATATTCTGAGTTTCCAAAGACACGAAACTATTATGCCCCTTGTGTGTCTGTTTTTTTATGTATTAAGTATTCCTTAAAAGTAATGTAATATCCACGTACGTTATGCTTAGGGCCTCTACAGTCGGTATCAGAGGAAAGGTTTAGTCAACCTTTGGAAACTAGGATGCGAGATCATTAGTGAGATCCCGAGAGATATTTCTAAGGTATGTCTAGGGATGGCCCTAAGGTTAAGTATAAGTATAAGTTATAGTACTAGAATTACGGTAACCCAAGATGTTAGATATTGAAGTTACTCTCCCTTTATTATATTGTTTTCCCTAGCTTGATTTTTTTCCTCTCACACTATTCTTTTTGGGTTTTAGACGATTGCTGGAACTCGAAGGAACCGTGTTGATCAATGTAATGGACAATGCAATGATTGTCCTCTTGAACAAACAAATGTTATGGGAGATGGAGTGCAAAATCTTATTGATATACTTACACATGCTATGAATCATTCTGGACTTCCAAATGAGAAGATAAGGGAACAATATTCTATTTAGTGTTTCATGAGGCAACGTCCACCTTATTTTAGTGGGTCTTCTGATCCACTTGTTGCTGAAAAATGGATTAGTACTACTGAAAAGATATTTTCAGTTCTTCAATATTCTGAACATGTTAAAGTAATCTTAGCAGTGTATTGTTTGGAAGGTGATGCTGATCAATGGTGGAATCATATCAAGAATACGAGACTAAGAGAGGAAATTGAGTCCATGGAATGGGACGAGTTCATGAACTTATTTTTCAATAAGTACTTCCCTCGTATTCTTCGAACAAAGATGGAGAAGGAGTTTCTTGAACTAAAGCAAAAGGATGATGAATATGTTGGTATATACGAAGCGAATTTTATAAGGCTTGAAAGGTATGCATCTGGATTTATCATCCAACATAAAATTAATGTTGATCGATTCTTCAGTGGCTTAAAACCCAATCTTCGAAGGGCATTAGCTATAAGAGACTTCAGTAGCTATGAAGAAATTGTGTGTTGTGCTATCAAGGTAGAAATGGAAGTTAGTTTTACTTATCCATCTCATAGTTTTGATATGAAATGAAAGATGGAGTTCAAGGAGAAATCTCAGAATAATGGTGAATATAAGATGAATGTTTCCTTATGCTCAAAGTGTGGAAAGAAGTATGGTGGATATTGTCTTAAAGGGACTATAAAATGTTTTAAGTGTGGAAAAGAAGGTCATCGAGTAGCTGAGTGTCGAAGTAATGGAAAAAGAGTTTCTAATGATGTGAATAATGAAAAGACTACATAGAACGCACCACCAACAATTCAATGCTTCAAGTGCAAGGAAAAGGGGAATTATGCTAATAAATGCCCTAATCCAAGGGTTAGTGATGATCTACATGAGATACCACTTAAGGAAAAGGACAAAGGGAAGTCACATGTGATCACTATTGGCGATGATGAATTGAAAATGATGTGGTGGAATGATTAAGTGTTTATGTAATGGGATTCCAAAATAATGTTGTATATAGTATCGTGGAATATTGGAATATTAATGTATTGTTATATTGTGGTTTTCAATAATTTTATGGTACCAGTAACAATGGAAAGTGATTGAGATATTTTTTGTAAGCAGATGATATGCGCATAATGAATAGATAAGAAGATAATGAGAAGTTTTATTGTATTCATGATCTCATGATTGATATAAGTACTAAGTGATATCATGGTTTGAGTATAAATAATTTTGAGGATTTTGGTATGTGGAAAGTGTTAACTTTTAATTGCATTCATGTTTTCACTATGGTTCAATTAATGGGTATTCAATTTTCAAGAGAATACATGATTAAGGTATTCACATATTTGTAATTTGATTATCAAGATATATCTTATGATATATGGGGGATAAATGATGGCATTCACGTGTTTTTTATGTGACATTTCAAGTAATCATTTCCTTTATACTATGAAGTTGGACCGAAGTATTTTAGATAATCCTAAAGATTGGAATGGATTATGTTGGACAGAAGTCAGTATTGTTTAATGATAGAACTTTGTTCAATATTATTGATGTGATGTTATAGTAATATAGCTTTAGAAAAAAGAAAACCTGTAGGACAAACGACATCCCATCGCATCGGACAAGGCTGTGGGAATCGAACCCACAACCGAAGTGCGACTGGCCTTTATCACCTACCACTTTCCTACAGGAAGTCCCTATTTAGTAGAAACTAGTTTTATTATATTTTGCATTATGATATATGAAGTATAAATCCATTTTAGGAACCATATATGATTAATCTCACTATAGATGGACTTATGTATTTTTTGATAACTTTTCCAACCTTTTGTTTGAGACAGATAGAATGACCCATCATTCTATCACATGATCTACTAACACATCATGAATGACAAATTCAACTTCATTTCTTTAAGAGGTGAAGTGGAAATTCTCCAGAGAACGACCAACGGTGAGATTATACAAAAATCACGAAAGTATTTCTTCTTATTCCAATCTCACCAACTTTAGGGAAATGATCTTGAAAACCAAAAATGGTTTCCTAGTGATCTTATATCTGATGAATCAGATGATACCTTAGATCATCAAAAATTTATGGCTTTGTGATTGCTGGTTTTTCCATAGCCATGTTCTCTACCACTTTTCATCAGAACATGATGGTTAGATTTCTCTTCCATATCCATATTTTCACCTATGTGGAAACCCAATGATTAGTTTATTTGGGTAACCATTACGTTTCATACTTTTGTTTTTAATGATTGGTTTTGATATTCCTTTTTACGATGTGGGTTTCTATTAAAGAAACTTTCAAGTAGTAAACCATTTATAACCCCAACAAATTTCGAGGGCGAAATTCATTTTAAGGGGGGTAGAATGTAACACCCTGAGATTTTATGAAAAATCTTCTCTTAAATTTCATTAATTTCTTGTGTTTTATGCTACACCAAAAGGATCTTACACAACATTCATCCTTGACTTGCCTTTCATTACACACAATCACGACCTTCCTCGATAGCGTGTGTAGTACGCAATAACGACTTCCACTATACAACAATATGCCATTAAAATATTATTAAAACTAGCCATTATGAATAGTAATAACCACTTTTTGAAATTTTGTAAATATTATATTTTAAAATGGACTTCATTTTTTGGATTTAGAATATCGAAATTAGCTTAGGATGAAATTTTGGTACTTTTCGGATGAATTTCATTTTCTGATGAATAGTGAAAATTACTAAATTTTAATTAAAAACAACCTTTTTAATCGAAATAATTAATAGTGATAAATTATTAATTTGAGTGGTTTTAATGTATATTTAGAATATATTTTTACAATTTAATACAATGTTGGTCATTGGATGTAATTTCACCTTTAAACCAGACATAAACAAGTGTCAATCTTTTGATAGTTATAATCTCTTAAAAACACACTATTGGTATTGTCGATGGGAATTAATTTTTAAATTAATTAATGAAACTGATATGTTTTTAATTTGGTAAAATAGACATCATTTTTGAGTTCATATGATCAAATATAACTTAGGCCTAATTTTTGGTATTTTTCTGGAAACTTTTTTTTGATGAATAGTGAAACCACTAAGTGGTATTGAAAAAAATGAATTTTTCATAAAACATAATTTTACCGCTTCTGTGAATGGAATTTAAAAAATCCGAGAGACATGGTTGATGTCAGTAAGTAAAATGTGGTTCAATGAGATGAAAATAATTTTTGGTGAATAATAACATTTTACTTTTTTTTACCACGGTTAAAAGTAAATAGGGTAATTAAGGGTAAAAATGTTATTATTATTACCCTTACACATGTCCTAATTCTATTGGATAAGTGTAATTCGACCAAAAACAACCTTAGGAATAAAATATGACCATTTAGGCCCACTTGGATTAGATTTGGACATTTATTATTAATTTATTTGAAGAATGGTTAAAATAGTTAAAATCAATCTTTAATAACTAAATAATTTTTAATATAGGTTTATACATAAGATAAATTCGACAATAAATATTCATTAGAAAGATAAAACTCTTTCCTACATAATGGTATTTTATTTGTAATTTTTAGACATTAAATAATTTAATTTATTTATGACACAAGGCTGATGCAGTAATCATCTTATTAATGAAATATTGACATAATTGATGTTATAAATACCCAAATAAATGTAATTTGAGACTTTTTATGAATTCCAATAATTTTCAAGGTTAATAAGACATGTTAGTATTTATTTAATTAACTTTT
This sequence comes from Viscum album, assembly GCA_963277665.1. NCBI lineage: Eukaryota > Viridiplantae > Streptophyta > Magnoliopsida > Santalales > Viscaceae > Viscum > Viscum album. The sequence goes on along the minus strand of OY728133.1, from coordinate 142,119,485 downwards.
TTTGAACTAATCATTCTGTTATGAGTTTCACAAAAATCAATTACTAAATAGTGTCAAAATTGACATAAAATAATTTTTAAAACAAATATTATATTATTAATTGTTATTTTATTCCTAAAAATATATGGTTCGTCCAAATGACTTAGATAAGGTTATATATATTAATAATAAACAACTTGGGGTTCATTTGTCTTGTTATAGTAAGTTTATTAACCTTATAGTATAAGAACACAAGAAGACACGGTAAAAGTAAAATTATTTAACTTAATGTCAAATCTAAATGATATGGTTAAAATAGGAACCTAGACTTGTCTAAATTCTATTGGATGAGAGTATTTCCACCCATATCCAAATTAGCTTCTAAATAAATCAATTTGGAGCTATTTAAAACCGAACATTACTTTATAATAAAAACATATTTTTAGTTTTTCCAAAGGTGCCCCTCTCCTCCCTTATAAAAGGGCACCTCCTCCCTCTCTTCCTCACACCACTTTGAGCCTTCAAGATCGGAAAAACCCTGCCAAATTCCCTTCTAAACTTCCCTAGAAACATCCTAGAGGTTCTAGTCTTCCTCAAAGACCAATTTTAGTGCTTTAAAATGAGATCTCAAGGAGGTGCTTCAAAGATGAGGAAATGTCTGTTACCGATTCTTTCAACTTTATTTCTTCTTACACTTATTCTTATTAGGTTGTTTCATTATGAAGTAATAACATCAATATCACTCATATACAGATATGTTATTATAAGTATGAAACAACCCTATTTCACCATCTATCCATCCTACGGAAAATGAAATCAACGCGCATGCGTACGTACAGAATACCATATCCACGCCGTGGTGTAATCTATTTTCCACCACCACCTTACTTGGATGGGTATAATGGTGTACATAATAACTATATATGATTATTTTAAAGTGATATTTATTCTGAAATAGTATAAATAAACTCCATTACAGTTCCACGATCATGAGAACGATATCATCGCTCGTGCATACGTACGGACTACCGTCTCCACGACGCAATGAGATTCATTCTCCACGTCAACCATTCATGAATGATTATAAAGTATATATAATAAGTAATCATGAAATATATGACATAATAATGATGCTTTATTTATTTTTATATATATGTATGTCATCTACATAATTCCATTCAACTCAATAAGGAAACGAAAACAGCGTTCATGCGTACGTACGACCTACTGTCTCCATGAACGGTGTATTTCTCTCCATTTACTGATCTATTATATATATGTATATTCTGAATATATATTATATATAAATCATTTTTTATATTCTAGAAGTAAGTAATAATGTTCTAAGTAATCATATGAATAATTATAAGTCAAATCACGGACGACAAATGAAACGATTTTACCCAAAACGCTCTTTAACATGGAATTTTCAAAAGAACGGGTAATATAATGTCATAAGTGAACCATATATGATATCATAACAATGATTATGATTATGGAATAAGTCAATGACATTATTTAAATCATTATACAGGAGGTTCAGACACTTACGATGCAAATTGAACCTATGGTAAGGGATAATTTTTCAAATCTCATTTTTATCCGAGATTGCTTATTCGTAATTATTTACTGGGGTTATTGTTATCATCCTTGTCCATGTTTCCTAAAAATGGTTTCATGTATGTTTAAAGTCATTTTTAGCCACTTTTGACTTTTACTACATGGTATTTAAGGAACCATTCTTTTTTTTATGTTACGAGTTACTTTTTTGACTTTTCCGGCAGAAGTACGAGAAGAATGTTTTTTTAACTTATACGGCATGAACGGATTTTTACGGTTTTATAAAGCCTTATTTTCATGAAGCATACTACAAATAATTTCATGAATATTTTCAACAAAATCCTTTTCTTTTAAAATTGCATGACATTTTGTGAAAATGAAATCATTTTGAATAAAAAAGGATATTTTCCTCAAGAATTCATATCAAGTGTTTTATCAAAACCATTTTTCATCTAAGATGACATTAATTAATATGTGCATGTTTCAAGTGTAATGTCTATATGATTTAAATGGTTTCAGTTTTATTATTATGAAATGATATCCATTTCTTTTATATGGATTACGTGATTATGGGATGATGTTTTTTGAAACCAATTTTATTTATTGGGTTTTTATGAATGATGTATGTTTATTTTGTGGAAAAAGTAAGAATGATTTCATTATGAGATGGGTGGGAAATATATCTCCCTCCAATTCATTGGGTAAAGAATTTATATCTCATGAGATAGACATGGATGGAATGGTATGTTAATCCGATTCAGTGTTACAGGACTGAAACGAGGAGTGAACATGATTCAGAAAGGGACTTTGTCCACTAAGATGGTCTTGGCAGCAATGCCTTGGCTACTATGGAAATCATGACATGTGTTGAATGGTTTCCAAAATTACATGTTATACTCCCATGCTATTTTATCATGATTAATGTTTCTTTATTATATATTCCTTACGCACTTCCATGTTTTATGTCATTGCTCAAGCTTTTACACATTATGTTCAAGTTTTTAAGCTCAAATGTATATGATTTGTTTTATTTTATCCATACTTACCCTTAATGAGCATTTGAGCTCACCCTTTATATGTTTTCTTTTCCCCAGGATATAAAGAAATCTTTTAGGTAAGAAAACAAAAAGGGGAAGATAGATATGGGAGATGTTGAAGATCTTTCAACATGATTAGATGTTTAAATTATGAGTTTCCAAAGACACTAAACTATTACAGTCCTTGTCTGTCTATTTTTTTTATGTATTAAGTATTCCTCAAAAGTAATGTAATGTCCATGTACGTCAATCTTAGGGTCTCTACAAAGTGAGGTGAAAATGTACCAAGACCTTCGACATTCATTATGGTGGAAGAGGATGAAGAAGGTAGTGGCATATAATGTTTCTAGTTGCCTCACTTGTTAGCATGTTATTTCTAGGCACCGTGTTCTAGCAGGATTGACACAACACCTCATGGTACGATAGTTGATGTTGATGAAATATTTATGTCTTTCATGATGGGATTACCATGTACATCCAAGAGACACAACACCAAATGGATTATTGTTGACAGACTCATCGAGTTAGACCACTTCCAAACAACCCAACAATAGAGTTTAGTAGATGGATTTGGATTCCCTTACATGGTAGAGATATTATTATGGGGTGATTTTGTTGAATTTTCGGTATAGATTTAGTATTGAAAGGTGTAGATCATTCCCGGATGGTTGATTCCTCTATTTCATATTTGTTACCACTCTAAGAGTCTCTAAGAGAGCATATGGGGGCGGTAGATCTGATTCATTACCAATAACCCATTTGTATTTTTTCCCTTGTTTTGGCTTTTGAAGACATGACACACTAAAAGGGTGGAGTAATACAGTACCATGATATTCCATTAATTTATTTTTTGAAAACAATTAAATGATATTATTTTGAGACCAAGTGCTAAGACGACCTGTGATTTTGAGGCCCAAATATCCAAGAATAATCCATCTATAATTCTTTTGTTTTCAATATCACACCTGAGCGGTTTTCCTGAAAAGTTTGTTAATCTCCTAAATGTGTGTCTGGATCAGAACACTGAGGAAACATTTTTGTTCATGATGGCAGGTTTACCATAGGCGGAACGTAATATTACTCATCGCATGCCACAGGGTAGAAAACCCTGAATGGGAATTACAGTATAGAAAATAATTAAATAATTTTTTTCCATAAACTTATATATTATGAACGGTTACTCAGAAAGTAAATTTGATACCACACTTGTGTATATGATGATATTCTTTCTTTACGTAGATCCTAATGTTGACCGGCATGAGCCAATAGTGGATGTTATTTTTTAGTCTTAAATAAAAATATTTAGTGACAATTATTTTATTTTCATGTCCATATTTATCATAGAAGGTTACTTGAATATGAAATATGAGAGTACCATTAAGGTCATAAGGGCATGTTTCTTTTATTTAGGGAAAAACCATGACCAGTATGGGTTGAGGGTGAAAGTATTTTTTTTTTGAACTTTTTTATAAATTAATGAAAATGGAATGTGTGCACTGTTTCAAAAACATTTAAATTGGTGCCAATATTTAAAATCAATGGGAACAATTTTGATTAGAATAGAAACATTACCTATGAATGGAAATATACATGACCATCATTGGTCGATGGAAAAAAATTATGTCTTCTTAGAAGAGAAATAAAATAAATAAAAATGTTATCTTATTTTACTTCTTCATTGTTGAGAGGTGTCCCACTAGTACTGTAGTGTAGAAACAAGAAAGTGATAAACCACATTAATGATAACATTTAACTGAAGTGAAACAGCCATGTCGATGTATTAATGATAAAAATGTAATGATGTAGTGATGCATCATAATAGAAATGTTGTAACAAGATTCTATAAAAATGATAAAACACATTGGCGAATCAATCATAAAATTCCTTTAAAACTCATATGTTGAAAATACTCTCTAACGATGAATGAGGAATGACGTTGAATACCAAAAAAACGAAAACACACCTCAATGTATGGGACCACAGAATAATGAATGTCAACGACTTTAAGTTTAACTTTAATCCTCATGAATGGATCACGTCAACAATGAACTCCAATGATGATTGGGTTATTTTTTATAATTTTCCCAGTTATTCTTTTTAAAACAATGAAGATGGTTCAATCCATGATCATGTGGATATGTAGGTTTTTTTTTCTTGAGTGAGTGGATTATTTCACTCTTAGGGATTATGTCAATATTATAATGTTTTTTTGGTTAAAAACTTGGCCCTCCCATGTTTTCAAATCTACTAATTCAGAAGTTGTGGGCTAAAACAAACAAGGTCAGGGCCCCTCCACCTTTGTGTCTTCCTATGAATTATTCATGGTTGTACCTTCGAGATGGTTTCATGGAGGATTGTGGCCGTAGTAAGGATGGTGGTATCCTATGAAAGCCAGAGGAACATATGACATGTGGAACGAACCATTGACGTGGCACGGTGTTCTACGGAAGTCTCCACCAGAAAATAGTGGTGGAAGATGTGGGCAGGTGGTGGCATGCCATTACGGTGTTTCAAATAAGGTGTCGTGGTATTCTCGTCCCATGTAATAGTAGTAACAGACACCAGATCTCAAGAGGATGGAAGGGGGAGGTGTTAGAACTCCATACAACCATATCGGAAGGGCGGACCACGGTGTTCTAGCACACGATCCTATAGGGACCACTTGTGGGAGGAAGGGTATTGGACTTCTGTAGACCATGTGTAGAAAAACTCGGCCAGGGAACGTTCTGGTTCGTAGAATACCATCCAGTAATTTTGGCATGACAATGGGATGTCGAATCAGACTCTACATGGAATCTGGCCTGGTTGGGATCATCATATCGGGCAGGCTGGATATACTCACATGAAATGGGACATGGGGCAGTTTTGGATGGATTAAATCCATCCTACTTATGTGGGCCATGCCGACCAATTATATCCACAGTGCCATGCAGCCTAGGCTACATACACACCAGGTGACTGGTTGTGGCCCTAGCCTTGTAAGGCAACATAGGGACTGGCTCGCTAACTATTCTAGCCTAGAGTTGAATCAGTTCACGTAGACTATGTAAAAACAAACTAGGTAATGTGTTCCCTTGATCTTGGTTGGTTGGGTTTGTACGACCAGGTCGGACCATGTCGGTTTGGGCACGGTCACGACTGGACCTTGTTTTCTAAACACAAATATCTCTCATACTACATGTCTTCTTGATGAGCTATTTGTAGATTTTTAATCATGGTGGTGAGTATAGGTGTGTACAAAACAAAACTACACTATATATGTTGATATTAATACTATATATATCGTTACATATTAGTCTCACATCTTAGCCTATGATGAAGTAGGTAGAGCTACTAGGTGTCCTCTTAGAACATGAGTAGGCTGGTATATATTTACACATAATTATCACTTTTTAATTTATATATACACATTTTTTAGATATATAAATACTATGGATTACTTATAGGAACTATTTGTGGTGGTCTATATGGATTTTATCTAAAATAATGCTCAGTCTGCCTTTATTACCTCTGTAGATTACATGATAGTAGGTACAAGTAAGGGAAATATTGCTTTTATAGTTTCATTATATGATATAATTATAGATTGGATCTTGGTATTTGATGATATATAATATTAGTGAGATTCTAATTGAGTAGTCTTTTCAAAATTTTGTATTTCTTTAAATCTTGTTGTATTTTCTTATCCCGTATTTCCAATATTTTTAATATAAATATTCTATGATATCATTTATATAATTTATAATTATTGAATTTTGATTTTATTATTCAGTTATATATTTATCTACCCTTCCAAAAGTTATTATTATATCCCTTACATTTTCTTCCGCTACATTGGGTAATTATTTGAGAGATTATAATGTATATTTTTATTCTTCTTCCACTATTGTTTATTATTTATGGTTACCTATTCTCTAATATTATATGTGGGTATAGTATCCCCAATATAATACCATTACACTATCTCATTAGACATTAGACTCATGAATATGTGGAGTCATGTTTAATCCCATGTAGTACACTATCTTGAGGAATGCGGTAAGTGGTTCTTGGAATCAGACGTTCCACTATGTAAAAGGAAACCCCTAATAATAACAGTATAGATATAATAATATCCCTATAAATTTGATATAAATTAGAGATCTCATGATTTATAGTCAAATATGAGCCACTCTACCACAACTATAATATATTATGTGAGCACTTTTATTAAAGTAAAAAGGTAATCACTAATTTTCAGTAGCCTTTTGGCAAAATATTTTTTGAAAATAACTTCACTATTGATTAGTACCATCTATTTATATACTTCATGACATAGAATATAGTCAATATAATCCTTTTATTATCCCAGTAATAAGGTTCCTCTATTATTTTAGGGATTCAATCACCAGAATTGGAAATGTTTCTTTGTATAAAATGTTTTTTATGCCCATATAGAATGCCGCAAACCATTCATACACACTAAACACATTAAAATTGAAAATAATATAGAGTATGTGATATCAATTTATATTATATAAATATGATTTATATTTCATTCAATATATGATCCTTTGAATGACAAAAATAACATATGGGAATATATTAAATCATTTCATGGTAGAATTAATTACTCAAATAAACAATCGAGAACATCCTTCTATTAAATCCCTAAATGATAAATTTTATAGACAATGAAATAACAAAAACACATTAATATTTCTCAATTAATATTCACATCATGTTTCCCTATATTATTTGGTGGTGTATCATTATATTAAATAACACCCTATATATACCTGATAGAAATCTCTAAACCCTATAATACACAATTTCCAAAAAATATTATTGGATTCTAAAGCTGATACAATTCAGAAATATTTCATAAAAAATTATCAAATTTAAAATTCAATTTCCTATATATTATCTAAAATTAATTTTAAATTCATGTATTTTTTGGATTATTATAGGTCTCAATGGAATATTTGGAAATAGATATGATAGTTAAAAGTCATGTTCATCCCACCCACTTGAAAAAAATTGATAGAAATCTGTCATTTCTCTATAATTCAAGAAGAAATACATAGAAATGGATTTATTTGTAATTTACCAATATCAATTAAATTGAAAGTGTAAATATATTTTTAATCCATTCATTTTAACAAAAAATATATCATATTGTTTTCATGAATAATATTGGCACCCACTATAGTGATGACTACACATTCAAAGTTGTTGAAAATAAGAAATGGATCATAATAATTGATCATCATACATTAATAAAACTACATGAAATTGTTGTTGGTAATATATATGTCGAAAACATATTTATAGTACAAAACACTATTAATATTTTTGATGATATATTAAAATATATTACCCCATACAATCATACCAGTTTTCAACCATAGACATGAACAAAAAATTTATTGCTATCTTATCCATTTTAAATAAAAATTGAATGTACATATTATTCCCACAATATTCAGAGTAAAACATATATTTGAAATCAATGACCCATTTCTTCTTATATAGAAGGCATTAAAAATATAAAAAGGATATACAAAAATAATAATCATGACCTTCTATCTTCTTCTATCCTTATATATACGTAATATACTCCTAAGGAAAATTTCCTTTTATTGTTATAACAAAATATTTCCACAAATACAAAGATCCGAATATATTAAAAAATTTGAACAAAGATGTAACAGAATGTTGTAATGTATTTATACAAGTTCACCTATATATTGAATTATTTTTCATTCCACATACCTCACAAACACCTCCCAAGACATAGGAGTATTCTAACCAATGATGAGGTTTTATATATTACATGGAAATACTATAAAATCCCAACAAATTATATGCATTAATTACAAAAGTATATTCACTAATATTATTAAATAATGATATAAAATTATAATATTTACATTTCAACTAAGGGAAAATCACAAAAATAAAATACACCCCATGATATATAAAATAAAAAAAATTATATTCATATTATTTATACATCAAAAATTTTCAAGGGAAAATCATATATAGATAGGTGTAAAATAAAAAAGAATTAATTTTTCCTCAACATTGGTCTCGATTCGTAGCTCAATCAAATCTCAAAAATCATAAAAATATTTTATCGTATTGTTATAAGCAACATGGTCCTTTCACTTAGCTTTTCCACCGAACATAAAATAATCAGACTTCCATAAATTTTAACCTTATTATACGAGGGTAACACATATACTGACTCATGACTAGTCAACACAATGCATTCGTCGATCACATAGGCACTAATAATTTTAATTGTATGTCATAAGTAACTATAAATCCTGGGTTTTATGTGTAGAATTCCTCTATGATTTTATATATGGAAAAATACATGTTTTTGTCAACACATTAAAATCCAAAAACATTAATCATTTCCAGAATATCATTATATAATTTACTTAACAACATGAATATGAATTTCCTGTAAATAGTATAATCAAAAAATAATTAATAAATGGATTTCATCTATCTAACAAAGGATAAGTGTGAAAATTATAAATAATAAATCAACAACCAAGGAATTACAAATAAAAATAATAATAAAATCAAAACATGGAAATTGGAAATCATAATCAAATCCCAGTCTATTTGGACTTCCCAAAAACATATGATAGATACATTGGGGAACATTATCCATAACATTTGCTGATACCACACTATCTCATGTATTCTATATGAAAAAATACATTAAAAATATGGCCTCAACCTCATTAATTAATATCTATTGTTTAATTCACCTTCCCCATAACGAAACACTATTAGATACCTCTATAAATACAGCTCATATGATAGATACTAATTTCTAACAGTAATGGCCAATAGAAAATAATTGTGGAGAGTATAAGTTACCATAAAACGGAATTAAAAAATTTCCTGAATAAATTAATCAAAATGTTACAACAACATTACAGTCACCTAAAAAAATTTCTACAAATAATTAACTGAAAAATATGAAATAATCTTATGCGACATTTTATTTTTCACATTAGTCTTATAGCTTATAGAAAATATTCCAAATCATGATCATATAAAACAAGGTCCAAATTTAATTAACTCTGGAGAAGACATCTAAAAAACTATTCACATGTCATGTCCTCATCTAATATCCCAATACCATCTCCATATACAATCATCACCATATATGATTTAAGAACACTTTATCTTATATATTTTATTAAACCAAAATATTCCTTGCGCAACATGTTGTTTACGAATTATATGATTATATCTCAACAATATATAACCAATGGTATCAAAATTAATACTTCTAATACATATTCATGATAGATATTGAATTATAATTAATTAAATAAAAAAATCTTTTCCCCAACTGGAATTATCAATTACAGTACCATATGTTTCTACACCTACTTCAGCTACTAATAGATTTGGATGATTTACACATGGTATAAAACCATATCAAATAGGAAATATTAATAATTTATCATGTCATTATTATGTTTTTTTAGAATTAACAATAAATTATGATTGGGAATTGATGAATGACTATCCAAACTTTGTTATTTAAATGGTGTATCACCAAACCAACATCAGGGATCAATGAGATATGGTTGTATATAGGGATTCACCCACTCTAGGTGGTTATGATAAAACCACTAGATGCATCATGTTGATGATATTGAAAATTAAAATGTACTCTCCTAAGATGATGAAATAATGGAATCAACCCCATCAACCATAACTTTTTGCAATAATTTTTTATTATAAAAAATAAAAATCATTATTAAGAAATTATATTATTGAAAATAGATGCACTGTGTTTGTTATTTTTATCATTATATAGGTCCTCAAAATTAAAAATTCATAATGAATCATAACTATTGATAATATTGGTGTTATAATCAGATAATTTAATTTGGAATATTTATGGTTGTGATGAATTTTAATATACCTTGAATGAATGAGTTATTCCCTTTACCTATAGGATCATAGCCCCTGAATCCCATTTATTAGAACATCTATGGGAGTTATTTCCAATGGGTTTTTCTATTGAAATGGGACAGTACATGATTCAATAAAAAATTCTTGTGTGAATACATTAATGTGAAAAGGAAAATCTCATTATGAACACATTCCAAAACATGCCCTCTTATGCAACCCATTTAAATATGAACACGACGCACATTACACTGGAGGGAATTCACTCATTTATTAATGGGATATGTATCAAAAACCAAAAAATAATAATTATCATATGATCTATTCAATAAAAAATAATTATAATTTTAAATTTTCATTATTAATTTGTAAATTACTAACTAATGTATCTAAAAAATATTATTTTGTTATATGATAAAACAGGAAATTATTGAGATATAAATAATTTTATCAATTCCAACTTTTTGATGAGTTCGTAAGTTTTTTAAATAAATGATATTTTAATTAATTATTATTTTAAAATAACATTTATTTAATATTAATGATATTATAATTTTATTGTGTGAAATATATTTCATATAAGGGTAAACAAATTGTAATCCCAAACACTGGTATTTTTTCAATAAGTGGTGAATTTTAATTTGAATATTTATATTATCATATTTATATATAATTTGATAAAATATATAAAAATTTTTATATTAGTGTGGTGAAATTATATGAAGGTGATCTTCACAATTTTATTAAAAAGTCACATATTTGGTTAAAAATAAGAAAAAAGCATAGGTACACGGTATGTATAATGACATCATAATGACTAAAAAGTTATTTGATATATGTTAAATATAACGACCTGACCTTAATCCTTACATAATATTGAATTAAATGAATAATTCACATTAAGTGTCTTTTCAGGTTTAGAGTTTTAGAAAATTAGTACATAAATATTACATCTCAAAAGATTACAAAGTACACACTTCTACACAGTTTCCATTATTTTCCCAAAATAATAACTCATGAAAAAACAAGTTGTGTCTTGTTCCATGTTTAAGATAGCATGACATTCCGTGATCCCATCCATGACAATATTCCATATTATGACCTGTGAAGAAAATTTCAAAAAGTTGGGATGAGCATAAAATGCTCAGTAAGGGATATAAAAAGAAATAAAACTTTTAGTTTTTCAAAACAACAAGTAGACCATGAATACATTAACATAAGTAATAATTTTCTCCTTTATTAATTAGTAAATACTCTTCACTATATAAATGATCATTACTTACCCTTTTGTAACCAAAAGATTACCATAAAACCCATATAAAGAACATATAACATATATTGGTATCTTGAGACATAAACATACATAAGTGGAATAACCATACAGTCGACTTCCACACATATCGCTAAATGGAATATCCATATGGCCGACTTCCATACCCAATGCATTAGAGGTTATAACGTAACCACCCATCCTGGTATTCACCACACCACCCGTCTTTTAGTTTATCACGTAACCAGCCGTCAAATGTCCAAGTACCATTATAAAATCAAAAGAATGAAAACAAATATAAAGGAAAGAAAAACATTTCCAAATTTCAATCACAACATATCACGTAAATATATTTACATAACAAATTTATTATAAAAACCATTTTCAATACCAAAATACATGAATGAGTATATGGTATTTATTTTCATTTAAAGTCATTACGACTTGCTTAGGAAGCCAAAGATCAAATAATTCTCGTTGTGGTGGAAAAGGTCATTGTCACCACATACGTTAAAAAACATTACTTTTTATTGTTTAGTAAAACACTTCATAGAAAAATAATCCCTTTTAAATGTCAAGAGTGTTTAAATAGCGTATAAAATAATGTCATGTATTAAAACCAAATATGCCTCAATGAAAGGAGATTGAGACGAATTCCCTTACCTTGTGTCCGACATGACTCGATCATTATTTAATCTCCTGAATAATAAAATAAAGATAACTTATACATTATTAAGAACCTTTTTCATGTTTATTATTTCTTTTATATCACATATTACAATGTTATAAAAAATATGAAACCATTTAAGTTAATAATGTTCGTTTTGTCGATATTTGGTACTTGAGTCAAAAATAGATTTTTTATAATTACATGTTGTTCATGTGATCAATGTTTCATTATATCCAAAAATATATTAATGATTTATATATCATATATATCATATATATCCATCATATACATTTATTTATAATAGTACATAACATATGAAGGTATCAAATGAAATGCACCGTTCATGGAGACGGTAAGCCGTACGTATGTATGAATGCTACTTTCATTTATATTTCTTATTTTAATGTAATTTGAACATAATTATTCCAATGTTTATTATAATTACAGTATAATATCATATATAATATCATTAACTCTATCCTTTACACATCCCACATTAGGAATTAATGAGTCACATCACTTTGAGGTGGAGGTAGTCCGCACTTCCTCAAATGAGATTATCATATTTACCCACTATGGAAATCATAAAGTCATTCTATAAAAGGAAATTATAGAAGCATAAATCAAAAATAAAGATAATATATATCATATAAAAATACAGTTCCATCATAATGGCCACCATGAGAGGTGGTAAGAGGTAATTGAACAATCATCATTTTGTGAGGCGTTAGTTTTCCATCCACAAAAACATTATGTTCTTCCGCCTTTAGATGGAGGTGTGTGTATGTGTAGTTCGAATACAAATCATAACAAAATCCTAGTATATTGAGGATATTGTTTTTGTTACAATAGAATGAAATAAAAATATTTTAGGTGTTGGATAAGTAAAATAAACGAAAACAATTTAAGAGAAACCATTAACATTAATTTGGATAACTTCATTTGGTTTGAACCAAAAGTACTTCATGATGTGCCTTCTGCCTAAGTTATGTCTTCTATGAGGAAGATAGGGATGTGGGGAGCTTAATTGGGCAGAGTTTGGAAGAGCCAAATGGTTTGATAGGTGTGAGGAACTGGTTATAAGTGGTCTCTTTTTAAAAGGGGGGAGGGGCTCTTTAGGAAAGTGTGAAACTGTTATTTAATTATATAATGATATTCAGTTTATAATGGTAATAAAATCAATAAATATGGAAATAAAATGACTCATGGTCGAAATAAAATCATCGAATCAGAATTGGACAGGTTTTTTGTAATATTTTAATCATTATAATCTTATTTATTTAAATCATTTATTTACGAGGTAAATACTGCATCATTACTGTGTCATAAATAATTTTATTTATATATATATTAAAAATTATAAATAAAATACCTTAATTTAGTAAATGTTTGTATATTTAAAATGAATATTTATAGTCGAAAATATAATATATATATATCTGCTTATAAAAATTAATTACTAAAATATTTTTTTCATGTGTATTTTGTCTTTAAATTAAATTAATTAATATAAATTGTCATTATCACTCCCATGTGACTAATGGGGTCCGAAAATCGACTCAAAGATTCAAATGGTCATTAATAACTCAACCAATAAGTTTTGGACAAGTGTTAAGGTAATTTTCAATAATTATAATATTCTTTTTAACTTGAATTCCCCTATTTACATTAAATTGCGGTAAATAAAAGTCAAAAGTTACTATTCCCAAAAATTATTTTAATCTTAATGAACCAAATTTTAATTCTGGATAACAACCATTTATTTCTTATTTTTGAAATTCAATTCACAGATGTTGTAAAATTTCATTTAAATGAAAAATTCAGTTTTTTTAACTACCACTAAGGTGTTTCACTGTTCATCAAAAATTGAGGTTTTCCAAAAAAAATACCATAAAATTATCATAAGCTACATATGTTATTAAAAATTCAAAAATGATTTCTATTTTGAAAAATTCATAACATAGAAATGGAATTAATTAATTTTAAAATCAATTCCTGTTATCAAACATATAACATGTTTTTTAGAAACAATAACCATCAGAAGTTCGACACTTGTTATGTCCAATTTCAAAGTGAAATTAATTACAATGACAAACATTTGAATAAATTGTAAAAATATATTCTAAATTCACTTTAAAACTAATAAAAAATTTAATCTATCCATATAAAGAAATTAGATTAAAAGGAATTTTTGAATTAAAATACAATATTATTCACTATTAATTAAAAAATGAACTTTATCGGAAAAATACCAAAAAATTACCCAAAATAAAATTTGATATCCCAAATCTAAAGAAGAATTTTATTTGGTTAAATAGAACATATAAAGTTGACCAAAACATGATTTAATGATGGTTCTCCATTAAAAAGCTGTAAATCGTCCGTTTAATGTAAATTATGCTTAAATTTAGATTCATTCACTTTTAAGCCTCTAACTTTTATTGGATAAATGTAAATACATTTAAAAAACATGTATAATAATATTGTAGATAGTTTCGTTCTTTCCCACCAATTCAACGGCAATGAGATAACTACCATTTAAAATAATAATATAATATTATTACTGTGCAACATAAGACTTCAAAGAAACATGTTGTTGCATATCGGTTATGCTATCGAACATAGCTACCATTTTAAAGTAAAATCAATATTTAATTCAAAAGTATTAATATGTATAAAAATATATTATTCTTAATTTACATGGAATGTTACATCTTTCTCCACTTTTAAAAATTTCATCCTCGCAATTTTTATTCACATAACAATATAAGTGGGGGTATTTATCCCTCATAGAATTTTTAGATTCCAACGTTGCCTCATCTACCATATGGTTTTTTCACAAAACCATTACCCGGTGAATTAACTTATTCTGCCACACTTTCTCTCTATGGTTAAGAATCTGGACTGGTTGTTCTTCATAAGAGAGATTCTATTCCAACTGAACTACCTCTTGGCTCAAAACATGAGATGGATTTTGCATATACATTCTCAACATAGAAACATGAAAAAAATTGTGTACATGGGATAAACAAGGTGGTAAATCCACTCTATATGCAATTAATACAACATTCTCTAGAATTTCATAAGTTCCGATGAACATCGAATCCAACTTTCCCTTCTTACCAAAACGCATCACACTTTTCCATGGGGAAACTTTGAGAAATACATGATCACCTATTTCAAAAGAAAGATCCTTCCTCCAGTTATCTGCATAACTTTTCTGTATTCTCTGAGATATTCTCATGTGCTTATAAATAAATAGAACTTTTTCGACCATCTCTTCTACCCATTCTGGTCCCATAAACTTCCTTTCATCTACTTCATCCCAAAAATACGGAGTTCGACAATGATTTCCATATAATGCCTCAAATGGAGAAATCTGTATACTGGAATGAAAACTGTTATTACATGAAAATTCAACCAAAGAAAGATGTTGGTCCCAACATCCCTAATAATCCCTCAAGAAAGAACGTAACATATCCTCCAATGTATAAATTGTTCGTTCTGATTACCTATCTAATTTTGGATGAAAAGTTGTACTAAAATTTAATTCAGTACCCAATGACTTCTGAAGGAATTTCCAAAAGTTATAAGTAAACCTGGGATCACGATAAGATACAATGGAGATGGGAACACCATGCAACCTGACTATATATTTAACATAAAACTGATCACGTTTATCTAGAGACAAAGTATCTCAATTAGGAAGGAAATGATCAGATTTATTCAATTGTTCAACAATAACCCAGATTGTCTTATTACCTCGAGATTTCTTTGGAAATCCCACAACAAAGTCCATGGATATATTTTCCCATTTCCACTCTGGCACCAGTAAAGGCTGAAGCATCCCTTTCTGTAACTACCACTCTACTTTAACCTTCTGACAAGTCAAACACTTCACAATAAAATCACCAATATCACTTTTCATTCCATCCCACCAGTAATACTCCCGAAGATCTCTGTACATCTTAGTACTATGAGGATGAACTGAAAACAGAGAACTCTAAGCTTCACATAACAACTCATTCTTCAAATATGAATAAAAAGTCACACATAATCTCTTCCCAAACATCAAAATACAATCATTATCAACATTAAAATCAGGCAACTTACCCTTCAGAACCAACTCTACCTTTTTCTACATCTCACTATATTCTTTCTACACTTGATTTATTATGTCTGATAGAGATGACTTCACTGTCACCTATTAAAAAATAGAAGAATTTCCTATACCAACAACTTCTTAGCCAATGTTCATAAAATCAAAAACCAAAGTATCTCCTTCCAAACGTAACATGGTTAATGAAGTATTACTTTTTCGAATCAATGCATCAGCCACTTTATTTTCTTTTCCCCGATGGCAACAGATCCTGTAATCATAATCCTTGATTAATTTCAACCATCTAATCTGTCCCATGTTCAATTTTTTTTAGTGAATATATACTTCAAACTTTTGTGATCAGTATATATTTCACACTTCACTCTACATAAATTATGCCCCCAAATTTTTAAATCAGAAACAACAAAAACTAATTCCAAATCATGTGTAGGGTAATTTAACTCATGGGGTTTCAACTAACGTGAAGCATAAGCAATTACCTGATCATTCTGCATTATGACACATCCAAGTCTTTTTAATGAAGCATCATTGTAGATAACAAAGTCACCATTTCTGGCTGGTAGTGCCAAATCTAGAGCATTTACATATCTACTTTTCATTTCCTCAAAACAATCATCACATTATTTTCTCCAGATGAACGTAACACATTTTCAAGTTATCTTAGTCATTGGACTAGATAACCTGTAAAAATATATAACAAACCTCTGGTAATAACCTGACAAACTATGAAAACTGTGAATCTTGATTATATTTGTGGGTCTTGTCCTTTCTTCTACAACATTTGTTTTAGTAGGATCAGCAGGTATGCCATTTTTTGAAACAATTTGACCATGGAAAGAAATTAATTGTAACTGAAACTCACACTTGCAACATTTACCATAATTTTTATTTTATTTTATGGTTTGCAAGACAACCCTTAAATTAATTTCATACTCCTCTTTAATTTTTTCATAAAACAAAATATCATCAATGAACACGACCAAAAACTTATTCAAGAACTCATGGAAAATTATATTCATAAGATCCATGAATAAAAGAGGTGCATTGGTTAAACCAAAAGGCATAACTATAAATTCATAATTTCCATATCTAGTACGAAACATTGTCTTCCGAATGTCTGCTTCCATTTCTTTCAACTAATGGTACCCCGACCTCAAGTCAATATTCGAAAAATACTGAGCTCACTAGAGCTGATCAATCAAATCATTTATATGAGGTAAAGGATGCTTAATCATAACAGTAATGTTATTCAATGCTCTATAATCAATGAAAAATCTCATTGAACCATCTTTGTTTTTAACAAACAAGATAGGAGCACCCCTGGTAATGTCCTAGTTTGAATGAAACCATTATCTAATAACTACTACAATTGCTTTTTAACACTAAAAGTTCAATTTGAGCCATTTTATAAGGGGGTTTTGAAATTGGTGTAGCGTCAGGAATGATGTCAATAGTAAATTCATCTTTCGGATCATGTATTATACAAGGAAACCCATCAGGGAAAACATCAAGGCATTTATTTACCACTGGTACATCATTAATAAAAAATGTCCCCTTATTTTCAATAATATGTGCAAGGTAACATTCATTTCTATATTTTACCAGTTTTTCAACTTCCAGATATGTTATGAAAAGCAGGGGTTCATTCTTGTACACAAACTGAAAATATTCCTGAAATGAAACCTCTTTATCTTGGTAGTCAATCTTATCATGATAAATAGTCAGCCAATCTATGTCCAAAATAACATCAAATTCTAATATAGGTAAAACAATAAGTATTACGGGAAGATTCTTTCCGCACACAAAGAATATAATGTTCTTATGTTGTATTTTTGTCTAAAAAATTCTTCCAGGTGTTTTTACCATTAGTTCAGTATTCATATCATGATATGGAATTCACAATTTACTAGAAAAATTATCTGAAATGAAAGAGTGTGTAGAACCTGAATCAAACAACACATTGGCATAATCTAAACAATCAAACAGTGTACCTGATACTACTTCATTTGATGGCCCAACATCTATTGAAGTAGTTGCAATGTATTTCACCACCCCTTTCTGATTATATTATGGCTTCTTTCCCTCAGTTGAGTTTTTACTGGACACTCATTTTCAAAATGACCCAATTCATTACACTTAAAACATCTTACCGATGGTTTTTCATTGCATGCATGATCATATTCTTAATAGTTACGAGCAATATGACCAGACTTAACACACTGGAAGCACTTTCTAGAATTTGATAATAATTATCCAGGATGCCTTTTACCACACTTCTCACAAGTTGGATATTTTATTTTCTTACCTCCATGATTCAATGATGAACTCTTTCCCTTTTCCTGCCAACTCGACCTCTTATTCTATTGTTTGTCAACAAACACATGGTCATCAAAAAACTCCCTTTCCACATTATTCGCACATCGAACAAATTTTTCATAAATTTTGAACTCCCGAGAGTCTAATTCTCTTCGATATCATGGCTTCATTACTGAGTAAAATCGATTTATCTTACTATCAAGATCATGGATGTAATTTGGGGCATACCTTGCCAGTCGAGAAAACATTGCTTCATAAGCGGCCACTGAGTCATCCTTTTGCCTCAAATCTAGGATTTTGTTTTCCATCCAAAGATGAACCATCTTAGGAAAATATTTCTCAAGAAACAAAATTTTGAATTAATCCCAAAAAAGAGTATCAATCTCTTCTATATCCCATATATTTTTCACAATCTACCACCACTGGTCAACTTCACCATTAAAATGGTAAACAACAAGACTAATCTTATGATGTTCTAAACAACCCATGTCCTCGAAAATCATTTCTAGTGATTTAATCCTCCCTTCTTCTAGCATAGGTTCAGATGATCCTCTAAAGGATAGGGGATGTTGGCTCATGAAATGCTACACTACTGACATGTTTCTCTACGGTTGATCTGGTTGATCTCATACAAGGATACCATCACCATTTATAGCCTGAGTCAACTATGCCATCACTGCAACAAACTGTTCAGTTCCAATTCTGATCATCTCATGTTACTGATTTGGAATGTTATCTTCCTCTTGATGTCATCCCAATATAGTGGCCTTGTTTCCTCTATGAAAAACCATTCTGAACACATAAAGATCTTAGGCGACGCAATATGGTTACAAGTAAATTCTATAGACTTTCAATATTACCATAAATTAATATAGGGACATTAATTTAACAATAACCTAACTCCTAATGTTATCTAAAACAACCTCTGATACCAACTATAAGTACCCGACCATAAACCTTATACAATGTTGAATTAAATGAATAATTTACATTGAGGATCTTTTCAGGTTTATAGTTTTAGAGAAATAGGACATAACTATAACATCTCAAAAGATTACAATGTAGACACTTCTACACAGTTTCCATTTTTTCACAAAATAATAACTCTTGAAAAAAAGAGTCATGTCTACTTCCGTGTTTAAGATAGCATGACTTTTCCTTGATCCCATCCTAGACAATATTCCACATTATGTCTTGTGAAATACATTTCAAAAACTTGTGACGAGCATAAAAAGCTTAGTAAGGGATATACAAAGAAAGAAAACTGTTAGTTTTTCAAAACAACAAGTAGACCATGAATACTTTATCATAGCTAATACCTTTCACCTTCATGAAGTAGTAAATACACTTCACTGAATAAAAGACCATTACTTACCCTTTTGTAACATAAAGTTTACCATAAAATCCATATAAGGTACACATAACATATAAAGGTAACTTGGGACAAAAACATACATAAGTGAAATAACCATATGGTCGACTTCCACACATACCACTAAATGTAATAGCCATATGGCCGACTTCCTTACCCAATGCCTTGGAGGATATATTGTAACCATTGATCATGGTATTCATAGCACCACTCATCATTTGGTTTATCACGTAACGACCCGTAAAATGTCCAAGTACCATTATAAAATCATAATAATGAAAAGAAATATAAAGGAAAGAAAAACATTTCCACATTTCAATCACAATATATCACTTATATATATTGAGATAACAAATCCATTATCAAAACCATTTTCAATACCATAATACATAAAGGGGTATATGGAATTTATTTTCTTTTAAAGACATTAAGGCTTGTTGAGGAAGCCAAATATCAAATAATACTCACAGCGGCGGAAAATTTCATTGACACCGCTTACGTTAAAAGAAACATTTCTTTTTGTCGTTTAGTACAACTTTTGTAGAAAAATATTCCCTTTGAAAAGTCATGGGTGTTTATAAAGAGTATAAAACAAAGTCGTGTATTAAAACAAAATATGCATCTACGAAAGGAGATTGAGACGAAATCCCTTACCTTGTGTCTGACTTGACTCGATCGTTCTTTAATCTCATGAAAAATATACTAAAGTTAATGTATACTTTCTTAAGAACATTCTTCAATTTTATTCTTCCTTTTATATCACTTATTACCATTTTATAAACATTGTGTAACCATTTATGTTAATATCGTTCGTTTTTTTCAATATTTGGTACTTGAGTCAAAAATGGACTTCTTATAATTACATGTTGTTCATGTGGTCAAAGGTACATTATATCAGAAATGATATTCACGATTTTTATATCATATATATCATAAATATTTAGCATATACATGTTTTTATAATAGTTTATAACATATGGAGGTAAGAAATGAAATGCATCGTTCATGGAGACGGTAAGCCGTACATATGCATGAATGCTACTTTCATTTGTATTTCTTATTTTAATGGAATTTAAACATAATTATACATAGGTGTATTATAATTAATGTATAATATCATATATAATATCATTAACACTATATGTTATACATTCCACATAATGCATTAATGAGTCACATCACTTTGAGGGGGCGGTAGTCCGCACTTCCTCAAATGATATTATTGTATTTACCTATTATGGAAAACATAAAGGCGTGATATAAATGGAAATTAAATAAGAATAAAAATAATATAAACATAATATATGTCATATATAAATAAATTTCCATAATAATGGACACCATGAGAGGCAGTAAGGGGTAATTGAACAATCATCATTTCGTGAGGCATTAGTTTTCCATCCATAGATACATTATGTTCTTCACGAATTAGATGGAGGTGTGTGTATTTTTTTTCTGAATCCTTCCCATATTAACATTCTAGTATATTAACAAAATTGGTTTTGTTACAAAATAAAGGGATAAAAAGAGTTTAGGGGTTGGATAAGTAAAATAAAAGAAAAAAATTAAGAGAAACTGTTACCTTTTATTTGGGTAACTTCCTTTGGTTTGAACCAAAAATAATTCTTCAAGTGCCTTATGCCTATGTTAAGGCATGTAGGAGTAGGATAGGGATATAGGGAGCTTAATTGGTCAGGGTTTGGACGACCCAAATTGCTTGAGAGGTGTGAGGAATTGGTGAGAAGTGGTCTCATTTTAAAAGGTGGATGAGGGGCTCTTTAGGAAAGTGTGAAACTATAATTTTATTATTTAATGATATTAGGTTTATAATGGTCCACAAATAATTGAAGATGATGATAATATGACTCATGGTCGAAATAAAATCATCCAATCAGAATTGGACATGTTTTTTATAATATTTCAATCGTTATAATCTTATTTATTTAAATCAATTACTAATGAGGTAAAAACTGTATCATTATTGTGTCATAAATAATTTAATTTATTTGATGTCTCAAAATTAAAAAAAAATATCATAATGTTGGAAATATTTTTAGATTTAAAATTAATATTTATTGTAGAAAATATAATTTATATAACTCTTTATAAAAATTAATTACTAAAAGATTTTTGTTAATGTCAATTTTGCCTTTACATTAAATTAATTAATCTAAATAGTCATTATCACTCCCAAGTTGCTCAATGGGGTCCCAAAATCGACCCAAATATTCCGATGGTCATTAATAACTCAACTAATAAGTTTTTTACAAGTGTTAAGGTAATTTTGAATTGTTATAATATTCCTTTTACCTTGAATTACCCTATTTACCTTTAACAGCGTTAAATAAAAGTCAAAAGTTACTATTCACCAGAAATTATTTTATTCATAATGTAGCACATTTTACATCTTGATAAAAACCATGTATGTAGGATTTTTGAAATTAAATTCACAGAAATGGTAAAATTTTATTTAAATGAAAAGGTCAGTTTTTTTAACTACCACTAAGTGGTTTCACTATTCATCAAAAATTGATGTTTTCCAGAAAAATACCAAATGTTCAGCCTAAGATAAATTTTATATTCTGGATTAAAAAATGCTGTCTATTTTTACAAATTAAAAACATAGAAGTGTCATTAAATAATTTTATAATTAATTCCCGTTATCAAAACAAATAGTGTGTTTTTAAGAAATAATAACTATCAAATGATCGACACTTGTTTATGTCAAATTTCAAAGTGAAATTAATTCCAATGACCAAAATTGGATTAATTGGTGAAAATATATTTTAATTTCACTTTAAATCCAATTAAAAGGATAATCTAACCATATAAATAAATTAGATTAAAAGGCACTTTTGAATTAAAATACAATATTTTTCACTATTCAATAAAAAATGAACTTTATCGAAAAAATACCAAAATATTACCCAAAGTAAAATTTGACCTCCCAAATCTAATGAAAAATTTTATTTGGTTAAACATGACATATAAAGATGACCGAAATTAGATTTAATGAGGGTTCTCCATTAAAAGGCGGTAAATCGGCCTTTTAATGTAAATTATGCTTAAAATTAGATTCATTCACATTTTAAGACTCTAACTTTTCTTGGATAAATGTAAATACATTTAACAACCATGTATAACCATATTGTACTTAGTTTTGTTCATTCCCACCAATATAAAGACTAGGATTTAACTACCATTTAAAATAATAATATTATATTATTAGTGTGAAACATAAGATTTTAAAGAAACTCATGGTTGTGTATCGGGTATACTATCAAACATAGAAACCCTTTTAATGTAAAATTTATATATAATTTAAAAATATTAATAAGTATAAAAATATCTTATTCTTAATTTACTTGGGATGTAACATTAAATGAGCTATCCATGATAAAATATATGTTACCACTATCAATTAATATATTTTATTAATAATTTTATTAATTTAATAATACCATAATTAATCCTCTAATATCACTATGATTTTTTAGCAATAAAAAATCCTTATAAAATGGATTAATTATACATCACCTAGGTTATAAATTTATTGTATTTATTTATTAGCCTTTAACAAGATTTAAAACCACTACTCTTTTTTAGAATCCGTCAGATGGTGTTTTAATAACTTATCATGTAGAGTTCCAAAACTATATTTTCAAATTAATAATGTGTTTAATTATATTTTTTACTCATATTAACCCAACAAAAATTTGTTTCCCTAATATAGAAACTATTATATAAATATAACTATCAACCATTACCTCACTAAACCCTCCCAGGTTCCATAATATCATATGATGCTCCTCTATATCATTATATTGAATCCTCTCAACATAAGGGATCCACTCATTCTCCCCATTATTCAAGAATATTCATTAATGTATTTTTTCTTTATTTACAATATTTCCTATTTGAATATATTTTTATAAATCCATATTATCATCATTAAATTTAATTTGAAGATAAATACACCACAACATCACATTAACCCCTTCAATTAACCATTACGTGCAGTAGTTATACATCCCAAATTATCATTCAACGTTTCATGCCAAACCCCAATGTAGTGAATCAATTTCTCTATTTTTACAGACAAATATTATCCTAGTTGAAAATATCCATGTTTTATTGGAAGGTTACATGTATGTAACCCATAGACATTATTATTATGGTTATAATAGAAAAAAAGCATCATTAGATTTTATGATCTATGTTAAAATATTATGCATGTACATGATATGAAAGTGATGGGTTGGCCCTATAATATATATCCCTCCAGTGGATCAAGTGATTTTTTTATCTCAATATATTCCAAGTATAGTTAATGATTGAAAATCCAAAGAAAACTATGTTGTGATTTCCATGTGGTTACCATTTTCACATGTTTATGAGGTAATGTTTTTTGTTTTCTACACATATTAATAAATATTTTATGATATAATATTATATCATGCCTCATTTATAATGATTATGAATCTAATCAATATTATGATGCATTTATGATCCAATTGGATCACATTTACATCATTAATACATATAATGATTTGATTATTCCCTTAATGAGAATTATTTCTCATCCATTCTTATATGTATGTAACTTGGTCACCTTATGTAATTTTAGTAGAACAGTGAAAATTTCAATTCATGTAAAAGAACAACTTAGTAGTTTAATTATGTTTCTATTTCATGTTTTTATTATATGTATATACATTTACAAATTTACTTGGATTCCTGAAATCATGGTATTGAAAAATATTAACCTTCATATAATAAATACTTAATGTAGATTTAAAAAATATTGGTAGTCATAATTCTCATTAGAAGAATGTGTAGTTACATTTCATATTATGATTTGAAAACTCTATGTAAAACATTAAGGATAGTTACAGTAATAATAAAAAATCCCTAATTATTTATAATGATTAGATAATGTGGTATCTAATAAAATACAACACAGTCATCATTTAACATGTTGATGATGATCTGGAATTGTTTTTCTAATCGAGAATAACCCCAATAAGGTCACAATGAGTTATAATCAATCATTATCTTAATCTTGTAAATTGGAATTGGTGCCGACTGGTTTTTGAACTCCTAGTTCAAATGCTTTAAAAAATTCAAATTCTCTTTCAGAATGATTATAAATAGAAAAAATTCCCATAAATGTTTTTATTAAGAAATTTTTCATTGGAGTAAAATTATTTTTCTTCTACCAATTCTTTTATTATGGATAATATATCAATTAATATATATCACTTAAATATTCATGATTTCTTATCTATATGATTAATATATTAAAAATATTAATTACATATTTTCATTTTTTGTTACTGAATAGATTTAAATAAGATAACCTTATTCAATAAACATCATGATGGGTAATGTGATGAATACCCAAATAAGATGTGCAACCTAGATTGAGTAGGAGGTGTGAACATTAACAAAATACATTCAAAGATAACGCATGTTTTGAAATGAAATATGATCTAGTTGGAATGAATAAATCCCCCAAAAAATGAACATATTGTAATTTATACCATCATGATCAAAATTACATTGAATTTTAGTAGATCATCTGCCCCATTTTTTACAAAATAATATTTTACAACTCCAATGAAACTATTTTTTCCATCAATTATTTCACAATGAAACACATGTTCATCCTATATTTATTTCTTGTCGGGGATAATTATGATCAATGGTGTATTCTTACAAACAATATAATTCCTGAGGTGGAGGAAAAACTTATTGAGTTGTATTAATTCTAGAAATATGTTTCTGACCATTATTAAACACGCACAAACAACCATAAAATGTATATGGATATCTATATCCTTAGGATAAAAGATGATGAATCCATTAAGTGGAATTCCAAAAACATCATAAGACACTCATAATAAACCTATGTATTTTTCAATAATCTAAAATTTAATATTGACACCAAATTTTTCAGATAATAAATATTATATGAATAGACTAACCATTTGAAAATTTTCAAATTATGAAAATGTTTTTTGATATTCCCACAAATTCAAGATATATATAACAAATTCCTTGGGTTCCCAAGGGTTTTGATATATGATGTGGAGGATGGAATATAATTCTAGTAGTACGATGTAGAAATATCAAATTGAAGGAACTTAAAACACCTCACATGTAAAATGTGTAAGAAGTTCAATCTCGTGAATTTCGTCAGGGGTAAACTGAAATTCCATAGTTGAAGGAAGGAATGTAAATTTTATAAAAAAATTCCAAAAATAGAAACCAACTAATGTTTTAGAATAAATGATTAATTTTATGACCCCTCAACCAATTTAAAAGTGATTCAAATATAATAATATAGGAAATCATGTAGATCAATTACCTATTACATTGTATTTTTATTAAAACTGATGGAAATAACCTCTAAGGATTATAGAGTAATGGAAAACATATAATGTCTCATTTTCTATGATGGATCGCTACTAATATTTTTCTTATATAAAACTAGTTATTTATTAAAGGATTGTGAATGTACTCTTTGATTTTGGTTGTATGTATTATTTCACATCCCAAATGATTATTAGAACTATAAATAGACCAACTCCCAAAATGGATGTTGATTTATTAGTGATGATGTTGAATGGTTCAATTATTAAATCTCTGGAGTTAAACTCATTCTAAACCCAAATTTTCAGGATACAATTCATATAAAACGTTATTATAAAACCATTAGTTGAAATAAATGTATTTAATTGTATGGATCGGGGTTCCTTGATTCGATTAAACATAAATTTTTATGAGATATAAATCACCCTCTATTTAAAGTATTACCCTCTAATTAAATTAATGATAAAGGAGAATAGTGGATTTCATTTGTACCAACCTCAAAAGAATAGATATATTTTCTTTGTGAGAAAGATTATTGACCGCAAATTACTGAGAATATAGAAATGATCATCATTTATGACATTCCCATTATAAGTGAATTTATTGATGTGTTTCCCAATGGATTTCCTATAATTTCACATATCTATCTGGTTGATTTCTAAATCATCCCCATATCATGGAAGTTACCAATATCCCAGAATATATATTTAATATATATAGTTATAAATGAGGAAAAAAACAATTATAGAAGAATTGTAGAAAATATTTTATTCACCCATGTGATTCATCATGGGGTACATATGTCCTATTTGTCTTGCTGAGGGATGGTTCAACGTTTCATTCGAATTATTATCATATCATTAATATAATTTTGATAAATAACAAGTATCCTCTTCCAAATATGGATTACTTGATCAATATTCATTTTTTATCCCAATACATTTGTAAGGGAGATCATTGATCAATATATTATAATGTAACAGTGAAGAAGAAGGATACCCCCATAACTGCATTTCTTATATGGAATCAGAACTGTGAGTTCATAGTTCGGCTATTTGGCCCCATTAATGATCCAAAATATTCAATTACATATTGATCACATTATATAGAGGTTACCTTGAATAATCTGGTAATTTTTATATATTATATTTTAATCTAATCATAAAGATAGGATGAACATGTTTAGCATTTAAATACTGTAATGAAAAAATTACCAAAGGAATGGTTGCATTCTATGTATAGTAACTAGTAGATTTTGATAGGGAAATTAACATTCCAAGAGGGTGTTATCATCAATAGAATGGTGAATTTTATGATAACATTATATAGATGACGAAATGTTTATGTACTTCTTATGTTCCCATATTACCCACCAATGGTGAAGGATTTGTGATCTACAATTATCTTTCAAAAATTGAATTGGGTTGTGTACTTTTGAAAGATGAAAAAGTGACCGCCATTTTGTCACACCATATATATATATAAGATAATAAATATACAAACAATGATCCATAATTGGATGTAAGGATCATTATATTGAATATATGACAATATTATATATACAATGGAAAATATGAAACAAATATTTTTAAAAAATGACTAAAATATAATTATTGATAATGGTAGACTTGTATGCACAAATTTTGATAGTTATATATGACAATGGATTATGATTGTTCAATCCTTGGCAATAATGGTATTGTAAAAAAATGGGTGTATTCTCTCTGAATAAGGGAACCCCAAACCCTTTCCATTTTGAGGATGGAAAGTGATACAATATTATTTTACATTCAAAGAATATAAATGGAAATAATAAAATGATCATCTACATTCCTGTCTCAAATGACTAAAAATTATCTTTTGATGGAGAATCCATGTGGCCATGAAATATGATGAGTGACTAGGAAGCATTGTAGTAAAAATTTCAGACATAAATTTTTCTAAAGATGTTGTTATAAATTTTAGGACCTGGATATGTGTCACATCAAAAACAAAACTAATGAGGGATTATTTTGATCATTCAAATAGTACATCCTTATTTAATAATATATAATGAACATTGATGTATAAATATTTGATGAATAACATCTTGTAATATTACATGAAGAGGGAAATTACAATGTTTTTATCTTGATTCATGGTATTCCAAAATGTATTATAGGAATGATATAAGTCTTAGGGTATGACCAAACCATTTACAATAATCGTATGGATATAGGAATACATAACAATGAATTTTTTCATTGGATACATAATGTCCCATAATTAAAATAATTCCATCAATGGGGTAGTTTATATCTATTAACATTTTACACAAATTCCTTGTTATAAAAAATTATTTAGCATATGACCATGTTTGCAAGAAATACATAAGAGATATAGTATGACAACATTGAGTTCTGTTATATATTTTATATGGTCATGATATGCATTTGAGCTCAATGTTTTAGTGAAAAATTCAACAAATTTTTAACCTTGAAAATTGATTTGGATCTTTTTATCGACCTCATATGAATGATAATTTTTATGGAACCATTGAAACTATAAAGGGTATTTTAATATATTTTCCTATGTATTTAAAATTATATTTGAAGATAAAACATACCCTTGAATTGTTCTACTAAATCAACATTTTTTATTCTAGAAATTAAATGGGTCTTTTTAAAGATCTACATGTGAATAGGTTCTAGACTATGATATGTTGGGATGTCGATGGAATGATTAAGCTGATGGGATATGGACTTATCAATGAAAAGATATCTAATATGGTCATCATTCAGTGGAATCTGAAATTTTCACAATTTCTAATGAAATTATATGTATAAAACATTCAATGAGGCCTTGATATTGAGGATAGAGATAATGTATTCCATCATGTATCATCATGAGATAATTTCTTGAAATTTTAGAATAATGTAAACTTTATTCTTATGTAAATTGTCGCCTTTGAGATCCATTACTACATCTTATCATCAGCCCATCCACATGAACTCCCATATAAAAACTCTCATTTTTTTGACCTATTTCTTGTATACCTATTAAGGATGTAAATATCATACCACAAACATGTACTGAATCCAGAGGTGTTACCAAAGGATAATGATCAATCATACGAGGATAATTTGTTTAAAATCATATATTGTATAGACCACATTTTATGAAACAAGACATGGAATGTAATAAATGTGTTCTCCATTAACAATTTGGATGAATAAGTAACATGAGCACTTGAAGTGGTGACGAATCATAAATACACTAAACCTTTTTATCGTATGAAATGAAAATTATAAAGAAAAAATATCTAATTGGGAACAAATGTCAAGAATAGATAATTTATTAACAATATTCAATTTCAAATGAATATATTAATTATTATGAAATGATGTTATAGAAAACACATGAACTTTTTTAACTGAAAAACAATATTTATAATCTAAAATAACAATATTCATAATAATTTTTATAATATATTTATTTTTCAGTGGCAATAATATTTATATAGTATGGGTTTTGATAATGTCTAATTTACATAGTAGGATGTAGAAATATACTTGAAAAGTATGATCATGCCATAAAATACCATTTATTATTGGTTAAAAGGTAAATTAAATCACGAGGATTTTTCCTTTTATTGGACAATGTATAAATTCAACAACATATGCATGTGTGAAAAAAATTATTAGAGCAGTTAGTTCACATTGTGATCATGGAAAAGGCCATGTTCACCAAACTCCTATCATCAGAATATCATCATCACAAACCTTAACATATTGGAACATTATGGTGTGATAAATTTATATTTATCTATACATTAATTGTATAAATTTTAATATTTTTTCATCAAAAAAATGATTATATTTATCAATTTTTGAATATAACTTTTTAAATGACCAAAAATGAGTTTAATAAATATTATTTTTTAAAATGATGAAATATATATATAATTGTTGTGATACATAAACATTCAATCAAGATATATTTTTGATGAATTTTTTATTTTTTAAATAAGTGATATTTTTATAAAATTTTACTATTTATCGATATTTTTTAAATAAAAATATAAATATATTTCATGAACTAAAATTTTATTTTTATATAATTTATAATGCTATTATAGTCATTAGATTAATTTTTTAAATATATTGGGATTTATTAATCAAAATTTTAAATTATAATATATTAAAAAAGTATTATGATAAAATAAATAATAAATTTTAGTTAATACCATTAAAATTCTCTAATTATGGGTTTTAATATTTTTATTAGTGTTTTATTTTCTAAAAAAATTAAATAATGTCGGTATTATGAAATCACATTGAAATAAATGTGATATAATTTATTCAATTAATTGTATTGAAAAAAATTATATTTCCCTTTTAATAATTTTTTGTAAAATTATCTGATTATTTTAATAAATCCTTTATTAACACTTTATGATCAATATATTGTTTTAAGGATTCAAAATGATTTCATTATTTTATGACTCTCATATAAATCATCATGGGAATTATTTAAATATTTTCTACTAAAATCCTTATAAAATAAAAAAACCATTTAACTTTTTCTGAAACCATGGAGAAAAACTACAATAAGGTTTTTTGTTTTTATTAATTAACAAATAGTGTCAAAAAACTATGTTTCTAAATTAATAAATAATTCCTTGTTTTTATTGTATAAACCTATCTAAACTCAAATCCCCCTAAACTAATAATACATGGAGCTTTAAATTAATCATACTCTACCTTCATATATTACTCAAATAGTATTCAAAAGATTCAAAACACCTACTTATCATTTGGAATCACAATATTGAGGTATGGAATTCTCATATTGTCATCATTATTTAATCTCAATCGTTATCCCATTCTAATGGATTTAAAATTGACCATGTTAATATATTTTTTTACATAACTATTCTAATGTTTTTGATTATAAATTAATTAGATACACATTTCAATCTCATTCACAAATTATATTTTCCTTTATGTCCACCCATTATGCTATAAGCATCTTCCTGTGATTTTCCATACAAAACAACTATATTGTGAATAATCGAACCCTTATACACTGAAATATTTTAACAGATTTGTACTTATAAATTATTTTTTGGGTAATTACATTATAGTAAATTTTACACCTTAATCATGTGTTTATAATTTATCTAATATTACATTAAGTGTTATGATCTTTATGGTAGACTTTTTCATATATATGATGTGAATGTCATTTGTGGGGAAATAAATATATCGACCTCCAAATAATTGGTTAATGTTTTCATATCATGCCATTTTATTTATGGTGTACGGGAGGTGTTGAGATGGTGTGTGGGAATGATATACTATATAATACCAAATGTAGGATCGAAATAATAGTGATATTGTATAGAGTATCTAATGATGCTCAAGATACAAGAGGGGGGTGAATTGTATCCTTTAATAAATTCTTTTGGAACTTTTACATATGGTTTTTTTTAACAAGGTCAAACAAGGTAATTCACAAAACCTGTAGTTCTACACACTTGCATGATTCCGAAAATATGATTCTGAGAAAGTGATTCCGGTAAAGATGGTTCTGAAAATGAAACTTAAGGAAAGTTTACAACATCAAATATTATACCTTAAAGCATATAGAATGTTACTAAAATAGAGTACACGTATAAAGAAGTATAAGATAGTTATACTTTCCTCAACAATACAAATCCAACAGAAAACTTGTAACAAAACAAGTAATAAGTAGTTCATCATTTATCAAAAACATAAGGGTATCAAACTACCTTGGTTAAAGGTCCCTTGATTTTTACTTTCAAGAAATTATGTCTTACACACATTAGGGAATGCCCTCTACACAAAAATCTGTGTATGTCTTGTTATCCCCGCAAGCCCTCAACTTCATGGTAGTCGGGACCTCTGTCTTCCTTAGCAAAGAAGCCCTCAACATAAAGATAGTTGGAACCTATGTTTTCCTATCCCTGAAAGCCCTCGATTGTACACAGCAATAATCAGAGTTGGACAAATCAAATCTGAACCAGACATTTAGTATGCACTAAGAATGAGAGTATCTCTCTCTAGAACTCACTTCAGATCAAAATTTGTCCAAAAGTTCTAATAGTCCTGAGATCTTTCAAATGAGATTTTATTTATAGGCATGGATTCAACAGTGAGCTCTCTCATCTAACGGTAATATTTTTCCTTGAATTTTAGGTGTAAATGTACAAATTTCACTGAAACAATGGTTAGTTATTAACTGAATTCATGACACCGTTTTATAACCAAAACACGAGTAAGAAAAAATATTGGTTCATTACCAAAATCCAATATTATGAATTTAAGGAAATATGAAAGTTTGGAGTCTATCCAAAAATGAATTTGGAGTCTATAATACAAGGATATTCGGAATCCAATTTCATTGAATTCAGTACTTAAATTCTATAGAATTTTGAAGTCTAAATTTCAAGGAAATTCAGAATCTAGATTCACATGAATTCGGAACCTGAATATACAACGTTCAGAGTCACAGTTAATGGGAATTCAGAGTCATAAATCACAAGAATTTGGAGTCTGTATTCATAGAACTTGTAGTCAGAAATCAGAGGTATACATAACCAGAATTCATAATCCGAATTCGAAGTCATAAATCAGAAGAGTTCGTAACCAGAATTCAAAATCAGAATTTGGAGTCAGAACTCGGAAGAGTTCGTAACCAGAATTCATATTCAGAATTCTAGAAATATGGATCCTAAAATAGAATGATTCATATATAGGTGATTATAGGATTCTGATGATTTGGTAACAAACCTAATTTTACACTTAGAAAAAATTATGATATGAACAATGACCATGGTAAGGGTAAATTTTCATTGGGGAAGAAATTTTTTCCTTATATAAGTAAAATGCATGGAAAAAAAGATTTTCCCTAAGATAAGGTGTTTCTGATTTTCAAAACAAGAAGGAATAGTAAAGTCATAAGGAAACCATATTGACATAAAAATCTCACCCAAGTATGAAGGAATGGAAATGTCATAAGGAGAAATTTATTGAATCAACAGTCACCCCCTTTTTGGACGGCACAAACATCCTTACGAAAAAGAATAAAAGGACATAGAAAATATTTTTCTTGACTTTCCAAATAAAACATATCTCCCTTTTTACATTGGAATTGATTAATATGACTAACTCCCACTTAGTCTTGGGAACACTCAGGATCATATTCAAGATTTATGGATTGATATTTTTCATTTTTTTCAGTACGAAAATCTCTGTAATGAAAACTCCATATTAGATAAGCTCCCCATTACATAGGAATATTTATTCTTAACATAGAATTATTTTTCCTTTATCCCCCTTTGTGATTTTCAATAATAATTTTAAAGAATGGAAAATAAATTATAGTACCTAAAATATTAGTACAAACATCCAAAAAAAATGAGCAACCACAATTTCATTAAGATTGGAAGAGATTTTACAAGGAATGAAAATACAATAGAATATCTGATTTTTTCCTTCCCATTCCATTGGTATCAATTTATTCACAATGGTTTTCATCTTCTTTAGTTCCTTGTTATATTCCACTACTTGTTTCTAGATGGCTTTGATCCTATCATCTTGAGCCTTCAGAGCCTCTGCTTGAGTCTTCAAAAGGTCATATTGCTTTACTAGATTTTCTTCAATCTCAATCCAGATATCGCTTTCTCTCTTCCAGCATTGAGAAACAAAGTTTAGCTTCCCATTCAGATCCTTGACCTCCGGAATATGAGTATTCTACTCAAGATTTATCTTTTCCTTAAAGCTATTTTTGAGATCCTTTATTTTCCTATGTTGAGTATCAAACTTGTCTTTAACATTATTTTGAAACTCATCAATCTCTATAAAATTTTCAACTATATTCTTTGACCATATTACCACTTTATTACAAGATTTTATGTGGGCATTATTGTTGATAAGGAAGTTCTTGAAATCAGCCACAATCATTATGCACATATCCATCACCATGGATACAGAATCTAATTTTTTATTCAAGCTATGTTGGAGCATCTGACATCTAGATTTAATGGTTAGAATGATCGGAATGATGTAAATAGGCTTCTTCAGTGATTGAATGACAAAATTATGTCCCAGAGATGATGATTCTGAATCTAACACTTTTCATGGTGATGGTTCTTCCTCTATCTTTACATGATTCCTCTTAGAAGACCCACCAGCTTCCTTTCACATTAAAACAAACATGGTAGGTGTATCCACAATCACCTGGTTCCCCTTATCGGTTCTCGGAACAACTTTTTCATCTAGAGACTCATGCTCACTTTGAGACAACTGAACAATTCTATCTTCATCAATTTTTTCTTTCTCAGCTCCTAACTCAAATTATTAAGGATGGATGAAGTAATGATTATGACTCTCTTCCTATGATAACTTGTTTACTTCCTCTTCAGCCTTCTTATCAATTCCAGGAGTAGTATGTTTCGATGATCTGGCTTGAGAAATCCAGATTGATAATTTTTCAGATGCACATTCATTCTCATGAAAGTCACCAAATTCCTTTATCATATCAGCTGTATCATTACTGCTTTCAACTTATTCTCCATCTTCCATTGATTCCTTTCCTTCAACAAACATTTCATGTACTTTTTCCGGAGTCATGAAATTCTTCCTAGAAATATCAAGTAAGGGTTTGAACAAAGAATGATTTTGGTACATGAATGATCACAGATACTTTTTCAGTGTCCCTCAAAAGAGATTGGACAATTTCGACCTCAGACATTTTCTTCAAAACCTTCTTCTCTTTGGATTTCTTCTCAAGCTCATCAGATGACTTCTCTTTCAAAGTGTTGGCCTCTATAGGATCCAATCCAACCTGTGGCTCTCATTCCTTCCGATTCATTTTGTCTTCTCTACATTGGGATACGACCTCATCTGGATATGCATTTTTCTTCTTGTGATTTGGAGGTATAGATTTAATTTCTTTGGCCTTTGGGGTTTTCTCTGTTTCTTCCACTTCCTTTAGTTTCCTCTTTTATCGAACCTTCTTCAACGATTCATCCTCTTCTGCATTATTCGGAACACTATCTGCTTCTTCCACTAGTATATCATAAAACTCTCCAGAATCATTAGAGAAGATGACATTCATTCTTTTCAATGTATCATCGCTTACTAACATGACATTGCAATTCCTAGGCTTGGAACTACGGGGAATCTTGAAGGACTCAAGACGTCGAACAATTATCTTGGAGAGTAGGGCAGGATATATGATTATTTTTGGTTTAAAAATATCATTCTTGATATTCTCTATCGTAATGAGAATATGCTTCATCAAATTGATCTTACATTGGTTTACAAAAAAAATCCAAGATATATATATATCCCTTTTCTTTAACGTGTCCTTTTCACCCTTTCTCGGTTTGATAAAACCCTGAACCCATAACTCAATGATCCAATTATTTGTAGACAAATGAGAAATCTTTTTTGTCTTAACATTTTTAAGTTCAAGACACTCCATAGCCTTCCCCTTTACAAAACTCCCTTGAAAATCTGGCAACTGGAAGGAATAGAACTCATCTTCCCCTTCATAAGACAGCCCCACCAAGCTAGAAGCATTGTTCTATGAAAGGGCATTGGTTTTTTCATAACTCTTGACTGAAAACTTATCTCAACCTTCATCCATAAATAAAAAAACTGACTCATAAAACTCAACGAGTAGATCTACATACACCAGGTCTTGAGCTACTAGCTTCGAAATTGAAACAATTTCCCACCCATTATAATTGATTTTCTTGGAGATAATGGTGTCATATTTGTTTAAGAAATTAGGATGCACCAGTATTTATCTATATAGTTTCCACTCTGAGAGGATTCATCTGCATAAATTCGGACTTGAGAAAATCTCTAAGAAGTTCGGAACAGAAAATTTTATGAGGGAATATTATTGACACACAAAGGCTTAAAAAGATGTGGGAAACCCATTTGGGGGTCCTTTATATAGTTGTATGATATGAAAATTCATTTTTCCATCTCAATCCATTGGATAAAAATTCTTCTGATCAGATCTGACAGCTGAAATGATAGTCTCAAAGAAAATTTGGTAGGATATGATCATTGGATGTTTTTTTAAAAGAAGAAAAATCAGATTTTATGAAACTAGAATTTCAGAAATTTTAAAAATACAAAAGAAACTACCAGTAAGTATAAAGGGATTATGAAAACTCAATAAATAGTCATACATGTAACTTCTAAATCATTCTCAAAATGATTTTACTTTCTTTATTTTCTCTTAATCATAGGACAATCAGGTCTTATATGTCCAGCTCTCTTTCATTCATAACATGTAAGTTTTTAATCTTTCTTATCATTCCATTATTTTGTTTTATATATGGATTTAATGTTCCTCTGTCTAACAATCTTATTCATCCTTCGAGAAAGATTTGCTAACTCAATTTCTGAAGATTCACTTCAACTAGATTCGGATTGAATAACATTCTTCTTAA
Source organism: Viscum album (assembly GCA_963277665.1). NCBI lineage: Eukaryota > Viridiplantae > Streptophyta > Magnoliopsida > Santalales > Viscaceae > Viscum > Viscum album. The sequence goes on along the minus strand of OY728133.1, from coordinate 142,082,380 downwards.
ATTTGGATCTAGTAACTCTTTCAGGAGACTTGGATATCATATGATTTGATGTTGAAGTAAAAGAAACAATTCCATTCCCATTATTCTTCTTAACATTATCAACATGGTAACACCCGAAGATTTTATAAGATATATTCATTTTAATTTCTTTTATATCTTCTGGTGTACGCTACAACAAGATTATCTTGTGCTATACGCAACACTATATTAGGTTGCAGTATACACAACACTAATCTTGGATCGCGTTACACACAATTTCAAGTTCGTTTGATAGAAGTTATTTTACGCAACATTGAGTGTGTGTATATATATTCATTGTATAAATGTAATATGGTTGGATTATATTATAGGAAATAACAAATTAATTGTTCATTACACGCAACCCTGACTTGGCTTTCAATACACGTAATCACGAATTTCTTCGATAGCGTGTGTAGTACGCAATATAATGATTCACTAAAGGAGAATTTAATACAATATTATTATGAACTAGACGTTATGAATGGTAATACCAACTTTGAGAAATTTTATAAATTTTAACTATCAAAATGGACCTCATTTTTGAATTTTGAATATCGTAATTATCCTAGGGTGAACTTTTGGTATTTTTCTAAAAACATTCAATTTTTGATGAATAGTGAAAACACTATGTTACTATTTAAAAACCGACTTTTTATTTTAATAATTATTTAAATTTATTTAAATTTATTTTAGGCCACAATTGATACATAATACCTATATATATTCAATGTAATTCATTTGATTCATTTTATAATAATTTTAGATATATAAAAATTTTATTGAACTTTTCACCGTCTTTTACCCACCTCCAAGGAGAATTTGAAAATTTACATAAAACTAAATTTTACAGCTTCTTTGAGTGGAATTTCAAAAATCTAAGAGACACGACTAATATGATGGATTAAATTTTGGTTCAATAAGATAAAAATAATTTTTGGTGAATAGTAACTTTTTAATTTTATTTACCACTGTTAAAAGTAAATAGGGTAATGAAGTGTAAAAATGATATTATTATTACCCTAACACATGTCCTAATTCTATTGGATAAGTGTAATTCGACCAAAAAAACGTTAGGAATAATATATTACCCTTTAGGTCCCCTTGGATTAGATTGGGAAATTTATTATTATTTTATTTAAAGAAGAGTTAAAATAGTAAAAATTAATGTTTAATAACTAAAATATTTTTAATATAGAGTTATACATTAGATAAATTCGACTATAAATATTAATTAGATATATAAAAATATTATCTACATAATGGTATTTAATTTTTAATTTTCAGGAATTAAATAATTTAATTTATTTATGACATAATGATAATGTAGTAATTACCTTATTAATGAAATATTAACATAATTGATGTTATAAATACCCAAATAAATGTAATTTTATACTTTTTAGGAATTCCACTAAGTTTCTAGGTTAATCTGACATTTTATTATTTATTAAATTTAATTTTTTAGAACTAATAATGTTTTTATGATTTTCACAAAAATCAATTACCAAATAGTGTCAAAATTTACATAAAATAGTTTTAAAAACAAATGATATATTAATAATTGTTATTATATTCTGAAAAATCTAAGGTTCGGCCAAATGAATTATATAAGGTTATATATATCAATAATGAACCACGTTTGGTTCTTTTGGCTTGTTATAGTAAGTTTATTAACCATATAGTGTAAGAAAACAAGAAGACATAGTAAAAGTTAAATTATTTAACTTAGAGTTAAATCTAAATGATAAGGTTACAATAGAAACCTAAACTTTTATAAAACCTTTTTTTGAGAGGATTTAGACCCATCCCCACTTTATCTTCGAAACAAATCAATTTGGAGCTATTATAAACTGAATATGACTTTATAGTAAAATAATATTTTACGTTTTTTCAAAGGTGCCCCTCTCCTCCCTTATAAAAAGGGAACCCCTTCCCTCTTCTCTTCACACCCTTTTGACCCTTTAATATTTCCCAACCCCAAAATATTCCACTTCTAAATCTTTATAGCTATATCATAGAGGTTCTGGTATTCTCAAAATACCAACTCTAGCACCCTATGTAGAATTTTAAAGGAGGTGCGTCGAGGAAGAGGTAATCTCTTCTATCAAATCTGTCATGTTTCTTTCTTATTCTATGTCTTCTTATTTAGTTGTTTAATTATAAAGTAAAAACATAAGTTTTATTTATATACTGATATGTTTTTATAAATATTAAAAAACCATATTTCACCTTATATCCATCATACTGAAAATGAATTCACTGCGCGTGCATACGTACGGAATACTGTCTCTGTGCCGTGGTTTAACCAGTTTTTCCACCACCACCATAATTTGAGGGGTATAATGGTGTAAAGAATAAATATATATGATTATTATAACATTATAATTATTCTAGTATATTATATAATCCACTCCAATTCCATTCAATAAATATGGGAATGATATCATCGTTCATGCGTATGTACGGATTACTGTCTCCACGACGCAATGAGATTCATTTTCCATGTTAACAATTCAAGAATTATTATAAAGTATATATAATAATTAATAATGAAATATATTACATAATAATGCTAATGGATTTTTGTATATATATATATATATGTATGTCATCTACTTAATTCCATTCAATTCAATTAGGAAACAAAAAACAACATTCATGCGTACGTACGGCCTACCGTCTCCATGAACGGTGTATTTCGTTCCATTTATCCATCTATTATATATATGTATATTTTGAATATATATTATATATAAATAATGTCTTATTTTCTTTAATTATGTAATGATGTCCTATGTAATCATATTAATGATTAAAAGTCAAAACATGGATGATAAATGAAACGATTTTACCCAAAACACTGCTTTAACATGGAATTGACAAATGAATGGATAATATAAATTCGTAAGTGAATCATATATGATATCATAAATATTATTATGGTTATGTTACAAGTTAATAATATTTTTAAAACCACTATACAGGAGTCTCGAACATTAACAAATGAAATTGGACATAATGTAAGAAATAACTATTCCAATATCTTTCTTATCCATGATTGTTATTCATAAGTATTTACTGGTGTTATTGTTATCATCCATGCCCATTTTTTCTAAAAATAATTTCATGTATTTTTAAAGGCCTTTTTAACTAGTTTTTTGAATTTTACCACATGTTATTAAATAAATCTTACATTTGTTTACTACACGTAGAACTTTTTGACTTTTCTGAAAAAAATATGAGAAGAATGTTATTTTTAACTTATACGGCGTGAATGAATTTTTACTGTTTCATATCGCCTCATTTTCATGAAGCTTAATCTAAAAGATTTTATGACTATTTTCAACAAAATAATTTTCTTTTAAAATTTCATGGAAATTTTTGAAAAGAAAATTATTTTGAAGAAGAAAGGATATTTTCCTCAATAATTCATTTTAAGTGTTTTATCAAAACCATTTTCCATCTAAGATGAAATTATTTCATATGTGTATGTTTCATGTATAATGTCACTATGATTTACATGTTTTCACTTCTCTTATAATGAAATGATATCCATTTGTTTTATATGGATTATGTTATGATGCGATGATGTTTATAAAACCCATTTTATTCAATGGGTTATGATTAATGGTTTATGTTTATGTGGTGGCACAAGTATGAATGATTTCATTATGAGATCGGTGGGACCTATATCTCCTTATAATGAATTGGGAAATGATTTATATCTCATTATATAGACATGGATGGAATGGTATGTTATTCTGGTTTAGTGTCACAGGACTGGAATGAAGAGTGAACTCGATTCAGAAAGGGACTCTGTCTACTAAGATGGTCTTGGCAACAATGCCTTGGCTACTGTGTAAATCATATCATTTTATTAATGGTTTCCACAATTACATGTTTTATTCCAATGCTATTTTATCATGATTTATTTTCCTTTAAGATATATTCCTTACGTACTTCCAAGATTTATGTCATTGGTCATGATTTTGATGTTTAGATATTATGTTCATGTTTTTGCATTCAAATGATTAGGGATTGTTTTACGTTCCCTATGTTTACCCTTACTGAGCATTTGAGCTCACCCATTTTATGTTTTATTTTCTCCAAGATATAAGGTAATTTTTTAGGTAAGAAAACAAAAGGGGAAGATCTTTATGGGATATGTTCAAGATCTTTCACCCCGATTAGAAGATTACGATCCGAGTTTCCAAACACACTAAACTATTACGGTCCTTCTGTGTTTTTTTGTTATATATTAATTATTCCTCAAATTTAATATAATTTCCATTTACGTCAACCTTTGGGTCTCTATAGTTGGTATCAGAGGACATGTTTAGTCGACCATTGAAACTAGGATGCGAGAACTTTAGTGAGATCCCTAACGATATTTGTAATGTATGTCTAGGGACGTCTCTAAGGTTAAATATAAATATATGTTATAGTCCAATAATTATGATAATGATCATAGAATTAAACCTAAGATGTTAGATATTGAAGGTACCCCCCTTTATTATGTTTTTTCCCTTGCATTATTTTTTCCTCCCACACTATTCTTTTTGGGTTTTAGACAATGGATGTAAACTAAAGGAACCATGTTGATCAATGTAATGGAAAATGAAATGATTGTCCTCCCGAACAAATCAACGTTATTGGAGATGGAGTACAAAATCTTTTTTATATAATTACACAAGATATGAATCATTCTAGACTTCCAATTGAGCAGAGAAGGGAACAAAATTTTATTGAGTCCTTCATGAGGCAACGCCCACCTTCTTTCAGTGGGTGTTCTGGTCCACTTGTTGATGAACAATGGATCAGTACCATGGAAAAGATTTTTTCCGTACTTCACTGTTTGGAACATGAAAATTTAACTCTGGATATTTACTGTTTAGAAGGTGAAGCAGATCAATGGTGGACTCTAATTATTAATAGGAGGCCCCGAGATGAAATTGAATCCATGGAATGTGATGAGTTCAACAACTTATTTTTCAATGAGTACTTCCCTCATATTATTCTAACAAAGATGGAAAAGGATTTCCTTCAGCGTAAGAAAAAGGATGATGAATCTGTTGGTATATACGGAGAGAATTTTACAAGGATTGCAAGGTATGCATCTGGGATTATCATCCATCCTGAAAGTAAAGTTGATCGATTCATCAATGTCTTAAAACCAAGTCTTCGAAGGGCATTATATATAAGAGACTTCAATAGCTATGAATAAATTGTGTGTTGTGCTATCAAGGTAGAAATGGAAGTTGGTGTTACATATCCATCTCATGGTTTTGACAAGAAAAGAAAGATGGAGTTTAAGGAGAAATCTCATAATAATGGTGAAAAGAAGCTAAATGTTTCTTTATTCTCAAAGTGTAGAAATAATCATGGTAGAAATTGTCTTAAAGGGACTACAAAATATATTATGTGTATAAAAGAATGTCATTGAGCTTCAGAGTGTTGAAGTAATGGAAAAATGGTTTCTAATGATGTCAATAAAGAAAAGAATACAGAGAACGCACCACCAACACATCAATTCTTCAAGTGCAGGGAAATGGGGAATTATGCAAATCAATGACCTAATCCAAGGGTTAATGATAATCAATGTGAGCAACCTCTTAAGGCAAAGGACAAAGGGAATTCACATGCGATCACTATTAGAAATGTTGAGTATGACAACGATGTGGTGGAGTGATTTTGTGTTTATGTAAAGGGATTCCAAAATAATGTTGTGGAATCTCATTTATAGTATCGTGGAACATTGGAATATCTATGTATTGGTTTATCATGGTTTTCAATAATTATATGGTACCGGTAACCATGAAATGTGATTCAAATATTTTGGAAAGTAGATGCTTTGCGCAACTGATGGGATAAGGAGAAAATTAAATGTTCGATAGTATTCATTAGCTCATGACAGATATAAGGACAAGGTTATATCATGGTTTGAGTATATAGAATTTTGGGATTTTGGTATGTGGAAAGAGTTAAATTTTGACAACATTCATGTTTTCACTAAGGTTCAATGGGTATTTATTTTTTAATAGAATACATGATTATGGAATTCACATGATTGGAATGTGACCAACAAGATATATGAGGGAAAATGATGCTATTCACATGCTTGTTATATGAACTTTTAAGTAGTCATTCTCTTTATAAAATGAGTTTGGAAAGAAGTATTTTGGATAAGCCTAAGGATTGGAATGGATTATATTGAACATAATTTAGTATTGTTTAAGGATATAGATTTTTTATATATTATTGATAGAATGTTATAATAGTGTAGTTTAAGAAAAGGGGCAACCTGCAGAATGGGTGACAACCCGTCGTTTCGGACAAGGCTGTGGGCATCAAACCCAGAATTGAAGTGAGATAGGCCTTTATCGCCTACCACTGTCTTACAAGAAGTCCATGGTTAGTAGAAACTAGTTTTATTATATTAAGAGGTATGATATATGAAGTATAAGTCCATTTTAGGAACCATATACGATTAATATCACAATAGATGGACTTATGTATATTTAATAACTTTTTCTATTTTTTGTTTGAGACAGATGGAATGACCTATCATTGTATTGCAAGATCTTCTTACACTTCACGGAAGACAAATTCAACTTCATTTCTTTAAGAGATGAAGTGGAAATTGTTCAAGGCACAAAAAACAGTAAGATTGTACAAAAGTCATGTAAGTATTTTTTTTAATTCAACAATTCTTCAACATTAGGGAAATGATATCGAAACCAAAAAAATTGTCCTAGTGTCCGTATATTAGATGAATCAGATGGTACTATAAATCATCACAAATTTTTGGCTTTTCGATTTTTGGATTTTTTATAGCCATGTCTTTTACCACTCTCCATCAGAACATGAAGATTACATTTTTCTTCCATATCCATATTTTCACCTATATTATTCTATGTGGAAACCCAGTGATGAGTTACTTTGGTTATCCCTAATCTTTTAAATCCTCCATTTTTAAAATGATGATTTTTTATTCCTTTTTACGATGTGGGTTTCTATGAAACAAACATTCAAGTAGTAAACCATTTCTAACCCCAACGAATTTCAAGGGAGAAATTAATTTTAAGGGCGGTAGAATGTAACACCCCGAGATTTTATAAGATATATTCTTTTTAATTTCTCTCATATCTTTTGTTCTATGATACACCAACATTAAATTTCCCTATATGCAAAACTGTATTAGCTTGTTGTATACACAACACTAATCTTGGATAGTGTTACAGACAATTTCAAGTTCATTTGATAGAAGTTATTTTACGCAACATTGAGTTTATATATATATATATATATTCAATGTATAAATGAAATATGGTTGGATCATATTATACGAAACAACAAATGAATCTTTCACTACACGCAAACCTAACTTGGCTTTCACTACATGGAATCATGACCTTCTTTGATAGCGTGTGTAGTACACAATACAAAGTTTCACTAAACAAGATATTATTATACTATTATTATGAACTCATTGTTATGAATAGTAATACCAACTTTTGGAAATTTTATAAATTTTGTCTTTCAAAATGGACTTCATTTTTGGATTCGTAATATCAAAATTATACTAGGGTTAAATTTTTCCATTTTTCTGAAAACCATCAATTTTTAATGAATTGTGAAAACACTGGGTTACTATTTAAAAACTGACTTTTATTTTAAAAATTATTTATTTTCTTTAAATTTATTTTAGGTTAAAATTGATATATAATACCTATATAAGTTCAATTTAATTCATTTCAGTAATTTTATTATATGTTTAGATATATAAAATTTTTGTTGAACTTTTCACCGTCTTTTACTCACCTCCTAGAAGAATTTGAAAATATCCATAAAACTTAATTTTACCACATCTGTGAGTGGAATTTAAAAAATAAAAGAGACACCGTTAATATCAAGGATTAAAATGTGGTTCAATAAGATAAAAATATGTTTTGGTGAATAGTAACAATTTAATTTTATTTACAACGGTTAGAAGTAAATTGGGTAATTAACAGTAAAAATGATATTATTATTACCCTAGTACATGTCATAATCCTATTTGATAATTGTAATTAGACCAAAAACAACCATAGGAATAAACTATTACCCTTTAGGTCCACTTGGATAAGATTAGGACATTTATTATTATTTTATTTAAAGAAGAGTTAAAATAGTTAAAATCAATGTTTAATAACTAAAACATTTTTAATATAGGTTTATACATAATATTGATTCGACTATAAATATTAATTAGAGAGATTAAAATATTTACTACATAATGGTATTTTATTTATAATTTATAGACATTAAATAATTAAATATATTTTTGACACAATGATGATGCAATAATTACCTTATTAATGAACTATTAACATAATTGATGTTATAAATACCCAAATAAATGTAGTTGGAGACTTTTTAATAATTCCAATAATTTTATAGGTTAAAATGACTAGTTAATATTGATTAAATTAACTTTTTTCGAACTAATCATTTTATTATTATTTTCACAAAAATCAATTACCAAATAGTGTAAAAATTGACATAAAATAGTTTTTAAAATAAATATTATATTATTAATTGTTATTATATTCAAAAAAATCTACGGTTCTGCCAAATGACATAGATAAGGTTATATATGTTAATAATTAACCACTCGGGGTTCTTTTGGATTGTTATAGTAAGCTTATTGACCATATACTGTAAGAAAACAAGAAGACACTGTAAAAGTTAAATTATTTAACTTAGAGTTAAATCTAAATGATAAGTTTACATTAGTGACCTAAACTTGTCTAAAACCTATTGGTTGAGAAAATTTCGACCCATCCCCACTTTATCTTTGAAATAAATCAATTTTTAGCTATTATAAACTGAATATTAATTTATTATAAAATAATATTTTAAGTTTTTCCAAAGGTGCCCCTCTCCTCCGTTATAAAAAGGGACCCCTTCCATCTTCTCTTCACACCCTTTTGAGGAATGAAGCTCAGTAAAACCATGAAAATTCCTCTTCTCATCCTCTATAGTTATATCATAGAGGTTCTGGTCTTCTCAAAAGACCAACTCTAGTTCCCTATGAAGATGTATAAAGGAGGTGTGTCAAGGAAGAGTTAATCTCTTCTACCGAATCTTTCATGTTTATTTCTTCTTCTACATCCTCTTCTTTAGTAGTTTCATAATAAAGTAATAACATAAGTATTATTTATATAATGATATGTAATTATAAATATTAAACAACCCTATTTCACCTTCTATCCATCCAATGAAAAATGAAATCACCGCGCGTTTGTACGTACGGAATACCGTCTCCACGCCGTGGTGTAATCAGTTTTTTCCTCCACCACCTTACGTGGATGCTTATAATGGTGTAATGAATAACTCTATATTATTATTATGAAATCATACTAATTCTATGATATTATTTAATCCAATAAAATTCTATTAAATAAATATGGGAACAATATCATTGCACGGGCGTACGTACGGATTATCGTCTCCACAACGCGATGATATTCATTTTACATGTTAACAATTCAAGAAGGATTATAATGTATATATCATAAGTAATCCTGAAATATATGACATAATAATTCTATTGGATTTATGTATATATATATATTTATGTATTTCATCCACTTAATTCCATTCAATTCAATAAGGAAACGAAAAACAACGTTCATGCGTACGTACGACGTACTGTCTCTATGAACGGTGTATTTATTTCCATTTATCGATATATTATATATATGTATATTCTGAATATATATTATATATAAATCATTTTTTTATATTATGGAATTATGTAATCATGATCTAAGTAGATATATAAATAATTACAAGTAAAAACATGGATGATAAGTGAAACGATTTTACCCAAAACGCTGCTTTAACATGGAATTGACAAATGAACGGATAATATAAAGTCGTAAGTGAATCATATATAATATAATAAATATTATTATGCTTCTGTTACAGGTTAATAATATGTTTATACCCACAATACAGGAGTCTCGGACACGTAAAAAAGAAATTGGACATAAGGTAAGGGATAACTATTCCAATCTCATTCTTATCTGAGATTGTTATTCGTAAGAATTTACTGTTGTTATTGTTATCATTGATACCCATGTTTTATAAAAATGTTTTCATGTATTTTTAAATTACTTTTTACCCATTTTTTTAAATTTACCACATGTTATGAAATGAATCTTACTTTCTTTTACCACATGGCTATCTTTTTGACATTTATGATAAAAATACAAGAAGAATGTTATTTTTTAACATATACGGTGTGAACGAATTTTTACGGTTTCATAACACCTCATTTTCATGAAGCTTACTCTACAAGATTATATTACTATTTTCAAAAATACTTTTCTTTTAAAATTTCTTAGCATTTTGTGAAAAGTAAATGATTTTGAATAAGAACATATATTTTCCTCAAGAATTCATTTCAAGTGTTTTATCAAAACCATTTTCCATCTAAGATGACATTATTTCATATGTGTATGTTTCAAGTATAATGTCTCTATGCTTTACATGTTTTAACTTCTCTTATGATTAAATTATATCCATTTGTTTTATATGGATTATGTTATGATGGGATGATTTTTATGAAACCCATTTTATTCTTTGGGTTATGATGAATGGTTTATGTTTATGTTGTTGAAAAAGTAAGAACTATTTCAATACGAGATGGGTGGGATCTATATCTCCCTTAAATGCATTGGGTAATGATTTATATCTCATGAGATAGACATGGATATAATGGTAAGTTAATCCGGTTCAGTATTACAGGACTGGAAAATGAGTGAAGTCGATTCAGAAGGGGACTTTGTCCACTATGATGGCCTTGGCAGCAATGCCTTGGATACTATGGAAATAATATAATGTTCTTAATGGTTTCCACAATTACATGTTTTATTCCCTTGATATTTTATCATGATTGATTTTCCTTTATGATATGTTCCTTACATACATCCATGATTTATGTCATCACTCAATATTTTGATGTTTAGATTTTATGTTCATGTTTTTGCATTCAAATGTTTATGGATTGTTTTAAGTTCCCTATGTTTTCCCTAACTAAGCATTTGAGCTCACCCTTTTTATGTTTTCTTTTACCCATGATATAAAGAAAGGTTTTAGGTAAGAAAAAAAAGGGGAATATCTTTGTGAGAGATGTTGAAGATCTTTCACCATGATTAGAATATTATGATCTTAGTTTCCAAATACACTAAACTATTATGGTCCTTGTGTGTTTATTTTTGTTATGTATTATGTATTCCACAAAAGTAATGTAATGTCCATTTAAGTCAAGATTTGTGTATACACAAACATCTATCTTCATTCTAGTATCATGTTGAAGAAGAGTTCTGAACAGCTCATCTAAGGAAATCTGAGTAGACATTATGTTCTCATCTATAGCTGTCCACTTGGATTGACATTCATTGGGCATGATTTCTATGATCTTATCAACAAGAGATTCATAATATAATTAATTCTCACCCATTGAATGTAAAAAATTCACAATAATCATGAATATTTGTTGCACCTTACATATGGTTTCTTTATATGGAAAGAAGAAACCATGATATTCATCTCTGAGCATGGCTCTTCTAGTTTCAATAACATTGGAAGTTCCAATGTGTGTAACTTCATGTTTCTTCCAAATAAAATTTTCTTTTTCACATGATGAATTTTGGATATATTTATATCTAGTCATGGAGAAATGAAAATTATTTCCTACATTATAATTCAGTTGATATTCTTTCATTTCTGGATTGGTTAAGGTACTAACTTCCTTGTCATGGATTTTATATTCTCCAGTGAGCACAACAAAATTATCAACACCAGTATTTATAATGAATGTCTTCATGCGGTCTATCCAGTATTAATAATCATTTCCATCAAAAATAGGTGGTCCAGTTGTATTGGGATTGTCTATGGAACAAGCATTGATTCATGTCATCTTATAGAAAAAACATCTCACACATACATGTTAATAGAGAATGTTTTTAAACTTGGAAAATATAGTACAAGAGTATCTCTATGAAATAAAAATTAATATGAACTATATGAGTCCAGAAAATTGATTCCAGAAAAGAACGAGATGAATTCTCTTCTGAATCTAATTGTGAGATTAATTCATATTGAACCAATGCTCTGATACAAATTTTTGAGATGGTATGTGAGTATGATCTACTCTATAATAGAAAATGTAGGATTGAAATAATAGAGATATTGTATGAAGTATCTAATGATTCTCAAGATACAAGAGGGGGGGTGAATTGTATCCTTTAAAAAATTATTTTGGAACTTTTACAAATGGTTCTGTTTAATAAGGTGAAATAATGTAATTCACAAAACCTCTAGTTCTATACACATGATTGATTCCAGAAATATGATTCCAAGAATGTGATTCCAGAAAAGATGATTTCAGAAATAAAACATAAGGAAAGTTTATAATAACAATGATTATTTCTTAAAGCATATAGAATTTTACTAAAACAGTGTACACATATAATGAAGTATGAGATAGTTATACTTTCCTCAATAATACGAATGTAACGGAAAACTTGTAATAAAAAATGTAACAAGTAGTAAATTTTTTAACCCAATGAGAAGGTTATCCAACAACCTTAGATAAAGGTCCTTTGATTTATACATTCAATAATTTCTATCTTACCAACACTAGGGTAAGCCATCGATATAAAGATCAGAGCCTATTTTTCTATCCCAACAAGTCCTCAACATCATGGTAGTTGGCACCTCTGTCTTCCTCAGCAAGGAAGCCCTCAACTTCAAGGTAGTCAGCACCTCTTTCTTCCTATCCCCAGAAACCCTCGATTGTACATAGAAAAAATAGGAGTCGCACAAAGAAAATCGGAACCAAATGTTATGTACATCCTAAGAATGAGATTATCTCTCTCTATAAATCACTTCGGATAAAATTTTTTCCAAAAGTTCTAAAAGTATTCAGCTCTTCCATATGAGATCCTATTTATTGGCACAATATAAACGGTCAGTTCCCTCCTCCAACAGTCATATTTGTCCTTGAATTTCAGAAAGACATGTACATGTGTCACTCAAACAACATTTAGTTAGTAACTGAACGCACGACAACATTTTATAACCAGAAAATGAGTAAGAAAAAATATGGATACATAACAAAAATCCAATATTTAGAATTTAAGGAAATATGAATGTTCGGACTATTACCAAAAATGAATTCAGATTATATAATACAAGGATATTCAGATTCTGTTTTCTAGGAATTCAGAACCTAAAATCAATATAATTTCAGAGTCTGAATTTCAAGGAAATTTAGAATCTGGATTCACATGAATTTGAAACCTGATCCTACAATTTTTAGAGTCAGAGTTCATGAGAATTCAGTGTCAGAACATATAAGAGTTTGGAGTTTGTATTCAGAGAACTCAGAGTCAGAACTCAGAGTAGTTCATAACCAGAATTCATAATCAGTATTCAGAGTCAGAACACGAAAGTGTTTGTAACCAGAATTCGTAATCAGAATTCGAAGTCATAACTCATAAGTGTTTGTAATAGTTATTCGTAAACAGAATTCTATGAATTTTGATCGTAAAACATAATGATTCATATCTAGGTGATTATAGGGTTTCAAGGGTTTGGTTATAAAGTGAATTTTACACTTAAGAAAAATTATGAAATGAACAATGAACATGGTAAGGATACATTTATTTTGGGGAAGAATATTTTTCCTTATAGAATTAAAACACATGGTAAAAATAGATTTTCCTTGTGATAAGGTGTTTGTGATTTTAAAAACAAGAACAAATAGTAAATTCATAAGGAAACCTTATTGATTTATCAATCTCCCCGATGTATGAAGGAATGGAAATGTCATAAAGAGAACCTTATTAATTCAACAGGAGGTTACCATAATAACACTAGGTTATTATGTCTTGGTATTTATTATTGATTTATGTTTATTATGTCATTTTTCTTAATAGTGATTAATTTTTTATTCGTTCTTTTTATATAATGACTCATATTTGATTATTTTAACTCACAAATATATATTTTTACCTTGATAGGACTCTTGGTTAACGTGAACAAATTTATCTCAGGTTATTATTTAATTATATTTTTTGTGACTTAAAGGACAACCCTTTTATGAGTATATGACCATGTTTTCCTGTGATGTTTTATAAGAACAATAGAATTTATGGGGCCTGTTAAGGAAGATTTAATTTAATTTTTTATATATATATTGAAAATTACAATGTAATATACCTGATTTTTTAATGACTATGGTCCTTATAATCACCTGGGATTCTAAAATGTTTAAATTTATTTAAGAAATCAATAATTAAGGTTTTATGAATCATTTTTTATCATAACAACATCTTCATTAAAGATCTTAAACATTTAATAACATAAAATAGAATGATATATAGTACTCATATTTGTGTAGGTAGAAAAGGAACTATTTTTAATATTCTATTCATGGATTAAATATAATTGAACTATCATTTTTGTGTGCGATGATCTAGTTAAAATACCCCATGTGTAAGAGATTAATTCCCCATGAAACCCAATATAGATGATGAAATAATTTGGACAATATCAGAGTTATTAATTTAAAAATAAGATATATACGAGGTTAATTTATCACAAAAATCACATCATAGGATATGTACGGAACCACAAATATACCAAGGTTTGTAAATTAACCAATATTTCTTAATATATGGGGATATGGTTTCATTAAAACATCAACCATAAGGTGACTTTTAGATAACTAGGTCACCATTTTTAGACTAAAAACTACCAATTGAACTCCCATAGATAGTTGGATACCACAATTACATTTGGGTTGAATGATAAACCAAAAATATATATTTTTAGTAAGAATTTATTCATAAATATTAATTCATAAAAAATATATAATAATTTAATTAATATATGTGACATAATCTAATTCCTTTAATATATTCTACATCATGATCCTAGGCTAGCCGGATCATATTGTATCACATACTAAATCTATTCTATGATAATAAATAGCCTTAGACAAAACATTTGGATGAAAAAATAAATTATAATCTATATACATATATAAATGATTTATTTTCATTTTTTAATATCATAATACATGTTAATGACTTGTATTAGTAATCATACGTATTTGTGATAACATCCAATGGGATATATCATCGGTATAACAGAATCAATTTTTACTATAGGAAGTAATGACTTAAATTTTTACAGACTTCTATCTCATATAAAATATTTTCCCCCACCTCAAATATTCTAACTCATTCAATGAATATATTTAATAGTTATAATTTATGAGATCAATAAACGAGTAATATTAATGTATTATCCAAAAAATACATAAGATAATTCTTCTTTAATTCTATAAAATCCTAAAATATATTAACACCTCCCCCTAATTAGGGTATTAAAAATGTTACACCTGTATACAAAAAAAAATTTAGAAAATGGGAAAAAAGTGTTAAAATAAACCATAATAATTCTACATGATTATATTAACTATTATGAGGCCCTATATGGTGGATCATTAACACTTTAAGGATGTTATAAATTGGGAAAATAAACAGGGATAAAAACTTGTGAAATAATGAAGGATTGTCCATGAGATTTTTCATATCATTAATATAAAAAATTATTTTTTAAAATAAAATTGGCATACTACGGTAATGAGTTCCCTACCTTACATCACATGGTTTATAGTCCCCAACTATGTACCTACCATCTGGTCAAAAGTCACATAATGTCCATTTAGTGGATACTTTGTCCATTAATGGGCACATATTTTTTCCAAAATAGAAAAAATACAAATTATTTCGTGGAATTTATTAAAAATTAAAAATGCATTAAAATATGGTTTGTTAACTATAAAATTACAGTCATTCAAAAATAATTATGAGTAACCTGAAAATTTTAATAAATATAATCATTTTTACAAAACAGTCAAATTAATTCCTATTATTAAAAGTAGTGTCCTTTAATTTTGATCCCATTAATAACTACCCCACACACATGGGGCCATGAGAAATATTTATAATATGTTTTAGTCTAGATGAAGAAATTTTGGGTACCACATAACAAGAATCATGTGATATTATTTATAAATCAATGATAATATTTAGGATCCACATTATATGATCTTTTTTATACATACTCACTTAAAATCAGTATATTAATAACTTCTAATCAGCACTCCCCTCCAAATATCATTGTAAAGAATAATTTTTTGTATGACATGTTGAAAATCAAAATAGTGTGACATAAAAATAGAATAAATGGTATATAATTATTAACCTTACATCATGTGAAAAAAAGGATAATAGGAGAATTATTACATGATTAGTTAATGGATAAAAATTCTTATTGAAGAAAAAAGTAATGAACAATGAAGGGATACCATCCACTTCGATTATTATATTTGTTAACATACATTATATATTTCCCCATAATATACTATTTAGTTATAATTGTAAAATACAAATTAGGTGAACCCTTACAACATGACCACTTGAATAAAGACATATTTTCTAAAATCAATGGTAAAGATATAGCAAGAAATTTAATAATAAGGGATAATGAACATATTCAAGGATGCATGAGAAATAATTGCCAATATAAGACATTTTTATTATGGGATTCATTTTACATCTAAACTTTCTCTTGTGTGAAACCACTTTATCTTATAATTTTAATCATTTAACTCCCTCTATATGACACAATACACAATATTTGGTAATTACCATTTTTATAGAGTATAATCTTGTGACATACATATTCCAAAATCAGAAATACCCACATTGTCCCCACCTACTCAAGAAAATATATAAATCCAATGAAATACACAACCATTGGAATATATTTAAAAAATCACAACATTGACAATTTTAGGTTTTTATAATTATAATTTTAATATATTTTATCAACCAATTTATTTTGAAATAAATAATTATCAATCACATTAATGACCCATAGATGATCAACCTTATTCCCCACTAGGATTTTTTCACTAATTTGATTCAAATATGAACCCTCAATTCTAAAATAGCAATTGAGACACATGCATCAAAAATAAATACAACGAATGAATAATATATGTGAGACTATTCTTATGATCACCTATTTTATATTTTTACATATTACCTGTAATATCAAAAAAGAATATTTTAAAATATAAAAATAGAAATAAAAAATTAATTTTTTTCAATAGTTATTTTATTCGATATTTATTTAAAAATAATAAATGTTATGATGTATAATTCTGAGTTTATTTTATGAAAAATTATATGTTCTACATGACTATGTGTTTTAACTATAATCCAATGCCGATATGTTATATATGTTCTTATAGGGCTACAAAGACATAAATCAATATTAATATATAAATATCTTTAACTATATTTACCTTATTAAATTTAGAGTGACACACTAGTGATACAGTATTATACATTTGTTTGATTATTTATTTTTAATATTATTTTTTATAACTATTCTAGAAGAATGATGTCATTATTATTTATTTATAAATAGTTTGATACGTTTTAAATTAGTACCATAATGATCTTACATGAATCCTACTTTATGAACATTCATTTTTAATATAATGATATATGATATATTATTTTTGTTGCAATTGGATGAATTGTTATAATTATACGAGTGATATTATTATTCTATATTCTATGATAGTAATTGTATACCTATTTCTAATTATATATGTCAATATTGGGAATGTATATGGATTTTTTGATACATGTTAAAAGGATTTAGATGATTAGCTATAAGATTTTTTTTCATGTCCCATCCTCACTACAACACTTATTGCGCACATATAGAATGTATGAGTGAACCCTAAAGCCATCCATTGTTACATTATTGGTTTATGTCTAGTAAAGGTTGTATAAAACAAGAAAAAAAAATTTAATTTATGACATTATCCTAAGAAAAAGGGATTGTGAAAGACCCATTTCCTATATATCATATTAAAATAATCCATCTATACAATTATGTAATTTCATTCACGATGGAATTCGACAAATAAATAAAAAATATATGAAACTCTTCTAAAATCAATTCAATGAAAAACATATATTTATTTTTCATAACCTATTATATCCCATAATCATCTAAATATCATCTGTTAAATTGAAAATATAATTTTTGAGTAGTGGTTCAAACATATATGTAAATATAAAAAGATCCTCCCAAAAATAGATAATCCAAATATAGAGGAATCATAATAATTTATAATGGAATAAAAAATAAAATAACTCCCTATACATACACTATCATCTACGATACAACCAAAAATGTATTATAAATGAAAACCCACTCACTTTTATAATAATATTTTATGAAATGAAAAATACTATGGGTACCCCATATCAGATTCCCCATTGAATTAGTATCCCTCACAACTAAACAACATATAACCAAACATAATAATCACAAAAATAATTCATATAATAGCATTCCACATATTTATATCCTAATAATAACTATATATTCAAAATATTATTGAATAGAAAAATTACAAATAACTCACTAATCCACATACCACCTCATGATATGTAACATAATAATGAAATGCATTAAACATGTTCCCTAAAACATTAAGTTACACATGCAACATGGAACCACATTGGAATATAACTTAGTGTTTCCATTTTATATATAATATTAGAATGTTAGAGTGATTTGAGGTTAGTGGATGAAAATTCACATCACAACCATCCATGATTTTTCGATAAACTAAGTACATAAAAACGCATTTATATATTGATCACATTATCCATCATTGTTTGTGGAATGTAATAATTAATATAATATAATAAATATATAATAGTATAAATTACAAACCAATGTTAAACTTCCAAATATGAAAAAATATTCCCAATATTATATCCTCTATTCTTCAATAATTCAAACTCATGTTGCCACAATATAAATAATTCAATCCAATAAAACATATCAACATTATTTTATAACAATTCCTCTTAGTCCAATTTCAAATATTATAATTATTTTACCATTTTTCATTTACCACCAACATTATATTAAATAAATATTTATTAATTATTAATTGTTATTTCTTTATTTGAGGTTTTTTTAATTCCACAATAATATCATTTCACTTTAATTTCATATAAGCACTTATATATTTTATAAAATATATAAATTTATTGATAAACTAACCTTAATACAATTCAAGATTAATTATATTAATTTAAAAAACTTATTAATACCATCAATATCCAAATTAATCCAAAATATTAGTTTAATTCATTACTTTTACATCAATTTTTATCACCACATTACTTAATTTATTAATATTACATTAATAATTATTCATTTTTGTGATACCCTGTATATGTGGGTAGTCACATTATGGTGGTTTTAAATAGAGTGACATATTATAAAAAACAATTTTGAAAAATATTTTCCCTTAAGACACCCATATAATTATATAATCACATTTTTCTAGTTTAGATATAAATTGATATTATTATGTTCACAGTAAAAACAATATTACATGAAATTAATACTCTAATGTTAGGGTTCATCCATAGTATTTTCTATACGATCATTCCCAATATATATGTCAAGTTAATTTGTTGATTATCTTTGGTAAGAGTAACTACATTTACATGGTTAATATATGTGTTATTTGGGGATATTTTTCATCTTCTGAAAAGAATACTATCTTACATTATCTATAGTTTTATTCTAAAAATAAAAAATTCCTCCTCATTATAATTTTAATATTATATATATTTATATTTTTCCAAGAGGTTTTCTCTATAAATTATTCAAAAATAATTATCAAATATTAACAGGGTGATCCTCAATCAGATGAACATAAAAACCTCTTCATGTTGATTATGTGAAATCCAAATTATGATATTATAACAATGTTTAAAAATAAGATTTGATTAAATAACATGAAAAGAAATATTATACTTGTCTTGTATTTATATCATTTATTAATAGTGGAACCACATTTAGTTATGAAATTATAGTGGGCCCCCAATCTGAAAATTGCTTATAGTTTATGAACATGAATAATGTATTTCCAATCATCAATCGGTTGTTCATCTATTATCTTCTCTATTTATAATTTTTAGTATTTTATATGATTTAAAACAATTATAGTATGTTGAATGTTTCCTACTATTAATCCATCTAATACGAATTAGTTTTTTTTACCATAACACAACTGGTCATCTTCTACCAAACCTCATTAACTTCATTGTTTCATACATCATATTCTTCTTGTTAAATATTATATTGAGTTACGTTTTATTTTAAATGATTCTTTTTATTTAATAATATATATATATATATATATTAGTTCACAAAAGAAAACTAAATTATATTTAATTGAATGTTTATATATCATATTATTTATGATATTACAATATCCTAATTAAAATAAGCAAAGAACATCTTCATCATTTACTCTGATTCAAAATAAAAATTTTTACTCAATAATTTAATACATATAATGATATATATAATTACGAGGACCTAAACATATATATGAAATCCATGAAAATTTTATTCCATATTTACATTCATAATTATCATTATTGAATTGTCTTCTCACCCTGTTGAAGATGTGAAAAAATATAGAGAATCATATTTTACTATTCTTCTATCATCAACATGTGTCGTGGTGTGTTATTTATAACCAAAAAATAAATCATACATTAAATACTATTATCGGGGATCAAAAATCCCCTTACAATATTTATTATGTTTATATCTATATATAAAAACTAATAATTAAAATAATTTAATTGTAAAAATTAAAATTTAGAATATCTATGTCGAATAATATTCAACAAAAAAGTGAATTATTATTATTAAATATGATACTAATACATATAAAACATTCCCTAAAAAGAACTATTTTCCATTGGAATTCTTAATCTTATATATATGATAACATATTCAGTTTCTCAGTCTCCACATTTAGTTATACAATTACAGTTTTAAATTAACTCTTACACAATCAGGGTAGTTTTCGACATTAAATATTCATGAAAATTATTATTACAAATACTATAATATATATATATCTTCTCATTCATATTCATAGTGACTGATAATAAATTGATTCATTATTCGGATTCATTTATGAGTTAACATTACATAAATATATAATAACAATTTTTTATTCACTAACATTTATTTTTAATTTTCTTGTTAGTTAATTTTATATTTATTTACAATTCACAAGTCTCTTACATATGATATTACAATACCAATTATATATCATTAATCCAAGAGATAATTTTCATAATATTATTTATGATAAATTTCAATATTATATACAGTGATACACTTATATATGAGTAGAGTGATTCATGCATGTTTTGTTCCTTTGTGATTTAAAGGATTCATAATCTGAATGACTCGAATGTATTAAATTTTAGTCAAACATATCTCTATGTTATAATTACACATATCACTACCTTATCATAGATACATTATATTAGTAGAATGAATCATCTAAATTTCCATGTGACTACTAATTCTATCTTCACACATAGAGATAAATATTATTATTTCATAAAAGTAAATATAATTATTCTCCAAAATATGTTAACGTTTGAAACAACAGAAAATAATTTTTTTATCTTCAACATTCACATTAAATCATGTATAATCACATAAATTGGATTTAAAAAATATATAGTTTATTCCAATGATCATTTATAATACTTACAATATAATGGATTATATAAATTCAAAATTTCATAAATTTATATTTATAACACCACTACAACTATAATTTCATCTTTCGATCAACATTATCAATATTAATTTCATAGATATTATGTATATAATTTTTTTATAATATGTCATATAATATTTGGGTGACAACTCAATATTTCGACAGACCGATTATCCCTCAATCACCGCGCAATCACACATTACTCAATATTACCAATGAAACAAACATATTAAAATAAATTAAGATGTCATAAATACCTAATATTATCCAAACACATGATTCCTATTATGTGTCATATTTATCTATTATAAACAATTAATCCTTTAATTAATTTAATAACAACATACTAAATAATTATTAAATGTTATGTGGATTAATTACATAATATAATTACTCAATAACACTAAGCATATTATTATCCATTAACTATATTTAATATAAACTATTACTATAATTTTCAGAAGCATCATCATGGTATTTTATAAAAAATGTTACTAAATCATTAAAACATAACAAAACCCAACACACACTAGTCCAATAAAATATCACTAGTGGGTCTCAACGATCCCCACATAGAACAGTAACATATTCATTACATGGAAACAATTAATAATGAAATACATCATACTATTCAATTATTGTAAACTATTTCATCATCCATATTAAATATATCATGTTTAATTTCCTACACATTCACATGTTTTCCACCAATAAAAGACATCAAAAAATAATTTTTAGTTTTCTAATATATCTCTCTGAAATGATTGTAAATAAATGTTTTCATGAAAAGATAAATATTACACAATACATTAATTATAATAAATTAAAATGTTAAATTTATGTGACATATAATCACATATCATTAACATAATTCATTATTCTACACCTTGATATTTTAAATGTATCTGTGATTATTATTCCATTAAGGTGGGATAATGTGTAAATTTATTAAGAGATGATTATTATCACAATTCAGTTAGAAAATATCCTTAATGTAACATGTAATATTTTTACATGATAAATACCCTCTATAAAAAAAGTGTGATAATCATAGTTATACTAGTTTTCAACAAAATTATCGATATAAAATAATATTATATATCCACTTTTGAGGGGATATTGAATTATATTTATCATGAATATTATAACATGTAGTCAACATCAATTAAATTATAAAACATATTCTAGTGCATTAATGAATCTCCCCTTGTATATAATTAACAATATCACCCCAATATCATATTATTTGATATAACTAAAAATAGAATATAAAAGTTGTTTTAATTGATCAAAAGATGCTATAATTGATATCTAGAATATTATGTCCAAAATTTAACATTAATTATATTTCTCTTTTCTTTAGTTTTTTTATTTTCCTCATGGGATACCTAGTAATAACCATTATCATGAATATTTTCATTCACAATGAACACAATGATTCCAATAATTGAAATTATGTGATGTATGGATTCAATAATTAGAAGACGATAGATAAAATATAATATTATTTTAAAAAAACATTATTCATCTAATATTACGTTTTTTTATATCACCGTTAAATTTATATACAAATAAGTATTTCAAATAATAATTTGTATTAGATCAGTAACTAAATTTCCACTATAAATATTTACATGGTTTAGAATTACATCTAAACACATAAGAATTGTTCTCAATATCTCTTAATTCATGGTAACTCTACATTACAAATTATCCCTTCACGTTCTAATAATTATTATTCACAGAAAATATATGATTAATTTTGTTTTATGGATTCACATTATAATGAATTGACACTTAGTATTTATCAATAATTAAAATTTAATTCCTTTTTGACTACTAAAACATCCAATAAAATTAAAATATGATATTGCAATGCTTCCAACAATCCATAGACAGATGCTCAACGTTTTGTTTTCTCCCACTTCACCCATATAGTTCTGTTACTATATGTCATTAACGATTTAATTTTCTCTATAATTCATTCCATCATGGAATCAAAGTCATGTAAACTATTTATTTATTAACAAACAATTTAAACCTTCCGTATTAATATTTTGAATACATTGGATTCAAAAATTTATGATACCAACCACGATATTTAATTTCATCATAATAGGTTGATTCCATTAATAATCCATTGTATTCCTCTATTATATTGAATTATTAATTAATTTTAATGTTCTTTAATTTATAATAATTCTCATAGAAATTTTCAAATTTTATATTTAATGAATCATACTCTATCGTATAACTCTCATTACTTTGGGTTTACATCAATTATAGTATACTTTTTGTAGAAATATTACACGTTTTTATTATTTTGATTGAACTCAAAGAAAATTTGTATGAATATATATGACTGATTTTATTTTTATCTCATATTTCAATAAAATATTATCTCACATTATATATTCATGAATTAAAAATTTATTGAGTACCATGAATAAAATTTATAGAGTACTCATTAATTTTATTAGGTAAATAATATATTCATTGAAGGAAAGTCTAAGTTCTGATATACTATTTTTTCATCAAAAAATGATTTTGATTTTATTTGGAATAAAAAAAATTTAATGTAGGAAGTATTTATCATAAGTTTTTCTATATTATTGAAAAATTCATTTCACATGTACACAACCCAACTATATCAGCAACCACGGAAAATAAATGTTTTCTCATTCTAAATTTTTAGCATTCTGGCAAGATATAGAATCTTTTTAATTTTGGATATTAAAGCTCTTATACTGATAATTATAAAGGAAAAAATATGTTATAAATCTATTATATTAAAATATTATGTTAGGGTGAGATTTTTGGAAATTTATTAAATAACATTTTTCAGACAGTAGCTTTATTTATTTATTATCAAATTATATTTCATTAGTGATAATATAAAAAACATTATCATGAGTTACATTATTCTTTAATATTGTACTAAATTATTCTAGAAGATAAAATAATATATTATTTCCAATATAAAAATCCTACATTAAGAAAATAATTTCATCATAAACACTTTCAATATTATTTACCATATATGTAGTTTTAGATAATTATCATGTGTTTTTTGAAATATATTATATTAAACTCTAAATGAATATATTATATATTAATAACATTCATCTAATCATAATATTGTCTCACACATTCTATAAATTCATTATTTATATTATTATGAATGTTTTCATTCATCTTAACTATTTTTATTGAATATCATTTATGATCAACTACTATTTCCAATTTAATTTAAAATTGATTTTTTATTATTGGAAGATTTATCAATTTCATCCAAATCATGAATCATTACCTCACTAATTTTGTAGATATAAAAATAAATTTGATTAGGAAATTTATGGATTATATTGACAAAATTAAATTTCATCGATTGAATTTAATGGATACCTCAACATATTGTATTCATGATGAGATTTCATTAATTTTATAACTCGCATATTAATTGTTTCTTCAATGAATATAAATCATTAATCACTGGTTATTTGGAATTATATTATTCATTGATATGATAATATATATATGTGATGACTTCAATAGTAATATTCATCACATAAACCTTATAATTAGACTCTATTCCATTAATATATTAGTAAGTTACTATTTCCTCATGCTTATCACAAATCAAACATCATTCTTCCAGGGAATAAACCGTTATAAAATTTTTATATAATGAACAACATTGATTTCTGTTATATAATGGATTATTGAAATTTTTTCAATACCTTCTCATGGTATTTACATTCCTTTTATTTTGGTTTTTTAGTATCTTATACAACACATTGTTTAAGATACCAGTGGGGGTATGAGTAATCAAATTTATCTTATATAATTTTAATTTATTTATTTTTTCTATCAAAATATCCGCTACATATATAGACCATTTATATCAATAACGATACTAAAAAATTTGATTTTTTTCATGATGATGAACACCACACACCATACTGAAAATTATGGTTAGTGAATCACACTATATTTTTACACATTTTGGTACAAAATATGAATTTATTTCTAAATTAAATAATTTTTATTATGAGGAAAATATTTTTTAAAAAAAATTTATAGGTCAAAATTTTCAATTGATCTTCATTTTCATAGGATATATTTCAGCAATAACATAGGGATATCTTCTGGTAATCTCTTGTATAACTCAATAAGTATTTCAATATGAAAAAACATCCCACTAATCTCAATAGATTCTTCTAGTAACTTTTAAATAGTATAATTAGAATGATTCTTATATTACATCCCAAAATGACTACATCTTCGACCTAACTGCAAATATTAGACTGCTTGTGGGTACTGTTCTACATATTCTAGGAAATCAATCTTTCTAAATTTATATGAAGGAATAAATTATATAGGATAAAAAATGATGGATATTAAAAACAATTGAAATTCATGGGTTCTTCAAAAACTAGTAACTCTACAAAATAAAATTCATCAAAAATAGCTATGAAATTATAGTGCAGGTAGGTTTAACTGTTAATTATTCTTCTTATTTCATTGGACTTTTATTCATCTTCATCTTTTTATAAGATATAGAAGTATCTTATTATTGGTATTAATTTATATATAATCTTCTTCACCTAATATTCTTGTTCATCTAACCGAATTCAATGGTTAGTATTCACAAAAAACAACAACTTCCTTAATGGTTGTAAAGAAATATTCTTCTGAAATGGTGTATCAAGAACTATTTGATACATATTGAATATTTCTCAATATTTCACTTTATAAATTTATTAATACAAATAAAAAAAAATTATTATCAATATTTTAATAAAAAAGCTATATTCATTTTTAAGATTTGTGCATACTCATTAAAAATGGTATAAAATATCTCTATATTTTATGTATATTTAAATCCACTAGTATGACAAGAATTTATAATATCATCTAAGATATAAACAAATATAATTTATTATTCTTTTTCATGAATTCTATCCACATTTTAATGCATGTTGAAAATAATTAATTTAATTAATTAATAGATTAATATCCAAATTATAGATATAATTATATTTAAAGAACCTAAAAAATTCGATATCTCTTTATTAATATGTGTCAATGTTTATTATTATTATCCATGGTGATAAGATATAATTATTATTATTCTTATTAAATAAAAATTATTTATTGAATTTTTGTTATATGTATTGATATAAATAATACCATTTGAATAATTTTCTTGTCATTATGAAATAAATTTATTGTTGTTTATGATAGCCTAAAAAATTTAAAGCATCTAACATATATATATGTATATATTTGGTTATTTTTATGGGATTCATGGAATCTAAAAAACTAATCCTTCCATAAATTAATATAACTACCATTCTCTATATAACTATGTGAATTATCATTTTTCCAGTAATAGTTATTATATGAATGATTTTAATATACTCTTATATAGTTAGTAAAACATATTTATTTTCTATGTTATCCAAAATGAACATCAATTTTTTACCCAATTAAAAAATAAACCATATTCATTAACAATGATTCCCATTTTGCAACAAAAATGATCCACATCATCTATAAGAATAATTTATTTATGAATATATTTATACAAATTTATTCACATGAATTGTAATTTATTTCTTCTCACATACATATTTTCATTAATATATGCATTATATGACCTCTACAAAGGATATCATACAACATCCCAAAAATTTAATTAATATCATTATGAAAATTTATTTATATTAATTAATATTTATTAATACATCTAATAAATATTTTAATATTAATCAAATTGAAAAAATTTATCTTGTGTTCTACATAATATTTAATTATTTTGACGACTTATTTTATAAATAAAATTGATAATTAATGGGAAAAATTATTTTTTAATATTGTTTTGACAATTTTTAGTTAGATAGTTATTTGATGGTAATGAGTGAGACTGAATAAATTATGATAGTTATAGTTCAAATATTTTCATTAAATGAATTAATTAGTTACAAATTAATTATAAATAAAAATCAATTCTAGTTGAATTAAAAAGTTGTGTTTTTTTGAAAAACATTTAATATAACCAGAGTGAAATTTACTCTTAAAAAATAAAATTAGTCTCTATTAGTGAAATATATTGATGAATTTTATATTTTTTATATTTAATAATTTTTTTTAAAAAAATCCAATATATTTTATAGGCATAATATAATAATAAGTATATTTTGTAGCATAAAAAGCGTTATATTTTTAAAACGATAGTTTTACCCCATTTTAATAGAAGAGATCTTTTCAAAATAAATTTTGAAACATTAATAATTTTTACTTTATAAATTTCACATTTTTTCAGAACAATAATATCAAATTTTACTTTGGGTTATTTTTAGTTTTTAATGGTGAACATTCAAATTTTGTGGAATAGTTAAGGAACTGGATGTTAATTGGATATTGTTCTTTCATCAAAATTATTAATATTGATGAATTATATTATAAAAAAGTTTAAAACTATACATAGATAAATATTAAATAATTTAACCCAATTATTTTAATTGAAATCATTTTCAATGTTATTTTATATATGAAAATATATAAAAATTTGAAAAATTTCACTTTAAAACCCCTCTTTATCATCCAATCTAAGAGAATAATATTAAATTTATTTCTACCAAATATTTGACTTTTATATGGAAAAATGGAATTTCAAATTTTAATAATAATTATTTATAATTTCTAAAAATTAAATTTTATATTTTAACACAAAATATTAATGAATTTAATTAAAACTAAATATATCAATTAATGTAAAATTATTTTACATAGTGGTTAAACATTAATATCAAGGAGGTAAATTATCTATAAACACATAAAACCCCAATTAAATACAAATTAATTGACAATCCCCATCATGGAGATAATTGGAATTATTATTCAAGGAACATGATGAATAGTATACCACCTAATAGGGTTTATATTTTTATATTTTCTATAATTCTACTTCCCCTCCAGTATAAAATGTAACTCCACCTCCCCACATATCCACTCCTCTAAAAATCATATTTTCATCCAACACCTACCAAAATAAGCTACTAAAATAAATACTTGTTTCCTATAATACTCACTTTTCAATGATTGTATACAATGTAATTCCTTCAGTGTAAATGAAAAAAAGAGGTAACATTCTTCAACAAGAACATTATTTATTTTTTATTTCTTGAAACCATAATTTATTATTATTGCATTATTATATTATAAATTTAGTATGATTAATATCATGATAATTTTTTATTTAAGGGGTTCTTCTTATACCATCACACAATTCTATTGAGTTAGATACATAATCATAGTATTTGTGTACAATGTACTACTTCCTCCCGAATCCAAGAAGTTTATTATTCTCTTACCACCAATTTAGTATGTGAGTAATGAAGTAAATATAATTTCAAGATGATATTTAAATTATTTATGATTTATTTATCATTATTCAATTATATTATAACACAATCATTCTTGATTTTAATTATTTGGGAATATGACAACTTTCTTTGTGGACATGTGGACTACTGCCTCCTCAACCACATGTGATTCCATCACACATTACATGCAATGTATTAATGATTTGTTATATATATATGTTTGATATACGTGGAATATATAGGATATCCAACACCTAATTACATTTATGTAAATTAAATATATCATTTTCTTTGTTACCTTTTAATATACTATAAAAAGTGATAAGATCATTCATGGACATGTGGTCTACCACCTAATCAAAGTGATGTTTTTTATTATATTTAACATGAATGATATATATATATATATGTATGTATTTATATTATTAAATGATATGGTATTTATTATATAATTATCTTTCATTATATATCAATTTTACATAACTTCTTCCAATAATGATCATTTAGTAATGGGAACTTTACTTATCCGTATGTAGGGGCTACATTTTTCATGATTTTAATGTTTGTTCACTGTTCATAAACATATTTCAAGAATTGATTCAAAATAATATGTTACTTATATATATATATTATATTTGTTTCATTACTATTTTTTATAATTTATATACTTACCATAATGACCATGGTATACCATCTTTATTCATTTTTCATAAGCAACTAATATAGTCAAATCAACTGAAATATACATAATTATTTATATAGTCTTATAAAAAATTATAATATGAGAAATAGAATTAATATTAAATCTTGAAAAAAGTTATTAATATATTAAATTATTAAAAAATGTTTATTATTTACTAATATAGATTATAGTAATGGTAAATTTCTTTCTATTTAATGGAATAATTATCCCTATTTCCAATCATTTGGTTAGAATACATTTTCATTAGATATATTATAATAGGATTATGTGTGAAATGTCCTGTAATTATAATTTTGTTATTTCAAATTTTTTATTTTGGATTTACATTTCTAAACATAATTATATCATGTATTTATTCTCGCTATAATGATATGATAATTGTAAGGTTATTTCTTATATAACATTTATTTCTATGAGATATATTGCACATTTGACACTTATTTTTCTATATTGTTTTATAAATCCCATTTATGAATTTTATTACTTATATCTTTTTTATAATGGGATTTTATATATCCTCCTACAAATTTAACTTCTATGTGGTTTTTAGATTCAATGTTACCAATGATGTAATGGATATTTGTCGAAATATTCATTCATTAAGATGTTTTTCATGTTATAAACTTATATTATTTTATAATGTGTATATACTACTCCGCTGACTTGTTATATGATGAATATCATCATTCTCATATTATTAAATTTTCCAATTAATATTATTTGAAACATGGAATTAATTATTGAAATGTTGCGATGTTTGATGGGATTATTTGTAATATTTAATGATTATTTTTCATTAATAAAATTTAATGAAAATTTAATGATATTTCCATTCATCAATATAAAAATCCATTTTATTTTCATATCCTCCATGATGGATATTTTATATTTATATCATTATCATTATTTTCTGTATGGATTAATATTTATTTAAAGATATTGGTTTGGGAACCAATTTATTTTCCAATGGTTTACAATGTATAAATGTGATTTTTATGTAAAAAAATATTTTTCGAAGGTATAATAATGATTGAAAGTGATTGTAATTAATCCCATTTCAATTCCATGGGATTATAATATAATAAATGAATAATTATTGTATATTTCTGTTTTATTATTAATGGTTATCAGTTATGGTACTTGAGTGTTATAACAATTATGTGAGATTGATAGAACTTATACAATGGTATGTTCCCCATTATTGCACATAGTTGGGGCCGATATAGCTTATATAAAGGTTTGATTCCCATTATAGTGCACATGAAAATGGATAAGACTGATAGATATTATACAAAGGGTGATACCCATTATATATCATTGATTAATTGGGTTGTGATAATGTTGGATGTCATACATTAGGTAATCCTAATTGAATTTGGATTTTAAAGGGTTTTATGAAGGATATTATCATATTTACTGAAAAAATAATAATTCCATGTAACGAGTTCATAATGTTTCTAATAATTGATATTGATATAATATGGATCTTTATTTTTGAATAGGTTGAAACTTTTATTTTACATGTTTTAACATTTGATGATCTCGGTATTGATGGTTATGTGCTATTTGGTTAATCATTCATTCACATTGATTATTTTCTCATTCCCTTATAAAATATTATTCTCATTGAAATCATGAATTCGATAATGCTTTCATTTTCTCATATTATTTGCGATCACGCATCATATGTATCCATTTAAATGGGTTTAAAGAAAATTATGTAGAATGTGTTTTTTCTAGAAGATATTTCATATGTATTATGATGTGATAATGTGATATAGAAATTTTGGGTTATGTTGGAGAAATGGTCACTTAAAAAGTTGTGAGTAATTTATAGTAGGGGTTTTCAAAAATTCTAGATACATAAACCAAAATGTAATACAAAATTCATGTGATCATAGTTTTCATTTTGATGTTACCAAGTTTTGATGTAAACTAATTGGGTCATTGTTGTCCGTAATATAGTACAGAATGAAACATTATGGATTTCAGCAAAGGATATGGATGATCACATTCTAGGTTATTATTATTGGTATAAAATGTATGGTTATATATCATTCAATGTTATAATGTTTTCATAAGTGTTTTTTTATGAGTTGTGCATAATTTCATAATATTATAAGAATATGTTTATTCAGATGGTCAACTTATAAAGACATTTGATTTTATTTTTAAATGTAATTAACAGTTTGAGTTTATAAATAAAATTATATGAGATGTTTTATAGAATTATATATATGTAAAACTTTTGTAAAATTGTATGTATTCATTTAAATTTTTTAAAAATATTCTTTAATGTATTTATAAACCATTGCGTTTATATTATCTTGGATATTAGAAAAATTATGGGAATACAAGTATTATCGTATTGATAACAATTTGAGGGTAACGTTATTTGGTGATAATATGACTAACTTTACATAAAAATAAGATATTAATCTTTTTGGCTTAAATATGGAAGGCTTGAGATAAACCATGAGGTTAATAATAAAATTAAATTTTTAGGCTATTAAGGTTTTTTGGGATAATGGTGAAAATAAATATATTAATTAATAAATAGAAATTTTAATGGAAAATGAGAATCTAAACAAGAGAATTGTTATACAATAAATTTACATTAGAGGAAGTGGAAGAATCATTGAAATGATGTGTAAGCATGTTGGAAACCTTACATCTGAGACGACTCCATTGGAGGGTATTTTCCTTTCCATCTGGATTATCATTGAGGAGGTCTTCAATATTGAATTCCATCATGTCCCTTGTGTGGATGAGCTCTTCCATAGTAATATTCATTATATTGAATCAATGTTCCAATAAACGATGTTATATTAGGATCCAGAAACCCTATTCATTATTAATATTTATTTGGATAAACCTCCCAACAAGAATGTCAAACTCCTCTTGCATAGCATTAACCAATAGGTCCTTCTCTAAAAATTCATTAGTTTCCACTAATGATGGTTTCCCACTCATCACACTCAATATTTTCCTTACCAATTAGGGGATTTAGAGATTAGCAGCCTCAAATTCTGAAGACACTGGATCATTTTCATGTGACCCATGTTCATGAGTTTCAAAATCCTTATTATTGTTTTGCACCACATTCTTGTTATGTACATTTCAGTTGCTTATTAAAGGGATTCCTGTAATATTAGAATACATCGGAGTTATTTTACCTTTTCATGAGGATCTTGTATTAGGATGAATATTTATATTAGAGTATTAATTTCTATGTCAATTCTTTTGGGTTTTATTAATAAGTCCATTTGAATCCATAATGGTTTTCATTCCCTTCCTTGAAAATTATATATGATATTCCTCTAAATGAACACTATGTTTGACTCTACAGGGGATTCTGTATCATTTTCTATATCCTCTATATAATTTTCAAATCCAATAGAGTTGTAATCATTATGGGAAGTATCCACCTCATTTTCATTCACCCTAGAATGAAACTCATATTCTACAATCACTACTAACTAGTTATGAGAGTGATTATTCATTCCACCCAATTTAACCTTCTTAGCATAAAAATTTCTATCCTGCAATAGCTGAACTTTTTATCTAATACACATTTCTTTATAAATCCACATCCCATGAATTAGAATTTCATTTATGTGTCCTCCAATGTCACAACCCGTTCTCAGGGCCCATGCAGTGACTACCCCAAGCCCGCCTTCCATAGGCCACGGGCTGTCAACTAGCACCAAAGACGTAAATCCATATAATAGGAAGCCATTTCCATTATAAAAGTAAACATACAGAACAGAGTACGCAACTGATGTAAGAACTAAGAAAAAATGTATAAAAAGTAATTGATGAAAGGAAAGGGGCCAGAAATACAAGACAAATTGTATGTACACTTCAACTGAAAATCTAGTACAACTGTAATAATGTAAAACAACCACTATTGAGTCTTCTTCTAGGAATCCCACCTGAAGAGTGGGTACAGATGGCCTTCTCAGCACCTTGGTCTATCTGTCTACTCTGTGTATGTCTCGCCAAGTGTTCCACCTCCAGGTACCATACATCTCCACAAGTATCTACCTCGATTAGTGTTGTCCATATTCTGCATCCAACACAACGTTGTGCGGGTATAACCCATGCAGGGGTGAGTATATGATACTCAGTAGGGACCTCAAGACCCCCAATGTTCTCCCAGAATCCATGAAGGATAAACCACAGAAGAATGGTATGATCACAAATTATCAACCAACTCTACTTAGGTATATGCCCATACATATACCTAATTCATCAATCACAGTTCAGCTCTAACTCTCAATCCTAAGCACAACCATGTCCACACAGGAAATTAAGTCAATCACATCAATGATAATGATTGAATGTCCAGACACAGCTCACACAAGTATAGAACTTTCATATAGTGATAGAGATGAACAGATGTAGTCACAGATTAATCTAAGCTGTCGGACCCACACATGACACAAGACCAGCTAAGTTATCGAACCCATGCAGGATACAAGACTAGCTACTCTGTAGGACCCACACAGGATTCAAATACAGAGGAAAAACTGTCAGACCCAACCAGGATACCAGACAATAGGCATTGCTGTCGAATGCATGGAGGATCAGAGTATAGTAGTCGTCACTGTCAAACGTACAGAGGATTACAATACAGAAGACGTCATATTCGCAGCCATCTCTAGGGTTCCTGCACACAACACACTCAGTTTCGAGAGGGTCAGCTACTCGGGAAAAGGGTTTGTTACATCAAATATCATGAATTCCCGAGTTTATGTACCCCGAAGTTCCGTCTCATCAAAAGGAACCCAACTTAATAGACGACGCCTCAATCGGATGAACGGTCTGAGAGTTAATGGATTTTCTATTCCAGGGGCCCTGTTGGAATTATGCTCGTTCCAAACCTATACATTTTCTAAATTATTCCAAAACTCACTTAGATTATCGAAAAAGGAGCGCCTCCTCAAAAAGGTCTCAGTTCCGAATACGACACATCGATCGGAGGTATGGTCAAGAAGTTATTCGTATTTAATAGGAACAGGCATGGCCCGTCAAGCCCAGTGGGATGGTGGGTCAGCTCAACCTGGTTAGGCAGGTCTTCCCCAAATGGGGGGACAACCTAGCCCGGAGAAGCATGGCCCGGCCCGGAGGGGTGCGGAGAGGCCCGGCAGCAGGCGACCCAACCCGCTCATGGGTGGACCGGCCCGCGGCTAGGCATGGCTCGGGGCAGTTGGATGAGCGGAGAAGGGGGCGCAACCCCCCGCTTTTTTGAAATGGCGGTGTCGAGTGGTGTCGCCCCTCTTTCCCATCCGGCTGAACCCATCTGGTCTTCTCTGGCACGAGCGGCCCGCATAGTGGGCCGCAATCCTCCCTCATGGCACCTGTTGGTGTCACGGCTTCCTTCAAACCGGCTGGCAAACGGCTGGCCGGTTCACATGCTATAGTGGCCCGTGGAGCATAGACTGCAGTATTCCCACAGCATGTCACCAAGGAGGAGTCGTGTTCCTCTATCCCGGCCAGCTCTAACCAGCAAGTTTTTCAAGCCTGGTCGGTTGTGAGACTGGTTGGTTCTTCGTCAGCCGAGTGTCCCTCGGTTGGAGGTTGCGATTCTTCTCCACGCAATCTGTGCACGACCACTGCTTCTTCTTTACATCATGGGTCGTATGACCGCGGCCCCATCCATCCTCAAATGTGGTGCGACGACACCACACCCTAACGGTTCTGCCACGATCAACAACTCAAATGAAACAACAGAGTGTCATCGGTCCATATTTGTTTGGATCGTGCCCTCCTCGTAAGGAGGTAACAAAAGGCCAATTTCGAACCATATAAAATTAGGAAATATATTTTAATTTGAATAAGACAAACCCCTAACATGATTCAAGGATCGTTCGTCGTAGTCGTGGAAAACCGCGTCGAGGAAGATGGTGTCTCTGAAGACGGACATCAATTCTGTTGACATCGGGGTGCGTCCGAAGTGGAAATGTTGTTGGTGAAATCCCTCATGTTCTTTGTCAGAGAGGAAATAATTTTTTCATTGTAAAAATACCCCTCTAATTTCCAAAGCTCCCCAATACAACAAAATCCAACCAAAAAATAATAGCTGAGGCTGCTATTTTTTCATTAACATGAATTTTCAAATCAATTCAAAAGGTTGATCCAAATAATTAATTTCATGCTAGACAATTAATTTTGAGGGTGTTGGCATAATAAAGATGAATGTGAGGTGGAGAGTTCACATTAAAAGAGGGGAGTTGTCCAATTAAATAAAGGGGAGTTAATGGGTCGTTTAAGTAGATTTTGAAGGGTTAAGGCCTGTGTGGGCCCACCACCCATATCCTCTCATGGGAGGTTATGTGGGTTGAGGGACCCACCTCCAACTCCTCTAGGGAGGAAATAACCACCACTAAATAAATTTTATATCTCAACAATTTATTTAATTTAGTATGAATCCCCAAAATATAACATATATATCCAACCAAACGAAACTGTAGTAAAGGTCCCCTTAAGAGAATATTGGCTCTACAAGTTCATCAGTTCCCTCATATTTCAATTCCAAGAATTGGTTCAAAAGATAGAAAACCCCGCATGTACATTTACTGAATGTAGTGGAACAAAACATCAGAAATTGATTCTGGGCACACCGGGCCTCAGAATCAGGTGTTATCAGAAACTTCAAACTTATTAAATTCCAATTAATTTAAAAACAATTCCTTAAAATTTCTACATCTTTACATTACCCCAACCTCGGGGAATTTCATCCCCATAAAGCTAAAACATACACTAGGGAAACAAAAGTGGGAATTGAGCAAGCATCTGAGCCTCCTGCTTCCATGTGCTCTCCGAGAGGTTCATGTGCTGCCAGTGAATGTGCACCAGAGGAGTCGACCATCCATGTAGGACCCTCTCCTTTCGATCCTCGATCTCTACCGGGACCTTTGTGAATGTCGCTCTGTCATTTATGTTCAGCTCCATGTGGTCGATGTTGTGGGATGGCTTGTGCCTGTATCTCCTCAGCTGCGATAAGTGGAAGACGTCATACACCCGGTGCAACTGAGGTGGAAGGGCCAGGAGGTATGCCACCTCTCCTACTCAACTATGGACCTAGAACGTCCTGATGATGCACAGTGATAACTTTCCACCTTGGCCAAATCTCCGTAGACCCCGTCGAGGTGAGACCCATAAGAAAATGTGTTCTCCATCCTCGAATTCCAGTGGTCTCCATCTCCTATCAGCATAGGACTTCTGTCTTATTTTTGCAGTCTTCATCCGCTCCTGGATGATCTACACCTTCTCTATCATAGCACGGACCATATCTGGTTTTACTTGTGTTGACTCCGCTAGGTCAGTCCAGCACAGAGATGATCTGCAAGGTTGGTCGTACAATGCCTCATATGGTTCCATCCCTATAGTGGAGTGTTAGTTGTTGTTATACGAATACTCCTCCAAGGGTAAGTGATCCTCCCAGCTGCGACCAAAGTCTAGGACACAGGCATGGAGCATGTCCTTGAAAGACTGAATGGTCTTCTCAGTCTGAACATCATTCTGTGGTTGGAAGGCGGTGCTTAAGCGAACCTATGTCCCAAAAGCCTCTTGTAATCCCTTCCATAGCTGGGAAGTGAAATGAGCATCTCGATCAGAGATGATATTCGATGATACACCATTGAGCCATACGATCTCTCGAACATAATGGCATCCCAAGCTCTCTACTGAGCCCTGATCTCTGATCGGTAGGATGTGGGCCAACTTGGTGAGTCGGTTGACAATCACCAAGATAGAGTTGTTTCCTCTGAATCTACATGGATTCCCCATAACGAAATATACGTATATCTCATCCCACTTCCAATCTGGGACCTCTAAGAGTTTTACCAGGGCTGCTGGTACCATGTGATCTGCCTTCACCTACTAACAAGTGAGGCATCATGAGACGAACTCTACTATCGCCTTCTTCATTCCAAGCCACCAGTGTTGTCGTCTGATGTCCTGATAAATCTTCCCCACTCCTGGAAGTACTGCTAGAGGAGAAGTGTGGATCTCCATAATCGCATCCTCCTATAGTGTAACTGGTACCATGATACGTCTTCTCTAGAGGATGATGTGCTCCCCACCTTCAAAAATTCTATCAGGTGCCTACCCTGAGGATATCTGACCACGTCACCTCTCACATTCAACGTCCACACGCTGTGTCTTTCTGACTCACTGAAGGATTAGCGGAGTGACTATGAGAGATTGTAGAAAGGTTGCTCCATCTCTATCCATAAAGGATATCTAAAACGCAGCCAGTTGCTCTGTCACCTTTCCTAGCAGTTGAATGCCCGATCTCCTGTTGAGATCATCTACTACAACATTCCCCTTCCCTGGAGAATTGACTATCTCGAAGTCATTGTCATGGAGGAATTCGAGCAAACTTCGCTAGCTTAGGTTCAGGTCCTTCTCTGATAAGATGTACCTGAAAATATGGTGGTTAGAGTAAAATGTAAAGTGCTCGTCCATCAGATAGTGCTGCCACATATTCAAGGCGAAGACCAATCCTACAAACTCCAGTTCATGGGTAGCGTAGTTCTTCTCATGTTGTCACAACTACCATGAACTATACACGATCACTACTTGCTTCTACATCAGGACACACCAGAGTCTTGTCCCTGATACGTCGCAGTATACTACGTACCCTACACCCTCCTTTGGTAGCCTCAAGATGGGAATACTGGTCAATATCTTCTCCAGCTCCTGAAATATATGTTGTAATCTATATGACCACACAAAGGGTTTACCATTCTTTGTCAAAGCAAAAAGTTGTGCTGTAACTCTGGAGAAGTCTAGCACAAATCTCTGATAGTATCCAACCAGACCCAGGAAACTCCAAGCCTCCGTCACACTCCTGGGTGGCTCCCAAGAACGTATTGCCTAGAACTTCTCTAGATCCACTGTAACTCCAGATTCCGAGATGACGTGTCCCAAAATGCGAACCTATCGAATCCAGAACTGGAACTTCAAGAGCTTACCATAAAGCGTGTGCTCTCGGAATGTGTCTAGTACTACCCAAAAATGGTAGGTGTGATCCTCCTTAGTAGTCGAGTAAATCAGTATGTAATCGATGACGACTACAACAAAGTGATCGAGGTATGGCTAGAAGAACCTTTTCATGAGACTCATGAACAATTCTGGTGCGTTGGTTATGCCGAAGGGCATAACCAATAACTCGTAGTGGCCATACCGACACCTGAAATCCATCTTCTGCACATCCTCATCTTGAACTCTGAGCTGCGGATAGCCTGACCTGAGGTCTATCATCGAGAACCATCATGCTCCCTTGAGCTGAAAAAAGATGTCGACAATCCTCAGGAGAAACTACTTGTTCTTCATGGTCACATGATTCAGGCGACGGTAGTCGACACACATTCGCATGCTCCCATCTGCATTTTTTGCGAACAAAATCGGAGACACCCAGGGTGAAACACTTGGTCAGATAAATCCCTTTTCTTGTAAGTCCTCCAGTTGTACCCACAACTCAAAAAACTCAGCGGGAGCCATCTAATATGACGGAGTAGATATATGTGTTGTCTCGGGGTACAGTTCAATGAAGAAGTCTATCTCTGGGTGAGTAGTTAGTCTTAAAATGTCGTAAGGAAAAATATCTGTGTACTGATCCACCACAACAATAATAATCAGACTTCACACATCAACCGCTCCATGGATGAGACTAGCCAACTGATGTGTGATCGGTTGCCCCCTCCACTGTGTATGTCTATCCTGCGCTGCAAAGGCTTCCTTGTCGCTAGTGAAGGTGATCTGTGTCCCATCTATGCAGACAGACCTCACATTACGCATAATATAGTCAATATAAGCATGAAATGTGGATAACTAGTCCATACCCATAATGAAGTCGTAAGGCCTCGACACCGCTACACGAAGATCACAGCCGAAGCTATCATCTCCTAGAGTAAGCTCACACTGCCAGCACCAGTGTGTAATTGTCGAGTCTGCTCCTGTAGGATTCTCTAGCCATAAGTATCGATCTAATGGATTTGTCGGAATCTCTGAGCTCTGAACAAGGGAAGCGTAAATAAAAGAGTAATTTCACCTATGTCAATAAGTAATACAATAAGGGTGGAGTAGACACATATAGTACATAAAATCATCTCAGGTGCGCTATGGTGGTAGGCCTCGACTACCTAGAGATGATCCCGCCTCTATCCACCAGATACCTATGGTCGGGGTGGACCTCCCGGTTGTGGTGGTGATGGTAGAGCCTTGAAACGTCATCCACCACCTGCTGCTCGTCCAGCTCCTCTGCCACGTCCGCCTGCTCCTGGCGGACCCCCACAGTCAAACCTCTGACTCTTCCTAAGATGTCCCTCTACTATATGATGCTCATCTCTATGGTGGGTCGGGCAGCCATGGGCCATGTGGCCCTGCCCGCCACATGCATAGCACTGCATGCTCCTCATTAGTATGGATTTGTTTCGTGTGCCTCACACAACCAAACCTCTATCCTAAGGACACCCACCTGATGGCCAGGCCCTCTTGGACCTCTGCACTAACTGTCTACTACCGGCTGCAGAGGACTCTGCAACATGTCATCCTATGGTGGGTCTCACTGCTGGTGACTGCTCAGCGAGAAAACTCTCCACTAGAAGGGCTCGCTATAGCACCCCCGCCTACGTCGAGATGTTGAGGGGAGTCGTCAAAGCCCTGATCTCATGCCTGAGTCCCAGCTCGAAGGTCTGGAACCTGATGAACGGGTCCCCTATCATATATGTGGAGTAGCATGAGAGTTTGGTGATCCTCGTTGAGTACTGAGCTGCTTTCATAGTGACCTACTGTAGATGAAGTAACTCACGAATCAGCACCGCACGAAGTGTAGGTAGAAAAAACTCCAAGCGTAATAAACTCTTGATGTTTGTCTAGAGTAAAGATGTCTCATCATGCACCTGGAGCATCAGGCTCCACCATATACCTTCTGATGTGTCTAGGAGACTCGTGGCAAGGATCATCATAAGGTTTGATGGTCTCCCTTCTAATCTAAAAACTCTGACGACAGCCTCCGACCAATCCTCAGCTACCTGTGGGTCCATCTCTCCGCGGAACCTGGGTAGCCTCTGTCGCTAGAACTCATGCAGCGCACTTAGGTGGCATGAAATCTCTGCTGCTGGGGCTGGTGGTATCTATGGCCCAGCGGGTTGTGGTACTGATGGTACATCCGTTGTGATGGGGCCATGCACCGAGGCCGCGTCGCTCATTGGGATACCATCTAGTACGTATCTCAAAACCCTAGCTGGCTGCCTTCGTGGGGCCATCCTGAAAAGAAACATGTGAGCCACGGTCAAACAGTACACCTTGTGAGCTGACTTAATGTAATCAAAAAGAAAACTTTTGAATTACCCTTGCAATCATTGTTTTTGTGCACTGAGTCAGAAATCAGATGTCAGGGTCCATGATTATGGATACGTCAGTCGTCGCACCAACACTGGACTCCCTAGACTTAAAACCACACTAAATACTCCTAACACTATTGTTTAATATAAAATAATGATTAGATTCATGAGTTCTGTGGTAGAATCGACTCATCTGATACCAATTTGTCCCAACCCATCCTCGGGGCTTGTGTCGTCACAACCCCAAGCCCGCCTTCCATAGGCCCGGGGCTGGCGACTAGAACCAAAAGTGTAAATCTGTACACTTGGAAGGAATTTACTTTATTAAATTAAACAAAAACAATAGAGTACTCAAATGAAGTAAGAACTTAGTAAAACTGTATAAAAAATTAAGTGCTAAACGGAAGGGGACCAGAAATACAAGCCCAACAGTAAGTACAGTACAACTGAAAATCTTGTACAACTACAGTAAAATAAAACATCAACTACTAAGTCATCTTCTAGGAATACCACCTAAAGGGTGGGTACAAATGGCCTCCTCAGCACCTCGGTCCATCCATATGCTCCGTTTACGTCTCGCCAAGTGGTCCACCACCTGGTACCATCCAGCTCTACACCTCTCTACCTCAATCAGTGTTGTCCATCATCTACATCTAACACAAGGTATTGCTGGCATATCCCATGCAAGGATAACTGTACGATACTCATTAGGGACCACGAGACCCACGGAGGTCTCCTAGAAGCCACAAAGGATAAACCCTAGAAGAATTATATGATCAAAAAGTATCAACTAACTCTAATTAGGTATATTCCCATACATATACCGAAGTCATCAATCACAGTTCAGCTCCAACTCTTGAGCCCAAGTACAACCCAGTCCACACAGGAAAGTAAGTCAATCACATCGATGATAATGATTAAAAGTCAAGACTTAATTCACACATGTATAAATCTTTTGTATAGAGATATAGATTATTGGATGTAGTCATTGATTCATCTATGCTATCATACCCTCACAAGATACAGGACCAGCTAAGCTGTCGTACCCACATAGGATACATGACCAGCTACTCTGTCGGACCGACACAGGATACAAGTACAGAGGTCAAACATTCGGACCCGCGTGGGATACAAGAACAGTATTCATCGATGTCTAACCCATGGAGGATCCTAGTACATTATTTATCACTATCGAACCCACATAGGATTCCAGTACAGTAGTCGTCACAGTCACAACCAACTCTAGGGTTCCCACACACAGCACGCTCAATTCTAGGAGGGTCTGCTTCTCGAGAAAAGGGGGAGTTACATCAAATATCATTAATTCAAGAGTTTATGTACCCCGAAGATCCACCTCATCAAAAGAAACCCAACGTGACAAACAGTACGTCAATCGCACGCCCAGTCTGAGAGTTATTAGGTTCTCCGTTCTAGGGGCCCGGTTGGAATTACACTCATTCCAAACCCGGTCATTATCCAATGTTGTCCAAAACTCACTTATAGTTTCTAAAAAGGACCACTACATTGCAGGATTCTCATTACCACAGACGGTGCGTCGATCGGAAGCACAGTCAAGAAGTTATTCTCATTTAAGTGAAACAGGCCCGACCCGTCAAGCCCATTGGTCTAGCGGGTCGAACCGACCCTGTTCGGGGGGTCCGACCCTGCTGGGGGGTCGGCCCGGCCAGATGAGGCATAGCCCGACCCAGTGTTATGTGGTTTAGCTCAGTGGGATACGACTCGGACCGCGGCTGGCCGCGACTCGTCCTGCTGGCTTAGCGGTGTGGGGGGCGTGGCCCCCTAGTTTTATGAAATGGAAGGGCCAAGCGGCGCAACCCCTCCTGCCAGAGCAGACAAAGCCTGCCAGTCTTCTTCAGTGCTAGCGGCCCGCAAAGAGGGCCGCTCTCCTCCTAAATTTCGCATGTAGGTGTCACGGCTTCCTTCAAACTGGTCGGCCTGTTCACCTATCGTAGAGTCCCGCGGAGCGTGTCCCGCCCTCTTCCCACAGCGCGGCGCCAAGGAGGTGTTGCGGTCCTCCAACTCAGTTGGCTTTAGCATGCTGGTTCTTCTAGACCATCTGGTCGAGATACCGGCCTCTTCTTCTTCGGCCGAGCGGCCCGCAGTTGCGGGCCGCGGTTCATCTCCACGCGGTCGGCGCATGACCACCTCTTCTTCCGTACAACGCGACCCATATAGTCGTAGCTCCTTCCTTCCTTCGGTGTGGTGAAATGGAACCATGCCCTAACAATTCTGCCACTGTAAACAACTCAAGAAAAATAACAGAGGGTCATCGGGACATGTTTGTTTGGCCTGGGCCCACCATGCAAGGTGGTAACAAAAGTCCAATGTCGAACCATATAAAATGAGGAATGATGATTTAATTTAAACAAGACAAACCCCTACCTCGATTAAAGGTTCGTTCATCTTAGTCGTGGAAAATGGTGTCGCAGAAGATGGTGTCGCAGAAGACAGACGTTGATTCCGTTGACGTCGGGGTTCGTCTGAAGTGGAAGCGCCGTTGGAGAAATCCATCACATTCATTGTCCGAGAGGAAATAAGTTCTTCCTTGGAATAAAGTCCCCTCTATTTTCGAAAGCTCCCCAACACATCAAAATCCAACCCAAAAATAATATCTTAGGCTATTATTTTATCCATAACATGAGTTTTCAAATTAATTCAAAAGGATGATCCAAATAATTATTTGCATGCTAGACAATTAATTTTGAGGGTGTTTGTATAATTAAGAGAAAATGGAGGTGGAGAGATCACATTAAAAGAGGGGATTTGTCAAATCAAATAAAGGGAAGTTAATGGGGTGTTTATGTTGAAGTTGAAGGGTTAAAGATCATGTGGGACCCACCACAGTTATCCTCACAAGGGAGGTTATGTGGGTTGTGGGCCTCACCTCCAAATCCTTTTTGGAGGAAATAACCACCACTAAATAATTTGTATAACACAACAATTTAATTAATTTAGTATGAATCCCTAAATTATAACGTCTATACCCAACCAAACACAACTGCGGTAAAGGTCCCCTTAAGCGAATACTGGCGCTAGGAGTTCATCGGTGCCCTAGGATTTCAATTCCAAGCACCGGTCCAATACATAGAAAACCCCACATGCATGTTTACTGAACGTACCCAAAAAAACATAAAAAACTGATTCTAGGAACAACGGGCCTTGGAATCAGGCGTCGTTAGAAACTATTCACTCGTAAAATTTCAATGATTTTAAGAAAAAAAATAACTTGAAATTTCCAGGTCTATACATCCAATTTAAAAAGTTTGGGATCCACACTAGTTCCTTTATCATCATATAATTTCACATTCATCAAGGTTTCATTTAGTGTTTTTAATGAATCTTGTTGTATCACCATATATACAGCCATGTGCACCTCCCAAATATCCTACACTTTCTCTTTCTACAAAACTAGTCCTACATTCTTGATAACCCCAAAATATACATTCTGATCATGAAAAATTGTAAAGGTAACATAGAAATAAGAAATCACACTATCACATAGAGGTTATGTATGCACATCATAAAAAGAGAAGGAAATACACAAATCACATTTCAACCAACTAAAAATTTCAATGCATTTTGTATTTATCTGAGAAAAGATTTATGGATTTTACGAAACCATGACTGCATCACATGGAAGTTTGGAATCATAATACACTACTCAATTATCCCCTAATAGTCATACACCTTCATCCGTGTTAGTGTATTCCAAATTATGAGG
The DNA here is from genome assembly GCA_963277665.1 of Viscum album. Taxonomy (NCBI): domain Eukaryota; kingdom Viridiplantae; phylum Streptophyta; class Magnoliopsida; order Santalales; family Viscaceae; genus Viscum; species Viscum album. The sequence continues at coordinate 142,037,394 of OY728133.1, read as the reverse complement.
GCATCCACAGTCACGGAGAATGGTAGTAAAACACAAAAGATGGTGAGTGGCACCAAAAATAGAAGTCTTCTCATCTGTACTTCCATACATCATCACCGACATAGCTAAAAATGGTTTCCCATGTGAAGGAACAATGAATATAAATGGGTTTAGGACTGAAACACGGAAATTTTCATTCAATTATACTTCTCTCCTACTCATATCCAAATCCATTATAATGGTTGTTTTGTGGTAAATAATTTAATCCAATCACCCTGTGATATTGAAGGACAAATGGAATTGGATCTCGTCTCCAATAAATGATTGAAAACATCTATGATCCTAAGAATTCAGTTACAATAGGATTTTGAAAGGTAAGGGGGCTTATAAATTCACACCCATAGTGTCTTAGTATCGGTGTCCCATATCAAATGAATATCAACAGACCATCTTAAAATATGGAAGTTCGAGTCCTTGAACAATTGTGGAGCCTCTGACCATATGGTGATCCAATCTTATGAATATGAAAATAGTATCATGATATGCCTCTATTCATGGTGTATGGAAATAACATGTTCATGAAGCCCACAAAATCCAAAAACAAATCTCTTGAATATTGAGGAAAATGATTAAATTAACTAGTCAAGGAAGTATATTTCTTTACATTTTCAATCTATATAATGAAATAAATACTTAAACATTAAATAAAAGATTCTGAAATAAGTTTTTTCTATATTAAAATCAATGTGGATGATATCAGTGAACATTTCCACACCATTTTCATTATGTTTTTTCACCATTGAAATTCTCCTAACCATATTCTCTATCAACTTATATTAGTCAATGGAAATTTGTTTGTACATCCAAATAAGTTGTTTAATTTCCCTCCAATGTCAAAAAATTGTTGAATACTAGTTAGGTGTAACATCCAGCGACATTTATGTTTCCAAACATCCATTTTTATCAATATTTTTTTTAGATTTTGTACAATTAGGGTTTCAATAAAAGAATTATAAAAATGTTAATCATATGAAAAAATGACTACTTTCATGGGGAAATTCATTTTAAGGGTTATAAGATGCAACATATTGTAAATTTATGAACTAAATTCTATAAAATTAATTTAAATTCATAATAAATTATGTCACCTATAATACATAGTTTATATTTTCTATTACACCACATTAAGTCCCTTTGATTACATAATATACACAAAATCTGGAGTCTTACCTAACCAAAATATACTACTAACAATATTAATATTTTTATCCCCATGCTATTGATATTGAAGGATTAAATGAAATTCATTAAATTATAAAAATATTTTTTCACATATTATTTTAAAATCAATTCATTTGTTACCATGTAATAAAGAATGTATATAAATAAAAATTTAATATAAATTATGCATTTTTATAAATAAATATTTTAATTAACATTATGAATGTTTATCTTAGAAAAATGATAAAATCACTATTTTAGAAATATATTAATGAAATTTATCTGTTTCATATTTAATCATCATTTACTAAATTCATCCAACATGTTTGATTTTCTTAAGACAACAATAAATCTAATTTTTTTTAAAAAAATATGTATATTTTTAAAAAGGCCATTTTACAACCATTAAATCGAAGAATTTTATTACAAATAATTTTTAAATGAATAATATCAAAAATAAACTTACTTTTAATTTTTGTTATATATCAGGGAACATTCATGTCAGGATGAATTGTGAAGTACCACAAATTATATTTAGAAGCTACATTTAATATATATAAATTATAATGGTATATTATATTTTTAATTTATTTTAATGTATAATTACTAATATTTAATAATTTAAATGAATTTTATATCATATGAATCATTTTCATTGTTATAGTACATATAAATCCTCATGGTATTTTGCTCATTTTTATATTCAATAAAGGATTTTTTCCCCATCTGTGGTATTAAATACAATGTAATATCATCAACTTTTGTGGTTAATGTCTTGAAAAATGGATTATATATTAATAATAATAACAATTTGTAATTTATAATATGGTAAAATTATAATTTCATCCAAAATAATTAGTGACATTATTAAAAATTAATTACATTTTTTATATTGAAAATATGTTTACTAAGTGATTAAACATTAATCACAAAGGTCCAAATGGCCTAGCCACATGTAAAAAACAATTGGATGGTAATTGAAAAACCATATAATTTTTTTTGTAAATTATATCATTATTATAGGCATATAATTTATTGTGAAACCTCCCAACAATGTTTACCTTTATTTATTTACAAGAATACATCTCCCCCTACAATATAAAATGAACATAACCACCCCACGTAATCACTCATAAAAAACATTTTTATCATCCAAAATATATCTATAAAAACACCCAAAAAACATTATATTATTATATATTCCTGAATATGTGATGAAATCAAACCAATTAATTATTTTAGGGAAAACCATAAATAGTTACATTAAAAATAGGTAACATTATGCCATGAGAACATTTATTTTATTTCTTCCTCACCCCTTAAAATATTTCATATTTTATTATTATATAATATCCTAATTATTACGCATATACTAATTTTATTTTATGTTAAGGTTATGACTTACACCTTCACACACATCCATCCAAAGGGATAGTAAGTCATCATTCATATTTACAAGAGACTACTGCTTTGTGAAAGGATGTCGTCTATTAATCAATTAGCACCATTCATAGTTAGAAATAAATAAACGAATACTTTTATATATTATGTATATATATATATATATTAATTATGTATTTTTTTTGATTTTTTATTTCTTATATAACACATAACTTTATTCCAACCATTTTGGGTAATATGATAAATTCTTTTCGGGATGTTTAGACTACAGTGTCCTGAAAGTAGTGTAATCCATTCACAATTTAAGTGGAATTAATAAATAAAAATGTTAATAAAAATATTTTGTATAAATTAAATATATATGTAGTAATTATTTAATTAAAATTACATAAATATAATATATATTTTTCTATTATGGAGTTCCACACACTTAAAAAGTGAGAATATCTTTCTTGGAAGTGTAGACTACAACCTCATTGATGTGAAGTGTTTTCATTTAGGTCACCAGAATTATATATATGTATAATTTTTTTTATTAAATATTATGTTATTTATGATATAAGAATCATTTTTGAAAGATAAAAGTTATATATTGTATACCCATAATGATCATGGAAAATTCTTAATGTTAATATAGAGTATATATGGCCTACATTCTCCACAATTCTAACATTGGTTGGTTTTTCATAACATCAATTCATGATTGTCATTAAAATTATATGTTCTGTATAAATATTATAATTATTTCAGGATTATTAATTTGGATATTTTTAAAAAGTTACCTATGTTTACCATGGTCATCCCATCTTTTCCTTTCTTATACAAATACCTAATATTGTCAAAACATCCAACTAAAAAATAATTTGTTGTATTTTTGAATGAAATGTTATAATAAGTGAAATAAAAGTAAAAAATTGTTTAAAATTTATATTTTTAAATTTATTAAATAAATTAAGTTCATTATTTATTAATTTAACTTCCCATGTTTTTAAAATGAAACTCTATATTCGATAGAATACATGATACAACACATTTACCTTAAATGAACAAGTTAATATTATTATTTAATATGGTTGTTATCACATAGTTTTAAGAATGGATTAAATGGATATGATTAACTAAATAATGAAAATATTATTTAAAAATGTTTATAAAATTATTTATTGGTAACTAAATAAAATGAAAAATTAAATAAAAACAAATTGAATATAAAGGATTTTTTTTCTGAAATACTATTAAAATGAAAAATTATTTAGTTTATAAAATAATTAAATCATTATTTTTGGATTTTATTAATAAAATATATATTTAATATTTTTAATATAGTGTTTAAAATTCATCCTAAAAGTGTTAAAGACATTATATAAGAACAAAATAAATTTAATATATAAGAATGTATTTTTTAAAATATATAGTTTTACGGAATTTTGAGGGAAAACCTATTTAAATAAACATTCTATCACATTTATATGTTCTATTTGAAAAAATATAATTCTTTTATTGAAGCACTAGTGCAGAAAACGTTTTTTACGTCACCATGTTTTACGTCGGTTATATAAAACTGACGTCATAATATGTAAAATGAGGTTTTTTACGTCGGTTATTTAATAACCGACGTAAAACCCTGTGTTTAGTACACCTTTAACGTCGTTTATTTTGATAACTGACGTTATTAATAGCGCGGCTTCGTTTTTTACGTCGGTTATACATTAACTGCCGTAAAAAACAGAAGCGGGGGGCGTTTGTTACGTCGGTTATTCAATAACCGACGTAACAAACGCGGTTTTTGAAGGCCTTTTTACGTCGGTTATAAAATAACCGACGTAAAAAAAGAATCCGCAGATGTTTTTGACGTCGGTTATGGAATAACCGACGTAATAAAATGCGGATTTTGAGCCCTTTATAACGTCGGTTATAGAATAACTGACGTAAAAAAAGAATCGGAGGAAGGTTTTTATGTCGGTTATTGAATAACCGACGTTATAAATGTTTTAAAAAAAATTATAACGTCGGTTATTGAATAACCGACGTGATAACTCATTTAAAAATTTACCCAGAATCGTGGATTGTCATTCGCGAGTTTACCTTCGACAGTCGCGACTCGTCTCTCTCGCGCGTAAACCTGAATCGGCTCGTCCATTTCGTTGGTTTAGATTCGTTTTGCGATCATCGTTTCTCATATTTAATCTCCTCGGATCAATCATCTAAACTCGTAGCACTCAGGTAATCCTCCCACTCGTTCGTTTTTTTTCGCGGATAGTATATATATATGTGTTGTGATTTTTTTGTTGAAACTAGCTAAGATTCTTCGATTGCGAACCCTTTTAACTCGTTTTGGTACCATAATCTTATTTATCATCCCTAGATCTATTTGTTCGACTTGCAATATTAAGTAATTTTATGATTTCACTAATTTTTCATCGTTTTCTATAAATCCTCGAGAGGGTTGGGGCGTGTCCATTTTGATGGGTTGCCCTTTTACAGTTGTTACTACTTTCTTCACACACAACCATGGCATAGGTGCATGGATTTGGGGTCGGGGGGTGTCCAGGGGGGTTTACAAGGGGGTGGGTGGGTGTGGGGGGCTGTCCAAGGGTGTGGGTGGGTGTTGGGGGGTGTCCAGGGGGGTGTCCAAGGGGGTAGGGGGTGGGGGTGGGGGGCTGTCCAGAGGGTTGGGGGGTGTCCAGGGGGGTGTCCAAGCAGGTCGGGGGTGGGGGGTTGTGTCCAGGAGGGGTGGGGGTGCTTTCTAGAGGGGTCGGGGGCTGTCCAGAGGGGTCGGAGGGTGTCCAGGGTGGTGTCCAAGGGGATGGGTGGGTGTGGGGGGTTGTCCAAGGGAGTGGCGGCCTGTCCAGAGGGGTCGGTGGGGTGTCCAGGGGGGTGTCCAAGGGGGTGGATGGGTGTGGGGGGCTGTCCAAGGGGCTGGATGGGTGTGGGGGGCTGTCCAAGTGGGTGTCGGCCTCTCCAGAGGGTATTTGGGGTTGTCCGGGTGGGTGGGGGGCAGCCCAGAGGGTTGGGGGATGTCCAGGGGTTGTCCAAGGGGGTAGGGGGTGGGGGGTGGTGTCCAGGAGGGTGGGGGGCTGTCCAGAGGGGTCGGGGGCTGTCCAGAGGGTTGGGGGGTGTCCAGGGGGGTTTCCAAGCAGGTCGGGGGTGGGGGGTTGTGTCCAGGAGGGGTGGGGGTGCTTTCTAGAGGGGTCGGGGGCTGTCCAGAGGGGTCGGGGGGTGTCCAGGGTGGTGTCCAAGGGGATGGGTGGGTGTGGGGGGCTGTCCAAGGGGGTGGCGGCCTGTCCAGAGGGGTCGGTGGGGTGTCTAGGGGGGTGTCCAAGGTTATTCTTCAAATGTAAAAAATTTTGTCTCATTGAAAGACTTGAAGTTGATAGGTATGAAATCACATGATTGTCACGTCATGATGCAACAAATTCTACCAGTTGCACTGCGTGGAATATTTCCCATCCGTGTCAGAAAGACTATAATGAGGTTATGTTATTTTTTCAATTCAATTTGCAACAAGGCGATTGATGTGAATGCATTGAACATTTTGGAAAAGGATGCAATTTTTATACTTTGTCATTTGGAAATGTATTTTCCTCCAACTTTTTTTGATATGATGGTGCATTTAATGATTCATCTGGTTCGAGAAATAAGGATTTGTGGACCTGTATATCTTCGTTGGATGTATCCTTTTGAAAGGTATATGAAAATATTAAAGGGATATGTTAAAAATCCACATCGACCTGGAGCCTCCATTATTGAAAAGTATATTTCTGAGGAGGTAGCAGAGTTTTGTACGAGCTACTTGGCTACGGCGCAACACATAGGTTTGCCTCCATCTCTCCATGAACGGGTTAATAAAGAGGGAAAGGGGATTCGTAGCTTGAAAGTCAAATCACTGTCAGCTGAACATATGAAGAAGTTAGAATCATACATCTTGAATAACATAGCTGATGTTCAACCGTATATCACATTGCATATTAATGAGTTGAAACAATGTCATCCAAAGAAGAAATAAATGTAGATTTTGAATGAGCACAACAAAACTTTTTTTCCATGGTTTAAAAAGACCTTGCTTGGTAGATCAGATGTATCAGAGACATTAAAATGGATAGTGGGTGGTCCATCTTTAAATGTGATAACATGGTCCGCTTATGACATTAATGGCTATACATTTCATACGAAAGCTCAGGACAACAGAAGTGCAGTTCAGAATAGTGGTGTATTGGTGTTTGCAGAAGCAATGCATTTTTCAAGTGCTAAGGACAGAAACCCAATTTCGGCATCAAGTGCATATTATGGAGTGATTGAAGACATATGGGAGGCTGATTACTTTAAAATTAAAGTTCCCGTTTTTAACTGTAAATGGTTTATCGGAAACAACAGTGTCAGACACGATGAATTTGGAATGACACTTGTTAATCTGAATAGATTGGAAGACACAGCTGATTCTTTTATAATGGCAACACATGCCAAACAAATTTTCTATGTAGTAGATCAATCAGATATGCAGTGGGCTGTTGTTTTACAAGGGAAAAACCAATATGTTGGTGAGGATGAATTTGATGAAGCTGCTGATTTATGTGAGATCCCTACTTCCATGGAAAGATTAACAGAACATAATGATGAGTATGTTGAAGACATGGTTTGTGCCATAAGGAACGATCACGACGAAGGAATTTGGGAAAACAATCCAACTGTACATTCCTAAAATTACAGGTAACACAAGTTTATTTCTTGTTTACATTTAGTTTTTTCATATAATGTTAGATACTATAAAATTTTTACTTATTAAAACATGTATCAAACCAAAACGATAAAACAATAAAAACCGTAAAGAGGAGAAGTCCTGGGCGCACCGGCTGGCCGGTGGTGGATCACCGGTTAGCCGGTGGTCCAGAACAAAGCTCTGTCTGGTCCACCGGCCGGCCGCTGGATCACCACCGGTTGGCCGGTGGACCAGACAGAGCCTTCCTTTCTGTCTGGATCACCAGCGGCCGGCCGGTGTTGAGCCAGCGGCCGGCCGGTGCTGCAGACAGAGAGGAAGGATCTCTGTCTGGTCCACCGGCCGGCCGCTGGATCACCAGCGGCCGGCGGGTGGACCACACATAGAGCCTTCCTCTCTGTCTGGATCACCGGCGGCCGGCCGGTGATGAGCCAGCGGCCGGCCGGTGGTCCAGACAGAGAGGAAGGCTCTCTGTCTGGTCCACTGGCCGGCCGGTGGTGATCCAGCGGCCGGCCGGTGGTCCAGACAGAGGAAGGTTGTCTGGTCCACCGGTCGGCCGGTGGTGAGCCAGAGGCCGGCCGGTGGCACCAGGCAGTGGGCAAGTCTACTGCCTGGGTCCTCCGGCTGGCCGGTGAGCTCACACCGGCTGACCGGTGGACTCAGTGAGTCCACTTTTCAGCTTTCTTAGGCCAACTCCTTGGCAACCTTTTGCCTGTGTTTACCATGTTTATCATTGTTTAACATGCTTACCATATTACCAATGTTTACTATTATGTAATTTAGTACACTTTTCTATTTGTGAACTAATGTTTGTTTTTTTGATTTGAAGGAAAATGACAGATCAATCAGTTGATCAGCCACATGATTCTGGAGATGAGAATATTGGTCATACATCTGGGGAGGAACATTCACATGCTCCTATTATGAAAAAGAGTTCAAAGGTTGGTAAGCGTGGGTGCACACGTTTACCAAAATTATCACTTGCCCGTACGAAGTAGGAGAGGATAGTCGTGGAGTTTGATGATGATGATCTTCCTAGAGGTCCAAATGCTAAAGATTTTAAGGGTTTTGTAGCAACTCAGGCTAAGAGCAAAGTAAGCATTCTCTATGATGATTGGAGAAGTGTGGATAAGGCGATAATTTCTCAGCTGTGGGAGACCATTTTGGTAAGATCTTTTGCTATTGTTTGACTGTTCTTTAAATGTTTCTAGTATATATAATATTTTTAACCTCTTTTTTATCAGATGACATTTGATATTCCTGGCACTGGAGGAGTCAGGAAGAAATGCTTATCGTTGGCTGCTAGGAGATGGAGGGATTTCAAATCAACCCTCTCATCTGATTTCATTTATGGTCATACGAGTCGTGAGAATCCATGTCGTATATATCCTTTTATAGATGAAGACACATGGAGACAATTTTTTGAAAATAGAAGAAAAGAATCATTTATGGTAAGGGCAATGTAAACTTTTATAAGATTTCTTATATAAATGATCTTATTATTGTTTTGTTAATGATTACTTATTCTTAATTTACAGCAAACAAGGAAAGCTCATCAAGAGATCCAATCTAAAAATGTATACCCTCATAGTTTATCTCGGGGAGGGTATGCATTATTGGAAGAAAAAATGATGGCAGAAAAATTTCAACAACTAAGAGCTAAGTCTTCAAGCTCTGGAGAGGTGGCCCCTCCATCCCCTCCATCTAGACATGAGAAATGGAAAAGAGCTCGGAAGGGCAAAAAAGGACAATATCTTTCGGAAGAATCGAGACTCGTAGTTGAGAGGATTGTAAGATATCTATTTTATTTATTTAAGTTTACTATTTTCGTCATATATTTCCAATCATTGTAGAAATGTTCAATTAATTATTACAGGACTCTCTTGAGGAGCAGAGTTCACAGGGGACATTTACACCATCTGGGAGGGAAGATATTTTATCTGTGGCATTGGGAAAGCCCGAACATCCTGGCCGTGTAAGAGGATATCCGGCAGGTGTAGTTAATGTTTGCAGACTTGCAAAGACAATTTCAGGGTGCAGCTCCCACTCCACCTCTCCCAGTAGCTCCCAGTCCCCCACCTCAGCCTGCGGACCCCATTTTTTATCCTCCTCCTCCGCCGCAGCTACCTACTTATTGTGAGTTGTATGTTGATGATCCTCAACATCATATAGTTGCATATGGGATGGTATATTGTATAGGAGATACATTTCATCATCAACAGTTAGAGGTAGAGAATCAGAGGGTCACTGTACATGATATTATAGATAGATCATCTCGGATACCATTACCTACAGATGAGGTGACGACAGTTGGACATAGTATCGGCCATTTTTTACTTTGGCCATCCAGACTTCTTCGACTCATTACCATAGAGGTATGGATGTTATATCTTTTATTTTATATTTTTATTAATGTTTTATCATTTGAAAACTAATATATTTTTCAATTTATTTTTACAGGAATACTTCAAAGGTAAAGAAATACTGTATAGACAACAACAAAGACAGATAGCTATGACATCAGATGCAGATACTAGCAGTCTTGACAAATTGTCAAGATATTCAAATTTGTTGGCGGATCATTATGACTTTACAATGGAAGCTCATGTCTGTGGACGTGAACTATGTGTGGGGATTATGAAAACTGATATCATGGAGTTTGTCACTGGAGATAAGTTGGGCATCAACGTGGTGCAAATTTTTATCATGTAAGTCTTAACACATTTTCCTTGCGTTATATTTATGAAAAATGTATACTTATGTCTGCTTTGTATTAGGTACCTGTATAAAATTTGTGAGAGGAATGAGATGACAGATGTATATGGATTCGTGGACCCACAATTGATTTCCCCTGAAGCATGTGCATTGGATGAGGAACAAAGAATGCTTTATATTGCTGATAGATTTGAAAAGAATGTAATCACACAGTGTTGGATGATGCCTTATTGTGAGAGGTATGAAACACATCCCTCTCAAAGAGTTAATTATCTTTTAACATAAAAAACCACTAACGTTAAATTTCCTTTTATCAGGGATCATTGGATGTTAGGGGTTTTTTGCCCTAGGGAGAAAACACTTTATTGGATATGCTCTCTCCATGATGATGTGCGAGAAAGTTATAAGAATATATTGGAAACGTAAGTTTCAATTTCACATTAGTTTTATATATTATAATGAATTTTAAATTTACCCCATTCGTATTATTTTCTAACAGGGCATGGGTCCACTTTCGAAAAAGCGCAAAGAAAAGGAATTTCAAGATCAAATATGTACATGCGAAGGTAATTATCCATTTATAATTTATACATTTTGATTTATTACATAAAAATAATATATTGAATTTACACTCATTCAAATAGAAATGTCATGAGCAACAAGGCATCATCGAATGCGGATATTACATGTTAAGATTTATGTATGAAATAATAACAACTGGGACAGTTCTGAGTTTTGACCTGGTAAGATTTCCTCTTTCTCATAATATTTCAATTTTATTTATTCATTATACACGTTGAGTACAATCCTTTTCCTTTGTAGCTTTTTGATGACCCTCAACCCTTTACTGCTGAAGATATCAAACACTTACAAGTGGAGTGGTCAAATTATTTTACAGGTTTGATTGACTTTTAGTTGTTTGTAATGTAAAATGTAATTTTGAATATTGTCAATGTAATTGTGTATTTCGTAGTCGTTTAGGTTGGATTTAGTTTTTTTTGAAGTTGACAGTGTACGTTTTGAATGTTATATAAGTGAATGTTTAATTTTTCTCTACTTCTTGTTTTGGTCTACTGTTGATGGTTTTTCTGGTCTGGATTTTGGTATGGGGGGAGAGGTTCCAAGGGGGTGGGTGGGTGTTTGGGGGGTTTCCAAGGGATATGGGAGGGGTGTCCAAGGTGTGTTTGGGGCTGTCCTAGGGGTCGGGGGGGTGTAAATGAGGTGGGAGTTCTGTCCAAGGGGCCGGTTGGGTGTAAATGAGGGTGGGGGGCTGTCCAAGGGGTGGGGGTGTCCAAGGGGTGGGGGGTGTCCAAGGGATATGGGAGTGGTGTCCAAGGTGTCTGGGAGTTCTGTCCAAGGGGCCGGTTGGGTGTAAATGAGGGTGGGGGTGCTGTCCAAGGGGTGGGGGGGTGTCCAAGGGGTGGGGGGTGTCCAAGGGATATGGGAGGGGTGTCCAAGGGGTGTTTGGGGCTGTCCAAGGGCTCGGGGGGGGGGGGGGGGTGTCCAGGGGTCGGGGGGGTGTCCAAGGGGTCTGGGAGGGCTGTCAAGGTGTGGGGGGGTGTCCAATGGGTGTTTGAGGCTGTACTAGGGGTCTTGGGGAAGTAAATGAGGGTGGGGGGGCTGTCCAAGGGGTGGGGGGTGTCCAAGGGGTGGAGGGTGTCCAAGGGATATGGGAGGGGTGTCCAATGAGTGTTTGAGGCTGTACTAGGGGTCGTGGGGGTTTAAATGAGGGTGGGGGGGCTGTCCAAGGGGGGGGGTGTCCAAGGGTTGTGGTGGGGCTCCAATGTGGTGGGGGAGGGCTGGCCAGGTTGTTAGGTGGGTATAGATGAGGGTGGGGTTCAGTTGGGGCTTGGGGGAGGGCTGGCATGGTTATTTTTGTTTGGTTTCTGGTTGCTTTTTGGTGAGAGCAGTGCAATTATTTAAAAAACAAATTTCTTTCACGTCGGTTATTTTATAACCGACGTGGTAAATAAATCGGTAGGGTTTTATCACGTCGGGTTTTTCTAGAACCGACGTGATAAACCGTTCCCGGGGATTTTATCACGTCGGTTCTTAATATAACCGACGTGCTAAAAGGCATGGGAATCGATTTACCACGTCGGTTATTGGATAACAGACGTGCTAAAACGTTTCCCAGGCCTTTTTATCACGTCGGTTATTTAAGAAACCGACGTGATAATAGGCCAGGGGAAGGGTTTATCACGTCGGTTATGACATAACCGACGTGATAAACGATATCCCAGGCATTTTATCACGTCGGTTTAGGGAATAACCGACGTGATAAAGCCCCCCCGCGCATATTTATCACGTCGGTTATTATATGAACCGACGTGATAACCACCGTGATGTTAGGGATATTACGTCGGGTTTTAAATAACTGACGTAAAAAACGTTATTTATAACGTCGTCCGTATTAACGTCGCCTAAAAACCGACGTAAATAATAAAAAATAACCGACGTAAAAAATGTTTTCTGCACTAGTGAAGTTAGAATTTGGTATATATTTTATTGAATTTTTTTTAATTATTCTAATAGCTTTTTTATGAATATTGACAATTAATTCATTTTAATTCATAAATACATTTTTGACTGATTTATTTGTATTGTTAGATTATCATTAGAATTGGTTTTAAAATATTTTTTCATTACTTATTTGTAATTTAATATAAATTTTTATTTTTAATTAATTTCTCATTTTAATTTGATTAAAATATATGTTAGTATTTTGATGGTTTTTACTCTTTTACAAACCAATTTTCTCATTATCACAATGAGATTAATTTTTAAATTTAATTTTACCACATCTGTTAATTTAATTTTCAGAAAATAAAATACATTGTTGGAATCAATCTAAAAAATTTTGTTTAATAGTATCAAAAATGTGTTCGGTGAATAGTAACATTATTATTTTTTTGGCCATGATTAAAGGGTAAATTTTTTAAATAAGTGTAAAAAAATTATTATATTAAAATGAAACTACCATACAATTTTTTCTAATATTATTCGATAACCTTCAGAAGACCTAAAAAACCCTAGGGACTAAATTGGGCCTTTTGATGAAAATTTGGTGCGATTATGACATTTAAAAAATTTAAGTTATTATAAAGGAAACAATATCATAAACATGGCTCTTAATAGTAAATTTTTTTTACGAGTTTATATAAATGATATCTAAGACTATAAATAGTCATTATAATGTATAAAATATTACCAACATAATGGTTATTTATTTATAATTTTTATGTGTTCAAAAATATAACATAATTAAGACAAAATGATTATGCATTAATAGATTTATAAAAGGAAGAATCAAATAAATGATATTAATAATATTAAATTAATATTTTTGGAAATAGTTTTTTCCAGACACAAATATTATGGATTACTAAGACATTTAAAGATTGAGATAATTTATTTTTTTCATGAACTCAATTTTTTATGATATTTTAAAAATGTTATCTAATGAATAATGTCAAAATTAACATAATTTATATTTAAAATTATAAAATATTTAATTAATTTATATAAAATACCTAAAAATAAATGATTTCGTAAAATGGTTGTTATATTTACAAAACTTTCATTAGGTAATCATTATTTGGTCTTTTGGAATGGTTTGGAAATTATTTTAAACATATAAGTATGAATTACAAGATAATATGGTAATAAAAAATTGACTAAAACAGAAGGATATCATTAAATAAAATATTTCAACTCATGTAATATTAATTGGAAAACGGTTATTCAATCCAAAATCATTTAATATTCTTAATAAATTATTTTGGGACTATTTAGAACATAAATTGAACTTATATAAATTTAATAATTGAATATTCTCTAAGGGTTCTTCCCCCATATCCTAAATAAAGGATCCTACTATTATCTAATAAACACCCTTCCAAAGGTTTTTGGATCAAAAAAATATATACCCAAAACCCTTAATAATATTTCTCCCCATATTATGGAAGCCTTAGTTTTGGCTGAACACCCACCATATAGGTGATAAGGTGTTCATCAAAGGTGATCACTTGAAGAAGATGTATCATGTTTTAATTGTTTCAATTTTCCTTCATATTCTACTTCTTGAAAATATTATTCATCCAAGATAAAATATAGAATACATTCTATAAAATATAATGATACTATATTTTTTTTATATCAACATCTAAATCCATCTACACTTCTTTTAAATGGGAGAGGAATTACTCCTTCATATGTGTATGTAAACTATCACCTGCATGAATTGAACTAAATTGATTTCCATAACAACCTCTCTTATCATTATATAATAATAGAATTAATTTTTTCATATAATTTTACTGAACTATTTATATTTATAAAATAATAATATATCAATTATTTTCTTAAATTCCATGAACATAAAAATGATTACCTCATTCCTGTGTACATGTGAAGTATAACCTCTATAAAGTGATGTGAATCATTTTAAATCACCACATCACATATACGATATATATTAGTATATTTTAGTTATTATTAAAATTTTAATTAAATTATGATAATTTTGGTTATATAAAGCAATGATTACCTTATTTCTATAATGATAAATAAAAAATGGAAATGTTACTCATGCATACAATTGGCTTTCCGTCTCCATGATTATAATGTTTGTAATTTTCATAACCACACATCATGGTTTGATTTAAAGGTATAATTTATGTATAAAAATGATAAAAATGTAATTAATATAATTATAGAGATGAAATACACCTGAAAACATGGAATATTGACATCATAACATGTTCACTTTCAACTCGAGTAACTAATATCGACAAAACACCAGATTTGAACATAAATAATTAATTTATTTTTATAACATCATAATAAGTGATATAAAATATATAATAAAATTGAAAAATTATCAAAAGAAATTATAAAATAGATTATATTTCTGGGAAAAAAAGAAACATATGTGATGGATCAAAGTTAAGTTATGGGAATTCATCTCAATCATCATTCATTGAGGCAAATTTTAATGTTGTATACCTATATATTTTATAAGATATATAATTTGACCCTTTGAATATTAATGTCATTCATATTTTTTTAATAAGAATCATTATGTATTATGTGATTTATGAAATGTAAAAAAGAAATTATTTATATGTACGCACTACAAACAAATTTTCTGTCACTGTGACCATTATTTGGTATTTGGCTTCCTTTACAAGCCGAAATGATTTACCTGAAAAATCAATTCTTTATTCCATTTTTATGGTATTTTGGTATTGAAAATTGTTTTTATTGTTTATTAAAAATTTCAATATCTTAAAATGATTTATTATGATTGAATATAAAATT
Source organism: Viscum album (assembly GCA_963277665.1). NCBI lineage: Eukaryota > Viridiplantae > Streptophyta > Magnoliopsida > Santalales > Viscaceae > Viscum > Viscum album. Next base: position 142,022,042 of record OY728133.1, on the reverse strand, counting down.
TCATGAGAGAAATGTTGATAATTTAAATCTTTTATTAGTTATAATTAAATAATGGTACATGGATTGTTGACACATGGTTACGTGATAATCCAACGATGGGTGGTTTCATGATAATCAAATGGCTATTGGTTCTATGATAAACCATGGATGTATGGTTACGTTATAATGTCTAATGCATTGGATATGTACGTCGGTCAAATGGATATTCCATTTAGTGATATTTTTGGAATTTGATCATATTGTTATTCTATATTAGTATCACTCTGTCCCAAGTTACCTTTATATTCTATATTTGATTTCTATCGGTTTATGTTAATAATTGATTACAATAAATGTATGCTATCATCATATATTCAATCAATATCATTTACTACTACATAATGGTGAAAAGTATTTTGTTATGATAATGTATTTATGGTTTACTTTTCCTCACAAGGTTAAAAGTTTTCCATATTTGTGTATCTGATAATTATGTTTTTAGGATCATCCAATGTTTTTAATTTTTTCTAAGAATTTAAATATGAACAGAGTCATGTATGGCATCAAGTTAAGATTATAATGCTTAGAAATGAAAATAAACAATAATTCTTTTTAAATGTTTTTTGTTCAATGAATCAAACAAATAGTGATAAGAAGTAGAAGATTTTTAATATTTGATTGGATATGTTATAATTATGAACTAATTTTATGAAACTCAAATCTTGTAAATATCTTCAATATATATTCATGACATAAATCCACAGTTTGTAATATTTAATGATGGAACAATATAGTTGGTATCATAGGATGGTTTACATATCATTAGATATTATGATGTTTTCATTACAAATAAGGCTATCATATGAGTTTATAATTCTTATGTTCATCATTTTTTCAATGTCAGAGAAATCCCTTTTGAGGATTTATGTTCCAAAATTATAAGGAGGTTACCTGTATTTTTGGAGACATTTATTTTAGGAGGTAATTAACGATTACTTCATTTTGTATCTAAAATTAATGTTACGAGATAATCATTGATCATATCAAATATTACTGTTATTTTTAGAATTCATTATCAAATATAGGGATTGTTATAAAAATTATATTGTTTTTGACAAATAAAAACACATATACGATGTTATAACCAATAGGAATGGCCAGTGTTGTAGGAATCCAACCCATAACCATTGTGTGACAAGGATTTATCACCTACCGCTGGCCTACATGATGTCCCTGGTCAGTATTGATTTTTCTTTTTAGTTAAATTATCTACGGATTAATTATATGTCTATTATGGGGACAAATATTTTATACAATAAAAAATCATGGGATGGATAAATATTTGGTGATTAAGTGATTAATGTAAATTTAGAAGATGTCCATCCTTTTTGGAACCCTATATGATCATGATAAATATAATACTATATTATTTTAATAGTGCAGTAATGTTTGAATTATATTTTTTATGAATATATTAATTCATTTTGGAATTATAGAAATTTTTTATTTATACAAATTAGTAACCTATTAGTGAGAATATGTGATTATGAAATTAATTTTGGGTATGAGACATTAAGAGTTATTTACAGAGTTAAATGTTAAAAAATGTAATGGTAGAATATGTGATCACATACTTCTGAATTTTGGTTTAAATAATAGTTTTTATTTTATTTTTGTATTTTAAGGAAATTTTATTGATTAACAGATTGTGTAGTACACAACTATTACTATTTAATTTTTTAAATTTAATTAGTCGTTCTACTTATAAATATTATTATTTATAGGGTTATTATTTGATCTATTACTATCCATTTTTTGGGTTGGATAATTTATAATGACCAGGGAAATATATCGATCATATTTTATGGTTTATATAATTCATTATAATTTGATTATAGTGCTTCATGTGCAAAAAACTGATGTTAAATACTCATTCATTAGAGGAAAATATGAATTTCTGGTGGAAATAGATTAATGGATGAAACTCTGCATGTCATGTAAGTATATTTCTATAGGTCTTTTTCAAATTTTTAAAATAATTACACGTCTTAATAAAAATGATATTAAAACAAAAATATATTTATTTTAAATTTTATACAATGAAATCAATGACCTTTTATCCAATAAAAAATGTTCAGTTTTGTGATTAATAATTTTCTCCTAATCATGTTTTATATCATTATCCATCAGAACAGGACTGTTACTTTTTCTTTCTATATTTTATTTTTCTACATGGAATCCACGTTTGTGTTATCTCAGTTGACCATCTTGTCTTCTAATCATTATTTTAATGATGATGTTTGGTTAATCATTTTTCTTTTGTGGGATTTTTGAAAAGATGTTTTGAAAATTGAAACCTTAGATACCAACCACAAATTAAAATGTAGAGAACTAAAGTTAAAAAATGTGATAGAATTTCAAATCCAAAGGTTTTAAAATGACACACTATATTCAAGAGCATTGATTGTACTCTAGATTTAGTTTTAATAAATAACATATCATCATTATTTAATATTATAGTTATCAAATAACCATTAAAATGGTATGAATTAAGAGGATTGACGAAATAATGAAAATATGGATTATATATATATATATAATGATTATGTGGTTACCTAATTAGAAAAAAAAACATAAATAAAAAAATAGAATATAAAGGATGTGTTTTTCTGAAAAAAAAATGAAAGGAAAAATAATTGAGTTACTAATATAATAAAATCAACCTTGATGAATTTTATTGATGAATTATATATATATATAATATAATAAGTTTAATTTTTATAATACATTTTTTATTTTTCATAAAAATTTTATAAGAAAAAATCAATTTTACTAGTAAGAGTTGTATTTTTCTAAATATGTATTTTTACTGCCTTTTGACAAAGAACATGTTTTTATTGTAGTTGTCTCACTTTTATATGTTATATTTAACTAAAAACACTAATTATTTGGTAAAAAGAAATAAAAAATTTACGTTGCTTAATTTTTTTTATATTTCTGATAAAATTTACATTTTTAAGATTTCTAAAAATAATGCATTTTAATTCAAAACTACCTTTTCAGCTAATATTTTTGTATTGATATATTATCATTTTAATTTTATTTAAAGTATAATTAAATTATGCTTTTATTATTTAATCTGATTTTGATCTTGGTAAGTAATTTAGTATTGAAATTTGATATATGCACATGTCAATATTTTAATGCTTTTTATATTTTAAAATATTTTTCTATTTCCAAGAAAAATATTATTTTTTACATTTAATTATTCCAATTCTATGAATTGAATTATCAAAAAATAAAATGCATGTTTATAATAATTATGAAAATATTTGGTTAATATGATCCAAATATATTTTTGGTGAATAGTAACTGTAGTACTATTTTAACAATGGTTAAAGGGTAAATCTGGTAAATAAGTGTTAATATAATATTATAATAATATAAAACTATAGTAAACTTTCCAAAATATTATTTTATGATTTATGGTTTTCCATGACCACCCTTGGGAAGAAATTTTTCTCTTTGGATGCCACATGGGTGTGATTAAGACATTTATAACATTTAATTTAATGTAATGACTATATTATCATAAAGATAACTTGTATTACTAAAACAATTTTAATAATTCTTAATAAAATTTATATATTGAACTATGAAAAGTAATTACAAATTTAAAAATATAAAATACATCATTCTTATTTTTAAAATATTTTTAAAATAAAAATAATAGAATTTAATTATGATATAATGATAATGAAATAATATATTTATCAAATGAAGAATCAAATAAATGATATTTATATTATTTGAAAAAATAATTTAAAATATAACACTCCATTCATGAATATTCTATAAAAATATACAATTATAATATTTATTTAAATATTTGTTAAGATGTAATCATATTTTTATGATATTTTAAAAAGGTCATCTATTGAATAGTGTCAAAATTGACATAATTCATATTTTAAAATATCAAATATTCAATTAAATGGTATAAATATCATAAAAATACTATATTTGCCCTAAATTTTAGGATATTTTTAAAATTTTCATATATGAGTCGTTATTTTTTCTTTTGGAATGATATGTTTATTATATTAACCTTCTAAATGTAAATTAAATGACAAAATGGAAAGATTTAAAAGGGGATAAATAAAAAATATAATGATTTAAAAAAATTATTAACTACATAATTTTTATTCAGTGATATGTATTAAACACAAAATAATCTCATATTCTATATAAATTATTTTTGTTTCTTTTGGAACCAAAATTATATTTATATTAATTTACTATTTTATTGGTTTCCATTGTGCCCATACCCTCTCCAATAATATGGTACTCAGTATTCTATAAAAATAAGACATAAAAATCCTTGAGGAAAAACAAATGTTTAGTCAATCTCTTTCCTAAAATCTCTCCTCACATTCTTGAATCTATACTTTAGGCATAAAACCCTCCTTTTAGGTGTTAAGATGTTCTTCAAAGGTAATCAACTGATGAAGATGTATCATTTTAACTGATTCTATATTATTTCTTCTTCCACTTCCTTCAAAAATAGATATTTAAAGATGAAATAATAACTAAAATATCCTAAATATACTAACATGTTATAATTTTAATATCATCTCTTAAAACATTCTCGACTTATTTTAAATGGGGATAGAAATAGTTATTTGTGCGTTCGTGTGAACTATCTCCTTCATGAATCAATCTAATTCATTTTTCATATCCATATCTCATGACATGGTATAATAATGGAATTAATGTTTGTATGTAATATTTATTACATATTTATCTCTATGAGAGAATAATATATTAGAATTTTTTTTATTTCCATGCATGTAAAAATTACAACATAGTTCATCTGTACTATGAACCATCGCCTCTACGAAGCAATGGGATTTGTTTTTATTCACCACATTAGTTGTATGATATATATAAGTATATTTTAATGATTATTAAGTTGATAATAATATTATTATAAATCTGGAAACAGAAAATAGGGATTACCATATTTCCATAATGAATAATGAAAAATGGAAACGTTACACATGTGTATGTACGAATTGTCATCTCCAAGATTATACCATTGTTCATTTTTTTAAAAAAATATCATTGTTTTATTTGAAGGAATAATTTATTTATAAAAATGATAATAATATCCTGAATATTATTCTGGGGATTATGGAATTACAAAAATATGGACTATTGACCTCATACCATGTTCATTTTCGACTCGAGTACAAAATATCGACAAAATACAAGATGTGATCATAAGTGAATATATATTTTTTAAATCATTAAAATAAATAATATAAAATTAAAAATACAACTAAAGAATGTTCCCCTTAAATTATAAATAAAACAATGTTTATTAATTTGGATGAAGACGTATCATACATGATGAATCAAATATATTGTGTGGGACATCATATACATCTCCTTTGATTGAGGGATATTTTGATGTTATATTCCACATTATTCTATTTTGTGTACAATTAACCACATTTAATATTAGTTTACTTCAAATGTTTTTAAATAGAATTATTTTATATAATTCATTTTACTAAATGAAAAAAATTAAGGTTTTTTAACACACACACTAATGACTTTTATGATACCATGACCATTATTTGGTATTTGGGTTCCTCTAAAAGGAAAATTGATTTTACAAGAAAAATAAATCCATTATACTATTTTTTGGGTAATTTGTTACTTAAATTTTATTTGAAATTTAATTCACTATTTAAATATATTAAAATTATTTATTGTGATTTCAAATGATGTATTATGAAAGAAATGGTGATAATTAGAATCTTTTATGTGTTATGACTATATAATGGTACTTGAAAATTTGATGTGTGGTTACGTGATAAACTAAATATGGGTGGAAACTTGATTGAAAAAATATGTTTGGTTATATTATATACGACGAATGGTTAGCTACGTTATAACGTCTAATTCATTGGGTATGGAAGTCTGTCTTATGGCTCATCCATTTAGTGATATGTGGAGAAGTCAAATGTATATTAGATCTATTTAGGTATGATACTGTTCCAAGTTATATTTATTTGTTATATGTTATTTATATGGGTTAATATTAATATAAATTTTCAAAAATTGTAAAGAATGATCTTATATTCAATGAGTATTATTTAATACAACATGTATGAAAAACCATATTACCGAATGATAATGTATTCATGGAGTACATGTCTTCACATGGATAAAAGTGTTCCTTCACTATGTATCCAATGCTGAGATTTTTATTCTCATCCAACGTTTTGAAATTTTTTTAATAGAAATTTAGAAAAAATATATTGAATTATGGGATCAATGAAAAGTAACAAATTTTAAACATGAAACAAAACCATGTTTATTTTATATGTTATTTTTTTTGTGAAATAAATAGATTAGTGAGACCGATGTGTATTCATTTTAATATATAAAGTTGATTTTTATTAAAGAAGTCTTAATTATGTAAAATTATATACCTAAAATGGTCCTAAATGTGAACTTTTGAGTTAAATCAAAATTATGAAAATTTTCTAGTTGGGGCCTTGTAATTAAAATAGAGGACAAGCATGAAATATCATAGCCAAGGTAAGGGGATTCTTAACTCAATATCTATTTATTGGGTTAAAAATAAATTTGATTGGTTATGTTATGGAAATAATACATGTGAAATTAAATATGGAGGTATTATTATATATTTACAATTTTCATTTATGGATATACATTTTTCACAAATAATTAATCATTGATTTACTCTCAATCAAATTATAAAATGTCTATATCGGGTTTTCTCATCTCACAATTATATCTATAAGATACATTAAATATTGAATACTTTTTTGCAATGAATGTAAATATTATTAATTGATTAGTTGACTCATATCCAAAAATTTATGGGGTTCACATATATATTAGATAGTATCCCTTTTAGGGGGGTTTCAGATTCAATGTAACCAATGAGGTAATTGATTTTTTTTTCACAACATTATTACATAGAAAATTATTATTATTAGATACTTATCTTATTTTATAATTTTTACATAGTTATCCTTTAAAAAGTAATAGAATTAGTATCCTTTTTACTAGGATATGAAAAAATTTATTTAATAATGTTTTTTTGGGTTTAATGATTCAAATAATACAAATTTGTATTGTATGTCTTGGAATGTTCAATTATTATTTAGATCAATAAGGATTGAATTCAATTTAATTTTTTTTATTTCATCAACATTATAAATCCATTGAAATTAGTATCATCCACTCTTTTTATAGATTCAATCCTCATTATTTATTGGATGAATTAATGTTTTTAAAAATTGATTTTTTGGAACCCATTTATTTTCCATTAGTAAATTATGATTTCATTTGATTATTACCGAACATTCTTATTTTCCACTAGTTAATCAGGTTTAAATATGATATAAATGAAAACCATTTCTTTTACAAGGTTTATTAGTATATAAATATATTATTATCAGTTCTATGAGTTTAATGATGAACATGCTTTATTCATGTCCTATTAGTATTATACCAAATCGTTGATCCTGATAAACCTTATTTATAGGGTTTTCCCTCTTAGAAATAACTATTGATACCACAATAGCATATAAAAATGCTTGAGATCCATTATAGTTAAAAAAATTGGTTAAAAAGATATAGAATATATTAAGGGTGATACCCACTGTAAATCTCCAATGCATTGGGAAATGATAATTCAAGATGTTTTCCTTAGGTTTATTCTAATTTAATGAGTTTAGATAGTATTTTAATAGGGTTTTTTGAAAGTGATGTTCAATGTTTCAAAAAATAGTTATCATTGATTATTATTAATTTATAATGTTTTTAATGATTAATATTTGCATCACAAGTCTCTAAATTATTTATTCTATTGATTCATACAATTTCCATGTTTTCATATTTTATGATCTAGAGATTAATTGTTTGAGTTTTCTTATGACTCACTAAATAACTTTTACTTTTTCATCATACCGTTATATAGTATTTTGATCAACGATGTTATTATTTTGTTAACTATTACATTTTTTAATACTAATGTCATGAGTTCAACAGTAAAAAGTTTTCATTTTGAATATTTTATGTAAATGATGTTTAACAATATATTTATAGAATGTATTTTATTTAGATGATTATGGCGCATTAACGTGATAAGTAAAATCAATGTTATTTCAGAGAAACTATCACTTAAATCCATTTGAATCATATAAAGATGATTATTTTAATTCAACAAACTCTATTAATTAAATTTCATCAATATGTTAAGTAATCCATGTTTTAATTTTTTTGTTCTGTGGTTTTGATGGAATAAATTGGGACAAATTTGTCACCATTACTGACTAAAAGTTAATGTCATGGATTTAATTATAAGATCTAAAAGTGCTGGTTTTGGGTTTTTATGTATTAATTTTTTATATATTTTAGTTATCCTCACTAAGTTACATTTACATAGTTACTCATATGTTTTCCATTACATTATGAATTAATGTTTACATATTTGGAATTACTATGATTTATTAATGATGTCTCCTTCAAAATATATTGATTACATCAATGCATCTCATCCGATTATCAATTTCCCAATCTAATTATATAACTTAACGTACAGCCATTACATTTTCTATTTCAAAATAAAAAACCAAGATGATTATAACATATGAGTCATAGTACATGGTAATATTCTAAAAAGTATATTATATTCTATATCATTGTAAAATTAAATTTATATTCATATTTTTTACATTAAATTATACCCAAAAGTAATAATTTCTATTGAAAATTATCATAATATTTTTAATTTTCTTAAAATATATTAATAGGATCATTCAGAAAATGAATTTAAATTGTATGTATTTCCTTGTTTCTATTATTTTTATTTATTTATTTCATCAATATAATTTTTATAAAATTATCAAATAAGTTTTAATAATATAATTCAGCGTCCAAAATGATATACAATCCCTTGATATTTAAAAAATATTTTAACACCATTATACTACATCATTCACCACAAAATCAAGAAGTGCATTTTACTCACAATATTATAACTCATAATGATTTCAAATGTAACCTACTATATCAATTGAAAAAATATTATTTTGTTGAATATAATGATGATATAAAAAATTTCACCATTAGTTAATTCCATTCATTATATATTATTAATTATATTTATTAAGTGTTTATGTTAATGAATAAACATTCTTTTGTTTAATATATAGTTTTTAACTCATGAACCCTATATTTTAGTAAACCTTAGTAATTTTATGGTAATCATATTTATTAATGTTCAGTTGAATATTTGAGTGATTTTTCATAATACAATCACATTGATAAAAATTTAGTATTCCACAAAATTCCAGGATTCTTAATGTCCATCTCCATATTTATTTTAAATCGATCCATTAAATGAAATGTATTATTCATTTGATAGAAAATATCATCATTCATTATTATTTTCATCATAACCCAACATCAGTATATCAGATTTACATTCATCCAATTTGATATTTGAAATTCTAATTTTTATATTATATATAATTAATATGGATTCTTTATGTTGATATTAATTTTATTATTTTAATAATAAATACTTCCCAATATATAAAAAAATTAAAAATCATTACTACATGAATCCATTATGTCACATTTTACAACTTTCTAAATATTATATCCAAACCAATGAAAATATTTCTCTAACAAAAATTCATATATCGCACCTCTATATCAAAAAAAACAAGACAATAACCCCCAACACCACCACGAACACATTCATTATCAAAATAATGATATAATTTTCACATGCAGTTATTATTAATTATTAATTATTGTTATTCATCATCATTAATTATTTTTTCTATTATAATTTTATTAATAATAATTTTCACCTCATTTTTAATAGTTGGCACATAGTTTTCACACAATGTGTTTCCAAACCATATATAACAAAAAATGGTTAAAAATTGTTAATTTCATGGTTCGTGATTTTTTTTACAATGTAGGTATTTCAAACATGTGAATCTATAAAGAGGTATAGTTCTACTATCTTAATTGATTCATAGACAAGAAACCCATAGTAAAAAAACATGTGACCTAAAATGATATATAATATTGCGAAATTACAAAAATATCATAGGGGTTTTTAAATCCTATAATGCATCATTTGTACTATGTCTTGACTTATCTCCCCAATTTTACATTATGACTTCGATGTGAAATGTAATTGTGGATTATTGATTTATCATCTTAATGACACATCAAGGGAAACACAAGGTTATTGATTCATATATTTTAAAATTTTAAGCTCTCATTTTCATGGAAATCACTTACTACATATGGCCATAGTGGAATGTGATTTTCTATATAAACATATTAGGTTATGGGGTTTATTATATACTCAATTTCATATATATATTTAGGTTTTTTATCTCATTTACATGGTGATTCTAATTGTAAACATGTTGTCCCACAGATGTGAGGTGGGTTATTTCATATGTTTTCTTTTTTCATGAGCACATAGTAATTTATTTATATTAATGAATAATTATATTTTGGTATAACATTTTTAGAATTTATAATATCTAATATATGTTATATTATTTAATAAATTTTCATTATAGGAATTCGTATAACTGTGAATTTCTAAATGATTTTAAGGGAACGTAAATAATTTCTTTTTAGTGTGTCTATTTATATTCCCCTATTTAAAATTTTCATTACCTAGTAAATAAATTTTTAATATTTGTTAGTGGATGAAAAACATTTGAACCGTGGAATATAGGGGCATTATGGAACTAGATCTACCATTTTTAGACTATATCATAGTATTTAATCATATTAAACATGGAAGAAGAGGATATGGTAATATTAAAATGGAGTCACCGCTTATCTAGGGAAATATATTAAAAAATATTTGTGCATTAGTTATGGTGTTGTGGAATCTGCATGATATATGTCTATTATGTGATATCAAAATTAACTTATAGAAAAATACTGATTTTAAATGAAAAAAATTCATTAGTGTCCTAGGATTTATGGGTTACCATTATAATAGTAACTAAAGGGACAACCCATTTTTCCTTGTTATGTAATTTATTGAGGTTTTAGTGTTAATTAAATCACTTAATGATGGATATAATTTTTTTATTTCAGTTGATAAATAAATATTTTCATTCACATGATTTTCCAAAGAGAATGATTGGAATTAAAAAATTACTACTACAAAAGATGTGGTGGAATACTACTAGGATTATTGTGATCACACCCGTTACTACTACAAAAAATTACTACTACAAAAGATAGTGGGATTTGAATCCATTTTCACATGTAGATGGTTAACTATATTTTTTTAATTTTATGGTTATGTTAACCCACATAGGGAGTCCTGGGTGTATTCTTGAAAATTAGGATCATTAAAAACTATTTATTTATATTAATTATAATTAAATGATGAAATGATGTTTGATATTCCATGAATTGGGTAGTGGACCAATAAGAGTTTGACCATTAGATTTTGAAAATGAAATCGAGTATTTAGGGGGTGATTGGAATGAAATTTTTAATTTATTGTTCTTTTAATCAATCGTTTATGTATTGTGGATGATAATAGAAGGGTGATATATGATATTTAACATAATTGTATATGTATTTAATTATTTCATGAGATTTTTTACTTTTAATTTACAATTTTTTTTATTTTTTAATGTTTTACAATTTTAATTCATTCTATATAGTAATGTAATCCATTTATGACATCCAACATATAAACTAGAGGGAGTAGTTGATATATTTACATGGTTAAATCCCATATAGTATTATAATAATGTTGAGAAGTGGTTGATAGAGTCTAAAAAATGGACATATATGTAGATCCAATACCCACTGAAGAAAAAAATATATGTTAAAAGTAATTACAATTAAATAATTCGTCATAAAAATACCTCATACTAAGGGGGACATAAAATTCTTATAATAAATTATTTATTATAAATCATATAAACAATTATTGAGTTCCATGATACAATATTTTATATTAAAGTAACATTAATGAATTTATACTTCAAGAACCCCACTAGAAATTGTTTTTCTTGTTCTATTAGTGTAACGCTCCGACCCCTGTTACCTAGAGTCGGTGCATTATTACATAACATTGGAATGATCACAAATGATCCTTTCTTGAAAGACCGATTAGTTTAGTAGCCTTAGAAACACTATATACCTTCATAAGTCTTACATAAGATCATAATGTGAAAAAATACAACAACATAGTCTCCATAGTCCACACTCATATCCCCTCAGACTATCCCTGCAGGTTAGTCATAAAATAATTCGTCACATCCTGGGAAAAATAAAACATAGAAAGGGGTGATCTCAGATGCTCAGTAAGGATAACAATATAGCGGAAACTTTCATAAAAAAGCATAAACTTTTAAGGAAATGTATAACTAAAACAAAAGTTTTTTAAACATGAACTTCAGAATAATATTTCAAAATTAAAATTAAATAATTCCATTTAGTTATTCACATGGATATTATACTAGTCAAATAATCACATGCATTATCAATAACCACTTTCATAATGATGGAATGCATAATTCCAGACTATCATAACCACATTGTCAAGGAATTTTGCCAAGACTAGAAATAAGATTTTTTCAGGGCTTTGTGACAAGACACTATTTTGCCTCATGAGACCTACCGATGAATTGAGGAGCTATAGCGGGCTCCACCAATCACTTATTAAGTCCAATGCATTCCACATATGAAAAGGTTTAAATATAACATAAAGGTTCATATTAAAACTAGCATACGAAATTTCAATATTATCTCCATAAATAATGAATTTTATAAAAATAACACATCCACAATCAAAAATATCTCAAAACATTCAATAATATATACAAGATTGGTATCATAATAAATCAACATCAAATAAGATTAAAATCAATCAATGGATGTTGACATAGATGAAATCAAAACTATTTGAGAGAAATATATCTTTTTTTGAAATCATTTAAAAGCCACATATTAAATCATTTACTTTGAAAATATTATTATAAGCATGTGAGAGAAGCATTGATGATTTTATAATGGTGGAAAATAGCCGAACAGTCTGTATAATTTTAAAAAATACATTCTTACCTTAATTCTGTCGAAAAGGTTAAAAAGGACATTGTTTGGAAAACGACGAAATGATTACATTATAAACATCTTATAAAAAGTAAAAAAAGGTATAAATTAATTTAACCCATAGTCTGTCAAATAGTAATAATTATTGTGAATTCATTTTTAAGAAACATGGATGTGGATGATAAAGAGGTCCTAGTAGATAATTGCGTATAAACAACCTCGTATAATGAAGATATTGTGAAATAAACACTTACCTTGTACCTTTACTTGGAAGATGGTAGTTTAACCTAATGTATAATAGTTGAATCATTGTTATTAAATTATACAAGAATCATATACATAAATATTAGATCATATGTGATCTTTTAATATTGCTTTCTTGGTAATATTTAAGTATTATCGTCGTTTCGAGTGTTAACTCATTTGTTTTCCTTTATAAGATTTGTTATGTGAGTCATGTTTGTTATGGATGGGATGTATCTTATTCATATCCAGAATGATATTAATTCTGTTAAAATTATTTTTAATCATCAAATAAAAATTAGTTGTGAATGGATATGATGGGGAATGAATATCATCGCATTCGTGGAGACGGTAGTCCGTACGTAGGCAAAAGAGAAAATATCATTCTTTTGATATTAAAATAATATATAATTGGATGGTGTATAATATATACAATACTATTATCATGTTATATTTATTATTTACATGAATTAAACATCATTAATATACCCATCCAGATAATAATGCATTGAATAACAATTACACCACGACGTGGAGATGGTAATCTGTACATACGCACGTATGGTGAAATGTCATTCAAAGGATGGATAGAATAATGATTTTTGATTTACCATATTTATAATAACATCATAGTATATTGAAGATACTGTATTTATTATTTTATAATGGAAACAACAATGAAAAAGTAAATGGATGAAGAAAGGATCTTGAAAGAGGTGGTGAGATTTTTACCTCTTCTTCGGGTTCTTCCTTTTTATTTGATCAAAATGGATTCTTATGTTGGATTTATGACTAAAGTAAGGCCTCTAGGAAGAATTTAGGGATGTTGATAGGATATTTTGTTAGATTATGGATGATCCAAAAGGCTTTGAAGGTGTGAATTAGAGAGAAGGGGAAGTTCCCTTTAATAAGAGGGGTGAGGGTCACCTTAGGAAAAGCTATAAATATTATTTTATAATAAATTCATATTTGGTTTATAATGGTTCCAAAGTGGATTATTTAATGTTTAAGGTGGGAATAAATCTAAAACCACTCAACCAATAGGTTTTATACCAGTTTGGGTCACTATATTAAATTTTTCTAATTTATTTAACTCTTAGTTAAATAGTTTGATATTTACCATGTCTCTCTGTATTTTTAAATTATAAAGTTAATAAACATACTATATACATTCATGAGACTCACAAGTGGTCCATTGATGATACACCTATCATTATAAAAGTAATTTTTCTGATCCCTAGACTTTTATGAATATAATATCAATTAATAATATTATATTTGTTTTAAAAACTCCTTTATGTCAATTTTAACACTATTTTATAATTGATTTTTGTTAAATTCATAACAACTTTATTAATTAGAACCAAATTTATTTAAGAAATACTAACATGTACTATTAACCAATAAAATTCGTGTCAGTCCTCAAAACTTTCAAATTATTATTATTTTAACATTTATAATATCTATTATTTTATTCATTCATTAATAAGGAAAATACTGCATCATTATTATGTCGTAAATAAATTTTATTATTCAATTTCTAAAAATAATATATAAAATACAATTATTTAGGAAATATTTTTATCTTTCTAATGAAAATTTATAGTCGAAAATATGACATATATAAGCCTATGTAAAAAAAATTCTAAAAGATATATGTTTTTGACATTTTTGTATTTACTTTAACTTAATTAATAAAAAGTGTTATTATCAGATACAAGTGGCTCAATGGGGTCCCAAAATAGACGAAAATATTCCAATGGTCATAAATGTATCAACCAATAGTGTTAAGACACATTATAGGGTAATTTAATATTATTATAATATTTTTTTACCCTTATTTACCGGATTTAACCTTTAACTTTGGTAAATAAAATATTTACCGAAATAATTATTCAAAATGTCTAAAAAAAGTTACTTATTTACGCAATTTGGAACTCCTGATTCTAAATATGGAATCCATTTTTTCTAAATTAAAAACATATATGTGGAAGAAATTAATTTAAAATTAATTCTCATTGCCAAAACAAAAATCATGTTTTTATGAAATTATAACTATCAAAAGATTGACACTTGCTTATATCTAGTATAAATGTGAAATTAAGACCAATGACCAAAATTAAATTAAATGGTAAGAATATAATATAATTATAATTTCAAACCATTCAAATGCATAATTTATTACTATTAGTTATTTCTATTAAAAAAGTGTTTTTTAATTAAAATTTAGTAATTTTCACTATTCATAAAATTATGAAAGTTATCAGAAAAGTACCAAAAAATCACCCTAGGATAATTTAGATATTTTTAATCCAAAAATGAAGTCAATTTTGAATGATAAAATGTATATAATTTCAAAAATGGTTATTAATATTCATAACAGCTAGTTTGATTGGTTGTGGTGTATTAGAACTCGAAGTTGCGTACAACAAAAACTACTATATTATTCAAAGAGAAGCGTATCATGGAAGCTTTGGGTGTTACATTCTCCACTCCTTAAATAAATTGTGTCCTCGAAATTTATGCTCGGTATTAGAAACATGGGGATGACATTTCAAAATAACTTAGTTGAAATCCCACATTGAAAAAAGGATTGAAGATGCCTCTATTTAAAATAATGAGTGGTATGTATAAAGGTTACTGAAAATAACCCATGATAGTGTTCCATGTAGGAAATGATGGATATGGAAGAGAAATATATCCATAAATATCTGATGGAGAGTGGTAGAGAACATGTCAATGAAAAGGCCAACAATCACAAAGCCATAAATTTTTTATAATCTATGGTATCATCTAGGATAGCGTTTTTGTTCTAAGTTCATTTTCTTAATTTTAAGGAATTTATTTATGAGATTGGATAAGATAATAAGGAGATATAAGTAATTTATAATTAGAGTTTTATCCATTTATAAATTTCAACCACAAAATCATCTTTCACTCCAAAACAAAATACAACTAAAAAATACACTATTAATCATATTCGTATAGGTTTCCAAATACAATGAACTTATAATTCACATATCAGACCCTTTAAAAAAATGAAACTACATTATACCATCTAGTAACTTCACATAGTCCAGTGGTAGGAGATAAATGCCAATCACACTAAGGTTGTGGGTTTGATTCTCACAGCTTTGTCTGATGCGACGGGTTGTTACATGGTCTGCGTGTTTTCCTTTTATAAAAATCCAAAAATAATCTTCCAAACTTAATCCTTTCCAACATTTAGACGTATCCAAAATACTTCTATACAATCTTACATTCCAAAATTTATAATGAAGTAAAAAATTTAAGATCCTTTTTTCGATGTAATAACATGTGAACATCTCCATCATGTATTATTTTAAAACATGGTAACATCCTAAATTACATAAATCCTTCTTAATTTCAGTCATGCTCCCTTCTTCTTTATATAATACTAGATATACTCCTTCTATCCAAAAATGTTTTAATCTCCAACAATGATAAATCATTAATCAGTTTCAAGGTAGTCAAGAATATCTGATATAATTTATTCAAATCAACCATCTCTTATTCCAAAATCACTACCGCATTATCAGGACCATATTAAAGATTACCTTTCCATCAACGTTGTATTTTATCAAAAGTGTATCTAAATATTTAGTTACATTTCATAGAACTATATAATATCAAATCCACAATAAAATTGTAAAGTAGTACAATCCTTATTTATCTCTATAATTCATATAACCAGTACATTGTCGATACAACACCCAAATTTAATAATCCTATAATAACAACATTAGAACACATGTCATTATTCTTAATCTGAGGTGGTATAATAACATTATTATTATCTAATATCATCATTTTGGGTATACACTTATGATTTTGAAATTGGTTCGCATAGTGTCCAAATTTTTTACAAAAGAAGCATTGTACATTTGAAACCTTTTTCTTACCCTTGCAGTCACGTACTTGGTGTCATTTTTCTCCATTATTATAAAATACTATTATTCCCTTCATGCTTGTTCTAGGGTGTTTATTCCAATAGTTATCACATATGGGAAAATTCTTCTTTTCCCTCTTCCCTTTATCCATCATTCTCTATTTCATCATTTTCTTCTCTTGTTTCCCTTCAAAGCCATAGGACTCAAAGAATTATTTACTTATCTTATTAGCTCATGACACTATTTATTCATATGTTGAGAAAACATGAGAGACTATTTCCCTTCTTAATGTATGCGTAAAACATTGAAATATATAATCCTTCTCACTCTTTGAATCATATATATTGCTGGAGTTCACATTCCTTCTATTGGGTGCCATTTCTATACAATGGAATACACTAGGTCAGTTTATGAATTGAAATTATTATTTCCTAACTTGTAAAATATCTCATGTAAATTGAACAGTTTATGGATATAATCATTTATCATAAATGTGTTTTCTTTGAGAATGTTTATACTCATAAACCCTTCATAATGGTTTGTAAAGAAAATAAGAATTATCCTAAGCATATCCCCTAGGAGTGTCTTAACCAAGACTACAATAAGGCTTGTTGTCGTGCACCATTTCATGTTCGAGTCTATCTCAAAGCGGTGCTTTCAGGTTTTACCTCTTGGTACATCTGTGCTAGAGCTGCCTCTACCCGCTCGTATCCAGACATGGATGTATTACTTGGAGAACTCACAAAATCTCTACAATACCAAAATTCTAGGAAGTTCTTCTATAATAATACTCAAAGTATATCTTAGGGCTATGTGATCTAATCAGAGTTTATCTAAATCTAGCTTCCAAGGTTTATACTAAACATCCTATGATACAAACTGTAATGCCCCAACCCTCGTTACCCAGATTCGGTGCATTATTACATAACATTGGAATGATAACAAAAGATCATGTCTCGAATAACAGATTATTTTTGTAGAATAAGAAACACTAGACACATTCATAAGTATTAAATTACATCACAAATTGAAAAACTACAACAACATAGTCTCTATAGTCCACACTCATATCCTCTCAGACTATCCCCATAGGTCAGTCATAAAATACTTCTTCGCATTCGGGGAAAAATAAAACATAGAAAGGGGTGTGCTCATATGCTTAGTACGGATAACAATAAAGAGGAAACTTTTATAAATAATTTTAGACATTTAAGGTAATGTATAACTAAAACAAAATCCTTCTAAACAAGAACTTCAGCATAATTTGGGAAAAATAAAATAAAATAATTCCATTTACTTATTCACATGAATATCCTACTTGTCGAATAATCACATGCAATATCAAAATCCACTTTCATAATGATGGAATACATAATGTCAGACTATCATATCCACATAGTTAGGGCCTTCTTCCAAGACTACAAATAAGATTTTGTCATTGACTTGTGAAAAGACAATAGTTTGTCCCATGAGTCCTACCAATGCATGGTGGATCTATATCAGGCTCCAAACATCACTATTTAAGTCCAATGAATTCGTCATATGAACAGTTTTAAACATAACATAAACATTCGTATTAAAAATAGCATATGAAATGTCAATAATTTTCCATAAATCATGAATGGTATAAAAATAACACATCCACAGACAAACATATCATAGAACTGTCAATACTATTTGGACGTTTTGTATAATAATAAATCAACTTCAAATAAGCTTAAAATCCATCAAAGGATGTTTACATAGATGAAATCAAAACTATTTGAGAGAAATATCTCTTTTTTTGAAATCATTTAAAATCTACATAATTATACTATTTTCTTTTAAAATATTCTTATAATGTTTTAAGGGAAGCTTCGACAATTTGATAAGGTTGGAAAATATCCTCACTTGCCGTGTAAGTTAAAAAAGACATTTTTACCTTAATTCTATCAAAATGGTTAAAAAATACATTGTTTGAAAAATGACAGAAGGATTCCATTATAAACATCTTATAAATAGTCAAACAAGTGTATAAATGAATTTTAGCCATAGTATATAAAATAGTAAGAATTATTTGAAATAAAATTTTAGGAAACATGGATGTGGATGATAATGAGGTCCTAGTAGATAATTACGTATAAACAACCTCAAATAATGAAGAGATTATCAAATAACCCCTTACCTAGTATTTTTCCTTGGTCGAGGGTAGGTTAAAATCTTGTATAATAGTCATATAATTGTTATTAAATTATTCAAGAATAATATAAATAAATATGATATGGTATATGTTCTTTTAATATTGCTTTGTTATTAATATTTTAGTATTATCGTCATTTCGGGTTTTAACTTATTTGTTTTCCTTTATATGCTTTGTTCTGAGAGTCAGCATTTTTATGGATGGGATGTATATTATTCATATCCATATTTATATTATGTCTTTAAACATTATTTTTATTCATCAAATGAAAATTATTCTTGAATGGATATGATGGGGAATGAATCTCATCGCGTTCGTGGAGATACTAATCCATACGTACGCACGAGCAAGAATATCATTTTTTGATATTAAAATTATATATAATTGGATGGTGTATCATATATAAAAAATAATTATCATGTTATATTTATTATTTACATGAATTAAAAATAATTATTATAACCATTCAAATAATAATGTATTGAATAAAAATTACACCACGACGTGGAGACGGTAAGTCGTACGTACGCACGTGTGGTGACATGTCATTCAAGGGATGGATAGAATAATGATTTTGGTTGTACAATATTTATAATAAAATCACATTATATACATGATACAATATTTATTATTTTATAATGAATCCAATGTGAAAAAGGAAGTGGATGAAGAAAGTAACTTGAAAGAGGTGGTGATATTTTTACCTCTTCTTTGGGTTCTTCCTTTTAATATGATCAAAAGGGACCCATAAGTTGCCTTTATTACTAAATTATGGCCTCTAGGATGAATTGAGGGATGTTTAGAGGATATTTGGGAAGGTTCTGGAAGATCCAAAATGCTTTGAAGGTGTTAATTAGAGAGAAGGGGGGTGCCATTTTATAAGAGGTTTGAGGGGAAACATAGGAAAAGCTAAAAATATAATTTTATAATAAATTAATAAACGGTTTCTAATGTCTAAAAAGTATATTATTTAAATTTTAATGTGGATAAAAGTAAAAAACCACTCAACTAATAGGGTTTTGATAGGTTTGGGTCACTATATTAACTTTATCTTTTGATTTAACTCTTAGTGAAATAGTTTGACATTTACCATGTCTCTTTGTATTTTTATATTATATAGTTAATAAACATACTATATACTTCCAAGACACCCCCAAGTGGTCCATTAATGATACACATATCATTATATAAGTTCTCCGTCTGATCCTTATATTTTTACGAATATAATATCAATTAATAATATAATATTTGTTTGAAAAACTCATTTCTGTCAATTTTGACAGTATTTAATAATTGATTTTTTATAATGTATTAAAAAATTTATTAATTAGAAAAAAAATAATTTAAGTAATCCTGAAATGTCATATTAAATAATAAAAGTCATGTATGTTATCATAACTTTCAAATTTTTTTAAACATTTATAATACCAATTATCTGATTCTTTCATTAATAAGGAAAATATTGCATCATAATTGTGTCATAAATAAATTTACATATTCAATGTATAAAAATTATAAATAAAATACCATTATCTAGTAAATATAATTAGATTTATAATGAATATTTATAGTCTAAATTATAACATATATAACCCTATGTAAAATCTTTTTTTTTCTAAAACATATGTGCTTATGTCATTTTTGTATTTACTCTAATATAATTAATATAAAGTTCCATTATTACTTAAAAGTGGATACATGCAGTCCCAAAATCGACCAAAAGATTACCATGGTAATACATGTATCAATAAATAGGGTTAGGACACATTTTAGGGTAATTTATTATTATTTTTTTACCCTAATTTACTGCGTTTAAACTTTAACCATAATAAATTAAAAATTTACCGAAGTAATTATTCAAAATGTCTAGAAATAAAACATACCTGTTTAAAAAATATAGACCTCCTAATTCTAAAAATGGAATCCATTTTTCTCAATTCAAAACACATAAGTGGCAGAAATTATTTTAAAATTAATTCTCGTTGTCAAAACAAAAATGCGTGTATTTAAGAAATAATAACTATCAAAAGATTGACAACTACTTATGTCTAGTTTAAATGTGAAATTAAGTCCAATGAACAAAATTGGATTAAATGTTAAAAATATAATTTTATTATACTTTAAAACCACTCAAATTCATGATTTATTAATATTAATTATTTTAAATAAAAAATTGGTTTTAAATTATAATTTAGCAATTTTCAAAATTCATCAAAATATTAAAGTTATCAATAAAGTACCAAATATTAACCCTAAGCTAATTTTGATATTAAAAATCCAAAAATGAAATCCATTTTGAAGGATAAAATATATAAAATTTTATAAAGTGGGTATTACTATTCATTACGGCTAGTTTGATTGGTTGTGGTGTGTTAGAACTCGAAGTTGCGTACAACACACGCTATTATATTATTCAAAGAGAAGTGTACCATGGAAGCTTGGGGTGTTAAAATTAGGACTCAAAACATGATTTCATTGAAAAAACAATATTTCCATGTGATTATCCCCAAGATTCTACTCCCCTACATGGATGAATCATATATTTCTTACAAATTTATTTCCCTTTATTAAGCTGTTATGAAGGTAATATGAATACTAAAGGTTTTTAAAATATTTTCCATTGTTAATTGTAGGTTTTATTTAATGATAAACTCATATATAAAACATTTTATATGGTTATTTAAACTAAAATATAATTTTCATATTTTAAATGAAAATTTTGGTTTTTGTTGATGTTGGGGATCAAGAATGGATTATATTAATTAATCATGGATTTTTTTCAAGGATGGATTGTTGACCACATATGTCTTTTGAATGTGGTAGTAGAATATATGATATGAATAGTGAAATTTATTAGTTGAGAAGAGTGAATAATAGTAATTTTATGAAACTATATTAGTACTCTGCATCGGTTTTGTTAAGTATTCGGACATTTGTGTGATATTAGTGTATTTTTTATTACCATAAAATGGGTTAATCCAATTTATCCCCATATTAGTTAATTTAATATTTGTTTCTAGTCCATTTATATTGGTTTTTTTAGGACATCCCAACTCCCAAAATGTGGTTCATGATTCTCATCTGTTGAATAATCTCTTAATCTTTCAATGGTTGTTAATGAGGTTTTACCCAAATGTCATGTTTAGTTATGTAGAAATAGTTAATATTATTTTCATATAAATATAATGTGTGATCACTATTATAGTAAAGTATAATTTTATATACAATTACTAAGAAAATTCACAATATATATAGGCATTACATGTTGTCTAAGATATTCCAAATGTATATATGAGGTACCATTCTTATTGTATTATTAATTATTGTGTATTTATTTGAGACTAGTTTCATCCCATATTTATTTCATCCAATTATTATTGGACTTAATGATCCATCCACGTCATGTTGTTCCATTCATAAATTCCCCTAAAAAATATAATTGATTGCAATTCTGGTTTAATTTATGCATTATCTAACATGGAATTTCATTATTCCCGAAAAGGAATTGTTAAACCTATCGATATGGATAGACATGATGTATGTGTTAATGTAATATATATATTTATTCTATATAATTGTTATATTTATCACTCATCACTGGAAAATTTATGTTTTGTATGGGGAATTATATTTTCTATTGGGATTGGAGGGACTACCACATCCTAAAATGAACAGTCTAGTAAATAAATTACCATATATGTTATCTTAGTTTTATGATGGGAATTTTAGAATCATGCAACATAATTTCATCAAACAGTATTAAGTGGTTGTTATAGTTTAAATCTAATGATTATCCATAAATATATATGTTCGGCATTCTATCTAAACATTTCTAGAATCACTAAAGACATACATACCATGGTATTGTATTTCCCCCACAGAATTGAGAGATTGTAAATTTTATCGTGATGAATTTAAAGCAAATAGAATCTTCTACACTATAATGTTTTGTGGTATTACTCAAGAAACCATACTAAGAATCCTAATGGATCTCTAAATTTATTCATTGATTATTGTATGTATGGAGTGATCGATAATTATTATTCTCTAAATCCCTATAATGATGTTGTCATTGATCAATTATATGTGCTATGGTGGGTTTCAAAGTATGACCTCTAATAAATATATCATCAACATAGGATAAATGAATATGATGTTCCCATCATGGAAATATGTTTCATGTAAGTTCATTATGAGAATCTAGTATTTTCATTTGTGTTCAGTGAATTTACATAATATTACATCATTTCTTAGAATCATTTTTTTATGGAATCATAGTTTTTATGAAGGAAAATATTGATCATGGGAACCATTTTAGATTGGATTCAGGTACCTTTTAGGATCACCACATATAATTAGTGATGTATATAAATAAATTTTATTATCAATGATGAAAAATTCATAGTGCATGTAGTATCAGAATAATATATTTAATTTATCCTAGAGATGTTAAGAGTGATTAGGTTTTGGGTAGAAGCATTGAATATCATATTGTTTTTTAAATTTTATTTAATCTAATTGGATATTAAATGTAGTTGATGAATTATATATCAACGTAAATATTAATCATTACTTGTTCCCCATTGATGTAATGAAATTATTATATAATTTATAAAATTATATTAATAAATTTGTGTGATAAACTTGTTGTTTAATTATACACAAATACTAATCATACTACATTTCAGTCAGGGATTTTTGTTTTTCAAATCACTCATGTATGTGATTGACTTTTTGCTAATGCGGGGTACTAAGATAGGGACCTATTGTCATCTTCATCTTCCATAACCAAAGAGGATCTACATGATTATATACTTTGGACTCACTATGGATATTCATGATAATAAGTTGTAATGATACATCAATTTTATATATATTTTTATAATCTCTCTTCATCACATAATATTATTATATAACATAATTCATAATTATCTATACCTTAAGTTGATAAACTTATTAAATATCCTAAGAAATTTTCCATTAAATTTTCAATAATCTAGGAAAGGAGAATGAGGTTAATGATTATTATATAAATAAATTTCAATAACATGAATTGAATGAGATTTGTGATTAATAGAATTTTATAATCATCATTACCCAGATATATTTTTTCTTATGTAAATATAAAAGGATGAGATTAGTATTTCTACTATTCAATAGAGGCCTTCCATTCCCTATCTAATTAAATATGTGAAACTGGGTGATGAATAATTTATGTGAGGTAACATAATTTCATATAGTAGAGAAAATAATGGAATGTGTAATGTATCTCTTGATGGGATATATTTATTATGAACTTGTATGTGATTCCCATTTATATGGGAAATGATTTAGTGTAACATTATAAATATTTCCAATGGTCATCTAACACATATCCACAAATATTTTTGACACTTTAAGGAACAAATACTAGTGGATGTGTATTATATATTTCATAATAGAAATTGTACAAAAATGTTATACATTCTAGAAGGTAAAATTTATACATAAAACCATATATGATAAAGTCCTCCCTCTCTATAAAATAACTTCAAATTTAGTTGAGTTTTAAAAACTCATTAGGAAGATATTCACTCATTCATAATATCTTATCATTATTATTTGGATATTGACATATAAACTGAATACAATTTTCAATTTCATTAATATAAATTATACCATAAAGGTGGAAGAGAATGGAAGACATTACATGAAAATTTTCATAAAATTTATAGACTTCCATCCACTATCATATTTGATAGGTAAAATATTTCACCTCTCGGCACATCAATTTCGTTCAATTCAAAATTAGATATTATCAAAATTGAGTCATGACATACAATATATAGAATGATGACCAGATGGAATAGATCAAAATTTAAGTGAGTATGATGGATTCTAGTATACTGTACCTAAGGGAATTTTTTGAGAAAAAAATTCTATTTGTTTGATATGATATGATATCAGAAACTATATATTAATTATTATGGATAATTTTATTCCTGCTATATCAATTATTTTCCTTTTCCACACTATTTTTCATAGTAGTTTGAGACTTTATTATCTAAAAAATAATGTTTTTTCTTGAAAATAAATAATATTCAAGCTATTATAAAATGGATAGAGACTTTATAGTGACAAGAGAACTCTAAAACTGAACATCAAAAAAATAATTAGAAAATTATAATGGGTAAACTAGTGTCATTGATGGTGTATAATCAATTTTTTATAGTAAACTTATCATGTAGGAGAATCACTCTTCAAGATACATTGAAAACATCATGATGACTAATAATATAAAAAAGGAATCATCCCCAATAGAATGATCTCTTTATTCAAATGGATCCAATGAATGATTATTCAATATAAACCGTTGAGTTATAAATTAGATCCATCTCATGTTCTTAATTGGGATGTTATCATATTATAGATTAATTTTTTATCAATTGAGATCCATATTAAAAATTTTGAATCCGATGAGAATGTATTTAATGGGAAATATATCTCATTGGTCAAATGGTTTTAAAACCATTATAGTGCTTTGGAATAGTTCTGGAACTTATAAATCTATTTTATTATTTAATGAAATCATCTAATTTTTGCATCCCAAATTTCTAATGATAATCTTGGGGTAAAAATTTTTATGCTGGGATATTTTTTCACCCATTGGAATAAAATTTTAGGTATGATTGATATTTTTTTTATTTTTATTTTTTTTATTTATATATATTTTCAATTTCATATATTTGGAAGAAATTTTATAGTTTATATTACATGATTGGACCATGTTATAACTAATTGTGAATAAATACCATGAAAACACTACAATTCATAACAAAGGTTATATTAATTATCACCATTTTATTTTACTCATCATGAATCAAATCTATGAAAATTTATCGTTTTTCCTCACACTAAATATAATTTCAATATAGTTTTGAAAATTATACTCCACAACAATATGATATCCATTTAAATATAAAATTACATATTTTCAAAAATTCACTTATGACCAATAATATATATACCCCGTCATTTCCACTACTATTTTATTATCAATAAATATTATAAATTTATAATACCTCAACCCATTATCTTGGGTTATTTTTTTCGATATTCATTGTAATTAATTAATGGATATTAATAGACAATGGTTCCTCTTCATTTCATTAAAATATTTATTTTTCATTGTGTTCATTCAAATTCTACAATACTTATTTCTTATTGTTTTATCCACCTAAATCTTTGTGTGAAGGATTTTTTGTATAGGTTCTCTTATTATACTCTACTATAACAACATAGTATTTTAATACCTGTATATCACATCTTTTTAAAAGAATATTCATTACATTACAAAAAAACAAACTAGATGACCATAATAGGTTAGTGATTTTGGTGATACAGAATATATTATTCTAATCATTTGTACGATCTTCAATGTTCCCCAGAATGATAATACCATTACATACTCTTCATAGTGATAACCTATATAGAACCATTATATATAACAAAGGTAATGGAAACATAATAATGGGTGAGATTAGATGCATAGTATGTATAAATAGAAGGGATTTCTATATTCTATAATATGAATGAATAATATAATTACGAGTTTATTTGATTACAGAAATAACCTGTAATGATCATAACAAAACATATATAGATCATAAACAATATTTAGAATAAAAAACTATTACTATTTTGGGAAACATGTCCTAGAGTTGTGGTAAATCATTATATGTCAATCATTAACCATTATCTAATGTTAAAAAAGTGTATCTCCATGAATAAAATAGAAATAGAATTCCTTAATAAATGATAAACATGAAGAAAATAAATATATTGGATCATTACATATATTTTATTTTCTAATTAAGGGTCTAGATAGACTAGTTTCCAATATTGGATCAGTATACACCTGTTTCCCCTAGTCGATCAAGAAACAACTATTTCCCATAGTAAACCAATCCCGCCAAAATGTTTCTCAATATTTATCTCATGATATATAATGCATTACCAAATATATTGGAGGTGAATATATGTCCTACCAATCACAAAAAATAAATCATAAACATGTGTTATGTATGGTCTTAAAATAATCATACAATAACAAGACATTAAATGTAATGGGTTTCATAAAAATTTCTCAAATCATATGTTATGTAAAATAGATAGGTTAAATAATAATATAATATTTTCATAATATAAAAAACCTTAATAATAGGTTTTTTTAATATTTATTCATCCTTGGTGTAAACCATAGAGGAGATACGTCTCTCATATTTTTTTTTTCAAAATAAACTTTTTAAGGAAAGAGGATGAATGGTTCCTTTGGTTTATATTCGTAGTAACTAATATGTAACATAAATGGATGTTATATTGGATTGAATTAAATATTTTATTATTACATGGAAAATTTACTAAATAAATATATTCAATAAAAATGAATTTTTAAGAATTAAAAATTCTGAAAATCATTTTCTGTTGAAATAACCACGAATATATAAAAAAGGAATATTTAAAAAACATTTCAAAAATATCATGGGGAAAACATACTTTACTCTATTAATTTATTTAAAATATAAAATTTTATTATAATAATTTCATTAAAACAAAAAGTAAATACATATAAATGGATCATGTAAGAAAATATTTTTCATTAGGTCACAAAATTCCTCTGAAGTTTTGCATAGTAATACAATTATTTCATTTATATTTTCATAAAATTAAAAACATGTTATTTTTTAACAAGATTTAAAATACATTAATGATCTATTAAGACATGTTCAATGTGGGTAAAAATACATTTATAATTAGTTTGTATATTAATAAAACATTTTTACTAATTTTTTAAAAGATATTGTTTTGGAAGAAAAAAAAATGTTGTTCTAGGAGAGAAATTATTTCATTATTTCTTAAAAACACTTTGTCAAATATTTTAGGTACAATAGTATTTTTAAAATGACACTATTAGTTAAATATTTCATTATTTCCAATAGTAGATGATATTTCGTGAGAATTATTTAGTTGTATGTCATGAGAAAAGGACATTGGAGTTAAAATAATAAACAATCTTAATGAAAGATGAAATTATAACAAAAAACCCTTACTACATTTGTAACCTTTAATCATAAGACTTAATGAAGTATAGAATAAATTTTTTTATTGAAATAAACATAGGATAACTAAATTCATTATATTACTTGAGAGTGAGGCTATATACAAATCATATAAAAGGCCATAGGTAAAATATATAACATATGTCTCAAAGAAAGATATCAAGAAAACCCCCATTAATATTTTGTAACATTTTATATGTAAAAAAAATGAAAGGGAGTTAAAAAATTTAGTATTAAATACCAATAATTATGGTTATTTTAATTTGTAAATATATTTTGGTGAAGTATACCCATGAAATAAAACAAAGAGATGGGAAATATGGCATGTTCATTACAATGGTAAATTATAATACAAAAATCTCATACCGTAAGTCTCCACATCCTTCGTACTCATTAAATTTCTATTATGATAAATATAACCATATTATCTATTTATTAAAAACATTATTAATAATATCATTACAAATATTATTTAATCATATTCTTTTATTACCTTCATATTAACCATATAATGTTAATGTCTTCTTTAATGTTATTATCATATCATTATTCATGAATGTTTTGATTATTAAATTTTAGACAATCACACTTATAATAGATCTAAAATCATTATAATTTTATCCATTATTTAATTATGATATATATTATATATATGTGACTTTAGAGTAGCAAAAAATATTTAGTAATGATAATTGAGATACAAAGTTCATGGAGATGGTTGGTCGTACATATCCTTGAAATATTTCACTACATAAATTTCAATTTAATAATAAATGATAAATGATAAATTTATATTTTCTTAAAAAAAACTATTCCATATATATCTCATATTTTCAATAAATGAATCCATAAAAATTTTCTTATAATGTGTGAACGAATCACAGAGCCTCTTGAGGTGATAGTTCATCATACATGAGAGAGACATTATTTTATTCACAAAAAATGGAAATTAATAAGGTATGTGTGATATAATAATCAAAATGGAACAATAATATAATAAATAATATATATAAACAATAATTAATTAATTAGTTCCATCAAATAGAAGTTTTCCAAGAAAATGGAATGGCACTGGCATGCGAGGATGTTTTGCTCCACACAAATGAAAGATGAATTTTTAACCCACATAATGGTTGTGGTGATAGTTGTAGCTAATTAACTAAAAAAATTATAAGTGTATATGATATTATATGGTTATTATATTATAATGGTATTATAATAACATAAGGTGGCCAAGGATGAAATTAAACTAAAAAATTATTAATGAATATTAAGTATTCTTCTGGTTTCCTCGGTAGGTTTTCACTAAACTCAAACCATAGTTTGATTAATGTCCAATTTAAGGCTTATTGGAGGATATGATTTAATTTAGGAATTGTTTGTGCCTTTATTTTCCAAAAATATTTTTATTCGATTTTGGTAAAAGAAGATATTGGTGTTCCATTTAATAAGCGGGGTAGAGGACACACATTATATTTTTGGAAATAATTTAATGATCACATATTAATCATATATAAAATGGTAAAAATGGTTAATTTTTTATCATTATTGGTATTTTGATCAGAATATTTCTATAAATTTGTTTTTTACAAGTGTTTGGATAATTTTTGTTCACACCTTTTTAGTTTAAAATCTTTGTAAACATATTTTTACATTAATGACGATTATTAAAATTTTCCCCATTATATTTTTTTTTGAAATTATTATTTTATAATAATTGAAAATATAAATTATTATAATTAAAAAAATTTATATATTTCCAAATTCAATTCCCATTACTAGGAAATTTTATTATGAAATTATTTCCATTGATGTAATAAGATTAAGCGTTTCTATAGGGAAAATGTTAAAAAGATAACAAATTTTTTATATCTAAATAAAAAATTAAAAATATATGTATTATTTTAAATGTAATAAAATAAATGTAGTTTATAATGTTATACATTAAAATATTTATCAAACATAATTTATCTGTGTAATTAAATTATAAGAAATCATTGTTTTTAATTAAAATCAAATATATTTAACTATTCAAAAATAAATGAAACATTTCATAATAATAATAAAAAACACAGTAAGATAATTATTTTCTTTTTATTCTAATTGTGAGTTTTATATTTTCAAAAATGATTATGATTGTTCTAAAAATATAAAATATATGTGTTAAAAATGTGACAATTTTTTGTACACAATATAGATTTAAGCCTAAATTTGGATTTATTCTTATTTCATACCTAGAAAACACATATAAAAAATTACAATCAGTTGATTCCTTATAAAGTATATAAATTTCATTAAAGTAAGTCACTAAATGTTTTTATTTTTATTTATTCAGTTATAAACGTGTTTATGAGCATAAAAATAATTTTTTTAACTATGATAGTCTATATTTTCAAATAGATTTTTATTTCATTTCTAATTTAGTTTTCATAAAATAATTAAATATATATACATGTCAAAAACATATATTTTGATAATTTGGTCATTTCAATTAATACCCTTAATTGCAATAGCTATGTGATAACTATCATATTATATAAATTTTTTTAGTATTATGGAATGTTTCATTTACACTCATTGATGTGTGTATCAAAAGAATAAATCAGTCTAGCATGTAACAAAAGATAAGCATAGTGTTTTGGGTAATTATTGATAGAAGTTATATTATTTGTAACACATAATATTGAAAATAATAAATTTATTTTAAAAATTCCTAAATCATGGGGTGTTAAATTTAACCCCTTTACATTATAAATTCATCCCATTGATAGAAACAATTGAGGATAAATATTCATCATTAAGAAATCAGATTCATAGTTACCTCCATTAGTTTTATGGGTTCACAAAATAAAATTGAGCAACTGAGTTGTATTTTATATTGAATATTATTTATTTTATTTAAAATCTCTACCTGTCGTTCCGAAAAAGAAATATCACGCATTAATGCTACGAAATCTATGTTCATTACATGTGATGGATCATGTGTGTAAATAATCATGAGTGGGACAGGGAAAACATCATGAACCGATGTGAGTTTTAGTGATGTGCCAATTGATATTCTTATATCCCAGTGAAATCATGTATTTTATTGGGACAAAGAAATATTGGAATTTGTTTTCCCTCATATTTTCAAAAGAGAAATTTATTTAAATAATTTATTGTGTACATAAAATTCTATATTGTATTTTTAATTTGCATAAAAATATTTATCAATATCTTTATGTAATTAATAGTTTTTGAATGTCCCTATACATCACTACCATCTCGTCACCTAGGTTATGAATTAATATATTTCATTATAAATTTTTAATACATTACATATAAAGGGATTAAACATAATCAATATAAATAAATTATAGAATGATATATATTATGGAATCTCAACTAATGAGTGTTGTGATCAAACCAAAATTTAAATCAATTGACTACTATCTTATCATATCCTCTATGGTTTTCCAGAGCATATCACCTAAGAGTGTCAAACTAGGTGTGAAAAAGGCAGATTTTAATTAACCATTTCCTAATCAATTCTAAATCTATTTATTTTTGTGTTGTTAGACATAGGAATATATCTTCCAAAACCACATCCACTTGTAGTATTCATAGGTGGATTTATTTATGACAAACCATTCTCTCTACACATTTCCAATATTCCCTGAAAATATCATATTCATTGACTCATCCATAGAATAATCCATAGAGAAGTACATAGGGATTTAATTATAGATTCTAATCCTATTTTTCAATAGTTTAGTAAACCTATCATATGAGACCAACTATAAACAATAAATCATCTATTACATAGATATTTCATTTTTCAGATGGATATTCATTACATTCACAAACACACACCTTTTGAGAGTAGTGGTTAATTTTCGATGGAATCATATATTAAAATATTGTTATTTGGTTAATGATTTTAAATGTATCTCCCAATGGTCATAACATTTTGTATTATTAGTATATATACCATATGTATAAAAATTCTTCATAACCTTAAGAATGGGGAAATAAATTTAAGGAATCATCCTTACTTAATTACATAATCCTGATTTTTATCCAAAACACACTTAATTTCACATTGACAATCATTTAATGTTTTTAGATTTACTGAATTGTGATATAACACATGTATAATATTCAAAATTTATATAGATCATAAAACACAAACATAGTATCCATTTCTTTCAATATCTAAAAAATTTCAAATAAATCTTGTTTTCTATGGCAAATCATCATTACATTTAATATGATTTACTCCATTTTCTTATATATCCTTATATCCTATGAAAATAATATCTAACTTGGTATTGGAACAAAAATCTCCTTAAGGGAAATACAATAAAGGAAAAATGAAAAACATTAAACATGAATACTTTTAATAATATGAAAATCATTTTCAAAAATAAATATTTTACCCCAATATACATTGTCAATCATGATATATCCACAATAATTTCAATAAAAATAATTAAAAAATATATAGCAATAATGTTATCAAAGGTAATTACACACTTATATTATAACCGACATAGCTACCTTATGATTTTTATCCCTCATGGATACTTTAATATGTATCCCTCACGGCATCCTTATGGGGAAACAATTGTAGCTATACGTAGAGTAACCATACGACCAACCAACACCATACACAAACCCAATTCATTGTAGGGATATATAGCTCACAACCATAATCATAATCAATGTCCAAAAACCGTAACATAATCATCTTATAAGAATACTTGTGTAAAAACATTCACATTATATCTTGTTAAGCAAGATGTTTAAAAGAGGATTTTATATGAAATGTCACATTCAAATAACATATTATTTGTATTAGAATAAATATAACGAAATTATTATGTGTATAAACTATAAATAAACATAAGAAAAAATAATACAAAATTAAATTCATCAAAAAATGTTCTTAGAACAAAATAATTAATGTAATAGAAGGTTACCCCAGATAATGAAAAATAGATTACGAATTCGTGTACATCGGTTATTTATTACATAAAATATGTATTAACCTCTTGTATAATGGTTCAAATATTTTAATTAGTGTTTAATAAAAACATGATCATTTTTATAACACCTTAAATTATAATTTCATAACATTATTTCACACATTTATTATTATTATTCTCACATTTCATTGATTTGGGTGTTCTCTTTAGATGTTTTACATGGTTGAGTTTTATTTGATTATCTTTTAGTATGGAAGTAAAACTATTTAAGTGGAGTGAAATGGTATTAACATGCTTCCAGAATATATAATGATACCAAAAATAATTTTGTATCATATATGATAATGAATCATTAGATAAAACATTAATGATATTTGTTGAGATAATTTTTCGTGGTTCCTCGATAATCATCAACTAGTTTCATTATATAATTTAATTTCATTAATATTATATCATTCTGGAAAAAAATATTTATTACAGTATACAATTTAAATATCTTTTCAACCCTTAAATTAGTTTTATGAGCATATTTGATGTAATTAATGGAAATTGAAAGCAAATAATCCATAGTTTTTTGTAAACGACACATCACAAATGCTGTATTTAATTATTATTATTTTTTTTGAATAAAAGGAAGATGAGAGGAATAATGATGATTAATTTTCATACATGAACATTATATCTTATAGAATATATATGATTCTAGATATTTCATACCTCCTAGATAATGGGAGGGGAAGAGATTATAAGAAAATAATGGAATTAAAATGAAAACACTTGAAAATGATAGAGAATTCTTACCTCCTGAACTCTTCTCCATGAGAGCCTACATAAGTCCGTTGGTTTTGAAATTTTGGTGATACCAATGGGTCTTGTACGTGGGGAAGATCCTTAGGTTGGAGATTTTGTAGAACATATATAATTCTTATGGTTTTAGAGGTTTGAGAGGAATAGGGGAATGAGGGTGGTATTTATATAGAAGGATATGAGTTATTTTACATTATTTTAATAATTATTTCATTATTTGTGTCCATGAATATTAAGAGTCTTAATTATTTGAATCAAAATTGGAAATAGATAATTTATTTTCTACAATATTGGGATTATGTCAGTCATGATATCAAAAATAGTGTATTTAACTAATAATTTGGTGTTGACAATCTATTACGTCAAAGAGTCTAAAATGCATGATGAAGGGAATCTATTAGAATGAAAAGGTGAAATACATAATGGAAAGTTCATGATTTTCAAAGGAATATATTTTTGGCTGCTATAGTTTTTTCCAAGATATATATGTGTCCAGCCTATTTGTGTGACCCTATATGTCATACAACCCACTTGCATGCCACCATGCTGGAGACGAATGGATGTATAATTTGGTAAGTCCTATAGGTGTCTGTTTAGTCTATAAACTCCATGTCGGCGCACAAGGTACTTGCTCACCCAAACTTGGGACCTGAAGTAAGTTGAGAGCCCATCTTATTTGGCCCAAGGTTACTTATTTGGATATAAATTGACTCTTAGGCCCCCCTTTTGAATAGAAGAATTAACATGAAGCCTAATTGTTCCTCTGGTTGCCCTAGTACATCACCCCATTCTTCCAAAGAATTCAAGGTAGTTATTAAACACCTTGAGTGGAGGATTTGATGGAGGTTCATTGGACATAAGTCCTTTTAGTGATTGAAAACCACAACAATTGTGCGCCAATAGCGCCCAACCTTCCCATGTCTGAAATACTTGCATGCCGCCCATTCCTCTCACAGTAACATAATAACCCTACTTCTTGGATCACCAATGAATACTAAAGAAGGATTAAGAAAAGTCTCACCCATGTATTACCATATAGTTTGTTCATTGACTAAGTGACCATCTGGTCCCCCAAACCTATATACACACCCTTACATGCCTACACTTTCCTACTTGTGTGCCCCTACTTGCGTTCCCTTCTCTACATGGTCTCCCCTCCTGAGATTACATAATTTCGTCAATCTCTTCAGTCAACAAGCCATTGAGCCTTCCTCAAAGCAATTCATGGAAAGGATTATTCTTCATTGGATCCCATGTATAAGTAGGATTCTGTGGAGACCTCCACTGAATCCTCCTTCCTTATCAATCCTTTGGCATTGTTACATCAGCATGCCTTCTATATGGGTTTGAATATCCATAGTTATATGTTTCCCACCATTGTTTCATAATGGGATTAGTATTCATTGACTGTTTGTGGGTTTGCATATCCACAGTCAAATGGATGTTTCACCTAGAAAAAATGATGGGAAGTTCCCGATTTGGAGGAGGCTTCGATCGTGGCCTCTCCCTTCTCGAAGAGAAGACACATAACCTTAGGTCTCAGGTAGGGCAAGATACAGGTCATACCTACCTTTCCTTTTAAAAATAATTGAAAAATCTCCCTCCCCTACCAAGATCAGTTTTTAAGGCAACCATCATGGGGTAATCCCCGAGCTCTTCTTGCAACATATGGCATCATCGCTCCTTCTCTCTT
The DNA here is from genome assembly GCA_963277665.1 of Viscum album. NCBI lineage: Eukaryota > Viridiplantae > Streptophyta > Magnoliopsida > Santalales > Viscaceae > Viscum > Viscum album. The sequence continues at coordinate 141,985,998 of OY728133.1, read as the reverse complement.
ATTTGGATCCAAAGACCAAAGGGAAGATGGGCTCAGGGAATCCTGATACCCTATCCCTCTCATGTTGTGCTTTTATCGCCATGGGTTTCCATCCAGTTAAAAACCCCTAACCATCATCCCTACATCCTTGCATTGGACTCATGTCCAATGTAAATATAATAGAAGGAAGGCATGCTGCCTCTTCCTCTTCCATGGTCGCCTCGAACATGTCCAACCTCGCCACCATAGGTGAGTCGTCTTCCACAAATAGTGGATGAAATATTTTTAATTGTAAATACCTTTGTTGAATCATTTAAATCCTATTGTTTCTCACACAGAGTATGAAGGACGTGTCCATATAGATTTGTCATTCTCACAACATTTTTAAAATATAATTTTCAATTAGAACTCTGATTCCAATTCAAACTATGATACCAAGGAATCCATTTCATGTCCCAATCTCACTGGACATCCTCTTCAAAAATCCCACCCTAATTTCTTTAACTGGGCATCTTCCATTGGAATAATCAACAAATTAAACACCAAATCATCAAGGAATCATTTTTAATAAGTAATCCCAATATTATATCTCACAAAAAAACATACTCTCCTATGAGTCTAATCCAACTATGTGGGATTTTATTCCCATCCATATGGGATACCTATGAAGACACATTGAGGTTCAAATCCAGCACTTCAAATCAAACATGTTCTCCTCGGCCCATATTCCCAATTGGGACTGATCTTACACAGAAACTCTTATACATTCCATGTACTTTGGGCTGCTTCAGCTTAAGTCCCACACTATGTTTTGACCAAGAACCTTCCTCTTATAGGTCCTTATCAAATGAACATAAAAGGTATGATGTGTCCTATTCAACAACACTGAACTAAGAGGGTTCTGATTCATTTCAGAATGATACATAGTTAACCCATTTTATGGGCATGATCCCAACATTAAAACAAATCGTCTTATCATTGGATGACAATAAATTTTTGAGTACTTCATTGAGTGGATTAAATACCAGTATCATCACAATGATGATTAATGGAATCTCTATGAATTATATTAGAGGATACTATTGAAGGAAATCCTCGAATACATATGGATATTTCCATTAATGATGAACCTTGAATGTATACTAATGATTATATATTTTCCACATGTTAATAAGTGATTGTAAATTCCAAGGGATGGTTATGATATACATGTTAAATTAATAAGGATTCATGAAAATATAATAAATTTACAAAGAGAGTTCGGGAGTAGAAAAAAAATCCCCCCAAAATGGTATGATGAGATTGACCTCCCATCCTCTCAACTAATGCACGTTCTTATGTATCGTAATGTTCAAATATAACAGACTCATGACTTTTGAAATCAGGTCCCCTTTGGTTAAAAAACCATTTGATGTTTCCAGTTCAATAAATAAATTCAATGGAAACAACCTAGAAATAGTGATTCTTAAAACTATAACACACGTTTCAAGGAACTATGAAACATAAATGGTGAACCCGATGTGAATCCCTAACCACGTTAATAATGTTACCCATCTGTTAGGACCCTATCAATTGATAAAGAAAGGCCATACAATGGAATAAATCACGCATATATTCATCTAAAAATATGTTTCTATAATAGTGGTTGTTGTTGTTTTCATGTTTTTTCTTCTCAGTATTCCCTTCATTAAAAAATGGATTTCTCCAAAACACATATGTGAACTTTTTGAAGGCTGCTCAAGCTGGATCTCCATCCATGGTATGGATGTCATCACATACCTAACATCTTCAACTTAGGGGCTCTAATATGCTGGTAATGTAATATCGCTATCACTGTATAATCCAGAATATGGAGGTTGTTCAAAAGGCCCTCCAAGTCAATAACAATCCTTGATAATCTGGCCAATAACGATCAATGATCAAGAAGTACAGGGTGAAAACCACTGTCTCCAACCATTTAGAGTCATTATCCCTAGAAGACAACAATCAATACCAACCATAATTCATGGAGGTTGATCAAGATTCCACTCAAGGCCTCAATACAAAAATGCAGGAGTCCTTCATGAGGACCCCCCAGCAATCGCCACCAGAATCCTATGGTAGTGTACCCCCAACATGATGGGGTTTTTCTTCTAGACATTAAGACAATGTCTCTCCAACCTGAGTATGAAAGACGAACTGCCAGGGACAACGTCCGACCAATAGAAAGTAGGTTCTCACTGCTTCCTCCTCTAGATAATTCCATCAACTTATCTTGATAGAAAACAACGAGCAGACGCATATACCCATCCGTACTAATTTTTCTTCTTAGCAGAGTCATATAGAAGCAACACACCAATCCCACCACATAAACTCATTGGATAATCGTGAATATGCTTATACACCATCCTATAAGTTATCATCCAGTCAAATGGCTTTTCTAACTTCATTTAAATAAGCCCGCCAATCTAATGTTGTTGTAACAGGTAAACAGGAACATACACCTGTTTATAATCACCAATTCAGTCAATAGTATCTTCTTCTTGTATTAAAGGATTCCCTTCAACCATTCATGATGGGAAACAATCAAAAGGTACATACACCTTCTAATGTTCATCATGTCTTCAAATAATGTTGTTTGGTATCATCAGGAGAAGTATGTCAAATAGGTCCGATGACAAATTTGGGGCAGACCCAACAATCTTACCCATGCATGAGTACTGTCAATATCCATTAATAGGAAAAGGATTATAGGAGTAGGAACATACACCTACACTAGATAAAGAAATGACATATATTCCCATTTTGGCTGTTGATGCCACCAAACACATCATATCAATGGAGATAGGGCATACGCAAATCCCTACCCATATTCTAGAAGCATACCATGTTATTTTAACAACTACTTTAATAGTATCAGGGGAACAAACACATAACTTTATCCCCATACATGGGATGACACATCGGCATTCCATCCTAGAGCATATACACACATATGTTCTATTCCAAGAGGGTCATTGGGAATATACCCTGATATCATACGGAAAACAATATTTGGAACATACACCCTTTCTAATTGGAGGTAATTGATCCATTCCAGTAACCACATTATGGAATGCACATTCACAAGACCATGATAACAAATTTTATAAGAACGTTTCCCCAACTATGTATAAGAGAACATCCAAAAAGATGTATAGTCATGAACTGTTGTAACATCAATATTCTAGAAGTGATTTGGCTCCTCTTAATGATGGTGTTGTTGAATCTATCATACATTTATCTATTTCAGATCATGATCAAATTGTATCATTATTAAATTATGGGAGTGGTAGTTTTTATTCTGAATATCCTCATCGGACACTTTATCATGAAGGCTCGCTTCATGAAAATTTGGTCAATACAGAGTGCTTATCTCTAAATGAGAGCCACAAAAATAGTCAGTGTGGCCAGAAGGACATGGAGCAACAAGATTTATCCCTTATATTAATCCATCATTGTGATCCTTCCCATTTCGGAATTAACTTTTAATGTCCTCTCCATAGTATTTTTTCATATTTTCAAGAAAATTTCATAATAGAAAGTGTAGTGACGAGAAAGCCCACCTATCTTGAGGCACTTCCAAACACAAGGTTGGTCATGTCTAATTCCTTTTCATTTATGGGTGAAACACGTTCTCTACCAAAAGAAATCATAAGGGAATGATCATTCTCCAAATCTACATTGGGTCTTTTGTATTCAAATATAGAGATTCAAATTTGGTCAAACAATGTGGATATACCTCTAGTGAATTATGATAAAGATATGTTAAACATGAGAAAAAAATTTCTAAAGGATAAATATCGGTCATGTTCTGGCCTTTAGAAAATTCTCAGAATAATTTCTAGAATTGATTATAGAATATTTAATTCATGACATCCTCCTCAACTTATCGAAAATTCTTTGTCATTTGAAAATCAATGTATTACCATATGATTAATATCCAAATGATGTAAAGGTAATATAAGGGTTGCAATACCAAATTGACTAGTCATCTGTCTTTGTTTCCCAACATCCAAAAGTTGAAAAATATAAGAGAACCCTTCAGCGTGCATGTCATAATGCTATAAAGAGGCTATTCTAGTTAATTTCTGATTCGCATCTAGTATTCGTATTAGAGGATGGAGTGCATATTTATTATTTCATTTCATTGCACCCCAAAAACATTAATGTGTGAAAAAATTGGTCTCCTGAATTCTTATTTCCCATAGTCGGACATAATCAATAGATTTTGAATGTAATACACTATATGCTCACGAATCACCCTCAACCAGGACTAATCAGAGTCAGGCACAAAGAAAAGAAGTTGTTGAGTTACATTTTCATAAATCATATGAGAATCTTGAGTAGGCACCCCGCATTGAGGATGTCAGGCATCAGATAATGAAAATGTTTGAAATAGTAGAATGGTCTTCTGAAACAGGTTATTTATGTGGTTGTTGGATGATGCACCCATCTAATGCCCAAACAAATTCACAAAATCAGAAGAGCAGGTGCACGAATTTCAGCAATAGTAGTTCAACAATCACCCCAAATTACAAGGCTGGGGGATCATTTCAATCAACCATTAAATTCGGTCATTGATGTTAAATGATGTTCAACGATTTGAAGAAGACGAACTAGAACAACCCCAATATATAGGGATGGGGGGTTTTTCAGATCTGCAATTCCCAACTCAAACAAATTCAATTCTCTCCCAATTAAGAAATCATAGAACTGAACTATCCTAGGATTCCTTTTGGGTTTCAATCCACAAAATAGTTCCTCATAATTATTTATATAGGTGAACGAAGACTCATGGATGACACGAAGAATGATGATCTTGAAAAAGTCATGAAATAATACCATTGATTCATTATGAGTAAGTAAATGTACTTAACAACACTAAAGAAGATCAACCAGAAAATTAGACAAATACAAGGGAATAAAATGATGATGTTATTGTCCATAATACGGTACACACTAAGGAAATTGAATAATGTGTGCATACCTGAAATCAGAAACATTCACAAAATCGTGGAATTCCATGAAATAATCAACCCCCCCCCCCCCCTTTAAAAGGCATCTAACAAGGGGAAATTCAAAAGTCCTATTGAACCTCATGTTTCCACTAGATAAGGTTAGTGTCTTTCACTTGTAAAGAGTTTTGCACAGTAATAATAGGAAATGTAGGAGTTGAAAATAATCAATAAAGAGTTATTTCGAACCAACATTTCTTCTTGATGTACTCCCCAGGATGGTCCTCAACACGAAAATCATGTTGTAAATCCCTAGAAGAGTGGATTTTTAGTATCTACAGAGGCGGATAATGAATTCCTTCCACTGGGTACACAATTAATGGAGTATCAAATATATCGGTATAGGCATGTTCCTGTGGGTTATCCAAGGCTGATATCAGCTCCACCATTAGTGGTTTTTCCTATCATTACACCATCTCAAGCTCTAGTTTCATTTTGTACACAAGTTTCCAAATCATCTGGATGTTCTGAAAATGATCATGAACAAAATTTAGGCATTAACTACTCGATTATAAGCCATGGAGGAATTAATTGCACCGGTTTAGACATAAAAGAGATCTTACCTTGAACGGGTAGATGGAATCCCCCCCCCCCGCCAAATTTTTTGAATACCACATTCTCAATTTTTAATTATTTGGGTGATCCGAAAGAACACATAACAAATTATGTTTCTCGTTGTGATCCCATCATTGTATCTTCCCATCAATAATAAATATGTAAGGTTAGGTGTTTTGTGCAATCATTACAATGACCAGCTTTTTTCTGTTATAAAAATTTATAATCTCGAGAAATTACTGGATTTCAAGATCTCTATTCGAAATTCCATTATCAATTTAGCACAACTCTACCAAAGAAAACAATATTTTATCTTACTAATTGTAAATAAATAGAGAATGGAAGAGTTTCAAATTTCATAACACTATTGAAAGGATTAACATATTCCTAATGTCTAGCTCTCCCTCATGAATAGTTACTTCCAGTTTATGTGGAAAATATACACGATGAGTTACACACACCATTAATCCCTCTGAAATACAATGAAGGGTTTTGAGACCTTACTTCAACCGCTCAACAGATAGAAGACTCTATTATAGAAACTAATGCAAAAACTCAGTTAATTCCATTAGCGTTGGGGATGAGGATAGTAAAGGCGAAAGATGCTATAGTTACACTCAGGGAGGCACCTATTCCTGCTACTACTTCAAGAACATAATCATCCCGAAGGGCGCCTCCTTCTAAGCATCATCATAAATGAATTTCCCATCATGATTATCAAAGAGATCAAAGGTAGAAACATTTTGAGGAATTAATGAATGAAGTTTTTTATTTTTGGAATTAACATGTTCCTGGTTACATCATTTAAGCTATTGAAAAAATTTTGTTTCAGTTTCCATGTATGAAGAAACAAAATAAAGAAGGAGATGAAAATTATCCAAATTATTGTCTATTTCACGAAATGATTGGAAATCCCAATCAAGAGTGTTTTGATTTTAAGGATCTTCGGAAAAATATGGTAGACTATGGGGAAGTAAAATTGAAATGTTCATTAGCTCATGTATCATGTGTTACGACTACTGAACCAGAGCACAAAGGAAAATGGAAAGAGGTAAAAAGTAAAAATGTGCAGAAATATGATTATTGGATGATTAGGAAAACAATCAACAAGTTTTATGCCATTTTATGAACACAGTAGAAACAACGGATTGTGTATTATTCCACACTTACCACAGTAAAACAACCTTCATCAAAATGTCATTCCTCAAAGAAGAGAAGTGAATATGTGGACAAAGATCAGTTAGAAGAAGGTGATTTCATGTTAAGGCCAATGTTTTCCTTGACCCTGCCTGATTTTAAGCCATCTGTTTCAAAACCACATGCAATGACCCACAAAACAGCACCACACGAATTACCCTATCAATTATAATATTCATTAAGTGATAAATTGATCTTTGGTTCTATAAATTTTATCCATTTAATAGATCATTATTCCAATGGTGTCTCTTATTATAATGTTCCCGAATTCCTTGTACCTAATTGGGAAACTTAAAGAAGAGGCCAATTTTGAGGATACAAGGGAAGACGTGGGAATTCCAGAAACCAAAATTTTAACTCTACAACTTCTTGAAAAATATATGCGGATGAAGCTTAAGGATGTTCCCTTCATCATGATCAACAAAACAAAAAGTTTCTTCAATGAATTAATAGTCTGTTTTTGACATGATTATTCTTGAGGATCGATTATAAGTCACATCATCTTCTTCTTAACAAATTAATAGACCTTTCCAGTATATTTTTCCAAAGCAAGGTGTATTTCCAGCTTCTCCTCTGAAATAGAATACAAATACATCAGAAGAAACAACATCCAATGTACCTGAAAAACCACATCTCCGTGATGGGAAATGACATCCTTTGGACCAAAAGTATAATTTAATGAAACAATTGGACCATGTACTGACCATGTTATCATTTATGGATGGTTTGAATCAATCAAAAAATATTTAAGTGGCACTCATTGAGGATTTTTCAAGTCCTCAAGAGTTTTAAAATGATGTTGATGCAAATGAGGTTTATTGTATAGAGATTGATCCTACTGAATTTCATGCAGTCGTACGTTTTACAAATGAAGATGACGATGATGTGGTGTGTGGGCATATCAAACCCGTGTATTTTTTAGCAAAGTCAATGATATAGAAATCTGATGAGCCATCACTGATAATGGCTCTGGAGTCCACCTCATTTGCATTCGTAAAATTCATCGATGAATCCTAACTAGTTTTGACTTATCAACTTTTACTTTAATGTTTCTCGTTTATGATAAGAATGAAAAAGAAATGTTGGGACATATAACTCATTTTGTAGATATTGCGTCTAATTTAGACTTCATAGTTATTCCTCATGGCACTACCTTCAATATAATTCTTCAAATTAATTGGATTCATCAACATGAATCCATACCATCATCATACCACCAATTCCTTATGTACTATTTCAATGGTCAAATAAGGACATTGAATGGTCAAAAGTTACCATTCATAACATGTTAATCTCAATACATTGTGGCAATGTTTTATCACACAAAATGAACAAAGTCCATGACAAAGGAAATAACAATATTTAATGCTCCAAATTGATTGGAAAGGATCCTAACAAATCCATTCAGAAATCTGAGTACAAATTATGTGTTTCCCATCAATAAAATTGATAAGGTAAACCCAAATCCATGAACTCATCCAGTAACTTCCATAATGTCAATTACGACAATTGAACATGACAAAATGAAAGAAACAGTTCATCCACCAAGAAATGATTAAAGCCTAAATGGAGATGTTTTCATTTCATCCACTGATCTACAAAAAACCTTTACATTGTCAACCAGAGTAAAAGAGATTATAGAAATTCTTGAAGAAGAAAACTATGTTGATTCTTAATCCATTATCTCCACTTTATTACCCAAGAAGACCCTTTTTTATTAGTGGGGTTAGATATGGGGGCCTCTTCTTCAGGATTTTCAAATACTGAATCCTCCCCTAACACTGGATATTTTGCATGATCATCTACTATGCACATAAAAATAGAAGAGGTAACACATTATGATGAATAAGAGTAAGATCATAGGGATGCTCCTTCAGTATTTGAGGAAGGTGTCTCTACCCCTATGGTTGAGACCAGAAAAATATATCTCGGTATAGAAGAAGATTCATGCACCAATATAAATAATTCATCTATGACCTATGAAGAACAAGAGATGTACACATAATTTCTAAAGAATCATATAGATATATTTGTATTGAATTATATAGAATTTCTGGTCTTAATCCTGATGTATTAACCCATCATTTGGGTTTTCCAAATGTACATAGTGGATTCAAGTAGTTAGCAAGAAGAACCCAACAAAACTCTTGCCTCTAAAATTGATGTTATTGTTGATATGCTTATAAAGGCTAAATTTTTCAGGGAAGTACAATATACCAAATGGCTGGCCAAAATTGTCCTAGTGAAAAAGGGTAATGGTCAAATTAGTGTTTACATTAACTTCTGAGATCTTAATCAAAATTTTCTTAAAGATGATTCTATAGTCCCAATTATAGTGATTTTAATTGATGTAACAGATTTCTATGAAGCTTTTTCCTTCAAGGATTTCTACTCTAGGTATAATCAAGTCCATATGACCCCATAGGTTGAATAATCAACAACTTTCAGAGCCCCTCATGGTGTGTTTTGTTTCAGGTATTTCTCTTTGGTTTGAAGAATCCATGTGCGACATATCAACGTGCCAGGAAACATATCATAAAACCCTTCATATAGAAATTTGTTGATTGTTATGTGGATGATTTGGTGTTCAAATATAGACCAATATCCAATCCCATTGCTGATTTGGATAATATATTCAATAAACATTGGCATCACAGTTTGAATATGAACCCCTTGTAATGTGCATTTAGGGTAACATTAGGAAAGTTCCATGGCTTCATTATACACCACCGTGGTATCGAAGGTGATCCAAAGAAAAAATATCAATCCTTGGTATGTTACCTATTAATAATTTGAATGAATTAAGATGAATCCAAGGAAACATGGCTTATATTTAGTGCTTTATCACCAATTTTTCAGGCTTGTGATTCCCCTTCACAAGATTAATGAAGAAGGGAGTCACCTACAAATGGACAGAAGACACCCAAGAAGCATTTTATACCGTAAAAAATATCTTTTGGGTCCACCATTATTAATTCCTCATATTGAAGGAAGACCAATTATTCTCTATGTGACATCATTAGAGTGATCATTAGGTGCCTTCATTGACCAAAAGTAAGATGCATGGAATGAAATCAACCTTTATAATATCAGTCAAAATCTGCTTGATCAGAAACTCGATATTAATGTATTGAAATGTTCTCTGTAGTTTCAGTTTATGATGGTCAGAACATGATCCACAACCAGCACATCATGATGTTCATTTTCTGTCTTGCATTAATCATCTCAAATTTATCCTAAGTCGTCCAATGTTTAAAGGGAATCTGGCACAGTGGGCAATTATTTTTCAATAATTTGATATCCAATTTGTTCTTCAAAAGGAAATAAAAGGAAAATCCCTCAATGACTTTTTTATAGAGCATCTATCTGTGGATGATAAAACATTTAATATTGAACATCCAACGGATGAAGTCTTCTCAATTCAGGATAATTCCCAACTATGGGAAATGTATTTTTATGGTGCTATAAAAATTCTAACATGGAAAACAATGGAAAACCATATGATCAACATAGTTCAATTAATAATTTTCCTTATTTCCACATAAAAAGAAATTTTTCGTTATTACAATAGGATTTCATTAGGTGGTACCAATAATGAGGCAGAATATCAAGCTCTTATTACAGGATTGGAATATCCCTTTTAGGTGAAAATGGATATTTTATAGTTGAAAGGTGTTTCATAATTGGTAATCAAAAAAATTAATGGGGAATATTCTATCATAAAGGGAAAGTTAATCCCTTTTAGTTATTAATTCATTGCTTTAATGGAATAATTTCCCTTAGAGCTAAAATTGTCTTATGTCTCACGATCACAAAATTCTCAAGAAGATTCACTTGATAATGCATCTACAGCCTTGGAATATCCAAATAAGGATGAGATAGTTATCAACATATCCCATCATTGTGTGGTCTCACCTTTTCATCAAACCATAATGGATTAAATTAATGAAATTATCCCTATATTTGATCTTTATGGTCATACCACAAGACGAAGATCATCTTGCATGGAATATAAACAAAATTTGATACTTTCACGAGATAGTGATGAAAATGAACTGATCAGATGACGAGCAGCCAATTTCACTCTATATTATAGTCCATACAACTAAAAGATCCTCAATAATGGAGGCATTGATGGAATTTTCTTTACATGAATTGATGGAGAAGAGAAAAAATCTGGCATGAAAATATTAAATTAAAGAGTTTGTGGTGCCCACCATTCTAGGAATAGAATCTCGGGTCATTTATGAATGCTTGGATACTTTTGGATTTCAATGATGCAAGTTTTTACATATTTCACTAAAACATGTCATCCCATCCAAGTGCATACCAACTTCATTCTTCATCCCCTAGAGATGTTGCATACAGCTAAGTACTCATGGCCATTTTCCACATGGGGAATGGATGTATTAGGGCCCTATACTCTAGCAACGGTTGAGCAGTTCAAGTATATTCTCACTAGTAATGAATTATTTCTAAAAGGGCTGAGGCAATACCTCTCAAGTAAGTCTGAGACAAAAATCACTATTAGTTCTTTCAAAACTAATATCATCACCATATTTGGTTTCCATAGTACTATTTTGATGGAAAATGGCACTAATTCTTGTTATGATGATGTGAAAAGGTTTTATCAGGAACGTAATTTGAAATCCAACCATTCATCTCACTATCCCGAGTAGCTAGTGGACTGATATAGGACTTCAATAAGACCCTATCAAATATACTCTAGAAGATGGAGGATAAAGATATGAAATAATGACCTAATAAACTTTTGAATTCTTTATGGTTTATCACACAAGTAACTATACTACTACCCCAGAAACTCTTTATTCATTGGTATATGGAATTGAAGATGTTTTTCCAATTGAAATGCAATTTCCTTTAGTCAGGGTTGAAATATGTTGTCAGTTTTCTACAGATGAGAGGTCTCAAAAAAGGTTCAATGAGTTGGAATGATTAGATGATACACGATTTCACACTTTTTATCATCTAGTAGTATATCAAAAAAGAATAGTGCAAGCTTTTAACATGAAATTTATCCTTCGTTCTTTTCTTCAATAAAATTGGTGTTAGCCCTTAGTACTCCAACGATATAAGAGTGGAAACCTCCAAAACACGAATCAAAGTGGATGCATCTTCTTCCATACATATGGTCTACTAAGATGGACCATTTTCCTTAATCTCAATGGATTGATAACTTATTACAACTCCAACCAATGCTAGAGTGTATAAAAAATACATTCTGTAGTAGTGCACATTCGTCCTCGCTACAATACATTGAACTACACAATTATTCATCCTCACAGAAAGACATTAAAATGAATTGTACTTCGTCCTCACTACAAGAAATTAAACTCCATAGTACATCATCTTCAATGAAAGACATTAAACAACATAGTACATCGTCCTTACTATATGACATTAAACAGAACAGTACATCATCCTCACTGCAAGACATTAAACTACACAATAATTCATCTTCACTGCAAAACATTAAACTGCACAGTACTTCATCCCCACTACATGATATCAAACTACACAATACTCATCCTCACTGTATGTCATTAAATGGAATAGTACTTCTCCCTCATTGCAAGACATTGTACAACACAGTACATCATCCTTACTTCATGACATTAAACTGCACAGTACTTTGTCCTCAATTTAATAAATTAGACGGAACAATACTCCATCCTAACTCTAAGACATTAAATAATAAAGTACTCTTTCTTCACTGAATGACCTTAAACTCCATAATACTTTATCTTAACAACAAGACATTGAACTTCACAGTACCTCATCCTTACTTCAACACTTTAAACTGCATTGTTCCATTTCTTTTCTAAAGGCATAAAAATGCACATACCCATGTCTTATTTGTAAGACATTAAACCGCATAACAACCATAAGCATCCATGTTGCATGATGTTTAAATGGGTATCATATTTTCCCTTGTCACATGATGTTAAACTGAATTACATCATTTGTACAACTAAACATTTATCTATTTGAAGTTATAAGCATCCATAATCAAACATCATTTAAATGATCACTACTCGTTAGTAGTACATGTGTCCCTCTTTTTATTATATTTAAGTCAGATCTGCATGAAGACCTTGTTTCTAGAACAACATATATCTCGATTCTCATTTTTCAAAGAGATACGTATAGATGAATATATCTTTAATTTTGGGCCTAGCCACAATCACAAAATCATCTTATTTTATTTTCTCATCCTATATATGAATCTGATATATACATAGTGTTTCTTTATGATATATGATTTATTCCTTATACAATTTTATGTCTTATGATTTGCAGTTCTTTCAGAATGTGTCAAAATACTTTATTATTCATGTCTGTCTTGATTGGAAGGAGAATGATTGTTTCTTGAACTATGTATTGTTTGATTCTCATCATTCAATAAAATATGTAGAGACACCTAGATCTCCAATCCTGGGCACAGCCATGATAAAAACCCCTAATTTCTTGAATATTAATCAAACCTACATAGGGAATGTTTGAAGACAAATGGGTGACTTGATTCTTGCGATAAGCAAGGCACATAAGGAAAATGGTGTTTTATCCCTAAATCTAGTTACAATAAGTCTTTCCATTCACATTGTATCATCTTCGTCCTTACCACATGACGTTAATATACATGGAAATATAACACTCCTATTCATTACATGTGTCACCTTTGCACTTTAAAAGAAACCCTTACTACTCCTTGTTTCTCATACTAAGAATAGCTCACGTGGGCATATGAATTGGGTATGTGGCTTTTTATATAAATATGTGGTTTCAATTTCTTATAGGTTTATCCATATCCTCACAGCATGACTAAAAACATCATAATATATTTTCCTAACTGCATGACATAAAAATGCATAGTATAATGTTCTCATTGAATCACATAAAATTCCACATCACAATATAAATTTAGAAGAAACAAAGAATGTACCCATTTTACAAATGAGTCAGATCTATGTAAATGACGTCAAACCCGTGGCCAATATTTGTTCAAATATTTACCATATGCATTGGATGTAAACACCTTACATATTTCATAATCTTAATCATAAATATTTTCATATACCTATAATATTTTTTATGTTTTCTTGTGACAGAGATTCTATTACCTAAGAGCTAATTTTCCCAACAAATTCATCACATGCCCTTAGGAGACCTTGCATATGTTGTGTACATAATAGGCATGTCACTCAAAAGATGCCACTATTTGGATATGAAACAAATGCCTCCGTTTCCCTTCATAAAACAGCCCCCATAAGAGGTTTTTCATATAATGGTAACTACATTCATGGTTATATTATCTTTTTTCCCATTAATAATTGAAGAAAATATATTTGAATTTGTATTTTAAAATAGTAATTCATGTATCCATGTCCCAATTGTATTACTCATAATCTGAAAATCTTCAAGACCATGGTTTAAACATTTCCCTCACCATAAGTTCAATACAATATGAAATAACCTTGAAATCACTTTGTCAAATTTTATATACTGTATCCATTTCTGATCCAAGTTGTATGACCTAAAACTACAAACATCTTACCCCTTACATTTTACTTAGACCTTCGTAAAAGTCATATTCCTCTGATTATATGGACATCTTTGGTGGAAATACCCTTTCAATATTCAGGTACCTTTCTCCATAATCCAAACTTTTTTCTTTGGAAAATCTGAATCTCCATAAACATTCTTCATCTATTAGAAATAAAATTTTAAACTTTTGAGAGCTCTTTTGTTAGACTATGTTGCATGTTCCCTTAGGTGGCCTTGCATTTGTTTCCTACATAACAAGACAGTAAATAAAAAGATACCACTATTTGTCTTTGCGTCATATTCCCCAGTTTTCCCAACATAATATACCCCCAATATCAAGTAATTCAATTAATAGTAACATCATTAATGGAAACGACTTCCTCTACTTCTTTCATCCCTTTTCCCATATCATTCTTCAGTTTCAGAAATTCCGAAAGCACTTTTTAAAATTTTGATGTAACACCCCAACCCCTCTTGGAAAGACCCAGTGCATTACTTGTGATATTGGCATGGTTATAATGAATGAATATCCCAATGGAACTATCAGTTTAGTATTCTTAATGAAACTAGATACATAGATGTAACCAAAATAACATTGAAGAAATTTTACAAGGTACAATAGATAACAAAACTAAAAGATGCAGCCACATGTACTCAATAAATGACCTACTCATCACCACCTATTAAAGGTAAACAATGAAAGTGATGAGTTCAAATGCTCAGTAAGGGTTACAAATAGCGGAAGATTGATTAAAATAATAAGTGAATCACATTCAATCTGACATAATCAATATGGCATGGCGAATAAATGAAAAACTACTTCCATTAATAAAACGAGAATGAAACTGTATCTTTGGATTTTGTCATAGTGAAAACCTCATGGATAATAATAATAACTGATAATGAATAAAGATAATTCTTATCAATTAGATGTCATGTATCTGGCACATTAAACCATAATACTATAAAAACGGTTTAGTTCAATTGGTAGAAACCCGTCTGATGTTTCGGAAACAAACTCGAAGGGTTTGTCCCCAACGGATTTGTCTCATTAGACCTACCGATGCATCGAGGGGATATAGAGGGCCCCACCTTCAACTTCACTTCCAAATTATTATTTATAAATTGATTTAATACAACATAAATATTCCTTTTCTTTATCCGTATAGAGTAGAGTATACAAATCATCAATATTTCCATAATTTAAATAACATTCCAAATAAACATCGTATGTAAGATGGTATAAAGTTTAGAAAACAAACATATCCATGATATGAAATTATGGATATTTAATATAAATATAATTTAAAATGAAAATTAATCTCAAATGGGAAGTAGGTACACCACATAAAAATTATTAGGTGCACAATACAAAGCTAGTCACAACGAAAAGATAGTTGAGACGAAGTCCCTTACTACAATGTAATTAGTCAAATCATATGACCATAACTTAATAAAAATCAAGTGAATCATTGGATAACATTAATATAAAAAGAATAATTTTATTATATATCAAATGTCAGTAAACATAAACTACATACAAGAAATAAGTGGTGAAAAATGAAAATCTCACAGAAATGAAAGTGAGATGGGAGACACCTTACCTTATGCTCGAGTGTATTCTTCGTTTGTTTTAATGACCTGAATAATAAAATTTATCTTCATTAATTAATAACTGCAGAACCTCATATACATTTTATTGGTTTAGTATAAACTTATTACGTTCATTAATGGCCCTTTCTATTTGTTTAATAGGGTTAATTTCTTGTCTTGGAAGCATTTTCTTCCTTGGTTTTCATTGTTTGTTTACTTGTTTTCATGAATGGAACTTCATTTTAAACATGGTTAAACATCCAGAATTTTTAATATATCTTATTATTTAAATTATTGATGTATAAATGATCTTATAATGATTTTTTTTATATACCAAGATGATGATTCATTAGATAAATGATTATTACAAATATTCAGATTAACTTTTCCATTTTGTTCATAATGATCTTGTTTTGTATTATCATTTTATATTATGAGTGTGTAAGGATTACAGAACATTAATGATACTAAAAATTTCTATAATTATCTGGTTAATCCATTAAAATGATCTCATGACCAGTATTGATGAATAATGTGAAGAACGAAACTCTCTCGTCCACAAAGGATATAAATTGGAACCTCATGGACGTTGATTTCGTTTATAAAAATAAAATGGAGGGAGGAAGGATATTGATGATAGTTCTTCTATTAACATGATATAATTAAATTATATAGATGGTACTTGAGTTTATCATGGTCATTTGGATAGAGGAGGTGAGGAGATAAAAATTAAATAGAATAACATGAGAATAAAAGAAAAGTTAATAGATCCCTTTTGAAAATTCGGCACCCTAACAACGTCAGTTAAAATTTTCAAAAAATGGAATGTTGAGAACAAAATGGTATCTCACCATATTGAAATAAAAATGACAGAAATTAAATTAAATAAAATCAACCCCCAACATATGATAATGTAATTTCAAATATCTAACATAAAAGAAGTGTCGACTTAAAGAAGAGAATGAAGGATTCCCTTACCATGTAGAGTAACTCCTATATCTTGAAGGATGTGACCTTGGGGCTTAAGGACACCTTCATAGGAAACCTAGAGAAGTAAAACCACCATATAATCGAGGATCAGAGATTTCGAATGAATGAAAACTAATGGATGAGTGGGTATTTATAAAAAAAATGGATGTAATGTTTTAATAATTTCAAAGGGACACCTCATTTGTGGTTTTTTCCAAACCATGGGATCTCCCAAGGTATTTTCCCCTGGTTTTATCCATATAAGACACCTCATGTTATAAGTTACTATACAAAAGTTGAACATACTTTTATATTTAATTATTACATCATTATGATGTGAGTAAACTAATGAAAACTGAAAATTGTATTTTTTCTATTCAAGAAAAAATCATGTATTTTAAAAAAATCACAATATTTTTTTCTAATCATTATTCGTCATGTAGAATTCAAAAATTAACTCCATTACTTGAAAATAGTTTTTTATGTATTTTAAAATTAATTTTTAAATATGGTCATAGTTAATTCGGAAAATAACAATTTTAAAGGTTTAATTAGTTCTATATCACATTGAAAAATTAATTAAGATCTCTTTATCTTATTACCTTAAGAAAATAAAATATTATCATTAGTTACTATTTATAAGGGTCATATTACTATTCATTTTACTATTCAAAAGGGTATGTTACTATTCATAACAAAATGAAGTTGGTTCTATCAGACTCCAAATGACTTACTGGTCACACTATAGATGACCGTTTTTTGAAATTCATTACATAGAAGAGGAAAGTTTGTGTTTAGTGGATAGTTTGTAATTTTCAGATGTAATGTTTGGAGACAAAAAAAGACATATTGCTTCATGAAATATAGGTTGTGGATATAATGTATTGAATAGAACAACACCATAAAATTTTTGTGGTGTTATATTATTCCCTCCTTCAGAAATCTCATCCTCGAAATTTTATATATAAATTCCACCAAAAATATGTGGGTGGTTCTTCTTCATTAAATTCTATGGTTCCCTTGTTTCATCCTCCATATTCTATTTTCTCCAAATAACCATTACTATATGAGTTATTGGATTTCTCAATACCGGATCCCTTGTGTCACAAATCCTTATAGGCTTTTCACAGTATGACAAAGCAGGTTCCAGTTCTATTTCTTCATATGTGAGAACATGTGTTGGGTCTGGCATGTACTTCTTTAATAATGATATGTGGAACACATCATGAACTCTCGAGAGATTTGGTAGCATCGGTAAATGGTATGCTACATCTCTGATTCTTTCAGGAATTTCAAATGGACCGATTTACCTGAGGCATAGTTTCCCTTTCTTACCAAACCTTAAGAAACCCTTCCATAGAGATACTTTCTGAAATACATGATCCCGCACTTTTAATTCCATGTCCTTCCTCTGGTTGTCAGCATAACTCTTCTGTCTAATTTTGGATGCGTTAATTTGGGCTTATATTTTCTTTACCTTTGTCATGGTCTCTTCAATATGTTCTGGGCCTATAAGTTTCCTCTCACTAACTTCATCCCAACAAGTTGGAGTTCGACATCTATTTCCATATAAAGCATCATATGGATCCATTTGAATAATAGAATGGAAACTATTGTCAAATGAAAATTCCACCAAAGGAAATTATTGATCCCACATACCTTAGAATTCAAGAGAATATGACAATAGTAATATCTTCTAGAGTTTGAATAGTCCTTTCAGATTTTTTTTCGGTTTTGGGGTGATATGTGGTACTCATATGAAGCTCAATATTCAAACCCTTTGGGAGACTTTTCCATAATTTTGATGTAATCCAAGGATCTCGATCAGAGAAAATTGATAGAGGTTCCCCATGAAGTCTCACAACTTCATTAATATAATGTCTTTCAAGGAACTCAAGTATAAAATCCTCTATTATTTGAATGAAGTGAGCTGATTTAGTGAGAAGATCAACAATTACGCATATTTCATCATTCCTTCTAGATGTCCTCTGTAGTTCGGTGAAAAAATCCATTGTAATGTTATCCCACTTCCACATTGGAGTAGGTAGAGGTTGCATCACTCCTTTGGGATGTTGTCTCTCCAGCTTCAGATGTTGAAAAACTAGACACCTTGACATGTTGTCAGCAATTTCACGCTTCATATTATCCCACCAATAATATTCCTTCAGATCTCTATACATCTTGGTGATACCTGGGTGTATAGAGAAATTTGAGCTATGAGAATCGTCTAATAGTTCCCTTTTTGGCTCAGAAACTGATGGAATTCATATTCTGTGACCAAACACCAGAACTCCTTCTTCATACACAAAGTCGGTAAGTCTTCTATCTTTGACGACATTAATTTACTTGTGAATATTCTCATCATCAAAGTGAGGGATTTTTATTTTCTCTAATAAATATTGTTTTGAAATCATTTAAAAGAGAAAAAAATTTCTACTTCCTTAACAATTCCCATATCCATCTTTAGTAGATCCAAAAACATAGGATCTCTTTCAATCCTCATTTGAGTCTGAAGTCCATGATCATTCCAGCTTAATGCATCTGCCACCTGATTCGCCTTCCCCAGGTTGTAGTGTATTGAAAAATCATAATCTTTGTGTAACTCGAGCCATATCCTATGCCTCATGATGAGTTCTTTTTGTGTTAATATGTATTTCAAACTCTTTTGGTATGTATATATCTCACATCTGTCTCCATAGAGATTATGCCTCCATATTTTTAGAGCAAATATTACGGCATCTAACTCACGACCACGAGTTGGATTATTTTCCTCATGGGTCATCAACTGTCTTGATGCATAAGAAATAAATTTATCATTTTTCATAATGACGCAACCCAACCCATTTTTTGATGCATCCCTGTGTATCCCAAATCCATTACTTCCTGATGGATGAGTCAAAATTGGAGCATTGACCAATCTTCTTTTCAATTTTTCAAAGAATTCAGTACAGACTTTTTTACACACAAACATAACTCCTTTTCATGTGAGTTTGGTCAGAGGGTTAGAAAATTGGGTGAAATTCGGAATGAAATGTCGATAGTAACCTACTATTCCAATAAAATACGTACCTCGGTTATGTTTGTTGGCCTGGGAAATTCTTGGATTTCATTTTTCATTATAGGATCAACAAGTATTCCATCATTAGAGACAATATGGACTTGAATAGAAATTGATTGGAACTAGAATTCACTGTTTCTAAACTTCCCATATAATTTATTTCTTCTATGAGTTCTCAGAATAACCCGCAAGTGATTCTCATGGACTTCATAGCTTTTTGTGTATATGGGGATATCATCTATGAATACCACAACAAATTTATTAAGATATTCCTTGAAAAATTATTCATTATATCAATGAAAACCGATGGTGCATTTGTATTTCCAAAAGGAATCACTATAAACTCATAATGCGCATACTTGGTTCGAAATGTTATCTTCAGAATATCTTCCTTCCTCAAACTCAGTTGATGATATCCAGATCGAAGGTCAATCGTTGAATAGTATTGAGCTCCATGAAGTTGATCTAATAAATCATCAATCTGGGGTAGAGGATACTTATTCATTATTTTAATTGTATTTATTTCTCTGTAATCAATGCATAGCATCCTGGATCCATCTTTCTTCTTTACAAAAAAGACAGTGGCTCCCCATGAAGAAACACTAGGTAGAATAAATACATTGTCACCCAACTCTTCTAGTTTTTTCATCAGCTCCACTAACTCCACAGTGGCCATTCTATATGGGGTCTTTGATATAGGTATTGCACCAGAAATTATGTCAATGGAAAACTCAATTTTTAGCTCTCGACGATGTCCTGTTAAATCCTCTGAAATATATCAATGTATTCTTTCTCAATATGAACATCTTAAATTTTAATATTTCTTTCCTCTATCATAGATAATGGTTTATCTTCCTCTCCAAGTATGGAATTTAGTAGATCTACTGAGGGTGGTTCTAGATAAGAATGAGGTGGCGATGTATTCTCCCTAAAGAGAAGGGATTCTACACCATTTTATAAAATTGTAACTTCTTTCTTCTTACAATAACTCATCGTATCATAATTTCACATACAATCCATACAGAGAATTATATCAAACTCAATCATTGGTATGATGGCAAGGTTATCAACTAGTTCACATTTTGGGGTCTGGAGGGGGACTAGTGGACATGCCTTGGTGGCAATGATACATCCCCTATGAGTTTTGACTGACAACTCCTTTATGAAATTAAATTGGAAATATTTAATTTTCATAGAAAACTAGGAAGATATAAATCAATTCAATGATCCATATTCTAATAAAGTGTTGGCTATGTTAGAGGAAACAATTAAAGTACTTCCACCACATCATTAGGAAAATCAACCTCCATGATTGTAATTGAAAAATCTCTCCCTTGGTCTCTTGGCCTTTTTTGAGTCTAGTTTCCATGATGCTTAGGACAATAATTTTTGTAGTGTCCCATCTCTTAGAAACTGTAGCACTGAATATCATGGAATTGTTTCTTCCCCTTGCATTCATCAGATCGATGACCCTTTTCACTATAGTTATAGAAGACTCCCATTTCATTATATAATTTCTTGAGATGATTCTTTCCCCAATTATCACATAATTGAAATATCTTTGTTACCTTGATCTTAATTGGTAGTTATCCTTTTCCTTTGTTATCAGTGTACAACTTCTTATCATGGTTTCCTTCGCAAAGATTTGATCTAATGAATTCCCTCTCTATTTTGATGTAACTTGATACAATTTCATCATATGATGAAAATGATTGAGAAGTCAGTGCCCTCTGAAGACTTGGCATAATACCTTCAAAGAAATTATCAATCTTTTCCACCTAGTCATGTACGTATTTTACGATATACCTTGATATCCTTTTGAAGGTAGCCTCATACTCTGAAACATTGTATTCTTCCCTTTGTTTCAAGCCAATGAATTTCATATTCATTTCAGTTAGTTTCTCACGAGGGAAATATTTTTCGAAGAATATTTCGTTAAAAGTCCTTCATTCCATATCATCTATCTCTTCTTCCTCCAGGTTATTTTGAATTAGGGACCACAATTGATCAGCGTCACCCTTGAGACAATATACTGCCAATACTACCTTTTCATTTTCATTACATCTTAACACCATGAATATCTTTTCAAGGGTCTCAATCCATTAATCAGTGACCATTGGATTAGTAGTCCTGCTGAAATATGGGTGATTCTTCAGCATGAAACTATCCAACACAGGTGTAGAATGGTTATTCATTACAACATGAGTATGTTGTCCCAATACGATCATGATATGGTCTGCAACAACATTTACTATGTTGACTTGCTCAGTAGGGAGATCCTTACCTTGCCTAGGTGTATTGATTACCCTTTATCAATTAGACTCCATTTCTAAATAATAGGATACACTATATTAGTTTATGAATCTCAAACAAAAAGAACTCAACATAGATTGAAATTATATGCATAGCTAATCTTATAAACATGATTCCTCTGAGGAAAATTTTACATTAACTCCATAATAATAGATTTTAATGAAAATATGAATTATCCTAAGAATATCTCCTGAGAGAGTCATAACAAAGAGTGTTTCAAGGCTGATTTTCATGTACCAGGACACCCCGGGTCAAGCCCGAAACTCCTTGTCTGAGCATTCACTCCTAGGTACCTCTATGTTAGACCACCTCTACATGCTCGTATCCAGACAGGGATGTATTTACTAGAAGGATTCACATAATCTATTCCATACCAAAATACCAGGGCGTTCTTGCATGGTTATCCTCAAATAATACCTTAGGGATTTGTTTCATACTATAAATTTCCTACTCTAGTTTTCATGTTTTCTACTAAACTTCCTCTGATAATAACTATAACACCCTGAACCCTCTAGGATGGAGCCGGTGCATTACTGGTGATATTGGCATGCTTAGAAGGAATGAAAATCCGTATGTAACGATCAGTTTAGTATACTTGAAGAAACTAGATATATAAGTGTAATTGAAATTACTTTGAAGAAAGGATATAAGGTACAATACATAACAAAACTAAAAGGTGTAACCACATGAACTCAGTAAATGATATTCTCTTCATCACATGTTAAAGGTAAACAATGAAAGGGCTGAGCTCAAATACAAATTAATGGTTACAAATAGAAGAAGAATGAATACAATAATAAGTGAATCATAGTCAATCTAAGATAATCAATATGGCATGGTGAATAAATTAAATATTATTTCCTTTATTAAACTGAGAGTGAAACTGCATCTATAGATTTTGTCCTAGTGAAAACCTCATAGATAATAAAAATTACTGACTATGAATGAAGATAATGTTTAAAAATTTGAAATCGTGTATTTTTCACATGAAACTATACTACCATAAAAACGGTTTAGTTCTATGGGTAAAAACTCGACTTATTTTTTAAAAGAAAACTTGAAGGGTTTTTCTCCAACTGATTTGCCTCTTGAGACCAACTGATGCATCGAGGGGATATTCCAGTCCCCACCCACCACTTCATGTCTAAATAATTCTTTTAAAATTGATTCAATACAAGAAATATATTCCTTTTCAATATCCGTATATAGTATATTATACAGATTCATCAATATTTCCATAATTAAAATAACATTCCAAATAAACATTGTATGTATGATTGTATATAGTTTAGACACATCCATATCAATGACATGAGATTATGGATATTTAGCATAAATATAATTTAAAATTATAGGTGATCTAAAATGGGCAGTTGTTACACCACATAAGGATTATTAAGTGCACAATACAAAGTTAGTCACAACGAAAAGGTAGTTGTGACAAAGTCCATTACCACAATGTAATCAGTCGAATCATATGACTAGAACGTAATGAAAATCAAGTGAATCATTAAATAAAATTAATATAAATAGAATCATGTTATTATATATCAAATTGAAGTACACATGTACCAAATTTACGAAATAACTGTTGAAGAATGAAAATCTCAGACAAATGAAAGTGAGATGAGAAACCCCTTACCTTATGCTCGAGTGTGTTATTCGTTTGTTTTAATGACCTGAATAATAAAATTCAGATTCATTAATTAATAAATTTATAACGTCCATTACATGTAATTAGTTTAATAAAAAATTATTAGGTTCATTCAAGGCACTTTCTATTTGATTAATATATTCAATTTTCTTGTATTGGAAGCATTTTCTTCCTTGGTTTTCATGGTTTTTTTACTTGTTTTCATGAATGGAAGTTCATTTGAAACATGGTTAAACATAACGAATTGTTAATACAACTTATTAATAAAATTATTGTTATATAAATGATGTTATAATGGTTTAGGGTTATATAACATTATGATGATTCATTAGATAATAGTCAGTTTCAAATAATCAGATTAAGTTGTTCATAATGTAGTTGTTTTTTATTATCATTTTATATTCTGAGTGTTTAAGGATTACAGAACATTAATCAGAAGAAATGATTCAATTATTTTCTAGTTCAACCATTAAAATGGTCTCATGACAAGAAATGATGATGAATGTGATGAACTAAACTCGGTCGTCCATCAAGGTTATAAATTGGAACCTCGTGGATGTTGATTTCATTTTTAAAAATAAAAGGGAGGGAAAAAGGATATTGTTGATAGTTATTCCATTAACATGATAAAATTACACTATATAGATGATAATGGAGTTTATCATGGTCATTTTGATATAGTAGGTAAGGATAGAAAAATAATAGAGATGAACTTGAAAATAAAAGAAAAGATGAGAGATCCCTTATGAACATTCAACAACCTAAGGACATCACATAATATTTTTATAAAATATAATGATGAGAAAAAAAGGATATATAATAATATTTAAATCAATAGGAAAATAATAAGAATAAATAAAATCAATCCCCAACATATTAGAAAGTAATTTAAAATAGTTAACATAAAAGAAGTGTCGACTTAATGAAGTGAATGAAGGATTCCCTTACCGTGTAGAGTAACTACTAGATCTTGAAGGATGGAGCCTTTGAGGCATAGGGACACCATAGGAGGACTCCTAGAGAAGTAAAACCACCAGATATTTGAGTATGAGGAATTTTTAATGAATTAATACGAATGGATGAGTGGGTATTTATAGAAAAGGAGAGGTAATTTTTTAATAATTTCAAAGGGACGCATCATTAGTGGTTTTTGCAAAACCATGGGATTTCCCATGGTATTTTCCCAGGGTTTTATCTACTTGGGACACCTCATGTAATAATTCACTATAAAAAAGCTGACTATACTTTTATATTTAATTATTAAATCATTATTCTGTCATTAAACTACTGAAAACTCAAAACTGTATTTTTATTATTCATAAAAAATTCATCTATTTTAGAAAAACCACAAAAATTTACCATAACCATTTTTTTGAAGTGTAGTATTAAAAAAGGAACTAAATTTATTGAAAATTATTTTTTCTATGTATTTTTAATTGAATTTTTAAATAAAATCTTACTTAAGTAAAAAAAATACAATTTTAAAGGTATAATTAGGTCTATATCACATTGAAAAATTAATTAAGATCTCATTATCTTATTACCTTAAGAAAATAAAATATTATCATTACTTACTATTTATAATGGTCATATTACTATTAATTTTACTATTCATAAGTTTGCGTTACTATTCATCAAAAAATCAATTTGATTTTATCAAACTCCAAATGACATACTTGTCATAACTCTAGATGACTGTTTTTCGAAATTCAAAACATAGAAGTGGGAAATATATGTTTAATGGATAGCTTATAATATTATCCTATAATGTTTTGATTCACAAAAGAAATAGTGATTCATGCAATATAGGCTATGAATAAAATGTATTTTATAGAATTTTACCATAAAATGATTGAGGTGTTATATTTCCCTTCCATACCGTAATATAATAGTATATTTCCCAAAAATTGGAAAAAAAAATTGGGAGAGTTGTGCACCATTAGTTAGAGCTAAAAACCATAAATTAAATCCAACCAATATCCTCACTACATGACTTAATACTACAAATCACTTCATCCTTACTGCATGACATAAAATTTCATAGTACAATGTCCTCACTGCATGACTTAAAACTGCACAATATAATTTCTTCATATCATGGATAAATATTGTGTAATACCAATGTCCTCACTACATTACTTAAAACAAAACAATATGATATAAAAATTCCCCTTTCTGATAAATTTTAACCATTAGTCACACACAAAACTTTTATTGATATTTTTTTCCCATTAATTGCTTATGTCGGTCATAAATTGCCATATATCATTATTTAAATCCATTTCATTGGCAAAACCACCCACTGTGGTCTTGAGTCACCCAAATTTTATTTCCCCATATCTATCAATTGAAAACTTTTAAACATCAATGATATTTATTGCTTGAATATGAAACAAATGTATGTATGTGTCCATGCATATGTATCTTATATAACTGGAATGTCTTTCATAAGATGCCACAGTTTGGCTATGCAGCATATTCCCCAGTTGGCCCTGCATAACATAGCCCCTATAACGGGTTTGTCAAATAATGGTAACATCATTCTTTGAAATGACACCCCTTATGTTGAATCATGTTTTAAAATTTTTGACCATAAAAATCATGGCCCATGGTCTGAATTATTAATATTTAATGAATATTAATTAAATTCTTATCAATAGCGCCTTGTTTGGGAATTAATTTTAAAAAATTTATATTTAAAGATATTTTCCTTTAATTGATATCTCAATGTAGTCCAAAATGCATGAATCATAATTGAAAAATAATAAGATACTTGATATTCATTTGATTGAGATGCTGCAAAGGGAAGTTTAAACAAAAGATGACTCCCAGATCACTAAACATGCATTTGATATGGTTTAGGTAATATTGTGAATTAAAAAGTAAAGAGATATAATGGATGTGGGGTTGTCCATATAACCCCAGAAAAAAAAATTCAAACTATGCATACTCGGACCAATGGCCTAGGTAAAACAAATGCAGTTAGTGAAACTGAAAACATAAATGATTATATACAAAATACTTGTAATTTATGTAGAAACATTTCACAAATGAGCAACCACAAATCAGAGTATATCTCCTAGAAATTAAAAAAGGATTTCTAAGTATTTCCACATTTGTTTGAAACCCTCTTCAGCCCCATCAACATCTTGTTGATTTTTTTCTATTTGGCCAGCCCTGCTCTCTTCTGCATGATGATGTTTTTCTCTAGCATATGCAACAACTTTTTAACCATCCTTATAGACTTCTCCTAATGAGATATGAAGCAGTTCAAGCTCCCCTATAATGATATATAACTCATGATAAAGTTGTAGTTGTGGAATAGTCATTTCTATATTTTTTTGCCTCATTCCCTTCAACTTTTCATTATGATTATCCTCATCTTGGGACAAAGCTTCTTGGAACTCCTCAATATTGATTGATAATTTGGAATCTTTCAAGTCTTAAGGAATCGTTTTCTCTTGCTCCATCCTCCAGATAATATCTTTCATCGCATTAGAAATTTCACAGTATTCAAAACCACAAAATCTTATCGTGTTTAAAAGAGATGATAGTAATGGATTTCTTGAAGGGAGTTCCACAAGGGGTATCCCAAATATTATATTCTAGATATTTTTCCATGATTTTCGACAAGAAAGATGATGAGACTTCGATAGTTCTGTGTCCGATTCCGAATCACTATGATAAGGAGGATTATATTCTGGGACTAATTTACATTATGAAGTTCCTATTCTGTTAGTTCTTGAACAAAGGTTTCTCCACATTCCAATGTTGTTTGTGATGATCAAGTGGCTTCTCCCCCAAAAATATACATTGATGTTGATATCCCTCTATGGTAAATCATGAATGATGATTATGATTAGACTAAAGAGATTAAAAAGTGAATTCCATCACAAAACTAGTATGTCTAACATATCAGTAGGTCAGTAGTTTGAGAAGAATCCTCCCCAATGTTCTATGTTTCTATAATTTTGTTCTGCGTCACTGAAAGAGGTGTTCTATCTTTATTATGCTCATAATTTTCAGAGTGAATCTCAGAAAGACATGTTATCTGATGACGAACCTGAGCCCATGTCACTGCAATTGTGGGGTTGACATTAATATCAAAACATCCTTCAATTACCATTGTTGTAGAAGTTTTTTATGGAACATCATATTTCAATCAACCACGGTTATCAGGTTAATCATAAGAAGATTAAAAGGATGAATAATGTGATTTGATGTTCAGTTGATTCAATACAAGGAACACCAAATTCTTCAAAATCAATATATATATTAACATGTTCTAATAGTTCATTAAATTACATGCCACGTTTTAACATTTCATCCAATAATAGCTTAGATCCCAGGTTAGTCTCTCTCATGGGAGTACTTCGCGTGTTTTCTTCATAACCATCCTTCAGAAACCTTTGACCTGGAGTAGTTTCTTCTGCAACAATTGTGGGGTCAATTTTAGTTGTTCCCAGATGTTCTAGTGTCAGTGATGAACTTAAATATATCATAGAATAAAAGTTATATATTATTGTATTTGATCCTTTATGAATTATTATTGATTTACCAGAAGCTTCTTCTTATCTAATAGTAGAAATTATAGCAGTGTTGGGAACATATGTTGGTTATTATGGCTTGAATTCCTCTTAAAGAACCATTGTATTTTCATAAATTCGTTTCTTCCCAGTAGCACCTTCTACTGCTCCTTAAATCTTATCTGAAATTTCTTTCAATGATGAAACAAAAGATTCACATGTAATCTTAAAATGACTAAACACGTTTTTTATAAATATAAAATAATATTCCTGATTATCATGGAGACTTACCACTGCTATTAAAGTGATTAAACAAAGTCAACCTTATTTGGTGATTTTTCTTTTCGCCTTTTTGGGAGGGCTTCCATCATCATATATAAATATAGTTATTGGTAATTCTTTTACCCTTCTATTTCCTTCTCCATGTCCTGTTGGCCCAAATATTTTTCTCCCAATTCATGGGGTGGCACGATACTTCCATGAACAGTGCCCCCCATCCTATAATATGGTGAAGGAACCTCAGTTGTTATTTCCTTTACCCAACTCTAACTTATGATGATATGTCTCTTAAGTAACAATGTTTGGCCTAAATTTAATATTTCAAAATTGAATAGAATGTCATTGAAAAGAAAACTTACATCCTTTGGATCTACAATGTGACGACACTCCTCATCTAATGTTGGATTGATCTCTTCGATGGAACCATGATCTATCATTTCTTTTACCCACTTTGTTGAATAAATTGATTCATCAATGGTGTATATGATAATTTCCATCTCTTGAATATAGGCCCCCTTCTCATTGGAATTATCCTTAAAATGATTGTCATAAGAATCCCATAAATCCCCTAATCTTGGAATATGCAGTCCTTCGCATATATCTATCCACATGGTTTCAGAAATACAATAAGAATTTAGCCATGTTCGAATAGCCTCTGGGAAGATATATTCCAAATGTATATCTAAGGGTTTTGAAGAGGATCCTACAACCTTGGACTTCAGTTTCTTCCAAGCACTCACAGTCACAGATGAATTATTATAAAATGGAACATGCCTCTATTCAGAATGATGGTGTGTTGATCACCCTGATACAACTTCAATAGTGATTGATGGAGTGACACTATTAATTCGGAAATGGGGGTTATGTCTGGAACAAGGCTTCTTCGATGAATTTGTGGAAATTTCACCTCCACTACATGATCTTGCAATTCATCCACTAATGATGAAGATTTATCTTCCACATGACGAGGTTCCTTCCTACTAATTCTCTTAATCCCTAATCAAGGTATGACTTGATTTTATACCCTATCAGGGTGATATGAAAACTTGATTACAGAATACTAGATGTTCAATCATCTTTCTACGCTAGCGACAAGGAAATTAAATACTTCCTTTGTCTTCTCTATAGATGTCAACAACCATTGTTGTCGATAATACATTGGGTTTAGCTCTAAAATGACATGAATAGAAGGGAATATAGTATTCTATTGTAGAAATTTTAATTGACACACAAATATATAAGAATCAAGAGCCTTACATATAATTTATCTATCAGTTATGGTAGCCAACATGCCATCTCTGCAAGCTAGCATATATTCCCACAATTCCAAACTTGCAGTGCCATCATCAACGAATGACCTTGTAGGAAGACTCCAATAATAAATTAAATGGAATTACTTATGCATACTCATTCTTTACATGATTTCATAAGCATTCATGGATAAGGGTGAAATAATAGAAAAGGTCTATACATACGGTCGAAAAGAACATCCAAAAACATGTACTATACTTTGTATAATATATGTTCTAATGTGAGTAGAAATCCATCCCAATAAAACATATAATGGTCCCACTATTATAAAGGGAGGCAACTATTTGTAAATATGAAGAAAAATCTTATAAATCTATGAAAAAATAGTAGTATCCAACTCTACTATCATTTTCCCTTCCATCTTAGCAGAAATAACAATGGTTCCCGGCCTCACGCATCCTTTGGATTCTCTGACTGGTAATAAATACACACTGAACCACATGGCCATGAATCCTGTGAGACGTGTCATTGTAGGAATTTTTTGGTTGATTTCATATCCCCATTTATCAAATTCTACATTCTAAAATATTTTTCCAAGAGGTGTTTGGAGTGCCTCCCTTCTCTTCCCTTGGGAAACAAGTCGTATTACTGTAAGTAGGACCCTTATACTTCTTCTTTAACAAAAACATTTCAATCCATTCAACCAGATGATTATCGCCCCTGGTGTGAGTTTTCACGGTGATTGAATTATTGAGTTTGTTAAATATTTTCATCAACTAACGAACCAAATATGGTGTCCTCTTTGGGTCATTCTATGCCACCTTGGAAGGAATAAACTCATCGTACATGTATCCAAATATTGGAGCTCCAGAAATAATTAAGACATATAACAAGTGGATACATACCTCTCCATGTGATAAATTGATTAAATTAGATCCTAGGCACCATCAACTTTATAATTATGGGACACAATAATCTTTCTTATTCAAGTCGGTTTTCCCTACCCACATAGCCTCATAAATCTAGATGATTCTCAAATCATCTGAAAAATTTTCACTTGTCTTTTGCACCCAGTATGCCCACATCCTATGTTGTTTTAAACCTCTTCCTAGTTGAAATTCCCATGTTTTCTAGACCAAACGGGAAATGATTAATAATATGAGCATTCTATACCATCCGAAAATCATCAAAAGAGCTCCCAATTGAAGCATTAGATGATGAAAAGTGGGTATAATCCTAAAACTAGGAATGTGTGACATAGTTATTTGGATCTTGAATGTTTGAATCCTCCAAATGTCTATAGCTATACAAAAGCATATTGGTGCTTCAAGGAATGTTGAAATGATACTTCATCAAATATTTTTCATTTTATGGAATGGTGGTTTCACAAATGTCAAAATAATCATGACCAACAACATTCATAATGCCTTCAATACACTTTCTAGAGAGCTCATCATCATTTCCAA
The DNA here is from genome assembly GCA_963277665.1 of Viscum album. Lineage (NCBI taxonomy): Eukaryota > Viridiplantae > Streptophyta > Magnoliopsida > Santalales > Viscaceae > Viscum > Viscum album. The sequence goes on along the minus strand of OY728133.1, from coordinate 141,954,556 downwards.
TTCTTTTTGGTTTCATTGAACCTACTAAAAGATTGACATAATATTTTAAAAGTAAGTTCGTTTTTGGTGTTTTAAAAAAAAATGGAAATGGAATTAATACATGGATGTATAATATATGGGTCTCATGTATAATTCGACACGCACGTACGAAGTCCCACATATTGCGCATAGCTGAAAAACACAAAGAATAAGAACGATGAAACTGAAACGCCTAAATAAAAGATGACTTGCTCGCTGAGAGCTGAAAATTCATAAGTTTCATGTTTATTCGCGAAACTGAAGCCATTATCTATTTTAAATGCATGTCACCCTTTGCACCAGAAATATTATGCATTACAAACATGCATTCCTAGGTCCACTAGAGAACCAATACTTGGGTACCCCGATGCACTTTTCATTATCCTTCATTTCATTACCTCAGTATCAGATCATCCTTTTATTTCAGATCCAATTCAGAGGGGGGATTTTGATGACATTTTTTCCATCAAAGAGATTAAATAGAATGAGAAAGGGAATCAATTAGATAAAAAAGAGGGAATACATAATTAAATTTCCATCAATTTCAAAGGAACAATTTTTTTTCCAAATTATATTAGCCAAAATATGTCATCATGCAACCTACTTGCATGCTACTATATGCTCCACATCCCACATGCATGTCACCATACTGGAGACGAACAAAAGTATAATTTTTTCTATATCCTAAATGTGATTCACTAGTCTAGCCAATACATCGACTGTGTACATGGTAATTGTGGGACCCTAATATAACATGCAAGTCACTTTTGTGACCAAAATTATTTTGAAAATGTTCACTTAATTTCCTATAAATAGACCCTTGGGCCCCCATTTTTACGGATAAAGTTCCTTGAAGCCTAATTGATTCCATGTTCTCCCTAATACTTCCCTTCAGTATTCTAATGATTCGATGGTATTTCTTCAACACCTTGAGTGGAAGATTTATATATGGATCATTGGACTTAAGTCCATTAAGTGTCTGAAATCCGTAACACTTACGCTCTAAAGTTCTTATCCTCTCGATGCCAGAAAAACTTGTGTACCGCTCATTCCTCTAACCGGAACATGAGTTCCCCACTTCTTGGAGAACCTGTGAATACTCTTGATGGCCTATGAAAGGACTCATCGAAGTATTACCATACTGGTTGATTGTTTCATAAGTGAACATTAGGTTACCCAAGCCTACTTGCTCCCCCTTACTTGCACAACCTTACATAATTTCACACCTATACATGTTAACCCTACTGTACATGGGCTCCCCTCCCTACTTTACATACATTATTCATGCTCTTGAGACAATAAGGCATCAAACCATCCTCACTGCCATTCAGGGAAAGGCTTCATATTCATTTGATCCCTTGACTAAAAGATATTTTTTTGAGAACTCTACTAAAACCACCATAATTATCAATCCATTGGGGAAGACACATCAGCGTGTCTCCTATTTTGGATTATCTATCCATAGTTAATGTTTTTTCATATTTGTATCACAATGGGGTAAGGATTCATAGAGTATTTGTGGGTTTGTACATCCACAGTCACATGAACCATTCTACCAGATATAGTGTTGGGATGCTCCCGGTTTGGAGATGGGTTGGGTCTCAACCTTTCCATTCTTGAAGAGATGACCCAGAACCTCAGGTCTGTATTAGGGGAAGATAAGATTCATACCTGCATTTCCTTTTAGAAATAAAAGAGAAGTATACTTTCTCAACCACAATCAATTTTAGGGTACCCATCTTTGCTTAAGCCCCTAAATATTCTTGTAGGAGATGGAATTATCACTCCTCCTCTCTTATTTAGTGCCAATGTCCAAAGGGGAGATGGGCACAAGGACTCTTGTTACCTTATACATCTCTCAATGTGATTTGTCGTAGTTGGAAGACATCATGGTGTGATCCCCTAACCTACATCCATTCCTCCTTATATTAGGCCATTGTCCTATGTAAATAGAACAGAGTGAAGGCTCGTCACCTCGACCTCTTCCATAGTCACCTCGACCTCATCCAACCTCACGACCATAGGTTTCCCCTCTACATCCATTATAGGGGGAAAAATTTAAAGTGTGAATGCTTTTGTAAAATATTTGACGTCCTATTGTTTCCCGCACCGAGCATGACTCACGTGAGATTATATATTTTTCATGGACATAACAATATCACAATCACATGAACTACGAGAACAGTAATTCATATTCAATCCATGAAACATAGGAAGCCTTTTCAGGGCCTGATCTCACTGGACATCCTCTTCAAAAATCCAACCTAAATTCCTTTAATATTGAAATCCACCTTAAGAATAATCCCCAAATTAAACCCCAAATCATCAAGCCATTAGTTTCAAAAAGTAATCCCAAACTCTTCTCTCTCATGGATTATACTCTCTAATGAGACTAATCAAACTACGTGGGGTTTTATTCTAATTCATATAGGATACATAAGAAGACTTCTTGATGATAAAACCCAAAACATAAAATCCATTTTTTTATCCTTTGCACATATTCCCAACATTTTCTAATCTTACTTGGAAACTCATATCTTTTCTATGTTCGTTGGGTGGCTTCAGCATAAGTCCCAAATTATATTTTGACCAAGATCCTTCTGCATAGTGCTCCTTATCACATGACCATAACAGGTATGATATTTCCTATTAAGCGGCACCAAACTATGATCGTTCTGATTCCTTTCACAAGGAAACATGCGTAGCTCATTTTATGGGAATGATTCCAAGATAAAAACAAACCATCGTCTCCCTCGAAGACAATATATTCCAGAGTTCCCTACTGAGTGGCATAAAAACTAGTATCATCACAATGATGATTTAAAGAATCTATAAGTTGAATATTAGAGGATACCATTAATGGAAAACCTCTAATACATATGGATATTTCCATCAATGAATATACTTTAATACATACTGATGATTCTAAATTTTACACATGTTGATAAGTGATTGTAAATTCTAAGGGATACTTATGATATACTTGGTGAATTAATAAGGATTCTAGAAAATATCTTAAATATACAAATAGTGTCATGGAGTAGACAATAATTCCACCCAAAAGGGTTTGATGAGTCTGACCACTCATCCTCTTGACCAATACACGTCCTTAATTATCTTAATGTTCAAACATAACGAACACATATATTTAGAAAGGAAGTCCCATTTGAATAAATAAATATTGGAAGTTTTTTGTTCCATAAATAAATCTATTGGAAACCACATAGAAATAGCGATTTATAAAACTAAAACACATGTTTCCTGGAACTACGAAACATCTGTATATATGGAACTTTAATATATTTCAGTATTCGTAAATAATTTAATATTTTCAGAAAAATCCCAAAAATTCACCCAAACCATTTTTAGTTTTATATAATTCAAAAATGATATATTTTTTTAAAATTAGTTTTCTAAAGATTTTTTTTAATTATTAAATAAAATCATACTTTATTAAAAAATAATCAATTTTAAAACTGCAACACATTATATTTCACATTGAAAAATTAATCATGTATCTATTATATGAAATCATTTAGAAAATAAATTTATAATATAATTTACTATTAATATGATTCATATCTATATATTTATATTACCATTCACATGTGTCTATTACTGATCACAAATAATCATGTTGGATTCATCAGAATCCAAAAAACATACAGATCACAATTGTAGATGAAAATTTATCGAAATTAAAAACATAGATGTGGATAAATAATGTTTTAACGGCTAATTTATTAATATATCCTTAAAAATATGTTTTGTTTCATATATTATTATTAATTCATGCAATTAATTTGTTTGTAAACATTTGGGTGGTTACATTCTACATACATTATAGAAATTTCATTCTCTCGTTTTTTCATTATTTATTTTATAATTAAACAAGTGAGGGTTCTTTTCTACCAAAGAACTTTTATTCTCCCTTGATGCTTCCTCAACCACGTGGTTTCTCTATAAAACAATCACCTTCTGTATTACCTTATTCTAAACTACATGTTCCCTTCACTGAAGAGTCTAAACAGGTTTCTCTTTATAAGAAATGTTCCCTTCTTTCAGAACTACTTCTGAGATCATTCCATCAGATGAATTTGATACAAACATTGACAACATCAAATCATGAAAAACATTATGTTCCTAAGATAATATCAAAGGAAAAGATACATAGTAGGTGACTATTCCAATATTATCTCAGATTTCATAAGGACCAATGAACAAGGGACATAGATTTCCTTTCTTAACAAAAACGCAGATACTTTCCCATTGTGAGATTCTAAAAAAACATGATCACTTACATCAATAGAGAAGCATTTCCCCATGTTGTCTGCATAACATCTCTTCCTTCTTTTAGCTATACCCCTGTGTGACTAGATCATCTTCACATTCCCACCCACACCCTCTACTAATTTTGGTCTTATTAATATCCTATCATTGACATCATCCATACAATTTAGAGTTACACCATACTTCCCATACAATTATGCAAAAGGTTCCATCTGTATTCTGGAATAAAATTTATTATTATAAGAAAAATCAACAAAAATTATGATGATCTCAACCTCCATGATAGTCCACTGAACAAGATCTAATAATATCCCCCAGATTCTAAGGCGTTATTTTTGACTACCCATCTATTTGAGGATGAAAATCTCTACAAAAATTTAATTATATTGTAATATTTTTTTGAAGGCCCTTCCAAAAATTATATATGAACATGGGATCCCAGTGAGATACCATGGAAAGTGGCACTATGTTTAACCTAACAATCAAATTGAGGTATCGTTGAGATAGCTGATCCAATGACATTGTATCTCAAATATGAAGGAAATGTGAATATTTTGTCCAATGGTCAATAATAACTCAGGTTGCTTTGATACATTGAGAAGTATTTCTTTTTCTCACAATGAATTCCATGGTTATATTTTCCCATTTCTACTTTATTTTTATTAAAGGTTGAAGAATCCTCTTTGTTAATTGTCGCTCTTATTTAAAAAATTGAAATATAAAACACCCATAGTAAAATGTACATTATCAATTTTCATTACATCCCACCAATAATGCTCTCAAAGATCTATGTACATAATTATGCTGCCAAGATGAACTGAAAATGGAGAACTATGAGCTTTTGAAAATATTTATTTCTATAGATAAGAATGGAAAGGAACACAAATCCATTTTCCATATCACAAATCACTGTCTTTATCAATGAAAAATTATAGAATCATACCATTATAACCAATTATACCTATTTTTATAGCTCATAGTATTCCTTCTGCACTTTCTTAATTCATTCTGACAACGATGACTTCACTAAAACATTAAACCAAATAGATATATTTTTGGTACCAATAGCATCTAAACAAAAATTCATCAATTCATTAATCGTGGGGTCAGGTTTTATATTAATAATTGTTAATGATACATGATGTTTTTGAGTAGAGGCATCTACCACTATTTTTTTACAAGATTGTGATTATTATGAAATCATATTCTTTTATCAATTAAATCTATCTTCTCTTACACTTGTTTAAAAACATCTGAGTGAATATATACATTATAAATTTATGTTTTGTATATATTTTACATTTGGATCCATATAAATTTTTCCTCAATGTTTTAAAATAATAAACAATCGTTTTCAATTCTAAATCATAGGTGCGATAATTTAACTCATGAGGATTTAGTTTTATTGAAGCATAAGAACATACCTAATCATTATTAATCATAAAAAAACCATGTTCATTCAATTAATAATCAATATATATGAAAGAATAACTCTTCTTATGAAGAATATCCAAGACTACATCATTCACCTATCTCTTCTTCAGTTCATGAAATAAAACATAACATTCTTCTATCAAGAACATTTAACATATTTTCATGATAACATAGTTAGTAGGCTTGATAACTGTGTAAATTGTTTCAAAAAAACATCAGTAATAACATGTAATCCAACAAAATTACTAATTTCGGTAAACTTTTTCGGTATTGGACATTCTCAATAACTTTTTATCACAGGATCAACAGTTATTTCTTCCATCATTACAATTATCCTATGAAAATAAATATGATAGAACCAAAAGTAACACTTGATGAATTTTCAATACAATTAATTTTCCTTTAATGTTTACAATAGAAACCTTTAGGTGTTTTTCATGATCCTCTTTCTCATAAAAATTACAATGATGACCTCAAAAAACAAAACCATAGTCTTATCCAAGAATTAATGAAATATTATATTCAAATGATCTAGGAATACAATATGTTAATTAATTAACCCAAATTGAAAAAAATTCATATTGCCCAAATATAACACAAAAAAGATGTTACTGAATTCATCATCTTCCTTCATCTCATGGTATATGTATCTCATGTCAATCATGGGAAAATAATGAAATCCCTAGAGCTAATTAAATAATTCTTCGTTATTAGGAAAAGGATCCTTTTTCTAGTAGTTATATTATTAAAGGCTCTATAATAAAAAACAAAGTATATTTAAACTATGATTTTATTATACAAACAAAACCAGATCACCATATGGTAATTGTTACATCCCGACCCAACTCACCTCTATGATGGTGGCCAGACCAGTTAGTCAGATGACCACAAGCGCATCCCCCTAAATACAAAAGGATTTGACTAGTAGTGAGGGCCTTTTGAACATGTACATGGGGGATAATATTCCATAATTGGTAATAGACAATATACAGTGGAAGTAAACAATAATAAATAATAAAAGAAGGAATCATATAAATGAATAAACTATAACCGAAGTAATATGAATAATCAAATTGAATAATAATCGTGTGGGAAAGCTGATAAATAAAACCAGATACAAAATGTTGTCTTTCTATGATGTATTTACTAAAGTAAATATTTGAAAAATATGAATACAAGAATTCTATCAAATGAAATGGAAAGGCAGAAAGTGTGAAAAAGGCATAATGAGAAAGGCTCGGTTCTCTTCCCCTGGTCTCCATCCTATGAAGAAAGAAATAATCAAGCATCTGATGCATCACACAACCCTTTGTCAATACCTACAATCATATAGTATAATCGAATATCAATAATGCCCAAGTAAGGAATCAGATAAAGTCCTAGTATGTTGGCACCCCCATTTCCTAAACCATTCCATTTCATGCCATAATAAAACACAATGTTTCCATATATAAGAAATATATATAATTAATTAAGTAGAGAAAATAAAATAACTAGTCCCATGTTCACAATGGAACCTATCCTTAATCATCTGCTTCGGCTTAAGTCGGGAGTCTGATGGAAATATTGTAATAAGAAGAATTAACATATGAAGATGTATATACCTTGAAATGCAAGGTAAGGCAAGGAATAGGTACACCCCCAAGCACGTGCATTAACATGGGGTCAAGATCATGTGTCAACTAGATGTGTTCCAATATACCAGAAAAATATCCCAAATCTCATGAAATTTAAAGCAGTATTAGCCTAAACATTTAGTGTATCATTATTAATGTTCATGCTGAGAGGTGGATTCTGACCCCATTTTGAATGTATTTATATAGAAAAACATTCAGATTATCCAATACCACCAAGCCCATCCAAGGTAATTTTTTGATAAACAAAATATAACTAAAGGCATGACAATACCAAGAGTCCCTTCTGATATCGCAAAAAGGGTTCAACCATCATCTGAGGTGGGATTAGTAAAATTTCCAATGAATATATCCTTTATGGGCCCTTTTTGAACTAGTGTCACTCATATTTATTACAAAGCCCGAGGATGTCTCCATCTGTCAAGGACAAAGACACCGCCTGCTGACGCGTAGTGGTAAACAGTCCAGAATAGAGGGTTTAAGAATAGCCCTAAGTACAGTACCCACCTTATTTTTGTGTCATGGATTTAATTAAAATATCATTAAAACAAATATTGAAAATCATTCATAAGTAATTTTTGTTTGAAATCTAAATAGATACACCCTTGCAACACAATATATTAATTTAATATTGTAGTGTAAAAACATAATAAGGAAAGATACCATATCAGTATAAGAAGATGAATCAAAATTAAATTAAATTAATAATTTATCACAATCCTCTACCAAAGATACAACAACTCATAGTTTATAATTAATCTAAATTAATTAATTCAATTAAAAACAACCAAAAGGGGGTTGTGTAACACATGTTGTTAAGTAAATTAAATTCTTAGGCAAATGGATGTTATAACAACCACATTGGCCCATCCAAAGGGGTGTCTGACCATGTTGAAACAATTTAAACAATTTAATCTATGATAATTAAAAATGAAAAATGATAAGAGAAACAATTAAATTGAAAATATTGGATGAATATACCCAATGTTGGTAGGCACTGACGAACGACACAATCATGAATTTTTATAAATCGCAATGAAATATATGGAAAGAGTGTAAACACCCAACCTTATGGTCTTATATAATCTTATTATCCATGGTAGCATTTAATTTTACCTAAAACTGATGAAAATTTACTATTTTAGAGAACGCCCAAAATATGGTAAAATATTCCCATAGAAGATCACGATATAGATTTTGAATGAGATCACGTGTTTTATTATTCATTGGATATGACTTACTAATATGTTTATACCTCACATGATAGCGAAGAAAACATATGAAAAATGGTGGCCAGACAATATTCCAACGGCTAATGAAGTTGTTGTGCCCCACCGAGGGAGGGGGTGGCCACACACTAGAGAGGAGAGGAGATGAGTACAGGAAATAAAAGATATAAATAAAATAGGAAAAGAAATAAAGAATAAAATATTAAGAGAAAAAGGAAAAAAAATAAATAAAAATAAAAAAGTGGCAGGAAAAAAGAAAAAGAAATGAAAATAATAAAAATTGTTTGATCCTTTTGTAATTATGTTTCTAATCTTCCCATTTCTTCTTGTAATATTATTATTTATTTTTATTACTTTTCCATCTATTTTAATGTATTCTAAAATACATTTAATCATGTTTATTTACTTTTAACTCGAACGTTTCACTAGGGGGTGAGGTTTAAAAATTAACGAAAAGCCCGCACAGTTTGCTAATTAATTTTATCCGCTACCTGGTACTTGCAACAGGGTGCGTACGCATGCGCACTAGGCCGTTTTAATGATTGGGATTAAAGACATAAATTTTCTGCTCTATTATTAAATTCTATACATTAATATCATTTATTTGGGTAATTAATATTGTTTTATATAACTCCAAAATAAATAAATATCCATCCATATTTATATCCAGGTGTTATAGACACACACACACAAATCTTTATATACAATTATATACACTCTCACATGTATATATTATTATATATTTATTTTATCTCTTATATATATATACATCATATAAAAATATATAAATGTTTTTGTACTAATATAATAATATTAACAATAATTAAAATAATTATTATTTAATTCGACACATCAATGACACTATAAATATTTTAATAATTATAACGATTAAAAAAATGATAGAAATTGTTAAATTAATAATGTTTGAACATTTTTATTTAATTCGAACAATTATTAATACAACAATTATTACATTTCTCACTTATTATTTACACCTCGACACAATTAATTAATTATGGAATTGCATTTTCATTTTTGTTTTAAAAAAATAAATATATTATTAAGAAAATTATTAATATTATATCCAACGTTCCTGACATGAAAAAAGTCTCATATTTCTCATTTAATGCACCATTTGTGAAAAAATATTAATTTATTTTTAAAAAATAAAAATAATAAATTATTAACAATATGATGGTATTGTCATGTGTATGGGTACTAAACACTCGAATTGTATCAAAGGTATACCCTTCTTATAGTATACCAGACATTTCAGACCTAATGGGTGTCTCATATTTCTCATAAAATGCACCAATCTTGAATTTTTTTTAAAAACACCCGTTCATTTGAGTAAATTAAATATTTCATTTTTATTCTATCATTGTCATGGATATACGGGTCTCGGCACCCTGTGCCAACTCCCTGTCTAACTCTGAAAATATTTCATAGAATATTTCAATTTTCTATGGAATAATATTAACACTCATTTAATTTATTTCCATTTTAATTTTAATTTATATAATTTAACCAAATATATTTAAAAGATACATCATAGTGTAAACTATCCTAAAAATATTTCTACGCATTTTCATCTGATTCAAAACACATGATGTTACAACCTTCCCACATTAGAACATTTATTCCATTATAACCCTTCAGGAAAAATGTAACTCTTACCCAATCTACAGGGTCATGATGTCTCATACAAAAGGTCGTGTGGCATATCTAAAATCCCAACACACGTTCATACATTGGTTATACACTTGACAACTAAGATATTATGATCTGAGAAAACACTATTTTTTATCTAAAACACTGAGACAATGCCTACTAAAAGACGTTTAGCTAGATACACGACCATGTAATTATCTCATTAAATTCTAGAAATGTTACTTCATAAATTAGGTTTTAATGCTAGAAAGTGGAAAAAATTTGAGTCAAGACACCTTCCACAACATAATTTCCTACAAGACACGCCCTTAAGCATTCTAGCAATGCTTCTTTTGTGGTTTCTGAAACTGATAAAATGGCTATTTCACATTGATATAAAAGCCTGTGTCAATCCATCTTTTCATGAATCACTCTTACAAATCCAAACCACACTTCTCTCATATGACAATGTGCTAGAAAAAGTTCCATCACAGACTGATTCATTTAAAAAGAGAGAGAACTATTCAGGCCACTCTGGATGACCATTTAAGAAGTTGTTTGGCTTAGATGGTTGGCTTTTAATAAACTGAAAAATGATAAATTCTAAAAAGGTATCTCATATTCACCATGAACATGTCCATAGAAATTCATACATGTCTTCTGGTGGCCATCCTTGATTTAGGTATCATCGAGCCTAATAACTATTATAGGCTAACCTTGAATTGGCATGACATTAGTATAATTTACTTTCTTAAAGTAGTATATACACCATGATTATGAGTGAGGCATTGGTATAAGGAAAATATGTCCTAACATGTTGTTGACTAAATCCATTACAACATTTTCCTGGTGGTCGCGTCATCAGAAACATCTTGTGAAATATAGTTTGTCTAATAAATTCCTACATGGAAATCAGAGGGTCACTCAAGACTAACAAAATATTTCAATATGAATGATGTGTCAACATGAAACACAAAGAAATCCACCCTATACAAGCCCAAACACTATTAATGAATTATCGTGGGGTAAGAAAAATGCTCGCATAGTTCATCAAGGAAAATATCAAGATATTGGACATTCTCTTCACATAAGGAAGAGTTCACTGTGATGATCTTGAGATTACCAGAAATAAAATGTTTAAACAATTGGAATAAAATCCTAGACAAACAGGATGGTGGTTCAAAACACCCGAGTATTGGGATGTTAACCTAAGCATTGGGACTAACTGGATTCATTTAACACATATGTCACTATACTACAAAGATGGACAATATCATATTTAACAGTGAAAGGAATGATGATTTCACTAAACTCAGCTGGTTCTTCACAATGATAAGAACTCTAAGACATCGGGAATGTTAATGCATACTATCCCGAGGTGATACATAAGCAAAATGACTTTTTACACAGAGGATGATGTAATGAATCATCCGTCACTATGGAGAATTGAGGGTCAAATGACTTAAGAAGAAACTCACATTCCTAATGCATTCTAAACCTGATGGAAATGAGCATTACTCAATGATCAACCCTAAAAGAATTTCACGGAAAACATGACCACCCATCTGAATAGGGGTGTCATATTATGAAAAGGGGTCTGACTAGGGACAATGAAAAATGAATGGTTCTATTCTAAAGCAAATCAACGTGAAACTCAGATAAACCTTATATCAGGGTCTAAAACAAATTACATTGCTAAAGGTTCCATATCCATGTTGTTTATATTTATTATCATCTAATCATAAATCATTAAATGATTTAATCAAAACAACAAGTACATTTTTTAAAAAAACACAAGGTACTTGATCTTAACAAAATCCTTATGGGATAAACAAGAATTTTTTGTAAAAAAATTTTTTAAAACATTTTACATCAATTAAAAAGTCATCATAAATTAGGCAATCAATCACATAAATTACATTTAAAAAAATAAGGCAACCTACAAGGGTACTAATAAAATGACCTGGGTTTATTATGAAGTAAACCAAAATTATATTTTTAATTATTTAGTGTTAAAACACCCATACAAGGAGGTGTCATTATGAACATGAACCAACTGGACTTCCTGGTCCTAGTTGTTCCTTTAGGTAGTTAAACAATTCATTTGAAATTATAACTTGACCAAACACATATCTTCATATATATATGGGAGTATATATAACTAAAAAGAAACAATACCCTTTATATTATTTGGACCTTTCCTCTCTTTTAAATGAACCCAATAAATTTTATAAAAAAACAATTACATAACAATCTAGCATGGAAATCACTAAAAGAAGCTAAAAATGAGCGATATGTTGTAATCACATATGAATAAAATTTTAATCCTAGATGCATGCTAATAGGAATGGAAGAATGATACAAGGAAAAAATTATTATTTTGCAGGCAACATGGAAACAAGACATAACACTAAATATATCACTGAAACATGGTATCTATTAGAGATGATAAAAAATTAAAAGATATGGCATACATTCAAAGAAAACATTTTGAATCAATATGTGGCATAAAATGAAAATACATGGAATGGAACTATGCATGGAATGCAGATTACTGTGTTCCTATTGTGATACATGTTATGCTTCACCCATACCGTAACAAGACATGGGTAAAATACTATAAGCATCATAAATCATATGATGCGAAAATTACACCTATCAATCACGGTGAAATCATATAAAATATAATTTGAAAAAGCATAAACATAAATTCTTAGCCCTGGCCACATGGTCATTTCTCGTATGCGGGGTGATCAGTCCCAAGCAAGACTATTAATCCAGAACTGACACTTTCCAAGAATCATTTCTACAAACCGAAAATAGTAAGGAAATGGAAAATTATTCTTCTGATACCACTTTGTAACATCCCTACCTGGATCACCTCGAAGATTATGGCTAGACCGGTGGATTACATGACCTCAAGCACATATCCTTGAATACCGGAGGATGCTGGCTAGAAATGACGGCCTTTGTAATGAGTTTGTGGGGGAGACTATTCCCTTATAGGTAACAGGTAACACAAAACATATGTAATGAAATATTAATTATATAAAGTCGATGCACATAAATGAATAAACTAAAGCATAAACAATTTGAGTAATCCAATTGAATAAAAATCAGGTGTTAATACTGATATATAAAACTAGATATAAAATGATGTCATGATAAAATGCCTATACAAAAGTAATGGATTGAAAAATAAGAATACAAGAATCCTATCAATTGAAATGAAAAGACACAAAGTGTGAAAAGGGTATCAAAAGAATGGATCAGTCCTCTGCCCCCAGTCATCATCCTATGAATCAATAAATAATCATGCATTGAAAGAATCCATCATCCTTTGTCAATATCTGTATGCATATAATCTACTCATGAGTCAACGATGCAGACTAGGGTGTGAGATAAAATCCCAGTAGTTTGGTACACATGGTTTCTAAACCATTCCATTTTTTGCATTAATAAAACACAGTGTTTCATTATATAATAAATGCATCTAATTAATTATGGATAACAAAATAAAAAAATTGGCATGTGTTCCCAATAGAACCCATCCTTAATCACCTTCTTTCGCCTAAGCAGAGAGTCTGAAGCAAGTACCTATAATATAAATAATGAACATATGAGGATGTATATTCCTGAAAATAAATGGTAATGCATAGATTAGGTACACCTGCAATCTTGTTCATTAACATGGGGTTGATAACATGTGTGTAATAGGTGAGTTACAACATACAAGAACAATATCCCAATTATCTAGAGATTTAAAGTGGAATTAGCATAGACCATTACGGAATCATTATTAATGTTGAAGTTGAGAGTAGGAGTCTATGCATGTCCCGAATGTATCACTACGGAATAAACATCATATTATCCAATCCCACCAGGTCTGTCCAAGTAAATATTTTGAAATAACAAGTATCGCTCGAGGCAAGGCTTTACCATGAGTCCATTCCGATCTCACGAAAAGGAGTCAAGAATCATTCAAGTCTGGAATTTCCACATTGCTAATGGAACTGTCCTTGATGGACCCTTTTGGAATCGATGTCACTCATAAGTATTATAAATAGTGTGGAAGTCTCGGTCTGGAAAGGCCAAAGACACAACCCACCAAATTATAGTGCTAACCTATCTAGAATGGATGGTCAATGTGTGGAACATAATATGTGACCCACCTTATTTCCCCAATATAAATTTAATTAATATTTTAAAGTAGTAGAAATTACCTATCATTAAAATGTAAATTCAATTTGAAATATAAAGAGATACATCCTTGGAACATAAGATATTAATTTAATATTTGTTTGTGAAAACTTAACAGTGTAAGATAAAATATCTACACAAGTTGATAAATGTTAATTTAAATAAATGAACAATTCAGATCAAACAATTTCCAAATATCCAACCATTCAAGCTTCATAATTAATATAAATTAATTTAATTAATTAAACACAAAAATGGGGTTGTGAATCACATGCAGTTAAATAAATTAAATAACTGGGCTAATAGAACATATATCAACCATGTAGGCACCCCTAATTGGTTTCTAACCATGTAAAAAAATTTAACGATTTAAATTATGATAATTAGTACTGTAAAAATTATAAGGAACAATTAAATTGAATAGATTAGGAGAATTTGCTCGTCTTTAGGTACCATCGAATGGTACTATCATGCATTTTTATAAATCACAATCAAATTTAGGAAAAAATATTAAATTCACTACCTAATTGACTTATTGGGTCTTATGATCTGTAATAGGCTTTGATTTAACCTGAAATGGAAGAAAACATAATTTTTTAGTGAATCCCCAATATAGGGATAAATCCTTCCGTGGTAGATCACACGACAGATTTTCAATGAGATTACATGATTCTTAGTGCGTGGGATAATACATATTGAGAGCTTCACAACGCACCTGATGACAAAGAAAACCGACAACTAATGGAGGCGCGGTAATCTTTCATAGGTGGTTCAAGGTGGTGTTCACAACCTATAAATTGGGGTGCGGCATGCCGAGATGAGGGGAGGAGAGGAGGAGAAACAAAAAATAATTAAATAAAAAGGAATGAAATGAAATAAGAGAAATGAATTAAAATATAAAAAATTAAATGGGGATGAAAAAAGGGAAATAAAAATAAAAAAATAAAATTTGTAAGACCCATTATTAATTATTCTTCTTTTCTTCACATTCCCGATATTAATTGAATTGTATATTTTTATTCTTTTTCCATCACTTTTAATATATTAAAAAACCGCGTTAATACTTTTTAATTAATTTTAACCCAAATGTTTTGCTACGGTGCGACGTAAACAAATTAATAAAAACACCCCACATTTTTTTAATTAATTTTAATAACTACCCAGGAACCGCATCAGCGAGCACTGATATGCGCCATGGGTCGCATTAATGATTTTAATTAAATACATAAATGGTCTACAATGCTATTTAATTTGAGATGATAAAATCATTAATGTGGGTAATTAATAATGTTTTATCAAACCCAAATAAAATAAATATCCACCCATATTTATATTTTTGTGATTTATATATATAAAATTTTGTATATTCCTATATATATACACCCCACATGTATATATAACTATATGTACATTTGATCTCATATATATATATATACATAATATACATATATATTAAGGTTTCCATACTAATATAAAATTATTTACAATAATTAACTTATTAATTATTTAATACAAACCATCAATGACACCATTAATAGTTTAAAAACAATTACAATAAAAATTGAAAACAATTATTAAATAAATATTGATGGTGCATTTGTAATTAATTCGAACATTTAATAATATCACATTAGTTACACTGTTAAATTATTATTTACATCTCGACAAAAAATTTTAAAAGTTGAATTGCATTTTTTTGTTTTTTAAAAAATAATTTAAATAATAATATATTATTATTTTTTTCAACTTCCCAACAAAATATTGATAACCCAATAAAATTATCATCAGGGGCGATTTTACCAAATGTTTGACGCTCACAAAGTATGTATCATACCAAGGGTAAAACTGACGTCCAGACGTATTAGCGGTCTCATATTTTTCATACAACACAACATTTGTTTGGAAATAATTATTTTTAATAATAACATGATGACAATATATAAATAAAAATGGTTATATTATCTTGTGTTAGGATTCAAAACACCGGATGTGCATCAAGGGTATATCCTTCTTAGGGACAACCCAACATCCAGACCTAAAAGTTGTCTCAGATTTCTCAAAAATCACACCATTGAGAGTTATTTCATTTTTTAAGAAAAACACACATGCTTATTAATAAAATAAATTTAATATATATTTTCTATCAACGTTGAGAGTCTATAGGTCTCAATACCCTATGATGACTAAATGTATATCTCTGAAAATATTTCATATAATATTTCAATGATCTAATGAATACTTTTACACGTGATTTAATTCATTTTCATTTTATTTTTCATCTAATTAATTAAAAAAATATCTAAATGATACATGGTAGTGTTAAATATCAAAAAAAAATTAATTCCTAATTGTTTCACCATATTCAAAATGTAGGACATTACCGTGATATTCGACAAAAAATAAATCCTTTATCAAGAAATTACTTTAACTTATTTTTCAATTCTATAACATCCATTTGATCAATTCGATCCGGGGTTTTGGAAATTGACATTGACTCAGAACCTATGTAAATTATGAATTTTAATTCTAGATTAGGTATGACAGCTGGTAAATCATCTGAAAAAACATAAAATTATTCATTTACAATTGGAACATTAGTAATCTGAAAATCCCATTATTTTCAACATTATGAGCAAGATAACATTAATTTCCACATTTATATCGTTTCATATATTCATTATATGTTATCAATTGTATAGGTTAATTATATTATAAAAACAGAATCTTTTTATAAAAAAAATTTCATTATATCTATAATTATTCATAATATGATAAACAAAAAGAAAATGGATACCTAGAATGACATCAAATTCTAATAAGGGAAAACTAGTTTTTCAGGTAAAGGAATTTCAAAGATCACAATAGAATGATTCATAGAATTCCCCTTTGGAATATTATTTCATCATGGGGTTATAAAAATATGATACAATATCATTTTTCCCTAAGACCACAGAAAAATTATAGCTAATTTTCTAAAGTGAGAAGCAAAAATAATCTTATAAAGATGGTCCTCAATAATATAATCATGACTCTCGAAGTCATGTGCGGTAGAAAAACAAAACCAAATACGATGAGTAGTAGGGGTCTTGAGCTAATCCTTGGCTAACTAATGGAAATCATAATGCCATAAATTTTGAATCCTCTTATATTTAATCCTTCTATAAGAATAGTGAAATTGTCCTAGTGAAATAATTCTTGTTAAGAAGAATGCCCATGTTTTAGAAATTCCACCCAGAAGGTAATGGGTTACTTCTACAACACATCCTTGTACAATACTCAAGGCTATAGGCTGATTTGTAAGAGAAAATTTAATTTTATATTGAGCCCAAATGATGGATTCAATAAGTACTTTCCAATAACCATGCTCGCTGAATAGAAAAATTAATGTCAAAGCCCATACAAAATGAGAAACGAGGAACAAAAGACCATACACAGATAATGAAGAACCATAAAACTGAATCACCTGGGATGCCTGTGCCCATATGAAATCACAGAGCAGCCCATTAATAGTAATGCGGTGGTATTTCTAAATTACCTTAAAATATATCAAAAATAATGGAATGTTTAGAGCCTATATAAAATAAGATATTAGAAAAATTTGAGTATACAATCAAGTTACCTGATAATACTTCACTGGATGGACCATCATCTACTAATGTAGTCTCCAAGGATCTCACTACACCTTTCGGCCTATAGTCTAAATAATTTTCATCATTTGGTTCATTCATTGAACATAACATTTTATATTCACCCATATCAACACAATTAAAACCCATAAACTTTTACTTATCATGATTATTCGTGGGATCATTTTAATTATAATCTTCTTCCATATGTGAAAACATATCACATCAAAAACACATTCTAGTTTTGTTAAGGAATTTCCTAAGGTTATTTTTTCATCACATTTAAAATCAAGAAACCAGACATTATTACAATTAGTTTAATTTATATTTTATTACCCATCAAATTCCATTTATAGCTCTTTTATTCAACTTTTCAATGTACAAGTGATCATAATCAAACTCAATTTCAACCATCTCATCAGCCCCGAAATTTTTTTCATGACATTTGAATTCACGAGAGGATAATGAATTTTTATTACATAGATTCATTCATGATAACAAACAGTTGATTTTGTTATCAAGATCCTGAATAAGATTTGGAGAATACCTTATCAGTCACGTGATGTTTTCTTCAAACAGATCCCAGGATTTTTTCACTTTTTGATTCAGTTCATGGAATTGTTCTCCATCCTATGTCAACACAACTTTGGAAAATATTTTTCATATAAAATAATTTTAAATTCATCCCACCAATACACATAAATCTTCTCTTTATCTATGATATTTGTGACCATTGACCACTAATGGTCAGCTTCACATTCAAAATGATTAATGGAAATAATTTCATTTTTATTTTCCTCATATCCCATAACATCAATTATTATTTCAAATTATTTAATCCTTCCTTTAACTGTTATTGGTTCAGAATATCCACTAAAAGAACGTGGGTGTTTCCTCATTAATTTTTCTCTTATCATCATGTTCATTTGTTGTAACTCTTATTGTTCAATTTCATGGATTCCACCTCAATTTATTGTCTTTTTCATCTAGGTAATTACTATAACAAAATTCTCATTTCCAATATTTACCATTCTAGGATGTTGATATAGAAGGATATCATTCTGTCTGTACCCTTCCACTACGACCATCCCTATTTATTATGAGGAAAACCATTATGAACAAACATATTTCAGTCATAGGAACATGTAATCATTAAATTCTATATCATTTTAATTTTAATGTTGAGTAAAAAATCATTTATAGCAGTCTATTAACATCATCTTAATCTAAAAATTTATCTAAACATTCCTCTGATTCCAACTATTAGGACCTGACCTTATTACATTAAATTATTTGAATTTTAGTTAAGAACTCACTTTAATTCACAATGAGTATAATTTAATATTTATAGTTTTAGATAATTAGGATATAACAAATTCATAACATTCCATATATTTATAGAGTAGATACAATAAACAATATTCATTTCTCCCAAAAATATGAATCTTTTGAAATAAAACATGTTTTATATGAAAAATCTTCATAACATTTTTTATTCAATCCTTCTTTCTCTTACACATCCTTATAACCCATTAAAATAATTTAAATACATTTATAAGACCAAAAGGATCAGAAAGGGATAAAAACAAAGGAAAGAAAAAAACAGTAGTCGATTAATACTTGGTATGTATAAAATCATTTAAAAAATACATACTTGTCACCCATATATACTTACATTGTGAAACATGGATTTCCATGAGATTGACACAAATCAGGAAGAACATAAACAGAATGATCAATGTATATTTGGGAATTACTAACTTATATTGTAACCCTGACTACTAACATTTTATTTGTAACTAACATGGTTGCCTTAAAATGTAACTGTCATAAGAACCTTATGGTGCAACCATCGCAGCAACACATGGTATAACCATAAAAATGGAATACAACATACACATAACAATTAGCTTAAAGTTATATATATGTATGATAATTAATCAGAAACAGCAACGAGGAGAAATAACATAATCTTCAAATAATAATTCTTGTATAAAAATTTAACTTTGATTTTTGTAAAACTAGAAGTTTAAAAGATGATTTTATAAAAAAAGTCACTTACACGTAACATATAAATTATATGAGAATAAATAGATAGAAAGGAATATGTTTATACACTATAAATAAACATAATAAAATATAATATAAACAAAAATATATCTAACAAATGAATATAAAATCACACAATTAATGATGTATAATGACAACCCAAATAATTGAAATTGGGTTAACAATTACTTCTATTCTAGTTTCCCTTACATTAAACAACTTTCAAACTCCTATATAATGGTCAAAAAAGAATTATTATTATTTTATTAAAACATTGTACTTGTATGAAAACTTATATTATCATTTCATAAAATGTTTTCTCCATTTAATTATTAATACATTGGACATTTCACTGTATCAAGTGTGTTCTTTGCATTATTTTCATGGACAGTTTGTATTTGAATTTATTGTCTAATGGAAATGAAATACATGAATTTTAATGTAGTGGTATTTATATATTTCCAGAATCTATAATTTTAACAAAAATCAATTTTTTTATCGTATATGATAATGAATCATTACATAAATCATTAATGAGATGTGTTTATATCAATTTTTGGTGTTTCCCTAATAATAATGAACTTGATTCATTATATAATTTAATATCATTTATAAAATTTAATTACATAAGATATATGAGGAATAATAATACGCATTACACCCTTTGTCATCCATTAAAAGTGTATTATGATCCCATTTTAAGGATGTAATGGGAAGTGAATTGATTTCATCCACAATTTTGGTCAACAACACATCATGAATGATGTTTTTATTTTTTTTTTGAATAAGAGGATGTGGAGAAGAAGAAAGATGATTAATTTTATTACATGAAAATGATAACACACAGAATACGTATGATTTGGGATATTATATACATCCTAGATAATGGGAGGGGAAGAGAGTATAATAATAGAATGGAATTGGAATGAAAACTGATGTAAATGAATAATTATTCTTTCCTCTCGATCTTTTCTCCTTGAGATCCTCATTAAGGCCGTCAGTTTTGTCCTTTTGGTGAGACTAGCTGATCATTGACATAGGGATGTACCTTAGGGTGGGGATTTGGTAAGACGATGATAATTCCCATGTGATGAGAGGTTTTTTAGGAAGATGGGAATAAGGGTGGAATTTTTAGTGGCAGAGAGGAGGCATTTTATATATTTTAATCATTATTTTAAATTTTTTTACAAATCTATGAATAGTCATAATTATTATGATAAAAATTGTAAATAGAGAATTTTATTTTGAAAAAAGTTGGATTAAATTAATCATGATGTCAATAATAGTGTATTTAATTGATATTTTTTATATATGGTATTTTTCCTTGTTTCACTATTAATAGTAAATAAATGATTTTCCAAAAAATACCAGTAATTCACCCAAACAATTTTTCAGTTTGTAGAATTCAAAAATATACTCATTTTTTAAATTTTTTTTTCTAAATATGATTATTTTGATTTTATAAAAATCATACTTTGTGAAAAGATGACAATTATAAAACTATTACACCTTTCATATCACCTTGAAAAATTACTCAAGATGTAATTATCATATTTTCTTATGAAAATAATATAATAATATTATATTATATTCATTATTTTCATGTTACTATTAATAAGGGCTTGTTAGTAATAAAATATAATCATGTTGGTTCCATAACGATCCAAAATACATACAAATCATAATTATTGGTGAACAGATTTTAAAATTCAGAACATAAAAGCAGAAATTTTATTTTTTTAATTGATACATTATAACTATCTAATTAAAAATATATTTTCATTCATATATTCTTAGTATTTCATGCATTTAATTTATTTTTAAAACCTTCGGGTGTTACAATAAGATGTGGTGAGCTCAGATTATTGGTAACTATAAACATAAGGTATATCAATCCATGATAATATTAAATAAAAAGGTTTCCAAAAGGGTATATGACCACGAATTTAACATATTATTTTCATAACCAACCAACCATATATCGTAAAAACGTTTCATGGAATGTGACATTATCATTTCTGAAAACATGGCCCATATAGTAGATAAATCGTTGTAAATATATCATTAAACAAAAGACCATGTTATAAAAATGTTATATCGTGAAAATTATCAAAAACCAATTCCAAAAATAAGATTAAATTCCAAAAATAATTATATAGTGTTTTAAAACATATCACATGGTTTATCATTGTGCATCATGACACACCTATTTCCAATAACTGATCAAGACTGATAAATTCTCCATAGATGTCCATGATGAAACTTTTTACCATCGTGTAATATGAACATTGAATTTTTCTATTTTTTTATCATGATATATAAATCATTACACAATGAATTAGATGAAAATATAGGTACCTCCAATCACTTTATTAAAATCAAACATTTTTGTTAAAAAAAATAAAAAAATTATCTTTTCAAACCCCATAAAAGGAAATGGGGTTTATAACATTTTAGAATATAATATTATATTTAAAATTGATAGGTTTTAAAATCATTTAATAATTTATTCATATTATCACCGTTGAATTTGAAGGCAGTTTTATAATAATTAAATCATTGTATATCTAATTTAGGACATATAGGATTTAGAATAAATAATTCTAAACAATAGTATGAATGATATCATGTTTCATTTCCCTTGTAAAGAATATATGACATCAATGAATGTCATCATAGATGGAAACTAATTTTAAAAAATTACATGGTTCATTTCATTAGAAAAATAAATATTCCGTGTAAAAAATTTGACATATTAAACATTTTTTAAAATCAATTGTAATTAAATGATCATTGAAAACATAAAAAGGAATTTTAAAAAAATAATCAATAAGATTTCATAATGAAAATATCTATCCTTTATGGAAATAATATTTTTATAAAATGAAACATTTTGGAAATATTTTTCTATTAAAATAATGTGGTAATGTTATAATGGAAACATTGAATCTTTGATTGGTGAAATCTTCAAAAAGTTACATTCATATCATAATTGTTAAAATGAATATTCTTTTCATATATTCAGTAAAATATAAATGTTCTTTGATTTTAAAATTTCTTGGACATAAATTTACAAACATTTCTTGATAAATAAAACATGGATAAAAATATCTTTGAATATCATATGTACAATAATGAAACTTGTTTAAGAAAAAAAATTAGAAAACTTTATACTGGATTAATATTTAATTATTACTAAAGAGATAAAATAATTTCATATTTTCGTAGAATTATTTTATCATATATTTTATGTACAAAAGATTGGTAAAATATTACGATCAATATGAATATATCCTAAAAAATTAGAGCAGAAGAAAATTCCACCTGATTCATTAGAGGTAGATCATGAGATATCAACATTGGAGCCTTAATCATAAAAATTCCTAATAAATGATGTGATTTTAACATACAAGCCCTTGCCAAAATGGTGACCATGAATCACAGTCCCTATAAAATTATTACATAAAATTAATCATTAAAATATAATGAGTATACAATTATTTATTATATTATATAAATCAAAGGGTCAGTATACAGACATCTTAAAATGATGTAGGTGTATAACCTAATATATATATCTAATAATGAGATTTATGACAAAATCTCTTTCCATTTTGATAACAGTTTTTCCCTAAACCAAATGAAATAGAGATCTTATAATTGATATGTAAATACCAATAATTATTAGAATATGAATAATAAATGAAATTCATATATAGTATACACACCAAATAAAATATATTAGTGGTGAATATTTCTAGTATCTCAATGATGTTAAAAAATTAGATGGGAATATCTTACTATATATCTTGTATAAAAAATATATGTTCATTATAAATATATAAAATAACCATACATTATCATAGTATACCATATCATATTTACAAATGTGTTTTTACCCTTTTATTAGAAATCCCATGTTAAATTTATGTTTCTTGGAATAAATTTTTTGTTTTACGTATATGATTTGATTTGTTTAATTTGTTCATTTAACATTGATCATAGATAAATAATATTAATTATTTTGAACAAGATATAAATATGATATATAATATATATATATATATATATTAAACAATAATATATATTTATTTAAAAATAAAAACAATGTTTATCGAGACTGTAGGTTATATATATGATAGAACAATTTTTAAATTCTATATTTAGTTTGAAAAAAAATATAAAAGGTATATTTAAATTTATGAATTATATTATTGTTATAGATATCAGCTATTTTTATTAAATAATTCTTTTATTATTTCCATGAAAACTGTATATTAATCACGTCTCTTAGCATGGTGGTAGTCTTCCATAAACATGAATGGCATTCTCTAATCCCTAAAAAGGGAAATATTATTTGTATGTTTGATATAATAAATACATCAGAATGAGAATGTAATAAAAAAATAAAAAATAAATCTTTCATTATGTGCCATAGTGATATATTGTAATGTAAAAATATATAAAATAATTTTGTGAGGGGCTAGTCTACCGTACACATGAAAGATGATTTTCTAGATAAATTAATTTTGTCGATATAGTTGTATGTCATTAACGTAACAATAAAATCCAATTATATAGAATATAATGATTATATAATATCATTATTTTATATTATGTATTGTAAATGGTGGATGAAGACATATAAACTATCATTGATAAGTGTTATGTCTTTTATTGGAATCATCCTTAAAATTGCACTAAAAGGCATTATGAAGATTGATTTATATACAAAATTAGACTTCTAAAATTAGTGGCTGGATGATTGGAAAAAAATTGGGGCATTAATATCAAAACTGTGGGTTTATGTTATAAGAAAAAGTGGATTGTGGGTGGCCATTTAACAATGGGGTAGATGACACAATTAGAATTTTTAAAAGATAATTGAGTGCTTTCTTATTTTTCATATGTTCAAATTGTAAAAAATGAGCCATTCCAAATCATATATTTTGTTTTGTTGAAATGTTTATAAAAAATAATTTTTTTTTCATATTATAAGTTATTTTTTTCAATAACATTTTTATTTTGTATCCATGTGAAGATATATAAACTTAACCGAAAAAAATAAATTATATTGCATTAAAGATTTATTTTGGTCAAAAAATAAGTGGAACATATTAGATAATATAAATTACTTAGATTTATAAGAGGTAACCTATTTTTAAAAATTCCATTTATATTAATGGAAAACATTAATTTAATATTAATTGAGCAGACCCAACGAGAAATTATGTTTTTAAAGATAAATTCTACAAAAATATATAAAATTTTTTATCACAAATAAACATAAAATTAATTTCAATGTCATAAATTGAATTAATTAATTAATATTGTACTAATTTAACTCTAATAAAAATATAAAATTTTATTTAAATTTATAAATAAATAAAATTTAAGAGAATTTTTCAATTAAAAGTCATTATTTTTCACCATTTATAAAAAATCCACATTTCAGAAATAATACAAATATTAAACCATTTTAATTGTCATATTCCAATAAGAAAAAAAAATTTATTTTTTAAAATAAATATTTTGAAACTGAAAAAAATTATTTTCAATATAATCGTGCTAAAATAGACAAAAATATTTTTTAAATAATATAGTTTTAATAATATAAGTAAATATGTTCCAATCACTTTTCTTGTAAACACATAACATGAATGTAAAAATATTAATGGAATATATAATTTTCAAATATCATTAAACTAATTAACCAAAAAATATTTTTCTATTATACTGATTTAAAATTCTATTATATGAAAAATGTTTTTTTTTTCAAAATATTATTTAGTATATTTTCAAAAATATTTTTTTAAAATTTATACTACATTATTTAGTACTTATTTCAATATATATTCATGTGTGCACAATATAATTTCATAATTTAGATAATCATATTCATACCATCTATCTCAATGTCTACGTAATAACAATATTATTATATAATAATATTTTGATTGTATGACGCATTTCTATTAAACTCTGTGTTACATCAAATGGATGAAAACCACGATATTGTGTGTAACTAAAAATATTAAAATGACTAAATTTCCTTAAAAAATTTAATTTCAAAATATCTTTGGTCTTTACTCATATAGTTTTCTTCTCTCA
This sequence comes from Viscum album, assembly GCA_963277665.1. Lineage (NCBI taxonomy): Eukaryota > Viridiplantae > Streptophyta > Magnoliopsida > Santalales > Viscaceae > Viscum > Viscum album. The sequence goes on along the minus strand of OY728133.1, from coordinate 141,928,315 downwards.
TATACATATGGACTGTAAAAAAAATTACTTATTCATTGGATTAAGGAAGTTGGTCTCAAATGTAACTGTTAAATTATGAAAATAAAATTCATTATTCTATTATAATCACTATTATATTAATATTAAAAAAATTAACAGATTTAAAGTCCAATATATTCTAATTTTGTCCATAAAATTATTTATTATCATATTTAATCAAATGGTATTAGCATTCAAGTTCATGAGAAAGAAATTAGGGATTCTTGACATGTATTAGATTAAAAATCACGTTTTAATTTGATGGTGACTTTTTATTTAGAAGGTGAAATCATGGAAATGTGGTGATTTCATAAAAATCATTTTATCTATTATTGTGGATTATAACAAAATAAACAATTAAGAATATGATGCCCTATATGACCATAATAATCTTAGATAAAGAGTTTGTGATGTGGTTGAACGGGTATCACCACCTGACTAGGACAATGTATACACCCTATAACAGTTGGTTTAATATGTTTTAGTGGATTGGTGTCAATATTACTATAATATAAGAAATGATAACATTATAAGTATATTAATTCAATTTATTTTATATTTATATACCCAAAATATTGTATGAGTCTTATTTGGATCCTATTACCGTAAAATAACTTGGGATCTCTTAGGATGCTTGGTTATAATATTTACAATGTCGTGATTCCTTTGAATGAATATTATTATTACTTCTTATTTTACTTTATATATATATTATAATTTCATAATATCATTTATATTAGTTTTAATATATAATTTTCATTATTTTTTTAAATAAAATGAGGTGTATGTAATTAATAGTGTAATCATATATAAAAGTTGTGATCACAAGTATTTTACACCCAATTACAGAAAGTGCATTATGTATTGATTAATATAGAAAACTAAACTTTTCTGCATGAATTCAGTGAGTACTCTTGTTTTTTAACCTGAAGATAGAGGTGGTAAAATATTGTGATTTTGAACATCATGTAAAACAAAATGGGTGGAACTATTTAATTTAAATATTTATCTAGTTTTTAGACTTGTAGATTTATCAACATTCACCTTCCCATAAAGATTCATTGTATGTATTGGTAAGAATTTTAATTTTTTCTATTTTTTAATATGAACATATAACTGATATAATATTAGTATATACAAATGTATTTTTACAATATTAGTTATTTGTGTTCACTTTTAATTGAGAGAATGTATCAAAAAAATATTAAATGGTCATATGGAGTGTTGGTCAAGGAAAATCTTGTACAACATATTTGTGAAATAGTTTCCATGGTTTTATGTTTGATTCCAATGAACTATTATCCTATATATAGTCTTTCTGAACAGACATATATTATTTCCAAGATCCATATTTCGTGAAAAATATCAGTTTGTATTGGTTGGTTTGTGGAATAAATAACAATAACCTTGACCTACCACTTCATCCATAACAATAAAAACCTCTTAAAACGATTGAATCGTTGATTTATTAAAATATTTCACTACATATATTAAACAGTTAGTTTAGATACGAAGGTTTGGAAATTTTTAGTCAATAATAATTTTCCTAACCCTATACTATATCATAAATATAATTACTAAAAATAATATATTTCACTTCACTTCGGATCATTATAAAAAATTATTATAAAAAATTAATTCAATATTATTTATTATATATTAATGTTTAGGAATCCATATATAAGAAAATAATTGACAATAATATAATATTAAAAATATTAAAATAGCTACATGTTAAAATATCTCTATATTAAAATAAATTTATTTCAAAAAAAAGAATAATATAATCACTATAATAATAGAAATACCATCAATCATGCCTATGAATTAATCATAAAATGTATAGATCTAAATAATTATTTCAAATTTATATACAATATATTTACATACCATCATCAATTTACTGAATAGATTCAATCAAATTTTTTTTCAAAATAATTTTTTAATTAGATGAAAAATGATCAACTTAGAAATATGTGAAATATATAGTCATAATCATGTAAATTTTTAACAATGATTAGATTCACATTTCACATGATGTTTTATTACAATTAATAATATTCATTAGGTTTATTCAATCCATTAAGAAAATAAAAATCAAGATAATTCAACATTTAAAACATAATTTGTGGATAGTGGTTTGTAATCCTCTATAACTATTGAATACTAATCAATCCCATAATACTTATTTGATGAAAATCATTACAAAACACCAAAATGATATTAATTGGAATAATTAGTAATCTAGGATATATATATCTCAATGATTACTTGATAATAGTATAAAAAATTTAAATCCAACTAAATTTTATTGAAAAAAAAAGTTATCAATTAATGAAAATAGATGATAAAGAGATACTAGTGATGGTGATGCAGAAAAAAACACATCAAATAATGTAGTCATATTCATGTCACATAATAATGTAAAATCCATTTTGTAAATTAACGAAAATAACTAATGATATTTATTTTCGGAAAGATGGGAAAAGCGATGAATGCGCAAACAATTGAAAAGTGAATGTACAGTGGAAATAAATTCCCCCCCCCCACAATATAATATGATGCACAGCAACAAAATTAAATGTGAAAAAATAAATTTGACACCGGTAATTTTTACTTGGAAAACCCAAAAGGGAAAAACCACTGGACCAAGTCATGAAAGAGGGATCCACTAAAATCAAGAGGTACACGGTAGAGACTCCCCAAAAATGGAAGGGATATCAAATGTAATACTCAATAATTAAAGTTTGGATCAAAATATGGAGAGCAATAAAGATGATCATCAATGAAATGTGATCACCAAATGGGATTTTTTCTTGGTGTTGTTGTTGCTGGTGATGTTAAAATGCCTTGCCTATGCCTCCTTATATAGGAAAAGAATCAGTGTCGAATAATGTATCCTGGTCAAAAGAGTGTCACAATTTTAATAAATTCATGCGGTCTTGGACTATATTAAAACACCATATTAAAATAGAAACAACGTTGGCACTATTTGAGGAGGCGTTACTAGATGCACCAACCAGGAAGGTGCCCCACAGACTCCCTGTCTGACTCAAGTGGGGATCACTACCAACCCTGTAATCTGTCAGCTAGTCTCAAATTATCCATTGGGTAAACTCTTGGTCAATATGTCTGACCCATTGTCATCACTGTGGATCTTCTCAAGCTCTAACTGTCTCAAATCAACGACATTTTCGATCCAATGATATCGAACATCAATATGTTTTGACCTGCCATGAAAAGTAGAATTCTTTCCCAAACAAATAGCACGCTAACTATCACAAAATAAAATATACATGTCCTCGTTTAAACTTATCTCACGAATAAAAATTTTCATCCACAATAATTCTTTGCACTCCTCAGTATCTGCAATAAACTCTGACTCTGTGGTAGATAAAGCAACACATTTATGCAATCTAGACTGCCAAGATAAAGCTCCCCCTGCAAAAGTGATCAAATAGCCTGAAGTAGACTTCCTCGAGTCGATATCTCTTTCCATATCTGAATCTGTAAATCCACAAAGCATAGGTTTCCCTTTTCCATAATAGAATCTCATAACAGAAGAACCATAGAGATAAAGAAAAATGTACTTCACTGCTCTCCAATTCTCTCTACTTGGATTTTATAGAAAACAACTGACCACAAGAACTTCATGATCTATATCAAGTCTAGTATATACCATTTCATACATCAAACATCCAATGTAAAATGAATAAGTTATGTGATGCATCTCCTCTATCTCTTCATCAGTAGAAAGTGACTAACTGGCATGATGACGATGGTGCGTCGGCGTTTGACAGGTGAAGATCATCAACTATAGAATTGATGACCATGCCCAAGTATTGAAAGTCTTACTGATAGCGCTGATCAGGTGGCATGTCCCGATTGTATATCGGTGGTACATCATGATGGTGAGATCATTCACGTGTCACCTGCTGGTGCAAGGTTGATGCAGGGTCGGGTGAATATCTCTGAGGTAGTGATGTTTCAACGACAGAAGGGTGGCATTTTTTGAAATATTGATCTTCTGATACATAGTGTTAGTGGGATGTTTATTAGAGAGATGGAAAATTCATATCATGGTGTTGATTTCACACAGGTTTTCTACACTCTCTTATTAGTAATTCAAGTTTAGTCATTACTTGAATTATTGTATTCTCAGATTCATAGAGTATATTTTGGAATTTCCCTGTGGTTTGTTAATACTCCACATGGGGGGGTTTTTCCACATTAAAAAAACCTGCATGTTTATTTATTTATTCTGTATATATCGGTTCCATATTTCAACGGGGTTCTCATGATATTTTTGGCAAGAAATTTTTGGCCCGAAATCAGGATTCTCCCTAAAAAGTGGTATCAGAGGAGGTTGGTTTGTGCTTGCATTTTAACATGAGAATTATGGAAGATTCTAAGAGGATTGCAGATGCATGAATGGAGTAGAATAATGTTTGTAAATTAAAGCAGGTTGAGAGAGGTGATACACATATCTTCTCAAGGATGTTGAGCATGGAGGAGCATGTTTTTCCTGCAGGTGCTACAGATTATTTAGTAATCACTATTATCGGGGAGACAAATGTTTCTGGTTCTTTCCATGTTCAGAATGATGAGAAGGATGGTGCTGATACAAATGTGATAAAGAATTCAGTGTTTGATTTTTTTTATTGGGGGAACATATATTTTTTATATCAGAAGTGCAAAAGTCTGTCATCATATTTTCTGCAATTGATGATGGTTGGTGTGATACCAACATATTTTCTTTCCAACTGGGTTTTCTAGATGGTTCAATTAATTAATGAGATGAAGGGGGATATTGTTGAGATTCATCACATTTATTGATGAGTTTGGAAAATTATTAATGGAGGGAATCATCAAATTTTTTGATGAGAGATGAAAATTATTAATGGAGATATTTATATCACCATTAATTTTGGATTTTCTCCCAACATTAATAGATATTTAATTTTCAGTATTAATGGATGGAATAATGGATGTTGACTGCATTAATTGATAATAATGGTCATGGTGTCTATATAAGTAGGATGTAGAAACATATTTTTATAGAAAAAAAAGTGGTGTGCCAGCAAGTTGTAACCGGCAAGGGAGATGTGGGAAGGGATTTCTGCATTTGCGGTGGACCGTACGACACGACGATGATGGCGCATCGGCCTTCAATAGGTGCAGAGAAGCGACTACAGAATTGATGATCATGGACACGTATTGAATGTATTCCTGATAGCGTTGATCAGGTGTCATGTCCCAATTTTAGATTGGCAGTACATCATGATGGCAAGATCATTCGGTTGTCACAATCTGGTGCAAGGTTGACGCATGTTCGGGTGAAGATCTTCGAGGTAGTGTATTTTTATTGAAATAAGGTTGAGATTTTTTCATATATTGATCTTTCGATACATGGGCTTAGCGGAATGTTTATTAGAGAGATGAAAAATGTGTATCAGGGTGTGGATTTCACACAGGTTTTCTATGCTCTCTTATTTGTAATTCAAGTTTGGGCATTACTTGGATTATTGTATTCTCTGATTCATAGTGGATATATGGGAATTTTCCGATGGTTTTTTAATCTTCTTCATGGGAAGGTTTTTCCAAGTTAAAAAAATATGCTAGTGGATTTATTTATTCTTCTTATATAGCTTCCATATTTCCACAGGTTTCTCACGATATTTTTGGCAAGAAATTTTTGGCCAGGAATCGGGATTCTCCCCAACAATTTCAACACCCAAATACAATTTTTAAGATAAAATATTATTGGACTATTGAGAATCACTATGTTAAATAAGTATTAAAAATTTCAGATCTATCACTAAGAAATGGTGGGAGCTTCAGTAAGGTGTAATTATCTCATTCAAAGGATATTATGAATCTACAAACATTTAAATTGAAACATACCTTTTAAAAGTAACAATTTTTATTATAAAATAAAGAGTTGATTCCCCCCAAAGAATATGGATTCTGTTGAACAAAACCTTTTCAGATTCATACCCCAACACATGCCCTTAATCATTCATTTTATATCTCACAAAACTTCTCAATTTCCATCCTCTGATAGAACATTAATATTGCACAGAATACACATGGAAATGTAAATAATTAACAATGATATCTATGAATCCATTTCATAATTACCCCAAACTAAAATATATTTATATTATAGTGGAAATACATTCAAATGGATACCTCCATTCCATAGATGACTGTTATTATATAAGTAAAAAATTACACATAGGACACTCTAACACTCTCATCAAATCAAAATTTATCACTACATTGACATAAAAATCTATGACATCATCGAATTTTTTGTAGTGTAATCAATAAAACCCATTTTGAATAATAATATACATTTTCACCCCTTTTCACACTGGAAACATATGCATGATCTAGTATATTATTTCCTATAAAAATATACAGAGTGTAGAAGTCAAGAAAAACCTATATCTATGTAATATATAGATGAAAGATGAATATCATCTTCTAGAACCAAAACAAAATTCAAAAAAAGGCCCAAAATAGAAAATCATTACAAGATATTTCTTGAATGAGACATACTCATTCAAATATAACCGCATCCAAAAAACAACTACACTTCTCAATTAAACAACACAATATTTTATAGGGATATCCACACATAATGGATTCAACTACTAATAAAAAACACCATTAAATATATAACTACAATAAAAAATCATAACATTAAAAAGCATCTTAAAACTTATATACAATGAGGGATTTCCCTCAAAATGTTTTTACACTATAGAAACCCAATCCTTATAAACAGAAATATTGTGTATTATTAAATTAATATTAAATACATTACTTTTTGATCCATTCCAGAAATGCATTACACTATTTTCATAAAAATAATGGATAGATAAAAAACTTGTTTATAAGATATCTATATCAACTCCAAATAATTTCTTTATAATGAATCCTTCGTAAATATTTATTTACGTAAAATATTTTTTCATTACCTTAGAAATAAATTGTAAGAAAATGTGAGCTCTAATTCAATATAAGGGTGAATGATGGATACATCAATGATCAATTAAAAATAACATCAACATGATATAATTATATTATTAGCATACAAATTTACAATAATACACAATATATCATAGAAATAATCAAGATTCCTAGCATAAATTATTATAGTTCAAAACAATGAACCATTAAAAATATAAAAAACATGATTCCTATGTGAATAAAAATGTCATAATACATGATATTTCTAGAATAGAGCTATGAATAGACCATCATTTCATCATTCAATGTTCTCTATAAAGACTCTACTACTGGTTTTGGTTCATCACATAGTCCATCGTAATAATTAGACATTCATTTCAGCCATCATTATGACATCATTTTGTTAGAACATTTTATAAATTACACATATAGAATCCTAAAGACCATATTAGTTTACTTCCCTTGGAAACATGGAACAAAAGCTTATAGTATGATGAGATATCCTCAATGATTCCCATAAAAAAATTCCCTTTTATTAAACATTCCTAAAACCTTCTTTATAACAATTAGAAAATAAATAATAAAAATGGTGCTCTCAGATGATCATTAAAGGTAATCAAGGGAGGTACATAATTAAAATAATTAACATAAGGGTATAAAAACATTATTTTAAAACTTAAAAATGATACCCTTAATATAAAATATAATATTCAAGAGTAATGGGAAAAATAAAGGCAGATCATTAGAAAAAATCATGTGGAAGGAAAGAGAGTAAGCCATGAATTCATAATATAAAATTATGACATGAAAAATTTGGTAGATACATAAACATGTAATATTATTCAATAATTTTCATGGAATATTTCCAAAACATGACCATAAATTTCATAGGGACTACACATATTAATAAAGGAAATCGACCATTCATAGTCACAACCATTTCCATATATGAGATATGGTTTCCCCATCATCCCATAGTGAATAAGGTTTCCCTATCTTCCCCTTATAGATATGGTTTCCCCATCTTCCATTGTGGATCATTCGCATCCCATTTTTCTATCATTTTCTTCTGACATGTGAATAGTTACCCAATTAATTAGAGGTAGATATAGGTCCAACTTATAAGATAATGAAAACCACCCATATTTGTTCAGTATGAAATTAAGTCATATAGTATTTTTGAATGTATAAAATTAAATGGGTTTCATAAATATCAGTAAATCAGAACATAACACATGGAAAATAAATGGTTTTCATAAAAAACATTCCAACATAAACATAAACGAAAATTAGGTTGAAAATGAATGGTTTCATTAAATAATTTAATTATTATTACATATTAAACATAAAATTATGTTATAATAAATTTAAAATAATTTTTTTGAAAAAACATAAAATCAATTCTTGAGGGAAAATAATTTTATTATTTGAAAATTTTTTGTTTTCATAAAATCGTGAAAAATTTTAAAAGTAAAAATTGTATTGGAAAAGATCACTTGAATATTGTAAAGTAAAAATTAGTTAACAATAATTTAATTATAGCTAATAATTATGTTCAAGTCATCTATGTAAAAAAATTCTATCAAACATTTATAAAAAAATTAACCAAGTGCCACATTTAGAATATGACAGAATGAATCTATTCAATATGTCTAGTAGAAACTCAATATTGTGTAAACATAAATTTAAGAATCCATATCGTAATAATAGAAATATTGATTTGATTTTTTATTTAAACATCGATAGAGAATATAAATATTTTCTCAAATAGATACATAAAATGGAACCATCAAAAATATTGATGAGACTGTGAAATAAATACTCATTATATTATAATAAATAATATCATGTTCTCAATTAAATAAAAATAAATATATGGATATGAAGATAACATAATATCCCGAATAATACACTAAAAACATTTACTGGTAGTATATTTACCATGTATAAGAAACAAGTAGCGTATAAGTCTTGTGTACCATAGAAATAAATGAGGGAGATAAATATGTTATATTATATATTGACTCTCTTAGTCGACATGAATACCAATTTGATAAAATGTATATATTACAAATCTAATATATAACTATATTCATGTATATAGCAATATATATTATTTACTTTTGACTTTATCTTACCCATATATTAATAATTCCACATTTATGTTTTGTTTCAGGTAATAACTGCTTCTCTTCTAGTACACATTTTGAATTCTTATTATTTGTCCTCATATGTAGACCATGGTTTGATTATCATCAGAATTATCAATTTGATATAAATATCATACTTATTAATTATAAATATTTTTGTGCTTATCAATATAATATTAAAATAGAAACAAGATTAAACCCCTCATTTAGACGGTAGGTCATACATACTCTTGAACCCTGCTTCCATTTCATATTATATTGAAAGAAATAAATTAACTAACATATATATATATATATATATATTCATTCGAGTATAAATATTGTTACATATATACCATATAACATTGTTAAAAAATCATTAATATATTCCATGTAAATTGTAAATTAATCATACCGTTTTGAGAAAGCAGTAGTCCAGACATCCAAAACATAAGTTATAATATTTCTAATAAATGAAAATTATAATTTTATGTATTATATAATAATTTAATAAGAATAAATACCTAATAAAAATAAAATATTTAAATTTTATTTAAATTCAAAAAAAATCATGAATATTTCCAAACATTGAAGGTGGATATAGAAGAATTACTGACATCGGTTTTTGGGGTTGTAGTCTTTCTTAAACACGGTCATTGATTGCATATCCCATTTTAAGTATGTGTGTGTGTGATAGTCTAACAATTAATATAAAAACACATTATTATAATTAGTATATTAATTTTATTATATAATGATTAAATAAAACTAATTTAATGGTTATGTGGAATAAATAATACAAAAACATTCATTGATAAATAAAAACCTCTTCTTTGGGTGTGTTATCATGAATTTTAGAAAAGGAATTCTTTTTATTTGAATATTACTAGAGAATGTATTCATATATTATGAGTGGAAAAATTTTAGGATATTTAGATAGAGTTTGGTTGATCCAAATAGGATACTAAGTGTGGATAAAAGTGAAAATGATATTTCATTTTATAAGATATGGGGAAGCCCACTTTATGAAATTCTCTACAGATTAATTTACAATAAATTCAATATAAGTCCAAATAATTTGAAATTAAATTTTTATAAGAATATATATTTAAGTATTAAAGATAAATATACAATATATTTTATATATGTTTTGGTTGAATTTTAAATCTTTTCATTTTGATTATCACTTAATGAATCCATTTTAATTTTAACTATGGTTACACATTTTTCAAAATTAAGATAATAATATTTTAATTTATAAATATTAGAATGAACCATAAATGTAAAAATTATAATGTATTTGACCACATCTAATTCCATTTATCCATAATTAATATTTTTATTATTTCTATTAAATTTAATAAAAATTAATTTTCATAAAATATTATACATGTAAATTTTAATAATTATCAATAATATAATAAAAAATGATTGTAACAAGAAAACATATTATTTATAAATCCATTTTACCGCACTTTGATGAATTTATATGAGAATATATAGTTATATTATTTTATTAAAACCTCAACCTTTGTTGGGACTTGATAAATTTTCACTTTATATCTTATTTAAAGAAATGAAGTTCAATTAGTCATTATTTAGGAATTAACAGATGATGAGATCCATAAATCTAATTATAGGTGAAATTTTTTTATTAAATATAATATTTTAATAATAAATTATCATATGGAGAGATGGGAATTTAATATCTTGAACATGAAATATTGTTTAAAAAAATCATTTCAATAATTGGTTAACCTTATAACACTTCTGATTGATTAAATTCAAAAAACATAGAAAATGGGTCACTAAACATGTCAAATATATTAGAGTATTGAAAAAATGTATATCCACACGTATATAGTTTTTGATAAATACTAATCATTTAAATACCGTTATCATGGATTATATTGAATAATGGTAATTACAATAAATAATTATTGAAAACAAGGATTATTTTTTAATCCCATTTTTTTTGGATATATTCCATACATCTAAAATAGGTCCTAAACTCCATAAATGAGCACATAAAACATATAAAATAAATCTATAATCAGTTTTTAGGTATTTAGTAGCTTCTAATTTATTTATTCAGACCAAAATATCTTTATCAAAACAATATTTTATCCGAATTAGGAACATATTACATGTTATCATTATCATAATCATGCGTTTACAATGAATATCACATTTCTATTAAATAAATTTACTATATTTGGTTCATTATTTAGTATATCATTTTCATTACATAATTAAAAACTGATATTGTGTATAATTAAATATTTTAAAATTATTAAAAAATGATTTCCAAAACATAAACACTTCAATCATAAAATTTTATTCATAAAACATTAAATTGACTTTATCATCTTATTTTTTACTATAATATGAAAATTTAATAATTTCATAAAATTATTAAACCAAAATATAATCCTTCTTATTATTATTAAAGAAAAAATTATTGTTATAACATCCTGTAACTTTCAATTTTCATATGTGGTCGCTTTATTCACTACAATATAACATATAATAATACCATCATCCTAATTCCCTTTATGGTATTTCAAAATTAGACTTTTAATTTCATAGTTCGCATACATTCCACATCAAAAGCATTAAATGTTATCATTGTTATATATATTTCCCTCTATTGACATAGATGATAAAGCATATTGTGATAAACACATATCATATTATAAAACATATAATAATGAAAAATTACTTTTAGGAAGGATAGATCAAGAATAGAATTTATATATATGGAAGAATATTATTATCCTTACAGACATCCAAATACATATTCATAGAATTATCACTAGAGATATAAATAATATTTCATCACCTTTGTTTCTAAATGTGGCTTCAAAATTTTCTACAATTCAGAAAAAAAAAACAAAACATTCTTTTATTTCATTTATTTGAAATATAATCTATAAAATATCATAAAATACACAAACACACACTCAAATATCTTATTATTTTTGTTTATTATGAAACATAGACAACAAAATTCTAGTTTCGAGAATGATCTTCATTGATTCCCACAACAATCATCCCCTTCTTTATCCTTACCAAAAACAATTATTTATAAAATTGGGAAAATAAAACAAAAAAAATGGGTGAGCTCATATGCACTTTAATGGTATCCAAGAGAGATATGTATGCATAATCATAAACATTGGGGTATTAAAATATGCTCACGACTTTATAAAATCATATAATGAAAATCAAATATCATATAAATGGGTCGTGGAATAATAATACATGTTATTTATGGAAGATATATATACATGAATTATTATTCCCTATAAGCCAAGAAAAATTTTAAAACCATAGTGTGGTACTTATTTAGGACTACTCCTCTTGGAAGAGACTGACCACCATCCCTGGTGTTGGCCTTTTCCATCTCTAGGATAAGTTTTCACCATCTTCCCATTGTTTATTGGTCTTCCCCATCCTCCGATAGGGGATCGGGTTCCCACATATTACATTGTGGATCAAGCACATTGACTTGTCTCCATCATTATCTCATGAGATTTAAATCATTACCCAATAAATATGATGGAGATATGGGATACAATGTTCACATAATAAAAACCATAAATATATGTTCCATAATAAAATATATCATCCATCATATAAGAAACCCTAAAATGAAATGTGTTTCATAAACATCATTGAATCATAACATAGCCCACTAAAATGATATAGGTTTCATAAATCTATTCTATCAAAAACATAAACCAATATTAAAAAGAATAAAAACTGTTTAATTGAATTATTTCCCGAATAGATTATATTTACATCATATAATTTTATCTTATAGGGAATATATTATGGAGAGATCATATAAAAAATATTGAGGGAAATATCCTTTCAACTTTGAAAACATTTTCTTTTTGTAAAATGATGTGAATTTTTAAAATATAACACATTCTATTTAAATAACCATGAAAAAAATAATTGAAACATTAGGTCATTATGGAATCATGATGGGGTAAAATTATGTTCATTAAATTAATGTTTAAAAACAATCATTTCTTATATTTTCATGAAAAGTTACATGAACATCGTTTTCATGATGACAAAAAGACTCCATTCCAAACATGTAGTAAATAGTAAAAAATTTGTTAAAATTTCTATAAACATTTTATTGATTATGGAAAGAAAATTATTGAAATAATATTTATAACACATGGACATGGAATATATATATAACCTTACTGAAACAAAAAATGAAAAAATCCCAAATGTAAATGAAATTATGAAATAAATAAACATCACATTATAATATTCATAATAATATTCTTAATGAATGAATAATATATATATATATATATATGTATATGAATATATAAAAAAGATCATTAAATTAATAAAAAAAATACATTCATGGATAGTGTATACATCATATTGATGAAAAAAGTCATGTATACGACCCGAGTCCCATGGAAATAAAAGTGGGACATAAATCCATTACATTACATACTAACTCACTTCGTACTCATGAATACTACTAAATAATAAATATTATTTTATTATAAATCTACTACAGAACCATATTCCAATAATAACACCATATATGATTTACTAATGAATTTATATTACTCTCTTATTAACAATTCCATGTATAAGTTCTGATTCGGGTAATAATCACACTGTTTTTCGTACAGGTTTGGATTTAATAATCTTTATTCTCATCAATAGGCCATGATTTATTTATATAATGAATGGTTAAAATGATATAAATTTCATATTCATTCATTATAACAGTATATATGGATTTATTTAATATATAGAAGTATAATATTAAATACACAATTAATGGAGACTATTGGTCGTACAGTTCCATGAACATTGTATCCATTTCATGGAATATTGAATGAATAAGAGTAAATGATATATATATATATATATATATTTATTATAATTCTATTAGAATTATTATTTCTTATATATATATATATCATATACTTTCACTAAACACATGCTTAATACATTCAACTTATGTTATGAAGGAATCACATAGTTATGAGATGGAAATAATCCACAAGTCATCAAAGGAAGTTATAAATAATTTCCATCATTTTTTCTTCATGTAATGGTATAATTGTATCAATAACAGGAATCACTTCATGAGGTGGTAGTCCACCATACACATGAACAATGATTTTGTATTCAATTTGAAGGATTTTTTTGTTAGATTACGTATATAAATTAATATGATGACATATTATTATATCTAGGATAATTATTTAATTATATAAATTTTAAATTATATTAATTTATGCTTTATAAGAATCATATAAATCAAAAATGTTCATTGGAAATTTTACCTTTTATTTGGGTTTCATCTATTGATTTACAAAAAAAAGGACTTCGTATATTGGACATATTCCCAACGATTGGATTCATGTATAATTGTAATAAAATTTTAAGGACATTTTAATAGATTTTGGATTATCATAATAGATTATTATGTGTGAAAAAATAGAAGAATAGGTTCCCATTCATAAGAGAGGGTATGGGCACTTTTCGAATTTCTCAAATAGTTAATTTATAATAAAATAAATATCAAGAACAATAACTATAATTGACAATTTATTATAATATAAGATATTATAAGGTTTAAATATACTAAAATAAGATATTTTATTAATGCATTGGTGTTAATTTAAACATTATTATTTTGATTTACCCTTAGTTACACCATTTTAATTTTAATATTACAAACATGTTTTTCAAAATTTTGTGGATGAGTTTTCTACTTATAAAGTGTAAAATCCACATTAAATGTCCATTTTTAGATATTAGAGACAATATTTCATTAATTTTCAATATTTTATATTTCTAATATATCTAAATAATATAATAAAATAATATCTTCATAAAATTTACTAAATGTAAATTTTGACATAATTCATTACCTTCGGTTTATGAAAATAACTATGTCAAAATAGTATCAAAAATATTAATCTAATACCCACATTTCATGTCATATTTACCCAATAATTTTGTCTATAAACATAAATAAATCCAATTCTATTTATTTAATTATTTATAATATGATTTAATTATTCGGTTCATTCACTAAATAATTACAAAATCAGAATTTTATAACTATTTATGAATATTATATCATACCTAAAAATAAAAATAAAAATCCCCGATGTATATAAAAATTAATTAATTCATAATAATAAATATATTTTATAATATATTCTATTTAAAACAATGTTAAATATATTATACTTATTTTGATAAAAATTGTGACATTTTTTCACTGTCCATGATTTTAATAATATCCACGTCATTTTAATTGGAATTTGTCCATTATAATATTTAATTTTGGACCATTGGGGATATTTTTCATAGTTTCTTCATCCAATATCAATTTTTTAAATTTTTTTTGGCATTTTCATAATATTTATTATTTTATTTTAATCCATAATTACATGATTTACCCTTGGTCTTGTTAATTAATATTACAAAAGATACTATTCATAAGGTTATAATATAAAAAGGAAGTCATTAGTAAATATTATCATTGTGATTGAAAATATAAAATCCATTATTAAATATTGAAAACTAATAATTTTCATAAATTTAATTGAATCTAATCTTATTGATGGAATGAAAATATGTGTTTTTAATGTGAAAACAATCAGAGGATTGAAATGTTTTTCATTCTAAATTATAAGTAAAATTGATTATAATGACCTAAATTGGATTAAATGATAATTTTTTTATAAATATACAATATATACTTTTAGTCTATAATTTTTTTCTATGAAAAAAATATTTTAAATGAAAATTAAGTACTTTTAACTAATAATCAAAATTTTATGTTTTTTAAAAAATAAAATTAAAAAAAATACTAATGTAAATTTGGATATCCAAATTTTAATAATCAATTTTATCATCAATTAAAAATTATAAAATTTTCAAAAAAGATATTTCAAATTGGATATCCCTAAAATGTAGGTAAAATTAACATTCTAAAATGTACATATTTGTATTCATAAAATGGGATTAATTATTCTCTTTTTCAAATCAAATATATAGCATGAGTGTCGATAAATCTATTGAATATGAAATAGGTAATTATTATTGTATACAATCATAAATAGAAATCTATTTTATATATTGAGATAAAATTTTGTTTTGACATAGAAAAATAGTTTTCATTAAAAATGAATTTCATTATTTTTAAATAGTTCTTAATATAAATTTTATCTAATTAATAAAAAAGATTCAAAACTATTTTCATTATTTATTCAATATTATTATAGTGGCTATGTGGTAAATATAATGATATTATAATAAGCTTAATAGTATGTTTTAGTGTTGTAAAACTGGGTCTTGCAAGCATCAAAAGCTACCGAATGAATTTAGAATAGTGTGAAATACAACCCCAAAACATAGTTTCACATACCAGAATATAATATTTATGTTTCAGGTATCCCAACCATGACATGTTATTTCACACAATGATAAAATAACTTGGTTATTTCATATAGAATATGTTTTATATATGGTTTTGTGAAAAAAGAAATATTGAAAAGATTAAATTATTTTAAAAAATTATTTCAAAAAATCGTCAATTTTGGCAATGAAGATATCTTTCAAGGTTCAACCCCTTTCCAATCATAATTGAATGACTCTATTACTGAATTCTGTGAACTCCCAATTCAAGTCCACATAATCTTGTGAGTTATAAATCATTACACAATTAATTAGATGGAAATAAAATTATTTTTTCACCCATTAAAAACCAAAAATATCACATATGTGGCAAGAAGATCATAAATACTAAAATAACAATGACTTGTATAATGAAAATTGGCTTTGAAAACATTCCATCACAGAATAATTTTATAAAACATTTAAAAGAAACATGCTTTATAGTTTTATCATCATTAAATAATTGACACATGGTAATGAAATATGTTTCATAGAATTATAATTAAATCATCACCATCAAAACCCATTCATCTAAGGAAAATTAGATTCTATCAATTCATTAAATATCTTGTAAATAATAAGGTGAATCCTATGATAATATCACATATAAAATTTAAAATAATATATCTCTAGAAAAAATCCTTATTAAATAATATTATTTCTTTGAAATCACATCATTAAAATGTAATTTTTTTTTGAATATTCAGGAAAGTAATTTCCATGAAAAAAATCATGAGAAAATATAATGTGAGATTTAAAACATTGATTGGTCATGATGGTAGGAAATACAATATATGGAATGTATTTTAAAATTTTTATTCCTACCAATTTTGTTTTGAAATATAAAATTTTACTATTTTATAATATAAAATGACATTTTAAGAAAAAAACGTTTTTTTAAATATTTAAATAATGGGGAGAATGATTTTAAACTATCATTTAAGAATATAATAAACAAGTATCAAATCATTTTTAGAAAATAGTGATTTTTAAGGAAATTGACAATCTTTATAAATAATGATAGTTTGGTAAATAATATAATTTATTTCACTTTTGTAAATATGTAATATCACTATATTTTAAATGATCAACTATGATAGATATTTTACAAAACATGTAACAACAAGAATAATGATAATGTGAAATATAATTATTTTAAATGCCCATGATAACTTCGTAGTTAATTTGATGTTTGCTAATTGGTTTTACTACATAATCATATATATATATATATATATCCAAATATATTAAAATGTTTTCATTAATTATCTTTAAATAGACAATAATTTGTTTTCTATAAAATTTTATGGATAATAAACATATTCATAAAAAATGGGTTTTAGTTCATTTTCTCAGAAAATATATATAATTATATTCTAAAAAAAATATTTAATAATTCTGAATGGGGATAATATTTTTTAAAAAAAAATTCTAAAAATATTATTGTAGTAATATTTGGTATTTTTATAAATTGATTGAAATTTCAGTAAATAGTAAAAAGAGAAATTTCTATAAAACTGTACATTTTATTTTCCATAAAAAAAGTTTCTTAATGATTTAAATTTAATATCATTTTTAAAAAGATTTATTTAATTATATATATTCTTATTAAATTCTTTTAATCATTATTATGCCATATTTTTTCAAATGTACATTTTGTTTCATAATAATTCCATCGTACAAAAATTATTTTTAATTATATTTTCTGGGATTAATATATATATTTTTATAATAGACTCTAATTAATTATTAAAAAATAATATTTTATATTTTTAATTACGCGGTAAATTTTTCTAAAACATGTTTCGGTTGTTTGTGAAAATGATGAATAGAAACATTATTTAATTTTATAACCACTGTACTCTGTAAATTCAGTTAGTTAAGATAAAAATAAATATATATAGTCTAACAGAATACTGTAACCCAGGAATAAATTTTATTGTCTACTTCCTTTTATTACATGCACCTCTATGGTTCTATTATATGACCTTTTTTTCATTTCTATGTGATTATTAACATTGTAATATTTTAGGTAATGAAATGTGAAAAATGATACATAGTTTAATATAATAACTATAGGTTTTTTCAACAATAGGATAACCTTCAGATATATTTATATTTAAATAATATTCTCAAATAAAAATTATATTTCATAATAATCATATATTATTATCAATTTTAATTGGAAAAAAAATTACTTTAAATGTTTAAACAATAGTAAAAAATTAATTATTCAAATTTTGAAAAAAAATAAAATTCGCAATATAAAAAAAATTACAATTTATACATTTTAAAAAAAATTAATGTGTCAAAACAATTTTATAGAAAATATTTATCATTTTATAGAATAATTAAATTATTTCATTTTAATTATATTATTTTTTGATATAATTAATTTCAAAGTAAATGTATATCTCTAAAATAGATATTTTGATATTTTATAATAAATAATATTTTTTAAATGATTTAAAATTCATAATAAATTTTATACCCCAAAAAATAAAGATATACAGAAACTAAAATTTTCAATATTTGTTTTAGGTATTGTTTTTCACTTTATAGTAATGTTATTATTCTTTAAATGTTGGAAAACATAAATATTACAATATTTTTCAAATGGGTTTACAAGGGGTTAATATCAAAATATATTGATAGAGAAACAAAAAAAATTAAAAATTTTATTTTATGTGTTTATATACGATCATAATAGTATTACATTCAAATATTATCAATTTATATATATTTTAGCATCGATATTATTATTTATAATACTAATATTTTTAGAAATTTGAAGAGTTCTACTCCCAAATATTATAAAATGGTACTTAATCATCTCATTTCATCACATCAAATGAATCATTTAATTATTAAAATACCTATATTTATACCTTAATAAAATTCTTACCCATATCCTAGTTGATTTAATTTCTTAATACATCATTACTTAGATTAGTTTATGTGTAAGGAATAAAAGGGTTTTTTGATTTAGAGGTATACTTCAAAACTGAAAATTTCATTTTATTTCTTCTTAAAACTCATTAACCATATTTAATCCCAAATGAGATTATAAAACAAAAATATTACATACACTAAGATAGTATTATGAAAATTTAATTACTTATGTCAATCTCCTACCTCATTGAAATTGGAATTAAAAACATCATTCGTGTATACAATAGACTACCACCTCTCATAATTATATAATTATTTTCCCCACAACATCTCTCACATAATGTTATAATTATGGAATTAATATTTATTTATGATATTAATGAATCAATATCCTTTATTATATGACAATATATCATATAAATATTACATTTCCATTAATTAAATGTTATTACATTGTTCATGAATATGTAAAAAAATACCACATCTGTGAAGCAAATTGATTCATTTTTTATCACCACATTACATGTATGATATATATATGTATATTATAATAAATAAAATGGTATTTATTATATAATTAGTTTTCTCAAAATGTTACAGAGTACATACCTTCATACAATAATAATCACTGATAAAATGGAAATAATACTCATGCATTCATACGACCTACCCACTCCATGATTATAACATAGTTCAATTTTCATTGACATATTCCATAGTAAGTTTTTGATGAATAATTGATGAATAAAAAATGAAAAATTTCATTTTTATTATTATTTAAATGATAAAATAATTACCATAATGACAATACTCAAAATAACGACATCATTCTGGACTTATAAACCATATATCGTCCATAGAATTGATGTAAAATTAAATTATCAAGAATTTTATTACCACCTGGTAATATGTAAAACAAAATGAATTATATCCATGAAAAATATTCCCAACAATACATTAAAATTACAGAAATTTATTATTCTATAAGATAAATACTATGCATTATTATTTAGTCTTAAGGTATGTAATTAAATCGCAATTTCACTTCGATGAGGAATATTTTTTTATTGACTTTATAAATTTTATATGGGTTATATAGTGAATTTTTACATATTATATAAGTAATATGAATTAATTATTCATATTTTATGTTTATTATTGATTTTTTATTCATGGGGATTTCAATTGAATATTACCATGTTGTAAAAGTATTTTAAACTCCCTTGTCACTTGGTAGTATATACCACTTTTTAATTAACATTGTTATTACTTGATTATTTTATAATTTATCAGTCAAATTTTTCTATGTTTATTATTTCAATTTTTTTGTTTAGTTATATCTATTATGTAAAATCTACAAAATTATTAATTCTAAACTAAATTATATTATATTTTTAAGGGCCATTCATCTGAAATTAAATTCTATAAAGATATAGTTATATAATGTACACCAATAATCATTTCTATGAAGTATATAGTACCTATTTGAAATAATATATCATTAATATACTTGTATTTATGATAATAATGTCTAAATTGATGATATTAATTCATATGTATTACGATTGAAAAGTTAAAAATATAGAAAAGGATTTATATAACATGATTCATTCTTTACATGATTGTTAATGATCATGATTCCTTGTGGGGGGGGATTATATTCTCTAATTTTATTAAACAACATATATTTTATTCATCTATAGTTATTAAATGTGTTTTAGATGTTTATTTCAGATTTATTACATTATTTATTTATCATACATAAACAATTAAATTATTATGTTATACATATCTTGTATTTTAAATTATATTAATAATATTTATCATCCATTTCTATATTTTCTTAAATCCCAAAAAATATATTCCTTCCTAAAGATAAATAATTTCAGAAATTTTATAAAATTATTCATCATCTCTTTTAAAAATAATTTTAATGTAAATATCTTACTAACTTTTAAATTGGTAACCACTGTATCCCTTTTTAAAAAATTGTTTTAAATATTTTTTATTTCAATCATTTACTATATAAAAAATGTGTAAAAAATGATTAACAATATTTTTGTTGAACCGTTAATTTATTTATGAAGGATTAATTTTAAAGAAATGTATATTAACCTATCTTGTTTAAAAAAATATATGTTACTGTCACATCCTGTGTTTTGAACCGGATAAAATAACATGGTTTTTGAACTTTTCATTTATCAACAGGTCGTTCTTCGAAACCAAGCTTTAGAATGAGGTCCCGAGAAGGGGAACCATTTTATGCGGTGATATTGGACTACGTGAATTATTTATATCGATGTGGTAAACCCATGCGGGATACCCCAGGTGTCCAGTAGTAGGCACACGGGTTGCGCATGGTTTGTCAGTCGGTGCGAGTCAAGACGTGCGGTTTATCCATATTTAAAAATTTGGATTTTTATTTAATTAAATAAAATTAAAAAGGATTTAATTAAATATGTGTAATGTATATATTTAATCTTTTCCGAATTTATTAATGCATCAGGACTTAAATAATTATTTTTTATGTTAATTAATTGCCATGAATTATTTACTTACAAATTAATTAATGTGTTGAAATAATTGAATTTTTGTTGAAATGTTTAACAAAATGAGAGTTTCATAATTTAATGAAGAATCCTTTTTAATTTTGCATAACATGATATTAAAGGAATGTTTATTGAATAATACTAATAATATAATTGATATTATTTATTATAGTATATTATGTTTTATTTTATTTTATTTAATTAATTTATTATTTTTTAGAAAACAAGAGGGGGGAGAGACCCCACATCCATATCTCATAAGGGGCGCACAACCAGCAACCCTAGCGCAGCCCCCCTCTAACTCTCATCCTCCCTCGGCCAACCCCACAAAAGCCGGACCACCAGTGCGGTAACCCCTCTCCCTCTCCACCTCCCTCGGCCGACCCAGCAGCAGCCGCACAAAGTAGCCCTAGCATAACCGCTATAGCGTGTAACGACCCTTCATGTGACGAGCTCCTCCTCTCCACGGACTCCTCTTTCTTCATTTTCTCCCACCTATTTCCTCTGGTTCCTTCTTAGAATCTCTTAGTTAAATTTCTCTCCCTCCTCTCCTCTTGTTTCCCAGAAGGATTTCGGCCTATCTGTCAACCTGCGAGATTAGGCTAAACCATAGTTATTGGGGGTCTCTTGATTCTTGTTTTTCCTTCATTAAATGTTTGTGCCAATGTTGTCTCAGGATAGTATGGTTCGAGTTTGGGCATCGACTGCTAAAGGCGGGGCATATACGAGCGGTTTTGGTTGCCGACTTTGGTTCAGGGTAAGGGGTTTTCCCCCAATTGGTTTCGTAGCACCTAGAATGGTTTCGTTAAGTGTATTAAGGTTCCTTGTATTTATATTTTACTGCATTGAAGGTTTTCCTTGGTTTAGACTCACCAAAGTCTAGTAAACTCTCATGTGCATGCATTGGTAAGTATATATATGTAGGTAGGTTCCCCCGCTACACATATATTCATCCATGGCAGTGGGTATACGTGTATGGGGATACGTGTGCCTATGTACATATATGAAAATTGTGTGCACTTGTGTGTGGAGACTAGTGTACGAATATAAGAACTTGTGTAAGGATCCCCTTGCACGTATCCATGGGTCATGTGAATACGTACATAGGGGCTAGTTGTCCTTGAAAGTGTGTGAAGGTGCATACGCTCAGTGGGGGAGCAGCAGCGGCTCTTACATAGAAAGCGCCAACAACTGGAGTGGACGGATGGATCCACCTGGAGGTAGGGTCCCCCTCCATTCCCTTTAACTATAAGTAATGTAATAGTGAGTTTGATATTGCACTCCCTTAGAATTTTAATTATGCAAGTTTAGTTCCGATTAAATGCTTCTGTGCAAATTGTGTGAATTGCAGGAATAAGATAAAAGAGTTTTTTTGGTCACTAAACTATTGATGTAATAATAAAACCCCTTGATCAGAGGTGTGTTGTCTTCAAGATAAAAAGTAATAATTAGTCATTATTTTTTCCTACATAAATGTCTTATGACTATTTATTCTTGACATTATATTTGATAAATGACATACTTTTACATGTACCTTATTGGTTACCTCAAATGATGGTGCATTTTAAAAATAATAATAAATGAGCCATGACACCTCCTAATTTCATGGATTAACATGTTACTAGAACATTCATTGTAGGGTATTTACCCTATTCCCTTTACTTCGGTGCTTATATCATGCCACACCTTGTGCTGCTTCTCACAACCTTTCAGTGATACATCATTATCTCTTATTGAAATGCTTGGGTGGTTCGCTCATGCCCATTTTGGACTTTGTTTATGGTGAAGCCCATCCCGGGGGCTCTCTTTGCCACTTGGACAACCCCTTGGGTGTGCCCCACCTGAACGCCCATTTTTTCACGTTCTTTAAGATATAAATGTAACACTTTATATTGAATTGATTCCATTGCTTGAACATGTTTGTTAGCTTGTACCATTTAATGTCATTAATAACATATCATTGAGGCATGTTTATTCTATTCACTTTTTTTACCTTCTAATTCTCATGAAAGTGACAGAATATTGATTAAATATAATTAAATATGAGAAGTAATTAGGAAAAGTTGAGAACGAATTTGGATTATTAAATGTGATGAATTAATTATGAAATGATAACTTTTCTCTTGATTTATTAGTTGATAAATTGTAATAAATGAAGGTGATTTTGGTTCTTAGACATGGAAATTTAGACTGATTTAAAAGTTGGTTTTGGACACAGTGTTCCTCACCAATGGTTATGCAATCTTGAGATATAGGGTGTTAGACATGGAGATCAACACCGAATAATTATCTATGTGATAGACATGGCGATCTACACCAAATAGTGATTCTTGATGTTAGACATGATCATCTACACAAAATGATAATTGGGGTGCTTGACATGGCGTTCAACACAAAACGAATGATAATAATGATTTATGTAAAGAATGAGAGATGTGATTAAAAATTGGGTGAAGTGTGATCAAATAAATAATGGTAAGAATGAATGGATTTCCATCCTGAGTTGAAATGATAAGTGAATAAGTAGAGTAAGTCAGAAAAATGATAAAAAGTATTTTTTTCACGTCAACCAAATATACTTGTGTTGTTTTAAATAGGTTCTTATTTTGGATATGGGCCGAGGCAGGTATTTTCATCAGGTGTCCTTTTTTGAACTTGGATGGGAATTTATTATTTGTATTGTATCCTAATTGTTTGGAAATACCAGCAAATTGTTTAATTATAATTCATTGTCTAGAGTGGGCTAGACCCTGGTGGTTACGACCTAATTAGATTTATATCTCACACCCTACTCGGGCCTCCATTGCACCGGGGTACCCGAGTATTTTTTTTTTGGTTGTAGGATCTTTCTATTGTTGTTTCTTGTACTTGGAGTTAGGAGCAAAGGACCTAGCTAAGGATCTGTTTGCTTATGGAGATCTTCCTTGGGATAGATTATTTTATTTAATTACTACTTACATTTATTTGTAAGTATTCTGATTTTTTTACTGTTAACATTGTATCATTAGCATCTCATGTATGATTTTTTCTATATAATCTGACGTTCCCCAATTTTTTTCAAACTTTACAAATGAAAAAAAAAATTCACTGCTTTCATATTTTATTCACTACTTCTGATGTTGCTATATTTTTTCTTTTTTCTTCACTTTGATAAGATGGTATAGTATCCCCCTGACTTACCTTGGACCCTCGCTCCTAGTTGGAAACCTCTGGTGTAAGGGGAGACCCGCTTGAGTCCATGTCGAGGGCTAGATCGGGTGACCAGTTTAGGGTCGACCTGGGTTGGTTCATGAAAAAATGGTATCAAAGGTGTTTCTTTTTTTCTAACTCCTTAAGGTTGTTATATAGGAGATTAGGAAAGTGTTGGAACTCGGCTAATAGCCATTCTTGGGACTGATCACCACATGTATGAGAAATGACCAAGTGGCCAGGGTTGGGAATTATTGTTTATGTTGTTTGTTATTATAGTTGATATGATTTCACCTTGAGTGACTGTTGTATTTTCTTTTGCTTTTGGTTTATGAAATTCCTTGAATTTTACCCTTGGCCTGATATGGAAAGAATGATGCATTCCATGAATCATATTAGGCACATTGGAATTAACATGTCATGCATTTTCCATGCCATGTAGTTGCATCTTAGATTTCCTGTATAATATGCTTAAGTGATTGTATGCCATGCTTATGTGTTATAATATGCATCTCTGATATAACATGTTCTGCGTTTACTACTTATGAAAACATGTCTTGCATTGGTTATACCTAGGTTGTGGAAGAACATGAACCTATTTTCGATCGTAAGGTGTGTGGGCGACTTATAGCTGGGAAGGGGTAACCCGTATATTAATACCATTTTGAGAAGGATATAAATACGTTTGTATGGCTATTGAAAAAAATGTAAAGCTGCGGAAATTAAAATGCTAAAGTAAATTGGTTTTGATTAAAAAGGGGAGCCAAATGAAAATTTATAATTTGTATGGTATCTTTATAGGTTGGTAGATGGCTACCCATATTATTGGGTCGTTGTATATGAGCATGTTAAATATTGGGTTGGAATCTGGTTTTGATAAAATGGGGAGTCAATTTTAAATCCACGAAGTGTATGGGGAGTTTAGGAATTGGGAAATGGAAACCTATATTAAATGTAAAGCCATGTTGTGTTGTGAAATGATTAAATGGAAAATGTTGTGTAATTTCCAAATTGAAAGTATTTGGCTAACTATTAAATTTGCAACAGGACTCGAGTAGGTCAGTTGAAAGGTGTTGTATGGATATCCCGGTTTGGTGTGTTTGAGAAGAATTGACCAATTTCTTTGTGGTTTCTTCTTCAAGAATCTGAGATGGATAGAATGATACCCTAGTAGGTTTCTCTATTTTTTATATGGTTTTGTTTTTCTCTTTTGATTTATAAAGATGGGATATCTATGATTGATTAATGTTTTAAAAGGATTATTTTGTGAAACTTTCTGGTTTCCATTGGTGTGCAGTTGAAACATTGAAATGATTAATGTTTCAAAGAGATAAAATGTTAAGGGATTGGTAATTGAACCCATGGTGGTGCATTGAAACCCTAGTGTAAGGGGTAGTTTTTAGATTCTCGTCATGTTTCCATGGAATGGGACCGTAGGTGTTTTTGTATGAGTTATTCTCCTTAGCGGTGGGTTGATGATTGGCTTTTGAGACTAGAAACTTTTTTTTGTGTGACCCAGCGTTAGGATCGATGTTTGATCTTCATAAGGGGCTAGAACATGGTTGGTAGCACCCTTAGCATTTTAATGCCTTTCTTATATCGTAGGTTTTCTGATATGAGGTGTTGTTCAGGTGTCGTTGTCCCTTGTTGGAAACTTTTTTTTATAATTACAACCATGTTCAGATGGGTGATCGTTGGGTTTTGACTTTCATTGCAGAGTTTGTGTACTAGTGTCCTTGTGCTTAGCTAGTTTACCTCCTTTCCCTTTGGCGACTAGGACACTCCTAAGGTTGTGAGTGTGTCATGTCGAATCTTGTAAATGTTTCATTTCCCATGGAATGGATGCTTCTTGTAATGCCTTTGTAAATTGGTTGGTCGTGTTTGAATGACTATGAGACATGTGAGTTTAAAAATGTGGATGTGTCGACAGGTGACGTTGAGTTCCTTCCATGAAGTTGACTAGTTGAGGTTCGACTGTTCTTCTTTCCAGAAGTATTTTATGATTAACTAGAATCCATTCAAACCTCTTAGTGTATTCTGTTTGGCATCGAGCATGTCCCCTATGTTGTCCTTGTTCTAGAGGCACTAATAGAGTGTCGGTATTATCTGTGCTAATTCTTTTAAGATGTTGGGCTTGATTGGATGGTTTTATTTCGGGGTTGCACACAGGATGCATGGATTCTTGTATGGTTTGATCTTGGAAACATCATTAGAAGTTGGGTGTATGCTTCGGTGAACGTGTTTGTGATAAGCGTAAGGTACCTTGAAGAAAGGAATTGTGGTTGTATTTGAAATATGTCGGTTGTTTAGGCCAAGCATTCTTATAAATAGTTAGACGAATATGGATTGACTCATGGTTATTGTTTAATGTCTGCGGTCAGTGACATACCATTCTCTGGCATGTCTTCTGGTAGACGCGAGTACGGCTTCTGTCGGCTTGTGCCTAATATGAACAACCGGCTCGACTTGGTCCATGATGTTGATGGGGAATCAATCGTTTGATCTGTTTCAAATCACGCTAGGAGCATTGTGGGAACGCTTGGGGCGTGATTTGAAAGTTAATTCCAACGGTGGTCCAAATGGTAGTTTGTAGTTGGTTGCTTAATGTTACAAATATAGGGTGGGAAGTTCCTATGGCTGGATGCTTGGCGAGACAACGACAGGATCATGTCTCTGGGTAGATGGGCTCTGGAAGAGTTGTCATGGTGTTTCGATTTGGAAATGATTGTTGGCTCAGATTTTAATTTCTTATGTGTCTCTTTCCTAACCATTGTTTGATCGTGTGTTGGATGTTTTGATATGCAAGCTGACCCTTTGTGCAATACTTCCTACATTGCGTATGATCGGTGCGGATTATGTTTTTCCTGAAGGCTTCTCACAGACGAGAAGTTCCAAAGTGGTAAGGTTGTCACATCCGGTGTTTTGAATCGAATAAAATACCCAGGTTTTTGAACATTCCTTTAATCAACGGGCTATTTGTAAAACCATTCTTCGAAACGAGGTCCCGAGAATTGGATCAATTTTATGCGGTGATAACAGACTACGTGTGGTAGGTATACCTGTCCGGGTCAGCCATGCAGGATACCCCGGGTATCCGGTAGTAGCCTCACGGGATGCACATAGTTTTTTAGTAGGCACGAGTCAATACATTAGGTTTATATAGATTAAAGAATTTGGATTTTTATTTTTGAAAACAAAATTCAAAAGGATTTAATTAAATATGTGTAATGTATATATTTAATATTTTGAAATTTTATTAATGTGTCAGGACTTAATTAATTATTTTTTAAGTTAATTATTCACCTTGAATTATTTACTTAATGAATTAATTAATGTGATGAAATAATTAAATGTTTGTTGAAAGGATTAATAAACATGGAGTTTAATAATTTAATGAATAAGCCGTTTTAATTTTGGGTAAGCTGATATTAAAGGAATTTTTATTGAATAATAATAATAATATAATTGAAATTATTAATTATAGTATATTATGTTTTATTTATTTTATTTTATTAATTTATGTTTTTAGAAAACAAGAGGGGGGCGAGACCCCCACGTCATTATCACGTAAGGGGCGTGCAACCAGCAACCCTAGTATGACAACCCTGCTTTTTATTACAACTTAAACATGCTTTATTACATAAAACTTCACTTGATACAACAAAGAAGATCGAGAGGTTTAGTGTCTTTGGGGCTTAGGATCATTACATAAAAACTTTAAACATGAAATACAACATCCTTATTGAAAACTTCCTTTACATGACAACTACATTCCTTCGTACATAGCATTGCATGGGATAACCTGAGGACATGCATAAGAAAAGGGTGAGCTATAAAGCCCAGTAAGGGAGTACATAATGAATAACATGAGGAGTACAATACATGTTAGGCAATAGGCATATCAATAGAGCATAAGAGAGACATGAACATAAAGGCATGATAAAGAATGATAATCATAACATGGAAATGTGGCAACAACACTTAACATTGAATTAGCATGAGCCAAGGCTCATTGCACATGGAGCATGAGTAAACCCTCATTGCACTTGAAGCACGAGTAGACCCTCGTTGCACTTGATTTAGCATGAGTCAACACTCATTGCACATGACGTATCATGATACTATACTTTACCCAATGCATTGGAGCGCTATCAGGGCGCACCCTTCTTAAACATTTCATTTCATGCATAAGTGTGCCACATGGATCATAAAACATGGATTCATAAAACATAATCATTTATTCCACGATAAAGGAATGTGGAATTCATACATGAAACTTTATAATCAATATGTAAATGTGCATAAAGGTGAATACCCTTGATGGAGAAATGGGCATGGTATTCACTACACAAAGACATTGGCTTAGAAAATCGGTGCGATTTCGGCAGTGTAACGGCGTGACATAAGAATTCATAAAAAAGGTTGATGAGAGAGAAAGGGGTTACTCATCATATTTACATGTAATGGACAGTAAGGAGATCATATATATACATTTCCCAACAATAGAAATGGAATTTAGATTCATGATACAAAAGTATTGCTTGAATGTAAAAGAAAAGAGAGAAGTTCATTTCGGAATTTCGGCATTGTAACGGGTGTACATGGGAGGCATTTAATGAGAGAGAAAGGGTTCTCCCATCATTCAAACAATAAGAGGGCAGTATGGGGGAGGTGAGAAACCATACCCAAACATTCATAATTGAAATAAAAAAAGGCAATACAACTTAAAGAAAATTGAGAAAAATGAGAAAGGAAGAAAAACCCTTACTTGGAAGTGTGCTTCCAAAGGCTAGAGAGAGGATTGTGAGAGGATTCTTGGGAGCTTGGGGCACCTTGAGAGGATTCTAGAGAGAGTAGGTCAGATTTTGGAAGAACTTCAAGGGCTTTGGGTGAAGAGGAAGTGGGAGCTTGGGTGGGTTTATATAGGAAAGGTGAGAGAATTCTTTATTATTTAGGTTTGGGACCCCTTATATTAAAATAATCCAAACCACAAACCATCCCATGGTATTTGCCCATGGTTTCTGGAAAAGGGAAGAGGAAAACAATATTTTACAAGTCCAAGGTCCGAACTTATTAAAAAATTAGGGTTGCTTATGTGGAGGTGAGTCACACTCCCATGGAAATTAATTTAAAAAGGCAAAGTGTTGAATAAGTCTTGAGGGCTCCATTAATGCTTTGAAAAGTGAGTCAAACAAACCCAAAACCTAATTATTTTAATGATAAAATACATATTGGCCGAACATAAGGATTATGGCATTTTATTACATCACCATTGGGTCATTATGATGTCATAAAACACATTATATATTTAAATGGTATTTAATTTTTACCCAAAAATTTGACTGTCTCAGAAAATTATGAAAAATTCACCGTTGGATAATTTCGACGTCCTGATTCCAAAAATAATATTTATTTTATCTAAATAATTTTCTAAATATGTGAATTTTCACTTTTAAAATAAAAACCGACATTTATAAAAAATTCACGGGTTTTGACAGAAATGGATTTCAAACCTTAATAAAAATTTTAATTGCATTCATAAAATTATAAGATCATTTATATTTAATAAAAATTAATTTAATATTAATAATAATATTTTATTAAAATATTATTTAATTCAAAAATCCTTTAATTTAATAAAATATAATTCTTAATTAAATAATAACTAAAAACATCATTTGTACTTTAAAAACTAATTACAATGCATCAAAAATGACTAGAAACTATATCCATTATTATATACAAAAAATAATGTACATGAACATGGTACTACTTATTTGTTACATAACCCCTTAAAATAGCCGCATAAGACCTAAGGGTAAGGTGTGCGATGGTGACAGACTCTTGGGGTTGCTCGGATAACATCGCTCGAGTGGTAATCTCTATCAACATCCATTTTTCACGTAGACGATCACGTTCGAGCTTGAATTGATGAAGCTCAGATTGGGCTTGGTAAAGGGCAAATCCCAAAGATGCCACCTCCTTTCCGAGCTCCGACAAATGGGCTTCGTAAGGGGCAATTCTACTGGATGAGGCCATCGCTTCCTTTGTCTGAGTAAAAAAGGTTTCGTTAACGCCTTATATTTAAACTACCCAGATGATCACTGTTCAACGGCTATAAAAGTAACGGTCACAAATCATAACGTTAAACTAAAGAAGTTGACATCATATAAAAACATAAAGAAACATTTAACTGGATCAAGAGGGATTTTCCATTAATGAAATTTTGGGTCGTTACAACATTCCACCCTTAAGAAATTTCGCCCTCAAAATTTTCCTTTTCCCACACTAAAACAAATGTCGGTAACTTAGCTTCATCATATCCTCCGACTCCCAAGTTGCTTCTTCAAACTTGTGGTTTCTCCACAACACCTTGACGAGGGGCATTGTCTTATTTCGTAGAACTTTTTCTCTACGATCCAAGATCTTCACTGGTTGCTCCTCATAAGAAAGATCGTCTTCTAATTGTACCACCTCAGAAGAGAGTACATGTGAAGGGTCTGGTATGTACTTCCTTAAGAGGGATACATGGAAGACATCATGCACCTTGGCCATAGTAGGTGGAAGTGCTAGTCGATAGGCCACAGCCCCAACACGATCAAGAATCTCAAAGGGGCCGTTGTACCTTGGACTTAACTTCCCTTTCTTTCCAAACCTCATGACCTTCTTCCACGGAGATATGCGTAAAAACACCATGTCTCCGACTTTAAACTCAAGGTCTCGTCGATGATTATCTGCATAACTCTTCTGTCGACTTTGGGCTGCCTTGATATGCTGCTGAATGGTTTTCACCTTCTCCACCATTTCTTCGACCATTTCTGGTCCAAGCAGCTTACGTTCACCGACCTCATCCCAACATGCCGGTGTTCTACACCTTTTCCCATACAGGGCTTCATATGGTGCCATTTGGATGCTTGAGTGGAAACTATTATTATAAGAGAACTCAACCAGAGGAAGATGCTGATCCCATCCTCCTTTAAAGTCCATTGAGCACGCTCTCAACATATCCTCAAGTGTTTGGATAGTCCGCTCGGATTGGCCATCAGTTTGAGGATGATAGGCCGTACTGAAGTTCAGTTCAGTGTTCAGAGCATGTTGAAGACTCTTCCAAAACATAGAGGTAAATCTTGGATCTCGGTCAGACACAATAGATAGTGGTACTCCATGCAACCGTACCACTTCCCTGATATATATCTGTGCCAGTTGATCCAAAGAGAAATCCTCTCGAATAGCAATGAAGTGTGCAGTCTTTGTAAGACGATCCACAATAACCCAGATTGCATTATTGCTTTTGGATGTCCTTGGAAGTCCAGTGACGAAGTCCATGGTGATGTTCTCCCATTTCCATTCTGGTATGGGCAATGGTTGCATCATCCCCTTAGACTTCTGCCTCTCTGCCTTCACTTGCTGGCACACCAGGCACTTTGATGTATATTCGGCGATCTCCTTTTTCATATTATCCCACCAAAAGTTATCTCGGAGATCTCGATACATCTTTGTGCTCCCTGGGTGAATAGAGAAATTTGAACTATGTGAATCATCCAAAAGTTCCTTCTTCAGCTCCGAACATGATAGGACACATAGTCTTTTCCCAAACCGCACAATTCCTTCTTCATTAACATTAAACTCTGAGGATTTTCCCTTTTTGATAGCTTCCACTTTTTCTTGGATTCTCGCGTCATCCTTTTGAGCATCCTTTAACCTTTCCAAAAGAGATGGTTGAGCAATCATTTGTGAAAGGATTGATGATGTTCCCTTCTTTATGATTCCCACATCCATCTTCATCAAGTCTAAGAAGATTGGATCCTTCTCAATTCTCATCATTGATAGAATTGCTGGATCCTTTCTACTTAGGGCATCCGCCACCTTGTTCGCCTTCCCAGGGTGGTAATGTATTGAACAATCATAATCCTTTATGAGCTCTATCCATCTTCTCTGGCGCATATTAAGCTCTTTCTGTGTGAATATATATTTAAGACTCTTGTGGTCAGTATATATCTCACATTTCTCTCCATAGAGATAATGCCGCCAGATTTTCAAGGCAAAGATCACCGCCGCCAACTCCAGATCATGCGTTGGATAGTTTCTCTCATGGATTTTCAACTGTCTTGAGGCATAGGATATCACTTTATCATTCTGCATCAGCACACATCCTAAGCCCTTCTTCGAAGCATCACTGAATACCACAAAAAGTTCCCCACTTGTGGGTAAAGTGAGCACAGGTGCAGTGATAAGCCTCCTTTTCAACTCCTTGAAGCTTTCTTCGCATTCATCACTCCAAGAAAACTTTACTCCCTTTCGAGTTAGCTTGGTAAGAGGGTTGGACAATCGTGAGAAGTTTCTCACAAATCGTCGATAATATCCAGCTAACCCCAAGAAGCTACGGATATCAGTTACCGATGTTGGCCTCGGCCATCCCTCAATTGCATCTGTTTTGGAGGGGTCCACAGATATCCCATTGCTTGTGATGATATGGCCCAAGAATGAGACCTCCTTCAACCAGAACTCACACTTGCTGTACTTGGCATAGAGCTTCTCCTTGCGCAAAGTCTCCAGTACAGTTCTTAAATGCTCCTCATGGTCCTCCTTGGTTTTGGAGTATATTAGAATATCATCTATAAAGACTACCACAAATTTATCTAGGTAATCTCTAAAGACTCTATTCATCATGTCCATGAATATTGCTGGAGCATTGGTGAGTCCAAAAGGCATTACTATGAATTCATAGTGCCCGTACCTTGTACGAAAAGCAGTCTTGGGGATATCTTCCTTCTTCACCCTTACTTGATAATATCCCGACCGCATGTCGACCTTGGAGAAGTATTGTGCTCTACGCAGCTGATCAAACAAGTCATCGATTCTTGGGAGAGGATACTTGTTCTTTATCGTGATTTTGTTAAGTTCACGATAATCGATGCAAAGCCGCATTGACCCATCCTTCTTCTTGACGAAGAGGACTGGTGCACCCCATGGTTATGCACTTGGGCGTATAAACCCTTTATCCAGATTCTCCTGTAGTTGTTTCTTCAGTTCTTCAAGCTCAACCACAGCCATTCTATATGGAGTCTTGGATATTGGTAGCGCCCCAGGTATAAGTTCAATTGAGAACTCAACATCTCTTCTTGGAGGAAGACCAGGAAGTTCCTCGGGAAATACTTCAGCGAATTCCCTCACAATAGGCATTTCTTCAAGGGTGGTTTCTTCCTTGGACTCAATCATCTGAGCCAGATATGCGTGCTCATAAGGCAGTAATATCCATGCTTGAGATGATGGGGCTAAAGGAGATTCATCTTCCTCCTGACACTTGTAAAGAATCGGGGGTCGATTCTCCATATGGAGTGTGATTTCCCTCTCCCGACAATTTATGTTGGCTCTATATAAGGAAAGCCAATCCATGCCAAGAATTGCATCAAATTCCACCAAAGGGAGTATGACGAGGTTCTCCGGGAAATTCAATCCACAAATTATAATAGGGGAGGACTTATACTCATGGGATGCAATGATTGCCCCATTTGCCGTACTCACCGACATCTTTACATCCATGATTTGTGGTGGTGCAGGGATTGTTCTACTAAACTTTTGAGATATAAAAGAATGCGTAGAACCTGAATCAAATAGTACGTTCGCTATTCTTGAATGAATAACTAGCGTACCTATCACCACTTCGTTGTCGGGGTTCACTTCGGCAGAAGTGATGGCAAAAGCTCTTCCTTGCTGTCTTGGAGGTTGTTGATTGCCTCCGATAACCCTTGGATTAGGGCACTGATTCACAAAATGACCCGGTTCTTTGCATTTGAAGCATTGAACAACGCGTTGAGGTTCGAACGGAGTGTTCCTCCCCTCCGTCGCAGCCGCGGGTCCTTCTTGCTGACAGTTAACAGCTAGGTGCCCTTCTCTTCCACACTTGAAGCATTTTCTTGTCCCCCTAAGGCAATTTCCAGGGTGCTTCTTTCCACACTTTTGGCAAGTGGGGTGCTGGAATTTCTTAGCGCCGTTGGATTTATCCATCGGACCACCAGCATTGAAGTCTACCTTCCGCTTCTTGTCCCCATGATACCCCTGTGATTCTACGATCTCTATTTCAACCTTGAGGGCACATCGGACAATTTCCTCATAGCTGTCGAAGTCACGGATCGCTAATGCTTTCCGCAAGCTAGGCTTCAGCCCACCAAAGAAGCGATCAACCTTGCATTCGAGGGTAACGACAAAGCCGGAAGCGTATCGTGCAAGCCTTGTGAAGTTTGCCTCGTACGCTCCCACAGATTCCTCATCTTTCTGCTTGAGGGAAAGGAAGTCCCTTTCCATCTTAAGATGGAGGGTGCGTGGAAAATATTTATCGAAAAACATCTTCCGGAATACCTTCCATTCCAAAGCCTCGATCTCCTCCTCAGGCTTCGTATTTTTGATCAACGTCCACCATTGATCAGCTTCACCCTCCATACGATAAGCCGCCAGGAGAACCTTCTCTTTTTCAGAGCATTGGAGGATGGAGAATATCTTTTCAATGGAGTTGATCTATTGTTCAGCAATCGTGGGATCGGATGATCCACTAAAAGTAGGAGGCCTTTGTCTCATGAAGCTTTCAATAGCGACTTGTTCTTTCTTAGGGGGGGTTGAACGTTCCTCTTGACCAGTGTTTCTATTCAAAACTTGAGTTAGCTGAGAGAGAAGCGTGACAAAGTTCGGGATTCCTGCTCCCATTGGATTGGGCATCTCATTGGTACAATCATCACACTGATCTTCACAACGGTTGTTAGCCCGAGTTCTCCTATTACCGGCCATTGGCTGGAATAAAAGGAAAGTTAGGGGCAACACATAGAGGTTAATCCAAAGACAAAAGTTGATGACTTATAAATAAACTTTAATCTCTTTAACTCATGAGTCTATAGGATTCAATCCAGGCTTTTCATGATCTTCCTTCTAACATATATTCTTAGGGGCATTTTTCCCTTAATAAGGGTTCATACTAAGATTGTGAATTTATCAAAACATATCCCCCGGGAGTGTCGTAACCAAGAGTGCAGCAAGGCCCGTTGTCGTGCACCAGTTCCCGTTCGAGTCTAGCTCAAAGCGGTGTTTTCGGGTTTTACCCCTAGGATACATCTGTGCCAGAGCAGCCTCTACCTGCTCGTATCCAGACAGGGATGTATTTGTTTGATAAAACACTTACTTAGTATTTACCAAAATTTAGGGATGTTTTTATTATGCTTAGTCTTGTATCTAAGGCTTTACTAGGGTTTCCTAATCCCAAAAATAACTAAACCTATCCTCTGATACCAACTATGACAACCCTGCTTTTTATTACAACTTAAACATGCTTTATTACATAAAACTTCACTTGATACAAAAAAGAAGATCGAGAGGTTTAGTGTCTTTGGGGCTTAGGATCATTACATAAAAACTTTAAACATGAAATACAACATCCTTATTGAAAACTTCCTTTACATGACCACTACATTCCTTCGTACTTAGCATTGCATGGGATAACCTAAGG
Source organism: Viscum album (assembly GCA_963277665.1). Classification (NCBI taxonomy): domain Eukaryota; kingdom Viridiplantae; phylum Streptophyta; class Magnoliopsida; order Santalales; family Viscaceae; genus Viscum; species Viscum album. The sequence goes on along the minus strand of OY728133.1, from coordinate 141,891,602 downwards.
ACATGCATAAGAAAAGGGTGAGCTATAAAGCCCAGTAAGGGAGTACATAATGAATCACATGAGGAGTAAAATACATGTTAGGCAATAGGCATATCAATAGAGCATAAGAGAGACATGAACATAAAGGCATGATAAAGCATGATAATCATAACATGGAAATATGGCAACAACACTTAACATTGAATTAGCATGAGCCAAGGCTCATTGCACATGGAGCATGAGTAAACCCTCATTGCACTTGAATCACGAGTAAACCCTCATTGCACTTGATTTAGCATGAGTCAACACTCATTGCACATGACGTATCATGATACTATACTTTACCCAATGCATTGGAGCGCTATCAGGGCGCACCCTTCTTAATCATTTCATTTCATGCATAAGTGTGCCACATGGATCATAAAACATGGATTCATAAAACATAATCATTTATTCCACGATAAAGGAATGTGGAATTCATACATGGAACTTTATAATCAATATGTAAATGTTCATAAAGGTGAATACCCTTGATGGAGAAATGGGCATGGTATTCACTACACAAAGACATTGGCTTAGAAAATCGGTGCGATTTCGGCAGCGTAACGGCGTGACATAAGAATTCATAAAAAAGGTTGATGAGAGAGAAAGGGGTTACTCATCATATTTACATGTAATGGACAGTAAGGAGATCATATATATACATGTCCCAACAATAGAAATGGAATTTAGATTCATGATACAAAAGTATTGCTTGAATGTAAAAGAAGAGAGAGAAGTTCATTTCGGAATTTCGGCATTGTAACGGGTGTACATGGGAGGCATTTAATGAGAGAGAAAGGGTTCTCCCATCATTCAAACAATAAGAGGGCAGTATGGGGGAGGTGAGAAACCATACCCAAACATTCATAATTGAAATAAAAAAAGGCAATACAACTTAAAGAAAATTGACAAAAATGAGAAAGGAAGAAAAACCCTTACTTGGAAGTGTGCTTCCAAAGGCTAGAGAGAGGCTTGTGAGAGGCTTCTTGGGAACTTGGGGCACCTTGAGAGGATTCTAGAGAGAGTAGGGCAGAGTTTGGACGAACTTCAAGGGCTTTGGGTGAGGATGAAGTGGGAGCTTGGGTGGGTTTATATAGGAAAGGTGAGAGAATTCTTTATTATTTAGGTTTGGGACCCCTTATATTAAAATAATCCAAACCACAAACCATCCCATGGTATTTGCCCATGGTTTCTGGAAAAGGGAAGAGGAAAACAATATTTTACAAGGCCAAGGTCCGAACTTATTAAAAAATTAGGGTTGCTTATGTGGAGGTGAGTCACACTCCCATGGAAATTAATTTAAAAAGGCAAAGTGTTGAATAAGTCTTCAGGGCTCCATTAATGCTTTGAAAAGTGAGTCAAACAAACCCAAAACCTAATTATTTTAATGATAAAATACATATTGGCCGAACATAAGGATTATGGCATTTTATTACATCACCATTGGGTCATTATGATGTCATAAAACACATTATATATTTAAATGGTATTTAATTTTTACCCAAAAATTTGACTGTCTCAGAAAATTATGAAAAATTCACCGTTGGATAATTTCGACGTCCTGATTCCAAAAATAATATTTATTTTATCTAAATAATTTTCTAAATATGTGAATTTTCACTTTTAAAATAAAAACCGAAATTTATAAAAAATTCATGGGTTTTGACAGAAATGGATTTCAAACCTTAATAAAAATTTTAATTGCATTCATAAAATTATAAGATCATTTATATTTAATAAAAATTAATTTAATATTAATAACAATATTTTATTAAAATATTATTTAATTCAAAAATCCTTTAATTTAATAAAATATAATTCTTAATTAAATAATAACTAAAAACATCATTTGTACTTTAAAAACTAATTACAATGCATCAAAAATGACTAGAAACTATATCCATTATTATATACAAAAAATAATGTACATGAACATGGTACTACTTATTTGTTACATAACCCCTTAAAATAGCCGCATAAGACCTAAGCGTAAGGTGTGCGATGGTGACAGACTCTTGGGGTTGCTCGGATAACATCGCTCGAGTGGTAATCTCTATCAACTTCTATTTTTCCCGTAGACGATCACGTTCGAGCTTGACTTGATGAAGCTCAGCTTGGGCTTGGTCAAGGTCAAAGCCCAAAGACGCCACCTCCTTTCCGAGCTCCGACAAATGGGCTTCGTAAGGGGCAATTCTACTGGATGAGGCCATCGCTTCCTTTGTCTGAGTAAAAAAGGTTTCGTTAACGCCTTATATTTAAACTACCCAGATGATCACTGTTCAACGGCTATAAAAGTAACAGTCACAAATCTTAACGTTAAACTAAAGAAGTTGACATCATATAAAAACATAAAGAAACATTTAACTGGATCAAGAGGGATTTTCCATTAATGAAATTTTGGGTCGTTACACCTAGCGCGACCCCCATCCCTCTCATCCACCCTTGGCCAACCTCATAGTAGCCAAACCACCAGTTAGGCGGCCCCACTCCCTCTCCTCCTCCCTCGGCCGACTCCGTAGCAGTCATGCAAAGCAGTCCCGGCCGAACTGCTGTTGCACGTGACGACCCTTCGCGCTGCGAGCTCCTCCACCCTACATCCTCCTCTTTATTATTTATCTACCACCGATTTCCTCTGGTACCTTCTTTGAATTTCTGAGGTGTATTTCTCTCCCTCCTATCCTCTTGTTTTTTTTTCAGATTTTGGCCTATCCGTCGACCCGCAGGACTCAGCCAAATGCTAGGTATTGGGGGTTTTTTATTCATGTTTTCCCTACGTTCTAGGGTTGTTCCAAGGTTGTCTTGGGACCCTTGCGTTAGAGTTTGGGAATAAACCACCGAAGGTGAGGTGGATAGGAGCGGTTTTGGTTACCAGATTTGGTTTGAGGTAAGATTTTTTCCCCAAATTGGTTTCTAAGCACCTAGAATGGTTTATTTAAGTGTTTTAAGGTTCCTTGTATTTATCTTTTAGTGCGTTGAAGGTTTTGGCATGGTTTCGAGTCACTAAAGTCTATGAGACTATACTACTCATGCATAGGTAAGTATATATACGTAGGTAGGTTCCCCGGCTACATGTATATTCATCCATGGTAGTGGGTATACATGTACGGGGCTAGGTGTGCCTATGTATATATATGAAAAGTGCATGCACATGTGGGTGGAGACAAGTGTATGCCTATAAACACATGTGTAAGGATCCCCTTGCATGTATTTATGGGCCATGCGTATATGTGCATAGGGGCTAGGTGTCCTTGCATGTGTGTAAAGATGCACATGCTCTATGGGGGAGCAGAAATAGCTCTTAGTTAGAAAGCGCCAAGAGCTGGAGTGGACGAATGGATACACCTGGAGGTAGGGTCCCTCTCTTTTCCCTTTAAATGTAAGAAAATTAATAGTGAGTTTAATATTAAACTGCCTTAGCATTTTAATTATACACATTTAGTTCCGATTAAATGCTTCTGTGCAATGTGTGTGAATTGCAGGAAAAAAATAAAAGTTGTTTCTTGATCACTAAACTAACGATTTATTAATAAAACCCCTTGATCATTGGTGTGATGACATCAAGATAAAAAGTAGGAAGTAGAAACTATTTTTTCCTACTTAAATTTCTTATCAGTCTTTATGCATGACATTATACTCGATAAATGACATGCTTGTATATGTACCTTACTAGTTACATGAAATGACTTTGCATCTTGAAAAATAATAATAAATGAGCCATGACACCTCATAAGTTCATGGCTTATCATGTGATTAGAACATTTAGTGTAGGGTGTTTACCCTCTTCCCTTTTCTTCGACGCTTATGTCATGCCACGCCCTGTGCTGCTTGTCGCAAGCTTTCAGTGATGCCTCATTATCTTTTATTGATATACATGGGTGGTTTTCTCATACCCATTGTGGCCTTAGTTTATGTTGAAGCACATATTATGTGCTCGCTTTGCCTCTTGGACACCCCCTTTGGTGTGCCCCACCTCAACACGTCTTTTCCACGTTCTTTAAGTTTCTAAATGTAACGCGATGGTTTGAATTGATTGACTTTATCGAACAAGTTTGTTAGCTTGTACCATTTAATGTCATTAATAACATATCATTGAGGCATGTTGATACCATACACTTTTGATTACCTTCGATTTCTCAAGTATTTTTAAGAATTCTGAATAAATATAATTAATTATGAGAATTAGTTAGGAAAAGTTGAGAACGGATTTGGATGATTAAATTTGAAGAATTAATTATCAAATGAAAATTGTGTCGATTGATTTATTAGTTGATAAATGGTAATAAATGAATGTGATTTTGGGTCATAGACATGTATTTTTAGACCGATTTAAATGTTGGGTTTGGACATGGAGTTCCTCCCCAATGGTTATCCATGCTTGTGATATAGGGTGTTAGACATGACGATCTACACCAAATAATTGTCTAGGTGTTACACATGGTGATGTACAACAAAATTTGATTTGAGGTGTTAGACATGAGGATCTAAACCAAATGAGAATCGGGGTGCTTGACATGGCATTCAACACCAAAAGAATGATAATAATGATTTATGAAAGGAATTAGAGATGCGATTAAAACCTGAGTGAAGTGTGATCAAATAATGAAATGTAAGAATTAATGGATTTCAAACCTTAGTTGAAATGATAAGTGAACAAGTAGATTCAGTGAGAGAAATGATAAAAAATATTTTTTTTATCTTGAACCAAATGTACTTCTATTGTTTTAAACAGGTTCTCATTTCAGCTATGGGATGAGGTAGGTATTGATATCAGGTGTCCTTTTTGGAACATGGATGGGTGTTTATTGTTTGTATTATATCATTATTGTTTGGAAATACCAGTACATAGTTTAATTATATTTCATTGTCTAGAATGGCCTAGACCCTGGTGGTTCCAGCCTAATGATAATTATAACTCACACCCTACTTGGGCTGCCATTTCACCAGGGTACCTGATTAGATTCATTTTGTTTGTAGGACCTTGAGTATTTTGTTTATTTACTTCTTAATTTTATGTGTAAGTATGATGAGTTTTTACTACTTCCATTGTATCATTAGCATGTCATGTAAGCTTTTTATATATAAACCGACGTTCCCAATTTTTTGAATCTTTAAACATGAAAAAAAAATGTTTTCCCCTACATTCTTATTTTATACATTACTTCTGTTGTTGCTTTATATTTTCCTTTTTATTCACTTTGATAAGAGGGTATAGTCTCCCCCTGACTTACCATACACCCTCAGTGCTAGTCGGAAACCTCTAGTGTAAGGGGAGATGCACTTAAGACCATGTCGCGGGCCAGCTCTGGTGACAGGTTTAGGGTCGACCTGGGTTGGTTCGTGACAGTTACATTCAATTTGAGTCGGTTATTTTTCTCAATATTTATTTTCCCTATCAATAAATTTTATTAAGGAATGATATATATATATATATAATGTTATGATAATTGGTAACTTTTTATAATGACATGTTTTTCTATTATAAACCATGGATTTGTGGTTCTATTATATACGATGTATGGGTGGTTAAATTATCACCAATGAAGGGTGGGTTTGTGATATCCCTTCGATGAATTTGGAATAAAATTAAACCTTATAATTTTCTATATCCAAAGGTGATTTTATGTAAGATTCAAAAAATGATTGAAAAAGATTCCTTTGCATTTTAATATTTTTTCTACAGATTATAGAAATATTATTGTATATAATGGAATGATAATGTGTTTATTATTAATGGAAATAATTTAATATATATTATTTTTCAATAGATATGGGGTATTAATGATCTAATTGTCTTAATTAACAATTAATAGATCATGATTATTTATTCATGTGAATATTTCATTGATTTAATTTTTATTCCATATTTCTTGATCATTGATCTTGAAACTGATGTCAATGGATCCCATTATATTTTATTCATGCTCTATAATTATGTATTAAAACCCTTATACTTATTTTATTCACTCTGAGGAAAATAAACTGTTAATGATTATGATTACTCTTAATAAAAAATTTACATCACCCATAATGTATTACCTCATCCACTAGTTATAAAGAATAGTAATGTTGGATTTTTGTTATACTATTGATATTTTTGTTGACAGTTTTTAGGAGACGATGTTGATATTCATGAACATGTAATTTAATAATTCATGTTATAATGATTTTTTAATAGTTCTAAAAAGCTATAATCCCAAATGTTAATTTTTTATATATGTGATATTAAACATATTTCCATATTTTAATTTTTTGCTTGGAAAAATTGTTCACATTTATTAATATCAAAGCCAAAAATATAATGTATTTGTTTTCATCATGGGATTTGGGAGTATTTGATTCAAGGATTTTAAGGTTGGTATCAGTCAAGGGATTTGATGGAATTGGATATTATGATATTTTCATCTGAGGTGATTTTTGGAATATTGGTATACCATCATGGTTTTATAATATTATTATTGACAATATGTTCAATGTATTATACACCCCTCTTTTTGGTTTATCTGATAGAATTTTATGTTGATTAAGGATATTTTTTCATTTTATTTCTCTGTTTATTGTATTAGTTGCCCTTAGGATTAATAATTTTTATTTTTTAAGATTTAAGGATAAATAAACTCTTTGAAGCCACAATGATCTTCTTGTATAATAATTTTTATTATAAAAATTTATGCTATAGATTATCATATTTTGGAGATTATATGACTAGTGAATATAAATTTTAGGGTATATAACATTATTAGTGACTAATGTTATTTAGAAATAAATGTTAGATATGTATTGAATGAATATGTGATAAAATTAATCCTATATTTTTTATTAAACAGTAGTGTTGGATATATTGAGGAATTTTAGAGATAGATATTTACATTTTTAATTATTTTGAACATTGGTTATTAGTTATTAATATTGGAAATTAAAATAATATTTATTTATATATAGGTTTAATCTTTTATGGAATTACCTAACCTAGTTATAACATTTTTAATGGTTATTTTTAATGATTGTATAAATAATATGATATCAATTTGTGTACATATATAATGTGATCAAATTTGAGATACATACTAATAAATTTTGAAATTTTGAATGAATAATAATATTTCTGTGGAAAATATGAAATTGTGGTGGAAATTTATTAGAGTGTAAAATACAACTTCATAAGTAATTATATGTCCTTTTTTACTATTTATTATAAATTAATTCCCCAAAACTAGTTATTGATTCATAAACATGAAATTTTAACATATTACAATCATTTCCAATTAATAAATATTTTTTTCACACTGCATTATTTTTTTCCACCTCATGACTTCCATATTAATATTCACAATCACATAATTTGTTATCTCAATAACTCTCCATATCTTTTAGACGTAAAATAACTATTCCATTTCCATATCTTAACATCCTAATAATTTTATATTATTTGGAATCATACTATTTATTATTTCATATGACATTCATATTATAAATTCCCGCTTTTAAAGAGGATGTTTTATTAAACCTTCTTACAATGTTGGATTTCAATATTTTATTTTGAAAACTCAAAAATGTGGTAACTATGTCAAAAATAGAATTATGAGTATAAAATTTATTTTGCATGGGGATGTAATATTATTAATTTTTTTAACAAAAACTATATATGATAGCATAAAACATACAACACCGAGCGTAAATGAATTTAAAAATATTATTCAATATATATGACCTTTATAACAAATTCATTGATTTCGTGTATATGAATTAGATTAAATATTATATGATCTATATATATTGCTAAAAAATTATTTATTATTTCATTATTAATAAGAGCACAATTTTCATTAAATCCATTTATTATGCAAATATAAGATTTCATCAAAAACGATTTTTTGTAATTTATTTGGAAAATATCTATAGTTAATTTTTTAAAAATATTGATATTCAAATGATAAATTATATATATTTTAATAAATTATAATATCTAAAATATCATGGGATTATATTTTGTATCTTTTATGAAATGATTTATTTTCAGGGAAAAGTGAAAAATAAATATTTTCGTAAAAATGTAATATTATTGTCATTAAAAAACTCATTATTAATTGAATATTATCTAAAAATAAAAATAATTTTAGTAAATTAAACATAACCAAATTAAAATATTTTTAATAATATTTAATCATTATTTTGGTATATGTATATTTTTATTCTTAAAAATGCATTTTTTAGGAAACAATCGTTTTCCTTTTCCTTGTTTAATTTCAAATTACATTCTACAACATGTATGATTTGAAATTGAAAATTAGATCTTATATATTGAATAATTTGGTACATATTTAATAATAATTTCAATTATTTTATATTATAAGTTTAATATTTTTTTATTTTTGTTTACAACAATAATGGGTAAATTGGTTAATTAATGTAAAAAATAAAATGATACGGAACAAAATGACCCTAACACTTGTATTAATTTTGTTGTATGATTATGTTTTTACAATAATCATACAATAATGGGGTATATGAATTCTTTCAATTTTTATGTGATTATGACATTAATAATATTTTATTTAATGCAATGTAAAAACTGATACTATAATGTTTTTTGATAATTATAATATATTTTGACATGTGGATAACCACCCGATATATTTGTTTAGAAATATGGTTTTCGAAATAAAAATTATCCATCATGAAAAAAATAATTTTATAAGTTCTTATTGTAAAACTATTTCTCAATAATTACTTAAATAACACTAAAATATATATATTCAATTAATTGTGAAATAAAATAAATGATATTGAAAAATAAACGTAATAACATATAAAATAATTAATTTGTGAACTGAATATTATAAATAAACAAAAAATTCATTATTTGTTTTAAAATAATTGATTTTAATGAAATTTTTATGGATGTTACTCTTTTCAATGTAATTTAGTAGTTTAAAAACCAAGGTTAATAAAATTTTATAATAAATAAAATATTGTTCAATGATTTAAAATTGATAAAAAAATTGAATCGTCCATAATAATTGGAAATGATATATGAAACATAACACGGTCCATTTATGGGTATAATGAATTTTTATTCTAAAATTATTAAACATTAAGTGGTAGAGAATTTTAATATTATGGTAATTTTAAAATGGGTTAACTAGGGATAAAGAAAAATGTGAGGAAACAATCATTGAAAACAAATTTCTATTCATAATGTTATTTTATAATATATGTTTATTCTAATTATGCATTCAAATCATATAATTTTGGAAATATTTGATCAGTGAAATTAATTATTATTAAATTTAAATTTTAAGTAATAACAAGAGTTCATTTCACCTCTCTGAAAAAAAATAAACTATTATTATCATTTTGTCACTTCTCATGAACCATATTTTATAGATAACTATAACATCACTTGTGCATTCACCCAAAGTGTTAAATCAACATTTAATTTCAATAATCAAAATCAGATTGAAAATATAAGAATTAAAATTAATTTAAAATATGTTAAAATTACAAGATAACAATAGATAACATTTAAATAAAAATAGAACTTATTTAAAATAATCATAATAGTAGAAAACTTAAATGATATGAGAAAAATAATGGATATTTATTTTGACCATTGTGAAATCATATACATGAAACAACATACATTTAACATAGTAAAAAAATTAATATTAAATTTGGTATATTTCAATGACAATGGAAACATAATATATATATTTTGAAATGACAAAAAAAATCCTACATTAATTATTTCTAAAATAACATTTTACTTATATGACAACATAAAATATTTTTTATTAGAATTAGTTCAAGATCTCCATAAATATGTGGGATAATGCTGTAATGAAACCCCTATCCTGGATGTTGAGTTCACAATATTACGAATTCCTACAATAGTTAGTATTAGTGAATAAAAAAATGGGATGAAAGTAATTTTTTTAAATATAATATATTCGAATAAAATTATCAAAATCCATATAAAATAAGAAATTATTTTGGGTATTTATTATGGAGAATTCATTTTAATTTCTGAAAAAATAATTCAAATGAGTAATTGAAATTCTGATCAATATAATAAGAAGAAACACTATATTAGCACGGAGAGTAAGTGGCACTGTCAATGACTAATTTTCACCATTTCTCATCAAATAGATTCACCAACATTGTCATTATATAATGGTCACAATATGTGCATGCAAATTCCCATTACCATGAATGGATGGATCCCCTTTTCTATGGGCTATGCACCACCATGCCTGCAGATGAACCATCCAAAAGCCACACTGACCAAAAATAGAAATTATTAATTACTATCCATTTATATTATCATTCAGTATATTCATATAGTTGAAGAATAAAATAACTCGAATCCTATCTATTGAGTAGTCATGCAGATAACTGAATAACAAAAAACATTATCATATCATATAATAATAAATATTTGTCAACACAAAAAAACAAATTAGATCAATAAAACAAAATAAAAATAATGCATATCACATTAGAAACAAAACATTAAAAATGGATTCTCTCCCACATATTCATTTTCCCCATTACCATGAATGGATGGTGCCCATTCACGGTGGTTTGTGCACCACTGTTCCCGCAGATGATCCAATCATAATCGCATAAACATATAGTAGAAACTCTAATTTCATACCCTTGGGTTTACCAATCAGAATATTCACTCAGTTGAAGGATAAAATATTGATATACACTAAACATACCATTTAATAAAAAATTAAAATCATTTCAAAAAACAAATCATCCCAATTTCAATTAATTAAAATAATCCTTCACTGTAGAAACATAATAAAAATGATTATGTTGGGATTTATATCAAATTTTAGTAATAAATCTATTTCTTAATCTAATTCCAAAGAAACACAGTTATGAATTAAAAAAAGAATATAATATAATGGAGAACATATTCTCATGATATCAAATAATAAAGAACATAAATTGATTTTATATAATGAAAAAACATTCATGTACCAAAAGGTACTATGTTTGAACAAAATTTCTTCAAAAATTAGGAATAAAAACATACATTGAATGAAATAGATGCAATACCATTGATCAAAAGGTTTGATAGGAGCATAAGATATGATAGAAACTATTTTAACTAGAATATTGGGATATTGATGCATACTAACTGAAAAAACTCATCATAACTGGAGTAGATGGATTCATTACTTACCATCGAGCAAAAAAGGATGGTCTAGAGAAACCCTAACAAACATAATTATTGTGCTTGAGAATATTTTTTTCTGTGACAAGTTGGCAGGGGAATTTTAAAGTGATGACCCAGTTATTTTTCTACTCATTGAAGAGTCTATTGACATGATAACACACATCAATGATCCCATAGACCAACCCACATTCTGTAAGGAGATATATTATAATATATTGAACATGAAGGCATTATAGTGATGGATTTCAAGTGCTTTATAAGTTTGGTGAAGCTTCAAGAATGTTATTTTCAATGTTTTGTAATTAGTGGAGGGGTCACAAATGTATGAATTAAGGGAAAAAGGATAAAATTAGAATTCATGAACAATAACTTGATTTCATGTGAGGTTTTTGGATGTTTCTGCATTCACTTCTGGTCGAGCAACAATTCTGAGACGGTTTTTCTGAAGAAGACCATTATAAGATGAAAATGACCACATTTTGTTCACTTCAAATTCCCTTTGGTTATTCTAGCATCAACGTGGTGGAGTTATTATCAATTCAAAAATGTGTAAATACAAGAGGTGCATGAATTATAATGATAGAGAAAGAATCTTGCAATAAAAAGTTGAACTTAAATTCAAATAATATTTTTTGTATTTTCAAACAGCTTAGTGTATTAGTTCTTAGATAGTATATAATCTTAAAAATCATTATATTCGACGAAATATGGAGGAAACATTTAGACATGATTCAATGAATTCAACTTATAATAATAACATAGTCCACAACATGATTTATAATAATGGAAAATAAGGCCTCCAAGACATTTTTTTTTGAAATTTATGATATAATATCAAAAAATGAACTAAACATTTGTGTTCCAAAAACTCAAATAAAGAAACCCTTTAAAAGATATATCTTAGAAATGAGACCACCTCATCAATATAAATGAACAACATACTAGTTTCATTGAACATATTGTTAACTTACCTAGAAATAGAAATATAATGTCATGATTGAATTTTGATCATCAGAAATATAAAATGATAAAAAAAAAGTTATCATTAATTTTGAAAAATTCTTCTGTAAAAAACACGGATGTGGCATGTGTACAAAAATATATTATAACATCATGATTATCATTTCATGCCATCTAATGAAGATCGTAGTTTGTCAATTCTGGATTTTTTAGGTAACAACCAGTATATGACACCTTCATACTTTGATATATAACATAAAAATTATAATAATATATGTTTCAATGTTGGAAGGCAGGTCACAAACCAGATACTTTTTTATAATATGATGTTTTAGAATGGTAATATGAAGAACATATGGTGAAAAAAATCCAAGTGGATATGCTTTTATAGAATGCATTTAGGATAGTATTTATGTATTAAATATCATAAAAACTTACAAGAATTAAAGTGATTATTCAAAAGGATAAATATTATAATTATTAATTTCCTACCATTGATTTTACCAATTTGAACATTCACTCAATTGAAGGATAAATGATTGATATTCACACAACATAAAATTTAATAATAAATAAAAATCAATAAAAAACAATTCAGATCAATTCACATAATAAATATAATCCATCACTATAGATACACAATAAAAATGATTATTTTTGGATTTATATCAATTTTTTACTAATACAAACGAATTGTTTTTTATCTACTTCCAAAAAAAGAGCAACAAAAATAAAAATTGATGAAAATATAGTGGAAAACATATGCCCATGATATCAAATAATTAACAACACAAATTGATTTTATAAAAAGGAAGCAAACATTCATGTATAAAACTATATTATGTTTTAACAAACTTTTTACCAAAATTAGGAATAAATACACACATAGAATGAATGATATGCAATGATGGTGATAGGAAGATATTATAGGAGTAGAATATATGATAGAATTTATTTTACATAGAATTTTGTGATTTGGCTACATAATCACCCAAAAACCACATCATAACTGGAGTAGATAGATTTATTACGCATCATATTACAAAAATGATGGTATATAGCAATCTTAACTACAATATTGTTATACATGAGATGATCCTTTACTATTCCAAGTTGATGGGGGACATCTGAAGTGATGATCCAGCTATTTTTCAACTAATTGTTGAGTCTGTTGACAGGATAACGAAACTCAATGTTCATATATACGATCCCACATTATGTAAATAGATCTGTCGCAATATATTGAATGTGAGGGATTTATTCTGATGGATTCCAAGTGCTTTATAAGATAGTTTTAGCTTCAATAAGGTTCTATGCAATGTTTTCTAATCAGGAGTGGGATCAAATGTTTAAGATTAATTGAACAAAAATATCTAAAATAATTTTACTTGAATGATCACTTAATTTCATGTGAGATGCTTGGAATATTAATTGTCCACATCAGGTCAAGCAACAATTTGATAGAGGGGTTTCTAAGGGTATCCATTATAAGATGAAAATTTCACCTTTATGTTGACTTTAAACATCCATTGGTTGTTCCGGTAACAACATGGTGGATTTCTTTTCAATTCAGTGAAGGGGGAAGACAAGAGGTGCATGAATTATAGTTATATGGAGATGATCTGGCCATAAAAAGTTTAACTAAATTTAAAATAGTATTTTACTATTTTAAATAGCTTATTTTATTAGTTAATATATATAATAGAAGTATATAAAATATATATATAAGATAAAATATTGAGGTCAAATTCCTACATTATTTAATAAAGTCAAATTATAATAATAACATTGTCAACAACATCGATTATTATTATGGAAAATAAGGCATCCATGTAAAAAAAATTAAAATTTATTATATAATATCATAACATGATTTTAATATTTTTTTCAAAAAAATAAAATATATATCCCCATTAAAAGATATATCTTACAAATGAGACCACCTCATCAATTTAAATTAACAACATACTGGATGCATGAATCCTATAGATCACTGACGTAGAAATAGAAATGTTAAGTCATGTTTTAATTTTGATCATCTGAAATACAAAATTATAAAACAATGTAACAATTCAATTTAACAAATACATCAATAAAAACAAAAGGATGTGGCATGTGTTCAAAAATATAATATACAATCAAGATTAACATTTCTTAAAATCTATTAATGATCATAGTTTGGAAAATCTGAATTTTATTTGTAACAACTTGTATTTAACAACTTCAAGACGTGATATATATCATAAACATTGTACAAATATATGAATCAATGACACAAGGAAGGTCACAAACATTAATGATTTTAATACCCAGAAAATTGGGTAGAGTAATATCAAGAACCTATAGTGACAAAAAATTCAAGTGGATCTGGTTTTCTTTTGCAGCTATAGTTTAGTATTTATGTGTTGAATATATAATAATTACTTACTAGAATTATAATGACTATTCAATAGGATATATATTTGAATTATTAATTTCCATACATTTATTTTAACAATTAGATCCTTCACTCATTTGATGCCTAAAATATTGATATTGAATAAAAATTCCATTTAATAAAAAACAACCATCAATAAAAAAACAATTCTAATATATTTCACTCAATAAAAATAATCCATCACTATAGAAATAAATTAATAATTCTTAAAAAATGATGAAAATATTATAGAAAATAAATAATCATGATATTAAATAATGAACAACATAAATTGATATTATTAAAAGAAGAAAACAATCATGTATAAAACTGTACTATGTTTTAACAAAATTGCTTCCAAAATTAAGAATAAAAACATTCTTTGAATGAAAGACATGTAAAGATTGTTAGTAGAAGATATAATTGGAGAAAAAGATATAATAGAATCTATTTTAAAAGAAATATTTTGAATTGGCTGTATACTCACCCAAAACATCATCATAACTGGTGTAGATGGATTCATCACATATCATGTTGCAAACAAGATGGTCCAGAGCAAACCTAACTACAAGGTTATTGTGCATGATATGATCATTTACTGTTCCAAGTTGAAAAGGAAATTTTTAGTAATGAACAATTTATTTTTCAACTCATTGTTGAGCCCATTAACATGATACTACACATCAACATTCTTATAGAAAAACCAATATTCTTTCAGTGGATATATTTGAAAATATTGAACATGAAGGTGTTATACTGATGGATTTCATGTGCTTTATAAGAGAGATGAAACTTCATGAAGGGGATCTATAGTGTTTTGTAATCCTGAGTGTGATCAAACATATACGATTAATGAAATTTTTTTTGAAATTAGATTACCTAAATGATAACTTGATTTCATGTGAGGTTCCTGAATGTTTCTGTATTCAGTTTAGGTCAAGCATTAAATAAAGAGTTGTTATTATGAGGGTATCCATGAGAAGATTAAAATTTCAACTTGATGTTCACTTCAAACTCCCCTTGGTTGTACCAACAATAATGTGGTGGAGTTATTTGCAATTCAGATAATTTTTAAGACATGAGTTTCATGAATTATAATGATAGGGATTGAATATACCAATAAAAATATTAACTCAAATTATAATATTATTTTAGAATTTTCAAATATCATAGTGTATTAGTTCATAGTTTGAATATAAGAATAAAAAATCCCAAAATTAGAAGAAATATGGAGAATAGATTCTAACATGATTCAATGATATCAAATTTTAATAATAACATTTTCCACAACATAAATAATGAATATGGAAAATAAAGCCTCCAGGTCAATAAATTTTTATTTAGGATATAATATCAAAATGTGAACAATAAATTTGTGTTTTAAAACTCAAATAGAGAATCCCTTTAAAAGATACATCTTATAAATGAGAAAACATATCAATAACAAGGAAAAACATATTGGTTTCATGAAACATATGGTTCACTAAACAGAAAATAGAAATGTAATGTCTCATATTAATTTTTATCATAAGATTTATAACATTATAAAACAATCCTATAATTCATTTTAATAAATAATTCAGTATAAAAACACTAGGATGTGGCATGTGTTAAAAAATATAATATATCATCATGATCAGCATTTCTTACCATCTGATGATGATCATAGTTTGGTAAATCTTGTTTTTTTATGTAACCATAAGAATTTAACACCTTCAAGCCATGATATTTAACCTAAACATTGTTCTAATATATGCTTCATTTTCACAAGGTATGTCACAAACCGAATCCTTTGCTACACCAAGAAAATTGAGCAGGGTAATATCAAGAACCTACAGTGATAAAAAATTCGAGTGGATATTCTTTTCTAGGAACCTTTAGAATAGTATTTTTTTATTCAATAACTGAAATTATTGCGTAAATTATAATTATAGATAGAGTATCTAGCCAAAATAATTAAATCAAATTAAATTAGTAATTTATAATTAGAAAACCTCTTATTGTATTAAATCATAGGTTGAATGGAATCATAAAAAACCATATATGAGAAGAACTATAGCAGCTAACATCATACATGATTCGATGAAATCAACTTCTAATATTAATATTATAAACAACATCAATAAAGATTTATGGGAAATAAGGCACAGAAGTCAAAAAAAATGTAATTTATGATACAATATTAGAACATGAAATTACATTTTCTCTTGTTGGAATGGTGATATGTTTTGTAGAAGAGATAGTGTAAGGATATATTAAAAAATAGAGATAGGACTACTAAACAACTCATCTTATATTAGTCTTTCCTCCTTAAGATATTAGTTGTATTTCGTATAATTTCAAATAAGTAAATTAAACCAACTAAATATATATAAATACATCGAGAAAAGATTAATTAGAATTTGAGATGTGGTGGGAGAGGTAGATAATCTTTTTGAGTATAATTTTTCATTCTCTCACATGCTCTTCTTGATATGAACCCTCTTCTCTTGCACTAAATTAAATATAACCAGAAATGAAAATAATTCCATACCAAAACATAAATTACAATAAAATAACAATGATAATCCCTAAATCATAGACAAAAATTAAATCAATGTACCCATCCTAAAAAAAATTCATTCATTATATAGTTAACAATAAAGTAACATCAATCCATTAATATATAATTCATGTTGAAACATTAAATAAATTTGATGTTATATAATTATAATTTTTATTGAAGCTACATAATTATATATAAATTTCTTTATTATTATGATTATTCCGAACATCGATCTTAAAATTAAATTATATAATATTCAGTAATACTTCTAATATGTATCATATAAAATAATCAAAAGCATAGATAAATGAATGAAAAATTAATGCAATATGATGGTTTAATGGAGGACCAAATGAAATTGAGAAATATGCATTACAATGCTTGGAGAATGATTGAAAGAATGCAGTGTAGAATTGTGAGGATGAAAATTTTATTAAACGTTTACCTTACCATGCCTAAAATGTTATTTGATAGAAACCCATCTCTCCAAATCAAGTAAAACAAAACAATGGAATCCTAAAAAGGGTAAAATTCCACTAAGTTGAAAAATGAGAACAAACTAGTAAAAAATCAATTGTGAAATTAGAATATAATATAAGTAAAAAATAAAACTTAGGATTCTACACGATAAATTCTTAAAAAAAATATCAAATAAAAAGATTTAATTATTATTCAAAAAATGCAGTGAAAGTCTCAATAGAATCTTTAGGTAGCGGCTTCAAATGATCAAACAAATTTTCTAAAATCACATTAATTTCCAATAACAGTACTATTTAACTACGATGGTTAATTCAACAAATTCAAAACATAGAACTGATAAAATAAGACCAGATCTAAAATAAAATGTAGTTTATGTAAGGGAGAAAGAGAAACCATGAATTCCACTTCTTGTTCCCAATAGACCCAAATAAGGAGACACTCACAGTACTGATTCAAATGATAATGAAATCAATTAATTTTTCTCTTAAAGGTTCATCCCTATGTGATCTTGGCACGCCATCTAGTTTTCTAGCACAAAACTGTGAGAAAATTTTTGCATACCACAATAGTTTGAGAATGAATGAACATGGTCATAGTGATGATTCATCCCAGACACTATGCATCAATGAAAAATGATTCTGGTGACTACATGAGGTGTTTCAGCTTATACGTCCTCTTATCCGATTAAGAAAGATGTTTTTCTAGATTGATATCATTGGCAGGAGGAATATTAGTTCTACAACACACAACCTAGTTGTACTAAGGATTGAAACCTAGTAGTAGACAAATAAGGATTTGAAACCCTATATTTTTTACATTGAATGGAGTATCTTATGAAACCCTAGTTTGTCTATATCCGAATTGGTGAAGATGATGTGTCGAAAATCAGCGACGACCACATCTTTTAGTAAATGATCTGGGTGAATTGTTTATACAAAAATTAAGTGAAAATGGTGGACTGCATCGAACCAATGATTTGGAAAAGTGAATTTGTGAAGGGGAGAGGATCTGTGGACATGAAGATTAGGAAGCACATTCTTTACGGGGTGGAGATTAGAAGAGGGGAGAATGGAGTTGTGAAATTAATTGCAATCTCATTATTTGAGTTTCCAATTTTCATTGAAAATGTATGATGGTGAAGATAATAGATCTATAATGGTTTCAAAAAAAAATTAGTCTAAGAGGATTTTCATGATGGGGGAGAGGGTAATGTGATGAAAGGAGGTAAAATGGATATGAGATATTCGAGTGAGTTGTTGTGGGGGTGACATGTGGTGGAAAAATTCCATCTTTAGTAAATATATATATATATCCACACATATACAATCATAAGGATCCTAAGAAAAATTTATTTTCCTTATTTTGTGAATACTATAATCCTTATATTTCATAATTTTTATAGTAAATGAGGATTTTAAAAGATGAGGTATAATTATCATTCAATCATATACATTTTATTTATTAATCATCTCTTTTAAAATAATATTTTAAAATGTATATAAAAAACAAAATGATATAAAATATAATGATACGATATTTTTTTAATGAAATTATATCGAACTATATTCGTCCTCAATTAATTTGAAATGTATTCAAATATTCACGTATGTGGAGGACTACTTCATCATGAACCAATGTAATTCATTTTCCATCAATGAATATCATGATAAGATATAATAATTTAATTAATGTATACATATTATATATATTCCTTATATATCAATATGAAATGGTAATATATCATTTACATTTTTTCTATTCAATTTAACAAAAAATTATTATATCTCTTTTATGTATGTGTTGACTGCCACCTCTGTATAGTTATGTGATTCACTTTTCATCACCACATCACATTATTATGACATATAGAGGTATGTTTTAATAAATAATGTCAAATAAATTAAATAATTATAATTCTTTAATGATACAATATTTAATTAATTCGGCCTATAATTTTTTTTTAAAATTGAAGTGTAAATCATTCATATATACGACTGACCGTGTCCTTAATTTATATATAGTTCATTTTTCATTTCCACATTTATTGAATTGTATTAAAATTATAATTCAGATATAAAAATAATTATTGTTTCATTATTTTCATTCGAGAGATGATTAAATAATATCCCCCACAACCATATACAACATACAAAAGTAATTTTTTATTCCTGAAGATAATATCATCCAAATATTCTATGTGGACATAGGGGATTAATGAGTTTATCATAACATAGTTAAAGAAGAAATATAGGAAAATATTTTTAAAGGTTTCTAAATAAACTATGTTGTAAACTAATTTTTTTAATCATGAATATAATTTTGAAACATTATAATTCGGACTCAAGGTAAGGGATTTCATTTCAATTTTCCATCATTTACGAATATTTAATTTTGAGGCACCAAATTTCAGGTATGTAGTGTATATAATTTCACTTTGTATATGATATCATTATTCTGTAATTATTAGTTTTATTTTATGATGAATATTAAATAATATTATCAATTGGTATTTGACATGAAATTTATCATTTTATAAAATTATTTGTAACTCAATTTCCTTTCAATGGGTTATAACTCTTCTTCATTGAAATTTATATTATACATTTATATAATTGATCTATTAATTGTTTTATTCTATATATATATACACTTTTATGGATTTATATTATTTTTACACATAATCTATCTATTTATTAATTGAAAATATAATGATATGATCAATGTGAGGGTTGTTCATATCAAATTCCCTTTCTTTGGGACATATTGTTTCAATAAGCTTCAATCATTATTTATGAAGAATATATACTATATTGTTATCATGATATATTATTAATGTATTATTGTTAATTTAATTTATGTATTAATTTGAAAATATTGATTCATGGAGATTATTATTGAAAATTTAATAATCTTGATTTTTTTTCCATTAGAATCACTCTTCTATTCACAAATTTGTAGTATCACAGTTCACTTGGGGGAATAATAAAATGTTATTTTAATGAAATTATTCAGATTTATTCAAATCTAGTTACGAAATGTATTTTACATTTTTCATTTTCATTTAAACAATTACTAAATACAAACCATCAAGAAATTAAATGTTATATATTACTATTTTTGTACACTAATTATGATTAGTAACAATTCATGTATATTGCATTTTTTCTTAAATCATTCCAATAACATTTTCCTCTAAAAATAAATTATTTCATAATTTTATATTAAATTATATTTTACATTATTATATAAATTTTTTGAATGAAATATTTTAACATTTATAATTTGGTTACTTTTGACTACATTTTTACAATATATATGAAAATATTATTTTTTTGTGGTCTATAAAATGAAAAAATTCTCAATTTTTAATGAATAATATATTTTTTGATGAATTTTTTTTATGTTTCCAATTTTAGTTTCAATGAAATGGTTTTTAAAAATAATTTATTAATTTTTATTTTTTAATTATATTTATTTTAATGGTTCTTTTCACTGGACTTTTATAATAATATTTTAATTGTTTTTCCACTCATATACGCCACGTACCATTGATTATTCTTATGATCCACTAAAGTTATTCTATACTAATATCATCAAAATTCACCCATAGGTAGAAAAATGATTATGAAAAATCTATTTTATTTCTGTATATTATATTCCAATTGGTTTATCAAGCTATAAAATCAATAATGTTTTTTTATATGGATTTTATAATGAATTTACAGCTATATGTAATTTTTTTAATATTAAGGATCATATTAATTTTTTATGATTAGTAAATATTTGGTTTTTAACAAATTTTGTGTATTTCCACTATAATCCTAGAATATGTTGTTTTGATATAACCAAGGATGCGTTGGTCCATGATATCATTCTAAATAATTGGATTTTGATGTTGACCGAATAATTATTCCATTTATTAGAGTGTTTGTTAAAGGGATTGGGAAATTATGTTCCAATCTAACATCATGTTTTACTAAACTTTATATAGTCGTTATGGAACTTATATGATTTCATAAGGTGATCTAATGAGTTTATTATTAACAAAAAAATTATTCTTTTATGGTTGAAATGTTATGTGTTTTTAATAGTTCCATTGATCATTAATAACATCTCAATGATATATTTTATTTATTATTATGTATAAAAAATATTTCCAATTTTTATTACAAGTTTCAGTATTGGTGATACATTAATTTATTAGTACGAATTCACTAATTTTATGATCACGAACTATGGTTATTTAATCATGCCCTATTTTTTATGTTACACCCTCTGACGAAATTAAAATCATAATAATTTATTAAATTGATATGTATATTTGTTCACCTACCATATGTTTCAATTCCATATGATTATAAATAATCAAGAAAAATTATTCTTTCAACAATGGTTTCATATATATATTATTTAATGGGAGTTGATTTGGATCATTAGAAACTAGTTTCTTATGAATTCATGTTGTCAAGATCCTATCCTAATTCACTAAAACACTTAAGAAAAATAGTCGTTAGGTATGTAAGTGATCCAATATTTACTCTAGATATTTTATTGTTTGGAGGCAATTTTTTTCCCATTTATCAATATTAATTACATACATTTACTAATTTTGGTTTTAGAACCAGATCTTAGAGTGAACGTTTTTTTAATGTCTTCTTAGAGTGGAGAATATTAAATTAAAACATATAATCTCCATGAAAAAAGATTAGAAGAAAATTAAATGGATCTTCTATTGTGAGGTGATAAAATTTAATCATATGAAACTGAATCATAAACAATCTAAATATACAACCAGAATGCAAAATAAATCATGTTCCAAATTGGTAACATTAATATAAAGACCTGATTAAATAGATAGAATTATGGGGATATTTTAATATATTTAATATTCATGATAAAAATCCTATATTTTATTTATGTTATGTTAAAAAAATATACTAAGAAAGTATTGAATATGACTTGTGATATGAAGAAAACAATAGATTATAAGACATTATATCTACATTAACATACCTCCAATGATCATGAAACAGCTATATAAGAAAATTATATTAAAAATAATTAACTTAGAAAATCATGATAATACATATAATATATTATATATAATAGAATTAAAATAATCTAGAATTATTTAATTACCAATCTTTATTAAAGTCATCATTTCTGAGTATTAATTGTTACATTTTTCATGAAAATTTCAATTTGACTATTTTGATCTTTATACATTGATCATGGTTCCTTCAACTCCAAAATATTAAAAATGATATAAATATCATTTATATTAATTATATATATATATATTCAAAAATAAATGAATTTATTAAAAATGAATTACACTATTTATGGTGGAAGTAAGCCATACATACCAATAAATGTTCTTTTGACTTCTTGAATGATGGAATAAAAGAATGGTAATTAATAATTATCTATATGATACTTATAAAAAGATATATTATATATATACATTAATTAATTCATTATTACCTTATATAAAATGATTAAACAAAAAAGTTGCATTTATTTTTGGAGGTGATAGGTTATACGTGCACCTGAGAAACGTTATCCTTTTCTTACCAGTTCAATGGAACGAAATTAGATATTATAGTTTTATTATTCCAAAAAAAATTGTCATCAAAATTTTTAATAATATCATTACCCTTTTTAATAACCTATAATGAATTTTGGTTCTGAAAAATGAATTGTATCTCAATATAGAGGTAGTTTTCCACATGTATAAATGAGTGATAATTTCATTGCTCATTAAATGAAAAGATAGAGAATAGTGGTTATTACATTTTCATAAAATAATTTCACTATATAGAGGGTACATAAGTAATTATATTAGTAACAATATCATATATTTTTTATTGGTAGAGAATATTTAAATTGATAGAGGTCAGGTAAGATGATTACCACTTAGTTGGTTGACATCCTGTAGATCCCTTTATAAAGGAACTTTGAGTGATTTTTTTTTGAAAAACAATATATAAATTCTTCCAAATAATTTAATAATATATTTTTGTAAGTTTGGATAGGTGTTATAGCTCCAATAGGTCTAATGTTGTGAAAGTAAGGTTTTTGTCTCATATATGGGGAAAATGAAAAAAATGAATTCATTAAAAAATCAAAATATAATATTTTTGTTCTAAAGAAAAATGGTTCACATGGATTTATTATGGAAGGTGATTCAGAATGGTTCTGAAATATGGAAAACCAATATTTTTTATAAAATCTTTAATATAAAAAATTACTACATCTCATAGTGTCCCCCCCTGATAATTTTATTCCCCATAACATTGATAGTAGGATTGCACTATATTTACAAATAATTGTTAAAAATACATGTCGAAAATAATAATATAAAGTAATTATTCAGATTCAAAATATGAAATCCATTTTTTAAAAATTAATTTAAATAATATATAGAATTTAATTTAAAATAATCCATATAAAATGTAACAGAATAAATTTTTTAGAAAATAGTTTTCCAATGTATAATATTTTTTCAACAATTGAACATATAAAAAATCAATGAAACAATATAGGTTATACAAAAGAAATATAAAATTATTTTACATTCAAAACCCTTTGAATGGAAATTTTCTATTTTTAAACTTTATGAATAAAAAAATTGTTCTCCAAAAAAATTATTTTCAATTATACATCAAAAAATAAATCCCCTAAATTAATTCATAAAAAGTACATATTTGAAAATTTTGATATAATAATTTCAAAAATAAAGTCCATTTTTCTATAAAATCCTTATAATCAAATATAAAATAATTATATTATTTTACAGAAATGGAAAATTTATTTTTAATGAATATAATGACGTAACAAAATATTGTGTAAATATTTATCAATATATTTTCATTCTATAATTTTTTATTAATACAATGTTTATATTCATAATCATAAAAACTAATTTGAGGAATTGGTTATAATTGTATACTATATAATGTTTCATTATAAATCCACCTTGTGCCTATAAAATGTTATTTATGAAATAATATTTATTTGAAGATAAATATATCGTACAATCTGAGGGTTGTAAATTTCACCATCATGAAATTAATTTCAAACACTAATTTTTTTTACATTTACTTAAAAATATAAGAATATATTTTTTCATCACATCATTGTGTACCATGTAGCTTCATTAAAATTTTTATTTCCCCATAGTACATTGAAAAGGATATAAGTCTTATTCAATAACCCATTATCTCAATAATTTAATATTTCCTCATGTAATTCTTTATTTCCAATTTCATGATCATATAATACATATTATTTTAGTAAATTTGATGGATCATGTATGTTAATCATCCTAAAATATACAATGTAAGTATTCTGATATTGATAGAGGTTCTACAGATGTGATACCTGATATTATACAATCCCAAATGGATCAATTTTTTAAAGGAGGATAATATTCCTATAGTTCAAAATTATAATCCTTAAAAAATTAACAACATTCTTTGTGGAAAAAATAGGAATACCTTATCACCAATATTGAATGTGTGATTACGAGAAATATTTATTTCTATCCTTAATGTAAATAGTAATGTGATTAGATATATTGAAGAATGGATCTATGCTTCCCCATAATTACCTCAATTATCTCTACTCTAAATAGATTACACTCCCTAACATCATCCAATTATGTAATACTTCTACACTTCATTTCATATTGTGATTAATATGGAGCCATATAAATTCTTGATTGTCGTCTATTATTATATGAATACTCAACTAGAATGATGTGTTTATAAAAAATCATTTATATAATGACATTTGGATTATGAAATATCTTAAATGTATATAATGTTCTTTTATAATAATTATATTTATATTTATGATATAACATTGAAATAACAATAATGAATCTAATTATTTCATAATTAATCACTATGAAATTGATATAATACTCACACACCTTTACGATAAAATATAAATATATACCAAATGATTTCCTATAACGTTCATAATTTATATTATATAAATACTTCCAAGAGACTATATGTATCTGATAACAATGAACATTGATTAATTTTTATTGAAATCAACTACATTATAAATAACATTATTTCCTTAAGATGTTTTGGGGAGTCTTATGAAAAAATCCATGGAGATGTTCTCCCATTTTCATTATAGAATGGGTAATGCTTTGTTAAATCCCAATAAACATATTTAAATTATTCCTTATATATTTAAATATCAATAATATATATTCTTGATATAAAATATATATCATTATGTTGCATGACTAGAAATAATCTTTCATATATATATTAATCAATTTTCATTTTGGATGAATATAGATTAATGAATTTAGAGCATCATCCAATGCATCCTTCAACAAATATAGTATCAAAAAGACACAAAGATAGTTCATGAACCGTATCATTCCATCACAATCAAGGGTTAAATTAGTAATATTTCATAACACCTTTCTAAAATATAAATCTTTCTTTCATGCCTCTTTAATCTTCATATGGATAGATGGTTGAACACAAAAGTGAGAAACAAATATTTTTACCTCCCATCATAATTTCATGAACCATAAATCAAAAATACAAAATACTATATATGATTATCTTCATCATAAAAAACATATAATTATCATATCATCTCCAATAATAAAAAACTTTATTCACTTTTATATGGTTTTACATTATTGTGGTGTCATATTAATTAATCAACATCATCCTTCTTATCTGGAAAATATTAATCTCATTCATAGTAAATGAATACATTAATCTTCTACGAATTGTATCTATTTTCAAATTTATTAATATATATAATTCTTCTATTTATTTAATTATAAAACATTCTCCAATACCCCAATATAATATGTTATGAAAAATTTCCCTTGGGCCATCAATTTTCAGGATGTGTGGGGTATCAAAAAATACTTATAATGGTGGAAGCATAAAATTATATTCATTGATGATTCACTATATAAATAAAACCCTACTCCAATTAAGGGTTTAAATTGTATAAGATTCATAATTAAATAGAAATTTTATTCCTTGAAATTTTCATCACACTCGTCTGTCCAGAGAAACATTTCTCCCCTCTAAGATAAAATTATTAGTATATAAAAAATGTACGAGAAATATTCAAAAAATAATCCAAAATTTCTTATCTAAATAAGCAATCTATGGAAGTAAATCATTGTTGTTGGTCTTGGACAACATTAAATATTTTTTAGAAATTATGGATCCACTGATATATCCTAATATTATATTATATAGACCAAAAATGAATTATTTTATAAAAAATTACTCATTGTAATTTTTGGAATCAAATTATCAATCCTTAATATCATCAGTTCAATTATCATTTCATCTTCTTGTTACAATTTCTCTTCAATATATTAAATATCATATATATATACTATTATAAATATATTAGGATAATTTATAAAAAATTTATTCATTTAATCAATGATGATTATATGAATATTGGTACTTCAAATGTCATCATTTTAAATTAATAGTTTCCTCAACAAATTTTGTAATTTTTTTTGGGCATGTAATCATTATTTTGAGAAACTAGTATTATCTAGATTAAATAAAAATCATGGAAACAAATTTACCATCAGGTGATTTATTTAAAATAACATTAATATATGTGAATTTATTATTTTTATTGAATTTGATTGTGTTTTGTTTATAAAAAAATTAAGAGTCACATCAGTCAATAAATGTTCTTAAAAAAGTAATAGATTCACCCAAAATTCACAACTATGGTTGAATGAATACCTTTAACATTTTTTCCAATACAATTTTTATTTATTCCAACAACCCAATCAGATAAATTTTATATCGAGTTATTCGAATTGCTGTAAAACAAGTTATGAGTAGTTGTGAAAACAGAACATCATGATTTAGTGTAATACATAGAAAATATTCTAGAATAACATTATAAAGCTCTCATATAATTTGAATATGATTGATTTTTAGGTTCATCCCAATCATCATAGATATATATATATCATTTATATAGGATATTTACCAATAAAATGGTTTAAATATCAATTGTAGGTAAAAATTCATCATCGTAGTGATAAATTATAAAATGATTTTTCATCATATCAAATATGGAATCCCATCCATGATAATTTATACGTTATTTTGGTTATGTAATTCAATCCAATATTATGATAAAAACATAATTCAAAAAAAGGTAAATAATGAGATTTCTATAAAGAACATTCCCACAATCATCATTTGGAGAAAAATCATTGTCTTGAGAAGTGATCATCATACTATTAGGGGCATTCAATGCTCATTAATTATCTAATTTTTGTGGATATTATATAACATTAAAAGGTAATATCCATGATATAAAGGAAACCATATAACTATGATTGAATAGGATACTGTAATATTACATCATATCTGAAACCATATTAAATTTACCATTCTAAATTCAATCCCTTACTATATGAAAAATTGTTATCCTAAAAATCAAATCATTTTTCATAGTTTTCAATCTCTAAGAATCATTCACTAGATGTAAAAAACATTAAACATAATTTCAAACAATGAGACCTTATTTTTGACCAATTTCAACCTTAATAATCATCTATTAAATTTTTTCATAATGGTTTATAATGAAAATTAGAATTACCCCCAAGGAATTCCACTTATTGTTCCAAACTTGGTCTGTAATAAGGGAACATTCACCATAAACCCCTATGATGTTCTAGATTTAATCAAATAGATATTTTTTATTTTTTTCTATGATTATTTTTATAAATCTACATATTCATCTAGTATCTTGAAATGTGTAATTTTTAGGAAGAGAAATACTACTTTTGTTACCATAATAATTAATGATCACATATACATATGATTATCTTAATGGTTATTATTAATTCATTCACATAATTGTTTCTACGGGTAAATAAACCTTACACTAATATATACTAAAGTGTACTATCAATTTAATACATTAATTATGCATCTAAATATATTAATATCAATATGTTTCATTTTTATCCTAGCGTGAATTATATATTTCTAGTGTTTTTAGAAATATGTTTAGATAAATAACTTGGTTATTAGTGATATACAATAACTCTATCGATGTTATACATAGTGTTAACCAATCATAATCATATCGTACCTAAAACAATTTATTAGAACTTTTGTATGGAATCATATTGTACGGTGATATCTGATACATTCTAGGGGTAAATAAGGAATATATCATTAATCATGTAAGCATAAAATGAGAATAATGTTACGACAACATGATGATAAAATTTGAAACAATATATATTATATTTTATATCTTAATCAATATTCAGGATGTAAATCATAATATTTTTTAGGAAATTTTCAGAATAGATACAATGGACATGTCCAAGAGATCATAACACTAGAAAAAGGTATTTATTTCTTGAATATACATATAAAAATATATTCCCTTCTCTGTTATTTCCTCATTGTCCATAAAATCATACGGGATTAGAATTTCCGAAAATTACATCATATCCATAATCCCATATCACACCTAAGTATATCATTCTATCAGTATTCCATTTATAATATACTTTCTCTCTAAATTATAGTTCATTTTATATAATGATAAAACTATATTTATCAAATTATTTGGATGAATAAATATTTCATTACCAACATTCACTTAATGAAAATAAAACATATGTGTAAAATAGATCATACATTATTGTTCAAATTATAAAAAATTTATGTGGAGTGAGTTTCCTATGTATTTTATCATGTTATCATAGCATAACTCAAGGAAAATAATCATGTTTCCAAATTGTTTAATAATAGAATATTTTTTCCATGTGAATAATGTAATGAACCAAGAAGGATTACTAACTAGCAGAAAACTCAACCCTGTACATGGAATGTCCCAAATGGTTATCTTAATCCTTTTGATATGGAAACTAGTTCCAAGTTATCAAAACAATATATTTGGATGAATTTCACCCATTTTTTAAACAATAAGCATCCCAAAAAATAAATAACACAATTCCAGAAAACAAAATCCAAAAAATCCAAAATAGTTTTCCGATTCATGGTTTTACACCATTTGACAAAAACCAAAAGTGCTATAATAAATTGTGAAAAAGAAAACTATCCCAGAAATCTCTAAGAAACAAGTAGGGGATGATACCCATTCCACCAACACCATCACTTATAAAATAAAACCACCAAGAACCCTAAATACAATTCCAACACACTATGGATTTACCTGAGTAAAACATAAAAATGTTTTCATCCACCAAAAAGTTTATCTAGGGTGTGAGATAAAGCTCAATATAATTCCACCCAATATAATATATTCTAATACTAATTTGTTTAAAAATATTAACATCCACTGTATATAAAAACGAAAATATAGAAACGTTTTTATAGAAACACACATAAATGGGAAACCTGATTTTCTTTTGAAATGACAAACAAAGTGAACTGTATGGAGATGATATGAAATATATCTATAAACATAACTAATTCACAATAAAAATGTATATAAAATATCTATAGTTTGAAACTATATACATCATATCTCTGGGAAACTTGGTATAACGACCACCCTGATCATTGACATCATGCATGATCCAATATAGAGGAATATATCAAATATTCATGTGGTCATGAATCATCAAATTTTATTCATTGTTTTATCATCAATCCAAATAGAAATAATCAGGCCTTTTTATCACTGATTCAACTAGTATACTAGTCCTAGTCTGCCAACCTAGTTTCATAGTATTCCCATTGTGCTCAATTACTCTTCACACTTCATATTGATAACTACATTCACCTATATAGATTCCTATAAAAATAAACACTTAATAAATTCCTATTTTCTACATTCAAAAAAATATATATCCAATCATACCCCAAAACATCTCTTAATTTGTGACACACCCCCAAAACATTTTATCAAAAACATTTTCAATTAAAAAATAAAACTCGCACATGTGAGACAAATGAATCTTAACCCATTGCCTTTGGAAAACCACTTGTCAATACAAAAGCACATTGAATCCTTTTTATATCACAATTTACACATCATACAGAATTCAAAAAAATTAAAAAATAGAAATGAATGCATATCAATGTAACAAAATAATTTCTGTTTGTGGAACCATATACCTCAAATGTAGAAACTTCTAGAAATTGGTGTCAAAAAGGAAATTGCACCTCAAGAAGATAATATAATGAAATTATTCATCAATAAATATCAATATTTAACTGAAGATAACATGATTCAGTATTAAATATTTCATCCTACTATAAATAATTAAGCATCCCAATAAAAAAAGAGACCCTTATAAATATTACAAAATCAATGTGAAAGGTTTCTTTTTTAAAGAATATTGGTGGAATAGCACCAAAATCTCTAAAAATCGGATGTAAAAGGGAAAATAATGTTCGATTGAGGCAACTAGGGATGAAAATCTCTAATGGGGAATAAAATTTGTGATTTTTTAAACACGAAGAGGGAAAAAGGGTAAAAATCCAAATTATAACTACCATCAAAGGGCGCATGATTTTCAAGAACAGTTCAAAAAACCAAGAGGGAACCATGCATTCACCACTTTATTTAAGGGACATGTCACACAATTATTATCACTATTTGAAAAACCATAGGTAAAACATGCAATATGGATCTACCCTTGAAAATGACACATTTGTGAACAATTTCCTCTGCAAGGCACAAACTTTTCCCTAACCATGCATAAACTGTGATCCATATTCAATTCCAACAATAATATTTATTATTCATTAAAAACCCATGAAAAACTAAAGAAAAAATGTGAAATAAAAAATAAATAGAAAAATATTTTGAAATGAAATCATGGTTGTTAAAATTCTCCCCCCATAAAATCATTCTTCCCTCAAAAATTCATTCCAATGATTGATTAGAGAATAAAATAGTGTAATCATTGTCAATTCAGGACATCCACTATCAATTATGTCACGACCCGACCCTACCCGGGCTCGAGCCGCAACTACCCCAGCCCGCCTCCATTGGCCAGGGGCTGGCGACCAGCGCCGAAGGCACAACAACTCGGGGAGGCCTTTGCCTAAGCACCTAAACACACCCAGACGCAGCACACTCAATGCAAAGTACAGAGTAAAAGAAAAGACAAGCAGAGTAAAAAAGAACAACTGCTATAAATAAACCACAGAGTGCATCGACCACTATAAGTACAAAGTACAAACTGAAAAGTAAAGGGGAAAAACATGTGCCCAACTGAAATGTGCCACAACCCGGCAACAGGTGAACAAAAAGAGAAGCAGCTGGCGGATCTCCCACCTGGATCCCGTCCACGACCACCGCACGCGGTCTAAGCTCCCAAGCTCCTACACTCCACTGAAGTCACACACTACCTGTCCGTCGTCTACAAGGGCACACAAAGTGCGGGCAAATCCCAGGAAGGGGTGAGTATAAAAATACTCAGTAGGATAACCCGAAGGCTCAAGGGAGCAACAAAAGGAGGTACCGAAGGGTGACCAGTAGAGAGAACGGGGAAAGTAAAGGAGTACAACTGAAAGTGCAGTAAAGAGTCCAGCTCAACCCAACAAAAGGAAGGAAGTAGACTCGTCCAGGCACAAGGAGCTGGAAACGGTGAGAAGATGAACTTCCCGTCGAGTCTTCGCTGCCTATAGCAGGAGAGTAGACTCGTCCAACCATGAAAAGCTAGACACGGAAAGCACGTGGCCTACCCCGCGCGTCTTCGCCTCGCCTGGAAGGAGAGTAACCAAACCCAAGAAGTGGGTGCTCGAACAAGGTATATACATATATTTAAGCTCAATCAAGAAGCTCGAACAAACTCGTAAGGGGATCTCCGTCCCGTATCTCAGCCCAAGAAAAGAGTCGCCAACAGTCCCTTACATAACCCCATCATCGATGCCCAGCATCCCGCACGTCTGCCCCGAACCGCAAGACAAGGGGCTCAATCACCGCACCTCGACCCTATCTGCTTTGGGCGGCAATGACTCGCCCTCACGGTTTTAGATCGCGTCACAAGAACGCGTCTCGGTGGGGAAAGTGCCCCTCGTACTTGGGAGTTCTAGGGAAAGTCAAACCACACCTCGTCACTACCCTGCAGTCGAGAGGTCTCCTCAAACCAAAGACATTCCATCACCGACCCGTACAACCAAGGGTCCCGCTCCGGTAATCACGGAGGAAAGCCAAAGGCTAGCTTAGAAGAAAGGACTAAGCCTGGAATGCCAGCATGTGTCCCACTGCCCAGCCCTACTAGAGGGTAATTCATAACCAGATATCGGGTGAACCACAGCCCAGCCCTGCTAGAGGGTAAACCATAATACATCGTCTAGAAATCCACTGCCCAGCCCCGCTGGATAGTAAACCATAAACAGATATCGGGTGACCCACTGTCCAGCCCTGCTGGAGGTTAAACCATAAACAGATATCGGGTGACCCACTGCCCAGCCCTGCTGGAGGGTAAAACATAATACATCGTCAGGCAACCCACTGCCCTGCCCCGCTAGAGGGTAAACCAAATTACATCATCAGGCGACCCACTGCCCAGCCTTGCTGGAGGGTAGACCTGGAACTAGATGACGGGCAACCCACTGCCCAGCCCTGCTGGAGGGTAGGCCCTAAGAGGTCATCGGGTGACCCACTGCCCAGTCTCTGCTGGAGGGTAGACCCCAATAGCGTCGGGTGACCCACTGCCCAGTCTCTGTTGGAGGGTAGACCCTAGTAGCATCGGGTGACCCACTGCCCAGTCTCTGCTGGAGGGTAGACCCTAAAAGTCAGTGAGCAACCCACTTCCCAGCCCTGCTGGACGGTAAGCCCGAGGAAGTCGATGAGTAACCCACTGCCCAGCCCCACTGGAGGGTAAAACTCAGAACTGCTCTGCCATCTCTACAGGAGGGTACAAAAATGGACGACCGAACACGGAGTGGGTGTTGCGCAACTACCCAACTACAGAACAGCTCTCCCAAAAGAGGTGCAGCGTCTGCCCCAGCACTGGGTGTCACTAGCACTGCTACCGGCCAATCCACCGAGGACGAAACTAGGGGGAGACCACTCAACCCTACTGGTCAAACCAACGAGCACAGAGCCAGGGGAAGAGCTCCACCCTGCTGGTCAAACAAACACACAGAGGGACCCTCTACGCCGCGAGATTTCAAAGTACGTAAGGCAGAACACGGCTTGCACATGGGGCCCACACGACTTGTGGCCCCAAGTCAACCCCAACCAAGTGCACGAACATCTCAGGTACAAACCACACGTACCTCCAAGTGCTCTTGTATACTCCCAGAGTATACCTCGTTCCATCCCATAGGCTATCGTGCACACGACACCAAACGTCAGCGCGAAGGCGTGATGTAACAACTCCACCTCAAAGGCCCAGGCACATCAAACCACATCACCTCAAGTATTTACGTCACTCACACGGGAGTGCACGCGATCACTCGCCAAAGGTCCGCTATAAGAAGAGTAGGGCGAACCACCAATGGATCCCCTTTCATGCTTCCAAATTTCTCAAGATCACGCAAGAGGCTCCGTACAGCCAAACAGATCACACTGTTGTAATCCTTTCGGAAAAACACACGAGTTAGACTACTCACTCGCCCGAAACGGTCAACCGGTGAAAAGGTATTATTCAACGTAACCAAACTCATGTGGGGCCCACCCCAAGATCCCGAAACTGAACCAACGGATCACACCACTACGATCCCCTCGGAAAAACACATGGGATTGAGTACTCAATCGCCCAAAACGGACACCCGGTGAAAAGGGAACTATTCATCGTAGTCGGGTCGGGTGGGACCCATACCACGTCTCCGAAAAAGGTCGGGCGAACTGCACCATCGCAATGCTCTCGAAAAAACACGTCAAAAGAACTACTCACTTGAGTGCAACGGATATCCGGAGAAAAAGGTGCATCCCGGGGCACCGCACACGAGCGGTGCCATGTGGGACCCACATCCCGGTCCCGAAACTCAATAAACGGATCGCACCGTTGCGATCCTCTTGAAAAAGCACACAAGATGGATTACTCACTTGTCTAAAACGGTCGCCCGGTGATGAAGATGGAAAATCACTGTCGACGCCCAAACGGCCCTCATGGGCCACGCACCATCGTGCCGAATTTGGGCGGGCTGATTCCACCACTGCAATCCCCTCGAAAAAACATCCAAAAACGACTGCTCGGACGCCCCGAACGGGCGTCCGGTGAAAAAGTCGTGAAACGCCGCACGCAGCTCAAAAGACAGTTGTGGGGCCCGCGCCTCGACTCCGGCCTCAATGCCTGAAACCACCCTGCAAACCTCCGCCTCGATGCCAGGGTCCCAACGCAACTGACAGCACTCAAAACGGACGTCGAACGCGTCCGCACCGTCCAAAACAAGAATCCCGGAAGAAAATGCTCGTCTACTTAAAGACAGGTCGCGCCTCCGTGGCCCCTCGTTTCAGGAATTAAAAATTCCCGATACCATCTCAAAAATTCCGTATCGACATCAAGTCTGTGCCACCGCAGACGGCGCACAAAAAGAACGCCCGTAGCGAACGATATGGGCGTCAGAATACAAAGGGGCAAAGCCCCTTGGGCGGGACCGGCCCGGACCGGCCGGTCCGCCCGGCCTGGGTCGGCTCGCACCGGCCGGCCCGGCTCACCGCGCCTAGACCACGGCTTGGCCACGCGAGCCAGCGGTGGATTCGGTCCACCGCGTGGCCGACCGGCTGAAGTCGGTCACCGTGCGACGACCCGCGCGACGCGGGTCGTTGCATCCGTACGGGGGGTCGCGCGCCGCGACCCCGCCTCGCCATCGCGTCGGCCAGCACTGACGGCGCCTCTCGCCGCCTCGCCCGCGGCAGCAGCCGTCGCCCCCAGCTGCCTCTTCCGCTGATCGCACGCGCTGCCACTGCCTCCACCAAGCCACGCCGCCGCTCGATCCCCGCCGGACCGCTGAAAATCCGCCGGATGCTCCCAAAACCGGCCGGAACAAAACCAAAAACCCGCAAATTTCAACGAGGTGTTGCGGGTTCCTCCAAACTATTATTTCAATTCCAAAAGAAGCGACAGAAAGAGTAAAATGCTTAATACACGGCCATGGAATGTTTTCAAAGATTAAACAACAAATCAATGCTAAAATTGGGGTTCAAAGGGGGGTTCAGGATTAAAATTCAAACGAACACCACCTACCTCTTCGGTGATACCCGTCGCTTCGCCGTCAACCCGTCGGCACCACCGCGCCTTTCCGGAGTCTCCTCATCGGAGCTCGCCTCGCCGGAGCTGCCTCGCCGGAGGTGAAGGAGGGGGAGGAGGGTTTGAGGAAGAAGAAGAGGGAGTGGGGGTGTGTTAAGCGTTTAAATAGAAAACGCTTAACTACCCGCCCGTCGGCCCGAACCTGAACCCTCAGCAGGGTCGAGGTTAAGCCTCCCCTGGGGTAAACATGACCTCCCGAGCACAACGGTTGTCTCTAAATTTTAATTCGAGACCCCGTTCAAAAGTTATTAAACTTAGCGCCCGAGGCCACCAAATTACGAAAACGCCCCTGGCGGCATTTTTCACAGACGGGCCGCGCCCGCAAAGCTTATACCCCTCCTAGGGTAAATGGCATGATCCGAACTCAATGGTGCCCTCGGTTTTTCAATCCGAGCCACCGTTTATGAGATACTAGCATTTCTCCATTAAATAAATTAATTGATTTATTTAATCCGTTTAACGTTCTAGAAGCGGGTGAGGGGTCTAAACGTCCCGCGCCGACAAGTTTTATGTCGTTCCTAGGGTAAAAACCCCATTCCGGACCCATCCATACACTTTGATCCCTGATTCGGATCACTGTTTAGGAGTTATCCCATTTATTTGGCGTTTCTAGAGTGAACACACTGAAAATTTAATTCCGGCCACTCCGGGGCTCAGAATTGCACGCCGTCTGAAGGCGCTGCCCTGGAATATTATCAAGAATATTCCACAGCCTTTCACAGCAAAAACTGGGTTCTTACATCATTCCCTCCTTCAATATTTTCATCCTCGAAAAGAAAAACCAGGGAAGAACACATGGTACTAAGCCCACACCTGGCTTTCCCATTCCCAGAAGAACCCACACACAACTCGGCATCCCCAACACAGACCAAAGAGTCGATCCGTTCACGCGAGGTCGGCCCATGCCGAAATCATGCACCCACTCCAGACTTTGGGGTTAGGGCAAGGCGGTAGGGTACCTCACCATCCCTTTGCATGGTCTCACACGGCCCGAAGGCCCTCTGGGGTAGCTCACTTCCCCGGTCAAACCTCTACGTCGCACGCTACGACTGGAATCACCGCCTGCACCTGAAACAAGGCCCAATGATTCCCACCTTCAGAATATCCATATGGTGAAACATCCAAGGATATCTGGTCGTGCAAGATTCCACAGTCGATTCTCTCTTGCACGCTCAACAGGCGAAGGAGCCAACACCATCGACTAAAGGAAAGGGTCTCACGCCTTTTTCCTTACCAACTCAGGGTTACACCCGATTCCCTGCGTCACCCTGGTAACACCTCAAACAAGGAGCAGGGAAAAAGCCTTTCCCAAGAAGAGCCTAACAATTCTACTACAAGAAGTAGAAGAGTCGCAAGGGGTACCTCTCATCATCCCATTCTCTACAGGATCGTAGACATCCAAAGCTCACGGCTATCCCCGGTCCCAACCGTCAGCTCCCGGAGCCTGACGTGGACCGCCGAGTGGTGATGGGGAGATCTCGTAACGTCGTCCCCCACCTCCAGCTCCTCCCACTCCTCTGCTAGCACCACCTCTCTAGGCACTACTCCGATCACGGCGCTGCCTCTGTCGTGGTGGTGCGCCTGCTACCTGCCTGAAGCTCTCAGCAACTCGAGTCGGGTCGTCTCGTGCCAAGTGACCTCGCCCATCACAAGCATAGCACCAGCGCTCTCTGGGATACCCTGGTGCCCTCTGGCACCACTGTAGTGTATGACCACGGCTCGGGATCTACTCACAGAAGGGCATCCTCAGCTGAGGACCTGCTCCTTTTCACCACAGTGGTATATGACCACGTCTCCAAAACTGGCAGTGGGAAGGCCACCTGCATTGAGGTCCTGTACTCTGGCGCCTGCTAGCTATGGCAGACGTCCCGGCTCCATCGCGACCACTGCCACTACCAACCGCAAAACATGACAGGAAGCCCTCTGTCACCAATGCCTACTCTGGCACCCTGGCATATGTGGAAATGCCCAAGGGTACTCTGACAGCACGAATCTCTCGGCGGAGACTCTGCTCAAAATTCCATGCTCGAATGTCGTCATCACGGACCAAGTCTGGGTAAAAGCGTGCACGATCTGCAAAACTAGCCGCGTACTCGGCCACCATCATCCCTCCCTGCTGAAACTGTAGGAGCTCCTGAATCCGAACGGAGCGCAAGCACGATGGGCAAAACTCCTCACGGAGCAACAACTGAAAGTCGTCCAACGAAAGCAACGACTCGTCAAGAAACTGAGTCACCAGACTCCACCAACGCCAAGCTATTCCAAGAAAAAGGCTGGCTTCCAAGGCCACTCCCTGATCTGTCGGCGTCTACACAAGCCTGAAAAGGAGAACCACTGTCTCGAGCCAAGCCTCTACTGCCTGGGGGTCTGGCTCACCACTGAACCTCAGTGGTCCCTGCTACTGGAACTCACAGAGCACGCTCAACCAGTACTCAAACTCAGTCTGCTCTGGCTGAAACTGTCTGCTGCTCAACTGGTGGGGGTGCTGCTACCGGCCCACCTGGAGAAAGGGGATCGCATTATGGGTCCTGGACTGTGGCCTCATAGCTCACAGGGTCGTCGTCACGCACCCAAAGCTGGCATCTGGGCTGGCTGTCTTCGCGGAGACATCCTGAATATTATCAAGGTGTGTCACGGTCAGATGAGAATATATGTATATACCACAACAACAATGATGGTGAGCTGACTCAAGAAGGATAGTCAAAGACTCAATCTTATGTGATGCACAAACCAATTTTCCCTACAACAAGTGTCTCAGCATGCCGAGTCGACAAGCGGGTTATCAAGGTCCTGGTGAATAGATACGTCGACCGCCGCACCATCACTGGACTCCCTGGCCTGAGATCCGCTCTTGAGACATGTTAACATTGTTTCCCTATATCCCAACCAATTCCTCTTTTAGGGACGTCCGCACAACGCCCCAAGGAACGAACCACCTCTGATACCACTTTGTCACGACCCGACCCTACCCGGGCTCGAGCCGCAACTACCCCAGGCCCACCTCTAAAGGCCAGGGGTTGGCGACCAGCGCCGAAGGAACAACAACTCGGAGAGGCCTTTGCCTAAGCACCTGAACACACCCACACGTAGCACACTCAATGAAAAGTGCAGAGTAAAAGAAAAGACAAGCAGAGTAAAATGAACAACTGCTATAAATAAACCACAGAGTGCATCGACCACTACATGTACAGAGTACAAACTGAAAAGAAAAAAGGCAAAACACGCGCCCAACCAAAAAGTTCCACAACCCGACAACAGGTGAACAAAAAAAGAAACAGCTGGCGGATCTCCCACCTGGATCCCGGCCACGACCACCGCATGAGGTCCAAGCTCCCAAGCTACTACGCTCCACTGAAGTCACGCTCCACTTGTCCGTTGTCTACAAGTTCACACCATGTGCGGGCAAAGACCAAGTAGGGGTGAGTATAAAAATACTCAGTAGGATACCCCGATGGCTCGAGGGAGCAACAAAAGGAGATACCGAAGGGTGAGCAGTAGAGTGAACAGGGAAAGTAAAGGAGTACAACTGAAAGTGCAGTAAAGAGTCCAGCTCAACCCAACAATAGGAAGGAAGTAGACTCGTCCAGGCACAAGGAGCTAGAAATAGTGAGAAGATGAACTTCCCGTTGAGTCTTCACAGCCTATAGTAGGAGAGTAGACTCATCCAACCATGAGAAGCTATACAAGGAAAGAACGTGGCATACCTCGCGCGTCTTCGCCTCGCCTGGAAGGAGAGTAACCATACCCAATAAGTGGGTGCTCGAACAAGGTATATACATATCTTTATGCTCAATCAAGAATCTCGAACAAACTCGTAAGGGGATCTCCATCCCGTAGCTCAGCCCAAGAAAAGAGTCACCAACAGTACCTGACATAACCCTATCATCGATGCCCAGCATCCCGCACGTCTGCCCCGAACCACTAGACAAGGGGCTAAATCACCGCACCTCGACACTATCCTCTTTGGGAGGCACTGACTCACCCGCACGGTTTTAGATCGCGTCACAAGAACGCGTCTCAGTGGGGAAATTGCCCCTCGTACTTCGGATTTCTGGGGAAATTCAAACCACACCTCGTCACTGCACTGTAGTCTAGAGGTCTCCTCAAGCCAAAGCCGTTCATTCACTGACCCGTACAACCAAGTGTCCCGCTCCGGTAATCACGGAGGAAA
Organism: Viscum album; assembly: GCA_963277665.1. Taxonomy (NCBI): domain Eukaryota; kingdom Viridiplantae; phylum Streptophyta; class Magnoliopsida; order Santalales; family Viscaceae; genus Viscum; species Viscum album. The sequence goes on along the minus strand of OY728133.1, from coordinate 141,851,583 downwards.
GCCATAGGCTAGCCTAGAAGAAAGGACTGAGCCTGGAATGCCAGCAGGTGTCCCACTGCCCAGCCCTGCTAGAGGGTAATTCATAACCAGATATCGGGTGACCCACTGCCCAGCCCTGCTGGAGGGTAAACCAAAATACATCGTCAGGCAACCCACTGCCCAGCCCCGCTGGAGGGTAAACCATAAACAGATATCGGGTGACCCACTGCCCAGCCCTGCTAGAGGGTAAACCATAAACAGATATCGGGTGACCCACTGCCCAACCCTGCTAGAGGGTAAACCATAATACATCGTCAGGAAAACCACTGCCCAGCCCCGCTGGAGGGTAAACCAAATTACATCATCAGGCGACCCACTACCCAGCCCCATTGGAGGGTAGACCTGGAATAAGTCGACAGGCGACCCACGGCCCAGCCTTGCTGGAGGGTAGACCTGGAACTAGACGACGGACGACCCACTGCCCAGCCCTGCTAGAGGGTAGGCCCTAAGAGGTAATCGGGTGACCCACTGCTCAGTCTCTGCTGGAGGGTAGACCCCAATAGCGTCGGGTGACCCACTGCCCAGTCTCTACTGGAGGGTAGACCCTAGTAGCGTCGGGTGACCCACTGCCCAGTCTCTGCTGGAGGGTAGACCCTAAAAGTCAGTGAGAAACCCACTACCCAGTCCTGCTGGAGAGTAAGGCTGAGGAAGTCGATGAGTAACCCACTGCCCAGCCCCGCTGGAGGGTAAAACTCAGAACCGATCTGCCATCTCTAGAGGAGGGTACAACACTGGGCCGACTGAACACAGAGTGGGTGTCGCGCAACCACCCAACTCCAAAACAGCTCTCCCAAAAGAGGTGAAGCGTCTGCCCCAGCACTAGGTGTCACTAGCACTGCTACCGGACAATCCACCGAGGAAGAAACCAGGGGGAGACCACTCAACCCTACTGGTCAAACCATCGAGCACAGAGCCAGGGGAGGAGCTCCACCCTGCTGGTCAAACAAACACACAGAGGGACCCTCTACGCTGCGAGAGGTCAAAGTACGTAAGGCATAACACGACACGCACATGGGTCCCACACGACATGTGGCCCCAAGTCAACCCCAACCTTGCGCACGAACATCTCAGGTACAAACCACACGTACCTCCAAGCGCTCTCGTATACTCCCAGAGTATACCTCGTTCCAGCCCATAGGCTATCGTGTACATGGCACCCAACGTCAGCGCGAAGGTGTGACGTAACAACTCCACCTCAAAGGCTCGGGCATAGCCAACCACATCACCTCAAGCATTTACGTCACTCACACGGGAGTGCACGCGATCACTCGCCAAAGGTCCGCTACAAGTAGAGTAGGGTGAACCACCACTAGAGCCCTTTTCATGCTTCCACATTTCTCAAGATCACGCAAGAGGCTCCGTACAGCCAAACAGATCACACCATTGTAATCCTTTCGGAAAAACACGCGAGTTAGACTACTCACTCGCCCGAAACGGTCAACTGGTGAAAAAGGTACTATTCACCCTAACCAAACTCATGTGGGGCCCACCCCAAGATCCCGAAACTGAACCAACGGATCACACCAATTTGATCCCCTCGGAAAAACACAAGGGATTGAGTACTCAATCGCCAAAAACGGACACCCAGTGAAAAGGTCACTATTCACCGTAGCTGGGTCGGGTGGGACCCATACCACGTCTCAGAAAAAGGTTGGGCGAACTGCACCATCGCAATGCTCTCAAAAACTCACGTCAAAAGCACTACTCACTTGAGTGCAACGGATATCCGGAGAAAAAGGTGCATCCCGGCGCACTGCACACGAGTGGTGCCACCTGGGACCCGCATCCTGGTCCCGAAACTCAACGAACGGATCACACCATTGTGATCCTCTCGAGAAAGCACACAAGATGGACTACTCACTTGTCCAAAACGGTCGCTCGGTGATGAAGATGGAAAATCATCATCGACGCCCAAACGGCCCTCATGGGCCATACACCATCGTGCCGAATTAGGGTGGGCGGATTGCACCACTGCAATCCCCTCGAAAAAACATCCAAAAACGACTGCTCGCACGCCCCGAACGGACGTCCAGTGAAAAATTCGTGAAACGCCGCACGCAGCTCAAAAGATGGTCATGGGGCCCACGCCTCAACTCCGGCCTCAATGCCTAAAACCACCCTGCAAACCTCCGTCTCGACGCCAGGGTCCCAACGCAACTGACGGCGCTCAAAACAGACGTCGGACGCGTCCGCACCATCCAAAACAAGAATCCTGGAAGAAAATGCTCGTCTACTTAAGGACATGTCGCGCCTCCGCGACCCCTCGTTTCGGGAATTAAAAATTCCCGATACCATCTCAAAAATTCCGCATCGACATCAGGTCTACGCCGCCGTAGACGGCGCACAAAACGGACGCCCGTAGAGAAAGATACGGGCGTCAGAATACAGAGGGGCAAAGCCCCTTGGGCTGGACCGGCCCGGACCGGCCGGTCCGCCTGGCCCGCGGCTTGGCCGCGCGAGCTGGCGGTGGACTCGATCCACCGCATGGCCGACCGGCTGAATCCGGTCGTCGCGCGACGACCCGCGGGATGCGGGTATTTGCATCCGCACGGGGGGGGGGGGGGGGGGGCGCGCGCCGCGACCCCGCCTCGCCTTCGCGCCGGCCAGCGCCAACGGCGCCTCTCGTTGCCTCACCCGCGGTAGCAGCCGTCGCCCTCAGCTGCCTCTTCCGCTGATCGCACGCGCTGCCACCGCCTCCACCAAGCCGCGCCGCCGCTCGATCCCCACCGGACCGCCGAAAATCCGTCGGATCCTCCCAAAACCGGCCGGAACAAAACTAAAAACCTGCAAATTTCGACGAGGTGCTGCGGGTTCCTCCAAACTCTGATTTCAATTCCGAAAGAAGCGACGGAAAGATAAAAAAGTGTACTACACGGCCATGGAATTTTTTCAAAGATTAAACAACAAATCGATGCTAAAATTGGGGTTCAAATTGGGGTTCGGGATTAAAATTCAAACGAACACCACCTACCTCTTGGGTGATGCCTGTCGCTTCGCTGTCAACCCGCCGGCACCACCGCGCCTTGCCAGAGTCGCCTCGCCGGAGCTGCCTCGCCGGAGGTGAAGGAGGGAGAGGAGGGTTTGAGGAAGAAGAAGAGGGAGTGGGGGTGTGTTAAGCGTTTAAATAGAAAACGCTTAACTACCCGCTCGTTGGCCCGAACCCGAACCCTCAGCAGGGTCGATGTTAAGCCTACCCTGGGGTAAACATGACCTCCCGAGTACAACGGTGGTCTCTGAATTTTAATCTGAGACCCCGTTCAAAAGTTATTAAACTTAGCGCCCGAGGCCGCCAAATTACAAAAACGCCCCTGGCGGCATTTTTCACAGATGGGCCGCGCCCGCACAGCTTATACCCCTCCTATGGTAAATGGCATCCTCCGAACTCAACGGTGCCCTCGGTTTTCCAATCTGAGCCACCATTTAAGAGATACTATAATTTCGCCATTAAACGAATTAATTAATTTATTTAATCCGTTTAACGTTACAGAAGCGGGCGAGGGGTCTAAACATCCCGCGCCGACAAGTTTTATGTCGTTCCTAGGGTAAACACCCCATTCTGGACCCATCCGTACACTCTGATCCCTGATCCGGATCACCGTTTAGGAGTTATCCCATTTAGTTGGCGTTTCTAGTGTGAATACCCTGAAAATTTAATTTCGGCCACTCCGGGGCTCGGAATCGCACGCCGTCTTAAGACGCTGCCCTGGAATATTGTCAAGAATATTCCAAATCCTTTCACAGCAAAAAATGGGTTCTTACACCATTCCCTCCTTCAAGATTTTCTTCCTCGAAAAGCAAAACCAGGGAAGAACACAAGGTACTAAGCCCACACCTGGCATTCCCATACCCAGAAGAACCCACACATAACTCTGAATCACCACACACAGACCAAAGAGTCGATCCGTTCACGCGAGGTCGTCCCATGCCGACGTCGTGCACCCAATCCAGACTTTGGGTTTAGGGAAAGGTGTTAGGGTACCTCGCCATCCCTTTGCATGGTCTCACACGGCCCGAAGGCCCTCCGGGGTAGCTCACTTCCCCGGTCAAACCTCTACGTCGCACGATGCGACTGCAATCACTGCCCACACCTGAAACAAGGCCCGATGATTCCCTCCTTAAGAATATACATATGGTGAAACATCCAAGGATATCTGGTCGCACAAGATTCCACAGTCGATGCTATCTTAAACGCTCAACAGGCGAAGGAGCCAACACCATCGACTAAAGGAAAAGGTCTCACGCCTTTTTCCTTACCAACACAGGGTTACACCTGATGCCCTGCATCACCCTGGTAACACCTCAAACAAGGAGCAGGTAGAAAATCCTTTCCCAAGAAGAGCCTAACAATTATTCTGCAAGAAGTAGAAGAGTTGCAAGGGGTACCTCTCACCATCCCATGCTCTGCAGGATCGTAGACATCCAAAGCTCGCGGCTATCCCCGGTACCAACCGTCAGCTCCCGGAGCCTGACGTGGACCGCCGAGTGGTGATGGGGAGATCTCGTAACGTCGTCCCCCACCTCCATCTCCTCCCACTCCTCTGCTAGCACCACCTCTCTGGGCACTACTCCGATCACGGCGTTGCCTCTGTCGTGGGGGTGCGCCTGCTGCCTGCCCGAAGCTCTCAGTAACTCGAGTCGGGTCGTCTCGTGCCAAGTGACCTCGCCCATCACAAGCATAGCACTGGAGATCTCTGGGCTGCCCTGGTGCCCTCCGGCGCCACTGTGATGTACGACCACGGCTCGGGATCCACTCACGGAAGGGAATCCTCAGCTGAGGACCTGCTTCTTTTCACCACAGTGGTATACGACCACGTCTCCGAAACTGGCAGTGGGAAGGCCACCTACATCGAGGTCCTATCCTCTGGCGCCTGCTTGCTATGGCAGATGTCCCGACTCCATCGCGCCCACTGCCACTACCAACCGCAAAACATGACAGGAAGCCCTCTGTCACCAACGCCTGCTCTGGCACCCTGGCATATGTGGAAATCCACAAGGGTACTCTGACAGCATGAATCTCTCGGTGGAGACTCTGCTCGAACTTCCATGCTCGGATGTCATCGTCACGGACCATGTCCGGGTAAAAGCGTGCACGGTCTGCAAAACTAGCCGCGTACTCGGCCACTGTCATCCCTCCCTGATGAAACTACAAGATCTCCTGAATCCGAACGGAGCGCATGAAGGAGGGCCAAACTCCTCACGGAGCAACAACTGAAAGTCATCCAATGAAAGCAACGAATCGCCAAGAAACTGAGTCACCAGACTTCACCAACGCCAAGCTGTTCCACGAAAAAGGCTGGCTGCCAAGGCCACTCCCAGTTCTGTCGGCATCTGCACAAGCCTGAAAAGGCGAACCACTGTCTCGAGCCAAGCCTCTACTGCCTGGGGGTCTGGATCACCACTGAACCTCAGCGGTCCCTGCCGTTGGAACTCATGGAGCGCGCTTAACCAGCGCTCAAACTCAGCCTGCTCTGGATGAAACTGTCTGCTGCTCAACTTGTGGGGGTGCTGCTACCGGCCCACCTGGAGAAAGGGGCTCGCATGATGGGTCCTGGACTGTGGCCTCATAGCTCACAGGGTCGTCGTCACGCACCCAAAGCTGGTATCTGGGCTGGCTGTCTTCTCGGAGACATCCTGAATATTATCAAGGAGTGTTGTGGTCAGATGAGCATATATGTATATACCACAACAACAACTATGGGGAGCTGACTCAAGAAGGATAGTCAAAGACTCAATCCTATGTGATGCAAAAACCAATTTTCCCTGCAACAAGTGTCTCAGCATTCCGAGTCGACAAGCGGGTTATCAAGGTCCTGGTGAATGGATATGTCGGCCGCCACACCATCACTGGACTCCATGGCCTGAGAGCCGCTCTCGAGACACGTTAAAATCGTTGCCCTATATCCCAACCAATTCCTCTTTTAGGGACGTCCGCACAACGCCCCAAGGAACGAACCACCTCTGATACCACATTGTCATGACCCGACCCTACCCGGGCTCGAGCTGCAACTACCCCAGGCCCGCCTCCATAGGCCAGGGGCTGGCGACCAGCGCCGAAGGCACAACAACTCGGGGAGGCCTTTGCCTAAGCACCTGAACACACCCACACACAGCACACTCAATGCAAAGTGCAGAGTAAAAGAAAAGACAAGAAGAGTAAAATGGAAAACTTCTATAAATAATCCACAGAGTGCATCGACCACTACAAGTAAAGAGTACAAACTGAAAAGAAAAGGGGAAAAACACACGCCCAACCGAAAAGTTCCACAACCCGGCAACAGATGAACAAAAAAAGAAACAGCTGGCGGATCACCCACCTGGATCCCGGCCACGACCACCGCACGCGGTCCAAGCTCCCAAGCTCCTACGCTCCACTGAAGTCATGCTCCACCTGTCCGTCGTCTGCAAGGGCACACCAAGTGCGGGAAAAGCCCAAGCAGGGGTGAGTATAAAAATACTTAGTAGGATATCCCGAAGGCTCGAGGGAGCAACAAAAGGAGGTACCGAAGGGTGAGCAGTAGAGCGAACAGAGAAAGTAAAGGAGTACAACTGAAAGTGCAGTAAAGAGTCCAGCTCAACCCAACAAAAGGAAGGAAGTGGACTCATCCAGGCACAAGGAGATGGAAACGGTGAGAAGATGAACTTCCCGTTAAGTCTTCACTGCCTATAGCAGGAGAGTAGACTTGACCAACCATGAGAATCTAGACACGGAAAGAACGTGGCATACCCCGTGCATCCTCGCCTCGCCTGTAAGGAGAGTAACCAAACCCAAGATGTCGGTGCTCAAACAAGGTATATACATATCTTTATTCTCAATCAAGAAGCCCGAAAAAACTCGTAAGGGGATCTCCATCTCATAGCTCAGCCCAAGAAAAGAGTCACCAACAGTCCCTGACATAACCCCATCATCGATGTCCAGCATCCCGCACGTCTGCCCCGAACCGCCAGACAAGGGGATCAATCACCGCACCTCAACACTATCCACTTTGGGAGGCACTGACTCGCCCGCACGGTTTTAGATCGCGTCACAAGAACACGTTTCGATGGGGAAATTGACCCTCATACTTAGGAGGTCTAGGGAATGTCAAACCACACCTCGTCACTGCCCTGCAGTATAGAGGTCTCCTCAAGCCAAAGTCGTTCCATCACCGACCCGTACAACCAAGGGTCCCGCTCCGGTAATCACGGAGGAAATCCATAGGCTAGCCTAGACGAAAGGACTGAGCCTGGAAGGCCAGCAGGTGTCCCACTGCCCAGCCCTGCTGGAGGGTAATTCATAACCAGATATTGGGTGACCCACTGCCCAGCCCTACTAGAGGGTAAACCATAATACATCGTCAGACAACCCACTGCCCAGCCCCGCTGGAGGGTAAACCATAAACAGATATCAGGTGACCCACTGCCCAGCCCTGCTGGAGGGTAAACCACAAACAAATATTGGGTGAACCACTACCCAGCCCTGCTGGAGGGTAAACCATAATACATCGTCAGGAAACCCACTGCCCAGCCCCGCTGGAGGGTAAACCAAATTACATCATCAGGCGACCCACTACCCAGCCCCGCTGGAGGGTAGACCTGGAATAATTCGACAGGCGACCCACTGCCCAGCCTTGCTGGAGGGAAGACCTAGAACTAGACGACGGGAGACCCACTGCCCAGCCCTGCTGGAGGGTAGGCCCTAAGAGGTCGTCGAGTGACCCACTGCCCAGTCTCTGCTGGAGGGTAGACCCCAATAGCGTCGGGTGACCGATTTCCCAGTCTCTGCTGGAGGGTAGACCCTAGTAGCATTGGGTGACCCACTACCCAGTCTCTGCTGGAGGGTAGACCCTAAAAGTCAGTGAGCAACCCACTACCCAGCCCTGCAGGAGGGTAAGCCCGAGGAAGTCGATGAGTAACCCACTGCCCAGCCCCGCTGGAGGGTAAAACTCAGAACCGCTCTGCCATCTCTAGAGGATGGTACAACACTGGCCGACTGAACAGGGAGTGGGTGACGCGCAACCACCCAACTCCAGAACAGCTCTCCCAAAATAGGTGCAGCATCTGCCCCAACACTGGGTGTCACTAGCACTGCTACCGGGCAATCCACCGAGGACGAAACCAGGGGAGACCACTCAACCCTGTTGGTCAAACCAACGAGCATAGAGCCCGGGGAGGAGCTCTACCCTACTGGTCAAACAAACACACAGAGGGACCCTCTACGCCGCGAGATGTCAAAGTACGTAAGGCAGAACACGGCACGCACATGGGGCCCACACGACGTGTGGCCCCAAGTCAACCCCAACCAAGCGCACAAACATCTCAGGTACAAACCACACGTACCTCCAAGCGCTCTCGTATACTCCCAGAGTATAGCTCGTTCCAGCCCATAGGCTATCGTGCACACGGCACCCAACGTCAGCGCGAAGGCGTGACGTAACAACTCCACCTCAAAGGCCCAAGCACAGCCAACCACGTCACCTCAAGCATTTACGTCACTCACACGGGAGTGCATGCGATCACTCGCCAAAGGTCCGCTACAAGAAGAGTAGGGAAAACCACCACTAGAGCCCTTTTCAGGCTTCCACATTTCTCAAGATCGCGCAAGAGGCTTTTTACAGCCAAATAGATCACACTGTTGTAATCCTTGCGAAAAAACGCGCGAGTTAGACTACTCACTCGCCCGAAACGGTCAACCGGTGAAAAAGGCACTATTCACCGTAACCAAACTCGTGTGGGGCCCACCCCAAGATCCCGAAACTGAACCAACAAATCACACCAATGTGATGCCCTCAGAAAAACACACTGGATTGAGTACTCACTTTCCCAAAACGGACACCCTGTGAAAAGGGCACTATTCACCGTAGCCGGGTCGGGTGGGACCCATACCACGTCTCCGAAAAAGGTCGGGCGAACTGTACCATCACAATGCTCTCGAAAAAACACGTCAAAAGCACTACTCACGTGAGTGCAATGGATATCCGGAGAAAAAGGTGCATCCCGGCGCACCGCACACGAGCGGTGCCAGGTGGGTCCCGCATCCCGGTCCCAAAACTCAACGAACGGATCGCACCGTTGTGATCCTCTCAAAAAAGCACACAAGATGGACTACTCATTTGTCCAAAATGGTCGCCCGGTGATGAAGATGGAAAATCACCGTCGACGCCCAAACGGCCCTCGTGGGCCCCGCACCATCGTGCCGAATTAGGGCGGGCGGATTGCACCACTGCAATCCCCACGGAAAAACATCCAAAAACGACTGCTCGCACGCCCCAAACGGATGTCCGATGAAAAAGTCGTGAAACGCCGCACGCAGCTCAAAAGACGGTCGTGGGGCCCGCGCCTCAACTCCAGCCTCAATGCCTGAAACCACCCTGCAAACCTCCGCCTCGACGCCAGGGTCCCAACGCAACTGACGGCACTCAAAACGGACGTCAGACGCGTCTGCACCGTCTAAAACAAGAATCCCGGAAGAAAACGCTCGTCTACTTAAAGACATGTTGCGCCTCCGCGGCCCCTTGTTTCGGGAACTAAAAAATCCCGAAACCATCTCAAAAAGTCCGCATCGACATCAGGTCCGTTCTGTCACAGACGGCGCACCAAACGGACGCCCGTAGCGAAAGTTACGGGCGTCAGAATACAGAGGGGCAAAGCCCCTTGGGCTGGACCTCCCCGGATCGGCCGGTCCACCCGGCCTTGGCCGGTTCGCGCCGGCCGGCCCCGCTCGCTGCGACTGGCCCGCGGCTTGGCCGCGTGGGCCAGCGGTGGACTCGGTCCGCCGCGTGGCCAACCGGCTGAAGTCGGTCGCCGCGCGACGCGGGTCGTTGCCTCCGCACGGGGGGTTGTGCGCCGCGACCCCGCCTCGCCGTCGCGTCGGCCAACGCTGACGGCGCCTCTCGCCGCCTCGCCCGCGGCAGCAGCCGTCGCCCCCAGCTTCCTCTTCCCCTGATCGCCCGCGCTGCCGCCGCCTCCACCAAGCCGCGCCGCCGCTCAATCCCCACCGGACCGCCGAAAATCCGCCGGATCCTCCCAAAACCGGCCGGAACAAAACGAAAAAGCCGGAAACTTCGACGAGGTGCTGCGGGTTCCTCCAAACTCCAATTTCAATTCCGAAAGAAGCGACGGATAGAGTAAAATGCGTACTACACGGCCATGGAATTTTTTCAAAGATTAAACAACTAATCAATGCTAAAATTGGGGTTCAAAGGGGGGTTCAGGATTAAAATTCAAACGAACACCACATACCTCTTGGGTGATGCCCGCCGCTTCGTCGTCAACCCGCCGGCACCACCGCGCCTTGCCGGAGTCGCCTCGCCGGAGCTCGCGTCGCCGGAGCTGCCACACCGAAGGTGAAGGAGGGGGAGGAGGGTTTGAGGAAGAAGAAGAGGGAGTGGGGGTTTGTTAAGCGTTTAAATAGAAAACGCTTAACTACCCGCACGTCGGCCCGAACCCGAACCCTCAGTAGGGTCGAGGTTAAGCCTCCCCTGGGGTAAACACGACCTCCCGAGCACAACGGTGGTCTCGGAATTTTAATCCGAGACTCCGTTCAAAAGTTATTAAACTTAGCGCCCGAGACCACCAAATTACGAAAACGCCCCTGGCGGCATTTTTCACAGACGGTCCGCGCCCGCAAAGCTTATACCCCTCCTAGGGTAAAAGGAATGATCCAAACTCAACGGTGCCCTCGGTTTTCCAATATGAGACACCGTTTAAGTGATACTAGCATTTCTCCATTAAACGAATTAATTAATTTATTTAATCCGTTTAACATTCCATAAGCGGGCGAGGGGTCCAAACGTCCCGTGCAGACAAGTTTTATGTTGTTCCTAGGGTAAACACCCCATTCCGGACCAATCCGTACACTCGGATCCCTGATCCGGATCACCGTTTAGGAGTTATCCCATTTATTTGGTGTTTCCACTGTGAACACACTGAAAATTTACTTCCGGCCACTCCGGGGCTCGGAATCGCACGTCGTCTGAAGGCACTGCCCTGGAATATTATCAAGAATATTTCAAAGCCTTTCACAGAAAAAACTAGGTTCTTAAAAAGTATCATTATTATAATTTCCATACTTACAATTAATTGGGAGTAGTAAAATATGATTTCAATAATGAGCATTCTCTTTAGAATCTACAATCCACATCAGCTGCTCAAACCCAAAAAAACATGTTATATTTCTAATTATTCACAATTACACACATGATACGGATCTGGGTTTCATTTCATAGGATATAAACATCATATATTTTATGTATTTACACCATGTATAATGGTAGATATCATATATATGTAACCTCACCAACCAACTCAGCGATGTCAATATATTGGATATACCTCAGAATTCGCTTCACATTCTGTCAATACTGATAATGACCCAAGTGAGGTGCCACTTTTAGAAATACCTGTTCTCTCACTAAAAACTATGAATCTTAGAAACATTTTTTAGATGAAGTCATATAGAGAATATGAGATGTTAAGGACCATTGTTTAATTGACTTTACATTCTCATATGTATCATGCCAAAGGATCAATCCCAAAAATGGGTTATCACCTACAACATCTTAATAGAAATTGGACAAACATGGATTTCCATTGTGTTTCTCAAAAGAATTTATTCAGATCAAGGATTATAAACATTTGTTATATGCATATTGGACCAATCCAAAATGGATATTCCATGATCCTATGAAATCCTAGAGTGCTGACTAAAGAATTTCATCCAAAATATGATTACCCCACACTTTTTGACCATCCCATTATGGATGATATGTCATTGTAAATTTTAATATTGAAGCCATGTCCTTTTTAAGGACATCTCAAAATTGAGAGTTTAAATGGGGGTCCATGAATTTGATGATTGGTGAAGAAACCCCTGGAATCCCCACTAACTCCTAAACATAAAATAGGCCTAATACATCCAATATTGTTGAATCACAAATCAGAATGAAATCGGTAGATTTGGTCAAATGGTAAATCTCTACAAAAATAAAATTAATTCCTATGTATTATGATGTAATCAAATTATAAATTTAATCTAATTATTTTCACACATCTAGGTATGAATATGTAGTAGCGGGTGAAGACTAAAGAGCCATTAGTTCTCTTACTTTACATGGGGACATATATACCACCATGGCATGAATTCAAATACATCCAGCCTCATACATGGCCACAATAAATAGAGAAAAATATCATAATACTTCATTGAATCATAATGATGAATATCCCACCAATACTAAGGTTTATCATGGATCACTGCCTTTCTAAATGCTAATGTAACTACAGAGAATCCATTGAAAAAAACACTTCCATGAGGCAGTGACGTAACAGAATTCATCCCTCCATCATGAAGGAACATCATAGAATGTGGTAAATAAACATCATTAGGATGATCCTACAAAATCAATTCCATGAGATAGGGTGTAAACTAAACACTATCCCAGAACACACATCTAATGCACTCTTTGGTCTCCAAGTGAATCTAACAAAAGATCCCCATAATGGTCTACTCTTCATTGGATTATTTTAACAACAACACTATAAACATCCTTCTCCAAGCATCAACCACAGTATTAACATTTCCTGGGGTATTCAAGATTAAAAAATTAAAAAATTAGGGATTCTAAACCCAAACAAACATCCTCATGCTGAAATCCTTTTAGGATAAAATATAGGTCTAGTAGTCATGATCCGAAGAAACTACAATATTCTCCCCATAAAATAAAATGATGCCACATTTTTATTGAATAAATGTCTTCTTCTAGTTCCCAGTCGTGTTTGGGTTTTATTCATGTGGTTAGAGTTAGATGAGATCATACAATGCCACATGGTTACAAGCATAAGAACACACCTGAAAACAATACATGAGGTATTACAAAAACCACATAGACCTTCCCTGATTCTGGTAAGACCAATACAGAAGAAGTAGTCAATCGATTATAAAGATTCTAAAATTAAGAATATCACTCTCGGATACCTTTATAGAACAACCCTTTTTGGTTGAGAACATTTTTGGATGATGCAATCCCATATAAGGCTCAATTAATCAAACAATAATAACTTATATATCATATAAAGAATTAATTCTCAAACACATTCTTAGTATGGTACCATGATATTAAATCACTATTCTTCTAAGGGTCTACTAAAACCCCATTTCAGGGGAACTGGTGGGCCAAAATCTTTACCTCGTTAATTCATAAGTTACACATAAAAAATCATAAAGACAATTCTCTCAATGGTTTCCCATCACAATCCAAAATGTCATTCATGCACTTTCACAAAACTAGAATAGGCCCAGATGTCATCCAAAAGAACCATGATAATGAAATCAATATAAAGGTGGAACACTCTATTCATAAGAACCAATAATCCCACTACATAATTGTACAATCTCAAAAGCCTGACTAAATCAGAAAATTTTAATATCTTGTTAATAATAATACTTTTGGGATATCTACCTCTCCCACATTGACTTTATGATACCCAAAATAAACATCAATTTTGAAAAACCACCTCCCCACTTATGTTGTTCCAATTTTTCATAAATTTTAGCAAAATGGTTCTATTTCTTTATGTATAACTTGTTCAACTCCAGGTAATCAAATAAAAACGGAAGTGATCAATCTTTCTTTTAAATGAACATAATTGAGGAGGACCAAGGGGATACCCTTAAGAGCATGAATCATCTAGTTCTCAAAACGTCAATATCTATATTCAACTCCTGAAAATTGATGGGGGCATAATATATTATGGAATAGATATCAGCTATTTTCTCAACACCAAGTCATTATAAAACTCAATATCCCTCTTTGAAGTAAATTCCTAAATATCATCTAGAAAATAATATATTGACACAGCCACCAAATGATGAAATACACCATTTGGGTCACCAACATCTTCATCTAGTATGATCTAAGGGAAATTAAAAATGATATCTCTTAATGTTGGATGTTGTGGTATAGAACGTCCTGACTGAGGATCACATCCACCTTGAAAAGTTTTATACTTGCAAATGGTTCCAGAAAACACACACAATGTCAAAAAAAATAATTTATTCCTTATATTGGACCATAAAATACATAAAAATAATTATCTTAAAGTGGCCCATCTATAGATCAAATATAAAAAATTCTAAATCATCCCCTATCATGGTGAGTGAGCAATAAAGACACTTAAAAACCTGCTCCCACTTCTAACCTTCTAGGTCACCGACTCTATCACAGAATATATGAGCTTAGTTGGAAATTTCCACACATCAACAAGATCGGTGGGGATAAATTAAACATATTAAACAATATAAAAAAAAAACTACTAATGATAATGTAAATAAAATTTCTCTAACTATCATATGTCCTTCATCTGACCCTACGAGGCCTAGTACATAAAATAAATATTTTTTTTTCTCATTGTAAGCCTATGAAAGACCACTTTCATATGGATTTACCATTAAACAACTCTACAAATAAAATCATCCAATCCTTCCCCCATGATCACCAAATCAAGAACCCACTTTCAAGGATGGTTTTGATTGATCCAAAACACCTTAGATGATATAGACCGCACCACTCTGATTGGATAGTGTGGCACTATAGAACCACTAGTAGTATCAAATATGTCCACAATGATGGTATGAACTATCTGGGTTGGAAATACGACTCTCACATGCCATATAATACCTAACTGGTGGCACACAACAAATTCATTGTCTAAAACTACAAATGAAAAATGTCTGCTAGGGTATTTAGAGCTACTAAATCCCTTATTTCCCCACATGTTTCACATCCTTTTTTTGTGAACAATCACTACCCACTATAGATAATACTCAATGGATTCCATTATTTTCATTAAAATCCATCATTAATGAACAAACATGATAAGGTACCTCATCACAGGTCTTCATCATAAACAAAAAACATATGAAAAAATCATAGGCTATATCCCCACGGGAACTTCTATGATTTCATCTGCTCATTGCAAATGATCTCTAGTGCATACCGTACAAGCTCCAAAATGTGACTGGAATACCCCATAACTGTCTAGACTCTCTAAGAAAGAACTATGAATTCTAGGGACATGGTGTATGCTATAAATTGTGAGTATACTAACCTATTTAAATTATCTTGAAATCCTTCCAACTTATCTTCTCCATAATGACCTGTTTGGACCACAGAGTCCCACCACCTCCAACTATGACATTATAGTAAGAGTGATGTGCAATTCACCTTACTCAACTAAGGAGTATCATGAAGTTAAATCATTATATCAATCTTCTAAATAATATAATACTCATTATAATGTATGGTATTTCCTTATAAATAATGAGGAATGTTCTTGAAAAAGTTCTGTGATTTTTCCTTCCAAGGACTCTCTTCAGCTTCTCTAACCAGAGTAGGACCAGTACCCACCCCAATTCCCAACGCCTGAACATTGTAGATCACATTTTCTACAATTATCTAATCAATTGGAATGTGAGAACTAGCTCCATAATCTTACATATATTGCATGATATTTCTACGGGGTTACAATTTTCTAGATGAATAAGTATTTACAAGAATTACTATGAATACAACAATTCTAAAAATCATCAAAAATACAAAAATACAAAAAGTCAAAATGTAAAACATAATAAAACCCATATAAATAAAAATACCATCCAAAAAACTCCTCCCCAACCTATTTTACATATATATTTAATGGAATGTATCTATCACGACCCGCCTTCACCAAAAGGAGGGAAGGGTCAACAGATTGCTAGGCCCTTCCTTCTTCAAGTTGAAGGAGAGATAATGACCCCCCGAAACTCGCCTTCAATAGGTCCCAGAGTAGCGACCAGTGCCAAGGGTATAGAATCGCTCACTAAATGGAACTAATTACCCCTTTTTCTTTTAATAGGATCGGGATATAAGATGGTAAATCCCAACAACACCAAAAGCGGAAAGTAAAAGTAAATTCAAGAACAAACATTCCCATATGAATGTTCCAAAAGTGAAAAAATCCAGAAAGTACAAAGTGACTACAAGGGTAAAGTACCAAAGAAAGAAAAACAAAAACTCCAACTACCCCAAAGGTCCAAGCTAGTATGGTCCCGTGCGATCCTCGAAGTCCTCATGGAAACCTGAATGCAATTTTATATGCGTAGGGTGAGCATACAGGTATACTTAGTAGGGAAAACCAAAGACTCTCATGCACAAGTGGGGGAACATGCTAAAGTCCCGTGAGAAGCAGAAAACCATCAATATCAAGGAGTTCATCAATCCCACTCTCCATCCACACTCACCAAATAACGCAAGCAAGTAATATATATATATAAGAGCACATCGATGTCTGGGTACCCCGCGCCACTTTCCCACTGGTTATTGAAAACATCCTATGCATCGAACCAATCCCTCCATTATCACCGCAGTCCCACTGCCACACCCCGCCCACACACACCTGGGCCACAACCTCATGCAGTCCCACAGCCAAACCCCGCCCACACACACCTGGGCCACAAATGTCACACATAACCACGTCTGCAAACACCTAGGCCAGAACAACCACCACCACGCCCGAAGACACATATTCTAGAAGATCCACTACCATTCCTGAGGACACCTGGGCCTCATCCCGAGTATACTTGGGAAACTACCTGCCCGCACACACTTGGGTCAAAACCACCACACTACCCCACCTGATGGTTCTTGAGCTAATAATGGAACTCAGCACATCACAGCCTGCCTGAAGATACTTGGGCTGTCCGGGAAAGGGAGCAGAAAAGGAGCTAATAACCAGCCACAAATAATAGTGTTGGAAAAAACACCCTCCCCCATGAAATGGGGGTGTTCAGCACTAAGTTCTCAACTTGGGTGGGGTGTGAATAAGAAACACAAAACTATATGTATATATATAGGTAACAAGAAATCTCTCATGTTTAGGTTTTTCAGTCATCCTAAAGAACAAGAATAGCACTCATGTTAGAGTCACAACTCTCGCCAGCAAAACCCATTTGTCCCATTCATTTTCATGTTCAGTAGTGATGTTTAATTAAATTATGCACCTACTAGGGCAACTAGTAAGCATATGCACAAGTCCAAGAAAGAAAACAGTCAAGCATCAACCATAACACCCACACCCAATTCCCTCGTAGATCCACCAAAACTAAAGAAAACCCCAAGATATAGACCCATATCCAATATCTAGGATCCAAGAAGGTTTCTCAACAACAGAGGATTCCACCCCAATTAATGATATAATAGAGGTGCCCATCCTCAATTGGCAACAACCGAGAGTATAACAACAGGGGGTCCCACACCCACCCACATCCCCCAGCAATTGGCCCATGAGTGAAAAGAAAGAGGAAATCCACTACCATCAACACAAAGTAGGCCCATGATGGTATTTTCAGATTTATAAGACTTAACACACTCCATGATTTTCAAATTCGCTGAACTTTTACCGGGGTTATCACATAAGGGAGTTGATCTTGGTGCTTTCAATTTGTTTAGCCGAATGTAAGTAATTAACTAATTTACATTTGACAGTAAGGGTTCACAATGAAAAAAACAATCCATTAAACATCACCAGAGGAAAGGTTTCCTTAGTGCACATATAAAGACCACCAACGACGATGATTTTCAGAAGGCGTTACCCGCACAATTCAGGAATCATAAAATTATGGAAGATCATAAATCAAAGCAGGATCATCGATCACAACCCTCCCCATTCATTAATGTTCATTCATTATCTTCATTAAGGTTCGGGTTTATCCAATTATACAGTAACAAATGCATTCCCACCCCTCATGAAACACAAAAGGAGAGACGAAGGATAAATTCCTTACTTGTTATCAACGATTGATGCTAAGCCCAGGCATGGAGCTTCACGGATAGCGATGAAACTCATCTGAATGAAAATCTTCTCGTCGAAGGGTACTCATAGCACAGGATGATCGAGAAAAGAATCCTCGGGAGAACCCTTTTAGTTTTTAATGGTCGTAGATGGTTCCGATACGAACGCAGAACTGCATAAGGAGCTGGGGCGTGGGTTGACCACGCGGTTGAGACACCCCACATGGCATTAATGGGTCCCCATAGTTTAAATCGATTCACCCAGCAGGTTAACTCATTAAATATTTAATTAAACGGCATTTATGGGCGTTACTGAGCTTAAAAACAAGCTTAAATGGGTATAAATAAGGTTTAAAACCCAATTTGTGAAAAATGGAGGCGCTACTGGAAAATCCCATGGGGATAGGCTAGAGCTACCAGTAGCTGAGCTACCGGCAGGCTTCGGCCACCGGTAGGCCGAGCTACCGGTAGGCTACGGCTACCGGTAGACCAAGCCACCGGTAGATAGAGATACTGGTAGGCTGCAGCTACTAGTAGACCGAGCTACCGGTAGACAGAGCTACCAGTGGGCTGCGGCTACCGGTAGATAGAGCTACCAGTATGTTGTGGCCACCAGTAGATCGAGCTACTGGTAGGCCTACTACCAGTAGTCTAAGGCTACCGGTAGGCCTACCGTTTGAGATTCCCAGCTACCCAGAACACCCAACATCATATTTTCACAATGTAATGGACCCCATAACCTGGTCCATTACATCAGATACTTCTCAAACTATTGTTGCCCTCGAGAATATAAGAGAAAACCATAAAAGAGAATAGCGGGGTCTGAACAACCACCCTCTAAAGATACTTCTCATGGGAAAACCCCTCTATTTTAATGATGGAACAGAACCCCCCTATGTCCAGGAACACTTACATCTTCCAACGTATGAGTTAGGGAGTCCCATCCTACCTGTGAGGATATTATCCGCTTTGGGTGGCACTGACTCACTCGCACGGGTTCAATCGCATCCGCATTAATGCATCATGATTAGCAGTCAGGTTTCCCTCATACACATTCATGCACACACACAGAACATGGAATAAATCCCAATTAATTCATATATATATTAAAGCACAAGGTATAACACCACAAGGATCAGAACAGAACATAAAGTCAAAACAACTCTAGGTACTGAACATGTAACTCGGCCTCCCTATCCCATGTGCTCTCTTCGAGCCCACCATGTCTCCACAACACACGAACCAAGGGGATGGTTCGTCCATGAAGCACTTTCTCCTTACGATCCTCAATCCTGATTGGTCATTCTACGAAGGTCACATCGTCTTCGATATCTAACTCTCCCCAATCAAGGACGTGGGAGTCGTCGTGTAGATATCGACGAAGCTGGGACACATGGAATACATCATGTATCCTCAGTAGCAGCGGTGGTAGCAGTATCTGATAAGACACTTCACCAACCCGCCAAAACACTTTGAAGGTTCTGATGAACCTGGGAGAAAGCTTACTCCCCTTGTCGAACCTCTGTTGCCCACATCGAGGGGAGACCTTCAAGAAAACTTGGTCTCCAACCTCAACCTCCAAGGGCCTCCTCCTGGTATCATAATACCACTTCTTCCAGTCATGATCCACCTACATCCTCTCTCGTATAAGCTGATCCTTCTCTATCGTGCTCTGCACCAACTCCGGGCCAAGAACACCTACTTCCCCAACCTCAGTCCAGCACACTAGTGAGCGACAAAACCTTCCATATATGGAATTGAACGGATCCATGACAATGTTAGAGTGATGGATATTATTTTAGGGAAACTCTACCAGAGGCATGTGCCACACCCATGATCCCCCAAAGACCAGAATGCATGCCCGCAGCATATATTCCAAAGTCTAGATTGTGCGCTCTGTCTACCCATCTTTCTAGGGGTGGAAAGCAGTGCTAAATCTTAGGAGTGTGCCAAAAGCATGCTGCAAACCCCTACAGAATCATGAGGTAAAACGGAAATCCCTGTCCGAGACTATGGAACTAGGCACTCCATGCAACCGCACTACCCCGTCCACATACTTCTGTGCCAGAGAGTCCACAACACTCAACACCTTAATCGCAAGGAAGACAGATGACTTCGTCAACCGGTCCACTACTAACCAGATGACATCACACCCCCCTTGATCCTTTGGTAGTCCTGTAAAGAAATCCATTGAGATGTCCTCCCATTTCCAC
This sequence comes from Viscum album, assembly GCA_963277665.1. NCBI lineage: Eukaryota > Viridiplantae > Streptophyta > Magnoliopsida > Santalales > Viscaceae > Viscum > Viscum album. The sequence goes on along the minus strand of OY728133.1, from coordinate 141,831,527 downwards.
TTGGTAACATCCAGAGACTACAGCAGGCCACATGGAACACGGTGTTCATCCTTCACCTGCTGACACACTAGGCACTTGGCTACAAACTCTGCTATTGCTCTCTATACTACGGGCCACCATAACAGACTCCTCAGACCCTGGTACATCTTGGAAACTCCTAGGTGTACCACTAGGGGTGATTTGTGGAATTCACTGAGAACCTTGCTGCGCATCGCCTCTGGGAAAAACAACTTCCCCTAGAAAAACATTTGGTGTTGACCATCCTCCGTCCATCCTTCTGTAGAATTGCTCTAGTCAACTCGGGCATGCATCACTTCGCACTCTAGGTCTCCCCCCTGAGACTCCTCCACTTGCTGAAACAGCGACGGCTGCACTATCATATGATATAGTCAACCTCTACCGCTATCCATCCTCACATCCAGGTGCAAGGCAGCCAACTCCTCCATCGCCTTCTAGGCGTCTGCCAACTCTCAGACCACATCCTTCTGCGTCCTCCTGCTCAAGGCATCGGCCACTGTATTCCCCTTCCCTGAAGTGTAGGAAATTTCAAAGTCTTAATCCTAGAGGAACTTCATCCACCTCCATTTCCGCAAGTTTAAGTCCCACTGGGAGAAAATATACCTCAAACTTTTGTGATCTGTGAAGACCACAAATCATTCCCCGATGAGGTAATGGCGCCATAAATATAGCACAAAAACAACCGCTTCAAGATCCATGTCATGGATCTAATAATTATGATAATGAGGGAATATCTACCTAGAAATATAAGAGATCACTCCTTGCTGCTTCATCAACACACATTTGAGTCCTTGCCTTGAAGCATCACAGAACACCTCATATGTCTCCCCTTCTTCTGGTAGCCTCAGTGCTGGGGCACTAACCAACTTCCCCTTCAGATATCTGAAGGCTTCCTTTCACTGATCACTCCACACAAAAACGTAATCCTTCTTGGTCAAGGCTGTAAAAGGGGCTGCAACTCGGGGGAAGTTTTGTATGAACCTACGATAGTAACCTGCAAGCCTGAGGAAACTACAAACCTCTTCCACAGTCTTGGGTGCTGCCCAAGAAAAAACTGCCACCGTCTTTGATAGGTCCACCGCTACCCCTTGCTCAGACACTACGTGACCAAGGGAGTGCACTTCTCATGTCCAGAACATGCATTTAGACAACTTACCAAGAGTTGGTGTTGTCGGGGGACCTCCAAAACCGTCCTCAGGTGCTCCGCGTGATCCACCTCTGATATTGAAAATATCATGAAATCATCGATGAACATGACTACGAACTGATCCAGGTACTCCTAGAATATGGATTTCATAAGCCCCATGAACACAACTGAGGCGTTCGTAACACCGAAAGGCATGACTACGAACTCTAAGTGTCCATATCTGCACCTGAAGGCCATCTTCGGGATGTTTCCCTCCTCCACTCTCAACTGGTGATACCCAGATCATGTGTCGATCTTTGAGAACCACCCTGCCCCTTTCAGCTGGTCGAAAAGTTCATATATCCTTGGAAGAGGGTAGAGATTCTTGACCGTTACCTGATTCAGCCTCCTATAGTCTATACACAACCTGAGACCACCATATGCCTTCTTGGAAAACAAGACTGGACACCCCACTGTGAGGCACTTGGCCGAACATAACCCCTCTTCATCAGGTCATCAATCTGAATCCGCAACTCCCTTAACTCTGAAGGTGCCATCCAGTAAGGAGCCATCGAAATCAGGCGCGCACTAGGCTACAAGTCTATTCCGAACTTGATATCACATCGAGGGGGTAGAGTCGTCACCTCCTCAGGGAATGTTTCCATAAACTTGATGACGATCCCTTGCACCTCCATCATCTCAACATCTACTGACTCCACTGACAGCTCGGCTAACAAAGAGAGGAGGGGTTCCTCTCACCTACTGCCCTTCTGACTGCTCCGCTCACCAGTGAAAACAACACATCGGCCACCCAATTCTGAGCACAAAACCCTTATTCAAAAGTAGTCGATGACGGAGCACACATAGAACAGCCAGTCAATTCCTAGGATGACATCGTATGGTTGTATCTGTAGCAGAAGAAGATCCCTGAGCGACTGATGTGGCCCTATCATTAGTTTACATCCTCTAAAAACATATAACAAGTCATTATGACCTCCGACTAGTGTGCTCAGCACCAAGGGCACTGGAAGTATCTTTGCATCTAGTCCCAAATCACGGGCAATAATGGGTGCAACGAAGGAGTGTGAAGCCCCGATATCGAACAAGGCATAGGCAATAGTGATAAATAAACTGATCGTACCTCAAACGACCTCCAGCCCTGCTGGAACTACTGCCTCCATGGTGTGTAACTATCCACACCCAGATCCTCTAACCCTCGTCTGTAGGCCAACTCCCCGACCACACCCTAGTTGAGGTCCCTGAGGAGCGCCCTGAGGTCGGCCTCCTCCTGCAACGTCTGCCCTCAGAGGAGTAGGAGCTCCCTGCCCCTACCGCTGCTGCTAGAAATTCCTGGTTGGAAGTTGCTGTTGGGGTGGGTGTTGGGGTTGTCCGCCATCTCCGTACTGTACTTGGTCCGGGAACTGACTCCGTAGATGTCCATATCTCCCACAGATGAAGCACCGTGGCCGTGGGCCCGAAGGAAAAGGGCGAGGACCAGGGGACCGAAACTGAAACTGCTGCAGCCTGCTCCCTGATGGTCGGAACCTAGAGGGTCCTGACACTGGAGGCCTGGTGCTGATAGCCTTCCCCTTCGATGGTCCCAGCTGGATCCCCTCTCGTGACACACCTCCCAAAGCGTGCATCCTTTCCACCACTTCACCCTTCTTCTGGACCTCTAAGTACGTCGGTAGGGTAAAGGGGGTAACAGCATACTGGAGGGAGGGTCAAAGCGCCTCCTCAAAACATCTCGCCCGAGACTCCTTGTCGGGAAAGGGGTCTGGAGAAAAATTTAAGAGGTACTTGAACATGATTCACAGCTCCCTTACTAACATACTCCCCTACTGGAGGGAGATTAACTCCTACCTCTTCTCCACCTACATCGTAGAAGAGAAGAATTTCACCCGAAACTCCTTCTCGAAATCAGCACATTCCACCTCAGCCTATCTCTTTTACCCTAGGTAAATATTCCACCACTGACACACTGCACACCGCATCTGGATGATGACCAAGGGAACCCAGTAATCTGTCGGAGCTCAGATCAAGCTGAAGGCTATCACTAGCTCCTCTAGCCAGCACTCCGTCTTCATGTCAGAGGTGCTGCCATCATACTTCCCGAGGGTCTATCGCTGGAAGGCTCAATGTTTCTTTTTCCACTGGTCATCCTCCTCCCCTTGATCAACTCTTTACCAATCGTCCAAGGTAGTCTCCGGGGCCTCGATCGCCTGCACCACACGTGGTCGTCTCCCAGCTTCCATAACTGCAAGGTAAACAAGGAATGCCTAAGCCCAAGTAGTGCAGAATATTGTTCTTAAAATTTCTTAAAATTATTATTTATTTCAATATCCCAAAACACCCTAGAAACACGAGAACAGAAGTCATTATGATGCATGTACCTTTCCTAGGGTCTCTCTACCCTTCAATCAGCATGGCCTTACTTGGTCGTTCGGCAAGCCCAGAGTCCTTGCATCAGATCATGGGGGGCCCTAAAATCTCGTGTCCTAGCCGGTCTTCCCTGGCCTAATTGATGCACCAAGGTCACCCAACACTTTTTCCCTATCATCCCATGCAATCCTCATTGTGCCTAACACCAGACTCTATCCAATCTCTCAACAATCATCCTCTGATACCATTCTGTCACGACCAACCTTCACTAAAAGGAGGGAAGGGTTAGAATATTTCCAGGACCTTCCTTCTTCAAGTTGAAGGAGAGATAATGACCCTTGAAACCCACCTTCAATAGGTCCGGGAGTGGTGACCGGCACCAAGGGTATAGAATCACTCAATAAATGGAAGGCATTACCATTTTTTCTTTTAATAGGATCGGGAGATAAGATGGTAAATCCCAAAAATACCAAAAGCAGAAAGTAAAAGTAAATCCATGAACAACCATTCCCATATGCGTGTTCCAAAAGTAAAAAAAAATCCACAAAGTACAATGTGACTACAAGGGTAATGTACCAAAGAAACAAAAACAGCAACTAAAACTGCCCCAAAGGTCTGAGCTAGTATGGTCCCATGTAATCCCCGAAGTCCTCCTGGAAACCTAAAAGTAGTTTTATATACCTAGGGTGAGCATACAGGTATACTCAGTAGGGAAAACCAAAGACTCTCATGCACAAGTGGGGGAACGTGCTAATGTCCCGTGAGAAGAAGACAACCAAAACTATCAATGAGTTCATCCATCCCACTCATCGGCCACACTCACCAAATAACGCAAGCAAGTAATATATATAAAATAGCACATTAATGTTTGGGTACCCCGCACCACTTTCCCACTCGTTATTGAAGACATCCTACGCATCGGACCAATCCCACCATTCTCACCGCAGTCCCACTGCCACACCCCGCCCACACACACCTGGGCCACAACCCCAAGCAGTCCCATTGCCAAACCTCGCCCGCACACAACTGGGCCACAACCGCCACACATAACCACGCTTGTAGACACCTAGGCCAGAAAAAACACCACCATGCCTGAAGACACCTGAGCTAGAAGATGCACTGCCATGACTGATGACACCTGGGTCTCATCCCGAAGATACTTGGGAAACTACCTGCCCGCACACACCTGGGTCATAACCACCACACTACCCCACCTGAACGTTCTTGAGCTAATAATGGACCTTAGGCCATCACAGCCTGCCCGAAGATACTTGGGCTATCCAGGAAAGGGAGCATAAACGGATCTAATAACTAGCCACTAATAATAGTTTTAGGAAAAACACCCTCCCCCATGAAATGGGGGTGTTCGAAACTATGTGCTCCACTTGGGTAGGGCGCAAATAAGAAACACAAAACTACAAGTATATACATAGTTAACAAGCACTCTCCCAAGTTTTGGTTTTTCAGCCAGTCTAAAGAACACAAATAACACTCATGTCTGAGTCACAACTCTCGCCCACAAAACCCATTTTTCCCATTCATTTTCATGTTCAGTAGTGATATTTAATTACGTTCCGACCTACTTGGGCAACTAGTAAGCATAGGAATAAGTCCAGGAAAGCAAACAGTCAAGCATCAACTATAACACCCAAACCTGGTTCCCTCGTAAAGACAAAAAAACTAATGAAAACCCCAAGATACTGCCCCATATCCAATATGCAGGAGCCAAGATGGTTTCTCAACAACAGAGGATTCCACCCCAATTCGTGATATAACAGAGGATCCTATCCTCAATTCGCAACCATCGATAGTATAACAACAATGTGTCCAACCCCCACACACATCGCCTAGAGATCTCCCCATGAGTGAACAGAAAGGGGAAACCCACTACCATCAACACAAAGTAGGCCCATGACGGTATTTTCATATTTATAAGATCTAAAACACTCCATGATTTTCAAATTCTCTTTACTTTAACCGGGGTTATCACAGAAGGGAGTTGATCCTAGTGATTTCAATTTATTTAGCTGAATGTAAGTAATTTACTGATTTAATTTTCACATTAAGGGTTCACAACCACAAAATCAATCCATTAAACATCACCAGAGGCAAGGGTTCATTAGTGAAAACAGAAAGACCACCAACAACCATGATTTTCAGAAGGCGTAAGCCCGCACAATTGAGGAATCATAAAATCATGGATGATCATAAATCAAAGCAGCATCATCGATCAAAGACCTCCCCCTTCATTAAAGTTCATTGATTATCTTCATTAAGGCTCGGGTTTATCCAATTCTATAGAAAAAAAGAATGCCCACCCCGCATGATACATAAAAGGAGAGACGAAGGAAAAATTCCCTACTTGTTATCAACGATCGACGCTAAGCCCGGGCGTGGAACTTCACGGATATCGATGCGAATCGTCTGAAACAAAAGCTGCTCATCGAAGGGTACTCCTAGCACGGGTTGATTGAGAAAATAAACCTAGGGAGAACCCTTTTATTTTATAATGGTCGGGGACTGTTGAGATAAGAATTCAAAACCGCGTAAGGAGCAGGGTCGTGGGTTGACCACGTGGTTGAGACACCCCACACATCATTAATGGGTCCCCGTGGTTTAAACCGACGAACCCAGTAGGTTAACTCATTAAATATTTAATTAAATGACATTTATGGGAGTTACTGGGCTTAAAAAAAGCTTAAAGGGGTCTAAATATGGTTTAAAACCCAATTTGCGAAAAAGGGAGGTGCTACTGGAAATGCCCGTGGGGGTAGGCTGCAGCTACCTGTAGCTGAGAGATACCGGTAGTTGACAGCTACCAGTAGCTGAGCTACCAGTAGGCCGGGCTACTGGTAGGCTGCAGCTACGGGTAGACCGAGCCATCGGTTGATAGAGCTTCTAGTAGGTTGCGGCTACCAGTAGACCGACCTACTAGTAGACAGAGCTACTGGTATGCTGCGGCTACCGGTAGACTGAGCTACCAGTAGACAGAGCTACTGGTAGGCTTCGGCCATTAGTAGACCGAGCTACTGGTAGGCCTGCTACCGGTATGCTAAGGCTACCGGTAGGCCTACCGTTTGAGATTCTCAGGATACCCCTAACACCCAATATCATATTTTCACAAAGTAATGGACCCCAAAACCCGGGCCATTATAGTATGTCTCATTTGGAGGAGAAGTAAATCAAAATCCCAACTACCCATTGAGACACAAATCCTATCATGAGGTGTGTAGTCTGATCACCCTGCTCAAAACCCGTCCGTTAAGCACTAATATTAATATATACGGACTATATAGTCTCATCTCTATCATAAACTTACATAATAAAATTTTTATCATGAACCTAGTTGGATTTTCTTCCAACTAACACCTAACATGCTCCATGGAATGGACCGATGTGAATGCATGATCCCCATAGGTAGGAAACTAGAGCCACAATGTCAACAAGATTAATTGGGAAAAATTTCACCCACTTTTATAATGATAAACATCTAATATAAATAAATAACATTATGATAAATATCTGAATCTAGTAATGGTATAAATAAATTCATATTCATGGGTTCACATCAGTAGATTAAATAAATAAGTTATATAATAAAATAATATCATAAATACAATACCACAAATCACTATGAACTATGAGGAGCGTTATCCCCATGCCACCTACCAAAACAACTATTAGAGAAAATCACTAGCAACCATAACTGCCATCCCACTACACCTTTTCTTCACAAGAGTCAAACAAAACAACGTATGCAGACTGAAATGTGTATAGATGATCTGAGCTAAATCAATATAGGATTCAAAATAATAAGAGAGACACCATAATAATAACTTATAAGTAAAATTAATATGTATATTTTGTTAAAACAAAATATGAAAACATTTTTATAAAAAACAATTTATAGGGAATCATTCATTTATATAGAAATGAACAAAGAGTTTAACTGTTTATGGAAATTAACTATAATATATCGTAGTAGAACAAATTCATATGAAATACATTTATCTACTATCTATAGTAGGACATTATATACATCATATCATAGTTAAACATGGCATACAAACCACACTAATCATTCTCCTCATACATGAGCCATTATAAATAAATCTATCCAAAATTATAGTGGTCTCCAATCTTCATAGGTTATTTATTATTGTATTTTCAATATTATTTGAAAGAATGAGGCCCCAACAATCAAACAAGCATGCAAGTCCTAGACCCCCTACAAATTCTCTTAGGACGCCATTTCTACTCCATTTCGCATCACACATCACATAGATCATACCATTCACTTTAACACAAGACAATAAATAAAATCACACATCATAGATCTTGTTTTTACCCAACAAAAACCTTTTTCAAATACAAACCCACACCCAATCCACTTCCAAATATGTTACGTGCCATTGATAAATTTATTAGACAACTTCAAGAATTAAAACATAAAAATTCATAGGTGTCACAAATGATTCATAACCCAATCCATATAAAAAATCACATTTCAACATTGTCCCAACATGAATCCTTTTTAATACAAAATTATATACTCATAAAAGTGAAGGTAATTTTACCAAGAATCCAAGAAATCATATCAAAGTCACAAAATAATGTTAACACACAAAACCACCTAACTCAATTGTAGAAATGTCATAAAACTTTTGATAAATCAACACCACACCTCAAGAATACCATATAAAATAATGATTGATCCATAAAAATATAGATTAAACCCAAAAGATCAACTTTCATACCTATATATGTGAATGTACATATTGGACATAAGAAACCATAAGAAAATGATGGTAGAACCCTATATGGATGGAGAACTAAAGGTCAAATGACACATACATAATTAATATTGGGGGAGTACTACCAAAATATCCATTAAATTGATGTACATGGGAGTATGAAGGTTGGATGGAGGTTCCTAGGAGTGAGAATTCCAAACAGGGAAGAAAATGTGTGATATCGAGTAAATTTTTAAAAGAAGAAATAATAAAAATCCAATTTTTTATAACCTCTATAGGACCCAAAATTTTCCAGCATTGTTTTCCAAACCCTATGGAAACCATAAGGTTAACCCAATACAAAATGGAAATTCAACACCATTAGTCACATGGTTTGAAAAACTATGTCGTAACCATACAAGTAAGCTCAATCTTAATATGGCACATCGATGCATAGTTTTGTTTGGAAATGTGCATGGTTCCCCCTAACAATGTGCCACCTACTAAACCACAAAAAACAAACAAGTTTCAATAAAAACCCCTAGAAAACTGATGTAAAAAATTTGAGACCATAAATAAATTGAAAAATACATCTAAATGAAATAACATATGTGAAAAATAAAACAAGATTAATATAATTATCCTTAAATACTCCTCATTATAAATTTAAAATATATAAAGATAATTGAATCTTTGGATCATATCCATATTAAATAATATTAACTATCATGTGATTTTATCATTGAATAAAAATACCCTAAATATATCACTGGGATATTTCTTAAGTTAAAGACCATTTAAACTTTATTGGAACATATTACTTATCTTAAAGAGTCCCAAATATTTTGAATTTTTTCTAAATAAAACAATTAGATCATATAATGAAATCATAAAACCATTGATTAGTCATGAGGGTGTGTAATTATATACCACCAGGCTTTGTAAAACTAATAATTACTTTCACATATTTAGTATAAACATAAACCAACATCATTTTGAAAATGGACGTGAGATTATTTTAAAATCAATTATAAATTAAAATAAACATTTTTAAAATAATGTATACTACAATAAATAAAAATAAAAATATTTTTGAAAACATTTTTAAAAAATCATTATATATAAGAAGAATAATTTTTTACCAAATATCAAAATAATTACAGTTTTATTTATAATCATTATTTTATTCCGAAAAGTAAAATAATAGTAAAAACGAATATAAATAATTTTATATCCATAAATAAAAATATTTTATGTAAATTAATGGGTCGGTATATAGAATAGTCATTACATTTCATCATTAAAAACATAATCATAATTAATTGGGCTAAAATATGGGAATGTATTATTAATATCTAATCATATTGTTATCTTTAAAATCAAAATCTCCAGAATGTGAGAACAATAGTTTTTTGGGTAAATACCAATAATTTTCATGTAAGTCATCATAAAAATAATTTTTTGTCATTCAATAAACCCAATATAAGAAATAAGTGCAGACTATGTGTAACATTGAAATAAAAGTGACACGAAAAACACATATTATATGTTTTACTCACATAAAATTATACATAACTAATATTTTAATAAATTTAAATTTATTATAATTATTTAAAATAATATATAATATACTTATATTTTCATTTAGGATCATCATATAATATGTTAACATTCATTTATTTAGAATTCATTGTTTAAATGATTCTTTATACGTAATAACAATTTTTTTTCATCTTAAATCTAATATTCTAGTTGTACATGAATTATATTGTTCATGGTTCAATATTATATAAAATGTTAAGATTTAAATAGGTATAATATATATTCATCAATTATATATAAATGTCCATAAGTAATATAGATAGATAAATAATTTACAATAATCCAAGAGATTATAGGTTTTGTGTATGAATGGTTGAAGATTTCACATAGTGTTGGATGGATGAAAAGAATGGTAAATATTAAATCACCTTTAAAATGATAAAATTATATAACACATATCGTATTTCAAAATTAAATACATATTTATTAACAACCATTTAAATAATATATAGGAAATTAACATTGTTGCTTCATGGGGGTTCCAGTCCACACATACACTTGAGTGACGTTTTAATTTTCTAGATGATAGTAATGTAAGATATAAGATTTCATAAAATAATTTTAGAAAGATTATTATGTAATTAATATCGTAAATAAATAATAAAACTATCGTAATATCCTTCATGTATTGATGGTTATGTAAAATTAAATTTTTCACAATGTTGAGGCAGAAGTCCAAAAATATGAATGAACATACATTCATGTAACTTTATTTAAAAATATTTTAAATAATTTTTAAAATAAAATAATAATTACATTATAAAAAATTTAAAATTTTTTGGATATTTTTTAATTATGAATTACATAGATTTATAGTAGGAATAAAAATAAATAAATTTAATGGTGTTGTGTTATATGTTTACCTCTTCTTCAATTTGACACTTTTAGATATCATCTAATCCACCTTTTTAATGGGTTATAAAGAATAAAATTACATCAAAATAATTTTTGGGGATGTTTAAAATATAAATTTTTCTTCATTAGTTGAGATATTGGAAATATTTTCTTCATATATGATGATAATGAGGTGTCCTATTATATATAGCGTAGATAACAGACATGGAATTCCTTAAAATATTAAAATATAATAGTATTATACTAATTAAAAATGCATACAAATAAAAATTAGTTTAGAGAGAATATAAGATGGTGTAAACATATGTCCTTCCAATATGACACAAAAATTTTAAATTGTGATTCGTATCCTTCTTTCTTGGTGAAACCTCCAGTATACCTATTTTATTCTTAACTATTTTAACATATATTTATGCTTTATATTATTCATTATGAATAAAAACAATTGAATTTCTTACTGGATATTAATTATGATTATTGAAAATATTAGGTTTATTTAACAAATTAAATTTACCCTTGTTTTATAATTTAATTTAAAATGAAACCCAAAAATTTTTATGGCAAATATTTAAAAAAAAACATTTCTTCAAAAGAATGAAATATATTGTATACCAAAATACACACAGTAATAAATTCCATTACCTTAACTAGATTATTAATTTTATATATGAAATAATATAGTTTTTAAAACAATTCGAAATTACATTTTAACATTATAAAAAATTTAAATGATATGGAAGATTTCAATAAAAAATCACATTTTAAGTATTATTCCAAAATTAAATCTACATTAAATATTATCAAGAACTCACTATAATGTATTTTTGATAAGTTTTTTTAAACATTTATATTAATTTTTTTTCAAATATATTTTCAAAAAAATTAGTATTTATATATATAATGGGGTGTGTAATTTACTCACATAAATTAAAAAAAATCCAATTTTTAGGAAAACATCATTTTTAAAACATAAAATTTCATTAATAAAATATAAATAATTATTTATAAGTATAATTTCACTATCTAATGTTTTTAATTTATTTTGGTTTTCAAAATGTGAATATTAATATTTACTTCACCATTATAGAATCTAGGTTATAATTGTATGATATATTAATATTCACCTGACATTGGTGTTGCTAGATGAACAATCATTAGAAAAAAATAAATTTATATGAATATAAATATATAGTTATATATAAGGGTTTTATATACATTTTTAAATAGTCTAATTTGTATAAATAATATAAAAAAACTACTCAATTTCAGACAAATTAAAAACTTTTAATTACATTACATTATCGATAAATAAGGTAAATATTTAATATTATATTATATATCCTACTCCACTAATCCAGTTGATGACATTTTAGTAAACTCGTATTTATTTTACATATAATTGTGAATTTTTGTATACATGGTCACTACCTTTTATTTCCTTGTAAATATTAAATACGAATAAAAAAAATCCATTATATATAGAAACTAAAAATGGGAAACATATATCATAACTCTGGTATAAAATTTCCTAAATCCAAATTATATTTAAAACCAATTAATAATTTAGTTAATGTTTACTATCAATAAAACAAGGTATTTTACAAATAAAATACCTCAAAACACCACTAATAAATCCAAAAATATTATATGAAAACCAAAATTAATAACTTCACAAAAAACATAATAAAAAAATTATCACATATGGATAATGGACACTATGAACCATGGGCCCCTCATACCACTGTTATAACTCAACAATTTGACATAAAATACCCCCAAAGATAAATTAAACCACATTTCAACAACAAAGAACAAATATTTGTTTATTCACTCACTAGTGTGTTTTCATAATCCTTGACATCAATAATTATATTGTCCAAAATTCATTGAATTTACCTCACCACTGTTTAATAAAATTTCACAATGAAAATATATTTCTATTTATTAAAAATTATATATTTCCACTTACTATATATTCAATAAATTAATTGTAACATTTTACTAATGTTTTATCTATACAAAGGCATTAATGTATCCTAAGAACATAAATTAAAAATCTAAGAGACTAAAACAACTATCAATCAATGATAAAATGTGATGTATGAGATCAATCTAGCTAGATCGCCATTATGAAAGACCTAATTCCTGTGCAATAAGTCATAATTTTGAATATGGGAAATTATATTTTTTCAATTAATTTTTAAATAATTTTCCATGAAAACATATTAATTTTTTGATTATTCATATAAAAAAAGATGAAAAAGAACCTTGAAATAAAATAATATATATGAAAATATATATAATCAAGATTCCCCTTCAATTTAATTATATATTGCTCATCCTCTACTAAATCCACAACATTGAGACCCTACACTATGCATTGGGACTATGCCACTAAATTATATTAAATTTTCAAACCAAACTCCATCCCTATACTTTTTCTTTCAATTATCATTCCCACTGCGAAAAATATTAATTGATGTCATGTCAGATATGAAAATCTAAAAATATAAATGTTTTTTTCATAATGGTTTAAAAATAATATATCGTAGAGAAAAGTAAAATATAAAATGTAAAACATATATTAAAATAAATAAAATCAACCAAAAAACATAAAATCCATTGAAAATATCATAATTAATATAATAAATTGATACTTTATTCAATAACACATTTTCTTATTTGTTTTAATATTTTAAAATAATTAATTAAATAAGTTTAATAGGTCATACCCTGATACTATTTCATTAATATTCAAAACAACACTTAAATATCATTAATGCAATCTAAAACATATATTGCATAAATTTTAATATTTAATCCAAATTCTACAACATATGATTTTTTTATAAAAAACATTATTTAGAAGGAATTAATTCTAAATAATATAATTTTAATTTGGAAAAAATATTAATAACACTATATATAATCTGATGATAATTTTTTAAAAATCATATTGTTAAAATAAAATTAGATGTAAAAATAATTATTTTATTCATCAATGTTTGAATACAAAAAAAATTACATTTATTAAATTAATAAGGAAACCATTATCAAACCACTTTAGAAAACCAATTTTAATTATGTAAAATAATTCTCAAAATAAGAGATTTATATGAAATATTACTTTTTTATATATAAAAATATTATAATTCAAACATTCTCAAATCATAAAAAAATTACAAATATATTTTCTCATTCATAAATATATGTAAATATTTTCTACACAAAATAATCAAAACATAATTTGTTATTACTTTTATGATTCAATAAAAAATATAACTATGGAATAATTGAAATTACATAATAAAACAAATAGTATGAGTATTATATCATATAAAATGTTCTTTCATAATATTTCACTTAACATAGAATGGGTTTTATGTTATAAAATGAAAATATTTTTAATCCAACTCAAATTATTTTATCACACATATTGCTAATCAATATAAATAAACATCATGAACCATGTAATAAGATTTAGAAAAAAGCATGCAATGTTATTAAAATAACAAAACATGTGTAAAAAATATCTTTCTAAATATAGGTATAAATTATTTTTTCGATATATCATATTTAGTGAAGAGTGTAGATAGTGAAACACATATTTTACAAAATAATTAAATGACCATGTAAAAATAATATGGGTTTCTATACTATCATGTTTTTTGGACATTAACAATTCAACATTTAGTGAGTTTATTAATTATTATTGTTATTATTTATCACCAATACCTCGTACTTTTATACAATAATGGAAATTTAGAAACACAATGATATAAATATTAAATGATTTAACCAATATATATATATATACAAAAAATTAATTTAACAACATATTATAGTAAAATTTCATTATTATATAATATCAATAAATTGGAAACATAGATAAAATATTTGAAGAAATGATAATCAAAAATAATCAAAAGAATCATAACTACATGTGGATACAATTAATCACTTAAAATATATCCAAAACATGAAATGAATTAATAATAATATGAAAAATATAATATTATATGAAATTTAATTTAATTTCATATCAACTATACAATTTTTTAAATTCATAATAAAATAACAATTTTATATGATTTTAGAACCAGACATATATATTTAATGAGAAATTATTTTATTAATTAATCTTCTTTAATTAAATACATTGAGTTTATTTTTTCATTCCATTATTACTAAAATAAGACGTGAACTATGTTAAGATAATATAATTATTAAATTTACTGTTATGATATAACATTTGTATTTTTTAGTATAAGTATTAATAACCACATGTTAAAGACAATATAAAACTATATAATAAAATAATTGTCATTTTATTCATGGATTTACAATTTTTCCAAAAACACATTGAATAAATACAGTGAAATTTTATGAAATATTTTTTATTCTTGTATTTAGAAATTTTATTTGTTAAAATCAATTGTATATTTTTATGTAGTGGGAATAATTTATATATTTATGGCCTTATAAATTACATATTCTAATGACTATAATGAATAATTATCTTTTATAAATTGAAAATGATAAGTTAGTTATTCACTATTTGGAGGAAATACATAACTCGTACATATCATACCTATATAATCAAAGGATTAAAAATCTATATAGTATTAATTTTTAGAAAATGAGAAATCAATAAATAGAAACATGTTTTATTTTCATGTAAAATTTTCAATATTTTCATCTTGAAAAAATCAGTGCCCATATATATCATGGAATAATAGTTTTATAATATGGTATTAGAAAAATAATCATTAATAGGATTAGAAAATGAATGAAATATATATTCGTCAATGAATAATTATTATAATTTTACTTTTTCAAAATAAACATTTGAAAAAATAATAATTTTCTACTGAATAAATAATCATATATTCAAAATATATTTTTTCAATTATTTGATAACAATTAATAGGGAATAATAAATGAAATTATGGTTTCCATTTACAATGAAAAAACTCAAAATAACTTTTTCAAAATGGTATGTGTTTCACCATAAAAATGATTCTAATAAAATCATTAAATGAATTTAAATTACATTACCTTGATAAATAATAATACTTCCATAAAACACCTTATAAATAATAGTTAAAACATGTAAGTAACATGGGATTTCAATTATATATCACTCTTTGAATATCTCTTATAATGAAATTAATCATATGGCTAACTACCATACTAAATTCATTAAAGGGATATATTGGAAAAACACATGCTTTGTTTATAATATAACCAACGTTCCATGGTTTATAATACGTCCAATTATAAAAAACAATTTTCTTATACCATACGATAATCTAAAAAAATAGAGGAACATATTTTTAATGTTACACTTATAAAAATATTTATTTCACCCATAAGTATACATTTTCGAATATTAAAATTTCAATTTCATTATTAAATGCATTTTGAAAATACATAGTACAAGGTTATATAGGTATATTAATTGATGATAACATGGATTATTGTAATAGAATACAACAATTTTAACAATGGTTATTATATAGTGAAATGATTTTTCAACCTTATATGTTAAAATCAAATATATTTTTTTATGTTATTATCAGGGAATTCAAAACATTTTTTTTAATTTTTTCATTCTAAAATCAATTTAATGAAATTAAAATTAGGAATAAAATTTATATTTTATTTATTTAATGACTACATAAATAGAAACACAAAATTATATTTTTTTAAAATAATTTTCACATGTAAAAAATATAGTTTTCATGAAAATTTTAAATGGGGATTTTTAATAGATAGACTCATACATTCTCTCAGACTCATCACATAAATTATCAATATTCATGAATAATTTAAATATGATATTTATTTAATTAATAAAGAAAAATTTTCAGTTTTATTATTCATTCAACCATGTTACAATCAATTTCATAATCAATTATGTTCATGTCAACCATTTTGATAATATTCATCTCATGTATGAAAAATTAATTCATTATGTTAACTATAGTGAATGATTTCATTATTCCATGTTGTCAGAAAAAATAATAATGACCAAATTATCATTTCAATACATTTATTATTCTTTTAAAACAAGTCATTAATGATAGTAATGAAATATGAACTATATTACAAAACTTAACATAGTTGGCCATAGGTACTCAGAATTAGCATTCCAATTTTGAGAAGTTCATTATTGAAAGAACATATGTATTATTTTATCATTTCATAAAGATAATTATTTCATGAAAACATAATAATTTTTTTACCATTATTATATGTATCATCAATATTATTTTCTGATGAAAGTATAATCACATTTCTTCATATATGTGGTATTCCTCATGTACGCACAAAAACCATTATCATTTATCATTCAAGGGAAATGTTAAAAATTAAAAGATATATTATATGTTATGAATGATAATTATGCCATTAATATCATATATAGTCATTAATTCCTTCATTATTACATCCTTGATCGACATTATGGAAGAATAATTACCACAGATAAGGATTTTCTAGTCCATCATACCCATGAATGATTAATTCATTCCCCATTTGTATAGAAGGATATAAGTTATTCCACTCATAAAATGGAATATCACTATATATATGATACTGGTGTTTTTATTTCAATGTTTTTTTAATATTTTAATAATATAGAGAATAAGAAAAATGAAATCTCATGATTGAGGACTGTAACACTTCATCTGACAACCACCTTTTCCTTACATCATAAGACCTATACCATTTTTATAATTTCATAACAAAGGCATATATGACATGTATATGAATGTATGGATGATATTTTTTAGGGATTGGATGAGCTAAAAAGATTTTTATGTGTAATGAAATGTGATGAATAGATTAAATTTTAAAAGAGCAGGGTGTGATGTTATTTGAATGCATTAAAATATTAAATTAATATAAACAAATTTTCTAGTAAAAACGGCCCAAAAATTATAATATTTTATAATAATATGATTACATGTTAAAATTATATTGATCAATAAAATTTATACAAATTTTAATGAAAATAGAATTGTAACACACAATTAATATAAAAAGGGAACATTAGGGTTATTACCCTGTATAACATTATAATCATGACTAAAATAGAATATAACATCTCATAACCTATTATATATTTCTTTTTCAACAAATTAAATATCTTCAATAACTTGTGAGGCACACAACACTGGGTTTACACTAAAATAATCGATAAAACTGTTATTTTTACCATACCATTATGTAATATCACTTAAATGAGTGGGTATGATTAGCATTGAATAGTTTATGAATATTACAGTTATATAATGATTTAAAATAAATTATGAATAACATAATAGAAAAGTCAATTTTTTTAAAAAATGTATTCTTCTAAGAGACTACATAGCCACACAATGCTTGAATAAATTAAAATAATTTTTTATAACTTTTAGATTATTGATTTGAATCAAATAACATAATTTTTTATGTTTCAATATCAGTATTATCATAGATTTAATTTTTAAAAAAATTTAAAAATGATTCAATATTGGTTTAATAGTAATAAAAATAGATTTTTAATTGAAAAAGGAAATTTATATTAATTAATAATGATGATAAATTATATATAAAATTGGTACAAAAATAAATTAAGTTAATTTAAATATAATGTTAAAAAATATAAATATTTGTATTCATTTTCATTTTTAATTTATATATAAAAAATATGTAAAATTTTGATCATTTTCACATTTAAAACACTCTTTTTCATCCTTTGAATGTTAATAAATTTAGATAAAAATTTTCCACTTATGTTAATGGAAATTTTAAAATGTTATTCCATATTTGAAAACAATTTACTTTAATATTTATTAGAAGGTCAGTTTTTTTAAAATAATGAATAGTAAAAATAGTCAAAATTATTTACCTTTATTAACCTAAAAATTGATTTACATATTGATAAAATAAAAAAAATGAGGTTTAAAAATACCTATAAAGATATCCAAAATGTGTTTCATGGACATATATTTATTTTATAATAAAACATTATCAAATATACAAAATTTTGGCCCCTATTGGATAATGATTAACTTGGGTTTACCATTTTCATTCAAAATATTACAAGTGTGTGGAAAACCTAACAAAACAATGGCCACAACATATCCTCTAATATTCATAAATTCATACCCTTTTGGTTAATAAAACAATATATAAAATAATTTCCCAACATACCTTCCATCATTCTATAATCCCTATATTGGATACAAATACATTCTAGGATGTCTTTTAATGAAAATCTATGCTGCTTAATCGAAAAAGATGTAACATTCTTCAACAATATTTTTTTATTTCTTAATCCATCAGCATAAATTAATATAAATACATGATTATATAAAAATATTATTATAATTTATATACTTATAGGTTTTTATGTTCATTTATTTACAAAAAACCACCCCCATTTCCTTCAAATGGGTTATGAAATTATCATTCATGCATAGAGAGGTCTATGGCCTTATGACCCGATGTCATTAGTTATTCCATTAACACATATCAATGTTTTTTATTATAATTTATATAAATTATATGAATGATATTTAATACATAATTTATCATTGAAGTCTTTAAATTAAATATAACATTCTATATTCCATTCTGTAGGGGATATGATAACATCTCTCATGTGTATGACATAATACCTCCTCACAAAGCAATGTGATTTAAATGTCAACAAATCATTTCAGAAAAGGTAATGTGGATATATTTAATGAGAATATTTGGTATATATGACATAATTATGATATTAATGACCTAATTATAATCATGAACATAAAATATGTCCTTCTTTCTTACACTAAAAAATGATATTGTCTTTCGTATATGTGTTGTCTGACTCCTTTTAGAATTGATATAAATTTCTTTTAAAAACCACATTTCATGGGTAATAAATATATAAATATATTTAATTGAAAAATATGTTATATATGATATTATTAATATTTAATAATGAAAAATATTTACTAAATTCAGTCCAACATGTTCATTAAAAATATAAATCTTACTCATGAATACATATGACCTATTATATCCATGATTGTAAAATACTTCACATTTCATTGAAATAATTGATTTTAGGTTTTAAAAGAATAATTTTTTAATATATATTATAGTTATATCATCTTTATTATTTTGGTGATGGTTAAATAATAACCGTTATTAGCTTATTCATCCAACTGTATTCATTTTTTAGACATCAGCCAAATATTTTCGAATGTTCTGCAAAAATTTTAATTGATATTAAACATTAAAAGTATATTAACTATATTACATAATTTATAATATTATTATTATTCATTATTAATAATAAAATACATGATGAATTCATCTTTGGTTAATATTTGTTCATCTCACTTTTACATCAAGGATCCATAAGTCTTATTCACTACATGTTTTAAAAATGTGGACAATATAATTTAATATTTTATATTTTATATAAAAATTTCATTTATCTTCAATTTATTTATTTTACCATTCAAATTTATATCTATCATTAGTATTAGTATTTCAATGCTACCAATGTTATAGGTTTTTGCATCACAATATCATCACTCTTCTAAGTTTATTTTGTTAGGTCGCCAGTGGGGGTATTATTTGATATTTATACATATATATATATATATATATATTATTCCTAGGATATTATTTCTGAACATCATTTTTTAATAGTTAATGTTTTTCGTTCAATATTACTAATAATGATTAATGAAATATGGATTTATAAATTTGTTTATTTATTCAAATGAAAATCATTTCTTTCAATAATAATGTTTGAAAAATTGTATTATACTTATTTTAAAAAATTAAAAAAAAGTACTAAATACATTTGGGTTAATTTTTGACTTATTACAAAATGAATTTAAATTATTCATCTTTATTTTTATGAATAAAAAATCATTCGAAAATATTTGGAGGGATAAAGTAATGTTATTTTTAACATATATGAAAAGTACAATATTAGATACCTCCAATAACATTATTTAATTTAATATTATCTTTAATTTTTTCAAGATTCACATTAAATTAAAATTTATATCATAATATTCTTGTAATTAATAGTTTTTTTAAGTAATTTTTGAATGAAATGGATTTTGATTATATTTTATGAATTCTATGTATTTATAAAAAATTTTGGTTTTCAAAGAAATGTTATTTTTCCCAATTAATATTTTATGTTATCTTGGAAAATAATTATCCATCTAATAATAAACCCATTTCTATTACTTATTCTTTAGTAGTGATATACTATAATGATAATATCTTAATAATATTTATAACAAACCAACCTATGACAATGAGACCAATCAACCAGGATATCAAATTATTTGATGTGGTATAAAAAATATATGCAAATAATTCTTGAATATTTGAAAAACAATACATAAATGTAATGTACTATTCATAAGAAATGTAATATTCAAACATGAAAAACATACTATACTAGGAAGTATAACTGGTCGTGACTAACAAGTCTCCAGGTGACCAACTATCAATTTTACAAAATCATACCATAGTGAAACAACAACTTAAAAACAATCTAGTAAGTTAACACTTTCTCTTCTATTTTCTTATATTCAAAAAAATTACAAATACCCAATGGAAATTTTTTTTATTGTAGACAACTAATCCTATAATAAAACTATAATATAATTTATACAAGTTCTAATATCTACAATGTACATGTTCAATTATAAAGAAGGTATAATAATTTTTTAAAATAAAAAAATTGAAATCATTTCTCAAATATTCCTTGGTTTTCCAAAAAAATTATATCATCTTTTCATAGCAAGATAAAATATACTAATAAAAAAAATATGGTAAATATTGTAGTATATAAATATACATGAGATCCAAAATCAATGACATGATCAATAATGTGATAAATAAATAGAAAAAAAAATAACCTTATTGAATGGCTCAATCTAATTGGAAAATATATAAAATAAATCATGAGCCTAAAATGAAAAAGGTTAGATCCATCAATTATCAAGTCCTATCAAAGTCCATCAATATATTAGAGGTTAAATCCTAGTGGTGTAACACACACTAAGGCTACCTTTGTAAATTTTTTGACACCTGAATGTTTCATATAGACCAAAGTTTCTAAATTTACATTTTCAAATACATTCTCAATTTATTATAAAATAATATCTAATATAATCCAATCTACTTTTGAGTTAGAAAATAAATTTTATACCAAATAAAATAAAATTACAATTTCATTTAATGATCTATTTAGTAAATGATCCCAAGCCCATTTCAATTTCAGTATAAGTAATTATATTTTCGACCTTATGGAAAAAATAACAACATAAAATTCATCAAATATGAATGCTTTGACAAATCCACCTAACTCAAATACATGGACAACCAAAATTCCTTTGACAGGAAGGATAAGAAAAAACATGATCTTCCTCAAGAATACAATGACTGATAAGAGATTTAGACATATTTATTAATAACATTGGTTGATTACAAAACCAGATCATTATATCAACTACAAATAAAACTAAGTATGAATCAAGATTAATTCAGAATTAGAGAGAATAAATTCACCAACAATGTTAACTAATCATTGAATGAATTGACCGTGATGGAAAAAATTCAATCCAAATTGCTAAGGTTTTGTTTTTGGGATAAGATGAGGTGGATTAAAAATTTATGTAATCCTCAATCACAGTTATGTCACCCCCAAATATGAATCATGGGGAATTATAGGGTTTTTAAGACTTTACACTTCGTAAAATTCATTTATTTTATGCTACACTAAAAAATATGTCACCTTTTTAATTAATAATAAAAAATTTAAATTACATTGAATGTAACACATACTCAGCATATAGAATTATATCATTATTTATTCAGTTCATATAATATGTTTTGCAATGTTTATATGTCATGAAATACCAATAAATGTTCTGAAACTGTCATTTGAAAATAATAAATTGTTGGTTATACTAAAAAAATCCAACAGATTCATGACTTCTCCATTATTTGTGTGATGGCCCATTCTATCCCAATATCATTATATTTTCCACTTTGGGAAAATAACACATGGTTTTCCTTTTCCTGGGATCAAGACCATATGCATCGCACATGAAAAGGCCTCATGATGGGAGAGGTATGAACAAGACCCAATAGAGGGGTTACTTATTATCCTCTTACATTGTTGTGGGATTGACAATAACCACACCCACCACCAAGAGGGTCCCAAAATCCCAACAGGAACATAAATGGGTGGTGTCTGAGATACAATTTGTTATGGACTAGTCTAAACCATAATCATGAAATTTTCCTATTTGATCCAAGAACACACAGTTTGGTTTCAAATTTATCATCCCCTCCTCCACCCCTATAAAAAGTCCTCGTGATATGATAGGTATCCCTACCATATTATAGAGGGGTTATTAATTCTCTGCCTCATTCATTGTGGGACTCCCATAATAAAACATTATGTTATAAATCTATTTGGTATTTCTTAAACATCATCATGGTTTTTCTTATACTCGTTGTGTGAATGTGGATTGAATGGAATTCAATGAATAATTATAATTTTGATGATAGAGGTTTGTCAGAACCATATCTTTATCAATCATTTTCTTTAGGATAAATGAGTATGTTGCTTCATTTATCTATGTTACTTGATGTGTAAGTGTTATACTTACTATTTGTGGAAGGCTTCAATATATGAATGGTTGCATGTTTTAATAGGGAGTTACATATCATGAATGTATTATATGAAGGAATTTAAATACTAGGTGATTGATTTATTGTCTTACATAAACACAAGGGATTTCACACTCTCTTGAATAATTACTCGTCATGTAATTCACTGAGAAGTGATGTTTTATGTATCACCCTTGGGTTTTCGGTTCCCATTCGGCCATTCATTTCCCAATTTTTTCCAACCGAATCTATTATTAATAAATTTTTAGATACACATTTCCTTCCTATTTTACCTCCTCAACATTGCTTCTTCATTATATTTTTAGTGCATCTCCCAAGGTACGGTATCTTTATGCTTCTTCAATATCTATGATTATTGTAACTGTAGACATCGGAACAAGCGTCCCCAAAATTTTCCAATTGCTTCCATACATGATCCAAGATCGTAGTCCATTTTGCAAGCTTCGATTTGGTAGGTCGTAGGGCCCGAAAGGAGTTACGGATTAGGAGTTATGGACGTTTGAAGTTGGGCTGGAAATCTGGTTCGCGAAGCCCATTCGCGAAGCCCCCTCCGTGATTGCGGAGCGCCGCCGCGAAGCAAAGAGGCGAGAGGCTCCGCGAAACCGTCTGACGTTCGCGATGCGCCACGAAGACCCATCGCGAAGCACTGATGCGAAGCACCGATGCGAAGCACCCGAGCAGCGCGGTCCCGCGAAGCTCCGGAGGCGGTAACTCTCCGCGAACGAATTTGACGTTCGTGAGCCCGCCGCGAAGCTCTGGAGGCGGTACCTCTCCGCGAACGAATTTGAAGATCGCAAGCGCGCCGCGAAGCTCCTAAGGTGGCGCGGAAGTTCTGCTTCGCGGCTCCCCTTCCTATAAATACCCAGCTCACCCCCCTTCTCAAAGGAGGACGGCCACGGCCACTTCGCCCCTTGGGCGGCCGAGCGGAGCTCCGCATTGCGGCTCCGCGAGGCCATGCTCCGCGAGCATCTTCCTTCGCGTTGCTGCTCCGTGAGACCAAGCTCCACGAGAGCCCTTTGCTCTGTGATCCCATTCTCCGCGATGCTGCTCCGCGAGACCAAGCTCCGCGATGCTGCTCCGCGAGACCAAGCTCCGCGAGACACCTTTGCTCCGCGAAGCTACTTCGCGAGAACTTTGCTCCGCGAGAGACTATTGCTCCGCGAGGCCATGCTTCGCGAAGCTACTTCGCAAAGACGTATCCTTCGCAAGGATCCTACCTTCGCGTCCACCGGTCCATACCATCACAGACCCCCATGAAAATGGAGAGTCGCACCGCGAACATTTCCGGCCGGGATGCCGGGATTTTCCATTGCGCCCTTATGCGCTCCCACCTACCACCTATGGAACACCATGATTTGAGATACTCCTCCACACACCATGGAACACCTTGAGTTGACATATTCCTCTTGGTTTCATTCCATGTCATGAGTTGAGATTCTCATCATCAATTCCCCGGGTACCTTGAGTCGAACCATTCCTCAGGTAACTCCTCCAAACCCAATCACTTGGCTCCTATGCCAGGTTCAACCAGAAAGGGCCGCCCATGCGTAAGTCCCAACACCAACCATTTCTAGACACCTTCTGCCTAATAGTCCTATCTACATGACTATAAACTGTAGTAATCCCTATGTGCCAAACATAGGATGCCTCTCGCTTCTAACGAGAGATGCCTCATGCTCCTAGCATGAGATGCCAACAGTCCTACCTACATGACTCTAAAATGTAGTATTCTGCCTATGATCCACACATAGGATACCTCTTGCCCTATACGAGAGATGCCTTATGCTCCTATCATGAGATGCTAACAGTCCTACCTACATGACTCTAAACTGTAGTAATCCCTATGTGTCGAACATAGGATGCCTCTCGCTTCTAATGAGAGATGCCTTATGCTCCTAGCATGAGATGCCAATAGTCCTACCTACATGACTCTAAACTGTAGCATTATCCCTATCTAACAAATGATAGGATACCTCTTGTCCTAAACAAGATATGTCTTATGATCCTAGCATAAGATGCCTAATGCCATGTTTACAGTGGCATAGTTTCAAGAGCGTTGGAATCCGTTCAAACATTCCAGCACTCCACCCCACGCTTTGCGTGTCCTTCATTCGGATCTGCATCCATTTCCAAAGTCTGAAGGGACCCCCTAACAGTATGGACGGTAGACCCATGGTCCCCCTGCTGTCCTGGGCCAACGCACCAAAAGGCTTCGGGTGACACTTTGAGGTCCTGTGTTTCGAATACGGTCAGCAGTCGACCCCTCATTTGTTTGTCCCCATTTTAGGCTAACGCGATAGGATTCTGTGTTGCGATCATGGTCAGCAGTTATCCTCTATTTCCATGCCACTCTCATCGCATTCCGAATGTCGGGCATGTGATTCACACTTTTCCTGTCCCTTGGTTTGGGCTGATTCCAACGCCCTTGGTGTTATCCCGCTTGTGAATTTGCGCATATGCGCATACCTCAACCCACCAGTGAGTTGGGATGCCCTTATGGCCAGACATGAGGAAGACATTATGGGAAGCTTCCTAGCCTAAGCCCCATTCACCAGTGCCGCTCCATAGTGGCACCCGGGCAGCTTCCTAGAATAAGCCCCATTCACCAGTGTCACTCCTTAGTGGCACCCGGGCAGCTTCCTAGCATAAGCCCCATCCACCAGTGCCGCTCCATAGTGGAACCCGGGCAGCTTCCTAGCGTAAGCCCCATTAACCAGTGCCACTCCTTAGCGGCACCCGGGCAGCTTCCTAGAATAAGCCCCATTCACCAGTGCCACTCCTTAGTGGCACTCGGGCATCTTCCTAGCGTAAGCCCCATTCACTAGTGCCACTCCTTAGCGGCACACGGGCAGCTTCCTAGCGTAAGCCCCATTCACCAGTGCCGCTCCATAGCGGCACTCGGGCAGCTTCCTAGCGTAAGCCCCATTCACCAGTGTCGCTCCATAGTGGCACCCGGGTAGCTTCCTAGCGTAAGCCCCATTCACCAGTGCCGCTCCATAGCGGCACCCGGGCAGCTTCCTAGCGTAAGCCCCATTCACCAGTGCCACTCCTTAGCGGCACCTGGGCAGCTCCTAGCGTAAGCCCCATTCACCCGTTCCGCTCCATAGTGGCACCCGGGCAGCTTCCTAGCATAAGCCCCATTCACCAGTGCCACACCTTAGTGGCACCCCGGCAGCTTCCTAGCATAAGCCCCATCCACCAGTGCCGCTCCATAGTGGCACCCGGGCAGCTTCCTAGCGTAATCCCCATTCACCATTGTCGCTCCATAGCGGCACCCGGGCAACTTCTTAGCCTAAGCCCCATTCTCCAGTGCCGCTCCATAGCGGCACCCAGGCAGCTTCTTGCACAAGCCCCATTCACCAGTGCTGCTCCATAGCGGCACCTGGGCAACTTCTTGCATAAGCTCCATCCACTATTGTCACTCCTTTTCAGCGGTAATCCATTGACATTCCTATGCAGCGGTAAGCCGTTGACAACCCTATCCCGCGGTAAGCCGTTGTGATTCTATTCAGTGGTAAGCCGTTGATATCCTTATCCAGCGGTAAGCCGTTGTGATCCCATGCATCGGTAAGCCGTTCACACCCAATCCAGCGGTAAGCCGTTGAAACCCCCAATTGGTGGTAAGCCGTCATCTGAAGAACTACGAGGTCTTTGATCTATGTCAAGACATGGTACGTAGGAATCCTCCATGAGGTTCAAGCCACATTGCTCGGTCGTTCATTCACGTCGAGTTTCGCCCTCGTCCAGCATGACGTTAAACTGTACCCCCCTCTTGTCCCGCATGACATTAAACTGCACACCCATTCCACCCGAACTACGAGGTCTTTGATCCATGTCAAGGCATGGTACGTAGGAAGCCTTCCCAAGGTTCAAGCCCACCACCCATCAGACCTAGGTCCACTTTCACGTCGGTTCACCGAAAAACCCCCATCTGAAATATGAGGTCTTTGATCCATGTCAAGGCATGGTACGTAGGAAGCCTTCCCAAGGTTCAAGCCCACCACTAGTGGGCCCACGGGTCTACTTTCACATCGGTACTCTGACGATGCTCATCGGGCCAAGGTCCACCTTCACGTCAGCTTATCGACGTCATCCCGAACTACGTGGACTTTGATTCCCTGCCACGGGGATACGTAGGAAGCCTCTTCAAGGCTCAAGACCAACTTCACTGTCTCCCCTTGCGATGGTCCCATTTCATTCCCCCTCCACTTCATTCATCCATCCATCACCCATCCTGATTCTCACCCGGGCCGCCACATCCCGGAGGGATCGTGCCATCCACCTCCTCGCTGCTCCTAGCGGCGCATGGTTCGCTTTCCATGCGTAAGCCTCAACATATATCTGGATAGTTGTCCTCTGTGTACACCCCAATTCATCACCCCTTCGAACTACGTGGGTTTTGATCCCTGTCCTCTACACAGGGTACGTAGGAAACCTCCAAGAGGTTCAATCCTGACCAATGGTAATCCATGGTGTATCCCATCCTGGGGTGCACTTCCCCTGATCCTCCCCCAGTGGTGTTCAGATCATCCATTACGGTGTGACATCTCCCCTCTAGGGAGTGCACCACCTCGGATCCGTCCTCATTGGGCGTTCTGATCCATCCATCTTCCAGGTGTTCTCTCCTCGGAATATACCAATCTGATCTGTCTCTATGGGATGTTCTGATCACCCTCATTCCGTCTCCGCAAGACGTTAAACTCGCGGCCTACCTCGTGATAAACATGAGATGCATGAGGAAAACCTCGGATGACATGCCTTTGGCGTAACCATCTCTGCTAGACGTTAATCTTGCAACATTCCCTGTGTTAAACATGGGAAGCTGAGGAAAACCTCAGATACATGCCTCGGGTTATGCACCCTTGGGATGCCCTATCATGAGGAAGAATACAGGTTCCCCTATGTCCACGCACCTAGAGATTCCCAGACATTCCTGATGTTTCCGTCTACTCCGACCGAAGGTCGCTACCATGTCAAGACCCTATGGAAAGTCTTGACGGAAGTAGTGTAATTAACCGGCGTCTATGAAGATATGGCACCGAGAATGAGATTCACGAACAACGTATTAAATCTATGAGGGAGACCCGGACTAGGTGAAAAGTTCTGAGGAGGAATCCACAGGAGGAAGAACCGACATCCCATCATCCCGTTTCGATCAAGGAGAAGACGTCCCTGAGTAAGGAGCGAATGCCGCCCACCTTTGGAAAGCGGGAACGCGGGGCAACAAGCTGCGCGTCCTCCACGGACGGATGCGCGCGCCCCGGCGAAAGCATCAGAAACAGTAACACCCTTGGGTTATATTTTTAAATATTCTACAATAAGTTTTTATTTATCCTTGTATTGATACATGATCCTTTATGCAATCTCATTCTATAGATTGTTCCTTTATTTTTTATGGTGCATCAAGTTTTCTTTATCGATGAATGTGGAATTTCCTCTCTTTCTCCAACCCTCTATCTTAATTGAATCAATCCTAAGTTGTGTGGATTTTATTCCAGGGAATTATTTGATATAGTTTGGATTCCATTTATGGTGGATACTGTTGAGGGTGTCTGTGACCTGAGCATTGAGGTTGTTATTTATGTCTCAATCCTTTATTTTATATACTATATAGTTCCATTATTTTGATTTGAATTACAAATAGATTTTTATAAAATTGACATCATTGTTTCTGTGTGTGTTTTTTGTTGTCTGTTTGTGTGTGTTTTTTGGGTGTGTTAATTTAAAATCATTGAAATTGGTTTTTATGAAATGGGTTTGAAATGGTTTTGGAATTATTGAAAATATTGTGAAAATGGGAACATGGGTTACTATAGGTACTTCGTTGATGGAATATCTTGTGCCCATATTCTATTTTGGGGGTTCACATTCTATGGTGTTACTCTTGTTATATAGTGAAGATCATTGGATCTAATAATTCATGTGATTCTGGGCATTCACTTTCTAGGGTGTCTCCCTAGTTTTGGGAGTAGATCATTGTCTTGAGGTACCATAATGCATTGTTTCACTGATTAATGGGTACGGGTTGTCTGCGGCCTGACTAATAGTATTTTCTGGGATTGTAATTTATGTGATCATACTATTGTTTTCGTATTAATTATCTATGAACTATTTCATATTTGATATGATTTTTTTTCGTTTGATTGATAACATGGAAAAATCACTTGGAAATTTATATACATACATTTGTTTTATAGTACTGATAATAAGGTAAATTCTTACCTTGTTTTAAATAAAAATACTTTTCTATGTATCATAAATTTTTTTATATTAATTTATTATACATTAAATTTTATAGATATTTTTGAAATTGATAAACTAGGTGGGATTATATTGAGCTAATTTTCTCATGCCTTGGAGAAAAATTTAGTAAAGCATAAACCATTATATGTAATCTGTTTTAGGGAATGTCAAGGCACCACAATGAGATGGAAATGATTCATGTCCTCTAAGTTTTATAGCTGGTGGAGTGATGGTGGGAGGGCATCCAAGCCATCATTTGGAGTGGTTTTTTGGTTCTAGTCCATTAATGTTGGACATTTTTCTTAGAGTTTTGTCTACCTTTGTATATGTTTTTTCCATTGTAGTTTTTTGAAATTTGTTGAATATTTTCATCAGTCATCCATTGTTTCCTTTTTCATCATATATATATATTCCACATTTTATTAATGGTCATTGAACCTTGTTGTTATATGTATATAATCAAAATTTATACTGAGATATGATAAATAATTGATATCTGCTAACTCATTTTGATTATTTATTTGAAATTTTGAGGGTATATTAGTGGCTCTCCCAGATTGACTTGCATTCGAGATATCATCAATTGCGGGTGCGAAGGGAGGATATTTTGAAAACAGCTTTTAGAAATAGATATTACCAATTTTAGTGTGTGGTTATTCCATTCGATCTAAAAAAACCACCAGTCCTGTTCTTGGAATTGATTAATAGGATATTTTAGTGATATATTGATTCTTTAGAGGGGGTATTAATTATTGATATATTAGTGTACTCTGGGATAGGGGTTGACCATGAGCAGTACATGGAGATAGTACTGAAAATCGTGAAAGATTATTAGTTGTATGAAAAAGTTAAAATGTGTGAATTTTGGATAAAATTGGTATTTTTCCGAATCCATATAATTTATTTGAAAGTTGGTTCAGTCATTCTAGAAATTATAGAGGACATTGTCTCGTGGAAACCTCCAAATCACATCTTCTTGAAATATGAATATTCCGTGATAAAGCATGGAATTATCTGCATTTTTTTCATGACATCTCATGATTGGCCTCACCAATGATATATTTAACATGGAATAATTTCCCATTTCAATATAATTAGGTGTGTAATAAATATTTTGCAGAGATTACGGGTCTCCTTAAATCAGTTCCAATAATAATTTTTACCGAAACTGGGAATGGGTACGTGGTGTATTATGACACATCGGGAATAAGGTTGGGTATGTTCCCATGAAAGGGATCATGTGGTAGCCCATGTCTCATAGTAGTTTAATTGTACTGAGAATAACTACCCAAAACATGTTTTGGATTTGGTGGCAGTGGTTTTTTATTTTAAAATGATGTGTTATAATCTCTTCAGTAAGGAATTCACAATGTTTATCAATCATAAGAGTTTAATTAATATTTATAAAAAAGTTATTTGGTCATTTTGAAATGTATATGGATGTAATATATCTTTATTTTTTGATTTTGACTTAATGTACAAACAGGATAAGTGAAATTTTGTTGCAGATGCATTATGTATGAAATTTTATGATCAGGAAATGAAACAATCATAAAACTATTGGTAGTTGCTATCAGTCATAGCTGTCATGTAGATATAAAGTGTGT
Source organism: Viscum album (assembly GCA_963277665.1). Taxonomy (NCBI): domain Eukaryota; kingdom Viridiplantae; phylum Streptophyta; class Magnoliopsida; order Santalales; family Viscaceae; genus Viscum; species Viscum album. The sequence goes on along the minus strand of OY728133.1, from coordinate 141,800,247 downwards.
ATAGTGGTGATAGAGAAGTTTTATATCTATTATCATTTTTTCATAAATTATTTGGTTTGGTTAAAGATAAAAAAATATCTAATTCTGATTGTTTGCAGATGAGGTTGATACTCAAGGGTGGCGAGACCATTGATGGTTGGGAACTGAATGGGAAATTATTTTTGTTTCATTAAATTGGAGAGTTGTATCGAATGTTGTTTGGGAATAAATTTTTAAACGTTATAATAATTCTTGAAGGTCTATTCATCTTGGAATTTATAATATTTATACTGCATTGAAAGAATGATTTTAGTGAGCTGGTATGAAAAATAATGTGGTTGAGTTGGTTTCAAGATTCATAAATTTCCAGCATATTAACATAGTGCATCAATTCCCACAAGGTACAGTGTATCATTAACATATCTCATTCTATAAGTGGGAGTATATAGTTGTAGATTTTGTTAAAGGTCTCCCAAGAAGGGTAAGAAATCATGATTTCGTATGGGTGATAGTGAATCGGCTTAAAAATTCAGCTGATTTCATCCCTAATCATGAATCCCACGCGGTAGAGGATCTATCAAAAATCTATATTAATGAGAATGTAAAGAGGCATGGTGTCCCGGTTTTGATTGTATTAGATATAGATATGTGGTTCTCATCTCATTTGTTTGAAATCCTTGTCGTAACCCCTTGTGATTCAATTGATGATGTTACGGTGAATCATCCTTAGACGGATGGGAAATCTGAGAAAACAATAAAAACATTGGATAATATGTCACATGATTGTGAGATTGATTTTGGAGGCTCAACGGAGGAGTACTAGTTATTGGTGGAGTTATCATATAATAATACTTATCATGACTCGATACATATTGATCCACTTAATGCATTATATGGGTTTTCATGTTATTCTCCACTTTGTTGGGTGGAAATGGGTGAGAGTTCGATGGTTTAGTTGATCCTTATCCAAGAAACTACAAAGAATATAATGTTGATAGGTATGATAATTGATATGGATCATAGTTTTTAGAAATAATTTGTTGAAAATTGATGATGATCATTGTCATTCAAGTTTGGTGATCATGTGTTATAGAGAATCTCTATGGGACTCATACATCATCAATTTGGTAAAAAATGGATGATATAACCATTTTATATTTTTCTTTTTAAGAAAAATGATATAGTTGGATAGGTGGCCTATTATAAAGGTTTTACTCCAATGTTTTTTTTGGTTCACAATGGGATTCATGTTTCTCATTTGAAAAAGAATCAGCTGAATCATAACCATCTGATAAAATGGGATCATGTTGAGCCAGTTCTGAATGCGACATTGGTGCATGCACCAGAGTGGATTATCGATAGGCAATATAATATTATTATGGTAAATGTATTGGCATGGTCTGAGTTTTGTGGAAACATGGGCATATTTGGGACAATACATGGAAGGGTGCAAAGGAGATGGTCGATCAATGGCCAGAACACTTTTGGAAATATAATGGATCACTACATTTTGAGGATGAAAAGTCAAATATTATAGAGAATGTAGAACCTCGTTTCTAGTTATGTAACCCTTATTTATGACATTTTTACATTTATAATGTGGTGGTGTGGTGTTTGTTATAATTTTTTAGTTTTTGGAGGGGTTTGATGGAATATTTGGTGGATTTTTAATGGATCACAGTTTGAGCATGGTTTGGAGAAGTGGTGGAACAAACCAATGAAATCATGGAAAATAGGATATTTTTTTTCTCATGGTTTCTTCATGGTTTGAAAAATATTGAAAGGAAGCCTTGAGATGTTCCCTTCTCGGTAGTATTATCTGCACCGTACTTTTTCAGTTTTCTATAATCATGCGAGCTAACCAAATGTGGGAATAAAAATTAGTTCATATAATTTGGGATCACTCAGTATTTTCCATAACAATCTCATTTGGTCTCCAAAACAAACCCAACATTGGATCCCTTATTCTTAAGGATTATAGGGGATCTCCCACCTTTTTTGAATAAAATAAAAAGGATTTCTTGGTGGTTCGACAATGGTTCTTCTTAGGGAAATCTCATATCTTGGTTTGTTGTTGTTATACCGTGATATACTCTTCTATATATGTCTTAATTTCCTACATCTACACATGATACAAATAGATATACGATTTTTTTATCCCAATTTTATGTTTATAAGGATTTTGGATGATCGGGAAGGGGATCAAGAGTGGATTTTTTCATGACCCCTCCCCACAAGGTGTACCCCTCCAGGGCCGACAATATTAGAAGAGTTATATTGACCCATGAGCCCCACCGCCAATAGACCCTGGGTTTTCTACTAGAACCGAGGGTGTGTTGAACACAAAAAATGGAGGCAATACCATATAATAGGACACTTTCGATAGAGGGAGATTAGACAAACACCAACCAACTCCATCTTAGACAACAATATAAAAGAAAACCCAAGTACACATATACAATTTCTTGAAAAAAAATAACTACATAAGGGGGAAAACATAAAGTACCAAATGAATGTAAATACAACAAGAACCACAAGCCCGAATAGCTCCTACACCCCCAAGGTAGTAGAGTCCTGCCTGATCTCCAACCTACTTCTAGTGACCTAAAAAACAATTTATGTATACATAGGGGGAGTATGATAGTATACTCAGTAGGACCATCCCCAAAAACACTCCTACAAATGTAAATAAAGAATGCTAAAGCATAGTGAACAAAAAGTGAAACAAAATCATCACTTAAATAGGTATACCTTGTTCCTATCCTCACCATGGAAACTCTCACCAATTATCACATACAAGAGTATATAATATAATAAACAATATCAAGGGTTCCCACTTCTACTTCACCGATGTTTTTTCGTATTTTTTCAACGTTGCACATCCTAATCCATCACTCTAGAAAAAGGATTGCATGAAGACACATGATCGATGAACCACAACATGAACCTCTTGTAAGAAAACCAACACATCTACATAACCAAAGTAACAAGGTAGTTTCCAGGAGCCACCATGGCTTTCATAACATGTATCATATGTTATTTATTATTCATCAAGCCATTACAGTCCATACACTGAGGATCCTAAAGACATCATAGACCATACAAGTTTCACATATAGTTGTCCATAGTAAAATATATCTAGAATATATGTGTGTGAATAACCACAAGACATTATAACCCTTTAGACACATATATGGGGAAGACATACTATTGTGCCTACCATCACAAGTAACTACGAAGAAAATATATCAGGAAAAAATGTAGTTGTCCATGATCCATCCTCCCACTGGAATGTTGGGAGAAATAACCCATGGCTAGTAATACTTGAGGTGTCAGTTTTCCTAACTAACAGGGTGGATTAGCATATAGAAATATAAAAATTACTAAATATACTATATCTCACAACCACCCTATGTGCATAACCTAGTTTTTACTCAACTACAGCTAATGTCTCTTGGACGCCCTGCTGCCACTTATAAAACATGGTATCCTATAAGCACACAACCATTTAAATTTATTTATTACATTACTTTATTCCCATTTTATTATTTTCACATTACATTAATTAATTCCATAAACATTAATTAACCATTAATAATATCCACATTATATTTCACTAGCATCAAACCCAATGTTCGCTTTTCAATTAAAATTTCTTCCATAACATTGCATCTCAGCAAGCTTAAACCCCTTGGGTTAACATCATTTATTCCATAATTTTTTAACATCATTACTTTCCCATATTTTTATGCATTAAAGAAAACCATTTTAGCTACTGATATCAAGGGGCTCATCATATTGAGTGTATGAAATACTTTTTTAGTGTTTTCCTCCTATTGGAAGAGCATAGACCAATACTCCCTCATGAATATATACTCTGAAAGCACGTGGAATACCTTTTTATTTCTTTTTCCCATTTAGGAAGGAGGGTAAGAAAACCAGATGCATTGAGCTATGGGGAAACTAATAATGATAAACAACCAACAATTAATAGTATGCATTAAAACATTAACATACAACCATTTCCATAATCTCCAGTGTCCTCCTCGCCACAGACATGCATAAACTGATGCATCTGGCCACTCTAGGCATCAACTTCTTCCACAACCAATAGGCCTCCCTACACACATATATTAGAATACAAGCAGCAAGAAAAACTAATAGTATATCAATTGGTCTTTTAGACCTTACAAATGGTATCCATCCTTCAAACACAATGAGATCTCACATATCCAAGTATAAATGATCTCAACCTTTATAAGAAAGAGGGTAACCTAGAACCCTAAGAGGCATTATAATTTTATCAAAAAACCAGTTAGTTAATTTGATTAGGATTAATAGATTTATTATTGGTAGGGTCCAATTTTAGGTAAACTCAACATTAAGAAATCACAAATTTATCAAATATTCTTACTACAATAATTTGATTAACATAAAATTACCAAAACAACATGAACAAAAAGATTAATTTACATATACCTTTATATTTATCAAAACACTTATCAATTAATTATGGATTTATATTCTTTATAAATATCCCTCAAAAATGAAAATATAAACCATGAAAACATAGATATCAAATTATCTTGAAAAATAATAGGCAACAACATATGATCAATATTAATTTATTTATCTGGTTCAAATATTTATTATGTAAATTCCACTGTGATCCAATGTGATAAAACATGCTAACTCTATAGTTTCACATAAAATCAAAGAGAAAAAAATCCCCTGCCTCAAATGGATTTTAATTCTCTTTGAATAGACTAACAAAACATATCATGGTCCCGTAACATTGAGGAATGCTTCCACTTGAAGATTCAGGGACACCACCTCACCAGCCAACCCCCATGAAAAGTCCATTAGGGACATGGAGATAACATTCCATAAAACATGAAAGGTTAAATAAAAGGATATAAATACAAAAAAAATGGTTATAGATCATACCTTATATCAAATAATGGCCGATAATTCATTGTTGTAGAAAAAATAGAGGGTTCACTAATAGCATGAAGAAATTCAAGGGGTACAAATCTAAGGAGGAATGTTTGATCACATAACTCCTAGAGGAAGGAATGAAAGGCTTTAGAATTTCACAAAATGGAACATAGTGGAATAACTATGGATGAAGATATCTCATCCCTTTAAAATATTTAACAGGGTGGTAGTTTAAGATATGCGGGATTTTCCATTAAAAGTATATTGCACAAAACTACATAGTTTGACCATGTAAAAGAATAACACACTTTAGGAAAATTAATATATGAGTAATGGGAATTGATTCATCCTTAAATCCCTTAAAACAATACTTTGAATTTATTTTACGTTAATAGAAACGTCAAAATGGTAAAACTATAGGGATTTGGATGCACTGTACAATAAACATGAAATTTTGAAAAGAGAAAAAATGGCTACTGTTAGAACCCCACTTGTCTAGAAATAGTATTCATGAACTCAAAATTTGGTAATAGAAATAGAGGCTTTTGTTTGAACCTCACTAGTCTGAAAACACTGTTCACGAACTAAAAATTCGGAAAATGAAATTGTGGTTGTTGTAGGAACCACACTGTTCTGGGAACACTTTTTTTGAATTATAAATTTGGTTATGGAAATCGCAATTATTGATCAATCCTCACCATTCTGATAACACAATTCATGGACTCAAAATTTTTCAATGGGAATAGTGGTTGATGATGGAACCACACCATTCTAGAATCACTTTTCACAGAATGTATCAACGATAGGAAATACTATTCATAGTGGTCTAATGATGGAACTATTCACATCAGTCTACCATTGGAATTGATCACATAGGTATCACTAGTGGAACTATATGCATTCCTTAGGAACAGTTCACATTGGTCTACCGTTGGAACTATTCACATCGGTCTCACCAGTGGAACTGTTCACAGCGGTCTCCCCGGTGGAACAGTTCACAAAAGTTTACTAGTCGAACTGTTAACACCTATCTGCCAAGGGAACTATTCACACTGGTATACATGTGAAACACTTCATAATGGACTGACTAGTGGAATGGTTCATAAGGGTCTCACTGGTGGAATTGTTCACTCTGATCTACCACTAGAACTGTTCACCCAACTCTTAGTCGTGGAACTGTTCACACTGGCAAACAAGTAGATCTATTCACACCAGTCAAATAGTGGATCTGTTCACACCGATCTCACCTATGGAACTATTCAACAAATTGTAAATTTGGAAAAGTGTTGTGGATAAGTCACCTTGACCACCCGAACAACTCAAACACTAGATTTCTACAAAGTAATAGACTGCAGAGGTCTAGACCATTACATCAGATGCCACTCAAGACATTCTCGTCCTTGAGAAATGAAAACCCATATAAAAGGAAACAAATAGGGACAAAAAAAACCATGCATATAGATACATCTCAAAATAGAGAATTCCACATGAAGAAACCAAAGAAATTCATCTCATAATCATAAAAGGTTTACAACCACAATGTGAACATTTTTTTAATATTAAAGGAGTTAAACATCAAACAACTCAAGATACTGAGAACTTATATGTGACTCATGTTCCCAATTACTCTCCTCCACACCATCATGTCACCAAAAGTCATGATCCATGGAGATATATTCTCGTTCTACACCTTCTCTTGGAATTCTTGGATCTCCACAGGCTGCTCCTCAAAGGTCTCATCATCATGAACATCTACCTCTCCCCAATCGATGAAAATAGAGACATCATAAAGATATCTTTGGATCTATGACACATGAAAAACATCATGTATGTTGATCATTTGTGGGGGAATTTCTAATCTATACCCCACAACTCCAACATGAGCTAACACCTCGAAAGTCCCAAAAAAATGGGAATAAATATTACTCCCATGAACTATCCTTCGCTACCATGGGGAATCACCTTCAGAGACACATGATACCCACCATATATCTCCATGTGTCTCCTCCTTTGATCAGTATATGATTTCGGTTGATCTTGCGCTACTTTCATCCTATCACAATTAACTTGAACCATCACTATCGTATTTTTTACTAGTTCTGCTCTGAAAATTGCTGACATTCCAACCCCAGTCCAACCCAGTAGAGAACTAAATTCTTCAGCCATATAGGGGTTCAAATGGTTCTATATCGATGGTCGAGTGAAAACTATTATTATAGGCGTTCTCCGCCATTGGTTAGTGCCTCGTCCATGAACCTGCAAAATCCACGACACGAGAGTGTAACATGTCTTCAAGATTCTAGATATTTCATTCTGTCTGACTGTCCGTCCACAGATGAAATGAAGTTACAAGGATTAACTAAGAATCAACCGCATGTTGGAGACCTCAACACACCCTATAGGTAAAACGAGTATCTTGATCAGAAATGATCATCCTATAGACTATGTTGAGTCTCACCACATCCTCCAGATACTGTCTCGACAAAACATCCATAGAGCCAGACTCCTTGATTGCTATGAAGTGGGATGATTTTTTTAAATGATCCACTACAACACAAATAGCATCATGTTCACCCAACGATCATGGTAAAAAAGTAATATGGTCCATTGAGATGTCCTCCAACTTCCACTGAGGAACATCTAACTGATGTAGATGACCACTCATAACACGATGTTTTCCCATCAACTTCCGGAAAACTAATCATAGATAATCAAACTCTGCAACTACAGAATTCGACTCATGCCACCAAAACTGACTCCACAATTCTTTGTACAACATTTTAATTATAGGATGCTCCACTAATTAGAACTATTGAACACTTAGATAACTATTTTACACATCGTCAAAGGAACTAATATCCTTCTGTGATACAACACATGGTGGTGTTCTTCCTCAAACCGACCATCAGAGGCCTAGCCAAAAACAACTCGGTATATAAAGTCCTCCACCTCTAGATCCCCCAAATATGAGTGTTCCACTTGCTTAACAAGAGATGAATGCATCATAATCTGAAAAATAAAACATATACCCACAACTTATCCCATATCAAGATGAAATGCAGACATATCTTCCATTACTCTACAATAATCACCATATTCACGCATTGAATCACAACGTGACATCCTACTCCATGAGTCAGCTACAAAAATCCTATTTCATGGTGTATATGATATTTTGAAGTTTTATTTCTGTTAGAACTCCATCAATCAATGTTGTCGCAACATTCAATCACACTGGGAGAAAACATACCTCAGGCGATTATGATCGGTGAAAACCAAAAAGAGCTTTCCAATGAGGTAATGTCCTGAAAACATAAAAGAAAACACCATAGATGCCTGCAAAAGATCATGGTTGGAATATTTATTTTCAAGGGAAGCAAATCCCAAGATCCATAATAAACAACTAATCTCTGCTGCATCAAAACATAACCTAACCATTGATACTAAAAATTGCAGAAAACATCAAAATGCACTCCCTATTTTTGAAGACAATGAACTGGAGAACTTACTAACATATCCTTCATATAATAAAAATCATTCCGACATTGATCATTCCAAATGAATTCCTGATCCTTTTTGGTCAATGACATCAAAGGAGTCGCAAACCGAGAGAAATTGGCTACAAACCACTTGTAGTAGCCTGCAAGACCAATAAAACTTCGCACCTCTATCAATCTCTTGGGGGATTACCTGGACACAACTACATCTACCTTTGATGGATCCCAAAATAATTCCATTTGGGACACTACATTTTCGATGAAACGGTATTTTTTATCACAAAACTCAAACTTCGAAAAATTCCCAAAAAAATTAATGTTGATGAAGAACTCCCATAAAGAAGTGTTGATGATTGGCATGCTCTTCCTCAGACATGGAGTACACAAGTATGTCAATGATGAAAACCACCATGAACATATCCAAGACCTCACCAATCCCCACGTTCATCTATACCATGAACAGATCTACATAATTTGTTTCAACGAACAACATTACAACAAACTCGAAATGCCCTTGATGACAATAGAAACAGTATTTGGGATATCCACATCCTTCACACACATCTGATGATATCATGGCCTCATGTCGATCGTTAAGAACCAACTTTCCCCTATTAGTTGATGGAATAAATCCACAATCCATGGAAGAGTATAAAAATTCATCACTGACATTATTTTTTTGCGATGATAATCGATTCACAACCACAAACTGCAGTAATCCTTCTTCACGAACAAAACTGGTTCACCCTAAAGTGAAACACTTAGCCGAGAGAAACCACTCTGTAACTGAACATCAAGTTGTGTACAAGGTTCTCATAACTCAGAAGGTTCCATTCCATATAGAGGCATAGATATAGCTCGATCCTTCATTAAATAAGTAATGATACAACCTCTTCACAAAAAACTACATTATTTTTCTTCTAATACCCTAGAAAATGCCAACTTATAAAACTATGAAAAACTGTGTATTAGCTCAGCCATCATTTATGCTAAATATGGAACATGCCTCTAACCCATCTGTGGTCTCACTTAGCAAACAAACACCACTGGATATCTTTCTACTTTAAAGAACACAACTTGCATCATGACGAAATCCATGATATCCTGTATTGGATACAACCAATCCATGTCAAAGATGAAATCAGATTGTTTATCTGTAATAATAAGAAATATACATATGTGTGGTGACTCCACATTACTATCTCATAGTATTTACATAATTAAAACATGTTACCTTGACCTCAAACTAGCGTAGTCAACGCCAAAGTCACTAGAATACTATCGACCTCAAGTCCCAATGCATGGAAAAGCTTAGGTGACATGGAGGAGTGTGTCTCTCCTAAATCAAACAAGGCAAACACCAATGTAGGGAACAATCAACGGGTACCTTGAATGACGTCCGACTCACCTTACGCTGACAAAGAAAAAGCATGAAGCTGACCAAAACCTCTTTCATGTACTCTCTGACCCCGATGATGTCCACCACCATGAAAACGCTCTAATTATTGAGGATGGGAGGAATCACATGGATATCCAATCAATTCCCTATCTTGCCTCAACTAATCCAAAGCTGGTGCAAATTACTACTGCTACCATGAATGGAACTGCCTCAATGGCGGAACCTTGAGCAAAACACCTAGTGAAAGATGACTACTATGAATGGTTAGGCACTCTCAATGTTGATGACATCAACCAAAAAATAAGAATAACAAGAACCCAATCCCTTGTCATTGTCCAAATTTTTGTTACCCCTAGGGAAACAAGATGCTAAGGGCTTGGACCTACTCCCAGCCAAACGAAAACATGACTTCCTAATAACTAGGAACCATATAACACAGCTCCGCTTCATGAGAAATCACAATGAATCCCCTCTTCTGACAATAGGGTTCTTTCCAATGTCCTCTTGACCACCCCTTCCCTCTCCAACACCTCACTATATGTCTTCAGAATAAATGGTGTGAACTGGTACTCAATCTCTAAGAATAAGGTCTCCATGAAATGCCTTTCCCTAGCCTCCTCATCTGGCAACAGGTTCGAAGAATATCATAATAGGTTCTTGAAATGGATTCAAAACTCACCCATGCTAGAACTCCCCAATTAAAGTGAAAGACGCTCTTATCAACTAAATTTTGTTGTGGTTGAAGAATGAAACTTGACTCTGAACATGTCTCGGAACACCTCCCCTGAGATCTGCAACTCCTCACAATCCCTGAGGAACAAGAACCATCACTACCTCACTGCTCCATGCATCATCATCAATAGCAAGGACACCCAGTGCTCAATCCGAGCACCAATTGAACTGAATCATATCTCGACCCCCTCCAGCCTGTCATTCGTGACTGCATATGAAACGATGATCTTGTACTTCTACAAACTCGGGCTTTGGAAATCTGGTAGTGTCCTCCACCAACTTTCATCGTCTTCGACCTCTACCCTATGGTGGTCAGCTGACATAACCTGCTAGACATCTGTTGCATGAACCTGATGAGGAAGTCGACTAAAAGACATACCTATAAAAAAGAAATAGTTTGAGATCCTAAACTGGGAATATGGAAGACTCATCATTAATTAATTAATTGTTTTCTTTTTTAATTTTAGGTTAACCTATCACAGGGTTTACCCATTCAATCATAAGTACAATGAAGAACGATGCATTATCCTTTTCTAGGTCTCTACCCGGTAACTAGTATCATATCATTTGTAGCCATTTTAAAATTAAAGTTTTGTTCATCAGATCACAATGGGCCATAAATGACTCTGCATTAGTCTGTCTCCAGTGTTTACATGACTTTATAAACACTACCGACACCGTTTCCATACCAATCCATGCATCATCACCAATTCCTACCACCAAAATTCTTCGTATCCCTCAACTGAACCTGTAATACCACTTTTTCACGAACTATCCCTACAAGGTGCACCCTGCTAGGGATAAATATGTGGGAAGAGATATAATGACCCTCATGTCCCACCTCTACTAGGCCCCGGGTTGGTGAAAATCACCATGGGTATAGTAAAAAAATTGGAGGCAATACCCTCTAAGAGAACACATGTGAATACAAGAGATAAGAAAAACTCTAAACAACTCCAACTCAGAAATAAATATAAAATAAACCCCAAGTAAACATAACCAATGTCATGAAAATCTACTACAACTAAAGGGGGCAAACGTCAACTAACAATGAAAAGTAAAAAACAACCGCAACCACCAGCCCGAACCACTCTTGAAACCCCATGCTAGTAGAAACTAGCCTTATCTCCAACATACTCCTAGTGACCGGAAAAAATTTTATATATACATAATGATGGTATAATAGTATACCCAATATAATCCTCCTCATAGCCTCTCATAAAAAAATAAAGAAACCAAGATAAATCATAGTGAACAAAATGTGAATCTAAGTCATCACCTAAATAGGTATACTATTATCCTAGACTCACCATGTATACTCTCACCATGTATCACATAAAAGAGTATATAATATAATAAATAAAATCAAGGGTACCCTGCTACTACTTTTCCACTGGATTTATTCTTTTCCCCAATGTCGTATGTCCAAATCCATCTCCCTCTAAAAAGGATTTCCACAGACACATGGGTGAAGAACTACAACATGTACCTCAGGCACGAAATCCACCACATCCACATATGAAAAGTAATTAGATATTTTATGTGAGAAACCATAGTCTTCATAATGCATCTTATACATTGGGTATTATAACTAAATCTATTGCATCCCGCACACCAAGTAAAGATCCTCAAGCCATCATACGCTATACACATTACGCCTATAGTGGTACATATGAAACTATATCTAGAATATATGTGTGTGAATAACCACAAGTCATTACATCCCTCTACACACATATATGGGGAAATCTAAACATTGTGCCTACAATCACATGTAACTACCAAAAGAAGCGAGTGGGGGCCAAAGGGGTAGTCAACCCTCTATCCTCCCACAAGAATGTTGGGGAAAACACCCCCCAAGTCTCAGAATCATAGAGGTTTCAGTTTCCCTAACTGACATGGTGGAGTAGTGTTTAGATTCACCAAAAGTATAGAATATAATATAGATCACAACCAAATTATTTCCATAAAATTTTCTTACACTCCATTGTAGCTAACATCTCTCAGAATCCTAACTGACACTTCTATGACTAAGTACATTATATGCACACAACCATATAAAGATATTTAATACATTACAACATTCCGATTTTATCATTTACACTTTACATTAATTAAATCCTTAAACATTTTTTAACTATTAATAATTACCACATTATATATCGTTATCATCATACCCAATGTTGGTTGTTCCAAAAAAAATTCAACCACAATAATGCATCCCAGCAGGAATCAACCTCAGGGGGTTACATAATTTATTCAATAATTTATTAACATCATTACATTCCCATATTACCATGAAATGTGGAATAATAATTACATGCTAACTATCCTGAGAGGGATCAACACAATTACTACATGAACTACTTGTCTAGTTCTTTCCACATACAACAATACTGTAGAACCATCCTCCCTTATGAAGAAAAACATGGAAAGCATGAGGCATACCCCTTGCATCTTCGCCCCTTTTGGAAGAAGGGTTACAAAACCATAATAATTTAGAAGTGGGGAATAAAATGAAGATAATACACCAACATAAAACTGTAATAAATCAATCATTCACATCCAAACCTTTCCAACATCTCTATTTTCCTCCCTAACACCCACATTCATAAACAGATATATCTCGCCACACTAGGTGTCAACTGCACCAACAACCATTAGGCCTTCCTTCCCTGGTATATCACAAGAAAGGTAGTAGGAAAACAAACATCATATCCATTGAGATCTTGGACCATAAAAAATCATCCAACATTCAATCCCAATGTGCTCTCACAGCTCTAAGCATAAGGCACTTGGTCTTTACAACAATAGGGTAACCCAGAATCCTATAAGGCTTTATCTTTTTATCAAACAAAAAATTCATCTTTCCAAATAGATTTAGAATATTTTTTATTTTTAGGCTCAAATTATGTGTAACGTAAATAGAACACAATCACAAATTGATTAGAGATTTTTACTACATCAATTTTATTAAAATAAAATTACAATAACAACAAAAAAACGACTAGATTCATTTGCATGACTCTTTATTTTTATCCAAATAAATATAAATTTAATTTTTCTATAAAGTCATTACCGATTTCAATCATGAAATAAAAATTTAATCAATGAAAATATAGATATCACACTCTCTAGAAAGAAAATTGGAAATAACATTGGATCAATATCAATTTATTTATCTGGTTCAAATAATTTTTATGTCAATTAAATTTTTATTTTCAAGTGGGATAAGACAAGATATCACTAAATTTAGACATAAAAGAAAAGTGAATCAACATACCCCCTACCATAGAAGGTTTCTAATTGACTTTGAACAAACTGACAAAATAGATCACGATCACTTATCATGGAGAAGTACATCCACCCGAGGATGTAGAGACACCACCACACTAGCCAACACACAAGACATGTAAACTATGAAAATGGAGTTAAAAATACCTAAAAAAGGAAAGGAAAAATATAAGTATATAAATAAAAAACGATGATATATCAGAAATTATATCGATGTTTTATTGATACTGCTTGGATGCTCCAAAAATAGAGGGTGTACTTGCAGCATGAGAAAATTCAATGGGAACCAATCCCAGGTGGAAAGTTTGATTTGAAATTTATTCTAGGAAGGAATGAATGGTTTGTTTGTTTCACAATAGAGATAAAAATGAATAACTAGGGTGGAATATATCTCTTCCCTATAGAAGATATGATGGAGCATGGGTTTAATATACGTTGGATTGTCCAATAAATGTGGATTTCACTAAACCATGATGTTATAAAAAGTAAAAGCATTCAAACAATTATAAAAATTAATATAGCTATTATGGGATTTGATTTGGCCTTAAATACATTAAAACTAGGACTTAAATGCATTTTACGTCATTGTAAATTTAAAAATGTTGAAATAGTAGGAAGCTGGAAACACTGTACACAAAACTAAAATATTAGAAAAGTAAAAAAGAAGTCCACTGTTATAAAAAGATTTCTCTGGAAAAACTATTCATGAACAGAAAATTTATCAAAGGAAATAGAGGAAGCTATTAGAACCACACTAGCCATGAAACATTGTTCATGCACACAAAATTGGGAAAATGAAATCGAGGTTGTGGCTAGAACCATACTGTTTTGGAAGAATTGTTCATGAACTCAAAATTAGGCTAACAAAATATAGTCTGATGTTGGAACCTCACATTTCTATAAACATTGTTCATGAACTCAAAATTTTGAAAAGGAAATAGAGGCTGCTATTGGAACCTCACCATTCTGAAAACACTATTCATAGACTGGCTCACTTTTGGGAAACATTGTTCCTGTAGGTCTACCATTCGAACTATTAATATAGGACTATCGTTGGATCAATTAACATCGTTCTGACTGGTGGAACAATTCCCATCTGGCTACCATTGGAATTGTTCACATTGGTCTCACAGGTGGAACTGTTCTCTGCGGTCTCACCAGTGGATCTATTCACATCAGTCTACCGGTGGAACTTTTCCCACTGATCTACCAATGGAAATGTTCATAGCAGGCTAATCAGTGAAACTATTCACAACAATCTCACTGGTGGAACGGTTCACACCAATCTACTACTGGAACTGTTTACACCGGTCTCACTGATCAACTAGTGGATAGGTTCACAATTGTCTCACCAGTGTCTTGTCCACCAAATTGGAAATTTTGAAAAGTGATGGGGATAAGTCACATTGACCAAAAACAACCCTCAAACACTAGATTAACGTAGAGGAATAGACCACAGATGTCGGGACCATTACATTATTAGTGGAGAATTCACACAGAATTTGGGTGTGGATTCTTGTACGTAGATTTAACCAAAAACCCAATGGTAGGTTTCTTCTCTCTCGAATCCATTTTTCAGGATATGGAATCATTATTTTCAGTAAATTGGTTTTTCTTAATATAAATTGAAAATATGATGTGTGAATCTTGTTGGAAATTCATATTTTGATGATTTTTGGATTTTTTGGAAAATAGTTTATTGCAATGGAATTTTCATTGTTGATTATGATATTGATTACTTGGGTGATTTATGAATTTTTTTTGAGAAAATGGTTTTCAATAAAAGTGGGATTATTTAATGAAATAGTTCAGGGAATAGATGATTTAATATGATATTTTTTTTATTATTGAATTTTTTTTCATAATGTCGTGGCTTGGGTGTGATGTATGGTAGGTTATTGTCTTGAACATGTTATGTTATTGTTGAAATGGAGCGAAGTGGGTGGGGAGTGCCACAACAATAAGAGTATGAAAAATGGATGTAAGGTCCACCATCAATGGAAAAGGGGGATGCAGAACAAGGATGGGAGTGTAGTAAAATGTTTAGTATTGGATGTTCCATTATGGATGGTTGTTTTGTTGTTGTTTTTTTCAAAAATGGAAATTTGTTAGCTAAAATGTGATATAAAATGGGTTATGCAATGTTTGTTTGGATTTAATTTTAATTGTATTGCTTGGTAATGATGTGTTTGGATTTTTGGTAGTTGTTGACCTATTTAATGTTTTATATGATCTTTTTTATATAAATGTACTAACTGTTTTATCCTTCTTAAGAATGTAAGGATTCTATTTGGGATAAACCTATTGAGTATTTTTACTTAGCACCTACTTTGGAACTTCAATGTTATTTATGATACTATATTCTATAACATAGGTAAAGGTAAATGTTATCATTCATTTTTCATACCTCATAGTGCATTGATGGTGTTGAGAACTTTAAGAATTGAGTGTGCCTTAACGTTGTGGAGGTGTGTCTTGAATTCACTGTTTTTTTGTTGATGTAGTATTACAATTGGTACACTTATAATGGATTCTTGGGGTTGTTGGTTTTGGAATTTTGTTTTTTTAATTATGAAACATCGTGGACATGAATCATATAGCCAGTTTGTTATTGTTTGTTTTGATATTGTTTTATTTCTATGGGAAAATCTATCTCTATTTTTCAAGAAGCCCTAAAATTTTATTTCCAGCCTTTCGAACATTGTGAATTTCTCTTAATTACATATAGAATCTCAGGGCCCTCATAATCCAATGGGATGGTGTGAGATGCTACCGAAGCTGAAATTTTATAAAATAATCATACTTTTAAATGAATCCTAAAAAGGAATATGTCAATCCAAATAATTATGTACTGTTTGACAAAAATATTCCAATAGCAAACCAACATAGAACCTGTAGATGTTATAATATAAATTATTCACATTTCAGGATGAGAAACAATACATTTTTACAAAGCTTTTTTATACATAAATCATCTTGATGAAATTCAAAAAATAGTCCCTAGGTTCTGTGGAAATGGTATGTCATTTTATTCCCAATAGTCATTGTCACATTAATGGCATAGTTATACATTAGAAACTATGATGATAAAGAATTATTCATATCCATATTGATATATCTATGGATATTTCTAGGGATGCCTCTTAGGATATTTATATGGTTGATTAAATGTATAGAAAAATGTTGTTGAGTTTTTGAAAATTATGAATATAGTGGTTTCCTACAAATTTATCCTTATATATATATATATTACAATGGGATGTGTATATGGTATACATTTACCTATAGTTAACAAAAAATAAAACAACATATTGAGAAATACTCAATATGGAATTAGGGCATGATAACGTGCCTTTTCTACACACCTGGATTGACATTAATAGGGGATATGATTTAGAAATCCGAAAACTCATTATAATAAATCAGGAAATAATTAAATTGAAGATGTCCATTAATGAACATGGATAACCCTAAGGGATCATAGACATAAAAAAGGTTTCATTATCTATACATCGTATGAGTGATTTTCTCTATTATGGGATTTTCTTCAATGATAATGGTTTCTCACAATATGCTTGCACGTCTTAATCGATTATAGAAACATGGCAATACCATGTTAATGTTGATTGTGAGAAATACTTTTTCCATGATAAATAAAATTAAATTACTTCTACAGTCACGGTAATTTTGATTTTTTATAATTAGTTACCTCAAAGCATGATTAATAATGTGTGTGTTAACCAAAACTGAGACGTACCTGAATTGGAAGGAAAAACATAACTAAGAGTTTAAGAAGTAGAGACCATATATAATAGGGAATTTAGATTCTAATATTCAAATGTTTTTGGAAAAATCACTCTATGGAATTTCTAAAAGTTGCAATAATATGTTTTGATTGTGTAAAAAAGGAAATAATGCTTTTAACTACCCATGAATAAGAAATTGTTCAGTTAATGCAATGAATGGTTGTTTTATTCTCCCAATGGATTTATCTATCGGTAAATTAATTAAATATCAAATATTTATAAAATATGAAAATAGATGTACATAATATTAATATTGTTTAGATAATAGAAAAAGTTGTAAAAGTAATTGTTATATTTCTAATGATTATGTTACCACATTTGAAATGTGAATGGAAGTTTTTTTTAATGAAAATGTCGTAAAATATTTTCATTTTTTTAAAAGGATGTGGTTGGAATGATGTATTAATGTATTTGAATTCAATGATTTTATTATCTAATATATGAATTATATAAGTATTTATTAGTAGATGTTTTTTCATTAATGATCTAGAAAAATATTGTTAATGGTATTGATGACTTAGAAATGTAATTTAATGAACGGGTTATGTTTGATGACTATGGAAACATAATCAACAAAAAATTCATGAGGATGGGAAAATAATATTTTGTAATAATAAAGAGATAGTGATACACGTAATATAAATTTTATTGTTTTTATAATCCAATAACTAAATAAATTTTTAGGGAAGAATTTTTTATATTGTTGTTGGTGATGCTTATTGCCTTTTAAATTTTATGGAATATATATTATAATCATTGGAATAAGAATGCATGATTGATTTAAATATGGATTTATGATCATTAATATTATTACCACGTTTCAAGAGAATAAATGATTAATGTATTAAAATTTTGGGTATGTGAAAAACAAGAGAAACATTATGATTTATGGAGGATCAATGTTATGTAAATTCTGATAAAGTTAGTTTCATTATTTCTAAATTATTAGTTTTTTTAATATTTAGGGTGGGTTACAATGTTAACCTATTATGTAATGTTTTAGGTTAAACATATGATCTGTTTTTGTTTATTAAATTATAATTTGAACATAATTGTATTTATTCATAATGAATAACTGGTTCCAAACATTTTTTATGAAATACAATTAGTGATTGAATAAACTATCATTCAATTTATGGACCACCAGATCTACTAGTGA
Organism: Viscum album; assembly: GCA_963277665.1. Classification (NCBI taxonomy): domain Eukaryota; kingdom Viridiplantae; phylum Streptophyta; class Magnoliopsida; order Santalales; family Viscaceae; genus Viscum; species Viscum album. The sequence continues at coordinate 141,781,443 of OY728133.1, read as the reverse complement.
TTTCGGGATGTTATTTTTTTCTTTCATTTCCATGTGTAATATATGATATAAAATGTGGTCAAGGTGCATCCAACGTGTTATATTTTTCATGTCTAATGGAATGAAGTAAAAAATGTATGTCTTTTGTGAAAATTAAAAAAAATTAATAAAAGAGTCATAAAATAAATTTTTTTTCCAATTTTCATTATTTTGTTGATATAATTGGCCACATAAAAGATAAATGGGTTCTCATTTTATAAAATATAGCCTTTTATGGTCACCTACATTCTTAGGATTTCTAATATGAATCACTCTGTATAATTTTTTATGCTTTAATTCCATGTCTAACTCATCACCCTCTACATATGTCCTTCTATGTGGAACCATAGTTATGAGTTACGTTGTGTAAACAATAATTTTCCAACATCCCCTTTCTAAAATAATTTTTAGTGTTAATATTTATGATGTTGTTTTCTTGAAATTTAAATTTTATTTACTAAATCATTATGGACTGAATAAAATAATGGAGAAAATAATTTTATGGGGGTAGAATTTAACACCTTATGTTTTTAGGAATTATTATTTCTAAAAAATTTACAATTTATTGGTGTGTTTCATTTAATATAAACCATGTTTAGATTTGAGTACATGAAAAATCATTTATTAAATCTGTATACAAAAAATATATTTCCCTTTATAGCTTTAGTTACACTCAATACCCAGTTTACAAAACTATAAAATACATTTAATATTATGATAAATAAAGATGTTGGTTTTATAAACTATCTAGTGATATTTCTGGTATGAAATGGATTAAATAAAATATAAAATATTTTTATTTATTTATATAATATGAATTTTTTAAAATCAATTTTATTGGAAATGAATCAAATAAATATTTGAATATATTGAAATCCACTATATGAAGAACAATATTACCCTAAATAATTTTATTTATCATAATAAATTACAAAACAACTATTAAAAAAATAATTTTAATGACAATTATTTATTATTTGTTAATTAAAATATTAAACATTTACCAAATGTGTTTTCTATACATCAAATAAAGAATAAATCCAATATTTGGCATAAAAGACCTATTTTCAGAGAAGCAATTTTATTGTAATTTAATGTATCGCTTTTTTTAATACTAAATTTGGAATATTTTTAAAAAATTTAATTTTTAAAATAAGATTCAGTTTTTAATTCTAACATTAAAATTATCTTAGATTTATATTATTGAATTTTTTAGAGAAGTTATATTTTTTGATTAATAAATAAAATTAATGAATTTTAATTGAAAAATAACTTTTCAACTACTATTTTTGTGTAGTTATATTGAATTATAATTTTATTTGAATGTATAATTGTTTAAATGTTTACATTAAATAATAAAATTTAGTACAATGGAATAAAATTTTATTATAAAATTTAATATAGATACATTTTGAACATTTGTGCATTTTCCCTTTCAATACCTACTTTTACAATACATTTGAGGGATTAATTTTAAATTAATTTCGTCCACATATATGTCTAGAATATAGAATATTCTTTTCCATATTTTGAATAAGTATAATTTATATTGTAAAATAAGTATAACAGAAAATTTACAAATTTCATTAGTGAATGCAATAAAAATTATTTAATGCGATTATGTTAACAAAAGATTACTTAGATATTAATCCTAAGACAGATGTTGTATAAATACCATAATGTTTTCAAAACCAAATTTTAAGGTCATATTTCAACCAAATTTACTGCTTTATAAAATATCTCTCATTAACTAAGAAACAATATGTCCTGGGGACCTCTCAATAATGTTATCCTTTTGGAATATACAAGATTTATACCCACCTCCTTTATAAATGCCACCACCAATACCTCTATCTTAACATATCTAATGAAGTTTAGATCATCCAACCCCTGAGCTAATAAATTTTCTCAAACATTATATTATAATCCTCACATTATTCATCAATCCATCTAGTTATGAATTTTTATTCAAACTAAATAGAGATACCTGTAGAAGTGGTGACATTCACCAATAGAAATCATTGATTTATTTCAATCTCAAGCCCAATAATATGTATTTATATAATTCATATATAAATACCAAATTATACTAAATTTACATATTTGTTTTTACATTAAGGGTAATCCCTACAATATTACACACTTTAGTTAAGTGGGATATGAAGTCATTGTTTGTGTGATTGGAGGACTACTGTCTGGAAAACCATTTTCATTCATTCGTCCATTACCACATGTAATAGTTTTTCATAATAATTTTACTTCTATTTATAAATTATTTTTTTGATGTATTTATTCTTTTAATATTATTATATATCACATACCTTCATGTATTCCATTTTATGAGAATATGATAATGTCATTCATGTGTATGAAAGACGCACACCTTATGAAGTGATGTGATTAATTAAATCACTAAACAAAATGTATTAAAAATGGATTTAAGTTAAAAATGAGATATAAAAAAATAATAATGAAATTGAAATTAATATATATTTATATTTATATTTATATTACTTTCATTATGACAATTAAATAGAAACATTAATCATGTGTGCATATTATATTCTCTCTCCATCAATTGTATATTTCATTTAATATCCTTTTTTTATAAATTAATATACATATATTCTGAATATATACTATTTTTATAAGTTTTTTAAATTCCTAAAATGAAGAAAATGATCCATGTAAGATGACCAAGACAAAAATTCAAATATTTTTTGAAAAACAAAGCCAGTACAACTTGAACCCTTGCATTAACTGAAAATTACTAATAAATAGAGAATAAATATTCATATATAAATAATATATGTTATTATATATATTATTATCTTATTTTTCTTGATTTATAATACACATATTTATTGTAATGATTTTTTTAACAATTTGTTTGATATTAGTGGCATAACGTGTGGGGATTTCTACAATAACTTTTATTTCTACACAAACATATGCTATATTCACTGCTCATTTGTTTTGTGTTGTATATATAAATACCAATTACTAGATAAATAATTTATTTAAATTAATGAACAGGATTTATAATTTTAATTGATATTATTATTTTTTGGATCTCATTATTAAAATGTATCTCATGTAGTAAGTGATTTCCATCTCACATTTTACTTGGATGAGACAATATCTATATTCAACACCTCTTTCATTGATGTGGGGGTATATAATAACAATGTGTTTATTTTATTACCCTTATAATTAATATATATTGAATTAATATATGCATTTTAGGTCATCACTTTCATTGGTTTTCATTAGATGATTTAAAAACAAGGTAAGGGGATTTTATATAAGTTTTACATTAATGAGAAACATGCCATGTTATGAACCTGTATTGTCTTATGAGGTGTATATACTTCTCCATTGACTTATAATATCATTAATATATTTATTTTCTTGATATTTTATTATTTATTTAAAATTAATTTCTTTCACTCGGCTTTTGATTCATTATTATAAGAGTTTATTGCTACAATCTCATCATTTATTCAGATTATTTATTATTATGCCTCAATTATTTAAATTTTAAAATCAATTTCTCAAGAATTATCATTATTTTAATTAACATTTTATTATTCATTATATCTTTATTTAATTATAACATGTTCCACTCTTTAATAAGTAAAACAATTTAGAAAGCCTTTTTAATAATACATTTTCTTATTTCTCTCTCTAGTTATAAATATGTTTTTTTTAAACTATGTATTATTCAAATGATTTTAATATTGTTTATATTTAATATAATTTTTAAAGAAAATTAAATTTTATATTTTTTTACAATTTTGAAATATTCTTAATTTTTGTTCTGTTTTAAATTATAATTTTAATGGTTTTTTTAATGAAAATTGTTTTCAAAAGATTTTCATAAAATAGATTTTCAAAGAAGAAAAAATATTTTTTTCAAGATGTTATATGATCATTAAAATCATTTAGATTTATAATGAAATAATTTTATGTTACCTATAACTTACTATGTTTATGATCTTATTATAACTTTCATATTCAGTATATAAATGTTTTATGTTTTGATGTAATGATTTCTATAAAATCCAATTTATCATTCATGGGTAACACCAAGAATACATTCTTATGAAACCCACTTAATTTCATGGTTAAAAAAATTACTATGAAACATATCTCATATCCAAAAGTTTTGATGTGGTTATATTTTTATGACACCAATTTAAAATCATGGTTTATGATTTGAATAAATTTTATAATATTGTGCCACACATAAATATTGGTTTTATTATGTGAATGGTTGAAAATAACTCTACCTTGAATTTAATGGGTAATGATATTTTTGATATAATCTCATAGGTAACAGATGATGTTATAACAAGAACAAAAATAATATCATACCTGGGTATTTATCCCATGAATGAAATTATATGTCTACAAGTGTTGTTAGCCGATGCATGAAAATAAAAGGGTACCTGGATTTTTATCCCTTGAATGAAAATAGGAGGGTACACTGGTTAATAACCCATGACCAAAAATTAGGTATAATACATGATATCCTAAGCCTAAAAAAATTGGGTACTGGATTTGTTACCCCAATATCAAGAACTAATGGGAACATTGTTTGTTATACCATACCCATAATCAAGAGAGTGAAATAGTTATGATCCCAAAAAAGAAAAAAGGTAACATGAGATTTTATTTCATGACTGAAAACAAGATGGTATATTATTTTTATCATATTATTGAGAAAAATATTTTTCATGGATTTTTATCCCACAAAAAAACAATGGAAGTTACATGGGTTGTCTTCCCAAAACCAAAATCAGGAGAATAAATATGATTCCAAACCATGCATGAAGTAGGTAAATAGGTTGTCTTCCAAGCCTAACATGTTATGAATTTCTATGTGGCTATCCAAAATATTATATTTTCTATTATTATGTTAATTACAAAATTTCAATTACATATTTCCATTTTATTCACTCATGACTCATATCCTTTGATTTTTTTATCATTCATGTGATATCAACATCCAATCCTTATTTTGTGGAATATGCATAAGGTCTTCCCAGTATAAGGTATAGCATTATAATTTTATGATTATTTTCTCATAAAATTATTTTCATTTTATTTTACGTACCTTCTATATTTACCCTTATTGAGCATCTGAGCTCATACTTTCTAATGATTTCATTACCGAGGTTATGAAGAATAATTTTAGGGTATTGTACTAAATGGGATGATCATTGTGGATGACATTGATGATCATTCACAAGAATAGATTATTTTTACCATGTTTTTAATGGAAATAATATATTATTCTCTCAATTTGGTGTTGGTATAATATAATGATTATTCTTAAAAAACTATGTGATATCAATATATGAGGATCATGGGTCACTATAAACATTAGATGTTATACAGTGAAATATCAATCTATTATGAAAAAGATTATAAATTGAAAATTTTATATGTATTTTGGATATTTAATGTTTATAATGTCTTATCCAATATAAAATATCAAAAAATTGTACCTGGTCCTTTACATATTTTTATTGCATGATTTTATTACGATGTGATTTTTTCTCAGGGGATTTTATATAATGTTGTATCCTATGAAATCTCGTGATAATATTTTATGGAAATGTTCATTCTTTAATACATTATGATGAATGTATTTGATTTCCAATTATTCCACATAGAGATTTCATATTTACAATCATGAGAATACAAGATTATTTTATTAATACAAATGGTAATATTATTTATAAATATACATTGGAATTATAAAAATTCATTATGAGCCATTTTTCTGTTTTAATATTTATAAATTCCAGATCCATGATATTAGACATTATATATATTTTATGGTGGTTTTCATACTAGGAGGATTTATCAAAAAATAATTTTTAATTTGGGAGGTAGTATATTCTATAATGTATGATACATTTAATCTTATGGGAATCTTATATAATGTTGTCTTCTCCATTGCAATTCTCACTCATAATGGGGTGTTTTGGAGTTGACAATTTCTCACCTAGAGTCGTGTCATAAAATATATTTTATCCTTATTTTTGTTGGATTATATATATTTTGATGCATCGTGTTTATCCACTGAGAACTCAAATCATATCCATTTTATTATTATATTTTTGACTTGTTGGTGTGGTTTTTGTAATACTTCCATAATGGGCTAACTCAGATTACTTGTTTAGTTCAATCATCTTGGTCTACTACATAACAAATTCTTGCATTTACAATAACTCCATGACTTATTTATGAGAATTAAAATTCATTCTAATAGGGATAATTGTACTATGACTCGAATAAAAATATTAGATGTTTTTATATCAACATCTTCTAAGATAAATATAATCAAATTTTTGATTGAAGTATAAGGTTCCAAAAATTTTGAGAGTTAATGATGAATAATTTTTATTCACAAATGAATTAGACACTAACGACAAATTCCACTATAAAAATGGATCATGTAATCATTATACTTAACTAGTTATTTTCATATATACTACCTCATGTTCAATACTTTATTTGTAAATATATATATTAATATTATTGATCTTTATATATTTCTTATTTTACTAAATATAAAATATTCAGATATATGTTAAATTAAATAACCATTTAAGATAATTATATATCATCTTTATGATATTTTAACTCATAGATTTTATTTTTCTAGGGATTATATGAAATTTCAATATCATATTGCATTTGGAAACATCCATGTTCCATTCGAAGCATTAATGCTGATGAAAAATTCATCACTAATTTAGCGAGAGAACTATATCATTAAAAAAATCCTCTTTTTATTTGTTAAAAATAATAAAATTATTTCAAAAACATTAATTTAACTCATTTTCATGATTATGTTTGTAATGGGATACAAACCAATGAAACATATTCAATAGTAAACAAGTAGTAACCCATTTATCATAGACCAATATTACTCTCTATGATATTTGTTGTTCTTGAACACTCCTTGTCAAAAAAATTTATATCATGGAGAAAATTTATGCTCTATTTAGAAATAATATATCCAATTTATGAAATATATATCAACTTACATTCACACATACATAATATACCATATATCTTACTTTATTGTAATGTTTGTAAAACAATCCTTAGAATCCATCGTGATCCTCATTAATTTTCAAATTTACCAATATATAATAAATAATCAAAACAAATAATGTATCAATTACCATTTAGAAATATGTATTAAATATATCCATATTTATAGCTGCTGCGTTGGAAAACCCATATTTCATAACAACAAATCAAGAATTCTCATAACATTTATAGAACACCATCCTTGGAATTTATTCCTCCCTAAACTTCAATTTATGGTAAAAACTCCTAATATAAATCATTTATTATAAATAATCTACAATAATATTACCAAACATATAATCTATAAGAGAGAATTTCTACTTTCTCTTAATATTTATGATATTCAACCCTCTATAACAAATGAAAATCATCATTGATCAGAATGTATTCTTAATAAATAAGAAGAACCCAATGGTCTTGTCTAATAATTAATTAAAAATTTATCTAGAAAATCCTACAATATATTTTTCATTTTTCGTTTTTTTCATTATCCTTTGAATTAATTGGATTTAAAATAGGCTTGGAATCATGTATTAACATAATGTTAATTTCAAAGTTGTGATCAAGAATTCCACCAAGTAAATAATTAGTAAATCAATTTATATATTATTTTCGTTGTGGTAAATTAGTAATACAGATATATTCATTTATTTTACCAACATATTCTATATATTATAAAATTAACTCTTAAATCATTTTATTAGCTTCTTGGTTGGATATAAAAGGTATACTATCATAGAATAAAACATCCATAGATATAAAATATATCATAGAATGATAAAAAAATTATAATCTATACATAAAATAATAGAAAGATTTAAAATGGGTATTTTAATATGATTTATATTTGTAACTACTCAATTGATAATAATATTATTATTTTTATAAATCAAGGATGCTTCAATATTTCAACATGAAGATTTCACAGGAATTTTTTGTCAGATAATCCTGATGTGATGTTCCAAATTTACGTATATATTTTTCAAAAAATAAAACAATGTGATGACTAGGAGTAAATTAGGGTATTTTAATAATTAAAATAAACAGTTAACCAACCTTTTAACAATTCATTTTATGGACCAACATTATCCATAATAATACAATAATATTTTCTCCCCTTTTGGTTTTGATCATAATGATTTCTACAATGAGTGAATAACATCACATATATGTTTCCATTATTTTCCAAAAAAAATCAATTTAATAATATTATAATCATATGTTCATTATTTTTCTGATTATTTTTTATGAATTCAGTATCTATATATAAAAACATTCAACATTGGATGTGATTAACTTATATTGTTGGAAATTATATCATAGTGATTTTTTTAGATCATTCTAGATAATGGGATCTTTTTTTATCAGCTCTATATTTTATTGATGACTAATTACATATTTTATAAATTAAAGATATTTATTATCTATGTTATTTATAAATACACGATCGTTTAAAAAATATATATCTTTCATCTCATAACACAAAACCATTTTATTATAATAGTTGAAATAAATGGAAGCCAATTATCGTCGATATTTTTTATAATATCAATTGAAAATCAATTAATTTACATTTATAATATCTTATAAAATTCATTGAATACCAATATAATATGGAGACTCCTTATTAATTTGTATACAATGATACTTCTTCATTTGGTCTCAATTATATGAATTTCTTTCCATTTGATGTCCTATAGACAAGGGAAATATTTATTTGGAAAAATTCTATTAAACTCCACTCATTCTTATTTATCTATCATTAAATTCCATATTGTTTATAAAAATCATCAAATATTGATCTGATTGAGTTGAAAAATAATAAATTAGATTTGTTAACTTTTGATTCTATGAATAACCTATAACCTTAAATACCATCTGAAAGTAACTAATAAATTATTAAACTATCAAAGGTTTAGATGATCCCTTGAATTATTTAGGATAGAATCTCATAATTTAATCCAGTATCATAATGTTTCTCATCGATAGATACAGTTTCAATCTCATATGTGTAGAATTTTATACGAAAACCTTTATCAAAGATTATGCAGGCATGAATTTATATACATATTAATTTCATTTATGTACTATTAGATTTGTTTATACCTTGGGATGTTTTTTGGTGAAAATTTTGAAAATGGATGGAAATGATAATGTGGAACCTTTCTTCATGGTTAATGAAAACCAGGTTCCCAACCTAAGAAACTATTCATACCTAGATATTGATTGTACGTAAGACTGGTTCACAGTTTGTTAAACTCGGTGCCATGAAATGTCAAATTATGCACCCAACAATTAATGGATTCATTGTTATTTCACGGTCATGGAAACATTTTCACCCCTGCCTAAGAACTAGTGCATGCAACTTTTAATTAACCAAAAAATGGTTTCAAAATTCCATTAACTCCTTTAACAACCCCTATAAGACCCATCCAAGGACCAACATGATTTTGGATGATTTCAGAGATTTTTAGAGGGATTGTAGGGATATACGACCTATGTTATTTAATATTAAAATCCCAAATCAAATATATGTTCCTATCCCACTAAATGGATTGCATCATGGTAGATTATATGTTATTATTCATTCTTATTTCATCCTTTTGTTTATATTTATTCAACTTTTTATTTTATATATAATTATCATAATTGAGGTCTAGATCTCGAATTGTAGATCAAGATAATAATTCATATTATATTTATGTTTTAATGTTTAATTTAGGGTTTTAGACCATATTTTTTATCTAAATCAATCATATACTCAAATATGGATATTTTTGTTGAGTGATACTCATCATTTAATCGAGGTAGGTGGTCGAATTTCCAAATCCCAAAGTCTTGATTTGATTTCATGAATGTAATTTGGGGAATTTATAATGTTATTTAGAAATTGAAATCTCTAATTGAATAAATTAATTTTTTAAATTAATCAATTTAGATAATGTTGACTTTGTAAGATTTAAGGAATGTGGAATTAAATAATTAATTGGGTAATCTAATATGAGATATTTGGAATTCAAATATGATAATTAATTTTTTGAATTATATGTTGATTATTAAGACTCCTTATTAGTAAATATTAAATATTGAAATAATTTATTAGTGTTTCTGAATTTGTTGTAGGGGATAATTAATTGTTGAATAAATTATCCCAAATAGTGAGTAGAAAAATGATTAATTATTTTTTTAATCATCAATGGAATTGAATTAATTAAAATACATAATTTGAGATGCATAGGATTAATTTTTTATATTCCTCATTTTAAGAAAGATAGAGAAAATAGGTTTTGGGTTAGCTTTGGTTCATTAATGATATTATTAGATTGAGAAATTGAATTTAAAATAGCGCTTAATATGACTTTTAGGCTAGTTATAAGATCCTATATGAGATGTAATGGGGGAATAAATGAGAAAACTGAGTTGTGAATGTATTAACACCTGTTAACCAGGAACATGGTTTAGGATAGTTGAGGGAAATAATAGAACAACAATTTTGATAGTTTGGTGAGACATAAGAAAATGAATTTTTGGGAATTTTTGTTATTTTCTTCTTACATAAATGTAGTAAGGATGTTTTAGGAGTCATAAGATGTGTGTTCATATTTTTAAAGATATTCATCAACAATGATTCCATTTTAGAGGTCAACCTGAGGATATATCTCGAGATGATTTACCATAAGTTTTCAATACAACACAAATAGTGTTAGGTGAATATGGGTTGGAGTAGTTCTAAGAGAACATCTCTCACTTCATGAAATTTATTAAAAGATACCCAAGGTGAGTAGTTATGAGAATCATGGACATGTCAAGTGACTTCCAATTTTATAACCCTCTATCATTCAATGGATAGGGTTTTCCCAAGGGAGTTGAGTTCTAGATTGAGTCCATCATGATTATTCTTTACCATCTTGAGACTCATACTGAGTGGAGGGTCATGTATGTTGGATACATGTTATCAAAATAATTGAAGTGTTAGTGGAACCTTCATATTTAGGACGGACATCTAGAGTCTATGGAGTAGAAGGACATTTAGGAGAAGTTATTTAGTAAATTTTATGTGGATATGAAAAAGAAGGGGAGAGTATTTGAGTTCATGAGGAATACTTATGTGATTTTTTTTGTGATGGACGATAATGGTTTCTTCACATATATCCATTTCATTTCTACCATATGGGAAGGAAATGAGGATACTATGGAAAATAGATTTCAGGATGGACTTAAGTGTTAAAGGGTGTCCCCTCTAAATGTCATCAGGTTGAATTGATTTTCTAAAGTTGTAAATATGAAACTTATCTTAGAGTGGAAGATGAATTAGGATTCAAGTTATTGTCACGTGGATCCACCTACTTGTTCTAGCAATAATAATACTAAAATAACAAAACATCTTTATAATAATTCATCTAATATTGCTCGAATTACGGGTTTTCAGGGGGAGGGTCATATACATAATACCTCACAAATGAGTTGTTTAGATAATATTGTATAATGTGACATGTCTAGAAACATGGCCCCGGACCACCAGTCCATGATTGAGGCAAGATAGGACATAAACATAGGTTCTATAGGTACCTATGTTAGACAGTTATTGAAGATGGATTTAGAGAGAGAAAATGAGTGTGGAGGGGATCTTCAACACCATATGTGCCTAGAATCTGAAGTTCTTCTAGAAGAAGTGGTAGAGTTAATGGGTGTGGTACTTTTCAAAAAGAACACCCACATCACTAGAGTGGTACAATTGAAGGTATGTGGATATAAACACATAGATGATGGGCTAGGATAGTTCCATGCATTGAATCCTAAACAAGTGGATATCAAGGCTAGTTCATAGACAATGATATATATTATCCTTATCACTTATACATTTATTAGTTCCTTAGTTTTTACTAGTGTATCTCACTCCTTTATATCATCAAAACATATTAATGGGTTGAGCCTCACAGTGGAGTTTATGAGTGGGAATATGATGAAAGATACAACATTGGGATTATGGTCTAAAGATATATGATGGTGTAAGGGATATTCACTCAATATTGGGGAGTATCATTTTTTGTGTGATATATATATACATTACATATAGGGATTCAATCAAATTAATGGATTGGAATTTCTCATCATGTACCAATATCAGATTGATTATTACCAAAGGAGAATGACACATACATCTACAAATGGTGAAAACTATATTCAATGTGAGGAGTAGGATATCTATGAAGGCTGAGTAGCTCTAGCTACTCAGTAACAGGGACAACTCACATCCCATGTTGCTAGATTATTTCTAGATGATTATTGTATGATGAATGATGTTTTCATACTAGTAGTAGAATAGTTTCAGGATGATTTTCTAAAAGACATCTCAAGGTAACCACCAAAGAGGGAAGTGGAATTCACTATTTATCACATACATGGGGATGATATAGTATATATTCTACCATATCAAATTACACTGATAGATCATTAATAGATATAGACATAGCTGGAGGAGTTGATGGATAAATGGTTTATCTTTCCATGTATTTTACCTTAGGCATCACCTAAGTTGTTTGAAAAGAAGGATGATTGGAGTTTGTTCTAGTTTTTCGATTACCGAAATATTACTCAAAATACAATGATGAATTGATACCCTCCTAAACATTTAAATGATATATTAGACTAGTTTTTAGGATCTTTTGTTCTCTTGAAGTTATAGATGATAACAACATATCATCAGTTGAGTGATCAGACATTTTATATACTATTTACTACATTAAGATGTTTGTACTATTGAGTCAAAAAATGTTTCCACTTTCCCATTAATAATTTCATTTGGAACACATGAATCAGACATATCGTAATCAAAAATATTTTAAATTATATATGTTATTTTAACAATCGTAATCACTCCTTTTTTGTTTTCATGTTTTATAAATACTTATCAATGTTATGTCTGTTGATTCACTTACTTTCCTTCATATTTTGTTTTAATTTTTACAAGATTATGAATTAAATAAAAAGGAGAAATGGTTACCAAATTATACACTACATCGTTATCTGGAATCAAGACCCGATAATGTATTATATTATAATTACAATTCGTAACCATATTATACACTACATCATAATATGGAATCATTACCTGATGGTGTATTGTATTATAACCAGAAATTGAAACTAGGTTATGTACCTCATCTAAAATATGCATTGTAACATCGTATCCATGGATCATAATCATGATAAGTACAATATCACAATCTCAAGTTTCATTCATCACAACCAGATTAAGTCTAGAATCATAATCATATATCTTAAACACTAAATCGTAACCGGTGTATTCATCATCCCCAGGTTTTACACTATAAATATATGTATGTATCATAACCATATTGAATATCTCGTATCATAATCATGTTATGAATCATATCCTGGTTTTATGTTTCAATCGATATGAATTGTTATCATGTTAATCCTAGAAAAAAAATTGTATAGAATTTATGAAATGCATTACACACTTATCCTAACATAAATAACAATTGTATGTATCTCATACTCAATGTTTCATTCTTTTGTACTAACATATTTCTAAATAAAATTATGTATTTGATTTGGTTATTTATCAATCAAAATGATGTCGTGAATTCTGTAATTTTTTTACCGTTGTAATTCCAGGTGTCAAAGTACCTCTGTGATTTTTGGAGAATTTTGATCTTTGAAAAAAATATGATTGTTATGACATGATGCCTATAAATAAGAGGCCATTCCAATCAGAATAAACACCCATTCTTCTATGATGTTCTAGAGAGTGATGATGTGACTTCTTTCTTGTCTGTGTGAGATCCTTGAAGAAACATGAAGTGAATAGCTTGTTCTATGTTATTGTATTCCTATATGTTCTTTGTTTCTAAATTGTGAGACAAGTAATTATGGTAACAATTGAGGGATTTTAGGGATAGTAATGAATTCTACTGATCATTGTATTGTGGGCCTTCAATTTATTGAATGGCAGAGGCACCGATTACCTTTTTAATCAAGGACATATGTGGAAGGGAATACAATTGTGCCTATCATCGTATCAAGGGCCTACCAAGGTAGTGGTAAGAAAAAACATTATCATATGTGAAAATATAACCTTTTCTTTTGGATAAAATAATTTTAATACCTTTATATTTCCACTGTTATTTGTATTATATATGGGATTGTATTGTTTCCCGTTTCTATTCACATTCTTTTCATTGTAATGGTTTCAAAACCCATTGGGCGCAGGTCACTGTAGCAGCACTGTAGCGGGTACTGTAGCAGCGGCGGTACTGTTGATCGGCGGTCACTGTAGCGGTGGCAGGGCACTGTAGCGGTGGCGATACTGTAGCGGGTACTGTAGTAGCCGGGTTACTATTCACAGAATAGGAATTTGGCCAAAAATTTGGGCCTACGGGCTATTTAGTGGGCTACAAGCCCACTGGGCCTTCGGGCTATGTAATGGGTCTCCCTCTACCTAGTTAAAAGAGGTATTTGCTTTGCTTTATTAATAAAAATGAGGTTTCGGCCCCAACCTTTAAAAAAAATTATGATTATCTTATTAAATATTGTATTTATTCTATATGATGTATGGTATAATTGTTTACTATTATATTACTCCATTGATGTTAGTATATTCAAATACTATTGTATTACATTACTAATAGAAATTCATCATTCCTTAACCATCATATCCAAGTATTGTGTTATATTCGTTGTTAATTGTATTAGTTAAAAATTCATTAAACTAATTATATTCTTATGTGCTTAAATACAATGATTTATAAATCTAAAATTTACCCTCCTCTTCTATTTTTCCATCTAATATATATATATACATCTATATTTTGATCCATCGATTGGTATCAAATAAGGTTTCCACTATTTTTAAATATTTGCATTATTTATTTAGGAAATAAAAATTGTATTTCCTTTACAAATCTTTTGTTTATAACTATATAGTACACAAATGATTAGAGTAGATAAGTATTTTTTTATCCGATGGTGGGAATGAATATTGGATCAATTTACATAGTAAATAAAACTAAACCACCTATTTTTGATAGAAATGAATATGAGTACTCGAGATATCAAATGAAAATGTTTTTTTATTAATACCGGAGTGGGCATCATTATCATGACTACTAGAGGATATTAAATTCTAGAAAAGGATGATAGTAATTTCACCAATAAAGAGAAATATGACTATCAAATGAATTACAATGTACACAATACTTCTTTCTATTCCATGATTAGGTATATATATAGTCAGATATCATCTTGTGAAACAACGAATTAATTAGGGATGAAATTGTATGTCACTATGTTTGGTACATCTAAAGTCATAGAAACATCAAGAGAAATTCTTTGAGTAGAATATCATGTGATTTTTTTCATTATAGAGAACCAATATGCAAGGTACGATAGACAATTATGACAATTGTATATATTCTATAATCTATAGGAGTGAAAGGACCCGATGATGACACACTGGTAAACAAGATTATTGATATTATGCCTAACGAGTGGGAATAAAAAAGAAAATATATCGATGATAACTAGAATGTTACTCAAATCAATATTTATGAGTTATTTTGTACTCTACTTCATCATGAGACTAGACTGAAAATAGATGATAATTTTAATAAGAATAAGAATGGTAATGGTAGTGTTGATTTTACAACTACTAAAGCTAGGATGCCTAAAATTATAACAAGATCCAAAGCTATGAATGCTATTATTATGTAGGAATCAAGTGACCGGGATCACTCAGATAATGAGTTATCCAATCATGCTCGATGGATGATCAATATTGTTATAAATAAATACTTTCAATACATATTCAAAAAGAATGATAGAAAAAAAATGATTCTGAGGTCACTTGTTATGAATGAAATAGAGAATATCATATTAGACCATATTTTCTATTATTAAAATGGAAAGACAAAAAGGATAAACATTCTAAATGAAACAATAAAAAGTATTTCAAAGTAATAAATAAAATTCAAATAAAATTATACTTAGAGTGAATGTGGTCCTGTTTCATCATATGAATCCTAAGATTACAAATCTTCTAGATAGAGACACAAAACTCATAGCAAGACTACCAATTGAAAATAATTGATACATGCATATTTACTCAATGGTCAATATCCTTCAAATGTATCTTTAAATTCAAATTACCATGATGATAAAAATTATTACTCCCCAAATTAATAATCATACTCAAAATAGGAAAACATTCCATCCTTTGAAGAAGTTTCCGGATTTTCCAAATTAAATGAGAATGAAAATTCATAACTCTTGGAAATGAATTATAAAAGAAATTCTAGAATATATATTCTAGAAAATGAATTATAACATATTTTAAAAGAACTTGATCACAAGACTATTGATTTTGAAAATACTACATAATATCTTAAGGAATTATTTTTAATAAGGATAATCTTTCAATAGACTATCGACAACTTGTTTTAAGGAACAACTTTTCTAAAGCCAAAAAAAATTACAAAACAATTTATGTTATAATTATATTTTAGTCATTTGACTGAATTATAAAATCATTCATCACATGAAACATATATCAGAATTATCTAGTGGTAATTAAAAGTTTGATTAGATGTATTCTCAAATTTATCTTTTATGGAAAACATATGTATATGGATATACACACTGAAACCCTATTTTTAACAGAAACAATTGTGATCCTGAAAGTGATCCATTTTGTATTAAATATTTATAGGGATTACATTGGGAAATATTTTATTCTCATAAAAAATCTTAATCATTATGATTTCACAAAACCCATTTTTCAAAGCAAATGAGGATTTCAAAAATTCATTAATCTAACATTTTTGTATCCTAACAAATTTGGGTTCTGAAAAAATAATTCTTTCCTTTTTTAGGAAAAAAAGATGTGTTCCAAGAACAAGAAAATTTGGTATATGGATAGTGGTTATTCTGGAAACATGACCAGAAACAAATATTTCATTGAAAATAATATTGAAATGAAAGGTGGAAGAGTGATTTTCGAAGATAATTCTACAGGAAAGATAATTGGTATATGAAAATACTGTTCTTTCAGAAATGTTTTAATTTCAAATGTTTTATTTTTGAAAGTTCTTCATTGAAGAATTATAGGCATATGTCAATTATGTGAAGAAGGTTGAGTTGTAAATTTTGGGAATGATAAAAGTTTAGTTCACAATTCGAAATATTAAATCATTGTTTCTAAATACAGACATGAGAATGTATACATAGTCAACATATAAGACCCTAGAAGTAATGAATTAAAATGATTATGTAAAAAAAAGGAAGACCAATCCATGATATGGAAAAGATTTTTAGGATACTTTATTCAAAGGAACCTCTGTAAAAACTCAATGAAAAGACTTGTTAAGGTTCTACCGGATCATGGGTATGATTCTTCAAAAGTTTGTGAGCATTGTCAATATGGAAAGAAACATAAAACTAGATTTGAATTAATTAATGTTGTTTCAACTAGTAATACATTATAATTAGTGAAAATGGATATTTTCAGACCCACACAAACTAGATGCATTGGAGGAAAATACTATGAAGTTTTATTATTTGATGACAATACAATATATACATGGGTCATTTTTCTAGAAATGAAATCTGAATCCTTTTTCTATTTAAAAACATTTAGACCCCAAGTTAAAAATTATAAAAAAAACCTACCATTGATCTATTCATTGTTATCATGGTGGAGAATTTCAAAATTATTATTTTGAAAGCTTTTTTACTAAGAAATTTTTTGCTTATAATTTTTTATCTCCATGAACCCCTCTTCCAAGTGGTGTTGTTAAAAATAAATCATATTCTTCAAGAAATAAAAAGAGCCATATTTAGTGAATACTAAATTATTATGCATTTCTGGGATGAAGATTTTTGTAAAACATGTTATACTATAAATAATGTTTTAGCTTAACATTTTCTTAATAAAACTCTTTAATAATTATTGATTAGCAGAAAACCAAAAGTTTCATACAACAGAGTGTTTGAATTCAATGTATTAATATTGTATAAAAATTAAAATTTACTTAATTTTTCTACCAAATTCTAGGAAGGAATATTTTTTGGTTATTCCACATCATATATGGCTTATAGGGTTTCCAATAAAAACTATTGTACTATTGAATAACCTGTTCTTAAAAAATTTGATGAAACTGAACCCCTCTGTTTTTAAATAATATCTACCTACATTAACTAATGTATTTTCTCTTACTGATTAACAATATACTATTGAAAAACTCTCATGATAAGAGGGATACTAAATAAAATTTCTCATAAACATTTACTCAAGAATATTTTATATCATATGCTGATGAACAAGTTTTAAAAAACACAAATCAGTTGTTTCTTAAGAATCATCCCATTTATAATACCATTGGGGATGTAAATAAATCTCTAAGGACAATAAATTATTTGATAAATGAAGTAGAACATATTTATTTTCTGACACAATTTTTATACAAAACTCCAATTGAGGCCCTAGGTAATGAATATTGGATTGAATCAATGCAAGATGAACTAAATAAATTTTAATGGAATAAAGTCAGGACTTTGGATGAGAGTTCTAATGAAACATCTATAATTTATGTGAAATGGGTTCTCAGAAACAAATGTGAAGAAAATTGATTCATAGTTATAAAAAAATCAAGACTTGTTTCAAAAGGTTATAATCAACAAGAGGGAATAGTCAATGAAGAAACCAATTCTCTGGTAGACAAACATAAATTTATTCAAATTCTATTATCCTTTACATCATAAAAAAATTTCAAAAAATTTCAAATGGATTTCAAATCACATTTTCTCGATGTTTTTGTTCATGAAAAAGATTTTGTTGATCATAATCCAGGTTTTATTGATCCAAATCATCCTGATATTGTTTATAAACATTCCAATTCATTGAATAGTCTTAAAAAATCCCCAATAGCATGGTATTATAGTCTCTCATGGGTTATTTTACAAAATAATAATGCAAAATATACTGCTGATCCAAGTATTATTATGAAAAAGGAAAACCAAAATGATTTGATTTTTGAAATCTATGTTGAAGAAATTATAAACGTATCTACTCAGCAATCTCTTGATAATTATTTTTCAAACAATATGAATACTAAGTTTGACATGAGTATGATGGGAGAGTTAACATTATTTTTAGGTTTTCAAATATAATAAAAACCAAAAATAAACTATGTATCCCAACATAATTATATCAATGACCTACTCAAAATATATGGATATGACAATACCAGAAGTATTAGATCTCCAATAAGTACATCAAATACACTTTATTTTGATGAATCTAGTAAACCATTTGATCAAAAAAACATTTAGAGGTATGATGGGAGGTATGTTATAATTAACAACTAGTTGTCCAGATTTAATGTGTTCAGTGTACATATGTGAAATATACCAATCTAATCCCAAATAATATCATTTAAAATCAGTGAAAATAAATTTTCAATACTTAATGGGATCTATGGATTTAGGAGTATTCTATTATTCTGAAATGATTTTTCTTTGAAATGTTTTTCAGATACTGACTTTGGTGGATGCTGAATGGACTGAATGATTACATCTGAAACATGTCATTTTTAGGAGGTTTTTTGGCTTCATGGTCATGCAAGAAACAACACTCAATAGAACTCTCCACTATTAAACCATAATTTGTAGCAACTGGATGTTATTTGGCTCAGGTGTTGTGGATGAAACACACAATCATTAATTATCGCATGATTTTCTCAAAAACTCAAATACTATGTGACAATACAAGTAACATTTCTCTTATTTAATACGTTGCACATCACTCACATTCAAAACACAAAGATATTGGGTATCAATTTATTAGGGATCACTCAAATAGAGAATTTATTATTAACAAATAATTTGAATGCAAGAACAACTTGTTTATTTTTAGAAACCATTATCATGTAATAGATTTGAATATGTTAAACAGAAACTAGGAATGATCACTATATATTAATCATTCACATATATATGTTGTTTAATCCATCTCCTTAAATTGAGTAACTTTCATTCAAAGGGGGAGTTTACATATTTTATAGGTTTAATTCTTTATTCTTTATGTTTGATAATTTTTATTCTACCTAATTTTTGTTTTACATTTTTACGGTTTCACATTTTGTTTTAATGATAATCTATTTTACTCATTGAGTTTTCTATTATATTTGTTTCTACGATTTTTTTTGGTTTTAATATTATTCGGTACAAAATTTAGTCCATCAAAACTGAAATATCAATGCCGATATAAGAATACCTATTTGGTATTGGGATTACATTATCAGCAGTAAAAAATAAATATTGATACTAGAATACTGAATTGGTATTGGGATTACATTATCAATACTAAAATATCAATATTGGTACTGGAATACCTATTTGGTATTGGGATTACTATATCAGGTCTGAAATATCAATATCGGTACTGGAATACCTAATCAGTATTGGGATTACAATATCGGTACTAAAAAATCAATATCGGTAATGGAATACATAATCAATATTGGAATTACCTTATTAGTACTGAAATATCAATTTCAGTGCTAGAATACCAAATCAGAATTAGCATTACCTTATCAGTACAGAAATATCAATATTGGTACTGGAATATTGTTGCAGATTATTCAATCGGTTCAAAAAATATCAGTACCAGCCTATTTGACCTTAGAGGTTTTATGTTTTTTTGTTTCATTTTTATATGAACAATATATTGAAACAAAAATGTATATCCTTTTACTCCGACATGTAATTTTTATAAAACCTAAATATGGTATTTTGAATGGTTGTTTCTCATTTATTTCTTTTAATTCCTAAACATTATTACTTTGAATTCAGTTTATTTTAATTGAATTACTCTAGAGTTCAAAATCACTCTTTTCCATAAAATATCTTTGATGTAATCCTAAACAACATTTTTAATGAAAACCAAACCAACATCATTTTATTTTGTGTTTTCTCTCAATAAATTATGATCTATAAATAGTCATCAATGATCTATTGGTTCTTACTCTATTTTTCATAATAGGAGAACATGTCACGTTTTGTAATCAGTAGATTATTTAGGGTGCGAGTTACTTGTTCATGTCCGAGTCTTCTATATATTCTCTTAAAGAAATGACTCTAATGAATTTCTCTTTAAAGACATTTTGTGTTCAAAGGTGGGTCTCCCAAGGTTTTTAGGGCTCTTTTATTTCTTCTTTGAAATGAATTATTTTTTTCAAGGATGGGAATATATTTATGTTAAAAGACCATGTTTCAATAAGTAAATTTTTTATCATGATGAAGTATTACAATTTATGAATCGTTAGAGATAGACAAGGATCTCAAAATCTCTTTTACGATGTATGATGAGAAATATTCATCCTCTTCAAAGAACTCTACTAGGTTTATAGATGTTGCATTTGAGGGAGATTAATTATATCATTCTCATAAGTTAACAAAAATCTAATAGAACCATTGATAGGTTTAAAGCTGAAGAAACACATATTGAGATTAATAATGGAAAAAGAAAAGTATTTCATTTATCAGGAGACAATTGACTCATACCCCTTTGGATTTAAGGGTTTTTGGTTCCAGGAAATATTGATAAGGAAAATATGAATGTTTCAAATGTTTTTGTTCTTGACTATTTGGTCTACTTGAGTATGTTACTCCTTAAGTGGTTTATTATCATACCAATTACGAAACTCTAATATGGTGGTATAAAATCTCTTTTTATCATGTTTCTCCCAATTATCAGTATGTTTAAGAATGACTTCATGGGTTTATGTAATATTTAAATTAATTTATATCCTAATTTATTCACAGAGCACTTAATTAGTAAATATACTATAAGAAGTATCAAATTACATTTCAATTCTTAGCTGAGAAATATTGAGAGAGATCCGGATGCTAAGAATGAAAAGGAATATATTGAAGGTGGTGTGAATCCTTCTAAGACATCCATGTCTTCTTTATAACAAATTAAAGGTTCTTAAGGCCACATATCTATAATCCCCAAAAAAATAAAATGTTTTATTTGATGATAGTGTTGCTAAGTGGAATAATAAAAATAATGAATGTAAACAAGGGGATCATCATTTTGGATTGGATCTGGAAGAAGCATTGACTTTAAAAGTTAGGTATGAAGAAACCATGAAAGAAAGAGACCAAAAGAATAAATTGAAAACATGAAAGGCTTATGTTGTTGACACTGACAATATTCTTAGAATAACCTATCAACTGAAATCTGAAATGGAATGAAAGGATCCATTTGGTAAAAATCAATCAGTGCTAATAGTGAAAGGAGAAGTAAATATTGTATTTGAATAATTGTCTACATAGTCTCTTTCTAAAGGATATGAATACGTGGAAAAAGAATATAACAATATGACCAATAGTAACATGATCATGAAGAGCATGGATAGTTGGAAATTAATGTTGATGAAAAATAAGGAACTAACAAAAGAAGTCATACTTCAGATTCCTCAAAAGAACCATCTTTTATTTATCCATATCTAGATCATCAATCCTCTAATAGATTATCTCAAAAGGATTTATTGAATATATTTATTCTGATTTTTGATAAATATGAAGAATAATAATAATTAGAAGAATATTATGAAGATTCTGATAGAAATCAGAATCAGTAATTTCAAGATATTAGTACTAGGAGTCGTTTTGGTGATCTCCCCCAATTCACTGAAGATACAGATTCTGAACGAAAAATTTCTCTTAAAATTATTTTGTACATTGATCCAGCCTTGAATAGGCTGGAGAAGCTAGTTCACATTATTCAAAAAGATGAGGCTAGATTGGATGTTTATTCTAATGCACATAATGACCGAATGGATTACATAACGGTCTTGATGGACATCTTTCTATCTTTTGAATATGAGTTCAATATTTTCAAGGAACGTGGGATGAGAAAATGAAATATCGCAATATGGTTGTGAAATGGTCTTATAATGTTGATGATAGTCTCATGAACTGTTGGGTCAATCCTAATGATTGGAAACATCAGTTAAATTTTATTAGTAACATGTATCAACAATCTTTTGCTGATTTAAATGAAAATCATGAAATCCTTAAAAGACCTAGTCCCACACAAAGAGTTTTCTCCTAAGAGATTTAGAACTTAATATAAATTTTTCAACATGAGAGTAATGAGATCGATTCACTCTTAAATTGAGTTTTTACTATTGAGAAATCCCACAAACTCATATTGGAAAATTTCAACAACCAAGAAGCATGAATTAAAGCCCAGGAATCATTTATTTGGCATTAGAAATATGGAATCCGGATACTTGAAAATATTATTTCTAAATAGGATGAGAAGCTGAAGGATAATAAATAAACTCTTGAAAATCGCATGGATGATAGAGAAGAGTTGAAGAGGTTGTTACTTTCATTGTTTAATCTATTGAAAAAACCGAAGGGACAATAATGATAGTTGAACCCTTTTTGTAATAAATTATTTCTTCATGTAAAATTTATTTTTTTGTAATCTATTTTTTTTAATTTTTATAGGAAATAAAATCATTACCATATTTTTTTTGAAGATCACAAAGGTGGATAATATTTTTGAAATACGTTTTTCTTATTTATGTCTGATTAAAGTAGAGAATTCACTAGTATAAGTGAGGTGAATACAATCCCTTGTGATTTTTTTACTCCAACAGTGTATGTAGTCATTTTCAATAGAGTTATTAAACTCAGGGGGAGATTAGTCTTTATTTTTTATTATCTTATTTATTTTTGGTTTGTTTTTTTATTTCCAAAAAGTGGGTAATTGTTGATTCGAAACATGTATCAACTTTCTCGTCAATCATTTGTTTTGGAAATCACAAATCACTCATCTCATTATCACAAATATTTTTATTTATAAATTTTGTATTAAAAATCTTTATCACTCCCTTTTCTTATTATGTATCCTTATAAATGTTATGTTTGTTTATTCTGTTATTTTGTTTCATATGATATTCCAATCGTAAATCGATTATCCATTAAATTGAATGCATAATTAATTACCAGATTCTACGCTGAATCATAATTAGTAACCATAACATAATGATGTATTTTATTATAATTAGAAGTATTAACTAGGTTAGGTACCGCATCCTAAATATGCATCATAACATCGTAACCATGTATCATAATCAAGATAAGTACAATATCGCAATCTCATGTTTCATGCATAGTAACTAGATTATGTTCTAAATTGTAAACATATATCATAATCACCAACTCGTAACTAGGTTATTCATCATCACCAGGTTTTACACAATAATTTTATCTATTTATCATATCCATTTTGAATATCATGTATCATAATCATGTTATGAATCATATCCATGTTTTAATTTTCACATGATATGAATTATTATCTTGTTAATCCTAGAAAACAAGTTATGTTTTTCATTTATGAAATTCATTACACTCCTATCATAACTTCAATACTGATTTTGTGTATCTCATACTCATTGTTTTTTTATTTTTTACTTACATAATTCTAACTAAAATAACATCACTGTGTTGGTTATTTATCAATAAAAATGATGTCATGTATTTTATTTTTTTGACGGTTGTAATTCCAAGTGTCCAAGTCCCTCTGTTTTTTTCAAAAAATTATTACCGTTGAAGAAAATATGACCATTGGGACCTAAATCCAATAAATAATAGGTCATTAAAATCAGAATACTCACCCTTACATTGATCATGTTCTAGAGAGTGATGATGTGACTTATCTCTAACTTCATGTAAAATAATTGAAGAAACAAGTAGTTAACATATTGTTTTGTGTTCTTATAAACCCATATGTTCTTTTTTTCAGATTTTTGTGATAGATAGTTGTGGTAATAATCGAGGGATTACGGGGATATGAAGACATTCTCCAGATCATCGTAACGAGGGCCTTCAATTGATTGATGGATAGAGGTGCCAATTACCTTCATAATCGATGACTTTCATAGATAAGAAGACAGTTGTTTCGATCATTATATCAAGGGCTAACCAAGGTGGGGGTAAGACATACCATTGTCCTAGATGAAAGGATACCCTTATATTTTGGAAAAAAGAATTGAAAAAAATTTACATTTCTACTACTCTTTGTATAATAAAATGATTTATATAGTTTCCATTTTCTATTCATATTCTTATCTTTGTAATTGTTTCTATAATTATTATCTTTTTAGATAATGTATTTTTTCTATACACTATATTGTAGAATCGTTTAATTTTACATTACTCCATTTATTGTACTCTATTGAAATAAAATTTTATTACATTACTAATAGTATTAAATCATTCTATATCTATTGTATTGATGTCATGTATTGTATTATTTGAGAATTGTATTTGTTTAATATTTCTTATTCAAATTTACTTCTTATGTATTTAAATACATTGTTTTTTTAAATTTACAATGCACCCCCCCTATTGTATTGTTCCATCTAATATACATATACATCAATATTATGATCCAATAAGTATGACCTATATGATTTCTTTATAATGATGTTTTGGTTTGAGTAATGTAAAGTAGTTTTAATAGATCTGGTGAATAAAATTTTTCTTTATTACATGGATTTGTTAATTATATTATTCATTGTTGAAATCACGATGTAATTCAATAATAATTACAATCATTCCCTACATCTTAACATAATCCTCAATAAAATTAGTGAGCATCATCTATACTCCAAACAATCTATATTCTAGTTCTGGATTGAACGTCTACACATATTGGAGAACATCAACACGAAGGAATGTGTGTTAGTGGAACCAGAGTTGTTTCAACCAGCTATTTCTTAAGAGTATCTGAAGAAAATACTTGATATCTGTAACATTGTATGATTAACTGAATATTATCATATATTAATCATGGTTTTTCCATTATAGCATGACCACTATCAATCTTGACCAATAACTGGGTAATGTATGAATGATCAACATCTAGTGAGCATTATTTTTATGATTTTAAGAAGAACTTGACATTAACTGCAATCTTAATCTTTCTTGAACCAAGTGGCCATTAAATGAAGTATTGTGATTATTATTTGACAAAAATTATAGTTTTGTTGATTTGGGTATAACAAGATGTTGACTACTAGGCTCAGAAGTTGAGGCCTCAAGAATGGAACTACCATATACTTGACAATAATATTTGAAATATAGTTTTATCATTTAAGGTGTTGGAAGAATTGCATGTTGTTATAAAACAATACAATGAATATGTAACACAAAATATTTAATAATATCATTAAAAAAGAGAACTAACTCCTTATAATATAATATGTGTTGTGTATTTTTAGTATTTTTATTTTGAGATAGCGGTTATTCCTGGGATAGGACACAATGTAGATAATGATTTGAGTAGGTAAACACTGACTCATATAGTTTTTTATTCTTTCTCTAAATATAAATTTATTACATTACCGGAAGAGATGGAACTTGGAGTTCATAATAGTAAAAATAATATGACTCTAGTTTTAATTTCTATGTTGTCTACACATTCTAGATCGATATGATATATGATGTATAATGATCGTATGGTTTTCCCTTATGGGAATTACTTGATGGTGGGGACTCAACACAATATTTGATCATTGATGATGATTATAACATCTTTGTTAGTAATTTGGTTGTGGTCCCTATGAGTATGTGAGATAAGATGACATGGAAATTTCATGACTCAATGTGAACGATGCATATAGGTTTGACCACAATGTACTATGAAATATAAAGTCACTTTTGGTGACCATTCATGAAGAAGAAAATAGCAATTTTCATGAAATAATAATACACCTAGTACGTGGTAAATGGAAGGATTAAATGATGAATTGTTAATCTATAGTCATTTCCCATTCTGAAAAGGATATATGGTGATATGAAAATGGATATTTTGGTGGGTTTTCCAAATACTCAATGAAAGAATAAAATATTTGGGTTATTATGGATCAAGTAGAAAATGTTCCACATTTCCATCATATATTGAAGTGTTTCTCAGTGGAATAATAAGTATATATTTATATTCAGGAGAGAGTCCATCTACAATGGGTCCCACATAAAATAGTTTCATAACGTGACTCATGATTTACTTCATGCTAATGGGATGGATTGTAGAAAGTTCTCCGTACATGTGTATTTTTTTGAACTTATTTTTACCAATAGATGAAATTATAGAGCATGCAATATTGGGTTTAAGGGATACATTGTTAGCATGTGATATTAAATTTTTTGGATCTTAGGTGAAGCACATGGATTTAGTTGATTATATATAAAGCTATTGTTATCAGGAAACTATACAGATGGAATGATATGAGGTTCTTTATGGTAGTCTATGTAGGTCAACACTATGCTGGATGGGGGTTGGTGGGTATGAGTTTTTTGGAACAAGTCTCATGTTAGAGACTTTGGAGAAGGTTTACCTAATTCATAAATTTATGGCTAAAACTCATATTAGGCATATAATGCTTGATGATATATTGAGGCAAACACTAGATTTTTTATCGGTGGATCATATGATGCTTCCAGTGTTTCCTAGGTTTGTATACCATAGGAAAAAGAGTCATGGAATGTTGGATCCCGGGTTTTTTAGTCCTTTTGAGGCTGTGGATAGAATCGGGATGATGGAATACATATGGTATCATCCAAAAAAATATCGCTCTCTTTGTGATTTTATAAATGTTTAAAAACTATGATTGTATCACCCTGACCCTTACCATGTGTTCAATGGGGATGATGTTGATCTTGACTTTGATTCCTTCTTTGAGGAGGAACTTATTTTGGGGCAGATCATAATGAAAAAGTATTGTGGGGAAATACTGCGTTGACACTTTTTATGTAATGGAAACATTGTAATTTGTTGGTAGAATCATGTGAAAGGGAATTATATATCAGAGATTATTGGGCTTATATTTTTTCCTCTGAATCTTATAGATGAATTTGAGTGCAACTCAAGAATGAGCTGTTATATGGTATGGATATTGTATAATCCAAAACATTGTACATAGTTGGATCATTCCTAAATTTAGGTATTTATTTAAATTATCTTTTTATTTGGTTTTAACATGGGGTCTTCATTGGTGAAAATTTACAAAAATGTCTGAAAAGGGGGATACACATGATTGGTTCATGGTATGTGAATATTATTCACACAACCTAGAAATCCATGAAAACCAAGACAATAAGGGTTCGCATTGATAGAAGAAGTTCTTTCAAACTATTTTTCCCAAAAATACAACACGTACAGCCAAAAAATAACAGGTACATGGATGGTGAATGGTTATAGAAATCATTAATCCATTACCTTGGAAATAGTGCACGTAATATTAATATCCCAAAACATAGTATTAAATTTCTATGAACCCTTGAAACATCCCCCATTCAATTGAAATATAGAACAACTTGATTTTTGATTATTTTAGATCATTCCATAGGGATTCCAAATCCTGATGTCTTCTATTATTCATGATTCCATGATAGAGTAGAATATTTTCTCCATTTATGGATTCTGAATCTCATCTCTATTATTTCATGCTCATCCTCCATTATTTTCTCATTTATTGAATGGAAATTAACAAATTTATTGTTAAAACTACACCATATTTATTATATGTAGATCTAGGATGGTAGATCAACATCTTGAATTAGAATATCTTGATGTCTTTAATCTTGATTTAGTGTTTTAGATCTAGTTTCTAATATACGTCATTATGATACTAAAATTTCATGATTTTTATTGGGATATCCTTTTATATAAATATAGTGTGTTGTTTAAATTACAAATCCCATAGTTATAAATTTATATCTTTCAGGAAGGTTATAAAATTTATATAGTTTTTAGTAATATAAATCCACAATTTATTTAATCAATGTGTTAAATTAATTAATTGAGATAACTAAAAAAATGTTATATTCATATATTTTTGAATTAAATAAATAATTGTGGAATGAATTTTGAGATTCGGGTACTCTGAATATGTCATTTAATTCTAGAATTATTTTTCTTATATCAAGAATTCTTAGTTTTATAAATTAATTATTTAATTTATTAATGAGTATATTTGAATTTTTAATTATGGATAACTAATTACATAATTTATCATTTTCATATAGAGTTGAGGATTAATTAATTAATTGTTGAACTAATTAATGGAGTTAGATTAATTAATTTTTGATTTATTTAATAGAATATAGTGAGAGATAATTTTGAAATTAAAAGATATTAATGTTGATTAATCATCCATGATGTGATATGTGAAATATGTCATATAAATTATTGTGTCATATATGTGTTTACGGGATATGGTCTGATTATTTTTATGCCTATAGTTAGATATATGATTTTTTGTGTATGTGTGAGAGAGAGTGATATAGTGAAAAGAACATTATACACTATTTCTAAATTATATATAATGACATATATTTCTATTTGGGAGTGTGTTTGGGGGGCATGGTCTACTATATTCCAAAACCAAGGGGTCATAGACATGTAAATCATGACACAAATTGATGGCATTAGACTATGGTTCCAATCATCCATTTTCATATGTGAAATATATTTAATAATGAAATACCATTAATATAATAAATCATTAATTGAAAATGTGGAATGGTTTAGACTCTGGCATGGTCTGAATATAGTATTGAGGTATAGGTGTCCACAATAACCCGGTGGTCAATGTAAATTAATAATGATTAATTGATAATATAACAACTATTTAAATATGCATATTAAATATTAATTTCCCCAAATTCATAAACATTTTATTGATTTGACTATATTTAATCACCATTGTGGGGTACTGAGTTGTATACATACCCTACTTGGGCTACCATATCTGTACATGAATTGACATTGTGATTTATGTATAGGTTATTGGAAAATTCACTGAGTGTGATGGCTGAGTAGGGATGGATATTTGATAGGGAACCTAACATGGTTTGGGACCCACTTGGGAGTCGAAAGTGCATTTATTTTCCATTTTCATTTTATACACATGAAACTTTTTTTAGTATGGAATTTTTTCTATTTTAGTTGGATATATTATTTCATAAAATTGTTATCTTCAAATATTGGTATTGTTTCTAAGTTAATTTCATTCCTCTGTTGTTTATTATTTCCATGGGTATTTACTTTGACCGTAGAGGGTATAGTCTCCCCATTATTGACTTATAAGATCATCATTTTATTTTTGAAGCCTTTATCATAAATGGAGGTCCACCTGAGGTCATGTGGACAACCATCTTGGGGAACTGTTGCATGGAACATAGGTCGGAATGTTACATACCACACCATCTATATCATAGGTGAAACTGATACATTACAGAAAAAATAAATCCATTTAATTATAGAAATTCAAGGATACTCATTAAGAATGATGTTTTCCCCTGTATATGTTCCTACTTCACCCTCCCAATATCATCTACATAATACAATTCTAAATTGAAAAATAATATATGATGAAACATTACAATATTCAAATTCTATATAATGTCAAATTAACTATATTGTCAAATAAATAAAGGGAATTATATATACATTATCATCACCCTAATATTATCTAAAAATTTCATTGTTAACACCTATATGGGGAAAACATTATACATTACATATTCTAGTGAAATTTCACTAGTATTTACTTTTGTACATCCCCAATTATCATTTTGTTTATAAGATTAGTGATTTTTATCGCAACTCTCATATAAAAACACTAAATATTATAATGTACACAAATATATTTATTATCCTTTTTCCATAAAACAAGCCATTAAAAAAAATGGTTTCTTTTGATAGGAAATATTGTATATTTTATTATTATTTTATTTACTTAATCCCCACCTCTAATTTGATCAAAACGTTTCATTTATAACATCTACAAAGAAACTACCTTATACAATACTTATTATAAGTACATTAAAATAAAATTCATTATCATTCATTACCAAATATAAATTATGGTTATGGTTTTAATGAGTTATGTAACAACTCTTGTATAAATACACATATATTATATTGTACACACATAAATTTAATATCAATTTCTTCCATAAAACAAAACCTTTTTAAAGAAAAAGGAATTATTTTCCTTTAATATCTTCAAAATATTCATCATAAACACATATTTTATCTTAATAAGTCAATGTATATTTTTAACAGAAATTGGGGAAAGTAAAAATTATCTCAGTTAGTAAATTGAGAAGAAATAGAGAACACATTGTTCTATGAATACATAGTAAATTTTTCCTTTTACAATATAAATATTGATCGAAAAATAAATACTTATCTACAAATGAAATCATAATATAATCAAAATTCATATAATAAAACATTTAAAAAGAAATATTATTTCAAAATAAAACTAATAATGGTTTATTTTTTCATTAAATTCTCATAATAACATTTTCACAATGATATTTATTTCACCCTGACAAACTATCATATACATTACATTAAACATAAGACCATTATATATCCTTGGGAGATCTTGTCATTTCATTTCAAAACTATATAATTGAAATATATAATATTAATATAACATGTGACATAATTTCAATAACAGAAATACAACAACTCTAATAAATTGAATAACCATACAGTCGACCTCAATACCCAATGCATTGTTGAGAAATCATGGACACGCAAATCATTAGTTTATAATGGAAAAACCCATCCCATGATTATTTTAGTGAAATTTTTCCCTTTAATTTTTTTATAGAGTTTTAAATGTTTTTTAGGATCTTGGGTATGAGATGTCATGTAATTAGGATTTCCGGTGTGCCATTAATAAATTTTTTGATAGTTTTAAATATATTTTATATCATGCCCACACAGTTTCTGAATATAAATATGATAATTATTAAATTGAATCTTCGATATAATATATAATATCATTTTTTATTTTGTAATGTGATTTTTATCCTAAGAATGAACTATAACTAATCATCTCATGGCGTTCAAATATCCCAATTGTATGAGGGTGAATTCGGTTAAAATAAATAATTAAATTTACTTTTTTTTATAAATCAACAAAATAATGTTTTATATGTTTATATATTACTATGGAAGGAGAACCATGGTAATCCTGCTAACCATGATATCCCTTTAAAATAACATCCCCTGATTTTATTAGAAAATATGGTTCAAATGATGATGAACCACTGGATCTAAGTAGATCGACACACAACAAACCCAATTACATCTATCATTTGATTTAAAGAATGTTCTTAGATGATGAATGATCCAAATCAAGGATGGACGTATCAATTGAAGGATTATTCCAATATTGATTAAATATATGGATGTTTATTAGTCCCTTCATTTATCTACATTATGATTAAGCCTTTTTGTGTTTCCACTTTTCAATTTCCCTTATTTAATTTGATTACTTTCTGTTTTCCATATTTCTATCAAACCTCAAATCCAAATTAATATTATTTTCTAATAAATGATTGGAAAAGGGGTTCTCAACCTTATTCGTGTTATTTAACATCACCAATTATTTTCATTCAAAATTATTGGAGAATAGGGCCATATTATGACAGATCTAATTAATATTGAGCCCAATCGGACACACGGATTTGCATCAGATTCATGTGAGACATATAAATAGTGATTTAGGGAATAATCAAGATGTGTTTTCGAATATCATTGGTGAATATTGTTTATTTTTTATCATAAAATTAATATAGAATGATAGGAGAAACGTGGGGCTTGAAATGCTTTAACATATCTCAAACGGTACCAATTTCTGGCCACCAGATAGACAAAAAGTCAAACAATGTTCTCAAACTATGATTTTTGGTTAAAACAAGTTAAGACTGAAATTTGTGAATCCATATAACAATGAATTATTATAGATCTAGATTTCAAGAAAATTTATGACTACATACCATGTAAACTGACTAACATACAATGCATTGAGTCATGAGTGGGGTGGAAAGGTTTTCAGGAGATTTTATGCATCACACATAATGTGGGACCCCCACTTGAAATGTGACCTTTTGAAAGTGACTCGACAAGTAATATCATAGTACATGAAAATTGGAATCACTAAGGATACCCCATGTACTAATATAAATGGACATGGGATGCGTATAAAGACAGAACCACTGAGCACGAGTTAGACCCTGAGTAGGTCAGTAATGTTGTGTATACCATATACCTATCATATAGAAAAAATGGGATGTTATCCATTTACTAATAAGGTCGTTCATAGTTAATGTAAATTTAACACATACTATATGGGTCCCCATAAATGTCGTGTACCCCTTATTTACATATGTGGAGGCATCAATATCCCATATCTCCTTCATTTGTCATTGATTTTTTACAGAAAGTAGCTTATCCTATGTGTTTTTTCACATTCAATTTAATAAAACCTAAATGTTGATTTTGGTATATGAAAGAATATTTTCTTAAAATGGCCCATTTTTAAGCGATTATATATGAAGATGGTTATTAATATGGCTCAAAAGGTGATTTAGTGTGGCAACCTCTAGCAATACTAGTTATTTTTCCTCTTTATATCTATAGAGTGACATCATCTTAAGGGGCTAGTAATGGGTCCTATAATTATTCATTGGGTTTCTCCCTCCTACTTGGATAGTGCACTGGACCTCTACTAATCCTTTGTGTGAGACCCTCCTATAGGACATGGAAAATATCTTATACTACAAGAGTGGAACCCTATAGTAGGGGTTGGGCATTGGTTCTCTATATCTATTGATGTTGTGACATCCAACTTTATTAGGTCATGGTTAATCGAATTTTAGAATGTAACCCTCTTGTAGGGCTTGGAATGGGTCCTCTATAGACTAATAGTGTATCACCCACCATCTAAGGTGTTTATGGGTATTCTATTAAATATTTATTGGAAACATCATGCAGAGTCATAACAAGTGTCCTTGAAAATAGAATTGTTGGAATCATGATGGGATATAGCAAGGTTCCACTATATTTCAACTCAGAGGAACCATCTTTTTGTTCCATGGAATGGTTCCTCTACCTATATAGTTTGGTACCATGATTGTGTGGTGTGGTTCAAAGGTGTGGATGGACATGTATGTTTCTACCAGGAAGACATGTAATATGTTGGGAATTTTTAATGGACTCTTCGAACTGATAGAATTATATTCATGAAATAGGATTTTATCTTGATATCCCAATATATAATGACCATAACTAAACTATGGTTGGGGAAATTGCTACCCCAATCCCACCTATATTGGATAGGGGTGGATATAAGAACTAAAAATAATAATCTAAATGTGAGGTTATTAACTACTCGACTCATACATAATTTCCTTACAATATCAATGAATAATTAAAAAGAATGATAATAAAAAGATTAAAAATATTGAATGTAAACAAAGAATGAATTGAATGTATGGTGTACAAGAGTAAGAATACCGAAATTGAAAATTACAGTGAAAAAGAACATGCCCAACATAAAGATGTCCCAACCTAATAAAATTGGAATGTAAAACATTGAGATATCTCATGTCCATATATCAAATATATGATCACCATATTATATCCAAACCACTGTGTATCCCTTTGCTCTTATGATTTCACCATCAACATGTCTTTATTCTATATATGACACAACACATGTGGGAAAATCTCATTCCTGGGTGAGTATAGACATACCAAATAAGAAGCCTTTAATGTTGAAAGGTGGACCAGTTAGAGGAAAAATTGTATGTTTAAGAAATTAAATAGTCTATATTGAACATATAATCCTATAGAAATATTATAACATCTTATAACCACTTGGTATGGATACATATTCTGGGTCTAATACATGTCTCATCTCTTCCACTAATAGTAAGAGAGTTATAAAATACAAAAACCATGATATATATGTATATGATATATATATATATATATATTTTCTAGGTAAAATAATCCAAAATCAGAGAGAAATGAGATCTCTATATCATAACTTGTCCAATTAAAAGGGTCATTAATAGTCCCAAAAGGTCTTTTGATGATGCACAACATTATGCAGGTCTACCCAGATATAATGAGGTAGGGGCCCATTACTCATCACAGTGACTCATAACTGAGTGGGGACAATCTAAAGGAGATAAATTAAAACCTATAACATCATAATGGTTACACTAAATATGTATTAGTAGAGGACCCACTCACTGATGCATCAGGGATTTTCATATTATAGTTCGAGGACTCATGCCTGAGGAAATAAGGGGATTTCACTCAATCATCATATGGAATCGCACACTATCTAATAGGGGTTAGACTAGGTAGGTAGAAGTCCAATTCCCAAGATGATGTGGGGTTCCACTCTATATTTCTAGGTTGATAACCCTAATTTGGTAGGGGGTCCACTCTGGTTTTGTGAGCATCCAAGCCCTATCTAATAAGGGGTTCCATTTAGTTAGTAAAGGACACGCTCCATGGATGAAGGGGGTTCCACTCTATAGGTTGAGGACACACATCCTAGTCATATAGGGGGGTTTCACTATAATTACATTGGGACACAGACCCTATCTAATAGGGAGATACACTTAGTAATTTGAGTACATTCTCTTAATATGATGGTAGATAAACTATATAGAGAACTGGTTGTCCTTTTCATAATCAATTCCTTTATCAGGATCCACCTAAATAATATTCAATCCCATAATGTTAGACATATTATCCTAGATTCCTCAATAGAGGAAACCATAAAATTGTACCTGGAAAATCATTGAGTATATGATGCTCTATTTTTAAAATCTATTTCCAAATGATGGTGATATGAGGGTTTTAGGATTATTCAATTAGAACCATGTAGTACACTACATGGGGGGGATCCCACATGGTATGAAGTCCGTCTATGTGACTCAGATATGTCTCTATAGGTAAAGGACTCATAAACCCATGTGTCCATATACAACATGTGGATTGTCAACATGGTGTGTCTCATCCACTTATTGTCCTTCCTGTTCCATTTGGGTGTTTTTGTGTACCCATATTATATTCTTTTACTATGGTAAATGGTGTGAATACAAATTCTCAGTCCTATGTACTCCAAGATTACATTTTAAGTCATCCTGCACAATTTTACAAAACTTTTGTGGGTCCTAGAAGGTGTGTGTTTCTTATAAATACATGAAACACTATCCAAATATGGATAAAGGATACATGTTGTGTATTCATTGTAAAATTTGAAATCCTGTCATGTTTTCACTATAAATCAGATATACAATTTGGTATCTAGATCAGGTTTTCCCACATTCAGATCTAGTAGTTACTTTACATGAAATTAGTGTATCTTCACTTCAGTTAGTGCTTTTTCTCATCTAATGGTTAGAAATTTGGATCATGTTCCTATATAGGAAGCTCACAAATACCATTGTTATCCCACATATATATCCTCACAGCTATTTATATTGGTTCATAATGTAATAAATTTCAACACCCATTAAACAACAATTCATTCCCAAATCCATCCATATTCATATATTATTTTTTTTGATCGTGAAATATTTATGAATATGGGCCCTTAATCGATCTTGGTCGTGCCCAACTATGTTGAATAATGACCTCATGGTCCCATGATGACTAATTCGAATCAATTTTGTGATGAAGACATTAAAAATATTTATCAATCATTTCCAACTGTTCATGGAAAACTATTTGTATCTAGTTTATCCAGGTTTATAAATAAGTTGTCTAATAATTTAAACCAGTACATATGTGGATGCCATGGTACATAAATTGTTGTATATCACTGTAGTAATGATTAAACTCAATAAATTTAGTAAATAAGGAAGAAATACATTAATTGATAATTTCAACCTTGATTATTGATCATTTTATATTCAATAACATTCCCTCAAATTATTGATATGAGTTTTCTTATCTTTCATTCTTTGATCCTCTCAGATTTAGAAATTATTCATCGTTGAATGTGATTCTCCAATGGAATGAGAAGAATGATTTATATTCTCCGAGTGTTTATTTAGATAAACCTAAAAAAATTCCAATGCATCATACATATATATGTAATACATTAAAATAGCTTAATTAATCCACAAAAATCACCACAAATGGAGGATTTTTCTAAAGGCCCTTTTCTTTCATATTTTAGGTCACACATAGGGTAATCATCAAGTTATTTACTTATCTATGTTATCAAATTTATAATTTGAGTTTCCTTTTATGAGTTTTCAAATTTTTCATAAAAATATATGCATACATAAAAAAATTCATTTCATTTTTTATATTTTTAATTCTATACACACATTAAATCGAAATCACCCACCATCTCAGTGTCTACCTCTGAATAAATATGTAGAAATATTTCATATTCCTATAAGAAAATATCAAGGTATGTACATTATTTTTTCCTTCAATAATTTCATCCCATGATTTAAAATATATATATATATATTATAAAGCTAAACCATCATTTGGTTATCCCACTCATAGGATATATCATTCATATTCTCTTTCCTCCACAACATGTGAACCAAGGGGATGGTCCATTAAAATAGGGTCCTCCCTTATTGATCCTCAATTACTAATAGGGACTCCATGTAGGTGGATCAATAAATGATTTCTATATTTACCGTGATAGTGATTTTTTATGGGTCATCCAGGTATCTCCTCATATACAACACATAGAAAATGAATTCTAACCACTCCAACTATCAGGGTACAGAATGGTGGTAAAAAACCTCTCCACCATCTGAAAATTCCTAAATTCTATATTTAATATTAGGGACAATGAACATATAAAACCACAATATTTTATGGTATGTATCTTCTTAAATAATTCCAATTTATTCCAAAGATTATGTTGTATGAACCACTGAGCTTAAAAGAACCATTAGATAATATCAGGAATAATGCAATATTAATTTGACCACTAAGAATAAAAATGGGACTGTTAGAATAATAACCTCTTATAATGAAGTATTAATAAAATTTAGGTATCTTATTAATGGATATATGATATATTTATATAAAAGAATAAATAAATAAATAAATTAAAAAAGATAAAATTTGTGCTGCTATTTTTGTGAAACAGAAAAGCTTATTTTATATATATCAATTGATATGATAATTTAAAAAGAATTTTAGTTTCATAAAATATATTATAAAATAATATATTTTGTATAAATTTTGAATGATAATTTAATGTGACCTTAAATAATTTCTTGAAGTGTAATAAAATTGGTTTATAATTTCAAATCAATAATTTTTTTATATATGAGGATATGAATTAAAACTTAAATTTCACTCATTTAAAAAAAATATTTGGATAAAATCAAGTATATTTTTATCTCTACAAATTTAAAAATGGTTAGTGTGATTTTATTTATTTTCCCGTAAAAATTCACTTTTTGTTGAATAGGTATATGTGGTAATTTTTTGTACTAGCTAAATACAATAAATATTGATTCTTGAATTTTGTAAAAACTATTCTTTTAAACACTCATTCACTAGATACTATACAGGGCCACAATAATCTTCACTATTTATAGCCATTAGATTAAAAATAAACTAATTATCAAAATAATCAAGATACACCTCTCTCTTCTGCTATAATTACCTCACATCACCACATATTTTCCTCACACATTCTATTTTATGGTTATTTCTTATATTCATCCAAATAGCTCTTCCAACCAACTTTATCACATCCTAGTCTTGTTTTTTTAATAAATTTCCAATCTCATGTGTCTTAATGAGGTTCTCATGGAGATAGTATACAAGGGTAAAAATCCTATTACGTTCGATTTAAATTTCATTTAATTTATTTTATATTCTCATCATATCCATACCTCCATAATCCAAACAAGAATTTTTACTCCAATATCTTATATATACAGTAATTTTTTTGCTTATAATGGAATATCCATAATTGATCCCTTTTCCCTCTACCATTTATTCAGAAAATTAATACAATGTTAGTGATGTTTCCATTTACCATCATTATAGATGACGTTTTATCATTTTCCCTTATTACATTCATAAGTGTTCATAAAAACATTATTATTTTTAAGTCAAATTTTCTTATAAATATTATATGTTAGGTAAAGTTTTCTAACCAATATAAAAAAATGATGTTAAATAAATTGACATATGTTTTTTATGCTGGTAAATAATATAAAAATATGTTAAATCATTTTCATTAACATTTTATCTAATGAATGATAATCATTCCATACAACAAAATGATATATAAAATCATTTTATATTAGTTGTGTTTATTAATGAAAACTATTTTTAATTTCTGAATATTAATTACATTTATGTGAACATCTATACTTTTATACAAGTGAACTGATCATGAATACTATGAAAACGACACCCCTCGAATGAAAAAACAGAATATTATAACTCATCAAAAAGTTCATACATTAACATAATAAAATTATAATATGGAAGTTTCATCAATAAATGATTTTATGTAATTTAATTAATAAATATAATTTTACTATCATGGAAAATTAGTGACAATTGTATAACCCTTTCAATCATAAGTTAGAATATTTCTAAACTCAATTTTTAATCATTGTGGTATACATATAATTTATTGATTATATTTTTCTGATATTATGTTTGGAATCCACTGTTTATTAACTTATGTTGTATTCTAACATCATTATTTTTTTCATATCCTATTGTTACACAAAATCACCTCATTTATTAATTCTCACCACAATGATACCAACATTGTAGGGGGTTTCTCATCTTAACTATTTTCTTTGAGATATGCCTTACTCACAAATTATTTAATTTTGTTTTATATATGTATACCACAGATTTTACTTCTTATCATCAATAATTGAGTATATAATTTAATATCAATTTTTATTTCATAATGGATTAACATTTTTATTATCTTTTTACCAATGTTAAATATGAATTTTACATTGAATTTTGTTTTAATTAGGGAAAAATTGATAAATTTTATCCTCTACTCAATTGGATATTATGATAAGGAAAATTTCTCATAAATTAATTCTATTGAAGAATAATTTTGTTAATTATAGTTATGGTTTGAGACTAAAATTATATATCCCATTGACACATCGATATGTCTCATGAGAAAAAACAATTTTTAGCCAAACATTCATGTTAGTTCCTTGAAGATTCAGAAATGGTTATTCCATCATATATTAACCATATTGTGAATTATCGTGATGATATTTATTAATATTATAGATACATGATTTCTAATAATTAATAAATTTCCACATTCATTGTTAAATTTCTATTATCCATGGGATTTTCACAACATCCATTTCTATGGATGCATTTTTATTCTCTTTTTTTGATTAAATTCAATGTGTTTTTTGTTATTTCCATTTACATTTCAATTTTGATTATTCTTTATTTGTTATTTTTCAATTATTATTGAATCATTTTTATGATGTATATAACCATTACCGAGCATTAAGGGTTACTGTTGTTTTTTTCATTTCCTAGTTTATATTTTGGAAATCATTGTATAAGTGTCAACGACTCAGTTCATTTCACTTTTTTGTGCTCTATGTTTAATTACCAACTTAATAAATGAACCATGAATTTATATTATTCTTCTAGGATAAGAATAATTTTTACTATTATTGATGGTATCACTTGTATCTATTCAATTGTTACAAAAAAACTAACTCATTGATACTTAGGTAAAAGTTATTATAGTTTGTATAATAGAAAATTAAGAAAAAACATTGGAAATGAAATGTTAATTAAACAAAAGATTTATAATAATTGTATGTTGTGATTTTTTGTCTCAATTATAGTTATTATAATGATATTACATAGTGTATTCCATTCTTCAGTGATTTCACATAACATAAGATATGGAATCAATACCCACAGATAATTTTTTGATTTATCCACTGAGGATGTCAACATAGTCAGTGTTCGAGATTAGAAAATCATGACCATATTAGGAAAATATACTCAAGGTATTAAGAATAATTAAACTAAATTTATGTTTTATCCATTCATGTGGAATAGACCATAATCATTTAGTAGGGATGCTAATGATGTGTTATCTGAGTAATGGATCACATCCCATGAAATGATATTTCTAGAAATGGGAGGTGATAAAAGTGAAAGCGTAGTGTGGGATGTATTTTTCATCAAGGGTGGTGATGCTTAATCATGTTCATTAATCTAGAAACATAACGTGGAATATGAAATACAAGACATGGAATAGTATGATTTTATGGAAACATTATTTGAAAATTATTTCCCTCAGGAGAAATGAACTTAAATGAAGAGAAAATACCGACACATAATGAAAAAGGATAAATATGGTGTTTCATAATATGAGGCTACCGTCACAAGAATATCTATATAATATTTATATTATATAAATTATTCATAAATCAATTTTGATGATTTAATTAATGTTCTTGATACATGACTCATTAGGTCACTGGAATCTTAATCATTTCTACCATATGTTGAAATTGTATATGGTACAAGAAATTTGAATGTAAATTAGATAATCATATTTTATTAGATAATTTAATAAACGAATATATATTATATTAACCATGTAAAAGTTTAATCATCAAATATGAATAGGGGAATGTATAAATACCCATTATGTATAAATTATGGATGGAATGATCCTGTGAAATGGTTGAATGTCATTAATGTTCATCATAAGTGCAGAGAAAATAGATATATAACAAATGAATTTATGGGGAAGAAATGAATAAATTATGTTTAATTATTAAAATTTAATTTAAAGGGTAATGATTCAAATAAATTCCCCATAAATCAAGGGATTCTACCATACAATCTTCCAAGGGTAAATTTCAAAGAATAAATGATTTCCAAAACTAAATTATATGTTCCCAATAACATATTGGTTTTCACATTAATAATATATTAATATTTATCCAATGGTTTATTTTATATTGAATCATCTCAATCATTAATATCTATGAAATTTTCAAAATAAAAAATGGAATTTTTAATATATTTTTTAGTTAAAACACCCAAGGAAAGATTCATTGCAATGAAAATTCAATGGTTGGTCTCCATCCTTACATATAATAGGGATTTAAATTCCAAATTTATCAACACACGTATGGTTAAACTTAATTCAATTCATTGTATGTACATTATTTAAATATATTATTTGAATATTTATTTCATGAAGAAGTGATTTTTTATTTTTTGGGAAAATTTGGAAGCCCCTATCTTCATATAAGAAACATCATCATCTGATTCTTATCTAGATACACCCCCTAATATTTACTAAATCAAATTAATAGGGTGGAAGAGAAAAAAACATATATAGAGGTGGAGTACAATTTACAAATTGAACATGTACCAATTTTATGTGAATGCATTTTATATTTATCGTGTAATTATCTTGACACACACTAACTATAATGTTGATATTACTATTGATTTAATCCCGGATGTGGGATAATTATCAAAGAATCATTAAAGGTTGAAAAATGAAATTGATGGGAATGAATAAAAAATTATAGGTTTTGTGTAATAAGGTATTTATTCACCCCCAAAGATTCTC
The DNA here is from genome assembly GCA_963277665.1 of Viscum album. Classification (NCBI taxonomy): domain Eukaryota; kingdom Viridiplantae; phylum Streptophyta; class Magnoliopsida; order Santalales; family Viscaceae; genus Viscum; species Viscum album. Next base: position 141,738,769 of record OY728133.1, on the reverse strand, counting down.
TATTGGGATCCCAGGTTCTATTTGTGAATAACAATGATGGATCCTTATGTCTAGACATTGACTATTGATATATCAATGTAATAAAAAATGAACAAGTATACTCTTTCTCTCATTGATGATTTATTTTATCAACATCATTGAGAACAATAATTTTCAATGATTTGCATTCATTCGATGTGTCACCATCTATGGTTAAATAAGGAATTGATTTCTATGATATGTTATTGTAAAGGTTATGGGTAACACACGTTTATAGTAATTCTATTTTGATTAACTAATTAATCCTATGTTTTAATTTATTTTATGAATATATTATACATGGAATATCTTAATTAATTTTTTTAGTATTCATTTATGATACTATGGAGTATTTAAAAAAATATTAACACAAGGAGAATCAATTTCAGATCATTCATTATACTTTTAGAATGAATGAATTGTACGATAAATTTTCCATGTTTGAATGATAGTTTCATGATATTTATTTTCATTGAAATATTTTCTATAGGGATATAATATCCATTGATATTGTAAAGATAAATTAAACTCATGAATGTAATACAACAATTCACATAAATGAGGTACATAATATCATTTATTTAGTAGGTTACTAAAGAAAATTTTATTCAGAATTTTGGGTAATTGGCTAACCTATTACCAATGATCAATTGTAATGGGGATAAGTTCTTGTGGACTAAGGATTGTGGATAATTTTGTTATGATTTGAAGATAATATTATCCAACATAATAATTTTCTGTCTACCAAAATGAAATGATATTTTTTTGCTAAGTAGTGATTCTTCGAAGAAGGTATTAATATTTTTCCTTAAAAAAATTATAATGATAATGTGTGTGAATCAAGGTCCTTGGTGATTCGAGATAAAAATTATCCAACTCAAGATATAGAGTTATAATTCATAAGATTATCTATAACGATATACTGCCACTATATATATTTTGAAGTGTTTGAAATATATATAGTTCCCAAGAGATTGAAATACATATTTACACAAGAAAACAAAATGTGAGTAAATGATTATAAATATAGTTACTTAATTATTATGATTGATCAATACAATACAACACAAGGAAAGAAAATATGGTTGCCTCATCGTTGGGTATACAAGATCATGGATTTCTATCCTATTTGAGGATTTATAGGGATCCAATGTTCATTGATTTAGTGAATATAGATATTGGAATTTTTATGATAGAATAAACATTACTCTTATTTCAAATTATTTCAAAACTATATTTACTAGAGTAGATTAGGTGTTCACAATTTTATGAAGGGAATTTTAAAAATTACATTGAATCTATTAAATATGGGATATTGGATGACTATGTGTATGAGGATGGAATTTGGAAACTATTGAAGAGGTTATGTGTTACATAAAGAATTATGAGAAAAATGAGAACTATTATATAATACTCATAGCTGAAATTTTTTTATACACTATGTTAGCACCAAAATTTATAAAGATCATAAGGAATGATTTTTTTGGTTTAATATGAAGTGTAAAATATAAAACTATGTGACAATATGTTTAATTATTCATCAAATGTAAGACTAGATAATTCTTCACAGTGGAGTCATGCAAACACTAGAAATTACTCTGGGGAAGTGGGGTGTCATTATTTTGGACTTATTCACTAGATTACTAAATAAAAATAGAAATAATGATATGATATGTGTAATTTTTTATCAACTTACAATGTAAGCACATTTTCACTTTATAATAGAACATTTAACTATTTAACACCTAACAAAAATCTATATAAATGATGATTTATGAATAAATGTTTAACATTTATTGATTGTTTTTAACTGATATCCATGTTTTATATGAAAATAATATAAGATCATAAATAAATATTTAGATATTAAGATTCATTTGAGTATTTTCTTGTTATCCTAAAACCAAAGGATGGTATAAAAGGACTATTAACAAATTTCAAGACATGTTGAAATCACTCCGAGTTAAATTTCTAGGTATGTGGGATATATAAAAATCTGATAAATTATTCCAATAATAATATTATCACATAAATAACTTATTTTAAAGTTAAATTTCATGTAATTTCTATTAATTCTTTGTTTTATGTGTTTCCTATACATTTTTGGAGGAAAGGGTGAGTTTTCACGATCTGGGCCAAATCGAAAGCCCATTTCCAAATTTAAAAACCGATTTTGATTATTCTATAACAATTTCATTTTTAAATATATTTCACCCATTCCACTTCCAAAATATCCTCCACTGACTTTTTAACACCAAAAATGCAATTTTGACCCCTTAGGAATCCATAACAATGGGGTATACAGGTTTTTATTTAAGAATTGGGCCTACCCAAAAGCCCATTTTCCAGTTTTAAATTGGTTTTTTAATTTTTTTAATATCATATTGATTATAATGATGTTTTCCATTATTCCACCTCCCTTTTTACCATATGATGCTTAGGAGATCTCCCATTGCATTTCACCCCTCCATGGCGCTCTTTGAATTCTCGAATTAGGGCAGAACAGCATAGGGTGTCTCAAATCATCCATATTGACGAGGTAATTTCATCCCTTATTACCTCTCACAATTCTTACTCTATTCCCACCATTCTAGTTCTAAAATGACCTCCTAAATCTTGTTCTAACAACCCCTGAATTTTGGTTGTTTTAAATTTCATCTACTGTTGTTTTGGAGTGATTACTTCAGCATACTTCAAGTAAGTGAGTCCATTTCTTTTCTATTTCAAATTTCTTAGGGTTTCATTTGTTATTATTATAGTTTATTACCTCTTCCATGAATTCCCAAATTACCAGGGGGTAGGGTTTTGAACCTAAGGTTTAACCTTGGTTTTTCATTTCCAATTCATGTGGTTTTAGGTTTGATCTTGGTCCCTCTTACTGCAGCGGTTGTGCGATTTGATTTTTGCACAATGGATTCATGGTTTTAACTAATTTGGTAAGTGATTCCGTATGTATGAAATCTATGTGAATTGACATGATGTTTTTATGAAATTTTCATGTTCATTAAATTTTATGTTTTCAGCAAAAAAATAGTTGTAGTTCTTTTTGTAATGAAAATGAATTTTTAATGCCAATTTTAGGTGAAATTGGGGGTTTTTCATGGAAGTCTCTTGTTGGTTCTTTTGGGGCTTCCCTATCACTAATAAGTTTATTATATTGGGATTTACTAGGGCTTCAAATACTATTTTGAATGTTTATCACTTTTTTTGCTGCGAAAGTTGGTTTTAATGGTGTTGTGGAACTTCTGAATTTTAAGTGTAATGTTTGGTTAAAAATGAATGTTTTACAAAGATTACATTTATTGGATCACATGGGGATTCCTAAAATTGATTTTTTGGTTTAATTAAAATGTATAAGGCAGCATTTTCTGTTTTAATAACTTATAGGTGGGAATATAGTGTGAAAAGTGGGGTTTTCATGGAGTGTTGGGTGAAAAACAATGCAGGTTTTAGAGAAATTGTTTTATGGAAAATAAAAGTGTTTCTTGTGTGTTTTAAATGGTATAAAAGGTGTATAGCTACTGTTTTTTTGGTAAGTGACCTGTATGGGTGTTTTTATCTGAAAATGGATTCATGTGGCATTCTGAATTTGTTTGAGCATAAAGGGGGAAGCCCGAGTACCTGGGTGGGGCGGATGTGTACAAGTACGGCCTGTGGACCAAATGGGTTTTCCCCTATTTCTCCTAGAATTTGGATAACAACAACACTAAATAAACTATGTGGATGATTATTGGGGACCACTAGTTTATGGGTATGTTCCCTACTAGTGGGTCGTGCACGAGAATAGATTTTACAATGGTTACTTTACACCGTGGTATGAGGTACATGGGGCCCGAGACTATGTAGTGCCTAGGGGTGTTCCCGATATTGTTTCTCATTATGTTTGTGATATTTTTCATTTTATTTGGGTGTTTTTTGCAGTAATTTATATTAGCTAACATGAATATTTAAATGTGTGAACATTTTTAATATTTTATCTTGAAAACAAATTTCAATAGAATGTTTCATTTCTTGGATCTTAGTACTGTCCTTCATTGCGTATTAAAACTTCTTTCTTTCTCACTTTGTATTGCATAGTCTTTGGAATAATTGTGTGGTATCCTATTGGTATTAGGATCACACACTACATAAACCCCTTGGGTGTAAGTATACTTGGTTATGTTTGACTCTGGTAAAGGAACGACCAAGGGTGATGGTGGTTCAGGGTGTTTGTCCCCATCGTTGGGGCGGAGTTGTGGAGACGGCTTACGAGTGATGACACCCTTATCATGTGGAGTCCTTGTGGATTTCTTTCTGTTGTCATTATTTGTATTTGTACAACTTTTAGTGTGTGTAAACAAATTAATTCAGATCATGTTTTGTTAAGAAATGTTTAGCATGAAATTTTCAAATTCATATCATTGATTGTTTTTTTTATGTTTTATGCTTTCATACGTGGGTAAATAATTCCCAACCCAAATTTATTTGATACCTGGGCACTTGTTCCATCCCGTGGTGATAGGGAACGCCCATAGGGCCTTGGAACGGGCTTGGTTTGGTGCCAATAATAATAGTGACCGGATATGGTTTGTGACAAAATGGTATCAGTGGAGGATAATGTTTTTGGGTTATATTTCTATTTCAGGATGAGTCGGGATAGACATGAGATTGGATTTTCGGGGCTTGGTGTTTTTGTTGTGAGTAGGGTGCCTGGCCCGCACCTCTCCTGGTAGACCTTGAGTCACCAGGGGATGTTGTAATTTATGGATTGCCTTTACTTCCAAGTGAGACTTGTGGGTTGTAGACCACATGTGGACATCAGGAGGATATGGGGTAGTTGTTTATTTTATTACTAAAATATTTGTAGGCTATTTATATTTGACGTATTTGACTACAATTTTCATAATTGTCGTATTGACTATTTTTTTGTGACTACTGGATTTTGTAGAAACATGCATCCCCTGAAATCTCCCACGCACCCACAGGAGGAAGCTAAAGAGAGTTATCCCATGCTGATTGATCAGAGGCTCGTGGAGGATGTGGTTCGGGCTATCCAAGCTTTGGGACAGGGATCAGCTCCTGCTCCTATTCCTGTTAGGGTAGAAGAGACAGGTCCAAGAAAAGATAATTCTCATAAGTTTCTAAAATCAATCCTCTGACTTTCTGAGGCAGCTCAGAACCCCAGGATGCAGGGGAATGGATCGAGAAGATCGAGCGTATGTTTGATTTCTTTGAATCACCCGGGGAGCTCAGGGTTAAGTGTGACTCCTTTCTATTGGAGCGTCTTAGCCATGAGTGGTGGGAGTCAGTGCTTCAGACTGGGATGAATGAGAAGATTCACTGGGGAGATTTCAAGGCTATCTTCAATGAACAGTACTGCCCTGAGGTTTGAGAAAGGCTTGCGACCAGTGATATACTCCCAAGTGTTCTAGTTTAAGCTGAGCACCTGTGTTGAGGTCTTTGATCGGGCGTTAATGGTGGAGATTGATAGGAAATGTAGGGCTGGTTTCGATGGTTCAGTATAGTTTGTGTGCCACCAATGTGGGAAGCCCGGGAATATCCAACCAGCATGTCCACTTCCTCCGAAGCCTTGTGACCAGTGTAGATGTATGAGGCATTTGTAGTGCTTCTACGATATGGCACATCCACTCCCATGTGGGGCAGGGTCAGTGGCTTCCAAAGGAGTTCTAGCACAGTCCGAGCTATCGAGGACTGGGGGATCTGGATTTGGCAGTCTTGGTGGTAGGGCTGGATCATCTTCTAGGCAGAGCCAGGTTAGGGGACAACCACAGACTAGCGGTCTTCCTCAGGCAGATACTGGACATCTTAATGTAGTGGATCAGGCACCGGCAGGATCAGAGGTGGGACCATCGACAGTTCGAGGTATCATTCTAATCGCATCTTCTATAGCTACTTCACCTTTTGATACTAGATCCTCTTTTGCATTTATTTCTACCCATTTTTTGGTCATGCAGAATTTTCCAACTGATTTGATGTCTTTCACGATGGAGTTGGTGACACCGCTGGGAAAGAAGAAAGAGCATGGTCTCAGGTGCCCGTCGTGTGCACTTTCTGTGTCAGGGGTCAAGATGGAGTGGGGCCTCTTGGTCTTAGATATAGATCTTTTTGATGTCATACACATGATGTATTGGATAGTACACCTCCAGGAACACATAGATTGATACAGATGACGTGTCAGTTTCACGGCACCTGATGGGAGTCGTCAGGTTTTTCAGGGAGAATGGGATCCCCGGTCAGGTCGCGCATGGCCTCCACTCCCAGAGTTGGGATGTTTTATCTTAAAATTTTGCATGTGGAGACTAGGGAACACAGTGAAGGGGGATTCTTGGAGAGCGCCCAGTTGACACCTTCTCTGTTGGAGTTGATTCAGTGGGAACAACCTAGTGATGAGATTTGTTAGTGGTCGAAGTAGTTTCTTCATGGTGGGGAGACATCCTCTGATTGGTCGTCGTCTCCTGAGGACATCTTGTGCTTCAAGGGTCATTCAGTAGTTCTGTTATCTCCACAGAAGGTGCTTATGTAGGATAGCCATCAGTCTCAGAGGGTTATCCATCCGGGTGCCACTATGATGTATTATGATGTCCGTCGGCAGTTTTGGTGGCCTGGTATGAGACGATACATAGAGGACTTTGTTTCGAGATTCTATACATGCCAGCAGGTGAAAGCAGAGCACCTATGGCCTTACGGTTTGCTCCAACCACTACCCATTCCTACCTGGAAGTGGGACAAGGTCACCATGGACTTCATTGTTGGCTTACCTCGTACACCTTGGGGTAAGAATTCCATTTTTGTGGGGATTGATCGTCTGACCAAATCATCCCACTTCATTCCGATAAAATGTACAACTAATGTGGATGAGTTGGGGCATTTGTATTTTCTGGATGTGGTGAGACTCCATGGTTTACCATCAGCAGTCATCTCATATAGAGACCCCGACCCACTTCTCAATTTTGGGAAGGCCTTTAGAAGGCCTTGGGGTCACAGATTAGGATGAGCATGACATACCACCCTCTGATGGATGGTCAGACAGAGCGGGCTAATCAGATTTTTAGGACATGATTCATGCATGTGTCCTAGACTTTGGCGGTTCGTAGGATAGCCATTTGGGATACGTTGATTTTTCTTATAATAATAGTTACAAATCATTAATTCAAATTCCCCCTTTTAGGTGCTCTATTTTCGGCCATGTCGGTCCCCCCTATGTTGGGATGAGGTAAGAGAGACTTCACTTTTGGGGCCAAGCCTTTTGTAGGAGACTTATGAGAAGTTCAAGTTGATCAGGAAGAATTTATTGATAGCTCAGAGTTGTCATAAATCATATGCTGACTGTAGGTGTCATGACCTAGAGTTTTCTGTGGGTGATAAGGTATTCTTGAAAGTGTCCCCTCGTCTGGGCCATCATCGATTAGAGAAGCAAGGGAAGCGGACTCCACGATATTTAGGGCCCATTGAGACCACCGAGCATATTGGAAAGGTGGCATACAGGTTGGTCTTACCTTTTCAGTTTACATCCATCCATGACTTCTTTCATGTCTCCTAGTTGAAGAAATACATCATGGATCCGTCCCATGTGCTGAGTTGGGATGAATTGGAGATTGAGCTCGACATGTCAGTTTTTGATAAACCAACACAAATAGTGGACTCCCAAGAGATGGATACTCAAGGGATGTCTATTCCTCTGGTTCAGGTTCACTAACAACATGGTAATGATGCATATGAGACATGGGAGCAGAAGTAATGGGTTGAGAAAGAGTATTCGTTTCTGTTTTCTGATCAAGCTTCAGGTTGAATTTCCAGGATGGAATGTTTTCATGTTGGGGATATTTTTCAAATAGATAAATTATTTTAAAGGTAAATTTCATTTAATTTCTATTAATTCTTTGTTCTATGGGTTTTCCATTCATTTATGGAGGAAAGGGCGAGTTTTCATGATTTGGGCCAAATCGAGAGCCCATTTCCAGATTTAAAAAACCGATTTTGATTATTTTATAAATATCTAATTTTTAAATATTTTTCACCATTTCCACTTCCAAAATATCATCCACTGACCTTTTAACACCAACAATTCAATTTGACCCCCTTAAGAATCCATAACAATGGGGTATTTGGGTTTTTATTTAAGAATTGGGCCAACTCGAAAGGCCATTTTCCACTTTTAAATTTTTTATTAAATTTTTTAATATCATATTCATTATAAAGAATATTTCGTTTATTCTACCTCCCTTTCGACCCTAAGAATCCTTGGTGTGCTACCATTTCCATTCCCTCCTCCGTGGAGCTATTTTAAATCACGAATTACAGAAGAACTTCATAAGGTGTCTCAAATCGGCCAGAATAGAAGAGGTAACTTTAGCCCTTATTAACTATCTCAATTCTTACTCTATTCTCTCCATTCTAGTTTCTAAATGACCTCCTAAACCTTGTTCGAAAAACCCCTGAATTTTGGCTATTCTAAATTTCAGATACTGTTGTTTTGGAGTGATTACTTCAGGATACTTCAAGTAAGTGAGTCCATTTATTTCCGCTTTCAAATTGCTTAGGGTTTCATTTTTTTTATTAGGGTTTATTCCCACTTCCTTGAAGTCCCAAATGACCAGGGGTAGGGTTTCAAACCAAAGGTTTAACCTTGGGTTTTATTTTACAATTCTTGTGGTTTTAGGTTTGATATAGGTCCCTCTTGGTGTCATAGTGGTGCGATTTAATTTCCACACCAAGGATTCAAGGTTTCAATTAATTTAGTAGGTGATTCCATATGTATGCAATATATGTTAATTGAATTTATGTTTTTGTGAAATTTTCAAGTTATTTTAATATTATGGTTTCTACAAAAAAATAGTTTTATTGGTTTTTGTAATGAAAATGAATTTTTAATGCCAATTTTAGGTGAAATTTGGTGTTTTTAATAGATGTCTATTGTTGGTTCTTTTGGGGATTCCATATAACTAACTATTATATTTTACAGGGATTTTATATGGGGTAAAATACTGTTTTGAATTATTATCCCTTTTTTGTGGCTTCGAAAGTTGGTTTTAATGGTGTTGTGGAACTTGTGAACTTTAAGTGTCATGTTTGGTTAAAAATTGAACATTTACAAAGATTACATTTCATGGTTCACATGGGGCTGCCATAAAATTGATTTTTTGTTTTAATTGAAATGTATAAATCTTCATTCTCTATTTTTTAACTTATAGGTGTGCATATAGTGTGCAAAGTGGGGTTTTTAGTGAGTGTTGGGTGCAAAACAATGCGGGTTTTTGAGAAATTGTTTTATGGAAAATCAAAGTGTTTTGTTGGGTGTTTTAGATGGTATAAAGTGTTTATAGATACTCTATTGTTTGTAATTGAACATTATTTTTGTTTTAATATTAAAATGGATGCATGTGGCATGCTGAATTTTTTTAAGCACAAAGGGGGAAGCCCGTGTACCTGGGTGGGGCGGATGTGTACTAGTACGACTAGTGGACCGGATGGGTTTTGTCCCTGTTTCACCTAGAATTTTGATAACAACAACTCTAACTGAACTATTTGTAAGATTATTTGGGACCACTAGGTTATGAGTAAGTTTCTTACTAGTGGGTCATGCACGAGAATAGATTTTACTACGGTTACTTTACACCGAGGTATGAGGTACATGGGTCTCGAGACTATGTAGTGCCAAGGGGTGTTCCCGATTTTTTTTGTCATTGTGTTTGTGATATTTTCCATTGTATTTGGGCGTTTTTGGAAATAATTTACAGAATATTACATGACTATTTAAATGTGTGAACATTCTGAAAATTTTAGCTTGAAAACTGATTTCAATTGAAAGTTGCATTTCTTGGATTTTATCACTGTCCTTCTTTGTGTAATAAAACTGCTTGCTTTTTCACATTGTATTGAATCCTTGTTGGAATAATTGGGTGGTATCCTATTGGTATTAGACTCACACACTACTTACACCCCTTGGGTTTAAGTATACTTGGTTATGTTTGACTCAGGTAAAGTAAAGGCCAAGGTTGATGGCGGTTCTGGGTGATAGTCCCCATCGCTAGGGCGGAGCTTTGGAGACAGCTTGCAGGTGATGACCCCCTTGTAGTGTGGAGTCCATGGGGATGTATTGAGGTTGTAATTATTTGTATTTGGAGCAATTTTAGTTTCATTAAACAACTGTATTTAGATATGGTTTTATTAAGAATTTTTTAGCATGAAAATTTCAGATTTTTATTATTGATTATTTTTTTATGTTTTATGCTTTCATACTCAGGTAAATTATTCCCAAACCCTACTTTTTTGATACCTGGGCACTTGTGAGAGCCCGTGGGAATAGGGAACACCCTTTGTGCCTTGGCATGGGCCAGGTTTGGTGCCAATAATAATGGTGACCAGATCTGGTTTGTGAAAAATAGTCTCCATTCATGTATTCAAATGGTTCCATATGAAAAATTTTATGGAAATAAATTATGTACTCCAACTTGTTGGGAGGAAGTTGGTTAGAGGAATTTTATAGGATATGAATTTTTTAACGAGATGGCGATGAATGTAATGACTATATAGGTTAAAATTAAAATATCTCAATGTGGAAAAATATTATATCTATCTACCATTGATAGTATTTTGAATTTAAAGTGGGAGTTTAGTATTTCAGAATGTTTCTCAATTGATGTGTTTTGTAATGTTCATTATTAAAGGGAAGAAGATCCCGGGGAATAACTTATCACTTGAAATTTTACAAACAATTGATGCTAAAGATTACATGTTATCAATTCCACAAACACTCTTCAATGTTCATGATTTCACCCACATATAATTGTTAAAGAATAACATGCAAGCCCCAACAAATGTAGTCACCTATGAAGAAATAGAAGTGGAACCTTATTTATCATAGTGTGAAGAGCCTATAGATATTATTAACACAAGAGGTCATGTATTGAGAAATCAATATACCCAACTTCAAAATTTTATTTAGATAAACTAGAAAGTGGAAGATGTAACATGGGAACCTGAGGATGTTATGAAGATTCAACACCCTTATATTATTAGTATGAAATATTCAAGAGGAATTTTAAAAATGAAATTTATGATGGAGGGAAGAATATGACACCCAAACATTTTATGATACATATCTTCATAGAAAAATTTAATTTATTCGATATTATATGTTTCATGAAACAATAATATTAATTAAACAATTAAATATTAGCAGGACAATTGGAATAGTAATGCGACCATTGAGAAAATTAATGTTTCAATTAGAATAGTTATCTTCTATATTAATGTAAAAAATAAAATAGGTATCTTATAAATACTAAAAATGATATATTAATATTTTTTATTACATAAATAAATGTTCAAAAAATAAAAAATTCTTAGTTTGTATTTTTGAAAAACATATGATTTTAACATATAATTTTATAATTAATAAATAATTTAAATGAAAATTTATTTTCAACAACTATATTTAGAAACAAATATACTATTGTGTTAATATTATAAGATATTTTTATGACACAATAATTAATTTTGAAAAGTTTCATAAGATATGTTATAATTTTTAATTCGGTGCTACTCAAATAAATGCGGATTTTATTTAAAAATCTTTTTTCTCAGTCTTATAAAATTATTATTATAAAATGGAGTACATTTATTTAATCTAAAAAAAATGGTCTGGTTAATTTTTTTTAAATTATTCTCTAATAGTTTATTATTTTTGGGAATTGTGATATACTACAATTTATGGTATTAGATAAATACATGAGTTATTGATTCAAGGATGATTTATGAATGATGTAAGAAACATTAGTTCAAACTCAATTGCACTTGGTACTGTACGTAGCTTGAAAAATCAACACTATTGATATTCTTGATTTGATTAATATAATAATCAATAATATAATCAATAAACACCCCTTTACTCCACCATAAAAACCACCCATCACAACGTCTCCTCCGCACTTCAAATATGGTTAGAAGAATGGTTATATTATACTCAATTCATTTAAAAACTGATTCCACATAAAAATGTCTTGTTGGTCTCACTAAAAGACCAATCAAAAGTTCCTTAATAAGGTTCGCACTAAGACATTATAAAAGTGGTAAAATCCTATTGTGTTATCATTCAATTTCATTTAATTTATATTTATCTTCTATGTTCTCCTTACATAATGTGTCCAAAAATTATTTATACCTACTTTATTTTATACACAATCTAATTTTATTATGATAATCATATATCTTCCATCAAACCCCATATCCTCTCTTTTTTTTCTAAAAATGAAAACATTGTCTCTAATGTGTCAATTTACCACCATCTTGGGAGATGCATTTTCATTTTAAAATAAATCCTTTAAGGCTGGCCATAAAACCATTATTATTGTAATATAATATTTTTACATACAAATTATATGTTATAAAATGGTTCATAACTAATATATAAACAATATATTAAATAAAATTATATAAGATTTTGATGGATGTTAAAATTAAACAAAAATTAAATCATTTTCCTTAATATTATATCTAATGAATCTTCCTAATAAAATATAAAAAAATGATATATAAGAAAATTAAGTATTATATAAGTTCATTAAATATATATAATTTCAATTTAGGTATTTTATTTCCATTTTACATGATTGTATATTGTTGAATAAATGCAAACCAATCATGAAAATGATGAAAACAAACACTTAAAAAATAATGAAATTCAATCTTATGTCTCACAAAAATGAAATTAATGAACATTGTAAAATTATAATAAATAAATTACATGAATATAAATTCCTTAATTATTATGTTAATTAATCTAACTTTATTATCGATTAAATTTAGTTCCTGTGAATAATGCTTTCAAATATAAGTTAAGGAATTTCTCACCACAATTTAATTTCATTGTGTTAAGTTTCACATTCATTGATTATAGTATGTCACAATTATATATAGAATTTGTTGACTCGTTAATTATTTTTTATTCCTAATTATCCATTTTTTGGATATTCATATTTTACACATATTCACACCATTTATTAATTCTCACCTCAAATCATAAGATCTTTGTAAGGGGTTTGTCACCTTAATTTTATTTTTGTGAGATATTACTTATTCATAAATTATTTATTATCTATGGTGTATGTATACTACACAATTTTTATTATCATAAAACATTTATTATATCATTAAACATACATATTTATTGAAACATGGTTATGATTATTTTCTTTTTCATACAGCATTTTCATATATGGTGGTTACATTGAATGCTATTTTAATTTGGGATGTAGGGATAAATATGTATCATATACTCAATTTATATATATTTATAAAAATATATTATTCATGGATTAAATATATATAGGAAGAATACTTTGTTCTTTTAATGATTGGTGTGATCCAAAAATATATATCCACCTGATTCATCGACGAGTATCATTAGAACAATTATTCGGCAATGAACAATTTCTGATTATTTAGAAGAACTTGATAGGTTTTTACCCAACAACATAAACCATCCTATGAATTTTATTGACTATAGTGAATCATTTTTGAGATATATGTTAACATATATTTAATTATTTTTTTTATTTAGTATTCAATTACTACAATCCTTGAAAATTTCACAATGACATAATGTACAAAATCAATTTCATTCTATGTTTATTGAGTAAATAGACTATTTTTTTTATTTGACATTATATATACATTATTTCATATTGAATATGAATAAATTGTAATTGATTTTTTTTGTATTCAAACCATATTGAGAATTGGATATCACTCTTTTACTTGTTTTACATCCCTATGTTATGGAGTTGAAATCCATGATTAAGTATCAAGGAAAAAGATTTTGTTTACTTTTTTATGTTCTATGATTGATTGTCAATGTAATAATAGAACAATATATGCATCTAGATATTAAAGATGATTAAATTTATCAATCCACAGTGACATTATCTATTGTTTCTTTAACATTGTAATAATATAACAACTGACTCTCAGCTACTGGGGTCGGTGGTATTACATTTCCTCCTAGGATAAAAGTCATCCATACTCATCTTCATGAGATAGTAAGAAATTATTTTCTCCCTACATGAAATAAAAGGGACAAAAACTATTAACCTCTTAACATTTCTAACTACTCTTGTTCATTATCATCCACTCATGGTTGTCTTGGACCATCCCTACTGTTACCTTCAAGAAATATGAAACAATAAGGGATGTATAACCAATATCTAACCATTCCAATGGGGGAAAGGTGGGTCTCTATTTTGTGGATTCAAAGGTTTCATTGTAGTTATTATAGTGCTATATATTATTTTACACAAACTCTAAAAAGTTCAAGTTATCCTCAAATGTTCTAAAAAATTCCAACACACAGCCCCTTAACAAGTCCTCTTATGCATGGATTGTGGGATTGGTATACACATATATCTGGGAGTTAATTGTTGTAATCATTTGTATCTGGGTCGCAAATGCAATGAATTGTCTTCTAAAAAACCATGACTTATCATTTGAATTTGGATAAGAGATGATAGTCATGGGAAAAAATTGATGGTTAATGATGTCTTATAGGAACAATGTCCTCATACTCTCCACTCCAATATACTCCTTGATAGCATGGGAGTTTCTAACACTATGAGCTTGTAAACTACCCCACATATAGAGTCATGAACCTTCTCTATCAATGTATTTTCTATCATAATTTCCATGTCTATGTTATCCAACATAAAATTTTGTTTCTCAAGGGGTTGTGTAAAACCTGTTTGAACTAGTTGAAAATCCATCACTATCTAATAGGAGATGAACCATGAGACAAACTCGTAAACAAATTGTTTCTTATCATACCACCAAAACAACCATTGTTGTTATTTGTACATATTTTCAACACTAATATGTAGAATTATATGAGTGGAATGGAACTCTTTCATCACATAATCCCACATCATGAATAGGGCCACCATTATTCCTTGAAAAAATATGACATTATTACATCAATTAGATTATTAAAATTTTTTAATCTATAATGATTATTTATTAATAAAAAACCAAACAAAAATTGTTTCCCATTTAGGACTATCCCACACAATAAAAGAGTAGAGGATTCAAAAACCATTTACAAAACGAAAAATACACCTTCATACTCTACCATGGTTTTCTAAAAGGTATCCAACTACTTAGAAGCCTCCTAGATCAATTGATCCTTGAAATTATTTACAATAAATTATTCTACCATGTTTCCCATCCAATGTGATTATACTATATAAAACACATTGTCCTATAAGAGATCAATCCAAAAATATTATATCAGGTTCTTTCTCAAGATTACAGTGAATAATGCCACAACAAGTTCTAGTTCTTGACACTTATTGTTATGCATGTGGGGTCTCAGCTAACTTAACAAGTATATCATAATTGTCTATTGTTGCATCAACACATGGCTGATCCCAGATCTGGAGGCATCATAATACACATCAAACTTCAAACCCTCTTCTTGTTTTCTTAGCATAAGAGTACTCACCATCCTCAATGTCAACTCCTCAATACCTCTCTAGAAATACTATATATATAGTTAAACTTGTTTCACATTCTACGTCATTGTAGTCAATGTGGGGGAAATCCACGAGATGTCTACTAGAAACAATGGATAATACCCCTCTAAGACATGAAATATCCACATCTCTGACATATCATGGGTGGATCCTAATAACAAAAAAATAATAATATTTGTGGTCATGAATTAAAATAAGAAATAATTGAAATTAGAGAGAAATAGAAACAATTAAATATGGGAATAAATAATAGATAACATTCCATAATATCATTGTCTAGATTAAAATATATTATCATCCTCATGTTGTCAATGAGGCTGTTCATTACCGAAAATGAAGTACAGTTTGTGTTTTCCTCTTATCATCAAAAAGAAAATCTGGGATTTTTCTAGGAAATGGATGTTATAATTCAAGATGAGGAGCTTCACGAATGGTGAAGTGATGGACGTTATTTTTTCTTTGATAGAAAATCTGAAGAAGTATTCATCTTTTAATGACTCCTCACATATGTATTGAAATACAAACATGATGGAGGATCATTTTTTGATGAAGCTAATAATGTTCTGTTATTGATAACTACAATAAATAAGACATAGTCTGACTTGAACTTATTTCTAGTATCCTAAAGAATAAGAGTTCAAAAATATTATACTTAGTGAATATGTGAATGTTATCCAATGTGGACAGTGACAACGACAGAGAACCATTCCACTGTTTTCCCCATACTAAAATTTCGTGAAATCCAATTTGGATGTGTTCCAGCATTATGAAGATGCTGAAAAGTATTTCATTTTAGGGGGAGGAAAACGAAGACTGATGAAGAAGATGTCAGAATCATTAATTAAACTGTAATCTTACAATATTATTGTGTAATTTTTATAAATATAAGGTCATTGGGAAATTAGTTTTATTTATCAAGATTATTGGTTATGCTGCAGATATAGATGTGGAAATATTAGAAGGATTGTAAAATATTCTAGGATGACATAAAGAATATGATTGAGAAGAATAATTAGAATAAGAAACAATGGATGAATAAACATTACCAGATCCTCACAGGATATATTGAAGTGATGAAATTGACCAATAAGACATCAGTGGGGATCATAACACACCCACACTGGAATGCATAATGAAAAAATGATAGACAATTTTTATTTCTAAATTTTTTTTAAAAACATAATTTTATGAATTTTAAATGACTAATCTTGTCTTAAATCCATGAATTATGAGTTGGATCAGATATATAAGAACTGAACATGGGATCCAGAAAAAATATATTAAATTTATGGTTTTTTAACAAGATATATACATATAACATCTAGTGTCTGTTTGTGTTGTAAATGATGAAATGAAGGTCTTACTATTTATGAAGGCACTATATGTTTGAAGAAAAAACAACTAGAATAGTATGAAGATTGGATTCAAAATTAAGAAATCCCTAATTTTAAAGAGGAGATGAGGATTTGTAACATCCCAGGTAAATAATTAATTAAACATTTTAATATTTTTTAATTTTTGTATATTTAATATAAATTTTGCATTCAGGTGGATTCTTTATTTGATAGTGTTCTCATCCTGAAGCAACATGTTTCGTTGAAATCATACATTGCATAAAAAATTTACTTATACCGAAGAATAATATAATAATATTATTATTTTAAATGGTTTTTCAATTTTATTGGTGGGAATGAATAGAACTAAATACATTATTATAACACATGTTTGTTAAATATTTTTACTTCTATACAATAAATTTTAGAATCATCAAATATAAAGAACCGTAATTTCCATGTAATTTTTTTAAATATATGGGAATTCTACAAGTCTTCGAAATTTGAAAGCGCACGATTCTGACACCCAGAGTTCCAAAAATGAGTCATCAAAGTTTTGTTAAAATTAAGATAATGTTCGTAAGTAGGTTTCCTGAAAAAGTGTAATAACTCTTAAATAGTTACTCAGATCAGAAATCCAATGGCATTTTTTCCCTCAGGATGGTTGGTTTACCCTAGGCGCCACATAAGATTAGTCAAAGAAGGACACCTATGACAAAACCCTAAAATGGCATAACAGTAAATGAAATAACTAAATAAATTGGTTTATTTTTCAAAATCATCTATCTTAAAAATGGTAACTCAGATTAAAAATCTGAGACCATGGATGAACTCATGAGGGTATGCTTTCATTATGTAGATACTAACTTTGGTCAGCGCCGGCCACCAGAAAAAGTTAGTTTTTGGCCGAGAATAAAAAAAATTAAGTGACAATTACTTTTTTGTAATATTCTTAAATTCTAAATGGTAACTCGGATTGAAAAATCGAGAGTAACGTTGGGTTCATTGGGGTGTGTTTCACCTAAGAAGATCCTATCCTCGATTGGTGAGAGTCTGAGATGACTGATAATAATTTGCCGAACTTTTTGTAGGGTACATTCAGTAAACACGTGAGTGGCATTTTATAACTTTTGAACCAGTGCTCGGAATTGAAATCTGAGGGAACCGTTGAACTCTCAGTGCCAATCTTCACTTAAAGAAACATTCACCGCTACAGTAGTGGGTCAAGAATGAATGTTAGTTTTTGGGTTTTTCATGGAAAATAATAAAATGTAATGATATCCACTTTATTTTATTTTTGAGCTTCCATGTGGATATTTTAGGAGGGGTCCATCTAAGCTAAATCTCCACATGGATGTTGGAAGTGCGGACCGCCACACCTTAACCTCTCGTGAGAGGTTATGGTGGTGGGGACCACTCGGGTTTTTAAACCTCCTTGAAGTCTCTCATTAATTGGGAGAAACCTCTCAAGTACCTATTACATGCGGGGGGGGGCTCTTGGTATCCTCCCGATAATTATATCCAAAACACCTCTTAAATTGTCCCAGCATAATTTAATTAGTTTTCTTATTTTAAATTGGAATAACCTCATCATTGGAATTTATAAAGGTTCCTAATAAATGAACTGTCCTAAATTCCAATGATCTTTACCTACCTCCCTCCCTCTCGTATATATAGGAAGCTTGGGAGAAGGTATTGGGATAGCTTCACCAAGTGATGAAGCACTGGTAATGTGACATGACGCCCAACACATAGAGGATTTTGCTTCCTCCACAAGGAATGCATTCCTCCAACTAACAAGGCCAATGAGGAGTGACTTAGACTTCCTTCCTTAGAACCCATTCTAATGTAGGAATTATTCTACTACGACGAGACAACGCACAAACCGACAATCGAGGAAAACATCGATGATAACGATGTTCATCATTTCCCAATGATATGTATTCTTCCATGCGCCAATGTCAGCAAGCATTGAAAAAATGTAGGGGTTTTATTTGCATGTTAATGCTTTCCTTGATTTTCATTTTTGTTTTAGAAAAGAATCGTTATGGAGGATATAGAATTTTTATTTTATCGTTCTCTTTTTATGATGGAACGATTGCTCTCATCCTAAATGGGGAGGCTGCGGGCCAATATAACATGGCCCAATTACCTCCACCGATCTCTTTGCGATGTACTCCTAGCCGCCGCTGGCTTCCCGTGCGCCCGCCGGCCACCCGACTGCCCTCCTACCTCCCGGATTTCGGCCACTGTCATCCGCCCATGCACCCACCGGCATCCCTACATCATGGATCCCGGCTACCGCCGGCCTCCCTGTATCCCAGCTCCCGGCCGTCGTTGGCCTCCTGGGCGCCCGCCGCTCACCCAGCCGCTCGCCGGCCTCCCGAGCTGAGCCTCCCGAGCCACGCCCCAGGAGGGGTTGCCCAAACCGGCCTTGGCCATCCAGGCCAAGCCACACCCCATGTGCGTCGGGCCGAGCCAGCCTTCCACACTCCCTGCGGCGCCTCCGGGCTGAACCACCCTTACACCGACGCGCGCCTGGTCTACGCCATCGTGACTGGTCTGTGCCCTTGCGCTACTCATAGCCCTCTCGGCCTGCTGGGCCAGCCCCAGCGGGTCGGGCTAGAACCAACAGGTCAGGCCGGGTTGACCCAAATCGGGTCGCCCCATACTGGGTCAGTCCAGGTCGGTCGGACCGGGTCGGACCGGACCCGGGCCCATTTCGTCCCATTTATGCTCCTTTGGCCATATCTTTGGCATCAGACTCCAGTTTTACAAACCATCAGTGATGCTGAAAAACATGGAGTTTGATGGTCACTTTGAGTATACCCAACCATTGATCAGGGTATAGTTGATATACGGTGAGGTTGGATCGTGCAAAAATAAAATCGGGCCCCCAGGACTAAAAGAATAATAACATACAGACCAAGAATAAGATTGACGCGTTTTTTGTTGCGATGAGACCCCTATTATATGGTAGGCCATTGGGAAATTTATTCATGGGACGTCATGGATGTTGATGTATCGACACTTGGCTTGAGTTATGGACCCTCTCGTAATCAAGTGTGCTTGTGAGAAAACTCTGTGGCTGACTACTCTCTAACTAATGTTCCTAGATCTTGTGTGAGTTCGACAGCTCTGACTAATGTTCCCGGATCATGTGTGGGTTCGACAGTTCTAAATATTATTCCTGGATCCTGTGTGGGTTCAATATTTCTAACTACTGTTCCTGGATCTTGTGTGGGTTCAAAAGTTCTAACTACTATTCCTAGATCTTGTGTGGGTTTGACAGTTCTGACTACTGTTCGTGTTTTATGTTTGTGTTCAACAATTATGGATACTTTTCCAGGATCCTGTGTGGGTTAAAATGTTTTGACTACTGTACATAGATCCTATGTGGGTTCGACAACTCTGACTACGGTTCCTGGATCCTCTATGTGTTCGACAATTCAGACTATTATTTCTAGATCCTGTGTGGGTTCGACAGTTCTGACTTCTATTCCTAGATCCTGTGTGGGTTCGACAGTTCATGACTACTTTTCCTGGATCATGTGTGGGTTCGAAAGGTCTTACTATTGTTCATGGATCTTGTTTGGGTTCAACAACTCTGACTACTATTCCTGGATCCTTTGTGTGTTCGATAGCTCCGATTTCTCTACTAGGATTCTATGTGGGTTCAACAGAATAGATGATTTAGTGGATAAATATAATCATCTCCTACTCTCTACAAAATTTGTACACATGTGTAAGCTGAGTTAGTAACTTTTTAGTTTCCTCATGATTGAGATGGATTACATGATAACTTAGGTATATGTATGGGCATATACCTATGTGGGGTTATCTATTGATTTCATACTTTGTGGTTTATCCTTGTTGGATTTTGTGAGCCCTCGAGGGTCTTGGGGTCGCTACTGAGTATCGTTATACTCAACCCTGCAGGGGATATTCCCTCACCTCGTTGTGTTGGATACAGACGATGGACATCGCTGACGGAGGCTGAGAGTACCAGGACTGGACCGTACCTGGAGATGGACCTTACGACGAATCAGTACACGGAGGAGAATGAAGCACGTGGAGTTCTGAGGAGGTTATATTTATCTAAACATCAGTTTGGAATCCTAGAGAATGACCCAACTAATTTTCTTCCCTTTCTTTAGTTGTACTTTTATTTCCAGTTCCTTGTACTTTATATTTGGGCTTGTATTTCTGGCCCTTTTTACTTTTAAGCACACTTTTTTTATATAGTTTACCAAGTTTTTTATCTAGTTGTGTGCTCTGTTGGGTTGTATATAGTTTTTAAAGGTAATTCCAGCCCAGTTTTAGGGAATTATGCCTTTGGTGATAGTTACCATCCAATGGCCTATGGAAGGAGGGCTTGGGGTAGATACGACACAGACACTGGGGGACGAGTCGTGAAAAACTAGTATCAGAGGAGTCGGTTCTATCGCAGATCATAGGAATCTGATATTTATTTTCTATGAAGAAATAGTGTTAAGTGTAGTGAGTGTGGTTTTCAGTTCATGGAGTCTAGTGTTGGTGCGACGTCCGACGTATCCATACACCAGGACCCTGACTTTTGATTTCCAACTCAGTTCACAGAAACACTGACTCCGTGTGTGTTTTCAAAAAAATTCATTACGCCAGCTCAACTAGATCAGCTCACCAGGTATAATCAATTGCCTATGTTGCATTTGTTTTCTTTCGGATTCCTGCCCACAGACAGCCGGCTAGAGTTCTGAGAGTTGTACACAATGATAGCCCACCGAGCAACGAGGCTCCAGTGCAGGTCCCTCTTACTATGTTGGCATCTTTGGGAGGTGTACCAGCAGCACCACCACCCATTGGGTAGTAGATGCCACTAGCTGCACTGGTGGATGCTGCACACTGACTGAGCACATTGCACGAGTCCCAGCAGCAGAGGCCTCCAAGGTTTTGAGGCGAGAATGTTTCCCACACAGTTGAGGGATGGCAGGAGGTGGTTTCTATAGTTTCCCGTCTAGTTGAGACACCAGTAGTGCAGATGGTGATCATAGCTACTAGAATTTTTCAGTGAGAGACAATAAGGATGGTCCGCATAGTGATGATGCTTCAGTATGTGTACCATTAACTAAGATAGTACCTTTGGGTAGTTTGTCAGCTATATCACTACCCGTTTGTCAGCAGTTACAACCGGCAGTACCGGTAGAGGACACAGGTATGTTTAGTGCCTTACACATGTTTCAGAATCAGATACCCCTCAGGTTCCAAGGCGAGCCCAACTCACATGCAGCTATGGACTGGCTTGAGGAGGTGGATGAGAGTTCTCTAGAACTTCTACATCTTCGACATGATGAGATGTCAGTAGCTGAGTATTCATCGAGGAGTACTAATCTTTTCTTATACTCGATGCATATGATACGATCAGTGCTTCAGGGCTCAAAATTCCGAGTGAGGTGTGTTTAATGGACATCTGAGCCAACACTCTTTCTCTATACATTCCTAATTATGCTTGGTTTATAAAGAGAACCATTATGGTTAATGTTCTTTTACTGAATGGATATTTCTAGTGAATGTTAGTAGTGGGAATGTATGGAACTGGAGCCAGTCTCAGAGAATTGGGTGTGTAAAATGTATCAGGAATAGGATTTGTTAGGGACAGATGAATCTGTAGCACATCAGATGTGGAATTAGAGCTAAGAGAGAAGCTTTTGGTGGTGTAATTTTTGACATGTTACAGCCACTCCCTTTTTGTGGACCTTTCCAGGATCAGGGAGCTGGAGGACAGGGTAAGTGAGTTGTTGCATTCAGTCAAGGAATTAGACCCAAGGGAACTATGAATGATTCTAGGTATAGTCTATTTCAACTACTAGCTACTGTATCAATAGACATAGGTACCAGTCATTCCTCCCTTACACGAATCATATCTTGGACCTAGAGTTTCTGGTTAAACTATTGACATGGCACTCACGTCTGGAAATACATTTGGGAGGAGACTCAATAATAACACTTACCTCGATGGTGAGATATGACCCTTGAGGTGAGAGTTTTGATTGGATCCTCTTGGTGGCAGTGTCTAGGCCTTACGACGTTAGTTTGGGCTTGGACATGACATCCACAGTTCACACTCATATTAACTGTATCAGGCAAAGATGTTATGGTTTATCTACAACATTGGGATGGGATTTTCCATGGTCGGCAAAAAAGGAAACCCAGGAATAACATGATAAACTCATGAATAAGAGGGTGTTGACAATCACTCATGAGTCGGATAACCTCACACTCATGGTAGAAGAAGTTAAAATTGAGATTTTCTATACTCCTTGGGAGGGGAACATGGTAGCAGACGCACTCAGTAAGTTGTCTGGACTGCATCTACTGAGTGAGGCCACATATCAGGTTTTAGTAGAGAGAATGGGATGTCTTTTTGTGCAAGAGATTTTGATGATACATGGATTAACTTCGATGATTGTATCTGATCTTGAAGCATGTTTTACTTCCCATCTATGGAAGGGGTTGCATGAGGCTTTCGGGACACAGCTTCATTTGAGCACCGACTTCCATCCTCAGACGGATGGTCAGACTAAGCGGACCATTCAGACCCTCAAGGGAAGGATGCCGGCTTGAGTCCTCAACATCGGTTCTGGCTAGGAGGATCACATACCTTTGGTGGCGTTTTCATACAACAACAACTATAAGTTCACCATTGGGATGACAACTTTTGTAGCGCTATACGAGTGACCTTGCAGATCACCTTTGTGTTGGACTGACCCATGGGAGTCAGCACTAGTGGGAATAGATATGGTTCATGCTACAATTGAGTAGGTACAAATCATCCAGGAGCGGATAAAGGCTTCATAGACTATGTTAAAGTCGTATTCCAAAAGGAGACAGAGACATCTGGAGTTCGAGGATAGAGACCATGTCTTTCTACAGGTTTCACCTTGACAAGGTTTGCAGATATTTGGATGAGGTGGAAAGTTATCTACAAGGTTCATCAGATCATTCCAGGTCCTCAACAGAGTAGGCGAGGTGTCTTACCACATAGATCGTTCACCTCAGTTTCACCAGGTGCACAACATCTTCCATGCATCTCAGAGGAGGAGATACGAGCAAGACCCTTCTCACGTCATCGACCATAGAGATCTGGACGTCGACAATGGGGTGACTTTTACAGAGGTTCCATTAGATATTTAGAATCTAAAATAGAGGTAACTTCTTGGATAGTTGATACCTCTGGTGCACATTCATTTCCAGCACAGAAACCTCTAGGATTGCACATGAGAGTGGGAGGCTAAGATGCATGCCCAATACCCCCACTTGTTCCCTTATTTTGATTTATGGCTAACGAGGACATATATCCTTGAGATTGAGAGAATTTAAAGACCCTAAATTTCCATGGAATTATTTTTAAATATATAGGAATTTTATGAGCCCGTGAAATCTGACGGAGGGCGATTGTGAGGCCCAGAGTGCCCAGAATGTTCCGTCAAAGTTTTATTAATTTTATGTTAACACACTTAAGACATTCTCCTGAAAATGTGGAATAACACTTAAAAAGTTACTTGACGCATGCCTGTCGCGGGGCGTGGACAAAAATAATGATATTTGTTTCCTAATGCAGCATAGTGGCTGACCAGGGTCGTCTCTCTTGAGGAGCATTTCAATTTGGTTCACTTACTTTATCTATTTCACATAATCTTTCTCTTTTTGAGATTTTGTTATTTAAATGAAAGTGATAAAAATATTTTTTGTGTTTTTGAAATGAAAAATATAAACTATCATGCAATTATAAACATAATGAATTAATGAAGAAAGAACTTGGTTTTGGGGTTCAGTCTTGGATTCAATCATTATTTTCCATTATGTGTTTGATTTTAGTTTGATAATCCAAACATGAAAACTCGTGTTTGAATCACTACTCTTTTCTAGAATAGAAATAGTTTATATTACATTTAATTGGGGGCCATCACCCAATCGGGGACATTCTCCTCACCAATGTATGAAAATCAAATCTACCACAAACATAAAATAAACTTCAATTAAAATTCAAGAACACCTTGACCTCCCCCCGAGCTAAGAATCAGGGATAACCTCTCATTTCCGACAGTAAGAGATCACAATGGTGGATGGATGAGGATAGAGAGAGAAATAGAGAGAGGAGAGAGGGATAAAGGAAGATTAAATATTTTATAATGAAGGTGAAAACAATAATAATAATAGTAGTTATTATTATTATTATTATTACTGAAGAAAATAGTTTTCGAAAAAGGAGAGTGAAAGAAAGTAAAATAATTTGAAATTAAGATTGAGATATTATAAATAATGATTATAATAATATTAATAATAATAATAATAGTTATTAATTATAATTATAATTATTATAATTATAGATGAAATTAAATGGTGGAAACCAAAATAAAAATGCATGGACTAATTGAAAAGAAATTAAAATTCAAAATCAAATTAAAACTAAAGAAAAACTAAAAAGAAAATAAAATAAAAAAAAGAAATTAGGGAGGCATAGAGTAACAGCAGTGGACCGTGCCCCAGTGGGATCCCACCATGGCTTTGGGTGTCGAGCTGAGGATTTTGGAAGGAGGGGAGGGCCTCTTTTTATAGATAGCATTCTATCGTCCAAAAGTTTACAAGTTGTTGACCAAATAAACTTCCAATTCACTTGTGTAACCCATATTAAATGTTGTTTATAAATGTGTTATCCGTGCACCACAAAAATTTCAGAGCATTTGGACGTCAGATTAAGGAGTTATAAATTTTTCAATGAAGGATTTTGTTTCTGGATGAAGCTTCCAGGAAAGTTCATCCAAAAGTATGTCATTCAATGACCACATTAATTACTTCAAAATTCCACAAAACTTATTTCCGAGCTGGTCCCCACTGTCTTAGTTCTTTCCCAGGTAGAATAACATCATTGGGATATTTTTGGGCCATGTTTTGGTTCCATTACAGTGGGGTGGTCCATGCCGTACTCCCCGAAAAATGTCAAACTTCAATGAATATTTAGGACCAATATATAGTCGAATCAGCTCCTGGTCCAGCAGACAAAGATGAAGGAAATAAAATCAGGATTCTAAAAAAATTAGATTCACTTAATTTGAAATTATATTTTCTTTATCAAATGAAAAAAATACCCTTGTGTTAAAAATCTATCCAAAAATCCTGAATTATGCACTTTTCACAATTTTTCTCATTTTCATTCTAAAACTCAATTTACCCAGTATTTTAAAAAAAATGAGATACATGGGTTTTATCATCTAAAAATATTAAAAAATACTCATTATTTGATAAAAAATATGCACGTAAATTTTCTCTGTCAAAAACTCCCACACTTAAATCATGCTTGTCCTCAAGCATTAAATCTCAACATGGAAATCAGAGGAAACCAATGTTACCAATATTCAAATTTCAATGCAATAAAATCAAACAATTTTCAATGTAAAATCAAAATTTCAAAAATCTTCAAAAATATCAATTTATGTTCCCATTTTTCAATGAAACCAATTAATCAAATATTTTACTTTTCACATTTGAAAATTGATATAACTTATCTTGTTATTCATATAAGCTCCTTGATTCATCATTATTAAACATTCCATGTCATGATTTACCTCACTTTTTATTTTTTTTCTCTCATCACTCATGTTACAATTCAAGTAGAGTTATGCTCATATCATGAGATCATGCTTCTTATCCATAGTCTTGTAAATGAACTACTTTCTCTACTTTGTAAAGACTAAAGACACATAAAATCATGAGGACATGGAATAAAGATTCAAATGACTCTGAGGCTTATGGTTGGTAGGATTTGATGCTTAAAAAAATAAGGCTCAAGGAGGAGGCTAATATCTTAAGTACAATACATGATATCAAAAGTAAAAGTGTAATGAAATTATCCCTTTCAAAAATAGAAACACCCACTTCCAAAAACTCAAAGAAAATATTATGATCATGTAATCATAATAGATGATTTGTGCACCCTCTTGATTTTTTTATTTAGTACTTTTTTTTTATTTTTTGAAAGTTATGATTAGATCAAACCTCACATCCATCACCTAACCACATACGATCATAAGATTTTTGGTCTGGAAAATGGTGATTTTTTGTTCTCCCAAATCAAAACCCATTTTTAAATTCTTTTGGATATTTTTTTCATTTTTTCTTTTTTTAATTCAAGAGGGAAAAAAATAGAGTATATTGAATGATTTCACAACCTTTTACAATTCCCACAATAAAACCCCCACACTTCTTCCTCACAATGTGTATCATCTCATCCACCATTATTCCCTTTACCCCCACACGTCATCTTTAAAATATCTTGCAAATACCAAGAGTTGAGTAGGAATGGATAAAAATGGCTTGAAACATGGCTCATCCCAATAAAGTTCATTCATGGTCTCTATGGGATAAACGAAGGATTGATGTAAAGGTGTTATTTTAAAGAAATGTATATTTTCAAAGGATGCATCAATCATTTTAAATGTGTTTTTGTGCAGTCATAGCTTTGAAAAGTTTCAATACAAGTTTTGGTTGGTTACATGTCCCAATATCACTCAAGAAATATGCTCAATAATAAATATGAAATACATGATCTATAAATCCTCTCAGGAATGAGAAATATAACATTGGAAAATCACTCCTGGAATAAATAATAACAATAAATCAATTCACATAAATTTCATAAATTCAAAGCATGAAAAATGGTTGAGAAATTTCATTTACATGAATTAATTTATTTCTTCAAATCATGATTCATCATTTCAATATCTATGCTTCATATTTAAAAATTAAATTCTGTATTTCAATCATTTAATCATATAAATATTGAAATCTAAAACATGGACTCATTGGGTTCCTATGCAACTCATGTCTCCTAGATAAGTCCTGGAAGACATGAATTCATGTGTGGCCATTCAATTTTATCTTTAAATCTCAAAACATGTTTTTTCATAAAATTTGGAGAGTTTAAAAGATAAAACAATAAAATTTAACTCCCTTTTTCCATGAAACATAGTCATGTATTGCCTCTTCACTTTCTCGGGCTTCCTTCTTCAATTGTGATCCTATAAAATAAAATAACACAATTAAGAATAAGGATCATGTCTTTTAAGCTCAAAAATATAGGAGGTAGGGGGCTTCATGATAGACTACTTACTATGAAATGAAATTGAAATCTAATTTCCTATAAAGAAAGTGAATATAAATCATGGTACGATCCCCCAAGTGGCCCCTGAATTTTTACTTCCTCCAGAGGGCAGTACCAGCTATTATACAAAGTATGACGGAAGATGAAGCTTCATTTATTTGAACCACCACATGTGGATTTTCACAGTTTGTGCTTCATTCTTGTTCTTGAGGGATAATCCATGAATAGAGTACACCATATCCTCCCCCGTCACAATGAGGTATAGCTTGCATGGTGGGGGTATGATGAAGTATGTAACATATTTTTTTTTGGTTGCTACTTGTGAAACCTTATTATCTTCCAGTGCTGGCTTCATGGGGGCTCCTTGAAGAGAAGCCTCTTGTCTGATTTTCTTAGGCTTAGGTTTCTGAATATCTTGATGGGGCTCCTCAAATTCATGTTCATTGAAATCAAAGAGATCTATGTGTTCCTCAATAGGAGAATGTCCAATGTATTATTCATCTTCCTCCAAGGTATAGCAAAGAATGTCTGATTCTGTATAATCAAATCAAGAGGGAGTGATATACAAATCTGTTTCAATAAAATCAGAAGAGACTGGGTCAAAGAAAAGTTCCACTCCCTGATTTGGTTTAGCTTAAATATCTGCCTCAGTGGTAAGTGACTCTTGGAGTATGATGGTGGAAGGTGAAGGTAGGTAGTCAGGCTCCTCCACCTCAAATTTGACCTTAAGTTCATGGATGTCTTCTATGAAATTCGGGAAGACTAGTGGTACTTTAATCATGGCCTCAAATATTTTTAATTCGTTTTGGAGTTCATCTAGCACGTCATTAAGTCTTTCTGTGAGATCCATGTTGTAATGCCTCTTTGCCATTGCTTGGCTGTTATCATCAGTGCATCAGCTCTTCGTTGGAGGGATTCATCAGTGTAGTTGTGTTCTTGAACCTGTGAGTAATTTTCAATCCATGTAGAATAAAAATCATTTGAATTCATCATGGAAAGAATTTTTTTGTCTTTTTTTGTTTTTTTTTAAATGAAATCTAACTAAGATGTGAAAATAGAAAAAGTAAATGAAAAACTGATGGGCTCCCTGGAAACGATGCCATTTTTGATGCACGCCTGTCGTGGGGCGTGGACAAAAACAATTATATTTTTTTCCTATTGGAGCACAGTGGCTGACCAGGGTCATCTCTCTTGAGGAGCCTTTCAATTTGGTTCACGTACTTTATCTAATTCACCTAACCAATCTCTTTTCGATATTTTGTTATTTAAATGAAAGCGATGACAATATTTTTTGTGATTTTGATATGAAAAATATAAAATATCATGAAATTATAAACATAATGAGTTAATGAAGAAAGAACTTCGTTTTGGGGTTTAGTCTTGGATTCAATCATTATTTTCATTTATTTTTTTGATTTTTTATTGATAATACAAACATGAAATCTAATGTTTGAATCCCTACTCTTTTCCAGAATATAAATAGTTTAAGTTACATTTCATTGGTGGTCGTCACC
This sequence comes from Viscum album, assembly GCA_963277665.1. Taxonomy (NCBI): domain Eukaryota; kingdom Viridiplantae; phylum Streptophyta; class Magnoliopsida; order Santalales; family Viscaceae; genus Viscum; species Viscum album. The sequence continues at coordinate 141,709,242 of OY728133.1, read as the reverse complement.
CAATCGGGGACATTCGCCTCACCAATGCATGCAACTCAAATCTACCACAAACATAAAATAAACTTTAATGAAAATTCAAGAACACCTTGACCTCCCCCCGAGCCAAGTCTCAGGGTTAGCCTCTCATTTCCAAGAGTAAGAGATCACAATGGAGGATGGATGAGGAGAGAGAGAGAAAGAGAGAGATTATAGAGGGATAAAAGAAGATTTTATATTTTATAATGAAGTTGAAAACAATAATAATAATATTACTTGTTATTATTATTATTATTACTTAAGAAAATAGTTTTCAAAATAGGAGAGATAAAGAAAGTAAAATAATTTGAAATTATGATTGAGATATTATAAATAAATATAATTATAATAGTAATAATAATAATAATTTTTAATTATTATTATTAATATTATAATTATAGATGAAAATATATGGTGGAAACCAAAATAATAATGCATGGATTAATTGAAAAGAAATTCAAATTCAAATTTAAATTTAGACTAAAACAAAACTAATAATAAAATAATAAAAAAGAATAGATGATGGAGGAATAGAGGAGCCGCAGTGACCCATGCCCCAATGGGATCCCTTCTTGGTATTGGGTGTCGAGCTGATGATTTTGGAAGGAATGGAGGACCTCCTTTTATAGGAAGCATTATGTCCTCTAAAAGATTGTGCATTTTTTACCCAATAAATGATTAATTCACGTGTGGACTCCTTCTTCAATGTTGTTCAAAAATATGTTGGCCGTTCACCACCAAAGGTGCAGTCCATTTGAACACCGGATGAAGGAGTTATGTATTTTTCATTAAAGTCTTCTATTTCTGGATGATGCTTCCATTAAGGTTCATCCAAAAGTATGCCGTTCAATGGCCACATTAGTGAATGAAAAACTCCAGAAAATTTATTTCAGTTCATGTAATATTTGTCCTCGTTCCATCCCAGGTGGAATAATATCATGTGGATATGTTTAGGCCGAGTTTTGGTTCCTTTACAGTGGTGTGGTCCACGCTGTCCGCCCGGAAAAATGTCAAACTTCAATTAATTTTTAGTACCACTAGATGGCTGAATCAACTCATGGTCCAGAAGACAATGATGAAGGAACTACATTTAGGATTCTATAAAAATTATATTCATTGAATTTGAAATTATATTTTTATGAAATGACAAAAATACCCTTGTGCTAAAAATCTGTCCCAATGTCCAGAATTATGCACATTTTACAATTTTCCTCATTTTCATTCTAAAACTCATTTTACCCATTATTTTAAAAAAATAAATGAAATACATGGGTTTTATAATCTAAATATATTAAAAAATAATCATTATTTGATCAAAAATATGCACGTGAATTTTCTCTGTCATTACTCAGATCTGAAATTTGAGGGCACCATTAAGCTCAGGATGGCTGGTGTTTTCCTAAGCGCGACATAAGATTTGTCGGCGCATGCACTCTGTGAGAAAACCCAAAAATTCTTAATCATAAATAATATAATTAAAAATAATAATTTATTCTTCCAATGCTTATAACTCACAAACGGTAACTCATATTAAAAATACAAGACCAACGCTAAAATCATGGGGGTAATCTTTTTTATATAGATATAAACTTTAGCCGGTGCAGGCCAATAGGAAATGTTAGTTTTCAGCAGCAAATAAAATAATTAATTGAAAATTATTTTATTATAAATTTCATATCTTCAAAACTTTAACTCAGATTACAAATCTAAGAGTACTTTTGGGTTCATTTGGATGTGTTTCACATAGGAAGAGCCTAACCTCGACCGATGCAGGTCGAGGGTGACTGATAAAAATTTGTCGAACCTTTTTTCATGGACGTTAAGTAAACGCACGTGCAGCATTTTATAACTTTTGAACTGGTGTTCAGAATTGAAATCTGAGGGAACCATTGAACTAGAAGCACCAATATTCGCTTAAGGAGACTTTCAACTCGATGGCAGTGGGTCGAGAATGATAGTTAGTTCTTCGGGTTTTTGTGGAAAATAATAAAATAAAATGATATCCACATATTTTATTTTGAGCTTCCATGTGAATATTTTAGGTGGGGTCTATCGGAGAAAAAAATACACATGGAAGTTGGAAGTGGGGACCACCACACCTTAACCTCCCATGAGTGGTTATGGTGGTGGGGAACCCCCAAACCATAACTACCAATGAGTGGTTATGGTGGTGGTGACCACCCATGATTTTAAGCCTCATTGAAAACTCTCATTAATTGGGAGAAACCTCTCAAGTACTTATTAAATGTGGGGGGAGCCTCTTGGTATCCTCCATATAATTATAGGCAATGCACCTCTTAAATTGTGCCAGCATAATTTAATTATGTTTCTTCATTTAAATTTAAATAACTGTGTCGTTGGAATTTAGGACGGTTCTTAATAAATGAACCGTCATAAATTCCAATGGTTGTTACCTACCTAACACCCTCTTTTATATATAAGAAGCTTGGGAAGAGGTTTTGCGGTGGCTTCACCAAGCGAAAAAGTGCTGGTAATGTGACGCGATGCCCAAGACTTGGAGAATTACACTTATCCACGAAGAACACATTCTTTCAAAGAAGAACTTTGGCGATGAGCGACTTCGACCTCCATCCTCGAAACTGACTCTGACAAAGGACATATTCGACTACGACGAGCTAGTGCACAAACCGATGATTTAGGGAAATTGCGATGACACCAACATCCATCTTTTCCCAAAGATCGGTCTTCTTCACCGCGCCAACGTCGACAAACATCGAACAAAGGTATGGGGTTTATTTGCATGTTAATTCTTTCCTAGATTTTCATTTACGGATTGGATCTGAATCATTATGGAGGCCATAGAATTTGAATTTCATTGTTCTCTTTTCTTAATGGACTGATTGCTATCATCCTAAACATGGAGGGTGTGGGCCAAACTAACATGGCCCGACTCCCTCCATCGATCTCTTTGTGATTTTCTTCAGCTTGGAGATGAAACAATGAGGTGATGGAGGAGACAGGAAATGATCGCGCTACCTGCAGATTCCGCAACCTGCACTGCCCTAACGACACTTCATCCGAATCGGCTCCCGGCCGCCGCCGGCCTCCCCTGCGCCCCCCACACAACTGGCTGCCCGCTAGCCTTCAAACATCCATCCACCACCGGTCTCCCATGCACCCGCTGGCACCCCGGACGCTCGCTCGCCACCCGGCTCTCAGCCGCTGCCAGCCTCCAGTGGCTCCGACGGTCTCCCGGCTGCCCGCCGCCCGCTCGGCCGCCCTCCGACCTCCCGGGCTGAGCCTCCCAAGCTGTACCCCACACAGAATTGGTCGAACCAGCCTCATCATTTTGGGCCGAGCCGCTGAGTTGATCCCCACACGTGCCTGGCGGAGTCGGCCTTATGCGCTCCCAGCGGTGCCTCCGGGGTGAAACTCCCTTACACCAACGTGCGGCTGGTACGCGCCCTCACAACCTGTATGCACCCTCGCGCTTCTCGCAGCCTTCACGGACTGATGGGCTAGGCCCATTGGTCCAAGATAGACTCAACGGGTCAGGAAAAGTCGACCCAGACCGTGTTGGTTTGACCAAGACAGACTAGACCCGAGCCCACTTCGACCTATTTACGCATCTTCGGCCATATCTTTGGCATCAGACGTTCGTTTGATGAACCGTCAACAGAGCTGAAAAAATTGGAGTGTGACGGTCCGTTTTAGTATTCCCCACTGGAGTTCGGGGTATAGTTGAGATATGGTCAGGTAGGATCATACAGGAATTCCACCGGGCCCCTGGGACTAATAAGTTAATAACTCACAGACCGGGTGTCCTATTGACGCCCCATTTTTGTGTTGAGACCCCTATGATGTGGCAGACCATATGGATTTTTTTAGAGGGACATCATGGAATTTGATGTATTGACACTTGTCCTGAAGAGAGGACCCTCCCAGAATCAAGTGTGCTTGTGTGGAAACCTTATCAGTAACTGCTCTATGACAACTATTCCTAGATCCTATGTGGGTTAGACAGCTCTAACTACTATTGCTGGATCCTGTGTGGGTTTGAAATTTCTATCTACTATTCCTAGATCTCTTGTGGGTTCAATAGTTTTGACTACCTTTCCTGAATCTTGTGTGGGTTTGATATTTATGACTATTTTTCCAGGATCATGTGTGGGTTTGACAGATCTAACTATTGTTCCTGGATCATGTGTGGGTTCGACAGTACTGACTGCTGTTCTTAGATCCTGTGTGGGTTTGACAGTTTTGACTATTATTCATGGATCTTGTGTGGGTTCGACAACTTTGAATAATGTTCATGGATATTGTGTGGGTTCGACATCTTTGTATATTGTTCCTGGATCCTATGTGGGTTCGACAGTTCTGACTACTGTTCCTGGATCCTGTGTTGGTTCGATAGTTCTAACAACTATTCCGGTATTTTGTGTGGGTTCAACAGTTCTGACTACTGTTCCTGGATCTTGTGTGGGTTCGATAGTTCTGACAACTATTTCTAGATCTTATGTGGGTTTGACAGCCTTGACTACACTTCATGGATCTTGTGTGGGTTCAACAGCTCTGATTTCTGTATCAAGATCCTACGTGGGTTCGACAGAATAGATGATTTAGTGGCTACATCTGATCATCTATAGCTCTCATTAAAAGTTGTATACCTATGTGAGATGAGTCATTAAATATTGAGTTTTCCTCATGATTTTGATGGATACTTGATAACTTAGGTATATGATTGGGCATATACCTAAGTGGGGTATCTGTTGATTTCATTATTTGTGTTTTATCATTGTTGGATTTTGTGAGACCCTGAAGGTCTAGGGTTCCCTACTGAGTATCTTTATAATCACCCATGCACTGGCTATGTCTGCTCCTCGTTGTTTTGGATACAGACAACAGACATCACTGACTGAGGACGAGAGTACCAGGACTTGACAGTACCTAGAGGTGGACCTTACGACGAGTCAGTACAAGGAATAGATGGATGAACATGGAGTGCTGACGAGGTTATCTGTGCCTATCCTTTAGTTAGGAATCCCGGAGGATGACCCATGAGCTGTTTTTTTCCTTTCATCAGTTTTACTTGTATTTCTATTTCCTTGTACTTTATAGTTGGGATTGTATTTTTGGCCCTTTTTGCTTTTCATCACCCTTTTGTAATATAGTTTACCTAGTTTTTTGTATCCTGCTATGTGCTCTGTTGTGTTACTTACAGTTTATAAAGGAAATGCCTTCCCAGTTTTGAAAAATTACGCCTTTGGTGCTAGTCTCCAGCCCCTGGCGTATGGAAGGCGGGATTGGGTAGTTAAGTTATGGGCCTCAGGGGACAGGCCGTGACATAAAATAAGAATGAATAAGATTTTAATCATGATAGACTATAATATTATTTAAAAGGTCTATTTACAGATTTTTGATGGAGAACACATTTAAATATATATTTTTCCACATTAATATTTTTCATTTAAAAAAAATTCTTATTTTTAAATACGAAATAAAAATTTACTTTTGGTAAAATTTTCTTATTTGACTGATAAAGTTCATTTTTGGATGAATAGTGAAAAATAATGCATTTTAATACAAAACTGCTTTTAATCTAATTTATTTATATGATTAGGTTGCCCTTTTATTTGGTTTTAAAGTGTAATTAGAATATATTATTATCATTTAACCCAATTTTTTCCATTTACTATAATTTCACTTTGAAATTGGAGATAAAAAGTTGTTAATATTTTGGTAGTTTTTACATCAAAAACACACTCTTTTTGGATTTGACAATAACAATTAATTTTAAATTAATGTCTGAATATTCTGTGTTTTGAATTTGAAATAAAAAATTCCATATTTGGAATCAGTTAGTTGAAATTGTGTAATTATGAAAATTTTATTTTTAGACATTATGAATAATAATCTCAGTAAATATTTTATTTACCATGGTCAAAGGGTAAATATGTTAAATAAGGATAAAATTAATATTATAATAATATTTAATTACCCTAAAAATTTCCCAAACCTAATTGGATGATTCATTTCCGACCATGGGAATCCTCTAAATTATTTTCGGTCCCCATGGAGCAACATGTATGTGAAAATTTCATTTTATAAAAATTAATTTAATTATAAAGAAAAATGGAACAAAAACATTTAACTTTTAGAAAAACAATTTTTATATGGTGATATATATGTGATATTTTTGACAATAAATTTTCATTAGAAATATAAAAATAGTTCCTACATAATTGTATTTTAATTATAATTTTATGACATTAAATATATAAATTTATTTATGACATTATGGTTATGTAGTGATTGCTTCATTAATAAAAGATTCAAATTAATGATATTATAATTGTTAAACAAGCTATAATTGTGTTACATTAATGTCATCCAAGGATTTTTTAGAATATAGTTACAAGTTATATATTTATTAATGAGGTTCGTTCAAATCAATCAGGTTTTGGATTTTTAAAATGTCGTTATATGAATAGTGTTAAAATTGACATAAATGAGATTTTAAAATATAAAATATTTTATTATATATTATAAAATTCTAAAAAATATAAGATTCATCCAAATTGTTATCATAAGTCTTAATTTTCATTAATTATTCCTCATTTCGATATTTTTCAGGTTTTGGTAACTATTTTGATTCTCAAAGTGTTAAATGCTTGATAAAATGTCAAGTGTAAAAAATGGTCAAATAAAAATGATAGGGATTACAAATATATCCAAAAAAATCAATTATTATTTGATGATTTTATTTAGACAGACATTCATCTAAAAATATATTTCAATTACTTGTGGAAATTTTTAAATAGAATATAATTTAAAAAAAATAATACTTAAAAAAAATTAAAGAGCCCCCCCTTTATCTTATAAAAGGCCATCAAATCAAACCCAATAATCACACCTCTAAATCCCCATGGTGTTGGAACCATTTTGTGCATAAGGTTTTATTTTTTGTCAATAACTGTCAATGAAGATCAAAATGAAGGAGATCAAGAAGTACTCCGCTGAAGTGGAGGAATGGTAATTCAGATGATTTTTGTATTGATCATAAGTTCAAAGATCATGTGTCAAAGGTGATACATTGTTTACAAAAATGAAGAATGTGAGGTGTAATAAATCTAAGGATGATTAATGAAGAATGGGGTTTTGGATGAAGACCATGGAATTCCTCCTTATTCCATGAGAACCGTGGGTTTTGATGAAGACCATGAAATTCCTCATTATTGCATGAGAACCATGGGTTTTTTTATGAAGACCATGAAATTACTCATGATTTCATGAGAACCATGCAAGATACCTCTTGATGAATAGAATCATATGCTTTTCATGAAGTAGATCATGACGGTTGAAGAAGAAGACAATGTGCAAGTGATTGGAATTCTAAAATGGTCGTGAGGGGATTGGAATTTTGAGATGGCCATGCACATCACATTGTCATAGAAGATGAGGATGCTAAATTTGTTCCTTCATAGAATACATATCACTATAGTGGAGTTTGGGATAAAAGCAGAAGAGTTGCTGAAGAATGCAGATCACTAAGAAGAAGTGCTTTTGAGGTGACGGTGCTTGTTGACAAAGAAACCAAACGACATAAAAATTTGTTGACAAAGGAGATTCCATGGTGGCATGTCAAGTTCTAGGACTATGGATAATGATCCATGTTTTACATAAGAAACGTCGCCAAAGGAATGGATGATCTGGAGGTGTAAAAAAATAGCAGATACAAGGTCGCACCGTTTCCCAGTGTTTTCCAAATTTTTGGCCCTGAAAATCGACAAATGGAGAAAAGTGGTTTTGGAAAAGAGAATTGTGTGTCGTGTACTTTAAGGAGAGGAAAATTGAATGCCATATTTTTTTCAAGATCAGAACATGGAAAAATGGCAAAGGAAAGAGGGTCGCACAAATATTGGGTTGGTTGCGCAAGTGACCTGCGCGCAGTGAAGAGACTTGTGCGTCTATGCCTAGGAGGATTGGAAACGTGTGCGCCTATTGTTTGTCAAGATTAGATGTAAAAGGAAAGAAGTTTGTGAAAGTATTGGTTGGGTCGTGCAAGTGAGTTGCACGACATAGGCTAGGGGAGATGAGCGGCACGCAGAGACTTGTGTGCCTCCATGCAGGTTGACCAAATGCCTATAAATACTAGACCACCCATACTCATTTTCCACGGAGTTCAACACTTAGAAAATTAAGATCTCCCGTCGCGCAGGTGTGGAAGTCACGCTAGTAGTGTGTGGTCACGTAGGTAGACTTGCGCGCCAGTGTTTGAAGCTGCGCGCTGGTTGTTGGTTACGCGCCCAAGCCGGTTTGGGAGATAAAGGAAGTGTGTTGCTCAGGTTAGAAGTTGAGGAAGGCAGTGCCGTGCAGGTAGTTTGGTGATACTTGCGCACCAGTATGGACTTGCGCGCCAAAGACTTGCGCACCATATTGGGACTTGCGCGCTAGGCTTGGAGAAGAACACCAGTTGTTGTTGGAGCCCGCAAGTCTTCGTGGAGCTTCACGAAAGCCCTAAGATTTCCCGATACCTTCGGTGTAACAAATGATGTATTCATTTACAACTACGGAAGAAAAATGAACAATTTGGTTTTATGAAGAGAAGTAGTACCTCACACACATGACTGATGTTTAACATCCTCGTTGTGCTTTACAAAAAGAAGAAGAACGGTTCGTGCAACTAAACACAGATCTGCATAGAAAGAGAATAATATATCAATACACTCAGGTGTTTGTATTGGGAATCCATGGATGAGAATAAGAAGATATAGTACATTCAGTTATTTCACTAAAGTAGAAGGTTGAATTCAAAAGAGCATCAACTCAGGACTCTGATGCAAGAAATGTCTCATGCTGAACATGAGACAAAGAATTCAATGCAAATCTATTGAAGAGACCTTCATGTCTATAAACTGAGTGGGACTTCACCAAAGGCAGTGAGCCAGGGGTAGTCAACGGGAGTGACCTGAGGGGCGTAGTGATCTATCCCTGAACCTTTTGTAAAGGCAGTGATCCTGGGATAGAGCGACAGTTCCCGAACCATTGTAATCCACAACTAGTGAAGATTAGTGGGGTTTGGTATGACTGGAAACTTGTCAGCGTATTCTCCTTAGACGTAACCCTTAGTGTTGAACCAAGTAAAATTGTTGTGTTATCTCTTTGCATGTGAATTTTTCATTGCTGGCCATATCCATCATACAGGTTTATGTAGTTCCTACCAATGTGGGAACAAGATCAACAACTTTAAGAAGAAAAAGTTGAAACCCTGATTCACCCCTCCCCTCTTAGGGTGTCCTGAGGTCCTACAAGTTGTATCAGAGGGAGGTTGATGTATGTTGGGTATTCTTGAGTAATTCTATTCAGTAGAGGACTTTATTTTCTTTCATAAATTCATCAACTGAGAGAAGTCTTAATGAAGATTAAGTCATTTCTGAGTAGAAGTCCACATCTAGAAAGACCATGACAAATAGGAAAAAGGAAGAGAAGAAGCAGCTATAGAAGTCCCTCGCATCCAAAGAAGATGCAGTGTCTTGTTCTCTATGCCATTCCAATATTCAAGAAATATCGTTCTTGGAAAGTATCGAGCAGTTGGCTCATAATTCTTCTAGAGGAAAGGATGACATCTGTAATTCAATCTTTCACGAAAAACTCAATACATATCTACATGATATTCTTGAAGAAAGGTTTCCTATTATTTGTAGCCTATTCTAATCTACGTAGGTTGAGATCACTCAATTAGAAAAGGAAGCTGAAAATATGGAAAAGGGGTTGGAAAGAAATGTTATGGAAAGTATGAAGCTCACCAAATAGGTGAAAGTCTATGAAGAAAATGAGGAAGTCAATAAGACTCTAAAATAAAAGATCCATGCACTTGAAGTAGAGCTGAAGAAGAGTAATTAAGTCAAGAGTTTTTGTTTGGAAGAAACTTCCATGAAATTCAGGTAACATGACTCTTTGTTACAAAACAAAGTTAAGATGCATGAAGATGAGGTTGACAGATTGAAGTAGACTTGTGAAGAGAAGATTATCATGATTGAAGAGTAGAAGATCATCTTCAATATTGAGGATCAAAAATTGGAAGCCCAGTTGAATAAGATTGAGAATACACATATTGAGACTTCACAAAATAATGAAATGAGTTATGCTTGTACTCAATGTCCGTTGGAGGAATCTAAAGCTGAAATACCTCCAACATGTGACAAGAAGATTATGAAAACTCTAGATTATCCACATCAAGAATCAGTTACTGGTGGTACTCAATGCTCACTAGATGATTCTATTATCGAATGACCTCCAACATGTGATAAGAAGATCATGACTTCACTCATTGATCTATCACAAGCAACTGAGAAAGTGAATATACCATCCAAACCATCTTGTACTCATGTTTCTAAATATGATCCGACAATGAATGCAGGTTGGAAGAAAATTTCTAAACAAGTATGGATGAGGAAATGTGAGAAGAAGAAACCAAACACCATGGCCAGGGTGGATGGGAAGAAAAAGGAGGAAGTTGGTTCCTCAAATAGAACACAAAAAATTAAGAAGATTGCCCAACAACCTCGTAAATAAGATAAAAAGAAGAAAAGATTTGTAGTTCAATTTTGTTGCTACAATAGATTTGGGCATTGTTCACTATATTGTTGGTATAATCCATTTAATGAAAAAGCACAAAGAAAGACTGTATCGAAGGGAAGAAATCCAGAGAAGAAGAAGCAAAATTAGCAGGTCCAGAAGAATCTGTTTACAGCAAATAGATTTGGAATGCTTGATAACATCATTGATGTATGCAATGGCAGTCATAACAAGGTAGGTACATGCTCATCTCAACATGCTTTCATTGTTGATAAGAAAAGAAGACCTCTGATGTCGTCTAAGTATGAAGCAAGTACCTTGGGTAGAAACCAGAAAAACAGTGTGAAAACACATTTCCCCAAGAAGATATCAAGTAGGGAAGCTGAGAACACCTAGGATTTTAGATCCATGAAATTGAAGGGTCATTCATCCAAAAGAAACACTAAGTGGGATGAATCTCAGATGAACCCATGTGGAAGACCCAAACCAGCTGCAACAGTTCCAAATGACATATTGGTCATCTGGCCTGAAGATTTGAAAAGAATGAGGAAAATTAAAGATGAAAAGGCCAAGGTTTTTGATAAAGGAAAACAAAAACATTCACATGATGAAGACACAGTGCATGAGAGATTGCAAACCAATAGAAACACACGTGTCAAAGAAGTTCTGTGTGAGAGATGCAAGAAATCTGGTCACATTGCTAAAGGTTTCCTATCCTTAATACCAGATAAAGAAGCAGTCCTTAAGAGGAGTAAGAATGTATCATTCATGATGGCTATTAAGTAGAACAATTACCCACACAAAGTAGAAGAGAATGTGAAGAAAGCCATTCCACATCAACAGATGTCAGAACATATGTTCAAATGTGCAGGCATGATGACTAGAGTGAATAGAGGAACATGGTTGAGAAAAGAACCTCAACCATGCAGCACATGTTGATTAATCAAGAGTAACCACCTTATTCCCTTAATAATTTGTGTATTTTATTTGTGCTAATAATGTTTGGAATTGATGGTGAAGCATGATCTCGGGGGGAGAACCTGAGAAGTAGTGAATGATGTCAACTCTTCATAGCTAAGCTAAGGAAGTTTCAATACTTGGAAGATTAATCAATTTAATTTTAAAGATTAAAATGTTGAAGGATAATTCTTGATAAATAAGATGGGGAGTGTTTCCCTTGAGGAGGAGAAAAATGAATATGCTTCCAAAAACAATGTTTCAATCAATATCAACTCCAGCAGGTATCTAATGCAGTTACTTTGTAAAATTTCATGAAGAACGTGTAATTGGAGAAGGTATGAAATTTCTCAATCTCTCACCCCTGTTTACTCAAAAAAAATATTAGTCAACAAAGGTGGAGTCACTAAATTGATCAGTGACATAAGAAGAATGGAAGTTCCCCAACACCACTTATCATGCCGATTGCACTTGAATGTTTTTTTATATGTTTGCTGATGTGTGTGCAGGAGTTTCAAGTTGATTATTACCTATCAGATTTGATTTTCTTCTACCTGAAATAAAAGTGGTAAAACCTTGAAAACAAAATACATGAGTTCTCATCTCATGTTGGTATCATGATCTATGAATAATAGAAAACCTTGTTGGCTTAATCAAATCCCCTTTTTTTCTACATCGAGCATTTATCAAGTAGACTTAGAGTGAAATGATTAATGAACCATTGCTTAAGTATGGATTTATACCCATTCTACCATGATCTTTGTATTTATTATCAATAAGGAGAAGAGAAAGTGAAATGAAAATTTGAAAAGAAAAGTTGATTTAAGAGAAGATTCTCATTTTAACATTGAGGAATTCATTTGAGAAGATGTATAAGGTATTGACAACAAAATACAAAGGGGGAGATTGTTGGAACAAATTTGTGTATATGGTTGTATTTTTTGTCAATAGTTTTCAATGAAGATCAAAATGAAGGAGATCAAGAAGTACTCTGATGAAGTGGAGGAATGGTAATTCAGACGGCTGTTGTATTGATCATAATTTCAAATAACATGTGTCAAAGGTGATATATTGTTTACAATAATGAAGAATGTGAGGTGTAATCCATTTGATGATGATTAAAGAAGAATGGGGTTTTGGATGAAGACCATGGAATTCCTCCTTATTGCATGAGAACCATGGGTTTCGTTGAAGACCATGCAATTCCTCATTATTGCATGAGAACCATGGGTTTTTTATGAAGACCATGCAATTACTCATGATTTCGTGAGAAACATGTAAGAGACTTCTTTAAGAATTGAATCATATACTTTGCATGAAGTATATTATGACGGTTGAAGAAGAAGACAATGTGTAAGTGATTGGAATTCTAAGATGGACATGTGGGGATTGGAATTCGGAGATGGCCATGCACATCACATAGTAATAGAAGATGATGATGCTAAATCTATTCCTTCAATGAATACATATCACGATAGTGGAGTTTGTGATAAAATAATACGAGTAGTTGAAGGATATAGATCACCAAGAAGAAGTGCTTTTGAAGTGATTGTGGTTGTTGACAAAGAAAACAAACGACATACAAATTTGTTGACAAAGGAGATTCCATGGTGGCATGTCGAGTTCAAGGACTATGGATAATGATCCATGTTTTATTTAAGGAACGTCGACAAAGGAATGGATGATATAGAGGCGTACAAAAATAGCAGATAAAAGGTCGTGTCGTTTCCCAGTGTTTGCCAAATTTTTGGGCCTGAAAATCGACAAATGGAGAAAACTAGTTTTGGAAAAGAGACTTGCGCGCCATGTACTTTATGGAGAAGAAACTTGCACACCATATGTTTTTCATGTTTAGAACATGGGAAAATGGCAATGGAAATAGTGTTGCGCAAGTATTGGGTTGGTCGCACAAATGACCTGCGCGCCGTGAAGAGACTTGCATGCCTATGCCTAGGAGGATTGGAAACATGCGAGCCTATTGTTTTTCAAGATTAGAACTTCAAAATATGGAAAAGGAAAGAATATCATGCAAGTATTGGTTGGGTCGTGCAAGTGAGTTGTGCGAAAGAGGATAGGAGAGATGAGATGCGCACTGAGACTTGCGTGCCGAGGGGTGACTTGCGCGTTACCGCGCAGATTGATCAAATGCCTATAAATACTATACCACCCCTCCTCATTTTCCACGGAGTTCAACATGTAGAAAAATTAGAGCTCCCGTCGCGTAGGTGTGGAAGTCGCGCAAGTAGTGTGTGGTTGTGTAGGTAGATTTGCACGCCATTGTTTGAAGCTATGCGCCGGTTGTTGGTTGCACGCCCAAGGTGGTTTGGGTGAGAAAGGAAGTGTGTCACGCAGGTTAGAGGTTGAGGAAGGTAGTGTTGCGCAGGGGTTTTTGTGATACTTACGCACCGTATTAGGACTTGCACGCCATTCTTGGAGAAGAGCGCCCAGTGTTGTTGGAGCTCGCCCGTCTTCGTGGAGCTTTACGAAAGCCGTAAGATTTCCCGATAACATCGGTGCAACAAATGATGTATTCATTTACAAAGACGGAAGAAAAGTGAACAATTTGGTTTTATGAAGAGAAGTAGTACCGCACACACATGATTGATGTTTAATATCCTCATTGTCTTTGCGAAGAGAAGAAGAATGGTTCATGAAACTAAACACAGATCTGCACAGAAAGAGGAGAATATATCAATACACTCAGGTGTTAGTACTGGGAATCAAAGGAAGAGAAGAAGAAGATATAGTGCATTCAGTTATTTCACTAAAGTAGAAAGTTGAATACAAGAGAGCATCAACTCCGGACTCTGATGCAAGCAAAGTCTCATGTTGAACATGAGACAAAGACTTCAATTCAAATATATTGAAGAGACCTTCACATCTATAAACTGAGTAGGACTTCACCAAATACAGTGAGCCAGGGGGAGTCAACAGGAGTGACCCGAGGGACGCAGTGAGCTATCCTTGAATATTTTGTAAAGGCAGTGATCCTGGGACAGAGTGACTATTCTCAAACCATTGTAATCCAAAACTATTTAAGATTAGTAGAGTTTGGTATGATCATAAACTTGTCGGCATATGCTCCTTAGACGCAGCCCTTAGTGGTGAACCAAGTAAAATTTTTGTGTTATCTCTTTGCATGTGAATTTTTCATTGCTGATCACATCCATCATACAGTTTTAAGTAGTTCCTACCAACATGGGAACAAGATCCATAACTTTACGAAGAAAAAGTTGACACCCTGATTCACCCCTCCCCTCTTAGGGTGTTCAATAATCTACAACTACATTTCCCTTCATCCTAGAATCCTTCCCCTATTAATAGGGAAATTCAAGGGAGCCCTTTGGCTCAAATCAAAAGAATTTACCTGATTTGAGGTTATGCCTTCTCTAATGATTCTTTCCATTATTATTCCATCACCAGTACCTATGATCTCTTTATTCATTGTTTATATAAAAAATCGTGTATCCTCATTATACATAGATTTTTTTATGTGATGGACTCTAACTACAGTTGCACACACCTCCATGAAATGTATTTAGAATATACAATTTCTATAGACGATGAACTATTGCCTCACGAAACGATTATTGCTCAATAATCTGCTACCTCCACTCATGGTGGCAATTATTATAGAAATATATTTATATATTATATTTATAATATTTATAATATCTATATTAATATGTAATTTTATTTACATCATATCATTATTAGTTCCATAATGTGTAAATACGATTATTTCATTGAAGAAGCTCAGACAACTATCCCCTCAATGTGAGATGAGTCATTCATTATATACATGGATCATATAATGGATGGTGTTAATGAAATTATGTATGATATTTAAAATATATATTATACTGGAATTATAATTCACATTTTTATCAATTTTTTTTCATTCATTTAAAAATAAAAAAATGAAATGAAAGTATCATTTATGTGTACGTACGACTTACTGTCACCATAAATGTTACATTTCATTTTCTTATTTTAAAATATTATGGACTATTATAAATACATATATAATGGATCTAAATACATATATACTAGATATATATGAAAATAAAAACATGAATATAAATATGGAGATAATGGAAATTGGAAGACATGGAACATTTCTAATTAAAATGTATATTTTTTACTCAAGTTTCGAACAATGAAAAAATTTCTGATATGAAATATAATAATTAACTAATAGTTTTATCAAGGTAATAATTTATATAAAAATAATAATCATCATTAAAAAATTTATTAAGTAAATATAAATTAACTTATTTTTTTTATTCACAAAGAACAAGGAAAATATGAGACAAGTGACACCCAAGGTAAGGGAACCATTCACCATCATCTTTTAGACAAATACTTCTTTATATTATGTCTCTTAATTTCCTTTTTATCATATTTGGATATGTTCTTCTATATAATTATTTATGTTAATTTTATTTCCAATTGATGAGAGACACATTTCTTTTCCATCAACTCATATTCAGAATTTTAATGTGATGTCATTAGGATGCCAAATTTGTGTAAAGGACTTGTCCTCAATCTCCATTCATTATGTCATACTTCAATATATACATGGATTTATTTTATACTCTGCATAATAAACCCCTATTATATTTAATTTAATTAAAAAATATTTTTTTAAAATATTTTTTTCTAAACGACAAAAAGAATGTTTCTTTTAAAAGAATGGGATGACAATGACCTTTCTGCCGCCATGTGAATTATTTGACATTTGGATTTATAACAAGATATAATTTTTTAAATGGAAATTAAATACAATATAGTATTTTGATAAATTTTGGTATTGAGAATGGTTTTATGAATTGATTGATTATATCAATATATTGAAATGTTATATTGTGATTGCAATGTCGAAATATTATATTTCCTTTATGATTTTTCATGTGATATGATTATGTTATTGTTAATGGGAATTATTTCAATATACGGGTGGTTCCATGATAAAACTAGGGTGGTTGGGACTGATATATCTTTTTAGAGCATTGGGTAACATGATGTAGGTATACATTAATTTTTCTCTTGGAGATTTAGTTAATATACTATGATGGGTATTCTAAACACAACTCCCTATATCAATGTGAATGATACACTGTACATATGATATGGACACTAAAATATACCTTTATGATTTATTATTTTGATATGTTATTCATATATATTATTATTTTATGAGTTATGTTTAAGAGATTCTGTTTTGTGTTTATTGATGGACAAATATTTATTTCATTATATTATAACCCTTACTGATATTTCCATGCTCATTCTTTATTTTTTAAATGTCTTTATAAATGTATAAGGAAGTGTAAGAGAAACGAATAAAGAAATAATATTTTTATCAAGAAAATAATTCATTTTTTCTTTTAAGATATTTTATTTTATGAAAAAAATGGATACTGAGTAGAAGTATCTACTTTGTAATATTTTCAATGTAATGTAATAGTTATGGTCTAATTATCTAATACTCTAAACCTGAAAAGACACTCAATGTTAATTATTTATTTTACACAATATTAAGTAATGATTTTCATATGGGGAATTAATTTTATGAAAAACTATTGGTTTAGAAAACATTTGAGGTTTGGGTGTTATTGAAGCCTAAGTGACATGTTTTATGTAACCACACAAGTAAGAATATTATAAATAGTAATATTTAATTTAGATTAATTTAATGAGTTTGAAATAACATGAATATGTATATATTAGTATTTTCTATCCTCATAAGATAATATATGATGATTTTATTGATATACTCACAATGACATGTTTGGTTTTAGTAAATGGATGAATCTAACAGACACCATAGTCACAATATATGAGAAGAAAAATGTTACTGATTAATAAATAATCCACTGAATTAAATGTGAGCTGAATGAAAACTCAAGTTTTTATTCTCATCCAACTATCTGGGGATATGATTGACCACATGTACCTTGTATATTTTTATGTGGAATCGTATACATGAAAAACGAATCCCAATAGGAGTTCAAATAATAACCACAATGGTACGTATATTCAAAAACCAATGTTTCATGGATGTGGAAATAAACCCTGATGAAAATTCTTTAATGCGATGGGAAGATTCTATTAATGTGGTATTGAAAGACAAAAATTAAGAGCATGCCACGGAAAAATGGAAACATCTAATAGACTCGAGGATAGGGAATGAAGTTATTTCCGAAGGAAAAATTTATTGTTTTAAAGGTTGGGTGAATGGTCATTATACAAATAGATGTCTTACGAAGAAGGGTCAAGATTTGGAAATATAATATTGTAGTAATATTTGTTAACCAATATATAATTCAATTCCAATTAAAGATGAAGAATGTAAAAATGACCTATGAAATTTATGGATTATTTCATAGCTCATGTTAGGAAATTACTAAAATCTTAAGAAATTATTCATGATTTATTGTTGGAAATAAATATAAATGTATAAGATTAAAAATCAATGATAAAGGATTATGAATAATGTTTGATGATTTATATTTCTACATTTCTGTAAATGAGGTGGTACATTAGATCTTTGGATGATGATATGTCTAACTATATTAGTGATATGATTTCTTTGGAAGACATTTTCTAGTATGTATAAACCTACTGTTTGATATGTGAAACAGTTATTAAAGCAAGATTTATCTTTTATTCTGTAGATAATGTTATAATGAACCATTTGGGAGTATATGATCCTCGAATTTAAGGCAATTACAGTTTATTACATTTCAGGATGAATACGAGAAGTATGAGAAAACATCTGTAGTAAAAAAAATTATCATTATTTTTGAAGAAAATATTTTTTTTATAATGTTTTAAAAATGATATGGTTTTAGAAAATGGAAAACCCATGGGATGGGTGACCACCTATTGCGTCTGGAATGGTCAATGGAATTGAACCCACTACTGATGGTCAACAATGGCGCATAGACTACCACAAACATAAATGATGTCCAGGGTTAGTATGACTAATAAATTTTAGATAAATCATTTTAAGGATCAAGAATAATTTTATTTTGGGAACATATTTTTTATCAAATGATATACTTAGTGTATGAAAATGATTTGGTGATTATGTGATTAAGGTTATTTTTTATAACGTTTTCTCTTTTGGGGAAACACTATATGCCTAAAAAATAGAATTCAATTGGATTTAGTTTGTCAAGTACTGGATGAAATTATATATTTGATAAAACTAGGTCTTTATTATGGACATATGAAGATTTTTGTTTTTTATAAAAATGATTATCCTATCATAAAGAGTACGTGATTTGGTTAATTACACATCAATATGAGATGTCAAGAGTAGTCAATGTTATTTGGAGGTAACTGATATGATTTACTATGGAAGAAAAGTTTATTATATACTTATGATAATTTCGTTTCAATCTTAGTTTGTTTTATTTTGAATTATTTTATGGTAAATTTTTTATTGAATGGTCTTTGTTGAACATTGGGTATTGTTTATTCAATTTTGGAGATTAAGAGTTTTATTTCCTTTTGTAAATGATTATCCCTTTAGGGATTATATGATCTTTTACAAACCAATTGGTTTTGGTTAATAACTACATATAGGGGAAATACATAGTTCAAAAAAAATTAGTAAATGGTTTTGAAGATTATTGTATATATTTTATGGAAATTTATTTGAAAATATTTTCAATCCTTTTTTCTATTGTTTCAATTTCTTTTCAATGTAATCATTTTAAAAATTGTTTTATATTTAAAAGAGAACATTTCAAATAAGAAAGGCTATTTCCCTCAATATATTTCATAAAATATAATTCCACGTTATTTTCCATATAATATTCCATTTTTTATGTTACTCATTCCCTTCATGGAAATGATCCAAAATATCCATTCAATTTTTTTCCATGGTTTATGTTTTAATGGAATAATGCTTATGTTCCCAATTTCACTTCCACATGTTATATGATTTTGAATCCTACTTCATTCATAGTGTTGTTAATTAATTAATAAATTTGGAAGCCTATCTATCCTCCAATGGTTATGATGTGATGAAATTTTAATGATACCAATTTGATTTCATGGGATATGATTGTTGTTTTAGAAACCCATGTCTTTATATGGGTCATGTTTTCATGAATGTTATATTTTCCTCTAGAACATGGATGTATAATTTTTTTCATGTGAAATTTGTGACATATATCTCTCTCCAATGAATTGGGTAATGTTATGAATTATATGAGATCAAAGGGTTTACAATTTGTAGACAAGCATGAATATATGAAGGTTCATGGAGTTGAAACCAATCCAAAAAAATGATGGTACATGGGTTGTAGCCCAATTTCAAAAAAGGGTGGTACATTGGGTGTATACCAATACTAAAAGAAATAGGGTACATGGGATATTTCCCAATATTATATACTGTTTGTAAAATAATCTATAGTTTAATCCAAATATAAAGATGGTATGCATATACTACCCTAATCCTAAAAACAATAAGGTATATGGGTTTTAGACGTAGACTAAATTAAATATGGTGCAATGGTTTGTAGTCAAATCCCCATGTAGGTTTATGGGTGGTATCCCAAGCCTATCATGTTTTAATTATCATGGTAGGTATCCTTGACATTAAATTTCATGTTCTTGTTTGTATATGAAAAATATTATATCTTTTTTATTAGTTAAGAGATAATAGATCATGATGTTTATTTATATATGATCCATTTCATATGAACTATAATGATTTATCACAAAACTCATGTTTATGATATTTTATATGTATTTTATGATCAATAAATTCGACGATAATGTTATCATACCCCTATGTTCCTGATTAATCTTACATGTCTATCTTTTTTAACCTTACTGAGCATGTGACATCATTGCATTTTATGTTTCCTTTTCCCTAGTTATAAAGAATGGTTTTAGGTAGGTGTATTGAAGTTGGAGATCATCACGAGAGATGTGGATAATAATTCACTAGAATAGATCATTTTTTTCATGTTTCCTAATACCATATACAGTTATGTTAATCGGTATTGAATTATTTATTATATTGAATAATAATCTAAAATGGTGTAATTTCCATGTACGTTTTGTCTGGGTCACTATATAGCCCATGGTTACAAATTTTTTTGAAAGAATCCCCTGTAACGATTTCCCTATAGTATCTTCTTCGATTCCTAAAATTCAATCAAGGCAATTCAAGAATCTGTACTTAAAATTGGTTCATTAGTATGTTTGATTGGTATTGAAAATTCAATATCATGATTCACTGATAAACTAGAAAAATATTCTATAAATATATCAAAAAACTCTTATGTAATAGTCATAACATATATGTTGAGTTTCACCCTAGCCATATGAGATAAACACCCCTTTTGAATAGTAATGATTACTCATAAAATGGATGGAATTTTAATTATATTATTAAATGTAATTATACACATATATTAATCATAGTTTGGTAGAGAACATCAACCATCACATCCCATACATTCCAATTGACTATATTTTTAATGAACTCTAATATATCAACATAATATCATGAAATTCATGTGTATAATGCATAAAGTTATGTACGTGATGAAAACTCCAACAAAATTTGATATATTTTGAATCATAGACTAGAGATATTATCCATGTACAATTAGTAGTTTTCATAGATAATTAAATTTATATTCATTGAGGATATGAATTAATATACTTAAATATAGTTCATTATATAATGTAATTAATATTAAAAATATAAAATATGATAATTCAATATTTTAGAACTCATCTCCTCAAATCTACATCATTTTTATACTAAAATAACTTCATAAAATAGAAATGGTTATCATAGAAATAATCCACCATTAATCATATTTATTGATCATAAAAATCATTCATATGATGTTTAAATCATGACACCAATATTTAAATTTATGGTTCATTTTTTAGTATTTGAAATCAATGATCAAAATTGTTTAAAATTATTTTTAATGGTTTGTTAGGTGAATATGAATAATCCTAGGATAATGACCCAAGCATGTGAAAATTGGTGTACAATATTGGAATTGTCACCCTATCCCAAAACTATGAATATGTTACAATAATAGAACAATTTTAACATTGTTACCCCTGGATGAAATTTTTGAAAAATTGTGTCCACTTGTAGTATCCATAAATGGTTGTATTTCTAGGTAAATAAAATTTATTGTTTTACCATAACTTCACACATTCTACTATATATATGATTATCTTACGGTCTCTCACTAATGTTTTTGAATCCATGTTTTATGTATAACATAATCCTATTGTGATACCAAAAATATTTATCCTTACAATATATATATATATTACATCTATTTAACTGAATATTTTTTTTAATAACACAATGATCCATGCCCAAAACATATAGGTATAGAATAACGAGAATAAATGATACATAAAAATAGATAATAAGATATAAAAATCATCTTACTAATAGTTCATCATAAAAAGAACCCTTCATAGATATATCATACCTAATACCATTATTAATATCAAGGGGAAAGGATTAAAGCGAACTGTGGGGCTCAAATTCTCATTAATGGTACACAAGTGATAAATTATTTATAACATAAAAATATAATCACCATATGGGTAATAAAAATCAAATTATCATTTTAAAACCATACCGAGCAAATAAAATAAAATATTCCGAGTCATGGCCTATGTCTTGGACATTCATAAGACATTAATTTTATGGAATTAATGAAAATGATAATTTAGAGGGTTCTTAAAAGTCCATAGAATTATAAAGGGTAAAATTAATGAATGATGTGAATCATATCAACATGGTGAAAATATTTTAATGGATTCTTCATAAATTGAACTCCAAATTTAATCATTCTTCGCATGTAGTAGTGATCAGGATGGGTTAACTTCTAGTATGTATTATAGGGTGAGTGTGAGTGTAGAAAATGAATAATGGAATGAAAATGTGTTGGAATATGGGATATCCATTAGTATAATGTCATGCTTGGTAATGTGATTGGTCTTGAGGGTGGGGCCACTAGTCATTGGGGAAACTGGGGGAACCTGGTATGCCAAATCATGATGATAATGATAAGGCGGGATAATGGTACTGTCACTTCAACAAGGAGGATGATGTGATAAATGGGGGGAGGGGGTAAACCCTAAGAAGATAATGGATTACATTACAACATTATATGAATAATTTCAATTAATTAATCCTTTATTTTAGAGAGACTTCATGATTCTAGCTTTGAAGTTATGTATGTGTTACCAATATTAGTGCTCAATATGGGTGAAATTATGGATAATTTCTAAGGTGTGTATGAGTGAGGGAAAAGCACATTGGAAGGAAAATGTGTGTTCCTATAGGGATATTAATTAGTTTAATAACCCTTTCAGCCGTATCAGTGAGCCCTAGGGGTGGGACCACAAGTCCTCAAGGAAATGTTAGCACTTTATAGGCAATGACCCTACCACAATGTTAAGAATATATTTACATTCCATCATTGGGAACCAGTTGTTTCCATAACATTGTTAAAATAAATAGATTCTTCACATAAACATATGCATAAAAATTTATTTTTTTATTAGTAAAGTACTGTTGATAGTCTATCATAATTGATTTTTTTCACTACCCAAAGAATCAAAATTGTGTAAATTCACACCAAACACATTCATAGTTGACAAACTCCCTTAATGGATTGGGTTCACAACCTATTACCATCTAGTTAATCTCATGATGTATCCATATTTGTTCAATTAATTATAGTAATATATTAAAATGGGACCACCCAAAAAATATTTATATTCATAAAGATGTGTGCCATATGATTATAAAACACTCATCCTATCAAAATCCATTTAAAAAAATGTTGTTCTATAAGATTTCATCATGGTATTTCATGTGGTAATCAAATGGTTTTTATAAAAATATCTACAATTAATCATTACATAACCCATGAATAATGAATTAAATTAACAAAAAAATATCATCATAATCATAAAACGTTTACAAAAGAAAAAATATGGAATAATTGGATAATATTAATAATAATAATTATCAATAACACATAATGTAATCTTTTATATAATATTTTTTTAAAGACAACATGGAATATATTTGGAGTAAATATATATTTTCACATTCATATCTCTATCATAAATGATTAACATTCAAAAAATACTTCAAAAAAAGTTTTATTTGATTGTAAATATTATAAATTTTAAAGTATGATTCAACGAATTCATTGAGCATGATGAAATGAAATTATTTTATGTATTTATAAGTAATAAAAAACATTGTCAACTCACACTTTTGAAAAAAATGTCAAAATGTAGATAATTTGAAAAATGAAAATATTGTTAATATTAATTTTTTATAATCTAATAATATATGAAAATAGAATATATATTATTATAATATTGAATTAAAAAATTTAATGGAGTAATTTTAAATAAAATTAATACATAAGATAATGAATTTTTAGCAAATGTGAGTAATAAAGCCAGTTTTCAATAAAAATAATTATTTATCCACTTATGTATTTCAAGGGAGGATAATGAATGGAAATTTTTTAATTTATAGAAATAACTGAATCATTTTATTTCTAAGTATCCTAATATTCAGATAATAATATTTCATCATCATAAAATTAATAATGTATAAAAAATTGACATTGTAACATAAAACCCTTACCACATTGGCTAAATATTAAACATAATCTAAATAAAAAATAAAATTAAATCGATATTTATATAGAATAATATTTCAAATAATCATTGATAAAGAAATTAATTGGTATTGTATACATCCCTTATATTAATTATGTGGTGAATATGGCATGTGATCAAGTAAGAAAAAGTGTGAGGAACATCCATTACAATATATTCCACTTACATTGAATTTTTCTACCACCCTATATAATAAATATAATAAATATAATACTACTATATTTTTATGTTTTAAAATTTATTTATTAAACATGATATGTTTGTAACATTTCAAATCATATTATATATTTTATTAAAAAATCCAATTTTAATAGTGTTGACTATTTCGTTTCATTCATAAGATTTTGGTTTGTGTAGTTTTTTTAAATGTATATTGATAATGTTTCCATCATATTATATATATTAATAATAATGTATAAATAATATTTATTAATTATTTGTATATACTAATGTTTATATTCATTTACCCAATATATAGATATAAAAAATTAAATACACCATTCATGGGGATAGTAGGTCATACAAACGTATGAATGTTGTTTCCAATTTTCAGTATATATAAATAATTAATAAAAATAATAATTCACCTTAAAATAATATTTATTATATCATATACATCATATATATTCATCAATTAAATCCTTACTATTATCCAAGTAAATATCAAACTAAAAACAAACCCACACTCATTATTGATGTGGTAGTCCTGAAATATGCATGACTGGTGTTATTGCTCCAAAATAGATTTGATTATAATAATGTAGAGTTATTATTATAAATATAGAATAATATGTATGTCATTATTATAATATATAATCATTAAACCCATCATAATATCCATTTGATATATATTAATTTCTAAAATTAATTATATCACTATGTGAGGATGATAATAATTATCTACTTGTCAGTGATAATTACACTTACCATTTAATGTTAAAGAGGGTGGATAATGGTAATGTGAAACTATAATAAAATTTAATTATAGTTAGAATAAAAAATTTATTCTTTTTTAAAAAATACTACATATTGTGTCTAATTAAACATATATGTAAAAAATGGTGGTGGTCGTTTAATTTGATTTCCCCTTTATTAAAAAAACACCACTTGATCTCATCTTAAGGGTACTAGGGTTGCTAATTTTGCAATAAAAAGACTTGTATATTTTTTCTAATAATGTTTCCATGATATTTTGGTTGGGTATGAATTAGATAAAAGGATAAATATTTTGTAATGTAGACACTGGATTGGTTACCTTTTATATGATCAGTGATGGAAAATCATGTAATATTTAAAAATATAAAAATATAAAAATGAAATAATCATGAAATATGAATCCAAATATTCAATTATTCAAGAATAATTTTTTATTTGGTTTTCAAATATCTTTCAAAATATAAATGTTTAAATGTTGTATTAAATTTTAACATGTTGTTTAACCTCTAATCTATCACATTTTACTATAAAAACATCAACTTATTATGAAATTTTAAACGATTATTATTATAAAAATAAGTTCAAATTTTCTCAAAAATTTATAAAGTATTAAATTTATGACATTATCATTACCAATTTTTCCTTTTTATTATTTTTTAGTTTTTTAGTAAATTATTAAAATTTTATATTTATAATAAATCATTCTTTGAAATGTCGTTAATATTAATTTAATTTGAATTTAATGCACTCATGACAGTAATGTAATTTTAATATAATATTTTAACATAACACAAATATTTAATATTAATATAATATTTTGAACTACCATTATAACACATTGAAATAATATTACTCATAAAATTTAGAAGTTATTATTTTATTGTAGAAATTTTGTAATTCTGTTTCACACAAATTTAAGAAAGTGATAAATTTATTAGAAATTAAAAATAAATTTCATTCATTAAAATGACAACATTATTCAAAAATATAGAATAAATTTTTTTGAAAACATATGGTTTTTCCTTATGTGAACACATAATATATATATTATTAATTGAGAGATATTTTTTATTTTTATTTTTATTAAATATTATATATTTTATTTTCCAGAACTAGTTTCACCTAAATATTAAAATTTTGAGACTACATAAATACTATTTTTTAACAATCAAAAAAATTTATTAAAAAAAACACCCCAGTTTTTCCCATAATCACCTTAGCTTAACCATAAATATTTTAGATCAATTTTGGAAGCTCTCGTGATGATTATAAGTCTCTTAAAAACCCTCCCTTTGTGAATCAAATCATTGATTGATATATTAGACCTGTATAATATAATATACAATATTTTAATTTGTTTTCTATATATCTCTTGCATCAATATACCAATGAAGAGGAATGATTCTTGCACCACAGTAGATGGTTTTGATCTATATTTTTATTGATATTGTTCGTCTATATCATTGTATTAATTATGGGTCAATGATCTTTTACATCGTTGCGATTTTGATGATTCTGCATCCAATTAGAGATTTTAGTTTGAAAATATTCATCAATGGTCCTGAGTTTGGGGGTATAATTTTAAATTCACATAATCATTATTAAAATTGAGTGTGTAATTATTAAATTTAAATTTCCACTTTGGGAAATTTCATCCTACTATGAAATAATCAATTTTTATAATAATGAATTATGAAATTCATGTATGATGTGATTTTAAAATTAGTGAACAATGTGATCATAATGTTATTTGCTAATGGGATTATGAATTTGTATAATTAATGAAGTCATGAAATTTATTCATTAATGGATTATGTTAATGGTTGATGAAAGGGTTACGAATGTTGAACCATGATATATTATATTTATAACTATGTCAAGGGACATATAAAACAAGTCCAAATAACTGTTGGGTTATATACTAATACTCTAGGACTATAATATATATATATATATATATATATATATATATATTGTGATCACTGAGTTTTGGGATAGCGACTATTTCTCCAAATACCCATGTTGTGCTAGACTACTGCTCTAGTCCCCCGTTGTATGAGTTTGACATTGGAATTAAATGATTAATGGAATCACATGACCAAATGAAATGAAATATCACATTGGAGGATGGATTAGACTAAATCATGGGTCAATGAAGGTATTGTTGTTTTGCGTCTCATTGTGAACCCGAAGACATATGTGGTTAATTTAAGAATACTTTTAATGTGAAAAATGTTTACCTGTTTTTTTTTTCCTTTATTATTTAAACACCTACATAACATATTATGGAGATGATATTTAATTAGATTCTGTTAGTGGTGGAAAATTTATTTATACTCACTCTATACATGGGATTCTTAATCGGTACATGAATAGGCTTCCTGGTAGTAAGACCTGATCAGATAAATATCCTTATGTTTGAAATATTAGTTGCAATGTGGGATAGATCATGGATGATACAACTAGAAACGATGTTGGGAAACATTTTTTGAGTTTTCATAGTTTTTGTATTTTGGGTTAATATTCGATAATTGACAATTATATTGATTAAAAGACATAAAATTTCTATTTACGTTCATTTATTCCTGCTTTTAGATGATCATGTGGTGTTGGCCTCATTGATTTTGGTGTTATCATATTTATTTATTCTTATCATTGATATAATTGTTATTTATTTATAATGTTTTGTGTCATTGATAATATTGTATCGTCTCCCAAACATACATATTATAACCTCACTCATATTCAGCATCCTATGGTATATGAGGAGGAAAAGATGATGTCATGTTAGTGATCGAATAGAGGAAGTGGTAGGTGGAACATAGTTTGAGACATTATAAAGTAGTATCAATGGGCCATTGTGTATTTATTTATGTAATTGATATTATTTTATAAGATGTTTTAGTCTACCCACATTACATATATGTCTCTCTCTTCTTATCGGCAGCATGTGGCATTTTTAGAGGAATGCTAGAGGTTATGTAACCACTTATCATCGGACAACATCATGTGGTACCTGGGTCAGATTGATACAGCACAACATATAAATTTTGAAACTAATGTGATAAGGTTAAATTAACATCATCAAAGAATTATTAAGAAATAAATTTATGTTATCATTTTTTTAAAATTGGTTAACTAGATTTAACCTTAATCGAGGAGATTAATTTTTCCAGGGTCGCTACATTGAATTTCTAAAATAAAATGAAACTATTTTTAGGTAATTTTCACCTCTAAATTTCAAATTTTGAATCTATTTTTATAAAATAAATTTATTTATGAGGCAAGATTTAATTTTTAAATATATTATCAAAAAAATATTAAATTAATTGTGCAGTAAAATACATAGTTATGTATATATAAATTGTTATTAATTTTCAAAGAAAATAAAAAAATTATATGAATGAAAAAATATCTAATTGAATATATTTTATTTAAATTTAAATACAATAATTCTGAAATAGTGATTAATATATTTTATTTAGATAAAAATTAATTTCAAGCATGGGGTGAATTATTTAAACATGAAATTACTTTTAATATTATTTGAAATAATTTTCAATACAAGAAATTGAGAACAAAAAAATATATTTTATGTAAGTGTTAAAAATATGTTTTTTAATAATTTATATAGACTTTTTCATTCCCAAAAATATATTTTCTAGGTTATATTGGAATAGTATATTACGGTTTATTTGGAAATGGGGTTAAATGTATCCTAATCTATCCCAACAAAATATTTGTGGAGAAATATATTTTCATATCTCGACCGATTAAATTTCTTATCTATTTCTACAATACACAAAATGATTACAATGAATCATATATTTCAGTTCTTTCTCTCCTAATCATTATAGGACCTACAATGATATTATTTGTACAACCTATAAAGAATTCATATATCTATATGAATCAGAATACCTTAATGATAATAGATTAATTATTATATTACATAATTGAATTTATAAAATTGAGATTTTTTTTTCAAAATGTATTTATAATCACTGATCTTTAACATATTAATTATTGTGATGATACTTTTTTTATTCCTAAATTATATTAATTTTTTGATCAAATATACATTTATGGTTTTGAAATATATAATGATTGGATATAAATGGGTTTACATTCATAAACCAGAGGATCATATATAAATGTGATTCTATTTAAAATTGAATGATGATATCAAATACCACCACTTGACATGATCAATGGATTATAAAGATTAAGTCATGTCCTACTCTCATTCACTGATTAATTGACACATATAAAATAAAAATGTGGTTTATATATCATCAATAATTGGTTTCACCTATAAACTTTTGATAACATAACTTCCATTATTTTCATCTTAATTAATAAATATATATGGGTGATGATCTAATTTTTATAATAGAAAAAAATTACGGTTACTTGGAATTTTATAGAAATAAATCCTCTTTGTATCAATAAAATTGAATTTGGTTGTGGTTGAGAGACATTATTTTATTAAAATATAATTTGATTAATTATTTAAAGAATATCATAATGGTATAAAGGTCAGTAAATGGAAATTTTACCCATTAATTAATATATTCAATCATTGAAGGATCATTGTTTGTTAATGACTCTTGATTGATTCATGTTAGTTGAAACCTTACGTTGTTTAATGTTGTTATCCTTCAATTAAATTTTTTTCTAGAGATGAGTAGGCCAAGTTTTTTGTATGTGTTAGATTTAATTTTCATGTACAATTTTAGAAGATTAGAATAAGGTTTTATTCTGTATATTGCAGTATGATTCAACTATGAATGTTTCTATTTCGGGATATATTTAATCATTAAGAAATAAATATTTATCCCTTAAATTTTTTATATTATATCACTCAACTCAAATGATTTAGATTTAATAATATTATTTTTTTGACTCCATTAATGCGGAATCAATATTCAAACATAGAACTTCATGTCATAGAATGAGATGCCAGTTTTTTGGAGATAATTTTATGGTTGGACTATAAATAACCTTTAAAACACTTAAATGAATGATAGATTTTTAATTCCCCCCCCCCCACAAATACATTAATAGATGTTAAAATAGTGTGTGAATTTATTATATTATAAATCACATTTTTTATAAAAAAAACTATGAGACATATGTCATGTTTTATTGATTTTATATAAGAAAAGGGGAAAACATCCAACGTAGTTTAACATGGTCCCCCCCCAGAATATTCATTTTACCCCATTTGTGAGACCCTTTATAATGGATGATCATATTGTTTTCTTATATATGGACACTCATATAAATATTGTGTTCAAAACAACATTTTATTACTATGTGATTATTAGTCACCACAGATTCAAGTTGAACTGAAATATTGTATGTAATTTTATCTTTATTATATAAATATTGGAATCTTTTTAAATTATCCATTTTCATGATAGATTTGACTCATTGTTGGTAACTTTGATAATGATCCCTGTTATGAATAAAATATGATACCTCCTATAACATTTTTATGCATGCGAAGTGTGTAGATAATAGATTTTGGTATATAGAATTATTGAAGTCTATATAACCCATTGATGTAACCCACTCTTGGAAAACCAATAAAAAATAATAATAGTATTCTTTTTATTATTATTATTTTCATTCAATATCTAGGAGGGAATTAAATTGTAACTTAGAAAATAAAAATATCATAGAGAAGGGTTTCTATAATTTTGAAAACCATTATTTACCACTCTTTCAGTGTAACATTCTTTTCTTGGACTAAAATCCCATATCTCTATATAAAAAACCATTGGTAATATTCGAAAAAAATTTATGCGGTCTCTTTTTTTTCACCTAAACAGAATCAGTAATTCCCTGAGGAGATGGTCAACATATTACTTCTATTATAGATATATTTTAGTAATTAAAAAATAATATAAAATTCCTTAAAACAATAGAAAAAATACCCTAATAACATGATCTAGTACATAATGACTAGTTAATAACATTTTTCTCTTATATAATAGTTTATTGCACTAATTTCAAATTTAGTTGACAATAATTCTTCTAAAGAGAATCATTATATTCAATATAATTTAAAATTAATAATTGATCATAAAAGAACTAAAAATCATTGATGAAAATTAGAATATTTAAAATATAACCATTTATAAATTAAACGATTAATTGAATACCATTTACATCTAAGAGTGACAGATATTAGTGCCATAGATGATTCCTAGTCTCTTTATATTTTCAAACAATTTTTTTTCTATTTTTTTTAATATAATGAATAATTTATAAAATACAATGAGAAAATAATTATTTTACAAACCATATTTAAAATGGTGTGAATGATATTAAATATTTTTTATGGAACATCATGTAGTGATTAAAAGATAAATCCTCATCATGATGGTTTGATGTTGCTATTCGTCAACGAAATTTGATATCAATGCCCTAGTTGATAAATAAATTATAAAACATTGAACATATAATATGACTATAATTAGTTGACAATAATGAATATTTTGTCAATACATTATATAATGGTATCTTTATTGATTCCCAAATAATGATGAACTTGTTAAAAATTAATAGAGGAACAAAAAACCGTAATAACTCCTCTTATATAATTTCATCATAAATATTTTAGTCAGGGAGAATAGTAAATGATCAATATACATCTATATAAAACCATATATGTCTTTCATTGGAAAAATTTTAATCATACACTAGTTTTTCTATCATTCATTTATATTATTGAAAAAAATTATAATTATTAGAATATAGCTACATATAAAACTAGAATATACAATCCCGTTAGATAATAAAATTATGTATCTATAAATATATTCATTAAAATTTATTTTCATCTTTTCTTACTCTTAATAGAAAAAAATTATCCCCAATTCAATGAACAACCAATCAAATGAATAATTAAATCAATTCACACTATAATAGTTCCCGCAATGAGAATAGTTATCAAACATATAACATTAAATTCCTAAGATTTAATGATATGATGAAAAATTATAATATATAATTATATTTTTTTTACTGTTCTTCTATAAATATACTTATATAAATAAAAAATATTATTATCAATGAATTCCATGGTCTATTATATATATTTATATGTCATTCCTGAAATAGAATATAAAAATCTATTTATTTTCAATTATTCATGACCACGTATGAATACTGTCTACCATTATTCTAGTATATTAATTTCGTATAAAATCTAATTGATAGAACATTATAGTTTCAATTTTTCAATTGTCCTAATTAATGAGGCACCATATTGAGAAATATTCACAAGGCATCCAACCATCAATGAAAAACACCCAAAGTTTTGAATTTTTGTACACACTAGAACATTAACCCATAATTGTTGTAACTAAGAATATAATTATGATTAAGTAATAAAAATAAAACTTTTCCATATTCTTACTTATAGATAACATAAAACATTATGTCAATGAATATGACATTGTATATAAATATCAGTTATGGAAATTATAATTTTTTAATCACTATAATGATATATTCTATAAATTATATATCAACTAATTTTTTAATGACTCATGTTAAATCTTACTAGTAAAAAATCAATCCTATTTGTTACCAATATATCAAAATCCCTTATACAAAACCAAGTGCCTATAAATACATGGGTATTATTCTCTACCACTATTTGAAAAAAATACATAATCAACATAATTCATAATTATTAATGATGTGCAATAGATTATTGACTTCGATAGAATGTCATGGGATTCCATTTTTGATACCAATGATTAAATAATAACAACCCTATGTGAAGTCATGTAGCATCCATTAATGTCAAATAACTTTAATTTGATGAAACATTTCTAAATTAATCAAAATACTATATCTTATATGGATTATAAATCAATATTTTAAGTTATACAACTTTATAATGTCATGATATATCCAAAACATGGTTTCCGCTCTTCAAAATGCCTCCAACATTATATAGAATTCCTTTGAAATTTTAATTCCATCTATATTCACAATATACAACTCCATATACCACTAAATGATTAATGGATTAGGTTTTTACATACCCACATGATCCATTTGTCATTTTTCTGAAAAATTAAAGATACATATTATCTTATATAGAACTTACCCCATCCCATTGGCCATACTTGATTAATATAACTCTATTTATCCAAATAAACAACTGTAATGGACTCATGGATTATATATAATCGTATTGGATAAATCCCACCATTATTTGTTAATTAGTATAAGGTACATCAAATCATTCCATGTTCCAATCAATACCTAGATGATACCCCATATATCATATTTTATAGATATATCATATAATTACATGATAGATCTCTATTGAGTTAGAAAAACATAGGATTCTGAGAATGTATGAGGATCATTTTGGTACCTATAAATATTTTCGACACTCCCCAATCATCAAGGGATCCATCAGACATCCCATACAATCATAATATATATACATGAATTTCAAAAAAATTTGTAGATATGGATTATCTATCATTATCATGGATCCACATTAAATTAATTAGGAATTATAACTCTATTATATGAAAATAATTTAAAACCCAAAGATGAACTGTCAAAATAGATATTAAAATTAATATATTTCAATACAATTATGTTCATTATATGGAATACACTATCATTGTACTCTTTTAGAATACTCAACATAGAAATACATGAGTCAAATCCCAGTAATCCTTGTATTAAAATCGATGTCCACAAATCGATAATCCCATTCATGTTAACCACATTTCTAAAATCCAATATTAATATTTTTTCACCATTTATATTTTTTTAATATATATACCAATAATACTAATAAATTTATGTTTATATGTAATTTTATATTCAGTAATCCTCATTACAAAGTTTCCATAAACATATTTTATTCGGGAATCAAAACGCCTATATATTTCAATTCTTATGAACATCAATATTCCTATAATGATTTCATTATAAAAAAAATTAATTTATAGTCAACATTGTGTGTAATATGAAATGTTTCTTTATACACTATATGTGAACTTCAATCATAACATCCTATGTATACCTAATCATTATTAATCTCTACATACAATTTATAGACCATACATCAATCACATTACATAGATCAGGATGTTCAATACTATCTTATGTACCCTCATATTTAAAATTATATAATGAAATGAACTCAGCCTTCGATTCCAAACATTTTCAATTAATATATATAAAAAATACAAACTTTTTTGTTTTCATGATATCCATTGGAATATCATATCATGATTTTAAAAAATATAGAAGAAACAAGGTAGTCTTCCTAGTTTGTTTAAAACAATCAATTAGAAAATAATATTATATTCAATATATAATTCAATATATAATTGTTATAATTTTAATGAACAATAATTAATTTTCATTGTCATTATCAAATCACACAAAAACATGCATATTCCATCCTTATATAATTTCCATTTAATATAAAAGTAATTATTTTCAAATCCTTCTCATGAAAATTAGTAAAATACAACATATATATATATATGTATATAAACATTACATATTATTATAAAATACCAATTATAATTTTATCAAATGTAATAACCCATAACATCAAGATGATATTTTTTATTTCCAAAATATCCCAATAAAGGTGCATATAACAATTACATCATGAATCATATATGTCTTAACTCTATTTTCTAATACCAAAATAAAAATGAAATCGAAAAAAATTATATTTTTTATAAAAAATAATATTTTTTTATTTAAAAATGCATAAATTTGATCTAGAATAAAATATGACCATATATGTGCCTCATTATTTTCTAAAGGGAAAATATAATTGGATGTTCATTTGATAAGTTCCTATCAAAATTATACCAAAATTGAAAATATGATTCAAAAAATTATTAATCATATAACATTGTATCATAGTGGATTTCTAACTATATAATAATATATTACAATAGATAACAAAATAAAATATTAAAATGACTTCAAATTCATGATTTTCAATAAATCTACATGAATTTTACATTCAGATATATGGTATAGAAAAGCATAAATACTTTAATATAATTGGAGACACTTGGTAACTATTCCATGACTCTATATAGTCTCTTTATCTAGATCAAATTTACCTAATTAAAACCACAAAAATTGGGATATTGATTAGAAGTTAATAAAAATATATGATATGCACTTACATGATAGTATGTATTTATGATGTCAGTATAATGCTGAATATGACATCGCCACAAATATTCTTATATGATCTATAATAAATTATTATGAATTGATAGTACGAAATGATAGTTCTAATCAAATAAAACCGTTACACATGTCAAATATTGTTGAGTCAATAAAGTTTTCCTTAAGAATTTTCCATTCCTTCTTGTTTTGAAAATCACAAACACTATATACCTAAGCAAATCCATATTTTACTTCTATAAGGAAAATCTCCTTCCCAAAGGAATTTACCCCTACCATGTTTTTATTTCTCATATCAATATTTTTCTTAAGTATAAAAATCGGATTCATTCCTAAATCCCCGGAATCATATAATACTTAGATATGAAACATTCTGTTTTACGATCTAAATTCTGGATACGAACACTAACAATGTTCCACTCCAAATTCTGGATACAAACACCAATAAAGCTCCACTCTGAATTCTAGATATGAACTCTAATAAAGTTCCACTGCGAATTCTGGATACGAACATTAATAAATTTCCACTCCGAATTATAGATACAAACTCTAATAAAGTTCCACTTCGAATTTTGGATATGAAATATTATGAAGTTCCACACCGAATTCTAGATACGAACAGTAATGAAGTTCCACTCCGAATTATGGATACGAACTCTCATAAAGTTCAACTCCAAACTTCTATGAGTTTGACTCTGAACTTCTTTGAGTTCGAATCCAAATGTCTATGATTTTGACTCCGAACTTCTATGAGGTCGACTCCAAACTTCTTCTAGTTTGACTCCAAACTCTGTAAGTTCAGATTCCAAATTCTAGTGAAACCAGACTCAGAATTTTCTTAGAAATTCAAACTTCGTATTTCTACAGAATTCAGGTTTCGAATTCCTACAAAACAAAATATGAATATCTCCTTATTATATAATCCGAATTCAATTTTAGTTAGACACCAAACTTATGTTTTCTTACATTCCAAACTTCATTTTAACTTATTCTTACACTTGTTTCATTACAAAAAAAATGTCATGCCTTCAGTTATTTACTAACAGTTGGTTGATTGAACCATGTAAAGGTCCCACCGAAATTCAAGGAAGAATATGACCGTTGGAGGAGAGAGCCTACCGTTGGAGCATCGCCTATAAATAGGAGCTCATTTGAGCGATCTTGATAATGATCTTTTATATCTGTGGTTACATGCTGTTGAATTTATTTCTAATGAGAGAGGCTCTTATCAACTCTCAAAGCATCGTGCATAATGTTTGAACAACTTATTCAAACATTTCCTTTTGCAGACTTGCTTTGTGCGACCCTGATTGTTTCTGATTACAATCGAGGGCTTACGTGGATAAGAAGAAAGAGCTTCTAACACCTTGAAGTTGAGGGCTTCCTTGATGAGGAAGGCAGAGTTGTCGACTACCTAATAGTTGAGGGATTGCAGGGATAGCAAGAGAGACTCCAATCATTGTATCGAGGGCTTACCCTGGTGTGGTTAAGACAGACTTTATTGAATATATAAATCAAGGGACCTTTATCCAAGGTTTTTGGATACCATTCTCTTTGGGTTAGAAGAGTTATTGTTTGTTACTTGTAGGTTTACTACTTGTTTCTTCCGCAGAATTTTGTTTTATTAAGGAAAGTATATCTTTCTTATACTTCCTTACTTGTACTCTAATATAGTTAGATTCTATACACTTTAAGGTAGAATCTTAATCTTTGTAACTTTTGTTAACTTCCATTTTCGGAATCATTTTTCTGGAATCTAGCAAGTCTTTAGTACTCTTAGAGGTCTTGTGAATTATCATGTTTAACCTTGTTAAACATAACCAGTCTAAATATATCCTAAAGGAATTTTTAAGAGGTACAATTCACCCCCCCCCCCCCCCTCTTGTATCTGAGAATCTCATTCTTATTTTGATCCTACATTTGGTATCACAGATTATATCATACTCAGAGTTATACAATCCTAAAAATTGGTATCAGAGCATCTGGTTCAATCTTAATTAATCCTCAATCTATATTCAGAAGAGAATTCTTATAATTTTTTTTGGATTCATATTTTTGAGTTCAAATTTTTTTCACAATCTATTTTTTGGAATCATAGTTTGGATTCACTTTTTCTTAGAGATAAAATTTTTCTTGCTTAGAATATTTTTTTCTTTTTTAAAAACCTTTTCTTCAAACAAGTATGTGTTCCAAAGATTTTATTAATGATGGTATGTTTAAATGTTGGTTCTATCGACAATATAAATCCTACCAGACCACCAATCTATGATGGTAATGATTATGAATATTATAGAGATCGTATGAATACTTTCATTAACAATACTGGGGTAGATAATTTTGTTATGCTTGCTGGTGGATACAAAATCCCTGATAAGGAAGTTAGTGCTTTTACTAATCAAGAATAGAATGAATACCAACTCAACTATAAGGAACACAATACTTTACTTTGTTCAATGACTAGGAATATATACAACCAAATTTCTTCTTGTGTAACAGCTAACTGTATATGGAAGAATCATGATGTTACACATTTTGGTACATCTAAAGTGATTGAGACTAGAAGAGAAATAATCAGAGCTGAGTATCATGATTTTAATTTTTCTTTATGGTGAACCAATTTGAAAGGTGCAACAAAGATTCATGACTATCGTGAATAGCTTAAAATAAATGGGAGGGAAAGGTCTATATGATGAAGCCCATGTTGGTAAGATCATAGATATTATGCCCAATGAGTAGGACTCAAAGAGGACTGAAATTGATGAGAACGGAAAGGTTACTCAAATTTTTCTTGATGAACTGTTTGGAACTCTTCTTCAACATAAGACTAGAATGAAGAGAGATACTGACAATATAAAGAAGAAGAATGGGAATGGTTGTGTTGATTTTACTACAACATCAAATCACATGAAAGATAAGACTCCTGAAAAAGTTATTAGATCCAAGTCTAAGAAGGTTATTATCCAATCGGAATCTAGTGAGAGTGAAGTCTCAAAAAATGAGTTAGATAATCTTGCTCGAAGGATGAACAAGAAAGCTGGACAGAGAAATTTCCAATCCAAGTATAAGAAGAAGGAAAGGAAAGATAAGAAAGATTCAGAGGTCACATGCTATGAATGCAAGTGATATGGACACATAAGGCCTGATTTCCTATAAGGCCCCAGCCTTAAACCTTACTTAATCTTGAGTTATTACAAGATTACACATTGAGGATCTTTTCGGGTTTAGAGTTTTAGAGAATTAGATCATAAAACTTTCATTACATTCCACATATAAACAAAGTGGTTACATAAAAATAGTATTCTTCATTCCCATAAATGGTAACACATTTAAAATAAAACATGGATTATTTCTTGACACATCCTTGACTCTATCATCTTATCATGTACCTTTCCCTTGACCTGTGAAAAACATTTCAAAAACTTGGGATGAGCATAAAAACTCAGTATGGGTTATAAAAAAAATGGAAAGGAAACATGAGTTCATATATACATAAGAATGAAATCATACTTTACCCATAAAACATAGGCACTTTAACATACCTCATAAAATCATGAATAAATCATAGAAATCATAAGACATAAAGGTAATTTGAGGCATTCATAACATTCTTACGTAGGGAGTAACCCTCTTGGTTACGTTTGGAATACCCATCACAGTATATTCCCTAAATCTCTTCGGAAAAACCTTAACGTTTCACTCCTTTGTGTTACCCAGTGCATTTGAGAGCTATAACGGGCTCACCCGCCCATAGTTTATCACGGAACCACCCGTCTTCATAATAATGCCCAAGAACCATAACATAATCATATCACATAAAACATGTATAAAGGAAACATAAAATTTCCACATTTCAATCACGAGATATCAATACAACACATTGATATAAAAACATTATGAAAACCATTTTCAATACCAAAGTAAAACATGGTATTTATATTTCGTTTTTAAAAAAAAAGCTATGGCTTGTAGAGGAAGCCGAAACTCAAATAACGGTCACGACGGCGGAGAAGTCGTTGTTGCCGCATACGTACGACAAAAACATTCCCTTTTGTCATTTAGTAAATTATTCGTTTAAAAAAGATTCCTTTTGAATAAACGTAAAAGTCAAAGGGGGTTTATACACCGTATAAAAGAAAGTTGTGTATAAAATAAAATATGCCTCAATGAAAGGAGATTGAGACGAAGTCCCATACCTCGTATCCGACTTGACCCGACCGTTCTTTAATCTCCTAAATAATAAACTTGAGTTAATCTCTACTTGATTATGAATCTTTTTCAAGTTCATTATTCCTTTTATACCATGTTATGAACATCATGTAATCAGTTAAGTTAATAATGTTCATTTTGTCGGTATTTGGTTCTTAAGTCAAAAATAGACTTCTTACACTTACATGTTGTTAATTTGGTCAAAGGTTCATTATATCCAGAATGTTATTCATGATGTAGATATCATATATGTCATATATATCCAGTACATACATGCATTTATAATATTACATAATCATTTAGAGGTAAGAAATGAAATGCACCGTTCATGGAGACGGTAAGCCGTACGTACGCATGAACGCTACTTTCATTTCTATTTCGTATTTTATAGAATGGAATCATAATTATATAAAGGTATATTATAATTACAGTATAATATCATATATAATATCATAGTTCCATCCTTTATATGTCCCACATATGGTATTTAACGAATCAAATCACTTTGAGGGGGCGGTAGTTCGCACTTCCTAAAATGAAGATATCGTGTTCACCCATAATGGAAACCATAAAGGTATCCCCAAAATGAAAACAACAGAAGCTTAAGGAAAACATAAACATATTATATATCATATATAAAAATAGTTACATCATAATGTCCACCTTTGAAGGTGTTAAATGAGTATTGAACAATCATCGTTTCGGGAGGCAGAATTTCGCCATCCACGGAAACTGTATGTTCTTTAACCATTTGATGCAGTTGTGTGAGAGTGTAGCTAAAATAAATCTTATAAAAAAATCCTAGTATATTGAAGATACTGTTGTTGTTACAAAAGAATTAAATAAAAAGAGTTTAGGGGGTTGGAGAAGCAAAATAAAACAACTGAACATGAGAGAATGAATTACCTTGAAAAGTGTAACTCCTTTTGATTTGAGCCTAAAGGCTTCCTTTGAAAGTATTCTGCACAAAGGTAATCCTCTAGTATTAGGAGAGGGATGTGGAGAGATTAAATGGGCAGGGGTTGGCCGAGCCAAAGGCTTGAAGAGTGTGTGAAATGAGGTAGAGGTGGGGGCCTTTTATAAGAGGAGAGGAGGGGTACTTTTGGAAAGTAAAGAAATATTACATTATTTGAAAATGTGTTTCGGTTTCAAAAGGTCCCACATTGATACAATTCGTGGATAAGGTGATAAGGCTTCGAAATACACTCACCTAATAAGTTTTGGACATGTGTAGTTCATAGATTTTACATTATCTTTCCATTTTATTTAAATCGTCAAATAATGATGTCATCGCTGCATCATTATTATGTCATAAATAATTTAATTTATTTAATGTCTAAAAATTAAAAAAAACTACTATGATGTAGGAAATATTTTTAGCTTTCCAATGACTATTTATAATCAAATATATGATCTTTATAACCCCATTTAAAAATTATTTTCGTAAACCATCTCTTGTTTGTGTCATTTTTACTTTAACATTTAATAAAAAGTTATTTATGTCATTTCCAAACCAAAGTGTCTCCATGGGGTCCTCAAGTTGACCCATGGCTTGTATTGGTCGGCCATGACACAAAAAATAAGGTTGGGACATGTGTCTAGGTTATTTCCTATTATTAAAGCATTATTTATACCTTAAACTACACTAATTACCACTAATCGCGATTAAGAACTTAATAAGTTACTATTCACCAAAAAATTATTTTAATCCCATTGAACCACATTTTACTTCTTAATGACAACCATGTATGTCGGATTTTCAAAATTCAATACACATTAGTGGTAAACTTTCATTTAACTGAAAAATCAGTTTGCTTGATTACCACTTAGTGGTTTCACTATTCATCAAAAATTGAAGTTTTTCAGAAAATTACCAAAAATTCACCCTAAGATATATTTGATATTCAGAATTCAAAAATGAAGTCTATTTTACAAAATTCAAATCATATAAGTCACATTAATTAATTTAATAATTAATTCCCGCTGCCAGAGAAATTAGCGTGTTTTTACAAAACAATAAGTATCAAAAGATTGACACCAGTTTAAGTCTAATTTCAAAGTGAAATTGATTCCAATGACCACCATTGGATAAAATGGTAAAAATATATTCTAATTTCACTTAAAAACCAATTCAAAACATAATCTAATCATATAAATAAATTAGATTAAAATGCAGTTTTGATGTAAAATGCAGTATTTTTCACTATTCATTAAAAAATGAACATTGTCAGAAAAATACCAAAAATTCACACAAGGTAAATTTTGATGTCCCAATCATAAAGGATAAGTTTATTTTGACCAAAATAGTTTATAAAATTGTCAAAATATAGATTCAAAAATGGTTTTCCATCAAAAGGTAGTAAAACAATCTTTTAAGAATATTAGTGTATTCCATGCATAAGATTGTATTTATTTTCATTTTAAGCCTCTATAACACTATATTATTCATTAATAGGCATAGATAAAAATATCTATTATTCATTACTTACTTGGGATGTTACATCCTTCCCCCTTTAGAAAATTGTGTCCCCGCAATTTATTTACTTATCGAATAAATGGGGGTACTTATCCCTCATTGCATTTTCAGATTCCCATGTTGCCTCTTCAATCATGTGGTTTTTTCACAAAAACTTTACCTGG
The DNA here is from genome assembly GCA_963277665.1 of Viscum album. Taxonomy (NCBI): domain Eukaryota; kingdom Viridiplantae; phylum Streptophyta; class Magnoliopsida; order Santalales; family Viscaceae; genus Viscum; species Viscum album. The sequence continues at coordinate 141,667,020 of OY728133.1, read as the reverse complement.
TGAATCACCTTATTCCGTAACACTTGCTCCCTGTGGTCAAGAATCAGGACCGGTTGTTCCTCAGAAGATAGGTTCTCTTCCAGCTGAACTACCTCTGGACTCAAAACATGAGATAGATCTGGCATATACTTTCTCAACATCGAAACGTGAAAAACATTGTGTACCTGAGATAAACATGGAGGTAAAGCCACTCGGTATGCAACTGATCCAACTCTCTCTAGAATTTCGTATGGTCCAATAAACCTTGGACTCAGCTTTCCTTTCTTACCAAATCTCATCACACTTTTCCAAGGAGAAACTTTGAGAAAAACATGATCACGTACCTTGAAAGATAGATCCTTCCTCCGGTTATCCGCATAACTCTTCTGCCTGCTCTGAGCTGTTCTCATGTGTTTCTGAATCAGCTGAACTTTTTCTGCCATCTCTTCTACCAATTCTGGTCCCATCAACTTCCTTTCACCCACTTCATCCCAGAAAGCTGGAGTTCGACACCGCTTCCCATATAATGCCTGAAATGGCGCCATCTGTATACTAGAATGAAAACTGTTATTATATGAAAACTCAACCAAAGTAAGATGTTGGTCCCAACTTCCCTGATAATCCATAGAACAAGCTCGTAGCATATCCTCCAATGTCTGAATTGTTCGTTCTGACTGCCCATCTGATTGAGGATGAAAAGCAGTACTAAAATTTAATTCAGTACCCAACGACTTCTGAAGGGCTTTCCAAAAGTTAGAAGTAAACCTGGGATCACGATCTGATACAATGGAGAGAGGAACTCCATGTAACCTGACTATCTCTTTAAGATACAAACGGGAAAGTTGATCAAGAGAGAAAGTGTCTCGTATAGAAAGGAAATGAGCAGATTTGGTACAGCGATCAACAACAACCCAGATTGCATTATTACCTCGAGATGTCTTCGGTAATCCAACAACAAAGTCCATGGATATATTCTCCCATTTCCACTCTGGCACTGGTAAAGGCTGAAGCAACCCTTTCGGTAACTGTCGCTCTCCTTTAACCTGCTGACAAGTCAAACACTTCACAGTAAAATCAGCAATATCTCTTTTCATTCCATCCCACCAGTAATACTCCCGCAGATCTCTATACATCTTAGTACTGCCCGGATGAACTAAAAACGGAGAGCTATGAGCTTCACATAACAACTCTCTCTTCAACTGTGAATCACAAGGCACACACAATCTCTTCCCAAATCTCAAAACACAATCATTATCAATGTTGAATTCAGGAAACTTACCTTTCTGAACCAGCTCTACCTTTTTCTACAACTCACTGTCTTGCTTCTGTGCTTGCTTGATTCTATCTGATAGAGAAGATCTCACTGATACCTGAAACAAAACAGAAGGACTTCCTGCACCAACAACTTCTATGCCAAAGTTCATCAAATCCATAACCAAAGGATCACGTTCCAAACACAACATTGTTAATGAAACATTACTTTTTCGACTCAAAGCATCAGCCACTTTATTTGCTTTTCCCGAATGGTAAAGAATTGTACAATCATAATCCTTGATTAATTCCATCCATCTCCTTTGTCTCATGTTTAACTCTTTCTGAGTGAATATATACTTTAAACTTTTGTGATCGGTATATATTTCACACTTTACTCCATACAAATGATGCCTCCAAATTTTTAAAGCAAAAACAACAGCAGCTAATTCCAAATCATGTGTAGGGTAATTTACCTCATGAGTTTTCAACTGTCGTGAAGCATAAGCAATTACCTGATCATTCTGCATTAGGACGCAACCAAGTCCTTTCAATGAAGCATCACTGTATATAACAAACTCACCATTCCTGGAAGGTAGTGCCAAAACTGGAGCATTCACCAATCTTCTCTTCAATTCCTGAAAACAATCCTCACATTCTCTTGTCCAGATAAACTTAACACCCTTCCGAGTTAGCTTAGTCATTGGACTAGAAAACCGTGAAAAATTTCTAACAAACCTTCGGTAATAGCCCGCCAAACCAAGGAAGCTATGAATCTCGGTTACATTTGTGGGTCTTGTCCATTCTTCCACAACTTTTGTTTTTGCGGGATCAACAGTTATTCCATCTTTAGAAACAATGTGACCAAGGAAAGAAATTTGTTGCAACCAAAACTCACACTTGATGAATTTCCCATACAGTTTCTTTTCTTTTATGGTTTGAAAGATAACCCTTAAATGTCTTTCATGCTCCTCTTTACTTTTAGAAAACACCAAAATATCATCAATGAAAACCACCACAAACTTATCCAAGAACTCATGGAAAATTCTATTCATTAAGTCCATGAATACAGCAGGTGCATTGGTTAGCCCAAAAGACATTACTACAAATTCATAATGGCCATATCTCATACGGAACGCGGTCTTCGGAATATCTGCCTCCTTTACCTTCAGCTGATGGTACCCCGATCTCAGGTCAATCTTTGAAAAAAACTGAGCTCCCTGGAGCTGATCAAACAAATCATCGATATGAGGCAAAGGATATTTGTTCTTAACAGTGATATTATTCAAGGATCTATAATCAATGAAAAGTCTCATAGAACCATCTTTCTTTTTAACAAATAAAATAGGAGCACCCCATGGTGATGTGCTAGGTCTAATGAAACCTTTCTCTAATAAATCTTGCAATTGCTCCTTCAACTCTAAAAGTTCAATTTGTTCCATTCGATAAGGGCGTTTTGAAATTGGCTTAGCATCAGGAACTAAGTCAACAGTAAACTCAACTTCCCAATCTGGTATTATTCTAGGCAACTCATCAGGAAAAACATCAGGATACTCATTTACCACTGGCACATCATTAATCTGAACAGTTCCTTTATTTTCAACGACGTGTGCAAGGTAACATTCATTTCCATCTTTTACAAGTTTCTCAGCCTCTTGATATGTTATCAAAAGTAAGGGTTCATTCTTGTAAACAAACTAAAAGTCTTTCTGAAAAGAAACTTTTTTAGCTCTACAGTCAATCTTAGCATGGTAAATAGAGATCCAATCCATACCCAGGATAACATCAAACTCTACTAGAGGTAGAACAATAAGGTTTGCAAGTAGGTTCTTTCCACAGATAAGGATAGGAAGATTCTTATAAATTCTTTTTGCCTCAACATTTCCCCCAGGTGTTTTTACCAAAAGTTCAGGAGTCTTTTCTTGAGATGGTATTCCCATTTTACTAGAAAAGGTTTCAGAGATGAAAGAATGTGTAGACCCCGAATAAAACGACACACTAGCATAATCTGAAAAAACAAACAAAGTACCTGATACAACTTCATTTGATGGCCCGACATCTGCTGAAGTAGTTGCAAAGGATTTCACCACCCCTTTCTGCTTGTAGTCTAACTGCTTCCCATCACTCGTGCTCCTTGTCGGACACTCTTTTTCATAGTGACCCATCTCATTGCACTTATAACATTTCACTAACTGCAAATCAAATTTGTTCTTACCTTCACCTTGATCCTTTTTAGTGAAATCACGAGCCTTATGTCCCATCTTACCACATCGGTAGCACTTTCCAGAATTCAGAAGACATTCCCCAGCATGCCTTTTGCCACATTTATCACAAACCGGAAACTTAGTTCTCTTACCATCAGACATTTTTGAAGAATTCTTACCTTTCTCCTGCCACCTCGGTCTCTTCTTCTGCTGGTTGTTATGGAAAACTTGGTCATCGGCAAACTCCATTTCCACCTTCTCATCACATCGAACAAGCTTTTCATAACTTTTAAACTCACGAGAAGCTAATGCCCTTCGATACTTTGGCTTTAATCCTGAGTAAAAATGATTGATTTTACTATCAAGGTCCCGGATAAAATTTGGAGCATACCATGCCAATCGAGTGAACCTTTCTTCATAGGCAGCCACTGAGTCTTCCTCTTGCCTCAATTCCAAGAATTGCTTTTCCATCCTAAGTCGACAGCCTTAGGAAAATACTTCTCAAGAAACATACCTTTGAATTCATCCCAGTCAAGAGCATCAATCTCATCGGCGTCCCTGATATTTTTAACCATAGACCACCACTGATCTGCTTCACCCTCCAAACGGTAAATAGCAAGACTAACCTTTTGATTGTCTGAACACCCCATGACATCAAAAATATTCTCCAGTGCCTTAATCCACCCTTCAGCTAGCACAGGGTCAGATGATCCTCTGAATGATGGTGGATGTTGCCTCATGAAATGTTCCTCCACTGACATGTTCCTCTGTGGTTGATCTGGCTGATCTCATGCATGGATACCACCACCATTTATCGCTTGAGTCAACTGCGCCATTACTGCAACAAACTGTTTAGTTCCAATTCTGACCATTTCTGGATGCTAATTGGGAAGGTTATTTCCTTCTGTATGCCTTCCTATCACTACTTCCCTATTTCCTCTGCGGAAAACCATTCTGAACAAACATGTCTTAGATGAAGCAACATGGTAATCTTTAAATGCTATATCATTTCAAAAAAAATATTTTTGGACAATCATTTAATAGAATTCTAACTCCTAAGGTTATCTAAAGCGACCTTTGATACCAACTATAAGGCCCTAGCCTTAAACCTTACTTAATCTTGAGTTATTACAAAATTACAAATTGAGGATCTTTTCGGGTTTAGAGTTTTAGAGAATTAGATCATAAAACTTGCATTACATTCCACATATAAACAAAGTGGTTACATAAAGATAGTATTATTCATTCCCATAAATGGTGACACATTTAAAATAAAACATGGATTATTTCTTGACACATCCTTGACTCTATCATATTATCATGTACCTTTCCCTTGACCTGTGAAAAACATTTCAAAAACTTGGGATGAGCATAAAAACTCAGTATGGGTTATAAAAAAACATGGAAAGGAAACATGAGTTCATATATACATAAGAATGAAATCATACTTTACCCATAAAACATAGGCACATTGACATACCTCATAAAATCATGAATAAATCATAGAAATCATAAGACATAAAGGTAACTTGTGGCATTCATAACATTCTTACGTAGGGAGTAACCCTCTTGGTTACGTTTGGAATACCCATCACAGTATATTCCCTAAATCTCTTCGGAGAAACCTTAACGTTTCACTAATTCGCGTTACCCAATGCATTGGACAGCTATAGCAGGCTCACCCACCCTTAGTTTATCACGGAACCACCCGTCTTCATAATAATGCCCAAGAACCATAACATAATCATATCACATAAAACATGTATAAAGGAAACATAAAATTTCCACATTTCAATCACGAGATATCAATACAACACATTGATATAAAAACATTATGAAAACCATTTTCAATACCAAAGTTAAACATGGTATTTATTTTTCGTTTTTTTAAAAAAAAGGTATGGCTTGTAGAGGAGGCCGAAACTCAAATAACAGTCACGACGGAGGAGAAGTTGTTGTTGCCGCATACGTATGACAAAAACATTCCCTTTTGTCATTTAGTAAATGCTTCGTATAAAAAAGATTCCTTTTGAATAAACGTAAAAGTCAAAGGGGGTTTATACACCGTATAAAAGAAAGTTGTGTATAAAATAAAATATGCCTCAATGAAAGGAGATTGAGACGAAGTCCCATACCTCGTATCCGACTTGACCCGACCGTTCTTTAATCTCCTGAATAATAAACTTGAGTTAATCTCTACTTGATTATGAATATTTTTCAAGTTCATTATTCATTTTATACTATGTTATGAACATCATGTAATCAGTTAAGTTAATAATGTTCATTTTGTCGGTATTTGGTTCTTAAGTCAAAAATAGACTTCTTACACTTACATGTTGTTAATTTGGTCAAAGGTTCATTATAAACAGAATGGTATTCATGATGTAGATATCATATATGTCATATATATCCAGTAAATACATTCATTTATAATATTACATAATCATTTAGAGGTAAGAAATGAAATGCACCGTTCATGGAGACGGTAAGCCGTACATACGCATTAACGCTACTTTCATTTCTATTTCGTATATTATAGAATGGAATCATAATGATATAAAGGTATATTATAATTCCAGTATAATATCATATATAATATCATAGTTCCATCCTTTATATGTCCCACATATGGTATTTAACAAATCAAATCACTTTGAGGGGGCGGTAGTCCGCACTTCCTAAAATGAAGATATCGTGTTTACCCATAATGGAAACCATAAAGGTATGCCCAAAATGAAAAAAATAGAAGCTTAAGGAAAACATAAACATATTATATATCATATATAAAAATAGTGACATCATAATGGCCACCTTTGAAGGTGTTAAATGAGTATTGAACAATCATCGTTTCAGGAGGCAGAATTTCGCCATCCACGGAAACCGTATGTTCTTTAACCATTTTATGCAGTTGTGTGAGATTGTAGCTCAAATAAATCTTATAACAACATCCTAGTATATTGAAGATACTGTTGTTGTTACAAAAGAATTAAATAATAAGATTTTATGGGGTTGGAGAGGCAAAATAAAACAAATGAACATGAGAGAATGAATTACCTTAAAAAGTGTAACTCCTTTTGATTTAAGCCTAAAGGCTTCCTTTGAAAGGATTCTGCCCAAAGGGAATCCTCTAGGATGAGGAGAGGGATATGGAGAGAGTAAATGGGAAGGGGTTGGTCGAGCCAAAGGCTTGAGGAGTGTGTGAAATTAGGTAGAGGTGGGGGCCTTTTATAAGAGGAGAGGAGGGGCACTTTTAGAAAGTAAAGAAATATTACATTATTTGAAAATGTGTTTCGGTTTCAAAAGGTCCCACATTGATATAATTCGTGGATAAGGTGATAAGGCTTAGAAATCCACTCATACAATAAGTTTTGGACATGTGTAGTTCATAGATTTTACATTATCTTTCCATTTTATTTAAATCGTCAAATAATGATGTCATCGCTGCATCATTATTATGTCATAAATAATTTAATTTATTTAATATCTAAAAATTATAAAAAAAAAAATACTATGATGTAGGAAATTTTTTTAGCTTTCCAATGACTATTTATAATCAAATATATGATCTTTATAACCCCATGTAAAAATTGTTTTCGTAAAACATCTCTTGTTTGTGTCATTTTTACTTTAACATTTAATAAAAAGTTATTTATGTCATTTCCAAACCAAAGTGTCTCCATGGGGTCCCCAAGTTGACACATGGCTTTTCTTCGTCGGCCATGACACAAAAAATAAGGTTGGGACATGTGTCTAGGTCATTTCCTATTATTAAAGCATTATTTATACCTTAAACTACACTAATTTCCACTAATCGCGATTAAGAACTTAATAAGTTACTATTCACCAAAAAATTATTTTAATCCCATTTAACCACATTTTACTTCTTAATGACAACCATGTATGTCGGATTTTCAAAATTCAATATACATTAGTGGTAAACTTTCATTTAACTGAAAAATCAGTTTGCTTGATTACCACTTAGTGGTTTCACTATTCATCAAAAATTGAAGTTTTTCAGAAAATTACCAAAAATTCAACCTAAGCTATATTTGATATTCCAAATTCAAAAATGAAGTATATTTTACAAAATTCAAATCATATAAGTCACATTAATTAATTTAATAATTAATTCCCGCTGCTAGAGCAAATAGCGTGTTTTTACAAAACAATAAGTATCAAAAGATTGACACTAGTTTAAGTCTAATTTCAAAGTGAAATTGATTCCAATGACCACCATTGGATAAAATGGTAAAAATATATTGTAATTTCACTTCAAAACCAATTAAAAACATAATCTAATCATATAAATAAATTAGATTAAAAGGAAGTTTTGATGTAAAATGCAGTATTTTTCACTATTCATTACAAAATGAACATTGTCAGAAAAATACCAAAAATTCACACAAGGTAAATTTTCATGTCCCAATCATAAAGGATAAGTTTATTTTGACCAACATAGTTTATAAAATTTTCAAAATATAGATTCAAAAATGGTTTTCCATCAAAAGGCAGTAAAATAATCTTTTAAGAATATTAGTGTATTACATGCATAAGATTGTATTTATTTTCATTTTAAGCCTCTATAACACTATCTTAATCATTAATAGACATAGATAAAAATATCTATTATTAATTACTTACTTGGGATGTTACATTTCCCTATGCTCAAAAAGAAAGAAAGAAATGGGAGGCATTCTGAATGTAACAGAAAAAAGTATTACAATTCCAAAGCTAAGAAATTTATGAAAGACAATGACAACTGGAGTGTCAATGGTGGTGACTCTTCAGATGAATCTCTGAATTATGAATCTTCTGGAAAGAAGAATCTTGGTCTTATAGCTAGGCTACCAATTGATAATCACTAATTTATGGCTAAGGTACACAATGCTGAATCTATGACCAATGTTTCTTTAAATGCTAATGATAGTAAATATTATAACTCTTCGGATGAAGTATCTTTTTATGGTGAATAAAATACTTTACCTACCTATGAAGAAGTTTCTAGGTTTTCTGAACTTCTTTAGATTGAGAACTCAAAACTCATGAAAAAGCATAATATGGAAAAATCTAGAAATACTATTCTTACTAAAGAAATATCAGATATTTATAATGATATTGATAATAAAAATGACTATTTTGAATGTATTTTAAAAAATCATGAGGAATTAAATTCTGAGATGAATAAACATTCCACAGATTTAGAAAATGTAATTTCTAAGAAAGATGCTTTCGAGCCTAGCTCTAGTTCCAAATCAGATGTTTTTTAAGACAATAATCTTATAATAAAACTAAAATCCGAAATATTTTCCTTGAGGAAGTGTTTGTACAAATTTACCCATGGTAAGGAAAATTTTGATATAATGTATTCACAAATCTGACCTCAAAGGAATAATTCTGGTTTTGGTTACACATGTTCCAAACCGATTTTTAGAAACAAATAATTTTTTCCTTAAAGTGCCCCATTTTTTAAAAAGTGTCAATGTGGTGGTAACTGGGGAAAAAATTGTTCATTAAACAAACCCCAATATTTATGATTTCATAAGGCTTATTTTTCTAAGAAGATGTGGGTACCAAAAAATTAGCTTTCTGAAATTTTCGGATCAAAGCAAGTCTGGATTCCGAAAATCTAACTTTTTTATTATTTTCAGGAAAATAGGGAAGGTACCAACAAAAATACTTAGTACGTGGATAGTGGATGTTCCCAGAATATGACTGGTAACAAAATCTATTTCTAAAATACTATCAAGACGAAAGATGGAAAAGTATCTTTCGGAGATAATTCTCAGGGAGAAATTATTGGTATATTTAACATCGTTCTTCTTGGAAAAACCTTGATTTAAAATTTTTTGTTTGTAAATGGTGTTAAGAACAACCTCATCATTATAATTCATGTATTTGATGAAGGATATGTTGTGAATTTTAGAATGATAAGTGCTTAGTACACAATTCTAAGGAAGAATTTATTATTTCTGCCCATAGGCAAGAGAATTTATACACTGTAAACATAGAAGACCTTAGGAGCCAAGGCATACCCTGCCATAGTTCAATGGAAGATCATTCTTGGTTATGGAAAAGAAGGTTAGAACATTGTAACCTGAGGAACTTAGGTAAACTTTCTAAGAAAGGTTTAGTTAAGGATCTACCGGAGCTTAGATTTGGTTCTTCAAAAGTTAGTGAACCTTGTCAATATAGAAAGAAACATAAATCAAGTTTTAAATCAATCGTTTAAGTCTCAAGAACTGATTAACTACAGTTGGTGCACATGGATCTTTTTGGTCCAACACAAACTAGAAGCATTGGGGTCAAGTATTATGTATTTGTCTTAATTGATGAATACACTAGATTTACATGGATATATTTTCTAGCAAAGAAGTCTGAAGCTCTTTCTTATTTCAAATGTTTTAGAGCCCAAGTTAAAAATGAGAAAAAACTTCCATTGAAAACTATTCATAGTGATAATGGAGGATACTTTCAAAATTCGGATTTTGAAAATTTATGTAGTAAAAAACTTATTACTCACAACTTCTCATCACCCAAAACACCTCAAAAAAATGTTGTTGTTGAAAGAACAAATAGAATTCTTCAAGAGATAACTAGGACCATGTTGAGTATGTATTTTTTTGCCAAACATTTTTGGGTTGAAGCTGTATGTTCTGCTTGTTATACTATATATCTAGTTTTGATTAAACCATTTCTTAATAAAACTCCTTATGTGTTATGGAATGGTAGAAAACCTAGACATTTCTACATTAAGGTTTCTGGTTGCAATGAAATCATCCTGAATACAAAAATAATTTACACAAATTTTCACCAAAATCTGAAGAAGGAATTTCCTTAGGCTACTCCACAACTTCTAAGGCTTATAGAGTTTTCAACAAAAACACTTGCACTGTTGATGAAACAGTACATGTATAAGTTGATCAAACTAATCCTTTTGTTTTCAAACAACCCCAACCTACATCGTAGGATGTGTTTTCAAAAACTGATTATCAACCTTTGATAGAAAATACTTCTGATAAGGAAAATGTTCAAGAAGATTCTTATGAAACATTTACCCCAGAATATTTTCTACCCTATATTGATGAACATGTTTTACAATATCCAAACCAGTCATTTCTAAAGAATCATCCTAGTGATAGTATAATTGGTGATTTAAATCAACCTGTAAGGAATCGAAGTTCCTTAAGAAATGAAGTAGAACATCTAGAATTCCTTTCCCAATTAGAACCACAAAGAACTGATGAATCTTTAGGTGATGTAGATAGGATTAAATCAATGAAAGATGAACTAAATGAATTTGAATGGAATAAAGTCTGGAACTTGGTTGAAAGACCTAAGGAAACTTCTGTAATAAGAGTAAAATGGTTCTTGAGAAATAAATTTTTTGAAAATGGAATCATCATAAGAAATAAAGCTAGCTTGGTTGATAAAGGCTAATCTCAACAGGAAGGAATAGACTATGAAGAAACCTATTCCTCATTAGCTAGACTTGAATCTATTCGTATTTTACTCACCTTTGAAGAATTCTTCAATTTCAAATTTTTCAAATGGATGTGAAATGTTATTTCCTAAATGGTTATGTTCAAGAGGAAGTTTTTGTTGAACAACCTCCTGGATTTAAAGATAAAAAACATCCTAATCATGTTTCTAGACTTACCAAAGCTTTTTTTGGCCTTAAACAAGCCCCATGAGCTTGGTATGATAGAATTATAGGATTTTTTCTTCAAAATAACTATGTTAAGGGAAATGCAGATCCAACCCTTTTTATAAAGAAAGATAATAAAAATGTTTTTATTATTCAAATTTATGTTGATGACATTATATTTGGTTCAACTCAGCAATCTTTAACTAATTATTTTGTGTATCTAATGAAATCTGAGTTTGAAATGAGTATGATGGGTGAGTTAAAATTTTCCATGGTTTTCAAATTTCTCAAAAACAAGAAGGAATCTACATATCTCAACATAAGTATATTAAATATCTTCATAAAAATTATGGGTATGAAAACACTAAGAGTATAAGTACTCCTATTGGTACCTCTAACACACATGATCTTGATGAAGCTGGGAAACCAGTAGATCAAACATCTTTTAGAGGTATGATAGGAAGTCTACTATATTTAACAGCTAGTCAACCGGAAATGATGTTATCAGTATGCTTATCTGCAATATATCAATCCAATCCTATGGAATCTCATTTAAATGAAGTGAAAATAATTTTTCGCTACTTAAAGGGAACCATGAATCTAGGTCTATTTTATACTTCAGGAAATGATTTTTGTTTTAAAGATCTTTTCAGACGCTGACTTTGGATGGTGTAGAATGGATAGAAAAAGTACTTCCATAACTTATCATTTCTTAGTAGATTCATTAGTTTATTGGTCTTAAAAGAAGAAACATTTTGTAGCACTCTCCACTACTGAAGCTGAATATGTAGCAGCTGGAAGTTGTTTTGATGAAGTGTTGTGGATGCAACACACACTCAAAGATTATGGCATGAGTTTTAATAAGACTCAAATTTTGTGTGATAACAGAAGTTCCATTTCCCTTGGTAAAAACCCTCACATAACTCCCATGAAAAACACATAGATATTATACATCACTTTCTTAGGTATAACACGCTAAAAGGATATATCATTCTTCAGTTTAATGGAAGGGAATATCAACATGCTGACATTCTCACAAAATCCTTACCCTCTGATAGATTTGAATACATTAAACAGAAGTTATGAATGATAACCGTTAGGTAATATTCATTCATTTATCTTCTTTTTGACCCATTATCCTTATAGTAATAAACACTTTTTAATAGGGGGAGTACATTTTTTTTGTTCCTTTCAAAAATGTTTGTAATGTGCCTTTCAAATTTTTTTCGCAATGTGCCTTTCAAAAAAATTTCGTAATGAGTCTTTCAAAAAAATTCATAATGAGTCTTTCAACATTTTTTTATAATAAGACTTTTAAAAAAAATTCTCGTAATGAGTCTTTCAAAAATTTTCTTAATGAGTTTTTCAAATTTTTTCGTAATGAAGTTTTTTTTGTGTCTTTCGTAATTGCGTTTTTCATGGTTCTTGTAATAAACCTTTTCAAAATTTTCATAATGGAAATTTTTCTTAATGAAATTTTCGTAATAGAAATTTTTCGTAATGAAATTTTCGTAAAGAAGTTTTCATACTGAGAATTTTCGTAATGAAGTTTTCGTACTGAGAATTTTCATAATGAAGTTTTCGTACTAAAAATTTTCGTAATGATGTTTTTGTACTGAGAATTTTTGTAAAGAAGGTTTCATAATGAAAATTTTTATAATGAAGTTTTCGTATTGACAATTTTCATGATGAAATTTTGTAATGAGAATTTTCGTAATGGGAATTTTCGTACTCATATTTTTTATACTAGAGTTTTTCGTAATGAGTTTTTTTTCGTAGTCAAATTTTCTTCCAGAAGAATATTACCTATTACGAATAATCTTCCTAGCCAATCCGAAAGGTATGATTCCCTCACTTATGTTTTCGTAATAGTTTTTAGTTGCTGGTAGTTTCTTTTTCATTTAATATTTCTTGGATTCGTTTCTTCTGAAATCCAAATGTTTTTATAACCTCAAAAGATCATATTTAAGATTTCCTTGCGGGTATGATTTCAACCATCATATCAGATCAAGGAGTTTTTCAACTGTTAGATTGTTTTTTGAAGGTGAAAGGTCACCTCCATTGCCTATATAGATGGGACCTCCATGGTTGTCCCACATCGATTTCAAGCTCTTGTGTTTTGAAACTCTACCTCAGTTCTTAAAGCTTGTTCCGAATCTTTCAGTGCTCCTCCATTCCGAATGTATGTAGAAGCCGTCTCTCAAGAAATGTCTTCCATGAAGTCAATCCCATAATGGAAAATATACAGAGAAAGTTTAATCTATCTGAACTTTTTCAAGTACGATTATTTCATCTCTAAGAAAATCATGTTGAATGGTTGGGAAGATGTATGTGTATCTATGATAGGTGTCCAAGACATGGTCTATCTAGAATTTCTCATTGAGTTCTATGAATCAGCCTGTTTCCTTGAGGAAGAGGGAAGATAAAAAAATTTCTTTCATGTCTTATGGGAAGACTTACAAACTTACTTACACCATGGCAGCAAGCTTGGTGGAGCTAGCATATGATGGAGAAGATAAATTTTTCTCACATAAACTTTCGGGTGTACAAGGAAGTTTTGTTAAGGTGAAGGCCTTGGAGTGTCTTGGGATTCATGATGTAGAGACAACCAAGATTGCTCACCTATCTTCTAACAATTGGATTCTTCAGTTGTGGGTATATTTTTTCTTGGTTTTAAGAAAGGGTGACAAAGATACCCTGAAGAAATGTGATATATATTTCTTAGACTTCTTGTTGAATCTAAGAAAAATCAATCTGATGAGGCATGTTCTTATGACAATCAGGAACATCAAGGAGGGAAATTTGAGATCTCAAATCATCATGTACCATGCCTTACTATCAAAACTGATAGTTCAGTGTCTGGATTCATTCAAGATTTCATGTACGTCTAAGGCTCGAAATTGCAAGGTTATGTGTGTTAGTGAGGATACCTTGAAAAGGATGAATATGGAATATTCCAAGGAAACAAGAGATCTTTATAATTTTCCATAGGAAGAGGCTGAAACCAATCCGAAAAATGTGGAGAATGTTGAGCCAGTGAAAAAGGATGGTAAGAAGAGGAAATTGAACGAAGTGGTTGCTAAAGACAAGACCCCCAAAACTAAGGAAACCCAATCCGCACCTCCCAATCCAAAGAAACAGAAAGCATATCCAGATTATGTGGAAGCTAAATGGAGGGATGATAATTAGAAAAGGTAAGTAAGGGATCCATAGTTCAGATTGGACCCTGCTGAGGCTAAGATCTTAAGAGAAAAAGTTGCGGATGAGTTAGAAAAACAAGAAAAGGAGAATAAGATGAAGAAGAAAATTTCTGAGACTAAAAATGTTCAATCCCTTTTGAGAGACACAGAAATAGATTCTTAGAATATTCCTGTATCATAAGCCTTTCTTGTTGAGCCATTACCAGAGACTCCTGGTAAAAATTACTTTACTCCAGAAAAGTATAAAGGGAAAAAGGTTGTTGAAGAAGTAGAGAAAGGAGATGATGAAGGAATAGAGGAAGAAGTTGTTAAAGAAATATAAGAAGAAGTTTAAGTAGAAGAAGAATAAGTAGTAGAAGAAGGAAGTGGGGATCTAGATGACTTGATTAAACAAGTGGAAGAGTATCAAGAGAGATGCAAACCCATCAGAAAAACTACCACTCCAAACTTCTGAGGTCGAGACCTCAAAGCTTGTCACTGCGGGAAAGGGGGATGAGAAATATGGTAATGAATATGGTGACAATGAAGAAGAGAAATAAAATGAATCATATGACAAATAATTCTAGGAGTATCACTTTCTTGAAGAAGGAGCAGAGAAGTAGAAACCAGATAAAGATAAGATTGTTCAATTATCTGAAACAGAGGAAGAATCTCTTGATGAGGCAGTTCTGAAAGTTGATAAGGGGAAGCAAGTTCTTATGGACACCCCAAAAAAAGATGTCATTAGGAAGAATGATGTTGCGGGTTCTTCTAGGAGATTTCTAGTGGAAATTGAAGAAGAACAATCCCCAATCAAGGTGTCTGATTCGGAAACACCAGCACCGGGTCAAGATTTTGTTATTGAATCTTTGAATAAATTGATGGACACCATTCCAATCTTTCAAACCATAGACTCCAGATGCCAGATGATTCAGGACATCCTAAATCAAAAATCAGAATCCTTATCCATGGTGATGGATAAGTGTGTAAATATTGAGGCTGATCATTGAAATTTCCTTATCAATTATGAGGTCTACAGAAAATCGTGCAGCAAAATCACTCTATGGTTAAAGAAAATTTATGATGATATGGAAGAGATTGATCATTTTCAGAATAATGTTAAAGAATCTTTTGACACCGAGGATGTAAAGATGAATAATCTTCAGGATAAGCTAACCCTTGAGCAAAATACTGGAAATCAACAGGTAAGGGATCTGAATGAGAATCTTAACTCGTTTGCTCAAAACTGGAATGGGGAAAGAGATCTATGGATTGAGATCGATGAAAATCTTGTGAAGTAGGATGAAATTATTAAGGCATAGGCTAAGGCTCTGAAGGATCAAGAAGAAAGGATTAAAGCCTTAGAAAAACAAGGTGAGGGGGACCAGAAAGACTTGAAGAAGCTGAAAACTCTGTTGAAAAAGTTTATCCCCAAGGAAAAGGAAGAGAATTTTGTTGTTGTAATGTCTTACCTTGTAAAATTCTCTCAATTCAAATGAAATATTTGGTTGGTTTTATCTTGTGTTGTTCTGTCCTAATGTTTCAGGTACCTTATTTCTTTTACATTCCCTAAATTATTTTTGAAAATCACAAAGGGGGAGAAGGAAAAAGAACTACTCAAAGGGTGAGAGGGGAAAATCTCAAAGGGATAAGAAAAATTTCTATGTTAGGAACTATCCTTAAGTAAGGGGGAGTTTCTCATTACAATGTTTTTCATTCCCTTGTTAATGAAAACTCGATTCCGGAAATCTAGAATACAATCATTAGAGTTCCTAAGCCTATGTGGGGGTTATTTATATTCATCATCATTCATGAACAAAGGTAGATAAGTTTTAATATCAAAGTCTAAAGAATATTTTCTAATTCCATATATTCTTTTTCAAAAGGTTGTTTGTGCTTTCCAAAAAGGGGGAGATTGTTGAGTCATTATGGTTTTCCTTATGAATTTTCCATTCCTTCTTGTTTTGAAAATCACAAACACCTTATACTTAAGAAAATCCATATTTTACTTCTATAAGGAAAATCTCCTTCCCAAAGGAATTTACCCCTACCATGTTTTCATTGCTCATATGAGTATTTTTCTTATTTATAAAAATTGTATTCATACATAAAACCTTGGAATCATATAATACTTAGATATAAAGCATTCTATTTTAGGATCTAATTTCTGGATATGAACTCTAATAATGATCCACTCTAAATTATGGATACGAACACTAATAAAGTTCCACCCCGAATTCTAGATACGAACTCTAATAAAGTTCCACTCTGAATTCTAGATACGAACTCTAATAAATATCCACTAAGAAATCTAGATAAGAACTATAATAAAGTTCCACATAGAATTCTGGATATGAACTCCAATGAAGTTCCACTCCAAATTCTGGATACAAACTCTAATGAAGTTCCACTCCAAATTATGGATATGAACTCTCTTAAAGTTCCACTCTGAACTTCTATGAGTTTGACTCCGAAATTCTATGAGTTTGACTCCGAACTTATATGAGTTCGACTCCGAACTTCTAGGAGTTCGACTCTGAACCTCTACTAGTTTGACTCCGAACTATGTATGTTTAGATTCCTAATTCTAGTGAAACCCGACTCCGATTTTTTTTAGAAATTCAGACTCTAGATTTCTACATAATTCAAGTTCATAATTCCTACAAAACAAAATCCGAATATCTCCTTAATATAGAATCTGAATGCCATTTTAGTTAGACTCCGAATTTGTTTTTGTATACATTCCAAACTTCATTTTTACTTATTATTACACTTGTTTCATTACAAAACGATGTCGTGCCTTCAGTTATTGACTAACCATTGGTTGAGTGACACGTATACAGGTCTCTCTAAAATTCTAGGAAGAATATGATTGTTAGAGGAGGGATCCGACCATTGTAGAATCGCCTATAAATAGGTGCACATTTGAACGAGCTTGATACTGATGTTTTACATCTGTGGTTACATGCTGTTGAAGTGGTTTCTAGAGAGATAATCTCTTATCAACTATCAAATATTCGTGTAGAATGTTTGAGCAACTAGTTCAAAATTTTCCTTGTGTAGACTTGCCTCGTGTGACTTCGATTGTTGATGATTACAATTAAGGGATTCCAGGGATAGGAAGACAGAGGTTCCAACACCTTGAAGTTGAGGGATTCCTTGCTGAGGAAGACAAAGGTGTCGACTACCTAATAGTGGAGGGCTTGCGGGGATAGCAAGACAGACTCTAATCACTGTATCGAGGGCTTACCCTGGTATGGGTGAGATAGAATTTCTTTAAAGTATAAATCAAGGGACCTTTATCCAAGGTTGTTGGATACCCTTATCATTGGGATAAAAATGATATTGTTTGTTACTTGTTGTTTTACTACTTGTTTTTTCCACATAATTTTGTATTATTGGGGAAAGTATAACTTTATTATACTTCCTTACTTGTACACTGATATAGATAGATTCTATACACTTTAAGGTAGAATATCAATCTTTGTAACTCTTGTTATGTTCCATTTTCGGAATCATTTTTCTGGAATATGGAAAGTCTTTAGTACTCTTAGAGGTCTTCTGAATTATCCTATTTAACCTTGTTAAACATAACCAGTCTAAAAAATTGCTAAGGGAATTTTTTAGAGTTACAATTCACCACCTCCTATATCTAAGAATCTCATTCTTATTTTGATCCTACATTTAGTATCACATAGTATATCATACTCAGAGTTATACCATCCTAACAAATAATACGATACTTTCATATATCACAAATGATTAACATTTACTATATTTGATTAAGAACTATAATATAATGGGAATTTATATTAATATTTTTTAATCTAATCATATCAGATATCAGATGATCGATTAATCGTTTATAATAGTTTTTTGTGGATTTTATCAGAAAAATAAAATATTGGATTAGAAATCATCGGTTAATTTTTAATGTTTTGATATACTACATTTTATAGACAATGTTTTCTTGAACTGTCCCCTGTTAAACTATACACAAGATAATTTTTAAGTTTAATTAATGAAATTGGATAATGTGTAATTGGTTATCAACAGTTAAACTACATACTAATAATGTAATCTCTTATAACTAGTGCATAGAATTATGGTCTGGATATGTATAATCATATCTTTGAGGAGAAATATTTTTATGGTATGTGTAACAATTTTCAAACCGATTTCCCATGTTATCTATGATCTATGATATTTATATATGATATAGATGATTTCATTCATCTAGAATTCCTTAGAAATATAGGGTTATCATGGTTACATACAACAAGATAGATTTTAATAAATCAAATATTAATAATAAAAATTATAGAATAATTTTCAAATCATATGGATTTATAATTAAAAATTATCAATCATTAAACCAATAATATATTTCACATTGTGAATAAAATATCATGAAATATCGATAATATTTCCCCCAATTAACACCAATTATCATACTATTTTAATATAATTTCCTATCACACATTTTAGTTTTTTCGAGATTCTTAGGACTCCTCAAAGGTATAAATCATTATCATTTTGATAACATGATACCATATATCATTACCCACCATTCCTATAAACAATTGAATGGGAAAAAATTATCTATTTATCAATTCTAGATTTTACCATTCATGTGTCATTAATCATATCCCTTGTAGCTTCCCTTAGTCAATACTATAGAACCTCATTCATTCTGTAATAAGAATTTGTGGTCATGAATTGTCAAATATATCCAATACTTATCCACTAACGTATACAATCCCCGAAGGTTAAATGGTCACAACGTGATAATTCAACCTTTCTACCCTCTCTATATTCATTTTATTAATTAGATGAGGTTTTATAATTCCTCATAAGACGATCCCATCATTATATCCTTCTCCAACACTCATTGGGAATTGATATTATATATGTTTTCTCATTAACCCATTAATTTTATTAATATATAATTCTCCAATTATATTTCATGATACAAATTATTTTCATACCATCTTGCATGTTCAATCAAGTCCTCACTAAAATCTATACACCCTCAGGGGGTTGACTACACCCTTTCATCCAATAAGAAGTATATAATAAGGTCTTTTTGTTACCACAAATCAAGGAAACTGTTAGAGTTGGTGGTCTAGAAGCAACTATATTGAAATTTATTCATTAATAAAAGCCTTATCACGTCTTGATTGTTCTTTTGTTTGACAATTCATGTGATAATTTCCTTAAGGACAGCTATTGCACTAATGGGTCATAGCGAATCCCTACTACGATGAGAACCCAGAAGTGCCAAAACCCTGTTCTTGAATATATGTTCTATGGCTGGATGATATTATTTGAGGGACACAAATAATACAGGTCATTAGGGGTGAGGACTCATAAACCTTTGAGTAACCTTCTCATGGTGTGCACCCTTGGTAATATCCAGGAGGATATTATGAGAATGATACCCACCATTAGGAAATCCAAATTTCATAGTTTCATTGGATGTTCCTTTCTGTGGGCGTGTGGATTGGTCCTTAGACTTTAAGATTATTATTAATGGGTATTACAACTCACGCACTTAGATGTATTGACAGAAACTGTGATGACACACTATTCGCAATGAGGTAGGACACGTTGGGTGTGTCACTTGTAATACTGCATTAATATATAATGTGAGAAAGGATTTGTCCCTTCCATTCCATAAAGGAAGTAGATATCTCATTCCCTTTGATGGAATTGATATAGACTAAATAAATCTATGGTCATGGTAAGGTATGGGCGAGTTCAATTCCAGGAAGTCAAAGAATGAATAATCGAGCGCATGGGTTGATGACACTGGCATGCAACCCGATTGATTGGATATATCGAGACAAAGGGATTATATTACACGGTAAGCGTTCATAGGAGGTGACACGTCATTGCAGCGTTAACTTCTTTCTCTATGGGTTCCTTGGTGTGTTTCTAGATGCTAGCCATTGACTTTTGGAAGGCTCCACCTAATGCAACTGAGAAAGAGGCCTAGAGGGTCACACAATAAGTGTGTCCATTTATCTTAGCTAATTATTAATTTAACAAGTTCAATAAATATTATTCCCAACTGTGGTTTAATAATTATTTAAGGATGCCTGATCGCATTTATTTCGACACTGGTTATTCGAGAGAATATATTGTGGCTGAAATAATATATATATTTATTAGCGAGTAATGCAGTTACATTTATTTAAGAAATAAATTTCCAATACTCAAGGTCTAATTAATATTGTATAGAATATAAATAAAATGAAAAATAAAAGTACACGCTATGTATATTTATATACATGTCTTGTAGTTTGTTTTTTGGGATTCGTGAGAAAATATTGTTTATTTAATTAAATGATATTAAATGTAATGTTTTAGGCGCATGTCAAGTAAAAATGATGGTCACCTGTCATTATTAATACATGGGGTATTACTAAGAATTAAATGAAATGTTTAAATGCTTTCGGGCAATTAATTAATTTTATTATTCTATGTATTATAATCCCAATTAAATTATTCTCATCGAGTGAGAGCCATTTTTGTGTACAACAGAATTTGAAATACTTTCAAGCCAAGTGAAAATTCCCTTTCCACCAAGAACGCTTTCAAGTTACGAGAGCGAGATCCTCCACCGGATCAAGGCGGTAGAAGGCGGACATTTCAAGTGAAGGTTCTTCTGTGCTAGCACCCACAAATCCCTTCTGCGACGTCCAGAGATACGTGGAGCACATGTGGATCACCGCTAGAGGAATCCTGTACTTGGATTATACTATGCAACGATGGATCACAGGATCGTGATTGGAGACTCCAACAAAGAAAGAATTCCATCAAGGTAATTCTTATGAATTAATTAAATTAATTATAACCAACATATGATGATCCTATCTCAACGGTTTCAGGACTCTTCTTTTCTTTTTCATTCTTCGTTCTATTTCGAAGATCTGGTGTTTTAAATCGTGACGGATCTCAGATTTAATGTTGTTTAACGTTAAAATTAAAGTTGGGTAAACCCTCTAACGAGCTTCCGCTATGCCCGGAACATACAAGTGGTATCAGATCGGTCATATCATTGATTATAATTATTTAGTTTTTTGTCGGTGATTTACGCATTTAATAATTTAGTTATTTCAATTCATGTTTAGTCATTCTCGAAATCTGAATCTCGAGATCTGTTCCTCCTCCCCCGTTTCTCGTTCACCTCACATAAACTAATTTTTTCATTTAATTTTGATTAAAATAAAATAGAGGAACTCGTCCGGAGGAGCCAAACGTTTCTGGCCGTAGAACACCAGAATACACGGCATGTATTCGGAAGTACACGTTGTGTAGTCTAGGTTCAATGCATTGAAAGATCTTCTAAATCAGGACGTGTATTTGATTATTTCTAAGAATTTAAGACACCATGTGTTGACCAGAAACAGGTGGCACACGGTTTTCGGATTACACACTATGTGGTCCAATGAACACGGCGTGTAGTCCCTTCGGGTTTGGGTTGGGCCGTGTACCCCGTACATGGCTTGCCCGACTGGAAATAGTGTAACGTGGAAACTACACGGCGTGTGTCCCATAGAACACGTTGTGTATTCCGAAAATTTCCGAAATACATTAATATGCCATGTCCCAAGGCGTGTACTTCGGATGGACGGTGAAGAAAAGTCACGCCGTGTAGTCAGAACTACACACCGTGTACTCAACCAAATTACACAGATTTATTAAAATTTATTATTATATTATAAAAACCATTGAGACGTGTACCATGGCGCAGGCGTAAATCTGAGGCACAACACGTGATAGGTGTTTTATATATATATGTTTAATTTAACATCTACGTAATGAACGAGAATTCACCGGGTTTCCTCCAAGGTACATGTTATGTACATGGATAATTTTAAAGGAATTTATTTATTTAAAATTATGATGGATGAGAATCTCAAGAAAATTCAAAAAAAGGTTTTAAGATATAAGGATTGATTAATTAAAGATAATTAATTAATTAGAGCGTGATTTATTTTAAACAAGAATGATTAATGAATTGAATGCTAGTTTTATTTATGCGTAATTATCGTTGCATGTATGGATGATCATGAGATAGACCGAGACTTTTGTATGTGAATGGTTTCTTTTAATTTATTTATTTCAATTAAATTTGTTGGCATGCGAGCCATCTCCTCATTAATATGTAGGGTCTGCGCGCCCAATGATTCTTTTTTTTGTAAAAACCCCTTTTTACCCTCACCTGCGTGTGAGATAAATGCATATGTAATGGATGGAGCTCCCAAGCTAGTGGAGGTGGCTCAAGTCAGGAGACAAGGTGGAACCAATCCAAGGAGATACAAAGGTGGACAGGTGGAAAGCTTTAAACACGAACCCAAAAGGTTCAAGGTGTTTCTCCCCAATGTCTTGGGTAAGTTTATCAACCGCTAGATAAACTAACCAAAAAAAGCTCATGATCATACCATTTATTTTATTTCTGTCTGTTTCATGGTTTATTTATTGTGGGTGTGTTTTCACGGTCACACAATTAATGGATTAAATGAGCATTCAAGAAGGAACTAAAATAAAACCGGCTTATATGTAAATATTATCATAGGCATGATTAATCACATAAGTATATCCCACTTAATAATAACAAGCATGTAATAAATGATAATAAAATGGAAATTTACGTATAAGGATAAAATCCCTCAAAAGAAATATTAATTCGGCATAGCCTTCCATAATCTTGGTTAGAATCGAACCATAGTTCAAAGTGCTTGACCGACACTAGATGGGGTGCTTTCTATTATAGAGGAATTCTAATTCAAGTTTTTGTGTTGACTTTACTTGGTTCACATCAAGGGTTGACTGCCACAGCAGGACTTGGTCTGGCCAAGAGGCAAAGGTTGAGGAAATCCAAAAAGGATTTCAGGATTGGGGAGTCCACTCAGTGGATCTAGGAGCTGCGAGTTAATGCAGTTGGCATTAGGAATGCCTACCTAAAACCCTTCAAGTTTCTTGAAAAACCCTATTTGGGGTAATGAGAAGGGAAATATGGATCCTTGCCACTATAATATTCACGCAACTGAATATTCCGAGGTCAATGGTGAGGGCTATTGTATTTCAATAAAATAGTGGGAGACTAATAAGTATTAATTTATTTATTTGTCTCAATTTTTGTAATAAATTACTAAACCTTTGCTCATCTTAATTTGTAGAAATGACAAGAAAATAAATTCAAACACATCATTGCGCACCATACTCGAATAAGAAAACCTTCTCACCAGCATCAATTTCCAAGAGTGGTAGAGGAGTTTATGCGTCGTCCTTCGCCACAAAAGGAAATTGTATGTGCTGGAATATCCTATTCCAATTGCTCCTGGGAAAGAGTCTAGTGATGAGGAATTATCTCTCTACATTAAACACATGGATGATGCCACAGATGTCCAGTGTTTCATGCTTTCGGCCATGTATAATGAGCTCTTGAAGCAACATGAAAACTTGGATGCGTATAGCATGATGAATCACCTTAAAGATCTCTACCAAGAGAAGGCGAGACAGGAGAGGTATGAGATATCCAACGCTTTGTTTACCACGATGCTTGAAGAGTCTGCGCGAGCTGGGCCTCATGTGGTCAAGCTTATTGGCTACATTGAACGGCTGGACATCTTAGGGATTAAATTCCTAGATGAGTTACGTACAGATCTCATCCTATCATCACTTCCCATGAACTTATCTAGCTTCATTGTCAACTATAACATGAGCGGAAAAGAGAAGAGTCTGTCAGAGCTTCTAACCTTGATTCTCCAGGTAGACAAGGACATGGGGCTCGACAAACCTGCAATCCATATGGTGAACAAGAAAATGAAGGACAAGGTAAAGGGGAAAAGACTTATAAATAGTCGGAAGCCCCCGAGAACCATCCCTCCAAGAAGAAGAAGATCCAAAGGTAGGGCAAGGAATGAGAGGCGGTGTGTTTTTCATGTGGTAAGAAGGGCTACTGGAAGAGGAAATGCACCCAGAAGCATGGGGATGCTAAAGGTGAATTCGTTATCGAGTGAAATCTTTCTATTTCTACATATTGGGTATTAGATACAGCTTGTGGGGCTCACATTTGTATTCAAATGTATGAACCAAGTATATTTATAAAGATCGCCAGAGGAGAGGTGGATCTTAGAGCTGCCAATGGAGTAAGGCTGGATGTGTTGGCTATTGGCGACTACCACCTCTCATTGCCGACGGGGATGATTTTGGTTTTACATAACTGTTATTTTGTGTCTAGTCTTACCAAGAACATAATTTTTGTGTCTTGTTTGGATATGGATGGATTTTTTTTCACGTTCGGAAATAAGGGTTGTCTCTTTTATAAGAACAATGTATGTTATGGTATGAAACATTTGAATAATGGTTTGTATGTATTAAATTACAAAAACCAAGTTTTAGAAAATCGATAACGAAACAAACTCACATGAGTCATACATCACCCAGTTGTGGCATCACCCCCTTGTTCATGTGAACGAGAATCACTTGAAAAAGCTCTTCAAAGATGGCTATTTAGACTCTACTGAGCTAAAACCACTTGATAGATGTCATGCTTGTTTACAAGGAAAAATGACCAAACCGCCTTTTGGTGGATAAGGTGAAATGAACACAGAGCTTCTAGGATTGGTACACATGAATGTGTGTGGACCATTTCCAGTAGAAGCTAGAGGTCGATATTCTTACATCATTACTTTTACTAATTATTTAAGTAGATATGGCTATGTCTACTTAATGAGGTATAAGTCAAAGTCCTTAGAGAAATTTAAGGAATTCAAGAATGAATTAGAGAATCATCTTGGTAATAAGATAAAGAATCTTCGATCAGATTGAGGTGGAGAATATCTGAACCAAGAGTTCATCGATCTTCTACGGGAGTCTGGGATTCTATCTCAGCTCACTCTTCCTTATACACTATAGTGGAATGGTGTTAGTGAAAGGAGGAACTGAACCTTATTGGACATGGTGAGGTCGATGATGATTCCTGCAGATCTTCCATTATCCTTTTGGGGATGTGCATTACCAACCAAATCGTACACATTAAACCGAGTACCTACTAAGGCTGCAAAAGGAATTACATCCGAGTTATGGAATGGAAGGAAACCAACTTTGTCGCACACATGTGTATGGGGATGTGAGTCATTTGTTAAGGCCTTCTCAGGAAACAAACTAGCACCCTGGTGAACGAGGTGTATCTTTATAGTATATCCCAAGGAAACAAAAGTATATTACCTATATAACCCTTCAGACAAAGAAAGTTATTGTCGCCAGACAAGACGTCTTTCTTGAGAGGGAGCACATCCTCAAGAAGGACAGTGGGAGCATGATTGAATTCGACAAAGTTGATGGTCACGATACACATGAGTTGGTACGTGAAAAAGTTCCACATGTCCCCGTGGATGAGGTTCCAGAAACACAAGTACTGCATAGGAGCTCAAGAGAGGTAAGGGAACTAGAGAGATTTGGTTTCCTAGTCACTAAGGATGGTGAATCATTATTGTTGGACAATGATGAACCTCTCTCCTACAAGGAAGCAGTAGAAAGATCGGAAGCTACAAGATGTCTAGAAGCTATGAATTCTTAGATGGATTCTATGTATCAGAACCATGCTCGGGTTCTGGTCGATGAGCCAATTGATGTAATGACTATTGGATGCAAATGGGTATTCAATAGAAAACTGGACATGGAAGGTCAAGTTAGCACCTATAAAGAAAGGCTAGTGGCTAAAGGATTCAGATAGCATCAAGGAATTTACTAGGATGAAACCTTCTCGTCAGTTTCCATTTTTAAATTCATAAGAATCATACTTTCCATAACAGCTTACCATGACTACGAGATTTGGAAAATGGATGTCAAAACAGAATTCCTTAACGGCAACCTTCAGGAAGATGTCTATATGACACAAACAGAAGGGTTTGTGACACCAGGTGAAGCCAAACAGTTTTTCAAGTTGCCGAAATCCATTTATGGATTAATGCAAGCATCCAGGTCATGGAACATTCTATTTGATGAAGCCATAACAGAATTTGGTTTCATTAAGAACAAATGTGAGTCATGTGTTTATAAGGGGTTTAATGGGAATGTGATTGTTATCCTAGTAGTATATGTTGACAACATATTACTTATTGGAAACGATGTACCATTCTAACAGTCAATTAAGGACTGGTTGAACAAGTGTTTCTCCATGATGGAATTGGTAGAAGCAGCCTATATTCTAGGGATCAAGATCATTCGTGATAGATCCAAGAGGCTGCTTGGAATAAGTAAAGGTACATACATTTACCGAATACTAAAGAGATTTAGTATAGAAAAATTCAAGAGGGGATTGGTTCTAGTGTTACATGGCTTACATCGTTCTAAGAAAATGTGTCCCCAGACACAATAGAAGAAAGATGGGATGAGTAAGATCCCACACACTTCGGATATTGGATCCATCATATATTCCATGTTATGTACAAGGCTTGATGTTGCCTATGCACTGAGCATGGTAGGAAGATATAAAAAAGATCCTAGAGAACAACATTGGACTGCTGTTAAAACAATCCTTATGTACCTGAGAAGAACTAAGGATATGTTCATGGTGTATGGAGGAGACGAGGAGCTTCTCATCAGAGGGTATGCGGATACTGGTTTTCAAACAGATCAGAATGATCTGAAGTTGCAATCTGGATATGTTTTCTGTCTCAATGGAGGAGTTGTGAGCTGGGAGAGTTCAAAGCAGCCAGTTGTCGCCAATTCTATAGAAGAGTCCGAGTATATAGTGGCTTATGATGAAGACAAAGAAGCCGTCTGGATTCAGAACATTGTCCAGGATCTTGATGTGGTGCCTAGCAGTAAAGATCTCATTACATTGTATTGTGATAATACTACGGTTGTGGCTCTTGCTAAAGAACCAAGGTCACAACAACAGACAAAGAACATACTCCGGAAGTATCATCACTTGAGGGATTTATATTAAAGGGGTGAAGTTGCAGTGATCAGAGTGTCCACAGAAGAGAACGTGGAAGACCCCATGACTAAAGGCCTATCTCAGCAGAAGCATGAATATCATGTGAGAGATAGTGGGTTAAAGGTTGTTAACACTTGTCTCTAGTCCAAGTGGGAGTCTGTTGGAGTTGGTGGTCTAAAACCAAGTACATTGTACTTTATTCATTAATAAAATCTTTATCACATCTTGATTGTTCTTCTGCGTGACAATGCAAGTGATAATGTCTTAAGGACAGCTGTTGCAGTAATGGGTCATAAAGGATCCCTGCTATGATGAGAACCCAGAAGTGCCATAACACTGTTCTTGAATATATGTTCTATTTCCAGATGATATTATTTGAGGGACACAAATAATACAGGTCATTAGGGGTGAGGACTCATAAAACTTTGAGGAACCTTCTCATGGTGTGCGCCCTTGGTAATATCTAGGAGGATATTATTAGAACGAGACCCGCCAGTAGGAAACCCACATTTTATAGTGTCATTGGATGCTCCTATCTGCGGACGTGTGTATTGGTCCTTAGACGTTAAGATTATTATTAATGGGTATTACAACTCGCGCACTTAGATGTATTGAAGAAAACAGTGACGACACACTGTTCGCATCGAGGTAGGATACATTGGGTGTGTCACGAGTAATACCGCATTAATAGATAATGCGAGAAAGGATTTGTCCCTTCCATTCCATAACGGAAGTAGATATCTCAAGCCCTTTGATGGAATTGATATAGCCTAAATAAATCCATGGCCATGGTAAGGTATGGGTGAGTTCAATTCTGGGAATTCAAAGAAAGAATAATCTAGCACATGGGTTGATGGCACTAGCATGCAACTCGCTTGATTGGAGATATCGAGGCAACGGGATTATATTACACGGTAAGCGTTCGTAGAAGGTGACACGTCATTGCAGCGTTAACTTCTTCCTCTACGGGTGCCTTGGTGTGTTGCTAGACGCTAACCTTGGACTTTAGGTAGGCTCCACCTAATGCCACTGAGAAAGAGGCCTAGAGTGTCACACACTAAGTGTGTCCATGTATCTCAGTTAAATATTAATTTAACAAGTTAAATAATGATTATTCTCGACTGTGGTTTAGTAATAATTTAAGGATGCATGATCGCATTTATTTCGACACTGGTTATTCGAGAGAATATATTGTGGGCGAAATAATATATATATTTATTAGCGAGTAATATAGTTACATTTATTTTAGAAATAAATAGTCATTACTCAAGGTCTAATAAATATGGTGGAGGAAATGAATAAAATGAAAAATAAAATTACACGCCGTGTATATTTATATACACACCGTCTAGTTTGTTTTTCTGGATTCATTAGAAAATATTGTTTATTTAATTAAATGATATTAAATGTAATACGTTAGGCGCATGTCAAGTAATAATGATGGTCAACTGTCATTATTAAGACATGGGGTATTACAAAGAATTAAATGAAATGTTTAAATGATTTCATGCGATTAATTCTTTTTATTATTCTAAGTATTATAATCCCAAATACATTATTCTCATTGAGGGAGAACCATTTTTGTGCACAACGGATTTGGAAATACTCTCAAGCCAAGAGAGAATTCCATTTCCACCAAGAATGCTTTCAAGTTATGAGAGCGAGATCCTCCACTGGATCAAGGCGGTAGAAGGTGGACATCGCAAGCGAAAGTTCTTCCGCGCTAACACCCGGAGATCCCTTCGGCGACGTCCAGATATACATGGAGCACGTGTGGATCACCGCTAGAGGAATCCCGTACTTGGATTCTACGATGCAACGACGGATCACAGGATAGTGACCGGAGACTCCAACGAAGAAAGAATTCTCTCGAGGTAATTCTTATGAATTAATTAAATTAATTATAACCACCATATGATGATCCTATCTCAACGGTTCTGGGACATTTCTTTTCTTTTTCGTTTTTCGTTCTATTCCGATGATCCGACGTTTTAAATTGTGACGGATCTCGGATTGAACGTTGTTTAAGGTTAAAAATAATGTTGGGTAAACCTTCCAACACGCTTCCGCTGCGCCCGGAATCTACAGAAACAACTATGGATTCTATTAATTAATAACAATATTTCATTCCTTTTTTTAAATATCCATCTATTTGTCATCAAATCCCATGATTCTTAGTCTTACCCACATACAACTGCTCACATAATATTAATATAGAAAACATATATAAGTCGGGGAAATAAAATAAAACATAAACGTAATGAAATAAAAGAATAAATCTAGATTAATTATGTAATAAATAAAATATTATTATATAGTTTTGTATCAGTATACTTTATTTATGGGATATCATTCTTTACTGTCAACACATTGATTAAATGAACTACGATGTACTATTAAAATAATATTTAATTTTACAGTTATTAGATAGATATTGGAATTTTGGCTGAGAATGGTAATAAATAAATAATTAATTTTATTTGGTTTTCAAATGTTTGTAATTGATTCATTGGTTATCAATTACTTCGAAATTAATATAAATAATTAAAATGTAAATGATTTCATTTACAAAAAAAATCTTTTTTAAGAATGAAACGTATTTTTGTCTTAATAATTTTAATTGGTCCCTTTAAGTGATTTATTTTAATATTATATTAATTTTATATATCAAATAGTTTTTTATGATTCATATGATATGATTACTATGTATGGTATAAGAGTAAATATCTATTTTTATGCATAAAATGCAATTTTTTAAATGGATTTCATCTGATTTTAAATCATAATTATAATATAATTTCTTAATCTTATATAAATTCAATAATCATAAAATTATATCATTTTTTATCTGGAGGATCATTACAGATAAATGAGACACTTTTAATTATGGTCAAAATAAAAAGAAACCATTGTAAATTATTTCACTTTAGTAAGGGGGAAAAGGGTAAAATTGTTTAAAAACAATGTGATGATGATTTAGATTTTTTTTTTTAAAATAGGTCATTATCCTATTAGATGAGTGTACAATTGATATATACATTTTATTCTCGAATATATAGACACATGTTTCCATTACTATTTCAATATTACCATCATATTTATTTAAGAAAATAATAAATATAAGATTTTAATCTATTGGCATCCATTTCTCTAAATTTATTTTGTAATGATAACAAGATGATAAGTTTTGTTCGAAATTGTTTTTTACATTTATGTAATTTTCTTTATCATATTAATTTTTCTATTGTTTATATTATTTGATTAATTAAAAAAAATTACACAATTTGAAGACAATATTATTCAATTTATAGTAACAAAATTCTGACATTAATAAAATTTATCGAAATTCACTTCTCATGAATAACCGTGTTAAAAGTATTTTATTGATTAATAATAAATATTATAGATATGTGGGAGGATAGTATTAGAATTAATCTATTTTCATTGTGTTATCATAGTTAAATTTAAATAATATTCTAAAAATGATAGTCATGATGTTTTATGTTAAATAATATATGACTAAATTATTTAAAAATTATAAAAACAATTCTATATAGAATGTAGGATTATAAATTATCTAAACATTCATCCACTTATCTTTTAATAGTTCATTCATTTAATCAATAAAATATTGTTCGTGACTCCTCCCCGAGCGATGCTGATTGCAACGACCTTCCTCTTGGATCCTTCTGTTGCGAGTTCGTTGCCATAGAGCGCGTCCTTTGGCCCCCTTATCCCGATTATGGTGGCGTGCACAGTCTCTAGGGGAGAGTTTTCAGGCGTCTAGGTCCACTGCCGCTTGGCCCTGACTTCCCTCTAATGCTCTACATCAGCTTCTCACCCCTCCACGGATAGTCCTCCCCCACACGCGATGCATATCCAATGACTTATTGTCCTCCCAAATCTTGCAGCTGTGATTCTGCTTCTATGAACTGCTTGCTCGAAGTACCAGAAAGATAAATCCCCATGGCCTCTCTCTCCACTGTGAGTGATGCCCTACCAGACGCCATAATCTCTCTCACCTTCATAGATCGACACATTTCATTCGTGGGAAGTAGCGGAGTTGATCGCTCATAGGCGCATTGACAGATGACAGTGGTTCGACCGGGTCCAGTTTGTTGTACAGGCTGTTGTCGTGGTTTCTGCACCGTGATTGTTTTGTGTGTTCTTGTATCCTCCTTCCATTACCTTATGCTCCTTCATGCATGACGCCAATGGATTTCATGATGTTTTGGATGGTGCTGGTGGGTATCTCTTTGCCATTTGGTTCAGTGATCCCCTAGTTCCACATTTTGAGCCCAATCAACTAAGCCTATGTCGTTCTCCATCCTCCATTGTTTGTTCTGCATGTTGGAATCTGCGTTTTGGATGGCTTACGGTCCTACTCCGCCATTGTTTTTCCCCATGTGGCTTGCTGCTTTTGCATCAGATCTATTCTTTAGTTTCCCTCATCAGCACTTATTGCAGTATTCCTACGCGCACGGCCCCATACTGGTTTGGTCCCAAGGTTTCATGGCATTTTGGTATGTTGTTGGTTGGATCTAGTGACTGTAGTCTAATTTTGGTGTTTTTTATCTCATTTTTATTGTTCAGTTAACACTTAGCTATAAAGTTATGGTCCTGTGTTTTTGTGGTGTTTTCGGGATGGGTTTGGTCCTCGAAAGTGTTATTTAACCCACCCATCTATAGCTCATTGTGGTAGTTTTTTGGTTCTCACTTAGCCTCAAAGTGATTTTGTACTCGGGGTTTCATACTAATCCACGAATAGTTTTTCAAAATTCAAAATCAAAATCGATTTTCATTCAAAAATGAAAACATCACTCGTGTCTAGGATCTACATACCGTCACCACGTAGTGGTGTAATTCAACTTTCAATGAAATCATTATTAAATGTTAAATAAGGTCGGTTCGTAATATATATATGAAATTTATTAAATAATTATGCTTCTAATATCATACCTACCTTCTTACAATATAATCATTAAGATGGTGATAACATCTCTCTTGCATATTTGTGGACTACCTCCTCACAATAGTGCTGTGATTTGTTTTTCCAATCCATTTTAAAATGATTGTAATATTGTAATATTTACTAAATATATATGATATACGTCACGAACCAACCCGGGTTGACCCTGAACTGGTCTCCCGAGCCAGCCTGCGACATGGCCCGAGAGGTGTTCCCGATCCCCACAGGCTGACAACTAGTGGCGGACATCAAAAATAAACAAGAGAGAATGATTTGGACCATAAATGAAAGACAAAAAAATAAACAAAAGCCGAACAATGAAAAAGAAAACTAGGAGCGGTGATAAAACAAAGTCGTACATACCTCCTTGTGACCCTAGGGGTCACCACCAACCTCGATCCAATGTCACAGTATGGCGACTAAATCCAAGAAAGGCACGACAACCGAATCTAAAAAACAAAGGTAAAACTATATTTGTGAGTATTAACACTCGGTAGGCATGGGAAAACAATATATTCTGATATGCATTTTCTTTATGTAAATGATCCATAAATTTTAACATTGAAATAAAATGTATAGTATTAGGTTTTTAAACGTTTTATTCTTTAAAAGAAAATGACGACCCATTGCCATTCATATTTTCAACCAAGTTCTTCTCCAAGGATGAAGTTTTAACCATATTAGACAAAGACAGATAGTGACATGTAAAACATTATCAAAACCTTTTCCCACAAACCATATAAGATCATTTTTTTCACATTTAACAAAGAGACACACCATGCATGAAGGAAAAATAAAACAATAATCACACAAGGGAAATGGAAAATAACAAACAAGTGTAACCAACCAAACAAAGCACCTCAATCATCCGCTGCAGATAACTAAGTGCCAAGATACATGGAAAACCCTAGGAGCTCATGAATAGTCTAGAACGTACTATACATGTGAATCATTTCGAAGGCATGCCTACTCTCGATGACGTCATAACACCCAAACGTCTCATATTCCAGGCATAACCGAGGGGACCAATCCCCATGAAGAGTATAATTCGTACTAAGGGCCACTAGCTAGTACGTAGTGTAAACTATTACAACAATCGTTCACTTAAAATTGTATCGCTATGCTAGGATTCCATGTTTAGACTAAAAGGGGGGTGAACCAACAACGTCAAACAAGTAAGCAGTCACAAGTACATTCCTCACACACAGTCAACACACACAAAAAATTCACCCCCCAAGTCACCCCAAGGAATACGTCCCTCACCTTTCAACAATTTGATCATAGAAAATTCCTACCCGATGGACCTTCAATAACATATAACTCAATCAAAGCAAGGGGACCACATCCAAGAAGAGTTTTCTAAAGAAAACTAATTTTACAAAATTTCCAACCGGGCCTCACATATTTTTCGCATGCCAAACAATTTCTTAAGGAATCACATGCATGCCACATCGAAAACCTGAAATACACTTCGAAACCCATTTAAGAAACTTAGACCAGCATTTTAAATCTCAAAAATATTCAGAAAGGCCAAAGGGGCATTTCATTAGGCAATGAATGTGAAAACACAATCAAACCACTCCAATTCAAGACAAAAAATTATATTAATAGTTCTATATCAATAATTAATATTAAAACTAGGTGTGAATTGAATGAAATAAATGATTCATAAATGTAATGGTTAATGAATAGAGATCCTACCTCAGAGAAGGAAGCATACCAAGATGAGATACATCGGCTCTTGAAGCTTTTGACGAAAAATGCTCACACTAGCACACACATACATTATCATACATATACATATATACCCTCAATCCATTGAACATATTCCCCGCACCATGATGGAATATTTGCAAGGAATATATATATATATATATATATATATATATAAACACATATGTACCTGTGTATGTGTGTGCGCACCACCAAGGAGCCACCCAAGCATTAATTAACTAACCTAGAGAAACAAACATTATTTAGAATCCCACAGACTATTTGATAAATCAAAATCTAAATAAATGCTATTTTAATGTGAGCAATTTCAAACGGACCTTTATTTTTTTCACACTGCAAATACATTTACCAAATGCACTTCAAAAGCCATTTTCAATAATATGAAATCTCATTTTCGTTAAGCATTTTCCAAACGGGCCTCATCCTTCTTATACTTCCTTTTTAAACCATTTTTTGAAGTGGCACGAGGATCTGACTTCATTTAGAAAGAAATGATGCATTTAAGAAACCATAATTTTATGGTAATACCGTTTTCCATAAACAAACCGCTTTCAATTTCACAACCACCAAAACCATTTTTCAAATGCATTTACCATTACTTAATCAATATATGAAACCCCTTTGTAAAAACCCAATATCAATGCATTCTCATCTCAAAGTGACTTTGAAAACACATTTCACACATTTTTCATAGTCTTAAAAACATTTCCATGAGGTACCCTAATGAAGCACACATGAAAACATAACCATATCATTTAGAAAATCCTTTTTCACCATATACTCATGTCAAAACACTTATGAAAAATATTAATCACCACATAAAACATCTCATTTCACAATTTAAATCTAAGTAACATTTTTCCAAGAAAATTGGTAAAAAAAACATAGGCAAACTAAAAACATCAAAATCTATTTTTAGCAAATTCAACTATATCAAAACACCAACACCCCACAAGATAATTAATATACACCACAAAAAAAATTTAAGAGCCTAATTTAGACCGCGCAAAACCAAGAAAGAATATTTAAACCTCACCTCAGAGAGCGGTGATCAACGTAGTCAAGCCGAACTGATGTGCCTTCGGCGGAGGTTGTCGGAACAAGAACCTAAGGGTCCCAAGAGACCATTTGCATTGCCCTAAACCAAAATAAAATCTAAAAGAAAATAACTCAATCCATTAGGATTCAGAAAAAATGAGTACCCCCTACGAAGAATCGCAAAAATGGTTTAATAGCTACCAGTGGGAGGAGATGGGAGGTCAGCCACATTACGAGGTGGGACGACTGCCATAGGTGTCGTGCACTGAAGAGAAGTACGGCTGGTGAGATCATTGCCGGTGAGTGAGGTGCTCGAAAAGGGAGTTCGACCAGAGCTACACGATTGAGAGGGGTGTCATCGGATGGGGTCACGTCGGTCGGGATGGGCAGCGCCGGACAAGGCCGCACCAGAGAGGAAGTCCAGCTGGAAGGAGATCCACCAGCGTGGGAGGCAGGTCTACATATGAGGGAGACTCAAACAAGGAGGGGGCCATGCAAGGCTAGGAGAAAACCCGGGGGGGATAGCATCGCGCCACACCAGGAAAAGGGGGGGGATTTATGGTTAGTTAAAAAAATTAATTTTATGTAATAATATTAATAAAAAAATTCAATAATAATAATATTATTAATAATAATAAACACAATAATAATAAAATCAACCAAAATAATGATTCAATTATTATTAAAACTATTATATTATTATTATTTTTTGCATAAACATTCTTTTATCAAACTCTATTTTATTAAATTTTCATTTTACTTCATATCATTTCACTTGAACTTTAATTAATTTATTTACTTATTTTAGATGTTGGGAAATTACATGCCTCACGTGTCATCATATGCTCGGTCGAGAGAGGTGTGCTCAAACTATGCCACCTAGCATTAAGCACCCAAAGAGTCAGACAACATGTTGTCGCACAATTTTATATGTCGCACGCAAGTCACGGGTCAAACTGAGTCAGGGTGTGACAATTCTCCCAACCATAGACACTTTCTGCGCCCAGAATGTAACCATGTCAAAAGATAGCCAAAGCATGATTTCATGCCTGAACAGAGTAAAAAAGGGAAATAATGAACCTCGGGTTGACGATTCACTCCACAAGTCACACCTGACCGATCATGAATAAACAACGACATAAAAATATGGGAGAACACGAGAGGGTTTTCCCCATCACAAGAACTCATATAACATGGAAACATTAAAACCCATGCACACTAACCTGACGAGGGGCTAATGTGGGAACTTCCAACCTGAACTTACTAACTTCTCCATTTGAGTTGAGCGGGACAACTAAGACATAAATGGAACACCACTACAAGGCCACTGGGCATATTGGGGCACCAAAACAATGAACTCCCAGAACAACAACTCTGGAACTAAGAATTCCCCAAACCGATTTAAAACTCCCAACACATCCAAGTACTTTAGTACGAGCGAGAAAATACTTCCATTAAAACTCGGAACACTTGGCACAAGATAAAATCCCTCAACACTCACCTCACCAAACAATCACTAATGAAATCAGGACCAACCCACACAAGCCCAAATACCCTTATAAGAAAAACAATCATTTCTAGAGGCCACATTCAAAATAACGCAACTACTATTATCATGAAAGAATAATTTCATCGCACTATTACCGCAAAAGATGAACTTACAACAGTGAGAAAACAAGGACAAGGAAATCCTAAATGTCATTATTCCAAGATGAATGATAAAGAACCATGTGACGGTCTCACATATCTTTGACACCCTGACTGCACACAAGCTTCACCCCAAGCCCTGAGGCTAGGGCTCTGATGGATGAAGCATGTTATGCCTCACAATCAGTCATGAACATATACTGATCATAACTTCTTCAAAAGGGACTTATTTCAGACCCTTTCCTAGTGACCCGAATGGTCACACAACAATAGGATGTAGGAGGGATGAAACAATATGGCTTAGGATGCTCGAACTAGCAACATTGATGGAACATTAGAAAGTAGTCTGACGAACTAGAAGTCGACATCGATAAAAGTGATTTCTTTAGAGGTAGGTTTGTCTGATACACCCCACTCTAAAAATGGGGATACCTTGTGAATGACGAAAGGCACAAGATTTGTCATGAACATGTTCTCTAGATGTAGACTCCTTAAAGATGCTGACACAGGTCTTCACCAACCCCTGTCCTTCTTAACTACAAATGTGCTCTCACCCTTTTTCACCTTTACCTCCTCAGGTATGATCCATTGGATGATGACAGACATTAACACATCCCACATCATCCTAAATCCAAGTATGATGATACATCCACCCCCATTGTTCCATGGTTGGACCATCCACTAAAACCAAGATAATATGAACTCTAACAATATCGGGAGTCCTCAACCACCTGAATGCAAGCTCTACTCCCCTCAAACCGGTTCACTGCCTCTAATAAACCCTAAATGCCTCGGAAGACAAGAAAACCTCAATAGAAACCAGAATTAGGCATAAATCATTAAAAAATGTGGAGGTTATTTATGGGTTGCATATTCAGAACATTATAAAAAACAAAAACGAAACTTGCATCGGGCCAAAACTCAACCAAAAGAAATACCCCGAGCAGAGACAACCAGCCCGGAATCCCGAAAAAGCTCAAATACAACCAAAAGAAACACCCCAAACCAAGGGAAATAGACTAATATATCAAACATATCATAAAACAAGACAAATCCACTTTTCAAAATACCAAAACCCATATTGCAAGAAAAACAAAGTCCGAGAATCATTTTTTAGTCCATTTTTTAAACACAAGCCAACCATAAATTCCAAATCCCAACCCATGGCATCCTATGAACCACCGCATAAGCCTTCATACCTTTTTCCACTCAAATCACTCGTACATATGTGTTGATGTGAACTTCACGTATCTACCAACACATATGCGACTGATCATAAGGAATACCAAGGGTTTCAATTTCTGTTCCATTACCAAATCCAAATAAAATCAAATATTTTCAAAATTAAAACACTTACTATTTAAAAACACACATCACCAATTTCAATACAACATGAAATAAATCCCCTTATTACCAGTTTTATAACCATTTGATAAAGAGGCCTTTCAATTCAAAACAATCTAAATTTCTAGAAACACTATAAAACCAACCAATATCATGAAAAATCGCTACCAGCAATAGACAATTAGAATGAGGAACTATTGCTTATGCCCAAGCCGATGACATGGTAGTGAGACACGCCCCAAATAATATATAACACCAGAGGACCTTGAATCGATCACCTAGTCTCCTTATAGGTTACTACTCCATGTGGGGTCGTAGAGTGACACCGAGTAACCTCTATTAACATCCCTTAATCCAAAACAAAAACAAAAGGATCAAAACCCAGACTACGCCTGATAACTCAGGACTCGTCACGAGCGATGGTGATCAGGCACCGACCTTATACCTACCTCCTAAGCCCCGAAAGTCCTAATCTCAATCTACATGACACCCCTAATAACTAGAACTCCCTTTGATACCATTTTTTCACAAAACGACCTGAGTCGACCCTGAACTGGTCACCCGAACCGGCCTGTGACATGGCCCGAGGGGCATTCTTGATCCCCAAGGGCTAGAAACAAGTGTCGGTAATCAAAAATAAACAAGAAGGAATGAATCTTCCCATAAATGGAAGACAAAAAAATAAAAAAAGCTAAATAATGAAAACAAAATAAATGTTTCTTAAATTTAATGGTTAATGCATAGAGATCCTACCTCAGAGAAGGAAGAAGACCAAGCCTTGATTGTAATGTCCTGGACCTCTTCGGTCCATTACATTGTAGAAATGTGGTTTTATAGGTGTTCTGGAAGGTTAAGGTGGCTTGGGGTGAATTTTGGTGGACTTTTAAAGAAAGCTAAAGGGTAATAGCTTTCGCACAGTTGGCGCACGGTTTGCATAAACTGTACAGCCAAACCGTGCAAGGCGGGTCATAGAGGCAGAAGCTAGCGCACGGTTAGAAAAGGGTTTTTATAACAGTGTGGAATAACCATGCAAGGAGTGTTTGAAGAGGTCGAATCTAGCGCATGGTTAGCGCACGATTTAGTAAACTATGCAGACTAATTGTACGAGCACTTAAAGTTATATCCTAAAATTTTGGATCTAACTCATTTTTCTTTTAATCACTTCGTTTAAGACCCTAAGCAGCCATAATTGGGGATTAATTTCCCTTGGTGGTAGGAGAGCCTCTCTCATGTGTTTTGGAGGTGATCCGGAGGCTTCTCTTTGCGAATCGAAGCCGGTTTCTCGAGGTATGTGATCCTTTTTTGTTGGCTTTTCGATTTACCTAGATCTACTCCTCCTCTTCTCTCAGGATCTTAGATCTATGCCTGTTATTGGTAGATCTAAGTGTGTGGATGTATATTATGATGAGCTTTGGTCTTGGTTGGGTTAAGAGAAGAGATCTATGGAGGATCCTTGGTGAATTGGCCTAGTTTTCTTGGGCGTTCTTCGACCGTTGTGGTTTTCGTCAAAATCGTTGAGGTAGGGGATTTGTGGATTCTCTAATTGTTTATGTGAAATCATAGAGTTATCATGATTTAGACTTTGGATCAAAATGGAATTTAACTAATTAAATACTTGAACCGTATTAAAAGAATTTTGTTGATCACATGTTGTTACTTTGTACCATGATTACGGTTTCCCTCTTGATTTGCTAGATAGTGTGATATCTATGACTTGCTTGTTAGCATTTTCTTCTTGATTAAAATTATAAATAATGGAATGCTAGAATTAATTGATAATTAATTATCTAAAGATAAAGAGGAATGTAAATTAATCTAGTTGTTATTGTTGTGGATGTTGTTCCAGCTTGGTGATAATCAAATTAAGGCTGATGTTGTGTTTAATTCAGTCGGTTGGTAAACTTGAAATCTGTTAGTGCATGTTGTTTGAAGGTCAGATGCCTTGTAAAAGGGCCAAGAGCCCAATTTTATGTGATGTTTGTTTTTCCTGCTACTTGTGCTATGATGTGACCTTCTAGGGGTGTTGTGATATCTGGAGGCATGGAGGCCTTGTGGTTGTGGTAGCGAATGACGCCTAGAGTGGAAAGATGCATCAGTTTATGCATGTGGGTGTCAGGGAGGACACCAGGGACGATGAAATGGGATGGATGTAGTTGTTGGGTGCTTGTGGATTCTTTGGTTGTTTATCTTATTTTCTTTTCTCCACTACTCAAGGCAGCTAGTCTGGCTTACCCTTCTTCCGAAAGGGGAGAAAACACACGGGTTATTCCACGTGCTTTCAGTGTTTAGCCTCTCCAGGGAGAATGGGTCTACGCTCTTTCTATAGGCAGCATAGACTCAACTGGTAGTACATCTACTCACCGTTTTGAGCCCCCTTGTGTCTAGTAGCATATGATGCCTTTCTAGAATGCCTGGGAATATTGGGAAGTAATTCTGTAATTAATTTTTGAATAAATAATGTTAACCCATGGGGTTGGAGTTTGTTGAAACATAATGATGAGGATGTAACTTTGAAGGAACATTTGACTTTGGGTGTGATGTTAATGGAATTTAATGTGGAATTTTTCCTGGTTAATTAATGTTTGAATATTTAATTAATGTACAGTGGAATTGATTAAAAGTGAATCAGGTAATATAATAAATCCCTTTTAATGTTTGTGTGCTTATAGGATACCTTGTCTTAGAATTGGTAGCCCGGAGTCCGAGAGACGTTAGCTGTAGTTGTGTCTAAGACTAGTTTATGCCCATTGTGTGGTTGTGAGTTGTAATATATTCTGTACGTTTTGTGTTTCTATACGCTAATCCACCCTGTCAATAAGGGAAACTGGCACCTTAGGGATTCTGATCCCTGGGGGGTGTTATCCCCATCATTCTGATGGAAGGGTGAATGGCTGACTACCCCCTTTTACCCAGCACTCTTCTCTTGGTAGATACTAGTCCCATTTGGCACAACGGTTAGTTTTCCCCATATATGTGTGTAGAGGGATGTAATGGCTTGTGGTTATTCACACATATATATATTATGGATATAGTATCCTATGGACTACTATAGGTGAAATGTGTATAGGTTGTGATGACTTGGGGATCCTTACTTGGTGTATGGGCATTAATGGCTTGAAGTATAACACCCGATGTATGATACACGTTATGCGAGCTGTGGTGGATCTTGAAAAGTACGAGGTTACTTTTTGTTGTGAGTATGGTGTGGTGCTTAGCCCAGGAGTCTGCAGGCTAGCCCTGTGGTGCATGTGGTGCAGATTGTGGAGCTTAGCCCAGGTGTATTCGGGCAAGCCTTTGGAGAGAGATGCACAGGACATATGTTGTTGGGGCAAAGCGGCAAACCAATGGGGAAGTAGTAGCGGGGTACCCTTTATATTCATTTCTATATTCTATATTCTTGTATATGTTACTTGGTGAGAGTATCCATGGTGAGGTTGGGAACCTAGTATAAATGTTTATGTGACGTGTTAGTTTCAGTTGTTGTTCATTATGCTTTACCATGCTTTCTTTACCTTCGCACGAGAGGCTTCGGGGAGGATCCTACTGAGTACTATTATACTCACCGCACGTATATGTAAACTATTTATCTGGTCACTTGGGGTGGCTTGGAGACCAAGCATGTTACTACTAGCTTGTGGTTGGAGGAGCTATTCGGGATTGTGGTCACTGTCGTTTTACTTTCTTTTGGGTACTTGTATTTTTCCCTTTCAGTTGTGGTACTTTTGCATGGAATTTCATATATGAACATGGGTTTCTTTTATATTCCAGTTCTGAGTTGGATTTGATTTTTGTCTATCTTATCTCTCTCTTCCACATGTGTTCTTTTAAAGGGTAATGCCTCCCATTTGTGTGTTTACTATACCCTAGGTGCTAGTCACCAACCCAGGGCCTACTAGAGGTGGGAATCGGGGTTCATTGCCTCCCTTCTCACATTGCCGACCCAGGAGGGGTACACTTTTTTGGGAGGGGGGTCGTGACAGAGTGGTATTAGAGGTCTGGATGAGGGATAGGATGGAGTTTGGAGTAGGCACATGTGAGGTTTCATGTGTTGGTAGGGCAACAGTGTTATTAATTTTTAGCAAGTGAGGTAAACACTAGATACTGGCTGAGACATAGGTGTTTAGGGCCCCCTATGATCTGATACACATAACTTTATGTTTACAATGGCTACTAAACAAATTGATACTACTTGCATGATAGAGACCTAGGAAAGGATCATGAATCATTCTTCTTTATTTATGTGTTTGAATGGGTATACAATGAGATAGGTTAACCTAAAATGAATAAAAAGAAAAAAAATTAAGTAATAAATGTTGAGCCTTCCATATTGCAGGATTAGGAGATCTAAGTATTTGTTATTTTGCAGGTATGGCTCCAGGTTAACGTCCTTGTCAGGTTTTCATAGAAGATGCCCAGCAGGACGTTCCAGCAAGTTGCCGCATGGGTAGAGGTTGACGACGATGTCACTTGGAGGAAGACACTCTGAGAGATTCAGTGCCAGAGTCTGCAAAAGTACAAGGGATCCTTTTCAAATGCAGTCATGGATGAATTGTTGGAGGAGGTCGAAATAGGCTTCAGTTCGATCCATGCTCAGAAGGAGCATTGGGTATCCTTAGATATGATGATGCTGTGTGGAGCAGCAAGGAAGTGGTGGTTCTTGTTCCTCAGGGATCGCGAGGAGTCAACAATCCCATGGGAGAAGTTCTAAGACAAGTTCAAAGTCGAGTTCCTTTCCTTGACTGCAAAGGCATCCAGTCTCCAAGAGCTTCTTACCCTTCGATAGGGGAGCTCTAGTGGTCGGGAGTTTGGAATCCATTTCAGGAACCTTTTACGATATCCTTCGGTCCTGTTACCAGCTGAGGAGGCTAGGGTGAGGTATTTTGCGGAGACTTTGTGTCCAGAGATCCAATGCCAGGTCACCCCATTTATGCTGAAAAATATCTCGAGGTGTTGGTGAGGGCGGAGGTTATCGAGAGGACTTTGTCCAGGACCGGATCATCACGAGAGGGGAATCAGCATTATTCCTCATGAAGCAAAGCTGCGGTCCAGGGTTCCTGGTTTTCAGGGTTGAAGAGTTTCCATTCAGCAGGGGGTATGTCCAAGACCTTAACATCTCGTTTTTCTGGAGGCAGAAACTCTCAAGACTATGCCAAGGGAGCAGGTTCTTCTTTTTCTTTTGGTGGCCATGTCCATCAGTAGTGGGAGTTCCCGACCTTTCAGAGCGGTCATCGGGCAGCAAGCGCTACGCTCTAGGTTCCTCCTTTGAGGCAGTTCCAGTCGAGGCAGCAGTAGCTAGTTTCCCCAGCTTTAGATCACCAGAGGGGATATGGGGCAGGCATAGGAAAACACCGTGATGCTCCCTGTTCTTAGAGAG
This sequence comes from Viscum album, assembly GCA_963277665.1. Classification (NCBI taxonomy): domain Eukaryota; kingdom Viridiplantae; phylum Streptophyta; class Magnoliopsida; order Santalales; family Viscaceae; genus Viscum; species Viscum album. Next base: position 141,623,698 of record OY728133.1, on the reverse strand, counting down.
CATAGTTTGGCTGTGGTGGTGGTCGTCATCAGGGTCAGAGAGGGCATGGAGGAGGTCATGGTCAGCTTTATGCTCTAGCATTGCCAGCACCAGACAAGCCAGATGTCTTTTGAGGTACCCTTTTCTTGTTTTATACCTTGGTGTATGCCTAGTTTGATTCAGGAGAAACAAAATCCTTTATATCACCTACCACTGTCCATGATTTGGGACTTGAGGTAGAGAGGCTTCCAGTTCCCTGGGCATTTACTACGCCAGTTGGAAGTCGAGCTGACTTGATTGAAGTATGTAGAGATTGTGAGCTAGTGTTGGGGAAACACCGCTCTTGGGGAGATTTCCTATGTTTACCGATACAACCATATAATTTCATCCTCGACATGGATTGGTTGTATTTGGTGAATTCTATCATGGATTGCTTTAGGAATAAGGTATTTTTATTTTGTGTAGATGGACATCTAGTGGTGTTTGTTGGTGAGTGACATCCTCGGATGGGTCACATGCACGTTCCATCCTTATCATCCATGGTGGGTGAGATGATGCTGAGTTATTTAGAGGTTCAGCAGTTGGCGTTTATTAGTGTCGTAGATGAGTACCCTGATGTCTTCCCAGAAGAGTTTTTAGCATTACCCCCTCGATGAGATATTGAGTTTGGGATCAAGATACAGCTAGAAGCATCTCTTATCTCTATGTCTCTATATCAGATGGCCCCATTTGAGTTATGAGAGATGTGTATACAACTTGATGGTCTATTGCTATGCGATTTTTTTCGGCCAAGTGTGTCACTGTGGGGTGCACCAGTTCTATTCATGAAAAAGGCCAACGACAGTTTGCGGTTGTGTGATGATTATCGTCACATAAACAAAGTGTTAATTAAGAATAACTATCATCTTCCATGGATCGATGACTTATTCGATCAAATGAAGGGCACAAGTTGGTTCTCAAAGATCGACTTGTGGTCAGGATCTCATCAGAAGCGTGTGAAGGAGGAAGATATCCTGAAGATTTCTTTCCTTTTTCATTATGGGCATTATGAGTTCATTGTAATGTTGTTTGGTTTGATGAATGCTCCTACTGTGTTAATGGGATTGATGAATGTTGTGTTCTGTGAGTTCCTGGACATGTGTTTGGTGGTATTCCTTGACGAAATCATTGTGTACCCCACATCTGAAGAGGAGCATGCAGAGCATCTACGAGCCGTTTTGGGAGTTATTCGTCGACATCAGCTGTTTGGGAAGTTTTTGAAGTGTGAGTTTTGGGCTCGAGAAGTATGTTTCTTGGAGAATGTTGTGTCCCAATAGGGAGTAGTTGTGGATCCATCAAAGAATGAATCAGTTGTGTCTTAGGGAAGCTCGCAAGACAGTGTCAGAGGTGCGAAGTTTTCGTAGTCTCGTAGGCTACTACAGGAGGTTCGTAGCCAATTTCTCATTGGTTGTGACTCCTCTGAAAGGTTTGACCAAAAAAGATCTGGCTTTCTTATGGACTGATCAGTGTTAGGAAGCATTCGAGTATCTAAAGGAGATGCTAGTAGGTTCTCCAGTCCTCTGTCTTCCAGCTGAGGGAGTCCAATTTGATGTTTTCTGCGATGATTCACATCTGGGGTTAGGCTGCGTTCCCATGCAGTAGAGTTCATTTGTTTCTTCTGGGTCTCAGCAGTTGCGTCCTCATGAACGCAACTATGCCACCCATGATCTTTAATTGGAATCCATGGTGTTTTCTCTGAATTTGTGAAGACATTACATCATTGGTGATAACATTGTGGTTTTCACTGATCATAAGAGTTTGAGGTATGTTTTCTCCCAGCGTGACTTGAACTTATGACAACATCGATTGATGGAGTTCTTACAGGAATACGACTTTGAAATATTATATACACTTGGAAAATGAAATGTTGTGGCTGATGCGCTGAACTGAAAGTCATGTAGTGATGCTGTGCATGAATCCAGAGATTCTAGAGAGTAATGGAAGAACTGTCAGCATTACATCTTGATATGGGAGATGTTGGGTGTAGAGGCAATTTTTTTCATATGACGGTGCAGCCATCCCTGGTGTAGAAGGTGTAAGATTCCCAGTTGGGGGATCTTGAGGTGGAGGTCTGGAGAGACCAATTTGTTTGTGGTGAGGCCCCTGATGGTTGGTCTGAGGATGAACAACACAGAGTGTTCTATAATGGAAGGATTTTTGTTCCCTCGGCGATGCGTGAGATGGTCCTCAGAGAGATCCATGGTTATCCTTTAGGGGTGCATCCTAGTGTGACAAAGATGTACCGATAATTGAGGAGTCAGTTTTGGTGGCCTGGGCTGAAGCATGCTGTTGCGGAGTTTATGTCTCGATGTTTATTCTGCTAGAAGGTGAAGGCCGAACACCATGTTCTTGGTGGTCTTCTCCAGCCATTAGAGATTCCTCAGTGGAAGTGGGAGGACATCTCAATGATCTTTGTTACTGGTTTACCTCAATATCTTGGTGGTTAGGATGCTATTTGGGTGGTATTAGATTGTTTAATGAAATCATCCAACTTTATAGCAATCAAGAGTCTAGCTCAATGGAATTTTTGTCGAGGCAGTATCTGTAGTAGGTGGTGAGACTTCATGGAGTCCCTAGGATGATAATTTCTAATCAAGATCCCCGTTTTACCTCCAGGGTGTGGAGAGGTCTCTAACATGCTTTTGGTTCTCAGCTATGCCATAGAACTACTTTTCATCCTCAAATAGATGGTCAGACAGAGCAAACCATCCTTACCCTTGGTGGAGTTTTCCTACAATAATAGTTTCCACTCCACCATCGGTATGGGGTCATGTAAATCATTGTATGGCCAGCCTTTTCATTCTTCGTTGTGCTGGACTGGGGTCATAGAGTCAGCAATTCTTGGACCAGAACTAGTACATAACACAACAGAGATGGTTTAGGTGATTCGTGAGAGGATGAAGGCAGCACAAGATCATCAGAAATCATATGATGATCAAAGGAGAATACCCTTAGAGTTTAATGGTAAAGATCATGTGTTTCAGAAGGTGACTCCCCACCGTGGGCAGCGAATGTTTGGTCATGGTAGTATTCATTCTCCCTACTTCATTGGTCTTTTCGAGGTTTTATCTCATGTTGGAACTGTGGTAGATAGAGTAGCACTTCCCCCTCAGATGAGTTGAATACATGATGTTTTCCATGTATCGCAGCTCCGACGTTATCTTCATGATGACTATGACATCATCGATTGGGGAGGGACCAGTGTTGATGGTGATGCAACCTTTTAGGAGAGACCTTTGGAGATATAAGACCACATGGAGAAGGTGTTGTGAGAATGTTCTATCCCCTTAGTTTGTGTCTTGTGGTGACTCTATGGCATGGAGGAGAGTACCTGGGAATGTGAATCACAGATACATGCTCAGTACCCAGAGTTGTTTAAAATTTAACTCTTTTCATGTATCTTTGTATCTTGTGTGGTTATGAAACATTCATGTTTATGAGATGGATTCCTTTGTTGCTTCAGTGGCTTGCTCACTTTTGTGAGGTATCTCGAGCGGTGGTGGTTCAAACCTTGTTTCGTTTTCTCTTTAGGAGGGTTTTGGATTCTCGAGGACAAGAATGTTTTGAGAGGTATCTGATGTAATGGACTGGACCTCTCCGGTCCATTCCATTGTGGAAATGTTGTGTTGGAGGTTTTCTAGAAGGTTAAGGTGGTTTGGGGTGTGTTTGAGTGGACTTGTAAAGAATGCTAAAGGGTAATAGATTTCGCATGGTTGGCGCACAGTTTGCCTAAACCATGCGGACAATCTATTCAAGGCTTGTCTTAGAGGCAGAAGCTAGTGCACAATTAGTGCACGGTTTGTCTAACCGTGTGGACTAACCGTGCGAGGAGTGTTTGAAGAGGCAGAAGCTAGCGCACGGTTAGCACACGATTTAGTAAACCGTGCGGGCACTTAAAAACAGATCCTAAAATTGTGAATCTGAATCATTTTTCCATTAATCACTTCGTTTAAGCCCCTATGTGGCCATAACGTGGGATTACTCTCCCTTGGAGGTAGAACAACCTCTCCCAAGCATTTTAGAGGCGATCTAGAGGCTTCTCTTCACGAATTGAAGCCAGTTTCTCAAGGTATGTGATCATTTTTCATTAGTTTCCTAGATATACCTAGATCTACTCCTCCTCTTCTCTTGGGATCTTAGATCTACGCCTTTTATTGGAAGATCTAAGTGTGTGGATGTTGATTATGATGTGATTTGGTCTTTGTTGTGTTAGGAGAAGAGATTTAGGGAGGATCCTTGGTGAATCGGCCCAGTTTTCTTGGGAGTTCTTCGAACGTTGTGGTTTCCATCAAAACCATTGAGGTAGGGGATTCGTGGCTTCTCTAATTGTTTATGTGCAATAATAGAGTTATAATGATTTGGCCTTTGGATCACAATTGAATTGACATAATTAAATACTTGAACTAGATTAAAATAATTGGATTGATCACATTTTATTGCTTTGTACCATGATTACAGTTTGCCTCTTGATTTTCTAGATAGTGTGATATCTATGCCTTGCTTGTTTGCATGTTGTTCTTGATGAAATTGATAAAGAACAGAAAGCCAGAATTAATTGATAATTAATTTCATACTGATAAGGAGGCATGTAAATGAATCCATTTGATGTTGTGGATGTTGTTCCAGCTTGTTGTTAACTAAATTGAGGCAAATTTTGTGTTTAATTCAGTTGGTTGGTAATCCAAATACTTGTTAGTGCTTATTGTTTGATGGCTAGATGCCTTATAAAAGGGCCAAGAGCCCAATTTGATTTGATATTTGTTTTTCCTGGTTCTTGTGATGTGTTGTGACCCTCGAGGGGTGTTGTGATATGTGGAGGCATGTAGGCCTTGTGGTTGTGGCAGAAGATGACACCTAGAGTGGCGAGATGCATCGGTTTATGCATGTTTGTGTTGGGGAGGACACCAGGGATGATGGAATTGGATGGATGTGGTTGTTGAATGCTTGTGGATTCTTTGGTTGTTTATATGCTTTTTTTTCCACTGCTCAAGGCAACTGGTCTTGCTTACCCTTCTTCCGAAAGGGGAGAAGACACGTGGGGTATGCCACATTCTTTTTGTGTTTAGCCTCTCTAGGTAGAATGGGTCTACGCTCTTGGTATAGGCGACACAAACTCGACGGGTAGTACATCTACTGACCGTGTTGAGTCCCCTTGTGTTTAGTAGCATAGGATGCTTTTATAGAATGCCTGAGAATATGGGAAAAGTAATTTTGTAATGAATTTTTGAATAAATGATCTAATCCCATGGGGTTGGAGTTTGTTGAAACTTAATGATGAGGTTGTAACATAGAAGAAACATTCGACTTTGGGTGTGATGTTAATAGAATTTAATGTGGAATTTTTCTTGGTTAATTAATGTTTGAAGAATTAATTAACATACAGTGGAATTGATAAAAAGGGAATGCAATAATCTGATAAAGCCATTTTAATGGTTGTGTGCTTATAAGAGACCTAGTCTTAGAAGTGGCAGCCCGGAGTCCGAGAGACGTTAGCTGCAAGTGTGTCTAAGAATAGGTTATGCCCATACTGTGGTGGTGAGTTATAATATATTCTATACGTTTTGTGTTTCTATACGCTACTACACCCTCTCAGTAAGGGAAACTGGAACCTCGGGGATTCTGAACCCTAGGGGGTGTTTCCCCAACATTTTGATGGGAGGGTGAATAGCTGACTACCCCCTTTGACCCCGCTCTCTTCTCTTGGTAGATACTAGTGCCATTTGGCACAACAGTTAGTTTTCCCCATATATGTGTGTAGAGGGCTATAATGGCTTGTGGTTATTCACACACATATATTCTGGATATAGTATCATATGGACTACTATAGGTGAAAAGTGTATAGGCTGTGATGGCTTGAGGATCCTTACTCGGTGTATGGGCTGTAATGGCTTGTAGTATAATACCTGACATATGATACACGTTATGCAAGCTGTGGTGGCTCCCAGAAACTACCAGGTTACTTTTGGTTGTGAGTATTGTGTGGTTCTTATCCCAGGTTTCGACGGGAAATCCTTTGTGGTGCACGTGGTGCAGATTGTGGAGCTTAGCCCAAGTGTATTCGGGCAAGCCTTTGGAGAGAGATGCACAGGACATATGTCTTTGGGGAAAAGTGGAAAACTAGTGGGGAAGTAGTAGTGGGGTACCCTTGATATTCTTTCCTATATTCTATATTCTTGTATGTGTCACTTGGTGAGAGTGTCCATGGTGAGGTTGGGAACCTAGTATACCTGTTTATGTGACGTGTTAGTTTCGCTTGTTGTTCACTGTGCTTTAGCATGCTTTCTTTACCTTTGCACAAGAGTCTTTGGGGAGGATCCTATTGAGAACTGTTATACTCAACCCACGTATATATAAATTGTTTTTCAGGTAACTTGGAGTAGGTTGGAGACCAAGATAGTTACTACTAGCTTGTGGTTGGAGGAGCTGTTCGGGCTTGTGGTCGCTGCCGTTTTACTTTCTTTTGGGTACTTGTGGTTTTCCCTTTCATTTGTGGTACTTATGCATGGAATTTCATATATAAACATGGGTTTCTTTTATATTCCAGTTCTGAGTTGGTGTTGATTAGTGTTTATCTTATCTCTCTCTTCCGCATGTGATCTTTTAGAGGGTAATTCCTCCCATTTGTGTGTTTATTATACCCTAGGTGCTAGTTGCCAACTAAGGGCCCACTAGAGGCGAAACACGGGGGTCATTGCCTCCCTTCTCACATTGCCGGACCAGGAGGGGTACACTTTGTGGGGAGGGGGTCGTGACACAGATGCTTCAGCTCATGAAGCATTTGATGAAAAACACGCACACTAACACACACATACATTCTCATTAATATACATATATAGCCCTAATCCCTTGAACATATTAAACGCTCCATGAGGTTATATGTTGAAGGAAGATATATATATATATACATAAATAGATATGTACCTGTGGGTGTTTGTGTGCGTACCACTAAGGATCCACCCAAGAATTAATTAATTAACCTAGATGAACCAACATTATTTAGAAGGCCAAAGAACGTTCAAGAAATCAATAGGTAAAGAAACACTGTTTTAATGTGAGAAATTTCAAACATACCTATATGTTTTACCCACCCAAATACATTTATCAAAGGCACTTCAAAAGAAATTTTCAACAATATGAAATCTCATTTTCGTTATGAATTTTCCAAAAGGGGATCACCCTTCTTATTCCTCCTTTTTATACCATTTTTAGAAACTGCACAAGGAACTGACTTCATTTAAAAGGCAATTAACCTTTTAAGAAACCATGATTTAAAGAAAACACCATTTTCCATAAACAAACCGCCTTCAATTTCACCAACAAAAAAACCATTTTTCAAATGCATTTACCATTCCTTAATCAATTAATGATAGCCCATTGTAAAAACCCACTATCAATGCATTCGCATCTCAAGTTCCTTTGAAAACACATTTCTCCTATTTTGCATTGTCCTAAAAACACTTCCAAGAAGTACCCTAATGAAGCACAGACGAAAACATACCCTATCATTTAAAAAATCTTTTTTCCTTATATACTCATGTCAAAACACTTTCGAAAAATATTATGCACCACATAAAACATCTACTTTCACTATTAAAATCCAAAAAACATATATCCAAACAATATAGGTAAAAAAAAACATAGACATACAAAAAAACAACATCAAAAGATATTTTTAGAAAATTCTACTATCTCAAAACACTAACACATGACAAGATAATTAATATGCACCTGAAAACAAATTAATAACCCAATTTAGACCACAAAAAACTAAGAAAGAGGATTTAAACCTCACCTCGGATAGCAGTGAACAAACGAGAAAAGCCGAACTGCTTGGCCTTCGGCGGTGGTTGACGCAACACGAACCCATGTGTCCCAAAAGAACAATCGCACAACCTAAGAACAAATAAAAAATGAACAGAACATAACTCAATATATTAGGATTCAGCCAAGAATGTGATCCACCAAAGAATAATCACATAATCCGTATAATACCTACTAATGGGAGAATAGGAGAGCTTAGAATCTCTTTGATGAGGGATGACTGTCGGAGGTGTCATGCACCAAAGAGGAGTCCGGCTGGGGAGGTTGTTGTCGGTGAGAGAGGCGACATACAAGGGAGTTTGACTGGAGCTACACGATGGAGAGGGGTTTCATCGGATGGGGTTACGTCGGTAGGGATGGGCACCACCGGAGAATGCCGCACCGGAGGGGAGGATCGGCCAAAAGGAGAGCCGCTGGTGTAGGAGTCGGGTCGTGCATTAGAGGTGGGGTCGAACCAGGAGGGGGTCATGCGAGGAATGGGGGAAAACATGGTGATAGCACTGCGCCACACATGGAAGGGGGGGGAAGGATTAATGGTTAGTTAAAAACTTCATTTAATATAATAATAATAATAATAATAATATAATAATAATAATAATAACAGTAATAATAAAAACAACCAAAATATTGATACTATTAATATAGAAGCTATATTATTATTATTATATTATGCTTGAACATTCTCTTATCAAACTCTATTTTATTAAATTTTTATTTGAATTCATTTCTTTTCACTTTACCATTAATTATTTTATTTACTTATTTTGGATGTTTAGCAATCACACGGCTCGCATGTCATCATGTGCGTGGTCAAGCAAGGTGCGCTCAAACCATGCCACCCAACATTAACCACACAAAGAGTCAGACTGTGTGTGGTCGCACTGTTTTATAAGTCGCGCATCAAACTTGGTCGGGGTGTGGAAATATATATGAAACAGTAATTATATTGGTTAGGTGAATTTTTATTTGACATTCTTTTATTCTATCCACTAAAAATTGAAAAGAACATTCATCCATATATACGATATATTATCTACTAAAAATATTTAAATCCATTTTCTATGTCAACTATTTGGCATGAATATATGTATTTATATATATAATTTTTATATATGATATATATATCACTATTAAAAATCTTGAATCACTGGAATCATGATCAATTTACTGGTTCTGAAATTTTACAGTGAAATACTAATAAAAAATGATACAGATAAAACAAAGAAACAATGATGTTAATAATGAATTATGATTAATTGTCTATTGAAATTTTATCATGTGATCATATATTAAATAACAATAATTTACATGTATATTTTATATACTTATAGGAAATTTTAATTTATTATTATTAATTTTAAAAATCATTCATTAAATTTTAAACATGGTGTGAGGATTTACATAACAATCTAATTATTTATCGACATGATTTATGATTATGTATTTGAATATGTAATTTATTTCAGAATATCTAAATAAAATCATGGATATTAATCCACTATACTTATGCCTAGATATTTTGTGTATTCCTTTTATTTTCCACTCTTTATAACCATAACCGACCGAAATATTTTTTAACGAAAACTAAAAATATATATTCGCTCGAAAATCCCATTTCTTCCATTTCAATTGATTTGGAAAATGTTTTGAATTAATATTAAAGATCTCAACAAACTATTTAAATCATTTTTTACAAATTAATTAATTTTTATAAAGATTTTCAATTTGAATATTGTTTTTATTTTGTAATTGATGTACCATTAACAATATATCAAAAAATGTGAAATGAATTCTTTAATTAATAATAATAAAATGAAAATAATTTATAGGGTTCATGAATATTCAATTATTTAATTCTTCATTTTTATGCCTTTATCATTCATTATAAATATAATGTTTCCAATTATAATAATGATATTATTATTTTATTATATTATTTTTAAAAATTTAAATATTGTTTTCATTTATAAATATTTCGGTGTTGTTATTTAGTAATATTTTAAAAATGATCTCATACATTGAAGTCATATTTAAATTAATTGCATTATCATCCAATAATTTTAGTTTTTTCATTATCATTATGTTTTATAGCTCTGGTGATAGAATTTTTATGAAACCCATTTTCATTACCACTGGAATTGTTATGATGAATGACTTTAAGATATTTTGTTAAATATATAAATGGATTATTTATTTTATGATAGTATAGATGAGAATTTAATAGTACTCCAAAGCATTAGTTAATGATTAATTTTTTATCATATTAATGGTTTCATGGTATTTATTCTATGATAACAATAAGGTTTTGGATGGGGTGTTATCCATATCATGAATTAATATGTTAAAAAAATGTTTATCATAAGAATTAAATAGGTAAAAATTATATTAACCCATTCATAACATGATGTGAATGTGTTTTTTGGTAGTCCTGATATAGAATTTCTAGGATTATTATTATTAAACACTCAATTATCCTCTTAGAGGACATTATATTATGTCAATATTATATTTTCATGGTTCATGTTGTTAGAATATCAACTTAAACATCATATATTATACTATTTTTATATTATAATTCACATTATACAATTACCTAAGGTCATTTAGATTTAGAGAATTAAATAATTAACAAATAAATCATACATTTGAAATAAAAAAACTACATGGAGTATCCATCTACTTAGTATCATTTTTTCGATTAACAATTCATTTATGATACAATATTTCCTCTTCTAATGAAACATATTCAAAATTGTCATCCTGATAGTATCATTGCCCCTAAAGAACATTACAAAAATTTATTTTTTTAAAACATTAAATGAGAACAAAATGGTTATTAAAATATCAATTTAGTAGAACGTAATAAATTAATTTTTCAAAGATTAAATATAAATAATTTTTCTTTTTAAACGTAAAATTTTCTTATCTAAAAAAATTATTTCATTCTATATAAATCGACGTATCTATCAAAATCATCGTATAGTGTAGTTCAAAATAAAAATTAATAAGAAATAATATTCTTAATGGTTTATTTTCCATTATGATAATATCAAAAAAACATTATTTCGGTGTTATGATTTTCAGTCTAAAAATGTATCATATACATTCAATTAAATATTTAATCATTTTCATACCTAGAGAAATCATAAGATTTTGATAAGAACCCAATATAATGAATTGAAAAAACATATTTTTAACATTTAAAATAATTTTCCTTATCCACATCTTAAATGGAATAATCATTATTCATGACATTAATACCCAATGTATTAGAGTGTTATCATGGACCCACCTATCCATAGTTAAAAAAGGAACCACTCGTCCTTTGTTAATAATGTAACCACACATCCATAGTTTATAATAGAACCACATATAATTTCTTTTTATTGAACCCTTTTTATAGTATCCAATACCCATGAAAAGTAAAATAATCATACACATGGATGTTTTAATTTTCATCATTGTTGTCAAAAAATATTTCACTAAATGAAAATAGTTCATGAATATTAAATATTAATTCTATTTAAAAAAGTTCAAAATAACCATAACGTAGGTAAGAACTATATTTATTTTATGAAATCTTGGATTTTTGTAAACGTATAAAAAATAATATAAAGGTTTTGGTAGCATGAAATGTCATTTATATAAAATAAATAAAAATATTACATTCATTTTTTTATTTTATTAATGAGTGTCTTGTCATTCGCTAAAAATATTCGATCTAATAACAATTTAATGAAATTAAATTGATACATAAATTTCCCTCTATCACTAAATTATTTATACAGAAATATATTAACAAAATATTTATAAAAATATAGACATTGATGAAAAATGGTTTGATGTGAGACATTATATGATGATTTTTAAAAGAAATCCATTTATCATGAGTCTGAATCATAATTTCCATTCTTTATATATCTAAATATTAAAATTATATTATTTATTTACAATACTAATAACCTTGTTCATTTTTATCATTCATTTTTATTTTATATATTACTATTTTATATTTAATTATTAAATCTGTGAAATTCACATTGGATGTTTTGAAGATACTTTGATCATATTTTCAAAATGACATTAGTAGGTTCACTATGGCTGAAGTAGTATATATTTTAAATTTTAAAAAATAATAAACATATAATATATATAATATTTATACAATAATTTTAATTTTAATATAAACCATAAATGATGGATATGAACAATGATAAATATTACCATCATGAATATGACATATAACACATATGCATGAGTATGATTTCCATATTTCAATAACCATTACAGAATGATGGTATGCATTATTTTTTCATTACATTATTATTATTATATAACGAAAACATATTACTTATTAATGTAAAACTATATATATCTTCCATGAAATTTGGGGATGAAAAATTATTCACATCACTTTGTGGAGATGGTATGAGCCAAAAACCTATGAATTGCATTTTAATTTTTTATACAATTGAACAGAATGATTATAAATTGTATATTATCCTTTAAAATTTATAATTATATAATTATTATCTTATATATTTACATTGAATATATTTTTATGACCCTCAAAGAGTGATGTTTATGGAAACCAAATTACATCTGTTCAAATGGCTGTAGTAAACCTTGAACAAGATTGTTGGTTTTGATAATCAATTGATAGAGGAGATGATTGATACATGTTAGTCAAATAATATAAGAAAATATTATTTAATATATGTAGGATATTATATCACCATTTTTGTATTACATTTGAATGTGGGGGATGATTAAATATTTTGTAAGCATTATGATAATAAATATTCTACTTCATTGGAAAATGATCATTAATTTTCAACCTATGTCTTTTTTATAGTGTAATATGCCTAAAAACATTAGTTTGAATGTGAGTATAGATTATATGAAGTGAGATTGTATGGCTTTGTCAAAATAAATTATTTTTTTGTGTGATTCATTGGGTATATTTGGTCCCATTTTATTGGTAAATGGAGTGTCACATTGGGAATGACATAAATTATTAAGTTAAGAAAAATTATTTCTCAACACCAAATGGAACTAAAATGACATAATTATGACATATGAAGAGAACTATTTTTAATATTTTGATGAAAATATATTTGGGAACATTGAGGGGATGTGTTAACATTTTGTTTTTATTATAACCCTCATCATACATTTTTTACATTATAATGATAACTAATTTTATTAATGAATAGGGTTTAGAATATTTACTATAAAATGTAAAATGTCACATAAATGGATCATGGTTAATGTCATCAACCATATCCCATTCAACTGAATAACTAAAATAATATTTGTAATTTTAAATTATTTAGTAAATAATTGTTTATTATAAAATATCATTAATGTCATTTAGGAAACTATACATTTAATTTGACATTAAAAATGACATATTAATAAGGAAATATAATATTGTAATTTAAATAACCAACAATTGGTAAAAAAATAATTAAAAAAATTATGGACCATTTTAACATGTAGATATAAAATTATTTTTATTTTTTTAAAATCATTTTACTGTTTTATCTAATTTGACTTGTATTATGTCATTATTCCCTAAAAAAATTTTAGGTTTATTTAATACCTAATTGTTAAAAAACTTACCCTTACAATGAATAATTAAAACCAAATATACCATCTTTTTATCCTTATGATAAAAAATTAATTAGAATAAAACCTGGAAAATGAAATATATGGACTTTTCATTAAAAATAACAATTTATCTATCCAAATCATCCATATAAAGAACCAACAATAAACATTAAAGAAAAAAAGGACCTCTTATTGTATTGGTTTAGGGTGATTAGATAAACTCACATTTTTATCAGAGTTGTATAGGGAAACGGCAAACAAAAGACACCGTGTGCAATGACTCCATAACAGAACTGCACAACTATGACCTAGGAAAATAAATTTAAACCAGGGTTGAGAATTAAATTTCCTAGTAATGGGATACATAAAGCTATAGAAATCCATTTAAAAATATTATTTTCAAACTAATTTAAAATATAAAATTTAGAAATATAATTTAAAAAACATTATATATGTTATAGACGTCGTAAAAATACAATTAATTTTTATTAAATAATTACGTAAAAGAATTATTTAAACATATTACAATGTCATTCTAAAAATAATATGCAGCATTTGAAAACAAAACACTATTATGACACCATTGAAACAATGAAGGCTATACTGAGTCTACCGACATTACAAAGGATTGGTTGACTCCCAAATTTCTACTTATTTTTAAAATGTTGATGTGCCAGATTTACTAAAAGCGTTTTAATCTTACTTTACTTATATATATACATTCACTAGATTTTTATTTTAAGAAATAAATAAATAAATTTAAAATGTATATATATTTAAATGTATAAAAATAAACCATCATGAATATTAACTTATTGGACTTGGGCTAACCAAATATCTTGATACATAATATTTTCATAATTACAAGAAATAAAAATTGCTGTCAATATACTTAAAAATTTTAGGCATAATCACAAAAATATCCATTTGAATGTTATTTCGATAACTATAGAATACATTGAATTATTATACATATATTTGGATACATATATATATTTAATTATACATATATTAATGTTTTATTTGTCATCATAAATCATCGATGTGTACCGATATGTCAATAATCATATAAAAAGATGTTCATTTTATTGAATTTGAAATTGTCGACATTAAATTTCATTTCTTATTTATACCTTTAATATAATACATGTATGAATTTTTAAAATAAATTATGATGCTTAAAATATAATTGTATTTAACATAAAATTAATTTTAAACCTAATCATGAATTAAAATGTCTAAATGAAACTTGAATTTACCATAATAGTCATTTATATATACATATATATATATATATTCTTTTTGATTGAAAATAATTTTATCCAAAATTCATACAATTTTCACTTGCGCATTCAAAAAATGTATCAATTTTTTAATCCATAAACATATATATAATTAAAAAATATATATTTTGAAATAATATAAACACAAAATCCTAAATTGATAAATATATATATAATTTTTAATACCCATATTATCATAAATTCATTCATTTAGAAATATTTGGTAAATATCTGTATTATATAAGTCTGAAAATAGAAATTTTAATAAGAAAACATGATTATTTTAATAATATCTATGAAACAAATATTTATATAAATGTCAAAAAAATTATTTCAAACAAAATAATAGAATCTTGTTGATTATCATAAAATATGTATATATAATAAAATCAAGAACCCAGAATCAAATCTGAAAATAAAACTGTTAAAACATACCCATTATAGTATAAAATTTTTAACACCTTATCAAATCAAGAAAAAATTATAAAAAAAACAATAACACCATATAATAGAAAATATCACTTACACAATATTTATTAAAATTTGACATTAACTCTTATTGTATAAAATAACATTAATAAATTATATAACCTTATTTTTTGGAATTTCAAAAGAAAAAGATGATAAAAAATTTCTCTTACCTTAGAGAAATAACCCAACTCACTACTATCAATTTGAACACACAAGAAAATGAACAAACAAATGATGAAGTCATCAACTACTGAGACTTGTGTGCAAATGGTAGTGTAGAATATAGAAAATGAGACACTAGAGAAGAAGAATGAGTATGTCCTTTATATTCTATGTTATCAATGCTTGTGGTGAAATCATGAGTTGAAAATATATCAATTCATCTATGATATCAGAAGATGTTGATAGATACAATTTAATAAATGATATACAAAGACAGTTTTTGGATAGTGGACACACTGTGGAAATAAAGATGGTGAAAATATAGAATATATACTTTTTATAACCACTGGCTAGATCAAAAATATTCATCCAATGAATATAATGAGTAAAAAATTTACCTTTTTAACATCATATGATGTTATTTAAAATAGTCATTTATAGAGAAAACTAGAAAAAAAATTATTAATCAAAATAAAAGATAATAAAATTGATGCAATGATATAGGTAAATGGATCGATGAAGAAAATTGACCCTACCACTTCTAATCAAAAAATACTTTTACATAAAATGGATTACACCTACCTCCAAATAGATTAGAGATGAAGAATAGGCTCACACTTCACTACCGCCAAACCCTATCTGCTTGAAAACCTCTGATTTGAACTATGATTTTGTGATTCAGAAACCCAAATGGTGAGAAAAGATCAAATCATCATCGTCGACAGATGATCTCACATGGACTTCTCATTATTGGAAACGACTATTGAACATGAACTGCATGATGGTCAAACACCCCTACTATTTTCGGCTTTCCTCAAAGCAGTTGTCCTCACCCTCGACTCATATCTTTCTCATGGCCAAACAAACTCTCATTAACCTTTAGGGTCAATGCCTCAGATAAAAATAATATCTTATTGAAACCTTATTCCTCTTATACACATTATTTATTTATTTAGATATAAAAAATATATATAATTGGATCTATTTGAAAATAATTTATATCATAATAAATATTGAAATTTATTTTTATAAATTATAATATAATTATAATAATCCTTTAATATTAATTTATATAAATAAAAAACTTTTTTTAATTATAATTATTTTATAGTTTTATTGAAAAAAATTTAATAAATTTTTTTTAATCATGATTCGAAATTAATAATAATTTCATGTAAATATATATATATATAACATTTTTTAATATCAAATTTTATAAAACAAAATTAATAATAATCATATATTAATATAATTGTCATCTAAAATATTATATTTGAACCCCTTTTTAATAAAAGTAAATTCTATTTGACAAAAAAATCAATAATTAGTTTAAAATATTCAATTAATGAAATTATATATTATTTATTTTTTGAATAAATTTTAAAACTATAAATAATACTTAAAATAAAACAAAAAAATTAATTTCAATTATTATTTTAAAGAAAATAATCTATAAAATATTATTAGTTGGTTTTAGTTATTAAATTATTTTATTAAATAAATTATATATATATATAGTAAAACACTTCTTGTAAATTTTGGTATGTTACAATCTTCCCCCAATTAATATAATTGTTCCCTCAAAATTAAATTTGTCAAACTAAAATAAATTCTAAATTTCTATCATGAGAATTAAGATACACTAGGATAGTTAAACTATAAACTCTACCACGTAGACAATTAAATCTACCCTCCAAAGACTTCAGGACCATTCCTCTAATAAAAATAATAAATACCTAGCCTTAAACATTACACAAAAAGAGGACCTTTTCTTATATATGTTCTAGAGGATTAGATCACATAACATTTTTATCAAAGTTGAATTTTTTATTTCATTCATAATCATTAATTTCACACACACTTATATATAAATTTATAAATATAAAACATCATTTATATTCACCTATTGGACTTGGTAGGGAAAATTCACTTGATACGTACTATTTTAACAATTACAATAAATAACTATTTTCATCCATGGACAGAAATATTTCAGTCATATACCAATAAAATTCCATTTTAAGGTATTTTTAATAAACATAGAATTTATTCAATGATTAAACATATATCTGAACATATATATATATTATCAAATGAATATATAAGTTTATGAGGTTTATCCAAAATCCTCGATGTGTGGACACATTTCAATGATCATATTACACTATTTTCATTTTACATAATTTGAAATTGTCAACAATAAATTTCAAAACATATATATAACATAAATAATATACTTACAAAATATTCATGAAATAAATGTTGATGTTTAAATATGTAATAATCATGAACATAATATTAAATATAACCATATTCAGGAATCAATTTATCTAAATAGAATATTAATTTCTCATAATATTCATATATATATACATACATACATACATATATATAAATCCTTATGGATTGAAAATAATTTTAGCCCAAATTTATACATGTTTTTCGTACACATTCAAAAATAATATCAATTGTTTAATATGTTGATATATATATATGAATAGGTATAAAATCAAAAAATCTGAAATTAAAATATATTTACATGGAATTTTGAATACCAATTACAGAATAAATTAATTCTTACACAAATCATTGATAAATATTCATAAAATATATATTTGGCAACATAATATTTTAAACTGAAAACGTGTTTGTTTTTAAAATAACTATCAAACCTCTGTTTGTAACAATGAAAATAAAATTCCATTAAATCATAAGAACATACTACTATTGATTAACATAATATATTATTACATAATAGAATCATGAATTAGGAATAAATTATGAAAATAAAACATTTAAAACATACCCTTTATAGTATAAATATATTAATAAATTATAGAATCAAGAATGACATCTGAAAAAAAATTAATAACACCTTATAATACGAAATATCCCATAAACAAATGAAATTAAAATTTGACATTAACACTTCATTAAGATAATTTGTTTAGTAAATTATATAATTTGAAAATATTAATTAATGTATAAAAAAAGGAATAAAAAATATCCTTACCTTAGAGAAATGACAAAACATCACTTATGCCTGTTTGAACAAACAATATCATGAACAAGAAATGGATGTAGTTAGCATATATCTAAGACATGTGTTAAAACAGAAGTGTAGAACTCAGATAAGATGAGAATATAGAATCAGAATGAGTTTTTCATCTATAGTCACAATTCATAGAGATTACAGTGTAATCATTAGTTCAAAATGTATCAATTCATTTATGAAATTACAAAATGTTGATATATTCAGTTTAATTAATGCAATATGAGAATAGATTTAGGACAACACACACAATTTGATAACATAGACAGTGAAAACATAGTATATATAATTTTTGTAATCATACACTAGATGAAATAGATTCATCCATTTAATTGAAATAATACATAATTGAATGATCCGAAAAAATGAAGTTAGTTGAAATAAACATTATCGAAGAAAAACTAAACAATTGTTGTTCAAAAAGAAAAACAAGGATATTAATATTTATGCAACATCATAGGTAAATGGATCAATAATGAAAAATGACCATAGTACTACAAATATGGACGAATTCTGACCAAAAAAAGAAAACACCTTACCTCTCACTATATTGAAGATGAATAATATGCTTGCAGTTCACCATGCTTGAACCCTTTCCAACCGAAAACCATGGATCTAGAATCAAATTGTGTTATTCAAAATCCCTAATGGTGAACGAAGCTCGTACCCTTATCATATGTAGCCTGTCTCACACTTAGTGGTCATCGAACATGATAAATCTTGAAACTCAACCACATGACGGTCATACTTCCCTACCATGATCAGCTCAGCTCGAATCAGTGATACCTCATCCTCGACTCATCTTCTTCTTTCAATCAAAACAAAATCCCATAAACCTCTATGGTCGACACCTGAAACTAAAAATACCAATTGAAACCCTATTCCCATTCTTAATTTTTATTTATTTATTTATATTTTAAACATTTTTATAAAAAATTTGATTTATATCAATGTAATTTTTAGAAAAATAATTTTTAAAATAATTTTTTATAATGCATAATAAATTTATAATAAACCATTAATATTTATTTATATAAATGAAAACTATTTTCTAAATTATCAAAAAAATTTAGTTTTATAAAACAAAATTTTATAATTTAATAAAATATAATTATTGCTGATTCAAAAATAATTATTTTTTCAAATATATATATATATACAGTTATGAAAAATAAAAATTTATAAATCCAACTTAATTATAATAGTATATTAATTGAATTATAATTTAAAATATTCTATTAAATAATTTTTTTAAAATCAAACAATATTTGTCAAAAATAATAGAAATATTTGTTTTAAAACATTCCTTTAAACAAATAAAATATATTTCTTTGATTAAATATAAATTATATAAATAAAACATATAATAAATAACTTCTAATATCAATTTTTATTTTAATAAAAATACTTTGTATGATATTATTAAATGGATTTAATTTTTAAATTATACAATTTAATTAATTATATATATAATAAATCTATTCTTGAAAATTTTAGGTTGTTATAATCCCGATATAGAAAAAATCCATATATTCCACATTAATAAGGATATGGATGAGGATTAATTATCCCATTAAATTAATTAATGTTTTAGTTTAACTCATTATTCTTAATAATTTTATTTATAATGTTAAGTACATTGTTTTCCATTTAATGTAAGAAAAAGATATTGTTAATTATTATTCTCAAAATGTCCAAAAATATAATATATATATTTAAAAAATATAGAAATCTAAATTAATAATAGGTAACCTAATATTTATTATTAATTTCAAATAATTTTAAGATATAAATTTAATATAAAATAAAAAAGATTCATTGGAAAAAATATTTATTTATAAAATTTTATCTTTTATATTAAATTATTTTTTAACATTTCAATCAATTAAATTCAATTCAAAAAAAAAACTAGTGAATATAAATCAATAGGAACTAGTTGATTTTTATAATTTATTTATATTTTAATTTAAATTTTAAAATAATTTTAAATGATATACTAGTGTTAGTAAATAAGTTTATTTTCATTGTTATTTGATAATAAAACAATTCAGATAATAAAAAAACAACAAAATATAATAATGATATGTGGATATAATAAATAAATTTAATTTTTTAAAATACATTTTACCGTGTTTTATATATTATTTATTATATATTTTCCAAAAATAAAGAAAACATATTTTGATGAGAAGTTATTTTTATAGAATTCATGACTTAAATAAAAATGACTTCATATTTCCTAAAAATTCAACAAATTAATATTGAATATAAAATTTAAATTTATTTATTATTTAATTAATTATTAATAAAACATTAAAATATTATGATTACATTATATGGATTAAATAATAACATTTCATTTTATTTTTTTTCTCGGTTTTGGGTAACATGCAGGCTAGTGAAAATATATAATTCCTTTTAAAAACATAAAATTCTATTTCCACCCATCTCAATTAATATAATGATTTAAATTTGAAATTTTTTAGATAATAATTTGATGAAATTTTATAATACCATTCTTTAAATAAAACATCATAATAAGGATAAACTGATTATCAGCATAAAATGTTTGAAAGGGAAATGAGATGATTGGTTAATATTGGGACAACACATACATGTATTTAGTGATCCAAATGAAATGGTGGTCTATCCAAGACCCACATTTAAATATTTTAAAATAAAAAACAATATACTTTCATAATAGCACAACCAAAAATCATTGGTTAATATTGGGACAACACATACATGTATTTAGTGAACCAACCATCATCATAAAAAATCTACAGAACATTAATATAATCATAAATTAGGGAATCTATCAATATCATCATCATATTAAATATATATTATTCTAACCGTGAAAAAATATTTTAGTATTTTAAAATATTAATTCTATTATAATCAAATAATTAATATAAATATAATATATTGAATTAATGTTTTTTAAAGGGATCATTGAATCATTAGAAGTGGTACAAAGTTATGGTAGTGGTAAATTTTTTTGTTTTCTTAAATGTTAAAATTGATTAATCCTTTTATCATTTTTCTAAAGAACTTCAATACTTTATATACATATATTTATTATGAAAACCATTTTAATAATGTAAAATGATAAAGAAAATATCTATATTAAATATTTTATGTCTATATAAATACAAAAATAAAATTATATTTTACATATGAACTTGAATGAAAACATGTTGGAAGGGAAGCATTAAAATATGTATTTTTTTTAAATTAAATTTATTCAAACTCTTCATATACATTATGTATGATCCTGAATTATATAATTATATATTTTATTTAATTCATTGAGTAAATTATTGATTTTAAATAAAAAATATTATTTAACTTTTACAATTCTATATTAAATTTTTTAATCAAGAAAAATCACATTTTATTTTTGGAATATATTTTAATATATTTATAATGATGATTATATCATAATTCACATATTATTTATAATTTTCTATATGTAACTTTTATATGATGGGGTTAGAAAAAATGAATTACATAACTTCATGGTTGTGGTAATCAAGGAAAACACATGAACATCGTTATGTTTTTCCAGTGAATTGTTTGATAACAAGTAAATGGTATAATATATTTTAATAATGGAAATTCATTAATTAATATCATAAATATACTGTAAATCTGTAATTTAAACCATTCCTAATAGATGTTATGGTAAAAAATTTTGATCAGTTCGCTATGAGGAATTCAGCAATACACATGGTCTAATGTTTTTTCGCATATTTCATTATATAATATAGATATATGTTATACTATAAATATAATAAAATTTTAGTATATTTATTTTATTTTTTCATATCAAAATGGAAGAATATTATTTTAGGGTGGTAAAAGAAGAGTTAAAACTATAACAATATGATAATAACAACCACTCTTCTTTTGAATATCATTTCATTGCACCTTAAGCACTCTAAGGATGATATTCTCAGTAAAATAAAAGCATATCAAATATATGGATTGAATATAAGAATGTATATAGGATGTTATTTTATGAATAGAATGATTTTGATGTATAAATAAATTAGGAAAATAGGTCACCTTTTATAATTTATATGGGGGGATGTTTATCGAGTTTCTCAATATATTAAATCAATATAAATTATTTATCACTTCCATAAACCTCCAAAATGATTTATTTTTATTATATGAGGATAATGATTAAAAATTCAACCATCCAATTAACATTTTATATTTTTAGGTTATGTTTAAGCCCATATTAGTTCATTTTAATCCATTATTATGACTTTTAATAATTAAAACAATTACAATGATTTTTACAGATTACTGTACAATATAGTTAATAAAAAAAGCTACATGTCCCATAAATAGGCCTAAGATAATATCATTAACCATATCCCATTTACATTACATGTTATAATACAGTTATATATTTAAATTATTTAATAATTTATAGTTAATTATCAAATTATATTAATGACATTTGAAGAAAAACATAAGTAATTTGTCATTAAAAAAACTAATAAAATGATTGAATTAGAATATAAATATTTAAAACAATTAAACAATTATATAATTATTTAAAAATTTTCATTTAAATTTTTAAGGAAATAAATAATACTTTTTCAAGCATTGAAAAGAATTTTATTAATTATTTTATTGCATACACAAAGTCTTTATCTGTATTGCTTAATAATTATGAATAAATAATCCCCCCATAATAAAACTGTCACGACCCCCTCCCTACAAAGTCTACCCCTCCTAGATCAGAAATGTGAGAAGAGAGATAATGGCCTCCGAGTCTGACCTCCAGTAGGCCTCGGGTTTGCAACTAGCACTGAGGGTATAGCTAACACACAAATGGGAGGTATTACCCGCTAATAGAACACATGCGGAAGAGAGAGATAAGATAGACACCAACAAAATCCAAATCAACTAGTAAGATAAAATAAATACCATGTACACATATGAAATGTCATGAAAAACTACTACAAATGAATGGGGAAAAACTGAATGTACCCAAAAGAGAGTAAAACATCAGCCACCATGAGCCCAAACAGCTCCTGAAACTGCAAACATGCAGTAACCAGCCTGATCTCCAACCTTCTTCATGTGACCTGATATGATGTTTATATATACACAGGGTGAGTATAACAGTATACAAAGTAGGATCCCCCCAGAAGCCTCTAGTTAAAATGTAAATAAATAATTATAAAGCATAGTGAACAACAAGTGAAACTATCTCATCACCTAAACGGGTATACTATGTTCTGAGCCTCAGCATGGCAACAATCAACATGTAATGCATACAAGAGTAGATAATATAACAAAGAATATCAAGGGTATCCTTCTACTACTTTCCCACTGGATTGCCACTTTTCCAAAACATTTCATGTCCTAATCATATCTTTCTAAAAAGGAATGCCCAAAAACACATGGGCGATGCACCACAACATTCCCATAATGAAAAAAATCCACACCATCCAAATAAGAAAAAGAACGAAGTTGTTTATGGGAGCCACCACAACTTGAATAATGTGTATCATACATCAGGTATTATACCTCAGTCCATGACATCTTATAGACTGAGTAAGGATCCTTAATCCACCACAACCTATACACGTTACACCTATAATAGTCCCTAGAAAACCATATCCAGAATATATGTCTGTGAATAACCAAAATCCATTACAGACCTCTACACACATATATGGGTGAAACTAACCAACATGCCTGCCAGCACAAGTAACTACAAAGATAAGAGAGTGTGGCCAAAGGGGGAAGTCATCCTCATATCCTCCCACTGGAATTTTTGGGAAAACACCCACCAAGGTTCAGAATCCCTGGGGTGTCAGTTTTCCTTAATAACAAGGTGTAGTATCATATAAAAACACAAAAAGTACAGAATATACTATAGTTAACAACCACAGTATGGGGATAACCTAGTCTTAGACTCAACTTCAGATAACATCTCTCGGACTTTGGGATGTTACTTCTATGACTAGGTATCCTATAAGCATAAGGACATCTAAAGATATTTAATACATTACTTCATTCCCTTTTATCAGTTTCACATTATGTTAATTAATTATTTAAACATTAATTACCCAATAACAATTCCACATTATATTTCATTAGAATCACACCCAAATTACACTATTTCTTCAAATCACAACCTCAACACTACGCCCCAGCAAGCTCCAAAACCCATGGGTTAACATCATTTATTCAATTATTTATTTATATAATTACATTTTCATATTCTCGGGAATTCTAGAAAAACAATCTATTCTTCTAAAAACAAGGGGCTCAGCATGGTGTGTAGATGAACTACTTGTCGAGTCTTTACCACCTATAGAAATAGCGTAGACCCATCCACCCTTGAGAATCTAAAAACAGAAAGAATGTGGCATACCACATGCGCTTTCGCCCCTTTTGGAAGAAGGGTAAGCTAGTCCAACTGCCCTGAGTAGTGTAGAATGTAAAGTAGAAAAAATCAAGATGAATCAGCAAAAAACCAAACATTCACATCCAACCGATTTTATCATCACTGGTGTCCTCCCTGACACCCACATGAATAAACTAATGCATCTCACTAGTCTAGGCACAAAATTCCACAACAAACAGTAGGAATCCATGCCCCCACATATCACAACAGCCATCCAGGCTCACCTCATAACATAAGAAGCATGAAAACAACTAAATATCGGTTGGGCTCTTGTCCCTTGAAGAAGAAAGAGGGTAACTCAGAACCCTTCAAAGAATTATCAAACAATTAGTTCTATAATCCATCTTGAATTAACAAATTTATTATTCATAGGATAAATAATCAAGAAATCTAAATAGTATGCTATCACAAATAAATTAAACATGATTACTGCACCAACTTGACTAACATAAAAAAAATACAACAATAAGAACCAGATTAATTTACATGCCTCTTTATCTTTATCAAAACAATTATTAATTAATTTTGGTTTACCTTTATTACCAATTTCCATCAAGAATGACGAGATAAACAAATAAAGAATAGATATCACACTATCTAGGAAAACCAAGAGACAACACCATCAGATTGATATCAATTTATTTATCCAATTCGAATATTTATTACGACAATTCCATTGTGATCCAGTGGAAAAAACATGCTAACTCTACAGTCCCACATATAAAATAAAAGAGAATAAACGAATATTTTACCTTAAAAAGGTTCTTATGGATATTTAAACGATAATTATTCACACAATTGATCACGATCGCCTCCTCCCGTGACAACTGCATCCACCTTAGGTTGTTGCGACGAAACTGCATCAACCAAAACCCCAAAAAAACCATTAGAATTATAGAGATCACATCCCATAATATGGAAAGAAGAAATAGAAGAATATGAACCCAACATAATGATGATAAAGAATATATTATATCAAATATTGATGGATACTTCTTGGTTTCAACAAAATAGGGGGTGCACATGCAGCAAGAAGAATTTCGAGGGAATCCAATCCACTGGAAAAAGTTTAATCTCACGATTCTATCCAAAATAAATGGAAGGCTCGAGCATCTTAAACCAGAGAACAAAGAGGAAGAACATGGGAGGAAGATATCTTGTACCTTTCTAAGAGTTAATGATGGAGCAGTTAAAGATATTGTGGAATATCCATTAAAATCAGATTGCACAAAACCACATGGATTGTCCAAGTAAATGCATCCCGAGCCTTTGGAAAATTAATATCAGAGTTATGGGATTGTATTTGGGGTTAAATCCCTTAAAAAACACCATAAATGCGTTTCATGTCAAAGAAAACAATAAATTTACGAATCATGAAAACAATTTAAATATGGAAAAAGAAATATGAAACTGTTCTGTAAGAACTGTTCATGATCTATGACATCATGTTTGACTCATTGTTTCTGTATCACCATTTCTATATCACCCTTTATGTCTCATCGTTTCGTTCTCAATGTTTTTGAATCAATGTTTTTGTCTCAATGTTTTTGTCTCCCCATTTATACGACACTATTTATGACTCACCATTTATGTCTCACTATATCTATCTCACCATTTCTGTGACAACATTTTTGACTCACCATTTTTGTCTCAGTACTTCAGACTCACAGTTTCTGCTTCACCATTTCTGTCTCACCATTTCTGTGACACTATTTCTAACTCACCATTTCCAGCTCACCATTTCTTTCTCACTATTTTGGTCTCACCATTTCTGTCTCACCATTTCTAACACAATTTTTTTTTCTTACTCTTTCTGTCTCAAATTTTCTTTCTAACTATTTCTATCTCACCATTTCTAACTAACTTTTTGTAACGACCCATTTTTTTCAATGGAAAATTCCCTTCATAATTTAAGTCATAAAAACATAAAATAATGAAATATTATGTGATAAGTGACCTTTAAACATAATTTTGTCACTCCGATGTTTGGAATTTTGAAAATTCGTCTTACACGGTAATGTTCAAGATGATTTTTGGAGTCTAATGAATCAAAAATAATTTTTGGTGAATAGTAACGTACCCTTAGGAATAGTAACATACCATCCTGAATAGTAATATGACCCTTATGAATATTAAATCATCAATCATAATAGTAACATTACCTATGAATAATAAAATAAAATTTAGACATCTTAGAAAGTGACAATTTGTCCTTAGTAAACGTTTTGGTATTTTGTAAATCATAAATAATTAATTATAATTAATTAATTAATTTAACAGAATATTTATTTCCCTAAAAGTATTAATAAATTATTTAATCAATGTCTTATAGTTTTTAGATAATCTTATAAGACGCGGCGTAATTTTTGAAAGCACTATAAAATCAGTTTTAATCTTAAAAACCGTGTTTTAAAGTAAATTATAATTTTAATTACATATTAATTTACTAATATTTAGAAAATTATTTTTGAAAAATGGAATTAATTTTTGGATTATACATGTTGAAAAATGGTTGAGGTATATTTTTGGGATTTTTCTGAGATACTTGAGTTTTTTATGAATAGTGAAATACCGTAGTTTACAAAATAAGCTAAATAAGCTAATTATAGGGTCATGTGTGATGTTCTGTTGATGTAAGTCCACTTGCTTCGGGATTAAATTATAAAAATACTATTCTTGGTCCTTCAAGACTCAGTATTCCTTGTCTTTGGGAAAATTAATAAACTAATGAATTTTATATTAAGGAAACCCCTCTCCCCTCCACTATAAAATCCACCCTTCACACCATCATTTGCTCTCACCTCTCAAGATCCAATACTTCTCTAAACTCTCCCAAAACACATTCCCTAGCCCCTCCTACACTTCCAAGAGCTACTGGTCTCATCAGAAGACCATGTATAGGCCCTTATGGAGGTTCTCAAGAGAAGGATTCAAGGGGTAATTTCCCTCCCTCTTCTCCTTTAATTTCCTTTGAAGTTCAAGTTCATTTCTCGATCTCTCTCCACATATCTTCATCCAAATTTTATTTTAACTAAATTATTTTACATATAATTTAATTTTATGATTCAAATGGGATATTATATAATCCATCCCCCTTTCTCTCCTCCTTTTATTTTTTCAAAGAGAATGTTGTTCGTGAGGTGTTAATTTATCACCTTCAAGAACGACATGATTTCTTCTTCCATTTCTACCTTAAGATCTGGTCATGAAACCATTTATATTATTGAACCAGAACATTTTATATGTATTAACTCCTATTTAAAGTACTTGAAATAACTTCTGACCATATTACTAAGTGATAAGGTAAATCAAGTTCCTTGTGATCCAAAAACCGCCCAAATTGACCCAAATAACCATCATTTAATTCTTATCTAATTATTCATCCACATTGATCTAATATAATTAATTATAAGATCATTAAATCTACTTTAATATCATTAATTACATGGAATATTATTTTGTTATTTTTACCATTGTTCTACCCGAACATCAATTTATGAATACAAGTGAACAACCCAAGAGAAACTATAAAAACGAACATCCCTGAACAATGTTTTTAAACTCTCTAAGTCATCCAAATGAACATAACATGACATAATGAAAACAGAATTAACCCTATTAATTTACACATGGTTATGTATTTCTAATTAATTAATATAATGTCATTATTCTGTACATTAAATAGAAGGAAGCATTCAGGTACAAGGTAAGGGAAAATTCTTGAACCCAACTTTTATCCTTCGGGTTCAACCTCTTTCACTCCATTTTTGATATGGTCACTCTATAAAGATCATTTTTTCATCATTATATTTCCTTTTCTTGGATATACATTTTTTCTAATGATGTTTATTCCAATCCAAATGTTTTCTGAAAGAACTCTTCTCTTAAGAACTCAACTTTTACCTCTCATTCATGGTTGACGGTTCTTGTATCAAGTCTGTTGTTCCCTCATTCTTTTGGGAACCCAAAGATTATGATTGTATTCTTATGAGATGAAACCCATTCCTTAAAATTTTTTAGTTATTTTCACTTTTGATGTATGTTTCATGTGTAATTCATGATAATGATAATGTTATGATTTGACGGGTGCGCCCAGAATTATACATCACTCCAATTCATTGGTTAAATTGATGAATCTCATGAGTAAATGTTAAATTAGGTGTGAACAAGATGCAAGCTTGGTTCACAAGTATGTGTGGTAGTTAACCACTATGACATGATGTTTCATTTTAATGCTTTTCCACATTTCAAGTCTTTTATTAATGCTCCTCTCATGTTCATGATATTTTGCCTATGTTATGATTATGATCACTCCATGCTATATTGTTCTTATCTATCCTCTTACTAGTCTTCTAGATCACCCATTTTGATGAATATCCTCAGGTGTCTACATGTACTAAGGATAGGAAAAGTTCCAATAAGAAGCTAGAGAAGAAGAAATTAAATAAATGATTATGCTATATGCTGTATTTGTTATGTGTGGTCCTAATTTTCCCAAGACACTAAACCTTTGGATCCTCTATGTATAATACTATTATGTTGTTTATATTCAAAATGATGTTATTGTAATGTATGAAAAGGTCGGTTCGCTATAGTTGTTATTAGAGGCAAGGTTTAGTTAATTTGGGAATTAGTATTAGTGAACCCTAGAGAAAACCTCTAGTACGAGACTATGTAAAAATATGCACACAATAATATTTACCTAGGGATCCCATATGATAGGTTTTTGGTATAATTGTTTAAATGATTAAGTTATTCTGGACCTGTTTAGTTATTTTTTGATCTATCCTTTTCTATTTTAAAAAATGGTGGGAACCAGGAGAAATCAGGCCAACAACTCGTGTGAGGGCCAACGCAACAATTTCCTGAATGACATCCCTAATGATTTGGGAGGATGAGTTCAAAACATCATGGATATTCTTACCCAATTGTCTCAGGTTATGAATAATAACCATAATAATGGGGAACGTCCTCATTCACCAAAGAGGGTGAAAATGGCTGTTTAATGTTTTTTGCGGCAATGACCACCGATGTTTTGTGGATCTTCCAATCCACTAGTTGTGGAATAGTTGGTCAACTCCATGGAGAAGATCTTTTCTGTGCTTCATATTTTTGAGATGGAGAAGGTTACTCTAGCCGTTTATCATCTTGATGGAGAAGATGATCAATGGTGGGATTTGATTAAGAACACCAAGCCAAGGGAGGAAATTGATCTGATGTAATGAGAAGACTTTAAGATAATGTTTCTAAATAAGTATCTCCCACTAACTCTTCACATGAAGATGGAGAGAGAATTACTATAGATTATGAAAATAGACGGACAATCTGTCACAACCTATGAAGTGAATTTCACAAGGCTCGTAAGGTATGATTGATGTTTTGTTATCAACAATGATAGAAAATTTGATTGATTCTTTAGTGGATTAAAACCACACCTTCAAAAGGCTCTTGTAATTCGAGACATTGGCAGATATGAAGAAGTTGTTCGGTGTGCTCTCAAAGTGGAGATGGAGTTTGGAGAATGGTCCCATGGCTATTGGGATAAGAAATGAAAGATGAAGTTTCAAGATGGTGGATCTAGTGACAAAGGTGGGAACAAAAATCAACGACCATCATGCCAAAAATGTGGGATGATGCACCATGGGAACTGCCTAAAAGGGATGGGTAAATGCTTCAAGTGTGGGAAAGAAGGACAACATGCTCAATAGTGTCAAAAATACACAAAAATGAAGGAAAATGTAGACAATGAAAGGAGATAACCGCTGATGGTTCAATGCTACAACTGTAAGGAGCTAGGGCACTATGCAAACTAGTGCACTAATCCACGAGTTCTTGAGGGTAATCACCATCAGTAGCCACCAAAGCCAAAGAAACAAGGCAAGTATTATACCATCACTATTGTGGAGGTGGAGCATGATAATGAAGTCCTACAAGGTACATTTCCTATTCACTCAAGAATAGAAATAGTCTTATTTGATTCTGGTACTACGAATTCCATTATATCTTGAATGTTTTCTAGAACTATAGAATCGAATCCCCGAAACCTTAAAGTAGAAATATCTGTAAAAACACCAAGTGGTGCCATCATTACAAACCATGTGTTTGACTCTTCTTCTGTTGACGTATGTGGGAAGATTCTTCCGGAAAATATCGTAATACTTCCCTTGGTGGAATTCGACGCTACAATGGGAATGGACTAACTCTCATTATATAGAGCGCATATCAACTGTCAGGAAAAGGAAATATCTTTTCATATTCCAAAAAATCCCATGATCCTTTAAAAATGCAAGGAAGATCATGAATCTCCTTTGAAAAATCCTTCAACGGTGTGGGTGTTGATTCCCTATGAAGAAGCATACCTCACCCAAATGGTTGAGTTGAAGGAAAGTTCCAACCTTTAGGAAATTCCCATCATGATGGAATATGACGATGTATTTCCCGAAGTGTTACCCAGAATTACCCCGGATCATGAGGTAGAGTTCTTAATTGAACTCATAACTGGAGCTACTCCTATCTCAAAGTGCCCCTATAGGATGGATCCTATCGAACTGGAGGAGTTAAAGAAGTACATGCAAGAGCATCTGGACAAAGGGTTCATATGCCCTAGTGCATCACCTAGGGGTGCACCAGTGCACTTTGTGAAAAAGAAGGATGGAACAATGCGGTTCTGTATCGATTATCAGGAACTCAACAAGATAACCATAAAGAACAAGTATCCACTGCCAAGAATTGATTACTTGTTTGACCTGTTAATAGGAGCTCAATACTTCTCAAAGGTTGATCTTGATTCTGGATATCATCAGGTAAAGGTGAAGTAGGAAGATATTCAAGAGACTGCCTTCTATACAAGGTATGGAAACTATGATTTTTTGGTGATTCCCTTAGGAAATACTAATTCCCCAACAATATTCATGGATTTGATTAATAGAGTCTTTATACATTACCTTGACAAATTTTTGGTAGTGTTTATCGATGATATTCTCATCTACTTCAAGAGAAATGAGGAAAATGAAGAACAATTAAGACCTGTGTTGGTGAAATTGAGAAAGGAGAAGTTGTATGCCTAGTTCAGAAAGTGTGACTTTTTGATGAATCAAGTCATGTTCTTGGGACATGTGATCACAAGTGGGGGAATTTC
The DNA here is from genome assembly GCA_963277665.1 of Viscum album. Lineage (NCBI taxonomy): Eukaryota > Viridiplantae > Streptophyta > Magnoliopsida > Santalales > Viscaceae > Viscum > Viscum album. The sequence goes on along the minus strand of OY728133.1, from coordinate 141,591,701 downwards.
TGTGGATCCTTCAAAGACAAAGGCGATTGAGGAATGGCTCAGGCCCTCTAGTGTCACAGAAATCCGTAGTTTTCTTGGATTAGCTAGGTACTATCGACTTCCTATGAGAATCTTCTCATGATTTTCAAGCCCGCTATATAAGTTAACAACTAAAGGGGTAAAGTATGTCTGGATGGAAAAATGTGAGGTAAGCTTTAAGGAGCTAAAGAGAAGGCTGATCACTACACCTGTACTCACACTACCGAAAAGTGGAAAAGTTTTTTGATATACAGTGATACTTAAATTAATGGATTGGGTTGTGTACTCATGAAAAATGATAATGTGATATCCTAGGGCCCACGACAGTTGAAGATCCATGAGAAGAACTACCCGATGCATGATCTAGAGCTGGCATCCATGATTTTTTCCTTGAAAATTGGCTGCACTACCTTTATGGTGAGAAGTGTGACATATACACTGACCACAAGAGCCTAAAGTATATATTCACACAAAAGGAGCTCAACATGTGTCAAAGAAGATGGTTAGAGCTAATCAAGGATTATGATTTCTCAATTCACTATCATCCTGGAAAGGTGAACTGGGTAGCTGATGCTCGAAGAAGAAAAGAACCTGCTACTTTATCCATGATGTAGATTTAGAAAGACCCTATATTCATGGATATGTAAAGAATGGATTTGGAAATCATAATGGAAGGGGATACATCCTAACTTTCCCAAATTATTGTGCAACCATCCATCTAGGATAAGATTAAGGAAGAAAAAAAGTATGATTTGGAGATACAAACGGGGGTGAATGAAGTAAAGAAAGGGAAGCTGCAAGAGTTCCATATTGATGATGATGTTGTGATTGGGTTTGGAACACGGCTTTGTGTACCTTCATCACCTGGGATAAAGAATGAGCTATTGGAAAATGCACATAACTCAACTTTCTCTATCCATCCTAGGTGTTCTAAGATGTACTGTGATCACCGAGAACACTTCTTGTGGGATAACATGAAGATGGATATTGTGGAATATATATCAAGGTACTTCGTATGTCAGCAAGTTAAAGCTGAGCGACAAAAGTCTAAAGGTATGATGCAACCATTGCCTATACCCATTTGGAAATGAAAAAATGTTACATTAAACTTTGTCATAGGTCTCCCAAAGATGTCAATGGAAAATAATACGATATGGGTTGTGGTTGACAGACTCACCAAGACTGCACATTTTATCGCTATTCGGGAAGACCTCTCGTTTGAACAAATTGCAAAGATATATGTAAAGGAAGTGGTGAGACTACACGGTGTTCCACTCTAAATTGTCTTTGACAATGATCCAAGGTTCACATCTAAATTCTGGAAGAGCCTTGAACAATCTTTGAGTACTGAATTAAATTTCAGCATGACCTATCACTCCAAAACCAATGGGCAGTCTGAAAGGACTATTCAGACGCTTGAAGATATGCTAATAGCCTGCTCTCATGAATTCAAAGGTGGTTGGGATCAACATCTACCATTTTTTGAGTTCTCATACAACAATAGCTTCCACTCGAGTATTCAGATGGCTCCATATGAATCTCTATATGCAAATCGATGTAGAACTCCAACCTGTTGGGATGAAGTTGGAGAAAGAAAGCTCCTTGGACCCGATCTTGTTCAAGAGATGATAGAGAAGGTTCCAGTCATCAAAAAAAACATAAAATCTACTCAAATTCGGCAAAAGATCTATGCGGGCAACCGTCGAAGGAACTTAGAGTTCGATATTGGAGATAAAGTCTTTCTTCGAATATCTCCATGGAAGAAAGTTAGGCAATTCGAGAATAAAGGGAAGATAAGGCCAAGGTTTATTGGCCCCTTTGAGATCCTTGACCGCATAGGAGTTGTGTCCTATCGTCTTTCACTTCCATAGAATATGGATCAAGTTAATGATGTGTTTCATGTATCACTACTGAGGAAGTACATACCAGAACCCTCACATGTACTAAACTCAGAGGTGGTGCAGCTGGAAGATGATCTCTCCTATGAGGAGGAGCCAGTAAAGATTTTGGATTGGAGAGATAAGGTTCTATGAAATAAGACAACCCATATTGTCAAAGTGTTGTGTAGGAACCATAAGTTTGAGGAAGAAACTTGGGAACCAGAAGAGGTAATGAAGTAGAAGTACCCTCACCTGTCTGTGTAAAGTGAAATTTTGGGGGCGAAATTCCTTAAGGGGGGAAGAATGTAACGACCCAATTTTTTTCAATAGAAATTTCTCTTCTTAAATTTATTTCATAAAAACACAAAATAATGAACTACTATGTGATAAGTGACCTTTAAACATAAGTTTTTTACTCCTATGTTTGGAATTTTGAAAATCCGACATACACGGTTGTGTTCAAGATGATTTTTGGAGTGTAATGAAAAAATTATTTTTGGTGAATAGTAATGTACCCTTAGGAATAGTAACATACCCTAATGAATAGTAATATGACCCTTATAAATAGTATATCACCCAAAATAAGAGTAACATTACCTATGAATAATAAAATTAAATTTAGACATCTTAGAAAGTGACAAATTGACCTTCGTAAACGTTTTGATATTTTGTAAGTCATAAATAAATAATTATAATTAATTAATTAATTTCGAATTTTTTTTCCATAAAATGTATTCATAAATTATTTAATCAATGTCTTATAGTATTTAGATAAATTTATAAGACCCTGCATAATTTTTGAAATCACTATAAAATCTGTTTTAAACTTAATTTTTTTAATGTAAATTATGATTTTAATTAAATATGAAATTTATAATATTTTGAAAAATATTTTTGAAAATTTTTCTTCATTTTTGGATTATACACGTTGAAAAATGGTTGGGTTAAATTTTTGGGATTTTTTTGAGATACTTAAATTTTTGATGAATAGTGAAATACCGTAATTTACAAAATAAGCTAAATAAACTAATTATAGGGTCATGTGTTATGTTCTCCTGATGTAATACCTCTTGGTTCAGGATTACATTATAAAATTACTATTATTGGTCATTCAAGAATATTTATTCCTTGTCTTTGGGGAAATTAATAAACTAATGAATTTTATATTAAGAAAACCCCTCTCCCCTCCACTATAAAAGCCACCCTTCACACCCTCATTTCCTCACACCACTGAAGCTCTGGGACTTCTCTAAAATCTGCCCAATCACCTTCCCTATCCCCTCCCCCACGTCCAAGAGCTTCTGGTCTCATCAAAAGACCAAGATTAGGCCCTTAATGAGGTTCTTAAGAGAAGGATTCAAGAGGTAATTTCCCTCCCTCTTCTCCTTTAATTTCCTTTCAAGTTCAAGTGCATTTTTGGATCTCTCCACACCTATCTTCATAAAAATTGTATTTTCACTCTAGTATTATAAATATACTGTAATTTTATGATTATAATGGGATATTATATCATCCAACCCCCTTTCCCTCTTCCTTTTATTTTATTAAAGAGAACGTTGTTCGCAGGGTGTTAATTTATCACCTTCAAGAACGACATGCTTTCTTCTTCCATTTCTACCTTATGATCTGGTCATGAAACCATTTTTATGGTTGCACCAGAACATGTTATATGTATTACCTCCTATTTATTGATCTGGAACTAACTTATGACCATATTACTATGTGATAAGTTAAAACAATTTCATTGTGATCCAAAAACCGCCCAAATTGACCCAAATAACCATCATTTAATTCTAATCTAATGATTTCTCCACATGGATCTAATATAATTCATTATATTATCATTAAAAATCCTTTAATATCATTAATAACATGTAATATCATTTCTGTATGTTTACTAATGTTCTACCCGAACTTCAATTTATGAATACAAGTTAATAACCGAAGAAAATCATAAAAACGAACATCCCCGAACAATGTTTTTAAACTCTATATGTCATCCAAAGGAACATAAAATGTCACAATGAAACCAGAATGAACCCTATTAATGTACACATGGTTCTGGATTTCTAATTAATGAATATAATGTCATTATATAGGAAATTAAAGATAAGGAATCATTCGAGTACAATGTAAGGGGAAATTCTCGAACCCATCTTTCATCCTTCAGGTTCTACCTATTTCACTGCATTTTTGATATGGTCACTCCTTATAGATAATTTGTTCATAATTTTATTTCCTTTTCTAGGATATACATATTTTCTAATGATGTTTATGCCAATCCAAATGTTTTCCGAAAGAACACTTCTCTTAAGAACTCAACTTTTACCTCTCATTCATGGTTGATGGTTCTTGTATCAAGTATGTTGTTCGCTCTTTCTTTTGGGAACCCAAAGATAATGAATGTATTATTATGAGATGAAAACTATTCCTTACCATGGTTTTGTTATGTTAACTTTTGATGTATGTTCCATGTGGAAATCATGATAATGATAATGTTACGATGTGACGGGTGCGCCCGGAATTATATAGCGCAATTATGAATGTTTCAAAGTGACGGGTGAGCCTAGAATTACACAGCGCTCCAATGCATTGGGTAAAGTGTTGAATCTCATGAGTAAATGTGAAATTATGTATGAAAGAGAAGATATATTGGTTCACAAGTATGTGTGGTACTTAACCACTAAGACATGATGTTTTGTTTTTATGCTTTGCCATATTTCAAGTCATTTATTTATGCTCCTCTCATGTTCATGATCTTTTGCCTATGTTATGATTATGCTAAACCCATGCTATATTGTTCTTATATATCCTCTTACTAGGCTTCTACCTCACCCCTTATGATCTATATCCTCAGGTGGCTACATGTACTAAGGAGAGGACAAGTTCTAATAAGAAGCTAAAGAAGAAGAAATTAATTAAATGTTTATGCTAGATGTTGTATTTTTTATGTGTGGTACTAGTTTGCCCAAGACACTAAGCCTTTGGATCCTCTTTGTGTAATACTATTATATTTTTAATCTTTATAATTATATAATACTAATGTATGAAAAGGTCGGATCGCTATATTATTTCTATCTCACCATTTCTGTCTCATTTTTTCTGACTCACCATTTCTATCTCACCATTTCCATCTCATTGTTTCTGTCTCACCATTTCTGACTCACCATGAATGTTTTCATAAAAGTGGAAACACTATTCACAGAATAGTAAATTTGAAATTGTGTTGGGGGTGAGTCACTTTGACCTTCCAAAACACCTCAAGCACATGATTTTCGGCAAAGGGATATACCAGAGAGGTCGGGTCCATTACATAAAATACCCCTCAAAAGAGAACAAGCCATAAGAAGCAACAAAAGAAAATTTTCTTACAAAAAAAATGTATTTAACCACAAAGAGTACACTTTTTCATAAAAAGTGTTTAAATTTCAAACAACTGTGGGTACTGAGCATGTTTCTTTGACTCACGTTCCCTGGTACTCTCCTTCATGTAACTGTTTCGCCTCAAGACATGAACCAAGGGAATAGAATGCCCGTGAAACACCTTCTCTTTACGTTCTTGGATCTCCACAGGTCTCTCATTGAAGGTCAGATCATCATAAACATCGATCATTCCAAAAATAAATGACATGAGATTCATCATGAATATAACAATGGTGTTTTGACACATGAAAAAAATCGTGTATTCGGCTCATTTGCATGGGATGTGATACTCGATACACAACATCTCCTACACGAGATAACACCTTTAAATGCCCAACAAACCTGGGAGAAAGCTTACTCCTATGAAAAAAACATCATTTTCCATGATGGGGAGTCCCCTTAAGAAACACATGATCCCCAACATAAAACTCTAAAGGTCTCCTCCTTTGATCGGTATATGATTTATGTTGATCCATCCTTATCTTCAACATCTCACAAACCTCTGAAAGCATCCCAATCTTATTCTACAATAGTTCTAGTCCTATAATTTTTGACTCCTCGACCCCAGTCCAACACAAATGAGAATGGTAGGGTCAACCATATAGGTCTTAAAATGGTTCGATAACGATGGTGGAGTGAAAAATATTATTATATGAGAACTCTACCATGGGTAAGTTCCTCTTCCACGAACCTCCAAAATCAAGCACACAACAGAATAAAATCTCTATAAGAGTCTGGATGGTTCACTCTATCTGAACATCCATTTGATGATGGAAAGCATTGATAAGGCATAGCTGAGAAACAAAATCATTCTAGAGACCTATCCACACCCACGAAGTAAAGGGAGGATATCAATGAGAAATGATGATCTATGGGAATCCATGAAGTCTCACCACCTCCTACAGATACAACCTCGAAAAAACATCCACTAAGCTTGACTCCTTGATTGCTATGAAGTGGGTCGATTTTCTTAAACTATCCACTACTACAAAAATAGAATCATGTCCCCTTAGAGCTCGAGGTAAACCAGTAACAAATTCCATTGAGATGTCCCCCCTTCCACTGAGGAATATATAATGGCTGGAGAAAACCATCAGGAATGCGATACTCAACCTCGACCTTCTGGTAGACTAATCATTAAGACACAAACTCTGCAACTGCATGCTTCATTCCAGGCCACCAAATTTTACTCCTCAAGGCTCGGTATATCTTTTTCATGCCAGGATGCACCGCTAAATGAGATCTATGGAACTTTTTGAGAAAATTCTTGCACATAGTCAAAGGAACAAAAATCCATGCATGATACAACACTCAGTGTTTTTCATCCTCAGTCCAACCATCAGGGGTCACACCACAAACAAAATTGACCCTCTAGACCTCCACCTAAAGATCTCCCAGTTGGGACTCTTCAACCTGCTGCAACAGAGATGACTGCACTATCATGTAGAAAAGACTAGCTCTTCTCCCAAATTCTTCGATATCAAGATGTAATGTCGACAGTTCTTCCATTACTATATAGGAATCACCGGATTCAAGAACAACATCACTACCTCACATTTGACTCAGTTATTCCACTACACCATTCCCCTTTCCAGTTGTATACGATATATCAATATCGTATTCCTATAAGAACTTCATCCATCAATGATTACATACGTTCAAGTCATGCTGAGAGAAATCATACCCCAGGATCTTATGATCGGTGAAAACCACAAAGCGCTCCACAAAGAGGTAATGTCTCTGCAACTTCATAGAAAACACCACAACTGCCAACTCAAGATCTTGGGTGGCATAGTTACGTTCAATGGTACGCAACTGTCTTGAACAATAAGTAACAACTGATCTTTGTTCCATCAGAACACAACCTAACCATAGATTCAAAGCATCGTATATAACAAAAAATTTATCTCCCTCTACGGAGAGAAAATAAACTAGAGAAATTAATAACATTTCATTTAGATACTCGAATGAGGCCTACCACTGATTAGTCCATATGAATGCCTGATCCATCCTAGCCAAAGATATCTGCGAAGTTTCAACATGAAATAAATCAAGATATAAACCTTATGTAGTAGCCTGTGAGACCAAGGAATCTTCGCACCTCTGACACTGTCATGGGGGATTCCCAAGACCCAATTGCTTTTATCTTCAATGGATCCACAACAACACCCCACTGGTACACAACATTCCCCACACAATGGTCCTCTCGAGCCCAAAAGTCACATGTTAACACCTTCCCAAATAGATGATGTTGACGAAGAACTCCCAAAATTTCATGTAGAGGATCTGCATGCTCCTCCTCATACTTGGAATACACGAGGTTGTTGTCTTTGAAAACCACCACAAACTTGTCCAGGAATTTACAGAAATTAGCGTTCATCAATCCCATGAAGATAGATAGAGCGTTCATCATACTGGATGACATTACAACAGACTCATAATATCCCATGACGACAAAGGAAAGCAATCTTCGGGATATCATCATCGTTCACATGCATTTGATGAAAACCTGACCATAAATCGAACTTTGAGAACCAACATTCACCCATCATCTGATCAAATAAATCCTCAATACACAGAAGAAGATAGTGATTATTTACTGTCACTTTGTTTAAGTGATGATAATCGACACACAACTGCATGCTTCCATAATCCTTATTCATGAAAAATACTAGTTCACCCCACAGTGACACACTCGGCCGAACAAAACAAAATTGTAATAGACCATCAAGCTGTATATGTAACTCTCGCAACTCAGAAGGGGACAACCTACATTGGGAAATATCGATAGGAGACACTCCTAGTTGTAGCTCAATCCCAACCTCAATCTCTGGTCGAGTTAGTAATGCTAAAACCTTATCAGGAAATATGTTAGGGTACTCTTCTATGACCCTATGAAACACCAATAGCTAATCCTTTGAAGAACTCCACATCATCTCATCCATCATGGATGATAAGGATGGAACACGCATATGACCCATCTGAGGGTCTCGCTCTCCAATGAACACCACCGTATCTACATATTAATTGAAGAACACAATTTGCTTCTTGATGCAATCCACAATAGCCTGCACCAAATACAACCAATCCATGCCGAGGATGAAATCATATGTTAGTATTTGTAAACATAGAAAATGTCCCCATGAGTGGTGCTTCCCCAACAGTAGCTCACAGTTTCTACATAATTCAAACAAGTAAGCTTAACCTCTAACTGGTGTAGTAAATCCCAAGGGAACTGGAAGTCACTCTACCTCATGTCACAAAGCATGGACAAAGGTATGTGATATGAAGGAGTGTGCCACTCTTGAATAAAATAAGGTATACACCACGATAGAAAACTAGGAAAGCGTACCTCGAACGACGTCTAGGTCACCTGGTGCTGGTAATTATAAAGCATGAAGCTGACCACAACCTCCTCTATGACCTCTCTGACCCTAATGATGACCACCACCACGACCACGCTCTACTCTCTGAGGATGGGGAGCATCATAGGGATGTCCTCTGCCTGCCCCATATACCCTCTGCGGATCTAAAGCTAGTTCAACCTGCTACTGCTACCTCAACAGGGACTGCCTCAGTGGAGAAACCTGGAGCAAAATACTAGGTGCATGATGACTAATATGAATGGTTGGGAACACTCACTACTAATGAACTCGAACACCAAAAGAAAAAAATGTACATGATCCCTTGGCATAGGTTTGAGAGATGTTTCCCCCGGAGAAAAGAGATGCTGATATCTAGGACCTACCCCCGGCCTAATGGAAACTCTTCTACCCAGATAACTGGAAACCCCGGACCACTGCTCTGTGTTATAAGGAATCATGAAAACTCCCCTCTCATGGTGATCTAGTTCTGGCCAAAGTCCTCTCGACCACCTCTACCCGTACCAATACTTCTGGAAATGTCTTTAACATAAATGGGGTGACATGGTGATGGATCTCTGGATTCAAAGCCTCCTCAAAATGCCTCACCCTAGCCTCCTCATCTGAAAAAAGGGCTGAAGAATATAATCAAAAGCTTCCTAAAATGGATTCCAAACTCTCTCACACTAGAGCTCCCTTTTTGAAAGGTAAGAAGCTCCTAGTGACTGGATGCCTTCGTGATCGATGAAACAAAGTCGACTCTAAAGATGTCTCAGAACTCCTCCAATGGGATTGCTGAATCCTTGTGATCCCCAAGGACACCCAGTACTCCTTCCGAGCACAGATCAAACTGAATCCTATCTCGACCCCCTCCAAACAGTATTCTATGAATGCATTTGAAATGGAGCCGTTGTACTTCTGCAAACTCTGGCACTAAAACTCTTATAGTTTCCTCCTCTATGTGTCATCATCGTCGACCTCTACTCAGTAGTGATCTACTGGCACAACCTGCTGGACATCTTATTTGCGATCCTGATGAGGATGTCGACCTAGAGCTATAACTGTTAAATAACAAACATTTAAAGCTCCTAAACCTAGAATATGGTAGAATCATAATTAATTAATTATTTAATTGTTTTCTTTTATTCATTTTAGGTTAACATATCCCAAGGTATACCCATTCAAACATAGGAACAAAGAAGAATGATTCATGATCCTTTCCTATGTCTCTACCCAAAAAATAATATCACCTTGATTAATATCCATTGTAAACAAAAAGGTCCGTACATCAGATCATAGGGGTCCCTAAATGCGTATGTCTCAGCCAGTCTCAAGTGTTTATATCAGTTAATAAACTTGAATGAAATTGTTTCCCTACCAACCCATGAAACCTCACCTTTTCCTAACTCCAAACACCATCCTATATTTCAACCTGTGCCTCTAATACCACACTATCATGATCCCCTTCCAACAAAGTGTACCCCTCCTAGGCCGACAATGTGTGAAGTGTGATAATGACCCCTGATTCCCACCTCCAGTAGGCCCCAAGTTGGCGACTATCACCAAGGGTATAGAGAACACACAAATGGGAGCCATTAACCTCTAAGAGAACACATGTGTAAGAGAGAGATACGATAGACACAAAAAAACTCCAACTAAATCAGTAAGATAAATGAAATCCCATTTACACATACGAAATATCATGAAAAACTACTACAACTGAAAGGGGAAAAACTACAAGTACACAAAATAATGTAAAACTTTAGCAACCACAATCCCTAACAGCTCCTCCAACCACAAGCTAGTAGTAACCACCCTGACCTCCAAATTTCTCCACATGACCTGCAAATCAGTTTATATAATCATAGGATGTGCATAAAAATATACTTAGAAGGATCCTCTCTGAAGCCTCTCATGCAAAAGAAAATAAAGCATGCTAAAGCACAGTGAACAACAAGTGAAACTAACTTGTCACCTAAACATGTATACTATATTCCTAGCCTCACCAAGTATACTCTCACCATGTAACACATAAAAAAGTATATAATATAATAATGAATATAAAGGATACACCCCTATTAATTCTCCACTGGTTTGCCACTTTTCCCCAACGTTGCTCATCCTAAGCATCTCTCTCCAAAAGGCTTGCCCGCATACAACTGGGAGAAGCCCCACAACATGAAACTCATGCAACAAAACTACCACGTCCACGTAATCAAAGTAACCATGTAGTTTCTGGGATCTACCACAACTCACATAACGTGTATCATACATCGGGTATTATACCTCAAGACATTACTACCCATACACTGAGTTAGGATCCTCATGCAACCATAACCTATACATGTTACACCTACAGTAGTAAATAGAAAACTATATCCATAATATATGTGTGTGAATAACCAAAACCCATTACAACCCTCTACACACATATATGGGGAATACTATCCAATGTGCCTGCGAGAAAAAGTAACTTCCAATAGAAGAGAGTGGGGCCAAAGGTGATAGTCAGCCATCCATCCTCCCACCGGAATGTTGGGGAAACCACCCTTTGATGGCTTAGAATCCCTGGGGTGTCAGTTTCTTTTAATGACAGGGTAGAGTAGTCTATAGAAACTAAAAAATTACAGAATGTACAATATCTCACAGCCACACTGTGGTAATAGCCTAATATTAGACTAAACTATAGTTAACATCTCTCAAACTTTAGGCTACTACTTCTAACACTAGGTATCTTATTAGCACACAAAAATTTAAATATATTTAATACATTACATCATTTTCTTTGTATTCGTTGCAATATACGTTAATTAATTCTTTAAGCATTAAATAACCAATAAAAATTCCATATTAAATTTCATTAGCATCACACCCAATGTACATTGTTCATTTAAATCACAACCTTAGCATTTCCCCCCATCAAGATACAAACCCCATGGGTTAACATAATTTATTCAATTATTTATTTATAGCATTACTTTCCCATATTCCCAAGCATTCTAGAAAATACAGCAATGATTCAATACACAAGGGGCTCAACATGATGAGTAGATGAACTACCCGTCGAGTCATTGCTGCCTATAGGAAGAGCGTAGACACATCCTTAATTGAGAATATAAACATGGAAAGAACATGTCATACCCCACACATTTTATCCCCTTTTGGATGAAGGGTTTGCAAGAACAGATCCCTTGAGTAGTGGGGAATGTAATGGAGATAAACAACCAAGAAGAATCACCAGAAAACTAAACATTCACATCCAACCCATTTCACCATCTCTTGTGTCCTCCATGACACCGACATGCATAAAACAATGCATCATGTCACTTTATGCGTCAACTGCCATAATAACCAGAAGGACTCCATGCCCCCACATATCCCAACATACATCTAGGCTCACATCGCAACACAAGCAGTAGAAAAACAACCATCATATTAGTTGGGCTCTTGGCCCTTGAACAAGCAGTTGGGTAACTCAGAACCCTTCAAGGAATTATCAAAAAATTATTTATTTAATCCATCTTGAATTAACCAATTTATTATTCGTAGGTTCCATATTCGAGAAACCTAAAAAGTAAGAATTTAGAAATAAATTTAAAATTCTTACTGGACCAATTTGACTAACATCAAAAAAATACAACAATAAGAACCAAATTAATTTACATGCCTCATTATCTTTAGACAAAAAATTATCAATTAATTATGATTTACGTTCTTTACCAATTTCCATAAATAAAAAACAGATAAACAAAGTAAAAATAGATGTCACACTATCTATAAAAAATAAGAGGCAATACCATACTATTGATATCAATTTATTTATCCAGTTCAAATATTTATTATGACAATTCCATTACGATCCAGTGGATAAAACATGCTGACTTGACATTTCCATGTAAAAAAATAAAATATAATAAATGAATTTCATATATTAATAAGGTTCTTAAGGATCGTTATACGAGAACAATCCACACAATAGATCACAATCACCTTCTCCCTTGACAACTGCATCCACCCAAGAATGTCACGACACAACCACACCATCCATAATCCCTGAAACTTCATTATATGTATGTGGATAAAATTCTATAATATGGAAAGTAGAAATAGGAGAAGTTGAACCCAAAAGAATGATGATAAATCTACCTTATATCAATGAATAATGGATACTGCTTGGTTTCACCAAAATATGGGATGCACATGAAGCAAGAAGAATGTCGAGGGAATCCAATCCACTGGGAAAAGTTTAATCTCACGATTCCTACAGGAAGGAAGGAATGGATTGAGCATCTCATACCAGATAAAATGCAGAAAGAACAAGGGTGGAAGATATCTTTTCCCTTTAGAAGATTTAATGGAGTAGTGGTTTAACATACAATGGAGTTTCTATTAAAATCAGATCGCATTAAACTACATTGATTGACCAAGTACATGAATATCGGGCCTTAGGAAAATTAATATAAGAGTTATGGGAATTTATTCGGCCATAAATACCTTATAACAAGGCTAAAGATTCGTTTTACGTCAAAGAAAATGTTAATTAGGCGAAATAGGAAAAATCTGGAAATTTGCCAAAGGAAATATGAAATAGTTTTAGAAACAATGTTCATGAGTTGTGACACCATGTTGGACTCACTGTTTCTATCTCACCATTTCTATCTCACCATTTTTGTCTCACCGTTTTGGTCTCAGTGTTTCTAACTCACCATTTTTTGTCCCACAGTTTCTATTTCACTGTTTCGATCTCATTGTTTCTGTGACACCATTTCTGACTCACCGTTTCTGTCTAACCATTTCGGTGATAGCGTTTCTGACTCACTATTTTTGTCTCACCATTTCTATGACACCATTTTTGACTCACTATTTTTGACTCACAGTTTATGTATCACCATTTCTGTCTCACTGTTTCAAACTGACCGTTTCTATCTTACTGTTTCTGACTCACCGTTTTTGTCACACTTTTTCTATCTCATCGTTTCTAAATCTCTATTTCTGTCTCACTGTTTCTGTCTCACCATTTCTGTCTCACTATTTCTGACAGAACATGACACTGTTCATAAAACTGGAATCACTATTCACAAAACTGGAAATTTGGAAACGTGTTGGGGATGAGTCACCTTGACCTCCCATTAACGCCTCAATCAACAAATTTCAGCAAAGGGATGGACCAGAGAGGTATGGGCCATTAAAAAATATAAAAAATATTATTAATCATTAAATTGAATATCTGAATTTTTATACAATTTCTTTTTTCCCAGTTTCATAAAATTAATAATTATAAAAGAAAGAATCGTCCAATTTTTACTTTTATTTACATAATATAATATAAACATAAAAGCATGTAAAAATTGAAATAAAAGGCCACATGTTTGATATTTGGATTATTATAGATGATATATAAAAATTAAATGAAATTAATCTAATTGATATGGCCATATTTTAGTAATTATCATTTTTTATTCTTCAATATTACACGATTCACCCACTATTGGGGTAAGAAAAACAATACTATCTATAATTAATAATGTATAAAAATGAATGATTAATCATAACTAACAATGGAACTACTGATTCAAAATATGGATTCCAGTTTTCAAAATTATAAATATATAATAAGTTGAATATAATTTATAATTAGACATAAATACAGGACAAACATAATTTTATCATAATAATGAATTTCTCATGTAAAACACGTTTTTATAAAAATTTCTGGTATAAAATAAATACTAAACCCATAATTTAAATATTCAAAAAAATAAAAGGAACAAATGTAATTTTTGAAAACATCGAGATGATAATTATAATTTTAATTTTTTTATAAGGTTGTATGTTTTCCTATTAAAATTATTATTATTCCGAATTGAATGAAAAATGAAACCTTATATAAAAATTATAAAATTTGACTTTAAGATATTATTTATATGTTGAAAAAAAATTATTCTAACTTTATCAAATAAATATTATAAAATATTAATAAATTATTTATGATATTTATTTTAAAATATTAAAAAAATAGAAAAAAATCATAAAAAGAAATTAATATAAAATGAGAGCTTATTTTATATTAATTAATCAATAAATTTATGATGTTTATCAAATATATAAGTATTTAATGGTTTAAAGAAACATTTTTACACTATATGTGTTAACAAATGTGTACTAAAAGTAATATATTAGTATTTTCTGCTTCATTGATGATCAGTGTTTCATATCTTGTATGATATTGAACATAGTCTTCTTCTAAAATACCATGATAGTACACATGATTTTTATTCCATTAATATTAATGATTTTTGAAATTCAATGACTTAATCCAGGATTCATGATTATGAGCTATGATATTATGGGTATGATTTTCAATTTTTAATGTCATGTTCCCATAAATTTATACTCATGTAATTAATAAGTGGTTATTGATAATTCCTTTTCTTATACTTACATATCATCTTATAACACACTTTATAAATATTCCATTCCCAAGGTTATGAAGAAAGATATTAAATTTTGGATTTCCTTGAAGGAAGATAGTTGTGAAGAACAATGTAGGCGATGATAAAGATATCTTATGAACCTATTATTTATATGATCATGTTTTGAAGAATACGAAAAAAAATATAGTTTACGAATAAATTTAATATTATGAATTGAATATTTATCTATAAAGATGTAAAATTGTGGTCACGAACCCCTCCCCACAAAGTGTACCCCTCCTGGGTTGGAAATGTGAGAAGGGAGATAATGACCACGAGTCCCGCCTCCAGTAGGCCCTGGGTTGGCGAGTAGCACAGTGGGCATAGTGAACACACAAATTGGCTGCACTGCTCTCTAAGGGAACACAAGTGATAGAGAGAGATAATATAAACACCAACCAACTCCAACTCAACCAGTAAGATAAAAGAAATACCAAGCACACATATTAAATGTCATGAAAAATTACTACAACTTAAAGGGGGGAAACTGCAACTACCCAAAAGAAAGTAAAACAACAACAACCACAACCCTGAACAGCTCCTACAACCCCACGCTAGTCGTAACAAGCCTGATCTATGAACTACTAAAAGTGACATGGAAGGAAATTTATATTTACATAAGGTGAGCATAGCTGTTTACTTAGTATGACCCCCCACTGGTTTGCCACTTTTCCCCAATGTTGCACGTCCAAAGAATCACTCTCTAAAAAGGATTGGCAGAAGACTCCTGGACAAAGCACTACACCATGCACCTCATGAAACAAAACCACCACGTCCACATAAGCAAAGTAACCAGGTAGTTTTTATGAGCCACCACAGCTCCCATAATTTGTATTGTACATTGAGTATTATACCTCAAGCCGTTACAGCTCAAGCACCAAGAAAAGAACCTCATGTCATCACAGCCTATACACGTTACACCTACAGTAGTCCATAGAAAACTATATCTAAAACATATATGTGTGAATAACTATAAGATATTATAGTCCTCTAAACACATATATGGGGAAGACTAACCATTTTTTCTTCCAGTACAAGTAACTACCAAGAGAAGAGAGAGGGGCCAAAGGGGGTAGTCAGCCATCCATCCTCCCCCTAGAATGTTGGGTAAAACACCTCTAGGGCTCAAAATTCTCAGGGTGACATTTTCCTTTATTGGAAGGGTGTAGTTGTGTAGATAAATGCACAAAGTATAGAATATACTATAGCTCACAACCACACTATGGGAATAACCAAGTCTTACACTAAACTGCTACTAACATGCATCCAACTCCTAGCGGCTACTTCTAAGAATATGTATCCGATAATCACACAACCATTTAAATAGCTTTAGCACATTACTTCATTCCTTTCTTATCAGTTTCACTTTACGTTAATTAGTTTGTTAAACATTAATTAACCAATAAAAATTTTACATTACATTTCAGTAGCATCACACCCATTGTTAATTGTTCCCTTAAATCACAACCTCAGCATTGCGACCTAGCAGGATCCAAACCCCATGGGTTAACATAATTTATTCAATTATTCATTTCAACACTTAATTTACCATATTCCCATGCATTATAGAAAAACAATATATGCTTCTAAATAGAAGGGGATTAACACAGCGAGTTGATGTACTGTCCGTCGAGTGTTTTCTGCATATAGAAAGAGCATAGACCCCTCCTCCTGTGAGTAGCTAAACATGGAAACCACACGGAATATCACATGCCTCTACGCCACTTTTGGAAGATTGGTAAGGATGTAAATTTACCTTGAGATTTGGGGAATGTAAAGAAGATAAACAACCAAGAAGAATTAGCAGAAAACCAAACATTCACATTTAACCAATTCCATCATCCTAGGTGTCCTCCCTGACACCCACATGCATAAACCGATGCATCTCCCAACACTATGCATCAACTGCCACTAAAACTATTAGGCCTCCATGCCCTCACATATCACAATAGCCATCTGAGCTTACATCACAACACAAGTAGTAGGAAAACAACAATCATATCGGTTGGGATCTTGACACTTGAATAAGCATGAGGGTAACTCAGAACCCTTCAAGGAATTATCAAACAATCAGTACATCAATCCATCTTGAATTAACCTATTTATTATTCATAGGTTCCATATTTCAGAATCCCAAATAGTTATCTATCAATAATAAATTAAATATACTTACTAAACCAATCTGACTAACATAAAAAAATACAACAATAAGTACCAGATTAATTTACATCCCTCATTATCTTTAGCCAAACAATTATAAATTAATTATGGTTTATGTTATTTACCTATTTTCATCAAGAACGAACAACAAAACAATGAGAGCATAGATATCACACTATCCATCAAAAACAATATGCAATACCATACGATTGATATCAATTTATTAATTTGGTTTAAATTATTATTATTTCAACTCATTTTTTATCTAGTAGCTAAAACATGCTATCTCTATAGTTGCACATAAAAATAAAAGAGATGCAAAAAATCAACTACCTTAAGAAGGTTATTAAGGATCTTTATATGAGAACTATCCACACAATGCATCATGATCACATACTCTCAGGACAACTGCATCCAATCGAGGATGTCACAACACAACCACACCAACCGAAACCCAAGAAAATCTATTGTATGCATGGATATCACATGAAATAGTATTGAAAGGAGAAATAGTAGAAAGAGAACCCAGGAGAACGATGATAAATAATACATTATATTGAATATTGATGGATACTACATTGTTACACAAAAATAGGGTGTGAACTTGTAGCAAGTAGAATGTTGAGGGAAAAAAATCCACTGGGAAAATATTAATCTCATGATTCCTACTGGAAGGATAGAAATGTTAAACCATCCCGTACTTGAGAAAAAGGTGAAAGAACAAGGGAGAAAGATATCTTGTAATCATTAGAATATTTAACGGAGTAGCGGTTTAAGATATAGTGGAATTTCTATTAATATCAAAATGCTTTAAACCCTACAGTTTGACCATTTAAATGCATATTTGGAGTTAGGAAAATTAATATAGGAGTTATGGGATTTGATTCAATTTTAAATGCCTTAAAACAAGGCCATATTTTCATTTTACCTCCGAGAAAACATTAAATTTGAAAAACTGGAAATATCTGGAAATTTAGTAAAAGAAATATGAAATAGTTCTGGAAAAAATATTCATTAGACGAGATACCATGTCTGACTCAGCATTTCTAACTCACCATTTCTATCTCACCATTTCAAACTCACCGTTTCTAACTCACCATATCTTACTCACCATTTTTGACTGACCATTTTTGACTCAACAAATATGTCACACCATTTCAGACTCACCATTTCAGACTCACCATTTCAGACTTGCCATTTCTTACTAATTGATTCTGATTCACCGTTTCTGGCTCACTTTGAAATTGTTAATAAAACTTGAAACATTGTTCATAGAACTAATATTTTTCCAAAGTGTTGGAAATGAGTATCATTGACCACCTATAAAACATCAAACACCAGATTTATGAAAAGGGATGGACCATAGAGGTCCAGGCCATTACATCAGATACCTGTCAAAAGATACTCTTCCTCGAGATTCCAAAACCAACGAAAAAAACTGAAAAGGGGTCCGAATAGTGACTCATCAAGATTTATCTAAAAAACGAGCAAGCAATTAGAAGCATCAAAAGAAATTCATCTTATAAAAACTAAAGGTCTACAACCACAAAGGGGACACCGTTACATGAAATGTGTTTAAACATCAAACAACTCTGGGTACTGAGTATGTATCTGTGAGTCACATTCATAGGTCT
This sequence comes from Viscum album, assembly GCA_963277665.1. Taxonomy (NCBI): domain Eukaryota; kingdom Viridiplantae; phylum Streptophyta; class Magnoliopsida; order Santalales; family Viscaceae; genus Viscum; species Viscum album. The sequence goes on along the minus strand of OY728133.1, from coordinate 141,572,751 downwards.
TATCCTCCATGCCACCGTGTCACCACAAGTCACAGACCAAGGGAATAGAACGCCCACACAACACCTTCTCTTTGCGGTCTTCATCTCCCCAGTTTCTCCTCGAAGGTCGCATCATCATCAACATAGATCTATCCCCAATCAATGACGTGAGAGACATCATGATGATAATAAATGATCTATGTCACATGAAAAACATTTTTTATCCCGCTCATCTATGGGGGAAGTTCTACTCGATACACCACAACTACAACAAAATCTAACACCTCGAAAATCCCAAAAAACTGGGGAGAAATCTTACTTCCATGACCAATCCTTCACTATCTATGATGAGGAGTCACCTTCAGAAACAAATTATATGCAAAATCAAACTCTAAGGGACTCCCCCTTTGATCGACATATGATTTTTGATGATCCTGAACTATCTTCATCGTCTCACGAATCACCAGAACCATCTCGGTTGTATTCTTCACTAGTTCTGGTCCAGGTATTGCTGACTCTCTGATCCCATTTCAGCACAACAGTGTATAGAATGTCCAGACATACAGGTCTTCAAATGGTTCCATATTGATGATGTAGTGAAAACTATTATCGTATGAAAACTCTACAAAGGTTATGTTCCTCATCCAAGAACCTCCAAAATCAAGAACACAAGAGAGTAACATGTCTTCAAGTGTTTGGAAGGTTCTCTATATCTATCCATCCATTTGAGGATGAATAGAAGTGATAAGGTATACATGAGAATTGAATTCATGCTCGAGTACTCTTAACACCCTATATGTAAAGAGTGGTTCTTTATCGGAAATGATATTCCATGGGACTCCATGAAGTCTCACCACCTCCTCCAGATACTGCCTCAAAAAAAGATCAACTGATATCAACTCCTTGGATGCTAGGAAGTGGCCCGATTCTGTTAAACAATCCACTACCACCCAAATAGCATCATGTCCTACTGGGGCACAAGGTTAACTAGTAACAACATTCATTGACATATCCTCCTACTTCCATTGAGGAATATCTAATGTATGGAGAAAATAATCGGGGATGCGGTGCTTGGCCTTGAACTTCTGGTAGACTAAACATCGTGACATAAACTCTACAACTACATGCTTCATCCCAAGCCACAAAAGCTGACACCTCTAGGCTCGGTACATCTTTTTCATTCTAGGATGCATCGCAAATGGAGAACTATGGAAGTTTTTGAGAACCGACTTGAACATCATCAAATGAACAAAAAATACTTGCCTGATACAACACTCGGTGTTGTTCATCCATAGTCCAACCATAATGGGCCTCTTCACAAATTAACTCAGTATCTCCAGACCTCCAAATCATGATCCCCCAACTAGGACTCTTACACCTACTGCAGTAGAGATGATTGCAACATCATCTGAAAAAGACAATATCTTCCCCCAACATCTCACAAATCAAGATGTAATGCTGAAAGTTCTTCCATTACCCTCCAGGAATCACCGGATTCACGCACAAATTCACTACATGACTTTCGACTTAGTGCATCAGCTACAAAATTCCACATTACAGGTTTATATGAAATTTTGAAGTCATATTCCTGTAAGAACTGCATACACTAATGTTGTCATAAGTTCAAGTCATGCTGGGGGAAAACATACCCCAGGATCTTATGATCGGTGAAAACCACAAATCGCTCACCAATGAGGTAATGTATCCACAACATTAGAGAAAAAACCATGGCCACAAACTCAAGATCATGGGTGGCATAGTTACGTTCATGAGGACACTACTACCGAGACCCATAAGAAACAACTAATAATTGTTGGATCATAACTCATCCTAATCACAGAGGCAAAGCATCACAGATAACATCAAACTGAACTCCCTCTACTGGGAGAAAAATAACTGAATCACTTACTAACCTCTCCTTTAGATACTCGAAAGATGCCTAGCACTAATCAATCCATATGAACACCTGGTCCCTCCTGGTCAAAGCTGTTAGAGGAGGCACAACTCAAGATAAATTGGCTACGAACCTCCTTTATTAGCCTCCAAGATCAAGGAAACTTCGAACCTCTGACAATTTATTGGAGGATTCCCAAGACACAAATTATTCTATCATCGATTGATCCACAAATACCCACACTGGGACACAACATGCTCTATGAAACCAACTTCTTGAGTCCAAAAATCACACTTCAACAACTTCCCAAACATTTGATGTTGACGAAGAACTCCCAAAATGGTGTGCAGATGTTCTTCATAATCCTCCTCAGACGTGGAGAACACAAGGATATAATCGATGAAAACCACCACAAACAAGCCTAGGAACAAACAGAAAATAGCGTTCATCAATCCCATGAACACATATGGAGAATTCATCACACTGAGATGCATTAGAACTAACTCATAATTCCCATGGCAGTAATGGAAAGCAGTCATTGGGATATCCTCATCCCTCGCACACATCTGATGTTATCCTAACCAGAAATCGATCTTTGAGAACCGACATGCACCCTTAAGTTGATAAAATAAATCATCAATCCACAGAAGAGGATAGCAATTATTTAATGTCACTTTGTTTAAGAGATGATAATCGACCCAAAACTGCAAGCCGTCTACAGCTTTCTTCATGAACAAAACTGGTGCACCGCATGGTGACACACTCGGCCAAACCAAACTACACTGTAAACGACCATCAATATTTATATGTAACTCTCTCAACTCCGAAGGGGACAAACTATATGGGAACATAGAGATAGGATACACTCCTGGTTGTATCAAGATCCCAATCTCAATCTCTTGTTGACAGGGTAATGCTACAACCTCTTCGAGAAAGACATCAGGGTACTCTTCTACGACCTTAGGAAACACCAACTACTGACCCTATGAAGTACTCAGCATCATCTCAGCCATCATGGAAGATAAGGATGGAACACTCTTATGACATATCTGAGGGTCTCGCTCTCCAATGAACATCACCGACTCTCCATCCGCATCGAAAAACAAAACCTACCTCCTGAAGTAATCCAAGATAGACTACATCGATTACAACCAATCTATTCCAAGGATTAAATCATATGGTATTATTCATATACATAGGAAGTCTACCAATGAGAAGTGTTGTCCCAACACTAGATCATAGTTTCTACATACTTCAAACAAGTCAGCTCGACCTCCAACTGGCGTAATCAACACCAAGGGTACTGGAAGCCTCCCTACCTCATGTCCAAACGCATGTGAAAGGGTAGGTGATATAAATGAGTGTGTCACTACTGAATCAAACAAGGAATACACCAAGTTAGAAAATAAGTAAAGGGTACCTCTAAAGACGTTTGGCTCACCTAGTGCTAGCAACGCTAATGAATGAAGCTGACCACAACCTCCTCCATGACTACTCTGACCTTGATGATGACCACCACCATGGCCGTTGTAACACCCCGATCCTAGTTACCAAGAGTCGGTGCATTATTACATAACATTGGCATGATAAAAAAATATCAAGTCACGAAATACCGATTAGTTTAGTAGCCTTGTAAACAGTAGATACATTCATAAATGTTACATAACACCATAAAGTGAAAAACTACAATAACATAGTATCCATTTTCCGCACCCAAATCCCCTTTATAATATCACAATAGGTCAGTCATAAAATATTTCTTCACATCCTAGGAAAAATAAAACATTTAAAGGGGTGAGATCAGATGCTCAGTAAGGATAACAATATAGCTGAAACTTTCATAAATAAACATAATCATTTAAGGCAATGTATAACTAAAACAAAAGCCTTTTAAACTTGAACTTTAACATAATATTGAAAAAGTAAAATGAAATAATTCAATTTACTTACTCACATGGATATTCTACTAGTCTAATAATGACATGCAATATCAATAACCACATTCATAATTATGGAATTCATATTACCAAACTATCATAACCACGTAGCCAAGGCCTCTTGCCAAGACTACAAATAAGATTTTGTCAACGCCTCGTGTTAATACACTAGTTTGTCTCATGAGACCTACCGTTGCATCGAGAGCTATAGCAGGCTCCACCCATCATTTATTAAGTCCAATGCATTCCTAATATGAAGAGGTATAAACATATCATAAACCATAACATAATAGTATCACATAAAACATGCATAAAGGAAACATAACATTTCCACATTTCAATCACAAGATATCAATAAAAAACATTGATATAAAACAAACATTATCAAAACCATTTTCAATACCAAAATAAATGAAAATTAAAACATTGTATTTATTTTCATTTTTTAAAAAAAGTTCTGTCTTGTAGAGGAAGCCGGAACACAAATAATGGTCATGGCGGCAGAGAAGTCATTGTCGCCGCATACGTACGACAAAAAAACATTCCCTTTTGTCATTTAGTAGAATGATTCATATAAAACGATTACTTTTGAATAAAAGTAAAATTCAAAGGGTTTTATACACCGTATAAAGAAAAGTTTTGTATAAAACAAAATATGCCATAATGAAAGGAGATTGAGACGAAGTCCCTTACCTCGTGTCTGATTTGACTCGACTGTTATTTAATCTCCTGAATAATAAACTATAGTTAATTTCTACTTTATTAAGAACCTTTTTCAAGTTCATTATTCCTTTTATATCACTTATTACCATGTTATGAACATTATGTAATTATTTAAGTTAATAACGGTCGTTTTGTCGATCTTTGGTACTTGAGTAAAAAATAAACATCTTATAATAACAAGTTGTTCATGTGGTAAAATATACATTATATCCAGAATTATATTAATTATGTAGGTATCATATATATAATAGATATATATATAGTATATACATGAATTTATAGTATTACATAACATTTATAGGTAAGAAATGAAATGCACCGTTCATGGAGACGGTAAGTCATACGTACGTATGAACGCTACTTTCATTTATATTTCATTTTTAAAGGAATGAAATCATAATGATATAAAGGTATATTATAATTAAAGTATAATATCATTTACTCCATCATTTATATGTACCACATATGGAATTAACAATTCAAATCACTTTGAGGGGGCGGTAGTCCGCACTTCCTAAAATGAAATTATCGCATTTACCCATAATGGAAATCATAAATTTATGACATAAATGAAAAATAAAGAAACAAAAGGAAAACATAAACAGAATATATACCATATATAAATATAGTGTCATTTTAATGGACACCATGAGAGGTGTCGAAAGATGATTGAACAATCATCGTTTCGTGAGGTAGTAATTCGCCACCCACAGAAACAGTATGTTCTTTGACCATTGGATGAAGGTGTGTGTAAGTGTAAATCAAATAATTATCATACAAAAATACTAGTATAATGAAGATACTGGTGTTTTTAAAAAATAAAGTAACAAATAGAGTTTAAGGGGTTTGGATAAGCAAAATAAAGAAAACGAACATAAGAGAAGACATTACCTTAAAATTAGGCAACTCTTTTTGATTTGAGAAAAAGTCTTCCTTGGGAAGTCTTCTGCCCATATTGAGGCTTCTAAGAGTAAGATAGGGAAGTTGAAAGAGTATTTGGGTAGAGGTTGGCTGAGCAAAATGGCTTTGAATGTGTGAATAAGGTTGTATAGGTGGGGTCCTTTTATAAAAGGAGAGGAGGTGCACTCTTGGAATGTCAAGAAATGTTACTTTATTATATAATGAATTTCGGATTTTAGAGGTCCCAAAATAATATATTTCTAGGATAAGGTGATAAGGGTTCAAAATATACTCATCCAATAGGTTTTTGACAAGTGTAAGTCATAGAGTTTACATTATCTTTTCATTTTATTTAAATCGCTAATTAATGAGGTGATCACTGCATCATCATGGTGTCATTAAAATTTAATTTATTTAATGTATATAAATTATAAAAAAAATATCATGATGTAGGAAATCCATTTAGATTTATAATGACTATTTATAGTCTAATAGATCAAATACACAGACAAAACTAAATTTTTTTTACTTGGGTGATACATACTTTGGTTATACTTTCCCTTAAAAAAATAATATAATAAAATGTCTCTATCAGCCAAAAGTGATTCCATGGGGTCCCAAAGTTTGGTAAAAGGCATCCCATGGTCGTCCATGACATAACCAGTAATATTAGGACATATGTTTGGGTCATTTGTTATTATTATGATATTATTTTATTACCCTTAACTTCCCGATTACTAATTAATCACGATAATTAAAGATAATTACCGTCGTTAATATTCGTAATGTCAAAAAACAAAAGTGTCTTAATTACATAATTTGGACCTTATGATTCCAAATATGGAATCCATTTTAACAAATTCCAATCACAGAAATTGTAGTAATTAATTTACAAATTATTCCCGCTGTCAAAACAAATAGCGTGTTTTTAAGAAACAATATCTATCAAAAGATTGAAAATAGTTTATTTCCAATTTCAAATTGAAATTAAATCTAATGACCACCATTGGATAAAATGGTAAAATTATATTCTAATTATACTTTAAAACCACTCAATAGTATAATTTATCCCTAAAATTATTTTGATTAGAAATGTTGTTTTTAAGTATTTATCACTATTCATCGAAAATTGGAAGTTCTCGGAAAAATAAAAAAAATTCAACAATGGATAATTTTGATATTCAGAATCCAAAAATTAAGTCCATTCTGAAATATAAAATTTATATAATTTCAAAAGGTGGTTATTAGTATTCATAACGGCTACTTTGATTGGTTGCGGTGTGTTAGAACTCGAGGTTGCGTACAACACACACTGCTCTATTATTCAAAGAGAAGCGTGCCATGGAAGCTTGGGGTGTTACATTCTCCTCTCATTCAAATAATTTCTTCCTAAAAAATTCTATAATATTACTGCATAATAAGACATGGGTGGTTCTTCATCATAATTTTCTCAGGTTCCCACGTTGCCTCTTCTATCTTATGGTTCCTCAATAGAACTTTTTCCAGATGAGTCATCCAGTTTCTCAGCACTTGTTCTCTCGTATCCAGAATCCTGACAGGCTCTTCGCAATAAGGTAGATCGGATTCCAGTTCTAATTCCTCATAGATTAGTACATGCGTTTGGTTAGGCATATATTTTCTCAACAGTGATACTTGGAACACATCGTGAACTTTAGAGAGACTTGGAGGCATTGCCAAACGGTAAGATAAAACCCCAATTCATTCTAGAATTTCGTATGGTTTGATGTACCTGGGACATAATTTTCCCTTCATACCAAATCTTATAACTCCCTTACATGGAGATACCTTTAAGAAAACATGATCTCCTACCTGAAATTCCAAATCCTTCCTTCAGTTATCGGCTCTTCTGCCTACTTTTAGCTGCTTTGATATGGTTTTAGATTACCTTATCCTTTTCCATCATTTCCTCAACAAGTTCTGGGCCTACAAGTTTTATTTTACCAACATCATGCTAACAGGTTGGTGTGCAACATATCTTTCCATATAACACCTCATAGGGTGCCATATGAATACTTTAATGGAAGCTATTATTATAGGAAAATTCTATCAGAGGTAAGTATTGATCCCACATACCCTGAAAGTCAAGTGAGCATGATCTCAACATGTCTTATAAGGTTTGAATAGTCCGTTCTGATTGTCCATATGTTTGAGGGTGGTAGGCAGTGCTCAAACAAAGTTCAGTATCTAGGGATTTATGAAGACTTTTCGAGAATCTTGATGTAAAACAGGGATCATGATCAGAAACAATCGATAGGGGTACCCCATGAAGTCTCAAAAATTCATTAATATATAGCCTTGCTAGCCGTTCAGGTGGCAGGTCTTCTCTTATAGCATGTAAATGTTCTGATTTCATGAGAAAATCAACAAGGACCCATATTGCATCATTCCTTCTAGGAGTCTTTGGTAGTCCCATGACAAAGTCCATCGTAATATTATCCCATTTACACTCAGGTATGGGAAGAGGTAGAAATACTCCACCAGGCTGTTGCCTTCCAACTTTCAGTTGTTGAAAAACCGTATATCTTGACACAAAATAAGCAATCTCCCTCTTCATGTTGTCCCACCAAAAATGTCCCTTTAAATCTCTATGCATTTTGGTGCTCCCAGGGTGTATAGGGAAATTGGAACTTTGAGCATCATCCAACAATTCCCTCTTTAAATCTTGTATATCTGGAACATAGAGTCTTCTCCCAAATTTCCAAATTCCATCTTCATACACAAAGTCACTCAATCTTCCGTCATTTATAGAATTAATCTTCTTTTTCAACTTTTCATCATCGGCCTAAGAACTCTTTATCCTTTAAAGTAAAGATGGTTTGGAAACCATTTGATAAAGTTTTTATGTTTCACCTTCCATGGTGATTCCCATATCCATATTTACTAGATCCCTGAAAATAGGACCCCTTTCCACTCTCATCATGTTCAAAACTCTATGATCTTTTCTACTCAAAGCATCTGCAACCTTATTTTCCTTCCCCGGGTGGTAGTGTATCATGCAATCATAATCCTATAGTAGTTCAAGCCATCACATTTGCCTCATGTTGAGTTATTTTTGTTAGAAAATATACTTCAAACTCTTGTGATCGGTATATATCTCACATTTTTCACCATAGAGATAATGTCTCTATATCTTCAAGGCAAAGATTACAGTTGTTAACTAGATATCATGAGTAGGATAGTTTTGCTCATGAATTTTTAGCTGCCGTGATGCATAAAAAATAACCCTATCATTATGCATAAGGACACAACCAAGTCCTTTATTTGATGCGTCACTATAAATAATGAACACATCATTCCACGATGGTAGAGTCAATATAGAATAATTGACTAATCTTATCATCAGTTCTTCAAAAAATTCTTCATAGTCTTTTGTCCAAACAAATTTAACCCCTTTACATGTGATCTTTGTTAATGGGTTTTCCAACCGAGAAAAATTGTGGACGAAACGTTGATAATAACCTGCTAAACCAATAAAACTGCGTACCTCAGTTATACTCATCAGTGCTGGCGATTCTTGTATTGCCTTGGTCTTAGAAGAATCAAAATAGATTCCATCTTTGGAGACAATATGGCCATGAAAAGAAATCTCCTGAATCCATAATTCACACTTTCTAAAATTCCCATATAATTCATGTCTTCTAAGAGTCTTTAGAATAATGCGCAAGTGATTTTCGTGATATTTGTTGATTTTGGAGTATTCCAATATACCATCAATAAATACCACCACAAACTCATCGAGATATTCTTTGAAAACTCTATTAATTAGATCCATGAATATAGAGGGTGAATTATTCAATCCAAAAGGAATTACTGTAAACTCATAATGCCCGTACCTGGTTTGAAATGCTGTCTTCGGAATGTCTTCCTTCTTCACACATAACTGATGGTATCCAGATCGAAGGTAAATCTTTGAAAAGTACTGGGCTCCATGTAGTTGGTCCAGTAAATCATCAATGTGAGGTAGGGGATACTTGTTCTTTATTGTTATAGCATTGATCTCCCTGTAGTCAATGCACTACCACATAGATCCATCTTTCTTCTTAATAAAAAAGACAGGGGATCCCCATGGAGAAACACTAGGGCGAATAAATCCCTTATTACTCAATTCCTCTAGTTGTTTCTTTAGTTCAATTAATTCCACAGTGTCCATTCTATAAGGGGTCTTCAATATGGGCCTTGATTCAGGAATTAAATCAATGGAAAACTCAAATTCTCGTTCTGGAGGATGTCCAGGTAAATATTCCAAAATCACATCTACATATTCTCTCATAATAGGTACATAATCTATTTGAACATTTCTTCCCTCACCCACATTAATTTCATTATCTTCCTCCCCGATAATTGAATTTAGTTGAGCCACTAGGGGTAGATCTAGATAAGAATTAGGTGGTGCCGATTCTTCTCTAAAGATAAGGTGTTCCTTATCATCATCATCAAAAATCGTAACATCCTTCTTCTTACAATAAATCTTCGCATCGTGGTCCAAAATCCAATACATTCCTAGGATTATATAAAATTCAATCATGGGTATAACGATGAGGTCATCAGATAAAGAACATTTATATGACTTAATGGGGACTGATTGACAAAACTTTGTAGCAATGATACTTCCCTTAGGAGTTTTGACTGAAAATTCACATGTTAAATCAAATTGGAAATATCTAATTTTCTTATCAATCTAGGAAGATAAGAAACAATGCAATGATCAAGAATCAAATAATGCAATTTCTAAACTTGAGGAAACCATTAAATTACCTGCCACTACGTTTTTCAGAGCTTCAACCTCAGCAGTAGTGATATCATAAGCTTGGCCTTGATCCCTTGGCCTCTTCTGAGGTAAGTTACCCCGACTCTTATGAAATTCATTTGCATAATGTCCCATATCTCTATAATTATAGCATTACACATTGACATCAACACTCTTTACCTTGAAATAATGAGCTTGGTGGCCTTTTTCACCACACTTGTTGCAGACTCCCATTCCCTTCAAGAAATTACCAGGGTGTTTTTCCCCACATTTACTGCAGGACTGATATTAAACTTTTCCCTTGTTCTCCTTATTTCAATTTCTATATTGATCAAAAGATATCTTATTGTCTTTCATTTTTTTAAATTCATAAGACTTAGAGAATTCCTTTTCCATCTTGATAGCACACGAGACAATATCTTCGTATGACAAGAAGGTTTGTGAGACTAGTGCTCGATGGAGAAATGGTTTTAACCCATCAAAGAAATGATAAATCATACTTCTTGGGTTATATATATAATCTACAGCATGCCTCGCTAACCTTGCAAAGTTAGCCTCATACTTTGTGACATTTGCTTCCTCCTTCTACCTCAGACTCAGAAATTGCCTTTCCATATCTGCTCAATGGTAATGTGGAAAGTATTTTTCTATGAAAATTTACTTAAACTCCCTCCATTACATAATTGATACTTCTTCATCTTCATTTGTGTTTTGAATCAGTGACCACCACTGATCGACATCTCTAGTGAGGCGGTAAACTACCATGACAACATTCTCCCTTTCGCTACTCCCCAAGGCATGGAATATTTTCTCTAAAGAGTTTATCCATTGATCTGCTACTAATGGATTTGAACCCCCATAAAATATTCGTGGTTTTTTCCCCATGAAACGATCTAACATTGATCCTCCGCATTGCAGATCAGGGTGCTCCGTACGAGTAAGGTTATTATTCATAACCCGAGTGAGTTGTCCCAGTATGGTGATAAGTTGATCAGCACCAGTTGTATCACCAGCTCCACTATAATTATCTTGAGTAGGAGGGAAATACCTACATGTAGTGCATGCTTTTATATGGTTTCCATTCCTTCCACTAGGCACCATTTCGAAACAATGTCATAAACTATATTAGTTTATGAATCGAAATACATAACAACAAACATGAAAAACACTTAACATAAATTGAACTATTTAAGGATATAATCCATAATCATAAAAAAATTTCTTTGAGGAAGTATATACTCATAAACCCTTAATAATGGTTTGTAATGAAAATGAGAATTATCTTCAGCATATCCCCAGGGAGTGTCGTAACCAAGAGTGCAGCAAGACCCGTTGTTGGGCACCAGTTCCCATTCGAGTATAGCTCAAAGCGGTGTTTTTGGGTATTACCCCTAAGTACATCTATGCCAGATCCGCCTCTACCTGCTCGTATCCAGACATGGATGAATTTCTCGAAAAACTCACAAAATCTCTATAATACCAAAATTCTAGGAAGTTATTCTATACTAATTCTCAAAGTCTATCTTAGGGCTATGTGCTTTAATCAGAGTTTTTCTAAATATAGTTTCTATGGTTACTACTAAAATTCCTCTAATAGCAATGGTAATGCCCCAACCCCAGTTACCCAAAGTCAGTGCATTATTACATAACATTGGCATGATCACAAAAGATCATTTATTGAAATACTGATTTGTTTAGTAGCCTTGTAAACACTAGATACATTCATAAATGTTACATTAAATCATAAAGTGAAAAACTACAATAACATAATCTCCATAGTCCACACCAATATCTTCTTCAGACTATCACTGTATGTCAGTCATAAAATATTTCTTCACAGACATGGAAAAATAAATCATAGGAAGGGGTGAGCTCGGATGCTCAGTAAGGATAACAATATAGCAGAAAATTTCATAAATAAACAAAAAAATTTAAGGCAGTGTATAACTATAACAAAAGCCTTTTAAACTTTAACTTTAGCGTAATATTTAAAACGTAAAATGAAATAATTCCATTTAATTACTCACATTGATATTCTACTAGTCAAATAATCACATGCAATATCAATAACCACTTTCATAATGATGAAATGCATAATGCCAGACTATCATAACCACGTAGCAAAGGCCTCGTGCCAAGACTACAAATAAGATTTTGTCAAGGCCTCATGCGAAGACACTAGTTTGACTCATGATAACTACCAATGCATTGAGGAGCTATAGCGGGCTCCACCTATCACCTATTATGTCCAATGCATTCCTCATATGAACAGGTTTAAACATATCAAAAACCATAACATAATCACATCACATAAAACATGCATAAAGGAAACATAACATTTCCACATTTCAATCACAAGATTTCAATACAACACATTGATATAATACAAACATTATCAAAACCATTTTCAATACCAAAATAAATGAAATGTAAAACATGGTATTTATTTTTTATTTTTTTAAAAAAGTTATGGCTTGTAGAGGAAGCCGAAACTCAAATAATGGTCACGACGTCAGAGAAGTCGTTGTCGCCGCATACGTACGACAAAAAAAACATTCCCTTTTTTCGTTTAGTAAAACGATTCATATAAAAAGATTAATTTTTAATAAAAGTAAATGTCAATGGGGTTTATACACTGTATAAAAGAAAATTTGTGTATAAAACAAAATACGCCTTAATGAAAGGATATTGAGACGATGTCCCTTACCTCGTTTCCGACTTGACTTGACTGTTCTTTAATCTCCTAAATAATACACTATAGTTAATTTATAATTTCTTAAGACCCCTTTTCATGTTCATTATTCCTTTTTTATCACTTATTACCATGTTATGAACATTATTTAATTATTTAAGTTAATAACAGTTGTTTTCTCATTCTTTGGTACTTGAGTCAAAAATAATCTTCTTATAATTACAAGTTGTTCATGTGGTAAAATATCCATTATATCCATAATTATATTCATGATGTTGGTATCATATATATCATATATATATATATATCCAGTATATACATGCATTTATAATATTATATAACATTTATAGGTAAGAAATGAAATGCACCGTTCATGGAGACGTTAAGCCGGACGTACGCATGAACGCTACTTTCATTTATATTTCATATTTAATGGAATGAAATAATAATGATATAAAGGTATATTATAATTCCATTATAATATCATTTACTCCATCCTTTATACGTCCCACATATGGCATTAACAATTCAAATCACTTTGAGGGGGCGGTAGTCCGCACTTCCTAAAATGAAATTATCGCGTTTGCCCATAATGGAAATCATAAAGGTATGCCATAAATGAAAAATTCAGATACATAAGGAAAACATGAACATAATATACACCATATATAAATATAGTGATATCTTGTTGGCCATTATGAGAGGGGTTGAAAGATGATTGAACAATCTTCGTTTCGTGAGGCAGTAATTCACCACCCACAGAAAAAGTATGTCCTTTAACCATTAGTCGAAGGTGTGTGTAAGTGTAAATAAAATAATTCTCATAAAAACATCCTATTATATTGAAGATAAGGGTGTTGTTACAAAATAAATGAATAAAAAGAGTTTAAGGGGTTTGAAGAAGCAAAACAAACCACAATAACATAAGAGAAGACAATACCATAAAATCGTGTAACTCTTTTTGATTTGAGAAAAAATGATTCCTTGGGAAGAGTTCTGCCAAAAGTGAGCCTTCTAGGAGTAAGAGAGGGATGTTTAGAGAGTATTTGGGCATATTTTATCTAGGAAAAATGTCTTTGAAGGTGTGAATAAAGTGGTAGAGGTGGGGGCCTTTTATAAGAGGAGAGGAGGGGTACTCTTGGAAAGTAAAGAAATGTTACATTATTATATAATGAATTTCGGATTTTAAAGGTCCCACAATAATATATTTCGAGGATAAGGTGATAAAGGTTAGAAATATACTCATATAATTGGTTTTTGAAAAGTTTAAGTCTTAGAGTTTACATTATATTTTCAGTTTATTTAAATCGGTAATTAATGAGGTAAACACTACATCATCATGGTGTCATAAAAAAATTAATTTATTTAATGTCTAAAAATTATAAAAAAATATAATGATGTAAGAAATATTTTTATAATTATATTGATTATTTATAGTCTAATATATCATTTACACATACAAAAATTAATTTTTTTTACTTGGGCGATACATACTATGGTTATACATTCCCTTTAAAAAATTAATATAATAAAATGTCACTATCACCAAAAAGTGATTCCATGGGGTCGCAAAGTTTGGCACAAGAAATATTATGGTCGTCCATGACACAACCAGTAAGATTAGGACACATTTTGGGGTCATTTGTTATTATTATTATATTATTTTATTACCCTTAACTATCCGATTACTAATTAATCACGATAATTAAAGATAATTACTGTCGTTACTATTCATAATGTCAAAAAACAAAAGTGTCTTAATTATATAATTTGGACCTTCTAATTCCAAATATGGAATCCATTTTAGCAAATTCCAAACAAATAAATTGTAGAAATTAATTTAAAAATTATTCCCGCTGTCAAAACAAATAGCGTGTTTTCAAGAAACAATATCTATCAAAAGATTGACAATTGTTTATGTCAAATTTCAAAGTGAAATTAATTATAATGACCAAAATTGGATAAAATGGTAAAATTATATTATAATTATACATTAAAACAACTCAATATTATAATTTATCAAAATAAATTATTCTGATTAAAAATGTTGTTTTTATTTATTTTTCACTATTTATCGAAAATTCGAAGTTCTCGGAAAAATACCAGGAATTAAACAGTGGCTAATTTCGATATTCTGAATCCAAAAAAGAAGTCCATTATTGAAATATAAAATTTATATAATTTCGAAAGGTGGGTATTAATATTCATAAGGGCTACATTGATTGGTCGTGGTGTGTTAGAACTCGAGGTTGCGTACAACACACACTACTCTATTATTCAATGAGAAGTGTACCATAGAAGCTTGGGGTGTTACAGCCGTGGTCTACTCTCGAAGGATGGTGAACATCAGGGGGATTACCTCTACCTACTCCATATATCCTCTTATGATCTAAATATAGTGCAACATACTGCTTATACCTCGGCTGAAACTTCCTCAACGGAGGAACCTGGAGCGAAAAACCTGGTGCAAGATGGCTGCTCTAAAAGTTCGGGCACTCTCGTTGCTAATGAACTCAACCACCACAAGAAAAAAAGTGCATAATATCTTGGAATTGGTATGAGAGATGTCGTCCCTAGAGAAACGATATGTTGTGGGCTAGGACCTACCCCCGACCGAACGAAAACTCATCTTCCATGAAAACCGGGAACCCCGGACCACAACTCTACATCGTGAGGTATCATGATGACTCCTCTCTGGTGATGATCTGGTTTTGGCCATAGTCCTCTCAATGATATTTTCCCCTTCCATCACCTCAAGATATGTCATGTGCATACATAGGATGACCTGGAACTGGATCTCTGGATGCAAGGCCTCCTCAAAATGCCTCTCCATGTCCTCCTCATCAGGTAACAGGTCTGAAGTATATCACAAAAGGTTCCAGAAATGGATTCCAAACCCTCGCACAATAGATCACCCCTGTTGAAGAGTAAGAAGCTCCAGGAGACTGGACGCCTTCACATTCAATGAATGAAACTCAACTCTAAACTTGTCTTAGAACTCCTCTCATGAGATCGATGAATCCTCACGATCCATGAGGAACAAGAACCACCACTTCCTCTCTACTCCACACAACATCAGCAAAACCAAGGAAACCCAGTTCTCCTTTTGAGAACGAATCGAACTGAAACCTATTTCGACCTCCTCCAACAAGTATTCTGTGATAGCATCTGAAACAGAGCCCTCGTACTTCTGAAGACTCTCGCGCTGAAACTATCAGAGTTCCTTCCTTCAAGTTTCATCATCATCGACCTCTACCTGGTGGCGATCTGCTGGCACACCCTGCTGAACATCTTCTACTATTTCATGAGGAAGACATCGACCTGATACCATACATGTAAAATAACAAACAGTTATAAATCCTAAACATAGAATATGGGAGACTCATCATTAATTAATTATTCAATTTTTTCATTTATTCAATTAAGTAAACCTATTCCATGGTCTACCCATTCAAACAAAGGCCCAAAGAAGAATGATGTATGATTCTTTCCAAGGTCTCTACCCTCAAACTAGTATCACCTTGTTTAGTATCCATAGTGAACTTAATGGTATATAAATTAGTTAATAAGGGGCCCTAAATGCCTATGTCTCATCTGTTCTCCAGTGTATACGTCACTTGATAAACATGAATGACATTTTTTCCTACCAACCCATGCAACCTCACATGTGCCTAACTCCAATCTCTATCATATATCTCATCATGGCCTCTAATAACACTCTCTCACCACTCCCTCCCCACAATGTGTACCCCTCCTGGGTCGACAATGTGAGAATGGAGATAATGTCCCTGAGTCCGACCTCCAATAGGTCCTGGGTTGGCGACTAGCATCGAGGGTATATCAAACACACAAATGAGAGGCATTACCCTCTAAGAGAACACATACGAAAGAGAGAGATACAATATACACCAACCAACTAAAAATCAATAAGCAAGATAAAATAAATCTCATGTATACATATGAAATTTCATTCAATACTACTACAAATAAATGAGGAAAAAAATTCATGTACCCAAAAGAGTGTAAAACAGTAGCCACCACAAACCTGAACAACTCTAGAAACTACAAGCTAGTGGTAACAACACTGATCTCCAACCTGCTCCAAGTGACCTAACAAGCTGTTTATAAATACATAGGGTGTGCATAACAGTATACTCTATAGGATCTTCCCCTAATCCTCTCGTTAAAATGTAATTAAATCATGCTAAATGTCAATGAACAACAAGTGAAACTAACTCATCACCTAAACAGGTATACTATGTTCATAGCCTCACCATGGCTACTCTAACCATGAAATGCATACAAGAGTATATAATATAATAAAGAATATTAATGGTACCATGCTTCTACTTCCCCACTGGTTTTACACTTTTCCCCAACATCGCACGTCCTAAGTATATCTCTCCAAAAAGGCTTCGCTGCTGACACCTGGGCGATACAGCACAACATCCACCTAGTTGAAAAAACCACCACATCCACATATGAAAAGTAACCAGGTAGACTCTGGGACCCACCAAAACGTGCATAACGTGTATCATAATTAGAGTATTATACCTTATTTCATTACATCCTATACACAAAGTATGGATCCTCATGCCGTCACAGCCTATAAATGTTACACATATAGTAGTCCATATAAAACTATATACATAATATATTTGTGTGAATAACCATAAGCCATTACAGCCCTCTACACACATATATGTGGTGAACTAACCATTTTTACCGCCATCAAAAGTAACAACCTATAAAAGAGAGAAGGGCCAAAGGGGGTACTCTTCCATCCATTCTTCCACATGATTGTTGGGGGAAAAACTCCCCAGGGCTCAGAATCCCAGGGGTGTCAGTTTCCCTTACTGACAGGGTGGAGTAGCAAATAGAAACCCAAAAAGTACATAATATACTATATCTCACAACCACACCATGGAAATAAACTAGTCTTAGACTCAAATGCAGCTAATGTCTCTCAGACTCCGGGATCCTTCTTCTAAGACTAGGTATCCTATGAGAACAAAACCATTTAAAGTGATTTAATACATTACATGATTCCCATTTTATCAGTTTCACATTATGTTAATTAATTATTTAAAAATTAATTAACCAATAAAAATTACACATTAAATTACATTAGTATCACACCCGATGTTAATTGTTCCTTCAAATCACAACCTCATCATTGCGCCCCAAAAATAACCAAACCCCATGGTTTGACATCATTTATTCAATTATTTATTAACAAAATTACATTGCAATATTCCCAGTCATTATAGAAAGATATTCTATGCTTCTAAACACAATGGGCTCAACACAGTGAGTATATGAAATACTCCTTGAGTCCTTGCCACCAAAATCAAGAGTATAGACCCATATTCCCATGAGATGCTAAACAGGGAATGCACGTGGAATACCTCGCACGTCTTCTCCCCTTTAATTTTAAGGGTAAGCAAGACCAGCTACCTTGAGAAGTGGGGAATGTAAAGTATATAAACAACCAAGTAGAATAAGCAGAAAACCAAACAATCACATCCAACACATTTCATCATCCCTGGTGTCCTCCCTGACTGCCATATGTATAAACCGATGAAACTTTCCACTCTAGGCGTCAGCTACCACAATAAACTGTAGGCCTCCACTACCCCACATATCACCACATCCATCTGGAATCACATCACAACAAAAGTAGTAGGATAACAACAATCATATTTTTTGGGCTCTTGGCCCTTGAACAAGCAAGAGGGTAACTCAGAACCATTCAAGGAATTTTCAATCAATTAGTTCATTAATCCATCTTGAAATAACTAATTTCTTATTCATAGGTTCCATATTAGGGAAACCTAAATAGTAATCTATTAAAAAAAATTTAAACATGCTTACTACACCAATTTAAAAAACATCAAAAAATAAAACAATAAGAACTAGATTCATTTAGATGCCACTTTATCATTAGCCAAACAATTATCAATTATTTCCGTTTTACGTTCTATACCAACTTCAATCAACAACGAACAAGTAATCAATGAAATCATAGACATCACACTATCTAGAAAAAACAAGAGGCAGTAACTTACGATTAATATCAATTTATTTATCCAGTTCAAATATTTATTATGTCAATTCCAATGTGATACAGTGGCTAAAATATGCTAACTCTATATTTGAACAAAAAAATAAAATAGAAGCAATGAATCCGCTTCCTTAAAAAGGTTATTAAAGATCTTTCTATGAGTATTATCCAAAAAAATTATCATGATCGTTGCCCCCCATAACATCTGCATCCACCTTGTTGTACCTCTCGAACCCCTCAAGGTTTTATTTTCATGATCACAATCACCCTAATGTTTATCTAATCCTCTTTCAAGTGTTTTTGGATTGATGGGAATCAAATCAGGTGGCCAAGGAATTGGGCCAAGCAAGCTTAAGTGGCAAAGGAACACAAGTGGACTGAAAATCAGTCCACCGGCCAACCGGTGGCTTCACCACCGGTCGGCCGTTGGACCCTGGGAAGGATGCTGAGCCACTGCCATCTCACCGGCCAACCGGTGGCCAATCACCGGCCAGCCGGTGGCACCCAGACTGAACAGGGTTTGCTACTGCCTCACCACCGGTCGACCGGTGGCTCTGGCACCGGTCGACCGGTAGAGCCTGGACCAGAATTCTCAGCCACTGTCAAGGCACCGGCCAGCCGGTGGCACTGCACCGGCCAGCCGGTGGACACAGTCAAACTAGCCGTTGGGCTGTTGACCAGCCTGTCCACTTGACTCCCAACGGCTCCGAAGACCTCTCCAACGGCTCCGAAGCCTCCCCAAGGGTTCCTAGCCTATAAATAAAGGCTGAGGAAGCCCTGGACATTAACCGGAACTATATACAAGCCACCGGACACATTTTTACATCTTTGGCGAAGCTCCGACGGATTGTTCCAAGGGAACCCAAAGTGCTCCAACAACTTCCACATCCAAGAGCACCTCCATAGAAGCTTGGAAGCGGCCCTCAAACATCATCAATCAATCAAAGGCGCCCAAGGCTTCTCCATTACGGGTTTTATTGTTTTATTTATTTTGAGCTTTAAAATTGGGTTTGTGCCTACAAACCCCAACCCTTTTCTCATCCCCTCTTTCTTTGGGTTCTCACACCACCACTAAGGTGTGAAGAGGTTTTCTCAAGCTTTTCCTTTAAAAGGCTTGTGTCACGGTGAGCTAGTCTTCACCCGTAAAAAGACTAGTGGGTTCTTGCTAAACCATCAAAAGCAAGTGGGTTCTTGCTAAACCAATAAAAGCAAGCTGTAATAGGTCCTAGTGCTACCTCAAAGCCTAGTGGGTTTCTTGCTAAAACCATTGAAAAGCAAGCGGTAGGAATCTCTCAACGGTTGAGTTGGGAGCGGAGACGTAGGCCGGGTTTTGGCCGAACTCCGTTATCAATTTCTTGTGTCTTGCCTTCTTTATTTCCGCTGCATTTCAACTTTGTTTTTTTATTTGTTAATCAATTTTTTAAAAGGCAATTCACCCCCCCTCTTGCCATCAATTCCCCGTTTTTCCGTTCATCGGGGTTTCTTCCGACCCAACATTTGGTATCAGAGGGAAATTTGTGTAATACCCTAACCGATTACAAATTTTAAGATCCATTAAGATGGCATCAACCTCTTTCGCCCCCGAGGGCTACTCTTTGGGTCGGGCTCCATTTTTTGATGGGTCCGACTATAATTATTGGAAAACCCGCATGACTACTTTCCTTAGAAGCATATGATATCCCATTTATAAAATAGTCATGCAAGGTTACACTCTCTCTTCCCCCGACGAATCCAAATGGACCCAAGCCGACATTAGAAATTTCGAGCTTGATGGCAAAGCCATGAATGCTCTCCATTGCGTCCTTGACCGAAACGAGTTCAATCGAGTTTCCACATGCACCTCCGCACATGAAATCTGGAAACTTTTGGAGGTTACCCATGAGGGGACCAACAAAGTCAAGGACACTCGATTGGACATGTATCGTCAAGATTTTGAGTCATTTTCTATGCATCCAAATGAATCTATTTCTGAAATGTTTACTAGATTTACTGACGTTTTCAATGGGAGAATGTCCCTTGGTGATGATGTTTCAGCTGAGACGATGGTCAAGAAGATCCTATGGGTCCTTCCGAGCTCATGGGCACCAAAGGTGACGGCGATCCAAGAAGCTAAGGACGTCAAAAATATGCCGGTAGAGGAGCTCATCGGATCTCTCATGACTTATGAGATCACGATGAGGAGGCAAGCTCAAAAGGAGGGCACACCGATCAAGACTCCAAAGAATATTGCCTTCAAGGTACAAAAAGAAGTAAGCTCCTCCTCATCATCCTCATCTTCCTCATCTTCCTCAAGCGGCGACTCGGAAATGGAGAATCTCGCCCGCCAAATGCACAAATTTATGAAGAAGCACAAGAAGAAGAAATCCCGCAAGCACCGCAAGCAAGAACCCACCGCAAGATCCGAGCCCAAGGTAAAATGCTACGGGTGCGGCGAAAAGGGCCATTACAAGCCCGATTGCCCACTCAACAAAAAACGGGCCACGCAAAAGGAAAAAGGAAAGAAAAAGGTCCTCAAGGCGACATGGAGTGACACCTCCTCATCCTCCTCCTCCTCCTCCTCGAGCGACAACGGTACAAAATGCCTAATGGCATTCCATGAGGTAACTTCTTCCGATTCCTCTTCCTCATGTTCTTCAAATTCAAATTCTTTAAATCATTTATCTTATGAAGAACTCTCACATGCTAGAGATCAACTAGAAAAAGGTTTTCATGAATTATCTTCAAAATTTGTCGCTTTGAAAAATAATTTCAAAAAACTTTCCTCCGAAAAAGACCAACTTCTCAAAGAGAAGGAGGAACTCACCCTTAAAATCCAAAATTTTCCAAATGTTGATTCCATGGAATCAACCATCAAAGACCTTAGAGAGACCCTAGCCAAGTTCACCCAAGGTGAACAAAATTTGAACAATTTGTTTGGTTCACAAAGGGTTTCCCGAACCACCAATGGACTTGGCTATACCAACCAAGCCTCCTCCTCCCATGCACCCACTGTTTTTGTAAGGGGGAGCTCTAGCTTTAAATTTTGTAACTATTGCAAAAATCTCGGGCATCTCATTTATGAATGTAATTGTAAAAACGCCCGGTACGGCCAACCCAAATCGATTTTCTATTCCGATGAATTTTATAGGAGAAGACCCGCCATGAAACAAATTTGGATTGAAAAATACCTTTTGGCAAGTCTCTCCGGGCCTAAATTTGTTTCGGTTTCAAAAACCACTCCCCAGTGATTCTTTGTTTTTATTTAGGGGGAGTTAGGATTTTTTTTAAGCCTTGTTGTGTATTCAAAGTTTTCATTTCAAACTCAACACTTGGCTTTGAAATTCAAATTTTCTTTTAAATTTTCTTTTTTAAATACCCAACATTTGGTATGAAATTCAAATTTTCTTTTAAATTTTCTTTTTTAAATATCCAACAGTTGGTGTCGATTTTTCAAAACTCTCAATTTCAAAAATTTCATTTGGTTTCAAATTTCGAATTTCAATTGGTTTTTGATTCAAAACTTTCAATTCAAACTGTTATTCAAATTTTTCAATTCATTTTTTCATTTCAAAATTTCCAACAATTAGTATCATTTTCAATTGTTTTAAAATCTCGTTTTTCATCGTATCCCTCAATCAAGTTTTATGCCCCATTCTATTTTGATAATCACAAAGGGGGAGAAATTTCTTGATTGATTGGGGGAGAATCATTTTCATCATGATTAGTATTTCCTTTCAATTTCAGCATTTTACATTAATTGTTTTGGTGATTGTGATCATCAAAATAGGGGGAGATTGTTGTACCTCTCGAACCCCTCAAGGTTTTATTTTCATGATCACAATCACCCTCATGTTTATCTAATCCTCTTTCAAGTGTTTTTGGATTGATGGGAATCAAATCAGGTGGCCAAGGAATTGGGCCAAGCAAGCTTAAGTGGCAAAGGAACACAAGTGGACTGAAAATCAGTCCACCGGCCAACCGGTGGCTTCACCACCGGTCGGCCGGTGGACCCTGGGAAGGATGCTGAGCCACTGCCATCTCACCGGCCAACCGGTGGCCAATCACCGGCCAGCCGGTGGCACCCAGACTGAACAGGGTTTGCTACTGCCTCACCACCGGTCGACCGGTGGCTCTGGCACCGGTCGACCGGTAGAGCCTGGACCAGAATTCTCAGCCACTGTCAAGGCACCGGCCAGCCGGTGGCACTGCACCGGCCAGCCGGTGGACACAGTCAAACTAGCCGTTGGGCTGTTGACCAGCCTGTCCACTTGACTCCCAACGGCTCCGAAGACCTCTCCAACGGTTCCGAAGCCTCCCCAAGGGTTCCTAGCCTATAAATAAAGGCTGAGGAAGCCCCGGACATTAACCGGAACTATATACAAGCCACCGGACACATTTTTACATCTTTGGCGAAGCTCCGACGGATTGTTCCAAGGGAACCCAAAGTGCTCCAACAACTTCCACATCCAAGAGCACCTCCATAGAAGCTTGGAAGCGGCCCTCAAACATCATCAATCAATCAAAGGCGCCCAAGGCTTCTCCATTACGGGTTTTATTGTTTTATTTATTTTGAGCTTTAAAATTGGGTTTGTGCCTACAAACCCCAACCCTTTTCTCATCCCCTCTTTCTTTGGGTTCTCACACCACCACTAAGGTGTGAAGAGGTTTTCTCAAGCTTTTCCTTTAAAAGGCTTGTGTCACGGTGAGCTAGTCTTCACCCGTAAAAAGACTAGTGGGTTCTTGCTAAACCATCAAAAGCAAGTGGGTTCTTGCTAAACCAATAAAAGCAAGCTGTAATAGGTCCTAGTGCTACCTCAAAGCCTAGTGGGTTTCTTGCTAAAACCATTGAAAAGCAAGCGGTAGGAATCTCTCAACGGTTGAGTTGGGAGCGGAGACGTAGGCCGGGTTTTGGCCGAACTCCGTTATCAATTTCTTGTGTCTTGCCTTCTTTATTTCCGCTGCATTTCAACTTTGTTTTTTTATTTGTTAATCAATTTTTTAAAAGGCAATTCACCCCCCCTCTTGCCATCAATTCCCCGTTTTTCCGTTCATCGGGGTTTGGGCTGTTGACCAGCCTGTCCACTTGACTCCCAACGGCTCCGAAGACCTCTCCAACGGCTCCGAAGCCTCCCCAAGGCTTCCTAGCCTATAAATAAAGGCTGAGGAAGCCCCGGACATTAACCGGAACTATATACAAGCCACCGGACACATTTTTACATCTTTGGCGAAGCTCCGACGGATTGTTCCAAGGGAACCCAAAGTGCTCCAACAACTTCCACATCCAAGAGCACCTCCATAGAAGCTTGGAAGCGGCCCTCAAACATCATCAATCAATCAAAGGCGCCCAAGGCTTCTCCATTACGGGTTTTATTGTTTTATTTATTTTGAGCTTTAAAATTGGGTTTGTGCCTACAAACCCCAACCCTTTTCTCATCCCCTCTTTCTTTGGGTTCTCACACCACCACTAAGGTGTGAAGAGGTTTTCTCAAGCTTTTCCTTTAAAAGGCTTGTGTCACGGTGAGCTAGTCTTCACCCGTAAAAAGACTAGTGGGTTCTTGCTAAACCATCAAAAGCAAGTGGGTTCTTGCTAAACCAATAAAAGCAAGCTGTAATAGGTCCTAGTGCTACCTCAAAGCCTAGTGGGTTTCTTGCTAAAACCATTGAAAAGCAAGCGGTAGGAATCTCTCAACGGTTGAGTTGGGAGCGGAGACGTAGGCCGGGTTTTGGCCGAACTCCGTTATCAATTTCTTGTGTCTTGCCTTCTTTATTTCCACTGCATTTCAACTTTGTTTTTTTATTTGTTAATCAATTTTTTAAAAGGCAATTCACCCCCCCTCTTGCCATCAATTCCCCGTTTTTCCGTTCATCGGGGTTTCTTCCGACCCAACACACCTGAGGATGTAGTTTCACAACCGCACTAATCGAAACCCAAGAAACTCCATTAGAACCATGTAGATCACATGTCATAGTATGGAAAGGAGAAATTGGAGAAGGTGAAACCAAAA
This sequence comes from Viscum album, assembly GCA_963277665.1. Taxonomy (NCBI): domain Eukaryota; kingdom Viridiplantae; phylum Streptophyta; class Magnoliopsida; order Santalales; family Viscaceae; genus Viscum; species Viscum album. The sequence goes on along the minus strand of OY728133.1, from coordinate 141,547,810 downwards.
GTATGATGATAAATAATACCTTGTATCGAATATTGATGGATATTTCTTGGTTTCACCAAAACAGGGGGTGCACATGCAACAAGAAGAACATTGAGAGAAACCAATCCACTGGGAAATGTTTATTCTCACGATTCCTATAGAATGGAAAGAATGGTTTGAGCGTCTTGAACCAGAGATCCAAGAGAAAAAAATGGGAGGAATATATATTTTACTTTTATAATATTCAACAAAGAAGAAATTTAAGATAAAATTGATATTCCATTAAAATTGGACCGCATTAAACCACACAGTTTGACCATGTAAATGAGTCCCAGGCCTAAGGAAAATTAATATAGGAGTTATGGGATTTTATTCAACCTTAAATACTTTTAAACAAGGCCATAGATGTGTTTTACATCAAAGAAATCATTAAATTGGAAAACCTGGAAAAATATAGAAATTTGGAAAAGGAAATATGAAACAGTTATGGAAACACTATTCATGCATTTTGACACTGTGTCTGACACCCCATTTCTAACTCACTGTTTCTGTCTCACTGTTTCTATCTTGCTGTTTCTAACTAACCATTTCTGACTCACCGATTCTGTCTCAGCGTTTCTAACTCACCGTTTTGACCCACCATTTATGTCTCACCATTTCTGACTTACTATTTCTGACTCAGCATTTCTGACTCACTATTTCCGACACACCGTTTCTGACTCACCGTTACACTGTTCATAAAACTGGAAGCACTATTCACTGAACTGGAAATTTGGCAACGTGTTGGGGATGACTCACCTTGACCACCCAAAACACCTCAAACAACATATTATAGCATAGGGATGGACCAGAGAGGTCCGTACATTTACTATTTTCATATAAAATCTAAGGATCACTATAGTATGTATTTTTTAATTGTAAGGTTTACTTGAAAAACTATGATGTTAAATCCATTGTTATAACACTTAATTTAGTAATATTATTCCTAGTGGAATGTCCTTTGATATGGAAATGATAATTGGGTAGTTTTCTATAAAAATATCACAATATGGATACTAAAATGGGTTTTTTATCCCAGATGCATCTAGTTGTAATTGCATTGTAAAGAATTTGTATAGTTTATATCAACCATCATTATAATTCATGATGTGTTGGACATAACTATAGTCCTGATTGAAACTCAAGGGGAATATTAATAGAATCATTGAAATTATCTTTACCAACCACTATGATGTAATGGAGAAGAGGATGATCATTGAACATATATTTAGTGTCAAAATTATTAGATATTGAATATAAAGAATCATGATTTTTTTGACCAATGAGGTATTTTTATTAATTAAGTGGTTTTACACTATGATTATTATTTCTATGATGTCGATTTTTGGTTTTTTTCAATGGTTAGAAACAAATTTAACCATATTATTGTTGAATACAACAAAACATTCAATGATTTCCTGATAATAAACTATTTTTTTGGGATGTAGAAGGAAATGTATCAATTATATTCATACAAATATTTCTCAAACCATGAAAAATGATGTTATTCTAAATTAGAAAAGGATGGAGTAGAATTTTGGTTATTCATTCATGATGAAATATTCATTATAGAATACTGTATTTGACGATCCATGAGTTTTTGAAGAGTGGATGACTTCCATTGAAATGATATTTTATATACTCTATTTTCTATATCCCGAAGACATCATTTATTATGGCTATATTTTGGATGATGAAGCATATTAATGGTGGACTATGATCAGGAACATTATAATATGGGATGAAATTGACTTTATAGTGTGGGATATGGTTAAAAGTATACTTTACAATAATTAATTTTATCATATTCACCATTGGAATATGGAGAATGAATTCCACAAGCTTTAGAATAATGATTATGAATCCATATGTTCATATTATCTATGTTTTTTAAAATTAAATTTATGCTTCTATAAGAAGATATTACTATATTGTAATATTGATTGTCTCATTACTTTTTTAAAACCATGTCTTCGAATGAATCTATGCATAGTGGACTTCAACATTTATAATGATATTTTTTGATGTGATACCATGATGGAAATTGAGATTATATTTACCCATAAATATTATTTCATTCATTAGAATCCAAATAATCGAATTCAACAGAAATTATAAGAAAAAATCCTCCATAGAATAAGAATAATGTTGTAGTATTCTTAGTGTATAGAAGGAAGCATAGAAGAATTTTTTATGGGGTCTAATTAATGATTTATGTGTGAAATTAAAGTTTATTAGGAATTTTAATAACAAATTGGTTGGACCATGTCAGATAATGATAATGAAAAGAACACATGAATGAACCACTTAGAGTCCAGTCTTACAAAATAAAGTTGTATTTTAATCATGAAAGACAATACTTAATATTGAAGGTTAATGAAAAAGTCAATTAAAGATAACAAAATTGTTAATAGACAAATGGAAATATTATTTTATCAATATTTATGATGAGTGTTATGTTAGAAACATGATTAAATGTACACTTACCATCAACACTAGAATAGATAATATCTTATTTGATTTTGGATCGTAATACTCTTTTATATCAAAATATGTTTCTATATGTATTATAATACAACATCAACAATTAGATGTCGAATTAGTAGTGAAAATATATACCATTTAAATGATGGAATATGATTTCTATGTTTATTCACTCTTTAATTTTTATGGGAATAAGATATAATAAAATATTCTTATGTTCCATGTAGTTGAATTTGACGTTATCCTAGGAATGTAATGCATTTCATTAGAAAAATATCCCATTAATTACATTGGAAAGGAAGTATTATTTGATATTCTAAAACCAAAAATTAACTTATACCTTGGAGGTGATAAATAGTAACTCTTAATGAAATTTTCATAAAATATATAGTTCATGATTCATCTTAAATAAAATTGTTATCTCTTATGGTTTGAGGGAAACAAACAGTCAATGATATTCCTATTATTCATGAAATTTATGATGTATTTCCATATTTTTAACCATTTATTTTACTAAATTGTGATTTTTTTTCATAATATAACACATACACTGTGTTATACATATTTTGTTGAACCATTTGGATTGGACCTGATTTTTTAGGAACTAAATAAGAAATAGAACATGAATCATTAAATGGTATTTATATGGTAAATCTTGTAACAATGTAGTGAAATTCTTCTATTTGTTATGAATAATGTTTGATCAATGTGAAAATGTATTAATAATCAATAACATAAGAATACATCATCCATGAAAAAGTACCCTATACCATGTATTCATTTCATGGTTTATCAACTGCATAGATGTAAATAATTTTATATTATTGTCATTCATTAAAGATATCAATAATATTGAACATGTATAATGTTATACCCAATATAATTTTCTGAACATGGTATAGGAACTCAAAATTTATAGTGGGTGAAATAAAACAAACTAATACCCCCACAACTTCACGGTTTTAATGAAGAAATACATTATATTTTTCATGAATCATTTTGACATTGTCTTTATAAATTTAATTCCCATACATTTAAAGTGGTATAAAGTGCATGATGATCACATTATGATTTAAATAAAGAATATATGAATGAGAAGTTGTATAAAAAATCTATGCAGTGTAACATTTTGATATAAATATATTCATTTTTTTATCAGATGAATGTATATATTTGTGATTCATCATATAAATATCTTAATAAACATTGGTATAGACCATCCCCTATGAATGTGATCTATTTACTGCTTCATGTGAACAATTCTCCAACTCATGATTAGATGTTTATTATGGTAACTTTTTTAAGAGATATGGGTGAACTATATTTGTCTATAGAGGTGTGATATATATACTAATCCTACGAAACTAAATTATGTATTCACACAAAAAACGTTGAACATAATATATTGAATATCTTCCGAGTCAATTAATGGTTATCAAGGATCAATAAATTAACAACCAAGGAAAGAAAACATGGTGGTTAACGATATGAGTTGTCAGGATAATACAATATTTACTACGATGAGGATCATGAATTATCCATATATATTTTTATTTGTATAGGATGGTTCAATATATCATGATGCAATTATAAAAATCTTATATTGATCAAATTAATGTTCAATAATCAATTCATGGGAATATTAATGTGGTGTGGAGTGTATATATAAAAAAAAGAATATGTTATGAAATATCTATGAGTTAAAACATGGTATTGGTGTAATTATTTGTTTCATGAACCATGTATATATTCTTTCTATAACAAATTTGATGAATGTTATGCTGGATGAAGATTATACTTCATCATTTCTATTCATCTAGGAATCAAGATGATGAATATTGTTATGAATGAGTAATTCATTGGTGAAAAAATAAAATGAGATATTGCATATTATGTATGTAGGTGAATGGTATACTAACATGTTTATGATTAGAGAAGGAATTCTTAGGGAATTTTACAAATATTACACATAAATAAAGTAAATTTAAAATAATCACCATAGAAGTTATCATGAAGCTGCACAAAAATTTATAATGGGAAAATTTTTATTCTTTTTATATTGAATCAGCTAACAAAGCCATCACACTTATGTTTTTTCATAGAATATTTAAATTTTAATCATATTTCCATAATATTCATTATTGAAATTGTATGTTTTTATGGAGTAACATATTTAACTATATCTAATCAACTCATGAGGTTTAAATTTTAATTGTATATAATTATAAATAATTATATAGATATTGAGCTAAATTTTAGTAATTTTTAACACAATCAAATATATATAGATTTACAAAGGACCATTCAAACTCATGTGAACATGAGGAGAACTTATTAAATGGATTTCAATGTGTGGTTGGATTGTCACCTCGATATTGATGATTTTTCCTATGAATATTGATTCCAATCTAGATTTAAAATTGTAAATTATAACCACTCTATAGATGGAATTTTAGAATTCCAATGTGTGTGAATCAATTTAGTGAAAATTATATTGGGACATCGTCTATAAGAGAAAATTCAAGATATAGTCATATCGATTAAGAAGAAAATCAAGGTTGATTAATGATGATAGAGATGTTCTGAATAGAATACTTACAAAATTATAGAATTTAATTATAATGAAAATATAATTTTGTGAATTTATCCATGGAATAATGTTTTGGGATTTATAAAAAAATAAATATTCGTCTTTAATTATTATTCCCTTCATGATTATTAATTAATTGTAATCAGTATGTTATCACATGGAACATCCACAAAACCTCTTCCCATATCACAATGTGATCCATCTATATCTACTATGGAAATACACATCTGATCTATCACATGTAATAAAATCTTTGTTCATCCCAAAAGTGAATGACCATTACTATGATGAAAAGTTAGTACAAATTAGTATCATATTTATAATGTTATATGGAACAGGGCTACTCAAATAAATAAATTTATCTTAATAAATAAGTAATTTTAAAATTCTACATGGGAACCTGAGGATGTGTTGAAATAATGATATCATCTACTATTCAATTCTAAATGATGAATATCTGAGGGTGAAATAAATTTTATGTTGGGTATAATGCAATCCCCCTAAATTTTACGATATAGTTATATATATATATAAATTTTATTTATGCGATACATTTCATTTTGTGAGACAATTACATAAAAACCCATGATATATTGTAAAAATAAACTTTAATTTGATAGTTATCACAATGCCAGTGGAATTATGTTTAGGATTAGTATTATATATGTGATAATAAACGTATAGTTTACAAATTTATTTAAAAAATTCATTCGTTATCAATTTATTAAAAATGGAAGGAGAAAATAATTGTAAGTAAAATAGATGTTTTTATATGAAAATATATTATTAGTGAAATGTATTTTAATACTAATAAAAATAATGTATCGCTACTGAGGAATATTTTAAAAGGAATAAATACATTATATATTTAATCAATCTTTTAAAAATTCATCAATATTTTTATAGTGATGAGATAATATTGTATATCTAGTTATATTCATATAATTGAATTTTGATAAACATATTTCATCTCATTTTAACCAATATATTAAAATATCCTTATTTCTATTATATATTTAGAATAATAAATTATTATTTTTATATATTTAATTATGATGATCATGATTTTTGAAATTGAGACATATATTTTTAGATATTTTGGAAGTAATTATTTATTACAAAAATTACAATTTGGAATTGTTAAAACATGAGAAAGTGGGTTAAAAATTTGTAATAAAATGTTAGAATATAGCTAAAACATGTTTTAAGTCATTCAGGCAATAAAATATATGAATTTTATAATAAATTTCATTTATTTGGTAACCTAGGTTCAACACAACCCCGAGTTTTAACAAAATGTTGTAATATATTAAAATATTTGTTAAACCTAACCATTATAACTGATACATTATGTTGGTCAGTGTGAATAGTACTAAATTAATAGTGAAATTTTTTGTTATTTACTAAATGGAAATAATATATAAAATATTTGGTAAAAATTATTATAGAAAACTATGTTTTTGTAAAATAAATATTAGTCATTATTTTAACTCCTGATTTAAATTTTATTTTCACGAAATTTAGAATATTTATTTGAAAAATTAATCATAATTTGTATTATTAAAATATAAAAATTAACTTATCGATGTTTCTTTTTAAATTTTATTAACACTTTAATTATCTATGATTAATGAATTATAATTATTTTTTATTGAAAAGTCACTTTCTATTCAATAGATTTTAAATGATATATTATATTTTAATTTTATTAAATTTAATAGAACATCAATTTTATCTTAATTTATAGAATTTACTTAATAATAATAATTTTGATCTTGAATTTTGACATAAAAACTATGTAATCATTTGAAAATTTTCCCATTAAAACTAATTATTCTATAAATGTGTGTGGGACTAATTTAAAATTAATAATTTTCACTTCTATGAGTGGAATTTGGAATAATTGAATCCATATTTTTAGTAATAATATTTTATATTATCTTAATTTTTTAAAATTTTTTCACTAAAATTAATATTTAATATATTAAATATTATTTGCTGTATGAGAGGTAAAAATGGATTTACTGGGTTTTTAAACTAAAACAATAAGAGTAAAAATGTCCTAATAATTGGTCCAAAATATATTTTGTAGAATTATGTTTACCATAAAATTTATAATTCTATCGAGTATTTTATTTTTGACCCTTTTTCATGTGAAAAAATTAGGTGCAACGTTTCATTTCCAAAAATTAAAACTGTTTCACTCAACACACTTATAAATGGACAACCATTTCCTCTAATCATAACACCTAAAATACAATTTAGTTCAGATAATACCTACGCACATCAATTCAAAAAATCTATTATATAATCCTTTAACCCGTCTTTTTTTTCATAAATCCATCCAATGAATTCATGATTTTACACATATGGAGGATACCTGAGAAGATTTTACAATATTTAATGAGTATGGAACACTACTGCCTCAAGGACTAATGTAATTTGGTTTTACATTACCTCCTATCATGATTGGGTAATCTAGTGGTTATAAATTGTATTTTAGATAAATATTAAATAATTATACATCTTGTGTAATTATTAAAAATATTAATTTTTAAATTTTCATTCTGTATGGGATATGATAATGTGGTTCATTTGTATGATGGACTACTACCTCATGAAGATATGTATTTTATTTTTCACAAATTCATTTAATAAAATTTAATAATTATAAATAAAATTATTATAGGTTATATAAACGAAATAATTATATTGTTAATTACATATTTATCAACATGGAAATATAATATTTAATTATAAATCTTAATCATGATAATTATAATTTCTTTCGTGTACATGTGGATTACCGCCATTACAAAGAGATGTGACTCTCTTTTCATCACCACACATCATGTATGATATATATAAATATTAATAATTTTATTTTATATTATATATATTATATTATGACCATTTTTTATTGATAAAATATTACTTATCTTCAATCCATAATGTTTATAGAAAAATGGAAATGCTTTCATGCGTACATTCAATATACAATCACCATGATCGAAAAGTACATCATTTATAAAAGACATGTTTAATTAGAGTCTTAAATTTTAAATTTATGTACAAAAACAATAATTATATCATTACTATTATTTTGGATAGGTTTTCATAATGAAATCATATATCCATAGTAACCTTTATACGTAATTATTGACACAGAAGTCAAATATCTGTGAAACACTAGATATAAACTTAAGGGATTATGTATTTTTCTACAAAATTGTAATAACTAAAATAAAAGTAATATAAAAACTAAAATGGTTATATATTCTCTTAATAATTAACATAATTTTATTATTTAGTATCATAAGGAAAATATGTGATGTGTCATAGAAAATGTAGGGGACTTCATCCCAGTATCTAATAATTTCATCATATTATAGTTTTTCACACAAAAATTCTTGAATATTGTTGACATAATTCAACAATGAAATGTGATGTATATAAATAATTATAATTATATATATTTAAGGTTAAATTTTAATTATTTCATCAATATGAATTTGACATGATAGACACCAGGTTGTAAATAATTTCCTAACACAATTAATTTTCCATAGGTAAAGTACATCTTCATTTGAAATTGATATAAAATTATTATGTGTATAATGAAATATTATTATATTATTGTATACTTACCATTGTTCAATGTGTATATAAATTTTATACAAATAATATTTTCATGACCCGTCCCCCGGGACCTGTTCTGGGACTACCTGAAGTCCACCTATCATAGGCCAGGGGCTGGTGACTAGCCCTGAAAGGCGTAATCACTAATACTAGGAAGGAATTTCTTTTATAACCTGTAATCACACGCAGACAAGCACACAACAAGATACGAACACATGTAAAATTAATAGTAAGCCGAGTGAGTACATTAAGTAAAAGGTGCCAGAATACAAGACCAACTAGAAAGTACAAAAAACTGAAATTATAAGTAAACTGGAACACAATGGAAGACATTTGTTGGGTTTTCCTCTGAGGTTCCTACCTGAAGGGTAGGTACAGATTGGCTCTTCCGCACTCCACGTCCGTCTGTCTCCTCCCTGTTTCTACTCGTTGTAAGGTCCTACTTCGGGCACCGTCCAGTCCTGATACCCTCTGTCTAGATCGATGTTTTCCGATGTCTACACCAAACAGATGAAGGTGCGGGCATAGCCCATGAAAAGGTGTTTATAATAATACTCTGTAGGGACCCTAAGACCCTCAAGGTCTCACAAAAACCTTAATGGATAAACCTCAATGCTTGAAATAAACTACCAAACCTACATAGGTATATTCCCATACATATACCTATGTTATCAAGGATACCTATCAAAATCATGAGAAAACACAGGATCCAACCCAAAATCCCAATACTCAACTGTTCTATAAGAGAAAGAAAACCACAATGGCATGTACCACATAGGTACGCCACATAGTAGAATTCCACCAAGGTATTACAACCAAGGAAAGTACAACATAGGTACAAACTCAGCACACACCAGGTATAACGTAGGTACAATAGTATAGATGATTAGATGTAACTACTGAATTGTCTTACTCTGTTAAAAGGCAGACCCACATAGGATCGCCCGGTGCTGACCCACATAGGATCGCTCGGTGCTGACCCACATAGGATCACTAGATGATGACGAACACAAGATCGCTCGGTGCTGACCCACACAGGATGGCTAGGTGATGAACTACACTTAAATGCTCAGTGATGACCCACACGCGATCACTCTTCATTCTTCACATCACATCCAGCTATAGGGTCCCCACACTCTACTCGCTTGTCTCCGAGAGGGTCCTCTCTACATGCCCCTGGTCTATACTCCAATTTCCATTAATTCTCACTATGAAGTATCTCAATGGACCACCACATCATATGGGTCTCAACCCAACAGGTTGTGCATCAATCAGACGCCCGGTCTGTGAGTTATTAGAATTTTAGTCCTAAGGGCCCGGTTGATTTTGTGCTCGATCCAATCTGACTGTTCCCGAACATTATCAACATCTCTAGTGGGTTATACGAAAGGCATTGTCTCACTCAATGGTTCTTGGCACCATATACGGTTCATCAAATGGACTCCTGGTGCCAATGATCTAGCCGAAGATGCGTAAATGGGATGAAGTGGGTCCAGGTCTGGTCCGACCTGGTTGGACCGGCCCGTTGGGTTCAGACAGGCCCACTGGGAATCCCGACCTGCTAGGTCTGGCACAGCCCATGCAGGGCCGACCAGCCTGTAGGGTGGTTAAGAAGTCCGCGAGGGCCATGAGGGATGCATAGGGGTTGGGCCGCTGATTTCATGAGGTCGTGGGGGGCTCGGCCACAGGGGTGCCATGAGGGTGCGGGGTGGCTCGGTCGTGGACAGTGCTCTGCCTCGGGTGGCATGAGGCCATATGTCGGGTCGGCCGTGGAGGGTGCCGTGGGGGCACGTTGGCCATAGGGTGGTGTGGTGAGGCCACGGGGCGACGATCACCGTGGAGCATCACCGTTGCACTAGCACCTTCGGTGCGGCCGTCCGAGATACCATCAGCCATTCTCATTCACCTTCGTGGTTGGCTGTCTACCTCTTCAATAGGGAACAACAACACAAATCATCACAAGAATTGTGGAGAGGATGTGCCATGTTTTCTTTTCCCACACTCACCATATTAGAGTTGTAGAATGAAACTATATTCTCTCTTGAATTACGTAGAGTCGTCAAAATCTAAAAAAATAATGAATATCTAAAAATCACCCTACCTAGTTCATTTGTTTTCGTCAATGTGGAGGGAAAGACGATCATCGATTGATGACGTCCCATATTGGAGGATGTCTCGAGGAAGAAGTCGAAGTCAAGTGTCATATTTCTACATTAGAGGAGCTTTCATTGTGTACAATGTTCTTCATTGGAGAAATCAATCCTCCAAGAGATCTCCCCTTTACCAATACTTTCCCCCAAAATAAAAATATCCCACTATTTTGTTTCCCCAATTTTAATTATCGGAACAATTTCAAATTACATTAATTAATCACTTAGTGTTTGGTATAATAAATTAAAGGGGGTGGAACCATTAATTTGGGGGATGTGTAAGAGGCTTCCCCACACTTAAGAGGTAGTTCATGGGGTTTTAGCCTCTGGTGGTCCCCACCACAATAACCTCTCATGGGAGGTTAGTTATAGTGGTCCTCAACATCAAAACTTTTCATTGGATGTTTAGTTCAGGTGGTCCCCACCTATGAAACATCCACAAGGAGTTTAAAATAAAAATAAATATAAAAGACACACAATTTTATTTTTATTTTATTCTTTCACGAATATGTGTAAAGAGAAATTCCCCCCTCGTCCTACTACGGTCGAGGTGAAGGTCTCTTTAAGAGAAAATCTGTGTTGCGAGTTCAACAGTGCCCTCAGATTTCAAGAGGTCTGGCCTACATATTGCTGAGTGAGGCAACATAGTAGGGTTCAATAGAGAGCTCCGAGCGTCTCTATGTGCAAGAGATTGTGCGGATACATGGAGTAACTTCGACGATTTTATCTGTTCGTGATACAAATTTTAATTCCCGTCTATGGAAGGGGTTACAGAAGGATTTCAGGATAGAACTTCATTTGAGCACCGCCTTCCATCCTCATACGGATGGTCATACTGAGCAGACCATTCAGACCCTCGAGGATATGATGTGTGCTTGTGTCCTCGACTTCAGTCGCAGCTGAGAAGATCACGTACCTTTGGGGGAGATTTCATACAACAATAGCTATCAGTTCACATTTGGTATGGCACCTTTTGAGGCATTGTACGGGCAACCGTGCAGATCACCTTTGTGCTAGAGTGACCCAGGGGAGTCAGCAATAGTGGGACCAAAGATGCTACAACGTTTCCCTTCCCAGGCGTATAAACGATCTCGAAGTCATAGTCCTGGAGGAACTCAAGCCAACATCACCATCTCAGGTTCAAGTCCTTACGAGAGAAGATATAACTGAGACTCTTTTTATTATACTACACTAAAAATGATCGCAATCAAGTAATGTAGCCACATCTTCAAGGTGAATACCACTGCTGCTAACTCTAGGTCATGGATAGCGAAGTTCTACTCACGCGGTCTTAGCAGTAGAGATCCATATGTGATCACACCTCACTCCTGCATCAGGACACATCTGAGCCTAGTTCCTGATGTACCACAATAGACAACGTACCCAACACCCTCCTCTGGATGCCTCAAGATGCAAGCGCTAGTCATCCACAACCCTTTCTCTTGAAAAATATGATGGAATCTCTCCGATCAAACAATGGGGTTCCCCTTCTTTGTCAATGCTGAAAGAGGTTCCGCAACTCTAGAGAAGTCTGGCAGAAACCTCCGTAAGTATCTGACCAAACCATGGAAACTCTATATTTATGTCACACTCCTAGGTGTCTCACAAGCTAGTACCAACTTATTCTTCGTTGGATCTACTGCAAATCCAGCCTCCATGATGACATGTCTTAGAAAGTGAAAATCTCAGATCCAAAAATGGAACTTAGAGATCTTACCATAAAGATGGTGCTATCAGAGTGTGTCCAGAACTAGCTTCAAATGATAGGCACACTCCTCCTCAGCAGCAGAGTAGATCAGAATGTCATCAATTAAGACTACTACAAAGTGATCAAGGTATCGTTCAAAGATCATGTTCATGAGACCCATGAACTCAGTTGGAGCATTGGTTACACCGAATGGCATAACCAAGAACTAGTAATGGTCATATGAAATCTGAAATTCATCTTCTACACAACACCATCTCATACTATGAGATAGTGATATCCTTATATGCGGTCTATCTTCGAGAACCACCGTTCTCCCTTCAGCCAATCAAAGTGGACGTCAATCTTTGGAAGTGGATACTTGTTCTTCAAGGTCAACTGGTTCTGGGGCTGATAGTCAGCACAATGTCTCATGCTTCCATTGGCCTTCATGGCAAACAAAATAGGGGCTGGCCAAGGAGATTCACAGGGCCAATTGAATCCCTTCCCTGCAAGTCCTCTAGTAGTACCCATAGCTCACGAAGCTCCACGGGGAGCGATCTGATACACTGGTATAGATATCGGTGAAGTAATGAGGTATAAGTCAAAATAAAAGTACACCTCTCTGTGAGGAGGTAGACCCGAAACAACGTTAGGAAAAACATTCGCATACTAGTCCTCCACTACAAGATAGCTCGGACTCCCCACATCCACTGCTCTAAGGGTAAGGCTAGCCAAATGATGAGTGATTGGCTGCACTCTCCTCTGGGTAAGTCCATCATGTGATTTATAGGCTCCCTTTTCACTGGTGAAGGTAAAACTAGTCCCACCCATGCAGAAACACCACACATTGCATCTAATATAGTCAATCTGAGCAGTGACTATAGAAAACCTCTCCATACCCAAGATGACATCGTAAGGCCTTGACACTGCTACTAGGAGATCCCATCCAAAGATATCACCTCCTATAGTAAGCTCATTCTACCAACAACATTGCGTAATCATCAAATCTACTCCCACAGGAGTCTCTAGCCATAAGGATCGATCCCAAGACTCCATTGGAATCTTCGAGCTCCGAATGAGGGCAGTGACAATAAAAGAATTATTGGAACCTGTGTTTACAAGAACTACAGATAAGGTGGAGTAGACATAGATTGTACCTCATATAATCTCCCATGAACCGTGATAATAGGCCTTTGTTTCCTTGAGCTGAGCTTTCCCTTGTCCTCATGATCCCTATAGTGGGGGTAGACCTCCTGGTGGTGGTTGCGGTAACACCTCGAATCGTTTCCCACTGCCAGTTCCATGGTCATCTCCTTTGACAAATCTGCCTACTCCATGCGGACCTCCTCGGTCAAACCTTTGTCTCTGCCTAGGCGGTCCTTCGACGGACTACTAATCATTAGTATCGTGGGTTGGACAGTCACGAGCCATTTGAACCTACCCGCCGCATGCGTAACACTACCTGCTCCTAGCATGAATGGATCTACCTTGTGTGCACCGCACAACCGACCATGAATCATGTGTTCATCCACCTATTGTTCTGGTCCATTTGGACCTCTGTGTCATATGTCTATTGCTAGCTCTTGAAGACTCTTCCATGTGATGACTGGTTGTGGGTCTCGCTGCTGTTAACAACTCAGCAAGGAAACTCTTTACTATGAGGGCTCTCCCTAACACCCCTGCTTGCGCTGGGATGCTATGTGAGATCATCGAAGCCTTGATATCCCACCTGAGTCCCTATTCGATGGTCTAAGCCCTAAATAATTGGACTTACACCATATTTGAGGAGTAGCATGAGAGGTCAATGAACCTCGCTGAGTACTGAGCCACATTCATGTTGCCCTGCTGCAGATGAAGTAGCTCCTGAATGCGTACAGCGCGAATAGTCGTTGGTAAAAACTCTACTCGAAACAGGATATTGAATTTTTTCGAGATAAATGTCTCCTTATCGTGGGCCTAGATCACCATGCTTCACCATCTACCTACTGCTGCATGTAGAATACTGGAGGCAAAGATCACCATGAGATCTGCTAGTGTCCTTACATGTCAAAAGACTCTCACCACAGTATCCAGAAAATCCCAAGCCGCTTGTGGGTCTATCTCTCCCCTAAAACTGAGTGGCCTGTGGTGCATGAACCCATGCCACATGCTCAAATAGTGTGCGCCCTCTACTGCTGGGGCTGGTGGCATTGGTGGCCAAATGGGTAATGGTACCGATGGTGCCTCAGCTGGTTCCTCTACTGGAAAATGGCTCTGCAATAAGTCTGCGTCACTCAGTGGTCTATCAGTGCGTACAACTCTCGGAACCCTAGCTGGCTATCTGCATCGTGGAATCCTGAAAAGAAATTGGTTTTTCGTGGTCAATATGTTATACGTGGTGAGATGACTAAAAGAGTTCACAAAGTAGACTCTTCAAAAAACACATGCAATCAGTTTTTTTATACACTGAGTCAGAAATAAGAAGTCATGGTCCTGGTGTATGGATACATCATGTAGAGACCCAAAGCTTGATGTACATGGAAATTACATTACTTTTTCAGAATAATAAATACATAACAAAAACAGACACCCAATGACCGTATTAATTTAGGGTCTATGGAAACTCAGAACAAAATATTCTAATCATGGTGAAAGATCCTCAACATCTCCCATAAAGATCTTCTGCTTTTGTTTTCTTACCTAAAACATTTCCTTATTTACTTTGGAAAAGTAAACATAAAAAGGGTGAACTAAATGACCAATAAGGGAAAACATGGAGAACATAAAACAACCCATAAACATTTGAACGTAAAAACATGAATATTAAATATCAATATCAAGAGTAATGACATAAATCTTGGAAGTACATAAGGCATATATAATAAAGGAACCTTAATCATGATAAAATATCATGGGAATAAACTTTTAGTTGTGGCTAACCATTCAGAACATGATATGATTTCTATAGTATCCACGAAATTACTACCAAGACCATCATAGTGGACAAATTCCAATATTGAACCGGGTTTACTTGCCGTTCCAGCCCTGTATTACTGAACCAAATTTACTTGTCGTTCAAGGCATGTCTATCTCATGAGATATAAATATTTATATAATTCATTATAGGGAGATATAGGTCCCACCCATATACTAATTAAATCATTCTAACGTGTGCCACAAAATAAACATAAATCATTCATCACAACCCTACAAGTAAAATGAGTTTAATAAACATCATCCCATCATATCATAATCTATATAAAACCAATGGATATAATTTCTTCATTAAAAAAAACCATGCATGTAAATAATAGAGAAATTATACTTGAAACATAAACATACAAAGTAATTTAATCTTAAATAGAAACTAGTTTTGATAAAACACTTGAAATGAATTGTTGATGAAAATGTCGTTTCTTTTTCCAAATCATTTTCTTTTCTCAAAATTCCGTGCAATTTTAAAAGAAAATGATTTTGTTGAAAATAAACATGAAATATTGTAAATGACGCTTCATAAAAATAAGGTGTTATTAAACAGTCAAAATCCGTTTATGCCATATAAGTTAAAAAAACATTATTCTCATATCTTTAACAGAAAAGTCCAAAAGTACCATGTATGGTAACAAAAGAAATATTCCTTCCATAAAACAAAGTAAAAATTAAAATGAGGTGAACATGACTTTAAATAGATATGGTAGAATATAAAACACCTTTTGAAAACAATTTTATTGACATGGATGAAAAATATAACCCCAGTAAATACGTACGTGTAATAAATCTCAGATAAAAAATGAGATTGAAAAATTATCCCTTCACTTAGGATCAATTTATTCCGTACATGTCTTAAACTCTTGTATAATGGTTTAAAATAAATTATTAACTTTTAAAAGAACCATAATAATATTTATGATATCATATGTGATTCAGTTTGGTCATTATATTACTCGTTAATCTGTAAATTTTAATGTTAAAGCAACGTTTTGGGTAGTAATCGTATCATTTATCGTACATGTTTGGACTAGTTGTTGTGATTTTATTAGTACTTATATCACGATTTACATACTTACTGAATGTAAAACATGATTTATATATCACATATATTTAGTATATATATAAGTATAATATATTGATAAATTAAATGAAATACACCGTTCATGGAGATGGTCGGCCGTACGTACGCAAGAACGTTGTTTTCATTTATTTATAGAATTGAATGGAAGTAAGTAGATGACAAAAATATATATATACATAAATCCAGTAGCATTATTATGTAATATATTTCATTATTTTTAATCATATATACTTTATAATCATTCTTGAATGGTTATCATGGAGAATTAATCGCATCACATCGTGGAGACAGTAAACCGTACATACGCACGAGCGATGATATCTTTACCATAATTATTGAATGGAATTTGGATGAATGATATAATTTCTCATAATTAGTATCATGTTATAATAATCATATATAGTTATTATTTCTACCATTATACCCATCCATATATGGTGGTGGTGGAAAAACAGATTACTCCACGGCATAGAGACGGTAAGCCTTATGTATGCACATGGGGCGATTTCGTTTTTTGTAGGATGGATAGAAGGTGAAATAAAATTTTTTCCTACTTATAATAACATTTAAGTATATTAGTTATAATTATGTTGTTAATTTATAATTAAAAAACTTACGAAGAACAAGTAGAAGAATAATGAAACTTGAAAAAATTGGTAGAAGAGACTACCTCTTCTTCGGCGTACCCCCTTTGAACATCCTCTTAATGGACTTGAGTTGGTATTTTGAGAAGACCAGAATATAAAAAATGTTACTAGGGATGTTGATAAGATTAATGGGTAGGGGGTGGATGATATTGAAGGACCAAAATTGTGTGAGGAGGAGTGGGATGATGTTCCCTTTTATAACATAAGAGGGGGCCACTTTTGGAAACCTCAAGAATGTTAATTAACAATACAATAAAACACCTCTTAAAAACATCCAAAGTGACTCAAATTCAGATATGATATAAGATAGGATTTTAATATCATCAAAAAATGTTATTTAGACATGTTGGGAATTTAATTTAGATCTTATAAATTTGATTTATCTTTACTTAATTTATTTTAACTTATTTGGGGTAATAATATTCTAAATTTAAAAATGTATCAAATAGTTAAATATGCGTTGTGAATTTACTTAACTTGATGTTTTATGAAATTTTAGACCATATAAATTTCAATTTATAATTTTTATATATTTTTGTGATTTTTAAACAATTTGATTTCATGATATTTTTGTGTAATATCAATAGTGTCATTTCTGGCACAATTCATTTATTTGAATTTAAATAAAATCCAAACAGAGGATATATTCAAACCAAAATGTTTAATAGATTTATAACATGTCATATTCATTTAAAAAATGTTTTTATCACATTAATTAGTTCATATAATATTTATTTTAATATTTTTAAAACCATTTATTTGATATTTTTATTCATAAAATAATTACTACAACATTTTTGTATAATTATTTAATATAAGTTCATTTTTTATAAAAATTAATAACAAAATACTATGATGTATTTAAATATATTATATTTCATAATAATACATTCAATCGAATTTATCTTCTAAAACACCAAACTTTTAAAATGATATGTTTATTAAATTATGAAGGTGACAACTTTGACATTATTTAAAATAAAATAAAAAAAATGTAATAATCTATTTTATAAGACTCCAAATGGTATACAATTAGACAATCAGATGATTGGGGTATATATATACTCGAACAATAAGGTTTGGTCAAGTTTATTTTCCTTTAGATGGGTATTATTATTTTAATAAAAGTTATATTATTTATTTTTCTCCAAATAAATAATTTCTACATCATTAATGTATAAGCTATTACAGTAATTATATATTTCAAAAAAACTATTAATAAAAAAATTTATCTTTTAAAGGAGTATTTATAATCTAATTTATATTTTTTATATACTTATATTAAAAATAGTTTTATTATTAATGTTTGAATGAGACATATTTCACTTTCTTTAAATAAAATAAATTAAACGTATTAATCACATCGAAGTGGGTTGAAAATGATACCATTTCGACCCAAGAATATTTTAGGACGAAATATAATCATCAAATTATATTAATACAAGTGTTAGGGTAAATTTATAATATTATTTTTACCCTTAATTAACTAATTTACCTTTACCTGTGGTAAATAAAATTTACTGCAGTTACTATTCATAATGCCCAAAAATAAAAATTAGCCTATTAAAATAATTTAGACCCACTGATTTCAAATATGGAATCCATTTTTCTAAATTAAATTCATATAATTGACAGTATTTAATTCAAAATCAATCCGGCTTTTGAGAAAACGGGTTTTAATAATTAAAACATTGCAAAAGGTTGAAATGTTTTTACATATGAATTCAATGTAAAATTAATGATAATGAAATAAATAATATTAAATGGTAAAAATATATTATATTTATCCTTTAAAACCATTAAATATTATAATTTAACCGTATAAATTATCTAGATGAAATATGTTATTTTGAAATAAAATTTAGCATTTTTTTACAATTCATCAAAATATTAAAGTTAACAGAAAAATATTAAAAAATTATAAAAGGTTAATTTTTTTATTATTATTTAAATGAATAATTTTATTTTGTCAAATTGAACTTATAACTGTGTCAAAAAATAGATTTAATGCTGGTGTGCGATCAAAAGACGACAAAACTATATTTTTTTGAAGAAATCATATTTAACCAGAAAAAATTTATCTTTTCCCATATCATATTCTAGATAATGTGTAAGATTAATTATAATGTAAAAAAATTCTAAATGAATTTAATACTATACATAATGGCTAGTTCATAATAACATTATATGAATATATCATTGCATAGTGAAACTCAGTACTGCGTACCACTCAAACTATCGAGGAAGAACACTCTTGCATGCAACAAAATCCTAGAATAGTGTTTCATATACTAAAAAATAATACGGTGTTGCATATAGGGAAATATAATCTTGGTGTATCGTACACCACAAGACATCAATGAAATTCAAAAAAATATTTCTCATAAAATTTTGGGGTGTTACATTCTACCTCCCTTAAAATGAATTTCACCCTCGAAATTCGTCGGGGTTATAAATGGGTTTCTACACGAATGTTTTTTTCTTAGAAACCCACATCGTAAAAATGTATAATATGACATTATTTTAAAAAGGAACGATTGAAAAATTATGGATACCCAAAGTAACTCATCACTGGGTTTCCGCATGGAATAACACAGGTGAAAACATGGTTCTGGAAGAGAAATTTAACCATCAAGTTCTGATAGAGAGTGTTAGAGAACATGGCTATGAAAAATACAACAATTAAAAAGCCATAAATTTGTGATGATCTAAGGTAAAATCTGATTCATTGTATATGAGTTTACTAGGACAATATTTTTGGATTTAATGATCATTTCCCTAAAGTTGATTAATCTTTAAAAAGGTGAAATACTTACTTTATTTCGGTGTAATATCATCATTGGTCATTCCATGAACAATTTCCACTTCATCTCTTATTTAAAGAAATGATGTTGAATTTTTCTTTCATGAAGTTTCGGTAGATCATGTGATAGAATGTTAGGTCATTTTATCTGTCTCTATCACAGAAAGGTTAGAACATGTTATTGAATATACACAAGTCTATATATGCTGAGATTAATCATATATGGTTCCAAAAATTTACTTATACATCATCTATCCTACTTCTTAATAAAATAAAATTAATATATAATAACTAGGGACTTCTTTTAGGCAAGTGGTAGGCGATAAAGGCATGTCACACTTTGGTTGTGGTTTTGATTGCTGCATCCTTTTCCGATGAGATGGGTTGTTGTTCATCCTTCAGGTTGTCCTTCTTCTAAAACTATACTATTATAATAATCCAGAAATAATATCGAGAAAAGTTATAGCCTTAAACAATACCATTTGATTTCTAACATAATAAATTCCAATCATTAGGATTATCAAAAATATTTATATCCTATCTCATAGTATAAAGTTAACGATTAATAGAAATGTCATATAATATGCTTGTGAATACCACCATTTATTCCACATATATCATATGATATATCTTTTTGGTCACATTACAAAAATTTGAATACCTTAATCCTGTATTCTCTTGAAACATGAGTTACCATAGAACCTTAGTGAAAACATGGAAGCTATCAAAAGACAACACTTTCCACATACCAAAATCCAAATATTTCTATATACTCAATCCATGATGTCACTTTGTCCTTATATCAGTCGTGAGCTCATTAATACTATCAAACATATTATTTTCTCCTTATCCATTCATTATAGGCATATAATCTTCTTTATAAAAATATTTAAATAACTTTTCATGGTTACCAGTAAAAAATTATTGAAAACCATTATTAACCAATACATATATATTGCAATATTCCATAATACTATAAATTTCATTCCATGATATTATTTGAAATACCATTACATAAACACTTAATTATTCCACAACATCATGGTCATAATCAACCTCAAAAATAGTGATCACATGTGACTTCCCTTTGTCCATTTCCTTATGAGGTTTTTGATGTCGATCATCATTAACCCTTAGATTAGGCCATTAGATAGCATAATGTCCCATTTCCTTGAACTTGTATCATTGAAGTGTTAGTGGTGCATTCCCTGTAGTCTTTTCTCCATTCACATCATTAGCTACCATTTTTCAATTACTTCACCACTCAGATACTCGATGACCATAATTTCCACACTTAAAACATTTTCTAGTCCCTTTAAGACTATCTACACCATGCATCTTTCCATACATTTAGCATAAATAAATATTCACCTTCTTTTCACCATTTTTCTGAGATTTTTCATTGAACTCCATCTTTTGTTTCTTGCCAAAACCATGAGATGGATATGTAACACCAACTTCCAATTCTACCTTGGTAGCACAACACAAAAGTTTATCGTAGCTACTGAAGTCTCTTATAGCTAATTCCCTTGAAAGACTTGGTTTTAAGACATTGAAGAATCAATCAGCTTTACTTTTGGGTTCGTTGATAAATCCAGATGCATACCTTTCAAGCCTTGTAAAATTTGAATCATATATACCAATAGATTCATCATCCTTATTCTTAAGCATAAGGAACTCATTTTCCATCATTGTTCAATGAATATGAGGGAAGTACTTTTTGAAAAACAAGTTCTTGAACTCATCCCATTCCATGGATTCAATTTCATCTTGGGGCCTTATATACTTAATTAGAGTCCACCACTGGTCTGCTTCCCCTTCTAAATGGTAAAAAGACAAAATGAATTTTTCATGATCTGAATAGAGATGTTTGGAAAATATCTTTTCAATGGTAGAGATCCATTGTTCAGCAACAAGTGGATCAGAAGACCCACTGAAAGAAGGTGGATGTCGCCTCATGAAGTACTCAATAGAATATTGTTCCCTTCTCGGCTCATTTGGAAGTCCAGAATGATTCATAGATGTGTAAGTATAGAAATATTATTTTTCACTCTATTTTCTATAACATTTGGTTGTTCAAGAAGAAAATCATTGCATTGTCCAGTGCATTGATCATTAACATGGTTACTTCGGGTTCTAGACATTATCTAAAACCCAAAAACAATAGTGTGAGAGGCAAAATCATACTAGGAAAACAACATAATCAAGTGGAGTAGATTTAATTTATAACGTCATAGGATTAATCTAAGGTTATTCATGATCGTTATCATAATTCTAGTATTATAAACTATACTTATACTTGACCTTAGGGACATCCCTATACATACCTTAGAAACATCTCTAGGGATCTCGCTAATCTTTTTGAAATATTATTTGCAATGGTTAACAAATCCTTTTCTCTGGTGCCAACTATAGAGACCCAAAGATTGACGTAAATGGTAATTAAATTACTTTCTTAGATTAATAAATACATAACAAAAATAGATGACCAATTAATGTAGTAGTTTAGTGTATTTGGAAACTTGAAACAAAATCTTCTAATCATGGTGAAAGATCTTCGACATCTCCCATAAAGATCATCCCCCTTTTTTTTCTTTCCGAAATACATTCTTTATTTCCTGGGGAAATGAAAACATAACTAGTGTGAGATCAAATTCTTATTTATTTCAAACATGGAGATCATAAAACAACCCATAAACATTTGAACGTAAATACATGATCATAAAACATCAATATCATGAATAATGAACTAAATCTAGGAAATAATTAAGGCATAGATTATAAATGAGAATTAATAATGATAAAGTAGCATGGGAATAAACATGTAATTGTGGCTAACCATTAATCAGATTATATGATTTCCATAGTATCCTATACATTACTTCCAAGACCATAAAAGTGGACAAAGACCATTACTGAACCGGGTTTACTTGCTATTCTACCCCTATATTACTGAATCAGATTTACTAGCCATTGTAGCCCTGTTTATCTCATGATATAATAATAATTACCCAATTAATTCGAGTGAGATATATATCCCACACATCTCATAATGAAATCATTCTTACATGTGCCACAAAATATACATAAATCATTCATCATAACCTAATGAATAAAATGGGTTTCATAAACCTCATCCCATCAAAAGATAATCCATAAAAATAGATATCATTTAATCATAATAAAAATACAAAGCATGTAAATAATATATACATTATAATTGAAACATAAACATAATAACTAATTTCATGATAAATGGAAAATAGTTTTGATAAAACACTTGAAATGAATTCTTGAGGAAAATAACCTTTCTTTTTCAAAATCATTTTTTCTCTGAAAATGCCATGAAATTTTAAAAGAAAAGGATTTTGTTGAAAATAATAATTAAATCAGGTACAAGAAGCTTAATGAAAAAAATGTGTTATGATACTATAAAAATACTTTTATTTCATTTATGTTCAAAAAACATTCTTCTCATAACATTAACGGAAAAGTCAAAAAGTACCACATATGGTAAAAAATAGAAAGATTCCTTCCATAAGACAAAGTAAAAGTCAAAAATAGGTAAACATGACTTAAAACATACATGAAAAAAATTTAAACAACTTATGAAATCATTTTTATAGACATAGATAAAAAATATAACCCCATTAAATACTTACGTATAAGAAATCTCAGATAAAAATGAGATTGCTAAATTTTCCCATAAGTTAGGTCTAATTTCTTTCGAACGCGTCCGAAACTCCTATATAGTGGGATTAAACATATTAATAGCTTGAAACAGAACCATAATAATATTTATGATATCATATATGATTCACTTAGGTCTTTATATTACCCGTTAATTTTTCAATTTAATGTTGATGCAACGTTTAGTGTAATAATCGTATTATTTATCGTACGTGTTTGGAATTGTTGTTCATGATATTATTATTACATATATCATGATTTACATACTTCTAAAAGGTAAAACATCATTTATACATCATATAAAAATATTATATATATATATATATATATTTATAATAGATAGATAAATGAAATGAAACACACCATTCATGGATACATTAGGCCTTACGTACGCATGAACGTTGTTTTCATTTCCTTATTGATTTTGAATAGAAGTAAGTTGATGACACACATATATATGTACATATATCAAGTAGAATTATTATGTCATATATTTCATTATTATTCATTATATATACTTTATAATCATTCTTGAAGAGTTAACATGGAGAATTAATCTCATCGCGTCATGGAGACGGTAATCCGTACGTACGCACGAGCGATGATATCTTTACCATAATTGTTGAATTGAATTGTATTGGATGATATACTATATCATAATTAGTATCATTTTATAATAATCATATATAGTTACTATTTCTACCATTATACCCATACAAATATGGTGGTGGTGGAAAAATAGATTATAAAACGGCGTGGAGATGTTAAGCCGTACGTACGCACTCGCGATGATTTATTTTTTCAAAGGATAGATAGAAGGTGAAATAAGGCTGTTTCTTATTTAGAATAACATATATGTATATTAGTTATAATTATGTTTTTAAATTATAATGATACAACTAAATAAGAGTAAGTAGAAGAATAATGAAACTTGAATGAATCGGTAGAAGAGATTACCTCTTCTTCGACGCACCTCATTTGAACTTACTCTAAAGGGACTTGGTTTAGTCTATTGAAAAGACTATAATATCAAAAATGTTACTAGGGATTTTTAGAAGAGTAATTGGTATGGTTTTTCCGAGCATTAATGTTCAATATTTTCTGAGGAGGAGAGGGATGAGGTGCAATTTTATAGGAGAAGAGAGGGGATCTTTTGGAAACCTAAAAAATATTAATTGATAATAAAATAAACCCGTACTTAAGAACATAAATAGTGAATAAAATTAGTATATGAGATATGATAGGGTTTTAAAATCATCAACCAATCAAATTTATACATGTAGGGAAATAATTTTAAACATTATAAATTTTATTTATCCTTATTTAATTTATTTTATCTTATTTGTGGCAATAATATTCTTTATTATATATTGTTTTAAATACTAACATATGTGTTGTGAATTTTACTTAATTGGATAATTTATGAAATTTTAGACCTTATAAATTTCAATTTATAATTTTTAAATATTTTTGTGATTTTTAAAAATTTTAATAACATGTTATTTTTATAAAATATCAATACTCTCAATTTTGGTACAATTCATTTATTAGAATTTTAATAAAATCCAAACATAGGATATATTCAAAAAAATATTTAATATATTACTAATATGTCATATTCATCAAAAAAATTTGTGGAGAACATTAATTAGTTCATATAATATTTATTTTAATATTTTTAAAACCATTTATTTGATATTTTTCTTAATAAAATAATTACTACAATATTTTTGTATAATTATTTAATATACTTATTTTTTTGCATAAAATTTAATAATAAAATAAAATTATGAATTTAAATATATTATATTTCATAAGAAAACTTCTAGTCATATTTATATTCTAAAACACCCAACTTTTAATGTGATATGTTTATTAAATTATGAAGGTGAAATCTTTGACATCATTTAAAATAAAAGAAAATATATGTCATAATCTATTTTATAAGGCATAAAATGGTCCACAAGTATAAAAATCGATGCATAGGATATAGATATACTTGACCAAGAAGGTTTGGTCATTTTTCTGGTCGTTTTGATAGGTATTGTTATTTTAATAAAAGCTATATTATTGATTTTTCACTAAATAAATAATTTATGCATCACTAATGTATAAGCTATTAAGGTAATTATATATTTTTTTAAAATTACAAATAAAAAAACATTTTATATTTAAAATGACTATTTATAATTGAATTTCTATTCTATATATGTTTATATTAAAAATACATTAATTATTAAAGTTTGAGTGAGACATATTTCACATTATTTAAATAAAATAAATTTATGTTCTTAATCACATCCATGTGGGTTCCAAAAGATACCATTTCGACCAAAAAATATTTTTGGACGAAATATAATAATCCAATTATATTAAAACAAGTGTTAGGGTAATTTTATAATATTATTTTTACCCCTTAATTACCTAATTTACCTTTAACCATTTTAAATAAAATTTATCGTAGTTGCTATTCATAATGCCCAAAATTAAAAAGTATCCTATGAACATAATTTGGACCCACTGATTACAAATATGGAATCCATTGTTAAAATTCAATACACAGATGTGGTAGTATTTAATTTTAAATTAATCCCGCTGTTGAGAAAATAGGTTTTAAAAATTAAAACATTGCAAAAGATTGAAATGTTTTATCTATGAATTCAATGTAAAATTAAGGATAATGACATAAATAGTATTAAATTGTTAAAATATATTATATATACACTTTAAAACCATTCAATATTATAATTTTACCATGTAAATTATCTTGATGAAAAGTGTTCTTTTTAGTTAAAATTTAGCGTATATTTACTATTCATAAAAATATGAATGTTAACAGAAAAATAATAAAAAATTATACAAAGATAATTTTTATATCCTTTTTGTAATGAATAAGTTTATTTTGTCAAATTGCACTTATAACTATGTCAAAAACTAGATTTAATATGGGTGCTCCATCAAAAGGTGGCAAAACTACATTTTTTTAAATACTTATTTTACCGGGAAAAATTTATTTTGGTCCCATACCTTGTTCTAGAAAATTTGTAAGATGAATTATAATGTTATAAATATGAAAATGAAGTTAACACTATTCATAACAGCTCGTTCATAAATACATTATAATAATATATCATTACTTAGTGAAACTCGGTATTGCATATCACACAAGCTATCGAGGAAGGTCACTCTTGCATGCCCCACAAGCAACGAATAGTGTTTCATATACTAAAAGCTAATACAGTGTTTCTTATAAAGCATGATAATCTTGGTGGAGTGTACAACACAACACATCAAAGAAATTAAAAAGAATATTTCTCATAAAATCTCGGGGTGTTTCACATCAGCCTCCACACCAACACTGGATTCCCTAAACCGATAAACAAACTCACAACACTTAACATTGTTGAAGTTTTAAAAGTTTTGAGTCTGATGTTATATGGTAGAACCTAGTCCTTTTTCTCCAATTTGTCATGACCCATCCCACGGGACCAGTGCCGTGACTACGCCACACCAGCCTTCCATAGGCCAAGGTATGGATACTAGCAATGTAAGGCATAATACTTAAAACTGGGAAGGAAATTCCATTATAACCTAAAATCACATGCAACCAAGCCCACAGAAATAAAAAAACACAAGTTAACTGAATAGAAATTAGAGTGAGTACAGTAACTAAGAGGGGAAAAAAATATAATCCCAACTGGAAAGTACAAGAATCTAAAAGTGAAAGTAAACTGGAGAAAAATGGAAGACGAATATTGGGTCATCCTCCTAGGTTCCTACCTAAAGGGTATGTACTGATCGCCTCCTCTGCAGTCCAGGCCTGTCCGTCTCCTCCATGTACTAACTCTTCATAAGGTCCATTTCTGGGCACCGTCAAGTGCTAATACCCTCAGTCTCAATCAATGTTCTCAATCTTCTACAAAAAAAAACAAAATGGTGTGGGCATAGACTATGTAGGGGTAAGTATAACGATACTTAGTAGGAACCCCAAGACCCTCATGGTCTCACAAAATCCCCAAAGGATAAACCTCCAAGCATGAAGTCAACTGTCAACCCTTCTTAGGTATATTCCTATACATATACCTATGTTATCATGTATACCCATCTCAATCATGAAAAACATAGGGTCCAACCCAAAATCACAAAGCTCAACTGTTCCAGAAAGGAATGAAACCCACAAAGGCAAGTACCACATATGTACACCACACAGAAGAATAACACCAAGGTTTTACCACAATGGAAAGTACCACATAGGTATGCACTCAGATCACACCATGTATAACTTACGTACAGTTGTAGAGATTATTAGATGTAACAACTAAATCATCTTACTCTGTTAAGAGGATGACCGACACAAGATCTCTTGGTGCTGACCCACACAGGATCGCTCGGTGCTGACCGACACCAGATCGCTAGGTGATGTCCCATAGAGGATCACTTGGTGGTGACCCACACAATATCTCTAGGTGCTGACCAACATAGGATCGCTTGGGGCTGACCCACATAAGATTTCTCGGTGCTGACCCACACATGATCGCTAGGTGCTGACGCACACAGGATCGCTCAGTGCTGACCCACATAGAATCTCTAGGTGTTGACCCACATGAGATAACTAGGTGATAACCCACAGAATATCGCTCTTCATTCTTCACGTCATAGTAAGCTACAGGGTTCCCACACAATTCTCTCCTGTATCCAAGAGGGTCAGCTAAACAATCCACTGGTCAATTCTCCAACTACCACGAAGTTTCACGAAGAAGTATCTCTAAGGACCACCACATCATATGGTCCTCAATGCAATGGATTGGGAATCATTCAAACTTCTGGATAGTGAGTTATTAGCCTTATTGTCTTGAGGGACCAATTGAATTTGTGCTTTATCCTACAAAACCATTCCCCAACATTATCCAAATCTCAAGTGGGGTATAACAAAGGAACCATCTCGCTCTAAGGTTCCTGTTGCAAAATATAGTTTGTCAAATGGATGCTCGGTGCCAAAGATATAGTCGAAGATTTGTAAATGGGTCGAAGTCGGTCCGGGTTCGGTCCGACCCAGCTTAGCCTGATACGGTCTGGGTCGACCCAGCCTGACCTCTTCAGTCTGGTCCGGCCTGTTAGGTGGCCCGGCCCGTTGGGTTTAGCCTCGCCTGTGCTGTGCGGCTTGGCCCACTGGGCGGTCCGATAGGCCGCGAGGGCCGCAGAGCTGTTCGGCCTCGGACGACACGAGGCCGCGAGGAGGCTCGGCTGCCAAGGTGCTGCGAGGGAATGGGGTTTCTCGGCCACAAGGCGGATCAACCACAAAGGGTTCCGTGAGGGCGGATAAGACATGGGCGGTGCTCGGCAACGTTACTACTCGACCACATAGGGTGTTGCGGGGGTGGCTCGACTGCAGGGGTGCGTTGGCCGCAAGGCGGAGCATTGGCCAATTCATGGGGGCGTGTTGGACACAAGGTGATCCAAACAGCCGTAGGGTGGCACGACGAGGACGTGGGGTAGAGGTGGCTGCGGTCTGCATAGGCCACTGGGAGACAGAGGCCCCAGAGTGGCTCCGTTGCGCTGACGCCTTTGTCACTACCGGTGGTGGTGCTGACTGCTGTTCTTGTGCTCCTTCATGGTTGGTCACTGACCACCTTTATCGCAAAGTAAACCGCAAATCATCACAAGAATTTATGAGAGGAATGGAAATGTTTTCTTTTCCTTCCCTCTATACATTATAGTTTTTGTAAGCGGCAATAATCTCACTTGAATTATGAAGAGTCGTCAAGAACGAAAAAAGGATTAATTTCTAACAACCACCCTATGTTGTTTGTTTTTTGTCATCGATGAGGAGAGAAATACGATCATCAATTGAAGACATCCCACATTAATGGATGTTGTGAATAATATGTCGATGTCTTGCGTCCGCAATCTCCATTGCTAGAGAGTTCTTCGTGGATTAAATTTTTCGTGAAGGAAGATCATCGTGGAAGAAGTTCTTCATTGGAGAAAGAAATCCTCCAAGAGCTCTCCCCTTTTCCAATAATTTTCCCAAAAATCAAAATAGCCATCTTTTGTGTTTCCCCAATTTTAATTGTTGAAACAATATCAAATTAGATTAATAAATTACATAGTGTTTGGCATAATAAAAGAAATGGGGTAAAACCTTTAATGTGTGGGAATATTAAGTGGAATCCACACACTTATGAGGGAGTTCAAGGGGTTTTAGCCTCAGGTGGTCCCCACCACAATAACCTCTGACGGGATCTTAGTTCTGGATGTCCCCAACCACCACATCCTCTCATGGGAGGATTAGTTCAGGTGGTCCCCATGTATGAAACATAAATAATGAGTTTTAAAAAAATGTACACATTTTTAATTTTATTTGTTTATTCACGAATATGGGAAAAATAACATCCACCCTCGACCTACTGTGGTCGAGGTGAAGGTCTCCTGATATAAATACCAGCGTTGCGACTTCAACGATGCCCTCACATTTCAATTCCGTGAACTGCTTAAAAATTTATAAAATCCCACTTTCACGTTTACTGAACGTACCTAAAATAATGTTTAGAAATTTATTCTAGGCATTCCAGGCCTCGGCATCACGTGCCGTAAATTTTCACAGACTCTTAAAAATCCAATATATTTTAAAAAAATTACATGGAAATTTTGTGTCTTTAAAATTATATTAGTTTATTAATACTCGCTTTGATGTTTTACTCATTTTAAGGGATTCCTACTCAATTCCAACTACATTGTGGGTTTTTTTGTTGATATGATGATATTAAATTTTATCTAGTGTATATAATCACCCATTGATATATTTAAGATGAATTCATATGTCTTAATGATGTTTAATGTTTCAATTCAAGGTTATCCATTTTATTTTATATTGGATATTAGTATTTACAAATAGAAGATACCATTTTTACATATGTTTTTTACTTTGGAAGTTATTTGATTAAATAGTGAAATATAAGTAAATTTTAATACATTACCCATTTTGAATATTTAGTGTCAAGGAATATTGATTCATGAATTAAATATATTATTCAAAATATAATGAATGACTTGGATCTGCACTGATTTGTAGGGATAGTAACTGTATAGTGGTTCAATTCATCGAAATGTAACGTGAGATAAATATGTTTTCCATGTTAAATAACTTTTTCCTATATTTTTAAAATATATTGTGAAATGTATTGATGATATTGGTATCATCTATCACTCACATGATGTCCAATAATTATGAATTTAATTATTTCTATCCATGATATTTTTAGAATATTATTATTTCTAGATGAATTTCATTCATTGTTATATGATAAGAAGGAATGATTCATTGGTTATTTTCATTTCCATATTGATTTTTCATTATTTTGTCATTATATTTATGTTATTTAAATATAATTTCTATGCAGTTATAAAAAATTCCATATTGATTATTCTCATTGAATCTTGATTTCTTATGTTGTACATCAACCTTACAAATTATTTGAGTTCACAATTATTTTGTTTCCTTTCCCAAGTTTATAAATAATATATATATATTAGTGATATTCCAAGGATGAAAATAAATTTATTATATTATGTATTATGTTTTATTTTCAATTCCTAAAATAATATAGGCATCATGTATGTATCAGGTTCTCAAAAACTACTCATTATATAATCCCTTTAGAAATTTACATTTTGTAATTATGATAATGTAATAAAGCTGGTATCAGATATATATTGTTGTGGTTGGAGTAGTTTTAGTTATTTGTAATGGTTGTTTAGTAGAAACATTAGGAATTTTATTTTTTAATATATATATATATATATATAAGGGAACCTAACACTGTGATCAAATTTGGGGATATGTAGAGACTAATAGCCAATCATTTTTTTACAAAGTGAAAAGGTGTTTTTTTCCTAACAATAAATAAATGATCATATATGAAAAGTGGACGTGGATCTGGAACGGATATATATAGAGGGAATAACACTAAAAATGGTTAATTGGGATTGACATGACAACCACCTAGTTAAAAAAATGGTCCTTATTGCACACCCTGTTTGACGCTAATGGGAGAAATCAATTGGGTACTTCACATTTTATTTACCAACAATTATGATGGATTTAAAAATAATGATTATCCTAAAGAAATCATGTTTATATTTATAATATTAACAATTCATAAATATTAAATTTATTTTATGTGTTACAATAAAAATATTATTATATATTATTAAATATAATTCAAACTATTGTGATCTAATATAGAATATTACATTGTTTATAATTAATCTAGAAGGATTAATGGTATCAAAAATCATGGACAATATAGAGGTTTAACTATAAGGGAAGCCAATATAGCTTGTATCGTAATTGTGAAAATTAGGGCAATAATAAGGATGAATAATATCTTTAGGACAATTAACCTTTACTGTGTGAAGGAAAATTTTAAAAAATTAGATGATCATATGTTATATCTCATAATGTGACCTAATCCCCCATCATACTTTTGTACTACTAATAGAATGAAAGCGACCAGTGGATTTTTTCCCTAGTGAAGATATTTATGTCTTTACAAAACTATGAAAAAGGAAAAGGATACACTTAGAGTCTATTTTATAAAAGGTTATACTGATCAATGTATCTCATTGATCATGAATACTACGGAGTAATATAAAATAAAAAAGGTAATTGAATGATCTTTATGAGACGTTCATCGAAAAATACTTCCCTTGTGAAAAAAACTAACATGAAGAGAAATTTAAATATATTAATGAAAACAGATGGATAAAATGTTGTTGACTCTGAGGATGAATTTAACAGTTACCTAGGTATTATATAGATTATATATACAAAAAAAGTGTAAATTTGTAAATATAGTTGAAGGTGTTAAATGAATTATCAAAAGGTAACTCATCTCTCATAATTTTCATCAACTTGTGAAATAGTTTTATGTAAAATAATTCCATAAAAATATTTTTATAGATCTAATACATTAAAGGGGAGTAAAGAGAATAAGATTTCATCATGGAACAAAGAAACATGGGATGCGTCAAAGAAGAAGAATTGACCGTAAAATTTCCACCTTCTTAGAACAATGGAATGAATCATCATGGGAAATTCTTGATGATCATGAGAGTTATTTATATGTTTTGAGATAAGGTAAATCTACCTCATTAAATATAATAGAAGAAAAAATCAATGAATTCAAGTACATATGTTTTAATAAAATAATGAAATATTCATACCAATGTCCCAAGCGTCAAGGGTATCTACCATAGAAGAATCCAATAAAAGAAGTCAAAGAATACAAAATAACTACAATTGATGTTTATATTCCAAATGATGAGGTGGAAGGAACATTATCATAGTAATAAAATTTATATAATGCTTTGTTTTTTTTCTAGATAAGTATTATCATTTATATCTTCCCCGCCTTACCAAAAAAATAAACATTTCCCATTATATTTTATAAATTTTATGTTATTAAGAACATATTAGGTAATCCGATCTTAAATGAAGACATGTCTAAGAATCTCTATTATGACAATTGAGCCTCTAAAAATTTCTGAACATATTATCATACCTAGGGTTTTATTTTTCATGTAATATTTTATAGATTATATTTCCAAATAAGATGATAAATTTATTATATGAATAAGGATATTAATGTTTGCGAGGGAAATGTAGATTTCCAAATCGTTAGATAAGGGCCTTCATCATCAGATTCCTATCATCATCAACCCCATGAACATGCCTTGCAATATATTCCTAGATAATAATAGAAACATATTTTGGGATGGATATGAATATCAAGAAAATAGTATGAAGCAATTTTTTTGGATTAAATTGATGTAATTTTGATGAAATTACCTAGACATACCTAAAAGAGTGATGTTGATTTTTTCATTGATTTTACCCCTAATGAAAGGCCAAAATCAACGAATCCCTATATAATTGTGACTATATAGAATTAGTTAATTTGATGAAATAATAATTGGATTTGGGTAAATATATATTTATTCACCCTGTTCTCTTATCATAGAGAACCCATGATCTCATCATTAATAAAAATGATTTATCCATGAGGTTGTGAATTTATAATATTGAAATAAATTCTTTTATGATAAATAAAATGTATCATACCTCACAAATTGATATCTTATTTGATCAACTTTTTATAGAGTAATATTTTTCGACAATTTTTCATTTTTAATGTTCCAAAAATTATGATTTCGGAAGGAATAATTTTGGAAGAAATATTTATTAATGAGGTATTAATGTTACCATTTTATAGTAAATTTATATGGATTAATTAATGAAACATCCATTTATATGGATATAAAGAAAAAAATATGCAATTAATATATTAATTTTATTATTAACCATTGATGAATTTTTTGGGTATTCTGAAATTCTTTAGGACCATGAGTATGAATTTTGAATCATTTGTAAGAATCTTTGAAGAAAGGAGTTATATTGAGAATTTATTATCTGTGATTTATTGTTATAATAATTTTATTTTAATAAAAATATTATCTCTATGTATGGGATACCAATTCAAACCATAAATATAATAGATGTATGTGAATGAAATAAATCAAAGGCCATCACTAAGGAATGTAGTATCATTATGATTGGTGGATTATTATTAGGGATTCGTTAATAATTATAACCAATAGGATAAACCTTTAATCAATATTACACGTTAAAGGATATTTTTTCATGGAATATAGAATTTGAATAATGATTTCATGAACTAACAAATATATTATTCAAAGACATTATTTTTAGTTAAACATCATTAAATGATGGGTTTATATTATAAATTGATTCAAAAAAGAATATGCATAGTTGTTTCTTAATGGAAATTGAAAAATTTATAGCATATACATCAGGGATGTTGATAAATCATGAAGAACATATATAATACATGATCTTGAGTTTGTGGAAGGAATCCTTAATTTGATGATATGGATACATATTATCTATCTTTGAATGTTTTTAGATATAAATGTTTCCAAAATCATAAATTAAATCATTTCACCCAAAGTGATCAATATGAGAAAATTTTTATGGTCATAGAAACTCATGGATTATTATTTCTCAATAGACTACCATCTAAGGAATGAAAATAATTTACAAGACGAATTTAGTAGGAATTATTCTAGGGTTCATACCAAAATTATGAGTTAAAAGATCATATATTAATATATATGGTTCAGATAGATATAATAATTATTATATTAGGGTTTTCATCAATAATTTTTGAAGTTAATGTGAAATCATAATTATTATCAATGATATAATAATTAGAAATTTAAATATGATATATTTTAAAAGAAAAGTTATTTTGTGAATTATTGAATATTATTATACGCCATTTTTTTGATGAAATAATCATTATCTTTGGAATTATTTTATGTTTTCTATCATCATGTGATAAAAAAAATAGAATTTCTGGTTGTTTATCATAAATAAAATTTCCCTATATTCTCTGGTAATGTATAGATGTATGTGGATTTGAAGGAAATGTTTTTTTGTGGTAATATGAAGTGGGAAATTTCCTGATTATTTGTGAATTTTTTTTATCAAATATGTAAAACATGTAAGATATCATCCAAGAGGTGTTATGAAACCAATACACATTCCATTGAGGAAACCGAATGAAATTATAAATAGAATAGTTAGTAGAATAATAAGGACTCATTATAAGAATGATAAAATATGGTATATTCTTGATATCATAACCAATTCAATCAATTTACTTTATATAAGAGAATATTTACCTATTGAAAGCCTCATAATAATACATATTAATGATTTTTTAGGGATACTTTGAGAAATTATTTAATTTTTTTGATCGTTATAACAATTTTACAAAACAGTTCTATAGTTTCATTAGATGTGTCATGATACTAAGAATAATTTCTTGATCATACTTCGATCATAAAATTTATATAATGTATTAAAGAATTATTAAAACGAAATAATACATGTTGGTTATTTCTCAAATGAATTTAATGATATTTGGGATCATTTCTTACCATTGGTGGAGTTTTCCAGTTATAATTGTTTTGTTCATATATTCAAATGGCCTTATATGAGGCATTATATATAATGATATTTCAATGTCTAACTAGTAGGTGTTAAGTTGTGGATAAGAAATTCATATTCCTAGATATTATTCATGATACTGTAATAACTAGGACCCGTTAATAGCATAGACAGACTTCCATAATATGGTCTTAATGGAATGGCATGATAGGTATCACCAGTTGCCAAAATTAAAATGAAATCCCCTCATTAGAACTCCACCATCTTCCCAAATGGGTTATCTGATAATTAAGTGTGCCCTCAAGCCAATAAAATTTCATTCCAATGTGAATTATCCTCACTCGCACACACCATGGAGTACATAAAAAAAGTTCGAACATCAATATCACTATCCTAAGAGATGCATGATTAAATGCGGGTTATAATCAGGTAGGATTAAAAAATTAATGGTTCATCTAATTAAAATGATTCCTATCAATTACTAACATTATCCTTTATCCTTATTTACTATTACATTTAACCCTCCACCTAGAGTAAAAATTACTTTTTGTGGGCCATTTATATCAATATAGGCAGTTTTATTGCCCTTAATGCTGGGTTTTGTCACCGATAACAAAAGCATAAAATGGGCCCCACTCACAGCATAGACACTTTGAATTGACAAGGTTGTCAGGTCATGGACAACCAGTTACCATTATTACCCCATAGACACATGGTCCCCTCCCTAGGGCCCAACCATTATTCAGAACATGTAAAATTTCAAATAAATGTCCCCATATTATAACACCTATTATTTTTAAGGTTTTCTTTCTCACTCTAAAACACCCTTGGAATCTTCAAGGAAGTTCACCGTTCTTGAACCCTACCTCAGACAAACACACATACCTATGGAATTATAATCATGTAGGCTCTTAAAAATAACAATGGACCATTTTTACATGAGACATATCATTTATTCATTTAATCCTTTGTAATTATATGGTGTAACATATACTAAAAAAAGATAAAATCTATTCAGGCTCACAATAAAACAACTGAATGTAGGAAAATAGGTTTTATCAATAACATGGGGAATGGTTTTTAATTTAAAGGGTTGATCACATATTATTGAATTTATCTCCATAAAATGTTGTTATATTACTTTATTTGAATGTCAAACAGAGCCTTAGGTACATTAGGCCAATGCATGTGGCCATCTCTAATGAAATATAATGAATCATGATTCATCTAAATATTAATAAAATATTCATATTCTTGATATTGGAGAGCAATAATTGAGGAATTAGGTGACTAATCTAGTAATGGTATGTTGTATAAATTAAAAAATTAAGGAATAAACGTTTTGACAAGAGGAAATTATAATGTATAACTAAATTCATCTATTTAGAAGGTAATATCTAGGAAATATTTGGGATAAAAAATTATAGGGGCTAATAATGTAACACTCCAATCAATAAAGTATATTTATATTTTAGTAAATTTAATTTTTTTGTTATATTGTGATGCATGGGTCACCAATTTTTAACAAAATGAGATACTCTTTAATAATATTATTCAAAAATAATTCTTATAAACTAGTAGTTTAATTTTATTGTAATAATATTAAAAACTAAATAAATAAATTTCACTCAATTGTTGATTATAAATAATATACGAATTGTTTGAATAGAAAATAATTTTTTTTACTAAAACATTATTTTTTTATAAAATATGGTTCAGTTTCAATTTTTTTATATTATTTTAAAATAATTATTCCCACTATTTGAAAATTTAGTTTCATAAATAATATTAATTTTTAATATTATATTCTAAAGCAAAAATTTGGGTGTAATTTTTGGGAATTTTCTAAAATGATGAATTTTTTATTAATAGTTTAAAATAAAATTTCTTATTGAAAACATCATTTTCATTTATATAATTTACAATAATTAATTATTTTTTAATTTGATTTCATGTAAAAAAAGATCAATGTTATATCATATAATTCAATAAATATCGTTGGAATATGTATAATTTATAATTTTTATATAAAATCCTTCTAACCATTTTAATAAATTCTCATTCACAACCCCCTTTTTCATTTTTTCCATAAGATAAATTATAAATTAAAATATTTAGAATATTTCAAATAAATTTTAAAAAACAGATTCCATATATTGAATAATATTAATTTATATTATCTAATATATTCATAATAATTTTTCAACATATTTAATTGTGAAAATAGTAAAAATTACTTACTTTGGTAATGGTAAAAATGAATTTTTTATAAGGTTAGCAAAATAGACAATGTTTTCTATATAAACATGCTAACTAAAATATTTTATCTCTCCATATTTAGAAAAAAAAATGCACAAGTTTCTATAATACTCTATTTTGTTCCATTGTGGCGTGCGAAAAATATGGGAACCAATTTTTAAAAAAAAAATTAAAAGAAGGCCGCCCACCTCACTTATAAAAGACCAAAAATACTCCTATCACCATAAAAACATTACACCATTTTTAATCATCTACAAACAAACCATGTAAGTGGTCACAATCCATCATATCATTATAGAATCCATATTTTTTTATTAAAATCTATCACATGAAGTGTTCTCTGTAATCCAGATGATAATAATGGAAGAATATGTAATTTCCTTCATGGTGAACTATTTTTTATTTCACCCTCATCATATTTACATATTTATTAGAACATGGTGATATGATAAATTAAATAAATTCCATATACAAAAATATTTTTCTTTTAAATTCAGGACCTACATCAATCCCCACTTATATGGAATTGGTTACAAAATAATCAATTGTGTGTACAATAGACTACCTCATCAAAGACCATTATCATTTGTTTTTTTTTAATTTCCACATCTCATGGTTCAGTTTTATTATAGATATATAGTATATGTAATATAATTATAAAAAAATATTCTTATTTATTCATTATATCATTTATACCATTTTTATTTCCATTCTATAGGGTATATGATAATGTCAATTGTGTTCACGAAAAACTATCAACTCACGAAGTGATGTGATTAATTTATTACTACTGATTTACATGGAAGGAAATATCGATGATTTCATTGAATATACGTGATATACATTGAATAATTTTTATATAAAAAATTAATTATCATTTTATAAATATAAAATATAATTCTTTGTCTTACAATAATAAATGATAACAGCCCACATGTACTTATGGACTACCGCCATCACAACGAAATATGACTCTATTTTTATCACAACACAACATGGTATATATATATATATATATATGATGTTATGAAAATTCTAGAATTATGAAATATTACTTGTATTCTTATCATAACATAATCCATTTATAAAAAAATATTGATAATTTTTAAATTATAATTGATATGTAAGTATTAAATTTATTTCATTATTATTGTTCTATAGATGATGAAATAATTACCTATTTTATGAATATTCACCTTATGAAGTAATTTTTGACATATAAGTAAAATATAATCAAATCACCTGATGTTAACATAATTGATTATATAAATTAATATAACATGGTAATAAGTAAAAAATGGGATAATAAACAAGAAAATTATTCTAAATTACTAAATTATTATCATATATTTGTTATTTAGGAAGATAATGAATGTACATCATGAGTCAGAATTAATGTAAGGGACATCATCTCAATTTATCTTGATTAAGGTATATTGTAACTTAATGAACCAAATTTATCTTATATTGTGTTCATAAATAACCAGTGACATGTAATATAATGTTTTTTAAAATAATTAACAGTATTTTAAGTGTAAATTTGTATTATTTCAACCAAGGGTGTTTGGAATGAATGTTACCATGTCATAAAGAATTTGATAACAAAAATTATTTTCCTTGCTTTATATTACTCCATCATTTTCTATTCATATAATAGTATCTTCTGAATAATAAATTTTTATTATTATATGATTCCAATATAATTATTCAAGGATAAATAAAATTTTATTAGAATAATAAATTCATTTATTAGTTCTCACATCAATGATACAATCGTCTCAATGGAAATCTTCTCATATCGGATTTCATTGGGACATATTTTATAATATGAAACAATTATAATTTTTATTGTGTATACATTACCGCTACGATTTGTTTAACACGTATACAATTCATTCTTGATAGATAATATGTTATTATATATTTATCCTTGTTATTTTTTGATGAATATGATTATTTATTAAACTATAAACAATTTATATATTACATTTTCCACTTTTTATGTTATTTGATTAATTAGCGAAATATAGATAAATTATAATTCTTTACTTTATAGTAATATTTAATTTTAAGAAATCTATATCCATGAATTAAATTGGTTACATTAAATTTTATGAATTATTTATACCTAAAGTGATATGTGGGGCATAGAATTATATATCCCATTGTTTTATAGTCTACTGTCATGGGATATACCAGTTAGAAAAATTGAATAATTGTTTACCTATATTTTTAAAAACTCATTTGTAAGGTATTCACGATAAACGTATCATGTTCCGTTGAAATGAAATCCATTAATGAATCATTTACTTCATTATTAATTTAGTTATTATTATCCATTATGTTTCCACAATGATATTACAAATAAATGCATTTCATTTGTGGTTTATTGATTATATGGAATGTGTATTTAATTATTTACCTTTCAATGTCAGTTATTACTTATCTTATTATGGAATTAAATTTATTTAAATGGAATTTTTTATTACTTATTTAAAATTACTTTATTAATATTATTATTATTTATTCATGATATATTCCATTATACATAACCCTTACTATTCATTTGAGGTCACTATTTTTTTTCTTTCCACATGTTATGAAGAAGATATATTTAAATGAGTTTTTGAGATTTAAGATTATTTTATATTGTTATAAATTGTTATTTCTTTTCTATTAATTTGTATAATGTGCATCATGTATATATCTAGCTATCTGAAATGCGTAAACATATTAGTCAATCCAGATTTGACAATTTATATCTACCCCAATGTAAAAATGTATACATTGGATTTTTTTCCTTAGGTCAGGTTCATTATAAATTTCGTTAAAATATTATATATTTTTATTTCATACTCTTATACACATATTGAATATATAGTTTTGTGTTTCCATTTTTTTTAATATTAAATTTTTATTAATTTATGATAATAATTAATAAAATATGTCACACTATTAACCTTAACATCTCACTAAACTCTCTAAAAGTAATGAAAAATGATATTATGTGTTAAAAATATTAATATGAAAGATACTATAATTTTTTTATAATAAAAACATACTTATATTTTTTAGTAATATAATAAGTACATTAAGTTCATAAAAAACATCGACAAAAAATTTATTAAATAAAAATGAATGAAATAAATTATTTTAAAAATATTGTGGGCAAAAAATTTATTTTTCAATAATTACTTTCAATAATTTTATAGATTAATATTACAATATATATATATATATATATAAAATATTCTATTTTTTAGTTCCATTGGTATATTATTTTCATTAAATTGAATATAAATAAATAATATCAATATTGTTAATCATGATATATTATATAAAATAATATTTGATAAAATTAATTAAAGTATAAACATATAAACATTGTACAAGAATGATCCATAATAGTTGAAAATTTCATCCATTGACAATTTATGTTATAGTATTTAACAAATTTGTAATATTATAACCCTTTAAAATTGAAATAGTTTTTTCCATGGTAAAGGATAAGAATGGTTAGAGAAGAGTTTAACAAACAAATTATTTATTGAAATGATAAAAAAAATGATGAAATTTCATTGGATGATGATATTTATACCATATATTACTTTTAGTAAAATTTATTTAGTATTTAATTTATTTTCTATAATGACTTAATTATATATAAATAAGTATTTTTATTTCAAAGTTTCTCCATTCCATAACTTATAATTGAACATTACATATCTATTATTATTAAAAAAAATAGATCAATATAGAGCTAATTATTACATCCAATATACATTATAAACATATATACACATGATTTTAGAGGTTGTAAACATCCCAGATAATAATATAAAGCCCATATAATATGGTTTTCAAAAACTACGGAATAAGTTCTAATCATTTTTACCAATTCATTACACTTGTATTTAATATTCACATCATATATTTTTTTTTTCAAATACTAAAATAATAAATCCCATGTCCTCAACGTAAATATATGTTATTATAATTATGTATTATTTTTTAT
This sequence comes from Viscum album, assembly GCA_963277665.1. Taxonomy (NCBI): domain Eukaryota; kingdom Viridiplantae; phylum Streptophyta; class Magnoliopsida; order Santalales; family Viscaceae; genus Viscum; species Viscum album. The sequence goes on along the minus strand of OY728133.1, from coordinate 141,505,743 downwards.
ACCTCTTTTCCATCTAAAAGAAACCAAATAATTTACTTATGCGTACATACGACTTATCATATCCATGAATTGATGATATTCGTTTTTAATATCCTTTTTCTAGGGATTATTATTTTAGTGATTTATATTATTATATAGGATAATTATGATTTAATTATTTTTATTTAATTATAACACAACTACTACATTCTTACGATCAAATCCAATTGAAATCATAAAGTCCATAATGTGTACGTGGAGACCACCACATCCATAAATTTATGTTATTTTTTCCATTAAAATTTAACATGGAAGGAGATAAATATATTTATAAATAATATATAAGATATATATTATATTAAAATTATTTTTTATATATTAATTTTCTTTTTAATTTGTTTCATTCAATCAATTAAAAATGAAAATATCTTTTATTTTTACATACGATGTCTCATCTCTAAGGATGAAGTATTTATTTTTTGTATCAATTTTTTCTAGATGAATAAATATATATATATAAGGAATATAAATATTATTAATATAATAATAAACATTCTACAGATTATGCAACGATGATAAAATTATAAGTACCATAATTTCCGAATATATATTCATAAAAAACAAACAGTTAACACCCTATTACGACTGTATTGATAAAGAATTATTATTAGATGTGTGCTGAAATTCTATAATTGGTCCATATATGAGATTATAAATATATTAATGATTCATTTATATAATTATAAAATTTTTAAATTTATTATACATGGTGTTAAATATCATTTAAATAAAGTTAAATTTATGGTATGGGATTGGAGTCACAATATCATTATTTATCATGATTACATAAAGATAACTTATTAATGATGTAATTTTAAGATCTATCTATAAATAAAATTGTGATCATTATTCTAATATGATTATTTATATTGATAAAAATTTTCCCTTCCTAGTTTTCTCTCTTTACTAACTCATTAGGTTATATATCAGGTTTTTAAGTAAAACTGCATTTATTTCATTCTTTTGTCAAAAATCATTATTCTTCAATGTAAAATTTTATAAATTTGTTTTAAATAATTTATTAAAATTTAATTATGTTTTTATAAAAAATATAATAATTATTATTTAGTTTTTGAAAATTTATAAAAAGGACACTTCAATTCATTTTCCCAACTTCTTACCCTTAATATTTTACTGAATGTATGAAAGGAATATTAATTTTAACTATAATAACAAGAATGTAATTTCTCAACATCATGACTGATTCATTATTTGTAAATTACATAGAAATTTTCCATTTTTTAATTCAATGAAATGGTTTTATCAATATTATGGTTTTTTGTAGAATTTTATATGTGATTTAAATATGATAATTTTAATCCAAATATATTATATTGATATTTTGAATGAAACTTTTCATCTATGATATGATCCATTAATGATAATATCATTATTCATTATATATAATATTTTTATAGAATTTTATATGTGATTTATATCATATAATGATACTATCATTATTCATTATATATAATATTTTTGTTTATCATGATGAAATACATGTGAACCCCATTTACACTTACATCAGTTACAATATGATTCGTGTTTCTTATTATATTGTTCGACAGATCTATTTAGAGTTATGAATATGTGATTTCTAGGCCAAGAATTATATATTACTACAGTTAATTGGTAAAATTTTAATGTTCAATTAGCAGAATGGATACATGGGAGGTCATCCAATTGCGAAAATTGGAGGGTATGTTGGATGATATCACATGCCTCTAAAAAGAAATTAAATTAGAGGTTGTCTTATGAATGACATTAGGATATAGTTGGTTTTGAAAATCCTAAAATATTATGAATGTTTTGGTGGGAATAATTTAGAAATTATTTCATTGATTATGATTATGAATCAACTTATTCCTCTCAATATTTCAATGATCATACACTAATTTTATATCTTCATAGATAATATTGATCAATTTCTTTTTCTATTATTTTTTAAGAACAATTATGATATATTCCATTATAAAATATTAAGATATATGATATTATGGGTGGGAATTTTCATGTGTTATTATCATGTTTACAATCTCTTATTCTAATGTTATACTTGATTTATCAATTAAATACACCTTTTTTAATATTACTGACCATCTGAGCTGACCAATGTTTGTGATTCCTTTACAAAAGATATGATGTAATTAATTAATAATTAAATTACTAAGAAGTGTTATAATTATATAAATATTATATAAAGATTATATATATATTATGAACTAGTTATTTACATGTTCATGTTTCCATAGATAAGAAAACAATACAGTTTTGTTTTGAATGTCAACATTTAGTGATTCATATTTATCTATAAACATATAATATCATTATAAAAAAAGTTTATATTTATATGAATTCCTCCCATATTAATGTTTCAAATGTTTACTCACATAAAATTATATATTTAATCAATTAATAAAATATTTTGAAAAACAAAAATTAATCATCGAAAAAAATAAGTAAATTAATTAATTATCCTCAGATTACTAATAACATTTTTAAGGTAATAAAGTTGAGACATATGTTTTCATGAGAACCCATATATGTTAGATATAAAAAAATCAATTAATAATAAGAGAAAAAATTACCTACAAATCGATGAAATGAAAAGATTAAAATATCATGGTCAATATTATCACTGAGACTATGAGAAATGGTATGTAATAATTCTTATTTAACATAAAATATCATATAAATGAATTTATATTTACCCCCACTCAAATATATGTGATTTAGTATAAATATGTTGATAGGTTTAGAAATTTGTTTCTATATATTCCTCCTTATATTTTTACATATGTTGTGATTGCCAATAAAATTATAGTTCCAATCCAACATTTAAAATAAATTAATATCATCATATATATAATAACTCCAAACATGATCCTAGTGTATCACCATATACAAGGTTAACATACCAATGGAATGACACATTAAGTTACTCCTCTTGTTACATTATATAATAATTTAATTTTTCTAATGACTTATATATTAATAAATATATCCATAAATTTCCTTAAAAATAAAAAACATTCCTACGTTTTTTTGTTAATTATTCTATCATTGATAATACGCTGTCATACAACCCATGGTGAAACAAATACTTCCAATATTAATGGAAGTCCATGAAATTTAATCTATCATAATAATTCAACACATCTATATATCCAATAACTTATAGTTTCACAAAAACTTGAAAATGTATTATATGAAATTTATTTACTTCTCCCACATTGAATATATATTTACATGATAGAGTCATATGGTAATTAATTAGGGTCATTAATATTATTGGTTTCTATTATTTAAGAATCCAATTCCATTAATATAGTATACATTTCTTTTTTTAAATACATTATTAAATGACGTTAATTTCAAAAATAGTGGTCTCATTGATAGAATTGAAACTATTCCTAGGGAAGTAGTTATTTGATGATGATATTTCAGATAAATGATTGTTATAGGATAGAATAAAAAGCATTTTGGGGGGAAAATCAGTTGTTGTCCTAAAGCATGAACTCTATAATTATCATAACATGTGGTACGACATAACACAAAAAGTGGAAGGGTGGGGAATTTCAGTGATTTTTAATTTCTCTTCACATAAGATCATGTTGATGTAATCATTATGTTTAAAAATAAACATGGTTTAAATCACACCATTTCCATAAAATCTATTTAAAATAGCTATATATAGTTATTTAAAATCTGAATTTTTTAGTTGGTTATCCCACTCCAAGATATATCTAAAAAGAACATATCTATGATGTGTAGATATGCCTAATAGAAACATTGAAAATTGGAATTAATTAATATATTTATTATCTGAGTATTACTCATCAGTGATGCAATTCCTCAACATATATATCACTCATGACCATTTAGATAAGTGTCATAAATACCTTATTTCAAAATATTTTTCATAACTCCAATGATTTAAATTAATGGTATAAACCATAATAATAGTGGGGTTTCTCCATGATGTTGTTATCTCCCTCATAGTGATCAAATTTTAATATTATAACTCAATAAATACATCCGTAATCATCATGGTGATTTATTCCTTCTAGAAACAATTATTCTGTTCAAAATAGTAAATGAAACCCATATCATACTACTATATCATTTATCTTATTTTGTAATCCATGTTAATATTTTTCATTATAATATAATGTAAATTTATCCAATATATATTCTCATTATTTCAATTTATCAATTTATTAATTTCTGAAATTTATATTACAATATTATAAAATGGACTTATTTGAACTTATTCTATATAAACTCATCCCCTAGAACATGTTCATGTAGATCATTACCATTATGAAAGGTTTATTATTGTAATTTTTTTATAACAAATAAATTGATAAAAGGATTATAAATCATTAAATATACATGTAAACTCTATATTTTTGAACTCCAAGATGTTTTACCCACACGAATCTACAATATTTTCTCTATATCAGAGCATCCATGTTGTGGAAATAGAATTGTGATCAATAAAAAGAAATTTATTAAAATATTTTTAACAAACAAATTACATGAAGAAAAATAGAAATATTATGTCCTAAAATAAATTGGAGATTAGATACATTATATAACAACATATAAATAAAAAATAATTATTTTTTAATAATTAAATGTTAATACTATATCCCCATATTTTATTTTTACTATTGATGATAAACTGATGATTTATATAAAAAGGAGGGATTAGTAAATCCAAGGAAAAAACACATGGTGATGTAATATAACATATTATACAAGTGGTATATATATTATTATAAAGTAATATAAACACACAATATTATTTTATATAATTGAAAATACTATCGGATCATGTGATAATAATTATGTTAAAAATCATAAAAATGATATTATAATCATAATATAATACAAACATCAATGAAAAAAATACATCGTTTTATATTATCATTTACCTTTAAATATTAATGTTATATGAGAAGAATAAATATTTACATAATTATTTAGAGATGTATAATTCTTGGAAAACCATTACATCATTAAATATAAATGAATATGTGTTACACCCTAATAATTCTAAATAATTTTTAATAATTGGGAAACTCAATAAAAAGGGAATTTGAAAAAAATATTATATAAAAACATAATCATAAGATATATTAAAATTATTCCAAAGATAATAAGAAGATATATTTTTCTGGATCATTACATTTTAAAATGGATGAATATTTCAACAAAAAGGATTGAAATATGAAATTTTCATTAAAATGTGTGGGGATACATCTATTGAATTTAACATAAAAAACAATGTTTTAAATGATGATTATGGATCTGTTGAGGAATATAATCACATGAGGAATTTATTTTATCCAAAAAAAAATTATTTCCCAAAATCATTATTAATGTTGTAATCATATAATGTAATAATGTCTAAAATATTTACATATGGATAGTCATAATTAATATTAATGTTCTCAACAAAAAGGGCTATTTTAATTATATTATAATATGAGAACTTGAAAAACATATATAACTTAGATAATGAAATTATAAATGACATATGTATGTATGTATATTAAAAGTACAAAAAAAGTAGTAATATTTACATTACAATATTATATAGAATGTATAATGTACATATACAAATCTAATCCAAAAATAATAGATTTTATTTCAGTGGTTCGCTAACCATAAGTTGATAGTCACATGGATTTTATGTGTAACCCCCTTAAATTTTTTTATGTATTCCTTCGATAAATGGATATTAAAGCTATATGGTATTTTGTGTGTGGAAAAAGACTTTATGAGAGGACAGAATGTGTTGGGGAAGAATATTGGAATAGTTTAGTTGAATTATGTATCTTATAGTGTAAGATAATTTGATGTGGTGAATTTTTGATTAATACAAATTATAATAATTGAATCATGTCGTTGGTTGGATAATCCATTTATTTTTTTTAATTCATAATAAATTATTGGTTATTATTTTATAAATAAATAGTATTGTATAGTTTTTAGAATAAAATGAAATAAAAATTAATATATGGACATAATATTTTTAAACATCTTCATATAACTATGATTTTGGAGTTTTCATCAAATGTAATACTTAATGAGAATATCAATACCCAAAAATAAAAGTCCCTTTTTATAGTGAGATAACCAATTTATAGACACCTATATTTTGAATAATAAGAGGCATAATCAGGGTTTTTTATAAGATTCAAAACCAATTATCACAATACATTTTATATGATGTCACAATACTAGAACCCGCCTATCATTCAATAAAATTAACAAGATGAGAAATTATTTTGATTTTGAAAATAATTAATTGATGATTAAAATAAAAAATTTATTAAAAAATGATTTAACAATGAAAACAAAATTGTAATTAAGAATATCTATGAAGAAGATGAAGATTAATGATGTTGTATCTTACGAAAATCAATTAGTACCATAGAAGAATCTCAATTTTATAATTTCCTTCATGATCTAAAAAATTTAATACAAAATAATTGTATATATTTTAAACTAATTTATGAATCATTGTTCATTATTTAAAATGTAATAAACATTTTTATGTAAAATTTTAATGTTCCAACATGATCAAATTCCAATAGTTTAATCCAACATCATTAATTCAATGATCACATATTGTCGTCTAAATATCCAATCATAGTATTCCAAGGGTTATGTTTATCATAATAGAATACTACTGTTTAGCTATCATTTAAATTATCTCAATAATTATTATAGAATTATCAAAATATATTATCCTGGAAAAAAATATCGCTTAAACTCGTTCAACAGGATGGTAAATGAAAATATATATAGTTTAATTTATAAAATGTATAAAATAATTTGAATAATATTTCATTTTATTGAATCAATAATGCATCACTGATGCATTGCATTGAAATATGAATAATTAACGTGGGTGTGTATAAATAATTCCTAAAAAAATATTTAATCTAAATCTTAATTATATATTTATTAAAATATAAATATTTAATAAAATAACAATTAAAATAGTTTCTATAGAATTTTGTATATTAAAAATATTACAAGGACTATATTTTTATCAATATATAAATTATGGAATATTTCAAATTAGTGGGAGTACATATATATTTTATTTGATAAAATTAGAATATTTATATACTTATAGAATAAACTGGGGATTGAAAACCACTGCTATTCTGATACCAAATAGTTAGAACTAAGAATATGTTAGTATAAGTATATTATATGTATCAACCCATGTACTTATCAACTAATTTGGATTTAATGTAGAATTAAATAGTAAAATTCATTATAAATATATAATGAAATATGTGATATTTAAAGAAGTTAATAAATATAAATAAATAGAATTATATGTACACCAATGAGAATATTAATTAAATTATGTATCTTTTAAAATATGACTAATTTAGATCATTAAATTCATAAATAATTTTTTTGAAATTGATAAATTATGTGTTTCTATTTTTGGGACACATAAATTTATATTAATAATATAATAATTAATAGAATGATTTAAATGAAAATCAACCTTAATAAATTATTATTTTATTTTTTAATTATTATATGTTAATTTTATGAGACAGTAAATAAATTTTCAATGTGTTATAAATTCAGTTACAATTTTAAAATCAATATTTTTTGTATACATGTTGTAATTAATTAAAAATTATTTTTCTCATATTTATTAAAATATTTTCATAACATGGATTTAATTTTTAAATTATATACATCAAAAATTGACTATTGATAAATTTTTTGTTTTTTTAATTGCTGATTTTTTTGTTGAATAGTGAAATACAGTAATTTATTATATAAACTAAATATTTGAATTATCAATTCCTAGAAGATATATGGATGATGTAAGCCGATAATAATCTAATGAAAAAAATAACAAAAAAACACCCCTCAACTCTATAAATACTACCCCTAAACACCTATTCTCTTAACACCTCAATGCAATGTCGGTTGATTAATTTCATCATATTTCCAATAAAAAGAATATTAAATATGTAAAATACATAATTTTCACAACAAAATGAAAAAATTGCAAATAGGAGGTTCTCAATGAGAAGAAACGAAGAGGTAAAATCCTATTTCATCTTATTTTATTTAATTTTCAGTTTGATTTTTTTTATTAATCTCTCTTTAGATCCCCTTATATAATTGAATTTATAACTCTATCATCTATAATATATATTAATTTTATTGTTTTAATGTAATATCCATAAAAAATATCCTATTATCCTATTATTCTAATCGAATGAAAACATTATCTGTGATGCCACGATTTACTGTCATCATAGATGATGTGATTTCATTATCCTTTATCGCCTTCTAGGATGTCAAAAAAAATTATTACTAAATAATATATTAGTATAAAGAATATAAGTTATATAATTAAATATAACCAATATATAAAGATTAAATAAAATAAAAAGATATAATTTAATTTTGTTCATAAACACCACCAAAATATAGAAAATCATTTTTCATCAATGGTTAATCTAAAGAAAAATCCTCCAATAAAAAATGATATATCATGTCATTAAAAATTATGGAAACATATTAATAACATTTCTGTCCAATTTTATTGTTTTTCATCATTTTGAAAATATAATCCATAATGAACCAACAATAGAAACCATGAAAAAAACTCACCAAAAATAATGAAAATATAAAAAATGTTATTAAGAAATGAGAAGAATGATGTTCTAATAAGATCATATATGTTATTATAAATATGAATATGGTACTTTAATATGATAAAAACATTCTTTAAACAACAATAAATGTGTTTTGAATGTGTTTTAAGTAAAATGAACCCGAGGTAAAAGTCTTTTTGTTAAAAATTATCTTTTGAATTTTAGATTTTAACAAAATTCAAAATTATTTTTCTTCGATGTTAGTATTTTGGTTTTATAGTAAGGTTATGGATCATGGTCATTGATTATGATGAATTGTGGGACTGATATCTTGGTCCAATTCATTGGTTATGTTTATGTTGGTTTTTGAACATAATGATTATACACGTGTTACAATAATAAGGGGTACATTGTACGGTAGCTACGAGGTTCAAAAATTATATGGTAGCAATGATGATTACAATATTAATTGTGAAATTAAATTATATATCTATATGTATTTATTTATGTTTTGTATGTTTTTTGTAAATTTATTGTTTTTAATAGTTGTGTATATTATAATTAATGTCTGCAGATTTCCCTTTATGAAAATGATTTCATATGTTTATAAGAAATCATAGACCAATATGTTCATTTATATTATGTCCCTTGCAGATATTATTGTTCTCATTCAATATTATTAAATGAACAATTTCAATCTTTTAGGGATGATTTTTGGTAAATAATATTTTAATATTAATGTTGTGAATAATTTTCATTAAAAGATTTCTTGGATTATTAAATACATTTATATAAAAGAAGAAATGGATATTAATTTAATATTAACCACATTATATTCAAGTGGGTTGATATGTATGAATTATATCCTAATTCACTAAAAATATCAATTTAAAATATCAATAGGAATGTAGGAAAGTTAATTATTAAAAAAATTAGTTTATTATGTAATGATTAAGATGTAGTCATTATAGTTTGGTTCAGAGCATTGTTTAGATAAATTTAGGGGTAAATTTGATGTTATTAGAACACCATGAATGAGTTTTACCTTTTTTATATTTGAAATTGATAAAAAATTTAAGTTTTGTGATATTTTATCATCTAATATATGTCACTTTAGAATGGTTTTCTGTAGATGAAATGAGGAAGATAAAATGAGAAAGCACCAAGAGATTTATATGTTTATAAATGAGAAAAGCGAAATATTTTGAATAGGAACTGATCATTCATTGATCATAATATATTAGTTGAAATATTCCATAAATAGGAGTTGAATCCCTGAATTTGAATATCCAAATCTATCACATATGAGCATGATGATAGTAGAACATTTTACAAGTAAAAAAAATCCTTCTTTAATTGGATCTTCAAACCTTGAGGCAATTGAGTGTATGATTAAATACCATGAATATATATTTGATGTCATGGGGTGTTCAGATAATAACAATGTATGTATTTATATTTATCATTCTGAAGTTTATGTTTACTAGTGGTGGTTAATGGTCATGAATATCATGGTTAATGATGAGAATGATGCATTTGAATTTTATGAGATTAAAAATATATTTCTTGAACGTTTTTTTGATGGTGATTTGACATTAGATCAGAAATAATATTTTTGAATTGAAATAAAAAGTTTAATATTCAATTTATATTGTTCATGAGTACTTAAACATATTTAGAAGCAATTATCTATATATTATTCGAGATCTTGATGGTAAAATCAATTAGTTTTAGTAATGATTGATACTAAGATACCAAAGGTGTAACGCCCCGACCCCAGCTACCCAGAGTCGGTGCATTACTTCGTAACATTGGCATGATCACAAAAGATCAAGTCTCGAAAGACCGATTAGTTTAGTAGCCTTGGAAACACTAGATACATTCGTAAACGTTACATTACATCATAAAGTGAAAAACTACAATAACAAAGTCTCCATAGTCCACCCTCATATCCTCTTCTCACAATCCCTGCAGGTCATTCATAAAAAATAATTCTTCACATCATGGAAAATATTAAAACATTGAAAGGGGTGAGCTCAGATGCTCAGTAAGGATAACAATATTGCGGAAGCTTTTATAAGAAAACATAAGCATTTAAGGCAATGTATAACTAAAACAAAATCCTTATTGAACTTGAACTTCAGCATAATATGGAAAAAGTAAAATAAAATAATTCCATTACTTACTCACATAGATATTCTACTAGACGAATAATCACATGCAATAACAATAACCACTTTCATAATGAGGGAATGTATAATGCTGGACATTCTGAAACATTTTTTCAAGGCCTCGACCAAGACGTCTAAAATGATTAAGGCCTCAGCCAAAACCATAAATCAAATTGGGAAAGGGCCTCGGCCAATTCCACGTCTAATTGTCTCATGAGACCTACCGATGCAACGAGGAGCTATAGCGGGCTCCACCCGTCACTTATTAAGTCCAATACATTCCTCATATGAATAGGTTTAATCATATCATAAACCATAACATAATCATATCACATAAAACATGCATAAAGGAAACATAACATTTCCACATTTCAATCACAAGATATCAATACAACACATTGATATAATAAAAACGCTTTCAAAACCATTTTCAATACCAAAATAAAAGAAAGTTAAAACTTTGTATTTATTTTTCATTAAAATCAATGATGGCTTGTAGAGGAAGCCGAAACTCAAATAACGGTCACGGCGGCAGAGAAGTCGTTGTCGCCGCATAAGTACGGAAAGAAAAACATTCCCTCTTGTTGTTTAGCAAAACGCTTCGTATAAAAAAGATTCCTCTTGAATAAACGTAAAAGCCAAAGGGGTTTATACACCGTATAAAAGAAAGTTGTGTATAAAAACAAATATACCTTAATGAAAGGAGATTGAGACGAAGTCCTTAAAAAGATAATTTTTAAAATAAAATATATCTGTTATGTGTATTCACTATAGGTACACATAAATAAAGTAAAAATACAAAATAGGACATAATAACATCATGACATAATTTGAAAGTAGGAGAATAACCCAAAGAATGGAAGTTGGGTTAAGAAGTTCCCTTACCTTGTGTCTAACATGACTCAACCGTTATTTAACCTCCTGAATAATAAACTAGAGTTAATATCTACCTTATTAAGAACCATTTTCAATTTCATTATCCTTTTTATATCACTTATTACAATGATATGAACATTATGTAATTATTTAAGTTAATAACGGTCGTTTTGTCTATCTTTGGTACTTGAGTCAACAATAAACATCTTATAATTAAAAGTTGTTTATGTGGTAGAATATCCATTATCTACAGAATTATATTCATGATTTAGATGTCATATATGTCATATATATCCAGTATATACATTCATTTATAATATTATGTAACATTTAGAGGTAAGAAATGAAATGCACCGTTCATGGAGACGGTAAGCCGTACGTACGCATGAACGCTACTTTCATTTATATTTCATATTTAATGGAATGAAATCATAATTATATAAAGGTATAATATAGTTCCAGTATAATATCATATATAATATCATTTACTCCATCCTTTATACATCCCACATATGGCATTAACGATTCACATCACTTTGAGGGGGCGGTAGTCCGCACTTCCTAAAATGAAATTATCGCGTTTTACCCATAATGGAAATCATAAAGTATTCCATAAATGAGAAATACAGAAGCATAAGTAAAACATAAACATATTATATATCATATATAAAAATAGTGACATCTTAATGGCCACCTTTTAAGGTGTTATATGAGTGTTGAACAATCTTCGTTTCGTGAGGCAGAAATTCGCCATCCACAGAAACCGTATGTTCATTAACCATTAGATGTAGGTGTGTGTTAGTGTAGCTCGAATCCTTCTTATAACAACATACTAGTATATTGAGTATACTGGTGTTGTTACAAAAGAAATTAATAAAAAGAGTATAGGGGGTTGGAGAAGAAAAATAAACCAAAACAACATTAGAGAAGACATTACCTCAAAATTGGGTAACTCTTTTTGATTTGAGCCAAAGGCTTCCTTGGGAAGAGTTCTGCCCAAAGTGAGGCTTCTAGGAGTAATAGAGGGATGTTGGGAGAGTATTTGGGCAGAGGTTGGCCGAGCAAAATGGCTTGAAGGTGTGAATAAGGTGGGAGAGGTGGGGGCCTTTTATAAGTGGAGAGGAGGGGCTCTTTTGGAAAGATTGAAATGTTACATTATTACACAATGCTTTTCGGATTCTAAAGGTCCCACACTTATATAATTCTAGGATAAGGTGATAAGGGTTCGAAATCTCCTCATACAATTGGCTTTGGACAAGTGTAAGCCTTGTATTTTGCATTATCTTCCCATTTTATTTATATCGTTAAATAATGAGGTCATCGCTGCATCATCATGATGTCATAAATAATTTAATTTATTTAATGTCTAAAAATTATAAAAAAAATATTATGATGTATGAAATCTTTTTATCTTTCTAATTAATATTTATAATCAAAATTTGGACTTGTGTAACCCCACTTAAAAACTATTTTAGTAAAACAACTCATGTTTGTGTCAATTTAATTTTAACATTAAATAAATATATATTAATGTCATTTTCCAACTAAAGTGGCTCCATGGGGTCCCCAAGTTGACCCATGGGTTGTCTTGGTCGGCCATGACTCATCCAATAGGAGTAGGACAAGTGTCATGCTCATCTCATATTATTATAACATTATTTGCACCTTAAACTACACTAATTACCTCTAATCGCGATTAAGAACTTAAAAGTTACTATTCACCAAAAAATTATTTTAATCTCATTGAACCACATTTTACTTCTTAATGACAACCATGTATGTCGGATTTTTGAAAATCAAATCACAGAAGTTGTAATATTTCATTTAAACGAAAAATCAGTTATTTAACTACCACTTAGTGGTTTCACTATTCATCAAAAATTGAAGTTTTTTAGAACAATGCCAAAATTTCACCCTAAGCTATAATTGATATTCCGAATTCAAAAATGTTGTATATTTTAAAAAATTCCAATCATATAAGTTGCATTAATTAATTTTATAATTAATTCCCGATGTCACAACAAATAGCGTGTTTTTAAGAAACAATTTATATCAAAAGATTGACAATTGTTTATGTCCAATTTTAATGTTAAATTAATTCTAATGACCACCATTGGATAAAATAGTAAAAATATATTCTAATTATACTTTAAAACCACTAAATAGTATAATTTATCACTATAAATTATTTTGATTACAAAAGTTGTTTTTAAGTATTTTTCACAATTCATAAAAAATTAGAAGTTCTCAGAAAAATACCAAAAATTCAACATAGGATAATTTCGATATTAAGAATACAAAAATGAAGTCCATTTTGAAATATAAAATTTCTATAATTTTAAAAAGTGGTTATTACTATTCATAACGGCTACTTTGATTAGTCGCGGTGTTTTAGAACACGAAGTTGCGTACAATGCAAGCTATTGCATTATTGAAAGAGAGGCGTATCGTGGAAGATCGGGGTGTCACATTCTCCCCTCCTTCAATAAATTGCGTCCTCGCAATTTGAAATTTTTCTTGTAAAATAAAAGGTTGAAAATAGAAAATACCTTTGAGGAAAACCCACATCGGAAATAAGATTAATAAAATTTAGCCTTAATAAGAGGGAAAGGGAAATGAAAAAGTCACCACCCAATTATGATCTCGATTAGGAGAACATTGGTGGCAATTAGAGACATATAATTGGAGGAAAAACGTAAATATTTGTAGGGAGCGATTGGGGTCATCAATCACAATCAACTGTCAAATTGAGGGCCTCAAAGCCTTCAATCTATGTTGATTTAAAATATCATCAGTTCAACAAGACATAAGGTATTAGGATAACACATTTTTTTTAATATCCCTTTACTAAAGTTTAAGAATTAATTTATTCATTGAATAAGAGATAGGTATATATATATTTATTCTTGACAATCAGAGTTTCAACCTTCAACTCATCTTTCACTCAAAAAGATAATAGAACTCAAAAATATTATACTTATCCTAATTGTATAAGGTTCAAAATGTTAACACATACCATTTAGATTAGTAAAATTATTTTGTAATAACCAGGGACTTCCTGTAGGCTAGTGGTAGGAAATAAAGGCCTGTCACACTATGATTGTGGGTTCGATTCCTGCAGCTTTGTCCGACGCGACGGGTTATGCCCCACCATGCAGGTTGTCCTTTTTCCTAAAACTATAGTATTATAATATTCCAAAAATAATCTTCAGAAATGCTTTAACCTTAAACAATACTATCCATGGTTCAACTTAATCCATTCCAACCTTAATAGTTATCCAAAATACCTCCGTCCAGACTTTCTCTAAAGGGTCGTTAAATTCCAAAATCAATTGTAACCTCAGATTCCCCAAACAAAGTAAAGTTTCTCTTATTGTCATATACTAAAAATATGATTACCTTCATCATATTAAATCCTTAATGAAAACAACATGTACTGCAGTACAATCCTTATATATCACAGTATTCTTATAACCATAATCTAGTTCTTGAGTCCAAAAACACAAATACAATAATTATTCCGCTTGAATTGTAGTCACAGCATAAGATTGGCCTTGATCTCTTGTCCTTTTCTGAGGTAAGATTCCTTGATTCTTAGGACATTCATTTGCATAATGACCCATTTTTCTACAATTGTAGCATTCAACTTTGACAGCCTCTTTCTTTCCCTTGCAATCACGAGCCTGGTGACCCTTTTCTCCACATTTATGACAAACTCCCATTCCTTTTAGGCACGTACCAGGGTGATTCTTCCCACAATTTTCACATAATGGAAAATCCTTCATTCCCTTTTCCCCTTTATCTGTCTCTTGTTCCACCGTTCTCTTCTTCTCTTGCTTTACTTTGTTGTCATAAGACTTAGAGAATTCATTTTCTGTCTTGATAGCACACGAGACAATATCTTCGTATGATGAGAAGGATTGTGATACTAAATCTCGATGGAGAAATGGTTTTAACCCATCAAAGAAACGATCAATCTTACTTCTTGGGTTACATATATAATCGGAAGCTTGCCTCGCTAACCTTGTAAAGTTAGCCTCATACATTGCGACATTCTCATCCTCCTTCTGCCTCAGACTCAGAAATTGCCTTTCCATATCTGCTCGATGGTCATGAGGAAAGTATTTTTCTAAGAAAAGCTCTTTAAACTCACTCCATTCCATATTCAATACGTCATCATCTTCCTTTGTGTTTTTAATTAGCGACCACCACTGATCGACATCTCCAGTGAGGCGGTAAACTGCCATGACAACCTTCTCCCTTTCACTACTCCCCAAGGCATGAAATATTTTCTCTAAGGAATTTATCCATTGCTAAGCTAATATAGGATTTGAACTCCCATTGAAGGTTAGTGGTTGTTGCCTCATGAATCGATATAACATTGATCCTCCACGCTGTGGATCAGGGTGCTCCATACGGGTAAGGTTATTATTCATAACCTGAGTAAGTTGTCCCAGTATGGTGATTAGCTGATCGGCACCAGTTGCATCACCAGCCCCACTATAATTATCTTGAGCAGGAGGGAAATCCCTACATGGAGTGCGTGCATTGATACAGTTTCCATTTCTTCCACTAGGCGCCATTTCTAAACAATTGCGTAAACTAGATCTGTTTATGAATCAAAATACATAATCCCATACTTATAAAACACTTAAAAAAAATTGAACTATTTATGGATATAATCCATAATCATAAAAATGTTTTCTTTGAGGAAGTATATACTCATAAACCCTTCATAATTATTTGTAAAGAAAATGAGAGTTATCCTAAGCATATCCCCTGGGAGTGTCGTAACCAAGAGTGCAGCAAGGCCCGTTGTCGTGCACCAGTTCCCGTTCGAGTCTAGCTCAAAGCGGTGTTTTCGGGTTTTACCCCTAGGTACATCTGTGCCAGAGCCGCCTCTACCTGATCGTATCCAGACATGGATGTATTGCTCAGAAAACTCATAACATCTCTATAATACCTAAATTCTAGGAAGTTCTTCTATAATAATCCTCAAATTCTATCTTCGGGCTATGTGCTCTAATAAGAGTTTATCTAAATCTAGCTTCCAAGGTTAGTACTAAACTACCTCTGATACCAACTGTAACACCCCGACCCCAGCTACCCAGAGTCGGTGCATTACTTCGTAACATTGGCATGATCACAAAAGATCAAGTCTCGAAAGACCGATTAGTTTAGTAGCCTTGGAAACACTAGATACATTCGTAAACGTTACATTACATCATAAAGTGAAAAACTACAATAACAAAGTCTCCATAGTACACCCTCATATCCTCTTCTCACAATCCCTGCAGGTCATTCAAAAAATACTTCTTCACATCCTGGAAAATATTAAAACATTGAAAGGGGTGAGCTCAGATTCTCAGTAAGGATAACAATATTACGGAAGCTTTTATAAGAAAACATAAGCATTTAAGGCAATGTATAACTAAAACAAAAGCCTTATTGAACTTGAACTTCAGCATAATATGGAAAAAGTAAAATAAAATAATGCCATTACTTACTCACATGGATATTCTACTAGACGAATAATCACATGCAATAACAATAACCACTTTCATAATGAGGGAATGTATAATGCCGGACATTCTGAAACATTTTGTCAAGGCCTCGGCCAAGACGTCTAAAATGATTAAGGCCTCGGCCAAAACCATAAATCAAATTGGGAAAGGGCCTCTGCCAATTCCACGTCTAGTTGTCTCATGAGACCTACCGATGCATCGAGGAGCTATAGCGGGCTCCACCCGTCACTTATTAAGTCCAATACATTCCTCATATGAATAGGTTTAAACATATCATAAACCATAACATAATCATATCACATAAAACATGCATAAAGGAAACATAAAATTTCCACATTTCAATCACAAGATATCAATACAACACATTTATATAATAAAAACGCTTTCAAAACCATTTTCAATACCAAAATAAAAGAAAGTTAAAACTTTGTATTTATTTTTCATTAAAAAAATGATGGCTTGTAGAGGAAGCCGAATTTCAAATAATGGTCACGGTGGCAGAGAAGTCGTTGTCACTGCATAAGTATGGAAATAAAAACATTCCCTCTTGTTGTTTAGCAAAAAGCTTCGTATAAAAAAGATTCCTCTTGAATAAACGTAAAAGTCAAAGGGGTTTATACACCGTATAAAAGAAAGTTGTGTATAAAACCAAATATACCTTAATGAAAGGAGATTGAGACGAAGTCCTTAAAAATATAATTTTTAAAATAAAATAGATCTATTATGTGTATTAACTATAGGTACACATAAATAAAGTAAAAATAAAAAATAGGACATAATAACATCATGACATAATTTGAAAGTAGGAGATTAACCCAAAGAATGGAAGTTGGGTTAAGAAGTTCCCTTACCTTGTGTCTGACTTGACTCAACCGTTCTTTAACCTCCTGAATAATAAACTAGAGTTAATATCTACCTTATTAAGAACCATTTTCAATTTCATTATCCTTTTTATATCACTTATTACAATTATATGAACATTATGTAATTATTTAAGTTAATAACAGTAGTTTTTCGATCTTTGGTACTTGAGTCAACAATAAACTTCTTATAATTACAAGTTGTTTATGTGGTAGAATATCCATTATCTCCAGAATTATATTCATGATTTAGATGTCATATATGTCATATATATCCAGTATATACATTCATTTATAATATTACGTAACATTTAGAGGTAAGAAATGAAATGCACCGTTCATGGAGACGGTAAGCCATACGTACGCATGAACGCTACTTTCATTTCGATTTCATATTTAATGGAATGAAATCTTAATTATATAAAGGTATAATATAGTTCCATTATAATATCATATATAATATCATTTACTCCATCCTTTATACATCCCACATATGGCATTAACGATTCACATCACTTTGAGGGGGCGGTAGTCCGCACTTCCTAAAATGAAATTATCGCGTTTTACCCATAATGGAAATCATAAAGTATGCCATAAATGAGAAATAAAGAAGCATAATTAAAACATAAACATATTATATATCATATATAAAAATAGTTACATCTTAATGTCCACCTTTGAAGGTGTTATTTGAGTGTTAAACAATCATCGTTTCGTGAGGCAGAAATTCGCCATCCACAGAAATCGTATGTTCATTAACCATTAGATGTAGGTGTGTGTAATTGTAGATAGAATCCTTCTTATAAAAACATACTAGTATATTGAGGATACTGGTGTTGTTAAAAAAGAAATGAATAAAAAGAATTTAGGGGGTTGGAGAAGAAAAATAAACCAAAACAACATTAGAGAAGACATTACCTCAAAATCGGGTAACTCTTTTTGATTTGAGCCAAAGGCTTCCTTGGGAAAAGTTATGCCCAAAGTGATTCTTCTAGGAGTAAGAGAGGGATGTTGGGAGAGTATTTGGGCAGAGGTTGGCCGATCCAAATGGCTTGAAGGTGTGAATAAGGTGGGAGAGGTGGGGGCCTTTTATAAGTGGAGAGGAGGGACTCTTTTGGAAAGATTGAAATGTTACATTATTACACAATGCTTTTCGGATTATAAAGGTACCAAACTTATATAATTCTAGGCTAAGGTGATAAGGGTTCGAAATATCCTCATCCAATTGGATTTGGACAAGTGTAAGCCTTGGATTTTTCATTATCTTCCAATTTTATTTAAATCGTTAAATAATGAGGTCATCGCTGCATCATCATGATGTCATAAATAATTTAATTTATTTTATGTCTAAAAATTATAAAAAAAAATATTATGATGTAGGAAATCTTTTTATCTTTCTAATGAATATTTATAATCAAAATTTGGACTTGTGTAACCCCACTTAAAAACTATTTTAGTAAAACAACTCATGTTTGTGTCAATTTAATTTTAACATTAAATAAATATATATTAATGTCATTTTCCAACTAAAGTGGCTACATGGGGTCCCCAAGTTGACCCATGGGTTGTCTTGGTCGTCCATGACTCATCCAATAGGAGTAGGACAAGTGTCATTCTCATCTCATATTATTATAACATTATTTGCACCTTAAACTACACTAATTACCTCTAATCGCGATTAAGAACTTAAAAGTTACTATTCACCAAAAAATTATTTTAATCTCATTGAACCACATTTTAATTCTTAATGACAACCATGTATGTCGGATTTTTGAAAATCAAATCACAGAAGTGGTAATATTTCATTTAAACGAAAAATCAGTTATTTAACTACCACTTAGTGGTTTCACTATTCATCAAAAATTGATGTTTTTCAGAACAATGCCAAAATTTCACCCTAAGCTATAATTGATATTCTGAATTCAAAAATGATGTCTATTTTACAAAATTCCAATAATATAAGTTGCATTAATTAATTTTATAATTAATTCCCGCTGTCACAACAAATAGCGTGTTTTTAAGAAACAATTTATATCAAAAGATTGACAATTGTTTATGTCCAATTTTAATGTTAAATTAATTCTAATGACCACCATTGGATAAAATAGTAAAAATATATTCTAATTATACATTAAAACCACTAAATAGTATAATTTATCACTATAAATTATTTTGATTAAAAAAGTTGTTTTTAAGTATTTTTCACAATTCATAAAAAATTAGAAGTTCTCAGAAAAATACCAAAAATTCAACATAGGCTAATTTCGATATTTCGAATACAAAAATGAAGTCCATTTTGAAATATAAAATTTCTATAATTTTAAAAATTGGTTATTACTATTCATAACGGCTACTTTGATTAGTCGCGGTGTTTTAGAACTCGAAGTTGCGTACAATGCAAGCTATTGCATTATTGAAAGAGAGGCGTATCGTGGAAGCTCAGGGTGTCACATTCTCCCCTCCTTCAATAAATTGCGTCCTCGAAATTTGAAATTTTTCTTGGAAAATAAAAGGTTGAAAATAGAAAATACCTTTGAGGAAAACCCACATCGGAAATAAGATTATTAAAATTTAGCCTTAATAAGAGGGAAAGGGAAATGAAAAAGTCACCACCCAATTATGATCTCGATTAGGAGAACATTGGTGGCAATTAGAGACATATAATTGGAGGAAAAACGTAAATATTTGTAGGGAGAGATTGGGGTCATCAATCACAATCAACTGTCAAATTGAGGGCCTCAAAGCCTTCAATCTATGTTGATTTAAAATATAATCAGTTCAACAAGACATAAGGTATTAGGATAACACATTTTTTTTAATATCCCTTTACTAAAGTTTAAGAATTAATTTATTCATTGAATAAGAGATAGGTATATATATATTTATGCTTGACAATCAGAGTTTCAACCTTCAACTCATCTTTCACTCAAAAAGATAATAGAACTCAAAAATATTATACTTATCCTAATTGTATAAGGTTCCAAATGATAACACATACCATTTAGATTAGTAAAATTATTTTGTAATAACCAGGGACTTCCTATAGGCTAGTGGTAGGAAATAAAGGCCTATCGCACTATGATTGTGGGTTCGATTCCTGCAGCTTTGTCCGACGCGACGGGTTATTCCCCACCCTGCAGGTTGTCCTTTTTCCTAAAACTATATTATTATAATATTATAAAAATAATCTTTAGAAATGATTTAACCTTAAACAATACTATCCATGGTTCAACTTAATCCATTCCAACCTTAATAGTTATCCAAAATACCTCCGTCCAGACTTTCTCTAAAGGGTCGTTAAATTCCAAAATCAATTGTAACCTCAGATTCCCCAAACAAAGTAAAGTTTCTCTTATTGTCACATACTAAAAATATGATTACCTTCATCATATTAAATCCTTAATGAAAACAACATGTACTGCAATACAATCATTATATATCACATTATTCTTATAACCATAATCTAGTTCTTGAGTCCAAAAACACAAATACAATAATTATTCCGCTTCAATTGTAGTCACAGCATAAGATTGGCCTTGATCTCTTGGCCTTTTCTGAGGTAAGTTTCCTTGACGCTTAGGACATTCATTTTCATAATGACCCATTTTTCTACAATTGTAGAATTCAACTTTGACAGCCTCTTTCTTTCCCTTGCAATCACGAGCCTGGTGACCCTTTTCTCCACATTTATAACAAACTTCCATTCCTTTTAGCCACGTACCAGGGTGATTCTTCCCACAATTATCACATAATGGAAAATCCTTCTTTCCCTTTTCCCCTTTATCTGTCTCTTGTTCCACCGTTCTCTTCTTCTCTTGCTTTACTTTGTTGTCATAAGACTTAGAGAATTCCTTTTCTGTCTTTATAGCACACGAGACAATATCTTCGTATGATGAGAAGGATTGTGATACTAAAGCTCGATGGAGAAATGGTTTTAACCCATCAAAGAAACAATCAATCTTACTTATTGGGTTACATATATAATCGGAAGCATGCCTCGCTAACCTTGTAAAGTTAGCCTCATACATTGCGACATTCTCATCCTCCTTCTGCCTCAGACTCAGAAATTGCCTTTCCATATATGCTCGATGGTCACGAGGAAAGTATTTTTCTAAGAAAAGCTCTTTAAACTCCCTCCATTCCATATTTGATACGTCATCATCTTCCTTTGTGTTTTGAATTAGCGACCACCACTGATCGGAATCTCCAGTGAGGCGGTAAACTGCCATGAAAACCTTCTCCCTTTCACTACTCCCCAAGGCATGAAATATTTTCTCTAAGGAATTTATCCATTGCTAAGCTAATATAGGATTTGAACTCCCATTTAAGGTTGGTGGTTGTTACCTCATGAATCGATCTAACATTGATCCTCCACGCTGTGGATCAGGGTGCTCCATACGGGTAAGGTTATTATTCATAACCTGAGTAAGTTGTCCCAGTATGGTGATTAGCTGATCGGCACCAGTTGCATCACCAGCCCCACTATAATTATCTTGAGCAGGAGGGAAATCCCTACATGGAGTGCGTGCATTGATACAGTTTCCATTTCTTCCACTAGGCGCCATTTCTAAACAATTGCGTAAACTAGATCAGTTTATGAATCAAAATACATAATCCCATACTTATAAAACACTTAACATAAATTGAACTATTTATGGATATAATCCATAATCATAAAAATGTTTTCTTTGAGGAAGTATATACTCATAAACCATTCATAATTATTTGTAAAGAAAATGAGAGTTATCCTAAGCATATCCCCCGGGAGTGTCGTAACCAAGAGTGCAGCAAGGCCCGTTATCATGCACCAGTTCCCGTTCGAGTCTAGCTCAAAGCGGTGTTTTCGGGTTTTACCCCTAGGTACATCTGTGCCAGAGCCGCCTCTACCTGATCGTATCCAGACAGGGATGTATTTCTCGGAAAACTCATAACATCTCTATAATACCAAAATTCTAGGAAGTTCTTCTATAATAATCCTCAAAGTCTATCTTCGGGCTATGTGCTCTAATCAGAGTTTATCTAAATCTAGCTTCCAAGGTTAGTACTAAACTGCCTCTGATACCAACTGTAACGCCCTGACCCCAGCTACCCAGAGTCGGTGCATTACTTCGTAACATTGGCATGATCACAAAAGATCAAGTCTCGAAAGACCGATTAGTTTAGTAGCCTTGGAAACACTAGATACATTCGTAAACGTTACATTACATCATAAAGTGAAAAACTACAATAACAATGTCTCCATAGTCCACCCTCATATCCTCTTCTCACAATCCCTGCAGGTCATTCATAAAATACTTTTTCACATCCTAGAAAATATTAAAACATTGAAAGGGGTGAGCTCAGATGCTCAGTAAGGATAACAATATTGCAGAAGCTTTTATAAGAAAACATAAGCATTTAAGGCAATGTATAACTAAAACAAAAGCCTTATTGAACATGAACTTCAGCATAATATGGAAAAAGTAAAATAAAATAATTCCATTACTTACTCACATGGATATTCTACTAGACGAATAATCACATGCAATAACAATAACCACTTTCATAATGAGGGAATGTATAATGCCGGACATTCTGATACATTTTTTCAAGGCCTCGGCCAAGTCATCTAAAATGATTAAGGCCTCGGCCAAAACCATAAATCAAATTGGGAAAGGGCCTTGGCCAATTCCACGTCTAGTTGTCTCATGAGACCTACCGATGCATCGAGGAGCTATAGCGGGCTCCACCCCTCACTTATTAAGTCCAATACATTCCTCATATGAATAGGTTTAAACATATCATAAACCATAACATAATCATATCACATAAAAAATGCATAAAGGAAACATAAAATTTCCACATTTCAATCACAAGATATCAATACAACACGTTTATATAATAAAAACGCTTTCAAAACCATTTTCAATACCAAAATAAAAGAAAGTTAAAACTTTGTATTTATTTTTCATTAAAAAAAATGATGGCTTGTAGAGGAAGCCGAAACTCAAATAATGGTCACGGTGGCAGAGAAGTCGTTGTCTCCGCATAAGTACGGAAAGAAAAACATTCCCTCTTGTCGTTTAGCAAAACGCTTCGTATAAAAAAGATTCCTCTTGAATAAACGTAAAAGTCAAAGGGGTTTATACACCGTATAAAAGAAAGTTGTGTATAAAACCAAATATACCTTAATGAAAGGAGATTGAGACGAAGTCCTTAAAAATATCATTTTTAAAATAAAATAGATCTATTATGTGTATTAACTATAGGTACACATAAATAAAGTAAAAATAAAAAATAGGACATAATAACATCATGACATAATTTGAAAGTAGGAGATTAACCCAAAAAATGGAAGTTGGGTTAAGAAGTTCCCTTACCTTGTGTCTGACTTGACTCAACCGTTCTTTAACCTCCTGAATAATAAACTAGAGTTAATATCTACCTTATTAAGAACCATTTGAAATTTCATTATCCTTTTTATATCACTTATTTCAATGATATGAACATTATGTAATTATTTAAGTTAATAACGGTCGTTTTTCGATCTTTGGTACTTGAGTCAACAATAAAATTCTTATAATTACAAGTTGTTTATGTGGTAGAATATCCATTATCTCCAGAATTATATTCATGATTTAGATGTCATATATGTAATATATATCTAGTATATACATTCATTTATAATATTACGTAACATTTAGAGGTAAGAAATTAAATGCACCGTTCATGGAGACGGTAAGCCATACGTACGCATGAACGCTACTTTCATTTCGATTTCATATTTAATGGAATGACATCATAATTATATAAAGGTATAATATAGTTCCATTATAATATCATATATAATATCATTTACTCCATCCTTTATACATCCCACATATGGCATTAACGATTCACATCACTTTGAGGGGGCGGTAGTCCGCACTTCCTAAAATGAAATTATCGCGTTTTACCCATAATGGAAATCATAAAGTATGCCATAAATGAGAAATAAAGAAGCATAATTATAACATAAACATATTATATATCATATATAAAAATAGTGACATCTTAATGGCCACCTTTGAAGGTGTTATATGAGTGTTGAACAATCATCGTTTCGTGAGGCAGAAATTCGCCATCCACAGAAACCGTATGTTCATTAACCATTAGATGTAGGTGTGTGTAATTGTAGATATAATCCTTCTTATAACAACATACTAGTATATTGAGGATACTTGTGTTTTTAAAAAAGAAATGAATAAAAAGAGTTTAGGGGTTTGGAGAAGAAAAATAAACCAAAACAACATTAGAGAAGACATTACCTCAAAATCGGGTTACTCTTTTTGATTTGAGCCAAAGGCTTCCTTGGGAAGAGTTCTGCCCAAAGTGATGCTTCTAGGAGTAAGAGAGGGATGTTGGGAGAGTATTTGGGCAGATTTTGGCCGAGCCAAATGGCTTTATGGTGTGAATAAAGTGGGAGAGGTGGGGGCCTTTTATAAGTGGAGAGGAGGGACTCTTTTGGAAAGATTGAAATGTTACATTATTACACAATGCTTTTCGGATTCTAAAGGTACCCAACTTATATAATTCGAGGCTAAGGTGATAAGGGTTCGAAATATCCTCATACAATTGGCTTTGGACAAGTTTAAGCCTTGTATTTTTCATTATCTTCCCATTTTATTTAAATCGTTAAATAATGAGGTCATCGCTGCATCATCATGATGTCATCAATAATTTAATTTATTTAATGTCTAAAAATTACAAAAAAAATATTATGATGTAGGAAATCTTTTTATCTTTCTAATGAATATTTATAATCAAAATTTGGACTTTTTTAACCCCACTTAAAAACTATTTTAGTAAAACAACTCATGTTTGTGTCAATTTAATTTTAACATTAAATAAATATATATTAATGTCATTTTCCAACTAAAGTGTCTCCATGGGGTCCCCAAGTTGACCCATGGGTTGTATTGGTCGGCCATGACTCATCCAATAGGAGTAGGACAAGTGTCATGCTCATCACATATTATTATAACATTATGTGCACCTTAAACTACACTAATTATCTCTAATCGCGATTAAGAACTTAAAAGTTACTATTCACCAAAAAATTATTTTAATCTCATTGAACCACATTTTACTTCTTAATGAAAACCATGTATGTCGGATTTTTGAAAATCAAATCACAAAAGTGGTAATATTTCATTTAAACGAAAAATCAGTTATTTAACTACCACTTAGTGGTTTCACTATTCATCAAAAATTGAAGTTTTTCAGAATAATGCCAAAATTTCACCCTAAGCTATAATTGATATTCTGAATTCAAAAATGATGTCTATTTTACAAAATTTCAATCATATAAGTTGCATTAATTAATTTTATAATTAAATCCCGCTGTCACAACAAATAGCGTGTTTTTAAGAAACAATTTATATCAAAAGATTGACAATTGTTTACGTCTAATTTTAATGTTAAATTAATTTTAATGACCACCATTGGATAAAATAGTAAAAATATATTCTAATTATACTTTAAAACCACTAAATAGTATAATTTATCACTATAAATTATTTTTATTAAAAAAGTTTTTTTTAAGTATTTTTCACAATTCATAAAAAATTAGAAGTTCTCAGAAAAATACCAAAAATTCAACATAGGCTAATTTCGATATTGCGAATACAAAAATGAAGTCCATTTTGAAATATATAATTTCTATAATTTTAAAAAGTGGTTATTACTATTCATAACGGCTACTTTGATTAGTCGCGGTGTTTTAGAACTCGAAGTTGCGTACAATGCAAGCTATTGCATTATTGAAAGACATGCGTATCGTTGAAGCTCGGGGTGTTACAAAAGGGTTTTTTGAGTCCAATTCATTCAAATGTTATGAGTAGCCTTTTTATGATGGTAGGAATGGGGGTTTTTTATGATGAATTTTTCACTAAAAAAAATCAAAATAAAATGTCAATATAGAATGAAATGTGTAAGAATTGATCAAAAAAATTTGATGTTATGAAAACTAGTATCTAGTTTTTGGGTAAAATTTAAAAAATTAAAACATATAATTCCATATAAAATATAGATTTTTTCATGGGGTAAGTTTGTATGAATGGCCAAATAATTCCATGAAAAATACCATAGTGTTAGAATAATTAATTCTAATAAGAAAAATGTAATGTTTTTTTAATATTATTTGTTGTGAAATTTTGAATGTACATTCCCAAAAAATGATATGAATGATTTAAAGAAGAAAAATTATATGTAGGAATGTTAACTGAAATCCTTTTACACTACATTAGTAGCTATTAGTACATCCATTGATGTGTTACTATGTAATTTCTTAGTTTACTAATATATTTATAATGACTTGTTATATAAGGGTTCTATACATAACATTATTTCAATAAAATTTATTGTTAAATTATAATTTTTACTGCATGAAATGAAATCATATCTTACGTTAACACTAAAGTAAATATGAAAAAAAATTTATAATAACATTCTAGTTATTATCTGGGAGAATATGTTTCAATAAATCATTTTTGTTCTTCAATATATATAATTTTAAGTTATTAAGGGAATAAAATTTCATTATTTTTATCATTTTAAGATTGATTGTATTTCTAAGGATGTTATTTTTCATAAATTTATTTCTTTTTGTACACAATAGTTAACCCATCCCTTTTATAAAATATCCAAAATCTATGGAAAGTGTTAAAATATGGAAATGATAGTTATCCTTTACATATTGTTGAAAACTAGGAACCTATTCATATTAATGATAATCTAATGATAAATGAATACCTGTATGTCTTTTAGATGGAATTCCCTCTATTTTACCCTATTTGGAAATGGAATTTACTTCTGAATTATTTGCTGATTATAATGAAATTTCAAAAACCCCATGTAGAATGGAAAAAGACAATCTTATAGAACAAAAAATGTAGTTGCTAGTGTTTCTTGATAACTAATTGATTCATACTTACACATCAGCAATGGGGTGATTTTGTCCATTTTATTAAAAATAAATATGATTCCATGAGGATTTCCAATTCTTGTTGAGTTGTTAATAACAATACTATTACGAATACGTACCCATTGCATCAAATTGATGATATGATTCATCATATCCGGAGAGCTATGTATTTTTTAAAGATTGCATGAGATATGGACACCAACAACTAATTTTGAAGAAGGAAGAAATTACAAAAACATTTTTACTAACTATATATAGATAATATTAGTTTTCTTATTTCCTTTGGTTTTACAAATTCCTAATTTTTATTTATGGACATTATAAATATAATGATAAATGTTTTTTTATAAATATGTTTTTTATAGATGATAATTTTTTGTTTTTGAAAATATTTTAAGATTATGAAAAACATTTATGGATTTTCCTAAAAACACTGAAGGAATGTATGTTATATGGTAAATTTATACAATTTTATTTTTGGTTGCATCATCTTAGTTTTCTTAGGAACATTTTAAATAATAATGATATAACAATACTTTCCAAAAACAATTGTTGTTGATTAATGGATATGACCTAGAAATTTTATTAAGATTTATAGGTATCAATAAATAGAAGGATATTAAATACTATTTTAAAAAACATTATTATTTTGATCATTGACAAAGTCAAAATGAGATGTGGGTTAATTTTTTTAGAAGACTATTATAAGTGTTTTCAAAAATTGTATTGAAGATTGTTGAATCTCTACATTTTTTCATGCCTTATAGAAATGTTTATTTTATATATATATGGTTTCTTCATTTAAAGAAAATTGTTTTATTAAGGTGCATAATGATTAGGTAATTTATAATGCTTTGAAACAACCAAAACCACTTTTGATAAATTATACAACACTTGATTTTGAATAAGAAGATGATGTTATCACATTATATATTTAGAGGCCTCGTTTATATGAAACCAATTGTAAAATATTTGGGGTCCATAATAGATTAACTTATATATTTTCCCAGAAATAATTGAATGTGACATATAGTTAATTGGTGGAAATTATAATGGACTATGATTAGATGATCAATTACCATCCTATAAAACATAACAATGTGGAAAATTTCATGATTAGAATGAAACATGATACATTACAATTTTATGTTTGTAATATGACCCATTTATTTATTATTTTTTGAATTATTTTTTAGAATTTTTCAGTGTAGGAATATACATTTTTTTGTTTAAAATCTGAGTGGAGTAACCTCTCTCAAATAAAATTATTTAATTAGAGAAAAAAATAATGAGTTATAAAAATAATTATAATTGTTTAAGATGGGTAGATTTCTTGTATTTAATGTTTATAAATAGTTGTGTCTTTATATTTGGAAATATATTATGTGTTTATTTTTATTTATAGATTAAGATGGAATTGTTATGTTAAGCTCATTATTCTATTATTTTAGTTCATACTCAAAGCACTAAGCTATGAACAGACCTTCAAATGCATTACTATAGGGAAGCAATGAAAAGATATATTATTGTGTTTACAAGTAAATTAATGACTTGTCAACTAGCTAAAAAATATTGATAACCAATAAAGTTAATTCTTTATCCTTTTCTAGTATTGTAGTTGAAATGGGAAGATATATCTATGGGATTCATGGTGGGACTATCATATACTTCATAAGTTAGAAATGTGATTTATTTATTGTTGACTACATAACTATATATAGATAATTACTTCCTATTTTAATCACCATGTCCTCAGATTATATTTCTATATTTTACCTCATATAGAGTGTCTAGTTTCAAAGAGTTATAATCTCAATTTTATCTATTCATTATCCTAGGATCACTTATACTTTTTTAAAGGACTTTACAATTTGATGGGAACTGAATTAAATTTTATCATATACTATCATCCTCAATTTTATTGACAGACTAAGTGGATTATATTGTGATTTGAGGACATGTAATGTTCTTATACAATATTTTAATAAGGATTCTGGGATGACCATCATTATTTATTTGAGTTTTAATATAATAATACATTTCATTAAAGTATACATATAGAACCTTTTGAAGCAATATATGAAAGGATGTATCAAACTATATTTATAGATTAATTTGAGGAAATGATGTTCATGGTACCAGAATTAGTATAAGAAGTTGTTGTGAATGTGAAGATGATCTATCGAAATATGAGTTCAACATAATATAGGAAGATAAGTTATGTACATAATTAGAGGAAAAATTTTTATTAGGTAAGTGGTAATGTATTCCTTATAATATTTCATTTGATAAGTGTTATGAAATTGACTAATAATGAAATGATAATTCATTGGTACATTGGAACATTTCAAATCCTAGAGAAAGATCATCTAGTTCTCTATTGAGTATCCATTCCACCATGTTTATCTCAAGAAAATAATGCTTTCCATGTTTCAAATTTAAGATTTTATGTTCAATATTATTCTCATTTTTTATCTTAAAATCAGTTGATCTATAAGGGAATATTTCATAAGAGTAGAAACATGTTAAAAATCTTGATTGTAGTGAGAATGTATTATGGACTAACATAATTCATTATGTTATGGTTTTTTGAGGAAACCAAATGGTTGACGAATAAACACGGGAATCTGAAAATACTATGAGGTAAAGGTATCATCAATTTTATATTTTTTGATTAAAATTTTCTAGATAAAATATCTATAAGGATGGTAGAAAGTGACATCACAAGTGCTAAATTTTTTCCTTTGTTCAATTAAATAGTCATTTTCATTATAAATGTACAATAAAAAAAGTGGTATTGACTGAAATTTATGAATATATACAAATATATTAGTATAATCATATATATAATTATAAAAAAATAATTTATCTTATAATTGATAATATGAGATATTTATATCATAGAACTAGTAATTAATTTTTTTAAAATTGATAAATTTAGTGTTTCTAATTTTGTGACACGTAAATGTTTATTTGAAATTTTATATGTTATATAATGATTTTTTTTAAAATATCCTTATATAATATATTAATAAATAAATATATATTTTTATTATAATTATAAGAGAATATTATTACGCTTTAATCAATTTTTTAATGTATTATATAATCACATAAAATTTTATATTTTTTTTATTTGAATAAGTAATTAATTTAATTATTTTTTTTAAAAAAATATATTAAAAAAAATATTTTCATAAAATAGAGGTCATTTTATAATTCTACACGTCAAAAAATGGTAATGTGGAATTTTTTTGATTTTACCAAAACAATTTATTTTTGTTTGAATTCTGAAATATGTTAATTTACGATATAAGAAAAATTAAATAATTATTGAGATGTAGATGATGTACATATGACTTAATACTATAATATAGAGCTCATAATAATTATTTTATTATATTTAGTTATAATTATGTGAATATTCATATTCTTTGGACAAAAAAAATATATAATATAAAATAAACAAAAAACACCCCCTCCTCCACTTTAAATATATCCCCTCACCACATTTATTCCACTCACATGAGAGCCTTTTATAGTGTATAATTTCAAACCAATTCTATTCCAATAAATCTTACCCAGTTCAAATATCATATTGGTATCAAAAAAATTCCAAAACAATGTTCCTTAAGGGTGTTCTAAAAGAGATTAATTAAATAGGTAAAATTTTCTTTCATATTCTTTTACTATGATTTCAACATTCTAAATTTATTATTCTCTCATCATTTCCCCTCAAAAAAGTTAAATGATAACTACAATATCATAAATATACTGAAAGTTTATTATTTTAATGGAATATAAATCAAAAAACATCTCAACTTGTCCGTATATTTAAAAAAAATCATCAACAGTGATGTGTCGGTTAAATATCATCTTGGATGATGTGTTTTCGTTTTCAATTAATTACATCTTGTATAGTAGTAAAAATAAAATTCTTGTTAAATGAAAATTTAATATACATATATTATTTCATATAATTTTCTGAAAAAATTATATAAAAATTATATTAAATAATATTATATAAGTTCGTAATGTTCAAAAAAACATCAAAAATAAATAAATTCACTTTAATTAAGGATTTATCTAATGAATCATATGAAATTAAAAATATTTTATGGTATCATTTAATATTTTGGATAAATATTAAATAATTTTATTCCACTTTCTTTGTTTTTCTTCCATTTTGAAACAAAATCAATAATAAATTGAACCCTAGAAACCATTAAATAAACTCACTCGAAACAATGAAATGTACAAAATATTATTTATAAATAGATAAAAATATGTTAGAATAAGATAATATATATAATTATAAATAATATTATGTATATATAATATAATAATAACACTATTTTAACAATTATACAATATGTTTGTACCAGTTTTACATAAAAATAACCATTGTTATGTGACATTTCATTAAAAACCCACCTTAAAATTTATATTCTTAAAAAACTTAATAGAAATGTTATTAAAAATATGTTATTCTATTTTTATGAAACATAATGGAAATAAGATATTTTTTATGATGATTGGTGGGATTGATATCACCCTATAATGCATTGAGTGTGTTTACATTGAAATTTTATTTTAATAGATATTCAATGCATAAATATAATTGTTACTTCTTAAAGTCTTTATTTAGGATACATTATAAGGTAGTTTTAAGGGTCACAAATCATATGTTAGTCAAAATGGATTCAATATTAAGTAACTAATTCCACAATATTCCTATGTGGTTTTTATGTTTACATAAATTTCATGTTTTCACATGTTACATATATGATAATTTATTGGTGATGAGTATGTCATTTTGAATATGACTTTTTATGTTAATAAGTATTAATAACCAAATTCATTCCATTATCATACCTCCCTTAATGATAATAATCTACTCATTAATTTTTTTAAAAAAATCATAGGTTTTAAGGATCTTTATGATAATATAGGAATCCATGATCACTGTTTTGAAGAGTTTTCATGAAATGACTTCAAATTTTATTATTATTTTATATAATGAAATAACTAAATAGTGTTTTAAAATTACCCACATCCTCTAATTTCTAGATGATATGTATCAACTATTTCATAATTCTCAATAACTATATATTGAGAAGATATTTGGTAATTTAATAAAAGGAATTCTAAAAGAATGTACTTGTTTATTTTATGTTTATTGTCAGTTCCATATATTCTAGATATAGAAATGTATTCATCCCATAAATGATAAAATCAATTAATGATTCAATATTCAATAAATATTTATTATATTTTTTAAAAAATATACATTGTAGTTATAGGATCAGAATATTAGTCTATAACTACAGGATGATGAAACTATTATTACTGTTTTTATGCAGTGAGGTGAAGCTTTAAGTTTTGTGATGTTGTTTTACTGTTGAGGTATTGGTTTGAATTTATTTTAATAGATTACATATTGTAGAATAATGCACTGAATTTATTAATTATACTATTAACATTTAAAATATACATGTACTAATATAGATACTTTTCATCTACATTGATACCAAGAATAGGATATTCCTATACCGATGATAATGTGCTACTATACAAAATTTTGAAACTATAAAAACTAAAAAAATTATTAGTGATCGATTATGGAAGAACATTTATCATTTGAAACAAACCATATTGCATTGTATGGGTTATTTTATTGTCATGATGATGATACTTGGGATGTGGTTAGGGGAAGGATAATGAAATATCATTGTATGATCTCTAATATGGTGTATAATCATGATGAAGGATAAGAGAATATTGAAATCCATGAAAACATGATTATAAACATAATTCAGAGATTATATAATGACTGTCAATCAAATTATTTTTTAATGACTGACACTCATTCATATAGAACATGACAATCATGAAAAATAATGAAGATCATATTCTATCATGAAGAATACATCGTAGTGATATACAATCATTATTTTATGAATTCCATAAATACTGAATCACGTGGATGATGATGAAGATGGTTCACCATTGAACTGTACAACGAATATTAGGTTCTACATAGATGATTCATTTATTGTGCAAAGTATGATTGCATGATGATTAATGAGGAATCAATGATTCAACATGAGAAGGGACACGACAATGCTAAGCATTAAGAGAAAAGATGCTCAAAAATGAATAAGAGTGATTCATCCAAATAGAAATGAATAGTTGAAAAACTAAAATGGATGATGGGGGTTTCGAAGATAGTCATTCCACAACATATTATAAAATATATTTACCGTTACAGATTTTTCCAATGAATTTCATAGTTACCAAATTTTTAATAAAATGTAATGGTAGAACAATTTACCCCTAGTAAGTGTTGTCCTTTCATGTATTCATAACATCATTACCCAAATTTGGCATTTCCTCCCAATGTTCATTATATATATATAATATTTATATGAAAATATACATATTAATAACTATCTATAATATATATTACATATT
Source organism: Viscum album (assembly GCA_963277665.1). Classification (NCBI taxonomy): domain Eukaryota; kingdom Viridiplantae; phylum Streptophyta; class Magnoliopsida; order Santalales; family Viscaceae; genus Viscum; species Viscum album. The sequence goes on along the minus strand of OY728133.1, from coordinate 141,471,198 downwards.
ATTAATATTATTAATAAAATGATTCAAAAAATTGACAAACATAAATAGTAATATATAATTTAATACAGGATATAATCAAATAATAGTAAAAAATATAAAAATACACCCAAAAAATGTTACTGTTGTAAAATGAGTTTAAAATAATAAACTCACACATATGTGATATAATTATAACAACATATGTCCATAATAATAATAACCACATTGAAAAAAACCTATATTAAAACATAGAATTATAATAATATTAATTGATGAAATTCAATATTTCATCATTGAAATTTTTTAACATAATCTAAATTATATGAATTTTTTATAAATAATATATTTCATTAATATTTATTTTAATATTATAATAACATAATTTTGTGATATATAATAATTAATTTCATCCAAATGATAAATTTTTTAGTGAGGGGTATTTTGGATTTATCAAATTAATAAGAAAAATTAAAAATGAACCATGCCAATAATAACAATATCCCACTTTATTAAAAAGACCAAACTATAATTTTAATTAAACTTTAAAAAAATTATCCCATGTTTTGATATTTTCTAGAATATAAAAAAAAAGTATATTGAACCACAAAATAATTTACACCAACAGTGATAAAGTATTTATAATCACCTATATTAAAAATAATCTCAAAAAAATTGTTTATTAATTTTTTAACTAAAGAATTATATAAAACAAAATCTCTTCATTTTTTAAAAGAGTATAAAATTTTTAATATTAAACCCAATCGGCATGATTAGATATATTTCATAAAAAACAATGAATACATACTAAACTAGTCAACAATAATTTTATACAATTTTTAATGTATATTGTAGATGACATATTCTTTTATAACAAAATTTTTCATGTAACATGATTTTTATTTGTAAATAAAAATACTTTCTTGAAAATTTATGAAATAAGATATTATGCTTATAACACTATATTTTACTCTAATAAATGATTAAAAAATTGTCCTCATGCATTTAAAAACAATCTCACATTGAGATGAGCATCTAGAATATATAATCACAACAGATCTACAACAAACAGAATATTAATATATGAACCAAAATTTTATTGTCATTCTTATTAAATTATTTCTCATATTATATTAGAAATTTTCATATTAGAGATATAAAGTTTTATATTCTATTATATAAAAATATAATTATACTATAAAATTGATTTTGTATAAAAATAGAGGGAATGTAAATTGAAATTTATAAAATTAATTTATATGTTTTTTAATTTATCCCTGAATTAAAAGGGATGAAAATGATTTTCTGTATGTTGGGGATGAAGCCTCTTTATAATTTAAATAAAAAATATTTATTTGGAATAGGAGAACTAATAGATAGCTCGGTGGGGCCAATGATCCTTAAATACAATTACATGGACAATAGTTATCTAAATTATGTTTTAAGGATCTTGTAATAAAATAATTTGATCATTAAGTATGAGGTAAAATTATTATTTCAATAAAAAAATCATAGAAATAAATTGTGAAAATAATTTTGTTGGATGATAATAATGAAAATATGGATATATTAATAAAAATATCAAATGTATAAAAATATTGTCACGAAACATCCCTCGGGGCCCGTGCCGTGACTACCCCAATCCCGCCTTCCATAGGCCAAGTGTTTGAGGCTACATCCTGAAAGTGTATCCCTAAATTGGGAAGGAATTGTCTTTAAATCTATATAAATACATAGTATAAGAACACAACAAGTTGAAACCATGATATAAAATTACAGATGTAAAAGTGTGTACTGAACGTAAAGGGCTAGAATACAAGCCTAACTGAATGATACAACTAAAATAGTAAATAGTAAATTGCTCTTGGGATCGATCACCAGGGATCTTACCTAAATTTTAGGTATAAGTCATCTCCATAGCTTTCCATGTCAACTGTCAGTGCTGTCCACCGTCAGGTCCTAGCTCCCTGAGTCTCCGTCAAGGATGCCCATCGTCTGCAAAAAAAATAACAAGGTGCGGGAGCTTCTTGTGAAGGTGTCAGTATATCAATACCCTATAAGTACCCAGAGACACCCAAAGGAATGATGAAATTATGAAATGTAAAAACACAAAAAATGATCTCAATCACAAGGTTTAAAGAAAAAGACTCAACTCAAACCATATACACATTATATAGTTCATGAATAAAGATGATTAGTCTTAGGCTATATCATTTTATTCTATTAGGAAGTCTTCACCACTAAACCACGAAATAGTTGTTCTAATTTGGATACACACAGTGAAATATTTAACTGATCTATGATGTGATGCCCTATGGTTGGTCCTCATTGGGTGTCATACAGATGATACACATAGGGTTTCTAGATAGTGATCCACACATGGTCACTATGATACTGATCCATAGAGGATCACTATGATTTTGATCCACATAGGACTTCTAGATGTGGATTCACAAAGTGTTACTATGATGCTGATCCTTGAAGGTTCTCTATGATGCTGATTTACATAGGGTCGCTAGCTGTTGATCAACATAAGGTCGCTACATATATGAGAGCCGGGAAAATTTTTCCCCGCACCCCGTGTGCTTGAGCTTTGAAGTTTCTTCTCATGTGGATATCAGTTTTAAAAAATAGCTGAAAAGTTCATCAATGGTGTAACTAAAATAAATTCCATGTCGTCATGGTTCCTATGCAACAGACAACGTGTCAATCAGACACCTGGTCTGTGAGTTAATCAGATTTTAGTTCCAAGGGCCCTATTAAATTCGGGTACGATCCAACCCAACTCTACTCCAAATTTCTCCACAATCAATTTGAAGTCTCTCAAAATTACTGTCTCATCCAATGGATTCAGACACTATAGATGGTTCTCCAAATGAATAGTTTGTATGATAGAACCATTTAAGCGTTTATAGTCCATAATAGGATCCAAGTCCGGTCCAACCCGGTCGAATTGACCCATCCCAGCTCGACCTAGCTGAAATGAACCAGTTTGGGTCGATATATCCCTTTCTTGGTCTGACCTTCCCTCGCCCTTCCCGATTGGGCCATGACGTAATGGCCTCGGCCCACTGGGTCACGAACCATCGCGGCCGAGCCCGGCTAGGCTGGGCCGTGGAGGATTGTCCTGCCGGCTAGCATGTCCCCAGTGAGGGCCTTGTGGTCTACCTCTTAAACGACTCAATGAGCCGTTTAGATATTAATTGGTTGTGTTAGGTGGAGCTAAATTTCTAACCACATGACCTGCATTGAGTGGGTACTCACCATTCGTTGTGGCTTCAATGTGGTGGCCTGCCTCACTGCGGTGTGTGACTATATGCTGCATCCCGCCTCTACGGATGACCGTGTTCCAACCTACTATATGTCCACTATGGAAACGAGTGATGCCACCCCAAATCTACTGCCAGGGAGGGAATTTCACTCCTTTTTCTATTGGCATTGGTCACTCGTGTCATGCCTACAGAACATCCGTGGGCCATTGGGTGAGTTCTAGTGGTACGTTTTCTATTCAGCTCGCGCCTACGAGCCTCCTGGGATGCTGCCGACGCAACATGGCTTTCATATTCAATGTTCTGTCAAATTTTTAAATTCATCTCTTGAGAACACAACAAGATGTAAGTGGCAGAGGATCTGATCCTTGTATATTTGACCGTGCCATCTTCCTTTGAAAACTTACAAAATGTAGAAATTTAATTCTTCAAAGATAAATATAAATAATATACCCCCTACCTCGAGAATCATTGGTGACAACTAAAAATGGTAGTGAATCCATATTCAAGGGTATTGTGGATTTAGGATATGTTTCATGTGTTTTTTCCTTCATCAACCATCATCCTTCTGATCCATTCCTCAAAGGGAATCATCAAAATCGTCATTCTTCATTGGAAGAAGGTTCACCATCGCTTCATCAGAGATCACCAACAAATTCCTCCAAAATCTCCCATTTTCGGCTTTTTAATAAAACAAAGTGTTAAGTAATTAATTATCATTCAATTAAGGGCCCATAAATTGGTGAAATTAATGAGTCACATTATTTCAATGTGGTGTGGTTACAGAACAGATGAGTCAAGACACTAAATGGATTGACAAGCCAGCAGTCCCACCACTGCTGCACAATTGTTGGAGAAAAATAAAATAAATATTTAATTTATTTTATTATTCTTTAAAAAGACTGAAAACTATCATTTTTTCCAGACCTACTGCAACTGAAGTGAAGCATCCCTTAAGCGAATCCTAGTGCTACAGATTAAACAGTGTCCTTGAATTTCAATTATGTGCATCAGTCCAAAATTTAGAAATAATTTCACGTACATTTACTGAATGTACCTTATGAAATGTTCAAATAATCATTCTAGGAACACTAGTCCTTGGAATCACACCCTGTCAATTTTTTCAGAATCATCACAATTCCAAATAAATTATAAAATATATTTACCTAGAATTTCTGGGTCTTTAAATTCTCCCAACCATATGGGATTTTCATCCCCGAATACAACAAAAAAACAAGGGAAATAGATGGGAGTACTGAGAAAGTATCTATGCCTCCTGATCCCATGTGCTCTACTGAAGAATCCCATGTTGCCAATGATCATTCACTAGAGAAATCAACTACCCATGAAGGACCCAAAAATGTCAATCCCTTATCTCCATCGAGAACTACACAAACGTCACCTCATCCTCTATGTCTAGCATGCCCCAGTTGAAAACATGTGATAGATATTTCATCTCTCTCAATATCTATGATACATGGAATATATTATGCACATATTGCATCTAGGGGGAAGATCTAGACGGTATTCCACCCCACCTAATCTTCTGGTGATCAGGAAGGGTCTGATGAACATTGGAGATATCTTGTTGCCCAGGTAAAACTATTGTAATCTTTGTCGGGGTGAGACCTATAGGAAGACAGGTCTCCATCATCAAAATCCATAGGTCTCCATCACCTATCCACATAAGTCTTCTGGCAGTTCCCTATGGACTTCATCCTCTCCTGGATGATCTGCACCTTCTCTATGGTAGCCCCTACCAACTCTGGACACATAATTTCTGACTCCCCTGGGTCTTTCTATGAAAGGGGCGATCTGTATGGTCTCTAGTACATGTCCTCAAACAGTGCCATGCCGATTGTGTTGAGAGAATTTTTGTTCTATAAGAACTCCACAAGTGGAATGTGGTCCCCCCAAATGCTTCCAGATTCAAGGAAACAATCACGAAACATGTCCTCATGTGTATGTATGGTCCCTTATGTTGAAACATCTTTCTGAGGAATGAAGGTGGTACTCAAGCATAGTTGACTCTCAAACGCCTCATGCAATCCCTTCCACAAACGAGATATAAAATGTGTGTTGTGATATGAGATGATATTTGATGGCAGTCTGTGATGTCAAAAATCTCATGAACGTACAACTCACCCATTCCTTATACCAATCCCTACTCTCGGATGGGTAGGATGTCGGTGGATAGGGGACTCGGTCAATGATCACCCAGATGGAATTATGGCCCCTGGACATATGTGGTAGCCCTTTTATGAAGTCTCTCAAGAAACCATCACACTTCCACTCTAGTAACTCATGATAATAAACTATGACTATTGGTATCTAATGCTCGACCATCACTTGCAAGCAGTTAAGGCATCGAGATACATGGTCTACAACTGATTTCATAATCCATGGCCACCAATACCGATGCTGGTCGTCCATGTACATCTTTTCCACAACATTATGTACATATAAAGGGGATGTATAAAACTCCCTCAACACCCCCTATCATAGTGTCACCAAAACCATAGTGCGTCATATGAAAATAACGATGTGCTTCCATCATTTAGAAAGTGTTATAGGATCTTTTCCAGAGGATATCTGAGCATGTCGGGCCTCACAGTCCATATCCCCAAGCTATTATTCTTGAATAAATGATGTAGTGGGGTAATGACAGTCATAGACTTGAGGTATGTTGCTCCATCTCAATACACAATAGATATCTTCAACACAACTTGCTATTCTATCACCTCACTTAGCAACTATAGACCATGCCTCCTACTGAGTGTGGATGCTATTATGTTTCCCTTCACATGAGTGTAGACTATCTGAATGTCATAGTCCTGGATGAACTTTGTCCATCATTGATGTCACATGATCATGTACCTCTGTGAGATGATATACCTGAGACACTTGTGATCAGAGAAAACAGTAAAATGTGCAACCATTAAGTAGTTTTGCCATATATTCTGCGCAAAGACCACTATTGATAACTACATGTCATGGGTAGTAAAGTTCTACTCGTGTTGTCTCAACAGTTTTGAGTTTAAGGTGATTACCGCTCACTCCTTCAACAAGACTGAACCTTTTCTGGTCCTTGATGTGTCATAGTAGACTATATACCCTACTCCTCCTTCTGGTAGCCTCATGATGTAGGAAGTCTTTATTCTGTTATTTCTCTCTTGAAAACTCAACTGGAACCTATCCATAATAACAAATGGATATCCCATGTTTGTCAAAGCTGGAGAGGGTGTCGAAACAATAGAAAATTCGGGGATGATTCTCTACTTATACGCAACAAATCCCAGGTAACACTACACCTCAATCACACTCATGGTTGGCTACCTTGCATGCACTGCCTCTATCTCTTCTGATCCACTGTAACTCCAGCCACCTCGATTCCATGCCCATGGAAGTGGAATTATCTAATCCAGAATAGGATCCTCGAGGGAATTCCATAAACCTGGTTCTCTCAGAGTGTATCCAAAACTATCGGTAAGTGTGTGGCATTCTCCTCCTCCAACAATTAGTATATCAAGATATTTTTAATGAAGACCACCAAAAAGAGATTGAGATAAGGGCATGAAGATTATGTTTATAATCTATATGTACACTTCCAGAGAGTTTTTGTACACTGAATGGAATTAAAATGAGATTATTGTGTTTATACCGACATATAGATGGTGTCTTCAGTACATCCACATCTCGTACCCTGAGCCGATGATAGCCTGATATGAGGTCTATCTTCGAAAAACATCGAGGTCTCTTCAGTTGGTCAAAGATATTCTCAATCCTCAGTATTGTATACCTGTTTTTCATGGTCAAATATCATCCAGTGGTGGCTCTCACCATCAGTTCCTTCTCAACTAAAAATACCTGCACAAATAATTCTCACACGATTACTCCTGCCAATATTGAGATATTCTGCGATATCATCGATGGTCGGATCTCATGTAAGTGACCCTTATCTATGGTCCAGGCCCTGAAGAAGAGCTCTAGTACCATGTATTTAGAGTATGGTGTTTAGAAAGTGAATCACGCCATGTACTAGGCCACTGATCGGATGCCTACAGGAAGTGTATTATCTCCTTGATATGAAATAAGCATTAAGTTGCTGGTATGAACAATTCTACAAAGAGGGTATCAAAATCAAACCAAGCAAGTGTCGGCTCCTCATGTGTCTCGAGCATCAGAAAAAAACCATTTCATAATGGTTCCCTAAAAAAATCTAGCCGCTAAGATCATAGTCTTTTCTTCTTGTGTCCCAACTAGGAGGAAAACTCTACCCATAGCCTCCCACCAGTTCTCAGCTGCCTATGGATCTGTCCCACCTCAAAACCTCGGAGGCCTCTACTGCTGGAACTCTTGCAATATGCTCAGCCAGTGTGCACCTTCTCTTAATCGGGTTGGTATAAATAGTTTCCAAATGGGCAGTGGTTCTTCTAGTTCACCACCTTAAGGTTATATCGCTGTAAGAGGGCCCTACACCACATCCTCATCACTCAGTGGGCCATCATCATGATATCTATTTGGAATTATTGATGGATGTCAACGTGGAGGAATCCTAAAAAGAGACAAATATTCCAAAATCAACATTTTATTCCTTTTGAGCTGACTCAAATAGGATCAAAAGTAAAACATTTCCACAACACATGCAATCAGTGTTTTTGTGCACCAAGTTGGAAATATCAATTCAAGGTCATAGTTTATGGATACATCGGATTCCAAACCTACACTGGTCTCCTCGAAATGAAAAACACAGCAAAACAACTTATCACTATTTCAAAATTGAAAAAATCGGTGTCCTAGTACTTTGGTAGAACTGAATCCTCTTATACCACTTTTTCACAACCCGTCCTTCAGGGCCTGTGTCGTTACTACCCAAAGCCTACCTTCCATAGGCCAGGGGTTGACGATTGGCACCAGAATGGTGTATCCCTAAATAGGGAGGGCATTGACTTTAAACAATTACAAACATACAGTTCATGATCACAAAAATGTGCCACCCCAAAATAAAAATATTGTAGTAAAAGTGAGTACTGAATGTAAAGGGGAAAGAATAGAAGTCCATCTAAAAGATACAACTACAACATTAAACAATAAACTACATCTAGGATCGACCCCCAAGGATTCAACCTAATGGGTAGGAACACCTTTTCTCTATTGCTCTCCATGTCTACCATCACTGTAATCCACCATCTGGTCCTAGCTCTTTAAGCCTCAATTAAGGTTTCCCATCATCTGCACAAGACACAACATAGTGTGGGTAAGACAATGCTAGGCTCAGTATAAAAATACCCAGTAGGGACCCATATATCCTTGAAGGTCTCTCCGAAATCCACAATGAAATACACAAAACATGATCTCAGTTATCAAACCACAACAAAGAAGACTCATCTCAAAATAGATATAGAACTCAGAGTTAAAGAATAAATACAATTCGACTTATGCTATATCATTATATTCTATTAGGAAGTCTACACAACCAATCCGTGAAGGATTTTTTCCAACTATACTCCATACATGGTCGTATGACATTAATCTGTGATGGGATTCTATTATGATGTTCTTTGTCGGGTCATGTACTAATGATCCATACAAGTTAGATATAATATATATCTACATTTGTTCTCTATGGTGCTAATCCACATTGGTTCACAAGATGGTGATCCACAAACGGTCTGTATTATTCTGATCTACACAGTGTTTCAATGATGCAGATCAACATAGGGTCGCTAGGTAATGATATATATAGAGTTTCTATGATGTCGATCCACACTAGGTCTTCATGATGCTGACCCACAGAGGGTTGCTAGATGCTAACCAACAATGGGTCTATACTCAGATGCTAGCAAGCCCCAGGATTCCCCGCACCCAGTGTACTTGAGCACTTTAGTCTTTTATCCTATAAATATCGGTTGTTCCTAAACTGCTACAATATTCACAAAGAAGTCACCCCAATGACCATAATGTCGTAAGAGTTCCTACTCAACAAACGATGCACCAATCGAATGCCCAGTCTATGTGTTATTCGAATTTTAGTGATGATGGCCATGTTGGATTCAAGTATGATCCAACGTGATCGTACATTAACATTCTCCAAAACACATGTGCATTGTCTCAAAAGGAAAGTCTCATCCAATTTATTCTAATGTCATCGACAATTTTTTAAAATTCCTTTAATATTACACATTTTAAAAAACACTCATATTCATATTTTCAAAATTGCTTCTATGTTTTCATATATTTAACCATATTATTATTTATAATTATTTTCATAACATTTTTAAATAATATAGTCACAATATAATAATGAAATTTCTTGTTTTGTATTAGCATATTTTTTACATAAGAATTCAATGAATTAAAAATAGTACTCAAATTGGTATATGTTTTTTATTTATTTTGAGAAATTGATTTCTGATAAAAATTAAGTCTTATTAATAGAGTAAAAATTTGTTAGGTTCCTTGAAATGTGTACCCATAAATGAATGCTTCCATGTCCCCTATTCACATCTCGAGTCACTATATGAATATGAACAATTGTAATAGTCCCATCCACCAAAATAATGATTCTTTTTAATAATGAAATTTGATTCTGCTTTCATTGATTGATTTATCCTTGTATATATAGTCATCAGTTTCCTTATCTTCCTACACTCATAATAATGTTGTTCCAAATAATCATAATTATTGATAATATTTACATTAGTGTACACCTTTTTGTTCCTTCTTTTGGACTACCACTTCCCTCATTGTGTTTTTATAAAAATAAAAAGCATCATACTAAAATGGGTAATACATATTTCACTATATGATATTTATTATTACAAATATTTGGATGATTAAATAATATTATATCATAATGTGACAACTTTACACATTGTAGATGATTCATTATAAATTCTATTTCATTCATGATTACATTACAATATTGAAAAAATTATATCATCTATAGTATAATCTTTCAAAATTTTAATTTATTTAATAAAAATTTTCAATATATTCCATATTTTTGTAAATGATCCTCATACCCAATGAACTGGAGCTGTATTTATAGTGAATAACTATGAAAAATCCTTAACTCTTTAGTTCATATAAATTATTAAAATTTATGGTTCTCTAATTCGTATTCTCCCCATTTTAAATATATGTATTCTACTAAAATAAATCTTAGAATGTTTCTATAATATATATATATACACCATAGTGATTCAAATGTATAATTCTCCAATTTTCATGAGTTTTCTTACTAGCTAAAAAATGTATATATACACATTTACTTATAACATTATAAAAAATAATAGTTAACTTAGAACAAAAAACATTGTTTACCGTATCATTACATATATGTGTCTTTGGATCATCTTTTTATAGATTATATAGTTTCTCCTATATTTCCAATAAATCATAGTTAACTTCTTAATGTATGATTCACATAGTTCTTTATAAGAACCATTGCAATCCTCATTGAATAATAAAGGATTTTGTGGGAATTATGAAATCCTTATAATTTATAGATTTCATCATCATTACTAGATATCTATTTTTTAAACTTCTAAGTTTAAAATATTATTGTAATTTAAAATATTATTAATTTTAGAAACTATATAATGAAGGGAATTCTACTTGTGCTAATTAAAGGTATCATAACAAAATATCCTAAGTATCCTTAAGTTTTTTCTAGAAATGATTCTATTTTTTGAAATAGATGCATGAAAATAATGGTGCAGATATGGTGAATAGTGCATGAAAACATTTAAAAAATAATAATAACATGGTGTTTACTATTATATTAATAAAGAATTCTAAAAAACTGTTCATAATATAAGTTATTTTACCCTATAAAATGAAAATAGGTTTTTATTTATACTGGTTTGGATATCTATGATCCTAATAAACTCGTGAATGTTATCTATTGGCTGAAAAGATTAATACCCACTATGATTCATCACTTTTTAATGGGTGAAAACCCAATTACAGAATCTATAATTTTTAACCTAAATGTACCAAATTTATTTTTTAGAAGAATCAAGAACTAATATAAAATAAAAATTTTTATAAGGCCAGAACAATATTTTCATTTTTTGTTTTCGTTAATAAAAAAGATGATCGTTTCATTTTATCGGGAAAATAAATAACTGACACATAAAATTTCAAATAAATTAAAAAAATTTATAACAAACAATAGAATGTGATTTTGAATTGAAATGAATTATATAATAATAAAATCCATTAAACAAATGAAAATTGATAAAATTAAGAATAGATGAAAAAATGATGAAATACTTTATAATTAGTCTAAATTAAAAATTATTCATAGTATAAACTTATCTATTTTTTATGATTTATCAGATGTCATTTAAAATGGTACTACACACAATTTTTTTTATTTCTAATATTCACCCATGATGGTATTCCAGTGGATTAAACATACATCATTAACTTCATGATCATTAACTAGAATATTAACAACCAATAATCACATTATTTATGTTAGATAATAATCGAAATAAAATAAATTATTTCATGTATTTTTTATTATCATACTAATTACTGGATTATTCCCACAATATTTCAGTCCTACAAGAAATATCTATAAATCCATAATAATATGATTTTTAAAAAATATGTATTTTATAATTAAAAATATCTAAAATAACATGACTGATCTACTAGTTTAGTGATTCATAAATAAATCACCTGAATATATCAATGTAATACAGATAATTTATGTTGTTATGTATGTAAAATTTATATTCATAATATTTCATCCAATTATTACTTATATTTTATGAAAATATTATAAATTATAATCATAATAATTAATGTAATTTATGAAAAATTCAGTAATTAAAAAATTTATAAAATTTATAATTTTAGAAAAATATGATGAGTATGGTTTTTAATAAATATTGGAAGAATATATAAGTTCTTGATAATACTAGAATATTATTTCTACAGCTACCAGTGGAATAAAGGATCTCCTACAACAACTATTCTTCTAGTTATAGTGTTATAATAGTTATACCATTAGTATAATGATATGATAAAAATATAAAAAAATATCCATCATACCATTTTAATAAAATATTTCTGTTTCTAACGGGAAAAAATATTTATTCTACCATTAGAACCAAATATTATTTCCTCCATTATAATAAGAAATAGTTCCTATCTTTACTATAGGATTATGTTTTTACTGCTAATGATCCTCAAGAGTGTTATTATCTATAGTAATGAGAATTTTTTCTACCATTGTGCAATATTTCTACTACTGTACTAAAAAAGTGTTTATTGACAGATAATACACAACTACTATTCATGATAAATTTTAATATTTAATAAAATAGAATCACTACAACATATATTTCTATTTAGTTATGATACAATGTAAGGGATAACATACTACCATAGATAATGTGTTACTGTATTAAAAAATATTGGTATAATTGCTCATATAGATGAACTAGTGATGGGATAAAGAATCACATGAAAAGTAAGGGGTGAATCATTTAGTGTTTTCTATGTTGAGTCACTACCATATAAATGAAATACGAGATGTTCCTAAGAAGAATTCAAATAGATATCATCATGTGATATTTGATGTGGTGGGAGATCATATATAATGTTATTGAATTATCGATCACACATGATGCTTGAATATGATAATACATAATCATACGATCTATGGATGCATTTCTACAATGACTATCATTGATAAAAATAATATACTTTCTAATCTAATCGTAAAAAATTGATATCATGATTCACCACAGTGAAGAATCTAGGAACACAAGACGTGATCATGCCCAATTAAAGAATGTTAGTATCAAATATTTCAATATAATAACCTTTATAAATAGATAGTATTTTATTTATATTTGTTAGTATTATAAAATAAAATTTCAATATACACTATGTTATGTAGTTTTTAAAATAATTTATTTCATAAAAATAATTTCATATATGGTTATTTTAATATGATTAATTTCCAAAATATTTAATTTAAATTTACATTAGTAATATAATTTTTGAATTCATCATGTTTGAATTATTATATTAAGAATTTTTGAGAATTTTCTAAAAAACATGAATTTTCTTTTAATATTAAAAAATTATGTATTTTTAAAAAATATTAGTTTTTTTGTGACAAGACCATGTCATAAATTATGATATAAAATTTAATAAACTTATGAAATGAGTAAATAATTATGTTATAATAAATTATTTTTATTAAAATAATACATATTTTCTATGATATAATTTATTTCATGACAATTACAAAAAATATATTTTTCATCACCGACGCAGTCCCTATATGACAATCAAAATTTCATATTTAGTTCTTTATAGATAATAATTGAGTCCTAAAATGTTATTAATTGAAATTTTAAGTAGTTGTTATTTATAAATTATTTATTCCCTTATAGTTTTCAAATTTATAGTTATATAATGTGAGCCTTAAAAAATGATTCTACAATGCCTTCACAAGAAAATAACTGTGAAATTAAAAAATTAAAGACTTTTACATTTTATGAGTATTATTAAATATAGTTAATGAAATAATATATGTTTTTATGATACCCTTATTAAGATATTTTTAAGATGGTTTTTTTTAATATTTTATGAAATAACTAACATTAGTGGTTAGGGAATTCTAATGTTGTGCTTGTGCAAGAAGAAGGAAAATAAGTAAATGATTATACTTAAAATAATATAAACTCTAAAATGACCCAAAAATCAGAATAAATCTATTTGGATGTGCATGTTTTGAAAAATAACTTATTTTGATTCAAATTTGGGATTTATTTGGCCCACTTGATAACTTTATTCCTTCTATAATATTATTTACATGTAATTTATGTTGTCCACACTATAGTTTTTAATTAGTATAATAATTTAATGTATAGTTAAAAATATTTTGTTCCCAAAATAATTTTTTTTAATGATAATAAAATAATTTTATTAACTAAAATTTTATTTATAATTTTATGAAACAAATTAATGACTAAAATTCATACACATTGATGATGAAGTAATTAATAATTTACTAGAAAAATAAAATAAATTATATTATATATTTTAAAATAAATCTTATTTGTGATTTTTATGGTAATTCATTAATTATCATGATGCATGTTATATTTCTAGAAAATAAAAAAAATTCTAATATTAAATTTTTTTTAGGGTTTAAAGTCATAGTTTGGAATAGTGTTTAATTTGATAAAAAATATTTTTCATGAATAAAATATTTTATTCATTAACTTTAAATCACAGAAATTATTGAAATGGAAAAAATGACATCATTATAAAATTAAATATGTTTTCTTGTGTTTTTATGCCTTCTTTACTTTTCAACTATATATTAAGGTTATTAAATTTTAATATATTATAGAATTCTTAAATTACCCCATACATCAATTATAAAAAAGGGATTGTTCCATCACTTAATTTCATCACCTTTAACATTATTTGTTGACTATATTATTCTAATTTCCATGATCATTATCCATTTCCATATTTTAGGGTTTATGGTCTACAAAAAAACTAATTTCAAGTGTCTATGAAGTTCTTTAATGAGAAATATTCAAGAGGTAAATTCTATATTCATATCTTTTAAAAATATTCTCAACTCAATATTATAATCACAATTATAATATGTTCAATGATAAAAAATATTATATATATATTATACTTTTTGATATATTCATAATCAAAACTATTATTTTATTATTTTATTCATAAACATGAAATATATGTCTACGGTTGGTCAATTCATCATCGTCATTGATGATGGGGTTTTGGTTCCAATTACTAAATTAATTTAATGTTTAAATTTATTTATTGTTTTTAAATATTACCTAAATATACATATTTTCTAACTTATAAATTATTATATCCATTTAAAAATAAAATACACAATAAAGAGACCATGTAAACCATGAAAAGAATGAACCCTAAATAATTTAAATAACAATATATTTTTCATAAATGGGTGGAATGATTTTATATGAGTATCATATAAGTTTTTATCAATATTATTATTGTACTAAAATAAATTAATATCTCTCTCTAAACCATTATGTATGAGTATTAAACATTTTTTATGGAATTCAAAGATTATGTACGGGAATTTCCTTTAAAATACCCATTTAATTTATATTTTTACAAACTAAAAATTGAATTTTTATTAGTAAATACAGAAAGTGAGGGTTTCATAATTTCATATAACCTTAATTATTTCAAATTTTCCCAATATGATAAAATATTTTTTTTGAATAAATATTTATCCTTTATAATTGTTCATTACTACATTAATATGTGATTTCTATCAAGAATTAATATTAATTATGATTCATGTATTATAGTTTTAATATTATTTCCTGGTTCTTGGAAAACATTTATAATTAATGGTGATACCTTTTCTCCCTCTAATTAAATGGGTATGTTAATTTTGTAATTTTAGCAAAAATATTATTCCAAGTGTAACATTGACGGCTAAACCATAAGTCAGTTGTGAGGATTATGTTATAAGGTAGTAGTGATGGTGAAATTGTAAGTTAGTTATGATTGTTAAATATAGAGTATTTCATTACCAATATGACTAAATATTTTATTTATTTTTCATTATTTTATAGAAATACATTACTTTCATAAATTATAAATATGATATTTTTGGGGGATAAGTAAGTCTTTGTGAATGTGATTTTATATTTCTATAAGTATTCATGGATTAATAGTTACTTTAATTTTTTTCTTTTAATCGTATTTTGTATGAATCCCTTGTTTAATCAAAAAATTCGGGGATTAATGATTTTTAATGGAAGGGGATAAATAATTTTTAATTTCATGAGGTTTTCACCCAAAATGAAATTGTGATTTCTTATAAAAGATTAATATTTTTCAAAAAATTGATATTATGTTAGTAGTATGAAATTTTTTTCTTGTGGTATTTTAATGTATTATTTTTGACATAATCCTCAAAAAATGTAAACATAGGTGATATTAAAGAATGTGTGAAAGTGATTTAAAGTTTAATTAACTATATTAGGTTAAGTTAATAGCTGGGTCCCTGTTATTGGTAACAATGAACAATTTACATAACATTAGGGGTTATGACAATATTTTTAAAATAAAATAAATGATTTTTACAAAATGGTTAATATAAAGTTATATATAATTTAAATATTAATATGTATCTCATTATATCATATGTATATTCTTAATTTTTTTTCCATAGAATAAAATTGGAGATGAAGTATAAAGTCAATGATATAATGATATCTTTTGAATCTACAACCTAGAATAGTGGGAATTTTAACCAATAATTTGGTTACCAAAATAGATCTATTAGTTCTGGTTATAAATAGTTGTGACATCCATGAAATAGAATAGACAATACTATAAAAAATTAACCTAAATATAATGTAACTTTTTAAGAGGCATCACCCAAATGCATTCTGGGGATCCTCTGATCTAGTGGTGGTTAAAGGCTAAATTAAATACTTGAAGGATATTTCATTTAATAGTCTATTCATTTAATAATAATTTTAGTCATTCCAAGTACAGATATTATGGTGAAGATGACCAGTCGTGGTCAATGGTCTTGAATATTTTGGAAAGAAAAGATATTGATACTGTGTTATAGGATAAATTTGTGAATATTTTCGAATAAAATTATTTTTTTAAGATGGATTTTCATAGTTTGGAAAAGTAATTTCATGAGTTAAAAGAAAATGATGATGATTTAATGTCTATGTATTAACAAAACAACACATTATTTGAAGGGTTTCTCTATGTTTTAAATGATATGTTGATAGTAAAATAAATCATCTTTACTCTAGAGTAAAGCAACGACATATATTGAAATTTCCCTCATGTGTATTGAAAATTTATGAAAAACATATTTTATGTGTTATGAGGGTATAAGTGGTTGTTTCTAATTATCATGAGTATATATATAACCAGAAAAATAAATGTGTAGATGTAATGAAATGGGTAATAATAAATCAATGAAATAAAAATGTTAGAAAATTCAATTTCTAGATTGTTTGAAATCTAGGGAACGCACCATGGGGAAGAATTTAACAAAGAAGACATGATTTTTTGATGTTTTATGTTTGTAAATATTTTTCTAGATTTCAATTATGATGACCATAGTGATATAATGTTTAATTCTATTAAGTAAATTATAAACTATTTAGAATTTATTGAGATGTGGAATTTGATAACACCTACCCATTGAAAGATATAAATGATTAGAAGAAATTTTTCTATAATTAGAAGGGTATTGGGAAATTCATTTTAATTAAAATAAATAGATATTGGTCCATCCGATGATGTTGAATCATGAACATTGTTTTTTACTCTTAAGTTACGAATTTTTTATTTTATATACGGTAAACACATTCCATTATTTCCAAATAATTTAATTGTAAATGTGAAATTCCACCCCATGAAATGAAATTAATACATATGGTTAATACATAAGTGGTAATATTAAAGAAAAAATGAATTATAATAATCTTAATTTTAATATATTTTTAATGAAAATAGTTATAAAACTTGTTGTCCTACCCAAATAATGGTTTCATCTTATTATTTCCATCGATTTTCTTTCTGTTTATCATGCTATGATTAAAATTATATAATGATTTTTTTTAGAAATGGTTACAATTTTAATATAATAATGAACCCATACCATTTATATCATATAAAGAATTAAAAAATATTAAATTATGGCAACCAATGGTATCTTAAACATATTATTGAAAATAATGGAACGTTTAAGATTAAAGATCTACCATTTACAAATGAAAAACATGGTTTATTTTTTGATGAGTTCCATAGTGTAATAATTTATTTAAAATTTTAATTTACTAATAATTTAGTTCAAAATTATTATAAAATTTCAAAACCCCATTATCAAACTGATTAAGTAAAATTTTGTTAATTAAAAAAGTATTTTTTGGAAATTATTGAAAAATGATTCCTTAGTTCATGAATATCAGAATGGGTTTCTTATATTTTAGTTTTTATGAAGAAATTATGTTCAATGGATGTTTTTATTGAATATATAGGATTTAATAAAATTAATGGTAGGAATACGTATCAATTTCTTCACATCGATGACTTGTTTGATCAGCTCATGAGATCTAAATGTCATTTTAATGTTGAAATGAGATCCAGGTACCTTCAAATGAAGGAGATGGAGATTGACATTCCAAAAATATTATCCCCTACTATATATTGGAATTATGTATTTTTTTAATTCCATATGATATAATAAATTCACCTACTATAAATTTTTATCTTATTATAAGAATATTTGGTGAAAATTTTGATATGTTTATTATTCTATTTAGTGATAATGTTTTGGAATTTTAAAAATGCAATGCGGGACATATAATTAATCTATGAATTTTTCTGCATCCACTCAAAGAATAAAAGTTATATGAGAAATTTAGAAAATTTAATTTTTGGTTACAACAATTTTTATGACTTGAGAACATGGAAAAATGATGCATAATAGATGGTCATGCCAAAAAGAAGTGGTCGATGAATTTCTAATACCTTCAAATGATACTTATTTTTATATTTTTCTAATGATATAATTATATTACTGAATGGTTTTTAAAAAAAATTATATTGTCTTCCACCATGCTAATTATGGTTACTCAAAAACTATTGAATTTTTGTTGAAAAACTAATATGATGTTAGTTTCTAGAAACTGAAAATTTAATTTGTTAATTTCGTATTTTTTGTCTTCCCTTCCATAAAATGTTATCTTTTTAACTAAATTATTGCTTCATTGATAGAGATTGGTTCTCTTCTAATGAAAAATATTAAGGTAATTTCGTACTCCTCAAGAACAATAAAACCTCATGTGTTATATTATCCTAGACATAATTTCAAATTGGCATAATTTTTTTCCTTTAACAATTTCGAAGAATTATTTTTTAAAACGAAAAATGTAAAATATATTCAATCCAAATAAGATTGATTTATATATTCACATTGAATTAATTAAACATGGGGTAGAGAATTTTTTTTAAACTATGAATGGATTATGATTTCCTAAATAATTACCATACTTGAAATAAAAAAAATTTTGAGGTAGAGAATTTTTATTAAACTATGAAAGGATTATGATTGCCTAAATATTTACCATAATTTAAATAAAAATAATTTTGAACATTTTTTGATATCGAAACATCATGATATATTTTCCATGTTACAATTAGAACATAACCCCCTAGTTAATGTTTCGATTATTTTTGGTTTGGATTTTTTGGGTGTCGTAAATTCATTTTATTTTTTCAATGCGAGTGCAATTATCTCTTTTTAATTGAATTAAGCATGAACATAAGGATGAACATGAGTTATGAAAAATTGAATAATTGGTCAATAAAAAAATTTCATGAATTAAATACTAATACTGATTTTGTCTTTAGATTTGGAAATAGTTTATGTGTTTCTTATGATTCCCAGAAAAAAGATTGAATTTTTATGTTATGCTCATAGTACTCTATTTTCTGTTCATCATCGTAGCTCTATGATATACATGAACTGTCAGTAGTATTATTGGTTGGATGGAATAAGAAAAGATATTTTTGATTTTTCCAAGAAACTTTTTACTTTTAAATAAGATAGAAAATATTTAGGGCTACCAAAAGAGATTTCTTATCATTTTCATGTACCATAGTTGAAATTGGAAAATATATCCATGTATTCTGTAGTGGGACAACCAAATACTTATCAAGGTAAAAATGAGATGTGGGTTATTGTAGATTGAATAATTAAAATCATCACATTTTATTATTATGTGAAATATATAATCCATCAATAATCTATATCAACTATATATCAATGAAATTGTATGGTTACATGGTGTTCCTAGCTCTATTGTATCTGATTGTGATCCTAGTTTCACTTCTAACATTTCGAAAAAACATTCTTTTGAGGTAGGTGATCATGTTTTCCATAATATTTCTATAGGGATATTTGTAATGATTTTTTTAGAAATGAATGGAAAATCCATGGTTCAATAGATCTTATGAAAACATAGACAATAATGGATAATTTTATCACAATGTAGTGTTTCATTCGAGAGTATCCGATATAAAAAATTCCTATCCTATTTTGATGTTTCGAAAGTGTGTCCCAGATTCACCTAATATTTTTATCCCATATGTAGTTCAACTGGATGGTAAAATTTTTATGAAGAGAAACTTATTTAGATTCTTGATCATAGAGAGTATGTACTTCAAAAAAGGGTAATTTAAATGGTTATGTATTTGTGGAGAAACCATATGGTTAAATAGAATCATAAGATAATGAAAATTATATGAGGGAAACATATCCCCATTTATTTAAAATGTTAACAAATTTAATGGAAAATAATATAAAAAGGGTGGGGAATAATGTAAAATCCCAATAATATATATCATTTCTTTCATATTTTTTTGAGGATTTTGGAATAAAATAGATAAATTCACTATGATACGAAATTTCTAAAATAAATAATTTTATATAACTTATTTCATATATAGATATATTTAAATTATAAATTTTCAAAAGTTATAATTCTAATTTGAATAAATAATTTCATTTTTGAATTCATAATGTTGAATTTTTTATAGTATGAATTTTATATAAATTTATGATATAGTTATAATTTTATGATTTGTAAGAAAATGAATTTTATAAAATTCATTATTTTTTGACATCGTGATGACATAAATTATGATATAAAATTTATTAAATTTATATGATGAATCAATAGTAATATTTTTGTAATAATATTAAAAAATGATTCATAACCTATAAGTTAGAAGTTATTTCACGATTAGTACAAAAAAATCATTGTCAGTGCAGACGTAGTGCCTATGTCGCGTTGAGAAATTCATGTTAGGGTCCTTATATATTATAATTGATTGATAAAAACTCATTGATATAATTTCTTATTATATTTAATCTATAATTTATGTTTTTTATAGTTTCATATTTTAGAGTTATATAACAGCAGTCTTATCAAAATTCATGTGTAATGCTTACACATGTCAAGAAATATCAAATTACCCAACTGAAGAAGTTGTCAGGACATTGATATTATTAAATAAAAATAATAAAATAATATAAATTATTTTCTTTAAAATAATTATTTCATTTATATTAGTTTAATTTTTTTAATTATTTTGGATATTAATTAATTATCCTTTATTCTTTTGAAGCACAATTGTAATGCTTGAACAATCATAAACGAAAAATAAGTAAAATGATTTTACTTAAAATTATAACAACACATAAATGACCCAAAAATAATAATAAGACTATTTTGATGAGGTAGTTTTGTAAAATATATTAAATTTAATTTAATTAAGTACTTCTTGGACCCATTAGAATCACATTAAGAGATTTATAATATTTTATTTTAAGGTTTCTCATGTATTTTACATAATTGTTTTTTTATTATTTTATTTTAATATTATGTTTTTTGAATGTTTATTTTTAACATGAATTGTATTATAAATTATAATACATTAATATTATTCATGAATATATAATTTTAATTTTTAGATAACAAAGAAATACCATAATGGTTGTAACAATAATGATTTAGTAATTATTAATTTAATGAAAAAATAAAACAAATGATATTAATGATATTTAAATAAATATTATTTGAGATATTTAAGGTAATATAAGAATTATATAGAGTTAATTTGAATTTCATAGATAAAATAAAAAATATTAAATTAATTTTTGACTTTTATATTCATAGTAATGAATATTCATTAATTTGAAAAAAAATTATTTTTCATGAATAAATTATTTATTAAATTATTTAAAAATGTCACATATTATGAAATTTGTTAAATTTATAATATTCTTTTGGAAATTTGATATAAATTAATTTTTATACCTTTTTAAAGTCATTGACCTTTTATTAAACCAATTATATTTTTATATTTTATTTAATTCATAAATTGCCTCTATCCTAAATTATAATTAGCATACTCATTATATCACATAAATTCTTCACCTGGAGACACCATTCATGAAAATAATATACCATATTTCTTTATCCAAATACCTTACCACATTTTATATTTTCATCTATTATAAAAATACAAAATTCATTTGTCTAAGGAGTTTCTCAAGATGAAATATTTAAGTCGTAAATTCCTCCAACATCACATTAAAATAATTTCTCACTTATAAGTTATCCATTCCACATATACATGGTTTAATTATAACTATAGTATGATATATGTAAAATTCTATTGTTGTTTTGATGTTATATTCAACATAAAATATCTTTTTATATTCTTTAATTCTAAAAAATGAAATCATCGCATATCTTGTATCAATTCACGTTCTTCATGGATGATGAGTTTTATTTAATATTTACCACCATACATGATTGATTAAATTCATATATAATTGTTTATAATTACATAAAAATATACATGCTAATTATTATAGAGTATTATTTCCATTTTACAGGAAAAAACATAATGAACCATCTATGGAATCCATGAAAAGAACGCAGCTGAAACACTGGAAGCAACCAAATATTAATAATACATTGGCGTAAGTATATTATAATAAGATAATTTATATTATTATAAATATTAATATGGTCATAAAATAAATTAAGAAAACAATTTACATCATTAAGGAAGATCATATAATATGTTTTAAGGAATACGAACCAAAATATGTTGACTTTTATTTTAGAATCAACATTTAAATATATAATCTTATAAAATTATATTCAAAGTTTTTATACATATACATCGTGAGAGGATTAACCAATTTTATGTGGAATTAATGTTTTAATGTTTTATTGATAAATGTAAATTTTTATTTTTAATGTGATTTTCTTCTTTTATAGGTTCACAATATTCCATTAATGTGTGTTTTTTATCAAGGAATGATTGTTTATGATGAAATTATTCGTGTTTTATGATTATGTTCATGTTTAGGGGATTTTTTTATAATGAACAGTGGTTTTTGTATCTCCCTCTAATTTATATGGCTTGTATATGCTAGATTTTGACCGTAATGGTTCATCAATGTAAAACTAAGATGGTTACACCCTAATGTACTCATTATTGTTACCTCAAATAATATCCATGAGGGTTAAAATTTATGGTAGTTGGGAGGGTTATAAATCATATAGTAGAAGCGAGGGTCACAATATTAATTAAGTAATTACCCAAGATACATAAATAACTAATTTTTGTTTTTTATGTTTTATAGTATTCTCTTGATTTCACAAAGTTTCTATATTCTCTATTATGGGTGGGATGTATATCCTCGTAAAAATGATTTTATATGATTATAAGTATTCAAGGACTAAAAATTCCGTTTTTTATATCCCTTACTAAGATTTTTTGATCATCCCAACTTTTAAGATTTTTATCACAGGGTTTATGGAAGTGTAATGGAAATTGTGGATTCCCATATAATTTCATGATGTTTTTCACATAATGAAATAATTTGTTATTTTAAATTTTTCTTATCATGGAAAAATAGATATTGTTTTACTAGTATCCATTATAAATTCCTGTTGGATTTTCATTTACTAAATATCAAATAATTCTCTATAACTATAAAATGAAATGTTATTTGTGTAATGTAGAGAATTGAATTATAATTTAATTAATAGGATTAAGAAATTATAATGGTCGGGTACATATAGTGAAAATTGTGTTTTGAGTATTAATTATAAAAATATAAAATAATAATTAATCCATTCTTATAAGGTCAACTAATACATAGAGGGATGAATCTATATTCAATAGTGATTCGGGAATAAGTCTCCCTGTGAAGTGTTGTTGTAATGATGATCTTCGATAAATAATTTCAAGAACATTCATTGGAGTGATGTGATTGAACAATATAATGTATTTAACAACGTGTTGTGGTGGATGATGATTTTTAATCTAGTTGAGTTGTGGAATTATGGGAATATTAATTAACAAAATATAGAAGTAATATTCTATGTATGTTCACGGAATTTTTTTGGATACCTATAATTAGAAAAATTTACACTTTTTTAGATATATTCTTTCACATATTGGTAAATTCATTTTAGAAATTTAGAATTTCTACCATAATTTTTATATGTATATATATTTACAATTTATATAAATTTCTTAGTTAATTAAAGTATATATAATAAATTTTAATTCATATAATGAGATTCTCAACAAAATTTGGAGAGAAATGTTTTTATTAATAATTTTAAACATGACATAAATTAAAAACACTAGAAAATGAAACAATTTTCTACACAATATATGATCTCATAAAATTATGTTAATACATGTTTAATATAATATACACACACAAATATCATATAAAACTTATAAAATATTATCGTAAATATAAAAAATATAATTGAAATGATAACCATCATGTTTCTATTAAAAATAAAAAAAATTAAATTCACTCTCTCAATATAGAGAAAATAATAATTAAATAAAAATTAATGGATTAATTTTATTAAAAAAATTTATTTAATTAAAATGTAATGAATTTTTTTTACAAGATTAGTTTAATTGTATACAAGAATTAATTTTACCTAAATGTTAAAAAATTAATTATGTATGAATATTATTTATTATACAAATAAAAATTTACTAATCTGAAACATCCCAACAAGAATAGTAGATGGTTTTAATTTTAATTAGAGGAGAACGATGTTTAATATAAATAACTATTGAATTTTTTATTTATGATAATGAAAATGAATTTTATAACATTTTTAGAATTTGGATTTTAAAAAATGTTTTGTGATATTAAAATAAATCATATATTAAGAAGAATTTTTCAATCCATAATTTATTGAAATGTAAAAAATAATTTTCTTCCTAAAATAAATCCTCTGATTAAAACATTTCTATTTTTATTCTTCAAAAAATAATTTATTATTTCTACTTGAATTATTTTATAACATGTATAATTCATTATTTTGAAAATGGTATCATAAATATGCACTTCTGTCTCATTTTATTATGATTTTATAAAATTTCGGATGTTGTGACCCGACCCCATAAAATCCCTAAGGCGATGTTGTAATAAATTTACATTTTCATATTATATAAGGTAATCATGTCCCAAATGACCAAGCAGTTTACTAGTACTGGTAAAATAGTTTCATAAATGATCTCGTATTATAAATTTATAGACCAAACTAGAAATAATATTTTTATGATAATATCATTATTATTTATAAATTATCATTACATATATTAATTTGTTTCCATCATGGAATCATGAGGACTGAAAAAAATAAGGTTGATATCAAATGATCTTTATGGGTATAGTATAATTGGATAAATAATTAATCTAAGTGCATGTTCGATATCACACTCTAAGTAATTAAACACATATTCGAAACAATTATTATACTCATAAGAATGTTTAAATGGAACATGGAAAGGAAAATAATATAAAAAACATAAAATTTAAGAAAATTAATTGAGAATTAAATTAAAACATATAATTTTTCATAGTGAAAATATTATGATTATAATAAATAGATTCTATATACTGGATGTTCTTAATTGGCTGACATCATTTTCACATGCACATGATACCTTTACCATCAAGATCTATCATCAATATATATATAACATTATTAGAAAAAATACATTACATTATCCCAGAAAACAAATTTATACCATGAGAATATGTATTTATTGATGGGATTACATTATTTGGTTCACAACCAATGTCTTCCCTTACTATGGAATTTTTCATTTATCCAATAATAAATTTGATCCATCAAATTTTTTCTTAATCTAAAATATATATTTGGTAAAAAATAGATATTTTTAAATATTTCACTAGATAATAAAATTACTATAAATGTAAAGATTTTATGTAAAAATGGATTATTCTTTAGGTAATCATCATATGCATGATAAATAATGTGCTTAATAGTGGAAATTTAATGTTAAATAGTCATTCGAAATTGAATAACTGAAGATGAAGTTAATGAGTACAAAATTTAATCTAGGAATTTAATTTCAAAACTATTCTTGGCCAAAATATTCATTAGCCACATAGAGGAAAAATAATTATATTATTAACATCAAATATACATATTGGATTAATAATAAGGGTTTCTACTATTGATGAAATAAAATGATCTTGAATAAAATTCTTTAAGAAAATACACTGTTCAATTTTGAAAAAAAGTTGAAAATAATATATATTGAAAATCACTTTTTATTAAATAAATTAAAAACATAATCATAAACCATCAATTTAATATTCAATAAAATTTAGGTATATAGTTCATACAAGGTAATGAGAAATTTTATTTTTCTTTGTCAAACGTTAGAAAATATCTTTATTTAAAAAGTGTTAATAATATTACTATAATGAATTTATAAAATACTAAAGGGGTCAAACTTTTTCTCATTAGTCATGATTAAATGTAAATAAACTTTTATGATACATGATTCTAAATCATGGTTTTAAGAGAAAATAGATTTCCAATGGAGGAGTGAAATAGAGTCAGGTTATCTTAACATTATCTAAAAAATTTAAATGTTCAAAGTAGTCATATAATGGTACTATTATAGGATATATATTATTAATAACTAGATTATAATAAAAATAAACGTTTAATTTAATATTTATCAAATGATTTCGTTTAATGTCAATTCAAGTGTAAGCAATCCTGAAAAGAATGGTATTGTGAAATAAAAACGTAAAATGACCATAACATTGAAGTTAGAATAAATCAATCAATGGAATACATTTATCAAATAAAAATCCATAGAAAAAGTGTAACTACATAAATATATATTTTATTGTTATTATTCACATAATTATATAATATTTATTAATATGTTGAATTAATATAACCAAATTAAATGGAAATGGGTTGTGAAATTCATTACAGCCTAGAAACATTTAATCTAAATACCCATTAATTATGTAATTCAAATTTGACCATAATAAAAAATATAGACTAAATTATTCATGTTATTACATATCATGGGGAATTATTTACAACATAAATTTAATTTTTTTCATTATAATACTATATTCCTCCACAAAATCTAAATGAGAAAGAATCCCTTTAAATACACCCCCTTTTGATTGAATTGTCATCACCCTAATTAATAGAGGTTTCATGAAATATTTTTACTTATTATAGAACAATAATAATATTTATAATATCATATATGATTATATTTTGTTATATTATTACCCATATGGTAATAATTGTTATTTAGTTTTACTATTTCAGTTGTTAATTGCCATGTTTTTTTTAAAATGTTTTGAATTATTAATTTCTTCTATAATACATTGAAAAAAGATTTAATAAAATCTATAATGTAAAATATTATTAAAATATTATATATATTAATTATATATGTATTTATTGTAATCCATAATATTTTGATATTATATATGAAATACATTGTTCATGGATATAGTACGATGCACTCACACATAAACGTTGATTGATTTTTCTTATTATATTAATGTAATGAATAATAAATGATATATATATATATATTATAATACTGATATAATATTAATGAAATATACACATATTTTCATTAAAACCAAATTTAATACATTCCATTTAATGTGTGAGTGAATCAAATCTCTTTGTGGAGGTGATATTCCACACGTCCAAAAACACTATTATCGTTCTACCAAAAACAAGAAGGCATTATGTTATGTGTTACAAACTAATTTCAGAATCATACATAAATTATAAATATTTTATATATCATGTATAAAAAAACTCATTAACTATTAACAACCATGATAGTTCCTAGTGAAAAAATAAACCACATTGATTCGCAAGGAGGTAGTGCAACATACACATGAACGAAGATTATATATCTCATATTCTGAAAGTGTATAAATTTTTGGGTTATATTAATATAATAATAACATCTGATAATAATTACAAATCATTGCTTAGTATTATAAAAATATATAATCTGAATTTACAGAGTATAGATCAATATAAAACAAAATTACTCGTTGAAAAATGTTAACTATTATTTGGGTATCTTCTTTCAGATTGAATAAAAGGACTTATTTGGATGGAATTATTACAACATTTATGATTCTAGTATGTGTTTGGTGATGTTGGGAATTTAATTATTAAGTTTTTCTTAAACAAATTTATTGATATGTATCTATAATTGTTTTATTAAGATCCAAATTATAGTGGGGGAGAAGAATCATTATTTTAAATAACAAAACTATTATTAAGAGTTCACTCTTACATCTTGTACATCCAATAAGAAAAAATATTAATGACAATTGTATATATTTTCTACATATGTCTATGCAATGAGTTTTTTTAAAGTTTCTATGTCATTTTCACCCAATGAGATTAATGTTTCTTAAATAAGTAATCCCATTTTCACATAAATCATTATAATTTATTGTAATTTAATACACTAATATATTTGGTAAAAAAGTTAAGATTACCTTACTAGAAATTATAAATTAGTTTGATTCAAAATATGGAATCCTATTTTATAATTTAAAATCACATAATCAGAAGAAATAAATTTAAAATTAGTCCTGTAAAAGGGACCAAAAAATGGGTTTCAATGTGATAATTTTCTAATGTTTACTAAGCCTTTATGACCTCTTTCAATATGAAAATTATTCAAATTATATAAATTAACCCAATAAATTCATAATTGTATTTTTTTACATGAAATCTAATTTATAATATAATTTATCATTATAAATTATTTATAATAAATTTTAGTTTTAAATTTAAATCTAGTATTTTTTTTAC
Source organism: Viscum album (assembly GCA_963277665.1). Lineage (NCBI taxonomy): Eukaryota > Viridiplantae > Streptophyta > Magnoliopsida > Santalales > Viscaceae > Viscum > Viscum album. The sequence goes on along the minus strand of OY728133.1, from coordinate 141,442,151 downwards.
TATATTTCAAAATATCAATCATCTATGAAAAATAAAAAATATTATACCTAAGATAATTTAGACATTCCATTTTCAAAAATGATTTTAATTTTGTAAAATAAAATTATATAGAAGGATAAAAATTCATTATTATTATAATTTAACCCTTAAACAGTAGAAAAAAATCATTAAAAATTACAACTTTTTATGTGTAAAATATGATGTGTTCTTCCCCAATGGTTATCCAATATAATATATTAATGTCAATAAAATTTATTTAATATAATATATATATATATATATATAATTAATTAATTTAAATAATAGTATAAAATTTAATTTATAATGGTAAAATTCTTTTTATGATAAATAGAAATAATAATCATATAATAGTATTTGTTATTATATTAAATTCTAATTAAATATAACCAGGGAATTAAGATATGTATTATTATAAGTAATTTATAAAAATTATTACCTTAAAATTAAATTATTTTATTACATCCTAATAATTTTTTAAATATATATGTTTTTTCATTGAAACTCATACTTGATTTTATAACAATTTATCGATGAAACCAGTCATCTCATGCGACATATGACAACTCGTTATTGAATTCATTTCAATCAATAGAATTTATTTAATTAATTGAAATTGAAATTGTGTAATAAATAATGTATACTTTCTATTCTGTTCAATGAATTTGGTTTTATTTTATAATGCATATAAAATATAATATCATTATTTTTTAATATTATGGAATTAAATTCATACTACATAAAATAAATTTTCACCTCACAATTAAATATTAACCTTGGAAATCTGGGTTTTGACATTTGAAATTTTGTTTTTTTAAAACCCACATTGTCAAAGGTTTTATTAATTACCCTCTTAATTAGAGGGAAAGAATATTACATCCATGATGAGTAAATTTTTTTACTACACAAAAATACAAGGAAATGTAGTTATTTGACATAGTTAGATTTCATAAACATAGATTGTATCCTTTAGTTGATCTTTAATTAAAATCAATATATATTTTTACGTTATGAAATGGAAAAAATCTATCTTATATCCTTGAATAAATAAAATATACATTAAATAGATCAAAAGATCAATAATCTATGTATATATATCTATTTATATATATATTTCAAAAACAATATGGTTAATAAAATAATCTATAAACCTCCAATGAAATAATACTACTTCATCATTTTCATTTTCAATTTTTGTTACTAAAAAATAATTGCATTTTATCCCGAGAATTGTGTAGGATAGTGGTTGGTGTGGAACCATTATTTTACTTCAGTAATTGGATCAAGACCCTCTACCATGTTGGATTAGATGGGTTTTCTCTATCTATACATTTTTCCCATTTTATAAACTAAAATAATATAATACCATAAACTATTTAAAAAAGAATGATAGACATCTTTTAAATGAATCTATTTATTAAATAAACTATTAATAGATTTTAGAATAAGAACTATTTTATAAAAACGTATTATAATCATATTTTTATAATAATTATAATGATTATCAATAAATTAAAAAATATATCTATAGTACATAATATCATTATTTATCAAATTAAATTTATAAAAAAAGCACTAAAATACAGTGTTGTATTTCAAAAAATTTCTTCCTTAATATCCTTAATCTTGGTAGAATAACGTCACATAAAACCTACAATGATATGTTTTATACTTAAAAATTAAGATGAAGCTAAATCTCATTATCTTGTGATGATATCCTTTACCAGGATGTCAATATGCACATATGTACATCTATACAAATATTCACAGAGTAATGCAGGGTTAAAATCCCTAATATATGTTTTCTTATATCAATTTCTATTACATTATACTAAATATTATCATATAACAACAATAGATAACTAGAACCCGGAATCCTAGAGTTTTTTTCACACCACATCTGCATTTGTATATTATATAATGAAATCATCTCACAATGGAACAAACACATTATTTGAATTTGTAATGTAGAAAGATGTATAAATATTGAACTTGAAATAAATAGATAAATTACCACAACTTTTTTATAATAACATAATGACCTCAATAATATCTTGTATATATTTCATTATACTGTTCAGGTAATATATGAGAAGGAAATAAATATATGTAATTTCTAAGTCATTGTAAGGCTAATGCACAACAAAAGAAATAATGAATCATTAATAATAATCAATATAGATAGTAAAATAATTGAACAGACATATGATATAATCAGTAAATTTATAAAAATCTGTATAAAAAATATGTTATATGATTTAGTAAATAATTATATCCAGATGAAAAATGGATATTTAGGGAAACTTTAAGGTTTAATGGTCATTAAAAGATTGATAAGTCAAGGGGGAGTTAAGGAGTAAAAAATTATTCATGGAAGGGAATTTAAATTTGATATGTCATTAAAATATTTATAATCCAACAATACAAAAATCATGGATGATATCAATATAAAAAATTCTCCATAATGTAATAATATCGGTTATTGATAATGATGAAATAAAAATATCATTGAAAACAATATTTTGTAATATATAATTTTCATTTTTGAAAATCATTTTTAAAATATTTAAAATCAAGAATTACATTTAAAAAATATTCTATAAAAATATATTCATAAACATTCAATGTATGAAACAAAAAAAATTACAGCGGTTAATTTTTTTAGGGTAAAAAGAAAATTCCAATTAAATAAAAAAAATTAAAAAAAATTCATATTCATAATTAAAAAAATATATATAATATTTAAAACAAATCTGAATGATCAATGGTCTGAAAATTAATGTAATAAATTATTTTTAAATTTTTAAATTTTTTTTTTCTAAATAATCGATTTGGGAGAAAATAGATTTCTGACTAAAGAGAGAAATGAAGTCTAACTAAATTAAAAACATTTTAAAAAACATTTTCCGTACCAAATAATTGAAAAATAAAACTATTATATAAAAATATCATTAATAACTAGTGAAGAAAAAAATTCAATATTTATTAAAAATTGATCTAATAATTTCCTATAATTCAAATTCATAAATAAAAAATATTTATTCAAATGTTATTGTTAAATAAACCCCTAAAATGATCATATCAAAGATGTAAAAATTAATCAATGAATAAATTATTTTTATCAAATGTATGTAAAAAAAATTTATTTACATAAATATATGTTAAATATAAATAATAAACATAATCATAGAATATTAATTGAATTTATGATGTAATATATCCTTTTGAAAAGTAATTGGGTTACAAAATTATTAACACCATTGTCAATATTAATTGAAATCCGCATAACTGAAATAATTAAAATTAAAAAGTATAAGACCATTAAGTGTTAATTATTCATGATATTACATTTCATTGGTTATTATATTCACCATATAATTAAAATTCATTTTTAATAATAAAATATGAATTAATTAAAATGAAGTTTATACTAAATCCTTTACCTTAAAGTCCATTTTGGTTTAATTCTATTTTACCTAATCTATAATAGTTTTAATAAAATTTAAAACATATTAATAACCACAATAATATATCTAATTTCATATATTATCTTATTATAATATCTTTTTTACAATTGTTTAATTAATTTTTTTTAATTTTACAATTTTGTGTATTCATTTCATAGTTTTCCTAGTATCATTTTACTTTTTATTTATGTTCCTATTACATAGCTCATAATTTAATAATATATAGAATTTAAAACATGATTTAATTAGAAGATATAAATTAATTATATATTCATTTATAGTAATCCATACAATATATATATTTCAAAAGAAAGACACTATTTATGGAGATGGTTGGTTGTACGTACACATGAACGTTGATTCCATTTTCATTTTATATTTAAATAATTAAATGTAAATGACATATTAGTGTATAATAATTATAATGTAAGATTTATTTAATTTAAGTCACATATATTTATCACACCCATCCACAACACATTCCAAGTAAATAATTAATGAATCACATTTCTCTAAGTAATTGGTACCCCAAATGTCTACTAAAGATGTTATCATGTTTCCAAAAAATGAATATCATGAAGGTATGTCTTATAAAATAATTATAGAATCATAAATAATTTAAACATATCATATAATATATATATATATAATTAATATATCCTTATTTATAACCTTTATGAGTGATAATTCATTAATGAAGGACATCATTTTGCGAGGCGGTAGACCACCATACACGAAAATGATGATCATGTATCCCATTTGGTGGAAGTGTGTTAATTTTTAGGTCTGAATCCTAGAATACCAATGTATATATATATTTTTGATAAATAGGTTTTTTGTATAAATTAAATAATATTAACTGAAGGAGTAAAAAAAAAATAAAACTGTATTTATCATTGATGAACATGAACTTTTCTTTTGGTAACTCATTTTTTTAACCAAAGGATATACATTGAGGGATTTATACCCAAAAAAGGCTTCTAGGTTACTTTTATGTATTTTTTGGATGCTATTTGGTAAGGTATTGGGTGGGCCAAATGGATTGTGATATGTGGATAAGTGAGGGGGTGAGTTCCCTTTAATAGTGGTGGGGGAGTGGAAATATTTTAAATACTAAAATAAATACAAAATATAGAGGTTCCCATTACATCATGCACCTCAAATAATGAATGAAAATTTATAAAATTGATTATATGGTATTAATAATCTCATAAAATGGGTGTTTAACAAGTTTTTATATCATATCCCCTAATAATGAATGTTTAACCTCTACGCAAACTCAATTTCATCCAAATCACATTAATTAATTTTATCTTCTTTAATTATTATTTTTGTTCAAAAAAATAAAATTACTATCAATAAAAAAAATTTCCGATATAAAATATTTATTCCATTTTTAGAAATTCATATCACGAAATTTGATGAAATAATTTTAAAATTAATTTTACGGATTATATGAAACAATGTGTTTTAAAAATGAAAATATTCTAAGGTTTAAAATATTTTTTTCCCAAATTAATTATAAAATTTATTCAAATTTGTTAATATATTTTAATACGTGTATAATTTGACTATTTTGAATTTTAAAATAATTAATAAAATAAAAAAATCTTTCTAAATTATTTTTTATGAAATGTCGGTATTAAATAAAAATCTATTAATTTTCACTATTCATCATAAAATAGAAATTTATCAAAAAAAATAAAAATAAATTATATATACAATAAATTCAACATTATAATTCAAAAATTAAGTTTATTTATTCAAATATAATTTTTATAAGTTTTAAAATTCAACATGAAAATAAGTATACAATAAAAAAGAGAAAAAAATTGTAAAAATCTACCATTTTATGAGAAAAATGTGTATTATTCTTATCATATTATTATAAAATTTTATTGATTAATTTAAAAAATTTATTTAATATATAACAGATATAATTATTAATTTAATTCAATAATAATTATTAATAAATTTTATTAGTTTAAAAAAATTTGTGTATAATAATAAAAACATTTCATTTATATTTATTTTACTTTTTTATTAATTTATATTTCATTGGTAACTAATAAATTCAACTATATAGTTTTATAATTTAATAAATTTTATTCATAAAATTCAATTTAAAAGCTTGGTTACATAATAACAATATATTAATAATAATTTTTTTTAGAAAAACTCAGTATTGTGTGTAAGGCATGTTACTTAAGAATCTTATTGTTGTGTGAAACATAAGATAACTAATTATTGAGTACACTATTAGAAATATATGATATTAAATGTATATAAAATTGTAAATATCTCATTATGACTTGAGAGGCCATATTCCAATAAATAGTGGGTATTTCATGTCACACAAGTTATGAACTACATTATCATTATTTTTTTAATTTTGGGCAGTTACATCCTTTTATTATAATAAATTTATTTTTACTATTCACTAAATACTTTATTTTTTAAAAAATACCAAAAATTACCGACATGTTAAATTCAATACAATTGTTTTTAAAATAAAATCCATTTTATCAAATTAGTTTTTTTAATTATAATAAATTAAATTTTGAATTAAAACCTTATTTATTGTAAAATATTATATCATATGACATTTTTAAATATACCAAACTAAGAAAAATATATTTTGGTTTCAGAAAATTAAATTAATATTTATACACAACAATTTTTTAAAAAAAAAATAAATTTTAATTAAAAATAAAAAATTTATCATTAAAATTTATATTAATAAATATATAACAAATATATTTAAAAAAAATTAAAATAATGTTTTTACCATATAATTTTTTATATCTCACTTAGTAATTTAATATAAATCTACATTAATTTAAATTTATTATATGTAATTATCTTAATTTAATCTTCTATATAAATATATATTAGTTTTACAGGATTAATATTCTTCATTTTTATGTTGTTGATTGCAAAATATTATGACTAATGTTTAAATAGAATAGTTATTCCATTTATGAAGGATGGTGTCATTATAAAAAGGATTCCTTAAAAGATTACATAATCATGATTTAAGTAAATAATTATACATTCATTCACATTGAGGATTATTTTTTAATTATAGATTTATGGTATATGTCTACAAATTATACATAACAAAACCATAACAAATACAATTGGAACCATCAAAATAGTGTCCATTATGCCCATAATGTATCACATTTAAAATAAAACATGTTCAATTTCTTGAAAATTTTCATATCCTGACATCTCAGAATCCATACTCTATGATAACTACTGTAAAAACATAAAAAATTAGGGTTTATAATAAAAAACACAATAAGAGTAATAAATTAAATAAAACCATAAGTCTATTGAAAATCATAAAACACTGGTAAAAATACATTGTGAAGTAATAGTTTTCAACCTTATTAAGTTGTAAATATATCCCATTAAGAATAATCATATTTCAAAGAAAAATTAGTAAAAAGATAACCAAAATACCCATAACCAGCATAGAAAATATATAAATTTATCTTGGGACATAATTATACAAGCCACTCTAAAAAATGGACTAAACATGCGATGAATTCAATACAATTCACTCTAACAAATGGAATATCTATACAACAGACTTATCTACCAAATGAATAGGAGTTTATAAAGTCATCTCCCATATATGGTTTTTTTAAAAACAAACCATATTAGTTTATAAAAAAACACCCATAAAATTTTTAAGTACCATTTTATAACTATAACACATAAAATCTAGAAATTTACACCATGTCACCCTTAATATTTAATTTCACTTAAAATAAAACATATCATGTTATAGATATAATCATTCAATTTTAAAAAACCCACAATTATTAAAATAAATTACTATAAAAAAATAGTGGATTATTTAACTTTAAAAAATCAATACGTTTAGAGAAAGAAAAATATCAAATATTTTGCATGATGGCGGTGACGTTGTTGTTGTTGTATACAATAAAAAACATTAATTTTTTCAATGTATCTCTTTCCAAATTTAATAGTTAAATCATATACCCTATGAAATAATCACAAATTTAAAACATTAAATAACATAGTAGTAAAATAAATTCCTTATATGATATTTCAATTTGGCTATATATACACCTCAAAAAAGAAAGAGGGTGTATAACATCATGGTTGGGCTCAATCAATGGAGAATCAGATGAATTCCATTTCATTGAGTATGATATATTCCATATGATATTTATCTTCATAAAAAATAAAATTATTTCAATTATTTAATTTCATAATTACCAATTTAATTTTGATAATTTCATTAATATCACATAATATATATTTTCATAATTATATAGTTTCATGTTAAACATTTTTATGATATTTGGTATACGAGTCCCAAATGACTAGGGTTGTTGTCTATAGCCAAAATGGTATAAGTAGAACATCTATAGAGTAATATTAATGACATAATAATAACATTTATAAAATTAATTTTATGTTAAAATAATATCAATTATATATATTTATGAAAAAATATCAACATTATAATCAGTGAGACAGTAGGACATACGTAGGCATGAGTGCCATTTCCAATTTTTAATGATGAGAATAATAATAATGAAATTATATACTAAACATCAAATAATGACAATAATATCATAATATCACATTAATTATAAAAAAATACATATATGTATCATCAATGTGATGAGGTGATGAAAGGTGAATCACATCACTTCGTGGAGGTGAGAGTTCACACCTACGCAAGAACGAGGACACCATTTTTATATGAAAAGAAATGTAAGAAAAAATGATATATTATATTTTAATAATGATAAATATTTTAAGAGTGTTACATTGAAAAGATAATTCTATAATTAAAATATTTATTGAGATTAAGTGATGGAAAATGATTTATATCAGTTCGCTAGGTGATAGTTCTCAGTAAACACAAACGATTGATTTTATTCACATTAAATAGAAGTGGAAATATATTTATGTGATTTTATTATCAAAGTAACACTAAGTTATATTGGGAATATTGGTTTAAATTTTTAATCTATTTTTAATAATATTTTAAGAATGTAGAATATGAAATAACATAGAAATACATGATTAAAGTAATACCTCTTCTCTTATTGATCTCATTTGATTAACACCGTAACACATCTATGGTGAGTGATATACCAAAAATAAGAGTAATATACTTTGTGTAGGGACTCTATGGAATTTTATTTATTGATATTGGGAGGGAAAAATATGTTTCTTATATATAATGGAAAGTGAATAATGGGTGCCATTTTTTGAGAGAGGAGGGGTACTAAAATAAATATTCAAAATATTAAAAAAATATTAAATAATTTTCTATTATAAATCGAGGAAAAATAATAAATTTGAAATAATGGGATGATTATGTTTAAAAAATTATTCATATTAAATTTATACATGTTTTGATTATTTTTTATATTCCTTTTCTATTTGATTTATCTCTTATTTAACCATTTTTACTCTTAGCATGATATCACATAATTTAAATTATTAGAGTAAATAGAACTAAAATACAATCAAAAACAAATAAATTATAACTTCATTATATTTTTAAACTTATTTAAATAATATGAAAAATATTTATACTTTTTGGAGTTTTTCATCAGTTAATAAAATATTAGTTATTTTCAAATATAATTTTTGTAAATTTTGAAACATTTCATTACTAAAAATTTTAAAAATATTTTAATAACATGATATATTAATATAAAATCTATTAATTTAGAATAAACATGTGAATTTAAACCATAAAATTAATTTATTACTTTAATTCTCTTCAATTATATTTATATAAACATGTTTAATATCACTTATATGATGTTTCCACTAATTGAACATAAACAACATCATAATTATACATTTCCTTAAAGAAATAATTTATATTAATAAAAATTAACATGATTGATATAGTGATTTTTAATTAAAAATTAAAATTTATTGTCAATTAATTAGCTTTTATAAAATCTTATTGGAAATATTTTACATGATAAAAATAAGAGTGTGAAAAAATTGACATTTCTTTGAATATAACAATATAAATGGAATAATGTTAATCAAGTTGGATCAAAAGATAATAAAAGGTTTTCAATGAATATATTAGGTAACAATCACTCATAAAATAAAACTAAGAAAAGTTATAATGTGATTTTATAATATTTGTAATATTATTTTTACCCTTAATTACTCGATTTATCATTAACCATGGTAATAAAAAAATAAAAAAGTTATAGTTCATATTTAAAAAAAATAAATTGGTCTAATTTAAAAAAAATTACCTTATAATTTTAAATATGAAATCAATTTTCCAAAATAACTAATATGTAAATTGAATAAATTAATTAAAAATTAATCTTGTTGATGAAAAAAGAAAACTTGTTTTTAATCTAAAATGTTCAAAATGTTGAAATGTTTTTATATCGAAATTCAATGTCAAATTTATTTCAATAATATTAATTTGAGTAAAAATAAAAATATTTCTCTATCAAAACATTAAAACGAACCGAAATTATAATATACAAATATAAATATATAATAAAAATAAAGCTCTCAATAGAAATATATTATTTTTCCCTATTTCTAAAAATATATATTTTTTCCCAAAAATTCCAAAACATTAACTAGATATGAAGTAGATACTACGTTTTAAAAAAATTTAATTTTTAATAGAATTTATAAAAGTGTTAAAAAAATACTTACTAAACTTTTTCCATCAAAAGGTTAGAAAAGTGCCATTTTTTCAAAATAATTTTTTTATTCATAAAGATGATTTTGTTCCAATATTATCAATATAAAAAAATAAGATGAATGAAAAATTATATTTAATATCTTATATATATATTTGATTAACATAATACAATCCAATTTATTTTGAAGTTTCTTGGTAAATATAAAAATTATACACATTTAAAAAAAATTTAAGAAAAAAATATTCCTTTAATTTTAAAAAGGTTTAATTTTAAAATATAAATAAATGGTCCCAAATTAATAATTTTTATATATATTTTTAAAAAATATTTGCATAATTATACTAATCTTATTTAATCCCACCATTCTAATGATTATGAGATAACTACCATATTACATAATAACATTTACTTCTTTGCTTTAGTTCTTTGTGGAGTATATTTTATGCTATCAAACATTATGATTACTTTTAGAAAAATTTAAGATATTACATTATCCTCCCTCATTAAAAAATTTTTTCCTTTGAATTAGAGCATGTGATATAGAATTATGGAATTGAATATTCAAAATACCATTCTGAAATCCCAAATAAAAAAGTATAAATAAAACATTCACCATAATATAAATATAGGTAAGTAAAATTGGTCACAAATGAAAACATATACTATGATTCCATGTACGAAAGGATGGATATGTAAGGTGGAAAGACATAATTTTAATAGGGTGACTAAATAATAAGCTCCCTATGAGTATATAACTTCATATGCACCACTATATAATGTTCATTCTCATTTCAACTAGAATATCTTACCATTGGATTATTTTTGCATTTATAATAATCTACCTTTCCATCACGAGCCATATGACCAAACATACCACATAATAAGCACTTCACCATATTGGAAATACATTTTCCAGGAGTATTTTTACCACACATATCCTAATATGAGAATTTGGATTTCATACATTCAATCTTCATTAAATAATACATTCTCATTTCCTTCTACAAATAAAACTTATTTTACTTATTTTTAGAGGACACATGATCATCATAGTACTATATTTCTACCATCTCAGCACATTTAACAGGTTTATCATTTCTTTTAAACTCTTTAGAAGCTAATTTCCAATGACATCTTGGATTAAATAATAGGTAAATATTATTTATCTTACTATATGAATCCTAGAAAAAATTATGGATATACCGTTACAAAGATGTAATGTTTTCTTATTATGAATCCAATAAATATTCCACATTTTTTTTAAATTAAAGGAATTATTTTTTCATCCGAGTTTTAACATCCATAGATTATATTTCACAAAAATGATGGAGTAAAATTCATCCCATTCTAAGTCATCAATATCATTAATTGCATAGATATTCTTATTCGTTGACCACAACTGGGGGATTCACCTTCAAATTGATAAATTTCAAGAGTTTCCTTTTGTTGATCTGATCATCCCTTGACAAAAAGTAAAAATTATATGGCAATAATACTTCATTCAGAAAAAATTGGGTAAGATGATCTTCTAAATAATGTGGGAGGTTGCCTAAAAAATGTTCAACTATAGAAATGTTTATTTGTGTGTCATTGGGTTCCTCCATAGCATGGTAACCACCGTTATTTATTTATTTTTTAATTTTATCCATCACTACCAAAAATGTCATATTCCGATTCTAACCATCGTAAGATGCTTATTTAGGTGGATTTTTTCTTCTCAATTCATTCCCACCACAAAATCAGTGTTTCTTATGGGGAAATACATTCATAAAGGAAATATCATTTTAAAATAAATAACGTAATCTTAAAATTATGGATAATTTGATCATAACCATAATTTAAAGTACTCAAAGGTAATAATTTTACACTATCCTAACATCTACGATTTTCTAATCCTGTCCATTAATAGAATCATTAAAAAGAAGACAGTAATACATTTCATGATCTTGATTTACTTAAATAATTTTACATTATTAAATATTAAGGATAATAATATTGATAGAGATTTACATAATTAGGTCATAACTCATAAATAAAAAGACCATAACAGAAAAAATAGGACACGTCTAAACTATAACAATTTCTCGCTTTATATATATGATTTTTTAAAAAATAACCAATTTTATAAAAACTCAAAATAAAAATAATATTAAAATAATTAAATCCCAATTCATTTTTAAGGCATGTGAACAACATTAAAAAACATGGGACGAGAAAAAAACATATTAAGGGATGTAAAAAAAAGAAATTGGTATTCTATTCAGAGACATAAAAATCCTTTAAAACATTATAATAAAGTAATAATTTCCACCCTTAATATATAATAATACATTCCTTTGATAATAATATAATTTCATATATTTTTTCAATCATAATATTATAATAAATCCCATTTCCACCATTTAAAATTCATTAATAAATCTTGGGAAATAATAATACTTTCCACTATTACAAATGGAATAATTATGTGGCAAACATATATTCCCCTCACTATTTAAAATATAAAAACCATATCATAGACTTCGATACCCAATCCATTATAAGTTATAATGTAACCACCCATCCTTGAATTATCCCAGAACAACCGGTCATTTTTTTATCACATATAAACTAGTAAAATTTAAGAGTACCACTATATAATCCTTTATTGGCCCGAATGGCTTCATTTTGTAATGATTTTTTGATAAACCACCTTTTAAAGGGTGAGGTGGAACCCTTACAAGTTCCGTAGTTGTAAGTATTACATGGACTGTAGGCCTTAGAAAAAATTAATTCCCTGTAGGCTCATAAACAATACATACAACCCAGACTAATTACTTGGAACTAATCCTCCCCAGCATCTTCATCGTGAAATCAGCTATCCACATTCGCATGACTATTTGACTAGGCTTTCATGTGCATGAACAGACTTATCCCGATGAAAGGTGTCATACCCTGTCATTACTACAATCTGTTTAGCTTCAGCTATGGTGAATTCTCATTTCTCCTCCTCATTCTTAATTTTATTCCTTTGTATGTTCTATGGTTATCATATGCACTTAAGATGTCCTGAAGGCCTTACTGACCCAAAGGCCTGGGGGCCCGAAGGCCCATACATGTGAATATTCTATGCTGCTATAGTTCCGAACAGTGCCTAATATAGTTCTTCCTACAATACCTTCTATAGTTCTACACAGTTCCTGCAACAGTACTGCTACAGTACTGTTACAGTACTCCTACATTACCAAAAAATTAGCCTCCCCCTAGATTTGATCTCGGGTCTCTGAGATTCACTTAAAGAGTCCTATTAAATAAAATATAAAAAAATGGAGAAGTGATATTTTTTTTTGTTTAAAAATCTCAGTACATGAAGAAGAATATAAATATCAAATATTGGTCATAGTGTTAAGGAATTTGTTTCGTTATATTTGTTAAAATGAAAAATAATTTAGTTGTCTATAATGGATAACAAATGTTCAGTAAAAAAACATAACAAAATTATTTTATAAAAACCATTTAATGAAATTCAAAATATAAATAAAATTTCATTTGCATTCCATTTATATCCATATAAAATGACAAATAAAATATTATCAAATATATTGAAATGGAGAGAAATTAAATATTTTTACATTCTTGTTATCCTATACCACTTTTAACATCAAAATAATTAGCCCGATGAATTAATTACATTAAAAAACATATATTATATGAGAATAAAATAAATTCATTATTTGATATTTAAACATGGTTCTATATAGAAATCATAAAAGAAGGTGGGTGTATAAAATCAAGATATGACTCAAAGAAAAGATATTGAGACGAAGTGCCTTACCTTGACTTTGATTTGTCATTTGTTTCATTTATAATAATGAATAATTACTAATTTTAATTATATAATTTTATAATAACCTTTTATATTTTTATTATTTCTTTTAAATCACTTAATATCAATTTAATTATTTATATATGTTCACATTGGAAGTTTTTATTTTATTCAATACATGAGTCCAAAATGAATTTGTATTATTCTATATAATCAAAATTTTATTAGTCCATCATCTGAAGAACAATTTATATGTTAGTTTTAATTTAAAATCAAACCATTTTTATCTGCATATGAAAAAAGATCAATGTTATAACCACGAAGACCATAGGCCGTACGTACGCATTAGTAACATTTCTAATTTTCAATTATTTTTTTGGAATGAAGTTCATGGTTATTTTAAATTTCCAAAATAAAAATTATATAAAAAATATCATATTAATAATTTAGATATACTTATATATATCATACATGTGATGTGGTGATGAAAAAATGAACTGCATCACTTCTTGGAGGTGATAGTTCACACCTACACATGAAAAACATTATCATTTAGTAGATTCATAGAAAGGTAATGAAAATGATAAAATAAAATTAAATAAGGATAAATATTTCATTACTATTATATATGAACATTAATTAATTCATTAGAAATAGTCTTTAGGGATCATGATGGAATGTAAATAATATCAATTTGTGATGTGGCATTCTGCCATACACAGGAACAATTAATTATTTTCCAATTTAATGGAGGTGGAGATTTATTTATGTGATGATATTAAAATAATACAAACTCAATAAATTTTAGATAATATATTTATTATTTAATCATAGTTTAATATATTTAATGAATTAGATGAAGAAATTGTTGGGGCATGGAGCCCAGCGCCACAACGAAAGCCGTTGTTGCAGAAAATACACAAGAGGAGAAGATTTCACCCGAAGGCATTTTATACACATCACCTGAAGGATTTTTAACAACAACTGAAGGAAATTTAGAACACACCAAAAAGATTTTCCTCTAGACACATGACACCCTTGAACATACCATTTTTTTCCGTACTGCCGATCATCACAACTAGGACATGCCACTTGATCTTCGCAACCAAGAAGACTTTAGATACATGGCACCATCATCATCGTCATCTTTGATCATCACCGCCATTGAAATTCCTTCATCGTCGTCATCATCACCTCTACATCATTCATCTTCATCATATTCGCTTCACACCAGTTACCGAAAATGCAACATCCCCTTCTCCACTCTCCCTTGGTGGGTACATCATTGCCAACCCACCATACAGAACAGGCTACCATATCCTCTTATATAGACACCCAACTCATATCTCCAATTAATATGGTTAACATTCATAATTTAACCATTATTCCATCAATTAATATTGGGAATAACTCTTCATTAATGTTGGGAGAAAATCCCCCATTAATGTTGAGAAAATACCTACATTAACAATTTTCATTCTCTTCATTATTTAAATTTTAAATCAAAATATACCAAGAATCTCTACAATGATTTAAAATAAAAATAATCCACATTCATCTCCACCATATGGGTCAATTTTATTTCTAACTACACTAGGCTTCGAATGTCACCCATTGAATAGAATATGCCGCATGACACTTGCGTCCAAGAAGACTTTCGATATTCCAGCAACACTGCTGACACCGCTATCATTTCCGATGGCATTTGAGTCCTGATTCCTTGATAAGCTTCTCCAACAGATTCTCATCACCGTGTTTTACAGCCGAGTACTTCATCCAATCCCTCTGATACCACTGTTGGGGTAGGGAGCCCAGCACCTCATCGGAAGCCGTTGTTGCAGAAAACACACAAGAGTAGAAGATTTCATAGGAAGGCATTTTATACACATCACTCGAAGGATTTTTAACAACACCCGAAGACCTTTTACAATGCACCCAAAGTGTTTTTTCACTCAACACACGACACCCATGAATGTACCATTTTTGTCTGTACCTCCGATAATCGCAACTGGGACACGCCACTTGATATCCACAACCAAGAGGACTTTCGATACATGGAACTATCATCGTCGTCATCTTCGATCATCACTAACGTTGGCATGACATCATCTCCAGCGTCATCACCTCTACATCATTCATCTTCGTCATATTCTCTTCACACCAGTTACCACAAACGCGATAACCCCTTCATCGCTCTCTCTTGGTGGCAACATCTTTGCCAGCACACCTTCCAAAACATTCTCCCAAATCCTCTTATATAGACACCCAGCCCATATCTCCAATTAATATGTTCAAAATTCATAATTTCAACATTATTCCATCAATTAATATTTATAATAACTATTCATTAATTTTGGGATAAAATCCTCTATTAATGTTGAGAAAATCCCTCCATTAATAATGTTATCTCTCTTCATTATTTTAATTTTAAATGAAAATATCCCAACAATCTCCACCTTGATTTAAAATCTTAATAATCAAAATTAATCTCCACCATCTAGTTTAATTTTATTGCAGACTCCACTAAGCTTCAAATGCCACCCAATGAATGGAACACACCACATGACACCTACACCCATCAAGACTTTTGATATTCCAGCTACACCACTGATACAACCGTCATTTTCAATGACATCTATGTCTCGAGTCCTTGATAATATGGTGGATCGGATTATCAAGGAATTTGGACTCGGATGTCATCAGAAATGATGACGGTATCAACGGTGTAGCTGGAATATCAAAAGTCTTCATGGCCGCAGGTGTCATGCCACGTGTTCTGTTCATTTGGTGACATTCGAAGCTTGGTGCTGTCAGCAATCAAATTGATCCAGATGGTGGATTTGAAAGTGGATTATTTGGATTTTAAATAAAGGTGGAGATTGTTGGGATATTTTGATTTAAAATTTAAACAATGAAGAGAGATAAAATTATTAATGGAGGGATTTTCTCAACATTAATGGAGTATTTTATCCCAACATTAGTGAAGAGTTATTCCCAAAATTAATTTATGTAATAATTATGAAATTATGAATGTTGACCATTTTAATTGTAAATATGGGATAGGTGTCTATATAAGAGGACGTGGTAGCATGTTTTGGAAGGTGGGTTGGAAAAGATGTAGCCACCAATAGAGAGTAGCGAAGGGGCTGCCACGTTTGTGTTAACCGGTGCGAAGCGAAGATGATGAAGATGAATGAAGCATAGGTGATGACGCTGACGATGATGGCGTGTCAATGGCGGTGATGTTCGAAGATGACGACGAGGACTGTGCCATGTATTGAAAGTCCTCTTGGTTGTGGAGATCAAGTGGCGTGTCCTAGTTGTGATGATCGGTGGTACGAAAAAAATGGTACATTCATGGGTGTCGTGTGTCGAGTGAAAAGTCCTTCGGGTGCGTTGTAAAAGGACTTCAGATGTTGCTAAAAATCCTTAAGGTGATGTGTATAAAATTATTTCGGGTGATAAAAGGCCTTCAGGTGAAATCTTCTCCTCTTGTGTGTTTTCTACAACAACAGCTTCTGCTACGGCGCTGGACTCCACACCTCAACAGTGGTATCAAAGGGATTGGTTGAAGTACTCGGTTGCAAAAAATTGTGATAAGAAATGAGTACATGATGAAATTTTGAGACTTATACCAATAAATATATTGAATGTTAATGTATTATCAGTTCTATATAATTTTATAAAATATGATTTATGTTAAAAGGTCATTTATATTGACTTTTAAAAAATCAATCTATGTTTTTGTAAAAATATCTGAAAAAATTATATCATAAAAAAACAATCTTAGAAAACAACTTACATGTCAATGTAATCTATAAAATTTGTGGAAGAATGTTATTTTCTTAAATTAAATCTAACACAGTATTTTTATAATAATTGTTTCATATTTCCATTTATTAAACAGTTACAACATCCTCATTGTGTATGCCTTTAATTTATTTTTTTACTTCCCAAAAAAATAAAAATAATTTAAAATGATGATGATATGTAGTTTGTACTTAAAATTAATATTTGTGAACAAATATATCCCTTATATTAATTGTTATTAAATATCTGTTACTTTTTAAAAAGAATATTATGTAAAAATTTTCTTTCCAATGAATATAATATTATTAATGGATTAACGTAAGATTATAGGCTCCAATAGCTAAACAAATTCTGCCCATGGATAATTTTTGTCAACAATCACTCATCCAATAAAAAATGTACATTTTCTGGGTATGTTTTTTTATATATATAATTTTATTTTTACCCTTAATTACATGATTTACCCTTCACCATGGTAAAAAAACAAATTCATATACATTTTGTGTTGTACAAAAATAAAATAGTCCAATACAATATAATTTCACCTTATTATTCAAAATAAGGAATCCTTTATTCAAAATATTAAAAGATGTATGTTTCCAAACATAATTATAAATTAATCTCTTTAACAGAATGAGAAAAAAAGGTTTTAATGTAAAAACGTTTAAATGATTGAACTATTTTTATGTCAAAAATCTTTTTGAAAATTATTAGAAGCGACCTTAATGATATTAACATATAAAATATTCATATAACTATTAATTATAGCTTGTATAAATAATAATACATAAATATAAATATATTATTTGAGTTTTTTTATTTAAAATACAACATTAATCCAGTATTCATCAAAAAATGAATATTATCCAAAAATAAAAAATATTAATGAAATATATTATTCTCATGATGTGAATTTTTCTTCTTCTTATCCATTCCTAGTTAGCCATCATAATGTTTCCATTATATTAAATATCAATATTTAGAGGATATTCATTCCATATAATCTTTAACACCCTTCACATACCTTATTGGCATGAGGAGGCTGTGCGGGTTAAATGGCCTTAAGGGATGTTCCCAAGGCGCGAACGACTGGAAATAAATTCTGATGGCTCCGAGAATAATTTGGGGAATGATTTTCCCATAGGACAAAACCAACCAAACAATCCACAACTATATGATGTATGTCAACAAAACAACCAAACTCATACATTACCAAAAGACAACCAGATAATCCATAACGATCTCACATGCCAACCTAACCCAATACAACATTAGAGTACTCTGTGGAAGACCAAAAAACAAAACACCATGAGCCATGAAACCACCATATCCCCACACCATGCTACATGCTCCAATCTCCACCAAGACATCACAACGCACCACTAATGGAGGTCGATGCCTTATATATTCCCACGTCACGATACACGACATCTGTAAAGACACCAACATTCCAAAGTAGTGGTTGAGTAGTAAAACTCAGTATCATTTCCCCAAATGACTTCCCCACACACGACACTAGGATAAAACCATTATCACATTTATATTAAACAATTTTTATAAAATAGTCACAAGTGAAAAAATTTACATAAGCCAAACATGCCCTTACCAAGTTATCACAGCCAAACCACGAAACCAGGGGAAAGCAAAAAAAAAAACATACCACAAGTCATTTCATTATCTCACATTAGCACCACAATTTACATCTTGCAAAGAAATGCACAACAAACAACCAAAATGGTGGGACTTCTGCCCAATCCTTTCACTCGTTCACACCAAAACAATCAAAAAGGTGAGACTTCTACCCATCCCATTAATCCATTCACAACTAGATGTACATCCCGAACACTACCCACATAGTGGTTCTTCTGACCACTATTCATCACCGTTTTATAGTGAGACATCCCGCCCACTTCCACATAACATTTCAACAAATCACAACCAGTATAATACCCACCCATATCACACAACATGCAATTAACCGATTTCATTTCATACAAATCTACTTCAATAAATCATCCTTTTATTGAAAACCATTTTCCATGACAAACCACATTTTAATAAGAAAACATCTTTATTGAAAACAATTTTTCATCTACCATTTTCCCAAATAAATCTCAATAACCCATTTCTAAAATCTCTATTTCATAATCCTCAACAATAGCATTTCACCATGAAACCCCCTTTTTCCTAAAAAACCTCAAATGGATTTGCAACCGATTTCTGATAAAAAATCAAAGCTAATTTTCAGCATAATAATTAATTGTATCAAAGAACCACTAGTTCTAACCAAGTGGAGTCAAGAGAGAATCCACCTACCTTTAGGGTTCCTGAGAAATCAACCCATGAACAACCGCGCCTCAGAACTGGGGAACGCACCACTGAAACCTCTCTATATCTCTTTACCTAAAATCCACAAGCCTTAATATTAACAACCAAGGAAACCACAACCATAAATATAGACAAAACAAGTGTACATATAGAAAACCAAGAAAGAGAGGGATGTAGATCTAGAGGGATACATAAGGAAACCATGTGCATACACTTACCTGGGAGAAACCACCTACAAACCACCAAGAAACCTATTCAAAATCCTTCAAAATTATGTGGGAGAGTCCCTCTAACCCTTGATATCCCGAAATCCCTAGAGTGGCACGATTGGGAGAAAGATTGGACAGTTTTTCGTCATTACCATGGGATCCCAGAACTTAAAACCCTATTTTTAAGTGGTCGCACGGTTAGCCCGCACGATTTAGAAAACAGTGCACTAACCCTCCGCACGCTACTGCCTTGTGAGAAAGGGTCTGCATGGTTTCCTCAAACGGTTTGGAAAATCATGCATAGGCCGTGCAAATCCTATTGTCTCTCTTGCACGGTTTCCTGGAGAATCTTCATGGTTTCCACAAATTTTTCTCAAACCGTGCACCCCTTTTAAAGCCTCCAAACTCACCCAAAACCATTCCAAACTCTCCCATCCTCTTCCAAACTCATCCCATGAACATTGAACACATATTAACACATAAAAAAAGGCCACATACCTCAAACCGGAGGGTGATAAATTCTCCCCACCATTGGACTTTCCATACCCGGAAAGTAGTGAACCTGCCCTTTGCTGAATGATCTTGGGCCACTGTTCGACCATCTCTTTCTCCAGCTCCCATGTCTCCTCTTGAACCTGACCATGTTTCCACAAAACACAAAATAAACCAATTCTTTTACTAGGAAAGACAATCTATTTCCTATCCACAACTCACACTAGCACGTGCACCAACAAAGCATTCGGTTCTATCTCAACATGATCCCATCGAATCACATGGTCACTTTCCGATTGATACTTTTTCAACTGAGACACATGAAACACATTGTGCTATGCACTGAACCTTTGTGGAGAAGCCAAACGATAAGCCACCACACCAACCTACTGAAGAATCTAAAAAGGTCAAATATACATCGGATATAACTTTCCCTGCTTCCCAAACCTACAATGTCCCAACATAGGAGAGATCTGCAAGAAAACATGATAACAAAACTCAAACGACAACGGTCATTGATAATGATCTTCATATGATTTGTGATGACCATGAGCTGTCTCCATTCTCTTCCTGATCAACATGATCTTCTTCGTAGTCTCCAGGACAAGTCTTGGTCCAACCATCGAGGACTCAACCATATCCACCCAACATAGTGTATAATGATATGGACACCCATACAATGCTTCAAATAGAGCCATATGTATGGATGCCTGAAAACTATTATTGTACGAGAACACAACCAATGATAAGTGCTCCTCCCACGAGCCACCAAAATCCATGAAACAAGCCCAAAACATATCCTCCTGAGTTTATATCATCCTCTCGGAATGACAATCTATCTGAGGGTGATACATCATGATCATAGTCAACTGTGTCCCAAGGGCGTGCTGTAAAGATTTCAAGAAAAGAGATGCATACCTCGGTTCTCTATCAAATACGATAAAAACTGAAACACCATGCCTCTTTACGACCTCCAGGATATAGATTTTTGACAGATCCACCAATGTATAATATTTACAAATTGGAATGAAAAGGGCCAACTTTATTAGCTGATCCACTATCACCCAAATGGAAACGTTCTTTTTGACCATTCTTGGGAGACCTGTGACAAAATCCCTCGCTATCTGCACCCACATTCAAACAGGGATTGGTAAAGAGTCCAACATTCCTACTATCTTCTAATGCTCTGGCATGACCTGTTGACAAGTCAAGCAACTCGAATCAAACTCAGCCACTCCTCTTTTCATACATCCCTCCAGAACTGTGCTTTTAACGCATTATACATTTTCTGAATTCCAGGATGAATAACCAACCTAGAATATTTATAGGCCCTGACAAGATCTTCCCGACAAGCAACTGGTACTACCATCTGATTCCAAAAACACAAAACTGAATCTCCATTCTGTTTCCAACCCTCAACGGTCACCCCACTATTGAGTCTCGACCCCCTAGTAACACACTCAGAATTAGATATCTATACCTCTTTAACCAGGACAACCAATTCATGAATTAACCAAACCGGAATGAAGAATGCTTTATCGCCTTGTTCCTCACATTCTAACCTTGTATCAGCTATAACCGACATCAACAACCACTGGTTCGATGCATGTTTCACCACATGAACATATGATTTTCTACTAAATGCATCCACCACAAAATTTCCCTTACACAGTGTGTACATCAATTCAAAATCAAACATCTGGAGATATTCCATCCATCTTCTTTGCCTCAAGTTCAAATCCCTTTGTGAGAAAATGTGTTTCAAGCTCTTATGATATGTATATACCGTGAATTTCTGAACAGAGAGATAATGACGCCACACTTTCAAATCATAGAACACTACCGCCATTTCCAAATCATGAGTTTGGTAGTTCTTCCCATGCTCCCTAAACTTCTGTCAGACATACGCAACCACATGATTCCCTTGCATGAGAACGCACTCCAACCCTGATCTTGATGCACCACAATACACCACGTACCCTTTTCAAGATCTGGACAAACCCAGATTGCTGCTGATATAATGTGACCATTTATCTCTTCGAAACACTACTGACACTGTTCATTTCACTGGAATGGAACAATCATTATTGTCAAAGATTTCATCAGAGAAGCCAAACTTGAAAAATCACGAACAAAATGCCTAAAATACCTAGCTTGACCAAGAAAACCCAACATATCTCAAACAAATTCATTTGTGGTTTCCACAAGATAATAACCTCTATCTTTTCCAGATCCACTAAAAAACCCCTTTCAGAAATCATATGGCCAAAAAAATGAACTTCCCATATAAAAAAGTCACACTTTGACAAATTGGAATACAACTGATCATCCCTCAAGATCCATAGAACTATTACCAAGTGCTGCCCATGCTTGACCCTTATCATTGAATACACCAGAATATCGACTATAAACACCACCACAAATGAATCCAGATATCTCTAAAATATATAATTCATCAATTCCATAAACATCTATAGAACATTCGTTAGACCAAAGTGAATAAACACATATTCATAATGGTTCTATCTACTTCTAAAAGCTATTTTAGGAATATCATCCTTCATCATGCATAATTGATGATATCCCAACCTGAGGTCGATCTTGGAGAATCATTGGGCTCCCCTCAACTGGTCGAACAAATCATCAATTCGTGGAAGTGGATATCTTTTCTTTATCGTATCATGGTTAAGTTATAGATAATAAACTCATATCCTTAAAATTCCTTCAACATTTTTCACACCAGATCCTTCCCACGGAGACATTCTAGGCTGGATAAACCCTTTGTTTTCTAACTCTAACAATTGGATTTTCAATTCCCCCAATTCACCTGGTGCCATATGATAAGACAGAAGCGAGATAGGACTGGTCCCCAGAAGAAGGTCAATCATAAAATCCACTTTTCTTATGTGAGGAAACCCATATAATTATGTAGGAATAACATCCATGAACTGATATGACATTGCCAGAAGAACACTCTTCTCAACACCCTCTGCCGATTCCAATGACAATACAACCAACTAATACGATAACGTACACACTACTGGTGCCAACAAACACGTTTCACCCTTCCTTTAATGTTTCTCTCCTCTAAAGAGATATATAACACTATAGTGTGTCATAAAAGCCACTGTTTGCGCATCACAATAAATGTGGGCCTTAAACGCCAGCAGCCAATACATTCCCAGGATTACATCATACCTAGCCTATTCAAGCACTGAGAAATTCTAGGTTATCTCATCCTTGCCCACAATAATACAACATGAAATACATAATAATAGTACCTCACACCATGGATGGTCTCGATTTATCATCCACCACAACCTTCTCAGATCCGAACACATGTTTTATTACCACACTCTTCTCTTTAATACTCTATTGACGTGTCGTGGTATTCCGAGAATCCCTATGACCCACTTTACTCTGCTGATAAGGGGTATGCTACTGTCCCCATCCCATCGAAGTATACAACGTATGTGATCCCTAAGAAGTGTCACACACACCTAACCTTGGATCATTCCGAAAATAATGTTGTAGATGGACCATCTACATACAATTTTGACATGCTCGAGGATGTTCCATAAAATCCCTCTTGATGTGGCTCATAGAACCACAGTGAAAACATCCCGGCATGCTCTGGGGCTTCTAAAGAAGATTTTTCGATCCTTCCGTCAGATTATATGCCACAATCCTACCCTGGGAATATGTTTCCCTCCTTCTCTAGAACCCAGCGTTAGAGTTCCCACTATCCCACATGGGTACCACCATGCTTCCTCCACACGGAGTGCCCAAAAAATCCCGCTCATCCACCGAGGCTCTATTCACCATCATTTTGTAATAATCCAAACACAGCACCGTTATATTTGAATGGATTTATTTCCATAACCCGGCTTCAATGATCCCTGCCTTCAACGATGTGCTACCCGCCACCTCATGTGAAAACCTCACTAAGTTCATAAACATAGCTGCATACACTGTCACCGAAATAAGTTCTTGCTTCAAACTGAAGAAATCAGTCGTACGCTGAATTCTAAACGTATGTGGGTGGAATTAATTGTTAAACAATTCTTCAATGCCTTCCCACAACATACCCTGGTCCATCCCCACTTGGAATACCACCTCCAACCACTGAAGGGAATGATCATCCAATATATTTGTGGAGAACATAAATTTTAACTCTAACGGTGTTCCCAAGAACTTGAAGATCTTGTTCATTCTGTTCAACCATGCCTCTGCCCTCTCTGGATCTTAATCACCCCTGAATATGGGAGGATTCTGCTTTTGAAACTCAACCACATGATATATATGGATTGATTCATCCATTTTATTTCCACTTTCAACATCTTGGAAAGCATGTACTATGCATTGTACTAGCTCCTGGTTCACCTGATGCTCATGTGCTACCACATTCCCAGCAGCCTATTCTGGTTAGTCTCTACGACGCATACCTAGTGCCATTTATATAAACAAGAAACAAACAACCCTGAGTCTCACTTCCTTAGACATCACGAAATCCCATTTCAAATCACATTACATAGCACTATCACAATAAGGCTTTCCACCTTTTCCACATGTTCCATGTTTCACCATGTTGAAAACCAAACCATCTTCAATGTACCAATTTATTCACATTAAAATTTCACACTTTCATATCACATCATAAATAATTATAACTCAATGAAATATGCATCCTATTTGGAAGACTTTTCTACCATTCATGTCATACTCATATCATTGGCTAAACCCATGACAATGAGATATCCAATGCCTATAAGGTTCTCCAAAACACTTATGTACCCTACTCCTGGGAAACTTGAATTTCAGAATAAAAGGGTTAGCTACGTACTTTTATGCTATACATTCTATGTTTCGACATTCCTACACCTTGATACCATCCCGACTTAAGTAATGAACCACAACGAATGTGAACTCAAAATTTGAGAATCAACTCCAAAGGACCGAACAATCTGATACCAGTTGTGACACCCCGCCCCTACCTCACTGTCTTGAGGACGAGGTGAGGGTTACTTGGCCTTAAGAGACTTTCCCAAGGCAAAAAAGGCAGGAAATAAATTTGGAGGGCTCTGAGAACAATTTGGGGAATGATTTTCCCATTGGAGAAAACAAAACAAAGAATCCAATACTATATTATTCTTGTCAACAAAACAACCAAACTCAAACACTACCAAAGGAAAACCAGATTATCCATAATGATCTCACATGCCAACCCAACCCAATTCAACATCAGAGTTTGATACGGAAAAAAATAAAGGAAACACCATGACCTAAGAAACCACCATAGCTTCACACCAAGCTCTATGCTCCATGCCCCACCAAGACATCACAACTCGCCACTAAAGGAGGTTGATTCCTTACCTTTTCCCACGTCATGATACACGACATCTGCAAAGACACCAAAGTGCCAAAGAAGGGGTTTAATAGTAAAAATCAATAGGATTTCCCCAAATTACTTCCCTACACATGCCACTAGGATAAAACAGTTAGAACATTTATATTAAAAAATTTATATAAAATAATAACAAGTGAAAACCTTTCCATAAGCCAAACATGCCCTTACTAATCCATCACACCCAAACCAAGCAACCAAGGGAAAGATAAACCAACATACCACAAGTCATTTCATCATCTTGCATTAGCACCAAAATTTCCATCTTGCAAATAAATTCACAATTAACAACCAAAACAGTGGGACTTCTGCCCAACCCGTTCACCCGTTCACACCAAAACAACAAAAACGGTGGGTCTTCTGCCCAACCCGTTTTCCCATTCACAACTAGTGGTACTTCCCAACCACTTCCCACATGGGGGTTCTTCCGACCACTATCCATCACCATTTTATAGTTATAAATCCCACCCACTTCCACACAACATTTCAACCAATCACAACCAGAATAAAACCCACCAATATCACACAACAAGAAATCAACCAATTCCATTGCATACCAATCCACTTTAATAAATCATCCATTTATTAAAAAACAATTTCCATGCCAAACCACATTTCAATAAAAACAACATATTTATTGAAAACCATTTTCTATCATCATTTTCCAAAATCAATCTCAGCAACCCATTTTAAAATCTCTATTATAAAATCCATAACAATAGAATTTCACCATGAAACCCCCTTTTCCCTAAAGTCCACAAATGGATTTCCAACGGATTTCTCCTAATAAATAACAATTAATTTTCAGCACAACAATTTATTGTAACAAAGAACCCCTAGTTCCTACCATGTCGAGTTGAGAGAGAAGCCACCTACCATTAGTGTTCCCATGAAATCGACCCACGAACAACCGCACATCAAAACCGGAAAACACACCACTGAAACCTCTCAAGATCATTTTCCATAAAATCTACAAGACATAATATTAACAACCAAGGAAAATACAAACCTATATCTACAGAAAACAAGTGTACATATAGAAAACCATGCAATAGAGGGATGTATATCTAGGGGAAAACACAAGGAAACCAAGAGGAGAGACTTACCCAAGAGAAACCACCTACAAACCGCCAAGAAACCTCTTCAAAATCCTTCCAAACAGAGTAAGAGAGTCCCTCTACCCCCTATGAACCCAAAATCCCGAGTGAGGCTCAAGTGGGAGGAAGATTGGAGTGTTTTATGTCAAGACTGAGGGTGCTTGGAACTTATAACCCTATTTTTAAGTGGCCGAATGGTTAGCACACACCGTTTGGCAAACCGTGTGCTAACCTTGCGCATGATACTACCTCAATAGCAAGTGTCTGCACAGTTTCCTCACACTATTTGGAAAAAAGTGCACAAGACGTGTATATCCTAATGTCTCCCTTGCACATTTTCCTTAAGAATCCGCACGGTTTCCACTAACCATGCTCAAACTGTTCATCTCCTTAAAATCCTCCAAACTCATACAAAACCATTCCAAACTCTCCCAACCTCTTCCAAACTCATCCCATGAACTTTAAAAACACAAAAATGCATAAAAAAGGCCACATACCTCAATCAGTGGGTGCTACCAAATCTATAAAACAATCAAGTTATAAATAGTCCCAAAATCCATATATTCTATGATAATCAAATAACTTCCCTAGATTAATTTTCATTGAATGTATTTAGTTATCGACTTTAGTACTTGTTATGAATTTCCATTATAAAATTTAAAATAATTCATCAAATAATTTACTATTTAATATATATTACCTTATTTTTTTGAGAAACATAATAATATTAATAATTTCATAATATAATATATTTTTTCAAACAGTGTGACTTTCCATGAATTATGAATTAAATAGACACCATGATAGTATATATAATATTCTATATATAAACCTATTTAATTAAAATTTCATTAATAATAAATAAATAACATATATTTTGGTGATCATTTTAGGTTTGGATATTGGGATAATGTTTCTAAACATAATCTAATATCCCCTAATCATTTCTTAGATAATCATAATTTTTTCTCCACTGTATAGGAAACTACATATTCCATAATAAAATATGAATATATCCTACATATTTTTACAATATTAATATTTTTAATAATATTATTTCTTAATAATTTTATTCAAAATATACAGAATGGAAACATAATAATGTGTGAAAAAAACACATAGTACGGTAAATCATTCAATTGCGATTATCATGGAACAAAAAAAGAAATAATATTATAAAATGTATAGGTAAAAATGGAATCTGTTGGCATATGAAACATATAATATAATAAAAAAATTAATAAATGATATTAAAAATACAGATCTCATACTAATGAAAAGTCAAATTATAGATATTAAAATAAACAAGAAATGGTTTTATTCCAAGACTTTTTCATTATATCGTGACTACATACAAGACATCTTGTTAAAATTAGAAGGTATACACCAAAAAAAGAATACTATTTTATATCATTATAACTCTCAATGCATCGAAGGGACATATTATTTGTGGTTCCATCAATCAACTGATTACACCTACTTTATTCACTATACTATCCAATAACACAATTCTTTAATTTCCTTTGAAATTTATTGTTAATTAAAACATGGGTATTTATATAAATAGAAATAAGAAATTCAAATATATTACCATCCTACATTAATAGTCACTAATTTTATATAATTTCAATACTATTTTCAAATCTATAATATGGATAAGAAGATCATAACCCATATATAGAAAGATGGGGGATGGAAAAAATAATACATAGTAATATTTCCTGTAATCATGTTATTTGGACTAACAACAAACCAATCACCCTAAATTTTACTTATATGAATAGAATAACCTCCATTCCGGTTTATCAAAATCCCATAGAAATTATCTTGGATTTTATTGTAACATTATATTGAGAAATTTGTATATATTGAAATCAATACATGAATAACATTATAATAATCCTTCTATAATACAATATGGATAAGTTTAAGAGTAATAAACTAAGAAGTGAGGAATTAATAATACGGACCTATGTGGATAGATTGTATATACAATCTAAAAAAGGATATAATAACAAATAATACACTATTTAGGGATAATATAACTATATCCTAAAATTAGTTCATCAAACCATCATAACTAAATTAAACAAAATTCTTAAAAACAATCATATATATTGGGGAAATAACTAAATGAATTATTTCATGAATAAGGGGCCATGATTCCTTTGTTAAATACCATTAAATAAATGATAATAATAAAAATATATCCCTGTTAATTTAATACACCATAGAGTGGATAGATGTTCCACATAATTTAATATAGCTCAAAAAAAAGAATATAGACGATTAAAACCCTGATGACATGAGTAAATTTTTAATGAACCACCCCACCACAAAATTAGTGGCCATGTAATTTAATATAAATATTTTTAGTATAAAATTATTAATATAAATAAATATATTGTTGTATAAACACACTAAAAGGTTATTATCCCCATAACCGAACATATGACTCAAAGTGAGAGGATTGATATGAAAATCATCAACCCTTTTATTTATTTACATGAATATAACATAACATACTATAAATAAAATATCTATATATCATGATCTCTAAATTTAGATATATAATAATATAATTTTTAATTTAATAATTCAATAAAATTCATTAATAATATAAATTCTATAATAATTTTGTAATTAGGGCTTACAGTATTTAAAAATATTAAGAGTTCTAGAATAGTCATGTTTCTGTTCATTAATTATTTAATTTTTATCATTACTAATCTATTAAAATTATTATTATGTTGGAATTTTAAAAAATTAGGATTTTTAAATTCTAGACATGGTTTTTTTAGTATTTTCCAATGATGATGAACACAAAGACATGAATTTTTTGGTGAATCATGGTGATCAAAGTGTGTTTTATTAATTAATTTATTAATCAATTATATAAAATATATGAAAAATAGAAAAAATCATCATATAGAATTAATATTATTTTATACTAGTAATTTTTTTATCATATTCATCTATGATATAAACTCATATTAATTTTTATTGGGTTATCAAACAGACAAAAACATGAACATAGCCAATTTTAATGAATTATTATGAGGTGGTTATGTTGTAATATAAATATAATTGATAAGAAAACATTTTAGTATATTTTGTTATTTTATACCAGAATTTGAAGTAATTTTATGTAGATGTAATAGATATGAAAACAATACATAATTTTAAAAATAAACTATCCTCCTAGTACGTTTATTTTTTTGTTATAATTAAGGATTAATTATTATCATATGATAAATTTCTTCAATAATACTTGATAAAAATAATTAATAACATCATAAAAATAATATTTATATATTCTATTTTACCATATTTCCACATTTTTTTGAAATAATTTAAATTAAAACCTGTTATTCCACTGAGGAATTAGACCACCGAACACACAAAAGATGGTTTGATTTGATTTAATGGAAGGGGTGTATAAAAAATCAATTATTATTATTATATTATAACAAAATTAAATTATATAAATTATTTTAATGTCATTATATTAGAGTTTATATAATAATGTTTAATGATGGTAATTCATATGAATGGTAATATAACTGATAGTACACAAGATTAGGACTCCAATTTTCATTGAAAGTATCATTGGATATAAATTCATATATCTATTTATGGTAGAAAAAATATTTTTATTTTGGATATGATTTAATGATGATAAAATTGGATTATCATCCTGGATAATTTCATAGGATATGTCAGTCTTAAAGTGGAGGATGTTTTTCAATTTTTAAATTGAATAGAAGGGTTCTTTTTAATAACCATTAGTATTTTCAATAACGTGGGGATGAAATATCAAGTTTAATTGATATGAAATTTGAAAATAATATGGAATTTTATTTTGGGTCTAAAATTACCTCAACAATTCATTTGGGTGACCATATATAGTTTTTTTGTGCTTTTATTATATACTACTTTACTTTTACAAAAAAATACTTTTCCTATCATAATTATATTTTTTGACTATAGTAATTTATTTAATTGAAAAATATTTTTTTATATATCATATAGATGTAATGTGAATATTAAATGAATCCAAAATTGAACATCAATTGAACAAATGATTTTAGGAAATTGACATAAAAGAGTTTTTTACGTAAGAATATAATATAAATTAAAATTGTAAGACATATTATTGATATGTTAATATAATTTTATAAATATCCAATAGTAATTACATAAATTTATATTTTAATAATTAATAGTATTTATAAACGTCCATTGAATTATTATATAATTTTAACATTATATAAATTACATTATTCATGAAAAAATTATTTTTTTACTGAATAATAGACATTTTAAAAATAAACTAAGTAATCATAGTTATATAAAAATGGAATTCTAAAATGAAAAATTATGTTATTTATTATCAATAACATTTTCACAAATTTATAGAATAAAATTTTAATGTAATTGGAAAAAATATATTGAAAATAATATTTTATTGAAAATTCCATTTTCAAATACTATGTGTTGTAATTCATATAATATATCATTTTAAATATATATTCTTGTTAAACAAATACCAATATTAATAAAAATTATCAATATTAACATTATTATTCTTGAAATAAAAATTCATATTGCCTAAGAATAATTTTTTATAAAAATTAATATCTATATAATAAATTATTTTATTAGTCAATTATTGTAAACTATTTCAATTTTATTCATCTAAAATTTATAATTTATTTTCATTATATATATATTTCATAAATATATTTCTCTTATTAATTCTTTCTAATTTAATGTGTGGGTTTTAATTGTCATAATTTGTTAATTTATATCTTGTGTAAATATATTGTGGTTTTTTATATGTGTGGGGTTGAGTGTTGGGAAAACTAAAAAATGATTTATTTATAGCTAATCAAATATTATGATAACTGAGGGAAATATTGTTCCCCATAATAATAAATTGTGAAAATATTATTATAATATTCATCATTGATGATTGTATGTGTTAGTATTCATAACATATTTTTCATTCACGGTATAAGATATCATATAAAATTTACCATACACTATTAGGCTATATCGAGTTACATATCATTTCAAAAAAATATAATCATCAAGAAATTAATGCGCACAAATATGTAAATATCATAATAATATATATTCTATAAGATTATTTTGAAAAATCCAATTTAATTAGCAACACAAAAAATTATTTTTATAAAATATATTCCTCCTAAACTAAATATATAATTATCCATCAAATATTTTAATCCCATGTTCATAAAGTCAAAAACTAGTTAATATATATAATAATCTAAAATATATGCTTAAAATCACCAAAAATATCATCAATCTATTAACAAACCGAAGGATACCAATACTGATTATAATAGATTTTCAAAATAAACCAACACATTATTGACTAAAAAACTAATGTATATTAATCATAATATTTTTTTACAACACAAACATGTGTTCTTAATTAATTAACCCCAAAAATATAACATTATAAAAAATTTCAATGTTATTAATACAATTTAATATATGGTTCCATACCATTAATGTAAAACTTATGAATTTATAATTTTAAATGACTCCTAAAATCTACATAAAATAAATAAAATATATAATGTCATTCATAAATATGTATAATTAATTAAACATGATAATTTATTCCGGAAATAATTTAATTTTTTTAATCAACCTCACTAATTTATCTAAGACTAATAAACTTATATTTTCTATCAACATTGGAATATACTAAATATAATACCATTGGTTTTTTGTTATTAAACATTCAATTATGTATTGTAATCAACTAATGTATTTGGGTTACTTTTAGTGTGGAATAGATGAGTTTTGGAGTGTTTTGGGAGTATTTTTTGAGTTCCACAGTTTGATAATGGTTTGTAAAAACCATGAAACCCCTCCCAAGAAACCATGCACCTAAAACCTTGGTCACTAGTTAGGTGCATAGTTTTCCCAAACTGCACAGTAATCCTATAGAAACTTTTTTATTATGGATGAATCTGTTTTAGATGGTTTGAACAAATTTTTTCTAATAATGAATTCCAACCTTGTATGGGGTGTTTGGGGTAACTAACTTGTGCATTGTTTTCCGAACCATGCATCACAACCCAGAACCATTAAAAATTGCGGATTTTTATTGTATATCATAGAGACTAAACACATAATAGATCATTTTTTCTTTAATCCAATGAAGAAATGGATTATAATCCTTCCAAAAAAATCTGATAAATTTCCTCTTCATCAGGGATAAATATATTGTCAATTTTAAGAGCATTGGATTCTTGGATTCCATGGTAAGTTCTTATTCTTGGTGGGTTTCAATAGTTTTATTCTTCTTAAATAAATGGTATTCATAGATATAATCTATTATGGATAGATCCATGGTGTATCATTCCATTACTAATGAGATATGGATTTTCTGTTAAAGAGGGACATGATATAAGTTAGTTTTGTAGAGTTTTAGTTTAGTTTGATGAAGAAATTATTTCATTATTTATCAACATCTATTTTTCTGTGCCAGGTTTATTCTCTAGTCACCCATCATATTAGAACATGATGAATTAATTTCATATTGAAAATATTTATTTATTTGAATTGTATAATTTGTGTTCAACAGTTTATAGAAACATGATTTTGGGATTATTTATGATATTTTATAAATCGGTTGTCATGTGGAAAGTGAAATTTGTTTTATAATATTATAATGTGGATTTAAAAATTGGGGTTTGTTTTTTTGAATGAATATTTGGTGGGGAAATCATTTTATTAGAATATTATTTTATTGAAATAGATTGTAGTTTTTGTTATTCACATTATTTAGTATAATTGCTAAGTGGGAGAAAATTTCATTGACCATACCATAGATAAGGGGCAAGTACCATAAGTGTACAATGAAATGACTATAACGACCTATAATCCTATCAATCATATTTTATTTTGTATATTTATTTCATATATAATTAATCTCATAAAATGTCTTATAGAACAAAATACGAGCATTATATATGAAGAATTAATGAAATAATTGTAATTTCCAGAAATAAACGAACATGTACTGATCAAATAGTTACATTACCATAGGAATAATAATATGACTCATATGAATATTAAATTAGACTAATGAATTGTATCATCACCCATGAATGTATATATATAATTTAGGAATTGTATAATGACATTATGATATAAAAAATATTTTTTAAAAATATTTTTTATATGTGGGTATTTTTGTACGTCATAAATATTTAATTTTAAATTTATAACTATTAAAATTATTTAAATAAAAACTCATATTAATATAATTTATTCATCAATCAATATTTCATTTCCTTTTTATATTAGGATAATTTAATTAAACCTTAGTTAAAATTTTATAGTATTATAAAATCTATAATAAATTTTAAAAATGTATTTTGGTTAAATAATGATTTTAATTAAAAATTAAATTTCTCTTATTATGAAAATTATATTCAGTAAATATAGTTGTTTTTTTAATTATACATTTATAAAAATGAATTAGGTAAATTTAGGGATTTTTTTGAAACCCATGATTTTTTAGTAAATACTAAAATATTATATGATATAGTGTCAATACATTATAAGATAAATTGACTACTGCTTTACTATATTTAATGATAATTCCAAAAATATTCATATTATTGAGCATACCAATAAACTGATGAAAAAAATATATAAAAAATACTCATCTCCTCAACTATAAATACCACCCCTCACCACCCACATTCCTTAAACACCCATGCAATCAGGCCTTGTCAAATTTCATCCAAATAATCATCCCAAGACAATACTCTATATTTATGATCTCATTGTCTCACAAAAATACCAATAAAAATTCCCTTAAGGATGTTCTCAATGAGAAGTATTCATCATGAAAACCCTCCATCTTCTTTTAATTTCATTTAATGTTTTTTCTTTTATTATTCAATCGTAAACACAGCTATTCATATATTATTGATAAATACAATATCATATATACAGTTTAATTATATCATGTTAATTTAGTATCTTTCATAATATCCTTTCTCACTATAATATTTTTATTATGAAATCATCGTCTCAAAGGTGCCGTATTAAAACCTTCATGGATGTCAGATTATTGTTCTTCAATTTTCCATTAGGGATTATAAAGATAACATTTTTATTGTAAAAAAACAATAATATATGTATTAAAACCATTATTAGGATTTGGAAGTTAAATTTTTACATTATATTAAATTATAATTCAATGTGAGTTTGTTATGATCAATAAATGATGTAATAATCTAAACAATTAACACTAATAGTATTATCTAATAATTAATCATCAGGCAACATATACATAGAATATATATTACCATAAAATGTTATTTAAGTTCATTAATATAATATAAAATCATTTATTGAGATGAATATTTCTTCCACATGAACATCCATAGTCATATATATGTATAATAATCCTAAAATCCTAGGAACAAATTCTCCTAGTAAATAAAATTATATCTTATACACCATATAAAGTGACATAAATAATAAAAAATAAGATTAATCAAATAAATGTATAAAATTTTATGAAATTATTAATTAATGAAATTAATTTGATTATCTATGATGTTATGATCAAATTTAAAACACATTCTGGAAAAATGTTAGGGTTTTCTTTATGAACATCAATTTTTATTCATGTTATGATTTCTTCTAGTAGAAACTAGTTGAATTTTTTATTTAACCTAAAATTATTCCGAATTATATTTAAACATTCTAAAATTATGTTTTAAATTTTTTTCATATTTCTTTTATATGAAATTTATATTTTTTAAATGTTCCATCTTCAATTCTTATTTATATGAAATATTTATTAAATGTAATATCCCTATTTTATATATATTATAATGTACCATACATAGTTTTTTAGAATAAATTACTTTTATAAATTTTTTTATCATTACTAGATTAGTACAATCAATTATGAAAAAATACTATTATAAAAGAATTATTCCTTATAATGTAAAAGTGGTATTTCTCTAAATAATTCATCAATGATTTTATTATAGTACTTTCATCTATTTCAATATATATGTTGAATTTTATTTTTTATTGATGTTTATCACATTTATTTTCATTTAACCTATTTTATTATAAGGTATATGAATGGTTTGATTTTGGATGATCTATATCGATTCCATTCACCATGCTTCTAACATTTGATTTTCATTTTGTTTACATATTTGGATATGTCATTTTCATACAATATGTTTTTTTTATTTTTATACACATTCCTATGAGGTATTTATTAGTCATAGTATGTTATGGTTGGGCCCTCTATTACCCATTGATATATCGGTAGGTCTCTAGAGTCCAATCAAGATTAGGATTTGGTCGAGCCCATACCCATGTATATTAACACATCATGGATGGAGACTTGACAATATATTTGTGATGACTGGACTTATGCATTCACACATTATGATATTAGTAATTGATAGTTCATTATATTGTTCAACCAATATAATATCAATAGTTATTTTATTTTTGATTTATTTTGTGAACTTTTATTCCAATCATATCTATCATCAGATTTGGAGTTAGAAGAATGTGTTTTTAGTTATTTACCAGGCCTATTGGTTATTTTTTTGACAGATTATATTGTATTACCTAACCATATTTTGTGTCTATGGTCACCTATTGATTATGTTTTGTTTTATAACTACGATTTAATGATTACTATTATTTTGAATGACATGTAAGATTAATCTAAGAATTTATGAGTGTCTTTAGTGGATTCCAAATGTAATTTATTCTTTAATTTTCTATTGTAAATATTATGTTTGTATCATGATTTAAATAACTATAAAACAATTTAGTCCATAGGGATGTTATTTCCTTATAAACATAAAAATGTATAAATATTATGAATCAAAATTGTACAACTAGGGTTGAGGTCTTTGTAGTTCGTATCATAAATTATTAGTATAACGTTGTAAACTAGATTTATAAATCATATATTACGGGAAAATACTATAGGATTTAGATTGAGGATAATTATTCATGAATATCATATAATTTTTGGTATGGTATTGATTTTTGGGATCATCATAGAAATATATCTAGGTTTGTATAGTACATGTGGGCGTGGTTTAGGAAAATATTTAACTAGGGGTAACAACTTAGATAAGGTGTCATGGGTCTGACTCGCGGTGGCATGATACACAAAAACATTCCTTAAAACACACCATGTTTTTCACCCATGGGATATATTTTTAAGACATGTAAAATTTTCTTATAAACCCATTATTAAGGATTTTAATGTTAACATTTTCCCAGATTAAAAATTTATATTATTATTATATTATCTATACATAAAACATCAATTTATGATAATTTTTTTTCATTTGAGATTATACATTAATATTCAAAACCTAATATAGTTTACTCCATTATTTAGATATAGATCCCATTTGAAGGACTGTAAAACATATAAATGCATGTATCCCTTTTAGGGATTACCCTCGTCTGTAAGACAATGATGTCGATATTGGATTTGCAACTACTGTTGAATAACATATATCTATACTCCAATAACTTATTCAGATTATGAATAATAACCTTACACATAGAGAGAATCCTAATCCACATGATGGGGAGAAATATTATATTACCTTAGGTAAAAAACCCTTAATCATTCAATTGGTCTATAAACCCATGTATAGGTGATTACTGGGTAAGTTCACTATAGATTATATTTTTCTCTTTGGGATATAATGAATCAGAGAAGGTAGTCATATAAATTTATCATCTCTCGAGATATTCAAATTACTAATGGACATTAATTAAAAATATGAAGGAGGATGATGAAATAAAATCAATTTAATTGAATGATTTTTTGGAAGTCTTCAAAAAAATATTTTTCTACTGAATAATGAGTATATAGGGAGAGGATTATCTTGAGTCTGAAACAAAAAATAAGATAAAAATAGTACGAAGTATAATTTCAAATTTTCATTTTTAGAAACAAAAGGTATGGACCACATATGTATTACATGGAGAAATATCGATCTATTCTTTGATGGTTTAAAACCATTAATCCCAAGGTAACTAGTATCCCAAACATTATAATCATTAAAAAATATAGTACCATGTGTTATCATGATAGATAAAAAATTATCTAACACTAATGAATATAAATTAAATAATTGGATGAAAAGGGTATAACATGAATGAATAAATAATTTTAATTATAATAAGGGGGTTTTATATCATGTGATACTTGATTAAGGAAACGATCTGAACCTTATTAAAAGAAAAATATTAAATTAGATGTATGGAGAAAAGTGAACCATTCCTGTGACTGAAAGGGAAATAATGAATCTACCAATGTTTAATGCTAAAATATTAAAGAGACTTTAGAATATGTAAATGGTTATCCTATGCATCAAGAAAATTTCCCCCAAAAATATAAATGCAAGCAAGGCCAAGCATATGTGATCAAAACTTCCTAACATGATGTTTTTAATTATTTATTTGTAATTACATTAATCATTTACTCAAAATTAGACAACTCATTATATGATTCAATATCATCTCATTATTTTACATCTTCTTAGTTTTCTACAAAAATTAGGCATTTCACATTTGATTCAATAATGGTGTTTTCAACCAAAAATACTAAATGAAATATAATTCCAACAAATATGTGTCAATATATCCCCTTAATAACATATACATGTTCTTTATTTATAGATTTTATCATCATACCCATGATTCTTTTTATATAATAATTGATATTTATTGGATTTAATATTATAATGTGATAATATATTACAAGAAGAAAGAAGTTACAATTTTTGGGAATGATGTAATGTCTCTTATATTATGATTAAAAAACACTCCATATAATTATTATATAGATCCACCCATAGAATCTATATTTAATTAAATTATTGGTAAGAAGATAATGTAATATATATGAGTGAGTAAACATATATTCAAATTTAATATGTAATAATTGTTAAACAATACATTGATGTACTGGCATAGGATTTACATGTACAAAATCTATAGCGAGAAATTGTGTTTTATATTAATTTAATTATTATTGAGTGGATTATATCAAAGAGTCCTTATGGGATGGACAGAATAGAATTAGATAAAATGGAGAACCAATATATAAAATGAGTGATAAAGGATTTATCCACCGAAGTGTGTCTCCTTGTGGATCCCATGTTTTATCTATCATGAAGAAATATGGATTCAAGAGGCTATGAATTGACTATAGATAAATTCATTATGTTACAATAAATAAAAAATATCACATGGCTTGTATTGAGAATTTATTCAATCCGATTTAGGGAGATCAATATTTTCAGATGATTTTCCTTCAATTTGGATATCTTTAGTTTCATGATATTAATAGAGATATTTCGAAGATAACAATTAAAACAAGGTATAAAAATTGATATTTCACATTAATTCCATTTTTATAGTCAAATAAACCATATATTTTCTTGGATAAAATTAATGGAGTGTTCAAAGAATATCGTGATTACATTGTTGTGGTATTTATCTATGCAGTATTGGTATACTCAAAAGGTTATGAAGATCATGAGGATAACATGTCATTTAATATAAATACACTTAATAGAAATTATTTATATGTTATGTTTAGAAAATGTGAATTATGGATATAAATACTTTCTATTCTTGGTCGTATTGTCTTAAATGATGGAATCTTAGTTGATCTTTCAAAAAATAAAGATATTTAGTAATATCCTACCCCAGTGAACTAAACCATGCTATGTAGTTTTATTGATTTACCATGTAATTATAGTCGTTCAATTCATAAGTTCACCAAATTTTCTAACCCATTTACCAAACTTGTATGTGAAGGGGTTAAGATTTAATGAAAACAATAATGTGAATAATATTTGGAAGAATTTAAAAGGATATTATTGAATTCTCAGATACTAACTCTACCATTGGGAAATAATTGGTTTGTGATTTATAGTGATTCATAGATGAAAGGACTTGGTTGTGTCCTTATGCGTAATGATAGAGTTGTTTTATATGCATAATGTTAGTTAAAAATACATGAACAAAACTATCCGTTCGATGATATTTAGTTATAAGATATAATTATTTCTCATAAAAGATGGATACACTCACTCTACATAGAATATTGTGAGATATATACATATCATAATATCATGAAATATATATTCTTAGAAAAACAACTCAACATGAGGAAATTTTGATGACCCAAATTATTCAAGGAATATGTTTGATTAAAACATTATCACCCGAGAATGGAATATCAGTTAGATGATGCATTAAGAAAGAAACATTCATATTTCTGAACAAAATTATGATTGAATTGTAAAATGTGATCTTTGATATAGTAATGATGTATATGGGAATTATCAAATATGATAAAGCATCATTAAATTTTCAATTTTTTTCCTAACTATAATTATTGGAATGAATTAAATGTTTTGAGTCTAATGACGAGAATATATAAATGAAAATTAATGTTGTGGATGATGGTTTGTATCTAGACATCATGTATGAAGATGGAATTCTAAAATTTGGTTGGAGGATATGTGTTTCTACTATACCTGATCAAAAAATGGAGTTATTGGATGAAGCTCGAGGTATGAATTTCTTTATACACCATCGTAATTATAAGATGAATTGAATCTTAATTAGCTTTTCTATTGAAAAAATATGAAGGGTGAAATTGAAAATTATGTGTCAAGATGTTTAGTCTATCAATTGGTGATAAATGAAAGAAAATTTACTAATGGCCTCATGAAACCACCACTTATTCCTACATTGAAATGAGATAAAATTTATATATATATTTTTAACTGTATTACCCAAAACACCCAGAAATAATTATGTTATATGGGTAATTATAGATTGAATTACAAAATCTGTAAATTTCGATGCTATATGGGAGTATTTTTCACTGGGGTGGCTTGAAAAACTCTATATTAATGATGTTCTAAGACTTAATTGAGAACCTAAATTAATTGTTTCTAATCTTGTTTAATGATGTAAATTAATATTCTAGAAAAGACATCAGAAATATTTGGATTCTAGTCTTCATTTGAGTAGTTCTTATCACCCTCAAACTGAAAGGAAATCAGAATGATTTATCCAAACTATTGAAGACATATTGAGATCATTCTCACATAATTTTTAAGGTATTTGGGATCATTACTTACCTTTAGTTTCATTTTATTACAACAATTTATTCTAGTAAAATATTAAAATAGAACTATATGAAGTATCATATAGAAAGAAATGTTTTACACCAACTTGTTGAGATGAAGTATGTGAAAGTAATCTTATTGGACTAGAGCTTGTGGAAGAAGAAACAACAATGGTAAATACTAGTATAGACCTTATTAAAGAAAATAAAGTAAGGGAATATAGTTATTTCCAAAATCAAAGGAAGTATTTGGAATTTCATTTTGAAATTTTGTTTTAATAAAAGTATATCTGGGATGTTTGTTATTCGATTTGGGATGAAAGTGAAAAATAGCCCCAGATAAATTGTCCATTTTAAAAATCAAGAGTTAATTTGTGTTTTAACTTATCACTTGGATATATCACCAATCCATTCTAAAGTTCAAAAT
Organism: Viscum album; assembly: GCA_963277665.1. Classification (NCBI taxonomy): domain Eukaryota; kingdom Viridiplantae; phylum Streptophyta; class Magnoliopsida; order Santalales; family Viscaceae; genus Viscum; species Viscum album. Next base: position 141,400,187 of record OY728133.1, on the reverse strand, counting down.
GTTGTCCATAGTTATTTGTTAAGGAAATACAAGCTAGATCAAACACATGTTCTCACTTTTGAAGAAATGTAATTGGAACATGACTTATCTTACTCGAAATAGCCTATCTTGATTCGGGACACTAAGTACTGATGTTTAGGAATCAGATGGATCATATGGTAATGGTGTTTTGTGAATATAAAAAAATTGAAAAGGTGATGTGGGATCTAGAGAATATTATTATGAATAAATAAACAAATATATTTATTGGGTGAAAATATAGAAATATTTATGATGAAATTTTTATATCATGGGAAAATGTAATGACCAAGAATTCTATCATTGATATTTCCCTTCAAATTAATCTTTAATATAGTATGGATTACATAAAATTACATATATAACATCTTTCCAACATTATATATAATGAATCAATGAAATAATATGTATTTCATAAAATAAAAGAGTATGTATTGACAACATAGTGACTGGACCACAAGAATATTCACATGACCCTAATGAAAAGTAAATCAAACTAATGAATTTTAACATCAACCATGGAACTATTAATAAAAATTATGCATCTTATATATTAAATTATGATATACTAAAAATTGTAAAAAATTAAAATTTTAATGGTGGTAATTTTATAATTCATAAATAATTAATTAAAATTTTATAAATAATAATATGATTTAAAAAAATCATTTTAATTAAATTTATTCATAAATAGATATTTTTTTGACATATTATTTTAGGAAAATTCTGTTAGTTTTTTGTTAATTTTTTGAAATTTTTATAAAATTAACTATTATTTTTAACATTAAATTTTTGATTAAAAATTATTTTAATTAAAAAATAAAATTATAATATTCAAAAAAATAGAAAATTATCTAAATTTTTTTATAATTCATGTCGAAAAATGGAAAGGGTTATTTTTTTGGTATTTATCTAAAATACTTGAATTTTTAGTAAATAGTAAAATACAATAATTTATAGTATAAATACATTATAAGAAAAACAAACTATTTCATATGTATATTTGATCATTATTCTCAATCAATTAACTGTTTTGATCCAAATAATATATATATGTAGTAAATATTCAAAAATCACTCCTCTCCACCACTATAAATACCACCCCTCACCACCCCTTCTCCTGACACCTCTACGCCTATGATCATTGTCAAATTTCTATGAAATATTATACCATTTCCTATCCGACATATCTAGATGTTCATTATCTAATAGAAAGACAAAAAAATTACAATTAATTTGGTTATCATGGAGGAGTATTCAATAAGTAAAATCATCATAATGTTGCTTTTAAATTTTGTTCATGTTCTTTTATTTTTTTATTCACTCCTCACCTCCTCTGTATAATTGATCATGATAAAACTAGTATCTTATTTATACTATAATGATATTATATTAATGATATATCCATCATCAACTCTTATCTCCCTATCTCTCTATTATTTTAAAAATGAAATCTTTGTTTGTGAGGTCCCAATTTAAATCGTTCATAGAGGATTGATTCTCATTCATCCATTTCTACATAAATACTGGAATAAACACCATTATTTTTGATAAACTATATTTTAATATATGTAATAAAATATTTCATATTTTCATGAATTGAAGTTACTACATAATAATAAATGATAAAACTAAATGAGTTCATTATGATCAGCAATCATTGTAATAATCTAAATGATCATAACTAAATTTCATTCTAAAAATTCATCCTCATACCATATAAAAATGTATTATATAACCCTTTAATATTAAGTATGATAATTTATATCATAAAAATTAAATTTTTTTGAATTATATTCTTTCCACTTGAATGTCCATAATAATATATAATTATATCAATCGTGAAAAACATGGAAAAATTCTCGGAGTAATAAAATTGAATCTTATTACTCATCAAAAATTCCATAAATGAACCTAATAAAATAATAAATAATAAAATACATATAGATACAGATCATAATTAATTATTTAATTAATTTAAATATGATTTTCCAAAATGTTAAGATCATGTTCAGAACACATTCATACATATGGTTATGGGTTTCTTCACGAACATTCATTTTAATTCAGGTTATGCTTTATTCCTCTATAAATAAATTAAATTATTCATTATATTTATATAATTATTATAAATTCTATGTATACTTTTCAAATATAATTTGTCCATTCCAATACATATGTTTTATTTGAAATTCATATTTTTTAATTTCCCCATTTTCAATTATTCAAAATACATGATCCCGATTAAAGAGAACATCCATTTTTCATACCCATTATCATGGATCATCCATAAGATGTTTATGAAACCATTGTGATAATAAAATTACTAATTTTTTCATGAAAAAATAAAAAAAAATCAATATTGTTTTTATCCAAATATTATGAAAAATAAAAAATATTTTAAAAAATTCCCTTATTTTCAATGTAAAAGGGGTATTTTTCCCAACAATTCCACAATGATTTTCATAGAGTATTTTCATTCATTTTAAAACCTATATTTAATTTTAATATTTATTTATATTTATGTCATATAATCTTCATATAACATAATTTATTAAATTGTTTATTACAAGTTAGATTATAGATGTGTAATCTTGTTACCATTCATCATGCCACATATATTGGTTAGTGATTTTATATACACATTGGGTAAAATTATATAAATATCATATGTTCCTATTGATTATTGTTATCCCCATTCATATGAGGAATGTATTGGATAATTAATGTGATGAGTTTGGCCTTCTATATTTCCTTAACTAATTGGTAGGTCTATTGTGAAAAATATAATTGGGTATTGGTTGAGGCATTTCCCTATTATTTTCAAACGTTTTAGCTAGGGACTTGATAATAAATTCTAGATGCATTTCCCGTTGAATTACCTCATTATGATATTAGTAGTTGATAGTTCATGTGAATTTTTGACAAGTTGAATATCTATCGCTATGTTATTATGGATGAATTTTTCAGTTTTTATTCATTTGATATTATTCTCAACATTATGTTTTAAAGGAATGTGTTTTTAATTATTCACTTTGTCAAATTTTTAAATTTATGATAGCATATATTATCTTACAAACCCTTATTGAGAATTTAATATCACCATTTTTTAGGATTTATTTTTTCCCTCATATGTGAAGATGAATATTAGTTTTAATGACATCTAGGATTAATATAAGCATTTATAAATTATTCCAATGGAGCCATAATGTTTTTTTTCATTCTAGTTTTAACGTAATTCATTTTTTATCTATATTTCCAATTCAACTAAAATATTTTGTCCATTGGGATGTTACATTCTTGTAAATTTACCAATGTATTAATATAAGGCCCAGAACTGGGAAAATGGGTTTTCAGTCTTCACAATTTCCCTATAGACTGAGTTTTTTCTATTAGAACACTTGATATATGGTTACCTTCTGATGTCTTGGTAGATCAATGAGAGACCACTCATGAGTATGTAGCTGTATCTAAAGCATGCATGTGTGGATTTTTTATCATCGTGTGATTTATATGACGAAATTAAATATGTTAAATGGTTTTATGAAAGGTTTTGATAGTTTATTTGGGAAGTTGGCTAGCATGGAAAATGTTTTGGAATTCAAATAAAGTAATTTAAATTGTTTTGATATTTTTAATATAGTTGTGATAATATGTTCTATCTCGGTGGAATGATTTGTGAAGTCATTGGGGAAATCCTTCTGAGTTTTCTGATCATCCCCTACCATTGAAATTTGGTGAGTTCATAGATATTGTATAATGAGAAACAATTACAATGTAACATTATGTACTGGGTACCATGCACCAGTTAATCATGCTGGTTCGCCACATAACCTATGGGGTGCATCCACGTGTGCCTGAGTCTGCCAACTAGAAGAGAGGGTCAAGAAAGTTTCTAATGGGGAGACTATACACTCTCTTATCATAATAAAACAACAAAAATGAAAATAAAAATTATAGGAATGATATATAATACTAAAAATAGAAATTCCACAAGGTAAAAAAATATTCAACTATAGTACTCAACAAAATTAGAAACACGCCATGCCCAACTGAGTTTCAGAATTTTTAACCAGAAAATAATGACACCAATGATTCTGATGTTGTTGCAGAACCATGTCTTGTTCCCTCACCCATGTCATATCTCCAATAATCGATATAATTTGTGGTATTTTCCCTTTACATTCCACGTAGCATCAAAGTCAGTTCATGTACTAATCAGGAAACCCAAATATGGGGTGAGTACAACACAGTGGGCCATCACAAACATTTTCTAAAAAGATCCATTCAATATCATGTGTAATATGTTTTATAAATAACTCAATTATAATTCGTAATTAAATAATTTATAACATTATTTAATTTTATTTATTCAACCTCACAATAGAATAAGTTTGTCACCATTATTATTTTCCACCAAATTTAGTGACTATGTTACTATTCCATAACACACACACTTGAATGTACATGTTACCATTCTGTACTAATGCACTAATAAATGTCCATTTTACCATTCCTTACTCACACTCCCACGAATGTCCATGCTACTATTTCATACATATGCACCAAAGAATTTCCATGTTACAATTTAATTCCCACCCAAACATGAATATACATTTTATCATTCTATGACCACACAATCATGAACTTACTTATCACCATACAATACTCACACACCCATGAATATCCAATGATACAATTCCTAACCGTTGGCCAGATGAGCTTATTTCCATTCACCATTTAGTAATAAAAAATTCACTATTTACACATATCACATGTTTCTAATTTATCATTCTTAATAAATTATTAACCACATGATCACATATATACATAATCACATCAAGAAGAATTAATCATTATTAAACCTTTTATATAAAAATAATATTAAATTATAAATTAATTATTATTCTCAACCTCAATGCTAATTCAACAAGTAGTCATTACATAAAACCCCTTAGTTAATTTAGAAAATATCTAAGCACATCAATAACCTTAATTAAAAAAACCATTAATTAATCTTATACTTATAATTAAATCATCAATTAAATATCTCAATCAACAAAATAAACATCTCATTATGAACTCATAAATTAATTATCTATATATGAAATTTAATTTTTTATAATTAATTCCACCATTAATTATATCAATTCTAAATTCTCAATGTCTAATAAATAATAATTATCCAAATATATCAATTAAATATCACATCAGCCAACATTCGTTTATTCAAAAATCAATTAATACAAATCATATCCCATAATTAATTCCATAATTAATTAATCTAACTTACCCAATTCAATTAATTCACCAATTAATTGTTCAATCCATCTCTCAATAATTAATTCATAAATAATTAATCACATTCAATCCATTAAAATAATTCAAAAATTAATTTTTCACATCAACTCGATTATTTATTTATAAAATTAAGAAATACAACTCAATCCTTTTTACAAATTCATGGATTAATTGTTCACATAAACTCTATTAATTAATTCCAAAATTAATTAATCTAACTCAATATCTTCATTTAAGCCACTAATTAACTATTAACTTTATCTAAATTAATTAATTGATTAACTAATTTCCCAGTAAATATATTTGTTAAATTAAATAATTAAATTTTCCATCAAAATCAATTCAATAACACCAATTAATTCCTAAATTAATTATTCCAACTCACTTAATTAAATAACCCCATAATTAATTCACTAATTAAAAATTAAAAATCAATTAATTCAATATCTATGTAGTGAATTAACTAATTAATTATTCCATCTCACTTAATTTAATAACCAAATTGTTTATTTTTGAATTTCGAGTATCTCTATCTCGCTATAATTATTTCAAAATTTTATTATACCAAATCAGCATTTCATATTTTTAACCATTCACCAAAATTAATTCTAAAATAAATTTATAATGTTAAATGTTCTAAAAAATTCCATAATTACATCAATAATTAACTATTTTTAATATTTCTAATTCAATATATTCATAATTAATTTTACTAATTAATTACCCACATTAAATAATTTCCATTATTTACCCAAATCGCCAATTCATAAATTAATTAATTAACTACATTATTTAATTGAATTTGAAATTATATCGAGAAAATGAACTAATAAAAATCTACATTCAAATCAAGTAATTGTTTATATAGACTATGCTATTTAAATTTTAAACCACCTACGTCATATGTGATGAACATGTGATATGAACCCGAAACCACTGAGATTGTGTTATTCCAACGATTATGAAAGGAGAAATTAAATAAATAATCTTGTTATGTATAATAATAATCATCTTAATGTAGAACATATGCAATAAAAAGACATTTCATAGGAACCTTCAACTTATCAAGACAATTCTAATGACATGGATGCCTTGTCAAACTAATCAATATATAAAAATATATTGAATATTAATGTCTGGAAGGAGATATTGCGATAGGAGAGAGGGTCGGCACATAAATAATGGGCTTCTTACTCATGTCATGTAAAGCACCCCAAATTCAATATATTTAACTTTGTCATCAATTAATTTTCTTCCTTTTATTAAATAAAGAATTTATTTATCAATCTATCCTATTAAATTTATGTGTCAACCCATCATCATTTAATTATTCTCATGGTGATGTACCTTGTGTTGGAACCAGTCGTGCAGGAGAATCCCCAAACATGTGGGTTTTTAAATATTTTCCACTGACGTTCGACGTGAACATGCAAACATCGGTTAAGAGTAGCTGAATCAAAGCCATGGACCACGCATGAAGGGTTCTAAGAACAAAATAAACCGTAAAATACTTGGTTTAATTCTGATGCTGCACATGACGTCTACTCATTGTTGGCGATCACTGCTCGAAGTCTCTAAAGCTAAATTCCACTAAATCATCCACATACACATCAAGGAATCCTTGGGAGTGCCATTCGTCATAGTATGGGTGCTAGTGCGGAATACCGATGATGTCTTCAACATTCCAACAATCACCGCATCGCTTGGATAATGATGCCCGAGAGAGATCTCCATACGACCTCCATGGTTCCAGAACATCTCTCTCTAATGTGTTGGAGTACGGAGAGGAGAAAGATGCTCCATGAATAGTACTTGGCAAAATCCCCTCCTATTCTACTTATAGTTCTAAATTAAAATACCTGGTATAGCCTTGCCTGCACCGAATACAAAACTCACTATCAATGACATTTAATGACTACTATACTGAGTCCGAAATATTATTATCATTTCCTTGTAATATTTTAAAATATATTACCCGATAATAATTGAGTCAATAAATCGACTTATCGCTCCCATTAATATTAATTGAACCTTGAATTATTTGATATTCGTCAATTAATATTTTTCATGTATTTACATAAAACTCATAAATACATTTAATAAATAAATTCAAAACTCATTATTCTCAAGTGGAATAATATGTATTTATTTATTTCATTGGTTAGAGTTTATCTTTGGAAAATTCCTAGACCCATATGGAGGGGCCCACTATGTCCATTACTCATATTATACTAAATAGGGCAGATTCTTGAATACGCTATTGTTTGTGACCCTCTAGGCCCTTATTTCAACAGAACTGAATAGTATTCACAGACCAAGAGTGGGATCAAGTAACCCATCATGGACCTTGAAGAAATATGTATTGTCATATTTGTGACAACCAACCTACGAACACACACCGTGTAATATAATCTCTTTGTCTGTAATATCTCATAAAGTAGGACACACTCAGGTGTCATCACCATTTTTCTTGCATTATTTTTTGTTGATGTAACGAGACAGATTTACCCACGACTGCCATGGCCATGGTCTTATAAAGGAACTTCCATCCATATCAACATGGCTTAAGATATATTACATCTATAACTCAGATGCAACAAATAATTTATTGAACAATTAATCAATGTCATGCCACCAACGATGCACCTGACACAAACTACCTTTCTACGGCTTCATTCCCAGGGTTTTCGTCTTGCATCAAAGTACACAATCAAATGACATGCATTGGTAATGAACTAAAGTCAGGAGATCAATACACATGATCATAGATAGGAACATCCAATGACACCCGAAACATGTGGTGTTCCTTTTGGAGGGCCAGTCTTCCTTATGTCACTAATAGAGATCACCAAGTGTGAACATCATGAGAAGAAGTCTCAATGCTTATGAGCCCCAGATCCTGATGGTCAAACATATTCTGTGTCCAATCATAACAATGTATCTAGACCATAGAACAAATATTTAAGATTAATAACCTAGTATTTAGAGGTTCTCATTATTTCCTGAGAACTGCTATAACCTTTTGATAAGAAAATTAATATTTGGACATTACCATTTCAATAGTTGACGTAGAAAAGCCTTACACTATAATGGTAAGATGACATCATGCATAGATTACTGTATACATGATATGGTTATCAAAATCACTGAATAATTGGGTCTAGTTAACCCACTATTTCAACACCATGATCCTAAATTAAATATTCAACATTGTTCTAGAAGTGACTGCCTCAATTTTAGGGTCACATTACCCATGATGGCATATAAATATGAAATTTTATGAAAGAGTTATGATAGAAATGATGTCCTGATAACAATTAATTTCAAAATTTATTAACAATCATCATAAATTAATGTATTATTATTTACTATTTTTCAAATGAAATCTTTCTCCACCAACATTTATTAAATGTCGATAATATTTAATAATTTAATATCATCCCCACATTTACATTTATTTATAATTAACTAATAATTTTCAAAGATGTTACCTTAATAAACCAAAAATATTCATATGTGAAGAAACATCGTTCATAATTTATGTGAAATTTTTTTATTAATTACACATATTCTTTTCCATTTATTTTATTTGATGAAAAATTACAATAATTATTACTATTATTCAATTATTAATAATAATATTAGGTCATTTTGCTAGTAACTATTAATGTACCACATCTCTAAATTTGGAAAATATAATATAAACAATGACAATTATTATTTTTAATTTTGGATTAATTATTAAATTAATTAATTTTTTTGTCTAAAATATAATTTAAATAACATAAAACACCACATTTACGTTAATGTTATAACCTAACATGAGTAAACCGCCCATTCCAAACCCAACATTGGTCTCATAATTTTCATATGATGCACCATTTGAGAGATATTATTTATTTAATATTCATGAAGTGGAGTAAAAATTAAATTAAATTTAGAAAACATTATTTTCACATGTGAGACATCCAAACATACTATTCCTAAAAATCGAATGAACTATATATGGTATGCACACTTTTCAAGATACAATGGTGGTCCTAGATTTCCCATATGATGAACCATTTCCGATTTAGTTATTTATTTATAAAAAAACTATACTCATAATTTATTATAGTAAATATTATTTTTCATTCTTCACAGAGACATTGATTGCCATAAAATCTCACAATAACTCATTTTTTAACTGCAATGAAATATTCAAATAAATATTCCAAGATGATAAATGGTATTTAAGTCTTTTCTTACATTTTTGAATAATTATTAGATAAATCAATTTTTAAAATTAAAATGAAGACCACACGTCTTCTACAAAAAAAATTAAAATAGTCACACATGGAAATTGTTAATGATATAATAATATCACCACATTATAACATCCCTTCATTGAATTTTAATCCTAATAACCATTCAGAAAAACTAGGTTTTTAAAATCTACCCATCTTAAGATCATTATTAATCCCTCTTTTTATGTAGCTCTACAATTAATTTTTTTATAGAACTGTGGTCATTTCTGAGAACCTCATCAATAAATTTTTGATTCATCACATCAGACCAACAATATATATATAAATAGGTTTATAAGAACATCCTCCTTGGGTTCCCATATCCAACGAAAACACATTCATTTCACTAGGATTAAATCCAATGCTTCTTCAATGTACTTGGGATATTTTCATGTAGGGGACATGATAATCACTAATTAACGTTATGCTAAAAATGTCAACGATGAATAACACCACCAATCCATCTTTAATGATGCTTCCTCACTATATGAAAAAATTTTAAACTATAAAATTTATGGAACTTCCTTGCTTTATATCATCTTCCCAGACTAGTAAAAAACATTATAGTTCATCACATAACCTAAAAATGAGTTATCAATCATGGGAATTATCCCCACATGGTCATGGGAGATTCACTGAATCAACCCTTAACCATACCACACATAGTTCCTTTTTAACAATGGAAATCAAACTCTTATTATTCACGATTATCATTTAAGAATCCATTTATTAATATCTTTCATCATCTTACAACCTTTATCAAATAATTAATTGATTCATTTTAGTCATCAATTTAATAATCTCATTACAAATATTAATTAATTTGTCTATTAAAGAATTATTTTAGTTATTAAAAAAATTATTAATATCTTTACTCACATTAATTAATTAATTAATTAGTTAATTAGTCCATTAGTTTCGTTATTTAATTCTTGAATTATTTAATCTCATTATTTATATCATCATCCCATAATTAAATCCATAATTAAGTATCTCAGATTATAATATTAATATCACATAATTAATTCAGAAATAAATAATACCCAATTTGTGATATCAATATCTTACAATTAATTGTAAAATAATTTGTTTCGGAAAACACTAATTTCAAAATTACCTCATTAATTTATTCACCATTTTCATTTCAATTTTCCATGTATGGTAAAATAGATCAAATTCAAAAATTTAGTTGAACCACATTTTCATGTGAATCCATAAAATTATTCATGTCATAAAAAATCTTGAGTTCGTATAAGATTCATGTAGAGTCATCCATTATGCCATATCGGTCCACCATTTAGTTTATTCAAAAATTATTAAAAAAATAACATCACACCACAAGTGCATTACCCATGTTGGAGTATTATTCAACTATAACTGCAAAAAATAATAACACGAATCCCGCCCTATTTATGTGGGTTATCACATATACACGAGGTAGCTACTTATAAGGACCCATCCTTAAACATTACATAATACTGGGGTTTGATAAATAATTTACATTCTTTCACATTGATGATATTTTCATGTTTAATGTTTTATAGAATTATGACATAATTATTACATTACATCTCAAAAAATATAAAGTAGACAATTATAATCTATTAAATTTTTTTTCTATAATAGATGTTCATAAATTAAACAAGAATTATATTCATGATAAAAATAATCATGAATTATTCCTTTAATTTATCATTCCTTATACACTATGAAAATAATTTTCCAAAACATATGATGAATATAAAAATCATAGTCAGGAATATAAAATAAGGTATAAGACCAATATTTTTTGAATATTTTAAACCCATGAAAATTTTTTCACAAAATTATACTTTTCAAACATAATACTTATACTATTTATCATACATCATGTAATAATAAGTTTCCCAAAAAACAGAATGGAAATCATATAAAATAAAGGAAACCTGTTGAATTCATATCATACTAACATTGTAATATTAAAAACTATTTATGTAGTAACATTCAGGGTTACGTTTGGAATACCCATCATAGTATATTCCCTAAATATATTTGGAGAAAAGATAATGTTTACCTTTATTATGGTACCCAATGAATTGGGGAGCTATCTTGGGATCACACACAAATAGTTTATAATGGAACCACTTGTATGCATTATTAATTCACACGAACCATAAGATAATCAATAATATGTAAAACCAGCAAAAAAATTATAATTTCCTCATTGAAATGAAAATACATATTTACAAGCCATGAAATAATAAATGAAAGAACATTATTTTAAAATAAAATATTAAATTATTAATGTAAATATCAATACATAGTGTCATCATAAAAACGATACATTCAGTTCATGATGTATATGTTAAATAAAACATTCTAAGTTGTTGAAATAGTCAATCGTTTTTTAAAACACAGTTAGAAACTTTAAAATTATGATTTTGGGTTCAAAGTATCTCATACCACATTGAATCATTTGAAAGGAACTCAAATATTAACATTTTAAAATTTTCATTTCCATATATAGATATTCATGAATTTTTTTTGATAACATGGACAAGAAATAAAATGATTTAGATGAATACATCATTAAAATAATAAAAAATATGTTATAGATAAAGAGTACTTTCCATTTTTGGACATTTAAATTATATTCCACTAGAAAGTAGATCATATTACAAGATATTAAATATCATTAGTACATATATAATATTTATTATCAATTTAAAATGAGTTAATATATACATTATATTGAAATAAAGTTGCATATAATCAATAGTTGACTCAATAAAGCGATATTGATAGGAAGTACCTTACAAATATCATATAACTATATTAAGGATGAATAAATGAAATGTTTTTTTGCAAAATATATAAATTCACCCAATATATGTGGATATTTAGTGTAATGAAATCAGAGTACATTCACAAAATTCACTGAAAAAAAAACCAATCACCTGGATATTTATGTCATTGAATGAGGAGTGATTTATGTTTTCCCTTAAAAAGTTCATATACATGATGCAATAATTTAAAAATGGGGTGACTATGTGTATAAATATTATATACAAAAAATTTTCAGTGGAAATTAAAACTTAAATAAATTAACAGTGATTACACAAATTATCATGGCACAATATAATCAATGAAGAATGTGTAAAACCCAATGAGTGGAAGTTTTGTTTAGAAATTCACATACAAAGACCATTTTTTTAATAAAATATAATGATTATTTTTATTCACTATATATTCATCAAATGAGATTATAAATACTACATAAGATATCAAATAGTCATTTCTTATATTATCAAAGCACAATATTATCATGAAGGAGAAGATTAACCCAATGAATGGAAATTGGGATTAGAAGATCCCTTACCATGAAGAGTATAATATAAAACGCTATGATCAAGACCTCAGGGGATTGAGAACTCACTGGGAGGACTTAATGGGAGGTATAACTTGAATATATACATGGATAATGATTTTGGAATGAAATGAAATGAATAAATGGGTGGATAATTATATCTAAATTGAAGGAATAATTTATTAATTTCAAAGGTCACCTCATTAATGGTATATTCAAAATCATTGGATTTAACATGATATTGTCCCATTGTATTGTCTACATGGGACACCACATATCATATATTAATCCATAATAGTTGAACATCATCTTATCATTCACATTACACCATTATAACAGTGTTATGATGTCATTAAACATTCTGATTACCCAAAACTGTATTTTTTCTATTCCATGAAAATTCAATTGTTTTATTAAAATACAAAATGTTCACCCTATACATTTATTTACATGAAGTATTCAATAGTGAAATCCATTTTATAAAAATTAATTTCAAATTAAATTAAAATAAATAAATAAAATATAATTACTTAACTAATAAGTTTAAAATTATTTATTTACTTATAATATGATATATTTATATCAAATTCCCACATATGATGACTAAAACATATTTATAAATTATTAAGTGATCATACTAGTTCAATGGTAAAATATAAGTGTTTATGTTATATTTCCCATTACATTAAATTGATTATTATAGCATGTAATCACACCCAAATGGCTCTATGGAGTCCCAAAATCGTCCCAAGGATTTCCATGGTCAGATATATCATATCCAATAGGATTAGTAAATGTGTTAGTGCGGTTTTATTTTATAATATTATTTTTTATACCGTTACATATCAAAATTAGCCATTAACCCTAGAAAGTAATTTTCTTTACTAAATTTACTATTCAAGGTAGACCAAAATAAATGTTATATATTTAAATAATTTAGAACTTATAATTATAATTATGGATTGTAATTTTAAAAACTGAAAAAAATTAATTGGAATAAATTAATTTAAAATTAATTCTAATTGTAAAAAAAGTGAGTTTTCATTAAGTGAAAAAAATCAAAAGAATGACTTGTGTTTATGACCAATTTAAATGTAAAATTTAGTCTAATAACACTCAATAGATTAAAAGATAAAAATATATTCCATTTATACTTTACGAAATTTAAATAATATTATTGCACCATATAAATAATGTAGATGAAAAAAGTAATTTTTGATTACAATTTATCTTTTTTTACTATTCCTCATACAATTTTATATATGAGAAAAATATAAAAAATTCATCCAAAGTAAAAATAGTTCATTTTTTCAAATAGAACTTATAAAGGTATCCAAAAATAAATATAAAAATCGTTTTCCATCAAAAGATGGTAAAACTGCATTTTTACAAAAAACATCTTTTGTCCACAAAAATTAATTTGTTCTTATATAATATCTAGAAAACATATAAGATTAATTTAAAACATTAAATTGAATATATATCATATATTTTACTTTAATCAAATATCTATAAATAGTGATATGATTGTTTAATCACAATTATTCTGTTTCTAAATAGGGTTTCATAAAAACTAATCATTTATATTCTATTTGTTTTTATTTTCATTCCTAAAAAATTTGGTAACCAAATAATCATTATTTAGACATGTGTAAACAATATTATTATATTTCAGTTGATAAAATTAATTTATGTTATTCTAATTTCTATGTAATTATGGTAATGCTAAAATAATAATATCTACTTGTTTGTTTATCCTCGATGTAGCGTATCATGTATAATATTTAACACATTTTTTATTTCTTAATACATATGGTGTTACATAATTCCCACATATTGGAAATAATTTAAATGGAATTTTAAAATTTGCCTCATAAGCATCATTTAAAATACCCCATCAGAAAAAATAGTCAATAAAACTATCACTTTAAATGAAAGAAGGACAAGACCAATGGTCACCCAAAATAACACAAACTAGGATTATATGTATGAAAGAATTGATATGGAAGAGAAAAAAACCAAAATGTTATGATAGAGATTGATATAAAACCAGATCAGGATAATGTTAACAATCTTAAAACCATAAATATGTGAAGGGTTAAATGATCATTGATTTTCCAGTCAGAAATGTAAACAAAAACAATTTTTTCTCTATGGTCTACTTCTTAAAGTTGAGGAATTTATTTATCAGTTTGACTATGACTCATGGAAACATATATAAATATCTTGTATAGTTTTATCATTTAATAAATATCTACCACAAACACCTATTTTCTCCAAATGATGAGTATTCAAGATGATTTGGTCTCACCTGAATCACTAGAATCAACTTCTATATAATCACATAATCCAAAAAAATTACAATATATTTCCCCTATCATTATAAATTATCCAAAAAAGGGGTTAGTACAAGATAAGATAATCCCCCAAAAGGATAATTCATTATTAATTGAAATACTACTCATAATCTCTGATATTCAATAATTAATACCCATTGTTCAATAAAGATAATTCAATAAATAGTTGTTAATAAAATTCATAAATGTAATCCAAACTAAAATTGAAACCCATAATTTATAGCGATATTATCACAAAGCCATCAACAAGAAAATAACATTTATCTCCATATAACATCGTTTACTCTTAATGTATAATTCTTAAAAGTAATTAACATAATCCCATTTTCTCCATGATATGTTAATCATCACCTTAAATACTTTAATTCACCATTAATCCGTCATTAAAATCATATAATATTCAAATAAAAGAATTCAACCATAAATATTTAATTAAATCACTTAGTATTCTATTTACCTTAACCATGTAATGTAACCAACATATATAACGTCTTCCAAAATAACATTTATCACTTAATCACCAAATCCTTTTAATATACTAATGATATCCATGTGACAAAACATAAGATCAAGAAATGGACTTATTATTAATACATAAAAATATTTAACTAGAAATAATAAGTCATAATAACCTGGGGCATCATATAGTCTAGTGGTAGGCAATAATTCACAATCGCTCTTCTGTTGGGGGTTCGATTCATGCAACTTAGTATGGGGTAATGGGTTGATACATTGTATGTGTGTTGTTCATTTTCAAAAACTATATAATTATAATAAAAATAAAAAATTATATAAAATCACAATAAATAACCATAACATGATTTAACCTCAAAAGTTATTTCATACCACACATTTCGTATCCAAAAACTAAGAACCCATAATTTCCCCAAAGGTCATTGTCTCCAAAAATACAATTTATAACCTTTAAATAAATTAAGCCTAAAGGGGGTTTCTAATTCATTGAACATACAAAATACCTTAAAATTAAACACTTAGTATTTTCTCTTTAAACCATAATAATACATCATATTCAATGAGGTTTTCTGAACCATTCCTCGGATACCACCTATCTGGGCCCAAATTTAAACCATTCAAAATCATGAGTTTTGATAAATAAAATACATTATTTCACATCGAGGATCATTCTTGGATTACAGTTTTATATAATTTTTCCATATTTATCACATTACATAAAAAAATTAAAAATTAGACCATTCTACTCTATTTTTTTCACAATAATAAAATTCCTTAAATAAATAAAAACAGATTTAAAAGATAAAAATCATTGTGAATTCTTCCTATCAATTATCCATCCATATATGCATTGAATTTTTTTTAAAAAAATATGGGATGTAACATCCCAAGTAAGTAATGAATAATATATATTTTTATCTATGAATACTTATGAATTAGATAGTGTTTTAGAGGCTTAAAATGAGAATAAATCTAATCTTATGCATTGAATACACTAATATTTTTAAAAGATTATTTTACTGCCTTTTGATGGAAATCCATTTTTCAATCAAACTTTTGACAATTTTATAATCTCTATTGGTCAAAATAAACGCATTCTTTATGATTGGGACATTGAAATTTACATTGGATAAATTTTTGGTATTTTTCTGACAATGTTCATTTTTTAATGAATAGTGAAAAAATACTGCATTTTAAATGAAAACTGCGTTTTCATATAATTTAATTATATGGTTGGATTATCTTTTTTAATTGGTTTTAAAGTTTAAATAGAATATATTTTTACCATTTAATCCAATGGTGGTCATAAGGATTAATTTAACTTTGGAATTGGGCATAAACTAATACCAAACTTTTCATAGAAATTGTTTCAAAAAAATCCCCCTATTTGTTTTTGGCAACGAGAATTATTTTTAAATTAATTATTGAAATTTATATGTTTGGAATTTTGTTAAATGGATTCCATATTTGGAATAATAAGGTCAAAATTATGTAATTAATACTCTTTTGTTTTTGGACGTTATGAATAGTAAAGACGAAAATTATCTTTAATTATCTTGATTAATGAGTAATCGGGTAGTTAAGGATAATAAAATAATATCATAATAATAAAAAATGACACCATCATGTTTCCTAATTCTACTGGTTGTCTCATGGCCGACAATGAGATGCCTTGTTCCAAACATGAGGACACCATGGAATCACTTTTGTGTGGAAGTGACTTTTTTATCTTTTTATTTTTAAAGAAAGTTAAATATAGCAAAGAGTGTATAACCTGAGTAAAACATTTTTAAGTTTGTCAACATAAATGATATATTGGACTATAAATAGTCATTTTAAAGCTAAAAAGATTTCATAAATCATGGTATTTTTTTATAAATTTTAGACATTAAATAAAATAAATTATTTATGACATCATGATGATGCAGCGACTACCTCATTAATAAAGGATTTAAATAAAATGAAAAGATAATGTAAAAAATATAACATACACTTGTCAAAGACCTATTGTATCGGTGGATTTGGAACCCTGATCACCTTATCCTAGAAATACATCAATGTGTGATCTTTAAAATCTGAAACTCATTTCAAGATAAAGTAACATTTTGTAACTTTCCAAGAGTGCCCCTCCTCTCCTCTTATAAATGGCCCCCACATCTACCTCTTTACCCACACCTCTAAAGCCTTTGGATCAGCCAACCCCTGCTCATTTTGTCTCTCCACATCCCTCTATTACTCCTAGAAGCCTCACATTGGGCATAAGTCTTCCCAAGGAAGCCTTTGAGCTCAAATCAAAAAGAGTTACCCGATTTAAAGGTAGTGTCTTCTCTTGTGTTCTTATGATTTATTTTTCTTCTCCAACTGTCTAAACTCTTTTTATTCATATCTTTTTTAACAAATACAGTATCTTAAATATACTAGGATTTTTTTATAAGAAGCATTCGAGATACACTTACACACACCTACATCTAATGGTTAAAGAACATATTGTTTCTATGGATGGAAAGTTTCGGCCTCACGAAACGATGATTGTTCAATATTCCACTAACACCTTCAAAGGTGGCCATTAAGATGTAACTATATTTATATATGATATATAATATGTTTATGTTTTCCTTAATCTTCTGTATTTTTTATTTATTGCATACCATTATGGCTTCTATTATGGGTATATGTGAGATTTTCATTTTAGGAAGTGCGGACTACCGCCCCCTCAAAGTCATTTGATTCGTTAATACCATATGTGATACGTATAAAGGATATATTTAATGATAATATATATGATACCATACTGGAATTATAATACTATTATGTATCATAATGTATTAATAGAAATTAATGTAGCGTTCATGCGTACGTACGGCTTACCGTCTCCATGAACGTTGCATTTCATTTCTTATCCTCAAATGTAATGTACTATTATAAGTACATATATATAATGGATATATATGATTTATGTTACATCTAAATGATGAATATAATTATAGAATTAAAATATACATATCTCTCATTTAGTTTTAATTCCCTTAATATGACATAGAAATGAAAGTAGCGTTCATGCGTATGTACGGCTTACCGTCTCCATGAACGGTGCATTTCATTTCTTGCCTCTAAGCATTATGTAATATTATAAATGCATGTATATACTAGATATATATGATATATTTGACATATACATCATGATTATATCTCTGGATATAATGGATACATGAACAACTTGTAATTATAAAGTGTTTATTTTTGACTCAAGTACCAATGATTGTTAAAATGACTGTTATTAACTTAAATAATTACATAGTGTTCAGGACATGGCAATAAGTGATATAAAAGGAATAATGTACTTTTAAAAGGTTCTTAAGCAAGTAGAAATTAACTCAAGTTTATTATTCAGGAGATTAAATAACGATCAAGTCAAGTCGGATACGAGGTATGGGACTTCGTCTCAATCTCCATTCATTGAGGCATATTTTGTTTTATACACAACATTCTTTTATAGGGTGTATAAACCCCTTTGACTTTTATGTTTATTCAAAATGAATCTTTTTATACGAACCATTTACTAAATGAAAAAGGGAATGTTTTTGTCATACGTATGCGGCGGCAACGACTTCTCCGCCGCTATGACCATTATTTGAGTTTCGGCTTCCTCTACAAGACATACCGTTTTTTAAAAGAAAAAATAAATACCATGTTTTACTTTTCTTTTATTTTGGTATTGAAAATGGTTTTCATAATGGTTTTTTATATCAATGTGTTGTATTGATTTCTTATAATTGAAATGTGGAAATGTTATGTTTCCTTTATGCATGTATTATGTGGTACGATTATGTTATGGTTCTTGGGCATTGTTATGAAGACGGGTGGTTCCGTGATAATCTAAGGGCAGGTGAGCCCGATATAGCTCTCCAAAGCATTTGGTAATGCTAAGGAGTTAAATGTTAAGGTTTATCCGAAGAGATTTAGGGAATATACTGTAATGGGTATTCCAAACGTAAAGACGAGGGTTACTCAATACGTAAGAATGTTATGAATGCCTCATGTTACCTTTATGTCTTATGATTTCTATGATTTATTCATGATTTGATGAGGTATGTTAAAGTGCTTATGTTTTATGGGTAAATTATGATTTCATTCTTATGTATATATGTACTCTTGTTTCCCTTCCATATTTTTATATCCCTTACTGAGCTTTTTATGCTAATCCCATGTTTTTGAAAGGTTTTTCACAGGTCAAGGGAAATGTGCATGATATGATGATATTGTCAAGGAAGTGTCAAGAATGAATCCATGTTTTATAGTAAATATGTTTCTGTTGATGGAAAAAAAATGAATACTATCTTTTATGTAACCACTTTGTTTAAATGTGGAATATAATTCATGATTTATGATCTAATTATCTAGATCTCTAAACCTGAAAAGATCCTCAATTTGAATTATTCATTTAATTCAATATTAAGTGATGTTTAAGGATGGGGACTTATAGTTGGTATCAGAGGTCGTTTTATATAACTTTAGGTGTTATAATTCTATTAAATCATTATCCAAAATTTTTTTTTCTATGTTCAAATTGAAATGATATAACATTTAAAGATTACCATGTTGCTTCATCTAAGACATGTTTGTTCAGAATGGTTTTCCACAGAGGAAACAGGGAAGCAGTGCTAGGAAGGCATACAGAAGGAAATAACCTTTCGAAATAGCATCCTGAGATGGTCGGAATTGGAACTGAACAGTTTGTTACAGTAATGGTGTAATTGACTCAAGCGATAAATGGTGGCGGTATCCATGCATGAGATCATCCAGATCAACCATAGATGAACATGTCAGTGGTGGAACATTTCATGAGGCAACATCCCCCATCATTTAGAGGATCATCTGACCCTGTTCTAGCTGAAGGGTGGATTAAAGCACTGGAGAAGATTTTTGATGTCATGGGGTGTTCAGACAATCAAAAGGTTAGTCTTGATATTTATTGTTTGGAGGTTGAAGCAGATCAGTGGTTGTCGATGGTTAAAAATATCAGGGACGCTGATGAGATTGATGCTCTCGATTGGGATGAATTCAGAGGTATGTTTCTTGGGAAGTATTTTCCTAATTCTGTTCGCCTTAGGATGGAAAAACAATTCCTGGAATTGAGGCAAGAGGAAGACTCAGTGGCTGATTATGATGAGAGGTTCACTCGATTGGCAAGAGATGCTCCAAATTTTATCCGAGACCTTGATAGAAAAATCAATCATTTTTTACTCAGGATTAAAGCCAAAATATTGAAGGGATTTTGCTTCTCGTGAGTTCATTAGTTATGAAAAGCTTGTTCGATGTGCTGAGAAGGTGGAAATGGAGTTTTCCGATGATCAAGTTTTCTATAACAACCAATAGAATAAGAGACCATGGTGGCAGGAGAAAGGGAAAAATTCTTTAAAAAGGTATGATGGTAAGAAAACTAAGTTTCCAGTTTGTGATAAATGTGGAAAATGGAATGCTGGGGAATGTCTTTTGAATTCTGGAACGTGCTAACGATGTGGTAAGATGGGACATAAGGCTCGTGATTGCATTGAATAAGATCAAGGTGATGGTATGTCCAAAT
Organism: Viscum album; assembly: GCA_963277665.1. Taxonomy (NCBI): domain Eukaryota; kingdom Viridiplantae; phylum Streptophyta; class Magnoliopsida; order Santalales; family Viscaceae; genus Viscum; species Viscum album. Next base: position 141,378,821 of record OY728133.1, on the reverse strand, counting down.
TTGATATGATATTAGTGAAATGTTTTAAGTGCAATGAGATGGGTAACTATGCAAATGAGTGTCCAACAAAGAGCTCGAGTGATGGGATGCAGTTAGACTACAATAATAAATGGCTGGTGAAATCCTTTGCAACTACTTCAGTAAATGTCGGGCCATCAAATGAAGTTGTATTGGGTACTTTGTTTATTTTTTCAGATTTTTCCATTGTGTTCTTTGATTCGGGGTCTACACATTCTTTCATCTCTGAATACTTTCCTAGTAAAATGGGAATACAATATAAAGAAATGACTCCTCAACTTGTGGTAAAAACACCTGTGGGGAAATGTTGAGGCAAAAAAAATTTATAAGAATCTTCCTATCCTTATCCGTGGAAAGATCCTACTTGCGAACCCTATTGTTTTACCACTAGTAGAGTTTGATGTTATCCTGGGTATGTATTGGATCTCTATTTACCATGCTAATGTTGACTATAGATATAAAGATTTTTATTTTAAGAAAGACTTTCAGTTTGTGTACAAGAATGAACCCTTACTATTGATAACTTATCAAGAGGCCGAGAAACTTGTAAAAGATAGAAATGAATGTTACCTTTCACACATCTTTGAAAAAAATTAACAATTCTGATTATTATTGTGCCAGTGGTAAATGAGTATCCTGATGTTTTTCCTGATGAGTTTCCTGGAATAATACCAGATCGGGATGTTGAATTTAATGTTGACTTAGTTCCTGATGCTAAGCCAATTTCAAAACCCCCTTATCGAATGGATCAAATTGAACTTTTAGAGTTGAAGGAGCAATTGCATGATTTATTAGAGAAATAATTCATTCGACCTAGCACATCACCATGGGGTAGTCCTATTTTATATGTTGAAAAGAAACATGGTTCAATGAGACTTTGCATTGATTATAGAGCCTTGAATAACATCACTGTTAAGAAAAAATATCCTTTGCCTCATATCGATGATTTGTTTGATCAGCTCCAGGGAGCTCAGTATTTTTCAAATATTGACCTGAGATCGGGGTACCATCAGCTGAAGGTAAAGGAAGCAGATGTTCCGAAGACTATGTTTCATACATGATATGGCCATTATGAATTTGTAGTAATGCATTTTGGTCTAACCAATGCACCTGCTGTATTCATGGACTTAATGAATAGAATTTTCCATGAGTTCTTGGATAAGTTTGTGGTGGATTTCATTGATGATATTTTGGTGTTTTCTAAGAGAAAAGAGGATCATGAAATACATTAAAGGGTTATTTTGAATACCTTGAAAGAAATTAAATTGTATGGGAAATTCAGCAAGTGTGAGTTTTGGTTGCAACAAATTTCCTTCCTTGGTCATATTGTTTCTAAAGATGGGATAACTGTTGATCCTGCAAAAACAAAGGTTGTTGAAGAATAGCCAAGACCCACAAATGTAACTGAGATTCGTAGTTTCCTTGGTTTGGCAGGCTATTACAAAAGGTTTGTTAGAAATATTTCACAGTTATCTAGTCCAATGACTAAGATAACTCAGAAGGGTGTTAAGTTTATCTGGACAAAAGAATGTGATGATTGTTTTTAGGAATTGAAAAGAAGATTGGTGAATGATCTAGTTTTGGAACTACCTTCTAGGAATGGTGAGTTTGTTATCTACAGTGACACTTCATTGAAAGGAATTTGTTGTGTCCTAATGCAGAATGATCAGGTAATTGCTTATGCTTCACGACAGTTGAAAACTCCGGAGGAAAATTACCTTACACATGATTTGGAATTAGCTGATGTTTTTTTCTCTTTAAAAATTTGGAGGCATTATTTGTATGGAGTAAAGTGTGAAATATATTCCGATCACAAATGTTACAAGTATATATTCACTCAGAATGAATTGAACATGAGATAGAGGAGATGGCTAGAATTAATCAAAGATTATGATTGTACAATTCATTACCATCCGAGAAAATCAAATAAAGTGGCTAATGCTTTGAGTTGAAAAAGTAATGCTTCATTAAAAATTTTGCGTTTGGAACGTGATCCTTTGGTTATTGATTTGATGAAATTTGGCATCGAAGTTTTTGGTGTAGGATAATATTCTATTTTTTTTCAGGTATCAGTGAAATCTTCTCTATCGGACAGAATCAAGCAAGCATAGAAGCAAGACAGTGAGTTGCAGAAAAAGGTAGAGCTAGTTCAGAAGGGTAATATTCCTGAATTAAACATTGATAATGACTGTGTTTTGAGATTTGGGAAGAGATTGTGTGTGCCTTGTGATTCACAGTTGAAGAGAGAGTTGTTATGTGAAGGTCATAGTTCTCCGTTTTCAGTTCATCCTGGCAGTACTAAGATGTATAGAGATCTGCGGGAGTATTACTAGTGGGATGGAATGAAAAGAGATATTGCTGACTTTACTTTGAAGTGTTTGACTTGTCATCAGGTTAAAGCAGAGAGACAGTTACCGAAAGGGATGCTTCATCCTTTACCAGTGCCAGAGTGGAAATGGCAGAATATATCCATGGACTTTGTTGTGGGATTACTGAATACATCTCGAGGTAATAATGCAATCTATGTTATTGTTGATCAGTTGACTAAATCTGCTCATTTCCTTGCTATACGAGATAATTTTTCCCTAGATCAACTTTCCCATTTGTATCTTAAAGAGATAGTCAGGTTACATGGAGTTCCTCTCTCCATTGTATCTGACCGTGATCCCATGTGAACTTCTAACTTTTGGAAAGGCCTTCAGAAGTCGATGGGTACTGAATTAAATTTTAGTACATCTTTTCATCCTCAATCAGATGGGCAGTCAGAACAAAAAATTATGACATTGAAGGATATGCTACGTGCTTGTTCGATGGATTATCATGGAAGATGTGACCAACATCTTTCTTTGGTTGAATTTTCATATAATAACATTTTTTATTTCAGTATACAGATGGCACCATTTGAGGCGTTACATGGGAAGCAGTGTCGAACTCCAGGTTTCTGGGATGAAGTGGGTGAAAGGAAGCTGATGAGACCAGAATTGGTAGAAGAGTTGGCAGAAAATGTTCAGCTGATACAGAAACACATGAGAATAGCTCAGAGCAGGCGGAAGAGTTATGCGGACAATAGGAGGAAGGATCTCTCTTTCGAGGTAGGTGATTAGGGTTTTCTCAAAGTATCACCATGGAAAAGTGTGATGCGATTTGGAAAGAAAGGAAAGCTAAGTCCAAGGTTCATTGGACCATATAAAATTTTGGAGGGAGTTTGATCAGTTGCATACTAAGTGGATTTCCCTCCGAGTTTATCTCAGGTAAATAATGTTTTTCATTTTCAATGTTGAGAAAGTATATGCCAGATCCATCTCATGTTTTGAGTCTAGAGGTAGTTCAGCTTGAAGAGAACCTATCTTATGAGGAACAACCGGTTCAGATTCTTGACCACTGGGAGTAAGTGTTACAGAATAAGGTGATTCATTAGGTAAAGGTTTTGTGGAAAAACCACATGGTTGAAGAGGCAACATGGGAATCTGAAAATGCAATGAGGTCTAAATACCCCCACTTATTCGATAAGTAAATAAATTGCGGGGATGCAATTTTCTAAAGGGGGGAAGGATTTAACATCACAAGTAAGTAATTAATAATAGATATTTTTATCTATGTCTACTTATAAATTAGAAAGTGTTTTAGAGGCTTAAAATGAGAATAAATCCAATCTTAAGCATTGAATACACTAATATTTTTAAAAGATTGTTTTACTGCCTTTTGATGGCATACCATTTTTAAATCAAACTTTTGACAATTTTATAATCTATATTTTTCAAAATAAACATATTCTCTATTATTGGGACATTTAAATTTACATTGGATAATTTTTTGGTATTTTTCTGACAATGTTCATTTTTTTAATGAATAGTGAAAAAATACTGCATTTTACATCAAAACTGTTCTTTCATTTTATTTAATTATATGGTTGGATTATCTTTTTAATTGGTTTTAAAGTGTAAATAGAATATATTATTACCATTTAATCCAATGTTGGTCATTAGGATTAATTTCTCTTTGGAATTGGGCATAAACTAATGCCAAACTTTTCATAGAAATTGTTTAAAAAAACCCGCTATTTGTTTTGACAACGGGAATTATTTTTAAATTAATTATTTAAATTTATATGTTTGTAATTTGGTTAAATTGATTTCATATTTGGAATCATAAGGTCCAAATTATGTAATTAATAATCTATTTTTTGGACATTATGAATAGTAACGACGGTAAATATCTTTAATTATCTTGATTAATGAGTAATCGGGTAGTTTGGGATAATAAAATAATATCATAATAATGAAAAATGACACCAACATGTGTCCTAATGCTACTGGTTGTCTCATGGACGACCATGGGATGCCTTGTTCCAAACATGAGGACCCCATGGAATCACTTTTGCGTGGAAGTGACTTTTTATCTTTTTTTTAAAGAAAGCTAAATATAGCAAAGAGTGTATAACCAGAGTAAAATATTTTTAAGTTTGTCTTCATAAATGATATATTAGACTATAAATAATCATTGGAAGGATAAAAAGATTTCCTACATCATGGTATTTTTTTATAATTTTTAGACATTAAATAAATTAAATTATTTTTGATATCATGATGATGCAACGATTACCTCATTAATGCAGGATTTAAATAAAATGAAAAGGTAATGTTAAAACTATAACTTAATCTTGTCAAAGACCTATTGTATGGGTGTATTTAGAACAATTATCACCTTATCCTCGAAATACATCAATGTGGGACCTTTAAAATCCGAAAGTCATTTGAAAATAAAGTAACATTTTGTAACTTTCCAAGAGTGCCCCTCCTCTCCTCTTATAAAAGGCCCCCAACTCTACCTCCTTACCCACACCTCTCAAGCCTTTGGCTCAGTCAATCCCTGCTCATTTTGTCTCTCCACATCCCTCTATTACTCCTAGAATCCTCACTTTGGGCAGAAGTCTTCCCATGGAAGCCTTTGAGCTCAAATCAAAAATAGTTACCAGATTTAAAAGTAGTGTCTTCTCTTGTGATCTTATGTTTTATTTTTCTTCTCCAACCACCTAAACTCTTTTTAGTCATTTCTTTTGTAACAACTACAGTATCATAAATATACTAGGTCGTTGTTATAATAAGAATTTTATCTACACTTACACACACCAACATCTAGTTGTTAAAGAATATACTATTTCTGTGGATGGCGAATTTCTGCCTCACGAAACGATGATTGTTCAATATTCCTATAACATTGTCAAAGGTGTCCATTAAAATGTAAATATATTTATATATGATATATAATATTTTTATTTTTTCCTTAAGATTCTGTATTTTTCATTTATGGCATACCTTTATGGCTTCCATTATGGGTATACGCGATATCTTCATTTTAGGAAGTGCAGAGTACCACCCCCTAATGATTTGATTAGTTAATACCATATGTGTTACGTATAAAGGATAGATTTAATGATAATATATATGATACCACACTGGAATTATAATTCTATTATGTATCATTATGTTTTAATAGAAATGAATGTAGCATTCATGCGTACGTACGACTTACCGTCTCTATGAACGGTGCATTTCATTTCTTATCCCCAAATGTAATGTACTATTATAAGTACATATATATAATGGATATATATGATTTATGTTACATCTAAATGATGAATATAATTTTGGAATTAAAATATACATATATCTCATTTATTTTTAATTCCATTAATCTGACATATAAATGAAAGTACCGTTCATGCGTACGTACGGCTTACCGTCTCCATGAACAGTGCATTTCATTTCATACCTCTAAACATTATGTAATATTATAAATGCATGTATAAACTGGATATATATGATATATACGATATCTACATCATGAGTATAATTCTGGATATAATGGATACATGAACAACTTGTAATTATAAAGAGTTTATTTTTGACTAAAGTACCAATGATCGTTAAAACGACCGTTATTAACTTAAATAATTACATAATGTTCATGACATGGCAATAAGTGATATAAAAGGAATAATGAACTTTAAAAAGGTTCTTAATCAAGTAGAAATTAACTCAAGTTTATTATTCAGGAGATTAAAGAATGATCAAGTCAAGTCGGATATGAGGTATGGGACTTCATCTCAATCTCCATTCATTGAGGCATATTTTGTTTTATACACACCTTTCTTTTATACAGTGTATAAATCCCTTTGACATTTATGTTTATTCAAAAGGAAACATTTTATAAAAATCATTTACTAAATGACAAAAGGGAATGTTTTTGTCGTACGTATGTGGCGACAACGACTTCTCCGTCGTCGTGACTATTATTTGAGTTTCGGCTTCCTCTACAATCCATACCGTTTTTTAAAAATAAAAAATAAATACCATGTATTTATTTTATTTTATTTTGGTATTGAAAATGGTTTTCATAATGTTTTTTTATATCAATGTGTTGTATTGATATCTTCTGATTGAAATGTGGAAATGTTATGTTTCCTTTATTCATATATTATGTTGTACGATTATGTTATGGTTCTTGGGAATTGTTATGAAGACGGGTAGTTCTGTGACAAACTAAGGGAGGGTGAGCCCGATATATCTCTCCAATGTGTTGGGTAATGTGAAGGAGTTAAACGTTAAGGTTTCTCCGATGATATTTAGGGAATATACTGTGATGGGTATTCCAAACGTAACCAAGAGGGTTACTCCCTACGTAAGAATGTTATGAATGCCCTAAGTTACCTTTATGTCTTATGATTTCTATGATTTATTCATGATTTGATGAGGAATGTTAATGTGCTTAGGTTTTATGGGTAATGTATGATTTCATTCTTATGTATATATGTACTCAAGTTTCCTTCCCATATTTTTATATCCCTTACTAATATTTTTATGCTCATTCCATGTTTTTGAAATGTTTTTCACTGGTCAAGGGAAAGGTGAAAGATATGATGATAGTGTCAAGGAAGTGTCAAGAAAGAATCCATGTTTTATGTTAAATATGTTTCTGTTGGTGGGAAAAAATGAATACTATCATTTATGTAACCACTTTGTTTAAATGTGGAATATAATTCATGATTTATGATCTAATTCTCTAAAACTCTAAACCTGAAAAGATCCTCAATGTGAATTATTCATTTAATTCAATATTAAGTGATTTTTAAGGCGGGGGCCTTATATGGGATGAGCCTAAAATGATATGTACGGAATATACTATCAGGAACAAAATTGTTAGTCAATGAATATTTAAAACCTCTAAAATTATTTTCACAAAATCATCCCTTTCACCCATAAATCATAAAATATTTTTCATACATCGTTTAATAATAAGATTCATACAAAAATTCATATAAATATAATATATATAGTTAATACCTGGCATCCATATCATACCTACATTAAAGCTTTCACATCTATATATGGAGTATCCTTCATGGTTGTGTTTGGAATACCCATCACAGTATATTCTGTGAATTTCATTGGAGAAACCTTAATGATTACCTCTATCACATTACCCAATGCATTAGATATATATATCTTGGGCTCACTCACCCATGCTTTTTTCATAGAACCACTAGTATTTTTAATAAATTCCCAAGAACTATAACATAATCATAACAAATAAAACAAGGACATAGGAAAAATTACATTTACACATTGAAATCCGATTTCATATTTACAATCTAGGAAATCATAAATGATGTTCCATTATTTTAAGATAAATGTTTAAACATTTAATGTAAACATCAATACATATATGCATCATAGAAAATTATAAATTTAGTTCACCGCATATATGTTAAATAAAACATTCTATGTTACTGAAATAATAAATCCTTTTTAAAAACACTTCTATAACCTTTAAAAAGATTATTCTTGGATCAATGTTTCTCATACCAATTTGAAACAGTTAAAATAAAACAAACAATAAACATTTAAAAACATTTATTTCCATGTTAATACATTCATGAAAACCATTTCGAAAAAATGTAAATTAATGAGAAGGATTTAGAAGATTAAATCATCAAAATATTTAAATTAATGTTTTAGATAAAGAGTAAATTATAACATTGAACATTTAAAATATATTCCACATGAATCTATAACATTTTAAAATAAATTTCATATCATGGGTGTAGATATAATATGGAAAATAATGTAAAAATGGTTTTATATACACATTAAAATAAATAATGGTGCATATCATCAATAAAATCCTTAATGATTGGAGATTGAGACAGTGTCCCATACAATGATTGTATCCTTATATTAATGATAAATCAATGAAATAATTGTGTGTGGAAAATATAAATAAACCCAATATATGTCGATATTTGGTGTAAATTAATCAGAGGCCATTCACACATATTCATGGAAGTGGGAAACCAATTACATGGATATTTAACTCAAGGAATGGATATTGGGTTATGATTTCCCTTAAAATGTTTGTATAAATTACATAAGAAATTACCAATGTGGTGAATATGGGTAGCAACAGTATATCCACATAAAGGTAGTGGAAATTAGATCATAAATAAATTAACAGTGTTTCCACACAAAATCGTGGCAGAATATAATGAACGAAGTATGCCTAAAACCTAATGAGTGGAAATTGAGTTTAGAAATTACCTAACCAAGATCATTTAGTTAATACAATAGATTGATTATTTTAATACACAATAAACAAAAATAATTAAATTATAAATAATATATAAGATATCTAGAGTCAATTATGAAAAAATCATAACATGAAATTTTTAAGAAGTAAAAGATTAACCCATTCAGTATAATTTGGCATAAAAGTTCCCTTACTTTGAAATGTAACTTCTAAAAATATATGATCGGGACCATGGGACTATAATGTCACCTTTGGGGGAATACATGGGTGGCATAACCAGTAGATAATCATAGACAATAATTTTAAAATTTAATGAAATTATTGAATGAGTGAGTATTTATATAAATATTCTGCAAATATTTTTTTTTAATTTCAAAGGACACCTCGCTAGTGGTATTTTCAAATCCATGGGCTTCCCAAGGGTATTTTACCATGGTGTTTGCCACATGGGACACCTAATATCATATTTTAATCTATAGTATTTGACCATCATCATATCTTACTCATTGCATCATTATGAGAATGTTATGATATCATTAAACATACCGAAAATGAAAAACTATATTTTTGCTACTCACTAAATATATAACTATTTAAAAACATCTGAAAATTCCCCCAAAACCATTTTTCTACATGTAGAATTCAAGAGTGAACTCTATTTGATAAAAATTAATCTCATTTTAAATAAAATTAAATAAATAACATACAAATAATTGAAAAATAATTTCAAATACATTTATTTACTTATACTATGATATATTGATATCACGTTATTACTTATGTTGACTAAAAAATATTTATAATTCCTTAGGTAATGTTACTATTCTAATGGTAAATGATACATGGTTTCGTTATATTTATCATTACATAAAAATTATTATTATAACATGTAATTATCACTCCAATGTTTCACTATGGGGTCACAAAATCGATCGAAGGATTCCCATGGTCGGATATATCTCATCCAATAACATTACTACAGTTCTTAGGGTAGTTTTAAATTATTATAATATTGATTTTCACTCTTATTTACCATATATACCCATTAAGCATGGTAAAAAACAATGATTATTGATATTACTATTCAAAACATCCAAAATTAAATGGCACATATTTTCAAAATTTGGATCTTATGATTCCAATTATGGAATCCATTTTTCAATATTCAAATCACATAATTTGAGGAAATTTATTTAAAATTAACACCCATTGTCAAAACCAAAAACCGTGATTTTATGAATTTAAAACTACAAAAAGAAGGACATCTGTTTCTGTAAAATTTCGATTGTAAATTTCATATAATGGCCAATATTAGATTAAATGATAAAAATAAAGTAAATTTATACAATAAAAATTTTATATAATATGATTAAATGATACAAAAAATCTTTATTGAAAAATTTATTTGCAGTTAAAATTTATCGTATTTTTATTATTCATAAAAACATTATATATGTTGAAAAATATAAAAATAAAAATATAAATTAAATTTTCATGTCGTTATAATGATGAATATTATTTTAAATTAGAATTTATAAAGGTTTAATACCCTAAATTTATAAATGGGTTTCCAAAAAAAGTCATTAAAACTGCATTTTTAGAAAAAATATATTTTATCAAAAAAATAAAATTTTTTCATATATCATATATACAAAACATACAAGATTAATTTAAAACAATATGTTGATTATATAACAAATATTTTTCATTAAATGAATTTACATGAAGAATGATATGATATTATAAACACGATTATTATCTTTTTAAAAATTATTCCATAAAAACACAGCCTTTATTATCAATTGGTTTTTATTTCCATTTTGTATAAATTTGGTAACAAATGATTCGTTACTTAGAAATTTGTAAACAATATTTTCATCATTTAGTTGATACAATTCATTCCCTCAATTCCAAAGGCTACGTTATAGTGGTAAAATTGAAATAATAATATTAATTTTTTCATCTAAGCTAGATATAGAGTATCATTTATGATATTGAACAATGTGTTTCTTTATTAAAACAAAGGGTGTTACATTACTCTCGTTCATGATCTCATTAAAACATCTCGAATCTTCTTATTATCCTATATAAATTTCCCAATCATTAATAAAATAAAATATGAAAAAATTGGATCTCTAATAACAATTTGTATACACCTGGTCATGGTGCCATGCACTAGTTCCTTGTGCCTGTTCACCACATGACCTTAGGAGTACCTCTACATTTGATAGCGGCAACCGAATAGAAATGTGGAAATGATAAGTTATTCATTAGGATACTATACCCTATGCTTTCTTATTAAAAAATAGCATATGTAAATAATTAAATATTAAAAGCATTTATATTCATAAAAATACTAATGTTAAAACGTAAAAAAATTTAGGAATAAAGTAATCAACTAAAAGGGAAAAATACCTTCCTAAATTGAGTGTCAAAATGAAGAACTATAAAATCAGTACATCATTTCTCTCAAGAGGCTTTATAACCACGTATTTTCCCCTCATCCATTGTAGAGACCCAAAGATTGATGTACATTAAAATTACATCACTTTTGTAGAATACTTAGTAAATAACAAAAAAACACACAAAGACCGTAATATTTTATTGTCTTTGGAAACTCGGAACATAATCTTCTAATCGTGGTGAAAGATCTTCAGCATCTCCTATAAAGATCTTCCCCTTTTGTTTTCTTACCTAAAACCTTTATTTATATCATGTGGAAAATAAAACATATAAAGGGTGAGCTCAAATGCTCAGTAAGGGTAAGCATAGAGAAAATAAAACAAACCATATACATTTGAACTTCAAAACATGAACATAAAGTTTACACATCAAAATCTTGAGTTGTGAAATAAATCTTGGCAGTACGTAAGGAATAAGTCATAAAGAAACATTAATCATGATAAAATAGCGTGGGAATAAACATGTAATTGTGGAAAACCATTAATCACGTGATATGATTTCCATAGTAGCCAAGACATTTCTGCCATGACTATCTTAGTGGACAAAGTCCCTTTCTGAATCGAGTTCACTCCTCGTTCCAGTCCTGTATCACTAAACCGGATTAACATACCATTTCAGCCATGTCTATCTAATGAGATATAAATCTTTACCCAATTAATTGGAGGGAGATATAGGTCCCACCTATCTCTTAATGAAACCGTTCTTACTTGTGCCACAAAATAAACATAAAACATTCATCATAACCCAATGAATAAAATGGGTTTCATAAACATAATCCCATCATCACATAATCCATATAAAACCAATGTATATTTCATCATAAGAAAAGTGAAACCATGTAAATCATAGATACATTATACTTGAAACATACACATATGAAATAATGTCATATTAGATGGAAAATTGTTATTATAAAACACTAGAAATGGATTTTTGAGGAAAATATCCTTTCTTCTTCAAAATCATCTTCTGTTCACAAAATTCCATGCAATATTAAAAGAAAAAGTATTTTTTTTTGAAAATAGTCATAAAATATTATAGAGTATGCTTCATGAAAATGAGGCATTTTCAACCCATAAAAATCCATTCATACAGTATCAGTTAAAAATATCATTCTTTTCGTACTTTTTTCAGAAAAGTAAAAAAGTTCACCGTGTGGTAAAAAAAAGTAATATTCCTTTCATAACATGTGGTAAATTTCAAAAATGGGTAAAACGGACTTTAAAAATACATTAAAACATTTTTACAAAACATGGGCATGGATGATAAAAATAACACCAGTAAATACTTATGAATAACAATCTCGGATAAGAATGAGATTGGAATAGTTATCCCTTACCTTTTGTCCGATATGCTTCGTATGTATCCTAACCTCTTGTATAAGGATTTAACTAATGTCATTGACTTATTTAAGAATCATATTCATTGTTATGATATCATATATGGTTTAATTATTACTTTATATTACCCGTTCTTTTCTAAATTCGATTTAAAAGCAGCGATTTGGGTAAAATAGTGTCATTTATTGTATGTGTTTCAACTTGTTGTTCATGATATTATTACTTACACACTTATTTACTTAATTCCATAATGTAAAACATGATTTATATATAATATATATTCATCATAAACATATATATATATATATATATATATGATAGATCGATAAATGGAATGAAATACACCGTTCATAGAGACGGTAGGTCGTACGTATGCATGAACACTATTTTTGTTTCCTTATTTAATTGAAAGGAATTAAGTTGATGAAATAAATATATATATAAATAAATCCATTATCATTATTATGTCATATATTTTAATATTTTTCATTACATATACTTTATAATCGTTCATGATAGGTTAACATGGAGAATGAATCTCACCGCGTCGTGGAGATAATAGTTCGTATGTACGCACGAGCGATGATATCATTCCCATGAACGTGGAATTGTACTGAAGTGTATTTATAATATTTAAGAATCAATATAACATTACTATAATCATATATGGTTCTTTATTTACACCATTATACCCATCCAATTATGGTGGTGGTCGAAAACAGATTACACCACGGTGTGGAGACGGTATTCCGTACATACGCAAGCGCGGTGATTTTGTTTTACGTAGGATGGATAGAAGGTGAAATAGGGTTTTTTAATATTTATAATAAAATATAATTATTTTAGTGATACTAATTTTATTACTTTATGATGAAACAAATAAGGCAGAATATGTAGAAGAATAAATGAATTGGAAAGAATTGGTAAAAAATATTACCTCTTCTTTTACGCACCTCTTCTTAACCTCCTCTTAAGGCACTAGAGTTGGCCTATTGAGGAGACCCGAACCTCTATAATGTATCTAGGGAAATTGAGAAGTGTAATGGTAATGGTATGGCCGATCTTTAAAGCACAAAATTGTGCAATGAGAAGAGGGAGGAGGTGCCCTTTTATAAGGGAGGAGAGGGGCACTTTGGGAAAAACATAAACTATTATTATATAATAAAGTCATATTCGGTTTATAATGGCTCCAAAGTGACTTATTTAGAAGCTAATGTGGGGATGGGTCGCAATCATTTCAACCAACAGGTTTTAGTTCATTTTTGGTTACTATTTTAACCTTATCATTTAGATTTAACTCTAAGTTAAATAATTTAACTCTTATCGTGTCTTCTTGTTCTCTTTCACTATATGGTTAATAAAATTACTATAACAATCCAAACGAACCCCAAGTGGTTAATTATATATATATATAACTGTATATAAGTCATTTGGCCGACCCTTAGATTTTGAGGAATATAATAACAATTAATAATATAATATTTGTTTTAAAAACTATTTTATGTCAATTTAGAGACTATTTGGTAATTGATTTTTTAAAAAATCATAACAGAATGATTAGTTAAAAAAAGTTAATTAAATCAATACTAACATTTCATATTAACCTATAAAATTAGTGTAATTCATAAAAAGTCTCAAATTACATTTATTTGGGTATTTATTATATCAATTATTTTTATATTTCATTATTTAGGTAATTACTCCATCACTATTGTGTCCTAACTCAATTAAATTATTTAATGTCTAAAAATTATAAATAAAACACTATTTTTAGGGAATATTTTTAGCTTTCTAATGAATATTTATAGTCGAATTTATCTTATTTATAACCCTATATTAAAAAAAATTAGTTATTAAATTTTTATTTTAACCATTTTAACTCTTCTTTAAATAAAACAATAATAAATATCTTAATCCAATACAAGTGGACGTAAAGGGTAATATTTTATTCTTAAGGTGGTTTTTGGTCGAATTACACTTATCCAATAGAATTAAGACATGTGTTAGGGTAATAGTAATATCATTTTTAACCTTAATTACCATATTTACTTTTAACATTTGTAAATAAAAGTAAAAATTTAATATTCACCAAAAATTATTTTTATCTTATTGAACAAAATTTTACTCCTTTATATTAACTATGTCTCCCATATTTTCGAAATCCCACTCACAGAAGCAGTAAAAATATGTTTTATGTTAATTTTCAAATTTTCATAGGAGGTGGGTAAAAGACGGTGAAAAGTTCAATAAAAAATTTATATATCTAAAATTATTATAAAATGACTCAAATAAATTTCTTTAAACTTATATAGGTATTATTTATCAATATTTACCTAAAATAAATTTAAATAAAACAAATAATTATTTAAATAATAAGTTGGTTTTTAAATAGTAATCTAGTGTTTTCACTATTCATCAAATATTTGTAGTTTTCAGAAAAATACAAAAAATTCACCCTTTGGATAATTTCTATATTCCAAATCAAAAAATGAAGTCCATTTTGAATTATAAATTTTTTAAAAATTCAAAAAGTGGGTATTACTTTTCATAATGGCTAGTTCATAATAATATAATAATAATACCTCGTTTAGTGAAACATGGTATTGTGTACTACACCCTATCAAAGTAGGACATGATTGTGTGTAATGCAAGCCAAGTCAGGGTTTCATGTAGTGAAAGATCTGTTTGGTGTTGCGTATAACATAATCATAACTTATTTCATTTATACAATAAACAAAATCTATACTTAATGCTGCGTAAAATAATTTCCACAAAATGTACTTGAAATTGTGTGTAACACGAGCCAAGAATGGGATTGTGTATATTGAAATATAATATGGTGTTTTGTATAGTATAAGCTAATCTTGGTGTAGCGTACAACACAAGACATCAATGAAATTATAAGAATATTATTCATAAAATCTCAGAGTGTCACATTCTACTTCGCCCTCGAAATTCATCAGGGTTATAAATTGTTTACTACATGAAAGTTTCCTTAATATAAACCCACATTGTAAAAAAGAATACCAAAACTTAACTTTAAAAATTAAATTATGAAACATAATGGTTACCCAAATTAACTAATCACTAGGTTTACACAAAGGAGAACATAGGTGAAAATATGGATATGGAAGAGAAATCTAACCATCATGTTCTGATGGAGAGTAGTAGAGAACATGGCTATGAAAAAGCCATAAATCATAAAGCCATAAATTTGTGATGATCTAAGGTACCATCTGATTCATCAGATATAACGCACTAGGTCCACATTTTTTGTTTTTAATATCATTTCCCTAAAGTTGAAAATTTTGAAATAGAAAAATATTAACTTTATTTTGGTACAATCTCATTGTTGTTTTTGCCTTCAACAATTTCCACATCATATCATAAAGAAATTATGTTGAATTAGTCTTCCGTGAAGTGTTAGTAGATCATGCGATGGAATGATATGTCATTCAATTTGACTCAAACATAAGGTTAGCATAAGTTATATACATAAGTCCATCTATGGTGAGATTAATCATATATGGTTCCTAAAATGGACTTATACTTCATATATCATACTGCTTAATATAATAAAACTAGATTCTACTAACCAGGGACTTCCTGTAGGCCATTGGTAGGAGATAAAGGCCTATCGCACCTTAGTTGTTGGTTCGATTCACACAGCCTTGTCCGACACGATGGGTTGTCGCCCATTCTGTAGGTTGTCCTTTTTCTAAAACTATACTATTATAACATTCCAGAAATAATATCAAAAAACAAGTTCTATCCTTAAATAAT
Source organism: Viscum album (assembly GCA_963277665.1). NCBI lineage: Eukaryota > Viridiplantae > Streptophyta > Magnoliopsida > Santalales > Viscaceae > Viscum > Viscum album. Next base: position 141,362,631 of record OY728133.1, on the reverse strand, counting down.
ACTATATTATTTCCAACATAATCCACTCCAATCTTTAGGCTTATCCAAAATACATCTATCCAATCTCATAGTCTAAATAAAACGATTACTTGAAAGGTCACATAACAAGCACGTGAATACCATCATCTATCCCCCATATATCATAAGTTATATCTTGTTGGTCACATTCCAAACATGTGAATACCTTAATAATATATTCTTTTGAAACATGAATTACCATAGAACCTTAGTGAAAACATGAATGCTGTCAAAAAATAACTCCTTCCACCTACCAAAATCTAGAAATTTCTATATACTCAAACCATGATATAACATTGTCCTTATATTAGTCATGAGATAAGGAATACTATCAAATATTTCATTATCTCCTTATCTCATCATTATGCAGATATCATCTACTTTCCAAAAATATCTGAATAACCTTGTATGGTTACTAGTATCATTCAACAGATACTTTCAAATAATTTAGAAAAAACAATAGTGTAACAATCCTTAGATGTGTCTTTATTCCATAATACCATTACCTATACAACATAACTCTTGATAAACATAAATCATTACCCTACCTTCTTAAACCATTGGCTGAGCTTCAACAATTCATTCACCTCACATATCATTTTTAGTCTCTTCATCATCATCAATATAAATACTACACATAAGACCATGATGATTCCCTTCATGAGACTTTCCCTTAGGGCATTAGTTTTCATATTTCCCATACATTCCACATATAAAACATTTAACCATTGTTGGTGTCTTAGAAATACAATTATCCTTGTCCTTGGTGTTAACTAAACCTTGTCTTTTGCAATTACAGGCTTTGTGTCCTTCTTTTCCACACCCAGATCATCTTCCAGTACCTTTGAAAAATTCTCTTTGATGTCTCTTCCCACATGATTCACATGAGGAAAATTGAACTTTCTTTCCTCTATGATCATCATAATCCTACTTATTTCTCTTATTAATGGATTCAGGTAACTTACCAAAGTTGAGATTATTGATCATATTATGCGATTGCTGATTAGTCATAATAACGATCTTTCTCCTTCCAAATCCCATTTCATTTTCTTGATCATGAAGAAAATCATTCCATTGTCCATCATATTCTCCATTATCGTGAATCTTCCTGTTTCTAGAAATTTTCTATAACCCAAAAAAGAATAGTGTATAGGAAAAAATCATAATCAATACGGAGTACCTTCAATATCTAACATCTTAGGTTAAATTATAAGATCGTAACCATAATTCTGGGATTATAACCTATACTTATACATAACCTTAGGGACATCCCTAGACATACCTTAGAAATATCTCTAGGGATCTCAATAATGTTTCTTGCATCCTAGTTTCCATAGGTTGACTAAACCTTTCCACTTATACCAACTGTAGAGACCCAAATCTATAGGTAAATGGACATTACATTAGTTTTGTGGAATACTTAATACATAACAAAAACAAACACACAAGGTCTGTAATAGTTTATTGTATTTGGAAACTCAGAACATAATCTTCTAATCGTGGTAAAAGATCATCAACATCTCCCTTAAAGATCTTCCCCTTTTGTTTTCTTACCTAAAAACTTTCTTTATATCCTGGGGAAAGGAAAACATATAAAGGGTGATATCAAATGCTCAGTAATGGTAAGCATGGGAAAATAAAACAAATCATATACATTTGAACTATAAAACATGAACATAAAGTTTACACATCAAAATCTTGAGTTGTGAAATAAATCTTGGAAGTGCGCAAGGCATAAGTCATAAAGAAACATTAATCATTATAAAATAGAATGGGAATAATACATGTAATTTTGTAAAACAATTAAGAACATCATATGATTTCCATAGTAGCCAAGGAATTGCTGCCATAACCATCTTAAAGGACAAAGTCCCTTTCTGAATCGAGTTCACTCCTCGTTCTAGTCCTGTATCACTGAACCAGATTAACTTACCATTTCAGCAATGTCTATTTCATGAGATATAAATCTTTACCCAATTCATTGGAGGGAGATATAGGTCCCACCCATCTCATAATGAAATCATTCTTACTTGTGCCACAAAATAAACTTGAAACATTAATCATAACCCAAAGAATAAAATGTGTTTCATAAACATTATCTTATCATCACATAATACATATAAAACAAATGGATATTTCGTCATAAGAAAATTGAAACCATGTAAATCATAGAGACATTATACTGGAAACATACATATATGAAATAATGTCATCTTAGATGGAAAATGGTTTTGATAAAAGACAAAAAATGAATTCTTGAGGAAAATATCCTTTCTTTTTCAAAATCATTTTCTTTTCACAAAATTACATCCAATTTTAAAAGAAAAATTATTTTGTTGAAAATAGTCGTAAATTCATGTTGAGTAAGGTTCATGAAATTGAGGCATTATGAAACCGTAAAAATCTGTTCACACAGTATAAGTTAAAAATAACTTCTTCTCGTAAATTTGTCAGAAAAGTCAAAAAGTTCCCCATGTGGTAAAAAAAGTTGGATTCCTTTCATAACATGTGGTAAAATAAAAAATGGGTAAAACGGAATTTAAAAATACATGAATTTTGTTTTAGAAAACATGGGCATGGATGATAACAATAACCCCGGTAAATACTTATGAATAACAATCTCGGATAAGAACGAGATTGGAATAGTTATCCCTTACCTTATGTCTGATATGCTTTGTATGTATCCGAACCCCCTATATAATGATTTAAATAATGTCATTGACTTATTACTGAATCATATTCATTGTTATGATATCATATAAGGTTTACTTATTAGTTTATATTACCCGTTTTTTTGTAAATTCGATATAAAAGCAACGATTTGGGTAAAATCGTTTTATTTATTGCACGTGTTTCTACTTGTTGTTCATGATATTATTACTTATATCCTGATTTAATTATTTATAATATCTAAAACATTATTTATATATAATATATATTCTTCATATACATATAAATATATATATATATGATAGATCGATAAATGGAATGAAATACACCGTTCATGGAGATGGTAGGCCGTACGTAGGTATGAATGTTGTTTTCGTTTCCTTATTGAATTGAATGGAATTAAGTAGATGAAATTCATATATATATACATAAATCCAGTATCATTATTATGTAATATATTTCATTATTATTCATTATATATACATTAAAATCATTCATGATAGGTTAACCTGGAAAATTAATCTCATCGCATCGTGGAGACGGTCGTCCGTACGTACGCACGAGCGATTATATCATTCCCATGATCATAGAATTGTATTGAAGTGTATGTATAATATTTCAGAATCATTATAACTTTACAATAATCATATATAGTTTTTTATTTACACCATTATACCTATCAAATTAAGGTGGTGGTCGAAAACAGATTACACCACGGCGTGGAGACGGTATTCCGTACGTACGCAAGCGCTGTGATTTCGTTTTTCGTAGGATGGATAGAAGGTGAAATAGTTTTGTTTCATATTTATAATAACATATCAGTATATATGTAATACTGATGTTATTACTTTATGATGAAAAAAATAAAGAATTAGAAGTAGAAGAAAAATGAATTGGAAAGAATCAGTAAAGGATATTACCTCTTCTTTTACGCGCCTCTTCTTAACCTCCTCTTAAGGCACTGGAGTCAGTATTTTGAGGACACCAGAACCTCTATAATGTTTCTACGGAAGTTTAGATGGGAAATGGGTAGGGGTTATACGAGCATGAAAGCTAAAAATTGTGTAATTAGAAGAGAGAGGAAGTGCCCTTATATAAGGGAGGAGATAAGCACTTTAGGAAAAAACATAAAATATTATTTTATAATAAAGTCATATTCGGTTTATAATGGCTCCAATGTGACCTATTTAGAATATTAGGTGGGGATGGGTCGAAATACTCTCATAAAATATGTTTTAGACAAGTTTAGGTCACAATGTTAACCTTATCATTTAAATTTAACTCTAAGTTAAATAATTTAACTCTTACCGTGTCTTCTGGTTTTCTTACAGTATATGGTTAATAACATTACTATAACAAGACAAACAAACCCCAAGTGGTTAATTATTAATATATATAACCTTATCTAAGTCATTTGGCCAAACCTTAGTTTTTTAGGAATATAATAACAATTAATAATATAATATTTTTTTTAAAAAAACCACTTTATGTCAATTTAGACACTATTTGGTAATTGATTTTTGTAAAAATCATAACAGAATTATTAGTTCGAAAAATGTTAATTAAATCAATACTAACATTTCATATTATCCTAAAAAATTTGTGGAATTCATAAAAAGTCTCAAATTACATTTATTTGGGTATTTATAATGTCAATTATTTTAATATTTCATTATTTAGGTAATTACTGCATCACTATTGTGTCATAAATTAATTAAATTATTTAATGTCTAAAAATTATAAATAAAATACCATTAAGTAGGGAATATTTTTATCTTTATAATAAAAATTTACAGTTGAATTTATCGTATGTATATCCCTATATTAAATTTTTTTTAGTTATTAAATTTTGATTTTATCCATTTTAACTCTTCTTTAAATAAAATATTAATAAATGTGCAAATCCAATCAATGTGGACCTAAAGGGTAATATTTTATTCCTAAGGTTTTTTGGTCGAATTACACTTATCCAATAGAATTAGGACATGTGTTATGGTAATAGTAATATCATTTTTACCCTTAATTAATCTATTTACTTATAACTATGGTAAATAAAAGAAAAAAGTTACTATTCACCAAAAAATATTTTTATCTTATTGAACCACATTTTAAACCTTGATATTAACCGTGTCTCCCAGATTTTTAAAATTCCACTCATAAAAGCCGTAAAATTATGTTTTATGTAAATTTTCAAATTCACCTAGGAGGTGGGTAAAAGACTGTGAAATGTTCAATAAAATTATTATAAATATAAAATTATTATAAAATTACTCAAATGAAATACATTGAACTAATATTGGTAATATGTATCAATTTTTACCTAAAATGAATTTAAATAAAATAAATAATTATTTAAATAAAATGATGGTTTTTAAAAAGTAACCCAATGTTTTCACTATTCATGAAAAATTGAATGTTTTCAGAAAAATACCAAAAAATTCACCCTAGGCTAATTTCGATATTCCAAATCCAAAAATGAAGTCCATTTTGAAAGATTAAATTTATAAAATTTCAAAAAGTGGGTATTAATATTCATAACGGCTAGTTCATAATAATATTATAATAATATATCATTTAGTGAAACATGGTATTGCGTACTACACACGCTATCGAAGAAGGTCTTGATTGCATGTAATGCAAGCCAAGTCAGGGTTGCGTGTAGCGAAAGCTCCGTTTGGTTTTTCGTATAACATAATCAAAACATATTTCATTTATACATTAAACAAAATCCATACTTAATGTTGCGTAAAATAATTTCCAAAAAACGAAATTGAAATTGTGTGTAACACGATCCAAGAATAGTGTTGCGTATACTGAAAGCTAATACAGTGTTTCGTATAGTACAACTAATCTTGGTGTAGCGTACAACACAAGATATCAATGAAAATAATTGAATGTTTTTCATAAAATCTCAGTGTGTTACATCCATACTTCATCCATAATCTTCTATATAATATATAAAATTTCCCCATAACCTTTCATACAACAATAAAACAGATTCAGATTCCAATCAGACAACCAAAATATAGTGTGAGTATAACATATTTGGCCACTACCCAGGGTGTTTAAAACAAATGTTGTCAATATAATGTGTATGATTATATATAAATAAAGTAATTAAAATACATAATTAATTAGGTTTTCACTGTAATGGCCTAGACCCTCCTGCTCCATTACATTGCCAAAACATGGCTCCACCGAAACGGTGGCTCCGTGACTGCCGCACACCGGTCACGGTGGCACCGATGATGGTGGCACCATGACTGCCACACACCGGTCACAATGGCACAGTGTGGGTGGCACCGATCAGTGTGGCACTATGAGGGTGGCACCGTGACAGTGGCACCGTGAGGGTGGCACTGTGACTGTGGCACCGTGTCCTCAAAGAGCGTTCTTTGTCCTTTTTCCAGTTTCTGACTTTTTCATCTCCCGCAACTTATCTTTTAGCATAAAAATGATTTAATGACCCATTTAAAATCCATTTAAAGCCCATAAATAATATCTAAAATCCCATAGAATGTCGGGAAAACATTAAACTTACCCACACCTGTGGTTTTTTCTCAGTGTCACACCCTTTCCCCGTACCTTCCAGTTCCACCCCCGTTGCACTTTTTCCTCCATTTAAAAGAAATGGTTTAATGCACAACCATTATGCCACCACCCCGATGGGAATAATTAAATAATAATTAATCCCATCGCCTGTAACCTCCCACCCACATAGGAAACCACGATACGAATTTAAAGCCGTTCAACTTTCCATATCACGTAACTATGGGATCTCATCCTTATCTCACACGGAATTCCTTCTACTTGGGAGTTCCCCGTCCCAAGTCATGTGGTGAGCCTATGATGGTGTTTTTCCTGCTCATTCTTGGAGTCCCCGGAGTCCCTCCCCTGCAAGTCGTGAATCCCCAGTTCTTGGCGTGTGGTGAAGAACTTCGATCCTTGATCAACCAAGTAGGGTTTTCCTTCATCTCTCTTTACTGTGTATCAAGTGGGGAGGTTATGCTATTGTTTCTGTGGGATGGATGAAACCCCATGTCAATGAAGATAACAAATAGACTTCCAAATAATGAAGGGGGTTGTGATCGATGTTCTTCTGCTTTTCCTTACCCTTTATTATTTATGTTGCGAATTATGCGGGCCTATACCCACTGAAAATCATGGTTTTTGTGTAGAGACCCGAAGCCTGACGTACATGTACATTACATTACATTTGCGTAATACTTAGTACATAACAAAAACACACACACAAGGATCGTAATAGTTTAGTGTCTTTGGAAACTCGGAACGTAATCTTCTAATCGTGGTGAAAGATCTTCAATATCTCTCATAAAGATCTTCCCTTTTTTTACCTAAAACTTTTCTTTATATCCTGTGGAAAGGAAAACATAAAAGGGTGAGCTCAAATGCTCAGTAAGGGTAAAAAAAAGATAAATCAATCACATCATATTCATAAGAACATAACTTTTGGAAATATTAACCTGCAAAAGAGAGCATAATTTCATAACATGGGATAAATCATAGTAGTGAAATGAAATACCAATAATCATAACTAAAACATTAAACTTTATGGAATACACACATAATCATAGAGAATCATTTCTTGTTAGTCAAGACTCATTGCCAAGACTATCTTAGTGGACAAAGTCCCTTTCTGAACCGAGTCACCCTCGTTTCAGTACTGTTTCACTGAACCGGTATAACCTACCGTTCTAGCCATGTCTATCTCATGAGATATAAAATATATACCCAATTAATTGGAGGGAGATATTGGTCCCACCCATTTTATAATGAATCCTTTCTTATGTGTTCCACATAATCATAAATCATACATCATCGGATAACACATGTAACAAAAATGGGATTCATGAAACATCATGACATCATAAAACAAATCATATAAGGTAAATGAATTCATAAAAATAATTTCCTCAAAACATAATCAAATAAATGTAATAATAGGGATAAAAACATAACCCTATATTATCTTATATGGAAAATAATTTTGATAAAACATTTGAACTCCATTCTTGAGGAAAATATCCTTTCTACTTCAAAAACACTTTTCCTTTCTTAATATGTCATACAATTATAAACTAAAAGAAGTTGAATAAAAATAATCTTGAAAACTTTTAAAGGAATATTCATGGAAATAATGTTTTAAAAATCCATTCATGCCGTATAATTTAAAAAAAACATTCTTCGTACTTTTGTCGGAAAAGTCAAAAAGTATCTCGTACGAAAAACGACAAAAGATTCCATTCATATCTTTTACTAAAAACTCACCAAAGGGTAAAATTGGATATAAACTATTGTATAAAGATGTAAATAATATTACATATTGACGGAACATGGATGTGGATGATAAAATACACCCCAGTAATTACCAAAGTAAAAACAATCTCGGATAAAAGTGAGATTGTGATATTTCCCATACCTTAGGTCCGATTTGCTTCGTAAGTGTCCGAACCTCCTGTATAATGATTTAAATAATTTCATTGACTTATTACAGAATCATATTCATTGTTATTATATTATATATGGTTCACTTATGACTTTATATTACCCGTTCTTTTTTAAATTCATGTTAAAGTAGCGTTTTGGGTAAAATCATCTCATTTGTCGTTCGTGTTTTAACTTGTAATTATTCATATGATTACTTAGATAATTATTACTTAATTATAGAATATAAAACATGATTTATATATAATATATATTCAGAATATACATATATATAATGGATTGATAAATGGAATGAAATACACCGTTCATGGAGACGGTAGGCCGTACGTACGCATGAACGCTGTTTTCGTTTCCTTATTGAATTGAGTGGAATTAAGTAGATGACATACATATATATACACATAAATCCAGTAGCTTTATAATGTCATATATTTCATTATTATTGCTTATATATACTTTATAATCATTCTTAAATGGTTAACATGGAGAATGAATCTCATCGCGTCGTGGAGACGGTAGTCCGTACATACGCACGAGCGATGATATCATTTCCATAATTATTGAATTGAATTGGAGTGGATGATACAATATATCAGAATCATTATGATGTTATAATAACTATGTATAGTTATTATTTACACCATAATTCCCATCCATGTAAGGTGTTGGTGGAAAAATAGATTACACCACGGCGTGGAGACGGTATTCCGTACGTACGCACGCGCGGTGATTTCGTTTTCCGTAGGATGGATAGATTGTGAATTATGATTGTTTCATAATTATAATAAAATATCAGTATATGAGTGATACTGATTTCATTACTTCATAATGAAACAACCTAAGAAGAAGAAGTGGAAGAAGAAATAAAGGTGAATGAATTGGTAACAGAAATTACCTCTTCTTTGAGGCGCCTCTTTGAGACCTCCTCTTAGGGCACTAAAATTGGTCTTTGTGGAAGACAAAAACCTCTAGGATGTTTATAGGGAAGTGGAGAAGTTATTTTGTCAGGGGTTGGCCGAGCTTGAAGGCTCAATGTTGTGTGAGGATGAGAGGGAGGAGGTTCCCTTTTATAAGGGAGTAGAGGGGCACCTTTGGAATAACTAAAACTATTATTTTATTATAAAGTCAAGTTCGGTTTTAAATAGCTCCAAATTGATATATTTCGAAGCTAAGGTGGGTATGGGTCGAAATACTCTCATCCAATAGAATTTAGACAAGTTTAGGTTCCTATTTTAACCTTATCATTTAGATTTAACATTAAGTTAAATAATTTTACTTTTACCGTGTCTTCTTTTGTTCTTACACTATAAGGTTAATAAACTTAATATAAGAAGCCAAACGAACCCCAAGTTGTTTATTATTAATATATATAAACTTATCTAAGTCATTTGGCCGAAACTTAGATTTTTAGGAATAAAATAACAATTAATAATATAATATTTGTTTTAAAAACAATTTTATGTCAATTTGGACACTATTTGGTAATTGATTTTTGTGAAAATCATAACAGAATGATAAGTTCGAAAAAATTTAATTAAATCCATAATAACATGTCATTTTAACCTATAAAATTAGTGTAATTCATAAAAAGGCTCAAATTATAATTATTTGGGTATTTATAACATCAATTATGTCAATATTTCATTAATAAGATAATTACTGCATCATTGTTGTGTCATAAATAAATTAAATTATTTAAAGTCTAAAAATTACAAATAAAATACCATTATGTAGTAAATAGTTTTAGATTTCTAATGAATACTTATAGTCGAATTTATCTTATGTATAACCCCATATTAAAAATGATTTACTTATTAAACTTTGACTTTAACTATTTTAACCCTTCTTTAAATAAATTAATAATAAATGTCCTAATCTAATCCAAGTGGGCCTAAATGGTCATATTTTATTCCTAAGGTTGTTTTTGGTCGAATTAAACTTGTCCAATAGAATTAGTACATGTGTTAGGGTAATAATAATATCATTGTTACCCTTAATTACCCTATTTACTTTTAACCGTGGTAAATAAAAGTAAAAAGTTACTATTCACCAAAAATTATTTTCATCTCATTGAACCACATTTTAGTCCTTCATATTAAACGTGTCTCTTGGATTTTCGAAATTCCACTCACAGAAGCGGTAAAATTAAGTTTTATGAAGAATTCAGTTTTTTTAACTACCACTTAGTGGATTCACTATTCATCAAAAAATGAAAGTTTCCAGAAAAATACCAAAAATTAGGCCTAAGCTATATTTGATATTATGAACTCAAAAATGATGTCTATTTAACCAAATTCAAAACATATTAGTTGCATTAATTAATTTAAAAATTAATTCCCGTCGTCAAAACAAATAGCGTGTTTTTAAGAGATAATAATTATCAAAAGATTGACACTTTTTTATGTCTGGTTTAAATGTAGAATTACATCCAAGGACCAACATTGTATTAAATTGTAAAAATATATTCTAAATATACTTTAAAACCACTCAAATTAATAATTTATAGCTATTAATTATTTTGATTAAAAAAATTGTTTTTAATTAAAATTTAGTAATTGTCACTATTCATCAGAATATGAAAGTTATCCGAAAAGTACCAAAATTTCACCTTAGGCTAAATTCGATACTCCGAATCCAAAACTGAAGTCCATTTTGAGAGATAAAATTTCTAAAATTTTAAAATGTGGTTATTACTATTCATAGAGGCTAGTTTTAATAATATTTTAATAGCATATCGTTGTTTAGTGAAACTTGGTATTGCGTACTACACACGCTATCGAGGAAGGTCATGACTGCGTGTAATGCAAGGCAAGGCAAGTATGTGTGTTGTGCAAGCTTCTTTTGGTGTAGCGTACAACACAAGACATTAATGAAGTTAAAAAGAATATTTTTCATAAAATCTTGGGGTGTTACATTCTACCCCCCTTAAAATGAATTTCGCCCTCGAAATTCGTCGGGGTTGTAAATGGTTTACTACTCCAAAGTTTCATTAATAGAAAACCACATAATAAAAAGGAATACCAAAACATGGATTTTAAAAACTAAAGTATGAAATGTAACGGTTACCCAAATTAACTCATCACGGGGTTTCCACGTAAGAGAACATCGGTGAAAATATGGATATGGAAGAAAAATCTAACCATCAAGTTCTGATGGAGAGTGGTAGAGAACATGGCTATGGAAAATCCAACAATCACAAATCCATAAATTTGTGACGATCTAAGGTACCATCTGATTAATCAGATATAAGAGCACTAGGACAACATTTTTGGTTTTCATGATCGTTTCCCTAAAGTTGAAGAATTTGATTTAGAATAAATACTTACTTTATTTTGGTACAATCTCACTGTTGTTCGTGCCTTGAAAAATTTCCACTTCATCTCTTAAATAAATGAAGTTGAATTTGTTATTCGTGAAGTGTTAGCAGATCATGTGATAGAATGACGGGTCATTCCATCTGTCTCAATCAAAAGGTTAGCAAAATTTATTAAATATACAGAAGTCATTCTATAGCGAGGTTAATCGTATATGGTTCCTAAAATGGACTTATACTTCATATATCATACTGATTAATATAATAAAACTAGTTTCTACTAAACAGGGACTTCCTGTAGGCCAGTGGTAGGCGATAAAGGCCAGTCGCACTTCGGTTGTGGGTTCGATTCCCACGGCCTTGTCCGACGCGATGGGCTGTCGCCCGTCCTGCAGGTTTTTCTTTTTCTAAAGCTATATTACTATAACATCCCATAAATAATATCGAAAAAACTTCTATCCTTAAACAATACTAACTTATGTCCAACATAATCCATTCCAATCTTTATGCTTATCTATAATACTGTAGTCCACTCTCATAACATAGTGAAAACGATTACCAGAGATTTAATACCATCGTTGATCCCCATATATCATAAGATATGTTTTGTTGGTCCTATTCCAATCATTCAAAGTCATTAATCATGTATTCTCTTGAATACCCATTGAACATTAGTGAAAACATGAATGCAGTTAAAAGTTAACACCTTCCACATACCAAAATCCTCAAAATTCTATATTCTCAAACCATGATATCACTTAGTCCTTATATCAATCATGAGCTCATGAATACAATCAAACATCTCGTTATCGTCTTATCCCTTCATTATTCTCATATCATCTGCATTCCAAAATATCTGAATAACCTTTCATGGATACTGGTACCATTAATCATACACTTTCAAAACTCAAGGAAATACAACAGTGTAACAATACTTATATGTCTCTTTATTCCATAGTACCATGAGATTACTTATACAACATTACACATGATAAACATGTCATCATTCCACTACATTCTTAAACCATTGACCGAGCTTCAACAAGTCTTTCATCTCACATATCATTTGTAGTCTCTTCATCACCATCAACATAAATACAACCCATACAACCATACTGATTCTCTTCATGAGACTTTCCCTTATGGCATTGGTTTGAATAATGCCCGTACATTCCACATTTAAAACATTTAACCATTGTTGATGTTGTAGCAATACCATTATCCTCATCCCTGGTGTTAACTGAACATTTTCCTTTTCACTTACTGGCTTTGTGTCCTTCTTTTCCACACCCAAAGCATCTTCCAGTTCCTTTGAAACATTCTCCTTGATGCCTCTTCCCACATGATTTACACAGGGGAAATTGAAATTTCTTTCCTCTATGATCCTCATGAAACTCCATCTTTCTCTTATCAGCCGAGTCAGGAAACTTACCAAATTTTACTTTATTGATCATATTATGAGATTGCTTATTCGGCATAATAATGATGTTTGGACTTCCAAATCCCATTTCATTTGGTTGCTCATGAAGAATATCATTCCATTGTCCATAATATCCTCCATTATCGTGAATCATCTTGTTTCCATCAATTTTCTAAAACCCAAAAAGAATAGTGTGAGAGGCAAAAATCATGCTAGGGAAAACAACATAGTAAAGGGGGAGCACCCTCAATATCTAACATCTTAGATTAAATTCTAAGATTGTTACCGTAGTTATAGGACTGTATCCTATACATATACTTATCCTTAGGGACATCCCTAGACAAACCTTATAAATATCTCTAGGGATCTCACTAAAGTTCTCGCATCATAGTTTCCAAAGGTTGACTAAACCATTCCTCTAATACCAACTGTAGAGACCCGAAGCCTGACGTACATGGACATTACATTACATTTGCGGAATACTTTGTACATAACAAAAACACACACACAAGGATCGTAATAGTTTAGTGTCTTTGGAAACTCGGAACGTAATCTTCTAATAGTGGTGAAAGATATTCAATATCTCCCATAAAGATCTTCCCTTTTTTTTACCTAAAACATTTCTTTATATCCTGGGGAAAAGAAAACATAAAAGGGTGAGCTCAAATGCTCAGTAAGGGTAAACAAAAGAAAAATCAATCACATCATATTCATAAGAACATAACTTTTGGAAATCTTATCCTGCAAAAGAGAGCATAATTTCATAACATGGGATAAATCATAGTAGTGAAATGAAATCCCAATAATCATAACATAAACATGAAACTTGATGGAATACACACATAATCATATAGAATCATTTCTTGTTAGTCAAGACTCATTTCCAAGACTATCTTAGTGGACAAAGTCCCTTTCTGAACCGAGTCACCCTCATTTCAGTCATGTTTCACTGAACCGGTATAACCTACCGTTCTAGCCATGTATATCTCATGAGATATAAAATCTTTACCCAATGCATTGGAGGGAGATATAGGTCCCACCCATCTTATAATGAATCCTTTCTTATGTGTGCCACATAATCATAAATCATACATCATCGCATAACACATGTAACAAAAATGGGATTCTTGAAACATCATTACATCATAAAACAAATCATATAAGGTAAATGACTTCATAAAAATAATTTCCTCAAAACATAATCAAATCAATGTAATAATAGGGATAAAAATATAACCCTATATTATCTTAGATGGAAAATAATTTTGATAAAACATTTGAACTCCATTCTTGAGGAAAATATCCTTTCTACTTCAAAAACACTTTTCCTTTCTTAATATGTCATACAATTATAAAATAAAAGAAGTTGATTAAATATAATCTTGAAAAAATTTAAAGGAATATTCTTGGAAATAATGTTTTAAAAATCCATTCATGCCGTATAAGTTAAAAAAACATTCTTCGTACTTTTGTCAGAAAAGTCAAAAAGTACCTCGTACGAAAAACGACAAAAGATTCCTTTCATATCTTTTAATAAAAACTCCTCAAAGGGTAAAATTGGATATAAAATATTGTATAAGGATGGAAATAATATTACATATTGAGGTAACATGGATGTGGATGATAAAATACACCCTAGTAATTACCAAAGTAAAAACAATCTCGGATAAAAGTGATATTGTGATATTTCCCTTACCTTAGGTCCGATTTTCTTCGTAAGTGTCCGAAACTCCTATATAATGATTTAAATAATGTCATTGACTTATTAAAGAATCATATTCATTGTTATTATATCATATATGGTTCACTTATGACTTTATATTACCCGTTCTTTTGTAAATTCATGTTAAAGTAGCGTTTTGTGTAAAATCATCTCATTTGTCGTTCATGTTTTAACTTGTAATTATTCATATGATTACTTAGATCATTATTACTTAATTATAGAATATAAAACATGATTTATATATAATATATATTCAGAATATACATATATATAATGGATTGATAAATGAAAAGAAATACACCGTTCATGGAGACGGTAGGCCGTACGTATGCATGAACGCTGTTTTCATTTTCTTATTGAATTGAGTGGAATTAAGTAGATGACATACATAAATATACACATAAATCCAGTAGCTTTATAATGTCATATATATCATTATTATTTCTTATATATACTTTATAATCATTCTTAAATGGTTAACATGGAGAATGAATCTCATCGCTTCGTGGAGACGGTAGTCCGTACGTACGCACGAGCGATGATATCATTTCCATAATTATGGAATTGAATTGGAGTGGATGATACAATATATCATAATCATTATGATGTTATAATAAGTATGTATAGTTATTCTTTACACAATAATACCCATCCATCTAAGGTGTTGGTGGAAAAACAGATTACACCACGGCGTGGAGACGGTATTCCGTACGTACGCACGCGCGGTGATTTCGTTTTCCGTAGGATGGATAGATGGTGAATTAGGATTGTTTCATACTTATAATAACATATCAGTATATGAGTGATACTGATGTCATTAATTCATAATGAAAAAAACTAAGAAGAAGAAGTGGAAGAAGAAATAAAGGTGAAAGAATTGGTAACGGAAATTACCTCTTCTTTGAAGCGCCTCTTTGAGACCTCCTCTTAGGGCACTAAAATTAGTCTTTGAGGAAACCCAGAACCTCTAGGATGTTGCTAGGGAAGTGGAGAAGAGATTTTGTCAGGGGTTGGCCGAGCTTGAAGGCTCAATGTTGTGTGAGGAAGAGAGGGAGGAGGTGCCCTTTTATAAGGGAGGAGAGGGGCACCTTTGGAATAACTAAACCTATTATTTTATTATAACGTCAAGTTCAGTTTTAAATAGCTCGAAATTGATATATTTCGAAGCTAAGGTGGGTATGGGTCGAAATAATCTCATCCAATATAATTTAGATAAGTTTAGGTTCCTATTTTAACCTTATCATTTAGATTTAACATTAAGTTAAATAATTTTACTTTTACCGTGTCTTCTTGTGTTCTTACAATATATGGTTAATAAACTTACTATAAGAAGCCAAACGAACCCCAAGTTGTTTATTATTAATATATATAATATTATCTAAGTTATTTTGCTGAACCTGAGATTTTTATGAATACAATAACAATTAATAATATAATATTTGTTTTAAAAACTATTTTATGTCAATTTTGACACTATTTGGTAATTGAATTTTTTGAAAAACATAACAAAATGATAAGTTCGAAAAAAGTTAATTAAATAAATACTAACATGTCATATTAACCTATAAAATTTTTGTAATTCATAAAAAGTGTCAAATTATATTTATTTGGGTATTTATAACATCAATTATGTCAATATTTCAGTAATAAGATAATTACTGCATCATTGTTGTGTCATAAATAAATTAAATTATTTAAAGTATAAAAATTAAAAATAAAATATCATTATGTAGGAAATCGTTTTAGATTTTTAATGAATACTTATAGTCGAATTTATCTTATGTATAACCCCATATTAAAAATGATTTACTTATTAAACATTGATTTTAACTATTTTAACCCTTCTTTAAATAAATTAATAATAAATGTCCTAATCTAATCCAAGTGGGCCTAAATGGTCATATTTTATTCCTAAGGTTGTTTTTGGTCGAATTAAACTTGTACAATAGAATTAGTACACGTATTAGGGTAATAATAATATCATTGTTACCCTTAATTACCCTAATTACCTTTAACCGTGGTAATTAAAAGTAAAAAGTTACTATTCACCAAAAATTATTTTCATCTCATTGAACCACATTTTAGTCCTTGATATTAACCGTGTCTCTCGGATTTTCGAAATTCCACTCACAGAAGCGGTAAAATTAAGTTTTATGAAGAATTCAGTTTTTTTTAATTACCACTTAGTGGTTTCACTATTCATCAAAAAATGAAAGTTTCCAGAAAAATACCAAAAATTAGGCCTAAGATATATTTGATATTATGAACTCAAAAATGATGTCTATTTTACCAAATTCAAAACATATTAGTTGCATTAATTAATTTAAAAATTAATTCCCGTCGTCAAAACAAATAGTGTGTTTTTAAGAGAAAATAATTATCAAAAGATTGACACTTGTTTATGTCTGGTTTAAATGTAGAATTATATCCAATGACCAACATTGTATTAAATTTTAAAAATATATTCTAAATATACTTTAAAACCACTCAAATTAATAATTTATAGCTATTAATTATTTTGATTAATAAAAGTTGTTTTTAATTAAAATTTAGTAATTTTCACTATTCATCAGAATATGAAAGTTATCCGAAAAGTACCAAAATTTCACCTTAAGCTAAATTCGATACTCCTAATCCAAAAATAAAGTCCATTTTGAGAGATAAAATTCTTAAAATTTTAAAATGTGGTTATTACTATTCATAATGGCTAGTTTTAATAATATTTTAATAGCATATCGTTGTTTAGTGAAACTTGGTATTGCGTACTGCACACGCTATCGAGGAAGGTAGTGATTTCATGTAATGCAAGGCAAGTCAAGTATGCGTATTTTTCAAGCTTATTTTGGTGTAGCGTACAACACAAGACATTAATGAAGTTAAAAAGAATATTTTTCATAAAATCTTGGGGTGTTACACGTTTGTGTTCTTTCATTGTGCATTAATGAACCCCTATCTTCTATGATGATTGAATGGCTCCATAATGGGAATTTGGTTAATCACATAAACTCGGCCAATTAAATTGAATTTCTAGTGAACAAAGATCCTTGTGTGATCACCCCGGTTAACCAAACAGAAAAATGAAATCTTTGTGAATGATGTGCCTGAGTCTGGAAACATCCTTGATCTATCTTGGTGGCATGTCTGTTTGTTTTGTTCAATGTTTATGGGGTGATTTTTATGAGTATGGGATCCTCTGTTGTGACAAGGATGTTGGGTGTGAACTTGAAGCTATGTGGGGATGTATCTCGAGGCTTGGTTTGGTTTCAATACATTGAGAGATCTCACTGATCCCTTTGTTGTTGTGACTTCACAAGAGAACCGGGTGTGAATGCTTAAATTGATGTTTGGCCGTTTCTCTTTCTCATGCTTGTGGTTATGCATGTTAGTTTCCCATTAGTGTATAATTCACCTAAATGGTATCATTTGATCTTGAAAACAAGAATTTTTTAAAATGGGGAACTGGTTTTGGGAATGAGCTATGACTTGGTCGTAAGTGTTGTACCTTCTTTTATGAATGAATTGTAAAAAGGGTTTTGTGATTAGGTTGGTTTTGGAAACCCTAGGTTAGGATGGGTGTTTGTTACCTATACATATATCTTTAGTTTTTATATTTCTTATTCACGCCCCACCCAAGTTGAGCACTTAGTGCCAAACACCCCCATTTCATGGGGGATGGTGTTTTCCCCAACACTCTTATGAGTGGCTGGTTATTAGCTCCATTTCTGCTCCCTTTCTGGAATAGCTGATGAATCTTTGGGTAGGATGTGATGGCCTGAAGTCCATTTCATCCCAATATTCTTCGGGAAGGGTAGTTTTAGTGGTTGGCCCAGGTGTGTGTGGGTAGGTTGTTTCCCAATAAACTTTAGGATGAGGCCCAGGTCTCTTCGGGCATGGAAGTAGTTGTTTCGGCCTAGGTGTCTATGGGCATGGTTATGTATAGTGGTTTTGGCCCAGGTGTTTGTAGGCGGGATGTCTGGTTGTGGCTTTGGTGTTCATGGGCGGGGTGTGCAAGTGGGACTGTGGTGAGAATGGCTGGATTGGATCGATGCATAGGTTGTGTTCAATAACTAGTGGGAATGTGGTGCGGGGTACCCAAATATCGATGTGTTGTTACTATACAATACATGACTAGTATTATTTGTGAAGTGTTCCTTGGTGAGGATTCAGTGGATAGTTTTCCTTGCAAGGTTCTTTGGTTATCTCTTTTTCCACGGGGAATTAGAATGCATCCCCACTTGTGCATGAGAGTCTTTGGTTTTCCCTACTGAGTGTACTTGTATGCTCACCCTATGTGTATAAAACTGCTTTCAGGTTTCCAGGAGGACTTCAGGTATCGTGTGGAGCAGTACTAGCTTAGACTTTGGGATAGATGATGTTACTATTTTTCTTTTCCTTGGTACTTTACATTTTTTGTCTCCTAGTACATTGTGTCATTTACTTTTGTATGATGCATATGGGAATGGTTTTCTTTGGCATTACTTTTATCCCTAGTTTTGGTGTTGTTGGATTTACTATATTATCTACCGATAATAATAAAGAGAAAAGGTAATTACTTCCATCTTGGGTGTGATTCTATACCATTGGTTCTAGTCGCCACTTTGGGTCCTATTGAAGGCAGGTCTCAGGTGGTCATTATCTCTCCTTCAACTTGAAAAAGGAAGGGTCTGGAAATCTTATGTCCATTCCCTCATCTTGGTGAAGGCAGGTCATGATATAATGGTATCAAAGGAATGATGAGAGATATGATAAAGTCTAGGGATAAGAACAGTGAGGATTGCATGGGATGGTAGGGAAACAGTGTTGGGTGATCATGGTGCGTGAAATAGGCCTAGGAAGACAGGCTAGGACGTGGAATTTTAGGGCCCCCCATGATCTGATGAAAGGACATTGGGACTACCGAACGACCATGTAAGGCTACGATGATTGCAGGGTAGAGACCCTAGGAAAGGTGCGCGCATCATACTAACTTGAGTTCTTATGTTTTATGGTATTTTTGGGAAAAAATAAACAAACAAAATATAAGAAGTCTATGAAAATTTAAGAACAATATTATATACTACTCGGGCTTAGCCATTCCTTGTTGACCTTATAGTTTTGTCACTAGGGAGATGACCATGACTAGTGCGGGTGATCGAGGACCAGGAGGTTGACTTGGCTGATCGGAAGAGGGATGACTGAGAAGAGGAGGATGATTAGTGGTAGAGGAAAATTCAAGCCTTTCAGAAGCAGACACTCGGGAAGTACGAGGGTAGCATCTCTAACATGGAGACAATGAGCTGGCTAGGGGATCTGGTGATACGGTTCAGCTTGATCCGGGCTCTGATAGTGTACTGGGATCTTCTGCCTATAAGACAGATGTGTGGAGTAGTGCGACAATGGTGAACGCATTATATTGGCGAGAAGAGGGAGGTTGAGGTTACATGGGCTGACTTCGAGAAGGAGTTCTGGGCGTCATTCCTCTCTTCCACGATGAGGGATGAGAAGAGGCAGAGACTACTCTCCCTCCAAAAGGTGAGTATTTCAGTGAGTGATTTGGGGATCAAGTTCAAGGATCTACCTTGCTTTGCTCCCGACCACTTTCTGGATGAGCAGTCTCAGGAAAGACCGTTGGAGGAGGCACTTCAACCTTCTCTCCATTATGATGTTAGTCCCTTCACCCTAATGACATACACGGAGGTCCAGAAGAAGGATTAAGTGTTGGAAAGGATTCACATGCTGGGAGGTGTATCGCGAGAGGGAATCTAGTTGGGCTCGTCGAAGGGGAAAGCCGTCAGCAGCAGGCCTCTAGAGTCTGGGTCCTCTAGGTTTCGACCAGCAGGGAGCAGGCCTCAGTAGTTCCAGTTTCAATATACTGACACTCGCCCTTTACATTCAGGCCCTGGAATGAGATTCTTCATCTGTGGAAGCCATGGGAACCTTTGACGTCAGTTCCCAGATAGAGTATAGTATAACAGGGGTGGGCAGGTTCAATGCCCACCTCAGTAGCAGCAGTATCCAGCTAGGCCCTTTCAGTAGCAGCAGAAGGGGCAGTAAGCTCCCTCCCCTCTGAGACCACATATGGTAGGAGGAGGGTGACCCCAGTGTTCCCCTCAGGGACCTCAACCAGGGCATGTTCAGGGAGGCGGCCAAAAACCGAGAGGCAGGGGAGCTGGGCGTGGACAGTTGCATGCCGGAGAGGCATCGGTTCCAGCAGGGTCATAAGTCATCCGTGGTACGATAAGCATTATTAATACTCTTGCCAATGCCTTGTTCGATATAAGAGCCTCACAATCCTTTGATGCACCCAGTCTGGCATGTGCTCTGGGTTTAGATGCAGAGAGACTTGTAGTGCCAATGGTGATGAGCACACCAGTCGGAGGTCAGACTGACTTGTACTATGTTTTCCAAGGGTGTAAACTGATAATAGGGCCGCATCAGTCTATCATGGATCTTCAACTATTTCAGATACATCCATACGATGTCATCCTAGGCATTGACTGGTTGTTCTGTATATGTGTCTCCATTGACTTCTTTTGAGGAGGGTTTGTGTTTTCAGATTTGGGCGGCATGCGTGTAACTTTCATCGGTGAGCGGGGTATCTAGAATAGCAACAGGAGAGAGAAGACCCTACTTTCCTTGTTATCTGAACTATTAGTGGAATCGGTAGATGCAGAGATGGTGGATGTCCTAGTGATCATCAGTGAATTTATAGTCGTCTTCCCTAAGGAGGTGGAGACTCTATTCCATCGACGTGATGTTGAGTTCAGGATAGACTTGCAACCTGGTGCCCGTCCGATTTCGATGGGGTGCTCCAGTCTTATTCGCAAAGAAGGCAGACGGTGGACTCAGACTGTGCATATACTACTTGAGACTGAACCTTGTATGGGTCAAGAACTGTTACCTGCGGTCAGGATATCACCAGCTAAGGGTGAAGAAGGGTTACATCTCTAAAACTACCTTCAGGTGCAGATATGGTCACTTTGAGTTTGTGTTCATTCCATTTGGTGTTACGAATGCTCCAGCTATCTTCATGGGGCTCATGAACTCAGTGTTCCAGAAATACCTGGATCGGTTCATAGTCATGTTTATTGACGACATCCTGATCTTCTCTACATCATAGAAGGATCACGTTGAGAACCTAAGAGTGGTTTTAGAGGTCCTATGACATCACCAAATCTATGGGAAGTTGTCCAAGTTCATGTTCTCAACACGAGAAGTGCACTTCCCTGAGAACATGGTGTCCGAGCAGGGAATAACGGTTGACCCTTCGAAGGTCGAGACTGTTGTTTCTTGGGATGCACCCATGAATGTGGCAGAGGTTCGTAGTTTCCTTAGATTGGAAGGTTACTACAAGAGGTTCGTACCCAACTTCTCCCGAGTTGTAGCACCTTTGACAGCTTTGACCAAGAAGAACCTGGACTTCATGCGGAATGAGCAGTGCCAGGTAGCCTTTAGCTATCTGAAGTAGAAGTTGGTAAGTGACCCAGGGCTGATGTTTCCAAAAGAAGGGACGGCGTATGAGGTGTTCTGTGATGCTTCAGTGCAAGGCCTCGAGTGTGTGCTGATGCAACAACAATGGGTGATCTTTTATGGGTCTAGATAGTTACACCCCCATGAGCTTATTTATGCCAACCACGATCTAGAGCTTGCAATAGTTGTGTTCGAAGTAACGTTTTGGCGGCATAACCTCATCGGGGAGTGGTTCGTGGTCTTCACGGATCAAAAAAGCTTGAAGTATATCTTCTCCCAGTGGGACCTAAACTCATGACAGCAAAGGTGGATGGAGTCCCTTCAGGACTACGACTTCAAGATTTCCAATACCTCAAGAAAAGGGAATTTGGTAGCTGATGCTTTAAGCAGGGAGTCGCATAAGGATGCGGTTTGAGAGTCGGAAGATGCTTGGAAGGCAATGGAGGAGTTGGCTGCCCTCCACCTGGATGTTAGGATGGATGGTGGTAGAGGTTTCATGTATTAGATGACAGCTCAGTCTTCCCTACTACGGCAGGTGGAGAAGTCTTAGTGGGGAGACATAGAGAGTGAAGTGATGCACGATTGGGAAAACCAATGAAATTCCTTGGAAGGACGGTCAGAGGATGGTCAGAATCAGATTATTTTCCGAGGGAAGATGTTTTTCCCAGAGGGGATACACGAGAGGGTTCTTGGTGAGTTTCAAAACTCACCCCTAGTAGCGCATCCTAAGGTTTCCAAAATGTATCGAGGCTTGAGGGGTTAGATCTGGTGACTTAGGGTAAAGCAGGTGGTGGAAGTGTTCGTGGCCAGGTGCCTAGTGTGTTATCATGTGAAGGCTGAACACCATGTTCCAAGTGGCTTGTTGCAGCCCTTAGAAATCCCCAAATGGAAGTGAGATGACATATCGATGGATTTCATAACAGGGATACCCAATGTTTAGGGAGGCATCGACGCTATCTAGGTTGTGGGGGACCAGTTGACGAAATCGGATCACTTTCTGGCGATGAAGGAGTCGATAGCAGTGGATGCCTTATTACAGAGGTACCTGGATGTGGTGGTGCAGTTGCATGCAGTGCTGAGGTCCATATTCTCGAACAGGGATGCATAATCTACCTCACAAATCATTAGAGGAATACAACTTTATTTTGGCACCCAGCTACCTCTTAGTACTACCTTCCACCCCCAGACAGATGGACAAACAGGGTGCACCATCCAGACATTGGAGGATATGCTATGAGCATTTATTCTGGACATTGGGGTTTCGTGGGTGCGACCCTTGACTCTCATAGAGTTTTCCTACAATAACAGCTATCACTCTACAAATGGCATGGCACTATTTGAAGCCTTGTACAGAAGACCATGTCTCCCACCCGTGTGCTGGACCAAGTTTGGGGAAGTAAGTGTTCTTGGCCCAGATATGGTGTAGAGCACGGCAGAGAAGGTTCAGATTATATGGGAGAGGATTAAGGCGGCTCAGGACTGGTAGAAGTCATATGCCGATAATAGGAGGAGACCATTGGAGTTCAAGGTTGGGGACCACGTATTCTTGAAGGTCTCCCCTCAGCGTGGACAACAGAGGTTCTACAGGGGGAGTAAGCTTTATCCAGGGTTCATTGGACCCTTCAAAGTGTTGTAGTGGGTCAGATAAGTGGATTATCATATAGCTCTACCACCGCCGCTAATGAGAATACATGAAGTATTCCATGTGTCACAACTCCGATGGAATCTTCACAATGATTCACATGTCCTCTACTGGGGAAATCTAAACATCGAGTTTGATGTAAAATTTGAGGAAATGCCTGTGAGAATCATGGATTGTGAGGATAAGGTTCACTGCAGGAGGACAATTCCCTTCGTTCGCATGTTATGGAAGTATGGTGGGCTCGATGAATGTACTTCGGAATGGGAGACGCAGATGCGCCCCCAGTACCCAGATCTGTTTTGAGTTGTGTTCTGTTTTTTTATTTTGTTTGTGATGGAACACTTTACATTGTTAACTATAGAACATGCGGTTTCCTTGTTCTGTGAATGTGTGTGAAGAGTCTAGACTATGGGGAGGGGAAGACCTTATCCCTAATCAAGGTGCACAAAGGAGTATGCGATTAAACCCGTGCGGGCGAGTCAGTGCCACCCAAAGCGGATAGTATCTTGACATGAAGAAAGAAAACACCCGAACCCGTATGACTGGACAGTTGACCTTCGAATGTTGCCTGGATGCTTGAGGGAGATGTTCTCCTAGATGTCAATGGGGTTCACTCTTGAGAGGATTCTTTCGAGCAGGTTGTTTGGATCCCCTCTTTTCTTCGGGTCGATTTTTGATTCTCGAGGGTCGGAATAGTTTAAGAGTTATCTAAGGTAATGGCCCGGACCCTCCTTGTCTATTACATTGCCAATACACGGCTCCACCAAAACGGTGGCGCCATGATGGCTGCACACCAGTAACGGGGGCACCGGTCATGGTGGCACCGTGAGGGTGGCACCGTGATGACGATAGCGTGAAGGTGGCACCTTGTCCTCACAGAGCGGTCTTTGTCCTTTTTCTAGTTTCCAACTTTTCCCGCACCCTCAACATATCTTTTAGCGTAAAAATGATTTAATACCCCCTTTCATAGCCATTTAAATCCCATAAATAATATCTAAAATCCCCTAAAAATTTGGGAAAACCTTAAACTTACCAAAACGTGTGGGTTTTCCTCGGTGTCACACCCATTGCCTGTACCTTCTAGTTCCACCCATGTTGTGCCTTTCCTCTATTTAAAAGAAACAGTTTAACGCACAACCATTATTCCACCACCCCGATGGTAATAATTAAATAAGAATAAATCCCATTGTTTGTAACCTACCAACCAAATAGGAAACCACGAACCTACATTTGAGCCGTTCAATTTTCCATATCCCGTAACTATGTGATCTCATCCTTATATCGCACGGAATTTCTTCCCCTTCGTCATGAAGGCTGGTTTAGTTTTTCTTCCTGGTGTGTTTGGAGTTCCCCTTCCTGAGGAATGTGGTACGCCTACGTTGGAGTTTTTCCTACTTGTCCGTAGAGTCCATGGAGTCCCTCCCCTGCTAGTCGCGCGTCCCCAGTTCATGGTGTGTGGAGATGAACATTGATCTTTTATCAAACAAGTAGGGTATTCCTTTATCTCTCTTTTCTGTGTATCATGCGGGGAGGGTATGAATTTTTTTTTGTGGGATGGAAGAAACCCCACGTTAATGATGATAAAAAATGGACTTTTATAGAATGAAGGGGTGTGTGATCGATGTTCTGCTACTTTTCCATACCATTGAATATTTATGTTATGAATTGTACGGGCCTATGCCCACTGAAAATCATGGACGTGGGTGGTATTTCATTGTTAATTAATGAACCTATTTCTTCTGTGATGATTTAATGGATCCAACATGGGAATTTGGTTAATCACGTAAACTCGGTCGATTAAAATGAATGTCAAGTGAACAAAAATCCTTATGTGAACACCCCATTTAACTAAAGAGAAAAATGAAAACTTAGTGAATGATGTGATTGAGTCTTAAAAATTCCTTTCTCTGTCTTGGTTGCATGTCTGTTTGTTCTACTAGATGTTTATTGGGTGACATGGATGAGGATGTGACCCTCTATTGTGACACAGTTGTTGGGTGTGATCCTGAAGCTGTGTGGGGTTGTATATCGAGGCTTGGTTTGGTTCCCGTACTTTGAGGTATCTCACTGATCCCTTTGTTTTTGTGACTTCACAAGAGAACCGGGTGTGAATGCTTAAATTATTGTATGGATGTTTCTCTTTCTCTGGCTTGTGGTTATGTCGGTTAGTTTCCTAGTAGTGTATAATTCACTTAAATGGGATCACTTGAACATGAAAATAAAATTTGTAAAAATGGGGAACTGGTTTTGGGAATGAATTGTGAAATGGTCTGGGTGATGTGCCTTCTAATATGAATGAATAGTATCAAGGGTGTTGTGCTTAGGTTGGTTTTGGAAACCCTAGGTTGGGATGAGTTCTTATTACCCATACATATATATGTAGTGTCCATTTTTCTTATTCGTACCCCACCCATGTTGAGAACATAGTACCGAACACCCCCATTCCAGGTGGGAGGGTGTTATTCCCAACACTTCTATGAATGGATGCTTATTAGCTCCTTTTATGCTCCCTTTCTTGAATAGACCAAGAATCTTTGGGCAGATTTTGATGGCTTGAGGCCTATTTGAGCCCAAGATTCTTTGGGAAGTGTAGTTTTGGTGGTTAGCCCAGGTGTGTGTTGGTAGGTTGTTTCCCAAGAAACTTTAGGATGAGGTCCATGTGTCTTCGGGCATAGAAGTTGTTGTTCTGGTCCAATTGTTTACGGGCGTGGTTACATATTGTGGTTTTGGCACACATGTTTTCATGCGGGATGTGTGGTTGTGGGAAATGTGTGTGCGGGCGGGGTGTGGCAGTGTGAGTGCGGTGAGAATGGTGGGATTGGTTCAATGCGTAGTATGTCTTCAATAACCAGAAGGAAAGTGGCATAGGGTACCCAAATATCGATGTGCTATTACTATACATTACTTGACATGTGTTATTTAGGTAGTGTGCCTTAGGGAAGAGTTGATGGATAGTTTTCCTTGCTAGGTGCTTTGGTTGTATCTTTTTCCACGGGGCATTAGAATTCCTCCCCACTTGTGCATGAGAGTCTTTCATTTTCCCTACTGAGTATACTTGTATGATCACCCTACGTCTATAAAACTACTTTCAAGATTCCAGGTGGACTTCAAGGATCATGTGGGGCCATACTTTCTTAGACGTTGGGACAGTTGGAGTTTCTGTTTTTCATTTCCTTGGCACTATACCATTGTTGTCTCCTAGTACTTTGTGGAATTTACTTTTGTAACATGTATATGGGAATGGTTTTCTTTGTCATTACTTTTACCCCCATTTTTGGTGTTGTTGGGTATTACCCTTAGATCTCTCGATCCTGAAAAAGAAAAAGTGTAATGCCTTCCATCTTGTGTGTGATTCTATACCGTTGGTGCTAGTCACCACTCTGGGGCCTATTGAAGGTGGGTCTTGGGGTGTCATTATCTCTCCTTCATCTTCAAGAAGGAAGGGTCTGGCAATATACCGTCCCTTCCCTCATCTTGGTGAATGTGTTTCGTGACATTCACAATAATTAATATTCATTATTCAACCCCAAAATTGAACGATCTTGTAACCAATCTTACTTTCCACCCATTAGAATGATTATGTTACCATTCAATCACTCACAAGAACTTTATTTTCCATGTATCCATTTAATTCTCATGCACACATGAGTGTCAATGTCACCATTCCATAATCATGAACCCTTGAATGTCCATGTTACCATTCCCAACTCTCACACCCATGAATGTCCATTCTACAATTCCATACTCACACACCTTTTAATTTCCATGTTACCATTCCTTACTCATACAAACATTAATATATCTTCTACCATTCCATACTGATGGAACCATTAATTTCCATATTACCATTTAATACTATGACACACTGGAATTTTCATAATACCATTATTAATAGTTATTTGAATGTGCATGTTACCATTCAGCATTTAATAATACATAATTAACTATTTACCCTTATCACATGTATCTATTTTATCAAAGATAATCAATTATTAAACCCATTATAACATATAAAACATCATCAATCAATAATCATTAGTCATTATTAAACCTCTAACTCCTATATCACATTAATATATAAATAAATTAATCCACTCACACTCATTGCTAATTAAATAATTAGACTTCAAATTGATCCCATTAATTTCTTCAACAGTTAATTAGACACATCAGTATAATTAATTAAATAAAAAATTAATTAATTTATTTCTCATAAATAAACATCAATTAATTATCTCAACTACAAAACTCAACATCTATTAATTAATTAATTAGTTAATTTTCTCAAACTAAAATTTACTATTTCATAATTAACTCCATAGTAAATTATACCATTTCTTAATTCAAAATCTATCATAATTAATTCATCAATTAATTATCCAAATTTATCAATTCAATATACCAGCAGTCCATATTAATTAATTTAATAATTAATTAATGAAATTAATTTACATTAATTATTTTTCCAATTAATAATTCTAATGTAATCCCTTATATTAATTATATAATTACATTTCATTCTAATTCTCAATAATTAATTCTCAATTAATTAACAATATTTAATCCATTAAATTATTTAACCAATTTATTGTTCATATCAACTGGATTAATTATTTCTACAATTAATAAATCTAAAAAAATCCATTCAATTAGATCACATTGAATTTTCACATCGACACCAATAATTTATTCTATAATTAAATAATATAAGACAATTAATTCAAATAAATCAATGACTTATTGATTACATAAACAACCTTTATTAATTAATTTATTAAATAATCTAACATAATATACTCAATACCTTTAATTATGTTAATAATTAATTATTCACAAAAACACAATTAATTAATTTCTTTATTAATTAAACTTAATAAATGTTCTCAATTAATTAAACAATTAATTATTTAAATATAATTGATCAATTAAATCGATTAATTCAAAAATTCATGGTTCCAACTCACTTAATTAAATAACACAATAATTAATTCACTAATTAATTATTCCAACTCACTTAATTAAATAACATAATGATAAATTAACAATTAATTATCCCTACTCAATTAATTAAATAACAATATAATTAATTATTAAATTAAAAAAATCTATATCACTCCAACATTAATTCAAAATTTAATTATACCAGTTCACAATTTAATAATTCTTACCATTCAAATTAAATACTTCTACAATTATTTAATAATGTTAAATGGTCTTAAGAATATGGTAGTTAATTCAATAATCAATTATTCCCAATTTTCTAATTCAATATATTGATTATTAATTTTACCAATTAATTATCCATATACAATAATTTTCATTATTCATTCAACTATCTTGTTCCTAAATTAAATCAATGACCACATTTATAAATTCAATTTGGAAATCCAATTCATAATAGAACCCTATAAAATATAAAATCATAGAAATTTAATTGATAATAAAAACTATGGGATTTTAATTATAGACCTTTATCCTCAAATATGATTAAAACATGATTCAAATCCAACATCATTGATGGTGAATTATTCTGAAAACTATTGAAGGAGAAATTAAATAATTATTCATATTCGGTTTAATAAAAATATTTCCAATAAAACATCATTTTCTAATATTTTTTTTTATTCACCATATTCTTATCCAGAAGAAATAAAATCCACTAACGGCACGTCCATATTAATAATATCGAAAATTATATTGATTATTAATGTAAAAAAGAACATATTGGGAGTGGCAAGAGGGGCGTGTCAACAATAATTAGAATCCTACTCATTCTATGTGTACAACCCCAATTCAAATTCATTATTATTTTTATCAATTAGTATTGTTTCATTTATTAAATGAATCATTTGTTTATCAATCTCCCCAATTAATTCCATGCATCAAATGATCATCAATTTGATCCCTTCATGGATATTTTCCATGATCCTAAATTAAATATTCAACATTAGTTATGAAATGACTGCCTTAATTTTATGTTCATGCTTCCACAGACGATGTATCAATATGGTACCATACAAAACAGTTGTGAATGAAACGGTGTTTTGAAAATCCTTACTTTCTCAATATATTTATAAAAATAATAATAATAATATAAATTAATATTATTATAAACAATCATTAAACATTACTTTTATGCCAAAAATATTTATTAAATTTCTATAATTGTTAATAAATTAATATTATCCCCAAATTTTCAATTATTTATAATTGACTAATTATTTCACCTCAATTACATTGATTGACCTAAAATATTAATTCTTGGGTAAAAATCATTATTCATTTTGTGAAAAGTGTATTTAATTACTTGTTCCCATTAATTTTGATTGATGAATAATAAAAATAAAAATAATCCACTTTCTAATAATAACATTCTTTTCATAAGCCAAACAAAAAATGTATTTATTTACTTGTAAATAGTATTTTCCGAGATTTTCTGGCTATGGATGGAATGAAGTGAATTAATTATCCAAGGACTTTTTATTATTCCCAACAGTTCAAAAAGATGGATCTACTGTTCATTTAGGGGGATTATGAACATTCAAAATCATAAGGGTGGCTGAATAACATGAATCTAATAATTTATTTCCTTGGAAAAACTGTTAATAATAATAATATAATGTTAAAATATATGCTATATGATATTGCAAGCGAGTGGTGGGATTTAGTAGTTCATGGTAAATTTCAGTAATGTATTTTATTGGATGATTTTGAAGAAATTTTCAACAAAGAAGTCAATCCTCATCCAAAGTGAATTACTAGAATGAATAAAATTTAAAATGTGGAATTAGAATCTATTAGTAAAATATTATGTAGAAATATTAATCAATTTCATCTTGTTTTTACCAAAAGATATTGGACATTTATCCATGGAGGCTTAATTTTTTTATTCCTTGTTGACGATTGAAATAATCTCATTGATTTTTATCAATAATGTAATGTATTATAAAGAGATATAAAATGGAGTGATGGTGGAAGTATGTGACATATTGGGAACTATAGTTTGTGGTAGCACGTTGATACATTTGGAACTAGTGGGGACTCTAATGATGAGAATAAGAGAAATATAAAATCCTATTTACAAAGTAGTGTTATGACTCATAATTAGATGGATGGATGGGCGAGTGATCCTTCAAAACCATGTATAAAGGATATATATATATATTATGGTTCATTTTGTCACTCTATTTGAGATTTTACAACATTTTCTAGATCATGTCATAATTACAACCAGATGGGACATCTTCCACTCTATTGTCACAGTGCTCCAATATTAGATTATAAAGAAACATCTTATGATTCAAATATGTCATATTCTTTGATGAGACAAGGGAAGTATAATAATTATAATTTTTATAACTGAGTAATACCTTGTGATTATGTTAATAAAATGACCCCCAACCAAGATAATCTCAATAGTGTAATGAAGGAAAAAGGGAAGTGAGTAAATAATTGTATGATGCTGATATAGTGATTTTAGTTGATAAGTTTTTATTAATGATTGTAGGAGGTAAGAATATATTTAATTCTAAAAATATGAAAAAATCGTATGGGGTTATATGATTAATTTATTTCTCCTAGTTCCTTTGATCTCTTAGCTTTTCATGCGGGGTTGATGCCATCTATTTTGAATAATGAAACTATTCTTGGTTAAAGAGACTATCTGACATTTATGTGAAAATAATGTTTTATAAATTTTGATGGAATTCAATTGATATGGGTTTAATTAGTTCATCACATTGAATTATATAATATAATGATTGTTACGGATTATTTTATAGTGTTCAAGGATCACATGATCTTTTATACCAAAAAGATTATTTTATGACTGTTTATTGTGTAACCATCTCTGTAGAAGATATGTGAATGTAATATTATGTGTAGAATAGTTTTTGTGAATATAAAATGGAACTATATCATAAAAGTTTGGTACCATTAACCTATGATTTGGTGGTTGATATTAGGTATTATAGTTTTCCAACAATCATCAATCAACTTTTTGATGATTTTCTTAACAATATATTAATGTTTCCACCCATAAGATATGCATTGTTTAATATAGGTATCATACATGGGAGTATTCATATCTCATATTAAACATATATAATTAGACCAAAAATATTATGGGTATTGAATTTCCACTTAGAAGAGCTAAAATTAAAAAGGTTCATTCGTCCTAGTACATCTCCATGAGATACACTAGTTTTTATTATTATAAAGAATGATTGAACACTAAGAATATTATTAGATTATTATAAAACAATATAAGATTCAAAAAATAATTGGCATCATCTTCCATGAATAAACAATTATTTAGTTCAATTGTGGGGATCCCAATGTATGTTTAAAATTGACTTACATTCAAGATATCTCCAATTTCAGGAATGGAATGAGGGTATTCCAATAATTTATTTCAGAAGAACATATATACATCATGAGAATTTGACTATTCATATCATTCATATAAATTGAATAGAAGTATGTATGGAAATGAAGAATAAGGTATTTTAAATTTATCTGGATTATCAAGTGTTCAGATTCCATATTGGTCTATTAATTAAAATTTCAATGCAAGGAAAACACTTGCTATTGGTGTTGGGAAGTTCGTGCGAACATTGTTTGAATGCCAAATGTTAGTAGTCTGAATTTTTTTTAAAATTGGTGAATTTCATTATCCATGTAATATCTAAATAATTACTTTTTTGGATCCTAAAAATATAGATTCTTTGATATTTTGGCTACCTACAAATAATACCTTTGTGATATGAAATTTCATTGGACTATCTTGTTAACACTAGTATTAGGTTAGTTACATTTCACAACAACATTCACCAATGATGGATATAGTAAGAGAAAATTCACCAATAAATGGTAATTAATAATGATGGAAATATTTTAAAGCATCTAAAGTCAACTACACATCAATACCAATCTTGATATTTTTAGAATTAAGACACGGTTATATTTCCCCTATAGGGGCTATAAGATTTGTGTTGTAATGTATTATATTTAAATGAGATCATTTTTTCATTTTGGATCATGGTAGTAATTTTTTTATTAAAATAAAAACCCAACACACAATTTATAATTAGCTATTTTTCCATTATTTGAACACATGGACTCATTGCCTATTTATTGAGAAATTTATCGTCTTTACAAATAATAAAAGCATGAAACACATTTTCTGACAAATATATTTGAACCAAAGATAAATAATTAGGATTATGGTTCTTATATGTTCGAATTAGACTTCATATATACATCGTGAAAATAAAACACAATGGAGTAACCATTAAATAGAATGTTTTATTTTCATTTCATGAAATAATATTCACACCATTGGTAGTTAATGTTGGTGATAGCTGACATGAACATGGATGGTGATTAGTAAGGTAATGTGGTTTTTTTATTTTTTATTTAATTTAATCATGGTTAGTTTGACAATGTTAAAGATGAATATACACCCAATTCTAAATGTGTCTCTACTTGATAAAAACACAATGGTGTGGAGACCGTTAATTAATGGATGATTAATAGGGGATCAGTTTTGTGTATCCAATATAATATTGATATACTAATGTATTGTCTGGGAAAAATACTTCATGATTACCACCACTAAAAATGGTATATTCTCCCAAGAATAAAAAATATTTATATGGAATGGACAACAATTTTTTTGGGCTTTCAGGATAAAAATTGTGGAAGAATATTTTATAAGATATCTCACCTATTAGTATGTTATAAAATAGCACCAAAGACTCATGTTTATCTTCCATATTCTACCTATTCTAATTTTAAAATGGGAGTAGATATAAATAGGTTTTATGAATGGTATCCTAATAAATTAATAGAAACACAATTCTATAATGGTTATAGAGGATTGGCATAGAATTTCTTCCTATTTAATTCAAATTTTAGATCCTCACATTCTACTATACTTTTCTAAAATCAATATATCATATGAAATAAAAAAGAATCATATACCAATTTTGATAGTACAAAAACCAGAACTGAGGTTTCTATATCATTTTTTTAAATACTAAAAGCAATCCCTTGGGACTCAGTTGACATTGAGCATTGAATATCATCAAAAAATTGATTTAAAAAAGGGCAATTAAAACATTGTAATAAAAGATTACAGATTATATAAAGGATTTTTTTGTCTATTTGATGGAGAAGAAAAAATTAGTGCTTTTCTCTTATGAAAATTGATATTAGCTCTAGATACATATAGATCATTTTGAAGCATTGTAGGGTTATATCTTATATTCACATATTTTTTGGGTGGAAAATGGAGTGACATCAATGGTTTTACACTTCCATTTCAAAGACACAATATAAAATATATAATTGATCAAAATGTAGATTTTTGTATTTTAATGTTTTTAGAATTTATATTTGGATAATCGTCTATGTCCATTTTCATTCAAGGAGAGTGGTTATATGTTCTGTAGAATCTATCCAAGTCTTGGGAATCCGGATTTTTGGAATCACAAAAATTATTTTCTCAATTAATAAAAGCAATTGAGCTTATTAAAAAGGTTTTTGTGGTGGAATATCTATTTGATTTTACTCAATGGATTTGTTCGGTGTATAATGTGTTTCATGTATCTCAATTGATGATGTATCACCTGATCCTGACCATGTAATTTTATGGGTTCATATTTGACTAGAGTCAGGAGAAATTTTTATTCATGTTCAAATGGATATTGTTGATAGGAAAGAGAATATTATTCAATGGAAAATAATAGGTCATCATGGGGTTTTAAATCATCATGGTCTGATTCAAGATGAAACATGGGAGTGGAAGAAGAAAATGGTTGAGCAATGGCTCATACAAATTCATTTCAGTGTTGGTTTATAAATTATCAGTTACTGAAAGTCCTATGTTTGGGAGAATTTAGAATTTATTGTATAAAATTAATAACCCTTTCTTTAGTAATTCATGTATATAATGTAATTGGGTTATATTTTGGGTGTTTTTAAAGAGTTTCATATTGATTTTGTTGAATTGATGGAGGTACACATTTTGAGAATAGTTAATTGAAACTATGAAACAGCTCCCATGAAACCATGATCAATCAAAAATGGGATCATTTTAGGGGCATGTTTTGGTGAATAATAAGTTCAAATCATAGGCCCACCCATGAAAAATGATGTGATGATTGATTGATGGGTTTATCATGGTACGAGAACTGTTTGTCTAACAGTGTGAGAAAAATGTGCAATGGGTATTTGGATATATTATCTACCACTGTGTTTGAATATAGTTTTCTTAACTTTATTCCATAATAATGAATTTATAAAACATGATATGAAATTTTTTTATCACACTTATAGTACACCGTTAATGGATAGTGTTTCCATTAATATGATCTACACATGAATTGACTCAATTTAAAGGTATAGAGTCCATTCAAATTGATCTAAGAGAAATATATTGGAAAATTTAATTGTGTCAGAGGTCCAGATTCATTAGTAAGTGATCATTCATGGTGTGTTTCCTTATTTAGTCTTCTCTCATAGAGACTCATGGATCTATTCCAATGTGTATCGATCAATAGTCTATGATGACAATAGTGATTAGAATTTGTTTCAATGTTTATGGGGAAAAAGATCAAATGAATATTTGAGGAGTTTTAATCCAGTTTTTTAAAGAATGACTTCTATTATATATCTTCTCATTTATTTTCAAGGTCTGTGGCTTCAGTATCTATTTATATTAATAGAACATGATGGATTGAAATAAATTTAATAGAATTTTTTATTTTTGGGTAATGGTTAACAGAAAACCTCTATAGATTTTGTTTTTGAAATTTTTGAAAATGGGGTTTTTACTGAAATAGAAATTTATTTAATAATTTTAAAATCCTTATATGAATTTATTTTGGTTTTGTTTCCCAAATTTTTTTAGAAATGTTTTTCAAGAAATTTAATTTTTCTTCACATGTCTTGGTATTATGTGTTTGGTTGATATATATTGTTGAAAAAGTAAATTTCATGGATGTGACCCTGGTAATATAGATATACCATTATGGTATAAATAAATTACCCTATAGAAGGGGTGTGTCTAATTGGTGCACATTATATATGGGTACCTTATTACAACATGGTATATCAAGGAGACACTTATCTTGAGTATGTTACTCTTAGTATAGATTCCATGTGTGGGTGTGTGGTAATCATTTGATTGGTGGGAAAAAATGGAATTTGGGAAATGGTTTTATATAATGATTGTTTTTTATTTGGAATATGTGTCACTTAAGAATTTTTTTTGTCCTTGATATAAAAGGATTTTATATTTTTTAAACTATTTTATATAAATGTAATAACTATTTCAATCCTATGTGTGTTATTTTTAATTCATTAGGGAAATATTACTAAGTTTTATACTCATACCCTAATTCATAACATTAGTGAATTTTTATATATTATATATCCAAACATAGGTAAATTCTAGTAATATCATTTCATTTAATCATGATAACATGATAATGGATTTTGGATATGGAACATTAAGAAGGTTAAGAGTTGACTGTTTGGTGTATTTTGTGTCATTGTGTCTTCTTAGTCTTGGTTCCTACCTTGTAATCATATATAGAAATGTTTGGTTTATGCTTGAACTCTCATGTATATTGGTTTTAATTTTTCTTATACTATATTATGGTTTTTTTTTTTAAATTGGTTTTTCTACAAGTTTTTTTAAATTGGGTTTTTTAATATTACAATCCTACATAATATATTGGTTCATCTGGTTATGGTTATAATGGTGTGGTTGTTTCATTTTCAAATGGAAAATTTTCTCCCAGCTGTTATGTTTCCCAAGTAAATTATTTCTAACCATTGATGTCTTGGGGATATCACCAAAGACCTAGTAGAAATACCATAACATCAAATGACAATGCATATGGGTATTATGAAACACTAAATTTCATAACCATTCCAATAATCTCTCTAATTTAGTTATATAATATAGTAGTTTTAGGACACATAACATTCCCAGGTACATTTTCCGGTTTCATTTTCAACCAAATAAAAAACCAAAATGGATATGATAATATAAAAAATATGAATATGAAAACATTAGTTAGATTATCACCCTCATTCTGAATAATTTTTTCCATACACGAGATTAGATTCTATAAATGACACTCATTGTTCAATCCTTTATAATCCATGATAAATCTAATATAATATTATCTATCCCCAAAAAAATATCCTTTCTTAATCCTTCAAAAAATTTCCATTTAGAAAATATAAAAAATATTATTATATCCTCTAGGAATGTTAATAATGTTTTTTAGTTAGACCACATTGTCAAGGACTAGGTGAAGTGTAAGTTAATTAAATATCTTCACTATTTTGGGATATTGACCATATGTATAACTATTCTAGATTATGTATCAACGTTTATTATAGGATCTTGGATTTATTTTCTAAGAAATTCACATTCTAAATATTATAAAATAAACAAGGATGTTACATTATACATAGATTTATTCTATTTATCTACAATAAAGTTACTTTATCCTAATCCATAAAAAGTAATTTTTAATCTTTACATGAAATCATATATTATCAAAATGGTTTATGTATAAATCCAAAAATTTTATCAACCTTTAAATAATTATAAATACTCATTCTATAATAAAATATTGTATAAAAATATCTTTTGATGCTAACTAGTAATCCCAAAGAACATTCTCTCAAATATGGTTCCATAAATATGTACTTTACATAATCATTTTTTTACCATCATTAATGAAATAGATAAATAATTAATTACAAAATAAATAACAGTTAATTAATTAGTTACATCCTATGGATATATTTACCATTATATCATTTGATATTTATTATAAAACATATAATAATAACACTCATGTCTTTCTCAACTAGGACATATTTTTCTCACTCTATAAGAATCTATTTATTTCATAAATAATCATATAAATATTATATAAATTCATTCACATATGAGTCGATTCTATATAAAACACCTACAGTTCAACTCAATTACATTCATAGTTGTTAAGATAAAAAAAATATGGACCAAAGAATTGATCATTAAATTGACGAAGTATCTATTTTATAGGAATACATTGTCATATGTTACAAGGAATTACCTATAAATACACTAGTTTATAAATTTGTGTTATCTATCAATTAATTATGAAATATAG
The DNA here is from genome assembly GCA_963277665.1 of Viscum album. Taxonomy (NCBI): domain Eukaryota; kingdom Viridiplantae; phylum Streptophyta; class Magnoliopsida; order Santalales; family Viscaceae; genus Viscum; species Viscum album. The sequence continues at coordinate 141,324,747 of OY728133.1, read as the reverse complement.
AAAATTTTCCTAAATACCAAAAAATATGAACTATTGAATTAGAGATGTTTAAGAAACAATGAGTGGAGTTGGATGATAGAAGAATTTATTCCCTATAACATCACAAATACTAATAGAAAAATTCCATTTCATATTTATTTATATTTATGAATTAGATATATAATATAAATTAGATGGTATATTTTTCTCAATAGATTATATGAAATGAATGACATTATTCATTAAAATAGTGAATTGCATTTAATACTGAGCAATACTAAAAAATAATACAATGTTAATTTAGTTCTTTAATATAGAAGTTTTCTCCTAGCCATTATATTGGACTGTTTGAATATGAAAATATATACAATGTTGAGAAATGTTTATAAATTTTTTTCACATTCATCCAATGTATTTGATAGGCATATGCTATGAATAAATCTAGTTTTTCAATTAAAATAATATATTTATAATAAGTAGTTTTATCACTTTTTTACGATGAACTTATTTTAAAAATAAATTTAACAAAAATATTAAAAAAATAAAATTTATTTATCAAATAATAAAATCATTATTTTACTTCTAGGAATTTTGGGTATTATTATACGGTGTTTCATTTTATGATTAATAGTAAAAACACTTTAATTAAAATTAATACAACAATTTAGTATAATTAATTTTATTAATTAATTAATTTTTTTAATTGTCATTAAAGTTAAATTTTTTCAATAATAAATAAATAATTCTAATTTAGGACCTTTGAATATATTTCACATCGAAATTTGATATAAAATCCTTGCATTACTTTTAATAATATTTCTTTTAAAAACTAGTTATTTTGTATCATCCTGAAGATTATTTTTAAATTTATTTTTATCACTTATGTGAAAATAATATAAAAAATTGATTAAATATATTTAATAATAATATTTATTTAATATATATTATGGAAAACATTTTTTTACCAAAAATAATAGTGAAATCAATGAAAATTATTTAGAGTGATGAAGGTAATAATGAGTTTACGAAGTAAAATAAAATTAATCTTATGGGTTGAAATGACCTAATTACTTCTCAAATACCCATTCAAAAAAATTATTTATTAATTATAACCACATTATTAAAATAATACATATTTGATCCACGTTATTTAATTTAAACATTCCAATTCTGTTCACATTGTCATACTTACAATAATTTGACTTTACCTCGACTATAAAATGGAATTAACTATCACCCTCTACTCAGACCATTCAACAAATTTTATCATCAAAATACTAAATAATTAAACAAAAATAATCTATAATTTCATCATAGATTCCTCTATTTTTTAATAAATAAAATGAATAATGTATTATGGGGAAAACCAAAAGGAGTTACCTGAATAAGAGGTGATGTTGTTCAATGATATTTTTTTTATTTCTCTATCCACCCTTTATTTTTTTTGGAATCATGATTATATAAAAACGTAAATATCACAAAAATAAATATAATTTTTTATGTCAATATTAGGACATAAAAATTCATTTACTTCAATCAAATGTCATGCACAATTATCATTATTCAGTATGGTGGACTACTGCCTTGCAGGACGATGTCACTCGTTCTTCCCATACCACCTCTCAAAGTCGTGAATAATGGTGAACCTACTATTTATATTTGATATTTTTTATATTAATTATGATTTAATTCATATATAATTATAATATATCACATTCACATATTTATTACATCTTTTGGGAAAATTATAACATCATTTTTGGATGTGTGGACTACCACTTCCTCGAATCAATATGATTCATTCATGTATTACATGGAATTATTTATAGATGATTTTAATAAAAATATGTTATATAAATTAAATATATATTATATTAATGAAAAAATTTATTTATTTATAAATTATATATAACATTCTTTATATCCTTTTTCACACACTGAAAATGTGAAAACATCATTCAAGGATGTGTTGAATACCATCTCCCTTGAGCGACATGATTTATCTTTTTTTTCCTCACCAAATTAAAATTATATATATATATAAGATTAAAAAATTAATATTATAATTATGTCAAAATTATTTTTCTATATACTTTTTTAATAATTAAACCAATGACCATAGTTGACCTAAAAAAGTCATCTTAGAAAAAATAATAAAATATGGTCAGAACACCCAATGTAAAAATAATTCATTATGTAGTTATATAAAACATTTTAAAATATAAAATAAACATAATAAAAAACATCAAAAAAATTCAAATAAGTATAAAATAAATATAATTCTATAATTGTGGAAGATAAGGACAAATTTGACAAGTCAAATCCCAGGTAAGGAACATCCTCTCAATAACCTTTCATTATGACATATTTTGATTTTACACTCCCCATTATTTAATAAGGTGTATATAATGAGGCTTTTGACATAAAAATATAACTATTTTATTTATTGTCATTTTATTAGAAGATTTTTCAAATATAAATATTTCATATGGATTATGATTCAAATACTTCTATGTGATATGGAAAACATTGACTTCAAAATCACTTTTAAATGATTACTTGTCACGACCCGTCCTTGGGGCCTGTGCCGTGACTACCCCAAACCCACCTTCCACAGGCCAGGGGCTAGCGACTAGCACCAAAAGCGTAAATCCCAATAACTTGGAAGGCATTGACTTTATTGAACATAAACAGAACCAACCAGAGTACAAGCAGAAGTAATACACTAATACAAAAGAAAGTGCTGAAAGTAAATGGGATAGAATACAAACCCAACTAAAATGTACAGCTGCAACTGAACGAATGTACAAAAGAGAAGACAAGCAGTTGGAAGAAAATAAGCATCTCTTGGGACGTCTACCTCAGATACTACCTGAAGGGAAGGTACAAATAACGCAGCACCTGGATCATCCACCACGGATCCAACCTGAAGGGTAGGTACAAATAGCCTCCTCAACGCTCTCTCCTGTCAACCTCCACCATTTATCAGCTCGTCGTGAAGTCCACCACTGGATATTGACTCGTCGTGAGGTCCACCTCCGGGTACTGTCCAATCCTCGAACACTCGGTCTCCGTCAGCACTGTCTGTCATCTGCATCCAACACAACGAGGTGCAGGCATAACCCGTGAAGGGGTGAGTATAACGATACTCACTAGGTAACTCAAGACCCTCAAGGTCCCCCTAAATCCAACAAGGATATCAACAAATAAGGACCAAAATAGATAACAATTACTTTGGTATAAGGCCATACATATACCTAAGTTATCAAGTAACCCATCTCAATAAAGAGATATTACATAGATATAAAATCAATAGATAACCAATACATAGGTATATGCCCATACATATACCTAAGATAACAAGTAACCCATCTCAATCATAAGGAATTCACCTAGGTCAATGACTCAGCTCAAACCGGGATTTTCATTAATGATACCGAAACAACAACTATAGGATAACTCCTCTTATTTCATGTATAGTAGCCCTGTCATGACTCTGAGGCGCTACTCAATATGTTTAGACTGCTGAGGTACTCCTCCGGTCAAGTACCGCGGGTCCGCACCCAAACACAGTAGTGCTCCCCGCCAGAGGTCTGCTACCCAAACACAATAGTGGTTCCCCTAATAGCCTACAGAGGTACTCCTCCTGTCGAGTATTGCAGGTCTGCTGCCAACTACCAGGCACTCCGTCCTCCTTGGGTCTGACGCCAAATAATGGGGGCTCCGTCCACTGGGCTAGTAAACTCACTCCAAGTCGAATCGGTCAAGCAGTCGTCAGGTCCACAGCTACTAGGTCTTCGCACTCCGTACGCTCATCTCCAAGAGGATCTGCTCCACGAGCTACTGGTTGATACTCCAAGTATCACAAAGTTCCACAAAGAAGTATCACAAATGACTGCATCGTCACATGAGTCTCAACTCAATAGACGGCGCATCAATCGAACGCCCGGTCTATGAGTTATTAGCATTTTCATCCCGGGGGCCCGGTTGGTTTCGTGTACGAACCAACCTGACTGTATCTCAACTGAACCCCAAACTCTCATAGGGTATACTCAAAGGGACCATTTCTCAACGAGATTACCAAATCCACTGAAGGTTCATCAAACGGACGTCCAGTCTAAAAGTTATTGTCTTTTCCGTTTCAGGGGCCTGGTTGGATTTTGGGTACAATCCAACCCTTCCATACTCCAACTGCGTGTAAAACACAAGTTAAGTGTACCAAAAGATACGTCTCATCAAAAGGAATCCAACAAAGTCGACGACACATCAATCAGAATTTTGGCGCTCAAGTTAAAATCTTTTCCGCTTTGAGGGCCCGGTTGGTTTCGGGTTCGAACAAACCCGACCGTACTTCAAATGACACCGGTTAACCAAACTGGTCACACCATTGCGATCCAAATGAAAAAACACACGAGATAGGCTACACATTGGTCCAAAACGGATAACCGGTGAAAGAGTTTCATTTCACCGCAACACACGCGAACCAGGCCTCGTCCACAGCTCTTCCTCGACTTAAAAAATCCAAAATTGGTCTTGAAACATCCGTCTTAATTCCGGGGTCACAACGACGCAGATGGTTCATCATTCCAACACCGTATGAGAGAGATATGACCGATACAAGATCCCGTACTAATAATAATAATAATAATCGGTGTTTCATGGACCAGAGCCACGAACTAGAATTTAGTATCCAACATTAGACTTGAATTGACCGTATTAATTACAGGATTATATCGCCACTGGCCAAAAGCCAATCAGACGTCGCACGCATGAGTTATGGCTGGTCAAAGATTTAATAATAATATTAAATCTATTATTTTTCGAGTGCTTCAGGTACTCGATCCAAAAACCTGAAAAAGAGGTCCAATATTGGACTCATAAATTCTGTCTCGAAATCAGGTTCACACTGCCACCGACGGTTCATGAAACTGAGATCGCACGAAGAAGTTACAGACTAAAAAGTTTTTTATCATGAAAATTAATAATACCAATAATATATTATTAAGTTTAATTGATTTATTTCAAATACCCCAGGTCACACACCACCCTTCATCACGCATGGCTAGCACGCCCTCCCCCTTGATTCCTTCTCTCCTTTTTTATTCATTTAATTGTATCATTTATTTTATATCATCATTAACAAATTTTTTTTCTCTCTGTAATATAATTCCTCATTCACCATCTTGTTCTCCCAAATAGCGCCCCAATCACCCGACCTCCTCCCACACGGCCAGAACCACCGCCACCTTCGGCTGCCCGCCCAGCTGCACCACCAGATCCTTCCGCACTCCATTCCGACTTCGATCTAACTCGGAAAAAAGATACGAATGCATATCCTTGATCCCCGATTCAAGATCTTCATGTCCGTATGTAACGCTCAGGGAAACATTGAGTTTCCAACGTGCTTAATTATTTGGGGACGAATAACACATGAAGAATGCATGGACAATGAATAAGGAAAGATCATGGCCAAAGTGCAGATCGATAACCATGTTAGTTTGGACATTGTTTTTGAGAATCAAGAACACATGGATTTGGAAATTCAATATTTATCATGCATTACGAATTTCAAATTCAAGATAAACCAGACGAAAATTAATTCAATCAATTATTTATCATTTCGCGAATTATTTTATTTAATTCCCGTTCATCAAGAAAATTTTAAACCAAGGTAAGGATCCCACAAAGATATATCCTGCAAATAAACACTCAAGCTCTGGGGTATAAACCACATAAATGAGAAATATACAATATTCCCCTACCTCGAGTCGTTCGTCACTCATTAACGATATCGCGAAAGGGAGTGGATGTCAGTTCATTGATTTCATCGCAAGGTAAGAGGTGAAGGTGACGATGGTCATTGGCCTTCGTCGTTTCCTCAAAGGCCTTCGATCTGGCTCAAGTTTCGTTCGTTGGAGATCAGATGGATGGGGAACCATTCTTCGTCTAGGGAGGGAGTCATTCTTCGTGGATGGAGGTAACTCTCCTCTAATTCTCAACACAACAATCAAATCCAAAATAAAATAAGCTTCCCCATATTTTATTTTACTTTTCCATGCCTTCAAATTTACAAAATCTGAACACTTAAATCAATTAATTGATTAAATGTGTGTTGGAATTATTAAAGTGGGAGAGGAGGAGTCACCTAATTAAATACATGGGGTTTAATGGGTGGTTTAAGGGAGATAGAAGGATGGTGCTCATGTGGGCCCCACCTCTCATTTATCCATGCATGGGTACTTAGGTTCCACCCTTAACTCCCCTTTTTAGATTAAAACTACCATAGATTTAATTAAAATTGTACAACAATTTTATTTAATTATTTAATTAAAACATAATAAATAACTTCTTCCCTCCCACAGAAATGTGTCAAAGGTACAGGTTCCCTTAATCAAATACTGGCATTGCGAGTTCATCAGGGCCCTCATATTTCAATTCCAAGCACCGATTCAAAAGATAGAAAATCCCGCTCTTTCCTTTACTGAACGTACCCAAGCTGAACTTCAGAAATTGATTCCGGGCACACTGGGCCTCAGAATCAGGTGCCGTTAGAGACTACGCACTTGTAAAATTCTAAAGAAATTATGAAAACAAATTCCTTAATATTTCCGTGTATTTACATTACTCCCACCTCAGAGCGTTGTGTCCCCATAAAGCTTCAACACACTTCAGGGAAAACAAAAGTGGTACTGAGCACACATCTGAGCCTCCCGCTCCCATTTTCCCTCCTGGAGGTTCCTCTGCTGTTAGTGAAAGGGAACCTAAGGAATCTACTGTCCAAGTAGGACCCGCTCATTTCGATCCTCGATCTCCCCTAGAACCTCCGTGAATGTCGTCTTGTCATCGATATCCAGCTCCCTCTGGTCGATGATGTGTGAAGGTTAATGCATGTATCTCCTCAACTGAGATACGTGGATGACATCGTGCACCCGGTGCAACTGAGGTGGAAAGGTCAAGCGGTAAACCACCTCACCTACCCTATTGAGGACCTAGAATGGTCTGTTGAACCTCGGTGATAACTTTCCACATCAGCCACAAAACCGTATCCCTTGTCGAGGTGCGACCTGTAAGAAAACGTGGTCGCCGTCCTCAAACTCCTGCGCCCTCCATTTACTGTTTGGAACTGAAAACTAAAAACTCATGCTGCCATGAGAGTAAGGCTGGACAACTCAAGAGTGATAGGCCTCACCCTCCTATACATGAGTTTATCTTGTGCTACCTGGGTTTCCCTTTTCTCCGACCATGGGAAAAACTTATCCCAACATTGTAGATAGACCACAATATTTTTTCCTAATACAGTCAATATGTGTGAAAACTGTGGTTTCCCAGTCCATACCCAAACTAACGTCGTAAGGCCTCGATGATGCCACCAAGAGGATCCAACCGAAAATCTCACCTCAAGGGTCAGATCACACTGTCGGCATAAGCGTGATTATCGAGTATCCACCAATGTGTATCTCTAGACGTGAGGGTTAATTCAATGGCTTAACCAGAAACTCTAGGTCTATGAAAAGATTAGTGGAAGGAAGGGAAGATTGGTATCAATGTTTGTTGTTACGGAAGCTAGTAGTAGACACAGTCTGTACTTAGAATCATTCCAAGAGACCTTGGGTCACACTCCTTGACCATATGCAGCTACTCTCTTCCCCTACCCTCTTGCTCCCTGAGCCTGGCAGGGACTAAAAAGGCGGGTGATTGTGACATGTCGAAATGTACACCACCACATGCTGCTCTCCTAGCTCTTCTTCCATGTCTACTGCTCTGTAGATTCATCTGTCCTTAACACTTCTTCTTCATAAAAACATTTTACACGCCCAAGTCTCTATGACTGGCCCCAGTTTCTTGTTTCTTACTGCATACATTCATTAGAAGTATTCGTTAAGCCAAAGAACATTCAACCACAATGGTTCCCTCTAGCACCCAAGCATAAGTAGGAATGCATAGAGGAAGAAGTGTTGGCTCAGATTTCTTTTAAACACACCTTTCTCAGAAGTCCAAGCCCTAAAGCACTGATCACATCGTATTCATAGAGTACCAAGATTGGTCGGTATGCCCCGATGAATACTCAGCTACTAATATGTCATCCTGCCGAAGTTGTATAAGCTCGATAAAACTCTCATCCACCTCCTCAAGCCAGTCCTCAGCCGCCTGTGAGTTGGGCTCGCCATGGAACCTAAACAGTATATAAAACTGAAATACATTTAAGGCACTAAACCTACATGTGTCATCTACTGGTACTGCCGGTTGTAACTGCTGACCAACAGGTAGTGATATAGCTGGAACACCACCTGAAGGTACTATCTTAGGCATCGGTCCACATACTAAAGCCTCATCACGAAGCGGACCAACCTCATGGTCACTCACTTGGAAACACTAGTAGATAAGGTCACCATCTACTCTACTAGTATCTAACTAGGTGTAGAACTCTAGCAATCACCTCCATCTAGTCCACTACTGCCTGGGAATCTGTCTCTCCTCATAACCTCGGAGGCCTCTACTGCTAGAACTCGTGCAACACGCTCTGTCAACGTGCACCGTCAACTAGTGTGGCTAGTGGAATCTGCTTCCTAACGAGTGGTGGTGCTGCTGGACACCACCCGAAGGTGCCAACATAGAAAGAGGGCTCTCAACCGAAGTCTCATCGCTTGGTGGGCCATCAACGAGTACTCTCTCGAAACTGCAACTGACTGTCTGCGTGGAGAAATCCTGAATAGATGTGACACGATCAAACAATTTATACATGGTGCGGTGACCTAGTTTGAGATGGCTTTAAAACTTTTGGAAACACAAATACAATCTGTGTTTTTGTGCACAAAGTCGAAAATCAGTAGTCAGGGTCCTGGTGTATGGATACGTCATCCACCACAGCAACACTGGACTCCCTGAACTAAAGACCACACTCGTTATTCTTATCACTATTGCTGCACAGAAAAGAATTATCAGAGTCCTGGGTTCTGCAGTAGAACTGACTCCTCTGATACCATTTTGTCACGACCCATCCTCGGGGCCCGTTCCGTGATTACCCCAAGCCCACCTTCCATAAGCCAGGGGATAACAACTAGCACGAAAGGCATAAATCCGGATAACTGGGAAGGCATTGCATTTATAGAACATAAACACAACCAACCAGAATACTAGAGGAAGTAATACACTAAGTACAAAAGAAAGTGCTGAATGTAAATGGGCCAGAATACAATTCCAACTGAAAATTACAGCTAAAACCAAACAAAAGTAAAACATAATATACAAGCAGCTAGAAGAAAAGAAGCATCTCCAGGGTCATCCACCTCAGATACTACCTGAAGGGTAGGTACAGATAGCGCAACTCCTGGATCGTCCACCACAGATTATACCTGAAGAGTAGGTACAGATAGCCTCCTCAACACTCTCACCCTTCAACATTCACCATGTACCATCTCGTCGTGAAGTCCACCTCCAGATAATGACTCGTCATGAGGTCCACCACCGGGTACTGTCGAGTCCTCGAACACTCGACCTCCGTAAGCGATGTTTGTCGTCTGCATCCAAAACAATGAGGTCCGGGCATAGCCTGTGCTGGGGTCAGTATAATGATACTAAGTACGGACACCGAGACACTTATGGTATCCTTAAATACAACAAGGATATCCACAAATAAGGACCTCAATAGATAACCCTTACTTAGGTATAAGCGCATACATATACCTAAGTTATCAAGTAACCCATCTCAATCATGAGGTATTACATAGATATGAAATCAACAGAAAACCACTACTTAGGTATATGCCCATACATATACCTAAGTTAAAAAGAAACCCATATCAATCATGAGGAATTCACAAAGGTCAATCACTCAGCTCAAACCATGATTTTCCCTAATGATACCGAAACCAAAACTACTGGAGGACTACTCCTCTATCTAGTACAGTTTCCCTATCATGACTCTGAGGCGCTACTCACAAACATTAGAATGATGAGGTACTCTTCCTGTTGAGTACCGCAGGTCTGCACCCAAACACAGTAGTGCTCTCCGCCAGGGGTCTTCCACCCAAACACAGTAGCGGTTACCCTAATAGCCTACATAGGTACTCCTCCTGTCGAGTACCATGGGTCTGCTGCCAACTACCAGACGCTCCGTCTGCCATGGGTCTTCCGCCTAATACCGGGCACTTCATCCATTGGGCAAGTTGAGTCACTCCAAGTCAAACTGTTCATGCAGTCGTCAGGTCCATAGCTACAAGGTCTCCTCACACCGTACGCTCGTCTCCAGAAGGATCTTCTCCACAAGCTACTGGTTGATACTACAAGTATCACAAAGTCCCACAAAGAAGTATCACAATGTACCGCCTCGTCACAGGAGTCTCAACACAATAGATGGTGCGTCAATCGGACGCCCGGTTTGTAAGTTATTATACTTTTCATCACGGGGCCCGGTTGGTTTCATGTACGAACGAACCTGACCATATCTCAACTTATCCACGAACTCTCATAGGGTATAATCTAAGTCACCGTTTTTCAACGAGATTACCAAATCCACTAATGTTTCATCAAACAGATATCCGGTCTGAATGTTATTGGCTTTTCCGTTCCATGGGTCCGATTGGATTTCGGGTACAATCCAACCCGACCATACTCTAACTGCATCCAAAACACAGGTGAAGTGTACAAAAATATTATTCTCATCAAAAAGAATCTAACAAAGTCGACGACACGTCAATCGGACATCCGGATCTCAAGTTATAAGCATTTGGGCTTTGAGGGCCCTGTTGGTTTCGGTTTCAAACCAACCCAGTCGTACTTCAAATGAAAATGGTTAACCAAACCTATCACACCATTGCGATCTATATGAAAAAACACACGTGATGGACTACCCATTGGTCCTAAATAGATAGCCAGCAAAAAATTTTCATTTCACCACAACACGCGTGAACTGGGCCTCATGGGGCCCACGCCTCGACCTCAACCTAAAAATACAAAATTGTTCTTGAAACATCCATCTTACTTCCAGGGTAGCAACGTCGCAGATGGTTCATCATTCCGACACCGTATGAGAGAGATATGACCGATACAAGATCCGGTAATAATAATATTATTATTATAATTCGCTGTTTTGTGGACCTTAGCCACGAACTAGAATTTAGTATCCAACATTAGACTTGAATCGACCATATTAATGACAGGATTACATCTCCACTGATGGCAAGCCAATCGGACGTCACACGAATGAGTTATGGCCGGTCGATGATTTAATAATAATATTAAATCAATTATTTTTTTAAGCGCTTCGGGTAACCGATCCAAAAACCTGAAAAAGACATCCAATATTGGACTCATAAATTCCTTCTCGAAGTCAAGGTCATGCTGTAGCTGATGGTTTGTGAAACTGAGATTTCACGAATAAGTTAAAGAAAAAAATATGTTTCATCATCAAAATTAATAATAGCATTAATATATTTTTAATTTTAATTGATTTCTTTCAAATACCCCATGTCACGCACCACCCTTCTTCACGCATGGCCAGCATGCCCTCCCCCATTGATTACTTCTCTCCTTTTTTATTCATTTAAGGGCATATTTTATTTTATATCATCATTAACATATTTGTCTTCTCTCTCCAATCTAATTTTTCATTCACTATCTGGTTCTCCCAAATAGCGCCCCAATCACCCGGCCTCCTCCCACACAGCCAAAACCACCACAACCTTCGGCTGCCAGCCCAACTGCACCAACAGATCCTTCCTCACTCCATTCTGAATTCGATTTAACTCGGAAAATAGATACGAATTCATATCCTTTATCCTTGGGTCAAGATCTTCACGTCCGTATGTCGAGCTCAGGGATACAATGAGTTTCCAGCGCACTTAATTATTTGGGGAAGAATAAAATGTGAAGAATGCGCAGACAATGAATAAGGAAAGATCATGGTCAAAGTGAGGATTGATAGCCATTTTAGTTTGGCCATCGTTTTTGGGAATCAAGAACACGAGGAATTGGAAATTCAATATTTATCATTCTTCAAGAATTTCAAATTAAACATAAACAAGAAGAAAATTAATTCAATCAATTGTTTAACAATCCGCGAATTAATTTATTTAATTCGCGTTTATCATGAAAAATTTAAAATGATATAAGGACCCCATAAAGATATATCCTACAAATAAACACTCAAGCTCGAGGGTATAAACCACATAAATTAAAAATATACAATATTCCCCTACCCCGAGTCATTCATCGCTCGTTGATGATATCTCGAAAGGGAGTGGACGTCCGATCATTTACATCATCTCAAGGTAAGAGGTGAAGGTGACGATGGTCATTGGCGTTCGTCGTTTCCTTAAATGCCTTCGATCTGGCTCGAGCGTCGTTCGTTGGAGATCCGACGGATGGCGAACGGTTATTCGTCTAGGGTGGGAGTCATTATTCATGGATGAATGGAACTCACCTCTAATTCTCAATACCACAAGCTAACCCAAAATAAAATAAGCTTCCCCTTATTTTATTTTACCTTTCCATGCATTCAAATCTACAAAATTTGAACACTTAAATCAATTAATTGATTAAATGTGTGTTGGCATTATTAGTGTTGGAGAGGAGGAGTCACCCAATTAAATACAAGGGGTTTAATGGGGGGTTAAAGGGAGATAAAGGGTTGGGGCTCGTGTTGTCCCCACCTATCATTTATCCAAGCATGGGTAGTTATGTTCCACCCTTAACTCCACATTGTAGATTAAAACTACCATAGATGTAAATAAAATTTTACAACAATTTTATTTAATTCTTTAATTAAACCCCAATAAATAACTTCTTACCCCGTACAAATGTGTCAACGGAAATGGTTACCTTAAGCAGTTACTGGCGTTGCGAGTTCATCGGTGCCCTCAAATTTCAATTCCAAACATCGGTTCAAAAGATAGAATATCTCGCTCATTTGTTTACTGAACGCACACGAGATGAACTTCAGAAATTGATTCCGGGCACACCGAGGCTCAGAATTAGGTGCCGTCAAAAACTGCACACTCATAAAACTATAATGAAATTATGGAAAAAAAATTCCTTGAAATTTATGGGTCTTTACATTACTGAGTTAATATAAAATTATTTTCAATAATGTGAATAGTTTTGATATTATTTTATATAAATATTTATATAAATTTAATAATATTATTAAAATGGAAGTACATTTATATTATTAATTTCATATAATGAGTTTCCGAAATGAATATTTCTGTGTTTTATGTCTAGAATGTTTGACTATCATTACAAATGGAGAAAATAGTTCTTGTTAATTTAGATGATAAAAAATAATCTATTTCTATTACCATTATTTTATATTTTTCTTCCTCTAAAAGAAATCATGTTTTTTAAAAAAAAATAAACCTATATTTTCTTTTTATAGACAATTTTTAATTGAAAATGGGTTTTGAAAATGTATTTGAATATTTCTGTAACCAGAAATATTTTCTTATGAGTGAAATGAAATTTTATGAGTGAAATGTTTGAAATTGAAATCATATATTTGTTATTATTAAATAATGTTACCTAGAAATTTTATTGTTGTTACCATTATAATCCGATGAAGAGTGGTTTGATTATAAACCAATTATTGGAGGGTTAATGATAATCTAACGTCATTTCGGTATGTGATATCCCTCTAATGTATTGGCTTTGGAAGATGACTGTATGGTTATTCCATTGTTAGGCATGGAATTTATCTAATTCAATAATATGGATTTTAAATTTATTATAATGAATGTTTCAATGATTTACCAGGATTAATTTATGTGTTATATATGGTGTTTATGGGATTCATTATTGTCATTTCATTAAATAAATTGTATACATTGATATGATTTAAAAGTAGAATGAATTTACTTCATAGTAAGTGAGAAATGTATTGCTTTTTATATAATTTTCATGTTTTTCATGCATTTACATGACTAATAGTTAACATTATTATATGTATTCATTACGATGATTTTAGTGTGCATCCAAAATTTTAAAATATTTTCATTGGACGAAAGGATAGGTTTTTGAATGGATGGAGTCAAGTTTAAATTTGAGATGTCTTTCATGAATGAAAAAAATTCATTATTTTAAAATGATAAAATTATTGTAAAAATGATTCTAATTGAAATATAAACTTTGTAATTTAATGTATTTTATGTATAATCTATTGCATAATTCTTAAAAATCTCTAAAACATAATTGATCCTTATAGTTAAGAAATGTAAATTACTTCCTAAAACATAGAACTATACAATTTTTTTATTTCTTACATATATTTGGTATCAAAACAGAAGTTTATATATCAATAAATTTTAGTTTCAAAATAGTATAATTATCATAAAATAATTTACATTATGTATAATTTAAATTGATATATTATGTAAATGTTACAATGTTCCTTCATCTATGGTATATTTATTTTGAATAGTTTCCCATAAATGAAACACTGAATTTATATTCGAAAGTCATTTAGAGGAAAATAACATTCTGAAAAAACATTCAACGACGTTTGGAATTGGAAAAAGTTAGTTTGTTCTGAGGATGGGTAAGTTGATAGAATCTATAGATGATTATGGGTTTCATGAAAGAAAGAATCAAAATCCACCATATAAGAACATGATGATAGAGGAACATTTTTTTAGACAACACACCTGTTATTCATAGAATCATATGACAAAGTTATAGATAAATATTGGAATAAATTCATATAAAGGATAATCCATGTCAGGGGTTGAATGGGTCCCCAAAAGTAGCTATTTCTATTTTTCAATTTCATGGTGTTGTCGCCCCGTGGTGGTCAACTATTAATTAAATAAATTAATCTGAATAGATTTAGGTCTTGCAATGGGATGAATTAAAGAATATATTCAGTTATAAATAGCTTCTTAAGGATGCTCATATTATTTTGAAAAAAATCCTTGGATTTTAGATGATAAATATTTTTTTGATTTGATGAATATATAAAAGCTGGGTTTTTATAAAATCTTTGGTCCTAAGAAAATAGAAATTTTTTTCTAATTTAAAGTAAATGGTAAGGATTTTTTCAAATAATTTTGTTGTAAGAAACAAAATATCCCATATTTTATGATGTGTAGTAAAATGAATCATATATAATATTGTTGAAAATCTTTGAATTCCATTTGATGTTGTATGATAGGTAATATATATTTTTATTGACAGGTAGATGATCCAAAAAGAAATGAAATCCAATAGTAGGATTGTATTTTTCTATTATTAAGGGATTGGGCCAATATTTGTATAATGTCGATTACCCATGGATAAAACTATTTAAATAAATTAAAAAGGTTATGTAAATATATTTTTATAATACTTTCATTGTTGTTTGGCCATCAGATAAAGTGGTGACAGGTATGTTGATAGTTTATTATAATTATGTCAATACTCTATTTGACCATGGATTTTTTCAGCCATCATTTCAATGAAATTTAATGGTAAATTGGTAAAATTTCCACATAAATGTTCTATAGATTTTTTTTATAAAAACTCGAGATGGATGTTTAAAAAAATAAAGATTTATCATAGCCATCATGTTGTCAATAGTGTGATGTTATTTCATAAAAAACATACTGAAATGGGAAGAATGAAGTTTGACATTATTTTCTATATGGATTATCCTTCAATTTATCCTGAGGAAATCAATTTCAAAGATAATAATGATTAATTAAACGATTTCATATCATTTTTGAAATTTATAGAAGCACATAAACTGATTAATGGGGGTAATGATAGATATATAAATAAATTTTTTTGAAAACAATTTAGTAGATATGATTATTCTCATCACATTAGTGATTAAATTTATTTATTATTATTTCAAATAAATTACCTATTGTTATTCATGATCATTATGATGAATTTAATATTTATTGGATGAATGATACAATGTGAACTTCAAAACCCCCAAATCACATGGATTAAGTATATCTTGTGGAATTGAAAAAACAATGAAACAATTTCATGAGAATTATTTCACTCAACATTTCACTTCACAATGTGAAGCTCATATTTTCTTTATAAAAACTAAATATGTTTTCATGAGAAGTTTCATTAATTTTTGATCCCTGAATAAAATAACTATTAAAAATAATAATTTTTTTCCTCATATCAATAATTTATTTTATCTGCACTGGGTAGTTAATTATTTTTTAAAGATTGAAATGAGACTTATGTACCATCATGTAATGGTGATAGTGGATGAAATTCTAATGATAACTTTTTGGATGAGATTTTTTAATTATGAGTTTTAATTTTTTTTTTGTTGTCTAATTAACCTGTTATATTTATTAATAATAAGAATATAGTATTCCATCACATTATGGATCCGTTTTTGGAAGTGTTTATCGATGATATTTGGTAATATTGAAAAATTCAATTGGAACAATAAAGGATCTAATTATAGTATTTAAAACCATAAAATAAATGATATTATATATTGTGTTTAATAATATTTATTTTTGTCGAAAATAATTTCATTCCATTAACATATTGTTTCTAAATATTGGACAATTGATGACCCTAAAAATATTTGTTGAATACTCAAAAAGACATAACAATGTTATAGAGATTCTAATTTTTCATACATTATCATGTTATTGCAGACCACTTGTTGATTTTTTTTACTTTTGTATCCCACAAAATATGTTAACACAAAAGGGACATAGGTCCATTTGGTAAGATGAATGTGATAATTGTTTTTAGGAGATAATAATTGGATATTAAATTTATCTTATTTTAGAACATCCTTCTAGAAATGATGATATTATTATCTATAATGATAATTCATTAAATTTACTCAGAGTTTTCCTAATGAAAAATTTAATGTTCGTCACTTACGATTGATA
Source organism: Viscum album (assembly GCA_963277665.1). NCBI lineage: Eukaryota > Viridiplantae > Streptophyta > Magnoliopsida > Santalales > Viscaceae > Viscum > Viscum album. The sequence continues at coordinate 141,307,921 of OY728133.1, read as the reverse complement.
TCTATTCAAAAATGATTTTTCAAATTATCCTAAAAATTATTTTAAATTAAAATCAATTTTTTGAATTAAAAAAATTGAGGAATCATTTGAATGGAGTGAAATTTGAAATCCAAACTGATCATAAAAATATGATGTATATATTCACTCAGATTGATTTTAACAAGAGACAGAAATAATTGATATATCTAATAATGTATTATGATTGCATGATTCACTATTATCTTGGATAATTAAACACGGTGTTTGATAATATGAGTCAAAAAATATATTTCCACCATTAACATATTAAATATAGAACATAAAATTATGGTTAATTTTTTGATAAATTATGTTCTATAGTATGTGTTTGTATGTAAATCCTTTATTTTTTTTGTGTTCAGTGCCGTCGTCTTTTTCAAAAGTAACTAAGAAGGATCTCAAGAAGGATAATTCCATTATTGAAAAGGAATAATCTATTTACAATGGAAAGATTCCTGGTTTTAATGTTGATTGAGATGGTTTTTATGATTTTTAAATAGATAATGTGTGAGTTTTGATTCCCAGTTGAAGAAATTTATTTTTACTAAAGATAAAAGTTCCCTATTTTTACGTCATCTGAGTAAACACAAATATGTATAGAATGATTCAGTAGTATTGATAGTGGGATGGAATGAAAATAAATATTGATCACAATACCATGTATTGTTTTAAATATCTTCTTGTTAATGATGAATAAAATCTATTGAAGTAAACTATTCGACCATTACCAGAGATGGATTAGAAATGAGAGAACATATCAATAGATTTCATTGTGGTTTTCCAGGGACATGATTAGGTAAGAATTCAACTTGTAATATTGTTGATCGATTAACTAAATATTAACATTTCCTTTTAACAAGAGATATAATGACTTTATATTGAAATTAATGAATATATGTAAAATAGATTGTTAGGATATATAGTGTGCCTATCTCCATTGCATGTAACCATGCTCATAGGTTTACATCTTGCTTATGAAAATGACCATAAAAGATAGTGGGTGATTAATTTAATTTCAGTACACCTTTTACCATTGATTTCATATTTATTATAAGGATTTGATTCAGATCATTGATGATATAAACTTTTTTTACTAAATGGATTATGTAAGAACATGGATCATCATTTCAATCATGGATCATTATTTAGGGATATTTTTTAGGAAAAGGATGGTTTGGTAGCTTTTTATATACACGTCATGTTCTTCTAAGTACATTCCATGTTCCCAATTGTCAGGAATAATTGATTACGAGACTTGTACTGTTGAGTACATGGTTATGTAGGAGAATTGGTAGATCACCTAAAGTGCTGTCAAGTTTAGGCTATTAGATGGTGTAGACATTAATTGAACATGTTGTGTACATTTCTTTTTATTTATTTAATCAGTATGGGGATGTGGTTCATTTATAAAATTCTCTTCTTTATCATGTGTCTCATACAATAGAGAAATGTATGACCGAAGATCTTAAATCTCCTTCCAATACCTTGTTCGAGCTCCGATGGAGATGATGCCTATTGTGTTGGATTCCCACAAGTGAGTTCTCTCTTCCCATATAGCCAATATTCCAGATTATTCTCTCCTTTGAGTTATTGATGGTTGATTGAATTATCCTATACATAGATCAATGTTATTCTAGGTAGATTCAAGTGACAACATTCAAGAGTACTCATTTGACGACATAGAGGTAGACTATTAGTGTATTTTATTAATTTTTTTTGGGTTATGTATGCTTAATGCGATGAATAACATTGTTTACAATATTGTGTATTATGGATTGTAACCCTTTTAAATTCTTGTTATGGTTTTTTTGGAATGAGAAAGGGTTATTTCATATGTTTAAGGTTTGATAACTTGATTATGGGTTTGTTTCACAAGATTGGTTGGTTATGGCCATTTGGTATGTAATTTCATGTTAGGCTTGATTTGTTTCCATGCCACGTGTTGTTATAATGAAGTTACTGTTGATTTTCGATGAATGTGTTTTTCATTATGAATGCTGAACAAGGAGAATTGACTATGAGAGATTCATGATGTAGGGTAATTTATTTTTGATTATTTGTTATATTGACCGATAGGTGTTGAATTGGAGATATAGTGGGTGTTCATTGTCCATAGGGTTTACCCTATTACCTATACAAAGATGGTCGTTATTTAATGAATGTTAGACCATATGGAATTTGTAGTGAGACCTTCCAGTGGTCATTATATTTAACTTTTTCTATGCGGACCAAGGGGGTATTTACCATGAGATCTACTCATGTCGTCATTTGTAAATAATTAGTGCCATGTGGGACCAAAGAGGTTATACTGTGTGAGATTTACAAAGTGAACATTATTTGTTTATTGATTTTATGATATGTTAATCCAGAGGTTGTAGACTGTGAGATCATTCCCATATGGTTGCTTTTTAATTATTAAATAATTAGGATGAGGTTTTCATGATAAAGCCCAAGCATGAACTCAGTTTTACTTGATTGTTTAGATAGTATTTTTGAGATAGGTGTTTTTAATTGTTATATTAGGGGATACTGATCTTAGACTAGAACATGTGGTTACATAGATCAATGGTTTTAATAATTTATAATTGTAATTCAATGTAATAGAAAAATGTAAGATTGTTTACTTTTGAATAAATTCTAGTTTATATCATTATTTCTGCATATTACCAGATATATATTTTCACTTAATGTTAGGCATAGATATTTTAGTTGTTTCCTAGTATGATTTTTCACACAACAAATTTGGGTGATGTTTTTGGACCCAATCCTATATGGTTACATATACAAATAATGTAAAGCACCATTCTTCATTAGGTAAATTATTGTTTTTAGAGCTAGAGAGTAGGGGCCTAGCTGAGGCTTGAGATGCTATTAATGTTTAATTTTTTTTTTAATTTTGGTTCAATATTTTATGTCCATAATTTGGTGTTCTCTGTATTTTTCCTAGTTACTAGTGAAATAAATCATTTATTTATTTAACTGTTTCAATTTTTTTCTATCAATATTTCAGGGTTTACTTCTATTGTAGGCTATTGCTGCTTCTACTAATGTATACTGTTTGTTTTAATTGTTGTACACTACCAATGAGGGAACATATTTCCTCTATCACAACTAAGTTCCTTGCTTTAAGTCAATAACCTCTTTTATTGAGTGAAATGCTCTTGAGTCCATGTGACCAACCAGGTATGAGGAACCTTTTGATGGAACCCACAACTGGGACATTAAAAATTGGTAAATAAAGATATTTTCGTTCTTTTATTACTATTTTGAGTCTATAAACATTGATATAATGGAATGTGTAATTGGTAATTAGTTTTTTAATAGAGTTTCTAATCTATGTATTGGAAAAATCTATGCTAACTAAAATATTTCGATTTTCTAGTTTTTTCAATTGTTATAGTTGTTTTGATTTCAACATTGGATGATTCACTTGTATTCCATTGTTATTGTTGATATTACTATGGTTCTATTTCTATTAAATCACGATGATTTGGGGGTATGCCATATCATGCATCATATATACACTTGATAGAGATCACATGTCATGCATTCTTTTAATGACATATATGGTGCATTACAGATTTCATGTGGTTGTGATAGATGTTTTTCTAGATATTCATTCTATTATGATTAATTCCATAATATAATACTTTCTCATTGATGGTGTATTGATAATATTTAATGTTTTATTAAGATCGATGCCACACAATGATCCTTGAGGTGTTTTGGTTGCTCTAGGATCCATGTTTGGTGGATAATGATTAAAATTTAATGTAATTTTTTAAATCTTATGATCTCTAAAATAATATCATACTTTTATTCAATTGATATGTAAGATCTCAATAATTGGAATTTGTAATGCCATGGAAGAAATGATATGTTTTTAGGGGTTCCAGAGAAATTTAAGAGGCTTATTATACGAAAACCCAGACAACCGAGTGTGTGGTGTTATGAACACATTCCATGTGTTCTGCGGTTCTGGAAGAAACAACATTAATTATGTACATTATGTGTACTAGAATTACATGTCGTGTAGTACTAATCCTTGGGACTAAATGTGTGGGTAGAGACATTAGGTTGATTAATTTTTACCATAACACATCATGTCTTTCTTTAACTTGTCATGTGTTAAGGAACCATGTATCCTGCTCCATAACCAATAAATGGGATTTTGAAACATAGTTTTTAATTTTTTTTTATAAGTTGTGCATTTACTGTAGAGTGAACTGTGAATTCGTCCATGTGACATACGAAAATAGTGGATTGGAATTAAGTGGTACATGTCATGTCATTAATGAACACACCGTGTAGTTTTACCCAAGAGAGAACTGTGTGGCTTGAGACATATAGAAGTTCTCGGGAAGGGGGGATTCATTTAAAAGTTGTGTCTCAGAAATAACATGCCGTGTTTATGGGGGTTACATGACTAGGTTTTTCAGAGGTACACACCCTTGTATGGATTAACAGGAACATGTCATTTGGTTGTTATACATGATGTGTAACCCTGTTTAGTGAAACATGAATGATTTATTCTCTTTTACGTTTATTTAAATTCTATGTTTCCATCCGTGATAATTATAAAATGAGGTTTCTGCATGACATTATATAGCCATTACACCAATACATCCTCTGATTTTATGCCATTTACATGGCAATGATCAGACACCCGAATGGTAGATGAGGGACTACTCGCAGATCCTCCGGTCGTGCACGTTTTGGAACTAGGTTTTATTCTAGACACAAGTGCTGATGAATAGTTCGATGATGTCTTTTAGAGGGTGTTATAGACTTTTCAGGGATCAACGCATCTTACCTCATCTATGGAAGAGATGACTTGGGTCATCCAGTAGCAGCATCCTCCAACTATTTTCAGGGAGGGGGACCACATGATGTAGATTCATTGTTAGAGGCCATTATTGAAAATTATGTGAATTATGAGATGCCTCCAAATAGTATGGTGAATCCTAAAATGTACATGACACATGATTTTTCCATGATATGGTGGGATGTTATAAAATGGGAGGGGTTTCATAGGGATATGGTGTGGGAAGAGTTTCAAAGGACGTTCTATGTTTATTTATATCATGTGATGTTGAGGTCTGATCTAGCGTGAGAGTTCATTCATTTGGATATGGGATATCATTCAATTATTGATTACTCTTCTCGTTTTTCAGATCTTCACAACGTCGCACCTATTCAGGGAGGTGATGATTTATCCATGGCTAGGCGATTTTAGAATGGTGTCAGTTATGAAATACGATTGCAGGTGAATTTCATCAGGATGACTTTAGTGATGGATATAGTGAGCATTTCAATGATTAGAAAGAACAATAAAAGGGTGTTTAGAGCTGTGATCCAGGGTGGTTCCGCAACTAGGGTATGTACTCCTTATAAAGGTAATATTATGTGATGTAGGGAGAATTAGTGGAAATTTTTTCACCCAGCCAAATGGTATGCTACCAGTGTAGTAAGAGTTTGAATATAAAACAACATTGCCTAATTTACCTAGTTATTGTTGTCATGATGGACATATGGGTCACCTTCAACAATTCATTTGGTAGTTTCCACCAATAGTAACTACAAGGGGTTCTGTGATAACTCCATGTTTAGGATCATGACCAATAGTTTCTCATCAGTCAAGGAACTAGTGTTTTTTTGGACATTCATGTTGAGGAGGTGGTCGAGGCCATGGTATTCAGGCTACAAATATTCAGTGGATGAATGTTGGATCTGCTCAGGGTAGTCTTTCAGGGCCGTAGGGCCACACTATAGGTCATTATTATTCGTTGAAGAAGACCTATAATGTAAAGGATCCAAGAACCTCCATGGTTAGAGGTATGATTTTATTTTCCTATATTTCAGCTTCTCCTTTTTTGATGTAGTGGCCTCCTATATTTTTATATCTTTTTCCATTGTGGAAAGACATCAACTTAATATCTTTAATTACGAGGATATTATGATTATAGAAACTCTGTTGGGGCTTAGGACACCTAGTGTTCATTAGATCAAAGAGTTCTCTCTTGGGGTTGTTTGGTGTCACTTCTTATGGAACCCCTATGTGTTATAGATGATATGTTATAATTTAATTCTATGAATGGTCTGGTTGGTATCCTTTTATTCCTTCATTAACTGATATTGTGGTAGGGTGAGTTTCAAGTCACAAGAGGGTATTTTCTATACAATGGATACTGGGATGTCCATGGCAGTATAACTATATTCAAGAATCATGGGATGGGACAAATTAGATCCCAGATTCCTTGTTTATATCTGGATGACCAGGGGAATTCACATGTGGACTTCCCCAGTGGTGGATCATTTTAGGGATGAAATTCTAGATAATATTTCAGGTTTACATCATGACTGAGAGGTATAATTATCTATTGATATTTTACTAAGAGTGTCACTGGTGTCTATTCTTTATTATATCATGGCTACACCTATGTTACATGTTCTTAAGAAATATTTGGAGGAATTGCAAGCAATGGTCTTCATATGAACACATACTCTTCCCTGGGGTTCAGCTGTCTTATTGGAGATTAATACAGATGGTACCCTTAGACATTGTGTTAAATATCGGATGTTGAACTAGTTAACGGTCATGAACAAATATCCCTTACCAAGGATTGATGATCTATTTGATCCTCTTCATAGAGACCGGGTTTCTTAAAGATTGAATTGAGATCCGGTTATCATCAATTGCACATTAGACAGTCAGATATTACTTTTGCATCCATTCAGAGATGATATGATCTATTCAATTATGTGGATATTTCATTTGGTCGCATGAATTCACCGAGAGTTTTGAAGGAACTGATCAACTGTGTGTTCAATACTTACTTGGATTATTTTGTGATGATATTTGTCGATTATATCTTGGTGTACTCTCATATTGAACATGACCATGAAAACCATCATGTGATAGTTTTTAGTACATTAACAGAGCAACTGATATATTCAAAGATCTCAAATTGACACTTTTGAATGGAACTGATTCACTTCAGAGGTCATGTTGTCTCATGGACCAGGGTATCTGTAGAACCGGAGAATGTGAGAGTAGTAGTTTATTTCAAGAAACCAAAGAACATCCTTGAGTTACGGTGTATTTGAGGGATTTTTGGTTACTACATGCACTTTATAAAGCACATTAAACTCTTAATAGTTCCACACACTTTCTTGACATTGAAGGGTTCGGAGTACATGGGGTAAAATTCCTACGATTCAACATTTTATGTGATGAATGTGAGATTGACATCAGTACTGATACTGATTTTTCCAGAGCCGAGCAAGGGATACCCTTTTTACTTTGAGGAATTAGTTATTAGACTAGAAGCAGTACTTATGCATGGGGAATGAGTTGTGGGATATGGTTCCTGGTAGTTGAGGCCACACGAAAGGAATTACCTAATGCATGATCATGAGTTTTTCTATAGATTTGAATTCATTATTCAATTGGAGACATTATTTTTTTGGAGACAATTTTATGGAATACACTACGAACAAAATCACATGTATATCATTACTCATAATTATCTAAATTTGAGACAACAAAGTTGGGTTGGGTTCATTCATACTTTTGAAATTGTGATTTCCAACATGCCAAGGAAATGCAATGTAGTGGCTGATTCATTATACAGGATGAATAAAATTTAGGTAGTTATTGATACCAGCAGTGAGTGGAGGTATATGGATCTATTACATAAGACACATTTGGAGATGCATGATTGGAAGGGGTAGACATTTCTTTCTTATATAGCTGTTACATATACTCTACAGGATCATGTGAGAATTTGGAAGCAATCAGATTTCGAAGTCCTTGTCCTATGATAATGTGTGACCTAAGAGGACCCTACTCATGGGTGGAACACATGAGACAATTACAACATATATATTCATCGATGATTAATGGTTTCTATAGACATATGTGACAAGATAATTTTGGTTTTCCCTCCTCAGTTTGGGATGTTCATCATGGTGTCACCAATTTGTATAGAGATTTACACCGTCATTATTGGTAGTTAGGTATGAAGATAGATGGTGCTGGGTTTTTATAAGATATTCATCCTGTCAGCATGTAAAGGTGGAGGATCAGCGATCATCATGGATTTTATAACAGTTACTGATTCACAATTGGATGTGGAATGATGTCTCAATAGATTTCATGAATAGTTTACTGAGGTAACCATAATGGAATGATGCAGTTTGGTTTGTTTTTGACTGACATGTGACAGATTCAAATTTCATGTTGGTAAAGGAAATCATCAGGGTTGATGAGTTTAGAAGGTTTTAAATCTGTGAGACTATGTATTTTCATAGTGCTAGGAAATCTATAATTTTATAAAGGGATGGGTTATAATTATTGTTCCTAGTAGGGAAAACTGATGGATTTGGGTACATTGTTAATTATGAATATAACGTACCATCCCTAGATATTTGGCCAGTCCGAGAACACAATTATGGGTTTTCATGACATGATTTGAGAATGCATCCAATATTTTAGGGGGTTTTGAGTGAGACACTTACCCCTAGTGGAGTTTGAATACAATAGCAGTTTTCCAGACACTATTAAGAATGAACCTTATGAAGAATCATACGGTAGGACATACTGATCACCCCAATGATGAATTCATGTAAAATAGAGAGCAATATTGGGACCTCATCTTATCCTCGAGACCATTGAGATGGTAGATTTTATTCAGAAGAGGATGGGTATTACATAGTCTCAAAAAATCATATGCTGATCGACGGAGATGACCTATGGAGTTCATGGTTGGATATCAGGTTTTGTGGTATGTCATGCAGAGGATGAAACACAAGAGGATTATAATATGAGGTATGATTTCTCTGAGATATGTTAGACCATTTGAGGATTTGGAGAAATTTTCATCGGTTACCTATCGATTGCAGTTAACTCAGAGGTACAAGGATATGCACAACGTCATCCAGGATTATCAGTTACGATGTTACCTTTTGGACCTGTCTCACATTTTTAACCTGAGGATGCTTAGATTGATGTAGATGCATCATGTTAGTATATCCCTATTCTTATTTATTATTGTCGTAAGAATGATCTCTGTTTCTGGTCTGTTCCTTTGGTACATGTGCTATGGAATCCCGGGTGAGTATAATATGAGTCATGAGAGAGGGATTCTGATGTATGACACCGTGGCCAGAATGTTTTGATGTTTCATCAGAAAAACCCATGGATGTAAAATTTGGGGAAAAATTGTTTTATGTGGGAAAGTTTGTAAGAACACTGATCATAATTTCTAGTATTTTTTTTATTTCGTGTTGTTTTGGGGGGGAATGGAATATTCTAAAAAAATATAAGTATACACTGTGTACATTTGAGTAAAGGTATTGTACCTGGTTATCGCAAATAACCATGTATTGGTTTATTACAGCTTAGTACATGGTTTTGTAGGTTACATGGAAGACCACCTAATGTAGGTGCTAGTTGATGATAGTACAAGACATGTACACTAAATTAAAAAGACGTGTACTGTTTCTTTTATTTGATTAACCGGACCGGGGTTGTGCCACATTTCTAGAATTATCTTCTAGTTCTTTTGTCTCATATAAGACAACGACCTACGACTGAAGATATTTGAGCTCCTACCATTCCTTCATCCGATCATTGATTAAGACTCCTTTGGGTGCATCAGATTCCATTAGTGAGTTCTACCTTCCTCTAGAGCCTCTCATCTTATATTCCCTTATCTCTTGTGTTATCAGTGGTTGACCGTTTTTACCCATTTAATAGATCAACATCGTTCAAGGATGATTAATGGGACGATATTCTAGAATGATCATCATAATACATCGAGGTTAGTGGTTTGTGCCTTTCCTTAATTTTCCATGGATTATATATGCTTTAAGTGAATTATACTCATGTTTAGGGTATTGAGTGTTATAGATATGACCCTTTTAAATAACTGTTATGGTTTTTTTGATTGATATATAGTTATTTTAATGTAGTATTGTTTAATACTTGGACTATGGGTGTGTTTACCATGCTAATTTGGTTATGGTCGTTTGGTCAAGAATGCCATATTATCCATGATTTGTTCCAATGCCTAGTTTTGTTAGGATGGATTTAAAATTGATTTGAGATGCTTCTGTTATGAATTTTGAATGTTGAACAAGGGGAATTTACCATTTGAGATTCCAGAGGTAGGGTAATTTATATATGAATTTTTGTTATGTTTACCCATAGGTATTGACTGTGAGATATATCTGGTGGTCATTGACCAGAGGGGTTAGATCGTGAGAGAAATAAGAGGGTCATTAAAAACTGAATATTGTACCATATGGAATAAACCATGAGATCTTATAGGTTCATTATATTTTATTTTTCCAAGGAGGAACAAGGGAGTATTGACCATGAGATCTACCCATGTGCTCATTTGTAAATGATTAGTGCCATGTGGGACTGAAGGGGTTAGACTGTGTGAGATTTCACTTAGGGTCATTATTTGATTATTTATTTGATGATATGTTATACAAGATGTGTTATAGTATCCAAAAAATCCTAGATGGATACTTTTGGATGATTGAATGAGGTGATGAGTCATCCCAACCAAAGCACAAGCATGGACTCTGTTTTAAATGATTATTTAGAAGGTCATTTGAGACATCTGATTGTTATTGTTATACAGGGGATATAGATATTTTTCTATATCTCAAGGATACATTGTTAAATAGTGTTAATATTTAATAAATGTTAATGAATATCATTGAAATCTGTTGGATTTATTACTTTTGAGTTCTTAGTAGTTTATTTCTTCATTTCTGAATATTACCTGCTATATATTTTCACTGATACTCAGGCCCTGATATTTTGGTGGTTTCTTAATAGAATCTGTCTAACACACAATTTGGGTCATGTAGTTAGACCAAAATAGATTATATAGTTGCAGATACTGATATGGGGAAGTTCCCTTCTTCATCAGGTACTTGGTTAGTGTTGGAGCGGGAGAGCATGGGACCACGATGATTCTTGTGATGCTGTTGGAGTTTACAACTATCATGTATATTTGTTTCAGAATAGTATTTTTAGCATTGTGACTTGTTTGTATGCCTTATTAGTTACATGTGACATGCATCATTTATTTATATATATGCTATAGTTTTTTATACTAGCAATCTTCTGATGTTTATTTATTTTATATGGTATTACTGCTTCCACTACTGTTCAGTGTTAGTTTCATTTGTGTTACTCTACCAATGAGGGCATAGATTCCCATGTATGAAGAACACGGCCCTTGCTGCAAGTTGGAAGCTTCTAGCCTACGGGTAAATTCACTTGCGGTTATGTGAGAAACTGGGTACGTGGCACCTTTAAGCGACAACCAAAATCAGGTCTTTATAGATTAATAGAGAATTTAGTATTGACAGATTTTTAGGTTGAGTTTCCTTATTAAAATAGATTCATTCCAATAGTTATATGGAACCTTTTGTTGAAACATATGTAATTTGGTTTAGAGCACTATTTTTTTGGGATTATTATGATAAAAATGTTCATATGATTGAGGTTGGGATGTGTAAATGAAATAGAATTTTTAGTTGATTTTGTTAAACATGATAACATCATAGATCTAAATAAAATTTTTCCCTCCCAACAAGTGTAACAATATTTATATTTCTGTAGGTAATCAATTATTCATTAATCATTCTCCTTGAAAAAGTGTGACACTTTTTTTAGAAGTGGAATTTGAGTCCAAGGTTAATTGGACATTATATAATCCTAGAAAACATTTTATTTCTTTCCCACTAAGTTGTGTTACCTACTTTTTTATCATAGGAGGGAACTTTATTTTATTTTACATTGTTATGGAAGTATGTACCTGATTTTTCTCATGTTTTGAGCCATAAAAAAGTTCACCATGAATAGAACCTTTCTTATGAGGAAGAACATGTTCAATTTCTTGACCCTAGTGATTATGTGTTAATAAAAACATTAATTCACAAGGTTATGTATATACTAAAAATTATTTTTTTATGACATAAATTAGTAATCTTAAAATTTAATGAGGGAATGATATCCTTGCTTCTTTAATCAGTGAATAAAATGTAGAGAAAGTATTTCAAAATGGGGTAGAATGTAACAAACCAAATAATGATAAAATAAATATTTTTCATATTTAATAATGTTTATAATTTAGAAATATATTTTAAAATAAAATTATTGATATGTTCAATATCATATATGACACAAAAAATAAGTTTTTTTATTAATCATGTGTTTCATGAAAGAAAGATTTATTTCGAAGAATAATTTACTATTAATATTATTATCTAATATGGATGTTATCTCCCTGTAAATATATTGGATGGTATGAATTAGGAGAACTATATTTAATTTACATATTTATACTTATTTTTTACGTTAATAATCTATATTTTGTGGGAATAAGATAATAATATATATTTTTTTATTCAAAATACATTATTTATCTAAAAATAAGTATAACCTTATTTTAAAGGAATGTTGTTTTAAAACTATATTTTCAAAATTTAATAAATTTTACTTGAAAAAAACAAATTCAATTTATGAAATTATAATATCAATATATATATCTTGTGGTTTTTTAATGAGAATTTTTTTTGAGGAAGAGTGAAATAAAAAAAGAATTTTTATAGAAAACTCCAATTTCTACGAATTTATATATGTAGTTACAATATATTTTAATTTTTATAAATTATAAAATGGTAAATTATACATGAATAAACTAAATATAAGTTATTTTTATCAATTTAAATTTAAAAATGTATTTAAAATCATTTTATACTTTTTAATAATATTCATAAAAAATCATCTAATTTTTCTCATATGTTGGATTAATATTAGTTTTAATTATTCCACTTATGTTATTATAAATATGGGTAGTTGGGGATGGAATAGTGGTAAGAACCCTCTTAATCCTACATGAAAAATGGGGGTTAAATACCCACTAGGTACATGTACGGTAGGAGTACTGCATCGTACTATAGCAGCGATGACACATTAGTGGCGGAAGGTCACTGTAGCGGCGGCAGGTACTGTGAATCACTGTAGCAGGTTGGTACTATAGAAGTACTATTAAAAAAATAGGCCTTGGGCCAAAAAATTAGGCATACGAGCCATGTAATAGATAAATTCCCACTAGGCCTTCAGGATATGTAACGAGTCTCCCTCTACACATGTTAAAGAGGTCTTTCCTTCGATTTAATAATAAATGATGCTTCAACTACAACCTTTAAAAAAATATGAAAGACAGATGCGATATTTGGAATCAGAATTTTTTTAAATTTTTTCATTCTAAACATGTGTTTTGGTGAAAAATATTTGTGGAATCCATAATTTTATATATAATTATTACTGGAAAATGAGTTTTCGTAGTGGTTAAAAATTAATCATAAGGGGAAAAATTCCAAGTAAAATTTCTAAAACACTTTTTTTGTACAGATTTCAACCATATCCCCTCATTGATCGATAATGGTTCATTATTGGAGTCACATGATGTATGAGTGACTTAACAATACCGATTACCTTTTGGTATTTGAAAAAATCCTTTAAATCATCCACTATAAAAGTGAATTAAATATCCCTTATTTTACCACCTATCAAACCTCTTGGATAGTCCAAATTCATCATAAACAAACTCCCAAAATCATCTCTCTCACCATATAATACTGAATTATTGATGAAAAAAATCATTGACGTCCTTTGGTGAAAACCAAAAGGTGATTCCAAAAGAATAAGTAATTTTATAAAATTATAACATTTATTTTTTATTTCTCTTCGCATTAAATTATTTTTATATCATGGTAATAAGATAATTCCATTTTTTAATATATTGTGATGATTATATGTTAAGGATATGACCTACAAGGTCAGGAAAAACGATTGAAATATGGTTATTTATGATATATATTTAATATATTAAGTTATTATTCTTATGTAATTGTTATATGACTCATACCTGAATGCATTCAATTTGGTGGAAATACCCAAACATCATTTTTGAATATGTGGTTACCGCCTCATCATTGTGATGTGATTTGTTCAAACATTACATGGATTTTATTAAGGATTTGTTTAACAAACATATGTGATTTACATGAAATCCATTTTTTAGGGTCATAATTATATTTCATGAAATATATTATTTCACATTAATTCTTACCTTTCCACACAATGAAAAATTTATAATGTTGTTTATGAGATTGTAGACTACTACCTCCACCAAGCGATGTGATTATTCTTTATTTCATCACCACATCAAAAATAATGATATATATATATGTTTTATTTTAGAATTAATTTAAATATTATTACATTAAAATTATTATGGAGAAGTTTTAATGTTGTCCCCTTGGACAATAGTCGAACTACCTATGTTTTTTGGAGACATAAATCAAATTTGGTCAAAACACCTGACATAAAATTAATCATTTATTTATTTTTACACCACATTGTAATAAGAGAAATAAAAGTAACAGTAATCATGAAAAATGATATCATGAAATTAAATATTTAAGATATGATACTTATTCTAGAGGATAAAAAACAAGTGACATGTCATACTCGTTGTGAGGGAATTCGTCTCCATCTCCTTTCGTTGAGGCATATATTGATTATTTACACCACCTTCTTTTATGGGATGAATATATTACCACTTTTAAAATATCATTTCACTAATTTATATATAATGATTTTTTTTAATGTTTTATTAATTTATATTCATACATGGGGTCTTTGATTCAAATGTTTCAAAGGGTTATAAAAAATTTTGATTTTAAAAACTATTTTAATTTCTTGCAGATATAACTTTAGCATATATTCCTCCTTGTCAAAATTTTTAAAAATATTTTATATGTTTATTTCCTTTGATATAAAATTAAAAAAATAGACATTTTATATCTACATTGAACTGTATTCAGTGTTTTTAAAAAAATGATTATTTTTTGGATTTATGTACAAAAAATGGAACTTTCTTGAAAAATGATAGATGGAATGTTCATTTTAATGTACATAGAGACAAAAAATTATCTTCTATCATGACCAAAATTTTATATTTTGTTTCCAATAAAAGCTATCCTTTTTAGATAAAATGAAACCCATTATTCATTCTCAATTTATTTTGATATAGTAAATTTGTTTTGAAAAAAAGTGATAATATAAAAAACATCAAATGTATTATTTTGAGTGGAAATTTTAATTTATATGTGAAATGATAAATATTGTTTTATTTTATGTGTTATGAATATATAATGGGAATTGGAATGTTAATGAGTAGTTTTGTTTAATAACAATGAAAATTTGTTATGTTATTAACCAATGATGCCTGTTTTTATGAAAAACCAAATACAAGTGGGACATCGATAGCCATTCAATAAATTTGTTTTGGATGTGAACTGTTTGGTTATAAAATTTTTATGCATGATATTTTTGGAATTGAACACATTATTATTCCATATAGAAAAATGAAATGTATTATAACTTTCTAGAATACATTTATTTGTTATCTATACTATCAATGGATTTTATTGTAATCAAATGATTACAAAAAGGGTAAACATTATCTTGTTTTCCCTAGAATAATTTTAATACTTATTAAGAATCAATAATACTACATTGTGATAAATTTTTCAACTATTTTAATGTTTTCATTGGGGAAATGGATAGCAATCCATTTTATCCCATTATGAGATATTTTTTCTCATCCCCATTATTTTAATATTTTTCACACGATTTACGGATTGGAATGGATATGGATTGATCTAATGTGAAACATTATAATATTTTCCATTCTATAAATAATTATTTTTTTAAAACATTACATTATGGGTAAAAACATATATTGATTATAAGAGTCATCTTTTTAATTTTTTGATTGCGTATGTATGATCTATGGACAAATTAATTAAATATATAAAGCTGAATGGATCCTCAAAGTAAATAAAAGTTACATAACGACTAAAACTCAAGATTATGTATTTTTTAATCCTCTATCATTATATTTACCCTATAGATTTTTCATGGGGATCCCATGTTCAAATAATTAATAAAGAAGATGGATCCATGTGTCTTTTTATAGAATATAGAGAAATTATTTCAATTATTATAAATATTAACAATCATCTACCTCACATTAATGACACATTTTATCAACATCATAGTGAAAGATATTGCTCAATGATATAATTTATTCATAGATATATTATATTGGGGATAATGAATAATGACATTCAGAACAGTGATATCAAAATATCATATTGACATTACAATTTTACAATAATTCAATTAGGATTTAGTAGTATACCACCTCTGTTTATGGATATATTTATCATAATATTAATGTAACATCATGATTATTTATTCATGGTATTAATTTGTGATATTTTGATGTATTTAAAAATCAATAGGGACACAAAGAATCACAATCAGATCAATCATGGTACTATTATGTGGATATATATATACATGTTTGAAATTTAATATGTGCAATTTATATATTCATGAATATTATCATATTGTCCACATTGTATCTTGGGATGTGATTTATATTGATCCTACAATGAAAAATGTATTGAGGGGAATGGCCTACACCAATGAACATAAGTATAGAACATAGATTCATTGGTTTGTTAGTTTACTATAAGGGATTTTTTCATAATTTTATCTAATTGGATACCCTATAATAAAATATTATGCTTATTGTGGTTATTTATTTTGTGAAAATGGAATGTGAATAACATTCTGGTGAACTACATAGAATATTTCTCAATGGTTCGATTTTGACCCCAACATATTTAAATGTTTCATTTGTGATATATATTAATTTATCAAATTAGGGACAAGATTATGTCCTAAAGAAGAATGATAATGTTTTATCATATGTATCATGGAATTTGATGAATTATGAAAAGAACTTTATAGATCAAGATTTTGATTTTTCTACTGTAATAGTTTTATTAATTATGTGGATACATTATTGTTATGGCAATTGGATTGATATATAAATGAATTAAAAAATCCTAAAATACATATTCTCATCGAAATAAATGCTAATAGAAAAATTTGATGGATCAACACACTAAAGGATTTTTATTTCTCAATAAAATATCACATAAATAATACAACAAGGAATAATATGCATTGATTAAGAAAGATCATTGATTACTGACCCAAATTATGTCTCAGATTTATATTGTTTTCTTTAATCATGTAATGATGTATATGGAAATTGTTTTTGAAATGCTAAAATAACTCATGTTTATAAGTATTTCAAAACCATCATTTTTATAAATGTCAAAATAATCACAATATAATGATGATAACTATATGACAAAAATTATTTATATCTTACTAATGGTAATTTAGAATACATCATTTGTACATATGGAATTATAAAATTTAGAAATATAATATGATTTCCATATATAAATGAGCTTAAAAGGAAAATGATTGATGATTATCCTTGATCAAGTTTCACTATAGAACCTGATAACACCAAAATATATCTGGATTTGTGGGAATATATTTCATGGGATGACATTAAATGTGATTTTTCTGATTATATGACATGATATTTGGTTTTTCATCAAAAAATACAAGATATATAATCCTAATGAAGACTTGTAATGTATTTTTATTCCTTTTTCTAAAAGGGATGACATTACTATGTAATTTTTCATAGGACTACCAAAGAATCCAATAATGAATGATGCAATATGTGTAATCTTTGATCACCAAAAATAATCTAAAAATTTCCACCATATAGAAGAACAATTACATCTTAATCAACTTAGTAGGCTCGATATTAAATATGTTGTAAGAATTCATGGATCAAATCCCTCAAATTTTTTGGATTGTGATCCATTTTTTGCAACAATATACTAAAAGTTTCTTAAAAAATCACCAGATATTGTTCTCTATTAATGCACTACATATCATCCTCAAAATAATGGATAGTAAAAAAGGATTATTCAAACTATAAAGGACACATCAAGGTCATTCTCTCTTGAATTTCATGGTATATAGTATTAGTAATTACCATTTATATATTTTTACAATAATAATATCATCCATTAATGTATTCAAATAGTTCCTTATGAGAATTTTTATTTAAAGAGATGTTACAATCTAACATGATGGGATTATGTTGTTGAATGGATACTCATAGGCCTAGAAATTTTTGAAGAGTTCAAAGTCAATCACCAAATAAAAATAGTGATGGGTGGTAATTATATGTATAAAAGTTGGGTGTTTTAGAATATTTAACTTGTTATTTAATGAATTGGGTAAAATAAAATGTGTATTATATTATTATTCATTTATAATTACAAAATGATTTTATATGTACATTTAAATCCAATCCGAATTTTAGAATAATCATGTCTATATTAATTTCTATTAAATAGATATATAATTATCTTATTTTAAAAAAAATCTAATGATCAATAATTTAAAATATAATTTCAATAAAAAAATTTTATTAATGATTTTACATTATTTATTTTCAATTATTTCAAAAATTGTTTCATTAATATTAATAAAATTATGAAAACATTGACGACTTTATAAAATTTTCAATTTTGATGACAACTATATTGCTACTACTAAGTAAAAAAATTCTTTTATCAATACCACATACTAACACAATTTTAAATACAATTCACAATGTATAAAACGACCATTAATTGTATCAAAATATTTTTTACAATAATAATAATAATTTTTTAAAATACTTTCTAATTATTTAAAGATATTATATTGTATGACACGATCAAATTCACAACCCTTAAATAATTAAATATGTTAACAATAAATAATACTACACTTCATATACAATTGACATGTATTTCAGTAAATATATATATTATTTAAAAATCATATGATTGACATTAGAATATATATTAATAAAAAACATACATATACTTTTCCTTGAAATTAAAACTATGGTTTCCTTATTCGTTAAATTTATATTATCACATTTAATAATTTAATGTTACTATAGTTTTATTCAAAATAATTTAAAAAATTATTATAATTTAAACTTCTCTATTATTATAGAGAAGTTTTGAAGTTTATTATTATTTCTTGTATACTATAAAATATAACATAATATTTCCCATGTTTATAAAGAAGGAATAATAAATTTGTGAATGGTGTGTAGATTAAATTTATTCTCCATTTAATATGTTATAACACATTTCTAAGAAGTATTCCATCCAAAAAATATTCCCTAACACTCAAAAATTTATTTAATCTTTAGAACTATGAACTTGATACATAAAATTCATCATATATAGGATTAAGGATCATTTTGTGTACAATATTGATCATTATTTTGTATGTCCTACATTATATTGTGAAATCATACACGATGATTGCGTCATTTGGAGGATTCATACATACATATAACATAATCCCATTTGAGGCATAATCATTATTATATGAGATCCAAAATGGATTCAATTATTAATATTTATATAATAAATATTTTGTACTAGGATATTTTTTAACAACAACATGTTCTGGAGCATTGAAAAAGATGGATTCTCATTTTAGTTAATCCTTCTACCACCATGACCACCAAATTACGAGAAATATCCTGGAATAATTTAAAACATTATTATATAATGATGATTTTTTAATACAACAATAACATCGTGCCTCACATAATCATCTTGTATTATTATGTGGTAAACCATCCCATATAAAATGTATATTCTTGTACATTAAAATGATATATAAAAAACTCAAAAAATCCTACATGGGGAATATTTTCTTATCCAAAATTTTATAGTGTGTTTCAAAATGTAATGGTTAGTTTATAATTTATAAAAATATATACCATAATCCTAATAAAAAATATATCAATCTCTAATTGATATTACAAAATCAACAATCACATTATTTAGAATAAACATCATCTTTAATTTGATTCTATTAAAAATATATATCTATGATTAACTTATATCTCTCTATATATACTCTCCCTATAATATGTATCTTTCTTATAATAATTTTACCCTTTCATAATAAAATTCATACTATTTTGATTGTCCTTTTATTTATCACATTCAAACATTTATTCAATATCCAATATTTTAAAAATAATGAGTATCTATAAATAAATTCTTTAATTATGTGTAATATGAAGCCCATTACCGGAATTAAGAGAATTATATATTTTCAAGATGGATGTACATACGTTTTTAATACATTTTCATTATTTTCACAACCATGTGCACTAGGATCCACTATCTACTTACAATAAATAATAGTTAATCACCAAAACATATACAACAGAAATGGAGATCATTATATTCAAGGGAGGTAGGGTTTATAAAATCTCGATTGATCAATGAGATATTTTGGACTCTAGTGTTCAATAGATACTTCTCAATAAGAACTGAATGCATTGGTTTTTAATGATATTGTCACCATTATGTTGAGTCTATAAAAATAAATTAATAAATTATATGTTGTTATATATTCTCCACTATGAAATGGAATGTGGTTATGATCTTTTATCACATTGTTATATTTAGTCCTCTTTTATATTTATAAAATTGGGTCCATAATAGTGAATCAATATTAGTAATCGTAACAACTCAAGATGTTTTTCCAACTACTACATCAAACATATAAACTATCTAAATGGTTTTATGGACGAATTATATTTTACAAATAATGTTCTCTGGATTTTACTCTCCCACCTCATTCCTATCCACTCAACATAATTTATCTAATTGAATAAATCTCAAAACCTATATGACATTCATTCTATATAATATCATATATAACAAAAATCCAATTATTCCCATAAATATATAACTAATACTACATTAAAATGAACATATATAACTTATTTTCCTTTAATAGATTCCATTACAATATTTTCTTCTATGAGATTTTAATACCATAGAAAACACTAAAATAATTCATCTATGAATATATCATAGAAAAAATATGACACTAATATAATTCATCCTGGAATATATCATAAAATCAAAATTACAATTTTTTTTGACATAATGTTGTGTCAATACTCATTATGACGTCTTGGGACCTTAAACATTACAAAAACTTCTTGTTACGATATATAATATCCAAGATATAACCATCCTTAATGAAAAATTCAGTAATAATTAATATATCACTTACATCCCGATGATCACTTTTGGTTGATAGATTTTTAAAATTAGCTAAAAACAAAAAATAATAACCCCCACACCTTTATCATATAATCAAAAATAATTTCTCTACATAATATGAAACTACTAATTCTATTATGAAATTTACAAAAAACAATAAATAGATTCGATTAATATCTTAAATTTATATGATTTATTGTTTTTTATTTCCATCCTTAGCCAAAAATAGAAATGTTAGAAATGGGTGACTGCAAACACACTATATGGGAAAACATATAATCGAGAAAATCATTTCATTTTCCTGGCATAAATATAAATGGATGATTTTGTAAAAATAAAAATCCATAATCAATAGAGACTGATCATGTTACAACAAAGGTAATCTTATGATAAATCAATTTCATATCTATAATTATGAATTACAATGTTTTACTAATGTAAAAATATAATGTAATTTTTAATTCAAAATGGAAATATTTTTTTAAAATTGCCTATAGTATATGAGTTTATTTAAAATATTAGTTTCTAAATTTCAAAATTTATATTTTAAAAAATTATTATTTTTAAATTATATCAAATTTTATGTTGCATGAAATATTAATATTTTTGGAGAAATATTGATTTTTCAAAGGATATTGAAAAATATGTTATTTTTAAAAATTGTTTTTTATTTAAATAATTAAATAAATTTAAAGAGTCAAAATATTGGGACCCTAGTGGTAGAAGCATAATTATTATTTTTCTATATTAAATTAGCTTAATTAGTTTTTAATTAAATTTATATTAACTTTTAGTGTAAATTTTTATGTTAAAAAACAGTTTGTCTTAAAAATACTTTAAAATGATTAATGACGCTCAATTTTATTTAATTAAATAAACCATAATGTGGAAATTTTTAAAGAAATATTTTAATATTTTATATGATAAAAAATTATTGGAATTAGAAAATGGTCATTTTTACTCATTGATTTAATATAGGATCATATTTTTCTCAAAATGAACTATTCAAAACAATGTCTCATCACATCTTCAAGATTAATATTAAATTAAAATTTTAATCATTAATAACATCAACTCAATTTTTTAATTAAAATAATATTTAAAAAAATAAAATATAAATAACATCATCAAATTAAAAAAAATTAGGGGGCTAAACAACATTTATAAAGTTAAAATGACTGTTCTATTTAATAGAATACAATAGTTTTAATTTTTAATGTCCCATATTATGGTCGAGTACAATGATTTATGTATTTATTGATAAAAAATATATTTTTTACAAAAATATTTTTGATGGGTTTTCATGTTTTTCACTAGACTAATAGTTTTATTATTTTATGTCCTATACTAGGATTTTTGTTTTCATCCAATATTTAAAAAAAAATCATTGGATTTATGTATGGGTAAAGAAAATGAATACTTTATGTTGAATATTTTTAAGGGTTTTAATTCAAAAATTCCATGTTATTTTAAAATTATATTTGGTGGAAAAATAATATTTGGATTGGATGTGTCCAGTTTTTTTATCTAAATTGGTTGTGGCCCAATTATATACAAAACATTATCCTAAAAAGATCCTAAAAATTAAGAACATGAATCCATGACGTTAAACACATGATTATATAATGTTTATTTCCATGTCATTATAATTGATACAATTGGTATATTTATATATCTTTAGAGTTTATGATAATGATAAATGTATTCCCTTGAAATAATATAAATTTTTATAATGTTAAATTGTTATATAATTTTAATATTTATATTATTCATCATCTAAATTATATATATAAAGAAATCATATCCCTAGAGGAAATATTGAAGCTTTAGTGGGGGGACATAGATCAGAAAATATCCTTCCAAATATGCAACCTAGGATGTTCAAAATTATAAAAAAATTGTTTTTTATATTGATGGATCAGTTGAACCATGATATTAATTGTGCTGATATTTATTCTACAAAGGAACCCGATCAATAATGAAGAAACATGTATATAGTGGATAATTTTATAAGGAACATCCACTATAATTTGGTATATCATCTCACTCATTGGTAGATGAAAGATGGATCAGTTCTCTAAAAAATATATTTTATGTCATGAGATTATTGTAATTCTAAAATTAAAACTAATCCTTTTAGCACCGTGATGGTTATGTTAATCAATTTTGTATTTTCGTTAACAATACCATAATGAATCTTGTTTTTTATTTCACAGAATAGGAATGATTTGAATATTTTCAATGTAAAATATTTCAGTAATATTATTTGAATCTGGATGGAAAAAAATTACTATAATATATGAAAAAATATAATGATTATGTGGATATAAATGAAGAATAAATCACAAATGTTTGTAGGTATGTACTAAAAAGTATTCAATGAAATTGTAGAAAAATTAATAAACTTTACTCAATATTTAACTTAATTCAATGATCGGAAATGGTAGTATGAGAACATAAAATAGATGGAAAAAATTATTGTTGTGTTGAAAATGCTATAATGGGATTATTTTGGCTCATATGTGACTCATGATGATGAATGTAATATGTGATCAACATGGAATGTGATAAGAAAATATATGAATAAAAAATATACATGTAAGATAATATAGTTCCCAGATTTTGGTTAGTGTGTTAGAAAGACCCTTTGACAATTTCTTATTAAGTTAATGAAGTGTTATCGATGTGGAATGTTTGATCATATAGCCTATCATTTCAAGGAAAATAATCCTGAAGTATCAATGAATCATTATATGATAACCATCCAATAGTAATATTTTTAGTTTCAACAAGTTGGGTCATTAAGAAAATGTGTGAACAAATATTGTTACTTCGGATAAAACCCATGTAGATTAGAAAAACATGTGGAAAATAATTTTCTACACCTATAGTTGATTTATGAACATAAAAAAAGTGGCAACATATATGTTACTTGTGTATTCAAATTATCCAAATAACCATTATGACTATCGCCCTTCAGATTGTTTCATTACTAAGTAATTTAAATGAAAATTTTGAATATCACAAAATTGATGTATGATATAACTTTGGGTAAAACTCCAAATGAATGTAATAAATTAACCAATATTTATAGTAATCTTATTATTTTAATCAATCTGATAGCCATTCATTTAAATATTGTAGAATTGGACATATTATATTTTAATACAATTTGGGTACGGATTTGATTTGATTTTATCATTCGATAATAGATTATAATTCCAAGCACATTTTTTCAATGATTTTATGGATTTGATAACTGAATAATAAAAAATGAAATTTAATTGTTGTGGCATTGAATGTTATATAGATCACATATTTGAATGTGTTGAAATTGTAAAAATTAGTTATGTACAAATATTAAATTTAGAAATGTATGTATTTATGATGTTTATCATTGTATTATTTGTAATCATGAATTTCAATTTACTTTTAACTTACCACATGAATCTAACACTATTTATAGACCCCCTTATCGAATAGATCAATTGGATGTTTTCTATATATAAATTAAATTTTCATGGGCTATTAAAAAAATTTATGGGCCAAGAACCTCGTGGATCAACCCATTGCGTGTTTTCGTAGATCGAAGTGTTGAGTGGTGTTTGGAAAATTTTTAGAGAAGTTAAACTAAATAAAAGCATGAAATAGGGGAATACACATCATTTAAATTTTTTTCTAGATGTGACATCCTATTTGATGGGGTTTTTCACAGCATGAAGAAGGGATTCACTGAATAAAATGTTTTTTTTGGGATTTGAAAAAATAAACTAAGTTCCAAGGTGATGGGTTTTTTATGTGACATGACCTTGAGGCATTATATGATGTGAATGTGGATAACATGTGATTTAATTCCCTGATTCTATATGTTTTTAATGACATTTCGTCATTCAATTTTTTCAAACCCAAAGGGTGAAGCTCTATTATTCATTATTCCAGGTGACCTAACAATTGTCTCTTCCGCATTTCATGGATTCCTTCATCACAAAACAATTCCTCTATTCCTTCATTGATCTATACATATCATTCTTCGATAAAATTTATTTCTACCTTTATTGTTGAAGTTTAATTGATTTTTCCTCCCATTTACCTTTTCCATGTTATGGTGAATGATCACCATGTTTCAAATGGGGTTTCCTTGATTATTTATTGGTGTAGTTGTTTCGTGGCATCCTTGAGGGGATGCAATTGTTGTACGAGAGGTGATCATGATCAGTTTTATTGATCAGTTCATGTAAAAATAACATCAAAGGACTTTTGAGGTAGCGTATAATATAATTCTCTATTTATTTTCATTAAATCATATAGTTATAAATATTTAAAACATGGACCAAAATTGAATTGACCTAATAATTTTATTAAGAAGATTAAATAATTGTTATGGAACATATTTTGGTTCATTATACCGTAATAACAGTTTTCCTTTTGATTTTCCACATAGTGCGATCTACATTACATGGGAGGTTCATATATTGTTCTTCATGGAAATTGGTAATGAACGTAAAATTAAAAGTAATGCTTAATTAGTTGCCTATAATATAAAGGTAAATGTTTAATGATTTTTTTGGTTGTTGTATTAATTTTATGCGGATCAATTTGATGCATATTTTCATGTATTATAGAATTATTTAATGAAATTTATGCATGTTGATTCATGTTGTTAAATTATTAAAGGAATGATAAATTAATTATTGAATTAATAGGTGATAGATTATTATAGTTAGTGTTGTAGGTTTTCTATTGTTGGAACCTACGAATAATGAATCAATTAATTCATGATGGAATTATAATCGGTTATATGATAAAGATAATTACTTGTAGGTCCTATGATTCAGATTTTCATTTAATGTGTCAGTGCCATGTGAATAGAATCCATGAGAGCCCATTTTTTGTGATGGTTGGATGCCTTGTATTAGGGTAGAGAGAACATTACTTTGATTCTTCATATAACTTCTGATGTTATCTGGTTATGGGACTTGTAGTTGTAGGGGAAGGTTGGCCCTTATGTGTTGTGAGCATTGGATGGTTGATCATTGAGGTCTGTTGTTGTATATGGAATAAGGGAGGGAAATCCATTGTGGAATTAGTTCATGCATGCAATAACTAGATGCACACTTTTATTCATATGAGTCTCAGGGTAGACACTAAAGTTAATGCAATGTGTTGAAGTTGGGATTACCTACTATTTTGAATTTGAATTATTGTTGAATATGTTGTTAGTTTATATTCATTACATTCCCAACATCTTGAGGAATATTATTTTGCTTACTCTCCTTTCAAATGAGTTGAATACGCATGGGGTTTTCCATGTGATTTCCGTGTTTACCTTCTAAAGGATCTATGGGTATATGCTCCTACTATAGGTGGAAAAGACAATATGGGTAGCTCACCTACTCACTGTATTGATCCTATTCTGTTTTCTATCTTAGAATGACTAACATGAATTGTTGGAAATATGAAAAGTGTTAATTCTATGATATATATAAATAAATAATGGCGTTTAACCCATAGTGTGGGAGCATTCAAGGGTGAAATTCTAAGGATATGATTCTAAGAATCCATGGACTGTGTTTGGTTATGCCTGGAGGTTATTGAACTTTATTGTTATTCTAATGTAATTTAATGTGGGAAATGATAACAGTTATACAATGTCTAATTACATAATAAACATAAATAGAAACTGATAAAAATTTACAAAGTAACATAATATAGCTCCTTAAATGGTTGTGTAGTAATAGTATATGTAGTCATAATAGTTGAATCTAGGACTCCTAAGAGACAACAAATGCAGTTCATTCTAATACATGGTTATCCCATATTTTGATTGTGAGCAGTATCATATCATGTAGTTTTTTTCAATATGGTACCCCACCATGTATGTTAGGGTGCTTGACACCCAAGGGATTTTTTTCTCTAGATGTGTGTTTTCCATAATATTCTGGTGGTATGATGGAAGGATGACTACCCCCATTGTCCTTGCTCTATTCTCATTGTAGTTACATATGTGGGTATGAACTGAGGCTATTTTCCCCATATATGTTTGTAGAGGGTTGTAGAGGATTGTTGTTATTTCACACATGTTACTTCTAGATATAATTTCCAACAAACTTCTATTGAAATGACATGTATAGGATAGGATGGATTGAGGATAGGATGGATTGAGGATCCTTACTCAGCGTATGGGATTTAATGTATTGTGGTATAATACCTGATCTGTAATACATGTTATCCATGATTTTTTGGATCCCATGAACAACCTAATTACGTTTTGTTGTTTTTGTTAATGTTGTGAGTTGCACAAGGTACATGTTATAGTGCTTCTCCTAGGTGTCTGAGGATAAGCCTTTTTGGAGAGAGATGCTTAGGATGTGCGACTTTGGGGTAAAGAAGCAAACTAGTGGGGAAGAGGAAGCATGGTACCATTGATATTATTTATTATCTTATCTTATCTTAAGATTGATACATACTTATTTTATCCATGGAGATACTGGTAACATACTAAACCTCTTTAAGAGATGTGTTAGTTTCACTTGTTTTCTATTGTGATTTAGAAAACATTCATAACATTTTCAGAAGTGTTTTTAGGGAGGATCTTACTGAGTATACTATTATACTAACTCTATGTTTTCTAAACAGTTTATGAGAAATCCTGGAGGAGGTCGGAGATTACAATAGTTACAACTGACGTTGATTTTTGCGGGAGTTGTTCGGACATCATGGTCACTATTGTTTTAATTTCATTTAGTAATTATAGTTTTTCTCTTTAGTTGTTTTAGTTCATCCATGGAATTACATAGGTGTACATTTCATTTATTTTACTTTCTAGACTTTGAAAGAGTTGGTTTATGTATATATTATCTCTCTATCTCTTCAAAATCTGTTCCCTTAGATGGAAATGCATCCCATCTATGTGTTTGTAATACCCTCGATGTTAGCCGCCAACCTGGGGCCTACTGGAGGCGTGACTCTGTGCTCATTATCTCTCATCTCGTGTTTCGGGACCAAGAGGGGTTCGATTTGTGGGAATTTGGTCATGAAAGAGTAGTATATGAGGATTGGTTGAGGGATAACATATAGTATAGAGTTAGGCGATGGTGATGTTTCATGGGATGGTAGGGAAACTTTAAAATCTATATTTAGAAATCACTATAAACATGGGTTCTCAGATGATATATGAGTATTAATGGCCCTAATATGATTTGATGGATGAACCATCAGCAAACAATGGATAAAAAATATTGCGACACATGTTTCAATGTAGACAACTAGGAATGGATCCTGGATCATTTTTCATTGTGCCTATGTTTCAATGGGTAAGACACGGGATATGTTATCCTAAAATAAATATAAGAATGAAATTAATTAATATTACATTCTTCATTTGTCCAATTTTTGGAACCCTATGTATTTTTAATTTTTTTGGTATGGATCCATGTTGACGTCCTCATAAGGGTCTCATAGAAGAAGTTCACCAGGTTGCGCTAGTAGATTAATATATAGTAGAGTTTGATGATGATGACACTAGGAGTACACTCCCTGAGTTTTGGCTACAATGTCTGCAGAAGAACAAGTGATCCATTTTAGATGATGTCATGGTAGACTACATTGAGGAGGTTGAGAAAAAATTTAGTTCTATCCATGAATAGAAGGAGTACTAGGTGTCGTTTCTTGTGATGATGGTGTGTGGGGTTGTGTGGAAGTAGTGGTACTGATTCCTCAGGGATCACGAGAAATCGATCATGTTATGGTAGGAGTTCTGATGCCAATTTAGAGTTCAGTTTCATTCCATGAACATGATAGAGGTTAATCACCAATATCTCCTTACCCTTTGATAGGGGGTCATTATAGTGATAGTTTGGAATCTATTTCGAGATCCTAATGAGATATTCTTCAGACAAATTTTTATATTTGTAGGCTAGGGAATTGAATTTTGAAATGGTTTTACATCTTGATATCCAGTTCTAGATCACAATGTTTATGTTGATGACATATCTTGAGGTGATGGAGAGAGTAGAGGTCATTGATATAACATTATCCATAACCATATCACCCAAAAATGGGAGTCATTATGATTCCTCATAATGAATATTTATGGTATACGGTTCCCAGTTTTCTGGGGAGTAGAGTTTTAGTTTGGATGGGGTATGTCCCAATCCTCAATGTCTCATTTCATTTGGGGAAGTGGATCTAAGTCATTTTCAAGGAGATCAAGAACTTTTTTTTTGTATAGGATTAGGTTATCAGCTGAGAGAGTTCATGACCATTCCAATCAATTGGTATGTGCTATTTTTTCACATAATTTTACTCCATTGAGATTATTCTGGCCTAGGAAGATGTAGTAGGTTGCACGATTTTGGGATCAGTAGAGTGAAGATGGAGTGGTTAGTGTATAGCCCCAAAATACTCTACATCCACATAGTGGTGAGCGCGACTATGGAGGTGGTTTCTAGTAAGGTCAGAGTGGACATGGAGTAGGTCGTTCTCTACTTCATGTGTTAGTGTTACAACTATTAGGTGATATATACATCGTTTGTACTACACTTTTCTTATTTAAACAAGGTTTCATTATTTCTTTTATTCATTAGCAATGCACTTCTTCATATCACCTACCCTTTCCCTTTATATTTTACATGAGGTAGAGAGGCTTCCAGTTTCATTAGTGTAGACTATGTTTGTTGAAGTTTGAGATGATTTTCTAATTTATGTAATGACATTGAGTTAGTGCGATGGTGACATAGCTCTTGGAGATATTTCCTATGATTTCACATACAATCATATGATTTCATCACTGGCATTTATTGGTTTTATTCGGTGTAGGATATAGTTAATTTCTTCAGGAGGAATTTGGAATTCATTGATGAATATGTAGTTCCATCAATATTTTTTGGTGGGAGAGACCTTCAGATGGGTCAGAGTCATGTTCCGGCCTTATCATTCTTTATGATTGATCTGATTTCAAGTTCAATAGAGGATCATTATTTGGAGGTTCCTAGTTTCCGAGAAGAGTAAAATGGCATATTTTTGGAAGTGGTTTTATCTTTACACCCTTGATAGGAGATCAAGATCATGATTGAGCTACTTCTATGCGCACATCCTATCTCGATGTCCCTACATATGATAGAACATTTATTGTTGCAATAGCTGTCTATAATGATCTATGGTTTATTACAATGTGGATTTGTTTGGATGAGTGTGTCACCTTGGGCGAACCAATTTTGTTCATAAATAAGGCTGACAGCATTTTGTGGTTGTGTGTCAATTATCATCTCTTGAGCATTGTGAAAGTGAAGATCCATTATCCTTGTCCAAATATTGAGGATTAGTTCAATCAACCTAAAGATTCGTGTTGGTTGTCGAAGAATTACTAGCAGACATGCTATTATCAAATTTATGTGATGTATGAAGATATCTGTGTTACTACTTTCTGTTTTCATCATGGGCATTTTGAGTTTGTTATGATGAAATTTGGTGTGATAAATAATGCAGTTGTGTTTAGGTAGTTGATAAATAATATTTTTAGTGACGTCTTGGATATGTTCATAGTAGCTATCATTAATGAAAATCATATGTACTCCGCATTTTAGGAGGAGCACGAAGATCATTTACATGTCATTTTGGGAGTTCATCATTGATAGAATCATTTTGATAACTTTTTGAAGTGTTATTTTAGTGCTCGAGCTGTCCATTTCTCGAGGAATGTAGTATCCCATCTTGAAGTATATGTGGATCGATCGATGATGGAAACAATTGTGTCTCTTGATGCACCAATGATAGTGGCTCGGGTGTGCTGTTTTCATGGGCTTTCAGCCCATTACATATGGTTACTAACCAATTTATCTTAGTTTGTGACTCCTCTAATAGTGATGAGAAGATATTATTATCAATTCATGTGGAATAATTAGTCTTTGGTATCCATTGAGTTTATAAAGGAGAAGTAGGTTAGTGCTATGGTCCATTGTATTCCTACTGAAGGAGTTTTGTTCGATTTGTTTTATGATGCTTCACGTCTGGGGTTCGACTATGTTTTTGATGCTTTAGAGATCATTCATTCTTCATGTGTCTATGAATATTCATTTCTGTGAATGTAATAATGTCACCCCCTTTCTCGAGCTTTGGTAGTGGTGTCTTTCATGATGTCGTATAGACATGACCTCATCAATGATCATTTTGTAGTCATCAGCGATTGTAAGATCCTGAGGTATGTTTTCAACTAGTGTGGAATCAACATTCAAAAACATCAGTGGATGGAGATCTTATAGGGATACAACATTGAAATTTCATACCCACCAGGAATGGAGAACCTTGTAGAGGAATCATTTAGAAGGAAGTCACATAGTGTAATGGCCCGGACCTCTCCGGCCCATTCCTTTGTCAAAAAGAAGGTCATGAAGTGTTCTGGAGGGTAAAATAGACTTTTCCCACACTTTACAGAATTTTGAAACTGCACGCTGTGTAGTGTGAGTACACGCCATGCACCGCCTCGTCAGGTATACCTTGTGTTCAAGGCTGTGTCCTTGCCGTGTGAAATAAATGGGTACACGACGTGTACCCAATACTACACACCGTGTAGTCCCTCCCTGTGTATACGTTACCCTCAAGCCGTGTGTTTACCAGTCAAATGGCCATGTGTCGTGTGGGAGCCATGTATTTTCCGTGTGAAATAAATGAATATACGCTATGTATCCAATACTACACATCGTGTAGTCCCTCCCCGCATATGCGTTACCTTCATGTTGTGTGTTGACCAGTCAACGGCCGCGTTCCGCGTTGAAGGCCGTGTTGGAAGCCGCGTGGTGACCATGTGAAATGGACGAGTACACGCCGTGTACCATAAATTAAATGCCATGTACTTTGTCTTTTCTCACCTATAAAAGGAGGGGTCCCCTCCTCCTTTTCAACTCACCCATCTCCCCCCCATTCCTCTTAGTAGAGCTCTCCTAAGATACTCGAAGGATCCTTTTCTTCTATAACATCTTTGTCCGTGCTCCGATTTATGATCCGTCAGCGGCCACAGGATCGTAATGACGAGGCGGAACTTCTGAGCTTGGATCCGTTTTCTTTCCTTTGGACTTTCCTTTTCGACTTCCACAGGAGGAGTTTTTTCCGGGACCTGATAGAGGTGACGGATGCCAACAGATGTCTTATAAGGCTGATTCAGGGGATCGTTGTGATCAGAAACTGTTGAAGTAGGGATCTTACCTTCGTCTCTCTATTTTGTGCATTATATTGGGTGGGTATCATCTTGTTTTCATGAGAAACGATTGAACAAATAAACGAAGATAATAAATGGTTAAAGAACGAGAATGGGGAAGTTTTTATGTTTATCTTTATATCATGTGATATTATATTTTGAATTGAATAGGCTTATGCCTACTAAAAATCACGGTCATTGGGGGCCTTTTCTTTCACAATTAAATGTTGCCCTATCTTCTAGACCGTTTTTTTGAATGGAACTTTTTTGAATTTGGAATTTGGTTAATCACGTAAAGTTGGCTGATTTAAAATCTAGAAGCCATGTGTGATCACCCCGGTTGAACAAAATGGAATAATGAACATGTGGTTGTTGGCTCGGATACATGGCATGTGATGGGGGTGTTTTGTGGGTTGTTGTAGATCGGGTGAGCAGCGGGGATGCGGTTGACTTGCTTGTGGGTTGGTGTGAATTCTATGTTAGTGATGGGAAGCGGGGCTGCAATAAATGGTATCAAGTGATGATGATGTACGGGTTTAGGTCTGTTTGTGGTTATGGTGGTTGGCAGCGGGGCTACAAGGATAGGTTTAAATTTGAATGGACTATGAGTTGTGAATAATAATTAAAAAGTGTAAGAGTTAATGAATGGTGGGTCTAGGTAATGGATCATGATTAATAATCAATGGGTAGTTTAGTTGATAAGAAGGGATTTTTTGTGCTGCTTGTGTTTTCCTAACTTGATTTGTGGATGGCAGGGATATGTTTCAAGAACGATTTATGTGATTGGTTGTGGATAGTTTCCTAGTAGTTATTGAACTAATAAACTAATTCGTTAGAAACGTGAAAAACTAAATGGGGTTTAGGTTGTTTGTTGTATGCATTCTTCACAGTAGCAGTGCCGAGGCACGTGCTCAGTTCTCTGATTAGAATCCATAGGTTCGGTTGAGTGTTTGGTATATATATATATATCTGTATCTTTGTGTTTTATCGCACCCCAACCATGTTGAGCACTTAGGGCCGAAAAATCCCATTTCATGGGAGAGGGTGTTTTCCCATAGTTATTAGCTCCTTCCTACTCCTTCATCCCTAGGCTATTATGGATTCAGGCGACCTTACACCTAAGACCCTTCAGGTAGGTTTCGATTGGGGTGGATTGGCCCAAGACTCTTCGGTCAGGTTTTTTTCCCAAGAATCTTCGGGATTAGGCCCAGGTGTCTTCGGGCGAGAGTTCTTTTACTATTACTATTCCCAAGAATCTTTGTGATGAGGCCTAGGTGTGTGTGGGTGGGATACATGGTTGTGAGCCCCAGGTGTGTGCGCGCGGGATGCGTGGTTGTGAGGCCCATGTGTGTGCGGGCGGGATGTGTGGTTCTTGAGGCCCAGGTGTGTGCGGGCGGTAAGAGTGTGGTAGCGTCAGGATGTTTTCTATTAGGAAGAGCAGCTAACTAGTGGAAAATGGTGTGGGGTACCCAATACTTGTGTTCTTATATAATACAACCTATTGTGATTGTGTTTTTGGTGAGTGTGGTTGGTGAGGTTGGGTGGATAGAATTACTTGCTAGGTTTCTTCTGTTATTCTCACGGGAAATTAGGATGTCTCCCCACTTGTGCATGAGATATTTAGGTTTCCCTAGTGAGTATACTTGTATTCTCACCCTACGTTTACTTTCAGGTTTCTAGGATGACTACCAGGGCCATGCAGGACCCTACTAGTCGGACAGTTGGAGTTGTTGTTGTTGCTGTACACTTGTTTCTTTTGGTATTGTACTTTGAGATTTCTTGTACTTTCACCTTGTTATCAAATTGTTTAAACATTCATGTCGGCTTGGTTTGAGTTTATTTCTATACACTTTTTCTTTTCTTTTTTGGTGTTCGACTTTTCCTATTTCCCGTTCATAAAATAATAAAAGGGAAATGCCTCCCATATTTGTGAATACTCATACCCTTGGTGCTAGATGCCAACCTAGGGCCTAATGGAGGAAGGACTCGGGGGTCATTATCTCCCTGTCACCATTTCCATCTCAAGAGGGGCATCTTTGGTGGGAGGGGTTCATGACACATAGTGATATAGTGCATGAATAATGTGTTTCCTGGAGAGCAATGGATGAGCATTCATAATTACATTTTTATATGGGAGATGTTTGGGGAAGTGTTTTACTTTTTAATATGATGTTTTAGTCATATATAGTTCATCAAGTAGAAGATTCTCAGTTGGGGGATCATCAGGTGGAGGTCTAGAGAGACGAAGTTGTTTATCTAATGTCCCTTGATGGTTGGTCTATGGATGAACATCATCGATTTTTGTTTTAGGGAAGGATTTTAGTTTTTCTGGCCAATAATTTGATATTATATAGGGAGTTAGATAGATTTCCTTTAGTGGTACATCCTTTAATGAAGAATTTGTACCAAGATTTTAGGATTCAGTTTTGGTGGCCTAGGATGAAGCGTGCAGTTGTAGAGTCTATATCTCTATATTTGGTATTCAAGATGAGGAATGCCAAGAACCATTTATTCAGTGGTTTTATCATATCGTTAGATGTTCCGTATTTCAGGTGGGAGAACATATCAATAAAAATTGTTACCGGTTTACCTCATATCGAGGAGGCCATGGTGTTAAATGGATGGTTGTGGATCATATGATGACATTAGACAATTTAGAGAAACAAGGGATTCTAGGATAGTGCATATTTGTTAAAGGTAATATCTGGTGGATTTGGTGAAACATCATAGAGTTTTGAGGATGATCATTTCCAACTGCTGTCCTCATTTCACCTCCAGCGTCTGAAGAGGTCTCTAGCATTATTTTGGGTCTTAGGTATGGCTTATTATTGGTTTTAATCATCAGATGGATTGTCATAAAGAGTTGAAAATAAAGGCCCATGAGGACATTTTATCATCATTTGTGTTATATTTTGGAGGTTTGTGGATGAGTAAAATAACCTATGTATTCTTCTCTTTAAAAAAAATTCACTCCAACATCGATATGACACTATTTGTAGATTTGTATATCTGACATTGTCGTTCACTTTTGTGTTGGACTAGGGTTGAAGATTTAAAAATTATATCACCATAACTGGATCATAGTATGATAGATATAGTTTATGATATTCATTAAAGGATAATGGTAGAGAGAATCTATAGAAATCCTATGACAGTCATATGTGGATACATTTAGAATTTGGAATTGGGGATCACATGTTCATGATGGTGACACCGCATCGTGGGTTGTGAATGTTTGGTCATGAGATTAATATTCCCCTCTATTTTAGTGGGTTGTTCGAGGTGTTATCTCATATGGGAATCATGGCAAACTAGATTACACATTCCATGCCGATGAGATACATACACAATGTTTTCAAGGTGTCATTGCTCCATCATTAACTTCATGATGAGTCATTCATCATCGATTGTGGAGATATTGATGTAGATGTTGATGTGACCAGAGATGAGGGTCCTATAGAGATCTAGGACATAATGGTGAAGGTGTTTTGGAGGCATGTTATAGCAATTGTTCATTTATTATGGCGGCAGAGTGGAATGTATGAGATTCCATCAGATCATGAGTTGAATATATATGCCTAGTACCCTGATATGTTTGATTATTATCTTGTTTCTTGTAATGATGATCATTTTGTGGTTGTAGATCATTCCTATTAATGAAATATCTTTATCACATTTCTTATTGTGTGTTATTTTATTTCTAGAGGTATCTCTCCAAATATAGTGTTTATGGGATGGTTGTGGTTATTTCTTAGTCATCTTCATGATTCGTTAGTGAAGAGGTTGACATCCTATAGTGGTGAGAGCCTTGTATGTTATCTCGTGGGTTGGTTTTTGAATGAACCCATTCTGTTTCCTTTATAGGTCGGTTTAGGATTCTAGGGAATGAGAATGTATAGAAAGGTATTTTATATAAGGGCACAGTTCTATGTGGAGTAACGTATTGCATGTTTTCAAAGATCAATGTGCATGGAGGTGGCTTAGAAGATGTTTGGATATGTTTGGTTAAATAAAAGATCAAAAGAGGATATTACACTTCGGGAAACTGTATTACATGATGTGGAATCGTTTTTCAAAAGCATGAAATTGGATTTCATGGTGTGAAATGATTTGGGGTTTGGAAATAATAAATAAAATTTTGAATAGATTTTTGTTTTATAAGAAAATGATCTTGAGGCATTACACGATGTGAATGTTGATTACATGATATGTAATTTCTCGCTACTGTTTGTTTTTTTTCAATATTTCAGCTGCTTGGGTTTTCCAAACCCTACGGGTAAGAGTCCCTTCTCCCACATTGAAAATTAGACGGGGACTCTCTTTTTAGTGTGTTTGGTATTCTATTGTCAAGGAAGGATCCCTAGCATCCTTCATCAATCTTGGTGATATGTCATCGATATGTGGTGTGATATACCACTTTTCTTGTGATTTATTCAATCTGTTTCCTCTAGAGTCTTTTTGAAATGGGATTGGGACTGATCTTCCTATTTTTAGAAATTTTTTCATTAGTTTTTTGTTTTTGTGGCTATGTTGTCGCATCCTTGGGTGGATGTAATTTTTGCAAGAGACATGATTGAGATCTATTTCATTGATCATTTATCATATGAAGTATATCAATGAACTTTTCTGGTAAGGAATTTAATTATTCTCTATATAGTTATTGAAAATCATAGAGTTATTATGGTTTCTTCCTTATATCATAATTTAATTTACCAAAAAATTATATGAACATATTTGAATAATTGGCATTGATCGTATATTGTTCCTTTTTTCCATCATAATAGTTTTCAACTAGATTTTCTAGAAAATGTGATATCTACACCTTAGTTATTTAGCTTATCGTTCTATATGGAAATTTGTAATGAACAAAATAACCAAAATAATTTTTTAATTAATTTATTAAATGATAGAGTGTCATTTTTAATGAATCTGGACGTTATTGATATAATTTAATGTGGATAAAATGGATTCTAATATGTATGTATACTTGAATTTTTTAATTAACTAGAATCATGTTGATGCTTATTGATAAACCATTAAATGTATGGAAATTTAATTGACGAATTAAGTTGTGATATCAGGTGACATCTTTTTTTTAATGTTTCCCATGGATGGAACCCATGAATAATTAATCAGTTAATTAAATATAGAATAATTGTTCATTGTGTGATAATGATAATGACATGTTATGCCAGAGTTTCCTACTTTCTTGAAATTGATGGGTGCCTTTTGATTGGGATCTGCGAGAACTCATTGTCTGTGAAATCTAGATTCCTTGTTTTAGTGCTGAGATCCCATTACTATGTTTTTTCTTCTTACATGTGAAGTTCTCTAGTAACAGGAATTTTTGTGGTTGGGTATCGAGGGCTAGTGGGTTTTGTATATGTTAATACTTATAGTGGAAATATGTGTATTATTATATATATGTGTGTTTGGGAGGACACCAAATAACATTGAATGGGTTGAAGATGTCCTTACATGTTGTTTTAAAAGTTGATACTTATTGAATGTATAGTTTTCATATATGCATTACTTTCCCCCCATCATGAGGTATCAGAGTTTGCATACTCTCCTTCCAAACTAGACAATGACATTCATGGTATGCCAAGTGATTTATATTTTTATCTTCTAAATGATGTTTTGGTATACGCTTTGGCAATCAGATGAAATGACTCGAAGTGTAGCTCACCTACTCACCGGGCTGAGCCCCTTGTGATGGTTTCTTAGAATTACTTCTTAGAATACATTTAAGTAAGGAAATTGGTGATTATCTTAAATAAATAATTGACTTTTAACCCCTAGAGTTGACGATTTCTAGGTTTAAATGTATAATTTATGATTTGGTGATGTCATTGACTCAGTATGGTTATTCCTGGAGTGCATGGAAAATTATTGTCATAATAATGTAATGAAATTTGGTAAATGATACATGTTAATTAATCTCTAAAAATATAGTATGCATATATTTAAACTGAAAAAATTTGGATAGAATGAATATATATAGAACATTAAATGATAATGTGCTTATATGATATCTAGTCTTATTTGTGGCATCTAGGAGTCCGTGAGACATTAGAGGTAGTTGAGTCTAAGACTAGGTTTTGACCTTAGTGTGGTTTTGGGTTATATTATATCCAATTATTTTTATGTTTTCATACATTACCTTACATTATCAGTAAGAGAAATAAACACCATGCGAGTTTGAAGGCTTGTACGGGGGTTTTCCCCAACATTCTAGTTGGAGGATGGATGGATGACTACTCCCTTTGGCCCTGCTCCCTTTTAATATTAACATCCTCTAATGGTATGTATGGAGGGAATTTTTTGCAATGTATGAGTGTAAATTTCTATAATGGATTATTGTTTTTTCAAACACATGTTTTTTGGATATAGTTTGAAATAAACCACTATAGGTTTGATTTGTATAGGATTTGATTGGTTGATGATCCTTACTCGATGTATGACTTGTATTGGATTGAGGTATAATACCTGATATATGATACATGCTATGAGAGAGGTGGTGGATCCCAGAAACTACCTGTATACTTTTGGTTGTGTGGTTGTGGTGGTGATTTACCTTAGGTTCATGTAATGGTGCTTCCCCCAAGTGTCTTTGGGAAAACCTTTTTTGATAGAGATTCTCAGGACATGCAGCATAGGATAAAAGAGGAAACCCAATGGGGAAGTTGTAGGTGGGTACCCTTAAATTTTTTTTATTAGATTATATATTCTTGTATGCGATACTTAGTGAGAGTATCCATGGTGAGGTTAGGAACATAGTATAACTATTTAAGTGAAAAGTTAGATTCACTTTTAGTTAAATTTAATTTATCTTTATTTCAATACTTTGGCATGAGAGGCTCTAGGGAGGATCCAAATGAGTGTATTGTTATACTCACCCAATCTAATATAATCTATTTTTTAGTTCACATATTGTTGGATAGAGATCAGGAATGTTTCTCCTAGATCGGGGTTTTGAAGGCGCTGTTTGGGCATCATGGTCACTTTAATTTTACTTTCTTTTGGTACTTACTGTTTTCCCTTTCAGTTGTTATAGTTATTTAATGACATTACTTATTTGTGCGTGATATTTATTTTACATTGCATTCTATGTGCGTGTTGGTTGATATTTATATTATCTCTCTCTACAACATGTTTTCTCTTAGAGGGTAATGTCACCTATCTGTGGATTTTTTATATCCTCTGTGCTGGTCGCTAAACCGGGGCCTATTGGATGCGGGAATCGAGGGTCATTATTTATCTTCTCACTTTTCCAGAATGGATGGGGTTCGCCTTTTGGAGAGGGATTTTTGAACTAAAATATTTCATCTATCCTATCTCATAACAATGGTTTCCTACTATATTGTTTGTTAAAAAAGAAATATGGTTCAATGAGATATTTCATTTTTAAAAGAGCATTGAATAACATAACTGTTAAAAAAAATTACATTTTCTCATATCATGGAATTTTTATCATCACCATACGACATAATATATTTTAATTGTCGACCCATTTTTTTTGGTTCAATCAATTTAAATTGAAATAGTTATCCATTACAAAGGCTTGGTTTTGGAGTTGATTTGGGAACTATGAGATTTTAGTAATTCCATTTGGGTTGTCTAATTCACACTCTATATTTATAAAACTTATAAACAATTTTTTTTATATGTTCCTGGAAAATATTAAGGTTTTTTTCATTTATTAAATCATTAATATTACAAAATTAAAGTGTAATAGAACAGATAATGAATGAATATTTTTATACCGATAAAATAAATTCAATTATATTATATATTTATGAATTTTTTTATTATAGTTAAAAAATTTCATTACATGGAAATATTATTCTTAAATATGTAATAACTATTAAATCTTATAATATAAATGCTCATGATGAATATAAAATTCCTAAAAATATCATTATGATTTATAGTTTTCTTGAATTATAAGGTTAAAACTAGTTTTATCTTGAAGTAATTACAATATTTTCTGGGCCACTAAATTTCTTAACTACAAAAAGAGATAAATTAATATGGAAAATAGAATGTGAGGACTTTTTAGGAACTGAATATAACCATGGATAATGCACCATTTTTGTCCCTGATATCTATAAATGATGAATTTATCATATAAAGTGACGCTTCATTGAAATAACATGGTTGTTTCCAAATAAAAAATTATAATGTAGTTTCTATTTATTCATTTACATTCAACCCTCATATTTTAAAATACCCTAAATATAATTTACAATACGATATATTGTTGTTTAATTAAAAAAATAGGTATAATTTGTTATTTTTAATGTGAGATATATACACTGCTCAAAACAGATTAAAGTATTAATTCATTCCTAAGAAATTTATCTTGAAAAATTAATGTTTTTTTGAAATGAACAAGGATTTTTATTTTACAATTCATTAATATTTTAGAAAATATGAAATTAGTTTATGATTATTTGAATCGATACAATAATTCTACGTTAACCAAGATATTTTTAGAATGAGTCCCACTGGTTAAGTATTTGATACATATTCTCCTACATGTTGGAAAATAGTTATATCTGCTTTTTTGGGTTTCAGTATAGTACAAATATTTGGAAAAAATTTATAATGATTTGAAGGAAGATAATTATTTATAGGAAAAAATAATATATGTTATGAAGGGAATGTTTTTTTATTATAAAATTCATGAATAATGAGTTTTTTGGTATATATAACGATTATGTGTTCCTTGTGAGTCCTAGTTAAGGAAATTGTTATTCAGTGAAGCTAATAGTTCTTCATTATCAATTCATATCCGTAGTAATACGATGTGCTGAGACCTTTGGGAGTATTTCTAGGGGGAGGAATTAAAATATATATTTCTTAACATACTAGTAAGGGGTTGAATTGTTAGCATGATAAATTTTAATTACATTTACATAAGGGTATGATTCATAATTTTTCATTTCCAAAGTAGAAATGGGCAATCATATAAATGGATTTCATGGTAGGAATTGCAAATACATCCCATGTTAATAATTAGATTTGTGTTATTATTTATTGATTAAAAAGATACAGAACATTACATTCCATTAAATATACAATTTCTTATAGTTACTTTGCCGAAAGTATCTAATAAAGATTGTCGATATATATATAGTTCCACTATATATTTTTTATACCATGATACCATGTTCTAATGTAATTTTTAGAAAGGGCATTAGAACTCATTGGTTAAAAATTAAAATTCTTTTACATCATTTTTCTACAATATGACAGTTATTCTGATTAGAAAATTCAAACTATGAAGGATATTATATTTTTTTATTCAATTGTTTTTAAAGGATGGGGATGAAGACTCATTTTATTATAAAACAAATGACCTCTTTTGGATGGGTAGTGGGAGAACCATTACATACCTGAAGGCCTAAGGCCAAGTGTCCAGAATATAAGGCTTGAAAGGCCAATTTTTGATCCAAAAGGCCCTTTAGTGAATAGTACTTAAATAGTAGTCA
Organism: Viscum album; assembly: GCA_963277665.1. Taxonomy (NCBI): domain Eukaryota; kingdom Viridiplantae; phylum Streptophyta; class Magnoliopsida; order Santalales; family Viscaceae; genus Viscum; species Viscum album. The sequence continues at coordinate 141,266,068 of OY728133.1, read as the reverse complement.
AGATGCTACAATAATAGAAAAGTACCACCAATTTTATTGTCACTACTACCATTCCTCTACTTCTATAGTGTCACTAATTATGTAGTTCCACCACTACTTCTATATAGCTATATTTCACAACTACAATAATACTTCTGTACCCAAAAATTATACCCTGCCTAGACTGGATGTTGGGGATTTTGGAGAAAATAGGTTCATGGTAAAAGAGTTGTTTGAGGTGATGTCTAACAAGTTACATTGACACTACGGCATATTAATACAACACAATAGTAGGTTGAAAAGATATGTGGATATCTATCAGAAATTCCACTTTTCCAGGAAGGTGATCATGTTTTTCTCAATGTCTCTATATGGAGAAACATTATATATTTAGTTATGAAAGGGAATAATATCCAACTATTTATTTAAGTATATCATATAATGGATAATCATAGATTTATTTCATACTAAGTGACCTTACCGACAAATTTATCCTAGGTACACAACATATTTCAGTACTCAATGATAAAGAAATATGGACCATATTCATCTAATGTTTTGATCCCAAAACAATCTTCCATGGATTAAAATATTTTTTTTGAGGAAGTGAATGTTAATATTATTAACTATATAAAGAATGTGTCAATTAATATTGTAATTCAATAGTCTATGATTTTATGGAAACGCCTTATTGATTAATATGAATCAATGTAATTTAGAAATTCTATAAGAGAATAATATCCCAACTTATATAATAAGTGAATTGAATTGTGAGGACATAATTTATAAAGGGGGGTTGGGAGAATGTAAAAACCAAGTTAATGTTAGAATACATCATTTTCGTATTTATTAATATTAAATATATTTCTAAATTAATTTTAAAAATATAAAGTAAAATTTAATGAAAAAAATTAATACTTTTAAATGAAATCATTTCTTATGAGGATTAATTTTTAAGAATAATTAAAAAAATTATTATTTTTGCCTTTAAAAAATAAATTTAATTTTTATATCATTGATATAAAACTCATATTCAGGTTTAATTTTAGTATTTTACAAAAAATATGGATTTATAGTAAATATGGGGAAATATTGATTTAAAAAAAATTAATTTATTTTTAATATACAATATTTTTTTTAAATTGTCAATTCATTTTTAATTCAACTAAAATTAAATAAATTATTTTTTATATATTTAATATAATTCATTACCTTTTAATAAACATTATATTTGTTTTATAATAGTTTTTTATGGTTTCAACAACCCTTTTTTTGAACAACAATTTTAAAATTTATAATAAATCTCGATTTTAATTAATTAAAAAAAAATATAAAGGGGAAAGATATAAATAAATTTTATGATATTTATATATTATTTAATATTATTTTTATATTTACACCATTATTATTCATAATTTTAATATAGAATCATCTCTTCATAAATTTATAACCTTCTTAGATAACAATTTTCGTACTATACTCAAGTTATTAATAATAATCATGTTCATACTTATGTCAATAATAGTTTGGAAATTTTAATCAATATATGGAATCATCATAAATTATATTATTTAATAACATCATAATTAATTTTATAAAAAATAAGTAGTGACAAAAGTGAAGATTAATTTACAAGATCAAGATAACATTGGTTATACCAGTTATTAAACATAAAGGACAAGTGTAACAACAACATATAATCAGGCATAAGTACAATTTTTTGGACTTATGACTACCATTAAACAAGATATTTTCATAAATTTAGCCTTTTGAACCATTGTTACATTTGGAAAATGTAGGAGTACTCAATTATATTAAAATATTCCATGTATGTAATCTCTTCCACTTATAGAAGGATACACAATCTCATACACTCTTTACACCAACAAACATAATTGGATCATCAAATTCCACTCCAAATTACTTAACAATATCACTACCCTTAACCCATATGATTTATTTGGATATAAAATCAAACTATGTAATGATTGTGGTGAAATCCTTAAGAGGATTCTGGAATAAGAGGATACATTTAGGAATAGGTGTTTTGGTTTTATTTGTTCCACCACCCCCATCAATTCATTTTAAATATGAATATGTAATAACCTCATAATATTATATATAATGATATGTTTTTATTTTAAGTTAATAACATAATTATTTTTCCTCTTATATCAAGAGGGTTATGAAATCATAATTCATGGGTATGATCGACTACCTTCTCACAAAATGATATCATTAATTTTTCCATTTCAATCTCTCATGGTTGTGTATGATGATGTATTTATAGTTGATATATTATGTTTATAACATAATTATACCACTAAAGTCATTATATTTAATATATATATATATATATATACATTTTTAACTTTCTATTATGTAGTGTATATGATAACATCGCTCATTTTATGGTGGATTACTACCTCAAAAATCAATGTCATTTTTTTCACTATCGTTTTACAAGAAAGATAATTAGTGTTGTGATAATGAATTTATATGATATACATGAAACATTTATGATATTAATAAAATATTTATCATTATGAAAATAATATATATCATTTGTCATTGTTATAATTATAGTCACTGATAATAATGATAACATCATTCGTTGATGTGTAGACTACAACCTTATCTAGGAAATGTGATTCATTTTTTATTTACCACATAAAAATAATATAACATATAAGAGTAGATAATTAAATAATAATTTATTTATGATATTATGATCATTCTTTAAATATAAATTTTACGTACCTTCCTTTTATTATAATAATTAAAAAATAGAAGTGTTGCTCGTGCATGTGAAAAACTTGAAAACTCCATGATAATAATGTACAACATTTCATAAAAATTACCTTAATTATTGATTTTAAAATTATAATTGATGTAAAAATTTGATTATAATTTCTTGGTTATTAATCTATATAATTTTACATAATAATCACATTAACTATAGTTGACATAAAAATACCATTTTTGACAGATAATCCAAATATGTTTGAAACATCTAACATAAAACTCTATTATTATGAAACTATATATAGAATGATATTAATTTAAATAAAATTATTAGTAAATTTTAAAAAGGTTCTCATAAAGTAAAATAATAAACAAATGTTTCTTATTCAGGGTGATGAAGACATGTGAGACATGTTGGACTTAAGGTAACAAACATTGTCTCAATTTCCTCTTATTGAGAAATATTTTGATTTATGCACAAATATTATTTAATGAGTTGTATATATAAACCATCTATCATAGTATGAAATGAATTATTTATTATCATGACATTTAATATTTTATTCATTTTATTATTTCACAGTTCTTATTATTCAAATATTTTCGAAGCAATAAGAGAATCATTTTCCAAATATATCATCTTTTATTTTTTTCCTTTAATATCAATTTTTCTTATGTGACCTGGTTTTGAAGATGAATTTTGAAATTTTTTCATCGAAATAAATTATTTTAAAATTTCATTTTATGAATTTTATTCATTATTTCAATTGTTTTAAAATTTAATATTTTTACGTTTTCTATGGAATATTTTCTAACAAAATAATGATGGAATGTTCTAATATATATAATAACAAAAACTATTCCTATCATCATGAATTTTATTGTACTTCTAGATTACATTAATGGAATACCTTTTTCCTTAAATTAAAAACCATCTTTTACTTTTTTGTATTTTAGTAATATTTTTTTTCAAAATCATAGTGTGCTTATATTGAAAATGTGCTTTTGAATGAAAATTATGATTTTATATTTTAATGTGATTTTCATACGAGTTAGGATAGTTTCCTAAATGATGATTTTTTTTATTTTACATTGAAATTATATATATTATGTTCACACTGATAGCCTTGGGTGATCCTTATATAGCATATATGTTGGGTTCAAAAGATATCACTCTGATACATTTTCAAGGAATGTTAATATCCCTTCTGAATAAAAAGTAATGTTTTTTTCACAAATGGGGTTTTCATGAATTTTATTGTTTTCACTAAACTTAGGGATTTCCAATTTTTATATCCCTTTCTTTTATTTTATGTCAATACAATATTTTTAAAATGTTTTTAAACAGAAAAATAGAATGTTAATGAAAATTACCAGTTAAAGATGAATGTCATGAAGTGTTTCCATGAATAAAAATTATTTTTCGTATTAAAAATATGTACCTTGCTAAAAATGGATAATTATTTGTAGTTTACACTTTGTATTATATTGTTTTTTATTTGTGAGATATGGTCTCATTATGTAAAATTGTACACCTGAAATGATCCTCAAATGTAATAGAATGAATTATTCAATTAAATATAAATATTAATGACTTTGTAATATCAGGTCCTTCAGAAAAATATGATAAAAATGAAATCCTGAATATAAATAATAAATACTTCCAGCTAATATAATTAATAATTTCTGACCTCCAAATCATCTTCTAATTCCCTTTTTCAATGAAATTTAATTATTAGCAAGAAACTATTCCAGAAATCATTAGTAATTTGGTAGGAAGACAACAAATATACAATCCTATTTTGAATCATGAGAAATTTCAATGAATTGAAGTGATATATGAGCCCCCAAAACCTTATTACATCCATGTATTTACTATATGTTCCAACAAGACATTCCTTATAATTATTAATGAAACAACGTATATCATTGAACATTATTATTCCTGTAATGAGAAATAAAAAAATAAAATACATAACCAAACTACAGTAAATTTCAACAATAATAAATTTTTTCTATACTTTTAAATAATAAATTTAGAGGGATAACACGACTTTAATCTATTTATATAAAATTTTTAATGGTCAAAAAATACATATTCATGATTTCGAAAATATTTAATTTTGATGTAATAACATAACAAGAACCAAAATAACTCTCAGGAAAATTGAATAACATAACTATAATGTAATCCAAATCCAATATGAATTATGTTAAAATTTAAGTTCACACCATTTAGATCAATTTGTATATGGTTAATTATATTCTATAATAACAATATCATAGGCCTTATATAGAAATGATTCCAGATATCTATTAAATGAAAATAACCAAGAAGAGAGGAATGATTAAAAAAATAATTTTAAGGATAGATAGTGTATCCCTTGAAAAAATTGATAGAATGCCATATAATAAAATCAATATAAAAATATAATGGACATATATAAAATAATTTTACAAATGAATCATTTCTAAATCTACCAATATTAGTAAAATGTAATCTGATTTATTTGAAGAAATAAACGAATGATTTACCACTAGAATAGAGGAACATGATGTCACTAATAAATTAAATAATATAATATTTTTGAATAATATTATATCCATGTGAATAGAATTCAATATAAAATGAAAACATTATGCATAATATGTAGAATGTCTAAAAAATAAAAATTGAGATGAATAAAATCATCATTACTTGTTTAATATTTTTATTAAAACACTGAGAAATAGTGGGAATGTAATTTTTCAAAAAATAGTGTAATTTTAAGTTAAATTGATATATAATTTCTCATTTATGTTATATATACACTATATAAATTGAATTATCTTCATTCACTAAATATGACACAGTGATAAGTGTTTATGCTAAGAACCATACCTCAAATCGTGCATTTCTTGAATATACCTCATATTCATGTATCCCAAATAAATCTATATTAATCACATAATTTTGATCCATATCCATATAAATTGTCATTTATAAAATTAAAAAATATTAATTCTTAATATGAATTCTCTAACTACATAATCTTTACATACATGTACATTACATTTCTTTTTCATAATACTTATGACATTACAAAAATATGGTCCATAACACTATATGATTTTAGTGTATTTGGAATCTTGGAACATAATATTCTAACTCGGTGAAAGATATTGAACATTTCCCATAGAGATATCCCCATTTGATCTTCCTACCATAACTATTTCTTGATATCCTAGGTAAAAGAAACTATAAAATGGTGAGCTCAAATTCTCAGTAAGGTTAAACATGGAGAACATAAAAAAATTAACATAAGAATGTAAAAACATGAACATTAGGAATAAATATCTAAATATTGAGTTATGAAATAAATCATGGTAGTATATAAGGAATATATCATAAAGGAACATTAACCATGATAAAATACCATTTTCATAAAAATATGTATTTTTGGAAAACAAGTAAGAATATAGAATGATTTCCATAGTAGCCAAGGTATTTCTTCCAAGGCAATCATAGTTGACATAGTCCATAAATAAACCGGGTTTACCTGTCATTCCAGGCATGTATTACTCGACTATATTTACATTACATTCCATTCATTTTTATATCATGAGATATAAATCATTACCTATTTCTTCAGAGGGAGATATCAGTCCCACCCATGTCCTAATGAAGTCATTTTTACATTTTCACCAAAAACAAATCATTTATTATATAATAACCCATGAAATAAAATAGAACTATTTAATATAATTCCATAATAAAATAAATCATATAAAATATAATTCAAACAAATTAATAATATGTATTTAATAATAAAACCTTTTAAAGAGTTTCTTCTTATATGGATATTAATTTTGATAAAACATATGAAAATGATTCTCGAAGAAAATATCGTTTCTTCTTCAAAACATTTACTTTTCTCAAAATTACATCCAATTTAAAATGAAAAAAAATTAGTTAAAAATAATCTTTAATTAGTGTAAAGAAATATTAATGGAAATAAGAGATTCTGAAGACATAAAAATACGTTCATGATGTATAAGTTGAAAAAATCATTCTCCTCATACTTTTGATGGATAAGTCAAAAAGTACTTCATATGGTAAATGAAAGAAGTATTTATAAAAAACCATGTAGTAAAAGTCACAAAAAGGAAAAAATGACTTTAAAAATATATAGAAGAATGGTAAAAATTTTCTGATTTTTTTTAGAAAACATGGTTATTGATGAAAAATATACACCCATTAAAAACATACGTATAAAAAATATCAGATAAAATGTGATTGAAAAATTATCACATACCATTGTTCTGATTTGATTCGTATGTAACCAAATATTATGTAATTTTGGTTTAAAATTATTTTTAACTTGCAACAGAACCATAATGATATTTATTATGTTATATTTGATAAACTTATTACCTGTTCAATTATCAATTTTATGGTAAACAAAAAATTTGGGTAATAATATCATTATTTATTGTACGTGTTTTTGATTTTTTATTCTTGATATTATTAATTAAGTCATTATTTAGTTACATAAAAAATATAAAACATGATTTATATATAATATATATTCATTATATAAAAATATCAAAAAGATAGATAAACGAAATTGAATAAACCATTCATTGATACATTAGGTCGTTCGTATAGATGACATTTTTTCCATTTCCTTATTAAATTGGATGGAATCATGAAAATGACATGTATATATATATATCAAGTATAATAATTATGTCATATATTTCATTATTATTTGTTATATATACTTTATACTCATTATTGAATCGCAAAAGTGGAGAATGAATCTCAATACGTGAGGAGATGGTGGGTCATACGTATACACAAGTGAAAATATCATTCACTTAATTGTACGATTGTATGGAATTGAATTGTATATTAATTATACAGAATAATTATCATGTTATATTCATTATTTACATCCATTATTATCATCATTGTTCACATTCAAAATTTGTGTTGTTGAATAATAAATTACACCATGATGTGGAGACGGTAAGCCATGCTTACACATGCATGGGGATATTGTTATTTATATAACAGATAAAAATGGGTATAAGATATTAATATAATTTTAATAGAATATAATAATCTTGAATATAGTGGATTTATTACATTAGTACAAGAAAAAAATATGAAGATAAATTAGAAGAAGTTTTTTTTGAATAAAGAGTTAAATAATTTACCTCTATTTCGAATATCTCCATTTGATTTAGAAAAATTGTCCCATTAGGATGGCTATTGAACAAAGTGTGTCCCTTAGGAGGTAGGGATGCATTTTACAAGATTATTTGGGAAGAAGATGGATTATCCAAAGGGTTTTCATGTTTTTTGTATGTGGTTATAGGTGTTTTCCTTTTATAAGAGGTGGGAGGGCCACTTTAGGGTAGTCTCGAAATAATAAATTGTTATAAAAAGATTTTTGGTCCGTAATTATATCAAAATCATTTATTTACGAGATAATATTAGTTTAAATCGAACCCATATTAATAAATTTAATTTATAAATGTTTTTATTTTATTTTAAGCCATATTTTATAGATTTATTTTTATTTAATCTATTTAAATTTATTTGTGGTAATAATATTCTAAATATTAAAGACTTATAAATATTTATATATGTTTTTTAAATTTTTCATAATTGGATACATTATGAAAATTTAGACCATATTAGATTCAATTTTTATTTTTTAAATATTTTTTATATTTTTATGTAATTTAATAATATTTTATTATTAATAAATATCAATATTGTCAATTTTGACATTATTCATTTATTTGACCATAAAAAAACCAGACATATGATATATTCAAACCAAAATATTTCATAAAATCCTATCATTGCATAGTCACCTATAAAATTTTAGGATAACATTAATTAGTTCACATGATATTTATTTTAATATCTTTAAAAAAAGTCATTTTATATTTCTATCAATAAAATAATTTCTACATCACTGTTGTTTCATAATTATTTGTAATTATATATTCTCATAAAATAATAAATAAATTAAAATGATATAGATAATTTCAATATAATTTTGGATCCTATTTATTTTCTATGGTTTATTAAGATTATCACTATATTAAAATTTTTATACTAACATAATATTAGAGAGGAATATGTTGTCAATTTATTTTGTTTTAATTATAATTACATTACATTTATATAAATTTTTCATTAAATGAAACAATTAAAGCCATTATCTGAAAATGGTCAGATTTAATTCTTCGAATATGAATTTAGTAGGTGTTAGGTAAATTTTATTATCTTTATCATATTGTTTATTACTCAAATTTACATGGTTTACCATTAATTATGGAAAATAAAAATTACAGTAGTCACAACTCATAATATGAAAATAAGAAACCTATTAACATAATAATGTCCCACTTATTTAAAATATAGAATCTATATAAAAAATTAAAAATATATAAGTTCATTAATTAATTTTTAATTGATTCATATTTTCCAAACCATAATGTGGGTTTTTAATAAGTAAAAGCTGATAAAATATTGACATGGGTTTATTTCTAATTTAAATGTGAAATAACTTCCAATAAATTAAATTGGAATAAATGATAAAAATATAATTCAATTAAAATTTTAAAAAAATTTAAATAAATATAACTATATAAATAAATTAGATGAAATTCAATTTTTGAATTAAGATGCATTATTTTCAACTATTCATTAAAATTTCAATGTCATCAATAAAATTTAAAATTTTCATACAAGTTAAATTTTTATATACTTATTCCAAATAATATGTTTTTAATGTCAAATATTACTTATAAAATTGTGAAAAAAATATATCTAAAAAGGGTTCTCAATTAAAAGGTGGTAAAACTATTTTTTTTTAAAACCACTTTTATCTAGAAAATTGATTTTTATCTTCTATAATGTTTATAAACTTCCTAAAATAAATGTTAATGTCTTATAAAATTTAATATGTGATTAATAATAATAATAATTTTTAGTTTATTTCTAATTAAATAATAATATTTTAATAATATATGGTTGTTAATGTAACTCTGTATTACGTACAATTCATGCTATCGAAGAAGGATAAACTAATGTGTAATGAAAATGAGGTCTCTATTGCATGTAATGAAATCTACCTTTTGTGTTGTGTAAATAATAATCCAAACATTATTCTTTTATACATTGAACAAAATCTATACTCATACATTCTATGTGACGTACGCCAACTCGGTGTTTTGTGTAACATATGACAAGTCAGATTAGTGTGAATGGATTGTGTAACATAGTGAATTGCATGATATTAATGAATATTTAAATTTATTTAAAAAATGATCAATGAAAACATATGGTGTAACATTATACCACCTTAAAATAAATTTCTCCAACCAATTTCTCTAGGGTATAAAATGTTTTATTAAATTAAGAATTCATTCATAGAAAACCACATAGTGAAAAAGAAAAACTAAAAAATCATTTTAAATGGAATGTTAGAAGAATAATTGTTTACTAAAGTAACTCATAACTGGGTTTCCAAATAGATGATCATAGATGGGATTTGAAAAAATTGATATAGTAGAATAACCTAACCAATTATTTTCTGATCTATATTGATAGATAACACGGGTGGGAGAATGATAACAATCAGAAAGAAAGAAATCTATGATGACTTAAGGGAACATTTGTTTCATTATATTATAAGGTACTAAGATCACATTTTTGGTATTAAATATCATTTCCCAAATGTTGAATAATTTTTCATGGGAATAAATACTAAGTCGATTTTTATATAATCCCGCAGTTGGTTGTGCCTTGAACAATTTCCACTTGATCATTAAATTAATGAAATGATGTTGAATATTTTATTCTTTAAGTGTTTGTATATCATGAGATAGAATGATTGGTTATTCCAAATGGCTCAACCAAAAAGTTTTCACAGGTAATAAATTATGCATAAGTCCACAAAAGGGAGATAATTCATTAATATAACAATCTACAAATAGAATATAACATATAGTATCCATAAATGGATAACAATACAATCATTCAAAAATTTAAAATATAAAATTATATAAATATGTGAACTAAATATTCATAACATTTATCTCTCATATCTCAAATATTTTTTCACTATTGTTACATTCAAAATATATTAATAATATATTCATTTATTCACTTGAAACATGGTAATAACATGAATTCCCCTATGTCCTTTGTTAAGAAATGCATTTTGTAAAAATTATATATTTCCACACGCAAAAAATAAAAAAAATGTTATACACTCAAACCATGATATAACTTTGTCCTTATATTAGTCATGACCTCATTAATACTATCAAACATCTAATTATCTCTTTATCCCTTCATTTTGTGCATACCATATTAATTCTAAATATATTTCAATCATTTTCTATGATTACTAGTACTATATACTTGTGGAAAACCATAATGTATAAATACATAGATATTGTAACAATAGATAATAATTTAAAAGAGATTCAAAAACACTATTTGTGAATCTCATTACATAAAAACATACTCACTCCACCACATAAATTTCATACTCAACAACAATAATAATGATTTCTTGTGATTTAACTTTTTCTTTGACCTTAATATGTTTATGTCATCTACCATAATCATTAACCCTTGGATTTAGGCATTGGATAGCATAATTACCCATTTCCTTGCACTTGGATCATTGATGTGTGGATGCTGCATTCTCTATAGTCATTTCCAAATTCACATCCTTAACAATCTTTTTCCCTTTACTTTGGGATTCTATTACTCGATGACATTCTTTATCGATCATTAAATATTTTATAGTCCCTTTATGACAATCCATACCATTCTACTTTCCACACATAGTGCATAAGGAAACATTCAACATATTTTCCACATTATTTTGATATTATCCTTTGACCCCCATCATTCCTTTCATGTCAAAACCATTTGATTGATATGAAACATCAACATTCATTTAAATAATCATTGAAAAATTTCAAATATCTTCATATCTACTAATTTCTTTAATAGCTAATTCCCTTTGAAGAAATGGTTTTAGGCCACTTAATAAGTGGTTATCATTAATTTCTAGTTGGATGATAAGGCCCGAATCATACGATGAATATTGTGTAAAATTTGGCTCATTTTTACCAAAATATTCATCCTATATATTCTTAAGCTCAAGGAAGCCCTTTAAAATTTCTTGAATAATATGTGGGAAGTACTTATTGAAAAATATTTTCATTAACTCTTCCCCTTCCATGAATTTAATTTCATCTTACTTCCTTATTTTTATATTAGAGTCCTCCACTTTTTTGCTTCACCTTCTAAATGATAAACAACCAAAATGAAATTTTCTTGTCCCAAACTTTTATTGTTGGAAAATATATTTCCAATGGTACTGGTACATTATTCAGAAAAATGTGGTTCACAATAATCACTGATAAAATGTGGATGTTTCCTCGTGAAGTACTAAAAAATGGTATTACCTTCATTTATCATTTGAAATTATAGTTTGATTCATAACATGTGTATGTATAGAAATAATATTTTCAATCCAATGTACCATAAAATTTTGGTTCTCATCCGAAAAATAATTTCATTACATAGTGCATTGATCATTAAAAAGGTTCCTTTGAGTTCCATCCATATTTTAAAGCCCAAAATGAATAGTGTGCGATAAAAAAAATCATATTATGAAAAAAACATAATAATTCAAGAGGAGTTTCTTTATCTTAAATATTTGGTTTAATACAAGGTTGTTCATGATCGTTATCATAATTTTAGGACAATAATCTAATGTTATACCTACCCTTTATTAAATGCATAGACATATATTAAAAATATCTATAGGGATGTCACTATAGTTTTCAATTATTATTTTCTAATGGATGACTACATCATTGCGCTGATAAAAGCATTAAATAACCAAGCTTTACATATATCGACAATATATTTATTTTTTGGAATACATAATAAATGACACAAATATATGCCTAAAGACCATATTAGTTCAGAGTCCTCGGAATCATAGAACATAATCTTCTATCATTGTGAATGATCATAAACATCTCTCATAATGATATTATCCATTCATTTTTCTACCTAAAAACATTATATATATCATCATAAATATAAACATAAAATACAGTGATCAAATAATCAATAAGGGTAATCATAGAAAACATAAAACAAACCATAAATATACGATTGTAAAAACCTAAATATATTGATTAAAAATAAAAATCATGATTCATGAAATAAAAGTTGGCAGTACATAAGGCATAGATCATAAAATATCATTATCCTTGATAAAATATCATTGGAATAAAATATGGAATTGTGTAATACAAATAAGAACATATTATGATTTATATATTATCAAAGGCATTTATGTCACGACCATCATAGTTGACAAATCCCATTACTGAACTGGGTTTACATGTCATTCCATCCATGTATTACAGAATCAGATTTACTTTTCATTAAAATCATGACTATATCATGAGATATAAATCATTACCCAATGAATTTGAGGGAGATATAAGTCCCACCCATCTCATTTTTACCTCATTCATTCATTTTATAAAAAAATATTAATCATTCATCTTTTCATTTCCGAAGAAATAAAATGGTCTACTTCAATATCATTTCATCATAACATAATCTATAAGAAATATAATTCAATCATCGTAATAATAAGGATAAAATCGTAAATCTATTTAATGAGAGTTTTCATTGATGTAAAATAATTTTTATTAGACACTAGATATTAATTCTTGAAGAAAATATCATTTCTTCTCCAAAATTGTTTTCATATATCAAAATGTAGCCCAATTTTAAAAGTAATACACGTTGTTGAAAATAAACACAAAATCATTTAGAATAATATTCCTGGAACTACGGCCTTATGAAGATATAAAAATCCATTAATTCTATATAATTTAAAAAAATATTCTCCGCATACATTCATCGGATAAGTCAAAAAGTACCTCGTATAGTAGTTGAATGACTGATTGCTTCCAAACCATGTAGTAAATTTCAAAAAGGGGGTGAAAATGACATTAATCATACATAGATAAATAGTAAAAAAATTATGAAAATATTCTTATAATACATGGACATATATGATAAATATACCCCAAGTAAATACAAACGTATATAAAACAACATATAAAAATGAGATTGTTAAATTTTCTCTCACCATATGTATGATATTCATCGTATGTATCTGAACTCATATATAGTGGGATTAAAAATATTTTTAACTATTAATAGAACCATAATAACAGAAATTATATTTTATATTATTCCCTTATTTCCGGTTCATTTATCAAAACCATGATAATGTTACAATTACAGAAATAATAATTTTATTTATCATATGTGTTTTTACTCGTTATTATTGATATTATTACATATATTGTGATTTATTTACCAGAAGAATATAAAAAAAGGTTTATATATAATATATATTCAGAAAATAAATTTCTATAATATATTTAAAATGAAAGGTAATATTGAGTTCATGGTGACAGTAGGTTGTACATATGCATAGACGTTATTTCCATTTCCTTTTTGAATTGCATGGATGAAAGAAAATATCATATATATATATATACATAAATTCAGTATCATTATGATGTCATATATTTCATGAATATTTATTATATATTATTTAAAATCACTTTTGAATGGTTATCATGGAGAATGAATCTCTCAGCATAGTGGAGACAATAGGTCTTACATATACATAAGAGACGACATCATTCAGTTGATGGAAAAATGGTTTGGAATTGGGTGGAATATTAATTATACAAAATAATTTTCATGTTTTATTAACAATTTACATCCATTATACACATTAATATTCCCATTCATATTAAATATTATTGAATTAAAAATTACACAAGGATGTGGAGACTGTATGTCATATGTATGCATGATGGTGATATTGTTAGTCATAGGATGAATAAAAGATGGTATAAGATTTTCCCATAAAAATAATAAAATATAAAAATGTAGGAGATTAATTTTTTTACTTTAGTATGAGAAAAACATACGAAGAGGACGTAGAATAAGAAACAAATTTTGAAATGTGTGAGAAAACAATTACCTCTTTTTCGAGTATCTTCTTTTAATTTGAACAAAGGGTCTCCCTATGATGGCCTATTCCAAAACGTCTGTAATTTAGGAAGAAGGGTGGTATATTTTGTTCTTAATTGATCATATTTTGGATGATCATAAAGGACTTAAAGATTTTTGTAAGTGGTTATAGGTGGTGGCATTTTTTAAGAGGGAGTCAGGGAACATTTAGAAGGACTAGAAATATTAATGTATTATAATCAAATTTTCTTTCAATAATGGTCCCAAAAAATTTATCTCAAAGATAAGAAAAGTATGGGTTGAAAAACACTCAACCAATAATATTTAGACATGTATTAGTTTTATTTTAAACCTTATCATTATGATTTATCTTTATTAAATATATTTAATTTTATTTATGATAAAAATAATCTAAATTTAGAAATGTTTTAAATATTTACTTATGTGTTTTCAATTATCCATAATTGGTTACATTATTAAAATTTAGGCCATATAATTATCACATTATAATATTTAAATCTTTTTGTGATTTTGAAATAATTTAATAATATATTTTTTTTAAAATATATAAATAGTGTCAAATTTGATATAATTCATTTACATTATTTTTAATAAAATTCCCAGAGGAGAAAATTTCTAACCAAATTATTCAATACACTATTAGTATTTCTTAGTCAATTATAAAAGTAGTTGAGAACATTAATTATTTAATATTAATTAATTTTCATATTTTTAAAACCTTTCATTTGATATTTCTATCAATCAAATGATTTCTACACAACTATTGTGTCATTATTAATTGTATTTATTTTATCTATAAAAATTTAAAATAAATTAAAATTATATAAATAATTTCATTAGATTTATTTAGATTATTTATTTTCCATTTTTTATGAATATTATCAATATATGAAATATATTAAACTTATACAATACAAGATAGTGACATATTGTCACATTCATAAGTTTTAATTATAATTAGAACACTTTCATGGAAAAAAGTTAAATAAATGAATAAATTCACACCCCTGGGGATATTGGATGACATTAAATCATCTAATATGATCTTTTTAGATGTATGTGTAATTTCATTATCTTTATCATATTGTTTGTAATCTTAATTTACCTGATTTAACTTTAACAGTGGTAAATTAAACTAATTGTAGTTTCTATTCATCATATCCAAAAAATTAAAGTAAGATATTAACATAATATTCAACCAATAATTAAAAATATTGAATCTATTTTTCATAACTTAAAACATAGAATATCCATTAATAAATATAAAATAAATACTTTTTGTAAAAATTATAGAGCGGGTTTTATGGAGTAAAAACTGTTAAAAGGTTGACATGAGTTTATGTGCAATTTATATGTGAAAATACATCCAATGAAAAAATTCATATTAAATTATAAATATATAATCAAATTAAACTTTGAAACAAATTAAAAAGATAATGTAACTATAAAAAATTAGAAGAAAAACCAGTTCTGGATTAAATTGCAGCATTTTCAACTATTCATTAAAATATAAATTTTATCAAAAAATACAAAAAAATCATCCAATAAAAATTTTAATGCCTTTATTCCAATTAATAAATTATTATTTGAAATAGAACTTATAAAATTTTAAAAAACTAGATTTAGAAAATTTTCTCCATCAAATGGCGGTAAAAGTGTATTTTATTCTAGAAAAATTATTCTTTTATACAAAAAATTGTATTTGTTTTTATGTCATGTATATAAAATAATAGTATGAATGTTAATATAATATAAAATTAGAAATGTGGTTAAAAATATTCATAACATATATTTAATATCCAATTAAATACTAATATTTTATTAATATATTGTTTTTTAATGAAACTCGTGGTGAAGTTCAATAGAAGTTGTAGTGAAAGGTCTCTCTTGCATGTAATGCTTGCGAAGTCAGTTTTGAGATTTGTGAAATATTCCTTTTATATTTCATATAACATAATCTAATCCTAATTCTATTATAAATTTTTCACGACCCGTCCCACGGGGCCCGTTCCATAAATAATCCAATCCTTCCTTCCATAGTCCAGGGGCTGGCGACTAGCACCAAAGGCGTAATTCCCTATAATTGGGAAGGAATTGACTTTATAACATTTAAACACACACCAAAAGACACGAACACAGGTAAATTGTATAACCAAAAGATTGCTGAATGTAAAATGGGATAGAATTAAAGACCAATAGTAAAGGTACATATACAACTGAAAATAATACAACTGAAGAAAAAGAAAGAAAAGAAGCTACTGGGTCATCCTTTGAGATTCCTACCTGAACGGTGGGTACAGGTAGCCTCCTAAGCACTCTGCGTTCATCTGTCTCCACCACATACTTACAAACCGTATGGTCCAACTCCGGGAAGAGTCCAGTCCTGGTACTCTCAGCCTCAGTCAGAGTTTTCGGTCATCTGCAACCAACACTATAAGGTGAGGGTATAGCCCGTGAAGTGGTGAGTATAAAGATACTAATTAGGGGCCCCAAGAGTCTCATGGTCTCAAAAAAAAACCACCAAGGATAAACCAAAAAGTATGAAATCAACAGATAACCTTACATAGGTATATGCCCATACATATATAATTTTTTTAAGTAATACATCTCAATCATGAGGAAAAAACAAAAGTATTGACTCAACTCTACCAGGAATTTCTTAACATCATCGAAACCTCAGCTACTAGAGAACTCCTGCTCAATTGAGTGCAGTGGTAATGTCATGACACTAAGCGCGCTTCCCACTAACCACGAAGTGTTGAGGTATGGATCTTGTGAAGTACCATGGGTCTACCGCATCACACAGAGGCGGTCACCACTATGGGTCTGCCGCAACACAAAGTGTGCTCCCCCTCGTAGCCTACTGAGGTAGTCCTTCATTCCAGTACTATGGGTCTGCTGCGTCACCAAGCGTGATCCTCCACTGTGGGTCTGCTGTGACACCAAAGTCCATTCCACTGGGTTAGTAGAGTCACTCTGATTCAAATGGTCGACAGTCATCTGGTCTTAGATAGCTACTAGGTCTCTACACTATGCTCACTCATCTCTATTAGGATACTATCCATAAGCTACTGGTTGATACTACAACTATCATGAAGACCCAAAAAAAGTATCTCAAAGGTCCTCCACATCATATGGATATCATTGTAACAGACGGCGCGTCAATCGGATGCCCGATCTGTGAGTTATTATCCTTTTAGTCCCAGGGGCCCGATTGGATTTGAGCTAGATCAAACATGACGATTACCCATATCAAACCAAAATATAGTGTGGTTTCACTTAAAGGGACCGTCTCTCTCCATGATTTCAAATGTTGCTGATGGTTCGTCAAACGGATGTCCTATGCCAAAGATATGACCAAAAGATCGTAAGTGTCATAGTGGGCCTAGGTCCAATCCAACCCGGTCGGACCGACCCGGCCCAAACGCGCCCGGGCCAACCCTTTTCAGGCCGACCCTTCCTGTTGGGCGGGCCAGCCAGCTGGGTTTTGCCCCGCCGGCTGGGCCCAGCCCAGCGGGCCGCAAGGGGCTGTGGAGAGGAAAGTGGGCGTGAACCGGCCATGAGGGTGCGGACCAGCCACCAATGTGTGGACCAGCCGGGGGTCGGCGTGAGGGAGGATCACCCCAGAGGGCGCCGTGAGGGTGGCACGGCCCAGAGGCAGTATGTTGTTACTGGGGCCGTTTCAGCCGGTAGACCGTGGCGGCTGGGGTGCGGCGCGGGAGGGGCATGACACAATTGGGGTGCGGTGCGGCCAGTTCTTCCGAATGGTGGCACCGACAGAGCTTCTCGGAAGGCCGGTGGGCCAGGGTGGCTTAGAAGGACAGTGGGTCGGCGCGGCCGGGGCGGGTCGAGTGGCCGGCGGGCGGCGCGAGCTAGCGTGTGGCCTGTTCGGCTAGTGGCATCGTTCGGCCAATTGTGGAACTAGTTAGGCCTGGGCACCAGAGCATTACGGGGGCAGCGCGGGTCACGGAGGCCGCAGGTGGCGTGTTCATTTCCTTCGTCGCCTTTGATGCCATCGTCACAATCATCCATTTTGAAAAACACCAAAAAGAAGAATGACGGGGGTCAGGCCATGTTAGTTTGGCGGCACCCAATGCGTTTAGAGTGGTAGCAAGCAGTTCATCAAGAACATAAACAAAGAAAGAGCAAGGAAGATATTTTCAAAAATGGTTTCCCATAATCCCTCAATAATTTATATTCCCAACCCTACAATGGAAAAAGATGGAAGAACATGGAAGTGTTATTCAAATAATTAATAAACTCTTTAAACATCCCTCAACAATTTATTCTCAAACCACATGTAAAACATCCATAAATCAACTTTGTAATAAATTGATCCGTGTTATATGTTTTCTGATGTAAATAATCAAGGGAATAAATTAAACCATAATTAAAAACCCTACCTTGTTAGATGTTAGTTGACAATGGCATGAGAAGGCAGACATCGATTCGTTGTAGACAAACATTTCCGACGTCGACGTAATTTCCAAGGAAGAAGGTTGAAGTTGTCAACATTCTTCTTGGAGGAAGCGTTCTTCGTTGGAGAATCTTTCTCCCATGAGCTCCTCCTTTCCCCAAATAAAACAAATAAAATTGATATCCAATAATAAAAAGTGTTTCCACAATTTAATCATAGGCACAATTCAATTGGATTAAATTAAATTGGCACAATTAAGTGGTTCATTGGAAAGAGTAATGGTTTGTGCATTGGCACAATTAAGGTGGAGGAGGTCAAGAGGCTCTCCCTCATTAATTATTGGAGTTTATGGATTCTCCCAATTAAATGGGGGTGTCATCGGTAGGACCTTGGGACACCCTGAGAGGTGAGGGGTGAATCAAGGTGTCAAACTTATCTTTTAAACTGAAGGATCTTATTCCCACATTGGTAAGAACTAGTTTAACCTGTATGATGGATAGGAGATACTATCAAACATTTACAAGCAAAGAGATGAGACAACACTTTTTACATGCATCACCACTATGGGCTATGTACAATGAGGAAACGCTGATAGGTTGAGAGTTATATCAAGGTCAAATATTCTTCACTAGTTGTGGATTACAAAGGATTGGGAATAGTCAATCTACCCTAGGCTCACTACCTTTACAACTGTTCAGGGATAGACCACTGCGTCCCACAGGTCACTCCCATTGTCTCCCCTTGGCTCACTACCTTTAGTGAAGTCCCAATCAGTTTATAGACATGAACGTCTCATCTATAGATTCGCATTGAAGTCTTTGCATCTAAATAACATGAGACTCTTCTTTAATCAAAGTCCAGAAATCATTCACTTGAAATCACTGAACCACTGAACCGGATATACAAAAATGTAAAAATAGGTTTCATTGACAATTTCTTACGACTACAATTTTTTCACGCAACCTCAAGTTTTTCCCGCAACTTCACCTTTTTTACGCAAGACATATTTTGTCTAACAACTCGTAATTTTTACCTCATGACGAGAGATTTCGTGCAACTTGGAATTTTTCCGTTCGAGCCAGAATTTTTCACGCTAGTCCAACACATTTCGCGCATATCTAATGTTTTCCGTGCGAGCCAGAACATGTTCAGAAGCTTAATTTTTTCGCCCAAATCCCATTAAGCGAATATTTTAGGCACATCAGACCATAGATCATCTCTGAGTCTCTAACCATACGGAATGAGGGGGGTCACCTCTTATTTATATGGGCTTCAGACCCCCGTGCGCAAAACCACCCTGTGGAATGAAAAACCTCTCATTTGGCATGTAATATTTCACGCAAGTATTGTTTTTCGCACACATCTCCAGATTTTTTTCATAGCCCATGCCTTTTCCATTTTTCGACGTTCTGATTTGGAAACAACTTTTGTGTGAAATACCTCACTCCAATATTTCATACACCATGATGTTTTCACGCACAACTCATATATTTCGTGCATGACCCACCTTTTTCACGCACCACTTCTTCTTTTCCTTCAACTATTTGACTAACAATCCATGTCTTCATTTATCGATTTTGAAGCCCAAAAATTTGATAAACATTAGGAAACAACACCACCTTCTATACTGTTGTCTTCTTCAACTGTATGATCAATTTACTGCACACATTCTGAACTTCCACTGAGGATTGACAACAAACAAAAACCATACTCCAATTCATGCATAGAATAGCCATTGTTCCAACAATCTCTCCCTTTGGTTTTGTTGGAAATCACTAAATAAATTCAATCGATCACCATCCACATGAAAACCAAAAGCGAAAGAAGCAACTCAGCCAAAACTCTATGTCTACGTGAGCAATGCTCAATGTAGAAAATAAGGGATGGTGCTTGAATTGGGTTCCCATGTTTTGGAAAGCTCAATGATGCCCTCATAATTCTCTTATAGTGTCCCAGAATCATTACATGTACAATTTATTCCTTCTCATCCTTCTCATCATATCAATGACACTGAATTCTCATCATGTCACAGAAGCATTACATGTTCATGACATGCCTGAACATGCTTGAATTTATTCCTTTCTCCCCCATTGACAATAATCCCAATGAGAAGTAATTGTTCATTTTTTAGCTCAAAACACAGAATCCCAGGATAGTATCTCCCCCAATAACCTGCATCACATCCATAAGTAGATTAAAATAGTTATCATAACTGTAGAGAGGTGTATTTTGTAACCTCTATATGAACTGGGTGGTGGCTGAACACCGAGGATCAACTGATGCTTCTCAAACACTACCACTGATAGTGGCTTGGTTAGGATATCAACAACATGCTCATCAGTTCCCACATGATCCATTCTAATCACACCTTGCTCAACTTTTTCTTTGATAAAGTGATACCTGATTTCAATTTGTTTTGTATGAGAATGTTGAACCTGATTCTTCGTAAGAACAATTGATCTCTTGTTATCACAGTAAATTACCATTGGTTGCTTCACCTCATCACCAATATCTGTTAGTTGTTGCTTCATCCAGAATAGTTAAGTGCATTCCATTGTAGTGGATATATACTCAACATTAGCAGTACTAAGAGAAGTACATTCTGGTTTTTTCTCAACAAGACAATAAATTTCTACCCAATATATAAGGCTCCACCATTGATGGACTCTCTGTCCACTAAATCACCAGCACAGTCAAAATCAGAAAAATCTAATAATTCACTATCCCTGCCTGCAACAAAGTATAACCCAAACTTATGAGTGCCTTGAATGTACCACATGATTCTTTTTACTGCTTCCATATGTTCCTCTTTTAGATTAATCTGAAAGCGGGCCACTAGAAATGTTGCAAAGATAGTGTCTGGTCGTGTTGCTCTTAGGTACAGTAGGCTCCCACTAATCCCCTTGTACATGGTGGTATCTACAGAGGTCCCATCCTCAAGATTTCCATGATTGGATCCAACTTCAATTGAAGTTTACATTGGTTTGGTGTCTTTCATATTAATATTCTTCAGCAGCTCTCTTGCATACCTTTCCTGAGAAATGTATGTGTAATCGTTCTTTTGAGTCACCTGTATCCCCAAGAAATATGTGACCTCCCCAATCATAGACATTTCAATTTCTGATTTGATGTGATTGGAAAATTCATCCACCGATCACTTTCAGCTGCCACCAAATATAATTTCACCAACGTAGACTACAACCATGAACTGATCTTTTGGAGAATTCTTTACAAATTGATTGTGATATACTACACCTCTTTTGAATTCCAGCTTTTTGAGATAAGAGTCTTATCGGAAATTCCATGCTCGTGGTTCCTGATTCAAACCATATAAATCATCCTTTAGTTTGAAAACCATTGTTTCATCAGCACAAAGAATAAAACCCACTGGTTGTTCAATGTAGAATTCTTCTTCGAGTACACCATTCAAAAAGGCTGTCTTGATATCCATTTTATATACATTATATCCTCTTTGGAGTTCTATTGAAAGGATAATCCTCATTGACACTATTCTAGCCACTAGAGCAATGGTTTCATCAACATAAAAACCTTCAATCTAGAAGTATAATTTACATACCAGTTGTTCCTTGTTTCTAATAACACTTCCAAGATCATCAATCTTGTTCTTGAAGATCGATTTTGTGCCAATCACATAGTGACCTTCGTGTCTCTATACAAGATCCAATGTCTGATTCTTCTCAATCTGATATAACTCTTCATTCATGGACTTCACCCACGATTCATCCTTTTATACTTCTTCAAATTAGCATGGCTCCACAAATGAAGGAAATTCATATTAATTGTTATTCCTCATCCTACTTGTTTGTGTGGGTGCACTCCTGTCCCTAATTATGTTCGATGGATCAGTCTCAGCTCTTTGATTTCTCCTATGAGGTTTAGTTGCATTCTCTCCAGCCAATATTTCCTCTTCTAATTCTTCTTCTGAGACAACATCATGATGTGACTGCTGAGTTTTATGTCCATATTCCTCTATACCTATATTTATATTTACTCCATGTTCATTTTATTCTTCACATTCTATCATATCAGCATAAACAATCTTTGAACAATTTGTTGTCTTCTCTTCAATGATCTTAACATCACTTCTTTACACAATCCTTCGTAATTTCTTGTTGAAAAAAATGTAGGATTTTTTTTCATTGAGTATCGAATAAAAATTTCTTTATCTTCATTGTCACCATACTTCCCTTGATTTCCTTCTTTGTTCCTGATGAAGAATTTACTTCCTAAGACACGAAAGTATTTTAATGTGGGCTTCCTTCCATGACAAAATTTATATGGTGTCATCTTCTCACCCATATAATGTATTGTTAAATTTTGAATATACAATACAGCTTCAACAAAATCTTTCCAGTAATGTCATGCAATACGACCCTCAATCATCATAGTCTGTGCCATATTGTTCACCTGTCAATTCCTACGTTCAACTACTCCATTTTTTTCAAGTTCTCATAGTAGCCAACTCATGTTGTATCCCATGCTCTTCTAGGTAATTTTCAAATTCAATGGATCTGAATTCCCCTCCATTGTCAGATTGCAACACTTTGATTGTTTATCAAGTATCATTCTCGGCAATTCACCGATATGTTTTCATGCAATAAAGCACTTTTCGTTTCTTGTGAATGACCATTACACAGGCCATTCTATGGTAATCATCTATAAAAAAGAAATGTACATATCTATATAAGTTCCATCAACATTTATTGGCGTGCATACATCTTTATGAATTAGATCAAGAAGATGAAATTCCCTTTTCTTCTTTGGCTGAAATAAACTACAGAACAATTTCTCACAAATAAAAGCATAACAAGACTTTTCACACTCACAATTCAGGTTGGGAATGTCCATGATAATCCTCAGTTTTGATATTTTATCCATGTCTTGTTTATTGATGTGTCCCAGTCTCTGATTCCACAAATTGTTTTCTTCTTCAACATTCATGAAACCAACATTTTCTTTACTATCTACACGATACATGTTTCCTTCTATTCTATATCCCTTCATAAGTGAATTCGCTGTCTTTCCCTTAATAGTGCATCCTTTTTGATTAAAATTAAATATATGTCTCGAGTCACAGAGTTGACTCATGCTGAGTAGATTATGATATAGGCCATCTACATGAAGGACTTTAGTCTTCTTTATCTCCCCATTAGCTAATGCAGTACTTCCACTGTAATTGATTTTCATAGCTCCATCATTACAAAATCGTACTGTACCGTCGACCTTCCATTGGATATCCATTAACATGCCAATATTACCTATCATATGAGATGAACAACCCCTATCTAAAATCTAGGTACTGTTTCTTTTTGTAGCATTGAGGGACACCTCTCCAATGTTCAATTTCTTGACCTTCTACTTTTCATTCCAAGAGATATTGGATTGAATATAATATATTGATGGCCTTATAATTATTTATTCCACACAATCAGATTCTTCACACCCATAATATTCTTCTAGTGGATAAATCATGTATGTGAGATCAACACCATCAGGAGGGTGGATATTGACACATCTCTGAGAGTTGTATGAATGTATCCTATCTAATCTCTTCCTGCAATACATTGATTTAGGTCCAATGATAAAACAATGAAAAATATATATATAGAAAATATTTCTTATATAAGATGGAGGATATGAATCCAGTCTCCTTTTTTTATTCCCCAGATCTACCCCATTCAAGTATATCCTTGCCTCTTCTCAATATGACATGGTATGGCCTAGATAACCATAGAACAGACACATTATGAGAGGAAATGTCTTCTCAATTGAATTTATCATCATGCCTTATTCCTTGGTAGGATAGTTGGAATGCCTGTCATTTTTTAATGTTTGAGGATAATTATCGATTCCACTTTTAGTTTGGATTGAGGGTTTCTTTTTCAGCACCTCAGGGAGCATTTCAATATGTACAACTTTTATATTGCCTTTCTTTTGACTCTCTTCACTTCCATAAGTTGATGTCTCAGCTTCAAATCCAATTCCACTCTTTCCCATGCAAGCGGTTCTTTGATCACCCAAAATTTTCCAACCCCATCTAAACCACACTTGGCTCTAGCTAGTAATTCTGCATCTGAGAATCTTCAAAATGAATTTTCTACATAGCCTTATTTGTGGTTGATTGACATTCAATTTTACTCCTATGAGTAACAAATTCTTTATCAAGAACCTCAACAATCATGGAATTCTCTTCTAGTATGGATTAAAGGTCATTTATGACCTTTGAGCGTTCTTAAATTCTAAGATTTAGTTCGACAATGTCATTAGTGATGTCAAGGATTGAAGACTAAACTCAAACTAGTTCGTCTAGTAGTTCAATTTCTGCTTCATGATCATCAACATATTATGATGATTCATCCACCATTTACTTACACTTACTGCATCTCTTATATTTATTCTCATGATTAGAAATTGAATCCCTAAATTGAATCTTTAGATCACAATTAGGATTAATCTGATTATCTCTGCCTTTATTGATTGAGGGTTCTGACTTTTCAATGGTAGCCATCATGGAAGCATGGTTTCCTATTTAAAATTCCAGTTCTTATTCTTCACAAAATTCAGTATCATTATTTTCTTCTTCCCAGAAAAAACTCTTCCTCTATATTTTCATTCCATAATTGAAGTCTATCTTTTTGAAGAACCATTTCTGATGCTTATCGATGTTTTCTGCTTCGCTCTCATCATCTTTAATCATTATTTGGCACTGAGAGGAAATGTGCCCAACTCTTCCACAACGAAAAAATACCAGAGGCGGGTTACCTTTAAATTTACCTTTCCCCTTCTTTATATTCTAGTAAATGTGAGAAATTATATCTTTTTCCTCATCGTCTTCACCACTACTATCTTCTGAAATTTTCAGTATGTCCATTCCTTGGAATGCCATTTCTTTTCATACATGAGTCGTGGAATCTTTGTGTTTGAATCTCATCTCATTTGACACTAGACTATTTTATAGAGAATCCAGAGATTGTTTAGATAGATGTATTTATTCAAGGGCTAACACCATTGCACTATAAATAGCAGAATGCTTTCTCAATATTTTCTTTACTATATCTTTGTCTTCTATTTCCTCTCCAAGGCATCAAATTTCTGTACTACATCAGTACTTCTATTGAAGAACGAATATTCATTCTCATTAGGATGCATATTTAGATCTTGAAACATATTGTGTAAACATGAAGTTTTTCATCCTTCACTTTGTTGTATCCTTCATATGGGTTTTCATTTTTATCCCACATAAACATTATTGAGGTGAAACTCATCACCTTTAGATAGATCTGATCTGAAAGAGCTGTAGTGATAGCATTATTAGCTTTAGCATCTACATAAAAAAATTTCCTATCAGTATTAGTAATAGAAAGACCTGTTGTATTAGTAACATTTATTCAATGCATAGTAGTAAAGAGGAATTCCATTCCAAGGGATATTAAATGATATTTCATTCTGTTCTTCCAAACCTGACAATTTCTTCCATCGAATAAAGGCATTCCCCTAGCATTAACTGCATTCTCCGTGAATACAATGGACAGATCTAACAACAACATCCTCCATTTGATATCACTTGTAGGACCTCGGGACACCCTGATAGGGGAGGGGTGAATCAAGGTGTCATCATTTTTGTTAAAACTGAAGGATCATGTTCCCACGTTGGTAGGAACTAGTTTAACATGTATGATGTATATGAGAAGGAATAAAACATTCATATGTAAAGAGATGACACAACACTTTTTACAAGGTTCACCACTAAGGGCTACGTCCAACGAGAATATGATGATAGGTTGTTGATCGTACCAAATTCCACTATTCTTCACTAGTTGTGGATTACAATGGTTTAGGAATAGTCACTCTATCCCAGGATCACTACCTTTACCACTGTTCTGGGATATCCCCCTGTGTCCCTTTGGTCACTCTCATTGACTCCCCCTGGCTCACTGCCTTTAGTGAAGTCTCAATTAGTTTGTAGACGTGAAGGTCTCTTCAATAGATGGGCATTGAAGTCTTTGCATCTGCTTAAAATGAGACTCTGATTGCATCGAAGTCCAGAAATGATGCACATGAAAGTACTAAACCACTGAACAAGATAAAAATACATGTGAAAACATGATTTACTAACAATTTCGTGCAACACCATGTTTTTTGCACAAACTCAGGTTTTTCGTGAAACTTCTCCTTTTTCGCACAAGTTGGAAGTTTTCACACAACTTGGAATTTTTCGCGCAA
Organism: Viscum album; assembly: GCA_963277665.1. Lineage (NCBI taxonomy): Eukaryota > Viridiplantae > Streptophyta > Magnoliopsida > Santalales > Viscaceae > Viscum > Viscum album. Next base: position 141,238,553 of record OY728133.1, on the reverse strand, counting down.
GATGGGTGATTTCGCGCAACACGGAATTTTTCACCGTGAGCCAAAATTTTACATGAAAATTTTATGCACATCAGACCTCAGATCTTCCATGAGTCGCAAACTGTATGGAATGAGGAGGGTCACCACTTATTTATAATCTTTTCAGATCCACATGTGAAAAACCCCTCTATGGCATGAAAAACCTCTCATTTGGCGCCTAATATTTCACTCATATCTCCAGATTTTTCACGCAGCCCATTCCTTTTCAATTTTTTGACTTTCTGATTCCAAAACACCATTTTCACGAAAAACCTCTCTCCACTATTTTTTTATCAACCTATGCCTATATTGTTGTCTGCTTAATCTATATGATAATTTTACTGGCACACATTCTGAACTTCCAGTAAGGATTGACAACAAACACAAGCCATACTCTAATTCAGGCATTGAATAGCCATGGTTCTAACATCATCCTGGGTGGTCCCCACCAACATAACCTCTCATGGGAGGTTATGTTTCGGGTGGTCCCCACTACCGTAACCTCTCATGGGAGGTTAAGGTCTGGTGGTCTGCACTTCTAACTTCCTCATAAAGGTTTAGTTCCAGTGGACCCCAACTGAAATATCCAAATGGAAGTCCAAATAAAAAAATATAAGGTTTATTTTATTATTATTTCAATGAAAAACCCAAAATCTAAATCTCACCCTCGACCATCTGCCATCGAAGTGAAAGTCTCATTATGTTAATATCGGTGCTGCAAGTTCAACGGTACCCTCAGATTTCAAATCTGAGAACCGGTTCAATAGTTATAAAAACAAGCTCATGTGTTTACTAAACGTACCCAAACAAAAGTTAAAAATTTAATTTCAGGAACTCCGGGCCATAGAATCAAGTGCTGTAAATTTTCACAGACTCATAAAATTCTTATATATTAAAATAAAATATAAATGGAAATTATGGGTCTTTAAATTATACCCACAACAGGATTTATGATCACATAGGCACAACTCAAACTAAGGGAATATGTGGGTGTACTGATAATGCATCTGAACCTTATGCTCTCATGTGCTCTCCTGGAGGTTCCCATGGTGCCAGTGAACGTGCGCCAAATATTTGACCATCAACAAAGGACCTGCTCTTGTTGATCCTCAATCTCTATTGGAACCTCAGTAAATGCCTCCCCATCGTCGACTTCCAGGTCTCCATGGTCGATGATGTGAGAAGGGTCGTGCACATATCTTCATAGGGGGGATACGTGGAAGATTTCATGCACCCGGTGCAACTAAGGAGGCAGAGATATACGGTACGCCAACTCACCAATCCTGTTGAGGACTTTAAGGGGTCCGATGAATCTAGGAGATAACTTGCCACCTCAGCCAAATCTCTATAACCCACATCGAGGTGAGACCCGTAGAATGATGTGGTCTCCATCCTCAAATTCTTGATGTCACTATCTCCTGTCGGCATACGACTTATTCCTTCTTTGTGTAGTCTTCATCCACTCCTCGATGATCTTCACATTCTATGTGGTATCCCATACCATATTTGGTCCCACGAGTGCTGACTTCCCTATGTCATTCCAGCACAAAGGTGATCTGTTTGTTCTCCCATATAAGGCCTCCAATGGTGTCATCCCAATGGTGGAGTGATAACTTTTGTTGTATGAAAACTCCACAAAAGGCAAGTGACCTTCCCAGATGCAACCAAAGATGAGGACACAAGCACGTGGCGAGTCCTCAAGGCTCTGAATGGTCTTCTCAGTCTAGACATCCGTCTGAGGATGAAAGGACGTGCTCAAACGAAGCTACATCCCGAAAGCATCCTACAACACCTTCCATAACCAGGAAGTAAATCTTGCATCACTATTAGAGATAATCATCGAAGGTACTTCATGTAGCCACACAATCTCATGCACAAATATGAGTCACAAAATCTCTACTGAACCATGATCTCTGATCGATAGGAAGTGGGCCGACTTGGTGAGTTGGTCGACGATCACCCAAATTGAGTAATCCCCCTGAATGTACATGGATGTCCTATAACGAAGTCCATGGATATCCCATACCACTTCTACAATGGGACCTCTAAAGGATGAAAAAAGCATGCAGGTACCTGATTATCCTCCTTCCCTTTTTGACAAGTGAGACATTGAGAAACAATCTCTACAACTACTTTCTTCATTCTCGGCCACCAATGCTGTATTCGGAGGTCCTGGTACATTATTGCCACTCCTTGATGTACCGATAGAGGGGATGTTTGGAACTCCCATAACACTTCCTCCTAATGTGAAACTGGTACCATGGTATGCCATCTGAAGAGGATGACATGCTCCCCATATTCATAAAATCCATCATTTACATGCCCTATGGATATCTAAGCACGTAGAGCCTCGTGGTCAGCGTTCCCATGTTGCGCTCACCTGACTCGTTGAAGAAGTGGGGTAGTTACTATAGAAGAATATAGATAAGATTCTCCATCTCTATCCACAAAGGAAATCTACAATGCAGCCAACTACTCTATCACCTCTCCTTGCAGTTCTATACCATAACTCTTGCAAAGTGCATCTTCCACAACGTTCCCCTTCCTAGGAGTATAGACTATCTCAAATTCATCGTCCTATAAGAACACAAGCCAACGTCAATGTATTTGGTTTATCTACTTCTGAGAGAAGATATACCTAAGACTCTTCTAATCAGAGTGTATGGTAAAACATCTCCCATCAGGTAGTGCCACCGCATCTTCTAGGTGAAGACCACTGTCACTAAATCCAGGTCATTGGTAGCGTAGTTCTACTCCTTCTTTCTCACCTACCGAGAACTATATGTGATCAGTACTTGTTCCTATATATAGACACATCCGAGTCCAGTCCCTTTTGTGTCACAGTTGACTACATACCCAATACCATCCTATGGAATCCTCAATATGGTGGCAGTAGTCATCCTCTGCCTCAGCTCCTGAAAGCTCGGATGGTATCTCTTCGACCACAAAATTGGTAGCCCATTCCTCGTTAATGCTGATAGTGGTCCCCAACTCTGGAGAAGTCTGGCACAAGTCTTTGGTAGTATCCAACCCAACCTAGGAAACATCATACCTCCTTCACTCTCCTTGGTGGAACCCAAGCAATTACCACCCCTATCTTTACTGGATCCACTAAAGCTCCAACCATCGATATGATATGTCCCAGGAAGTGAACCTTTCGAATCAAAAAACTAGCACATAGAGAGCTTACCATAAAGCTGGTGCTCTCAGAGTGTGTCCAGTACTACCACCAAATGATAGGCACAGTCCTCCTCAGTAGTCGAGTAGATCATAAATTAATTTATCAATACTACGACAATGTGATCAAGGTATGGCTGAAAGATCATGTTCATGAGTCCCATGAACACTGCTGGAGCATTGGTTATACCAAATATAATAACCTAGAACTCATAATGGAAATACCAACATATGAAAGATGACTTCTACACATCCCCATCTTGTACACTGAGCTATTGATAGCCTGATATGAGTTCTATCTTCAAAAAACACCATACTCCCTTCAGCTCATCAAAGAGGTCGTCAATCCTTCACATTGGGTACTTGTTATTCACAGTCTCCTGGTTTAGGAGCTGATAGTCAAAACAAATCCTCAAGCTCCCATATTCATTCTTGTCGAATAGAATCAAGGATTTCGAAGGCGAAACACTGAGCTAGATGAATCACTTCCCCTTCAATTCCTCTAGCTGTACCTGTAGCTCACAAAGCCCCACGAGATCCATCTGATACACTGGTGTAGATATTGGTATCATCCCGAGGTACAAGTCAATATAAAATTCCTCTTCTCTGTGAAGAGGTAGACACATAACATCATTAGGGAAGACATCCGCGTACTGCTCCACCACTATCGGATAGCTCAGACATTCCACATCAACCTCTTTGATGGTAAGGAAAGACAACTGATGAGTTATCAGCTACACCCTACTCCTGGTAAGTCCGTCCTGTGCTGTAAAGGCTCCCTTCTCAGCAGTGATGGTGACCCTGGTCCCATCCGTGTGTAATCACCACACTTTTCACCTAATACAGTCAATATGATCATGGATTGTAGATAACTAGTTCATACAGAAGATGACATCGTAAGGCCTCGATGCCGCTACTAGGAGATCCCCGCCAAAGCTCTAGCCTCCCCGAGTATGGTCACACAGCCAGAACCGGTGCATAATCATCAATTCTTCTCCCATAGGATTCTTTATCCATAAAGATCGAGCCAATGGATCCATCAGAATCTCTGAGCTTTGAATGAGGGAAGTGGAAATGAAAGAATGACTAGAACCTGTATCTATAAGTACCACATCTATGAAGGAGTAAACACAGATATTACCTCAAATCATCTCCATAGAGCCATGATTGTAAGCCTTATATGGATAGAGCTATGCTCTCCCCTATCCACCTGCTCCCTGCAGTTGGGGTGGACCTCCCGGTGGTGGTGGTGGTGGTGACATCTCAAAACATCGCCCACCGCCAGCTGCATGTCGAGCTCCTCTACCATGTCCACCTGCTCCCTTCAGACCTCTTCAGTTGAATATATGTCTCCTCCTAGATGGTCTTTCATCCATTTGCTAATCATCTGAATAGCGGTTCTGACAGTCACGATCCATGTGACCCTGCCTGTAGCATGAGTAACACTGCCCGCTCATGGCATGTCTATCTCCACTTCAGATTCCCCGCACAACCAATCCTGAGTCTTGTGGTCGGCCACCTATACATGTACAACTGAATACAATAAAACTAAAGAAAAATAATGAAAAACAGCTACTGAGCCATCATACATGATTCCTACATGAAGGGTATGTACAGATACCCTCCTTAACACTCTACATCCATCCATTTCTTCCACATACTGACATGCCATATGGTCCACCTCTGGGAAATGTCCAGTCCTGGTACTCTCAGCCTCAGATTGGGATGATCGTCATCTGCAACCAACACAACAAGGTACGAGCATAACCCGTGAAGGGATGAGCATATAGATACTCAATGGGGACACAAAAATGATCAAGGTATCACGAAAATGCACCAAGGAAAAACCAAAAAGTATGAAATCAAAAGATAACATTACATAGGTATATGCCCATACATATACCTAAGTTATTATGTCATCCTTATCAGTTATGAGGAATACACAAAAGTACTATCTCAGATCCACCTAAATTTTATTCACATTATTGATTCCTCGACTATTGGAGAACACCTGCTCAATCGAGTATAGTGGGCCTTCCATGACACCATGCGTGCTTCACACTAACCTTAGACTACAGAGGTACTCGCCTTTTCAAGTACCGTGGGTCTTTCGCGTCACATTTAGGCTCCCCCATCATGGGTCTGCCGCGATACCAAGTGTGCTATCACATGTAGCTTGTTGAGGTACTCCTCCTATCGTGTACCATGGGTCTGCCATGTCACCAAGCATGCTTCTCCACCGTGGGTCTTCCGTGACAACAAGGAACTGCCCATTGGGATATTGTGTCACTCCAAGTCAAATGGTCAGCAGTCGTCTAGTCTCAGCCAGCTACTAGGTCTCTGTGCTATGCACACTCATCTCTTGAAGGATCCCCTCCAGAAGCAACTAGTCGATACTCCAAATTTCGGGAGGTCCCTCGATGAAGTATCTCAAAGTTCCACAACGTGATAGGAATCTCAACGTAACAGACAACAAGTCAATTAGACACCTGGTCTATTAGGTATTAGTCTTTTAGTCCCGGGGAACCGGTTGGATTAGTTCTCGATCCAACCTGACCATTCCCCATCTCAAACCAAAACTTAGTGGGGTATCACTCAAAGGGACCATCTCAACCCAAGATTTCCAGATCCATTGACAGTTCATCAAACAGACATCTGATGTCAAAGATATGGCCAAAAGAATGTAAAGGGTCGTAGTGGGCCAAGGTTCAGTCCGACCAGGTTGGAACAACCCGGTTTAGGTCAACCCGGCCTGACCCGTTGGGTCTGACCTGGCCCGTTGGGCAGGCCAGCTAGTTGTGTTTGGCCCGGCCTACTGGTCCCCACCCAGCAGGCCATGAGAGGCTGTAGAGAGCCGAGAGGGCGCAGACTTGCTCAAGGGCGTGGACCGACCGATAGTGTAGGGACCGGTCGTGAGTCAGCATGAGGGCAGTTTAACCTGTAGTGTGCTATGAGGGAGGACCATCATGAAGGTGGATGCGTGGGCGGCTCGGCCAGGAGAGCACTACGAGGGTGGCTTGGGCTGGAGGGCGGGGTTGTGCGACTGGGGCCAGTTCGGCTGTGAGGGCAGGGAGGTTGGGGTGCGGTGCGGCTAGAGAACTGTTCATATGGTGTGTGGGGCAGGTGGTTCGGCCGGTGGGTGGTGCTGACGGGGCATCTTGGATGGCCAACTGGCCAGTGCGGTCGGCTAGTGGCACATTTTGGCCCGATGCGGCGATGCCCATTCCACCGGGGCACCGTAGTGATGCAGGTGCGGCACTGGTAGTAGAGGCCGCACACGACGCGACCATTGCCTTCGTCACCTTTGGCGTCATTGTTTCTATCCTCCATTTCGAAAAACACCATAAAGAAGAATGGAGTCGGGTCAGGCCATGTTATTTTGGCCCACACCCTCTGCGTTTCTAGTGGTAGCAAGCGATTAATAAAGAACATAAACTAAGAAAAATCTTGGAAGATATTTTAGGACATCAATTCCCATAATCAATCGATAATTTCTATTCCCATCCCTACTAAGGAAAATTATGGGAGAAAATGGATGTTTTAATCAAATAATGAATAAACCTCTACATCTTCCCACAATAATTTATTCCCAACCCTCAAAGAAAACATCCGCAGATCAACATGATAATAATTTGATCTGCAGTCATTGTTTTTAGAAGGAAAGAATCAAGGGAATAAAAAAACCTAATTAAAAACCCTAACTTATTCTATGTTGGTTGGAGTTGGCATAATAAGTCAGACGTCGATTTGATGTAGACGAACACATCCTACGTCAAAGGATGTTTTGAGGATGAAGTTCAATGTCATTGACGTTCTTCACAGAGGGAGCATTCTTCATTGAATAATATTTCTTCAAAGAGCTCCTTCATTCCCAAATTCTGCCAAATAAAAGAGATAGCCAATAATGAAAATTGTTTCCCTAATTTAATCGTTGGCACAATTCAAATTGGATTAAATTAAGTGGTGCAGTGACAAGATTAATGGTATGTGCATTGGCACAATTAAGGTGGAGGAGGACAAGAGGCTCTCCCTCATTAAATTTGGGAGTTGAGTGTTTCTCCCAATTAAAGGGGTGATTCATCCTGGGTAGTCCTCACCTGCATAACCTCTCATGAAAGGTTATGGTTCCGGTAGTCCCCACCAACATAACCTCTCATTAGAGGTTATGGTCGGGTGGTCCCCATATCTAACATCCACATGGAGGTTTTCTTTATGGTGGAACCCACCTGAAATATCCACATGGAAGTTAAAAATAAAACAAAATAATTTTTATTTTATATTTTTATTTCCACGAAAATCCCAAAAACTAACTTTCGCCCTCGACCATCTATCGTCAATGCGAATGTCTCCTTAATGGAATATAGGCACGGTGAGTTCAACGGTGTCCTCATATTTCAATTCCGAGCACTGGTTCAAAATTTATAAAAACCTGCATGTACATTTACTGAACGTGCACGAACAAAACTTCTGAAATTTATTTGGGGCACTCCAGGCCTCAAAATCATGAACCGTAAATTTTCACGGACTCGTAAAAATCAAATATATAAAAAAGAAAAATTTACATGTAAATTTCAGGTCCTCAAAACCTTGAAATAAATCTACACACATCATTTCTTGTATTGTACACTAACTCAATGTTTCATGTAATATACAACACATTAGTTTACTATGAAAGGATTGATTATCTTTGTGTATTACATGATTTGAATGAAAATTTTAATTTATTGGAAAAAATGGTCCATAATAACTTAGGTGTTACAAATTATACTAATTTTCTACATCATATGTTTATAATTTTTATTTTTTGTTATAATGTTAGTAATGTATTGTTAGTGTTTAATATTAATTCAATTTATATCATTAACAGATCAGTACAAGTACTGTTAAGTATATATGATGTTTCAAAATCATTTCAAGAGTGTGTTATTATTTATCATAGATGATGAATTCAATAAATGTAATGATTTAGTGAATCATTATCATCAGAGTGGGTTTCATTAATTAATGAATTAATTATTTTTTAAATATATATAGAACTAGAAAAATCATTACATATATGTTTCTAATATGTTTTACTAGAAATTATTTTATCATATTCATTCATGATATAATATTATTTCATTGTTCTATTTGGTTGTTAAACCACTAAAAACATGAATATACCAAGATTTAATGAATTATTATGAGGTGGTTTTGTTTTAGTTACATTATCTTAGTTATATAATGATAATTTAATGTGTTTGTTTTTTATATAGTTGAATTAAAATTAATTTGATATGTAAGAGATGGATATGAATATAATAAATATTTTGAATAAAAATATCCACTTAGGAATAAATTTTTAATTGGTAAAATTAAGGATTAATTTTTGTTGATAATATCATTAATTTGATAATAAAATTTTTCTTTAAAAAACAATAATAATTTCCTAAAAAAATTTATCCTTTAATATTTTCCATATTTAAGTTTTTTTATTATTATAAGGAAAATCAATCACATTACATCATGGAGGCTGTAGACCACATAACACACAAACATTTATTTTTCAACTAACGGATGATGTATTTAATTAAACTATGATTGAAATATTAATATAATAACCTTAATTTATTTAAATGATATTAATATCACTACATTATCATTTTTATAGTAAATTTAAAAGAATGTCATTCGAATTAGTATATATGTAGGTGATAAAACTCACATTTGGGACATAATTTTTTTTAAGTCTTCTAGGAAATAAATATATTTTTTATTAATGATGAAATAGTTTTTTTTTCACTAAATAGGATTCTAGGATGAATAAATGGCTGATTATCAGGGGTAAATTCATAGGATATGTTTTTCATGAAGAGGAGGAAGTGTTATAAGTGGTGACAACAAATCTTTTGGAAGAACCGTTAACATTCTTTCTAATGTGGTGTTATAATTCATTTTTCAATTGATATATAATTAAAAAATATATAGGTAATGCAACATGGTGTATTCAACAAACACAAAATTCATTATGGGTTAGACATGGAATTTTTTAGGTCATTAACTCTTTTATTTTTTCCATTTACTCTAACATACCTTTCCTTTTTTCATTTAAATTATTTACAATAGTAATTAATTTAAATGACAAAAAAATTATTTTAGAACATATAGAAGGTATGTTGAATAAAAATTATTGAAAAACTCAATATCCATTTAAACAAGAAGATTCTAAAAAATGGCACAATACAATTTTTTATTAAGTAAGATTTTAAATAATAATATATATGCCATAAATTAGATATAAATGATTAATGAAAATTTTAATATTCCTTTTAGTTTTATGAAAATTGATATTTTAATAATTAAAACGATTTATTAACCTTGAGATCATTCCTATATAATTATTATGTCGTATAAATTATATTTTTTTATGAAAACCTTCTATATTTATTAAAAATCTATATTAAAAAATAAATAAAACTATTAATAATATAATAATGGTATTATAGATTAATAAATAATTTTTATTTTATATTATATATAAAATTAAAAAAATTATCAATTCAATTTTTCCGAACATTCATAAAACATAAGGAAACACTATTTTTTAAAGAAAAATGTAAAATGAAAATATTAACTATTATCATTCTTTATACATATCATTTAAAATATAAATTGGGGTTAAAATTATTCTAATATAAAACATAATATATTATTGTTAATAAAATTATTATTGTAAAAAATCATAATTAATTAATATTGATTTTTTTTAAAATTTACGTTTTTAAACATTAAATGAAAATTTTCATCATATTTTGTTTTCTATTTGAATTTAATTAGTATAAATATTAGACTACATTCATTTAAAAAAATAATTTTTTCTTATTCCTTCATTTTAATTTATCTGGTTTTTAACAGTCATAATTCAATATTTATATTTTATCTAAATAGATCTTTTTTGGAATACAATCGATGATGTGTGTTGGGAAAAATACCAATCACATTGACTTATTTAAATGGAAAAATACATTTTGATATTTTTTGCTAAAATTATTCCTGAAATAAAATAAATTTATTCCTTATAATTTTATTTTTCATCATTGATGAATGCATGTGTGATTTTTCTTATCATATTTATCATTCATGGTATAACATCTAATATATTATATAACATAATCTCTTACGATATGTTGGATTACATATCATTTTCAAAGAACAGTACTAATCAAAATAAGTATGTACATTATTAAAAAAATATTATAAAAATATATTCTATATAACATTCAATAGAAAATTTCATTTGAATCTCCATGAAATTATTTTTAAAAATATATTTTCCCAAAAAACATTACCCTATCATTAAAACTAAAATATTTTATTTAGTAGTTCATAAATTCATAATTATTAAATATTTATATAATAAAAAATATATAATGAAAATAAAAAATATCATTAATTAATTTTCACATCCACATCTACTAATAATGTGTCGAAACATTTTCAAAATCAACTAATAATTTTTAATCTCAACAGTATGTGTAAATTTTTTATATCATATTTATAGAGTAAAAGTAATAAAATTGAATAGAAATCCATATTTATAATAATGAAAACATATTGAAAATACCATTATGTCATTTATGTATATCAATATCAAATGAAAATAGATTATATTATCAGGAATAAATTTATATTATGATATCGACCTCACTAATTTTTATTGGACAATGTAACTAATCATATCCATCTTAATAGGAATATAATGAATTTCATAACTATTCTCATATGATCTCTTATTTTGTTATCAGATATTATGGTTTCAAGATACATTTCATTTGTAGCTAGAATTTCATTATTCTCTTTCAATAATATATTAAAGCCAGCATGGTTATGTTAATGTAAAAATATTAAAATAAATATATCATTACAATTATGTATTCCCATTTGAATCATTTCATTTAAATGTTATAAATTTGTGTTAACCAATGAAACTCTTTGTAATGTTCTTTATTAATCATAGCTATTTTTATTTTGTATTCTAAGAACTATCTAAAAATTATAAATATAAAATATTTAGAAATGTTTCCCAAATAAATTTCGATAAAACATCATATCGAATATAGGTTTTAGAATTTTTGTGAACATAAGCCACGTGTTCGTTCACTATGTGATGGTGAAGTTAATAATAATTTTTTACAATTATGGGACACTATCTATATGTATATATTTTATTTACCATCCATCTACATTTAGTTTCACTAATGTGATGTAAATCAATGGAAATCCATGTAGTAAAGATTATATAATAACATAATGATGGAATCAAATACATAGATTTATTTTCTTGAAATTAACTTACCTAATCATAATACACAAAAAAATGTGCATTATTATATTAGTTGGAAAACCAATGCAATTATAACAGATTTTCAATATCATTGAAATTTTCATCAGTCTTATATTATAATACCTAAAATAATAATTATCAATCATCTTGTATTCTAAATATTTTTTATATATCCATTGATAATAACTGTGACCTACTTGGAAAATGCTGTCATATCTGGTTCAATAGTCACAAATTTTATAGACTCATTTTTTTAACTTGTTGTATGTGACCATATAAATAAATCCTTTATTATAAAATCAATAATAATTAATTACATAGTTACATCATATTGAAACAAATAAATATTGTGAGATCAAATAATAATTACATTCCCCAGATAATTATATAATTTATAGTTTTAAGGAAATAATTCACAGTCATTAATATTTTGGTTATTTTTAGTTTAGTTTTTTTCATAAATAGGTCATTTCCATTCATAATTTAATATTACATTTGATATTTTAAAAAATCACTATATCATTATTTTTTATAATATATAAATAATTTAATATATATATAGATTTATTTTCATGAAATATATTCATAATTTTTTGGAACTCATACTAATCATATCTCATCCGTACAACCCTATAGAAACTATTTAAAATTATTGGATGACAAAAAAGAGCTCAAAAGGGGAAATAAAAATAAATAAATACAATAATTAGTTGATGAATAATCAAAGAAATTTTCCTTATAAAAATAATCATTCAACTCAAATTAAACATTATATGCCAAATAAATCAAAATAATTACATAATAAATTTAATAAAAAATTCATAATGAAATAAATTTTCAAAAATAATATTCCAAAAGGATTCATGCAAATTTTAAAATGTCCATGCATATTTTTCCACAATGTAAAAAAATTAGATCATAAAATGTAACATAAACGTCCCTTTAAACATTATCACATTAGTATACCATATGAAATTATTTCATTTTCAATAATATCTATATAAATAATGGATAAATAATATTTCTAAATATATTAATCATTTACATATCACTCTTACTCTCATTCATACAAACAGAAGAACCTACAGATGAATTCCAAAAATATCTTACGATAACCCAAATTGGTGAACATCACCCTTCTACACAATACATTATGTGTTTAACTATGATTACACACCAGCATGGTATATATAAGTTTTATCCTTTTTAGTTGAAATATAGGTATCACAGCATATTATAAACTATTACTAAAAACCAAACAAAATAAACAAAATACATGTAATCATACATTTTAATCATCATACATATTAAAATTGTAATTCTGCACATAAGAAAAAACATATCTATATATGGATATATCCATTCCCATTATTTTTCTAAAATACATAGAATTAATAAAATGGGATTTCCATTTACGAAAATAGAAAATAATTTTAAGGAATAAAAATGTTAAATAACTGTTATAGATGCAGTAAATCCGACAGATCTCATATATGATAAAATTGAACATTCATTCCCACCCCCCCCCCTTTGATATTTTTTAAATAAGATACAAGAAATATTTTCGTCATAAAACAATGGATCTAAATTAATAATTAGGTAAAAAGTTCCTCTATAAATCATTAATTAACCAATATATTGAACCATAAAGTAGTTTTATTAATATATAACTCGATGATAAATATTGAAAAAAATAAAACTTTAGAACATTTCTATGATTGTATTATGTTAATGTTTCACTTAACTCAATAATAGCTCATAATATATGTTCCTTATAAAAAATAATAAAATAATTTCAATTATTAACTTTATTAAGAACCATTTTAATGTTTTTAATTTTATATACTGATGTATTTCCCATATATACAATTAAGTGATAAATTATCCAAACAATAGATGTTTGGATGATATTTATATGATATGTACAAAATGAGAATTAATATATGACTATTCTCCAAGATGTAAATATATATATATATATATTCAAGAAATATTTATAATTATTATACATAAATTAAACGTTTAAAAACATAAATAAATGATGACTATAAAAAATTAATTATATAACAATGATACAGAGTTTATGTCATACATACGAATGACTAATATTTCCATTTAACTATTATCTGTATGGAAAGAAGGTAAGTATTATAATATCATTAAATATAATAATTATATAATAAATATAATATTATTTAATTATATAAAATTACATATAAATTCATTGTGATGTGGTAAAAAATGAATCATATCACGTTTTAGAGGTGATAATCCACATGTATGTAGGAACAACATTATGATTTTTAAATTGATAAAATTTTAGATTTTAGATTATATATAATCCATAAAAATAAAACATATAAATTGAAAATTGTATAAGTACATTAAATACATCATTATAACTAAAATCAATATGTGGTGAAGTTAATTGAAATAAATCAATTTGTGAGAGGGTGTTTATCCAGACACATGAAGGATGGTATAATTTATCGTCTAATGGAAGAAGAAGAAGGATATATGTTTGTCACAATAACCTGACCACTTATAAGTATATAAAAGACAAATTATATGTGATAAAATTATTTAAAAATAATATTTTTAAGGATTTGTAAATATAAATAATACAAAATACCACAGCTAAGAAATATAAATATTCTTCATAACCCCTCATTATGTTATTAACTGATGCAATTCTGTGTTGTCCGTATGATGAATCCCGTGACTCATGGATTTGAGAAGGGATATGTGGAAGTATTTTTTATGGTATTTTCTGATACAAATGGAATATCACATGTAGAAAAAATATGATAACGGTTGTCCTTTTTTATTTTGTGGAGAGGGGACATATTGAATTTTAATAATATTTTAATATATTAATTCCATAATCAAGAAATCTGGCTCCCAAAATGGACCATTTCTAACGATAATATATATTTGGTTATAAATAATGCTTTTAAATATAATTTAGGTAATTTATAATCTCATTTTAACCATTATAAATTAATTTTATTCCTTATGTAAATATTTCTTACTCTAAAATTTGGTGAAAAATTTTATATGTGTTTAACATTCATTAATAACAGAAAATTAATTAACCTTATTAACATATAATAATTATTTTAATTAAAAAATATAAATCATATTACGAAATTCAATTCAATAATTTAGTAATATTTAAGTAAATATTATATCACCTAAATCAATAGCAAAAAATATTTTAGGAAATAATATCTTTTATGTATAAATATAATTTTAAAAGAAATTATGGTATAAAGTTCACTCAAAATACTATAATTGAATTATAAATACTAATATTAAACTAGTGTTTTTTGGAACTATATTAATGAAAAAATATTAAAATTATTGAAATGGATTGACATTTATCATGAAAATTATACATTTTCAGCTTTCATATAAAAATTATTATATTCATAAAATTATTAATAATTCATCGCAATCTAATTTTTACATGATGAATTAAAAAAATTATCATTTTTCAAAATTAAAATTCTATAAATTATAAATTGTTATATTTTACAAAAAATATAATAAATTAAAACCCAATATGGATATGAATAATTGTTTTTCATTTTGACAATATATTATATAATATTTTTATAATTAATATATATATATCTAAATAAATAATTAATATTAATTAAAAATAAAAATTATTTAAACTAATAATAACTAGGATTTTATATTATTATCTACTTTTGTAAATTAAATCATCTAATTTATATTCATTAGATTAACAAGTGTGAATGTTTTTCCTTTAGAGTGTTTTGGAGTCCCATGATTCTTATTATATCATATGATTATTTACAAAAAACTATGACTAAGTAAATCATATTTTTTTAAAAATATATCTATGTTCAAAAATCTGAAATGGATGTTCCTTGTATGAATGGTTATCTCATAAATAATCGATTAAATTGCACAAAATTTGATATTCATGATTTACATACTATCTCAACAATGAAATAAGAAATATTTCTTGTACCAGTGATAGAGTATAAGATAATTACACTCGATAAGATAAAAAAAATATCTTGAATATTATATGGTAAAATATACCACGTACATAACAATTAGTTTTAAAAAAAACACATATCAATTTTCATTTAAGATACATTAGGAAAAATTTTATCACCTACCACAAAAGAAAATATATTTCTTCTAGTTAGTTGGATTAATTTTCAACTTACTCTAATCCATACTGACATGATGTTGACTTAAAATCACCTTCTCATGCAATTAATCTATCTATTTATTTTACAAAAAAATTTATTTTTTATAAGTAAAACCAATATGATTGAGTCTGTATGTTATTTCCATATATTCTTTAGATGATGTAATATTTTTAACATAATTATAAATTATATTATAAGAAAACTAAAATACATTTATGATATTGAGAGAAAAATTATTGAAATTGCATTCGATAAGATAAAATAATATCATCTCATCTATAAATTATTCTCTATAAATTTTCATCATATTGAGGATGAAAATAAACATAAAAAATTAATTTTGTACCTATTGACTTCTGCATACATTACAAAAAATATAGTATCCTGGGATCAAGATCAGATATAATGGAGAGGTGGATTAAATTTAATACATTTATCTATATATCAATGTTGATATAATGTTCATACAATGGTATTTTATTTGGAAAGGGAATAAAATTCATATATTTAGTTAAACTATAAATAATAACTCGTATTGAATTATTACATCAATATGACATTCGTAATCTGACCATTTATTACATAATTATTTTCCCTATTTTCTTTCCTGAATAATAAAATACTGTGTAATCCACTTTTTTAATTTTCCTTATTCAATATCCTATTGACATGTCAATGAAATTATAGTAATGATAGTAATATATTTTTTCATTCCATCCCATGAAAAATGTTCCCGATGTTATATAAACGTATTTGTACCTCTAAGATGAAAAGAAAACCTCAAACTAAGATACTCAATAGATAATTATTTCTTCAAAAGTGGGTCCAAATAAACATAGAGAGATTTTATGTATCTTAGTATGTCACGAACCGCATTCACCAAAAGGAGAGAAGGGTCAGCAGATTTCCATGCCCTTCCTTCTTGAAGTTGAAGGAAAGATAATGACCCCCGAAACACACCTTTAATAGGTCCCAGAGTGGCGACTAGCACCAAGGGTATAGAATCACACACTAATTGGAAGGCATTAAACTATTTCTTTTAATAGGATCAGGAGATAAGATGGTAATCCCAACAACACCAAAAGCAGAAAGTAAAAGTAAATCCAATAACCATTCCCAATGCATGTTACAAAAGTAAAATCCACAAGGTACAAAGTGACTACAATGGTAAAGTATCAATGAAAGAAAAACAGCACTGCAACTGCCCCAGAG
This sequence comes from Viscum album, assembly GCA_963277665.1. Taxonomy (NCBI): domain Eukaryota; kingdom Viridiplantae; phylum Streptophyta; class Magnoliopsida; order Santalales; family Viscaceae; genus Viscum; species Viscum album. The sequence continues at coordinate 141,221,630 of OY728133.1, read as the reverse complement.
GTCTGAGCTAATATTGTCCTGCATGATCCCCAAAGTCCTCGTGGAAACCTGAAAGAAGATTTATATACGTAGGGTGAGCATACAAGTATACTTAGTAGGGAAAAACCAAAGACTCTTGTGCACAAGTGGGGTAACATACTAAAGTCCCATGAGAAAAGGAGTAAACCAAACACCTAACAAGTTAAACTATCCACCCAAGCCTCACCAAGGCACACTCCCCAAATAACGCATGTCAAGTAATGTATAGTAATAACACATCGATCTTTGGGTACCCTGCTCCACATTCCCACTTGTTATTGATGAAATCCTACGCATCGAACCAATCCTGCCATTCTCACCGCAGTCCCACTACGACACCCCACCCACACACACCTGGGCCACAACTGTCACACATAAACACGCCTGCAAAAACCTAGGCCAGAATGACCACCACCACGCCTAAAGACACCTGGGCTAGAAGATCCACTGCCACGCCCAAAGACACCTGGGCCTCATCCCGAAGATACATTGGAAACTACCTTCCCGCACACACCTGGGCCATAACAACCACAATACCCTGCCCAAAGGTTCTTGTGCTAATAATGGACCACATGCCATCACAACCTGCCCGGGGATACTTGGGCTATCTAGGAAAGGGAGTAAACCAAACACCTAACAAGGTAAACTATCCACCCAAGCCTCACAAAGGCACACTCCCCAAATAGCGCAAGTCAAGTAATGTATAGTAATAGAAAATTGATGTTTGGGTACCCCGCGCCACTTTCCCACTGGTTATTGAAGACATCCTACGCGTCGAACCAATCCCGCCATTCTCACCATACTCCCAATGCCACACCCCGACAGCACACACCTGGGCCGCAACCTCACGCAGTCCCACTGCCAAACCCCGACCGCACACACCTGGGCCATAACTGTCACACGTAACAACGACTGCAAACACCTTGTCCATAATGACCACCTCCACACACGAAGACACATGGGATAGAAGATCCACTGCCATGACAGAAGACATTTGTGCCTCATCTCGATGATACTTGGGAAACTACTTGCCCGCACACACCTGGCCCATAACCACCACACTACCCCACCCGAAGGTTCTTGGGCCAACAATGGACCTCAAGCCATCACAGCCTTCCTGAATATACTTGGTCTATCCGGGAAAAGGAGAAGAAAATGAGCTAATAACCAGTCACTAATAACAGTTTTGGGAAAAACACCCTCCCCCATGAAATGGGGGTTTTCGGCACTAAGTGCTCAACTTGGTTGGGGTTCGAATAAGAAACACAAAACTACAAGTATATATATATATATAGGAAACAATCACTCTCCCAAGATTAGGTTTTTCAGTGATCCTAAGGAACACAAACAATACTTAATTTCAAGTCACAACTCTCACCAACAAAACCTGTTTGTCCCATTCGTTTTCATGTTCAGTGGTGATGTTTAATTTTGTTCTGCACCTACTTGGGAAACTAGCAAGAATAACCACAAGCCAAGGAAAGCCAACAATCAATCATTAACCACAACATCCACACCTGGTTCTCTCGTAAAACCACAACAACCAAAGAAAACCCCACGATACAGTCCCATGGCCAATATCCAAGAGCCAAAAAGGGTTTCTCAACAATAGAGGATCCCACCCTAATTCATGATATAATCAAGGTAACAACTCGTCCTTAAAATCACAACCACTGGAAGCATAACATAGGGGATCCCACCCCCAAATTTTTCAACCACCAAGAGAATAATAACAGGGGATCACATCCCCTCCCACATCACCCAAAAACCAGCTCGTGAAGGAAGAACAATCAAACCACTACCACCAAGCAGGCCCATGATGGTATTTTCATATTTATTAGATTTAACACACTCTATGATTTCAATTTCCATGTGCTTTAACCGGGGTTATCACAGAAGGATGGATCCTGGTGCTTCAATTTATTTGGCTAGATATACATGATTAACAAGTTTCCTTTTCACAACAAGAGTTCACAACTACAAAAAATCCATTTAAAACATCACAAGGGGGTTCATTAGTGCACAGAGAAAGACCACCAACGACCATGATTTTCAGAAGGCGTAAGCCCGCACAGTTCAGGAATCATAAATCATGGAAGATCATAAATAAAAGCATCATTGATCACACCCTTACCCCTTCATTATTTATAATCGGTTTATTATCTTTATTAAGGTTCGGTCCATCCAATTCTACAAGATCAAAAGCACGCCCACCCCGCAAGATTCACAGAATGGAGAGTCAAAGGTAAAACCCTACTTTTTGATCAATGATCGATGCTAAGGCTGGGCGCGAAACTTTACGGATAGCGATGAGGATCATCCAAAATAAAAGCGGATCGTCTGAACGAATGATACTCCTCGCAGAGGGTGATCAAGAAAAGAAGAAACCATGGATAACACTTAGTTTATAAGAGCTGGGACATTTGAGATAAGAACGTGAAACCGCGCAAGGAGCGGGGGTCGTGGGTTGACCACGCGACCCCACACGTAATTAAAGGGGTCTAAACAGATGTACACCATGTTAATTCATTAAATATTTAATTAAAACATTTATGGGCATTACTGGGATTTAAAACAAGCTTAATGGGGTCAAAATAGGGTTTAAAACCCAATTCACACAAAAAGGAGCACTTCTGGAAAGACCATATGGGGGTATGCGAGAGCCACCAGTAGCTGAGAGCTACCGGTGGCTGACAGCTACCGGTAGACTGAGCTACCTGTAGATAGAGCTACTGGTGGCTGCAGCTACCAGTAGACTAAGCTACCAGAAGACAGAGATACCAGTAGGTTGCGGCTACCGGTAGACCGACTATTAGGCCAACCTTCACCGAGATCCCTAGACCAGAAAAACCAACATAGATTTTCACAATGTAATGGACCCCAAAAACTTGGGCTATTACATCAGATACCTCTTAAAAAATTCTCGTCCTCGAGGATCAAAACATCCCAGAAGGAAAGAGAGGGACCACACAACCACCTAGAAAGGTACCTCTTAGGAGTGAACCTCATTGTTAACCAAGAACGCCTTTTTGTCAAGAACCGACCAACATACCATGTCATGGTGCTCAGCCATGTGGGCTGGGGAGTCTCCTTCCCCATGTCAAGATACTATCCTCTTTGGGAGGCACTGACTCACCCTCATGGGTTTAATCGCATCCACATTAATGTGTCTTGATTAGGGGTCGGGTCCTCCCCCCCATAGCCAGGACATTTCACACACATTCAGAGGAAGGAAAACCAGTATATTTCATAGCCAAAAAGTCAAAACGTTCTACCGCAACAGGTATAACAAACAGAAAAAAAACTCAAAACAAATCTGGGTACTGGGTACGCATCTGTGCTTCCCTCTCCCACAAACTCTCCTCAAGCCCACCATGTCTCCATAAAACACGAACCAAGGGAATGGCTCTCCCATGAAGCACCTTCTCCTTGCGATCCTCGATTATCACTAGTCCTTCCACGAATGTCACATTGTCCTCGATGTCCAGCTCTCCCCAACCGAGGACGTGTAAATCGTCGTGAATATACTGAAGGAGCTGGGACACATGGGAGACAACATGTATCCTCATTAGCGGCGGTGGTAACGCTAGTAGATAGGACACTTCGCCGACCTGCCGCAATACCTCGAAGGGTCCGATGAACCTGGGAGAAAGCTTACTCCCGTTGCCGAAGCTCCGCTGCCCACGCCAAGGGGAGACCTTCAAGAACACGTGGCCTCCAACCTGAAAATCCATGGGTCTCCTCCTGGTATTAGCATACGACTTCTGTCAGTCCTGGGCCACCTTCATCCTTTCCCGTATGAGCCGAACCTTTTCTTATGAGCTCTGCATCACCTTCGAGACAAGGATTCCTGCCTCTCCTACTTCGGCCCAACACGCAGGTGAACGGCATGGCGTCTCGTACAATGCTTCAAATAGGGCCATTCCAATGGTAGAGTGATAGATATTATTGTAGGAAAACTCTACCAGAGGTAAGTATTGCACCCATGATCCTCCTGAGTCCAGAACACATGTCTGCATCATATCCTCCAAGGTCAAAATGGTGTGCTCTATCTGTACATCTGTCTGGGGATGGAAAGCAGTGTTGTGGCAGAGCTGGGAGTGAAAAGCATGCTGCAATCCTCTCCAGACTCGCGAGGTAAACCATGCATCCCTATCCAAGACTATAGACCTCTAAACTCCATGCAACCTCACCACCTCATCCATATACTTTCGTTCCAAATCATCCACTGCAATCGACTCTTTGATCCCCAGGAAGTGAACCGATTTCGTCAACCGGTCCACTACCACTCAGATGGCGTCGTATCCCCCCTGGACCATGGAAAGTCCTATGAAGAAATCCATTTAGATTTCATCCCACTTCCACTCGGGGACATCTAGATACTACAGTAGGCCTCCTAGAACTCGGTGTTCAGCCTACACTTGTAGAAAAACTAAGCACTTGGCCACAAAATCTGCCACTGCTCGCTTCACTCTGGGCCACAAAAACTAACTCTTTTGTCCCTGGTACATCTTGGAAACTCTTGGGTGTACCTCCGAGGGTGAGTTGGGGAACTAACTGAGAACCTTTCCACACATCACCTCTGGAACAAACAACCTTTCCTAGAAATGCATCTGGATCTGACCATCCTCTGTCCACCCTTCCGGAGCATTCTTCTGGTCAACTCAGTCACGAATCACTTCACACTCTGGGTCTCCCCACTGAGACTCTTCCACTTACTGAAACAGAGAAGACTACACTGTCATCTAATACAGGAAACCTCTACCTCTATCCATGATCGCATCCAAGTGTAAGGAAGCCAACTCCTCCATTGCCTTCCAGGCGCCCGCCGACTCCCAGACTGCATCCTTCTGCGTCCTCCTGCTCAAGGCATCGACCACTACATTCCCCTTTCCCTGAAGTGTAGGAAACCTCGAAGTCGTAATCCTGTAGGAACTACATCCACCTTCGCTGCCGCATGTTTAGGTCCCGCTGGGAGAAGATATACCTCATGATTTTGTGATCTGTGAAGACCAAAAAGCGTTCTCCAATGAAGTAGTGCCCCCATAACTTTAGCACAAAAACGACCGCTGCAAGCTCCAGGTCGTGGGTGGCATAATTATTCTCATTTGGGCATAGTTTTCTAGACCCATAAGAGATCACCCCTTGTCGCTGCATCAACACACATCTCAGGCCCTGTCCTTAAGCATCACAGAACACCTCATACGCCTCCCTTTCTTCTGGTAATATCAGCACTAGGGCACTAACCAACATCTCCTTCAGATAGCTGATGGATGCCTCGCACTGCTCACTCCACAAGAAAACCTGGTATTTCTTGGTCAATGCTTTCAAAGGGGCTGCAACTCAGGAGAAGTTGGATATGAACCTCCGATAGTACCCCGCGAGCCCGAGGAAACTACACACTTCTGCCACATACTTGGGTGCTGCCCAAGAAACAACTGCCTCAACCTTTGATGGGTCCACCACTACCCCTTGCTCAGACACCATGTTCCTGAGGAAGTGCATTTCTCATGTCCAGAATTTTTCATTTCGACAACTTCCCAAAGAGCTGGTGCTGTCGGAGGACCTCCAAAACCTTCATTAGGTGATTTGCATGGTCCTACACTAATCCTGAATAGATCAAAATGTCATCGATGAACACAACTACGATCTGATCAAGGTATTCCTGAAATATGGAGTTCATAAGACCCATGAACACAGCTGGGGAATTCATAACACTGAAGGGAATGACCATAAAACTCGAAGTGACCATATTTGCACCTGAACGCCGTCTTCGGGATGTCGCCCTCCTTCACTCTCAGCTAGTGGTACTCAGACTGCAGGTCGATATTCGAGAACCATCCTTCCCCTTTCAGTTGGTCGAAAAGATCATCTATCCTCAGATGAGGGTAGTGATTCTTGATCGTTACCTGATTCAGACTCCTGTAGTCTATACATACCATGAGACCACCATCTGCCTTCTTTGCGAACAATACTGGAGCACCCCACTGTGACGCACTCTGTCGAACATAACCCCTCTTCATCAAATTGTCAATCTGATTCTGCAACTCCCGTAGCTCCGAGGGTGCCATCCGATAAGGATCCATCGAGATTGGATGAGCCCCAGGCTGCAAGTCTATCCCAAACTCGATATCTCGTCGAGGGGGTAGAGTCGTCACCTCCAATGGAAAGATGTCCATAAACTCATGGACGATCTCTGACACCCCCACCATCTCAGCATCTACTGGCTCCACTGGAAGCTTGGCTAGCAAGGAGACGAGGGTTTCCTCTTGTCTGCTACCCTTCTGGCCACCCCACTTTCCAAGGAAAGTAACACGGCAGCCACTCATGTCTGAGAACACAACTCTTCCGTGGAATTAGTCGATGATTCCACACACTAAAAATAGCCATTTGATGCCTAGGATGACATCGTATGACTATATCTGTAGCAGAAGAAGATCCCTAACCAACTGATGTGGCCCTATCATCTGTCTGCATCTTCGACAAACTAACAACAAGTCGGTCTGACCTCTTACCAGTGTGCTCAGCAACAGGGGTAATTGAAGTCTCTCGGCATCTAGACCCAAGGAACGGGCTAGTCTTGGTGCAACAAAGGAGTGCAGAGCTCCAGTATCGAACAAGGCATAAGCAATGGTACTAAATAAACTGATCGCACCTCGAACAACCTCCGGCCCCGCCGGAACTGCTACATCCACAACGTGTAACTGTCCACGCCAATCTCCTCTGCCCATCGGTTGTCGGTCACCTCCACCACAACTCCCTGATTGAGGTCCCTGAGGAGTGCCCTGAGGTCGGCCTCCTCCTCCTACGTCTGCCCTCAGAGGAGCGGGAGCTCGCTGTCCCCATTGGTGCTGCTAGAAAGGGCTATTTGGAAGCTTCTACTGGGAAGGGAGTTGGGGTTGTACACCACCGCCGTACTGTACCTGGTTCGGGAACTGACTTTGGAGATGTCCATGACTCCCACAGACGAATCACCGCGGTCCCGGGGCCAAAGGAAAAGGGAGAGGACCAGGGGATCGAAACTGAAACTGCTGCGGCCTGCTCCCTGCTGGTCGAAACCTGGAGGGTCCTGACACTGGAGGCCTAGTAATTACAGCCTTCCCCTTTGATGATCCCAGTTGGATCCCCTATTGTGACACACCTCCTAGAGCATGCATCCTCTCCACCACTTCAGCCTTCTTCTGGAACTCCAAGTACGTTGGCATGGTAAAGGGGGTAACAACATACTGGAGGGAGGGTCGGAGCGCCTCCTCCAAACGTCTTGCCCAAGACTCATGGTCGGGAAAAAGGTCCAGAGAAAAATGTAGGAGGTCCTTGAACGTGATTCCGAGCTCCCTCACTAATATAATCCCATGCTGGAGGGAGAGTAGCTCCTGTCTCTTTTCGGCCTTTATCATCGAAGAGAGGAATTCCGCCCGGAACTCCCTCTCGAAATCATCCCATGCAACCTCAACTTCTCTCCTCTTCCCCAGGTAAAGCGTCCACCACTAACGCACCACTCCCCACATCTAGGTAACGGCCAGAGGAACCCAGTACTCAGCCGGAGCCCGAATCAAGCCGAAGGATATCACTAGCTCCTCTAGCGAGCCCTCCATCTTCATATCAGAGGGGCTTCCCTCAGACTTCTCAAGGGTTTGTCACTGGAAGGCCTGAAGTGTCTTCTGCCACTTGTCGTCCTCCTCCTCTTGATCATCTCTCTGTCGATCGACCAAGGTAGTCTCCGGGGCCTCGATCGCCGACACCGAACGTGGTCGCCTTCCAGGTGCCATAGCTGCAAGGTAAACAAGGAATGCCTAAGCCCAAGTAGTGCAGTATATTGTTCTTAAAACTTCTTAAACTTTTTATTTATTCATAATTCCCAAGACACCCCAGAAACATGAGAATACAAGTCATTATGATGCATTTACCTTTCCTATGGTCTCTACCCTACAATCACCAGGGCCTCACTTGGTCGTTCGGTAGGTCCAGATTCCATGCATCAGATCACAGGGGGCCCTAAAATCACGTCTCCTAGCCGGTATTCCCTGGCCTAATTCACGCACCAAGGTCACCCAACACTATTTCCCTACCATCCCATGAAATCCTCACTGTTCCTAACTACAGACTCCATCCTATCTCTCAACCTTCCTTTGATACCATTCTGTCACGATCCGCCTTCACCAAAAGGAGGGATGGGTCAGCAGATTGCTAGGACCTTCCTTCTTTAAGTTGAAGGAGAGACAATAACCCCCAAATCCCGCCTTCAATAGTTCCCGGAGTGGAGACTAGCACCAAGGGTATTGAATCACACACTAATTGGAAGGAATTACCATTTTTATTTTAATAGGATCGGGTTGTAAGATGGTCATCCCAACAACATGAAAAGCATAAAGTAAAAGTAAATCCAAGAACCATTCCCCATGCATGTTACAAAAGTAAAATCCACAAGGTAAAAAGTTACTACAAAGGTAAAGTATCAACGAAAGAAAAACAGAAACTATAACAGCCCCAGAGGACTGAGCTAATATAGTCCTGCACGATCCCCGAAGACCTCCTGGAAACCTAAAAACAGTTTTATATACGTAGGGTGAGCATACAAGTATACTCAGTATTGAAAAACCAAAGACTCTCATGCACAAGTGGGGGAACATACTAAAGTCCCATGAGAAAAGGAGTAAACCAAACACCTAACAAGGTAAACTATCAACTCAAGCCTCACCAAGTAACACTCCCCAAATAACGCAAGTCAAGTAATGTATAGTAATAACACATCAATGTTTGGGTACCCCGTGCCAATTTCCCACTAGTTATTTAAGACATCCTACGCATCAAACCAATCCTTCCATTCTCACCGCAGTCCCACTGCAACACCCCTACCGCACACAGCTGGGACATAACTGTCACACGTAAACACGCCTGCAAACACCTAGGCTAGAATGACCACTGCCACACCTGAAGACACCTGGGATGGAAGATCCACTGCCATGCCCGAAGACACCTCAACCTCATCCTGAAGATACTTGGGAATCTACCTGCCCGCACACACTTGGGCCATAACCACCAAAATACCCCGCCCAAAGGTACTTGGGCTAATAATGGACCACGGGCCATCACAGCCTGCCCGAATATACTTGGGATATCTGGGAAAGGGAGCAGAAAAGGAGCTAATAACCAGCCACTAATAACAGTGTTGGAAAAAACACCCTCCCCCATGAAATGGGGGTGTTCGGCAGTAAGTTCTCAATTTGGGTGGGGCGCGAATAACAAACACAAAACTAGAAGTATATATATATAGGATACAAGAACTCTACCATGTTTAGGTTTTTCAGAGAGCCTAAGGAACACAAACAGTACTCATGTCTGAGTCACAACTCTCTCCAACAAAACCCATTAGTCCCATCCGTTTTCATGTTCAGTAGTGATGTTTAATTAATTTCTTCACCTACTTGGGAAACTAGAAAGCATAAACACAATCCAAGGAAAGAAAACAGTCAATCATTAACCACAACATCTACACCTGGTTCTCTCGTAAAACCACAACAACAAAAGAAAACCCCAAGATACAACCCCATGTCCAACATCCAGGAGCCAAAAATCATTTCTCAACAATAGAGGATCCCACCCCAATTCATGATATAATCAAGGTAACCACTCGCCCTTAAAGTCACAACCACTGGAAGCATGACATAGGGGATCCCATCCCCAAATTCACAACCACCGAGAGTATAATAATAGGGGATCCCATCCCCTCCCACATCACCCAGCAACCAGCCCGTGGAATAAGAACAATCAGACCACTACCACCATGCAGTCCCATGCCGATATTTTCAGATTTATATGATTTAACAAACTCTATGATTTGAACTTCCTTGTGCTTTAATCGGGGTTATCACAGAAGGATGGATCCTGCTGTCTCAATTTATTTGGCGGGATATACATGATTAACCAGTTTTATTTTCACAGTAGGAGTTCACAACTACAAACAAGCCATTTAAAACATCACCAGGGGGTTCAATAGTGCACAGAGAAAGACCACCAACGACCATGATTTTCAGAAGGCCTAAGCCCGCATAATTCAGGAATCATAAATCATGGATGATCATAAATCAATGAATCATTGATCTCACCCTTCCCCCTTTATTCTTTAGAATCTGTTTATTATCTTCATTAAGGTTCGGTACATCCAATTCTACAAGATCAAAAGCACGCCCACCCCACAAGATACATAGAATGGAGAGTCAAATTTAAAACCCTACTTGTTGATCAATGATCGATGCTAAGGCCGGGTGCTGAACTTCACGGATAGCGATGCGGTTCGTCTGAACGAAAAGCGGCTTGTCTGAATAAAGGGTACTCCTCACAGAGGGTGATCGAGAAAAGAAGAAACCACGACTAACCCTTACATTATAAGGACTGGGACGATTGAGATAAGAATGTGAAACCATGAAAGGAGCGGGGGTCGTGGGTTGACCATGTGGCCCCACACGTTATTAAAGGTGTTTAAACCGATGTACACCACGTTAATTCATTAAATAATTAATTAAAATATTTATGGGCATTACCGGGATTTAAAAAAATCATAAAGGGGTCAAAATAGGGGTCAAAACCCAATTCGCGCAAAAAGGAGCGATACTGGAAAGACCCCGTGGGGGTAGGCGAGAGCCACCTATAGCTGAGAGCAACTGGTGGATGAATTCTACTGGTAGACTGAGCTACCGGTAGATAAAGATACCGGTTTCTGCAGCTACCATTATATCGAGCTACCGGTATACAGAGCTACCAGTATGCTGTGGCTATCGGTAGACCGACCATTAGGCCAAACTTCACTGAGATCCCCAGAACAGAAAACCTAACTTAGATTTTCACAAAGTAATGGACCCAAGAAACCCAGGCCATTACATAGGACAAGTTATATTCCAATATTAAACATTGTAAAATGTTCCATCAAGAGTGATTTAACCCTTTCATATAAAATACTATATTTCTTATGAATAATTAAATCATATCTAACAAATATGATTGAGAAAACTCCATAAAAATAGAGTGAGCCTATGAGGATGGAAATTAAAATAAAATATTAAAAAATTCATTAACCAATGTACCATATTCTAGAAAAAAATGTTGTAAATATAGAGTTATTATTCCTACTAAAATCATTAATTATCTATTATTCGTTACAAAAGATCTGATAAATTTTGATGTTGTAATCCTTTATCAAATTCAACTATATCATTTAACTCATGTTAAACTATTTACTTGTGACTATATAATTCAATGTTTTATGATTATAATATATATAAAAAATTAATCCGTATAATGGATGTCCTAATTTTTTTATAAAAAATAGTAATTCCATCATTTCATGGTCATGTAAAGGATAATATTTCTTAGGATGTTTTAATTAACATTATTTATAAGTAATTACCTAATCATTATATGTTAAAAATACCTTTTTAGTTCAATGATTATTTTATTCATATAACTATGCCACCATCTACATATGGTATAACCAAAACATGATTATTCAATAAACATATTTTGAATTCCTGGAATCAATCATAATATTACATTATCTGGATGAAAATAACACATTTTCTTTATGAAATACTTCGTGGAAGAGATTACAATGCAATGTTACTAAAAAGTAATAGTTAATAGCATATAAATAAAAGAAAAATATTAAACTTAATATAATTCTGAATTATTTTACATTAATTAACCACTTTACATATCATAATATCATAAATTATGAAACCATTATTTTTGATATGTCCAAGGGATTAAATATACTCCACAAAATCCCAATCATTAAATTTTCCATATAACTTATTTTTTATGGTTATTGAAATTAATATGTAGATTATTTTCATCATCCTTGTGGAAATTATAACTATCCAAACTATCATCAATAAACACAACCACAACCACAATCATAATAAACATATTTATATAAAATTAAATTTATAAGATCATTGAATGCATATAGAATATTCCTTATTACAAAGGGAATAACCAAATAATCATAATGCTAATACCCTATAAGAAATAATATATTATGGATTCCTTTTTAAGTGATCATCATCTCATGGTGCCATAACCTAATATCAACCATTAAACACTACAATGATCCAAGAAGATGATTATACGGTCCATTTTTATGTGTCTAATTTTAATTATTTTTAATAGTTCTGCCATTAAATTCTAAATATTCTATGTAAATAATCATTAAACTATATTTCATTTTAATAAAGAAATTATAATCACACCCATTGTGAACATATAGGATGAATGAACCATTTTTCGAGCTACTCATGTGACTACATTTTCATTTATTGATATTAAAAGTTAGCCATTTTTTACATGTTTTTGAAATAGGAATAACATCCGAGACTATTTTAATAATAAACTAAACTCCCTATGTGTGTATAATATGATGTAACTAATCAAAAAAATCATAATATTTAATTATTAAAAGAACATAATTAATCTAAATATTTCCCTTTTTAAAATAATATTAGCAATATAACATCAATTTACATCACAAATATTTTTTAATGTTTATATATATTTTACCAAATGTCTGATTTTATAAATATAATTTTTTTTAAAAATTAATTACTTTCCTAAAAAATTCAATATATGATGAGATACTTAATTATAATATAATGCCAAAATAATAATAAATTATACACTATGGATGAAAAAATCATTGGTAGGGAAATATTATCATAATAAGATTGGAAAAATGATCTTTTTTCTTCTTGTTGGATTAATACTACCCCTGTTTTTTAAAACAAATATTTAAATTTCCTTTCTTTTAGTGAAAATTTTATCTTACGTATAGATTTATATTATGATAAAACAATGAGTATTCCATCAATTAAATAAAAAATATCATTATCCTAATGAATATGTAATATTTATGTTACAAATCCATTCAATGGATAAAGATCATTTAAATTATTTTTATAGGAAATCACCACACCCTTCTTCTTAATGTCATTATTAGTCTCATAATTTGTGTTTTTTATTGGACACACATCTTTATAATGACCATTGTCATTTAATTTAATCCTTTTTACTTCCTGTTAATCAATATAAGTTTTTCCAAAATAAATATATTTTATCATTACCATTACGACCAATATTCAGGATTGTATAATACTGAAATAATATAATATATTAAATATGAAATTCACTAGGGTTGTTATAAACATTTGTTTTCACAAATTAAAAACATAATTATCTTACATTCAAATTTTTATGATGTATTATTCCTATTTACCTACCACATGGGTCACATTTTATCCTTATTGTAATGGAAAACATGGTCATCGAAACACTATTTTTATATGTTCTAATTACAATGAATCTGATTTAATAATATTTAATTTTTTATGATAATTATATTTAATTTCTTTGATTTATCATTTAGTGAATCTGACTAATATTACTATAAATATCCCGAAAATAATTTTGTGTCTACCACACTAATAAGGTTATGATTTCATCATACCCAACCACTACATCCCTCTTATTATGTCTTAATTCCAATTATTGAATTTTCATCATATATCAAACTACCATATGAAAATATATCACGAGAAAAATATTATAAAATTTATCTAATAACATGGATGTAATATGTTTATATTATCTAGAATTCATAACCAATAACTGGGATTTATTTTTTTCTCCCTCAAAGTAATAAATTTTAACAGTTAAATTTTGATGATCTGATTTTTTTGGAATATGAGTACCATTTATATATATTTAACTAATCCCTTATAAATAACTATGTTTAATGAATAATAGTATTCTGGAGTTGTATGCCCTATAAAATAATAGACTATATACTTTTTCAACAATTATAGATAAATTTTATGTCAATAATTTAAAGCAAAAAAATTACATCTAATTTTAGATGATACATCACAACACATACTTATAAGTTCCAATTCCAAATTTTCTAGGTAGTAGATTTGTAATGATATTGTTCTCTTGCTATACGTCTAATTCATTTCCTCAGTTTCCTCAATTAAATGCATTTTAAACATACATAGTTAAGATAACGAAACATTGATATATTTAAATTTGATTTCATGATGACCATAAATTAAATATCATAAGGATTTTTACAAAAATAATCATATCATCTATAATTATTTAAACATCACGTGGATAAAAACTACACAGACCTAGATTAACAAATTATAAAATATTGAGGATTATGTTAAAAATTTATATGTAAAAAATTGTATTTTCTTCATGATTGATATTATTATATAATAAGGTAATAACCATTATAAAAATTACAATTAAATCATAACATGGGAATTTCTACTAGATATTGATTTTTTCAACAATACATAGATTCTATGAAATAAACTGCTTTCTTTTCAACTCAAATATTCCATGATAACATCATCACCACATTTTCAACACTAATCCTCCGTAAACTGATTGGAAAAAAATTAATATATTAGATGAGCATAGGAATATCAATAAAGTATATATAAAAACATTTATTGAAACCCTTTTTCCATGAATACTCCAAAAATTGAATATTTTAAATATAAATACTGACGAAATATAATTTCAAATCCCTAAATCTTCTTTTTACCATTTATTTATTGATAACATTTCAAAAGAAACAATAATGTCGAAAATAGTACTGATAAACAATTATTTGTAATCCTATAAAAATAACGAACCTATTTAAAAACAAATTATGCATTTCATCCTTTGGAAGTATCATAATCATACATTTTATCATTTTACCATTACCAGATCTCGTGAAATCATAATGATTCTATAAAACCCCAAATTATCAATAGATTAATAATCTATGTAAATATGGAAATAATTTCATAATCACACGTATAAGAACACCTATAAATGAAATTATCATACTGGTAAATAATAATATACTATTTGGGAAAAAATAAGTTAACTCCTTCCCATCCCTTGAAGAATTAGAGGCATATTTCAAGATTGATGATGATCGTGACCTATATAGGGATAACAGATAATCTTGATCAATATATACCACAAAATTCATAAAAATAATTCATAATAACGATAACATAATTCTCAAATAATAAATGTTAAATATCCAACATCATACCACAAAAAAATATATTTTTACCAGAAATGATATATTTCATAGATGTTGAATTAAAATATCAGTAGAATTTTTTTAAATACAATGTGAAAAATGAGGTTTTATCTTTGAAATACATGTGAAATATAATAATGGAATATAATACTCAAATAATGGTTATGGTTGTTGTAAAACACATTTTAACAACATATGAAAAAGTGAATCATTATTTTTTTATTTTTAATAAAATATTTGTTAAAAAATATTTAAAAATATTACAATTAAAAAAAATACATACATCCAAATATGATATTAAATATTCATAGTAATTAATTTTTCTAGATAATTATACCTCAATAAAATAATTTTATCTATTTTTCCACAGAATAAAATCATTTAGAAAATAAATCTATAATAAGTTTATATAAATAATATTCAAAAGTTAATTTTTTACATATTTAATAATATTTTCAATGTTAATTTTTCAATTTATTAATAATTACGAAGATATTTTATGTTACATAAAAAATTATGTACATATTATTTTCTTTGATGTTATTTGGCCCATATGTTTATATCATGGAGATGGTAGGTCATATGAACGTCAAACTAACATTTAAAATATTCCATGAATATGATTGAATAATGTGTACTAAATTTTTCTATTTTAAAATAATTATTATTATATAAAAAATATAATATAATTTATTTAGATAAAAATGAATTTTCTATCTATGTGATGTGGTCTTCATTAATGATTCACATTACATCATAGAGGTGTCATTTCATGCAGATGCAAGAACAAAAATATAATTTTATAATTCATAAAAGGTTATAAAAGGAAATAATATATTAGAATTTGAAATTATAAATTATTTGAGTAATATAATATATTTAAATTAAAAAAATAATTATGAGAAGCTGAGGGAGGTGGGGTTGAAAGAATTGTCATTTTTTTTCATGGTGGTATTATTTCATACACATTAAAGACGGTTTAATTTCATATATGATGGAAGTAAGAGATTTGTAACTGTTATTTAATTAACCTAAAAAAATATAAGAATATAAAATATATTGGGTTTATTATTTCATAATATATTTATTATATTTTAAGGAGTTATAAAATGATATAAAGTGATTAATGTGGGTATATGAATTATATGTCTTCATCAGACAACCTCTTTAGGTTTACACCTAATACCTTCTGAGGTGGGTAGTATGATCAAAAAAGGGCCTCAAATACATTGTTAGGGATACATGTATGGGTTTTTATTATTATTTAATTATCGAAATTTATTATTATTTTTGGTTCAATATAGATATGGGGTGAAATTTTATTAGAGTGGGAGATGACATAATTGTAATTTTTAAACATATCGGTAAAAAATAATTTATTACTCAACTAAAATAGAAAGTAATTGGAATATTTATTAATTTTATATAATATATGGTTGACATATATGATTATGATATATTATTTAATATTAATATGGTCATATTACTTTTATTAGTATATTTCAACCTTTAGAAAAAAAGATTTATATTTCACCATGATAACTGAGTTTCAGTGTTTTATTTATTCATCATAACCAGAAATTAAACTAATCTAATTACCTAATATTAAAAAAAAATCATTTTATTAATTTTATAAAACTAAATTCATTATATTTTATAAAATTTAAATTAAATTAAATACCATAAACATAATGGAGTACACTTTATTGATGAAAATTTTCATTTTAGGTAAAAAAAATCATTTTGTATAATATCATATTATAAACTTCATTAAAATATATAACTAATAAAATAAAAATTATATTTTTATATTGAAATCTTTTCATAGAAAAATTAGAATATATAAATTCCTGAAATCAAATTAAAATTTCCAAAAAAGGCATTATATTCCCAATTCATTGTTAAATTAATATTTTCATGAATTTTTTAAAAATTCATCAAATTATGTTTTATTCATGATAAACTTAAAAAAGTATTTTATTTTTTGAAATTATTTTTTTTAATTTTCATATTTATCTTTTAAATAAGTCCAAATAATTAATGAAACACTAATTGAGTTAAAATTATATTGACATTCCTTTTGATTGAAAATATACATAATATTAAAATAATGAAGATAAAAATATAAAATATAATTTATGAATATTAATAAGACAAAAATATTAATAATATTATCATTACATAGTGTGTTAAAAATAATCATATTAATGAAAAAACAATATGCAACTACTACACATTTTACCTAGAGTTTGTGCATTATTAAATAACATTGGAATGACCAAATGAGATCAAGTCCAAAATACAATAATGTTAGTATCCATGGAAGCACAAGATATATACATAAGTTTTACAATATATTATTAAATGAAAAAGAACCATTGCGTCTCTATAAAACACACTCATATCCTTAAGCCTATCACTAAAATTATATCATAATACACTTCTTCCCATCCTTGTAGAAATTAATCATAAGAAAGGGGAGAGTCTAGATAATCAATAAGAAAAAAATATAATAGAATCATTCATATATAAGAATAAACATTGAAGGCAGTGTATAAGACTAAAACACATGCCTTTTAAACATTAACTTCCTCATAATATGGAAAAGTAAAATCATATAATTTCATTTAATTATTCACATGAATATTCTATTATTCAAATAATCACATTTAATATCAATAGCTAATTTCATAATGATGGAACACAAAAGGTCAGACATCATAACAACACAATCAAGGACCAGTGCCAACAAAACAAAATTCAATGCCTGGTTCAAAGATAGTATATTGTCTCATTTTATCTACTGGTTTATTGAGGGGCTATTATGGGCATCACCCATTACTTACTATGTCCAATGCATTCCTTATATGAATAGGTTGAAACATAACATAAACATTCGTATTAAACTAGTGTATGAAATGATAATAATTTAACGGTAAATCATCAATGACGTAAAAAATAGCACTTCTACTATCTTATAAATCATAAAACTATCAATACAATATGGAATATTCTATCATAATAAATCAACATCAATTTAACATAAAATCCCACTATAGATGTTGAGACAGATTAAATCATTCATAAAACTATTTGAGTGAAATATCACATTCTAATTTGAAGTCATTTAAAATTTGTATAATTATAATAGAAAATGTTTATATTGAAAATATTCTTATAAGATAGTAATGGAAGATTTTAAGGTGTTATAATAGTAGAAAATTGCAACACCCGCCATATAAGTTAATGAAATGTTCTTTCTATAATTTGTTGAAAAAGACATTAAGTTCCTTATTTGAAAAATGGCAGAATTATTCTGTTAAAAATATTATATAAAAATTCAAACATGGGAATAATTGACATTAAACCATAGTCTAGAAAATTGAAAAATATTTTGAAATGAATTTTTATGAAATACTATTGTCGATGATAAAAATGTCTCAATAGATACATTTGTATAAAGAACCTCGTATAATAAAGGGACTGTAAAATTAACCCATAGCTTGTATTTTTCCTTATAGATATTAATTTAAACTTCTTTATAATATTGAAATCATTTTTATTAAATTTTTCATGAATCAAATACATAAATTTGATATAATATATGGTCCTCTAATATTTAATTGTTTATAATATTTCTGTAATATCATTGTTTTTGTTGTCAAGTTATTTTTTTCAGTTACATGTTTTCTTACGTAGGTCATGTCTGTTATGGATTGAATTTATTTGAATCATATAAATTAGAATATTAAGTTATCAAAGATTATTATTAATCCTTAAATAAAAATTATTTTTTAATGATTATGATGGGGAATTAAATCTCATTGGGTCATAGAGATGGTAAGCCGTACATACGCATGAGAAACAACATATTTCTATTGATGGTGAAATATTATGTAATTGGATGGTTTATTATACATACAGATTCATTCAAATGTTATATCTATTATTTACATCAATTAGACTCATTATTAAACCCATCCCAATAATGAAGAATTGAATAATAAACTACACTAAGACACAGAGACGTTAAGCCGTATATATGCACATATGGTTTCATTGTCACTCATAAGATGGATAGAATAATGAATATGGTTGTACAATAATTATAATAAAATCTCAGTATGTAGAAGGTAATCAATTTATTATTTTGGAATGGAAACAACAAATAAATAACAAGAGGAAGAAGAAAAGAACATTGAATGAGGTGATGAAATAATTACCTCTTCTTCGGGTGTTACCTTATTATTTGAACACAAATTTCCGTAGTTTGACTTTATGATAAATGTAAGGCCTCTAGGTTGAATCGAGGCTAGTTAGTAAAACATTTGAGTAGGGTTTTTCCGAGCCAAATTTCTTTGGAGGTATGAATTTATGATAAGGGGATGTCCCTTTTATAAGAGAGGTCAGTGGCACTTTAGGATGATCTTGAAATATTAATTTATTATAAAATCATATTGGGTTTCTAATAGCTCCAAATGGATTTAATTTGAGTCTATGTTGGGTATGGGTCAAAAACCTCTTAGCCAATATGTTTTATACATATTTTTGTCTCCATATTAACCTTATCTATTATATTCAACATATAGTAAATTAGTTTAACATTTAACATGCCTTCGTGTATTTTTATATTACATTGTTAATAAACATAATATAAAATTGGAAGAGAATGTAATGTGGTTAATTAATGACATATATAACCTTACCTAATTCTTATGACCAAATCATATAATTTTAGGAATATTACATCATTTTATAATATAGTATTTTTTTAAAAACAGATTTTTTTCAATTAAGACACTATTTAGTATATGAATTTTTTTGAAAATCATAACAGCTTGATTACATCGAAAATAATACATCAAAGCATCCCTAAAATGTCATATTAACCATGAAAATTATTTTATGGAATCCAAAGATTAAATTTAAATTTATTTTAATATTTATTTTATGAATTATTTTAATCATTAATTTAAAAGGAAATTAATGCATCAACATTGTGTCATCAATAAAAATAATTTTTTAAAATAATAAAATTATAAGTAAAATATCAGGTTGTATTAAATATTTTTACAATTATAATGAAAATTTATAGTCAAATTTATCTTCTGTATAACATTATATCAAAAAATTAATTAATAAAATTTGATGTTAACACTTTTAACACATCATTAAATAGAATATAATAAATGTCCATATCAAACCCAAATGTACAAAAAGGATCTTATTTTTGTCCAAAAGATGATTTTGTTCGAAATATACTTATCCAATAGAATTAGGACATGTGTTTGGGTAAATATAACATTAAAATTATCATTAATTACCCTATTTACTTATAACCGTGTTAAATAAAATTTAAAAGTTACTATTCAAAAAATTACTTTCATACTATTGAAACAAAATTTACTAACTATTGTCAACCGTATCTCTCTGATTTTTTAAAATCATCTCACCAAAGTGGTAAAATTACGTATTATGAGGATTTGAAAATGTTCCTAAAAGGTTGGTAAAAGACTTTAAAAAGTTCAATAAAATTATATATATATAATCCTATTATTAAATAACTCGAATGATTTATATTATATTAATATTGGAATTATGTATCTCTTTGAATATAAATAAATTTAATTTTTAAATAATTATTTAAATAAATAGTCACTAATAACACAATGTTTTCACTATTAATAAAAAATTATAAAATTTTAGAAAAAGCTGAAAAATTCACACTAAGATAATATTAATATTCAACAATAATTAATATATCACTTACATCCATATGATCGCTTCTGGTTTATATA
This sequence comes from Viscum album, assembly GCA_963277665.1. Taxonomy (NCBI): domain Eukaryota; kingdom Viridiplantae; phylum Streptophyta; class Magnoliopsida; order Santalales; family Viscaceae; genus Viscum; species Viscum album. Next base: position 141,200,717 of record OY728133.1, on the reverse strand, counting down.
TTTTTAGAAATAGCTAAAAAAACTAATATCCCCCACATCATTCTCATCTAATCAAAATTAATTTCTCCACAAAATAAGAAACTACTTATTCCATTATGAAATTTAATCAAAACCAATAAATTCATTCAATTAATATCTTATTTTAACTATTTAATTTTTTTATATTTCATCAAAACAAAATAAATAGAATTATTTTAAATGGTTGACTAAAAAAACAATATATGGGAAAACATATAAATGAGGAATTGATTGCATTGACCTGGAAAAAATATAAAATATTGATTAGGTAAAAATAATAATCCATAATCAATGGAGACAGATCATGTAACAATAAAGGTAATATTATAATAAATTTATTTCATATCTATTAATATTATTGATAATGTTTTACTAATGTAAAAATATAAAGTAATTTATAAATCTAAACGGAAATATTTCCTACAAAATGCTTCTCTTGTATGGTTTTATTTAAAATAATAATTTCAAAATTTCAAAATTTATATTTTAATAAATTAATTTTTTATAAATATATATCAAAACTTATATTGAATTAAACATTAATATTTTTAGAGAAATATTGATTTTTAAATGGATACTGAAAAATAATTTTTTCTATAAATATTTATTTTATTTTTAATTTTTTAATTAATTTTAAAGATTGAAAATATTTTGAGCACAGTTGATGTAACATAATTATTATTTTTCATAATTAAATTAGCTTAATTTATTTTTAATCAAATTTATATTCACCTTTTGAGTAATATTTTATGATTTAAAACAGTTTTTTATTAAAATAATTTTTAAATAAATAATGCGAATCAATTTTATTTAATTAAATAATCTATAATATGTAATTTTTTAAAGGATGTTTTTATATTTTATATCTTAAAAAATTATTGGAAATACCAATTTTCATTTATAATCAATGAGTTAATATGGGATCATATTTTTTCAAAAATAACTATTCATAAAAACACACTCTCTCATCAAGTATTCAAGATTAACATTAAATTAAAATTTTCCACATAATATAATTAAATTGAGAAATATGGATTAAATATTCATAATAATAAAAATTATAATCATTAATAACATCAAATAATTTTTTACGTAAATTAATTATTAAGAAACTACAATTTAATTAATGTGTTTAATTTAAAAATTGGTTATTAGGCGGGTTAAACTAAAATGATAAATTTAAAATGAATGATCTATTTAATATAATACAACAGTTTTATTTTTTTATGAACCATATTATAGTCCAATAATATGATTGATGCATTTCCCTATAAAAATTAATTTTTTTACGACAACTTTTCCAATGGGTTTTAATGTTTTTCACTAGACTAATAGTTTTATTTTTTAATGTTCTTTAATAGGATTTTTTCCTCATCCCATATTTATAAAAATTCATTGGATTTATTTTTTCATTAATGAAAATGAATAGGTTATTTGGAATGTTGTTAAGGGTTTTAATTAAAATATCCATGTTTTTTAAATTATATTTGGTGGAAAAATAATATTATGATTTGATGTGTCATGTTTTTATTTTTTTGTTCTTTATTATTTATGACCCAATTATCTAAAAAAATTAACATAAATATGATCATAAAAGTATGAAATGAATCTATGATGTAAAACACATGATTATATAATGTTTATGTCCTGGTGCTTATAATTGATGTAATTGGAATGTTTATAAATCCTTAGAGTTTATAATAATGGTAAATGTTTTCCCTTGAAATAATATACCTTTTGATAATGTTAAAATGATGTATAATATTTATATTTATATCATTATTCATTTTAATTATGTATATAAATAATTTATTTCCATATAGGAAATATAGAAGCTTTAGTGGAAGATCACTGATACGAAAATATCCTTCTAAATCAATATCCAAGGTTGTTAAAAATTTAAATAAAATTGTTTTTTATAATGATGGATTAGTTGAACCAAAATATTAATATTGTTGATATATGTGCTACATGGTAACTCGATCAACTATGAAGGAACATGCCCATAGTAGAGAATTTTATGAGGAAACATCCCCAATCATTTGGTGAATCATGTCACCCAATGGTAGTTGAATGATGTATCAATGCTATTGAGAATATATTTGAGGTCATGAGATGTTCGTAATTATAAAATTAACTCTCTTCATTCATCACCATGATGGTCATGTTGATCAATTGTGGTCTTGGTTAACAATACCAGAATGAATCATGGTATTGATTGTACAGACTGAGAATGATTTAAATATTTTACATGTGAAATATTTCACAAATATTATTTTAATCTGAATGGAGAATAATTACTATAATTTATGTTAAAAGATAATTATTATGTTGATACATATTAATAATACATCAAAATAGTTTCAAGGAATGTGTTAAACATTATTCAAGACATTAATACTAAAATTAATATACATTAATCAATATTTAACCCAATTTAATGATGGGCATTATTAGTATGAGAACATAAAATATATGTCAATTTTATTGTTGTGTTGAAAAAGATTAAATGTGATATTTTGGATCATATGTTACTAATGATGATGAATGTAAGATGCTATCAACATGGAATGTGACCAGAAAATATGAAAAAAAATATACATATAGGAAAATGAAGTTCGCATATTTTGGATAGTGTGGTAAAAATACCCATAGATAATTTCATATTAAGTCAATGAAGTGTTACCGATGTTAAATGTTTGATCAAATAGCCTGTAATTTCATCGAATATAATATTGAAGAATAAATTAATAGTTATATGATAACCATCCAATAGTAATATTTTTAGTGTCAATATGTTGGGTCATTAAGACAAGGTGCGACAAAATATTGTAACTCTAAAAAACCATCTAGATTAGAAAAAAGACTGTGGAAAATCATTTTATACTTCTATAGTTAATGGTGGGACAAAAAAATGAGTGGCACCATTTATGATACTTGTATATTCAAATTAACCCAATAACCATTTTAATTAACGCTCTTCGTATTCTCTCATTACTATGAAATATGAATCAAAATTTTGAATATCACCTAATTAATGTATGATATAATATTTTGAGAAACTCTAACTGAATGTAATCAATCAATTATTATTTATAATAATCATACTATTTTTATCAATGTGATATTCATCTATTTAAATAATTTTTAATTGGACATAGTAAATTTTGATACAATTTTGGTTTTTGATTGGATTTCATTTTATCAGTCCATAATATATTGTAATTTAAACAATGTTTTTGTCAATGATGTCATTACTTTTATAAATGAATAATAAGAATTGAAATTGACTAGTGGTGGCATTGAATGTTGTTTAGATCACAAATTTTAATGTGATAAAATTTTAAAAATTAGTAATGTTCCAATATTAAATTTACAAATGGATGTATTTATGATGATTTTCCTTGTTTTAATCGTAATTATGAATTTTAATTTACTATTATCTTAATACCTGAATCTAAGTATATTTTTAAACCCCCTTATCGAAGAGATTAGTTGGATTTTTTATAATTATAAAATAAATTTTCATGGGCTATTAGAAAAATTTAAAGGTCAGGATCCTCATGGATCAACCCATTGTTTGTTTTCGTAGATCAAAGTGGTCATGGGTGGTTGGAAGATGTTTGGAGAAGTCCAACTAAATAAATGAACAAAATAAGGGATTTAACATCAATTAGGTCTATTACTGGATGTGAAATCTTATTTCAAGGGGTTTTAAAAGCAGGATAGAGGGATTCACTTAATTAAATTCTTTTGGGTTTGAACAAAATAAATATAATTTTGCGGTGATGGGTTTTTCGATTTAACATGACCTCAAGGCATTACAGGATGTGAATGTGGATTAAACGTTGTTTAATTCCACAATGAAATATGTTATTAATAACATTTCAGTCATTAACTTTTTTTAAACCCTACATTTTTATCCTTATTCATCCATATTCCAAGCGACCTAGTAACTATCTCTTTCACATTTCTGGGATTCCATCATCACGGAAAGATTCCTCTCTTCCAACATTGTTCTATATTGATCATTCTTCGATAAAATGTATGTTCTACCTTAGTTCATGAGGTTCAATTTACACTTTTCCTCCCATTTATTTTTTCCATGTTATGGTGTATGATCTACGTGTTTCAAATAGAGTTTCCTTATTTTTTGATTGGTGTAGTTGTGTCGCAGCTTCCTCAGGTGGATGCAATTGTTGTAAAATAAGTTATTATGATCTGTTTCATTGATCAGTTCTTGTAAAAATAACACCATGAACTTTTTTATGAAGAATATTATATACTTCTTTCATTGTTTACATGAAATCGTATAGTTCTCATAGGATTAGAACATAGATCAAAATTTAGTTGAACTAATAATTATATGAACATGATTAAATAATTGGTATCGATCTTTTATTGTTTCTTTGTACCTTGACAACGATTTCCCTCTTGAGTTTACACAAAGTGTGATCTATGTAACTTGTGTGGTTCATATATTGTTCAACATGGAAATTTCTAAGTAATGTAATGTTTGAATTAATTGTTTAATTATTTGTCTAAAATATAAAGAGACATGTTTAATGAATATGGTTGTTGTTATTGTAATTTTAAGTGGATCAAATAGATGTATATATTCATGTATAATGGAATTGATAAATGAAATTGAAGCATGCTGATTCTTTTTTTAATTGATCAAAGGAATGATAAATTAATTTTTGATTTAATATGTGATTGATTAGGACTGATAGTGTAGTATGTTTCCTGTTGTTGGAACCTATGAATAATGAATCAATTATTTCAGGATGTAATTATAATTGGTTTTTTAATAAAGATAATGACTGGTAGGTACTAATATTGACATTTTTATTTATGTCTATTTTCCTTGTATAGAGAATCTATGAGAGAAATTTTTTTTGTGATGATCGGATGCCTTGTATCAGGGTAGAGAGAATGTTACTATGTTTCATCGTACTGCTTATGATGTTATCTGGTTATGGGAAATATTGTTTTGGGGGAATGGTAGCCTAGCTATGATGAGATCCTGGGTTGGATAATCATAGAGGGTTGTTGTGGTATATGGGAGCAGCGAGGGGAACTAGTTGTGGCATTAGTTGATTCATGAAAAAATGAGATGCATAGTTTTATACATACATGTGTCACAGAGGACACCAATGTTAATATAATGGGCTGAGGTTGGTCATACATGCTATTTTGAATTTGGATTCATGTTGAATATGTTGTCAGTTTATATTCATTACATTCCCAACTTCTTGAGGTAGCTTGATTTGGTTACAGTCCTTCCAAATGAGTTGAAGACTCATGGGGTATTCCAGATGATTTATGGGATTTTATTCTGAAGGATTTATGGGTATATGATCCTACTATTGGAGGAAAAGACACTATTGGTAGCTCACATATTCACCATGTTGATCCACTTTTGTTTTGTAGATTAGAATGATTAACAGGAATTGAATGATATATGCAATTTTTTAATTTTGTTAAAAATAAAAATAAATAAATGGTGTTTAGCACATCGTGTGGAAGCTTATAGAGGTGCAATGCTAAGGTTATGATTATGAGAATCCATGTAATGAGTTAGGTTATTAATTGACGGTATTCAACATTATTGTTATTCTAATTTAATCTAATGAGGGAAATGATAGCAGTTATACAATATCTAAACACATAATTAACGTAAAGAGAAACTGATAAAAAAGCACAAAGAAACATAATATAACCCCATAAATGGTTGTGTAGTTATAGGATTTGTAATCTTATTAGTGTTATCCAGGAGTCCTGGGAGACTTCATTTGTAGTTCATTCTAATACATGATTTTTTCCATATTTTGGTAGTGAGCTATATTATATCATTTAGTTTTTTATTTCAATATGCTACCCCAACCTGTCAGTTAGGGAGATTGATACAATGGGGATTCTGTGCACTGGATAGGTGATTTTATAACTTCCCAGGTAAATAGTGAAATAAATATTTCATATTTATTAATATTTGTTAATTTAATATTAATTTTACGTTAAAGGGGTTTCTATCTTCGATATCGTATCTGATACGCAACAACGAGTTTCTTTGAAATCTTACGTTGCACGCTAATAACATAATATTATTAATTTAAATGGTAGTTAACTCCTAGAATTTGTATTGGAGAGAATGAAAACAACTATCTAAAATATGATTAGAAATGATTGTTAAATTTATTTACATTTATCCATTAAAATGTTATAGGCTTAAAATGTGAATGAATCTAATTATAAGCATAATTTACATTATAAGGTCGATTTACCACCTTTTAATGGAGAAACCTCATTAAATATAGTCTTGGTCACTTTAATAAATTATAATTGACCAAATAAAATCCTTCTTTAGAATGGGGACATCCTAATTTACTTTCTGTATATTTTTGGGATTTTTCCGAAAAAGTTCATTTTTTAATGAATAGTGAAAATATTTTATTTTAATTCAAAAGTTCCTTTTAATATAATTTATTTATATAGTTATCTTATCTTTTTAATTGGTTTTATTGTGTAATTATAATATATTTGTACCATTTAATCCACTTTTGGTTAATGAAATTAATTTCACTTTGAAATTGGACATAAACAAGTGTCAATCTTTCGATAGTTATTGTTTCCAAAAAACAGGCTATTTGTTTTAACAATGGGAATTAATTTTAAAATTAATTAATAAAACATTTATGTTTTGAATTTTGAAAAATAAAAAAAAACTTAATTTGGAATATCAAATATAGGTTTGGCGGAATTTTTGGTATTTTTCTGAAAAACGTCAATTTTTGATGAATAGTGAAACCACATAATAGTAGTTAAAAACGGACTTTTTCATTTAAATGAAATTTTACCTCTTCTATGAATTGAATATTTAAAATCCAACATACATTTTTTTATCAAAAAGTAAAATTTGGATCAATAAGATGAAAATAATTTTTGGCGAATAATAACTTTTGACTTTTATTTACTGCGGTTAAAGGTAAATAAGGTAATTCCAGGTAATAAAAATTATAATAATTCCAAATTACCTTAACACTAGTCCAATCATTTTTGTATGAGTCATGGACGACCATGGACATATTTGGGTCATTTTTTGGACCCTATGGAGACACTTATGAAAGATAATGACACTTTAGATTAATTTATTTAATGTAAAGGCAAAAATGACATAAAAAAATTCTTTTAGTAAATTAATTTTAATTGTTTTTATATAAATTATATTTTGGACTATAAATATTCATTGGGAAGCTAAAAATATTTCATAGGTCATGGTATATTTTTTATAATTTCTAGACATCGAATAAATTAAATTATTTATGACACAATAAAGATGCAATGTTTAACTCATTAATAAAATATTTAAATAAATAAGATTATAAATATTATAATAACATCCCAAACATGTACAATTCTTATTGGATGATTTTATTTCTACCACGAGTCACATAATCTTCGACTGTAATGATTTTTGGTCCTTTAGAATCTGAATATCATTTTTATAATAAAATAATATTATCACACTTCTCAAAAGAGCCCCTACTCCCCCTTAGAAAAGGAGACCACATCAAAAAAACTCCTCACACCTCTCAGGACTTTTGATTCATCTAAACTCTTTTAAATTAATATCCTAACATCCCTATCCTTATTCTATAAGCCTTACCTTAGGCAGAAAGCACTTCAAGAAGTTATTTGGTTCAAACCAAAGGGAGTTACCAAAATTAAAGGTAACAGTTTCTTTTAAATTGTTTTCATTTAATTCACTTTGAAAAACCTAAAATAATTTTATTCCTTCCTTTTGTAACAACACCATTATCCTCAATATAATTTGATGTCGGTATGAGAAGGATTATAACTACACTTACACACACCTCCATCAAATGGGTGAAAAATATAATGTTTCTGTTGATGGAAAACTAATGCCTCATGAAACGATGATTGTTTAAATATCTCCAATCGCCTTTCATGGTGGCCATTATGATGTAACTGTATCTATATATGATATATATTATGTTTATGTTTTCTTTATGTTTCTTAAATTTTCTATTTATTGAAATACTTTACGGTTTCCATAGTGGGTAAATACGATAATCTCATTAGAGAATGTGCAGACTACCGCCCCCTCATAGTGATATGACTCATTAATGCCTTATGTTGGATGTATAAAAGATTGATTTAATAATATTTTATATGATATTATACTGTAATTATAATATTTCTATGTATCATTCTTCTTTTAATTAAATTAAATTAATAAATATAAATTCATGTAGTGTTCATGCGTACGCATGACCTACCGTCTCCATTAACAGTGTGTTTCATTTCTTATCTCTAAATGTTATGAACTATTATAAATTTATTTATATACTTGATATATATGATATATATTATATATAAATCATTAATATCATTCTTAACATATTGGATATCATACCACATGGATAACTTGTAATTATTAGTTGTTCATTTTTTTACTCAAGTACCAAATATCGACAAAACGACCGATATTAACTTAAAAGATTACATAATGTTTATAACATGGGAATAAGTAATATAAAAGGAATAATAATAGTTAAAATTTTTTGTATGAATGTATAAATTAACATTAGTTAATTATTCATGATATTAAAGAACGAACAGGTCAAGTCGGACACAAGGTAAGGGATTTATTTATCTCACTTTTAATTCCATGAGATTTCCATTGTTCTCCACTTATTAATATCATGTGGTGTAATCTATACTGAAATTGATATATATTATCATTATTATATTTATATTCATGGTATTGTGTTATTCATTTGGTTGTTATTATATTTTGGTCATACGACTCGATTGATTACAACGTGGTAAGGGGTTTTTATCTCACTTTCTATTCCTGTGAGATTAATGATGTATTTGTCACAATTTCCTATGAGTGGTGTATGTAATGACTATGATTCTACTCTTTTTGTCATATACTTTCATTTATGGGCATTTAAATATACATTGTATGCTCATTATTTCAGGTGGCGTATGTTTTGTAATTTACCAAATCGGTAAGAGAACCATTCAGCCTCCTATTTTAAAATGACTTCTTTTTTGTTATGAAATTTAATATACATAATATTGTGTTGAAATATGTTATTCTATATCCTTATTAATGTAAAATTTATTTCCATGTGATGAGATACACTTTTTATCTCATCAACTCATTTTCTGAATTTTTAAGTGACATCGTTAGGATGTCGAATGTTTACAAGGGAACTTCTTAACCCAATTTCAATTCATTGGGTATACCTTGTACATTTTGAATATGTTCTCCTATAAATATAAGTGAATGACGACGGATTGTTTTACAAATAATATCTAGTTATATTGGGTGTATTTATATTTTTCACACATAATTATGTGATTGAGTTATCCTTAATTTAAGGATACCATCTTTAAAAGGGATTTCATCTCAATTTACATTTCCACTGAGACTTCATTGTTTTTATGCAACAATTAACTCTTATATGGTGTATATACTGTCCTTGGACATATTATATCACGAATTAATTTATTCTCATTATATTATAATGTTCTGATTAAATATTATTCCTCAATTATTTATATTCAAGCATTTCTCTTTTTGCTAAAAATAACTCATTAACTAAAGTATCATTTTAAATGTTCTATAGATTTATTCTTCTAAATATTTCTCATTAATGTCCATTTTATCAAAATGGGTTTTAATATTTATTTAAATGGACATTAATGTTTTCAAATTATAATTCATTTAAAATAATTAAAGTGGTATTGGAAACTTTTATTCAATAATCTCTTTTTAAATGGTTTTGAAAATGATTTGATATAGAATTGATCATTTAAATATCTTAATTTGATATATTTGAATGTGTAAATGTTATATTTCATTTATACTTTTGTTATGTGTTATGATTATGATATGGTTATTGGGAATTTTTTTACATATACAGCTGGTGCTGTGATAAAACTAGGGGCGGTGAGCCCGAGATAGCTCTCCAATGTATTGGGTAATGTGACAGAGGTAAATGTGGATGTTTCTCCTAGGAGATTTATTGAATATACTGTAATGGGTATTATAATGTTACTCCCGATGTATATGTGATAGCTACAATGTAATTATGATATGGATTCCACAAGTTACTTTTATGATTTTTGATTTCTCGGTGTTATTCATAAAATCTTATGATTTCATTAGGTAAGTAAAAGAGTTCATGTTTTGTATGAATTTATTAGAAAATGTTTTCTTTCATTGTTTTATAATCCATACTGAGATTTTATGCTCAAACCATGTTTGGAACGTTTTCACTGGACTTAAAGATGAATATGGTCAAAGATTGGATCAAGTAAAAGTCATGATATCTAAAACCTCAAAGTATACATGACTCTTTTTTTAGAAGAGTTTTTATTTTATGAAAAAATGGAAATTGTGTAGAAGTTTCTACATTGTAATATTTTGAGATGTAATAGTTATGTCCTAATTCTCTAAACCACGAAACCGGAAAAGATCCTCAATGTGAATTATTCATTTAATTCAATGTTATGTAATGTTTAAGGTCGGGTCCTTATAGTAGGTATCAGAGGTCGGTATAGATAACATTAGGATTTAGGGTATTATGAAATAAATGTCCATAAATTAATTTATGGAAATATTGAAATGATATAGCATTTACAAAATTCCATGTTACTTAGCCTAAGATATTTATGTATTTAGAATGGTTTTTCGTAGTGGAAACATGGCAGCTATGTTGGGAAGACATCAGGAGGAAGACGACCTTCCAAATCAACAACCTAAGATGGATGGAATTGGAGCTGAACAGTTTATTGCATTGATGTCATAGTTGACTGAGGCTATAAATGGTGGTGGTATCCATGCATGAGATCAGCCAGATCAACTGTATAGGAACATGTCAGTAGTGGAGGATTTCAAGAGGCAACATCTCCCATCATTCACAGGGTCATCTGATCCGGTGCTAGTAGAAGGGTGGATTAAAGAACTAGAAAAGATTTTTTATGTAATGGGTTGTTCAGAACATCAAATGGTTAGTCATGTTGTTTACCATTTTGAAGGTGAAGCTGAACAGTGGTGGTCGTTGGTGAAACATATCAGGGATAGTGACCAGATTGATGCTCTTGAATGGGATGAATTCAAATGTACATTTCTTGAGAAATAATTTCCTAAGGTGGTTCATCATAGGATAGAAAAACAATTCCTAGAATTGAGGCTGGAGGATGAATCAGTGGCTTCTATGATGAAAAATGCACTCGACTGGAAATGTATTCTCCAAATTTCATACGAGATCTTGATAATAAAATAAACCATTTTTATTCAAGATTATTTCCAATGTATCGAAGGGCTTTAGCTTCTATTAAGTTTAAAAGTTTTGAAATACATTTTTGTTATGCGGAGAAGGTGTAAATGGAGTTTTTAAATGATTTGGTATTCTTTGAAAAACAACAGTATAAGAGATCGTGGTGGCAGGCGGAAGGGAATAACTCTTCAAAAAAGTCTGATCGTAAGAATCTTAAGTTTACAGTTTGTGAAAATTGTGGTAAAAATCATGCATGGGAATGTCTTTTGAATTCCATTATGTGCTACTGATGTGGTAAAATTGGACATAAGGCTCGTAATTTCACTAAAAAAGATCAGGGTAATGGTAAAACAAAATCTGATTTATAGTCAGTAAAATGTTTTAAGTGCAATGAAATTGGTCATTATGCAAATTAATGTACAACAATGAACTCAACTGAAGGAAATAAAACATACTACAAGAAGAAAGGGGTGGTGAAATACTTTGCAACCACTTCAGCAGATGTTGGGCCATCAAATGAAGTTGTATCAGGTACACTGTTTGTTTGTTTTGAATATGCCAATGTGTTGTTTGATTCAGGGTCTACACACTCTTTCATTTCTGAGAAATTTTCAAGTAAATTTGGAATTCCATATCAAAATATTAATTCAAAACATATGGTAAAAACACGTGGAGAAATTATGAAGTAAAAAATAAAACATAAGAACATTATGTCATTGTGTACGGAATGAATCTACCAACAAACCTTATTGTTTTTCCTCTATTAGAGTTTGATGTTATTTTGTGCATGGATTTGATTTCCGTTTATCATGCTAATTTTGAATATCATGGTAAAGAGGTTTCCTTTCAAAATGGTTTTCATTTTGTGTTCAATAATGAACCATTTCGTTTGATAACATATTCAGAAGCTGAAAAACTAGTAAAATATGGAAATGAATGTTACCTTGAAGATATTGTTGAATATAAAGGAACTGTTCAGATTAATTATGTGCCATTGGTAAATTAATACCATGATGTTTTTCTGAATGATTTTCATAGTATTTTACCTGATAAAAAAGTTGATTTTACTATTTACTTAGTCCTTTATGATAAGGCAATTTCAAAACCCCTTATCGAATGGCTAAAATTGATCTTTTAGAGTTAAATATGCAATGGTAGGAGTTATTAGCTAAAGGTTTCATTTATCCTAGAACATCACCATGTAGTTCTCCTATCTTCTTTGTTAAAAATAAATATCGTTCCCTTAATATTATAATTGATTATAGATCATTGAATAACATCACTGTTTAAAATAAGTATCATATGCCGCATATCGATGTTTTGTTTGATCATCTCCATGGAGCTCTATATTTTTCGAAGATTGATTTCAGGATGGGGTAACATCAGTTGATGTTAAAGGAATCAGACGCTCTGAATACCGCGTTTCATACTAGATATAGCCATTATGAATTTGTAGTTTTTCCTCTTGGTTTAACCAATGTACATGCTGTATTCATAGATCTTATAAATAGAATTTTCTATGAGTTCTTGGATAAGTATGTGGTTGTGTTCAGTGATGATATTTTGGTTTATTCCAAATGTATGGAGGAACATGAAATTACTTTAAGGGTTGTCTTAAAAACCTTAAAATAAAATAAACTGTATGGAATATTTATCAAGTGTGAGTTTTGGTTACAACAAATTTCATTCCTTGTTCACATTGTTTCAAAAAATGTCAAAACTGTTGATCCTACTAAAAAAAGTTGTTGAATAATGGCCAAGACCCACTAATATATCTGAGATTCATATTTTCTTTGTTTGGAAGGTTATTAATGGAGTTTTGTTGAAACTTTTCATGGGTATCCTATCCAATGACTATGTTAACTCGAAAATTTGTTATGTTCATCTGGAAAAAATAACGTGATGATTATTTTTTATAATTGAAAAGGAGATTAGTGAATGACCCAGTTTTGGCACCTCCATCCAGAAATGTTGAGTTTATTATCTACAGTGATGCTTAGTTGAAATGAATCTGTTGTGTCCTAATGTAGAATGATCAGGTAATTGCTTATGCATCATGTCGGTTAAAACCTCCCGAGTTAAATTACCTTACACATGATTTAGAGTTAGTTGCTGTTGTTTTTGATTTAAAAATTTGGAGGCTTCATTTGTATGGAGTAAAATGTGAAATATATATTGATCACAAAATATTAATGTATATATTCACTCAAAAATAATTTAACATGTGACATAAAATATGGTTGGAATTAATCAAGGATTATGATTGCACAATCCATTACCATCCGGGAAAAATAAATAAAGTAGATAATGCTTTGAGTCAAAAAATTAATGATTCATTAACTATTCTACATATGGAACAAGATCCTTTTTTTATTTGATATACTTTGGTATAAATGTTGTTGGTGTATGAAATTTTTCTGATTTATTTCAGGTGTTAGTGAAAGAATCTGTAACATATAGAATAAAGTAAGTGCAGAAAGATGATAGTGAGTTGCAGAAAAAGGTAGAGTTGGTTCAGAAGGGTATGTTGCCTGAATATAATGTTGAAAATGATTGTGTTTTGATTTTTGGGAATAGATTATGTGTGCCTTGTGATTCAAAGTTGAAGAATGAGTTGTTATGTAAAGCTCATAGTTCCTGTTTTTAGTTCATCCTAGTAGTAATAACATGTACAGAGATCATCAGATGTGTTACAAGTGGGATGGAATGAAATGAAATATTCCTGACTTTACTCTGAATTGTTTGAATTGTTAGCAAGTTAAAGCAGAGTGGAAGATACTGAAAGGGATACATTAGCCTTTACCAGTTCTAGAGTAGAAATGAGAAAATATATTAATGGACTTTTTTGTGGGATTACCAAAAACATCTCAAGGTAATAATGATATCTACGTTATTGTTGATCGATTGAATAAATATGCTAATTTCCTTCCTATTCAAGATACATTGTCTCTAGATCAATAATCTTGATTTTTTGTTAAATAGATAGTCATGTTGCATGGAGTTTTCTTATCCATCGTATCTGATCATGATCATAGGTTTACTTCTATCTTTTGGAAAGGCTTTCATAAGTCATTGAGTACTGAATTAAACATTAGTACAGCTTTTAATCCCCAATCAGATTGGTAGTTAGAATGAACAATTCAGACCTTGGAGGATATGCTACATGCTTGTACACTAGATTATCAGTAATGTTGGGACAAACATCTATCTTTGGTTGAATTTTCATATAATAACAACTTTCATTCCTTTATACAGATGGATCCATTTGAGGCATCATATGGAAAGCATTTTCAAACTCCATATTTTTGGGATGAAGTATGTGAATGGAAGCTGATGGTACCAGAATTTGTAGAAAAGATAGCAGAGAATGTTCAGTTGATTAAGAAGCACATGAGAATAGCTCAATGCAGGTAGAAAAGTTATGCAGATAACCGGAGGAAGGATCTTTCTTTTGAGGTAGGTGATCTTGTCATTTTCCAAGTTTCTCCATGGAAAAGTGTGATGTGTTTTGGTATGAAGGGAAACTTGAGTATGCGGTTCATTGGACCTTATGAAATTCTAGAGAATGTTGGATCAGTTGCGTACATCGTGGATTTACCTCCATTTTTATCCTAGGTACACAATGTTTTTCAGGTTTCGATGTTGAGAAAGTATATTCTAGATTCATCTCAAGTTTTGTGCCTAGAGGTAGTTTAGTTGGAAGAGAATCTCTCTTATGAAGAACAATCAGTTCATATTCATTACCGTAGAGAGAAAGTTTTGAAGAATAAGGTAATTCACCAGGTAACGGTTTTTCTGGAAATCCCATATAGTTGAAGAGGAAACGTGTGAATCTGAAAATGCTATGAGGGATAAATTCCCCGACTTATTTTTATAAGTAAAATTGTGAGGACGCAATTTCCAAAAGGGGGAAGGATGTAACATCCCATGTAAATAGAGAATAACACATATTTAATATTTTTCTATATTTTTGAATTAAATAGTAATTTTACTTTATAGGGGTTGCTATGTTCGATAGTGTACTCGATATGCAAAAACAAGTTTCTTTGAAATCTTACGTTGCAAACTAATAATATAATATTATTATTTTAAATGGTAGTTAACTCATAGCCATTGTATTGGAAGGAATGAAAAAAACTAACTACAATATGATTATACATGATTGTTACATGTATTTACATTTATCCAATAAAAACTTAGAGGCCTAAAATGTGAATGAATCTAATTTTAAGCATAATTTACATTAAAAGGTCCATTTACAGCCTTTTAATGGATAACCCTCATTAAATATAGTTTTTGTCACGTTAATAAATTTTAATTGACTATATAAAATCCTTATTTGGAATAGGTACATCAAAATTTTATTTTTCTAAATTATTTGGTATCTTCCCGATAAAGTACATTTTTAATGAATAGTGAAAATATTGTATTTTAATTAAAAAGTGCCTTTTAATCTAATTTATTTATATAGATAGATTATTTTTTTTACCTTTTTTATAGTTTAATTATAATATATTTTTACCATTTAATCCAATGTTCGTCTTTGGAATTAATTTTACTTATAAATTGGACATAAACCAGTTTCAATCTTTTTATAGTTATTATTTCTTAAAAACACGCTATTTGTTTTAACAACGATATTTAATTTTAAAATTAATTAATTAAACATTTATTTTTTGAATTTAGAAAAATAAAAATCATTTTTGAATTCGGAATATCATGTATAACTTCGGCTAAATTTTTGGTATTTTTCTGAAAAATGTCAATTTTTTATGAATAGTGAAACCACTTAGTAGTAGTTAAAAACTATCTTTTTCATTTAAATGAAATTTTACTACTTCTATGAATTGAATTTTTAAAATTTGCTTTTTTTTTGTTTTCATGAAGTAAAATGTGATTCAATAAAAATAAAATGATTTTTGTTGAATAGTAACATTTGACTTTTATTTACCGCAGTTAAAGGTAAATAAGGTAAGTTAAGGTAAAAAGTATATTATAATATTTCAAAAATACCTTAACACATGTCCAGACCATATTGGATGAGTCATGTCTGACCATTGGTATCTTTGGGTCGATTTTGGGACCCCATGGAGCCACTTATGAAAGATAATGACACTTTAGATTAATTAATTAAATGTAATGGAAAAATGACATAAACAAATGTCTTTTACTAAATTAATTTTTATATGGTGTTATATATGTTATATATTTGACTATAAATATTCATTGGAAAGATAAATATATTTCCTACATCATGATAGTTTGATTATAATTTCTAGACATCGAATAAATTAAATTATTCATGACACAATAAAGATGCAATGTTTACCTCATTAATAAAAGATTTAAATAAATAAGATTATAAATATTAAAATAACATACCAAACCTATCCAATTCTTATTGGATGATTTTATTTATACCATGAGTCATTTTATATTATACTTAAATGATTTTTGGACCTTTAGAAACCGAATATAATTATATAATAAAATAATATTATCAAACTTCCCAAAAGAGCTCATCCTCCCTCTTATATAAGGTGACCAATTATAACCAACACATAACACCTCTCAAGCCTTTTGGTTTATCCAAAATATGCCCATATAATATCTGTACATTCATCTCATCCTCCTAGAAGCCTTACCTTAGCCAGAAGGCACTTCAAGAAGTTCTTTGGTTCAAACCAAAGGGAGTTACCCAAATTAAAGGTAACCGTTTATTTTATATTGCTTTCTTTCATTTTACATATCAAACATGTAAAATCTTTTTATTCTTTTATATTGTAACACAAATAGTATCCTCAATATACTAGGATGTTTTTATGATATGGATTCTAACTGCACTTACAAAAACCTCCATATAATGGGTGAATAACCTAATGTTTATGTGGATGGAAAACTAACGCCTCACAAAACAATTATTGCTCAATTATCTCCAACCACCTCTGATGGTGGCCATTATGATGGAACTGTATTTATATATGAAATATTTTATGTTTATTTTTTCTTTATTATTCTTTATTTTTCCATTTATAGAAATACATTATGGTTTCTATAGTGGGTAAATACGATAATCTCATTAGAGGAAGTGCCGACTACCGCCCCCTCAAAGTGATATGGATCATTAATGCCTTATGTGGGATGTATAAAGGATGGAGTTAATTATATTTTATATGATATTATAATGGAATTATAATATAACTATGTGTCATTAGTCATTTAATTCATTTAAAATAAGAAATAGAAATGTAATTAGCGTTCATGCATATATACAATTTACCGTCTCCATGAACGGTGCATTTCATTTCTTACCTCTAAATGTTATCTACTATTATAAATACATGTATATACTAGATATATATGATATATTTGATATCTAAATAATTAATATCATTCTGAAGATAATGGGTATCTTACCAGATGAGCAACTTGTAATTATAAGATGTTCATTTTTTTACTCAAGTACCAAATATCGACAAAACGACCGTTATTGACTTAAATGATTACATAATGTTTATAACATTGTAATAAGTAATATAAAAGGAATAATAAAATTTAAAAAGGTTCTTAATAAAGTATAAATTAACATTAGTTTATAATTCAGGAGATTAAAGAATGAACGGGTCATGTGGGACACAAGGTAAGGGTTTTTCTTATCTCACAATTAATTCCGTGAGATTTCAATCGTTCACCACTTATTTATTGCATATGGTGTAATGAATATTTCCATATATATATATATATATTACCATTATTATCATTACATTCATGTTATTTTGTGATTCATTTGGTTGTTATTATCTTTTGGTCATACGACTCGATTAATTACAACGAGGTAAGGGGTGTTTATCTCACTTTCTATTCCCATGAGAATCATGTTGTATTTGTAACTATTTCCATTTAGTGGTATTTTTAATGCCCATTATTCTACTATGTGTGTAAGATAATTTCTTTTATGTTTATTTACATCTATATTTTATGGTCCTTCTTTCTTGTGGTGTATGTTTTGTAAGTTACCAAATCAGTAAGGGAACCATTCACCCTCCTCATTTTAAAAGACTTCTTTTTGTTATGTCTTTTAATTTACATATTATTATGTTGGGATATGTTCTTATATATACTTATTAATGTAAAATTTATTTCCATGTGATGAGGTACCCTTTTTATCTCGTCAACTCATTTTCTGAATTTTAAAGAGACGTTGTTAGGTTGTCGGATTTTTACAGGGGAACTTCTAAACCCAATTTAAATTATTTGGGTTCAACTTGTACTTATTGATAAGTTTTCCTATGATTTTTTTGAATGACCTAGTACTTTTATACACTTAATATACACATATATTGGGTGTATTTATATTTTTCACACATAATTATGTGATCTATTTATCCTTAATTTAAGGATACCATCTTTATAAAGGATTTCATCTAAATTTACATTTCCACTGAGACTTCATTGATGTTATGAACCTATTCACTCTTATATGTTTTATATACGATCCCTTGATATATTCTATCTTGAATCCATTTATTCTCATGTTATTATAATGTTTTGATTAAATGGTATTCCTCAATTATTTGTATTCAAGCGACTATATTTTTGTTAAAAAGAACTCTTTAACTAATGTATCATTTTAAATGTTATAAATATTTATTCGTCTAAATATTTATCATTAATGTCCATATTTTCAAAATGGATTTTATGATTTATTTATATGGACATTAATTTTTTTAAATGATAATTTATTTAAAATATTTTAAGTGGTATGACACACTTTTATTCAAAAATCTATTTTTAAATTGTTTTGAAAATGATTTGATAATGAATTGTTTATTTCAATATCTAGATTTGATATATAGGAATGTCGGAATGTTATATTTATATTTTACCTATCTTATGTGTTATGATTATGTTATGGTTACTGTGAATTGTTTTACGTATACGGGTGCTTCTGTGATAAACCTATGGTGGGTGAGCCCTCGACAACTCTCCAATTCATTGGGTAACATGATGGAGGTAAACATGGATGTTTCACCTAAGTGATTTAAGGAATATAATGTGATCGATATTCCTATTTAACTCCCAATGTAGTTGTGATAGCTACAATGTAAGTATAATATGGATGACACAATTTAACTTTATGATTTATGATTTCCATGTGTTATTCATAAAATATTATGATTTCATGAGGTAAGTAAAAGAGTTCATGTATTGTATGTATTTATGAAAAAGGTTCTAATTCATTGTTTTATAACCCTTACTGATCCATTTATTCCCATCCAATGTTTTGAAATGATTTCACATGACATAAAGATGAATAGGGTCATGGATGGGATCAAGGAAAAGTCAGGTCGTCTAAAACCTGGAACTAGACATGACTCTTTTTTTAAAGAGTTTTTATTTTATGAAATAAATTTAAACTGTATAGAAGTTTCTACTTTGTAATCTTTTGAGATGTAATATTTATGTCCTAATTCTCTAAAACATTAAACCTTAAAAGATCCTAAATGTGAATTCTTCATTTAGTTAAAAATTATGTAATGTTTAAGGCTATGTCCTTATAGATTTCCCAAATATTCTTTTGTGTGGATGGATGGATGACTATCCCCTTTTTCCCTACTCTATTATCATAGAAGTTACTTGTGTGGGTATGAACAGAGGCCCATTTTCCCCATATAAGTGTTTAGTGGGTTGTAATTGATTATTGTTAGTTCATACATGTGACTTCGTAGATATTGTTTTCTATATACATCTACTGAAATGACTTGTATAGGCTATGATGGATTGAGGATCTGTACATAGTGTATGGGATTTAGTGCCTTGAGGCATAATACCTAATGTGTAATACATGAAATGAAAGAATTGGATGATCCCTTAAACTACCTACTTACTATTTGTTTTATGGTTAAGGTTGTGAGTTTCACGATGTACATGTTGGGGTGCTTTTCCTAGGTGTCTTGGGATAAGCCTTTCTTGAGTGAGATGCTCAGGATGTACAACTTTGGGGAAATGAAGCTAACTTGTGGGGAAGTGGTAGCGGGTGTAGAGACCCGTATCTTGACGTACATTGACATTACATTACATTTGCGGAATACTTAGTACATAACAAAAACACACACACAAGGATCGTAATAGTTTAGTGTCTTTGGAAACTCAGAACGTAATCTTCTAATCGTGGTGAAAGATATTCAACATCTCCTATAAAGATCTTCCCTTTTTTTTCCTAAAACCTTTCTTTATATCCTGGGGAAAAGAAAACATAAAAGGGTGAGCTCAAATGCTCAGTAAGGGTAAACAAAAGAAATATCAATCACATCGTATTCATAAGAACATAACATTTTGGAAATCTTAACCTGCAAAAGAGAGCATAATTTCATAACATGGGATAAATCATGGTAGTGAAATGTAATCACAATAATCATAACTTAAAACATGAAACATTGTGGCATTCACACATAATCATAGAGAATCATTTCTTGTTATTCAAGACTCATTGCCAAGACTATCTTAGTGGACAAAGTCCCTTTCTGAATCGAGTGACCCTCGTTTCAGTCCTGTTTCACTGAACCGGTATAACCTACCGTTCCAGCCCTGTCTATCTCATGAGATATAAAATCTTTACCCAATTCATTGGAGGGAGATATAGGTCCCACCCATCTCATAATGAATCCTTTCTTATGTGTGCCACAAAATCATAAATCATACATCATTACATAACCCATATAATACAAATGGGAATCCTAAACATCATGACATCATAAAACAATTCATATAAGATAAAGGAATTCATAAAAATAATTCCATCACAACATAATCAAATCAATGTAAGAATAGGGATAAAAACAGAACCCTTTATTATCTTAGATGGAAAATAATTTTGATAAAACACTTGAAATCCATTCTTGAGGAAAATATCATTTCTACTTCAAAAACATTTTCCTTTCTTAGCATGTCTTAAAATTTAAAACTAAAAGAATTTGATTAAAAATAAACTTGAAAACTTGTAAAGGAAGCTTCTTTGAAATAATGTTTTAAAAATCCATTCATGCCGTATAAGTTAAAAAAAACATTCTTCGCACTTTTGTCGGAAAAGTCAAAAAGTACCTCGTACGAAAAACGACAATAGATTCCTTTCATTTCTTTTACTAAAAACTCACCGAAGGGTAAAAATGGATTTAAACAATTGTAGGTGGATGGAAGTAATACTACATATTGATGAAACATGGACGTGGATGATAAAATACACCCCAATAAATACTTACGAATAAACAATCTCGAATAAAAAAGAGATTGTGATATTTCCCTTACCTTAGGTCCGATTTGCTTCGTATGTGTCCGAAACTCCTGTATAATGATTTAAATCATGTTATTGACTTATTACAGAATCATATTAATTGTTATGATATCATATATGGTTCACTTATGACATTATATTACCCGTTCTTTTGTAAATTCCATGTTAAAGAAGCGTTTTGGGTAAAATAGTTTCATTTATCGTAGGTGTTTTGACTTGTTGTTCTTGACATTATTATTTCTTATATCATGATTTACTTACTTCCAGAATATAAAATATGATTTATATATCATATATATTCAGTATATATATATATATATAATAGATAGATAAATAAAATGAAAAACACCGTTCATGGAGACGGTAGTCCGTACGTACGCATGAACGTTGTTTCCTTTCCTTATTGTCTTGAATGGAAGTAAGTAGATGACATACATATACATAAATCCAGTAGCTTTATAATGTCATATATTTCATTATTATTTCTTATATATACTTTTTAGTCATTCTTAAATGGTTAACATGGAGAATGAGTCGCATCGCGTCGTGGAGACGGTATTCCGTACGTACGCACGGGCGGTGATTTTTTTTCCGTAGGATGGATAGATGGTGAAATAGGGTTGTTTCATAATTATAATAACATATCAGTATATGAGTGATACTGATTTTATTACTTCATAATGAAACAACCTAATAAGAAGAAGTGGAAGAAGAAATAAAGATGAAAGAATTGGTAACGGTAATTACCTCTTCTTTGAAGCGCCTTTTGGAGACCTCCTCTTAGGGAACTAAAATTGGTCTTTGAGGAAGACCAGAACCTCTAGGATGTTTCTAGGGAAGTGGAGAAGAGATTTTGGAAGGGGTTGGCCGAGCTTGAGTGCTCAAATTGGTGTGAGGAGGAGGGGGAGGAGGTGTCCTTTTATAAGGGAGGAGAGGGGAACCTTAGGAATACCTCAAAATATTATTTTATATTAATGTAAAAATCGGTTTATAATGGTTCCAAAGGGTCTTATTTCGAAGCTAAAGTGGGTTTGGGTAGAAATAATATCAACCAATAAGATTTAGACAAGTTTAGGGTATTATTTTAACCTTATCAATTAGATTTAACTCTAAGTTAAATAATTTAACTTTTACCGTGTCTTTTTGTTTTCTTTCACTATATGGTTAATACACTTACTATAACATGCCAAACGAACCCCAAATTGTTTATTATTAATATATATATCCTTATCTCAGTCAGTTGGCCGAACCTTAGATTTTTAGGAATAAAATAACAATTAATAATATAATATTTTATTTAAAAACTATTTTGTGTCAATTTTGACACTATTTGATATATGATTTTTGTGAAAGTCATAACAGAATTATATGTTCTAAAAAAGTTGATTAAATCAACAATAATATATCATAGTAACCTAATAAATTTAGTGTAATTCATAAAAAGTCTCAAATTGTATTTAGTTTGGTGTTTATAACATCAATTATGTCAATATTTCATTAATAAGATAATTACTGCATCATCTTTGTGTCATAAATAAATTAACTTATTTGATGTCTAAAAATTAAAAATAAAATACCATTATGTGGGAAATCTTTTTAAATTTCTAATGAATATTTACAATCGAATTTATCTTATGTATAACCCTATATTAAAAATGTTTTAGTAAATAAACTTTGATTTTAACTCTTTTAACTCTTCTTTGAATTAAATAATAATAAATGTCTTAATCTAATCCAAGTGGGCCTAAATGATAATATTTTAAACTTAAGGTTGTTTTTGGTCGAGATACACTTGTCCAATAGAATTAGGACATGTGTTAGGGTAATATTAATATCATTCTTACCCTTAATTACCCTATTTACTTTTAACCGTGGTAATTAAAAGTAAAAAGTTACTATTCACCAAAAATTATTTTCATCTCATTGAACCACATTTTACTTACTGACATCAACCGTGTCTCTCGGATTATTGAAATTCCATTCACAGAAGCGGTAAAATTAAGTTTTATGAAAAATTCAGTTTTTTAACTACCACTTAGTAGTTTCACTATTCATCAAAAATTGATGTTTTTCAGAACAAATGCCAAAATTTCATCCTAAGCTATATCTCATATTCCGAATTCAAAAATGAAGTCTATTTTACCAAATTCATAACATAAAAGTTTCATTAATTAATTTTATAATTAAATCCCGCTGTTAAAACAAATAGCATGTTTTTAAGAAACAATATCTATCAAAAGATTGATACTTGATTATGTCTGGTTAAATGTGAAATTACATCCAATGACCAACATTGTATTAAATTGTAAAAATATATTCTAAATATACTTTAAAACCACTCAAATTAATGATTTATCACTATTAATTATTTCGATTAAAAAAGTTGTTTTTAATTATAATTTAGTAATTTTCACTATTCATCAGAATATGAAAGTTATCCGAAAAGTACCAAAATTTCACCTTAGGCTAAATTCGATACTCCGAATCCAAAAATGAAGTCCATTTTGAGAGCTAAAATTTCTAAAATTTAAAAAGTGGTTATTACTATTCATAACGACTTGTTTTAATAATATTTTAATAGCATATCATTGTTTCGTGAAACTCAGTATTACGTAACACACACGCTATCGAGGAAGGTTGCGATTGCGTGTAATGCATGGAAAGTCAAGGATGTGTGTTGTGCAAGCTTCTTTTGGTGTAGCGTACAACACAAGACATTAAAAATAAATTTTTTTCATAAAATCTCGGGGTGTTACATTCTACCCCCCTTAAAATTAATTTCTCCCTCAAAATTCGTCGGGGTTATAAATGGTTTACTATTCGAAAGTTTCTTTAATAGAAACCCACATAGTAAAAAGGAATACCAAAACTTGGCTTTAATAACGAAAGTATGAAATGTAACGATTACCCAAATAAACTAATCACTGGGTTTCCACATAGGTGAAAATATGGATATGAAAGAGAAATCTAACCATCATGTTCTGATGGAGAGTGGTAGAGAACATGGCTATGGAAAAGCCAGTAATCACAAATCCATAGATTTGTGATGATATAATGTACCATCTGATTCATCAGGTATAAGATCACTAGGACAACATTTTTGGTTTTCAAGATCATTTCCCTAAAGTTGAAAATTTGAATTAGAATAAATACTTACTTTATTTTGGTACAATCTCACTGTTGTTCGTGCCTTGAACAATTTCCACTTCATCTCTTAAATAAATGAAGTTGAATTTGTTATTTGTGAAGTGTTAGCAGATCATGTGATAGAATGACTGTTCATTCCATCTGTCTCAAACAAAAGGTTAGAAAAAGTTATTAAATATACATAAGTCATTCTATAGTGAGATTAATCATATATGGTTCTTAAAATGGACTTATACTTCATATATCATACTGCTTAATATAATAAAACTAGTTTCTACTAAACAGGGACTTCCTGTAGGCCAGTGGTAGGCGATAAAGGCCAGTCGCACTTCGGTTGTGGGTTCGATTCCCACAGCCTTGTCCGAAGCGATGGGTTGTCGCCCGTCCTGCAGGTTGTCCTTTTTCTAAAACTATATTACTATAATATCCCATAATATCGAAAAAACTTCTATCCTTAAACAATACTAACTTATGTCCAACATAATCCATTCCAATCTTTAGTCCTATAATACTGCAGTCCATTCTCATAACATAGTGAAAACGATTACCAGAGATTTAATACCATCGTTGATCCCCATATATCATAAGATGTATCTTGTTGGACACATTCCAAACATTCAAAGGCCTTAATCTTGTACTTTCTTGAATACCCATTGAACCTTAGTGAAAACATTAATGTAGTTAAAAGTTAACACTTTCCACATACCAAAATCCTCAAAATTCTATATACTCAAACCATGATATCACTTAGTCCTTATATCAATCATGAGCTCATGAATACTGTTAAACATTTCATTTTCTCGTTTTCCCTTCATTATGCGCATAATATCTCAATCACTTTGAATACCACATTAGACCAATACATAAATATTCCAATATTCCATGATACAACATTATTTTGTAATCCCATTACATAAAAACTTAATCATTCCACCACATCGTTGTCATATTCAACATTGCCAATAGTGATCGCATTGACTTCCCTTTGTCCTTTGCCTTAAGCGGTTGCTCATGTCGATCATCACTAACCCTTGGATTAGGGCATTTATTGGCATAATGTCCCATCTCCTTGCACTTGAAGCATTGAAGTGTTGGTTGTGCGTTCTCTGCAGTGTTTGCTTTATTCACTTCATTAGAATCCCTTTTTCCATTACTTCGACACTCAGCTGCTCGATGACCTTATTTTCCACACTTAAAACAATTTCTAGTCCCTTTAAGACAATCTCCACCATGCTTCTTTCCACACTTTGTGCATAAGGAAACATTCATCTTCTTTTCACCATTATTCTGAGATTTCTCCTAGAACTCCCTCTTTCGTTTCTTGTCAAAACCATGAGATGGATATGTAACACCAACTTCCATTTCTACCTTGATAGCACAACACACAATTTCTTCATAGCTACTGAAGTCTCTTATAGAAAATGCCCTTCGAAGACTTGGTTTTAAGCCACTGAAAAATCGATCAACATTACTTTCAGGTTGGATGATAATGCCAGATGCATACCTTGCAAGTCTTGTAAAATTCGCTTCGTATATACCAACAGATTCATCATCCTTTTGCTTTAGTTCAAGAAACTCCTTCTCCATCTTCGTTCGAAGAATACGAGGGAAGTACTTACTGAAAAACAAGTTCTTGAACTCGTCCCATTCCATGGAATCAATTTCATCTCTTTGCCTCGTATTCTTGATAAGATTCCACTATTGATTAGCTTCACCTTCCAAACGATATACTGCTAAGATGAATTTATCATGTTCAGAACATTGAAGAACTGAAAATATCTTTTCAGTAGTACTAATCCATTGTTCAGCAACTAATGGATCAGTAGACCCACTGAAAGAAGGCGGACGCTGCCTCATGAAGGATTCAACAGAATGTTGCTCCTTACTTTGCTCGTTTGGAAGTCCTGCATGATTCATAGCTTGAGAAAGTTGTGTGAGCATGGCTACAAGATTTTTCATTCCAGCTCCCATATCGTTTGGTTGCTCAGGGGGACAATCATTGCATTGTCCATTGCATTGATCAACACGGTTCCTTCGGGTTCCAGCCATCGTCTAAAACCCCAAAAGAATAGTGTGAGAGGCAAAAATAATGCTAGGGAAAACAACATAATAAAGGGGTAGTACCCTCAATATCTAACATCTTAGGTTAAATTCTATGATCGTTAGAGCAATTCTAGGACTATAACCTATACGTATACTTAACCTTAGAGACATCCCTAGACATACCTTAGAAATATCTCTAGGGATCTCACTAACGTTTTCTCATCCTAGTTTCCAAAGGTTGACTAAACCTTTCCTCTGATACCAACTGTAGAGACCCGTATCTTGATTTACATTGACATTACATTACATTTGCGGAATACTTAGTACATAACAAAAACACACACACAAGGATCGTAATAGTTTAGTGTCTTTGGAAACTCGGAACGTAATCTTCTAATCGTGGTGAAAGATCTTCAACATCTCCTATAAATATCTTCCCTTTTTTTTACCTAAAACCTTTCTTTATATCCTGGGGAAAAGAAAACATAAAAGGGCGAGCTCAAATGCTCAGTATGGGTAAACAAAAGAAATATCAATCACATCGTATTCATAAGAACATAACATTTTGGAAATCTTAACCTGCAAAAGAGAGCATAATTTCATAACATGGGATAAATCATGGTAGTGAAATGTAATCACAATAATCATAACTTAAAACATGAAACTTTGTGGCATTCACACATAATCATAGAGTATCATTTCTTGTTAGTCAAGACTCATTGCCAAGACTATCTTAGTGGACAAAGTCCCTTTCTGAATCGAGTAACCCTCGTTTCAGTCCTGTTTCACTGAACCGGTATAACCTACCGTTCCAGCCCTGTCTATCTCATGAGATATAAAATCTTTACCCAATGCATTGGAGGGAGATATAGGTCCCACCCATCTCATAATGAATCCTTTCTTATGTGTGCCACAAAATCATAAATCATATATCATTACATAACCCATATAATACAAATGGGAATCTTAAACATCATGACATCATAAAACAATTCATATAAGATAAAGGAATTCATAAAAATAATTCCATCACAACATAATCAAATCAATGTAAGAATAGGGATAATAACAGAACTCTTTATTATCTTAGATGGAAAATAATTTTGATAAAACACTTGAAATCCATTCTTGAGGAAAATATCATTTCTACTTCAAAAAAATTTTCCTTTCTTAGCATGTCTTAAAATTTAAAACTAAAAGAATTTGAATAAAAATAAACTTGAAAAATTGTAAAGGAAGCTTCTTTGAAATAATGTTTTAAAAATCCATTCATGCCGTATAAGTTAAAAAAAACATTCTTCGCACTTTTGTCGGAAAAGTCAAAAAGTACCTCGTACGAAAAACGACAAAAGATTCCTTTCATTTCTTTTACTAAAAACTCACCGAAGGGTAAAAATGGATTTAAACAATTGTAGGTGGATGGAAGTAATATTACATATTGATGAAACATGGACGTGGATGATAAAATACACCCTAGTAAATACTTACGAATAAACAATCTCGAATAAAAATGAGATTGTGATATTTCCCTTACCTTAGGTCCGATTTGCTTCGTATGTGTCCGAAACTCCTGTATAATGATTTAAATCATGTTATTGACTTATTACAGAATCATATTCATTTTTATGATATCATATATGGTTCACTTATGACATTATATTACCCGTTCCTTTGTAAATTCCATGTTAAAGAAGCGTTTTGGGTAAAATAGTTTCATTTATCGTAGGTGTTTTGACTTGTTGTTCTTGACATTATTATTACTTATATCATGATTTACTTACTTCCAGAATATAAAATATGATATATATATCATATATATTCAGTATATATATATATATATATAATAGATAGATAAATAAAATGAAAAACACCGTTCATGGAGACGGTAGTCCGTACGTACGCATGAACGCTGTTTCCTTTCCTTATTGTCTTGAATGGAAGTAAGTATATGACATACATATAAATAAATCCAGTAGCTTTATAATGTCATATATTTCATTATTATTTCTTATATATACTTTTTAATCATTCTTAAATGGTTAACATGGAGAATGAGTCGCATCGCGTCGTGGAGACGGTATTCCGTACGTACGCACGCGCGGTGATTTCTTTTTCCGTAGGATGGATAGATGGTGAAATAGGGTTGTTTAATAATTATAATAACATATCAGTATATGAGTGGTACTGATGTTATTACTTCATAATGAAACAACCTAATAAGAAGAAGTGGAAGAAGAAATAAAGATGAAAGAATTGGTAACGGTAATTACCTCTTCTTTGAAGCGCCTTTTGGAGACCTCCTCTTAGGGAACTAAAATTGGTCTTTGAGGAAGACCAGAACCTCTAGGATGTTTCTAGGGAAGTGGAGAAGAGATTTTGGAAGGGGTTGGCCGAGCTTGAGTGCTCAAATTGGTGTGAGGAGGAGGGGGAGGAGGTGTCCTTTTATAAGGGAGGAGAGGGGCACCATAGGAATACCTCAAAATATTATTTTATATTAATGTCAAAATCGGTTTATAATGGTTCCAAAGGGTCTTATTTCGAAGCTAAAGTGGGGTTGGGTCGAAATCATATAAACCAATAAGATTTAGACAAGTTTAGGGTATTATTTTAACCTTATAA
This sequence comes from Viscum album, assembly GCA_963277665.1. Classification (NCBI taxonomy): domain Eukaryota; kingdom Viridiplantae; phylum Streptophyta; class Magnoliopsida; order Santalales; family Viscaceae; genus Viscum; species Viscum album. Next base: position 141,171,281 of record OY728133.1, on the reverse strand, counting down.
ATTAGATTTAACTCTAAGTTAAATAATTTAACTTTTACCGTGTCTTTTTGTTTTCTTTCACTATATGGTTAATACACTTACTATAACATGCCAAAAGAACCCCAAATTGTTTATTATTAATATATATATCCTTATCTAAGTCATTTGGCCGAACCTTAGATTTTTAGGAATAAAATAACAATTAATAATATAATATTTGATTTAAAACCTATTTTGTGTCAATTTTGACACTATTTGATATATGATTTTTGTGAAAGTCATAACAGAATTATATGTTCTAAAAAAGTTTATTAAATCAAAACTAATATATCATAGTAACCTATAAAATTAGTGGAATTCATAAAAAGTCTCAAATTATATTTAGTTTGGTGTTTATAACATCAATTATGTCAATATGTCATTAATAAGATAATTACTGCATCATCATTGTGTCATAAATAAATTAACTTATTTGATGTCTAAAAATTACAAATAAAATACCATTATGTGGGAAATATTTTTATCTTTCTAATGAATATTTACAATCGAATTTATCTTATGTAGAACCCTATATTAAAAATGTTTTAGTAAATAAACTTTGATTTTAACTCTTTTAACTCTTCTTTGAATTAAATAATAATAAATGTCCTAATCTAATCCAAGTGGGCCTAAATGATAATATTTTAAACTTAAGGTTGTTTTTGGTCGAGATACACTTGTCCAATAGAATTAGGACATGTGTTAGGGTAATATTAATATCATTCTTACCCTTAATTACCCTATTTACTTTTAACCGTGGCAAATAAAAGTAAAAAGTTACTATTCACCAAAAATTATTTTCATCTCATTGAACCACATTTTACTTACTGAAATCAACCGTGTCTCTTGGATTTTTGAAATTCCATTCACAGAAGCGGTAAAATTAAGTTTTATGAAAAGTTCAGTTTTTTAACTACCACTTAGTAGTTTCACTATTCATCAAAAATTGATGTTTTTCAGAAGAAATGCCAAAATTTCATCCTAAGCTATATTTCATATTCCGAATTCAAAAATTAAGTCTATTTTACCAAATTCATAACATAAAAGTTGCATTAATTAATTTTATAATTAAATCCCGCTGTTAAAACAAATAGCGTGTTTTTAAGAAACAATATCTATCAAAAGATTGACACTTGATTATGTTTGGTTTAAATGTGAAATTACATCCAATGACCAACATTGTATTAAATTGTAAAAATATATTCTAAATATACTTTAAAACCACTCAAATTAATGATTTATCACTATTAATTATTTCGATTAAAAAAGTTGTTTTTAATTATAATTTAGTAATTTTCACTATTCATCAGAATATGAAAGTTATCCGAAAAGTACAAAAATTTCACCCTAGGCTAAATTCGATACTCCGAATCCAAAAATGAAGTCCATTTTGAGAGCTAAAATTTCTAAAATTTAAAAAGTGGTTATTACTATTCATAATGGCTAGTTTTAATAATATTTTAATAGCATATCATTGTTTCGTGAAACTCAGTATTACGTACTACACACGCTATCGAGGAAGGTTGCGATTGCGTGTAATGCAAGGCAAGTCAAGGATGTGTGTTGTGCAAGCTTCTTTTGGTGTAGCGTACAACACAAGACATTAAAAATAATATTTTTTCATAAAATCTCGGGGTGTTACAGCGGGGTACCCATGATATTATCTATTATATTATCTTATCATGAGTTTGAATCTTAATGAGTTTATACATGGATATAGAGGGAAAATATTACACCTATTTAGGTGATGGGTTAGTTTCACTTGTTGTTCACTGTGACTTAGAAAACATTCTTTACATTTTCACAAGGGGATTTGGGGAGGATCCTACTAATTATACTTTAATACTAACTCAATTTATGGTAAGATATTTCTCAAGAATCATAGAACGGGTTGGAGATTAAACTAGTTACAACTAACAAAGAGTTTTTCATGAGCTGTTTGGACAATGTGGTCATGGTTGTTTTAATTTCATTTAGTACTTACAGTTTTTCCTTTCAAGTTTATTAGTTCATTCATGGAATTACATATGTGTACATGGGATTTATTTTAATTTTTATTCTGAAATGGATGAGGTTTATGTCAATATTATCTCTCTCTTCCACATGTTTTTTCATAGATGGTAATACAACTAATATATGTGTTGGTTATACCCTCGATGTTAATCTCTAACCTAGGGCCTACTGGAGGTATGATTCAAAGGTCATTATCCATCATCCAATGTTTTTGGATGAAGATGGGTTCAATTTGTGGGGATGTTTTCATACAAGAATAGTATTAGAGGATTAGTTGAGGGATAGGGAAGAGTTTGGAGTTGGGTGCTGGTGATTTTTCATCAGTTTTTAGGGAAACTATGTAAGCTATGTTTAGAAAGCAATGTAAACATGGGTTCTTGGCCGAGAGATGAGTATTTAGGGCCCCATATGATATGATGCATGAACCATCATGCTTATAATGGTTACAAAATAATGTGATACTTGTTTCATTGTAGACACCAAGGAAAGGTCCATGCATAATTTTTTACTGTGCTTATGATTCAATGGGTATACCATGGGATACGTTATCCTATCATAAATATAAGAAAACTATTAATTAATTTTAAATGCTTCCATAGTCAAATTTTTGGAACTCTAACTATTTGATATTTTATTGCTATGGCTTCAGGTTTACGTCCACATCAGGTTCATAGAGAACATGTTCCCCATGTTTCACTGGAATATTAATATAGAGCAGTCATTAATGATGACGACAGTAGGAGGAGGACACTTTTGAGAATTTCTGCTCCAATGTCTGTGGAAGTATGAGTGATCCATTTCAGATGAAGTCATTGAAGACTACATTGAAGATTTTGAGAAATCCTTTAGTTCATTCCATTCCTAGAATGTGTACTAGGTGTCATTGGTTTTGTTGATGTTGTGTGGGGTTGTGTGGAAAAAGTGGTATAGATTCCTTGGGGATTGTGTGAAATCGATCGTCTTATGGGAGGAGTTCTGATACTAGTTTAAATTTCTTTTTAATTTAATGAAAATGATGGTGACTAATCTCCATGATTTGATTAACCTTTTCCAGGGTAGCATTAGTAAGATAGATTGTAATCTATTTTGAGATCCATATGAGATATGCTTCAGACGGATTTTCATTTGTGGAGGCTAGAGAATTGAATTTTTAAAAGGATTTACATCTAGAGAACTAGTTCTTGGTCACCCAGTTTATATTAATGACATATATTGAGGTGATGGAGAGAGTAGAGGTCATCGATAGGGAATTATCTAGAACCATATCATCACAAGAGGGGAGTCATTAAGATTACTCATAATGCAGATTTTTGTTCTACGGTTCCAAGTTTTCAGGGTAGAAGAGTTTCTATTTGGATGGGGTATGTCTGAGCCCTCAATGTCTCATTTCATTATGGGAAGTGGATCTAAGTCCTATTCTATGAGTTCAAGGACATTGTTTCATGTGTATGTTGTAGATATCAGTTGAGAGTGTTCCTGGCCTTTATAAGCAGTCACATGTGCCAGTTTTTCAGCTTTATTTTCCTTTATTAAGGTAGTTCCAGCCATGAATGAAGTATCAGGTTGCACAATTTTGGGAAAATTAGAGTGAAGATGTAGTTGGTAGTGGAAAACCCCAAAATGACTTATATCCATATATTGGAGAGCAAGAATATGTGGGTGGTCTCTATTATGGTCAGAGTGGATATGGAGTAGGCATTTATCTACATCATGTGTTAATGTTTCAAGTGCTTGGTGATATATACAATGTTGTAGGCACCCTTTTTCATGTTTATATAGTGTTTCATTACTTTTTTTGATTCATTAGAAACACATTCCTTCATATCACCTACCCTTGCCCATGATTTTTCACTTGATGTAGAATGGGATCTAGTTTCATTGGGTTTTACTTCGCAAGTTGGAGGCCGATATGTCTTTTTTGATGTTTGAAATTACATTGGGCTAGTTCTACACTGACATAGATCTTGGAGATATTTTCTATGTTTTCACATACAACCATATCATTTCATAATTGGAATTTATTTGTTGTATTTTTTGTAGTATATAGTTGCTTGCTTCATTATCCAAGGGGTGTTCATTGATGAATATATAGATCCATCAATGTTTTTTGGTGAGAGAGACCCTCAGATGGGTCAAAGGCATGTTCTGGAATTATCTTCTTTGATGGATTATCAAATTTCAAGTTCATTAAGAGATTATTTGTTGGAGATTACTAGTTTCATGGAAGAGTAAAATTATTTATTTCTTGAAGAGGTTACAACATTACCCCCTCAATGAGAGATCAAGTTCAAGATCGAGCTACAGTCAGACACACCTGATATCTCCATGTCACTATATATGATGGCACATTCAGTGTTGCAAGAGATATGTATAAATATCCATGGTCTATTACATTTTGGTTTTGTTCGGTTGAGTGTGTCACCATGGGGTGAACTTGTATTGTTCATAAAGATGGATGACAACAGATCGCAGTTGTGTTTCAATTTATTCCTCTTAGACAAAGTGAAAGTGAAGATCCATTATCCTCTTCCACATATTGATGATTAGATCAATCAAATAAAGGGTTCATGATTGTTTATTATGAATTACATATAGACTTGATATTTTCATAAGTGTGTGATGTATGAGGATATCTCGATTACTGCTTTCTTTTTTCATCATGGGAATTATGAGTTCATTGTGATGCCATTTCGTGTGACAAATACACCAGTTGTTTTCATGGGGTTGATGAATACTATGTTTAGTGACATAATGTATATGTTCATAGTGGACTTTATCATTGAAAACATTCTGTACATCTCATATGAGGAGGATCATGAAGATCATCTACATTTCATTTGAGGAGTTCTTCTTTGATAGAATATATTTTTTAACTTGTTGAATATTGATTTTTGGGCTTGAACCGTTAGTTTCATATGAATTGTTTATCCATGTATAGAGTAAATGTGGATCCATCGATTATAGAAGAAGTTGTTTCTTTGGATGACCTGAAGATAGTGGTTACGGTGTGATGATTTCTTGGTCTTTCAGGTCATTACAGGAGGTTCTTAACCAATTTCTCTTTGTTTGTGTCTCCTCTAACAACATTGAACAGAAATTATCTAGAGTTCATGTTGACTAATCAGTATTCGGAAGCCTTTATGTGTATAAAGGTTATGTTGTATAGTATTATGGAATAGTGTATTCCAGTAGAAGGAGTTAAATTTAATTTTTTTATTCTTCACGTCTTGGTATACCCTTTGTTATGATGTTGTAGAGATTAGTCAATAATCAATTATATTATATGATTCATCACCATGAATGTAACTATTACTCATAAAATCTCAAGATTTGGTAGTGGCGTTATCCTTGATGTTTTGGAGACATTACCTCATTAGTGATCATTTGGTATTCATCAACGATCGAATCATCCAAAACAATGTTTTATACTAGCATGACATTAACATTTTAAAATATCACTGGATGGAGTTATTATTGGACTACAGCATTGGAATTTCATACACACCAGGGTTGGATAACCTTGTAGATGAATTGATAAGAAGGAAGTTAAATAGTGATATAGTTCATGAATAAGTTGATTCTTAGAGAGTAATGGATGAGATTTCAACATTACATCTGTATATGAGAGAAGAATTGGGACGTGTTTTTCATTTTCAGATGATGTTGTAGTCATATCTAGTACATCAATTAGAAGTGTCCCATTTAGGGGATCATGAGGTAGAGGTTTGGAGAGATCGATTCGTTTGTGTAAAGTCCTTTTATGGTTGGTTTGTGGATTAACAAAAATGATTGTTATTTTCGAGAAGGATTTTAGATCCTTTGACAAAGCATGAGATGGAAGAAAGGGAGTTCTGTAGATTTCCTATAGTGTTGCATCCTGGAATGAGGAAGAAGTACCGAGATTAATGGAGTATATTTTGGTGTCCCAGGTTGAAGTGTGTAGTTGTAGAGTGTGTGTCTCGATTTTTGGTATTGTAGATGGTGAATGCCAAGCCTGGTTTTTTCAGCCGTTTTCTTATATTGTGAGATTTAACATAGGTAGGTGGTAGGACAAATAAATGGACATTGTTACTGTTTTACCTTGAACTCGAGGAGGCTATGATGTTATATGGGTGGTAGTTAATTGTTTTATGAAATCATCCAACTTTATAAAAATTAGGGATTATAGGTCAGTGCATATTTTTTATAGTTAATATATTGAGGATTTGGTGAAACACCCTGGAGTTTTGAGGATTATTATTTCTAAATAATATCATCATTTCACCTCCAGTGTGTGAACAGGTCAATCATATGATTTTGGTTCTCAGGCATGCCTTATAATTTCTTTTAATCATCTAATGTATGGTCAGACACAGTGGATAATAAATACTCATAAATACATGTTGTGATATTTTTTTCTATATTTTGGATTTTTTTATGATGAACTTAACCTAGGTAGACATCACTTACAACAACAATTTTCACTCCACCATCGGTTTGTCTCTCTTTGTAGACTTGTATATCTAACATTGACGTTCACATTTATACTATATTGGGGTCTAAGAGTTATAAATTTTATGGCCTAAACTCATACCCAATATGATAGAGATGGTTTAAGTGATTAATGAGAGGATGATGGAAGCATAGGATCTCTATAAATCCACTGTCAGTCATATGTGGATATATCTGGAATTTGGCGTTGGGGATCACTTGTTCTTGATGGTGACTCCCCATCATGGGTTGTGATTGTTTGGTCATTGGAGTAATATTTCCCACTTGATTAGTGGGTTGTTCAATGTGTTGGCTCATATGTGATTCATTTCATACTAGATAACACATCCCCCGATAATGAGATAGATACACAATGTTTTTAAGGTGTCACATCTCTATCATTATCTTCATGATGACTCACAGATAATTGATCAGGGAGAGATTGATGTAGATACCGATGCGACCATTGATGAGGGTCCTATAGGGATCATGGTCTGTAAGGAGAAGTTTTTTCCAGGCATATTATCATGTTGGTTCATTTATTGTGGTGGAACTGTGGCGTGGATGAGAGTTTCTAGGATCTTGAGTCAGATAAACATGCCTAGTAACCTGATATGTTTGATTTGTATCTCTTTTCTTATAATTATGATCGTTTTTTGGTTGAAGACCATTCTTATTTATGATATGAATTTTTCATCTTTCTTCTTATATCATATTTTATATTTAGAGGTATCTCTCCCAAGATATTGATAATGGGATGGTTGTGGTTATTTCATAGTTTTCTGCTTGATTCTATAGTGAAGCAGTTGAGATCCTATAGTGGCGAGAGCCTTGAGAGGTATCTCATGGGCTGGTTGTTTGTATGAACCCATTCTGTTTCTTCTATAGTTTGGTTTTGGATACTTTATAATGATAATGTATAGAGTCATAATAGATATTTGGGCACATATCTATGTGGAATAACCCATTTCATGTTCCAAAAGATCAAAGTGCTCAGAGGTGGCTTAGAAGAAGTTTGAATATGTTTTGTTATGTAAAAGATGGAATGAGGGGATTACACATTGTATAAAAATATTACATGACGTGGAATACATTTTCACGGCATGAAATAGTATTTCATAGTGTGATATTTTTGGGGTTTGGAAATAATAAATAAAATTATGAGCTGATTTTTGTTTAATAGGAAAATGACATCGAGGCCTTACATGATGTGAATGTTGTTTACATGATATGTAATGTCCCAATACTATCTGGTTTAAACATCATTTCAACTGCATGGGTTTCTCAAACCCTATGGGTGAAGCTCCCTTCTCCCACATTGTAGAAGAGCCGGTGACTTTCTCTTTCGTGTGTTTGGGAATCTATTGTCAAATAATGATCCCTAGCATCCTTCATTGATATGTTGTGATACGTCTTATATATGATATGAAATATATCACTTTTCATGTGGTTTATTCGATTTTTTTCCTCGTGTGTCTCTTTTACATGCTATTAGAAACGATCTTCATGTTTTTAGTCATTTTTTCATTGGTTGATGGTTTGTGTGGTTGTGATGTGGTGACCTTGGGTGGATGCAGTTGTTGTGAGAAAGTTGATTGTGATTTATTACATTGATATGTTATTGTGTGAAGAATATAAATTACCTATTTGGTTATGGAATTAAATGATTCTCTATTTAGTTATGTGCAATCATAGAGTTATTATGGTTTATTCTGTATATCAAAATTTAATTTACCAAATAATCATATAAACAGATTTAAATAATTGGCATAGATCGTATATTGTTTCTTTATAACATGATAATAGTTTTTGACTAGATTTTCAAGACATTGTGATATCTACAACATATTTGTTTAGATTAATGATCTAGATGGAAATTGTTAATGAACATAATGGGCGAATTAATTGAATAATTAATTTTTTAACTGATAGAGAGTAATTTTTATGGAATCTGGATATTATTGATATAATTTGATGTGGATGAAAAGGATTATGATGTGTACATATAATTGAATTTTTTAATTAACCTGAAGCGTGTTGATGCTTATTGATAAATCATTAAAGAAATGGTAAATTAATTGAGGAATAAATTTGTGATATCTTGTGACATAATTTTTTTAGGATTCCCATATATGGAACCTATGAATAAGGAATCAGTTAATTCAAGATGGAATAAGACATTGTTGTGTGACAATTATAATGACATTTTAGGCCAGAGTTTCCTGCTAGCCTACAATGGATGAGTGTCACATTATTTGGATCTGTGAAAACTCATTGTGTGTGAAATCTAGATTCCTTGTTTTAATGCGGAGAATGCATTACTATGTTTTTTCCTACTACTTGTGAAGTTATCTGGTTATAATAATTTTTGGGGTTGGGGAAACAAGGCCTACATTTTTTGGTAGAAGTTAACACCTATAGTGGGAATATTTGTGGGTTTATATATATGTGTGTTAGGGAGGACACCAAATATGATTGAATGGGTTGAAGAAGTTCTTACCTATTGTTTTAAAATTTTATACTTATTTAATGTATTGTTTGTTTATATGTATTTCTTTCCACACTTCATGAGGTATCTATGATTTCTTACTCTATTTCCAAAAGGGATGACGACATTCAAGGTATTCCATGAGCTTTCCATGCCTTGATTCTCAATGATGTTTTGGTCTACTCTTCTGCTATAGGATGAAGTGACTCGACAAGTGGCTCACCAACTCACCGTGTTGAGCCGCTTATGTTGGTATCTTATATTTCTTCTTATAATACTTTGAAATATAGAAATTGGTAATTCTATTATATAAATAATTGATTTTTGACCCACAGTGTTGATGCTTCCTAGTGTTAAATGCTTATGTTATGATTTTGAGAAGATGTTGACTCAGTTTGATTATTCCTAGAGGGCATGGTAAATGATAGTCATACTAATGTAATGAAATATGGTAAATGATAAATGATAATTATTCTCTAAAATATTAATATATATATGTATAAACTAATAAATTAGGGATAAAATAACTTTATATATCTATTTAAATGGTTATGTGCATATAGGATATATAGTCTTACTAGTGGCATCTGGAAGTCTGAGAGATGTTAGATTTAGTTTAGTCAAAGACTAGGTTATGACCATTGTGTGGTTGTGGTCTATATTATACCCTAATAGTTTTATGTTTCTATGCACTACACCTATTTATTAGTATGGTAAACTGAAACCCTGGGGATTCTAAGGCATGTAGGGGGTTTTCCCAAACAATCTAGTGGGAGGATGGATGGCTTATTACCTCCTTTTTCCTTGCTCCCTTCTCATATTAACATCTTTTTTTGTATATATGGAGGTCGTTTTTTCAAATATATTAGTGTACATGACTGTAATGGCTGGTTGTTATTTCATCTAAATGTATTATGGATACTATTTAAAATAAACCACTATAGGTTTGATGTGTATAATATGTGATTTATTGAGGTTCATTACTCGATGTATGAGCTTTATAGGATTGAGGTACAATTCTCGATATATGATACGTGCTATTAGAGATGTGGTGGATCCCATAATCATCCTGGTTACATTTTTTTGTGTGGTTCTGGTGTTGAGTTGCATGAGGTGCATGTTATGGTGCTTCCCCCTAGTGTCTATGGTAAATTCTATTTTGAGAGAGATTCGCAGGACGCGCGACATAAGGGAAAAGTGGAAAAACAATGTGGAAGTTGTATCATGTTACAATTAACATTATTTTTTAGATTATATTATCTTGTTTGCGATACTTAGTTAGAGTAGCCATGGTGATTATAGGAACATAGTATAACTATTTTGGTGAGGAGTAAGATTCACTTATAGTTGAATTTAATTTAGCATGATTTCAATACATTTTCATGAGAGGCTCTAGGGAGGATCCAAATGAGTGTATTGTTAAACTCACCCAATTATATATATGGTATTTTTCTATTCACATATTGCATGATGGAGATCATGAATTTACTAGTAGTATGGGGTTTTGTTGGATCTGTTTGGGAATCATGGTCACTTTCATATTACTTTCTTTTAGTACATACAGTTTTGCCTTTCTGTTGTTGTAGTTATTTCATGAAATTACATATGTTTACTTGTTATTTATTTTACATTTGATTCAGAGTGTGATTTGTTTGGTATTTATATTATGTCTCTCTAACACACATGCTTTCTCTTAAAGGGTAATGTCTCTTATATGTGAATTTGATATATCCTTAGTGATGGTCACTATCCCAGGGCCTACTGGAGGCGGCACTCAAGGGTCATTATTTATCTTCTCACATTACTGGACTTGGTGTGGTTCACATTGTGGGGAGGGATTTTTTTCAAAAAATATTTCATATATCATATCACATAATAATGGGTTCCTCCTATATTTATTGTTAGAAAAGTAAGATGGTTTGATGAGAAATATCACTACTTATATAGCCTTGAATAAAGGCATTGTTAAAAAACAAGTTTCAGTTTCCTCATATCAAATATTTTTTTATCCACACCATAAAACTTAGTATATGTAGAAGGTTGACCCATGATTGTGGTTCCATCAATTTAAATTGATTGAATTATCCATTTTTAAGGATGTGTTTTGGAGTAGATATAGACACTATGAGTTTTTTGTTTTTCCATTTGTGTTGTCTAATGCACTTTCTATATTGATGAACCTTATAAAAATTGATTTTTATGGGATACTAGAAAATATTATGGTTAATTTTATTTATTAATTCTTTTATATTATAATATTAATGAGGAATACGAATGATACTGAATGATTATTTTGATACCCTTAAAATAATATCAATTATATTAGATATTGATGAATTTTTGATTGATAGTTAAAAAATTCTATACATGGAAATATTATTTATAATTTTATAATAACTATTGACACTTATAAAATAAATGTTCATCGAGAATATACAATTCCCAAAAATATCAATAAGATTTATTGTTTTCATCAATTATCAGATTACAACCAGTGCTTTCTTGAAGGCATTGCAATGTTTTTTGGTCCACTATATTGCATAACAACAAAAGTAGATAAATTAATATGGATTAGAGAATGTGTTGCTTTTTAGGAACTAAAAATAACATTGGATAATGCTCTAATATTTTCCCTAACATATGGAAATGGTGAATTTATCATATATAATGACGCTTCATTGAAATAACATTGTATATTTCAAATGAAAAGTTATAAGGTAGATTCTATTTATTCATTTCAGTGGAAACATCTTGAATTAAATTAACCTATATATAATTTGTAAAAAGATATATTATTTTATCCTTAAAAAAATTTAGGAATCATATGTGTTTCTTAATGTGAGATATATACAACGATCAAAATAGATTGAAGCATAAATTAACTCATAGGAAATAGATCTTAAAATATATCTGTTTTTTTGAAAATAAAAAGGATTTTTATTACACGATTCATTAATATTTTTGAAAATATAAAATTATTATATGCTTCTTTGATTTGTAAAAATAATTCTTCTGTAACTATGATATGCATGGAATGAGACCCACTAGTTAAGAGTTTTATAAATTTTCTCATATGTGTTGGCATATAGGTATATACACTTTTTGGGTTTCAGTATAGTAGACATTGTGGGAAAAAATTTATAATGATTTGAAAAAAGATAAATAATTATATGAAAATTTAAAATATGTTAATATGGGAATATTTGTAGATTTTAAAATCGATGAAGAATGAGTTTTTTGATTTATAAAAAGATTATGTGTGCCTTATGAGTCCTAGTAATGGTAATAGTTTTTCAGTGAAGTTAATAGTTTTTTATTATCCATTCATATATAGAGTAATAATATGTTCCGATAAATTTGAGAGTATTTCTAGTGGGGTGTAATTACAAAATATATGGCTTAATTTACCATGAAGTGGTTTACTTGTTAGCATGCTAAAGAATAATTACATTTACAGAAGGGGATGATTCATAATTTTTCATTTTTGAAGTAGAAATGGGAAAACATGTCAATGGATTTTATGGTAGGAATTCTGAATACTTCTCATGTTAATCATTTGATTTGGGTTATTATTTATTGAATAAAAATATACACCACATTACATCCAATTAAATATAAAATGTCTTTATATTCACTTTCTCGACTGTATAAAAAAAGATTGTCAGTATATATGGAGTTCTACTATATAATTATTTATACCACAACCCTATGTTCAAATATAATTTTTCGAAATGACTTTAGAAGTGATTGGTTAAAAATTTAAATTGTTTTACATCACTTTATCCACAATCTAATGGATAGTATGAGTAGAAAATTCAGTCTATGATGGATATTATTCTTTTATTATATTTTCATAAATAATAGTGCTGAAGGATTATTTATTTTTATAGAAATGTCCTCTTTTGACTGTGTAGAGGGATACCAAATATAATACACTAAGGCCCAAGGCCAAGTCACCAGAATTCCAGGCTGAAAGACCAATTTCTGACCAAAAAGTCCCTTCAGTGAACATTACTATTATACATGTCGGGCTGCTATAGTACCCAATAAAGTACCACATCGCTATAGTCTCTAATAAAATGCTTCTATTTCTACAATTTCACCACTTTTGTAGTTCCTCCACTGATATAGTATACATATAGTGCACCACTACAATAATACTACAATACCAAAAAATTATACCCTTCTAGTATTTGATCCTCGGATTTTGGAGAAATGGCGTTCATTGTACCAGAGATGGTAGAGGAAATTTATAATTTGGTATAGTTGACGCTATGAGATATTAGTACAACACAAAAGTAGTTTGAAAATATATGTGGATATATATAAGGAAATAATTTTTTTGTAGAAAGGTGACGATGTTTTTCTCAAAGATTATATATGGATTAGAATTATATATTTAGACCAGAAAAGGAAATAATATTATATTATTCATTAATTTATGGAGAATGTCAGATATATTTCCTTTAGAGGGACTGTAAAGCTGGATTTATCCTAGGTACACATCATATTTCATGACTCAATGATAAAGAAACATGGGCCATATTCATCTCATGTTTTGTGCCCTAAACGATCAATGATGGAATTGAATCCTTTTTATGAGGTAGTAAATGTTTATTTTCATAAATGTATATAGAATGTGTTGTGTAATAATGTAATTCAATAGGCTATGTTTTTATGGAACACCATTATGGATGAATAGGAATAATGGAATCAAGAAATTCTATGAGATAATTAAATCCTTACATGTTTAATAATTGAAATGAATTATGAGGACATAATTTATAAAATGGAGGAGAACGTAAAAACTCAGTTAACGTTAGAATAAAACTTTTTCCTATTTATTAATATTTAATATATTTTTATATTAATTTTGAAAAATATTATGTAACTTTTTAATAAACAATGAAATATTTTTAACTAAACTATTTTCATATGTGGTTTACATTTAAATAATTATTATGAAAGTCTATTATTATAATCTTAAAATTTTTAATTTCATTTTTCCAAATAATCATATGAAACTTTTATTCGGGAGGAATTTTAGAATTTTACAAAAAAAAATATTTATACCAAATTGAATGAAATATTGATTTATAAAAATGTATTTTATTTTTAATATATTAAATTTTCTAAAATTTTCAACACAATTTGAATAAAAATTAAATTATAAATATTTTTATTTTCTTATATTTAATATACTTAGTTAATTTTTTATCTACTTTATATTTGTTTAATAATATTTTTTGTTTTTGTTTTAAAAACCACATTTTAAAAACATTTTTTAAAATTTATAATGTTTCTGTATTTTAATTAATTGTAAAATAATATAAAGGGGAATGTTTAAATAATTTTAAAATTATATATTATTAAATATTATTTTTCTAGTTATACAATTATTATACATAATTTTAATATTGAATAATCTTGCCCAAAAAAAATATAACATTCATAGATAACATTTTATAACTATGCTCCTACTATTAATATTAATCTTTTTCCCACTTGTGTGAATAATATATTTAAAAATTAAATTAACATTTTAAATCATCATAAATTATATTTTATAATAACATTATCATTATTTTTGGTAAATATAAATAGTGAACAATGTAAAAAATAATTAACAACATCAAGTTAATAATGGGTATACCGGTGGTTAAACATAAAGGACTAGTGTAAGAATGATATATAATCATGCCTAAGAACTATTTATTAGACATATATATACCATAAACAACAGAGTGTTTATAATGTCCCATTTTGAACCATTTTTACCTTTGAAAAATGTGGGAGTACTCAATAATTTTTAAAAATTCTATTTTTGTTATCTCATCAACTTATATAAGGCCACACACTCTCTTACACTCTTTACACCTTAAAACATATTTGGATCATCGAATACCACCAAAAATCACTTCACAAAATCACTATCCCCATCCTATAAGATATATTTTATATTAAATAAAACTATGTAATGATTTTGGTGTAATCATAAAGAGGATACCTAATTAAGAGGGAACATTTAGGAATGGTTTTTTTGTTTTATTTATTCATCCACCCACATAAATTCATTGTAAACAATTATTATTTCCTAAAATAATAATATTATATATAATGGTAAATATTTATTTTAAATTAATAACATAATTCATTTCCCTCTTCTATGAAGAGGGTTATGAAATCATAATTCATGGGTATGATAGACGACTTCATCCCAAATTGATATAATTAATTTTTCTATTTCAATCTCTCATGGTTAGGTATGATGACGTATTTATAGTTTATATATAATTTTTACACCATAATTACACATCTAAAGTCATTATATCATTCTTATATATATATATATATATATATATATATATATATATTTATACCATTCATACTTTCTATTCTGTAGTGAACATTATAAAATCACTCATTTGTATGGTGGATTACTACTGCGAAAATCAATGTAATTTTTTAATACATTTTTAAATGAAATAAAATAAGGTTAGTGATAATGAATATATATGATATATGTGAACTATTTCTGATTTTAATGACTTATTTATCATTATGATAATAATATATATATTTTTTAATTCATATTATTTCAGTTACTAAAAATAATGATAACATCGTTCATTTCCATGTGGACTACATCCTCTTCCTGGAAATGAGAACCATTTTTAATTTACCACAGAAAAATAATGGAATATATTGGTATATAAAAGGAAATAATAATTTATTTATGATACTATGATCATTCTATAAATATAAATTTTACAAAAATTCCTTCTATTATAATATTTGAAAATAGAAATGTTACTCATTATTACTTATAACATACCAACTTCATGATTGTAATGTACAACATTTCACAATAAACGTTAATTATTTATAAGAAAATTATCAATGATGTATAAATTTTATTATAATTTCTTTGTTATTATTCTATAGAAATATTCATAATAATAATATTGATAATAGTTGACATCATAATATCATTTTTGAAAAATAATGAAAATATTGTGGAAACATATAACATTAAACTATATGATTATATAACTATATATTTCATGAAAGTAGATTAATTATTAATAAATATTTTGAAAATTAAAAATATTCTCATAAAACTAAACATTAAAAATATGTTTCTAATTCACGATGATGATGACATCTGTGACAAGTTGGACTCAAGGTAACATACTTAGTCATAATTTCTTCTTGTTGAGAAATGTTTTGATTTACGCATTGATATTCTTCAATGACATATATATATATAGACCATCTATCATAGTATACCTTTAATTATTTATTATCATGACATTTATTATTTATTTCATGTTATTAATTCATGGTGCTGATTATTAAAATATTTCAAAAGAAATAAGGTAATTTTCTTCTAAATATATCATATTTTAAATATTTCCTTTTATATCAATTTTTATTATTTGACAAGGTTTTGCAAATGATTTTTGAAATGATTTCATGGACATCAATGTCTTTTAATTATCATTTTATGACATCTACTCATTATTTCTTTTTTTTTGAAATTTAATATTCTTACATGTTCTATAGTAATTTTTGTAACAAAATAATAATTGAATTCATTAATTTATATGATGAGAAAACTTATTCCTATCGTAATAAATTTTATTGTACTTCTAGATTCAATTAATAGAATACATGTTTTCATAAATTTATAACCCTCTTTAACTTTTTTTGAAATTTAGTAATGAGTTATTTTTTAAAATAATATTGTCCTTATAATGATAAAGTTCTCTTTAATGAAAATAGTTAATTAATATTTCAAATTGATTTTCTAAAGAGTTAGAAATGTATTTTCAATGATAAATTTTTTTAATTTATTTATTTTTACAGGCCTTATATATTTTGTGCTCACACAGACAACCTTGGGTGATCAAACTATAGCATATATGTTGGGATCAAATGATATCACTCTAATGAATTTTTTTTAATAATTATGTACTCCAAATAATTATAGATTATGATAAACATATGATAATTTTATTTTTAACGATTTTATAAGGGTTATATAAGAGTTCTATCAGCTGATTTATGAAGTCTTCTATAAGAAATGTAAATGATTTTTAATGTTTTTATTTATATATATTTTTTTAAACTAGGAAAATTAAATGATCATTTCGATGGAATGTTGATATCAATTCAGAATATAAAGAAATGTTTTTTTTACAAAATGGGTTTTCGAGTGTTTTCACGTTTTCACTACACTTGGTATTTTCATATTTTTATATCCCATTCAATGATTTTTTGTTAATAAAATGTTTTTAAAATGTTATTCAATGGATAAATAGATATTTAATGAAAATTATGAGGTCATGTTGAATGCCATGACGTTTTCCCATGAATAAAAATCATGTTTAGTTTTTAAAATATATATCATGGTAAAAAAGATAATTATTTTTAGTTTACACATTGTATTATATTGTTTTGTTATGTGTGAGATATGGCCTAATTATCTCAGACACTAATCCCAAAATGATTTTAAAAAGTAATAGACTGATTATATCAATTAAAAATAAATATTAATTATTGTATAATGTTAGGTCCTTCAAATAATATATGGATAAAATGAAATACATAATATTAATAAAATATATTTCAAGCTAATATAATTAGTAATTATAGTCCTCAAAATCATCATCTAATACACATTTTCAAAGACATTTACTTTTCATAGAGGCATCAGTCAATGAATACTTAGTAATTGGGTAGGAATATAATTAATGCACAATCCTATTTTGTATCATGTGAATTTTCAAAGCATTGAGGGGATATATGATCCCCCAAAAACTTATTACATCCATTAATTTTGTATATTTTCTAACAAGACATTTGGTAACAATTTTAAAGAAACATTTTATAACATTAAACATAGTTATTTTTATAATGATAAAAAAAATTAAAATACATAAACAAACTACATTAAAAGTAAACAATAATCACAATTTTAAATTCTTTTTCATAATAAATTAAGATGGGTAATATGATTGTAATATATGCAGAGAAACAATGTTGATGGTCAAAAAATTACTAGTCATTTTCCAGTAATATTCAATTTGGGAGTAACAACATCCCTATAACCAAAATAATAAATCAGGGAAATTGAATAACATTCCTATAAATTAATCCAAATCCAATATGAATTTCTTCAAAATTTACATTCACACCATATAGATCAATTTTTATACTGTTATTTCAATACTGCAATGATATGATCATAGGCCTTATAGAGGAATGAACACAGATATCTATTTAATGAAATTAAACAAGAAGAGAGGAATGATTAAAAATGTATTATATAGTTGGAATAAATATCCTACTAAACAAATGATAGAAAAAAATATAATAAAATCAAAGTAAAAAATATTTTGAACATATATAAAATAATTTTAAAAACTAATCATTACTAAAAAATAGTAAAGATTATTCTGATTTACTAGGGGAAAAACCTAATGATTTACCAGTTGAATTCATGAACATGATGTCATTAATAAATTATATAATATAAATATTTTTGAATAATATTATATCCATGTAATGCGAATACATTATAGAATGAAAACATTGTGCATAGTATGTAGAATGTCTTAAATAATCAATATTGAGATGAATAAAATCATTATTGCTGTATTGAGATTTTTCGTAAAGCACTGAGAAATAATGGTAATGTAATTTTTAATAAAATAATTTTTTTTGTTAAATTGATTTATAATTTCTCATTTAGGTTATATATACATAATATAACTTGAATTATATTCATTTAATAAATAAGACTCAATGAGAAGTGTTTATTTAGAAAACCATGCCTCTAATCCTAAATTCCTTGAATGTACCTTATCTTTATGTATCCCAAATAAATGTATATTAATCACATAATTTTGAACCATATCCATATAAATTATCATTTATAATATTCCTAAATATCCATTATTAGTATAAATTCTCTAATGAAATAATCTTCACATACATGTACATTACAATTATGTTTCATAACACTTAATAAATTACACAAATATATCTCAAAAGACTATTTTATTTATTTGTATTTGGAATCGTGGAACATAATCTTCTTACATGGTGAAAGATGATAAATATAGCCCATTGAGAGATTCTACTTTTTTTCTCCTAACTATATCATTTCATTATATCCTGGCGAAAGGATACCATAAAAATGGTGATCTCAAATGCTCAGAAAATGTAATCATTGAGAACATAAAACAAACCATACACATAAGAATGTAAAAACATGAACTTAACAATTAAATATCAAAATATTGAGTCATGAAATAAATCATGGTATTATATATGGAATATATCATAATGAAACATTAACCATGATAAAATAGTATTGGAATAAAAATATTGATTTTTGGAAAACAGATAAGAATATAATATGATTTCCATTATATCCATGGTATAGCTTCCAAGAGAATCATCGTGGACAATGTCCATTACAAAACTGGGATTACTTGTATTCCCATCCATGTATTACTGAACTGGATTTAAATTCTATTGAATTAATTTTTATATTATGTGATATAAATATTTACCCAATTAATTGGTAGAAAATATAGGTCCCACCCATCTCACAATTATATTATTATTACATTTTCACTAAAAACATAAATCATTAATCAAATAATAACACGAGAAATTAAATACGCTTCTTAAACATAATTCCATAAAAAAATAATACATATAAAATATAATTCCATAATATTAATAACATGGATATATTGGTAACCCATTTTAATAAGTGTCATCTTAGATGGAAATTAATTTTGATAAAACACTTGAACATGATTCTTGAAGAAAATTTCATTTCTTCTTAAAAAAAATTCATTTCTCAAATTATTGTGCAAATTTAAATTGAATTAAAAAGTTGAAAATAAACATCAAATCGAATATAGGATTCTTCATTTAGATAAGGAATTTTTAATATATAAAAATCTGTTCACGCTGTATAAGTTGAAAAAAACATTCTCCTCATACTTTTTTCGGATAAGTCAAAAAGTACCTCATATGATAAACGAATGAAATATATCATTAAACCATGTAGTAAATGTAATAAAATGGTAACAATTACATTAAAATTTTTTATAATAATAGTAAACATTATCTAAAAAAATTATATGAATAATGGACATTGATGCAAAATACACTGCCATTAAAAACTTACATATAAACAATATCAGATAAATATGTGATTGTAAAATTATTCATTTAATAAGGTCTGATATGATTCGTATTTAACTAAAACATATGTATAGTGGTTTTGAAAATATTATTAACTTGAAAATGAATCATAATAATAATTATTATATTATATATGATTCACTTTTTACCTGTTCATTTTTCAATTTTATGCTAATGAAGCGTTTTGGGTAATAGTTTCTTTTTTTCTCATACATGTTTTGACTTCGTATTCATGATCTTATTAATTATATAAATATTTACATACATAAAAAATTTAAAACAAGATTTATATAAAATATATTATATATATAAATATATCTAGATGATAGGTAAAATAAATGGACGAATCCATTCATGGAGACGGTAGGTCATACGTACACATGACCCTCTTTCCATGAGCTTATTGAATTGAATGCAATCAAAAAAATGACATGCACACACACACACACACACACATATATATATATATAGTAGAATAATTATGTCATATATTTCATTATTATTTATTACATATAGATTACAATAATTTTCGAATGGATAATGTGGAGAATGAATCTCAACGCATTTTGGAGATGGTGGGTCGTACGAATACACAAGCGACGATATCATTCACATAATTATAAAATAGTATAGGAATTGTTTGGTATATTAATTATATAGAATAATTATCATGTCATATTTTTTTTACATCCATTAAACTCATTATTATGCGTATACAGATTAAGTGTTGTTGAATAATACATTACACCCTGACATGGAGAAGGTAAGTCCTGCATACGCATGCAAGGGGATATTGTTATTCATATAATGGATAAAAATAGGTATAAATATTTTCATATAATTATAATATAATCTCATTAGGTTGAATATACTATATTTATTACTTTAGTATGAGAACATCATAATAAGATAAAGTAGAAGAACAATAGAATTTTGTATATCGTGATAAAACAATTACCTCCCATTCGAGTATCTCCAATTGATTTTTAAAAATGATGTCATTATGATGGAATTCCCAAAAAGTGTGTCCCAAAAGTGGTAGATATGGTTTTTATGGTATTATTTTGGAAGAGGATGAATGATTCAAAGGGAATTAATGTTTTGAGTAAGTGGGCAGAGGTGGTGACCTTTTATAAGAGGTGGGAGGGTCACTTTAGGGATGTTGTGAAGTAATAATTTTCTAAAAAATGATTTATGGTCCATAATGGTCCCAAAATCATGTATTTAGAAGATAATATTATTCTGGGTCTAATACAACTCAATCAACATAAATTATAAATGTGTATATTTTATTTTTAACCATATTATTTTTATTTATGTTAATTTAATCTATTTAGTTATATTAGTTTTAAAAATATTCTAAATATTAAATACATATATATTTACATATGTTATTTCAATTTTCCATAATTGGATAATTTATAATAATTTAGACGATACAATTTTTACTTTTTATTTTTTAATTTTTTTTTATTTTTAAATAATTTAATAATATATTATTTTTATAAAATATCAATAGTGTCAATTTTGATAGTATTCATTTATATTACTTTAAAAAAATCCACACAGAAAATAAATTTTATCAAAATATTTAATAAAATTTTAACATGTTATGTTCACTTATAAAATTTATGGTGAAAATTAATTAGTTCATATAACTTTTATTTTAATATCATAAAAACCATTTATTTGAAATTTCTATCAATAAAATAATTTATAAATCATTATTTTATCATAATTACTAGTAATTTTATATTCTCTAAAAATTATTAATAAATTCAAATGATAAAGACAATTTCATTATAATTTCTGATCCCAGATATATTTTACGGTTTATTAAGTTTATCACTATTTCAAAAAACTAGAAAGTGACATGATTTCACAAATTTTATAATTATAATTAGATCAGA
Organism: Viscum album; assembly: GCA_963277665.1. Taxonomy (NCBI): domain Eukaryota; kingdom Viridiplantae; phylum Streptophyta; class Magnoliopsida; order Santalales; family Viscaceae; genus Viscum; species Viscum album. The sequence goes on along the minus strand of OY728133.1, from coordinate 141,149,153 downwards.
TTCATGGAAAATTTACATTAATTGAATCAATTAAAACCCTTACTTGAAATTGATCAGATTAAATTCTACGAATAAAACGTTAGGAGTTGTTAGGTTAAGTTTATTGTATTTATCATATTGTTTGTTACCCAAATTTACCTAGTGGACCTTTTATTGCTTTAAATAAAAATTACAAGAGTCACAAATCATAATAAAAAAAATATGTAATCTATTTACATAATAAAGACACAATTATTTCAAATATCTAATATATTTTCAAAATTCAAAACATCTAAATTACATTAATTAATTAACAACTAATTTTATTGTCAAAACCATAATGCGATTTTTTAATAAGTAAAAATAGTTAAAATATTTGACACTTGTTTATTTATTATTTAAATGTTAAATAACTCCCAATAAACATAATTAGTTTATGTAATAAAAATGTAATCCAATTACTATTTAAACCCCATTTTAATAATAATATAAAAATATACAATATTAGTAGATATGAATGTTTTGAATTAAGATGTAGTATTTTCCACTATTCAATAAAATATGAATTTCATCAAAAAATATCAAAAATTGATAAAGGTGCATTTTTCTATCCTTATTATAAATAAAAATATTATTGTGTTAAATATAACTCTTAAAATTGTGATAATGATATTAAAAATGGTTTTCAATTAAAAGGCTGTAAAACTATATGTTTTTTTTTGAAAAATACCTCTTTTATCAAAAAAATGACTTTTTTCTTATATCATGTTTAGAAAATTCATTAAATCAATGTTAATTTTTTATAATAATTAGAATTTAGTTAATAATATTTAAAATTGTTAGTTTTTTTCCATTAAATAATTACAGTTTAATAAAATATGGTTCTTAATGAAACTCTGTATTTATTATAATGCAAGCTATCAAAGAAGGGTACAAATATCTATAATGAAAATGAGGACTATGTTGCCTACAATGAAAGATCACTTTTTTGTTGTGTATAACAAAATATAAACATTATTATTTTATACATTGAACAAAATCAATACTCAACATTCTGTGTATCGTACGCCAACTCGGTGTTGTGTGTAACATATGAAAAGTTTGTTTAGTGTGAATGTATTGTGTAACATATTGAATTGTATGATATGAATGAATGTTTTAATTTATTAAAAAAATGTCGATAAAAATACAAAGTGGTAAATTATTAAAACTTAAAATAAATTTCTCTATCGAAATTCATAGGGGTTTTAGATGTTTTACTAATTTAAGGATTCATTCATAGAAGCCCACAGAGAAATAAAATACTAAAGAATCCTTTTAGAAAGTAATGTTAGGAAAATAATGGGTTCCCAAAGTAACTCATAACTGGGTTACCTAATAGAAGAACATATATGGGATTTGAAAGCATTGATATGGAATAATAATATAACCATCATGTTCGGATCAATATTGATAGATTAGAAGTTTTGGAGAATATTAACAGACAAAAAGACTTAAATCTACAGTGATTTCTGGGATCACATGATTCATTAGATAAAAAGTTAATAACATAACATTTTTTATTTTAAATATCATTTTCCTAATGTTGATGAATTATGCATCAGAATAAATACTTACTTGATTTTGGTTCAATCTCACTTTTTCTTATTCCTTGAACAATTTCCACTTCACCATTAATTTAATGAAATGATGTTGAATTTTTAATTCTTGTAGTGTTAGTAGATCATGAGATAGAATAATTGGTCATTCCACATGTATCAATAAAAAATATAGCACATGTAATAAAATATTCATAAGTCCGAATATAGGATGATAATACATTATTATATCAAACGTAATATAGAATATAACATATAGTATCCATAAATGGATAACATTACAATCCATCCAAAAACAAAGAATATAAAATTTTAGAAATAGGTGAACTGAATTGACATAACATTTATCTCCGATATCTCATATGGTCATTCTTTGTTGTCACATTCCATGCATGTGAATACTTTAATCATGTATTCTCTTCAAATGTTATAATAACATGAATTACCAAATAGAGATAGATAAAACATTAATTTTATCACAATTAACTCATTCCACACAACAAAAATATGAAAAATTCTACACACTAAACCCGTGATATAACTTTTTCCTTATATTAGCCATGACCTCATTAATACTATAAAAAAATATCATTATATCTTTATCCCTTCATTATGTTCATATCATCTACATTATAATGATATTTTAATCAATTTTTTATCTTTACCAGTACAATATACTTATAGAAAAACTCAATGGAAAAATACATAGATATTATAATATTATATAATACAATAAAATAGATTGAACAACACTATTTTGGAATCCCATTACATAAAAAAATACTCACTCCACCACTTCGATTTCATACTCAACATCACTAATAGTGATTTAATTTGATTTACCATTATCATTGACCTTAAGATGTTTTCAACACCGAGCATCATCATTACCCCTAAAATTTGGGAATTTGATAACATAATTCCCCATTGACTTGCACTTATAGCATTGAAGTGTGGATAGTGCATTCTCTATAGGCTATCCCAAATCACATCGTTAGAAAACGTTTTCCCATTACATCAGGAATCAAATAATCGATGACATTTTTTCCCAAAAATAAAACATTTTTCTAGCCCCTTTATAAAAATATATACCATTCTTTTTTTCCACACATTGAGTACAAGGAATCAGTCATCTTATTTTCACCATTGTTTTGAGATTATACATTGAACTCCATTATTTGTTTATTGGCAATACCATGTGATTGATATGTAACATAAACATTCATTTCAATATTGATAGCACACCATAAAATATCTTCATATCTACTAAAGTATCTTACAACTAATTCCATTTGGAGGCGAGGTTTTAAGACACTGAGTAATCGGTCAAAATTAATTTCATGTTGGATGATAAGGCCAGATGCATACCTTTTATATTGGGTAAAAATTGGCTCATTATTACCAAAATATTCATCCTTATTTTTCTTATGCTCAATGAACACCTTTACTGTTAGTTTGAAAAATATGATGGAAGTATAAATAGGGAAATATGTTCCTGAACTCATCTCATTCCATGAATTTCATTTCATATTACTTGCTTATATACTTGATTAGAGGCCACCAATGGTTTGCTTCATCTTCTAAATTATGAACAAAAAAATGAATTTTTCATCTTCCAAACATTGATGGATGGGAAATATATTTTCAATGGTACTTATCCATTATTCGGTAACAAGTGGATCACAAGACTCACTAAAACAATGTGGATGTTTCCTCGTGAAATACTCACCAAAATGTTGTTCCCTTGTTTTTACATTTGGATTTCTAGAATTATTCATAGATTGTGTAAGTATAGAAAGAATATTTTCATCCAATCTACCATAACATTAAATTGTTCTGTAGGAAAATCAATGCATTACGTAGTTCTATGATCATTTACACAGTTGCATCGGGTTCCAGAAATTGTCTAAATCCCTAAAAGAATTGTGTGAGATGAAAATTCATATTATGAAAAAAGTCAAGGTGGAGTACCTTCAATATCTATCTTCTTAGGTTTAATAAAAGAAAATTCATGATCATTATCATAATTTTTTGATTATAACCTATAGTTAGAATTAGTCATTAGGAAATCCAAAGACATATTTTTAAAATATATCTAGCGATATCATTATATTTTCACATCCTAGTTTCTAATATCGTAATAAATCATTATTATGATATAAAATTTAATGAACAAATATTTACGTATATGGAAATTATATTAATTTTTTAGAATACATAATAAATTACCCAAATATGTGCATAAATACCATATTAGTTTAGAGTCTTTATAACCATGGAATATAATCTTCTATCATAGTGAATGATCATCAACATTTCCCATAATTATATTCACCATTTATTTTTCTACCAAAAACCATTCTTTGTATCATGTGGAAAATAAAACATAAAATAGAGAGATCAAATGGTAAATAAGTTTAAAAATAGATAACATAAAACAAACCACAAATATATTAATGTAATAACCTGAACATAAATTTTAAAAATCAAAATCATGATTCATGAAATAAATTTTGGTTGTATGTAAGGCATAGATCAATGAATATCAATATACAAGATAAAATATCATTGACATAAAATATTTTATTTTATGAATCAAATAAGCACATAATATTATTTCCATAGTAGCTAGGGCATTTATGTCATGAACATCATAGTTGAAAAGGTCCATTACATAACCATGTAAACATTTCATTCTAGCCATGTATTACTGAAGGAAAAAAAATTTCATTCCATTCATGTATATATCATGAGATATAAATCATTACCCAATGCATTGGAGGAGGTTATAAGTCTCACCCATATCATAATTACCTCATACTTTCATTTTACACAAAAATATAAATCAATCATCATAGCATAACCCAAGAAATAAAATGGTCTAATTATATATCAATTCATATTTACATAATCCATAGGAAAAAATAATTTGTATATAGTAATGATATGTATTGAAACATAACCATATTTAATGAGGTTCAACTTAGTTGAAAATACTTTTTATTAGACACTTGAAAATAATTCTTGAAAAAAAATTCTTTCTTCTAATTTTTTTTATTTTTTTAAAATGATGCACATTTTAAAAAGTAAAAAATTTAGTTGAAAATGAACATGAAATATTGTAGAAGAAACTTCATTGAAATAAGCACTTATAGAGACATAAATATCCATTCTTTCTGTATAATTTATAAAAAATTATTCTCCTCGTACATTCATCGGATAAGTAAAAAATTACCTCTTATAGTAATTGAATGAATGATTATTTCAAAACTATGTAGTAAATGTTAAAAAGGGGGTAAAAATGACATTAATCATACATATATGAATAGTAACGAATTTATAAAAATATTTTTATAAAATAGGGACATGGATGATAAATATACTCCCCATGTAAATACATATGTATATTCAACCAATAATAAAGATGTGAATGAAAATTTACCTCATACAATATATCAGATATTAATCATATGTATTAGAAATTAATATATAGTGGAATTAAAAATAATTTTAACATGTAATTGAACCATAATAACATATATTATTTATTATATTATTCCATTATTTCCAGTTCATTTTTCAAAAAAATGATAAAGCAACATTTTGGGTAATAATCGTTTTATTTATAGTATGTTTTTTGACTCGTTATTGTTGATATTATTATATATATTGTGATTTAATTACCTACAGAATGTAAAAAATGGTATATATATATAATATATTTAGTATATAAATTTTTATAATATATAGAAAAATGAAATGGAATACCGAGTTCAAGGTGACAGTAGGTTGTACATATGCATGGACGTAATTTTTTTTCCTTATTGAATTGAATGGAAGAAAGTAATTATCATATATATATATATATACATAAATCTAGTATCATTATTATTTCATATATTTCATGATTAGTTTTTATGTATAATTTATAATTATTTTCTAGCGGTTAACATAGAGAATTATTCTCTCTGAATAGTGGAGATAGTAGGACGTACGTACCCCCAATAGAAGATATCATTCAATTAATGGTTAAATGGTTTGGAATTGGATGGTATATTAATTATAAAAAAGAATTTTCAGGTTTTATTAATTATTTACATCCATCAAAAAAATAATTATTACTGTCCAAAATAAATATTGTTCTATTAAACATTACACCTGGATGTGGAGAAAATATCTTGTATGTATAGAAGCATGGAGATATTGTTATTCATTGGATGAATTAAATGAGGTATATGGATTTCACATAAAAATAATAAAATATAAAAATGTAGAAGATGATGTGTTTTTTACATTAGTTTGAGAACAACATACGGAGAGAACGTAGAAGAAGAAATGAATTTTGAAAGATGTGAGAAAAAAATTACCTCTTTTTCGATTATCATCTTTTGATTACAACAAAGTGTCTCTCTATGAAGTAATATTGCCAAAAGTGTGTAAATTTGGAGTAAGGGAGGGATATTGGGTTCTTATTTGTGAATATTTTGGAAGATCCTAAAGGAATTAAAGATGTTAGAATGTGGGTAGAGGTTGTGGGTTTTATAAGAGGGAGTTGGGGAACATTAAAAAGGTCTTGAAATATTAATTTATATTAAATTTATTTTTATTCTATAATGGTCCCCAAATAATTTATATCGAAGATAATATAATTATGGGTTGAAATCCTCTAAACCAATAATATTTAGACATGTATTTAATTTATTTTTAATCATTATCATTTTGATTTATCTTTATTAAATATATTAAATTTTATTTATTGTAATAATATTCTATATTATAAAAAGTTATAAATATTTACATATGTGCTGTCAAATATTCATAATTGGACACTGTATTGAATTTTATACCATATAAGTATCACATTGTAATATGTAAATATTTTTTTTATTTTTAAATAATTTAATATTATGTTATTTTTATAAAATATCAATAGTATTAATTTTAACACAATTCATTTAATTGAATTTAAATAAAATCCAAAGAAAAGTAAAATTATAACCAAATTATATAATACACTATTAGGATGTCATAGTAAAATATACAATTATTTGAGAAAATTAATTATTGAAATTAATTTATTTTCATATTTTTAAAACCATTAATTTTATATTTCTGTCAACAATATAATTTCTACCAACTATTGTGTCATCATTTATTATATTTATTTTAAATCTAAAAAGTAAAAGTAATTTAAAATTATGTAGATGATCTCATTAGATTTGTGGAGACAATTTTTTTCCATGGTTTATTAATTTTATCAGTATATTGAATCTATTAATCTTATAAAATTAAATAGTGTGACATGTTGTCACATTCATTGGTGATAATTAAATTTGAACACATTCATAGAAAAACATATATTAAATGAATGAATTCTAACCCATGGTGATATTGGTAGATTTTAAATCATCTAATAGGAACCTTTTAGGTGTAATATCATGATTAAAATTCTCTTCAAGAGTGTTTATTTATTTATCCACAATGATGAAATCAATAAATGTAATAATTTAGTGAATCATTATATTCACAGTTTGTTTTATTAATTAATTATTTAATTATATGCTAAATATATATGAAACTACAAAAATCATTACATATATGTTTATAATATTTTTTACAAGTAATTATTTATTCATATTCATTCATGATATATGAATATAGTATTGTTCTATTTGGTTGATAAAAACAAAAAAACAAGAACAGACCATGATTTAATGAATTATTATGAGGTGGTTTTATTGTAGTTACATTTTTATAGATATATAATTACTGTTTTTTGTGTTTATTTTTCTAATATATGTGAATTTTAAATAATTTGATATGTAAGTAATGAATATGAATATAATAATTGTTTTCAATAAAAAACGATCCATTTAAGAAGCATTTTTTCTATTTGAAAAATAAATATTACTATTTGTTGATCATATCAATAATTTGGTAATACATTTTTCATTAAAAACATTAATAATTTCCTAAAAAAATATTTATCCTTTGATATTTTCCATATTTAACTATATGTATTGATATATGGAAAATGAATAACATTACATCATAGAGGTTGTATACCACATAACACGTAATCATTTATTTTTCATTTAACAGATGGGTTATCCAGTTAAATCGTGATTATAATATTAATATAATAAACATAGTTAATTTAAATGATATTAACTTAACTATATTATAGTTTTTATAATAACTGTAAATATAGGTGATTAAAATTAGTAGATATTTTGTTGATATAACTCACATTTGGGACATGGTTTTTATTAGGAAGTCTTCTAGGAAATTTTTTTTTATATTTATTAACGATGAAATAAAATATTTTTCACATTAAATAGGATTATTGGATGAATAAATGGCCGATTATCATGTCTAAATTCATATGATATGTGACTCATGATTAGGAAGAAGTGTTATAAGTGAATAGAAAGGATCTTTTAGAATCACCATTAAAATTGTTGCAAATGTGTTGTTATATTTTATTTTTAAATTGATAGATAATTACAAAATATAGAGGTATGGTAACATAATGTATGAAATTAAAACAAAAATCATTAGGAGGTTGACATAATGTTTATTAGGTTATTAACACTTATATTTTGTCCATTTACTCTAACATACCTTTCCTCTAATCATTATATATTTTTACCATTGTAATGAATTTAAATGTTACAAAAATATTTGTAATAGAACATACAAAAGTTAGGTGGAATTAAAATTATTCCAAAACTCAATATCCAATGAAACATTTTAATTAATAAAAATTGGATAAATTATTTTCATTACAAATATATGATTTTAATTAAAACTAAAAATCCCATATATTAGATTTACTTGTTTAATGAATAATGTAATATTACTTTTAGTTTTTAAAAAATTGATATTTTATTAATTAAAATTATTCATAAACTTTTATATTACTCATATATAATTATAATTTCATATAAATTATATGTTTCATGTAAAACTTATATATTTTTAAATTTTTTTTATTAAAAATAACTAAAATTAATAATAATATAATAATGAATGTATAAATTAATAAATTTATAAATTTATATTAAATATAAATTTAAAAAATTTATCAATTTGAATTTATCCTCATAGTCATAAAACATAATAAAAAATTATTTTTTTATGAAAAAATGAAATATTAAAATATTAATAATAATTATTATTTTTACATATCATTTAAAATCAAAATTGGTGTTAATATTATTATTAAATAAATCATAATATATCATTATTAATAAAAGGATTGTTGAAATAGAAATTTATAATTAATTGATAATTATTTTTTAGAAATTTACTTTTCTATATAATAAATTATCTTATATTCATTTTTCATAATCTATTTGAATTTCATTAGTATATAAATTAGAATAAAATTATTTTTAAAAAAATTATTATAAAAATTATTATTATTCTTTCATTTTAATTTATCATGTTTTTAAGGGTCCAAATACAATATATATATTTGATCTAATTAGTTCACGGTTTGGAAAACAATCATTGTTGTGTGATGATAAAAAATACAAGTCATATTGATGTATTTAAAGGTAAAAATATATTTTGATAACTTGTGGTAAATTTATTCCCCCAATAAAAAAATTATTCATTTTTATTTTATTTTTCATCTTTGATGAATCCATGTGTGATTTCTCATATATTATTTATCATTAAGGCTATAAATTTTAATATATTATATACAATACCCTCTAAGGATATGTTGATTTACATATCATTTTCAAAGAAATATAATCATCAAAACTAGTATGTACATAGCAATGAAAATAGAATAAAAATATATTCTACATAACATTCAATAGGGAAATCTATTTGAATCTAAATGAAAAATTGAAAAATTGAAAACATATATTCCCCAAAAACATTGAACTATCATTAACATTAAAATATGATATGATTTAGTTCATACATTCATAAATTATTCAATATATGATATACTCCAAAATATATGATGGAAATAAAAAATATCATTAATCAATTATCAAATACACATTTTCCAATAACGTGTAAAAACATTTTCAAAATGAACTAATAATTTATTATCTCAAAATAATGTGTACATCTGTTATATTATTTTAATACAGTAAAATAAAAACAATACAATTGAAATCCATATATATGTTTCCCTTAATATTGAAAACATATCGAAAATAACATAATTTCATTCATAAATATCAATATATAATGAAAATGGATTACATTATTAAGAATTAATTTATATTATGATATCATCCTCCCTAATATTTCTTAGACTAGGAAAATAATAATATACATCATAATAGGCATATTTTGAATTTCATAACAATTCTTATATGATCTCTTATTTGGTTAAAAATATTGTGGTTTCAAGATACATTTCATTTGTAGCTACAATTTCTTTACGTTATTTCAAATATATATTTATGACAACATGGTTATGTTAATATCATAATATGAAAATAAACACATCAATACAATTATATATTCCCATTTCAATCATTTAATTTAAATGTTATAAATTTAGGTTAACCAATGACACTCTTTATTATGTATATTATTATACATGGTCATATTTATATTATTTTCTAAATCCTATCTAAAAAATATCTATATCAAATCCTTTAAACTTTTTTGTAATAAAATTTAAATAAAAAATCATATCAACTATAGGTTTGAGAACTTCTGTGTACTAAAACCACATTGTTCGTTAAATATGTGATGGTCAAGTTAATAATTGTTTTTTCACAATTAGGGAGAACTGTCTCCAGATATATATGTTCTTGAACCTCCATCAATATTTAATATCATTAATTTGATATAATTTTAAGCAAATCCATGTAGCCAAGATTATATTAATAAATAATGATGGAATCCTATACATGGAATTATTTTATTTATTTTAACACACCTAATCTTAATCCATAAATAAATGTGTTTTATTATATTAATAGGAAAACCATTGCAATCATAAAGGATTTTCTGTATCATTGAAATTTTCATCATTCTAATACTATTATACCTTAAATTACAATTATCAATCATATATTATTCTAAGGTATTAAATATATATAATTTGATATCAACTATGAAACCCATGGAAAATGCTCTCAAATCATGTTCAATAACCATATATTTTATAGAATTTTTTTATACTTAATTTATGTGGCCAGATAAATATGTCCTTTATTATAAAATCAATAATTATTAATTAATTAGTTACACCATATTGAACTTTTGATGATTATACCATTATATAATTACTAAAAAATCATATTCTAAAGAAAACCCATGTGTTTCACAGCAAACATAATTTTTTTATTAGTCTATTAGAAAATATTTATTTGATAAAATTTCATCAAAATAACTCACAAACACTTTATCTTGTTATATCATTAAAAAAGATTCATGGATAGAACATCATTTATATCCTAATTAATGGAAATATATGAATATTTTAAGATCATATAATAATTTTTTCCTTAATCATTACATAATTTCTATTTTATGAAAATAATTTACAATCATTACTATTTTGGTTATTTTAAGTTTAGTTTATTAGATAAAAAGGTCATTCCATTTCATAAATTAATATTACATTTGAAATAGTAAAATTTCACACTACATTTATTTTTTCCAATATATAAAACATTTTTGATATAACTAGATTTATTATCATAAAATATCATCATTTTTTTGGAACTCTTACCTATCATCTCACATCCTTATAACCCTATGTAATCTTTTTTAAATTATGGGATGATCACAAAAAGCACAAAAACAAAAAATAAAAGTAAATAAATAAAATCATTATTTAATGAATACTCAATGAAATTATCCTTCTAAAAATAATCATTGAACTCAAAATAAACATTTACATAGAAAATAAATCAACATTTCTACAAAATGAATTTCAAAAAAAAATTCATTGTAAAATGAGTTTAGAAATATTAAAATTCTAAAGGATTCAGGGAAATTATAAAATGTCCTTAAATAATTTTCCACAGTGTAATATATTTAGATCATAAGAAATAACATAACCATCCACTTAAACCTAAGAACATTAGCATACCATGTGAAATAATATCATTTACAATAGTAACTATAAAAATAAAGGATAAATAATATCATTAACAAGGTTAATCATTTACATATCACTCTGACAATCATTCTTACAAATGGTAGAATCTACTAAGGAATTCAAATAATATCATAGGATAACCCAAATAGGCGAACATCACCCTTTTACCCAATATATTGAGTGTTTAACTTTGATAACAAATCATCGTGGGATATATAATGATTATCCTTTTTTAGAGTAATATCGAGATCACGCAGAATTATAAAAAATTACTAAAAACAAAAAAATCATAATTCAAGAAATCATACATTTCAATCATCATACATATTAAACATTTCATTCTACAAATAAGAGAAAACATATCTAGATATGGATATATTTATTCGCTTTATTTTTCTAATATAAAATGAATAAATAAAATTATATTTTCAATTGGTGAGAACAAAATATAATTTGTTGTAATAAAAATGTAAAATTATCGGTATAGATGTAGTAAAATTTATGGATCTCATATATGATAAAATAGAACATTCTTTCCCCATTTAACATTTTTTTATATAAGATACAAAAAAATTTCTTTAGAACCCCATTGATATAATATATAAATTGAGATAAAATGTCCTTATAATTCATTAATTGCAAAATAAATTCATCCATAAAATAATTTTATTAATATATAATTTGATGATAATTATTGAAAAAATAAAACATTTTGACATATGAATGTTGGCATTTTGTTAATGTATCCTTTACATAAATACCAGCTGATAATATATGTTACCTATAAAAAATAATAAAATAATGTCAATTATTAACATTATTAAGAATCATTTTAATGTTTATAATTTTATATACTGATTTATTTCCCAATTATATAATTACTTGAAAGATTATATAAACAAAATATTTTTGGATAATATTTATATCATATTTACAAAATTAAAATAATAATATTACTATTCTCAAATATGTGACTATTAAAATTAATATATATATATAGGGAATAATTATATTTATAATACATAAATTATACTTTTAATATCCTTCACCAATGAAGACAATGACAAATTAACTATGTTACAATCATGTAGATAGTAGGTCATACATACGAATGAGTGATATTACCATTTATATATTATCATGATGGAAATGAGGTAAGTATTATATTATCATTAAATATAATTATTATATAATAAATATAATATTATATCAATAAATAAAATAATATAAAAACTCATTGTGATGTGGTAAAAAATTAATCACATCATTTTGAAGAGGTGCTAATCTAGATTTATGTAGGAACATAATTATGATTTTTAAATTTATAAAAATTTATGATGGTAGATTATATATTATAATTAAAAATAATAAATATTCAATCCAAATCATATTTGTACCCTAAATATATCATTATAACTAAAATAGATAATTACTGATGGAAATAGAACTAAATCAATGTGTGAGAGGGTGGTCATCCATACACATGAAGGATGGTATAATTAATCTCTTGGTGGAAGAAGGAGAAGGATATTTGTTGTAACAATAACCTTACCACATATAAGTATGTAGAAGAAAAAATATATATTGCTTAATTTTCTATAAAGAAGATTTCAAGGATATAAAAATATAAATAATACAAAAAACCCAATTTAATAACTATATATTTTATTCTAAACCCCACTTTAGGTTTTTAACACTTGCACTCATCTGTTGTCCTCATGAGGAATCCAGTGACTTTTGGATGGGAGAAGGGATATGTGGTAGTAATTTTTACTATATTTTCTGATAAAAAATTAATATCACATGTAGGAAAAATAATTTGATAATGGTTGTCCTGTTATATTTTGTAGATAGGGAACATATTGAATTTTAATAATATTTATACATATTAATGCCCTAAACAAGAAATATGGCTCCCAAAATTGAACTTTTCAAACAAAAAGATGTATTTGGTTATAAATAATGATTGTAGATATTATTTAGGTAATTTATTATCTCATTTTAACCAGTATAACTTATGTTTAAACCCTATGTAAATATATGTTACTGTAAAATTGAGTGAAAATTTTTAGCTATGTTTAACAGTCATTATGAACAAAAAATTAATTATCTTTCTTTACATATAAATTTATTGTGGATTAAAAACAGAAATAATATTACCAAATTCAATTCAATTATGTTGTATTATTTAATTTAATATTAAATCTATAAAAACCATAACCAAAAATATGTTACGAAAAAAAATATTTTTTAGGTGTAAAAATAGTTTACTAAAAAATTCATGTATAAAATTCAATCAAAATACCATTATTGAATTATAAATAACAATATTAAAATAGTGTTCATTTTGAACTTTTTTAAAGAAAAAATATTAATTTTTTTGAAATGGACAGACATTTATCATTAAAATTATATATTTTTCACCATTCATATAAACATTATTATATTCAAAATATTTGTAAAAATTCAACGCATAATAATTTTGACATGATGGACAGAAAACAATTTTCATTTTTTTCAAATTAAAATTATATAAATTAGAAATATTTATATTTTATAAAACCATAAAAGGAATTATAACCCAATGTCGATCGAAATAATTTTTTTTATTTTGAAAAAAAACTGAAATTATTATAATGAATATATCTCTATAAAAATTAATAATGATTATTAATTAAAAATATAAATGATTTATATTAATAATTCCTAAGTTTTTACATTATTCTCCCCTATTATAGGATATATCCTGTAAATTATATTCATAACATAAAATGCGTGGATTTATTCCTTTATAGCATTATTGGAGTCCCCAATTTCTTATTCTATCATATGATTATTTTCAAAAATATATGACTTAGTATATCAGATTATAAAAAAAATATCCCTATGGTCAGAAATATGAAATGGACGTTCTTTTTAATAATGGATTTCTCATAAATAAACTATTACATGGCATAAAATATGAGATTCATCATTTACATGCTATCTCAACAGTAAAACTAGAAATATGCCATGTACCAAAGATATATTATGAGTAAATTACATTCGGTAATATAAAAAACAAATAAAATCAGGAATATTATAAGGTAAAATATTACACAGTTTTAACATTTATTTTCTTCCAAAAAATACATATAACATTTTCTGGAAGGTACTTTATGAAAAAAATTATCACCTACCTCGAATAGAAATATATTTCCCCCAGTTATTTGATTTATGTTTTTACATACTCTGAACTATACTCATTTGATGTTTACTTAAATTCACTTTCTCAGCCTTTTAATCTATCAATTTAGTTTCCAAAAAGATAATTTTTTTTAATTCAACAAAATATGATTGTGTATGTAACATATTTCCATATATTCATAAAATAATGTAATATTTTTTACACAATGAAAATTTTTATTATAATAAAAATCCAGAAATGACAGATATTGAGTGAAATTTCATTGAAAATTCATTTTATAAGTTCAAATAATTTATTCTCATGTATAAATAATTCTCTATATATTTTCATCATAATGATGGAGAAAATCAATATAAAAAAGTCATTTATTACCCAATGACTTCTGGATGCATGAACAAAATAATATAGGTAACCTGGTATCAAGATCAGATATAATAGCGAGGGGCATAAAAAGTAATTCATTTATCTCCTTATCATATTTGATATAATGTCCATCCTTTTTTATTTAATTAAGAAAGGGAATAAAATTCATATATTTCTATAAACTATATATAATAATGGATATTGAATAATTATATAAATATGCCATTTGTAATCTACCCATTTATTAAATAATTATTTTTCCAATTTTCATTCCAAAATAATAAAATGTTTTGGAATCCAATTTGGTAATTTTCATCATTAATTGACATATTAACATGTAAAAACATCATGGTAAAGTTAGTAATATATTTTTTCATCATTACTAATAAAAATGTTCTTAATTTTATAAATAATCTTTTGTACCAGTATGATGAATAAAAACCTAGAACAAAAATCCTCAATCAAGAGTTAATTCTTAAAATGGGGGTCATAATAAATACATAGTGCTTTTATGTATCTTGTTACAATTTACTTGTCTATAATAAACATTGTAATCTTTCCCATATGTAATGATTTGTCCATTTCTTCTAAAACACTATCTTCATTCTTATCATTTAAATCATATCTAAAAAATATCATTCAAAAACTCCATAGAAATAAAGTGATCCAATTTACATGCAAATAGAAATAAAATATTAAACAAATAATTATAAAAATTACCATATTCATGAAAAAAACGTGGTTAATGAGGAGTTATAGTTCCAACTAAAAGCATTAATTATCTATTATTCATTAAAAATGATCTGATAAATTGTGATGTTGTAATCCTTTATCTATTTCATCAATATCTTTTAACTCATGTTAAAATATTTATTTGTTAATATATACATCAAGGTTTTATGATTATAATATATAAAACTCATTAATGCATATAATGGATGTTTCAAAATTAATATGAAAAACAGTAATTCCATCATTTCAAGGTCATGTATAGTATAATATTTCTCATGATGTTTTAATTAATATGATTCATAGGAAATTACATGATCATTATTTGTTAAAAATACATAGTCCTTTCAATGATTATTTGATTTAGATAACAATGTCACCATCTATAGATGCTAAAACCAAAACAATCATATTCAATAATCAACTTTTCAATTCCCTGAATCAATCATATCATTACTTTATGTAGATTAACATAACACATTTTCTTGATATAATAGTTAGTGGGGGAGATTACAATGCAATTTTTTCAAAATGTAACAGTTAATATCCTACAAATAAAATAAAAATATTGATCTAAATATAATTTTAAATTATTTTAAATTAATCAACATCTTTATGTTTATTAATGTCTTAAATTATGACAACTTTATTTTTTTATGTCCATGGACTAAAATCTAAACACACAAAAATCCCAATCACTAATGTTTTCTTATATATTATTTTTCATGGTTATTGAAATTAATACATAGATTCCATTAATTGTCCTTATATAAATTATAACTATCCAAAAAATCATCAAAAAACACAACCATAATCATAATAAAAATATTTTTATTAAATTCAATGCATTAGATCCTTGAATTCATAATGAATATTCATCATTAAAAAGTTTATTACCAAAAACTCATTATTCTCATATCCAATATTAAATAATATATTAGGGATTCCATTTTAATTCACCATCATCTGATGGTTACATCACCTAAAATAAATCATTGAAAACTACTATGCTCTATGATGATGAATATACGTACCATTTGATATGAGTCAAATTATAATTATTTTTAATAGTTTCTCCATTTAATTACCAATATTAAATGTAATTCATCATTAAAATATATTTAATTTTAATAATGAAAACATCAACACACCCATTGTGAACTTATTAGATGAATGAATCTTTATTCGAGAAAATCATGTGACAACGTGTACATTTATAGATCTTCTATGTCATCCATTTGTTAGGGGGTTTTGAAATATGAATAACAACTAGTGGTGTTTTAATAATAAAATTAACTCCCTAGTTATATATAATACGATGTATCTAATCCAAAAAAATCATAATATTTTTTTTTCTAAAATTACTACATTAATATAAAAATTTCTATTTTTAAAATAGTATTAGTTAGATAACATCCATTTCCATAACATATATTTTTCAATGTTTATTAATATTTTAAGAAATGTATAAATTTATTAATATAAAAATTATTTTGGAAAATCACTTACTTTCCTCAAAAATCAAATATACAAAAAGAAACATACAAATAATATAATCACAAAATAAAAATATATTCTATAATATGGAAGAAAAAATGGTTGTTAGGGATATTTTTTTCTAAATATTATTGGAAAAATAATCTCTTTCAATTCTTGTTTGATTAATACCACCCCTTTAGTTTTTGAAAAATATTTATATTTAACTTCTTGTGGTGAAATATTTATTGTTCATGGAAATTTTTATTATAATGAAACAATGAGTATTCCAAAAATAAATAAGAAAATATCACAATACTAATGAATATGTAATTTTCATGTTACAAATTCATTCAATGGATCAACAACTTCCGAATTAGTTGTAATTGATATCACCTCACCATTCTTCTTACAATCATTATTTATCTCATAACATTATTTTTTGTTAGGACACATATCTTTATAATGAACCTTGTCATTAAATTTAAACCATTATACTTCATGATAATAAAAATAGTTTTTACCAAAAGAAATATATTTTTTTATTACAATAACGGCCCGTATTCAAAATTTCACTGCATTTAATTAACATAATATATTATATTTGAAAATCAAAAGAGTTGTAATACCATTGTTTTCACAAATTAAAAACATAATTATATTTCCTTCAAATTTTTTTGAGGTATTATTCTCATTAACATACCACATGGGTCACATTTTATCTTTATTGTAATGGAAAACATGGCCATCAACACAATATTTTTATATTTTATCATTATAATGATTTTGATTTAATAATAATTAATTTTTTATGATAATGATATTCACTTTCTTAAATTTAGTAATGAGTGAAACTGAATAATATTACTATAAATATCATGAAAATAATTGTTTTTCTACCACACTAATAATTTTATGATTTCATCATACCCAAACACTACATCACTCTCATTTTGTCTTAATTCCAATTATTGAATTTCCATCCAATATTTAACAACAATTAGAAAATACATCCAGAGAAAAATATTATAAAATTTATCTAATACCATGGATTTAATATTTTTTGAATCTATAATTCATAACTAATAACAATAATTTTTTGTTTTCTACATCGAAATAGTAAACTGGAATAATCAAATTTTGATGATATGAACAATTGATGAATTTAAGTATTATTTATTTAGATTTAAATAATCCCTTATAAATAACTATGTGTGACGAAAAATTGTTTTCTCAAAGTGTATGCCTTATAAAATAATCCACTGTAGTCATTTTGAAATATTATATATATATTTTACGTATAGAATAGATACAAAAAAAATAATATCTATTATAAGAAGATACATCACAACCCATACTTATATGATCCAATTCCAATCATTCTATGTATTATATTTGTAAAGATAATTTTCCCTAGCTATGTTCCTAATTCATCTCCTATGTTTCCTCAATGAAAAAGCATCCTGAACATACATAGATTAAATAAAGAAACATGAAAATAGTTAAATTTGATATCATGATGACCATAAATTAAATATCATAATAGTTTTTACTAAAATAATCATATCCTCTATAATTATTTAAACCACGTCTGGATAAAAACAACATAGACCTATATAAAAAAATTTATATAATCTTGAGTTTTACGTTAAAAATATCGTTTCATTCATTTTAATAATATTCATGATTGATATTATTATATAATATGTTAATCACCATTATAAAAATGACTATTAAATCATAACGTGGAAAATTATAATAGATATCTATTTTTAAAACAATACAAAGATACTAAGAAATAATCTACTTTCTTTTCAACTCAAATATTTAAACATATCACCTTCAACTCATTTTCAACACAAATAATTCATAAACAGATTGTGAAAAATATTTTAATATACCATATGAGCCTAGAAATATCAATATGGGATATATAAAAAGAAATATGGATACCCCTTAGTCCATGAATACACAAGAATTTTAATATTTTCAAAAATAAATATATAATTACAATAATTTTACATCCACAAATCAACTTATTTTACAAAATATTTTCCTATAAAATTTTAATAGAAATAATAATTGATAATATAGAACTCCTAAACAATTATTATAAATCATATAAGAATAAAGAACAAATTTTAAAAAATTAATACATTTCACAATTAGGAAGTATATTAAACATACATTTAATCATTATATCATTAACATATCATGGGAATTCATAATGATTCTATTAAAGAACAAAATAATAATAGATTAATTATCTATGTAGATATGGAAATAATTTACTATTCACTCGTATAATAATACGTATAAATGGAATGATCATACTTGTAAATTACACTATCCTTTTTGTAAAATGATAATCAGTAAACTCATTCCCATCAACCAAATCATTGGAGGTCTATATCGTGATTGAGGGAAATCAAGGCCTATATATGTCTAACACAATATCATGAAATATATATGTCAAAAAATTTATAAAAATATTAATAATAATGATAACTTAATTTTTATAAAATAAATGTTAAATATTCACCATCATACCAAAAAACAAATTTCTTTTAACCAAAATGGAAATATTCTTTAGATGTTGAAATAAGAAAATCAATTCATTTTTTTAAAAAATAATTAGGAAAAAAGAAAGTGTTTTTATCTTTGAATAACAAATGAAATATAATAATGGAATACAATCCTTAGATAATGGTTATGGTGGTTGTAAAAACCATTTTCACAACATATGAAAAAGTGAACCATTCCTTTTTTTGATAAAAAATTTCATAAAACATATGTGAAATGATTACATATAAAAAAATTTAATTACCTCAAAAAATAAAATTAAATGGTCTTAGTAATAAATTTTTCTATATAATGATACATAAATAAAATTATTTTATCAATTTTTCCATATAATAACATCATTTAGAAAATAAATCTATAATACTTTTATATAAATAATATACATTAGTTAATTTTTTACGTATTTAATAATATTTTCCATGTTCATTTTTTTAATTTATAAATTATTACCATGATATTTTCAATTATATAAACAATTATGTACATATTAGTTTCTTTGATCTCATTTAGACCTTATATCATTAATGTCTTTTATATGTTCAATGTGGATCGAGTGGACATTACTGTGTAATATAAAAAATAAAAATAATTACATAATTATAAATTTATGAATAAATTATAATGTAAAAACCTTCTATTATTGATTATTATATAATAATAATTGTGTTTATATTATAGAGATGGTAGGTCATATGTACGTGTGAGTAACATTTCACTTATTCAATGAAATTTATGGACTGATGTAATTGATTTTTTTCCATTAATTATTATTATATTAAAAATATCATATTTTTTAAATAATTAAGAATATATATTCATTCCATGTGATGTGGTCATGATGAATGATTCACATTTCTTTGTAGAGTTGTCATTCTATGTTGATTCAAGAACTAAAATATAATTTTTAAATTCATGAAATGTTTAGAAATTAAATGATATATTATCGTTTAAAATTATAAATTATTTCAATAATATCATATATTTCCATTAAAACCATCATCATAAGAATCCGAGATATGTAGTGTTTTAAAAACAATACATTGATTCACATAGTGGTATTATTTCATACACATTAATAACGATTTAATTTTTGATATGATGGAAGTAGGATATGAGTAAATGTTATTAAATTAACCTAAAAAATAATAATATAAAATATATTGTGTATATTATTTAATAATTAATTAATTATATTTTAAAAAGGTATTCAATGATATAAAATGATCAATATGGGTTTAAGAATTATATGTCTTTTTCAGGCAACCCTTTAGGATTACACCTAATGCCTTACGAGGAGTAAAATATGATTAAACATGAGCCTATATGGCATTGTTTATGATATATGTAGGGGTTTTTATAATTATTTAATTATATAAATGTATTATTATGTTTTGTTAAATATATATATATGGGTTGGAATTCTAATATAGGTTGAGATGAAAAAATTGGAATTTAAAAAAATGGAAAATATTAATTTATTACTCATCATAAATAGATAAAAAATTGAATATTTATAAATTATGTATAATATATGGTATAAATATATTAATCCAATAAAATATTTAAAATTAACATTATCATATTATTTCTTATATCTAATTTATAACCCATGAAAAATTTGATTTACATTTCACCCTGATAACTGTGTTATTGTGTTTCATATATTCATCACGACAACAAATTAAACTGATCTAATTAACTAATATTGATAAAAAATAATAAAAATATTTTGGTAATTTTATAAAATTGAATTCATTTATTTGAAAAAATATATTTTAAACTAATTTTGATAATACAAAAATGTCGTACAGTTTTTCTGAAAATTTATATTTTAGGTACAACAAATCTTTTTATAAAAATTTATATAATAAAATTCATTAAAAATATATAATTAATAAACTGATAAAAAATTTCTTATATTGAAATAATTTTATAGAATGATGAAAATTTATAAATTCGTGAAATTAAATTAATATTTCCAAAAAACCGTTATTTTTAGTATTCATTGATAAAATATTGATTTCATGATATTTGTAAAAATTCATCAATCAGTATTTTTTTCATGAAAAATTAAAATTTTATTTTATTCCTTCAAAATAAAATTTAATAATTTTGATATTAATCTCTTAAAAAATTCCACTTAATGAATGAAACACCAAATGAGTTAAAATTAAATAGACACTCATTTTTATTGAAAATACACCTAAAATTACAATAATTAATATAACAATATAAAATATAATTTATTATTATCAATAATATTTTTTTAATATTATAATTTCCTTGCTTGTTTAAAATACTCATGTTAATGGGAATCAATATGTAGCCTCGACACATGTTACCCATAGTAGATGCATTATTATATAATATTGGAATGATCAAAAGAGATCATGTCCAAATTTCCAACATGTTAGTAGCCTTATAGGTTCTTGATAAATACATAAGTTTTACATTAAATTATTAAATGAAAAATCAAAATTGTTTCCCTATAAAACACACTCATATACCTTTGCATGTACCTGTTTGTTAGTCATAATATAATTATTCACATCCTTAGATAAATAAAACATAAGAAAGCGGTGGGCTTAGATGCTTATTAAGGATTAAAATATAGTAGAATCTTTCATAAATAAGAATAAACATTGAAAAAAATGTATAATACTAAAATGAATTACTTTTAAACATTAATATCACCATAATATTGAAAAGAAAATTTATATAATTTCATTTACTTATTCACATGGATATTCTATTAGTCAAATAATCACGTGTAATATCAGTAGCTAATTTTATAATGATGGAATGTATAATGTTAGACAATATAACAACATAGTCAAGGACCAGTTCCATTAGAATAAAAAAAATCTAGGCCTTGTTTGAAGACACTAGCATGTCTTATGAGATCTACCAATTCATAGAGTGGCTATTACAGGCCTCTCCCATGACATTCTAAGTCCAATTAATTCCTTATACAAAATGGTTGAAACATAACATAAACATTCATATTAAACTACCATATGAAATGATAATACATTAACCAAAAACCATTAATGAAAAAATAGCACATCCATAGTCATACATATAATCAAAGTATCTATAAAATATAAAAATATTGTATCATAATAAATCAAATTGAATTAAATATAAAATCTATCTATAGATGTTGACATAGATTAAATCAATCACAATAATATTTGAGAAACATATTTCATTCTACTTTGAAATATTTTAAAATTTTCAGAATAATAAAATAAAATATTTATTTTGAAAATACTTTTATAATCTTATATGGGAATATTTTAATGTGTTAATATGGCAGAAAATAGCCGCAAAAATCATATAAGATAACAAAACATTATTTCCCTAATTTGTCGAAAATGACATAATGTTATTTGTTTGAAAAATGACAGAATGATTCCTTTCAAAATATTTCATTAAAATTCAAACAAGGGTATAATACACATTAATCCATAGTCTAAAATATATTAAAAGTGTTTTGAAATAAAATTATAATAAACCCAGATGTGGGTGGTAATGAAGTCCCAATACATTCTAATGTATAATCAACCTCATATAATATTGAGATTGTAAAATTAACACTTACCTTGAAAAGTTTCATATTCGAGGTCATGTTAACCACTAGAAAAATAGATAATTAATTTTTATTAAATTAATCAAGTATCAAATACTTATATATGATATCATATAAGATCCTATAATATTTATTTGTTAATAATATTTGAGTAGTTTCATTGTTTCAGTTGTCAACTGATTCATTTTACATTATATTTTTTGTTATGTAAGACATGTTTATTATGGATTGGAAGTATATTATTCAAATAAATAATTATTTTATGGTCATAAAAATTATTTTTGATCATTAAGTGAAAATTATTCATGAATGATTATGATGTGGAATGAAATCTCATTGCGTCGTGGAGATGGTAAGGCATACATACGAATGAGAAACAATATCATTCTATTGATGGTGAACTATTAGGTAATTGGTTTGAATATTGCACATAGGGAATAATTTATATGTTATATTTATTATTTACATCAATTAGACTCATTATTATACCCATCCAAATGACGAACCATTGAATAACCAACAACACCAAAACGTAGAGATGGTAAGCCTTATGTACACATGAATAGTGACATTGTCAGTAATTAGATGGATAGAATAATGAATATGGTTGTACAATATTTATAATAAAATCACAATTTTTATAATGTAATGGAAATATTTTATTGATATTGAAACAACAAATAAATAAGTTTTGGAAGAAGAAAATAACAATGAAAGAGGTGATGAAATAATAACACCTTCTTCGAGTTCTTCCTTTTGATTTGAAAAAAGATATCTCCATAGTTTGCCTTTATGATCAATGTAAGGCCTCTATGTTTAATAATGGGTAGTTGGTAATAAATTTTAGTAGGTTTTAGCCAAGAAAAATGGATATGGAGGTGTGAATTTAAGGGAATCCAATGTACCCTTTTAAAAGAGATGTTAGGGTCACTTCACGATGATCTTAAAATATTAATTTATTATAAAATCATATTTGATTTCCAATACCTCAAAAATATATTTATTTCTAGGATATAGAGTGTATGGGATGAAAAACCCAAAACCAATAGGTTTTAGACATGTTTAGGTCACCATATTAATCTTATCATTTATATTTAACTCTTACTAAAATAGATTAACATTTAACATATCTTCTTGTATTTTTATATTATATGGTTATTAATCATACTATAAAATTCCAATAGAACCTCAAGTGGTTAATTAAATAAATTTCAAACCTTATCTATGCCCTTTGACCAAATAATATAATTTTAGGAATATTATATCATTTAATAATATAGTATTTTTCTAACAAAACATTTTTGTAAATTTTGACACTATTTAGTATTTGGATTTTGTGAAAATCATAACACCTTGATTACATAGAAAAATTACACTGAATCATCCCAAAAATATCATATTCACCTATAAAATTTGTTTATGGAACCCAAAGATTCAATTAAAATTTATTTTAATATTTATAATCTAAATTATTTTAATCTTCGATTAAAAATGTTATTTCTGCATCAACATTATGTTATTAAAAACTTAATTTATATGAAATATAAAATTATAAATAAATACCATACTATAATAATTATTTTAATAATGCTAATGAATATTTATAGTTGAATTTATATTATGTATAACTATATATTAAAAATGGTTTAGTAAATAAAATTTGAATTTAACAGTTTTAACACTTCATTAAATAAATTATAATAAATGTCCTTGCCATACCCAAATGGATAAAAAGGATCCTATTTTTGTCCAAATTTTGATTTTGGTCATAAAATACTTATCCAATATAATTAGAATACTTTTTTTTATAAATATAACAATTAAATTATCTTTAATTAACCTATTTATTTTAAATCAAGTTAAATAAAATTTAAATGTAAATATTCACAAAAATGTATTTTCACCCAATGGAACCACATTTTACTTACTGATGTCATCTGTATCTGTTGGATTTTTTAAAATAAATTTTCATAAGTGGTAAAATTTCCTTTTATGAGGATTTTCAAATGTTCATAAAAGGTATGAAAAAGATGATAAAAAGTTCAATAAAAAATTTTATATCTAATTTTATTATAAAATAACTCTAATGATTTTTATTAGATTATTATAGGAATTATGTATCTAATATACAATAAATAAATTTAAATGATAAATAATTATTTAAATAAATAAACTGTAATAACACATTTTTTTCTCTATTCATCAATATTTTAATGATTTAAGAAAAATACGAAAAATTCACCCAATTATAATATTGGTATTCTGATTCTAAAAATGAAGTCCAATTTGGAAAATAAAATATATTAAATTTAAAAAATTGTGTATTAATATTCATAACAAATTTATAAAAGACTAATTTTATTGGTCATGGTGTACTATAAAATGAAGTTTCATATAATGCATACTATTGAATTAACCAATGAGAAACATAACATGGAATCTTGGGGTGTTACATTCTTCCATTTTTCAAGTAATTTTGTCCCCAAATTTCCAATAATATTACTGAATAAAATGATTCAGGTGGATAATAATCCTAATTTTCCTAGTATCCAACATTACCTCCTCTATTTTATGGCTTCTCCAATGAACATTTAATAAACGATTGATCTGGTTTCTCAACACTTGTTCGCAAATATCATGATGTCAGATATGGTCTTTACAATAAGACAGATCGAGAACCAGTTCTATTTCATCATTGGTGAGAACATGTTTTGGGTCAAGAATGTATTTTCTCAACAATGATACATGGAATACATCATTAACATTGAATAAACAATGAGACATTTCCCTACAGTAATCTAAAACTTCAATTCATTTTAGAATTTTTAGAGGAACCATGCAACTATGACTTAATTTTCAATTCATATTGAATCGTATAACACCCTTCCACAGAGACACCCTAATGAAAAATTCCTCACACAATTGAAATTCCAAATCATTCCTTCAGATGGTGAGTATCTCTTTCCCTACTCTAAGATAATTTGATGTGGGTTTCGACAATCTTCACATTTTCAATTATTTTCTCAATATGATATAGGCCTACGAGATTTCTTCCACCAACATCATCCCATCATGTTGGTTTGCGACATCTCTTTCCATATAATGCTTCATATTTTTCAATATGAATACATGAATAGAAGATATTGTTATAGGATTATATAATCAGAGGTAAATACTGATCCCACATACCTTAAATGCCAAGTGACAAAGATCTCAACACGTATTTTTTGGTTTAAATAGTCTGTTCTGATTTTCCATTAGTTTGAGGGTGTTAGGCAGTGCAAAAACACTATTCAGTATCTTTGGATTTTTATTTACATTTCCAAAATCATCATGTAAAATGGTGATCCAAATCAGAAACAATCGATAGAGGTACACCATAAAGGCTTACAACATCATTTATATACAATATTTCCAAACATTAAAGTGGTAAATATTTTACATATAGCAAGAAAATGAGATGACATGGTATTAAGATCAACAATGTCCCATATTTCATCAATTCATATATGATTCTATGGCATCACCATGAAAAATTCAATCGTAATATCATCCCACATTAGAGTAGGTATGGGTAGTGGTTTTATGACTCATCTAAGATGTTGTCTTCCAGACTTCACCTATTGACAAATGATACATCTTGACACATAATCAATAATATCCCTCTGTATGTTGTCCCACCAAATAGGTTCCTTCAAATCACTATACATCATGGTGCTACCGGTGTTTTTAGAGAAACTATAGTTATGAGAATCATCCAACAATTCCATTTTTAGATCAGGTATATCAGGAAGACAAATAGTTTTACTAAATATCAAAATTACATCTTCATATAAAATGTCAATCAATATCCCATCATTAATATAAGTAGTTTTGTTTTGGTACTCCTCATCATCATTTTGAAAAAGTTTTATCCTTTCTATTTAAATCATTTTTTCAAAAACATGAAAATGCATTGATGTTTCACCTAATATGATTAATCAAATATCTATCTTTACAATGTCCATGAACATTATATCTCTTCCATCCCTCATCTAGTTTAGAACTCCATGATCCTTTCTTCTCAAATAATCCACCACTTTATTTTCCTTCCTCGGAAGGTAGTGTATTGTGAAATCATAATGCTTGTGTTGATAGAGCCATCTAAATTGCCTCATATTGTTTTCTTTCCAGGATATAATATATTTTACTCTATTGTGTTCAGTATATATCTCACAATTTTCACCATAGAGATTGGGTATTGATATATTAAGAGAAAGGATAATAGCTTATAACTCAAGTCCATGAGTAGGATTCATTTGTTCATCAATTTTTAGTTACCATAACTTATAATAAATAACTCTATAATTCTACATAATGACACAATGATGTCAAATTTTTGAGGAATCATTAAAAATAACCGGCTCATCATTTTCTGATGGTAGAGTCAAGATAGAAGCATTATCTAATATTCTCTTCAATTCTTCAAAACATTCTTCACTCTCATATTTTTCCAACAAATTTAACCCCTATAGACGTTTTTTTGGTTAATGGGTTATCCAATAGGGAAAAATTGTGGATGAAACTCCAATAATTACCTTCTAAACCAATAAAACTATGTACATCGATTAAAAACATTAGTGCAAGCCATTCTTGAATTACTCTATTATTTGAAGGATCAACATAGATTCTTTCCTTAGAGACAATATGGGAAAGAAAATAAATTTCCTGAATCCACAATTCTCACTTGAAAAACATCCCATATAATTTGTTTCATTTAAGTGTCTTTGGAATATAGCACACATGATTGTCATGATCTTTGTATATTTTTTAGTTTACCAAGATATCTTCCATAAATACCACTATAATGGAATGAAGATATTCCTTAAAAACACTATTCGTTAGAACCGTGAAATCATAGGGTGCATTAGTCATTCTAAAAGGCATTATTGTACACTCATAATTCCCATACATGTTTCGAAATGATGTCTTTAGAATGACTTCATTTTTAACACACTAATAATGGTATCCAGGTCGAAGTTCAATCATTGTAAAATAATAATCTCCACAATGATTATGATAAAAATACTCAATGCGTGGTAGGGGATAATTTTTATTCATTGTTATTATATTTATCTCCCTATAGTCAATGCACAACCATACAGATCTATAATTCTTATTAAATAAAGAACATGGAATCCATAAAGTAAAAATTAGGGTGAATAAATCCTTTATCACTCAATTCATATAGTTTTTCCTTTATTACCACTAATTCCATAGTGTGAATTCTATAAGGAGTATTGAATATGGGCATTGAACAAGGAATTATGTCAATGGAAAACTCAATTTCCCATTCTATATAATTTCCAAGTAAATCCTTCTAGAATAAATCATCATAATTTTGTACAATCGGTATGACCTCTATTAGAACATTATTTTCCTCATCCATAGTTAATTCACTCCATTCCTCTCCAATAATTAAATATATTAATGATAATTGGGGTGGATGTAAATGAAAATAATATGGTCATGTTTCTTCTCTACAAAAAATAGCCGGAATAGAAATCCATTCTATGGATTATTTAAAATTCAATCACGGTTATGAAAATAATATCAGCATATAAATCAATTTTATATACCATAATAGAAACTGATTGAAAAAAATGTAGAAATGATACTTCCCCTAAAAATTTGACTGAAAATTCCCTTATTATGTCAAACTAGAAGTATAAAATTTTCATTGAAAAAATTGGAAGATATTATATAAAATATGATCCAGAATAAAATAATGAAATTTTTAATTATGATGAAACAATTCATGTACCTTCCACCATGTCATTAGAACTTCATTCTCTACAGTATTGATCACATAAGCATTTCAATTCTCACATGTCATTTTCAGAAGTATGTGACCTTGGATATTATGACATTAATTTATATAATTCCCCGTTTCTATATAATTATGAAATTCAACATTGACAAGCTCAATCATTACCTTTTAATCACAAACATGGTGGCCTTTTTCTCCACACTTATATCCAAATCCCATCCCCTTCATGGAAGTCGCATGGTATTTCATCCCACATTTACTAGAGGGTGGAATGTCAATATTTACCTTCTTCCCCTTATTTACTTATTTAGATTGTTCACCAGATCTATTCTTCTATAGCTTCACTATAAATTCATATGAATTATATAATTCCTTTTATGTCTCGATTGAACATGATACTTTATCCTCATACATTGAGATGGATATTGAGACTAATTATCGACATGGAAATGGTTCCAACCCACCAAAGAATATATCAATCTTACATCATTGGTTATGTATATAATCTGCATCAAGTCTTTAAAACTTTGTTATTTTAGCATAATACATTGAGACATTTCCTCCTCTTTTTTTGGACTGATAAATTTCCTTTCCATATCTACTCGATTGTCACAAGGAATGTAAATTTCTAGGAAAAGTTCTTTAAACTCCCTCCATTTCAAATTTTATAATTCTGCATCCTCTTTCATGTTTTGAATTAATTACCACTGTTGATATGCATCTCATATGAGGAAATAAACTGCCATGACAAATTTTTTCCTTTCCTTTACTCCCCAAATCATGGATTGGTAGTCCCATTGAATGTTGGGGGGTTTCCTCTAGAACCATTATAAAATTTATCATCCACTTTATGGATCAGGGTGCTTCATATAAGTAAGGTTGTTATTCATAACCTCAGTGAGTTGTCCAATTTTTGTTATCATATAATCATCGCTAGTTTCATCAAAGACTCCACTATAATTATCATGATTATTAGGTAAATCCAAAACAGATTACGTGTGTTGATACAGTTTCCAATTTTTCATTTTGGAGTCATTACTAATTAATAGCATACACTAGATTAGTTTATGAATCACAATTCATAATTCCAAAATTGTAAAATACATAACATAAATTTAATAGTGAATGCATATAATCCATATTCATAAAAATGTTTCCTTTTGGAAAGTATTCACTCATAAATCCATCATAAATATTTTTAAGGAAAATGTTAAATATCCTAAGAAGAGCCACTAGAAGTGTTAAGCCAGGCGTGCCGTAAGGCCCATTGTCACATACCAGGATACCACGGGTCATGCCCTAAGCTCACTATCAGAGTTTTTACTCCTAGGTACATCTGTGAAAAAACCACATCCACTTTTTGTATTCATAAAGGGATTCATTTCTTGTTAAACCATTTAATATATACATTACCAAATTTATATGTTGTTCTTATATAGTAATCCTCAATGTCTATATTAAGGTATTGTTTTATAATTAATGTTTTTATAAATAAATTTTCTCAGGTTTGTACTAAACGATCATTGATACTAACTATAACACAACTATCCTAGTTACACAGAGTCGGTGCATTTTTACATAAAATTTTCATGATCTAAAGATATGATGTCTGAATTAATTTTTAGTTTAGTATCCTCAAATTTAATAGATACAAACATATGTTACATTACATTATGAAATGAAAAATAAACATGTTCTCTCTATATAACATACACCTATCCCTTAGCCTACCCCTAATGGTTATTTATAATATACATCTTCACACCCTATAATGAATAAAAAATAAGAAAGAAGAGAGATCAGATGCTCAGTATGATAACAATATTGTAGAAACCATTAAAAATAAGCATAAACACTAAAGGCTATGTATGAGACTAAAAAAATCCATTTAAACATAATCTTCTTAATAGAATTGAAAATCTAAATCAAATAATTCCATTTAAATATTCACATAGATATTCTAGGTGTCTAATAATTACATTTAATATCATGATCTAATTTTATTGTGATTGAATGTATAATTCTCTATATTCTAACCACATAGTCAAGGCCTCTTTCCAAGAAAATAAATTAAAAAATGTTCATGGCCTTATGCAAAACAATAGTTTGTCTCATAAGACCAATCATTTCATCGATGGGATATAATGGGCCCCACCCTTAAATTACTATTTAAAATGAATTCCACATATGAAATGATAGAAACATAACATAAAAATTCATATTAAACAATAATATGAAATGTTAATAATTTAACCATAAGCCATGAATGACATAAAAATAGCACATACACCATAAACATATCATAAAACTAATGATACAATAAGGAATATTTTTATCATAATAAATCAAAATCAGTTAAAAATAAAATAAAATTATAGATGTTGACATAGATGAAATCAATAAAACACTATTTCAGAGAAATAACTGTGCATATTTTGAAATAAATTAAAAGTCAAATAATTAATAAATAAAAAATTTATTTAGAACACATTCTTATATGATTTTATGGGAATATTTTAAGGTGTTATAATAGACTAAAATAATTTCACCTACCTTATAAGTAAAAAAATTATTCATTTCAAAATTTGTCGCAAATGTCCAAAAGTACCTTTTTTAGAAAATGAAAAAAATATTTTTTTAAAAACATGTTATAAAATTTAAAAAAATGGTATTATTAAATTTAATTCATAGTCAAGGGAATAGTAAAAATGTATTAAAATTCATTTTTAAGGAAAAATTTTGTGGATGATAAATAATTCCCAATAGATACTTACGTAAAAACCACCTCAAATTATTAACAGTATGTAAAATTAACACTCACCTTGTACTTTTTAGTAGTCGAGGGTAACCTAAAATCCTGTATAATATTTAAATAATTGTTATTAATTTATACAATAATCCAATACATAAAGTTGAAATCATAAATGATCCTTTAATATTACTTTGTTTATGATATATCAATAGTATCATTGATTCATGTGTTACCTTGTTCATTTTACTTTATTTGTTTTTTTACATAAGTAATGTTTTTTATGTATACAATTTTTTGATTCAATTCCATAATTTTGTTAAGTTCATAAACATTATATTTAATCATCATATAAACATTATATTTAATCATCATATAAACATTATTCTTGAATGGATACGATGGGGAACATATTCTCATCACGTCGTGGAGACAGTAAGTCGTACGTACGCACGAGCATTAATATCATTCTATTAATGGTGAAATAATAATTAATTGGAATGTGTATTATATATTAATAATTATTAATATGTTAGATTTATTATTTACATATATTATTTTCATTTTTCTTCCCATCATAATAAAGAAGCATAGAATAAGAAACTACACAATGACGTGGAGACGATAATCTTTATGTATGCATGTAAGGAGACTGTATCATTTATAAAATGGATAGAATAATGAATATGGGACTAAAATATTTATAATAACATTTATGTTTGTATAAGGTACTACATTCATTATTTTTTTATGTAACAACAATGAAATATGATGTGGAAGAAGAAAAGAACATTGAAATAAGTGATGAAATAATTACCTATTCTTTAGGTTCTTCCTTTTGATTGGAATAAAAGGCTCCTTAGGATGGATTTATGATCATTGTATAGCCTATAGGTTGAAGTGGTGGTTGTTGGGAGGATATTTGAGAATGGTATGCCTGAGCCAAATGACTATGGAAGTGTTAATTTAAGAGAATGGGACGTACCCTTTTATAAGAGAGGTAAGGGGCACTTCAGGAAGAGTTTGAAATATTAATTTATTATAAAATTATTTTCGGTTTATAATAGCTCCAAATGGATTTATTATTAGTCTAATGATGCTATGGGTCAAAAAACTCTAAAAATATATATATTATCAATGTTTATATCACATTATTAACATTACCTTTTAGATTTCACTCTTAGTTAATTAGTGTATCATTTACCATGTCTTATTTTTTTATATTACATTGTTAATAAACATACAATAAATTCCCATGAGAAACCAATGTTGGTAATTTTTGTCACATCTAACCTTATAAAATTCCATTGGAAGAATTATAGACTTTTCTGATTATTGTATCATTTAATAATTTTGTATGTTATTTATAAACACAATTATTTCAATTTTGACAGTATTTAGTTTTTGGTTATTCTGAAAGTCATAAGAACTTTATTATTTCGAAAAAAATACATTTAATAATCCCTAATTTGTCATATTATCCTAGAAAATTCATGTATGTATTCAAAAGTTCTAATTTAAATTTATTTTAATACATATAATATAAATTATTTTAATATTTCATTTAGAAGGTAATTATTGCATCGTTGTTGTGTATTAAATAAATTTAATTTTAAAATGTATAAAAATTATAAATATAATACAATTTTGTAAGAAATATTATTATATTTATAATAAATATTTAGAGTCAATTTTATATTATATATAACTCTATATTAAAAATGGTTAATTAATAAAATTTGAAATTAAAATTTGTAACATTTATTTAAATAAAATATAATAAAATTACTATTCATACCAAAATGTATCAAAAGAATATTTATTTTTCCCTTAGTTATATTTTGGTTGAAAAAAATTTTCCAATAGAATTACAACATGTGTTAGGTTATTATAACATTAATTTTACCTTAAATTTAAATAATTACATATAACCGTGGTAAATAAAACTCATAAGTTATTATTCAAGAAAATATATATTCATCTTATTAATCCACATTTTACATACTTATTTCATTCATGTATCTTGGATGTTTGAAATTCAATTCAAATAAGCGGTAAAATTACATTTTAATTTTATTTTCAAATGATTTTAAAAGGTGCATAAAAAGGGTTAAAATGTTCAATAAAATATTATATATATATAATATAATTATAAAATGTATCCAATGAATTACATTCAATTAATATATTTAATATGTCTCTATTTGAATTTAAAATAAATTTAAATTTGATATAATTATTTTAATAATGATGAACAAAAAATGATGTGTTTTTCACTATTCATAAAAATGGAACTATATAAAAAAATACACAATATTCACCAATAAGTAATTCTGATATTCCAATTCCAAAAATGAATTAAAATTTGAAAAATAAAATTTATAAATTTTAAAAAATTTGATATTTATATTCAAAACTACTTTTAAACTACTAGTTTTATAGGTTGTGGTGTGATACAACTAGATGATGTATACAACACAAGGTATTTTATTATTCAAAGAGAAATGTATCATGGATGCATGTGTTGTTTCAAAATACAACTAATATAACAGTTCCATAAACATAGAATAAATACTATTGGAGGAAGATGTAAATAGCATGAAGCCATAATCAAATAAAAATGCTCATAACAGTTCACTGAAAATATAAACTTACAGAGACATAAATAATAATTATCTCCTATAACTGGTATTCAGAAAACCAATACTCAAAATAATATTACCAGGGACTTATGGGTGGAATTTTACATGTCACTGATACTATAGTTTATATTAGTTTCTAAATTAGGTAGTCAAAAACCAGATATCTAAAACTATTTTCCTCTTGAATATTTTTGATTAACCAAGGGAATACGTAATTTTGGGTACCTCCTATCATAAGATTAATTCCAATTCATTTATCATTAGTGTTAAAATTACTTTCCAACCATTCCTTAATGAATCTTTTAAAAAATAAAACATGGATTTTCATATAAAAGGAAATACATAAATATAATATGTAATCAACCTATTTTATTAGTGAATAATCAATAATAATCAAAATATATTTCAACTATACAACAAATGGAATAATATTTTCCTTAATCATCTAGATAAATAGGGTTTATGGGAAACCAACACATAATATTCATGAAAATAATCAACTATATTGTAATAACAATGAAAAGAGTTCCAATATATTACACATTGTTTATAAAATGAAATTAACTCTAGGGAAAATGCAAATTATTTTAATTATATAATATGTTTTGTTATCACATTATAGTATAATGGGTATTTAAATAAGGAAACACACAATTTACAAGATCATAATCTATCGACAAAACGATGGTAGATGGAAATACAATAACATTACCCCAAAAGTGTGGAATACTAATGTAACACTCCAGGTAAATAAATAATATGACATTTGTATATTTATCCATATTTGTGAATAAAATATTAATATTACTTTAAATGGGATGATATGCTCTATGTCGTACCCAATACGTAACAACGAGTTTCTTGGGAATCTTACATTGCACTCTAATAATAAAAAAATATTATTTTAAATAGTAGTTAACGCCCATCCGTTTTAATTGCGGTAATGAATTGAACTAACTAAAAAATGATTATATATGTTTGTCAAATATTTTTACTTTTTATAATAAATGTTAGATAATTAAAAATGCGAATGAACCCAATTTTAAGCTTAAACATTCTAATATTTTTTTAAAGGTCAATTAACCGCCTTTTGATGGAGAAGCTATTTTAAATCCACTTTTTGACAATCTTATTTGTTATATTTGAAAAAATAAAACTCTTCTTTAGAATCAGGACCTCAATATTTACTTTGTGTAAATATTTGGTATTTTTCCGAAAAAAGATCCATTTTTAATGAATAGTGAAAAATGTTGTATTTTAATTCAAAACCTCTTTTTATTCTAATTTATTTATATGATTAGATTATCTTTTTAATCGGTTTTAAAGTGAAATTAGAATATATTTTTACCATTTAATCCAATAGTGGTCTTTGGAATAAATTTCACTTTGAAATTGGACTTAAACTAGTGTCAATCTTTTGATACATTTTGTTTCATTAAAACACGCTATTTGTTTTGACAGCGGGAATTAATTATTAAATTAATTAATGAAACCTATATGTTTTGAATTTTGTAAAATAGACATCATTTTTGATTTTGGAATATCAAATATAGCTTAGGGTGAATTTTTGGTAATTTTCTGAAAAACTTCAATTTTTGATGAAAAGTGAAACCACTAAGTGGTACTCATAAAAACTGATTTTCCGTTTAAATGAAAATTTTCCATCTTTGTGTTTTGAATTTCAAAAATCCGACATACATGGTTGTTATTAAGAAGTAAAATGTGGTTCAATGGGATTAAAATAATTTCTTGATGAATAGTAACTTATTAAGTTTTTAATCGCGGTTAGAGGTAATTAGTGTAGTTTAAGGTAAGAATAATGTTTTAATAAAATGAAATGACCCAGACACTTGTCCTACCCTCATTAGAAGAGTCATGGCCGACTAAGACAATCCATGTGTCAACATGGAGACCCCATGGAGCCACATTGGTTGGAAAATGCCATAAATACGTTTTTATTTAATGTTAAAGTAAAAATGACACAAACATGAGTTGTTTTACTAAAACAATTTTTACATGGGGTTATACAAGTTCAATTTTTGACTATAAATATTCACTGGAAAGATAAAAATATTTCCTACATCATAGTATTTTTTTTATAATTTTTATAAATTAAAAAATTAAATTATTTATGACATCATGATGATACAGCGATGACCTCATTTTTTAACGATTTAAATAAAATGGAAATATAATGTAAATTCTAAGACCTACACATGTCAAAAACCTATTGTATGGGTGGATTTCAAAACCTTATCACCTTATACTCGAATCACATCAATGAGGGACCATTAATATCCGAACCTCATTCTAAAATAATGTAACATTTCCTTACTTTCCAAGAGTGCCCCACCTCTCCTCTTATAAAAGGACCCAACCTCTACCTCCTTACCCACACATCAAAAGCCTTTGGCTCGTCCAAACCCTGAAAATTTTGTCTCTCCACATACCTCTCTAACTCCTTGAAGCCTCATTTGGGTCATAAGTCTTCTCATTGAAGCCTCTGATCTCAAACCAAAGGGAGTTTCCCGATTTTGAGGAAATGTCTTCACTTGAGTCCTTTTGTTTTATTTTGCTTATCCAACCCCATAAAAACTTTTTATTAATTTATTTTCTAATAACTCAAGTATATTTAATTTACTAGTATTTTTTTATAAGAATTATTAGAGCTACACTTACACACACCTTCATCTAATGGTTAAAGAACATACTGTTTCTGTGGTTGGCGATTTTCTGCCTCACGAAACGATGATTGTTCAATATTATTTTAACACCTTTAAAGGTGGACATTATGATGTAACTGTATTTTATATATGATATATATGGTATTTATGTTTACTATATGATTCTTTATTTTATATTTGAAACATACCTTTATTCTTTTCATGTTGTGTAAATGCGATAATTTCATATGAGGAAGTGTGGACTACCGCCCCCTCAAGTGATGTGACTCGTACATGCAATACATGGAATGTATAAATAATGAAATTAATGAACATATGTGACCTATATAACATATATATTATACTGTAATTATAATATATACATATATATATCATTTATTTTTAATTCCATTAATATGACAAAGAAAAAAATGAAAGTAGCATTCATGCGTACGTACGGCCTACCGTCTTCATGAACGGTGCTTTTCGTTTTTTATCTCCAAATGATATGTAATGGTATAAAATGAATATGTAATTGATATATATGATATTTTAATCATTAATACTACTCTTTAAATTATTTACTTATTACAACATGGGAAATCATTTTTCAAACAAGTTCATTTTTGACTCATGTACCAAACATCGGCAAAAACGTCTGATATGAACTAACATTATTAAAAAATTATTATAACATTATAATATGTGATATGAACTGAATAATAATCTCTAAATGAGGTCATTATGAAATTATAAATTGACCAAAGTTTATTATTCAGGAATATGAAGAAACGAACAAGACAAGTCGGACTTGAGGTAAGGGATCCTACTCCTCTCTTTCTATTTAAGTACACTCTTTTATGTCGTTCCTTTTAAAGCACATCTTTCTTGTTATTGGGATGTTATTTTATATAACTCTTACTGTAATTTTTATTTTTCATATGATTAGAGACCCTATTCTCTCTCATCAATCCATTTTGGAAGTTTTAAGTGGTACCGTTAGGCTGCCGAGTTTTCGTAAGGGATTTTTCATCTCACTTTTATTCCCGTGAGATTTATGCTACATTTGCCACAATTTCATTTGAGTGGTGTATGTACCGCCATTTATTTTACTCATTGTGTAATATAATTTCATTTATTAGTATTTACATCAATGTTGCATTGTCTTTCTTTCACGGGGTCCATGTCTTGAAAGATACCCATATCGGTAAGAGAACCTTTCACCCTCCTCTTTTTAAAAGAATTATTTTGTTATGTCTTTTCATTCACATAATATTATGTTGGGATATGTTCTACTATAACCTTATTGATTTAAATTTATGTCCATGTGATGATATACCCTTTTTATCTCTCATCAACTCATTTTCTGAATTTTGTAGTGATGCCGTTAGGCTGGAAATTTTTTGCAAGGGAACGTCTTAACCCAAATTTGATTCTTTGGGATAAACTTGTACTCTTTGAATATGTCGTTCTATGAATATTTGTGAACAACTTCTGATTGTTTTACACTTAATATCCACTTATATTTCGTGTATTAATTTGTCACACATAATTATGTTATTGATTTATCCTTAATCCAAGGATACCGTCTTTGTATGGGACTTCGTCTCAGTCTCCATTCATTGAGACATATTTTGTTTTATACAAAACATTCTTTTATACGATGTATAAACTCCTTTGACTTTTACGTTTATTCAAAAGGAATATTTTTTATACAAAGTGTTTACTAAATGACAAAAGAGAATGTTTTTGTCAAACTTATGGGGTGACAATGACTTCTCCGCCCCCGTGACCATTATTTGCGTTTCATCTTCCTCTACAAGACATACCTTTTTTTAAAAGAAAAATAAATACAATGTTTTACTTTTATTTTATTTTGGTATTGAAAATGGTTTTCATAATGTTTTTATATCAATGTGTTGTATTGATATATTGTGATTGAAAATTGGAAATGTTATGTTTCCTTTATGCATGTTTTATGTGATACGATTATGTTATGGTAAATAGAAATTATTATGAAGACGGGTGGTTCCGTGATAAACTAAGGGAAGGTGAGCCTGATATAGCTCTCCAATGCATTGGGTAACACGATGGAGTGAAACATTAAGGGTTCTCCGAAGAGATTTAGGGAATATACTGTGGGGGGTATTCCAAACGTAACCAAGAGGGTTACTCCCTACGTAATAATGTTATGAATGCCTCAAGTTACCTTTATGTCTTATGATTTCTATTATTTATTCATGATTTGATATGCCTATGTTTTATGGGTAAAGTATAATTTCATTCTTATGTATATATGAACTCATTTTTCCCTTCAATATTTTTATATCCCTTACTGAGATTTTTATGCTCATCCCATGTTTTTGAAATGTTTTTCAGAGGTCAAGGGAAAGGTACATGATATGATGATAGTGTCAAGGAAGTGTCAAGAAATAATCCATGTTTTATTTTAAATATGTTTCTGTTGATGGAAAAAAATGAATATTATCCTTATGTAACCACTTTTTTTAAATGTGGAATGTAAGGCATGTTTTATGATCTAATTCTCTAAAACTCTAAACCTGAATAGATCCTCAATGTGTAGTCTTGTATTAAATCAAGATTATGTAAGGTTTAAGGTTGGGGCCTTATAGTTGGTATCAGAGGTCTGTTTAGACAACATTTGGGATTTGGAGTTTTTGTTAGACACATGATTAGTCCCTATATCTATTATTTCAGTTAAATCCTTATTTTATAACTTTTTATCAGGTCAAGTAAAGTCGGTTACGAATGGAAGGAGAAGGATCTCAAACGACATTCCTATCTCTTCCTAATGACATGCTTGCAATAATTATTGCAAAGTCATGTTCGAATGATTGTGAAACCTTTTCTAGCATACAACTCACTTGCAAGCAGATGTTTGAGATATCAAACACCTCCACTATACCTCATTATCATCGTGGATCATGGGTTGTTTTTAGACAAATACTATTTTCACAATATTCTAATATTTTCAAGAAAGGTTAATATTATAAAGGTATTTTCAAATATTTTACCTTATCACAAAAATTTGAAGCATATTATGATTTTAAAAACGGTGCTGAGGAAGGAGACCCTTGCACAACCTATTTATATTTGCTTTTAAAGTATATTCTCTCAGCACATACTTATGTTATTTTAAAAGGAACAATAATAGAATGTTTCAGCTAAAATTTTTTCTGACTATTTTATAGAAATCATGTTTTATCAGATGTTTTAGAGTTATATGTCATACATGATTATTTTCCAAAACTGTTTTTCTGTGAACACGCATATGATCCATGTTGTACAAGGTGTATTTGGATGGATGAAGCAAATGATTTTAAAGGATCTTTAAATAATTGTTGTAATTCATGGATATTCTACCTAAGTGAGCACGATGACGATTAATCAGAGTGGATGCCATGATCAATGTATGATGTTATTTATTTGGGGAATCGTTTTATTTTATCTTATGGTGGTGAAATAAGACTTCAAGAATTAAGATGTTGAGATCCTAATGAATTTGGATGAAATTGACATGAATAATGAAGCTATTGAGGTTAAAACATGTTAGGGTTATTTTTGGAGTTTTATAAAAATGACAACACGCAGACAGTGTGACAACCCGTCGCGTCGGACAAAGCTGCGGGAATCGAACCCACAACCAAAGTGCGACTGGTATTTTTCGCCTACCACTGGACTACATGAAGTCCCTGTTTAGTTTTACTGATTCTTTTTAGTTAGATGATTTTATGAATTAAGAGTAAGTTTATTTTGGGTTATCTATGGAAACTTATTAACCTATCATGGAGGATATGTGATTAGGTTAATTACTTTTCAATACGAGACATTAGGAGAAAATGATGTTGTTTGGAGATAAATGTTACAATTTAACTTGGAATACTAGGTGAATAAATCCTTCAAATTGTTGGGTTTCAATCTTAGTTTGGTTTACATTGATTAATTTTATGGACAAATTGTGTATCAGATGGTCCTCAATTGAACTTTGGGTTTTATTAGACAAAATTTTGGAGATTAAGAATTGATTTTCCTTTTATAAAGGGTTATCCTTTTCTGGATTATATGATCTTGTACTAACCTTTTTTTTTTGGTTTTGGTTAAAGTCTAAAGACATGGGAAGTATATAGTTCTCTTTTGTGGATTAGGTGATTCTCTAGAAGTTGATTATAGTACTATTAATGTGAATAAGTCTTCCTAAATACTCGTCTTTTGGAGAAAATATGAGTTTGTGTAAGGAATATCTTAAAATATGAAAGTCAAAATGATAAGTGATTATGTTTCCATGTGAATAAATTCCTCAATAAAAAATTAATTAAAACAAAAATGTTGTCTATTAACTTTTCCTACTGGGGAATCAAATACTATTTAACCCATCACAAGTTTGTAATTTTCTTGTGGTTAACTTTCTCCTAAACATGTTTCCTATCACTCTCCATCAGATCATGACCCTATGTTTTCTCCTCCATGTCCATGTTTTCCTACATGGAATCCTAGTATGGGTTAACTCGGGTGACCTCTGTACATATCTTCCTTTATTTTAAAGTGATTGTTTTACCGACTCTTGTTCCGATGTGGGACTTTCAAGGATGTTTCCAAGCTCAATTTTAAAATTGCGAGGACGCAATTCCCAAAATGGGGGAAGGATGTAACACCCTAAGTAAATAAAAAATATTAAATTTTGATATTTATCCATATTTGTGAATAAAATCTTAATATTACTTTAAAGGGGATACTATGCTCGATGGCGTACCCAATACGGAACAACAAGTTTCTTGGGAAGCTTACATTGCACTCTAATAATAAAATAATATTATTTTAAATCGTAGTTAACGCCTAGCCATTATAATGGTAGGAATTAATTGAACTAACTAAAAAATGATTATATATGTTTTTAATCTATTTTTACTTTTTATAATAAATTTTAGAGAATTAAAAATGCGAATGAATCCAATTTTAAGTGTAAACATTCTAATATTCTTTAAAAGGTCGATTAACATCCTTTTGATGGAGAACCTCTTTTAAATCCACTTTTGACAATATTATGTGTTATATTTGACAAAATAAAACTATTCTTTATAATCGGGTCATCAAAATTTACTTTGTGTAAGTTTTTGGTATTTTTCCGAAAAAATTTCAATTTTTAATGAACAGTGAAAAATGTTGTATTTTAATTCAAAACATCTTTTTATTATAATTTATATATTTGATTAGATTATCTTTTGAATTGGTTTTAAAGTGAAATTAGAATATATTTTTACAATTTAATCCAATAGTGTTCGTTGGAATTAATTTCACTTTGAAATCGAACTTAAACTAGTGTCAATCTTTTGATAAATTTTGTTTCATAAAAACACGCTATTTGTTTTGACAGCAGGAATTAATTATTAAATTAATTAATTCAACCTATATGTTTTTAATTTTTTAAAATGGACATCATTTCTGAATTCGGAATATCAAATATATCTTAGGGTGAATTTTTGTTAATTTTCTGAAAACATCAATTTTTGATGAATACTGAAACCACTAAGTGGTACTTATAAAAACTGATTTTCCATTTAATTAAAATTTTTCCATCTTTGTGTTTTGAATTTCAAAAATCTGACATACATGGTTGTCATTAAGAAGTAAAATGTGGTTCAATGGGATTAAAATAATTTTTTGGTGAATAGAAACTTATTAAGTTTTTAATCGCGATTAGAGGTAATTAGTGTAGTTTAAGGTAAGAATAATGTTTTAATAAAATGAAATTACCTAGACACTTGTCCTACCCTCATTGGATGAGTCATGGAAGACCAAGAAAATCCATGGGTAAACTTGGGGACCCCATGGAGCCACTTTGGTTGGAAAATGACATAAATACCTTTTTATTTAATGTTAAAGTAAAAATGACACAAACATGAGTTATTTTACTAAACCAATTTTTAAGTGGGGTTATACAAGTCTGATTTTTGACTATAAATATTAATTAAAAAGATAAAAATATTTCCTACATCATAGTATTTTTTTATAATTTTTATACATTAACTAAATTAAATTATTTATGACATCAGGATGATGCAGCGATGACCTCATTTTTTAATGATTTAAATAAAATGGAATGATAATGTAATATCTATGACCTACACATGTCCAAAACCTATTAGTTGGGTGTATTTAAAACCCTTATCACCTTATCCTCGAAAAACATCAATATGGGACCATTAATATCCGAAACTCATTCTAAAATAATGTAACATTTCCTTACTTTCCAAGAGTGCCCCTCCTCTCCTCTTATAAAAGGCCCCCACCTCTACCTCCATAACCACACTTACAAAACCTTTGTCTCGGCCAACCCCTGCCCATTTTGTCTATCCACATCCCTCTCAAACTTCTTGAAACCTCTCATGGGTTAGAAGTCTTCCCAAGGAAGCCTTTGAGCTCAAACCAAAGAGAGTTACCTGATTTTAAGGTAATGTCTTCACTTGAGTCCTTTTGTTTTATTTTGCTTCTCCAACCCCCTAATCTCTTTTTATTCATTTATTTTCTTACAACTCCAGTATCTTAAATATACTAGGAAGTTTTTATAATATTTATTAGAGATACAATTACACACACCTTCATATAATGGTTAATGAACATACTGTTTCTGTGGTTGGCGATTTTCTGCCTCACGAAACGATGATTGTTCAATATTCTTTTAACACATTTAAAGGTGGTCATTAGGATGTCACTGTACTTTATATATGATATATATGGTATTTATGTTTACTATATGCTTCTTTATTTTATATTTAAAACATACCTTTATTCTTTTCATGTTTTGTAAATGCGATAATTTCGTATGAGGAAGTGTGGACTACCGCCCCCTCAAGTGATGTGACTCGTACATGCAATACATGGAATGTATAAAGAATGAAATTAATGAAAATATGTGACCTATATAACATATTTATTACACTGGAATTATAATATATATATATATATATATAATTTATTTCTAATTCCATTAATATGACAAAGAAAAAAAATGAAAGTAGCGTTCATGCGTACGTACGGCCTACCGTCTCCATGA
Organism: Viscum album; assembly: GCA_963277665.1. NCBI lineage: Eukaryota > Viridiplantae > Streptophyta > Magnoliopsida > Santalales > Viscaceae > Viscum > Viscum album. The sequence continues at coordinate 141,104,624 of OY728133.1, read as the reverse complement.
ACAGTGCTTTTTGTTTTTTATCTCCAAATGATATGGAATGGTATAAAATGAATATGTACTGGATATATATGATATTTTAATCATTATTACTATTATAGAAATTATTTACTTATAACTACATGGGAAATCATTTTTCAAAAAAGGTCATTTTTGACTCATGTACCAAACATCGACAAAAACATCTGATATGAACTAACATTATTAAACAATTATTATAAAATTATATTAAGTGATATGAACTGAATAATAATCTCTAATTTATGCCCTTAGGAAATTATAAATTGAACAATGTTTATTATTCTGGAATATAATGAAACGAACAAGACAAGTCGGACTTGAGGTAAGAGATCCTACTCCTCTCTTTCTTTTTAGGTACACTCTTTTATGTCAATCCTTTTAAAGCTCTTCTTTCTTGTTATTGGGATGTTATTTTATATTACTCTTACTGTAATTATTAATGTTCATATGATGAGAGACCCTATTCTCTCTCATCAATCCATTTTGGAAGTTTTATGTGGCGAAGTTAGGCTGTCGGGTTTTCGTAAGGGATTTTTCATCTCACTTTTATCCCCGTGAGATTTATGCTACATTTGCCACAATTTCCTTTGAGTGGTGTATGTAATTCCCATTATTTTACTCATTGTGTAATATAATTTCATTTATGAGTATTTACATCAATGTTGTATTGTCCTTCTTTCACGGGGTGCATGTCTTGAAAGATACCCATGTCGGTAAGGGAACCTTTCACCCTCCTCTTTTTAAAAGACTACATTTGTTATGTATTTTAATTCACATACTATTATGTTGGGATATGTTGTTCTATATCCTTATTTATTTAAATTTTATGTCCATGTGATGATATACCCTTTTTATCTCTCATCAACTCATTTTCAGAATTTTGTAGTGACGTCGTTAGGTTGTCAAATTTTTGCAAGGGAAATTCTTAAACCAAATTTGATTCTTTGGGATAAACTTCTTCTCCTTGAATATGTCGTTCTATGAATATGTGTAAATAACTTCTAATTTTTTTACACTTAATATCCACTTATATTGCGTGTATTCATTTGTCACACATAATTATGAAATTGATTTATCCTTAATCCAATGATACCATCTTTGTATGGGACTTCGTCTCAATCTCCATTCATTGAGCCATATTTTGTTTTATACACAACTTTCATTTATACGGTGTATAAACCCATTTGAATTTTACATTTATTCAAAAGGAATATTTTTTATACGAAGCGTTTACTAAACGAAAAAAGGGAATTTTTTTTGTCATACGTATGCAGCGACAATGACTTCTCCGCCGCCATGACCATTATTTGAGATTCGGCTTCCTCTACAAGCCATACCTTTTTTTAAAAGAAAAATAAATACCATGTTTTACTTTTCTTTTATTTTAGTATGGAAAATGGTTTTCATAATGTTTTTAAATCAATGTGTTGTATTGATATCTTGTGATTGAAAAGTGGAAATGTTATGTTTCCTTTATGCATGTTTTATGTGATACGATTATGTTAAGGTTCTTGGGAATTATTATGAAGACGAGGCGTTCCGTGATAAACTAATGGTGGGTGAGCCCGATATAGCTCTCTAATGCATTGGGAAACGCAAAGGAGTGAAACATTAAGATTTCTTCAAAGAGATTTAGGTAATATACTATGGTGGGTATTCCAAACGTAACGAAGAGGGTTACTCCCTATGTAAGAATGTTATGAATACCTCAAGTTACCTTTATGTCTTCTGATTTCTATGATTTATTCATGATTTTATATGCCTATGTTTTATGGGTAAAGTATGATTTCATTCTTATGTATATATGAACTCATGTTTCCTTTCCATATTTTTATATCCTTTACTGAGCTTTTTATGCTCATCCCAAGTTTTTGAAATGTTTTTCACAGGTCAAGGGAAAGGTACATGATATGATTATAGTGTCAAGGAAGTGTCAATAAAGAATCCATGTTTTATTTTAAATATTTTTCCATTGATGGGGAAAAAATTAATATTATCCTTATGTGACAACTTTTTTTAAATGTGGAATGTAATGAATGTTTTATGATCTATTTCTCTAAAACTCTAAACCTTAAAATATCCTCAATGTGTAATCTTGTATTAACTCAAGATTAAGTAAGGTTTAATGCTGGGGCCTTATAACTAATCAAATATTTTATGTTATTGGAGTGTATATCAATAAGAATCAATTAGAAAATTAAATGCAGTAAAATAAAATTTTATAATGATTCAATTATAATTGATATAAGATCAAATAATAAACATAACTCGTTTAAATAATATTTTGATATAAAATTATCACTCTTGTTTGAAACAGTAGAATAAATTTCTTCATAAATTTGGGATCCTAGTTTAGAAACATTTTCCAATTAAATATAAAAAATATAAAAAAAATATACACATGTGAAGAGAATACACATTACAATTCGTCCCAAATCAGAAAATTTTTTACTGTCTCAATGAATCGAATCATGGCCTTGAAAATATTAAATGATTGAGTATCACTTTAATTAGAACCCCATATAGGGTTCAAATATAATTAAAATTATAATACATTAATTAAAATTTATTTTATGATATCATAACTCAAATGGAATTTATATATACCATTGAATTTAAATTGAGTTCATAATACCAAAAAAAAACTCTTAAATTAAATATTTCTACTCAAAAATCATCACTTCATTTACGAAATTACATGAACATATATTAAACCCTTTATCCACTACATTTTTATACTATTCACATTATTAAAAAAATATCCTTATCAATATTAATAAATACATATTATATATATAAATATAATATATTAATTCAGTCAAAGTTAAATGTTGTGTGTTTATAGATTGGATATTTTTTCTTCATTCATAAATGTGGGTTTTATGGTCAGTATTAATTTATAGAAAACTATTACAACAACATTAATGATATAGTTGTTCTATATATGTTTTTAGGATATATGAAATTCATCAAATGGATTTTTTAGACTTTGTCCATGATAATGACATTGATAATAACCATGTTTCACTGATTCATGATGATCCATGTTTATTCTATTAATTATTGATATAAATATTGACATAACATCTCATGATAAATAAAAAACAATTATTTAACCATTTATAACACTTTTTCCTAATTTTGTTCCCTCTAGTAAATCATGATATAAATGACTTGTATTTTTCTATTTTGTTGTCAAATATTAACAAACCTGAGTATACCAAAATTTAATTATTGTATACAATATTTTTTTATTAAAATATAATTATATCAAATTATTAATAATTTTTTTAGTTTAAAAAATATTATTTTTAGGAAATATAATATTTTATTATTTTTATGAAATCATTGACAAATTGCAATAAATTATTATACTCTATAAATTCTTATTATAAATAGTTATATTAATGTTGATAATTTTTTTATCATATCATTAATATTTATTCAAATTTATTATTAATTATTGTAAATTAAATAATAAATATATATTATAACCATTAATTATATCATTATATACATCCTTGTAAGGTGGTGGGGGAATGTGAGTCATATTACCACATGGAGGGGGTAGTTTACAAAATGCAAGAATGATGATTTTTTTCCTTAATTGATATGTTTTATTAATAAAAAATGATTATAAAATTAATGTTGTATCATTATAGAATAATAATTATACAAATTTCATTAAATAAAATTGTATATAATAAATTTTACGACATAATATTTTTTATTAAATGATAAAATAAAATATTATACTGACTTTGGGGACTTGGTTTTTCATTAGATGTCTCATTGTATATGACGTAATATTGATAAATAATAATAAAACAATTGTTTTTAATTTTAAATAATGTTATATTAAGACATATATGTCATTTATTTAACTAAAAATTAAATTTATATTTTAGTATTCATATGGAGTAAGATTTAACATTTTAAAAGAGAATAAAAGTGCATATTTGAAAAAAAAACATATCATTTTCTATAATATGAGTTAATATCAATATAAAAAAACTACAAAAAGGATTAAAGAGTACGAAGTGTTCTTCTGAGTCAAATATCACCTCATGTACTCATTTTGTTGAAAATTATTATTATTTTAAGTAATTTATATTTACATTTCACATTTTACTCAACTCAATTACTAACTCTGTAATAAAATTTCTCAAATATATAAATAAATTATTAAAAAAATATTTATTATTTCAACATATACAAAATTATTTATATTTTATTTATTATTTTAAGATAAATGTAAGAAAAATTATAGACATCTAAAATGTAAATCATTAAATCAACAAATTTAATCCAGTGAAAAAATATTCCAGGAAAAATATGTTTTTGTGCATTGAATATATATATGAGTTAAGATTATCATAGTTATTTATTTAAATTAATTAAATTTATTTACTATGGAAAAATTGGTGGAATTATGATTTCAAGGAATTCATAAATGAAATATATGTTGAAAATTAATTAAATTAATGAAAAAATAAAGATACACTATTTTTAAGATTTCATTTAAAATAATTTATGAAAGTATTGAATACATTATTTATAATTTCAATTAATATTTATAAAATGAATTTTGATATTAATAAAATTAATAATGTAATAATTCAAAGGGTTTATTAAATTATAGACCAGTTTATTACTTTGATGAATCTATAAAATATACAAAATTCATGAAAATAATATTTTTGGAACATATTCATGCTTATTAGGAATGTTTTAAAATTAATATTATTACAATTTTTTATTTATAAATAAAAATATAATGTAATTTTTTTAAAATTTCTGTTAAAAAATTTATGAATTTCTATCAGAAATCAAATCGGATCTCCATGAAACTGGCACCCGACCTATCCAAAAGCGAGGCCCGAAGGGTGTTCCTGATCCCCATGGGGTGGCACAAATTCCCGAGTATCAAAATAAAACATCGGAATGATTTTACCGAATAAGAATATATAAATAAATCAAAAAAATATAAAATATACCAAGGTTGAAAACCACAACTAAATGTTCCATTAACCAAAAATCAATATTTGAGTTTCATATTTAAACTAAAAACCAAAAAATATCTACCACATTGTAGGGTGAATGAAAACCAACTCAAAAACATCTACCTGGCGAGAGGACAACACCCACATGAAATGTCGACAACACCACACCCAATAGTCCGTTAATAACCTAAACCACATCTTCCAAATGCCTTACCTTTATCTTCGACTGACATGAACAAATATACCTATACCCAAAGGTATATGTAGGGAGTGAGAAATCTCGCTGTTTAATGTCACCAAGAAAATATTCCACCAAAAATCATTAAATGAAAAATACATTTGCAATGATAAATAAAGGAAATTAAGAAATGCATGAAAAAATATAATAAAAGAAGTTCTCATGAATCAATTATAATGAAATGCTGTTTAAAAAAAACAGTTTCTTGTGTAGTAACTCAAGTGACATATCATGTGTTATTGGTGTGTGAAAAATAACTAAGATCACAAAATTCTGGGAGAGTTCCAATGGTTAAAAGTAAAATTATGGTCCCCAGAATATCATGTCTCAGTGAAATGTTTCTTAAAACATGACCGCCAGAACTTATGTTTTTTAAACCACGACCCTTAGATAAAATGGATTTTAAAAAAGGCCTTCAGTCATTCATATGTATTGTTATTGTATCAATCGTCAAACTGGCCACTGAAATCTAGACAAGCAACCTCTGAATCATTATCGCACAATTCCTAGTCCCCCAGTAATAATTCCCTAGGATTATCTCATAGTGATAATTTAAATTTAATGGTCACACAAAATGTCACACAAACACATAATGTCCAAACAAGGTTCTTACACACAAGAACACGCTATTTGAAAACCGATACCTTCTTTTAGAACCACACACACACCGAAAACCTTTTGGAACATACAATGATCCACATGCACATTAAATTAATTAAGATGCATAGTTTATGAAGTGTCTATTAATAATTAATAAAACCACTAATAAGAATTATTATATAGTTCCAAAACATGTTGCACACTTTTTAAAGGAAAAAAGTTCACTCAAATCCATTTTCAAGGAAACAAAATTCTTACACAATTCCAAAACATAAACAGCATGACCCGCACTTCGTAACACAAACATTGCATAGTTTACAAAGAATTGTTAACTAGTTCAAAATGGGATATCAATATAAATATGGACTAACAACACATATACACAAAAAAAATTAAATTCAAAATAAAACATAATCAAAGAAAATTCTCAGAGAAATATTTGTGTGCGGAATCACCTACATTTTTGTAGAAAGATTCGCGGAGCAATTTGAAACTACCCCCCCCCCCTCCCCACATGCCAAACACACTGAAAGAAGGCCAAAGTTCCACCCTTAAACAAGGTATCACACAATTAAATCAAAATAAAAAAATTTCTAAACCCTAACGGAAACACCACCAATACGAAAGGAAGATCAATCGAGGTACTCCGCACCTATGATGAGGAGTAAGAGTGGCTGGCTGGATAATTAATGGCACTAGAAAGATAATGGGGGAGGTCTCCGGTCATTCGGTCGGACAAAGGGAGTTGGACATAGGTCTTCGGCCATACCAAGAGTTGGTTCACAACTGTTGGAAAGGAGATTGGATGGAACCACTAGAAGAAGGCACAACCAATATAGGGTCACATTCTAGAGGTTGTGTGGGTCATGGCATCAAAACGAGGTAGGTATGGAGAGTGCATTGAAGGATGACGTGGGTTCATGCCTGGGTGCGAGGTATCAAGGAGGGTTGGGATGGTGGATAGCTACACTTTACAGGGAAGATGCGTTGTCACAGGAGGTATAAAGGAATGACAACTATGATGAAGTAGGAATTTCGGTATGTCAAAGGGTGAATAGAAGATGTTTTGTTGGGTTTTAGGGAGGTGAATGTGCACGACAAAGAGAGAGTCTGGGGAAAAGGTTATGAAAATTGAAAAAGTGTGAAAAAAAAAGAAAATAAAAGTAAATAATTATTTGAAGAAATTCATAAAAAATATTAAACTATCATAAAAAACGTTTAAAATAATCTAAAATAATAATATAATATAATAGCATTATTAATAATAATTTTTAATAATGTTAGATTTTTAATGTCAAAAAAATTAAAATATTAATTAGAATAGTGTTAATAATAATAATTACAATGATAATAATAATAATAATTAAAACAATATATTTTTAGATCAGTTAACCATCCTTGGACACGGTGGGAAGCATGTTAAACTGGAGAAGCCACACATCTTCGCTCGTGACTAGCCCACACATCGGACATTGTCAAGTCGATGCTCAAATGTCAGCTCAAAAGCGCAAAATCATGTTAGGATCGACTAGCATTTCAACAAAAAAATAATTAAATGGGTTGATAATGTTATGAGATAAAAATAAAATCTAAAATCTTACCTCATTTCGACGTCCGAATGTGGAAATTCTCCCCACCATGGAAGCATTGCACCCTTAGAATGTCAATTTGAAGCCTGATCAGATAATAGAAATGTGTAATCCTTCTCTACCCATGAAATCCACTCCCATGTCGAAGGATAATCATTTTTTTGATTCCAATGAATAAGAACCATGGTATTTGACATTCCACAATGCACATTCTCTTGAGAATCCACTATCAGAACTGGATGCTCAAAAAAATGATATGTTGGGATATATCATCAAATCCTCCTAATTCAACACATGTGATGGATTGAGAATATAATTTTTCTATTGTGAGAGATGGAATACGTTATTAATCAATGTCAAATGATAAGGAAAGGATAACATGTATGCCACCTTTCCAATCTACTCAATAATAAGAAATTCCCAACATAACTCGACGTCAAATTCTCCTACTATCCCAAGTGGTTGTTACCCAAGTGAGGGTCCACCATTAAAAACACGTGGTCACCCACTAAAATCAAAAGATCCATTTTCCTCTGATCATAATTATATTTGTAGAGGAATTGAGCTTTAAATAATTTATCTATGACTAACAAGAGTTTCTTGGATGTCTCCTCCATAATGCTCGACATTAACGTGAAGTCTTGCCTGCCTCAGTACGACACAATGGAGACCGACATAAAAGAACATGGAGGTCCTCAAAGGGTTCCATTATTATAAAGGGTTTGAAAAATGTTATTATAAGAGAACTGAACCAATATCAATTGACTATCCCATGAAACTTCAAAATCCAACACAGATGAGCGAATCATTTCCTCCAAAATTTAATTTTCCCACTATATATGGTCATCCTTACGAGGATGGTGTGTCATGATCAACATAATATGCGACTCCAATGCCATTTGGAGGCCTTAACAAAACCGATAGGTAAAGCGGGGTACACTGTCAAAAATAATTACCGACGACAGACCATTAAGATTGACCACCTCTGGAACATCCAAACAGCTAAGCTCTTCCCCCTTCCTTGTATATTTTATTGGTATAAAGTCAGATGGTGTGGTCAAACAATCAATCACTAACAAAATTTCATTCCTTCCATCAGTTGTATGAGGAAAGGCAACATTTAATTCTCGAGAGACCTCGTCCCTCTCCCATGTAGGAATGGATAATGGATGATGTAGGCCAGATGGTCTCTGATGCTATTCATTCACCTACTAAATAGGATAGAATATCGATACAACATCGTCTATGTACCATCTCATACATGTCTACCAGTAATGGTGATGAACATCATAATACGTCATAGATGAACCAGGATAGATGGCCTGCTGAGATTGGAGACTATATTACATCACCATCTTCCATAGGGATAATGACAGCACTTCACAAACCCTGAATAAATTTACCCCCTAGGAGAGAAAGACCACATTGAAGAAGTCTCTCAGAAATGAAGAAACTTCCTAGATAGCTGATATAGATCATCACTAGGCTTCTCTATCTGAATCTATTATAGAATGGCATGATTCAATTGATTACTATCCATGAATGCACCTCTGTTAGAACCATTGGTCTCAAATTTCATCTATGCGAAAAACCCCATGAAATTCCACTCATCGCTAGATTACCACAATGCTTGTACTTGTGATTTCTTGCTCATAGCATCATCCATGAAATTTCCCTTGCCCAGGGTACAAACAATTCCAATGCAAAGTCCCTACTAAAACTCAATCTAATGGAACTGCCTCAGATTGAGATCCTTCTAAGAGAAATGTAGGATATGTTATTATGGTCATAATAGACCACAAATTATTCCCTAAATAGGTAGTGATGCCACAATTTTAGGGTTTTCATCCCCACTATCAACTCCATGTCATGAGTAGGGTAATTATTCTCATGCAGCTAGATCTAGAGAGAACCCATACCCACCACATGATTATACTCCATGAGTACATACCCAAGGCTCATCCCTAATGTATCACAACAAACTATATAGCCCTTCCTGAACTCTAGTAATATCTACATAGTTTTAGTTTTCAACCCCCTCTTCAACTCCTCAAACGATTTTGGGCATTGTGAGCTCCATTAAAACTTCATCCCTTTTCAAATGAGTACGGTCATGTTAGATGAAATCTGAGATAAATTCGAAAAAAACACATGTAATAACAAAACATTACAAGACAACTTCTAATCTCAAACACATTCATCACTAGTTCCCAGGAAATTAGTGCACTTATCTTCTCATGTACCACTGGAACCCCTTGTTCTGAGAAGAAATTCTAAAAAGCATCTATTACATAATCCAGAATTCGCACTTCGAAATGTTAGAATACACTTGGTGATCCCTCAAGGTTCCCTAAATGATCCACATGTGATTCTTGTGTTCCTCTTATGATATATAATAAACCACGATGTTGTCCACAAACTCCATGAAAATGGAATGTGAAATTGGTGTAAACCCATATTCATGAGTTCCATAAAAAATATGAAGCATTTTTTCAATCAGAATGGCAGGACCAGAATCATGAAGTAACAATACCTACTCTAGAAAGACGTCTCAGGAATATCTTATTCTCTAACCCTAAGTTGGTCTTATCATGATCGCATTTCAATTGAGGAGAACAACATACCCCATTCATCTGATTAAACAAATAATCAATACAGGGAAAAGGGTATTTATTAATGATTGGTACCTTGTTCAATATTTTGTAATCAATGCACAACCGGAGGGTTCCATCGAACTTCTGCGCAAATAAAACATGGGCATCCCAAGGAGAGATTCTCAGGAGAATGAATACGTTAGATTACAAATCGTCCAACTGTATCTTTAATTCCCTGAAATCATTGGGGGATATGTTATATGATAGAAGAGATGTAGGCTATTTTCATATAGAAAAATAAATCATGAACTCCATTTCCCTCTACACGGGTAAGACTGGAAAACCATAAAGGAATACCTCTAAAAACTCATCCACAAAAATAGGTAATCCACTTTGTGTAGTTCCACTATCATCCTCCATTGTGAGAAAAAATAATAGATATGAAATATTCCCCATCTCAGGATGTTAAGGACATACATGACTTGATCGAAGATCCTAGTCCCCATTAAATACCAAGGGAATACCATCAGATTCCATAAAACTAAATCATCATTAATACCAGTCAATATAACCTTGTTAGTACATCATCCAGTCCATTCTGAGGATCACATCAGACAAGTCCATAGCTAGGACGAAGAAATCCCACTCCATCTAAACTTTTGAAAAAATGAGTGTGCACAATATAATCATAAGTCTTTGCTCCCTCTATTCCCCAATCATTTTACCAAATCCATGGAAAAAATTGAACAATTTAGTTGGTAGGTTTAGTAGGTTCACAACAAAGGAAAATAAAAAGGGAAACTAAATCACCGATATCAAATAAAACTGTAGCAATAAATGATTTATAAAAAATTGTAACTTGAGAAGTCGAAGGACCGACATTGGATATCACTGGTACCTGATACAAATAATGTAGATGCTGAGTCCCTGCCTTAGAACAACTGCTCTACAGAGGCTCTTCTCTAATCTGGAATATCCACTAAGACGATATGGTCCTCCCACCATGACCACCAAACTAAGTTGTCATCATCCTGGTGGACTCCGACTGAACTGGTACTCCTTTGAAAGCCACTGATCTAGTACCACCTGAGTCATGGTGTACAGTTCAAAAATATCCATTTAGATGTCCCACAACACCACACCCATGGAAAAGACCAAGAGGGTATTGAAATTTTGGTCTGATGATCCCTACCCTTCCGCACTGATGGAAGACAACAAATGTAGTATTAGAAGCAACATATGAGGTCTTACTGAAAGGATTTTTTCAGATCCCACCTGCCTTTTTCCCATTCTCATCACACATCCTCTTCCTCTCGGATGAACTAGTACTAAAAAACTGACCATGCTTTAGGAATACCTTCTTGTAATCTCTGAGCATTATCGACCATGTAATAATGGTTGACCACATCAGCATATGTCCCCATCTTGAACAAGAAATCCTAAGAGAAAATTTCAGGTCGAATCCCCTACTTAATAATCATTACATTTCATGAATTATTTGAAAATATATCAGTCTTGTAAAACACTATCTCAGCAAAGCAGTTTTCATAATACATAATGGTACGATCTCCTTTAGAAAGATCTATCAACTCCCTAGATTTCGTGTAGTCCAGGAACTCGGGATAATACTACTCATTATAGGTAGCCATGAATTCCATCCAACTAATATATTCCAGCTTCCCAACATGAAGCACCAATTTCCCCCACTTGTGACTGGGACTCTCTACCTTATAAGAGGCACACATTACCATGACCTCCCCATGTGTTTCAAGGAACATGAACATACGCTCTAGCATTTCATTCCATTCCTCAATCTCTGGAGGTTCTTCACTAACTTGAAATGAAGGAGGTTTATTTTTTAGAAACTCCTGAGCTATATCATTATTAGATCTAGACCTATTTCTTCAAGCTAGGATAGAAGAGGGAGAAGGTGTCACCCTTTTTCCAAAAGTCTGAACAACTCGAACAACAACTTCTACTATTCCATGATCAAGCGTCGACAAAGAAATCTCACTTTCTTCCTCCCATGGGTACATGTATGCTCTCTAGGGAGGCATCATGCTATAATGATAAAAAAGTCACCAAAAACATCATTAATAAATCATGACTAATGAAAAATTAAATTTACACAAGGACAACAATAATCATTAAACCAAACATGAAATAGTAACACGGTGTCCAAACCACATTTTCCTCGCTTGATGTCCACGCAAAGTCCATAGCCTATATGTTCCAACTGGAAGACAATTAAAACCTGGTTCATGACACCCCATGGTGACTTAGTGTCATTCAAAATGTGAGTTGGTCAGGCACCCTACTGGAAACCAGAATTCAGTCACCCAACAGTCCTAGCTCGTGTCTAACCATACTCGTCCAAAATAAAATAACCCAAACAAGAAAACATAACTTTTATTCCATTTTTATATCAACTAAATCAGGTTTCCATCCAATAGGTGCCTGACCTGGACCACATCAAAGGCCTAAGGTTTCTTCTGATCCCCATGGGCCGAAACAATTTCCTATGTATCAAGATAAACTTTGGAATGATTCACCTAAATAAAAAAATGTAAATAAATCAGCTGAAAATATAATATAGACCATATATGGATGACAAAATCAAACAAGCATTTCCCCAAAAAATAAAAATAGTAGATTCATGTTTAAAAAAAAACCAAACATGAGAAACCATTCGGTAGGTTGAGAAAAAAAAATACAAAAACCTCCACTTTACGAGAGTACACCACCCTCAATCAATCTCCATAACGAAACACCCTGTATTCTGCTAACAACCTAAACCTCAACATCCAATTCCCTTATAATTACATACATTGAATGTGAAGGAATATACTTACACATAAAGGTGTATATAGGGTGTGACAAACCTCCCATTAAGATTCCATCGAGAATAGATTCCACGCATAAGTATTAAGAGAAAAATATATTTGCAATGATAAATGCTGGAAAGAATGAAATTAATGAACAACATTAATGAAAATATTTATCATGCATAAACATTATATGAAATCATTTTTAAAAATAAACACACATTCCTATGAAGTAAATTAATTGACATCAGAAGTATCATTTGTGTACACAACATTACTTAGTGCACAAAAATATTGGAGGTTCCCTATGGGTACTAGTAAATAGTGGGGCCTTAGATGGTCGTTTATCAATGAAACGTGGCCTAGAAACCACGAACCTTAGAAACTAAAACATAAAAACATGACCCTTAGTCATTCATTTGTTTTTTAGTGTTCTAATAATCAATTATTCCAGTAAAACGAGGCTCAGACACCATAGGAACACTAACCAACTAGTCATAGTCTTTCTAATTAATACCTCAGGATTCCCTGATTTCTGCTCATTTAAATTACATGTTCATATAACATGTTACATTATCAAATAAGGTCCATATATGGTGCTTAAAAACAAGAAATTAACATTCACACACTGATACCCTCTTTAAATACCATATGCACACCATAAACCATTAAGAACAAAATCAGTGTCTCATGTGAATTAAATTAAAATAACATCGAATATTATGAAAACCTATTATATTATTAAGAAATCCACAAATAAAAATTATTAAAATTTTTCCAATCATATAAGAAAATTTTTAAAGAAAAAAATTACTACAATCCATTTTCAAGGAAAACATATTCTGCCTCATTTCCAAAACAGAAACAATATGATCCTCAATTCTTAACACAAAAAATTCATAGTTTACAATGAGATGAAAATAAAATCAAAGAGGGTTTTGAATATAATGTTGAAAAAAAATCACATAGACACACTTCTAACTATATAAATACACAATAATACTTATTTGAAAATATTTTCATAGTATGAAAACTAATTGAGAGGGTGCCGATATAATTATACAAACAAGTAACTGATCATTAGTTAATAATTGTGTGTTGATTCACCTAAATTTGTGAATAATTCTTCACAAAACAATTCTCAACTCCCCCCCCCCACACACTACACACACAACACGAAGGCCGAATATGCCCCCTAAAATAATGCATCACACAATTGATTCAAAACTAATCCAAAAACAATCTAATCCCAAATACCAACACCACCAAACTGAATGGATAAACCAACGGGGTACTTTACACCTACGTCGAGGAGTCTTAGATGATGATATGATTTTTACATGGATAATGGGTGGTGATACCTGGTGTTCAGGTGAACCAGGAAGTGGTGCAAAGCCACTTGACATGAGAGGGGAAGAAACCACCAAGAGAAGGCATGACCAAGGGAGAGTCATAGTCAAGAGGATATGCGGGGTTGGGAATCTGCATGAGGTTGGTCTGGTGAGAGTAATGAAGAAGGACGAGGGTTACAACTATTTACGAGGCTGCATGGGGTGCAGGTGTCACAACTGGATGTGTTGGACATGGAATACGCAACATCGTCCAAGGTACAAGGAATGACCGAAAATATTAATTGTAATTAAAAAAAATTAATCTTATTAGGTTATTTAACCATACACTTAGTGGTCATGCTACACATTAAACTAACGAAGCCACCTGGCTTTGTTGGTGCCCGGCCAACATGTGAGGCATTGTCGAGCTGATGCTCACTTATCAGTGCAGATGTGAAAACTCATGTCCTCCTCGACCCCCATTTTAACAAAACAATTACTATCAATGGAATAGAAAGTAATTAGATAAATATAAAATTTAAAAACAAACCACAATGAAATTTATGAGTGGGAAATTACCATTTTGGTATAAAATAATAAATTATAATGTAAAATTTTTCTTTTTTAAATCAATTATTTAATATTCCATGTTTTTGTTATTAATATTAAAAATAATTTACCAATTAAATAGGTATTAACATATTAATACTATAAAACATAATTTTTCATAATCAATAATATTTTTCATGAAATATGTATTGGCCCAAACTCGGGTAGCCCAGAGTTGGTGACTAGTCTACTATATTGACATAAGATACAAGGAATCACATCCCGAATGACTGAATAGTTTCATACTCATCGTAAACAAGATACAGAAATAATTACCATAATATATTTAAAATAAAAAATTAAAATATAATTTTTTTTGTATATCATTACTCACAATTATATCCTGAATTGTAACTATTAGTAACATAATGGATTCTAGGGAATGGAAAAAATATCGGTGAGATTAAATGCTCTGTATTGGTAATGTAGAGTGGAATTTGAACTGAATAAATGAATCATAGTAAATATAGAAATTAAATAAATAAGAAAATATACGATTTAATCTATTAAATGAAAATACTAATAAGAAAATACATAATCTATTATTCATGTTAAAAAAATAAAGACAAATTCAATTTAATAACTATAATGATAATAAAATGTGTCTATAGATAATATCTGGAAATAATATCATAGCTAAAAAAATATATGAATCCTCGATGAATAAAATGGTTATTTTTCTGGAATTAAAACCTATGGATCATGAAAAAATCAAATTACATGTTCTATTATGTAGATATTTTAAAACTAATTGTTACAAACTGGTCTTATTTGGATAAAAATATCTATATTTTCTAGACTGTCCCCCTGAAAATTGAAATCTATTGGGTAACAACCCATCTGGTTTGAACATGAGATTTATCTTATTAGTCCTATCAATGATCTGTGGGTCTATATAAATTCCATAACACACCCAAAAATAAATTTTCAAATCTTTATTTATGTATGAAATTGTTATTTTAATTCATGAAGAATACATCATGTCTTTAAATATCAATATTGTTTAAAGTATATGTATTGTTAAAAACATCTAGAGAAAAAAATATATATTTATTACAAAATAACCAATAATAAAGGTATAAGGTTTGGGAAGTAATCATATCCATCACAAAAGGAAATTTATATATAATTATAATAATTTATTTAGTGGAAAATATTTAAAATAAATTTATTTTTTTCTTGGGAATGTTCATATTCACATAAATAAGTTAGATTGAATAAGAGCATTCACCATTTGGAAAATTTCATGTCCAGTATCCATGGATTACATAATAAAAATAGAATAATAAAATACCATGAATTGTGAATGAATTATGATATTAAATATAAAATGGAATGTATATAAACCTTATAATATTTAAATGCGATATTACAAATAAATGTCTCCATGGAATGTAAATTGAGATGAAATCCCTTTCAAAGATAATATCATTGAAGTGGGGATTAATAAATGAATTTATTATTTGAATAAAATTTAAATAATCATAAAATAATTCAAAATAAAACCTAAATTAATCAATGTTAATTAAATATGTATTACTAGAAAGACATAGTCAATGAATAATAAGATTATCCCAATGAACATAAATGGAGTAATGAAATTCTGTACCAAATGGTAATATCTAGAAAAATATACATAGATAAAATAATTAAAATTCATAAATAAAATAACATGAATTATTATTTATTTATGATATTATATTTCAAATGTATTTGTGTACACAATAAAAAATAATTTTGTGTATAACATACAAATGTATCTCCATAAATGGATATTGAGCAAGAATCCCTTTCCTGGAAAATCCTTTCGGTAGACTATGAGTTAAACCCATGTATATATTCTTTAAACATGTTATTAATATAAAATATAACCATATTGATATATTTAATGTAATATTTTGTCGTTTTGTATCATCTTAACTATAATTACTTAATAATATTTAATATTATCATAGTTTCATGTGTTAGTTGTCTAGTTTTCTAAGACATATTTCATTATGAAAGACCTATTTCATGAAAATAATTTATTTTTATTGAATATCTTGGATGATAGTAATGAAAAAACTATCATATTTTTACATTAGTTATACCATTATGTGTAGTTAAAAAATATAGTTTTTAGGAATTAATTATGATCTGATCATAGATAAGGTTTATTGTAAGTAGACATATGTAATTTTTTCAATTATCCAAGATCAATAATGAATTAAAGAAATAAATATTTTTTAATTACGTTACTATGATAATATCATATAATAAATAACAATTCATCAAAAATTAATATATATATTATCCTTGTTGTTTGGTGATAAAAATAATGCCACGTCGTTTTTTGAAGGCACAATCCCACACGTACACGAACAACATTATTATTTTTCATTCGGTGAATAGGTCAGAAGTAAAATAATTTTTATTTTCTATAAATAATCATTATTATTTATGTAATAAAATAATTATTTTATATATAACATATAATTATTAAATTCATCTAGATTACATTCCATTAATATTCATAGTGAATGAAAAACGAGGTCACTTCGCAAGGTGGTGGTCTGTCATAAAAATGATTGATGTTATATAATCCCGAATAAAATGGAACAAAATAAAATATATTATATGATGACTAAATAGGTATATATATGATATATTTATAATATATATACTTTATATACAATATTATACTAAACTGTGATTAGGGGTAAAGGGAAAAAATGACATTAGTTCAGTCGGTGGTTAACCTCTGTACACATGAAGGTTGATTCTATAACCAATTTGATAGAAATGTGTATGATTTCAGGAAATTAAAAAATATAAAATATTATAATTACATGTTATATAATATTGTTATTATATAATCATGTTTAAATTATAATTTTAGGATGTTATGAGAAAAATAAAATAAAGTCACTCTTTGATGCACATTACATCATCATAATCTAGTATCCTCAATGGGAATTGATGATAAGACTTCTAAGATTATCATTCATTATAAACTAATGATAATAATAATAGTTCATGGATTTTTAGATGATATTTTTTATGTTATTGGATTATGAAAATGATTTTTAATATTTGGTCTGAATATAGGTAAGTGGGTGGCCTTTTATAATTGAATGTAGTGGCACACATGTAATTTTTTAAAATAATATATTCCTCCTCTAATTGATTCATGTCACAAGGATGCAATAATTAATAAATATTGAAAATATAATATATATGGTCCATATAGGGAGATCAAATTTATTTTATATAAATTTTACTAACTTTTTACAATAACATTTTTATTTTTACCCTTGTTAAACCAATTTTTTTCCTTAACAATGGTAAATAAATTTTTCTATTTTAATTATTAAATTTTAGAAGAAATTATGTGTAACTTATTATAAATTATAAATTATTCAGACTCAAAATAGAGAATCCATTTTTTCTAATTCAGTTCATATAAGTGTATAACTATAATTTATATTAATATCATAGATGATATTTGAAACTGTGTATATAATGAAAAAAATATTTATCATTTTACATAGGTATTATTTAAAAATTTGAAAATAAAAAGATTCAAATGATATAAACTCGATTAAAATATATATATATTTTACCTAATTTTACTTTAAAAACATTTCAAAATATAATTTATCATTATAAATGATTTAAATAAAATTGTCTTTTTCGATTACTATTCTTAATATCCTACTATTCGAAAAATTGAAACATATCAAAAAACTAATAATATCCAAAAAAATAAATTTTATAATATTATTTCAAAAACTAAATTAATATTATCAAATTTATTTTATGAAATTAGTAAAAATTAATTTTATATTATACTTAAAAAGTGCCACTAAACTGTCTTTTATAAAAATTACATTTTTCAGAAAACATTTCTTTTGGTTTTAAAAGAATCTTATTTCGTTACAAATTAACCTGTAACTAATAATCATGGGTAAAAAGTTTATTTTAATAAATTATATATTTACATTAATACGTTTTATTCTTTCAAATAGTCAATAATTACCATATCAAATTATAATGATAATAGAATATTTTTGGTCAATGAATTTTTCCCCGCATTTAACAGAAGATATTGAAGAATCTCATTATTTTATTTAACAAAAAAACAAATTAATGTTATATATAATTTTGTAAATATAATAGATTCAATTTATTAAGAAATATACATATGGTGCTGACTATGGGTTTTATATTTTTTTTCAATCGTTGCGTTACGAGTCATTTACACTATTGATATGATTTTCATTCTTTCATAATTTTATGTTGTTACATTCTCTATATATTAAATAACATAAAACCTCTAGATTTAAATTTGACCTCATTAAATTGGGTTTTTTAAATATAAATCCATTCTTAAAATACCTACATTGTAAAAGGGTTAATAAAACATCTTCTTAATAAGAATAAAATGTAAGAAAAATGTTTATATTGAATAACACAAAAGAATATTTATATTAATGAAAAACATATTGGATAAAAAATATATAAAAAATAAAATAAATTTGTAAATAAATATAGATTGTTTTTTAAATCATTTATCACAATAAAATTAATGAATAATGTCATGTTAAGGGCCTAAATAAAAAAATTGTTGATTTAAAAGATAATCAAATTCATAGATTTTTAATGTAATACGATATTATTTTTATTTCATGATCCCTTTAAAAAAGATGATGTATTTTTTCAATATAATATTTCAAGGAAATGTAGTCAGATGATAGATTCTTATTTTTTAATAACACATAAATATTTTGGTTGGGTTTTAATTAATTACTAATTCATCCCTTTCTCCATAAAATGGATAATCATAAATTATTTTATATTCTTGAAGCACTGAAATTAACATTTAACTAGTATTTAGATTTATTAAAGATTGAGGTGTCTTTCTATATATCACAATCTATATTCCAAAACAAATATGTATTTAAAAAGTTATAAATTTGTAATAAATACTTATGTGATGAGGCAAAACATTAATCAAATAACCACATCAAAGAGTTAATTATTAGACATTATAGAATTGGATGACATTATAACCCTTATAGAAGATAAATATCTAAAAATATAAAATCATGTTTACTAAATTTAAAAAATTTACATACCAAATAATCCCCCAAAGAATATGAAGGATCTCTAAACCATTGCATACCATCCGGGTAAATACCTACATCAAGTAATATTTGGAAACGTAGTAATATCTTCAATTAAAATAAATCCATTGTGAAAAAAAATATTTGTTCGATAAATATTTAGTAATACACATATTGATGGATATGTTCCATAAATATAAAATTCTAAAATTTCCATAAATGACAACATTATTTTTTAATAATTCATTAATCATTTAAAATTTAATGATTATTATATAATTTACATTATCCATTTCAATTACCTCTTTATATTATTATAATTTACACTACATCATGAATGTAGTAATAGTTATCATTCTGTCAATGATGTTTTTTCTATGATGTTCAACATGATACTAAATCATTTTTATTTTCCATTAAAACCATTTTATATACACTAAAAAATATTTAATGAAACTCTACAATATTAAAATCCTTTTATATTTATATTTCTTATAACAAGGAATCCATTGAAAAAATATTCAAATGAAATAATTTTTAAATCCAAAAACAAGAACAGTAATCATTCCTATTCTTCTGTTTTAATATAATAAGAATAACCATAATCTATGAGATTCAATTTATAAAAATTCTTTTGATGATTGAATAATTGATTTGTGTAGTGACTCATCACCTCATATTTGATGCAACTTGCATTAGTAACATTTTTTCCATTCTCTGAAAATCGTAATCATGGTGACTATATTATCAACGCATGTGTTTTATCCATTTACTTTTATGAAACTACCATGATGTTTCCTTACCCAGTTATTACATGTTGGAATGTTTTTATTTCCTTTTTACCTTTATCTATCATTTCCACTTTGGGTCCTCTTCTTCTTTTTCATCGCCTATAAGGAATGATACCTGTTTAATTATTTGTATATAACTGTTATCACAGAATACTAAGTATATATATTATGTAAATATTTTTTGTACTACTTCCCTTCAAATTATTAGAATAAGACTATCAATTAAATAAAAATTAATTATCTATTGATTACATTCCATGATGGGGTTAAATTTCTTTCTCCCATGCGCCATTTTTAAATGATGAAATACACTATATTACATCATATAGTTTCAAAAAATAATATATAATCAAAAAATTAGTGAAATATATAACAAAATTTGAAAATATTATTAATAGATAATCTAATAATTGATAACATGGTTTTATTGGGGATATAATATTCTTAAAATACTTCAATATGGTATGTAAAGAATATGTAAATTATCCTAAGAATACCCTCATGAGTGTCAAACTAGGTGTGATGTAAAGCCTATAGTCAGGCACCATATAAATATTGGGTCTCCCCCATTGATCCCTTTTTAGAGTTATTACCCCAAGGTAACCCAATGCAAGATCCATTTCCATTTATTGTATTAATATAGGGATATATTTCATGGAATATATATGTAACCTATTCTTTACCAAAGAATTATGGTGTTCTTATTTACAAGTCCTTAAATCTGATCATAGTGTTATTTCCCATAATATATGTTGACCATAATATAGATCCCTATGATTCTACTGGACTAACTCTAATACCAACTATTGTAACTGAATCCCACGTATCCCCAAGCTTCTTTCCTGATTTTTACATTATCAAAATAAATATAGAATCTCAGCTAAATGTAAAAAGTAGTTTAGAAGTCATTTTAAACATTATATATAACAAAATAAAAAATTACATTTTCGAACAAAAAATAAAAAATAATATTTTTAAAATAAAATTATTCCTGTATAGTATATACCTACATGTCATTCATAGTCAACATCATGGATTCATGGAGAAGGAAACAAAAAATGGTGATCTCAAATAATTTTGAATGGTTTATTATTGTAGAATCCAACATTAGAAAATAAATCATAAACAATAAGTCCATGTAAATTACTGAAAACACAATAAAATTAATCAATAAAATAAAAATAACATCAGGATAATTATTATTAATCATGGGAAGGTAAATAAATAATAACACATTTTAATTTTCCACTTAACTCATAATTTAAGGTCTTAATAAACAACATTATAATTTAAATATGATGGATAAAAAAATAACATAATTATAAAATAAGTAAATGATTATTTATTGGAATACATGTATCATGAATAAGAAAACCTCTAATTTCAATATCTATCATTTATAAATTTTAAAAATACATGGTGTAAACTTATCCAATTTAGCCATATATATATATATATATATACTTGTTCTCTGCCAGTGCATTTGAGTGGATCTACAAATTATTTCTTATTATTAATAATCGAATACCATTTATCAAAACGTACTTATTCATATTAATAATGAAAAAATTTGAAAAACTTTACAAATACAGAATGGAGGAATTTAATATACTGATATTGAGGAACAAAAGTTACATAATGAGTGGCATTATATAAGGAATAAATTTTTTTGAAAGACTGACTGTGTGGGAACTAATGATAGGAATTTGAGGAATTAAAGTTACATAATGTGCAATATAAATTTTAATAAGATGTTATAGAACCCAAAACCAGATTTGTTTATCAAGTTTACAAAAATCAAAACAACCTTGGAACTTTTGTATCCCTCTGTTGCTACATGAGAAACATCAATTTAGCTTAACATCTAAGGTTGAATGCATCAAAATTAATTTTCATTGTTCAGGACCAATTTCAGAGTACAACCTATCACTATCATCAATGACATAGTGATCATGCAAAAAGCATCAGATGAAATATCCATGAAGGTACCATGATGGGGACATGATTTCCTTCATTCTTGGTAGCACTTCGAAAGCACTAACATTGAGAACTCTGTCTTCATGGTCTGCATCAAAATATTTTAAACAATTTTTTTTCCTTATATTATTATGTGATAAGTTTTAAAATACATTTTCAATAAGTGAGACTAATTCTATTACAATACTAAAAAATATGTATAGAAATTAAAATATATCTAAAAATACATTGGAGTTATTCATAAATGGAAAAGACCATTCTTCATGATAAATGATACAATTATCGGCGATAGTACCTTGAGAACCTAATGCATCTGGAATGAAGACATCCTCCCTAAAGGTCTGTTTGAAGTGGACATCATTAATGATCAATATTCTACACCTTATAACAATATTAGATTCCCACCAAGGAGAATTCTTTATACCGTGTTGAAAACTATTCAGTTGTCCCAAATCAGATTCCACGTTAGCAATGACCATTTTGTGATGACTTCATATTATAAATCCCAGCTCAAGAGACCTATCCTTTTCTTCAATAGAAGAACCATAAAAAAAGATGCATTGACCTTCATCATCCGAGGTAATAAGGAATGACCAAAAATATTAATTATAATTATAAAAAATTAATATAATTAGGTTATCTAACCATCCACGCAGTCAGAATGCTACACATTAAACTAGCAAAGCCACATGGCTTTGTCGGTGCCCGACCCGCATGTCAGGCATTGTCGAGCTGATGCTAACTTGTCAGTACAGAAGTGAAAACTCATTCCATCCTAAACCCTCATTTTAACAAAAAAATTACTCACAATGGAAGTGAATGTAATTAGATAAATATAAAATTTAAAAAGAAACCACAATGCATTGTATGAGTGGGAAATTACAATTTTTGTATAAAATAATAACATATAATGTAAAATTTTTCTTTTCTAAATTAATTTTTTTAATATTCCATGTTTTCTGTTAATATTAAAAATTATTTACCAATAAATTGGTATTATAATATTAATACTATAAAACATACTTTTTTCATAATTAATCATATTTATCATGAAATATTTATTGGCTCCAACTTGGGTAGCCTAATGTTGGTGACTTGTCTACTAAATTGACATAAGATACAATGAAGCATATCCTAAATAACCGAATATTTGCATACACATCGTAAACAAGATAACAAAATAATTACCATAATATATTTGAACTAAAAAATTAAAATATAATTTTTTAGCATATCCTTACTCCCATAATCATATCCTGAATTGTCACGATTAGTAAACATAATGGATTCTAGGGAATGAAAAAAAATCGGTGATATTTAATGTTTAATATGGGTAATGCAGAGTTGAATTTGAAATGATTAAATGAATAAAAGTCAATATAGAAAGTAAATAAATAAGAAAATATAACATTTAATCTATTAAATTAAAATACTAATAAGAAAATACATAATCTATTATTAAAGTTAAAACAATAAAAAAATTTAATTTAATAACTATAATGATAATAAAATGTGTCTAAGGATAATATCATGAAATAAAATCATTGATAATAAAATATATAAACTCTCAATGAATAAAATGGTTATTTTTCTGGAATTCAAATCTCTGGATCATGAAAACCTCAAATTACTTGTTCTATTATATAGATATTTTAAAAGTAATAGGTACAAACTGGTCCTATTTGGATAATAATATCTATATTTTCTAGACCCTTCACCTAAATATTGTAATCTATTGGGTAACAACCCCTCTGGTTTGAACATGTGATTTATCTCATTGGACCTATTGATGATCTGTGGGTCTATATAAATTCCATAACACACCCACAAATAGATTTCCAAATCTTTTTTTATATATGAAATTATTATTTTAATTCATGAAGAAGAAAACATCTCTATAAATATCAATATTGGTTAAACTATATGTATTGTTAAAAACATCTAGAGAAAATAAAATATATTTATAACAAAATAACCAATAAAAATGATATAGGGTTTGGGAAATAATAATATCTATCATAAAAGAAAATTTGTATTTAATTATAATAAATTATTTAGTGGAAAATGTTTATTATAATTTTTTTTTATTTGGAATGTTCATATTCACATAAGGAAGTGAGATCGAATAAGAGAATTCAATATTTGAAAATTTTCATGTTCAGTATCCCTGGATTACATAATAAAAAATGAAAAATTAAATACCATTCATTGTGAATGAATAATGATATTAAATATAAAATGGAATGTATATAAACCTTATAAAATTTAATTTCAATATTATAAATAAATATCTCCATTTTATGTAAATTGAGATGAAATCCATTTCAAATATCGTATGATTGATGTGGGGATTAATAAATGAATTTATTTTTTTGAATAAAATGTAAATAATCATAAAATAAGTCAAGATACAACCTAAATTAATCAATGGTAATTAAATTTGTATTATTAGAAAGACATAGACAATGAAGAAGAAGATTATCCCAATGAATGTAAATCGAGTAATGCAATTCCTTACCAAATGGTAATATCATGAAAAATCCAGACAGATGAAATAATTCAAATTGAGAAATAATATAACATGAATTAATATTTATTTATTATATTAGATTTCAATTGTAATTGTGTACTCAATAAAAAATAATTTTGTGTATTAGATACAAATTTGTCTCTATAAAAGGATATTGAGAAAGAATCCCTTTCCGGGAAAATCCTTTGGGTAGACTATGAGTTAAAATCATGTATAGATTCTTGAAACACGTTATTAACATAAAATATAAGCATATTGATATATTTTATATCATATTTCTTCTTTTTGTATCATCTTAACATCAATTACTTAATAATATTTGATATTATTATAGCTCTATGTGTTAATTTTCTAGTTGTCTCTAACATATTTTATCATGAAAGATCTATTTCATGCAAATAATTTATTATTATTTAATATATTAGATGATAATAATGAAAAAAGTATCATTTTTCGCATCATTTATACCATTATGTGTTGTTAGAAAATATATTTTTTAGAAACTAATTATGTTCCAATCATGGAGAAGGCTTGTTGTAATTAGGCATATATAATTTATTAATTTTTCCTAGATCAAGGATGAATTGAAGAAATAAATATTTTTGCATTTCATAACTATCATAATATAATATAAAAAATAATAAATTATTAAATATTAATATATATATCATCCATATTGTTTGGTGATAAAAATAATTCCACATCATTTCGTGATGGCACAATCCCACACATACACGAACAACATTATTATATTTCATTCGGTGAATAGTTCAGAAGTAAAATAATAGATATTTTCTATAAATAAGAATAATTATTCAATTAATAAAATATTTATTTTATATATAACATATAATTACTAAATTTATCTACATTAAATTCCATTAATAATCATAGTGAATGATAAATTAGGTCACTTCGCAAGGCGGTGGGCTGTCATAAAAATGATTGATGTTATTTATTTCCAAATAAAATGGAACATAATAAAATATATTATATGATGACTAAATAGGTATAAATATTATATAAATATAATATATATACATTATATAAAATATAATACTAAACCATGATTTGGGGTAACAGTAAAAAATGACATTAGTTGAGTCGGTGGTTGCCCTCTGTACACATGAAGGGTGATTCTATAACCAATTTGATGGAAATTGGTATGATTTCAGTAAATTAAAAAAGAATAAAATATTATAATTACATGTTATATAATATTTTTATTCCAAAATCATGTTTATATTATAATTAGAGGATGTTATGAAGAAATAAAATAAAGTCACTCTTTGATGCACATTACATCATCATCTAGTATCCTCATTGGGTATTGATGATAGGACTTCTATGATTATCATTTATTGTAAAATAATGATACTAATAAGAGTTCGTGGATTTTTAGATGATATTTATTATATTATTGGATTGTGAAAATGATTTTTAATATGTGGTCCTAATATAGGGTACTGAGTGGAATTTTATAATTGATTGTAGTGGCACACATATTATTTTTTAAAATAATAAATTCCTCCTCTAATAGATTCATGTCACAAGGATCCAATAATTAATAATTATTTAAAATATAATATATATGGTCTATATAGGGAGATCAAATTTATTTTATATAATTTTTACTATCTTTTTAAAATAACAAATATATTTTTACCCTTGGTAAACCCAATTGTTTCCATAACAATGTTAAATAAAATTTTCTATTTTAATTATTAATTTTTGGAAGAATTTTTGTATAACATATTATAAATTATAAATTATTCTGATTCAAAATATAGAATTCAATTTTTCTAATTCAGTTAATATAAGTGTATAACACTAATTTTATATTAATATCATAGATGATATTTGAAACCGTGTTTATAAAGAAAAAAATATTAACCATTTTACATAGATATTATTTCAAAATATGATAAGAAAATGATTCAAAACATATAAACTGGATTAATATATATATTTATAATTTACCTAATTTTACTTTAAATATATTTCAAAATATAATTTATCCTTATAAATGATTTAAATGAAATAGTGTTTTTCGATTACTATTCTTAATATCGTACTATTCGAAAAAATGAAACATTTCAGAAAAAATAAAAAATAAAATCCCAAAAAAATTTGATAATATTATTTAAAAAACTGAATTAATTTTATGAAATTATTTTCTAAAATTAGTAAAAATAAATTTTAT
The DNA here is from genome assembly GCA_963277665.1 of Viscum album. NCBI lineage: Eukaryota > Viridiplantae > Streptophyta > Magnoliopsida > Santalales > Viscaceae > Viscum > Viscum album. The sequence continues at coordinate 141,077,211 of OY728133.1, read as the reverse complement.
ATTATATGTGCAAAGTGTGACTAAAATGCCTTTTACAACAAATTCATTTTTCAGAAAACATTTCTTTTTTTTAAAGATTATTATCTTGTTACAAATAAATATGTAAGTAATAATTATGGGTAAAAAGATTATTTTAATACATTATATATTTAAATTAATACATTTTATTCTATCAAATAGTCAATAATTACAATGTCAAATTATAATGATAACAGTATATTGTTGTTCAACGAATTAGGCCTTGCATTTAATGGAAGTTATTTAAGAATCTCATTATTTTATTTAACAAAAAAAATTATTGTTATATATAATTTTGTAAATATAATAGATTCAATTTATTAAGAAATATATATATGGTTTTAACTGTTGGTTTTATATTTTTTATTCGTTGTGTTATGAGTCATGTACACTATTGATATGATTTTTATTCTTTTAGAATTTTTTGGTTTTACATTCTCTACATAATAAAAAACATACAACTTCAAAATTTCAATTTGACCATATTAAAAAGAGTTTTTTTAAATAAAAAACCATTCTTAAAATACCTACATTGTAAAAGGGTTAATAAAAAATCATTTTAATAAGAATGAAATGGAAGAATAAGGGCCATATTGAATAACATATAACTATATTTTTATGAATGAAAAAATTAATGGATATAAAACATATAAAAAATGGAATAAATTTGTAAATAATTATAAATTGTTATTTAAATCATTTATAACAATAAAATTAATGAACAATGTCAAGTTAATGGCTAAAATTCGAAAAAAAAAATTTTATTTTAAAGAAAATCAAATTCATAGATTATTAATGTAATTGGATATAATTTTTATTTCATGATCCCTTTAAAAAAGATGATGTAGTTTTTTCTATATAATATTTTAAGGAAATATACTCAAATGGTACATTCTTATTTTTAATAACACTTAAATATATTGGATGGGTTTTAATTAATTAATAATTCATCCCTTTCTCCATAAAATGGAAAATATAAAATTATTTTATATTCTTGAATCACTAAAAATCACATTTAACAAGTATTTAGATATATTTAAGATTAAGGTGTCTTTCCATATATCACAATCTATATTCCAAAACCAATTTGTATATAAAAAGTTATAATGTTTTAATAAATACTTATGTGATGAGTTAAAACATTAATCAAATAACCACATCCAAAAGTTAAGGATAAGACATTACAGAAAGGGATTACATTATAACCCTTCTAGAAGATAAATATCTAAAACTATAAAATCAAGTTTACTAAATTTAAAAAATTTACATATCAAATAATCCTCTAAAGAATATGAAGGATCTCTAAACCATTACATACCCTCAATCTGAATACCTACATTAAGTATTATTTAGGAACATAGTAATATCTTTAATTAAAATAAATCCATTTTGAAAAAAATATTTGTTTGTGAATTATTTAGTAGTACACATATTGTTGGATATGTTCCTTAAATATAAAATACTAAAATATCCATAAATCAAAAAATTATTTTTTAATAATTCATTAATCAGTTCAAATTTAATGATTATTATCTAATTTACATTATCCATATCAATTACCTTTTAATCGTAAGATAATTTACAATACATCATGAACATATTAATGGTTATTATTCTATCAATGATGTTTTTTATTTGATGTTCAAAAGGATACTAAATCATTTTTATTATCCATCAAAACCATTTTATATACACTCAAAAGTATTTAATGAAAATATAAAATATTAAAATCCTTTTATAAATATATTTCTTCTAACTTGGAATAAATTGAAGAAATATTCAAATGAAATAATTTTTAAATCCAAAAACAAGAAAAGTAATCATTCCTCTTCTTCAGTTGTAATATAATAATAATAACCACAATCTATTTGATTCTCTGTATAAATATTCATTTGATGATTCAGTAATAGATTTTTGTAGTGTCTCATCACCTCATATTCAATGCAAGAGGTATTAGTAACATTTTTTCCATTCTCCGAAAATCATAATCATGGTGACCATTTTATCTGCGGATGTGTTTTTATCCATTTCCTTTTGAGAAACTACTATGTTGTTTCTTTACCCAATTTTTTCATGTTGGAATATTTTTTTCCATTTTTTACCTTTATCTATCATTTTTACTGGGGTCCTCTTCTTCTTTTACATCCCTTATATGGAATAATACTTTTTTAACTATTCCTATATAACTGTTATCACAGGATACTAAGTAGATATATTAAGAAAATGTTTTTTGTACTAGTTCCCTTTAAATGATTAGCATAAATCTATCAATTAAATGAACATTAATTCTCTTATGATTACGTTCAATGATGGGGTTCCATTTATTTCTCCAATGCTACATTTTCAAACGACAAAATACACTATATTACATCATATAATTTCACAAAATTATATATAATCACATAACTAGTGAAATATATAACATAATTTGATTATATTTTTTTAATAGATAATCTTATAATTGATAAAATGGTTTCATTGGGGATATATTATTTTTAAAATACTTCAAGATGGTATGTAAATAATATGTGAATTATCCTAAGAATTCCATCATAAGTATCAAACCAGGTGTGATTTAAAGCCTATAAACATGCTCCATATAAATATTGGGTCTCCCCCATTGATCCCGTTTTAGAGTTTTTACCCCAAGGTAAGCCAATTCAAGATCCATTTCCATTTATTGTATCAATATTGGGATATATTTCATGGAATACATATATAAAATCTTCTTTACCAATGAATTATGGGGTTCTTATTTACAAGTCCTTAAACCTGATCATAGGGTTGTTTCCATAATATATGTTGACCAAAATATAGATCGCTATGATTCTACTGGATGTACTCTAATACCAACTATTGTGACTAAATCCCATGTATCCTCGAGCTTCTATCCAGATTATTACATTATCATAATATATATAGAATCTCATCCAAAAGTACAAAGTAGTTGTTTAGAAGTAATGTTAAACATGATATATAAGAAATTAATAAAATTAAATTTTCAAACAAAAATACAATATAATATTTTAAAATAAAATTATTCCTGTATAGTATATACCTAAATGTCATTGATAGTAATCATCATGGATTCATGGAAAAGGAAACAAAAAAATGGTTATCTCAAATGATTTGGAATGGTTTAATATATTAGAATCCAATATTAAAAAATAAATCATAATCAATAAGTCTATGTAAATTTCTTAAAACACATTAAATTTAATCAATAAAATATAAATAACATCATTATAATGATTATTAATCTTGGGAAGGTAAATAAATAGTAAAACATTTTAATTTATCATTTAACTCATAATTTAAGGCCTTAATAATCAACATTATAAATTATATATGATGTATAATAAAATAAAATAATTATAAAATATGTAAATTATTTTTTATTGGATTACATGTATCATGAATATGAAAACATCTAATTTCAAAATCTATCCTTTAGAAATGTTAAAAATACAAGGTGTAAACTGATCCAATTTTGGGAAAAATATACATATATATATACTTGTACTCCACCCGTGAATTTGAATGGATCTACAAATAATTACCTATTATTAATAATCTTATACCATTTATCAAACATAATTTTTATTATTAATATTTAAACCATTTGAAAAAAATTAAAAAAACATAATGGAGGAATAAAAGTTACTGATATTGAGGAAGAAAAGTTACCTAATGAATGTCATTCTATAAGGGATAAAAGTTTTAGAAGGACTGACTGCGTGGGAACTACTCATAAGAATTTGAGGAATGAAAGTTACATAATGTGCAATATCAATTTTAATAAGATGTTATATAACCCAAAACCAGATTTTTTATCAAGTTTACGAAAATAGAAACAACCTAGGAACTTTTTTATCCCTCTGTTGCTACACAGGAACAATCAATTTAGCATAAAATCTATGATTTAATTTATTAAAATTAATTTTCATTGTTCATGACAAATTTCAAAGTACAACCTATCTCTGTCATCAATGTCATATTGATCATGAAAAAAGCATCAGATGAAATATCCAAGCAGGTACCATGATGGGGACATGATTTCCTTCATTCTTGGAAGCACTTCATAACCACTGACTTTGAGAACTTTGTCTTCATGGTCTGCATCAAAATATTTTTTCCATTATTTTTTTATCTTCTTCTAGTAAGTGTTATGTTTTATATTACATTTTAAATAAGTGAGCCTAATTCCATTATAAAGATAAAATATGTATAGAAATGTAAATATATCTAAAAATACATTGTAGTTATTCATAAATGGAAAGGACCATTCTTCATGATAAATGATATAATTATCAGCAATAGTACCTTGAGAACATAATGCATCTACAATGAAGGCACCCCCATAAAGGTCTGTATTTAGTGGACATCATGAATTATCGATATTCTACACCTTATAACAACATTAGATTCCCACCAACGAGAATTTTTTATACCGTGTTGAAAACTCTCCAGTTGGTCCAAATCAGATTCCACATCAGCATTAACCTTTTTGTGATGACATTATATCATAAATCCCAGCAGAAGAGTCCTGTCATTTTGATCAAGAGAAGACACCCCACAAAAGACGCATTGAACTTCATCATAACCAAACTATTTCTTTACATGAATAATTTTCCTCCAAGCATCTGCACAACTAAAGAATAGTTTTCCATGTTTAACTTCAATATTATAATGGGCACATTCCATCTAAGAAATATCCCCAATTTTACATACCCATACTACCTCCAAATGAATGATATTTTCAGAAAAAAAATTATGGCCACCAGCAATTCTCCCCTTTCCAAAAGAAACCCATATAGAATTGGCATTATAGTAAATATTTGAGCATCAGATTGATAAATAATGGAATAGTATCATGAGTGCAGAATAAAAATAACACAAAAAAACATCAAAAAATCTTGCCATATTTTTTTTCTTAAGCATGATTTTTTGGGTTTTTATAAGAATAGTCGGAGAAACATTAAAGGCCAGAGGGTGATAATTTATAAGAGTCGATGGATTAATGTCAGAAAATAAAAATAAAAAACCTCAATAGATAAGATAGCAGGTTCGACCCTAGGTCTATGGTCCACAACATCCACTATATGAATGAGAGTACATGAATTATAAAAAATGAATGGAAACTCACATTTAAAACATGTAAAATAAACAAATAATTGAAAAAAATGACCAAATTCTTGAGAATATAACATTGTTGTAGTCTTTCATGGTGATGTATTATCCTCAATCAAGTGACTGTCACCATGTAACATTGTTTGCAAATGGCCGCTTAATCCATGGATTTTTAGTATTCTCCATCCATGCATTCCATAGTTCTATGATGGAGGTAAAATAATCATTACTTGTTAGATATTTTTATTAGTGATTCATATGACATGTTTCAGAAATTTTTATAACTTTATAAGTAACAAATATATACTAATTTTTAGCAGTTTATATTCTATTCTTATGTATGGAAGGAAAATGTTACCATCACAGTTAGTATGTGTCTATAATTTACATGTTAACTATGAAATATGGTTTTTAATATACAATGTTGAAAATAACTGAATAATGATTGAATTTCAATTACATAGATTATTGCATCAGTGGAATATGGAAAGATTCTTACATATATTTGGTCTGCTTCATCAGCATTTAGTAGGGCCCTAGATGGTCGTTTATCAGTGAAACGTGGCCTAGAAACCACAACCCTTAGAAACTATAGCTTAAAAACATGACCCTCAGTCATTCATTTGTTTTTTTAGTGTTCTAATCATCAATCATGCCAGAAAAACTTGGCTTCTCCATCACTGGAACACTAACCAACTAGTCCTAGTCTCCTCAATTAAAACCACATGATTCTCTATTTGCATTAATTTAAATTACATGTTCACATAACATGTCACATTATCAAATAAGTTCCATATAAGGTGCTTAAAAAGGGAAATTACCATTCTCACAGTAATACCCTCTTTTAAAACCATAGGCACGCTATAAGCCATTTAGAACATAATATGTGTCTCATTTGCATTAAATTAAACTAACATCATATTTTACGAAGGCCTATATTATTATTAATAAATACAAAAAGAAATATTTTTAAAAAGTTTACTATCTTGTAAGAAACTTTTTAAAGAAAAAAATCACTACAATCCATTTTCAAGGAATATTCTACCACCTTGCCAAAACATAAATGACATCAACCACAATTCATAACACACATAATGCATAGTATACAATGAAATGAAAATAAAATCAAAGACTGTTTTGAATATAATGATGGAAAAAATTAAAATAGACACACTTCTACCTAAATAAGTGCACAATAACACTTATTTGAAAATAATTTCATAGTATGAAAACTAATTGAGAGGGTGATAATATAATTCTACAAACAAGAAACTGATCATCAATTAATATTTATGTGTTTATTCACATATATTTTTGTATAATTCTTCGCAAAACAATTCGTAACTCCCCTCCCCACACACCACACACACAGTAAGAAGACCAAATAGGCCCCCTAAAATAAGGAATCACACAATTGATTTAAAATTTATACAAAAACAATCTAATCCTTGATACCAACACAACCAATCTGAATTGATAAACCAAAGGGTACTTTACACCTGTGTGGAGGAGTCTTAGATGATGATAGGAGTCTACAGGGATAATGGGTGGTGTTCTCTGGTCTTCAGGTGAATGAAGAGGAGGTGCACAGCCACTAGACAGGAGAGGGGACGACACCACCAAGGGAAGGCACTTCCAAGGGAGAGTCATAGTCAATAGGATATTCATGGTTGGGAATCATCGTGAGGATGGTCTATTGAGAGTAATGAAGAAGGATAGGGGTTACAACTATTTATGAGGCTGCACGGGGTGCAGGTGTCACAACTAGTAGTGTTGGACATGGATTAAGCGACATCGTCTGAGGTGGGAAGGAATGACCGACAATTTTAATTAAAATTATAAAAAAATTAATCATATTAGGTTATCTAACCATCCATGCAGTTGGCATGCTATACATTAAACTGGCGATGTCACCTATATTTTTCAGTGTCTGGCCCGCATGTCAGGAATTGTCGAGCTGATGCTCACATGTTAGTGTTGAAATGAAAACTAATGTCATCTCGACCCTCATTTTAAGAAAAAAATTACTAGAATTGGAGGATAAAGTAATTAGATAAATATAATATTTAAAAACAAACCACAATGTAATGTATGAGTGTGAAATTAACATTTTTTTTAAAATAAAAAATTATAATGTAAAATTTTTCTTTTTAAAATAATTTTTTTAATATTCCATGTTTTTGTTATTAATATTAAAAACTATTTACCAATAAAATTGGTATTAACATATTAATTTTATAAAACATACTTTTTCATAATTAATCCTATTTTTCATGAAATATGTATTGGCCCCAACTTGGGTAGCATAGAGTTGGTGACTAGTCTACTACATTGACATAAGATACAAAGAATCATATCTCGAATGACCGAATAGTTTCATGCTCATCGTAAACAATATACAAAAATAATTACAATAAAACATTTAAAATAAAAAATAAAAATAAATTTTTTACTATATCCTTACTCCCATAATCATATCTTGAATTGTAAGAATTAGTAAACTTAATGGATTCTAGGGAATGGAAAAAATATCGGTGAGATTAAATGTTCTTTATGGTTAATGCAGAGTAGAATTTGAAATGAATAAATGAATCATAGTCAATATAGAATGTAAATAAATAAGAAAATATACCATTTAATCTATTAAATGAAAATAGTAATAAGAAAATAAATACTCTATTATTCGTGTTAAAACAATAAAAACACGTTAAATTTAATAACCATTATGATAATAAAATGTGTCTACATATAATATCATGAAATAATATCATATCTAATAAAATATATGAATTCATGATGAATAAAAAGGTTATTTTTCTGTAATTCAATCCTCTGGATCATGAAAACCTAAAATTACTAGTTTTTTATATAGATATTTTAAAACTAATAGGTACCAATTGGTCCCATTTGGATAAAAATATCGATATTTTCAAGACCCTTCCCATAAAAAATGTAATCTATTGGGTAACAACCCATCTGGTTTGAACATGTGATTTATCTCATTAGACCTATCGATGATCTGTGGGTCTATATAAATTCAATAACACACCAACAAATAAATTTCCAAATATTTTTTTATATATGAAATTATTATTTTAATTAATGAATAATACAACATGTCTTTAAATATCAATATCTCATATAGTATATGTATTGTTAAAAACATCTGGAGAAAATAATATATATTTATAACAAAATATCCAATGAAAATGGTGTAGGGTTTGGGAAATTATTATATCCATCATAAAAGAAAATTTATATTTAATTATAATAAATTATTTAGTGAAAAATGTTTATAATAAATTTATTTTTTTCATTGGAATGTTCATATTCACATAAGGAAGTTAGATTGAATAAGAGCATTCACCATTTGTAATTTTTCATGTCCAGTATCCCTAGATTACATAATAAAAATTGAATAATAAAAAACCATGAATTGTGAATGAATAATGATATTAAATATAAAATAGAATGTATATAATCCTTATGAAATTAAATTACGATATTATAAATAAATGTCTCCATGGAATGTAAATTTTAGATGAAATCCCTTTCAGAGATCATATCATTGATGTGGGGATTAATAAATGAATTTATTATTTGAATAAAATGTAAATAGTAATAAAATAAGGCAAAATACAACCTTAATTATTCAATGGTAATCAAATATGTTTTATTAGAAAGACGTAGTCAATCAAGAAGAATATTATCCCAATGAATGTAAGTTGCGTAATGAAATTCCATACCAAATGGTAATATCTAAAAAAACCACATAGATGAAATAATTCAAATTGAGAAATAAAATAACAGGAATTATTAATTATTTATGATATTATATTTGAAATGTATTTTTGTACTCAATAAAAAATAATTTGGTGTAAAACATACAAATGTGTCTCCATAAAAGGATATTGAGAAAGAATCCCTTTGCTGGAAAATCCTTTGGGTAGAATATGAGTTAAACTCATGTATAGAATCTTTAAACATGTTATTAACATAAAATATAACCATATTGATATATTTTATATCATATTTTATCTTTTTGCATCATCATAACAACTGTTATTTAATAATATTTAATATTATTCTAGTTTCAGGAGTTAATTTTATAGTTTTCTCAGAAATATTTCATCATGAAAGATCTATTTCATGCAAATAATTTATTGTTATTGAATATCTTGGATGATAATAATTAAGTAACTATCATATTTTTACATCAGTTATACAATTATGTGTAGTTAAAAAATATAGTTTATAGAAATTAATTGTGTTCCGGTTATGGAGAAGGCTTATTGTAAGTACACATATATAATTTCTTCAATTCCCCATGATCGATGATGAATTGATGAAAAAAATATTTTTTTCATTCTATAACTATCATAATATCATATAATAAATAATAATTCATTAAATATTTTTATATATATCATCCTTGTTGTCTGGTGATAAAAATAATGACACGTCGTTTCGTGAAGGCACAATCCCACACGTCGACGAACAAGATTATTATTTTTCATTTGGTGAATAGGTCAGAAGTAAAATAGTAGATATTTTATATAAATTAGAATTATTATTTAATTAGTAAACTAATTATTTTATCTATAACATATAATTATTAAATTTATCTAGATTACATTTCATTAATAGTCGTACTGAATGAAAAATCAGGTCCCTTTGCAAGGCGGTGGTCTGTCATAAAAATGATTGATGTTATTTATTCCCTAATAAAATGGAACATAATAAAATATATTATATGATGACTAAATAAGTACAAATATGATATAAATATAATATATATACTTTATATACAATATAGTACTAAACCGTGATTAGGGGTTACAAGAAAAAATGACATTAGTTCAGGAGGTGGTTGTCCTCTGTACACAGGAAGGGTGATTCTATAACTAATTTGATGGAAAGGGGGATAATTTCAGAAAATTAAAAAAGAATAAAATATTAAAATTACATGTTATATAATAATATTATTACATAATCATGTTTAAATTATAATTGGGGGATGTTACGGAAAAAATTAAATAAAGTCACTCTTTGATTCACATTACATCATCATCTTGTATCCTCATTGGGTATTGATGATAAGACATCTAAGATTATAATTCATTATAAAATAATGATAATAAAAATAGTTCATGGTTTTTTTGATGATATTTTGTATGTTATTAGATTATTAAAATGATTTTTAATAGGTGGTGTTAATATAGGGTAGTGGGTGGCCTTCTGTAATTGATTGTTGTGGCACACATGTAATTTTTTAAAATAATAAATTCCTCCCCCAATTTATTCCTTTCACAAGGATCCATTAATTAATAAATATTGAAAATAAAATATATATGGTCTATATAGGGAGATCAAATTTATTTTATATAATTTTTACTAACTTTTTACAATAATATTTTTATTTTTACCCTTGGTAAAACCAATTTTTTTCCTTAACAATGGTAAAAAAAAATTTCTATTTTAATTTTTAATTTTTGGAAGAAATTATGTACAACATATTATAAATTATAAATTATTTTGATTCAAAATAGAGAATAAAATTTTTCTAATTCAGTTCATTTATGTTTATAACATTTATTTTATATTAATATCATTGATGATATTTGAAAACGTGTTTATAATGAAAAATATATAAATTTATTTATGTAGATATTATTTCAAAATTTGATAAGAAAATGATTAAAATGATATAAACTAGATTAATATATATATATATATATAATTTTACTAATTTTACTTTTGAAACATTTCAAAATATAAATGAACCTTATAAATGATTTAAATGAAATAACCTTTTTTTATTACTATTCTTAATATCCTAATATTCAAAAAAATAAAATATATCAGAAAAAATAAAAAGAATCCCAAAAATAAATTTGATAACATTATTTCAAAAACTGAATAAATTTGATCAAATTTATTTTCTAAAATTAGTAAAATGAATTTTATATTATATATGCAAAGTGCGACTAAAATTTCAATTAGAAAAATTCAATTTTTCATAAAACATTTCTTTTTGTTTTAAAAGATTCTTATCTCGTTACAAATAAATATGTCACAAATAATCATGGGTAAAAAGTTTATATTAATACATTATAGATTTAAATTAATACATTTTATTCTATCAAATAGTCAATAATTACAATATCAAATTATAATGATAATAGTATATTGTTGTTCAACGAATTAGGCCTTGCATTTAACGGAAGATATTGAAGAATCTCAATATTTTATTTAACAATAAAAAAATTAGTGTTATATATAATTTTGTAAATATAATAGATTCAATTTATCAAAATAAATATATATATTGTGCTAACTATGGGTTATATTTTTTTTAATTGTTGTGTTACGAGTCATGTACTCTATTGATAAGATTTTTATCATTTTAGAATTTTGTGGTGTTACATTCTTTACATATAAAATTACATAAAACCTGTAAATTTAAATTTTATCTCATTAAATAAAGGTTTTTTAAATAGAAAACAATTCTTAAAATCCCAATATTGTAAAAGGGTTAATAAAACATCTTCTTAATAAGAATGAAATGGATGAATAAGGTCCATATTGAATTACACATAACTATATTTATATGAATGAAAAAATTATTAGTTAAAAAACATTTAAAAAATGAAATAAATTTGTAAATAATTATATATTTTTATTTAAATCATTTATCACAATAAAATGAATGAAAAACGTCATGTTAAGGGCCTAAATACAAAAAAAAAATTGTTGATTTAAAAGGCAATAAAATTCATATATTTTGAATGTAATAGGATATAATTTTTATTTCATGATCCTTTTATAGAATTTGATGTATTTTTTTCTATATAATATTTTAAGGGAATATACTCAGATGATACATTCTTATTTTATAATAAAACTTAAATATTTTGGTTGGGTTTTAATTTAATACTAATTCATCCCTTTCTCCATGAAATGGATAATCTATAATTATTTTATATTCATGAAGAACTAGAATTCACATTTAACAAGTATTTAGATATATTAAATATTGTGGTGTATTTCCAAATATCACAATCTATATTACAAATATATATATATATATATATAAATTTATAAATTTGTAATAAATACTTATGTGATGAGGTAAAACATTAATCAAATAAATACATCCAAAAGTTAAGCATAAGACATTACAGAAAGTGATGACATTATAACCCGTCTAGAAGATAAATATCTGAAACTATAAAATTATGTTTACTAAATTTTAAAAATAGACATACCAAATAACCACCAAATAATATGAAGGAGCTCTAAACCATTACATACCCTCCATTTGAATAACAACATAATGTATTATTTGGAAACATAGTATTATCCTCAATTAAAATAAATCCATTTTGAAAAATAATATTGGTTCGATAATTCTTTAGTAATACACATATTGTTGGATATTTTCCTTAAATATAAAATACTAAAATATCCATAAATCACAACATTATTTAATAATTATTCATTATTCAGTTCAAATTTAATGATTATTATCTAATTTACATTATCCATATCAATTACCACTTTATCTTAAGATAATTTACACTACATCATGAACGTAGTAATGGTTATCATTTCATCAATGATTTTTTTTCTATGATTTTCAACATGATACTAAATCATTTCTATTGTCCAACAAAAACCATTTGATATACACTCAAAAATATTTAATAAAACTCAACAATATTAAAATCCTTTTATATTTATATTTCTTATAACTAGGAATCCATTGAAATAATATTCAAATGAAATAATTTTTAAATCCAAAAACAAGAACAGTAATAATTCCTCTTCATCTATTGTAATATAATAATAATAAACACAATCAATTTTATTCTCATGATAAATATTCATTTGATGATTGAATAATTGATTTCTGTAGTGTCTCATCACCTCATATTCGATGCAAGATTCATTCGTAACATTTTTCCATTCTCTAAAAATCATAATCATGGTGACTATTTTATCAACACCTGTGTTTTTATCCATTTCCTTTTAAGAAACTACCATGATGTTTCTTTACCCAGTTATTACATGATGGAATGTTTCTATTTCCCTTTTCACTTTTATCTATCATTTTCATTGTGGTCCTCTTATTCTTTTACATCCCCTATAAGGAACAATACTTGTTTAATTATTTCTATATAACTGTTATCACAGGAATCTAAGTAGATATTTTAAGATAATATTTGTAGTAATAGTTCCCCTAAAATGATTATCATAAGTTTATCAATTAAATGAACATTAATTCTCTTTCAATTACGTTCAATTATGGGGTTCCATTTCTTTCTCCCATGCACTATTTTTAAATGATGAAATACACAATATTACATCATATCATTCAAAAAATAATATATAATCACAAATCTAGTGAAATATATAACATAATTTGAAAATATTATGAATAGATAATCTTATAATTGATAACATGGTTTCATTGGGGATATAATTTTCTTAAAATTATTTAGGATGGTGTGTAATGAATATGTGAATTATCCTAAAAATAACTTCATAAGTGTCAAACCAGGTGTGATGTAAAGCCTATATTCATGCACCATATAAACATTCAGTCTCCCCCATTGATCCCTTTTTAGAGTTATTACCCCATGGTAACCCAATGCAAGATCCATTTCCATGTATTTTATCAATATAGGGATATATTTCATGGAATGCATTATTAACCTCTTCTTTACCAAAGAATTAGGCTGTTCTTATTTACAAGTCCTTAAATCTGATCATAGGTTTTTTCCCATAATATATGTTGACCTAAATATAGATCCCTAGGATTCTACTGAACATACTCTAATACAAAATATTGTGAATGAATCCCATGTATCCCCAAGATTATGTCCAGATTTTTACATTATCATACTAAATATGGAATCTCATCCAAAAGTACAATGTAGTTTAGAAGTCATGTTAAACATGATATATAAAAAATTAAAAAAATTATATTTTGGAACAAAAATTACAAAATAATATTTTCAAAATAAAATTATTCTTTTATAGAATATACCTAGATGTCATTCATAGTAAAAATCATGGATTCATGGTAAAGGAAACATAAAATGGCGATCTCAAATGATTTGGAATGGTTTATTATAGTATAATCCAACATTTAAAAATAAATCATAATCAATAAGTCTATGTAAATTTCTGAAAACACATTAAATTTAATCAATAAAATAAAAATAACATCATTATAATGATTATTAATCATGGGAAGGTAAATAAATAATAACGCATTTTAATTTATCGTTTTACTCATAATTTAAGGCCTTAATAAACAGTATTATAAATTAAATATGATTGATAAAAAATAACATAATTATAAAATATGTAAATTATTATTTATTGGATTACATGTATCATGAATAAGAAAACCTCTAATTTAAATATCTATCCTTTTGAAATTTTAAAAATACAAGGTGTAAACTGATCCAATTTGGCCAAATATATATTTATATATATACTTGTACTCCGCCCGTGCATTTGAATGGCTCTACAAATTATTTCTTATTATTAATAATATAATACCATTTATCAAACATACTTATTTATATTAATATTGAAAACATTTGGAAAAAAATTACAAATACATTATGGAGTAATAAATGTTACAGATATTGAGGAACAAAAGATACATAATTAGTAGCATTCAATAAGGAATAAATGTTTTAGAAAGACTGATAGCGTGGGAACTAATGATAGGAATTTGAAGAATGAAAGTTACATAATGTGCAATATCAATTTTAATAAGATGTTATAGAAACCAAAACTGGAATTATTTTTCATGTTTACGAAAATCAAAATAACCTAGAATCTTTTTTATCCCTCTGTTGCTACACCAGAACCATCAATTTAGCATAACATCTAAGGATGAATGCATCAAAATTAATTTACATTGTTTCAGACAAATTTTAGAGTACAACCTATCTCTATCATCAATGGAATAATGATCATGAAAAAAGCATCAGATGAAAATATCCAAGAAGGTACCATGACGGGGACATGATTTTGTTCATTCTTGGTAGCACTTCATAAGCACTGACATTTAGAACTCTGTCTGCATGGTCTGCATCAAAATATTTTAAACCATTATTTTTTTTATCATTTTCTAGTAAGTTTTATGTTTTATAAGAAATTTTCAATAAGTGAGCCTATTTCCTTTAGAAGGCTAAAAAATATGTATAGAAATGGAAATATATCTAAAAATATGTTGGAGTTATTCATAAATGTAAAGGAATATTCTTCATGATAAATGATACAATTATCGGAAAAAGTACCTTGACAACCTAATGCATCTGCAATGAAGACACCCTCCCTAATGGTCTGTTTGTAGTGGACATCATTAATGATCAATATTATACACCTTATAACAATATTAGATTCTCTCCAAAGAGGATTTTTTATACCGTGTTGAAAACTCTCCAATTTTCCAAAATCAGATTCCATATCAGTAATAACTATTTTGTGCTGAATTCAAATCATAAATCCCAAGAGAAGAGACCTGTCCATTTTTTCAAGAGAAGACCCATCACAAAAGATAAATTGAGCGTCATCATAACCAAACTATGGATTTCCATGATTAATTTCCCACCATGAATCTGTAAAACTAAGAAAAAACTGTCCATGTTTAATTTCAAAATTATAATGGGCGCATTCCATCTTATAAATATCCCCAATTTTACATACCCGTCCAACCTCCAAATGAATGATATTTGCTTTAACAATTTTATGGCCACACCAATTCTCCCCATGATATAAGAAACCCATATAGAATTGGAATTATGGTAAATATTTGAGAATATGATTGACAAATAATCGAATAGTATCAGTAGTGTAGAATAAAAATAACACAAAAAAATAAAAACTCTACCCCAAAACTATATTCATATGAATGATATTTTTTGGTTTTTATAAGAATAGTTGGAGACCGATTAAAGGAAAGAGGGTGTGAATTTATAAGAGTTGATGGATTGATGTCAAACAATAAAAATGACAAACCTCGACAGATATGATAGCAGGTTCGACCATAGGTCTATGGTCTCCAACATCCACTACGTGAATTGGAGTACATGAACTATAAAAATGAATGAAAACCCACATTTAAAACATGTAAAATAAACAATTAATTGAAAAAAATACCCAATTCATGAGAATATAACGTTACTATAGTCCTTAATGATAGTGTATTCTCCTCAATCAAGTGACTCTCACCATGTAACATTGTATTAAAAGGGCCCCTCCATCCATGGATTTGTAGTATGCTCCATCCATGCATGCCATAGTTCTAATATGGAGGTAAAATAATCATTACTTGTTAGATATATATAGTATCGATTCATATGACATGTTTCAGAAATTATTATAACTTTATTAGAACAAAATAAACACTAATTTTTAGCAGTTTATATTTTGTTCTGTTGTATGGAAGACAAATGTTACCATCACAGTTATTATGTGTCCATAATTTACATGTTAACTATAAAATCTGATTGTTAATATACAATGTTGAAAATAACTGAATAATTATTGATTTTCAATTACAAAGTTTATTGTAGCAGCGGAGTCTATAAATATTCTTACATATATTTTGTCTGCTTCATCAGTATTTAGCTCTATAAATAGATTTTCCTACCTAAATCATTTTATTTAATTAATAAGAAGAACTTAATAATGATAACTGAATTCATTGAAGTAGAATTATAACAGTTTATAATAGAGAAGAAGAAATGCAGTATATTTGGTAGTTAGAGGAAATGCTTATGTCATTAAAAAATTCAGGATTGCTGGTTCAAATTATTTTATAAAAGTATTGGTGAATCAAAATAGAAAACACATTCCTTAGTAGAATTAATATTTGTAGTTGTAAAATACCCATATTCATTGTTCCAAACATATCTTAAATTGTTTCTATTCCATCAAATTCTAAATCAAATGATGTACCATGATATGCAACAGAACATTACATGATAGAATGATCTACAACAGAAATGCACAGGGTCAATAGAACTACACATGATTATATTACTGTGAACTTCAAATGATAATCTAAAACAGAACTGTAAATGAACAACTGAATGGGACATGATCACCATTTATAAGAGAAAAGTAGTCAAGTATGTCAAAATTATTCTGAAACAAGTTTCTCCACGACATCATACACTGATTATGCATTTGGAGTAAAAAATTGCAGTTCCATCTTTTAGAACATCTTAATCCTTTATGTCCTTCTCAGTTGCATCTATTGTAGTAGAACATCATATTTCATAATCTACCCAACACCATACTTAATGATATAATTATCATTAAAATCAATTGAACCATGTAAAAATATATTACAATAAGACAATGTAAGCATAACATAATGAACCAGTTTGATATTATGATCTCATACCGAGAATCTACTCTAAAAAAAACTAATGAAAGAATATAAAACACCAACTGATAAAGCATTTATTATGTACTAAAAAACATCATAATGGAGGAACCTTCATCGCTCAGTTATTTTTCTATACACGAACCTTCTCCCATTTTTGTGTTCTGGTCCTCGTATGCTTTTCATTTACTACATTGAGATAATGTGATAAATTTAATAAGAAATGATATGGGCTGATGGACATACAATTTAACCCTTATATTTATGATTCTCTAATGAAATGTAAAATAATACGATGACATTGATATTGTTGGTATTATAGTAGAGAAGAAAAAAATTTGAATGCAGTTGGGCGGAAATTTTAATTCATGGAAATAAAGTCACACCTAGTATGTGATATTCATCAAATCAATGGGTGAAGTTACAGTTCTAGAAAAATTTATTGAAAAGGCCCAAGACGTCGCATCATCACTCAGGATCCATGTACACAAATAAAAGTATTTGGGATGCTTCAATCAACCTGGAATGGAACAACAATTTTTCTCTATCTTTCTTCCATAAAAATGGTAAACCACACATGCTGAATTTAACATTTTCTTAAAATGTAATAATAAAAAATAAAAAATAAAAATAGATGAAGTAAAACAAACATTCACATATAAATATTCCAAGAACTAAATATACTGAAATATTTACAGTACATACTAATCTTGTTTATAAAATCATCCACATCTCTAATGTCCAGGTTTTACAAAATCATTGTTGCTTGAATAGTAGTTTTCAAAATAAAAGTTTCTATAAAATATATGAAAACAATTTTTGTCAACCTGTGGTTAAAGATACATATAAAAAATGATGTAAAAAACTATCAAATTGTGGATAGATAATATACTACTTAATTTTTTAACCCTGACGAGTGATTAGATCAAAATGTAAGGTGAGTTATTCTGTTGATCCAAATAAGCTGACAATTCAGAAGCATAATTGCCACACAAGCTATAGTGAACTATAAAACCTCTGTAAGAAAAAAATATAAGTATTAGTAAATGTCATATAAATTTTTCATGTCACAATAATACAAATTTTAAAGTACTTTTCATTTTCAAGAATAAATTGCATCCTATGTTTTGAATTTCCCATTGATGGCAATGGCTAGGAGTATCGCAGAATCCCAATTATTTCAAAACCATAAAACACAGAAATAAAAATAATGGAGGGGAATTAGATTTATATAGAAAACAATATCTTGATGACTATGAAAATATTGAATACAGAAGTATATCAATGAACTAAAATGGAAGTATACCTATTATATTACCTTCTGGTACAATCTATTGAGGAATGTCATTAAATGAAGTGAAATTAAAACTGAACAGTGGGTGTAGTGCATCAGAAGGACCAAGAAACATTATTAACATGAACAGAAGTCAACATGCATGTCATGTTTCCATGTAACATCCTTAATTTAGAGCAATTTGAATGTTTTGAATGTAATAGAAGAATCATTCATGCACGAGATCATTGAACTTAGAGATAAGCTGGCAGTTAGTAATTGAACATTATACCGTCATTCTCTGAAAACAGTGAATATATTGGTGATTATAATAGAGATATATTATTTTACAAAAGACATAGATATAAATTAATTTATTACATGACAGTAAGATAACACAAATATGGTGTTTTTTATAGAAGAACGGACCTGTGTATCTCGAAGTTCAAAATCAATGTGAATGACAATATTTGAGTTTTTAGATGAATAATTGCACAAGTTTTTGAACACACATACAAGTATCTTTAGAGTTTTATTTGACGCTGGTAGAATCTCACACATTGGGGTTATTGATCTGGACATCATTTTTTTATTCTTTAAATTCACAATTAGTATATAATGATAACTAAATCATAATATAAAGAAGCAATAGAGTTACAATGATCTCATTATATAGAAAAATTAAAAGTTTAATAGTTATATTTAAATGATACCTAAGATAGGTTATAAAATATTTCTTTATAGACAATATTGTGTGTGGAATCAACAACTATGTTATGGCTATCTACAACTATTATTTTCGAACCATTTGGTGAGGTGACCCTTGAAACAACAATATATAATTGACCATCTAAGAACACATGCCTGTGTAGAAATAACCCAACTGAAGAGAATGATTTTCCTTTAATCTTATTAATAGTCCTAGGATAACATACTATAAAAGGATATTGTTTTCTTTGTAATTTGAAAGTCCATCTAACATCACAATGTGTCATAGTTAATATTGGAATGAATGCACATTACCCCGATTGACAACAAGTTAAAATATTTGCTCCGATGATAGGGTCTCCCATGTTTGTAACAATCATGTGAGTGCCATTACACAGACCAACTGATTGATTCACATTTATTAACAACATGACAAGAACACCACTCTTCAGACTAATTTTATGTTCATCCAATCCAAAGATATTTAAACCATTTAAAAATCATATGTGTATATATTTTTAGTCCTATCAAATCAAAACTAGAATTAAAAACACTTTTAAAGCTGAATTAGTCTCTGAGTTCTACATTTTTGAGAGATAGCATGCAGTCATTGATTTCTTGAATAACAGCACATGTTGGAGCTAGAATCACTTTTTTCCTTTAGATAGCACACATCATCGTAATGGTCTCTGAAACCAGGATATGTGAATTCAACCATTTCTACCAATGCATTATTGGTTGATTTTAGAAGATAATTTACTGGTATTTGAATTTCTAATTCACCATCATATGGCTCTCATATGTTACCATCACCAATATCTAAAGCCCACTTTGAAAAGGTTTGTAAGTCATCAGAATCATTATTGGCGGTCCTAGATTTCCGTCACATTTTTTTTGTTAGAGTTAAGACTCTACATTGTTGCAAAAGATACGATGATTTAATATTTGAACGAACAATGTCATTTCTTTAACCACCTGGTATAGTTGGTAATATTTGATGTAAATCACCACCCAATACAACTATTATACCTCCAAACATTAAATATGTAGCATTGATATTTTAGTTATCATTATATCTCTTAGGGTACAGTCCAAATCCTCAAAATAGTACTTGTGAACCATTGATTCCTTATCCAAAATAATACGTTTTGTAAAATTTAATAGCTTGGTTAACTCACTCCCTTGTTGAATATTGAAAACATATTGATCATTAACAGAGATTGGAATACAAAATTTAGAATGTGTCTTCCTTCCACCAGGAAGAAGTAGGCATGATATTCCACTTTATGCTACTGCCTTAAAAATACTTACCTCTGATCGTAGCAATGATGTGATTACTCTCCAAATAAATGTTTTACCAGTCCCTCTGTATCCATGAAATAAGAAGAAACCCCCACACGCAGTTGATATTGATGAAAAATTGACATTGATGAATTTTTTTTTCATTGTTAAGCATACCCTATAATGTAATGTAATCATTTCAAATACCATATATGTTTTAGTTTAGTTCCTCCTAAATTGAACGATTTGTAAGAGTGTTAATTAAATATTTTGGAGCATGAATAGTGGAAAAATCTCAAGAGATCTACCGTTTCTTCATGAAATGTCTTCTATTTCTTATAGAGCAAACATGTGCCTCATTTAATCAGTGAGTTTGAGATTTATCAAAAATTTGAAACATATTTAAATAGATGTCTGAATGAAATAGTAAAAAATGAATTACAAAATGTAGAGTATGTAAATAGAATTATGGAATAGCATGAAATGATAAGGCAAATGCGATTTGGAGAAATTATGTTTAGTACCTTTGAAATATGTCAATAAACTGCTTAGCATTAGAATGCAGGATGGTTCCTCAACAGTATGAAAGAGAGAAGTCACATATTTTTTGACTGACACTATAATGAAAATTTGGAGTAATATTATAGACATTAGTTCTAACTGTCTTACATTTAGTAAATAGAACTATTCAATAAATCATAGAACTGTGCAGACATACAGATAACAATATAAATACAAAAGCATCAGAACCCTTTAGTTGTAACATTTAAATGCATAGAATCATTGAAATTACATGACATGGACTACTAAAAATTCATTACAGACATGTAGTTTTTTCATAGAACTATGAAGAAACATGTACAGAATATAACATGGACTAATGTAAAATTTAATGAAGTGTGTAGAAACATGAAATCCGAACCATTTCATTGTTATTTATGCAAATACATGCAGTTCTTTATTGTTTAACAATGTCATTAATTTACTATATTGATATCTTTATAGAAACATATGTAAATGGTAAAGTATGAATACATATCAAATTCTTACAGATTCTAGATACAATGATGTAATTAAGAAATGACATATACTACATAGAACAATTGAGTGTAATTATATAATCCAGCAACAAACATGTCATTTATATGTATACAAAAGTGTCAGCCATTTGATATGTGTTCACCTAGGACAAAATTATCATAGAAAGAAGTAGTTAACAATATAAAAATTGTTACAATAATAGATACATGGATTCTTTAAAGTAACAGCTCACATACTCAATGATATAATTAGTGATGTTAATAGTTTGCTGGAAGAGTATATAGATTTGTAGAAAATACAAAAACAAAACAATAAAGTAATAATGTATTTGGAAAAGGTGGTTGATAATGTCAAACATACCTTGAATTTGAAGCCTTTTTCTAGATTAATATAAGATATATTTAGAGAGAATATTTCAGGTTTCATTCCAAACTATACCCAACCAAGAAATGTTATTTGAAATTAGCATGCTTGAAAATAGTTTTCATAGACATTGTCCAATTCCCCATTCTGAGACCTCTTTAATAGCATCAATGAATTTGTGGTCATCATCTAGTAGGAACATAGTGGAACATGCCTCCCTAAAAGTGCCATAAGTAATGTCGTTGAAAATTTTCAAATCTTCATATGATGTGAAACCTTTGATTTCTGTTAGATGGATATGCAGGTAGTATAGCTCTCCAATGGTAAGAGGAACATAATAGAGTCGACCAATACTGAAACCTTGTTTTTGGGGATTCCATTTCTTTTCTTGACTATAGAAGAAAAAACTAGCCGGGTATTCTATGAATGCTAAACTTCTTCCTATTGGGAATGCCACATTTCATTTAATCCAAGATGTGATCATTATTTTAGAAACATTTAGGTTAGTTAGCACATCTTAAATTCTATCATCGTCTCTATATGTCACAGTATTTTGCAATGGTAAATGATAATGCAGCATGACGACATTTGGATATCAGTAATGTATATCGTATGTGAAGATCTGCCAGGACACCTCACAAGGTGATATGTAGTGACAATCATAATACATCTTTATCTCATCCATATTGTTGTGTACTAAGTCTTTGTTGTTGGTTTCATATATTTTTGTCGTTACATGATCATTTCCATTTCTTATATATTTAACGAGATACTTGATAGAAGATGAGTGGTTTCAAACATCAATATATAGATGTGCTTGATACCTGAGTAGAACAATTGGATTGAATGGTACCAAAAAATGATTATCCTACTCAATACCATTTCTATGGAATGTTTCGTCATTTATTGCCTTTTCATAAGAAGGCAGAGCTTTATGTTTGGAACATATTCACAATTAAGGATATCTTTTGCTGATATGAACTGTTGATCTAAATAATCGATCTCATGTAGCTTATGTTACAACTTCTCAACAATAAGAAAGTTAATAATTGATTTAAGATTTTTTCCCTCATAGCTGGAAGAGATATTTGTGTCAGAAAAAATACAATGAAATGCATCAGATTGATATTCATATCAATGGTTTTTAGAAATAACTCATACTAGTAGCTCTATTCTCGCACTCATGTTCTGTTTCAAACTCATATAGTAGGGAAAACCATGGGGTCTATCCTTCTACCGGACACAAACTACCTATGTGATGGTAGTTCTGGACATTTAGTCTGAATATAGTTGGGGCTCTACCATTGTTTAATGTACTATAAACCTTCCCACCCATAGATGTGAATGCAAAAATAAAATTATTAATATTCATATTCTCTTTGAATAATCATTCTTGGGATGATGTTATATTGAAAACAAACATCTGTAGGTATGGATGAGGTGAATGGAGTAAATCCAAAGCAATCTCTCCCATAGATTAGCATATAGAAAATCGTGGGGTTTGTTAGTTGCTGCATTTTCTATTTCTCTCATCAAACCACATAGTAGAGTGATAGTATTGGCATATATATGCGGGGTCTCCGATATCTATGTATCCTGAATGTTGGGGAAAATAGTATTAAAAAATTATTCAATTTTCAAGGACTGTCAACAAATTGTATTTGATTTATGACATTAATATTGGAGGATTACTAAAATCAATAACATGTGTTTCCTCAATGTCTATTTCTAATGAGTTTCCTATAGAAGGCAATGAAATGTAAATATAATGTGTCCTATCCTGTATAGAATGTAATAATATTTAATGATCAATTTGTTACTCAACAAACCTATGGAGTTTGCAGTTGTGCTGACGAAATCTATATTGTTTGAAGAAGTTATTGAAATATGTGAGGGGAAATATTGTTGAATATAATATCATAGTTAAGAAACATTAATTAGTTACAATAAACAAATAAAGAAATATATATTAATGCATAAAAATCATATAACATTCCTGTCAATGATGAATCATTGTACTGTGGTAAATTAATATTTGGAAAACAAAATTTGTACACAGAGGATAGAGTAAGAAATGAAATTTAATTGAAATGTTTAGAAATATTTCAGTGTATATGTAATTCATACTCAGTCGAGTTGAGTACTACAGATTTAGTGAGATTGTTGTCCTCATTTAGCAGACCTAAAAGAACAAGTGAGATAAGTGTTAGTTGGTCCATAATTAATCGTTTGACCCATATTATTGTCATAAAAGTTCATAGATAGGGAACTTACTATAAGGTACAGGGGAGAGGGTGTGATGTATGTGTTTTCGTTTGTTTTTTCCAATAGTCATTGTTGACTCGGTATGACTTCCACTTGGTACAATGAATAAAGAATGAAAAAATGATGTTTACTCTCAGTTAGTTGGAAACTGTAATCATTGCATTACATTTTTCAAATGAACATACCATTAATAGATAGAGGTGACAATGGTAATCTTCCGACTGTATGTCTAATGCCATTTGCTGAAAGTGGCTGAATAATTTGGACTACCGGTGCACACAGTAGAAATAATTAGAGAACCTAAAACACACGACAGTATTTTCACTAAAATCATTGACATGAAAATCATATAATGATAGAAGTAGAGTTAGTAATAAAGTTATAATAAAACTAAGACAACACTCATGATTTTCTTGACATTTCTGCATGAGTAGTGTTATGTGGATCCCTGATTCTCTAGAGTATTAAGGGGTATGCATGGTTTTGTTGGTTTTATATGTACAAAATTGCTTAGGTGGAATGGAAAATATTTTATGAGAAATTGATAATTAAATTTAAAATGCTTATAAATAGGAAGACAACAATTTTACTATTTAAATTTGAAGATCAATTTTAATGTTTAATATTAACACAGTAGACCGTAAAATGTTTCCCGAGGCATCTATACATTAAAATAAAATTATTCAATATAATGAATATGTAATGGTAAAAATAATGTACAAATATTGGTTTTAATGAACATTTATGAAGTGATACCATTGTGAAATGATTTGATGCCCCTCAGATGAAATACAAAAAAGGATGTTGTCAAAGCAGTTATATATTGTCATCAACAAGACTGCAAATATATGTGTAAAGTATCAATGATGTAATGGAGTAATGAAATATGTCTCATATTCAAAGACAGTATATGGAAAATGAATATTAGTTAATGTAAAGTGAATGAAAATATCTATCTAATAAATTTAACTTTCAATGTCACATGGAATTTCTATTTCTATATACTTGAAATAAAAAATAATTACAAAAAGAATGGGGAGTGGATAATAAATAAGTAACTATTTCACATTAGCTTCCATACAAGTATCAAAATGTTAGACGTTGGTATGTGTTGTTATATATTGCAGAAGGGAGAGGCCATCGACTGTTTAGGTTGCAAAAATCCAAAATTGGGGCTCAAAAACAAAGACCCAATAATTGTAGAAAACAAATATAGTCTTATTACATTCGCTATAAACATGTAAAAGATGCAGTGCAGAGTGAAAAAAAAATATGTTACATAGACAGTAGACAACGGATTTGTCTGGAATACACAGAAACCCTACTAATGAGATCGGTGATGTGGTTTGGGATGTCGATGATGGTAAGCCCAAGGCCGTTTCCCAGGCCAGGGATGGTAACTTCAATGATTTTGGGGACTGTATGCGGGAGGAGATGAGTAAAATCATTGAGCGGTGTATTGATTCTTGCTTTCTCAAAACCTTAATCGCGGCCTGACAACCTGGTACAGAATGCGATCCGATAGGAATTCCTTGATTGGGGTGAAATTATTGATATAATGGCCATCAAGGTTTCGAATTGTAATGGAGATGAATCGGTAGACAATATGCGGGTGTAGATGAGAGGAATTCACCATTAATGTATTGAACATAACTATCACAAAACCCTTACCACTTATGGAAAACCAGGAATATTTATTGAGCCGAATGGAAGGTGTCAAGCTCGTTGAATTTATTTTGGATGAAGTGCGCTATTGAATGGATTTTTCTCAAAAACCTAAGTGTAGATGGAAAACCAGGTATACAGAGGGAGCTGAATGAAAGGCATTGAGCTGGAAGAACTACTTTAGGCAGAAGTTCCCAATTGTTGGGGGGTAATTTTGGTATGGGTTTTTTATGGTGATGTGGCTGATTGTGGAGGCGACAAATCTGGCTGGAGCAACCCAGCTTTAGTATATATAGTGGATATATATATACATTAAATATCATTCCCATGAATGTTTAAAAATACAACAATGAAACCCATCTGGTTTCGAAAACTTATTTGTATCACGAGACATCTCAATTCCAATAAGAGAAATATAAATTTCAATCCCCTCCCTTCTCTACATATCCATATATTTACATATATATAGAATAATATATATAATTACTTAAAATTTTCCCTTATCATAAATTATTTATATTTATTAAAGGATAATTATTTGTTAATATTTTATTAATAAAATTATTTTTATTTTATGTAAACATAATTTATTAAATAATTTATATTGCCTAAAAATAATAATATTAATCATGTAATAATTTAAGTATCTAAAATAAATTTAAAATATTGTTAAAAAATATTAAATGAATTTTATTATTTCGAGACAAATTATCCATAACAAAAGGAAGTGAAATTATACAATAAAATTTTCCACTATAGAATTTTAAATTATAATCTCCTTGGATAAGATATTTCCATGTGAAACATAAAATAAAATTTATTATTAACTAATAATGGTAATAATTTTTAATGGTTCTGAATATACCAAAAATAAAAGGGAAATGGTGTATACTAGATAATAATCCACAATGGAATGTGAATTAGGATGAAATCACTTACAAAAATCATATCACTGGACTAAGGAATAATCCATGAATTTTTTATGTGTATTAAATTTAAATACACATATAAATACATGATGTTAAAAACATAATAATAAAGTTTCCTTACAAACATACTCATATAATGACATGGTAAATGAAGAAAAACATTATCCAAATTAGTGGAAATTGACTTATGAAATCCCTTACAACTTGGTAATATTCAATATAAATAAATTTTATTGAAATAATTAAAATTGAAACATAAAATATCATTAAATAATTTCTTTAAATAATATTACTTTTGAATTTGGTAGTGAATACAACAGATAATATAGATTGGTGAACAACATCTAAATGTGTCAAAATGGATAGAAATTCAAACACAATCCCTCATTTTAAGGTTTAATTTCGTTGAACTAAATTTCAAATACTATATATTGGATATAGAAATTATAATAATTTATTTTATAACAATTTTAATATTTATAAAATCATATATGGTGATTTTATAACATCATATCATGAATTCAAAAATAATAATTCAATATTTTCATTAATTGAGTAATCAATTTCATTATTCTGTCATATGTATTTCATTTTCAATGATCCAATTACTGTACATATTATATAGTTTTATCATAGAAATATTTATAATAAATGAATAATTTATATATTTATATATCAATAATAATTTTAATTTCAATCATATAATTTTGTTTTGATATATAATGAATGTTATGATTAGGGTGGCGGTAGGACGTACGTACATAAGAGTAATGTTATATAATTTTCCATGATATTTATGGATATGAGGTATGTAATATATTATCATTATAAAATAATATTAATATCATCTATAACATATTTATTATTTGAATATGCATTACACATCATCTAATTGATTTTGTAATGTAATGACAGTCATATACGTTCGTGAAGGTAGTAGTGAACATTTACACAAAGACAATATCATCTTTCTTTTATTGAAAATGTAGAAATAATAATAAAATATATTAGAATTATAGAATTATAAATGTTTAAATAGTATCTTAATAATTTAATTTATATGACATATAATAATTTAATTTTAAAAAATTATTTTCTATATAAAAGGGTTAGTGAATGATGAGTCTTGACACATTGGGAGGTGGTATTCTGTCGTACACACGAGTGATGCTATCGTATCCCCTAATTAACTGAAATTTTAAATAATATGATATAATTATTCTATATTTCTAGTTATATTTTTAATATAACATTTAAACATTATATCCATCATCATTACAAATCATTAGCGGTGGGTATTGTGCGCTACTGTAAAATCCCTGGTACTGTAGTAGTACTATTAACAGAATGGGTCTTGGGCCAAAAAAATGGGCCTACGAGCCTTGTAAAGGGTTAAATGACCAATGGGACTTCGTGTTATGTAATGGGTCTCCCACTACCTAGTTAAAGAGGTCATTTCATTCCTTTACTAATAAATGTGGCATAGGCCCCAACCATTAGACAAATAATAAAAATGTTGTTGGGGTTTGGCTTAGTGGTAAGAACCCTATAATCCTACATGAAAAATTTCAGTTCAAAACTCAGTGGGCGCAAGTACTGTAGCAGTATTGTAGCATACTGTAGCATTGGTGGTACAATAGTAACGATGGGAACTATAGCGATGGTAGGTCACTGTAGTGGTAGTGGGGCACTATAGTAGTGATGGGTATTGTGTGGTTCTCAAGCAGGCGGGTACTGTAACATTACTATTCACAGAATGGGCCTTAGGCCAAACATTTGGGCTTACATGCCATGTAATGTGATAAATTCATACTGGGCCTTTGGGCTATGTAATGGGTCTCCCTCTACCTAGTCAAAGAGGTCATTTCATTCATTTCTGAATAAATGAGGCTTTAGCCCCATCCTTTAAAAAAACAAAGCGGGCCTTCCTAGACACCATGTATTCCCAAAATAATTCATACATAAAAAAAGGAGGTAATTTGGGATGTTATTTGGGATATAATTGGAGGAATTAAAAGGGTTTGAATGCTTGAAGTAGAGATTAGATGTTGAGGACTCTTATAAGTAAGGTGGGTGGTATATCATTAATTTTTGAAAAGAATGAATTACTCCATCTATTTGTTCATGATAAAATGATATATTAATGATACATTCTACATCATATAGGGGATAATTTTATATTTTTTCAAAAATAAATCAATTTTTAGTCATATTATCACTTATCCTTCTAGTTAAACTCCTTATATAACCATTTTAACCTTAAATACGAGAAATAATTTTTATGATTTCACTAGTCATTAAGGTTCAAAAATAATTTTGAATTATTACAATTTATAATTTTTTATAAAAAATTGTTTATACATTTTATAAATTTCATTTCACAGAAGTTTAAAAAAGTAATTTAAAATTATTCTCAAAGATGTAATATGAATAAAGGTCGTTAATGTGATAATGTTCAACATATCACAATGTATTTATACAATAATTCAATATATAAATGATAAAATGATTAAAATTTGATTAATTGATATATAATTTATCTAATTTTACATTAAAATATATTAAAAATATATCATGACAATATATATATTTTTCAAATGAAAATTTCTTTTCCATTAGTATTCATTAATTTTCTCTATTCATCAAGAAAATAGACTATTCAATAAAATCCCAAATATTCAACCAAAAATCATTTTGATTTTTTTATATAAAACATAATTTCAATTTTAAAAATTTATTTTATAAAATTAGTAAAAATAAATTTTATTTTATGTGTTCAATTTACAGCTAAACACTTTTTTTGAAAAATATTTTTTTTTCAGAAAACATATATTTTAATTTTAAATAAAACCTAGTTTATATTTAATATATAGATAACTAATAAATTTTTAAAAGATTAATATTTTTATAATTTATATAATCATATTCATACACATAATTCCAAAGATAATATGAGAAACATATTATTTATTAACAATGAAAATTTAATATTTTTGTTCCGTAAAACAAGGTGTTGCGAGTAATGCATGTTTTGAAGGAGTGTTATTATTACATGTAATTCATTATAAACATTCTATTTGATGTAATTAAATATATTTATTATATATAAATTATTTTCAAAAAAATATATCTTAATTTCTAAGGATGTAATTTTTTCTTGAATCATAGTGTTGTGTCTTGTGAATGTTTTCGAATATACTGTTATTCAATTTGTATTTCAATATGTAAAAAAATAAATATTTATAGCATAATAAATTTTTTTAAGGAACATAACTATATAAAAAAATGATATTGTTTTTAATTTAATTTAATAAAATTTTATTTCATTCATAAAAATAATAGAATTAATTATATATATATATTCTTAAAGAGATTCTCATATTTCTATTGATTAATTTAGTGGCTCGTTTTTAGAGTACATATTTATAAATTTATTTTTTATATATATATTACAATTTAATTTATGATATCTATTTCATGTGTGGAAAACAATCAGACCAATTTAATATCCAATTTATAAAAAATAGTATAAATTATGTGTGCAACCCTATATATGACCACATTCTATCAATATTTCTTTTCAATTATAATTAGAGTTGAAATTAGTTATTATATCATTGATTTTGGAACATTATAATCATATTTCATAAATAAAAAACATTCAGAGAAGATAGAGTTACCAAACCATTTTCAACCTTGTAACCCAATAAATGAAGTACACATCTTATAATAAATATCTCAAATTTAGAATATAATAAAATATTGAATTTTTAGTTTAACATTGTTTTCATAAAAAAGTAATTCACTAAAAACCTCCAATATGAGAATAAATTCATTTGATACACTCATAAAGATGCTATCATTAACTCTTACATTCTTGATGTAGAAATTTAGTGGATATGTATTCTTCCTGTCATAATAATCATTAGGTGCTTCTAGTTGGTAACGTAATTACATTACCAAACTACAAACCAGTAAACCATTATATATAATATGAATCATACTATTAATTTTATTTTCACTTATTCTATCAAATATTTATACAAAATAGTGTTTTCACCTTCATATTATAGACTATAAACATTTTTCAAAAAATTGTAATTTAAAAAAAATTGATTCAATACAGTTTATCAAGGAAAGTCTTAACCTAATATGTAAAAATTTATAAATATTATATACATTCCAATTTCAAAAAGTATTATCAATAATGTATTTTATCACTAATAAAATGTATATACTATTTATAGGAGTGAGGGAAAGACAATTATTATAAACTACTAAATTTTTATTTCTAGTAAGCCTTTTTATCTCAATTTATTTTATGAAATACATGTTCACATTTATTATCCATATATTAAAAATATATTTTCTATTATATAACCCTTAATGTTAATGTTTATTAAAAAACATGAATTCAAATTTTGAGTCACATAATTCACTCACATACAAAATTTATTTGGAGACCATAAATATATATAAAATTAATAATTTTCTATTAATTAAATTATAAGTGGTTATTACGACATTCAATATTTAATAGAGATCCATAATTTAAAAAATATTGGATTTCATATAATTTTACTTTATCATTATTGAGATGATATATGTCACTCAACATGCTGATCGAGAATGCAATATTGAAATTACACATATTATTATTCATCAAATATTTAAAATGTGTCTAAAAAAATAGTATTTGGCCGCTCTATTTCCTTCAAAGAAACCATTGAATGATTAAATATATTATTCCTATAATTAAGATTAAAATATGTTTCTAAATGTAATTTTATTCAACTAACTTCCATAAATTTCTATTATTCTTAATTAAAAATATTTTGATATTTTTTACTTGTAATCAACAAAATTATTTACAACATTAGGCCTATTAAAAAAATATAAATATAATGAATTTATTTTTATGTATGATCTATATATTTCAATTATTTAATCTATACATACGGAAATTTATCATTTAAAATAAATTTATGCATCATCAAAATAAGTAATTTTGTAACCATGATATTTACAATATTTTCCCTTCATTAAAGGTAAAATGATATTTATATAATTTACCGATACATCACAATTTTTCTAAGAGTCCATAATTATTTTTATATTACCATTGATTGAAATAATTATTAAATATTCATCAACCATGTACTAATCACATTTTATGTATTTTTTTTTCATGTTTTAACAGTAAATCAATGTATAATTTCAGTTATAAAATTTTATCATAATGTCACGAATGAAGTCATGTCCTCATTCTAATCAGTACCTGACCCAGTTTTTGGCATTGATATATGGGCATTACCATTTCTCATTGTATGAATATAAGTTCTTTGGTATTAATAACGCATCATGAGAACAATCATACAGAATTTATATCATAAAACGATAAAAAACAATAAATCATATTTGAAAATACAAAAAAAAAACCATACATAATTTCCAAATTTGAGTTTCAAAGTATAAAAAAAACACTATAACAAAAAAGGAGTAGAAAACAATCAAAAAACCACCATGTCACAATAGTAATACCACCCTCAACCCACCTCTAACAACACCTCCCCGAGGAAGACCTATAGCAACCGGAAAAAATATCTTCAATGCCTTTCCCTTATCTTTGTCTATCATAACCATGTCTACATGCACCCAATGGTGTATGTAGGTTTTAATCCTAAGATAAATAAGATTCCACACAATAATATAATCCAGGAAATATACATTATAGGACAAATACATGAAAATTTTATTAATGAATAGTTCATGCCAATTTTATTTAAAACAATTTTAATGAAAACCAAGATTTCTTTTGAATTCACTGACATGATATACTGTATTCCAAAATGGAAGGTTTGATATAACCAAATATTAATAGTCACAATATAAACATATGAGAACTAGCTAGAAAATGAATACTAAGTACATTGCATCTCAGTGAAACAACGAAAATAAAAAATAACTAATTGTGTTCCCATGCACGAGCCACTGGGGGGGACAACCCCATGACCAAGTGGTATCCAATAATATTAAATATTTAGCTATTTTTGTCATCATCCACACCTCAAGGTGAAACTGTGCGGAATCCACCTATGTGTCACTAGAATATTAGTCTTTGTCATCCCACCTAGATACCAAGAATTACCTTTGTGGTTAGTCAAGTTTCAAATTTCACATAACACACTACATCAACATTTAATATACCATTAAAAGAAAAATAGACAAAATTGGGAAAACATTTCACAGCCAAGTTAATTTTTATAATTATATGCACTAGAAAACATTTTCCAAACTTGGTTCCTATCTAATTCATAATTTAATAAAACATTTTCACACTTTATAAAACAACATCAATGTTTACAATAATTCCTTACATGTTAAATACATCCAATTCAATATAGAGAATCCTATTTAAAACAATGTAAATATTAAATATTTTAAAAAAATATTCCAACAAAAAATTATAATCATGGAACACTCTAAAAAAGTCAAGAAAGAATAATCAATTCATCAAATAATAGTTTATAATGAGATCAACCACCTTGGGTGTAAAAATTCCAAAAATAAGGTTAAAAACACCAAATGAAGCACAATAAAACATTATTAACTAAAGATCAAACATATAATGTCTATAACAATCCCTAATTGCAAATATCTAACCATAATATAGACACCCAACCCAAAGGAGATGAATAAACCCAAATAACAGGGAAGGAAACTATATAAATGATTGATAAAACATGAAATAAATCACATTAATTGAGTTTACATGAAGAATATGAGGCATAAAACCCACCCAAATAGATCCCAACGGAGGTTGGAAGAATTGGAAGGCACTTCTATGGTCATAAATTCCTTATGGGTGAGAGATGTGATTATTTAGGGTTAAATTAATAGAGGTTAAAAAGGCTAAAATCCTTATTTCTAATGACATGGACATGTCAGATGGTTAGTCCGCTACGTTTTTCAAATTGTGTGGTGAACATGCATTTTCCACTGTCTACCCAGGACATGATGCATAGTTGGCATGCAGAATTTATTAAATGTTCTCTAAATATGTGATAATACTCTGTCCAAAAACACCTCCTAGACGCATAGTTACCTGGGCAGGATGCACATGTACTAATAACCATGAACTAACTATGCAGTAGGGTTTTTACATCAATTTTTTTATTTTACTCTAAAATCATAAGATAAATCTAACAGGAAAATGTTTTCTTGAAAATTAAATTAAATAATTATTGGGAAAAAAATATCAAATGTGACATTTCATCCCCTCAAAAATACATTTTTTCCCCATAATATCAACATGAAGCTTAATAAAAAAATATGAACATGTACTCTTTCTCATCCAACAAAATCCTCTCCCATTAATCATGTGTATCATTTAAATTATGCCAACAGATACACACTAATAGAATTGAATTCCCATGAGTCACATTCTCTTAGAAATCCATTGTAAACAATGGTCATTCAAACAAAAACAACTTTTGATTTTTGTCAAATTTTTCCCAATTCAACACATGTGACAGGTACAGTTTATAATTCTAAAATTCGAATACATTGAATATGTTGTAGACTGATGTCAACTGAGAACAAAAAGATAACATATATTCCACCTATCAAATCCGCCCAATGATTTCAAAGGCTCTGATATTCCTCAGTGTTAACTTCTTCTATTCTCCCAAATGACGGTGACCAAAATATAGGGCCACATTAAAGAACACATAGTCACCCACAGAAAAAGCAAGAAAATTGTGCCTCTGGTCGGAATAAGACTTTTAGAAAATTTGAGTGGTAAATAACTATTTCCTACTCAACTTGACTTTCTCCAATGTCTCTTTCACAATGCTCAATCGTAACAGTGAGGTCTCACCTACCGCATCACAACCCAATGGGGACCGACATGGATAACCAAAGAGTACCTTCGAAGGAGCCATTCAAATAAATGAATGGTATCTATTATAATATGAAAAATAAAACATTACAAAATTGATATCCCATGATCTGCTAAATTCCATAACACATACATGAATCTTATCTTCCATAATTTTATTTTCCTACATTGGGTGACCATCTGATTGAAGATGGAATTCCATACTCATCATGATTGGAGACACCAATTCATTTAGATGGACTTCCCAAAACCATGAGGTAAAATTGGCATATCTATTAGAACAATTTAGAGCTAATTCACCATGAAACCATACAATCTATTGAACTAATAACTATACCAGATCATCCACCATCACTTAACCATTGATTGAAATGAAATCGTTTGAATTGTCTAAATTATTGATTAAAACCAAATTAGAGTTCCATCCCCAAGGTTTATGAGTAAATCCAAAAATTAATTCCATGTTGACCACTTCCCATTTCATGGTATGAATATGTAATGGTTGAATCAATCTAAAGATCCCTTGATGATCTTGTTTCATTAGATATCATGTATAGAATCTCGATAGAAATCCTAGTATATATTTCCTCTTTTTTGACCTCAAAAACATACTACTAAAATCCTAATATATTTTACATCCACCGAGGTGAACAACACACATAGACTAGTTGATATCCAGCATCACCACATTTTTCGGAGATAATGGAACCACGAAATGGGCCTTAAATCACAACATTACCTTGAGATACAATTATCAAATACAATATGAATACCCACAATGATGGAAATTCATCAACTACAAGAAGATCACACACCATGATACTGCTTTTGAATCTTCTATATATGATAAGGATCCAATTGAACAATAGACATGAATAGGGCTACATTGTTCTCATTGGTCTCTCAATGTATCTGAAAAATATCCCCATTAAAGTAAACTCATCACATGAATTCTTTAATTCATACACTGGATCTTTTTTAATGGTTTATTCATTGATGATACCCTTTCCTTTGGTTTATATGATATCAAAGTCATCCACATATAGATAGTTGATACAATGAAGAATCTACATTATCAAACACTTTTTAAAGAAAATGTAGTGAAACCATTTTTTATTATAGTAGACCACCATGTAGTACCCCCATTTTCTGTTAATTAACCCTTGTTTTATGATATTTAAGTACATGAAGCATATGAGGAATGGTTCGGAATGTTTGGAGACTTTTAAAGTGATAAAGGGAAAAAAGAGGTAACACACGGGCTTCGCACGGGTTTCCCAAACCTTGCAGAAGCCGTATAGGTGGTCGTAACATTGGATAGAGGAGACCGCAAGGTGTGTGCACGGTTTGGGAAAACCATGTGAGGAGGTCGTGCGGAGATCCCCTTCAAAGCAGTGGATACTTCATGGTTAGCCCACGATTTGAATAACCGTGCAGACTAACCATGCCCGAAGTCAACATAGATCCTAATTTTAAGGATCTAATCCATCTTTCCTTAAAACCACTTGTTTTTCTCCTAGTAGGCCCTAATTCGGGATTTCTATCTAGTGAAGGTCGGAGAACACATACCAGGAATTTTGGAAGCGATCCAGAGGTTTTCATTGGCATTTAGAGGCCGGTTGATCGAGGAAAGTCTTGTTTCCTTGAGTTTTATTAGATCTCCTTCTTTCCTCTTAATGGATCCCTAGATCTACGCCCAAGGTGGGTAGATCTATGGTAGTGGATGAATTTTATGTCAGGTTTTGGTTTTTTTGTTACTAGATGAAGGAATATAAGGTGGATTTGTGGAGTAGTTGTCTCAGTTTTGTTGGTGGTCTTCGTCTGTTGTTTTGTTTCGCATAATTTGTTGAGGTAAGTGGCTTCACTCTTGATTCCTCTTTCTTATAACTTGACGGCATAGTTTGAAATTTTTTTCCTTGACTGAAATGGATGGTTTATCTACTATTAAAGAATGTTTGAAACACCATTTTTAAGTAACGGGTGATAGAAATTGGGTGTTTTTGGAAAGTGTTTGCTGAAGTAACTTTAAAATGGTGATTTTAAACTAGTTATGGTTTTTCTACTTGAATGAAATGGTTTTCAATAAAAGGTTTAATGATTTATTGAAATGTTTTGAACACCCTAGGTTTTGGCAGGTATTTTCATGGGTTGTGATGTCTGTTCATATACATTGGGATGGATAAGGGTGAGAGGTACCCCCATCAAAAGTATGGGATGGATAAGGGCGAGAAGTACCCCCATCAAAAAGGACGGATAAGGGCATGAGTTACCCTTGTCAAGATAGTCCACTAAGTGATGGCTTAGTGGAAGGATAACTCACCATTCACGAGTATAGGGAGGTCCAGGTTTCATGCATGGTTAGTTATGTGGATTTGTAAAATGGAATGAATGTGCCAAAATGGAAATGTGAATTTGTTTGGAAACTGTTCTTGGTTGCTTTTCATGAGAAATATGGTTTTTTTGGAAAATGGTTTTGACAGGGAACTTGATATATTGTAAACTGTTTTGGAATTGTTTTATAGAAATTGTTTTAAATAAATTTTCTAAAATTTTTTATCCTATATGAATGGGTTGGGAAGTCATCAGGTAAAACCTGCAGAGTTTCATTACTCACCCCCTGCATTGGGACATTGTTGCTTTTATAGATTTCATATACCATGATGATGGAAAAGGCAATGTGACACATAGTTATGGCATTACTCCATGATAATTGGGTAGGTTCATGATGTTGGAGCTTGAAGCTTGTGGAGCATGGATTTGGGTTGTCGTCTTATTGTCTTTTAGTTTGTCTTTCTCATGTTTACTTTGATTTAGTGTTGGTTTCCGCTATGGTACTCTTAGTTGGTTTATGATAAAATAAATGGTTGAGTTTTCATAGCTTTTATCATTCATCATTTATTTTATTAGATTGGTTATGGTTGTTGGATCTGTGGTATGTTCTAAAAGGGTAAAACCCCCACTTGTTTTGAAATCCTTCGGCATTTATTGCCAGCCTTTGGTGCCTTGGGGATGTCTCTTAAGGCCTAGTAATGAATCGTTGTACTCTCAAGATAATGAGGATAAGCGAGTTATTACAAATTGTATTAGTTTTTTTGTTCCTTGGTTTTTAAATGCAATCATCTTGTTCATTTCATTGTGGAACATGTAGTCATCAATTTTTGTTGGTCTTGGCGTTGAATTTTTAAATGTCTATTCCTTGGGTGGTCATATTAGGAAGGAGTAGGATTGTAGGAACCTGGAATGTAGAGCATAAAAATTCATATCTAACCTTTTACTTCTGAACTTAAATTTACAAGGAATTGGGTACATAAGTGTTTTGGAGACACTTATAAGATAAAAATATCAATGTGATGGGTTTATCCAATTAGATTAGCATGAAATGAATTAGAGGAATGACTTCCCACTAGGATTTCATATCTCATTGTGTAGAAGGATTTATAATTTTGGGCAAGGTGTACATTTTTTAAAAATGAAGAAATTTTTTTCAAGTAAAAGATTTAGAAAAAATGGTATTTGGTGTATTTTGAAAATTGGATGATTTTCAAAAGGCATAAGGAAGGTTTTAAAAAATGAATAAACATGCAAAAAATGTTGATTTGGAAAAAAATTATGTGATCGAATTTGAAATGCTAAGCCTTCAGTTGCAAGATAGTGAGACTAACGACGTGCATTGTTTTTATAGAAAATGGCACCAGTTAGGCATCGCAGAAACCAAAATGAAGGGGTTTGCGAAGAATGTGGTCGCACCTGAGACATAGGTGATTCAGTAACTTGTCCAAAGTATAGTCAAGCATTTGTGTACATGGGTAATCAAAGGGATGATTCAAGGCATTTAGACCATTCCTTCTAGTTTGAGAAGTAGAATCCACACATATTTCAGGGTGATTTTGAACCAGAAAGGGCAGAGGTGTGGCTGAGTAGGATGAATTGTACCTTCGATTTCATCGGCACACTAGCAGAACATAATGTAAATTTGGTGACGTATATACTGGAGAATCTTTCACGATAGTGGTGAGAGCTATTGGTGCAGGCTAAGGTGGATCAAGGCCTAGGTTGGGAGGAATTTGTGGAATTTTTCAATAAAAAATTCTATCCTCACACGTTCAAGATCCTGAGGACGACATACATTTTAGCCTGAAGCTGAAGAATCACTCTATCACAGAGTATGTAGCTAAATTCATGAATTTAGTGAACTTTGCACCAGAAGATGGTGCAAGTGCGTTGCTGAAGGTACGCATCTTTTATTAGGGTTTCCACATGAGATTCGCTCGAAGATAGTTGTTCTCTATATTACGGATTATAAGGAGACAGTTAACAGAGAAATAGTAGCTGAAAGAGACATCTCATGAGTTATGGGAGGAGGATGTATAATGATACCCATCGGAATGGGGGGGGGGAACTCTACTGGAGGGAACATGAAGAAGAGGGACACCTACTTTCAAGGTGGGAGTACAAATCATAATCAGACGGCTGGATCAGTGAATCTTCCTCCACCGCCCATGATGAAAGCTAGGTGTTTTCAATGCAGCTCGATTGATAACATGAAACGAGAATGTACAACAACACCGATAGCATGCCACAATTGCAACAATATGGGGCATCTTTAGTAATATTGACGCAGCGCTACACGGTCGGTTGTTAGTTACACTTCTCAGGTGTCACAAGCATCACATTCTTTGACATGGTGAGAATGGAAAAATACATCTCTTTAGCAGAACAGAGCTAGCTATAGTGATTCCATGAATCCCATGACTCCTCAAGCAGGGCGATCTCAACAAAGAAAATAAGGAGCAAAGTGAAACAATAAAGATATTGTATGGAGCAGAACAAGTGATTGTGGATGACCAGTCTGGTCCCTCTACATTGAGAGTTACGGTTATTTTAAATTCTACCCTCGTGCACGTGTTGTTTGATACTGGTGCATCACATTGTTTTCTTGATTCTAGTATTTCTGATTTTCTTATCTTAAAACATGAAATAATGCCTTCTGTGATAAAAATTCAAACTCCTCTCAGTGAAATTGAATGTAGAGCCTTTGTGTGTATAGCATGTTCTATAATTGTTGATGGAGATGAGCTGAAATGAGACTTCTCTATGATGGAGATGGTTTTTTATGATATTATACTGGTTATGGATTGGTTAATGGAGTTTAGGGCTCACATCCACAGTTATAGTTGAATAGTCAGTTTCGCGAATGAGGATGGCATCGAGCATCTCCTTAGAGAAGAAAGAGTGGTGAAGAAAAAATCAACAGGCTTGTTGAAATCAGTAGTGGCAATTATATCTTACTATTTGGCTTCACTAAACTTGTAATCGATGGACGAGATCACGAAGAACAATTTTCCAGTAATCTCGGATCGATTTCCTGATGTTTTTTTCTAAAAACATCACCGAGTTACCACTAGTAAGAGAAGTGGAGTTTATGATTGATCTCCTTCTGGGGACCAGTCCTATCTGACTTCCATCTTATTATATGGTGCCAATGGAGTTAATGGAATTGAAAGTGTAGTTGAATGAACTGGAAAACAGAGGTTTTATTTGGCCAAGCATGTCTCAGTGGGTAGCACCAGTTTTTTTATAAAGAAAGCAGATGGATATTTGAGGCTATGTGTGGATTGTCGTAAACATAACCAAGTTACGAAAAAAAAAGATATCCACTTCCATGAATTGATGACCTTTTTGATCAATTGAGAGGAGCACAGTGGTTCTCAAAGATTGAATTTTGGTTAGTATATCACTAGTTGCGAGTTCGAAGGAATGATATTCCAAAAACAGCCTTCAGAAGTATATATGGACACTACAAATATGTAGTCATGACTTTTGGTCTTACGAATGCACCAACAGTCTTTATGGCATTGATGAATCGGATATTCTAGTGATATCTGGATTATTTTTGTTGTGGTGTTTGTGGATGACATATTAGTGTATTCAAGAACATGGGATGAGCATGAGAAACACTTTTAGATATTGTTTGAAGTCTTGAGAGACCATCAAATGTATGAAAAATTATAAAAGTGTGATATTTGGATACAATAAGTACGCTTTCTGGGCCATGTTGTTTATGGGAAAGGTGTTTTAGTGGATCTAGAAAAGATATAAGTTGTTCTTTCTTGGATACCACCAAAGAATTTCTTTGAAATAAAAATTTTTCATGGTCTAGCTAGTTATTACTGACGCTTTTTGCGTGACTTCTCTTGACTAGTTTCGCCTATGAAAACATTTTAAAAAAGAACATTTCATTTCAATTGAATGAGTAATGTCAATGATATTTTCAAGAGTTTAAGGTTCGCCTTTCATAGAAACCAATCTTGATTTTTCCGAAATCAGGACAGGGGTACGTGGTGCATTGTGATGCTTTAGGTTTTGGGTTGGGATGTGATCTCATGCAAGGAGACCATGTTGGTGCTTATGGCTCAAGACAGATGACAGTGCATGAAATGAACTACTCAACACATGATTTGGAGTTAACCTCAGTTGTCTGTGACTTGAATACTTGGCATCATTATCTCCTTGGTGAGAAATTCACTATGTTTAATGATCATATGATTTTGATTCATATTTTCTCACAATGAGATTCTAATCTGAGGCAGAAGAGATGGATGAAGTAACATCAAATGTTCAAATATGACTTGATATATACATCGGGTACATAAAATTTGGTGGTCGTTTCCTTAAGCAGAAAGTCATATGCTAGGTTGGCGTAGGAAGCTTCAGATGAGTGGCAATTGATGTCAGTCCTGGCCGACATGCTTATGGAATGCGAAGTCCAAGCTGATTTTGCAGTTTTCATTCTAGTTGTGCTTGTTCCTGATTTGGTGGAGATAGTAAAGGAAACACATACATCTAATGTAGACTATGTTTCAATGAATTCAAAACTCAATGGTGGGGAGACTATTTAGGGATGGATGTAGGATGGGTGTTCAGTTTTGTGATTTCATGATCTGATGGTTATACCTTTAACTGCTCAAGAACAACTCCTTCATACTTACCCCAATTCTATATGGGTTGTTCTTCCAGGATTACAGAAAATCTATAAGGTGTTGAAGGCACAATTTTGGTCGAGCGGTATGAAAATGAAGGTGGCCAAGTTCGTCTCACGGTGCTTAACTTGTCAGTAGGTTAAACCAGATCATCAAAGACCAGTTGATATGTTACAATCATTACCTATCCCAGTGTCGAAATGGGATCAAATAGTAATGGATTTTGTTACAACTCTTCCAAGAACGGTCCAGAAAGACGATGTCTTTTGGGTGAGAGTGGATCTTCTAAACAAGTCAGCACATTTCAACCCTATATGTGAAACTCATACAGTGGAAGATATTTCAAAAAAATATATCCGAGAAGTGGTAAAATGACATGGAATACAAGTTTCAATAGTGTCAGACAGAGATTTGAAGTTCACATCTCGTTTCTGGCCATCCTTACAGAAAGACCTAGGAACTCAGTTGAATATTAGCACTGTGTATCATCATCAGACAGATGGAAAATCTGAAAGGACAATAAAGACATTGAAAGACATGTTGCGTGCATGTGTAATGGATTTTGGTGGCTCGTGGGAAGAGAACGTGCCTTTAGTGGAGTTCTCATATAAAAACAGTTATCATGCCTCAATACACATGGCTATATTTGAATCATTCTATGGGTGTCCTTGTCGTTCTCCATGTTGTTTTGTGGAAACAGGTGAGGCATGGCTAGTTGGGCCGAGCCTGGTCCAAGAAACAACAGAGAAGAATCAATTGATAAAAAAGTGGATTGAGATGCCACAGAGTCATCAGAAATATTAAGTGGGTCATTTCCCTAGACTGTTGTTGTTTTCGGTGAGTGATTATGTCTTTTTAAAAATATCTCCATGGATTGGACATAGTAGTTTTGGGATGCAAGGTAAATTATCTCCTCGATATATAAGACATTTTGAGATACTGGAATAGGTTGGTGAGGTGGAGTATTGGTTGGAATTACCACCATGTTTCAGTTCAGTGCATAATGTGTTCCATGTATCTCAGTTGAA
Source organism: Viscum album (assembly GCA_963277665.1). Classification (NCBI taxonomy): domain Eukaryota; kingdom Viridiplantae; phylum Streptophyta; class Magnoliopsida; order Santalales; family Viscaceae; genus Viscum; species Viscum album. The sequence continues at coordinate 141,034,212 of OY728133.1, read as the reverse complement.
GAAGTATCATCTCGATCCTGACCATGTGATCATATAATATCACATTGACCTAGATCTAGATGCGTTGTTGGTACATATTCTGGTGCATATAGCAGATAAGAATGAGAATGTCTTACGTGGAAAAACCATCTGTCTAGTGTGGGTCTTCTGGAAACATGGTTAGAATCAAGAAGTGACTTGGGAACGCGAGAATGGAATGAAAGAGTAGTGACCATAAATCTTTCAGGAAAGCATGGGTTTTCCACATTCCATAGACGGATAGGACAATGGTGGGGAGAATTTAGTACCCTCAGTTTCTAGTATGTAACCCTTGTTTTATTCTTTTTACGTACATAAAGCATATGAGAAATGGTTTGGAATGTTTTGAGACTTTTAAAATGTTATAGGAAAAAAAGTGGTGATGCACTGGCTTCACACGAGTTTCCAAACTGTGCGGAAGCCGGGCAGGTGGTGGTCACATTGGACAGAGGAGACTTCACAGTCTGCATACGGTTTGGTCAAACTATATGAGGAGGCCATGCATAGATCCCCATCCAAGCATTTACTACCGCATGGTTAGCGAACTATTTGACGAACTGTATGAACTAACCGTGTGTAGAGTCCACATAGATCCTATTTTTAATGATCTAATCCGTTTTATATTTATCCTCACTTTTTTTTCTCCTAGATGAACTTACCTTGGTATTTCTCTCTACTAAAGGTGGGAGAACACATTCCAGGTGTTTTGGAAGTGATACGGATGTTTGCCTTGATGATTAGAGTCTGGTTGATCGATTTAAGTCTCGTTTCCTAGAGTTTTCTTAGATCCCCTTCATCCATATTGATGGATCTGTAGATCTACACATAAGGTGGGTAGATCTAAAGTAGTGGATGAATTTTAAGTCAGGTTTTGGTTTTTTTGGTACTAGGGGAAGTAATCTAAGGAGGTTTCATTGAGTATTTGACTCGGTTTTATTGGCGTTCTTCGTTCATTGGTTGGTTTCGCCTAATTTCTTGACGTAAGTTGGTTCACGCTCAATTCCACTTTCTTTGAACATGAATGATTAGTTTCAAATTGTATTCCTTGATTGAAATTGTTTCTCTATCTACTGTGAAAGAATGGTGGAAACCCCATTATAAGTAACGAGTGATGGAAATTGGGTGTCTTTGGAAAGTGTTTGTTGAAGTGAATTTAAAATGGTAATTTTAATATTGTTATGGTTTTACTACTTTAAAGAAATGGTTTCCATTAAAAATTTTGATGCTTTATTGAAAGGTTTTGAACACACATGGTTTTTACATAGATTTTCCTTGGTTGTGGTGTCTGTTCATATGCATTAGGATGGATAAGGGCGATAAGTACACCCATAAAAAGGTTGGGATGGATTCGGGTGAGAGTTACCCCCATCAAAAGGGATGGATAAGGGCATGAAGTACCCCCATCAAGGTAGTCCACTATGTGACACCTTAGAGGAAGGATAAATCACCACACATGAGTATAGAGAGGCCTAGGTTGCATGCCTGGTGGGTTGTATGGATTTTTAAAATGGAATTAATGTACCAAAATAGAAATGTGAATTTGATTAGAAACATTTCTTGGTTGCATTTCATAAGAAAGATGGTTTTTGTTTGAAAATGGTTTCGACATGGAACTTTTTATATTTTGAACTGTTTTTGAATTATTTTATATAGATTATTATATATAAATGTCCTGATATGTCTTATCCTAGAGGCATGGTTTGGGAAGACATTTGGGAAAACATACTGATTTTCAATACCCAACCCCTGATTTGGCACGTTTGTGCATTTTTAGATGTGATATACAGGGATATTGGCAAAGGAAAAGTGTCACAAGTTTATAGAACTACTTCGTGATACTTGGGATGGTTCGTGATTTTGGAGCATAGAGCTTGTGGAGCATTGACTTGGGTTGTCGTCTTGTAGTCTTTTAGTTTTTAATTCCTTTATTTACTCTGATTTAGTGTTGGTTTACTTTGTGGTACTCTTGGTTGGTTTATGATAAAATTAATGGTTGAGTTGTCTTAGCATTTATCATGCATCATTTATTTTATAATTTTGTTTATGGTTTTTGGTTCTGGGGTATGTTCTAAAAGGTTAAATCTCCCCCACTTGTTTTGAAACCCTTCAACATTTATTACCAGCCTTTGGCACCTTGGGGATGTCTCTTAAGGCCTTTTAATGACTCTTTGTACTTTCAAGACAATGAGGATAATCAGGTTATTACACACCCATTGGTCACAAAAAAAAATAATAAAACCACATATTCATGGCATGCATCATCACAGATAACTCTAAATAATTTCTTGGGTAGTTCATTTCATATGGTCTGAGTAGGAGAGAATTTTAGACCACCCCATGATCACCTTTCATGAGAACTCACCTGACGCCCATACCAGAAGAATCAAAATAAACCACGTACCCCTTTCCTGGGTAAGAAAAGATCTATATGGTTGTGGCAGTCAACCACTACTTTTTTTTACATAAAAGGAATCCTGGAAATTTGGGATCTATTCAATCATCACCACGTTTTACTTTAGCACATTCAGGGAAGAAGCAACCCAAGATAAATCATGAAAAGACCACCTAAAAAACTACCAAGAAAAGGAAAAAAAATTTAAAATTCCTACATTGGATGATCCCATGAAATAACTACACTGATATTCACAATGTCCATTGAAGCACCGTCTTCTGAGATGACATGGCCCATAAAAATCAATTACCTATTCCAGAATATATAATTTGATGTCATTTCATAGAGATGATGACCCTATAATGTGCTATAAACGATCTAAAAATGTTTCTCATTATCTTTCTACGAACCAAAATTAACCAGGATATTGTCCAAAAATACCACAATAAATGATTTGATATGCTAGTGGAACACACTATTCATAGGTGACATAAAAACATTTGGAGCATTCTTAAATATGAATGGTGTGACCATGTACTCGAAGTAGTCGTACATGCTCTGGAAGGCTGTTCTTAAAAAATACACCTCTATCACTATAACTATTTGGTAACCTGAATGCATGTTCTTCTTCAAAACCCAACATCCCTCTTTTAGTTGATAGAAAAAGTCATCAATTTGGGGTAAAAAATTCTGGTTCTTGATGGTTACCTTATTTAAATTATATAATTCGAACACAACCAAATATATCCCTCATCCTTCATTGCAATCACAACCGGGGAGGCCTAAGGATAGCTACTCGGGTGTATGAATACAAGATTTTCCAACACTTGGAAATTCCATTTCAGAATTCATCCTCTAAAGGAAGAAATGCACCCACATGGGAACAACAATAAACTTACAAGATGAATGATGATAATTCAAAAACAAGATTTAACCACTCTTGGAGTGGAATTCTAACACGGCCTGCCTGAGGATCAAAATCAACAAGAAAAACCCAAATAATCCCATTAGGTTCCATGAAACATACCATCCAACTATTACAATAAATGTAAACTTGGAAGCATTCCATCTAGTCCATGCATAGGATTATATCATAAGGGTCCATATTCATGACATAGAAATCCCATTCCATGTTAACCCCAAACATGGAGAGAGATAAAGTCTTGCACCTCGGACCCTTCCCATTCATTTTACCTGACAATGTTACCAACTCCATCAGAAAATACATAATCTCAGTTGATATTTTTAGTAGGCTAACAAGATGGGTGGAGTTATTAATGAAATAGAAGATCCAATGATAAATAAAATGGAATATTTATAGTATTCTATAAAAGTTGTTCCTCAAACTATCAATGACCATGTATCTGATATCACTGGTGCATGATCCACAACATGAGGATATCTGGTCTCTTTTTTAGACTAATCTATTGCATGTTAATCTACCATGAAATGAACCTGACCAGAAGAATATATGATCCTATGACCATGACCACCAAACCATGTTCCCACAATCAAGGATGGTTCTGACTGGTCAAACACTCTACTAGAAACAATATATTCCACAGCATTATTATATTGGAACATCATCTTGCAAAAATTATTCATGTATCCCATAACACCACACTTATGGAATGGTTTGGGAGGGGATTTACATGAAGTTTGAATGTTCTATTCCTTCACACATGGATGTAATTTTAATGACCCAACATCATAAGCCACATATTTATACTATATGGAAGGTTGGCCAAAAAAAACTCCTACCTTCATCCTTTTCTCATCTCGCTTCCTCTTATTATCATATGAACTACTGCATCCCATCCTTGAATGTCTATATGTTTATTGAGGGATATCTTCTAATATGTCCATAATCTGGGATTCAATGATTATAGAATATTATTTCCCATTCAAATTAGTGTAAATGTTATATATTATGGAAAATCAATTTGGGATACGTGAATCATTAATGAGATATTTATGTTTATTTTCATCCAATATTCTATTTTTTATTAGTTTTTAATTTTAAATTGATTTTCAATATTTCTAGTTCATATATAAATTCATCCATTTTTATAAAATAATGATTACATCGATAGTAATTCACATTAAATAGATGAATTTATATTTATTTTTATATTCCAATTTGATATTTTATTTTTTAGTATTTTAATACATAAGGATGATAAATTTCATAGTAAATTTAAAAACTATAATTCTTCTTAATATTATATTTTTTTTAGAATTATTTTGAGGAAAATCATTTGATATCATATCCTTTTCCATTCAATTCAGTCTAATCATAATACTATATTTTTATTTGGGATAGTTTATTAGATGTTCATGATAATATGTTACATTACTGTAACAAATAATAGGTGAATGGTCTTATGGTGTTATGATATACTGAGTTCATGTCTAATATATCAATATTAGTAATACATATTTCCTTCTATTTCTTTTGAATTGAATTTACTAAAAGATATAATTAATGGAAGAAAAATTTATTATGAAAAGAGTTGATAATTGTATAATATATACATGTAATTAAAAAATACTTGAAAAATATGAGAATATATTTTCCACAGAAGAGTAAAACTAATAATTCTTGAATATCAATGTCTATTTTTTTTATCCAGAGTCATATTTATAGTGATTTTTAACCATAAGGATCAAATTTTCTGATTTTGAAAACATTTGATGTTATGTAAGGCATAAGATCAAATTATCATGGAATAAAATGATTTTTGAATTAAAAAAACTATCAATAATTTTATTTTCAAAATGGTGAAAATGGAGGTAAAATGAATTATTTTGTTATTAATATTATTTAAATCAAATCATTAATTGGAGAAATTTAATTATCTATGCACAATCATGGTAGTGAAATTTTAATATTTTACTAAAAAATCAATATAAAATACTATAAATGGTATTGAGCCAATGCCATGATCCTGAATTCCCAAATAGTAGCCATCTTATGTGTAACACCCCAACCCCAGTTACCTAAAGTTGGTACATTAATACATAACATTGGCATGATCACAAAAAATCATGTCTTGAAAGACCGATTAATTTGATAGTCTTGTAAACACTAGATACATTCATAATTCTTACATTACATCCTAAAGTGAAAACTACAACAACATATTGTCTCCACACTCATATCCCATTATACTATCCCTGCAGGTCAATCATAAAATACTTCTCGACATCTTGTGAAAAATAATACATATAAAGGGGTGAGCTCAAATGCCTAGTACGGAAAACAATATAGCAGAAACTTTCATAAATAAGAATAATCATTTAAGGCAATGTATAACTAAAACAAAATCCTTTTAAACATGTACTTAATCATAATATGGCAAAAAATGAAATGAAATAATGCCATTTAGTTTTTCACATGGATATTTTACTAGTCTAATAATCAATGAAATATCAATAACAACTTTGATAATGATGGAATTCATAATGCCAGACTATCATAACCACATAATTAAGGCCTTGTGCCAAGAGTACAAATTTGATTTTCTCAAAGCCTTTTTCCAAGACACTAGTTTTTCTCATGAGAACTACTGATGAATCAAGGAGCTATAACGGTCTCCACTTGTTGCTTATTAATTCTAATTCATTCCTCATATAAATAAGTTTAAACATAACATAAACATTCGTATTGAAACTAGCATAAGAAATTTCAATATTTTCTCCATTAATCATGAATGGAATAAAAATAATACATATACAATAAAAAATATCATAGATCCTTCAATAAAATATGTATGTTTTTTATCATAATGATAAACTTCAAATAAGCTTAAAATCCATCAATGGATGCCGAAAAAGATGAAATCAAAACTATTTAACAGAAATATCTTTTTTTTAAATAATTTAAAAGGAACATAATTATAATATAGAACATTTACTTTTAAAAGATTCTTATAATATTGTAAGGGATGATTTGACGATTTTATAACGGTGGAAAATAGCCACACCTGCCGTATAAGTTAAAAAATACATTATTAACTTAATTTTGTCGAAAAGGTTAAAAAGGACCTTGTTTGGAAAACGAAGAAATGATTCATTTCTAAACATCTTATAAAATGTCAACAATGGAATAAATTACTTTATAACATAGTAAAAATGATTTGAGATATATTTCTAAGAAACATGGATGTGGATGATAAAGAGGTCTTAGTACCTAATTACGTATAAAGAACCTCAGATAATGAAGAGATTGTGAAATAAACCCTTACCTTGAATTTTACATGGTTCAGGGTAGGTTAACCTCCTGTATAATGGTGAAATAATTGTTATTAAATTATACAAGAATCATATACATTAATATGATATAATATATGATCTTTTAACATTAATTTGTTAATAATATCTTAGTATTATCATTGTTTAGGGTGTTAACAGATTCATTTTTCTTTATATTATTGCTTATGTGAGCCATAATTTCTATTGATGGGATGTATAATATTCATAACCAGAATGATATAAGGTCTCTAAATATTATTTTCAATCATCAAGTAAAATTTATTCTTGAAGGTATACGATGGGGAATGACTATCATCGCCTATGTGGAAACGGTAATCTGTACGTACGCACGAGCGAGAATATCATTATTTTGATATTAAAATAATATATAATTGGATGGTATATCATATATACAGAATAATTATCAGGTTATATTTTTTATTTACATAAATTACACATAATTAATTTTCCCATAAAAATAATAATGTATTGAATAACAATTACACCACGACATGGAGATGGTAGGCCGTACGTACGCATGTATGGTGACATTCCATTCAAAGGATGGATAGAATAATGAATATGGTTATACCATATTTAATATAACATCACAGTATATATATGATATAGGACTTGTTATATTAGAATGAAAATAACAAAGAAATAAGTAGTGGAATAAGAAATGAACTTGAAAGAGGGTGGTGAAATTATTACCTATTCTTTGAGTTATTCCTTTTGATTTGATGAAAAGGGCCCCTTAAGATGGAATTTGACTAAAGGAGGGACTTTAGAATGAATTAAGGATATTAGATAGGGTATTTGGTAAGAGTTTGGTCGAACCAAAAGGCTTTGAGGGCGTGAAAAATTGGATAGAAGTGGTGTCCTTTTATAAGGGGAAGGAGGGGCTCTTTAGAAGAAACTTAAAGTATTATTTTATAATAAATTCAAATTCGGTTTATAATGGCTTCAAAGTTTATTATTCAAAGTCAATGGTGATTATGGTTTGATATCATTTCAACGAATATATTTTAGACTGGTTTGGGTCATTATATTAACCTTATCATTTAGTTTTAGCTCTTGGTTATTAAGTTTGACACATACCTTGTCACATTGTATTTTTATATTATATACTTCATAAACACACTATATACATTTAATAGACCCCCAAGTGGTCTATTAATGATTCAAATATCATGATATAAGTCCTTTGGATGATCATTAGATTTTTAGGAATAAAATATAAATTAATAATATAATATTTGTTTTAAAAACACATTTATGTCAATTTTGACATTATTCAATAATTGATTAATGTTAAAGTCTTAACAAAATTATTAATTTGAATAAATTTCATTTATAAAATATTAACATGTACTATTAACCAATAAAATTCGTGGATGGAATCCGAAATTCCAAGTTATATGTATTTTAAGTTTTATAATACCAATTATTTGATTCTTTCATTAATAAGGAAAATACTTCATCATTATTGTGTCATAAATAAATTTAATTATTAAATGTCTAAAAATTATAAATAAAATACCATTATATAGGAAATCGTTTTATCTTTCTAATTAATAGTTATATTCGAATATATTACATATATAAAACTATGTAAAATTTTTTTTACTAAAAGATATATCCTTATGACATTTTTGTATTTACATTAACTTAATTAATATAAAGTGTCATTATCACCTAAAAGTGTCTCCAAGGGGTCCCAAAATCGACTTAAATATGACCATGGTCGTAAATGTATCAACCAATTAGGTTAGGACACGTTTTAGGGCAATTTATTATTATTATAATATTATTTTTACCCTTATTTACTAGATTTACCCTTTAACAATGGTAAATAAAGTATTTACCGATGTAATTATTCAAAATGCCTAAAAATAAAAGTTACCAATTTACACAATTTGGAAATTCTAATTCCTAATATGGAATCAATTTTTCTATATTCAAAACATAGAAGTGGCAGAAATTATTTTAAAATTAATTCTTGTCGTTAAAACAAAAAACGTGTTTTTAAGAGATAATAACTATCAAAAGATTGACATTTTTTTATGTCCGGTTTAAATGTGAAATTATATCCAATTACCAATATTGTATAAAATGGTAAAAATATATTCTAAATATAATTTAAAACCTCTCAAATTCATAATTTATTACTATTAATTATTTTGATAAAAATGTTGTTTTAAATTAAAATTTAGTTATTTCCACTATTCATTAATATATAAAAGTTATCTGAAAAGTACCAAAATTTCACCCTAAAATAATTTCGATATTCCAAAATAGAAAATGAAGTCCATTTTGAGAGATAAAATTTATAAAATTTCAGAAAGTGGGTATTCCTATTCATAATGGCTACTTTGATTGGTCGTGGTGTGTTAGAATCTCGATGTTATGTACAATGCAAGCTATTGCATTGTTCAATGGAAATGTACCATGGAAGCATGGGGTGTTACATTATACTCTCATTAAAATAATTTTTTATTCAAATTTTCTAGAAAAATACTTTATAAAAAGACTCGGGTGGTTCATCATCATATGTTCCTCGGGTTCCCACGTTGCCTCTTCCATCTTATGGTTCCCCCATAGAACATTTACTAGACGAGTCATCTGGATTCTCAGAACGTGTTCTCTGGTATAAAGAATCCTGATGATCTCTTCCCCATAAGAGAGATTAGGTTCTAGTTCTAATTCCTCATAGGTGAGTTCATGCGTTGGGTCAGGCATGTATTTTCTCAACAGTGATACATGGAATACATTGTGAACTTTGGAAAGATTTGTTGGCATTGCCAAACGGTATGCTACAACCCCAATCCGTTCTAGAATTTCAAAAGTTCCAATATTAATGGGACTCAATTTACCTTTCATACCAAAATGTATAACACCCTTCCATGGAGATACCTTCAAGAAAGCACTATCTCCTATATTAAATTCCAAATCCTTCCTTCGATTATCGGCAAAGCTCTTCTGCCTACTTTGAGCTACTTTGATGTGGTTTTTGATTACCACTACATTTTCCATCATTTCCTCCACCAGTTATGGGACTAGGAGTTTTCTTTCACCAACATCATCCCAACAGTTTGGTGTGCGACATATATTTCTGTATAATACTTCTTATGGTGCCATCCGAATACTTGAATGGAAGCTATTTTTATAGGAAAATTCTAAAAGAGGTAAATATTGATCTCAAATACCCTGAAAGTCAAGTGATCAAGATCTCAACATTTCTTCTATGGTTTTAATAGTCTGTTCTGATTTTCCATCAGTTTGGGGGTGGTAGGCAGTGCTCAAACGATGTTCAATATCTCGGTCTTTCAGAACACTTTTCCAGAATCTTGAAGTAAAATGGGGATCACGATCAGAAAAAATAGATAGGGGTACTCCATGAAGTCTCAAAAATTCATTTATATATAGTCTTGATATAATTTGAAGTGGTAGATATTTTCTTATAGTAAGAAAATGTGATGACTTGGTAAGATGATCAACAATGACCCATATTGCATCGTTCCTTCTAGGAGTCTTTGATAGCCCCATGACAAAGTCCATCGTGATATTATCCCATTTCCACTCAAGTATGGGAAGAGGTTGCAATACTCCACTAGGCTGTTACCTTCCAGCTCTCACTAATTGAAAAACCATATATCTTGACACAAAATCAGAAATCTCTCTCTTCATGTTGTCCCACCAAAAATGTTCCTTCAAATATCTATACGTTTTAGTGCTCCCATGGTGTATAGAGAAATTCTAACTATGAGCATCATCCAACAATTCCCTTTTTAGATCAGGTATATCTGGAACACAATGTATTTTCCCAAATTTGAAATTTAAATCTTCATACACAAAGTCTCTCAATCTCCCATCATTTATGGCTTTAATATTCTTTTGAAACTCTTCATCACTGGTCTGAAAACTATTAATCTTTTCTAGTAATGCTTATTTGGAAACCATTTGAAAAAGTATCGATTTTTTACCTTACATGGTAATTCCCATATCCATCTTCCCTAGATCCATGAAAATATGACCCCTTTCAATTATCATCATGATCAAAACTCCATCATCATTTCTACTCAAAACATTTGCCTCTTTATTTTCCTTCCCCAAGTGATAGTGCATCATGCAATCATAATCGTTGAGTGGTTCAAGCCATCACCTTTGCCTCATGTTGAGTTCTTTCTGTGGAAAAATGTTCTTCAAACCCTTGTGACAAGTATAAATCTCACATTTTTACCATAGAGATAATTTCTCCACATCATTAAAGAAATAATTACAGCATCTACCTCAATATCATGAGTAGGATAGTTTTTCTCTTTAATTTACAGTTGTCGTGATGCATAGGCAATAACCCAATCGTTCTGTATAGGGAAACATCCATGTACTTTCTTTTAAGAATCACTATAAATATAAAACCCATCATTCCTTGATGATAGTGTCAATATAGGAGCATTGACTAATCATCTATTATGTTCTTAAAAAAATTCATCACACTCTTTTGTCCAAACAAATTTAACCGCTTTGTGTTTGTGCTTCATTAATGGGTTAGCTAATAGAGAAATATTATGGATGAAATGCCAATAATAACCTGCTAAACCAATAAAAATGTGTACCTCATTTATACTCGTCGATGTTGGACATTCTTGGATTTCTCTTGTCTTAGCAGGATCAAAATAGATTCCATCCTTAGAGAGAATATGGCCATGAAAAGAAATACCTTCATGCCAGAATTCAAATTTTCTAAACTTCCCAAACAATTTATGTCTTCACAGAGTCTTCAGGATAATGCGCAGGTGATTTTCATGATCATTGTAGATTTTGGAGTACACCATGATATCATCAATAAATAACACTACATAACCATCGAGATATTCCTTGAAAACTCTGTTCATTAGTTCCATGAAAATAGAGGCTGCATTATTCAGACCAAAAGGCATTACTGTAAACTCGTAATTCCCGTACTTGGTTCGAAATGATGTCGTCTGAATGTGTTCCTTTTTCACACACAACTGATGATATCTAGATCAAAGTTAAATCTTTAAAAAGTATTTATCTCTATGCAGTTGGTCAAATAAATCATCAATGTGAGGTATTGGATACTTGTTCCTTATTTTTATAGCTTTGATCTCCCTGTATTCAATGCACAAACACATATATCCATCATTCTTCTTAAAAAAAAGGACAGGGGATACCCATCGAGAAACACTAGGGAAAATAAATCCATTATTACTCAATTCCTCTCTTTGTTTCTTTAGTTCAACTAACTCCACAGTGGCCATTCTATAAGGGGTCTTCAATATAGGCCATGATCCAGGAATTAAATGAATGGAAAACTCAATTTCTCATTCTATAGGATGTCCAGGTAAATCATCTAGAAACACATCAAAATATTCTCTCACAATAGGTACATCATTTATTTGAACATTACCTTCCTCAACCACAGTAATTTCATTCTCTTCCTCCCCATTAATTGAATTTAGTTGATCTACTAGGGGTGGATCTAGATAATAATTAGGTGGTGATGATTTAGCTCTAAAGATAAGTTGTTCCTTATCATCATCCTCAAAAATCATTACCTCCTTATTCTTATAATAAATCTCCACATCGTGGTCTGAATTCCAATCCATACCAAGGATTATATAGAACTCAATCATAATTATGATGATGAGATCAACCGATAAAGAACATTTATATGCTTTAATGTGAAAGGATTCACAAAACTATGTTGCGATGATACATCCCTTAGAAGATTTATCTGACAACTCCCTTGTTATATCTAATTGTAAATATCAAATTTTCCTAGAAAAATGGGAGGATATGAATCAATGAGATTATCAAAAATAAAATAAATCATTTTATAAACTTGAGGAAACCATTAAATTACCTTCCACCACATCTTTCGGAGTATCTACCTCAGCAGTAGTGATAACATATTCATGGCCTTGATCCCTTGGCATTTTCTTGTGGTAAGCTCCCCTGACGCTTAAGAAATTCATTTTCATAATGTCCCATTTCCCTGCAGTCTTAGAATTGAACATCAGTAGCATCTTTCTTCCTCTTTCAATCCCAAGCATGGTGTCCCTTTTCACCAAAATTATAATAGACTCACATTCCTTCCAAGAAAGTACCAGGGTGTTTCTTCATAAATTTAATACAGGATGGATATTCAACTTTTCCCTTCTTCCCCTTATTTCCATTTCCAAATTGAACAACAGATCACTTCTTCTCATGCTTTGATTTAAAGTCATAAGACATAGATAAAACTTTTTTTCTGTCTTGATAGCACATTAGAAAATATGTTCGTACAATAATAAAGTTTGTGAGAATAATGCTCGACGGAGAAATGGTTTTAACACATCAAAGAATTGATCAACCTTACTTATTGGGTTTGGTATATAATCTACAACATACCTCGCTAACCATGTAATGTTAGCCCCATACTTTGTGACATTCTCATCCTCCGTTTTCCTCAGACTCAGAAATTGCCTTTCAATATCTTCTTGATTTTCATAAGGAAAGTATTTTTCAAAGAAAATCTCCATGAACTCCCTCCATTCCATATTTCATACTTCATCATCTTTCTTCATGTTTTGAATCAATTACCACAATTGAAAAGAATCTCCAGTGTGGCGGTTAACTGCCATGATAAATTTTTCCATTTCACTACTCCCCAAGGAATGAAATATTTTCTCTAAGGAATTTATCCATTTCTCAGCTAATAAGGGATTTTTACTCCCACTGAATGTCGATGGTTATTGCCTCATGAAGCGATCTAACATTGATCCTCCATGTTGCGGATCATGGTGGTCCATATGGGTATGTTTATTATTCATAAAATGATTGAGTATTCCCAGTATGGTGATTAGCTGATCAGTACTAGTTGCATCACCAGCTCCACTATAATTATCTTGAGTAGGAGAGAAATCCATACATGGAGTGCGTTCATTAATATGGTTTCCATTCGTTCCACTAGGCACCATTTCTAAACAGTGGCATAAACTAGATCAGTTATTAAATCAAAATACATAATTCCATACTTGTAAAACACTTACCATAAATTTATGTATTTATGGATATTTTCCATAATCATAAAAAATATTTTCTTTGAGGATGTATATACTCATAAACCATTCATAATGATTTGTAATGAAAATAAGAATTATCCTAAGCATATCCCTTGGGTGTGTCGTAACTAAGAGTGCAGCAAGCCCCATTGTCGTGCACCAGTTCCCGTTCGAGTCTAGCTAAAAGCGGTGTTTTCGGGTTTTACCCCTAGGTACATATGTTCCAAAGCCACCTCTACCTGATCATATCCATACATGGATGTATTGATATGAAAACTCAAAAAAATCTCTACAATACCAAAATTCTAGGAAGTTATTCAATACTAATCTGTAAAGTATATCTTAGGTCTATGTGCTCTAATAAGAGTTTATCTAAATCTAGCTTCCAAGGTTTGTACTAATCTTTCTCTGATAACAATTGTAATGCCCTAACCCCAGTTACCAAGTGTCGGTGCATTGTTACAAAACATTGGCATGATCACAAAATAAAATGTGTTGAAAGACTGATTAGTTTCGTAGCCTTGGAAAAACTAAATACATTCATAAGTCTTACATTAAATCATAAAGTGAAAACTATAACATCATATTGTCTCCACACTAATATCCCCTTATACTATCCCTGCAGGTCATTCATAAAATACTTTTTTACATCCTAGGAAAAATAAAACATAGAAATGGGTGAGCTGAAATTCTTAGTAAGGATAACAATATAGTGGAAACATTCATAAATAATCATAAACATTTAAGAAAATGTATAACTAAAAAAGGCCATTTATACTTGAACTTTAGCATAATATGGAAAAAATAAAATGAAATAATTCCATTTACTTTTTCACATGGATATTCTACTAGTCGAATAATCAAATGCAATATCAATAACAACATTTATTATGATGGAATGCATAATTCCAGACTATCCTAACCACATAGTCAACATCTTGTGCCGAGACTACAAATAAGATTTTGTCAAGGCCTTGTGCCAAGACACTAGTTTCTCTCATGATACCTACTGATTCATCTAGGAGCTATAGCGGGGTCCACCTGTCACTTATTAAGTCCAATGCATTTCTCATATGAATAGGTTTAAACATAACATAAACATTCGTATTAAAAATAGCATATTAAATGTAAATACATTCTCCATAAATCATGAATGGTATAAAAATAACACATCCACAGTCAAAAAAAATTATAAAACCTTCAATACAATATGGATGTTTTGTATCATAATAATCAACTATATATAAGCTTAAAATCCATCAACAATGTTTACATAGATGAAATTAAAACTATTTGAGAGAAATATCCATTTTTTTAAATAATTTAAAAGTCACATAACTATAAAATAAAACATTTACTTTGAAAATATTCTTATAATCTTGTAATGGAAGCTTCAATGATATTATAACGGTGGAATATAACCGCACCCGCTGTATAAGTTAAAAAAGCCATTCTTACCTTAATTTTGCCGAAAAGGATAAAAAGGAACTTCTTTGGAAGATGATGGGATTATTCCGTTATAAACATCATATAAATAGTCAACAAGGGTATAAATGACATTAAACTATAGTAAAAATGATCCGAAATACATTTTAAAGAAATATGGATGTGGATGATAAACAGGTCCCCGTAGATAATTATGTATATACAACCTTGGATAATGAATAGATTGTGAAATAAACTCTTAACTTGTAAATTTTCTTGGTTGAGGGTAGGTTAACCTCCCAAATAATGGTGAAATAATTGTTATTAAATTATACAAGAATTGTATACATTAATATGATATCATATAAGATCTTTTATCATTGATTTGTTAATAATATCATAGTATTATCATCGTTTTAGGTGTTAACGGATTCATTTTTCATTATATTCATTGTTATTTGAGCCATATTTTCTATGTATGGGATTTATATTATTCATATCATAAATGAAATAATGTCTCTAAAAATTATTTTTATTCATCAAATAAAATTTATTCTTGAATTGATACGATGGGGAATGAATCTCATCGCATTCGTGGTGACGGTAATCCGTACGTATGCACGAGCAAAAATATCATTATTTTGATGTTATAATAACATATAATTGGATGGTATATCATATATAAAGAATAATTATCTTGTTTTGTTTATTATTTTCTTGAATTACACATCATTATTATACCAATCAAAATAGTAAAGTATTTAATAACAATTACACCACGACGTGGAGACGGTAGGCCGTACGTAAGCACGTATGGTGACATGTCATTCAATGGATGGATAGAATACTGAATATGGATATACAATATTTATAATAACATAACAGTATATATATGATACTGTAGTTATTATTTTAGAATGGAAATAACAATAAAAGGAAAAGCAGAAGAAGAAAAGAACTTTAAAGTGGGTGGTGAAATTATTTCCTCTTCTTCGGGTTCTTCCTTTTGATTTGATTAAAACGGCTCCTTAAGATGGCTTTCACACTAAAGGAAGGAATTTAGGATGAATTTAGGATATTTTAGAGGGTATTTGGGTAGAGTTTGGCCCAACCAAAAGACTTTTAGGGTGTTAATAATTGGTTAGAAGTGGTGTCCTTCTATAAGGGGGAGGATGGGCTCTTTAGGAAAAACTTAAAGTATTATTATATAATAAATTCATATTCAGTTTATAATTTCTCAAAAGTAAATTATTAAAATTATACGGTGGGTAGAGGTCTATATATTTTAAACCAATAGATTTTAGATAGGTTTGGGTCATTATATTAACCTTATATTTTAGTTTTAACTATTAGTCATTTAGTTTGACACTTACTATGTCACTTTGTATTTTTATATTATATAGTTAATAAACATACTATATACTTCCAAGAGACCCAAAAGTGGTCCCCTAATGATATAAATATCATGATATAAGTCCTTTGGTAGAACCATAGATTTTTAGGAATAGAATATCAATTAATAATATAATAATTTTTTAAACACTCATTTATATCAATTTTGACACAATTCAATAGTTGATTTTTGATAGTCTTAAAAACATTATTAATTAGAATAAAATTAATTTTAGAAATCCTAAAATGTAATATTAACCAATAAAATTCTTGGATGGTATCAAAACTTTCAAATTATATTTATTTTAACTTTTATAATACCAATTATTTGAATCTTTCATTAATAATGAAAATACTGCTTCATTATTGTGTCATAAATAAATATAATTATTAAATGTCTAAAAATTATAAATAAAATACGATTATGTAGTAAATCTTTTTATCTTTCTAACGAATATTTATGGTCTAAAATATAATATATATTAGCATATGTAAAAATTGTTTTCCAAAAATATATATGCTTATGCCTTTTTTGTATTTACTTTAACTTAATAAATATAATGTGTCATTATCACCTTCAAGTGGCTCCATGGGGACCCAAAATAGACCCCATTATGCCCATAGTTGGAAAAATATCAAAAAATAAGGTTACGACATGTTTTCTGGTTATTTAGTATTATTATAATATTATATTTTACCCCTATTTAGCAGATTTACTGTTTTACCATGGTAAATAAAATATTTACCGAAGTAATTATTCAAATTTTCTAAAAATAAAAGATACATATTTCAAAACATTATTCATCCTAATTCCAAATATGGAATCCATTTTTCTAAATTCCAAAAATATAAGTGTCAGATATTAATTTAAAATTAATTCCCATTGTTAAAACAAAAATGGTGTTTTTAAGTGATAATAACTATCAATAGAGTGACACTTGTTTATGTCCGGTTTCAATGTGAAATTATGCCCAATGATCAACATTGTATTAAATTCTAAAAATATATTCTAAATATACTTTAAAACCACTGAAATTCATAATTTATCACTATTAATTATATTGATTAAAAAAGTAGTTTTAAATTAATATTTATTAATTTTCACTATTCATCAAAATATAAAAGTTATCTGAAACGTACCAAAATTTCACCCTAAGCTAATATTGATATTTCAAAACCAAAAATTAATTCCATTTTTAGATTTAACACTTATAAAATTTCAAAATGATTGTATTACTATTCATAAATGCTACTTTGATTGGTCACGATGTGTTAGAATCTCGAAGTTACGTACAATGCAAGCTATTGCATTTTTCAATGGAAACGTAACGTGGAAGATTGGGGGGTTACATTAAGCCATAAATGAGATATGGAGTATAGTGAACACCCGATTCCAACATCTAGTATTCCTTGGGTTGGGGACTAACACAATGGGAATATCAAAAACATAAATGGGAGGAGTTAACCATTATGAAAAATATGAAAAAAAGATTTATATGAATATTATAATAATAAAATACAAGTTATAATGGTATTAGAAAGCCCATGTGAATACATGAAATCTAATATTGTGGTAAATAAACTAAAAAGGTATCTAATGGTAACAAAAAGGTAAACATGGATGCCACCATGATGCCCAAACCCCTCTTAAAAAGTAACTAGGTAGTATATCTAAAAGGATCTCCAACCTACACATGCATACAGAGAAAATAGTTCATATATTTTGGTGAAAATAAAAGTAACCTTAGATGGATCCTCCAAGGATCCTTTCATGAAAATGTCAAATAAATCCTACAAAAGAACAGTGAAAAAAATTTAAAACTAAGTTGTCACCTAAAAAATATAATATTTTCATTGCATTTTCCTAGAATTTCCACACCATGCGTCACATACAAGAGGGATCAAATTGTAATACATCAACTAGGGTACCACACAAACTCTGCCCAACTAGTTTTCCACTATAACCCGATGCCACGTTCCTTGTTCTACATCCATCCATATTATGCCATCCGGTAGACACCATGGATAAGGATATGAACATGAATATCATGAATCAAATCATATCATCATCCCATAACACATCTCATGATAGTAACTGAGTAGTTTCTATGTTCCACCAAAGTATTTGTATGTGTATTATACATTGTTTATTACTGATAAAGACATAATAACACTTATATTGTGTAAGGTACCTACATCCGTCATATCATATGCATTTAATGACAATTAAAATCCATTAAATACAATATATTGAAGTAAATTTGTCTAAAATAAGAACAATCCATTAGATACTTCTATAAACATATATGATAAAATTAAAAAATATTCATGTTGTCGGAAAATAATTCCATGATAAGAGAACGGCGTAAGAGTGGTGTATTCAACCATTTATCCTTCTCCTAGTGTTTTGGGGAAAATTCCATCCTTGAGTACTTTGGTTGTATGTATCCTGAACTGAAATGGGTAGGGTAGTGTATGAAATCACAAAATATATATGATATAATATTGGTAGCAACCACAATATAGGAAAAAATGTCTAATACTCAACATCTCTAAATTTACATTACTAATTGTAGATATCCTATATGCACACATGTACTTAAATAAATAAATTTAAATAATTTATATTACATAATAAATCACTCCACATTAACAGATTCATTATCTATAAATTAACAATCAATATATTTCTACCATAAACATTAAAATAAATCCCAGAATTGTTCATGTCATCTAGGAATAATCCTAACTGATTCCAAGGTTTCTCAATAGTAATATCCTCTTAGTATTTTAACTCCACTATATGTTTATTACTTCTTGTAATAATATATATATATTTCATATATCCCCAAGAGTAACTTCTTTTCATTATTTTAATTCCATAATCACTAACACCTTGGGTTAATAATTATAAAAAATTATTAATATGCAAAATAAATTTATTCTAAGAGACACGTAACAAGCTAACACTAAGGGGGTACATACGACAAAGAACATCCATATATACATTGTAGTATGGAATGGACAAAAGATAAAATATGAATCATGACCACTACCCATAAACCAGATTATTTTCAATAAAGCATCAAGCATTATCACATCAATGGGTAATCCCAGATTCAACTAGTTTCACTGTATATTGCTTTATCAATGAATCTAAAATGTGTATCCTAATGCATATCACCATTATAGGATTCTATTATTTATACATATTCCAGGCCACCCCACTCAATATCTAATCAGTAATCCCATGCTCAGCCATCAAAGTATAATAACACATTACGTAGTATGCCCCCCTTTTAGTGTACAATAGAATTTAAATATAATAAATGCATAATCATTGTAAAATCATGGACCTAAAAAAAATATTTATCCTTCACATGAAACATTTCCCTCATGGATCCTAACACAAGTCATTAAATATTGAAGAGAAAATAGACACATCCATCTTAAATGATTAATCATTAAAAAAAATAGTCAAAATCAAACATGATATAAAATATTTATTAAATATCATTTTGAATATGTAAATCCTAATGTAATTTCTAAAAAAATATTTATAACTAATAATCCTGAACTCATGAATAAAAACCATTTCTTTAAGAATAATTATGAATAAAAGTGTCTTTTAAGATGTCTTAATATTATTTTCATCAACAATTTTTAAAATGATTGACACCCATTATGAATTACATTAATATATTGAATATAATATTCCAATAACCATGCATGTTTCATCAAATTGAATTATAAAAAAAAATTAACAAACAAAAAATTAATTTAAATATATCTATTCTTTAATTATTCAACTAACCATTTTTCAATTAATACCTTTTTGTTAATCATCATTTTCAAATGAAGTAATCATAAAATGGTATGCATGAAAACTTATTTTAAAATCCAAGAATACATTTATCAATATCATGAAAATAAATTTTATAACCATTATTATTGATAAAATTAACCACATGTGACCTCATTGTAGAAATCAATTTCATATTTTATTTGATTTTATCATTATTAGGTAAATTTCACTACCATGCTAAGGGAAAACATGCTAACATGAAAATTTCATGTAAAAAAATATGTGATGTATTAGATTCCATACCTCAAAGCCTCAAAAATTATAAAAATGGGGAAAATTCCCAAAAATATAATGATCAACCATCTCGAAAGGACACTACATAACTCTAAGGACACCAAACCAAGGAATCAAAAAAGAGATTTATAAACACTAAATGAACATAGAATAGAACCTCAATCACAAGTAAAAAATGAATGAATGTGTAAAATATCACAATATATGATGTATAACATTACTTTTATCACCATAAAATCGAAATGGGTGGTTGGGATCAATCCCCTTCGAAGGGATCTCAAACACTATGATAAAATTATTCACGTTGCATGGGATATTTTGTTAAAAAACAATGGTTTTGGAAAAATAGAGGGTGTTGAATGTTTTATACTATAAATCCAGGTCTATGAATAAAAAATAAATGATTAAAATATGTTTTAAATGTCTTGTTTTTTAATATCTTTTAAAAACACATGTTGCCTCAATCCATGCAACATAAATTTATTTCACACAGTAAATTCCATATTTACAATCTGAGTATAACCCAAAAAGTCTTTTTCTGGTAAATGAATTTTTCTTTTTAGGATTTCCATTTTTATTGTATTTCATAAATTTCCTTTCCATGAAATGATATACATAATATAGAAAATAATTTTATTTTATAAAACCAATTTTTTATATTAAACTCAATTATGGGATAATTTCCACAGCATCAATATTTTTATAGGAAACGACATCCAAAACTCCTTTGACATACCTCAATGATCCTTGAGCTTCACATATGCACAATGGTATATAATTCATAGATCTGGTAAATTTTGTAATATAATACTTAATTCATTCTCATACACAGTAATTCAAAATCAATACTGATGTAGAAGAAAGGGAAATAGGTCATATGAATACCAAACCAGTGGGATATCAATCAATAATCACAGTATCACTAGAGATCATCTACTTCATCTGATGATTAATGAAAAACACATTAAACATTAGAAACCATCTTTTATATGATATATCAATGGATATATACCTAAATGATGATGATTACCATCTGATTCCTTCATCTAGTAGGCCCCATGTAGGATAATTTCACTAGAGGTATATATTACATTTAAACTGAAGGAATATCCCTCTAATAGATATATATAAAATATAGTGACTAAAAATGTGAACAACAATATCAATTCTAAGAAAAATAACAAATACCAAGGTTAAACATGAAATTTCATATATTAATAATATAATCAAAAATCGAAACTACATGTACAAAAATTTTATGCTCAGTAGTGACCAAAAATCCAAAACTAGTTTGTAAAAATGCTAGAAATATCTAGCATGATATCAAAATTTCTCCCCAAAACCTGAAATATAGTTTATATATAAATAGAATTATAACAAAAATATACTATGTAGCGTCTTCACCGAATCCTATAATAGAAATGATAATGAAATCATACTAATGTTCAGTGAACAAAAATTTTAAATATGTAATAATTAAAAATTGTATATTATGTTCCCAGAATCCCTAATTATATCTATCCTCAACTATCACATAGAAGTGAGATCATATAATAATTGACCAATAAGGATACCTCACTAACAATTCACCAATGGATTTCCACAACTCCCCAATGTATCATTTCATTTTACCTCTACCTCCAAAAAAATCTAACATATAATATTTGTATCCCAATAAGGATCTCTTGTATCACATATTATCATCATCCCAAACCACATCATGATAAAGAAAATGAGTATTTTTTTAGAGTCACCATAGCCGAGATGACATTTATCATTCATCATGTATTACCCCTCAACACACCACAACCCATACATTGGGTAATGTACAACAACAAACAACATCATATTCAAATAATACCATTAATAGTAATTATAAACTATATCAATAGATACATGTGTTTGAAATAACCACAAGCCATCATATCTCACTAAAAGCATATAAGAAAAAAATTATCCCCCAAAACAGAAACACATTATACTATCCAGACAAGAGAATTGAGCTACAGGGGGAAATCATGAATCTATGATCGAACTATGATGTTGTGAAAACCCACTTGTAGTGTCCAAATGGTGTCACCCTCCGTAACAAAAATGTGTGGGTTGATGTATGATGTCATATAATATACATGATATAATATATCCCACAACCACAATATTGGAATAAAAATTTCCTAGACTTGACTAAATCTAATGCCTCTTAGACTCCTGACATCGAATTCAATTACTGGGATTCCTATAATCATGTAACCACATTAAATATTTACATTAAATTGAGTTATTTAACATGGAAAATTCAATGTTAAATAATTAGTTCATTATCAATAAATTAACCATCAATATTATTCCACATAATCATTATTATCCATCTAATCTATGTCCATTCCCACTAGAAGTAATAAAATATAGTTCCAGGTTCCTTAAGAGTAACAAATCTTCATCATTTTCTTTACATTATAATTCTATTCCCTTAATCAATAATCTATAATAAGACCACGATTCATCAATAGTAATTTATTTTCAAAATTTTTATTCCTTCAACACCAACAAAAAGTTTTATTATTTATTAAATATGATTAATTTACATAATCTAGTTCATCTTAGTGAAGCATCCAATGATTTTAATAAGTTGAAACACAGAAAAAAGAACATCAAAATGCATCAAAAAGTGAATTATGGATTGATGATAAAACAATGTACCAATATATTATTCACTAAATATATTCATTACAAATAATTATGGTAAATTTTATATTCTATACAAATTTTTTTGGGGTAAATGAATGATTAGTGAGTTATTAATGTTTATTTTCATCCAATTTTCCATTTTTATTGGTATTTATTTATAATTTGATTTTTAATATTTCTAGTTCATATTTAAATTCATCCACTTTTATAAAATAATTATAATTTTGAAAAGAATGCAAATTAAATTTATGAATATATATTTATTTTTATAATCCAATTTGATAGTTTATTTATTATTATTTTAATACATAAGGATGATAATTTTCTTAGTTATTTTAATAACTATAATTATTCATAATCATATATTTTTTTTATAATTATTTTGAGGAAAATCAGTTGATATTATATAGTTGTCCCTAAAATTCAGTCAAATCATAATATTATATTTTTATTTTGGATAATTTATTGGATATTCATGATAATAAACTTCATTACTGTAACATATAATAGGTGAATGATCATATGGTGTTATGATATACTGAGTTCATGTCGATTATATCAATATTTATAAGGCCCCAGCCTTAAACCTTATTTGATCTTGAGTTATTAATAGATTACACGTTGAGGATCTTTTCAGGTTTAGAGTTTTAGAGAATTAGATCATGAAACTTGCATTACATTCCACATTTAGACAAAGTTGTTACATAAAAGACATTATTCATTCTTCCAATCAACGGGAACATATTTAAAATATAACACAGATTCTTTCTTGACACATCCTTGACACTATCATCACATCATGTACATTTCCCTTGACCTGTGAAAAACATTTCAAAAACTTGGGATGAGCATAAAAAGCTCAGTAAGAGTTATAAAAATATGGAAAGGAAACATGAGTTCATATATACATTAGAATTAAATCACACTTTACCCATAAAACATAGGAATATAAAATAATGAATAAATCATAGAAAACATAATACATAAAGGTAACTTGAGGCATTCATAACATTCTTACGTAGGGAGTAATCCTATTGGTTACGTTTCGAATACCCATCACAGTATATTCCCTAAATCTCTTCGGAGAAACCTTAACGTTTCACTCCTTCGCGTTACCCAATGCATTGGAGAGCTATATCGGGCTCACCCGCCCTTAGTTTATCACGGAACCACCCGTTTTCATAACAATGCCCAAGAACCATAACATAAATGTATCACATAAAACATGCATAAAGGAAACATAACATTTCCACATTTCAATCACAATATAACATTTTAGTATATCGAAATAATGAATCCATTCAAAAAGAAACCATTTCCAAAACCATTTAAAACATTTATTAAAGAGATTTTTGAATCAAAGTGTCCCATACCACCTTGAAGCTTAAAATTTTAAACCATTAATATCCATATAAATAAATCCTTAAAACCCTTTTGAAAACATGGATATTAATAAGAACAAATAATTAAAACATTTAAAACGATATTTTGGTTAAAGGGGTTTTACCAAAATTAGAGACACTTGAATACAATAATTGAGGAATAAGATTTAGTCAGAACATTATAATATCATGAGAATAAATGGATTCGTGATATAATACTCCAAAGGACAGTATATAGACCATATAATAGTGAAATGGTGCATAACAACAATGAACCCTCAATAGAAATGTCAAATGTGATGAAATCCCTTATAGAGACGGTATCCTTAAATTAAGGACAAATCAATCTCAAAAATATGTGTGACAAATATAAGTACACCCAATATAAGTGGATATTAAGTGTAAAACAATAAAAGGTCATTCAAACATATTCAATGGATGAAATATTCAATGACTACATATTGAACCCAAAGAAATTGAAATTGGGTTAAAAAGTTCCCTTGACAGCTTAACGGCATCACATCAAAATGAGTTGATGAGAGATAAAAAGTGTATCTCATCACATGGACATAAAATTTACATCAATAAGGAAATATGAGAACATATCCCAACATAACAATATGTAAATTAAAAGACCCAACAAAAGATGTCTTTCAAAAAAGAGGAGGGTGAAAGGTTCCCTTACCGACTTGGGTATCTTTCAAAACATACACCCCATGAAAGAAGGACAATAGATCATTGATGTAAACACTCATAAACGAAAGTATATTACACAAAGAGTATAATAATGGGAAATACATACACCACTCAATGGAATTTGTGGAAAATGTAGCATAAATCTCACGGGAATAAAAGTGAGATGAAAAATCCCTTAATAAAACTCGGTAGCCTAACGGCGCCACATAAAACTTCCGAATATGAATTGATGAGATCAAATAGGGTATCTCATCACATTACAATAAAATGTACAGAAATAGGAATATAAAAGAACATCCCCCAACATTACAAAGAGGAGCTTAAAAGAAGTGACATAAAAGAGTGTACTTAAAAAGATAGAGAGAGGTTAGATCTCTTACAAAAATTCGGCAGCCTAACAACGCCACTCAAAACGTCCAAAATGGATTGATGAGAGATAATAGGGTCTCTCATAACATGAACATAAAAATTACAGTAAGCTTAATATAAAATATCATCCCAATAACAAGAAATATGAGCTTTAAAAGGAATGACATAAAAGTGTGTACTTAAAAAGAAAGAGAGGAGTAGGATCCCTTACCTTGGGTCCGACTTGACTCGATTGTTCTTTAATCTCCTGAATAATAAACTTGAGTTAATTTCTACATCCTTAAGAACCTTTTTCATGTTCATTATTCCTTTTATATCACTTATTACCATGTCATAAACATTATTTAATCATTTAAGTTAATAATATTTGTTTTGCCGATATTTGGTTCTTAAGTCGAAAGTGGACTTCTTACAATTACATGTTGTTCGTGTGGCCAAATGTTTATTATATACATAATTGTATTAATGATTTAGATATCATATATTTCATATATATCCAGTACATTCATGCATTTATAACATTACATGATCATTTAGAGGTATGAAATGAAATGCACCGTTCATGGAGACGGTAATCCATACGTACGCATGAACGCTACTTTCATTTATATTTCGTATTTTATAGAATGGAATAATAATGATATAAAGGTATATTATAATTCCAGTATAATATCGTATATAATATCATAGTTCCATCTCTTATACTTCCCACATATGGTATTTAACGAATCAAATCACTTTGAGGGGGCGGTAGTCCGCACATCCTTAAATGAAGATATCGCGTTTACACATAATGGAAACCATAAAGGTATTCCAAAAATGAAAAAAACAGAAGATTAAGGAAAACATAAGCATATTTTATATCATATATAAAAATAGTGACATCATAATGGCCACCCTTGAGGTGTTAAATGTGTATTGAACAATCATCGTTTCAGGAGGCAGAATTTCGCCATCCACGGAAACCGTATGTTATTTAACCATTTGATGTAGTTGTGTGAGAGTGTAGCTCGAATAAATCTTATAAAAACATCCTAGTATATTGAAGATACTGGTTTTGTTACAAAAGAAATAAATAAAAATAGTTTATGGGGTTGGAGAAGCAAAATAATACAAATGAACATGAGAGAATGAATTACCATTAAAAGTGTAACTCCTTTTGATTTGAGCCTAAAGGCTTCCTTTGAAAGCCTTATGCCTAAAGGTAATCCTCTAGGATGAGGAGAGAGATGTGTAGAGAGTAAATGGGCTGAGGTTGGCCGAGCCAAGGCTTGAGGAGTGTGTGAAATGAGGTAGAGGTGGGGGCCTTTTATAAGAGGAGAGGAGGGGCACTTTTGGAAAGTAAGAAATATTACTTTATTTGACAATGTGTTTCGGTTTCCAAAGGTCCCAAATTGATATAATTCGTGGATAAGGTGTTAAGGGTTCGAAATCCACCAATCAAATAAGTCTTGGACATGTTTAGTTTATAGATTTTACATTATCTTTCCATTTTATTTAAATCGTTAAATAATGAGGTCATCGCAGCATCATCATGAGGTCATAAATAATTTAACTTATTTAGTGTCTAAAAATTATAAAAAAACTACTATGATGTAGGAAATCCTTTTAGATTTCCAATGAATATTTATAATCAAAAATCTTATCTTTATAACACCATGTAAAAATTGTTTTCGTAAAACATATGATGTTTGTTTCATTTTTACTTTTACATTAAATAAAAAGTTATTTATGTCATTTCCTAACCAAAGTAGCTCCATGGGGTCCTCAAGTTGACTCATGGCTTGTCTTGGTCGGCCATGACACAACCAAGGAGGGTAGGACATGTGTCAAGCTAATCTTATTTTATTAAAGCATTATTTTTACCTTAAACTACACTAATTACCACTAATCGCGATTAAAAACATAATAAGTTACTATTCACCAAAAAATTATTTTTATCCCATTGAACCACATTTTACTTCTTAATGACAACCATGAATGTCGGATTTTTGAAATTCAAAACACAGAGATGGAAAAATTTCATTTAAACGGAAAAATCAGTTTTTATAAGTACCAATTAGTTGTTTCACTATTCATCAAAAATTGAAGTTTTTCAGAAAAATCCCAAAAATTCACCATAAGATATATTTGATATTCCGAATTCAAAAATGAAGTCTATTTTAAAAAATTCAAAACATATAAGTCAGATTAATTAATTTAATAATTAATTCCCGCTGTTAGAGCAAATAGCGTGTTTTTATGAAACAATAAGTATTAAAAGATTAAAGCTGGTTTAAGTCTCATTTCAAAGTGAAATTAATTACAACGACCACTATTGGATTTAATGGTAAAAATATATTCTAATTTAACTTTAAAACCAATTCAAAAGATAATCTAATCATATAAATAAATTAGATTAAAAAGAGGTTTTGAATTAAAATACAACATTTTACACTATTCATTAAAAAAATGAACTTTATCGGAAAGATACCAAAAATTTACACAAAGTAAATTTTGATGTCCCGATTCTTAATAAGAGTTTTATTTGGTCCAAAAGAATTTTTAAGAGTGAACAAAACTATATTTAATGATGGTTCAACATCAAAAGGTGATAAGTGAACCTTTAGTGAAAACTAGGGCATATGCGCCTAAAATTGAATTCTTTCCGTATTTTAAACCTCTATCCTTTATTGGATAAATGTAAAAACATTTAAAAACATATATAATCATATTTTAGTTATTTCTATCCATTCCCGCCATTACAATGGCTACATGTTAACTACCATTTAATGTAATATTATTTTATTATTAGAGTGCAACGTATGATTCCCAAGAAACTCGTTGTTGCGTATTGGGTACGCCATCGAGCATAACATCCCCTTTAAATTAATATTAATGTTTGATTCACAAATATGGGTAAATATAAAGATGTAATGTTCTTTATTTACCTGGGGTGTTACATCCTTCACCCCTTTTGGGAATTGCGTCCTCGCAATTTTAAAATTGGGCTTGGAAACATCCTTGAAAGTCCCACATCGGAACAAGAGTCGGTAAAACAATCACTTTAAAATAAAGAACGATAAGTACAAAGGTCACCCGAGTTAACCCATAATAGGATTCCGTGTAGGAAAACATAGACATCGAAGAAAAAGAAAAGGGTCATGTTCTGATGGAGAGTGATAGAAAACATGTTTAGGAGAAAGTTAACCATGAGAAAATCACAAACTTGTGATGGGTTAAATGGTATTCGATTCCCCTGTAGGAAAAGTTAATAGACAACGTTTTTGTTTTAAGCTACTTTTAATTGAGAAATTTATTCATAAGGAAACATAATCACTTATCATGTTGAGTTTCAAATTTTACAAGATTCTTTAATCAAACTCATATTTTTTTCCAAAAGACGAGTATTTAGGGAGACTTGTTCCCATTAAGAGTACTATAATCAACTTCTATAGAATCACCTAATCCACAAAAGAGAACTATACAATTCCCATGTCTTCAAAACTTAACCAAAACTAAAACCAAAAATGTTACTACAAGATCAGATAATCCAGAAAAGGATAACCCTTTAAAAAGAAAATCTATGCTTAATCTCCAAAATTTGTCCAACAAAACCCAAAGTTCAATGAAGACCATTAGATAAACAATTTTTCCATAAAATTATTCAAATTAAACCAAACTAAGATTGAAACCCAAATATTTGAAGGATTTAGTCACATAGTCTTCCATGTTAAATCGTAACATTTATCTCCAAACAACATCAGTTGCTCCTAAAGTCTCGTATTGAAAAGTAATTAAACTAATCACATATCCTCGATGATAGGTTAATCGTTTTCATAAATAACCCAAAATCAACATAATCTTAATTCATAAAATCATATAACTAAAAAGAATCAGTCAAACTAACCAGGGACTTCACGAAGTCTAGTGGTAGGTGATAATACCAGTCGCACTTTGGTTGTGGGTTCGATTCCCGCGGCTTTGTCCGACGCGACGGGTTGTCACACGGTCTGTGTGTTGTCCTTTTTCCAAAACTATGTAATTATTAAAACATTCCCCAAAATGAGATAAAATCTTCAAGAATAATCATAACATATTTTATCCTCAAGTTTATCTCATTCCTTTCATTTTCCATCATATCATAGAGTATCCCATAATTACCTAAAAATTAAGGATCATATAAACCCTAATGGTTACCTTAATAATTATTACCTGAATTTCCACATCGAGTTGGCTATCTCGTACATGATTCACTAGAGAACTCACCAAGGTTCAAGTGGTTGATCATGACTCCTTGATATTTAGTTTAGAATAACCATGAGTTTCCTCATTGAATCCTCTATTTTATCTAGTCTCTTAATCAGAGAACCACCACAGTTTCCTTCAAACCTGTTGTCACTTTGGTGCTCGCTAGATCTATCCATTCACTAAAAACATAAATGTCAGTGTGAGTATATCAACAAAACCATAATGTACTAATGAGGAAGGTAAACACTAAGATACACTTACTCGTTTACTTTATCTAAAACTAGGACTATTTCTGAAATCCTAACCATTATGGTAATGTCACTTATGCTTAAAGAATACCCTAACCTCTAAAGTTATCTAAACCGACCTTTGATACCAACTATAAGGCCCCAGCCTTAAACCTTATTTAATCTTGAGTTATTACAAGATTACACGTTGAGGATCTTTTCAGGTTTAGAGTTTTAGAGAATTACATCATGAAACTTGCATTACATTCCACATTTAGACAAAGTTGTTACATAAAAGACCGTATTCATTCTTCCCATCAACGGGAACATATTTAAAATATAACACGGATTCTGTCTTGACACATCCTTGACACTATCATCACATCATGTACCTTTCCCTTGACCTGTGAAAAACATTTCAAAAACTTGGGATGAGCATAAAAAGATTAGTAAGAGTTATAAAAATATGGAAAGGAAACATGAGTTCATATATACATTAGAATTAAATCACACTTTACCCATAAAACATAGGCATATCAAATCATGAATAAATCATAGAAAAAATAATACATAAAGGTAAATTGAGGCATTCATAACATTCTTACGTAGGGATTAATCCTATTGGTTACGTTTGGAATACCCATCACAGTATATTCCCTAAATCTCTTCGGAGAAACCTTAACGTTTCACTCCTTCGCGTTACCCAATGCATTGGAGAGCTATATCGGGCTCACCCGCCCTTAGTTTATCACGGAACCACCCGTTTTCATAACAATTCCCAAGAACCATAACATAAGTGTATCACATAAAACATGCATAAAGGAAACATAACATTTCCACATTTCAATCACAATATAACATTTTAGTATATTTAAATAATGAATCCATTCAAAAAGAAACCATTTCCAAAACCATTTAAAAAATTTAATAAAGATATTTTTGAATCAAAGTGTCCCATACCACCTTGAAGCTTAAAATTTTAAACCATTAATATCCATATAAATAAATCCTTACAACCCTTTTGAAAACATGGATATTAATAAGAACAAATAATTAAAACATTTAAAACGATATTTTGGTTAAAGGTGTTTTACCAAAATTAGAGACACTTGAATACAATAATTGAGGAATAACATTTAGTCTGAACTTTATAATATCATTAGAATAAATGGATTCATGATATAATACTCCAAAGGACAGTATATAGACCATATAAGAGTGAATTGGTGCCTAACCACAATGAACCCTCAATAGAAATGTCAAATGTGATGAAATCCCTTATAGAGAAGGTATCCTTAAATTAAGGACAAATCAATCTCAAAAATATGTGTGAAAAATATAAGTACACCCAATATAAGTGGATATTAGGTGTAAAACAATAAACGGTCATTCACACATATTCAATGGATGACATATTCAATGACTACATGTTGAACCCAAAAAAATCGAAATTGGGTTAAAAAGTTCCCTTGACAGCCTAACGGCATCACATCAAAATGAGTTGATGAGAGATAAAAAGTGTATCTCATCACTTGGACATAAAATTTAAATCAATAAGGACATATGAGAACATATCCCAACATAACAATATGTAAATTAAAAGACCCATCAAAAGAAGTCTTTTAAAAAAGAGGAGGGTGAAAGGTTCCCTTACCGACTTGGGTATCTTTCAAAACATACACCCCATGAAATAAGGACAATAGATCATTGATGTAAACACTCATAAACGAAATTATATTACACAAAGAGTAGAATAATGGGAAGTACATACACCACTCAATGGAATTTGTGGAAAATGTAGCATAAATCTCACGGGAATAAAAGTGAGATGAAAAACCCCTTACGAAAACTCGGCAGCCTACCAGCGCCACATAAAACATCCGAATATGAATTGATGAGATCAAATAGGGTATCTCATCACATTACAATAAAATGTACAGAAAGAGTAATATAAAAGAACATCCCCCAACATTACAAAGAGGAGCTTAAAATAAGTGACATAAAGGAGAGTACTTAAAAAGAAAGAGAGAGGTTAGATCTCTTACAAAAATTCGGCAGCCTAACGGCGCCACTAAAAACTTCCAAAATGGATTGATGAGAGAGAATAGAGTCTATCATCACATGAAAATAAAAATTACAGTAAGCTTAATATAAAATATCATCCCAATAACAAGAAAGTTGATCTTTAAAAGGAATGACATAAAAGTGTGTACTTAAAAAGAAAGAGAGGAGTAGGATCCCTTACCTCGGGTCCGACTTGACTCGATTGTTCTTTAATCTCCTGAATAATAAACTTGAGTTAATTTATACTTCCTTAATAACCTTTTTCAAGTTAATTATTCCTTTTATATCACTTATTACCATGTCATAAACATTATTTAATCATTTAAGTTAATAATATTTGTTTTGCCGATATTTGGTTCTTAAGTCGAAAGTGGACTTCTTACAATTACATGTTGTTCGTGTGGCCAAATGTTTATTATATACAGAATTGTATTCATGATGTATATATCATATATTTCATATATATCCAGTACATTCATGCATTTATAACATTACATGATCATTTAGAGGTAAGAAATGAAATGCACTGTTCATGGAGACGGTAAGCCGTACGTACGCATGAACGCTACTTTCAATTCTATTTCGTATTTTATAGAATGGAATAATAATTATATAAAGGTATATTATAATTCCAGTATAATATCATATATAATATCATAGTTCCATCCCATATACTTCCCACATATGGTATTTAACGAATCAAATCACTTTGAGGGGGCGGTATTCCACATTTCCTTAAATGAAGATATCACGTTTACCCATAATGGAAACCATAAAAGTATTCCCAAAATGAAAAAAAACAGAAGCTTAATGAAAACATAAACATATTTTATATCATATATAAAAATAGTGACATCATAATGGCCACCCTTGAAGGTGTTAAATGAGTATTGAACAATCATCTTTTCAGGAGGCAGAATTTCGCCATCCACGGAAACCGTAAGTTCTTTAACCATTTGATGTAGTTTTGTGAGAGTGTATCTCGAATAAATCTTATAAAAACATCATATTATATTGAAGATACTGGTGTTGTTACAAAAGAAATAAATAAAATTAGTTTAGGGGGTTGGAGAAGCAAAATAAAACAACTGAACATGAGAGAATGAATTACCTTTAAAAGTGTAACTCCTTTTGATTTGAGCCTAAAGGCTTCCTTTGAAAGGATTATGCCTAAATTTAATCCTCTAGGATGAGGAGAGGGATGTGGAGAGAGTCAATGGGAAGGGTTTGGCCGAGCCAAAGTCTTGAGGAGTGTGTGAAATGAGGTAGAGGTGGGGGCCTTTTATAAGAGGAGAGGAGGGGCACTTTTGGAAAGTAAGAAATATTACTTTATTTGAAAATGTGTTTCGGTTTGAAAAGGTCCCAAATTGATATAATTCGTGGATAAGGTGTTAATGGTTCGAAATGCACCAATATAATATGTTTTGGACATGTGTAGTTTATAGATTTTACATTAACTTTCCATTTTATTTAAATCATTAAAT
Organism: Viscum album; assembly: GCA_963277665.1. Taxonomy (NCBI): domain Eukaryota; kingdom Viridiplantae; phylum Streptophyta; class Magnoliopsida; order Santalales; family Viscaceae; genus Viscum; species Viscum album. The sequence continues at coordinate 141,000,422 of OY728133.1, read as the reverse complement.
AATGAAGTCATCGCTTCATCATCATTATGTCATACATAATTTAACTTATTTAGTGTCTAAAAATTATAAAAAAACTACTATGATGTAGGAAATCCTTTTATCTTTCCAATGACTATTTATAATCAAAAATATGATCTTTATAACCCCATGTAAAAATTGTTTTCGTAAAACATATGATGTTTGTTTTATTTTTACTTTTAAATTAAATAAAAAGTTATTTATGTCATTTCCCAACCAAAGTAGCTCCATGGGGTCCTCAAGTTGACTCATGGCTTGTATTGGTCGGCCTTGACACAACCAATGAGGGTAGGACATGTTTCAAGCTCATCTTATTTTATTAAAGCATTATTTTTACCTTAAACTACACTAATTACCACTAATCGCGATTAAAAACTTAATAAGTTACTATTCACCAAAAAAATTATTTTTATCCCATTGAACCAAATTTTACTTCTTAATGACAACCATGTATGTCGGATTTTTTGAAATTCAAAACACAGAGATGGAAAATTTTCATTTAAACGTAAAAATCAGTTTTTATAAGTACCACTTAGTTGTTTCACTATTCATCAAAAATTGATGTTTTTCAGAAAAATCCCAAAAATTCACCATAAGCTATATTTGATATTCCAAATTCAAAAATGAAGTCTATTTTACAAAATTAAAAACATATAAGTAAGATTAATTAATTTAATAATTAATTCCCGCTGTTAGAGCAAATAGCGTGTTTTTATGAAACAATAAGTATTAAAAGATTGACACTGGTTTAAGTCTCATTTCAAAGTGAAATTAATTCCAACGACCACTATTGGATTTAATGGTAAAAATATATTCTAATTTCACTTTAAAACCAATTCAAAAGATAATCTAATCATATAAATAAATTATATTAAAAAGAGGTTTTGAATTATAATACAACATTTTACACTATTCATTAAAAAAAATGAACTTTATCGGAAAGATACCAAAAATTTACACAAAGTAAATTTTGATGTCCTGATTCTTAATAAGAGTTTTATTTGGTCCAAAATAATTTTTAAGAGTGAACAAAACTATATTTAATGATGGTTCAACATCAAAATGTGATAAGTGAACCTTTAGTGAAATCTAGGGCATATGCGCCTAAAATTGAATTCTTTCCGTATTTTAAGCCTCTATCCTTTATTGGATAAATGTAAAAACATTTAAAAACATATATAATCATATTTTAGTTATTTCTATCCATTCCTGCCATTACAATGGCTACATGTTAACTACCATTTAAAATAATATTATTTTATTATTAGAGTGCAACGTAAGATTCCCATGAAACTCGTTGTTGCGTATTGGGTACGCCATCGAGCATAGCATCCCCTTTAAATTAATATTAAAGTTTGATTCACAAATATGGGTAAATATAAAGATGTCATGTTCTTTATTTACCTGGGGTGTTACAATATTCGTAGTCTGTATTTCCATATAATTTTTTAAAATTGAATTTACTAATAGACAGAATTTATGGACACATTTTTTATTAAGAAAAGAGTTCATAAATTTGTAATATATACAGGTAATTACAAAATACATGAAAAATAAGTGTACATATTTTCCACAAAAGTGTAATACAAATAATTGGTGAATACTGATGTATAATTTTTTTTGTTTTATCCAGTATCATAGTTATAGTGACTTTTAAACATACGGAACAAATTTTTGGATTTTGTAAACATTTGATGTTATATAAGTTATAAGATTAAATTATCACGGAATCGAAAGAGTTACTAATTGAGAAAAAAATCAATAATATTATTTTCAAAATGGTAAATATAGAGGTAAAATGAATTATTGATTTATTACTATTGTTGAAATCATAAAATCAATTGGAGAAAACAAATTATCAATGGACTATCATGGTAGTGAAATTTTAAAATTTTACAGAAAAATCTATAAAAAATAAAAACAATAAATGGTACTGAGCTAATACCATGATCCTGAATCCCCAAATATTACCCCTCTTAAGAAATCAATGAGATATAGAGTATAGTGAACAACTGATTCCGACATCTAGTATGCCTTGGGTTGGTGACTAAAACCTTGGGCATATTAAAAACAAAATTGGGAGGTTTTAACCAATATGAAAAAATGCAAAAAACATTTATATGAAAATTATTATAATATAAATCAGGTTATAATAGTATTGGAAATCCCATGTGAATACATGAAATCTCATATACTGGTATGTTAATTAAAAATGGAATATAATTCAAACAAAAAGGTAAAAATAGATGCCACCATGATGCCCAAACATGACCTAAAGATAACTAGCTAGTTATATCTAGAAGTCTCTCCAACCTACGCACACATACCAAAAAAATAGTTCATATATTTTGGTGAAATAAATGTAAACTTATTTGGATCCTCCATAGAGACACTCAGGAAAAAGATAAATAAATCATCCTAATGAACATTGAACAACATGTGAAAATATCATGTCATTTAAAAAATATATTATGGTCATTGACTCAGCATAGAAATTCCTCACCATTAGTCACATAGAAGATGGATCAGATAGTAATACATCAACTAGGGTACCACACATACACTACCGAAATTGTATTCCACTATACCCTAATATCACATTCCATGTTCCATATCAATCCCTATTATCCCATCAGAGAGAAACCATGGATAAGGATCAGAACATGAATATCATGAATCACATCATATCATAATCCCATAAAACATATCCTGATAGCAACTGAGTAGTTTCTGTGAGCCACCAGAGCATTATTATGTGAATCATACATTTTTTATTACATATAAAGACATTATAACACTTAAATTGAGTAAGGTTCCAACATCCATCATATCATATGGATTTTATAATAATCAAAATCCATTAAATAAAATATATGGATGTAAATGTGTCTGAAATAACAAAAATCCATTAGATACTTCAATAACTAGAAATAATAAAATCAAAAAACAAGAATGTCGTGGAAAACTAATTCCATGATAAAAGAGCACTGTAAGAGGGGAGTATTCTACCATTTATCCTTCTCTTACTGTGTTTGGGAAAATACCATCCCAGAGTCTATTGGGTGTATGTCTTCCAAATTGAAATTGGTAGGGTTGTGTTTGAAATCACAAAATTTATATGATATAATATTGGTAACAATAACACTATGGGGAAAAAATGTCAAATAATCAACATCTATAAATTTACATTATTATAGTAGATATATTATATGCACAAATGTTTTTAAATAAATAAATTTAAAAAATTAATATTACATAATAAATCAATCCACATTAATAGATTCATAATCCATAAATTAACAATCAATATTTTTCTACCACAAACATTAAAATAAATCCCAGAATTGTCCTTGTTCTCTAGGCATAATCCTAACCGATTCCTAGGTTTCTCAATAAAATAATCCTCTTAGTATTTTAACCCCATAATATGTTTATTCCTTCTATTAATAATATAAATCTATTTTATTGATTCTCAAGAGTTACTTCTTTTCATCATTTTAAATCCATCATAACCACCCCCATGAGTTAATAATTATAAGTCATTATTAATATTCATAATACATGTAATCTAAGAGATCCATAATAAGCTACCACTATGGGGATACACGCAACAGAGAATACCCAGCTATCCATTGTAGTATGGAATTGACTGAACATAAAATATGAATCATGACAACCAACCATTACCCATATTATTTTCAATAAATCATCAAGCATTATCACCTCAACGGGTATTCCCAAATTCAACTAGTTTCACCATATCTAGTTTCATCCATGAATCTAAAATGTGTGTCATAATTCATCTCACCATCACATGATCTTATTATTTCTTCATCATCCTGGCCACCCCACCCAATATCAAATCAGTCATCCCATGCTCATCTTTTAGAAAATAATATAACATTATGTAGTATATCTCGATTTCATAGTAAAATAGAATTAATAAAATAATAAATTAATAATCATTGTAAAAACATGGGCCTAAAACCAGATATTTATCCTTCACATGAAACATTTCTTTCATGGAACCTGACAAAAGTCATTATATATTGATGATAAAATAGTCACATACATCTACAATGATTAATCATTATAAAAAAAATATTCGAACTCCATCCTGAATTAATAAATTTATTAAATATCATTTTGAATATATAAATCCAAAGGTAATATCTACAATGATATTTTTAACTAATAATCACGTAATAAAGAATATAGACCATTTATTTATGTATAAATATGAATAAAAATCTAATCTTAAATGGATTATTTTTATTTTCATCACATTTTTTAAATATTATGCACATCCTTTTTAAAATCCATTAATATATTTAATATAATATTCCAATAACCATGTATGTTTCATCAATTAGAATTATGGAAAAATGTTAACAAACAAAAAATTAATTTAAAAAAATATCCTCTTTAATTATTCAACTAACTAGTTTTCAATTAATACCATTATGTTCAACAACATTTTCTAGTGAAGTAATCATAAAATGGTATGCATGAAGACATGTTTTATAATCAAAGAATATATTAATCAAAATCATGAAAAACAATCTTCTTGCCATTATTATGAATAAAATAAACCACATGTGACCTCAATGTAGAAACCAATTTCATATTTAATTTTATTTAATAATTATTAGGTTAATTTAACTACCATGCTAAGGGAAAACATGCTAACATAACAATTTCATGTAATTAAATATGTGAAAAAATATATTCCAACCCTCAAAGCATCGAACCTTATAACATTAAAGAAAATGGAAACAAATATCATGATCAACTATCATGAAAAAAAACTACATACCATTAAGGACGCCAACCATGCAAACAAAAAAGAGATTTATATACACTAAAAGAGCACAGATTAGAACCTCAATCACATGTAAAAAATGAATACAGGTAAAAAATCACATTAAACGACACATAACATTACTTTGATCACTATAACATAGTGTGGGGTGGTTGGGATCAATCCCCTTCGAAGGGATCTCAATCAATTGGATAAAATTATTCATTCTATATATGATCTTTTGTTGGAAAACAATGGTTTTGAAAAAATAGAGGGTGTTTTAGGTTTTATACTATAAATACAGGTCTATGTTTAAAACATAAATGATTTATATATGTTGCAAATGTATATTGTTTTAATATCTATTAAAAAACATGTTTCCTAAAGACATGATACATACATTTAGTTCACATTATAAATTCTATATTTATGATCTGTGTATATCCCAAAAACACATTTTCTATTACAAGACATGTCCTTTTTAAAATTTTGAAATTTATAGTATTTCGTAAACTTCCATTCCATGGAATTATCTACACAATATAGAAAATACTTTTATTCTATAAAACACATTTTTTATATTAAACTCAATTGTGGGTAAATTTACAAAACAACTATATTTTAATAGGAAACCACATCCAAAACACATTTGAGATAACTCAATGATCCTTGAGCTTCAGATATACACAAAGGGACATAGTACTTAGATCCGAGAAATTTTGTAATATATTTCTAAAATCATTCTCTTACTCAATAATTCAAAACCAATACTGATGTAGAGGTAAAGGAAATGGGTCATCTGAATACCAAACCAGTGAGATATCATCCAATAATCACAATATCACTAGAGCTCATCCAATTCATCTGAGTATCAATAAAAAACACATTCATCATTAGAAACCATCTCTTAAATGATGTCTTAATGGAGATACCCCTAAATTATGATGATGACCATCTGGGTTCTTCATCTAGTAAGCACCATGTATGATACTTTCACCAAGGTGATATCATATATTTAAATTGGATGAATATCACTCTAATAGATATATATTAAATATAGTGATTTAAAAGTTGAACTATAATATAATTTATAAAAAAAATAATAAATACCAAGGTTAAACATTAAATGAAATATAGTAATAAAATAAAAAAACAGAAACTACATTTACAAAAATTATATTTCAAGTAGCGAACACAAATCCAAAACTACCCAGAAAAAATGCTTTAAATATCTATCCTGAAATCAAAACTTCTCCATCAATCCTGAAAAATAATTTATATATACATAGAATTAGAATAACCATATACTGTTTATAATCTTCCTCAAATCCACTAATATAAAGGATAATGAAATCATACTAATGTTCAATGAACAGAAAATAAAAATAAGTCATAATAAAAAATTGTAATCTCTATTCCAAGAATCACTAATGATATATATCTGCAACTATCACATAGAAGTGAGATCATATAATAATTGATCTATATGGTTACCTCACTACCCCTCCTCAACTGGTTTTGCACTAGCCCCCAATTTATCATTTCATTTTCCCTCTCTCCCAAAAAAATTTAACATATAATATATGTATCCCAATATGCATCTTTTATATCACATTATATCACCATAACATAGCACATCATAATAAATTAAATGAGTAGTTTTTGGGAGTCACAATATCCTTGATGACATGTATCATGCATCATGTATTACACCTCAACACACCACAAAAAATACATTGAGTAATGTACAACAAGAATCTACATCATATTCAAATTATACCTTTAATAATCATTTAGTTACTGTATTAATAGATACATGTGTTTGAAATAACAACAAGCCATCATATCCCACTAAATGCATATATGAAAAATAATTACCCCCCTACACAGAACTCCATTATACAATCTATATAAGAGAATTGAGATATAGGGGGGTAATCATGATTCTATGATCAAACTATGATGTTTTGAAAACCCACTTATATAGTCTAAATGGTGTGAGACTCCCTAACTAACATGTGTGTCTCTATGTATGATGTCATATAATATACATGATATAATATATATCACAACCAAACATTGGGAATAAACATGTCCTAGACTCAACTAAATATAATTCCTCTTGGACACCTTCATACACATCAATTACTGGATTTCCTATAATCAAATTACAACTTTATTTAGTTACTTTAAATTACATTATTTTACTAGGAAAATTCAATGTACAATTATTATTTCTTTATCAATTAATTAACCATCATGATTATTACACGTAAACATTATTATCTATCCAATCCATGTCCATTCCCACTAGAAGTTATATTAAATGAGACTAAGGATTCTTAAGAGTAAAATATATTCATCATTTCGAATACATCATCATTCCATTCCCTCAAGGAATAATCCACACAAAGACCATGATTCTTCAATAGTAATTTATTTTCAAAATTTTAATTCCTTCCACTTCAACAAAAAGTATAATGATTTATTAAATATGATTAATTTACATACTCTAGTTAATCTTAGTAAAGTATCCTAATATTTTAATATGTGGAAACACACAAACAAGAATATCAAAATGCATCACAATGTGAATAATAGATTGATGATAAAACAATGTACCAATACATCATTAAATAAATATATTCATTACATGTAATTATACCTCATTATCACATTAGTGTGTATGCTTCTGTTAAACATGTCTTACCATATATGGTGTCCTCCTTGACAAACACTAGAATATTCAGAGGTAGTTCACCATCACAGGAATCAACTATCGTGACATCATCTGGGCCTCCCAACTACATATCACACCATCCCTCGCATGATAATATTAGATCACATTAAAAGGATCAAATCTATATAACATCATAAGGTAGTAAAAAAACATGAATAATAAAATGGAAATCAGAGATCATAAAATGATTTCATTCATCACATGTATATGATATCTCATATATCCCAACATAATGGAATCATCACTCATTAGAAATTCAAAACCCTCGACCAAAAATATTTACCTTTCTCAAGGATCTGGTATTACTACATCATGAATTAATTGATTCATTATTTAGATGATCAAAATATTTGAAACCTGAGGCATATTCTATGGAAATATATCTAGATATTAAATTTTCTTACAAGAATAAATACACTCCTTATAAAAATTTATGAATAAATCATCTTATACTATATTACATATTATTCCTTTCATCAAGTAGCATTATTATGTTCTCTACTCTTTTTCAAATCCATTTACACATTGATGATAATATTCAATTAAACTGTTTATTTCATCAATAATATTTACGATCATATTATTAGATACACCATATTCATTTAAACATGCATCTTCTTAAATTAATTATAAAAATTGTCACGAACCAAATCTGGTCGCCGCCAAAATCGACACTAAACCAAGCCCGTGACAAGGCCCGAAGGGCGTTCCCGATCCCCACGGGCTGGCACAAGTGCCCGGGTATCATATAATGATAATTGGGAACGATTTACCCGATTCTATAAACATTAAACAACAAAAAAAAACTCAATAAAACAAATCTGGATTTTTCAACTAAAACCATCTTTTACAAAATTTCAGAACTGAATGACATTAGTTAAAACTACATTTAAAGACCATTAAAAAGGTAAAAAAAAACAAATAAGGACAGCCCAAGAACCCTTTTGTCAAGGGGCACCACCCTTATGCTATCTCCACAAGACTTCACTACCAAGGACCTGCTAGAAACCCGAACCACTGGAACAAAAAAAATGTACCCAACCTGCGACAACAAAAATAAAAAAGTCTACTTACACCCAAGGGTGTAAGTAGGGTGTGAGCCAAAGCCCAATAGGATACCACCACTAATAGATTCCATGTGATAAACATTTAATGGAGAAAAGCATGCTTGTTTTCAAAGACATGAGATGCTAGTTAAAATTTCTAAAAGATGCAACATTAAATAAAAACAGTTTTTAGGTGGGATAATTTAAAGATTAAAAATATTTAAAATAAATACCATAGCTACTGAATTTTCCAGACTCCCATACCGTATACCTACGGTAATAACAAAGTATCCAGTGAGCACAAGCAATGGGAAATAACCCCTAGGCACTAGCTAGCTGTGGGTCCCAGGTACCTCGTATCACTGTGAAGGTAACCATCACAAATATCCATTCTCGTGCATGAGCCACTAGTAGGGAACATACCCATAACCTAGTGGTCCCCAATAATCATCATCATAGTTTAGTTAGAGTTGTAAGCGTCAATCTTGCTAAGTGAAACTGAGGCCAAACCTCAAAGATTCACTAGCATACTAGTACACGTCCACCCACCTAGATACCCGGGTTTTCCCTTTGTGCTCAAACAAGTTCAGCAATCCAAGAAGTATAGTTTTCACATGAAAATATCACTTCCACATCACAAATTAACCAAACAGCCCCATGTACATCACACAAGTCAAAAATTCCACTTTTCATTCAAATGAATTTTGAAATCAAACTCACTCCAAATTGCCTACAACACTTTTCAAATTTCATTAACACTTCCACAAATCCATTAAACAATTTTATAAAACCATTACAAGATATTCAACTCACATAACAGCCCACACACATTTCACACAATACCATTCTCACCTTCACAATTTATTTTATAAATAAACTCACATGAAATATCCCACACCCGTGTTTCGCACACAAAACACAATTTAGTAAAACATTTCGACAATTTAAAAAAAAATTATAAAAATGTTCAACATCTCAAATCACCACTTTACCATTCAAAAACCCATATTAGGTGAACAAACTCACCCAAACAGTACATATACACACTTTCCCAACTTTGTGTAACCAAATAAAACATTGGCAATTTTTATAAAACAAACCCAAGAGGTATAACCATTGTTTTCACACTAAAACCATTTCAAAACCCTCATTTAAAAGCAAAATCATACCAATACCAATCCAAAACAGAATTTTTCAGCCCTAAAACAATTATTAAACCACCCCCAAATGTTATAAAAATAAATCAAATAATACCACAGAGATACACATGAAAAACACACGTTTTCATAAATCACCTTCAAGAAGTACATCATGTTTTTACTCTTTAAACTCATTAAAAAAATATACATTCAAGGCCAAAATGACAATAAGGAATTAACAAACCAGAATTGGAATCCCCTTTCAAGACTAATAAATCACTTTCATATGTTATAAACTAAACCCAAACATTACCCCAAGAGTCACACATGAAAAGTACCCAATTTCAAGCTATAATGCAACTAAAAATTAAATGCTCAATCAAATCCATCAAAACTGTTTTCACAACACATAAAACAGATTATAAACATGCTAAATTAATAATCCATGCAAGCTAACTCATCATAAAATGGCTACACATGGAATCACCTACCTTTTGAGTCGAAATCCTCAAAACTTGGTGCGAAACCTTAAGCGCACCACCGCCGCACCACAAGGACTATAAATCCATACCTAGACCACCAAAAATTGACCCAAAAGATACCAAATCAGACCTTAGGATCGAACCCTAACTTCTGGACATTTTAGAATATAATGAAAGAGGGAGGAAACCCTAAGGAGAATGAAAAATTGAAGAGAGAAACACTTACTCAAAACAATCATGAATAAAACGACCCAAAATCCACCAGATTCTGAATCTGAAAACATCCAACCATTCAAGGGATGTTCGAAAAAGGATTAGGAGACCATGTATGAATTTGAATGGGGAAAAAAGAGTGATAATTGAAGGATTTATGAAGGAAACAAATTGCCTTTATTAATCTGCCCGAAATGTGAGTGCTTCAGAAGTTTCGACCTAAACCGCGATGAAACAGAGCTTCAAAGAGGGTGGGAGGATATGGGTCGCGCGTCTGGGTTCAAGGGGAGTGTTTGGGGCTTGGAATCACCAAACAATCCTTAATATTGTATAAGTTATTAATTAAACAAAATTTATTTTTAAAACTGGAATTGGGCTTTCGGGCAGGCCCAATCCCTTAAATAAAAACCCATATACAACTTGTTTATGGTTTTCTAAAGGCTCCAAACTAAAATGGCGGTGTTTCAATATCAGGGTAGACCATTTAGGAACTTGAATGGGTGAAAAATATTAAAAATTGAAAATGTTATAAAAGAAACAAAATTTATTTTTAAATCTGGAATTGGGCTCACGGTTTGGCCCAATTCATGAAAACTCACCCATTCCACCATAAAAGATTGACAAACCCCAAAAACAAATCATAAATGAAAAATAAATGAAATTTAACTTTAAAATAATTCATGTATGTGACACAAATAATTATAAAATACCATATATAATTTTTTTAACATTTTACGATGAAATAAAATAGTTAATACAAGAATAAATACTTGTTATATAATCATAAAATAGTTAACACACTATCTAAAAAATTAATATGAAAACCGTTAGTAAGGGGAATTTTATTACCTGATATCACTAAAATTAATTCAATTCTATCATATATATTATTAATATATAATTTGGTTAATTTGGTATCCATCCAATGGGATAAATAATTATAAATTTAATATTTCACATAAATAAATAGGATAAGTAATGAGTCCCCAATTTCAATGTTTCTAGAATTCTTTAAATTTAATTTAATTCCATCACGGATCCTAATCACCCACGTCCCAATAAGACAACATGCATCCAAGGACAACATGACACAACCATTCTGACAATAAAACCTAGAACACAATAATATTGTGGAGATAGACCTACATAACATTAAAATAAATAACATAGAATTATATTTTGTCAAATATGTAAAATAGAATATTTATTACACATAGTAGAAGTCTAGGAATCAATGATGTAAGGATGGGATTGATATCCTTCATAGGACTCCAGTCCTACTTGAGAAAACTCAGATAGCCTATTAGAAACATCACAAGTAAAATGTATGATTTAAAAAATATATATGGAAATTCATGTTTTATAATGTATTTCTACGTGTGTACTTATTATATGAGTGGGTCATTGATAAAGAAAAAAGAAAAAAATTCTATTACTCTAAAAAACATTATTACAAAAACCGTAAAATGTATATATAATTTCCATCATAAATTTCATATTTACAAAATGGGTTTTACCTAGAAATATTATATAGTATTATGACTCATAAAATTCATGATTTAAATATTTATATTACATCATAAATTTCTTTTCCAGGAAATTACCTACAAAATATGTATAACCACATTACATTATAAAACCCCATTATTCTATAAATCTCATTTACCCCATAATCTTTCAACCAAACCTCTTTTAGAATCTGAACACCTATAAAACAAATTATATCCTCTCCAATGACCCATAATATTTAATAACCCACAATGGGATAAAATATATGAATCATTTCCCTATTAAAAAATCATGGAGAAACTTCATTATTAACACAATTGTACATTTATATGTTATGGAAGTATATTGAAGTGACATATAGAATTATATAAAATGGAAAAATATTTTTCTTTTAGAACCTTTAGAGATTCAAATTCAAAATATTTATACGAATTTCATATATGAAATATAAAACATGAGTATCATATGAATTTTAAGGGGGCCCTATAAAATTTCATAATTCTAATGTGGATTAATGGATTTTTAAATTAATGATTTTTTGGAGGTACTTTAATAATGACCAAAAAGTGAATATTTCTTCTTGAGAACTATATTTTATTGTCTAGAGAATGAAATTTAATATTGATCATGATTGTCTATAGATAATAAAAATAAATAAACCCATCTAGATTGTATTCTATTTATAATACAATTATTATTTTTATATACCCCAAAAAATGGTGTGTGACTGTAGGTGAGACTATTTCTTATATTTTATCAGTAGATAATGAATGTTTTATAAAAAAATAAATCTTTAGAGAAAATGTGTAATATAATACGGGAATCCATACTATAGAAGCCTATAATAATCTAACATTATATAAGAAATGATTTTATTATTATCAAAATAATATTGATGATTATTGTTCATGTTGTTAAAATAGTGTATAATATATCCACATTACTAATAAGTAGAATATATCATATATTATTGAATTTCAAATCACGTCTCAAAAATTTAAAAAAATGTACACTAAAAATAAGAAATAAGTTACTTGATTGGAAATCTAGTTCAATGATTTTTTAGGAGAAACTAACTACATTAAAAAAGAGAATGGATTTATTGTTTAATAATTATTTAATTGAATGTAATTGATTACAAAACATATTATCAATCTGAATGGGAATAGAATCCTGATGACATTAAAGTACCAAATTCATAGTAATTACCATAAAGTGAACGTTCATATCATGGAATGAAATTATGAATTTACTTCAAGATAATAATTTAATAATTAATATAATTTATGATACATAAATACTAAATACATTTTTGATCAATATTATAATTATTATAAAATAATATTAGAAAATGTGTTTTTATATTAGACCAAATAGGACAATGTAAAATTTATGTAGTAAAATGCTAATAAATTCAAATAATTATCATGAATGTTTTGTGCCTGATTGATTAATTATGTATATTTTATTTAAATATGAATTAAATAAGAAAAAATAAATTTTAAACAATGTCCAATCATTTGGGAGAACATTTTAATTTTATCTCAATGAATCATGATATTTATGATGATCTAAGAGAGACACCAATATCTGTTTTTATGATATTATTAAAAAAAACTTATAGACTGAATGATATATATCATCTGATGAAATATTTCTATATAATTCATCTTTTTATGCATAGGAAGATGAAAACATATTTTTTATGAAAATTATCTTTAACATTCATGAATATATAAATCATTTATGTGTTTAATATGATAATATGTTTAAAATTAAAACATTTTTAACTATATTTTTCATTGTTTTTATCTATTTATAGGGCTATTGTTTCATATATTTTCTAATTTGTTTAAAAAAATAAATATAATTTCTTATGAAAACATATATTTTTAAAATTATATGAATACCCATAATATAATGAATATTATAATCTCATTTTAGGGGTACATAACATCTATGTTTTATATATATTATTATACAAATAAAATTATTTTTATTGATTTTTGATCAATTATATTAATTAAAATTTCCTATTACTCAAAAATAAATTCTAAAATCACATTATTTTTCAATTAATAACTAGTTTTAATATTTAAATAATACCTAAAATTAATATTATTGAATTTCTTTTGTAAATTAAATCCAGTCATTGGATCATATGGAATCAATTATCATCATTAATGATTATAAGAGTTTTCCTAACACATAAATAATCGATGGAACGTGACTTCATTATATTTATTCATTATTAATTAATAATTACGTTCTTATAATATTCTAGAAAATAATATTAAACTATAATTACAACTATAAAATTTGTAGTTGGTCTAATAACTAAGGATGTGATTAGAGCAGGAATTATAACTTTAGTTTATTTCGAGTAGAAACATATTTTGATGAAGAATATAATTAAAAGATAAGATTTTAAATTGGAATAACTAGATTATTCTTCCAATATTGTATCATCATATAGAGGGGTATCTTAACTTACTCTGAAATCCATTGAATAAATTACACCATTGTTTTCTTAATTGATACTTTATATTGAAAAAACAATTATATAATTTTTTTTAATGATAACTTATTAAAAAATTATCTAAAATGAATTTTTTTTAAATAATTATATAGTTGTTTTAAAAGGATTATCTCTAATTAAATCATCTATTAAAATGCCTTGTCAAGAAACATCAAATTTATTTACGGAATATTTTTTTTTAAATGTGTGTTCATGATAATCACCATCTGACTAATTTCATATAGGATGAAATGTACAAGATATAATTTATTTTGATAACATATAAGAATATCATTTTACTTGGAACATTATTTTTTCATAATGGTCATGAATTGGTATTAAAAATTTTTACTGAATATTATTTGATCTAATAAAAATCCAATAGATTAACATAATTTGAGACAAGAATAACCTTAATTTTTTTAACAACATATTATATATTAATTCTATTCTACTAAATAAGCTTATTAACATCACTAACCCTCCATTTGAATTATATTTAAAAAAAATTGATTTAATTGAATATTTTTAGTATTATATAAACAGAATAGTAGTTTATGATTGTTTAATATGTACAAAATTTAAATGGAAGTATATGAATTATTAAATATATATATGAAACCGATGTTTAGAAAATTTAAAAATATTATCATTTTTTTAAAATAACATGATATAAATATTAGAATTGTTGATGAAATTTAAACCTTATTACTTCAAGATTAAGAATAATTTGTAAAATTAATAATGGGTTTTACTATGTTTATAGATATTTGATAGAATGATTATCATATACTTATTTTAATATACACAAATTAATGAATCTGGTGATAGATTTGAATATGATATTAGATGTAATTTATTCTTATTTTTATGTTCAAACTCAAATGAAGGGAAAAATATACAATTAGTATGAGTAGTTTTCAGTGTTAATGAAGTTAATTATCGCAGAGGAAAATATTTTCAATCAAGATCAACAGTTTAATAGAAATGATGACAATCATGTCAAACGGTGGAAGGAAATTTGAAATTAGGATCATATGATTGAAAAATGATTCAAGAAATATATGCATTTAATTTATTTTACTTATAAAATATAATATCATTATTGTTTAAATTCAAAAACAAAATATTGGTTCACATGGAATTATTTTCAATTTATTTGAATCAAGAAAATATTTCACATTAATTTTTTTACTAATACTAAAATCAGTACGTTTTTTAATTCATAAATTTCATATTTATAATCATATAGCCGATGGGTTCATTTTATAAATGTTATAAATTAATTTTAAATTTTTTAAATTTTAATGTAGGAAAAATACATTGAAATTATATTATTAGTTTTATTACAATGTTAGTGATGTGTTGTATTTTATTATTTGTATATTACATAAGGATAGAATTATATTTCACTTATAACCTGATAGCTAATTTCTAATTGGGGATTAAATTTGTTCATCCATAATAGTAATCATGGAATATTTTTGACATTTAAAATTCTAAATGCCGTTTTTTTCATGTGAGTTTATTTTTTGATGAAGGAGGATATTTTTTATTGGGTGTATCAATTTATCATTAATATTGAAAATCCTAAAATAAATTAATATTTTTTTATCTATATTTGATTCATTTGGTTTTGATTGTAATCTGAATAAAAATATTTATGATTTATTTATATAAAATATGTATTTATGAATTACTAAATGTTAATTGATAAGTTATAACATAAGGACCAATGGTTATTTGTTATTATAATGTTTTATGGTTTGGTTAAATATCAATAACCTGACTAGTTGGATGACAAATTTTTTATTAAAAACGATATTATCAAATGAAATGGAAAGATATTGAGTCCATCAAAATTTTAAATATTACTTGTAACCCCTATCATTATTACAATTATACAGATTTTACGACTATGAAAATTGAAAAATAGTATATAAATATTTTCACCCTTAATTGTCCAAAATATAAAAGAAATAATTATGATGAATTTCATTATTGTAGGAAATATGTTAATGTTATTAATAAATAGTGAGATTCAAATTGTTTTTCTTTGTGTGAGATCAATTAAATCATATGAGTGTGTGGTTTTATTATATCTAATATATTTTTTTATTTTGTATTTATTATACAAACCATATATTTAAATAATTTGATTACTATGATTCTATTTGTATATGCATTGATTTTCAATGTTATAATTTTAAAAGTATAAAAATATTCAGTGAGGCTTATTAAGGTATTCATTAGGATTCTGTAATATATCCAAGAATTCATACTATTAGATGTATATAACATTTTATATTTATAAAATAAATTATGCAGTAAAATTAGTTTTTTATTTGGTTTTTTATTTCGATAAAATCTAATGATTTAAATAATATCCTTTATTATTTCCTAATTTGTAAATCAATTCCTCATGAACAAATATATCTATGGTTATATTTAATTTATCCTTATTTGAAAAAATGTAAACTATATTTATTTATACTATAGAATAAAATTATATTTTTCTTATTCAATTGTGATTTTTTTAATAATATAACGAATTAAATGTACACAAAACTGATAAATTTTTTGGGACTATCATTTTTTAATTAGTAAACAATATGTTACTACATATAGATAATTTTTTAATCATTTTTTAATATATAACTCACAACATATTGTTTTATATTTTCCTTTATTTTTTGGTCCCATAATTATCCTTCAAAAAATTACCCCAATTTATTTTTTAATTTAATTTTTCGAAAATAATTATTTATATTACCATGTGATAATATCTAATTTCACTGGTAGTGTTAAAATCCTTCCCCCACTACACTATATATATAACCTATTACGTTGAATGAATAATCAAATATATATATGATTCAATATAATGAATTTTCATCTTTATAAATCTTTTAAATAACCAATTTTAGTTCATCATTTATTGAATATAGATTAATTAATTTTTTATAATTTATATTCCTCTGAAGTCCATGAATATACATTACACCTACCGTATTTCATGTCAATTCATCATTGATGTCAAAAATATTTTTGGTAGTTAATGAACAAAAATATTAATTCTATGTATCTTTATTTGAGATCATGGATTACTTTTTCATATCGATAAATTAATCAAACATAGTTGAGTAAAAGTCAATAATGATTATTTATCTGGATTCATATTTCTATTTAGACATATTGAAAGATACATTCATAAGAAGAAATCCATTGGTCATTTCATATAACTAATTTCCTCTTTTTCACTATCCCATCCATATTCTCAACACATGGTAACATTTTCAATAAATAATTATGTTATAAAATACATTTTCCCTTTATCCTACAAATAAACATTATCTCTATCACTTTACCAATCACATGACCTGAACTAACGTTTTTAAATTAATTCCATCATCCTTTTGAGTAATACATTCCCTTTCCATTGAATGTCATTCTATTATTTCAATCATAATCAGTAAGGTTTATTATTTTGGTTAAATAATATATTTAATAATCATCATCATCATATCATTTGATCATAGAGAAACTACCTAAAAATTATCCAATTATTCCTCAATTGAATTTCCTAAATGAAATTTTACATATATAATTACCATTCTTCATCTAATTACATTAGAATGTGAGGATGTAAATTCCTCAAAATCAATTGTTGCATCTTTAAAATCATATTCATTATTATTTCACTTATTTGAGTTACATTTAATTATAAAATTATAATTTTTAAAATCCATTAGCTTCTCAAATTTTACACTTCACTTTATGTCATACCCAATTCTCATATATTTTAAAATAAGATCATTGATGGGATTATAGATATCCAAATCATCCATTTTTTTTAAAGAAGATGGTAGCATAAATTGGTTTCCCAATTTACTCCCCCAAAGGAATTTATTAAAAATAAGAGTATCATTACAGGCTCGAGGTATAAATGGATTACAACAGTATGGAATAAAAGATACAACATATAACGAAGTCAAGACAAACCAGCAGCAATATGCATCAAGCCAAGATCAAATCCAGCATTTGTCATCAACAATTATAGAAATTTGTGAGGAGGGAGAGAAAATTTAGAGAATTAGCAATGCATCAGACCTCCTCACAAGTCATCAAGCCAGCAAAACAGAGAAAAATAACCTTCTCAAAAGGAAACTCAATCGAGAAAAATAGTGAATGAAAACAGAATAAACACCGGTTTGAAGAGAGGACAAACTATAAACCGAGTGTAGGTAAAAATGTTTCCATATGATCAGCATATATCACAAAAGAATCTCCACTAAAATCCACAAATCCATTCTGCTAAACAGTCTCATAACCAGCATAAAAAACTATAACCGATACTGCCAAATCCTCCAAAGCCAGTAAGGAACAGAAAATGAAAAAATCTACATCAATACACTCATTGACCTTCATCCATTGGTGGTAACAGCATTCCAAACAACTGGAAAGATTCTAGGAACCAAACCAATGGCATAAGAAAACCATATGAAGAATTTCATAAGCACCAAAGTCACATTTTCAAAAACAGAAAAAGAAAAGGGAAGTAGACTGAAGATAAATTCCATGATTCTAAATGAGAGGTCCAAGAATAATCAGGTTTCCAGAGAAGGAGGTCAAAACAAATCCAGATGGCAGACAGTTTCTAATCAGTAGGAAAATGAAAATAAAAAGCCCAAACTGAAAAGCAATCCCAATCATCCATCTCTTTATAAAAAAAGTAAAATATCAACTCATCTAATTTTCTCAAATTGGTTCTCATTGTTTTCAAATTCATGGTATAATTTTAATGATTAATTTTATGAAATTGTATATTGAATAATACAATTTTCACCTGAAAAAAATTCAACAACTATTTCATCTTCTTAAATATGGATTTTTTCAAAATGTACCTATCAATAAATTTACTTAGATTCCATTCAATCATTCTCTACATCATTGATATCATAATGTGTAATTTATATTAAATTTTTTATTTTTGTAACACCCTATGTTTTTCTATTAATAAATAGAAATCCATGGAACATTTTTTTAAGTAGATATTTTTAATTAGACTTATTAACATAACATTTCTACTTCTATGTTCTGAATTTCCAGAAACTATCATCTACAATTGTGTTCAGTATGTTATGTGGAGTCTATTAGAACCAACTTGTTTGTTTGTGAATAGTAACATACTGATATGAATTGTAATATGAATAGTAATATGACCCTAATGAATAGTAAATTCGATTATTATTTTATTTTCTAAAGGATTTATGATAATGACATCTTTATTAATATTTAAATGTGATAAAAAATGAGTTATAGTTTTTAAATAAATAATTTTTCAAATAAGTATGATTTTATTAAAAAATTAAATTAAAAATATTTTGAAAGTTATTTTTAAAAAATGGACTTCATTTTTGAAATCTACACGTCGATAAATTGTTAGGGTGAATTTTCGGAATTTTTCTGAAACATTTGATTTTTCATTGAATAGTAAAAAATAGAGTTTGATGTTTCTGTTTGTTAATGACTTCATTAATGATGTAATAATGATGTCATAAATTTGGTAAACAATTTAACAGTTAAATACAATGTGAGGTGTCCCTAGTTGCTTATTCCATGGGAAACTACCTTGGGAAAGCCCATGGTTTAGCAAATACCACTCAGGAGGTGTCACTTGAAAGTTATTAAAATAATCCCTCACTTTTCCTATATATACAAACTCTTAATATCATTTAATTAATTCCCAATTCTCCCTCAACTAATCTATGTCATCCATACCTTAATTTTAGTCTTCCCAAGGTTTCCACAATCCCCTAAGGTCCCAACCATCATGTTCTAAGGGTTACTCTACAATGTCAGAAGATTCATAACTTCATTCTTTTTCAATTAATTTTCTCTTTTATGTGGTATATCATTCAAGTTTCAATACCATACTCTAATTTCCTTATTATTATTGATATATTCTATATTATGATTTTTTTTAATGGGTTAAGCTTGTCCCCTCTCTTCCTAATTTTTTCTAAAACCATGTCTCATAGCTGTTGGGCTGCCAATTTTCTATAAGAGATTTCTCACTAATTATTTTGTGTTGAGTTCCTTCCTTATTATTTCATCATATCTTGTTACCCAAGATGCATGAAATCTCTATAAATATTATATATTATGGGTTTTATCATGTTTATGGAAAATTACCCACCATTATTCTTCTCCTCTCCCACTTATTTAAGGAATAAAAACATTTTCTGTTATGTGTCGAATTACCGACATCACAGATAATGTGATTTCAATTTAAATTAATTATTTCATGTCTTCACATGAAACCATTTACATGATTGAAATAGGTTATAATATATGTTTTATGACTCACACATGGTACAATATTTATTTTGTAATCTTTTTTCAAATTTATAAGACAAAACGAGGTTGTTATTATCAAAGAACCACTAAATTGATCTTAACGAATATCATTAATGTTTTAACATATGAATCATCCACATATTAGACATAAATATGAAAAATGGTATAAATTATGGTGCTGGAAATATTTAATACCATTCCAGTCAAATTATGGAATTTCACTTCCAATCGACATGAACATCCACCATGAACCAATCATGGAAATCATGTTAAGAAATCACCCAAAAATAGTGCAAGGAGAAAAATACTAACAATTAAAGGTATAAATGTTGTTAATAAATGATAATATAAGATTTTATATACAAGATCATATTTCTCTAAAATACTAATAACACTCTTTAAACCATTATACAAGATGTTTAAATAATTTTGAAGTAAGATAGACCCGAGTTAAGGGAATTCTTAACCTGATTTCCATTCATTGGGTTAACCATCTACTTCATTACTTTTGAGCTATTTACATTCTTTGTGTGATGAATTATATTTATATTATCTTTTATTATGTATATTAAATGTATATATAAAAAATCCATCCACTCTAATAAGTCTCTCTTCAATTGTATGATATATATAAGGGGCTATTCTTTAAAATCCTCTTTTTAAATTTGCTTTTTGAAATTCCAATGGAATGTTTTTATGGGATTATTAATGTTTTATGGATATGTTTTGGTTATTGGAAATTATTTATGGTGAAGTTTGGAACCTCTATCTCCCTCCAATTCATTGGGTATGTGTGTGTTGGAGTTCGACCATATGTTTACTCTAAGTGTAACTACAATGATTATACAAAGTAAGGTAGCAGTTAGGGTTAAAGATTGTAACGTATCCAAGAATGGTTAAATGATTATGTAACTAATTCTTCAATATTCCTTAATGATTATATTTATTTTCTCATGTTTTTTTGGATCTTTTTTAAATATCATGTTACACAATGTTGGTATATATGAGTGATATGCAAGTACGTTGAAAATGTTTTTTTACGTTACGTGTATTCATTGACTAATGTGCTCTTTCCTTCTTTTTCATCATTTACAAAGAATTTGTGCTCATCACAAGTAATTAAATGATTTTCACAGGTTAATGGATGTGTAAGACAATGAAGGAATCTGCATTAAACATTGAAAAAATTTCAGTGAGTCTTGTTTTATGTTTTAATGTTTTATATTTTAAAAAATTGAAACTATTTAATGGTATCAACATGTAATAATGTTCAATGTTATGAATATATTATCCTGATTCTCTAAACCTCTAAACCTTAAAAAATATTCAATGTAAAGGATTTTTTTTCTTGACTAAATTCGAGATTATGTATGTGTTAAGGTCGGGTACTTATAGTTGGTATTAGAGGATGGTTTAGATAACATTAGGGGTTAGGGTGATGTTAATAGAATACCATAAATTATTGCCACACTATGTTTAATTTTAAATGTTTTTGCGTTCAAATATTACCATTTTTCTTCATCTATGTCATCTTTATTCTGAATGGTTGTCCATAGAAGGAACATGGATGCTGAAGAGGAGAGGCACAATAGAATGACATCCTTCCGAAACTACAGCCTTGCATGGTAGGGATTGGAATTGAGCAGTTTGTGACAGTAATGGATCAGCTAACGTATGAAATAAATGGTTGTGGGATCCATGATAGAAAACCAAAAGATGTACCATAATGGAACATGACAGTATAGGAACATTTTATGAGAAAACATCCCCCTACATTCAATAGATATTCTTACCAAGTAGCGACTGAATGGTAAATCAAAGAAATTGAAAAGATATTCAATATTATGGGATGTTCAGAAAATAAAAGGGTATGTCTTTCCATTTATCGTTTTGAAGGGGAAGCTGATCAGTGGTGGTCAATGGTATGTAATATCTGTGGTAGAGAGGATTTTGATGCCTTAGAGTGGGATGAATTTAAAAGTAATTTCCTTGAAAATTGTTTTCCTAAGGAGGTGCGAAATAGAGTGCAGAATAAATTACATGAATTGAAATAGTAGGAAAGACTCAGGGGCTGTGTATGAAGAGAACTTCCCCCGACTGGCAAGGTGTGCTCCAAATCTTATTCATGATCTTGATAGAAAAATCAACAACATTTACTCAGGATTGATGCCAAGGTATCTAAGGGCGTTGTCCTCCCATGAATAAATAATTTATGAGAAACTTTTCTGATGTCATGAGAGGGTAGAGATGGAGTTTTCTGATCATCATGTGCACTTTGGAAATAAGGAGATGAAGGGGACTAGGTTTCAAGCGATGGGTAAGTATCAACCAATGAAATCAGATGGTATGAAAATCCAATTTCATGTTTGTGAAATGTGTGGCATTAAACACCTTGGGAAATGACATAGAAAAACTGGAAAGTGTTTTAAATATGGTAATATTAGAAATATAGCCTGAGAATGTAATAAAAATTATCCTCAAAATAATCATGATATGTAGACTGTAAATTGTTTTAAATGTGTTAAAATGGGTCATTATGCAAATGCCTGTCCAAAGACAGATTTAAATGATGTAAAGAAGCTTGACTAGAAGAAGAAAGGTGTAGTGATATCATTTGTGACTAAGTCAGTAGATTTCAGACCATCCATTGAAGTTGTTTTAGGTACTTTTTTTGTTCACTATAATTTTTCTAATGTTTTCATTGATACGGTGTCTACACATTCCTTCATCTCTGAAAAATATACTGGTAAATTGGAAATATTACCTTAACAAATGAGAGAATATCATGTTGTTAAAACAATAGGGGGAAATTTTATAGAAAAGAGGTTTTATAAGAACCTTTCTTTTGTGGACTGTGGAAAGACATTCCCTACAATCATTTTGGTTTTACCCAAACTTGAGTTTGATGATATTATGGGGATGGAATGACTTTCTAATTATCATGATATGATTGACTGTAGAGCTAAAGAAGTTTTTTTCAGATAGAGTTTCAGTTTGTATACAAGAATGAACCCATACAATTTATAACATATCATGAAGCTGAGAAACTATTGAAATATGTAAATGGAATTTATCTTGCTCATATCATTGAAAAAAATAGAACTATTAAAATTAATTATGTTCTAGTGTTAAATGAATATTTTGATGTTTTTTTTGATGAGTTACCATGTGTTATACCTGATTGTGAAGTTGAATTCACAATTGACTTAGTTCCTGATGCTATTCCAATTACAAAATCCCCATATCAAATGGCTCCAATAGAGCATCTTGAATTGATAAATCAATTGCGGGATTTTCATGTAAAGGATTAATTAGTCCTAACACTTCACCATAGGGAGCACCTGTTTTGTTTGTTAAAAAGAAAGAGGGTTCAATGAGACATTGAATGTATTATAGAGCATTGAATAATGTCACCGTTAATAACAAGTATCCACTACCTCATATTGAAGAATTGTTTGATCAGCTCCAGAGAGCTCAGTACTTTTCTAAGATTGACATGAGATCTGAATACCATCAGCTGATGGTGATGGAGGATGACATCCTGAAAACAGCCTCTCGTACTAGATATGGGCATTATGAATTTGATGTTAGGACATTTGGATTAACTAATGTGCCGGTTGTATTCATGATTCTTATTAATTGAGTATATCATGAGTTCTTGGATAAGTTTGGGGTTGTATTTATTGATGAAATTTTGGTATTTTCTAAAAATAAAGAGGATCATGAAAAACATCAAAGGGTTATTTTGAAAAATCTAAATGAAACGAAACAGTAAGAAAAATTCAGAATGTGTGATTTTCGATTGAAATAGATTTCTATTCATTGTCACATTGTAAATAAATATAGAATAATAGTTGATCATGCTAAAAACAATTAGTTCATAATGTCCCAGAACCACAAATGTTACTGAAATTCAAAGTTTACTTGGGTTAACAGGTTATTATAGATGATTTGTTAATAACATTTCAAGGTTATCTAGCTTGATAAATAAGTTAACACGGAAAGGTGTTTATTTTTTTTGGACATAGGAATGTGATGTTTGATTTCATCAACTAAAGAAGATATTGGTGAATGCTCTAGTTTTTGCCTTACCTTTCCTTAAATGTTGAGTTTATCATCTACGGTGATGCTTCTATTAAGGTACATGGTTGTGTTTTGATGCAGAATTATCAAGAATTTTCCTATGCTTCGAGATAACTAAAACCTCAAGAGATAAATTATCCCAAACATTATTTGGAATTGGATGTTGTAGGTTTTGATTTTAAAATAAAGAGGAATCATTTATATGTAACCAAATGAAAAATATATATTGACCATAAAAGCTTAAATTATATATTCACTTAGAATGATTTAAACATGTGGTAGAGAAGATGGATAGAACTGATAAAGGATTATGACTTCACAATAAATTACCATCCTGGTAAATCAAACAATTTAGTAGATGCCTTAAGTTGGAAACATCATGGATCATTAACCATGATACATTTGGAACACGATCCCTTGATTAATTATTTGTTGAATTTTGGCTTATAAGTTGTTCGTCAAGGGAATGCATCTGTTTTTATTCAAGTTTCAGTGCAGTCTTTGTTGTCAAACAGAATTAAGAAAGTGCAGAAGGAAGACCTTGAGCTATATAAAAAGGTAGAATTTTCTCAAAAGGGTAAGTTTCCAGAATTTAGTCATGATAAAGATTGTGTTTTATTATTTTAAAAATGTTCTGTGTGCCTATTAATTCCTAGTTGAAGAAAGATTAGTTTTTTGATGCTCATAGTTCTCAATTTTTTGTTCATCCTGGAAGTACTAAGACTTAGAGAGACCTTCATGAATATTATTGGTGGGATGGAATGAAAAAATATATTACTGATTTTACCATGAAATGTTTGACATGTCAACTAGTTAAAGTAGAGCGGTAGTTACCGAAGGTGATGCTTCATCCTTTTCCAGTGCCAGAGTGGAAATGGGATATTGTATCCATGGACTTTGTGGTGAGACTACCAAATACTTCTCGATGTAACAATTCTATTTGGGTTATTATTGATTGGCTAAAAAAATCTACACAATTTCTATATATTCGAGATACAGTGTCCTTGGATTAGATTTCTCGATTGTACCTCAAGGAGATTGTCATGTTACTTGGAGTTCCTCTTTCCATTGTATATGACTAAGACCCCAGTTTCACTTATAACTTTTGGAAGGGTCTTCAGAAGTCTATGGGAACAATGTAATATTTCAGTACATCTTTTCATCTTCAATCAGATTGGATGTCAGAACAAACATTAAAAAATTTGGAGGATATGCTTCGATCTTGTTCAGTGGACTAGCAGGAAAGTTTGGATCAACATCATTATTTAGTTGTGTTTTCTTATAATAATATTTTTCATTCCAGTATTCAGATGGTTCCTTTTGGGGCCTTTTATGTGAAGCAATGTCAGACTCCACCGTTTTGGGATGAAGTCAGTGAAAGAATGTTAATGGGGCCAGAATTAGTTGATGATGTGGTTGCGGAAGTGATGATGAACTAGAAGCACATGAGGAAAGCTCAGAGCTGGTAGAAAATTTATGCATATAATAGAAGGAAAGACATCTCTATAGAGGTAGGTTACCATGTTTTCCTAAAAGTCTCTCCATGGAAAAGTGTGACATGTTTCAGTAAAAAAGGGAAACTAAGTCCACGGTTCATCGCTCCTTTTGAAATATCGGAGAAAGTTGGAACATTTTCATACCGCGTAACATAGAATCCAAGCATGTTTTAGGTATATAATGTTTCTCATGTTTCGATGTTGAGGAAGTATATGCCAGATTCATCACATGTCATGAGCCCAGAAGAAGTTCAGCTGAAAAAAACCTTTATTATAAAGAGAAACTAGTTCAAATTCTTCCTTGAAGGGAATAGGTATTGCAGAATTAGGTAATCCACTAGGTAACAGTTTTTTGAAGAAACCACATGGTTAAAGAAGCAACATGGAAGTCTTAAAATGCTATGAGTGAAAAATACCCTCATTTGTTTAATATGTAAATAA
The DNA here is from genome assembly GCA_963277665.1 of Viscum album. Lineage (NCBI taxonomy): Eukaryota > Viridiplantae > Streptophyta > Magnoliopsida > Santalales > Viscaceae > Viscum > Viscum album. Next base: position 140,973,576 of record OY728133.1, on the reverse strand, counting down.
AAATTCGAGGATGAAATTTCAAGAAGTTGGGGTTAATGTAACACCCCAAGATTTTTTGAAAATAAATACAAATTCATGGAACATTATTTTAAGTAGATATTTTTAATTATCCTTAAAAACATTACTTTTCTACTTTTATATTCTGAATTTCAAGAAATTGTTATCTACAATTATGTTCATTATGTTATTTGGAGTCAATTAGAACCAATTGTTTTTTTTTTGAATAGTAACATACCCTTATTAATAGTGATACAAATAGTAATATGACCATAATTAATATTAAATTTTATAATTATTTTACTTTCTTAAGTCATTAAGATAAGAACACCTTGATTAATTTTTCAATGTGTTATAAAAGTAGTTATAGTTTTTAAATAAATAATTTTTTAATTAAGTATGATTTTATTTATAAATTAAATTAAAAATATTAGAAAATTCATTTCAAAAAATGGACATCGTTTTAGAAATATGCACATTGATAAATGGTTAGAGTGAATTTTCAGAATTTATCTGAAACAGTTGATTTTTCAGTGAGTAATAAAAAAATACAGTTTGTAGTTTCGATGTGTTAATGACATCATTAATGACGTAATAATGATTTCATAAATGTAGTCACCTTTTGAATAGTTATATATGATGTGAGATGTTCTAAGTGGCTTATACCATGGGAAATCCCATGGTTTTGCAAATACCACTCATGAGGTGTCCGTTGAAAATTATTAAAATAATCCCTCACTTTTCATATAAATACCAACACTCCCCTTCATTAAATGCATTCCCAATTCTCCCTCAATGATGCTCTGGCCTCATTACCTGCATAGTAGTTTTTAAAAGGTTTCTTCAAGCCCCCATGGTCCCAAAAATCACGTTCTAAGTGTTACTCTACAACATATGAAAATTCTCAATTTCTTTCATTTTTCCATTCAAGCTCACCTTTTATGTGGTATATATTTCATATTTCCATATCGTGTTCATATTTATTTCATATTCATGATCTTTTATGTATTATGATTTATTTTTTTAGGGTTTAAACTTGTCCCCTCTCTTCTTAATGTTTTCTATAACCCTGTCACATAGCCGTTGGGATGCCGAATTTTGTGTAACAGATTTCTCACTAATTATTTTACTTTTAGTTCCTTGCTTATTATTATTTCATATCTCCTTACCCATGAGGTATGAAATAACCAAAAATCGTTTATATTCTGTATTTTATCATTTTTATAGAAAATTAATAATCATTATTCTTCTCTTCACAAACTTATTTAAGCTATAAAAACATTGTTTGTTATGTGTCGAATTACCAACATCGCAGACAATGTGACTTAAATTTCCATTAATTCATTCAAGTATGGCCATTAAATCATTTAAATGCTTGAACCAGGTTATAATATATTATTTATGACTCACCCATGGTTCTGTAGTTCTTTTTTACTCATGGTTCTAATTTATAAGACAAAACGAGGTTGTTATTATCAAAGAACCACTAAAATGATCTAAAGAATCTTCATTAATGTTTTAACTTCTGAATAATCCTCATATTAAACATCAAAATGATAAATGGTATAAATTACAGTACTGGAAATATGTAAATACATTTCCATTCCAATTCTAGAATTTCACTTCAATCTACAAGAACATCCAACATAAACAAATCATAGAAATCATGTTAATAACACACCCAAAAACAATGCAAGGAGAAACATACTAACAATTAATGGTTGAAATGATGTTATGAAATGATAATTTAAGAAGTTATAAACATGAATAAATTTCACTAAAATATTAATAACACTTTTTTAACCATTATACAAGATGTTTAAATAAGTTTGAAGTAAGACAGACTCGAGGTAAGAGAATTCTTAACCTGATTTCCATTCTCTAGGTTAACCTTCTACTTCATTACATATGTACTATTTAAATTTTCTGTGTGATGGGTTATATTTATACTATTTTTCATTATGTATATTTACAAGATATATACAAACTCCATCTAATCTATTAAGTATCTCTTTAGTTTTATGATATTTATAAGTGGACTTTCTTTAAAAATACTATTTTTAAATTAAGTTTTTCGAAAATCCAAAGCAATGTTCTTATGGAATTATTCATGTTGTATGATTATGTTTTGGTTCATGGGAATTATTTATGATGAATGGTGGGACCTATATATCCCTACAATGCATTGGGTATGTTTATTTTGGAGGTCATCCATATGGTAATTCCAAGTCTAACTACGATGGTTACACAAAGTAAGGTAGTCATGGGGGGTACAGATTATAAGGTAGCCAAGAATGGTTACAAGATTATGTAAGTAATGCCCCAAGATAACATAATGATTATATTTATGTTATCATGTTTGTTTGGATCTTGTGTAAATCTCCTGTTACACAAATAATGTATATATGGGTGACAAGAATGTCTTTTAAAAATGTTTTCTTACGTTATGAGTATTCATGGACTAATGTGGTCTTTCCTTTTTTTCAACCCTTATTGAAATTTTGTGCTCATCTCGAGTTTTTAAATAATTCTAAAATGTTAATGGATGTGTAAGAAAATAATGGAAGCCATTTTAAAGTTGAATAATTGTCAAAGAGTCATGTTTTAAGTTTTAATGTTTTATATTTTAAAAAATGGAAACTGTTTTTATGGTATCCACTCTGTAATAACGTGTAATGTAATTAATATATTATCATAATTATCTTAACATCTAAACATGAAAAATATTCAATTTAAAAGGTAGTGTTCTCTTGAATAAATTTAATATTATGTATGTAATAAGGTCGAGTCCTTATAATTTTTTACCGCATTACTCATGTAAACACCTTATCCATGTGGGATGATGGTAACAATTCAATATCCCTCCAAATACATTCAAGATTCGTCTAGCCAAGAAGTGGACATGTTGTCCAAAAAAATTTAGGTTAACACCATTCATGAATCATGGTGATAACTCAAGCCACGATATAGATAATATAAAGTCAATAACTCTCTATTTATAAGTAATCCCTTAACATTGGAAAAATTTACTAAATTTTAATTTCTATATTTTTCTTATTCATAGATCTCATCATTCATAGATATAATTAGTGAAAAATAATTATACAATTTTAAATAATCTAATATTGAATAATTTAAAAAAAATATTTAATAAAAACATATAGGGTAATGCGAGAGTGAACCACCTCTATGTGATGGATGAATCAATGAGTGAGAAACAAAACCATATATAAAATAATATTTTACATCTTCCATTAGTAGGTATTGATTAAGAATGTGATAATTCAATGATTAGTGAAATAGAGAGAAATATTACATATAGAATGGTGGTCTATATAAGATTAACAATCACTTTTTACCATGTGTCTAATAACTCATTATAAAATTTGAAAATAACACATCTCAAAATATGATATTGTTTTAAAAACTAATAAGTAATATTATATATTGATTAAACTGGAAAATAATTTTAACAACCGAAATTATTAAAATGTATTTGATTTTTTGGATATATTTTATTTCATAAAACAACAAGCTTTATTGATCTAAAATATTCAATGAATATAGTATGTGGCTATTATTATCACATAGAACCATGATTTATTATAAAATTAGATTAAATAATATTTGAAAAATTTGTTCTTGTGTTTTTACAAAATGAATTGATCAGTAATCAATTATTTAGAAATAAAGAATTCATTTGAAAATATTCTTTTTATAAAAAATTATTTTCTAATGTAGTTTATTATTACCTTAATAAATTAAATTTTCCACTATTATTGAATGAATTTAATGAAATATATAAATATTACATAATAATTAATTTTTTCACTTTAATTTCATGTATTTTTTCCATAATCATAATATTTGAATAAAATATGTTTAGTGCCAAATGATATAGATTTATAAAAATTAGATTTTATTGAGTTATGAAATTTTCTTCAAAAATTCCATAAATAATATGAATTGAATATAAAAATTATAATAATATTTTTTCAATCATGATTTTCATATATTTTAAATCATCTCCTTTCATTTTTTGTCAACATGAATCGTAATCTTACTAAACTTTATCACCCCGATAATTGGTAAATTTTGTTGATCTACATTAAAACATTGTTATAATGAATTTGGTATTCATCCTATCTATTATTTGAGTAATTGAATTCCACATTTATAAAGTTATTTGACAAATTAAAATTTTCAATATACACTTTTTCTATCAAAATGACAAGTATAATATTTACACCAACAAAAGTTACAAAATTTCACTATGTTTTTTTAAAATATCTCTTATATATCTACATAGGGACACAAGTAATTTATGAACAAAATAAATGACTATTTTTATAGTTATTAAATTAATTTCATGGTGGATATTTAATACAAATATTTAGTAATTATTGGACAAAATAGAACTCTTATGCATCACGGAAAAAATATTTCTCCAATTTATGTCAATATTAAATAAATGATTTAAAAATAATAAAATAATATAATTTTTATGATTTATAGTTGTCCATTAATTTTCTGATAAACATAACATATTAGTTAATTGAAATGTATTATAAATTTATTTTATCTTTTTATTCAATTATTTAATGTTATATTAAATGAGTAAATCCATAATTAGAAATAATAATATTTATTGATAATTATATTTTCCTAACAATAATTTAAAATTCCTATAAAATTATTTTATTAATAGAGTATAATATGCAAATAAATATTCTATAGTCTAATCAGTATTCAAATTATCATTTATTATAATATTCATATCCATTTATGGTGAAATATTCTTTTTCACAATTTGGGGGGAAAATAACCAATAAAGGTATTAATTAATAATATAAGGTTAAAAATGTCACAAAATATATTTAAATATAATATTATAAATTATGTTAAATATTATATACTATTACATTATATTAATTTCCATGTAGATTAAAATAGATAAATAATGACATTAATATTTATTATTCACTGATGAAATTCCATGTCTTCCCTCTCACTCCCTTATAAAAGGATGCCACTTTGTCCACTTCTATAACACACAATGATTCATCTAGCTTCAGTATCCATTGAAAACATAATTTATAAAATTAAATATCCAAATTATAGTGGATCTGGTCATTGTAAAATATTAACAACAGCCTCTTTATGACAATATATAAGGGGCTTTTCTCAAAGAAGAGATTTTATCCTAAACAATCACGTTATATTTTTAAATATTTTTGTTAAAATACTTTACATGAAGAGGAATTATAATTAAATAAAAAATATCATAAAAATATGTAATTTTTATTATGAATTTAAAATCCCCATTATCTTCCATCATTCCCATCAAATATGAAGTTTAGATATTTATCTTATGTAATTATCACTAAGAATACCCACATAGAAATATAGTTCATTTTCCATAGAAATGCTTCATTGGTTGTCATTACTATAATATTAATGTTTATATATTTTAATAATGACATTTTTAAACTTCTATATTTATAATATCACATTGTCCTTCTTACCATTCTATTCATTGGAAAATAAAAAAAAGACTCTTGTTCCTACAAGTGGACAACCAAAACAACAAATCAATGAAACATATTACTCATTTCATTTTTAAATTCATGGTTATATTGTTTTATTTATTAAAAATACAGGTTTTATATTATATATTAATTATTTTTAATGGTTTATTATTATATAACTTCCATTATTTCCATTTATCAAAACGTGAAATCTATATAAATGTATATTTTGGAACTACAATATTATTGAATAACATAATAAATTTTACTATTTCTATCATTTATGGATATATTTATATAGTCAATATTTCTTTTATTCATTTTATTATTGACAATCTATAAATTATTAAACCACAACCAATGTAAAAATAATAAAACTACTGAATTGAATTTCTTATGATAATAAAGTTATTTAAAACTATAAACTATGATTTTAATATGGATTTATTGATAAGAGGTTGTCAAAATGTTATAAATACATCTTATATGATATTTTTAGTATTTATTTGATGATAATATACATGTGGAATAAAATAAAATTTATTATACATGATGTTATAATGACCGTGCTGTAAAAGTATTACATGGTAATGGTCTATCATCTATATTTATATTATTTTGTTTATATGTAATTTCATGATTCTATCATATTTAATTGGGTGTGAATAATTACCTTTTAAATTGTATATAATGATTATCTAAATTTTGATGATATTTTATGTTTCATTTTATTTTATTCTTCTATGCTACTAATGATTCAAATGTTACCATTGTAGTTAGGGTTTTATATTAAATTTTCATTATTTATAACGATTATACATAGTTGTGTTTTTAAAGATGAAATCATATTATATATTTCTATACAAAAAAATGAATTTTATCACCCCATATTTTTTCCAATAAAATATGTTTTTTCATTTAATTTTTATCAATTTAGTTCTGATGTGATCAAAATAGTTTTTAAGGAAAATGGACATTATTTCTATCTTCGATCAAAAAGATATTCTCTTCCATGAAAATATATTATAAAAAAATAAACAATTATTTCAATTTTATAATTATTCTTTAATGTATTTTTATATACATGTTTTTATATATATGAAAAAATGTAATTTTAATCCTCCGTAAATAATTAAATACTTATTTATTCATTTTCATGATTAAAATGTTTATTTCAATGAAATTTTTTTCATCCAGACATCGAAATTTTTTATATCTCAAATAATTGATTTCAAATTAAAATTATATTCTTATCATTAAATTTTCCATGTGATATTTTAAATGTTTTTCATTAAAATATTTCTTCTATTGATTAAGATTAATAATTACCAGAATTATGATTTAATGATACCATGATTATTATTTCCCTAGATTTTTTATGATTTTGATTAAAATATTATAATGTAAACTATTCCTTTCCATGGGTGATGATAGGATGAATTTATTAAATGATTACCAAATACATTTCATTTACATTGGTTATGCCATTTAAGATTTTTTGAAACCTATTTTTTTATGAAATATGATATAATAAATGTTTTTTGATAATATAGAACACATAGGTTCAATTTTCTATTATGTGACAAGTGGTCATGGAATTATATATCCCTCCAATTCACTAGGTACAAAATGATATATCTAGAGATAAAAAAGAATGGGATTGGGAGTAAAACAAGTAAAATAAGCGATTATGTACAATATGAGAGTATAGGGAGTGAACCATTACAACTAGGATAGATTGGGGAGTATTTATAATACATAATGATAACCTTAATGGTGATCAATCAGTATTATGAATATTATTTTTTATACAATGTGCATGAAATAATGTTTTTAAGTGTGACAGTGTAATAATGTAATGAAATGTGATCATTGATTCATATATAATACTGTTCATATAAATTGTAATTCATTAATACATTATTCAATATTATGATCTATGATATTCAGGGATTCATTTTAGAATTTTATTCACAAGTTTTCATACCCTTATTCTCAAGTTAAGATCATGGGAACATTAATATATCACATGTTTACCCCTACTACGATTTTGTTCACACCCTTTCATAAGGTTTAATTCCCATATTTATAAAGAATGTATTTGTGTATTATATTCTTATGTAGGGTTATTGTTATGACAAACATGGTGGGAGATTATGTAGTTCACATTTGATATAGTTTTTTAATAATTAATTCTTGAAAATATTATAGATCAATAAGTTGTTAGAATCTATTATTATGTTATGTAATGAATATTATTTAATGAATATGTAATATCTCTATTTTATTTGTTTACGACTCTATATTTGGTACCATGAATGGTTTACCTAGTATTTTGAAACTATTTTAGAAATAATTTAGTGGGAAACATGGGATTTGTTCAAAATATATGTGAAATACTGATGTTTTGAAAATAATAATGAATTTACTTAGTTAAACTTAAGCTACTATAGATTTAAAATATTTTCAATTCATATTTAAATATAATCCATTTTTTTAGAATAACATGACTTCCCACAATGATTAATGTTTCTAACACTCATTTGTTTTTGTTTTTAGTCAAATGGATGATCCTGATGGAATCCTATTCATAATGAATTGGAAGCAAAATGAAATAAATACACCCAAAAGTGAAAATCATTTAATGTAATTGGGACTAAAATAATCATTATTATGCTCACATTAAAATCTAAATCTATGATTCATGGTAATAATCCAAATAAAAAAATGAGGAAAAATTGTTTGTTGTGTCCTTCATGAAGATTCACCCATCTTCATTTGGTGGTATTAATTATCCATAGCTAAGGAGAATTTAATTCAAACCACTTAAAATATATTTTCCATTTTCTAATGTATAAAATAAAATATTTTTTTATCTATCACATGGATGAAAAATGGGTTAATGGTGGAAACATATAAAAAAACATGATCCTATATAGCTATATTAAATCAATGCGGTGGATAGATTTTGAGTTGTTAATTTCATTGAGTAAATCACCTATATTCTACATATGATAATGGAGAACTAACTCATTTATTTAAAATGGAATGTTGATGGTTCTTTTGGTACGTATGAGGAACATTTCATGATAGTTATTTGGAAAAATAATTATATTATTTTACAAAATTAATTTAAAGATGATCAATTTGTTCTTTATTTAAAATTAGGTCATCAATGTGACCTATTCATAAGATACATTAATTGATATGGGGAAAACATTTGATATATTATTAAGGTGAATATTTTGATTTTTATTTCCCTTTAATCTCATAGTATTTTTATAAAAAATAATATTGGATCCGAATGAAATTATAAAAAAATTGGAGAGTGGTGTTTTAGCCTTACCTTAAATTAAATTTTATAGTAATGAAACGTGGTATAAACTGAGTTAATTATACTTGTAAATGTATTTTATGTGAAATATAAGTTAATATGGAAATTGAATATTAAATTGATGGTAAAATGTTAAATTATTATGGGAATAGTGGAAAACATCCACAGAATGCACCAACAACACTACATTGTTTAAAATGAATGAGGTATTGTTATTATACTGAACAACTCATAAATAATAAGGTCTTGGTTGATGATTGATACAATAATCCTCTTAAAGAGTGATACAAATTCAAATTGCATTAAATCAGTATTTCGGATGAGGGGGTTGATATAGACCACATAAAATATATAGTTATTATACTTTCTAGAAGTGATAATGACTTTCACGTCTATGGTTTTACCAATTATTTTATATTATAAAAAATATTATTAGGTATCAAAATTATACCACATTGATCATATGATTAATTTGATGTTTCAAAACCTTATGTAATGATGATAATATATAATGTTTTTGATTCTTAATTAGTTGATGTTTGTGGGAAATAATGTCTTATAATTCTTGATATTATCCCTTTTATTGAATTTGATGTTATTTTTGACATTAAATGGGTTTCTATGCATAAATCCAACATCAATTACTGGGGGAATGTACATCATGTTTGATAAAAAATCACCGTACGATGATTTATCAGTGTGATGATAAATAAGAACATATAATTGAAATAAAATCCATTTTGTTGGTCATGATTCCTTTTTAGAAATTGTAATGTATCTAAAATAGTTATATAGAAACAAATGTTCAATTATATTCATATCATACAATAGTATGTTGATATCTTTCAAGAAGAATTACATTTTCTTCCAACAAATCACGAATTTGTATTTTCAATCAAACATATACCAATAATTAGGTCTATTATAAAGACTCTTTATATAATGGCCCCACTTTTGTTAATTCCATTAAAAATGGTACTCATGTATAATAATAAAATGTATCTTATTCTGCAATTTTCATATAATTGGGGTGCACCATTTCTTTTTTAAAAAATAATGACCGATCAATGAGACCTTGTATTAATTTTTAATAATTGAACTAGATTAAAATAAAGAAGAATTAACCTTTTCCACATATATTGTGGTCTTTTTTTATCATCTTTTTTCATTAAAATATTTTCCATTATTGACCTTCATTATTGATATCGTCAATTAAAGATCAAGGAGGATACACATATTAAATTTTTATATAAAAAACAATTAATGCATATATATGTATATATAACATATTAATGCAGTAATATTCATAATATATCAGTAGGATCTACAAAATAATAATATAGTTCTACTACCATTTGAATATTGGAAACATAAAAAAACATTCATATTAGTGAACTAAATCATCTCACACAATAATATTTATAAAAAATACATTTTAAATTCATATCACCCATAATAACTTTCTTAATAACCAATTGAAATGAGACAAAATAAATATTGAACTATGTTGATATGTAATGTTAAATGGGGGATATATCCACATGACATGAGAATAAGAGTATGAGAAATTGAAAAAATACATTTTAAAAACATAACATACTAATCCAAAATCGGAAATATGATACATGGAAAAATTAATAAAATTTTATAGTAAATGAATCAAAGAGTAAGAAAAAAATAAGGGAAATGATAATGTTTCTATTTTATTATATATTAACATGTTTCATATTCATATACATATATTATCATTCCGTTATTACTCAAGGGTATCTGCTGAAACATTGATATGTGAATCTGTTCACACATTAAACCATAATTGTAGTAATTGTTCCATCCCAACACTTTTACATTTGAAATATTTCCTTACTAATAAAGGTTCACTCCCCATTCATGTCATGTTTACATTAGGAGATATCAATAATTAACTAATTAATTGAATGAAAATATAGGATACACTAATTAAGTAATTTAAATCATAAATATATTTTATAAATGATCCAAAATCATTGATAATATCTAAATCCATAAATCGAAATGGTTTTCATAAACATTACATTATATTATATCACAATAAAAAGAAATCAGTTTCATAGAAATTCCATTATTTAATCAGATGCATTACCCATAGAAAATGGGGCGTCCTACATAAGAATCTTTTAATCATTAACATAAACCATCTGGATAAAGAAAAAGAATTGTATTATTTGATCATATTACTAGAAAATATTATGTAACATTTAAACAATATAAACTTATATTGAAACCTATTTTTAATGACCAATTTTATCATACATGGAGAAAATAACAATTCCACATTGAAAATGTCCATCTAAAAATTAGAATTTCACTTAGAGTTTGTGAAAATCCATTTCGTTGTAATAGATTTTCAAATATATAAATGATCTTTTAATAAAATAAGTAGTAATTACACTAGAGAATATCACTCATGTTTTATAGTTTAAAATAATGATCCCTTTCACATTATTGGTAATAAAAAAGATATAACTTATTTTGAAATATACATTCATATTATGGTAAAAAAAATTAAATCCATAAGTGGTTAAAAATTTCATTGAATTTTCTTATAATATTAAACACATTCATTAAAATATATTTAGAAAATATTTACATAGAAGAAAATGTATTTTTGACTAATTAGTCGAATACTTGTAATTTTTTGAAATTTCTACCATAGATGCTTGATTAAATAAATGAAGGAAAATGAATAGAAAAAAATTATTTCCATAAAGTAACCCATGGTGAAAAAATACTAGAGTTTCATGAAATATATATAATAATATTTCACCATCAAATACTCAATATTAAAAAATATTTAAAAACTATGAGATTGCTACAAAAAACAATTAACACATTGGTATATTTTGAATTTTCACACAAATGAAATAATGAAAATAATTTGGATATTAAAATCCCCTAATTTATTATGAAGAATCATATAATACATTCAATGTATTATAATAAACCTAAATAACAATGATGTATTATTAATGGTTCCCACTAAAATTATTGTGAGATGAAAATAATTTAAAACATTTTATACATTGTAGTCGTATGACATATTAAAGATAAACATAAAAAAGAAATTTCATAAAATTAAAATAATTTGAATCATTATATAAAAATTTAAATTGAAATTATAGTCACCACATAGAAGAATCATGTGGTGATTTTGATATATTTCTCCCAAAAATAAAGTAGATACTAGAAATCTGTTACCATAAGTCTTGAGGTCCAACATATAGATTAAACAAAATTTTATAATAAATATAGGTATATTATAAAATAACTAGATTACAATACTCTTATTTTTGATAATATATATGAATTACCTATAATTATATATTACACATTCCTTAACAATTCCAGGTCAAAATAATGGTTCAGGTAATAAATACTCGATTTTTCATGTATGTCTTGATTTATTATTTTGGGTGTCAATTAATAAAATAATAACTAAATAATGTCAAGAATTATAAACCTGATATAAATATCATATATATTCATTATTATTTTATTTATATTTATCCATTAATGATTTATGTAAGAAATAAATTACAGTGACCATGAAAAATATTTGCTGTAAAATTTCCTGAATTATTTTCACATTTTTTTACAAAATAAATGTGTGAGGACCCTACATTTTATTAAGGTATATCTCATTATTTTCCAATTAAAATTAAAGAATTTTATTTTTAGGCATGGACTATGTCCTTTGGAAGATCCCAGTATTGTTAGGTTATTTTCAAGAGCCCATTGTTTGTGATAATCAGAAAATAGAATTGGTCGCTTGGTTATCTCATGGTTAGTACACACCATGTGAGGTAACCATGTTGTGTACATTTTGGGAAGTCATTCCCACACTATTTTTCCAATCCATACTTCCTAAACTATATTAATATTATAATAAATTACACATTTAATAGATTAATTTCACATTATTTTTTTATGGTTACGGAAACCATGCCGCATCTCTCCTTAGACAGTGGGCTTGGCATGGTTTGTGCTTGATTTGGAAAATACAATAATCCAAATAGTGCACCCATGTTTTAATGGGGGAAATTACTATTTTTCCATCAATGAATGTAAAAACCAATTTTTCTATTTTAATCATCCCATTCTAATTGATTTCACACTTTCAAACCTCCCACTGGTTCACTACGTCCATAATCTCGGTTCTCTGAAATCCAATATATTCTAACACTGAATCATGATCTACTAAAAGCATAATATAGTTCATATTATTATTTCTAATAATCATGCTTCCTATCTGTGATTTTATTTGTTTCTTGGAAGATATATTAGTTTGATCACGTGAAACCTATCTTTAAGGCGATGGATTATTTCTTTGATTTCTTACAATCTTCATCAAATTTTAGATCTCTTTTTTATGTGGATTCATCAACGAACATATTGAGGGTGGAATAGTTATTCTCCATAAGAGATATTGGTTTTCTTAGAAACGCCATCATGCTTCACATATTCTATTATATAGCATCCACATTAATATTTTACTTCTTCATTAAATCAATTTTTTATATCATTATAAACTCTAAAATAATTATTTATAACTTTTAGGATTCCAACATCGATCATTGACACTCCGTGGGTGTTAGTTATGAAAATTATCTTTTATATATAATTTATTTAATAATTTTAACACCTCCTATTTTTTTAATTGGGTAGTAATTGCAATTTCCCAATATTTTATAAATGTTATTGAAACCAGATCACCTCTTATGTTCTTGGATAGACATATAAATTGAATTTAACATGTTGATAATTGAAAAATTTATATTAGCAAATTCTTAGTGATTCATTGAAAATTTTATTTTAAATTACATGTCTTTATTGAGTACGTGGATTGTATAAATTTAATGGATTTCATCATGATGGTTTTTCATACATAAAAACATAAATGGAATAATTAAATAAATTATTGGAAATGGCATGAAAATAGTTTCATTTGTAGTGAGTTGATTATGTTAATTATGAGAACATATTTTTATTTGTAATATGATAAATAATTTTTTTGAATTAGACCTTTATTATATTATATAATTATGATTATTACATTACATTTGTTGTTGAATATTGGTTAATTGAAATTTTGAGGATGAAGATTCAATCTCCATTAAATCGATTGTTGGGATTTAGGTATCTCACAATTATACTATTATGTAGATGATGTTCATGATGTTACATATTATTCTATTTAGGTTGTTTGTCATGCTACGTCACCCCTACTATCTTGAGGGCTGACCTTGAATAATCTCACTAATCAAGAGATTCCGGACACATACCCTTTGACAGGGATTATATGATCGTTTAACCTGGTGATTGATATATGAGATACACATCGGTCTAGGAAGTACCTATTATCCAATTATACATATTCTTATGTCCCACCATACATAGGGGATATTTTTGGATACTGTATACAATTATACCATAAATATAGTTGTTAATCATACATTCATTCCAACTTGAGACAATGAAGGTATATCTTACAATTGTTCTTTTTGAGTCTGAGAATGCTGGTGTTTATTTATTAAAATTTTTTATTATTAATTTATACATGTATACTACTATTTCTACGTACAATGCATGAATATCATATTGACACCATTGGTGGTTGACTAATAGTGGTTTATATCACATCCTTCTCAGACGCTTGGGTACCTAAGTAGATTATATGTATATAGGTATTTATAAGGGAACCCACTCTACAACATATTCGAGATATTCATTACCTATTGTTTTATCATAAGAGTTAATGTCTGTGAATATCTCTAAGATGCTACTAGATAACCCTTTTTTCATTTTTTTATTTTTTGATATCATGTTTAAAATTCTTGTCCCCAATTCCCATTTTGTATATCATCATTCCATCACATGATGTTATGAGACAAGTGTTTCGATTTCGATTTATTATTTTTTAATTCCTCGGTCTTTTACACTTATGCGGCTTTTATTATATTGCGGCATTGTCCTTATAACACAAAAAGTTACCAGTTGAGTCTATTTTATTATATGTTTTTTCATAGTTCCTCTTTTTTATTCTTATTGTTATTTCTCATTGTTCCATGTTGTTATGAAGGTAAAATCTCCCCACTGTACCTCTTTATACACATAATTCCAATCGAAAACCTCTAGTATATGAGGATGTTCTCTTAATACCATATCACCCACCAACATGGGGCCCCAGTATAGGGGACACCAGTTCAGGACATTACAACTGGTATAAGAGAATTATTATTCCCTTTTAATACTATTATGGTATTAAATAAGTGACTCAATGTTAATGGGTATTTTTAACAATCCTATTATATTTCATTGGTAACCCATATACATGTGAAACCTAAATTACATGGTATGGGTTAGTCTGACTATTTATTATGGTTGGTATGGTTGATATGAATTCACCATTCAGTGACACTCAATTTTTGTAATGTTATTAATATTCATACTATTAAAATAAAATTTCTATTACATTATTCAAATGGAATGAGGGTGTTTTTTTGAAATACATCATTATAGGCACTATAGAACCAACATTCCATTTATTCTTCCATTCCACTTCTACTTTCAGCATGAATTTTCCTATTTCATATTATTAGTCATACGATAATCTATGAAAATATTCTATAATTCCTTGCTGGATAGAGAAAATAAATTTTTTTCTTATGGTTCTATCGTTTATAAAATTATTTTTTCCTTCAACGGTAAATATTGAAATCTTAAGAAGTCAGTTATGAAAGGATGATACATGGAACATTGGTCACAAGGAATATAAAATTATATGGTATGTATTTAGTAGGCTGTATATTTTGGTTCCTGAAGAGTGTGCCCCATTTGGATAGTAAATTATGATAATATTACACAGTGATGAAATGATATTTTAATGTATAAATTATTAGATATTAAAAATGAATTATACATATAAAGGAATTGGTTATTTTATAAGTGTGCTTTGAGACATTGATGTGAACCTTAAAATAGTAGTTTGTAGATTGGTGTTTATTATTTTCTTAAGAACAGAAATTGTATTTTCACACCACCTAGAAGTAGACTGTAGAAAAGTTATAGAGGAGTGATCAATTCATTTGAAGGATATGAACATGAACTAGTTTAATTATTTGTGATCTGATTCATATTAAATTATATTTGAGGCATTTTATTTACCATTTTAGAATCATTTCTCCATGAATTCCACTAGTATTATTTACTTATGGAGGTTATGACCATGCACTAAAGGTGGTGATCGCTGATCTACTTGTGATTCCCCCTATAGTTCCACATGGGGTGCCTCTTCCTATCACTAACATAAGATCTGATGACTAGTTTCATGAGGGTTTTATCCAAATATAAAATATATGAATAGTTTTGTTGAAAATCCCCTAACTATAAAAATGATGAGTAATGAGTTCCAGTATCATAATCCTCCATCCATTAGATGGAATGTGGACGAAACGCTGCTGAGCTTTGAAAAATAGCTATTCATTCTATATTTGAGCATATTGATATTCTTCCAGAGTGGTAGGTCAATATTTCTACTTACATGTGGCTCAATTATTCCTAGTGATGATGGGAAGTTATTACAATGGTATATTGACATAAAGATATGGTTTTAGATGATTTTTACACTACCTTTTATAACTATTTCTTTTTACAAAGTCTGAGGGATGATCAGTGTAGAGAGTTTATGACCTTATAGTAGGGTTTTATGTTGTCTATGGAGTTTTTTATAACATTAAAAAGATAAATGTGTTCACATAGACTCTAGGAATTGATGATATTATGAGCACCAGGATAATGGAGGATGGGTTGGTGTATGATATCTGATTAGTGGTCAACGTCTTTCCGTGGACAATTATTAATGAGATAATCAGTCACGACCTTATTACATAGAGGACTACAGGGAATTAATATGGTTTGGATTAGGGTGGTTTCACACATAGGTCTATTAGAGATTCTTCCATCAAGAGATATAGTTTTTTTATACTCCTAGAATAGGTACCAAACATCTAGTATCATTGTCCTGACATCTTTATGAAATGTCACTAGTCAGGGAATACTTAATAAAGTAACCCCAATGTTTATGAAACCCAATTGAGTACAATGGTTCTAGTAGGATGGGACATATCCCGCAATTCATGAGAACCATTACTTTAGTTCTAAGGGACAAGGGGTCTACACCTACCCAACACTCTAGAGCATAACATGTAGTACCTCACTAGGAAGGCAGCTCAAATACCATTAGTCGTTCTGGCTGACGTAGCAGTCGATGCAATGGATGTTAGAATCGTGACTCTCAGTTCTAGCATAGAGGGTCTTCTTAGGTCATCTAATATGTGACTCAAGGCCTTTTTATGAACTAGTGACATTCAGTACAACCTATGATTTAAAAAAAGTGTTCCAAACCATTTACTATTAGAGTTACTACTCTGTAATCATTAAATTTAGTGTCCAATTAATTTTAAAAGACAGGTCTCAAAAATTTATATATGAGGTGGTTATAGAGAGTCTGGTCTAGAGAAAAAACGTTTCGGTGGGTTAATGACATTATATACACTCTTGGGTATCTGATCAAAGATAGTTTTTTATTGTAAATATTTTATCCTTGAGATAGTATCATATATCTTCTTATAAAATATGTTCATCTTTGACATGAGGGATCTTACTTAATCCTCGAGATAGAAATTTTAGTTCCTTATATAGACTATAATGATCATTATTAAAGGATGGTGACATTTAAATTTCAAAAGGGAATTGGTAAAATTTATAATGGATAGTGTGATTTCATTTTTTCTCGATATAGACATGAGCTCCAATGGTTGGTTTCCGTCACAGCTCAGATTTCATGTCCCATCATTATTGATTATTGGTTACCTACTAGTACTTTTTATCTTATTGTGTAGGGATTTAGGGATACCTTACTTGTGTAATTTTATAGTCTACCTCCAGATCAATATGTATAGTCATCCATTGATCCTTTTCTAGGAGAAACACTATTGACAACCAATATTTATATTATGGAACATGCGAATCGTCTGACACAAAAAAAAACAGTTATATGAACAAATGGTTAATGTCTTTATACTATCAAAAAATTTATCATGGGTTCGCAGATCATTTTTTCCATCAATTTTGATGTTAAACACAGGTACCTCTTTGATTACTATCAATGGAATGGGATTGTATTATAAAAATAGTATCCACTATCATGAATATGAACCCTATTCCATTATATCATACATGTGGGATTGTTTTCAAATATTGATTTGGGGTCATGTTATCATTGTGTTTGAGTTCGTTTTTCATAAATACATCCTAATGTTTTCATGAGTTGGTATTTCTATTATCAATGTTTGGTTATGTCTTTCGGTATCATGAATGCAACTAATATATGTGTGTCTATGATGATTTGTGTAACGCCCCGACCCCAGTTACCCAGAGTCGGTGCATTAATTACATAACATTGGCATGATCACAAGAAAGATCAAATATCGAAAGACCGATTGGTTTAGTAGCCTTGGAAACACTAGATATATTCATAAGTTTTACATTACATCATAAAACGAAAAACTACTACAACAACATATTGTCTCCATAATCCACACTCATATCCCCACATAATATCACTGCAGGTCATTCATAACTTACTTCTTCACTTCCTGGGAAAAATTAAACATAGAAAAGGTGTGAGCTCAAATGCCCAGTAAGGATAACAATATAGCGGAATCTTTCATAAATAAGAATAAACATTTAAGGCAATGTATAACTAAAACAAAAGCCTTTCAAACTTGAACATTCAACATAGTATGGCATAAATAAAATGAAATAATGCCATTTACTTATTCACATGGATATTCTACTAATCAAATAATCACATGCAAAATCACTAACCACTTTCATAATGTTGGAATGCATAATGCCAGACTATCATAACCACATAGCCAAGGCCTCGTGCCAAGACTACAAATAAGATTTTGTCAAGGCCTTGTGCCAAGACACTAGTTTGTCTCATGAGACCTACCGATGCATCGAGGAGCTATAGCGGGCTCCACACATCACATATTAAGTCCAATGCATTCCCATATGAAAAGGTTTAAACATAACATAAACATTCGTATTAAAAATAGCATACGAAATGTCAATACTTTCACCATAAACTATGAATGGTATAAAAATAGCACATCCACAGTCAAACATATCACAAAACCTTCAATACAATATAGAAGTTTTGTATCATAATAAATCTACTTCAAATAATCTTAAAATCCATCAAAGGATGTTGACATAGATGAAATCAAAATTATTTTTAATGAAATATCTCCTTTTATTTTGAAATCATTTAAGATCCATATAAAATAAAACATTTTCTTTGAAAATATTCTTATAAGCTTGTAAGGGAAGCTTTGACGATTTTATAACGGCGGAAAATAACCGCACCCGCCGTACAAGTTAAAAAAACATTCTTATCTTAATTCTGTCGAAAAGGTTAAAAAGCACCTTGTTTGGAAAACGACGGAAAGATTCCCTTATAAACCTCTTATAAAATGTCAAAAAAGGGTATAAATGACTTTAACCC
The DNA here is from genome assembly GCA_963277665.1 of Viscum album. Lineage (NCBI taxonomy): Eukaryota > Viridiplantae > Streptophyta > Magnoliopsida > Santalales > Viscaceae > Viscum > Viscum album. The sequence goes on along the minus strand of OY728133.1, from coordinate 140,954,105 downwards.
ATATTATTTTAAATATTAAAATTGTTTTGAAATACATTTTGAAGAAACATGGATGTGGATGATAACGAGGTCCCAATAGATAATTATGTATAAACAACCTCGGATAATGAAGAGATTGCGAAATAAACCCTTACCTTGTACTTTTCCTTGGTTGGGGTAGGTTAACCTCCTGTATAATGGTTAAATAATTGTTATTAAATTATAAAAGAATCATATACATTAATATGATATCATATATGATCTTTTAATATTGATTTGATAATAATATCTTAGTATTATCGTTGTTTCGGGTGTGAACTTACTTGTTTTATTTTGTATGTTTTGTTACATAAGCCAAGTTTTTAATGGATAGTTTGTATATTATTCATATCCAGAATGATATCATGTCCTTAAACATCATTTTTAAATCATCAAATGATAATTATACTTGAATGGATACGATGGAGAATGAATCTTATCGCGTTTGTGGAGACGGTAGTCCGTACGTACGCACGAGCGACAATATCATTCTTTTGATATTAAAATAATATATAAATGGATGTTATATCATATATACAGAATAATTAACATGTTATATTTATTATTTACATGAGTTGCACATCATTATTATACCCATCCAAATAATAATATATTGAATAACAATTACACCACGACGTGGAGACGGTAAGCCGTACGTACGCACGTATGGTGACATGTTATTCAAAGGGTGGATAGAATACTGAATATGGTTGTACCATATTTATAATAAGATCACAGTATATGTGAGATACTGGAGTTATTATTTTAGAATGGTAAGAACAAAGAATGAAGAAGTGGAAGAAGAAAGGAACTTGGAAAAGGGTGGTGAAATCATTACCTCTTCTTCGGGCTCATCCTTTTGATATGATCAAAAGGGCTCCATAGGTTGTCTTTCTGATCAAACTAAGGCCTCTAGGTTGTAGTGAGGGAAGTTGGGAGAGTATTTGGGCAGGTTTTGGACGAGCCAAGTGGCTTGAGTGGTGTGAGGAATGAGTAGAAGTGGTCTCCTTTTATAAGGGAGAGGAGGGGCTCTTTAGGAAAGAGTGAAAGTATTACTTTATAATATATTTATATTCGGATTATAATGGTCCAAAAATCATTGAGGTCGAAGATAAGATGACTAATTTTCTAAATAACATCAACCAATAAGAATTTGACAGGTTTTAGATAATATTTTAATCATTATAATCTTATTTATTTAAATGATTTATTAATGAGGTAAACATTGCATCATTATTGTGTCATTAATAATTTAAATTATTTGATGTCTAAAAATTATAAATAAAATATCATTATGTAGGAAATATTTTTATCTTTCTAATGAATATTTATAATCTAAAATCCAACATGTATAACCCTATGTAAAAATTGTTCTTCTAAAAGATGTAAGCTTATGCCATTTTTATTTTTATTTTAACTTTATTAATATAATGTGTCCCTACCACATACAAGTGGCTCCAAGGGGTCCACAAATCGACCCAAGGATTCCCATGGTCGGGTATGTGTCCACCAATAAGGTTAGGACACATTTTAGGGTAATTTTGTATTATTATAATATTAATTTTTTAACCATTATTTACCGGATTTACCCTTTAACCATGGTAAATAAAATATTTACCGCAGTAATTATTCAAAATGTGTAAAAATAAAAGTTACCTATTTACATAATTTGGACATCCTGACTCCAGATATGTAATCCATTTTTCCAAATTCAAAACACAGAAGTGGCAGAAATTAATTTATAATTAATTCCCGTTGTTAAAATAAAAAGCGTGTTTTTAAGAGATAATAACTATCAAAAGATTGACACTTGTTTATGTCTGGTTTAATTGTGAAATTATGTCCAATGACAAACATTAAATTAAATGGTAAAAATATATTCTAAATATACTTTAAAACCACTAAAATTCATAATTTATCAATATTAATTATTTTGATTAAAAAAGTTGATTTTAATTAAAATTTAGTAATTTTCACTATTCATCAAAATATGAAAGTTATCCGAAAAGTACCAAAATTTCACCTTAGGCTAAATTCGATATTCCGAATCCAATAATGAAGTCCATTTTAAAATATAAAATATATATAATTTCAAAATTTAGGTATTACTATTCATAACGGCTAGTTTAATTAGTTGTGGTGTGTGTTAGAACTCGAGGTTGCGTACAACACACGCTATCGCATTATTCGAAGGGAAACGTACCGTGGAAGCTTGGGGTGTTAAAATTTGGGTTTTATCCCCGTATATGGATTTGTCTGTGGTAGTCATTATAGATGAAATATTCATAAATATTTTCTAGGTACATGAATATGTCATACAACTTATAATCATGATAAATAAACTGAGTGGGAATCATTTCTATGATAATCTAGGTAACTGGAACTACTCGATTGACAAAGTCGACTTCATGTGATATATGATCTTACAGTGTGCAGTTTTTCCAACCCTATAGAATGTGAGACATTTTGTTTCTTGTGATAACCCTAAAGCTGTATTTGACATCTGAAATTAATATGGTCAGGTAGATATTAAAAATTCATAATCCTGGATTTATAATTCCTTGCATCATGAACTACGAGCTTGAATGAGAATGGTGAGAATTTTTGTTGAATTGAATCATGAATAGTATCCTTTTAGATGTTGAATTCCACATTGAATTCAATGTTAATAAAAATTATTCTCCTGACAGGAAGGATCATTATATAGATTGTTTTGCATCATCCGTCAGGATGGATGATATTCAAATATAGGAAGAAAAATTCCTAGTGTACATTTCTCCCAATTTTAGGCCTCATGTGTATAATTATTGGATGCCCAACAATGATCTCTGTGTTCTTGATCATTATATATTAAATTGGAGACACTATTTAATAGGATAGAATTTTGTGGTATTAAAAAATAACAATAACATCATGCATATCATTACACAATATGATCTCAATATAAGACAACATAGATGGGTGAATACCTATAATCCTTTAATTTAGAGAATTCTTACACACATTGGAAAGGTCATTTTGTTGTTGATTCTGTAAGTCAGATGACACACACACTGACAGTTCTAGATTCTGGTGATGAGTGGTATCTCATGCCATTTTTTTCAATGATACATATTGAGGATCCAAAATATAATGGTCAGTCTATCATCATTTCCTTAGTAGTAACCTATAAAATTATGAATCTGATAAGAACGTGGTTGCAATTTTATTGAAATGTATTTTCTTATAGAAAATTGTCTCAGATGATGATACATATAATGGTTGGACTATGTATGGAATTATACATTACACTTACACTATCATGTATAGGTCCCAACATTTATCAGTATAGAGTTAATGCATGAATCTCATGCCTTATATTGGGAAGTTCAACCTGGTTTCAACAAGATGTATTGAGACATACAAGTCCTTTATCGATCGCCTAGTCTGAAATTTTATATTTCCAGATTTATCTCTTGGTGTGAAACATATTAGCTTGTACAGGCATAACATTATTGGATTGAAGAATGTTTTCAGCCTCTATATATTCCTTAGTGTAAATTAAATTATGTTATATATAATTCATCACAATTTTAACTAGATCACCTCATAGAAATGACCCTTTAATGTTTTATGGAGATTTTTATGATGATGGAATAAGTATCATAACTATTCAAGAGTCCTTCTAGGTAGATGTGTCTTAGAGGATGTATTTCAGGGTATTCATACATCTTTATGGAGAAACTCATTATGTAATTTTTGACCTAGAAAACCTATTAACATCATAGTTCTGGTAGGGGCTGTTGAAGGCCATGGGTTCACATGTTCTTCTTGTCATGGGTTATCAATGAAAACTTTATAGATTGATAGAGTGGGCTATTCAAGTATTAAGAAACTATCTCCATGAATGTGTCGTTGATATCGAGGGTTCTAGAGAGAAATACATACCCCATATTGAGTTCACTTATAATTTTTTTGTCGAGAAACAATAGAAATGGATCATTATTCTCCTTCTTTGATAGGCCTTTCTACTATAAATTTTGTAGGCTCGATGAAGGGAATCAACTATGCATATACCACATACATTTATTAATCAAGATAGCTTGTACAATTGATTAGGAAATGCATAAGAGTGAATTGTCTATATAGAAGTAATATGACAATAGATACTAACAACCTCTTCAGTTCATGTTCGGTAATGGGGTTTTATTGGGAGTCGTGCCTATGTTAGGCCATCAAAAAAATCATAGCTACAGATTACTCTCACTATGGTTTATTAGACCTTTCATGGTTTTAAAATAGATTGATATAATGGATAACTAGATATCACATCCTCAGTGATGTCATTCTAATTATGATTTATGCCACGTATCTCCACTTCACTAATATCAACCTGACCCATCTCATGACTTTCATCTTGATGTTTTTGAGATTTTCATGGATGATTCCTTCAAGGAATATCCTATACGTATTTTCGATCAGAGCATTAACATAGTAATAGGATGTTTCGTTCAATTTGTATTGGTTCTTTTGTAGCACTACCAAGTACATGATGAGTCCAATGTGTTATAGTACGATATTTGATCTTAGTATATTGCAATATTATATTATGACACATAATTACCCCCAGAATGAAAACTCAGGGACAAGTTTCTTTAAGGAGAAGAGGCCATAAAATTCCATATTTTTAAAATGGTATGAGTAATATTTTTCCAATTCAAATACTTTTTATAATCATGGTTGATATGAAATACATCGTATGAAAGGACACATAATCATTTGGGGAATTTTTGGATCCTCTTGATCCTAAAATTTTTTATATAGAATATTCCTCAAGGTTACTACATGGTTAGAAAAATGGCTCTAGGTATCCATGAAAGGAAAAATTTTATTAGCCAGAACCACATGGATTTTCATCAATTTTTTGACACAAGGGGAATAACCTTGAAAAACTTTCATAAATTTTTAGAGTCATTTCACATGGTTTGTGATTGGTTAGGGAAATTTTAGTGCTTAACTGTGTGGTGTATCCCCTTGGAAAATGGGATGATACCAGATTACGAATGGATTTCTCAAATCGTTGATCCATTCTATGAACCCCTCTTTTTCTATTTATATTACCTATTTCTCTCTAAATGATTGTTAAGATCTTTTTTCTCTTTTCAACATCGCATTTCAGAGGATTGATCTCTTTTCCACATCATGTGGGTTCTCCTAATCTCTAATCTATTCTCTTTGATATCTCCTATATCTAAAATCTAAATTATGATCATTTAAAAAGCATTGGATTTAACTCTCTATGATCCATAATCCACTTGATTTCTACCTGTGTTTCTATTAGTATCTTTCATATTATGTTGACGAAGGATCATTCTCTTTATTTCTAGGGTAATGGATAATTTATTAAAATTCATCCAAACATTATTAAATAATAGTAATATTTTGGATGATTAGTTATAAAAAACAAAAATGTAGGTTGTCTAGATATTTTCCATTAAAAATGTCTCATTTCATGATTTGAGATTGTTCTATATGTCATACACTATCGATAAACCTCTTAAATGAGTTATTCGTATTCAATTAATCAATTTTGGAATATCTTTATTCTCACAAGGGTCATTGTTTAGTAATTAGATAATTTCGTCCTCCATTATGGACTCCTCATGGATGTGCTTGATTGAAATTACCATTTATATTTATTTTAATGAATGGATGGAACACCTCATATGTTTCATTCAGAGTTTGTAATTTTAATATATAAATATTTTATAAATGTTTATGAAACCATAGAACATAAAATGTTCTCAAATAGACTAATAAATCAAATATCCCATGTTTGTAATTTCCAAATTGATATATTCTCATATTAATTGATGTATTGAACAATATACTAGAATTTCCATACCTTAATTGATTAAATAGATAGTATAAATTTAATGGATTTATTCCTTATGGTTTTCCCTAAATAAAAAAATGTAAAATTTCAAACTAATTAATTTGGAGGAAAGGCCACAACAATAGTTTCATGTGTAATGAATTGATTATTTGAATTGTGACACTATATTTTTACTTGTATTTTGGGATATAATACTTATGAGTAAACAAATATATTTATTATAATATTAATATTATTCAGTTGATATTTTATGAAGAATTATTTTTATGGGAATTTGTTCGAACCAATATTTAATATCCCTTACATTGTGTGTTGAGCATAATGTCTATCTTAATTATAATATTATCTGAGTAATGTCTATAGAGTGACATGTTCTTTTATTTACAGTTTCTAGCATAATTTGTAACCCCACATATCTCTTGTGTTGACCTAGATAACTCTCAATAAAAAAGATATTCTGGGAACATAAAATTTGTTTGCAGTTATTAGCATATTGTGATTAGTTACAGAGGATTGAGCAACAACCCAGCCCATCAAGAACATAGTATCATGGTATATGAAATCCTATATCTTCACAAAACATTTCTATATATGTTGATATAGTATATAACTATACTATATATATATATATATTCAAATCAGACATTCATTCTATCATGATCCAAAGTAGGTAGTGTGGCTAGGTGTCTTTTTAGAATATGAGAACGATTTTGTTTATGTATTCAACATTGTTGATTGTAATATTACACCATCACACTATTATTTCTATGTACTCTACTTGGATTACATCTATCCACTATTGGAGGTGTCCTACTTAAATTTTATCTCACACCCTACTCAAGCTACCTTTAGTACACATGTAGATAATATGTCTAAATGTGTGGATAAGGGTAAGAACCTAGATATAGGTACTAGATATGCTTTACATACAGATGAATATTATGGGAAGAAGATAGAGCATATGATCAATATTCTAGTAGGTAATTCTTCTGAATGTTTTGAATTTTTTATAGAATGTTCCATATTTTGTCATCCCTTTGTGTATTATTATTCCATAATAACCTATATTTGACACTTCATTTTGAATTTGAATTTATTAAGAATCAATTAATCTTTTTTTACTATTATGTGTGTAAGAACTCGATTCTTGTTCTTTAGGTATGTGTTTATTCTTTTCCTTTTCCCATAAGTGTTTTTGAGAAAATAAGTAAAATGTTGAAAAATACAAAATTTGAGGGTACACGCCATGTACATTTCCGCTCGCCATGTACTTGGGTAGTGTGGGATGAGTATATAGGGCTTGTAGGAATGTCAGCGATGAATGGTGTAAAAACTAACTACGTGTCGTGTACATAGTATATACAGGTCGTCCAATCAGTCGACAGGTGAATAGTAAGGTAGTGGGAGTAGCCGACAGTGGAATGACAGTAGATACCGCGTACTTAGAAGTACAGGCTGTGTAACCATTTTGACTGATGAATAGTGAGGTAGTGGAAATTGGTCGCCCGAAGAATAGTTAAAAAATGGAAAGTACACAAATTGTACTTGAGTGTACTCACCCTGTAGTTGTGTTTCATCCCATGAAACAGGAAGTAGCCTCCTCTTTTGACAGAGGAATCTTAGAATTCCTAAGAGCCTTGAGAGTGTAGGACAGATCTTGTAAGAGCTCCCGACTACACATTGGGAATCTGATTCCTTCGCTGAGGATATCATTTGAACTGCGCGGGTGTGTTCCTCTCTCTTGTTGATCCTCTCCTTAAAATTATTTCTTGAAATAATGTTATTTAAATTTTAACTATTAGTCTTTTATCCCAGATCTATGCAGTTCTCGGTTGTTTTGAGAGGCGTCGTTCACATATATTGATCAGAGGAGATCAAGGTAGGTGTTCTGGTGTTGATATCCAACTGGTTGAGTTGATTTTGATTACAGTTGGTCTACGTTCCCATGTTTGGCATGTCATATGGTTGAGGCCATATCTATTTAGATATATAAAATGTAATAGATAATCGATTGATAAATATAAACTGTTTTTTGCGATTTTTGATTTGATCTAGGGCCACCCCAAGGGTGATTTTCCATTGTTTAGCTGTTTGGCCAGGATACCCGTGGTTATGTCGTAATGATAGCCTGTTTTTAATTTTATGGAACAGAAACATATTTATTACTTAGTTACACTTTGGCATCGGCCCGATTACTTGTTTAGTATAAGGGACGTAGTTTTTTTAGCCTGAGGGAAGTGTTTCGTTTAGCCTGAGGGAAACACTTCTCATGCCAATGGGAAGTATCTTCTATGCCTATGGGCGACATCTCGTATGCCTGAGGGAAATATTCATTTTACATATGGGCATTCACCTATATGTTCTGATTCTGCTTTCCTGAGGGTACACATTTTCATGTATGAGGACACATTTAGTTTGAATATTCACTGTGGTGATTTATGATGTTGTACTTACCTCAGTAAAACACAAGCTTGGAATTTTTAAATTATTATTAAAATGGAAATGTAATTGATAGGATATTTACTTTTGACTAATGCCTAGTTTACTGTATTTTATTATTGCACACTTTTGTTGCACATTTTCACTGACAGTTGGTTACGGGCATTTGGTGGTCCCCTACTGGGATTTATTTTTCACACCCTGTTTGGGTCATGTCTTTGGCCCAAAAGGATTATATTTCTAAAGGTGTTGATAAAGGGAAAAGGACCCTATACAGATACTTGATTATTGTACATTAGTATGAGAGCATGGGACCAAGCATAGGCTTGGGATGCTGATGAGTTCTGGTTGCACTATTTTTTTCTTTTTAATACTAGGTATTTTTACTATATGGTATTTGATTGTAGTGTATCCTATTTTGACTGAATTCATAGAAAAAAGACATTTTTCATCATCATATGTATAATGGTTGGTTATCTCTTACTTTAGAACAGTTATCCATTTCAGCTTTATATCATTGATTGCTTATACTTTTTGTTTTTTTATATTTTATACTAAGCTACACTTTGACAAATGAGGGTATAGTTACCCCACTATCAGACCTAGGCCCTCGCTATTTGTCAGCACCCTCTGGCGTGTGGGAAAATTTGCTTGAGGTTATGTTACCAACCGAGTATGGGGAACCCATTGAGTGGAACTCGGATCCAGAATGTTACAAAGTGGTATCTGATGATCACATTTCTTCTTGACATAATTTTTGGAGCATATAGACAAGGATACGATGGAATAGGTAGTTGGTAACAAGTTTTTCTCGGGTGTAGCAAACCTTTGTACAAGAAAAATCCAATTTGCCTCACGTTCAATTTTACTGATTTTGCACATTACAGATAATCTGATTTTCACCATTAGGTTATGAACTTGTGGTGTGCTATTTATACTTTTAAACCTGGGTTCTATTTAGTTTCATCCTGATGATACAAGTTTATTCCATCTCATGCATCATTTATGCACATGTTAGAATCTAATTCCATGCATAATTGACATGCCTTGTAGTTGCCTTAAAAATTACATGTTTTTGCGACAGATGTTTTTCTTGAAAAAGCATGTTCTCAAGATAGTTACCTTTATAGATACTCATACTATTGATAATGTATGGGTACATGTTATGGTTGGGTTCATGGACACTAAACTTTTGTTCCTAATGAGTATAGGATATCATGGAACTGAATTTCATAGATCATGATCCATCCGTTGTTACATCTTGTACAATAATGTGAATGGTCGGGTGCTAAGATTTGGTTCGCAGGGAGTATGGGCCCCAACGGATCGAAATTTGGAATACCGATGCTTGAAATTAATAAAAAATGGCTTCTAGGGTAGTTTTTTAGGCGTATTGTCAGGAAAAACCAAGAATCCACGCTGTGTAGTTTTGACTACACGCCCTGTACTCTTCTGTTCGAGATGAAAGTTAAAACATTATAAGTACATATCGTCTACCGTATATACACGCCGTGTAGTTTCTACCCATTTCATAGGCCGTGTGGGTAGGTACATGGGTTAGTGAATCTTTGAAGACACACGTCGTGTACTGATTGTACAAGTCGTTTCAAGTTGACCTTGTGTGCAACGTGTAACTAACAATCACAGACAGAGGAAGTATTAGCTTATACACACCATGTCAATTCTTAACATGTTGAGTAGTTCAATATGGGGATCCGACCATGTCGCTAACAACACAGTTCAGTGTTACCTCTTCATAAACTGGTCGTGTCCGTATGGAACACACCGGGTCATGTGAGCTGAGTATCCGGTCATATCATGGACAACACGGGTTAGGGGAGCTCGTCTATTACAAGCCCTGTACCTGTGGGACATGCTGTGTAGTCTTGACCGGTGAGTGACCATGTAGACTTGGCCTTGTGTATGGGGAGACGGTGTGGTGTACATGCCTTCGGTGGGTGTAACACGCCATGTACCTAGGGTTTAGACACGCTAAGCCAACATCCGAACATGAACATGTAAGGGTTTAAGGGTACACGCTCGGTAGAATTTATACATGCTGCATGGAATCGTTCGTAAGAGATCTCTGTTGCTTAGCCGTGTAGAAGAACTCGGGCAGGGGATGAAAATTCAAGTACACGTCGTGTGTGAAGACAATATGATGTGTGTTTGGGGTGATACATGACTAGTTATAGAAAAGTACCCGCCCATGCTGAAGACTTACAGAAACATGTCGTGTGGTTATTATACACACCATTTACTCTTGTTTTTTTAAACATGGATGTTTTATTTTCTCTATTCCCTTCATATATTTCCAGTTCATAGTCATTGATGACCATAATCTAAGGCGTGTGTGTGACCTCGTAGAGTGATTCCATAGAGATGACCATGAGTTGTATGCAAATAGATCGACAATAATTATAATAAATGGACTGTAGGCCAGGGGCTACCCATGGAACCTCCAGCAGAGCCAGATGCGGTTCCATCCATTATACGGGACGCAAGCGGGGATGCGGAGTTCCGTGAAGGCTTTGTGCGGTTTAAAAAGACCTTCTAGGGATACCCTCCAATTGCATCATCTTTGGATAAGCTGACACTTATATTACAGCAGTATCATCCTCTTATGTTTTCAAGGGATAATGGACCACATGATACATATTTATGTCTAGATTCATTACGGATTATCTTAGATAATAATGAGACGCCTTTGGGGAGGAGGGTCATGATCACTACGTACATGTTGCATGAGTCCACCATGAAAGGTTGGGATGTTAAAACCTATACTGATCATCACTGAGACATTTAATGGTATTATTTTTAAGTAGTCTTCAATGAATTTTTCTTTCATGAGATGCTAAGGGAAGATCAAGCTCAAGAGTTCATGAATCCGCAGCAGGGTTCCATATCATTGATGGATAATTTCGCCTGCTTCACCGAGCTAGAACGTTTTGCACTGGCTCTTGTGGGTGATGAGACGTTGAGGGCTAGAAGCTTTGAGTATAGTCTTTGATACGACATCCGAGCATTGGTTAATGTTTTCAGGTTGCATAATGTGAAAACTATTGTGAACCAGAAATTGATTACTGATTAGAACATGTGGGAATCTAGTGGTGTGGATCAGGGCAGTTCAGCACCCGTCTGTGGTACTATTTTGATCAGTAAGAGGAAGAGGAAAATGTATTTCTCTCATGGTTGTAGTACTAGACACAATAATTCTTCAAGTGTATTGGTATTGATCTACTAGTGTGATAAAATTGGGCACAGGAGACCTCAGTGTCAACATGACCTAGTGGAGTGCCTAGCTTGCGACAGGATGGATCATCTACATCGTTTTCGTAGGGAGTTTCCACCAGAATCTAGTGATATGGTTTCTATGCAGACTCCGCATGTCGGATCATATCCAACAGCCTCTTACCAGTCATGGAATTGGAATACATTGACATTGAAAAGGCGGTTGTGATTGTGACCATGGTAGCCATACAACAGGATTTCAGAGACAATAGTGCAGGTCAGCTAAGGGTAGCCAGGCTGTGTTGTAGGGTCGTGGTACTGGACAAGCATATGCAGTGCCACATACTCATGAGGAGCAGGATCGCATACCTTCATATATGTTCTCATTGTTGAGATCCTTAGGATTTTTGTTTCTTCTTCTTCCGATATCATGACGCTAGAAACTCCATTGGGAATTAAAACTGAAGGTGTGTGTTAGTTCAAGGAGTTCCCCCTAGAGGTTGGTGGGTGTCACTTTCTATGGTACATATAAGTCATAGAGATTATGAGCGATTACGTCATTCTCATGATGGACTGGTTGGTCCCCTTTCTAACATTTGTTGATTTCTATCATCGAAGGGTGAGTTTCACATCAACAGAGGGTGGAGTGTATCTAATCAAGGGAGAATTGGATTTCTATACGAGCTGAGATGGACCATATCATCATGGAAGAGGTGGTGGGACAGTCCGGATTGTGAGTTTATAACTAGATGACAAGGGAACTTGTCAGCAAGATTTCCCTCTAGTGGTTTATCATTTCATGGATGTCTTCCCAGATGACTTTTCATGTCTACCTCTGTAGCAAGTGGTGGATTTCTCTATTGAGTTTTTTCCAAGAGAAGCACTAGTTTCCATTCCACCTTATAGAATGAATACACTAGAATTGCAGGAGCTCAATAAATAATTAGATGAGTTTCATGAAAAGGGTTTCATCTGACACAGTACTTCTCCTTGTGGTTTGCCTATATTGTTGGCGAATAAATGTGGATGGTACCATCCAAATGTGCGTGGATTATAGAAAGATAAAACAGTTGATGGTTAAGGACCGATATACATTGCCCTAGATTGTTGAAATAATTGATAAAAATCGAGGAGAACGATTTTTCACGAATACTGACTTGAAATCTAGATGTCATCAGTTGCGTGTTAGACCATCAGACATACCATTTACAGCCATTCGGATAAGTTATGGTCTATACGAGTACTTGGTCGTGCCGTTTGGACTCACAGACACACCAGCAGTTTTCATGGCTATGATGAATCGTGTGTTCCACCCATATCTGGATTATTTTCTGGTATTCTTCATGGATGATATTTTGGTGCACTTTAATAATCAACATGAACTTTCCACACATATTGAGATCCTATTGAATACACTAAGAGAGCATCTGTTATATGATATTCTCTAAATGTGACACTTTTGGATAGACCAAATACACTTACTAGGTCATATTATCTCAGAGGTAGGAGTTGTGGTAGAGCTAGAGAAAGTGAGAGTAGTAGTTTCATGGAAGCAGGCTAAGAACGTGTTTGGGATAAATAGTTTCTTGGGGCTGGCTAGTTAATATAGGTGCTTTATATAGGACTTCTCCCGAATAGCAGCACCACTTTTAGGTTTGTCTTAGAAGGGTGTGATGTTTGTTTCGTCAGAAACATGTGAGACAATCATTCATGAGTTGAAGGGAAGGTTGAGAATAGCACCAGTCCTGATACCCCCAGAGCAAGGGAAGAGCTATACTGTTTACTGTGGTGTAGGGGTATTGGGCTGGGAGCAGTGTTGATGTAGGGTTATCGAGTAGTTGCGTACGGGTCTTGGCAGTTGAAGACACATAAGAGGAATTACGCAACAAACGATCTCGAGTTGGATGCAGTTTTTCATGTGTTACGATGTAGGAGACATTATCTCTCGGACGAACATTTTGTGGGTTTTACGGACCACCAATGTCTTAAATACGTCTTTACCAAGTGTGACTTGAATTTGAGACGGTGTATGTGGGTTGAATACCTTTAGTCCTTCGACTTTGAGCTTTTATATACACCTTTTAAGGGTAATATAGTAGCTGAAGCACTGAGTTTGAGGACACAGATACATGCAGTACAGGATGCCGGTGGTGAGTGGAAGCTTATGGATTTGTTCTCTGAGATTCATTTGCTGGGGAACGCTAGTTTGGGGAAAACCTATCTTTCATCCTTCGTTGTGACTTATACCCTCCCAGATAGAGTTAAGAAAAGAAAACTATTAGATTCAAGAAGGCCTAGTTATACGAGAGTTGGTGGCAAGTGCATACACTCGCCTTAGTTGGATGATAGACGATGACGAGGTACAATGTATCCATGGAAGAGTGTGGGTTCTAGGGTATATACACGAGGATTTGATTCGGTATTTTCATGATTCCACTTCGGCAGTTCATCCCAAAGTTACCAAAATACACTATGGATTAAGGAATCAGTATTGGAGGCTGGGTATGAAAATAGAGGTAGCTGGTTTTGTTAAAAGATGTTCCATCTGTCAGCAGGTGATGGTGAAGCATTAGAGGCCATCTAGACTATTACAACAATTACCCATTTTGGATTGGAAATGGGATGATGTCACGATGGACATCGTGACTGGGTTGCTGAGGTCACCTCATAGAAATGATGTCATATGTGTTTTTATGGATAGATATACGATGGTAGCTCAATTTATTTCAATTGAAGAGACATTCTGTGTTGACGACCTCGGGATGTTTTTTTGAGAGGTGGTACATCTTCATGGGGTCCCCCATTCTATCATTTCAGATAGGGATGATCATTTTACGTCTCGTTTTTGGTAGAGTTTCAAAGGGAACTTGGTACAAAGGTGCTTCTGAGCATAACTTACCACCCTCGGATAGATGGACAGTCAGAGCGTACGATACAAGTTCTAGAGGACATGCTGCGTGCATGGGTCTTGGACTATGGGGGATCTCGGGATAAGCATATACCCCTAGTAGAGTTTTCCTACAATAATAGTTTTCATGAAACAATTGAGATGGCACCTTATGAAGAGTTATATGGTAGGCCATGTCGATAAAATTTATGCTAGTTGGAGGTAGGTGATGCAGGTTTAATGGGACCACAACTCAAGCAGGAGAATTCAGAGCAGGTCTAGTTGATACCAAAGCGAATTGCTACTGCATAGTCTCATCAGAAATCTTATGTTGATTGCTGAAGACGACCCTTGGAGTTCGTGGTCGGAGATCAGTTTTTATTTTGTGTTTCACTGAGGTTGGGACACAGGAAGATCATGGGATAGGGTAAACATTCACCGAGGTATGTGGGGCCATTTGGGATTCTGGAGAGAGTCGGGCCGGTTGCCTATTGGTTTCAGTTACCACTGAAGTATCGGGCCATGCACAATGTCTTCCACATATCTCAACTGCACCTTTATCTCCCAGACCCATATCTTGTTTTTCAACCTAAAGAGGATGCACTATAGGTCGATGCATTCTTTGAGGTGCATGAAATTCATATTGTTGATATGATCATGATGGTTCTTCAAGGCTGATCAGTTCTTCTCGTATGGGTGCTATGACATCATGTTTGATGGTAGGGCAAAAACTGGGTGCGGGAGACTGATGTACATTCTCATTGGCCAGAGTTATTCATATCTTTATCATCACTACCCATGGATGGGCACTTCAGGGATGAATTGTTTTTAGGGGGGATGTTTGTAAGAACCTGGTTCTTAATCTTGAGGTATGTGATTCTTATTTTACATTTTTCCTTATGTTTTTTTGAGAACATAATGAAAATGGGGAAAATCAAAAAATTTGTGGGTACACGCCGTGTAATTTTCCACATATCGTGTACTTTTTCTGTGTGGGATTAGTATATAGGGCGTGTAGGCCTGTCAGTGATGAAGGGTGTAAAAACTTAGTAAATTCTTTGTACATAGTATATACATGCCATGTAATCAGTTGGCAGGTAAATGGTAAGGTGGTTGGAGGATCCTCCAATTGAACGACATTACACGCCAGGTTCATAGAAATACACGTCGGGTATCCAAGTCGACTAACGAATAGTGAGGCAATGTAAAGTGGCCGACATAGGAACAGTTAAAAAATTGAAAGTACACACTGTGTACTTGAGAGTATACACTACGTAGTTTTGTTTGTGCTCTTAAAATAGGCAGTAGCCTCCTATTTCGGCAGAGGAAGCATAGAATGCCTGAGAGCCATGAGAGAGAAGGCTGGATCTTGGAAGAGCTCCCAACCGCACACCAGGACTCTGATTCCATTATCGAAGATCTCATTTGAACTACACAGGTGAGTTCCTCTCTCTTCTTGAACCTCCCCTTCAAATTCTTTCCTGATGGAATGTTATGTACATTTAAACGGGTAATCATTTTCTTATATCTACATCATTCTCGATTTTTTCTTTAGGCTTTGCTCATGTATATCGATCATAGGAGATCAGGGTAGGTGGTATGTTTTTTATTTCTATCTAGTTGAGTTGATTTTGTGTACTGTTGTGCTTTGCACCCTTGTTTGGGGTGTCGTATTGATGTTTCCTTAGCTGTTTATATATCTAGAATTGCATAGATAATCTAATGATAAATATAAATTGCTGTTTGGGATCGTTGCTTTGATCCATGGCCACCCCATAGATGTGTTTCCCTTGTTTAGTCGGTTGGCCAAGAAACCTGTGGGTATGTCGTAATGATAGCATGTTTTGAGTTTTTTGAGAGGAAACAAAATAATTACCTTCTTATGTGTTGGGATCAGCTTGGTTACTTTCTTATCCTGAGGGAAGTGTTTTTCTTAGCCTGATGGAAGCATTTCGTTTAGCCTAAGGGAGACTCTTCTCCTGCCTTTTGGAAGTAGTATATGTGCATGTGGGTGACATATCTAATGCCAGAGGGCAATATTCATTATTCCTGTGGGAAATCACCTGCAGGTTTCAATTATTCTTGACTGAGGGTAAGGATTTGCATGTCTGGGGACAAGTATACTTTGATTATTCACTATGGTGACTTATTATGTTGTACCTTAAAAGGTAAATCACGGGCTTGGAATTGATAAATGGTTATTAAAATAGGAATGTAATTGAAATGATAGTTACTTTTGAGTACTACCTAGTTTATTACATCATATTATTGCACTCGGTTGATGCACATTTTCAATGTTAGCTAGGCACAAGAAATCTGTAGTTTCCTAATGGGATTTATATATCACACCATGTTTGGGTCATGTCTTGGGCCCAAACAGATTATATAGTTGCAGGTGTTGATAAGGGAAAGGGACACTATAATGGTACTTGATTGTTGCAGAGGAGTAGGTAATCATGGGACCGAGCGTAGGCTTGCGATGCTGCTGAGTTCTTGTTGCACTATTTTGTTTTCCATTGTTGTACTTGGTACTTTTACTGTATTGTATTTGATTGAAGTGTATCCTATTTTGACTGCATTCATAGAAGTAGGACATATTGCATCATAATTTGTGTGATTGTTGGTTATCTCTTACCTCAGCACAATTGTCCATTTCAACTTTATATCGTTGACTCCTTCCAATTTTGTTATGTTTATATTTTTTTGTTGTGCCACACATTGACAAATTATGTCATATTTTCCCCACTATCAGACCTAGCCCCTCGCTAATAGTCGGCAGCCTCTGGCGTTTGGGGAAATGCACATTAGTTCATGTGAACAACCGGGTTTGGGGCACCTTGTAAGAACATGAAGCTTTTTTTCAGGTACACTTTCCATTTCTGGGATTTTTTGAGAAAAAGAGTAGTTTTTTCAGTGGTTGTACAGGGGTGCATGGTTGGTACAATGTTTATGAAAATCGTGCGGCCAGCCCCAGAAACCATTCACCCTTGACAGTGGGCTCCACATGGGAGGCATAGAGTATGTAAAACTATGCGGGTAAGCCGTGTGATGTTTCTGGAGGAGGCAGTGGGCTCCGCATGGGTGGCGCATGGTTTTTCAAACCATGTGGGCAGGCCAAGCAAAGTCCTTGGGAGAGACAACATCAACCACACAGTTGGCGCACATCTTACCAAACTGTGGGGGAAACAATGCGACCACTTAAAAATTAGGGTTTAAAGCCACGGGCCGCTCGTTATTCCACATTTAATCTCCAAACTATCTCCCACTCGATCCTCACTCGGGATTTTGGGTTCTCATAGGTTAAAGGTGCTCACCCACTCAATTTGGAAGAAATTCGAAGGGGTTTCTTAGAGGATCAAAGCTGGTTCTTCTCGGGTAAGTCTCACATCCTAGTTTCTTTTAGTTTACCTCGAGATCTACATCTCATTAACCCCTGGTATTCTAGATCTACACTCATTGTTGGTAGATCTAGTGTTTTAGTTGCCTCAGGTGTTTATTTCTAGGCTTTTGGTTTGTAGGGAAGGAGGTTTAGACAGTTTTTGGTGGTTCGTTCACTTGTTTTGAGGAGGTAGAATAGATTTTGGATAGTTTTTTGCGGAACCCTAATGGTAGGTGTTTTGTGCCTTTTGGTTTAAGGTCCTTGAATTTTATATATAATTGCGAAAATACCCTAGAATGGGGTACGGTGAGTTTATCGTCTTACCCCCGTGTTTTTCCATCCATGCTTGTATGCTCGTGTAGAGGTTAATTGGAGGAAAATTGAATTGCTTACCATGCCTAGGATGTTTTTGTATGCATGTTTTGTTTACGACCGTTTGGTCCGGTAATGGTTGTATTTCCAATTACGAATGACTGTAGGAGGGAGTGTTGTTTTTTCTGACATGTTGAGATGATATATACTGTTTATCCATGTAGTTCTATAGGTTTACTTGGGCATTTTATGATTGTTATGTGTTTACTTACACACAGTCGTGATAACGTGTTGTATTAGACTAAAAGAGAATAGACCAATTGAGCTTCCTCAGAGAGTCTTTGAGAATTATAGGCTATAAGGTGATAGACCATGTGTGCTTCCTCAGAGTGTCTTGGATAATTATAGACTATTAGGGGATAAATCAAGTGAGCTTCCTCAGAGATTCTTTGGACATTATAGACATTATGTGGATAGACCGATAGAGCTTCCTCAGAGAGTCTTTGTTTACATTGTTTTTTTACATTGAACAACCTGGTATATATGGAGAATTGACCAAGTGAGATTCCTCATAGAGTCCTAGACCTTGGGGCTATAATTGGAATTGACGTGTGAGCTTCCTCAAAGAGTCCTTGACTACCCTAAACTATACAGGGAATAAACTGTGTGGGATTCCTCATAGAGTCTTTTTTTACATTAACTATTAGGGGATTGACTATGAGTGCATTCTCAGAGAGTCTTACTATATTCATCTACATAACTATAGGTTTTAGACCGAGTGTGCTGCCCAGAAGGTTGTCTGTACTTCTTAGGTAGGACCCTAGGGGGTGGTTGTGAGTACTTCTCAGAGGGCTTCCGGTTTAAGGTTTATCTTCTTGTTCACTATTACTCGATTTGAAACAATGGATTGTTTACTATTTAGTACTTTCATGTTTCCCTCTTTCTATACATTACCTTCCATATATTCACTGACTGTTAACCACAGATCATGTGGTGATTTCCTACTAGTATTCCTCTCACATCCTATTTGGGCCATGCTTTTGGTCCCAAACAGATTATATTGTTGCAGGTATAGATATGGGCAAGCACCCTACTACTTTAGGTTCATGATTGCACTATATCTGGGGAGCATGGTACCAAGGTAAGGCTTGCGATGCTGAGGATTTTCTCATCTATTTTTCTTTTGTACTTTGGTTTAGTACTGTATTCAGAATTGTGAATTGATGGCTGCTTTCCTAGACTTATGTTTATCATGCATCATTTCATTTACAAGTATGGGCGATCCAGATTTTTACTGTTTTTTCTTCTTCTGTTTCTTTTTTTTTGGATATTTATTGCTTCTGCTATTTTATGTTTTGTTACTTCCGATGTGTACTATGACAATGTGGGCATTGTTTCTCCACTATCACACCCATGTCCCTTGCTAATAGTTAGCAGCCTCTAGCGTTCAGTGAAATGCGCTTGAGGCCATGTGACCAACTAGGTACGGGGTGCCTCTAGGTGGCTTCCAGAACTATGATGTTACAATGTGGTATCATAGGAATTCTTTTCCCTTGTTTTACTACATGGCGCCGATAGTCAGGGATAAGATAGAATAGGTACTTGGTGATAAGCTGAGACTGGGAGTTTCTATCCCATGTACAGGTTAAATCCATACTACCTCATTTATTGCAGTTTTACGAGTTTGCAGATTTTACTGTTGGTTTGATTTCATCGTTGGATGATTCACGTGCCTTGTGCTATTACCGTTGTTGTTATTGCAGTTCTACTTCTGTCGCAACCCGATGAGAGGAGGGTATTCCATCTCATGCATCATATAGTCACTTGTTATAAATCACATGCAATGCATTCATTCCATTCCATCTAGGATGCATTAGCGATTGCATGTTGTTGTGATAGGCGTTGTGTAGATTATGCATGCTTTTGTGATAGATGATTTGATAGAATCCTGACTTTTTTATAAGGAATTTTTTTGTATAGTGATTTGCCTATATGGATGCCAAAATTTGGTTATTGAGGTGTTATGGGCCATCTTGGACCAGAATATAGTGGATCATTTCTTGTTTTCCTTGATATAAGTTGTGTATGATGTCCATCTTTGATTCGTGGGGTGTATGGGGAATCACAGATCAGAATTTGGAACTTTCAATGTTTGTTTCAGTGTTCTCTGGGTTCCAGAGTACTTTTTGAGGCTTACTTTTGGGAAAAACCCAGATTGCACGCCATGTAGTTTTGACTACACATCATGTGTTCTTCTGTTCGGGAAGAAAAAATATTTTTAAGTACATGTCGTGTACTCCTATATTTTGTTAACAGTTAATCTTGACCTGAGGTGTGCATATGACCTTGCAGAGTCATGTAACTGAGACATCCTCCGGTTGAATGCCAGCCATAAGGCGGTGATCAGACACCAGATACAGCTGATCAGGGACTCCCTGTAGATCCTCATGTTGTGCCAGTCTTGGCAGCCACAGTTGTACCTGACCCTGGTGCTGATGCACATCTCAGGAAAGGATTTATGAGGATGATGTAGACCATTCAAGGAGCTCAACCTCCTGCCCCGTCAATGGATGATTTGACGCGGGTTTTCAAGTAGTAACATCTTCCCACCATCTCAGGGGAAGGAGGACCTTAGGCTGCAGAGCCATGGCTCGAAGCCATGCTAACGATCTTCGAGCATCGTTAGGTACCACCAGAGCGAAAGGGGGAAACTAGTGACTTATATACTCTGAGACTCCTCCAATAGGTGGTGGGATGTCATCTCTCAGGAAGGACTCCATCTGAATATGGATTGGGAGGAGTTTCAGTGTATTTTCTACTAAATATTCTACCAAGAGACCCTACGGCCTAACAGATCTTGTGAGTTCGTGAGTTTAGAGTATGGTACTCTTTTAGTGATGGAGTATTCCTCACATTTCACGGAGTTGCAGTGTTTCACGAATATCCCAGCAGGTGATGAGTTGTTCCTGGCTATGAAGTTTGAAGACAGTCTCAGGTAGGATATATGTTCCAAGGTGAAAAAATTCAGGTTGACTTCAGTTTCCTCTAACGTCAACCTGGCGCAGATTAATGAGCACAATCTGAGGGATTCTAGAGCAGTGATCCATGGCGGTTCGGCATCCAGAGTTAGTGTTCCTTCTTCTGATTGAAGAAATCACTGTAGGGACTTTTCTCGATGAGACCATAGTAAGGGAAATGCATATTATGGTAGGCAGGTGGTGTGCTACCAATGTGAAAGAAGCCCCACCAATTTCTCACCAGTCAGGAAACTAGAGTTATTCCGACTGTTCGGGTCGAGGTGGAGGTCGAGGCCGGGGTGGTCAGTCACTAGTCATTCAGCAACCACAGGGGGGATCTGCTTAGAGTAATCAGGCAACTTCATAGGGCCACAAAGCATGCTAGACTTTTGCAGTGGAGCAGACCCAACATGACCAAGACCTCAGACCCTCTACTGTTCGAGGTACGATCATAGTAGCCTTGGTTTTATCATCACCTCTTTCTGATATTGGTGAAACACATAAATAAATATCTTTTTCTATCGTGGAGAGCCTTGGGCTCTCTATCCTTTCTTCTACTGATGTCTTCATGCTAGACACTCCGTTGGGTACTAGAACAGCTAGTGTATGTCAGGGAAGAGAGTTCCCTCTTGAGGTTGAGGTGTGTCATTTATTTTGGGATCTTTATGTTCTGTATATGAACAGCTATGAAGTCATTCATGGAATGGACTGGCTAGTTCCCTTCCAGGCAGTAGTCGACTGCTATCGCCGAAGGGTGAGTATTATATCACCAGTGGGTGGATCATTTCTTCACAAGGGTGAGTGTGACATCTAGGCGAGTAGAGTGGGACCAGAGCACCATGGGTTTGGAGGAGTTAAAGCCCCGATTTCTAGTCTTTATCTGGATGATAAGGGGACTTCACAGTTAGAATTTCTTCCAATAGTGGAACAGTTAAGGGATTTCATTCCAGATGAATTTTTAGTTTTGCCTCCCTAGTGTGAGGTAGACTTTTCTGTTGATCTCGTTCCAGGAGAGAACCGGTGTCACTTCCTCCTTATAGGATGGATACACCTGGGTTCCAGGAGGTCATGAAGTAGTTGGAGGAGTTCAAGTCAAAGGATTTCATCTGACCCAATACTTTTCTTTGGGGTATGCCTATCCTCTTTGAGATGAAGGAAGAGGTTATTCATAGATTTTGCGTAGATTGTTGAAAGTTGAACTAGTTGAAGGTCAAGAACTGATATCCCTTACCAGGGATTGATTATTTCTTTTATCATCTTTGAGGAGCCCATGTATTCTCAATGATCTACTTGAGGTCTAGTTCCCATCAGTTTCACATTTGGTCATTTGATATACCTCTCACATATTTTAGAAGCATGTGTGGTCTATACGAGTATATGGTTATGCCGTTCGGTCTCATGAACGCACCTATAGTTTTCATGGAACTAATGAACCGAGTGTTCCATCCATACATGGATTCCATCATGGTGGTTTTCGTGGACTACATCTTGGTGTACTCTCACACTCGACAAGACCATGCTACCCATATTGAGATCATTTTGAGTACACTTAGGGAGGATCAGTTATATGCTATGCTCTCAAAATTCCACTTTTGGATAGATCGGATTCACTTCTTGGGTCATGTTATCTCAGAGTCAGGAGTATCCGTAGACCTAGAGAAATTAAGGGAATTAGTTTCCTGGGAGCATCCAAAGAACATATTTGAAGTAAGATGTTCCCTAGGGCTGGCTGGGTACTACAGACACCTCATACTGGACTTTTCACGTCTTGTAGCCCCACTATCAGGTCTGACAATGAAAGGTGAAAAGTTCTTATGGTCAGATTCTTGTGAGTCAGCCTTTCAGGATCTGAAAGGGAGGTTGACGTCAGCACTGATACTAGTCTTTCCAGAGTTGAGAAAGAGCTATACTATTTACTATGATACTTTAGGTATCAGGCTGGGAGTTATGCTTATGCAGGGAGATGGATTTGTTGCATACGGGTCTTGGCAGTTGAGGCCTCATGGGAGGAATTACCTAATGCATGATCAAGAGCAGGAGACTTTTGTTCATGCCTTGCGTTGTTGGAGACATTATATTCAGGGAGAGTACTTTGTGGTTTTCACCAACCACAAGAGTCTCAAGTATATGTTCACTCTGCGTGATCTGAATCTGAGACAGCGTAGGTGGGTCGAGTATCATTAGTACATTGATTTTGAGCTTGCCTATACACCTGGGAAAGGAAATGTTGTGGCTGATGCGTTGAGCAGGAGAACATAGATACAGGCAGTTCAGGAGTCCCTCGGTGAGTGGAAACTTATGTCTCTATTCTCTGAGATGCATTTGGAGCTACACGACGGACATAGATAAAAAATTCTATCTTCTGTAGTTGTTACCTCTAAACATCTTTATAAGGTACGGATGAGGAATCTATCAGATTATGAAGGCCTAGTACTATGGGAAAGCCTGTCAGGAGAGGACCCTATTCTTGGATGGACAGTAGGAAAGGATGAGATCTTACATTTCTAGGGATGCGTATGGTTTCCAGCAGACATCCTCCAGGAGCAGATGCAGGACTTTTATTTCTCTCTTTGGGAAGTTCATCCTGACATCAGCATGATGTATCATGATCTACACCATCAGTATTGGTGGGAAAGTATGAAGAGGGATGTTGCTAGTTTTGTCATGAGGTGTTCCACTTGTCAGCAAGTGAAAGCAGAACATCAGTGAACACCATGTCTTCTACAGTAGTTACCCATTCCCGAGTGGAAGTGGAATGACGTCGTGATGGATTTCGTGACCGGTTTGACGAGATCTCCTTGAAGAAATTAAATAGTATGTGTTGTCATTGAAAGACTCATGAATTTTGAACACTTCTTTCCAATCAGGGAGACATTCAGTGTTGATGAGCGGGGAAGGTTGTACATCCGAGAGATTGTACATCTACATGGAGTTCCACAATCAATCGTTTCAGACAGGGATGCGTGTTTTACTTCTCAGGTATGGTAGGGGATTCAGAAGGTTTTGTGTACACATGTACTATTGATTACAACTTACCATCCCTAGAATGATGGCTAATCTAAATGTACGATTCAGGTGTATGAGGACATGCTCTGAGAATGCATCCTAGATTTTGGAGGTTATTTAGAGAAACAGATACAACATGTGGATTTTTCTTACAATAGTAGTTTTCATGAAACTATTCAGATGGAACCTTATGGGGCTTTGTATGGTAGGCTATGCCTATCACCCCTATGTTGGATGGATGCAAGAGAGGCAGCTATGATGGGACCTCATCTTATCCAAGAGACCATGGAGCATATTGTGTTGATTCGGAAGAGGATGGATACTGCACAGTCTCTTCAGAAGTTGTATGCTAATCATTGGAGATGAACTCTGGAGATCGAGGTCGGGGATCAGGTTTTCTTGCATGTCGCACAGTGGTTGGGGCACATAAGGATTAGAAGATAGGGTAAGCTTTCGCCGAGGTACATTGGGCCGTTTGAGGCATTGGAGAGAGTCGGTCCAGTTTCCTATCAGTTGTAGTTACCTCAGAGGTTTTGGGCTATGCACAACGTCTTCCATGTTTCACAGCTTCGTTGTTACTTTTCAGACCCATCTCTTGTCTTTCAACCTGAGGAGGTTCAGCTCGAAGGGGATACATCATTCAAGGAGCATTCTCTCCAGATTCATGATCATATTTCAAAGGTTCTCCATGGTAGGTCTGTCCCTTTGGTATGGGTGTTGTGGCAGCACGAGCGAGTATAGGATGAGACTTGGGAGAGGGAGGTCGATGTACAAGCACAGTGGCCAGAGCTGTTCGGGGTTGCTTCTATTACGTTGTTCTAGGGAAATTTGGGGACAAATTTCATTAATGAGGGATGTTTGTAAGAACCCAGACCTTCTTTTTAGGTATGTTTTTCTTTTTCTAGTCATTTTTGAGAAAAAGAAGAGTTTTTTCGGAGGTTGTGTAGGGGAGCACGGTTGGCGCACGGTTTAACCAAACAGTGCGGCCATCCCAGGAAACCATGCACTATTGACAGAGGGCTCTACACGGGAGGTGCACGGTTTGACAAAACATGCGGGAAAACCATACTATGTTCCTAGAGGAGGCATTGGGCTATGCCCAAGTGGCACGCGGTTTGTCAAACCGTGTGGGCAGGTCATGCAATGTCCCTGGGAGGGACATCGGCAACTGCAAGATTGGCGCACAGTTTCCCAAAACGTGCGTGGAAACCGTGCGGCCACATAAAATTTTTGGTTTAAATCCCAAACCACTCAAGATTATTCTTTTCTTGTCCAATCTATCTTCCACTAAAGCCTCACTTGGTTTTTTGGGTTGTCATAGGTTTAAAGTCCTCCCCCACTCGTTTTGGAGGAAAATCGAAGGGGTTTCTTGGAGGATCTAAGTTGGTTCTTCTCGAGTAAGTCTCTCCATTTGGTTCCTTTGAGTTTCCCAATAGATCTACATCTCTCTATCCACAGTTTTCTAGATCTACATCCATTTTGGGTATATATAGGGTTGTAGTTGCCTCGGGTGTTGATTTATAGACTTGTGGTTGAAATGGATGGAGGTTTAGACCGTTTTCGGTGGTGCGTTGTCCAGTTTTGAGGAGGTGGAATAGCTTTTGGATTGTTTTTTCCAGAACCCTAAAGGTAGGTGGTTTGTGAATTTCGGTTTGAGGTCTTTGAATTTTATGTACCATTGTGACAATACCCTTGAACAGGTTAATGTGAATTTACCGTCTTACCCCTGTTTTTTTCCTTCCATGATTTTATGCTCGAGTAGAGGTAAATTGGATGAAAATAGAACTGCGTACCATGCATTTGATGTTTTTCCAGGCTTGTTCTATTTAGGATCATTTTTTCTTATAATGCTTGTCTTTCTAATTCCTAATGATTGTAGGAGGGAGTGTTGTTTTTTCTGACTTGTTGAGATGCTATAGACTATTTATCCAAGTAGTTATGTAGGTTTACATGGGCCTTATTACATTGTTATGAGTTAACTTACACGGGGCCGTGAGTAGTCGATGTAGTAGGAAAAAAGAGGATAGACCGAATGATATTTCTCATACAATCATTGAGCATTATAGACTATAAGAGGATTTACCGTGTGAGCTTCATCATAGAGTATTTGAAAATTATAGACTCTAAGGGGATAGACTGATTCAACTTCCTTAGAGCGTCTTTGGATGTTATAGACTATAATAGGATATACTGAGAGTGTTTCCACAGTGATTCATTGTTTACATTGAATTTTTTTACCTTGAACGACCTGGGATGTAATGTGAATTTACCGAGTGAGGTTCCTCAAAGAGTCCTAGACCTTGGGGCTATAAGAGGAATTGACGTGTGCGCTTCCTCGGAGAGTCCTTGACTATCCTAGTTTATACCAAGTATGGACAACGTGAGCTTCCTCAGAGAGTCTTATTTTACATATACTATAAGGGGATTGACTGTGAGTGCTTTCCCAGAGAGTCTTACTATATTCATTGATATAACCAGAGAGGATAGACTGAGTGTGCTGCCTAGAGGGTTGTCTGTACTTCTTAGGTAGGACCAGAGTGAGTGGCTGTGAGTACTTCTCAGAGGGATGCCTGTTTAAGGTTTAGCTGCTTGTTCACAGTTGCTTGATTTGAAACTGTGAATTTTTTATTGTTTATTAATTTCGTGTTTCCCACTTTCATTACATTACCTACCATATATTCACTAACTGTTAGGCACCAATCTTGTCATTATAGCCTACTAGGATTCGTCTCACACCCTGTTTGGTCCATGCTTTTGTGCCCAAACTGTTTATATTGTTTCAGGTATAGATAAGCGAAAGCGCCCTTCTACATTAGGTTCTTGATTGCACTTGAGTGGGGGAGCATGGGACCAAGTCATGGCTTGCGATGCTGAGGAGTTTCTCATCTATTTATCTTTTGTTTTTTGTATAGTATAGTATTCAGCATTGTGACTCGTTGGCTGCATTCCTAGACTTATGTGTATCATGCATCATTTCATTTACATTTATGGTTGTGATCGTACCACGATTCACTGTTTTATTCCACCCTTACACTGCAGTTTTAAACTAGTTTTGTAATGAATATTCCAAATATAATAATAAATTACACTTCATGTTTGAATCAATCAATTTATTTTCATCAATATTATAATGGAAAAAGTTACTTTTTTTTATTGTTTCAATGTAAGTAGATGTGATTTGGAGGGCCTTTGATGAAGTGGAAGAAAAATGGGCCAAAATTGCATGGATCCATGGAAATTTGTCCACTATTTTGCATAGTACGTGAAATACGTGAATCCAAATGGGCTAAAATTGTGTGGGCCTGTGAAAATTTTAATAGGATACATTTCATATTAAGGAACCCATTGCTGATTCGGCTTCTATGGGGCCCATCTGAACTGATCTGTCCAAGCCACCGAATTTGGACCAAGTCAAATATGGTGTTCTGTATTTTATCAATATTGTGAGATGTAGTTGTCCAAATGGTGCCAAACATTCGGTGGAGACAGTCAAGCGGTAGGGATACAATTTTCTTATTTTCTCCAAATCGAGATAAGACTGTCTGATGGTCGAAACACGTGGTACATGTGGATTGAAGAAATCTGTGTGCCTAAAACCACCTTCCAATTTTCCAATAAAATGCACCTTGGGCTCCCCATTTTCAAGTTCGGCCATGAAGAAAGGTGCTGCCATTTTGGAGTCCCCAAAGAGTCTTATCAACATCCCTATTAGTTCTGGAGGCTATGGGAAGTTCTATCCCAACATCTTTCTCTTCCTCCTCTCCTATGGGATTCTAAACCCCTTGTGATCACCAGGGGAGGAACGTGATGTACATCCCGAGCTTCATGTTTGTAATATTTGAATGATCTTTTAAATTCCAGTTGGTTTTATTGTTTTTCATCATCCTCTATTATTATTAAATTGATTTATGTACTGGTATGTCATGCTCAACTCATATGATCAGGTTTGGGGGTACCCATTCATGTGATGTTTCACACATTGTTCACCAATTTCTTTCCCCCTTTTAATTGCGGTGTTTGTGTGGTTTATATTGGTCAATTGAACTCACAGAAGCACTTTCAAGGCTATGTACATTTATTTCATGGAATACAAGGAAATAACATACAAACCTGGACAGTGGATCGAGTTTTTCATGTGTTGCCTTGGTGAGTTTTGGTTATGAAGTCAAACACAATTCACTCAATCATCGGCTGTGTCCGATGAATCTTTGTGTGTTTTTGACTGAACCCTAGGAGGTATCATAGTATAAACTAAGTAAAATTATAGTAATAGGTTTTACAAACTAGGGATTAAAAGATCATAACCTTATATCATGAAGCGATGAAGGATAAACATCATGCGAGTACCCCGGGTTGATCACACTTAATTAATTCTGTTAATCTCTACCTTTTTTTATAGCTTCTATTTTCAATTGTCATATTTAATCATCAAACCCAAGTATTATAAAACCCCATTTTTCTTTTTTACCTTCATAATCAAACCCAGATTTTAGAATTAATGATCTAATGATCCGTCGAGAGATGACCTAGGGTTGCTGTTATACTGCAGAAATTCTACTAAAAAATAAACATCTAATTCGATGTTCTCGACAACGCAATCAAATTTTGGCGCTATTTCCGTGGATCCAAGATCAATGTTTTTTGTTTATATAATTTTATTTAGTTATTTTAATTATTAATTATTACTCCTTTAAATACCCCACCCCCATTTTATTGTTTTTGTTTTGGGTTTTGTCTTTATTTTTGGTTGTTTTTGGTGTGTTCTTTATCTCTCTCTCTCTCTCTCTCTTGTTCCAAATATCCCTCTCTAATTCTATAGTATAACATTCTATTATTCTTTCACCCTTTTTAAGTTTCACTTTTATCCATTTCAAATAAAAAAACAAAAAAAAACAATCAATCAATCAAACTAGACATCATGTTGCATGACAAGATCAGTTAATGGAACACTACTTGAATTTGATCCTTAAATTGAAAAGTCACTTCACACAAAATTCAAGGAATTTAGAGAAGGTCAATCAAGTAACATTGTGGAACCCCATTTAGAACCTCATGTGGTTCTAAAACAACCCAAAATTGAACCCAATCAAACCCAAGAAAACATGGCTGCAAATAATCTAACATTAAAAGAACTTACCACCCCTGATGTGGAGTACCAACCTGCGTAAATCCAATATCCCGAGGAAGCAGCCAACCTTGAGCATAGATCAGGTCGAATCCACCACCTTCCAAATTTCCATGGTCTTCCCGGAGAGGACCCTCACAAACATCTAAAATAGATTCATATAGTGTGCTCCACCATGAAACCCCAAAATGTGTCTGAGGACCTCATTATGTTTGGGTCTTTCCCTTTCTCCCATGATGGTGTAGCCAAAGATTAGCTATACTATTTGCCTTCCACAATTGGGTGTTGGAATGACCTAAAAATAAATTTTCTAGAGAAGTTCTTCCCTGCCTCCTGAAGTGCATCAATTAGGAATGAAATCTGTGGAATTAGGCAATGACAAGGAGAGACCCTTCATTAATACTGGGAGAGATTAAAGAGACTTTGCTCAAGTTACCCCCACCACCAGATTAGTGAAAATTATTAATCCAATACTTTTATGAGGGACTTATCCCCATAGATCGTGGAATGATTGATGCTGCAGCTGGTGGTGCCTTAGTTTACAAAACTCCGTCTACCACTCGTGACTTAATATCCAACATGTCTCAAAATGAACAACAATTTGTTACACAAGCCATTGCACCAACCCGAGGAGTTCATGAGGTAAGTCATTCATCCCTATAATAAAAGGTAGATAATAAACATGATGAGATGCATACCATTATAAGGAAATTATGTCAAGCACGAGGTAACTCACACTATCCTCCCGTTCCATTACATTGTGGTATATGTTCTGATAATACTCATTTTTCTGATCAGTTCCCACAACATCAGGATTCACCTGAGTCTTGTGCTGCAGTTTTCCATGGGAGTCCATTCCAACAAGAACTACCATTCAAGAAAGAACCATTTAGGCCAAATCCAAACCCCGAGTGGCAAGCACACCCACAATACCGGCAAGGAGGAAACTCAAGCTACCCCAAGAAGAATTGGTATCAACAAGTCCAAGGTATGAAACCTTTTTATCCTTTAAAATCTCAAAAAAATCCTCCTCATCTCATGTCTGAACCAAGAATTAAGGATATAGTGAAGAAAATGGCATCCAAGAACCTCCAGTTCCAGCAAACCACAAAATCATCTATTCAAGACCTACGAACCCAAGTGGGGAAATTGGAAAACACCATCGGTGAGCTTAATATGAAAGGTTCTGGACAACTACCATCCCAACCCATTTCCAATCCAAAGGACAAAGGTAATGTATGTGCAGTTACACTTCGTAGTGGTAAAGAAGTTTCTCCTTCTACTGATTCTGCACAGCAGGTATGTCCCCCTCTTGAAAACACTCCTTCCCAACCCTCAGAAATTTCATGTAATGAAAAACAAAATAAAAAGGGAAATCAAATTATCCTTGATGATTCAAATGAACAATAGATTCCTCTTCCTTTACCTCAAATACTCTCTAAATATATGAAAAACTTTGATAATTAGATTGAAAATGAAATAATGGATACATTTAAAAAATTCAGGTTAATATTCCATTAATGGATGCACTCAAAAAAATTCCCCATTATGCCAAATTTCTTAAATAACTTTGCACCCATAGAAGGAGGTTGAATTGTAATGAGAGATTAAACATAATTAGGAATGTCTAAACCTTGATTCAACCAAAAATTCCAACTAAATGCAAGGATCTGGACACATTCACGATACCGTGTACCATTGGGGAGACCTTCTTTTCTGATACTATGCTAGATTTAGGTGCTTATAATAATGTAATGCCTCACTCCGTGTATTCTTCTTTACAGGTTGGAGAGCTTCAACCGACAGGCATTATCGTGCAAATTTCCAACCGAAGCACAACACACCCATCAGGAGTGGTTGAGGATGTCCTCGTAAAAGATAAGAATCTCATATTACCAGTAAAATTTTACATTCATGAGATGGAAGATACTTGAACCCAAGGACATACCCCTATCATACATGGGAGGCCATTCCTAAAAATATCAAATATGATCATCAACGTTCACAATGGTACACTATCCATGGAGTTTGGTGGAGAAAAGGTATGTTTTAACATCCTTGAGGCTATGAAACACCCCGTTGAAGAGCACTCCACTCTTCCTGTCTATTCGATGGATGTGCTCTCAAACTATGCACACACACATAGTTATATCCGTAACCCAAAATCTAATTCTTTTTTTCTTCACCATTGGATGATTTGAGTTTTGATTCTTGTTTTGAATGTTGTGTGGGTTCATAAAAATGTAAATTTTGTGCATAAATTGATGAGTGTGTTTATTCCGAGGTACCCATGCCTATCTATGATTCTGCAAATCTCATTTCAATATATTCTCTTTCATTTGAGAATAAACATGGGTAGATTGATAGTTTTATGGACCTCACTCTCCCTAAATCCACTCCCTCAATCCAAAAACCCCCGGTGTGGGAATTAAAACCACTTCCATGAAATTTAAAACATGTCTATCTTGAGGGTATTGACCATTTTCCCGTCATTACTGCCAATAACCTCTCTCCACAACAGGAATCGAAACTACTCAAACTTTTGAGAAAGTGTAAAAAAGAAATAGGACGGACATTGGATGATATTCCCAAGATTATCCCATTTATTTGTATACATCATATAATTTTGGATGATGAGGCTAATCCCATAAGGCAGGCTCAACGCCGGTTGAATCCCACTCTCCTTGAAGTGGTAAAATTGGAAGTCAGTAAATTACTTGATGCATGGATCATTTATCCTATATCTTATAGTAAATGTGTTAGCCCAGTTCAAATTTTTCCTAAAAAATAGGAATAACAGTTGTGTCAAATGAAAGGAATGAATTGGTTCCAATGCGTGTGAAAAACAGTTGGCGAGTCTTTATTGACTACCATCGACTAAATCAAGCCACGCGGAAGGACCACTTTCCTTTACCGTTCATTGACCAAATGCTAGAACGATTGGCTGGTAAGTCCCATTATTGTTTCCTTGATGGTTATTCGAGTTATTTACAAATACATATAGCCCATGAGGTTTAAGAAAAGACAATATTTACCTGTCCATTTGGCATATTTGCTTACAGAAGGATGCCATTCGGTCTATGTAGTGCTCCTGGTAATTTTCAGCGGTGTATGTTGAGTATTTTTTCTGAGTACCTTGAGAGTTTTATAGAAGTATTTATGGATTATTTCATGGTTTATGGTTCTGCTTTTGATGATTTTTTGGAAAACCTAGGTTCTGTCCTCCGTCGTTGTATTGAAAGAGATCATGTTTTAAATTATGAAAAATGTCATTTCATGGTTGAGCGGGGGATATTTCTTGGGCATATCTTTTCAAATAAGGTAATTCAAGTTGATAAATCTAAAATTGAATTAATTTCATCCCTTTCATTTCCAAAATGTTTTCATGAGGTGCAGGCTTTCTTGGGTCATGCTGGTTTTTACCGGCAATTCATTAAAGACTTTAGTAAGATCACACTTCCCTTATCTCGGTTGTTACAAGAGGATTCTGAATTTGTTTTTGATAAAAATTGTGATGATGCATTCAATTCACTAAAAATGATTCTCACATCACCTCCCATAATCCAACCACCATGGTGGGATATGCCCTTCGAACTTATGTGTAATGCCTCTAACTATGCAGTTGTGGTAGTTTTCTCACAAAGGGTTGAAAAGGCTCCTCATGTCATTGTGTATGCTTCGTTTACCCTTGACCCTGCCCAGGTAAACTACAAAACCACTGAAAAAGAACTCCTTTCTATTGTTTTTGCCTTGGAAAAATTTCGTTCATATCTTCTTGGGTCAAAAGTGATTGTGTTTTCTCATCATGCTACCTTTAGTTTCCTCTCAAAGAAACCTGAAGCCAAACCCTGCCTCATTCGGTGGATGCTCCTCATCCAAGAGTTTGACCTTGATATTAGAGATAAGATAGGAGTGGAGAATGTTTTAGCTAACCACATTAGTATGATTTCCCCACCATTGGACCATCATGATGACTTACCCCCACCCATTGGAGAATTCTTCCCTCATGAAAACCTTTGTGATGTTGTGGACCTTACCCCTTTGTATGCGGACATTGTGAATTTTCTAGAAACATCTAGGGTCCCCACTGATTTTAGAACATCACAATCCCAGAGACTTAAGAATGATTATCGTTGGTGAATTTGGGATGACCCATACTTGTGGAGAATTTGTAGTGACCAAGTAGTTCGTCGGTGTATCCCTTACCATGAGTTCACCTCTGTTTTTACCTTCTGCCACAACTTGGCATGTGGGGTCCACTTTTTCTCTCAATGTAATGCTCGAAAGTTCCTTGACTCAAGACTTTATTGGCCAAAATTGTATAGGGATGCCCATAGATTTTTCAAGTCATGTAGTCATTTTCAATTCACAGGGAATATCTACAAGAGGAATGAAATGCCCCAATAGCCCATGTTATTTTGTGAGATCTTTGATGCATGGGGCATTGACATGATGGGGCCTTTTCCAAATTCATTTGTCTTGGTGTACATCTTATTGGCTATTGACTATGTATCTAAATGGGTGGAAGTAAAGGCCACCAGGACCGATTACTCTCGAGTGGTTGTTGATTTTGTGAGGTCCCAGATTTTTAGTAGGTTTGGTCTACCAAGATTCATCATTAGTGATCAGGGTTCAAATTTTTTCAATCGTAGCATGAAAAATTTGCATCGTATGTATGGGGTTTTCATAATTTCTCCACTACATATCATCCACAAACTAAAGGACAAGAAGAAATTTTAAATTGAGATGTTAAGCGAATCTTGGAGAAAATTGTACAACCCAATAGGAAAGATTAGAGTTTTCACTTGGATGATGCACTTTGGGCGTACCGTACTACTTTTAAAACACCGATCAGAATGTCACCATATAGGATTGCGTTTGGAAAAGCATTTCACCTCCCGGTGGAGGTAGAACACTTTTCATATTGGGCTGTTAAACAATGTAATATGAACCTTTTAGATGAAGGTGACGAAAGAAAGATGTAGATTCAAGAGTTGCAAGAATTTAGACATGATGCATATGACAACTCCTGAATCTATAAAGAGAAGAAAAAGGCTATTTCAGATGACATGATTCACCAGCAGAAGTTTCTTATTGGTGAGAAGGTCCTCATGTACAATTCCAGGCTTAAGCTCCACCTAGGTAAGCTTCGTTCCTAATGGCTCGGTCTTTATACTGTTACTAATGTTTACCATTTTGGTGCAATACAGGTTTGTCATGAGCAGAGTGGATGAAGTCTTACCGTAAATGGGCAGCGACTTAAACACCTCTATGAGGATTTTCCAAAGAATCTGGTGGAGGAAATTCATGTTCTCGACACATCATACCAATAAAACAAACCAGGTTTTATCCTTCCTTCTCACATTCTCAATTATTTCAGTGAGGACATTGAACATTCTAGGTGTGGGGGGGGGGATACATTCTTTGGTTATTTAGTAATTTTCATCGTTTTTGTAACAACCCGAGCTTCCACGATATGCTTCTCATTCAATAATGCAATGGCTTGCATTGTACGCAACTTCGAGTTCTAAAACACCGGGACTAATCAAAGTAGCCGTTATGAATAGTAATAACCACCTTTTAAAATTATAGATATTTTATATTTCAAAATGGACTTCATTTTTGGATTTGGAATATCGAAATTAGCCTATGTTGAATTTTTGGTATTTTTCTGAGAACTTCTAATTTTTTATGAATAGTGAAAAATACTTAAAAACAACTTTTTTAATCAAAATAATTAATAGTGATAAATTATACTCTTTAGTGGTTTTAAAGTATAATTAGAATATATTTTTACCATTTTATCCAATGGTGGCCATTAGAATTAATTTAACATTGAAATTTGACATAAACAACTGCCAATCTTTTGATATAAATTGTTTCATAAAAACACGCTATTTGTTGTGACAGGGGGAATTAATTATAAAATTAATTAATGAAACTTATATGATTGGAATTTTTTAAAATAGACATCATTTTTGAATTCGGAAAATCAATTATAGCGTAGGGTGAAATTTTGGCATTGTTCTGAAAAACTTCAATTTTTGATGAATAGTTAAAACACTAAGTGGTAGTAAAATAACTGATTTTTCGTTTAAATGAAATATTACCACTTCTATGATTTGATTTCAAAAACCCGACATACATGGTTGTGATTAGGAAGTAAAATTTGGTTCAATGAGATTAAAATAATTTTTTGGTGAATAGTAACTTTTAAGTTCTTAATCGCGATTAGAGGTAATTAGTGTAGTTTAAGGTAAAAATAATGTTTTAATAATATGAGATGAGCTTGAAACATGTCCTACCCTCATTGGATGTGCCATGGCCGACCAATTAAATTTATGTGTCAACTTGGGGACCCCATGGAGCCACTTTAGTTGAAAAATGACATAAATACCTTTTATTTAATGTTAAAGTAAAAAATGACACAAACATGAAATGTTTTACTAAAACAATTTTTACATGGGGTTATACAAGTTATATTTTTGACTATAAATATTAATTGGAAATATAAAAAGATTTCCTACAACATAGTATTTTTTTTATAATTTTTAGACATTAAATAAATTAAATTATTTATGGCATCATTATGATGCAGCGATGACCTCATTATTTAACGATTTTAATAAAATGAAAAGATAATGTACAATCCAAGGCTTAAACTTTTCCAAAGACTATTTTATGGGTAGATTTCGAACCCTTATCACCTTATCCACGAATTATATAAGTTAGGGACCTTTAGAATCTGAAAAGCATTGTATAATAATGTAAAATTTTCTTACTTTCCAAGAGTGCCCCTCCTCTCCACTTATAAAAGGCCCCCACCACTAACACCTTATTCACACTTTCAAGCCATTTGTCTCGGAAAAACTCGGCCCAACTACTCTCCCAAAGTCCCCCTCTTACTTCTAGAAGCCTCACTTTGGGAAGAACTCTTCCCAAGGAAGCCTTTGGCTCAAGTCAAAAAGAGTTACCTGACTTTGAGGTAATGTCTTCTCTAATGTTGTTTTGTTTTATTTTTCTTCTCCAACCCCTAAACTCTTTTTATTCATTTATTTTGTAACAAAAACAGTATCCTAAATATACTAGGATGTTGTTATAAGAAGGATTCGAGATACAATTACACACACCTACATCTAATGGTTAAAGAACATACGGTTTCTGTGGATTGCGAATTTCTGCCTCACGAAACGATGATTGTTCAACACTCATATAACACCTTCAAAGGTGTCCATTAAGATGTAACTATATTTATATATGATATATAATATGTTTATGTTTTACTTATGCTTCTGTATTTCTCATATATGGCATAGTTTATGATTTAAATTATGGGTAAACGCGATAATTTCATTTTAGGAAGTGCGGACTACCGCCCCCTCAAAGTGATTGAATCGTTAATGCCACATGTGGGATGTATAAAGGATGGAGTAAATTATATTAAATATGATATTATACTGGAATTATATTATACATTTATATAATTATGATTTCATTCCATTAAATATGAAATACAAATGAAAGTAGCGTTCATGCGTACGTACGGCTTACCGTCTCCATGAACGGTGTGTTTCATTTCTTACCTCTAAATGTAGCGTAATATTATAAATTAATGTATATACTGTCTATATATATGATATATATGATATCTACATCATTAATATAATTTTGGATATAATGGATACTTCACCACATGAACAACTTGTAATTATAAGAAGTTTATTTTTGACTCAAGTACCAAAGATCGACAAAACGACCGTTATTAACTTAAATAATTACATAATGTTCATAACATGGTAATAAGTGATATAAAAGGAATAATGAACATGAAAAATGTTCTTAAGTAAATATAAATTATCTTTAGTTTATTATTCAGGACGTTAAAGAACGGTCGAGTCAGGACATGACGCAAGGTAAGGGAACTTCTTAACCCAATTTCCATTCTTTGGGTTAATCTCCTACATTCAAATTATGTCATGATATTATTATGTCCTATTTTGTATTTTTACTTACATTATGTGTACCTATAGTTAATAAACATAATAAATCTATTTTATTTTAAAAATGATCTTTTTAAGGACTTCGTCTAAATCTCCTTTCATTGAGGCATATTTGGTTTTATACACAACTTTATTTTATACAGTGTATAAACCCCTTTGACTTTTACTTTTATTCAAAAAGGAATCTTTTTTTACAAATCATTTTACTATACGACAAAAGGAATGTCTTTTTCGTACATATGCGGCGACAACGACTTCTCCGCCACCGTGACCATTATTTGGGTTTCGGCTTCCTCTACAAGCCAGACTTTTTTTAAAAGAAAAATAATTTCAATGTTTTAACTTTCTTTTATTATTGTATTGAAAATGGTTTTGATAGTGTTTTTATTATATCAATGTGTTGTATTGATATCTTGTGATTGAAATGTGGAAATGTTATGTTTCCATTATGCATGTATTATGTGATACAATTATGTTATGGTTTATGACATGTTTAAACCTATTCATATGAGAAATGCATTGGACTTAATAAGTGACGGGTGGAGCCCGCTACAGCTCCTTGATGCATCGGTATGTCTCATGAGACAAACTAGTGTCTTGGCACGAGGCCTTGAAAAAATATTATTTGTGGTCTTGGCACGAGGCCTTGACTACGTGGTTATGATAGTCTGGCATTATTTATTCCATCATTATGAAAGTGGTTATTGATATTGCATGTGATTATTCGACCAGTAGAATATCCATGTGAAGTAGTAAATGGAATTATCTCATTTTACTTTTGCCATATTATGTTGATGTTCAAGTTTAAAAGTATTTTGTTTTAGTTATACATTGCCTTAAATGTTTATGTTTATTTATGAAAGCTTCCGCAATATTGTTATCCTTACTGAGCATCTGAGCTCACCCCTTTCAATGTTTTAATATTTTCCAGGATGTGAAGAAATATTTTATGAATGACCTGCTGGGATAGTCAGAAGAGGATATGAGTGTGGGCTATGGAGACTTTGTTATTGTAGTTGTTCACCTTATGTTGTAATGTAACATTTATGAATGTATCTAGTGTTTCAAAGGCTACTAAACTAATCGGTCTTTCGAGAGTTGATCTTTCGTGATCATGCCAATGTTACGAATAATGCACCGACTCTGGGTAGCTGGGGTCGGGGCATTACAGTTGGTATCAGAGGCAGTTTAGTACTAACCTTGAAAGCTAGATTTAGATAAACTCTGATTAGAGCACATAGCCTGAAGATGGAATTTAAGGATTCTTATAGAAGAACTTCCTAGAATTTTGCTATTATAGAGAATTTGTGAGTTTTCTGAGGAATACATCCCTGTCTGGATACGAGAAGGTAGAGGAGGCTCTGGAACAGATGTACCTAGGGGTAAAACCCGAAAACACCGCTTTGAGATAGACTCAAACGGGAACTGGTGCACGACAACGGGCCTTGCTGCACTCTTGGTTACGACACTCCCGGCGGATATGCTTAGGATAATTCTCCTTTTCTTTACAAACCACTATGAAGGGTTATGATTATATACTTCCTCAAAGAAAACATTCCTTTTTATGATTATGGATTATATACATAAATAGTTCAATTTATGTAAATTGTTTTACAAATATGGAATTATATATTTTAATTCATAAACTTATCTAGTTTGTGCCATTGTTTAGAAATGGCGCCTAGTGGAGGGAATGGAAACCGTATCAATGCACGCACTCCGTGTAAGGATTTCCCTCCTGCTCAGGATAATTATTCTAGATCTGGATATGCCGATCAATGGTGGTCACTGATTCAAAATACAAAAGATGATGATGACGTATCTAATATGGAATGGAGGGAGTTTAAAGAGATTTTCTTAGAAAAATAATTTCCCCATGACCATCGAGCATATATGGAAAGGCAATTTCTGAGTCTGAGACAAAAGGAGGATGAGAATGTCGCAAAGTATGAGGACAACTTTACAAGGTAGGTGAGGTATGCTGCAGATTATATACGTAACCCAAGAGGTAATATTGATTGTTTCTTTGATGGGTTAAAACCATTTCTCCGTAGAGATTTAGTATCACAATATTTCTCAACATACGAAGATATTTTATCATGTGATATCAAGACAGAAAAGGAATTCTCTAAGTCTTATGACATCAAAGTAAATCAAGAGAAGAAGAGAACGGTGGAACAAGAGACAGATAAAGGGAAAAAGGGAAAGAAGGATTTTCCATTATGTGATAATTGTGGAAAGAATCACCCTGGTACTTGCCTAAAAGGAATGGGAGTTTGTTATAAATGTGGAGAAAAAGGTCACCAGGCGTGTGATTGCAAGGGAAAGAAAGAGGCTATCAATGTTGAATAATACAATTGTAGGGAAATGGGGCATTATGCAAATGAATGTCCTAAGCGTCAGGGAAACTTACCTCATAAAAGGCCAAGGGATCAAGGACAATCTTATGCTGTTACTACAGTTGAAGCGGAATAATTAATGTATTGGTTCTTTTGGACTCATGGATTATATTCTGGTTATTAGAATAATGTGATATATATATAAGGATTGTACTGCAGTACTTGTTGTTTCAGTAAGGTTTTAATATGATGAAGGTAATCATATTTTTAGTATGTGATAATAAGAGAAACTTAACTTTGTTTGGGGAATCTGATAAATTGATTTTGGAATTAAGAGACCTTTTAGAGAAAGTCTGGATAGAGGTATTTTGGATAACTATAAAGGTTGGAGTGGATTAAGTTGATCTTTGGATAGTATTGTTTAAGGTTAAAAAATTTATGAAGATTATTTTTGGAATATTATACTACTATAGTTTTAGGAAAAGGACAACCAGCAGGGTGGGGCATAACCCGTCACGTCAGAAAAAGCTGCAGGAATCGAAACCACAACCATAGTGTGA
This sequence comes from Viscum album, assembly GCA_963277665.1. Taxonomy (NCBI): domain Eukaryota; kingdom Viridiplantae; phylum Streptophyta; class Magnoliopsida; order Santalales; family Viscaceae; genus Viscum; species Viscum album. The sequence continues at coordinate 140,913,917 of OY728133.1, read as the reverse complement.
CATGCCTTTAGTTCCTACCACTGGCCTACAGGAAGTCCATGGTTATTACAAAATAATTTTACTAATCTAAATGGTATGTGTTAACATTTGAAACCTTATACAATTAGGATAAGTATAATATTTTTGAGTTCTATTATCTTTTTTAGTGAAAGATGAGTTGAAGGTTGAAACTCTAATTGTCAAGAATAAATATATATATACCTATCTCTTATTCAATGAATAATGTAATTCTTAAACTTTAGTAAAGGGATATTAAAACAAAAAAATGTGTTATCATAATACCTTATGTCTTGTTGAACTGATGATATTTTAAATCAACATAGATTGAAGGCGTTGAGGCCCTCAATTTGATAGTTGATTGTGATTGATGACCTCAATCACTCCCTAAAAATTTTTACGTTTTTCCTGCAATTATATGTCTCTAATTTCCACCAATGTTCTCCTTATTGAGATCATAATTTGGTGGTGACATTCTTATTTCCATTTCCCTCTTATTAAGGCTCAATTTTATTAATCTTATTTCCAATGTGGGTTTTCCACAAAGGTATTTTCTCTTTTCAACCTTTTATTTTCAATGAAAAAAATTTCAAATTGCGAGGACACAATTTATTTAAGGAGGGGAGAATGTAACACCCCAAGCTTCCACGATACACTTCTCATTCAATAATACAATGGCTTGCATTGTACGCAACTTCGAGTTATAAAACACAGCGACTAATCAAAGTAGCCGTTATGAATATTAATAACCACTTTTTAAAATTATAGAAATTTTATATTTCAAAATGGACTTCATTTTTGGATTCGGAATATCTAAATTAGCCTATGTTGAATTTTTGGTATTTTTCTGAGAACTTCTAATTTTTTATGAATAGTGAAAAATACTTAAAAACAACTTTTTTAATCAAAATAATTTATAGTGATAAATTATACTATTTATTGGTTTTATAGTATAATTAGAATATAATTTTACCATTTTATCCAATGGTGGTCATTATAATTAATTTAACCTTGAAATTGGACATAAACAATTGCCAATCTTTTGATATAAATTGTTTCTTAAAAACACGCTATTTGTTGTGACAGCGGGAATTAATTAAAAAATTAATTAATGCAACTTATATTTTTGGAATTTTGTAAAATATAAATCATTTTTGAATTCGGAATATCAATTATAGCTTAGGGTGAAATTTTGGCATTGTTCTGAAAAACATCAATTTTTGATGAATAGTGAAACCACAAAGTGGTAGTTAAATAACTGATTTTTCGTTTAAATGAAATATTACCACTTCTGTGATTTGATTTTAAAAAATCCGACATACATGGTTGTGATTAAGAAGTAAAATGTGGTTTAATGAGATTAAAATAATTTTTTGGTGAATAGTAATTTTTAAGTTCTTAATCGCGATTAGAGGTAATTAGTGTAGTTTAAGGAAAAAATAATTTTTTAATAATATGAGATGAGATTGACACATGTCCTACCATCATTGGATGTGTCATGGCCGACCAAGACAATCCATGGGTCAACTTGGGGACCCCATGGAGCCACTTTAGTTTGAAAATGACATAAATACCTTTTATTTAATGTTAAAGTAAAAAATGACACAAACATGAAATGTTTTACTAAAACAATTTTTACATGGGGTTATACAAGTCATATTTTTGACTATAAATAGTCATTGGAAAGATAAAAATATTTCCTACTACATAGTATTTGTTTTATAATTTTTAGACATTTAATAAATTAAATTATTTATGACATCATTATGATGTAGCGATGACCTCAATATTTAACGATTTTAATAAAATGAAAAGATAATGTACAATCCAAGGCTTACACTTATCCAAAGACCATTGGATGGGTAGATTTCGAACCCTTATCACCTTATCCACGGATTATATAAGTTTGGGACCTTTAGAATCCGAAAATCATTGTATAATAATGTAAACTTTTTTTACTTTCCAAGAGTGCCCCTCCTCTGCACTTATAAAAGGCCCCCACCTCTAACACCTTATTAACACTATCAAGCCATTTTTCTCGGTAAACCTCTGCCCAAATACTCTCCCAACGTCCCTATCTTAATCTTAGAATCCTCACATTGGGAAGAAATCTTCCCAAGGAAGCCTTTGGCTCAAATCAAAAAGAGTTACCCGACTTTGAGGTAATGTATTCTCTAATGTTGTTTTTTTTATTTTTCTTCTCCAACCCCCTAAACTATTTTTATTCATTTATTTTCTAACAACACCAGTATCCTAAATATACTAGGATTTTGTTATAAGAAGTATTCGAGCAACAATTACACACACCTACATCTAATGGTTAAAGAACATACGGTTTCTGTGGATGGTGAATTTCTGCCTCACCAAACGATGATTGTTCAACACTCATATAACTCCTTCAAAGGTGGAAATTAAGATGCCACTATATTTATATATGATATATAATATGTTTATGTTTTACTTATGCTTCTGTATTTATCATTTATGGAATACCTTATGATTTCCATTATGGGTAAACGCGATAATTTCATTTTAGGAAGTGCGGACTACCGTCCCTCAAAGTGATTGAATCGTTAATGCCACATGTGGGATGTATAAAGAATGGAGTAAATGATATTATATATGATATTATACTGGAATTATATTATACATTTATATCATTACGATTTCATTCCATTAAATACGAAATAGAAATGAAAGTAGCGTTCATGCGTACGTACGGCTTACCGTCTCCATTAACAATGCATTTCATTTCTTACCTCTAAATGTTACGTAATATTATAAATTAATGTATATACTATATATATATGATATATATGATATCTAAATCATTAATATAATTCTGGATATAATTGATATTTCACAACATGAACAACTTGTAATTATAAGAAGTTTATTTTTGACTCAAGTACCAAAGATCGACAAAACGATCGTTATTAACATAAATAATTACATAATGTTCATAACATGGTTATAAGTGATATAAAAGGAATATTTAACATGAAAAAGGTTCTTATGTAAAAAGAAATTAACTCTATTTTATTATTCAGGAGGTTAAAGAACGGTCGAGTCAGGACAGGACGCAAGGTAAGGGAACTTCTTAACCCAATTTCCATTCTTTGGGTTAACCTCCTACTTTCAAATAATGTAATGATATTATTATGTCCTATTTTGTATTTTTACTTCCTTTATGTGTACCTATAGTGAATACACATAATAGGTCTATTTTATTTTAAAAATGATCTTTTTAAGGACTTCGTCTCAATCTCCTTTCATTGAGGCATATTTGGTTTTATAAACAACTTTATTTTATACGGTGTATAAACCCCTTTGAATTTTACGTTTATTCAAAAATGAATCTTTTTTTTACAAAGCGTTTTACTAAACGACAAAAGGAATGTATTTGTCGTACGTATGCGGCGACAACGACTTCTCCTCCGCTGTGACCATTATTTGAGTTTCGGCTTCCTCTACAAGCCATACTTTTTTTAAAAGAAAAATAAATACAAAGTTTTAACTTTCTTTTATTTTGTTATTGAAAATGGTTTTGAAAGTGTTTTTATTATATCAATGTGTTGTATTGATATCTTGTGATTGAAATGTGGAAATGTTATGTTTCCTTTATGCATGTTTTGTGTGATACGATTATGTTATGGTTTATGATATGTTTAAACCTATTCATTTGAGGAATGCATTGGACTTAATAAGTGATGGGTGGAGCCCGCTACAGCTCCTCGATGCATCGGAAGGTCTCATGAGACAAACTAGTGTCTTGGCACGAGGCCTTGACAAAATACTATTTGTGGTCTTGGCACGAGGCCTTGAATACGTGGTTATGATAGTCTGGCATTATGCATTCCATTATTATGAAAGTGGTTATAGATATTGCATGTGATTATTCGACCATTAGAATGTCCATGTGAAGAAGTAAATGGCATTATCTCATTTTACTTATGCCATATTATGTTGATTTTCATGTTTAAAAGGCTTTTGTATTAGTTATACATTGCCTTAAATGTTTATGTTTATTTATGAAAGCTTCCGCAATATTTTTATCCTTACTGAGCATCTGAGCTCACCCCTTTCAATGTTTTAATATTTTCTAGGATGTGAAGAAGTATTTTATGAATGACCTGCAGGGATAGTCAGAAGAGGATATGAGTGTGGGCTATGGAGACTTTGTTATTGTAGTTTTTCACCTTATGTTGTAATGTAACATTTATGAATGTATCTAGTGTTTCTAAGGCTACTAAACTAATCGGTATTTCGAGACTTGATCTTTTGTGATCATGCCAATTTTACGAAATAATTCACCGACTCTGGGTAGCTGGGGTCGAGGCGTTACAGTTTTCTCCTTTTGTTTTCCCTTTTTGGCCTTCTTTATGGTATTTTCATTTTTCCCCATCAACAATTTTGAAATTCCATGATGTGGCTACCATAAAGTGGGGAAAGTAAAAATACCATAACGAAGGATAAAAAGAATTTTTGTATGAGTTTACCATCAAGGAGTGATTTTTAGTGAATTGGTTTTCTATCAACGATATAAATGGTCATATCTATGTGAAACCTTTGAGATGATTGATACCCTTTGTATGAGTAGTTTTTTGGAAAACAATGTCACTAATATCTCCGCAAATTTTTGAACCAAAGCACAAAGTGTGATTATTTCTTACTTAATATAAGGTAAATATATGTTGGGTTAATATTTTTCAGTTTTAAGTGATATTTCAATACGTTCGTTCCTTATCTGATATGTTTCATTACTGTACCAGATTTAACTATGCATGTGTACCTAATGTCCGACTGTTGTACGCCCTCAAAAAAAATTGTGTCTTGCGCAGGTCAAAAACTCCTCCTCCTCAACCTTTGATCTTGTTATAACTATTTCAATTAGTGTCGTGAGGAGATCAAATAAGGGTTGAAAGATGAGTGTAAGATTTTTTCCAATTGAAACATCAAAAATAATAATAATAAATGAAGGGAGTGATGAAATGTGAAACATATGGGGATATCATGGCCGGGAGCTTATGGTTTGAATTCTGGGAATGCTTAAATGAGTGGGTCTTGAAATATGATTGCAAAGGATGTAGGACAGGTTCGTGACAAAATCATTTAAGCTGAAAAATGTTAAAATAACATATATTTATGGGATAGAAAGTGGAAAGAATAGAATGGAATGGATTTCACACTCACACATGGAGATTTAGTGTCATGGTTTACTTCTGAATTCCTTTCTCAATTGGGTATCATAAATATTTTTGAATTTCACTATAATATGATTTACGAGACATCTTTTTCTATTTTCACTAGGAAGAACTCGTTGGTGTGGTTCATGCATTGATAACTTTACTTTAAATAAAATTTCATCAAATGATAAATCTTCAGGATGTTCGAAATATATATATATGAATCATTGTATTTGGATATGTGACTTTCCCCAGGAGTGCAAATGTTTAGGTGTGTGGGTGTGATCGTACCACGATTCATTGTTTTATTCCACCCTTACACCACAGTTTTAAACTAGTTTTGTAATAAACATTCCAAATATAATAATAAATTTCACTTCATGTTTGAATTAATCAATTTATGTTAATCAATATTATAATGGGAAATGTTACTTGTTTTTATTATTTCAATGTAGGTGGAGGTGATTTGGAGGGCCATTGTTGAAGTGGAAGAATAATGGGCCAAAAATTCATGGATCCATGGACATATGTCCACTATTTTCCACAGTAAACAAAATCCGTGCATCCAAATGGGATGAAATATTGTGGTCCTGTACAAAATTATATTGGAAACATTTCATATTAAAGAACCCAATGCGGATGCGGCTTATATTGGGCCCATCCGAACTGATCTGTCCAAGCCACCGAATTTGGACCAAGTCAAATGCGGTGTTCTGTATTTTATCAATATCATGAGCTGTAGTTGTCCAAATGGTGCCAAAAATTCGGTGGAGACAGTCAAGAGGTAGGGATACAACTTTTATAATTTCTCCAAAGCGAGATAAGACTGTCTGAAGGCCAAAACTTGTGGTACAATTGGAATGATGAAATCTGTGTGCCTAAAACCACCATCCAATTTTCCTATATAATGGCACCTTGGGCTCCCCAGTTGAAAGTTTGGACAAGAGGCAAGGTGCTGCCATTTTGGAGTCATCAAATGGTCTTTTAAACATCCCTAGCAGTTCTGGAGTCTATGGGAAGTTCTACCCCAACATCTTTCTCTTCCTCCTCTCCCATGGGTTTCTAAACCCCTTGTGATCACCCGGGGAGGAACATGATGTACATCCCGAGCTTCGTGTTTTTAATATTTGAATGATCTTTTAAATTCCAAGTTTTTGTGTTGTTTTTAATCATCCTTTATTATTATTTTAATAATTTATTTATTGTTATGTCATTCTCAACTCATATGATCATGTTTTGTGGTACCCATTCATGTGATGTTTCACACACCATTGACCACTTTCTTTCCACCTTTCAATTGAGGTGTTTGTGTGGTGTATATTGGTCAATTGAACACACAAAAGAACTGTCAAGGATATGTACATTTATTTCATGGTATCACAAATAAATAACATACAAACTTGGACATCCGATCGAGTTTTTTGTGTGTTGCCTTGGTGAGTTTTGGTTATGAAGTCGAACACAATTCACTCAATCATCAGTGGTGTCTGGTGAATCATTGTGTGTTTTTTACTGAACCCTAGGAGGTATCCTAGTATAAACTCAGTAAAATTCTAGTTCTAGGTGTTACAAACCATGGATTATAATATTATAACCTTATATCATGAAGAGAATAAGGATAAATATCATGCAAGTACCCCGGGTTGATCACACTTAATTAATTCTGTTAATCTATACATTGTTTTATAGCTTCTATTTTCTATTGTCATATTTAATCATCAAATCCAAGTATTATAAAAACCCATTTTCCTTTTCACATTCATAATCAAAACCACATTTTATAATTAATGATCTAAGGCTCCATCAAGAGACGACCTAGGGTTGCTGCTATACTGCAGAAATTCTAGTAAAAAATAAACATCTAATTTGACATGCTCGACAACGCGATCAGGGTACTCTAGTTGTTTGCTGTTTAGTCTTCTCCGGTTTCATGCTATTGGATATTTACTACTTCCACTATTGTATGTGTTGTTACATCCACTGTGTATTATGCCAATGAGGGCATCGATTCTCCATTATCACACACAAGGCCCCCACTGCTAATCGGCAACCTCTAGCGTTTGGGAAAATGTGCTTGAGGCCATGTGACCAACCGGGTACAGGGTGCCTCTGGGTGGCTTCCAGAATTGGGATGTTACACACCTGTTGAGTGGCACCCGGATGTGGGACATTACAATGTGGTTTACTATTATAACATTTGCAATGTTTTTTAGCTTGGATGGGTTACTAGATTATTCTATTTTAGTTACTTTTATACCATGATTCCATTATTGTATGATTTTTTTTAAAACATTATTTTAGACTACAATTTGACTTTATATTCTATGGATTGTACAAATTTAAACTCTCACTACTAGTTGGCAGCCTCTGGTGTACGTGGAGGCATTCTTGAGACTATGTGACACCCGACATGAGGAGCTAGTGAAGTGGACATTAGGTCCAGACATTAACAAAAAAGGAAGGTAAATAATAATACTACATTATATAGTAATTTTAAGGTAATATGTTGAAATTATAATAATTATAAATATATTTATTAATATTAATTATAGCTTAAGTGAAAAATAATTCACAACGCATCACAGGATCATAGATCTACATACACATAGGAGATTTTATCATTATCCGATTGAATATAAAATAAAAATGTATATACAATATAATAATTCAAAAAGTCTAATTATTGGATAAATTTTATATGCATGTGTTCAATCATTCATTAAATTTTTTCATGATATCTGGGGATAGAAAACATATTACATCAGTTCAGTATGTGATAATACATCATACACACAATTGATGATTTGGTTTCAATTTGATAAAAAGTGATATGAATATAAGATAGCTCATTAACATAAAAATATATTTATTTATGAAATATGATTTCTTTTATATAATCATATTTTGGAAATAATTGATGGATTTCAAATAAGAAATAGAAAAAAATCATAGATTTAGAAATTTTCCACTTTTATGGAGTTCCTAATATGATTAACCCTAATTCCTTCATAATAGGGTTTAATAATCATAATATATCCACTATGATGTCTGGAGGGTAGTAGTGAATATGTTTGTAATTTTAATGGATGAATTATTGGGTTTTTTAAAATTAAAATAGTAGAGGATATAGAGTTTCTATTTATACATGTGGGAGAGGACACTCTATATACGTTTAATATAAAATGTTTAACGACTTTTTAAATAATAATAATAAATCCAAATTGGTTCCTTATCTAATAGTTATTATATATGTTTTAAAAATGTCTATAAAATATAAATAGGAAATTTTAGGTTATTTAAACTCTTATCATTTGAGTTGAACCTTACGATAATCTTGTTTTAATAGTAAAAGGTAATTAATTTATAATATTTTTACTATTAATTTTGACACACAAATGAAGATGACCATATTATTTGACAATAATTTATTTAATTAAAAATATTGAATGTATTTTTGAACATTACATTTATATTTTTGGAGAGTTTTAATTTTACATTACTCCATCCTAGATGATGATTTTTTTCAATGGAATGTTTTTATAAGAATATAATGTTTTGATATATAACATAAATATGATTTTTATTTCAATGGAATAAGTTTGTTTAATAATATCATAAATTAATATTTTGGACCACTAAAAAATTTCATATAATATTTAACTTCATGAATTCTTTAAATGAAAATGATGTTCTTATTAAAATAAATTATTTTCACTATAATTCAATTTATTAATATTTTTAAAAATATATATCTAATTCACCCATAAATCTTATTGAAATATAGGTTGCATAAAATGTTATTTTTTCAAATAAATACTCTCAAAGTTTAATAATTCAAAAAAAATATTCCAAAAAAACAATAATAATATTATTTTTGTAAAACATTTATAAACATTAATATAAATAAAGTAGTTTTTATCTAAAAGATTTCCTAATTTAAATGAAATATAAATAATTTTTTAATTTTTTTTATAAAATATATACCATTGATTAATATCTAGGTAATAGTTGTGATGATTATGTAATAAAATTTATAGAATATCATGGTTAATTAAAACTCAGTGTTTCGTGTACCAAAAGATATCAATGAAATTGAATTTACTGTAATATGATATTTTATAAATTCTAGATATGATACACTGTACTCCATATTTATTTAATTTCATCCCTCATAATCTATGAAATTAGAATAAAAATTACTGATAAATTTTCCCAATTATATCCTATTTTTTCTATATAGCATCATTAAGACAGTGGTTTCACCACAAAAATATGACTAGGCGAGTGGCCTAGTTTTAAAAAAAATTATTTATACGATCGAGAGCCTCTATTAGTTTTCTAAATAACATATTTAACTATCCATTGTTATAAACTCTTATTTTGATACTTGTTATGGATCTTTCATATACTCTCTCATGAGAGATACATGGAACATATCATGTACATGTTAGAGATTTAGAGGATGTGCTAATCGTTTAGCTACCTATAGCATCCAGACACAGAATCAACAATAATAAATTCTATAGTATATATGAATGTAGTGCCTTAGATGTGTCTCCCCATATGAAAACATTTTATTACTACCATAGTGGTTTTATGGAGTTGATTATTATGGGAGTTAGCACCCTTATAAAGTGATGATAATGGTCTATGTATATAAATATATGAAGGAAAACCTTGAGAAAGCGGAAATAATAAATATTAATAGAAAAATACTACATTGATAGATGATCTAATAATAGACATGCATAAAACCACAATATCATATGTAAGGACATATAAAATTTCATATTAGTTCAAAAAATAGATAAACCGATGGTTCTCCCGTGGATAACCTAAAGTAAAAATATATATATGCATGCTAGAATAATGAAGATACTCCCAATTAGTTTACATGTAAGGAAAGACCCTCCATGTTCACTTTACATCTAGCCCATTATTTTATTTCACTTGACTACTCTGGTATAACTAGTCATCTATGTCCCTTACCTGATCACAGATAGATAAAATATCCATGTTCCCTATGGGGCCTATTTTGGATATGAGAATAAATAACAATAGTACAATACAAATTTTCTCAAATATTATATGCATGATAATGTAGTTCTACTAAATATAACTAATATATCATATGAACGTCATATAATAACTTACTTCCCTTGTGATTAGCATCCATAATGATGTGATCACCTGTTTTAACAATCCCCAGTAATATGTAAACACATGACACTAGTTATATATATAGTAAACAAAATTTTTCTCTAAATATATATATATATTAATTTATTTGTAATAAAACTAATGATAATATATGAAATTAATACCATGGAATCCTCTGATAAAACCCTTCACATGTAAGCCCTCATATCCCAACTATAATCATGTCACATGGAACCCCATGCTATCAATGAGAGTAACAGAATTCCAAAATGAATTCATAATTTATATTTATCGAATCCATCATAAATAAACATGGAAGTTTTTAGGTTTGATCAAGAGAACATTATTTTTGGAATAGAGACAACAGTATTTCAATAGTAATCATCATTATTATTATGTCCAATTTCCTGAGGCACTATGATGTATTCCCTCACAATATCTCTTCCTAATGGCCCCAAGTATCACCAAGAGAATCTTTCCCAAACCAATGGTCTCAACACCATCTACTGATGGTCTTTCATCATCATTTTTTATTACTATATAACGAACCATTAAACTCAATGGTGGCCAATAACATCCAATGATGCAAAATAAACGAAGGACTCTACCCATAGGGTTTGTTAGAAATACCTCTATAACGAACCATTATGCACCTATTTACCCTATTAATATTATAAATAATCATAAGGGTTGACACCATCTCAAATAATTTAGATCCTTACCCAATCCGGATGAGCTCGTCGCCTAAATCATATGACCATTTCACTTGAACAGGTTATTAATATGTCCCCATTTATCTCTTTTTTTTTCAGGCATGTCACAATTTTCACTTCAATTTAGTTGATCATCATTATCTCAATCCATGGGGATAACTTTTCACATTCCCTCAAAACAATGAAGTCTGTATAAAATTTCATATGATATGAAATTCACTAGGGTCAACATCTAATGTTGTCATAATACACAATCCTTTAATGGAATAATAATCATTGTGATTGTAACCATAATAGAATACATAATACCCATTTTATTAATTTATAAACAACGTTATTAAAAAGTGTTTCTCTTAGACAACATTCACGTGTTTATAAGGAACAAACACTCAAAACACCTAATGAATCTTGGAAAAATATAAGAAAAACCTACCACAAACTCGCAGGCTCCCACTCCCATGATATCGACCTCAATCATGAGTTGAATTGGATGAAATCATTGTTTTAGTTGAATACCCAAAAAATAGGATAAAATATCTCACACCGATCTAGTGCACTATAAAATATGAAAAAATATGAAAAAAGATAGGGTATTGAAGGCCTTACTATGTGGTATATATTGAAACCAATGGATTGATTGGCAGTGCTTTGATGGAGGATACATTATGATCCCTATGTTTGATATTAAAGTGGAAAGAAACACCTCCTGGGAAGTACCTCTGGGTGTGAAAAAAAGAAGGATCTATGCCTTGTGGTGGTATTTAAAAATTGTTTTTCTTAACATACAACAAATGTAAATATTGCAGACCATGTATTCATCATGATAATAAATGTGTCTTTCACATCATTTATTTACTTCCCACACACCATGAACCCATTACACACTGTGTAAATTATTTTAACATCCGGTAAATTACACAATATTTGTTATTCAATATCACAATTATTCCAAATACCCTTTTCTGTTTACTCAATTTCCCAATTGATATATAGAAATGTATAACTCACCTTCCATAAGTTATTGGGTCCAAGAAACACCCTAAATCAGGACCCAATGTCTAATAAAAATGGTTGGTCTGACCATGTGCTCAAATGTTCAATTTTTTCTAAAAAAATATAATGGGCTCAATCACGATAATTATGAAACTGATAGGGTGGGGGTTGAAACATTGATACTATCTTCATTTAAGATTCTATATTATGAAAAAAACATTTAAAAATGTTAATTATTTTTTTCTCACAAGTAACAAATAAAACACAAATCCACTTGAACATAAGTATTTAAAAGGTTGAATATTAAAAATGAAAGCTATATCCTTATAATTGTATGAAATTTATCCAATACCACACAATAAAATATAGAATTATACTTTTGTGTTAAATAAAATGAGTAAGATATTAAATTATCATAATTTATAATTATATAAACAATAAATTAGTGTTCTCTCATTTTAGAAAATATTATATAATGCAATGTTTTTGTAACAAAACAAGTTACCATTCTTATTTATCGACATTCAAAAATATAATATTTCAAAAACCTTAAAAAAATTATTACCCAAAAATAGGTAAAAACTTCTTGGACTTTTTATTAACAATAATATTGATTCTCCCTATCTAATTGTTCAATACTAATATAATAATGTTTCATAATATAGCTAAACAAATTTAATCTTCAACATCCTCACTCTAGAAAAACCCACTCTAATTAATCAATATAAAAATATATGACTCTATCATAATATGGTTGAGAGAATTTTGATTCATTTCTTCTTTTTGTCAAAAACCCAATTTGATTTCCCAATCTGATTTTCCAAACGAACTCAATAATTTTAATAATATAATTACCTGTTGAATACATTGAAAAATTGTATTTTCGTCATTGACTTATGTTTGAAAAACAACTACATGAAAAAAATCTGTAAAACCCATTCTTCTATTTAGAGATTCACCTTCTCCAGTCATCACTATGAAAAATATATATGAAAAAAATAAAAATTTACATTATCCTTTTATACCCTCCCCAAACAAATTTTTGGAGGGATTTTAAAATTGTTTCCGGCTAAATAAAATTTTCCAAATTTACATGTGTTCTATAATTTATGATAAATTTATTAATTTATAAACACTTATGAATATTTATCAGTCCATACATAGTCATTTAAAAACATAACCTCTTCTATATTTTTTTTATAAAAATCATTTTGATTCTAATTTCCCAATATTATCTTATCAGTATGATATCTTCATTATAATGCTATGTACAAAGTGCATATATGATGAAATAGAAAAATTTATTATATTTAGAAATCTTTATCCTAAATTTGTTTTTCCATTATTATTTATTATTATTATTGAACAATTATATTTATATCCATCATATTAAGAAAAAAATCACTTTATTCAAACAACTTGTTCCAACATTTTATAACTTTTGTATTTCCTTTCTAATAAACCCACGTTTGATTCCAATTCTAATTACAACTATAGTGTGCTTAATTATAATGATAAAAAATAAAACATAGTATATTATTCATTATAGGATCTCTTTAAATTATTGAGAAATATAATTTAATAACATCTAATTCAATTTTTTGATACATGAATTATTATCAATTTGGATATGATGGCACTTGAACCAAAATATGAAACAACTAGACAACAAATTGTTTTTCTTATTTCTCTTCTAAATATGATCCCACTAATTTTTCATCACCCAACATCATTCAGATTTCATAATTATGGTCTACCTCCACAGACATACAAAATTATCCTTCTCTTAAAATCATTAAATTGATCTTGAGACTAGAAATATTTATCTTCATAGTGTTAATTCCTTCAAAAGCATCTTCTTGTATCATGAATTTCTTCATGAAATTAATTTCATTAAAAATTATCATTAGCATCATATAAGTTACCATAGATAAAATTGTTACATATATATTTTTAATCAATATATTTCATTCCATATTAGCCTAAATATGGCCTTCATGGTTATGATCAGACTGAATATGATTTCCTAAAATATTTTTCTCCCTATTTATTTTATCATGATTTAATAACATTTTTTACAGCAAACATAAGATTTATGAGATATAAAAAATAGAAAAGAATCTTTATAATTACAAAGAACCCACGGAGAATCCAATAAACATTATGATAATATTTTCCATGATCGAACCCATGGTGGATCCATTAATCCTTTTCTTCTAAAAATAATATTCTAAATAAAATATACATTATTTAGTACCATGAGTAAGAATTCTTGAATACGATGATATTCAAATTACGATAATTCATGAATAATATTTTTGATTCTAAACAGCATCTATTACTGAGTGATGTTTTTTCCATTTCCATTATTGTTGAAAAATCGATCATCAACAAAAATATTTTTTATTGTGAGGGGGAATTTTATTTCTATGAGCTTCTAAAATTTTATAAAAATCCCAATATGATAGTGAAAATTAATTCTTCTATATGTTCTTGATTATATTCTCATCTACATTTTATTTTCAAATTTCTTCAATCTATATTTCCAGATGTCATCTTCATACAATAATGATCTATGAAAAACAAATAAAACAAAAAAACATTGTCCTAATAAAAAGGATTGGTTTCAAAACCTAGGACATTACAATATACCAACCTTAACATTTCTTATCCATTAGTTATTAAAAAATTACTTGAACTTGGTAACAAACATACCCACCCCATTCACATAATCATTTCTAATATGGGAAAGTCTCATGTCAAATAACTCAATGTTCTTACCATATTAGGAATTTGATATCTGATCACATCTCCATACAAAATAGCTTTTTAGTGGCCCATCGACCATTTCCAAACATAGAAGTCCCCCCTCCAATGACATATCATAAATATTTCCCATTTTAGGATATCAAATCACACATGTGTCCTATCTAATACCCAATATGTTTTTTATATCAACATATTCCCACCTTGTTCCTATGACACACATAACACTGATGAGGTCCCTTGCCTCATCAAATCCATAACAGTACATGTACCTTAATATGTTATCATGTGTAGTATTGGTTATATACACATCCCACATAACCTACATCTTATTGATGTATGGATATTTACTCACCTCTAATAAATTCACCACAACATAGTCTCCAAATATAGATCATGTTTCTACATCCTTCATACATAAATACATACATACATACATATATATATATATATATCATTTCATAATTGATGAAAAAAATACTAAAAAGAACTTTGTTACTCCAAAATCAATATGTGTCTTCACATTGTGCACAAAAACTCACCGAATCTGAAAAAAAGATATTTGATCATGTCCATGGTTTACCTCTAACCATCACCATATATCTGTCATACTACTCACCGAGAAGATCCACTACATGCACCACGCAAGAAGACTGACTATCTAAGGTCAACCCTCCCAATGGAGTTGTTCAAGAAAAGAGTCGTTGAACCAACATTTGTCTCACAAATCTATTCATTAACTAATGTTTTTAGCTATATATTGTCTATAATATCATAGAATTTCTCCCAGTATTAACTTAGAAACCAAATTATGACCTAGTCCCTGAATCATGGCTACATGAGAAAGATTACTACAGAGTATCTTGAGATTTTTGATCTAGAAACATGCATGTCACTTCATTGTAGGTTGTTCACAATGAGTTATGAAATGTCTTGGAATCCCATACTAAATTGTAAACACTGATGAACCGCTGTTTGTGTTCTTCCTAAATCTCTAGACATTTTTTCTCTAAGAATCTTCATGGACTTGCTTTAAAATACCCAAAGCATCGCCAAGTAAATCCCATAATGATGTCACCTAGATTGAATAGAATTGCTCTATCTGATATAAATATATTATTAGTGACCAATTGACTACTACTGAGAATGAAAAAATCATAAAGATATTCCCATGTACTTTTTTTGACATTTCATAGTCCATCATCGAGTCACCACAACCTAGTGATTTCGTTTCTCATTATAAAAAGTGCCAAAATGAGATTGGTATATGAAGGAAGTATTGTGGTACATGACAAAAGTATACCCTGATGGAGATTCATGAATTCATGCGCCTTGAAGACCCCCATCATATCTGGGATTATTTTCATGAAGAATAATTCATCAAAATCCCTAAAGGAATGTCCCACTTGTTTGTATTTCTTTACAGGAATGTCCTACAAGTGATTTTACCCACCTATAGGCATGTACTTCACTATCTTCACCATATACCCTTAATGAGTATTGATTTGTTTGAGGATGGTCTGGTGCACCTCGATCCAGTTCTCTACCACATGTGTTCCAACTTTACACTAAATTTGATTTGGGTGTTGCATGTGGAAATCTCATGTGTACTATTCCATTCGTTGATTATATTTCTAAGCACCACTTTTGATACCCTCTAACAACCAATAAAATCACACCATAAGTTTATCATCCCATCATGTCTTAAAATACTACAATATCATGCAATTATTCATCTTATACCTATGAATTTTAATATAGATCATGATTATCCTAACCCTCCAAAGTCTCTTTCTACCCATTAAGTACTTCACGTGTATTAAAGCAGGAAACACTATATCACATCCACCATGATGCTCCCCAAGATCACATATTGGTTTCATCAGGATCAATACCAATACCATGGTCATATATCCATAACAATATATATAAAATATCACATATAAGAAATGATGTATCATGCAATGTATTTCACCACACATACACTCTCGTACACAACCTTTTGTAATTCACACATCCTCAAGTCCCTTTATTCACCCATATCAGGGTGTGGTATCAAATATTATTTGTACTCATGGACCCTGTCAATCCATTTTTAATTCATGCATCAAGTATCATCCAACTTCGTGTCAACTCGACTTCCCATTATTGGGTCATACATCACATAAAATCAATGGAGGCCTAGTATAATTCCAAACAATAATATATACAAAATATATATTTATCATTATTGTTGAATCATTAAATAAATAATCCCAATAATCAACCCTACCGAATCATAGCAGTTTTAGGATCATATATCACTTTCATATGACATAATACAAACTCACACTCAGATTTCATTGGAACCACTTACATTTAATGGGTGAGTATAATTCCACGAAATAGTGGCTAACCTTGATAAAGATATTTATATTTAATTGATGTATCTTTAAACAACACAACACCACAAAACATGATACAGTTTCCCCTCGATAATCAATTATAGTATCATACATATTAAAAAACCAATTTTCCCTAGTCAAATATCAAATCAAATTTACCTTCTAAATAGAACCAAGAATTATATTAGATATAATGAATAAATTTTACAGCCTTGTGTGGCACTATAGTTTAAAATTACATAATCTATAAAATTGAAATTAATAATATCAATTTCCCAACCCTAGAAACGTGGATAATCCACTATGCAAGGGAATTCAAGAACAAAAAAAATATCTAAAACTATTTCTTACTATATTATAGAACCTGGACTACCATATCCCATATAATAATTCATAAAAATGTTAAGGAATTCAATTTATATAATGTTTATTAATTCAAATGCTACTAATGATTCTCGATCATAAAATAAAATAACACCACATATAGTTACTTGAATCGTATTCCACTAAAAATAGTGCTCAAGGACATTTGACCAACATGCCATAGGCACACCACCCCATATGCCAAAGGTTTTAGAACAGTGGCGATTGTGTATAGAGATGATTGTGGGTAGACTATACCAAATATGATGATTCAAATAATGAGATTTTAATATAAATCAATGAAATAATACCATAAATATAAATATCATTTAAAAACTTATATATGAATAATATGATAGTTATAGTATTGATAGACAATCCTCAAATCATAAAAACATTTAAAGACATAAAAAATCAGTCATAAATGGTCATACAATAAATATAAATAGTAGGGTCCCCCATGTACGACCATGAGTACATACATATATATTTATTCTAGAATAAAAAAGAATCTCAAAAGAAAACTCCTTCTGATATAAGAACCTCTAGGGCCCCTTTTCATCCATCCAAGTAAAATGGTCCAGCTCGACCACTAAGTTCCAACATCATAGCTTAGTCCCATACCTAATCGTAGAGACATAATCTCTACATTAATCTCAATGCACATGTGTAGGGTGTCATTAAAAATATTATTAGGCTACTGAATTAATTTCATGATCTTAGAACTATGACAATCTATGTATAATTATTATAATAAAAACACACGCACATCATATAATTACCTGAATCCCTTGTGCTCAAATTCTTTGAGGAGGTGATAACCAATATAATCCATCGACGATAATGTATAAACACATTCAAAGAGTTATATATATCAAATACAACATATTCCTCTATATATTAAACTATAGTTTCTAGGATCCATGGAAATGAGCAAAAGAAATCCCATCAAGAAATGCTTCTTAGGTGAACCCTCAGGTCCCATGTATAATAAAGTCACCCAGTACCCCATGAAATCAATCAGAGTACCGATCATCTATACGGTATGAACAAATAATACGAACCAGTTCTATTGGATCAAATATTATATGGATCTCAGACATCTTAGAACCAATATTTCGAAGGAATAACGATATATGTGAACCAATAGTAATAGTAATTAGCTTTAATCTTGATATATCGAGGAATATAAATATCTATACTCCTAATATCCCAACCCAATGGACTCATAAATCATGATGAGCCTCATCCCCCAACTAATAGTATCATTACAATTAATTTTTGGTATGTCACCATCAACATTCATATACAACAAGCACCTCCGACCTCATTTATGGACAACATAATCAAATTACACAAAATTATTGAAGTCCTCTACCCACATTAGTGGTCAAAAATACCTCTAACTTATTCATATCATTTTCCTAAGAAGAAATGGCACCTCAGATTTCGATTGGTGAGCTCAAATCACCAATATTATTCCAAATAAACATTCTATGACACCTAGTTCCCATAAGGATATCCTAAAAAATCATGATAGTCTCCACCATATAAAATCATAAAGGTCATTCCATAATCCCAATGAACTCTTCCCCTCAATATGTAATCAATTTCACCCAACATAGTGATAAAAAACCCTGATTAACCCAAACCAAGCCCATACTATTGAACTATGTTGTCTCAATCCAGTTAATCATTATCCGCACAAATTTTAGTCTTATTGTGTTAAATTTCATCATAACCAAGTAGTTAATATAAACAATTTGGATAATTTAAACAACACCTAGAATGTCCATCCAATGTGTTTAGAAGCCCCTTACCTATAATATAATCCTATTCATTTTTAAGTTTTTCATAATGGAATCCGTAAATAATATTTTATATATTTGAAAGAAATAAAATTTAATTTTGTCTCTCTCAGAAAAACCTCACTGGAATATATGGAAAGCACCACTAAGAAGATATGAAAAATAAAATACAATGATATGCACCACCCACCATGTAATGACCAATAATTTTATCTAGGTAAATTCCATTATAATTATTATTTCATATATTATAAATCACATAAAATAACATTGATAACAAAATTAAAAGATTTATAAATAAATAATTACTGAAATAAAAGGTATTTTTAGAAATTAATGATCATATCCTGACGTAATAGTACCTGACCATTTAAATCGAAACACGACTAGTATAAATATAGATTTAGCTAATAGAATAGTAAAATTATTTATTAATGTATAAATAAAAATTATTCATCTTATTAATTATTGTATGATGTAATTATATATTGGAATAAGTAAATAAATATTTTATAAATTATTTATTCAGTGCTGTTATTTTTATTAAAAATATATGTTTATTTGTAGTTTAATATTTAATATAATTATTAATAAGAACATATATTTCCATAAATTGTGTTTATAAGTATTTTTTTTCTTATCATTTTAAAAAAATTTAAGAGGACTTAATTAATTTTTTCAATGTGTTATAAAATCCATTATACTTTTAAAATAATTATTTTCCATGTAAAGGGTTATTTTAATTAAATGGTTTTTTTCATTTCTAGAAAATTGTTTTCATAAATTGGAGTTCAATAAAATACTATATATCAAATAATGGTTATGTATAATTTTTGGTATTTTTCTAAAATAAATTATTTCTTGAGAATAATAATATATGACAAGTTATGATAAAAACTATTCACATTTATTTATGAGTCATTATTTCTTATAAGGTTATTGAACTCCCAAGATATCTAAATATCCTCCATTTTATTAATATATTTAGTTTTATTATTTAATCAAATCAATATATTGATCCAAAAATAATAATATAATGATTAAAATAATTTGAAAACAACTCCCTCCTCCCTAATAAGTACCACCCCTCATCAACTCTTTTCCTTACACATTCTTAGCCTTGAATTTTGTCCATGGTCTACTCAATATCCATCCAAATTCCCTCCCCAATGACCAAGATACATTGGGCTCATCAAAATCACAATCAATTTTCCTTATGGAGGTTCTCAATAAGAAAAAATCAAGTCATAAAATCCACTCTATTTTTCTTTTATATTAATTTTAATTTCATTTGATTTCTTATCTTATCATAACCTCTAATTATCCCAGTGGAATGATAACAAAATTATAGTTTATATTTAATAATATTATTACATTAATTAAATTATTAATCTCATAATCTCATTCCTTTTCCATTTATTCTAAAAATGAAAATATCACATATGGTGTGTCGATTTACTACCATCGTGGATTATGTGTTTTTATTTTCACCAACCCATTAATTTGAGGTAGTAAAACCATTATAATAGTTAATAAATATTAAAAAAAATTATTTGGTATCCATTTTTATGTTTTCTAACTAAATTAGATATATAATATTTAACAATAAAAGAAAACTACTTTTTTTGGTGGAATAACCAACAAACTAATCTTAATGATTATCATTAACATTTTTTCTAATGATTCATCCTCGTTAGTGATATAAAATTACATATTAAAACAATTGATACTAAATATGTTTATTAATAATATATAATATCTATTCTGTATAATTATACACATTATACATGAATATGCAATCATTTATACAAGAGAATTAATCATGAAAAACCTGAGAAAAGGTATCTAATGAACGATGAAATTAAAAACTATAACTCTTAAAAATAGCCATAAAGGAAAAGTATAATATTACGAGGAACCATATAATTGTAAAATTGGTTATATAATTATAAATTAATGAATTTAATTTTATTATCTATGATATTAAAATGAATAAATCCTTTATACATAACATATGGGGAATCCTGAACCCAACTCTCTTCCTTTGTGGTTTCCCTCTCGGAAATATATTTAGTATGGTATTTCCATTAATGGTATTTAAATATATTTTCATTGTTTACATCCCTATTACTTTCTCAGATATTCATTTATCATATCTAGATTAATTACATATGAAATGAATTTTCTAAAAGAACATTTTATTCTAAAAACACATGTACTACTTCTCCTGAGATTTTTTCTTCTTCAATCCAGATTGTTGACTCTTATACCATGTATGTAACTCCATTTTAAATTTTCAAACCCCAATTTTTATTAATAAAAGTATTAATTATGAATTTCTCATGAAACCCTTTTAACTTACATTGATAATTTTACGCAAAATACTCTTTAACACAGCATGTGGCATGATCGATTACGTAAATATTATGATGTGTCGGGTGCACCCTTAATTATACAGAATAATAATGAATTTGGTAATGAGATTTCTATCATGAAATAATTGATATATTCAAAAAAATTATTATATATATCCTCATAGTTATTATGTTTAAATGATTCAAATGTGTTATGAATGATAATGATGCTAGATTTGTTCACAACATTGTGTGGAAGGTCACCACTAAGACGTGATGTTTTATTTTTATTCATTTACATATTCCACTCCTTTAACAAATGCTTCCTATTATTATTATGATTTTATGATGATTATTACTCTCAACCACTATATATTGATTCATGTCTCTATCAATCATCTAATTGGGATTTTATCTCACCCATTAAATTGATGTGTATACTCGAGTGATTTCATAAACTAAGTAGAAAACAAGAATAAATAATAATATATGGATGAAATAATTAAATTAAATTCCATTTTTTATTATTTAAATGTTATATATGTTCCTAATTTTTCCAAATCACAATACCTTATTATCATAGTAGTTTAATAATTTTATGTTTTACTATACTATTAAATCAATGTAATAATCATTTATGAAATATATGATCATTATAAATCCAAATATATTAAGTACTTTCATGGCTAAGACCAGCCTCTAGCATTAATATATTCACAATAAATTTTAATTTTATAAAAATACCATAAAAATATTGTAAAATGGATCACATTGATTCAGCACACCGTATGGTGATATTGATGAATAAAATAGGCTAATGGGTTGAAGGTTTTATAGATGTGAATTTTTATTCTACAATTTATTTATTATCAAAGCTCAGAATGATGATATATCATGATCCCTTGGTGAGTGGGTTAGGGGTAAATCAAGAACTCATTGGATCTACCTCTATGCGTGAAAAAAATAGTGGGATTCTCCCACTATGGGACATAAAAAACACTTCCCCCAACTCACTCAATGTGTCACTATTTCACATCATGTAACAATTACACAATGTGTAATTTCTACACATCCTGTTTTTATAAGGGTAATACATGATCCATACACATCATGAATCTACTATTATATCCTGATTAATCCATTACACATCATGTAGATGGTTTATCTTTAATTATGATCTTATATGATATGTTTTTCAATAGCCCATTACACATGATCATCTGCCAATATTTACTCTAACACCCGGTACATCTATCAAAAAATATATCTCACCGTAAACAAGATCATAGGTTAAAAAACGTCTGAAATGGTTATCCAATGATAAATAAAATTTTTTTTCTAACCACTAACTCAAAAGTTCTACATTTCTTCCAAAAAATATCCCTTTCAAGAAACATGGATGTTATATTACCGACCAGATACAATAATGAATTCCAAAGGGACTGATATACATATATATTAATATTAAATTATAGGAAAATCATATTTCTTTATTTCTTGGAGATATTTTTATAAATGCTTCCTAGAATAAATCAAATCCTAGATTAAACTAGGAATTCTCAACATAACATTTCTTCTATCATTGTTCAACCGATATATTTTTCGAAATAGATTCAACATTTTCGTCAATTTATATATCTATGTTATATTCCAATATATTTACTTCTCAAATGTATAACATGTATTCTGTATTTTAAATATTTTCTATATAGGACTCTATAAGGATCCATCTTAATACTAAGGTGAAGGATATTGTTATATGAAAAAAAACTACAGGATGGTGCTAATCCCAACCACATTTGAAATCTATATTAGAAGATCTAAAAAAATCGTATATGGTTTGAATTGTTCTCTTTGTCTATCCATTTTATTAAGGATGAGGAATATTTTTTAAAATAATATTTGTATCATTATGTTTTTAAGGAGTCCACTAGACCATCTAGGTAAACCGTTGATCATGATCAGTTAAAATTGAATTTTATACTCCTTGCAGCAATACCACACCAATATCATTAAACAAGGAAAGAAAACCATATTGAAAAATTATATTATAGTGATGAATTTTGATAAAATGTAATGGAAATAAACTATAACCCATATTGTATTATAATATTAACATATTTGGGGGGGGGGGTCCAATGAAATTATTTTTGCTGCATTCCAATTGTTATACTAGTTTGGGTAGAGGTTATAAAATCAGCTTATACTTTTTCCAGTCAAACTTATCATTCTGAAAAACTTATAACAAATATGAAATCTCTACAATATCTTTCATCATTCCAATACCACTAGAAACACTCTTTCATATCACTATACATTATCATGCCTTCAACTACTTCTCTTCACAATTCATCGACACCTCTTTAATGATAAATTCTAATGATAATTTATATAATATTGGGGAAAGATAAGATTTCTCCCCATTCATCATGATTTATAAATATATCCATTTAAAAAAATGGAAAAATTAGATCTTTTATAATCCACATAATTAATACACTACAGAATCCTTTTTACTCAATGAATATTCCACATTGTTCACATTCTTATGGTGGTAATTTATCAAGTAATAAAAATCGTTAATCATATAAAACCATTTACATTGAAACATAATCAACTGCATATATGTGATTATATACATTTTTATTTTTTTATCCAATTATATATCACACATTTTTTTATTGATAATTCCTCTATCATTAATGGAAAAATTACCCCAGATAATTCCAACTATTTAGTTAAGTAATTATATTTCTTGAAACATCAATTTTCAAAAGAAATAGGATATAATGATTTCCTTCCTCAGGATATATAATCCCAATTTTTTCAGTGATGTATCAATATATATTAAAATCCCTCCCCTAATTTATGTTAATTGAAGATTATTTCTGTGACTAATATTCTCTTTAGTTCGTGAAATTTTTTCTCTCATTAAATGATCTATTAGAACATAGGTTCATTATAAGTTAACATGTAGACTAGATTATATTTTCATGATATATTTTCCATAATCAATTTATAAAACCAAGATTATCCATGAATAATATGTATCACATTCTGCATGGATTTTCCTAGATGAATTCTCAATAACATTCATTTTTTATCTACTCACATACCCACTAGTGATATTAAATAACCTAACAAGGATATACATTTTTGAAAAAATTTACATTTTTTAAATTAAGAATAATGTTTCTCCTTCTATATGGAATTTTGTAAACTTATAATTTAATAAAAATGATCTCAATTTCCTATTGAATATACCTGAATATCTTGTAAAATACTACCAAAAATTGGCCATGATAATATATAAATACTTGAATCATTAAATCCATGAAGATTCTAGTTGAATAAGTTATGTTAAATGGAAATGCTACATAATTTTAGTATCCATATATTATACATACTGCTATTATTGATTAAACATGATTTTTGAAAATCAACGTTTTATATATAAGAAAAGTTAAATCATAGACAATTATTGAGCATTTCATTTTTGACCAAAAAATTCATCATTACATAGTGAGGGATACTTGGTCACGATTGTGATCTTTTTAGGTTCACAAAAACCAATGAATTTATTTAGCATTCTATATTTCATAATAACAAATAGAACATATGAACCCCAGGGTCACACATTTTTTAAATGAATCCCGTATGTGTGTTATCTTAGAGTTTCAACTTTTAATTCATGTACATTAATCAAATTATTTATCAATGGAGTAATTGAAATATATATTGAAACATGTATGAGTTCTATTGGGAATTCAACTTCAGGTTCATGTGTATGTTTATATAAATAGTCTTCTCAAACATTTATATTTCATATTTTTAAGGGGATATTCCTTACCTTAAACAAACATGCACCCAATGACCATTATAGTTGAGTCTCATTGGAATAATTTAATAGAGTCTTCAAACATGGAGGAATATATTAATTATTTACGCCAAATTCCTTCCATTTAGTACTCCTATATAAATCACATGTTCATAACATATGGAAAGGAAAAACAAGAAATAGTGAGACGTGATGCACATTAACGGTAAATGAAAATGATATATAAGAGTAATATAAACCTAAGCTTTAGATAATTTGAGAATAAAATTTTAAGATCATACCCCAAAAATAGAAGTACATAATCATGAGTCATGGAATAAATAATGGATGTTTATAAGATATGAATTATAAGGAAATCAAAGAACATGATTTGTAATATTATAAAATTGGTATTATACATAGAATTTATGGAAAATAGATAAACATATAAAATCTTATGTAAAGGATACATAAAAATAAATTGAAAACATGTTATTATTGGGATAATCACCAATTTACCTTATTTGGGATTGAAATAACAACTTTTCTAGACTATATTATTCTAGGTTTGTATAACGACTTGTGTACTATCCTATTTTTGGGAATGGTCTAACACCCAGTGTACCCTCTTATCATCAATATTCATTGAACAACCCATTTATCCTCTTTTTTTAAGACTATGATAACAAATCATGTAAATGATTTGATATTGAGTGAACAACCTACAAACACTCTCTTTTTTGCATGGGATAAAAACCAATATACTCTGTTGGTTGTAGTATTGCACTAATAAACTATCTACAATATATTTTTCATTGTCTTGGGATTACATTCCATGTAATATATTATTCTTATTCTTGGGCTAATAACAAATTTACCTATATTTAAATTCTCATAACAACCCATGTATCTACTTAGTGCATGGGATAACAGCCCATGTATAATCTTGTTTTTGATATCATTCTAACATCACATGTAATATAATTTTGGGGAATGTGGTAAAAAACGAATTACCTATTATTTTCTAACGTGTGATAATAACCCATTTACACTAATTTTTAATCATGGTGCCGACAACCTATGCACCTGCTTTGGGCAGGGGAAGACAGCCTGTGTACCCAATTGTTGTCAGTATATGGATAGAAACCTATGTACCCTCTTTTCCATCAAGACATCGATAACAACCCATGTACCCTCTGAGAAAATATAAATTTTAGCATTACCCATTTCATTTGATGGTGATATAGGTCTCACCCTTCACATAATGAAACCATATATATGTCCACCACATCATCATAAACAGTAATTAAATCATAACCCATTAAATAAAAATGGTTGTCGTAATCATTTAATGATATAATAAACATTGTAAAAGAAACATGTTTCATAATTATTTAATTTTAAAATAACCCATTTTGAGAAGTTTTATTCAAATCATATAACTTATATATAAGGAATAGGTTTCTAAATATTTATTCTATCAAAACATATAGAATTTAGAGAAATAATATGATTGAATCCATTGTATAATATACCTAATAAGTCAATAAAAATTCCAATTGATGTCATTATATATTGAATATAATTTCATATATATAATAATAAATTAATTGGGATGAATATCATGCCCATTTTGAAATACAGTTATTATAACATAAAACATTTTTCAATGCAATTTTTTTAAATAACTTTGAAAACATATAATTGATCCTTGAATACATAATAATAATAATATATTTATCTGATAATATTTTTGAAATATTAAAATGGAAGATTAAAATAATTAAGTGTAGATGGTTTTGGAAAATTCCATTCAAAATTTATAGGTAAAATTAATGACTGTATTCATATTGTTCATATGCATCAAAAGAGAACTAATCGAAAAATGAGAAGAATATTTATTTTAACACAATTTTGTAAAAAATATAAAACAATGGAAAAAAATCATTGTAAAATTAATAGGTGAATAATAAAAAAGGAAAAACATTAAAATATATTCAATTGGGAGAAAATACATTTATGTCTAAAGAGAAATGTATATTTTTATTTTCTAAAAAATAAGTTATTAATCATTTTATGTACCAGACAATCAGAAACATCGAACACGACATGGATATAGTGTTAAAAACCATATGAAATTTAATTTAATATATCATTTCAAAATAAGGATAATAATATTTTATCATTGTAAGATTAATCATAAATAATTATTATAAATAATGATCATGTAGAAAAAAGTATTTAAAATTTTAGAACATTAAATCACAAACCCTAAGAAGCAATAACAAAAAATGAAACTCAAAATATCTTGAGGTATAAAAAAATCATGATATAACATGTAAATGGGGTATAATATATATATCATTAATAACTATATGTTCATAAAATAACATACATATGAAAGGAAAAAAATGAAACAAAAAATTACCGTATTACATTAGTAGCGTTTAAATCGTAATCCCCATGAATGAGAGATCATCAAATTTATTTATAAATATAAAAAATTTAATGTAATATAATCATAATGGAAATTAAGTTGTATAATATGAACCACATATAATTATGATGTGCTAAATATATATGGTGTCTCACTAAAGTAAAAAGTGAGAAGTAAATAAATTATGCTTGAGAAGCTTTTGATTCATGTGTTCCATGAATGAATAACATAAATCTAAATATATAGTTATAATAAATAAATAAAATAAATGATATAAAATTTCATTGGGATGTATATATTATTAAAAAAAGGAAATGGGTGTTGAATATAATATATGTCTCACATAAATAAATATGACATTACAAACATCATTACATCATGTCTTGCCTTTTTTCGTACTCGTTCAATCAGCCTCTTCATCTGATAACAATTGTTTTCACTAAAAAACATAATTATTTGGATTTATTCCCAAATAGTCGCTTATAGGTAGAGATTATGAAATTTTGGAAGATATTTGGACATTTCTCAACAAATTAAAAGGGCATGATATGTTTCAATAAGTGAGGGGCCAGGTTCCCATTATAGTGGATGAGGTGTGGATTTTTTGTCAATACCAAAAAGATAAAAATAATTGGGAGGTATCCCTTACATAGTGTGCCTAAAATAATGAATAAATATGAATACAATAGTGTATATTTTCAAAATATATCCATCTAATAAGCATTGTACATGTTTCTTAGTCATTTAGACACTTACAATAATGTTTAATCCAATGGTTAACAAGTTTTCTCTCTTAATTATATAATCTACATTAATAGTTATAATAATTAATTATTTGTCAAAAATTAATATTTAAATGTTAATAAATTATAAATTATTCAGATTCCAAATATGGAATTCATTTTTTTAATTTTAATAATAAGTGTTTTATAAACTAATTTATAATTTAACCCACATATGGTACTAAACAACATGTTTTTAAAGTGAAAATTCTAAAAAGAATGAAATGTTTTTATATTCAATTTCAAAGTGAAATTGATTAAAATGATATAAATTGGTTTTATTGTTGTAGATTTGTACAAATTATTACATAAAAGTAAAAAATATAATATATCTTCGAACATAAATTATATGAAATATATGTTCTCAATTATAATTCCGAAATTTTTAATATTCATCAATAACTGAATCTTATAAGAAAAATAAAAAAACCCCATAAATATAATTTTGAAAATTAACTTTTGGAAAATATTATTTATTCAATTAATATCAATAAAATTTTAAAAGTTTAGTTTAAAAAATGGAGTCATTTAAAATGAGGTAAACCTGCTTTTTGTAAAATAAATATTTTTATTCATAGAATTGTATTTTTTCTTATTATATGCCTTTAAATATTATTTGTTTAAATGATTAATATTTTTTAAAATATATTAAATTGAAACTATATTATTATGGTACATTATATGTGAATAATTTAATTATTTCTCATAGAATTCATTGGTGGAGTTTAATATAAATTTCAATAAAAACACATCAATTATATTCAATTGATTCTTTTCATTTCACATTAATTAGTCAGCAAATGATTCATTATATAAATATGTGTATAACATATTTTCTAATTTTATTTAATATTAGTGAATTATTCAATTATTGCAGATATGTGTTAACTATGAAATTTTTTATGAATATTATCAATATTATATGGAAGTTCATTTAAATTCAGTTTTTTGTATAAGACATGCTATCCAAGAAACTCAGTATTGTGTGTACCACTAACTAAAATCAAAATTTTATATACCTAATGATTAAAATTATATTTAATTTAATTAAATAGATAAATAAATTTAATTTATTTCAATAATATAAGCCATAAAAACCTAGTTTGTTACATTATACCCCACATAAAAGAAATTTCACCCTCAAAATTATTTTGGTTCATCAAGGATTTTATAATCAGAATATACTTTCTTAGAATCCCACTTTATAAATATTAATTATCAAAAATCATTTAAAGCCTAATATTTTCAAACAAAAAATTTACATAAATTAAATGAATACTAATTTTACATATAGAAGAACATTGGTGGGTAGTTAATATTTGGACATAAATGAAATGAATAATTAATTATAGAGAGTAATAAATATCACTATTCAAAATAATGTGGGTGATATAAGTAATGTTATTGATCATAACACCTTAGATATAATATGTCTGAAAATGGTTATTTAAATGATTAGAAATTAAGATAATGTGATATCCTTTTATTTTAAATCTCATTTCATAAAGGTAAATAGATTTCACATTATTATATACAAACATTATATCATTTCATTTAATATTCATCGACTCACGCATTGGTAGTTCCTTGATCAGATTTTAATTCATATCATACTCTATGAAATTAGGGTGAAATTTTCATTCTTGAATCATTAAAAACTCAAGATATACAAAAATAGGATGATAAATAATTTCATCTATCCTTAGTTATTGTCGCAAAAAAGGTTAGAATATGTAATTAAGCATGCATAAATTTTCATATTTTGAATAATTAATATCTAAAATTTCATTATTGGTTCAACATAGAAATTTTCATAAATTGTTATCCTTTTAAACTGTTGAAAAATCTGAAATAAAAATATTCATATAAGGAGACACATAATTTCTATAATGAATATATCAATAATCCATATATACCATAAAGTGGATTGGGATTGTAACATACCACAGATATGAATACATTAATAATATATTCTATTAAAAAATTTAATAACCATAATTATTAAAAAAAATTATAAAAACATGAATAATTTTTCATTATTTATAATACATATATTATTGGACATAATTATTAAATCTAAAAATGTAGTAAACCCTATCCATGATTGGATATATATATTTATCAACACATCGATAAAATGTTCCAAGGAAACCATTACAATCTAGTATACATTATTCTTATCTAATATCTCATTTATAATTAAATGTTGTTTCAACAACATTAGAAAAATATTAATGGATACCTTACATTAATAATGTGATTCACTTGAAATATAACCATTCACGCTATATCTATTTTGACTGTAATTTGAAAAAAAAACCAGTCACATTCAACATCAAAACCGTTCCTTCTAGTTTCATCCATCAGATAAAACTATAAAGAATAGTGTGATAAATATTTATCATAATGGGGAACAATATAACCATGAATAACTACTTATATAATGTCTTAATTAATTTACCTATTAATTTTAATAAATTACACCACATGTTTATCATAGGACGTTCATATCAATATTCTATATAAATCCATTGGTATTGTTAGAATATATATATATATATATTAAATTCCAATCCATATCCTCTAGGAATGTCAAACTAAGTTTGTAAAATGCCTTGTTATCATACACCAGTTCCTGTTCGATTCCACAACAATACAATGTTTTCAATGTAGATAAATCTATGTACATTAGTTAAAGACACGCATACACATATAATATCTAGATAGGGATTCAACTTATTAGAAACCACTCCATCAATCATTTATCCAAATTTCTTAAAATTTTATTAATTATTGACTCCTGAATAAACATATTATTAAATAGATTCATAAACATATTTAAAAAAATATCCCTAGGGGACTCACTAATGTTTTCAACATAAATTTTACAAAATATTGACTAATCCTTTCCTTTGATACAAACTATCATGACCTATAATTATAATACATAGATATAAAATAATAATATTATGAATATTCATCACATTAAAACGAAAAATGACCAATTATTATAAAATATCTGGGTCAATGGGAAGATGAAATTTAATCATATATCTTAGGGAAAAATCATCATTGTTTCCCATTATGATCATACAATTTAGTACTTCTACTTGAACCCTTTCATCATAAATGCAGTAAATAAAATATATGAAAGGGTGTTATTAGACATTGAATAAGGGAAAATAAATGAGTTAGGTACGAAAAAAATGAACATAAACCTATGAGAACATGATCCTAACATTTAATGTTCATAATTTATATATCAAATATAGAAAACATGAGTCATGGCATAAAATTTACAATTCCTAAGATATGAATTAAAACAAAATCAATTAAAATTATTTTGTTACAGAAAAATATTGAAATAAGACATAAAATTCGTGGCATACATTTAATCAAATAGAATATTATGTTAAGATTACCTTGTAATAGATTCATAACATGTTAGTTTTCTACTATTCACCCATGTAAGAGCTTCGGGTTCGGGATAACAGCTTGCATATCCTCTTATTCTCTGGCTTATGTGAATAACCCATTTTATATCTTGATTTGGGTGTTGAACAAGAATCCCATATACCCTATTTTCCAGGCTTGGATTAAAATATAATATACACACTTTTTTTATTAATGGGATAACAACATGTGTACCTACATTAGAATTGGGAAAACAAGCCTTTTACACTGTGGGTTTTTGGTAACATACTAAAATACTATGTACACTTTTGTATTCTATCATGGAATTACAAACATTGTACTCTACCATTTTACTTCATGGGATAACAACCTCTATATTACCTTATTATCATGCATTGTCTAATATCTTGTGTTCCTTCATTGGGTTTTTTCTAAAAACCCATGTACCTTCTTCGGCCATGGGATAAAAACATATTTACCATATTTTTTAGGGATTGGGATAACAACCTAGTGAAACAATTTTATTTAAAATTGGGATAAAAACCAATTTTCTCTCTTATTTGTAGGAGGGGGTAATAACCCATGTTTCTGCTTCATGCAAGGGATAACAAACCATTTAACCTCTTGCTTTCAGAAGGGGATAGAAACCTATGTACCATCCAGTTTTTTGGATTGGGATAAAAACTAATGTACCCTATGGACTCATATAAAATTATTAATATTTGAATTAATTGTAGGGAGGTATAGGTCACACCAATTATTTAATAAATTCAAGCATAGATATTCCAAGTGATTATAAAAATTTGTCATATCATAACCCATCAACTAAAATGGGCATAATAAACAATTCAACATATCATAAAATGATGAAAATTCTTCATAACCATTTAATCATAGAATATACCTCAATGGGAAGTAGGTTGTAATTCATATAACTATTGGTTAAAAAAATGACTTCCTAAGCATCATTCCATTACAAGAAAAAGAATTTATGGAAATAATATGAATGGTACACTTGGATCGTATCCCCCATAATGAATGAGTAAATCCAATAGATTTAATACTAAATGTAAAATAATTATGATTGATTATTTTAAATAATTATTAAAATACCCCTTCCTATTTGGAATCACTTTCGAAAACACAATACATTATCAGAAACATTTTCATGGAAAATATAATTCAATAAATATATAGGAATCTCGAAAAAAATTTGAAATTATTATTTGTTGAAAATATTCTTGAAAATATATAATGTATTATTCAATTAATGGATCGATCATGAAAGTTAGTATTTTCTAACATGGAATATTTTTGAAAAAAGATTATTCAATTCATATAATTGGTTGATGTCTAAAGAGTTATGATACAAAAAATACTATAAATTTCCTTTAAAACCCATTTTTTAAATTGTAAAACAAGGGAAATAATTTTTTTTAATAATAATAGGAAATATATATATATATATATATTTTAAAAATATTTTTATAAAACATAGTTTTTGGAGAAACAATCATACTGAAATGAAATATAATGGTGGATTTTCAATTAAACAATTTATAAATTATCTTACAAACCAATGAGTGGAAAATTGTACCATTACATGGACAATGAATGAATTAAAAAAGGAGAAGAAAAGTAATGATACTTTTTTAGAGATGGATCATAAAATTTCATCAATGGATGTGTAATTATATACAATACCGATACAAGGTGATATTGTATCAACATACTCTTACATCATTGGTAACATCAAATCATAACCCCAATAATGTAATAAGATATAATAAAATATAAAATTTAATTATCATCAAAAAATTAATGCTATTATATTTAAAATGGGATTTATTTTAACATACTGAATTAATATAGGTTGATAATGTAACATACATATCAAATTATGCAAATCGAGACAAAAATCACAATAACTATTCTATAATGTTTTAACCAGAATCCTCATTAAGAAATATTATTAAATAAATATTTAAATATCTAAAATATTAATTAGAAGAATAATAATATAAATTAATTTTTAGTATATACACCACAAAGAATAATGTGGCAGAAAATATAGAATTTATATCACAAAAGAAAAAAGTTAGGTTTTAATCTATTACTACTTTCGTATCTTTTGAATGATGAGATAAGTGAATGAATATCATCTATTAAAAATTTTAATATCTTTAAAAAAATTATAATTCATGATATAAAAGGGAATAGGGTGGTATATTCACCTCAAATAAAGATACAACATTTTTATATGGAATATGTTTCAAAGATATAAAGGTGAGACAAGAAATCCTCATACATTATGTATTGACCATCACCTTACTCGATTAAACCTACCCTTCTTTGGGTACCTCATTCTGGATTGAAACCAAGGATATCCTTGGATGGATTTCCACCAAAATTGAGGATCATTTTTTGAGATGAGGGTATTTTAGAAGATATTTAAATACTGTATCTCTAAAAAAAATAGTCATGAGAGGTGTAATGAAATGAGTGGGGTGAGTGCCTTTTATACTGTAAAAATATAGACAATAATATAAATCCCAAAAAAGAAAATTATATTTGGAGGAGTCCCTTAAATCATGTGTCTCCAATAAATAAAACCATTTTAAAAAAAATTGGATATGTTTCAAATATATCTAACCAATTGTTTGTGGACACGTTTCTAGGTCATTTTTTCTATAATGTAAATTACAAGTCCCTTTGTAAACTGGGTTTATCTTAATTACTATAATTTATTTTAATTTTTTCTCACCAATAAATTTAGTCAGAAATTAATATTACCTTCATGTAACTTATAAACTATTATGATTCTAAATATTGGATCGATTTTTACATATTCCCTACACAATAGTGGGAAAAAAATAATATGAAAATAATACCTTTGACATGACGAAATAATGGGGTTTTATTGTGAAAATTATTAAATGTATAAAATGTTAATTATATTAAATTTTAGTGAGTAATTGATTTCAATGAACTAAATTGGATTTTTTCTTTATAATTTAACAAATTATACGTCAAAACAAAATTAAAATAATATATATATATATATATATATATATTCAATGAAAAATATATTTTTTATTAAAATTCACTATATTTCATTGTTCATCTAAAATTGAATTTTCAAAGAAAAATTACATAAATGCACTATATGATAATTTTAACAATACTATTTCCAAATAATAAATTAATTACTAAGAAAATATTTATGAAATTTTAATATTTTATTTCTAGAACAAGTATTCTATTTTTTTAAATAAAATTAAGGCCATTCCATGAAAATTAAGATCTCTTTATTAGAAAAAAAACATTCACAAGTCTTATAGTATAAGATTAATAGAAAACATTACTAAAAAATGAAGGAGATCATCTGGAACATGATCAACCTAGTTAAAATCATTACCATTAAAACAATTGTTAGGACTCCCATCCACCGACACATTTTATTCTATCTACTCTTGAGTAATATAGTAATCTCTTGAGGAGAGATATTAAAAACATATAGTCCATGAATTAGAGAGCTTCCATGAATGATGAAAAGCCTCATTTATAATAGAAGAAACTACCTTAGTGGAGTCACATTCAATCCAAATCTTATTCTAATCACACCTTCCTGCTTGGTCCACCACAACAATGACCCCAAGCATTTCCGCTTCAAGAGAAGAAGCAATACTATATGGGAATTAGATGCACCCAAGAACACATCCCTAATAGTTCCAAAAGTCAGCACCAAAGCCAGAGGGACCCAGATTACCCCATGAAGCACCATGAGAGTTTATTTTAATCCACCCATGAAAAGGGGTCCTCCAAATGTCTTCCATTGTACCACATAGAGGGAAAATGTTTCCTTTTTCCCTAATTCGCATAAGCACTGATAAATCATTAATAGAGATTGAGGGAAAAAAATTACCCCTCAGTGTATCCACTTCTTGGACCACTATAAGAATCCTTGAAATAACAACACCAAACTAAAGGTGCTGCATAATATGTCTGAATTAGTTTCTTGATGTCTAGATAAGAGGAATCTCCTCTTCAGCAGCAGCCAAGAAGAAATTCTTAATTTGTGGTGACAAGATCAAAGAGATCCAACCCTTTATGAATGCAACAATTGAATTTAAATGAGGCCAATGAACTTCAAACATTTCAGACACCACCATCCATATTTTATAGGCACAACACAACTGAGGAAATGGTGGTCCACATCCTCCCTATAATGAAAGCATAAGGTGCAAAATGGAGCAACAAGAAATACCCCATACCTGCAGCAATTCATCAGTATGTATTTTTTTTCTAATCCAACTCCATGAAAGAATATATCAAAATGGACTATGAAGCATTTGATGCTGGTTCCCCATCCATTTCCAATCAGTTGAGCTAAAAATGGTGTGATTATAATATCCTTTTTGAGGTGAGGATTCTATTGAAAGTAAGATACCATGTCCAAAATTGCCCCTTGGAGACCAACAATATTTGTTCACAATTGAAGTAATATGATATAGAATATTTTCCATAATAACATGCTGATATGTGATTGAACAGTCAATTTCCAGATTTGAATCCCCGTCCAGGACCTAGTTAATCATGTGATTCCCAGTCCTATTAGATTTCCAAAAATGAAGAGAGGAATCCATGGAACCAAGCCACCTAGAGTAAACATTAATTCTTTAGAAAATATACCAGAAGGTAGGCCACACTGAAGAAGTAACATAATTAGTGTTCCCTTCCTTAAGACTATGAATAAACTAGGCCCTGAGAAAACAAGTTTCCAAAGATTTCATGTTACTAAGCTTCTATATAAACCTGGCCTTCAAAGAGTCAATGAAGCCTCCATGATTTTTGATGCCCAAACCACCTCACCAAAAGTCTTTCAGACATCATTCCATGGAATAAAAATATTTTTCCATAAAAACACATCTTTTATATTTATTTGGTTTATATATCAATGTATAATTATTTAATAAAATAGGATTTATTATATAAATATATCAATTCAATATTTTATCATTTTTATTAATAATATTAATTTACTCAATAAAAAAGTTTATGCGAAAAATATATTATTAATTTAGAAATATTATTAGGAGTACATTGTATTTTGGTAAAACTAAGTCGTGATTGTAACAAAAGCAATCAAAGGGACTTAGTACTTCATATATTTAATGGTAAAAATAAATTTTTTTACACACGATTAATATTTAGTACCATGAAAATCAATCCATCAAATAATTTTCATATATTTGAAATAAACAATTCCTAAAAACATGGGTTGTTTCCTAAAGACTATGATAAAATTTTTAAAAGACATAAATAAAATCACGCATAATAAGAATAATATATATGTTGTGTTTGTAAATAAAAAATATGAGATAAATCATCATTGTTAATAGGAATTTTGACCCATATAATTGATTTGACATCTATTTGATGTTAAAATATATCGTGATATATATATGATCATAAGTTAGTTTTGAATATATAATATGAATCATTTTTCTATGAAATTTTGGTGGGATTTTTGTGGAGTAATTCAAAATATTCTTTCAATAAAATAAAATTTAACTAGAGGGAAAATAATGTCTTTTGTCTAGATTAAAAATACCAAACAACTGAAATAGAGATTAATTATAAACATGAGATGTGATCGTTCTGCCATTATGGGTTTTCACTACTATTTCTACTTCTGATCCTCGATGTGGTATTTTGATGATCTTAAAATATTCATCTGATATAAAAGTTATGGTTTATCCAAAATCAAATAATACATGTATAGTTCTTGAGTGGATGTAAATTATACCTTCAACCATGCCATTATCACACCTATCATCATAAACTGTCCTCAAATGTTATTTCAAATTGAAATCACCATAAGATGATATTAATGTAGATCATTTTAAATAACCTTCAGATTTTCTTATTAGATATAGTAATTTCTATAAACATTACTTTGGGAACATTTTAGTGTGACTGGTGCATTATTTAGAGGTTTCTATAAATTTTTATCATTATCTATATTCATCACATCACTTCTGTAATCAATTAATTGTTGTCCTTCTTTTCCAAATGTTAATTCTTTACCTATAACCTTTATAATATTCCATCATTTTTTATTTATACACATTGATCATGATGAGATTATTCATTGTATTTTCTTCATGTTTTGTGTGATTACATTGAATTCCATTAGAGTTTTCTTTCTTCAACTATGTTATTTTTGGGTCACTCTAATCTTCTTTACAACATTGTCAGGAAAAAAATTTATTCATAGATACAGAATTCCATTATGGAAAATTACCTTTTGGGGTCTTTCTCTTAATCCAATATTTCATATATCTACCATACTTTTAGGTTTGATGATAATTCTATAATTATACATCACATTAGTTGAGAAATTATCATTATAGGTATTAAAGGATATACATACATGTTGTCAAATAAAAGTATTTCCTTCATCATTTTGATACTAATAATATAAGAAAGGTACATAGTGAAAAATATATTTCTAATTTTTTTATTCGATAGTCTGAATGAAATATTTTCTATTTTTATTCTTCATTAGTTTCTAAAATTGATCTTTTTTTGCATCTAAATGCTATCAAATCAAAATGAATTTTTTACTCTCTAGTCACTAGAAGAAATAAAATCTATTCTCAATGTTACATATCACTTTTTTAAACACTATTTGATTAGTGGGTCCATAGAAAAGGTGGAAATTACATATTGAAGGACTCAACAAACTATTGTTAAAATCTTTTCCCATTTTTGATGTTTATCATGATTCATAGACTGAGAATTATATTGCATAATTGTATTGAGATTTCTCATTCCATGAACCATAATGTTTGGTTTATCATGTTGATAATAATTTCTTTTTCATCAAACCTAGCTTTAATATGTATCTGTTAGGTTCTAGAAATTTGTATAATGAGAAATCATATTTTAGGCACTAATATTCATAATGTTAAAGAACATAATAATGAAAATTAATTAATAGGATGTCTAAATAATGACATAATACATATAATATATAATACCAAAGGATAAATATAAGACATTATTGGTTGTTATCTATTAAAAACCTTCCTTGTTTTCCTATATTTTTTATGAATTTCCAAATCATATCACTAGGTTTGGTCATTCCAACTGTGTAGCAAGGATAGTTTTCGTGGATATGGTCAGGATCATGTCTTCCACAATAAACCCTTTACAAAGTTATTTATTTTAGAAACAAAATTTCAAAATCCCCATCTACTTGTTGTATGGATATAGTGTAGTTTTTTAGAAAATCAACACACATTTATTAAACATGTCATATTTTGATCTTTGATATTTTGGATTATCATAATGGTTCCACTAATATGTTCTCATTCACGCTTCAAATGATTGGATAATCCTTTCCCCAATAAAAAGATTAAATACCACCACATTTCATTCATAAAAATAACAATTATTATTATATCAATACTAATTACATAAAAAATAATAAATGAACATATATAATTCATTTATTCCTAAAATTAGTGAAAAAAATTTAATTAAGGGTATGTTTAGTAACACATTAAGGGTAAAAACTGAGATATCAGCATGACAAGTGAACATATTTATGGGAACATGTGAATAAATTTTAAAAACCATAACCTGCATGTAATGTCCATGAAATTTTATCTCAAATTATCTTTTTAAGGGAATAATTATTTCGAGAATAGAATCTCTGATGACACTTGATTATGAGGCCTGATGATCACATAATAAAATTATGACAATTATTTTACCACTAAAATAAATGTGTGTGGATGTTTTTGTAGCATAAAAAATATTGCTCAGATAAAAAATTTGAGTGCAAAATTGAATGAATACTGGTGGTAATAACCTAGAAGTTCCCAATCATCAACCAACACAGGATGACCAGAAAAGTTAATTTTTGAACTTTTATGAAAAATTACATAAAAAATTATTCTATTTTTTTCCAAACCAATGGGTGTTGTAATGACATCAACGTAGTGTTTCGAATAAACAAAAATGAGTCGCATCAAATAAATCTCATTAATGACTTATATATATTCCGTGTAACTACACATTAAATGATGTGTAACAAATAGGTTGTTTAATAAATGAAATAGTGTAACAACGCGACAAAGCAACATAATAGAATCTCTGTGAAGATTTTTATTTTAATGGGTTATCATGTTAGAGATATCAAGATCAATGGGTGAAATTTCTCTGAAAAACCTTCAGCGAGAATTATATCCTACGACAAAGGAAGAACACCAGTGAATCGCCAGTGAAATTAATGCACATTGATGAACAAGATTAGAGTACGTCTAATTCCAACAGAACCCGAATCCCCATGTACATATCAATTCAATTAAAAACACCAATTATTATGGGGTTTGATTATTTTTAGGATTCCTTGTTCATTATTCTAAAATAATGAATGCATATCTACCCATGAAAAAGTTCTTCTGCTAATTTCTCATTCTAGTGGGTGGTTATATTTAATGGTTTATTTTGATAGTATTATTAATCATATGTTTGATAGAAAATCAATCCCAAAACTCCACCTATTTAAAATCAAATTCCGATGGTGTGGGACAAACCGAACAAGGATCCAGTCCCTCTACCTAGATTTTTATTTGCAGAAAACACATAATATGATTGAAAAGTACATTCGGTCCATTATTAGAATGTGTGGTGACCCATAGTGCCCAAAGGCACAAACTATGTGAAGAACATACCACCAGAGAAGACATGGTTGACCGTAGAGTAACACATCAGCACACCAGGGAGGGCGGAAACACTGGGGGTGCCTCCTGGCATTTCCCTAGAGGTAGTAACCATGGCCGGTTAGGGCCATAGAGAAATGATAGAGCCACCAACTCTTGGGCCATAAACTAGTGGTAGGGATGAGACCCCTCATCCATGTCATTGGAACGGCCCACAACTATGGGTTGTAGTGTCTCATGGTATGTGGTCCCAGACCATGTTCGGATAACCCATGTGGGCGAGTTTGACTGGTTGCGTGATGGTGCTCCTCAGATGTGTTATGCGTCCGAGTTGATGAAGAAAACTTTTCGGCATATGGTAGACCTAACATTGCAGAGGCGGCCCCATTAGTATGGGTTGGACCCAAGGCCCAACCGGATAGACACATATCCCAATGGGATGGGGCTAGGAAGGTCCTAATATGGGTCGAGTCGGAAGACCAGGCTCTGGTCAGTGGACCATAGGCCGGGTCAATCAGGTCGGTCTCATCAGGTCTTACCATACCTGGACCCAACTGACACCTTTTTTCAAAACACCTATTACATTCAAATGGGGCATCTGATTGATGATCCATTTATGATGTTGGATTTCTTGCGACATGGAGGTATATATGAAAGAATATTAAGAAGATTTAATGGATTTTTATATATAATGAATGTCAAGAGGGGAGGTTATTATAGAATCTAGCACCCAACATGTGAAGATCTTATGGTCGGTTGAGACCTGAGAACTGATGACAACAGGCCCTATGAAGAGAAGCAATGATAAACATGTGGGAAGTGTCTCTCTAGGACCTAGAAGGCCCGTGATGGGGAGTGGCTCTATGTGACCTAGAATTCCCATGGTAATCGATGGCGAGGAGTACCTCAGTAAGATGACCATGGTGGGATGCAGTTATGTCTGACCATGTATGGTCTCAATGAGGAGAAGCTTTGTGTGACCCATTATACACATGTTAGTAATCATGGATGAGTACCATAGCAGTCCATGGTAATAGAGAAGAGGCTCTATTTGAACTTCTATGCCCACAGTGGGGAGAGGCTCTGTGTAATCCAACATAACCACGATATTCATTGGGTAGGAGAACTCCAACATCCCATGGTGATTAGTGATATGACTAATATTCTTACTCTCCATACTCTAGATTATAATTTTTGTGAGCTTTCTTTTTTTGTGATCATTCTTCATGATCATGCATCACGGATTTCTTACAGATTTCATTGTGATGAATCCTTATTATTTTGGGGTCCATACTAATTATTCTATTACATACCCTTTACAAGTTTCACCTGCACTTTTTGTCTCTTTATAGATGATCAACGACTTGTTTGAGGACTTTGTGTCCCATGAAAAGGTGATGCCTAGTGAGATTAGGTAGGTTGGGAATTCACATACGACATCTGATAGCTACTCTATATGTACCCATCAGGAAGTTGTTTTCAGTGGTCTAATTCAAATCAATCTTGTTCTTTCTGTTTTGAATGTTTTATTTTTTTGGGATTGTATTCTACCCCATTTACATTCTGTTTTACATTTACACTAAGTGGTTTTTTAGTAGCATGCATGTTCAATTTTTTAATTTTCTTCGGGCGTGGTTGTATATGCTTATGTATATGTACTCAAGAATATGCCTCTGACTTAAGGGATGACGCCTTTAGCACTAGTCTCCAACCCATATCCCTCTAGATGGGGTCTTATGGTAGTAATGGAATGGGAAAAGGGGGACATGTCATGATAAAGTGTTGTAAATGGTGGTCAGTTCTATCTCAACAAATGGGGGTGTTATTTTGTTTTGGGATATAGTGAAATATGTTGGGAGTTCGACATTCAGATATGGTGTGTCTAGTGTTGGTATGGAATACTACACATCCAAACATCAAGACAATGAATTATATAATTATGCTCTTTACAAGAAAACACTAGTTCTATGCACCATATACTAATTGAGTGTTTCCACATGTTCTTCTTGAATTAGAGTCATCTCACAAGGTATAATCTTATGATCATGGTACATCTTGATCTCTATCAGGATGCCTCAATGTATACTGTGACCCAAGATTCCAACAAGTAGT
Organism: Viscum album; assembly: GCA_963277665.1. Lineage (NCBI taxonomy): Eukaryota > Viridiplantae > Streptophyta > Magnoliopsida > Santalales > Viscaceae > Viscum > Viscum album. Next base: position 140,870,896 of record OY728133.1, on the reverse strand, counting down.
TCTGAGGACAGCCCACCTAAATATGAGGTGTTAGTTTAGGGTCCAGTTCATTAGATGGCCCCACTGGGTGGGGTAGTAGTGTTACCACCACCTGCTGATCAGTAGTTACTATTGGCATTACCGGTGGAGGATGTACATAGGCTCATTACATTTATCGAGTTATAGATACAAAGACCTCTCAGGTTCAAGGGAGAGATGGATCCTCAGGACTCTAAGGACTGAATCAAGGTGATGATGTGGGTATTTCTCCTAGCGAGGATTCCAATTGATCAGATGAAGTTCTTAGTTATGAGACGTCTTCCTGGATCGATCGGCAGATGGTGGAGCTTGACAATCCAAACTCATGATGAGGTGACCATATCCCATGCAAACATTGAAAATCCTTTTCAGGAGGAGTTCTTCCCCATGTCTGTGCACTCAGTGCACATACATGATCAATGAAACCTACTGTATGTTATCATGATAGTAGCAGTGTACTCAGTTAGGTTCACCAAGTATTCTCACTACTCTACAGACATGAGGCGAGACCCATTATTCATGGTTATTTCCATTCGTAATGTATTGAACCGAGAGATAAGGGAATCTATGGTGTATCTCAACATCCCTACCCTAGTTGGGGTGCTAGAGTAGGCCCTACATAACGAGAGATTCCAGGAAGAGCATGTGTTGATGGATGAATCAACCAGTAAACATCAAGTGGTAGAGTCTTCATTGGTGAGCAACATGCAGCAGACATGGGGACCAATGAGGGTCATATAGTTAAGGGGATTACCTCAATACTCAATGATTATAGTGTAAGGCTCCCAATTTAGAGTGAGTCTGGTGGGAGCTATGATTTTGATAATCAATGGAAATTAGGGCACATTGCTACCAAATTATCATCGTGGCACACAAGGTATTGGCATATCGTCGACGAACCACCAAGGTATAGGTAATGGTTTTAGTTAGTAGGTCTATATGGTGAAAGACGAGGTATATTCATAGGCCATGTAACATGTGAGGGGATATAGTTCAAGGTAATATTTACAAAACCCCCATTTAGTCCACCCCAACCGCATAGAGGATGTGGACATGGGAAATCACAGCTTCATGCAGAAAATGCTTAGGACCACATTGCTATGTAGATGTTAGAGGTACGATTGGTGTCTTATCCACCATAGTTATATTTATTATAGGAAAATGGGACATTCAATATTTACATTCCATGGATTTCAATTGGCTCTCTGTGATTCTGGTGGAGACGTTTCATCAATCTTTATGATTAGAAACACCTATTTGGGGGGATTCGATGATTACACATGGGTCCCGACAGTGTGATATTACTCTAAGAGATATGAGCTTCGGCCGTGGATATCCTAGTAGTAATGTTGAGGCCATATGACATCATCTTGATTATGGATTGGTTATCTTTATTTCTGTCACTAATCTACTATTTTAGCCACACAATGTAGTGTGTCCATGGAGATGGGAGCAGGTTTTCTGTTGTCAGAAAAAATTAAAAAGGACCAGCATATAACAAACTTAATCAGAGGATGGTGCAACATATCATGCAATATATGGCATGCTACACCCTCGGTGCGGTGGATGAGGGTAGTACTCACATTCTGGTAGTGGTGGACGTGTACGGGGATGTTTTCCCAAAGGATGTTCTAGGACTACCTCATCTCATAGAGGTAGACTTATAAATTGATCATTGCCCTGGTACGTCACTGATATCCACAAAAGAATATCAGATTTCTCTTATAGTGCTTTGTGAGTTGTGGGTACAACTAGAGCTTGCAGAAGAAGGGATTCATGAGGTCATGTATTTCACCATGGGTAGCCCCGATATTGTTTTCCATGATGGACGACTGGATTTTGAGGTTGTGTGTGGAAATTCAATTTCCTGAACCCTATGAATTTGAAGAACATGTATCTAATATTGTAGATTAATAAACACATTTATTATATGAAGGTAATTAGGAGGTTCTAAATGATAGACTTCATATTAGGCTATTATCAACTTCAAGTACATGATAAGGATTTACCGAAGACAACCTTTAGATTATTGTATGGCCACTATGATTCCACGGTGATTCCTTTTGGAATGATTAATTCCTCAGTAGTGTTCATGGGACTTGTGAATAGGATCATCCAACTTCACAAATATTGTTTCATCGTAATCTTCATTGGTGACCTCTTTGTGTACCCAACATCGAAGGAGTGTCACACTATGCACCTATAGATAGTCCTGTATACACATCGAGAGATCTAGCATTATAGTAAGCTCTCAATATTGTAGATCAGGATTTGAGATGACCACATTCTATGTCACTTAATCATGAAGGCTAAATATGTGGTGGATCCAAACAAGATAGAGGCGGTGCTGGCTTGGGATCTATCAAGGAGCATGAAAGAGGTGTGGTGTTTCTGGGTGTTGGTTGGATACTACCTAAGGATCATGCCTAAAATTTTTATTGTAGAATCACCTTTATCATCACGTGAATGGAATAGAAGACCCTTCTTGTGGATAGAGAATTGGTATCATAGTTTTCATTAGTTGAGGTAGAGACTAATTAGTACCCTTATCATGATACTACCAGAAGAGGTTTTTGGGTATTTTGTTTTCTGCAACACCACAAGGAATGGACTGGGTTTGGTCATAATGGGGGAGACAATGGTGATCACCTAACTAATGGTAGTTGAGGCATCATGAACAGAACTATGTGACAGAGGAACTAGATGTTGCAGAAGTGGTATTTTCTTTGATTATGTGGAGTTACTGTAGGATGGGTAATCAATTTTCTATATTCAACCACCACATGAGTCTCAGATATAACTTTTCATATATGGACTTGAAAATGAGACTACTATGTTGGATAGAGTTCCTCCTTGACAATGACTATGAAATTGTCTACAATATTGGGATGGGGGACATGGTGGCATATGCGCTCAGTTGCTATTTTGTTATATAGAATCTGTGTGAGATGAAATGGAAGTTATTCGTGATGTAGATAACCTTCATGGATGATGATGGAGCAACATACCTTCAATCTATGACTATCACTCATCAACTTAAAAAACTTGTTATGGAGGCACACAATGTGGATGTTGAAAGTGAGGCCGAATGATATCAGTTATCCTCAGGATAGGATGCTGATGGCTTTTTGTTAGGTGGGTAGTATGTAATCCTTTTTAGAGGAAACAACATAGTATAAGTGGTGTAGTGGGTGGAGGTGTAGAGGGAGTTTCATAAATCACCTTTGGTGGTATATCCTGGTGTAGAGATGATGCAACCGGACCTCTAACATCAGTATTGGTGAACAACGATAAAGAAAAAAATGAAAGTGTTTTTTTATAATTCCACACTTGTCCCCAAAAGAAGGCTGAGAAATATGTTCCAACGGGCTTAATTGATCAAATTTAGGTAAAAGTGTGTAAATTAGATGGTATTTTGATGGAATTTGTGATAGAGTTACAATGCATTGTCTAGGGGCCATGATTATATTTGGGTGATCGTTGATTGACCCACCAATTCATCTCACATCCTAAACATCCAGGAGAAGGGATATGTAGAGGGACTGGGACACCACTATGTCAAGGAGATATTGAAGCTCCACAAGGTTCCTTTTATGATCATACTATATCGTGATGCATGATTTACATCTCAGTTTTTTAAGGGATTTTAGGAGGTGTTTGGGACTGAGCTGCGCTTGAGCACATCCATTCACTCACAGATGGATGGTCTGATGGAGCAGACTATATAGAACATAGAGTACATTTTTAGTACTTGTTTTCTGGTTATTTTTATAGTTGGGAGGACAACTTTCCACAGGTTTTGTTTTCATACAACAATTGTTTTCACCCCACCATTGGCAGAGAACAATATGAGGAATTGTATGGGTGTCCTTGAGGATCACCTCTATTTTGGACATACCCTTGGAAGTCAAAAGTCATGGGTCCAGAGTTGGTACATGCTACTAAATAGTTGGTGAAGATCATCCAGGTGCATATGAACACTTCACATAATAGACATATATCATATTCATATAGGATAAAATGTCTCTTAGAGTTATAGGAAGGAGTCTATGTTTTCATTGAAGTCCAACCTTAATATGGATTGTTGATATTTGGCTAGGGTATAACGTTATATCCCAGGTTAATCAGACATTTCATGATTGTTAGCATATTTTGTGAGGTGGAACCCCACCTATCTCCCCCCCAGATGCACTAAATGGATGTTTTTTTCCATGAGTTGAAGCTGTGGAGGTACGTTCATGATCCATCACACATCATCGACTGGGGAGAGATGGAAATTAACACTAGAGTGAATTTGGTAAAGTTCACAGTGAGGATAGGGGACCGATAGGAGAAATTATTTCATGGATGGTCAATTCCTCTAGTGCATATTTTGTGGCAGCATGATAATCTCCAAGAGTGCACATCGGAGCATGAGATTCTGATTAATTCCCATTACACCCATTTCTTCATTTAATTTTGGTTTGGATGGACATAATTCTATAAAGGTGGTGATAATGTGTGGTCTTGGATATTCCATGTATTTTTTTTTCTTTAAAATGATGAATTATTTAGAGACTAGATGCTCTTCCGGCACCTGATTCCATGTCTCGGTGAGCACAGAATTGGATTTTGATCTTTTTTTTAGTTTATTTAAACAAACATAAAAGTGTGATATTATAACCATTAAACTAATTCTCAGATCACACGCACATGAGTGACATATAGAACATAGAATGGTGGGATTCAACTATAATGTACCTAACATCCACAAGAATTGGTCGATCAAAAAAGATAATTTTTGGACATTTCAGGACAAAATAATATAATTTAAAAAGTTACTCCATTTGTTTTCCCCAACCATTGGGCAGTGGAATTGTGGCACTGCAATGCGCCGACAAAGCGATGGTGAGTCACATTAAATGAAGATCATTAATGACACAGAAATGTGTAGAATAATGCTACAATAAATGAAATGTAATAGATAATTGGTTTCATAAATGAATCTATATACTAGAAACAATGTGACATGATTTATTTTTATTGGTAAATGAATTTGAAAAATTGGGATCAAAGGGTGTAATTTACCTAACAAACCTATGGTGGGAATTGTCCCTTACAAAAAATGATGAATTTCGTTAAATCTATAGTGACATTGATTCACCTCAATGAACACGAGTAGAGATCGTCAAATGAAAATAGGACTTGAATCCCCATGTAGGATGACTTAAATGACAAACTCCAAGGAGTTAGGGGTTTGTTTTTGTATAATGTTTCTTCATTTATTATTCAAAAATGATGAACATGGATCAACATATGAATAGGATGATCCTTGTATCACTCATTCCTGAAAGTGAGTACTTTTCTCGGGGTTCTATTCCATGATTGTTAATCATTTGTTTAATAGATATTCAATACAAAACTTCCCCCTATTTAAACTACATTTTGGAGGGTGCAGGCCAACCTGAACAATGCACGATCCACTCGACAGTGTGGATTAATTGTGGATAAACATCTAAGGGATGTTAATGAAGATTCAAGGAATTACCAAGAATTGTGGAAACCACCGGATGCTAGAGGCATAGACAGTGTGATGAACAAACAACCAATGAAGACATCATGGTCCACAGTATAACACAACGGCGTACAAGAACCTATGTTTGTGGTAAGTGTCCCACATCGAGGCTATGGGTGGGTGGTTTCCTACCATTACGGTGTACTAGAAGTGGAACTAGAATCTTTATTGAGCTATGGTGAAGATTCAGTAGCCTCTAGAGCTTGAGCTAGTGGTTTACGGCAGGGACGGGACAACTCACCTGGATCGGTGGACAGAGACACAGTCGTGTGCCATAGATCCTTGTCAAACGTAGTCCCATGACCGTGTGTATAAAAAATGGGTGGCCAGGTGTGACTAGCTTTGTGACCACACACCACTACTTCACTAAAAATTCATATTTTTATAGGAAACTTGTCTTCCTATTTTAGATAGGGTAGTGCACACCTCTCCAATGGTTTGCACCTAGTTTGGGCTAGATCTTGGTCGTTTTAGTGGACATGGGTAAAAATGGTGGACCCCGGGCCAGGTTGGTTGGGTCCGTCCAACTTGTTCTGCCCCGACCGAAACCCAACAAGCCCCTTTTCATAAGAAGGACTATGTCTTTCAAACCGAGTGTCCGATTGACGAGTTGTTTGCGGTGATGGAACCCTCTCGATTAGGGAGATGTTTTGGAATAATATAAGGTGGTTTTAATTATTTTTAAAATATGAAGAATAGTATGAGGAGAGATTATCCTTGAAACAAGTTCTCTACCTACGAATATCCTACAACTGATGGAGTCTTGAAGACTACTAGAAAGTGACCATGTGTGTATTAGCTACGATAACCCAGTGGGAGGCGACTCTCTCTGACCCGGCAGGCCCACATTGGAGAGAGGCTCTATGTAACCATTCAGACCCACAATACTCGATGGGGATGAGTACCTCATTATGATGGCCACTGTGGGATGTGTCTCTTTGCGACTCATCATGGGAACGGTGGGGAGCAGCTATGTGTGACCCAGAAAACCCATGGTACTAATCTGGATGAGTACCATAGTAGTCCAAGGATAAGGGGGAGCTGCTCTATGTGACACAATAGGGCCACAGTTGGGTTTGGGTCTGTGTGACCTAGCATAGCCAGGGTAATCATTGGAGTGGAATACTTTAAAAGCCAATGGTGTTCAGTGATATGACTAATCGTCATACATTCCTTATAATAGATTACACCTATTCAGATTCGTCATACTCCATGATCATTCTATGTGATCGTACTTCATGGTTTTCCTATGGATTTTTTTGTGGTATATCCTTATTGGTTTGGGGTCCCTATATAGTATTCTTTTACTCACGCATTGACGAGGATATCCCACACATGTTGTGTCCGGTGTAGACGACTGATGAAATGGTGGATGACTTTATGGCACAGGACTAGGCGGTGCCTCGTGAGATCAGGTAGGCTTGATATGCTTCTATAGCTCCAAGCAGCTACTCTATAGATACCCATAAAATGGGGGTTTAAGTGGATGTCATTGAATCTATCATGTACTTTATCTTGTTTTAGTTTTCATTTGTTGGGTTCGATTACTATCCTTTTTAATTTCATTTATACCATTGCACATAGTGGATGTTTAGTTGTGTGAATGTACTCATTTCTTGTTTTCCTGGGATGTGGTTGTATGTGAATTGTATAGGTACTCAATATAAATTCCTCCAACATGAATTTTTACACATTGTGTAATAGTCACCATATCATTTCCATAGAGATGTGATCTTGGGGGAGTGACAACATTGTCCATGAGGGATGGGTCGTGAAACTGCATATCATAGATAATAAAACAATTTCATGGAATAATTCATGGTAATTTCTAAATAATAAATCATTATTTAATCATAGATATTGATCCATAAGAACATAAAATTTCTAATTGATGTATATTTTTAGCGTACTCATATTCAAAATAAATAATTTACTTAATAGTAAATGGTTATTTCAAAAATTATCTTCGCGTAATGGGTTCACTCACAATATTGTCATCATTACCAATGTTATGTCCATTAAAGATAATAGTGGAAATAGTCCCAACTTAACTGGGTTAACACCCTAATACATTTAAATATATCTCTTTATTTATCAATAATTACCCAATGAAATAGAGAGAGATATCTTCTTGACCTATCACATAATAAAAATAATTAATATTTCTTCCACAAGACCATAAATAAATATCCACATCTAAACTGATGAATATAAATTGGTTTTATAAATATTTCATCATATAATAACACATGGAAGATAAAAAGTAGTAATAAATATTACACCATTATATAATAGAATTACTTATGTAAAAATGGAATGCACTTCGAAAAAATATTAATATCATAAAAATAAGAACTATGAATAAATCATAATTACAAAACTAATGGATTTTATACCTATAAAATATTAAGTGACATGAAATGATTCTATCGTATATAGAAATTTAATTTCAAATATCACTTGTAAAAATTATTGAGGAAAACAACATATTCACATTGAGATCATTATTTTAAAACCTATAATTTCAAGAAACATTTTTGATATCCTATTCATCAAATTTATCCTAAAAGTATGTAAATAATTTTTAAAACATTTTGTGTTCATGATGGTGTAAAATATCATTCATTTCATATATGTTAAAAAAATATTCCTTTCACATTTTAGATACAAAGTAAAAATTAAATTTTTTACAAATGGAAACGAATTTTCCAAAAAAAATATATGGTAAAAATCGTTACATGTGTGAATTTGTTTTGAAAAAATTATTATATAATAAAAAATAATTCAATAGAAAATTTTTGTAAATGATTTCTTGGGAATAAATGGAGTTTTCTTAGAGAAAATAATAATGTATATTTTTCTTAAAAAATAATATAAAATCATGAGGACCTAAATAAGGGAAAATGTATGGGAGACTTGTATATACAAGAAATTACTAGAGGAGATTAATTATCTTTAGTTATATAAGATAGACATAATATAATATCATTATTGGAAGCATAATCTTAAACAATTCGTATAAACAATGGGATTGCAATTTAAAACCTTTACTAATTTGGTATCATTTGAATCATAGTCCACATTAAAGATGAAAAATTATATAGAAATTTTAATCCCATAGTGAAAGAATAATAATAATTATATAAATTAATGGGTAGAACATACCCCACAAAAAATAAACAAGTTGTGTATAATGAATGTGCCCAAAATAAATTAATGTTTGTTATAAAAACCAAAACATTTTTGAATCTTTTGGATCGTATGATCCAAAAAAAATTAAAAAATAAATAAACTATAAATATTAGGATAATAATGATAATAATGATATAAAATTACAATATAAATTTTTATACCCCACACATAAAAAAAATTAGTGTCCAAGACATATGTCTCCCAGAAATAAAAGTTTTTTTTATAAATCCGTTAACTTATGTCTCGAATTCCATCATATATGTTCTATATTATAGACTAATAGATATTTACGAATATATAATTTATTATAGAACCATAGTAATATTTATTATACAATATATACATTACCTATAACCTTTTATTAGATATTTATTAAAAATTCTATGTTATAATTATGTTCTGGGTAATAACTGCATTATTTATCAGGTATTCTGTGATATTGAATTTTGGTTTGTGTAAATTTTTTCATAGCTATGAGGTTTCCATAACATTGACAATAAAATGAATATAGTATATTTTCATTACCTAGTTCATTATATTAACCCATTATTGTTTGATATATAAACTGAATTACACCATTCTTGGAGATGGTATGTCGTAAGTACACATGAATTTTGATTATATTATCTTAATGGATGAGAGGGATGGAAGAAAAATAATTTATATAATTTCCAGATTCATTATGTTTTTATATATATCAAATTAATTATTAAATATTATCCTTATTATCTTCTATTAAAATAATAAGTAAAAAACAAATTGCATCACTTCGTGATGCGGTTGATCATTGTACAGACGAGTGATGTTATAGTATTTTCATTGAATGGATCTTATAAAGATTTATGTGATATCATAATTTGATAAGTATAATTATTTTCCAAATAAAATATACATATTTTAACACAGAAATTATATCTAGCATTGATACATATTGATGGAGAACAAGTTACATCGACTCTTGAGGTGGAACTCCACCATACAAATGATCGAGGGTTTGGTTTCCAATTTGATGGAATAAGAGATAACTATAGGTTGTTAAATGAAAATAACAACATTTAAAATTATATTATATATTAGTGTTAACATATCATAATAAATCAATAATTTTTAAGATGTTGTTTTGTGAAAAGAAAGTAAAACACGCGTTTAATAATTTTACATCTTCTTCAGAGAACCTCAATAGGTTTATACATAATGACTTCATAAGAGGGTTTCATGATATATTAATGGACTTTGGGATGTAGGAATGTAATGAAATAATATATTTGAAATGTTTTTGTTTGAAAAAAATTATTTTGGATGTTTGAAGGTTGTTAGAATATGGATTCCACATTATAAGTGGAGAAGAGGATATACTTGGAGTTTTTAATGGAAAGAAGTGTACACATAATTTAAACATTCAAAACGGCTATAATTTAGTACATTCATGAACATTATATTATATAAGATATAAATAAAGACAAAAATATGAAATTTTCATGTTCAGTGGTCATTTTATCACATAAAATTTTAGTTTAATAACATGGTAAACAAAATTTATCCTTAACAATAATATACAATTTTAATTTTTTTAAAATTCATTTTATGAATAATAAAGTTCAACATATAATATAATATTAATTATTTTTATTAGATATATCAAATTTAATTTCACAAGGTACATTAAGATATATGTACTAATTTACGACAATATTAAATGTATTAAAGCATGGAAAATTAAGTCATCCAAAGAGAAAATTATAATATATATAGAATGTCTAAATATAAAAATTTAACATATAAATTATTCCATGGAATTAAATTGAGTTAATAATAATATAATTTAACTAATTATACTTTTAAAATATTTTCATACATGTTTTAACTTTTATATCTCCATGAATAAAAAGGTATGGTTTTATGAAAAACGAATTTATTTTACAATATTCACAGAAAATATAAACATTTCTTAAAATCATAAAAAAACACAATAAGAAAAATTTGAAATGTTCATTCCAAAAATAAAAAATAAAAAAAAAATTATTTAAAATGGTTTCAAAATAATATATTCCTATCATTAAAGAATGAATAAATACTATTATTAAGAAATTGGTATTATTGAAACATATTATGACATTAAAAAATTAATTACAATTATTATAATATTTCTTATATAAATAAATCCATCACAAATTGCTCTAATGAAATTTTATTATTATTCATAATGTATTTTATAATGACTAGGAGATAATTGAAAAGTATATAAAAAATTTAATATAATATCATTGTTTGTCAAAACTCAGTGTTTTGAATAATAGAAGATATGTAAGAAATTAAATTTCATTGACAAAATAATATTATAAAATCAAATAGTGTTACAACAGTCATAAATAAAATTTATGGACATTATTAATTTTTATGTATGACATTTTATAATAATAATTCCATTTTATCTACATTGATTTAATGAATAGAGTTATTTGAAATTTCAATGATCACTTATTACTTTTAATTATATATGATCATCCTATTTAATAGAATATTAAGGACGAGCCTGATGATCATTTTATAATTTTAAAGATGAACCAAAGGAAGGAGAAACATTATGAATATGTTGACAACTATGAAATTTGGAAATAGAATGATTCATTCGTGGGATATATTATCTCAAATGAGTGTGTATCGGTAGATCATTCAAAGACCAAACCTATGAAATTTTATCCAAGACCGACCATTATAACTGAGATATAATGTAGTCTAAGATATGATGGATTTTATCTTGTTTTATGGTATAATTTTTTAGGAATTTATAATATATTTGCAATGGTAACTCTAAATGGAGCTATATTCCATTAGAATGATGAATGTGAATGGAATTTTTTGGAATAAAGGGAAGGATAGCGGGTGCATATGTTATTACATAACCATGAATTATATAATGGTTTTAAATCTGGAATGAATCACAAAAACATGTAATTTGGATGAATCAATATGAATAATTATTTTTTTATAGATTACTCATATTTCCAAATGAATGTTCAAGATAAATATTAGCTAACTCATTATTTTTAGTTATTAGTGGTAAATTTTTAATAATAGCTATAGAGGAATTATCTTTATTGAGAATGGAGTAATATATATTCTAATAATAAATGTTTGATGAAAATTTTAACAGATATAGAGTTCAATATGCACATAATAATATGGCTACAAGAGATTAATAATTATTACTTTTCAATACATTAACACTTTGTAAAACATTACCATTGTGGTAGATAATGAGAGTCAAAAGGATCACGAAATATTATTCATTTTGATGATAAAAAAGGATCCAAAAATTCTATATTTCAAAACAAGGTTAATGAAATCATTAATATGTGAGTGAAATATTATCATTATCAAATGTGTATTCTTTTATTTTTTCAAATGAAGATTAATGATTCCTAAAAATAATAAAAATATCTATTGAACAATTTGAGAAATTTTCCAATGTTAACATTGATTATGATCGAAATATAATGTTTAAGAATTGTATATCTATTTTTCCCGTATCATATTTTACAGAGTTAATGGTTGGGGATTATTATTATTCAATATCTTTTCATCCTATAATTTTTATGTTGTATAAATATATAAAATTTTATTTAATGTGGGCCATTATGTGATATATATTGATGAGTATGAATCTTTATAAATATTTTTTTATCATTTTAAGGTTGAGAGATAAATGTATAATATAATGCAATAACTATTACCCATAAAAGAATGGAAATTTAAAAATGTCACCATAGACATTGTTCAAAAACTCTACAAACATCTATGGTCTATAATTCAATTGGTATAGTAATCAATTAGTGTATGAATTAATAAAACGTCTTTACCATCGGTTAAGACTTATCCCTAGATATGATATAATTAATATATATTTATAAATTGGATTCATAACATGTTGTTCCAAATTATTTTGTATCAGATTGGTAACATAGGATTACTTTTTTATTTTAATGGATTATTCATTAGGATTTGGTTACAATGTTGATTTTTATCATTCTAATACACATTTCATGTACTCCCATTCAAATTTTTTTATCATCCTTATTTGGGATCATTGGAATGAATTTCATTGATATAGAGCCTCTCCTACATAAAATAACCTAATTTTAATGGATCTATTTTTTTTAATAAATGGATCATAGATATAAAACTATTAATTTATTTTTTGGGTTATCCCCGTGTTTGGAGAACAATTGGCGTGATTTAGTGTTTTCATATTAAAATATGGGCTTCTAGTAATCTGTTTCATGATTCCATGCCATGTATTTGATTTACACATGGTGTATCAATTTTAGGTTTATTTAATTAGTATTTTTTAGGTGGTAATGGTATATATTCCATGCATTTGATATTAAGGTCATACCATGGTAAAATCATGTTATTATAAAAAGGCAATGTGGTTTTTTTGGTTTGTTGGGTTTCAAGGATTACACAATATGTAATTGGAATAAAAACAATTAAATTTCATGGGTTTAAATTTTAGGGCATCAATCAAGGGTTATTCATTTATTTTGACAATGAAACCTCCATCTCACTACCTGGATCTCACCCCAAGGTATTGTAGAGATCTCAGTTCATTTTGGATCATTCCAATTACTATTGATTGAATTTGTTGTTGTCTTGCACCTCTCAGAATAAGGGTTTCATCTAGTTTTTCATTATTGTGGTTTAAAATACACTAATTTATACATTTGTGGTTCATATTCATAGTATATATATGTTTTTTTATCGATATATATTAGTATATTCTCATAGATTCCCATTCGAAAGTTGATCCATGGTTTTTATTTCTCTATAGTCAAATGAAGATAGGGTTCCTATTTTCAGTGGTTGGTGTATTTATACAAATGGTTAATCAAATGAATAAATTATTATTAGTATTATTAATATTGTAAATATTCATTATATAATTCAATGAATTGATTTTATTTTTTTCATGGAATTTATTAAAAAAATATAAGGGTATTTTTTAATAATAGGTTTCATTCACATTATGTGGGTGCATAAAAGTATTAATGATGTTTTTGATTTGGAAATGTGTTTTGAAACCACGAAGTATAAAGATATTGATTTAAAAATGAGATATAAATTCTGAGTATGGTTTTGAAATTTATTTTGAAAATCATGAAAAAATAGGAACCTTAGATACATTTTAAAATCAGAATGGGTAGGCTAAGAGTAAAGACCCGTCATTTATTTATATGAGAATTACATTATTTTTATGATAAACAACATAATATAGATAAAAAAATTTATTAAAACGATTAATACCTTTGATAAATTATTATCATGTATAATTTGAATATAAATAAACAAAAACAAAATTTTAAAGCCTTTATATTTTCATGAAAATATCATAATCTTTATATACAGGTAATCCTCTAATGATATACATCCTAGAAATGTATGAAAAATTATCCAAATAATGGGATGAATAGAGAATACAAATCAATATTACATTTTTCATGATAATAATAATCATCATAAACTAATTATATGATAATCATAATAATTATGATCCATCTAGTTTTAAATATGAAAACAATTTTCAATAGCATATGCTATATACAACACCAAACATTGAAAAGTCATGAATTATTGAATATGAAATTTTTAAACATTACATAATTTTTTTATACGATAAGGATTAACCACATTATTGTATATATTTATATCCTAAATATATTGATAAATTCTATGAAAATAATTAATCTATAATTCAAAATGACTTATCTTTGGTTAAAATATGTCTTTCAAAAAAATAATTATTATTTATTTTATATATAATACAATTATATTCTATAACATTTAGAAAATATTTATTGGTAAAAAAGTCCATTTTTTATAACATAATTTAAAAATTAACTTATAGTGAAAATGACGGATATCACAAAAATATAGATTTTTCAGTGAATTGTGGAAAAATATTATTAATGTAAAATAACAATGTCTTTTTAATATTAAATAATTTAGAATACTAAAGATTATTTTAATTTGATTTCAATGTAACATAAGTATGATTTATTAATATATATTTTTATTAATTATTCATAAATATTATTTATACTTAATTATTGTATATATCTATCTATAATAATTAAAAACACATTTATAGGAAAAACATTTAAATATCATAATGTTTCTTGAATAAAATTAATTAAAGAAACATATAATGGGGGAATAGTTCAATACTAGTTATATGATTATATATCTATATTTATTATTATAAATTAATATAATTGATATTAATATTTTTTGATTTATAGTAAAATCATCATTATATTAAAAATGAACTTTTTAGAAAACAAATCACTCCATAATACTTGTAGGATTTATATAGAATTAAATTATTTCACATATTGGATATAAGGCCCCAACCTTAAACATTACTTAATCTTGAGGTATTACAAGAATACACATTGAAAATCATTTCATGTTTAGAGTTTTAGAGAATTAGATCATAAATCATGTATTACATTCCACATTTAAATGACGTGGTTACATAAAAGACAATATTAATTTTTCCCATCAAAGGAATGAAATTTAAAATAAAACATGGATTCTTTAATAACACTTACTCAACACTATCATATCATTATTTAATTTTTTCTGGACCTGTGAAAAACATTTCAAAAACATGGGATGAGCATAAAAAGCTCATAAAGGGATTTAAAAATACGGAAGGAAATCATTAGTCCATGTATACATAGGAATCAATGAAATAATTCTTAACTCATAAAACATAAGAACTTTTACATACCTCATGAAATCATAATACTCATGAATAACTCATATAAATCATAAGATATAAAGGTAACTTGAGGCATTCATAACATTCTTATGTAGGGAGTAACCCTCATGGTTATGTTTGGAATACCCATCATAGTATTTTCCTTAAATATCATCGAAGAAAACATAGCGTTTAACCCCTTGGAATTACACAATTAATTGGAGAGCTATCATGGGCTCACCCGTCGTTAGTTTATCAAAAAACCACCCATCTTCATAATCAATTCCCATGAACCATAACATAATCGTATCACATAAAACATGCATAAAGGAAACATAGCATTTCCACATTTCAATCAAAAAATATCAAAAACAAATTGATTACATAAATGCAATATCAAAACAAATTTTCAATAACAAAATAATAAAAAATTAAAACATGGTATTTATTTTTCATTTAAAAAATGTTATGGCTTGTAGATGAAGCCGAAACTCAAATAATGGTCACGGCGGAAGAGAAGTCATTGTTGCCGCCTATGTAAGACAACACATTCCTTTTGTAGTTTAGTAAAAGGCTTCGTACGAAAATATTCCTTTTAAATAAAAGTAAAAGTCAAAATTATTTATTATACATCAAATAAAATAAGGTCATATATAAATAAAAGTATGCCTCAATGAAAGGAGATTGAGACAAAGTCCTTTACCTTGTGTCTGACTTGACTAGATCATTCTTTAATCTCCGGAATAATAATCTAATGTTAATTTCGGCATGATTAAGAACCTTTTTAAACTTCATTATTCTTTTGATATCACTTATTACAATGTTATGAACATTATGTAATTATTTATGTTAATAACTGTCGTTTTGTCGATCTTTGGTACTTGAGTCAAAAATAAACTTCTTATAATTACATGTTGTTCATGTGGTAAAATATCAATTATATCCAGAATAATATTCATGAGATAGATATAAAATATATCATATATATCCAGTATATAAATGGTTTTATAATATTACATAACATGTAGAGGAATGAAATTAAATGCATCGTTCATTGAGACGGTAAGCCGTACGTACACATGAACGCTACTTTCATTTCTATTTCATATTTAATGTAATGAAATATAATTTTATAATGTTATATTATAATTCTAGTATAATATCATATATAATATCATTAAATCCATCCTTTATATATCCCATAAATGGCATTAATTATTCAAACCACTTTGAGGGGGTGGTAGTCCGCACTTCCTAATATAAAATTATCATGTTTACCAATAATGGAAACCATAAAGGTAATCCATAAATGAAAAATAAAGAAATATAAGAAAAACATAAACGTAATATACATCATATATAAATATAGTTACATCTTAATGGCTACCATTAGAGGTGTTAAATGAAAATTTAACAATCATCGTTTCGTGAGGTAGTAATTTTCCACTAACAGAAACAGTATGTTCTTTAACCATTAGACAGAGGTGTGTGTAAGTGTAAATCAAATCCTTCTCATAAAAACATACTAGTATATTGAATATACTGGTGTTGTTACAAATTAGAGGAATATAAAGAGTTTATGGGGTTGTAGAATCAAAATAAAAAAATATAATAAGGGAAGACATTACCTTTAAATCTGGTAACTCCAGTTGGATTGAACCAAATGGGTTTCTTGAAGAACTTTCTACCTACGGTAAGGAATATATGATGAAGAGGGGAATGTGGAGATATAAAATGAGAATATTTTGGCTGATACAATGTATTTATAGGTGTGGGTAGGGGGGTAGAGGTGGGGGCCTTTTATAAGATGGAGGAGGGGCACTCTTGAAAAGTCATGAAATGTTACTTTATTACAAAATGATTTTCGGATTTTAAAGGTCCGAAAATTATATATTTAGAGGATAAGGGGATAAGGGTTCAAAATCAACCCATCATATAGGTTTGTGACAAGTGTAAGTCTTATATTTTACATTATCATTTAATTTCATTTAAATCTTTCATTAATGTGGTAATCACTGCCACATCATGGTGTTATAAATAAATTTATTTATTTAATGAGTAAAAATTATAAAAAAAATACCATGATGTAGGAAATATTTTTTTTCTTTCCAGTGACTATTTTAAGTCTAAGATATCATTTATTTAGACTAAATTTAATTTTTTTACTTACATGTTACATACTTTTGTTATATTTTTGTTTCTTTACAAATAAAAAGATAAAATGTCACTATCATAGAAAAGTGATTCCATGGAGTCCCAAAGTTGGAACAGGACATCACATGGTCTGCCATGACACAACCAGTATAATTAGTACTCATTTTTGGGTCATTTTATATTATTATGATATTATTTTATTACCCTTAATTACACGATTACTAATTAATCACGATAATTAACGATAATTACCGTTGTTACTATTCATATTGTACAAAAAAAGAGTCTTAATTAAATAATTTGCACCTTCTGATTACAAATATGGAATCCATTTTACCTAATTCCAAACAAATAAATTTCCGTAATTAATTAAAAATAATTCTTGTTGTCAAAACAAATAGCGGGTTTTTTGAAACAATATCTATCAAAAGATTGACACTTTTTTATGCCCAATTTCAAAGTGAAATTAATTGCAATTACCAAATTTGTATTAAGTGGTAGTAATATATTCTAATTACACATGAAAACCAATTAAAAATATGATATAACCAAAAAATTAAATTAGATTAAAAATAAGTTTTGAAGTAAAATGTAGTATTTTTCATTATTCATTAAAAAATGAACATTGTCAGAAAAAAAACCAAAATCTTCAACAAAGTAAATATCAATGTCCCAATCCTAAAGAATAAGTTTATTTTGAGGAGGGGTTAGGCGTCTATTTATAGGCAATTCCACCGACCCTCAACCCTTCCGTGCGAAGTCAGCGCCACGTCATCACCTATCGTGAGGCTCCAAGGTTTCCGCCGGAATTCTGCCAAAATTGCGAAGCACCAAGGCAATTTTCTGATCATAGAGCTCGCCATAATAACAGAGCATGTGGTAATCATGGAGCATCACCATCAACATTATTTCGCGCCTTCACCGCGAATCTCCATCACAAAGCCCTTCCCCACAGCGATGTGCTTCAACTCTGCTGCTAGCGATGCTTTGACGTAATCATGAAGAATCACCACCATAATTCTTCTAGTATTTGCAAATTCCAAACCATGAAGCCTCTATTTGAGAAATTCATTCCTTTTCCATATTAAAAAAATTATCTTCATGGATATCCAATTTTCGCAATGCTCTCTAACCTTCAAATTTTGGACCCCAAAAATTTGGCAAACACTTGGAAACGATGCCACCTTGTACTGCTCTTTTGTACCGCCTCCAGACCATCCATTCCTTTGTCATCATTCTTTGTAAACATTGATTTTCAGCAACTTCTTGGGATCTTGACAATTAACCACGAAAACCTACTATTTTAACAAACACAATCAACCCAAAAATGTTGCAATGTTACCTTGAGGGATTTTTTCCCAACAATTTCCCCCTTTGGGTTTGTTGACAACTCTTCATATCTCTTCTCAGAAAGATTTTCTGCACTTTGATACCTCACTGAGTCTTCTTCCAACATCTACCACCACTCGCCTCTTGCAATTCAGACAGAGTTCAAGGATTCCCTTAACACATACTCTAAGCCCACATGAGCAATTATCGGCATGAGAAACAACAGTAGTATGAGAAATTCATCAATGAATCACTTCATCTCAAAAACCAATTTTTGATTCCAAGATGATAGTAGTTGAAAAATTGATACCAATTGTTGAACCATACAAAATACTAATAGGTGATAGCTGGAGACCTTCTCTCAACATTCCAAAACCACTCTTATGCTTTTACCACGCTCCTCAGATGTCGTGATATCTTACCTTTGATCGATCACTTCTAGCATAGTCAGATTAGATACTCTCCCCCTATCTCATTGCACTCCCCCTATCTCGCTGCTCCACCGATCAGCTTCTCCCCATTTCATTCATGATTTATCAAATATCCACACTCACTCCCCCTTGAACAATTTCTGTTTTCTCCCCCTTTGCCAATGAACCCAAAGGGCACACCTCTGTGGTCTGTAACAGGGGGAAAACACATATGAGAACATCAGATAAAAACACATCATACCTCAGGGAGAGGGGGTAACACATCTATAATTTCTCAAGTGTGGGGAGTAGACTGGACTCCTAGAGCCAGTCGATGCCTTTCAAATGCTTCCTTGGGTAAGGCCTTTGTGAGAATGTCTCCAACATCACAATTCCTTGCTCAACATTCTCCATGATAAAATGATATTTCATCTCAATGTGATTTGTCCTTGTGTGATGCACTGTATTTTTACTGAGATTTATAGCACTTTAGTTATCGCACTGGATTCCAATCAGAGACTTCACTTCAACGCCCATATCATCCTGTTGTTGTTTCATCCACAATAACTATGTGCATGCTTGAGTGGCCGCATCGTACTCAGCTTCTGTGGTGCTCAATGAAATGAAATCTTGCTTCTTTATTATCCAAGAAACACACAATCCAGAAGATATGAATGTCATTAGGACTAAATTAGTCTATCGAAACAAGATGAATGAATATGGCACATGAACATCAAGGGCTTGAATCTGATGGGGAAAAGACTGATTCACTCAATCATGATGTAGGAATGAGTGAAGTACATGAACATCAATGTGATACTGAAACAACTGATGATGAATCTGATGGGGAAGGTCGGGTTGAATCTGATGGGGAAAAGATTGATTCACTCAATTATCATGCTAAATCATTTATCATCATTCATATTTATTATTCTCATTTTTTTTATTCACCATTTATATGACTATTGTTTTACCAATATAATAGAGATTTATATAAGAGATGTGTGATATATAAATCCAAGTAAGGGAATAGAAATGTTAAAATCTGATATTGGTAAAACAATAGTCATATAAATGGTGAATAAAAAAATGAGAATAATAAATATGAATGATGATAAATGATTTAACATTTAAAATTATATAAATCCAAGTAAGGGAATAGAAATGTTAAAATTATAACCCATGTTATAATTATCATGCTAAATCATTTATCATCATTCATATTTATTATTCTCATTTTTTTTATTCACCATTTATATGACTATTGTTTTACCAATATAATAGAGATTTATATAAGAGATGTGTGATATATAAATCCAAGTAAGGGAATAGAAATGTTAAAATGTGATATTGGTAAAACAATAGTCATATAAATGGTGAATAAAAAAAATGAGAATAATAAATATGAATGATGATAAATGATTTAGCATGATAATTATAACATGGGGATTTTTGGAAGTACCTAAAACCATAAGTCATAAAAATATATCAATTCTAACAACCAATAAATAATGATTGAAAAAATACCTATAAATGATTTAGTTTCTACTCCTCTCTCAACATGATATCTCATGATTCTATATGTTCCCCAATGAATCAAAGAACTATAAAACTTCTGGTACACATGTCAAATGCATTTCATTCTTTTATGTAATAGTGTCACATACATCATAACACATTTAATCATATATCATCAAATTTTATTACAAAAATATTGATTATGGATTAAATAAACATAATTCTCCATTCAACGAGGTATAATGTTATAAAGGATAACACCACTGATATGAAATGGATATGGTATTCTCTACACAATTGTTTTGTCAATGAAAATCATGAAAAAATTTCAATATCCTAACAATGTCACTTGAAAAATCATTAAAAGTGTTTACAAGAGAGAAATGGGTATCAAATCATTTGGAATTGAAAATTAATGACAAATAAACTTGGGAAAAACATATCCCAATAATATTAATTTCAAATTTAAGGCATAAGATACTTGAGAGACTTGAATAAATGAGGGAAGTAAATGTTCTATTACTATAGTGTGTGAATCCAAATTCTTTGGCGGATATTCTATAGAGCTTGGTGGAACCAATGGAGGGATATAGATAGGGGAGTTGAGATTAAAGAAATTCTAAAAGGATTTTTAGGGAAGATAAATGGGATCATTGGTGGTTTTTTGTAAGAATAGTTTGGGAATATATATATTTTTTAAAAAACAAAGTGTTTGGTATCTATATAATAAAATAACCAAAACTAATAACCATCACATGTTTTTGACAATGGTTATTGAAAAATAATAGATTTTTATTTATTTTATAATTACAAAGAACTAAATTGTTAAAATAATTCCACTTATTATTTGTATGTGAGTCATAATCATAATCAAATGATTATAAATCCTTAAAATATATTAATTATATTATAGGATTCATAATAGATTTATAAAAAATATATAATAACCAAAAAATAAAATACTTTTAATGGTGAAATACATATATATTAATGGATACATTTTATTTTATTTATCACATCATTTTGTGGAAAATATAATTTCATAATAAACAATTTATATTTATATGGTAAATAATGATTTACTGAAAACATGAATATCTTGAAAATATATATAAAATAAACCATTGGATAATTTAAAATTTTATATTTGAATGAAAATATTCATTTTATCAAAATAATTTTATAAATAATTGAATATTGTATTTTAAATAACTCAATAATTATTATGAAATGGCGGGTGTTTTGACAATAATGGCATTTGAACCCTTATAAAAATTACATTTCACTTCATAAAAATTTCATTTCAATTTATATTTAATAAATATAATTTTTTAATTTTATAGTATTAATTTATTATTTATTTAATTTTTTAAATAATTTTTAAAAATAAATGTATTAATTGAAATTGAATATTAATTAAAATTAAAATTTCAATTTTCTTGTATAAAATTATAATTCCTATCAAAATTATTACTTAGTCATTTATAAAGTAATCAAATCAAATATATAAAAAAATTCAAGGAAAATGAAATATAAATACTAATACTTTTAGGGGTACATTGTTTCCAATATCTGTAAAATTATTTTACCCTTATTTAATCTATTTTCCATTTACCATTGTAAGAAATATTTACAATATTTGTTATTCATATTTCTGAAAAATTATATTAACTATAAAACATATTATTAGTTACTATAAGGAAAAACACAAAATAAATAAATTCAAATGTACCATCCCAAGTATGTAAAGAATTATGGATTTTCATATCTATGTCTATTTATGAATTATATTTTGTTATAGAGGCTTAAAATGAGATTAAATCCAATCTTAAGCATAGAATACTCTAATATTATTATAAAACATCGTTTTACCACCTTTTGATGGAAATTTTTTTTAAATAAAACGTTTGACAATTTTATAAGCATTATTTGTGATAATAAACTTATTATTTATTATTGGAACATTGAAATTTACTTTGGATAAATTTTTGGTATTTTTCTGACATTGTTCATTTTTAATGAATAGTGATAAATACTTAATTTTACATCAAGACTACTTTTTCATCTAATTTAATTATATGGTTATATTTTATTTTTAATTGGTTTTCAAAGTAATTAGAATATATTTTTACCATTTAATCCAATTTTGGTCACTGTAATTAATTTTCTTTGGAATTTTTCATAAACAAGTGTCAAACTTTTGATAGATATTATTTCAAAAAACCCGCTATTTGTTTTGAGAACGAAAATTATTTTTCAATTAATTACTGAAATTTTTGTGTTTGTAATTTTTTAAAATGGATTCCCTATTTGGAATCAGAATATAGAAATTATGTAATTAAGAATCGTTTGTTTTTGGACATTATGAATAGTAACGACGGTAATTATCTCTAATTATCGTGATTATTTAGTAATTAGGTAGTTAAAGGTAATAAAATAATATCATAATAATATAAAATGACCCCAACATGTGTTCTAATACTATTGGTTTTGTTCTGGCAGACCATGGGATTCCTTGGGCCATCTTCGGGACCTCATGGGATAACTTTTGTGAGATAGTGACATTTTATATATTTATTTTTAATGAATGGAAAATATAACCAAATTATGTAACACCTAAGTAATTTTTTTTTAAATTTTGTCTAAATAAATTACCACTTATAATATAAATTTTCATTTCAATGCTAAAAATATTTCCTCCATCATGGTATTTTTCTAATAATTTTTAGACATTAAATAAATAAAGTAATTTATGACACTATGATGATGCAGTGATTAGCTAATTAATGAATGATTTAAATAAAAGGAATATATAATGTAAAATCTAAGACATAGACTTTTCCAAAAACAATTTATTTCATGGATTTTGAACCCTTAACACCTTATCCTCGAAATATATCATTTTGGGACCTTTGATATCTAAAAAGCATTTTATAATAATGCAACATTTCATGACATTCCAAGAGTGCCCCTTCTCCCTATTATAAAATGCCCCCACCTCTACACCCCTTTCCCACACCTCTTAATCCATTGTCTCAGCAAAAAACTACTCATTTAATCTCTCCACATTCATCTATACATTATAGAAGAATTACCTTAGGTAGAAATCTCTTCAAGATACCCTTTTGTTTCAAACCAAGCGGAGTTACTCGATTAAAGGGTAATGTATTCCCTTATGTTCTTTTGTTTTATTCTTATTCTCCAACACCTAAACTTTTTTTATTCCTACTTTTGTAACAAAAACATTATATTAAATATTCTAGGATTTTGTTCTTAGGCTTATTTGATTTACACTTACACAGACCTCCGTCTAATGCTTAATGAACATAATGTTTCTGTGAGTGGCGAATTACTGTCTCAGGAAATGATGATTGTTCAATATTATTTTAACACCTCTCATGGTGGAAATTAAGTTGTCAATATACATATATATGATATATATTATGTTTATGTATTCCTTATACTTTTGTATTTTTAATTTATGGCATACATGTATGGTTTCCATTATGGGTAGACGCGATAATTTCATTTTAGGAAGTGCAGACTACTGCCCTCTCAAAGTTATTTGAATTGTTAATTCCATAAGTGGGATGTATAAAGGATGGGTTTAATGATATTATATATGATATTCTACTGGAATTATAATATACCTTTATTTCATTATGATTACATTCCATTAACTACGATATAGAAATGAAAGTAGCGTTCATTCGTACTTATGACGTACTATCTCCATGAATGGTGCATTTCATTCCATACCTCTAAATGTTATGTAATATAATAAATGCATGTATATACTGGATATATATGATATATATGATATATATGATATCTTTCTCATGAATATAATTCTGTATGTAATGTTTATTTTACCACATGAACAACTATTAATTATAAGAAGTTGATTTTTGGCTCAAGTACCAAAGATAAAAAAAACAACCGTTATTAACCTAAATAACTACATAATGTTCATAACATGGTGATAATTGATATAAAAGGAATAATAAACTTGAAAAAGTTTCTTAAGCAAGTAGAAATTAACTCTAGTTTATTATTAATGAGATTAAAGAATGATTGAGTCATGTAAGACATGAGGTAATGGACATCTTCTCAATCTCCATTCATTAAGGCATACTTCGATTTATATATGACCTTATTTTATTCGATGTATAACAAATCATTTTTAATTTTACTATTATTCAAACGGAATCATTTTGTACAAAGCATTTTACTAAATGACAAAAAGAATGTTTTGTCTTACGTATGCAGCGACAATGACTTCTCCGCCGCCGTGAACATTATTTGAGTTTTGGCTTCCTCAACAAGCCATAACTTTTATTTAAATGAAAAAAACCATGTTTTACTTTTCATTTATTTTGGTATTGAAAATTGTATTGATAATTCATTGATTATATCAATGTGTTTTTGATATATTGTTATTTAAATTTGGAAATGTTATGTATCTTTTATGCTTGTTTTATCTGATACGATTATGTTTTGGTTCTAGGGCATTGTTTATGAAGACAGGTGGTTACATGATAAACTAAGGGAAGGTGAGCCCGTTATAGCTCTCCAATGCATTGGGAAACATGAAGGGGTTAAACGCTAAGGTTTCTCTAAAAAGATTTAGGTAATATACTGTGTTGGGTATTCCAAACGTAACTAGGAGGGTTACTCCCTTTGTAAGAATGTTATGAATGCCTCAAGTTACTTTTATGTCTTATGATTTCTATGAGTTATTCATGAGTCTTATGATTTAATGAGGTATGTTAAAGTGCTTAGGTTTTATGAGTAGAGTATGATTTCATTGATTCTTATGTATACATGGACTAATGTTTTCATTCCGTATTTTTATATCCATTACTAAGATTTTTATGATCATCCCATGTTTTTGAAATGTTTTTCACAGGTCAGGGGAAAATTACATGATGTGATGATAGTGTCGAGGAAGTGTCAAGAAATAATCCATTTTTTATTTTAATTATTTTCCTTTTGACGGGAAAAATGAATACCATATTTTATGTAACCACCTTGATTAAATGTGGAATGTAATGAATGATTTATGATATAATTATCTAAAACATTATCCCTGAAAAGATCCTCAATGAGTATTTTTTTAATAACTCAAGATTAAGTAATGTTTTAGGCTGGGGCTTTATAGATGGTATCATATGTCGATTTAGATAACTTTAGGTGTTAGTATTATATTAAATTATTATCCAAAAATATTTTTTTATGGTAAATTTGAAATGATATAGCATTTGAAGATTACCATGTTGCTTTATCTAAGATATCTTGTTGGGCAAAAATCCCTCAAGGTAACATTGCATCATTTTTGGGTTGATTATGTTTGTTGAAAAAGTAGGTTTCCATGTTGAATTGTCAAGTTCCAGAGAATTTGTTGACAATCCATGTTGACAATGAATGATGACAAAGGAATGGACGATCTGGAGGTGGTACAAAAGATGGCTTGAAATAATGTTGGAAGTACAAAATATAGGCTTCATGGTTTGGAATTCGTGAAGACCAGAAGAATTATGGTGGTGATTCTTCGTGATTATGTCAAAGCTTCGCGAACGGCAGATTTGAAGTGCATCGCGGTGGTGAAGGGATTTTTGATGGAGCTTCGTGGCAAAGGAGCAAAATATTGTTGATGGTGATGCTTCATGATTACGACAAGCTCCACGATTATGGCAATATCTATGATCGGAAAATTGTCATGGTGCTTCGCCATTTTGACAGAATTCCGGTGGAAACTTCGGAGCTTCGCAATAGGTGATGATGTGGTGCTAGCTTTGTGTGGAAGGGTCGAGGGTCGGTGAAATTTCCTATAAATAGAGGCAGACCCCCTCAAGAGAAGTAGAGAGAGCTTCCAAAGAAAATCCATTGCTCTCGTTTCACGAAGGTGGTTCGCGAAGACAGTGTTCTTCATGAAAGAGAGGTGCTTCACAGTGGCTCATCTAGCTCCGCTAAGGATAGTGCACTTCGCGAGGCTGCATGCTCTAAGGAGTGTGCTTTGTGAAGACACAGGAGCTCCGTGATGGCCTAAGCATTGCGAAGGCATGAGCATTGAGAGAGTACTTCGCGAGAGTGCTTCGTGAAAAGGCAGGAGCTTGGTGAAGGCTTGTCTGAGCTTCGTGAAATTGGGAGCCTCACGAAGTAGGGTGCTTTGCGATGGTGTTTCCAAAGGTAATTTCCTAGTGTTCAAAGGAAAAGGGGTATTCATCAGTGGGTGAACATTGAACTTCAATAGAGCATCTATAAATAGTTGAGGATGCATTATTTCATGCAAATGAAGAGACCTACAGGTCTATAATCTGTGAGTGGATCCATTCCAAGTGCAGTGAGCCAAGGAAGATATGGAATGTATTCCTTTTTACTGGCAGAGATCCAAAGAGAGAGGAACAGGGAGTGACCCTTGGGAAGCAGTGAGCTGACCCTAAACATTGTAAAGGTTGTGAGATTGGGAATAGAAGTGATCTATCCTGAACATTATTGGTAGTGAGCCTTAGTGGATTTGGTATAGCGGCACATCAGCGTAATATGATCCTTGGACGTAGCCTAGTGGGGGTGATCCAAGTAAAAATCTTTTTGTCTGCATGGTTGTGTCCCTCCATAGAATTTAAATCATCATCATCAGATAAATAAGAAAAGAAGTGGTCATAATAAACACTCAAGAGAAAACAAAGTGACCCTTGTAATAAAGTTGTCAAGATCCAGTGGCGTGGGATGAATTTTGAAAAATAATATCCATACCCTGATTCACCCCCCCCCCCTCTCAGGGTATATAGGTCCCTATTATTCCTAACAATTTGTATAGAGGGAAGGTTTCTTTTATCAGATTTGTTTGTTCCGACTTGGTGTAGTCGATCTGTGTGGTTCAATAATCAGTTTTCTTTTATCTCAGTGTGCCATGGAAAAGGAAAAAACATCAAAGAAGAATCAAATGTCAGGGGATATCCCTCAGTGTGGAAGTGTTTATGGAAGAAGTGTGAATCATCTTAAAGAATAAAATAGCTTACCAATGGAAGGTCGGGTTGAATCTGATGGGGAAAAGATTGATTCACTCAATCATGATGTAGGAATGAGTGAAGTACATGAACATCAATGTGATACTGAAACAACTGATGATGAATAAATTTTAAGAAGGAGGCCATAAATAGAATTTGTCAACATGACCATGAAATTGGATCAGAAATTGGATGAAGAAGTTAAATCTAAAGATATATGGATCCAAGTATTGTAAATTGAGGTCAATAAGCTAAATGGTTTAAATCAAAGGCTTGTTGATGTGGCTACTGACCTATGGGAGAAGAATGATTCTCAAGGTGAAATACTACAATATATGGCTAAAATGAAAGGAAAACAAAAGGTTTATGATTATGAAGAGAATAAAAAGTCAGATAGAAGTTCAGAATCTGAAATCTAGAAATGTTGATATAACTACACACCTATTAGAACTACTTCAGAAGAATCAAAGGCTACAACAAGAGAATGCATGTTGTTCTTATTCTTTTTCCCAATATAAATTGATAGTAAAGGAGAAAAGTGAAATGCTATAAAAGATCACAAGAGAACTAGAAGATGAGTTGAGTATAGGGAAGCTTCTCAAGAGAGAACTTGATGTCCAACTTGAATCAAGGGATATGAAGATTCAAAAGTCTGAAAGAAGATCTTGAATCAGTAAAGATGTAATTTAAAAAATAAAATACCAAAGGAAAGAAAAAATTGAAGGATTCCTGAACATACTATTGGATTACCCTTCGGCAGGTGATGATGAAATGAAAATAAAATTTTCTATTTCGGAAAAGAGGCAAGAAAATATTTTCACAGCCCAAAGACCATACAGTTTGGGAAAAACTGGTATTGGATTTGATGAATTCCCTCTCTGGAAGGATAGAAAGAGAGGAGTTAATAGTTCTAGAAGTAGAGAAAATCCTCTAGGTACTGGAGAAAGGCCTAAGTGTACAGTTTCAAAAAGAAGTGATCACAGGTGCTATTTCTATGGGATTCATGGCCACACATCAAGCTTCTATTCAGAGGCACTAGAATATATTTCAGTCTATGAAAACCGAATCTATAATAAATATGAGAATAAGAAGAAGCATCATGAGTAATCCAAGAGAAGAGTCTCTCAGATGAAAGCATTTATTAGATGCTATTACTGTGGAAGAATGGGACATACCATGAGTATGTGTCAGGAAGCTCATGAGCTCAATGTCAGAAGACGAACTCAAGATGCATCAACATCTCGATAGAGAAATGATGCAATGAGGTATTCCCTTGATGTAAGATGTTTTACATGTTTTTATTATGGGAATTTGGTAAGAAAATGTAGGATAATGTTAGCAGGAAAGGAAAAGGAACACGAAAATAGATTCTCAATTCCAGTTGTGCATGATAAGAAATTATGAATTGGAAGACTAAGTGAACAGCTCTCGTGGAGAGAATGTGAACAAACCCGGATGAATAAGGGGAGATCTACTCCAGTTGTGAGTAAGAAGATTTAAAATTTAGTGGAGGACTCACCAACAATGAAATAGATTGTGGTGACTCAATTATATGATAACAGAAATATGAACAAAGAATGCATTGAAAAATTAGCATGTCGTGTTCCTCAGCGAGAAGTAGAGGAATGATAACAATACCTGCAATGGTCGAAGAATCAAGGGAAGATGACTAACATGGAGATTCCTACCAAGAGTAGGAATAATGGGAAAAGAAAACATTGGTGGAACATCAAAGAATGAAATGTGTACTAGTGGAACATCAAGGAAGTAATGCGCTGCTCTATAGGAAAGAATAAAAGGGTTGACCCATCAGGATCAACCACAATCCTCATCTTGTGGATTCTAGAAGATCCCCCTCTCCTTATGTATAAAAATTCTATTAACTGATGATTACTGTTTTCAGGTCTTAGGGAGATATGATCCAAGGGGAAGTGGCATCTAATGATGCAAAGTGGAGAAGTGATATGCTTTAGAGTTTGAATTGACTCAAATCAGGTATCAAATTTGATGAAGTAAGGGAGAAACAGAGCACAATATGTTGTGATTGTGTTATTAACTTTATCTCTTGTTTACTACACCGATTTCCAACTCAGTAGGCTTAGAGATTTTGTTAGTGGCTCAATGTGATGTGCCAGATTGGTATAAATGATGCAGGTGGTGAAGAATGGTTATGAGTCTAAAAAATGGGCCTGACCCCAAGAAGTGTTACAAATAAATGTTATAAAATTCAATATCATAATCAAATGCAATATCTATCAAAGAAATAATTTGACGGCCCAACTCAAGTTTTGTCTATCGAGAGAAGACATATTTCCAACGAAGCAACAAAAATCATGCATCTCATGCTTATCTATTTTTTTATAACATTGTGGTATCAACTTACTACTTTCAGTATACCAAGAAGCTACGAGAGAAAATCAAATGTGTGTCAACCAAAATCTAAGAGAAGATGTTCAAAGAAATGACATCATTGAACAATGACATTGTGAAAAGTTTTCTGTTAAAAATAAGGAAGTGGTAGGAGACACACGAAGAACAGAAGTGGCTGAAGTTGATCCAGAAGAAGATATTGATGGTTGAGCGAAAATTCATTGCTGATGTAGCTGAAGATGAACATTGGGTTCAGACTATTAATAAAGAGCTTGATCAGATTGAGAAGAACTAGACATGGGATATTTTTCGATTCCAGAAGATATGAATGTTATTAGGACTAAATTAGTCTATTGAAACAAGATGAATGAATATGGCACAGTTATTAAAAAAAAAAACCCGACTAGTGTTCAAGGGGTACTCCCAAATCGAGGGAATAGATGTTAATGATACATTTTCATTGGTTTCACGGCTGGAGACAATCAGATTATTCGTAGCCATCGCAGTGCAACAGAAGTTCAAAGTGTTCTATATAGATGTCAAATCTGCATTCTTGAATGGGGTTCTAGAGGAGGAAGTGTATATTGAGCATCTAGATGTTTTTCTCATTTAGGAATATGAGAACAAAGTTTGCAGACTGAATAAGACATTCTATGGGTTGAAACAATCACCAAGAGCATGGTACTCAAGGCATGATCAATACTTGACGAAACTTGGTTTCCAGCGTGGGGGATTAAATTACAATCTCTATTTCAACAACAAAAGTAATCAAAGGATGATGTTCTTGGTTTATGTCGATGACATAATATTTGGCGGATCAGATGATGCTCAGTGCAGACAGTTTTCTGAATTCATGAAAAGTGAGTTCCAAATGTCAATGATTGGAGAGCTAACATTTTTCCTTGTTCTACAGGTGACACAAGGAAGGGATGGAACATTCATTTCACAATACAAATATTCCAAGGAGGTTTTGAAAAGATTTGTAATGGAAAATTCCAAGGAGATGAAGAGTCTGGTAGCTACCAGGATAAAATTGTCCAAAGATGAGGATGTCAAGGCTGTTAATATCACAGAGTGTAGGAGAATCATTAGAGGTTTGCTCTACATGACTGCAAAAAAGCCTGAAATTATATTTTTCACATGCCAAGCAGTGAGATATCAGAGTAATCCTAATGAAATCCACATCCTTGTAGTGAAAAGAATACTTTCGTATATCAAGGACTCAGTGGACTTCGTATTGATGTATAATGGAAAAACTCAGTCAGAATTATTGGGATATACTGATGCAAATTGGGCCGGTTCAGCAGATGACAGGAAGTCAATGTCAGGATGTGCTTTCTATCTTGGAGGATTGTGTGTTTCTTGGATAATCATGAAGCAAGATTTCAAGCTGAGTACGATGCGGCCACTCTATTATATCCCATGTAGTTATATGTGTTAGCTTATTAATAATGTTTTCAATAATGTTGATTTTTTACAATTTTAAATTGTTTTTTAATGATCCTCATTGTAGAATACACTGTAATTGTTAATCATTTGGTTTTTAGAATTTTTAACCATATATAATAAATAATGTATCCTTGAATAATATTGACCCGGTTTGTTATAGATTCTATCAATTGAATTGTTTTATATTTGGATTAGGATGATCAAACTCTAAAACAACAAATAGGAATATAAATATGTATAGTAATACAACCCAAAAACTACAGTATGTATTTAGAGTGTTGATTATCAAGAAAATAAATACAAATCTAGATAAAACATATTAGTGTGGTTCAGGAACTGATGTGCATAATGATAATAACTCTAACATGGTGTGTTCGGCCTAACATGGTGTAACCTTGTATATGGCACCGAGCCATGCTATATATATGGTTTGACACTCCTGAGGGATATTCATTAGTAAATTAAAAATCTCATTATTAATAATTATCAATAGAATAAATATTACCATAAGTTTTTATGTAATACAATAGATCTTGTATAACATAGATTAAATCATTAAAAATAATCAATTGATGAATAAACATCTCTTATAAGTAATTCCTTTACAATGACATTCGATGAATTTATTGGATTATCACCAAACATATAATTATTGATTTTAAACCTTTGCATTCCACTGACCATGTTCACTATCACACTCTAGTTTTCTCTCTTTTAGTTTCCTCTTCAATGACTATGTTTTCACTTCCCACTAATGTTCTCTAATAAGGAAAAACTATTATTTGATAACCTTCCTAGATACCATTATATACATCTAAAGTATGTTTTTTGAACCCTTTTTATGAAGTTTGTTTTTTAAATGGTATTTTAATGGGTCAACAAATTACACACCAACTAAATGATTATATTTTGGGGATTAATATTATTAATTGGGGAACAATATAACTCCTTTAGTTTTTTAAAGTGAAAACAATATTTGATAGATTATGTGATACACAACAACAAATGTATGAACAATATTCATAATTTCAATATGAAAATTCTAAAATTAAATTTAAATTCGTGGATATGGAAAAATTAAATACTTTATGATATACATTAATATATATATATATCCTAAATATATTTATAAATAGTTAGTGAAAAATTATTCAATTTTTTTTGTGATATTATTTAATACTTTAAAATATGTGTTCATAAAAAATATTTGTAATTTCATAAAATAATTATAATAATTAAAGTATATAATATTTATAAAATTTAATTTTTAGTAAATATAATTTTTTAATATCATCATTGGAAAATTACCTTATGTTTTAAATTTTGAATTTCTTTAAAAATATAGTTATTTGAGTTAATAGTAAAAAATACCATTTTAATTTTAAATTAGAATTTCATTTATAAATTAATTGATAAAAAATAAAAATTATTATTTTAATTTCATTTAATGGAAATATATGTGTTCTTTATTTATACAAAATTCAGTTAATTATATTAAAATCATATTTAGAAATAATTTTATTATATGATTTTCTATAGGAATAAAAATGAATTTTTCCTTCAAACTATTTTAAAATGCATAATTGATCGCTATTATAAATAATATTATATAAACACTTATTAGAAATTAATTAAAAAATATATTTATATTATATATATATATATTCTTTAGTTGATATTCTTATACTGTATATATATATTTATAGTGTTATAGTAAAATCAAATTATCCTTTTAAAATTTTATTTTTTGGAATCCTAGATTCCATTATTCTTGTGAATTTTATATATAATTATATTTTTCCACCTATGTGTATTTTTGGATTCAATATTTATAAACATTTATGACAATATTTTGTAATACGTACAACATTATTTTTCACAATATGAATAATAACTTTAGTAAATATTTCATACCATCGTTAAAGAAAAATTGGTTATATATGTTTACAAATAAATTAACAATGACTAATAAAAAAATTAAAACTAATACTATGAGTATTTAAATGTAATTTTCAATTAAATTATTACTATATTCTTTAATTTATATATTTATAAATGAGTAATTATTCATTAATATATGAATTATATATTTATATAACAAAACACAAATAATATTTTTAATTAATATTCAATTTCAATTAAAGAATTTATTTTGAGAAATTAATTGAATGTTTAAACAAATAAACTTTTATCAAAATATTTCTATAAAATAATATTTTTAAAATATTAATTTTCAAAAAAATTATATGGAGTTCAATGTAATATTTATAACTGTTCAAAAACTATAATTATCAAAAAAACGAAACATTTCTTAAGAAATGTCCATTTTTCTATGAAAATGAAAAATTCCCAATCAAATAAAATTATTCAAATAAATTGAATATAATATTTGTAATCAAAACATTATAATTATCCAATATTTAATTTTTCATTACTTTTTCGGACATTTTAATTATAAGGTAAAAATAAAATATTGTACATATTAATTTTTTGAAATATGACAATATAATGAAACAAAAATGTTATAATAAACATTATAAAAGGCAACAATGACCAAATATATGATTTCATTCTTTATATATTTTTATTTTATTATTATTTTTTAAATTTTATAATTAATGTATGAATCCTTCCAAACCATTAATATATTTTACGGTTTTAAAATTGTATATTAAAAAGTATAACTTACCTCTACAAAAGAAGGTGAATTATTTTAAAAAGATAAACCCTTGGCCTTATACTATAATTAAATTGACATATATTTGGAAAAATCAATTACAAATCTTAGGAATGGTTAGTGGTGTTTGTTATTTTATTATATAGACTCAAAAACTTATGTTTCAGATATAATAATAATAATCCACACTCTTTCCTATATAAACCCACATAATATCCAAAATTCTCTCTACAAAAAATCAGTGTATCATGTTTATCTTCAATCCCATATATATTGTCCTACCAGGGTTCCCCCGTGCACTTATGGAGCTCTACCAAATCATTTTCACTAACACGCTCAGGTGAAGTATCCTCCCTTTCTATGAATTATTCATATTTCATTATTATCATATTCTATAAATTTCAAATTCATATTGTGGGGATATTTTTTTTCATATACCTTTTAATTTCCATTTTATTATCAAACCATTTGGGAAGCATTTTTTCTTTTTTGAATCCCCTTTAAAATTTTTAATGTGAGATCATTATGTTGCCAAACTATCACTAATTTTTTCTATGACAAAACAATCGTGTAATGAATATAATACCCATTTCTGAATAGGGTTGTTCACATTTATACAAATATATAACTTCCAATTGAAGAATAAATTTATTTATTCCACGATCCATGTTTTTGTAATAAAATTTAATGATATATGATTCCATGTTTTATGGTCTTCATGGAACACTTATGCATGAAAATGAAATATATGTGAAAGGTGTGCCAAAGAATGTATATATATCTTTAGTTCATTGGGTAATGTTTAGTCTCATGAACCATCATGTTTAGAGATGGATACAACCTTATTCTTTTGTGGTACTTTTCAAATATTGATTACTTGGTAGTCATCCTTGATCCACGTTTATGATGTAGTGTTATAAATTTTTAACCAATTTTCTATGTAATGATCATCATGCTAAATCATGTCTCGTTGTTCATGTTTAATATTCACATTATTTTTATTTTCCATTGATTATCATATTGTCTTAAATTTATAATATTGTTCTATTTTTATTCCCATACAATGATTTATAGATCACTGATCTCTAATTTAGGTCATGAGGTTATCCCATGTAGTTTTATGTGTGATCATGTTAAATAATATTTCAATAATGTTAATTTTTTTCATGTTCAAAATCGTTATGTAATGTTACTAATTATAGAATAAAATATACGTATCGATATTATAAGTTGTATTATGTGTAAAAATATGTAATAAATCATTTATTAATGAGTATGAAAGAATATGGTCATTAATGTTTTTATCAAAGGAATAATATAGTTCTTTCTGTGATTAGGATTTTAAACTCTACTAAAATCCATAAAAATAAGACTATGTATAAGAATAAGTGGGTTATCATGAAGATAAATCACTTCCTAGATAAATCACTCTGATGTGGTCTCAAAAAGATGTTTTTTGGGTGAAAATTTTGGCAAGATGTGTCAGGGTTGAGTCTGTGCAACATAGGTCACAAAAATATACCATATCATGAACATAGTTTTACACTTATGGAGTATATTCATTGGTAAATTTACATGGTCAATAAAAACTATTTTTAAAGTAACAAGAATTCCCATTTGTGTTTAAGATATGAAATATATCCAGGATAAAATAGATTGCATCATAGAAATTCAATAACTAAGGAATAAATTTCATTTGCATTTTATTACTTTGAGGTAATTTTAGATTAATTGCTGGTTGTTTCACTCATTATATAATAATTATTTTTTATTAATATACATTTATCTGACCATATTCTCCATCACACTCTATTAGTTCTTCGGTTATATTTTTCACCTCAATGTTTTAGTTTTCACGTCCCACTAATGTTCTAAAGCATTGATAACTAGTTATGTGATAACCATAATACTTCCCTTTATATATAATCAATTGGATGTTTTATGAACATTTTATTTTATGTATGTTTTTAGTAACAATATCTTCCATTTATAAATCATTGATTAACAAGTCTATGAAATTTACCTGGATGTTATTTATTAATTTGGAAAATGTAACACTCTGAGTTTTTATAAAATAAAACGATGGTTGATATAGTATGTGACACATGACAACAAAATATGAAAAAATGATTATATTAATATGATAATTTTTTACATTAAATTAATGTTATGTTTTGAGATGGGTTAAATAGTATATATATATATATATATCCAAAATATATTGATGAAATCTTAGTAAATAATGAATCAATTATTAAAATGGCCTTTTCATTCATCAAAATATGTTTTCATCAAATATTTTTTTTTAATTCATTAAGTCAATATTTTAATTACTTTTAAGAACTATTGAAAATTTCTTAGATAATTTTTTTTCATATTATCAAATGAAAACTATATTATGATGATAATTTTAGATTTCTTAGAAAATATAGAATTTTAAGTGAATTTTGAAAATTACATTGTATGTTAAATTTAAATTTATTTTTTAAATTATTTCATTTAAATGTACAATTATTCATTTAATTATATTTTATGGTGACATGAGTATTCTATAGATATATTTTGTTCCATCAATTATATTTAAATCATTTATATCCCTAATTTCTGTATAATATTTTTTATATGAATAAGAAACCTTTTATTATTTAAAATGTTTAAAAATGAATAATGATTCTCCATTATAATTAAATAAATTAACCCATATGGTAATATTATTTAAATTAAAACATTATATTATAAATCTATCTTTATTACTTTAAATTCATACAATTAATATATCTATATATTATTTTATACTAATATCATCTTTTCCATTAAAAAAATTCTTTTTTTGGAAACAAATATTTCCATCATGCTGGTGGGTTTTATATTAAATTAAATGGTAACCCATATCTAAATTGATAGATTCAAAATTTATAATCCTCATAAAAAATATTAGGTAATATGGTAAACCAAAATTTTGAACAATATGCCTAATAATTTTAGTAAATATTTATTACCACAATAAAATGAAAAATATTTAAAAAAGGTAAAAATAATTTTAAAAATAGTAGAAAATGTTACAATAACAAATTGAGTATTTATATTTCCTTTTAGTGTAAATAATTATTACATTCTTATTTTACATACATTATATATGAACATGTAATTTGTTTAAGTATAATTATATTTTTATATAATAAAACACCTATTGTCTTTTTATTAAATATTCAATTTCGATTAAGATGTTTAGTTTTTCAAACTACTGTAGAATTGAAATAAATAATAATTTAATAAAATATTTTTATGAAGTAATTTTTTTAAAATATAAATTTTCATGTAATTTTGAGGAATTCAAATTCATTTTTTATAATGGTTCAAGAAAATTTACTGTTTAAAAACCCTTCAATTCTTAATAAAAGTGAATATTATAATAAATGTTAAATTCACATATATATAATATTTTTTTATTAAAGGAATATTATTTTTTGGAATCATTAAATTGAGATTATATAATGTTGACTATTTCATAATTTTCTGAGACAACAAGATTTTCAAGTAAAAATTATATACTATATTTATACAGTTTGTGTATTATAAAATCTTAATGACACAATAATTATATATTATATACTATAACATTTATATATGAGAAACTATATGTTCTAAATTATAATAAGATGATTTTAATTGTCTGTTATTAATATTTTAAATCTATTATTAATCCTTCAAAATAATTAATATATTTTAAGGTTTAAAAACAATTGTCTAAGAGATTGACATACCTCTATAAAATAAAGGTAATTATTTTATTAATTTCATCCCATTGAAATATAAAATAATGAAAACCACAAAAATTTTGATGACACAATGGGGAACCCATTGGATTTTTTTTATTATATATAGTCCAAATCCTTTGTTTGAGAAATAATAATGAAATTCCCCACCCTTTCCCAGTATAAACACACAGAATAACATTGTTATAATTAATAAAAAAACTTTTAGAACATTCTTACTATTTAATCCTCTATCTATCATCCCCATATGTTCCCCCATCCTCTCAATAATCTCCTCCCATGAATTTGGAGTCACACACTCAATTATGGTATCATTTACTTCTCTACTTTATTCAAGACTCATTTTTTATTCCTTCTATTTAAAATTCCTAATGTAATGATATGTTCTTTAATTTAAATATTGCTATGAATTTTATTTCGAAATTATTATATAACCATATATCCCTGATCAACAATTGTTATGAATATTTTAGTGACAATATTGTTCTACCCAAATTTCGCCACAATTTTTTAAGTGAAAACATTTGTTGTAGTGAATACCGTAACCATTTCATTTTATTGGATTTCATATTATAACACTTATACCTCTATTTATTGTGACCTATATGTATTTATTCCAAAATCCACGTTCATGTAACAAAATATTAGAATAAGTATTCCCATTTTATGATCCATGTGGAATCGATAACCCTGAGAATGAAATAATTGTTTTGTTAATATATAGATTATATAGATCACAAATTCTTTGGGAAATGTTTAGCTGAATGAGACATCATATTTAAAAATTAAGAGAATATTATTCTGTTATGGGTGTTTTTACATCCTCATTTCTTGGATGATATCAAATACTAGTGTTTATGATGCGGTGTTTTAAGTTGTTTCCAAAGATCCATTTTTTACTATTATCATTCCGTGTCATATATCTTTGTTTATGTTTAGTATTGTTATTTTTTTCTGAAAAACTTATATACATATTTTCAAACATGTAAATCCTCATTCAATGTTTATTCCCTTTCTCTGCATTATAGCCCACCCCTATATTCTGTATTTCCCAAGTTATCTAATAAAATTTTATGTGTGATTATGTTTATGATGTTTTAAATATAGATGATGGTTTTAATAATTTAAATTTCAATATAATTTTCCTAATTACAAAATAAACAATAAATATCAATCATAATTTTTGTATTATGTTTATCATTATGTAATAAATCTTGTATAAAAGTGTAATTAGGTATAGTGCTGTTATAATAATCATGAGAGGAATAAATTGATAAATGCATAAAATTTTGAAATGTTTAAAAATGAAACATCATGTATTAGTGGTACAATACAACATAATGATTAGATCAAATATTGCAACATTTTTCTGAATAATATATCTGCACCATCATAACGTCGTTATTATGAAAAAATATAGTTGCATGGTCATAGATAATACACATTATGTCATGAGATACATCAGACTACACAATGTGTTGGAAGATTGTATAATTTGGGTCCCACTCATCACATCATAACATTTACATAATCAAGCATTCAACAAAGAATATACAATAATTATAGTAATAAAATAACCCATTGAAAGGAATTGTTTTCATAATAATTTCATAAATAATATATTTTATAATATACATTGTTGTTCCCAAAAGAAAAATTGAAAAACATTCGTGCTATATAAATCATCAGTTTTGAGTGAATATGAATCAATATTATGAGTAGTCGAGATGTGTCTTGGAAAGAATAGATCTATTGAAGAATCATTATATTTTTCATAAAACCAAGATGGAAATATGTCAAAAAATATTAAGTAAAATGACTGTCTATTAAAGGAACCTTATTAGAAAATCCATAATCACAGTTGTGTGGAGGGAGAACCTAAAGAAATGGAGTTGGGTTTTAGAATAATCATACCTAATGTGTGAATGCGTTCTGTACATTAACAAAATATCCTAAATCATCAAATTATATTTATTAATTACTAAATATTGATCCTATTATCTATTTAATTTACTTATTATTAAATTTATTATGGTAACTTATTTCAATTTAGATAATATGTAGAGTTTAATTTTTTCATTATAGTATTGTTTATCTCATGGTTAATGGCCAGTTCCCTTGAGTATTATTATTGGAGTTCTTGTAAAAATATTTTGAAACTATAGAGGATGTAAAAAATTATATTAACAAGTTTTTATAATTTTATAATTTCCCATTTATCATTTATTATTTTATATATGAGAATGATTCAATAGATAAACTGTTAATTAAAATGTTTAAATGTTTTGGCCATTTTTCTGACATTTATGAACTAGCCACATATTAATGAATATTACATTTATATATTTTTCTGTAACATGATACATTTTGTAATAATTAAATTAAAATATTATTTACCCATATTAATGGTTGTATTTCCATTCATGATTGTCATAATGGAAATGGAATACTAGTTGTCCACAATGTTGTTGAATCAACACTTCATAAATGGTGTTTTCAATTTTAAAATGAAATTATTAATCGAAGGATTTTATGATGATAATTAAATTATAAAAATAAAATTAAAGTATATATATATAATGGAGATATCATTTAACATTGGACACATTAGGTGCTAATTGGATAATAAAATTAATTTTATATAAAGAAATAGTATGATAATTTTTCTTTTGGAATATATTCTCTTTGGGAACCTTATTATGGCACTTCATATTGGTATTTTTCAGATACTAGATTATCCTAGATGAGGGTAAGAGAAATTTTATGGGTATTCGTTTTGATTTTGATAATATATAAGGCATGGAAGGTCTGAGGATATGAAATGGAAAGATTGATATTTATAGTAGCAGATAGAAAGTTGTTTTTTTATTTTATTCAATTGATTATTATTTTATGTCAAGGATATTAATAGTGTAGATTACCATGACTAAATACATTAACGGGGAATTAGTGTCGAAGAAAACTTTTTTTACGTCATCCATACATCATACATGAAAAAAAAATTTATGTATTTAGATTATGTCGAAAATTTACTTATTTCATAATTCACCCAAATATCAACTCTTTTTTAAAATTCTTATAATAATAACACTAACTATTTATTTAGATTTATATTTCAAAAATGTAATAAAATTTAAGGAAATAATTTTATAAATATATGAAATTTATTTTTTTTATAAAATCATCTCTTATTAAAAATATTCTATTTTAAATATTATATTCTATATTATTAACGAATGAAATATATATTATCTCATTTTTAAATTCTCATATATATTAAATAAAATAGAATATTAATTTTTAAATATATATGTTATGAATGTAAATATTCATTGAAATCATTTTATTATTTATAATATTCTAAATTAACATTTGTATTTCACAAATATAAAAAAATTGATTTATTATTTCTTAAACATTTATTTACCTACACCATGAAATAATTTTATCGAATTTTAACGTGTTAGATATTTAAATTTTATTTATAACTTTATTAGGGGTTAACTATTCTAAAAATCAAATTAATATTACTAATGTAAAATTACAATTATAATAGTCATTATAAAGTTATATTGGAATATGTGACATTAATTTTTAAAATTAAATTTATTCATTTATTCATTTATAAGAATAATGTTTGTATTGGTTTTTCTAAGGGATGAATTTGCTTTATAATATATAACATAATTATAACAATATATATTTCATTAATTAAATTTTGGTTTAAACAGTTTCCCTATTTTAATGATTCAACCTTGAAATTTTGTTTTACATAACAAGATGAAAATAGCTGAGGGTATATATCCATCACCCCTTCTATTGGTTCCCATGTTTATTATTAGTACTTACTGTTCATCCACATCACATTGACAAGGTGATTCATCATTTTTAGTTGGAATTTTTCTCCATGGACCATGAACTTCTCTGAATTCTCTTCATATGAGAGTTCATTCTATAGTATCTTCACCTCTAGATTCAGTGCATGTGATGGGTTAGGTATTTACATATTCCCGAGAGATAAATGGAAAATATCATGAATTTGAACCATAATTTGTGGAAGTGTATTCTGAAAGGCCACTGCTCCTTTGAAATCAAGGATATCAAAAAGTGAAAATGTTCCTTTGGTTAAGCTTCCAATTCATTGCAAAAAAAAATCTCTTCCATTGTGATATTCGAAAAAGATCATTCCTTGTGGGATTAAACTGTATGTCCCGTTGAGGGGTTTTAGAATAGATCTCTTGTTGGATCTGTGAATCTTTCATTTTTTTTCTGGATATGTAGAACATTCTCAGTCATGCCTTTTACCAGATCATGTCAATGTATATTTAATTCATCAACTATATCCCAACATGATCGAGTTTTATATCACATCTGATATAATGCATCAATTGGAGAAATATGA
Organism: Viscum album; assembly: GCA_963277665.1. Taxonomy (NCBI): domain Eukaryota; kingdom Viridiplantae; phylum Streptophyta; class Magnoliopsida; order Santalales; family Viscaceae; genus Viscum; species Viscum album. Next base: position 140,828,274 of record OY728133.1, on the reverse strand, counting down.
ATACAAAACTGGATGATGAAGTTTAATGAGAACACAACAAATCCGATATATTGATTCCATCCAATTTTGAACTCCATTGAAATGGATATAAGTATGTCTATAAACATCTGAATAGTACTTTCATGTTCTCTATTATATTGGGTATTATAGGCCATACTAAAATTCTATTTATTACTCAAAGAATCTTGAATTCATTTAAAATAATTGATGTGATCAATGGATCATGATTAGATAGGATCAAATGTGGAACCTCAAGCAGCCACAACACATCCTTCAAATATATCATTTCATTTTATTCAAGTTAGAAATATTCTGAAATCACAATAATGTGGGAAGTCATGGTAAGTAGATCCACCACTACCAATGTCACATTGTTTGATTTTTTGATGTATTTGGGAGACCAGTGAGGAAGTCCATAATGATGTTATCTTATTCAAACAATGTTTTATGTTGTAAATACATTATCCCTTTGGAGGTTTCTCTTTCTTAATTTGTTTTTTGATATCCTAGACAACATAAGATATACTCTTAAATCAACTTCTTCATGTTTTCATAGTAGAAGTGTTCTCCCAGATATTGGTAAATCATGTTACTTCCGTGGTGGATAGATAGAGATGGTCTAAGTAAATTATATAGTATCTCTTTTTTATTTGATGTTAATAAGGACCAATAATAACTTTTCCAAAAAAATAACACAATTATCATAAATATAAAAATATTTTTGCTTCCCCTCCATTACCATTTCACCTTCATTTATATATCCAGATCATCCCTTTGGGCCTCCTTAATATTATCCCTGATAGATTGTTAAAAAATCATTTTGAAATTGAATTAATTATTCCATATCATTACAATTTTTAAATTAAAATTTATTTTATCCATGATGAAATGTTCTTTTTCTATTTTTATAATGGATAGAGTAGTAGGTTCATTTATTCTAAGAGCATCAACTACCATATTTTCATTTCATTGATGTTAATATATATAGTAATAACTGTCTTTGATTATCTCTAACCATATTATAAGATATACATCAATATATATGAATACAAACAATTTGATCTCATAATCGACATATATTTCATATTTCCCACCACTGAGGTAGTGCCTATAGGTTTTCATTGAAAAAATCATAATTGCTAGCTCCAGATCACGCATTATATTTTTTTACTCACAAATCATTTATTGTTGTGAGGTATATGTTATTACATTATCACTCTACATGAGAACACATCTGATGAATTTTTTTAAATCATCACTGCATATCATAGAAAATTATCGATGTATTGTTAATTTGAGTATAGTTGAAGTGATTATCCTCTTCATGATCTCATTCATCATTTCCTCACATAATTCCTTCCATTCACACATTCCCCATTCAATGTTAACATATTTAGTCGAATATTAAATCATGCTAATGTTCTCGCAAATGGTTTCTATTACCCCTCTAATCCAATAAAACTATTTATTATTATGATAGTTGTCGATCTGGGCTATTCTTCAATTACCTTTATCTGGGATGGGTCCATAGATATTCACTCAGCTTTGAACAGATGACCCAAAATATTGACATGTCATATTCAAGATTCATTCTTTCTAAATTTGGAATATAATTTCTCACTCTAAAATGTCTCACATAAAATCCTTATATGTTCATCATGATCCACCATACTCTTCGATTAAATGAGAATATTTTTGACAAACACAACCCAAAAATGCACATTTTCATCTCTAATGTCCCTTTCATGACATACCTGAATATTTTTTGTGCAAAAATATGTATTAAAGGTATCACTAAGAAATCAAAATTCACATACGTTGTAAAGAATGTAATCTTATAAATACATTCCTTCTTCGGATTCAGCTAATGATATTTATAATGATGATCCACCATTGAGGTGTATTATGATTCTTGTAATTGATCAAATATGTACCCAATCTATAGAAGAGTATGTGATATTTTAATGGTGATATTATTAAGAACCTGGTAATGGATACACAACATCATTTATCCATAATTGTTCATAAAAAAGATTATTGTTGCACTCCATGTGAATTCACCAGGTAGTATGATCCCATTATCCAAATGATCATGTAGTAGCTTATATAACTCTTCCCATTTTATAAATTCCATCTTAAATAGGAAATTTGACAAATGAGTGTCACAAACTATATATTCTAAGTATAACAATACCTCATGATATTTCGGATGTCGGGGATATCTTCATGGAATACATCTTTATATTCACTAGAATTGGTAATTTTACATTATTTTGATGCCTTCCTTTGACTCATTCATTTGATTGAGGTATTAATATTCACCTGGAATTTACACCGAAATTATTAACTGATTTTAAAAAAATATATTTCTGTTAAGTCCATTAATTTTTAATGGACTATAGGATTGTTGACAGTATGAAAATATTTTTTTTAATTTCCCATCAGTTTATGTGTTCTCTATAAAATGACAAATAAATATTTTTTAGTATATTATCAAATTAAAACAGTTGAATATTATAGGATTCAGTGGAAGAATCTTCAAACATACAATAGAAGCAAAAGAGTCCAACACATGGGTTTAAATGATCATAACACTAGATGTTTTTGACAAGTTGTTGATTGATCTATATGAACACCATTTTCATTATATCCACTATATTAATACTCTATATTTTTTTTCATACCTCCATATCCATGAGATGATTATCCAAAATCCACATCCATTTTGAGATATCATTGAAAAGCATCTCTAAAATTCATAAAGACGAAAGGAATGGTGCATGAATTAGGCTCTTGGTTGAAATGAGGTCAACATTCTCCATCTCTTTGTAATATTATGAATAGGCCAATGGTATGATCATAGTAGCAGTTTTGCTGGGAATGATGGGATCCTCCAGCAATGGGATTCAAGCTTAATTTTGATGGCTCTTTCATGGATGGGCTGATGCGCTGGGGTGGTTTAGTGCTAGATGGGAATGGTTTGGTCATTATGGCCTTCAGCACCTTCCTTAGACCGAGCGACTCATTAGGGGCAGACGTTCATGCGTTACACACAGGCATGGATCTTTGTACTAATTTATCATTGGTGTGTTCAGAAGTGAAATCAGATCTTGATATCTTGATTCAGGCCTTGCATGCGAATGTGAATGTGTCATTGGCCTTTACACACATTGTTCGTAGATGTGCTTCTGTGATCCCTAATGTTTTCTCTATACGTCATATTCCTAGAGAAGCTATCTTTGCGGTGGATGCTCTCTCTAGAGAGAGCAGTATGGAGGAACCTCTAAGGGTGTTCTTGAATGTGGGTTCTCTACCCCGGGTATGTATTAATGTAGTTCAAGGGGATTCCCTGGTACTGCATCACTTTATACCACCCTAATATCTTTGGGGAGGGGCCTTGCTCCCTATTTGAAGTTAAATAAAAAAATGAATTTTTCAATCAGTCAGAGACATTAGATGTGGTGATTTTATTAAAATATAAATTCAATCTATTTAATTACATTAATTTTGATGAAACAAGAGATGTATATTGAAATCTATGTGATTTTCTCGCTGTAATCTCTGACATATTCACTTTATGGTTTCATCAACTAAATAAATTATCTCTTAATATTTTTATGGATATTTTGATGGAAGTACATGTTAGAAAATATTTTCAGGATGTCTTCCCACTCCCCATCGTTTATTTAATCTCTTGTATTAGGGTTCAAAATCAATGCCCACCATTAATCAGACTCCCCAACAAAATAATAAACATCCAGAGTCACCGTGTCCTTGTAAAAATTTTTTATATCCTAAAATGTCACCTCCATTTACATGACCAACTACTCCATGACTAGTAGATCAGATAATTCACTAAACATTAGTGATCATAGTTCCATAATGAACTCAATGTAATTTATTTCATTTTTTTGTGAAGGTGGATTTTCTTTTTGATTAATGTTAATTTTTATAATGACGAACTACAAGATAAAAATTTATATGATGTGTTTTACACCAACCCCCATGTTTCTAGGGATGTTGTTAAGAAAATCATTTTATTATCCTTCAATCACGTTGTTCACAAGATCTCTCCAGTTTCCCATAATTTTCTAAAATACAAAATGTATTTAAAAATTCATAAGTCAATAATTAATGAATAAATAATTTATCCTTATTTAAAATTAACACTAATGACATATCTTATGTGATCCCCATAGTTAATTTTTTCTTAAAGCAAGGAATCACAAAAATTTAAATATAAATAGTCTAATACTTAGGGTTTCACTAACATTATATAATTATAATTATTAAAATAAATGTACCATTCTTGGATTCCAACAAGAGTGACATCACTATTTAATATATGACTACCACATAATTTTTAAGATAAACAACTTAACATATATACAAATCCCAGATAAAAATGATTCATGTATTGGGAAATGGTGGATAATATATTGTATAAAAATATTAAAACATAAAAATTTATTTAAATCCATTATCTTTATAATTAAAATCACACTCTCTACAACGAATATTTAATCTATTGGGGAAATATATCAAAGAAAGGGTTGAACATCAATTACAGTAAGAGGATGAGTAACAAACATTAATCAATATAAAATGGGTGATACTTATAAAAACCATCATAATATTATAATAGGATAATTGTCATAATAATGTTAGAATATTTATATGAAGTTATGGAATGTGTAAATTAATTAGAATGAAACAACATGACGTAGTGTTCAAATAGAACACATGGTCTTGAATAAATATATCATTATGTTCTTGAATAACATATATTATTAATCATAACATCATCATTGTGAAATACATATATCATCATGTTCAAATAAAATTAATATTATCTCATGGGATACATCACATTCCCAAATTCTTTGGTGGGTTATATTATTTTGGGACCACCAGACACATCTAATGATTTTAATAGTCATGCATCAAACATAAAACATATTAAAATTATATTTATAAAATAATACACATAAGGGTATAGTTTTCATAATAAATTAATAAATAATACATTCATTAATAATTATTTGGATTCCAATATAATAAAGGCAAAAACCATTGTGGTATATGAATCATCAATATTGGGTGAAGAATAAACAATCTCAAGAGTAGTCTTGATGAGTTTTGCAAAGAATATTTTTAGGGAAATCATTATATTCATCACAAATCCATGTTGGATACATTTATATCCTTCAATTTAAAAAGTATGATCAAATAAATTGTATCTATAGAACATTAGAGGAATAGAAATATATAAATTTTTGTGAGGAAGGGAAACCCAAATGAAAGAGTGTTGGGTATGAGAATCCTCTTACCGTATATCATAATTAATAATCACGCTCAATATAATATCTAGAGTTATCAAATTAGATTAATAATTAAATAAAAAATTAACCAATTATTAATTTATTTTATTTATTACTATTTTATTATGATCATGTATTCTGATTTTGATTATATATTGAGTTTAATTTTAACATTCTTAGAGTGTTCAACTCATGGTTTATGGTCGGTTTCTTGGTTATAATTATGGGAGATACTATGATATTTAAGTGAATCTAGGGAAGTGGAATGATATTGGATTAATATAAACATAATTATACATTTTCTCATATATAAATTTTTAAAAATGATATTTATTAACTATAAAAAACATCAGTGAAAATGATTAATTAATTTTTGTTGTTTGTATGACGATGACAAACAAGTACAATTTTATTTATTATTATGTTTATATATTATATAAAGAACAAGTTAAAAGTTACAATATTTATATTAAAATATAAATCAAGCATAATAAATGTTTTATGAATATTATTGCTTGATGTCATGGAAAATATAATCTCTTTGTCCATGAAGGTGGTGAATCGACACATCAAAGACGATGTTTTATTTTTTAGAATAAAATAATGAGCAAAGGGATTTGATGATGGATATTACATTTAAAAATTGAAAAAATATTATATATATAATAATATATTTCTCATGTTACATTGGATCATGATGTTTATTATATAATAATAGAATAAAATTAATGATAATACAAAGAATGTGTATTATACCTCTGTATTGTCTTCTCCTTGAGAACCTCTTTATTATACATGGAATTCACATTTTTTAAGCCCATAAGCTCTTAGAAATTTTGAAGATCCACTGGAAGGATATTTATTTGATTTTAGACAAGCTAAAAGGCTTGGTAGGTGTGAGGAGATGATGTAGTGAGGTGTGGTATTTATAATGGAGTAGTGGGATATTTCTTTTTAATTTTATTCATTTATTATTATTATTGATCAAGACTATTAATAGTGGTAATTAAAATGAATATATATAGAAAAATTGGATGGTTTATTCCATTTAATGGTCCTAACATAATCAATAAAACATACAAGAAAACAAGATTCATGTATTTGCATTATACCGTAACTTTTTGTACATCACAATTCATAAATTTTTGGAATATTTTTTTTTAAAATCCAATTATTCACCCAAACAATTTCTTGACATTTCTATTTCAAAAAAGGACTCCAATTTGGGAAAATTATTTTTTAAATATGAGAAATTATATTTTTTATAAAATATTCATTTATATGAATAATACTAATTTTAATATCTGAATATATTTTATGACCCATTGAAAAATTAATCAATTTATTTTAATTTTTTTTATTTATAATACAAATAATATAAATAAAAAAATATTTATCGAAATAATTTTTTTATTGATTTTAAAATTTTAATATTTTAAATATTCATTTATGTTTTACTATACTATTGACACATAATTATTCATTTCAAAAAAGTTATTTACCTAAAAATTATATAATTATATAATATTATCATTTAAAATATATCTAAATTTTATTTAATTTTTTATTGGTGTTCTTACTATTGAAATGACCAGATCACTTTTCTTAATGGACATATTTCTATTCTAATGGAGAAGTTATTATTCCATTGTAATAGATGATTTAATTTATATATGTTCCAACAATTACATTGTAAATTTGAGAGAATAATATTTTTATTGGATTATCTATGTGATGTGTGTTTTATATAATCTATAACATAATTATAAGATGATAAATTTCATTGATAAAATTTTAGGATGTTACACATTGTGGTTGTGGAACATCTAGGAGGTAACAGTATGGATATCTATGGACTATGTAAGGTATAGATATATTTTGGTACAAAAAATTCCTATTTAGTCTCCCATATGTCTAGTAAGTATTCACATTGTATAGGGACCAATAAGTTGTTATTTTTAATTTTTGATTAATTTATTTCATAGTTATTTTTTACCATGGATTCTTCTCATGGTTTTTTATATGTGGTCATGTCACATAGATTTTTATGATCATCAATTTTATGAATATGTGTATTCCTTAATAGATTTTGAAAAATGGGTGGGAAACAATTTTTATCATTTCTATGTTTAATATTTCTATTTTTCAAAATATGATATCATATTTTTAAAATGAAATGAAAATGATTACTAAATCACTTCAATTTATTAAAACTATTTTCGATACTTTTTTTTAAATTGTTAAACTATAGAATTCTTGATATTTTACCATATATGGACTCTATGGTAGTACCCTACGAGTTTTTCTTCAAGCACTCTACATTTTACTTTGGGAATTTGAATATGTCGTAATGTTTGATCCTTGTAAAGGGATTGAAGTCTTAGAGTATAATGGCTTCTATTAGGGTAGTTTCCTTGGGTCCAAGTTATTTTGGAGGACATGGTTAGTCACAAAGAGAAATTTGGTATTTTTTGATTCATACATCTCTGATTTAGCTTCTTTAACTGGTTTTGTATATATCTATTTGTACATCCATTAGTCGCATTTTATACTCTGGTTTTTTGTCGTGTTTTTTATATTGATGATTTGTTTTCTCTATCAATGTTACCTCACCATGTGACAGGCTGAAATGGGTAGCTTGTCAATTTGACTAGGGATTGATTTTTATAATTTTTTATAATAGGGATTCCATAGACTGAGTTAAAGAAATAATTCTTAATCATGGTTTTATTCCATGGATATAAAAGAGTATGGACAATAATAATTTTTTTAGTAAGTGCGGGAGGGTTCCTGGACACCTCACATATGTGTCTAAACATGAGATACTATGGGTGGTTAGAAAATTTTTACTATGTTACATACATGGAATTTGAGTTCATTTGAATCAACTAAATGAGAAGTTTATTTAAATGGGAATGTTTCCTCTTAAATAGTTTTCATTCAATTAGAATAATTTATAATTTCATTAAATTAATTGTTTTTAAAATCTTTAATATCGATTTTAATGTGGGTCCTATAAATTATTTATATTAACATGAGTTTTTAGATATTTTATTTTCATTATTAAGAAATGTATCCATGTAGAGTTCTTTCAAATACAAGAGGGGAAGCTGTGAGGTATTATCTAAGGGAGAATCCTTATGTGGACCATTCTTTGGTACAAGTAGTAATCCGAACCATTCAAATTGTTAGTCATTTAGATTTCAAAAACCCCAGGTGTGCGGTGAATTGTGGATCAAAATTCACAAATAGGTATCCACACATTCTTTTGGTGAAATATTGTACCCATAAATTTATTGATTGGAATAAGTGGATAGAGAGGATATTCAACTTCATGAATTATCCAGAAGAATATAAGGTGGTTTTTACCATGTATAGGCTCAAGTGACAAGGAAAGAGATTTTGGGACTATATTATATATGATTATTAGAATTAGGTTCTTACCTAGGATTATATAATGAAAACATTAAACTAGTAGTAATATTCTGAGAAGTTATATGTTGTGGATACATATGAGTACATATTTAACAAGTAGGGGGATTGAACTGTTTTGGAGTATTCGACCCATCATTTTGTGCCAGTGAAACCTGGAACATTTTAGTAATTAGTACATTAAGGCTGGTAGGTGTGATCTAGGATTTAGGCCAAATAAATGATAAATTTTTATTCTCATGTTTCATTAAAAATTTAAGAAATTATTTGAAAATTTATTTTTTGTTGATGTAGAGATATATATTAAGATATTTTTGGTTAAACATTTAGTTGGAGTTGTTGTTACCCCACATGAATCATCATTCCATATAATAAGATGCAATGATAGTTAGTTTTCATTAAGACCCATTTCTTCGGAAACATTAAGAAATAACCCGGTTTCATTCTATATTTTAATGAGAGATCCTATCAGGACTAACTATATAGGGGTTCTTAAGGATGATCATTATTATTTATTATTAGTCCATCTAAAACATTTCTTTAAAATAATATCCCAAGGCAGTAAGGTAGGATCCTTCTCACCAATGGTTTTCATGTAAGTGTTGATGAATCTATAGGTTGTCGGTCAAATCCATAAGCCAAGAGGGATGTTTATGGGGCTTAGAGAAAATGTATTTACGAGACAATGTATGTTCTGGGGGAATCTAATACAGGTCTATATAGAGTTAGATGTACAATTCTTATTTCATCTTATATAGTTATTGGTTTATTTGAAATATCTATTGCTCAATATTTCATATCTTATAATATATTTTATGTGTTGGGATTATGTTCATGGAATGTGTTATTCTTGTCTGGTATTATTTTATCCTTGGGAAATAGTTACCAACATGGTTATTAATCCCTTATGTGTTAGATGAGGATAACAGATGCTGCAGTGGTATAGGGCCTCTTAGTGCTTGATCATGAAATATTTTACATGACATTAATCATGGAATATTTTCATAATTGTTATGTTCTATATGGATTGTTATCATTCATCTGTTTATTAATTATCTTCTTATGTGGTCACTCATGTTTTTTAGGGTGATTAGTACTAACAAATGAGAAGGGTGGGTCATTTATTTCAATATTCATGGGTAATATTTTTTCCATTATGATAGATGTTTCAAGATGCAGTATACCAATTAATTAGATGTTATCTACGTACGGTTTTGTGTGAATACACTGAGGTATTTCCACATTTTTCAATTTACTTCCAAAAAGATAATTTGTGTTTACAATTTCCATGATCCTTGGTATGATGAGCATATCTCTGTAATTTTATCTAATTTTACCTGTGGAGTCGGTAGAATATAAGATCCAACATTAGGAACTGGAAGATATGTTATTGTTTCCTTAGATCATATTACGACGGGTGTCACCTCTCCCACTTTCTAAGATGGATAATAGGATCCTCTGACAGAATATTGATAATCAGAATATAATTTAGGTGGCCTTCATGAATGAATATCCCTTTTTTATGATTGATAATATATTTGATTAAATTAGAGGGGCCTGATGGATTTATAAGATTAACCATTGTTCTTGGTACCACTAGATGAGATTACAAATAAATGATATAACTAGGAATCCATTATGTTCTGGTATTGTTATTTATAGATTATGGTAATGACTTTCGGTCGCAAAATTATTATTTTTTGTATTTATATAATCAATCAACCAGATCATTTGTTAGTTTATGGAAATATTTATTATGGTTTCCATGGATGATATATTATTTTTTTCAATTTCATAATAGGATCATAATGTATATATATATATATTTTTCAATTTTATAGAATATCAGATGAATGTTAAAATGTATAAATTTTGGGTTTAGATTCGGGAAGTTAAATTTTTTGCGTGTGTGATATATGGGAGGGATGTAAGAGTGGATATCAGAATGGTGTAGGATGTTATATCCTAGAAGAGTCTTATAAATTTTTTTTAAATTCTAATCATTTTTGAGTTATTTGGTAATTACATGAAGTTTTTTTAGGATTTCATCAGGCCATTATCAATAATGATTACCATCACATTTTTGGGTGTCAATTTTGAGGGGAATGGAAAACATCATAATCTTTTGGGGGCCTAGTGGATTGCATGACATTAGAATAAATTTTTATTCATGCAATACCCTTATTGGGTTATGATTTCTACCAAAAAAATATTGGAATGGGTTTCATATATGTTTTGACGCAGGATATACATGTTGTAGACTATGGGTCTCAAAATATATTCCATCAGTATAAGAAATACACTACCCATGACCTTGAGATTTCTATAGTTATTCATTATCTCAAATAAAGGAATCACTATCTATTTGTGGAGAATTTTATCATTTATTAAAATTATAAGAGCCTATAATATATTTCTACTCAGTGGGATGCGAAAATAAAACATAGACACTTGGTGGAATATCTTGATAAATTCATTTTTATATTACATATACTCAATAAAATGTGTATTAGGATGTTGATGATTTCAAAAAACAAAATTTTATCATGAGATCCATAATTGAATAATATATTTAGTTTTCTCTAACTTGTTTGTTTGATTTTATGAGCTTTGGAATGGAATAGGCCTGTGAGAATATATATTTGGATTTGATGATGGGTTTAGTCTACATTTGACGATTTTGGTTCAATATTGAAAATTTGCAACATAGTGTGATATAGTTTTAGTGAAATATTTTAGGTATTGGAGACCAAGAGTGATTGTTCGTGGTCTCCCAGTAGAGCATTGAGCTACTATGTATGGTCTACAATTCCATCATCCCTTATATTGGAATCATTGGTTAGTGGATATTGATATTTCTGTACTACGCACCCTAAATATACAAATATTATTCATGATTTTATATATATTTATTTTTTGGGGGTCATGATTTAAATGATTCTAGATTTCATATCATGGTGTTTAATTTTTAAATTAATTAAGAAGAAAACCAGTGACCTATAGGTACATTGAATCCCTTACCAATTTCTATGTGGAAGTGGGATGCTTATTTTATGGATTTATCCATTGGTTTAGAAATCATTAATTGGTTAACTAGTATAACTCCTGGAAATATACAATGCCTTAATGGTTTAAATTCTATGTATTTGGAATTATCATCATTTATTGGATAATATTTATTTATATTAAAACGATGTATTTTTATTTTGTTTATTTTTGGTTTTTTGGAATGAAAAATATGTAATGGTATCACATTACTTGAAAATATATTGATTTGTGATTTTTGGTTGTTGTGTTAGTGTCATTAATTTCATTCGGATATGCTTACTCCCCCTTACGACCGAAGTCTCACCCCATCGAATATTGGAGATCTCTATTCCATTCGGATCATATATTTCATGGTTGATCGTCATTTCAGTTTTACTGTTCCTCATTACATAAGTATTTTTTCTTGTTATTTATTATTTTATAGTAGTTGTTACATTTTTTCATTTATAGTTTATATTTTTTATTCATTTTGATCCATTTTATATCATTTATTATCTTTTATTGTGTATTGTCGTTAAAAGGACATTTCAATGTTTTTATTTATACAATTTTAGAGGCAGATATAGTTCCAACGTTGATGAGGTTAGAGTTTCATTACAAATGATTAATCATTTAAATTTAGTATCATACATAAAAATATTTGGTTTATTCACATAATTTTTTTCATTTTTATTTTCAGGGTATTTATTGAAACGATATTAGTTTTTAATGTGTTTTCTATTAAAAAACAAGTATTTACTGACCTATGACTAGATTAAACACAATAATTGTGGTTTTTATTCAGAAACTGGGTTTCCATCACCAAGGTATACTGCCTTGGATATGATAATTTGTTCAAAATTATCAGAGTGATTTTGAAATTTAATTTGAAAAACATGGAAGATTTGGAACTTTGTTTCTAATTAGAAGTAGACATGGGTAGAGTTAGTGAGTGAGGAACCACTAGAAGGAAACCATAGGGATGTCGATGTAAAATGTATTGAATCACAATTTTTTGGTAGCAACATATAGTTTTTATGATCTTTTAGGTCTCATATGTGTTATTGATGGATAGGGCCTAAAATGAGGTTCTTTTTCTATTATTATTTATTTGTTTTATTATGGGTTTTTATCAAGAATTTTTTCTCACGAGTTTTTATATTTATTTGTATAATATACCAATTAATGATAGTTTATTTAATAGATATGTGTTTACCATTATACATATTGATATAAGGTTTGAATTCCATGTTTTATCATGTCAAATTTTCATATTTATCTATTTGTAAATATGAATGGATTCTATAAAAACAAAAGGAAAATAAATTAAAAATTAAATTAATTAATAGATGTATTATGAAAAACTATTTTTTTATAAATTCCATAGACTCTTTAGTTGTATCCAACTTTCCTTTTTCCTAACACCCCTATTTTTTCAAGGTTTTTCTAGACAACTTATTACAATATAATGGATACAATAAGGGAATCTAGATTCCCATGAGATTTTTCCTTTGGTTGTATTTTATTGAGGTGATAATTTGTCACATAGAGATTTTTGGTCTTGTATATATCCTATATTTTTTGATTATAATGTTATGATTAATTTTAGGGAACTCATTATACTGCTTTTGTTTTCTATTCTTACTCTAGTTTTATGTCTTGTTTTTTATGTTGAATTTTTTTTGACATTAATTTTCTCTGCAATATATAATGGATTCGAATGTGTGTCTTATCTAGTCTGCACAGGTTAGTTCATACATGAGTTTTATTACATAGTATCATCCACAAAATATGGTCACACATTGAGAACTATTAATGTCTTTATGATATGTTGAGAACTTTTTCAATGTATTAAAATTGTTTTTTAATCTACACCATCTATTTCGTGAGTATTCATACTACAATATATTTCACTTGTACATTCATATTTAATATTATTAATCACTATATTGTATGATGTTTAAAACTCCAAAATAGTGTATTGATGTTGGAGAAATAAATATATTAGAAAATGAATGGTCTATAAATGTGTTATATTAGGATAAAACCACTCAACTACAATTCAAGTAATGTCATAGTTGATATGAAAATTATACTGACAATCATCATCATGATAATAAATTTGATGTTTGTGATAATGTTTTTTGTTAATTTCTCTATGGAATAGAGTATTGAAATTTTGAATGAAGTGAAGAATGATCCCTATGTATATCGGCCCATTTTAGATTCTTTATTTTTGAGGGATACAAGATTACGAATTGGATCTTTGATCGAATGTCTCTCATGTTGAAAAAATGTTTTGTGTACCACTCCAATGTAATTACAATATCGATCCATCAAATGCATTATACTCAGAGGTGAAACAAGTAGAAATGATTATTCACATAAAGAATAATGGGTTTATATATTGGATCATATAGATAATGTTTTATAAAACATGAATAATGTCCTAGTAATTGTTTTCTGGATGATTTCATAATTCCATGATGAATATATCGATCCTATAGACGTATCAAAATATAAATTTCATAATTAATTGTATTCATAGTGATTATTTTTTGTGGAATTTTTTTAAATTGTTTATGATGTTACAAACTATGATAATTGAATATATATTATTTTTATGAAATATTGTGTTTCACACAACATCGACCTTAAATGAAATGTGATATACTATTAGAATATTATTATGTGATTTTATTGGAGATGATATACAATTTTCAGTAATTAAACTAATGAATTTTTAAAAAAATATGTTGTTATAATTGTGCCCAATAAATTATTTTGTTGTGAATTAATTATAAATCAAAATCAAAATCATTTTATAATGAAAATGATTTTTTGATGATAAAAATTCATCTTTATGAAGTGTATAGTAATCAATATAAATTAAATTATTCACTATTTTGATTGATTTTATAAAAAAAAATAATGGATATATTCTATAAAAAATATAGATTTCAATTAATATTATTTCTTCTATTCATGGGATATTAATATAAAATGTTTTGATTTATAAACCTTTATTTTTCTAAATTTAAGTTATAAACATGTTTTTCATTATTGTTTAAAAATAAATTTTATTTTTATATATAAAATTTATTTTGAAAATTTTGTTTCATAATTAACTCATGAGGATAAAATTTGGTAAGTTGCCCATTTTTATTTTGGGTTAGCAGGAATAGTAATAGTGGTAAAAAGTATCCCATCAGCAAAGGGTAAAAAATTTTTATTTCTAAAAACTAGGAGATACAGAATTTATATTTCGTGCTAATTACTATAAAATTAATTTAATATTTCCCTTGACATTATATGGTTATAATTTTAATATTTTATATATATTTTTCCATGAAAAAGATTCCAAAACATTTTTATTAATAGAAAGATGAAAACTATAAATCTCATAATTTTATGTATCACATATGTGATCACATAGGAGAAATTAATGTTTCAATTGAATCTAAATATATAATTTTATCATTATGAACTTATTTTCATGTTGGTTTTTGAATTATAATAATAGTTATTTTTATCACATTAAATTAAAATAAAATAGCAACAAAATATTTTTTGAATTATTGTAAATATAAATTAAATTATTTTAAAAATAGTTGACATTAAATAATTTTAATGAGTAAGTGTATTACACAAATTAATAAGATAACAATAATATATTAATTATTATTAATAATATTATATTATAAATTAACATAATTCTCTTTGTCCATTAAGGTAAAATTTAATGAGCAATCTGAAAAATGACATCATTTATATTTTATAATAAATAATTTTTAATAAAAACATTTAAAATTAATTTAAAATTTTATCTTCATCCATGGGAATGGAATATATATTAATACATAATCCTTTCTCTATTTATTAATATATTTATTTTTATTAAAACATCATTATACCCTTATGGTTTATAAAATTTTTCCCCTACTTACAGTCAAAAATAATAAAAAATTCATTAACCAGTATGTTAATGTATATTATGTATAAATTTTTTATAAATTTTATTTGAAGATGTTATTTGAAAATTAGATTTTTTTTATTTAAATTATTGAAAATTTGAAAATATTTTTCATCAAAATTATATTAATATATTTTATTCATTTGAGGAATTACAATTGGGTTGTCTCTATCCCCTATAACTGGAAACCCATCCTTCATCATATATAGAACACACTGAGCTATCAATTGTGACCATCCATTAAAAAACAAATTATATGAATCATTATCAACATTATAAATGTCTATTCTTCCCAAAATATAGTCCCACAGATCCATAAGATGATATCTAATGATGTTTTTTCAATGAAGTATTAATCTCTTTAACTGAACACTTTATTTTTTTACTTAATATTTTCCTATAATTAATATTTGTTATTTATCATAAAATAATAAATACAGTATTATAAATAGACTACTATTTTATAATGACTTTAAATTCACCCACATCCACCCTCTTTCCCATATAATAATATGTTAAAATATCTCTTGTGTTAATGTACAAGGAACCCTCTCCATAGAAGGGTATGATTAATTATCCACCATTATATATCATATAACATTTGTATCACAGAAATAAATTATCACATTTTCCATTTAGAATTAATTTAATTTTTTATAATATCTTTGGAATACACACACCACCTTATTTAAACAAACATATATTTAGTCACGTTTTACATAGTCAATCAGATTAATACACATTTAGATAGATTATATGTTTAATCTCTATATTATATATTCAATCAATTTTGTATACATAAATCTACAAGATTCAATATTTATATAGCAAAAACAATCCCAATACTTCCCACAAAATCGTTATTTTAATAAAATATGTTTTACCGCCTTAAAAGGAAACCCTATTTTGAATAAATTTTGTGGAACATTGATAAATTTTATATGTCGAAATAAAATACATTTTTTAATTAAAAACATAAAAATTATCTTAAGGTTGTTTTTTTAACTTTTCATCGAAGATTAATTTTTAATGACCAGTTGATAATAAAAATTTTATTTCAACAATATAATTAAATATTATTAATTTATAAGGGAAAAATGACATTTTTAAATTATTTTAATGTTTAATAACATAATTTTTTTTATAAATTAATTAGATTAATGTCATTTGAATAAATTTATCATTAAAATTGAAGATAAAAAAATATAATAAGTTTGGATGTTTTTACATTAAAACATGCATTCTCACCCCGTTTGAGGAATTAATCTTAAAACATTAATGGCGCTTATGTGATAGAAATTATAAAAATGAGGATTCCCTATTTGGTATCATAATAAGATATAATTTATATTAAGGAAATCATCATTTTTGAAAAAAAAAACTTAATGCAATTAATTAATATATTTTACAGTAATTAAGTGGAAAATTCGCTCAACATATGACTAAACTATAATCACAATGCCAAAAATGACTTAAACACATTTCCAAAATCCATTGGATCTACATATTTAGAACCTCTACTCAATGGGATCTAATGTTTTCCATTATTGGAATCATTATCAATAGAAAAAATGTGGATGGAATTCCCATTCAAAAAATATAAAATAATTACACTCTTTCAAACCCCCCCACTCACTCACACCAATAAATCCCTTTAGATCAGCTAGTTTCATGAAAAATATATCCTAAAAATACCTCAACATTACCTAGAAGCCTCACCTTGGTAATTAATTCATCAGCCTCAGCCCTTTGGTGGAAACCAAAAGGAGTCACACAAATAAGAGGTGACATCTGTCCTCATGTTCTTTATATTTATTTATATCATACAAACCCTAAAATATTCTTATCCCAAGAAAATATAATAAAAATTATTATCATAAATATAATTTAATGTTTTGAGGGTACGGGTTATAATTTCATATACACACACACATCAATATAATGGGTAATGAATATTTGTTTTTGTATATGGAGAACTACAACCTCATGAAATGATTATTGTTTATTTTGTTAATACCACCTCACATCGGTAATCTTTTGATGTACACACTATATATATATATATATTATATATGATATTAATAATTTATTATTTCTTGTTTAATTTATATATAACACATACTCATATTATTTCAGTTTTTTCAAAATGTGATTACATCATTTGAGAAAGAGTGCACTACTGCACACTCAATGTGACATGATTCTATAACACTAGAAATGAATAAAAAAATGATGGTTTTATAAAAATGAGACATATTTGTATTATGTATAATACTATGATTATAATTTACATACATATCATTTACATTTCATTCATTTAAAACATTAAAGAAATTTAAGCAGATTCCATTCGTATGTATATCCTACCGTCTCCATGAACATTGAATTCCATTCCCTATCTATGAATTTTATGAATTTTTATAAATACAAATATAATTGATATATATGATTTTTAATTCAATTATTACATTATGGAGATGATGAATCCATGAAATATTTAACAATAACAATAATTAAAATGTTAAAAAACATGGAAAACTATGAAATTAACAACAATAATAGTAAATATCGTAAATGATTATTGTCATACTAGAAATAAGAAATTATGATAATATAATATTTGGTATCATAAAATATAATATGGATAATTAATATGTTATTAACACTCCTGAACCATTATACAAGTTCTTAATGTATGTTCACAGAAAATGAATCTTCAACTACGGTATTTCATACCAATTTATGTTGAATTGAGTCTTATTTATTGTTATACAACACAAAACATTTATATTGAGTATATAATACATTTTTTATTTTTATATCATGAGTCTGTTTAATCTCATGATATTCAGTGTTTCATTTAATTTCATTCTGTCCTAGACATTATGGTTTAAATGTATCAATGTGGTATTGGACACATTAGGATTATTAGTTGTTAATATCCTCCAGAATGTTCCAATTATAATTATTGAAATCTTACTTTCTCTATTATTGTTAAAATTCCCTTGAAATAGTCCCCTTATTATAAAAAATTTAATATCCTCATTCTTGTGTGATGAATATTATTATTCGCTAAATAATATATAATTTTTACATATGTGTTCACTTAGATAGATTATTAATTAATTTTTACATTAATGATAAATCCATATATGGTATTCAATTTAGATATTTGATCATAAATATGTTTTATTAAATAAATTTATTTTTTGATTTGAGTAATTTTTTGGACTGGTATGGAATGGTGGGTCTTGTTTATTGTAAGCCCATCGATGCTTCTATATTCTCATTTGATAAATTAGTTGTCCTAGTAAAAAAAATTCCAGATATGTTAAACTATCTTATGAGTGATCATGATGTTAAAGGATAGTTTTTCCTATGTTACATGATATGCAATAGATAATCATTTTAATAATTTATATTCATCAAATATTTTTCTATGAGTTTTTTTTCAGGAAATAGTTGTGTATTCCTCCTCTTTCCAGTTAATTGATTAAATGAAATATGTATTAATTTCCTACACTGATATTTGTATATTCCAATATCATGATATTTTCAGTAAATGTGTTATCTTTTATTTTCCATTAAATTTTTATTATTCTCATCAATTCATTATTTATTCTATATTACATACCCTTGCTACGAATTTTTGATAACCCTTATTATGATATCTTTCCCCATGTTATGACGAGAAATCCCTTCAATGAGCTTCAAGGATGTAGTTTATATAATTTCATTATGTATCATGTTTTATTTTGTATTTCCCACAATAATCTGTTTATTATGTATATAATACTATTTTCATAGGTCGAGGCATAACATTTGGAATTTGATAAAGTTTAGACGAAACCACGAATTATAGATTTAGGGAATTATGATTATGGAACATATCCCTCAGATTGAATTTTATGATAATTATTGTAGAACATGTTAATTATTTTATGGTATAAATTTTGTTTTAATTCATATAATAATATATGTCTCGATACTATAAGTTGATGTTATTTTATAATAGATATACATTAGGGTAACAACTCTGAAATGGATTTTCAGTCTTAATGCAACATAACATGTCTCATAAGAATACACATTTCTATAAAAATGTTCTGGTTCTCCCAGTAGATATGCATGTGATAATACACATTTTCATAAAAAACATTCTAAAAGATTTAAATGTAAAAAATTCCCCATAAAATAATGCTCATAATAGTTACTTAAATAGTACAATTATTTTTGGGATTTATTTATACAATTCTCATAACATACTCTGTTATGTTACACATTAAAACATATCTTTGAACAAATTGAAATGAAATATTTTAAAAAGTTTATTATTTTTAGATGGATAAATATAATTTTTTTAAAGGTAAAAATTTGTTATAGATGGAAAAAAATATCAAAATGGGTATTTATTTTTAATATTTTTAAAATATATTAATTGATACCCCTATATTAACGAGTATAAAAAATGATTAATTTGAATATTGGTAAATAGAAATGTAACTATAATATAAAATAAATCATATTTTTATTTCAAAACTAAAAAATAATAACATTTGTATGATTATTAGAAATTTATAAGAAAGTTAAATGTCTCATTTAGAGACAATGATAAATATTCATAACATCATTAAATATTTTTAGAAAAATAATTATTTTAAGGGGAATGTTATTTTGGTACGAACATTGAATAGAAGAGATTCAACTTGTGAAATCATATTTAATGATGAATATTTATATTTCATAAAAAATCATGACTCAGGAAAACTAAATAGATGTTAATAAAAGAAATTATACAAAACTCTTGAAAGCTAAATCAAGAAATAATACATCAATTTCCAAAAATAATTTATAATTAATATTACTATATATCTATTAGATAATATATATTCAATTTAATTTGAACTAGGTGTATAAAACAAGTATCGATGAATTATAATTGAGATAAAACACCGTTAAATTTTATTATCATTTAGTTAAACATGTTCAGACATGCAATATAACAAATAGATAACTATTATTAAATTATATAAAAACCATAATGATAACTATTATCTTGTAATCACATAAATTAAAATTGTTCAATATATATTTTATAGTTAGTTTTTTTTTATATTGAACATCAAATTATTGATGTTTTAATTGTTTTCTATATGTTTCAAAATGATAACATAGATCCACATTCATTCATAATTATATATTCACACTGAGATTATCGAATGAAATTATATAAAAAAATTTCAATGATTTATAAATTATTAAAATCATTCTATAAAATTTTTAGAAATAAATGACGATTTAAAAAACAGTGTAGATATTCTTTCAGTATTATTATATGAATAAATTTATTTATTTAAATGACACATTAAAAATTATATTAATCATTATAGTACCTTTAAAAAAAAATTATTTTATGTCTGATCCTACTTGTAGTTATTTTTCAATAATTTTTCTTGATATAAATGTATATAATCGTTTATATATGTACATAAACAAGGAAAAAATAGCAACCGATTCCATAAATGATTATATATGGAGAAGAGTGAAATTAGTTTATAATAATATAATTATTAGATAATTATAATGATATAATTTAGTTGTTATAGTATTGAATCATATTTTAGAAGAGATAGATTAGACAGAAAATTATAAATTAAAAAAAGAAGCATGTTTATATTAAATAATTGATTGGGGGATATTTCATGATGTTGAAATACTAAACAAAACATTTGAATACAATTTATTTATAATTTTTTATGTATTTTACTCTTATGTTGTTCAGTATTACTATTGTTGATTTAGCACATTGTAATTTATTTTTACCGTAGTAATTTACATTTACGTAATAAATATAAATTTATACTTATTATGTATTTTGGATGTAATTAAAGGAAATAGGAATTAAATTTTCCGATATGAAATTATAGTTGGGGATAATGCTTAAGATTAAAATAAAATAACCTTACATGTTAATAAGATTTCTTGAGAAATTGTATTTTTATAAATTAAATATTTTAATAAAATTAAATTATGGATTTTTTTAATACCAATGTAATTAATATAAATATTAAAATCCAAATAAAATTTATGTGGATTTAGAAAAAATCCCAAATTTTATTAAAAGGTAATGTTACATTCATAAATGATATAGACTAAGAAGGTTTGTGCATAGACCTTTAATTGAGAAACAATGAGAGTAAAGAAATGAGATGGATGGGCTCATACAAGAATCATGACCTCTTACCAAGAGATACCAAAGTAGATCAAATATCATAATCAAAATCATAAGAATAATTATAATCACTATACCATTCAGAAACAAATTCTAAGGGATCAGGAGACTTTGTAACCATTGTTGGTTTTAGATATGATTAATCTTCCATACATCTCACTTTTCTAGGAGGAACAGGTTGAAAATCATCATCATCCAAAACATTATTTTTTCCTTTGGACAATACCTGACTATAGGATAACTTTATTGGGGATCTATCCCCGATATCCTCCTATCATCAATGGAAGCCATTGGTATCCCTTAAATAATTAATATCCTCTTGAATCTGTGAAGGATTCCCTTCAGAACATAGATTTTTCTTCCCTTCATTCAATGTGACACCTGGAATAAAAACATTCTCATCTATTTGATACCTCACTCCTTCCCGTGACCCATGAATCTCTAGTTGAAATCCCTTGTCCGAATGTGATGAATCAGTTTTAGCCTGCATATATGCTTTGTCAAAAGCGAGATGTCTGTCACTAAGCGGGTCTACATTGTTTTGTTGCAGCCTCGCATTATTCCTACAAGAGGCTTCATAATTCCCTTTTTAACCACAAAAAGAGAAAACCACATTCCTGTGACATTTATCCATGGCATGACCAATGATTTTACACTCTGAAAAAGTCAAAATATCATTTATATTCCACATTCAAAGGAATTTCTTCATCAAGTAACAAAAAAACAACATTATGAATCATGTAAGAAATGGAGTTAACCTCCACTAGTATGCTAGTATAATGTCCAAATTTAGAATCCAAAGTGTTCCTATCCATTTTTTATAGGAATTCCAACAGCTGATCCAATATCAAATAATAATTTAGGATGCCATAAAATCCAATTAAGGTCAATTTTATTGATCTAGAATTGGGCTCTAGTATTTTTATGGGAAAAGGTATTAAAACTATAATACCACTATTGAAAACATAGCATACATGGCTTCATGTTGATTGATCCAAAACCCCATGCTCTTCTCTTTAGAGCTTGTGACGGGAAAATGATGTGAAAAATCCCTGAAAAATAAGAATTAATATTCAATAAGAAAAGCCCAATATATATTTCATCTTCTGAACTAAATCATCAGCTTTACAAGACATTCCTCCAATGTAAAGAACAAGACTAGAAATCATAGAACATTCACCAAATTTAAATCTTTTAATAATAGCTTCTTGTTTAGAATTCACTTGAGAAATATCCCCCTTTTTGAATATTATCTCCATAGCATCGTCATTTACATGTGCAAAATACATTCTCTTGAGTTTCTCATATAGATATTTACCAATATTTATATTTTCCAAATTACTTACCCCCTAAATAAAATCAAATGGTCGCATCACCTCTTCTGCTACTTTACCTGAAGCAATAATGTTCGGATCTAGATTTTATTTTTGCTATAGTTCACGCGCCATTCGTTGTCGCTGCAACAACCACCTCGCTCACACCTACTGTGCCTGGGACTACCACCATATTAGCACTGGTTGAACCGACACCCACCACCATAAACATACTGCTCACATTTACCACATCTGAAACCATACCTGCTGAACTCCTCGTGCCGACCACATCGTTTTTCATTGCGCTGCACACAGTCTTGGCTAAGTTGGTTGTGTCCACAGATTAAAACTTTTAGCTATCAAATCATCCTCATGGAAAAAGAAAATACACTACAAGAATATCAGATTCCATTCTATACCATAATATGATGCAAAACTATGAGAAATAATATCTGGACCACCATCAAAACTCCTTCAGAAAGTGTTGTTGGGTAATGAGGTATTGGGGTGGCCTCCCCACCTACCTGTCGCACATCCCCAACAAGGCCCAAGATGGCCAACCATTGTGCTTATTCCAGTTTCCAAAGGAGTAGAGTAGTCCACGAGAGGTTTGTTAGCATATAGTGTGTGTTTCCTTATGAGGACTCGAACCCAAATCCTCCGGGTTTGGACACCACTACCTTAAATTATATAGAAGATAATAAGTTTTGTTATATAAGAGATTATTCATTATTTGAAAAATGTAAATCTAGGATTTATAAATTCAATATTTTTTAAATTCAATTATTTTAATATATATAATATATATTAAAAAATGATTCATAATCAATCAAATAATTCTTGTATTTTTGAATTGTAATGCAAAAATATATTAAAAATCCTATATATATACTATTCATCACAAAATTAAAAAATTTATTAAAAACCTATTAAATTCATTAAAATTGTATTTTTAATTGAATATATCAAAAATTTTATTTATTTAATACAAATAAAATAATAAATTGTAAAATATTGTCAAAAAGGTAAAAAAACAAAATATATAATAATTTTATATAAAAAACCGATTTTCTCATTCTTCATCATGACCCCCTCCCCCAAATGTAACCCTCCTAGGCTAACATTTTGAGGTAAGATAGATCTCCCAATAACTCTTTTTCATAAAAATCATAAATATAGATAACAACAATTGCACGTATTTTCATACAAAATACCAGATGTATGAATAATAGAGGTAGCATTTGATATCCTCTATAGTTACCTCATAGCCCAAGAAAGTTAGGGAAAAGTATGATAGTTAGTAAAGTCTAACATAATGACCCACCAACAAATGTGAATTGGGAATACATATTTATTTACATAGTGTGTGAATTACATGCATACTCATTAGGATCATGCGAAAGCTTGTTGAAACAGTGAATAAAGGGCATAATAATTGCTGCTGAATAATAATAGAAAGTAACTCATCAGCGAATAAGGTATTATATGTATTTGTACACACCATATCTCTCTCCTGATGAATCCAATACATGTTATCATATAATATAATATCCAAATAATTTACCTTGCTACCACTCCCCAAATCTTTTGACGATGATCCCAAATGTTCCACGTCCTAATCATTATCATTACCATTTATAAATTCCTTAATAAACCTAGGTGTTAATATCATATAATTTATCTCATGAATCACAACATCTAATAATATACAACAATCCTCATGAATCATATAATCTCTCTATCCCATTCGGCATATCCATATATTAACCAAGTTGTTTTTAGGAGCCATCACAATTCTTTTGTTATATATTATACATCCATCCATCATATCCAATCAATGAAATGCATTTAATTATCCAATATTAAGGATATAATTTTATACATGTGTCTAAAATTTCCCCCATAAAATTATATCTCTCTACAAACATATTTGGGAATGTTAAAAATCATGTATACAATCACATAAAACAACTAGGATAATAGAGTGGTACAATACGGGGTGGTGATTCACCTATTCCTTGATGACAAGATTTTTAGGGAGAAATCCCTCTAAGAGAATAATTAGAGTTTTTCCCCCTACAATCATGTGTTAGGTATATCAGGATATAACCTAACATAGAGTATATAATTTGAATCACATCCAATCATTGGGAATTTTCCAGGTCTTAATGTCATCTACAGATATAACCACATAGATACCGTAATACCACTATAATGGACTATATAACCAATAATCAAAGAAGAATTAAATATTAAATTAAAATATTTCATTCATTCAATAATATTTTTTTCATTATGATAATTAATCAAATTAACCATAAACTTTTTTTCTTTATTGTTAACATTTTCATGAAAAAGTCCCATGACCTATTAGAATAAGAAGACTAATTCCACTATTTCTCATGATAGTTGACTTTTTACAATTCTATCTATGAAAAACCCCATGGTTTTAATCACATTATATAAATTATCATTCCATTATTACATTTACTTATGGACTCATTCTGTATTAAAATGAAAAGATATGAATCAACAAGAACAACTTAAAGCCACAAGGAGTGGGAAATGACACGATAACATATGAAACCCATTGATCATACCTTTAATAGAGATTAATTGACAACCCAACACACTAGTATCAAACAAAATAATATTAAATGAATTATTCAAACCATTCCACCAGTCCCAATCCAATAGTAAAAAACACTATGCATTTCACATAGCATCCAACACAAAAATGTGAAATACATTATTTATCTTCAAACACAAACCTAAACCCCATTGCATATAAATAATGAATGATTATCCTATATAGTCTCACTTAAAATATCATATATATGATTATATTCATACATACACACAATGTTGAATATAAATAACAAACAAAGTCAAAGTGGAATTTGGTCCCTTCAAACAGTGGATTTCATCGATCAGAAAAAAGGATTGGAAGACAAGAAAAAATATAATTTTAATAAAACTAGTTCATTACAATATTTGATTAAATTTTTTATATATAAAATGTTACAAACAATATAAAACTAATTAATCACCTATTACAAGATATTAATTATATAAACATTCTTCTAACCATAACATCACATTTCAACAAAATAATGAAGAACATTTTAATTAAAATATGTGAGAACGTTTTTCAACTAATCATGGGTTAAGAATCATCTCATTTCCATTAAATTATAAGAATAATATTTTATTTATATCATTCCTCTTTAATTATTGAACCATCAAACACTACCAACTTTATATTATTTAACAATATTCAAAATTACAACAGGTTTATCAAAATCTTAAAAAATGATAGAATTTAATATAGTAAAAAATAGGAATGTATTTATCATGGTGGAAACACACATGATCTCTAAAAACCCATTGTTAATTAATAAATATAGTTTAATAATTATTAATGGTAATTGAACATTTACCCAAATATATATATCATCGTAAATTTTTTATTTCACATAAATCAATTTAGAGTGTTAAAAATATCAATCTTCAATTCATGATCAATTCTATTAAAAAAGAATAGAAAATTTTGTTTCAATCACATTTATAAAAAACACCATAATGAAAAATTAATAATATATTGATCATAGAACAAAAAATCACAAAACCACACTTAAACAACTCCCAATACTCTAATACCCTGAGATATTTACATAAAATAATATAATATTAAATATATTAATTTTTTAATACTATAAGATATATCCTAGTAAAAAATTTGAAGGTTATGAATAGGACTCTCTAAATTGTGAAATTAAAATATTGAATTCATCTGGTACTGATTAATTTGAGATGAATATATATACCAATTGAATATAAGGGGAGTGTTTTTTATAAAAACAAATGTTATCATCACATTTGAATTTTAAGCTGATAATGTAATCTAAATACTATTGGTGAATTTATTATTGAAATATCATTTTATTTATAAAATGAAATATTTTTTACATCAATTTATTTTTTTTATTGGCACTATATTAGAATAAACCCATTATTACACATAGAAACCTGTATTTTTATAAAAAATATTTTCATTCCATTTTAATTGAGAACCTATTATAAATCTAAATTTTTATAAATTTATAAAGATTATATTTCAAAATAAACATCATTCATTCAATAAAAAAATTAAATTTATTTATGGATGATTATTTAGTATTTTTCTATAATGATTATTTTTTTATAAATAGTGAAAAATACTAAATTTTGATTCATAACATCATTTTCCTATAATAATCATATAAGGATATATTAGATTTTTAATTGGATTTGAAGTCAAATTATATCAATTATACATAATTTAATACAATTTCTGTCATTTTTATAAATTTTACTTTGAAATTAAATGTTAAAATTGTGAAAAATTTGGAAATTTTTTCCTTAAAAACATGTATTGTCATCCATGTATAGGATTAATTTAAAAATAATTTGGTACACTTATATCATTAAAATAGTATATAATTGATTTCTAATTTTGAATAATAATAATTTATAATGATTAATATGTATAAATTATTTTATCACCAATAATATAATTGAATGTAATTAAAATTATTTATAATGATTAAGATGTAAAGTATATTAACAAGGAATTGAACCATAATCCTAATAGCCAAAATGACCTATAAACATGTCCAAAATCCATTAGATATTAATATGTAGACTCAATAATCACTTTTTTTTCTAATTTTTTCCTTATTGGAGCATATTTAAATGTTAAAAACATCGGTGTAATTCTATTTTCCAAAATAATCAGGAATGCAACTACTCCTCTGCTATATATAGGCACTCCCCGCTACCACTGATTCTTAATCCTTATTACATTTGTATCACCGAATATATTATAAAATAATATCTTAAAATCCATCATTTTATCTTATAATCCTCCCTTTGAGAATTAATTTGTCAATGGATGCCCTCTGTTGTAAACTAAATGGAGTTTCCCTATGAAGAGTAACATTTTTTCACATAAAACTTTGTCTTATTGTCTTTTTCTAAAAACTAAACATGTAATTTAAATTAATATATAAGAATATATGATTCATAAATATTTTTATATATTTTTATTCTATGTTTTATACCTTAAATTTTACACACAATCCTTTGAAGGGTAACAAACTGTCCTTTCTTTGGTAAGGGGAACAACTACCTCAAGAAACTATTTTTTTAATTTATATATTACCAACTCTCATGATTAGAAGTTATTATATAAACAATACTTTTCATTATTTATAGGATATTTAAGATGTATTTTTGATTTTTGAATTATTATATCAAACGTACTTTCATTATTTAATTTTTATAAAAATGATAATATCGTTTGAGGAATTGTAGACTACCTCCTATTCAAAACAATGTGATCCATAACACTATTCATAAAATATATTAAATATGGGTATATTAAACATATATGATATATATTAAATAATAATTTTACTGTTAAGTCAGTATATATCAATATATATATACATATATGTTATCTACTCTCTTTCATTCATTGCGAATGTAAAAAAAAAATACTGTTAATTCTTACGTATAGATTATCATGTCCATAAATGTTGTATTTTATGATTTTATATAGAATAATAACATAAATACATATATAATATATATTTTTGTGTGATTTTAATATCCATGATTACATTATTTATATCATGATATTCCAATAATGTCTAAAAATATAACAATTCAAAACACAAGAGGAACACAAAGCGATTATTACCCAAAACGTAACACTAACATTGATTTGATGATAAATAGGTAATATAACATCAATCTAAAATGAGATATAATATTATATATAATAATATTATTTGTTTTTTGTTTTATAATAAACTCAAATATATTTTATAGCATTTTTTATGTGCATGAGGATATTATATAATTAAGCTAAGTGGATCTCTAGTCTCATGATTATTTCTGTGAGATTTTTGGCTATTTAACAACTTTTTTCAAATATTTGATTTATATACATACCATGAACATAATATATGATTACAATCAATAAATATTTTATAATTTACATATCCATTTTATGATCTCTCTTTCATGGGTTTTTGTTTCGAAATCTACGAAATTGGTAATGTAGTTTGGTCCAAAAATTCATCTCCTTTAATAGAAGTCCATTATTGTCAAAAAACATTTTATAAATATTGTTTTTATTTATTATATTTCAATGTAATATTTAAGGAAAAATAAATTAATAATTTTTTATGATATTCCAGGAATCTATTGTCAGATTTGTTTTTCAAGGATATGGTTTTTGAAAAATATTTCATCTTATATATATATATATATGTGTGTGTGTGTGTGTGTGTTTTTATAGTGTTTAAAAAGAAATAGTTTTCAAAAAAAATAATTGTATATAATTTTTTTAAAAAATTCCTATAATTTTTTTTCAAAACATATTCATGATTTTTAGAAGATTTAAATATGTTTTAAATGTAATTAATTTGAAATTTCTTTCAATATTTATTTATAAAATTTCATTCTTTTTTAAAGGAAAGTATTTTCCAAATGTTTTCATGATTTAAGAATATGTTTTCAATTTTTTCAACAAATTATTTTCAAATATTTTAAATATATCTATCACGACCTCTCCCCCAAGGCCCATGCCGAGACTACCCCAATACCACCTTCCATAGGTTAGGGGTTGGAAACTAGCACTGGAAAGAAATATCCCTAAAACCAAAAAGGCATTGTCTTTTTTCCTGCAATCTCACACAATACATAAACAAATAAAGATACAATCAAAAATTACTATATATTAAAAGGGTGATTATAGTGTTTAAAGGGGCCGTAATACAAGCCCAAATGTAATGTAAATGTAAAACTGAAAACAGCTCGTGTGAACACCTACCAATAATCCATCCTAAAGGGTCGGTACAACTCTCTAATGGTTGTCTTTAATGTAGGTCTCATCTAATGGTCTACCTCTAAGAAACAACCAGTCCTCGGACCCTCACCCTAGATCAATTTTGTCTGTTGCCAGCACATGATAATACAAGGTGCGGGCATAGCTCATGTAGAGGTGAGTTTAACAAAACTCAATAGGGACCCTGAGTCACCTGAAAGACTCTCATAATCCACAAAGGATAAACCACAAAGAAAAACCTCAATTTCCAAGCATGAAACAATAGTCATCAAGTCTACTTAGGTATATTCCCACACATATAACTATGTTATCAATATATATATATATATATATATATATATATCTTACACATGAGGGAAAAATGTCATAATAGTAACACCATGAAGGTAAATGTACCACACATGTAACACAATGATGATATAAGTACCCTAGAGATTACACCACGATGGTAAGTACAACAAAGGTGTCACCACATAGAAGAATACCAAAAATGTATCACCACAATGAAGTGTACATAAAATGTAATGACTCAGCTCACACAATGTATATCATCGGTACAGATGTATAAATGATAAGATGTATTTCTAGATCACCTTACTTCATCGAGAAGCACTACTGTTGGCCGACATAGGATCATTGATGACCCACACATGGTCTAAAGATGACCCACACAGGATCAAAGGATGACACACCCATGATCAGATGATGACCCAAAAATTATCTGAAGATGACCCAGATAGGATCTGAGGATGATCGACACAAGATCTGACGATTCTTCAAGTACAGCCAGCAAAGAGTTTACGCACTAAGAATGTTTTATAATGGGAGGTTCCACTCCTCAATCCAATGGTAAATTCATCAAAATGAATGATGTCTCACATAGTAGTATCATGATGTTCTGTCATGTCATAAGAGGCACCGCATGACAGACAGATTGTCAATCAGACGCCCGTTCTGTAAGTTATTAGTGTTTCTGTTCCGAGGACCTAGTTGGATTCGAGTTCGATCCAACCCGGATGTAATCCAACATTATCCAAAAATCAATTGTTTTTTGACAAAAGTGCCAACAAGTACTGAGGTATTCAGTGTCATATATTCTTCATCAATAGAATGCATGGTTGTTAGGATATGGCCAAAAATGGCATTTCTAGCCCCGATTGGCCCAGGTCCGATCTGACCCTCTTAGGCCGACCCAGCTCGGGTCAACCCAGATAGGCTGGTCCGTAGTTGGACTATCCCGCTAGCCCATGGTCCTGCCTGGCCCAATAGGAACATCACATTCATCATGGCCTTCTCGGTTAGGAACCATCCACCCAGCTGGGTGTATTCTACCTAGCTAGGTGCGGTTCGCCATGGTGGGGCCCACCCTAGAAGCTACCCAGTGGGTGCCCCCAGAATTCTGAATAGTCCAATGCTATTTTTTTTCTTTGGACAACGTAGACACACCATGTGGTGCCACATGCTGGCACGAAAGACCCCCCCCCCCCAGAGCAGTCCCACTCAGCGTGACACGGCCAGCCGGAAATCCGGCCGACTCCCCTTCCAGTGGCGTGAGGGTGCCACTATTCCTCCCATGGCGGGCCTGGTGTCGGCCAACCTCTGGGTGTGCCATTGGGTCTCAGTAGCTGTGACATCTTCCTCTACTAGCATCACGGACACATGCCACCCCACTACTCCTCTCATGGTCATCCGGGTTACGGCCGCCCTGGTGCACCTCCACTGGTAGACGGTCGCGACCTCCTACTCTATCGATGACACGGATGCGGGCCGCATTCTTCCACATGTCCGACCAGCTTAATGACCACCACCTTCTTCTACATGCAAGTGCAGCTTCGTTCTTAACCTGAAAAATGTGTATTCTGCATATTTTCGATCCTCGTGTCGAGTTATCCACATCCATATCTCACACTCAATGAGACATTGTATTATTTTTGAGAATAACTATATCGTGACAAAGAACATGCGATGAACATGTGAATAATTCATATAAAAGATAATAGTATATATATGTGGATTGATTACTCTTTTTTTGTGATCGTCGTTGAGAATAATGATTATGAAGAACCAACAAATATATGTTTTTCAATCTTCAAAATAATCTCCCTAATTCGATCGTTTGATGGATGTGGAGTGAGGAATATGATAATGCATCGACACTTATTGAATGTTGGATACTCATTCCTCGTTTGGAGGATGATCTTCGATGGAGGATCTTCTTCATTGGAGGATGTTCTTCTTTCCAGAGTTCTCCAGCTAATGTTGTCCCCACTTTTAAAAACCCCATAAGAAGAAAAAGAAAGGGGGAAGTCAAATTGATTTAGTTTAAGAATTAATTACATGACAAATTAATGAAGGCAGATCAATTGGGAGATTCCAATAGTTAGAAAGATTTAACAATTATGTGGTCCCCACCAGCCTAATTCAAATGATATGTTTCAAATAAATAAAATAAATATTATTATTTAATTTTATTATTTTTTTAACACTCCCACGACAAAACAAAAACAAAATTCCACCCTCAACCGACTATGACCATGGTGAAGGCTCCCTTAAGTGAATATGTGTCCTATAAGTTCAACGGTGTCCTCATATTTGAATTCTAAGCACCAGTTCAAATGTTAAAAATTATTGCTCTCATGTTATCTGATTGTACCTATAAATAAGTTTGAAAATTAATTCTAGGAACAAAAGGTCTCAAAATCACGCACCTTCATTTATCAAAAACTCGTAATAATTAAATATAAGTAAAAAATTTCACGGATAAATATGGTTCTATACATTCTCAACACCTCAGGGATTTTCATCCCTAAATGCCACAACACAAACTAGTGAAAACAATTTGGGGTAATGAGCATGATCTTGATACTCCCACTCCCATGTGCTCTCCTAGAGTTTCTCATGATGCCAAAAAATACAAACTAGAGGTATTTATCTACCATTAAGGAATCTCACATGTCGATCTTCAAACTCCACTGGAACCTCTGAAAATGTCACCCCATCATCGATGTCCATCTTTCCCCTATTAGTGAAGTGTGAATAATCATATATATATCTCCTCAACTGAGTCATGTGGGAAATGACAAGAACCCGGTATAACTAATGGGTAAGATCTTGGTGTTATTCCACCTGACCAATTCTACTGAGGACCTAGAAGGGTCTGATATACCTTGTAGATAACTTGTCTCCTCTGCAAAATATCTATAAATCTCATCGAGGTGAGACCCATAAGAATACATGGTGACCATCCTTGAACTCGAGAGGTCTTCACATCCTGTCAGGATAAGACTTAAGCACACTCTGTGCAGTCTTTATCCGCTCCTGGATGATATGAACCTTCTTCGTGGTATCCCATATCATCTATGGACTCATGAGTGGTGACTTCCAGGGCAGTCCAATATTGTGGTGATATGCAAGGCCGACCATAGAAAACCTTGAATGGTTCCATACCAATGGTGGAGTGATAGATGTTGTTGTACGCGAACCCCACCATGGTAATGTGATCCACCCTGATACTGCTGAAATCTAGGACACAAGCATGTAGCATGTCATAAAAGGTCAAAATGGTCTACTATGTCTGGACTTCTATCATAGGATAAAAGGTAATGCTCAATCGAAGTTGTGTCCCAAAAGCCTCCTGCAACCCTTCTATATCCGGTAAGAAAAATTAGCATCACATTATGAGAAAATTGTTGAGGGAACATCATGAATCCATACAATCTCAAACACATATAGGCATCCCATGCTCTCTACTGATCGATTCTACCTAAATTATAGGATGTGGGTTGACATGGGGAGTCAATCAACGATCATCCAGATGGAATCATGTCCCATGTACGTGTGTGGATGTCTTGTCATGAAGTCCATGGAATATCAATCCCACTTCCATTATAGCACCTCATGTGGATGATCTAATCTTGCTGGACCTGATGCTCTTCCTTCACTTACTGACATGTGAGGCAACATGTGAAAATCTCGGCCACTTCTTTCATCATTCCCGGCCACCAGTGTTGATGCTGAATGTCCGGGTACATCTTCTCCACTCCAGGATTTAACGCTAGAGGGATTATTAGATCTCCCTCAACACTTCCTCCCATAGCACCACTAGTACCATAATACGTCCTCTAAAGAGGATGATGTGCTCCCCGTCTACTGAAAATCCAGCAGGTGCATGTCCTATGGATTTCTGAGCATGTCCTGCCTCGCATTCAGTGTCCCCATGTAGTGCCTCCCAGAATCAATAATGGAGTGGGGGAGTAACTATCAAAGACTGAAGATAAGAAGATCCATCTTGATCCATGTAGAATATCCACAATATGGCTAGATGCGCCACCACCTCACTTAGAAATGGTATACCAAATCTCTTATTGAGTGAATCCGCTAATATAATCTCCTTCCCCCATGTATAGACTCTCTCAAAGTCAATATCCGAGAATAACTCTAGCCAACTTCATTGCCTCAGTTTCAGGTCCATCTGAGAGAAGATATACCCGAGACTTGTGTGATCAGAATAGACTATAAAACCTTCACCCATAAAGTAATATCGCCACATCTTAATGGTGAAGACCACTTCTACTAACTTCAGGTCCTAGGTATGGTTTTTCTACTCATTTTGTGTTAACTGTCAAGAACCTTATGCAATCACTACTCTCTCCTACATCATGAAACATCCAAGCACTGTCCCTGATGCGTCGTAGTAGACTACGAAGCCAATTCCCTTCTCTGGTAACCTCATAATGGGGGGCACTCTTCTGTATCATCCTCAGCTCTTGAAATATCAAATTGAATTTATCCAACCACACAAAGGGTTGGCACACCTTTTTATACATTGATAAGGGTTCCACAACTCTGGGAAAATGAGGCACAAACCTCTGGTTGTAACTGGCGAAACCTAGGAAACTCTACTCCTCTATCCTAATCTTGGGTGGCTCCCAATAAAGCTGAGCATCAATCATCGATGGATCCCCCGAAACTCTAGCCTCTGAGATGACGTGTCCTAGAAAGTGGACCTATCATATCTAGAATTGGCACATAGAGTTTTTAACATAATACTAGGTCTCTAGGAGTGTGTCCTGATCTATCTATAGTTGATAGGAAAGCTCCTCCTATGCATATGATTTGCATGCTCCTCCTCTATGTCTAGATCTATCAGAAGGCATTCTTATACACATCCTCATCTCGTACCCTTATCTAGTGATAGCCTGATCTGAGGTCTATATTCGCGAACCCCCATTCTCACATCAGTTGATCAATGATATAGCCAATCCTCATGAGAGGGTACTCATTTTTCTTGGTCACCTAGTTCCCACACTGATTGTCCACAAAGAGTATCAAACTCCCATTCGCCTTCTTGGTTAATAAAATCAGGCCATCCCTAGGACATTCACTATTCCTAATGAACCCCTAACACTAAAATTCCTCCAGCTACACTTTATGATATCGAAGCACTATGGAAGCCATATGATATACTATTGTAGATATCGGTGTCATCCTACAGTACAAGTCGATATAAAAGTCCACCTCTCTAAGAGGAGGTTTATCTAGAACATCATCAGGGAAAACACCAGCCTACATTTCCACCAGTACAGGATAGCTTAGACTCTCAATATCAACCGCTCCAAGGTTAAGGCTTGCTAACTGATGTGTGATCAGCTGCACCATCCTCCGGGTAAGTTTTTCCCATGCTGCATAGGTTCCCTTCTCATCGGTGAAGGAAACATCTGGCCCCATCCTTGTGGATGCAATTCCCATTGTGTATAAAATAGTCAATATGATCAGGTACTATGAATAAGAAGTCCATACCGAATATTATTTTTTGAGGCCTTGATGCATCTGAAAAGAGATCCCAGCCAAATCCCTCACCTCCTAGAGTAATCTCACACTACCAGCACCCGTGTGTAATTGTTGAATCATCTCCCGTAGAAGTATCTAGTAGAAAGGATCGAGCCAACGGATGTACCAAAATCTCTTTACATTGAATGAGGGAAGTGTAAATAATATAGTGACAGGCACGTGTGTTTATAATTATTGTAGCTGAGGTGGAGTAGATGTAGATCATATCTTGAATCATCTCTGGAGCGTCAGGGACATAGGCCTTAGCTAACTTGAGTAGATCTCATCAATTTACACCTACTTCCTATGGTTGGGGTGTACCACCTAGAGGTGGCGATGGTAGAACCCCAAATCGACACCCACCTCCTACTGCACGACCGTATCCTCTTCCAAATCTGCATCCTTCCTATAGAACTCCTCGATCATATCTTCTCCTCTACCTAGGTGGTCTTTGACAGTCTACTATTCACCCCTAAGGTCGGTCAGGCAATCACAAGCCATGTGACCCTGCCCACCGCATGAGTATCATAGCCTGCTCCATGGCTATCATGCACTGTCTCGAGTGCCCCGCACAACCGACCATGTATCATGTAGTTTTCCACATGTATGATTATCTTATTAGACGTATTCATCATCTTTCTACTTCCAGCTATAGATGACTCAGCTACATGACATTTAGTGGTGGGTATCGCTGCTGTTGATTGCTCAACAAGGAAGATCTCTACTAAGAGTGCCCTATCTAACTTCCCCGCCCACGTCAGGATGCTGAGAGAGATCATCAAAGCCCTAATCTCCAATCTATGCCCCCTCTCTAAAGTCGGATCCCTGATGAAATGGACCCACACCATGTTAGTGGAGTAGCGCAAGAGATCTGTTAACATCATTGAATACTAATCCACGATCATGCCACCCTGCAGTAAGTGGAGAATCACTTTTATATGCACAAAGAGTAAGGTAGCTGGGACGAACTATTCCAGGAAAAGGATCTCTAAATCTGCCCAGATGAGAGTCACCTTCTCATGAACATGGATCATCAAGCTCTAACATCTACTCATAGATACCTGACGAAGACGGGTGATAAGGATCACCATTAGATTGGTTGGTGTCCCTTCCAGTCTAAATACTCTAACCATAGCCTCCAGCCAGTCCTCAGCCGCCTGTGGATCTGTCTCGCCCATGAACATTGGTGGTCTCAGGCGCTGGAATTAATGCAATGTGCTTAATCAATGTGCACCCTATACTGCTAGGGCTAGTGTCCTAGGATTCACAATAGGTAGTTGGGCTGCTGGTACACCAACCGATGGTACAATTTCCAAAAGGGGGACCTACAGAGAAGCCTCGTCACTCAGTGGGTTGTCATCGCATACTCTACCTGGAACCTTGGCTAGATATCTTCATGAAGGCATCCTGGAATAAAACTGCGGAACCACAGTTAAAAATTCATACTTATTGAGATGACTCAAAGAGAAAACAAAGACATCTTTCAAAAAAACACACACAATCAGTGTTTTCGTGCACTGATTCAAAAATTAGAAGTCAAGGTCCTTGTGTATAAATACGTCATTCGACGCACAGACACTAGATTTCACAAAATGAAAACTATAATCATCACACAAAACAATATTTCTGATTTTAATGATCAGAGTCCTTGTTATTAGATATAAATAAATCATATAACATAATTTTTTCACGACCTGTCCCCCAGGGCCCGTGCCGTGACCACCCAAAACCTGCCCTCCATTGGCTAGGGGTTGTCGACTAGCACAGGTAATGTATATCCCTAAAATTGGTGAAGCATTTATTTTTATCTTCTAATATCAAACAATCCAAGAACAAATAATTATACAAGAACAAAGAAAACTATATTGTAAAATTTTGAGTACTATAAGTAAAAGTGTCAGAATACAACCCCAAATGGAATGTTCAAGTAAAACTGAAGACAGCTCATGTGAGCGCCCACCATGAATCCTACCTCAAGTGTAGGTACAACTCTTGAAAAATCATCTTTGGGGTACGTATTTGTAGGACCCCGGGACACCCTGATAGGGGAGGGGTGAATCAGGGTGATAAATTTTTGTTTTAAATACAAATATCTTGTTCCCATGTTGATAGGAACCAGTTAATCCTGTATGACGAATATCATCAACAATGAAACATTCACATGCAAACAGATACAAGAGAAATTTTTACTTGGTTCACCACTAAGGGTTACGTCCAAAGAGAATATGCTGACAAGTTGTTGGTCATAACAAATTCCACTAATATTCACTTGTTGTGGATTAAAAAGGATCGGGAATAGTCACTATGTCCTAGGCTCACTGCCTTTACAAAGTTTTAGGGATAGTACATTGCTTCCCTTAGGTCACTCCCATTGACTCCCCCTGGCTCACTGCCTTTGGTGAAGACCCACTCAGTTTATAGACGTGAAGGTCTATTCATCATTGAAAAAAAAATTCATCCTCTATTGAATTAATATGCTCTGTTGAAGTCCAACTTTAACTCATTAACTAATCCCCCTTTGCACCGAAGGTATCAGGAAATCTTCAAGTTTTTGTGCAGCTTCAAAAGGACCAGCGTACAACAACCTTACCTAGCACGCATCTCCAAGACCAGCACAAAAGTTTCAACAATGGAATGCAATTCACTTGTGCGGTACAAAATCGGCGCACAGGTGACACAAACACACTTGCGTGACACTGTCTCCGTCAACTCCAAACTTGTGCGGCTCTACACCTTTAAGTCCCAAACCGCCATGGTCGTGCAGCCAACAATCGGCGCACAGCCTCTACTTGCGCGACACAACTACCACTTGAGAGACTAAACCACTAGCGTGACTTGAGATCAAATAATCTCTATTTCTTGAATATCATTACAAATGAAGAGGGGGTTCCTCTATTTATAGGAAAACTGGACCCCCTGTGCGGTGGCACACAAGTCTTCCCTCGGCGTGCAGGTTCCAGCATGCAACTCAATCACCCTATCCTCTATCATGTTTCTCACTTGCGCGACCACACCAATACTTGTGAAACCCTCTTTCATTTTCCATATTTTGAAGTTTTGATCATGAAAAACAATGGGCGTACAAGTTTCCAATCCTCTAAGGCATCAGCGCGCAAGTGTCTTCACGGCGTGAAGGTTACTTGTGCAATGTAATAACCTGAGATTTTATAAGATATAACATTTTTAATTTCTTTCATATCTTCTATTGAACGATACACCAAGATTATCTTGCGCTATACACAACACCGTATTAGCTTGCAGTATACGCAACACTAATCCTGAATTGTGTTACACACAATTTCATGTTTGTTTGATAGTAGTTATTCTAAAAAACATTGAGTATATATATATGTATTCAATTTATTTTGTTATACACGAAAAAAAGGAGTCGTGCACTACACGCAACCCTGACTTGGCATGCATTACACGCAATCACGACCTTCCTCGATAGCGTGTGTTTTAAGCAATACTTGGTTTTACTAAACAACGATATATTATTATAATATTATTATTAACTAGACGTTATGAATAGTATTAACTAAATTTTGAATTTTATAACATTATTATTCATCTTACACATTTTCTAGAAAATGGTATTAAAACAAAATAATTTTTTCGGGTAAAATAAGTATTTTAAAAAAAATGCGGTTTTCCGCCTTTTGATGGCGCACCCACTTTAAATCTACTTTTTGACATGTTTATAAGTTCAATTATACAAAATAAAATTATTCTTTGGAATCACGACATAAAATTTTACATTGGATAAATTTTTCATATTATTCTGATAACTTTAATATTTTAATGAATAGTAAAAACACGCTATATTTTAACTAAAAACAAATTCTTTCATCGTAATAAATTATGTAGTTAAATTATAATATTGGATGGTTTTAAAGAATAAATAGAATATATTTTTACCATTTAATATAATTTATGTCATTATCATTGATTTTACATTGAATTCGTAGGTTAAATCAATTCAATGTTTTGGAATGTTTTAAACAAAAACCAGTTTTCATTCGACAACAAGATTAATTTTAATTTAATATCTGCAACTTCTGTGTATTGAATTTGAAAAAAAGGATTCTATATTTTGAATCAGTGGGTCC
Source organism: Viscum album (assembly GCA_963277665.1). Classification (NCBI taxonomy): domain Eukaryota; kingdom Viridiplantae; phylum Streptophyta; class Magnoliopsida; order Santalales; family Viscaceae; genus Viscum; species Viscum album. The sequence continues at coordinate 140,788,143 of OY728133.1, read as the reverse complement.
AAATTATGTTAATAGGATACTTTTTATTTTTTGGAATTATGAATATTAGCTACGGTAAATTTTATTTACCATAGTTAAAGGTAAATCAGGTAATTAAGGATGAATATAATATTCTAAAATTACCCTAACACATGCCAAAATTCTATTGGATGACTAAAAGTCGACCAATATCACCTAAGGGTCGGATTAGATTCATTTTATGGACATTGGACTATGAAAATAATTTAATTATTTTTAAAACCAAAGAAAGTGACAACATGTCACTCTCTTAAATATTATAAGTATAATAATTTTAATTTAGTGATTAACATCATAAAACATAGAAAATGAATAGTCTCAAGAAATATAATAAATTTATATACATCATGATAATTTATTTAGAATTTTTAGGGATTAAATAATTATCATTAATGGTGATAAATTAATGATGCCGAAATTATTTATTAAGTGAAAAATCAGTAGTATAGTTTTTACTAAAATAATAATACCCATTAAAAGGCCCATAATCCTGACCAAAACATATTTTTAGTGTATATATATACCATAAGAATATAATAACCTAATATATAACCGTTTTGAGTCTTATAATAGTGATTATGACACTTATATTATTTTATTTTAAATGATGCCAAAGTTGTCACCTCCATAATTTAATAAATATAACAACATAAATAGTATGAATTTAAGATGATAAATTCGAGTAAAAGTATTATTGTGAAAGTTAATAGATTTATCTTCATAATAGGATTTTATGTTTAATTTTTATGCAAAAATTAGTATATTAAATAATTATACAAAATTGTTGTAGTAATTATTTTATTAAGAGATAAACCAAATAAATGGTTTTAAAAATAATAAAATAAATATTATATGAACTATTTAATGTTCTAGACTAATTTTATAGATACATATGGATATTTATGAATCTATTGAAGCTTTTGGTTTAAACAATTCTTCTGTATATATTTTATTTAAATTCATATAAATGAATAGTGTCAAAATTGACACTATTGTTATTTTATAAAAATCACATATTATAAAATAGTTTAAAAATCACAAAAATATGTAAAAATTATAAATTTAAATTTATATGGTCTAAAATATTATAAATTATCCAATTATGGAAAATTCACAACAAATAAGTAATTTTTTGTTATAATTCAATATTTAGAATGTTGTTACCAAAAATAAATTAAATTGATTAAGTAAGGATAAATCAAGATGATAATGTTTAAAATAATTTCCTAACATGACTAAATTTTATTGGTTGATGCTCTTACAACCATATATCATCTAATCTTAGAATATGAGTCATTTTTGGAGGTTTTTAAGTAGGGTTAGATTTATTATAAATTAATATTTTTAAGATTTCCAAAGGTGCCCCTCTCTTCCATTATAAAAGCGCACCTCCTCCCTCCCTTACTCACACCAATTTGAGCCTTCAAGCTCGGCCAACCCCAGAAAAATTCTCTTCTCCAATTCCTTAGAAACATCCTAGAGGTCATGTTCTTCATCAATGACCAATTTTAGTGCCCTATGTGGAGGTCTCAAAGAGGCGCTTCAAAGAAGAGGTAATGTCCGTTACCGATTCTTTCAACTCTATTTCTTTTTCTACATCTTATTCTTCAGTTGTTTCATTATGAAGTAATAACATCAGTATCACTAATATAATGATATGTTATTATAAGTATGAAACAACCCTATTTCACCATCTATCCATCCTATGGAAAACGAAATCACCGCGCGTGCGTACGTACGGAATACCATCTCCACGCCGTGGTGTAATATGTTTTTCCAACACCACCTTACCTGGATGGGTATAATGGTGTAAAGAATTACTATACATAGTTATTATAATATCATACTGATTATGATTTATTGTATCATCCTATCCAATTCAATTCAATAATTATGTGAATGATATCATCGCTCGTGCGTACGTACGGACTACCGTCTCCACGATGCGATGAGATTCATTCTCCATGTTAACCATTTAAGAATGATTATAAAGTATATATAAGCAATAATAATGAAATATATGACATTATAAAGCTACTGTATTTATTTATATATATATATATATGTATTTAATCTACTTAATTCCATTAAACTCAATAAGGAAACGAAAATAGCGTTCATTTGTACGTACGGCCTACCGTCTCCATGAACGGTGTATTTCTTTCCATATATCAATCTATTATAAATATGTATATTCTCAATATATATTATATATAAATGATGTTTTATATTCTAGAATTAAGTAATCATGTTCTATGTAATCATATGAGTAATTACAAGTCAAAACATGGATGATAAATGAAACAAATTTACCCAAAACACTCTTTAACATGGAATTTACAAAAGAACGGGTAATATAAAGTCATAAGTGAACCATATATGATATAATAACAATGAATATGATTCTGTAATAAGTCAATGACATTATTTAATTCATTATGCAGGAGGTTTGGATATATACGAAGCATATCGGACCTATGGTAAGGGAAAATATCACAATCTCATTTTTATACGAGATTGTTTATACTTTGGTATTTACTAGGGTGTATTTTATCATCCACATCCATGTTTACTCAATATGTAATATTATTTCCATCCACATAAAATTTTTTAAATCCAATTTTAACCTTCTGTGAGTTTTTAGTAAAAGATATGAAATGAATCTTTTGTTGTTTTTCGTACGAGGTACTTTTTGACTTTTCCGACAAAAGTACAAGAAGAATGTTTTTTAACATATATGGCATGAATGGATTTTTAAAACAATATTTCCAAGAATCTTCCTTTACAAGTTTTCAATTTTATTTTTAGTTATCTTCTTTTAGTATAAAATTTTATGACATGTTATGAATGGAAAAATGTTTTTGAAGTAGAAAGGATATTTTCCTCAAGAATGGAATTCAATAGTTTTATCAAAATTATTTTCCATATAAGATAATATGGGGTTCTGTTTCTATCCCTATTATTACATGGATTTGATTATGTTGTGATGGAAATATTTTTATGAATTTCTTTATCTTATATGAATTGGTTTAAGATTTCACGATGTTTATGATTCCCATTTTATGGGTTATGCTATGATGTATGGTTTATGATTTTGTGGAATACATAAGAATGGTATCATTATGAGATGGGTGGGACCTATATATTCCTACAATTCATTGGTTACAGATTTATATCTCATGAGATAGACATGGCTGGAACGGCAAGTTAAACCAGTTCAGTAATACAGGACTATAACAGAAGTGAACTCGATTCAGAAAGAGACTTTGTCCAATAAGATTGTCTTGGAAGCAATGCCTTGGCTAATATGGAAATCATATCATGTGCTTAATGGTGGCCACAATTACATGTTTTATTCCCATTCTATTTTTTCATGCTTAATGTTTCTTTATGATCTATGCCTTACGTACTTCAATATTTTATGTCATTGCTCAATCTTTTGATGTTTAAACATTATGTTCATGTTTTTAAGTTCAAATTTATATGGTCTGTTTTATTTTTTGCATGATTACCCATACTGAGCATTTGAGCTCACCATTTTTATGTTTTCTTTTCCCTATGATATAAATAAAGGTTTTGAGGTAATAATAAAAGGGGAATATATTTATGGGAGGTGTTGAGGATCTTTCACCACGATTAGAAGATTACGTTTCATGCTTCTAAAGACACTAAACTATTACGGTCCTTGTGTGTCTATTTTTGTTATGTATTATGTATTCAACAAAAGTAATGTAATGTCCATGTATGTCAAGCTTTGGGTCTGTATAGTTGGTATCATAGGAAATGTTTATCAACCTTTGGAAACTAGGATGCGAAAATGTTAGTGAGATCCCTAGAGATATTTCTAAGGAATGTCTAGGGATATCCCTAAGGATAAGTATACGTATAGGATAGAGTCCTAGAACTACGGTAACGATCTTATAATTTAACCTAAGATGTTAGATATTTAGGTTGCTCCCCCTTTACTATGTTGTTTTCCCTATCATGATTTTTTCCTCTCACACTATTCTTTTTGGGTTTTAGAAAATGGCTGTAAACAGGAAGATTCATGATAATAGAGGATATGACTGAAAATGGAATGATATTCTTCATGAGAAACCAATTGAAATTGGATTTGGAATTCCAAACATCGTTATTATGCCTAATCAGAAATCTCATAATATGATCAATAATCTCAACTTTGGTATGTTTCCCAACTCAGATAATAAGAGAAATATGGAGTTTCATGATGATCATAGAGGAAAGAAATTTCAATTTCCCTCATGTAAATCATGTGGGAAGAGGCATCTGGGAGATTGTTTCAAGGGAACTGGAAGATGATTTGGGTATGGAAAATAAGGACACAAAGCCAGTAAGTGCAAAGGAAAAGGTTCAGTTAACACCAAGGATGTGTATAATGGTATTGCTACGACATCAACAATGGTTAAATGTTTTAAATATGGAATGTACGGGCATTATGAAATCCAATTCCCTAAGGGAAAGTCTCATTAAGAGAATCAGTATGGTCGCATGAGTAATATTTACGTTGTTGATGATGAAGAGACTACAAATGATATGTGAGATGAAAGAATTGTTGAAGCTCGATCAATGGTTTAAGAAGGTAGTGGAATTATTACATGTTTATCAAGTGTAATGTTGTATAAGTAATCTCGTGGTACTATGGAATAAAGAGAAATATAAGGATTGTTACACTGTTGTTTTTCCTTGAGTTTTGAATATGTATGATTAATGGTACCAGTATCCATGAAAGGATATTCAGATATTTTTGGAAAGTAGATGAAATGTGCATAATGAAGGGATAAGAAGATAATGAGATGTTTGATTGTATTCATGAGCTCAGGACTGATATAAAGACTAAGTGTTATTATGGTTTGATTATATAGAAAATTTGGGGATTTGGTATGTGGAATGAGTTAACTTTTGACAGCATTCATGTTTTCACTAACGTAAAATGGCTTTTCATTTTTCAAGAGAATACATGATTAAGGTATTCACATGTTTGTAATTTTCCCAACAAGATATATCATATGATATATGTGGGATAAATGATGAAATTCATGTGATTGTTATGTGACATTTCAAGTAATAATTTTTTTTATACTATGAAGTTAGACCGAATTATTTTAGATTGGCCTAAAGATTGGAATGGATTATGTTGGACATAAGTTAGTATTGTTTAAGGATAGAACTTTTTTCGATATTATTGATGGGATGTTATAGTAATTTATTTTTATAAAAAGGATAACCTACAGGACTGGCGACAACCCATCGCATCGGACAAGGCTGTGGGAATCGAACCCACAACCGAAGTGTGACTGGCCTTTATCCCCTACCGCTAGCATACTGGAAATCCCTGGATAGAAGAAACTAGTTTTATTTTATTAAGCGGTATGATATATGAAGTATAAGTTCATTTTTCGAACCATATACAATTAATCTAACCATATGATTAACTAATAAAATTTGCTAACCTTTTGTTTGAAACAGATGGAATGAACCATCATTCTATCACACCATTTTCTAACACATCACGAATAACAAATTCAACTTCATTTCATTAAGGGATGAAGTGGAAATTGTTCAATTCACAAACAACAGTGATATTTTACCAAAATCATGTAAGTATTTCTTTTAATTCATCAAATTTAGGGAAATGATCTTGAAAACCAAAAATGTTGTCTTAGTGACCTTATATCCGATGAATCAGATTGTACCTTAGACCATCACAAATCTATGGCTTTGTGATTGTTGGATTTTTCATAGCCATGTTCTCTACCACTCTCTATCAGAACATGATGGTTAGATTTGTCTTCCATATCCATATTTTCACCTATGTTATCCTATGTGGAATCCCGGTGATTAGTTTATTTGGGTAACTGTTACGTTTAATACTTTAGTTTATAAAGATAAGTTTTGGTATTCCCTTTTACGATGTGGGTTTCAATTAAAGAAACATTCAAGTAGAAAACCATTTATAAACCCGAAGAATTTCGAGGGAGAAATTAATTTTAAAGGGGTAGAATGTAATAAAGCGATATTTTATAAGATATATTCATTTTAATTTCATTCATATCTTCTGATGTACGATACACCAAGATTATCTTGCACTATATGCAACACTGTATTAGCTTGCAGTATACGCAACAATAATCCTGGATTGTGTTACACACAATTTCATATTTATTTGATAGTAGTTATTATACGAAACATTGAGTATATATATGTATTCAATGTATTTTGTTATAAACATAAAAAAGGAGTCGTTCACTACACACAACCCTGACTTGCCTTGCATTACACGCAATCGCGACCTTCCTCGATAGCGTGTGTTGTACTCAATACCTAGTTTTACTAAACAACGATATATTATTATAATATTATTATGAACTAGACTTTATGAATAATATTAACTAAATTTTAAATTTTATAACATTATTATTCATCTTACACATTTTATAGAACATGGTATAAGAACAAAATATATTTTTCGTGTAAAATAAGTATTTTTCAAAAAATGCAGTTTTGCAGCCTTTTGATGGCGCAACCACTTTAAATCTAGTTTTTGACATGTTTATAAGTTCAATTTTAAAAAATAAAATTATTCTGTGGAATCAGGATATAAAATTTTACCTTGGATAAATTTTTCATATTATTCTGATAACTTTCACATTTTAATGAATAGTAAAAACATGCTAAATTTTAATTAAAGACATCTTTTTTCATCGTAATAACTTATGTGGTTGAATTATAATATTGAATGGTTTTAAATTATAAATATAATATATTTTTACCATTTAATATAATGTATGTCATTACCATTGATTTTACATTGAATTCGTAGGTTAAATCAATTCAATATTTCGCAATGTTTTAAACAAAAACCCATTTTCATTCGACAACGGGATTAATTTCAATTTACATTATGCAACTTATCTGTATTGAATTTGAAAAAATGGATTCCATATTTGGATTCAGTGGGTCCAAATTATGTTAATAGGATACTTTTTATTTTTGGGAATTATGAATAGTAACTATGGTAAATTTTATTTACCATAGTTAAAGGTAAATCATGTAATTAAGGGTGAATATAATATTAATAAAATACCCTAACACATGACAAAATTCTATTGGATAACTAAAAGTAGACCCACATCACTTAAGGGTCAGATTAGATTCATTTTATGGACTTTTGACTATGAAAATAATTTAATTATTTTTAGAACCAATGAAAGTGACAACATGTCACTCTCTTAAATCTTATAAGTATAATAATTTTAATTTAGTGATAATTATCATAAAACATTGAACATGAATAGTATCCAGAAATATAATAAAATTATATACATCATGATAATTTATTTATATTTTTTAGGGATTAAATAATTATCATTAATGGTGATACATTAATGATGCAGACATTATTTATTAAGTGAAAAATCTGTAATATAGTCTTTATTAAAATAATAATACCCATAAAAGGCACAAAAACCTTACAAAATCTTATTTTTAGTGTATATCTATACCATAAGCATCTAATGACCTAATATATAACCGTTTGAAGTCTTATAAAATTTATTATGTCACTTATATTATTTTATTTTAAATGATCCCAAAGTTTTCACCTTCATAATTTAATAAATATAACAATTTAAATATTGTTCTTTTAAGATGATAAATTCTATTAAATGTATAATTGTGAAAGGTTATAGATTTATATTCATCATAGGGTTTTTTTTAATTTTTATGCAACAAATAAGTATATTAAATAATTATACAAAAAGTTTGTTGTATTTATTTTATAAAGAGATAAACCAAATAAATGGTTTTAAAAATAGTAAAATAAATATTATATGAACTATTTAATGTTCTCCACTAATTTTATAGATAAATATGGCTATTTATGAATCTATTAAAGCCTTTGGTTCAAACATTTCTTCTGTATATATTTTATTTAAATTCATATAAATGAATAGTGTCAAAATTGACACTATTGTTATTTTATAAAAATAACATATTATAAAATTTATTAAAATCACATAAATATTTAAAAATTATAAATTTAAATTTATATGGTATAAAATGTTATAAATTATCCAATTATGGAAAATTCACAACAAATAAGTCATTGTTTGTTATAATTAAAAATTTATAATGTTATTACCACAAATAAAATTAAATTGATTAAGTAAAGAGAAATCAAGATGATAATGTTTAAAATAATTTCCTAACATGTCTAAATTTTATTGGCTGATGATATTACAACCCTATTGAATCTAATATTTTTATATAAGTCATTTTTTGAGGTTTATATGTGGGGTTTGATTTATTAAAAATTAATATTTTTAAGATTTCCAAATGTGCCCCTCTCCTCCCTTATAAAATGGCACCTCCTCCCTCCCTTCCTCACACCAATTTGAGCCTTAAAGCTCGGAACAACCCTGCCAAATTCCCTTCTACACTTCCCTAGAAACATCCTATATGTCCTTGTCTTCTTCAATGACCAATTTTAGTGCCCTATGTGGGGGTCTCAAAGAGGCGCTTCAAAGAAGAGGTAATGTCTATTACCGATTCTTTCAACATTATTTCTTCTTCTACTTCATCTTCATTACATGTTTCATTATGAAGCAATAACATCAGTATCAATCATATACTGATATGATATTATAAAAATGAAACAATCCTATTTCACCATCTATCCATCCTATGGAAAATGAAATCAATGCTCGTGCATACTTACGGAATACCGTCTCCACGCCGTGGTGTAATATGTTTTCCAACACCACCTTACATGGATGGGTATAATGGTGTAAAGAATATCAATACATAGTTATTATAACATCATACTGATAATGATATATTGTATCATCCTATCCAATTCAATTCAATAATTACGGTAATGATATCATTGCTCGTGCGTACGTATGGACTACCGTCTCCATGACGCGATGAGATTCAATCTCCATGTTAACCATTTAAGAATGATTATAAAGTATATATAAGCAATAATAATGAAATATATGACATTATAAAGCTACTGGATTTATGTATATATATATATATATGTATGTATGTCATCTACTGAATTCCATTCAACTCAATAAGGAAACGAAAACAACGTTCATGCGTACGTACGTCTTACCGTCTCCATAAACGGTGTATTTCATTCCATTTGTCGATATATTATGTATATATGTATATTCTGAATATATATTATATATAAATCATGTTTTATATTCTTGAATTAATTAATCATGATCTAAGTAATCATATGAATAACTACAAGTCAATACGCGGACGACAAATGAAACGATTTTAACCAAAACACTCTTTAACATGGAATTTACAAAATAATGGGTAATATAAAGTCATAACTGAACCATATAAGATATAATAATAATGAATATGATTCTGTAATAAGTCAATGACATTATTTAAATCATTATACATGAGGTTTGGATACGTACTAAGTATATCGGATCTAAGGTAAGGGAAAATATCACAATCTCATTTTTATCCAAGATTGTTTATACTTTGGTATTTACTGGGGTGTATTTTATCATCCACATCCATGTTTCCTAAATATGTAATATTATTTCAATCCACCTATAATTGTTTAAATCCAATTTTACCCTTAGGTGAGTTTTTATTAAATGATATTAAAGGAATCTTTTGTTGTTTTTCGTACGAGGTACTTTTTGACTTTTCCGACAAAAGTACGAGAAGAATGTTTTTCTTAACTTATATGGAATGAATGGATTTTTAAAACAATATTTCCAAGAATCATCCTTTAAAAGTTTTCATGTTTATTTTTAATTAAATTCTTTTAATTTAATATTATATGACATGTTAAGGAAGGAAAAATGTTTTTGAAGTGGAAAAGATATTTTCCTCAAGAATGGAGTTCAAGAGTTTTATCAAAATTATTTTCCATCTAAGATAATATAGGGTTCTGTTTCTATTCCTATTATTACATGGATTTGATTATGTTGCGATGGAAATATTTTCAGGAATTCCTTTATCTTAAATGAATTGTTTTATGATGTCATGATGTTTAAGATTCCCATTTTTATGGGTTATGATATGATGTATGGTTTATGATTTTGTGTCACACATAAGAATGGTATGATTATGAGATGGGTGAGACCTATATCTCTATCCAATGCATTGGGTACTGCTTTATATCTCATGAGATAGACATGGCTGGAATGGCAAGTTAAACCGGTTCAGTAATACAGGACTTGAATGGAGAGTGAACTCGATTCAGAAAGGGACTTTGTCCACTAAGATAGCCTTGGCAGCAATGCCTTGGCTAATTTGGAAATAATATCATGTGCTTAATGGTTTCCACAATTACATGTTTTATTCCCATGCTATTTTATCATGCTTAATGTTTCTTTATGATCTATGCCTTACGTACTTCTATGATTTATTTTATTTCTCAAGATTTTGATGTTTAAACATTATGTACATGTTTTTAAGTTCAAATGTATATGGTATGTTTTATATTATCCATGCTTATCCTTACTAATCATTTGAGCTCACCATTTTTATGTTTTCTTTTCCACAGGATATAAAGAAAGGTTTTAGGTTAGAAAAAATCGGGGAAGATATTTAGGGTAGATGTTGAGGATCTTTCACCATGATTAGAAGATTACGTTCCATGTTTCCAAAGAAACTAAACTATTACGATCCTTGTGTGTCTCTTTTTGTTATGTATTATGTATTCCGAAAAAGTAATGTAATGTCCATGTACGTCAAGCTTTGGGTCTCTACAGTTGGTATCCGAGGAATGGATTAGTCAACCATTGGATACTAGTATGCTAAATTGTTAGTGAGATCCCTAGAGATATTTCTAAGGTATGTCTATGGATGTCCCCAAGGATAAGTATACGTATAGGATATAGTCCTAGAACTATGGTAACGATCTTAATATTTATCCTAAGATGTTAGATATTAAGGGTGCTCCCCCTTTACTATGATGTTTTCCCTAGCATGATTTTTACCTCTGAAACTATTTTTTTGGGTTTTAGAAAATGGATGGAAATCAGAAGATTCAAGATTATAGAGGATTTGACGGACAATGGAATGATATTCTTCATGAGAAACCAAATGAAAAGGGATTTCTAAGTCCAAACATCGTTAATATGCCTAATCATAAATCTCATAATATGATCAATAATCTCAACTTTGGTAAGTTTCCTAACTCAGATAATAAGAGAAAGATGGATTTTCATGATGATCATAGAGGAAATAAATTACAATTTCCCTCATGTAAATCATGTGGGAAGAGGCATCGGGGAGATTGTTTCATGAGAACAAGATGATGCTTTGGGTGTGGAAAAGAAGGACACAAATCCAGTAAGTGAAAAGGAAAAGGATCAGTTAACACCAAGGATGAGGATAATGGTATTGCTACGACATCAACATTGGTTAAATGTTTTAAATATGGAATGTATGGGCATTATGAAAAACAATTCCCTAAGGGAAAGTCTCATGAAGAGAATTAGTATGGTCGTATGGGTAATATTTATGTTGTTGATGATGAAGAGACTACATATGATATGTGAGATGAAATAATTGTTGATGCTCAGTCAATGGTTTAATAAGGTAGTGGAATGATTACAGGTTTATCAAGTGTAATGTTGTATAAGTAATCTCATGGTACTCTGGAATAAAGAGACATCTAAGGATTGTTACACTGTTGTCATTCCTTGAATTTTGAAAGTTTATGATTAATGGTACTAGTATCCATGAATGGTTATTCAGATATTTTTGGAAAGTAGATGATATGCGCATAATGAAGGGATAAGAAGATAATGAGATGTTTGATTGTATTCAAGAGCTCATGACTGATATAAGGACTAAGTGATATTATGGTATGATTATATAGAAATTTTGGGATTTTGGTATGTGGAATGAGTTAACTTTTGACAGTATTCATGTTTTCATTAAGGTAAAATGGGTATTCATTTTTCACGAGAATACATTATTAAGGTATTCACATGTTTGTAATTTGACTAACAAGATATATCTTATGATATATGGGGGATATATGATAGCATTCACGTGATTGTTATGTGACATTTCAAGTAATCATTTTTTTTATACTATGTGCATGGACCAAAGTATTTTAGATAAGCCTAAAGATTGGAATGGATTATGTTGGACATAAGTTAGTATTGTTTAAGGATAGAAATTTTTTCGATATTATTGATGGGATTTTATAGTAATGTAGTTTTAGAAAAAGGACAACCTGCAGGATTGGCGAAAACCCATTGCGTTGGACAAGGCTGTGGGAATCAAACCCACAACCGAAGTGTGACTGGCCTTTATCGTCTACCTCTTGCCTACAGGAAGTCCCTGGTTAGTAGAAACTTGTTTTATTTTATTATGAAGTATGATATATGAAGTATAAGTTCATTTTTGGAACCATATACGATTAATCTAACCATATGATGGACTTATAACTTTTGCTAACATTTTTTTTTGAAACAGATGGAATGAACCATCATTCTATCACACGATCTGCTAACACATCACGAATAACAAATTCAACTTCATTTCATTAAGTGATGAAGTGGAAATTGTTCAATTCATGAACAACAGTGATATTGTACCAAAATCATGTAAGTATTTATTTTAATTCATCAACGTTAGGGAAATGATATTGAAAACCAAAAATGTTTTCTTAGTGGCCATATATCTGATGAATCAGATGGTACCTTAGATCATCACAAATCTATGGCTTTATGATTGTTGGCTTTTTAATAACCATGTTCTCTACCACTCTCTATCAGAACATGATGGTTAGATTTCCCTTCCATATCCATATTTTCACCTATGTTATCATATGTGGAAACCCAGTGATTTGTTTATTTGGGTAACTGTTACGTTTCATACTTTAGTTTATAAAGATAAGTTTTGGTATTCTTTTTTATGATTTGGGTTTTAATTAAAGAAACTTTCACGTAGAAAACCATTTATAACCCTGACGAATTTCAATGGTGAAATTCATTTTACGGGGGTAGAATGTAATAACCCGAGATTTTATATGATATATATTTTTTAATTTAATTCATATCTTCTGTTTTACGATACACCAAGATTGTCTTGCGCTATACACAACACCGTATTAGCATGCAGTATACGCAACACTAATCATTGATTGTGTTACATACAATTTCATGTTTGTTTGAGGGTAGTTATTCTTCGAAACATTGAGTATATATATATGTATTCAATTTATTTTGTTATACGCATCAAAAAATGAGGCATTCACTATACGTAACCCTGACTTGGCTTGCATTACACACAATCGCGACCTTCCTCGATAGCGTGTGTTGTACGCAATACCTAGTTTTTCTATACAATGATATATTATTATAATATTATTATGAACTAGCCGTTATGAATAGTATTACCTAAATTTTTAATTTTATAACATTATTATTAATCTTACACATTTTCTAGAACATTGTATAAGAACAAAATAAATTTTTCGGGTAAAATATGTATTTTTCAAAAAAAATGCAGTTTTGCCGCCTTTTGATGGTGCACCCACATAAAATCTAGTTTTCGACATGTTTATAAGTTTAATTTTACAAAATAAAATTATTTTTTGGAATCAAGATATAAAATTTTACCTTGGATAAATTTGTCATATTATTTTGATAGCATTCATATTTTAATGAATATTAAAAACACGCTATATTTTAATTAAAAACAACTTTTTTCATCGTAATAACTTATGTGGTAAAATTATAATATTGGATGGTTTTAAAGTATAAATAGAATATATTTTTCCATTTAATATAATTTATGTCATTAGCATTGATTTTACATTGAATTCGTAGGTTAAATCAATTCAATCTTTTGCAATATTTTAAACAAAAACCCGTTTTCATTCGACAACAGCTTTAATTTTAATTTAATTTATCCAACTTCTATGTATTGAATTTTAAAAAATGGATTCCATATTTGCAATCAGTGTGTCCAAATTATGTTAATAGGCTACTTTTTTTTGGAATTATGAATAGTAACTATGGAAATTTTTATTTACCATAGTTAATGGTAAATCGTGTAATTAAGGTTAAATATAATATTATAAAATTACTATAACACATGCCAAAATTCTATTGGATGACTAAATGTCGACCGATGTGACCTAAGGGTCAGATTAGATTCATTTTATGGACTTTTGACTATGAAAATAATTTAATTATTTTTAAAACCAAAGAAAGTGACAACATGTCACTCTCTTAAATCTTATAAGTATAATAATTTTAATTTAGTGATAAACATCATAAAAAATCGAACATGAATAGTCTCCAGAAATATAATAAAATTATATAAATCATGATAATTCATTTATTTTTTTTAGGGATTAAATAATTATCATTAATGGTGATACATTAATGATGAAGAAATTATTTATTATGTGAAAAATCAGTCATATAGTTTTTATTGAAATAATAATACCCATTAAAAGGCCCACAAACCTCACCAAAACTTATTTTTAGTGTATATATATACCATAATAATATAATTTCCTAATATATAACCGTTTGGAGTCTTATAAAAGTGATTATGACACTTATATTATTTTATTTTAAATAATCCCAAAGTTGCCACCTTCAAAATTTAATAAATATAACAATTTAAATATTGTGATTTTAAGATACTAAATTCGAGTAAAAGTTTTATTGTGAAAGGTAATAGATTTATATTCAGCTTAGGTTTTTATTTTTAATTTTTATGAAAAAAATAAGTATATTAAATAATTATACAAAAATGTTGTAGTAATTATTTTATTAAGAGATAAACCAAATAAAAGGTTTTAAAAATAATAAAATAAATAATATATAAACTATTTAATGTTCTCCACTAATTTTATAGATACAAATGGAATTTTATGAATTTATTAAAGCATTTAGTTTGAACATATCTTCTATATATCTTTGATTTAAATTCATATAAATGAATAGTGTGAAAACTGACACTATTGTTATTTTAAAAAAATAACATATTAGAAAATTGATTAAAAATCACAAAAATATTTAATAATTAAAAATTGATATTTATATCGTCTAAAATGTTATTAAGTATCAAATTATGGACAATTAACAACAAATAAGTAATTTTTTGTTATAATTTAAAATTTAGAATATTATTACCACAAATAAAATTAAATTGATTCAGTAAGGATAAATGAAGATGATAATGTTTAAAATAATTTCCTAACATGTCTAAATTTTATTGGTTGATGATATTACAACCCTATATCATCTAATATTCGAATATGAGTCATTTTTGGAGGTTTTTAAGGGGGGTAATATTTATTATAAATTAATATTGTTTAGATTTCCAAAAGTGCCCCTCTCCTCCTTTATAAAAGCGAACCCCCTCCTTCCCTTCCTCACACCAATTTTAGCCTTCATGCTCGTCCAACCCCTACCAAATTCTCTTCTAAACTTCCTTAGAAACATCCTATAGGTCCTGGTCTTCTTAAAAGACCAATTTTAGTTCCCTAAGTGGACGTCTCAAAGAGGCGCTTCAAAGAAGAGGTAATGTTTGTTACCGATTCTTTCAACTTTATTTCTTCTTCTACTTCTTCTTCTTTAGTCGTTTCAATATAAATTAATAACATAAGTATCACTAATATACTTATATTATATTATAAGTATGAAACAACCCTATTTCACCATTTATCCATCCTACGGAAAATGAAATCACCGCACGTGCGTACGTACGGAATACCGTCTCCACGCCGTGGTTTAATCTCTTTTTCCAACACCACCTTACATGAATGGGTATAATGGTGTAAAGAATAACTATACATAGTTATTATAACATAATAATGATTATTATATATTGTATCATCCTATCCAATTCAATTCAATAATTATGGGAATGATATCATTGCTCGTGCGTACGTACGGACTAGCGTCTCCACAACGCGATGAGATTCATTCTCCATTTAAACATTTAAGAATGATTATAAAGTATATATAATCTATAATAATGAAATATATGAAATTATAAAGCTACTGTATTTATATATATATATATATATATGTATTTCATCTACTTAATTCCATTCAACTCAATAAAGAAACGAAAACAGCGTTCATGCATACGTACGAACTACCGTCTCCATGAACGGTGTATTTCTTTCCATTTATCGATCTATTATATATATGTATATTCTGAATATATATTATATATAAATCATGTTTTATATTCCGGAATTAATTAATCATGATCTAAGTAATCATATGAATAATTATAAGTCAAAACACGTACGACAAATGAAATGATTTTACCCAAAACACACTTTAACATGGAATTTACAAAAGAACGGGTAATATAAAGTCATAAGTGAACCATATATGATATAATAACAATAAATATTATTCTGTAATAATTTAATGACATTATTTAAATCATTATACAGGAGGTTTGGATACGTACGAAGCATATCAGATCTAAGGTAAGGGAAAATATCACAATATCATTTTTATCTGAGATTGTTTATACTTTGGTATTTACTGAGGTGTATTTTATCATCCACATACATGTTTACTAAATATGTAATATTATTTCCATCCACCTACAATTGTTTATATCCAATTTTACCCTTCGATGAGTTTTTAGTAAAAGATATGAAAGGAATCTTTTGTTGTTTTTCGTACGAGGTACTTTTTGACTTTTCCGACAAAAGTACGAGAAGAATATTTTTTTTAAATTATACGGCATGGATGGATTTTTAAAACAATTTTCACAAGAATCATCCTTTACAGGGTTTCATGATTATTTTTAATCCACTTCTTTTAGTTATAAATTGTATGACATGTTAAGAAAGGAAAAATGTTCTTGAAGTAGAAAGGATATTTTCCTCAAGAATGGAGTTCAATTTTTTATCAAAATTATTTTCCATATAATATAATATAGGGTTTTGTTTGTATCCCTATTATTACATTGATTTGATTATGTTGCGATTGAAATATTTTTATGAATTCCTTTATATTATATGAATTGTTTTATGATGTCACGATGTTTAAGATTCCCATTTTTATGGGTTATGCTATGATGTATGGTTTATGATTTTGTGGCACACATAAGAATGGTATCATTATGAGATGGGTGGGGCCTATATCTCCCTCCAATTCATTGGGTAAAGATTTATATCTCATGAGATAGACATGGCTGGAACGACATGTTAAACTAGTTCAGTAATACAGGACTGGAATGAGGAGTGAACACGATTCAAAAAGGGACTTTGTCCACTAATATGGTCTTGGGAAAAATGCCATGGCTAATATGGAAGTCATATCATGTGCTTAATGGTTTCCACAATTAAATTTTTTATTCTCATTCTATTGTATCATGCTTAATGTTTATTTCTGATTTATGCCTTACGTACTTCCATGTTTTATGTCATTGCTCAAGCTTTTGATGTTTAAACATTATGTTCATGTTTTTATGTTCAAATGTATATGGTATATTTTATTTTTTCCTTGCATAACCTTACTGAGCATTTGAGCTCACCCTTTTTATGTTTTCTTTTCCCCAGGATATAAAGAAAGGTTTTAGGTAAGAAAAAAGGGGAAAATCTTTATGTGAGATGTTGAGGATCTTTAACCATGATTAGAATATTACATTCCATGTTTCCAAAGACACTAAAATATTACTGTCCTTGTCTGTCTGTTTTTGTTATGTATTAATTATTCCGCAAAAGTAATGTAATTTCCATGTACGTTAAGCTTTGGGTCTCTACACGCGACCAGCCCAAAACTTGAGAATCTCTTATCCCTTTTACATTTTTCCATGTTATGATCTTGAAAAACATATGGCATGCAAGTTTCCTCTCCTTCAAGTACACAACACACGAGTCTCTATGACACCTTTAATACTGTTGTCTGCTTGAACTGTATGATCTCTTTGCTGGTACACATTCTGAACATCCACTGAGGATTGAAAACAAACAAAAACTGTAATCCAAATCATGCATAGAAGACCATGGTTTCAACAATATCCCCCTTTGGGTTTGTTGGAAATTATAAAATAAATTCAATAGATCTCTATCCATGTGAAAACCAAAAATGCAAAAATCAACTCAGCCAACACTCTAAGTCTACGTGAGAAATTCTCGGTGTATAAAACAAGAGAGGAAGCTTGAATTGGGTTCCCGTGTTTTGGAATTCTCAATGATGCCCAAGAAGCATTACATGACCAATGTATTCCAATGTATTAATTACATGAACAATGTATACCAATGTATTCCTTCTCATTATTCTCATCACAGATGCATTACTTTCGTGAATTTATTCTTTTCTCCCCCATTGAAAATAAATCCAAAGACCGATAATTTTTTCAACGTTCAGCTCAAACCATACTCTCCCTGGATAGTATCTCTCCCATAAACCTGCACCACATCCATAAATAGATAAAAAATGTTATCAAAAAATGGGGAGAGGAATTTTTCGTAACCTCCTCATTCACTGGGAGGTGGCCGAACACTAAGGTTCAACAGATGTTTCTTAAACACTGTTGCTGACAGTGGCTTGGTCAGAATATCAGCCACTTGCTCATCAGTTCCCACATTGTCCATTCTTATCAGTCCTTACTCAAATTTTTCTTTGATAAAGTGATACCTGATTTCAATATGTTTTGTACAGGAATTATGAACATGATTCTTTGTAAGATCAATTGTGCTCTTGTTATCAAAGTAAATGACCATTGGTTGCTTCACCTCATCACCAATGTCTGTTAGTTGTTGCTTCATCCATAGCAGTTGAGTGCATGCCTTTGTGGCAGAGATATATCCAGCTTCAGCAGTACTAAGTTAAGTACATTCTTTATCTTTCTAAACCATCCAACACATTTATTCCCAATATAGAATGATCCACCACTGGTGGACATTCTATCCACTACATCACCAACCCAGTCACCATCAGAAAATGATGATAATTCACTATCTCTTCCTGCAACAATGTATAAGCCAAAATTTTTAGTACCTTGAATATAACTCATGATTCTTTTTACTACTACCATATGTTCCTCTTTTGGATTACTATGAAAGCCAGCTGCAAGACATGTGGCAAAGACAATATCTGGCTGTGTCTCTGTCATGTAATGTAAGCATCCAATGATCCTTTTGTACATGGTGGGATCTACAGAGGTCCCATTCTCATGAAAAACAAGTTTAGTTCCAACTGCAATTGGAGTTGACATTGGTTTGGAGTCTTGCATATTAAAATTCTTCAACAGATCTCTGGCATACGTTTCCTTAAAAATGAAAGTGTATTTCATCTGTTGAATCGCCCGCAACCCCATTAAATATGTGAGATACCCAATCATAGACATTTCAAATTCTGATTTCATGTGATTGGAAAATTTGTCCACCGATTTCTACCTACTGCCACCAAATATGATATAATCAACATAGATTTGAACCATAAATTGCTCTTTTGGAGAATTCTTTACATAGAGATTGTGATCTACTCCTCCTATTTTGAATTCTTAATTCTTGAGATATGAATCCAGATGTGATTACTACGCCCATGGTGCCTGCTTTAAACCATATAGAGTATTCTTCAGTTTGCAGACCTTTGTTTCATCAGAACCTAGAATAAAACCCACTGGTTGTTCAATGTAGACCTCTTCTTCAAGTACACCATTCATGAATGTTGTCTTGACACCCATTTGATACACATTATATCCTCATTGGAGTTCCATGGCAAGGAAAATTCTAATTGACTCTAGTCTAGCCACTGGAGAAAAGGTTTATTCAACATCAATGATTTCAATCTGGGAGTATCCTTTACATACCAGCCATGCCTTGTTTTTGATGACACTTCAATGCTCATCAAACATAATATTGAAGATCCATTTGGTACCAATCACATTGTGACCTTTGGGTATCTGGACAAGATCACATGTCTGATTCTTGTCAATATTATCTAAATCTTCATTCATGGATTTTACCCATGATTTATCCTTTTTAGTTTCTCCAAATTAGGATGTCTCCACGGCTGACAGAAATGCAGATTCTGCGTTATTCCTCACCCTCCTTGTTTGTGTGGGTTCACTCCTGTCCCTGATTATGTTAGATGGATCAAACTCATATCTTTGAATTCATCTATGAGGTTCAGTGACAATCCCTCCATCCAAAATATCTTCTTCAGATTCATCTTTCGATTCAACATCTTGATGTGAGCCCGGAGTGTTTTGGACACCTTCCTCTATTTCTGTATTTTCTTTTTCTCCTTTTTCACATTCATCATCATCTTCTATCTCATCAGCATAGGTATTATAGGAAGACTTTGGGGTTTTCCCTTCAATGATATTAACATCGTTTATTTCCAAAATCCTCCTCAAGTGTTTATTGAAACACTTGTAGGATTTTCGGTTCATTGGATATCCAAGAAAAATTCCTTCATCAGCATTGTCTCCAAACATACCTTGATTTACTCCTTTATTCTGGATGAAACATTTGCTTTTGAAAACACGAAAGTGTTTCAACGAAGGCTTCCCTCCATAACACAATTCGTTTCGTGTATTCGTTTCGCCCACATAAAGCCCTGTTCAATTCTGAATGTGCACTCGAGCTTCAATAACTTCCTTCTAGTAATGGTGAGAGATATCACTCTTAATCATTATAGTCCTGGGCATAATGTTTACCTGTCGATTCTGATGCTCAACAACTCCATTTTGTTGTGGAGTTCTCATAGTAGCTACCTCATGTTGTATGCCATTTTATTCTAGGTAATTTTCAAACTCAATGGATTTGTATTCCCCTCTATTGTCAGATCGCATGACTTTTATTGTACGTCTAGTATCATTCTTGGAAATTCGACGATATGTTTTCATGAAATCAAGTACCTGTCGCTTTCTGTGAATCACCATTACACAAGACATTATACTAAAATAATCAATGAAAAGGAAGAAGTACCTTTCTCCATAGGTTCCAGAAACATTTATTGGGCCACATGCGTCTGTATGAATGAGATCAAGAATTTTTTATGCCCTTTTCTTCTTTGGCTGATATGAACTACAGAATATATTCCCCCGAATAAAAGCATCACAATACTTTTCCCGTTCACATTTCAAAATGGGGATATCCATGACTATATTTAGCTTAGATAATTTTTTATGTCTTGTTGGTTAATGTTTCCCAGCCTTTGATTCCACAAATTGTTTTCTTATTAAATAGACAAATAACAGGAGTTCACTTTTCTGTCAACCTGATATAAGATTCCATCTGTTCTACAGCCTTTCATAAGAGAGTTCCCTGTTTTTCCATTTACAGTGTCTCCTTTTTTATTGATGGTTACTAAGAGCCTTGAGTCACAGAGTTGACTTACACTGAGAAGATTGTGGCATAGACCGTCCACATAAAGAACATCAGTCTTATTCTTCTCTCCGTAGGAGAGAGTAGTATTCCCACTGCCTTTAATCTTCGAAGCACCATCATTACCAAACCGAACTATTCCATAAACCTTCATTTCAATGTTTTTCAAAAGGTCTCCATTTCCTATCATATGGGAAGAGGATCCACTATTAAGGATCCAGGTGCTTCTGCACTTTGTAGCTTTGAGGGATACTTCTGCAAGATTGGATTTCTCAATCTTCTTCTTTTCTTTCCATGTGATATTGGATTGAGCATAGGATACTGATGGCCATTTAAGTCATTCTTCCACATAATTTTATTCTTCATACCCATAATCTTCTTCCATAATGGAAAACTGTTTGTGATAACAACATCATTAGGAGGATGAAAACTGGCCCTTCTTTGAGTGTTGTATGAATTTCTCATGTTGTACATATTCCTGCAATACATAGCATTATGACCAAAGTTAGAATATTTAAAACAGTAACCATATAAAGTATTTATTCTATAAGATGGAGGATATGAAATCGTTCTCCGTTGTGGACTTCCCAGATCTTCTCCGTTAAAGTAGTGCCTTGCGTCTTCGCAGTATGACATGGTATGGCCCAGATAACCATAGAACTGACACTTCATGAGAGGAAATGTCTTTTCACTTGAATTTCTCCTCATGCCTTCTTACTTGGGAGAATTGTTGAACTTCCTGTCATTTTTGAAAGATTGAGGATAATTTTCAATTCTTCATTTTGTTTGGATTGAGGGTTTCTTTTTCATCATTTCAGGTAATTTTTCAGCATGTTATACTTTCATTATGTCCGTATTTTGGATTTCTATACTTCCAGAAGTTGATGTCTTAGCATCAAACCCAATTCCACTCTTTCCCATGAAAGCAGGTCTTTGATCACTTAATATTTTTCCAATCTCATCTGATCCACACTTGTCTCTTGCCTGTAATTCTACATCTGATAATCTATGGAAAGAAATATTCTTCCTTCCCTCATTTGTCATTGATTGACATTCAATCATACTTATAAGAGTAACGACTTCTTCTTAATGTACCTCAATAGTAATGGACTATTCTTCCAGTCTGAATAAAGATCATTTAGGTCCTTTGATTGTTCTTGAATTTTATGATTTAGTTCCACAACATCATTTGTGCTTTCAAGGATTGAAGACTGAACTCTCACTAGTTCTTCTAGTCATTCAATCCTTGCTTCTATCTCATCAACATATTCTGATGATTCTTTCACCATTTCCTTCCACTTATTGCATCTCTTACATTTATTCTCAAGTTGGGAAAAGGAATCCTTAATTTGAGTCTTTGAATCACCATTATAATTAATATGATTATCTCTGTCTTTTTTGATCATGGGTTCTAACTTTTAAACTGTATCCATCATGGAAGAATTCTTTCCCGTTTTAAATTCAGGTTCTTCTTCACAAAATTCAGTATCCTCATCTTCCACTTCATAGACAAAACTCTTCCTCTAGAATTTTCTTTCCAGATTTGAAGACTCTCTTTTTGAAAAATCGTATTCGAGGATTCTCGATGTTCTGATCTTCACTATTTCATCATTGATCTTTCTTAAACACTGAGAGGCAATGTTCCCAACTTTTCCACAACAAAAACATTTGAGAGGTAACTTCCCTTTAAATTTCCCTTTTCCCCTCTGAAACTTCTTTGCAATGAGAGAAAGAAACCATTTTTCATCTTCATCTTCACCGCTACTATATTTTTAAATTTTCACTTTATCCACGGCCTTGAATGCCATTTACGTTCTCACATGAGTCGTAGCATCTTCTGGTTTTACTCTCATTTCATATGCTACCAATCTGGTCAGTAGATCATCCAAACAATGTTTGGAAAGATCTCATTCCTCACGGGCTGACACATTTGCATTGTACATGGGTGGAAGTATTCTTAATATTTTCTTTACTATATAAATGTCTTTGATTTCTTCGCCTACATCCCGAATTTCTCCAACCACTTCAATAATTTGATTGAATAATATGTCTGCATTCTCGTCTGGATACATTTTCAAATCATCAAACCGATTGTGGAGCACTTGTAATTTTTCCTCCTTCACATTGATATATCCTTCATAAATATTTTCAAGTTCATACCCCATGGATTTTTCTGATGAGAATCTCATTACGATTAGATAGATCTGATCAGAAAGGGCTGCAGTGAGTGCATTTTGTGCTTTAGCATCTGCATCAAAAAAATTTCTTGTCTGCATCAGTCATAGCCAGCCCTGTTGGATTGGTGACATGTGTACCTTGCACAGTTGAGAACATAACATCCAATCCAAGGGATCTTAGATGATGTAACATTATGTTATTACAAATTTGAAAATTACTTCCATCAAAGAGAGGTACTTCTCTACTATTGACTGTATTCCCCATGGAGACAAAGGACAGATCTAACACCAGTAACCACCCTCTGATTCCACTTGTTGGACCCTGGAACACCCTTATAGGAGAGGGGTGAATCAGGGTGACAAATGTTTCTTTTAAAAACAAGGATCTTGTTCCCTCATTGGTAGGAACTAGTTAAACATTTTAGAATAATATGATCAGCAATAAAACATTCACATACAAAGAGATGAAAGAGAAATTTTTACTTGGTTCACCACTAAGGGCTATGTCCAAGGAGCATACACAGACAGGTTTTCGGTCATACCAAATTCCACAAATCTTCACTAGTTTTTGGATTACTAAGGATCATCAACAGTCACTATGGCCCATGATCACTTCCTTTACAAAGGTTCAGGGATAGATCACTACTTCTCTCAGGTCACTCCCGTTGACTCCCCCTGGCTCACTGCCTTTGGTGAAGTCCCACTCTGTTTATAGACGTGAAGTTCTATTCATCATTGCAAAATAAATCATCCTCTGTTGAATGTAGATGCTCTGTTGAAGTCCAAATTTAACTTGTAAACTAATTCCCCTTTGCACCAAAGGTATCATGAAAACTTCCAGTTTTCGTGCAGCTCCAAAAGGAACGGCGTACAACACCCTTACCTGGCATGCTTCTCCAAGACCTGTGCACAAGTTTCAAGAACGGCCCGCAAGTCACTTGTGCGGTACAAAATCAGCACCCATGTGACACCAATACACTTTCAAGACACTGCCTCCTTCAACTCCAAACATGCCCGGCTCTGCACCTTTAACTCCCAAACCACCTTGGTCGGGCAACAAACAATTTGAGCGCAGCCTCTACTTACACGAACCAACTTCCACTTGCACGACTCAACCACTTGCGCAATGAGAGCTCAAAAATCTCTATTTCTTGAATTTCGTTACAAATAAGGAGGGGGTCCTCTATTTATAGGTAAAATGGACCCCCTACGTGGTGGCTCCCAAGTCTTCCCTCAGCGCATAGGTTCCAGCACACAGCTCATCTGCCCTAGCCTCTGTCGCACTGCTCACATGTGCGACCACACCAATACTTGCGCGACCCTCTTTCCTTCGCCATATTTTGAACTTCCGATAATGAAAAACAACCGGCGCACAAGTTTCTAATCCTCAAAGGCATCGGTGGGCAAGTCTATTCCCGACACGTAGGTCACTTGCGCGACTAGCCCAAAGCTTGCGCTGCCCTTATCCATTTTCCATTTTTCCATGTTATAATCTTGAAAAACATACTACGTGAAAGTTTCCTCTCCTTCATGTACATGGTGCACAAGTCTCTTTTCCGAAAACACTCCTCTCTATTTTTCGATTTTCAGGCCCAAAAATTTGGCAAACACCGGGAAATGACACCACCTGCAATATTGTTTTCTGCTTGAACTGTATGATCTCTTTGCTGGTACAAATTCTAAACATCCACTGGGGATTGACAAAAAACACAATATATACTCCAAATCATGCTTAGAAGACCCTGGTTCCAGTAGTATTGTCGAACATTCCACCTCTAAGAATGCCTCCATTCTTGGAACCCACGGCCTCGATCAATGTTGTCTGTCTTCATCACACGACACAGAAAGGTGCGGGCGTAGCCCGTGCAGGGGTGAGAATAAAAATACTCAGTAGGTAGCCTAAGACCCTAGTTGGTATCTTAGAATCCAAATATGATAAACCACAAAGAAAGACCTCAATCTCAAAGCACAAAATAATAGTCATCATCACTACATAGGTATATGCCTATACATATACCTAAGATACTAATATATATACTAATATCACACATGAGGGATGAATACCACCAATGTTACACCACAAAGGTTAAAGTACAACACATGTAACTCCACAAAGATAGAAGTACCACACAAGTAACCCCATGAATGTATCCACCACAAAGATATAGTCGCATAGAAGAATACCACAAAGGTATCACCCCATAGAAGTGTACCAAAAAGGTAATAACCCTGCTCACATCTTGTATAATAGTGGTACCAAAGTATAGAAAATAAGTTGTATTGAAATATCATCTTACATCGTAGAGAAGCTGTGTTGTTGACCCAAAAAGGATCGTAGAGGACCCACACTAGATCTAAAGATGAAACACACATGATCTGAAGATGACCACCACATGATCTAAAGTTGAACCACAGATGAACTAAAGAGGATCCACACAGGATCTGCAGATAACCCACACAGGATCTGAATATTCTTCAAGTATATGCAACCATAGAGTTTTCATACTAATCAAGCTTGATTGTGGGAGTTTCCCCTCCTCAATCCAATGGTAGATAAATCAACTACCATGAATTCTCATGAAGATATATCAAAACGGTTTGTCTTGTCATAAGGGACACAACGCAATAGACAGTGCGTCAATCAGACAACTAGTGTAACACCCCAAGCTTCCACGGTACGTTTCCCGTTGAATAATGCAATGACGTGCATTATACGCAACTTCGATATTCTAACACACCACAACCAATCAAACTAGCCGTTATGAATAATAATGCCTACTTTTTGAAATTGTATAAACTTTATCTTTCGAAATAGACTTCAGTTTTGGATTAGTAATATCAAAATTAGCTTAGGGTGAAATTTTGGTACTTTTCAGATAATTTCATATTTTGATGAATAGTGGAAATTACTAAATTTTAATTAAAAACAACTATTTTAATCAAAATAATTAACAATGATAAATTATTAATTTGAGTGGTTTTAAATTATATTTAGAATATATATTTACCATTTAATATAATGTTGATAATTGGACATAATTTCACAATTAAACTGAACATAAACAAGTATCAATCTTTTGATAGTTATTATATCTTAAAAACATGCTTTTTGTTTTGGCAGTGAAAATTAATTTTAAATTAATTTCTGCCACTTCTGTGTTTTGAATTTGAAAAAATGGATTCCATATTTGGAATCATGATGTTCAGTTTGTGTAAATATGTAACTTTTATTTTTAGACATTTTGAATAATTACTTCGGTAAATATTTTATTTACCATGGTTAAAGGATAAATCCGGTAAATAAGGGTTAAAAATAATATTATAATAAAACAAAATTACCCAATAACGTGTCATAACCATATTTTTTGATACATGTCCGACCATGGGAATCTTTGGGTTGATTTTGGGACCCCATGGTTCCACTTGTATGTGATAGGGATTCTTTATTTTAATTAAGTTAAAATGAATACAAAAATGACACAATCATATCTCTTTTAGAAAAACAATTTTTACATAGGGTTATATATGTTGGATTTTCGACTATAAATATTTATTAGAAATCTAAAACGATTTCCTACATAATGGTATTTTATTTATAATTTTTAGATATTAAATAATTTAATTTATTTATGACACAATGATGATGAATTAATTACCATAATAGTGAATAATAAACATGATTGATATTGTAGATACCCAAATAGATAAAAATTGAGACTGTTAATGAATTACACTAATTTTATAGGTTAAAATTACATGTTAGGAATTATTTAATTAACTTTGTTCGAAGTAATAATTCTGTTATGATTTTTAAAAAAAACAATTATTGAAGAGTGTCAAAATTGACATAAAAGAGTTTTTAAAACAAATATTATATTATTAATTGATATTAAATTTTTAAAAATATACGGTTCAGCCAACAGACATATATAATGATAGTTGTGTCATTAATGGACCCCTTGGGGGACTCTTGGATGTATATAGTATGTATATTAACTATATAATATAAAAATACAAAGAGACATTGTAAAAGTGAAACTAATTAACTAAGAGTTAATACTTAAAGATAAGGTTAGTATAATGACCCAACCCTGTCTAAATTCTATTAGTTGAGTTGTTTTTGACCTATCCCCACCTTAAAATTTAATGAATATACTTTTGATCCATTATAAACCGAAAATGAATTTATTATAAAATAATATTTCTTTCTTTTCCAAAGGTGCCCCTCACCGCTCTTATAAAATGGCACTCCCCCTTCTCATTACATCACACCTTCAAAGACTTTTGGTTCGGCCAAACCCTTCCCAAATACTCTATCAAATTCCATCATTACAACCTAGAGTCCTTAGTTTGATCATAAATCCATCATAATGATCCCTTTTGATCAAATCAAAAGGATGATCCCGAAGAAGAGGTAATGTTTTTACCAACCTTTTTCAATTTATTTTTTTCTTCAAATTCTTCTTTATTTGTTATTCACAATCTAAAATAATGAATCCAGTATCTCATATATACTATAATATTATTATAAATATGGTACAACCATATTCAGTATTCTATCCATCCTTTCAATGACATGTCACCATACGTTCGTACGTACGGCTTACCGTCTCCACGTCGTGGTGTAGTTGTCATTCAACAAATTATTATTTGTATGGGTATAATAATGATGTGTAATTCATGTAAATAATAAATATAACATAATAATTATTCTGTATATATGATATAACATCTAATTATATATTTTTTTTAACATCAAAAGAATGATATTGTCGCTCGTGCGTACATACAGACAACCGTCTCCACGAAAGCGATGAGATTCATTCTCCACCGTATCCATTCAAGTATAATTATCATTTTATGATTTATAAATAATGTTTAATGACTTTATATAATTATGGATACTAATAAGATACAACATATACATAACAAACACAGCTTACGTAACAACTAATATAAAGGAAAACGAGTAAGTTAACACCTAAAATGACGATAATACTAAGATATTATTAAAAAATCAATTTAAAAAGATCATATATGATATCATATTAATGTGAATGAATATTTTATAATTCAATAACAATTATTTCACCATTATAAATGAATTTAAACTACATTTGACCAAGGAAAAAGTACAATGTAATGGGTTTCTTATCTAACTTTTAATTCCGTGAGAATTCCATTGTTCACCACTAATTTATTACATGTGGTGTGTGTACTGCCCATATTTGTATTAATTGTGTAATATACTTTAATTCATGTATATTTACACCATAATTGTATAATCCTTCTCTCATAGGTGTATGTTTTTTATGTTACAAATCAATAAGGGAATTTGGAATTTCAATTTCCACTCATTCGGCTTTACGCATACTTCATTGATTATTTTACTCCACGATTATGTGTGGAATCACTATTCATTTTATTATTTCATAATTTACACTCCCCTTTCTGTGGATATACTTTTGATACACATAATCACTCCATTTATAAATTATCAGGTCATCGGTACGAACTTGATAGGAGTAATTTTTACTCAATCTCGATTTGTTGAGTTAAATATCCAATTCATTGGTGTTATTTTAACAAGAATATGTGTGAATGTCCTTTGATTGTTTTACACTGAATATCCAATCATATTGAGTGTATTTATATTTTTCACTCATAATTATGTCGTTGATTTATCCTTAACCTAAGGATACGACCTTTATGTGAGATTTCACCTCAATTTTCATTTCATTGAGACTTCTTTGATGTTATACACCAAATCACTTATATGTGGTGTATATAATGTACTTTAACATATTATATAATTAATACCTTTATTCTCATGATATTACAATGTTTTTATTAACTTAATTATTTTTATTCAAGTATCTCTCTTTTTGTTAGAATCTCTAACTAAAATACAATTTTTTAATTGTTTTAAAGACTTATTCTTCTAAATCATTCTCATTAATGTCCATGTTTTAAAAATGGTTTTAAGGATTTATTTATATGGAAATTAAATTTTTAAAATTAAAATTCCTTTTAAGAGT
Organism: Viscum album; assembly: GCA_963277665.1. NCBI lineage: Eukaryota > Viridiplantae > Streptophyta > Magnoliopsida > Santalales > Viscaceae > Viscum > Viscum album. The sequence goes on along the minus strand of OY728133.1, from coordinate 140,758,558 downwards.
TTCAAAGTGGTATGGGACACTTTGATTCTAAAATCTATTTTAAATGGATTCTTGACAAATAGTTCGACTTTTAAATGATTTCAAGAAAAAAGGGGATATTTCAATATAATTGTTTTGATGATTATTTTCATCTATGTCAATATCCTTATTAATTATCGATTTAGGTTAATATGATACAATACAATCTTCCATATTGTATCGAATGAGTTATGTTTGACTGTGGATGTGCTATTTTTATACCATTCATAGTTTGTGGATAAAGTATTGACATTTTGTATGATAGTTTTAATACGAATGTTTATGTTATGTTTAAAAATTTTCATTTGAGGAATTCATTGGACTTTGTAAGTGAAGGGTGGAGCCCGCTATAGCTCCTTGATGAATCGGTAGGTCTCATGAGATAAACTAGTGTCTTGGGACAAGGCCTTGACAAAATCTTATTTGTAGTCTTGGCACAATGCCTTGGCTATGTGGTTATGATATTCTGGCATTATGTATTCCATCATTATGAAAGTGCTTATTGATATTTCATGTGATTATTTTACTAGTAGAATCTCCATGTGAATAATTAAATGGCATTATTTAATTTTATCTTTGCCATATTACACTGAAGTACAAGTTTAAAAGGCTTTTTTTAGTTATAAATTTCTTTAAGTGTTTATGCTTATATATGAAAGCTTCTTCTATATTGTTATCCTTACTGAGCATCTGAGCTCACCCCTTTCAATGTTTTATTTTTCCCTGGATGTGAAGAAGTAATTTATGAATGACCTACTGGGATAATATGAAGGGATATGAAGACAAGATGTTGTTGTATTTTTTTTTGACCTTATGATGTAATGTAATAATTATGAATATATATAGTGTTTCCAAGACTAATAAACTAATCGTTCTTTCGAGACTTGATCCTTTTTTATCATGCCAATGTTATGTAATAATGCACCGACTCTGGGTATCTAGGGTCGGGGCGTTACAGTTGGTATCAGAGGAATTTCAGTACAATCCTTTGAAGCTATATTTAGATAAACTCTGATTAGAGCACGTAGACCTAAGATGAAATTTGAGTATTAGTATAGAAGAATTTCCTAGAATTATGGTATTATAGAGATTTTGTGAGTTTTATGAGCTATACATCCCTGTCTGGATAGGAGCAGGTAGAGGCAGCTCTGGCACAGATGTACCTAGGGGTAAAACCTGAAAACACTGCTTTGAGCTAGACTCGAACGGGAACTGGTTCACGACAACGGGCCTTGCTGCACTCTTGGTTACGACACTCCCAGGGGATATGCTTAGGATAATTTACATTTTCTTTACTAACTGATTTGAAGTATTAAATATATAAAATGAGAGTAAATGACCTTGTTTAATCCTACTATGTTTCAAATTGAGAATATGGTGACATGTTAATCTCAAAATGATTTTATGACTACTGTTACTCACACAATGCTTTCTGGTTTTAGTCAATGGCTGGATTCCAAGGAAGTCATAGTGACTTTGAGAATGATGTTCATGGTGGGAATAGTGGTGGAGATGAGAAACAAAATGGAATGCTGATAGGTGAAAAATATATCTTCTTTATGCCAAATCAATTTTCCAAAAATATTATCAACAATATATATTTTAACCAATTTCTGGACTCAACATAGTAGAGAAAGGTGATGAATGATATGAGCTCCAACAGTGGAGACCATGGAGAAGGGAATCCTCAATTTCCATCATGCAGGAAGTGTGGAAGGAGACACCCATGAAAATGTCTCAATGGGACAAAGAAATGCTTTACGTGCAGGAAGGAAGAACATAAAGTGAAGGATTGCCGAAGAAAAATGAAGAGTACTATGGAAGAAGATAAAAATGGTCCCAAGAGTCCATTTACAGTCATTTTCCATAAATGTAGGGGACCTGGCCATTACCCGAGTGAATTCCCTATTGTATATGATATTTTCTTGGTCAAAGAGGAAGCTATGTGGAAATAAATGGTTGGATTAATGTTTAAAAAGTATCAGTGCTCCTTATTGATGGGATTACTTTGGAATAAATTTCTCTTGTATTTTTAACCCTGTAGTTTCCCATGTGAGAATGATATTTGAGGAAGAATTATCTTTTCTCTTGTGAATATAGTTATAAATAACCATTTGGTTTTATATGATCGTTGGGTTTCATGAAATTATAAGTTATTATAATTTGGGATGAAAATAAATGGTATGAGATAAGATTTGTGGTTAAATTATGTTATTTTTATTTTTAGGAATTTATCTCATTTTGGTAATGTTATAAAATATAGTTTTTGAAAAAGGACAACACTCAGACCGTGAGACAACCTGCCGCGTTGGACAAAGCTGTGGGAATCGAACCCACAACCAAAGTACGATTGAGATTTATCGCCTACCACTGGACTACGTGAAGTCCCTGGTTAGTGTGACTATTATTTTTAGTTTAATGATTTTATTGATCATTAATAATTTTATTTGGGATCTTATGTCTTATCAAATGAATATCCTTAGTATAAGAAAATGATTTGGTAATTAAGTGATAAATGTTATTTTGGAAGTTGTTCACTTTGTTGTATGGAAAATAAAATAGTATGGGATTTCATTTAAGGAGTAATTGTGGAATTTTATCTGTGTTTTTATTGTGGATTTATAGTGATTGGGTTGTTTATATAAATGATTAGGATAATTACTTTTAATTATGCGACTTTAAGAGTAATTAATGTCTTTTAGAGATAAAATTTAACATGGAAGACTACATTATTTTATGATTTGAGTTTCAATATTAGTTTGGATTATATTTATGAATTTTAAGGACAATTTATTCTTGAATGGTATTTATTTAACGTTGGGGTATTTATGGTTTAATTTTAGAAATTAAGATTCGTGTTTTTTTCTCTAATGGAATATCCATTTGGGGGGTCATCAGATATTATACTAACCATTTTGGTTTTGATTAATCTCTAAATACACTGTAAATATATAGTTTATCCTATGTGGATCATGTATTTCTATAGAAGTTTATTCTAGCTCTTCCATTGTGACCAAGCCTTCTTGAATACTCATTGTCCAAAAAAACGAGTTAGTGGTAAAAAGTTATTAAAGAATGAAAATCTACTTAAAAAGTAAGTATATATCTTTATGTTCTTAGTCAACATCATAAATAAATTCCTCGACCTTATGTAATGTAACTTAAAACAAAAAAATGTTGTCCGTTCACTTTTACTACTGGGAGACCAAGGGTCGTTTGTCCCAACACATGTTTGTGATTTTCTTATTGTTAACTTTCTCCTGATCATGTTTTCTATCCCTCTCCATCATAAGTGAACACTTAGTGTATTGCCCATATCCCTGTATTCTTACATGGAATCCTAGTATGGGTTATCTTGGGTGACCTTTATACATCTCTTCCTTTCTTTTAAAATGATAGTTTTATTGACTCTTTTTCCGATGTGGGACATTCCATTATATAATCAAGCCCAATTTTAATAAAAATTGCGAGGATGCAATTTATTGAAGGAGGGGAGAATGTAACACCCCAAGCTTCCACGGTACATTTCCCTTTGAATAATGAAATGACATGCATTGTAGGCAACTTCAAGATTCTAACACACCACAACCAATCAAACTAGCCGTTATGAATAGTAATACCTACCTTTTGAAAATTTATAAATTTTATCTTTCTAAATGGACTTCAGTTTTGGATTCGTATTATCAAAATTAGCTTAGGGTGAAATTTTGGTACTTTTCGAATAAATTTCATATTTTAATGAATAGTGAAAATTACTAAATTTTAATTAACAACAACATTATTAATCAAAATAATTAATAGTGATAAATTACTAATTTGAGTGGTTTTAAAGTATATTTAGAATATATATTTACCATTTAATACAATTTTGGTCATTGTACATAATTTAACAATTAAACTGAACATAAACAAGTATCAATCTTTTGATAGTTATTATATCTTAAAAACATGCTTTTTGTTTTGATAGCGAGAATTAATTTTAAATTAATTTCTGCCACTTCTGTGTTTTGAATTTGGAAGAATGGATTCCATATTTTCAATCTGGATGTTTAAATTTTGTAAATAGGTAACGTTTATTTTTTGACATTTTGAATAATTAGTTCGGTAAATATTTTATTTACCATGGTTAAAGGGTAAATCCAGTAAATAAGGGTTACAAAATAATATTATAATAATTAAAAATTATCCTAAAACGTGTCCTAACCTTATTGGTTGATACATTTACGACCATGGGAATCTTTGGGTTGATTTTGGGACCCCATGGTGCCACTTTTAAGTGATAGAGACAATTTATTTTAATTAAGTTAAAATGAATACAAAAATAACACAAGTATATATATTTTAGAAAAACAATTTTTACATAGGGTTATATATGTTGGATTTTTGACTATAAATATTAATTATAAAGAAGAAATGATTTCCTACATAATGGTATTTTATTTATAATTTTTTAGAAATTAAATTATGTAATTTATTTATGACACAATGGTGATGCAGTAATTACCATAATAGTGAAAAATTAAAATGATTGATATTGTATATACCCAAATAAATATAATTTTAGACATTTTTTGAATTACACTAATTTTATAGGTTAATATGACATTCTAGGAATTATTTAATCATCTTTTTTATATTTAATCATTCTGTTATGATTTTTTAAAAAATTAATTATTGAATAGTGTCAAAATTGATATACAAGTGTTTTTAAAAAATATAATATATTATTATTTGATATTAAATTCCTAAAAATCTAAGGTTCGGCCGAGAGACTTATATCATGATAGGTGTATCATTAATGGACCACTTGGGGGTCTCTTGAATGTATATTGTTTGTTTAGTACCCATATAATATTAAAATACAAAAAGACATTGTAAAAGTGAAAATAATTAACTAAGAATTAATACTTGAATATATGGTTAGTATAATGACCCAAACCAGTCTAAATTATATTGGTTGAGTGTTTTTCTACCTATCCCCACCTTAACATTTAAATAATCCACTTTGGAGCCATTATAAATAGAATATAAATTTATTATAAAATAATATTTCTAGCTTTTCCAAAGGTGCCCCTCATCCCTCTTATAATAGGGAACTCCCCATTCTCATTACTTTACACCGTCATAGCCTTTTGGGTCAGCCAAACCCTGCCCATATACTCTCTCAACTTCCTTCACTACAACATTGAGGCGTTAGTTTGATCAGAAAGCCAACCTAAGGAGCCCTTTTGATCAAATCAAAAGGAAGAACCCGAAGAAGAGGTAATGTTTTTACCAACCTTTTTCAATTTATTTTCTTCTTCAAATTATTCTTTAATTGTTATTCCAATTCTAAAATAATGAATCCAGTATCTACTATATACTATAATATTATTATAAATATGGTACAACCATATTCAGTATTCTATCCATCCTTTCAATGACATGACACCATACGTACGTACGTACGACTTACCGTCTCCACGTCGTGGTGTAATTGACATTCAATAAATTATTATTTGGATGGGTATAATAATGATGTGTAATTCATGTAAATAATAAATATAAAATTATAATTATTATGTCTATATTATATAAAATCCAATTATATATTATTTTAACATCAAAAGAATGATATTGTCGCTCGTGCGTACGTACGGACTACCGTCTCCACGAAAGCGATGAGATTCATTCTCCATCGTATCCATTCAAGTATAATTATAATTTGATGATTTAAAAATAATGTTTAAGGACTTGATATAATTCTGGATATGAATAAGATAAAACCTATCCCTATGAAACACGGATTACGTAACAAAGAATATAAAATAAAAACGAGTAAGTTAACACCCGAAATGACGATAATAATAAGATATTATTAACAAATTAGTGTTAAAAGATCATATATGATATCATATTAATGTAAATGATTATTTTATAATTAAATAAAAATTATATCACCATTATACAAGAGGTTAACCTACCGTCGACCAAAGAAAAATTACAAATTAAGGGGTTTCTTATCTCACTTTTAATTCCGTGAGAATTCCATTGTTCACCACTAATTTATTACATGAGGTGTGTGTACTTCCCATGTTTGTATTCATTATGTAATATAATTTAATTCATGTATATTTACATTATCATTGTATGATCCTTCTTTCATAGGTGTTTGTTTTTTATGTTACCAAATCAATAAGAGAATTTGGAATTTCAATTTCTACTCATTCAGCTTTACGTATACATCATTGATTATTTTACTCCAAGATTATGTGTGGAATAACTATTCATTTGATTATGTCATATTTTCCACTCCCCTTTCTGTGGATATACTTTTGATACACATAATCACTCCGATGATAAATTATCAGGTTATCGGTATGAACTTGATAAGAGTAATTTTTACTCAATCTCGATTTGTTGAGTTAAACATCCAATTCATTGGTGTTGTTTTTAAAAGAATATGTTTGAATGTCCTTTGATTGTTTTACACTGAATATCCAATAATATTGAGTGTATATATATTTTTCACTCATAATTATGCCATTGATTTATCCTTAACCTAAGGATATGACATTTATGAGATATTTCATCTCAATTTACATTCCATTGAGACTTCTTTGTTGTTATACACCAAATCACATTTATGTGGTGTATATAATGTACTTTGACATAGTATATCATGAATACATTTATTCTCGTGATATTAAAATGTTTTGATTACCTCAATTATTTGTATTCATGTGTCTCTATTTTGGTTAGGAACTCTAACTAAAATACCATTTTAAAATGTTTTAAAGACTTATTCTTCTAAATCTTTCTCATTAATGTACATGTTTTTAAAAATGGTTTTAAGGATTTCATTATATGGACATTAACGTTTTAAAATTAACACTACTTTTAATAGTTTCAAAGTGGTATGGGACACATTGATTCTAAAATCTATTTTAAATGGATTCTCAAAAATAGTGTGTCTTTTAAATGATTTCAAGAAAAATCGGGATATTTCAATCTAATTGTTTTGATGATTATTTTCATCTATGTCAATATCCGTCATCATTATCAATTGTGGTTAATATGATACAATACAATCTTCTATATTGTATCGAATGAGTTTTGTTTGACTGTAGATGTGATATTTTTATACCATTCATAGTTTGTGGATAAAGTATTGACATTTCGTATGCTAGTTTTAATACGAATGTTTATGTTATGTTTAAAAAATTTCATATGAGGAATGCATTGGACTTAGTAAGTGATGGGTGGAGCCCACTATAGCTCCTCGATGCATCAGTAGGACTCATGAGACAAACTAGTGTCTTGGCACAAGGCCTTGAGAAAATCATATTTGTATTCTTGGCATGAGGCCTTGGCTATGTGGTTATGATAGTCTGGAATTATGCATTTCATCATTATGAAAGTGGTTATTGATATTTCATGTGATTGTTCGACTAGTAGAATATCCATGTGAATAAGTAAATGGGATTATTTCATTTTATATTTGCCATATTATGCGGAAGTTCAAGTTCAAAAGTCTTTTGTTTTAGTTATAAATAAGTTTATGTGTTTATGCTTATCTATGAAAGTTTCTGCTATATTTTTATCCTTTCTGAGAATCTGAGCTCACCCCTTTCAATGTTTTATTTTTCCCAGGATGTGAAGAAGTAATTTATGAACGACCTGTAGGGATAGTATGATAGGATATGAAGAAAAGATGTTGATGTATTTTTTTTAACCTTATGATGTAATGTAAGAATTATGAATATATCTATTGTTTCTAAGACTACTAAACTAATCGGTCTTTCGAGGCATTATCCATTGTGATCATGTAAATGTTATGTAATAATGCACTGACTCTGAGTAACTAGGGTCGGGGCATTACAACCATAATGTTAGTTATTAGCTTTATTGTTCCAACAGCCCGATTGGATTCGAGTTCGATCCACAGTTTTCAGCATCGTAGATGGTTTATCAGATGAACACCGAGTTCTCCTAATATGGTCAATAATGGAGTTTTGGGGCATGGTTGGCCTAGGTCAAGTCTGACCCGGTAGGACTGACCTAGGATGGGTTGACCTGACCTAGTTCGGGTTGACCTGACCTGGTCTGGGTCCAGCCCACTGGGCCACGGTCTGGCCTGGCCCGCTAGGCGCAGCCCAATCGGCTGGTACGGTCTACCTGGCAGGGTGTGGTGCACCCAGCTTGGTGTAGTTCACCATGTAAGGGCCCTCCGTAGCCACATACTGGGGGGGCCCGGAAATTCGAATGGTCAAATAGACTGTTCGGCTTTGGCCAACCTGGTGGCACTGCTTTCTTGCATGAAGAACACGCTGGAAAGTTGCCACTCGACATGACACAGCAGTCCATAAATCTGGTTGTCTCCCCTTCCAGTGTAGTGATGGTGTCGTGGTTCCTCCCGCGGCCGCCTAGACGTCGGCCTCCCTCTGAGTACACCATCGTGACTCAACATATATAGAATCCTCCTCTACCAGCGGCATGAATTCCTGCTACCCTACTACTCCGGACATGGTCGGCTAGGTGTCGGCCAACCTGGTGCACCACTGCTGCTCGACAACCGCGACCTCCTCTCTACTAGCAGCATGGATGCGTGACACCTTATTCCACATAGACGGTCGGTGTGCCAACCACCACCATCATCTGTGGGTCAGGGTAGCTCCATTCAAATCACAAAATATTTGTCATCGCAATATTCACTATCAACGAGTAGAGATCTCTGCATCCATATGTCGCACTCAATGAAACATTGAATTTTTAGCATTGTTAATTATTTGGAGAAAAAGAACGCTCGAAGAACATGCAAAGAATGGATATAAAAGATTATGGTATATGTCTAGATTGATGGATATGTTTGTTTGGTTGTCATCTTTGAGAATCCAGATTATTAATAATAAACAAATAAATGATAATCAAAATTCAAAAATAAACTCCCCACCTCGATCATCCATCGGAGGTGGTGTGAGGGGGAAGATGATGTGTTAGCACTTCTCGAATGTTGGATTCCTGTTTATTGATCAGAGAATTCTCTTTGATTGAGGTTCTTCTTCATTGGAGTTTTTTGTTCCTTCCAGAGTTCTCCATCAAATGATTTCCCCAAGTTTGAAAACACCCATATAAAGACAAAAAGTCGAATCCAATATGATTAAGTATAATAATTAAGTACTTTCCCAATTTATGGTGGCATATCAATTTGGGGATTCCAAGACATAAAACGTTTTCATGGTCAGGTGGTTCCCACCACCAGAATTTAAATGAAAGGTTTCAAATAAATCAAATAAAATCTAGTAGTTGATTTTTTATTATTTTACTCTTCTATAAAAAACTGAAAAACCAACATTCACCCTCAACCTACTACGGTCATGGTGAAGGATCCCTTAAGATAATATCGATGTTGTGAGTTCAACGGTGTCCTCAGATTCCAATCTGGTGAACCAGTTAAAAAGTTTCAAATTTCCGATTGTATGTTAACTGAATGTACCCAAAAATTTGAGAAATTAATTTCGGGCACACCGTGCCTCAGAATCACACACTGTCAAATTTTGTAGACTCATAATAATTTAATATAATTAAAAACATTACATGGAATATTTTGTGTCTTTACAATATCTTTATATTATTTCTAATTTTTTTCGGATCGAATTGGTTTCGAAAGAGATTATGTTTCGAATCGAATTGTTAAAAAATTGATATTTTCAACAATAAATTTTTTTGGAATAAATTACAAAATTATTTTCTATTTAAAATGATATTGTCTGGTGTCACTCATTCATTTTTTGGGAATTGATCAAAATGTTCCACTCATATTATTTCTCTAAGAGTTTTATATTTTATCATCATGGTGTTTATGAAAATGGATTACTTTCATGTGTAACATGTTTATCAAACTAGTTTATTCTACAAGGGTTATATGTATTTGAAATCTGCTTCTTTTCACATGTTATTATTTTGATGAAATGATCATGAAATATGATTTTTTTTAAAATGATTGTCATATTATTTCATTTTTATGATTCCTATTTAATTTCATGGGTTATAATATAATTTATTTTATCTTGTGGAAGAAGTAAATATGATTTTAGTATGAGATGTGTGGGACCTATATCTACCATATATTTATTGGTAAATGATTTATATATATTGATAAAATTAATGTAATCATGTTAAAAGGCTTCATCAACTATGAAAGATGTGGAAATTTTGTCAAAAATTGGAAGATAGGGAAACATGATACATTATGGAATGATATGGAAACCCGATCCACTATGGGATGATGGGGAAAGAAACTCCCTTATAATTAAACAACTGTGATTGGGAATAATGGTGAATCCTTCCAATTATGTGTATTCCCCATGCATCTCCCAGATAATCTATAGAAATACATCTTGACTTATATGGAATGATATTACATGTTTATGTGTGTTCCATAATTCAATGTATTAATCCAATGTTATGATTTCATTCCATATGATATAGATTTAACTATGATTCGTGACTTATGAAATTATAAAAATTATTCCATCATTAATGTTTACAATATGTGCTGAGTGATCTTTGAATATTATGATCACATACTCAAACCATTATTTTAAATCATAGGATGACATATTTTCTTTGATTACCCTTACTGATCATATGAGCTCTATCCTTTTATGTTTTCATTACTAGGTTTTATAGATATACATTATGTATGATACTTATAAAAATAGTTATAGGGTTACAAAACCTATTATGAGATAATTTAGTTTTCTCAAGTACCAGTGTTTACATTTTTATGTTTCCAAAGGAAAAACACTAATACAGTATTTTGGTGTATGTTTGGGTATTATTTTATGTATTATAATAAATGATGTAATTTCTATGTACGTGATGACTAGGTTATTATAGTTGGTATTAGAAAAGAAATTTTCCCAACTATTGGATACAATGATGATAAATCATTATTGATAAATCAATGGACATATCTAAGGATATGTATATGGATAAGGTGATGTATAAAAATATTTATTGGATTTTTGTAATTGATATAGTTAGTGGTTTCCAAAAAAATCATATTCTGGAAACTACAAGTGGATGTGGTTCTACAATAGATATATGTGGGAGTAAAATCATCATCAAGGTGCATTGGGCGTGACTCATGTGAAATCACATACACGACTATAGGCCATACTATGCACCTCGTTAGACACTCCGGGGGATATACATTGGGATTTACCAAAATAATCATTGAAATAATGTGAATTATTTAAAAATAAGGTTGCTATGAATAACTTATGATATACCTAATGTGTCTTTGACTAATTAATTTTTAATAATTAAGACATCTGATAAGTGGTTTTCTATGATTATGTGGTTCCTCATTATGAAAATGGTTTCTTAATCTATTCTTATTGGTTTAAGACAATGGAGGGATCCTGATGAAACTAGGTAAATGAGAAAAATAAATTAATATATTATTATTATTATTCAAATTGGATGATCATTGGAGTGATGGATGTTTTATTTCACCGTTATCAATTATCATGGAACATGGTTAACAACATGTATCATAACCGTCTCTCTGACCTACCCATGATAACAAAGATGGGGATTTCGGGGAGATCATGTAAAGAAGACCATATATGATAGAATAATCTCATTTATTTATATTAATAATGTGGAAAGATTCACCTATGTAGATGGCATTGAGGAACATGAATATATTTTAACAATTGAAAATAATGAAAAAAATCAAGTAGCTATAAAAGAAATATGGTGAGATTGATCAGTGTAATGGTTGTTAATATTAGTATCACTAAGAAATAACAAAAGACTAAATTATTTATATTTGATATGAATATTCATTATGAAAATCAAAAACCTATTTGGACGTCCCATGATAAAAATATGAAAGGTGGTACATTTAATGGGTTTTCAACTGAAGATGAAAAGACCTAAAATTCCATATGATAGGGTATGATGTTCTTATTATATTTTGTACCACAAACATAAGAAAAATAATTAAATTTAGGTCTAGTGACCTTAATACATGATTCATATTTCCAATTATTAGAAATAATTATTATGGAAAAAGATGGTAAGGAATATATAATGGTTTCTGAATAAAGTTGGATGATTAATGTTTTTATGTTTTATAACTCAATGATTATTTTATATGAATAATGAATTATATTTATGAATTTATATTATATGTATTTAATTTTTATTAAAAATGATATTTTTAATGGTGATAAATTCAATGAAAGGTGATACTTTGATTAAGGAAATGTAACGCTTAATTAGATCAACATATGAGATAATTATGTTTGGATTTGATAAAGAGTTGATTTATTAGGATAAATTAAATTTGATAGGATCAATGACTATATAAAAAATTAATGATTTTTTGAAGAAGTTGTATATATCATCATATATTATGATTAAGACCGAATGAATTTATGGAATATATCCATCAATCATTGTAATAAAAAAAATTCATAAATTCTATAACAACTTATTGTAATTCAAGATATTACTGGAAATAACATCTCACAAAAAGAAGTTTTTTGAATATTGGATAATCGTATATAAAGAATTTTCTAGTGGTAACTGATGATAGATTTGATTTATTATCATGGATCTCATGATCTTCTAGTTATTATAGAATAAAAAATTCCCCGTTATTTTTATTGAATGACGTGACGTGGAAATTTGTCATGGAACAAAAATGGTTTGATTTTACTAAATCAAATATGTATATCTCCTATTGAGTGTTCCTTATCAATATGGAAGGTATTTTGAAACCAAAAAATATATCATAATACCTTTATTTCCTATGAATTAAATGGACACTTGTATGATCCAAAATTAATTTAGTTGTTATTTTTAACATTCTCCTGAGGATGTTCTATATCACTATCCATCAGAGTGTGATAGTTATATTTCAATTATATGGTAATGTTTCCACTACCACCTATGAAATCCATTTTATATATTAATAATGTGTTTATTTTGGGATGTTTATGGTTAAGCTATTCAGTTTTTAACATATTCTAATTATTAAATAGTATGATATTGGATTCAATAAAATGAAAATTCTTGTATTAAACCTTCATTAACATAAATGAATTGGGATATAGAAAATAATTATAAAGGGAATGAATGTAACAACCAAATTATTTGTGAATTATATTCATTGAATTAATTTAATTTATTTTAAATTTAGCATTTCACTAATGACATTAAAAAGATTTTTTATATTAAACCACTATTTTTGGCATGTTTTATACAAAATTCCAAGTTAATCATTCACTAAACACAACATTATTTTTAGATTTCCCTATGTTCTATACTGATGATAGCATTCATTACAAGAAATAATCACATTCCTTTATGGTATGTGCAGCACAGAGGAATGAGTTTTTCCAATGAATATTATATTATAAAAATTATTATTATTTAATATAAAAATCTATAACTTGGCCGTTATGTTTCTGGGTTTTAAAAAGACTAACTAACTTATGAAAATAATTGATTGACATAATTTGATAATAATTAGAGATAACTGAAAATAATAACAAATTTGATATAATGGAAATGTTTTTATAAAAACAAATTTTATGATACCAAAGGATTTGTTTCCAAATTTATTAAAATTAACGAAATTTGTGAATGATATTAATGAAATATTAATTATATATATTCAGTCAAATATTTTTTACATTCATAAAATATATATTATAGGAATAATATAAGATAAACCCAAATAGTAGACATAAAAACCTATATTTTTTAATATTATTTTTACATTATCTAAACGGGGAACCTATTTTAAATATATTGTTTTTCAATTATGTTATTTTAATTAGGAAAAATCATTTCAATATTCGGAATCCAAATAATTTATAAAATCTAATCTATTAAAATTAGTTTCAACCAAAAACATTTCTAAATGTAATTAATATTAATAAGATTTATTAAGAAATAAATTATCTTATCAAGTTACTAAACCTTAATCATATGGGCCAAAATGACCTAAAAATTGTCAAAAATTGATTTTATGATCTAATTTTTATCCTATCATCCCTTTTATCAAATCTGGTCAATTATTTGATCCAATTTGCATTAAAAACCCTTTGGTAGAATTTTGTTTCCAAATTTATCAATAATTCCACTCCTCCTCTACTGTAAATAATCACCCACCTTTCCCCCTTATTTACACCTCTCAGTCTCATTGGCATAGAGAAAATATTCACAATTATGCTCCCAAAATCCCTCCAATAGTCCCAGAATCCACCCTTTTTTAATAAATACATTCATGGAATCCTCTTAGTGGACACCAAAAAGAGTTACCCAATGAATATGTGACATCCTTATTCAAGTTCATTTGTGTTATTTTTTTAGCCTCCCCCAAAATCCTCTTATTCCATGTATATATAAATCATATGTTTCCTATGTATGATTATATTATGTTATTATAATTTTTGGAGCTAATATTACACAATCATCTATCTAATTGGTAATAAACATTCCGTTCATTTTTATTATGAACTACCACCTAACGAAACAATGTTATTCATTTTTCCATTACAACCTATCATGGTGGGGGATTATGATGGACACACTATTTTCGAAATCTATATATGATATTTATGATTTTGAATGATTTTTTAATTATTATAAAAAATATACCTTTATTATTTCCTTTTCTAAATACAATAACTTCTTTTGTTTGTGTGGAATAACAAATCATCAAAGCAATGTGATTTGATAACACATTTCATTTAATAAATTATCGATGGGTTTCATAAATTTATATAATATATTTGGCATTATTATTATAATTCAGTGTTATTATATAAATATAAAAATATATTTCATTTAGTTTTTCCTCTATAGGTATCTATTTATTATACAGTGCACATGGGGTATTTGGTAGAAGATTTTGTGGATTCTTAGGTGGACACTGATGATTACAACCTTTTATATTATGACATCGGATCTATAGACCATATTATTGAATTAATTTTTTGGCTAACACACTCAATCACTTTTATATTAAACAACCATAAACTTTTAATTCTTAAGAGATTCATGACATAAAATAAAACAGTTACTTTGTAGTACAGTAAAATTGATACATCAGTCATGCATACATACGGCCTACAATCTCCTTGAATTTTGAATTTCATAATGAATTTTTGTACATTATATATTTGTATATAGAATTAGATAAAAAATATATGATATTTATATCATGGTTTTCATTATTTGGATCATTCTAAAGTTACAATGTCAAATAATATAACAAAAAACCCAAGAAATTATTACCTAATATTTAACATTTGAATTGAGTTATTAATAAATGGTTAAAATTAAGAAAAAATAAATTATTATATAGTGATAAATTTAATAATATGTATCTTTTTTAGTTTAATAATATCCAATTATTTATTTTATACAATTTTAGAATTTTTATGAAGAGAGTCTTGTATTATGTAGAGATATTTGTCGTATCACCTTTATTTTTCTGGCTTTCATGACTTTTTCAACTGTTTTTTCTTTTGAGTGGTGTATAATATTTACATGAATATGTTACATTTTTAAAATCCTTAGATGGATTGTTATTTACATGTCCATTATATGATCTATCATTCATTGTTTTTTGGGTTGAAATGTTACCAATTGGATATATTAGTTTTGTCTCAGTTTCACTATATTGAGACATACACCATGAATTTCAAATACCATGTTTAAAAAAAATTATTTTTTAATAAGATCTTGTAAGATTCATTTTGAATGAAAATGAATTTTAATTTTTTAATCAAATATTAAATTATATTTTTTAATTTATTTTCAATGAAATGTGTTTCAATAATATTTCTGTCATTCTATATAAGTTTTCAAATTGTTTTCAAAGAAATAGATTTCCAAATATTTTCATGCTTTCAATATATGTTTTCAGCGATTTTTAAAATAAATATTATTTCAAGTAAGTTTTATTATTTTCATTAAATGTTTTAATTTTTTTGAATGAAATACTATTAAAAAACATTTTATCTTTTCATCATAGGTTATCATTATGTTTTAAGAGAAATGGTTTTAAAAAATATGATTTATATATAATATTTAAATGTGTTTTCAATTAAATATTATTAAATATGTTTCAGATAATTCAATATAATTTTTCATGTATACTGTCAAAGAAAATGGATTTCAAGAAGATTTAATTTTTAACAATATTTTTTCATAGGAATGAAATTTTCTAAAAAACTATTTTCATAAATATTAAAAATTATTTTCTAAATAATAGTGAATCAAATTGTGGCACTCATGTGTTTTTGGGGAAATCTTCCAAAGATTCCAAATATATTCATTCTCTAAATGGTTTATGTTTTGATGGAATTTTGATTAGGAAACTTATTTCCCTTACAACGGTAGTAATATTTCAAAATATCTTTCATCTTTAAGGGTTATATGTCTATAAAATCATCTTTTTTAGAAAGTTATGATTTTAATGAATTGATTATAGAACCTGTCAGATTTTCTACAAGTTATGACATGATTACATCTTTATAATAGATATGTCATTTCCTATGTTATGATATGATTGTTTATTCTCCTATGGAGGAGGTGTTAATGACTTTATTATGATAATGGTGGGACGAATATCTCCCACAAATTCATTGTGTAATGATTTATATCTCCAGATAAGATGCCGAGAATAAAGTCAATTGGCTTAATCTTATATGGAATAAGGGGAAACCTAATACACTATTGATCTATTGTGAATTCAATTCCACTAGGGGATGATGGGGAATCTCGATCACTAAGCGAAGATGAGGAACCCAAAACAGTATTGGAAGATCAGGAAACCCAATCCCTTAAATAGAGTAGACTACAACTACGGATGTTGGTTAACCGCCACCCTAGAAGGTTTAACCCTACAATGTTCCTTGAAACATTCTACAAATTTGTATTCATCAAATATGAATGATATTAAATGTTATTCTGTATCATAAAATTCCTTGTCTTACCCCTATGTTATGATATTATAGATTTTTATCTTGATTTCATTATAATTCACACAATATGGACTATAAGCCATTATTATATGATAGATGTTTATGATATTCATGGTATGATCATCGAATGATGTGAATTTTTTATAACAATCTCATGCTCATGTTTATTCTTACATCCCTCATTTATCCATAAATAAAATATGAGATCCCTAATTTTATTGATTGCATCCCCTGGTTATGATGATATATTTTATGTTTGATAAGTCAAAGAGGTGTTCTAGTAATAGTGGACATAGTGGGTTATAACGTTTCCCTCTCATTTTTTAGTGTTTTCATATACATGTATCAAATTTAAATAAAAAAATATGTTATTTTGGAATTTGTTTGAGTAAAATTTGATGTATTTTAAAAAATGATGTAAAATCTATGAAAATTAAGATTAGTATGGTATAAATACTGAGGGTTTAGTTACAATGAAAAATAAAATAATATGATGATCAAAAAATTTAATTTAAATGTAATGTACCTTGTAGAAAAGGCATTTTATATACATGAACTGTGTATTAAAAACTCATGGGAATCATCAAATGTAGTTAACGAAGATAACATTAACCCATACAAAACAAAAAAACCCATCAAATGAAATACTACAGTTGTTATTTATTAACCAATATCCAACACTTTAATGAATATATTAAATGGTTTAATCCTTGATATGGGTTGAGGATTAGTCATTTAGGGGGAATAATATTATTAAATACAAATTTCAATCACTTCTTAACTAAAAATATGATTCTATTTTCTAATATGAAATGATCCATGAATATTGGTGGACATTTCATCCATTCAATAACTATTCATATTGGAACCACATTATTTATAGTGAAACATCCATGTTTGTGGGGTTTGTTAAGCTGTACATCATAAAATTACATTAATTAGAAATCCTTCAGGCATCCATTTTTTTATTGTATCCACTATGTCCCAAATATATAGTAATTCATCATCACAAGTACCCTTTTTTTAATAAGTTTCACATTAAGTATTCATACCTTTAACCCCAACTGAATTTGGTATTTTTTATAGACGTTTCAATTAAAAGGAACATTCACATCAAAAAAGGCCTAAAATAGCTAGACAATACATTGTGCTAGTTGTGGTGTACAAGAATTGTATGACCAAAAAACGATAGAAATTACCATGCCCACAAAGAAGTCATGGTAAAACATTGAAATCCAAAACAAAAATATTAATAATTGATCACCTTTAATACCCTCTAAAAACCGAAAATCATTGAAAAAACACAATTCTATGTTTGGGATGTTCTTATACATTATCTAATATAACCCTTATAAAATTATCATCCTCGAGAATTAAAACCCAATCCTACAATGAAGGAAATAAAATGTGTTGTCTAAAAAAACACCGTGTGAGGTTACTATCAGTAAAATCACCATTATCAGTGGACTACCTTCTTAATTTGATGAACATGATTGAAATTTATGTAACAACAAGCTCTCAAGACTCTCTCATGGTGACAACTCTCAAAAATTATCATGACCACAATCAATGGAATGATGAATGGGAAATGATATCACAAAACAAGTAATGGTCAACATCTACAAACAATTCCTAAAAAATAATAGATATTCAAACATATATTTAGGTTACAGAACGTGTATCTACAACTCATGTTTCTAGGTTCTCTATTCCACATGAAATTATTACTATATGATATGAACCAAGGGGATGACATGTCTATAATATATTATTTTGGATGTCCAATATCTCCAAATAACACTCATCGATGCTTGAAATATATTTTACATTGATAATATTTCATTTGATAACATTGGATTCATATGGAATATTAAAACGAATGTCTAACAGATATAAAGAATCCTGTATCCAGTTCATCCATGGGGGAATTGCTATTTGATACACAAGAATTATAACATAAGAAAAATCTAGAAATTACTAAAATACCTGATAAATATAGTTCTTTTTTTAAAATTGAATCCTCTTATGATGATACGTAATCATTACGAACACATGATCTCAAACATCGAACTCTGCATATTGCCGCATGTAAGAAAATGATTTTATGTATGAGGTATAGATCACCTATTTTTCACTGTATAATTTTAAACATGTTCAGATACTAATTTCCTTAGATATCATTGATGTTTTTGGTGGTTCTGGGAATCATTTAGATCCTGAAACCCATCTTTTGGGTTCACAAATTCTTGGTGCATGGTTAACGAAAAACGTTTGGGAGAGACCGCACTATTTTATAAAACATGGGAGTGTTTCATAGAGAGAAGGAGGATGCCCTACGGTTAAACGAATATACGTGATTCTAGTTTGATGGGCATGTGGAAACCTATAAAATGTTAATACGGGATTTTCCATTGATTCAACAATTTTAGTTAAATAGTTTTAGGAAACCAAGAATGTTCCCTTTTCTAATATCAACCCATGCACTATTGTTTCATGATTTTTCGAATCTTTCATCTAAACTGTGAAAACATTATCAATTTCTGAAATTATATAATTTTAAAATAAAATAAATTATATCAAATCAAATCATAATATTTCATTTCATCTAGAAACAAAAAATCATCATATTTGAAACTTTTAATGGATTCTATTCCTACAATTAAGAGGTCATATATGCTTGATCTTAGATTCCACCACATTAAATCTCGCTGGAAACACATCATTGAGTACTAGATTTATTTTTATCCATTTTTCATTATTTTCCTATCAAATACACAATATTTGTGGAATATGTTTTTCCAATATTTGAGGCTCTCTATATTTTATATATTTGTTTCATCATTTGAGTTGTCTAATAAGTTGATAATATAAGAAATAATGACTACAATGTTATGTTATGTGATATACACATTTTTGATTTGTTTTGGGGATTAATTTGTCTATCTACCATTATGCCACCTGTGAAAAAATCTTGAATGTCCCTATAACTAGATTTATTAATTGAATTAAATTAATTTGAACTGATTAGGGATGCCATTAGGTATTCTTGTGATGTGTTGGTGTACCTTTCCGGAACCATGTCCTCTAAGGGGGTGTTCTAAGTGAAATTACATTATATTCCTTGGATGTTTCACCCTTGGTTTTTATTATAATGGTTTCTTTGATTTAGGAATCACAATTCTAATTAATTGGATTCTAGTTGATTTCTTATGATATGTAGTGCCTCCTTGACTTATACTGGTTTCATATACCATAATTGAATTGGTTAATGGATTAAATATGATTGGATAAATTAGCGGGTTCTCTCATTTTGTTTTTTCGAATTCAATGAATGGTTCAATTGGTTAATGTGATATATGAGTGTGTATAGACATGAGATGAATTGAATGTAAAATGGTATGTGAGTAGATAGACTCTTATGGTCATAAATGATTAAAGGTGTGAAAGAATAAATAATTACTTATATTCCTTTGATTATATTAATTGTATCATAAAATGTTTTTAGATTCCTTGGATTGGGTATGATCCATGTCTCTTGAATAATTTGGATTCCAAGGGATTTTGTACTCCTTGGACTAGGCAGGCAATGGCTCATTAAGGACATGTTAAATATGACAGGTATATAGGACTCCAACCTGTGAATAATTGAGTTTTCATTGAGATTTTTCTAGCACTTGATGAGGATTCCTTGGTCATTGAAACCATGAATCTGGTCCTCAATTTTCTAAAACATTGACTATATTCCACATCCATGTGAAATAAGATATGTTTGGTTGAATGGATCAGTCATGGCTGTTTGACTCTTCTAGTTATACACCAAGGTGATGGTAGATATGGTTCACTAGTTTGTATGGTGACCCTGTGGTGTTTACTTTATGTATTTTTTGTAGCTTCCTTGATATTTGAGGAAGACCATATTTTATTGGGATACATACAAGGATGTTTAAGTATTACTGGTATATTAGTCACATGCCCTGGAAATCTATACATTATTATCGTCTTAAATATTTACCTGAATATTATTGTCTTATTATTTTGAATAGACATGACATGTTTATATCGTTTGGTTTTACCTACAGGGAATGTTTATAACTCTATGTTTGGGTTGTCATTGTTTACTCATATATACTATTTGGATGATGGGAAGCGATGAGGTAAATTTCTATTGTTCAAGGATCGATTTTGTTCAATGATTATATGTAAGGGAGAACCGGACCACGATGAGGCCGACAATGCTATTCTGAGAGAGTGATTTTTATACATTCTTCTATTTTTGATACATTTAATGTAATTTACTATTATGTACCCATTTGGGTTCTTTTAGTAGGCATGTATCATTATTTTTTATATGAGAATCGTATTATATTGATATCTATTTCTATTTTGTTTCGGTTGTTCGTATGAATTAATTACTCGGTATTGTTATGATAGAGATATTAGACTTTGTTAAACTCTACTAAGAGATAATTGTCTACCAATAGACCCACCTTATTAAATCACTTCATGTTAGTAGACAATGTCATTTTCTTGACTCTCTTGAGTAGACATGGCCATCCGGGCTTGAGGAAACTTTCAGTGGAATCCATGCCTAGGATAATACAACGTTTTTTAGAGTTTTACTTTATTATTTTAATTAATATTTATAAATAAAAAAGTATGTATATATTGGTATTATAGTTTTCTAATGAGATGTGTGTGGTTTTAGATAACCCTTGAATAAAAAAATCAATCAATATTTGAATGAATTTTTTTTAGATTTAGACTATTAATGTTGATTTTAGTCACCCTTTTGGAAGGTCCCCTAATTAGTGATGTTATTATTTATATGAATAGTGGTTATATTGTGTTGAGAATTGATGATATGAGGATATTCCCTCTCTTGTATCATACTAGGAAACTATTATGTTTAACATGAATACAGTTTTGATATCCTATTTAGTATGAATTACTTATTTCATACCATTATGATTGGTTAATTCATTGTTACAACTTATATTGTTGTTTATTCTGTACAGTGGATAGAGAATGTAATTACATCATTCAGTTAAAATGTGTATGGGCCCATATGTACTAGAATATAATGTACCATTTGTTTCAATTTTTTTGTAGATTTTAATGTGGTATGGATTATATGTGCATATTATTCTTTTCATTATAATGTTACTAGAACTTATGAATTGTAACATTATAAACCATTGGGTTATCGTTTTAATAAATCAATGATGAATTTTAAATGAGAAATGAATTTAAATTGGAATGAAAATTTTAAACGATAAACAAATACTTGACAAAGACTAGTATTTTGAGTGAGAATGATGAAATTTTTTTAGTGGTGTTTGTGACAGTTTTTATTGCAGTACTTGATTTAAGATTATTTTTTTTGTATGATATACTTTAAGGACTGTAATGAATTTTCCTGTACTGTTTACTGATAACATTGATGGTTTTCTTTTCTGAGGCATGTTTTTTTTCACTGTATTTGCATGCATCCATGAAGAACTCAATTCATACACTAGGATGGTGGTGATGATTATACTATCGAGGAAACATGCCAGGGGAAACTAGTGGATACAACATTATAAATAAATATGGAAACAAGTGTTTTCTCAGATTTTGGTGATGAGGTACAGTTCATTGTGGTATTTTATCGCTTCATGCAAACATTTATGGGAGAACCATCCCCTACCATGTTTATTGATGAGATGACAGATTTTTTATAGAGGAAAATTACATCCACTGTAATGGGGTGGTAGTCTATATGTAACTGTTATATGTATGTAGATATCATTTGAGAGATTTGAGCACCATTTGACACCTTTGATGACTAGTGTGACACTTGCTACATACTTGATTTGTGGAAGAGAAAAGCACTGGTTGGATGTTTTGAACTACACTACCAGTCTATGAGAAAGGGTTTGGGAAAATTTATAAATGAGGTTCTATGAGTATTTTTACACTATGAATATACTGGGAGATTTTTTTATTGATTTCATTCATCTAGGGTAGGGTGATATGACTATCATAGAGTACTCCACACACATTACATATTTGGAGTGTTTTTCATCAATGTAACTCACTGGTATGCTATCAAGAGATATATGCTCCATGAAAGTCTCTAATATTCTACAAGATATCTGGTCATCTTGTTATGATTTACCTATGTAAATCAAATTGTGAATCAAGATCTGATTATATAGTGGAAGATATGGGAATATTGGGGTGTGGAGTAGTGTAATATAGTGTCTTGACCTTATTGTTCACCATCTTCATAAATGAAGCGCCGTTTTTAGTAATCCTCTAAGATTATTATCATTCATGCAATGAGTATTGGTATCTCATTTTTCATTAATTGGTATGATAGATGGGGCTACATGAAGAATATGGGAAACAATGACCAAGTCATGTTCCATGATTGTGATTGGATGGGAAATCTACAACGTTTTTTGTAGGACCTTCCCCCATGTTGTTTCTGGTTGGGGGTCACATATGACACCAAATATAGGAGATGGTTTCTCATATTTATGATAGGTGGGAAGTTGGAGTGGTTCTTGTGTATAAGGATGATGTACAGGTTGTGTTATAATAGGTATCTAAAAAATAGTTACACATATAAATATGAGTTGTAATATTTGGACACTATGGTTGTATCATAGGGTGGATGTTCATGCGAGATCTATTTTATACACCCAACCTTGAGGAGTTGGGTGCTGGACCATCTACTGTGAGGGGTAAGATATTATTATCTTATACTATTGTGCCTCCATTATTTGTATTGTTTCATTATATAGTCATATATATGAATCTTTGATGAATATATTTGGGATATTTATAATATATTCGGAGATCATTATGATGCTAGACACTCCATTGAGATTTAGAGAAGAGGGTATACACCATTTCAAGGAGTGCACACTTGATGTTGAGGCTTCCACTTCATCTATATTCTTTATGTCCTCAAGATGTATGAAATTGGAATAATAATATGCATGGACATTCTAGCATATTATCAAGTATACATTAAATATTATCATGAATGGGTGATTTTTATATCACTAGAGGGTGTAGTTTATACTTATAAGGGTGAGTGGGATGTCTAGCCCAACCGGGCATTACTAGTGAATTGCGTTCTATGAAAGATGATAACCAATATTGTTTATTTTTATTATGATGGATAGGGAACATGTCCAATGAATTTCCCATGGGTGGTTAACCTTATTTGGGAGGTATACGAAATGAATTCTTTAGTGTACCTCCCAGTGGAGAGGTGTAGTTCTCCATATAGATAGTCCCATGAGAAACACATGAATTCTTTCCTACAAACAAGATGGCTATGATAGATTTGCATGATCTCATGGTAAGTAAGTGGAATTAGAGGCAAAGTGAATTATCTAACTCATTAAATTTCAATAGGGATCGCTGGACCATTTTTTTCAAAAAAGGGAAGGAAAAACACTTAGGATATGTGTCGATTATTGAATATTGAACCAACTGATAGTTACCAACTGATATCATGTTCTTCATATAGATGATATCCTAGATGAGCTTTTAGGATATTAGTATTTCTAAATAATTGAATTGACATCTAGTTATAATCAGCTGAATGTTAACCAATCGTAAATACCTTGAACAACTTTTCATGGTTTGTATGGTCTATATAAGTATTTGTTTATGTTTTTCAGTCTCACAAACACACCACAAATCTCCATGGAACTGATGAACTGTGTTTTATCTCCTTATCTTGAGTAAATTTTGGTGGTTTTCATAGATGATATATTTATGTGTTCTACCACCTAAAATGACAATGATAAAAATAATTATATTATCTTTTATACCCGGAGAGAGAATCATTTATATGCTAGGGTCACAATTTCCACTTATATATTGATAAAATTCACCTTTTGGGTCACATTTTCTCAGAGATATGTTTATAAATAGAGCCATTGAATTATAGAGATGTAGTTTCTTGGGAACATCCCATGATTTTTTAAGAATGATCTTTCCTATGGTAGGACAGTTACTACAGAAATATTATATAGGAATATTCATCCATAGAAGGGCCACTTATGATATTGAATAAGTATATTTTTGATGTTTTTGTGGTCATATTTGTACGTGATACTATTTGAATTTCTAAATATAAGATGGACATCAGCACCAATCCAGATACATCCAGAATAGGGGAGGAGGTACTCATTTTATTAGGACACATCATGTCTCAATCTTGGAGGAGTTCTGATGCAAGGGAGATATAGTCATGGTGTACGAGTTGTGGAAACAGAGGACACATTAAAGGAATTAACCAACACAAAATAAATTTCTATAGTTTATGACACAATTAATCGTTGGTGATATTATTTACTAGGAGAACATTTTTTGGAGTAATATTACCACAAAGTAATTATGTATATATTTACACAGTGTAATAGGAATGTGAGGTAGTGAAGGTGTGTGGAGTACCTACAGAACTTCTATATCGAGATTGGAAATATATGTAACATCCCAGGTAAATAATAAATATTAAATGTTCATATATATTAATATTTGTGAGTAAAATATTAATATTAATTAAAATGGGATTGTATGTTCGATGGCATACCCAATATACAACAATGAGTTTTTTTGAAATCATATGTTGCACGCTAATAAAAAAAATAATATTGTAAATGGTAGTAAACTCCTAGCCTATGTAATGGCGTGAATCAGGAGAACTAACTAAAAAGTTATTATATAATCTTGTCAAATATTTTTATTTTTATTCAATAAATATTATAGGCTTAAAATGTGAATGAATCTAATTTTAAGCATAAATATTCTAATATTCTTTAAAATGTCGATTAACCGCCTTTTGATGGCGAACCCTTCTTTAATCAAATTTTTTATAATTTTTTATTTTTTATTTGAAAAAAATAAAATCCTTATTTATAATCAATTGATAAAAATGTAATTTGTGTATATTTTTGTTATTTTTTCGATAAAGTTCATTTTTTATGAATAGTGAAAATGCAGTATTTTAATTCAAAACCTCTTTTTAGTCTAATTTATTTATATGGTAAGTTTATCTTTTTAATTGGTTTTAAATTGTAATTAAAATATATTTTTATAGTTTAATCAAATTTTAGTCATTTTAATTAATTTAACTTTGAAATTGGACATAAACAAGTGTCAATATTTTAATAGATATTGTTTAAAAAAAACCATGCTATTTGTTTTGACAGTGGGATTTTATTATAAAATTAATTAATGAAACTTAAATTTTTTTAATTTGGTAAAACTGATATCATTTTCGACTTTGTAATATAAAAAAAATTATGGTGAATTTTGGGTATTTTTCTGACAAATGATTATTTTTGATGAATAGTGAAAAATATTGCATTTTAATTCAAAACTGCCTTCTCATCCAAATTATTTATATACATATATTATCATTATAATTGTATTTAAGATGTAATTTAATTATGTTTTTATCATTTAATACAATGTTGGTCATTGGACGTAATTTCACTTTTATATTGGATGTAAAAATAAATCAATCTTTTGATAGATTTTACTTCTAAAAAACTCATCTTTGGTTTTGACAATGGGAATTATTTTAAATTAATTACTGAAATTTCTATGTTTGGAATTTGATAAAATGGATTCTATATTTGGAATCATAAGGTCCAAATTATGTTATTAAAACTCTTGTTTTTGGACATTATGAATAGTAACAACGGTAATTTTCTGTAATTATATTGTTTAATTAGTAATCAGTAGTTAAATGTAATAAAATAATATCATAAAAATATAAAATTACCCCAACATGTGACTTAATTATATTGGTGGTTTCATGGCCAACCATTGGATTCCTTGTGCCAACCTTGGGATCCCATGGAATTAATTTAGTGTGATAGTGAACTTTTATCAAAATGTTTTACGAAAGGAAAATGAAACCAAAGTATATATCCCCAAAGTAAAATAACTTTAATTTTGTTTAAATAAATTATCTCTTTGAATATAATAATTAATTGGAAAACTAAAATTATTTCCTACATGATGGTAATTTTTTTATAAATTTTAGACATTAAATAAATAAATTTATTTATGACAACATGATGATGCATTGATTAAATTATTAATGAATAATTTAAATAAAATGAAAATCTAAGGTAGAATATAAGACATACACTTTTATAAAACCTATTGTATGGGTGTATTTCTAACAATTATCACCTTATCCTCGAAATATATCTTTGTGGCACCTTTAAAATCTGAAAAACACTTTATATTAAAGTAACATTTTATAACATTCCTAGAGTGCCCATACTCTCTCTTATAAAAGGCCCCCACATCAACCCACTTACCCCCACATCTCAATCCTTTGGATTGACCAAAATCTGCTCATATTACCTCTCCACATCCCTCTCTTCATCCTATAATCCTTACCATAGGCATAAAGCTCTTCAAGAGACCCTTTTGGTTCAAACCAAAGGGAGTTACCCGATTTAAAGGAAATGTATTCTCTTATGTTCTTTTGTTTTATTTTGCTTTTAAAACCCCTTAAAATCATTTTATTCCTTTATTTTGTAACAAAACCAGTATCTTAAATGTACCAGGATGTTTTTATGAGATGGAATCTAGATACACTTACACACACCTCCGTCTAATGGATAAAGTACAAATTGTATCCGTGGATGGCGAATTACTGCCTCACGAAACGATGATTGTTTATCTTCTCCTACCACCTCTCATGGTGGCCATTATGAGGGTAATGTAGTTATTTATGATATATATTATATTTATTTCCTCTCTATGATTCTTTATGTTACATTTAAAACATACCTTTATTTATTTTATGTTGTGAAAATGTGATTATTTCATTTGAGGAAGTGTGGACTACCGCCCCGCAAGTGATGTGACTCGTTCATGCAATAAATAGAATGTATAAAGAATAAAATTAATGAACTTATGTGACCTATATAAATTATATATTATAATGTAATTATAATATATATATATATATATTTCTCATTTAGTTTTAATTCCATTAATGTGAAAACGAAATGAAAGTAGCGTTCATGCGTACGTATGGCCTACCATCTCCATGAATGTTGCATTTCATTTTAATTTCTCCAAATATTATGGAATAGTATAAAATTAATATATACTGGATATATATTATATTTAAATAATTAATAATATTTTGTATATGGTGTAATTATAACTACATGGACAATTCTTTTCAAACATGTTCATTTTTTACTCATATACCGATCATCGAAAAAATAATCTGATATGAACTCACATAATTAACTAATTATTATAAAATTATAATATGTGATATTAATTGAATAATATAATTTAATGGAGGTCCTTAAGAAATTATTAATTGATCAAATTTTATTATTCAAGAATATTATGCAACGAACAAGGCAAGTCAGACATGAGGTAAGGGATCTAACCTCAGTCTTTCATTCCAAGTACTCTCTATTATGTCATTTATTTTATGATCCATGTTCTTATGTTGGAGGATTTTCTTTTATATTAACCATACTATAATTTTTATTTTCTAATGATGAGATACCCCCTCTAACTCTAATCAATTCATTTTAATAATTATTATGTGGCGTCGTTAGGCGGTCGAATTTTCGTAAGGGATTTCTTTTCTCACTTTTAATTCCGTTAAATCTCCCTTGGTCGCCACTTATTTATGGAATGTGGTGTATTTTGTATATAAAATTGATATATATTATCATTATTCTACTTATATTCATGTTCTTTACAAATTCATTTGGTGGTTATTATCTTTTGGTTATATGACTGGATTGATTACAATGAGGTAAGGGGTTTTTATCTCACTTTTTATTCCCGTGAGATTCATGCAACATTTGAAACTATTTCCTTTTGTGTGGTGTACGTACTTCCCATTATTATATTATTTGAGTAATATAATATCTTTTATTTGTATTTACATCTTCATTGGACTGCCCTTCTTTCACGGGGTGCACGTTTCGAAAGGTACCCAAATAAGTAAGGGAACCTTTCAGCCACCTCCTTTTAAAAGTCTTCATTTTCTTAGGTTTTTAAATATAAATCTTATAAATGTTGTTATATGTTCTTATATATCCTTAATGCCATAAATTTATGACCAAGTGATGAGATACCCTTTTTATCTTTCATCAACTCATTTTCTGAATTTTAATGTGACATTGTTAGGCTGTCAAATTTCTGTAACAGAACATCTTAACCCAATTTCAATTCTTTGGTTTAAACATTTACTTCTTGATGGTGTCATAATATGAATATGTGTGGATGAACTCTGATTGTTTTACCCTTATTATCAACTAATATTGGGTGTATATATATTTTTCACAAATAATTATGTAATTTATTTATCCTTAAATTGAGGATACCATCATTGTACGAGACTTCGTCTCAATCTTCCTTCATTGAGGCATATTTTTTTAATAAACAACTATATTTTATATGGTGTATAAACCCCTTTGACTTTTACTTTTATTAAAAAGAAATATATTTATATGATGTGTTTTACTAAACGACAAAAGGGAATGTTTTTGTCTTACGTATGCGGCGACAACGACTTCTGAACCACCGTGATCATTATTTGAGTTTCCGCTTCCTCTACAAGCCATAACTATTTTTTAAATGAAAAAATACCATGTTTTACTTTTATTTTATTTTTGTATTGAAACTTGTTTTGATAATGTTTTGATTATATAAAGGTGTTTTTGATATCATGTGATTGAAATGTGGAAATGTTATGTTTCCTTCATGCATGTTTTATCTGATACGATTATGTTATGGTTCTTGGGAATTGTCTATGAAGACATGTGGTTCTAGGATAAACAAAGGGAAGGCGAGCATGTGATATCTCTCTAATGCACTGGTTAACATGAAGGAGTTAAAATCTATGGTTTCTCGGAATAGATCTAGGGAATATACTTTGATGGGTATTCCTAACGTAACCATGAGGGTTTCTCCCTACATAAGAATGTTATGAATGCATCAATTTACCTTTATGTATTTTGATTTCTATGAGTTATTCATAAATCTTATGATTTCATGAGTTATCTAAATGTACTTATGTTTAAGAGTAAACTATGATATCATTTATTCTTATGTATACATGGACTAATGTTTTCTTTCTGTATTTTTTTATCCTTTACTGATCTTTTTATGCTCATCCCATGTTTTTGAAATGTTGTCACATGACTTAAAGGTGAATAGGGTCAAGGATGGGATCAATGAAAGACATCCTATCTAAAACTTGTAACTATACATGTTTCTTTTTATGAGTTTTTATTTTATGTAAAAAATGTAAACAGAGTAGAAGTGTCTACTTTGTAATCTTGTGAGATGTAATAGTTATGTCAAAATTATCTAAAACTCTAAACCTGAAAAGATCATCAATGTGAATTATTCATTTAATTAAAAATTATGTAATGTTTTATGGATAGGTCCTTATAGTTTGTATCAATGTTAGGTTTAGATAACATTAGAGGATAGAGTGTTGTTTAAGGACAAGTGACCAGTTGTATATAACCACAATTGTCAGTATTTTAGATGAAGTCATTGTTATTTTTGAATGTTAGAATGAGATTGAGATATATTGGATAAGTATATCTTGGTTTTTATCATCCTCATTAGTACATGATGATTCTGCTGATATACTCACACTGACCATTTTGTTTTTAGTAAACGGATGGATCTAGAAGGAACCACAGTAATAGTGGATGTGAAGAAAACTGTGAAGGTTTTCTGAAAGAACAACTGAATGATATGGGAGTTTAAATGAACTATTGTGTTTTTTCCCAACCAAATATCCAGAGTCATGATTAAACACTTGAACCTCGGTGAGTTCTCTAACACATAATGTACGTGATACCAAACTCGATGTGGAAGTTCATGTAATAATTATAATGGTAACCATTAGGGTTTATATGATCCTTACTTTTGAGGTAATTATGGGTTAGTATATGATGTAAAATGAAAGGAATGAGATAAAATTGAGGTTAAATTATGTTATGGTTATTTTTGACGATTATATCTCTTCTGGGGGAATGTTTTAAAAATTATATAGTTTTGGAAAAAGGACAACACACAGACCGTGTGACAACCAGTCGCATTGGACAAAGCTGCGGGAATCGAACCCATAACCAAAGTGTGACTGGTATTTATCACCTACCACTAGACTACATGAAGTTCCTGGTTAGTATAAAAAAATATTTTTATTTAGATGATCTTATAAATTATTAATAAGGTGATTTTGGGTTATCTATGGAAATGATTATCCAATCACGAGGATATGTGGTTAGTTTAATTACTTTTTAGTACGAGACATTAAGAGTAACTGATGTAATTTGGAGATAAATGTAAATATTTATCCTGGAAGACTATGTGATTAAATCCTTAGGATATTTGGGTTTAATTCTTAGTTTGGGGTTCTTTGATGAGTTTTATGGACAACTTATTATTGAATGGTCTTTATTGAACTTTGGATAATGTTTGAAATTTTTTGGAGATTAAGTGTCGAATTTCTTTTTATAATGGATTATACTTTTTGGGTATTATTTGATCTTACTAACAAATTTGGTTTTGGTTTTGGACTAAATACATGGGAAATATATAGTTCACTTTTGTGGATAAGGTAATTCTCTAGAAGTTGATTATATAACTCTTAATGTGAACAAGTCATCTTAAATACTTGTCTTTTGGATAAAATACGAGTTTGTGAAAGAAATCAATTAAGAGATGAAAGTATACATGACAAGTAAGTATGTTTATGGAATCACTACACGAAATCATACTTAGCACATCAAATATGACAAAATTTTCATCTATAAAACCTGTCCTTTAAAACCACCCATTCTTCTATCATGAGGCAATGTGGTGAGTTTTTTATCAGACCACATAAACATTTAAACACATTTATGGAATCACTACACGACATCATACTTAGAACATCATCTTACTCATTTACATTTAATGATTTTTATGAAATAACTAATTCATTTTCCCAAAATAATTTCGCCCAGATTAAATTTTACATGTTAACGTCCTCTTGGGAGAATTAATACCTTATTCTCCTATGATCAGGGAAAACCACAATGTGACCACTGATTTTTTAATTCCACCAAAACATCATGTAAAAATCAAAAAATTGAAATTTCAATATCATTTCTGTCATAGATTGTATCATGGTGATGAATCTATAAAGACCAATAAGAAAAAACATATCCTTACTACAACAAATAAATACCTAATCCAAGATATTGAGAAATATATAAATACGTAAAAAAATATCCTAATTATGAAAATAATGTACTAGAATACTAATCAACATCACCTTCAACACCATCAATGATTTGTTACACAATATAGTATATATGAGAACCTTGTACTTTTTAATCAAAATTTTTAGAAGAGTTAGTACTTAATAGAAATTGGCCATAAACCTGCTATAATAATCTAAACGACAAATAAATCTTCATACCATTAATCTAATCCTAGTAATATCCAAAGATATATCCTCCACGATCATATAAGGATCCAAAAAGCACTATAATTTGAAAATAAATTCCCTATGAAATTTAACTCATTGTCCTAGAACTCTCTTAGACATATTATGGATTAGTCAATGCCATGCCGCCCACCCAATGGTACCCCTTTTTGGCAAACCTCAAGTGATAATATAGAAACAACCAATAACTCATTCTCAAAACAAAAGTATAAAATAGATCTCAAAACATTCTTGTAATTTCCAAAATTATTAAATTCATAGCAATCTACATGTACCAAAATATTTCCTCTACAATGACCTTAAAACCCAAATATCTCCAAAAAAGTTTATGATCTTATAAATTCTGTCATGATCATGAACCAACTCCTTCAGATAATTAAATATTATTTATATACATTGGGGGATCAAAAAATTTATAATTTGTATGATCCTACCAAATTCCTCTCATTCATTTGATGAAGTTATCATACAAATGCCGAATAAACAAATAGTGAATTTTACTCATAACCTATTAAGGTATATTGTTTCCTCAAATTAACCATTTATATATCAACTATTATGACATAAAATTTAACATTTAATATAATATATATCCATGGTTCAACGTTTCAACTTTCCCAATAGTTTTCCACTCAACCCAAATATCACATTTCATGATCCATCTATCTCTAAATGTAAAATAACGAAAAGAAACCAGTGAAACTATGCCATATAATCCATACCATGCATCAAAAAATAACATTACATACAATGTAACCAGTACATAAAATCATATCATCCTGACATTCCACATCTCAGGATAGTAACTGAGTGATTTACAACATCTAGCAGCACGTGTATTTCACTTATAGTACCCAAATACATCACAAATGATACATGAAATTCCCCTAATAATCCATATCATCTTTATATGGAAGTAAATGCATGTTAAATTATGAACATCCAACACATATAGCTATATACATATAAGGGAAAATTAACCATGATGGATACCACCTCAAAAAGAGAATGGTACCAATGAAGGTACTCAACTATCTATACCTCATAAACACATATATTGTGGAAAATATTCGCACATAGCAAACCAAGCTTCACGTACATACCAAAATGGGTAATTTATCTTTTCACATCAAATATAATATGAGGTATTACACATAATATAATCACAACATGATCATTATCCAAGTCATTATAATAACTGCAATTATCATCAATCATACACATAACTGTCATTTCATAGGAAAATATATCCAATAAGAAAAAAATTCATTCATGGTGACCATCATTTAATATATTTTTTAGATAAAAAATGGCATTAATAAAATACATTAAATTAACCACTAACCTTGAATTATATTACATTGACATGACAATATAATTAATCCCAATACCATCTGTGATAGAACAAATTATTCTATGATTTTTAAAGATTATTATATTTTAACCATTTTGTTTAGAAAATCCCCAAGGAATAAAAATATTATTTCAAATTTTAATTCCATATTTATAGGTACTATTATATTTGCTTGAATTTATCATAAATGATATTAAAATGATATCACTTCAGGATTTATGGAGTAGTATAAAAAGGAATTTAGAAAAAAAATCATAAATCTAGAATTTGAAGAAGATTCATTCAGAAAAAATATTCATCGACTTTCACATAAAAAATAACACCATTAACGTGTTATTGGAATCTTGATTCCATCCATTACACCACCATGCATTTTAAAAATCTACCCACCATTTAATGCATAATTTACTTCCAAAACGTTTGATTGTAATGTTAGCTATCATCTATCTATGAATCTAATTATATTAAATAATAAGTCTCTAATCGAGAGGATCTCACTAGGTAAAAAGAAAAAAAAAGATATATCATTGAATATAGGTCCTAAAACCCATGATATCTATCCTTTATATAAAAATATATTTTCATGGACCTAGATATTTATCTGTATCAAATTAATAGTTTGTTACCGTCTTGGATTAGTCAATTCAATTATCACTAGATAAAACTCTTGAAAACCATAGCCATCAGCTAATATACAATTTTAATTATTTATATAAACTTATAAGAATTAATGTAACACCGAAAGATTATATTATATATTACTTTTTTAACAAATTTATTTAATTTGATTTCTTGTGATACATGAATCCTGAAGTACAATTAATCATAATATATCATAACATTAAAACATGTAAGTTAAATTTGATGGATAAAGAAAAAATAACTATAAAATAAAAAATTAGGATTAAATATATATAAAATGAATTCCATGGAAATGTATTATCAATAATGAAAATTTAAATCTATTTAATCTAATGGTGATTTTTTTAAGAATCCCAGATTTTTTAACTCAACAATTTTAATATCGTAGAAAATTAAAACAATCACAACATTGAATGATTTTAATTAAATTATTTATTTATGTATTCAATAATATATATTAAAATTAATATATATTCTCTATGCATGGATAATGAATAAATCTATTTTTATGCGTAAAAATTTATAAATATAAAAATCAGTTTTCGTCATACTTACAATCATATTTTAAAATGATTATGAATAAATTATTTAAATTGAAATATAAAAAATGGATTCCATGATTGTATATATTGGGGTTTTATTTGATAAATTGTAAAAATATATTTTTTGATAATATTAATACTATTTGATGTTAATGATTTCACTTCGGAACATCTAATGGATGTAAAACATGGTTAAAACAGTATGATATAGCCTTAAATTTGAATAACACTTGACGTTATCCTATTTGATTAATTTTTTCCTCTATATACATCACATTATCAAATATAAATCCAAAAAGTTCCATATTTCCTTAAATACGACCTTTCTAAATATTTTTTAAATTATGATATATAAAATTTCACTCTATTACATTAAAATATTTTATTTTTTTTCAAATAAGTGGAATGACATGTTTAGAACGAATAATTAATATTATATTTATAATAATGAAATTATTAATGAGAATGTAATTTATTTATTTATTATTGTAATTATTTGTTTACTATAAATTATTATGCAATGCCAACAAATTATTTCTTCAATTAATAGAAATACATTAAAAGATTTTATAAATATTAAAAGTAATAATATTCGACTATGAATAGTGGTTAGATAGTTTTTTATATAGATATGGAATATTAGGTAATTTTTAAAATATTATATTTCTTTTTAATCATTATAATGTATACTTTATAGTCAAGTTAATTTTATAATTCCAAAATTCACATTAATTATATTCTATAATTGTTATAATTTCACTAAATAATTTTAATTTAATAATAAAATAACATTAGACAACAAAAAGAAATACGGTAAATAATATAATCCATTGTCTATTTATGTGTAATGTTTTCGCTTCTAGTGAAATTTCTATCAATTTATGTTATAAATAATAATTATCACATTGTAAGATAAAAACGTAAACTTAAAGGGTAATTGAAAATATATTGTTAAAATCAATAGATAAACCTATAAAAATTTATTTGTTTATTTTATTTAAACCATGTATTAATGTTTCATTAAATATTTATCTTATTCGAAGAATTTTCATGATAATTAAATTTTTATATTTTAATCATTAAGTAAATTCCAAAATTCCCCAACACTCACTTATAAAAAGGGAACATGTCCTCTCTAATATTTCAAAAATATAAAGCAACATAAATCAACCAATACCTACCAAAATATCTTCTAAACAATCTTATTAAATTTCAAGAGGCTATGGCCTTCACAAAAGACCAATCCAATGATCCTTATGAGGATATCTAAAGAAGTTATTTCAATTGAGGTAAACACATTAACAAACCAAATTATTTTTAGTTATTATTTAGCTCTTATTAATAAGTGGGATTTGTCATACATTAATAACAAAATTATCCTCAATATTATGAAATTTTATTATAATTATGAAATAAATATTATTCTATCTATTTTCCAAAAATATTAACTGAATGTATTGTTCATGTGTACATATGACTTACTATCTACACATAGAGTGAAAATTCATTTTTCATCACCATGATTTATGAATTTTAATTATAATGGGATTAATTTTTATATATTATATATGTAACATAATAATACTTCTAGATTCACATTTACTATTATATCTTATAATCTGTTCGAAAATGGTAATTTTGCTCGTGAATATGCGTTGACCACTACCTCAACAAAACCATGGGATTTTTTTCATTTACTATTAACATGTAAGGTAATGAAAATTGATTTCATCAATTAAAACTAATTATATGAAATATTAATTATTCTAAACCGGTTAATTTTTATTTATTATTATTTTTCCATATGTTGAAATGTGAAAATATCATTTACACGTACGTATATCTTACTATCTCCATGAACACTTTAATTAATTTATCAATCTATAACTTATATATATTAATCAAAGTGTATATATAGTAAATACATAAGATATGTATGACATGATTATCATTCAAGACATTATGAAAAAATAATCTATAAATTAAGATCAAACATATATATTGAAAATTATATGAAAAATTAAGTTTTTATCAAATGGAATTATTTTTTTGTCAAATAATTGTTAACAAATTGATTATAAAGGGTTAAATGTTTAATGCACCAACCTAGGAATCACATACCAGTTCCCATAGATAAATTTTTACATGACTTAATGTGTGCATCTCTGTATACCAGGGGACACCAACTATCATTGAGTGACTAATATGTCCTACAGAGAGTCTATACACTCTTTGTCAATGTTTTCCCATATATGAAATTAATATAAAAAATATCTATGATAATACATTAGTAAATAAACATCATACATCATATGAAGAATCCCAAAAATAGTGGAAAATGGCCATAATCTAAAATAATAGATATTCCATTACATATATGTGTCATGTGTCAAATGAAAACACAAAATAAAGACACAATAAAAATTATCATGTGGGTCCCAACATCATGCCCAATTTCTCATCAATGGTATTTTAAAATCCCTAGATTATCAATATATCATAGAGATATTTCTCATATAATATCTTATAAACATTATGTCTATTCTGGTACCAAACGGTGGTCTATGTAGGGTGTGAATAAAACCCAGTAGTCCACCACAAACAATGTATAATGAAATACCCATTATATAATAGTGTGTGTTTTCTGTATAAAAAAATTAAAGAATAATTATCAATTTAAAAAGGCTTCACATTTATTATTCTTTATTTTAGCTCCATGGCCCATGGATCTTTAGTGACATCCAAACTAACTAAAAATTATTTGGTCCATTATGTATTATAAATAATAAACCAAATGGGGATTAAAATTTATACATTGTTTTGATTTAATTCTTGAATTTAATTCCAACATTTTTCGGGTAGCTTCGTGAGATAATCCTGGTTCCATTATTAATGATTTTTCATAGAATTATTACAACATTTTTATCTACGGTACTAGGATAATCAGTCCATCAACAAATTCACGTTTACATATACCATCTGTCATGAACCAAAAATCTCAACTACTTATACAATCAATTCCTCACTAATTCACATTCATATGGGTCCTAGTTTGCTAGTCAAGAACCCCATTGATGAAGAGTATCAATCCAAAAACCCCTAAACATGTTCACATTTATGTATATATATATACATCCGAGTTCCACATTAATAATCCATTTATCAACCATTCTCATCATAGTTTCCCATTTTTTTTCAATTATGCCCATTTAACCAAAATACCATTATTAATATTACATCTCATTAACACTTCCACATTAATCCAAATAATTATTTATAAAATTTTACCATGAAAAAATATTCCAATTGGTTTAATTCCAGAATCACCAAATTCTCTTTTTTTATAACATAATTTTTATATCCTAAAAGACATCACACCCAATAGATTTACATCATTCCCTATTTAATAATCTCCAACAAATCAAATGGCTTTGAAGAAGGGTATATCAGTTATGATATGATTCAAATCAATTTTATTGATCAATAAAATATTGGGTAACAATTATAAATAATGAAAAATTACAAACATGAACAAGTCATAACAACTTTATGAAAATCATTTATAGCACAAATTTTACGGTTCTTGATGAACTCCTTCCCAACCATAGTTCTTTATTTTATGTATAGTTGTACAAAATGAATAAGGTCACTCTCATTGTCAATATATAATCTATGGTCTCATTTCCATCAATTTATACATCCATAAGACAAAATAATTCTCACTAAAGTGAATGGATCAATTAACATAAGATAATATCTATTTTTTTAGGATTCTGAAGAATATGAAATATTAGATGAACATCCTTAAAATTAGACTTACTAGCGAATCTGGATCTCCAAGGGGCATTAAATCACCTAAAAAATTATCACTAATAAATGTGAAATGCCTCCCCAAAATTAGGATTATAGAATGATCATAAATATCTTATATTATGGAAAATTGGGGGCTTTAATTTTTAATTTCAGTTACAAACATAATTTTTAGGTTTCATAATATATGTCAACTGGTCAGGATACGTTGTTTTTATAATCATATGCCAACCATGTTGTGTTATAGTCTCAATCCAACAGCATGCATGGTTGGATAACATGATTAATAAAAGAACATGCTAACAACATTGCTCCCCTATTTCCATCATCGCATTGTCTGGTTGTAAGAAGCATGATTTGGTCAAACTATTTCCCCCTTAAAATTGATTAATATCGGGTGTTTGGCTTTAGGGGGAATGACACAGAGTTTTCCCACATGGGATTCAAAAAATTATACATATTAAATTAAAACAACCATGATATAAGTCCCAATAAATATATATTGAAAACAATGGTATAATAATACATGAAAGAATGTACAAGATGTCATGTGAAATGGCTTTACATCATTAGTGGAGGACACTATCTAAGAATTTGACCAATCCTACAATACTAATAAAACAAGATTATTAATCTATGTATTATGTCATTCCTCCTTGCTAAATGTTTTTCCACTGATCTTGTGAATGTTTTCATAAAAACACTTCTTATTCTAAGAATACACACCTTCTAGTAATATAGAAGAATCCCCATATATTCCACTATAATCCACCTGAAATTTCTCTTCAGAAATGAGATCATGATTCACTATCTCATCAAAAATCATCACAAAGATGATATTAAACTAGAAAACAATATCAAATGTACGTCCATCCTGAAAACATTTCTCCATTTATGCCTCATTTCTAAATAGTTCTAGGAAAATTAGTTATCTGTTAGTGAATTGGTCATTATAGTTCATCACTAAAATAATCCTTATTGTAAAATGCATTCTCTCTATTAGCCTAACCTACCACATTGATTCCTTTCTAAATTTTTCCATGAACTTATTTAGAAATTTCATTCCATACCATACCGTCGAACTTCTTTTCATGAGACATAATATTCTAAAAAATATACGATGGTCCTCATATTTTATAAGAAACTATATTGAATCTTTTATACGTGGGAGTATCTAAATGGTCAAAATTTGACATCATGGACTCAATGAATAACTCATCACCCTAAGGTCTACCCATCCTATTATTGTCATAGGTGATTAAAATAGAACTCTCAGTTCTGATCAGGCATATCTAATGTGGCCATCCCTTTTTTATGATCATAATAATGATAATTAATTTCTCATAGAAGTGTTCCACTACACCTTCACACAAAACTATATAGTCATATTTTCCCACTATTGGAGGCATATTTAAAGTAATTTCCTCAAATCATCCTGCTAACAAATATTACAGTGGTAGCATTTATCTACAATTCCAAACACTCAAATTAAGACATATAACACATATTAACTACATTGATTTATATAAAACCGCAAAAAACATTCAAGCATACACTAGACCATTTTCGAAATTGATCCTTTGTTACTAAATAAAACTATCCCCAATGTGGGTCATGTGTAACACATGATAAAAAAATACTTAATTATTTGTTTTTTAATAATATTCACTTTTATCCATCC
Organism: Viscum album; assembly: GCA_963277665.1. Lineage (NCBI taxonomy): Eukaryota > Viridiplantae > Streptophyta > Magnoliopsida > Santalales > Viscaceae > Viscum > Viscum album. The sequence goes on along the minus strand of OY728133.1, from coordinate 140,717,997 downwards.
CAAATTACCACATTTTAAAAATTTTAACCATTATTAAATCATCCTTGTACACCATTTGTATTGTATTTCCCAATGATTTAAAATCAGCTTCAACTCCCTAAACGCACTCTTAACATTATTTTATATAATGGATAATATAATGCATGTCTCATAAATTCTTGAGTGACTATAATGATACATTAATCAAAATATCTTACCTTATTCTAGACCATGAGAAAAAATTTAAAAAACAGTAACCTCAAACAACAATTGAATCACCCCATGAAAAGGTACATTCAACTATAACAATGATAATTAAAAAAAATCTCAACATGGGAATATTGGTTTTCCACCACACAAGATTTAGATACAAAAATGATGGATCTCATTCTTTGTCTTGGCCCATCCTAAAATCCTATATATATTTCTAAAATTGTATGACAACTAAAAAACCAAAAAAATATCAATTAATATATTTTTTTGACATCACACCCTGGGATTGAAATATATATGCCCTAATATGATTCATTAAATGACCTAATGTGATCCTCTTAAAACACTGAAGGTTTCTTTATTAGTAGAGAGGGTCTCGTATTCAACATCAAGAGACTATACACTATTTATTAAAGTGTACAAATAGTTGTAAACAATGTAAATGATAAAAATATATTATAGTAAGCAATGATGTCCAAACACCACATTATGATTTCCAAAATATGTTAAAATCCCCATAAACCAAAATAGAAGAGATGATATTCCCTATATGTGTGATGTGTCTAATAAAATCACAAAATATAGAAATCTGATAAATCCAAATAGGGTCCTCCCATCATGTGTAGATTACTAATACATTCATCATCTTAATTCTTAACTCAATCATATATCCCATTTTTTGTCCCTTATTCTATCCATTAAACATATAATCTATTTAGTTTCGAAACACTGGAATAGGTAGGTGGTGAGTACGACTCTCTAGAACACCAACAATTGTGTTTAACAAAACACCATGTCTCTTAAATAGTTGTGCATCATAATAAAAAATAAATGAAAATTTATGAGAGTATAGTGGTTTCTTAATTATTATTCTTTACATAACCACCTTGGCCCAAGGGTTCAAATTGAATCCTAAAGAAATCATAATTTCATCAGTCCATGCTGATGTTAGAACCATGCAACAATGGGGTTTTACAAGTTATTATATCATGTTCATTAATTATTCATTGGAATACAAAATTAACTATGGTAACCTATAGATTCATTTTTGTTACTATTATCTATGACACTTAAAACATCATTCCAACAAAAAAAATTCAAGCACATGGACTGTCAGTACAACAAAAATTTGCATCCATGCATCAGGGGCCAACATAATAAGTATGGCCTCCCCACAGATGAGGATGAACAATTTAAAACACTTTCCTAATTGCAAACATTAAATATATTTATATATCATTGTTCTAAATTAATAATGATTTTATCCTCCATTATAATCATTGTGTAATCGTTTATTTATACATCAAAATGATTTTACCCAAATACCATCAATCATCTCAAATATCATTATAATTTCCTCATTTAGATATATAATAATTTATAATGAGTTATCATGCAAATATATAAACAATTGGTTCAATTAGAAAAGCCATTTTATTCTTTTTTCTATTTCATAATTACCAGTTCATTGAATCGGGCACATCCCAAATGTTGTTTCCTTTACAAGTCTCATAATCTCCAATAGATCCAATAGGATTCTATAAGGGTATCATAGATAAGATATGATTCAATTTAAACTTATTTTTAAACAATTAATTTCAAAATAATTCTATGAAACATCAAAAATAAATACATGAGTAAGGAATCATTATTGTAGTGAATAGAATGTATACCATCTACCATATGGTCATTAATGATTGTTCTTCTAACCATAGCCCTTAATTTGAGGTAACACTTCTGTAAATGAAGAAAATAACTCATGTCTTAAATATATCATATTGGATCACCATTCAGTCAATTAATCCAAAAATAAAAAACACAATTCCCCTCATTGGTCATGGATTAATACACAGATGATTAGATCTAATGTTATTAGAATGATATAAAGTGGGGATCTTAGAATAATGGACAATAATGGATACTTACCCTTGAATATGGATCTCAAATGGGATATGAATCATGTAAAACATTATTTCAGATAAAATGAAAACACAACTAATGCCATGGGTGGATATTTAGGTTTATTATATAAATGGCATGATAAAAATGATAACATTTGATTTTAATTTGGATGAAATCTGTATTATTGAGACATTTAGCAATATGTCACCTGATTTGGTAAACTATATTCCAACCATGTTGTGCTACGATACCAATAATATATCATTCGTAGATATAATGATAGATTAGTTAAACACTAAACCAACTATTTTGTATCACTGTGTTCATCACTATAATGCTAGGGGTGGGTTGTTTTCTCATGGTCATGTCAAACTATGGACCACCTTATAGTGGCTCTAGATAGGGTGCATAGTTTCTTGGTGAAATTTATATGGTTTTTCATAACATTGAGGCAGTATTTTATAGCCTATAGGTATCAAAAATTATATAAATTCAACAAAAAAGAAGAAAGTAATACTCAATAAATGTATTACCAAAATCGGGTAAAATAGTACGTGAAAATTGGTACAAGAGGTGTCAAAAAATATTTAGTTCATTCAATAATTAAATATAATATAGTAAAATATATTTGATTAGGGTTCAATAATAGATGTATAATAAATATATATTCATTATATGAAATTTTTGAATATGTAATTTGGAATTATGACATGAGGAATGGGTATTAGTATACAATTTCAGTTGTATTTACAATCATTATGGTTATTTCTTAGATGAGGGATTTTAATTTTTCATATATCTTAAATATAATAATTTTTTTTTCATTTCTGGTTTATTTTTGAAAAAAATAACTTCCATTCATTATCCTCTATTTATGAACTCCTTGGACAGAAATTGTATTTTTATGGAAAACTAAAGTCATTTATCTCTTATATCAAAAATCCATTCTCTTATCTAAACATGTTTTCTAAAAAATTTCATGAATGTGTTCTTTATTCTAAAATTGTTTTTTATATTCATTTTTACTAATATGTAAATTTTAAAAAAGTTCAAGGAATCATGTTTTTGTTTTCCAAACAATGTAATTTTTTATTTTATTACTAAAATATTGAATGATATCATTGTTTTAATTTATATTTCATGAATTATGTTACCCATTATAATGGACACTTAATTCATTTATGATTACATTATATGTTTACTTGATTCTATTCAAGAAACGTTTTTAAAAAATATATGGAATAAGAATATTTTAAATATGGTATTTCAATGTGGAAAGTTTTTTCCCCATGAAATGTTCAAATTAGTATTTAAAAAGTGTTCTAAATATATCATTAAATACTTTGATGTTTCATAATATATTTTGGGGATATGATAGAATAATTCAACTAATATTATTTCTCTAGAAGGTTTATGTTTTTTATGAAAATATTTTTATAATCCACATTGATTTCTACATGGTTTTTATAAGATGAATCAATGGATTTTTATTGAATCTTATTTCTTTTCTATGGGTTATATCATGGTTAATTTTTTTCTAATTAATTTATTCTCTATGGTTTATGAAATGAAGAATTATTTATTAAATTTTCATAAATATATATATGACATTCATTATGTAATGGGTATTTTTGGAAAGTTATAACCCTTTAATGAATTGGGTTATGAAGGATATATTATGATATAAACAAGTATAGAATGTATAATGAAACATGTTTATTAAGGGGCATTGCCTAATATGATTGTATTAGGATTGACCCTTATCTAAAAATATTTTTTTGGGAGTGATCCCATTCCATTATGATGTTATTATAAATGATATTTTAATATTAATGAAATAATTTTATATTCAAAAGTGTATTCCAAAAATTTGTGTTTTATGCCAATGTTATGATCTCATGGAATACAATAATTAATTCGTTAATGATTTATGTTTTGCGAACTACCATTTTTATATCAAGAATAAATATTTTGACCTATGATATATATTATATGGTTTTATAATGTTCTTATCATGTTTTCATATACCTATTCATATTTTTGTTTAATTAATCATTGATATCTCATTTTTTCCATTAATAAACATTAAATATTACCTTTTCACATGTTTCCCTTCCATAGGTTATAAAAAACAAGTTAATATAGATATGACTAGATATGTTTCTCATTATGATGAATTTGGTGGAAGATGATGTGGTATATTTATGAATCAATTTTCAATGAATACTTGTTTCCATTGATACTAGACCTATATGATTCTAGGATGGATCATAATGTTATTAAATGGAAATCAATCTAAAAAAATTAATATATTTGTGTAATAATTATGATACCATTTAAGGGCTCAGATCCATATGGATCAACCCTCTCCACATATTCAAAGATCATGTTTCTCAATGGGGGTTTTGAGGAACCATGGAGGAAATTGGATTCTAATATCATAAATAAGGGAGATTTCATGTCATATAATGTTACATAATGTGAATGTGTTTTCAAAAAAATATATTAAATAATGTTTTTTTTAAATAAATTAGATACAAGTTTTCATAGAAAATAAATCCCTAAAGATTACACGACTATACAAGGGATTATACTTCATGAAAATATATAATGTTTTACATTTTATAATGTTTCAACCACTCGGGTTTTACAAAATCCCTATAGCTGTAGAGCTTCCTTTCAGTTCCTAACATGCAACTACTCTTTTCCATGTGTTTGGGATATTTCTTTGGTGTAAATTGATCATTAGGATTTTATCCTTAATATATTTAAATCCTTATTCGATTTATGGTATGTTATATCTTCATTATTATAGATTATTTTATTTGATTCCTCCATCTACCCTTTTTTATGTGATGGAGAAAGATTGAAATTTTTGTAAAGGTGTTTTGATGGTTGTTTATCAGTGTGTTTGTGGAATGGTGTCCTCAGGTGGATGCCTTTTTTGTGGGAGAGGCAAATTGGATCTGTAACCATTGTTGATTCTTGTGAAAATAATATTGAAAATCTTTTTGAAGTAGAGGATTCATTTTTTCAAATCAATTATGTGCATTCATAAATTGAGTAGGATTTATCCCCATGGATTCCAATGAAACTATCCAAAAACTACTTGAATCAGATTAAATAATTGGTATCAATCGAATGGGGATGTTTATATTTTATACAATGATAAACACTTGCATCTAGTTTATATATATAATGTGTTGTCTATTACGTTCTTTTTATGAATGGATTACCATTTCAAATTTCCAAATAACATAAATCATGATATAATTATTAGTTATTTCTCTAAAATAATTATGCGCCAGGATTAATGAATCTAATGTGTTCTAATATTCATGTTCCCATCCAAATTAAATGAACTTATCTTCTATGTATTAATATAATTGAATACAATTGGGAATTATTTTGATTCTTGTTGATAAAATAATTAAATCCAGGTTAAATTAATTATTTAATTAATTAGTGATAATATGTGTTAGCATTATGGATAAGTGTTCCATAGTTGAAACAAGTAATTAATGAATCCGTTAATTATTGGGGGAATAAAAAATTATTATGTGATAAAATATAATGCATTATAGGGCTTGACATTCCTGCATGATTGTAATGGCCTTGGGCCTTGTTATTCAGAGTCATTAGTTATCATTGAGTGTGAAGACTATATTCCATACTTTAGGGCCAATATCCAGGATTCAACATTTTTTTCCTACTCATTGTGATGTGATGAGAGCCTCAGATGGCATTTCCTGGAGGGATGTTGTGGTATAGGTGGCCAGGAGGCCCGTATGTGACAAGATCTTTTGATTGCTAAGATATGAAGGTTGTGGCGGTATATGAGAATAAAGTCATTATTGTTGTGGTAGTACATTATAGTTGTATTGATTGTATAAAAAGTCATATGATTTTGGGATTCAGGGAGGACATCATATATGATGGGACATGTTGATGTTGGGATTAACCATTTATATGAATGTTGTATGATTTTTTGAATATATTGTTTTCCTGATGACTAGGTTGTTTTTTATCTACATTCCTTTCCCCACTACACGAGGTATATAGATGTTCCAGGTTTTATACCTTGTTTGGTAGCATAGGTAATTTCTCTATAGTAAATGGTAATTCAATTTTTTTTAATTAATGAATAAAATATTAATATATTATGTTCGAGACTATTGGGATGCAATATAGGATTATATTTATGAGAATTAATTAACATAGTTTTCTTGTGCCTTCGGAGAATAGAACATTTCTACTATTATAATGGAATTTAATGTGGAAAATGTAATTTATAACTAGTGGTTAATGAAATTATTTTCCAAAACTAAAACTAATTAAAATAAATAAATAAATTTAATGTAGATATATAAATTGTTTTATGCTTCTATGATATTTGATCTTAGTAGTGGTAACTGAGATTTGAAGAGATGTTATTTTCATTTCTATATTAGATTAAGTTATGATAATAGTGTGGTCTAGATCTATATTATATCATGTAACTTTTATTTTTTATGTGCTACTCCACCCTTATGGATAGGGATATAGAGACCCTAGATATTCATTTCCCTGAAGGGACGATTTCGGCAACATACTAGTTGTAGTATGGATAACTGAATACCCCCTTTGATTTCAAAAAAATATCTTGGTAGTAACATGTGATGGTTTTAATGATATTTAGTTTTCCCTATATATATGTGTAGAGGACTATAATGGTTTTTTTCTATTTCACAGACATGTATTCTCGATACTATTTCCAAAGGACTAATATTGGTATAATGTTTATAGTTTGTAATGGTTTGAGGTTCCTTAGATGGTCTATGAGTTATGATAGCTGGAGGAATAATACATGTTGTATTACACACGTTGTATGGGTTGTGATGGCTCCAAGAAACTACTTGTCTACTTTTGTTTACATGGACATGAGGACATGTCACATGAGTTGCTTCTTTTGGTGCTTTATCCATGTTTATGTGGGATAGAATTTTGGAGACAGATACACCAGACAAGAATCATTGGGGTTGAGATTTAAATTATTGTGGAATCTGTGGTGGGGTACAATAGATTTTCATTATTATTATATTAAATGATCTTTTATTGGATACATGGTGAGAGTAGCCATGGTGTGGATGGGAACTTAGTATACCGATTTAGGTGATGAGTTAGTTTCACTAGTTTATAGTTATTATTTAGCATTACATAATTAGATTTTAAAAAGGAGACTTTAGGGATGATCATAGTGATTATACTATTATACTAAACCTAAATATATAAAAACTATTATTCAGGTATGTTGGAAATGGTTATAGACCACTTTTACTACTAGCGTTCGGGTTTTTTAGGAGTTGTTTGTTCTTTGTGGTTTCCACCACCTTTACATTTATTTTGTTACTTTCAGTTCCATATTTAGATGAAATAGTTATTTCAAGTTGTTAAATATGTGAACATGGGTTTTCTTTTATATTATAGTCTGATTAATTGTTTTTTGTTGTCCATATTATCTCTCTCTTTTACATGGTTTCTCATAGAGTGTAATGCATATCATCAGTTTATTTAGAATACTCTCAGTAATAGTTTTCAACATGACGACAGTTGGGTGTGTGACTTGTGTGTCACATTATCTCTTGTCCCATTTCAATCTTATAAGGGGTATAAATTTTGGGGAGGGGGTCTTGAAAAATTGGTATCAGATCTCTAGTTGTGGAATTGGATGATGATTAGAGTTAGGAACTGGTGAGGTATCATCGATTGGGAGGGAAATGGTGATAGATATATTTTTCATGCATTGTAATCATTAGAGGCCATCTTATACATGAGTATTCTATCCCCCATATGATCTTATGAACTTCCCTTTAAGAATATAACGACTTCCAAATGAGGAGATACTAGTTACAGGTTCGATACGTAGGAAAGGATCATTGATCATTTTTTGTACATATGTTTTAATGTGTAATCCTCGGTATAGGATAAAATTAAATGAATAAAAAATAGTTTCTTGATGATAAAGTCTTCCATATTTTAGGTTTGGATACATAAATGTTTATTTGATCTATGATAATGAATCTAGGACAATTCCTTCATCTGGTTTTCACAAAATATGTTTATAAGGGTGCACCAACATATATTTGTAGGGATGTTGTTCAAAATAATTATACATTGAGGACACATTGAGAGTTTCAGTGGAAGATCCTATAGTGGTATGTTCTATACATTTAAGATGAATTCATTGAATAATGGATGGAGGTGTTTGTGATATCCTTTAGTTGGATCCATGTTCTAAATTAGAACTATTTATCATTGGATATCAAAATTCTCTGTGGGGAAGTGAAATAGTTGTTGTTCTTATTCAATGGTGATCATGATGATTCAATAATCTAATTGAAGGAATTACAATATTAGATCATAGTTGAGTTTCATTATTCTAAAATAAAGTAAGTTGTTCTCTAGGATATGTATACCCTTTGATCCTGTAGCTTTACTATGTGAGAGTTAGGGATTAGTTCTAGGAAAAATTTATGATATGTTTTAGAACTATTTCAACATGAGAAGCCCTATGAAATTCATTTTGAGTAGGTTTTTCATTAAATACATCCTTCAGTAGGTCAAATAGTCAATTGATAAGAAGTATCTATGGGTGCTGGCGATATTAGAGGTATTTGATTGGATTTTTCCCAAAACCAGACAATCATGAGAGTAGAGTCTTCATGATTTTACATGAGGAATAATGAAGGTTTGGGGTTCTTAGTTATCATGATAGAAGAGTTTTCGATTATCTAGGGGTATTTATTATCCCTCAATGTCTTGTTTCACTAGGGGTAGTGGATCTCATGAATATGACATGGAATTATAAGAATGATTTTATTTTGGAGGCCTATGTTATTATTGGGTAGAGTATTAAACCTTTCTAGGAATTTTTTCTGTGCCAATTGTTTTGTGGCTCCCCCACTGAGGCAGTTCCAACTATGGTAGAAGTATAATGTTACTCCAGTTTCGGCTTAGTAAAGAGATCAAATGGTAGATATATGATATCCCTAGGATTATCACCATCCTTATATAGTAGATTTAGGCCATGGAAATCATATTTTTATTGGTTAGAGAGGTTATGTTGTAGGTTGTGGTAAGATTCTTGTTTTATCAGGTCTGATTCCAAGAAATCCAAATGTACTTTAAGGTACCCATTTCATATTTTATACTTTGGCGCATGACTTTTTTGACATGATATTCAATCAAACCTTCATATCACATACCATTGACTATGATTTTGGGTATGAGGTAGAGATACATCCATTTCCTATTAATTGTCTTTTCTAATTAGAGGTCGTGCAGTCTTGTTCGATATATGTAGTGACTATGAGCTAGTGCTAGTGTAACATCGCTTTTGGAGTTATTTTCTATATTAATAGATACAACTTTTTTAAATCATCCTAAAAAATTATTGGTTGTGTATGGTGAAGGTTTTTAGTGTTTGATTCAGGAGGAAGGTTATGGACTTCACTACAGATGTTGATCCAGTAGTGTTTATTGGTGAGTGAGACCCTTAGAGGGGTCAGAGACATGATTCATCCTTATCTTCTTTTATGGATGATCTACTATTTATTTAGACATAACTATGAATAGAAGTGTTTCATATCTTTATGTATCAATAAATTATGGTTCCTTATTAGTTGCAATATATTCTTATAAATCTCTGTGTTCTGATGTTGTATTGTTTTGTTCATCCATTTTATTCACTATGCTGTGTTCCAATTTTTTTCTGGAATAAGGTTGATGGAAGCTAGTTATAGTATATTTATTATCATCACTTAAAACATGTTAAATAAAAAATCACAACCCACTTACATGAAATGATGATCTATTTTACCAAATTAATTGTGAAGGTGGGTTCTCGATGATCGATTTGTTGTTAGGATAGCATCATGTCAATTTAAATGATGATAATATGCCAAATACTTCATTATGTTATTATCATCAGAATTATGAGTTATTTATAATGTCATATGGTGTGTCGAATGATCATGTTGTGTAAATGGGGTATATAAATTCTATTTTCCATGATGTCCGTTATAAGATCATATTGGTTACTCTAGAGGGCATCCTTTTTTACTCTGTATCTAAGGAGGAGCATACAGATCATCTATTTGCTGTTTTGGGAGATCTTCATCGTGTATAGTGGTTTTTGAACGATTCCTAATTCCGATTTAAGGTCTTGAGATGTCCCTGTCATGGTATATTGTGTATTATATTGGGGATTATCCCTATATCCATCAAAGATTGAAATTTTATTTTATTTAGAAGTTACATAGATAGTGGAAGAGTTGTAATGTTTCATTGGTCTTGAAGGATATTACAGGTTGTTTGTAGGAAATTTTTTCCCTAAATGTGACTCCTCTGGATGTTTTGAAAATAAATGGTCATGAATTCATGTATAATTCTAATTTTAGGTAGATTTTGAGTATCTAAAAGAGATGTTGGTCAGTGGTCCAATTATTTTTCTCCCAACAGAAGTGGGCCAGTTTGAGGTTTTCTATGAATCAATGTATCTTTGTGTTTTTATGTGTTGAAATAGAGAATATATCAGCTGTATCTTGTGGGTATTATAAGTTACTCCCCCATGAGCCTATTTATTCCTCCAAAAATCTTGTGTTGGTAGTGGTTGTGATTTACCCTTTGTTTTGTCGACGTTAACTCATTGGTGATAACTTTTTGGTATTCACAAATCATAAAATAGTGTGTTATGTTTTATATCAATATAACATGAACAAGAATTATCATTAGTGGAAAGAGTTTATACAGTATTACAACATTTTGGATTTTTATAAACCAAGTAAGGGGAATTTTATATATTATATGATATGAAATATGTTTTTCACGTAGGTAATGTTGGAATTAGAATTTTTCATTTAGGGATATGGATGAAATAGGAACATTTCAACATGATATTGGAGTGTTTGTGGGAAAATTCTGACTTTTTTAGATGACAGGGAAGTCATCTCTGGTGAAACAGTTGGAAGAGACCCAGTTGGGTGATAATGAGGTGGAGGTCTGGAGAGAACTTGTTGTTTGTGGGAAGGCCCCTGATGGTTGGTTAGAGGATGATCAACACTGGGTGTTGTTTCAAAAATGGTTTTTTATTCCATTGGAGATGAATTATAAGGATCATAGAGCGTTCTGTAGATCTCCATTGGTAGTACATACCGATGTGACTATGATGTGCTAAGACTTTATAGGTCATTTTTGTTTTCTAGGGTTGAAGAGTCTATTTTCTTGGTTTTTTTTTGATGTTTGGTCTGCTAGAAATGTAAATATGGGTACTACATTCCGATTATTTTTCTCCATCAATTAAATGATCGTCATTTGATGTGAGAGGACATATTGATGAATATTTTTTTAGTTTACCTTGATCTCATGGTGTATATGGCCCTATATGGGTGCTAGTATATTTTAGAGGAAATTGTCACACAATATATAGATTCAGGAGTTGAGCACAATGGAGGTTGTGTCGAGGTAGTATTTGGAGTTTGTAGTGAGACTCCACAGAGTCCTGAGAATGGTCATTTATGAGTGAAATCATCAATGTACTCCCGTGTGTGGTGAGTTCTCCAGTAATATTTTTCTTATTATTTATTCCAAAGCATTGTATTCCATCCATAGATAAATGGTCATATTTAGAGGATCAACTTGGCTCTTGAAGACATATTGATCTCTTATGTACTTTATTTTTGAGGTTTGTAGATGAGTCACCATCCCATGGGGGATTTCACTTACAATAATTGGTTTCAATAAAAAATCAGTATGAATCCATTTGATTCTTGTATGGTTGACATTTTTATTCTCCATTTTAAATGAATGGAGTCAAAGAGTCAGTAATTATTAAGCTGGAATAGGAATATAATAAAAATGATTTGGTTGAACTGATTCATGATAGGAATGAATTAGTGAATAATCATTAGAAATAATATGTCAATAATAGGATGTTACCATTGAAGTTTAAAAATGGGTACCATGTATTCTTAAATGTTACACCCTATAATGAGAAGTGATGGTTTGGTCATTGGTGTATGATATCTCAACAGTTTATAGGGCCTTACAAGGTGTTAAATCATGTTAGAGATATGTTGTGTCAGATAAACCTCCTCCCTCTATAGATGTGCATAATACTTAATGTTTCTCAGTTGTCACATCTCTATTTTTATATTCATGGTGGATCTATCATCATCGATTGGGTAAATATCAATGATTACAGGGATGAAACCTTGGAGGTGCAGCCTATAGTGATACATGACTACATGAAATTGGTTTTGTGAATGTGTTTTATCCCCATGGATTAGGTTTCTTGGTATCATGGTGGCATGGAGTATAATACATAAGAATTTGATTCATATATTCACACTGTGTACTTCGAGTTGTTTGATGATTGAATTTTCCTTTGTAGCATTGTTATTTTGTGATGGTATACATTTTCTAGTTTATCAGAAGTTATTCTATTCGTTCATTCATAGGGTCATGATATTTAAGTTAGATATCCCTAGAATAATGTTTTAGAGATTTTTTTCATGTTTTCTTGTTTCACGATGTTCCCTTGGTGAGGTGATTGAGCTCTTGTGGTGGTGAGAGACATTAAATGTATCATTTTGGGGAGGCTGTTGGGAAGACCCTTTCCTTTTTTCTCTATATGTTGGTTTATGATTATCAAAGATGTGAATGTTTTGAGATGTACATAATGTATTATCATGGATCTAGGGTCGAATAACAACTTCATGTTTCAAAACACTGATGTTCTTGGTAGAGAACCATTGTATGTTTGGAAGAGTGTGGATGATAATATATGTAAGAAGAAATATTTCATGATTTGTAAACTTGTGTTAAATTACAATGGGTTTTATGATTTGTAATAAATTAGGGTTGTAAAAATAAAATTTGACATGTTTTTCAGTGATAAAGAGACCTTGAGGATTACAGGACTAAAAGTTATTAATCATTGCTTAAATCCCCAATGTTTTATTATTAATAATGTTTCATCCACTTGGGAATTTCAATAACCCTACATCTAAAGTAATTCCTCTCATTTTCTAGTGGCTAATAGATCCCTACATGTGTTTTTGAGATTCCATGAACATGAATCATTCAGTGGGATTCCATATTTGACCTATAGAGTTACATCATTGATCTATGGTCTGTTCTACCACCATTCTTGAGGTTTCATTGATCCGCCTCTTACCATTCCACTTTTCAATGTTATTTTTCTTGATCTACATGTTTCTAAAAGATATTTTATTTTTGTTTGTTGACATGTATGTGATGTGGAATCATCAGGTTGGTATATTTCTTGTGTCATAGGCGATTAAGATCCCAAATTTTGGTTTTGAGCATATTATATCACATATATAATGTGTTTTTATAAATTAACCCACCATGATAGTTAGTGAAATTGAACTGGATGATTCTGAACCCTGTGTGTGTTCTTCCTAATATCCTTATTGGTGGAGCAAAAACTCACAACCCCTTTTACACTCCACTCTTTTCATGGTTGTTTCATCTTCTATTATTTAATACCATTATATTTCCCCATATATGTGTATATAGGTTTATATTGGATTGTGCATATTTCGCACACATGTTTTCCGTATATAGTTTCTTGTGGACTACAATATGTATAACATTTATAGGCTATGATGGATTGTGGTAATAGACATGATGAATGGGTTGTGATGGATTGAGGTTTAATAATCAAATTATGATACACATTGTATTGGTTGTGGTGGATCCCTGAAAAAACCTTTTTACTTATGGTTACATGGGTGTGGTGTCTTGTTTCCAGAGGTTCATGTTGTGGTTCTTTGTCCATGTGTATGTTTGGTAGTTTTTGGATTGAGATGACAAGGATGTGTGATGATGGGGAATAGTTAAAAACAAATTGAGGGACCCATGAGATTCTTTATTATATTATATTCACTCATTTTTGATACTTGGTAAGAGTAGTGTTTGGGATAATGGGAACATATAATACAAATTAATGTCACAATGTAGTTTTACTTATTTATCATTGTGATTTAACATTCGCACATAACCTTTTTCATTAGAGAATATTGGGAGGATACTACTGAGTATACTATTATACTGAACACACAAAAATATTAATTATGTTTCATTTCATTTGTAACATGTTAAGGATCATGATTGATTCAATGAGATTCCTGTTTTTACATGAGATTATTGGGATTGGGGGTCCCTACACTATAAATTTAATTTCTTACATTCAGTTTAGGATTAGTTATTTCATGTTTTTACATATGTGTAGTTGTATTTTGATTTATATTGACGTTTTGAGAAATAGATGGTTTTTTTATTATATCTATCTTTATCGTGTGTTATCATAGTGGGTAATTCCTCCCATATATATGTTTATAATACTCTTAGTGTTAGTTATTTCTATAGGTTCTACTGGTGGAGGTACTTGGGTGTCACCATCTCCAATACAAAATTATAATATTTTTCCAACTTGAGTTTATATTTTGGTAAAATTCCATTTCCTAAAGGTAAAACGTTTTGCCAAAAATAATTTTCTAAATACTATTATATAAATGAAAATTTGTCGCTAAATGTTATTGTGATAGATGAAATAATTATATTACAATTATAATAATACCAACAGATAGTATATATGTTAGTCAATGTTTATAGCAACATATTCATATGGAAAATATATTTTTTGTTATTAATATTACCAACATATAATATCAGTTTATAAATTACATTTAAATAAAAATTATTATCTTATATTGATAGTAAAATTATGTATTACAGTTATTAAATTATCAAATATATTACATCTAATTAAATTATCAAACTGACGATGTTTTCTAAACATGCTCAGACATGGAGAATGATTTATTATATTAAAAAATATATTTAATAAAAACTTAATCACTACATAGTTTAAGTAAATTAATTCCTAATTCTATAAAAAATATAAACCATATGAAACATCAATGTAGCCACCATCGAACCCAACCCCTCAACTGAAATTAGGTTTGTTGTCTATTGACTGCAATCCACCAGCAACCATCATGATATAAAAATAGTTACTTCTACACAATATATTCCATTACCCCCTATATAAGACATTGTAAGAATCAAACCAAGTAAAATCTAGTACCATTGAGGAATCTAAAGTCATAATTATGTAACACCACTCATTTAAAATATTTACACCACACAAAAAATGAATAGCATACCCAAAAATCAATGTCAACAAACGATTATAAAACACCATTCGGCTCCAAGATCTGCACTACGTAATACTGTAGTACCTATCGCTAAATAAATTTAAAATATCTATGTAGACTGAAAAAAATAGATGAATGTAAAAAAAATTGATCTTTAAAGAATATCAATTTTCCATTCCACATATTTATTGACATCTTAAAAAATCATGTCACCATCCGAACTATTGGGGATCCTCAGGTAGCTGCTACGCCACATCATTCAGATCTAATATCATCAATACACACAAACAAAGAGTATACGCATAAATTAGTGAAGAGTATCAATATTAATTTAATCCCAATAGAAATTAAGGAAAATGAAAAAAAATTATCTTTCATTGAATTTGAATTTTGAATTCATATTCTCTGTTGACATCTCAAAAAAACATGTTACCATCAGCACTAGTGAGTAACCTCATGTTGTTGTTATGCCACACCATATTTCTACAAGATCCACAACACATTCAACCAAAGAGAATACCCAATAATTAAAAAAAATATATCTATATTAATTGAAACCAAAATAAAATATATTAAAACATTGAAAAAAATTAATAGAATTTGAATGATATAATATGTATTTAAATATTATATAATATTTTTCGCAAGAAAATATAATGAGTTTTAAAAACCTTGTTGATACACAAAATTAGAATGATAATGTAATATTGAAAAAAAAATTAGTCAATCCTTATAGAATTTATTTTATTCATGTTGTCATATATACTATGTATTTTAAGATTTCATTTTCATGTCAAGATTTTATATATAAAACATATTAAAACAGTATAATTTTCTAGAAATATTTCATTGAAGACATGGAAAATTTCTCTGTAGAAAATATATAGTTTTATATCGTGAATATTTTCATGAATTTTAATTCTAATCTAAGTATACAGCATTGATATAGATATGAATAATTGGATTTGAATAAAATTGTCGATTGTCATTATGTATAATTGTTTTTTTAATAAAATCCTTCATTTAGAAAAATATGCATGCCATTCAGAATCTTATTCTGTTACTAAATGTGAATCATTAAAAGAAACCAATTTTCTAGTCCATTACATATATATCAAACAAACCACATAATAGTAGTATAACACTCAAGGGGAACAACAATTTGATCTCCCCTAACAATATTTTATGTTTTTCACATCCTTGTATTCATTATTACAATCTTTTGATTCTTTATAAAATTTTTCTATATATAATATTTCTTCAACAAATTTTACTCATCCCACGTGAATCTATATATCCTAACAATTAATAAATGTAGGTGGAGTATAACAAGCCAAATTCACTCTCCAAACATTCTAACAACAAAGAAAGAGAATTTAAATGTGAATGAAACATGAGAACATTCCATATGATTTAGGTCCCAAATATAATGAGAAATAAAAAATATGTAACATATCAGCTACACCAACATTTTGAAGATAACAAAATTTAATGGAATAATAATGTTCGATGTTAAATAAATCTTGAAAAGTTTGTACAACCATCAAAATAAGAGGGGAAATAATACAAGAGAACAAGATCCCAAAGCTTATAATTTTAAAATGAATGATAACCTCAAATAATGATAGTGAAACTAATTAACTTCCATTAAATATATTTAATAAAGACGCATATCACAGTAGATTATACTAAATCATGTACAATTCAATAGCTATTAGAAATCACATGCGAATAAAATTTTCAATGAAATTTATAAAGAAGAACATAGTAATTCATAGTAAAACATTATTATTAGATCTATGTATTTTTAAACTATATACTAAAAAGAATACTGAATTCATAACATATCATAGTAGTTGGATTGAATGTATATATAAAACATTCTTATTATAGGGTTTTTTAAATTTTATTGTGCTACTAGAGACTATACATGACAAAAATACTATATCCTACTTATAACAACATTTATTTATTCATAGATTACTGAAGCATGATGATGTAATACTTTTGGAAACTAAATATAAATTCAATGTTAAATAATCATCATTTTTTCTGAAATTAAAAAAATATATGGAGATTTTTTATTACATACATAGAATATTGTATGATATCATTAGTAAAATAGTCTAAATTTATTATATAAACCAATTTTTTTTAAATACATGAAACAGTGAGGAAATGAAAAGTATATTTCTATAAACATCAACAAAAAATGTAAATATGAATAAAAAAATAAATTTATTTATGTAATTGTTATTTTGAGAATACATGTGATTCAATGAATGTTATGTATTAATATACACAGAAAAGAGGTGATCAAGTTATTGAAATGTATATTTTCTTGTAGAAATAATTGTAAATTTATATATTTTATGTAATATATATAATTATAATTAATAAAATTTATGTTATATCTAAAGAGATATCCTCAAGACATCCATGATATATTTAATGTAGTTATATTCTACCATAATTTTTTTTACCATTTTAGAGATTTTAATTCTTTATAGAATACACAAAAAAACTAGTTCCTTTAATTTAATTTCACGGTTTTTTTCAATGTAATAATCCTATAAAATTAATTTTAGTAATCATGAAATATTTATAACAGTTAATAAAAAACACCCATACATCATACAAGATCAGCAAGAGATTCTAAAAAAATTAAATAGTAGATCAGTTCCATGAATTTCCTCAAATGAACACTCCCTTAATCAGTGAAGATATCAACTAATGCCTCAAATAAAAAGAAGAGAAATACAATAACAAATCACTATGATCTTCATTTTTCATAGTATTATTTGAGTTAAAATATTAAAAATTATATACCATTAAATACATCTTTAGGAATTCAAAAAAATGAGAAGAAATTCAAATTTATGATTTGTAAAAGATCATTTCATGTATGTATTAAATCATCCACTCTTGGGTTATAGAATTTGGATGTTATCAACTCAGAAAGATATTATTAAATTAATTTGGTTGTTTCATGGATGCAAGAAACTATGTCAATCCTTTTTCTTCAGGGATACCTAGACAAATATATGAAGACCCACAACTTAATGTTCATCATCTTGAAGTACTATTCACAATCTAGATATGTATTACCAATAGTTTCACATGGCCTACAACTTCCACTAAATAAATCCTTATTTAGACATATATAGTATTTAATACCCCCATATGGTCTAAGAGATCAATCCATTATAAATATATGTATCAGTTCATTCTAGTAGGGATAAATTCCCTAAATTCAACATAGAAACATTTAAATTAAAATTTTGATTGGAACCAAGATATTTCCTCTTTCTATTAGGCATTAATGGATAATCGAGAAGCCCTCCTTGAATATCCCCCTCCGTATCTCCATTTATCTAAATACAATATCATAAAATATCTCCAATCATACAAATATAGTGTGTGAAGTGATATTCCATTTTTAAATGTGTTTTATCGTAAAACCCATCGGAACACTTTTAGTAAATTGGTTAGTGAGTGTAAAAAAAGTAATACATCATTGATGAATTTTTTTTGGAATCATCAGAAACATTATTAGGCATCATTGATTTTGATTTATTTGGGCTAAGTGCATCCTCAAACTTTGTAGAACTGATAATACTCCTTCAAGATTCATGTTATTCTTATTCATTGATCCCCATTTTACTCTCATATTTAATTCCCGAATTTCATTACCCATGTTCATGTTGAAAATGAATATCCATTTCATCCATCTAACAATAGTTGATCACACTATCCAATAATGTTTATTCGTTATGAACCCATCAAAGGGCAGGGGCGGGGATGGAATCAAGTAAGAATCACCATTAGGGTTTTAGTGGCTGGAATATTTATATAAAATTATTTATATATTTATTAAATAAATAATACATAAATATAAAAAATCTATTAAACTTTTTATAATTTAAATAAAAAATATTGAAAAATATAAAAACATTAAATATTTTGAGAAAAAAATTGTAATCAATTATGATATTCTTTAAATAAATCTCCATGAAAATGAATTTAATTTGGACATATAAAAAATACATATATATTCCATGTTTCAATTTATTAGTTTTTGATAGAAACAAAAAATTATTGAATGGTTTTTTGTAAATGTTTTTATAGATTAAAAAATATATTTTTGTAACAACGTTATTAATAACGGATTCATGTGTTGTTAAAAAAATATGTTTCTAGTGTCATAATGTAATTGATTTAGCTGTTGTAAAATGATATGATGGTATTGAATAATAAATTTCAATATATATATATATATATTTCATAGAAGAAATAATTGTTGGTGTTAATAACTTATGCCAATAAAGCACAATATATATAGGAATTTCTCATTGCTACTAGTTTCTCAATAAATTTCGGCAAGTATAAATAATGTATTAGTAGATCTCTCCTCACACATTTCAATCCTAGGAATCATATAAATTAAGGAGAGGTGCTGGGAATGTCACTATATTATTTATATGATATATATTTTGTTACCTTTGGACATTAAGAAAATATATCATTATTAAAAACCAATATAATCATCCAATATAGAAGATAATGTCACATGTTATAGTAATGAATGAATTTTGGTTTCCACTATCAAATCATCCATATCCATATACTATCAGTGGTCATGGTTTTAACATCGATGAATCTATTGGTTAGAACCCTGAAACGGGTTGGTCGAGTATAGTTTGACTATAATTCTAATGAATTGTTATTATTCCCTTATATTACACATATTTGTACTCACCTAATATAATTTCATTTCATAAATAAAACATTCAATATAATTTATCCTAACTGATTTTAATTGACGATGAACATTGTGACCTAGGATTAACCTAATTTATCTTATATTGAACATAATGGGTCATCATTAAGACATCCAAAAAATTATATTTCATGGTTATTTGAAATCCTAATATGAATAATATTTCCCCCAATTTACTTTTGGTTTTAGTATATGGATATATAAAAGAAGAATTTTTTTAAGGAAGAATAATATAGAAAATGTAATAAATTTTCTCTTGAAAAAAAATATGCGAGTTGGATGTAAAAATCAAATCACTATGATTTCGTTATAATCTCATGAAATGCTTCATTCCAAAAATCCAAATGATACATGTAGGAAAATACACTCTATTAATCATTTCATTATTCAATGTATAACTACTCTTATTATATTATTTGATCAACTAGTATTATCGAAATGGATCAATAACATTGAAATTAAATTTTATATTTACTAGGTTTGGAGAATAGAATGTTAATTTTGAAAATATAACATTTAGAATATGATGTCGATCAATGGTGTAATTCTATAATTAATTCTAGGTAATATAAATAATTTGAATATATGTATTGTGATGTGATCTTCATATTATTTTAAAATATGTATCGTCATTATATTATTTATATTAAACTGGAAAAGAAATTACATGGGATAATGATGAACAATAATATTTCATTGGTACATATCAGAATAATTTTATAATGCACGTTATTAATGATTCTTTTATAATCATCCAAAATTATTGTAATTTTGACAAAAATAATTATAATTTTAAAACCAAATCATTTATTATATTTTTCATCAAGGTATATTAGTGGAAATAATGTAGTCATTTAAAGTATTGTTAAGGTGGAAAAGGGAATTTCCCCCCTTAAAATATCATGGTTTGGATAAAAAAATAATGTTGGAATTCAATGGATTGTAGAAAAACCTAAATGTTGGATGACGATTCTTACATTATGATTGATACGTGGAGTAAAATATGGAGTATATTTTACCTAAGAGAATTGCTAAATGTTTTATGTTTGAATGGATGTTCATAGTGAAATAAAATTGTTAAATTGTGGGATGAAGTTAGAAAATGTTACAAGTATAGAGGAATATCAATTTCATTCACCACTGACACTCTATTGGTTCTAATTCAAGTAATTTGTGAATTATACAATTATGTGCTTAAATCATAATTTAAATTATAATGACATAATTATATGGCCTCTTAAAACATGATTTCTACAGAAATTTCTTGTGATTACTATTTTTATGAGGGTAACTATAATGACATTGTTAAGTGTTCACTTACCATCCACTCTAGAACTGATAATGTTTGGTTTGAATCAGAATCTACCCACACTTTTAAATATAAATTTTTTTTTCTAAGAGTACCCAAATTCCACACTGATTATTCTATATTGAATTAGTAGTTCAAAACCATAGTGGAACGATGATTTCAACCCAATTAATTATTCTTATAGAGTTTATTATTGGAAAACAATCCCTCAAACCCATTCTATTTATCCAATGGATGAAATTTATGTTATCTTTTTAACGGTATCAATTTCAATATATAAATCCCACATCAATTTTTGAAGATGGTAAGCTATGTTTGATCTTATAAACCAACCAATCATCATTTATTACTGTGATGATAAATACTAACTTTGATAGAAATTTAATCCATTATATTCATTTGATTCCTAATAAAAAATGTTGTTTATATTAGATGGTTTAAAAGAATATACAAATAGAATATATTATTTCAGTTTTGGATATTTTCATGACATTTTTAATTGTTTTATAGACATCAAAAGAATATTGATGTTTGGCTTATTATAGAACTCAAACCATGTTATACAACTATTTAATATAATCCATATAGAGTATCCTTGATATAGATGTAGAAAATTAATAATGAACTCCTGGAGAATCATTCTATGGTATAATTTCATAAACATTAATCACCTTGGGATGAAAATTTTCATTTACACAAGAATAATGATTGATTAATTTTTCTCCCCCTTGTATTATTAATAACATGATATGATCAATATCTAAAAAATTATCATATTTCTCATATTTTTGTTTGATTGATCAATAACATAAAGCTCAATAATATTACTTGACTTATTTTCTTATTGATATTATTTATTCTGTAATGCCCCGACCCCAAAGGCTCATTTCCAGATCATTGTTTTATTACATTCTCTTTATTATAAGGACTCCAATCCTGGAGGACTGATGAATTTAAAATTATTCTATAAAAATTAATATTTAGAAACATTACATTATAAATTAAATCATAATATATATCATAAATAATTATTTGAGAAATCCATTATTTTCCTAGCTCAAACATGAATAGAAGTCATAATATAAAACGTGGAATCTTGGGAAAATAAAACATAATAATGGGAAAGCTATGATTTTAATTAAAAAAATGAATAAATAAATAATAACTTATGAATAATTAAACAGAAACTTCAATGCAGGATGTATAAATGTAATACAATCCCTTAAAACATTATTATAATAATTATATGGAAAGAATAAATAATAATATATAAAATAAACATAACCATGGATATTATAGTAGTCGAATAATAACATGGAATACATACAACTAATATAATTTTGGGGAAATGTTTAATGACGAACATATGCATTATCATGATATATCCTCATGATATCTATTGTCAAGGTCTATGCTCATGAAAATTTTCTTATGTGGGTGGAAACATTCTAGATTTATGTCAATATATATCTTATTTACAATCTTAATCTTCATGTAAAACAAAATCGAAAGGTTTAATGCCAATTAATATTTTCTCATTAGACTATCTAATGCATCGCGTGTCAATAATTATCCATTCCCATCACATACTATGTATAATAAATTTCTAATTTGAAAATGGTGAATCATAAACTACATAGTCATTCATATTCAAAACTAGTATAAAATTTTTGAATATATAAACCCTATACAAATAATGGTATCTAAATTTCACTTCCATTGTCTAACATATCATGAACCCTTCAATTCAATATATTAGATTGTATCATAACAAATAAATTTTTTTAAACATAAAATATATGAAACTATTTTTACTAAGATAAAAATAATCTAATAAATTTTTTTTCTACTAATAGAGATAAATATCCTTTTTACATTAGAAATATTAAAAAATTATTAAATATTTAAATTAAAAATTTCTTTTCAAAATAATTGTATTATTTTATTTAATTTATCAAAATATAAAGGCATCATAATAGTGTATTATAAAAACTCATACCATTTGTGTTAAAAAACAATTTTTCATTAATTTTTTTAAAATGTGATATAGTACCTCGTTTGGAAAACAATGGAACTATTACATTCAAAACATTTTAGAAAAAGAAAAAAATGGATTAAAATGACATTACAAAATTTTATATAAAATTTTGAATTTTTTTTTATTTAACATGGATATGGATGATAATGATATCCCAGTACAATCATACATATAAATAACCTCAGATAATATTGAGATTGTGAAATTAAGCCGTACCTTTCAGATTTTTTAGTAAAGGGTGCATTATCCACATGAATAATGGTTGAATAATGATATTTAACAAATAATATAAGCAAAAAAATATTAATTATATTATATATGATCCTGTTATATCATTTTGTTAATAATATTTCAGTAATACCATTATTTCGGGTGTTTATTGCCTTATATCCCGATTTATGTTTTGTCACGTATGTCATGTTATTAATGTATAGGATTTACTTTATTCATATGTAAAAATTATATAATATTCATAATTATTTTTTTACTCATCATAAAAATTTTATAATCATTATTGAGTGGTTCACATGGATAACTAATCCCACCGTTTTGTAGAGAAGGTAAGTCATATCTACGCACGAGTGACGATATTATTGCATTAATTGTTAAAAGATAAATAATTGGTTGGAATATTAAATATGTATATTTATTTTCATCTTATAATCATTATTTATATCTATTATACTGATCGTATAAACCATCCAAATATGTTACTATTGAATAACAAATTACACCATGACAGGGAGATGGTAAGTTGTATGTATTCACAGATTATTATATTATAATTACTATGGTGGATAAAATGATAATCATGGTTTTCCAATGGTTATAATAAAATATCATTAAATTTATTCTACTATAGTTATTACTTTGGTAAGGGAACTACATATATAGATGAATAATAATAATATAATAATTATGAAAGAGGTGATAAAACATTTACTTCTATTTCATGTATCTTCTTTTGATTTGGGATAAATGATTCCTTAGGATGGATTTATTCCCAAATAATAACCTCTATTAAATACTAATGGATGTTGGGAGAGTAAATGGGAATCTTTTGTTTGAAAAAAGGGTTTTATAAGTGTGTATTAAAGTGAAGGATAAGATCCCTTATATATGATGCTGAGCGACATTTTTTTATGATCATTAAATATAAATTTTTTATAAATTTATATATTGTTTCAAAAATGTTAAAACGTTATTTAATTAGATTATAAAATTCTTATGTGCATAAACCCTCTCACTCAATTAATTTTATCCATGTTTAGGTCAAAAAAGTAACCATATCTATTTGATATAACCCTTAGTAAACCTGTTTAACTCTAACTGTGTCATCATATATTTTTACATTATTGTGTTAATAGAGTTACAATAAAAATTCAAATGAACCATAATAATATAATTTATGACATATATTTTAGTATCCAAGTTATTTTTCTGAACCATATATATGTATAAATTTTATTTCATTTAATAACGTTGCATTTTTTATATATCATTTATTTCAAATTTAATACTATTTAAAATTTTCATTTTTAAAATATGAAACCTATAACTTAACATCAAAAAATAGCATCCAATATGTATCATAAATTTCATAGTTATAAAAAAAATTATTTTATGTCAATAATTAAGTAATGTAATATTTATTTTTATAATTTTAATATCATTTATTTGTTACTTCTATAAATAAAATAATTTATACTTTGCTATTGTGTCAATAATAATTGTAATTATCTAATTCATGAAAATTATAAATAAATATTTACGTGGTATTTAAGTTTTATATATTTTTATTGACTATCAGTAATCATTCCTATCCCCAATATATATATATATATTATTATTGTTGTACTTATATGATATTATTGTGTGACATTTTGTTACATTCATTATTATTAATAATATTCATCTCTTATTCATGTAAAAGGGTCCATTAAATGATTATATATAAACCCCTATATGATGGGGTTATATTTTTTCCTCCAATTAGAATTTTTTATGTTTTAAGGTGATTAAATAATACTATTTTTACCTTTAATCACCTAATTAACCCTTAACTATGGTAATAAAATATTACTATAGTTAGTATTCACAATTCCAATAAATAAGTAGAAAATTATTTACATTATATTAACACACTATTTAAATATATGGAATCCATTTTTCAAAATTCGAAACATAGATGTTTCAATAATTAATTAAAAATTTATAGGATTTTTAGAAAGAATATCGAGTTTTTAAATGTTTAAACATTGCAATAGATTGAAATATTATTACATTAAAAATCATTGAGAAATTGCTACCAAAGACCAAAATTTTAATAAATGAAAAAAATTATATTCTATTATTATTTTAAAAAAATTGAAAAATATAATTTGTACACAAATATAATTTCTATGAAAAGGATGTTGTTAATTATTATTTAATATTTTTGTACTATTCACCCCCCAAAAAATACATATCAGAAAAACCTCAAAAATTCATCCAAAATAAAATATATATCCAAATTCCAAAAAAAAATTATTTTCAAAAATATAATAAATAATATTTTCAAAAACTATATTTAATGTTTGTGCACCAACAAAAGGAAGAAAAATTGAATTTTTTTAAAATACATCTTTTATCTGAAAAAATTGTATTATTTATTATATAATTTCGAGAAAATACATACGATGAATGTGAAAATTGTTTAGAATATATATAAAACTCAAAAAGTGGTTTCTAATATTTATAATAGAAAATTTAATGGATGGGTTATATTGTCAGGACCTGTCCTTGGGGCCCATGTCGTGACTACCCCAAACCAGCCTTTCTTATGTCAGGGGCTGGGGACTAGCAACAAAAGGAATATCCCAGAGAAAAGGGAAGGAATTGCCTTTAAACCTACAACTCACACAGACTGTGCACAACCAGAGATAACCAAAAAGTATTAATAATGTAAAAGAGTGCTAGAAGTAAAAGGTCTAGCATACAAACCCAACTAAAGTACAAGGATAGGAAAGGGAAAACAACTCTGGGATCATCCGCCGGGGAATCCTACCTGACGGGAATGTATAGATCTCGATCAAGTCTTCTTTGAGGTATGTCCCATCTATGTCCAGCTCCGAGCATCCTCTTGTTGGTCCCTCTCATCTTTGATCACTACTGTCTATCATCTGCACATGACATGACAAGGTGCGGGTGAAGCCCGTGCAGGGGTGAGTATAACAATAACCGGTAGGGACCCTGAGACCCCTGAAGGTCTCCCAGAATCCACTAAGGATAAACTATTATAGTAAGGATACAATCACAAAGTATCATCAAACCCTACTTAGATATATGCCCATACATATACCTATGAATTCAAATTCAATCTAGCTCCAACTCTTGAGCACAAGCACAACCCTTTCCATGAAGGAAGAGAGATAACTCGTTGATAACAACACGAAGTCATGACTCAGCTCACGCATGTATACAACTTATGTAGAGAGATAGGGATGATTAGATGTATCCACTAAATCATCTACTCTGTCGAAGCCATGTAGGATCCTAGTATAGTGACTAGAGTTTTCGAACCCACATAATATCCTGGAAAAGTATTCAGAGCTGTTTAACCCACATAAGATCCCAAAATAGTATATAGAGCTATCGTACCCACATAGGATCTTGGAATAGAAGTCATCCCACATAGGATCCCATTATCACAATGCAGCCAGCCACAAAGTACCTACACAAAACACGCTTTATTCTAGGAGGGTCTGCTCCTCAATCCAATTGTCGATATATCAACTACCAAGAAGTCCCAATTTGATGTATCCAGATGATTGATCTCATCATAAGGAACACAACCCGAAAGATGACGCATCAATCAGACGCCTGGTCTGAGAGTTATTGGCATTTCAGTTCCGAAGGACTGGTTAGATTTATGTTCCATCCAACCCATCCATACCCCAACTTAGTCCAAACTTCAATAGGGGTATATCAAATGAACTATTCACTCCAAGGTTTCTGTCACAGCAAACAGTTCATAAATCGGACACTCGTATCTCATGTTACAGGAAAAAGTGTGAAAATAGGTCAAAGTGGTTCTGGGTTTGGTATGGCCAAGTCGGGCTGACCCAGCCCGACCTGACATGGGACAACCTGACCTAGTTCACATCGCCCAGCCCACCCCGAGTACAGACCAGGTTTAGACCCGGTCTGCATGTCCGGCCCGGCCCGCGAGGGCCATCCAACCTGCGCTAGTTCCAGCATGCACTGGGTCTGGCCCATGGTGGGCTCAGCCTGTGGCTAGCAGCCCCCATGGGCTCTGTACTAGCCGTGTCCATTGGGAAGGTCGAACCCCTTGGAGTATTGAACAACATATCCATTCAAGAAGCATGGATCCGGTACCATGTGGCACCGATCTGTGACACATGAGACCCACACTTCGGGTCCCGCTGTTCCTGGCTAGCCGAGCGGGTAGTCGCATCCAGCACGGTGTGGTTGCACCAGGCCTCCTCCAGTGGCAGACCCTGCTGACCCCTCGACCTCCATTCCATGAACCTTTCTCCTCTGCACGGCGCGCGCTGCGGCGTGTGTTCATTTTCAAACCAGCGTCCCGAGCCACAGGTTCTCTTCACGGATGACCTTGTACCGGCTGTCGCCGCCCCGTTACGGCGCGTCGTCCATAGCATACTCCTCCGAAGGCACGGTTCCACCGCAGTCGTCCATGCGGCCGGCCAGAGTGCCGGCTGTCCTTTTAATCATTCTACTAGTGACGTTTGCTGGTTCCGACCACCGACGATCCCTCCACAGGTCACCGGATGTGTTTTGGTGGCCTGATTCTCATTCCAGAAGTAGCTGCACACTCCTCGGGATGTCGCCTTCGATCTACGACCATC
Source organism: Viscum album (assembly GCA_963277665.1). Taxonomy (NCBI): domain Eukaryota; kingdom Viridiplantae; phylum Streptophyta; class Magnoliopsida; order Santalales; family Viscaceae; genus Viscum; species Viscum album. The sequence continues at coordinate 140,689,685 of OY728133.1, read as the reverse complement.
GTTGATGATATTCAGTCAACCCAGAATCATGCTACGATTAGCATCAAAATCAAAAAAGCAAGGCGGATAGGTCAGGCCGTGTTTGTTTGGCTCGCACCCTTCACGATTGAGCGATAACATGCGGCTTCGAATATTAATCCACAAAGGAAAACAAAGAACGAGAAACAATTAACAAAACTCAAACCTATACCATGGATTTTTTGACGTCAGGGAAGAAGATGATAAGCTGAGGATGACATCTTTTGTGTTCTCCAAGGACGACACTTCCTCCCTTGTTCAGAAAGGGGATCAAAGAAGAAGAAGTTTTTCGTTGGCGAAAGGAGAGTTCTTCATCCAAGAATTTCATTCAAAAATGTGTTTCCTCCAACCAATGCACCAATTCAAGCAAATTCCAATAGAGGGGAACAAACACATGAATTTAAGGGGCCTCCCCTAATCATGTAATTTATTGAAGGAGGGGGTTGGAAAGATTTAAAATGGGGGTTTAGTTCTGGTGGACTCCACTTTAATTCAAAAAAATTTGAATAAAATAAAATATATGTTAAACCAATTTTTATTTTATTACACTTTGTCTTTATCCTCCACGAAAGGTTTGAAAACCCACTTCTGTTCATTACCAAACGTTGTTGAGGTGAAGGTCCCCCCCTAAGAAATCCCCAGCGCATCGAGTTCAACGGTGCCCTCAGATTTCAATTCCGAGATCTGGTTCTAATGTTACCAGAACCCACTCGTAAGTTCACTAAACGCACTCAGAAACATCAGAAAAAAATCATGGGCTCTCTGGGCCTCAGAATTATGTGTCGCCAGAAACCTCAGAATCGAAATAATTCCATATAATAAAGAACAATTTACATGGGTTTTCGGGTCATTACATTCTACCCACCTAAGGGCTTTGCGTCCCGGAAATCCAAAACTAAAAAACTAGGAAAACAAGTGGGGATATTGAGCATTAATATTAGTCTCTTTCTCCCATGTGCTATCCTAGAGGTTCCCCCGCTGCATCTCACAATCACCATAGGTATCGATTTCCCACAAAGGACTCTCTTCTGTTGATCCTAGATCTACACTAGAACCTCAGAAAAATTCGCTCTATCGTCGATGTGAAGCACACCCCAGTCTATGATGTGAGTAGAATCATGCACGTTTCTACTCACCTGGGATATGTGAAAAATGTCGTACCCCCTATGCAAGTGAGGGAGAAGTGGCCGACGGTAATCCACATCACCTACTCTACGGAGGACCCGGAATGGTCCGATGAACCTTGGAGATAACATGCTGCCCCGAACAAATCTCTGAAAACCCCATCATGGTGAGACCTGTAGGAAGACACGGTCACCATCCTTGAACAAAAAAGGTGTATGTCATCTATCTTCATAGGACTTCTACCTGCTCTGTGCAGTCTTCATCTTCTCCTAGATGATCTGCACCTTCTCTGTGGTAGCCTGTACCATCTCCGGTCCCATGAGTGCTAACTCCCCTGGGACTGTGTAGAATAGTGGTGATCTGTAAGTTCGACCATACAAGGCCTCAAAAGGTTCCATTTCGATGGTGGAGTTATAGCTGTTGTGGTATGCAAACTCTACCAAAGGCATGTGGTCCTCCCAACTATGAACTAATTTTAGGACACATGCACGAAACATGTCCTCGAGAGTCTGAATGACCCTCTCAGTCTGGACTTCCGTCTGAGGAGGGAAGGCAGTGCTCAAATGACGCTACATCCTGAAATCCTCCTACAAACCCTTCCTTTTCCGGGAAATGAAACATGTATCTTGATCAGAGACAATCGTCAAAGTCACTCCATGAAGTCATACAATCACATGTTCATAGAGGCATCTGAATCTCTATACTAAACCCTGCTCTCTGATCTGTAGAAAGTGGGATGAGTTGGTGAGTCAGTCAACAATTACCCAGATGGAATCATGTCCCCTAAATGTAATGGTAGTCTTGTAATGGAATCCATTGATATCCCATCCAACATCATCTCTGGGACCTCAAAATGCTTAACCAAGCCTGCTAGTACCTGGTTCTCCGCTTTCACTTGTTGAGTAGTGAGGCATCGAGAGACAATCTCAGCTACTGCCTTCTTCATAACTGGCCACTGGTGCTGTCGTCGAAGGTCCTGGTACATCATCGCCACACCTGGATGTACCACATGAGGTGATGTGTAAAACTCATTCAATAAAGACACTCGAAACAACGATGGTACCATGGTACAACTTCTAAAAAGGAAGACATGATCCCCACCTAAAGAAAATCCATCGGGTGTCGGCCCTATGGATATCTATGCACGTCAAGCCTCAGAGTCAACATCCCCATGTTTCACCTCCTTGAATCTCTGAAGGAGTGGAGGTGTGACTTTGTGAGACTACTGGATAGCATCTCTATCTCAGTCCACATGAGAAATATGAAAACCGGCCAGCTACTCAAATGCCTCTCCTAGAAACTGAATATCTGATCTCCTTCTCATAGCATCTTCTATAACATTCCCTTTTCCAGGAGTATAGGCTATCTTCAAATCCTAGTCCTAGAAGAACTCATGCCAACGCTATTGTACCAGGTTCATTTCCTTCTATGATAAGATATACCTGAGACTCTGGTGGTAAGAGTAGACTCTGAAAAGCTCTCATATCCGAATGTGTCGCCATGTCTTCAAAGCAATGACCACTGTTACTAACTCCAGGTAATGGGTAGCATAGTTCTACTCATAATGTCTCAGATGATAAGAACCAAAATCTATCACTGCTTGCTCCTTCATCAGGATGAATCTTAGCCCAGTCCCTGTTGCATCGCAGTAGACCACGTACCCAATGCCATCCTCTGGTAGCCTCAATATGGGCGCACTAGTCAGCCTCAACCTGAGCTCCTGAAATCTTTGATGGCACCTCTCAGACCACACGAAGGGTTTCCCCTTCTTCGTCCATGACAATAAGGGTACTTCCACTCTTGGGGAGTCTAGCACAAATCTCCGATAAGAACTGGCCAGACCCAATAATCTTTGTACCTCCGTCACACTCCTCGGTGGCTCACAAGCTCTCACATCGCAAATCTCTGCTGGATCCATAGCAACTCCAGCCATTGAGATGATGTTTCCCAGAAAGTGAACCTCACAGATCCAAAAATGGCACATCAAGATCTTACCATAAAGATGGTGGTCTTGATATATGTCCAATACTATCTACAAATGTTCGGCATGCCCCACCTTGGTAGTCGAGTAGATCGGAATTTCATCGATGAATACTACTACAAAGCGATCAAGGTCTGGCTGGAATATCATGTTCATGAGTCCCCTGAACACTACTGGATCATTGGTTACTTCAAATTGCATAACCAAGAACTCGTACTGGCCATATCAACACATGATATTTATATTCTTCACATCCTTGTCCCGTACTCTGAGCTGGTGGTAGCCCAATCAGAGGTCTATCATCAAGAACCAACATGATCCCTTCACCTGATCAAAGAAGACATCAATCCTTGAAAGTGGATACTTGTTCTTCAAGGTCACCTGTTTCAGGCACTAGTAATCCACACAGATCCTCAAACAACCGTACTCTTCTTGGCGACAAAATTGGGGCTTCCCATGGTGAAAAACTCGGTCTAATGAACCTAGTTCCATTAAAGTCCTCAAGTTGTACTTGCAGGTCATGATGCACCGTGGGATCCATATGATACGTTGGAATAGATGTCAGTTCCGTCTCAAGATACAAGTTGATTTAAAAGTCAACCTCTCTTTGAGGAGGTAGTCCTGACACCTCATCGGGAAAAAAATATTTGTACTGATCCACCACAACAGGATAGCTCATACTCTGTACATCAACCGCTCCGAGGATATGGCTAGCCAACTGATGAGTGATCGGCTTCCCCCTCCATAGGTAAGTCCATACTGCACTTCAAAGGCTCCCTTCTCACGGGTGAAGGTAAACCTAGTCCCATCATCATAGACACATCGCACATTCTGCTTAGTGAATTTGATATGAGTATGAACTTTGGATAAGAAGTCCGTACCCAAGATGATGTCGTAAGGACTTGATGCTTCTACTAGAAGATCGCAACTGAAGCTCTCTCCTCCTATAGTGAGCTCAAACTACCAGCACCAGTGTGTAATCATCGAATCCTCTCCTGTAAAAGTATCTAGTTGTAAGGATCGAGCCTATGGGTCCATCAGAATCTACAAACTCCACATGAGTGCAGTTTCAATAAAAGAATAACTCGCACCTATTCACATATGTACAACAGCTATAGTGGAGTATACATAGATCATACCTCAATTCATCTCCGGAGTGTCGTGATAGTAGGCCTCAGATTCCTGTGGCTTAGCTGACTCATTGAGATCACAAAGAAAACTTTTCAAATGAAACACATATGCAATCAGTGTTTATGTGCACAGATTCAGAAATCAACGGTTTGTGTCTTAGTGCATGGGTACATCAGATGTCGCACAAATAGTGGTTTCCCTAAATTGATAACCACACTCAAAAAACTTAACACTATTTTCATTAAATGTTCGGAGTCCAATGTCATATGGTAGAATTGACTCCTCTAATACTAATATTCGTCAACCTACCCATGGGGCTCATGCAGTGACTACCCCAAGCCCACCATCCTTAGGCCAGTTGCAGGTGACTAGCACCAAAAGGCATATCCTAGAGAAAAGGGAAGGCATTGCCTTTAAACCTGAAAATCACATAGACTGTACACAACCAAAGATTACCAAAAAGTACTAATATTGTAAAACTGTGCTGAAATTAAATGGTCTAGTAAACAAACCCAACTGAAGTACATGTAGAGGACATGAAAAAAAAATTCATGGATCATCCACCAGGGAATCCTACATGAAGGGTAGGTACAAATCTCGATCAGGTGGACCCTAATGTACGTCCCATATAATTCTACTCGTCATCTTCCGGGAAGGACCCAACAAGGTTCGGAAAAAGACTGTTCATGGGTGAGTATAATGATACACAGTATGGACCCCGAGGCACCCGAAGGCCTCCCATCATCCACTAATGATAAACATCAGTAGTAAGGATAGAATCAAAAAGTATCATCTAACCCTACCAAGGTATATGACCATACTTATACCTAAGTAATCAAATAAAATCTATATCCATCTCTTGAGCCCAAGAACAACCCGTTCCATGAAGGAAAAAATTTTACTTGTTGCTAACAATGAGAATTCAAGACTCAGCTCACATAGGTATAAAACTTATGTAGATAGATATAGATGATCAGATGTAGCCACTGAATCATCTACTTTGCTGATCCCATGTACGATCCTGGTATAGATTTTCGAGCTGTCAAACCAACATAGGATCTTATAATAGTTTTCGGAGCTATCGAAGCAACGTAGGATCCCATAACACTATTCAGCGCTATTTTACCCATGTAAGATATTGAAACAGTAGTCAATCAACGTAGGATCCCTTTATCACAATGCATCCAGCCACAAGGTTCCCATAAAAAGCACAATTGATTCTGGGAGGGTCTGCTCGTCAAGCCAAGTTTCAATACATGAACTGACATGAAGTCTTGTGTTGATGTATCAAGAATATCTGTATTGTCATATGGAACCCAACATGATAGACAAAGCATCAATCAGATGCCCGGTCTGAGAGGTATTGGAATTTTTGTTCTGAGGTCTTGGATGGATTTATGTTCGATCCAACCCGACTGTACCCCAAATGCGTCCAAACCTGAAGTGGTGTATACCAAAAGAACCTTATTGCTCCATGGTTTCTGTCTCCATAAACGGTTTGTCAATAGGATGCTCGTAGCTCATGTTATGGGAAAAAGAGTCCAAATAGGTCAAAGAAGGTCAGGGTCCGGTTCAGCCTAGTTGGATCGACCCGGGCTGGGTCGACCGGACCCGGTTCATGTTGAACCAGGTATATTTATATCTATAACAGGGTCATACCTGGTCCACAGGTCCAAACCAGGCCATGTGGGTGGTCGGGCCCGCGAGGGAGGCTCGGCCCGTGCTGGGTCCTTCCCATGCTATGCTCCAACCGCATGAGGACAACACCTGGCAGCCACCATGGGGTCTACCCTAGTCTCGTCCAGGGGGATTTTTGTACCCCTAGAGTCTCGAATGGTATAGTAGTTCGAGTAGTATGGATCTAGTGCCACTTGAAGTCAGTCCGTGTCACACGGGACCCATGCAGCGGGTCCCACTATTCCCGGATGGCCAAGAGCCCCCCCGCCGCACGCACAGCGCGGTTGCACCCCACCTCCTCCGGCAGCTGGCCCAGTCGACCAACCCTCCTACATCGCCATAGCAAATTTTACGTCAATTGCTCCTTCGTGCAGCCCACACTGCACCACGCCTTCCTCAGCAACCCGGCATCTTGAGCCGTTGTTTCTCTTCACGGCCGACCTTGCACCGGCTGCCGCTACACAACCACAGTCTATCGTCCGCGACCCACTACTCCAGGAGTGCGGTTGTGCTGCTGCCATCCATGCGTCTAGCAGGAGTGTCGGCCAGCCTTCAATTCATTCTAATAGAGACGTTCGCTAGTTCTAACTATCTGAAACACTTCCACGGGTCACCGAAAATGTTCTGGTGACCTTATTCTCATTCCGTAAGTAGCCGCACACTCCTCGAGAAGTCTCCTTCGATCCGCGACCATCGTTGATGAAATTTTCTCAACCCGGACTCATGCCACAACTAGCATCAAAATCCAAAAAGTAAGGTGGTGGGGTCCGCCATGTTCGTTCGGCCCGCACCCTTCATGTTAGAGGGATAACATACGACTTCGAATATTAATCCATGAAGGAAAACGAAGAATGTTAAACAAATAACAGAGCTCGAACCCCTATGTTGGATTCATTGATGTCCGGGAAGAAGATGAAGAATTTGAGGATGACTTCATTGAAATTCTTCAAGGATGGCACTTCCTCCCTTGTTCCGGATGGAGATTGAAGAAGAAGAAGTTCATCGTTGGCAGAAGTAGAGTTCTTCCTCCATGTATTTCCTCCAACAATAAGTTCTATGTAGCCAAAGATGAAATTCTTACAACTTCTAAAGGAGGGGAACAAACACTTGAATTTGAGAAGCCTCCTTCGAAAAACATTATTTAATGAAGAAGGGGGGGTTGGCATGAATAAAAGTTAGGGTTTAGTTTGTGTGGACCCCACTTCAATTCAAAATTTTCTAAATAAAATAAAATTTATGTTGAACTAATTTTGATTTTATTCAACTTTTTCTTTATCCTCCACAAATGGTTGGAAAACCTACATGCATTCACGACCAACCGCAGCTGAGGTGAAGGTCCCCCTAAGCATTCACTGGGGTTGCGAGTTCAACGATGCCCTCAGATTTCAATTACGCCCACTAGTTCAAAAGTTACGAAAACTCGCTCTTACTTTCACCGAACATACTCAGAAACTTCGGAAAAACATTCTGGGGTCCTTTAGGCCTCGAAATTACGTGTTGTCAAAAACCAAATACTCAGAATAATTTTCTATAATAAAAAAAATTACATGGATTTCCGGGTCTTTAAAAATATAATATATTAAATTATAATGTTATAATATTTTATTGTTTTTCTGTAAAACATGACCTCACATGTAATGTAAGACAACTCATTATTTTGTGTCATGTATGCTTATCATGGTGTTGTGTATAAATATGTAAGAAAAATATATAATTTTTTTAGAAAATAGAATATTATAAAGAATCGAGGTGTTACAAATTCAGTTTCACTAAGGAGGTTATATCAATGAATAAATTGGTACAAGGTATAGAACCAATGATTATATAGTGATATTATCTAGTCATAATAATTCTCCCATGATCATTATATATTTAATTAATAGATTATTCACTAATAAACATGATCAGGAATGTGTAATATTTATGGAGAATATTATTATTTATTAAAATATATTGAGACAACATTAATATCACTTGAAGAATATAGTAAAAAACATAATATGAACTCTATTTAATATTTACTATGTGTTCATTTTAAATATAATGAGTTCTAATTTTTGGTCACATATTATAATGGGATGGTATATCAATGGATTCATAAAACACCAATGTTATCGAATATTGGCCTATAACCATTACTATAAATGAGTTTCATAATATTATGGGTTTGGTTAGATATTTTTAAATTTTAGTTAAAATTAAATTATTAATGTATAAACAACATACCTTGTTTAATCATAAGGGTCCCAATATCCTCTAGATGGTATAGTTTGACAATTATTTCATGTAACTTATGATAATGTCTATAAACAAACCAATGATTTAGTTACTAGCTATGTAGAAGGATTTTTAATCAATATAGATGTATCAAATAACTAACTGTAATGCTTTATTCAAATTAATTGCATGGTGGTATCATATATATCAATAATAATACTGGATCTTGAGAAAATTACCCTACTCATTATTATGAGTCGGATACAATGATATTCTAATTGAAGCTAGGATTGATTTATCTTAATTGAGAAATTGGTGATATGTATAATGATTATAAATTTTTAAAATATATAATAACTAAAATGAGTTTCATATGTTCTAATGAATATGGATGTAGTTCATCCATGATTATGAATACTCAATACATTTCCCACTATAATATATAACATGGGTGAATCTTCTTTTAGATTAAAGGATCATAATAGATTATCTTTTATGTGGATGAAAAGGGATAAAATATTACTATATTTTATAAGGATGAATCTTCAGATATTGAGGATATAGTTGAAATAATTTCTTTTGGATGTCGGTTTTCAATCATATATTCATTTGAGGATTTAATAGTTCTAGAAGGTAGATGTTGAAACAAGAAGACTACCATAAATGTTTCAGATTTTATCACTGATTGTGACGGAATGAATGTGTCAAATAACCATGTATGTGTTCCGTCACTACCATACAAACTGATACTGATGTTGGAAGAACATATATCATCATAGCCTTCTAATACTGGTTGTATAATGATTCATTGAGACAATTAATGTTATTCTATGAGTAATATAATGAAGAGAGATATTATAGACTATGTATATTAGTTAATAGTATTTTAACATGTTATTGTCGATATAATGGTGTCTAAGGGGTTGTTACCAACATTACATATAACAAAATCTATATAGAAAATTTTCACAATGATTGTTTTCATTGGACTCTAAAATGATCTGATGTAAATAATATATATTGAGTAGTATTTGATATCCATACAATGTTATCACTATTCAATACTTTCCAAGAGGATTTTTGGTGTTGAATTATTTTTAAAATTAATTACTATGGTATTTTATTTCTCTTTTCATCACATTTACATAATATAAATTAATGGAGTTGTAATATAGACTTGAGTAACACATTTTATTGTATCTGATCTTAAATCAGGGTTTAACTAAAAGTTATGGTGATGTTAATTGTAAGCCCGTGATTCATAGTTGATTTTCATGCCTTAACATCATCTATAAAAATTGGCAGTGTAATATGATATTAAAACTCAATAGGAAATTTTTGGAAAATTTTCAATTGATTTCAAAGCATGGATAATATGAAATCCCTCCTCTAGTAGATTTTTCCTACAATAATATATTTCACTTGATCTTTCATATGGATCATCATAAATCCCTCTATATAAATTAGTGTAGGCATCCAAAATGTTTGGATGAATTAATATAAAGGAATATATTGTGACCTGAGATAGCGGGGAAATAGAGGATAATGATAGAACTATTCAGTAGCACATAAAATTTTCTCAATATGGATAGAAAATATATATAGATAATAATTGATGAAATATAGTGTTTTCAGTTAATGAGAATGGGTTTATGAATATTTATATATGGAACAAATTTATTGAATTTAGGAAGAAAGAACAGTAATTTCCTACGTATATTTTTTCCATCAATATTGTTGGTCAAGTTGGGATTGCATTAATGTCCTTAGATATTACTCAGAACCTCTATAATGATTATGATGTGTTTTGAATATCACTCTTATGGTATTATATACCTAATCCAACACATGCAATAAACATAGATGTCACAACACTAGAGCATGATATTTCTTATTAGAACAAAACATGAACAAATCCCGGATTAAAGAAATAAAATTTTATCAAACAAGAAAAAGCATCTGGTGAATATTCTCTATGGTACTCCAATATTCAAAATATCTTATTGGGAAACATAATTTGTAATGAATCATAGATATTTGCATATCTCTATATAAAATTAATGTAATTTTTACGGTAAAATTCACATTATGAGGGTATAATGTAAAACTATCATATTTTATATTATATTACTTTTCAAATAAATTTAATACATTTTCGATGGCATGCAACAGACACGACCCTTTTTCTAAAGTAGTCATAATATCATATATCATTATACAATTACCCAAAAAATTGGAAGGTATGAAAAGGACTAACTATATTATGAAAATAAAATATTTCCCATAATTATAAAATGAATTCCTTGGTAACTAGTTAAATAAATAATAAATCCAATTTTTTTTGAATATAGAGGATTGGTTTTAATCAAAAACACTTTTTTGGGTGAGAAATATGTTTTTATCCTAATAAATTAAATTAATCCCTATTGGTGAATAATTTAATTGAAATTAATATATTATATATTATATAAGTATTTATAATATTCATCTAATGTTAATTCTATGAATTAAGATATAATAAATCCAATGTTATTCTAAAAAATATACTTTATCTGAAAACTGTTTTATATTGTTTTTCAAATTTCTATTAAAATGATTTTACACTATTTATAGAAATAATATATAGTGAAATTTTTTACATTCTGAGATTATGGAGGATCATATATGAAAAATAATCCTCTCTTATTTGGAGACAATATTAATATTTACAATAGTTAATTTATATATCTTTTTAATGGTAATGTTGGTAAAATAGTGTGACAACATTGGGGTTGGCTTTAAAAAATTATCAAACATTAATATTTATCATGGCGGTTGAGTGGTTTTATGAAATTACGATTCATGAATCTGATATAGGGTAAAATGGTACCATATTTCTATAAATATGACAGTTTTAATAACATATGAAATGAAAAATATAATATCTCACTCATTACCATTAATTTACAATATTTTTTTAAAAATGGGAAGAAAACTAAATTTTGAAATAATTTTAATGGCTAATTTTAGAACAATGAACATTTTCTTTTTAATGGTAACTTACTTATAATTTTTAGTATTTATAAAATTATATTAAATGCTTAAGCAAAAAAACATTATTTTTTCAGTGAATAGAAAAATAAAACAAATGATTATAAAAATATTAAAATAAATATTATATGAAACAATTATTGTGTTTTAAAAATTTTATTGGTACATATGAAATATGGGGTATGAGGGAAAATATTATATTATAATTCCATAATTTCATGGTATTAATAAAATATAATAAAAAAATATTTAAAAAATTAAATTTTGCAAACTAATGAAATAAATAAAATTTTATTAAATGATTGAAAGTTTATAATTTTTTTTACTATAACATGTGAATGTAATTTGGTAGAAAGAATAATCCATCTTCTATTTATATATCATTTCCCCATTTTGGGTAACATTCATAACCCATTATGGTTGAAATTCATGTCATAATTATTAAAGATAAATTAAAAAAAAGTGTTAAAATAAAAAAAGATATAAAAATTTGACAAACATATAGTAATTTTACTGGTTGAAGTTATATCACAAAAATCGGACCATATCTTCTAATATTTATACAATTGGAATATTTTTTATAGGGGACATATTGTTTATATTTTATTATATAAATAAATTCCTAAATTGCATGTCCCCTGTAATATAAATAGATACCCATCCATTTTTTCATTTCTATAAAATTGAGAATTATATCTAGAAAATATTCTACCAAAATATCATATCAACATATATAGTAATATTATAGAGGTAATGGTCTTCAAAAAAAATTATATAGTAAATAAGAGTAGTGGTAAATTTATTCTTTCAATGTAAATGTATTCTCTTTAACTAATCAATTTCAAGATAGTTATTCTTTTATCTTATTTAAATATATGTTATATATCTTAAATTAAAAAATTACCTATCATAAAACATTAAATATTTTTTATGATTATGTAACTAACATTTTCTTTCACATTTTCCAAAAAAAGGAAAGTGAAATTTTAAAATGTGTGTGTTTACGACTTACCATCTCGACATAGTGGTACAATTAATCTTCCATATCTAGAAATAATTGTTGTGTATTTTGATGGATTTAATATTTATATATAATATTATTAGCGTAATTATTATATAATTATATTATCATATCTACATTATTACATTCCAATCCATTGAAATATGATAACATTTCTCGTGTGTACGTGTGGACCACCACCTCCACAGAGTGATGTGGTTCATTTATTCTTTCTGGTTTACAAGGATTTTAATAAGGATAAAATTCATGAATGTATTGGATTTATATTATATAATAATTATTTTATAATGGTGAGTTATTATTTAACTTTATCTCATTCTGTTTATTAAAATGTGAATGCAATGTTCATGCTCATGTAAGACCCACTATCTCAATAAGTTATATAATTAACATATATTTATCTTTTTGAATGAATATAAATATAAATTCAATGAATATATTATAAAATAATTATAATTTTTACGATGGTGGAACCATGATTAATTTAAAAGGAAAAAATTCATTATCCATATCATACATGAACAATGAAGCAGTTATCACCCATATCAATGATTTTAATAAGGAATTGATAAATAAAATAATTGAATATTATAAGTAATTAATTTGTCTCTTAAAATATCTAAATACTATTGAATAAATTATTTATAATAAAACAAGATTAATTACATTTTAGATTTCAACATAGATGAAGGATGTCATTCTGGAGGTAGTGGTTCTATGTTTAAATACCATTGATTAACAAGTTTTTTTATGATTTTGATTCTATTAAAAAAATATCATCATCTACTTCTCAATAATAACATGTATTTTATTATCCAAATACTATTTCTTGAGTATTAATTTATTCAATTTATTTTGAACTGTTTATGAACTCATGATATTGAAGTATTATTTTTAATGAAAGCTGACTTTATTTCTCTATTTAGTCATTAAATCCATACACATAAAAATCTATGTTTTCTAAAAAATATTTCAATAATATTTTATTATCTTCTTGAATTATTGATTAAATTCAATTGTACTCATTATTTGATTAGAAAAAATGGTTTAAAATTTATCTTCATGTCAATTTTCAATTGAGGTATGTTTATATTTTTTTACCAAAAATGTGAAATGATTCACTATATTAAGATACAAATCAAGAATATAATCTCAATGTTCTATTATATATATATGTTTTGAATCATCCTGTAATATTTTATAAATTAAGTTGTAAAATATATATACATTTTTAGTATTTGTTGATTTGTTATTGTTTTAAATGAATGATTTAAAATGGAAACCGTATTTTCCTCAAAAAATAATCCAAATGATCTTTTAATTACATTTTAAATTTATTATTGCTTTATTTTATTTTTCCTAATCATTACTTAGGATATAATACAATGATAGAATCATTTTTATTTCATATTATAGTTTATAATTTTTTTTAAATGTATATTATTAATCCTATTCATTTTTTATGGGGTTTTTTATGATGAATTGTTGAAATATTTATCATAATTTTGTACCACAATATATTTCATTATGAAATGTTAATAAAAATCAATTAGTTTTTGTGGGGCATGATATGATTAACTATTTATGATGTTTTGTACCAAATCATTATGAATTATATTATGCAGTGGGTGGGATAATAATTATTTATCCGTCCAAATCATTGGATAATTGCAGATATATCATGAGATAAACATGACTGGAATAGGGTGTGAAATTTTTTTATTAAAATAATTTATCAACTATTATAGTGTTGGTGTGAACCTCGACTACTATGATGTTTTACATATTTAACCCACTCAACTATGATAGGCATTGAAATGATTCTTGGATAATAAGGAGATTATTTTTATTGCTTTAGTTCATCCCTTAAAACAATGTCTTATACATATAAATATCATTCATGAATTATATTATTTTATGGAGTTATTATTTATATGTTATTGACTGCAAATATTTATTCCATGACACAATATTATGATCTTTGATATACAGAGTATGGGTTTCAAATTTTATTATATTGTTCTTATACCCTTATTCACATGTTATGTTTATCTGATCATTGATATATTCCTTTTTACACATACATAGAATATGAGATCTCCGTTTCTTAAATATTATATCCCTAGGTAATGAATACTGGTATAATGATTAATATTCTTTTGAATGGTGATATTTATAAATAATAATGATGGAAATGATGTGGATCACTTATGAATCAGTTCTTTATGTATACATGATTCCAAAGATACCAGACTCATATGATTATATGTTTAATAATTATGTAATTTAATAAATATTAATATAATATGATATAATAACTACTTATGAAAACATTTTTTTTATATAATTACATCCATTTGCACAAAAATAAATAAGATCATTTTAATTAGCATTCCTCAAGTATCTAATTTATTCATTCATTCTAAATGTTTCTCAATAATAATTGAGATTATTAACAATTAATCATACAAAAATTATATTTTAAATTTTTTCTATGTATATAAATATATTATTTATTTTTATATTTCTATTAATTAAATAAATAATAAATATTTTTGTGTTTATATTACTTAAACATATTAAAAAATGAATCCTACAAACCAAATGAAAAAAATAAATATTAAAACATCTTCTAAAATAATAGGAAAATCATTCTCATTATAGATTCACTAGTGATTATTTAAATTGATTCCAATGTTAATTTCATTATATGGACTAATATTTATTAGGGTTAATTCCGCCATTACCCAATGAGATTAATTTTGATTACTCTATGATAGAACATAAAATAATATTCGATGATTTTAATCCCCTAACAAGATTAGATTGAAATTGTTATTTTGAAAAGAATATGTGATCGAGGCCAAAAAAACCTAGGTACACCTCGAATCTAAATGAATTCTCAAATGATCATAGAATCCAAAAACCACACCAAACGATGCTCACATTACATAATAATGTGAGGTTTTTTTCCAGTAGAGTTCCATATTCAAAAGGGTAATGTAAAATAAAAATATAAGGTAATGGTATAATGAATCAAATTCATTTGACCTCCATAAAACAAGGGATATAAACTTAGTTACATATTAATGTTCATAATGTGATGCAAAAAACAGTTACCATGAAAAAAACTCCCCCAGTTGATCTTGAAAGAGTTAAATAACCCACCGAGAAATAACACACAAGACCACCATGGAAATTGGGGAATGAAAGATAATGTTTTTTGATCAGGTATTAAATAAAATTAAATTAATTAAAAACACATTTAATATTCCTCAAATGTCACCGTATTTTTTCTATTTTTAACCATTCAAAATCTATTAATATTAGAAGATATTTCATTTATTCCAAAACCATTCCAACCTACACTATTTCATGGCCACTGTCATGGTGTTTCATAAGATCATGAACCCATCTCAACATCCAATATGACATGTTTCTCATAGCCAAACAATTTAAATTTATAAAAAAATTCCAAATGTCCAGACATTCCATTTCCCATGTCCCTGTTTCAATCAAGAAATCCTTAATTATATTAATCCATACACCACATAAATCATGTGTTTTCTACTTTTTTTTCATATAAATGGAATGTCCTACAACATAAAATCCATTAACAAATATTGACACATCATGGTGGTAACATGGTTTACAAAAACAATATTTATTTCCTAAAATAACATATATCACCTCCCCCCACCACACCATACAAGGTTGTGGTGACCCTTTAATATCCAAAACACCTCTTCAAATACCATCAACACCTTCAATATCCCTCGTAAAACCTTTCTTTAATGGAATAGTACAATGGAATGGTCTTGAAAATTTCTATTATAACATTATAAACATTATTTCATATCAATTTTTAATTTTATTTAATTTAATATCATTTATAAGTGAAAGAATTTTTCCAATGTTATCAATTTAATTTTTTTTTAAATATTATATTACAACATTAAATTTTTTTTTTCATGAATGAACAATAATTCTTAATAATATATTAAATTAGTAATTTTTGGTCAAAATTAAATATATTTTACATTTTTAATATGAATTTATTTACTATAGGTTTTAATATATAGATAATATTCTTATTAATTTCCACCTAATTTCTTGCAGTTGATTTTATTATTGTGTTTCAGGTGGAATAATCTATCAAAACAGTTGAATTTATTTAATGTATATATATATATATATATATTAGTTACCTTATTAATCCAGGTATATTCAATAAAAATACAAACACTATTTTTAGAATTAACATATAAATAGAGATATAAATTATTTATACGCCATTACTATAACACCGCGAGATTTAATGAGATATATTCTTTTTTTAAATATCTTTCATATCTTCCGTTGTACGCTACAACAAGATTATCTTGAGCTATATGCAACACTGTATTAGCGTGTACTATATGCAACCCTGAGTTGGCTTGCATTACACGCAATCGCAACCTTCCTCGATAGCGTGTGTTGTATGCAGTATCCGGCTCCACTAAACAACGATATATGGTTATAATATTAATATGAAGTAGTTTCTATTAATAGTATTAAATAAAATTTTAATTTCATAACATTATTATTTCATCTTACGCATTTTCTAGAACATGGTATGTGACCAAAATAAATTTTTCGGGTAAAATGATTATTTTTCATGAAATTTAGTTTTCTCGCCTTTTGATGGCGCACCCAATTTAAATCTAGTTTTTAAATGTTTATAGGTTAAATTTGAAAAAATAAAATTATTCTTTGGAATCATGATATTAAAATTTACTTTGGATAATTTTTTGATATTTTTCTGATAACTTTCATATTTTAATGAATAGTAAAAGCATGCTATATTTTAATTAAAAAACAACTTTTTTCATCTTAATAATTTATATGGTTACATTATAATATTTAATAGTTTTAAAGTATAAATAGAATAAAATTTTACCATTTAATATAATTTATTTCCTTATCATAGATTTTACATTGAATTCATAGTTAAAATCATTTCAATCTTTTGCAATGTTTTAACATTTAAAACTCATTTTCTGAACAACAGGATTAATTTTAAAATAATTTCTGAAACTTTTGTGTATAGAATATAGAAAAATAGATTCCATATTAGGAATCAGTGGGTCCAAATTATTTTAATAGGCTACTTTTTTATTTTTTTGCATTATGAATAGTAACTACTGTAAATTTTATTTACTATAGTAAAATGAAAATCGGGTAATTAAGGGTAAATATATTATTATACAATTACCCTAACACTTCTCTTAAAATAATTGGATGATTATATTTCTTCCTAAGTCATATTTGGGTCCAAAATGGAATACATTGGAACCCACTTGGAGGTGATTAACACCTTTAGTTTGTTTTATTTAAAAGAACGTGAAATATGTCTCACTCAACTTTAATAATTAATGTATTTTTAATATAAGTTTATACAGAATATAAATTCGTTTTAAAATACTCATTTTAAAGATAAAATGTTTTTCTTTATCATGGTAATTTATTTATAAATTTTAAGAGATATTTTATTACCTTAATAGCTTATACATTAATGATGCAGAAATTATTTTTTAGTAAAAAATAAGTAATATAGTTTTTATTGAAATAATAATAACCATTAAAAGGCCCACAAACCTGACCAAAACTTATTTTTAGAGTATATATACACCATAATCATCCAATTACCGAATATATGACCGTTTGGAGTCTTATAAAAGTGATTATGACACTTATATTATTTTATTTTAAATCATATCAAAGTTGTCAGCTTCATAATTTAATAAATATAACATTTTAAAAGTTGGGTGTTTTAAAAAATAAATCCGACTAAAAGTATTATTATGAATTATAAAAGATTTATATTTATTCTAGTATTTTATTCTTAATTTTTATACAGCATGTATGTATATTCAATAATTATAAAAAGTTGTTGTAGAAATTATTTTATTAAGAGAAGTATCAAATTAATGGTTTTACAAATAGTAAAATAATTATTATATGAAATATTTAATGTCCTCCACTAATTTTATAGATAAATATGACATGTTAGGAACCTATTAATTTTTTTATTTCGAATATATACTCTGTGTGGATTTTATTTGAATTCAAATAAATTATTAGTGTCAAAACTGACACTATTTTTATTTTATAAAAATAAAATATTATTAAATTGTTTAAAAATCACAAAAAATTTCAAAAATTAAAAATTGAAATTTATATAGTCTAAAATTTAATAAAGTATCCATTTATGGAAAATTAACAACACATAAGTGATTATATATAACCATTTAAAATTTATAATTATATTACCACAAATACAATTAAATAGATTAAATAAGGATAAATCAAAATGGTAAGATTTAAAATAAGATAAAAACTTTTCTAAATTTGAATGGTTGATGATATTACAACCATATCTCATCTAATATTCTAATTTAGTCATTTTTGGTGGTTTTAATGTGGGTTTTGAATTTATATTAAACTAATATTTTTGAGGATTCTGAAGGTGCCCCTCTCCTCCCTTATAAAAGGGCTCCTCCTCCCGCTCCACTTTACAAAATTTAGATCCTTCAAGCTCGTCCAAAACCTTCCCATTTCTCTTATAAACCTCATTATAAACATACTAGATGTCATGGTATTCTTCAAAGACAAATTTTAGTTCCCTAAGAGGTGGTTTTAAAGAGATGTGTCGAAGAAGAGGTAATATACGTTACAGATTCTTTCAAATTTATTTCTTCTTCTACCTCCTCATCATTATTTGTTTCATTATATTGTAATAAAATCAGTATCACTAATATACTGATATATTATTATAAATATAAAACAACCCCATTTCAACTTCTATCCATCCTAAGGAAAATGAAATCACCGCGCGTGCGAATGTACGGAATACCATCTCCACGCCGTGGTGTAATAAGTTTTTCCACCACTACCTTACTTGGATGGGTATAATGTTGTAAAAAATAACTACATATGATTATTATAACAACATACTGATTCTAAAATATCATATCATTTAGACCAATTCCATTCAATAAATATGGGAACGATATCATCGCTCGTGCGTATGTATGGATTATCGTCTCCACGATGTGATGAGATTCATTTTACATGTTAACAATTCAAGAATGATTATAAAGTATATATAATAAGTAATACTGAAATATATGACATAATAATTCTACTGGATTTTTATATATATATATATGTATGTCATCTATATAATTCTATTCAATTCAACAAGGAAACGAAAACAACGTTCATGCGTACGTATGGCCTATCGTCTCCTTGAACAATGTATTTCATTCAATTTATCGATCTATTATATATATTTATATTCAAGAAAATGTATTATATATAAATCATGTTTTATATTCTGGAAATAAGTAATCATGATCTATGTAATCATATGAATAATTACATGTCAAAACACGAATGACATATGAAACGATTTTACCCAAAACGCTCTTTAACATGAAATTTACAAATGAACAGGTAATATAAAGTCATAAGTGAACCATATATGATATCATAACAATGAATATTAATCTACAATAAGTCAATTACATTATTTAAATCATTATATAGGAGGTTCAGATACGTACAAAGCATATCATATCTATGGTAAGTGATAATGTTGCAATCTCAATTGTTTTCTATCCGAGATTGCTTACACGTAAGTATTTACTGGGGTTATATTTATCATCCATGTAAAAGTTGTATAAATTTTTTTCATTTATGTTTAAAGTCCTTTTTACCAATTTTTTTCTTTTACTACATTGTATGTAAGGAAATTTTTTTTGGTTACCATACGTGGTACTTTTTGACTTTTCCAGCAAAAGATAGAGATGAATGTTTTTTATCTTATACATCATTAACGGATTTTTACGGTTACATAACATCTTATTTTCATGAAGAATAATCTACCAGATATTATGAATATTTTCAACAAAATACTTTTCTTTTAAAATTTCATGGCATTTTGTGAAAAGAAAAATATTTTAAGAAGAAAGGATATTTTCTTCAAGAATTCATTTCAAGTGTTTTATCAAAACCATTTTCCATCTAAGATAAAATTATTTTATATGTGTATGTTTCAAGTATAATGTCTCTAAGATTTACATGGTTTAACTTTTCTTATGATTAAATATCCATTTGTTTTATATTGATTATGTGATGTTGGGATGAAGTTTATGAAATCCATTTTATTCTTTGTCTTATGATGAATGTTTTATGTTTATTTTGTGGCACAAGAATGAATGGTCTCATAATGAGATTGGTGGGACCTTTATCTCCCTAAAATTAATTGGGTAAAGATTTATATCTGATGAGATAGACATGGCTAGAACACAAAGTTAATCTGGTTCAGTGTTACAGGACTGAAACGAGGAGTGAACTCGATTCGAAAATGGACTTTTTCCACTAATATGGTCTTGGATTTAACGAACCATATATTAAACACATGGTTAATACTTCAAAATTGAATCATACTTATTACAACAAATAACAAAACCATGAAAGGACCGAATAGGTATATTGTCTTTAGAAACTGGGAAACATAAACAATTGGTTCATAAAGAATGTACACTGTCTCACATTTATTTCATCATATCTATATTCCCTTTTTGGAATATCTTACTTAATAACATTCTTCCTGACCTGGGGAAAGAAAATATACAAAAGGGTGAGCTCAAATGCTCAGTAAGGGTAAACAAAAGAAATATCAATCACCTCAAATTTATAAGAACATAACATTTTGGAAATCTTTCCCTGCAAAAGAGATCATAATTTCATAACATGGGATAAATAATGGCAGTGAAATGTAATCCCAATAATCATAACATAAAACATGAACCTTTGTGTCATACACACATAATCATATATAATCATTTCTTATTAGTCAATACTCGTAGTCAAGACTATCTTAGTGGACAAAGTCCATTTATGAACTGAGTTCACTCCTCATTTCGGTCCTCTTTCACTGAACCGGTTTAACCTGCCATTCCATCCATGTCTATCTAATGAGATATAAAATCTTTACCCAATGCATTGGATGGAGATCTAGGTCCCACCCGTCTTATAATTATACCATTCTTATGTGTTCCACAAAATCATAAACCATACATCATAGCATAACCCATGTATTAAAAATGGGAATCTTGAACATCATGACATCATAAAACAATTCATATAAGATGATGGAATTCATAAAAATATTTCCATCACAACATAAGCAAATAAATGTAATAATATGGATAGAAACAGAACCCTATATTATCTTATATGGAAAATAATTTTGATAAAACACTTGAACTTTATTCATGAGGAATATATCCTTTCTACTTCAAAAACATTTATCCTTTCTTAACATGTCATACAATTTATAACTAAAAGAAGTTGATTAAAAATAAACATGAAAACTTGTAAAGGAAGATTCTTGGAAATAATGTTTTAATAATCCATTCATGTCGTCTAAGTTAATAAAACATTCTTTTCGTACTTTTGTCGGAAAAGTCAAAAAGTAACTCGTACGAAAAATGACAAAAGATTCCTTTCATATATTTTACTAAAAACTAACCAAAGGGTAAAATTGGATTTAAACAACTGTAGGTGGATGTAAATAATATTACATATTGAGGAAACATGGATGTGGATGATAAAATACACCCAAGTAAATACCAAAGTATAAACAACCTCGGATAAAAATGAGATTGTGATATTTTCCATTACCATAGGTTCGATATGCTTTGTATGTGTCCAAACCTCCTGTATAATGAATTAAATAATGTATCTGACTTATTACAGAATCATATTAATTGTTATGATATCATATATGGTCATATTCTTGGCTTCTTATTAGTAATATTTCATTAATACTTGTTATTCAGGTGTTTATTACTTTTTGTTCTTGTGCGTGTTTTGTCGAATAAATTATTATTCCTCTTTATAGGATATAAATACATCATTTAAAGAAATGTATTAGTGTAATATATATCATATTAATTCATTCAATTCATTTATATAATCATTATTCAATAAAGATCATATAGAACGAGTCGCATCACATCGTGGAGACGGTAGACCGTACGTACGCACAAGCAATGATATCGTTCCCATGATCATGGAATTGTATTGAATTATATGTATACTATTTCAGAATCAATATCAATTTACAATAATAATAATATATAGTTATTATTTTCACCATTATACCCATCCAAGTAAGGTGGTGTTGGAAAACAGATTACACCACGGTGTGGAGACGGTATTCCGTACGTACGCACGCGCAATGATTTCGTTTTCCGTAGGATGGATAAGAGGTGAAATAGGGTTGTTTCATATTTATAATAACATATCAGTATATGAGGGATACATATGTTATTACCCTATAATGAAACAACTAATGAAGAGGGAGTAGAAGAAGAATGGAACTTGAAGAAAATGGTAGAAGGTATTACCTCTTTCTCGAAGTGCCTCCTTTAAACTTTCTCTTAAGGCACTAGAGTTGATCTTTTGATATTACCAGTACCTCTAGTAGGTTTATAAGGAAGTGGGGAAGTGAAATGGTCAGGTTTTGGCCAATCTTGAAGGATCAAATTGTTTTGAGGAAGAGAGGGAGGAGGTTCCCTTTTATAAGGGAGGAGAGGGGCACCTTTGCAAAGTGTGGAAATATTATTTTATTATAAACTTATCATCGGTTTCAAAAAGTCCAAAAATAATTAATGATGAATATAAGATGACTCATGGTCGAAGTAAGATCATCCAATCAGAATTGGACATGTTTTGGAAAATATTCTAATCATTATAATCTTATTTATTTAAATCATTTATTAATGAGGTAAATACTTCATCATTATTATGTCATAACAAATTATCTTTATTTGGAGTATAAAAATTATAAAAAAATATCATTATGTAGGAAATCGTTTTATCTTTCTAATTAATATTTATAGTAGAAAATATAATTTATATAACCACTTATAAAAATCAATTACTAAATTTTTTTGTTAATGTCAATGTTGTCTTTACAATAAATTAATTAATCCAAATTGTCATTGTCACTACCAATTGGCTCAATGGGGTCCCAAAATCGACCCAAGGATTCCCATGGTCGGCCAATCCTCATCCAATAAGGTTAGGACAAGTTTCATGTTAATTTTGAATTATTATAATATTCTTTTAACCTTGAATTACCATATATACCTTTAACAGTAGTAAATAAAAAAATTACCGTAGTTACTATTCAAAATATCAAAAAAATAAAAGTAACCTATTAACATAATTTGGACCCACTGATTCCAAATATGGGATCTATTTTTCTGAATTCAAAACACATAAGTTTCAGTAATTAATTTAAAATTAATCCCTTTGTTAAGGAAACAGGTTTTAAAAGTTAAAACATTTCCAAAGATTGAAATGATTTTACCTATGAATTCAATGTAAAATTAATGCTAATGAAATAAATTATATTAAATGGTAATAATATATTCTATTTATACTTTAAAAAAAATCAATATTATAATTTAACCATATAACGTATTGTGATGAAAAAAGTTGTTTTTAATTAAAATATAGCGTGTTTTTACTACTCATTAAAATATAAAATTTATCAGAATAATATGAAAATTTTATCCAAAGTAAATTTTTATATCCTGATTCAAAAGAAGAATTTTATTTTGTCAATTTGAACATCTAAACTTTTCAAAAACTATATTTAATGTGGGTGCGGCATCAAAAGGCGGTAAAACTGCATTTTTTGAAAAGTACTTATTTTATCCAAAAAACTGCTTTTGTTTTCATACCTCATTCTAGAAAATGTATAAGATGAATTCAAATGTTATAAAATTCAAAATTTATTTAATACTATTCATAAAGGCTAATATTATAATATATCGTTGTTTAGTGAAACTCGGTATTACGTACGACGCAAGCTATCGAGGAAGGTCGCGGTTGCGTGTAAAGCAAGCCAAGCTAGTGTTGTTTGTAGTGAAAGATTCATTTGATGATTTATATAAAAACAAAATATTTCTCATAAAAGTCTCGGGTGTTACATTATACCCCCCTTAAAATGAATTTCACCCTCTAAATTTTTCACTTCGTAAAAAACAGATGAGGATACCTCTCCCTTATCGTATCCTCAAGTTCCCATGTAGCTTCTTCTAATTGATGGTTCCTCCATAAAACTTTCACCAAGAGAGTGGTCTTGTTCCCTAGGAATTTTTCTCTATGATCTAGAATCTCTATCGGCTGTTCTTGATAAGAAAGATCTTGTTCCAGCGGGAAAACTTCTGAGCTCAGTACATGTGAAAGATCAGGTATGTACTTTCTCAGGAGAGATACATGGAACCGAGTGTGAACTTTAGATAGATTCTGTGGAAGTTCCAATTTGTTAGCTACCTTCCCAACACGTTCGAGAATTTTAAAAGGACCGATATATCTAGGGCTCAACTTTCCCTTCTTTACAAATCACATTACTCTTTTCCAAGGAGATATTTGTAAGAACACTTTATCACCCACTTCAAACTCTAGGTCTTTTCTTCGGTTATCGGAATAACTTATTTGTTGGCTATGAGATGGTCTTATGTGTTGTTGAATAGATCTGACCTTTTATGCCATCTCATCAACAAGATCAGTTCCTAATAGCTTTCTTTCCCCAACTTCATCCTAACAAGTAGGAGTCCTGTATTTTTTTCCACAGATACATTCATAAGGATCCATCTAAATACTGTAGTGAAAGCTATTATTATAATAAAATTCCACCAAAGGTAGGTGTTGATCCCAACCACCTTTGAAATCCATGGAGCAAGCTCTCAACATATATTCTAGAGTTTGAATTTTCCATTCAGACTGACCGTCTGTCTGAGGATGATAAGCAGGGCTGAAACTCAACACTGTATCCAGATTATGCTAATGAATTCGCTAGAACATTGAGGTAAACCTCGGATCCCGATCATATCTAATGGAAAGTGGTACTCCATGAAATATTAGCACTTCCTTTACATATATCCTGGCAAGCTGATCAAGAGAAAAATCTTCTCTAAAAGCAATGAAGTGTGCCGACTTCGTAAGACGCTCAACTATAATCCAGATAACATTATTGCCTTTGGATGTTTTAGGAAGTCCGGTTACAAAGTCCATAGTGATATTTTCCCATTTCCATTCGGGTATGGGTTATGGTTGTAACATTCCCTTAGACTTCTGTCTCGCAGCTTTAACTTGCTGACAAACCAAGCATCGAGAGACATATTCAGCAACATCTTGTTTCATGCCATCCCACCTGAAGTACTCTTTCAGGTCCCTATACATCTTCGTGCTTCCAGGATGAATATAGAATGAAGAACTATGAGCCTCATCCACCATCTACTTCTTTAATTCTGGGATGGGAGGAACACAAACCCGATTCCTTATCATTATTATCCCATCACAATCAAGGATGAATTCAGGAACATTTCTAAATTTTTTTGTAACTCGACATCTTCTTTCTGTGCCTCCTTAATGTTCACATGTATAGATGGTTGAACATTCATTTGAGAAAGATATGATTTTTCCCCTTTAATTACAATTCCAAGATCCATCCTTTGTAAATCCATAAATATAAGATCTTTTGTGATCCTCATCATGGATAAGCTAGCATGGTCTTTTCGACTTAATGCATCTGCCACCTTGTTTGCTTTCCCAGGGTGTTAATGAATTGAGCAGTCGTAATCCTTAATCATCTCCAACCATCTTCTTTGGCACATATTCAGCTACTTTTGTGTGAAAATATACATTAAACTTTTATGATCAGTATAAATGTCACACCTTTATCCATACAGATAATGCATCCAAATCTTTAATGCAAATATTACCGCAACTAACTCCAATTCATGAGTTGGGTAATTTTTCTCATGTATTTTCAACAGTCGTGAGGCATAAGCTATCACCATATCATTTTTCATAAGAACACACCCCAATCCCTTCATGGATGCCTCACTATAGATCACAAAACATTCTCCACTACAAGGTAGTGTGAGCACAGGTGCACTGGATAACCTTCTTTTCAACTCCTTGAAATTATTTTCACATTTCTATCTCCAAACTAACTTAACTCCTTTCCAAGTCAACTAGGTGAGTGGATTAGATAACCTTGAAAAATATTTCACAAAACATCTGTAATATCCAGTCAAACCAAGAAAACTTAGGATCTCAGATACTATTGTTGGTCTTGACCATCATTCAATAACCTCTGTGTTTGTTGGATCCATAAATATCCCCTCTTTTGAGGTTATGTGACCCAAAAATGCAACTTTTTGAATCCAAAATTCACACTTGGTAAATTTGGCATAATGCTTCTCCTTTCTTACGATCTTTAATAAAATTCTCAAGTGATATTCATGTTCTTCCTTTCTCTTTGAATAGGCAAGAATATCATCTATAAAGACTACCACAAACTGATCAAGATAGTCTCTAAAGACACTATTCATCAGATCCATGAAGATAGCAGGGTAATTAGTAAGACCAAATGGAATCAATATAAATTAATAGTGTCCATAACTTGTACGGAAATCCTTATTTGGTATATCCTCCCTTTTGACCCTTAATTGATGACACCCTGAATGAAGATCAATATTGGAAAAGTATTCAGCTCCGCACAGTTGGTCAAATAGGTCATCAATGTGTGGGAGAGGATATTTGTTCTTGATAGTGATCTTGTTAAGTTCTCGATAATCAATGTAGAGTCTCATTGATCCATCTTTATTCTTATCAAACAGAATAGGTGCTCCCCAAGATGACACACTCGGGCGTATGAATCCTTTATCAATATTCTCTTGGAGTTTCTTTTTAAATTCCTTCAACTCAATTGGGGCTATTATATAAGGTGTATTTGAAATAGGCAAAGCACCCGGTATGAGTTTTATTGAAAACTCAACGTCACGATTTGGTGGAAGACATGGTAATTCCTCCGGAAAGACATCGTCAAACTACTGTGCAATGGGAATATTCTTAATCGTGAGTTTCTCTCCAACCATTTGAGATAAATAACCTTCATTTAGTGGAATAAAGACCTATAAGATAGAATAAATTTCCACTGGAATGTTATGTTCATACTTGCATCGATAGACGATCATAGATTGATCTGGAATATGAAATGTGACTTCCCTTCTTTGGAAATTCATATGAGCTCCATATAAAGAAAGCCAATCCATGCCAAGAATCACATAAAATTCCACTATTGGAAGGATCAAAGGATTTTCATGAATCACTTTCCCACAAATATCAATCGGAGAAGAATTGTAAACTTTTGATGCGACTGTTGTGCAATTAAGAGTTGTCACAACCAACTCAATATCTAATTCTTGAGGTAATACGATGATACACTTAAAAAATTCATCAGAAATAAAAGATGGGTGGATCCAGAATCAAATAAAAGATTTGATACTTTAGAGTGGATGGTAAGTGTACCTCTCACCACTTCATTGTCGTACTCCACATCGCTGATAGTAATTACATGTGACTTTCCTTTGTCTTTGGCCTTAATAGTTTGTTGAAATCGATCATCATCATCAACCCTTGGATTTGGGCATTGATTGGCATAATGCCCCATCTCCATGCTCATGAAACATTGAAGTGTAGTAGGTTTATTATTTGTATATCTTCCTTTTTTTGCATCATTAGACATCTTCATCCCATTATTTCGACATTCAATTTCCCGATGACCTTATTTTCCACAATTATAACATTTGATATCCCCATAAGACAATTTATTCCATGTTTCTTTCCACAACTTGAGCATAAGGGAAAACTCGTCTTCTTTTCAATGTGGTCTTTATATTTACCTTTGAATTCCATTTTCCTCTTCTTATCAAACCCATGTGACTGATGGGTTACACCAATCTCCATCTCAACCGTGAGAGCACACCGAACAATTTCCTCGTAGCTATTGAAGTCCCTTATGGATAACGCCCTTTGAAGACTTGGTTTTAAGCTACTAAAGAATCGAACGATCTTAATCTCAGGTTAGATAAAAATTCCAGAAGCATACCTTGCAAGTCTTGTAAAATTTTCTTCGTAGGTACCAATGGATTCATCATTCTTTTGCTTTAGTTCAAGAAAACCCTTCTCCATCTTTGTTCGAAGAATACGAGGGAAATACTTACTGAAAAATATGTTCTTGAACTCATCCCATTCCATGGACTCAATTTCATCCATTTGCCTTGTATTCTTAATAAGATTCCACCATTTATCGGCATAACCTTCCAAACGATACACCGCTAAGATGACATTATCATGTTCCGAACATTGAAGAACTGAAAATATATTTTCAGTGGTACTGATCCATTGTTCAGCCACTAATGGATCTGAAGACAGGTGGACGCTGCCTCATGAAGGATTCGACAGAATGTTGCTCCTCCTTTGCTCATTTGAAAGTACATCACAGTTCATAGCTTGACAAAGTTGTGTGAGCATGGATACAAGATTTTTCATTCCAGCTCCCATAACGTTTGGTTGCTTAGGGGGACAATCATTGCATTACCCATCACATTCCGCATTAACACGATTCCTTCAGGTTCCAGCCATCGACTAAAACCAAGAAGAATAGTGTGAGCAAGACTAATTATAATATGAAAACCACATCATCACGAATAAAATTTCACACTTAAGGTCTTATCATAGGTTGTTCTTGGCCATTTATAAAACACTAAGATTGTGTTCTATGATTAGACATATCCTTAGGTTTCTTACTAAGGATTTCACATCCTAGTTTCCAAAGGTTGAATACACCTTTCCTCGGATACCAACTATAACGACCCATACATTACACACATGGTTAATAATTCAAAATTGAAGCATACTTATTACAACATATAACAAATCCATGAACGGACCGTATAGGTATAGTGTCTTTAGAAACTGGGAAACAAAAACAACTGGTTCATAAAGCATCTACACTATATCCCATTTATTTCATCATATCTATAGTCCCTTTTTGGCATATCTTACTTAATAACCTTCTTCCTAACCTGGGGAAAGAAAACATACAAAAGGGTGAGATCAAATTCTCAGTAAAGGTAAACAAAAGAAATATCAATCATATAAAATTTATAAGAACATAACATTTTGGAAATCTTACCCTGTAAAAGTGATCATAATTTCATAACATTGGATAAATAATGGTAGTGAAATGTAATCCCAATAATCATAACATAAAACATGAAACTTTGTGGCATACACACATAATCATAGAGAATCATTTCTTATTAGTCATGACTCATAGCCAAGTATATCTTAGTGGACAAAGTCCATTTATGAACCGAGTTCACTCCTCGTTTCAGTCCTGTTTCCCTGAATAGGTTTAACCAGCCGTTCCAGCCATGTCTATCTCATGAGATATAAAATATTTACCCAATGCATTGGAAGGAGATATAGGTCCCACCCATATTATAATGATACCATTCTTATGTGTTCCACAAAATCATAAACCATACATCATATCATAACCAATGTAATAAAAATGGGAATCTTAAACATCATGACATCATAAAAAAATTCATATAATATAAAGGAATTCATAAAAATATTTCCATCACCACATCATAAAATCAATGTAATAATATGTATAGAAACAAAACCCTATATTATCTTAGATGGAAAATAATTTTGATAAAACACTTGAACTCCATTCTTGAAGATAATATTCTTTCTACATCAAAAACATTTTTCCTTTCTTAAGATGTCATAAAATTTAAAACTAAAAGAAATTGATTAAAAATAAACTTGAAAACTTGTAAAGGAAGATTCTTGGATATAATTTTTTAAAAATCTATTCATGCCGTATAAGTTAAAAAACATTCTTCTCGTACTTTTGTCTTAAAAGTAAAAAAGTACCTCGTACGAAAAACGACAAAAGATTCATTTCATATCATTTACTAAAAACTCACCGAAGGGTAAAATTGGATTTAAAAAAGATTAATTGGATGTAAATAATATTACATATTGAGGAAACATTGATATGGATTATGAAATACACCCTAGTAAATACCAAATTATAAACAATCTTGGATAAAAATGAGATTGTGATATTTTCCCTTACCATAGGTCTGATATGCTTTGTACGTGTCCGAACCTCCCGTATAATGATTTAACTAATATCATTGACTTATTAAAGAATCATATTCATTGTTATGATATCATATATGGTCATATTCTTAGCTTCTTATTAGTAATATTTCATTACTACTTGTTATTCGGGTGTTTATTACTTTTTGTTCTTATGCATGTTTTGTCGAATAAATTCTTATTCCTATTTATAGGATATATATAAATAATTTACAGAATGGTATTAGTGTAATATATATAGTATTAACTCATTAAATTCATTTATATAATCATTATTCAGTGAAGATCATATAGAACGAGTCACATCACATCGTGGAGATGGTAGGCCGTACATACGCACGAGCGATGATATCGTTCGCATGATCGTGGAATTGTATTGAAGTGTATGTATACTATTTCAGAATAAATATCACATTACAATAATAATATATAGTTATTCTTTACACCATTATACCCATCCATGTAAGGTGGTGGTGTAAAACAGATTACACCACAGCGTGGAGACGGTATTCCGTACGTACGCACGCGCGGTGATTTCGTTTTTTGTAGGATGGATAAGAGGTGAAATATGATTGTTTCATATTTATAATAACATATCAGTATATGAGGGATGCTGATTTTATTACCTCATAATGAAAAAACAAAATAAGAGTGAGTAGAAGAAGAATGGAACTTGAAGAAAATGGTAGAAGGTATTACCTCTTTCTCGAAGTGCCTCTTTTAAATTTTCTCTTAAGGCACTAGAGTTGGACATTTGATAAGACCAGTACCTCTAGTAGGTTTTTAAGGAAG
The DNA here is from genome assembly GCA_963277665.1 of Viscum album. Taxonomy (NCBI): domain Eukaryota; kingdom Viridiplantae; phylum Streptophyta; class Magnoliopsida; order Santalales; family Viscaceae; genus Viscum; species Viscum album. Next base: position 140,658,594 of record OY728133.1, on the reverse strand, counting down.
TGGGGAAGTGAAATGGGTAGGGGTTGGCATATCTTGAAGGCTCAAATTGGTGTGAGGGAGAGAGGGAGGAGGTTCCCTTTTATAAGGGAGGAGAGGGGCACCTTTGGAAAGTGTGGAAATTAATTTTATTATAAACTTATCGTCAGTTTAAAAAGGTCCAAAAATAATTAAAGATGAAGATAAGATGACTCATGGTCGAAATAAAATCATCCAATCAGAATTAGACATGTTTTTTAAAATATTCTAATTATTATAATCTTATTTATTTAAATCATTTATTAATGAGGTAAATACTTCTTCATTATTGTGTCATAACTAATTTAATTTATTTGGTGTCTAAAAATTATATAAAATCTATAATTATGTAGGAAAGATTTTTATATTTCTAATTAATATTTATACTCGAAAATATAATTTATATAACCCCTTATAAAAATTAATTACTAAAATATTTTTGTTAATGTCAATTTTGTCTTTACATTAAATTAATTAATCCAAATTTTTATTGTTACTACCAAGTGGCTCAATGGGGTCCCAAAATCGACACAATTATCCCCATGGTTGGAAAATACTCATCCAATAATGTTAGGACAAGTGTAATGGTAATTTGAATTATTATAATATTCTTTTAACCTTGAATTACCCTATTTACCTTTAACCGTAGTAAATAAAAAAATTACACTAGTTACTATTCCAAATATCAAAAAAATAAAAGTAAACTATTAACATAATTTGGACCCACTGATTCCAAATATGGGATACTTTTTTCAAAATTCAAAACACAGAAGTTTCAGTAATTAATTTAAAATTAATCCCATTGTTAGGAAAACGAGTTTTAAAAGTAAAAACATTGCCAAAGATTGAAATTTTTTTACCTATGAATTCAATGTAAAATTAATGCTAATGACATAAATTATATTAAATGGTAAAAATATATTCTATTTATACTTTAGAAAAAAATCATTATTACAATTTAACCATATAATGTATTTCGATGAAAAAAAAGTTGTTTTTATTTAAAATATAGCGTGTTTTTACTATTCATCAAAATATGAATGTTATCAAAATATTATGAAAAAATTATCCAAAGTAAATTCTTATATCCTGATTCTAATGAAAAATATTATTTTGTCAAATTGAACTTATAAACTTGTAAAAACCTAGATTTAATGTGGGTACGCCCTCAAAAGGCGGTAAAACTGCATTTTTTTACAAATACTTCTTTTATCCAAAAAACTGATTTGATTTTCATACCTCATTCTAGAAAATGTATAAGATGAATTAAAATGTTATAAAATTCAAAATTCAGTTAATACTATTCACAACGGCTAATATTATAATATATTGTTGTTTAGTGAAACTCGGTATTCAGTACGACACAAGCTATCGAGGAAGGCCGCAGTTGCGTGTAAAACAAGCCAAGCTAGTGTTATGTGTAGTGAAATATTCCTTTGATGATTTATATAAAAAGAAAATATTTCTCGTAACAGTCTCAGGTGTTACATTGGATGCAATGCCTTGGATACTATGGAAATTATATCATGTGCTTAATGTTTTTCCAATATTACAATTTGATTTCCCAGATATTTTATCATGATTGATGTTCAATTATGATCTATGCCTTAGGTAATTCCATGATTTATGTAATTGATCAAGATTTAGATGTTTAAACATTATGTTCTTGTTTTTATGTTGAAATGTATATTGTTTGTTTTATTTTCTCCATTCATACACTTACTGAGCATTTGATCTCGCCCTTTATATGTTTTCTTTTCCCTAGGATATAAAGAAAGGTTTTAGGCAAGGAAACAAAAGGGAAAGATCTTTATGGGAGATATTTAAGATCTTTCACCACGATTAGAATATTATATTCCATGTTTCCAAAAACAATAAACTATTACGGTCCTTTTGGGTATGTTTTAGTTATGTTTTAAGTATTCCGAAAAAGTAAAGTAATATCCATGTATGTCAAGATTTGGGTCTCTACAGTTGGTATCAGAGAAAAAGGAGGTAGGAATGAATCAGATACTTGGGAACTCTCCCATGTGAGCATTGGATGAAGCATGGCTCTCCGCCCAAGGGCTTCATGAAGAAATGGCTGCCACTGGGGATGGTGGAGTGTCCCGCCCAGGGGGTGTAGCCACCCATGGAGTGCCCTGATAGGTATCAATGATATTCCACTGGAAGTAATTCCATACTGCTATAGTTCGTATCAGAGGAATGTTTTAGTCAACCATTGGAAACTATGATGAGACAACTTTAGTGAGATCCCTTGAGATATTTCTAAGCTATGTCTAGGGATGTCCCTGAGGTTAAGTATATGTATATGTTATAGTCTTAGAATTATGGTAATGATATTAGAATTAAACCTAGGATGTTAGATATGAAAGGTACTCCCACTTTATTATGTTGTTTTGACTATCATGATGTTTGCCTCATGCTATTCTTTTTGGGTTTTAGAAGATGGTTGGTACCCGAAGGAAGTGTGTTGATCAATGCAATGGACGATGTAATGATTGTCCTCCTGAAAAAAACAATGTTATGAGAGATGGAGTGAACAATCGTTTTTCTATACTTACACATGCTATGAATCATTCTGGACATCCAAATGAGCAGATAAAGTAGAAAAATTCTGTTGAATCCTTCATGAGGCAGTGTCAACCTTCATTCAGCGGGTCTTATGATCCATTAGTGGCTGAACAATGGATCAGTTCCACTGAAAAGATATTTTTAGTTCTACAATGATCTTAGGTTGACAAATTCATCTTAGCAGTATATCTTTTAGAAGATGATGTTGATCAGTGGTGAAATCTTATCAAGAATAAGAGGCACAGAGATGAAATTGATTCCATGGAATGGGACGAGTTCAAGAACTTCTTTTTCAATAAGTACTTCCCTCATATTCTTCGAACAAAGATGGAGAAGGAGTTTATTGAACTTCAGAAAATGGATGATGAATCTGTTGGTATATACGAAGAAAATTTTACAAGGCTTGTTGGTTATTGTTTTGGATTTATCATTCAACCAGAAAGTAAAGTTGATCAATTCATTAGTGGATTAAAAACAAGTCTTCTAAGGGAATTAGCTATAAGAGACTTCAATATCTATGAAGAAATTGTGCATTTTTCTATCAAGGTACAACTGGAAATTGGTGTTACATATCCATCTCATTGTTTTGACAAGAAACGAAAGATGGAATTCAAGGAAAAATATCAGAACAATGGTCAAACAAAGATGAATGTTACTTTATGCTCAAAGTGTGGAAAGAATCATGGTGGAGATTGTCTAAAAGGTACTATAATATGTTTCAAGTGTTGAAATGAAGGTCATTGATCAGTGGAGTGTCGAAGTATTGGAAAAACATTTGCTAATGATAAGACTGCAGAGAACGCACCACAAACAATTCAATGCTTCAAGTGCAAGGAAATGGGGCATTATACTAATAAATGCCCTAATTCAACGGTTAATGATGATCAATGTGAGAAACCACATAAGGCAAATGATAAAGGGAAGTCACATGCGATCACTATTATAAATGTTGATAATGACAATGATGTAGTGGAATGATTTTTTGTTTTTGTAAGAAGATTCCAAAATAATGTGGTGGAATCTAAATTATAGTACTGTGGAATATTAGAATATCTATGTATTGGTTTATTATGGTTTTCAATAATTATATTGTACCAGTAACCATGAAAAAAGATTCAAATAATTTGGAAAGTAGATGATATGCGCATAAGATAGAGATATGGGGAAAATAAATTGTTTGATAGTCTTCATGAGCTCATGATTGATATATGGACTAAGTTATATCATGGTTTGAGCATATAGAAGTGTTGGGATTTTGGTATGTGGAAAGATTTAACATTTGACAGCACTCATGTTTTCACTAAGATTCTATGCAAATTCATGTTTCAAAAGAATATAGGATTAAGGTATTCACATGTTTGGAATGTGACCAACAAGATATATCTTATGATATATGGCGGATAAATTATGGCATTCACATGCTCGGAAGATGACATTTCTAGAAATTGTTTCCTTTATACTATGAGCTTGGACATAAGTATTTTGGATAAGCCTAAAGATTGGAATGGATTATGATGGGAATAAATTAGTATTGTTTAAGGCTAGAACTTTTTTTCAATATTATTGATGGGTTGATATAATAATGTAGTTTTAGAATAAGGCAACCTGCAGGATGGGCGACAACCCGTCACGTCGGACTAGGTTGTGAAAATTGAACCCACAACTGATGTGTGACATGCCTTCATTACGTACCACCTTCCTACAAGAAGTCCATAGTTAGTAGAAACTATTTTGATTTTAGTAAGCGGTATGATAGATGAAGTATATGTCCATTGTTGGAACGATATATGATAGATGTACTTATGTATATAACTGTTGCTAACCTTTTGTTTGAGACAGTTGGAATGACCCATCATTCTATCACATGATCTGCTAACACTTCACAAATGACAAATTCAACTTCATTTCTTTAAGATATGAATTGGAAATTGTTCAAGGCACGAACTACGGTGATATTATATCGAAATAAAGTAATTATTTCTTCTAATTCAAATTCCTCAAATTTAGGGAAATGATCTTGAAAACCAATAATGTTGTCCTAGTACCCTTATATCTGATGAATCAGATGCTACCTTAGATCATCACAAATTTATGTCTTTGTGATTATTGGCTTTTTCATAGCCATGTTCTCTACCACTCTCCATCAAAACGTTATGGTTATATTTCTCTTCCATATCCATATTTTCACCTTTGTTCTTTTACGTGGAGACCCAGTGATGAGTTAATTTTGGTAACTGTTATGTTTCGTACATCACATTATAAAATTAAGTTTTAGTATTCCTTTTACGATGTGGGTTTTTACAAATGAAACATTCAAGTGGTAAACAATTGATTATGATGATGAATTTCTAGGGTGAAATTCATTTTAAGGGGGGTAGAATGTAACAGCCCGCGATTTTATGAGATATATTCTTTTTTTAAATTTCATTCATATATTCTTTTTTACGCTACACCATGATTATATTTCACTATACGCAACATCGTATTAGCTTTTAGTATACGCAACCCTGACTTGTCTTGCCTTACACGCAATCACGACCTTCCTCGATATCGTGTGTTGTACGAAATACCGGGTTTCACTAAACAACGATATATGGTTAAAATATTATTTTGAACTAGCCGTTATGAATAGTATTAACTACATATTTAATGTTATAACATTATTATTCCATCTTACACATTTTCTAGAACATGTTATGTGTAAAAAATAAATTTTTCAGGTAAAATGAGTTTTTAAAAAAAATGCAGTTTTACCGCCATTTGATGGCACACCCAATTTAAATCTAGTTTTTGAACAGTTTGTTAATTAAATTTGAGAAAATAAAATTATTCTTTTTAATCAGTATATAAAAATTTACTTTGGATAAATTTTTGATATTTTTCTGATAACTGTAATATTTTAATGAATAGTAAAAACACGCGATATTTTAATTAAAAACAACTTTTTTCATCGTAATAATTTATGTGGTTAAATTATAATTTTGAATGGTTTTAAAGTATAAATAGAATATATTTTTACCTTTTAATATAATTTATTTCATTATCATTTATTTTTCATAAAATTCATAGATAAAATTATTTCAATCTTTTGCACTGTTTTACGTTTTAAAACTCATTTTCTTAAAAATGGGATAAATTTTAAATTAATTTCTGAAACTTTTGTGTAATTAATTTAGAAAATGGATTCCTTATTTGGAATCAGTGGTTCCAAATTATGTTAATAGGCAACTTTTTATTTTTGGGGATTATGAATAGTAACTACGGTAAATTTTATTTACTATAGTAAAAGGTAAATCGGGTAATTAAGGGTAAATATAATATTATAAAATTACCCAATAACTTGTCTTAATATAATTGGATGCTTATATTTCATCCTATGGAATATTTGGGTCGAAATGGAATCCATTGGAACCAACTTGGAGGTGATTAAGACCTTTAGCTTATTTTATTTAAAAGAAAGTGAAATATGTATCACTCAACTTAATAATTAAAGTATTTTTAATATAAGTTTATACAGAATATAAATTCAGTAATAAATATTCATTTGAAAGAATAAATATTTTTATTTATCATGGTAATTTATTTATAATTTTTAAGAGATATTTAATTACCTTAATAGCTTATACATTAATGATCCAGAAATTATTTATTTAGTGAAAAATTAGTAATATAGTTTTTATTGAAATAATAATATCCATTAAAATGCTCACAAATCGGACCAAAACATATTGGTAGAGTATATATACACGATAAGCATCCAATGAAAGAATATATGACTGTTTGGTGTCTTATAATGTGATTATTCCACTTATATTATTTTATTTTAAATGATGTCAATGTTGTCACCTTCATAATTTAATAAATATAACATTTTAAAAGTTGGGAGTTTTAGAATATAAATCCATCTAAAAGTATTCTTATAAAATCTAAAATATTTAACTTCATCCTAGGATTTTATTTTATATTTTTATGCAACAAAAACGTATATTTAATAATTATACAAAAAATGTTGTAGAAATTATTTTATTAAGAGAAGTATCAAATAAATGGTTTTAAAAATAGTAAAATAAATATTATATGAACTATTTAATGTGCTCATCTAATTATATAGAAGAATATAACATGTTAGGAACCTATTAAATTTTTTATTTAGAATATATCTTCAGTGTGGATTTTATTTAAATTCAAATAAATTAATAGTGTCAAAATTGACACTATTGTTATTTTATAAAAATTACATATTATTAAATTGTTTAAAAAAAATATTTAAAAATAATAAATTGAAATACATTTAGTTTAAAATGTCATAAAGTATCCATTTATGGAAAATTAACAACATATAAGTGACTATTTATAACCATTTAAAATATAGAATTTTATTACCACAAATCAAATTAAATAGATTAAATAAGGATAAATCAAAATGATAAGGTTTAAAAAAAATCAAAACATGTAAAAATTTGATTACTTGATGAGATTACAACCCTAGATAATCTAATATTCGAATTGAGTAATTTTTGGAGGTTTTTATGTGGGGTATGAATTTATATTAAACTAATATTTTTGAAGATTCCAAAGGTGCCCCTCTCCTCCCTTATAAAAGGGAACCTCATCCCTCTACTCATTACAAAATTTAGGGCCTTAAAGCTCCGACGAACCCTTCCCTTTTCCCTTCTCAAGATCCTCAGAAACATACTAGTGTTCATGGTCATCATCGGAGACCAATTTTCAAGCCCTAAGTGGAGGTTTCAAAGAGACGTGTCGAAGAAGAGGTCATATCTGTTACAGATTCTTTAAAATTTATTTCTTCTTAAACCTCCTCTTATTTAGTTGTTTCATTATATAGTAATAACATCAATATCACTAATATTATTATGTATTATTATAAATATTAAACAAAACCATTTCACCTTCTATCCATCCTAAGGAAAACGAAATCACCGCGCGTGCGTACGTACGGAAAACCGTCTCCACGACGTGGTGTAATATGTATTTCCACCACCACCTTACGTGGATGGGTATAATGGTGTAAAGAATAACTACATATTATAATTATAATGTCATACTAAATCTAAGATATTATATCATTCACTCCAATTCCATTCAACAAATATGGGAACGATATCATTTCTCGTGCATACGTACAGATTACCGTCTCCATGACGCGATGAGATTAATTTTCCATGTTAACAATTCAAGAGTGATTATAAAGTATATATAATAAGTAATCATGAACAATATGACATAATAATGTTACTGGATTTATGTATATATATATATGTATCTCATCTACTTAATTCCATTCAAATTCAATAAGGAAACAGAAACATCGTTCAAGCGTACGTATAGCCTACCGTCTCCATGAATGGTGTATTTCTTTCAATTTATCGATCTATTATATATATTTATATTCTGAAATTATATTATATATAAATAATGTTTTATATTCTGGAATTAGGTAATCATGATCTAAGTAATCATATGTATAATTACAAGTCAAAACACGGACGACAAATGAAATGATTTTACCCAAAACGCTCTTTAACATGAAATTTACAAAAAACGGGTATTATAAAGTCATAATTGAACCATATATGATATCATAACAATAAATATGATTCTTTAATAAGTCAATGAAATTATTTAAATCATTATACAGGAGGTTCGGATAAGTATGAAGCATATTAGACCTAAGGTAAGGGATAATGTTGCAATCTCAATTTTTTTCTATCCTAGATTGCTTATACGTAAGTATTTACCGGGATTATATTTATCATCCTTGTAAAAGTTTTATAAAAATGGTTTCATTTATTTTTAATGTACTTTTTACCCATTTTTTACTTTTACTACATGGTATGTAAGGATTCTTTTTTTACCAAATGAGGTACTTTTTGACTTTTCCAGTAAAAGTAAGAGAGAATGTTTTTTTATCATATACGTTATGAACAGATTTTTATAGTTTCATAACACCTTATTTTCATGATTCTTACTCTATAAGATTTTATGACTATTTTGAACAAAATCCTTTTCTTTTAAATTTTTTTGGCATTTTGTGAGAAGAAAATGATTTTGAAGAAGAAAGGATATTTTCCTCAAGAAGTCATTTAAACTATTTTATCCAAATAATTTCCATATAAGATGGAATTGTTTTATATGACTATGTTTCAAGTATAATGTCTCTATGATTTAAATGGTTTCAATTTTCTTATGATGAAATATCCATTTGTGTTATATGGATTATGTGATGACGGGATGATGTTTATGAAACCCATTTTGTTCTTTTGGTTATGATGAATGTTTTTTGTTTATTTGGTGGCACAAGAATGAATGATTTCATTATGAGATGGGTGGGACCTATATCTCCCTCCAATGCATTGGGTAAAGATTTATATATCATGATATAGACATGGCTGGAATGGTATGTTATTCTGGTTCAGTGTTACAGGACTGAAACGAGGAGTGAACTCGATTCAAAATGGGACTTTGTCCACTAAGATGGTCTTGACAGCAATGCCTTGGCTACTATGGAAAGTATATCAGGGGAATTATGTTTTTCCACAATTACATGTTTTATTTCCAAGCTATTTTATCATGATTGATGTTCCATTATGATCTATGCCTTACGTACTACCATGTTTTATGTAATTGCTCAAGATTTCGATGTTTAAACATTATGTTCATGTTTTTATGTTCAAATTTATATGGTTTGTTTTATATTCTCCATTCATACCCTTACTGAGCATTTGAGCTCACCCTTTATATGTTTTCTTTTCCCCAGGATATAAAGAAAGGTTTTTGGTAAGGAAACAAAAGGGTATGTTCTTTATGAGAGATATTGAAGATCTTTCACCAATATTAGAAGATTATATTACGAGTTTCCAAAGATACTAAACTATTACGGTCCTTTGGTGTCTATTTTTCTTATGTATTAAGTATTACAAAAATGGAATTTAGTGTCCGTGTACTTCAAGCTTTGGGTCTCTACATTTGGTATCTGAGGCAAAGGAGGTAGGAATGTATCCGATCCTTGGGAACTCTCACTTGTGATCGTTGGACGAAGCATGGATCTCCACCCAAGGGATTCATGAGGAAATGGATGCCACTGGGGATGGTGGTGGGTCCTACCCTGGGGGTGTAGCCACCCATGGAGTGCCCTGATAGGTATCAGTGATAGTCCGCTGGAAGTAATTCCATACCGATATAGTTGGTATCAGAGGAAAGGTTTAGTCAACCGTTGGAAACTAGGATGCGAGAACTTTAGTGAGATCCCTAGATATATTTCTAAGGTATGTCTAGGGATGTCCCTAAGGTTAAGTATATGTAAAGGTTATAGTCCTATAATTATGGTAACGATATTATAATTAAACCTCGTATGTTAGATATGAAAGTTACTCCCCTTTATTATGTTGTTTTCCCTATCATGATGTTTGACTCACACTATTCTTTTTGGGTTTTAGAAGATGGCTGGAACCCGAAGGAATCGTGTTGATCAATATAATGGACGATGCAATGATTTTACTCTTGAACAAACAAATTTCATGGGAGATGGAGTGCACAATATTTTTTCTATACTTACACAATCTATGAATCATTATGGACTTCCAAATGAGCATAGAAAGGGGCAACATTCTATTGATTCCTTCATGAGGCAGTGTCCACCTTCATTCAACGGGTCTTCTGATCCATTAGTGGCTGAAAAATGGATTAGTACCACTGAAAAGATATTTTGAGTTCAACAATGTTCTGAGCATGATAATTTAATCTTAACATTATATCGTTTGGAAGTTGATGCTGATCAATGGTGGAATATTATCAAGAATACGGGGAAAAAGGATGAAATCGAGTCCATGGAATGGGACGAGTTCAAAAACATATTTTTCAATAAGTACATCCCTCGTATTCATCAAACAAAGATAGAGAAGAAGTTTCTCGAGCTTAAAAAAAATGATGATGAATCTGTTGGTGTATACAAGGAAAATTTTACAAGGCTTTCAAGGTATGCATCTGGATTTATCATTCACCTGAAAGTAATGTTGATCGATTTTCGGTGGATTAAAACCAAGTCTTCTAAGGGAATTCGCTATAAGAGACATCAGTAGCTATGAAGAAATTGTGCATTGTGCTATCAAGGTAGAACTGGAAATTGGTGTTATATATCCATCTCATGGTATTTCCATGAAATGAAAGATGGAGTTCAAGGGAAAATCTCAAAACAATGGTGAAAAGAGGATGAATGTTACTTTATGCTCAATGTGTAGAAATAACCATGGTGGAGATTGTCTAAAAGGTACTATAAAATTTTTCAAGTGTGGAAAATAAGGTCATCGAGCTGTGGAGTGTTGAAGTAATGGAAAAAGGGTTGATAATGAAAATACTGTAGAGAACACACCACCAACTCTTTAATGCTTCAAGTGCAAGGAAATATGGAATTATGCTAATAAATACCCTAATCCAAGGGTCAATGATGATCTATGTGAGCAACCACATAAGAAAAAGGATAAAGGGAAGTCACATGAGATAACTATTTTCAATGTTGAGAATGACAACGATGTAGTGGAATGATTATGTGTTTATGTAAGGAGATTCCTAAATAATGCTGTGAAATCTAATTTATAGTAATGTGGAATATTAGAATATCTATGTATTGGTTTATTATGGTTTTCAATAATTATATGGTATCAGTAACCATGAAAAGTTATTCAAATAATTTGTAATATAGATGATATGCCTATAATAAAGGGATAAGGAGAAAATAAATCTTTTTATAGTCTTCATTAGCTCATGATTGATATATGGACTAAGTTATATCATGGTTTGAGTATATAGAATTTTCGGGATTTTGGTGTGTGGAAGGATTTAAATTTTGATAGCACTCGTGTTTTTACTAAGGTTCTATGATAATTGATGTTTTAAAAGAATACAGGATTAAGGTATTCACATGTTTGGAATGTGACCATCAATATATATCTTATGATATATGGGGGATAAATGATTGTATTCACATGCTCTGAAGATGACATTTCTAGTAATTGTTTTCTTTATACTATGAGCTTGGACATAAGTATTTTGGATAAGCATAAAGATTGTAATGGATTGTGTTGGACGTAAATTATTATTGTCAAAGGCTAGAAATTTTTTTCAATTTTATTGATGGGTTGTTATAATAATGTAGTTTTCGAAAAAGGACAGCCTACATGATGGGCAACAACCCATCGCGTTGCACTGGGTTGCGAAAATCTAACGCACAACCGAAGTGCAACATGCTTTTATTACCTACCACTTGCCTATATGAAGTCTCTGGTTTGTAGAAACTAGTTTTATTTTATTAATCGGTATGATAGATGAAGTATAAGTCCATTTTTCGAATGATATACGAAAGATGGACTTATGTATATAATTGTTACTAACCTTTTGTTTGAGACTGATGGAATGACCCATCATTCATTCACATGATCTGCTAACACTTCACGAATGAAAAATTAAAATTCATTTCATTATGAGATGAATTGGAAATTGTTAAAGGCATGAAAAAATGGTGAGATTATATCGAAATAAAGTAAGTATTTCTTCTAATTGAAATTCTTCACCATTAGTGAAATGATCTTGAAAAACAAAAATGTTGTCCTAGTGCCCTTATATCTGATGAATCAGATGCAACCTTAGATCATCACAAATTTATGTCTTTGAGATTGTTGTATTTTTCATAGCCATTTTCTCTACCACTATCCATCATAACATGATGGTTAGATTTCTCTGCCATATCCATATTTTCACCTATGTTCTCCTACGTGGAATCCCGGGGAAGAGTTAATTTTGGTAATCGTAATGTTTCATACTACACTTTTTAAAATTGAGTTTTAGTATTCCTTTCACATTGTGGGTTTTTACAAATGAAACATTCATGTGGTAAAAAATTTACAACCCCGACGATTTTTCAGGGAGAAATTCAATTTAATGGGGGTAGAATGTTACACCCCGATATTTTATGAGATATATTAGTTTTTTAAAATTCATTAATATCTTCTGTTATACACTACACCATTATTATCATGCACTATACACAACACCGTATTAGCTATCAGTATACACAACCCTAACTTGGCTAGAATTACACGCAATCACGACCTTTGTCGATAGCGTGTGTTGTACGCAATACCAGGTTTCACTAACATTGATATATGGTTAAAATATTATTATTAATTACACGTATTGAATATTATTAACTACATTTTTAATGTTATAACATTATTATTTCATCTTACACATTTTATAGAACATTTTATGTGCACAAAATAATTTTTTCGGGTAAAATGAGTATTTTTAAAAAAAATGCAGTTTTGCCGCCTTTTAATGGAGAACCCAATTTAAATATAGTTTTTGAAAATTTTATTGGTTAAATTTGATTAAATAAAATTCTTCTTTGGAATTAGGATATAAAAATTTACTTTGTATAAATTTTTTATATTTTTCTGATAACTTTTATATTTTAATGAATTGTAAAAACACGCTATATTTTAATTAAAAACAACTTTTTTCATCGAAAATAATTTATATAATTAATTTATAATTTTTAGTGGCTTTAAAGTATAAGTAGAATATATTTTTACCATTTAATATAATTTATGTCATTTTAATTGATTTTACATTAAATTCATAAGTAAAATCATTTCAATCTTTTGCAATGTTTTAACTATTAAAACTCGTTTTCTTAACAACATGATTAGTTTTAAATTAATTTCTGAACCTTTTGTTTATTGAATTTAGAAAAATTGATTCTATATTTGGGATCAGTGGTTCAAAATTATTTTAACATGCTACTTTATATTTTTGGGCATTATGATTAGTAACAACGGTAAGTTTTATTTACTATAGTAAAAGGTAAATCGGTTTATTATGGGTAAATATAATATTATAAAATAACTCTAAAACATGTATTAATATATTTGGATGCTTATATTTCTTCTTAAGGAATATTTTTGTCAAAATGGAATCTATTGGAACCCACTTGGAGGTGATTAATACCTTTAGTTTATTTTATTTAAAAGAAAGTGAAATATGTCTCACTCAACTTTAATAATTAATGTATTTTTAATATAAGTTTATACAGAATATAAATTAGGTTATTAATATTAATTTATAAGATAAAATATTTTTCATTATCATGGTAATTTATTTATAATTTTTAAGAGATATTTAATTACCATAATAGCTTATACATGGATGATGCAGAAATTATTTATTCAATGAAAAATAAGTAATATTGTTTGTATTGAAATAATAATACCCATTAAAAAGTTCACAAACCTAACCAAAACTGATTCGTAGAGTATATATACACCTTAAGCATTCAATGACCGAATATATTACGGTTTTTAGTCTTATAAAAGTGATTATGGAAATTATATTATTTTCTTTTAAATGATGTCAAAGTTGTCACGTTCATAATTTAATAAATATGAAATTTTAAAAGTTTTGGTGAATTAGAATATAAATCCGACTAACAGAATTCTTATGAAATCTAATGTATTTATCTTCAACCTAATATTTTATTTTTTATTTTTATGCAACAAATATGTATATTTAATAATTATAAAAAAATATTGTAGAAATTATTTTATTAAGAGAAGTATCAAATAAATGGTTATAAAAATAGTAAAATAAATATTATATGAATAATTTAATGTGCTCCACTAATTTTATAGATGAATATGAAATGTTAGGAACCTATTAAATATTTTATTTAGAATATATCCTCTATGTGGATTTTATTTAAATTCAAATAAATGAATAGTGTCAAAATTAACACTATTGTTATTTTATAAAAATAACATATTATTAAAATGTTTAAAAAACACAAAAAAATTTAAAAATTTTAAATTGAAATTTATATAGTCTAAAATTTCATAAATTATCCATTTATGGAAAATTAATAACATAGGGGTTATTATTTATAACCCTTTAAAATTTATACTTTTATTACCACAAATAAAATTAAATAGATTAAATAAGGATAAATCAAAATTATAAGGTTTAAAATAAGATAAAAACATGTCTAAATTTTATTTGTTGAAGATATTACAACCCTAGATCGTATAATATTCGAATTGAGTCATTTTTGGAGGTTTTTATGTGGGGTTTGAATTTATATTAAACTAATATTTTTGAGGATTCGAAAGGTGCCCCTCTCCTCCCTATACTCATTATAAAATTTATAGCCTTCAAGATCAGACAAACCCTACCCATTTCCCTTATCAACCTCTTTAGTAACATACTAGAGGTCATGGTCATCTTCAGAGACCAATTTTAGTGCCCTATGTGGAGGTTTCAATGAGACGTGTCGAAGAAGAGGTAATATCTGTTACAAATTCTTTCGAATTTATTTCTTCTTCTACCTCATCTTGTTTAGTTGCTTCATTATATTGTAATAACATCAGTTTCACTAATATACTGATATTTTATTAAAAATATTAAACAACCCCATTTCACCTTATATCTATCCTAAGGAAAACGAAATCACCAAGCATCCGTACGTATGTAATACCATCTCCACGCCGTGGTGTAAACTGTATTTCCACCTCCACCTTACTTGGATGGGTATAATGGTGTAAAGAATAACTACATATGATAATTATAACATCAAGCTGATTCTAAGATATTATATCATTCACTCCAACTCCATTCAATATATATGGGTATGATATCATTGCTCGTGCGTACATACGGATTACCGTCTCCACGACGCGATGAGATTCATATTCCATGTAAACAATTCAAGAATTATTATAAAGTATATATAATAAGTAATCATGAAATATATGACATAATAATGCTAATGGATTTATGTATATATATATTTATGTAATCTACTTAATTCTGTTCAATTAAATAAGGAAACGAAAATAGCGTTCATGCGTACGTACGACCTACCGTCTCAATAAATGGTGTATTTCTTTCAATTTATCGATCTATTATATATATGTATATTCTGAAAATATATTATATATAAATCATGTTTTATATTCTAGAATTAAGTATTCATGATCTAAGTAATCATATTAATAATTACAAGTCAAAACACGGACGATAAATGAAACGATTTTACCCAAAACGCTCTTTAACATTAAATTTACAAAAGAACGGGTAATATAACGTCATAAGTGAACCATATATGATATCATAACAATGAATATGATTCCAGAATAAGTCAATGACATTATTTAAATCATGATATAGGATTTTTGGATATGTACGAAGAATATCAGACATAAGGTAAGGGATAATGTTTCAATCTCAATTGTTTTCTTTCCGAGATTGCTTATATGTAAGTATTTACTGGTGTTATATTTATCATCCATGTCCACGTTTTATAATAAAGTTTTCATGTATGTTTAATGTACTTTTTACCCATTTTTTACTTTTAAAACATTGTTTTAAGGAATTTTATTTACCATATGAGGTACATTTTCACTTGTCCGGCAATAGTACGAGAAGAATGTTTTTTTAACTTATACGACGTGAACGCATTTTTACGATTCCATATCGCCTTATTTTCATGAAGCTTACTCTGTAAGATTTTATGACTATTTTCAACAAAATCCTTTTCTTTTAAAATTTACTGTCATCGTGTGAAAAGAAATTGATTTTGAAGAATAAAGGATATTTTCCTCAAGAATTCATTTCAAGGATTTTATCAAAACCATTTTCCATCTAAGATGAAATTATTTTATATTTGTATGTTTCAAGTATAATTCCTCTATGATTTTCATGGTTTCACTTTTCTTATGATGAAATATCCATTTGTTTTATATGGATTATGTGATTATGGGATGATGTTTATGAAACCCATTTTATTCTTTGGGTTATGATGAAGTTTTTAAGATTATTTTGCGGCATAAGTAAGAATGATTTTATTATGAGATGGGTGGGACCTATATATCCCTTTAATTCATTGGGTAATGATTTATATCTAATGATATAGACATGTCTATAATGGTATGTTAATCTAGTTCAGTGTTACAGGACTAAAACGAGGAGTGAACTCGATTCAGAAAGGGACTTTATCCACTAAGATGATCTTGGCAGCAATGCCTTGGCTTCTATGGAAATCATATCATTTGCTTAATGTTTTTCCACAATTAAATGTTTTATTTGAAAGATATCTTATCATGATTGATGTTCGATTATGATCTATTCCTTACGTACTGCCATGTTTTATGTAATTGCTCATGATTTCGATGATTAAACATCATGTTCATGTTTTTATGCTCAAATGTATATTTTTTGTTTTAGTTTCTCCATGCTTACCCTTACTGAGCATTTGAGATCACCCTTTATATGTTTTCCCCCATGATATAATGAAAGGTTTTAGGTAAGGAAACAAAAGGTGAAGATCTTTATAGGAGATATTGATGATCATTCACCACGATTAGAAGATTATATTCCAAGTTTCCAATGATACTAAACTATTACAGTCCTTTGGTGTCTGTTTTTGTTATGTATTATATATTCCACAAAAGAAATGTAATGTCCATGTACGTCATGCTTTGGGTCTCTACAATTATTACCCTAAAAAATATTATTCTTATAACTGTAATAGTAAAAAAAATATTACTTGTAATAATTCACTATAAAGGAAACATTAATTCAATAATAATATTTCATTAGTTTTTTTATTGAAAAAAATTATTTCATGCAACAATATTAGTCATAATGTAATATCCTACCTATCATGAATTTCAATTTCATAAGACAGAGGCCATACTGATGTTAAATGACATCCCTAATGTTACACATAACTATTTTTTGAAATATATTTTTAATAAATTTCATGGATCATTTTCATTAATTAAAACATAGAGAATAAATTAATAATATTATTCTATTAAAATGTTATAATTTCAAATGACACTTATCACTTAGACATTTTGTTGGTGGTAATGAATTGTTATAAGTAAATTTTAAATTAATAATGATTTTACATGAATAAAAATAATTCATAGGTTATTAAATTTTTATGAATGATTACCAATTGAATGAAAATGAATTATTTTTATAATAAAATATTATTATAGTTTTTATATCATAATTAATCATAAATAGTGAAATTTTTAACCACATTAATAAGTAGATAGGGGTAATTTAGGATAAAGTTATGTTATACAACCATTTTTTTCTTACTAATTATTAATGGCTCAAGGTAATTTGATCCTTTTGAACTTGTGTTCAAAATATATGTTTTTACTATATATTGTTTCATGAAAATGAATTTTTTAATATTTAAATCATATAAAGATTGAAAATTTCACTCTCATGGATTAAATAATATATTATCATCCCACATACAAAAAAGATAATGTGAGGAATTAATATTAAAGTATATTCTTATATAAATGATATTAATTTTAAGATATAAATTTATATTTAATTTTTAAAAAATATATTACTACATTATAATAATATGAAAATCTAATTCAATATTAAATTAATTTACAAAAAAAGTTGATTATATAAATATAAATTGTGATATAATTTTACATTGTAAAAGGGTCCATGAAATTTATTGGTGAATATGACATAGTTGTGCAATTTAAAAATATTATTTTTGAATTCCACATTTTTTATAATGTCATTTTTATTAAATTAAATGAATAGTTTTCAAAAATAATAGTAATGATATTTTATAAAAATTAATGTCTTATTAAACGATATAAAATATGTAATAATAATTTTTTTTGTATAGATTGATTTAATATGGTTTTAAAAGTAAACCCTGACCACTTATTAAAGGTTTTTATTTTGTTATAGCATTATTAACACTTAATGGGAATAATCCTGTAATATTACCATAATTTTCATAAGGTTTATCATCAGTTAAAACTAAAACAAATTTTCTAAAATTTGATCCATTCTAATCCTTATTTTATCGGGTGAGAGTATTTTTTCACTTATTATTCATGAATTTTAATCATATTAATTTGGATAAATTTACAAATCATTATTAATATATATGGATTTAATATATTATGAAATTTAAATAGTGAACTCCCCAACTTTTTAAAATGCCACCCACCCTTTGCTTTCTTCACACAACATTGTTCATTATATATTCACCAAAACCTACTAATATATATTCCCCACATATTTAGACACATCATCAAGGTTTATTTTGTCATATAAAACTGACAATTGATTCCTTCAGAGGATATCTAATGGAGTCCTTATAAAGTAGAGCTAATTTCATCAGTTAATAACAATCTTTTATTTTTTTCTTTTACATCCCCAAAATAGGTTATATTTTTCATTAAAAATATTTTTAAAAAAATTTATATAATAAAATGTTATTATTGTATAAAAAACCAGTATACAACCTCTTTCCCATAAACTACGATATAAAAGTATCTCCCTTGTGTACATAAAACTTATTGTCTCCATGTAGAAATAATATTAATTTTATTGGAACCATATTTTATAGTTGTTTATTATGATGGGTTTATTATTTATATATGATATTTATCATAATGTTATTCTTCTATAAAGATAATATTATGTATAAATTCTAACCATAAAATCCCTTGGGAAATGAGCACTCCCCCAGAGCGTATGTGTGTACCACCACCTCAACTAGGTGATGTGTTTGATTTTTTTATTTTTATATTAATTGGATGGTAAATTGATGGATTTACATGAATATATATTATATATATTATTTAATATTTAACGTTGAATTTGATTTTATATTAACATTTATATCATTTAATCTCTCAAAAATTTTACAAAACATTTATGCGTACCTAAAACATACAATCTATATTAATGGGGTTATTCATTTATCAATTCATAACATTAAATGAAAACTATATATATATGTATACTATGAATAAAATTCTAGAGATTTGTTATCCATGATAAAATTAAATGGTCAAAAATTACAAAACAAAAACATATATGAGAAATGTAGAAATTATATCCTCAAAAAGTGTTATTAATAAATAATTGTTCATAAATTGGTGATAAAATAATATATGTAATAATATATATGATCAGGGTTCCAGATTAAAATTTACTATAAATATATAATTATTATTTTTGATGATCAAAAAATTGTGAATGAATTCATACATAAGATAATAGGTTTTATATTACAATATCAACCTATATTAGGATTGTTTATAACTATGTTATTTTAGTGATATAATTTGATCATCCTTTTTAGATAGTCATTTTTTTTAAACTATTTATTTTTGGGAAATATATATTTTCCATTCATTTTCTATGCCTTATAATGAATCTAAAAATAATTTTTCGAGGAAAAATCACATTCATTTCTCTATACAGTCAAAAGACCATTCTCTACCTTTCAATGAATTATATAAAACATTGAAGATGGATTTTACTATTCTCCTATGATTATTATTGTAATTTTAACAACTTTTTACATTATAAGAAATTATTTTAATGTAATGCTCATACCATTTTATAAACAAGGCATAGTATGACATTTCAAATATAACATCTCAGACACCTATGTCACCTATAGGTGCCTCAAACTCTGTACTTTTTATGACCTCAAGCGCATGTCTTCAAATTACATAGACATCCAACAAGTACTAAGGGATAAGGGTTGATAGTGAGGAAAGTATTTTCTCATTGTAAAAGATTACACATTAGAAATAAAATGGTAAATGTAACACCCCTCCCCTACCTCATTAGCGTAATGAGGTGATGAGGGTTACTTGGACTTAAGCGACATTACCATTGTGCCAAAGGCTGGTAATAAATGATGAGGGCTCTAAGAAAAATTTGGGGAATGATTTTACAATAGGACAAAACCAACCAAACAATAAACAACTATATTATGCATTCCCACAAATCAACCAAAATTATACATTACAAAAAGAAAACCAGATAATCCATAATGATCTCGCATGCCAACCCAACCCAATAAAACATCAGAGTACTATAGTGAAGACCAAAAAAGGATAAACCACAATCCATGAAACCACCATATCTCCACACCAAGTTCCCAGCTCCATGATCCACCTAGAAATCACAACACACCACTAAAGGAGTTTGTAGTCTTACCTTTTCCCACGTCAGGATACACGACATCTGCAAAGACACCAATCATCCAAAGTAGAGGTTGAGTACTAATACTTAGTAGGATTACCCCAAATGACTTCCCTACACACTCCACTAGGATAAAACCATTAGCACATTTATATTAAACAATTTATATAGAATAGTAACAAGTGAAAACATTTCTATAAGCCAAACATGTCCTTACCAAGACATCACACCCAAACCATGAAACCAAGATAAATCCAAACAAATAGACCACAATTCATTTCATAGACTGACATTAGCACCAAAATTTCCATATTTCAAGCAATGCAAAACAAAAAACCAAAACGGTGGGACATCGGCCCAACCAATTCACTCTTTCAAACCAAAACAATCAAAATTGTGGGACTTGTGCCCAACCTGTTAACCTAATCAAAACTAGTGGTACTTCCCGACCACTAACCACATTGTGCTTCATTCGACCACTACCCATCACCCTTTTATAGTGAGAATTCCCACCCAATTCCACACAGAATTTTAACCAATCACAAGCATCATAAAACCAACCAATATCCCACAACATGCAATCAACTAATTCCATTTCATACCAATTCACTTCAATAAATCATCAATTCATTGAAAACCATTTTTCAAACCAAAACACATTTCAATAAAAACAGAAACTCTATTGAAAACCATTTTTCATCAACAAATTTCCCAAATCAATCTCAAAAAACCATTTTAAAATCACTATTTTAAAATCCACAACAATAGCATTTCACCATGAAACCCCCTTTTTCCATAAAAAATTCCCAAATGGATTTCCAAACGATTTCACATAAAAAATCACCATTAATTTTTAGCACGAAAATTAATTATAACAATGATCCACTATTTCTTATGAAGTGGAGTTGAGAGAGAATATACCTTCTTTTATGGTTCTCGAGAAATCGTCCCACGAACAACCGCGCCTCAAAACCAGCGAATGCACCACCGAAACCTCTCTGGTTCCCTTAACTAACATCCACAAGCCTTAATATTAACAAACAAGGAAAAAAATCATATATCTGCACCAAAAAAGTGTGGATCTAGAAAACCAAGAAAGAGAGGGATGTAGATCTAGAGGAAAACACAAGGAAACCATGAGGAGAGACTTACCCGGGAGAAACAACCTACAAACCACCAAGAAACCTCTTCAAAATTATTCAAAACCGAGTGGGAGATCCCCTATAACTCTTGAGAACCCTAAATATTGAGTAAGTCTTGAGTGGTAGGATGATTGTTGTGTTTTCAGTCAATCCCGAGGGAGCCCAAAACTTATAACCCTATTTTTAAGTGGCCGCACTGTTAGCCCGCAGGGTTTGGAAAACCGTGTGCTAACCGTGCACATGCTACTGCCTCAAGATGAGGGGTACAAATGGTTTCCTTGCACTATTTGGAAAACCATGCACAGGCTGTGCGAATCCTACTGTCTCCCTTGCATAGTTTCTGGTAAAATCCACCTGGTTTCCACTAACCGTGCTCAAACCATGCATCCCTTTATAATCCTCTAAACTCATCCAAAACCATTCCAAATTCTCCCAACCCCTTCCCAACTCATCCTATGCACTTTAAACACATAAACATGCAAAAAAATGCCACATAACTCAAACCAGGGGTGCTACATTCACCCCACCATTGGAATTTCCATCCTTGGAAAGTAGTGAACCCGCCCTTTGCCGAAAGAGCTCGGGCCACTACGTAGCCATCTCTTTCTCCCACTCCCATGTCTCCTCTTGAATCTGACCATGTTGCCACAAAACACAAAATAAAATGATTCTTTAATGATGAAAGACTTTCTCCTGCAAATTTATAACCCGCACTGGCACGTGTACCAATGAAGCATCTGGTTCTACCTCAACATGATCCAATTGTATCACATGGTCACGATCCGGCTCATACTTTTTCAACTGCGACACATAAAACACATTGTGCACTACACTAAACCTAGGTGTCAAATCCAAAAAATAAGCCACCTCACCAACCCGCTCAAAAATTTTATAAGGACCAATATACCTTGGAGATAACATTCCCTACTTCCCAAATTGACAATGTCCAAACCTAGGAGAGATCCTCAAGAAAACATGATCACTCACCTCAAACCACAATAACCTTCGACGATGATAAACGTATGATTTCTGATGACTCTATGCCGTCTCCATTCTCATCCTGATCAACATGATCTTTTCTGTATTCTCCTAGAAAAGGCTCGGTCCAACCATCAAGGACTCACCCGTTTCCACCTAACATAGTGGAGAACAACATGGCTGCCCATACAAAACATTAAATGGAGCCATCTGTATGGATTCCTGGTAAATTTTATTGTATGAGAACTCAACCAAAAACATGTTCACCTCCCACGATCCACCAAAATCCATGACACATGCCACAAAATATCCTCTAGAGTTTTTATCATCCTCTCGGATTAACCATACGATTGAGGGTGATACGCCATGCTCATAGTCAATTATTTCTCAAGGGCTTGCTGTAATGATTCCCAGAAATTAGATGTAAACCTCAGATATCTACTGGATACGATCAAAACTAGACCACCATGCCTCTTTACAACCTCCCAGATATTGATTTTGGACATATCCTTCAGCGTATGAGATTCACGTATTGGAATGAAATGAGCCGACTTCGTTAACTGATATACTATCACCCAAATGGCATCGTGCTTTCTGACCATTCTTGGGATACCTATGACAAAATCCATCGATATATGCTCCCACTTCCAAATATGGATTGGTAAAGACTGCAACATTCTTGATGGCCTCTGATGCTCTGCCTTGACCTGCTAACAATTCAAGCATCTCGATACAAACTCTGCCACTTTACTTTTCATACCAGTGCACCAGAACTGCGCTATTAATTCTTTTTACATTTTTTGAATTCCAGAATGAATAGAACAATTGGAATGATGATACTCCCTAATAATATCCTATTGAAAAGATAATGGTACTAACATTTGATTCCTAAAACACAAAACTGAATCTCTATTATGTTTCTGACCCTCAATGGTCTCTCCACCATTGAGTCTTGACCCCATGGTCAAACACTCAGAGTCAGATATCTGGGCCTCTATAACCAGGACAACCGAGTCAAGAATCATCAAAAACAGAAGGAAGACTGCTCAATCGCCCTGTTCCTCACATTCCAACAGCATATCAACTATAACTGACATCAACTTCCACTGATCTGATGCCTATTTCACCACCTAAGAATATTATTTTCTACTTAATGCATCTACCACCGAATTTCCCTTACTTGGTGTATACATCAAGTAAAAATAAAACATCTGGAGATATTCCATCCATCTCCTTTGCCTCATGTTCAAATCAATTTGTGTGAAAATGTGTTTCATTCTCTTCTGATATGTATATACTGTGAATTTCTCACCGAAGAGATAATAACACCACACTTTCACAGGATGTATCGCTAATGTCAATTCCGAATCATGAGTTGTGTTGTTTTTATCATGCACCGACCACTGTCGTGAGCCATATGAAACCACATGATTCCATTGTATGAGAACGCACCCCAACCCTGATCTTGATGCATCACAATACACCACATACCCTTTTCTTGGTTCTAGAAAAACCCAGATTGGTGCAGATGTATGGAGACCCTTTAGCTCTTCAAAACACTTCAGAAATTGTTCATTACACTATAATGGAACATTCCTTTTTTGTCAATGATATAAACGGCGAAGAAAAACGTGAAAAAACACAATAAAAACGCTGATAATACCTAGGTAGACCAAGAAAACTCCGTATCTAAAACACATTATTTGGTGGTTTCCATGAGATAACAACCCCTATCTTTTCCAGATCCACTAAAACTCCCTTTTCATAAGTCACATGGCTATGAAAATGATCTTCCAATATCAAAAAGTCACCCTTTTATAATTTTTCATACAACCGATGATCCCTCAAGATCCCCAACATTGTCGCCATGTGTTTCCCATGCTCCACCCTTGTCTTTGAATACTCTAGAATATCATCTACAAACACCACCACAAATGAATCTAGATATATCTGAAATATCGGAGTCAAAAATGACATAAACACAACTAGAGAATTCATTAGTCCAAAGGGAATAACCACATATTCAAAATGGCCATATCTACTTCTCAATGTTTTTTTAAGAATATTGTCCTTCGTCACCCGTAATTGATGATATCCCATCCTGAGGTCGATCATGGAGAACCAGTGGTCTCCCCTAAACAGGTCAAACAAATCCTCAATTTTTGGAAGTGGAAATATATTCATTATTGTTACTTGGTTAAGTGAACGATAATAAACACATAGCCTAAAAGTTCCAGCGGCCTTTTTCACAAACGACATCATAGCTGCCCAAAGAGATGTGCTAGCCTACGTAAACACGTTGTTTTCTAACTCTTCCAACTGGACATTCAATTCCCACAATTCAGCTGGTGACATCCGATAAGGCGGAAGTGAGATAGGACTGGTCCCTGGAAGGAGATCAATGGTAAACTCCACTACTGTTATGGGAGGTAACACAAAGAATTATTCAGGAAAAACATCCATGAACTGATCTATAACTACTGGGAGAACTCTCTGCTCAACACCCTCTGCCGATTCCAATGACAATACCACCAACTGATATGATAACATACATGCTTATGGTGCCAAAAAACCCATTTCACCTTTCATTACATGCCTCTCTCATCTAAAGAGATATCTAACACCATCGTGGGTTGTAAAATCCATTTTTCGAGCATCACAATCAATGTGAACCTTAAACACCACCAGCAAATCCATTCCCAGGATTACATCATACCAATCCTTCTCAAGAAATGAAAAATTACATGTTATCTCAACCTCGCCCACAACAATTCAACATTATCTATATAAGTATAATACCTCTCATCATGGATGGTCCAGAATGATCATCCACCACAACCTGCTCAGCTCTGAATACATGTTTTCTTGCCACACTCTGCACATTATTGCTCTGCTGATGCATCATGGTATTACGAGAATCACCATTACCCACTTTACTCTACTGACGAGGGAGATGCGGCGGTCCATGTCCCATCAAAACATATGGAATATGAAATCTATGAGGAGTATCATGTGCAGCCGACCTTAGAGAATTACAAAAATAAGGCTACAGATGGCCCATCTGCTTAAAATTATGACATGCTCGATGTTGTGTCCTACAATCCCGCTTGATGTGGCTTGTAGAACATCACTGAAAACATCCCGACTTACTCTAGGGCTTCAAAAAAAGATTTACTGATCCCGTCGTTGGATTATATTCCATATTCCCGCCCTGGGAATAAGAGTCCCTCATTGGCTTGAACCCAGTGTTAGAGTTCCCACTATTCCCCATGGGTACCACCATGATTCCTCCACCCGGAGCACCCAACAAATCCCACTAATCCACTGAGGCTCTATTCACCATCTCTTTGTAATCATCTATACACATCACCGCAATCTTTGAACGAATATTTTTCCGTCACCAAGCTTCAAATATCCTTGCTTCAATGACATGCTACCCACCACCTTGGGTACAAACCTCACTAAGTTCATAAACATAGCTGCATACTTTGTCACCGATATAAGAACATACATCATTCTGAAGAAATCAGTCGTATGCTAAATTCTGAATGTATGTGGGTAGAATTTTTTATTAAACAATTCTTCAAATCTTTCTAACATAAAACACTAGTCCATCCCCGCATGGACTACAAACTCCCACCACTAAAGGGAATGATCTTCGAACATATGAGTGGCCAACATCACATTTAACTCTACCAGTGTTCCCAATAACTCGATGATGTTGTTCATTCTGTTCAACCATGCCTCTTCCCTCTCCAGATCAGAATCACACCTAAAGATGAGTGGATTTTTCTATTGAAACTGAATGGCATGATCTGCATTCCATGGTTCATCCATTTTATTTCCACTTTCCATAGCATGGAAAGCATGCACTATGAACTGTACTAGCAACTAGTTCACCTGAGGCTCAGGTGCTACCACATTCTCAGCAGCCTCCTCCAATTGGTCTCTACGACACCTACCTAGTTCCATTTCTATAAAATGAAAACAAACAATCATGAGTCTCACTTCCATAGACATCACGAAATCCCATTTCAAATCACATTACACAACACTATCACAACAATGCTTTCCACCTTTTCCACATTTTCCATGTTTCACCATTTTGAAAACTGAACGATATTCAAAATACCAATTAATTCATAATACAATTTCACACATTCATATCACATCATAAATAATTATACCTCAATTAAATATGAATCCTATTGGGATGTCATTCCTACCATGCATGACATGCTCATCTTATTGGCTACACCCACAACAATGAGATATCCAATGCCTATAAGTGTCTCAAAAACACTTATGTACCCAACATCCGGGTAACATGAATTTCATCATAAAAGCCTTAGCTACGTCCTTTTATGATATATATTCTATGTTCCAACATTCTTACACCTTGCTACCATCCCGACTCAAGGAATTCACCACATCGAATGTCAACACCAAATCTGAGAATCAACTGCAATGGACCGAACAAAATGATACCACTTTAACACCCTGCCCCTACCTCAATGTCTTGAGGAGGCAGTGAGGGTTACATGGCCTTAAGCGACGTTCCCAATGTTCCAAAGGTTGCCAATAAATACTGAGGGCTCCATGAACAATTGGTTGAACGATTTCCCATAGGATGAAACCAACCAAATAATCCATAACTATATGATGCATGTCAACAAAACAACCAAACTCATACATTACCAAAATACAACGAGATAATCCATAATGATCTCACATTCCATCCCAACCCAATACAACATCATAATACTATGTGGAAGACCAACCAAGGAAAGACCTCGAGGCATGAAACCACCATAGCTCCATTCCAATCTCCAAGCTCCAAGCATCACCAAGACATCAAAATGCACCACTAAAGGTGGTTTATGCCTTACCTTTACCCACGTCAAGATACACGACATCTGCAAAGACACCAATGTGCCAATGTAGGCAGGTAGTTACTAAAACTTGATAGGATTTCCCCTAAATAATTCCCTACTCACGCAACTAAGTAGTCATAATTGAAAACACTTCCATAATCCAAACATGCGCTTACCAATCCATCACACCCATACCAAGAAACCAAGGGAAAGCCAAAAAAACATACCAGAAGTCATTTCATCACATCAAATTAGCACCACAATTTTCATATTTCTTGCAATACACAACAAACAACCAAAACAGTGGGACTTCTGCCCATCCTATTCACCCTTTCACACCAAAAAATTCAAAATGGCGGGACTTCTGGCCAACCCATTCACCCATTCAAAACTATAGGTACTTCAAAACCACTACCCACATGGTGGTTCTTCCGACCACTATCCATTACCATTTTATAGTGAGACTTCCCTCCCACATCCAGACAACATTTCACCAAATCAAAACTAGCATAAATCCCACCAATATTACACAACATGCAATCAACCAATTCCATTACATACCAATCCACTTCAATAAATCATCCATTTATTGAAAACAATTTTCCATTTCAAACCACATTTCATTAAAAAAACATCTAAATTGAAAACCATTTTTCATCAACCATTTTCCCAAATAAATATCAACAACCCATTTTAAAATCTGTATTTTAAAATCCGCATCAATAGAATTTCACCATGAAACCACTTTTTTACAAAAAATCCCCAAATTGATTTATAACCGATTTCGCATAACAAATCACAATTAATTTTTAGCACAATAATTAATTCTAACAAAGAACCACTAGTTCTAAGCATGTGGAGTCGAGAGAGAAGCCACCTACCATTAGGGTTCCCTAGAAATCAACCCATGAACAACCGTGCCTTAAAACCGGTGAACACACCCCTGAAACCTCTCTAGATCCCTTTCGCTAACATCCACAAGCCCTAATATTAACAACCAAGGAAAAAACAACCCTAGATATACAAAAAAGAAGATTAGTTCTAGAAAACCAAGAAATAAAGGGATATAGATCTAGAGGAAAACTAAAGGAAACCACGAGGAATTACTTACCCAGGAAAAACCACCTTCAAAACACCAAGAAACCTATTTGAAATCCTTCCATAACGAGTGGGAGTACCCATTTATCCCATGAGATCCCAAAATCCCCAGTGAGGCTCGAGTGGGAGGAATATTGAGGTGTTTTAGGTCAAGCCCAAGGGAGGCCCGAACTTATAACCCAATTTTTATGTGCTCAAACTGTTATACCACATGGTTTGGAAAACCGTGCTCTAACTGTGTGCATGCTACTACCTCGAGAGCAATGGTATGTACAGTTTAAGAAACCGTGAGTAGGCCTTGCGAAGCCTACTGTCTCCCTAGCACAGTTTCCTGGAGAATCCGCATGGTTTCCACTAACTAGGCTCAAACCGTGCACCTCTTTAAAAGACTCAAAACTCATCCAAAACCATTCCAAACTCTCTTAACCAATTCTCAACTCATACCTTGCACATTAAACACATATAAATTCATAAATAATGGCCACATACCTCAAACTGGTGGTGCTACCATAAAAAACAGCGGAATCAGTACTAACATACAAATGAAGTAAACAATAGAACAATGATGGTAATAAAACAACTAGATCATATATATAAAGATGCATGTCAACATTGTCTAGTAAAAAATCCAAATTTTCCATAATTATAGAAATACAAAACCAAAAATAAATTATAAAAAACTAACAAATCTACAACAACATCACAAGCCTCAAAATTGTTCCATGATCTCCAGCTCCGACACCAATCATGTACTTGATCAAGATGGGATGTTTACCATATATATAACTACAACTATAGAATTTGTCTTGGTCTAATACAGGACACAAATATCATTTGAGATGAATATGAGTAGGCAACCACTTGGAGATATGTGCCAAACTATCAGTGAATATATGTAGAAAGCAATATGAAAAATGAATAAATAAGATTGGAATAACTCTAATATAAATATAAATAAAGTTTAAATTTTCATTCATTTACATTTATTATTCATCATATAAACCATGTAATCTTAGGATCTTTCCTATGAATTCTATCCTCAGAGTAATGGTAACAAAACATATGTCTTAAAAGAAAATATAAAGAGTCAAGTAAAACCGAGTCCAAGTTTGTGCATTGGCATCTAAGACACCTCAAAATAATTCAGTTATTCAAAACAAGCTATTTAAAATGTTTTCACATGTCTAATCCCCCTAATCTTACATCACCACAATTTATTTAATTAGAAACTTATATGCATCTCTCAAAGTCTATCCCATTTGGTCTAATATAGAAATAAATATTTATAAACGACTACATAGGAAAATCACATGGTCAATAACCCTCAGTAATCATGACATCAATAAATTAAAAATTACCACATGGGAGGGTCTCATGTTTGAACCCATAAGTTAATGACCTCTTGGAATCTCTAATATTGAATAACCCCAATCCCAGTTTTCCGTATAACCTCAAATGCCTTTCCCCAAATTCCAGATGCTACCAACTAGATGCAAGGGCCATGGTTTGAAATATAGGAAACTATTCTCTCATTAGAATACTATACAGAGAAGAATGAAAATAGAAAAAAAGAATAATATTTAATTACATAGAATAGAAGTAAATATAATTATAATTATACTAATAAAACAACATACAGATATATACAAATGATACATGTCACATGTGTATAATAAAGTAGCCAAACAAGTCACAATGATGGATATACAATACAAAATCTAATGTACATATATGTTTTTAATCTCCCACAGCATCTCAAGGAAAAGATTTTTCCCACACTATCCATCTCCTACAATAATTAATTACATGATGAATATGTGTGGTTTGGCATATCTATACATACAACCATATAATCCATATAGGTCCATAACATGACCCAAATAAGGTGTCAGACAAATCCCAGTACACAACCTAAACAAGTTCACTACCTAACATTCAATGAATATATATATATAAGGAATTATGAATAAAGAATACATAAAATATGAAGTGATCATAATAAAACAATTCTACAGTTTTCAATTACATTCATTTACAGTAACAATTTATCTATTCAATATTGTGGTTTTGGAATCTAGCCTACGATCTATATCTCCATAGTAATAGTAAAAAAACATATGTCTCCTTAGACCATCTAAAGAATCACAGAAGACTGAGTCCAAGATTTTGATTTATCTTTGATGACTTTTCAAAATCCTTGATTTATTACAAATTAACCTTTGGAACAATTCTCATTGTCTAATCCCCCCGATCTAACATGAAAACAATACATTTAATAATGACCTTCTAAGAAGGTCTCACGATCTTACCCCTTCGATCTATTATTACACTAAACATTTACAAGTTACCATCTGGGCATCATACAAGGTCATAACCCCTTGGTCAATATAGAATTAATAAATTATAAATGACAACCATGAAGCTCTTAGGGTCTAACCCATGGGACGATGAATAGTTGTAAGATATCACAATCGATTACCCATTAGTTGATATAATAAAAAAACAAACATAGGTGACCAAATCTTAGGAATCTATAAAAGTCAAATTCTCTTTGGTCAAAATATCACAATGCGTATAATAGGAATCAAATGTAATTAGTAACTCTATCCTAACAAAAAATGTATTGGAAAAAAAGCAAGCCTAATTGACCTTGTAGACCCAACAACCATAATAATCAATCAAGGGAAATAAACCCAAGGGGTGTCCCAAAAACTAGGTATCTAACCTTACGCATTTTCAATTACCCTTTACCAATAAACCAATCTATAACAAGCAATAAATAGGGGTTAATTCCAAAACATGAAATACCCCAAACATCGTTATGTGGTACATCAATCAAATCTAATCAAATGGAAAACTATGGAAGTCACAAACCACCTACCTTAATGTCATCTGATCAATACACTTAATTGTTAGTCCTTGAATTAGCATAAAATGGTGAAGATCTATCGAAAATTAAAAATTTCAACATTAAATATGTAATGAGAGAGAAATATTTGGTCAGAAGGGCACTAGGGTTTTGAGAACTAAATAATCGGATTCCCAAACTCCCAACAACATCTCGATGGGATGCCGGATGCAGAATTGGTAGGGGTCTCAAGATCGACTCCATTTTGTCACTCTCCTGTAAAAACCAACAGTAGAAGAATAATTTTTAGAGGATGAGATGCTAACCCCTTGTAATTTATCAAATATAATTAAAATTTAATGGTGTGTCCATTAAATTTAAACACCGTGTATTATAGTCATTAGGCCCTGACATATGTGGGTCAGCCAGGTTATCAAATGGTTATGTAATCAACTATTACACAGATAGTACATGACCAGAAGTGGTAGCCAGGTTCCCATATTATACTCATAAGTAAATGGAATTTACATATTAAATCCTTATATATTCCTTTTCATAAAAATAAACCTGAAATCAATATCCATACCTGAAATTAAGATATAGGTTTTTACATTTGACTTAATTATGGATGGAATAGTTATTGTAAATTATACAGAATCAATTAAATTTACCACCACAAGGGGAAGCTATTATTTTAATGATTTTATTATATTTTCTCTTATTTATTTATAAAGAAAAAAATTTAGACAAAATTTTATAAATTTATGTTTATTAAATAAGTGATTTCAAAATGGGAATGTAATTTTTCGAATTAATGTTTTGTTGATCATCTTATTCATCCTTAATGAAACTTTAAATGGTTTTTTTGTTTTACTAGTAATTTTATCCAAGGATACCATAAATATTAATTATCTATAAGTTTTAGGATTATGATGTCATGATTTGTATTGCGCTCGTTACATTTCATTGGGTTTTTATTAAATATTTATGAAACAGATTTATTTTTAGGGGTTATGATATTATTAAAAGTTTTTTATATTGTTGAACACTTATGTATAAAAATCATTATGTTATGGGTGGTATCTATATTTCTCGCTAATAAAGTGGTGAAATATTGATAACAAATTATTTAAATAAGACTGGAATATAGTTCATGAAATAAATTTAACAAAAACAACCCTTCCATATTATATTTTTCTTTCTAGATAGAATACCCATTCAATGTTTTATACTCATTCAAAAATTCATTCCAAATTAAAATCCAATCACTCATGAGTGTAATTCTATATTTTTTGAAGTCATAACAACATTATATCTCATTGTTACATTCCAATAATCACTGAGCATCTATTAAATTTCTATAAGGCCACAAAAAATGAATTATGAGTTCATCTCACCATGTATTCCAACACCATCACCCATATAAAA
Source organism: Viscum album (assembly GCA_963277665.1). Lineage (NCBI taxonomy): Eukaryota > Viridiplantae > Streptophyta > Magnoliopsida > Santalales > Viscaceae > Viscum > Viscum album. The sequence goes on along the minus strand of OY728133.1, from coordinate 140,625,571 downwards.
TAGTATTTCTAGAAACAATATTCATTTTTTAGGTTAATGTAAATTGAAATAAATTAATTAAAACACATCATGTTTATATTTCAAAACTAACAAATTAAAATAATATTAGATAGTGGTTTTCCAAGTAAAATTCTCAAAAGATTTCCTAAAAAATGAAAATAGTTTATCATTATTCATGAAAATATAATATTTAATATTATATTGGGTGAGAATCCACATATGTTGTTTTATTATAATTTATAATAAATTACTTTGCAAATAAATATCTTATATATGATAATATATCAACATGCATGATGATCCAAACAAAACAAATACAATAATATCGATCTTGAAATTGCACACTGATCTATTTTTTCAATCAGGGCAACACAAAGTGATCCCAATTGACAAGGACAGAAAATCCACAATTATGATTTCTATTATTTATTTCGAATGGAAAAATATTTGATTTATATACGTAATTTAAAATTGTGATGGATGTCACATATAGTAATCCTATTAAAAATATGGACAATAATGAACCTATTTGAGAAAAAATGCTTCTAGGAACCTGATAACTGGATGTGGACAGACTATTCCTGACAAGAATTATGAATACACATCATAAATTAATCAATGGTCCTATTAAATTGATATTAAAATTCCCTTAGACTATTTTTCAAGATAATTGATTTGATTATGTCAACATATTACTTAATTTAATCATTTACAACAAAACCCATCACACATTGAAATGAACTCATGGTATCAATAATAAATATTTCCAAACAATAACCAAATTAATGATATGAATGTGTACAATAGAATATCCTAAATTCATATTTTATATTTATTTCCTTTTAATCATTTATACACTTATAGGTATAGTATTATGATTGCTTTAAAAATAAAAAATGAAACAAAAAAATTCATTAAAATAGGAGAGGAACATTTTCATGAACATTAGGATTCCCAAACATGGGATGATTGTAATTGATCCCATTTCATGGAAGATATAATAAATAAAAAAAATTAATTTCTGTATTTGATGAAAATACACAAAAAATAAGGGTTAATTCAAAAATAATTCAAATCCATTGAAGTCATATCATTATCATGACATAATCAGATCGTTTATGTTTAACCCAGATAATAAAAATTGGGAAAATAAATAGATTTCTTCACATTTAACTACATTATTAAGTGTCAAAACCTAACCTATAATTGTTTAAAGACTTTTATTGATGTATCAATAAACTAGTTTCATATTTTTATTTCATTATGTGATGATTTGATAAAATATAATGACATATAATTAATAATATTTCATTATTTTCATGGTTTCGGTTTTGGTTGTTTTTTCATTTCATGATCGATTTATTACTGTATAATTATAGATGTTCTTGTAAAATGGGATAAAAAAAACATAGTTGTGACAAAATAGTATTAATGAGATTAAATAGGTAGGAATTTACATTATATTATATGTATATTTTATATTAGGATGATTCATTACATAAATCACCAATGATAAATCTATTGTTTATTCTAGCAGTTTTTTAGAACACTGTAAACCAGTTACATCTTATTTGATATTATGTGGGTATGTTAGATTTATAATATGAAATATATCATAATATAAATATTTGAATTTTATTTAACTAGAATGAAGCCTTTATGACCATCCATGAATTTGGTAATGGAAAATGAAAAATTATTATTCACATAGTTTATAAACCTACAATGTTTGAAAATTAGTTTCATTTATTTGAATAATTGAAGGTGATAAATAAATTTTATATGATATATTTTATTTTAAACAGTGAAGTAATGTATATAAATTATTATTGAGTTTTAATTCATTCATTGATAATGGAGGTGTGGAAAAAATAGAAAAATAAATGAAATTTATGGATGTAATTTGAGAAAATTATCTCATCAATATCACCTCTTTATCATAAACATGACAACCTTTGATTTTTTCTTTTATTGGTAATATAATTAATAGTACAACATGAGAGTTATGAGGAAATGTTTTGGAATAATTTTTATCTTATAAATGGATTTTAATTCAAAATGGGGTAGTGAGGTGTGGTATTTACACACCATGAGGGGTGGGATTTTTATTATTAAATAATGATTCTATTATATTTAAAGCCACCAAAATTAAGTTGGAAATAAATTCCATAAAATTGGATGGTAAATAATATGTTTTATACTTCTTAGTTTAGATAAATACCTCAACTAACTAATAAATGTCATATCATTTATGTATTTTAACCCTCTTCCTTTTTATCATCAAACAATTTCTTTTTTTTCTATATAACGTTTTTTTTGTTAACAATGTTGACAATATTATGTATTAAAATTAAAATGAAGTTAAAAAATAATTTTGAAATTATTATTCCAAATGTGTAATAAATTTTAAAAAAATCAATCTAAAAAATATGAAAAATTATATTTAAAACCAATTCCATTAATAAAACAAAATTAAGGGGTTTTAAGTTAAATGTTCCAATGATGGAAATCATTGTATATCCAATATCAATATTAAATTGATTTCAAGGACCAAAAATGTATTTATTTATGTATAATTTTTTTAATTAAAAATTAATAAATATTTAAAATATAATTTAAAAATATTAATAAATTATAATAAAAAACTATTTTGATTTAAAAATCAATATATTGCACTAGTCATAAAAAAAGTAGCTTCTACAAAAAAATATAATATCATCCTAAACTAATTTTAATATTCATATTAAAAAATTAAGATTATTATTTCATATAAAATCTATTAAAGGGTCAAATTTAAGTTTCATAACAAATACACTATCAAATGGTGGAAATATTTCATTTAATAAAAATATATCTTTTACAGACAAAATTAAATCTGTTCTTATCTAAATCATATAAAAAGAATAGAATGAATTTTAAAACAATTAATTTTAAATAATATATAATAATTTAATTAATATATTTCGACAATAGTTATTAATTGAATCTATTATTAAAAAATTCCATTGTGGGAATAATATATTTTGTAAAATTTTTTTTTCAAAGGTTTATTATTTTTAAAAATAATTTACTTGAAAACATTGAATACATTTTATAAACTATTGTAAACTATATTTACATAATTTAGTTCATCAAGGTTTATACATCAATTCCTATTTCAATGAGATAATAGTCATATTTAAATATGAAAAATTAAATATTTGTTAAGAATGATGAGGAATATCTTGTTTGATATTGAGCATACTGTGTCTTTTTAGAATTTCAATATATTAGATCACATTTTTTTGAAAAAAAAATATAATGGTCATAAATGATTATCAGTATATGAATATTATTAATTTTGGTTTATAATTATCTTTTTTTAGTTTATTTGGTCATTCTCTATGGTCCCATGAACAAGACATTGTATGATCCAAGATGCAACATCTTATTTCCACCCAATATGGTTGGGTACATGTAATTCCCCATGATATTATGGTATATATCTTATAAATATAACATCTTCAGTAGTTAATGTTCGATGAAACACCAAGATTAAATGAAATATGAAATACCATAAAATATTATCATAACTATTGGAGTAGTGATGTGAATGTTAGAAATATTAATATGAAAATTAGAATAATATCCTCACCTTTGAGAGTATAAATAAAACATTGGTATCTCATAAATGAAAATTGGATTTATTTTAATCACATAATAATTACATAAATTTTTTGAAAATGATAAATTAAGTGTTGTTATTTTTTTAAAAAAAATAGTTTATTAAAATTTTATAATTAATATCATAATTTAAATAAAATTACATTCATAAAATAAATTCATAAAATTATATTTTGTTTTATATAAATTTTATTAAAATTTTGTAAGACCATAAATAATTTTTTAATGTGTCATAAAATTAGTTATAGTATTAAAACTGTAATTTTTTGAATAAAATAAGATTTTATAAAAAATATTTATCATATTTAAAAAAATGATTTCAATAAAATGTATTCCAATTTCAAAATCTAAATGTTAAAAATTTATAATGGTGAATTTTTGTGATTATTATATAATAGTTTATTTTTATATTAATAGATACATGTGATAATTTATTATATTTAAAATTATAAGCCAAATACAAGAATATATATGTCATGGATGATATAAGAACCATTAGCTCATTCCCACACACACTGGTTATTATAAATTTTAAAATTATCAAGATTTTTTATAGTGTTGATCCAAAATAATAATAGAATGAACAAAATAATAAAAAACACCCCTCACTATCGACATAAAATACCAGCACCACCACCTCTTCTCCTCAAATTTTATAAGCCAGTTTTCCAAATTTTAATCATCCCAATAACTCTCCCAATCCACATCCTCACGTTCTGGTCTTTTTGATCTCTTTGAAACCATTTCCTTGTTTATTTTGGAGGTTTTCAACGGGATGATACTCAAAAGGTTAAATCCTCCATCTTTATCATTTATTTTATTTTATTTTATTATCCTTCCCTCGCCTCCCCTATCAAAAGATACAGGATAACTTCAGTTTCCTATATAAAATTTAATATAATTTTCATACTAGAATATTCATGATCAAAAATTTTCTCCACTTTTATTCTTAAATATGAAAACGTCATTTGTGATGTGTTGATTCACTACCTTTGTAGATCATGAGTTTCCATTTTTCACTACCTCCTTCATGTCTAGACATAATACAATTGTTACTATTTGATAAGATTTTAATAAACATAATATAGGCTATATCATTTTACATAACCAGTATGTATTTAAATAAAATAAAATAAAATGACAAATTATTGTGATGGTTAAAACAACCAAAATAAATTATGTCATTTTAAATCAACATTTTATCTAAAAATCATTATAATACAATATAACCAAATGATATATGAGATCATTTGATCTTGTTTTAATGCATAAATAATAAATAATTTTACACTATGATATGTTATTCTAGTTTTAAATGAATTCTTAAATTTATACTCAAGGGAACTGATCATAAAACCGTGAAGTGAACACTGCTAGAAAAATGAAATTAACATTATAAACCATAAAAATGGTCAAAAATGAAAATAATAAAATTTAAATTAAAATAAAATTTGTTTAGAATTATATTACTAATTTAATTAATTAACATAATTTTATTATCCATTACAATATATATAAGTGTAGAAAGCTTTCGAATATAAGGTCAGGTATTCTCATCGTGATGTTATTTAAGAGAGATATTCTTATTCATCACATATTACTTGTGTGTGGTGTATGTATAGTTACCATTGATAGTTAATATAATGAATATATTTTTCATTATGTGATTAAATGTTTCATTTGATGATCATTAATTTTTTGTGGCATATAATTTGTTTGTCTTTTTATTGGGATGAGAATTCATTACAAAATTTACATTCTCAATGTTTAACTTATAATCCATTGATTATACCATGCTATGATTACAAATAAAATTCATTATATTATCTAGTGGTATATATATTATATTTTATATGGTTTTTAATCTAATACAAATAATCTATGCCTTCGGTTTAGGTTCACACTATCTTTTATAAATTCTATTTTATATTGTTTTTGTAAAAAATCTCACAGACTGTTTTTTAGTTATATCTAAAGAGAGTATTTTTTCCATTATAATGACTTAATTTTATATATTTTACATTAAAGTTATAAATGATTCTTTTAAAATAAATTTTTTTCTTTTACAATAGTGATGTTTTTAAATAATTTATTCAAAGGTTAAAAGGGTGTTTCCTTAAAAACAATATCAATGGTTTTGTTATAATATTCTGAACTAGGTCAACACCCTCAGATGAATATTATTATTAATTTAGGATGATCTATTATTATACCGTCAACTATATTTTATTGAATTATTTTTGATCATTTTGGTAGGAAATGTACTATATTAATACTATTCACTATATTACTCTTTATAATTTATGAATATGATTCAGACATCATAAAATTATTTATAATTCACATCATTGTTTCATTGGTAATGTATATATAAATTATGATTTATTTGTTTCATATAAGTAATTCATTATAGTTACTATTTGTTTAGTTGGTCTTGTTATGGTCCCTTGATACATTAGGATGACTAATGGGACAATCTTTAATGGGTTTTGGATGAGGCCTTACACATTTATATAGACTTATTAAGAGATACCTTGTTGGTATTTTTATGATTTCTAATATTAATCATACCCTCATGATGAGATTAGTTGTTGATAATATATTTGATTATTTTTATGATATCTTCCACAATATTTTTACCTGAACTGATCATATGTTCTCACCTCATTATTATGTAATATTTTTTCACAGGATGTCATAAAATATATTGTGATTCACATGTAAGGATAATCTCAGATAATATGGTTGTTTCCAAAGGAGTTAATATAAAGAATTTGTCTTCAAGAAGAAATTTTAATATTATTTTTTATATAGGTTTTCAAATATATTAATAAATTTGGACATTTGTTATGTGATCATTTTTACATTTTAATATTTTATAAAACTAAGACAATGGATCTAGGGTACTATGGTAAGGGTATTTATAGTTGGTCTTAGAGTATGTATATAAGAATATTTTGAAACATGATTTAGGAAAACATATATTAGGAAAACATTACAATATTACAAATTTTTAGAAATAACCATTATCACATGGTGCAACACGATAAAAAATGTTTGGTAACAATTTTATACTAGATGTGAATTGAGGAAGACCAACTGTGGTCTTTAATTCACATCATAATTAATGGGAATGATATTTCAAATATGTAATGGAAGTATTATATGGAAAATTTATTGGAAAAAAAATTTCCATTGCAATCACTTCACATATATTTAGAGACAATTCATGAGTCAAAGACATAAAATGGATGAAAACAAAGATGATTATGAACCAAACTGTATATATTTAAAAAGAAATGTTGTAGACTAGAAAAATTAACCGAGGAGTGGTATTCATTATTTATTATATTAATAATCCAATTATGTGAATTAAACTAGTCTCTAAAACAATCTCATCATACAAGAATATTATTTTATTTTCCATTAAGACATCAAAATAATTCTCCAAGCCATATTTCTTTGAAGGTATAAAACAGAAGAAATAAGAAAGCTGAGGACTATAGAAAAGTAAATTGGGAAAAGGGATGAAGGAAAGAATATATTTTTCCAAATTGTAATATATTTTTAAAGAAACATCATCGATCAAGACAATTGTGAATGGTATTTTATGAGAGTGTCTATAAAATGTCTACCAACACCATGATTGAAAGGGAACAAAATAATATGAAATTTTGAATGATTCATAAATAAGTTGATATGAAATTATTCACATAAATTCCCTTGGTGTAAAGGAAAAATGCCCCCAGAATTAGCCAGGGTAACATGTTCATTATTGCACAGACACAATAGCTGGAGATAATGTTCCTAAAGGTTTGATGGAATTTACTTTAATAATTTCCTCAAATTTAGATAAATATTTATTTTATTCTCAATCATTTCATTCCAGCAATCCTTCCCTCATTTATATACACATTTAATATTTCCAATTCACCTAATAAAGAGATTTTACACTAAAAAATACTTATGGATACCATATTTTATCAAATATGTGTCAAGAAGTTACCATTATGCCACATAAATATTATATTATTTTGGAATTTTAATTATACCATTGGTAGATTTTTATATAATACTTGATATTGAATGGATTTATAAATTATTGGAAATATTTTTAAATATATATATAAATTATGTTTCATGATGAATATATGGAATTAATTATAATCTATAGGGGATAATTCAATATCTAAGTCATATCTGGATCCATTTCCACTAGTTGTTATAACTGATATTCTTATAGAATAATCGAAGAAGAAACCTACGTGTAAAACAAAGGATATTAAAATTGAGGATGTAACTATTGTATAGTAATACATGGAATTATTTCCCTATTAATTACCAACACATCCACTATAGTAAAATGTTTAGCTTTCAATTCATTTTATTATTATGGAAAGACTAATATCAAATACTACCAATATAATTGACAATAGATTTTAATAAATAACTATAGTAATTAAGAGATGTGGTATTTATAAGAACAAGTGCATCAAATTGGGTACAACCATTTCATTCAATCCAGAATAAATATAGACCTATAAGCCTTATCATGTTCTATAGAGAGAGATCAATGACATTACAATAAAGAACAAGTATCTATTGTATCACATAGATTGCTTTTTTGACCATTGTTAAAATGCACAATATTCATCCATGATTTTTCATAATTCTAGATATAATAAATTCATTGTGAAGAAATAATATATTCCAAAAAATGTATTCATAACAATGTATATACAATACGAGTTTATTTTAATTCCATTTTTATTGTAAAATTAACCTTTTATTTTTATGGATCTAATGAAAAGAGTATTCAAGTTATATCTTCATAATTTAATGCGTATATATTGATGAAATCTCCATGTAATTTATGTGAAGAGTCCTGAATAATATTATATTTATTATACCATCATGAAATGGTGGAATTTAGTTTTTCAGTGATGATTCAAATAAATTACATGGTTGTGCAGAATGACTAAGTTATTCCCCTTGCATAAAGGTAGTTATAAACACATGAACAAAACAATCCAAGTCATGATCATGAGAATAAAAATTTACATTTAATATTAGGATACCACATATATATTGTGATATATGTGACATATATATGACCCCCAAAATTTAGAAAATTATCATCTCATATAATGAAATCAACATGATTCAATGTTTATGGATAAATATCACCAGGACAGTGATTATTTAATACACTACCAAACATGTATGATAAATAATGTAGAAGATGCATTGAGAAGGAAAGATTGTGATGTTTAGAAAAAAAAATAAGTATTGAGATGGATCTTTTGGGAATGGACATTATAATAATGGAAATGGTGATTATTATGGAAGGTGAAACATTACTACTTTTTCAAATATTTTCCATCTCATCTATATTGGGAAGTAAAAAAAGTTTCCATTATGATGAAATGAAATTACAAATGAAAAAGTAGTCCATGAATGATGGGAAATTGGAGTAATTTATATTTGAATATAAAAATTTTAAATTTTATAAGAGGATTAGTGTTCCCTATATACCTAATTAGAGATGAAAATTATTGGATGATGCTCATTTCACTAATAACACTATACAACCTGATTGCAATAACATATATATTGATTTGAAAAAATGATTTTTTGGATTAATATTATGTATTAAATTACCAATTATGTATTAATTGGTTCCGTTTTTTCAATTTTGGAATTCCAAAAGTCAAATTTTGAAGGGATTCATGGAAACTCTACCAATTCTGATATTTGGATTGGATGAAATTAATATGTATTTCATATCTTGATTAAAAATGACCCCTATAAATAAGGATTCATTATGGGTAATTATGTATGGAAATACCAAATCATCAAATTTCATCACAATTAGAGATTATTTTCCATTAGATCACATTGATTGAAACAATATTAGTGGTGTTTTATGACTTCACGGTACACCTCACTTGATTGTGTGTGATCAAGATCACCATCATACATCAAATTTTGAAATTCATAAAAATGATTTGGATATCATGCTTCAGTTGAGTACTTCTTATCACCATAAAGCTACTGAATAATATGAATGGATTATTAAAAAATTAGAAGACATGTTTAAATCATTCTCACATGAAAAACATCATTTAAGTTATTTTTTTGATTTGGAAGAATGTTCCTACAATTATTGTTTCCATTAAAGATTTAAAATGGTCTCATATGAATTATTATATGAAAATATATATCATCCACCAATATAATTGGATGAATTTAGTGAATAGAACCTTATATACCTAGAACATTTTGAAGAGGCAATTTTAATGTAAATGATTAATCATGCTCATATCAATTCGTCTAAAAAAAGAAAATAGATCTATATTGATGAAAAGATAAAATATTCAGAATTTAATGTGAAAGATCATATGTTATATAAAATATCTCCATGGATGAGTGTTATAATATTTTTATTTGAAGGGAAACTAATAAACAAGTACATTAGTCCTTATAAAATTTTAGAACATGTTTTATTTTTATTTACCTAATAGAAATTCCACCATTTCTCTCTAATTTACATGAATTTTTTAACATATATTTCATAATGAAGTACATTAAAAACCCAAATCATTTTCTTACATATGAAAAAATATAATTGCAATGTCATTTTTATACTGTAGAGAACCTCTCAAATTTGTAGACATTATATAACATATGTTCAAGAATCTAAGAACTCAACTATTAAAGGTGCTTTTGAAAAATAATACATATAACGAGCATACATGGGAACTATAAGAAGATATGTTAAACAAATAATCAATTTTTTAGTAATTGAAATTCTAGAAATTTCATGGATTAAATTTTTGGGGGATATGAGAATGTAAAACCAATTTATTTTAGCATATCTCTCTTAAATATAACATATTCAATTTCTTATATAGCATGAAACATTGACCTTAAAAGAATAATAAAATTCAATGAAATATTAACATAACCAATGGAATAGTGATATGAATGTTATAAATTATAACATTTCCATTACAATAATTACCTCAATAATGAAAATATAAATAAAAATTTAATAACTCATAAAATAAAATGTTATAATTTATGTAAATAAATATGTAAATAAATTATTTATAAATGAAAAATTAATTATTTTTAATTTTTGTGAAAACCACATGTTCTACAAATTATTACAATTAAAATAATTATTTAAAAGGAAATTTACTTTCATAATATAGATTCATGAAATCATATTTTATTTCATCATAATTATAAGATATTTGAAGAAACAATAATTACTTTATTAATGTGTAGTAATATGAGATCAAATATTTAAATATATATTTTCCAATAAATTGTGAATTTATTTATAATTAAATTTTTCCATATTTATAATATTATTTTAATTAAATCTAGACTATTTGAATACTATACACATTGTATTTTTTTTTGGTGAACTATTATTATTTTTCTAAAATAATGGATATTTTAGAAATGATGAGTTATGCTAATTTAAGTTATATAAAATTATAAGACAAGTACATGATGTTTTTTGTCATGAATGATGTAATAAAAAATATTTAGAACTCACATGCATTAGTTGATTTACATAGTCACCATATATGACAATAATTATAGTCTTGATCCAAAATATTAAACAAATGGATAAAATAATAAAAAACAACCACTTCCTCAAACTATAAATACCAACCCTCACCAACTCTTCTATTCATTCCTTTTATAACTCATATCATTCTTATATTCTACTCAATTCCCCAACCAAACTTCTTCCCCCATTCTAGTATAATTGGTTTTAACAAAATATGATTTCCACGTAACATAACGATATTCTTAAGGAGATGATCCTCAAAAGGGAAAACCCTCCCTCTTTATATTTTATATTAATTTATTTTCTTATTCTTTTCTCACATGCCATATCAAAAGTAACATTTAAACACTTTTATAATATATATAATGTATTTTTATTATGATAATGAAATATCAATCATTCAATCTCTACTCTTTCCCTTTTTTTATAAAAATGAAAACATCATTTATGATGTGCCAGTTGACCACCTTTGTCAATGATGAGTTGTCATTTTTATTCCCGCCATAAATTATTGTAATAAAACCATTATTATTGTTTAATAATATTTTAATATTTATATATATATTTAATTATAACATATTAATGATATTATATATATATATAGATATGTGTGATATATAATAAAATGATAGAAGTATTCGATGGTCATAAAAGCCACAAAAATAAAATAATCTATTTTCATCAACATGTTATTTAATAAATTCTTCTTATACTATATAAACAAATGTAATATGAGATCATCTAAACATATGGATGATCACTAAAAAATAATTTCACTTTTGTATATGTTATTAAATGATAAAATTAACTCCCATGTTTATACATTGGGGAACCGACCATAAAACCATGAAATGAATACTCCCAGAACAATAAAATTAAACATTATAACCAATAAAAAATGGGAATAAATGAAATTATTTGAATTATAATAAATAAAATATATGTTTTATATAATCTAGGTTATGTAATTAATAAATCTAATAATTTTTTCCATGGCATTAAATACATGTTCATAATACTTTTAGTCAAAAGGTATGGTATCTCATCTCACATTTATTTATGGTAGATATGCCATTTTCACATATTATTTCATTCATGTGTTTTATTCATAACACCAATGGATATATACATTCATGACACTCTTAATATTAATTGTATTAATTTTTTCATTTGATGATCTTTAATTTTATGGGGAATATGGTTTCTATATTTTTATAGTGGTATGGGAATTATTAATCTAATTTCCATTCATTGGGTAAATCATATACTACAATAATTATTTTATTCTATAATTATTTTAAAAATGAATTTTTATTATCTTATATTTTACTTCATCATGTTTTATTTATAATTTTAGCATTTAAACACAATCAATTTTTTTGGTTAATGCTCACACGTTATTTTCAAAATACATTTTTAAATGTTTACTTTTAAAATTTTATATTGAATATTTATTTTATTCAAATAGAATGACATGATTTCTCTCCTTTGATAGAAACATTACGTTTTATAGAATAACTTACATGTTTAAAATATTTTTTCAAATAAAATGTTTTCATTATAATTGTGTATATTTTTAAATAAATGATTCCCAAAAAAAGGTATTTTTATTATGAAAATTTCGATGAGTTTGTTATATTATTTTTCTTATGTGTCAACACCACCCATAAAATATAATGATTAATTGATGTTGACATATTATTATACAATATAACATATTTTATTAAATGGTTTGTGATGATTTTTACTAGTGATATACTATGTTGATACTATTCACCATATTACTTTGCATGTTTTATAATTACATTTACTGATTGGGGAAATTATTTACATTTCATTTGATAGCTTCAATACAAATTTATATTTTAATTATGATTCACCCCATCAATATGAGTTTTGAATTATTCATAATAAGTGTTATTAATGGCCTTATATAGCTCCTCGATGCATCAGTATCTCTCATCAAACAAACTAGATAGGTATTTTCTCGATCCATACCAATTTATATAGGTTTTATGGTTGAGGCCTCTATGGAATGATTATGATATCCTACATTATGCGTCCTCTCATTACGATATGACTTATTTATAATATATTTGATTATTAGACTATTATAATAATTATGTTAATGTTTCTTTCAAATGTGAAGATTTATATTTCATTATCATAAAAAAATTAATCTCTTGAATAAGTTTTAATGTCTTCTGTTTTATTTTTTCCGCCATTCCTAATTTTTTAGTTTTAGTTATGTTATCTTGTATTTCATTTATAACCTTACAGAGAATATGATATCACCACTTTGTAATGTTTTATTTCTCTCTACTATTACATCATTAATATTATGATCGACATGTTTTGATAATCTATGATAATAGTCATATTTTAATTAAAAATAATATGTTTTATTTCATTTCTATGGGTAATGTAATACTTATTTCTATATTTCATTATACATATATACTAAAATATTTCTTCCATTTATTACTGATCTCCCATACTTAGTAACAATGTTTCAATGTAAGGAATAATCTCCAAGATAATATGGTTGGGGCCTTTACAAAATAACATGGAAGGCCATACAAATCCATAATTGGGGCTGTAAATAATTTCTCCTGACATCTGTTGTCGTATGATATATTAACCAAATTAATATGATCCTCCCATAAACCAAAAAGGTCTATGAAAAAAATATAAGAATAATTACTAACATGAGGATATTGGTTTTTCACTTCCTAACTTTTATTTGATGTTATTTCATTATTTTAGATATTTTACTTCAAAGAGTATTTTTTAAATTATCACCAAAATAGAGATATAATATTGGGGTCTCTATCAGTTATAATCAATAATTTAACAATTAATTACATGAAATCTACTTGAAAATACAATGTTTTAATGTCTTATATGGTGTTTGGTTATCTAATAGTGATAATATAAATTTTTACATTAATTAAATCAAAAAAATAATATATATCATCATGTATTTATATCATTCATGGTATGACTATAACAAAATATATCACATGTTTCTCCCACATACATATCTTTATACGCATATACAATAATATATTATATATATATAATTATGTTGAAACATTTCCAACTATATTTTTTTAAATTTTGTCACATAGTTCGTTGTCTTCTTTTATACCAACCTGAAAATAAATTTCTTTATCTTCCATGTAAATTTTTACTAATAATTGAATAAAATCCATTTTAAAATGGTGATACATTGATATATGATGATACTCACATGTATAAGTAAATGGAATTTGATTAAATAATTTGAAAATAAAGTTATCATTTTTTTCTTCTTCTGTGGTCTCTACAAAATTTAGGACTGTCTTTAAAGTGATTGAATTAATTTATAATATCTAAAATTCATTTAGAATCATTATTGTGTCTAAAACAAGACTGAATAGAAATAAAAATTCATGCTCATCCTATCCAGTAGAGTATAAATTCATATCATAATATTTCTCATTAACTAACATTGGTAATGAGTTTCTATGACCGCATCGCTTTATGATTTATGAAATGATGAATTTTATAGGTAATTCACATTATTGGGTTTGTATACCAATTAAAAATAATATATATGGTGGTACTACCTTATTGTACATTGCATCATGTTATATTCATACTGATAACATATGTATTTAAAACTCTTATGGATAAAAAATACGTAGATGTTTTAACCAAAAAGTTATTTACTCCTTGTTATTAAGGCATGGACAGTCGAAGATAATTGGAGGTCATGAGTATGGTAAGTATTTGGAATAAATCAAAACTACATCGCTTTATATGGCACAAAATGTTTCACCACTATATGAACAAAACATATGATAACTAAATGCATCAAAATAGAACACATAACTGTTACCTAATTCAGGAATAATAAGTATGGTTTTTATTTGATATTAATTTTATATAAAAATGATCATTTATAACATTAATCATTATATATTAATAGATAATATTTTTTTCAGAGTAGTCATTGACGATGCATGTATTATGAAATCTCAAATAGTGAAATGATAATACACCGCTAATCCAAAATAATTTTATACCTCAAAAACATTATTTATGTATGTCATGTCATTCAGGATTATGTCATCCATGGTTAAATATATATTACTTCATTGAAAATTAAATTACTGATGAAGAATACATCTTGAATATTAGAATATCACGTAGAATTCATTTCATAAAAATGATAATCTTATAATTCATACTGTATAATTTTCAGGTACTCCTTTTTGTCCTTTGTATTTTGATAGTATAACAAAATATCATAAAAAAAACATAAAAAAGTGTCTTGTTACCATTTATAGATATAGTTCATCAAAATAATGAAAATAGAATGTGAATTATTCTAATTCAAGGGAATTATGACCTATTCTTATTGGTTATAGAAAGTCTATATTATTGTATTTGGGATAAAATTTCTTTCCTCTCTAATTAATTGATATCCTCAGATGAGTTCAATTTTAAGGAACCACGTGGATCCCATTAATTGATGAAGAATATCATATATTCCGAGGATAAGGTATCAGTGATTAATAGTTACTTGATTATACTTATGAACTCTAACCAATTTAATCAGTTCTGGAATGGGATGAAAATTTAATTTGAGGTTTAACTTCTTTTATATTTTGAATAGATTGGTTTCCCCATTCATCGTAAAAATTTATTTCAAAAAAATAATTTATTTTGTAGGATGATACATTTGATAAAAATCACATATAAAGAGTGTACTGTCATCATGTAATATTAAAAGAACAAATATATCCATGAAGATATTGGGTCTAATAAAAAATCTACATTCAAAATATTCTTGTAGATAAAAATATTTTCAAAACTAATTTCTAGACATTCAATAATAGGGTTGTGAAATAAGACATGTTCACTATATTTGGATGTAAATAAATTCAATTTTATATTGAAGTTGTAACCCCGAGAAACCATTCAGAAATACATTCAGGTATCAATAAAATATTTTAGGAATCCTCACATTCAATATTTAGTCTAGTATTCTATGTGACTTTGATACTAATAGTCTATATATGGTATGGTATCTTTTTACTAATTGTTCCTCTGTAAATTCATTTATTTCAAAAAAAAATTATAAATGTGAAGAAAACCATCCAATGAGTTAATTGTTTCTTACAAACCAGACTTGAAAATTTGGATTCAAATATCACCATCTATTCCATGTACAAGATTTAATAAAAAATATATATCTCAAATATGTTAATATTCAAAAGACACTAAACTGCATAAATAATAATTGAATATTTTGTAAATTTAAATCTTCATCACTCCCACTATTAATTTGGTATCATGAAACACATGACATTAGTCATCATTTCCAAGTGCAATTAAAAAAATTTTACTATAAATTACGAAATGAAATGATGATAAACAACAGTACTAAAAAGAACGTGAAAAAAGTAATTTTATTATATTGGTTCCTTAAAAACATATGGACCTAGTTGATTACTCATAGTAGAATGTTCTTCTCAAAATTACTTTTGTTCAACTATCATGGGATATATGTTGAATCATTTTTATCTTTTCTACTAAATTAATAAATAGGTCCTATAAATATCACTTTTTACTTATGTCTATGGATATTAATTGGTTTTATTAGACTCTTCCATCAAATCATTTGTGAGATGAGGATGAGTCGGTCATTTTCCACCTATGGATGTATAAAATTTTAGGTAAAATATTTATATTCATTATTTATATTGTGGCATCATATAAAATTTTGTATATTAATAATTTTTTTAATATATTAGTTCATTTTATTAATAAAATAAGAAATAAAATATAATGACAGGAAATTTAATTTTCCTTAATGAAAATAAAATTCGAATTAAAACTTAGTGGAATATTTTACATTATATTATTTTATCACAAATTATTCGACTATTAGAAAAAATGATATATTAAATTATTTAATTGAATATTCTTTCAAGAGAAATTTTTTTTAACATCACATGTTGTAATAGATTTAAATTAAATTCTAATCACTAAAAAATATATTTTATTTTCAATTTATATTTAAAATAATTATAAAATTTAATATTTTAAAATGTTAATTTATTTTATTTAATAGAATATTTTAATATAGTTATATATATATGAATATTTTTATAAGATAATTAATTTAATAACTAATTAAATTATATCAAAAAAATTTATGAAATATATCAAAATTTAATTCTAAAAATATAATATTCCTTTTTATGTAGAGAAATGTATCTTAAGTATCTAATTTGAGATTTAATTAAAAAACATCTATTATAAAATATTTGAAAAAATTAAATATTATAATATAACAATAAATGTATTTTAACTTTTATAAAATATATAATGTTATATGTATATATTCAATATATTAAAAAATACTTATATTATAATTGAGAAAATATTTTTGAAATTATGATATCATTTTTATCAATAATATTTAGAATAAAATAAGAAGACATAAATATAATTTCATTTAAAAATAAACTAAAAAGTAACCGAAGATAGAAAATCAGATAAGGTGTTTGTGTGTCCAAAAAATGTTACCAATTTAATTTCGGGGAAATCCAAAATCGAGGGCTTTATTGTGAGTGGCATTCGAGGGTCCTTGTGTTGATGATATGTGTGGTTAGTGTCAATCTAGGTTGGATGTCTCAGTCGTTGATCAGGCCCCAAGAATTAGTGGGTTTGGACGTTGTCGTGAGCTTCATCAAGAAAAGAATTTTTTCCTTAGATGAGGCTTTAAACAAATATAATGTTGATCAGATGCTAGGGATTATTTTTTTCTTCAAAATTTGACTGTTTTTGGATTCAACCGCAATGGAGTTTTGAACACTAATGAGGTGTAAGCCATTATTAATTGTTGTTCTCCTGGAGAAGATTTACCGATTTGCGAGGTAAGATTATTTTTTTAGGTATCTGGATATTTAAAAACGTCTTTTCTCCGAGATTATTTTTGGTATATTAAATATGATGTTTTTCATTTTTCAATATTTTATTCATCTGTTTATGTTTATGTTCTCCATTAGTTATTATCTTTGATTTTTCATCAAGATGAAGTCTCTGTTTTCCATATTAATGGGTTCAATGCTCTGTTTTTTTAAACAATTTATAATAGTATTATCTCAATTCATTGAATATTCATGAAGATGAATGAATAATTTAATGAAATAAGGAAATAAAATTTAATCAAATATTTTGTGCGTATTTTTATAATTACAAATTGTCGACTTCCTTCCCACAACAATTTATTTTTTAAAACATCTATTATTCTTAATCAGCCTGCAATATATCCATAACATATATTATAATAAATTGTGATTAATATCGATTCCTATCTAGACTTCAAATGATTATATATGTAATCGTTGAACAGATAAATTGAAATTATATATTGATTGCTTCACCACTGATTTTTAACAATTATTGAATGTTCCACTCATTTCCATCACGAATATCATAAGTGTTGCAAACACTATGTGAGATAAAATAAGATATATTGAGTTTGATGATTTAAGGAAGAGAAGAAAATTGTTTTATTCGGAAAAAATAATTTCTATGAATTTTTTTAAATACTTATATTTTACATATTATAAATGAAAACTAATATTTTTATGTTGTTTTTTAATTTCAAAGAATCCCTTATACATTATTTTTTATTATAATTATATATTAAATTCAATATCTTTATAATTTTATTAATTAAAAATATTTATATTTTTTCTATAGTTTGAAAATTAATTCCTTAGGAAACCATGTTATATACAATTAATATTTTTTTAAAGGACATTCAATTTAGTAATTTTATTTATAAATTTATTTTATGGATAATTGATTATATTTACATTCTATATTTTACCAAAACTATTTTCTATAATTAATTTCTATATCTACTAAGAGTGTTAGGGTTATTATTTAAAACTCTGATTTAAAATGAATGTGATTTTTTCAAAACATTATCCTTCAATTCGTTATTTATATAAAAAATAATGATAAAAGTTATCATTTTATGTCTGAGTTTTTTAATAAGTTATTTATGTTTCATATTTATATATGTTTGGCCAATGTCTATATCATTTATTACATAAAAATAAATGGAAATTGAAAAAAAAATTGATATAAATTTATCTGCAAATGTATTTAAAAAATTATGGAATTGTGAATGAATTTATATGTATATGGTTAAAATATAATTTCTAATGTGTTTTATGAAATATGATAATGAATTTTATATTAATAATTTATTTATCCAAACACTTATGATATTGATTTAAAATTTGATTTTATAGAATAATTATTATTATTTTATTTCGAAATAATTCATGTTTTTTAAAGGGGGTTTTAATTTGTTTTGAATGACATATAATAATAGTTATTTAATAATTATTTATTGATATTAAATTTGGGGCATTCATATTTAACGATAATATGAAAAATCATAATGAATCTATGACTTAACCCGACGATGACATAATAGAGATACTGCTAAGTGGCCATATCGATTTTACATTATCTGCCATGAATCATTTTAAAACAGAAAGTATTATTATTTTGAACATATTTTCATGGAGATATAAATTTTTTTTCATTTATTATTATTCTAAATTAATTTCATAAAATATATGAATTTTTAAAATGAATTGAAATTAATTTTATATTTAATGGATATATTTAATTGATATAAATTTTTTAAAGTTATTTAAGATAAATATGTATTAAATTATTTTTCATGAGTTTTAAACCTCTTTAATTATAACAGTTGTTCTCATCCCATTGTATTAAAATATTTCTACTAGAATCTCTATGGATAAAATAATGGATTGATTCATTAAAGGACTAAGAGAATATGAAAATTTTTATATAATTGTATATATTTTGTACAACTATGATTAATTGAATGTTTTATACTAGTTCAAAAAAACCTAAACATAAAAAAGGACCTCGATTGGGTAAATGACTCTATATTTTTCAGTAATTGTTCATATAAAAATTCTTACCGTGTTTTATTATTGAATCTCTAAATGAGGGTTTAGGATGGTAGTTCTGGTATCAAAGGGATGTTATAGAGAACTATGGGGCTAAGGCATTTTCATTAAAAAACAAAAAATGATTATTTTTCGAAAAAATCATAAATAATTATCATTCTTTAGAAGTTATACTTTTCCATAATTCATAATATGATAATTCTTTATTTTCATAGGTCCAACTAATGAATTTTGATTTGACAATAAAATTAAGGGTGGATAATGTAACATCCTAGAAAGTTTAGAATAATAAAAAATATTTATTAAAATCATTGTTTTATTGTTTAAATAAAATAATTTTAGAAATATAATAAAATAATAATAAATGATTTAACGAGTTAAAAATAAAATTTTATTAAAAATTTTTAGGAATATTTTACTTCGTATTTCTTTTTATTAACATAATACCTTTATTATTAAATATTAAATAATAATTTTATATTCAATTATGCCTTTATGAAAAATTTATTTTTCAAATATTATATATTAAAAGTTCTAAATACAATATAATTTTCAACAAATAAGAATTTATTTTAAAATATTATATAAATTTTTAAATAAATAATACATTTATAAATATTTTAATATTATTTTTTCCACAAATATGTTCATATAAATATATTTTATTTATTATTTTTATAAAAATATAGATTTTAATAAAAAAAATTATTTATATCAAATGAATATTTGAAAAATATAATAATTGCACAAAAATTTTAATATACATATATATGTAATGAATTTTATATAACACATATAATCATAAATTTAATTATAATATATTTACAATAAAGCAGTAGATATAAAAAAATTAAAAATGAATAGTAATTTATTTTATATTTTATAAAAGTTGTCAAGTTTTTTGAATATATAAAACAGACATAAATATATTTTTAATATTATTATTATAATTTTTTTAAATTATGATTATATTTTAATTATTAAAATTATAAAATAAAACCAAAAAACAAAACTATAATTTAATTCCTAAAATAATTAAATAATAAAGGCATAATTAAAATTGGACAATAGATCAGTGGGTCTATATAAAAAGGCATTCAAGTTGATTTTGGATAAAAGAAAAATCGAGGAGGTGATTTTTTTGGGAGAATAAGAATCGATGGTCAACGAAGAACATATATAGGGTTAATATCGAATAGATTTAGAATTTACTGATAAGGGATCATGTGAAACAAGGTTCATCCGCAGTTATGAGATTCTTCAGGAAAAATTGTTTGATCCAGGGTGAGTCTTCGATCCAACAAGAAGGTTATAGGCTATTTATGAGGGGTTCGAGTGAAATTCTTCCTATTAAAGGTCTCACTATAAAGGGGTTTCGAATAAGGAAGAAGTTTGAGTTTTTTATCATCATTTTAATTTGGTAACCCTTTTATAGATCAAGAATTTTGGTTTATTTATTTATTTATTTTGTATATTAGTATTTAAAAAGATTCCATCTCTCAAATTATTATGGATATATTAAATTCCTAATCTATCATTATTCACATTTTTCTTTCACCATCCTACTTCTATAGTCTCCATCGGTTAGTATCAGGTATTTCTGATCATGTTAGTGACATTGTTTCGCATAATAAAGAATTCATTTATTTTTTTTAGAATTTTTTTTGTATTTGTCTCAATTATTTTATAATTCATAGAAAATAATTATTTTTTTATCTAAATTTTAACATCAAATTTAATAAAAGACCATGCATTTGATTTTACATTTCCATGTTCTTGAATTCAATCAAACATCTTTTTATTTTTTTAGTTTATGTTATGATTTTTTCAGACATTTTTTTATCTAAACCTCAAATTTTATGAAATTTTGATTACACATGATATATATATTCATTTTTTATGTCCATATATATATTTGTAAAATAGTGAGAATTTGATTTTAAATGGAGTGATTATCCACCATATTTTGTTTATAAAGGAGTGTTTCACAAATTTTGTGCATAACTTTCTTGATTACTGCACCTCTTATATGAGAAAAAATAAGATAGATGGGGGTCATAAAATAAGAGTAGGAGAATAAAAAGATTATATTTCAAAAAAACCAAATTTAAAAGGTATTTTAATGATTTTTTTAAAAACATTAGGTATTTTATAGATTGAAAATGAAAAATAATATTTTAATGTGTTATATAATATTTCAATGAAATAATCGTAATGGAATCATTTTGATATAATTTTGTATTAAATTGTAAATCATCAAAATTTAATTAAGTTGAAATATTTTTTGACATCAATGACATTAAATTTTTTACCTTATGTTATCATTTTATATAAAATTATTATTATGTTAAAATCATAATAATATTTTATTTCATTTTAAATTTTATTTTTATGAATAATTGATCATTTTAAAAAACCCTTTTTTTCTGAAACTCATTCAAAGTATTAATATTTAAAACATGTAGCATTTTTCAGTCTTATTTTAAACCCCACTTTTAATATTAATTCAATTGAATCAATCTAATATCATTTTATTTTATATTTCTAAAAATATTTTAATGATAATTGTTATCATTTTACATGTGAATATTTTAATGAAATATTTAAAATGATACATATGTATGTGTCCATGATCTATAAAATTCAACGCATAAAATTCCATTTAAATTGATAAAAACCCATTTTATTATTATTTATCAATGTACTGAATTAAATTCATTAACTATAACATTATTTAAATAAATTAGTTTAAAAAATGATTTCTAATATTTTTTAATTACTTTTATGAAGTTATTCTATATAATTCATTTCTCTAATCCATTTTTATTTTTTTGAAATAATATATTTTGTAAAAATAATAACTATATTATTTTATAAAATTAATTCAGGTCATTATGAAATATGATTAAAAGGGTTTTGAATGAGAAATATACCTCTTTAGTAAAGAAGTTATACGAAAGTTAAATTTATATCATCATATGAAAAAAGAAAAATAGGAATGAAGAGTGAAACTATTACCTCCATATGACTCTATCACATTTATTCTTATATTAATCGTGCATAAGGAATTTTTAAGAGCCTTTAAGTATCATTTCAATCCATAAATTACAATTATTTTTATATTATTTTCAAAGAGAAATCAAATTTTTTTCACAAAATATTTTTTAAAATCAACATTCAAAAATATAATTTTTTTTAAATATTGTGAAATTTTTTTTATATATCATATATATATATATATTAAAATATGTTTTATAAAATATATTTTTTAATAGAATGTATAAAAAATACATAGGCTTAAAACCACTATTCGTTGAAATTTTATTCCCGTCGAATGTTTTTAAAATGTTTTCATTGGTATATTATATGATCTAAAATTTATGAATTAAATCATGGAGTTTGAACACACAAATAAAACAAAATAATTCTGTAAATATAATAAAACTCTGAGAAAAAATGTTTTTTATAATTATCCATGTCTATGAAAAGTCATGGTCTTAAATTGTATAAATCACTATGTATTATTTTTTCACAGTTTGTAAAAAAATATGCAACATGCTATAGTGATAAATCAAAAAGAACATGTTTGGTACATTACATCTATTGAGGTTGAAATTACATTGTGATGTATTATATTAATTTTTCTTAAAATTAACATACTATACAATGAAAATTATTATTTTCAAATCATTCTAGAAAATGAAACCATTCTCTAGTTGGAGTCTGATGTATTACACCTAAAAGAGTATTGAAATCCCTATATCTATTATTTAAACCACAAGAGTTGAAACACATCACCATGGGAATAAACAAACTACCTCCCAAGTGATTCTGAAAAAGTTCCATCTTTTCTATTGATTCATTATTAACCCTCACCTTGTAATCTATAATAATTATAACATCTATCTTAGTTTATGTTTTGGGTTGAAATTTAAACTAAATGATGCATGAATTCAAGGATGAACTAGAGTATACTAATATAGTGAAATTAAATAATTACATATATGTAGTTTCATGATTTTTCATAGAAGGTTATCTTTATTTAAGTGATTGTATTTTTTTCATTATATTTTGAATGTGTGGGTATATAATTATTTTTTTAAAAGATCCTCAAAATCCTCCCATATTTGTTCTTGATGGATTCAACTTGGAAATATAAATCTAATTAATCAAATTTCATAACTTCAAAAATATAAGTTTTTAGCTTCACATTCATCACTATTATATACAAAAAATAAATAAATTATTATAATCCTTTTGGATATCCACAATTATACATTCTTAGGTTATGAATCTCCTTGAAAAAGTGGCGGATACTAATTCTAAAACATTATTTAATGACCTACTTATTTCAGTTCATCATTTTGATTTCCTCTTCAAATATCTTGATACACCTACAAAAAGTCATTATATGTTATTTTTTATCTAGTGGATAGGGTGAAAACACATTTTTAGAAACATAATTTTACTAGTATCTAAAGATTCTTCCTAGTTCCATTTTATATAAGAAGAATGATACATTATTTATTGAATTTCACTCTAATAACTAAATGATTTAATGAATTCAAAAACATTATAAACAATTTTTATCACCCCAATAAACTAAAAGTGAAACAATTATTTATAGAATAACAATTTTATCATTTTAATTTCATTTCCAAAATAAACCATCCTTAAATAAAAAATTCAGTCACAACGGGAATAATTTTAAATAATTCCTGATAAAAAATAATCTTTGAAAAAACCCATGATGATGATATGACATCACCTCTAAACATGTATTCGAATGATTTTTAACTTGAAACCCTATTATATTACTATTGTAAAAATGGGTATCTATGTCTTTTCAAGCTAATCATTTCTAGTTTCAATAGTCTTGTCTCTTTTCTACATACCCATCTCATAGTCAGACGAAAAATTGAGCCATTAGTAACATCGTGTTCCCCACCCATTTGATTATAATGTGTTGGATGTGTTATAGACATTAGGTTACATTCCCCTGACACAAAAGGCAGGAATTAAATTCCAAGGTCATAAGATGACATTTTGTGATTATTTTTTCATAATAATTCATACCTGCTATTAATAAATTCTATAAACCCAAGAAAAAATAAATTATTTCTTTTAATATTATACATAAATACCTGAAAAAAAATTACACGTACAATATCAGAGTAAATTGGAAAATATATAAGTGGGAAAGTTTCATACTCTAAATAGATTTACATTAAATCAAATGTGGCACCAACCCAGACCATTATTCAGTAACTCCCCTTCTCAAGCTTTAGAAACCATAAAATGGTATCAACAATCACCACTATAAAAGTACATAATAATAACATTCTATTTATATCAATAGAGTACATATGATAACAAACCAAAGTTTTCTTGTAGTAGGTGATTATATCAATTAGTACTATTTCAAAAAAATCTTATGTGCATGCCACCCAGATAATAAAAATTTATCACTTTTTATATAAAACATATGGAGAAAATTTAAACACCATTTATCAATGTAAAATAGATAAATCCAGAAATTTAATGAAACATATGCATCAACATTGACTTATACGTTCCACTTCGAATTCCCATAACTTGTAACAAACTCACATACACATGAATTCGGAATAATAATCCCAACACTTGAGAGTGTATATCTATCATTCAGTAATTACTTACTAGGTGACCATCCATCATTCATTTCTTGTCAACACCACGTACCAAGACATTTTGATCATGAATTAATAAAATGTAATATAAAAACATGCCAGTATGTAGTATGGGACCATCACACATCAAATAGTTTTCCCAAAAAAAGAATTTGAAAACCAATTCATTTAAAAACATTTAATTAGAATATCTCGTGATGATCATTCAAATACACTATTTATAAAAAAAATTAGCTATTTTTTCAAATAATATACCAATTGTATTTCCAAAAAATATGAAAAATTTAACGAGATTGAATCCATGAAATTCATGAATAGTTAGAGAATCCACATACGTCAATCAGATTTTAACGAAGGATCCCAAACTATTCTATGGATAAACCTATTCAATATGTTCTTATATTAAAATAAAAGAAGAAATCATAACCAAAATTCAAACACACAATTCTGGTATCACAAAATGGTATATTCTTCTAATTAAGACAACACAATGATAAAATAATTAGAAGGAATAATAGGACTTTAACATTTAATTTCCACAATTTAAAACATAATGAAACATTGGAAACATAAGATATATTTTAATTAACATTTTAAATCACCTAGGGATACCATTGAAATGATGAGGGGTATAAGGAAACCATACATTCGAAATCAATAATTGGATATATCAGAATTATCTTAGACTGAGATATTCATGTTGTGAATTAGGAATTTACTATGTAAATTCATGTAGAGGACACATACAATGATATTAATTTCACCTCAAATTATTTTCCATGATATAATTATTTAATATGTGAAAATATTTTACAATGTAAATGATCCTATTATAACTATTCATGACTTGATATAAACTCATAACACATGCCCCAAACAATTCCCAACATAAAATAGATATTCACAATGTGGATGTGTGATACATAATGTCATGTATCCAGAATATAGATTTCATTCCTTTTAATCTTTTGGATTCTTCTATTTAAAATATTTTCTTGACTCTAAACATAAACAATGATGAATAAAATGATGAGATACATCAAAATGAAGGTGCTATAATTATTTAATTACAAAAAACATCAAATTTTCCAATATCTATAAATAAATATTTTTCATCCATTTAGGGAGAAATTATTTTTAAAAATATCATTCTAAATATAATAATACATAATTTAAAACAAACATTAAAATGTTGGAAAATATATTATTTAAATGACTCTAAATTTCATAACTATAGAATGTATATCTTAAAAACAGTCAATGATATATGAGTTAAAACTAAAATGTTTAAATTATCACTCATCCCCTATACATGAAGATCTATTAATGTAAATTATTATAAAATTAGAAAATAATAAATACTTAACCACAAAATCATGTCTTGAATATAAAATAAAATATTTAGGTAGAGAAAAAAAATGAATACTAAAAGAATAAATTAGTTTAATAATATTTGGAAATGAAGATATAAATTAATGTGATTGAGAAAAAAAATTGATTGTGTCAAAGGATATTAATGTTAATGAGTTATTTTTTTATAATAAATTTTGGATAATATATAAATTTGAAATCCCATAAAACAAATAAATAGATTTAGTATTTCTAAATTTTATAAAGATATTATTAGAGTATTATGATGATTTATTAATAGTTAAGGTTCACTTGTGAGGCATTATATTACATAAGAATATATATTATCTTTTATATAGAATAAACCTTTCATATCTTGCCACCCAAAAGGGAAAAACAGAATAAATTTAAAATAAATTAATTTTTCAATATGAAAAATCATTAATTATTCTGTACTTGATACACTTTTATATGAAAGGGATATGGTGATTAGGGCGTCTGATAAATAGATTATATCATATCACAGAAACGGTGACTAGGGATTCATACATCTATGGTTTATCCTACTGGAAGTGTGTCTCCTAGTGGAAGGGATTATTCCATATCCATTCCCCAACCAGAAGAACATAATATGTGAGAATATGTTTGTGGATCAATCTCCTTCAAACCTGGTTTGATTCACATTCGAGAATGGTACAAATATTATAGGACATCACCTTTCCTGTAAGAGTTAAAATTACAATATATATGGAAACTAATGTCTCTATATTGGAGAACTATGAACTATTCTTAGAGTTTGTTTATTTATCTTCCAAATTAATATAAAAGGATTGCAATTCTACTAATGAAGAAGTACTTGCAATGAAAATAGAATTTGAAAACCTCCCATGTTTCTTTCTTGATTGTAATGTTATAGGCCATGACTCATAAAACTATAGTAGATATAATATCTATGATTTATTCTCTTTATGTGTGAATAAAAATAACTATTTCATTAAATAGAACCACACTCTGGATGTCAGATCCATGGGTTTGATTTACCAGGCTAAAGATAATTCTGATGGCTATACGGGAGCTCCTATGGGGTTACCCATTGAACCTGTTTTCCAAGATAAGATCAATAATGGAAAAGATAACAGTCATTTGGGGGATAAAATTTTTTATAGGGGAACTAAATATCTCCCTCATTTTCATGACTCACTTGATCATATGGATGTATTGGTGGGCTCTAATACCCTAGGGGAAGTAGAAGACATATCATTTTAAGTGAAGTCTGAAGGCCCCTATTCTAAATATTTCATTATTTTATGAATGTCTTGGAGGCCGGTAAGGTTTCTATTTCCTCTCCCACTAAGATTAAAAATTATTATTAATGTCATTATGGAATGACATATATTCCTACAAAAGTTGATATTCAAACCTCTGAACCATCTATGGAGGTGAACATTCGAATTCCCAGAAACACATAGGCTCTGATTTTCTCTATGATTTGTCTATCAGATACAATTAAAGGGATTGACCATCCAAACAAGGTGAATTTGGTTCCTTTTAACTCTAGTACTCTTATTAGACATCCAGGGAAACCTAGTCATGACCTGGTGGTGTCCAAGGGGGGGAATACCACATTGGTCTCATCACCAATGATGCAGACTAGCCTAATGAAAAAGACATAAAATGTGACCCCAATTTAAAAAATGCTACTTCATGAAACTAATGAGGATCATATGGATTAATCATGGTAGAAATATAAATCATGGTAGTGTGGAATTAATTATAGAAATAATTTTCATGTACTTTGAAAGGCTTATTTGGGGGAAAGGATGTTTTAGTCTCCATCTGAGTACGTGGAATTAGACGATACATACATTGAAACTCTTATTCAGTAATCAATAAAATTTGATGCTATGCACTCCAGGGGCCGAAGATGAGCGAAAAAATGGAGAATTTATTGATTATTTTTTTGATATAATGAAAGATGGATCTAGAAGATGATGAGGAAAAATCATTGGACATTTTGATGAGGTATTTGATTAGTAGTTAAAACTATATACATTTATTGTCTCCTTTGGTTTCTGATTTTATAAAAATTCATGAACCCTACCTTTTTAATAATACTTTTTTAGTGATACTATATTGATGGGATGTTGAAAAATATAAACCACCATATATATTATAGTGAGTGTAACAATAATATTACAAATAATAACTAGAATATTCATAATCTAGATTTCATTGATAATGATATAAACGGTTCCAATATTTAAATTTTAATTTATAAATTGTGTGACTATAACAAATTAAATGGATAATCAATTAATATATATAGATAGTTGATTATAATGAAAAAAATGCCTTTAATAACTGATAATTATTTATTATTGTCTCACCATTTTGTAAACTGAACTATAATTTTAATGACATATTGAAGAAAGTGTCCTTGAATAAAATAATAGGAAACAATATAAAAAGTTATTTTCAATGATTATTTAAAATATAATATAATATAATTATTACCATTAAACTAGATAATGATTTCCTATATTTTTTATTATTATTTATTTTTAAAAAAATAAATAATCACAATTTTATGGCCTATATAAGTATCCATGAAAATTGAATTATAGAAGATTTTTCATAGTATGATATATAATAATCAATTTCCAAAAACATTCTCCATAATAGAGGATGTTATAAATGTTGGTAGATACAACCAATTTATATTTTAAATATTAGAGGGTCATGTATTATGACCCATTGTTCAAACACATTTATAAATTTTTCCCTTCGACTCTCCAGTCAGATGAATTTAAATATAAGGAGTTATAAAAAATTGAATGTCCTTACACAACCTATTACAAATATTATTAACTATAAAATTAAATATGAATATTTTACAACTAAATATTCATCATTATGTGTCAAAAATATAAAAAATATAATCGAAAAATGAAATTTAATATTTTATATCCATATGTAGAATATTCGAGATACAAATTTGTAATACCATATATTACATGTATAAAACACCATAAAATATTCCAATATCACTCCAAATCATTGACACAACTTTCCGATATCACTCTATGAACGCTATTTATATAATATGTGATATTTTTATGTCACATAAATTAATTTTATTATATCATATACATTGATACATCTATTAGTGAAAAATATATATTTTTGTGAGCCTTTATTCTGAATCATCTGAAAAATTAGGTAAATTTCACTCAATGACATATCATGTGTCAAAAAATAAAAATAAAATACTCAAAATGTTTTTATATATTTACTAAATAAAAATAAGAATATTATATTAATTAATATCATTTTTAAAGAAAATATTTAATTAGAAAATACCCATTTAGAAAACTATTTTTATTATAACGTCAACCTTTAGAAATTTTATAATGTTTTTGAATTAATTATTTAAATCCACATTAAATGAGATAACCCAAAAAATTATTTGTATGAATTAATAAATAATGTAATCAATTTTGATCTCCATCAACAATATATATTTAAATAAAAGTATCAACTTTTTTTCTCATAACATGTAAATTTTTATAGTCACTTTTATAAGATATCAAATATAGATCAATTTTTTGGATTATTATCTCCAATGAAGAATGAATTATCCAAAGAAGAATGCACTCGCCATTAAAGAACACTCATGCTGGTGAGGAATGTCTTCAAGGACAATGAACTGACAATCGAGGAAATTCCAGTGTCAAGACGTCCGTCTATCACCAACGACTTCGTCTCTTTCATTGCGACCTTCAACGACAAATCTCTGAGGTAGGGGTTTAGTTGTATTTGTTTATATATTCCCATGATCTTAGGGACACATACATAACATATTCTAAAGTTATTTTTAATTTATTTTCCATTCATGCTTTGTTTTGGGGGTTTCCAAAGCTTTTATTGAGGAATGGGTGAGTTTTCATGAAATGGGCCAAACCGTGAGCCCAATTCCAAATTTAAAATATTTTTTTTTGCCTTTTATAACTCATTCATTATTAAAAAAAATTATCGATTAAAATTTCTACATAGACTCCCATGACTGATTAACATCAAAATTTAAATTTGGAGCCATTATAAATCCATAATAATTGAGGGTTAGTGTTTTTATTAATGAATTGGGCCAACCCGAAATCCCAATTTGTAGTTTTAAATTGTTTCCTTAATTTTCGAATATCATATTAATTATATTGATTGTTTTTGTGATTCCACCTCCCTCTCGACCATAAGAATCCCAGGCGTGTTCCCATTGCCTTTCCCCCCTCCTTGGAGCTCTATGAAATCGCGACATAGGGCAGAACTTCATAGGGTGTCTCTAATAGGCCAGAATTGAAGAGGTAAATTCATCCCATATTAACCCTCTAAATTTTCAATCTATTCCCTCCATTCTAGTTCATAAATTTCATCCTAAATCTTTTTCGAACAACCCCTGAATTTTGGCTATTTTAAATTTCAGCTACTGTAGTTTTTGGAGTGATTAATTCAGGATACTTCAAGTAAGTGAGTATATTTATTTCCTCTTTCAAATTGATTAGAGTTTCATTTGTTTTTATTAGGGTTTATTTCTTCTTCCTTGAAGTCCCAAATGAACAGGTGTAGGTTTTTGAACCTATGGTTTAACCTTGTGTTTTATCTTAAAATTCATGTGGTTTTATGTTTGATCTAGGTTCCTCTTGGTGCGGCGGTGGTGCGATTTTATTTTCACACACATGATTCAATGTTTTAACAAATTTGGTAGGTGATTACATATTTATGCAATCTATGTGAATTGAATTTCTGTTTATATGAAAATTTCATGATCATTTAAATTTATGGTTTTTTCACAAAAGAGTTTTATTGGTTTTTGTAATGCAAATGAATTTTTTCATGCCAATTTTTGGTGAAATTGGGGGATTTTTTCATGGACGTATCATGTTGGTTCTTTTGGGGATGAACTATCACTACTTATTTAATATTATTCGGATGTACTAGGGATTCAAATACTGTTTTGATTTTTTATCCTTCAATTTCTTGTTGTGAAAGTTGGTTTTAACGGTGTTGTGGAACTTGTGGACTCTCTATGTCATATTTTTTTTAAAATGGACGTTTTACAAAGATTACATTTCTTGGTTCACATGGGGCTACCCTAAAAATTGAATTTTTTGTTTCAATAAAATGTATAAGGCTTCATTTTCTATTTTGGTAACTTATAGTTTTGCATATAGTGTGCAATGTGGGGATTTCATGGAGTGTTGGGTGAAAATCAATGCCGTTTTTTGAGAAATTGTTTTATGGAAAATCAAAGTGTTTTGTTGTGTATTTTAAATGGAATATAGTCTGTATAGATACTGTATTGTTTTTATGAGATATGCATTCGATTTTTTTATGAAAATGGATGCATATGGAATGCATAATTTGTTTGATCACAAAGGGGGAAGCTCGGGTACCTAGGTGGGGCTGATGTGTACTAGTACAGCTGGTGGACCAGATGGGTGTTGTCCTTATTTCAACTAGAATATGGACAACTAAAACTCTAAATAAACTATGTGGATGATGATTTGGGACCACTAGGTTATGGGTATATTCCCTACTACTGGCTCGTGCACGAGAACTGATTTTACTATTGTTACTTTACACCGAGGTATGAGGTACATGGGGCCCGAGACTATCTAGTGCCTAGGGGTGTTTCCTATTTTGTTGCTCATTCTGTTTGTGATATTTTCCATTGTATTTGGGTGTTTTGGTAATACTTTAAAGTAAGTAACATTTCTATTTAAATGTGTGAACATTCTGAAAATTTTATCTTGAAAACTGTTTTCAATTGATAGTTGCATTTCTTGGATTTTATCACTGTCTTCCTTTGCTTACGAAAACTGCTTGCTTTTTCACATTGTATTGCATCCTCTTTGGAATAATTGTGTGGTATCCTATTGGGCTTAGGATAAAACCTTAATTACACAACATGTGTGCATGTATACTTGGTTATGATTGACTCAGGTTAAATAAATGCCATGGGTGATGGCGGCTCAGGTTGTTAGTCCCCATCGCTGGGGCAGAGTTGTGGAGACGACTTGCGGATGATGACCACCTTTTCATGTGGAGTACTTGGGGATGTCTTTATGTTTTAATTATTTTTATTTGTAACTATTTTATTGTCTTTAATAAAATGTGTTCAGTTCTGGTTTTTTTAAGACTTTTTTGGCTCGAAAATTTCAGATTTATACTATGGATTGTTTTAATGAGTTAGGCTTCTAAACGTGGGTAACTCATTCCCATACCTAAATTAATGATACTCGAGCACTTTTTCCTTCCATTGGAGATAGGTAATGAACTTCGGGCCATGGAACAGACTGGGTTTGGTGCTGGTTTGATGGTGGCCAGATCCGGTTCGTGACAAAATGGTATCAGAGGAGGTTCTGGTTAATTCTTTGGGTCACGTTATTTAGGGAACAGTCGTGATAGTCTAGAGTTAGGATTTCTAGGACTTGGTAGTTTGATTATGGGTAGTTTTCCTGATCACCACACCTCATTTTGGGATTCGTGTCGCCAGGGGAATTATGGATTTATCTAATTCCTTTGGTTTTCTTGGTTTGATGATGATTATGGGAAATGAAAAGAGAGTTGGGTTAACAGTCTCAGTGAGCTCACAGGGCCTGGAAAGCGATGTGGAGACTGGGATATTCCCTAGAACACTCTCTATGATGGTGAAGTGATTGGAATATGTCCACCAACCTTATTTCTAAGACACCAACTGAAAGATGTTTCCTCTCGCATTATTTTTTGCATTAGTTTTGAAATCTTGGTACTTTGGTTTTAAAGTGACTTAGTTTTAAGAAGAGTAATGTTTTTGTGAAATGATTTTCCAATAAAGAGGGAATGGTTTTGTTTATGAAATTGGGGAACTGAAATTTCAGAAATGTTTGTAAACGGAAAATGGTGTGCTTACACCTCTTTTGAATGTATGAACTATATTGAAGTCTGTTTGAAAAGTGTTTCCAATAGAGATTTCTCAACAATCAAAGAGTTTTTTAATGGTATGAGATGTTTTAAAATTAATGTGAATATCTTGAAATTTAGTTCTTTTCTAAATGGTTTTGTCTTTATAAAAATTTATGTAAGATGTGATTTGGGATCCTGATCTCATGGTTAGAAATTTCGAGAAAAAGGATGTGTTGGTTGATAGTTTTGGTTTTGAAAAGTGGAATGAATTTTTGTTTTAACCATTTTTATTTTCATATCACCCACATGCATGGGGTTTTATGGGAATATGGATGGTTGATGACATGACTAGATGAGTTTCTGGATGGATAAGAGGAGGGTTCCCGGTGTGGCACAGAAACACGCATGTGTAAGGCCATTGTGGTACCATTGGTGGATGCGCTAACTGATGAACAATTTATTTTCAAAGAAATGTTTTCAAAGAAAAAATTATGTCTTGATGAATTGTTTGGGATTTTTTATGTTATGTTTTTTTTGTAAAATGTTGATGTTGTGGGGTGTATTGAGTCCTAGAACCCGTCCTGTTCGAACTGTGTTTTGGGTTTGTGTTTGGTTGGTAAGCAAGGTAGAAGAACCATTTATTAGTCTCCTATGAGATATGTTATGAGACACCATTATGTTGGATCACTTCATGTGTTTAGATCTAGTTTGTGACACTTTTGACCAATGGAATATCATGGTTGGGTCTTTAGGTTATCTTTTTGGATAAGGTATGCCCCCATTAAGGGTTAATGAAAAACTGAAGTGCAACCCAGATTGATTCTCCATTGGACAATCCCCCATCTGATCAATATAAGGAATATTTTTTCCTCATGATCTATAGATTGAGTCTACACCGATTATTTTTTTTGATTTTTAGATCCTCTTGTAATGGCAGGGTGCTCGTGGAAGGATTAAAGAGACCTTAGTCTCTTAAGTTTCCTGATTCATTGAAGGTGGATGTGGTCTAGGGTTGTTAGTGTGGATGACTGTATCGATGGTGTCTAAGATGGCCATTGGTTTCTTAAATGTTTCTTTGAAGCATGATTTCATGTTAAACCACCTGTCTGGGGAATATGGTAACGATAGGATATTGTGGCCACTTTCTTGAATTGTGTGTTTTTTGGGGGTGTTGTATAAGGTCCCTCTCCATGAATTCTTTATATCAGTCACAATGGTCATGTTAGATGATGCCTTATGACATCATGTGCTTGATTGACCATATAGGTGAATGTTTTGAAATCCTCAATGAGCCCCTGTTATGATAGATGAATGTCTCCCTAACCTGAAGAAACAAGGTCTGATGTGTGTTTATCTTCATAGCCATTATTTCAGTGAAATATCAAGATAGGTAAAAGTGATTTTAGATTGTGTTATGTCTGGAAAACTTATCTGGTATTTCGGCATAGTTGTTTGTGGATCCCAAAGAATAATTCTCATTTAGTGGGTTTCCAAAGACTAACGGTGAGGCCGAAGATGATTCAATCATTTCTGCTCCAGCCATAGGTCTCAGAGAGAAGCATGCTCATAGTCTGGTGAAATCACAGGGTCATTTAAACCCTTGTACAAAGTAATGTCCTAAATATGAAAGATAGGAAGATTTTAAACTTCTGGTATCATCATCATTCTTCTGTTGTTCATGTTTGGGGGAAATAGGTGGAGGGCCTTGTACCCATGTCATCACCCAATGTCATTCCCTCCCTCTTTGGATTCCATTGAGTCTTTGGAGAATGGAAAGAAATTTGGATAGATAGGCAAAGCACATGGTATGTGAAAAATTAAGATTGACTATGTGCCTGGAAGCCATGCGGG
Organism: Viscum album; assembly: GCA_963277665.1. Lineage (NCBI taxonomy): Eukaryota > Viridiplantae > Streptophyta > Magnoliopsida > Santalales > Viscaceae > Viscum > Viscum album. The sequence goes on along the minus strand of OY728133.1, from coordinate 140,589,491 downwards.
ATGATTGATCAGAACAGTTAGTTCACGGTTTCACAAACTGTTCGGACTAATCGTGTGACCTTCCAAATTCCTGAAAATTTTGGGTTTTTTGTGCCAACCCATGATGGTTGGATAGGATGGTTGGTTATTATGGTGGGGAGAACCACAATGATTCTCATGTATGTTCCTTCGGAAATTTTTAATTGAAGTCTACCCTATGTACCAGGGAGTCTGTTCAGGCCTCCCCCTATTAGTGTCCTGATTCTGTCTCGGAAAGAAATTTATTGGTTGACTCTTATGATGGGGAGCGTATTTGTGTCCCTCCATACTAGTAACTTAGATTAATCCTTGGTATTGGAATGGTGTATATAGTCACGTTCAAAGCTATCTAGCTACCAACATCTTCTTTGAGTAAAAGTTGGTACTGGAGAGCACCCAATGGTTTAGTTAATGTAATGTAATGTATGTTTAACCTGGTTCAAAGTTGTTTTTTGTTTGGTTGAATTGCTTGAGTCTTGTTCTGATAGTGTTTAAGGAGTTTTCGTCTGGGATAAAGTATGAATGTGATTGATCATTTAAGTAAAGTGGTGTATGTTTTGGTTGTGAGAGTAATCCTTCCATAATTGATCACTGTAGGTTTTTTGGCCTTTGGGGGTGAAACCTGGCAAGTGAGTACCTATTGGATTCTCGGTTGGGTTTGGTTGTTACTTTGACATTACTATAACCTATAGGGGAATAAAGTTTTCAAGTTGGGGAGAATTTCCACATAAAGAACTTATTATAAAGTTATTTTTAATTTATTTTCCATTCATTATTTGTTTTGAGGGTTTCCCAGGCTTTTATGGAGGAATGGGTGAGTTTTCATTAATTAGGCCAAACCGTGAGCCCAATTCCATAATTAAAATAAATTTTTTTTCGTTTATATTTCATTCATTTGTAATCATTTTTTAATACATTAAAATTCCAAAATGGCCTCTACTAACCTATTAACACCAAAATTTAATTTTTAAGCCTTTATAAATCCATATTCATTGGGGATTTGGGTTTTTATTTAAGAATTGGGCCAACCCGAAAGCCCATTTTCCAGTTTTATTTTTTTTTATTTAAAATTTTAATATATTATTCATTATAATGAATTTTTGCGTGATTCTAACTCCCTCTCGACCCTATGAATACTAGGTGTTCTTCCATTTCTTTTACACCCTCCTTGAAGATATTTGAAATCACGACATAGGGTAGAACTTCATAGGGTGTCTCAAATCATCAAAAATTAAAGAGGTAAATTTAGCCCATAATAACTCTCTCAATTATTATTCTTTTCCCTCCATTATAGCTCCAAAATGACCTCCTAAATATTTTTCGAACAACCCCTAAATTTTGGCTATTTTCAATTTCGTCTACTGTTTTTTTGGAGCGATTAATTCAGGATACTTCAAGTAAGTGAGTCCATTTCATTCCTCTTTCAAATTGATTAGGGTTTCATTTGTTTTTATTAGGGTTTATTCCCTCTTCCTTGAAGTCCCAAATGACCGTGTGGTAGAGTTTAGAACCTATCGTTTAACCATTGGTTTTCTTTTCAAATTCTTGTGGTTTTAGGTTTGATCTAGGTCCTTCTTGGTGCGGCGGTGGTGCGCTTTGATTTTCGCCCAAAGGATTCAAGGTTTTAACTAATTTGGTAGGTTATATGATATGTATGAAATCTATATGAATTAACATTCATTCTTTATGAAATTTTCATGTTAATTTAATTTTATGGTTTTTGAAGAAGATTGTTTTAGTGGTTTTTGTAATCCAAATAAAATTTTAATGCCAATTTTAGGTGAAATTGGGGTTTTTTCATGGATGTCTTTTGTTGGTTCTTTTGGGGATTCCGTATCACTACTTATTTTATTTTATTATTATGTAATAGGGTATAAAATAAAATTTTTAAAGTTTATCCCTTCTGTTTGTTTCTGTGAATGTTGGTTTTAATGGTGTTGTGGAACTTGTGATCTTTAAGTGTCATGTTTGTTTAAAAATTGAAGATTTACATTGATTACATTTATTTGTTCACAAGGGGATCACCAATAAATTTATTTGTTGTTTTAATTGAAATTTATAGTGCTTCATATTCTATTTTGGTAAATTATAGGTGTGCATATAGTGTGAAAATTGGGGTTTTTAGGGACTGTTTGGTGCAAAACAATACAATTTTTTGATAAATTGTTTTATGGAAAATCAAACTGTTTTGTTGTGTGTTTTAAATAGTATAAAGTGTACATAGATAATGTATTGTTTATAAGTGAATAGTATTTGTGTTTTTATATAAAAATGGATGCATATGGCATGCTGAATTTTTTTGAGCACAAAGTGGGAAGCTCGGGTACCTAGGTGGGGCAGATGTGTACTAGTACAACAAGTGGACCAGATGGGTTTTGTACCTGTTTAACCTATCATGTGGATAAAAAAACTCTAACTAAACTATGTGGATGATGATTTTGGACCACTATATTATGGGTATATTCCCTACTAGTGGATAGTGCATGAGAATATATTTTACTATGGTTACATTACAACGAGGTATGAGGTACATGGGACCCAAGACTATCTAGTGCCTAGGGGTGTTCCCGCTTTTGTTTCTCGTTATGTTTGTGATATTTACCATTGTATTTTGGTGTATTTGTAAATATTTTAATGTATCTAACTTTTCTATTTAAATGTGTGAACATTCTGAAATTTTTTTCTTGGAAACTGTTTTTAATTGATAGTTTCATTTCTTGGATTTTATCACTGTCTTTCTTTGCGTACTAAAATTTCTTGTTTTTTCACATTTTATTGCATATTATTTTGAATAATTAGGTGTTATATTATTGGTATTAGTACCACATACTAATTACACCCCTTTTGTTTATGTATACTTGGTTATGTTTGATTTAGGTAAAGGAAAGGCCAAGGGTGATGGCGGTTCAAGCTGTTAGTCCCCATCGCTGGGGCGGAGTTGTAGAGACGACTTGCGTGTGATGATAGCTTTGTCATGTGGAGTATTTTGGGATGTCTTTATGTTGTCATTATTTGTATTTGGACCTCTTTTATTGGATTTAATAAAATTTATTCAGTTCTGGTTTTGGGTTACGTCTTGTTTGGCTTGAAAATTTCAGATTTATATTATGGATTGTTTTAATGTGTTATGCTTTCATACTTGGGTAAATCGTTCCCATACCGAAATTAATGATACCCGGGTAGTTGTGCCAGCCCATGGGGAAAGGGAACGCCCTTCAGACCTCAGCATGGGCCATGTTTGGTTCCAATTTGATGGTGACCAGATCCGGTTCGTGACACATACCTTATAAAACAATGAATGCAGATCAAATCTCTATATAGTTGATCCGTATATGGTTTTCTTTTGCAACATTGGGAATAATCGTTACGGGAGGTTGTAGGGTTTGACATTCTTCATTCACAATTTAGTTGAGCCGCTTGCTACCACTCTAACACAGAGTGTGCGGGCCAAACAAACATAGCCCGACCCCTCCACCTTTCGTCTTGAATGGTGTGTTCTCCAGAATGGACGAGGACAACAACCAACCTCGTTGGGGCACGATAATGGCGGCTGACACCACCGCCGGTCGTGACAAAGGTAATTCCACAACCCTCACTCAAAAATAGGGAACCGGTCCTTTCTCATATTTTGAAAATATTGAGCATCCTAAATCAAACATTACCTACCAAAATATCATCTAAATAATCCTAACAAATATCATGAGGCTCTGGACTTCACAAAAGACCAAACCAATGATCCTTATTAGGATATCTAAATAATTTTTTTCAATTGTGGTAAACGCATTAACAAATCAAAATATGTTCAGTTATTATTTAACTCCACTTACTAAGTGGGATTTATAATACATTAATAACAAAATTATCTTCAATATTATGAAATTTTATTATAATTATGAAATAAATATTATCCTCTCTATTTTCCAAAAATGTTAACTGAATGTATTGTTCATGTGTACATACAACTTACGATCTACACATAGAGATAAAATTCATGTATCCTCACCATCATTTATGGATTTTAATTATGATGGGATTAATATTTACATATTATATATGTAACAGAATAAATATTCTAAATTTATAATATCAAATTTACTATAATATCTTATAATTTGTTTGAAAATGGTAATATTTCTCGTGAATATGCGTTGACCACCACCTCAACAAAACCATGGGATTTGTTTCTCATTTATTATTAACATAGATGGTAATTAATATTGACTGCATGAATTAAATATAATTATACGATATATTAATTATTCTAAAATGGTTAATTTTTATTTATTATTATTTTTTCCATATATTGAAAAGTGAAAATATCATTTACACGTACGTACATCCTACCATCACCATGAACACTGTAATTAATTTATCATTATATAACATAAATATATTAATCAAAGTATATATATAAAAAATATATATGAAATTTATGGCATGATTATCATTCATGATATTATTAACAAATTATATATAAATTAAGATCAAACATATATATTTAAACATATATTAAAAATTAAGTAGCTATCAAATGGAATATTTTTTAATCAAATCATTATTAACAAATTGATTTAAAAGGGTTATATTTTTAATGATCCAACCTAGGAATCACATACATGTTCCCATAGATAATTTTTTACATGACCTAATGTGTGCATCTCTATATACGAGGGGACACCAACTATCATTGAGTGACTGATATGTCATATAGAGAGGCTATACAATCTTTGTCAATGTTTTTCCGTATATGAAAATAATATATAAAATATCTATGATAATACATTAGTAAATAAATAAAAAACATCATATGAAGAATCCCAAAAAGGGGAAAAATGGTCATAATCCAGAATAGTAGATATTCCATTCCATATATGTGTCATGTGTCAAATGAAAACACATAATAAATAGACAATAAAAACTATCATGTGGGTCCCAACATCATGCCCAATTTCTCATCCATGGTATATTACAATTCCTAGATCATCAATATATCATAGGGATATTTCTCATATCATATCTTATAAACATTATGTCTATTATGGTACCAAACAGTGGTATGTGTAGGGTGTGAGTAAAGCCTTGTAGTCCACCACAAACGATGTATAATGATATAATCATTATACAATAGTGTGTGTTGTTGAATAAAAAATAAAAAAATAATTTTGAATGTAAAAAGGTTTCACATTTATTATTATTTATATTACAAAAATGGCCCTTGAATTTTTAGTGACACCCAAACAAACTAAAAGTTATTTGGTCCCTTATGGATTCCAAATCATACACTAAATGGGCTTTAAAATTTATACATTCTTATGATTTCATTATTTAATTTAATTCCAACACTATTCTGGTAACATCATGGGACAATCATGGTACTGTTATTAATGATTTTTCATAGAATTAGTTCAACATTTTTATCTATTGTACTAGGATAATCATTCCATCAACAACTTCACATTTACATATAGAATCCATCTAGAACAAAAAATCTCATGTACTTATAGAATCAATTCCCCACCAGTTCACATTCATATGGGTCCCATTTCACTAGTCGAGATCCCCATGGATGAAGAGTATCAATATGAAAACCCTTAATCATTTTCACATTTATGTGTATATATATACATCCGAGTTACACATTAATAATAAATTTATCAAAAATTATCATCATAGTTTCCTGTTTTTTTCAACCATGACAATTTAACAAAAATACAATTATTCTTATCACATATCATTAAATCTTCCACATTAATCGAAATAATCATTTATAAAATTTTACCATGAAAAAATATTCCAATTGGATTACATACATAATCACCAAATTCTCTTTTTTTATAACATAATTTATATTTCCTAAAAGTCTTCGCACCCCATGGATTTCCATCATGCCCAATTTAATAATCTCCAGCATATCCAATGGGTTCGGAGAGGTGTCTATCAATTACGATATGATTTAAATCAATTTTATTGATCAATACAAAATTGGGTAACAATTATAAACAACAAACAATTACACACATGACCAAGTCTTAACGACTATATAAAACTATTTTAGACTACATAATTTAAGGTTTTTTTTGAACTCTTTCCCAACTATAGTCCTTTATTTTATGTATAGTTGTACAAAATGACTAAGGGCACTCTGATCGTTAAAATATAATTTTTGGTCTCATTTCCATAAATTGATCCATCCATAAAACAAACGAATTCTAAATATAAAAGAATGTATCAATTTACATAAGAGAATATATATTATTTTAGGATTGCGAAGAATATGAAATATTGGATGAACATCCTTACAACTAGACTTACTAGCGAATCTGGATCTCCAGAGGGAATTAATCACCAAAAAAATTCTCACTAATCAATGTGAAATGCCTCCCAATAATTAGGATTATAGAATGATAATAAATCTCTTATATTATGGATATTTGGGGCCTTTAATTTTAAATTTGGATTACATACTTAATTTTTAGGATTCATAATACATGTCAACTGGTCAGGCTACATGGTTTTTTAAATCATATGCGAACCATGTTGTGCTACAGTCTCAATCCAACAAAATTCATGGTTTTCTCGAAAGATTAAAAAAAGAACATTATAACTGTGTTGTATCCCTATTTCCATCATTGCATTGTCTGGTTGTAGGAAGCATTATTTAGTCAAACTACTTTCTCCTTCAAATGGCTTAATATTGGGTGTTGGACTTCAGGGGTAATGACACATTGTTTTCCCACATGGGATTCCAAAATTATCCATATTAAATTAAAACAACCATGATGTAAGACCCAATAAATATAATTTTAAAACAATGGTAAAACAATACTTCAAAACATGTACAAGATGCCTCATGAACTTTTAGTATCATAAAATCTCAACAATTTATAACAATTATTCCTTGTTCACCACTGCCATGAATTATAAGATTATGAGGAATAAATTATATTCCCACTAAAACAATATATATGCTTCCCTCTGTCATGATTTATCTTAAACATGGTCATGAAACCATATAACTCCAGATAAAAATCTAATATTCCCCTAGAAAACATTATTATTATGATCCCCAACACAACTCTAATTCTTCTGATAGGATTCATGAACATAAATCTCAATATCATCAATATCGTACACATCATAGGGTTTAGTGTGATATAACCGAAGATTTTATTCATTTAGAGTATCATGCTTAATGTTACGGCTCTATAGAATGAACAATTGATATGCCACCAATCCTATCATCTACACTGTCACACATGGTCTGGAAACCATAGGAGAAAATATTCCCTACTTCCGAATACAATGGTGACCCAATATCAGTAAGACTTAAATAGACACACAATCACCCACTCAAAACTGTAATGATTTATTATGTCTATCATAGCCTGTATTTTTCCTACTCTTCACTATAGAAATAAGATTATGAATAAACTAAACCTATTCTTATGTCTCCTAAATGAGAATTGTCCCGGAAAACTCTATCTCACCCACCCACATCAAATATAAATTTGAATTACAAAGAATTTTATTTAGTTACTCCAATGGTTTGATGAAAATATTCAAATAATAATTATTTCTATAGGAGAACCCATTGAGTACATTGTGATTCCCCCAAATCCTCCAAATTCAATGACATATGCCCACAACATGTCCTCCAGTAAATGAATAATAGGATAAGATTTCCCTTCTATTTATCTATGAAACATTGTACATTAAAACACATGTGTTCCCAATAAATTTTGACAGACTTTTTATAGGCATGATGTAAAACACGTATCAGAATATGAAACAATACATCATGGTAAACATGAAAATTAACTCTATCTCAAACATAAATTTCAACCAACTAGTCAACCATGTTAGTTTCATGGACCTGATATAAATGAGAAACAATTTGATCCTCTCCGAAATAACCATATACTACCATTTTTCAAAAGGGCATTCAGAGGAACCGGAAACCCCTAAATTCCATGGTATCATCATCCCACTTCCAATCTGGAATAAGAAATTCCTATAAAAGAATAGAAAGTCATTGATGTTATGTATTCACCTGCTAACAATTGTTGTGTCAAAATACAGAAAATGTTATTTTTTTTCTTCATTACTATACACCAATAATAATTATGAAGGCCATAGTATATTTTTATCAAATATTTATGTAAAACCAACAATAAATCATAAAACACATGCATCAAATCATCTCATATACAAATATTAACAAAAACATAGATATAGATATAGATAATATTGTTATCATAAATACCATAATAGGAATGTATCTCCCAAACTACTATGATTTCCCTCATGTCTAGGTACTCGAGATCCTCACATTGTATCTCATTTAAATGCATCAAAAGTGTTGACTCCATATATAAGTACAAGAGATTCATCTACTCCAAGGACTCAAAAAACACTACACACGTCATAGTGAAAAAAACCATCTAACACATTCAACTAGATTCATAGATTGCATGAGATTATGTATTTTGGATCAATGAATCAGCAACATTATTCACATTTCAATGTATATTGGCTAGCTCAATTCCAATTGACTTCATACACTCAACCCATCTCAAATTATAGATTCTATTATATAAATATAAAAAAGTTTTTCAATTAAATTTATTTTATTGGTATACAAAACAATCTTTTCACTCATTTTGTCATGTCTTCATAAATTCATGATATAAATAAATTTATCCAAATTAAAATCATACATAGGAAAATTTGGTTAATGTGGCCTCACTATCATGGCCCATAATCCATGACCCTATATCCATGCATCACAACTAATCCATGTCAAATTATAGAAGAATCACAAAACAAAGAAGATTTATCACACAACTTCGGTATGATGAATACTAGTGCAATGGTAAAATGTTGATTTAACTATTGTAATGAATTATCAAATAAACTAAAAAAATCAAACAAGAAAACCTTCTTCATAATGCCTGAAATAGGTCCATCCGATTGATAAAAGTCTTTGATAAATCTCTGATAATAGAATACAAATGTCAAAGGAATCAGATATCAAAAACATTATTGGGATACTCTATAGAAACAAATGCATATTGATTATCTAAATCCACCAACATGTCTTCCTTTGAGAATATATGACCAAATAAATGTATATATTATATATAGAACTGAAATTCATTTAGGTTGACATATATCATATTCTATAGGAGTATACATAGGATTATTTCATGATGTTTGGAATGATTTATATGATTCTATAAGTACACCATGATTTCTATGATTAAAAGAAACATGTCCAAACATCTGTACGATTTTGTTAATTATGAAAATAAACCTTGTTTTATTGTGTAAATAAATCCAAATAGAATTATAATGAACTCATACATTCCATAACTACTTATAAAATTTTTCTATAATATATCAAAATGTATCATCGGTAGCTAATGATACAATGACCTGAATCAAATCTTGGAGAATAAAGAAGAACCCATTAGATTGTAAAAAATATTTTTGATACTTGGATGTGTATATCGGTTCATAGTTTTCATTATCATCTACTTCCAGTAATTTACAAACACTGGTTAACATCCATAAATCTTGTTGTAAATATATACTGGTGAAAACTCATCATATGTACACATATGGATGAATATGTTATTTTATAACTGCTCCAATAGTGTCATATGTTTTATAATATCTACTGGTGCTATTATTATTGGTGGAATATAAACTGGTTCAGCTTCTAAAATTAGCACAATTGTGAACTATACATTTCTACCATGGAAAATACCTATATACTCAAAAGAAAAAGTAACATAAAATTTATCCAATATGGGTGGAAAGACACCATAAATCTCACCCTCATCATCATAAAAAGAAACAAAATGTGGGAAGTTAGATTCCCTAGTTGCTGATGATTAGTCCACAAAAAGTCTGCCCTTATCTCCCATTTTCCACAATGAACACATCAATCACCCTCATGAGATTTGAATGTTTCTTAATTTGGTAAAAATAGTATTGGTATTTATATGATTGAAACAAATCCCTATCCAAAATTATGTCATATCCAAAAATACCAAGTATGTAATGATCCAAAAAAATGTTACTAACCATCTCCAAGGGATCACCCCAAACAAATGAAACATTCATTCAACTATACTCTCAATGATCTGTCTATATTCATAAACACACATAGATACACCACTGTAAAACTCAACCCATTCACATATTGAGTAGATATACAATAATGGGAGGATCTTATAAAAAAATAAAGTCATAGGAACAAAAGAAGCTATATGAATTTTAACACATAGTATCTATTTCCCAGCCTCTACATAAATTATTATGGTTTAATTACATGTAATTAAATTATATATATACCCAATGATTATCAATTTTTACCCCTGGATAATCTTCTCTACAGATAATAGTACTCAATGCTCCAAATACTATGTATTCTTCCCAAATTGGCATGGAAATAAGAACTCTAACTACCTGACTGATATGGGGTTGATGATCTCCTTCTAGTAATATGGTTCTGCCTTAATCCTACATCACAACACATATATCATGGGTTTATGTAGTATTTTTATAATAAACCCATCATACTGAAAGCACATAAGACATAATTAGGGGAGGAAATTATCTAAGAATTAGTCCAATCCTACAATACTAATAAAAACATGATTATTAATCTATGTATTAGGTCATTCCTCCTTGATACAATTTTTTTCACTAATCATGCGAATGTTATCATTAAAACACTTTTTATCCTAAGAATACATACCATCTAGTAACATAGAAAAAACCTCACATCTTCCACTAGAATCCTCCATCAATTTATCCTTAGAAATGAGATCATGATTCACTATCTCAACAAAAATATTCCCAAAGATGATATTAACCTAAAACACAATATCAAATGTACATACATCTTGAATAAAATTCTCCATTTATGACTCATTTCTAAATAGTTCTAGGACAATGAACTATGTGTTAGTGAATTGGTCATTATAGTCCATCACTAAAATAATCCATATTGTCAAATGAATTCTCTCTATTATCCTATCCTACCACATTGATTCTATTCTAAATTGTTCCATGAACTTGTTTAGGAATTTCCTTCCATACCATACCATCAAACATCTTTTCATGAAACTTATTATCACAAAAAAGATACGATGGTCCTCATATCTTATAAAAAACTATCTGGAATCTTTTATTGATGTGAGTATCTAAATGTTCAAAATTTGTCTTCATGGACTAAATGAATAACTCATCAGCCTAAGGTCTACCCCTCCCATGATTATCAGAGGTGATGAAAATTGAACTCTTAGGTCAAATCAGAAATATTCCATATAGCCATCTCATTTTTTGTTTTCATGATCATAATAATGAGAATTAATTTCTCATAGAAGTGTTCCACTTCACCTTCACACGAAACTATAGGGTCCTCTTGTCCCACTATTGGATGCATATTTAAAGTAATTTCCTCATATCATCCTGCTAACAAATATTGTAGTGGTATCATGCATCTAAAATTCCAAACACTTGAATTAAGACATATATCATATATTCACAGGATTGATTTATATAAAAACCCAAAATTTATCATTCATACACTTTCCCATTATCCAAATTGATCTTCAATTACTACCCAATACTATTCCAAACGTGGGTCATGTGTATCACATGATAAAAAAAATTCATAATTATTTATTTTTTAATAGTCATAACTTTTGTCCTTTCCAAATTACCACATTTTAATCATTTTAACCATTATTAAATCATCCTTATACTTCATTTGTACTGTATTACCCAATGATGTAAAATCGGCTTCAACTCCCTAAACCCACTCATAACATTATTTTATATAATTAGATAATTTAATGCATGTATCATAAATTCTTGAGTGACTACAATGATACATGAATCAAAAGATCTTACTCTATTCTAGACCATGACAAAAAATTATAAAAACAATAAACTCGGACAACAATTGAACCACCATATGCGAGGATCCATTCAACTGTAACAATGATAATTTAGAAAAAAATCTAAAAATGGGAATATTGGTTTTCCTCCACACAAGATTTAGATACACTCATTATTGATCTAATTCTTTGTGTTGGCCCATCCTAGAATCCAATATATAATTCTAAAATTGTATGACAACTAAAAACCCAAAAAAGTCTAAATTAATATAATTTTTTGACATCAAACCCTAGGTTGAAAATACCTATGGCCAAATATAATTCATTAAATGACCTCATGGGATACTCCTAAAACATTGAATGTTTCTCTATTAGTTGAGAGGGTCGAGTATTGAAAATCAAGAGACTATAAAATATTCATCAAAGTTTAAAAATGGATGTAATCAATTTAAATGATAAAAAGATATTATGATAATCAATAAATACCAAACACCACATGATTATTCCCAAAATATTTTAAAATGGCCTTAAACCAAAATGGAAGAGATAGAATTCTCTATATGTGTCATGTGTCTAATGAAATCAGAAACTATAGAAAACTGATAAATCCCAATAGGGGCCTTATATCATGTGTGGATTAATAATCCATTCATCATCCTAATTTTTCATTAAATCATCTATCCTAGCTTTTCCCCCTCCTATCCATTAAACATATAATCTATTTTGGTTTGAAACACTGGAATAGATAGGTGGTGAGTACGTCTCTGTAGGATACCACCAATGGTGTTTAACGAAACATCAATTCTTTTAAAAAGTTATGCATCAGAATAAAAAATAGAAGAAAATTTATGTGATTAAAGTGGTTACTAAATAATTATTCTTTTTATAACCAAATTGGCCCAAGGGTTCGCATTTAATCCTAAAGAAATAAAAATTTCTTCGGTCCATGCTAATGTTATAACCATGCACCATTGGGTTTTTAGAATTTATTATAACATGTTCATTAATTATTCATTAGAATACCATATTAATTATGGTAACCTATTGATTCCTTTTGGTTACTATTATCTATGACACATATAAAATCATTCCAACATAATTGTTTCATGTACATAGAGTGTCAATACAACAAAAATTTCCATCCATGAATCAGGGGACAATATAATAAGTGTAGCCTCCCCATATATGAGGATCATAAATCTAAAACACTTTCCTCGTTGTTAACCTTAAATATATTTATATATCATTGTTCCAAATCAATAATGAATTTATCTTCCATTATAATCATTGTGTAATAGTTTATTTATAAATCAAAACTACTTTACCCAAATACCATCTATCATCTCCATCTCATAAGCATTTCTTCATTTAGATATATATTAATTTATTAAAAGTTATCATGCCAATATATTAACAATTGGTTCAATTAGAAAAGTCACTTAATTCCTTTTTTTATTTCACAATTACCAATTCATTGAATTTCGCACATCCCAAATGTTGTTTCCTTTACATGTATCAAAATATCCAATAGATCCAATAGGATTCTTGGAGGGTATCATAGATATGATATGATTCAATTTAAATTTATTTATAAACAAATAATTTCAAAATAATTCAATGAAATGACAAATATAAATATATGAATAAGGAATCAGGATTGTGGTGAATAGCATGTAGACCATCTATCATACGGTCATTAATGATTGTTCCCCGAACCATAGAACTTAATTTGAGGTAACACTATTGTAAATGACGGAAAAAACTCATGTCCTAAATATATTGTATTGGATCACCAATCAATCAATTTATCCAAAAATAAAAAACACAATTCCCCTCATTGATCATGGATCAAAGCACAGATGATTAGATCTAATGTTATTGGAACGATATGAGTTGGGGATCATAGAATAATGGCCCATAATGGATACGTACCCATGAATATATATCTCAAATGGGAATTGAATGTCCTAAAACATTATTTCAGATAAAATGAAAACAAAACTAATGTAATGGGTGGAAATTTAGGTTTATTATATAAATGGTATGATAAAAACGAAACTATTTGATTTTAAATTGGATGAGATCTATAATATTGAGACAACTAGCTATATGTTGCATGATTTGTAAATCTATGTGCCAAATATGTGGTGATACTATCTCAATAACATATCATTCATAGATGTAATGATAGATTAGTTAAACCCTAGACCAACTATGTTGTCTCCCTGTGCTAATTACTGGATTGCTTGGGGTGGGTGGTTTTCTCATGGTCTGGTCAAACTGTGGACCACGTTATAGTGGTTCTAGATGGGATGCATAGTTTCTCGGAGAAATATATATTGTTTTTCATAACATCGAGGAAATATTTTATAGCCTATAGGTATCAAAAATTATTTAAATTCAACAAAAAAGTACAAAGAAATACTCAACAAATGTATTACCAACAATGGTAAAATAGTATGTGAAAATTGGTACAAGGGGTCTAAAAAATATTTATTTCATTCAATAATTAATTAAAATATAGCATAATATCTATGATTAGCGTTCAATAATATATGTATAATAAGTATATATTCATTATATGAAATTTTTGAATAGATAATTTGGAATTATGACATTAGGAATGGGTTTTATGATACAATCTATGTTGTATTGACAATTATTATGATTATTTCTTAGGTGAGGGATTTTAATTTTTCACATACCCATAATATAATAAAATTTCATCATTTCTAGTTTTTTTAGGAGAAAAATAATTTCTATTCATTATCCTTTATTTTTGAACTCCTAGGACCAAAATAGTATTTTTATGGAAAACTAAAATCAATTATCTATTATATCAAAAATCCATTTTGTTCTCTGAATAAGTTTATTAATAAATTACAATAATGTCTTCTTTATTCTAAAATTGTTTTTTATATTCATTTTTCAGATATAAAAATTTTTAAAATATTCATGGAATCATGGTTTTTTTACAAAATATGTAATTTTTTATTTTATTACTAAAATTGTGAATGATATCATTGTTTTAATTTATTTTTCAAGAATTTTGTTACCCATCATGATGACCACTTTATTCATTGAAGATTACATTATATATTTACATGATTATATTCAAGAAATTTTTTTCAAAAATATATGGAATAAGAATATTTTAAATATGATATTTCAATGTGGAAAGTGTATTTTCCCAATGAAATGTCCAAAGAAGTATTTATAAATAGTTTAAAATTTATCATTAAATCCTTTGATGTTTCATTATATTTTTTAGGTATATGATTCAATAATTCTAGCATTATTATTTCCTTAGATGGTTTTTCTTTTTTATAAAAATATTTTAATGAACTACATTGATTTATACACGGTTTTTATAAGATGAATTGATGGATTTTTATTGAATATTATTTCATTTCTATGGGTTATATAATGTTTAATTTTATTCTAACAACATTATTATATATTGGATATGAAATATTGAATTATTTATTAATATTTCATAGATATATAGATGACTTTCTTGATGTAATGGGTATTTTTGGAATGTTATAGCCCTTTAATGAATTGGATTATGATGGATATAGTATGATATTAACAAGTCTAGAATGTAGAGTGAAACATGTTTATTAAGGGGCATTTTCCTACTATGATTGTATTGGGATTGAACCTTAACTACAATTATGTTTTTGGGAGTGAACCCATTCCATCATGATGTTATTATAAATGATCTTTTAATATTAATGAAATAATTTTATATTCATAAGTGTATTCTGAAAATTTGGGTTTTATGCCAATGTTATCCTATAATGGTTTACTATAATTTTTTCGTTAATGATTTATGTCTTCATAAATATCATTTTTATATCATGATTCCATATTTTGATCTATGATAAATATTATATGGTTTTATAATGTTCTTATCATGTTTTCATATACTTATTCATATGTTTTTTTCAATTAATCATTGATACATATTTTTTCCATTAATAAACAGTCAATATTACCATTTAATATGACTCCATTACAAAGGTTATAAAAAAACAAGTTAATATAGATATGACTAGATATGTTTCTCATTATGATGAATTTGGTGGAAGATGATGTGGTATATTTATGAATCAATTTTCAATGAATCCAGGTTTCCAATGATACTTGACCTATATGATTCTAGGATGGATCATTACGTTATGAAATGGAAATCAATCTAAAAAAAATTAATAAATATGTTTAATAATTATGATACCATATAATGGCTCAGATCCACATGGATCAACCCTCCCCACGTTTTCAAAGATCACGTTTTTCAATGGAGGTTTTGAGGAATCTTGGAGGACATTGGCTTATAAAATAATATTTAAGGGAGATTTCATGTCATGTAATGTTTCATGATGTGAATGTGTTTTCTGCAAAATATATTAAATCATGTTTTTTAAAAATAAATTGGAGACACGTTTTCATAGAAAATAAATCCCTAAAGATTAAACGACTATACATGGGATTATACTTAATGAAAATATATGATGTTGTACATATTATAATAATTCAACCACTCGGGTTTTCCACATTCCATATATCTGTAGAGATTCCATTCATTTCCTAACTTTCATCTGCTTCTTTCCATGTGTTTAGGATATTTCTTCGATGTGAATTGATCATTAGGATTTTATCCATAATATATAAATCCATATCTGATTCATGGTATGTTATATCTTCATTATTATAGATTATTTTTTTTGTTTCCTCCATCTCCCCTTTTTCTAAGTGATGGATAATGATTGTAATGTTTGTAAAGGTTTTTTGATGGTTTTTATCAGCGTATTTGTGGCATGATGTCCTCATGTGGATGCCATTTTTGTGGGAGAGGCAATCAAGATCCGTATCCTTTGTTG
The DNA here is from genome assembly GCA_963277665.1 of Viscum album. Taxonomy (NCBI): domain Eukaryota; kingdom Viridiplantae; phylum Streptophyta; class Magnoliopsida; order Santalales; family Viscaceae; genus Viscum; species Viscum album. Next base: position 140,572,675 of record OY728133.1, on the reverse strand, counting down.
GTTCTAGTGAAAATAATATTGAAAAGATTTTTATAGTAGGGAATTCATTTGTTCAATTCAATTATGTGTGCTCATAAATTGAGTATGATTTATCCCCTTGGATTCCAATGAAACTATGCTGAAACTAATTGAATCAGATTAAATAATTTGTATCGATCACATGTGGATGTTTATATATTATACCATAATAAACATTTGCATCTATTTTTTTAGATAATGTAATTTCAATTATGTTCTTGTTATGATTGGATTACCATTTAAAATTTATAAAGAACATAAATCAAGAATTAATTATTATTTATTTGTCTAAAATAATTAAGAGCTAGGTTTAATGAATCTAATGTGTTCTAATATTAATGTTTCAATCCAAATTAAATTAACCAATATTCCATTTATTAATAGAATTGAATAAATATAGGAATCATTTGGATTCTTGTTGATAAATTAATTAAAGTCATGTTAAATTAATTATTTAATTAGTTACTGATAGTATGTGTTACCATTATGGTTAGGTGTTCCATAGTTGGAACTGGTAATTAATGAATCATATAATTATTGGGAGAATGAGAAATGGTTTTGTGGTAAAATATAATGCATTATTGGGCTTGATATTCCCACATGATTGTAATGGTCAGGTGCCCTGTGATTCAGAGTTAATTGTTATCATTGAGTGTGAAGACTACATTCCCTACATTAGGGCCAATATGATGGATTCAATGATTGTTTCCTACTCATTGTGATGTGATGTGTTCCTTAGATGGAATATCCTGGAGGGATATAGTGGTATAGGTTTCCAGGAGGCCCGTATGTGACATGATCTTGTAACGACTGAGCAATGAAGGTTGCAGAGGTATATGGGAATGAATTCCTTCCTGTTTTGTTAGTAGTTTATAGTTATATTGATAGTATACAATGACATATGATTTTGGGATTCAGGGAGGAAATCACGTATGATGGGATAGGTTGATGTTGGGATTAGCCATTTATATGAATGTTTGATTATTTATGGAATATGTTGTTTGCCTGATGGCTATGTTCTTTTTTATCTACCTTCCACTCCCAACTGCACGAGGTAGATAGATGTTCTTGGTTTTATACCTTGTTTGGTAGCATAGGTAATTTCTCTATAGTACATGGTCATACAAAAATTTATTTTTTTAATGAATGAATAAAATTTTAATACATTGAGTTCGATACTATTTGGATGCAATATAGGATTATATTTATGACAATTAATTAACCTAGTTTTCTTATTCCTCATGAGAAAAGAACATTTCTATTATTATAATGGAATTTAATGTTGAAAATTTAGTTGATAAATAGTGGTTAAAGAAATTATTTACTTAAATTGAAACTGATTAAAATAAATAAATTAATTTAATGTAGATATATTAATGGTTTTATGCATATAGAATATCTGATCATTGTAGTGGTATTCGAGATTCGAAGAGATGTTATTTTAAATTCTATGTTAGATTAGGTTATTCCAATAGTGGGGTCGAGATCTATATTATATCAGGTACCTTTTTTTAAAACGCTAATCCACCCTTATGGATTGGGATGTAGACACCCTGGTGATTATTTGCCCTGATGGGATGTTTTCCCTAACATACTAGTTAGAGTATAGATAACTGAATACCCCCTTGGAATTCAAACACATATCTTGGTAGTTACATGTGATGGTTTTAATGAAAGTTAGTTTTCCATATATATATGTGTAGTGGACTATAATGGTTTTTTTTCTATTTCACACTCACGTATTCTTGATACTGTTTCCAAAGGACTAATATTGGTATAATGTTTATAGTTTGTTATGGTTTGAGGTTTCTTAGATGGTCTATGAGTTATGACATCTGGAGGTATAATACATGTTGTATGATACACGTTATATGGGTTGTCATGGCTCCATGAAACTACTTTTTTACTTTTTTTACATGGACATTAGGATGTGTCACATGAGTTTCATGTTTTGGGGTTTCATTCATGTTTATGTGGGAAAGAATTTTGGAGATAGACACACCAAACAGGAAACATTGGGGTTGAGATTTAAACTATTGGGGAATCTGTGGTGTGGTACCATAGATTTTCATTATTATTATATTATATGATCTTCTGTTGGATACATGGTGAGAGTTACCATGGTGAGGATAAGAACTTAGTATACCTATTTAGGTGATGTGTTAGTATCACTTGTTTTTAATTGTTCTTTTGCATTACATAATTACTTTTTCCAAAGGAGACATAAGGGATGATTATAGTGATTATACTTTTATACTAAACCTACATATATAATCACTATTATTCGTGAATGTTGGAAATGGTTATATACAACTTTTTCTACAAGCATGGGGGTTTTTAGGGGTTGTTTAGTCTTTGTGGTTTCCACCACATTTACATTTATTTTGATACATACATTTTCCCATTTAGATTAAATATTTATTTCATGACATTAAATCTTTGCACTTGGGTTTTCTTTTATATTGTAATCTGATAAAGTGTTTGTTGGTGTCCGTATTATCTATCTTTTACATGTTTTCCCATAGAGGTTAATGCATATCATCGGTTTATTTACAATACTCTCTGTGATAGTTGCAAACATGAGGACGGCTGGGTGTGTGACTTGTGTGTCACTGTATCTCTTCTCCCGTTTCCAGCTTATAAGGGGTTTAAATTGTGGAGAGGGGGGTCATGAAAAATTTTTATCAGAGCTTTGGTTGTGGAATTGGATGATGATTAGAGTTATGAAATGGTGAGGTAACATCGAGTTGGAGGGAAATGGTGTTAGATATATTTTTCGTGCATTGTAATCATGAGAGAAGGTATTATATTGGATGTTTTCCAAAACACATCCATCACCAGGTCGACTAGGAAACTAAGAAGATGTATCTAGGGTTTTTGGATAGAGTAGAGGTATTATATTGGATGTTTTCCAAAACTGGATAACCATGAGAGTGGATTCTTCATGATTTGACACAAAGAAGAATGGTGGTCTGGGCTTCTAAGTTGACACGGTAGAGGAGTTTTCAATTATCTATGGGTAGGTCTTATCGTTCAATGTCTTATTTTACTTGGGGTATTGGATCTCATGGCTGTGACATGGAATTATAAGAATGATTTTATTTTGTAGGCCTATGTCATTATTGGGTAGAGTTCTAAACCTTTCTAAAAATTTTGTCTATGCCAATTGTTTTGTGGCTCCCCCACTGAGGCAGTTCCAACCATGGTATAACTATCATGTTACTATAGTTTGGGATTAGTAGAGAGATCAAATGGAAGATAGAGGATATCACTAGGATTATCATCATCCTCAAATAGTAGATTGAGGACATGGTGGTCATCTTTTAATGGGTTAAAGAGGATATGTTTTAGGTTGTTGTTAGCTTCAAGTTTTATCATTTCTGATTCCAGCAAATCCAGATGTAGTTTAAGGTACCCATTTCTTATTTTATACTTTGGTGGATGTATTTTTTGACCTGAGAGTCAAAAAAACCAACATATCACCTACCATTGACTACTATTTTGGGATTGCAGTAGAGATACATTCATTTCCCTATTAATTGACTATTCCAATTAGAGGTTGTGTAGTCTGGTTCGATATATGTAGTGTCTATGAGTTAGTGCTAGTGTAACATCACTTTTGGAGTTATTTTCTATATTTATAGATAAAACATTATTAAATCATCTTAAAAAGGATTGGTTGTGTATGGTGATGTTTTTTAGTGTTTGATTCATGAGGAAGGTTATGGACTTCACTACAGATGTTGATCCAGTAGTGTTTATTGGTGAGTGAGACCCTTAGAGGGTTCAAAGACATGTTTCATCCTTATATTATTTTATAGATGATCTAATATTGATTTAGAACTAACTATGAATAGAAGTGTCTCATATCTTGACATATTCATATAATATGATTCTTTATTAGTTGCAATAGCTTCTTATAAATCTCGGTGTTCGGATGTTGTATTGTTTTGTTCATCCATTGTTTTCACTATGCGGTGATCCAATTTTATTCTTGAATAAGGTTGATGGAATATATTTGTAGTCTATTGATTATCATCACTTAAACCATGTTAACTAAATAATACCAATCATCATACATGTAATGATGATCTATTTTAAAAAATTAATTGTGAAGGTGGGTTCTCGATGATTGATTTATTGTCAGGATATCATCATAAGAATTTAAAGGATGAGAATATGCCGAATACTTCATTCTATTATTATCATCAGAATTATGAGTTTTTTATGATTTCATATGGTGTGTCGAATTATCAAGATGTGTACATGGGGTTAATAAATTCTAATTTCCATGACTTACATTAAAATATCATAGTGGTAACAATAGAGAGAATCCTTTTTTTACTCTCCATCTATGGAGGAGCATAAAGATCATCTGTTTGCTGTTTTGGGAGTTCTTCATCATGTATAGTGGTTTTGATAGATTCCTATTTCTAATTTTTGGTCTTGAGATGTACTTTTCATGGTATATTGTGTATTATAGTGGGGATTATTCTTATAACCATCAAGGATTGAAATTTTAATTTATTGAGAAGTTACAAATATAGTAGAAGAGTTGTAATGTTTCATTGGTCTTGAAGGATATTACAGGTTGTTCATAGGAAATTGTTTCTCTGGATTTGACTCCTATGACAGTTTTGGAAATAAATCATCATGAATTCATGTATAATGCTAATTTGAGGTAGATTTTGATTATCTAAAAGATATGTTGGTCATTGATCCAATTCATTTTCTCCCAACAGAATGGGGCCATTTTGAGTTTTTCTATGAATCAATGTATCTTTGGGGTTTTGTGTTAAAATAGAGACGATATCAGGTGTATCTTGTGGGTATTATTAGTTATTCCCCCATGAGCCTAATTATTCCTCTAAAAATCTTGTGTTGGTAGTGGTGGTGTTTTTCCCTATGTTTTTGAGCCGTTAACTCATTGGTGAAAACTTTTTGGTATTCACTAATAATATATTATTGGGTTATGTTTTATCTCAATATGTCATGAACATGAATTATCATTAGTGGAAAGGGTTTATAAATTATTAACACATTTTGGTTATTTATAAACCAAGAAAGGGGAATTTTATAGATTATATGATCATAAATATGTTTTTCATATATGTAATGTTTGAATTAGAAACATTCATGGAGGGTTATGGAGGAAATAGAATCATTTCACCATGATATGGTAGAGTTTGTGGGAAAATGTAGACTTTTTCAGGTGATGGTAAATTCATCTCTGGTGAAATATTTGGAGGAGTCCAAGTTGGGCGATAATGAGGTGGAGGTCTGGAGGGAACTTGTTGTTTGTGGGAAGGCCCCAGATTGTTGGTTAGAGGATGATCAACATTGGGTGTTGTTTCAAAAATGGTTTTGTATTCCATTAGAGATGAATCAGATGGATCATAGAGCATTCCATAGATCTCATTTGGTAGTATTTCCCGATGTGACTATGATGTACTAAGATTTTATTGGTCATTTACGTTTTCTAGGGTTGAAGCGTCCATTTTAAAGGTTTTTTGGATGACTGGGCATCTAGAAATTTATAGTAGAGCACTACATTCTGATAATTTTTCTCCATCAATTAGATGTTTTTCATTTTATGTCTGAGGACATATTGATGACTATTTTTAGTTTTCCTTGATCTCATGGTGTATATGGCCGTATATGGGTTCTAGTAGATTTTTTGAAGAAATTGTCACACATTATATATATTGAGGAGTTGAGCACAGTGGAGGTTGTGTCAAGGTATTATTTGGAGTTTTTAGTGAGACTCCACAGAGTCCTGAGAATGGTCATTTATTATTGAGATCCTCAATGTACCCTCATGTGTGGTTATTTCTCTAGTAATCTTTTTCTTATTTTTCATTCCATAGAATTGTATTCCATCCACAGATAAACGATCAGATTGAGAGGATCAACTTTTCTCTTGAAGACATGTTGATCTCTTATATCCTGTATTTTTTAGGATTGTAGATTTTACACCATCCCTTGGTGGAGTTCTCTTATAATAATTGGTTTCAATCAAAAATCGGTATGGAACCATTTGATGTTTGTATGTTTGAAATTTTTATTCTCCATTTTGAATGAAAGGAGTCAATGAGTCAATAATTATTAATCTGGAACATGAATATAATAAAATTGATTTGGTTGAACTAATTCACGAGGGGATTGAATTAGTGAATGATCGTCAGAAATAATTTTTCAATCATAGGATGTTACCATGGATGTTTAAAAATGGGTACCATGTGTTCTTAAATGTTACACCCTATCATGAGAAGTGATGGTTTGGTCTTGGGTTTATGATATCTCAATAGATTATAGGGCCTTACAAGGTGTTAACTCACGTTAGAGATATAGTGAAACAGATAAACCCCCCTCCCTCTGTAGATGGTCAAAATACATAATGTTTTTCATGTGTAACATCTCCATTTTTATATTCATGGTTAATCTATCATCATCGATTGGGGAAATGTTGATGTTTACAGCGATGAAACCTTTGAGGTGCAACCTATTGTGATACACGACTATATGAAATAGGTGTTGTGAAGGTGTGTAATCCTATTGGTTTATTTTTTTTCTATCATGGTGTCATGGAGTATAATACTTAAGAATTGGATTCATATATTCACACATTGTACCTTTATTTTTTTGATTATTGAATTTTCCCATGTAGCATTGTCATTTAGTGGTGGTATAAATTTTCTAGTTTATCAGAAGTAATTCAATTATTTCATTCTCTGGTTCATTATATATGAGTTTTATATCCCTATAATAATTTTTATGAGATTGTTGTTCATGTTTTTTGGGTTCACGATGTTCCCTTGGTGAGGTGATTGGGCTCATGTGGTGGTGAGACACATTAGATGTATCATTTGGGGAGGCAGTTTGGAAGACCCTTTCCTTTTTTTCTCTATATGTTGGATAATTATTATCTAGAATGATAATGTTTTGAGAGGTATATAATGTAATGTCGCGGATCCAGGGTCGAATAAAAACATCATGTTTCAAAAAACTGATGTTCTTTGTGGAGGCTCATTGTAACACCCCGAGATTTTATGAAAAATATTCTTTTTAATTTCATTAATGTCTTGTGTTGTACGCTACACCAAAAGGAGCTTGCACAACACGCATCCTTGACTTTCCTTTCATTACACGCAATCGCGAACTTCCTTGATAGCGTGTGTAGTACGCAATACCGAGTTTCACTAAACAACGATATGCTATTAAAATATTATTAAAACTAGCCATTATGAATAGTAATAACCACTTTTTGAAATTTTGTAAATTTTATTTTTAAAAATTGATTTCATTTTTGGATTCAGAATATCGAAATTAGCTTAGGGTGAAATTTTGGTACTTTTGGATAACATTCATATTCTGATGAATAGTGAAAATTACTAAATTTTAATTAAAAACAACTTTTTTAATAGAAATAATTAATAGTGATAAATTATTAATTTGAGTGATTTTAAAGTATATTTAGAATATATTTTTACAATTTAATACAATGTTGTTCATTGGATGTAATTTCACATTTAAACCAGTTATAAACTAGTGTCAATCTTTTGATAGTTATTATCTCTTAAAAACACGCTATTTGTTTTGACGACAAGATTTAATTTTTAAATTAGTTAATGAAACTTATATGTTTTTAATTTGGTAAAATAGACATCATTTTTGAGTTCATAATATCAAATATAGCTTAGGCCTAATTTTTGGTATTTTTCTGAAAACTTTCAATTTTTGATGAATAGTGAAACAACTAAGTGGTAGTTAAAAAAAATGAATTGTTCATAAAACTTAATTTTACCGCTTCTGTGAGTGGAATTTCGAAAATCCGAGAGACACGGTTAATATAAAGGACTAAAATGTGGTTCAATGAGATGAAAATAATTTTTGGTGAATAGTAACTGTTTACTTTTTTTTACCACGGTTAAAAGTAAATAGGGTAATTAAGGGTAAAGATGATATTATTATTACCCTAACACATGTCCTAATTCTATTGGATAAGTGTAATTCGACCAAAAACAAACATAAGAATAAAATATGACCATTTAGGCCCACTTGGATTAGATTAGGACATTTATTATTAATTTATTTAAAGAAGGGTTAAAAGAGTTAAAATCAAAGTTTATTTACTAAAACATTTTTAATATGGGGTTATACATAATATAAATTCGACTATAAATATACATTAGAAAGATAAAAGGATTTACTACATAATGGTATTTTATTTGTAATTTTTAGACATTATATAATTTAATTTATTTATGACACAATGATGATGGAGTAATTATCTTATTAATGAAATATTGACATAATTGATGTTATAAACACCAAAATAAATTTAATTTGAGACTTTTTATGAATTCCACTAATTTTCTAGGTTACTATGATATATTAGTGTTGATTTAAGAAACTTGTTTAGAACATATAATTCCGTTATGACTTTCACAAAAATCATATATCAAATAGTGTCAAAATTGACACAAAATAGTTTTTAAATCAAATATAATATTATTAATTGTTATTTTATTCCTAAAAATCTATGGTTCGGCCAAATGACTTAGATAAGGATATATATATTAATAATAAATAATTTGGGGTTCGTTTTACATGTTATAGTAAGTTTATTAACCATATAGTGTAAGAAAAAAAAAAGACACGGTAAAAGTTAAATTATTTAACTTAGAGTTAAATATAATTGATAAGGTTAAAATAATAACCTAAACTTTTTTAAATCCTATTGGTTGATATTATTTCGACCCATACCCACTTTAGATTCGAAATAAGACCCTTTGGAACCATTATAAACCGATTTTTACTTTAATATAAAATAATATTTTGAGATATTCCTAAGGTGCCCCTCTCCTCTCTTATAAAAGGACACCTCCCACCCCCCCTCCTCCTCACACCAATTTGAGCACTCAAGCTCGGCCAACCCCTGCCAAAATCCATTCTACACTTACCTAGAATAATCCTAGAGGTCCTGGTCTTCTTCAAAGACCAATCTTAGTTCCCTATGTGGAGGATTCAAAGAGGCGTTTCAAAGAAGAGGTAATATCCATTACCGATCTTTTCAATTTCTTTCTTCTTCAACTTCTTCTTCTTTAGTTGTTTCATGATAAAGTAATAACATCAGTATTAATTACATACTGACATGTTATTATAAATATGAAACAACCCTAATTCACCTTCTATCCATCCTACGGAAAAATGAAATCACCGCGCGTGCGTGCGTACGGAATACCGTCTCCACACCGTGGTGTAATATATTTTCCATCATCACCTTACAAGGATTGGTATAATGGTGTAATTAGTAACTATATATGATTATTATAAAGTGATTTTGATACTTAAATAGTATAAATACACTTAAATACAATTCCATGATCATGGAAACAATATCATCGCTCGTGCATACGTACGGAATACCGTCTCCACGATGTGATGCAACTCGTTCTACATGATCATCATTACATAGTAATTATATAAATGAATTGAATGAATAAATATGATATATGTTACACTAATACCATTCTGGATATAAGTTATCTATAACCTTAAAAGAAGAATAAGAATTTATTCGGCAAAACACGCATAAGAACAAATGGCAATAAAGACCCGAGTAACAAGTAACAATGAAGTATTACAAATAAGAAGCTAAGAATATGACCATATATGATATCATATCAATATTTATGATTCTGGAATAAGTCAATATCTTTATTTAAACCATTATACAGGATCTTAGGACATGAAAAAAGCAAATCGGACCTAAGTTAAGGGAAATATCACAATCTCACTTTTATCCGAGATTGTTTTTACTTTGGTAATTACTGGGGTGTATTTTATCATCCACATCCATGTTCCCTCAATATGTAATATTATTTCCATCCTTCTAAAATATTTTATATCCAATTTTACCCTTCAGTGAGTTTTTTGTAAAAGATATGAAAGGAATCTTTTTTCGTTTTCGTACGAGGTACTTTTTGACTTTTCCGACAAAAGTACGAGAAGAATGTTTTTTTTAACATATACCGTATAAATGGATTTTTAAAACATTATTTCCAAGAATCTTCCTTTATAATTTTTCAAGTTTATTTTTAATCAACTTCTTTTAGTTTATAATTGTATGAAATGTCAAGAAAAGAAAACTGTTTTTGAATTAGAAAGGATATTTTTCTCAAGATTGGAGTTCAAATGTTTTATCAAAATTATTTTCCATCTAAGATAATATAGGGTTCTGTTTTTATCCCTATTATTACATTGATTTGATTATGTTGTGAGGGAATTATTTTTATGAAGTCATTTACCTTATATAATTTGTTTTATGATGTCATGATGTTTCAAGAATCCCATTTTTGTTACATGTGTTATGCGATGATGTATGATTTATGATTATGTGGAACACATAAGAAAGGATTCATTATAAGATGTGTGGGACCTATATCTCCCTCCAATTCATTGGGTAAAGATTTTATATCTCATGAGATAGACATGGCTGGAATGGTAGGTTATACTGGTTCAGTGAAACAGGACTAAAACGAGGGTTACTCGATTCAGAAAGGGACTTTGTCCACTAAGATAGTCTTGGAAATGAGTCTTGACTAACAAGAAATGATTCTCTATGATTATGTGTGAATGACACAAAGTTTCATGTTTTATGTTATGATTATTGTGATTACATTTCACTTCTATGATTTATCCCATGTTATGAAATTATGCTCTCTTTTGCAGGTTAAGATTTCCAAAATGTTATGTTCTTTTGAATATGATGTGATTGATATTTCTGTTGTTTACCCTTACTGAGCATTTGAGCTCACCCTTTTATGTTTTCTTTTCCCTAGGATATAAAGAAAGGTTTTAGGTAAAAAAAGGAAGATCTTTATGGGAGATGTTGAAGATCTTTCACCACGACTAGAAGATTACGTTCCGAGTTTCCAAAGACACTAAACTATTAAGATCCTTGTGTGTGTGTTTTTGGTATGTACTAAGTATTCCGCAAAAATAATGTAATGTTCATTTACATCAGGCTTCGGGTCTCTACAGTTGGTATCAGAGGAAATGTTTATTCATCCTTTGGAAACTAGGATGCGAGAACTTTAGTTAAATCCCTAGAGATATTTCTAAGGTGTGTCTAGGGATGTCTCTAAGGTTAAGTATACGTATAGGTTATAGTACTATAATTACGCTAACGATCATAGAATTAAACCTAAGATGTTAGATATTGAAGGTAATCCCCCTTTATTATGTTGTTTTCCCTAGCATTATTTTTGCCTCTCACACTATTCTTTTTGGGTTTTATACGATGGCTGGAACCCGAAGGAACCGTGTTGATCAATGCAATGGACAATGCAATGACTACCCTCCTGAACAAACAAATGTTATGGGAGATGGAGTGCAAAATCTTATTGTTATACTTACACAAGCTATGAATCATTCTGGAATTCCAAATGAATAGAGAAGGGAACAATATTCTATTGAGTCCATCATGAGGAAACGTCCACCTTCTTTCAATGGGTCATCCGATCCACATGTTGCTGAACAATGGATCAGTACCACTAAAAAGATATTTTCAGTTCTTCAATGTTCTGAACATGATAAAGTCATCTTAGCAGTATATCGTTTGGAAGGTGAAGCTGATCAATGGTGGAATCTTATCAAGAATACGAGGCCAAGAGATGAAATTGAGTCCATGGAATGGGACGAGTTCAAGAACTTGTTTTTCAGTAAGTACATCCCTTGTATTCTTCGAAAAAAGATGGAAAATGAGTTTCTTGAGCTGAAGCAGAAGGATGATGAATCTGTTGGTATATACAAAGAGAATTTTACAAGACTTGCAAGGTATGCATCTGGCATTATCATCCAACCTGAAAGTAATGTTGATCGATTTTTCAGTGGCTTAAAACCAAGTCTTCGAAGGGCATTAGCTATAAGAGACTTCAGTAGCTATGAAGAAATTGTGTGTTGTGCTATCAAGGTAGAAATTGAAGTTGGTGTTACATATCCATCTCATGGTTTTGACAAGAAACAAAAGATGGAGTTCAAGGAGAAATATCAGAATAATGGTGAAAGGAAGATGAATGTTTCCTTATGCACAAAGTGTGGAAAGAAGCATGGTGGAGATTGTCTTATAGGGACTAGAAAATGTTTTAAGTGTGGAAAAGAAGGTCATCGAGCAGCTGAGTGTCGAAGTAATGGAAAAAGGGTTTCTAATGATGTGAATAAAGCAAACACTGTAGAGAACGCACCACCAACACTTCAATGCTTCAAGTGCAAGGAAATGGGGCATTATGCTAATAAATTCCCTAATCCAAGGGTTAGTGATGATCGACATGAGAAACCGCTTAAGGCAAAGGATAAAGGGAAGTCACATGCGATCACTATTGGCGATGTTGAATATGACAACGATGTGGTGGAATGATTAAGTGTTTATGTAATGGGATTCCAAAATAATGTTGTATTATGGAGTATTGGAATATTTATGTATTGGTCTAATATGTTATTCAAAGTGATTGAGATATTTTTGGAAATAAGACGATATGTGCATAATGAAGGGAAAATGAGAAAATGAAATGTTTAACAGTATTCATGAGCTCATGATTGATATAAACACTAAGTGATATCATGGTTTGATCATAAAGAATTTTGACGATTTTGGTATGTGGAAAGTGTTAACGTTTAACTGCATTCATGTTTTCACTAAGGTTCAATGGGCATTCATTATTCAAGAGAATACATGATTATGGTATTCACATGTTTGTAATTTGACCAACAAGATATATCTTATGATATATGGGGGATAAATGATGGCATTCACGTGATTGTTCTGTGACATTTCAAGTAATCATTTTCTTTATACTATGAGCTTGGACCGAAGTATTTTAGATAATCCTAAAGATTAGAATGGATTATGTTGTATATAAGTTAGGATAAAACGTTTTTCGATATTATTTATGGGATGTTATAATAATATAGCTTTAGAAAAAGGACAACCTGCAGGATGGGCGACAGCCCATCGCGTCGGACAAGGCTGTGGGAATCGAACCCACAACCGAAATGAGACTGGCCTTTATCGCCTACCACTGGCCTACAGGAAGTCCCTGTTTAGTAGAAACTAGTTTTATTTTATTAAGCGGTATGATATATGATGTATAAGTTCATTTTTGGAACCATATATGATTAATCTAACCATAAGATGAACTTATAACTTTTCAAACCTTTTGTTTGAGACAAATGGAATGACCCACCATTCTATTACATGATCTGCTAACACATCACGAATGACAAATTCAACTTCATTTCTTTAAGAGATGAAGTGGAAATTGTCCACAGAACGACCAACGATGAGACTATACCGAAATCACGAAAGTATTTCTTCTAATTCCAATTTCATCAACTTTAGGGAAACGATCTTGAAAACCAAAAATGTCGTCCTAGTGCTCTTATATCTGATTAATCAGATGGTACCTTAGATCGTCACAAATTTACGGATTTGTGATTGTTGGATTTTCCATAGCCATGTTCTCTACCACTCTCCATTAGAACACGATGGTTAGATTTTTTTTTCCATATCCATATTTTCACCTATGTGGAAACCCAGTGATTAGTTTATTTGGGTAATCGTTACATTTCATACTTTAGTTTTTAAAGCCATGTTTTGGTATTCCTTTTTACGATGTGGGTTTCTATCAAAGAAAATTTCGAATAGTAAACCATTTATAACCCCGACAAATTTCAAGGGCGAAATTAATTTTAAGGGGGGTAGAATGTAACACCCTGAGATTTGATGAAAAATATTCTTTTTAATTTCATTAATGTCTTGTGTGGTACGCTACACCAAAAGGAGCTTGCACAACACGCATCCATGACTTGCCTTTCATTACACGCAATCGCGAACTTCCTTGATAGCGTGTGTAGTACGCAATACAGAGTTTCACTAAACAACGATATGCTATTAAAATATTATTAAAACTAGCCGTTATGAATAGTAATAACCACTTTTTGAAATTTTGTAAATTTTATTTTTCAAAATGGATTTCATTTTTGGATTCGGAATATCTAAATTAGCTTAGGGTGAAATTTTGGTACTTTTCGGATAACTTTCATATTTTGATTAATAGTGAAAATTACAAAATTTTAATTACAAAAAACTTTTTTTAATAGAAATAATTAATAGTGATAAATTTTTAATTTGAGTGGTTTTAAAGTATATTTAGAATATAATTTTACAATTTAATACAATTTTGGTCATTGGATGTAATTTCACATTTAAACCAGTTATAAACTAGTGTCAATCTTTTGATAGTTATTATCTCTTAAAAACACGCTATTTGTTTTGACAATGAGAATTAATTTTTAAATTAGTTAATGCAACTGATATGTTTTGAATTTGGTAAAATAGATATCATTTTTGAGTTCATAATATCAAATATTTCTTAGGCCTAATTTTTGGTATTTTTCTGAAAACTTTCAATTTTTGATGAATAGTGAAACCACTAAGTGGTAGTTAAAAAAACAGAATTGTTCATAAAACATAATTTTACCGCTTCTGTGAGTGGAATTTCAAAAATCCGAGAGACACGGTTAATATCAAGGACTAAAATGTGTTTCAATGAGATGAAAATAATTTTTGGTGAATAGTATCTTTTTACTTTTTTTTACCACGGTTAAAAATAAATAGGGTAATTAAGGGTAAAGATGATATTATTATTACCCTAAAACATGTCCTAATTCTATTGGATAAGTGTAATTCGACCAATAACAAACTTAGGAATAAAATATGACCATTTAGGCCCACTTGGATTATATTAGGACATTTATTATTAATTTATTTAAAGAAGGGTTAAAAGAGTTAAAATAAAAGTTTATTTACTAAAACATTTTTAATATGGGGTTATACATAAGATAAATTAGACTATAAATATTCATTAGAAATATAAAAAGATTTCCTACATAATTGTAGTTTATTTGTAATTTTTAGACATTAAATATATTAATTTATTTATGACACAATGATGATGCAGTAATTATCTTATTAATGAAATATTGACATAATTGATGTTATAAACACCAAAATAAATGTAATTTGAGACTTTTTATGAATTACACTAATTTTCTAGGTTACTATGATATATTAGTGTTGATTTAATCAAATTTTTTAGAACATATAAGTCTGTTATGACTTTCACAAAAATCATATATCAAATAGTGTCAAAATTGACACAAAATAGTTTTTAAATCAAATATTATATTATTAATTGTAATTTTATTCATAAAAATCTTAGGTTCTGCCAAATGACTTAGATAAGGATATATATATTAATAATAAATAATTTGGGGTTCTTTAGGCATGTTATAGTAAGTGTATTAACCATATAGTGTAAGAAAACAAAAAGACACGGTAAAAGTTAAATTATTTAACTTAGAGTTAAATCAACTTGATAAGGTTAAAATAATAAACTAAACTTGTCTAAATCCTATTGGTTGATAGGATTTCGACCCATCCCCACTTTATCTTCGAAATAAGACCCTTTGGAACCATTATAAACCGATTTTGACTTTAATATAAAATATTATTTTGAGATATTCCTAAGGTGCCCCTCTCCTCCCTTATAAAAGGACACCTCCTCCCCCTCCTCCTCACACCAATTTGAGCACTCATGCTCGGCCAAACCCTGCCAAAATCCCTTCTCCACTTCCCTAGAATAATACTAGAGGTCCTGGTCTTCTTCAAAGACCAATCTTAGTTCCCTAAGTGGAGGATTCAAAGAGGCGTTTCAAAGAAGAGGTAATATACATTACCGATCTTTTCAATTTCTTTCTTCTTCAACTTCTTCTTCATTAGTTGTTTCATGATAAAGTAATAACATCAGTATTACTTTCATACTGATATGTTATTATAAATATGAAACAACCCTAATTCACCTTCTATTCGTCCTACGGAAAAATGAAATCACCGCGCGTGCGTACGTACGAAATACCGTCTCCACGCCGTGGTGTAATCTATTTTCCATCATCACCTTACAAGGATGGGTATAATGGTGTAATGAGTAACTATATATGATTATTAAAAAGTTATATTGATACTGAAATAGTATAAATACACTTAAATACAATTCCACGATCATGGGAACAATATCATCGCTCGTGCGTACGTACGGAATACCGTCTCCACGATGTGATGCGACTCGTTCTACATGATCATCATTACATAGTAATTATATAAATGCATTGAATGAATAAATATGATATATGTTACACTAATACCATTATGGATATAATGTATCAATAACCTTAAAAGAAGAATAAGAATTTATTCGGAAAAACACGCATAAGAACAAAAGGCAATAAAGACCCGAGTAACAAGTAACAATGAAATATTACTAATAAGAAGCTAAGAATATGACCATATATGATATCATATCAATATGTATGATTCTGGAATAAGTAAATAACATTATTTAAACCATTATACAGGAGCTTCGGACACGTACAAAGCAAATCGGACCTAAGGTAAGGGAAATATCACAATCTCACTTTTATCCGAGATTGTTTTTACTTTGGTAATTACTGGGGTGTATTTTATCATCCACATCCATGTTCCCTCAATATGTAATATTGTTTCCATCCTTCTACAATAGTTTATATCCAATTTTACCCTTCTGTGAGTTTTTTTGTAAAATATATGAAAAGAATCATTTGTCGTTTTCGTACGAGGTACTTTTTGACTTTTCCGACAAAAGTACGAGAAGAATGTTTTTTTTAACTTATACGGCATAAATGGATTTTTAAAACATTATTTCCAAGAAGCTTACTTTATAAGTTTTCAACTTTATTTTTAATCAACTTCTTTTAGTTTATAATTTTATGACATGTCATGAAAAGAAATGTGTTTTTGAAGTAGAAAGGATATTTTCCTCAAGAATGGAGTTCAAATGTTTTATCAAAATTATTTTCCATCTGAGATAATATAGGGTTCTGTTTTTATCCCTATTATTACATTGATTTGATAATGTTGTGAGGGAATTATTTTTATGAAGTCATTTACCTTATATGATTTGTTTTATGATGTCCTGATGTTTCAAGAATCCCATTTTTGTTACATGTGTTATGCGATGATGTATGATTTATGATTATGTGGCACACATAAAAAAGGATTCATTATAAGATGTGTGGTACCTATATCTCCGTCCAATGCATTGGGTAAAGATTTTATATCTCATGAGATAGACATGGCTGGAATGGTAGGTTATACCGGTTCAGTGAAACAGGACTGAAACGAGGGTTACTCGATTCAGAAAGGGACTTTGTCCACTAAGATAGTCTTGGCAATGAGTCTTGACTAACAAGAAATGATTCTCTATGATTATGTGTGAATGCCACAAAGTTTCATGTTTTATGTTATGATTATTGTGATTACATTTCACTGCCATGATTTATCCCATGTTATGAAATTATGCTCTTTTTTGCAGGTTAAGATTTCCAAAATGTTATGTTCTTTTGAATATGATGTGATTGATATTTCTGTTGTTTACCCTTACTGAGCATTTGAGATCACCCTTTTATGTTTTCTTTTCCCCAGGATATAAAGAATGGTTTTAGGTAAAAAAAAGGTAGATTTTTATGGGAGATGTTGAAGATCTTTCACCGCGATTAGAAAATTACGTTCTGAGTTTCCAAAGACACTAAACTATTACGATCCTTGTGTGTGTGTTTTTGTTATGTACTAAGTATTCCGCAAAAGTAATATAATTTTCATGTACTTCAGGCTTCGGGTCTCTACACTCATTGTATTCTTGGAAGAGTTTGGATGCTAATATCTGTACGAAGAAATATTTCATGATTTGTAAAGTTGTGTTAAATTACAATGGGTTTTATGATTTGTAATAAATTAAGGTTTTAAAAATAAAATTTGACATGTTTTTCAGTGATAAAGATACGTTGGGGATTATTAGACTAAAATGTGATTAATAATTGTGTAACCGCCCAATGTTTTATGATTAATAATGTTTCATCAAATTGGGTTTTTTGGTAACCCTACATCTAAATTGATTCCTCTAATTTTCTAGTGGCCAATAGATCCCTTCCATGTGTTTTTGAGATTCCATGAACATGAATCGTTCAGTGGGATTCCATATTTGACCTTTAGAGTTACATGTTTGATCTATTGCCTATTCTACCACCATTCCTGAGGATTCTTTGACCCGACTCCTAGTTTTCCACTTTTCCATGTTATGTTTCTTGATCTACATGTTTCTAAAAGAGATATTATTCTTTTTTGTTTACATTTATGTGATTTGTAATCATCATGTTGATAAATTTCTTGTGGTAGGGGTGATTAAGAGACCAAATTGTGGTTGTGAGCTATATTATATCACATTCATATTGTGTTTTTATAAATTAACCCACTATGTATGTTAGGGAAATTGAATCAGATGATTCTTAACACTAGGAGTGTTTTTCCTAATATCCTTGTTGGTGGAGCAACAACTCAAAACCCCTTTGACACTCCACACTTTTCTTGGTTGTTTCATCTTCTGTTAGGTAATATGGTTAGATTTTCCCATTAATTTGTATATGGGTTTATATTGGATTGTGAATATTTCGCACATATGTTTACTATATATAGTTTCTTCAAAACTAAAATAGGTATAACATTTATAGGTTTTTATGGATTGTGGTGACATAATTGATGTAGTGGTTGTAATGGATTGATCTTTAATAACGAATGTATGATACACACTGTATTGGTTGTGGTAAATCCCAAAAAAACCTTTTTACTTATGGTTACATGGGCATGGTGGCTTGTTGGAAGAGGTTCACGTTGTGGTGCTTTGTCCATGTGTATGTTTGGTAGTTTTTGGAGTGATATGACAAGGATGTGTGATGATGGGGAATAGTTAAAAACAAATGTAGGGACCCATGAGATTCATTATTATATTATATTCTCTCATATGTGATACTTGGTAAGAGTAGTGTTTGGAAGAATGTGAACATAGAATAAAAATTAATGTCACAAAGTAGTTTCACTTATTTCTCATTGTGATTTAGCATTCTCACCAAACCTTTTTCATTAGAGAATCTAGGGAGAATACTACTGAGTATACTATTATACTCAACAAACAAATATATAAATTATGTTTCATTTAATTTGGAACATGTTAATGATCAGGATGGATTTAATAAGATTCTTCTTTTTACATGAGATAATTGGGATTGGGGGTCCCTACACTCTCTAAATTTAATTTGGTACTTTCAGTTTTCCATTTAATAGGATTATTTCCTTCATGTTTTTAGATATGTGCAGTTGGATTTTTTTATATTGATGTTTGAGAAATAGATGGTTTTTTTTGTATTATCGCTCTCTTTATTGTTTGTTCTAAAATTGGGTAATTCCTCCCATCAATATGTTTATAATACCCTCAGTTTTAGTCATTTACATAGGTTCTACTAGTAGAGGTACTCGGGTGTCACCATCTCCACTACAAAATTATTATATTTTTCAAACATGAGTATATATTTTGGTAAAATTTTATTTTTTAAAGGTAAAACGTTTATCCAAAAATAATTTTCTAAATACTATTATAAAAATGAAAATTTGTCACTAAATGTTATTGTGATAGATAAAATAGTTATATTACAATTATAATAATGCCAATAGCTAGTATATATGTTATTCAATGTTTATAGCAACAGATTCATATGGAAAATATATTTTATGTTATAAATATTACCAACATATAATATCAGTTTATAAATTACATTTAGATACAAATTATTAACTTTTATTGATAGTAAAATTAGGTATTATATTTATTAAATTATCAAATATATTACATCTATTTAAATTTGAAAACTGAAGATATTTTTTTTCATATGTTCAAAAATATAGAATGATTTATTATATTAATAAATATATCTAATAAAAAATTAATCCTTGCATAGTTTAAGTCAAATAATACCTAAATACCATAAAATATATAACCCCAGGTTAAATCAATGTAGCCACCGTCGAACCCAACCCCCCCAGATGAAAAAAAATCCATGTTGTCTATTGAATTAAATCTATAATAAATCATCAAGATAGAAAAATAGTTACTTCTAAAAAATATATTTCATCACCCCCTATATAAGACATTTTAAGAAACAAACCATGTAAAATCTAGTACCAGTGACGAATCTAAATTCATAATTATTTAACACAACTCCTTTCTAGTATCTACACAACACAAAAAATGAATATCATAACGAAAAATCAATGTCAACAAATGATTATACAACACCATTCTGCTCCAATATCTAAACTATGAAAAACTGATGAACATATATCTAAATCAATATAAAATATCTACATAGACAAAAAATAGATGAATGTAAATAAAATTGATCTTAAGAGAATATCCATTTTTCATTCCACATATTTGTTGACATCTAAAAAAATCAAGTCCCCTTCAGAACTATTTTGGAACCTCAGGTCACCACTACCCCACATCATTCAAATTTAATATCATCACTAATCACAACCAAAGTGTATACCCAAAATTTAGTGATGAGTATCTACATTAATTTAATCCAAATTTGAAATTAATGAAAATAAAAAAAAATTGATCATGCATTGAATGTGAATTTTTCATTAATATTTTTTGTTGACATCTCTAAAAATTATGTTACCATCAGCAGTAGTGAGTAACCTCATGTTGCTATTATGCCACACCATATTTTTACAAGATCAACATCACATTCAACCAAATAGAATGCCCAATAATTCATAAAAAATATCTATATTAATTGAAACAAAAATAAAATATATTAAAAAATTTTAAAAAATTAACGGAATGTGAATGATATAATATATAAGAAAATATTTTATAACATTTTTAGTTAGAAAATAGAGTGTGTCTTAAAATCCTAGTGGATACTGAATAAGGGAATAATAATTTAATATTGAAATAAATATAGTCAGTCCTTATAGACTTAATTTTATTCATTTATAAATCTATACTATGTTGATTCATATTTTTTTATGTCAAGATTCTATATATAAAACCTATTAAAATAGTATAATTTTCTATAAATAATTCTTTAATGACATGAAAAATTTATCTCTAGAAAATATATAGTTTCATATTGTGAATATTTTCAAGAATATCTATTCTTGACTAAGGATACAACATTGATATATATATGAATAATTGTATTTGAATTATATTCTTAATTGTCATTATGTATAATGATTTTTTGAATAAAATCCTTACATTAGGAAAATTTACATGCCCTTTAGAATCTTATTCTTCTACTAAAAGTGAAACATTAAAACCTGCCAATTTTCTAGTCCATTACATATATATTAAAGAAACAACATAATAGTAGTATGTCACTCTAGGGGAACAAAAATTTATCTCCTCTATCAATATTTGATGTTTTTCACATCCTTGTATTGATTATTATGAACTTTTGAATCGTTATAAATGTTTTCTCTATAAAATATTTCTTCCCCAAATTCGAGTCATCCCACGTGAATCTATATATCCTAACAATTAATACATGTATGAGGAGTATAACATGCCAAATTCACTAGCCAAACATTCTATCAACAAAGAACATGAATTTAATTGTGAATGAATCATGAGAACTTACCATATGATTGAGGACTCGAATACTATGAGATATATAAATCATGTAACATATCAGATACACCAATATTTTGAAGATAATAAATATTAATGGAATGATAATTTTTGAAGTTAATAAAATCTTGAAAAGATTGTAAACCCATCAAAATAAAAAGGGAAATAATACATTAAAACAAGATCCCAAAGCATATAATCTTACGAAGAATGATAACCTCAAATAATGATAGTGAAACTAATTAACTTCCATTAAATAAATTTAATAAAGAAACATATTAAAGTATATTATAGGGAAAATTTACAGTTCAAGTGGTATTGGATATCACATGAAAATAAATTTTTCATTGAAATATATAATGAAGAATATATTTATTCATAGTAAAACATTATAGTTAGATGTATGTATTTTTAAAGTGAATACTAAAAAGGATACTGAATTCATAACATATCATAGTAGTTGGACTGAATGTACCTATAAATCATTCTTATTATAGTGTTTTTTAAATTTTATTGTGCTACTAGAGACTATACATGACAGAATACTATATCATACTTATAACAACATTTATTAATGCATAGATTACCGAAGCATGAGGATTTATTGATTTGGGAAACTGAATATAAATTCAATGTTAAATAATATTCATATTTGAAGAAGCTATATAATTATATGGAGATTTTTTATTACATAAACAGAATATTATATGGTATATTTAATAAAATAGTCTAAAATTAGTATATAAACCAATTTTTTTTAAGTACATAATACTGTGAAGAAATGAAAAAATTCTTTCTATAAAAATCAATAACATACATAAATATTAATCAAAAAATATGGTTAATTATGTAGATGAAATTTCGAGAATCCATGTGATGAATATAATGTAATGTATTAATATGCAAATAAAACAGGTGTTCAAGTTATTGAAATGTATATTTTCTTGTAGAAATAATGGTAAATTTCTATATAATATTTAATATATATAATAATTATTAATCAAATTTATGATATATCTAAATAGATATCCTAAAGACATCCATGGTATATTTAATATAGCTATATTCTACAATAAAATTTTCTATCATTTTATAGATTTTAATTCTTTATACAATACAAAAACAAACTCCTTCCTTTAATTTAATTTCACAGTTATTCTCAATGTAAGAATCCTATAAAATGAAGTCTAGTAAGCATTAAATTTTTAAAACTGATAATAAAAACACCCATAAATCATACAAGATCATCATGAGTTTCTAGAAAAATTAAATAGTAGACTAGTTCCATGAATTGCCTCAAATTAACACTCCCTTAATCCATTAAGATATCAACTAATGCCTAAAATAAAAAGAAGGGAAATAAAACAAAAAATAACAATGATCTTAATTTATCATATTATTATTTGAGTTAAAATATTAAAAATTAGATACCATTAAAAACTACATTAGGAATTCCAACAAAGAAGAAGAAAATCAAATTTATTATTTGTAAAAGATCATTTCATGTATGTTTTAAATCATCCACTCTATGGTTATAGAAATTGGATGTTATCAACTTAGAGAGAGATTATTAAATGAATTTATATGTTTCATGGATATAAGGAACTATGTCAGTCCTTTTTCTTCAGTGATACCTAGACAAATACGTGTAGACCCACAACTTAATGTTCATCATCTTGAAGTACTGTTCACAAACTAGACCCATATTACCAATTGTTTCGCATGGCCTACAACTTCCACTAAATAGATCCTTATTTAGATATAGCAAGGATTTAATACCACAATATGTTCTAAGAGGTCATTCCCGAACAAATATATGTATCGTTTCACACTAGTAGGCCTAAATTGCCTAAATTCACCATATAATGTTTTATATTCAAAATTTTGATTGGAACCATGATATTACGTCTTTCTATAAAGAATTAAGGGATAATAGAGAATCCCTCTATGAATAGACCCCTCCATATATCCATTGATCTAAATAAAATACATAAAATATCTTCAATCATACAATATAGTGTTTGAAGTGATATTCCATTTTTAAATGTGTTTTATAGTAATACCCATGGTAACCCTTTAACTAAATTGGGTAGTTAGTGTGAAAAATGTAATACTTCTTTGAAGAAATTTTTTGAATACTAATCAGAAACAACATTAGGCATCGTTGTTTTTGATTTATTTGGGCTAAGTGAATCCTCAAACATGGTAGAAAAGATAATAATCCTTCTGGTGTCATTTTATTCTAATTCATTGATTCGTAGTTTACTCTCATATTTAATTCTTGAATTCCATTCCCCATGTTCATGTTGAAAATAAATATCCATTTCATCCATTTAACAAGAGTTGATCTCACTTTCCAATAATTTTTATTCATTATGAACCCATAAAATTTGATATTAGTAGAAAAATATTAAAACAATTACATATAACATTGTTCCTTGGGGTAAGGTTATGAAATAATGGAGGAGGTAGATAGCCTAGAGAAATGTAATTGTGTGAGGAATAGAATCTAGTTGGAGAGGGGATGAATATTATAGCTAAAAGAGTGTTTTTCTACGATGACTATAGAAGGTGGGTTGTAGTGGGGTTTCACAGGTATGTTAGGGGTGGGGTGATGGGTCACCTGATGGAGGTGTCTTGGGGGGATGCTGAGTTGATGGGTCACCAAGGACGGAGGGATCATGTGGGAGTATAAATCGAGAAAAGGAAAGGGTTTCATGAGAAGATGTCATCAGGGAAATACGTAGATGATGAATGAGTCAACAATGATGTGGATCATGTAGATTATGAAATAGATGGTGCTCGGTGAGGATACAGTGGGGGTAATGGGAGGTGATGTTGGTGCCAGTCATTGTGGGATGTGAGGGGGTAGAGAGAGATTATAGGCAAGGCAATTGGAGGTGAGGTTGAACAAAAGGAAGGGGGAAGAGATGGTAAGAAGGAAGAGTCCCCATTAGGGTTTTAGTGGCCGGAATATTTATATAAAAATTATTTATATAGTTATTAAATAAATAAAAATTAAATATATAAAAACTATTCATTTTTTTAGAATCTATATAAAAAATATTGAAAAATATAAAAACATTAAATATTTTGAGAAAAAATAAAATTAAAATCAATTATGATATTATTTATATAAATATCCATTAAAAAAATTAAATTTGGTCATATATATAATATATATATATTTACAGTCCAAGTTTCTCTTTATTGGTTTGTGATAGAAAGAAAAATTTATTGAATGGTTTTTTGTAAATGTTTTTACGGAGAAAAAACTATTTGTTTGTAATAACATTTTTAATAACTGATTCTCGTGTTGTTAAAAAAATATTATATTAGTGTCATAATGTAATCGATTTAGAAATTGTAAAATGATATGATGGTATTGAATAATAAATTTCAATATAAACACACAAACACAAAGATATATATATATATATATATATTTCATGGAAGAAATAATTGTTGGTATTAAAAACTTATGCCAATAAAGCACAATATATATTGGAATTTATCATTTCATCTAGTATCTCAATAAATTTAAGATGGTATAAATAATGTTTTAGTAGGTCTCACCTCACACATTTGAATCCCATGAGTTGTATAAATTATGGAGAGGGGATGTGAATATCACTATATTTGGTATATGATATATATTTAGTTACCTTTGGAAATTAAAAATATATATCATTATTAAAAACCAATATAATCATCCAATATAGAAGATAATGTCATATGTTATATTAATTAATTGATTTTGGTATCCCCTATCAAATCATCCATGTCCATATACTAGCAGTGGTCATGGTTTTAACCTAGCTGAATCTATTGGTTAGATCCCTAAAAAGGGTAGGTCGAGTATAGTTTGACTATAATTCTAATTAATTGTTATTATTCCCTTACATTACACATATTTTTACACTCCTAATATATTTTATTTTCATAAATGAAATAGTCAATATTATTTATCCTGAATTCTTTTAATTGACGATGAAAATTATCACCTAGGATGAACCTAATTTATCTTAGATTGAACATAATGGGTCACCATTAAGACATCCTAAAAATTATATTTCATGGTTATTTTTAATCCCAATATGAATAATATTTCACCCACTTTAATTTTGGTTTTACTATATGTATATATCCAAGATGAATCATTTTAATGATGAAAAATATAGAAAATTTAATTATTTTTCTCTTGAAAAAAAATATCTGAGTTGGATGTCAAAATTATGTTGTTATGATTTTGAAACAATCTCATGAAATGCTGCATTCTAAGTATCCAAATGACACATGTAGGGAATTCCACTCTATTAATCACTTCATTATTTAATGTATAAGTACTCTTATTTTATTTTTTGATCCACTAGTACTATAGAAATGGATCAATAACATTGAAATTATATTTTGATATTTACTACTTTTTAGAGAATAAAAAGTTAATTTTGAAGATATATCATTTAGAATACGATATTGATCAATGGTGTAATTCTATAATTAATTTTAGAAAATATAAATAAATTTAATATATGTATTAGGATGTGATCCTAAGATTATTTTAAAATATGTAACATCATTATATTCTTTATATTAAACTGGAAAAGAAATTACTTGGGCTAATGAAGAACTATTATATTTCATTGGTACCTATCAGAATAATTTTATAATGTATGTGATTTATGATTCTATTATTATCATCCAAAATTATTTTAATTTTGACAATATAATTAGTATTTTAAATCCAAATAATTTATTATATTTATCATCAAGGTACATTAGTGTAAATAATGTAATCATTTAATGTTTTTACAAGGTGGGAAAGGGAATTTTTCCCTGAAAATATTATGGATTGGATAAAAAAACAAGGATGGAATTCAATGGAATGTAAAAAAAACCAAGATATTGGATGGTTATTCTTACATTATGATTCATGCATGGAGTACAATATAGAGTATATTTTTATATGGGAACTGGTAAATGTTTTATGTTTGAATGGATGGTCATAGTGAAATCAAATTGTTAAATTGTGGGATGAAGTTTGAAAATGGTAAAAGTAGAGAGAAATATACATTTAATTCACCAATTACACTCTATTGGATCTAATTAATGTTCTTTGTGAATTATAAAATTAACATATTAATTCATAATTTCAATTATAATGATATAATTATATAGCCTCTTAAAATATGATTCAAATCGAAATTTTATGTGATTACTATCTTTATGAGGGGAAATATAATGACATTGTTAACTGTTTACATACCATCCACTATAGAACTGATAATTTTTTATTTGAATCGAGATCTACCCACACATTTAGATATAAATAAATTTCTAAGAGTACCCAAATTCCGCACTGATTATTCGATATTTAATTAGTAGTTCAAAACCATAGTGGAATGATGATTTCAACCCAATTAATGATTATTATAGAGTTGATTATTGGAATACACTCCCTTAAACCCTTAATATTTATCCAATGGATGAAATTTTTGTTATCGTTTTAATGGTTTCAATTTGAATATATAAATCTCACATCAATTTTTGAGGAAGGTATGATATGTTTGATCTTATACACCAACCAATGATCATTTATTACTGTGATGATAAATATGAAATTCTGATTGAATTTTAATCCATTATATTCATCTTGATTCCTAATCAAAATGGGTGTTTATCGTAGATGGTTTATGAGAATATAAAAATAGAATATATTATTGTAGTGTTGGATATGTTCATGATTTTTTTAAGAGTTTTATATACATAAAAAGAATATTGATGTTGAGTTACCAATAGAAATCAAACATTGTTATACAAGTATTTAAAATAATACATGTACAATATCCTTGATATAGATGTAGAAATTTAAAAATAAACTCGTGGAGAATCATTCAATGGTATTATATCTGAATAGTTTATCACCTTGGGATGAAAATTTTCTTTTACGTAAGAATAATGATTGATTAATTTGTCTCCCCATTTATTATTAATAACATGATAAGATCAATGTCTGAAAAATTATCATATTACTCATATTTTTCATTGATTTATCAACAATATAAAGCTCATTAATATTACAAGACTTATTTTCATTATGGATATTATTTATTCTGTAACGCCCCAACCTGAAAAGCTCATATCCAGATCATTGTTTTAATAAATTAGCTTGATTATAATGATTGAAATCCTAGAGGATAGATCAATTTAAAATTATTCTATAATATATTATTTTATAAAAATTACGTTATAAATTAAATCATAATATACATCATAAATAATTAATTGATACATTTATTATTTTCCTAGCTTGACCACCAATAGAAGTAATAATATACAACATGGAATATTGGGAAAATAAAACATAAGAATCGGAAAGCTCAGATTTTCAGTAAAGGAATGCATAAAAAATAATCACCTATAAATAATTAAACATAAACATTAAAGATAGATGTATAATTGTAACACAATCCCTTTGAACATTATTTTATTAATAATATGGAATGAATAAACAATAAAATATAAAATAAGCATAACCATGGATATTATACTAGTCGGATAGTAACATGAAATATATATATAACTAATATCATATTGGGGGAATGTTTAATGATAGACATCTGAATTATCATGATATATCCTCAACATATATATTTTCAAGGTCTATCTTCATGAAAATCTTCTAATGTGGGTGGAAACATGCCATATTTATGTCAATATATATCTTATTGACACTATTAATCTTCATGTAAAACAAACTCGAAGGGTTTAATGGCAATTATATTTGTCTCAGGAGACCAAATAATACATCGTGTGGAAATAATTGTATATTACCATCATATAATATGTCCAACAAATTTCTAACTTGAAAACAATGAATCATAAACCACATAGTCATTCATATTGAAAAATGGTATAAAAATTATGAATATATTAACCCTATATAATGAATGGTATCTAAATTTCACTTCCACTATCAAACATACAGTGAACCCTTCATTTAAATATTTTAAATTGTATCACAATAAAGTTACCATTTTTTATCATAAAATCTATAAAACTATTTTTACCTAGATAAAAATTATCTAATAAAATCATTAAAACTAATAGATATAAATATCCTTTTTTACATTAGATATATTAAAAAAAAATTAATATTAAAATAAAAAATTTCTTTTCAAAATAAAATCATATTATTTTATGTAATTAATCAAAACATTAAAGCATCATAATAGTGTATAATAACTACTCATACCATTTGTGTCAAAAAACATTCTTTTCATTAATTTTTTGAAAATGTGATAAAGTACCTCATTTGAAAAACAATGGAACTATTACATTCAAAACTTTTTATAAAAAGTAAAAAATGGAATAAAATGAAATTAAAATTTTTTCTAAAAAATTTTGAAATATATTTTATTTAACATGGATATGGATGATAATGATATCCCAGTATAAACATACATATAAATAACCTCATATGATAATGAGATTGTGAAATTAACCAATACCTTTTACATTTTTTAGTAATTGGGGCATTATCCTCTTGTATACTGGTTGAATAATGATATTTAAAAAATAATAGAAGTAGAAAATATTTATTATATTATATATGATCCCCTTATATCATTTTGTTAATAATATTTCAGTATTACCATTATTTTGGGTGATTATTTCTTTATTTCCCAATTTCATTTTTGTCAAGTATGTCATGTTATTTATGCACATGATTTATTTTCTTCATATCCAAAAATTATATAATATTCATAATTATTTTTTTACTCATCATAAAAATTTTATAATCATTTCTGAATGGTTCACATGGATAACAAATCCCACCATTTTGTGGAGAAGGTATGTCATATCTACGCATGAGAGATGATATCTTTTCATTAATTGTTAAACGATAAATAATTGGTTTTAATTTTAAATTTATATATTTATTTTCATGTTATAATAGTTACTTATAAATATTATAATGATCATTTAAACAATCCAAATAAAGTACTGTTGAATAAAAAATTACAGCATCACATGGAGATGGAAAGAAGTACGTATGCACACATTGTTATATTGTAATTACTATGGTGGAGAAAATGTTAAACATGGTTTAACAATGGTTATTATAAAATATTATTATATGTATGATAATATAATTATTATATTATTAAAGAAACAACATATATAAAGGAATAATAAGAAGAAAATAATTTTGAATGAGGTGATAAAACTATTACTTCTTTTTCAGGTATCTTCTTTTGATTTGGTATAAACGACTCGTTAGGATGGATTTATTTACAAATTATAGGCTCTACTAAATACAAAGGGATTTTATGAGATTACATTGGAATAATTTTTCTGACAAAAAGTGTTTTCTATGTGTTTATTAAAGGGAAAGATAAGATCCCTTGGATTAGATGGAATGTGACTTTTTTTTATCATTAATTATAAATTTATTATAAATTTATATTTTGTTTAAAAAAGTTAAAAATTGATTTCATTAGATTATAAAATTATTATTGGAATAAATTTACTAAATTAATTAATTTTTTCCATGTTTAGATCAAAAAAGTTACCATATCTTTTTTATATAACCCTTGGTAAATTTTTTTAACTCTAACTGTGTCATCATATTTTTTTACATTATTGCGTTAATTGAGTTACTGTAAAATGTCAAATGAACTCTAATTGGATAATTTATGAAATATATTTTAGTATCCAAGTTATTTTGATGAACCATATATTTGTATAAACTTTATTTCATTTAATAACATATCATATTTTATATATCACTTATTTCAATTTTAATATTAATCAAATTTTTCATTTTTGAAAATATCAAACCAAAAATTTTACATCAAAAAATTACATCCAATATGTAACATAAATTTCATAGTTATCAATAAAAATCTTTTATGTCATTAATTATGAGATATAATATTTATTTTAATATTTTTAATATCATTTATTTATTATTTCTATAAATAAAATAATTTATACTATACTATTATGTCAACATTAATAGAAATTATTTAATCCTTGAAAATTATCAATAAATATTTACATGGTATTTAATTTTTATATATTTATATAGACTATTTATAATCATTGTTATCATATATATATATATATATATATATATAACATTATTATTGTACTTATATGAAATTAGACTGTGACATTGTGTTATTCTCATTAATATTAATAATATTCATCTCTTATTCATGTAAAAGGGTCCATTAAATGATTATATATAAACCCATATATGATAGGTTTATATTTTTTCATCCAAATATTTTTTTTATCTTTTAAGGTGATTAAATATTATTATTTTTACATTTAATTACATAATTAACCCTTAACTACAGTAATAAAATATTATTACAGTTACTATTATCAATTTGAAAAAATAAAAAGAAAACTATTAACATTTATTTAATGAAGTATTTAATTATATTGAATCCATTTTTCAAAATTCTAAACATATATGTTTTAGTAAATAATTTAAAATTTATACCATTGTTATAATGAATATCGTGTTTTAATTGTTTAAACATTGCAAAAGATTGAAATATTTTTACATTAAAATTCATTGTAAAATTGATACCAATGACCAAAATATTACTGAATTATAAAAATATATTCTATTATTATTTTAGAAAAATTGAATAATATAATTTGTACACAAATTTAATTTCAATAAAAAAGGTGGTTGTTAATTATTATTTAATATTTTAATACTATTCACCCCAACATAATACATATAAAAAACCTCCAAAATTTGTCGAAAATAAATTCTATATCCAAATTTCAAATAAAAAAAATTTATTTTCATAAATAGAATTAATATTATTTTTAAAAACTATATTTAATGTTAGTGCGCCAACAAAAGCTATCCAAATTGCATATTTTTTTAAAATCCATCTTTTATCCGAAAAAATTGAATTATTTCTTACATCATTCTGAGAAAATACATAAGATGAATGTGAGAACTGATTAGAATGTATATAAAACTCAAAAAGTGGTTAATAATATTTTAAATGGAAAATTTAATGTATGGGTTATATTGTCAAGACCTGTCCTCAGGGCCCATTAAATGACTACCCCTAGCCTGCATTACTTATGATAGGGGCTGGGGACTAGCAACAAAAGGCTTATCCTAGAGAAAAGGGAAGGAATTGCCTTCAAACCTACAAGTCACATGGACTGTACACAACCAGAGATAACCAAAAAGTACTAATATAGTAAAATAGTGCTGAAAGTAAACATGCCAGTATACAATACCAAATAAAGTACAAGTATCAGAAAGGGAAAACAACTCCAAGATCATCCATCAGGGAATACTACATGAAGGGTATGTACAAATCTTGATCAAGTCGTCCCTGAGGTATGTCCTGTCTATGTCCAGCTCCAAGCATCCTCCTGACTGTCTTTCTCATCCTTGATCACTACTATCTATCGTCTTCACATGACATGACAAGGTGCGGGTGAATCCGTGCAGTGGTGAGTATAACGTTATTATGTAGGGACCCCGAGACCCATGAAGGTCTCCCAGAATCCACTAAGGATAAGATACAGTGGTAAGTATACAAAGACAAAGTATCATCCAACCCTACTTATATATATGCCCATACATATACCTATGTAATCAAATTCAATCCTGCTCCAACTCTTGAGCCCAAGCACAACCCTTTCCCTTAAGGAAGAAAGATAACTCATTGATAACAACATGAAGTCATGACTCTTCTCACACTAGCATACAACTTATATAGAGTGATAGAGATGATTAGAAGTATCAACTGAAACATCTACTATGTCGATCCCACGTAGGATCGTAGTATAGTAATCAGAGATGTCGAACCCACGTAGGATCCTGGAATAGTAGTCAGAGCTGTCGAACCCATGAAGGATCCCAAAATAGTAGTTAGAGCTATCATACCCACATAGGATCCTGGAAAAATAGTCAGTCCAAGTAGGATCCCTTTATCACAATGCATCCAGCCCCAGGGTTCCTGCACAAACCACGCTTGATTCCCGGAGGGTCCACTCCCCAATCCAATTTTTTTTACATCAACTACCACAAAGTCTAAGTTGATGTATTCAGAATATCCATCTTGTCATAGGGAACCCAACCGGAAATACGACACGTTAATCAGACACCCGGTCTGAGAGTTATTGGCATTTCAGATCCGAGGGCCCGGTTGGATTTATGTTCGATCCAACCTATCCAAACCCCAACTACATCCAAACCTCAAGAGAGGTATATCAAAAGAATTGTCTCACTCCAAGGATTCCCTCACTATAGATGGTTCATAAATCAGACGTCTATAGCTCATGTTACGGGCAAAAGAGTGAAAATAGGTCAAAGTGGGTCCAGGTCCGGTCCGACCCAGTCAGAAAGACCCGACCCAACCCTGCTTGGGCCGACCTGACCTGGTTCACATTCCCTAGCCCACCCCTAGTCCGGACCGGGTTTCTACCCGGTCCCCGTCTCCGTCCTGGCTCGTGAGGGCCGCCCAACCCGTACTAGGTCTGGCCTGCGCTGGGTCCGGCCCGCGCTAGGCTCGGCCCGTGGCTGGCGGCCCCCGTGGGATCTGCACTAGTCATATTCAGGGGGCAGGCTGCACCCCCTGGAGTCCCGAACTGCATAGCCGTTCCGGTGGCACAGATCTGATGCCATGTGGCACTGTTCTGTGTCATGCGGGACCCACATGGGAGGTCTCGTTGTTCCCAGCTGGCCGCATCACGCATGGTGTGGTTTCACCATCCCTCCTCTAGCGGTAGGTCCTACCAGCCACTCGACCTCCGTCGACACGACCCATGCTCCTCTACATGGCGCACGCTACGTCTCGCCTTTCCCGTCAACCTGGTGTCCCGAGCCGCCGGTTCCCTTCACGTTCGGCCTTGCACCGGCCGCCTCTGCACCATTGCGGCACGTCGGCTGTAGCCCACTCCTCCAATGGAATGGTTTCACTGCCGCCATCCACGCTGTAGGCCGGAGTGCCACCCGTCCTTCCCATCATTCTACAAGTGACGTTTGCTGGTTCCGACCACCGATAATCCTTCCACGGGTCACCAGATGAGTTTTGGTGGCCCGATTCTCGTTCCAGAAGTATCGTCACACTCCTTGAGAAGTCGTCTTCGATCTTCAACCATCGTTGAATAAATTCACTCAATCGCGAAACGTTCTGCGAATAGTGTCAAAATCCACAAAGCAGGGTAGATCGGCCGGGCCGTGTTTGGTTGGCCCGAACCCTCCATGTTTGACTGATAGCATGCAGCTTCAAATTTTAATCCACAAATGAAAACAAAGAATGAGAAACAATTAACAAAACTCAAACCCCTACCATGGATTTGTTGACTTTTGGTAAGAAGATGAAAAGTCTAGGATGATGTCGGTGATGTTCTCCAAGGACGGCATTTCCACCCTTGTTTTGGATGGAGATCGTAGATGAATAATTTCATCGTATGGGGATGGAGAGTTCTTCATGCAAGTATTTCTTCCAAAAAGAAGTTTTCTCCAACCAAAGAAGCAACTCCAAAAAATTCTAATGGAGGGAAAAAAAACTAGAATTTGAGGGGCCTCAACCTAGTCACATCATTTATTGAAGGAGGGGGTTGTAAATTATTATAATGGGGGTTTATTTCTGGTGGACCCCACTTTAATTCAAAAAATATAAAATAAAATAAAATATATGTTAAAACAATTTTTATTTTATTAAAGTTTTTCTTTATCCTCCATGGAAGGTTGGAAAACCATATTCCTTTCATGAAAAAATTTAGGTGAGGTGAAGGTGCCCCCTCTGAAATCACCAATGCAGCAAGTTCAATGGTGCCCTCAGATTTCAATTCCGTGATCCGGTTATAATGTTACCAAAACCCAATCTTAAGTTCAATAAACGTACATAGAAACTTCAGAAAAACATTTTGGGAACTCCTAGCCTCAGAATTATGTGCCTTCAGAAACCGTAGACTCAGAATAATTACATATAATAAAGAAAAATTTACATGGGTTTTGGGTTATTACATTCTCCCCACATAAGTGATTTGCATCCCAGAATGCCAAAACTAAAAAACGAGGAAAAAAAGTGGGGTATTGAGCATGAATTTGAGCCTCTTTCACCCATGGGATCTCCTAAAGGTTCCCCCGCATCCATCACACACTCACTAGAGGTATCGATCGCCCACAAAGGACTCTCTCCGGTTGTTCCTCGATCTACACTGGAACCTCCAAAAATGTCACCCCTTCCTCGATGTGAATCTAACCCCAGCCTATGATGTTAGTAGGATCATGCATGTATATCCTCATCTGGGATATATGAAAAACATCGTGAACCCAGTGAAACTGAGGGGTATGTGCTCGGTGGTAAGACACCTTGCATACTCTACTGAGGACCCGGAATGGTCCGATGAACCTCAGAGATAACATGTTACCCCAGCCAAATCTGCGCAAACCCCAACGTGGTGAGAACTGTAGGAAGATGTGGTCACCGTCCTCAAACTCAAGAGGTCTCTGACTCCTATAGGCATAGGACTTATACCTGCTCCATGCAGTCTTCATCCTCTTTTGGATGATCTGAACCTTCTATGTGGTATCCTGTACCATCTCCTATCCCATGAGTGCTGACTCCCCTGGTTCTGTGAAACACATTAGCGATCTTTAAGGACCACCATACAAGGACTCAAAAGGTTCCATCCCGATGGTGGATTGATTGATGTTGTTGTATGAAAACTCTACCAAATGCATGTGTTCCTCCCATCTACGGCCGAATTTTGGGACACATGCATTGAGCATGTCCTTGAGAGTCTGAATGGTTCACTGAGTCTGCCCATCCATCTGAGGATGGAAGGCTGTGCTCAAATGACGCTATATCCCTAAATCTTCCTGCAGCCTCTTCTATATCCGATATGTGAAACAAGTATCTTGATCGAAGACTATCATCAAAGGCACTCAATGTAGTCATACAATCTCAGGTTCGTAGAGGCATCCCAACCTCTCCACTGAACCATGATCTCTGATATCCCATCCCACATCCACTATGGGAGCTCAAAATTCTTAAGCAATCTTGTTGGTACTTGGTGCTCCACCTTCACTTGTAGACAAGGGAGGCATCAAGAGACAATCTCAGCTACTACCTTCTTCATAACTGGATATTGTTGCTGTTGTCGAAGGTCTTGGTACATCTTCGCCACACTAGGATGTACCACTAGAGGTGATGTGTGGAACTCCCTCCATAAAGACACCCGAAGTGACGTTGGTACCATTGTACGTCCTCTGAAAAGGATGACATGATCCCCACCTAAAGAAAATCCACCTGGTTCCTAGCTTGTAAATATCTGTGTACGTCGAGCCTCACAATCAACATCCCCATGCCGCGCCACCCTAACTCTCTAAAGGTGTGGGGGTGTGACATTAAGAGACTTCTGGAAAGCATCTCTATCTCGGCCCACTTGAGAAATATGCATAGCGGCCAGCTGCTCAAATGCCTCTCCTAGTAGCTGAATACTTGATCTCTAGCTAATAGCATCTGCTAAAACGTTCATATTCCCAAGAGTATATAATATCTCTAAATCATAGCCCAGGAGGAAGTCATGCCAAAACCATTGTCCCAGGTTCAGGTACTTCTGTGAGAAGATATACCTGAGATTATGGGTGTAAAAGTAGACTGTGAAACACTCGCCTATTAGATAGTGTCGCAAAGTCTTCAAGGCGAGGACCACTGCTACTAACTCCAAGTCATGGATAGCATAGTTCTTTTCATGATGTCTTAGATGATGAGAACTATAATATATCACTACTTTCTCTTATATCAGGATGCATCCGAGCCAGTCCCTGATGCATCACAGTAGACCACGTACCCAATGCCATCCTCTAGTATCCTCAAGATTGGCGCACTAGTCAGCCTCTACCTCAGCTCCTGAAAACTCCACTGGAACCTCTCAGACAAAACGAAGGGTTTCCCCTTCTTCGTCCATGCCATTAAGGGTACTACAACTCTGGGAGAGTCTAGCACAAATCTCTAATAATAACCGGATAGTCCCAGGAAACTCTGTACATCTGTCACACTCCTGGGTAGATCACAAGCCATCATAGTGTCAATCTCCGCTGGATCCCTAGAAACTCCTACCTTTGAGATGATGTGGCCCAGAAATTGAACCTCTCGGATCCAAAACTAGCACATCGAGAGCTTACCATAATTTTGGTGCTCTCGGAGTACGTACAGTACTATCTGCAAATGATAGGCATGCTCCTCCTCGGTAGTCGAGTAGATCAGAATTTCATCGATGAAGACTACCACAATACGATCAAGGTATGGATGGAAGATCATGTTCATGAGTCCCATGAACGCTAATAGTGCATTTGTTACTCCGAATGGAATATCCAAGAACTCTTAGTGGCCATATCGATATCTGAAATTCATCATCCACAAATCCTCATCCCGTACTCTGTGCTGGTGGTAGCCCAAACGAAGGTCTATCATAGAGAACCAACATGCTCCCTTTACCTGATCAAATAGGACATAAATCCTCTAAAGTGGATACATGTTCTTCACGGTCACATGGTTTAGGCACCAGTAATCCAAAAAAAGACTCAAACAACCGTACACCCTCTTGGCAAACAAAAATGGGGCTGCCCATGGTGAAACACTGGGTATAATGAACCTAGTTCCCTGCAAGTCCTCCATCTATACTCGAAGCTCACGAAGCTCCATGGGAGCCATCCGATACGTTGGCATAGATATTGGTGCCATCTCTGGATAAAAGTTGATTTAAAATTCATCCTCTCTGTGAAGAGGTATCCCTGGCACCTCATCAAGAAACAAATCCATGTACTAATCCACCACAACAGGATAGCTCAGACTCTGCACATCAACCACTCTCAGGATATGGCTAGCCAACTGATGTGGGACTGGCTTACCCCTCCTCTAGGTAAGTCCATACAACGCTGCAAAGGCTCACTTCTTGTTGGTGAAGGTAAACATAGTCCCATCATCACGAACACAATGCACTTTCCGCCTAATGCAGTCTATATGAGCATGAACTGTGGATAACTAGTCCAACCCACGATGACATCGTAAGGCCTCGATGCTCCTACTAGAAGATCTCAACTGAAGCTCTCGCCTCCTAGAGTGATCTCACACTGCCATCACCTGTGTGTAATCATTGAATCATCTACCTTGGGATTCTCAAGCTATAAGGATCGAGCCTACAACTCCACCAGAATTTTCGAGCTCCGCACGAGGCAGTGGAAATAAAAGAATGACTCACACCTCTGTCTAAAAGTACTATAGCTAGGGTGGAGTAGACATAGATCATACCTTGAATCATCTCAGGAGAACCATGGTCATAGGCCTTAGTATCCTTTAGCTGAGATGACTCAAATATATCACAAAGAAAACATTTCAAATGAAACACACATGCAATCAGTGTTTACGTGCACCGAGTCGGAAATCAGATGTTTGAATCGTAGTGAATCGATACGTCGGCCGCCGCACCAACAGTGGTTTCCGTAAACTGATAACCATAATGAAAACAATTAACAATATTTTCGTTAAATGTTTATAGTCCAATGTTATATGGTAGAACCGACTCCCCTAATACTATTTTTCTACAACCCACCCTCAGGGCTCGTACCGTGACTACCCCATGTCCGCCATCCTTAGGCCAGTTGCTGGCGACTAGCACCAAAAGACGTGTCCCAAAGAAAATATAAGGCGTTTCCTTTAAACCTGCAACTCAAATAGACTATGCGAAACCAAAGAATACGAAAAATTACTAATATTGTAATAGAGTGCTAAAATTAAATGGACAGTATACAAACCCAACTGAAGTACATGTATAGAAAAAGGATAAAAAGATCATGGATTATCTACCAGGGATTCCTACCAGAAGGGTAGATACTGATCTTGATCAAGTGGACCTTGAGGTACGTCCCGTATATGTCCAGATCTGAGAAGCCTCCTATCGGTCTCTCTGAACCTCGATCAGTAAAGTTCATCATCTGGACATGACCCAACACGGTTCGGGAAAAGCCCATGCATGGGTGAGTATAACAACACTCAATATGGACCCCGAGATGTCTGAAGGACTCCCAAGAATCCACTAATTATAAACCTCAGTAGT
This sequence comes from Viscum album, assembly GCA_963277665.1. NCBI lineage: Eukaryota > Viridiplantae > Streptophyta > Magnoliopsida > Santalales > Viscaceae > Viscum > Viscum album. The sequence continues at coordinate 140,533,907 of OY728133.1, read as the reverse complement.
AAATATACAATCAAAAAGTATCATCTAACCCTACCTAGGTATATGCCCATACTTATACACAAGTAATCAAATACAATCTGGATCCATCTATTGAGTCCAAGAACAACCCATTCCATGATGGAAGAAGGATTACTCGTTGATAACAACAAGAATTCAAGACTCATCTCACAAATATATAAAACATAAGTAGATAGATATAGATGATTAGATGTAGCCACGGAATCATCTAGTCTGTCAATCCCTAGTAGGATCCTGGTATTGTAATCCGAGTTATCGAACCAACATAGAATCTTGGAACACTTTTTGGAGTTTTCAAACCAATGTAGGATCCCAGAATAGTAGTCAGAGTTGTTGTACACATGTAAGATCCTGAAAAAGTAGTCAATCCATGTAGGATCCATTTATTACATTACATCCAGCCACAGGGTTCCCGCACAAAGCACACTTGATTCTGGGAGGGTCTGCTCCTCATTCCATTGTTAGATATAGGAACTGCCACAAAGTCCCATGTTGATGTATCCATTAGATCTGTCTTGTCATATATAACCCAACGTGATAGACGACACATCAATCGGATGCCCGGTCTGAGAGTTATTGGCATTTTCGTTCTGAGGGTCTGGTAGAATTTTGTTCGATAGAAACCGGTTGTACCCCAAATGTGTCCAAACCTGAAGAGGTATATACCAAAATAACTTTCTCTCTCCAAGTTTTCTAGCACCATATACGGTTTTTCAATCAGATGCTCGTAGCTCATGTTATCGGCAAAAGAGTGGAAACAGGTTAAAGCAGGTCCGGGTCCGGTCCAGCCCAGTCGGATCAACACGGCCTGGGTCGACCGGACCCGGTTCATGTTGATGTAGCCCGAATCAGATCTATACTAGGGACCTACCTGGACCACGGGTCTGACCCAGCCCATGTGGGTGGCCAGGTTCGCGAGGGCGGCCCGGCCCGCGCTGGGTCCTTCTCGTGCTATGCTCGACCCGGGCGAGGCATGCGGCTGGCAGCCCCCATGGGGACCGCCCTAGCCGCGTCCATTGGGAAGGTCATAAACATGGAGTCTTGAATGGAATATTTGTTCGAGATGTATGGATCCGGTTCCACTTGAAGCTGGTCTTTGTAACACGGGACCCGCGCAGCGGGTCCCACTGTTCCTGTCTGACCGAGCGGCCTGTGGCCCCCCGCACGACGCGGTTACACCCCGCCTCTTCCGGCGGCCGGCCCAGCTGGCCGACCATCCTACATAGCCCTAGCCATGGCTATGTCCCTGCTCCTCCGTGCAGTGCGCACTGCGCCACACATTCCCCTATAACCTGGCGTCCCGAGTCGTTGGTTCTCTTCGCGGCCGGCCTTGCACCGGATGCCGCTGCACAACCGCAGTCTGTCGTCCACGACCCACTCTTCGAGTGGCGTGGTTTCACCATCGCCATACATGTGGATATTGGGAGTGTCGACCACCCTTCCCCTCATTCTAATAGAGACGTTCACTAGTTCAGACTATCGGTGACCCTTCTGTGGGTCACCGGACATGTTCTGGTGGCCCGATTCTCGTTCCGCAAGTAGCCACACACTCCTCGAGAAGTCGCCTTTGAACTGTGACCATTGTTGATAAAATTCACTCAACCTGGACTCATTCCATTATTAGCGTCGAAATCCATAAAGAAAGTGGGAGAGGTCAGGCCATGTTCGTTCCGCCCGCACCCTTTGCGTTAGAGTGATAACATGCGGCTTTGAATATTAATCCATGAAGGAAAATGAAGAATGATAAAAAATTAACAAAGCTCATAACCCTAAGCTAGATTGATTTCCATCGGGGAAGAATATGAATAACTAGAGGATGAAGTCATCGACATTCTTCAAGGATGGTGCTTCCTCCCTTGTTCCAAAAGGAGATTGAAGAAGAAGAAGTTCATCGTTGGCAGATTATGTGTTCTTCCTCCAAGTATTTACTCCAACAAAAAGTTTTCTCCAACCAAATCACCAATTCCTACAACTTCTAAAGGATGGTAAAAAACAATTTAATTTGAGGAGCCTCCTCCAAACCACTTCATTTAATGATGGATGGGTGGTTGGCATGAATTAAACTGGAGGTTTAGTTCGGGTGGACCCTACTTCAATTCAAAAAAGTTTGAATAAAATAAAATTTATGTTTAACTATTTTTTATTTTATTCAACTTTTTCTTTATCCTATACGAATGGATTGAAAACCTACTTCTGTTCATGACCAATCACAGCTAAGGTGAAAATCACCCTAAGCATTCACTGGTGATGCGAGTTCAATGGTGCCCTCAGATTTCAAATACGAGCACCGGTTCTAAAGTTACCAAAACCCGAACTTAAGATCATTGAACGTACTTAGAAACGTCAGAAAAAAATTATGGGCTTCTCCAGGTCTTGGAACTATGTGTCATCATAAACCACTTACTCGGAATAATTCCCTATAATTAAAAAATTACATCAGTTTCAGGGGATATAAAAATATATTATATATATTTATTATATTTTAATATTTTGTTGTTTTTCTGTAAAACATGGAATCACATGTAATGTAAGACAAATCATTATTGTGTGTCATGAATGCTTAACATGGGTTTGCGTATAATTATGAAATAAAAATATTTAATTTTTTTAGAAATAGAATATTATAATGAATCGAGGTGTTACAAATTTAGTTTCAATAATTACGTTATATAAATGAATAAATTGGTACAAGGTATAAAACCAATGATTATATAGCGATATCATTTAGTCATAATAGTTCTCCCAAGATCATTATATATTTATTAATAGATTATTTAGTAATAAACATGATAAGGATTTCATAATATTTATGGAGAATATTATTCTTTAATAAAATATATTGATACAACATTAATATCACATGAGGAATATACTAAAGAACATAATAAGAACTCTATTTAAAATTTACAATGTGTTCATTTTACATATAACGTGTTCCAATTTTTGGTCACATATTATCATGGGATATTATATCAGTGGATCAATAAAACACTAATGTTATTGAATATTGGCATATACACATTACTATAATAGTGTTTCATAATTTTATGGGTTTGGTTAGATATTTTTAATTTTTAGTGAAAAATAAATTATTAATGTATCAATGACATACCTTGATTAATCATAAGGGTACCAATATCCTCTAGATGATATAGTTTGAAAAAAAAATCATGTAAATGAAGAGAATGTCTATCAACAAACCTATGATTTAGTTACATGCTCTGTAAAAGTATATTTAATCAATATAGATGTATCAAATGACAAACTATGATGATTTATTCAAATAAATTGTATTGTGGTATCTTATATATCAATAATATTAAAGGATCATGAGGAAATAACCCAACTCATTATTAAGAGTTGGATACAGTGATATTCTCAGTGAAGCTATGACTGATTTATCTTAATTGAGAAATTGGTGATATGTATAACGATTAATTTTCTTTAAAATATATAATAACTCAAAAGGAGTTTCACATGTTCTAAAGAATATGGCTGTAATTTATCCAAGATTATGAATACTCAATACACATCCCACTATAATATATAACCTGGGTGAATATTTTTTTAGCTAAAATGATCATGATTGATTATCTTTTATGAAGATGAAAAAAGATAAAATATTACTATATTTTATATGGATGAATCTTGAAATATTGATGATGTAGTAGAAATAATTGCTTTTGGAAATGGGTTTTCAACGATATATTCATTGGGGATTTTAGAGGTCAATAAGGTAGATGTTGAAGACAAGAAGACTACAAATTGTTTTTCATATTTTAACATTGATTGTGATGGAATGAATTTGTCAAAGAAACTTCTATGTGTTCCATCACTACCATACATAATGATACTAATGTTTGAAGAATCACATAGTTCATCATAGCCTTCTAATACTGGTAGTATAATGATTCATTGAGATAATAAATTTTATTCTTGGAGTAATATAATGAAGAGAGATTTTATTGAATATGTATATTATTTCATAGTATTTTAACATGTTATAATCGATAGAATGGTGTCTAAGGGGATGTTACCAACATTACATATAACATAATCTATATAGAAATTTTTCACCATGAATTTTTTCATTGGACTCTAAAAAATATGAAGTAAATAATATTTTTTGAGTTGTATTTGATAGACATACAATGTTATCACTATTGAAAACATTCCAAGAGGATTTTTTGTGTTGAAATTTATTCAAAATACATTACTATGTTATTTGATTTGTCTCTTCATCATATTTCTATAAGATAAATTAATGGAGTTGTAATGTATCCTTAAGTAACTCATTTTATTGTATCTGATCATTAATCAGGGGTCAACATGATGTTATGGTGCTGTTAATTGTAAGCCCATGATTCACAGTTGATTTTCATGCCTTCATATCATATTTGAAAATTGGTAGTGTAATATTATATTAAAACTCTATAGGATATTTTTGGATCATTTTCAATTGATTTCAAAATATGGATAGTATGAAATACCTCCTCTAGTTGATTTTATTTACAATAATATATTTCACATGAGTTTTCATATGCATAATCATAATGCCCTCTACATAAATTAGTGTAGACATCCAACATATTCGGATGAATTAATATAACGATATATATTGTGACCCGAGATAGCAGGGAAATAGAATATAATGATAGAACTATTCAGTAGCACATACATTTTTCTCAATGTGGATAAAAAATATATATAGATAATCATCGATGGAATATAGAGTTTTTAGTTACTGAGAATGGGTTTTTAAATATGTATATATAGAACAAATTTATTGAATTTAGGAAGAATTGATAGTAATTTCCTATGTATTTTTTTTCCATCAATATTGTTGACCAAGTTGGGATTGCCTCAAAGCCCGTATATATTGCTCGTACCCTCAAAAATTCCTATGATGTGTTTTTTATATCAATCTTAAGGTATTATATACCTAATGCATCACATGTAATAAACCTATATATCACAACACTGGAGCATGATTTTTCTTATTAGGACAAAACATGAAAAAATCCTAGATAAAAGAATTAAAATTATAACAAAAAAGGAAAACCATATGGTGAATGTTCTCTATGGTAATCGAAAATTCAAAAAATATTGTTGGGAAACTGAATTTGTTTTGAAACATAGATATATGCATGTCTCTATAAAAAATTAATGAAATTTTTAGGGTAAAATTCATAGTATGATGGTAGAATGTAAAACAATCATATTTTATATTATATTACTTTTCAAATTAATTTAATACATTAGTGATGGCATGCAACAGAAACAACCCTTATTCTAAAGTAGTCACAATATCGTATACCATTATACAATTACCTAAAAATTGGATGGTATGAAAAGGATTAACTAAATTATGAAAATAAAATATTTTACATAATTATAAAATGTATTCATTAGTTTTCAATATAATAAATGAGGAAACAAAATTTTATTTGAATATAGAGGATTGGTTCTAATCAAAAACACTTTTTTGGGTGAGAAATAGTTTTTCATCCTAATAAATTAAATTAATCCATATTGGTGAATAATTTAATTGAAATTAATATATTATATATTCTATAAATATTTATAATATTCATCTAATGTTTATTCTATGCATTAGTATAGAATAAATCCAATGTTATTTTAATAAATATATATTTTTTTTAAAATGTTTTATATTGATTTTCACATTTCTATTAATTTGAATTCACACCATTTATAGAAGTCAGATATTGTGAAACTTTTCACATTCTGAGATTATAGAGGATCAAATATGATAAATAATCCTCTCTTATTTGGAGACATTATTAATATTTACAATAGATAATTTAGATATCTTTGTAAGGGTATTGTTGGTAAAATAGTGTTACAACATTGGGGTTGGCTATTAAAAATTATCAAACATTAATATTTATCATAGTGGTTGAGTGGTATTAATAAATTATGATTCATGAATCTGATATAGGGTAAAATGGTTCTATATTTCTACAAATATGACAGGTTTATTAACTTATGAAATGAAAATTATTTTTTCTCACTCCATACCATTAATTTACACTATTTTTGTAAAAATGGGAAGAAATTTAAATTTTGAATTAATATTAATGGATGATTTTAGAATAATGAAAATTTTCTTTTTAATGTTAACATATATATAATTTTTAGTAGTTATATAAATATATAAATGTTTAAGCAACAAAAAACAGTATTTCTTCAGTTAATAGAAAAATAAAGCAAATGATAATAAAAATATTAAAATGAATATTATATGAAATAATTATAGTGTTTTAAAAATTGTAAAGCTAAATATGAAATATTAGGTATGCGGGAAAATATTATATTATAATTCCATAATTTCATGGTGTCAATAAATTATAGTAAAAAATCGTTAAAAAAGTATATTTGGAAAAATTATGAAAAAATAAAATTTTATTAAATGATTTAAAATTCAGTATTTTTTACTAAGACATGTGAAAGTAATATGGTAGAAAAAATAATCCATCTTCTATTTATTTACCATTTCCCCATTTTGGGTAACATTTATAACCCATTATAGGTCAAATTCATGTCATAACAATTAATGATAAATTAATAAATCAAAGTGTTAAAAAAGATATAAAAATTTGACAAACTTATACTAATTTTACTAGTTGAATTATTTCAAAAATATCTGACCATATCATATAATATTTATACAATTGTAATATTTTTAATAGGGGATATCATGTTTCTATTTTAATATATTAATAAACTCCTAAATTGCATGTCCCCTGTAATTAAATAGATACCCCTCCCATTTTTCATTTAAATAAAATTTAGAAATATTTGTAGAAAATATTATACCAAAATATCATATCAACATATATAGTAAAATTATAGAGGATATGGGCTTCCAAAAATACAAATTATATAATAAATAAGGGTAGTAGTAAAGTTATTCTTTCAATGTAATTGTATTCTATGTGAATAATCAATTTCATGGTAGTTATTATTTGACCTTATTTAAATATATGTTATATATCATAAATTGAAAAATAAAATATCTTAAATTTTTTTAAAAATTTTATGATTATGTAACTAAATTTTTTCCCATTTTATATTAAAATGGGACATGAAATTTTTAATTGTGAGTGTGTATGACTTACCATCTACGAGTAGTGGTATAATTAATCTTCTATCTCCAAAAAATAATTGTTGGTTGTTTGGATGAATTTAATATATATATATATAAATTTTAACATAATTATTATATAATTATATTATCATATCTACATTATAACATTCCAATCCATTGGAATATGATTACGTTTCTTGTGTGTACGTGTGGACCACCACTTCAACAGACTGATGTGGTTCATTTTTTATTTCCGGTTTACATGGATTTTAATAAGGATAGACTTCGTGAATGTATTGTATTTATGTGATATACTATTTATTTTAGAATGGTGAATTATTATTTAACATTATTTCATTCTGTTCATTGAAAAATGAATGCAATGTTCATGTGCATGTAAGACCCACCATATCAATAAGTGGTATAATAAATTTATATATATTTATCTTTTTGAATGAATATAAATATAAATGCTCTGAATATAAATGAAATTTATAAAATTATTATCATTATGATGATGGTAGAACCATGATTAATTTAAAAGGAAAAAATTTCATTAACCATATCATACAAGAATAATGAAGCAGTTATCACCCATAACAATGATTTTAATAAGAAATTGATAAAAAAGTAATAGAATATTATAATTAATTAATATGTGTCTGCAAATAACTAAATAATATTCAATAAATTATTTATAATAAAATAATATTAATTATATTGTAGGTTTCAACGTAGATGAAGGAAGTAATTCTAGAGGAAATGGTTCTTTATTAAAATAACAGTGATTACCATGATTGTTTATGATTGTGATTCTATTAAAAAAATCATCATCTACTTCTCAATAATATCATTTATTTTATTATCCAAATATTATTTCATGAGCTTTAAAATTATACCATTTATTTCGATTTGATTATGAACTCATGATATAGATGTATTAATTTTAAAGAAAACTGACTTTATTTCTCTATTTAGTCATAAAATCCATACGCATCAAAATCCATGTTTTCTAGAAAATATTTCTATAATAATTCATTATATTCTCTAATTATTGATTAAATTCAATTGTACTAATGTTTTGATTAAAAAAATGGTTTAAAATTTATGTTCATGTCAATTTTCAATTGTGGTATGTTTATATTTTTTTACCAAAAATGTGAAATGATTCACTATTTTAAGATACACATCAAGAATAGAATCTCCATATACTATGAAATTTATATGATTTAAATCATCCATTAATATTATAAAATTTTAGTTGTAAAATAAATATACATTTTTTATATTTTTTCATTTTGTTGTTTTAAATTAATGATTTGAAAGCGGAAACAATATTTTCTTCACAAAATAATCCAAATGATCTTTTAATAACATTTTATATTTATTATTTCATTATTTGATTTTTCCTAATCATTACTGAGGATATAATATAATGATAAAATCATTTATATTTCATTAGATAGTATATTATTTTTTCATATGAATATTATTAAACCTATTCCTTTTCCATGGGTTTTATTATGATGAATTGTTGAAATATTTATCAAAAACGTTTACCACAATTTATTTCCATATGAAATTTTAATAAAAATCAATTAGTTTTTGAGGGGGATGATATGATGAATGATTTATGATTTTTTGTACCAAATTAGAATGAATTATATTATGCAATGGGTGGGCTAACACTTATTTATCCATCCGAATCATTATGTAATGGAAGATATATCATGAGATAAACATGAATATAATAGGGTGTGAAACATGTTTATGAAATAATTTATCCACTATTATAGTGCTGAGTGTGAACCTCGACTACTATGATGTTTTAAATAGGTAACCCACTCAACTATGATATGATTTCAAATTATTCTTGGCTAATAAAGATATTATTTATATTGCTTTATTTCATCCCATAAAACTATGTCTTAAACATATAAATATCATTCCGGAATTATGTTCTTTTATAGAACTATTATTTATAAGTTATTAACTGTAAATACTTATTCCATGAAACAATATTATGATCTATGATATACAGATTATGGTTTTCAAATGTTATTATATTGTTATTATACCCTTATTAACATGTTATGTTTATGTGATCTTTGATATATCCCTTTTTACCCTTACATAGCATATGTGATCTCCTTTTCTTATATATTATATCCACATGTAATGAATATTGGTAAAATGTTTTATATTCTTTTGAATGGTGATATTTATAAAGAATAATGATGGAAATGATGTGGATCAAATATGAATCAGTTATTTATGTATTAATGTTTCAAAAGATACCATACTCATATGATTATATGTTTGATAGTTATGTAATTTGAAGAATATTAATATAATATGATATAATATCTACTTATGAAAACATTGTTTTTATATAATTACATCCATTTGCACCAAAATAAATTTGAGAATTTTAATTAGCATTCCTCATTATTATTTCAAAAAAGTATCTAATTTATTCATTCACTATAAATGTTTCAAAAAAGTAATAGAGATCATTATCAATTAATCATACTAAAATTATACATTAATTTCCTTCAATGTATATGAATATATTGTTTATTTTTATATTCCAATTTAGTTATGTAAATAATAAATATTATTGTATTTATATAACATAAACATATTAAACAATGAATCCATAAAACAAAATAAAAAAATAAATATTACACCATCTTCTAAAATAATAGGAAAATAATTCTCATTATAGAATCACTTGTGATCATTCAAATTGATTCCAATTTTCATTCCTTTATATGGAATAATATTTATTAGGGTTTATTCCACCATTACCCAATGAGATTAATTATGATTACTCAATGATAGAACATAAAATAATTATCGATGATTTTAATCCCCTTACATGTATAGATTGAAATTTATATTTTTAAATGAATAAGTGATCGATGCCAAAAAACTATAGGTAACACCCTGAATATAAATGAATACTAAAATGATCCTAGAATCCGAAACCACACCAAACGATGCTCACATAACATAATAAGGTGAGGTTTTTCCACCAGAGATCCCTCTTCCAAAGGTTAAAGTAAAATTAATGTAGAAAGTAATGGTATAATGAGTCAAATTCATTTAACCTCCATAAACCAAGTGATATAAACATATTTATATATTAATGTTAATAAAGTGATGCAAAAAAACGTTACCATGAAAAAAACACTCCCAGTTGATCTTGCAAGAGTTAGATAACCCAACAATCTATAACACACTAGACCACCATGGAAATTGTGAAATAAAATATAATGTTTGTGGATCAGGTATTAAATAATATTTAATGAATTAAAAACACATTTATTATTCCTCAAATTTCCCCATATTTTTTCAATTTTGAACCTATAAAAATCTATTAATATTAGAAGATATTTCATTTATTCCAAAATCATTCTGACCTACACAATTTCTTGGCCACCGTCATGGTGTTTCATAAGATCACCAACCTAACACAACATCTAATATGACATGTTTCTCATAGCCAAAATATTTTAATTTAGTAAAAAATTCCAAATGGCCAGACATTCCATTTCCCATGTCCCTATTTCAATAAAGGAATCCTCGTTTATATTAATCCATACACCACATACATCATGAGTTGTTTTATTTTTTTCTTTCATATAAATGGAATATCTTTCCCCATAAAATCCATTAACACATATTGACACATCATGGTGGTAACATAGTTTACCAAAAAAATATATATTTCCTAAAATAACATTGATCACCTCCCCCACCCCACCATACAAGGTTGTGGCGACCCTTTGATATCAAAAAAACCTCTCAAATACCATCAACACCTCTAATATCCTTCCTAAAACCTCTATTTAATGGTAGAGTACAATTAAATGGACTTGAAAATTGCTATTATAAAATTATAAACATTATTCCATATCAATTTTTAATTTTGTTAAATTTAATATAATTTTTCAAGTAAAATAATTTTTCTGGTGTTAGTAATTTAATTTTTTTAAATAAAATATTAGACCTTTTAAAAATTATTTTTTCATGAATGAACAATAATTTTTAATAATTTATGTTATTAGTAATTTTTGGTCAAAATTAAAAATATTTTACATTTTTAATAGGAATTTATTTACTAGAGGTTTTAATATGTAGATAATATTATTATTAATTTCAACCTAATTTCATGCAACTAAATTTATTATTATGTTTCATGTGGAATGATATATCAAACCAATTGAATTTATTTAATGTTTATATATATATATGTTGTTGTTACATAATTAATCAAGGAATATTTAATATAAATACAAACACTATTGTTAGAATTAACATATGGATAAGGATATAAATTATTAATACACCATTATTACCCTGAAAACAATAATATTCTTATAACAATCATAGTCAAAAAATATTACATGTAATAATTCACTAAAAAGGAAACATTAATTCAATAATAGGATTTAATTAGTTTTTTTCTTGAAAAATTTTATTCCATGCCACAATATTAGTCATAATGTAATATCCCACCCATCATGAATTTGGATTTTATAAGGAAGAGGTCATACTGATGTTAAATGACATCCCTAATGACACAGTAAACTATTTTTTGAAATATTTTTTTTATAATTTAAATGAATCAATTTCATTACTAGAAACATAGGGAATAAATTAAAAATATTATTCAATTAAAATATTATAATTTAAAATGACACTTATCACTTAGACATTTTGTTGGTGGGAAAGAATAGTTCTAAAAAAATTAAAATTAATTATGATTTTACATGAATAAAAATAATTCATAGGTTATCAAATTATTATTTATGAATATAATTTGAATGAAAAGGAATTATTTTTATAATAAATTTTTATTGTTGTTTTTATATCTTAATTAATCATAAATATTGAAAATTTTAACCTCATTAATAAGTAGATAGTGGTAATATAAGATAAAGATAAGTTATACATCCATTTTTTTCTAACTAATTATTAATGGCTGAATGTAATTTGATCCTTTTGAACATGGGTAGATAATATATTTTTTTACTATATATTGTTTCATAAAAATGATTTTTTTCATATTTAAATCATATAAAGATTGAAAATTTCACTCTTATGGTTTAAATAATATATTATCTTCCTACATATGAAAAAAAATGTGAGGAATTAATATTAAAGTATATTCTTATATTAATGATATTATCTTTATCCTATTAATTTATATATAATGTTTAAAAATTATATTATTAAATTATAATAATATGAAAAACTAATTCAATATTAAATTAATTCACAAAAAAATTGATTATGTAAATATATATTGTGATATTATTTTACATTGAAAAAGGGTCCATGAAATTTATAGGTGAATATGACATAGTTGTGTATTTTATGAATATCATTTTTTAATTCCACATTTTTTATAATGTCATTATTATTAAATTAAATGAATAGTTTTCAAAATTATAGTAATGATATTTTATAAAAATTTATGTTTTATTAAACGATATAAAATATGTAATAATCATTGTTTTGTGTAGATTGATTTAATATTATTTTAAAAGTAAACAAGGGACACTTATTAAATGTTTTTATTTTATTATAATATTATTAACTCTTAATGGGTATAATCCTTTAAAATTACCATAATTGTCAAAAGGGTTATCATCGGTTAAAACTAAAACAAATTTTCTAAAATTTGATCCATTGTAATCTTTATTTTATTGGATTTGTGTATTGTTTCACATATTCTTCATGAATTTTAAGCTTATTAATTTGGATAAGTTTCCAAATCAATATTAATATATATGAATTTAATATATTATGAAATTTAAATAGTGAAATCCCTAAATTTATAAAAGGCCACCCACCCTTTGCTTTATTCACATGACATTGTTCATTCTATTTTCACCAAACCCTTCTAATATATATTCTCCACATCCATAGACACATCATTGTAGTTTATTTTTTCATAAAAAACCAACAATTGATTCATTCAGAGGATATCTAATAGAGTTATTACACACTAAAGCTAATTGCATCAGTCAATCACGATCTTTTATGTTTTTCTTTTACATCCTCGAAATAGATTATATTTTTCATAAAAAATCATTTCAATATTATTTATATAATAAAATGTTATTATTGTATAAAAACCATTATAAAACCTCTTTCCCATAAACTGGGAAGTAAAAGTATCTTTCTTTTGTACGTACATCTTACTGTCTCCATGTAGAAATACAATTCATTTTATTATCACCATATTTCATTGTTGGATATTATGATGGGTTTAAAATTTATATATGATATTTATTATAATTTTATTCCTCTATAATGATATTATCATGTATAAATTCTTACCATAAAATCCATTGGGAAACGAGTGATCCCCCATAGCGTATGTATGAACCCCCACCTCGACGAGGTGATGTGTTTGATTTTATATGTATTTATTAATTGAATGGTAAAGAGTTGGATTTCCATAAATGTATATTATATATATTATTTAATAATTATCTTGGAATTTGATTTTATATTAACATTTATATCTTTTAATATGTGCAAATTTTTATAAAACATTTATGAGTACATAAAACATACAATCTATATGAATGGGGTTATTCATTTATCAATCCATAACATTAAAGGAAAACTATTTATCTATATATATTTATACTATGAATAAAATTCTTGATATATGGTATCCATGATCAAATTAAATGGACAAAACTTACAAAACAAAAACATACATGAGAAATGTAGAAATTATATCTTCAAAAAGTGTTATTTATAAATAATTGTTCATAAATTGGTGATAAAATATTATAATTAAATAATATATTTAATAATATATATGATTAAGGTTCCAGAATAAAATTTATTACAAATATATAGTTATTATATAAGATTATCAGAATATTTTTAATGAAGTCATACATAAGATAATAGGTTTTATATTACAATATCAACCTATATTATGATTGTTTATAATTATGTATTTTTAGTGATATAATTTGACCATCCTCTCTAGATAGTCATAATTTTCTTAATCTATATATTTTTTGTAAATATATGTTTTCCATTCATTTTCCACACCTTATAAAGAAGCTAAAAATATTTTTTGGATCAAAAATCACCTTTATTTCTCTCTACAGTAAAAAGACCATTTTCTACCATATCAATGCATTAAATAAATAATTGAAGAAGGATTTTTCTATTCTACTATGATTATTATTGTAATTTTAACCACTTTGTACATTATAAAAAAGTATTTTAATGTAATCATCACATCATTTTATAAACAATGCATAGTATGATAATTTTTAATGTAATATCTCAGATTCCTAGGTCACCTAGAGGTGCCTGAAACTCGGTTCTCTTTATGACCTCATGCATATTTCATAAAATTCCATAGGCTTCCAACAAGTAGTGGGGGATAAGGGTTGATAGAGAGGAAACTATTTTCTCATTTTAAAAGATTACACATTAGAAATAAAATGGTAAATGTAACACCCCACCCCTTCCTCATTGGCTTAAGGAGGCGGTGAGGTTTACTTGGCCTTATGTGACGTTCCCAAGGCGCCAAAGGCTAGCAATAAATTCTGAGGGCTCCAAGGACAATTCAGGGAATGATTTTTCCATTGGACAAAACTAACCAAACAATACACAACTATATGATGCATGTCAACAAAACAACCAAACTCATACATTACCAAAAGGCAACCAGATAATCCATAATGATCTCACATGCCAACCCAACCCAATACAACATCAGAGTACTATGTAGAAGACTAAACAAGCAAACACCATGAGCCATGACACCACCATAGCTCCACACAATGTTCCAAGATCCACTCTCCACCTAGACATAAAAACGCACCACTAAATAAGGTTGATGCCTTACCTTTTCCCATGTCACGATACACATCATCTACAAAGAAACCAATGTTCCAATATAAGGGATGAGTACAAAAAATCAGTAGGATTTCCCCAAATGACTTCCCTACACACTCCACTGGGATAAAACTGTTAAAAGATTTATATTAAACAATTTATATAAAATAGTCACAAGTGAAAACATTTCCATCATCCAAACACACCCTTAACAAGCCATCACACCCAAACCAAGAAACCAAGGGAAAGCCAAACAAACATACCACAAGTCATTTCATAATCTCACATTAGCACAAAAAATTCCATCTTTCAATAAATTCACAACAAACAATCCATACGGTGGGACTTCTGCTAAACCCGTTCACCCTTTCACACAATAACAATCAAAACAGTGGGACTTCTACCCAACCCCTTCACCCATTCACAACTTGCGGTACTTCCAAACCACTACCAACATGGTGGTTCTTCCGACCACTATCCATCAACCTTATATAGTAAGGATTCCCTCCCACTTCCACAAAAAATTTCAACCAATCACAACCAGCTTAAAACCCACCAATATCACACAACATGCAATCAACCAATTCCATTTCATACCAATCCACTTCAATAAATCATCCATTTATTGAAAACCATTTTCTAAGCCAAACCAAATTTCAATAAAAACAAAATCTTTATTAAAAATTATTTTTCATCAACTTTTTTTCCAAATTAGTCTCAACAAATCATTTAAAAATCTCTATTTTAAAATCTCCAACAATTGCATTTCACCATGAAACACCCTTTTTACCAAAAATTCCCAAATGGATTTCCAAGTGATTACACAAAAAAATAACATATAATATTCATCACATAAATTATTTATAAAAAAACTACTAGTTCAATCCAAGTGGAGTCGAGAGAGAATCCACCTACCATTAGGGTTCCCAAGAAATCGCCCCACGAACAACCGTGCCTCAAAACCAGTGAACGCACCAACAAAACCACTCAAGATCCCGTTTACCTAGCATCCACAAGCCTTAATATTAAAAACTATGGAAACCACAACCCTATATCTACACAAAACAAGTGTAGATATAGAAAACCAAGAATGAGATGGATGTAGATGTAGATGAAAACACAAGGAAACCACGAGGAGAGATTTACCCGGCAGAAACCACTTACAAACCACCAAGAAACCTCTTCAAAATTATTCCAAACCAAGTGGGAGTATTAGGACCCGGCCATAAAACTATACATAATCATGAATTAAATGAATAATTCACATAGAGGATCTTTTATGGTTTATAGTATTAGAGAATTAGGCCATAACTATTACATCCCAAAAGATTACAAAGTGGAGTCTTCTACTAATTTTCCATAAAATAAAAACTCTTAAAAAGAAACATGTAGAGTTCCATGTTTTAGATAGAATGTATTTCTATGATCCCATCCTTGACCCTATTCATCTTTAAGTCATGTGGAAAACATTTCAAAAACATGGGATGATCATAAAAAGCTCGTAAAAATACAGAAATAAGGAAAACTGTTATTTTTTTAAAATGAAAAGTAAAACATGAATACTTTATCAAAGTAATACTTTTGACCTTTATGAAGTGGTAAATACTCTTCAACGAATAAAAGATCATTGAATACCCTTTTGTAACCAAAATATTACAATAAAACCCATATACAGAACACATAACATATAAAGGTAACTTGAGACATAAACATACTTAAATAGAATAACCATACGGTCGACATCCACACATATCACTTAATGGAATAGCCACATGGCCGATTTCCATACCCAATGCATTGGACGTTATAACTTAACCACCCGTCCTGGTATTCACGGCACCACCTGTCAAATGGTTTATCACGTAACCACCCGTCAAATGTCCAAGTACCATTACCAAATCATAATACATAAAACATTTATAATAGAAAGAAAACCTTTCCACATTTCAATCACAAGATATCACATCATGATATTATAATAAATAAAAAAATCTAAAAAAATCATTAAAACTCTATGAGAGAAAAATCCCTTTATAATTCGAAAATATTAAAAGAAGATATTTAAAAGACATTTTAGAATCAAAGTGTCCCATACCAGTTTAAAACTTTTGAAAGGGTTTTAAAACATTCATGTCCCAATAAATAAATCCTTAAACCATTTATGAAACCAGGAAATGGATGATAAATGTTTAAAAGAATAAATCTTAAAACCATTTAAAACAATGTTTTAATAAAAGAGTTTTTTCCCATTTTGGACATTTAACTTATAAGCCACATGAAAGTAGACAGTTTCCAAAACATTCAAATGACCTTAGTATAGACATAATCTGGATATGGAATGTCAAATATGATGTATATACAATTTATAAAATAAAAAAAGTCAATATCATTAAGAAATGTCTCAATGAGAATAAATTGAGATGTATTTCCAATCAAGGATCATGCCATTACTATGAGGATAAAGAAATGACATAATTATGTGTGAAAAATATAAATACACTAAATATAAGTGGATACTCAGTGTAAAACAATAATATGTCATCTGAACATATTCGTAGCACGACAAAATCAAGAATTATAAGATTAACCCAATGAATTTTAATTGGTTTAAGATTTTCCCTTGCAAAAATTTGATAGCCTACCAGCGTCACATCCAATATTAGAAAAGGTGTTGATGAGAGAGATAAATGGTATCTCATCACATGGACTTAAAATTTACAGCAATAAGGATATATAAAAACATATTTCATTATAAGAAGATGTAATTGAAAAGAAAAAACAAATAGAAGTCTTTTAAAAATAGGATGGTGAAAGGTTCCCATACCGACTTGGGTAACTTTTGAAACGTACATCCCATAAAAGAAATATTATACAACATTGATCTAAATACTCATAAACGAAATTATATTAATCAAAGAGTATAATAATGGGAAGTACATACATCAATCAAAGGAAATGGTGTCAAATGTAGTATAAATCTCACGAGAATAAAAGTTAGATGAAAAATCCCTTACGAAAACTCGGCATCCTAACAGTGGCACTTAAAACATCCAAAAATGAATTTATGAGATCAAATAGGGTCTCTCATAAAATGATCATAAAAATTAAATAATGAGGAATATAAAGTAAAATTAACAAACATAAGAAATATTATCTTAAAATAAATGACATAAAATAGAGTACTAAAAAAGAAAGAGAGAGGTAGAATCCCTTAAAAAAATTCGGCATCCTAACGACGCCACTTAAAAATACTTAAAACGAATTGATGAGAATAATAGGGGGTCTCTCATAAAATGAACATAAAAAGGACAGTAGTATGAATATAAAATAATATCCCCAAAAAAAGAACATGGACCTTAAAATAATTGACATAAAGTATAATACATGAAAAGAAAGAGACAGGTTGGATCCCTTACCACAAGTCCGACTTGTCATGTTCGTTTCTTTATATTATTCAATAATAAACCAGAGTTAATTTCTACTATCTTAAGAACCTTTTTCAAGTTATTTAATCATTTTATATCACTTATTACCATGTTATGAAAATTATTTAATTATTTAAGTTAATAACGGTCATTTTGTCAATCATTGGTACTTGAGTCAAAAAGATACTTGTTATAATTACAAGTTGTTCATTTTGTAAAACATCCATTATATCCATAATTATATTCATGAATTAGATATCATATATATCATATATATCCATTATATAATTGCATATATAATATTAAATAACATTTAAATGTATGAAATGAAATGTACCATTCATGGAGACGGTAAGACATACGTACGCATGAATGCTACTTTAATTTCTATTTCGTATTTAATGGAATCAAAACTAAATGAGAGATATATATATTATAATTACAGTATAATATATATGTTATATAATTCATATATGTTCATTAATTTCATTCTTTATACATTCCATGTATTGCATGAACGAGTCATATCACTTGAGGGTGCGGTAGTCCACACTTCCTCAAATGAAATTATCGCATTTGATCAACATGAAAAGCATTAAGGTATGTTTTAAATGTAAAATAAAAAAGAATAGAGAGGAAATACATATATTATATATCATAAATAAAAATATTTCCATCATAATGGCAACCATGAGAGGTGGTAGGAGAAGATATAACAATCATCGTTTCGAGAGGCAGTAATTTGTCTTCCACGAAAACAATATATTCTTTGACCATTAGATGGAGGTGTGTGTATGTGTAGCTCAATTACGTCTCATAAATACCTCCAAGAATATTTAATATACTTGTGTTCTTATAAACAAAAGGAATAAAAAGAGTTTAGCGGGTTTTAGAAGAAAAATAAAACATAAGAACATTAGGAAAGACTTTACATTTAATATGGGTAACTCCTATTGGTTTGAACCAAAAGGTTTTCTTGAAGAGCTTTCTACCTAAGGGAAGCATTCTAGGATGCCGATATGGATGTGGAGAGATAAAATGTGTAGAGTTTGGCTGAGCCAAAGGCTTGAGAGGTGTTGGTAATGAGGTATAGTTGCGGGCCTTTTTTAAGAGGGAGGATGGGCACTCTTCAAATGTCTTGAAAAGTTACTTTATTATAAAATTATTTTCGTATATTAAAGGTCCCAAAATAATTTATTTCTAGGATAAGGTAATAAGGGTTCTAAATCCACCCATAAAATAGGTTTTTGACCATTTTATGTTATAGATTTTAACTTATCTTCTCATTTTATTTAAATCGTTCATTAACGAGGTAATCACTACATCATCATGGTGTCAAAAATAAATTTATTTATTTAATGTCTAAAAAATATAAAAAATTGTCATGATGTTGGAAATATTCTTATATTTATAATGAATATTTATAGTAAAAAATATGACTTGTATAACCCCATGTAAAAATTGTTTTAGTCAAACGATACATGATTGTGAAATTTTTATTTTAACTTTAAATAAATAGTTATTAATGTAATTTTCCTACCAATGTGGCTCCATGGGGTCCCCAAGATGACCCATGGATTTTATTGGTCGTCCATGACTCATCCAATAAGGTTAGGACATGTATCAAGGTCATTTAATATTATTATAACATTATCTTTACCTTAAATTACACTAATTACCTTTAATCATGATTAATAAAAATTAAATGTTACTATTCAAGAAAAAATTATTTTAAACCCATTGAACCACATTATATATCCTAATGACAACCTTGTATGTTGTATTTTTGAAATTCAAATCATAGAAGTGGTAATGTTTCATTTAAACGAAAAAATCAGTTTTTTAACTACCAATTAATGGTTTCACTGTTCATCAAAAATTGAAGTTTTTCATAAAAATACCAAAAATTCACTAAAATATATAATAGATATTCTGAATTAAAAAATGTTTTCTATTTTAAAAAATTCATAACATATAAGTTGAATTAATTAATTTAATAATTTATTCCCGTTTTCAAAACAAATTGCGTATTTTTTTGAAACAATATCTATTAAAAGATTGCCACTTGTTTAAGTCCAATTTCAATGTGAAATTAATTCCAATGACCACCATTGGATTAAATGGTAAAAATATTTTATAATTTCACTTTAAAAACAATTAAAAATGTGATCTAATCATATAAATAAATTATATTAAAAAGTGTTTTTGAATTAAAATACAACATTTTTCACATATTCTGTAAAAATGAACTTTATCGAAAAAATTACAAAAACATACACAAAGTAAATTGTGATGTCCTGATTCTAAAGAAATATAATATTTGGTCCAATATAATATATGAAATTGTCAAAAAGGGTATTTAATAGGGTTTCACAATCAAAAGGCGGTTAATCGACCATTTTAAAGAATATAAGAATGTTTACACTTAAAATTGGATTCATTCGAATTTTTAATCCTCTAACATTTATTGTGAAAAGTAAAAATATTTGACAAACTAATATAATATTTTTGTAGTTAGATGTTTTCATTCACAACATTACAACAGCTAGAAGTTAACTACCATTTAAAATTATATTATTTTGTTATTAGAGTGCAATGAAAGATTCCAATGAAACTCGTTGTTGCGTATTGGGTACGCCATCGAGCATAGCATTATTTTTAAATTAATATTATCATTTTATTCAAAAATATGGATAAATAAAAAAAATTCATATTCATTTTTTACCTGCGGTGTTACATCCTTCCCCCCTTTTCAGAATTGGGTTCTTGCAATTTTAAAATTAGGCTCAGAAATATCATTGAAAGTCCCACATTAGAACAAGAGTCGTTAAAACTATCACATTAAAAAAAAAGAAAGAGAAGTAAAATGTTCACCCAAGTTAACCCATACTAGGATTCCATGTAGGAAAACATGGATATGGAAGAAAAAAGAAAGGTCATGTTTTGAGGGAGAGTGATAGAAAACATCTTTAGGAGAATGTTAACCACCTGAAAATCACAAACATGTGATGGGTAAACGGTATTTGAT
Organism: Viscum album; assembly: GCA_963277665.1. Taxonomy (NCBI): domain Eukaryota; kingdom Viridiplantae; phylum Streptophyta; class Magnoliopsida; order Santalales; family Viscaceae; genus Viscum; species Viscum album. Next base: position 140,512,438 of record OY728133.1, on the reverse strand, counting down.
TCCCTAGTAGGAAAATTTAACAGACAACATTTTAGTTTTAAGTTACTTTTCCATGAGGAATTTATTTATGAGGTTAACTAAATCATAAGGAAAAATACTTACTTTTCATGTTGACATTCAACTTTTACTATATTTCTTACACAAACACATATTTTCTCCAAAAGACGAGTATTTAGGAAGACTTGTTCACATTAAGAGTACTATAATCAACTTCTAGAGAATAACCTAATCCATAAAAAAGAACTATATATTTCCTATGTCATTATACCCTTACCAAAACCAAAATTTTTAGAACAAGATCAGATAATCCAAAAAAGGATAATCCATTATAAAAAGAAAATCTATTCTTAATCAGCAAAATTTTTACAACAAATCCCAAAGTTCAACGAAGACCATTCGATAAACAATTTGTCCATAAAATTCTTCAAAGTAAACCAAAATATGATTTAAACCAAAATATTATATATTTTAATGATTTAATCACATAGTCTTCCAAGGTAAAAATTAACATTTGTCTCCAAATAACATCAGTTTCTCTTAAAGTCTCATATTTAAAATTAATTTACATAATCATATATCCTCCATGATTGGTCAATATTTTCCAAGATAACCAAAAATCAACTTATTATTGATCCATAAAATTATATAACTAAAAATAATTTGTCATACTAACCAGGGACTTCACGTAGTCCAGTGGTAGGCCATAAATACCAGTCACACATTGGTTGTGGATTCGATTGCCACAGCTTTTTCCGACACGCCGGTTTGTCACACGGTCTGCGTGTTTTCCTATTTCCAAAACTATATAATTCTTAAAACATTCCCCAAAAAGAGATAAAATCTTCAAAAATAACCATAACATAATTTCACCTCATTTTTTTCTCATGACTTTCATATTCCATCATAACATATAGAAACACATTATTACCTCAAAAGTAAGGATCATATAAACCATAATGGTTACCTTTATAATTATTACCTGAACTTCCACATCGATTTGGTTCTCTCGTACATGATGCATTAGAGAAATCACCAAGGTTCAAGTGGTTGATTGTAACACCCTGACCCCAGTTATCCAGAGTCGGTGCATTATTACATAACATTGGCATGATCACAAGAAAGTTCAAATCTCGAATGACCGATTGGTTTAGTAGCCTTGGAAACACTAGATATATTCATAAAGTTTTACATTACATCATAAAGTGAAAAACTACTACAACAACATAGTTTCTCCATAGTCCACACTATTATCCCCACATACTATCCCTGCAGGTCATTCATAACTTACTTCTTCACATCCTGGGAAAAATAAAACATAGAAAAGGGGTGAGGTCAAATGCCTAGTAAGGATAACAATATAGCAGAAACGTTCATAAATAAGAATAAAAAATTAAGGCAATGTATAACTAAAACAAAAGCCTTTTAAACTTGAACTTCAACATAGTATGGGAAAAGTAAAATGAAATAATGCTATTTACTTATTCACATTGAAATTCTAGTAATTGAATAATCACATGCAATATCAATAACCACTTTCATAATGTTGGAATGCATAATGCCAGACTATCATAACCACATACCCAAGGCCTCGTGCCAAGACTTCAAATAAGATTTTTCCAAGGCCATGTGCCAAGACACTAGTTTGTCTCATGAGACCTACCGATGTATTTGTTTTTAGAAGATACTTACATTTAAAATTGCTAAAATATACTCCAGTTTTTTTTCTGAAAACTTTTTGCAAGCTTCTGAAAACAAAATAACTAATTCTGAGACTGATCGACTAATTATAGGCCATGATGGGTCCACACAAAATCCCTTCCTATCTACCACACTCGAGATTCAGGTTTTCTAAAAACATTTTTAAGATTACGTTAAATACGTATACATTTTCACTGGATTTTCATATATGTGAGGGAAATATCTTTTTTTTAAATCATTTAAAAATCACATAATTATAAAATAAAACCTTTAGTTTGAAAATATCCTTATAAGAGTGTAAGGTAAGATTTAAAGGTTTAATAAAGAGGGAGAATAACCACAAATTCCATATAATTTAAAAAAAATACATTCTTAACTTAATTCTGTCGAAAAGGTTAAAAAGCACCTTGTTTGGAAAACGACGGAAAGATTCCTTTATAAACCTCTTATAAAAAGACAAACAAGTGTATAAATGAATTTAACCCATATTTTAGTAAATATTAAAAATGTTTTGAAATTCATTTTTAAGAAACGTGGATGTGGATGATAAATAGATCCCAGTAGATAATCACGTATAAACAACCTCGGATATAGAAGAGATTGTGAAATAATCCTTACCTTGCACTCTTCCTTGGATGGGGTAGGTTAACCTCCTGTATAATGGTGAAATAATTGTTATTAAATTATACAAGAATCATATATATTAATATTATATCATATATGATCTTTTAACATTGATTTTTTAATTATATCTTAGAATTATCGTCGTTTCGGGTGTTAACATACTCATTTTCTTTTATATGTTTTGTTACATAAGCCGTGTTTATTATGGATAGGTTGTATATCATTCATATCCAGAATGATATCAAGTCCATATATTCTATTATTTATAATAAAATGATAATTATACTTGAATGGATACGATGGAGAATAAATCTCATCGCGTTCGTGGAGATGGTAGTCCGTACGTACGCACGAGTGATAATATCATTATTTTGATATTAAAATAATATATAATTGTCTGGTATATCATATATACAGAATCCTTATCATGTTATATTTATAATTTACATTAGTTACACATCATTATTATACCCATCCAAATAATATTTTATTGAATAACAATCACACCACGACGTGTAGACGGTAATCCGTACGTACGCACGTATGGTGACATGTTATTCAAAGGATGGATAGAATAGTGAATATGGTTGTACCATATTTATAATAACATCATATTATATATATGATACTGGAGTTATTATTTTAGAATGGTAACAACAATGGAATAAGAAGTGGAAGAATAAAGGAACTTGAAAAAGGGTGGTGAAATCCTTACCTCTTCTTCGGGTTCTTCCTTTTGATTTGATCAAAAGGGCTCTTTAGGATGGCATTATGATCAAACTAAGGCCTCTAGGGTGTATTGAGGGAAGTTTGGAGAGTATATGGTCAGAGTTTGGCCGAATCAAAAATCTTTTAAGGTGTGATGAAATGAGAAGGAGGAGTGCCCTTTTATAAGAGGAGTGAGGGGCACCTTTGGAAATGCTAGAAATATTAATTTTTAATAAATTCATATTCGGTTTCTAATGGCACCAAAGTTGATTATTTAAATTTTAAGGTGGGGATGGGTCGAAAAAAACTCAACCAATAGAATTTAGACAGGTTTGGGTACTTATATTAATCTTATCTTTAAGTATTAACTCTAAGTTAATTAGTTTCACTTTTACAATGTCTCTTTGTATTTTTATATTATATGGTTAATAAACATACCATATACATCCGAGAGACCCAAAAGTGGTCCATTAATGATAAAAATATAATTATATGAGTTTCTTGGCCGAACATTTGATTTTTAATAATTTAATACCAATTAATAATATAATATTTGTTTTAAAAACTCTTTTATGTCAATTTTGACACTATTCAATAGTTGATTTTTGTGAAACTCATAACAGATTGATTACTTCGAACAAATTCAATTAAATAAATCCTATTATATCATATTATACTATGAAATTAGTTTAATTCATTAAAAGTTTCATATTATATTTATTTGGGTATTTATAATATCAATTATTTTAATTTTTCACTATTATAGTAATTACTACATCATCATTGTGTCATAAATAAATTAACTTATCTAATGACTAAAAATTATAAATAAAATATAATTATGTAGGAAATGTTTTTATCTTACTAATGAATATTTATAATCTAAAATCCAACATATATAACCCTATGTAAAAATTGTTTTTCTAAAAGATATATGCTTGTGTCAATTTTGTATTCATTTTAACTTAATTAAAATAAAGTGTCCCTATCACCTAAAAGTGGCTCCATGAGGTCCAAAAATTGACCCAAAGATGCCCATGGTCGGACATGTATTAAAAAATAAGGTTAGGACACGTTTTAGGGTAATTTAGTATTATTATAATATTATTTATTAACCCTTATTTACCGGATTTACCCTTAACCATGGTAAATAAAATATTTACCGCAGTAATTATTCAAAATATCTAAAAATAAAAGTTACCTATTTCCACAATTTGAACATCCTGATTCCAAATATGGAATCCATTTTTCAAAATTCAAAACACAGAAGTGTCAGAAATTAATTTAATATTAATTACCGTTGTGAAAACAAAAAACGTGTTTTTAAGAGATAATAACTATCAAAAGATTGGCACTTGTTTATGTCCGGTTTAATTGTAAAATTAATTCCAATGAATGAAATTATATAAAATGGTAAAAATATATTATTAATATACTTTAAAACCACTCAAATTCATAATTTATCACTATTAATTATTTTTGATTAAAAATGATGTTTTTAATTAAAATTTAGTAATTTTCACTATTCATCAAAATATTAAAGTTATCCGAAAAGTACCAAAACATCACCTTAGGCAAAATTCGATATTCCGAATCCAAAAATGAAGTCCATTTTGAAATATAAAATATATATAATTTCAAAAAGTAGGTATTACTATTCATAACAGCTAGTTTGATTGGTTGTGGTGTGTGTTAGAACTCGAAGTTGCGTACAACAAACGCTAGCGTACCTTGGAAGCTTGGGATATTTCATTTTAAATTTTTGATGTCCCCATTTAGTCAAAAAATTTAACATATTGTATTTAAAAAGGTTTCAATATTAAAAGTTGATAAAAGTGCAATACTGAAAATGAATTGGTTCTTACATTATGTCTAAGAAACTCGTAATATGGATTCTAAAATTATAAGGATATATTAGTTTAAAATTTAGTTAATACTATTCATAACCTCTTTTTAATGGCTTGTTTGGTAAGTCATGGTGCAATTGAACATGGTGTTGTATGTAGTGAAAGATATTGAATTATTTTGAAGAAATAACACACTATGAAATCATGGGGTGTTACATTCTCCCCTCCTTCCATAAATTGTGTCCTCACAATTTGAAATTGTTCTTTGAAAATAAAAGGTTGAAAATAGAAAATATCTTTGTGGGAAAACCCACATCAGAAATTGGGTTACTAAAATTTAGTCTTAATATGAGGAAAAGAGAAATGAAAGGGTCACCACCAAATTATGATCTCTATTAGGAGAACATTGGTGGAAATTAGAGACATATAATTGGAGGAAAAACGTAAATATTTATAGGTAGTGATTGAGGTCATCAATCACAAACAAGTGTAAAATTGAGGTCCTTAAATTCATCAATCTATGATGATTTGAAATACCATCGGTTCAACAAAACATAGGGTATTAGGATAACACATTTTTTACGTTTCAAAATATCATAGTTGAAATCCCACATCGAAAAATGAATTAGTGAGGCCTCTATTTAAAATAAAGAGTGGAATGTATGAAGATTACCGAAAATAACACATACTAGGGTTCCATGTAGGAAAATATGGATATGGAAGGGAAATCTAACCATCAATTATCTGATGGAGAGTGGTAGAGAACATGGCTATGAAAAGGCCAACAATCCCAAAGCCATAAATTCGTGATGATTTAAGGTACCATCTAGGATAACATTTTTGTTCAAAGTTCCTTTTCTTAATGATGAAGAATTTATTTATTAGATTGGCTAAGATCATAAGGAGATATACTTACTTTATAATTAGAGTTTTATCCATTAATAAATATCTACCACAAACTCATCTTTCACTCAAAAAGATAATAGAACAAAAAAAAAATTCTATTTATCCTATTCGTATAGGGTTAAAAAAACGAATTTATAATTCATCTACCAGATCTTTAAAAAAACTACATTATTTAATCCAGGTCATCTCGTGGGCCAGTGGTAGGTGATACACCCTTGTCTCCCTTCGGTTGCGGGTTCATGTCTCACGGCCTTGCCGGTCGCGACGGGTTGCCGCCCGACCTCCAGGTTGTGCTTTTATGGCCATCCAAAATTAATCTCAAACTAGAATTTATCCAAAATACTTCTGTCCAAACTCACATTCCAACATTTATAAGTAAGGTAAACATAATGTAGATCCTTTTTACCCAATAATATCATATTAATACCTTCATAATCTATTCTTTTAAAATGCTGAAACATCCCGAATTACCACAATCCTTATTGATTAAATTCATGCTCCCTTATTCCATATAGAATGTTGGATATACTTCATCAATCCAAAAATGTATTAAACCCCAACAATGATGGAATATACAAATCATTGATCAGCTTCAAGGTAGTCAATAATATCCAATATAATTTATCCAAATCAATCATGTATTATTCTAAAATCACTACCTCAGTATCAGAACCATATTATGGTTTATCTTTCTCTCAACCATATATTTTCCAAAAATTTAACCTACTATTGAGTCACTTTTCTTTGTTCCACACAATCTCAAGTCCATAATGAAATAGTACTGCAGTTCAATCCTTATATACTCCATAATTATTATAACAAGTACATTGTTGACACAACAATCAAATGACATAATCAACACAAGAAATCTAATCATTCTTCTTCATCTGTGGTAGTATCATAACATGATTATTATCTAATATCATCATTTGAGGCATAGTCTGATGACTGGGACATAGGTTCGCGTAGTGTCCAAACTCTTTTCAAATGAAGCATTGTACATTTGAAACCATTTTATTACCCTTGCAGTCATGTACTTTGTGTTCTTTTCCTCCACACTTATAACAAACTCCCATTCCTTTCAGGCAAGTTCCAGGGTGTTTCTTCCCACAGTTATCACATATGGGAAAATTCTTCTTTTCCCTATTCCCTTTATCCATCTTTCTCTCTTCCATCCTTTTCTTCTCTTTCATCACTTCAAAGCTATAGGACTCAGTAAACTCTTTACTTATCTAATCAACACATGATATTATTTCTTCATATGATGATAATACATGCGAGAGTATTTCTCATATAAATTATGGCTTAAGACCATGAAATATATGATCCTTATTTCTCTTTGTATCATGTGCATTGCTATAGTTCTCATTACTTCTACTGGGCACCATTTCTAAACAATGGAATGCACTAGATTAGTTTATGAATAACAATACCTAATTCCAAACTTGTAAAACACGTAACATAAATTAAATAGTTTATGGATATAATCCATAATCATAAAAATGTCTCCTTTGAGGATGTATATACTCATAAACCCTTCATAATTGTTTGTAAAGAAAATGATAATTATCCTAAGCATATCCCCCGGGAGTGTCGTAACCAAGAGTGCAGCAAGGCCCGTTGTCGTGAACCAGTTCCCGTTCAAGTCTAGCTCAAAGTGGTGTTTTTAGGTTATAACCCTAGGTACATCTGTGCCAGAGCTGCCTCTACCTGCTCGTATCCAGACAGGGATGTATTGCTCGGAAGACTCACAAAATCTCTACAATACCAAAGTTCTAGGAAGTTCTTCTATACTAATCCTCAAAGATCATCTTAGGTCTTCGTGCTCTAATCAGAGATTATCTAAATCTAGCTTCCAAGGTTTGTACTAAACTTCCTCTGATACCAACTGTAACGCCCCGACCCCAGTTACCCAGAGTCGGTGCATTATTACATAACATTGGCATGATCACAAGAAAGATCAAATCTTGAATGACCGATTGGTTTAGTAGCCTTGGAAACACTAGATATATTCATAAAGTTTTACATAACATCATAATGTGAAAAACTACTACAACAATATAGTGTCTCCATAATCCACACTATTATCCCCACATACTATCCCTGCAGGTCATTCATAACTTACTTTTTCACATCCTGGGAAAAATAAAACATAGAAAAGGGGTGAGCTCAAATGCACAGTAAGGATAACAATATAGCAGAAAATTTCATAAATAAGAATAATCATTTAAGGCAATGTATAATTAAAACAAAAGCCTTTTAAACATGAACTTGAACATATTATGGAAAAAGTAAAATGAAATAATCTCATTTACTTATTCACATGTATATTCTACTAATCGAATAATCACATGCAATATCAATAACCACTTTCATACTGTTGGAATGCATAATGCCAGACTATCATAACCACATAGCCAAGGCCACATGCCAAGACTAAAAATAATATGTTTCCAAGGCCTTGTGCCAAGACACAAGTTTGTCTAATGAGACCTACCAATGTATTAGTTTTTAAAAGATACTTACATTTAAAATTTCTAAAATATACTCTAGTGTTTTTTCAGAAAACCTTATGCAAGATTCTGAAAACAAATTAACTAATTCTGAGACTTCTTGACTAATTACAGGCCATGATGGGTCCACTCCCAATCCCTTCCTGTCTACCAAACTCGAGAGTCAAGTTTTCTAAAAACAGTTTTAAGCTTGCGTTAAATACGTATACATTTTCACTATATTTTCATATATTTGAGGGAAATATCTTCTTTTAAATCATTTAAAAATCACATAATTATAAAAGAAAAACTTTAGTTTGAAAATATCCTTATAATATAGTAAGGTAATCATTAAAGGTGTAATAAAGAGGTAGAATAACCATACATTCCGTATAAGTTAAAAAAATACATTCTTAACTTAATTCTGTTGAAAAGGTTAAAAAGCACCTTGTTTGGAAAATGACAGGAAGATTCCTTTATAAACCTCTTATAAAAAGTCAAACAAGGGAATAAATGACTTTAACCCATATTCTATTAAATAGTAAAAATGTTTTGAAATTCATTTTTAAGAAACGTGGATGTGGATGATAAATAGATCCCAGTAGATAATCACGTATAAACAACCTCGGATAAAGAAGAGATTGTGAAATAACCCTTACCTTGCACTTTTCCTTGGATGGGGTAGGTTAACCTCCTGTATAATGGTTAAATAATTGTTATTAAATTATACAAGAATCATATATATTAATATGATATCATATATGATCTTTTAACATTGATTTTTTAATAATATCTTAGAATTATCATCGTTTCAGGTGTTAACTAACTCGTTTTCTTTTATATGTTTTGTTACATAAGTCGTGTTTATTATGGATAGGTTGTAACTCATTCATATCCATAATGATATCAAGTCCTTATATAATATTATTAATAATCAAATGAGAATTACACTTGAATGGATACGATGGGGAATAAATCTCATCGCGTTCGTGGAGACGGTAGTCCGTACGTACGCACGAGCGATAATATCATTCTTTTGATATTAAAATAATATATAATTGTATGGTATATCATATATATAGAATCCTTATCCTGTTATATTTATTATTTACATGAGTTACACATCATTATTATACCCATCCAAAAAATAATTTATTGAATAACAATTACACCACGACGTGGAGACAGTAATCCGTACGTACGCACGTATGGTGACATGTTATTCAAAGGATGTATAGAATAGTGAATATGGTTGTACCATATTTATAATAACATCACAGTATATATGTGATACATGAGTTATTATTTTATAATGGTAACAACAATGGAAGAAGTAGTGGAAGAAGAAAGGAACCTGAAAAGGGGTGGTGAAATCCTTACATCTTCTTCGGGTTCTTCCTTTTGATTTGATCAAAAGGGCTCCTTAAGTTGGATTTCTGATTAAACAAAGGCCTCAGGGTTGTATTGAGAGAATTTGGGAGAGTATTTGGGTAGAGTTTGGCCGAACCAAAAGGCTTTGAAGGTGTGAAGAAATGAGAAGGAGAAATTCCCTTTTATAAGAGGGGTGAGGGGCACCTTTGGAAAATCTAGAAATATTAATTTATAATAAATTCATATTCGGTTTCTAATGTCTCCAAAGTTTATTATTTAAATTTTAAGGTGGGTCTGGGTCGAACAAAACTCATCCAATAGAATTTAGACATGTTTGGGTACTTATATTAACCTTATCATTAAGTATTAACTCTAAGTTAATTAGTTTCACTTTTACAATGTCTCTTTGTATTTTTATATTATATGGTTAATAAACAAACAATATACATCCAAGAGACCCCCAAGTGGTCCATTAATGATAAAAATATCATGATATATGTTTCTTGGCCAAAACATAGATTTTTAGAAATTTAATACCAATTAATAATATAATATTTGTTTTATAAACTCTTTTATGTCAATTTTGACAATATTCAATAGTTGATTTTTTTGAAACTCATAACAGATTTATTACTTCTAAAAAAGTCTATTATATCAATAATAATATATCATATTATCTTAGAAAATTAGTTTAATTCATTTAAAGTTTCATATTATATTTATTTGGGTATTTATAATATCAATTATTTTAATTGTTCACTATTATAGTAATTACTGTATCATCATTGTGTCATAAATAAATTAAATTATATAATGTCTAAAAATTATAAATTAAATTTCAGTATGTAGGAAATCGTATTATCTTTCTAATTAATATTTATAATCTAAAATCCAACATATATAACAATATGTAAAAATTGTTTTTCTAAAAGATATATGCTTGTGTCATTTTTGTATTCATTTTAACTTAATTAAAATAAAGTGTCTCTATCACCTACAAGTGGCTCCATTAGGTCCCAAAATTGACCCAAAGATGCCCATGGTCGGACATGTATCCACAAATAAGGTTAGGACACTTTTTAGGGTAATTTAGTATTATTATAATATTATTTTATAACCCTTATTTACCGGATTTACCCTTAACCATGGTAATAAAATATTTACCGCAGTAATTATTCAAAATGTCTAAAAATAAAAGTTACCTATTTACACAATTTGAACATTCCGATTCCAAATATTGAATCCATTTTTCAAATTTAAAACACAGAAGTGGAAGAAATTAATTTAAAATTAATTCTCGTTGTTAAAACAAAAAAGTGTTTTTAAGAGATAATAACTATCAAGAGATTGACAGTTGTTTATATCCGGTTTAATTGTAAAATTATATCCAATGAACAACATTATATTAAATGGTAAAAATATATTCTAAATATACTTTAAAACCACTCAAATTCATAATTTATCACTATTAATTATTTTGATTAAAATTGTTGTTTTTAATTAAAATTTAGTAATTTTCAGTATTCATCAAAATATTAAAGTTATCCGAAAAGTACCAAAACATCACCTTTGGCTAAATTCGATATTCCGAATCCAAAAATGAAGTCCATTTTGAAATATAAAATATATATAATTTCAAAAAGTAGGTATTACTATTCATAATGGCTAGTTTGATTGGTTGTGGTGTGTGTTAGAACTCGAAGTTGCGTACAGCACACTCTAGCGTACCGTGGAAGTTTGAGATATTTCATTTTAAATTTTTGATGTCCCCATTTAGTCAAAAAGTTTAAAATATTGTGTTTAAAAAGGTCTCACTATTAAAAGTTGATAAAAGTGCAATACTGAAAATGAATTGGTTCTTACATTATGTCTAAAAAACTCGTAATATGGATTCTAAAATTATAAGGATATATTAGTTTAAAATTTAGTTAATACTATTCATAACCTCTTTTTCATGGCTTGTTTGGTTAGTCATGGTGTGATTGAACTTGGTGTTTCATGTAGTGAAAGTTATTGAATTATTTTGAAGAAATAACACACTATGAAATCTTGGGGTGTTACATTGATCATGACTCTTGATAGTTGGTTTAGAATAACCACGAGATTTCTCATTGAATACCCTATTTCTTCCGATCTCTTAATCAGAGAACCACCACAGTTTCCTTCAAACCCATTATTACTTTAGTGCCTTCTAGATCCATCTATTTACTAAAACCAAAAAGTTCAGTGTGAGTATATCAACAAAATCATCATGTACGAAATATGAAGATAAACACTAAGATATACTTACTCATTCACTTTATCTAAAACTATGACTCTATCTGAAATCTTAACCATTATGGTAATGTCACTTATGCTTAGAGAATACCCTAACCTCTAAAGTTATCAAAACCAACCTCTAATACCAACTATTAGGACCCAGCCTTAAAACCTTAAATAATCATGAATTAAATGAATAATTCACATAGGGGATCTTTTCAGGTTTATAGTTTTAGGGAATTAGGACATAACTAATACATCTCAAAATATTAAAAAGTAGACACTTCTACTAAGTTTTGATAAAATAACAACTCTTAAAAGAAAAAAGTTAAGTTCCATGTTTTAGATAGAATGTCTTTCCTTGATCCCATCCTTGACCCTATTCATCTTTAAGTCCTATGAAAAACATTTCAAAAAATGGGATGAGCATAAAAAGCACAGTAAAGGATACAGAAAGAAGGAAAACTATTATTTTTTCAAAAAGAAAAAGTAAACCATGAATACATTATAAATGTAATACTTTTCAAATTTATGATGTAGTAAATACTCTTCACTGAATAAAAGATCATTATATACACTTTTGTAACCAAAAGATTACCATAAAACCCATATACAGAACACATAACGTATTAAGGTAACAAGGGATATAAACATACTTAAATGGAATAACCATATGGTAGACTTTCGCACATATCACATAATGGAATATCCACACTGACAACTTCCATACCCAATGCATTGGAGGTTATAACGTATCCACCCATCCCGGTATTCACGGCACCACCTGTCATATGGTTTATCACGTAACCACCCATCAAATGTCCAAGTATCATTACAAAATCATAATACATAAAACAATTATAAAGGAAGGAAAACATTTCCACATTTCTATCATATGAGATCACAACATGATATTATCATAAATAAAAACAACTAATAAAATCATTAAAACTCTGTGAGAGAAAAATCACTTTATACTTTGAAAATATTAAAAGAAGACATTTAAAAGTGATTTTAGAATCAAATTTCCCCATACCAGTTTGAAACTTTTGAAAGAGATTTAAAAAATTCTTGTCCCTATAAATAAATCCTTAAATCCATTTTTAAAACATGGACATGGATGATAAATGTTTAAAAGAATAAATCTTTAAACCCATTTGAAACAATGTTTTAATAAAAGAGTCTTTTTCCATTTTGATCATTTAATATATAAGCCACATGAAAGTAGACCATTTTCCAAAATAGTTAAATGGATTTCGTATAGACATAATATGGATATGGAAATTCAAAGGGTCTATATATACACTTTACAAAATAATAAAAGTGCATATCATTAAGAAATGTCTCAATGAGAAGAAATTGAGATGTATTCCCAATCAAGGAACATGCCATTAGATCAAGGATAATGAAATGACATAATTATGTGTGAATAATATAAATACACTAAATATAAGTGGATACTAAATGTAAAACAATAATATTTCATCCACACATATCCATTGAACTACATAATCGATAAGTAGAGGTTTAACCCAAAGAATTTGAATTGGGTTAATAAGTTCCCTTGCAAAAATTCGATAGCCTAACGGTGTCGCATCAAATTTTAGAAAAAGAGGTGCTGAGAGAGATAAATGGTATCTCATCACTTGGACATAAAATTTACAACAATAAGGATATATAAGAACATATCCCAACATAATAATATGTGATTTAAAATACAAAACAAAAAGAAGTATTTTAAAAATAGGAGGGTGAAAGTCCCCATACCGAATTCAGTAACTTTTGAAACGTACACCCTATGAAATAAGGACAATAAAACATTGATGTAAATACTCATAAATGAATGAATATTAAACAATGATTATAATAATAGTCATTACATAAATAACTCAAAGGAAATGGTGGAAACTGTAGCATAAATCTCACGGGAATAAAAGTGAGATGAAAAATCACTTACGAAAACTCCGCAGCCTAACGACACCCCTAAAAACATCCAAAAATAGATTTTTGATATCAAATAGGGTCTATCATAATATGATACTAAAAATTATATAATTAAGAATAAAAAGGAACATCCCCAAACACAATAAATATGATCTTATACTAAATTACATTAAAGAGAGTACTAAAAAAGAATGAGAGATGTAGGATCCCTTACAAAAATTCGGCAGCCTAACGACGCCACGTAAATATTCATATAATGAATTGATAAGATAAATATGGGGTCTATCATAAAATTAACACAAAAAGGAAAGTAGGATGAATATAAAATAACATCCCCAACATAAGAACATGGAGCTTAAAATAAATGACATAAAGTAGAATACATGAAAAGAAAGAGAGAGGTAGGATCCCTTACCTCAAGTCCGACTTGTCTTGTTCGTTTCTTTATATTCCTGAAAAATAAACGAGAGTTAATTTATACTTGCTTAAGAACCTTTTTCAAGTTCATTATTACTTTTATATCACTTATTACCATGTTATAAACATTATGTAATTATTTAATTTAATAACGGTCGTTTTGTCGATCATTGGTACTTGAGTCAAAAATTAACTTGTTATAATTACAAGTTGTTCAAGTTGTAAAATATACATGATATACAGAATTAAATTCATGATTTAGATATCATATATATCATATATATCCATTATTTTCATGAATATATAATATTACATAACATTTAATGGTATGAAATGAAATGTACCTTTCATGGAGACGGTAAGCTGTACGTACGCATGAACACAACTTTCTTTTCTATTTCGTATTTAATTGAATTAAAACGAAATGAGATATTTATATATATTATAATTACAGAATGATATATATTTTATACAGGTAAAATATTTTAATTAATTTGATTCTTTATACATTCCATGTATTGCATGAACGAGTCACATCACTTGAGGGGGCGGTAGTCCACACTTCATCTAATGAAATTATCGCATTTGCACAACATGCAATGAATAAAGTATGTTTTAAATTTAAAAAAAATAAGCATAGAGAGGAAATAATTATAATATATATCATAAATAAATATAGTTCAATCATAATGGCCACATTTAGAGGTGGTAGGAGAAGATAGAACAATCATCATTTTGTGAGGCAGTAATTCATCATCCACGGAAACAGTATGTTCTTTACCATTAGACAGAGGTGTGTGTAAGTGTATCTTGAATACATCTCATAACGACATCCAAGAATATTTAAGATACTGATTTTATAACAAAAGAAAGAAATAAAAAGAGTTTATGGGGTTGTAGAAGAAATATAAAACATAAGAACATTAGGAAAGACTTTAGCTTTAAAACGGGTAACTCCTCTTGGTTTGAACCAAAAGGGTTTCTTGAAGAGCTTTCTACCTAAGGGAAGTCTTCTAGGATGATGAGAGTGATGTGGAGAGATAAAATGAACAGATTTTGTCTAAGCCAAAGGATTCAGAGGTGTGGGTAATGAGGTAGTGTTGGGGGCCTTTTATTAGAGGGAGGAGGGGCACTCTTGGAATGTCTTGAAAAGATAATTTATTATAAAATGATTTTCGGATATTAAAGGTCCCATAATTATTTATTTCGAGGGTAAGATAATAAGGGTTCTAAATCCACCCATCCAATAGGTTTTTTACAAGTTTAAGTATTAGAGTTTACCTTTTCTTCTCATTTTATTTAAATCATTCGTTAATGAGGTAATCACTGCATCATCATGGTGTTATAAATAAATTTATTTATTTAATTTTCTTAAAATTATTAAAAATATTTCATGATGTAGTAAATATTTTTATCTTTCTAATTAATATTTATAGTCAAAAATATTACTTTTATAATCCTATGAATTTTTTTTAGTAAAACAATACATGTTTCTGTCATTTTTATTTTTACTTTAAATAAAAAGTTATTAATGTCATTTTCCTACCAATGTGGCTCCATGGGTTCCCCAAGTTGAACCAAGGATTTTATTGTTCGGCCATGACTCATACAATAAGGGTAGTACATGTGTCATGGTCATTTCATATTAATATAATATTACCATTACCATTACCTTAAAAAACACTAATTACCTTTAATCGTGATTAGTAAAACTTAAAAGTTACTATTCACCAAAAATTTTTAATCCCATTGAACGAAATTTTACATCCTAATGACAACCATGTATGTCTGATTTTTGAAATTCAAATCACAGAAGTGGTAAAGTTTAATTTAAACGAAAAAATCAGTTTTTAACTACCACTTAGTGGTTTCACTATTCATCAAAAATTGATGTTTTGCAGAACAATACAAAAACTTCACCCTAATATATAATAGATATTATGAATTAAAAAATGATTTCTATTTTACAAAATTAAAAAAATATAATTTTCATTAATTAATTTAATAATTAATTCTCCTTTGAAAACAAATAGTGTGTTTTGAAGAACCAATATCTATTAAAAGATTGACACTAGTTTATGTCCAATTTCAATGTGAAATTAATTCCAATGACCACCAATGGATTAAATGGTAAAAATATACTCTAATTTAAATTTAAAACCAATTCAAAAGATGATTTAATCATATAAATAAATTTGATTAAAAAGTCATTTTGAATTAAAATACAACATTTTTCACATATTCATTAAAAATGAACTTTATCGAAAAAATAACAAAAACATACACAAAGTAAATTTTGATGTCCCGATTCTAAAGAAGTATTTTATTTGGTCCAATATAATATATGAAATTGTCAAAAGGTGGATTTAAAAAGGGTTCTCCATCAAGAGGCTGTTAATCGACCCTTTTAAATAATATTAGAATGTTTATGCTTAAAATTAAATTCATTCTCATTTTTAATCCTCTAACTTTTATTGTAAAAAGTAAAAATATTTGACAAACATATATAATCATTTTTTAGTTAGTTCTGTTCATTCCCGCCATTACAACGTCTAGGCATTAACTACCATTTAAAATAACATTATTTTATTATTAGAGTGTGACGAAAGATTTCAAAGAAACTCGTTGTTGCGTATTGGGTACGCCATCGATCATAGCGTTTCATTTAAATTAATATTAACATTTTATTAACATATATGGATAAATATAAAAATTTCATATTCATTATTTACATGGGGTGTTACAGGGAGAGCCCCTCTAACCCCTGAGAACCCGAAATCCTGAGTGAGGCTCGAGTGGGAGGAAGATTGGAGTGTTTTAGGTCAAGCCCAAGGGAGACCGGAACTTATAACCCTATTTTTATGTGGTCGTACGGTTAGCCCCACTGTTTGGAAAATAGTGCGCTAACTGTGCACATGATACTACCTCGAGAGGAACGGTCCACATGTTTTCCTCACACGGTTTGAAAACTGTACATAGGCAATGCAAAGCCTACTATCTCCCTTGCACGATTTCTTGGAGAATCTTCATGGTTTACACTAATGATTCTCAAATCGTGCACCCCTTTAAAAGCATCCAACCTCATCCAAAACCATTCCAAATTCTCCCAACCTCTTCCCAACACATCCTATGCACGTTAAGCACATAAAAAATCATAAACAAAGTCCACATTCTTCGAACCAGGTGTTCTACATTCTGCCAAGCATTTGACTTTCTGTCCCTAGAAAGTAGTGAACCCGCCCTTTGTCGAAAGATCTCGGGCCACTACTTGACCATCTCTTTCTCCCACTCCCATGTATCCTCCTAAATCTAACCATGTTTCCACAAAACACGAACTGAAACGATGCTTTTACTAGGAAAGACTTTCTCTGGCCTATCCACAACCCGCACTGGCACGTGCACCAACAAAGCTTCCTGTTCTTGCCCAACACAATCCCATTGAATAACATGGTCACTATCTGGCTGATACGTTTTCAACTGCGACACATGAAACACATTGTGAACTACACTAAAACTAGGTGTCAAATACAATCGATAAGACACCTCACCAACCCACTCAAGAATATCAAAAGGACCAATATACCTCCCAGATAACCTTTCCTACTTCCCAAACCGCCAATGTCCCAACCTAACAAAGATCCTCAAGAAAACATGATCACTCACCTCGAATGACAATGTACTTAGACGATGATACACATATTATTTCACAAGGCTCTAAGCCATCTTTATTCACTTCCTGATCAAATTGATATTCTCCATATTCTCCTGGACAAGGATCGGTCCAACCATCGAGGACTCGCCCATTTCTACCTAACATAGGGGAGAACGACCTGGCTGCCCATACAACGCTTCAAACAGAGCCATCTGTATGGATTCTTGATAACTGTTATTGTACAAGAACTCAACAAAAGGCATGTTCACCTCCCACGAGCCACCAAAATCCATGACAGAAGCCCTCAAAAAATCCTCCCTATTTTGTATCGTCCTCTCGGATTGACCATACGTCTGTGGGGGATACCCCGTGTTCATAGTAAATTGTGTCCCAGGGGCATGCTCTATGGATTTCTAGAAATGAGATGTATAACTCAGATCTCTATCCGATATGATCAAATCTAGAACACCATGACTCTTTACCACATCCCAGATATAGATTTTGGATAGACCATCCACCTAATGAGATTAACAAATTGGAATGAAAGGGGCCGACTTCGTTAGTCGATCCACTATCAACCAAATGGAGTCGTACTTTCTGACCGTTCTTGGGAGACCTATGACAAAATACATCACTATATGCCCCCACTTCCAAACAAGTATTGGTAAAGGTTGAAACATTCTTGATGGCCTATGATGCTCTGCCTTAAACTACTGACATGTCAAGCATCTCGAAACAATCTCAGCCACTCTCCTTTTCATACCAGCCCACCAGAACTATGCTTTTAACACTTTATACATTTTTTGAATTCCAGGATGAACAAACCGCCTAGAATTGGGATACTCCCTGATAAGATCCCCGTGAAAAGCAACTGGTACTACCATCCAATTCCGAAAACACAAAACTGAATCTCCATTCAGTTTCCAACCCTGAATGGTCTCTCCACCATTGAGTCTCAACCCAATGGTCCAACACTTAGAGTTAGATATTTTTGCCTCTTTAACCAGGCCAAACGAGTTAGGAATCAATAAAACCGGAAAGAAGATGGATCAATTTTACTGGTCCTCACATTCCAACCGCATATCAGCTATAACCGACATCAATTTCCACTGGTCTGATGCATATTTCACCACCTGATCATATGATATTCTACATAATTCATCCGCCACCAAATTTCCCTTACCTGGTGTGTACATAAAGTCAAAATAAAACATCTGGAGATATTACATCCATCTACTTTGACTCAAGTTCAAATCCCTTTGTGAGAAAATGTGTTTCAAGCTCTTCTAATACATATATACCATGAATATCTCACCGGAGAGATAATTACACCACACTTTTAAATAATGGACCACTGTTGCCAATTCCAAATGATTATTTGGGTAGTTCTTATCATGCACCCTCAACTGCCATGAGCCAAACGCAACCACATTATTCCCTTTCATGAAAACTCACCCCAAACCTGATCCCGATGCATCACAATACACCACGTACCCTTTTCCTAGTTCTCGAAAAACCAAGAGTGGTGCTGATGTAAGGAGACATTTTAACTTTTTGAAACACTGCTAAAACTATTCATTCCACTATAATGGAACATTATTTCTTGACAAAGCTATCATCGGTGAAACCAAACATGGAAAATCATGAACAAAATGCCGGTAATACCAAGCTAGACCAAGATAACATTGTATCTCAACCACATTCAATGGTGGTTGCCACAAGATAACAACCTATATATTTTTCGGATCCACTGAAACTCCCCTTTCAGATATCACATGGCCATGGAAATGAACATCCCGTATCAAAAAATCACACTTTTACAATTTTTCAAACAACTGATGATCCATCAAGATCCCAGCACTGTCGTCAAGTGATTCCCATGCACCACCCTTGTCTTTGAATACCACATAATATCGTCTAAAAACACTACCACAAATGAATCCAGATATCTATGAAATATCTGATTCATCAATGCCATAAATACCACTGGTGCATTCATTAGACCAAAGTGCATAACCATATATTCATAATGTCTATATATAATTCATGAAGTTGTTTTAGGAATATTGTCTTTCCTCACCAGCAATTGATGATATCTCGACCAGAGGTCGATATTGGAGAACCAATGGGCTCCCCACAAATGGCCGAACAAATCATCAATATGTGGAAGTGGATATCTATTCATTATCAAAGCTTGGTTAAGTGTACGATAATCAACACATAGCCTCAAATTTCCATCCGCCTTTTTCAAAAGCAGCACTAAAGCTTCCCACAGAGATGTGATAGGCCAAATAAACCCTTGGGGTTTTAACTCTTCCAACTAGACATTCAATTCTTGCAATTCACCTAGTGCCCTCCAATAAAACAGAAGTGATATAGGACTGGTCCCTTGAAGGAGATCAATCATAAACTCCACTTCTCTAATGGGAGGTAACCAACAGAATTATTCAGGAAAAACATTCATGAATTGATCTACCACTGTAGGAAGAGCACTCTATTCATCACCCTCTACCGATTCAAATTAAAATACTGCCAAATGATACGATAATGTGAACACATCTAGTGCCAACAAACCCATTGCACCTTGAATTTCATGCCTCTCTCCTCTAAAGATATATCTAATCCATCGTGGAATGTAAAATCCATATTTTGAGCATCACATTCAATATGGGCCTTAAACGCCACCAACCAATCAATTCCCATGATTAAATAATACCAATCCATCTCAAGAACTATGAAATTCCAGGTTATCTCAACCTTGCCAACAACAATACAACCTTCTCTACATAAAAATGTACCTCACACCATATATCGTTTGGACTGATCATCCACCACAAACTGCTCATCTCCGAACACATGTTTTCTTTCCACACTATGCTCTTTATTTCTCTAATAAGGCATTGTGTTATTCCAAGAATCACCATTACCCACTTTACTCTACCGACGAGGGGTATGGGGCTGTCCCCGTCCTGTCGAAGCATACAACATCTGCGATCTCTGAGGAGTGTCACGCACACCCAAACATGGATCATTCTGACAATAATGCTGCAGATTGACCATCTACTTACAATTATGATATGATCGAGGTTTTTTCGTACAATCCTGCTTGATGTGGCTCATAGAACCACACTGAAAACATCCCGGCTTACTCTAGGGCTTTAGAGAATATTTACCGATCCTACTGTTCGATTATATTACTATTTCCACCCTGGGAATAATTTTCCTTCGTTTTGTTTAACCCAGTGTTATATTTACCACTATTCACCATGGGTACCACCATGATTCCTCTATCCGAAGCACCCAACAAATCCCGCTCAGCCACGAAGGCTCTATTAACCATCTCTATGTAATCGTCTATACACATAACTGCTATCTTTGAAAGGATTTATTGCCTTCACCCAGCTTCAAAGATCCTTGTTGCAACGACGTGCTACCTGCCACCTCGGTTGAAAACCTCACTATGTTCATAAACATATCTGTATACTTCATCACCGATATAATCTCTTGCTTCAAAATGAAGAAATCAGTCATACACTGAATTCTAAATGTATGTGGGTAGATTTTTTAATTAAACAATTCTTCAATGCCTTCCCACATCATACCCTGGCCCATCCCTGCTTGGAATACCAAATCCCACCACTGAAGGGAATGGTCTTAGAACATATGCGTGGCCAACATCACTTTTAACTCTACCAGGGTTCCCATGAACTCGATGATCTTGTTCATTTTGTTCGACCATGACTCTTCCCTCTGCGGATCTAAATCACACCTAAAGATTGGTGGATTATGCTATTGAAACTGAACCACATGATCTACATGCCATGGTTCATCCATTTTATTTCCACTTTCCGTGGCTTGGAATGATTTCACTATTATTTTCACTAGCAGCTGGTTCACCTGAAGCTCAGGTACTACCACATTCTCAGAAGCCTCATCCGGTTGGTCTCTACAACTCCTACTTGGTGCCATTTCTATAAACAAAAAATAAACAACCATGAGTCTCACTTTAGTAGACATCACAAAATATCATTTCAAATCACATTACACAAAACTATGACAACAAGTCTTTCCACCTTTTCCAACTGTACCATGTTTCACGATTATGAAAACCAAACCATTTTCAAAATACCAATTTATTCACAATACAATTTCACACATTTATATCACATCATAAATCATTATACCTCAATGAAATATACATCAATTTAGGAATTCATTTATACCATGTATTCCATGCTCATCTCATTGGCTACACCCACGACAATGAGATATCCAATGCCTATAAATGTCTCCAAAACATTTATGTAACCAACTCCCTGGAAACATGCATTTCACTATAAAAGGGTTAGCTATGAAATTTTATCCAATACATTCCATGTTACGACATTCCTACACCTTGCTACCATCCTAACTCAAGTAATTCACTATAATGAATTTCAGAACCAAATCTGAGAATCAAATCCAAAGGAACGAACAAACTGATACGACTTGTAACGCCCCACCCCTACCTCATTAGGTTGAGTATGCAGTGAGGGTTACTTGGCCTTAAGCGACGTTCCCAAGGCGCCAAAGGGTGGAAATAAATTCTGAGGGCTCCATGAACAATTTGGGGAACAATTTCCCATAGGACGAAACCCACCAAATAATCAACAATTATATGATGCATGTCATCAAAACAACCAAACTCATACATTACAAAAAGAAAACAAGATAATCCATAACGATATCAAATGACATCCCAGCCCAATACAACCTTAGAGTACAATGCAGAAGACCAAAAAAATACACGATCCATGAAACCACCATAGCACCACACCAAGCTCCATGCTCCAAGCATCATTAAGACATCACATTGCACTACTAAAGGTGGTTGATGCATTACCTTTTCCCACGCCATGATACACAACATATGCAAAGAAACCAATGTGCCAAATCAGGGGGTGAGTACTATAACTCAGTAGGATTTCCCCAAATGACTTCCATACACACACCACTATGATAAAACCGTTTTCACATTTATATTAAACAATTTATATAAAGTAGTAACAAGTGAAAACATTTCCATAATCCAAACTTGCCCTTACCAAGCCATCACACCCAATCCAAGAATCCAAGGGAAATCCAAACAAACATACCACAAACCATTTCATCCTCTCATATTAGCACCAAAATTCCATCTTTCAAGCAATGCACATCAAACAGCCAAAACGCTGGGACTTTCATCCAACCCGTTAACCCTTTCACACCAAAACAATAAAAATGGTGGGACTTCTGCCCAAAACGTTCACCAATTCACAACTAGTGGTATTTCCTGACCACTACCCACATGGTGGTTCTTCCGACCACTATACATCACCCTTTTATATAGAGACTTTGCGACCACTTCCACACAATATTTCAACCAATCACAACCAGCATAAAACATACCAATAAAACACAACATGCAATCAACCAATTCCATTGCATAACAATCCAATTCGATAAATCATCCATTTATTGAAAACCATTTTCCATGAAAAAACACATTTCAATAAAAGCCATATATTTATTGAAAACCATTTTTCATCATCCATTTTCACAAATCAATCTCAACAACCCATTTTAAAATCTCTATTTTAAAATCCTCATCAATACCATTTCACCATGAAACCCCCTTTTTCCCAAAAATCCCCAAATGGATTTCCAACCGATTTTAAATAAAAAATCACAAGTAATTTTCATCACAACAATTATTTGTAACAAAGAACTACTAGTTCTAACCACGTGGAGTCGAGAGAGAAGCCACATACCTTTAGGGTTCCTGAGAAATCAACCCACGAACAACCGCGCCTCAAAACCGGTGAACGCACAACCATAACCTCTCTAGATCCATTTCCCTAACATCTACAAGCCCTAATTTTAACAACTAAGGAAAAAAACCCCTATATCTACAAAAAATAACTGCAGATCTATAAAAATAAGAAAGAGAGGGATGTAGATCAAGAGTAAAACAAAAGGAAACCAATAGGAGAGACTTACCTGGGAGAAACGACCTACAAACTTCCATGAAACCTCTTCAAAATCCTTCCAAAATGATTGGGAGTGCCTCTATAACCCATGAGAACCTGAAATATTGAGTGAGGCTTGAGTTGGAAGAAGACTAGAGTGTTTTAGGTCTAACCTGTGGGATCCCCGAACTTATAATCCTATTTTGAAGTTGTCACACTGTTAGCCCACATTGTTTGGAAAACTGTGCAAAAACCATCTGCATGCTACTGCCTCGAGAGCAAGGGTCTTCAGGGTTTGGAAAACTGTGCACAAGCCTTGTAAAGCCACCTATCTCCCTAGCACTGTTTCCTAGATAATCCGTACGATTTCCACTAACTGTGATCAAACCGTGCACCACTTTTAAAGCCTCCAAACTCATCCAAAACCATTTCAAACTCTCCTAACCACTTCCCAACTCATCCCATGCACTTTAAACACATATAAATGCATAAAAAAGGGCACATACCTTAAATCAAGGGTGCTGCCATAAAAAAGCAGAAGCAGTACTACCGTACAAATGATGTAAATAGCAGAAGAATGATTGTAATAAAAGAACTAGATCATATATATAAACGATGCATGACAAAATGTGTCTAGGAAAACATCCAAAGTTGACACAACTCTAGAAATACAAAAAAAATACTTTAAAGAAAACTAATAAAACTCCAACAATATCACAGGTCTCAGCATTGTTCCATTATATCCATCGCTGACAACAATCTTGTACTTGATCAAGATGGGAGGTTTATCATATCTATACATACAGCCATAGAATCTATCTGGGTCCAATATAAGACAAAAATAGCATTTGAGATGAATATTAGTAGGCAACCACCAAGACATATGTGCCAAACTATCACTGAATATATGTAGAAATCAATATGAAAAACAAAGCAATAAACTTGGAAGAACTCTAATATAATCAAAACTAATGTTTACATTTACATTAATTTTCATTATTATTCATCATATGAACCATGTAATCATATGATCTATCCTATGAATTTTATCCTCAGAGTAATTGTAAAAAAACATATATCTCAGAAGAAAATTGAAATAGTTAAGTAAAACTATGTCCATGTTTGTGCATTGGCTTCTAGGACTCGTCAAAATAATTCAATTATTAAAAACAACCAATTTAAAAAAATCCCATGTCTAATCCCCCTGATCTTACATCACCATAATTTATTCAATAACAAACTTATATTCATCTCCCACAGTCTATCCCATTTGGTCTTACACAGCATTAAATCTTTATAAACGACTACCTAGGAAAATCACATGGTCAATAACCCTTAGTAATCATAACTTCAATAAATTAAAAATCACTATTTGGGTGGGTCTCACGGTTAAACCCCCAAGTTAATGACCACCTCAAATATCTCATATTCAATACCCCTTAACCTGGTTTTCCTCATAACCTCAAATGCCTTTCCCAAAATGCTAGATGCTGCCAACTAGCAGTAAGGGCCATGGTTTGATAGTGGGGAAACAATTCCTTCATTAGAGTACTATACCGAGTAAAATTAAAATAAAAAAAGAATAATATTTAATAACATGCAATAGAAGTAAAAATCATAAGATTTATAATAATAAAACAGCATACACATATATATAAATGATACATGTCACATGTGTCTCAGAAAGTAGCCAAATAAGTCACAATGATGGATATAGAATACAAAATCTAATGTATATATATGTTTGTAAAAACCAACAACATCTGAAGAAAAATCTTTTTCCCACACTCTCCAGCTCCTACAACAATCATGTACATGATGAATATGGGTGATTTCCCCCAACTATACTTACAACCATATAATCTATCTGGGTCCAAAAACATGACCCAAACAATGTGTCCGAAAAATCCCACGAGACAACGTAAACATGTTCTATTCCTAACATTAAATGAATATATATATATATAAGAAAATATGAATAATGAATAAATAAAATAAGAAATACTTAAATTAAAATAATTCTACATTATTCAATTACATTCATTTACATTAACAATTTATCCATTAAATCTTGTGATTTCTTAATATAGACAACAGTCTACTTCACTGTAGTAATAGTAACAAAACATATGTCTCCTTAGACCATCTAAATAGTCACGTAAGACTGAGTCCAAAATTGTGATTTTTCATGGATGGATTTTCAAAATCCTTGAATTTTAACAAATTACCCTTTGGAACAATTCACATTGTATAATCCTCTCGATCTAACATGAAAAAATTTTATTTAATAATGAACTTCAAAGATGTTCTCGCAGTCTAATCCCTTCAGTCTATTATTACATTAAACATTTACAAGTTACCATCTGGGAAACATACATGGTCAAAACACCTTGGTCAAAATACAATTAATAAATTATAAATGATGACCATATAGCTCTCACGGTCTAACCCCTGGTATGATGAATATCTAGAGGATATCACAATCGATTACCCATTAGTTGGAATAATAAAAAAACATAAATAGGTGACAGTAAATCTAAAATATATCAATGTCAAATTCTCCTTCTTCAAAAGATCACAATGCATATAATTGTAATCATATTTAATTAGTAACTCTATCCTAACAAAAAATTTAATGGAAAACAAGCAAGCCTAATTGACCTTCTAGACCAAACGACCATAACAATCAAACCCGGGAAATGTACCCATGGGGTGTCCCAAAAACATGGTATCTCACCTTACACATATTCAATTACCATTTACCAATCAACCAAACTATAACAAGCAATAAACAGGGTTTAATTCCAAAACACTCAATACCCCAAACAACGTTATGTGGTACATCAATCAAATCTAATCAAATGAAAAACAATGAAAGCCACAAACCACTTACCTTGATGTCATTTGATCTATACTCTTGAATTTTTGTACTTGAATTGGAATAAAACAGTGAAGATATATAGAAAAGAGATAAAAGTTCAACCTTAAACAACTAATGAGAGAAATAATCGGGTAGAAGGGAACTAGGGTTTTGAGATCAAAATAGTGGGATTCCAACACTCCCGACAAAGTCTCAATGGGATGTCGGATGCAGAATTGTGAGGGGTTTGAATTTTACCTCTATTTTTTTGCTCTCATGTACAAAACAATAGTATAAGAATACATTTTCGAGGATGAGATGAAAAATCATTCTAATTTAAAAAATAAAATTAAAAGTGCATGGTTTTTTCATTAAATGTATATTCCATGTATTACTGTCATTCGGCCCTGACATATGCAGGTCAGCAAGGTCATAAAATGGCTACGTAATCAACCGTTACATGGATAGTACCCCACAAGAAGCGGTAACCAGGTACCGGTCTTATACTCATAAGTAAATGGAATTTTCATATTAAATCATTATATATTCCTTTTCATAAAAATCAAACTGAAATCAAGATCCATAACAAAAATAAAGATCTGGGTTTTTACATCTGACTTAATTATGGATGGAATATTTAGTGTATATTATACAGAATCAATGTAATTTACCACCACTAGGGGAAGCTATTATTTTAATTATTTTATTATATTTTCTCTTATTTATTTATAAGGAAAAAATGTCGACAAAAATTTATAAATTTAGTTTTTTTAAAGAAGTGATTTCAAAATGGGAATGTCATTTTTCTCATTATTGTTATAGTGATCATCTTATTCATCCTTAAAGAAACATTAAAAGTTTTTTTTTTCTTTGCTTGTAAAATTATCTAAGGATACCATACATATTAATTCTCAATAAGTTTTAGGTTTATGATGTCATGATTTTTATTGGACTCATTAATTTTCTTTGGCTTTTTCTTTGATTAAATATTTATGAAACTGATTTATTGTCATGGGTAATGATATGATTAAGAGTTTATGATATTTTTGAACACATATATATAACAATCATTATGTTATGGGTGGTCTCTATATTTCTCGCTAATGAAGAGGTGAAATATTGAAAACTAATGATTTAAATAAGATTACAATATGCTGTGTACCTATTTCAGTAAACAAATTTTTCCCATATGATAGTCTTGAAAGTTATCCGTGAATATTAATATTGATTACCCTATAAACCCCACTACTATAATCCTCGTAAATAGAATTTAATTATACAGAAAATATTTTCTATTATTATATGTATTCCAAAAATCAATGTATTATTCAAAGGTTAAAATTAAATGGTTTAGGTTCATTGATTCCCATAGAATTCATGACTTATTAACTACCATGATTTATACGATAACATAATATTGTGATATGTGAATTTAAGGGATTTTTTTCAATTGTTGATGTCACGTTATTATACACTTATTTTTAGGTTATTAATATGAAATCATTGATATATTTCATTTTTATATATTTTAATCATATAAATTGATTATTTTCTTATTTTTTATTTCCCCTCATTATAAATAAATTTATTTAGAATCATATGTTGAAGAAGATTCTATAATATGATGAAATCAGTGGGAGATTATGTAGATATTTCATATTATAGATTTTTATAATTCCATGTTTTCAAATAAACTAAACTAAACTAATTATGGAGTGGATGATTATGTTATGTGAAAAATATTCCTTTATTTAAAAGTATAACTTTTAATGAAAGGTATTTTTAACTATTCCTAATAAAATATATAATAATAAATAATAATGACTTTAGGGAACAATTGGGGATGATTTTCACTATTAGACCCTATAACCATTCATGAAGTATATAACATCAAATAATTACTAAATTTCTCATGATAATAAACAACAAAACTCAATGAAATAATAGAACCTGAACAATATTATAGTACAATATAAAATGAAATAAGAGGCCAATTATTAAACTCAAAAAAGGATGACATTTGAAAAAAAAGTTTTATTATCCCATTCCAAATGAAGACATTACCCAATTCTATATTTAGATTCCAAACCAAGACCTCAAGTATTTTCTCAATAGAAGTTAAAAAATGATCCCATTATGTGTCAAGATAGATGACATCTGAAAATGAAAAATGGTTCCTAAAAACATTTATCAGTATGTCACACATTAGTATTTATATCAAATAATAATTACATTCTAAAAAGATAGGAACAATTTAGCCCAATTAAGATAAAATATTTTTTGATGATATAAAAATGTTTATTCTAATAAAAATAGTTCATGAAATATAATTAACAAAACCAACCCTTCCATATTATATTTTTCATTCCACTTAGCATACCCATTCCATATTCTATACTCATTCAAAAATTCAATCCAAATGAAAATCAAAACACTCATGAGTGTAATTCAATATTTCTTAAAGCCATAAAAACATTATATCTCCTTGTTCAATTCCAATAATCACTGAGCATCTATTATATATCAATAAGGCATCAAAAAATGAATTATGAATTCATTTCACCATGTATTCCAACACAATCATCAAAATAAATTAGTATTTCTATAAAAAAAATAGTCATTTTTATGTTATTTAACATTGAAATAAATTAATTAAAACATATCATGATTGTATTTAAAAACAAAAAAATTAAAATAATATAAGATATTTTGGTTTTTTGTGTAAAAATATCAATATATTTCCTAAAAAAAT
The DNA here is from genome assembly GCA_963277665.1 of Viscum album. Taxonomy (NCBI): domain Eukaryota; kingdom Viridiplantae; phylum Streptophyta; class Magnoliopsida; order Santalales; family Viscaceae; genus Viscum; species Viscum album. The sequence continues at coordinate 140,482,921 of OY728133.1, read as the reverse complement.
ATGAAAATAGTATATCAATTTTCAAGAAAATATAATCTATAATATTAGATTGGGTGAGAATCAACATATGTTGTTTTATTATAATTTATAATAAATTACATTTCAAATAAATTTCTATCTATGATAATCTATCAACATCCCTAATGATCCAAACAAAACATATATAATCTTATCGATCTTGAAATTGCACACTAATATTTTTTTCAATCAAGGAAACACAATGTGTTCCCAATTGACAAGGAATGGAAATCCAAAATTATGATTTCCATTATTTAAATATAATGGAAAAATATTTGAATTATATACTGGATTTGAAATATTGGTGGATGTCACATATGGTAACCCTATAAATAAATATGGATAATAATGAAACTGTTTGAGAAAAAATTGTTCTGGGAACCAGATAACCGGATGGGGACATATTATTCATGACAAGAATTATGAATGCATATCATAAAATAATCAATGGTCCTCATAAATTGATATTAAAATTCCCTTATACTATTTTTCGAGAGAAAATTATTTGATGATGTCAACATATTACCTAATCTAATTATTTACAACAAAACCCTTCACACCCCGAATTGAACTCAAGGTATCAACAATAAATATTTCTATACAATAACCAAAATAATGATTTGAATGTGTACAATAGAATATCCGGCATCCATATATTAAATTTATTTCCTTTTAATAATTTTGACACTTGTAGGTATACTATTATGATTGTGTTTAACATAAAAAAATGAAACAAACTAATTCATTAAAATAGGGGACCAACATTTTCCCAAACATTAGGATTCCCAAACATGGGAATATTGTAATTGATCCCATTTCATGGATGATAAAATAAATAAATTTAATTTAATTTTTGTATTCAATTAATGTACACATACAATAAGTGTAAATAAAAAAAATATAATGCAAATTCATTGAATTCATATCATTATCATGACATAATCAGGTAGTATAAGTTTAACCCGAATAATAAAAATTGGGATACGAAATATATTTCTTTGCATTAAACAGCATTAGTAAGTTTTAAAACCTAACTTATAATTGTTTAAAAATTTATATATAACTATCAATAAACTATTTTCATTTTTTTATTTAATTAAGTGATGATTTGATAAAATTTAACGACATATAATTAATAATAATTCATTGTTTTTATGTTTTTAGTTTGGTTTGTTTCATCATTTCATGATCGATTCATTACTGAATAATTATAGATGTTCTTGTAAAATGGGATTAAAAATACATAGTTGTGACAAAATAGTATTAATGATATTAAATAGGTATGAATTTACCATATATAATATTTATATCTTATATAAGGATGATTCATTACATAAAACACCAATGATAAATCTATTGTTTATTCTAGCAGTTTTTTAGAACACTATTAAACAGTTTCATCTTTTTTTATATTATTTGGGTATATTAGATTCATATTATGAAATATGTCATAATATACCTCTTTAAATTTTATTTAACTAGAATAAAGATTTTATGATAATCCATGAAGTTGCTAATGGAAAATAAAAATCATTATTCAAATAGACTATAAGCAGACAATGTTTGAAAATTAGTTTCATTTATTTGAATAAGTGGAAGTGATAAATTAATATGTTATGATATAGTTCATTTTAAATAGTGAAGTACAGTATATAAATTATTATTGAGTTATCATTCATTAATGGATAAAGGAAGTGTGGAAAAATTAGAAAAATAAATGAAATTTATAGATGTAATTTGAGAAAATTATCTCATCAATATCACCTCATTAACATACACATGACTACCTTTTATTTTTTATTATTTTGGTAAAATAATGAATAGGACAATGGGAGAGTTATGAGGACATGTTTTGGAATAATATTTAGCTTATAAAATGATTTTAAGTCGAAATGGGGTAGTGAGGTGCGGTATTTATACTTTAGGAGGGGTGGGGTTTTTATTATTAAATAATGATTGTATTATATTTAAAGCCACCAAAATTAAGTTGGAATCAATTCCATGAATTTGGTTGATAAATAATATTTTTCATACTAGTTAGTTTAGAAAAATACCTCAAATAACCAACAAATGTCATATTATTTATGTATTTTAATCTTGTAACTTTTTATCTTCAACCAATTTATTTTTTTCTTATACGACATCAATTTTTTTAACTATGATGACATTATTATGTATAAAAATATAAATGCAAATAAAAAATAATTTTTAAATTATTATTCCAAATGTGTAATAAATATTTAAAAATTCAATTAATAAATTATGAAAAAATATATTTAAAATCAATTCCACTGATAAAACAAAATTAATGGGTTTTACGTTAAACGTTCCAATGATGGAAATAATTATATATCCAATATCAATATTAAATTGATTACAAGGTCCAAAATAGGATTTATTTATGTATAATTGAATTAATTATACATTAATACAAATTTAAAGTATAATTTAAATATATTAATAAATTATAATAAATAACTATTTAAAATTAGAAATCAATATATTGAAGTAGTCCTAAAAAAAGAAGCTTCTACAAAAAAATATTATAATATCAACCTATACTAATTTTAATATTCATATTCAAAAATGAAGATAATTTTTTCCTATAAAATCTATTAGAGGGTCAAATTTAAGTTTCATAACAAATACACCATCAAATGGTGGAAATATTTTGTTTAAAAAAATATATCTTTTACACATAAAATTAAATTCGTTCTTATATTAATCATATAAAAACCATATAATGAATATGAAAACAATTAATTTTAAATAATACATAATAATTTAATTAATATATTTTAAAAAAATTTATAAAATTTATCAATTATTATAAAATTCCATTGTGGGCATTCTATTTTTTGTAAAAAAAATTATTTACAAAGGGTTATTATTTTTAAAAGTAATTTACTTGAAAAAATTGAATACATTTTTTAAACTCAAGTAAACTATATTTATATAATTTAGTTCATCTAGGTTTATACATCAATTCCAATTTCTATGAGATAACAGTCAGATTTAAATGAAAAAAATTAATTGTTTTGAAGAATGGTGTGGCATATCTTATTTGATATTGAGCATAATTTGTAATTTTAAAATGTCAAGATATTAGAACACATTTTTTCTGAAAAACATATAATGTTCATAAATGATTATCAGTATATGAATATTATCAATTTTGGGTTATGGTTGTCTTTTTTTAGGTTATTTGGTCATTCTCTATGGTCCCATGAACACGACATGGTATGATCCAAGATGCCACATCACATTTCCACCCAATATGGTTGAGTACAGATAATACCACAGGATTTTATGGTATATATCGTATAAATATAACATCTTCATTAGTTAATATTACAAGACACTCCGAGCTTAAATGAAATATGAAATACAATAAAATATTATCATAACTATTGTAATAGTGATGTGAAAGTTAGAAATATTAATCTGAAAAATAGAATAATATCCTCACCTTTGAGAGTGTAAATAAAAATTTGGTATATCATGAATGAAAATTTGATGTATTTTTATCACATAATAGTTACATAAATGTTTTGAAAATCATTAATTAAGCGATGTTATTTTTTCAAAACATAATTATTTATTAAAATTTTATATTTAATATAATAAATTAAAATAAATTACATTAATAAAATCAATTCGTAAATTAATATTTTGTTTTATATAAATTATAATATAATTTTGTTAGACCATAATTAATATTCCAATGTGTCATTAAATTTGCTATAATATTAAAATTGGCATCTTTCAAATTAATTAAGATTTTATAAAAAAATCATTATCATATTTAGAAAATTATTTCAAAATAATCTATTCCAATTTCAAAATCTAAATGTTAAAAACATATATTGGTGAATTTTTGTTATTTTTTTATAATAGATGATTTTTATATGAATATTTACATGTGATAATTTATTATATTTAAAATTATAAGCCAAATACAAGAATTTATAAGTCATGGATGATATAAGAACCATTAGTTCATTCCCACATACACTAGTACTTATAAATTTTAAAATTATCGAGAGGGTTTATTGTGTTGATACAAAATATTAATAAAATGAATAATATAATAAAAAACACCCTCACTACCAACATAAAATACCACCCCCACCACCACTTCTCCTCAAATTTTATAAGCCAGTTTTCCAAATTTTAATCATCCCAATCACTCTCCCAAACCTATTCCTCATGTTTTGGCCTTTTTGATCTCTCTAAAAACCATTTACTTGTCTCTTATAGAGGTTATCAAGGGGATGATACTCAAAAGGTTAAATCTTCTATCTTTATCATTTATTTTATTTTATTTTATTATCCTTCCCTCACCTCCACTATCAAAAGTAACATGATAACTTTTGTTTAATATATAAAATGTAATGTAATTTTCATACTAGAATATTCATGATCAAACCATTTATCCACTCTTATTCATAAATATGAAAACATCTTTTGTGATGTGTTGATTCACTACCTTTGTGGATGATGAGTTTTCATTTTTCACTACCGCCTTCATGTATAGACATAAAATAATTGTTACTATTTGATTATATTTTAATAAACATAATATAGGTTATATCATTTTCTATAACCAATATGTATTTAAAGAATATAAAATAAAATGACACAAGATTGTGATGGTTAAAGTAACTATAATATATTAAGGCATTTTTAATCAACATTTTATTTAAAAATCATCGTAATACCATAAAACTAAATGATATATGAGATCAAATGATGTTATTTTAATTCAAAAATAATAAATAATTTTACTTGATGATATGTTATTCCAGTTTGAAATGAATTCTTAAATTTATACTCAAGGGAACCAACCATAAAACCATGAAGTGAACACAACTAGAAAAATAAAAATAACATTATAGACCAAAAAAATGATCAAAAATGAAAATAATAATATTTTAATTTACATAATATATGTTTAGAATTATCTTATTAATGAAACTAAATAATCTAATTTTACTATACATTACAATATATACAAGTGTGGAACGCTTTCGAATATAAGGTTAGGTAATCTCATCTTACTATTATTATGTGAGATAATCTTATTCATCACATACTACTTGTGTGTGGTGTATGTAAAATTACTATTGATAATTATTATAATGAATATATTTATCATTATGGTATTGAATGTTTCATTTTATGATCATTAAATTTATGCAGAATATTTTTTTATTGTTTTCTTTTTGGGAAGATAATTCCTTACAAAATATAAATTATCCATGTTTAACTTATAATCCATTGATTATGTCATTCTATGATTAAAAATAAAATTAATTATATTATATAATATTCTTTATGATATATTTTATGTGGATTTTAATCTGATACAAATAATCTATGCATTCGGTTAAGGTTCATGCTATCTTGTATAAATTCCATTTTAAATTTTTTTTGTAAAAAATCTAACAGAATGTTTTTAGTCATATATAAATAGAGTATTTTTTTCCATTATAATGACTTAATTGTCTCAATTGTACATTAAAACTATAAAGTATTATTTTAAAATAAAATTTTTTATTTTATAATAGTTATGTTTCTAAATAATTTATTCAAATGTGAAAAGGGATTTTCCTTAAAAACACTATCAATGGTTTTGATAGAATATTCCCAATTAGGTCAACACACTCTGTAGAATATTTTTACTAATTGTGCTTGATATATTATTGTACAGTCTACTATATTTTATTGATTTATTATTAATCATTTTGACTTGGGATGTACTATATTAATACCATTAACAATATTAATCTTTGTAGTTTATGATTATTGTTCAAATAAGTTAAAATTACTGACTATTCACATCATAGTTACAATGGTAATGTATATATTTATTATGTTTTCTATGTTTCATATAAGTAATTAATTTTAGTTACTATTGGTTTAGTTGGTCTATTTATAGTCCATTGATATATTATGATGACTAATGAGACAATATTAAATGGATTTTGGATGAGGCCTTACATATTTATATAGACATATTAGGAGATTTCTTTTTGGAATTTTTATGATATCCAATATTATGCATAACCTCATGATGAGATTAGTTATTGATAATATATCTGATTATTTGAAAGGTATAATATCTATGGATATGTTTCATTCTCATTTAATTATTTATATGAAATAGTATGATAATATTTTATTACGTCCATATTATACTGAAGATTATATATTAATAGAATGTTTTTTATTTATTTTAATTCTTAACATTAATGTTTATTTATGATAGCTTCCACAATATTGTTACCCTTACTGAGCATACGATCTCACGTCATTATTATGTAATATTTATTCTCATGAGAACATGACATATATTTTTCTTCACATTTAAGGATAATATCAGATAACATGGGTGTTTACAAAGGAGTAAATATAATGTCTTTGTCTCCAGGAAGTAATTTTAATCTTATTGTTTATATAGGATTCCACATATATTAATAACTTTGGTCATTTTTTATGTGATCACTTTTACATAGTACAACTTTAATAAACTAAGACACTAGATCTAGGCTTCTAGGGTCAGGGTCTTTATAGTTGGTGTCATAGTATGTATAGTAAAATCTTATGAAACATGATTTAGGAAAAATATATTAGGAAAACATTACAATATTACTAATTTTAAAAATAACCATTACCAAATGGTGCAACATGATCCAAAATGTGTGGTAACAATTTTATACCACTTCATACAATAAAAACATCCCTAATTAAAGAGGAATATAATCCCATTATTAGATGATCAATGAATAATTTTATTAGGGAATAAATTTATCTTTTTCTAATGTATTTAAATTTAGAACATTGTATTGATGTTTGTCATTTCACGAGATAAGAAAACCAATTTTGGTCTTTAATACAAAACATAATTGAGGAGAATGAGATTTTAAATATACAATGGAAGTATTATATGGAAAATTTATTACAAAAAGATTCCATTGCAATCAGTACAAATATATAGAGAGACAATTCATGAGTCTATTCCATAAAAATGATGAAAACAAAGATAATTAAGAACCAAACTGTGTATATATAAAAAGAAATTTTTTAGACAACAAAAATTATACGAGGAGTGGTATTGAATTTTTATTTTAGTATTAATCGATTCATGTGAATGAAAGTAGTCTCTAAAACAATCTCATCATACAAGAATATTCTTTCATGTTCCATTAATACATCAAAATAATTCTCCAAGCCATATTGCTTCGAAGGTATGAAACAGAAGAAAGTGGAAAGATGAGTACTATAGAAAAGTAAATTGGGAAATGGGTTGAAGGAAAGAATATATTTTTCAAATTGTAATATATTTGCAAAGAAACATAATGGTTTAAGAAAATTGTGAATGGTATTTTGTTGCGACTGGATAGAAAATGTCTAACAACCCCTTGATTGAAAGGGAAATAAATAATATGAAATTTTGTAATGATTCAGAAATAAGGTGATATTAAATTATACACATAAATTCCCCAGGTGTAAAGTAATGATTCCCCTAGAAATTACTAGGGTAACAAGTTCATTATTACCCAGACACACCAGTTATGATTAATGTTCCTAATGATTTGATAGAATGTACTTTAATAATCTCCTCAAATTTAGATAAATATTTATTTTATTCTTGATCATTTCTTTATTTCAATACATCCCTCATTTGAATACACATTTAATATTTCCAATTCTCCTTGAAAAGATAATTTCCACTAAAAAATACTTGTGGATACCTTCGTTTAACAAATATGTTTCGAGAAGTTACCATTATAACACATAAATATTATATTATTTGGGAATTCTAATTATACCATTGGTTGATTTTTATATTGTACATGATATTGGATGGATTTAAAAATTAATGGAAATAATTTTAAAACATATATGTTAATTATGTTTCTTGATGATGATATAGAATAAATTATAATTTATAGGGGATAATTCAATATCAATTTCATATCTGGATCCACCTCCACAAGTTCTTATAACTGATATTCTTATATAAGAATTGAATAAGAAACCTATGTATAAAAAATTGGATATTCAAATTGAGGATGTGACTATTGTATAGTAATACACTGAATTATTTCCCTATTAATTACCAACACATCCACCATAGTAAAAAGTTTAGCTTTCAATTCATTTTATCCTTATTGAAAGACCAATATCAAATACTAGAAATACAATTCACAATAAATTTAAATAAATTACTAATGGAATTGAAAGAAGAAGGATTTATATGCCCATGTGCATCAAATTGGGAACAACCATTTCATTCCATCCAGAAGAAATATAGATTTATAAGTATAATCATGTTATATAGATAGATCAATGAAATTATGATAAAGAATAAGTATCTGTTGCCTCACATAAATTAATTTTTTGACCATTGTTACAATGCATAATATTCATCCATGATTTTTCAAAATTCTAGATTTAATAAATTCATTGTGAAGAAATAATATATTCTAAACAAAGTTTTTATAACAATGTATATACAATACGAGTTTAGTTTAATTCCATTTTTACTATAAAATTAATCCTTTATTTTTATGGATGTAATGAAAATATTATTCAAGTTATATGTTCATAATTTTATGGGTGAATATGGATGAAATCTTCATGTAATTAATTTGATGAGTCATGAATAATATTATATTTATTATACCATCAAGAAATGGTGGAATTTAGTTTTTTAGTGATGCATCAAATAAATTACATGGTTGTGCAGAATGACTGAGTTATTTCCCTTGCATCAAGGTAATTACAAACACATGAACAAAACAATCCATCTCATGATCACGAGAAAAAAATTACATTGAATATTAGTATACAATATCACTATGTTGATATATGTGACGTATATACGACCCCCATCATTTAGAAAATTATCATCTCATACAATAAAATCAACATAATGTAATGGATATGGATCAATCTCACCAGGATAGTTATTATTCAATACAATACCACACATGTATGATAAATAATGTAGAATATGAATTGAGAAAGAAACATTTTGATGTTCAAAACAAAATAAGTATTGAGAAGGATCTTTTGCGAATCGACATTTTAATAATGGAAATGTTGATTATCATGGAAGGTGAAAAATCACTACTTTTTAAAATATTTTCCATCTCATCTATTTAGGGAAGTAAAAAAGTTCCCATTATGATGATAATAATTTTATAATGAAAATTTAGTCCATGAATAATGGGAAATTAGAGTAATTTATTTTTGAAGATGAAAATTTTAAATTTTATACAAGGATTTGTGTTCCCAATATACCTAATTTGAGATGAAAATTATTGGATGATGCTCTTTTCATTAGTATAACTATACAACCTTGTAGAAATAAGATATATATTGATTTGAAGGAATGTTTTTTCGGTTTAATATGATGTAATAAATTACCACTTATGTATCAATAGGTTTAGTTTTTTCAATTGAAGAAATCAAAAAGACAAATTTTGAAGGGATTCCTGAAAACTCTACGAATTATGATATTTGAATTGGATGACATTAATATGTATTTTATCTCTTAATTAAAATGGAATCCTAGAAATAATGATTCAATATGGGTAATTATGTATGGAAATTCCAAATCATCACATTTCTCCACTATGAGAGTATTTTCTATTAGATGCATTGATTGACACTATATTAGTGGTATTTTAAGACTTCACTGTACACCTCACTTGATTGTGTCTGATCAAGATCACCGTCATACATCAGATTTTTTAATTCATAAATTATATATGGATACCGAGATTCATTTGAGTACTTACTATCACCATAAAGTAGATGAATACTCTGAATGGATTATTAAAAAATTAGAATGCATGTTTTAATCATGCTCACATGACAATCATAATATAAGAGATGTTTTTAGATTTGGATGAAGTTTTTTACAATTATAGTTTCCATTCAAGAATTAAAATGGTCCCAAATGATTTATTATATGAAAAGATATATCATCCTCTATTATTATTGGATAAATTTAGTGAATTGAACCTTATATACCTAGAACATTTTGAAGAGGAAATTATAATGTTACTGAATATTCAAGCTCTATCAAATCTTCTCAAAATTGAGAATAGATCTATTTTGATGACAAGATAAAATATTTGTATTTTCATGTGGATGATCATATGTTCTATAAAATATCTCCATGGATGGGTGTTATAATATTTTTATTTGAAGGGAAACTAAGACACTAGTACATCAGTCCTTATAAAATTCTAGAACATGTTTTATTTTTATTGACATTATATAAATTACACCATTTCTCTCCAATGTACATGATGTTTTCAACATATATTTGTAAAGGAAGTGCATTCAAGACCCAAATCATTTTCTTACATATGAAAAAATATAATTGGAATGTCATTCTGTTTTACTGTAGAGATCCTCTCAAATTTGTAGACACTATAGAATACATGTTGAATAATTTAACAACTCAACTATTAAAGGTTCTCTGTAAAATATAATAAAAACAACAAGAAAACATGGTAAATATAAGAAGATATGTTAAAGAAATAATCAATTTTTATAGTACGTCAAATTCTAGAAATTTCATGGATTAAATTTTTGGTGGATATGATAATACAAAACCACTTTATTTTAGCATATATCTATTAAATATAACTTATTCAATTTCTAATATTTCATTAAACATTGATCATAGGAGAACAATGAAACTCAATTAAATATTAACATAACCAATGGAATAGTGATGTGAATGTTATAAATTATAACGTGTCCATTACAATAATTACCTCCACAATGAAAATATAAATAAATATTTTGTATCTCATAAATGAAAATGTAATATATTTATGTCAATAAATATATAAATAAACTTTATATAAATGATAAATTAAGTGTTTTTAATTTTTGTGGAACCAAAATATTCTCCAAAATTTTTAAATTAAATTTATTATTTAAAAGGAAATTGACTTTCACAATATAAATTCATGAAGTAATATTTATTTTCATAATAATTATAAGATATTTTAAGAGACAATAATTACTTTTTTAATGTGTGCTAAATATAGATCAAAAATTAAAAACTATATTTTTCAAATAAATGGTGATTTTATTTAAAATTAAAATTTTCATTATTTATAAAAAAAATTTAAATTAAATGGAGACAATTTGAATAAAATACACATTGAAATTTTTTTATGGTGAACCGTTAGTATTTTTCAATAATAATGTATACTTTAGAAATAGTTAATTATGCTAATTTATGGTATTTAAAATTATAGGACAAATACATGATTTTTTTAGTCATGGATGATGTAATAAAAAATATTTACAACTCACATGCATTAGTTGATTAACATAGTCACCATATTTTTCAATAATGATAGTCTTGAGCAAAAATAATAAAAAAATGTATAAAAAATCTTCTTCATCAAACTATATATACCTACCCTCACCACCTATTCTATTCATTACTTTTATAACTCATAACATTATTATATTCTACTCAATTACTCTCCCAAACCTCTTCCCCTATTATAGTAGAATTGGTTTTAACAAAATATGATTTCCACGTACTTTAACGAAATTTTTAAGGAGATGATCCTCAAAAGGTAAAACCCTCCCTCTTTATCTTTTATATTAATTTATTTTCTTATAATTTTCTCACCTTCCTTATACAATGTAACATTTAAACACTTTTATAATATATATAATGTATTTTAATAATGATAATGGAATATAAATCATTCAATCTCTGCTCTATCCATTTTGTTATAAAAATGAAACCATAATCTATGATGTGCTATTTAACTACCTTCGTCGATGATGAGTTCTCATTTTTATTTATGCCATAAAATTATTGTAATAAAACCATTATTATTGTTTAATAATATTTTAATATATATATATATATATTGACTTATAACATATTAATGATCTAATATTTATATATGTGATATTTAATAAAATGACAGAAGTATTTGATGGTCGTAAAAGCCAGCAAAATAAACTAATCCATTTCCATTAACAGTTTATTTAATAAACCATCCTTATACTATATAACTGAATGTAATATGAGATCATCTAAACATATGGAAGATCACTAAAAATTAATTTCACATCTGTATATGTTATTAAATGTTAAAATTAACTCTAATGATTATACATAGGGGAACCGACCATAGAACCATGAAACAAATGCACCCAGAACAATAAAATTAAACATTATAACAAATAAAAAATGGGCATAAATGAAATTAATTTAATTATAATAAATAAAATATATGTTTTATATGATCTATTTTATAAAATTAATAAATCTAATAATAATTTTTATGACATTAAATACATGTTCATAATACTTTTAGTCATAAGGTATGGTCTCTCATCTTACTTTTAATTATATTAGATATGCCATTTTCACATATTATTACTTGTCGTTGTTGTATTCATACTAACAATGGATATATACATTCATGACACTATTAATATTAATGGTATTAAATTTTTAATTTTATGATCATTAATTTTATGGGGAATATGGTTTCCATCTTTTTATAGTGGTAAGGTAATTCTTAACCCAATTTTCATTCATTGGGTTAATCATATACTACAATAATTATTTTATTCTAAGATTATTTTTAAAATGAATTTATATTATCTTATGTTTTATTTCTTCATTTTGTTTTTATCATTATATCTTATAAACACAATAAATTATTTTGGTTAATGCTCACACGTTCTTTTCAAATTACACTTTTAATAGTTTACTTTTCAAAATTTATATGGAATATTTATTTTACTCAAAAAGAATGACATGGTTTTTCTCCTTTGATAACACCTTTTTGATTTAAAGAATATCATACATGTTTACAATAATTTTTCAAATAAAATATTTTCCTTATAATTTTTTATCTTTTTAAATAAATATTTCTATATAAAAGGGTATTTTTATTATGAAAATTTCGAAGAGTTTGTTAGAATATTTTTCTTCTATGTCAACACCATCCATCAAATCTTATGATTAATTGAGGTTGATATCTTATTATACCATATAACATATTTTATTCAATGGATTGTGATGATTGTAACTAGTGATATAATATGTTGATAATATTTACCATATTACTCTGTATGTTTTATAATTATGTTTACTGATTGGGTAAATTATTTACATTTGATATGTTAGCTTTAATAAAAATGTATATTTTAATTTTGATTCACCACATCAATATGAGGAATGAATTATTCATAGTAACTGTCATTAATGGCCTTATATATCCCCTAGAGGCATCAATATCTCTCATTAGACAAACTAGATAGGGATTTTCTTGATCCATACCAATTTAAATAGGTTTTATGGTTGAGTCCTTGAAGGAATGATTATGATGTCCTAAATTATGCTTCCTCTCATTACGATATATCATATTGATAATCCATTTGATTTTTATACTATTAAAATAATCATGTTTAAATTTCATTCAAATGTGAATATTTATATTTCATTATTAGATAAAAATTTACTATCTTGAATAAGTTTTAATGTCATGTGTTTTATATTATTCACCATTCCTTATTTTTTTAGTTTGAATTATGGTATCTTATCTTTCATTTATACCCTTACTGAGAATATGATCTCCCCACTTTATAATGTCTTATTTCTCCATATTATTCCATGATTTATATTATGATCAACAAGTTGGGGAAATCTATGATAATAGGCATTTTTCAGTTAGAATTATTATGTTTTATTTCATTTCTATGAGTAATGTAATACTTATTTATATATTTCATTATCCATATATACTAAAATATTTCTTCCATTTAGATGCAATTTTTCATACTCATTAACAATGTTACAAATTAAGGAATAATCTCTATGATACTATGGTTGGGGCCTTTACAAAATAACATGGAAGGCCATAAAATTCTATAATTGGGGCTGTAAATATTTTTTCCTGACATCTATTTTCATATGATATATTAACCAAATGAATATGATCCTCCCATAAAACAACAAGGTCTATTAAACAAACTATAAGAATAAATACTAACATATGGATATTGGTTTTAATTTTCTATCTTTCATTTGATGTTATTTCTTTATTTTAGCTATTTTACTTCAAAGATTATTTTTTAAATTATCACCAAAATGGAGATGAAATATTGGGGTCTCAATCAGTGATAATCAATTCTTTATCACTACATAACCTGAAATTTACTTTAACAGAAAATGCTTTATAGTACTCTATGGTGTTGGGTTATCTAATAGAGATAATATAAATTTTTATATTAATTCAATCAACTATATCATATATAATATAATGTATTTATATCAATCTTGGTAGGACTATAACAAAATCTATCACATGTGTCTCCCACTTACATATTTTTATAGGCAAATAAAATAATATATTTTCCATATATAGATGATAAAAAATTTCCTGCTGCATTTTTTTAAATTTTGTCACATAGTTCGCTATCTTCTCTTATACCTACCTAAATAAGTATCTTTAACATCCGTGTATATTTTCAGTAATTGTTGTATAAAATCCAATTTCAAATTTTGATACATCGATATATTATGATACTGACATGTATAAGAAAATGAAATTTGATTATAAAATTAGAACAAAATGTTTTCATTTTTTCCTACTTCTGGGGTATCTACAAAATTTAGGATAGTCTTTAAAGTGATAGAATTAATTTATATTATATAATATTCTTTTAGAAACATTTTTGTGTCTAAAACGAGACTAAATATAAATAAAAATTCATGCTCACCCTATCGAGCAGAGTATAAATTCATATCATCATTTTTATCATTAACTAACATTGGTAATGAGTTTCTATGACTTCATCGCTTTATGATTTATGACATGATGAATTTTATAGGTAATTAACATTATTGGGTGTGTATACCAATTCAAAATAATATATATGGAGGTACTCCCTCTTTGTACATTGCATCATGTTATATTCATACTGATAAAATGTATATTTAAAACTCTTATGGATAGAGAATACTTATAAATTTTAACCAAAAAGTTATTTCCTCTTTGTTATTAAGGCATGGACAGTCGAAGATAATTTGAGGTCGTGGGTATGGTAATTATTCAGATGAAATCACAAATACATCACCCCATAGAATACATAATATTTCCCCACTTTATGAATAAAAAAAGACCATAACTAAATGAATGAAAATATAACACATAACTATTACCTAATTCAGGAATCATAAGTATGGTTTTTATGGGATATTAGTTTTATATAAAAATGAAAATTTATACAATTAATCATTCTATATTAATGGATAACATTTCCTTTTCAAAGTATTCATGGAAGATGCGTGTATTGTGAAATCTCATATAGTGAAATGACAATACACCACTTATCCAAGTGAAATTTATACATCAAAACATTATTTAGTGTCTATCATGTTATTAGGTATTGTATCATCCAAGGTTAAACTGATATTACTTCAATGAAAATTAGATTACTGGTGATGGATAAATCATGAATATTAAAATCGCACATAAAAATCATATTATAAAAATGATAATCATATATTTCACATTGTATAATCTTCAGGTACTCCTTGCTGTCCTTTGTATTATAATAGTATACCAGAATATCATCATCAAAAACAAAAAAAAGTGTCATGTTACCTTTTAGAGATATAGTTCGTCAAAATAATGAAAATTAAATGTGCATTATTCTGATAGAAGGGAATGATGACCTATTCTCATTGGTTATAAAAATTCTAAATTATTGTTTTTGGGATACCATTTATTTCCTCTCTAATTCATTGATATACTCATATGTGTTCAATTTTATAAAACCACTTGCATCCCATTAATTGATGAAGCATATCATCTATTCCAAGGATAAGGTATCAGTGATTAATAGTTACTTGATTATACTTATGAATACTAACCAATTTAGTCTGTTCTAGAAAGGAATGAAAATTTATTTTGATGTTTAAATTCTTCTATATTTTGAATAGTTTGGTTTCCCACTTGATCCTAAAAAAGTTAATTCAAAAAAATATTTTATTTTTTAGGATTATAAATATGAAAATTAACACATATGAAGAGTGTACCATAATCATTTATATTAAAAGAACCAGTATATCCCATGGAGATATTTGGTCTAATAAAATATTTTCTTTCCAAATATTCTTGTAGATCAAAATATTTTCAAAACTCATTTCCAAACATTCAATAATAGGGTGGTGAAATATGATATGTTTAATATATTTGGTTGTAAGTAAATGCAATTTTATTTTTCAATGGTAACCCAGAGAAACCATTCAAAAATACATTCAGGTATCATTAAAATATTGTAAGAAGTGTCACATTCTATATTTAGTCTACTATTCCAAGAGACATTGATACTAATATTCTATATATGGTTTGGTAAATTTTCACTAATTGTTCCTCTATACATTAATTTATTTCAAAACACCTTTATAAATGTGAATGAAACCATCCAATGAGTTAATTGTTTTTTACAAACCATAGATGTGTATTTTGGATTTAAATATCACCATCTAGTCCATGTACAAGATTTAATAAAAAAATTATCTCAAATATGGTAATATTAAAAAGAAACTAAATTGCATTAATAATAATTGAATATTTTTTAATTTCAAATCCTCATCACTCCCACTAATAATTTGGTATCATGAAACACATGACATGAGTCATCATTTCAAAGTGGAATTAAAAAATATTAACTATAAATTATGAAATGAAATAATGATGAAATACAGTATTAAAAAGGACATGCATAAAAGTAATTTTTATTATAATGGTTCCTTAAAACAGTTGGACCTAGTTGATTAATCACAGTATCATGTTCTTATCAAAATTACTGGTGTTCAACTATCATTGGATATGTGTTGATTCGTTTTTATGTTTTCAACTAAATGAATAAATTGTTCATATAAATATCACTTTTCACTTATGTCTATGGATATTAATTTGTTTGATTGGACTCTTCCATCAAATAATTTGTGAGATGAGGATGAGTCGGGCATTTTCCGCCTTTTTATATATAAAATTCTAGGTAAATTATTTAAATTCTATCTTTCTATTGTGACATCATAGATAATTTTGAATATTAATTATTTTTTAAATATATTATTTTCTTAATTTAATAAAATAATCTATAAAATGTAATGATATCAAAAATAATTTTATTTAATGAAAATAAAATTCGAAAAAAAGTTTAGTGGAATATTTTACTTTATATTATTTTTTCACAAATAATTCCATTATTAGAAAAAATGATATATTAAATTATTTCATCAAATATTTTTTTAATTACAAATAGATTTTTAACATCATATGTGGTAATAGATTTAAATTAATTTATAATCACTAAAAAATATATTTTATTTTAAATTTATAATTAAAATAATTATAAAATTTAATATTTATAAATGTTACTTTTTTATTTAATAGAATATTTTAATATAGTTTTATTTATATGAATATTTTCATAAGAAAATTATTTTAACAACTAATTAAATTATATCAATGATTTTTATGAAATGTATCAGAATTACATTATAAAAATATAATATGCATTGTTTTGATATGAAATGTATATCAAGTATCTAATTTGATATGTAATTAAAAAAATTCCATTATAAAATATTTGAAATGAATTAAATATTAAATTATTAAAAGGAAATTATTTTAACTTTTATAAAATATATAATTTTATATGTATATATTCAATATATTAAAAAATATTTATATTATAATTGAGATGATATTTTTGAAATTATTATATCATTTTTATCAATAATATTCATAATAAAATAGGAAGACCTAAATATAATTTCATTTAAAATTAAATTAAAAATTAAACGAAGATAGAATATTAGATTATGGGTGTGTGTGTCCAAAAAATGTTATCAAACAAATTCTGGGGGAATCCAAAATCAAGGGCTTGATTTTGAGTGGCGTTCAAGGGTCCTTGGGTTGACGATATGTGAGGTCAAGGTCAATCTAGGATGGAGGTCTTAGTCATTGATGATGCCTCAAGTATTAGTGTGTTTGGAAGTTTTCATGGGCTTCATCAAGAAATGAATTTTTTCCTCATATGAGGCTTTAATCAAATAATATGTAGATTAGATGGTAGAAATGAGTTTATTTTTTAATTTTGACATGTTTTGGATTCAACCACAATGTGGTTTTGAACACTAATGAGGTGCAAGCCATTACTCATTGTTGTTATCCTAGATTAGATTTACCGATCTGCGAGGTAAGATTATTTTTTAGGTATCTGAATATTTAAAAACTTCTTTTGCCTGGGATTATTTTTGGTATATTAAATATGATGTTTTTTATTTTTCAATATTTTATTCATCGGTCTATGTTTCGGTTCTCCATTAGTTAGTATATTTGATTTTTCATCCTGCTGAAGTCTCTGTTCGACATAGTAATGGATTCGATACTCTATTTTTTAATCTTTTTCTAATAGATTTATCTCAATTCATTGAATATTTGTGAAGAATCATGAATAATTTAATGAAATACGGAAATCAAATTTAATAAAATATTGTGTGTGTATTTTTATAATTACTAATTGTCGACTTCCTTCCCAGAAAAATTTATTTTTTTAATGTTATGTTATGCTTAATCAATGAGAAATATATCTATAACATATATTACAAAAAATTTTGATTAATATTGATTCTTATCTATTCATTATATGATTATATATGTAATCGTTGAACAGATAAATTAATATTATATATTGATTTCTTCGCCACCCATTTTTTCTAATTATTGAATGTTCCACTCATTTCCATCATGATTTTCAATAGTGTTTGAAAACCTTTTGTGAGATAAAATATGAGATATGGAGTTTGATGTTATGAGGAAGAGAAGAAAGTTGATTTTTTCTGAAAAAATAATTTCTACATAATTTTTTTTAATCTTATTATTTTACATATTAAAAATGAAATATAATATTTTTATGTTTTTTTCATTTCAAAGTATCCCTTATACTGTTTTTTTTTGTATAATTACATATTAAATTTTATAACTTCAATTTTTATTATGTAAAAGTACTTATATTTTTTCTATAGTTTCAAAATAAATTCCATAGGAAATAATTTTATATACAATTAATATTTTTTTAAAATCCATTTAATTTAGTAATATTATTTCTGAATTTAATTTTATAGATAAATGAATATATTTAAATTATATATTTTACCAAAACACTTTTCTATAATTAATTTTCATATCTACAATGAGTGTTAGGGTTATAATTTAAAACCCTGATTTAAAATGAATTTTATTATTTATATCATTATCCTATTATGTGTTATTTATATAAAAAATAATGATAAAAGTTACCATTTTATGTCTGACTTTTTTTAATAATTTATGTATATTTCATTTGTATATAACTGTGGCCAAAGTCTATATCATTTATTGCCTAGAAATATATGAAAATTGAAAAAAAATTGATATAAGTTTATCTGAAAATGTATTCAATACATTGTTGAATTATGAATGAATTTAAATGAATATGGTTAAAATATAATTTCTAATGTGTTTTATGAAATATTTTTAATGAATTTTATATTAATAATGTATTTATCCAAACACTTATGATATTAATTTAAAATTGGATTTTATAGAATAATAATTATTATTTTATTTCAAAATAATTCATGTTTTTTAAAGGGGGTTTTAATTGGTTTTGAATGACATAGAATAATATTTAGTTAATAATGATTTCTTGATATTAAATTTGGGGATTTCATATTATACTATAATATGAAAAATCATAATGAATCCATGATATAACATGACGATGGCATAATAGAGATACTACTATGTGGCCACATCAATTTTATAATATATTCTATGAATAATTTTAAAATAGAAAATTTTATTATTTCGAACATATTTTCATGGAGATATCAAAATGTTTTTCATTTATTATTTTTTAAAACTAATTTCAAAAAAGACATGTATTTTTAAAAGTAATTGAAAATACTATTATATATAATTGATATATTCATTAGGTTTAATTTTATTAATGTTATTTTAAATAAATATGTATTATATTATTTTTCAGGTGTTTTAAAACTCTTTACATATAACATTTATGCTCATCCTATTGTGTTAAAATATTTCCAATAATATATCTAATGATCAAATAATGGATGGATTCATATGAGGACTAAAAGAATATAAATTTTTTTAAATAATTGTATAAATATGATACAACTATGATTAATTGAATGTTTTATACTAGTTCGAAAAAACCTTAACTGAAAAAAGGACCTTGATTAGGTAAATGACTATATTTTTTAGTAATTGTTCATATAAAAATGCATACCATGTTTTCTTGTTGAATATTTAAGGGGGGGGGGGTTAGGATGTTACTTTTTGTATCAAAGGGTTGTTATATAGAACTATGGTGCTAAGGAATTTTCATTGAAAAACCAAAAAAGATGATTTTTGAAAAAATCATAAATAATTATCATTCTTTAGAAGTTCTAATTTTCCATAATTCATAATATTATAATTATTAATTTTTATAGGTCCAACGAATGAATTGAGTTTTGACAATAAACTTAAGGGGGGATAATGTAACATCCAAAAAAGTTTATAATAATAAAAAATATTTATTAAAATTATTTTTTTGTTGTTTAAATAAAATTATTTTAGAAATATAATAAAATAATACTAAGTGATTTTATGAGATAAAAATAAAATTTGATTATAATATTTTTTGGAATATTTTAATTTTTATTTATTTTTATTATCATAATACCTTTATTATTAAATATGAAATAACAATTTTTTATTCAATTATGCCTTTATAAAAAATTAATTTTTCATATATTATATAATAAATGTTCTAAATAAAATATATTTTTTAACAAATAAGAATTTATTTTAAAATAATATATAAACTTTTAAACAAATAATACATATATAAATATTTTCATTTTATTTTTTAGAAAAATATGTTAATATAAATATATTTTATTTATTATTTTTCAAAAAAAATATGGATTTGAAGACCAAAATTTATTTATATCAAATATTTATTTTAAAATTATAATAATTGCACATATAAAAAGAATATACATATATATATAATAAAATGTATATAAAATATGTAATCATATATTTATTTATAATATATTTACTATAATACAATTTAAATAACAAAATTAAATATGGAAAGTAATGTATTTTATATTCTATAAAAGTTATCATGTTTTATGAATATATAAGGTAGACATAAATATATTATTATTATTATTATGAAAATATTTATAAATTATGATTATATGTAAATAATTACAATTAAAAAAACCTTAAAACATAATTATAATTTATTTCAAAAAATAATAAAAGAATAATTGAAGAATGAAAATTGAAAAATGGATCATTGGGACTATATAAAAATGCGATCAAGATGATTTTGGAAGAAAGAAAAATCGAGGGCTTGATTATTTTGGGAGAATAAGAACCGATGGGAAAAGAAGAGCATATATAGGGTTAATCTCAAATGGAGGTCTCATTTACTGATGAGAGATCATGTGAAGTTGGGTTCATCCCCAAGTACGAGATTCATAGGGAAAAAAGATCTAGGATGAGTGTTCGATCCAACACGAAGCATATAGGCTATTGAAGAGGTGTTCATGTGATGTTCTTCTTAATAGAGGTCTGACCATGAAGTGGTTTCAAATTAGGAAATAGTGTGAGTTTTTCTTCATATTTTTTTTGTAACCCTTTTATAGATCAATGATGTTGGTTTGTTTATTTATTGATATTGAATATTATTATTTACGAAGATTCCATCTCTCAAATTATTTTGGATATATTAAATTCCTAGTTTATTATTATTCACATTTTTCTTTCATCATCCTATGTCTATAGTCTCCATCGGTTAGTATCGTGTATTTTTTTCATGTCAGTGACATTTTTTTTCATAATAAAGAATTCATTTCTTTTTTTATAATTGTTTTTTATTTGAAACAATTATTTTATAATTCATATAGAAGATTTATTTATTTATCTGAATTTTAACATCGAATGTAATCAATGACCAATAATTTGCTTTTATATTTGAATATTGTTGAATTCAAACTAACAACTTTTTATTTTTTTAGTTTTTGTTATGATTTCTCAAAAATGTTTTTATCTGATCCTAAAATTTTATGAAATTGAGATTACACTTGATTCCCCTCTTCATATTTTGTGTATATATATATATATATATTTGTTAAATAGAAGAATTGTTATTTTAAATGGAGTGATTATCCACCATATTATTTTTATTATGGACTGTTTCACAAATTTTGTGCATAACATTCTTGATTACTACATATATAGTAGGATAAATAAATAAGATAGAAGGGCGTCAAAAAATAGGAGTAGGAGATGAAAATGATTATATTTCTAAAAAACCAAATTCATAAGGTATTTTAATGATTTTTTTTATAAAAATCATGTATTTTATAGATTGAAAATGAAAAATAATATTTTAATGTGTTATATAAAATTTCAATGAAACAATCGAAATGGAATTATTTTGATATAATTTTGTATTAAATTGTAAATCATTAAAATTTATTTAATTTAAAATATTTATTCCCATCAATGATATTAAATTTTTTACCTTATGTTGTCATTTTATATAAAATTATTATTATGTTAAAATGATATTAATAATTTATTGTACTTTAAATATTATTTTTATGAATAATTTATTATTAACAAAAACCCTATTTTACCAAAACACATTCAAAGGATAAATATTAAAAACATTTACCATTTTTAGGTTTTATTATAACCCCAACTTTTAATTTGAATTAAATTTAATCAATCTTATATCATTTTATTTTATATTTCTTAAAATATTTTAATGATAATTTTTATCATTTTATGTACGAATATATTAAGAAAATAATTAAAATAATACATATGTATATGTGTGGCCATGATCTATAAAATTCCACACATAATATTCCATTTAAATTGATAAACACCTTTTTATTATTATTTATCAATGTATTTAATTTAATTAATTTATATAACATTATTTAAATAATTTAGTTTAAAATGTAATTTCCAATGATTTTAATTACTTTTATGAAGTTAATCTATATAATTCATATCTCTAAAATATTTTTATTGTTTTTGAAATAAGATATTTTTTAAAAGAATGATTATATTCTTTTAAAAAATTAATTCTGGTAGTTATGAAATGGGATTAAAAGGGTTTTGAATTAGAAATACACCTCTTTAGTAAAGAAGTTATCTGAAATTTAAATTTATATCATCATATGAAAATATATAAATAGAAATGAAGAGTGAAACCATTACCTCCATATGACTTTATCCCATTGATTCTTCTATTAATCATGCAAAAGTCATTTTTAAGATATTTTATGTATCATTTCAATCCCTAAATTACAATTTTTTTAAATTATTTTCAAGGAGGAATCATATTTTTTTCAAAAAAAATTCTAAAATCAACATTCAAAAATATAATTTTTTTTCAATGTCTTGATAAATATTTTATATATCATATATATATTATACAAAAAGTTTATTAAAATATATTTTGTAATAGAATGTATGAAAAAAATGTTGGCTTAAAACGCAAATTCTTGGAAAAAAATTTCTTGTTGAATGTTTTTAATATGTTTTCATTGGTATCTTATAAGATCTAAAATTTATGAATTCATTCATAGAGTTTGAACAAACAAATTAAATAACATAATTCTATAAATATTGTAAAAAACTGAAAAAATTGTTTTTTATAATTATCCAAGTCCACGAAAAGTCATGGTCCTCAATTGTATAAATCACTCTGTATTTTTTGTTCATAGATTGTAAAAATTTATGCAACATGTTATAGTGATAAATAGAAAAGAAAATGTTTGGTACATTACATCTATTGAAGTGGAAACTATATTGCGGTGTTTTATATTAATTTTTCATATAAGTTAACATACTATAATAAAAATTGATTAATTTCTTATCATTTTAGAAAATTAAACCATTATGTAGTCTGAGTTTGAGGAATGAATCCTAAAAGAGTATATAAATCCCTCTATCCATTATTTATACCATAAGAGTTGAAACATCTCCCCATGGGAATAAACAAACTACCTCACAAATGATTCTGAAAAAGTTCCAACTTTTCTTTTGATTCCTTATTAACCATCACCCTTTAATCTAAAATAATTACAACATCTATCTTAGTTTGATTTTTTGGTTGAAATGAAAAATAAATGATTCATGCATTCAAGGATGAGCTGGAGTATACTAATATGGTGAAATGAAATAATTATATATACGTAGTTTCATAATATTTCATAGAAATTTTTCTTTCTTAATGTGATTGAATTTTTTTCATTATATTTTTAATGTGTGGGTACATAATAATTTGTTTAAAAGATCCGCAAAATCCTCCAATATATGTTCTCTATGGATTGAACATGGAAATATAAATCTAATTATTCAAATTCAAAACCTTCAAACATATATGATTTTAGCTTCATATTCACCACTATTATGTACCAAAAAAATAATTGATTATATTCATTTTGGTTATCCAGAATTATACATTCTCAGGTTATGAATCTCCTTGAAAAGGGGATGGATAATAATTATAAAACATTATTTAATGAACTACTTGTTTCAGTTCATCATTTTGATTTCCTCTTCAATTATCTTGATAAACCTACAAAAAAACATTATATGTTATTTGTTAACTAGTGTATAAGGAGAAATCACATTTTTAGAAACTGCATTCTACTAGTATCTATAGAGTCATCATAGTTCAATTTTCTATAAGAGGAATAATATATTATTTATTTAATTTCTCTCTAACAACTAAAGGATTAGAAGAATTCCAAAAAATTATAAAAAAACATTATCACCACAATAAAATACATGTGAAAAACATATTTCTAGAATAACTATTTTTAGCATTTTAGTTTCATTTCCATAATTACAATCCTTAAATAAAAAATGGAGTCATAATGGGAATCATTTTAAATAATTTCTAATAAAAAATACTATTTGAAGAAACCAATGATGATGATATAACATCACCTCTATTCATTTCTTCAAATTATTTATACCAAGATACCCTATTATATTTCTATTTAAGAAAATGGGTATTTATGTCTTTCCTAGATAATAATTTCTATTTTTAATAGTCCTATCTCTTTTCTATTTACCCATCTCATAGTCATACCAAAAATAGAACCATTAGTAACATCTTATTCGCCACAAATTTGATCCTAAATTTGTGGAAGTGTTATAGACATTAGGTTACATGCCCCTAACACAAAAAGAAAAAATTAAATTCCAAGGTCATAAGATGACATTTTGTGATGATTATTTCATAATAAACCATAACTGCTATTAATAAATTTATAAAAACCAAGAAAAACTAAATTATTTATTATATTATGATACATAAATACATGAAATAAAAATACAAGTACAATATCAGATTAAATTGGAAAATATATAAGTGGGAAATTGTCATACTCTTAATAGATTTGCATTGAATCAAATGTGGCACAAACCAGATCATTATTTAGTAACCCCCCTTATCTAGCTTAAGAAACCATAAAATGGTATCAACAATCACCACTAGAAAATTTCATAACAATAACATTCATTTTATATCAATGTAGTACATAATATAACACAATAATGTGTCCTTGTAGTGGGTGATTATGTCAATTAGTACTATTTAAAATAAAATATATGTGTATGCCACTATCACTTATTATATAAAGCCTACGGAGAAAACTTAAAAACCCTTTATCAATTTAAAATAGTTAAATACATAAATTTAATGAAACAAATGCATCAATATTTTCTTATACATTTCACTTCAAATTCCCATAACTTTTACCATACTCACATACACATGAATGTCGAATAATAATCCCAACACTTGTGAGTGTATATCTATCATTCAGTAAATCCTCACTAGGTGATCAGCCGTCATTAATTTCTAGTCAACACAAAGTACCAAACTAGTTTCATCATGTATCTATAAAATTAAATATAAACGAATTCCACTATGTAGTATGGGACCATCACAAATCTCAAATATATTTCCCAAAAAAAACATTAGAAATCCAATTTCATTAAAAACATTTAATAAAAATATCTCGTGATGATCATTCAAATATACTATTTATAAATCAAATTATGCCATTTTAACATATAATATACTAAATATATTTCCAAAAAATATGAAAAATTTAACGAGATTGAATCCATGACTTTCATGAATAGTGAGTGTGGCCACATACCTCAATTAAATTTTAACAAAGGATACCAAACTATTCTGTGGATTAACCTATTGAATAAGTTATTATATAAAAATCCAAGAATAAATCATAACCAAAATCCAAACACACCATTCTGGTATCACAAAATGATATATTATTCTAATTAAGAAACACAATGATATCAAAAATTAGAAGGAATAATAGAACTATAACATTTAAATTCCATACATTAAAACCTAATCAAACATTGGAATAAAAAACTATATTTTAATGACCAAGTGATATCACCTATGGATACCCACGAAATCATGAGGCGGAGAAGGACACCATACAATCAAAATCAATCAATGGATAGAGCAAAACTATCTTAGACTGAGATATTCATTTTGTGAATTATGAATTGCCTTTGTAAATTATTATAGAGGACACATAAAATGATATTAATGTCACCTAGAATTATTATCCATGATATAAATATTTAGTATGTGAAAATATTTCACACTATGAATGATCCTATCGAAACTATTCATGACTTGATATAAACTCATAACACATGCCCCAAAAAAATCATGACATAAAACCAGATATTCACAATGTGGATGTGTGCTGCATAATGTCATGTATCCAGAATTTAGATTTCATTCCTTATAATCTTTTGGATTATTCTTTTTAAAATATTTTGTTGACTCTAAAAATAAATAATATTGAATAAAATGATGACATACATCAAACTAAAGGAGAAATAATTATTTAATTGTAAAAAACATCAAAATTTTTAATAGCTCTAAATAAATATTTTTCATCCATTTAGGGAGAAATTATTTTAAAAAAGTTCATTTGAAATATAATAATACATAATTTTAAGAAAACATTAAAATGTAGAAAATATATGATTTAAATGACTCTGAATTTCATAACTATAGAATGTATATCATCAAAACATTCAATGTTATATGAGTTAAAAATAAAATGTTTAAATTCTCAATAATCCCTTATATATGAGATTTTCTAATGTAAATTATTATAAAATAATAAAATAAAAAATACATAACAAAATAATCATGTCTTGAATAAAAAATAAAACAATTAGGTAGAGAAAATAAATGAATACTAAAAGAATAAATTATTTGAATAATATTTGAAAATGAAGTTATAAATTCATTTGATTGGGAAATAATTGATGGTGTAAAAGGATATTAATGTTAATGAATCATTTTTTATAATCTATTTTGGATAATATATAAATTTGAAATCCCATAAAACAAAAACATAATATCAGTTTTTCAAAATTTTATACAGATATTATTGGAGTATTATGATGAATTATTAATAGTTAAGGTTCACTTGTGAGCCATCATATTACATAAGAATATATGTTATCTTTTATATAGAATAAAACTATCATATCATGCCACCCCATAGGGAAAAAGAGATTAAATTTCTAATAAAATAATTTCTGAAAATGAATTTTTTTAATTATTTCATACTAGATACACTTTTATAGTGAAAGAGAGATTGTGATTAGGGAATATGATAAAGAGATCCTCTCATATCACAGTAATTGAGATTAGGGATTCGTACATCTAGGGTTTATACTACAAGGAGTGTGTCTCTTAGAGGTGTGGATTGTTCCATATCCTTTTTCCCTCAAAAGAACTTAATATGTGGGCCTAGGCTTCTAGATTGGTCTCTTTCAAACCTAGTTTGATGCAAGTTTGAGAATGGTACCAATATTTTATGACACCACGTTGCCTATAAGGGATAAAATTACAATATATAAGGAAACTAATGTCTCTAGATAAGGGCACTATGAACTATTCTTAGTGTTTGTTGATCTATTTTACACATTAATATGAAAGGATTACCATTCTACTTTTGAAAAAGTACATGAATGGAAATTTGAATTTGAAAACCTCCCCTCGATTCTATCTAGATTGTAATGTTATAGGTGGTGACTCATAAAACTATAATAGATCTAATATCTATGATTTCTTCTATTTATGTGGGAATAGAAATAAATATTTCCTTAAAAAGAACCACACTCTGGATGTCTGATCCTTGGATATTATTTCCCAGACTAAAGATAATTCTGATTGTTGTACTGGAGATCTTATGGTGTTACCCTTTGAACCTGATTTGCCAGATAAGATCCATAATGGGCAAGAAAAGAGTCATTTTTGGGATAAAATTTTTGAGTGGGGACCTAAATATCCCCATCATTTTCACGACTCTCTTCATCATATGGATGTATTGGTGGGCTCTAATACCCCATGGGAAGTAGAAGGTATCTCGTTTTAGGTGATCTCTGAAGGCCCCTATTCTAAATATTTCACTATTTTTATAGATGTCTTGCAGACCGTTAATGTTTCTATTTCCTCAACCACTAATATTAAGAATGATTATTAATGTCATACTGGTAAGACATATATACCTATAAAATATGATATTCAAACCTCTAAACCATCTATAGTGGTGAACATTCTAATTCCTATACACACTTAGGCTCTGATTATCTCTATGATTTATCAATCAACTACAATTGAAGGGTGTGACCTTCCAAACAAGGTTAATTTGGTTCCTGTTAACTGTGGTACTCATATTAGACATGTAGTGAAACCTAGTCATGACACGGTGGTGTCTAAGGGGGAGAATACCACCTTGGTCTCTTCACCAACGATGATGACCTGCCCAATGAAAAAGACATAAGAAGTGACCCCAATTGTAAAAATGCATCTTCATGCAACGAATGAGGATCATATGGATTTATATTAGTAGAAATATAAATCATCGTAGTGTGGAAGTCATTATATAAATAATTGGCATGTATGTGGAAAGGCTGATTTGAGGGAAAGGATGTTTGAGTCTTCATCTGCGAATGTGGACTCAGATGATACATACATTGAAACTCTTCTTCAAAAATCAATGAAATTGGATGCTATGCACTCCATGGGCCTAAGATGAGGGAACAAATCTGGAATGTATTGATTATTTTTTTGAGATAATTAATGATGGATCTATATGATGTTAGAGAAAAACATTGGTCTATTTGATGAGGTATTTGATTAGCAGTTAAAACAATCTACATTCATTATCTCCTTTTGTTTCTGATTCCATACAAATTCATCAACAATTCCTTTTTAATAATACTTTTTTAGTGATACTAGATCGATGGGATGTTGAATAATATAAACTACCATATATATTACAATGAAAGTAACAATAATATTACAAATAATAACTTGCATATTCATAATCGAGATTTCATTGATGATGATTTAAATCGTTCCAATATTTCAATTTTAATTTATAAAAGTTGTGAATATATCAAATAAAATGGATAAACAATTAATATATATAGATAGTTGATTATAATGAAAAACAATGCCTTTATGAACTGATATTAATTTATTATTGTCTCACCATTTCATAAACTCAACTATAATTTTATATACATATCGAAGAAAGAATAATGGAATAAAATAATAGGTAACAATATAACAATAGATTTTCAAAGATAATTTAAAATATAAAATAAAATAATTATCACCATAAAACAAGTTAATAATTTCTTATATTATTTATTATTGTTAATGTATTTTTCAAATAAATAATCAAATTTTTATGGCCTATGTAAGTATCTATGAAAAATGAAATAGAGAAGTTTTATCTTAGTATGATATATAATACTCAATTTCCAAAAACATCTTCCATATTATAGGATGTTATGAATATTTATAGATATATCCAATTTATATTTTAAATATTAAAAGGTCATGTATTATGACCCACTGTTCAAAAAAATTTATAAATTTTTCCCTTGGACTCTCTAGTGGGATGAATTTTTATATAAGAAGTTATAAAATTTTGAATGTCGTTACATAACCTATTAAGAATATTATTAACTAAAAAATTATATATGAATACCTTATAAATAAATACTCATCATGAGGTGTCAAAAATATAAAAAATATAATCAAAAAATACAAGTTTAATATTTTATAGCCATGTGTAGAATATTTGATATAAATATTTGTAATATCATATATTATATGTATGTAACACCATAAAATATTCCAATATCACTCTTAATCATTAACACAACTTTCCTATATCACTCTATGAAATCTATTTATATAATATGTTTCAGTTTTATGTCACATAAAGTAATTTATTACATCATAAACTTTGATACATATATTAGTGAAAAATATATATTATTGTCAGCCTTTATTCTAAATCATCTGAAAAATTAGTTAAATTTCACTCAATGACATATCATGTGTCCTAAAAATAAATAAAATACAACAAATGTTTTTATATATTTACTAAATAAAAATATGAATATGATATAAATTAATCACATTTTTAGTGAACATATTAAATTAGAAAATACCCATTCACACAACCATTTTTATTAAAACGTCAGCCTTTAATAAATTTATAATGTTTTTGAATTCATTATTTAAATCCACATTAAATGAGTTAACCCAAAAAATATTTTGTATGACTTAAAAAATAATGTAATCTACTGTTATCTCAATCAATAATATATATTTCAATAAAAGTATCAACTTTTTATATTTATCATAACATGTAAATGTTTATAATCACTTTTATAAGATATCAAATGTAGAACATTTTTTTAGGATTATTATCCCTAATAAATAATTTTTTATTCAACAAAGAACGCACTCCCCATCGAAGAACACTCATGCCGATGAATAACGTCTTCAACGACAACAAACTGACAATCGAGGAAATGTCATCGTCACTGATGTCCGTCTATCCACAACAACTTCGTCTCTTTTGTTGCGACCTCCAATGACAAATCTCTGAAGTAGGGGTTTAGTTTTATATGATTATATATTCCCATGTTATTATTGTCACATATATAACTTATTATAAATTTATTTTTAATTTATTTTCTATTCAGGATTTGTTTTGGTGGTTTCCCAAGAATTTATGGAGAAATGGGTGAGTTTTCATGAATTGGGCCAAACTGTGAGTCCAATTCATGTTTAAAAATATATTTTGTTTTTTATATAAATCATTCACTTTTAAATTTTTTTTATTCCATTAAAATTCCTACTTGTCTTCCCCGGACCTATTAAAACACAAAATTAAATTTGGAGCCATTATAAATCCATAATCATGGGGGATTTGGGTTTTTATTTAAGAATTGGGCCTACCCGAAAGCCCATTCTCAAGTTTTAAATTGTTTTTTTAGTTTTTAATATATTATTTGTTATAATGAATGTTTTGGTGATTCCACCTCCCTCTCGACCCTATGAATCCCAGGGGTGCTCCAACTACCTTTCCCCCCTCCTTGGAGCTCTTTGAAATCGAGACATAGGTCATAACATCATAGGGTGTCTCAAATCGGCCAGAATTGTAGAGGTAACTTCATACCTTTTTTACTCACTCAATTTTTACTATTTTACCTCCATTCCAATTCCTAACTGACCTCCTAAATCATATTTGAACAACAAATGAATTATTTCTGTTTTCAATTTCAGATACTATTGTTTTTGGAGTGATTAATTCAGGATACTTCAAGTGAGTCCATTTCTTTTCTCTTTTAAATTTCTTAGGTATTCATTTGTTTTTATTAAGGTTTATTCTCTCTAATGTGAATTCCTAAATGACCAAGTGGTAAGGTTTTGAACCAAAGATTTAACCTTGGATTTTCTTTTCCAATACTTGTGGTTTTAGGTTCGATCTAGGTCCCTCTTGGTGCGGCGGTGGTGCGATTTTATTTTTGAACAAAGGATTCAAGGTTTTAACTAATTTGGTAGGTGATTACATATGTATGCAAATCTATGAGAATT
Organism: Viscum album; assembly: GCA_963277665.1. NCBI lineage: Eukaryota > Viridiplantae > Streptophyta > Magnoliopsida > Santalales > Viscaceae > Viscum > Viscum album. The sequence goes on along the minus strand of OY728133.1, from coordinate 140,450,740 downwards.
GAATTTATTTTTTTACGAAATTTTCATGTTAATGTAATTTTATGGTTGCTGCAGAAAATAGTTTTTGTGGTTTTTGTAATGAAAATAAATTTTTAATGAAAATTTTATGTGAAATTGGGGGGTTTTCATGAATGTCTCTTGTTGGTTTTTTTGGGGCTGCCCTATCACTAAATATATTATTTTATTGGGATGTAATAGGGCTGAAAATATTGTTTTGAATGTTTATATCTTGTATTTGTTGCTGAGAAATTTGGTTTTAATGGTGTTGTGGAACTTGTGAACTTTATGTGTCATGTTTGATTAAAATGGAAGTTTTACAAAAATTACATTTCTTGGTTCACATGGGGCTACCATAAAAATTGATTTGTTTGATTAATTGAATTTTATAAGTTTGAAATTCATATTTTGATAACTTATAGCTGTGTATATAGTGTGAAATGTGGGGTTTTCAAGGAGTGTTGGGTGAAAAACAATGCGGTTTTTTTTTGAGAAATTGCTTTATGGAAAATCAAAGTGTTTTGTTGTATGTTTTAAATGGAATAATGTGTGTATAGTTACTGTATTTTTATAAGTTATAAGAATTTGTATTTTTATATGAAAATGTCTGCATATGGCCTGTAGAATTTGTTTGAGCACAAAGTGGGAGCTCGGGTACCTAGATGGGGCGGATGTGTACTAGTACGGCTAGGGGACCAGATGAGTATTTTAATTATTTCACCAAGAATTTTGATAAAAAAAACTCTCACTAAACTATGTGGATTATGATTGCGGACCCCTAGGCTATGTTTATTTTCCCTACTAGTTGCTCGTGCACAAGAAATTTTTTTTACTATGGTTACATTACACCGAGGTATGAGGTACATGGTGCCCAGGAATATCATGTGCCTCGGGGTGTTCCCAATTTTGTTTCTCATTGTGTTTTTGTTAAATTCCATTTTATTTTAGTGTTTTTGGAATAAATTTTCAGTATATAGCATCTATATTTAAATGATTTATCATTCTGAAAATTTTAGCTTGAAAACTGTTTTCAATTGAAAGCTGTATTTATGGGATTTTATCACTGTCATTCTTTGCGTACCAAAAGTGCTTGATTTTTCACATTTTATTGCATCCTCATTGGAATAATTGGTTGGTATACTATTTGGTTTAGGCTCACACCCTAATTAAACCCCTTTGGTGAAAGTATTCATGGTTATGTATGAATTACGTAAATGAAAGGCCAAGGGTGATGGCAGTTCAGGGTGTTATTCCCCATCGCTGGGGCGGAGTTGTGGAGACGACTTGTGGGTGATGATCCCCTTGTCGTGTGGAGTCTTTGGGGATTTATTTATATTTTCATTATTTGTATTCGGACGTCTTTTATTGCATTTAATCTCATGTATTCAGTTATGTTTTTTGGTTAAGACTTGTTTCGCTTGAAAATTTCAGATTTATATTATGGTTTATTTTAATGTGTTATGCTTTCATATTCGGGTAAATCATTCCAATAAAAAAATTATTGATACTAGGGAACATGTTCTAGTCCTTGGAGATAGGGAATGCCCTTCAGGCCTTGGCACGGGCCAGGTTTGGTGCCAGTTTGATGGTGACCAGATCCGTTTCGTGACAAAATGCAACCAGAGGAGGTTCTAGTTTACTCTTTGGGTCACGTTATTTAGGGAACAATATTGATAGTCTAGTGATAATATTTTTTGGAATTGGTAGTTTTGTTATGGGTAGTGTTCCTGATCACCAAACCTCATGATAGGATTCGAGTTGCTAGGGGAATTCATTATTTATCTAAGTTCATTGGGTTTCTTGGTTTGATGATTATTAAGGGAAATGAAAGGAGAGTTGGGTTAATGGTCTCAGTGAGCTCGTTGGGCCTGGCAAGCCATATAGAGCTCAGGATATTCCCTATAAAAATCTTTGTGATGGTGATGTGATTGGAATATGGCTACCAAACAAATATCCATGTAACCAACTGAAACTATTTTCCTCTCGCATTGTTTTGCACTTTAGTTTTGAAATATTGAAACTTTGGTTTTAATGATATATGGGTTTAAGTAGCGTAATGTTTTTGTGAAATGATTTTCAAATATAGAGGTAATGGTTTGGTTTATGAAATGGCGGAACTGAATTTTCAAAATTGTTTTGAAATGGAAAATGGTGTGCTTACACCTCTTTTTAAAGCAGAAATATTGAAGTTGATTTTGAAAAGTGTTTCTAGTAGTGTTTTCTCAACAATCAAATAGTGTTTTAATGGGATGAGATGTTTTGAAATTTATGTATATATATTTAATGTGAGTTATTTTATAAATGGTTTTGTTCTTCTAAATTATTTTATAAGATGTCAGATGGTATTTTGATATCGTGGTTAGAGGTTTTGAGAAAAGGGATGTGTTGGTTGACCATTTTGGTTTTGAAAAGTGGAAATAATTTTTGTTTTAACCATTGGTATTTTCATGAGAAACCATGTGCATGTGGTTATAAGGGATGATGGAAGGTTGATGACATGACTGGATGAGTGTCGGAATGGATATGAGGAGGGTGCCTAGTGTGGCACATTAACATGCATGTGTTAGGCCCATGGGGTACCATTAGTGGATGCACTAACCACCGAACCATTTTTTTCCAACGAAATGTTTTGAAATAAAAACATGATGTATTGATGAATTTTTTTGGATGGTTTATATTATTTGTCTTTGGAAAATGTTGATGTTTTGTGGTGTTTTGAGTCCAATAAACCCTCATGATCGAACCGTGTTTTGGGTTTGTATTTGGTCATTAAGCTGGGTAGAAGGACATGTTTGTAGTCTCCTATGATATATGTTTTGGGAAACATATATGGTGGATCTCTTCATGTGTTTGGATCTAGTTTGTGGCACTTTTTGACCAATGTAACATCTTTCTAGGGTCTTTAGGTTTTTTTTTGGATAAGGTATGCCCCCATTAAGGGTTAATGCATAACTAAATTGCAACAAAATTATTTCTCCATTGGAAAATACTCTAGAAGATCAATATATGGAATATTATTTTTCTCGAGATCTGTATATTGAGACTACACCCATTTTATTCTTTGAATTTTTTGATTCTCTTGTAACTGGAGAGTTCACCTGGAAGGTTGAAAGAGACCTTAGTCTCTTATGTTTATTGATTCATCGAAGGTGGATGTGGTCTAGGGTTTTTAGTGTGGATGAGTTTCTCGATAGTGTCTAAGAGGGCCTTTGGGTTCTTTAAAGTTTCATTGAAGCATGAGTTCTTGTAAAACCACTTGTGGGGGAAATAATGTCATGATAGTATATTTTGGCCACTTTATTGAATTGTGTGTTGTTTGGGGATATTGTATATGGTCCCTCTCAATGCATTGTTTATATCAGTCTCAATATTCATGTTCGATGATGCCTTATGATGTCATGTGGTCGATTGACCATATAGGTGAATGTTGGGAAATCCTATGAGAGTCCATGTTATGTTGGACGAATATCTCCCTTACGTGAAGAAACAATGTGTGATGTGTATTCCTCTTATTATTCGTTGTTTCAGTGAAATATTTGGATAGGGTAACGTGAGTTAGGAATGTGTTATGTCTATAAAACTTATAATGGATTGCGGTGTAGTTGTTGGTGGAAGCAAAAAAAGACTTATCATTCAGTGGGTTTCCAATGACTAACTGTGTGGCCGAAGATGCTTCAATCATTTGAGCTCCAGTCATATGTCTCAGAGAGAAGCTAGCTCGTAGTCAGGGGAAATCGCAGGGTAATTTAAACCCATGTACACTGTTCGATACTAAATATGGAAGATAAGAAGAGTTTTAACCTCTGGTATCATCATATTTATTCTTTTGTTCATGTTTGGTGGAAATAGGTGGAGGGCCTTGTACGCATGTCATCGCCCAATGTCATCCCTCCCCCCTTTCGTTTCCATTGAGTATATGGAGAATGGATGGAAATTTGTCTAGATAGGCTGATCACATGGTTTGTGAATGATTTAGAGTGACTCTGTTCCTATAAGCCATGCAGAAAGATTGATCAGCATAGTTAGTTCAAGGCTTCACAAACTGTGTAGACTAACTATGCAACCTGCCCAAATCTGGAAATTTTTTGGTTTTTCTATGATGACCCATGCTGGTCAGTTGAGATGGTTGGTTCTTATGGTGGGGATAACCACTATGATTCTCATGTATGATCCTTCATAAATTTTGAATGTAATTCTACCCTATGTACCAGGGAGTCCGTTCCGGCCTCCCCCTATTAGTGACCTGATTTTGTCTCAGGAAAAAAATAATCGGTTGTATTTTATAATGGGGAGCATATTTTTGTCCACTGGTACCAGTAACATAGAGATACATATTGTCTTGGAATGGTGTATATAGTCTCTTTCAGAGATATCTAGCTACCAAAATATCTCTTTAGTATATGTTGGGACTAGAGAGCTCCCAATGGTTTAGTTAAAGTAATGTAAGTGTAACCTTGTTTAAAGTTGTTGTTTGTTTGGGTGAATTGATTGAGTCTTGTTCAGATAGTGTTTTAGGAGTTTTATTTTTGGAAAAAGTATGAATGTGGTTGATCATTTCAGGAATGTGGTGTATGTTTTGGTTGTGAGAGTAATCCTTCCTTAATTAAACACTGGATGTGTTTTGGACATTGGGGGAAAAACCTGGCAAGTGAGTACCTATTGGTTTCTAAGTTGGGTTTTGTTGTTTCTTTGACCTTGATGTGACTTTCCAGGGCGTAATGTTTTCAAGGTGAGAATAATTTACACATAAATAACTTATTCTAATGTTATTTTTAATTTATTTTCCATTCATGCTTTCATTTTGGGGTTTCACAATCTTTTATAGAGGAATGGGTGAGTTTTCATGAATTGGGCCAAACGTTGAGCCGAAATCCAGATTTAAAATAATTTTTTTTCTTTTATAACTAATTCAATTTTCAACATTTTTTTCCATTCAAATTCCTACATGGCCTCCCTTTACCTATTAACATCAAAATTTAAATTTAGAGCCTTTATAAATCAAAAAATCATGGAGGATTTGGGTTTTTATTTATGAATTGTGCCAACCCAAAAGCCCATTTTCCAATTTTAAAATGTTTCTTTAATTTTTTAATATCTTATACATTATAATGAATTTTTTATAGATTCCAAATCCCTATATACGCTATGATTCCTAGGCGCTCTCCCATTTCCTTTCCCCCCTATTTGGAGCTCATTGAAATCACAACTTAGGGAAGAACTTCATAGGGTGTCTCAAATTGTCCAGAATTGAAGAGGTAACTTCATCCCTTCTTAACTATCTCAATTATTACTCTGTTCCCTCCATTAAAATTCCTAAATTACCTAATAAATATTTTTTGAATAACCCCATAATTTTTGCTGTTTTCAATTTCATTTATTGTTGTTTTTGGAGTGATTAATTATGGATACTTCAAGTAAGTGAGTCCATTTCTTTCCTCTTTCAAATTTCTTAGGGTTTCATTTGTTTATATTGGTTTTTATTTCATCTTTCTTCAAGTCCCAAATGACAAGGGTGTAGGGTTTCGATCCTAAGGTTTAAACTTGGGTTTTCTCTTCCAATTCTTGTGGTTTTAGGTTTGATCTAAGTCCCTCTTGGTGCATCGGTTCTGCGATTTGATTTTCGCACAAAGGAATCAAGGTTTTAACTATTTTGGTACTTCATTCCATATGTATTCAATATATGTGAATTTTAATTATCCTTTTATGATATTTTCATGGTAATTTAATTTTATGGTTGTTGCATAAGATTGTTTTAGTGGTTTTTATATTGTAAATGAATTTTAATGCCAATTTTAGGTGAAATCGGAGATTTTTCATGGATGTCTCTTGTTGGTTCATTTGGGGATGCCCAATCACTAATTATTTTAATTTATGGGGATGTACTAGGGATAAAAATACTGTTTTTAATGTTTATCCCTTCTGTTTTGTTCTACGAATGTTGGTTTTAATGGTGTTGTGGAACTTGTGAACTTTAAGTGCCATGTTTGTTTAAAAATGGATGTTTTACAAAAATTAAATTTATTGGTTCACATGGGTATTCCATATAAATTGATTTGATGGTTTAATTGATAATTATAGGGCTGAATTTTATGTTATGATTACTTATAGGTGTGCATATAGTGTGAAATGTGGGGTTTTCAGGGAGTGTTGGGTGAAAAACAATGCACTTTTTTGAGAAATTGATTTATGGAAAATAAAAGTGTTTTGTTGTGTGTTTTAAATGGTATAAAGTGTGTATTGATACTATATTTTCTTAAGTGACCATTATTGGTGTATTTATTTTAAAATGGATGCTTAGTTAATGCTGAATTTTTTTGAGAACATAGGGGGAAGCTCAGGTACCTAGGGGGCAGATGTGTACTAGAATGGCTAGGGGACCAGATGGGTTTGGTCCCTTTTTCACCTATAATTTGGATAAATAAAACTCTAACTAAACTATGTGGATGATGATTTAGGACCACTAGGTTATGGTTATATTCCCTACTAGTGGATCGTGCATGAGAACTGATTATATTGTGGTTACTTTACACCGAGGTATGAGGTACATGGGGCCCAAGAATATCAAATGCCTAGGGGTGTTCCCGATTTTGTTTCTCATTATCTTTGTGATATTTTACATTGTATTAGATTGTTTTTTAAGTACTTCATTGTAGCTAAAATTTATATTTAAATTTTTGGACATTTTGATAATTTTATCTAGAAAAATGTTTTCAATTGAAAGTTTCATTTTTTGGATTTTATCACTATCTTTCTTTGCGTAATAAAACTGCTTGCTTTTTCACATTGTATTGCATCCTCTTTGGAATAATTGGGTGGTATCCTAATGGTATAAATCTCACACCCTACTTACACCCCTTGGGTGTAAGTAGACTTGGTTATGTTTGACTCAGGTTAAGGAAAGGCCAAGGCTGATGGCGGTTCAGGGTATTAGTCCCCATCGCTGGGGGGGAGTTGTTGAGAAGACTTGCGGGTGATGACCCCCTTGTCATGTGGAGTCATTGGGGATTTCTTGATGTTGTCATTATTTGTATTTGGACCTCTTTTATTTCCTTTTATTCCACTGTATTTAGTTCTGGTTTTTGGTTAAGTCTTGTTTGGGTTGAAAATTTCATATTTGTATTATGGATTTTTTTAGTGTGTTATGCTTTCATACTCGGGTAAATCATTCTCGTACCTAAATTAATGTTACTCGTGCACTTTTTCCCGCCCATGGGGATAGGGAACGCCCTTAGGGACTTGGAATGGGCCAGGTTTTGTGATGGTTTGATGGCAACAATATTCAGTTTGTGACACATACCTTATAAAACAATGAATTCAGATCAACCCTCTATCTAGTTGATCTACAGATGTTTTTCTTTTGCAACATTGGGAATACTCATTGCGAGAGTTTGTAGGGTTTAAAATTCTTCATTCAATATTTTGTTGAGAATCTTGCTACCACTCTAACACAGAGGGTGCACGCCAAATAAACATGTCCCGACCCATCCGACATTCTTCTTGAATGTTGTGTTCTCCAAAATGGAGGAGGAAAACAACCAACCTTGTTGGGGCATGAGAACGGAGGGCGACACCACTGTCGGCCATGATGAAGGAGATAGTGAAATAGTGGCCACCAACACCGCCAACATCCTGTGGGCTCGTACCACCTGTGGCCACCGCGGCCGCGCGGCCTCACGCCGCCCGTAGCCTCCACCGTCCTGCGGCCTGCACTGCCCCGCGGCCTCTGCTGCCCCGCGACCTCTGCTGCATCGCAGCCCTGCGCTGCCCGGGTCCTCTGTCGCCTGCGTCATCCACCGCCCGTGTCCTCCGCCTCCCGCATCCTATACCACCTGTGGCCTTAGCCACTCGTGAACTCCACCACCCACGGCCTCCATCGTCCTGTGACCACTGCGGCCCCATCGGGTCGTTCCAGGATGATCGAAACTGGGGTGACCCATGTTGGATATGTATGACCTGGTCTAAAAGGACCCGAGCCCACTTTGACCAATTTTCACTATAACGACCATAACATTAGCATAGAGAATTTTTATGATGAACCATCTATGGCACTAGTATCCTTTAAGCAATAAGGTCCATTTTCTATACCCCATATGAGATTTTGATAAAGACGGGATATAGTGGGGTTGGATCGACCATGAATCCAACCGTGGCCTCGTGACTAAAATGATAATAACTTAAGGACCAAGCATCTGATTGACCCACTATTTGTTTCATTGAGATCCCTAATATGTGTTGGTCCATTGGGTTACATCTTAGTGAAACTTCATGGAATTTGGTGTATCGAACAGTTTCTTGAGGTGTACACCCCTCGGGAGACGAGGAAGTTTAGTGCGGGAACCCAGTAGGTGGATGTGACATGAAGAATTAATAACGATCATGTGTGGGTCAACACCGAGAAATCCTATGTGGGTAGGAACCTAGAGATCATGTGTGGGTCAGTATCAATCGATCTTCTGTGGGTCTACACCTAGCGATCATGTGTTGGTCAGCTCTGAATGATCCTGTGTGGGTCATCACCAAGCAATACATTGTGGGTCAGCACCGAGCGATCATGTGTGGGTCAGCACCGAGAGATCAAATGTGGGTCTGACAATGTACTGATGAGGTACTAGGATCTTGTGTGGGTCTGACAATGTACTATGATCCTCTATGGGGCTAATGATGATTAGTGATCCTTCATGGGTATGCCTTTTAACAGAGTAAGATGATTCAGTAGTTACATCTAATCATCTCTACTAATGTACTTATGAAAAAACTGGTCTGAGGTGAGTTCATAACTATGTGGTACATCCCTTCATGGTAATGTCATTGTGGTATTATTCTGTGTGATGTACCTGTGCGGTACTCTCATTCATGGTATTTCTTCCATTGTGGAAGAGTTGTGCTTATACTTTTGGGTTAGACCCTGTGTTTCCTCATGATTGAGATGGGTAAACATATTAACATATTGATATGTATGGGCATATACCTACGTAGGGTTCTCTGTTTACTAATACTTTTTGTTGTATCCTTTGTGGATTTTTTGAGACCTTAAGGGTCCCAGTGTCCGTACTGAGTATCATTATAGTCACCAATGTAGGTGTTGTGCATGCACAGTGTTGTGTTTGATGCAGAAGACATCCAACTCTAATCAAGGCTGAGGGTACCAGGGAACAACGGGACCTAGAGGTAGACCATACGGCATGACGGTACACAGAGGGGACGAGCAGACATAGAGTGCTGAGGAGGCGATCTGTACCTATCATTCAGGTAGGATCCTTTAAGGACGACCTGGTACCTTATTTTCTTTTTCTTCAGTTGTATTTTATTTTAGTTTTACTAGTTCCATTACTATTGAGATTGTCTTCTGGAACCTTCATACTTTCAGCACACTTTTTATAATACAGATGTCTTGTGTTCATATGTTTTTGTCTGCTTGGTTGTGTGTGTTTTGAGGTTATAAAGGCAATGCCTTCCTGGTTTTAGGGAATACGCCTTTTAGTGATAGTCAGCAGCCCCTGGCCTATGGTAGGTGGGCCTAGGGTAGTCATGGTAGAGGCCCTGAAGGACGGGTCATGACATATTATATTTATTTTAATATATCTCATATTATTATTTTTGAATTTTCCATTAATTTAATAATTACATCATCATCATTGTTCAAAAAATAGAGTATTTATTTCATACATAAAAATTAAAAATAAATTCTCATGTATAATATAAATATATTATATTTTAAAATAATATTTATGATCGAATATACCTTATAGATGGAAACATATTAATAATATTTTTCTTATTTAAACTATTATACTGTTAAGTTTGATTTTTCTCAAATTAAATCTATATAATGAGGTTAATTTAATCAATGAGGCTTAAATATGTTAGACATTGGAAACTATGATGATTTTGGTATATTATTGCTCATAATTTTAAAATATGTAAGTTTGTTTTGGTAATTTTATAATACTTTTCATAACTTTTTTTACCCTTAATTACCTAATTCACCAATAAATATGGATATAAAAATTACTAAGTTTACTATTAATATTATATGAAAATTTAAAGGGGAAAATTTACAAAACCTTGAATATTTTATTAATAATATGGTATAAATATTTCCAAATTAAAAACAAATTCATGGATAAAATTATTTTTAAATTAATATACCAGACATTGTGATTAAATAGGTTTTTAAAGATACATTTTTCAAAGGAGTGAAATGCTTTTATATACATATTAAATATGAAAAATATTATAAAGAAAAAAAATTATATATAGTTTTAATTTTGATAAAATGTCATATTGAAACCAATTTTAAATATAATTCATCATTATAAATTATTTAGATTAAAATTTATATTTAATTTAAAAGGTATTATTTTTACTAATAATCTTAAAATGAAACATACCATGAAAAAATTAAATAATGTAAATTTTGATAATAATTTTTAAAAAATGTAGATTATTTTGACTATTAATTTTTAAAAATTTATAAAATATATTTTTCAATCATGTTCATCATAAAAAGGAAGCAAAACTACATTTAGAAAAATACATCTTTTTACACGTAAAATTTCAATTATTTATATAATGTTAGAAAACTATTATTATAGATGTAAAAAATTATATTTTATATTATATATATATATATTTAATTTTATATATATATATATATATTGTAAAATAATCTAAATAGAGTGGTTTTCTTTTTTTTTTATTAAACACATTTTTTCACATTTAAATAATTTTTGAGAAGAAATATTTCATTTTATTTTATAAATGGTTTTCTTTCCAATGAATTCATTATAAATATGCCATTAAACCATATTTTCATATTTTATCTCATGATATCCATACCCACAATTCCAATGGCTTGTATATAATGGTAATATGTAATTAATAGTTTTTATTTTTAAATTTAAGTTCGATGTGTCATATCTTGAATTATATCAAACATAATCATTAATATTAAAAACATAAGATGTTTTTGAAAATATATGTAAACATTAGTCTTCTAATAAATTCAATATATATCCTCTCCCAATTTATAAAACAACGACACCTCTCATCTTCTATTCACATATCCAAAACCTTTTTTATTTTCTATGTCCTAAAAAATAACATATATAAATCCCTCATTACATTATAGTGACTTTGGATATATAGAAGTCACAATGAGGAAATTTTTATTCTTAAAACTAAAAATGTTTTATAATATTGAGGTAATGTTTTAAACTATGTTTTTTGTTCCATATTCTTATAACATATTTAAATATTCTTAATTAATTTTGTTATAATAAAAATATATTTCTCATATACAGAGATGTATTTATGATAATTTAAAAACATAAATCCATATACTCTTCCATAAAATGGAAAAATTCATTGATCATGTTTACAAAAGAGTACTACCTGGGAAACATATGTTATTCAGTTTCCAAAACCACCTTTAATGGATGGATATACTTGTGGTTTTAATTTTTAAATATATGTTATTTATTATATTAATATACCACTAGAATTATAATACCACATCTATATTATTACCCCTAAACCCATTTTAAACATAAAAAATGATAGTTTGTATAGAAGAATACCCTCACCTGAACCAATGTGATTTGTTTTTCATTTATATTTTAATGGGATTGTAATAATTATATATTAATATAATATATTTTTAATGTATTACATATTAGAACTTCTAGATTTATTATATCACATATACATTCTTATATTCTATTCTTGGGGGATATGATATCATATTTATGGTGTTTGGTGTACTACAACCTCACTGAGTAATGTGATTTTTTTTAATTAATTCGTCTAAATTAAGTTAGATATATTAAATTTAATGAATATATTTAATATACACTGAATAAACCATTTTTATATAAATTGAATATATAATTTACAATTCTTCTATTTCATCTATCATTAAAATTGAGACTATATTCATGCGTATGTACCAGGAGTTGTCTCAATGATTGATGTATTTAATTTTATCTAAATAACCATTATCGATTAATTTAGAAACATATATACTTAATATATATGATATTTTATCGTGGTTAATATTCTATATATGATGTATCAATGTCTAGGAAAGATAACCAGAAATTAAATATCAAAAAAATATCAAAAAATAATATAATTATTTCTGAAAACATCATTTGATGTTGGAAATTTTAATAAAAATATAATAAAAATCGTAAGTTAATAATATATTGCATTATATTAAATTTATTTATCCATTTTAGATATTTATAGGGCTGTTTTTGTTTCATTAATATTTTTTTAATTGAGTACATATTTTTTGAGTATTTATTTTCAGTACGTTTGGTTGAAAATTGAAAAATTATGGAAGGAATATAGGGAATGATTGGTTTTTTCATGGATTGTGCATGGGATTATCTTGGTAAAAAAACATTTTTATTGGATACATGGTTTTCACCTGGATAAACAAAATGTGAAAGGGATTTCCTGGTTATTACATTTTTTTAAAAACAGTGCAACCTGTTGCACAATTTGCACTTGGTTTTTATATGTTTAATCTAAGTGTGTAGTCTAGTAACATGTTTGGTTCAAGGTTAATCATTTTTTGAAGCCTATGTGTGAAAAATTTTAGTTTTATTTTAATGGTTAGTAATAACTGTGTTCCTTGTCCCTGTAAGTTGTGCACATAGAAATAATGTTACGAAAATTCCTTATAAATGTCCCAAGACCCTTATATTTTACCCAAATTGACCCTAGATAGAACCAAATAAAATTATCTCATTATTGGAGGATCATGTAGGTTTTCTACTGTCACTTAACCTCCATTAATTTTTAATTGAATCCCAGTTCACATATCTTCATCTCTCCATGTATGTGGTTTATTCCCAATTGATTTCTTATCTCTATCTCAATCATCACACATTCTTTTGGTGGGTGCATATGTATTATTCGGTGGGATATGTGTATATATATATATTTATTTACAATATATTATGTATAATTTTATTTATATCTACATATTTCATATATTTTTTATTTTAACTAAGGATTTTAGATTTAGATTTTCATTGTCTTCTTCATCGCGTTCTTGATTGTTCCATTGGAAATTGGGGATTATAAATTTGTTAGCATTCATCAATTTTCTCAAGGTATATGGTATATAATTAGAATACCAAACATATAAATACATATATTTGTATGAAATTTTATAATTTATATTATATTTTTAGAAAATGAGTTCTTGAAAACATTAACTATTTGGTTATTTAATTTATTAATGGTAGGTTGAAACTTAAAATATTTTAATTATATATTTTGATTATTAAATTGACGAATTACATATGGAGTAAATTATTTTATTGAACAATATTAACATATTGTATAATTAATTAATGTAAATGGTCCAAATAGTAAAATGGTGACTTGAGATAATTAGTTGGGAAATTAATTACTGGGTTATTTGGATTGTTAGACATGATGAATTAATTGAAGAATTTTTAATTTCAATGTTTGGGATTATTAAATTTTTATTTTGGATAAATAATTTTTGATTTAATTATAGTGAGATAGATATTGTGGAAATTGGATAATTAATTGAAAATTTAATTATTGTTATGTTGAATTTGTTGAATAAATAATTAATTGTTGAATTATATATTAGAGGTTGTTCTGAATATAGAACTGACTAAGGCAGAAAAAATAATGAGAAATTAAATGAAGGATATTTAATTTATTGAGTTAAAAAAATTATTTACTGAATTAACTGGCTTCATTGAATTACTTTTGTTTGAATAATTAATAGATGAATTAGAAAGTGGAATTTAAATGATTACCAATAAGATTTCTTAATTGTGGTATTAAATAATGGAAATGACCAGAAAAATTGATTGGATAATTAATTAAAGAGATTTTTATATATCGATTAATTTTATAATTAATTAATGGAGATTTCTTTCTAATGTAATTGAATTATTTAAATTATCTTATTTGAGAGTAAATTAAGGTGTATTATTGTGTTAATGAAATTAAATGAGTCATACTAAATAAATAGTGATATAATTAATTAGGACTATTTAGTTAATGCAGATCAATGAGTTATGTTAATTAATTGAGGAATCAATTAATTATAATTATTTTGTTGATGAAATTGAATGATTTATACTAATTAATTCGGAAATTAATTAATAAAGAATTTTGTGATGGTATAATTGATAAATTTTAATTTTCAGTTACTAATTTAAATAATATGGGTTATTGGGATATTGATTTTATATATTTGGACCACTAATTATTTAATTAATTATAAGATATTGAGATATATTATTTATCATAATTAATTGTAAAATTAATAATGACATATTGCAATTTTTCTTAAAAATAATTGTTGAATTAATTATATGATATTGAGTTTGGGAATATTGATTGTTTAATTAATAACTAAATTAACGGGGTATGATTAATTAATTGGGGAATTAATTAATGGGATTTACGTGGTAAAATAATTTTTGAATTAGTATAGAAATTATTGTGATTAGTTAATTGTTGATTTGTCTAATAGAATTAATATGGTTAATTAATTGATTAATTAGTTATTTAATTCATTCATTCATTTGAGGCGATTATTTAATATTCCAATTCATTAATATTATTTAAGTGATTAATTTATTATTCAATTGACTAAAGGAATTGATGTCATTAATTAATTGTTTAATTTAGTAATGATATTGATATGATTTTTTCAATATTGAATAAAAAATTTAATTTTTTTTACCTATTAATGAATTTTTAATGGAATCAATACGGATCATTAATTTTTGAATTAATTACTTATCATTAAATGGTATATGGTGACATGTAAATTTTAGCAAATATTTTGAATGGAAACATGCTCACTCAATTATGTATATTTAAATGGAAAATGGTAATATGGAAATTCAACTATGTATAATGAATGATATCATGCTCATTAAACTATGTATTATTAAATGGTTATTGTTAACATGGACACTAGACCATGTATTATGATTGAGTACATGGTCTTTCGATTACTTATTATATAATTTTGAATGGTAACATTGTCATTTAGCAATGTTTTTTGAATTAAAACATGATTAATAAATTATGTATTATTAAATGGTGAATAGAAACATGAAAATTTATCCATGTATTATCAATACTAGCATGCTAGTTCAATTAAGTATTATTATTTTTGAATGAAAATAAGGACATTCAACCAATTATAATGAACTATAACATGGTTATTCAATTATAAATTATGAATTATGAATGGTTACAATGACATATACATATACGATTTGAGACCGTGTTCCCATAGGAACACAAATTGTCTGTGGTTAACTAATGAGTAATTGATTTAATGTGAATTAATTTTATTATTACTTTTAATTTTTTTTCAACCACATACATTGTTATTGACTGGATTATATTTACTTTTCATTGTTAGTGGCCTACTAAGTTGTACTCACATGCTATTAGGGTTTCTTGATTAGTATGAGAATATATTATATTATTCCAAGATAGGATAATGGAAGGTTTCTTTTGTTATAGGGATGATTTGGATAGAACATGATGTGAGAAAAATACTTGGTTTTGGGACCCACATAGTGGAGTTTTTAGTTAATTTATTTATTTTGGGTTTTTTTTCATATTGAAACTGGACATATACTTTATCATGACATACCTATTATCCTGTTTTGATATTTTATTTATTGTTTTGGGTCATCTTATGGTGTTTATTTTAATCATGTTTTGTTATATGATATGATTATTTTTATTATTTCTACTTTTATATTAATCTCATAAAAAATCGGGTACAATATCCACATTACTAATATTATATGGTCACATTGAATTTGTATTATTTAATTTGCGGCGAGGTGTGCGTGGGGTTTTGTGGTAGTCCGACTAGCGGATCCAGTGTGTGAAACTTGAGCCATGATGATATATTGTGTTATCAGAGCCAATTTCATATTACTTGTCATTTTTCATTCTTTTTTGAAAAAATTACAAATATTTTTGGAAGAGACAACTCCTTTTTATGAGCATGTTAATGGGCGTAGTTAACCTATGTATGGTGGAGAAACCAAGTACCCTGGGCGGGATTCTTTTAATTGTTTTTCTATTATTGTTTAATATTATTTAATTGTGGGTCACACACCTACTATGTGATGGGTTAAATTTATCAAATATTTCTTAATATATTTTTATTCTTGTCCGAGGTATTGGTATGATGTGAGGGTTGAGACTTCATACATCATAAATCATAACTAGGATATTTTTCTGACACGAAAAATATCAGGCACACAAGGGAAAATAGGATTTCGGTATGTTGTTGATCATGAAATGTTCTTCCTTCCATTTTAAATGGAACTGAAAATCATTCAAATATGAAATTGAAAATAGAAAATGATTCAAATTGTTAAAAATTGTTGTATAATATGAAATCCTAAATAAGTAAAATGATTTTACCCTTTATAACCAAGAAATATGTGTGTGATGGATATAGGTTGTGATAGAATATTTTTATTTAAATTGTTGTAGATTTGGGGGAAAATGATTGTTATGGATTTGTGTAAATTCAACTTTTTAACTATGTTAATTTTGGGAAATCATACAATTTTTTGTTTACATTTTTACATATTAGTTGGTGTTTTGCGTAGTTAGAATGTTGTTGTTTGAGAACTTAGTTGTAGTTTGTGCAAGGGATCTTCTCTTTTGGGAACATATGGTGAGATGATGAAGGGTTGGGAATCTGGACACTTTTGATTGAATAAGATATTCCCAAAGTGGGAGGTAACTTTAGTTATGGCATAAATATTTTGGTGTTCATGAATAACTTATTAAAATACTTTTAAATTATGATGATCATGTCCCCTAACTTGACATCGTACATGTTTTGATGAGAAAGCCTTGGATTAATGCCTAGCTACCTGATTGTTTTTTTTTGCTATGTTATAAGTACATATAGTGGTTGTGCATATGAAGATGTATATGTGGAGATAGATGGTGTATGGTATAGCAATGACATGTTACTAATAAGGTTCATATGATGGATCAAATTTCAATAAAACTGTATTAGTGGAGTTATTTAAATATAATGGTTAAGGACACTCAAAACTTGGGTAGAGATATGTATATAGAAGCTTATTTTTTCATGATAATGGAATGAAAGTGGATTCATCCTAATTCCAATGAGTGTACTATATGTTTAAAGTATTAATTCATCGGGAAAAGACCAGGTGGGTGTTGACGGTGATGGATGTATGTACTTTCTTGGATATTTTTTTTGGAATAACAGAGTGCTAAAGTTGGATGGTGTTCTTGTTGATGTGGGGAATATTGAGTTGGGAAACACAATAGGTGTATTGTGGAAGGTGAGTTTTAGACTGACTTTTCCATAAAGAGATTCTAATACAAGTGTTGGGCAGTAGAAATATTTTTTTGATGGGGAAATACTGTATTGAAAATCTAGGTATTTTAAAAACATGAGTGTATTCATGAGGAAACTTGGGTGAGAGAAGTGGATATAAATGTTATGTTCCAAGATACATTTGACAAGGAATCATTTTGATACGTTGTAGTACATATCAATGATGTGTTGTAATAATTTCATAATATTCTAATAGTGTGACCCTTTTTGGAGATGTATTCAGATCATTTAGAGGTATTATTGTTGCCTGGAATTGAGTATATGATGTCTAAGTCATGATTTGGGAATTTTTTGGTGAAAATTTTAAAAATATGGAAGGAGGATAAAAATTTCATGGTTTCCGTCAGGTATTCTCATGGATAAATAATTTGTGAAGGGGGTTACATGGTTTTTCCTTTTCTAGCACATGGTTTACACATGTATAAAAAAGTGTTCAAGGGGTTGCATGCTTTGATAAATGTTAATCTAAGTGTGCATCCTGGTCAAATGGTTTTTACATGGTTAAATTATGTATACAACCTATGTGTGCAACGATTCACAATTAAATGATATGATGATTTTCTAATTAGCAAACATAGCCTAACAAACCATGCATGCAGAAAATAATTTTATGAAAATTAGATTTAAAAATTCCAACACCCTTATATTAACAATAAATCGGACCTACCTCAACCATAAAAAATCTATCTAATTTTTTGAGGCTCTCAGTGGATTTTTTATTTCACTCAACCTCCTTTCATGGCTATTCGATGCACTGTTCTTGGATATTCACCTTTCTGGGTTTGTGGTTTATTCCAAATTGGTCTCTCGTCTCTCTCTCCATTTTACCCCATTATTTTATTTGATATTTATCATTTCTTTTTTGGTATCTAGATCTATATTTTATAAATCAACATCTGGGATATTTTGATATAGAGTTGTATTTAGTAGATTTTTTTTGTTTATCTATGGATTTATTTTTTAGATCTATATCGTGTTCTTCAATGTGTTCTTGATCATTCCATGTGGAATTTGGGATTATTTGTTAGTGAGTGTTCGTCAACATTCTTGAGGTATGTGGTCAATAATTCCAATCCCAATGTATTAATTACAAATTTGTGTATGAAAATTTTTAAATTCTATTCGATGGTTAGAAATTGAGTTCATGACTATGTTAACTGATTTGGACAATTAAATAATTATGTGACTATTGTTATGAGAAATATAGGAATTTATTATTTATAATAATTAATTATTGAATAAATTATGGAGATATTAACTTTATTTGAATTAATTAATTAATTGTATAATTAATTAATGGTAATTGTTCGAATTATTAAATTTTGAATTGGGGTTAATAATTATTTAATTAATTAAAAGTTATTCATATTTTTGAACATGATTATTTAATAGTAGAATTAATTAATGTTAATAGGGGGGAATATGAAATTTTAATTTCAGATAATTAATTATTGAATTAATTCAGGTGAGATATAAAATTTTGATATTAGATAATTAATTAACATACTAATTGTTATTGTATTTATGTTGTTTGATATGGGTAAATAATTATAAAATTAATAATTGGAGGATTGTGTGATTTATTAATAAAATTATATCGAAAAGTTAATTGATGAATTATTTAGTGGATATTAAATTAATGAAGATAGAAAAATTAATTGATTAATTAATTATGGTTATTTATGTCTTTTGGTATGAATAATTAATTGAAAAATTAATTAAGGAATTTTGAAGAGTCTGAATATGGTTAAATAATAGTGGAATTAATTATTGGGATTTTTGTGAAAAAATAATTGGTGAATTAATTGAATGAATTTGGAATGATTAATTAATTGGAAAATTAATTAATAAGAATTTTATTGCTAATTAAATATAATTGGTTAGATTAATTAATAGAAAAATTTATTAACGAGTAGTTTGGTGTTAATGTAATTGAATGTATTAGATAAATTAATTAGCAGATTAATTAATTGGGATTGATGTGTTAATGAAATTGAATTTGTTTGAATAGTTAATTGATTGATTAATTAATGAGGATTATTGTTTAGATAAAATTGAATGAGTTAAATTAATTTACTGATGAACTAATTGGTGGGAAATGTTTTGATGGTGTAATTGAATGAATTGAATTAATTAACTAGTGAAATAATTAATTTTCATTTTCATGATATTTTTTTAATTATTTGGGTTCATAATTGATGAATAAATTATGAAATATTAGGAAAGATTATGTGCGGTCTTAAATCTAGATGGATCGGCCCTTTGACTTTTCATTAGCATTATGTAGATTAGAAGAGGCTCAGAGGAATTCTGGAGGGACTAAGTTGTTGTCAATTGGATGAATCAGTCTTTTACAAAGTGAATGTGGGATTCACATCATGTAATATTTCATTGTTCTAAAAATAATATAACATGAATAGGTGATGTTTTTTGGTGGAAATTGACCTCACAGAATTACATTATGGGAAAAGGGATTACAAGTCATTTAGTTCCCCAATGATGTATGTTTTAAAACATTTGTATATGCTTATGGTTTTCAAAACCTTTGGCTATAACATCTCTCACTTGACTCTAGGCGACTGGGTGAATCCAAATTTGATGTGTAGGGAATTCCTTCCATGTGTATTAGTTCTTATCTACCTCCTTCAATCATTAGTGATCCGTCTACAATCTGAGTTAGGTTCGACCTCCATATTTGTGGTTCTTCAATCTATTTATTCCTATGTATTCTCACCATGCAATAATGGATGAAATCTCTTGTTTCTAATGGCGTGTAACATGGTAGTGGGTTGGTGAGGTTGATCCCTTTCATACCCAGGTTTATGCATTTATTATAGGATGGTTGATCGAGATATGTTTCAAGGTACATTCAATTATGAAGAACATCGATGAACTTTTAAGGTTGGAGACTAATTTATTATCTATTTCCTTATCTACAACTTTTGAGTTAGCATGTTTTAGCTCTTTGGATCACAATTAAATTCACCTAATTAAATACTTAAACCAGAATAGAGATGTCTTATAGATTGTTTAGTGATGTTGCATCTTTGTACCAATATAATGGTTTGCAAATAGATTTTATAAATAGGTCAATATCTATTCCTTTATTTTATTATCATGTTGTTTCTAATGGAAATTGGAAAAGAATATAATCCTACAAATAATTGATAATTAACTGGATTAATGATAAATGGTCATGTTAAATGAATTTGGTTTTTTTATTTATAAGTTAATAAAATTAATGGATGTATTCACCTTTAATTGATTTATCTATTGAACACGAATCATGTTTATTTTTTTATAAAATAATGAAAGATAGGTGCTTGTAAATTCCAGGTTCCTTACAATTTGGAACCATGAGATCTTCTTTTTATTGATGGTTGAATGACTTAATTTGTGGCTGAGTTCCTAATGCTATTTTGTATCTTCTATTGATGTGACATATGCCCGGGATAGCTGAAAATAGAGTGTTGTTATGGTACATGGGGCATGGAATCCCATATGTTACCTTAGACATGGATGGATGACCCTGGATGGATATTATGGTATGATGGGTGGGAAGTCTTGTTTTTTATTGTAGAATTTGATGCCTAGAGTGGTGAGATGCATCATTATATGCATGTGTTTTTCGAGTCGGACATCAGAGATGGTGTAATGGGTTGAAGCTTGAATTACCTGTTGTAATTAAATTTTGATTCTTGATTTATTTTTTTCTTTTAGCTGATTTCCTTCTGCCACTGGTTGAGGCAGAAAGATTTATTTGGGTCCTATCTTTCCATGGGAGGAAAATATGGGCAGGGTATTCCACATACTTTCCATGTTTATCTCCTTGTGGTAGATGAGGTTACTCTCCTACTCAAGGTGGAGGGGTCCATTTAATATTCATTATAATATAATTTTTTCTTTTATATGGTACATGGTAAGAGTAGACATGGTGTGGATTGGATCATAGTATTCCTACTTAAGTGATGTGTTATTTTAACTGGTAATTTACTATGCTTTAGCTTGATTTCATTACAATTGTATGACTGAATCCACCAAGGATCCTACTCATTATGGTTTTATACACAGTCTACATATATATATATATGTATACTATTTTTTAAAATGGGAGGAGGAGGATTGAGATCATGCTGCTTAATAATGGCATGGGGTTTTAGAGTAGTTGGTTGGGGTTCATGGTGAATGTTTTTTCTAATTAATGATGGTACTTGTAGTTTCCCCCTTCAGTGGTAGTAATTCGTTCAAGAAATGAAAAATGTGTACTTTTGTTTTCGTTTATATCGTAGTCTGAGTAGGTTTTGGTTGGTTTATGTATTATCTCATTCTCCTACATGTGTTTCTCTTATTGGGAAATGGCTCCCATTTTCATGTTTATTATACCCTCTGTACTGATCAACATCTCAAGGACTACTGAATATGAGACTCATGGGTCGATATATATCATCTCCCATTTCCATCCTAAGAGGGGTACACATTGTGGTGAGGTTTTGGGATAGAGTGGTATCAGAGGGATGTTGAGGGATTGAATGTTGTTTGGAGATAGGAACATGTGAGGTAGCATGGGTTGGTAAGGAAGAATTGTCATCTTTTATTATCATGTTTTATAACCCTAGGAGACCAGATGATACTAGAGTATTTAGGTCCCCCTTTAATCATATGATTGAGCTATTATGATTACAATAACTACTAAATTATATTATCTTGGGAGCATGGTAGAGAACTAGGAACGGATCATGTATCATTCTTCTTTGTTTCTGCGTTTGAATAGGAAGAACATTGGGATAGGTTAACCTCAAATGTATTAAAAAAATTATTAATATTAATGTCTTCCATATTCTATGATTAGGATATCCAATTGGTTATTCATTTGTAGGTATGGCTCGAGTATCACATCCTTGTCAGCTATTCTGATAATATATTCAGTAGTTTGTGCCAGCAGATCACTTCAGCATAGAGGTTGACAATAAAGACATGTGGAAGAGGAAACTGTAAGAATTTGAGCACTATATTTTGTAGAGTTATGGGGAATTCATTCCACATATCGTAATAGAAGATTGGTTGGAGGAGTTTGATATAGCTTATAGTTTTCTCCATTCTCGGAAGGAGAATTGGGTTTCATTGGCTTGATTATATTGTTTAGGGTAGTAAGGATGAGGTCATTAGCAAGATTATTGTAAGATCATTCTCAGTAGTCAGTATATAGTGGTTTTTATGATCTAGGTTCCTCTGTTGATGTAGTCCAAGGCAAGGTACTATAATAGGTTACTCTGGTTTGGGATCATAATAGTGTAGATGGTTTAAGCATATGACAACCCCGATATGATCATTATTATCTAGTAGTATATCAAATCATTATAGGTCGTCATAATCATGGTCAGATACGTCATGGAGAAGGACATGGTAAGCTTATTTCTTTAGCATTTCTAGTGCTAGGAATGCCATATATCATTTGAGGTACCCTTTAATTATTTTCTATGTGGTTTCAAGCTTTTCATGTTCTCATATAGATGCACTCCTTCATAGAACGTAAAACTGTCCATTATTTGGGACCTGAAGTTGATAGGATTATAGTTCACATGGAATTGACTACGCCAATTGGATTTCAAGCTATCTTTTTTGAATTATGTATAAACATTGAGCTATTATTGGGGAACACTGCTATTTGGTAAATTTCCAATGATTATACACACAACCATATGAAATCATAATCAGTATGGATTAGTTTAATTCTTTGTAGGATATAATGGATTTCATTAGTTGGTAGGTTGTGTTCATCGATATTGGTGGAGAGATAGAAATATTAGTTGTCAAGACAGATCCTCAAATGGGTTAATGATATGATTCATCATTTTCATCCAATATGACTGAGCTGAAGTTGAGTTGGTGGTAGGTTCCTCAGTTGTCATTTCCCAGGGTTGTAGAAGAGTACATTGAGGTATATCTTGACGAGGTTGTGGCATTACCCCTTTGGTGAGAGATTGAGTTCAGGATCGATCTATAACCATACATGTCTCCTAACTCAGTGTCTCCATGTTGGATGGCACCTTCCGAGTTGCAATAGCTGCATATAAATTTCAATGTTCTATTGTGGGTGGTTTTATTTAGAAAATTCAGCTACTGTGGGGTGAACCCTTTATTCATGAAGAAAGATGATGAATGTTTTTGGTTTTTTATCAATTATCACTAGTTGAAAAAAGTGATATTGAAGAAAAACTACACACTTTGATGGATTGATTAATTATTTGATTAACTTTAGGGTGTGATCTGGTTCTCAATGTATTATTTATAGTTAGGGTATCATCAAATATTAGTGAAGGATGTAGATATTCTAAAGACCAATTTTTTCATTATAGTAATTGTGTGTGAATTGTAATGTGTTTCGTTGTGAGGAATTATCTAGATTTTTTATGGGGTAAATGAATGATGTGTTCCATGAGTTCTTTTTAATTTTCATAGCGGTTTTCATCTATGAATTCATTTTGTACTCTATGTATGAGGATGAGTATACGGATCATCTGATTTTAATTTTATTATTTCTTCCTCATGAGTAGTAATTTTATATGTTTCCAGAGTATGATTTTTGGGATCGAGACATCTGTTTAGTGGGTCATGTTGTATCCTTAAAGGTTGTGTCTATGGAATCATTGAATATTGAATTAATTATTCCTTGGAAGGACCCCAATATTTTTTCAGAGGTGTGAAGATTAATTTGACTTGCATGATATTATCGTAGGTTCCTAAATGATTTTTCCCATATTATGACTCCTATAATAGTTTTGACCCGAAATAATCAAGCGTTCTTATGGGCAGATCAATGTTAAAAATCTTTTCAGCATCTGATGGTAAATATTTTCAGTACACTAGTTCATTGTATTCCTATAGAGGTTGTTGATTTTGATCTCATTTTTGTTATGATTCACGTCATGGGATGTGATGTTTTCTAAGGTAGTAGAGGGTGGTTGTTCCATATGGGTCTAGACAGTCACATCCCCATTAGTGTTACTATGTCACCCATAATAATGAGTTAGTTTTGGTGGTGTTTTCCCTTATGTTGTGCAGCCATTATCACTTCGACAAACATTTTTTGGTATACACTAATCACATGAGCCGGAGGTAAGTTTTCTCACAGGGTGACATGAACTTGCATAAGTATCAGTTGATAGTGATATTATTGGATTATGGCTATGATCTTTTCGTTCAACTATAATTGGGAATGTTCTAGTTGATTCAATGTGTAAGAAGACGAACATTGATGCAGTGGTAGAATCAAGATATTCCAAGATATTGATGGATGAACATTGAGCTTCTCTCTTATATGAGGGGGACGTTAGGGGTAGATTTTATCTTTTGTAGTTTAGGTTGTATTCATATCTAGTGGAGTAGTTGGAGGAATCCATGTTTGGGGGTCATGAGGCGTAGGTTTGGAGAAACTGTGTTTTTATTGTTGAGGCACTAAATGGTTGTTATGTGGATAGACAACAAATACTATTTCTATCAAAGAATAATTGTTGTTCCATTTTTAACGTGTGAGTTGGTTCTTATATATTTTCATAGTCCACCAATGGTAGTTCATCCAAGAATGAAAAATGATGTAATAAGACACTGAGAGATTAGTTTTGGCGGCTTTGTTTATAGCATGTAGTTGCATATTTTTTTCTTGCGGTTTGGTCAGTTCGAAGATGAAGGATAATATCCATGTTCCTATTGGTATTCTTCAGACATTAGATTGTCCTCAGTGTAAGTGGGGGGAAATTTGTATAGACTTTATAACTAGTTAAACTCGATATCATGATGTCTATGGTGGTATATTGGTGGTAGTGGATCAATTAATTAAATCAACACACTATTTAGAGGTCAAGTAGTCGAGCATAGTGGATGATTAGTTGAGTCAGTATCCAGAGGAGGTGGTGACACTCCATAGATTCTTATGGATTGATCATTTCTAATCATGTTTATTATTTTACCACTAGTTTATAGAGATGTCTCTTGTATTCTTTTGGTTCATAGATACACCATACCACTATGTTTTATCCGTATACAGATGGTCAGATAAAGAAGATAATCCATTGTCATGAAGACATGTTGTGTTCATATGTATTATTTTTTTAGGATCTTGGATGAGTCATGTTCCCATAGAAGATTTGTCTTACAAAAATATTATTCACTCTACCATCAGCAATGTAACGCTTGAAGCCCTGTATGGTCGAACCTTCCATTCTCCATTGTTCTAGACTATGGAAATAGAGTCAGTGATTCTTGGGCCAAAACAACTATACAATATGAAATGTATGGTTTAGGGATTTCAGAAAGGGATGAATAAATCACAGGATTAATAGAAATTTTATTCTAGTCATTGGTGGATACCTATAGAGTTCGATGTGGTGGGTCATCTGTTCTTAAATGTGGCTCCACTTGTTCGTAATAGAATATTTGGTCATTGGTGTAAGATTTATGTTTTGTTTTTTTGGGACTTTCATGGTGTTGGATTTTCATGTATTTGTGGAATATTGGACAGCTATTCACCCCTATATAATCAAGATAAATGATTTTTTATGGGTCATATCTCCATCTTTATCTTTAAGAATACTCTCACATCCTCGACTGGGGTGAGATCAATGATGATAATGATGTGATCTGCTACGATCAACCGATAGAGGTATATGAAAACAATGAGAAGGTGTTTCGTGGGAGTTCTATCCCATAGGTTTGTCTCTTGTGGTGGTATGGTGTCATGGAGTAGATTTTCTATCAACGTGAGTTATAGATACATGCTTAGTAACCTTTGTAGAGTGATATTTAACTCTTCTCTTTTAACATTGTTTGTTTTATGGTTATATGATAGATATCTCTTCATTATTGTTTTTCCTTTCACACATTTCATAAGAATGTTCCTTGGGAGAGTTTTTAAGAGTTGGTTGGGTCTATTTCATGTTTTTTTATGTTTATCATGTGATGTGGTGAGATCATGTTGTAAAAAAAACCTTTAGTGGTTTTTCATGGAGTGATTTTTCGGATGAAACAGTTCAATTTACTCTATCAGTAAGATTTTCAATTCTAGAGGATGATTATTTTTTGAGTGGTATATATTTTTGGGGCCAAATAGGGATTAAAAGATGTCTTGATGGACTCAGGTGTTGAGAAGTAAGAGAATGAAACATTTATGGTCAGAAAGGGGAATTGACATATTTTAATATTTTGAGTTCTAAAAAATAATATAATATTAAGAGGCAATGGTTGTTTCAATAGAAAATACATCGAGGAATTAAATTATGTGGAAGTGGTTTAAATATCATTTAGTATAGTGATTCTATATGGTTTAAAACATTTTTGGTTTCCCGATTTTGTTGAATGGATTGACTATAGTTGATCTATCTCAACTCCAGAGGAAAACCCCAAATTGATATTTGGTGAATTCCTTCTACAATAATGGATTCGTAGCACCCTCCAACAATCCATAATGACCTGTCTTCGATCTGAGGTAGTTTCTACCTCCATTTTTTTGTTCTTTAATTTATTTCATCATGTGTCTTCCCTACATGATATGGAATATGATTTAACATGTTTTAATGATGATTCCATGAAATAGGATTGGTGTGGTTGCATCGCAGTGGCCTCGTGTGGACACAGTTTTTTTTGGTAGAGGTGATCGGGATCCATAGTGTGGTTCTCTCTCGTTCAATGAATGTTGAAGAACTATTGATGTAGGGGATTATTTTTTTCTCTATATATTTACATTTAATAATCATGTTATTATAAATATTTCCGTTTGATTTAAATAAAATTTACATAATTAATTCCATGAATGAGGTTAATGAATTCCAATCTATAGCATAAGTTTGTTTTTATTTAGTGTCGTTATAATAGTTTTCCTCTTAATTTTACAAATAGCTTGATATCAATTCCGCTTTTGTTTTATCATGTTGTTCTTGATGAAATGTTTTAATGAACGTAAAGCTATAATAAATTGGATAAATGATAAAGAGTCATGTTTTCAGAATCTTGTTGTGGTTGTAATTTCATTTAATCAAATTGATGAAAGTATACATTTTTACTTGTATTTTATGTTGAACCAAAATAATTTTTACGATTTTTTATATAATAATTAATATAATGTTGAATTAATTCTTGAATTAATTCATTTTATTCTATTATAGAATTTATCTTAGGATGATTGAATTTGAAATCATTTAAAAATTAATCTCATTATAAAATATTGAATAAAAAAATTGTGATACAATTGATTATACCATTATAGGGCCCGAATTTTCTATTCTTAGGTAAATTCTAACTTCCTTTTGTAGAATAGAAATAATATATCATTGTGTGAGAAAAATAAATGCCTTTTTTGTGGATGAGAGCCCATTGGAATTTTTGTTTCCTACTTCTGCAGATGTGAGGTGAGTCTGGGGTGGCAGAGCCTGGAGGTTTGTTGTGGTATGTTGGCCGGAGAGGCTCAAATATGACATGTCCCTTTGATTACTGGGCCATGAGGGATTTTGTGCTATGATGGGTGGGAAGGTCCATTGGGTGTGGCCGATGTTGAATCCTCGAGTGAAAAAATACATTTATATATGCATGTTTATGATGGGGAAGACATCAATATTGATGGAATATGTTGTAGTTGGATGAACGTATTGTTAAGATTGTTGGATTCTTGTTTGAATCATTTTTTATCTTCTTTATTTTCCCTACACCTTGTGGTCGATATATGTGTTTGGTTACTCTCCTTCTATTGTGTGAAATTATGTGCATGGTATGCCACATGATTTATGTATTTATCTTCATACTGTTGGATTATTTTACTCTTCTTATATAGGTAAAAAGAGTTGATGAGTAGTTAATCAACACCCATTGTCGAGCTACATGTGTTTGGGAAATGTAGAATGTTTTTCATGACCACCTTGAAAAATTGAATGTATTTTTTTAAAATATATTAAATAATTTTTATCCCATGGGTATTAAGATTCAAGGGATTTATTGTTGTGGTTGAAATTATGAGAAGCTGTGGATTCAGTTAATTTATATATTGAGGGAATGAATCAATATTGAAATGGTAATGTGATGTGATGTGGAAATGAATATGGTTAATTAATGGATAATAATTATGTAACTTAATGTTAAACAATTGAAAAGGAATAATATAATTTAGTATAGCTATTTAAATTGTTGCATACTTATAGGATATCATGTCTTAGCACATGTAGTCGAGATTATGATAGACATTAGATGCGGTAGAGTCTGGGACTATGTTATTCCCATAGTGAGGTTGTGAGAAATATAATATCATGTTCTTTTTTTTTGTTTCTAGAAGATACTATACAATATTTATTAGGGAAACAAACACCCCTAGGATTCTAATCCATGTGGGTGTTTCCCTAACATCAAGGTGGCATGAATAATGGTGTGCTACAACTATTTTTCCCCAATAACTTCTCATAGTATTTTATTGTGAAGGATTGAACGATATATTAATTTCAAAAATATATGTGTGTAGAGAGGTGTAATGGATTTTGGTTATTTCACACACATTTTTTCGGGATATAGATTTTTATGGACTAATATTGGAATAATGTGTATAGGCTATGATGTCATGAGGATAATTAGTTATTGAATGGGTTTTTATGGATTTAGGTAAAATAACCCAGGTATGATACACATTATGTTAGCTATGGTAGATCCCAGAGACTACTTTCTTACTTTGGGTTATGCGGACGTGGTGGGGTGTTTGATGAGGTTCATGTTGTCATGAATTTCCTATCTATCTATGGGTTATTCTGGTTGGAGTGAGACTCTCAAGACATGAGACATTGTGGAAAATCACCAAACTATCATGGAGGAGTAAGTGTTGTACCATTGATATTCATTATTATATTATATTGTCTTTTATGTGAGAGTTTGTGAGAGTATCTCTAGTGATGTGTCAAACATAGTATACCTATTTAGGTGATGAGTTTGTTTCACTTGTTGTTCACTGTGTTTATGAATGTTTTATTTATATTTTCTCAAGAGCCTATAGGAATTATTTGACAGAGTATAATTTTATAATCACCTTATGTATATATATATAAACTATTTTTCAGTTAACTAGAGAATGATGATGATCTGGCTAGTTACTACTATCTTGGTGATTAGAGAATCTACTTAGGAATCTTGGTTCCATCCACCATAACTTTATTTTGGTACTTGTAGTTCCCAATTCAGAAGTAGTAGTTCTTGGATAACATTTCTTATGAGTACATGGGTTTTCAATTAAATTTTATTATATTCAGGTGTTGGTTTCTTACTGCCTCATCTCTCTCTTCCTCATGTTTACACCAAGTGGGTAATTACTCCCATTATAATGTGTATTATAACATCTGTGCTAGTCCCCAACCCAGGGCCTACTAATGGGGACACTCGAGTTGTAACTATCTCTATCCTCCCATTTCCAAAACATGAGGGGTAATATTTTTTGGGTGGGGGTACTGAGATTTGTGATAATTATTTTAGAATTTATGATTAGATATTGATATTGTAGATTTGAATAACTAATTGTTGAATTAAATATAGGATATTATGAATATGTAAAATGATTAATTATTTTATGAATAAATTAATGGGGGATGATGTTATTAATTATTTAGGATATTAATTAAGGGTATTTTTGTGATAATTTTCTTTATTTTGTAATGAATTTGTGTGATTAGTAATTTTTGGAATTAAGTAATAGAATATAATGTGTTAGTTAATTTATTTATTAATTAATTTATTTGATATGATTAATTATTTATATAAGTAATTAATTTTATTTAGTTGATTAGTTAATATTCGGATTATCTATAAGAATTCATGGTATAATAATTAATTATATTAAAGTAATTTGTTAATTATTGAATTAACTAATGGAATCATCATGCATTACTGATTTTTGAATTTGAAAATGAATAAATTTAGATGATCAATTATTTAATTAGTTATGTATAGGTAAATATTGAATGGTAACAAGGAAATTCAGAAATGTATTATAAATGGTTGCATGCTCATTAAATTGTGTATTATTCAATGGTAATTGAAAACATGGTTTTTTAGCCAATTATTATGAATGGTAACCTGATCAATCGCTTATTTATTTTTAAAAGGTGAATGGTAACCTAGAAAATAAGCCAAGTATTATTAATGGTAATGTGCTCATTGAATTATGTATTATTAAATGTTTAATTAAAACATAGACATTTGACCACATATTAAGAATGGTAACATGCTCATTCAATTATGTATTATTAAATGGTGAGTGGTAACAAGGATATTATCCCAAGTATTATTAATGGTAACATACACATTAAATCATGTATTATTAAATGGATAATGGTAACATCGAAAATAGTCTAACTATTATGATTATTATTGTAGTAATTCAATTTTTAATGTCACATTATGAATTGTATCAATGACATCTAGGTATTTGATTTGACTTCGGTTGTCCTTGTAAACCAAAGTGGGATGCAATTATATATATAGTAAATGAATAAATTTAATCATTTTACATTATTTATTATTGTGTACTATTTATATAACTAAATACAAATTTATAGTCTATAATTTCATTAGACTACAGTGGTGGTGGCCTATTGAGTTGTACTCTCACCCTACTCGACCCACATGATTAGCATCTGAATTGTTTATATGATTATTGGGTCGGTTAAGTTAAATGGTCCTTTGTTTTAGGGCTATTAATGATGGATGAAAATGAGGGAATCAAAATTGGTATCTAGGACCTCTTAGGGGAGTTTTTAGTGATTTTATTTATTTTGGGTTTTCCATATTGACACATTAATCGTATTTTACAATGGTATCTCTACTATTCAGTTTTGATATTGTTTTTTCAATATTGGGGCATCTTGTTATGTTAATATTTTTCTTGTAATATTAAATGATATGTATATTTTTATTATTATTTATACTATATTAATCTTATAAATAATGATATAGGCTATACTCTCTCCTGAACTGATATTAAACCCTAACTACTAGTCATCATCCTCGGGCATATGGGCAAGCACACCTGAGTTAATGTGGTATTTCATATTAGGGAACTAGTATGGGGATCCTAGACTGGAATGTTACATTACATATGTAATTATTCTACATTAAAATATATATAATAAAAATACATTTATTATATATTAGGATTGATCATGTATAATTGATGATGATATTTAAGGTAAGGTGTTTTTTCTATAATTTCTTACTTTAGGAAAGAAGTTAGTGTATGCATCTAGATTATTTTATGAGGTGTATATAATTCAAATTTTAATTTCTATATAATGAATCAAATTATTCTCATTATATTCAAAAATTCAATTCATTTTTTTATTTATTATTTATAATGATTAAAAAATTTCCAATGATGTAATGGGTTTTTATCACAATCTACATGTTTATTGGGATTATTTAGGATTATTCATTCAATGAAGAAATATTTGAATCTATTTCACATGAAGATAATTAATTTTATTTTCCTTTATTTATTTCTTTAGAATATAGGTTTTCCCTTAATTTAATTCTCCTCATGTACACAAGATTCCAAAATAATATTTTTATTAAAATTGATATTTATTTCTCTCTTTGGTGAAAACGACAATTTCTTTTATATATGTTTTATCTAAAACATATTTCCAAAATGTATTAAAATACAAGAAAATATTTATCAATGAACCTTTTACAAATGTTAATATTTTTAAAATGTGTATTAAATGGAATCATAATTTCTTTTTCCAATTAATACCCTTTTGAATTTATAAAAAAAATGTGAAAGTAATATTTATTTTAACATATATGTAATGAAATGAACTTTTTACCATTATACAATTATTTTATGTTAATAATCCATTATATATTTCTATTTATATTTTTAAAAAATCACACATCTTTTCTTGAATCTCTCATATCAAAAAGGTGACTTTAAATGAAATGTTAATTTCATCAATAATCATTATAATTTATTTTCAATTATACATTTAAAAATTTAAAATGTTATTTTCAAAGTAAAATATATTGAAAATTATATATGTTTTTAAAATCATTTTTAAAGTGGAGGGTTATTTTTCTTCAGGAATCATTATTATTAATTTATAATGATTCATCATATGTTTTTATGGATATTTTATATAAAAATGATTTTGAAAATGTTTTAGGATATAAAAATTTATTCTTAGTGTGAAAATTACATTTTCTTCAAGAAATTGTTTATGGGTCCATTCAAAATCATTTTTCATTTGGAATGTATTTCATTTATGTTTTTTATTATTTTTTATTGATATAGTCTAATGATACATTTCATATATTTTCTCTTAATGGTTAATGTTGATGATGATAGGATTCTTCGTAAACCCATTTTTTCATGGGTTATGATATAATGAAATAATGAAATGATATTAAATCATGTTTCCTTTCTATAGGTAATTATATAATGAAATATTTTCTAAACCCATTTCATTCTATTGGTACTTTTATGGAAAATTTTTTACAATCTTTGTGAATCACATATGTATAATTTTTATTACGGGGAAAGTGAGAACTATATCATTATCCCAATAATTAGTTAATTATTTGAGATCTATGATCTCATAGGGTAAAGCAAGGGATATCCCTATCTTGAGAATATGGTACATGAGGGACTATCCGATGCCTAAAGTAATTACATAAGTGATTAACAAATGCCTACCATTTTTTTATCTCATAATAGGTATCCATGACATATGGTTTTCCGTACATATGTGTTTTCAATAAATATATGTTTCAGAACAACATTATATGATCAAGACCATTACTATTTGATTCCATTACTATTTATGTCTTATGCACTTCCATTATTTATTCCTGGAATCATGTTTATTATCTGTGATATCTTGGTATAGTTTTTCCAAAAAAAAATTAATTTGTTCATATCCTTATTCTACAGTTATGTTGATATATCTCATGTATAAATTAAATACGAATTTGAGCACACCCATTATTTTGATTCCATCCACCATTTTATGAATAATTAAATTATATATTTTATTAGTAAGAAGGTTTATAGTTACGAATAACGCTATGGTGGATGATGTAGTTCATTTATGAATCTATTTTTTCTGTATCAATGATTGAAATAAACAATTCATAAATGATTATGGAATTTATAGTTATGGAATTTTATTAATATTCGTTTATTAACTTATAATATTTACATATGAGATTTTTGGGTAATTATAGTTTGTATTTTAATATGTTTTAATAAATATTTTTAAATTGTATAAGAAAAAAATAGTGAGAAACCATTTGATATTTATATGTATATATAACTGTACATATCTCTATGGACATGTATTAGAATATGATAATGTCACAAAATATTGGTGAAGGTTATATTGAGTGTTTTTTTAGAAATGCATCCATGTTTTTATATTATAAATCGTTATAATTTATGAACAAATGTATAAGGGGTTATTAATTCTGAAAAAAGTAATGGCAGGCTTGACACAATCTTCAACTGGTACATGCCAACATGCCATATATCTATGTAGAGAGCTGTAACGAATTTTTGTTATTTCATACACATGTATTCTTGATATATATTTTTATGGACTACTATTAGAATATTGTGTATAGGCTATAATGGCATGAGGATCATTAGTTATTGAATGGGTTGTTATGGATTGAAGTAAACTAACAAATGTATGAAACACATTATGGGAGTTTTGGTAGATCACAGAAACTACTTGCTTACATTGGGTTATGCGGGCGTGGTGGGGTGTTTGATGAGGTTCTTGTTGTGGTGCTTTGCCCATATGTCCATGGGTTAGTCTTGTTGGAGAGAGATACTCAAGACATGAGACATTGGGTAAAAGCACCAAACTAGTGGGGATGAGGAAGTGTTATACCATTGATATTCATTATAATGTTATATGTTCTTTTATGTGATAGTTTGTGAGAGTATCTATTATGATGTGTCAAACTTACTAAACCTATTTAGGTGATGAGTTAGTTTTACTTGTTGTTCACTGTGTTTTAGAATGATTTCATTATATTTGTTCAAAAAGGCTATGGGAATGATCTGAAAGAGTATAATTTTATAATCACCATATGTATATATATATATATATAACATTTTCCATGTTAATTAGAGAGGCTTGATGATCCGGCTAGTTACTACTATCTTAAGGATCACAGAATCTATTTGTGATTCTTGGTTATGTCCACCAAAACTTTATTTTGGTACTTGTACTTCCCTCTTTAGCTGTATTAGTTTATGAATGAAAAAACTTAAATTTTTATGGGTTTTCAATTATATTTTATTATGTTGATGTGTTGGTTGGTGACTGCCTAATCTCTCTCTTCCTCATGTTTACCCAAATAGGATAATCCCTCCCCTTGGAATTTTTAATGTAACATCAGTGATATTCCCATCCCAGGGCCTACTAATGGCGATACTCAAGTTGTCACTATCTCTATTATCCAATTTCCACACATGAGGGGTAATATTTGTGGGGTGGGGTACTGAGATTTGTGATAACTATTTTAGAATGTATGATGAGAAATTGATATTGTAGATTTGAATACCTAATTGTTGAATTAAATATATGATATTATGATAATAGATAATGATTAATTAATTTATGAATAAATTAATGGGGTATGAAGTGAATAATTAGTTTGGATAATAATTAAGGGTATTTTTGTGATAATTTTTTAATTGGTAATGAATTGGTGTGATTAGTTAATTTTTGAATTAAGTAATTGATTTTTTTATTAATTAATGTATTTGATGTGATTAATTATTTATATAATTAATTAATATTATTTATTTGATTAGATAACAGTCAGATTATCTTCAATAAATCATGTTAAAATAATTAATTATATTAAAGTGATTTGTTAATAATTGAATTAACTAATGGAATCATCATGTTTTACTAATTATTGAATTTAATAATGAATCAATGCAGATGATCAATTATTTAATTAATTATGCATGTATAAATATTGAATGGTAACAAGGAAATTCATAAATGTATTGTGAATGGTAGCATGCTCAATCAATTATGTATTATTAAATGGTAATTGGTAACATGGTCATTCAGCCAATTATTTTGAATGGTAACCTGATCATTCACTTATTTATTATTAAAAGGTGAATGGTTACCTAGCAATTAATCCAAGTATTGTGAATGGTAACATGCTCATTCAATTATGTATTATTAAATCGTGAATGATAAAAGATTAATTTTATCAATTATTATGAAAGCTACCATGCCCATTTAAATCATTATTATTAAATTGTGAGTGGTAACTTAGATAATTTCCCAAGTATTATTAATGGTAACATACTCATTCAATCCTGTATTATAAAATGGTTAGTAGTAACATCAAAATTAGTTTAATTGTTATGATTATTAATGTAGTCATTCAATTTTCAATGTCAAATTATGAATTGTATCAATGAAATCTATGTATTTGATTTGACTTCAGGTGTCCTGGTAATCCAAAGTGGGATGTGGTTAAATACATTATAAATGAATAAATTTAATCTTTTTACAATATTTATTGCAGTTTACTATTTATATAACTTAATACACATTTATAGTTTATATTTTCTTTATAGTAGAATGACGGTGGCCTGTTGAGTTTTACTCTTACCCTACTCGAGCAACATGTTTAGTTCCTGAATTGATTAAATGATTTTTGGACAGGTTAAGATAAATGGTACTTTGTTTGAGGGCTATTATTGATGGATCAGGATGAGGGAATCAGAATTGGTATCTTGGACCTCTTAGGGGAGTTTTCAGTGATTTCATTTATTTTTGGTTTTCCATATTGACACTTTAAAAGTAATTTTCAATGGTATCACTACTATTCAGTTTTGATATTGTTTTTTCAATTTTGGGTCATCTTGTGATGTTAATATTTTTCTTGTTATGTTATATAGTTTGTTTATTTTTATTATTCTTTATACAATATTTCTCTTATAAATAATGATATAGGGTATACTCTCTCCCTAACCGATATTAAACCCTCACTACTAGTCATCATCCTCGGGCATATGGGCAAGCACACATGAGGTAATGTGTTAGTTTATCATTGGGGACTAGTGTGGGGAACCCAGACTGGGATGTTATATAACATATATAATTATTGTACATTATAAGATATATAATAAACATACATTTATTATATATTAGGATTGATCATGTATAATGAATGTTGATATTTAAGGTAAGGGGGTTTTTCTATAATTTCTATCTTTTGGAAATAAGTTAGTGTTTGTATCCATCTTCTTTTATGAGGTGTATATAATTCTCATTTGACATGCCATATAATGAATCAAATTATTCACATTATATTAAAAAATTCTGTTTAATTTTTATTTATTGGTTCTGTTTATTTAAAAGATTCCCATTTTGTAATGGTTTCATATTACAATCTACATGTTTGTTGGGATTGTTTAGGATTATTCATTTGATGATGAAATATTTGGATCTATTTCACAAGAAAATCAATAATTTTATTTTCCTCAATTTATTTCATTTGAATACAGGTTTCCCATAATTTAATTCTCCTCATGTACATAGGATTCCAAAATAATATTTTGATTAAAAAGTATATTTATTTCTCTCTTCGGTCAAAAAGAAAATTTCGTTCATATATGTGTTTTCTAAGGCTTATTTCATAAATGTATTAAAATACAAAAATTTTTTTTTAATAATGAACCTTTTACCAATGTTTATATTTTAAAAAAGTGTATTAAATGGAATCATAATGTAATTATTAAATGCATACCCTTTTGAATTTAAAAAAAATAAAAGGACTATTTATTTTTACATATATGTAATGAAATGAACTTTCTACCATTATACAATTATTTCATGTGAATAAACCATTATATATTTATATTTATATTTTTAAAAAAAATAATAAATTTTTTCTTAAATCTCTCATATCAATAAGGTGACTTTCAATGAAATTTTAATTTCATCAAAAATCATTTTAAATGATATTAAATTATACATATGTATATATAAAATGTTATTTTCAATGAAAAATATATTGAAAATTATTTATGTTTATAATTTTTTTTAATGTGGGAGGGTTATTTTTTCTCCAGAATCATTTTGATTTATTTTTAAAGATTCATCATATGTTTTTATGGATATTTTATATGAACATGACATTCAAAATGTTTAAGGATTTAAAAATTGATTTTCACTGTGGAAATTACATTTTCTTCAAGAAATGATCCATGTTTCCTTTCAAAATCATTTTCCATTTGGGATAGAATTCATTGATTTTTTTTTATTATTTATTTGTGATATTGTCCAATGATACGTCTCTTATATTTTCTCTGAATGTGTTATGTTGATGATGATAGAATTCTTTTTATACCCATTAATTTCATGAGTTATTATTTAATGAAATAATGAAAATATATTGAATCAAGTTTCCTTTCCGTAGGTAATTATATAATGAAATATTTTCTAAACCCATTTCATTTCATGGGTTCTTTTATGATAAATCATTTATGATCATTCTGAAACAGATATGTATAATTTTTATTGTGGGGAAGGTTAAAAATATAACATTATCCAAATAATTGGTTAATTATTTGAGATCTATGATCTGAAGGGATAAAATTGAGGTTATCCAAATCTTTAGAATATGGTACATGATAGACTATCCCATGACTAATGAAATTACATAGGTGTTTAAAAAAATCCTACCATGATATTAATTTCATTATAGGTATCCTTGACATATGGTTTTCCATATATAAGTGTTCTCAATAACACTATGTTTTAGGAAAATATTATATGATCAAGACCATTATTATTGATTCCATTACTATTGATGTCTTATGCACCTCCATGATTTATTCCTAGAATCATGATTATTATCTATGATATCTAGGTATAGTTTTCCTGAATTTTGTTAATGTTTTCATATCCTTATTATTTTTTTATGTTGATATCTCTCTTGTTTAATCTTAATAAAAATTTGAACACACCCATTATTATGTTATCTTCCCCCATGTTATGAAGAATTGAAATATATATTATATTACAAAGTTGAGTTCTAGTTACAAATAATGCAATAGTGGATGATATAGTTCATTTACGAATCTATTTTTTTTTATCAATGATTCAAATAAACTATTAATAAATGATTATGGAATTGATCATTATGGTATTTTATTAATATTAACCTATTGAAATGTAATATTTACGTACGACATGTTTGGGTATTTAAAGATTGTATTATAATGTGTTTTAATAAATATTTGGAAATGGTATTGGAAAAAAATAGTGGGATACCTTTTGATATTTATATATATATATATGACTCTAGATATCTCTATGGACATGTATTAGTATATGATAATATCAAAAAATATTGGTGAATTTTATAAAGAGTGTTTTTTTAGAAATTCATCCATGTTTGTATATTATAAATAGTTATAGTTCGTGAAAACTTTTATTGTGGGTTAATAAGTCTGGAAAAAAGTAATGTCAGGATTAACAAAATATTTACCTGGTACATGCCAACATTCCCTATAGTGAATTGGGTCTGAAACACCTTAGGGATATTATTTGTTTAATAAAATAATATTTTATAAACCATTATAATGGATTGGAATATATGATAATCATGTATGAACAAAGTCAATCCAAATGATTCACATATCGAATTGGCATTTTAGGATCCAATCATTCTAAAAAGGAATATTATTGATTATGTGGATTTCAAATATTAATATTATTTCTTGAAAAAGGATTTTGGTTTTAATCAATTGTTGAAACTATCATAAAATTGTATAATATTGAATGTGATAGAAAATGTGTTGATGATAAACTAAATGGGCTGATGAATAGATCCATGGATGTTGTTATTTTTAAAAATTAGTTATCATGATATATGATTAATAAAATTAATTTAAATGAATAAACAAACTCACCAAATTATAAAAATATGGAGTTCACAGAGATTTCAGGTTACAAAGACAATACAGTAATAAATGTTTAGTTTTATATATTTTAAAAATTTGGGATGAATCACTCTAGGTATTGCCTCAAAATACCACGATGTTAATTTAACTATTTATAATAATGGTATAGGGAAAGTTATTGATGAATGAAATGAAAATTTTCATCAAATTAAAGGATTAGAATTATGGTACCCAAAAGAAATAAAAAACAATTGGATGTTATAAATTTTGAAAAATATTGGGATTAGGAATATCCATTTCTTTATAGGAAATCTTATAATGTAAATGTCCATTGTTGTCTGATTAATGGTTATATTTTTGATAAGGAACCAACTATGAATGACATATAAAAGGTATGTTCCAATATAATAATATTTTTTATATTAAATATATGAAGCATGAATAAAACTAAGAAGATGAATTTAAATAGAATAATCAAATTTAATATAGTAGGACAGAAGTATTATGAAATATGAATAACAAATCTAGTTAATAGTATAAGAATAATTTGGTTTGATTGATGTTTTTATATATTGAAACTCAATAATTATATCATATTTCTCACGAAATATATATGGATTATTATTTATAAGTATTTTATTATGTATTATCATGAATATGATGATTTGTATTAATGACCTAGAGAAGTGATTTAATGAAAATGAGATATTTTAAAGAAAACACATTATTAAATAATGATAACCCTAATATGTTCTTGATATTGAGAAAATCGTGTTTTTCTAGGATAAATTAATGATCGATATGGATAATTTAAATTGTATTGTATAAATGTCCTTGTAAATGATTAGGGATTTGTTTAAGAATTTTTTTATTTTATCTTTGATTGATTTTAATTTGTTTTTTGTTACAGAATAATATATATATATATATTGTATTTAATAAACTTGGAAATAGTAAAATTATGTAAAAATTTATGATCTCATAAAGGTTTTTTTATTCAATTTATTACAATGTTTCCATAGAATATATGGATAAATTATTCATATATTTATCATTTGGCAATTATGAGATATTAAATGATACATGGGGGATTACTGGTATGTTTATTTTTGGAAGTTTAGGGACCTCCAATTTAAAAATTAAATTTGTAAAGGTTAATAGGTTTAATGTATTATGTAATGATTTATTTTGAAAATAGTAAGATTATTTGGAGAATAATTTATTATTTAAGCATGTGAATATTCATCCACATTGGACAACCTATGATAACCATGTTTGATTTTGTAAATATTATGATGATAAAGAATTATTTTATCACACTTATGACTAATTTATTGCCTCGTGAATTAATAAGATATCATGAAAAATAATATAATGGATTAATAGATGAATTTAATATTGATAAATAAACAACTAAATGATGAAGTGCTTCTTATTGTATAAATGTAATTTAATTCATAGATATTTTACTCCCATTGAAATTCTTGACCGTATCAAATCAATAGGTTATCATTTAATATTTTATTACACCTATATAATATCTAAGTATGTTAATAGTATGTATTTTGAGAAACACCATCCTTGATCCTTCACATGTATTAATCTAATAGTTTGTTTTTCTAGTGAAAAAACACTATTATGCGGATAAAAAGTGTATATTTTGGATTATTATGATAATGTGTTGTAAAACAATACCACATTGATAGTCAAGGATTTTTATGAATCCACTAGGATTACGATGAAATTTAAAAACCAAAGGATTTAATGATGTATAAGTTGTAACAATCCTTGATTAGGACACACCCACAATAGCTGATTTTCCACACCCAATCCCAACAATTGTAGATAGTTATTCCTCAGGCCCCCACTACATGTCATCCCTGATAAGATTTTACAGGAACTATCCCTACCTGGGGGGTTTTAATTCACCTATCCCAAAACGAGAATCCCGGACCAAATGATTAGCAGCCAACTATGAAGTGTTATGAGTACCAAGAGGTCCTATTATCTACCAGTTTTGGGCTTGGTTGTGGCTGATCTTCTAATATGGGCTTATCCCAATTGGGTATTGTCAAATAAAAATTCATATTTTAATGTAATGATCCCCAATTGGGAAAATCCCTCAGTAGAAGGCCGACCACACCCATGAACAACACCAGTAGAGAGAAAGCCCTCAGTCTCCACCACATGTTGGCCAGATAACACATAGTATTAATTTTCCCCTGTCTATTGGGGGTTTTAATTCTCCTCTAAAGCCACTTGAAATCGTGAATAGAAACTTAAGAACCAACCATGAAGCATTATGAGAATGTATTTTTGTTAATGATCCCCAATTTGTCAAAAAATGCACTGGAATACCGACCACACCCAAGACTAACAATATTTGATATAAATACATCTAGGGACCAATGCATGTCATCCCAAATAACACATGGAATGAGTGGTATACAAAATGAATCCTGGTTGGATGTTAAGACTATGAACATGGTTTTTTGTTTTCAGTGGAGTTTAATTAAAAACCATTCCATGCAAGGGATATCTTCTTCCATTTTTTATCTTGATCGACATGTAGAGGGAGACATATGGAATTTTATCTTCTGAGTTTGGGATTGGGTGTGTCCTGTCTTCTAGTGCTGGATTGGCCAAATTGGGGATCATTGTAAATGTTTAATCATTTTATGTCAATGTGACAAATTATTAGAAAAAAAATACATGTAATGTGGGTTGGAATATAACACCATGTTATATAACGTAATATTTACCCACCATAACGAATTAAATTTATTCAATGGCATGTATTAAATGCATCATTGTGATTTAATAAACCATAAAAAACTATTAATAATATTATTTAAATAGTATAATTATTACCTACACATTATACATTCATGAACTAATATTGAGAAAAAAATTAAATATCATTTAAATTGATTTTATATAATGAGATCATAATGATTAAAGGGTATTTAATTTTTTAATTTCATTATATGTTTCAAAAAATGCTATTTTCTGACATGTTGTTATTTTTTTGTGAAAAATAATAGAATAATTTTTTGTAAAATTCATCCAAAGTATTTTGATAAATTAATTAATATTTTAAAAAAATATATGTAAAAAAATTTAGGATGAAATATTGTGATTTTTCTAAATGTATAAATTTTCATAGAAAATTTACAATAAGGGTTTTTATTGAAAAATAATTTTTTATTTTATGAATAAATTAAGATCCTTTTATATAACTGTTTTAAAGTAAAATTAGTTCAATTATGTATTTATTAATCTAATTTATCTCATTTTAGTCAATACTATATTCAATTTTGACCAAAAACCCTTTTAGTATTATAAAATTTTTATTTCTGGAATGTTAATTTCTCCCCTCAACTACAGGATTAACAGGAATTAAAAATATTCCATTATATAAATTTAATTTTTAAAAATTTATTACTAATTTTTAATATTATTAATTTTTATGAAATAATATTTTAAAAAACTATTTAAAATTAATATTAAAATTGTAATAATTAATTAATGTGGTCACATGAAAAACTATTTTATAAGTTGGTTAAAACAAAATGATAAGAGGAAAATTTGTAGAATCATATCAAACCACATATAAATGAAATA
The DNA here is from genome assembly GCA_963277665.1 of Viscum album. NCBI lineage: Eukaryota > Viridiplantae > Streptophyta > Magnoliopsida > Santalales > Viscaceae > Viscum > Viscum album. The sequence continues at coordinate 140,407,733 of OY728133.1, read as the reverse complement.
TTTACACCATATAACTTATAAAATTCGTGAATGAGCCTTTTCATATCATTATGTCAAGTAATAAATGTGGTAATACATTATTCTTTTCAAACATTCAGTGGGTCTCCCCACACCACATATAAGAGGGCATGATCCATCCTTCCCACTTAACACATAAAAAAAACTTTTTTAATCCTATCACTACCCAAATATATTCCAAAAATCATTACCCACATCCTTGAGTCCTTTTTGAGATCATTAATCCAATATTTGGGGAATTTAAGTTGAACCAAAATATGTTTTCTGAAGAAGATGTAAATTATTAAACAATGAATTTTATTTTGAAATTATTATAACTTCATAAAATATTATTATATTAATATGAAATGATAAATCAGATATCTATAATATATTTATATGATATGATTTTATTTAAATAATTTATATGAATATATTCTTTTATAAAATAAGAATGGGAAGTGTCGAACATGTCTTCGTCTAACTACAACCTCGCAATCCAATGTTATTCATCTTCCATCACCACCTAACACAGGTGTATATAATTATTGTTAATATATATATATAAATAAATATGTCATATATTTATGATAATATTTTATATATATAATTATAATAACACACCACCCTTATTACCTTCCATCCCATTATAAAATAATGATGCCACTCATGTGTATGGCAGACCACCACCACATAATCCGATGTGAATGTTTTTCATATTTGGTTTACATGGATGTTATCAAGGATATATAAAATGTATATATTTTGAATTATTAACATAATTATAATTTTATAATTATTATATCACATATACCTTCTTACATAACCATCCATGTGTGATAGGATAGTGTTTTTCGTGTTTATGGTGTACTACCTCATTTTAATGAATGAGATTAATTTTTCAATATCTCTTTAAATAGAAGATAATTTGGTAATATGTATTGATTAAAAGTAATATATATTAGAAAAATTATTTTATAATGGTATTATATTATTTAAATTCATTTCATGACATATTTCGAGAAGAAGGAAATAGTATTCATGCGTACGTACGACCTAACATCTGTTTGACTAGTGTATTTCATTTTATGTCTCAAACATTTTTTGATTAATATGAATACATATATATTGAAAATTTATTATATTTATATAATCATTAATATTATAAATATTATGTAACCATTATGAATTTATAAGAAAATAAATAAAAAATAACAATATAAATGATGAACAAGGCATTTATGGCCCAAAATATGATTTATGCATTTAATTATTAATAAATAAGTGATAAAATGATAGAAATAAAAAAAAATATGGTATTATTTATATAATTATGGTTTAATAATAGATTTATAATAAATTTATATTTATTATTCATGTGTCTTTAATACTAATGAAGTATAAACATAAGGATTTGGATTTTTTCTAACATTGCAATATTTAGGACGAAAGATATGTTGTTCACATATCTGTATATATGAGTAATATATACATGTAGTTTATATGTTATATCATGACTATACGTATTAAAAATATATTAAATATTTCAATTGATTTTAATCCTTAATGTGGTATATGACTCAAAATATAATGATGTGGAAAATGTTTGAGGTCACAATATCATCTTTTATAAGGATTGTTTATGATTTTGATTTTGATGATGAAATAATATTTTCTATTTCTAAATCACATCTTGTATTATTTAAACTATATTTATTTAATTATAATTCATAATTTTTATTAATTTTTTCAAATTTATCATACTCAAGATTTCAAGATATTTTTATTAATAATTTTTTTCCAATTCTATTATAGATTGAAATCCCATTTTGGTCAATATATGTGTTTTCTAAAATGGTTTTATCCTTCCATAAAATATTCATAAAACAAATTTTTCCTAAAGTTAAAATTTCTTATTTTTTAAAAATAATATTAATTTTATTTTGAAATCGTGGGAAGGTTTTCCTTTACTATAAATATGTAAGAAATCATTGGTTAAATGTTATTGTCCTGAAAAAAATTTCCCACCACTATAAATAATAATTTTGATATGAATTACATTATACATTTTCAATATTACATCCATGAAATTTATTTTTTGATCAATTTATTAATTAATGACTAAAAAAATTGTATTTTTAACCAAACCTTATTTTCTACAATAAAAGTATCATGAAATTCTTTATGATTACATTATAAGGTTCATATATTAATTTCAAAGTAAATGAATCTAATTTTGTTTATTTTAAACTGTTATTTTTAAAGTTTTTTTTATATTATTTACTTAATATGTTATAAATGTTTTTATGGATTCATTTATATATTAAATAGGTTATTTTAAATGAATATTATTTTGAAATTGTTTGGTGTTTAAAAAATTCTATTCAATGTGAAAATGCTACTTTACTCATCAATTTTTCCATTTGATCATTAAAAATAGTTTTCCGTCTAAAACAAAATAATTTTATATTACATATTATATAATGGGGATATGGTCCAAGGATATAATTCATAGTTTTTATATAAATTGTTTATGTTTTTAATGATATTTTACTTATGAATCAATCTTCTTTTTCAAAGGGTTATGAAATAATTAAAAGATAAATTGTTTTTGAAACATATTTATTTAACATAGGGTATTCTATAATGACATGTTTATAAAATAAATTTCTTTTCATTGGTTATTATATTATTATTGGTTTATGATCATGTTTCCACGTATATATTATTGTTATAATGTGAGTGGTGGGGCCTATATCTCCATTAATTGAATTGCTTGATTAGTTCTATTTTGTCAGATAAAAGGTTATAAAGAAGCATATAGCATGCCTAAACTGAGTGTACATGTGTGTTTATCTCATACCAAATGTTGTTACCTAGGTGGTTATTCAAATAAAAACTATTAATGATTGTCTTGGTGGATAACATTCATATAATGTTTTATATTATTTTGTTATTTCCACAAATCTATGACATATAGAAATATTATTGTCTCATGTCCTACATTATTTGATTAGATTATTATTAATATATTATTAATTATAATTATTTTGTCTAGGTCACAAATTTATGATCTGTTATATGTAGGGTATGATTTTTAAAATTTTAATATCATGTTGGCATACTATTATTCTCATGTTCTTTTAATATAACTCTTTTTTACCCTTACTCAATATTAAATCTTAACATTTTTAATGTTTTATATTCCTAGATTGGGAAAAATAGTATTATATCTTATTTTACTAAGAAGGGTGAAACTTTTGATGAATAATGTGGGAGATGATGTAGCGTATAAATGAATTTTTTTTATTTTTTCCGTGTTTCCAAATATATCAGACTAAATAATTAAAGCATTGATCATTATGTAATGTATTAAAAATTAACATATTAATATATAATATTAATGTATGATAATTTTGTTTAATTACATGCAAACCCTATATGTAAATATCTATGATTGTGTAAACATCTTTTTTAGGGCCCCCAAAAAAGGGAAAGGGTGCATCGATTAGGAATTTAGAAGATAGAGCTTCTGTTATGTGCTAGTACTATAAAATACACTATAATGAGAATGAAGTGTATTTATCTACATTAATTTTTATTTCTTGTAATACATTTTAAACATCACCATTTGGGGTCCTATAAGTATTACTTTATAGGACATTATATTCCTTCAATATGAACTCCGTCAAAATTATTATTATTGACATATATTGTGAATTTTTCTCTTCTAAGTCACATGTTTATATGATCATAATATATATCATATCATAATAATGTAATATTCTCCCAACTAAATCGTTTGGTCCATTACTACAAGTCAGTGTCCTCCTAAACACAATGATTAATGAATGAGGCCATGTGGGACTTCAACATTGATCCAATCATTCCAGACAGAGAATTAATAATATGTACCCAAGATTTGTTCTTTTTATCCCTAGTTCTTTTTGGGAATGTTATAAAAGATTATGATTTTATAGAACATGATTAGGGGTTTCATGTATGTGGTTGGATATATCTTATTTGATTAATCTTTGAGTTACATGTGATTTGAATGTAATTACATTTTTTGTTTTATAGTTTCATGTTGAACCTAAGTATTTTTTTCTTTTTTTATTGGTTTATTGAGTTTTCATAAATTAAAAATTTTAACATAGGATCATATTATATATATTAATGTTCATTATTTTCAATTTTAATTTATTAATTTTAATTTCCCTATATATATATTACGTTTTTATGATAAAATTTGATGATATTTATATTATTTTAGTTTTATAATTCTTGATATTACATTTATATAAAAATTAAAAATGTGGTAAAATAAGTAATTTGGATTCATAAGTTCATTACTCATTTAAGATTATTCCTTATTTCATTAGGTATCCATCAAGGAATTATCTTCTATAGTATTCCCTTAGGTTTCCCAATAACTATCATAGGCAGTTATATTAGGTAAACTATAGTAGCAATTGTAATTGTTCATTTCTAATTTCATATATTCCACAATAAAGAAGTCAGATAGGACCACATTGATTAGAATGAAATTATTCTATCACTATTGATAATTCCCATGTTCCAATACCATAATTATAGGTTTATGTTTCTATTAATGGTCTTGTTCTTACTACAGTGGTTCATGTGAGAAATGAAATACATACAAGAGAATTCTATATCCCGTGTATTCAATGTGGATGAGATTCCATGATGATGATATGTTTTTATAGGTACATCTGGCTTCATCAACCCTAATCAATCAACATAAATAGTGGACCACATGATTTGAAATAATTCATTAATTTCATTAATGAAATAATAAATTGAGAGGAGGCCTTATTGATTTAATGTTTAAATATTGCTTCATTCATTCTTCATAGACCCACTAGGTGGATATTGGGTTCTATTAATTAAGTGGTATACTAGTGTGACATATTCAAGAAATGATAAGTAATCCGTTATTAGATGTTTTATTTTAGATAAAATAATTATAGAACATGTTGAAGTGTTTTTTATATTAATTCCTATTCAATGTAATTTCAATTTAAATATCCCATTTAAAACAATTATTATTCATTGAAATAATATTTTTTGGTGGATGAAGAATGGAATTTGCAAAAAATTGAAATCGGCCTCTAATAAGATTTTGATAATAATATTAGGAGCCAAGTGCTAGTGAAATATATCGGGTACTTATGTAAGGATCTACTAAACTGCTATATAATGAAGAGGATAAATGATCATGGACTCCATAATCGTCCATTGAGTAGGTGAGTCAGTTATCTGGTACATTTTAGGAGCTTATATATATAGTTGAAAAAATATCTTAGAGGATATATACATGTGTAGTAGAATGTTAGTGGACAAGGTAAGGGAGATCTATTTACAATTTTGAAGTGAATTCATCAATATTTAGAAAATGTTGGTATATTGATACCCTTTGTAGAGTTTATTATATGTTTTTATGAGTTCTATAAGTGAACAAATACAGGTTTTCTACATCATTATAGTTGTAAGGAGGCATATATTACACTTATTGGATGTGACATGTTATATTTTGGGGTCCTTAGAATCAAATTCATATTACAGAGTCCTTTGATAAATATTTATGTCATTTATTCTAGAGAATTCATTTTATAACTAGGAAATGACAATTTTTTATAGTTTAAATGGTTCACGTTTAGTATATATATATGGATCATCATATTTTATAGGTTTGGTCATGATAACATATAAACTATAATATTATTTATTTGTTACATTCTTATTATCATTTGTTATATCTACATAATTACTTTATTTGGTTGGTTTGCTAGTCATGTTATCTTTTGATTTTTTATCTTTTGTAAGACCCTTGGTTAAGAATGTTAACAATATCAAAAAATATATCAATTCCATGTAGTAGTTTCTATCTATGAATATATATATCAATTCATGATTTTAGAGATAAAAAAGCTATGAAGCAATTTTTAGTACAGAATGGTTGACTAGTTACTAGGCACACACCAACTGATCTATAAGATGGGTCTCCTTATCAAAACCTAATGGAGAGTATATATTTCTAATCATTGAATAGGTTTTTGGATCAGGAATAATTTTATTTGACCTGAGTTAGTTTTTTTATATTTTATTATATATAGTGGGATTGGTTTTTATGGATGAATAGGAAATACCTATATCCATATTCCTCTTATATGTGAAATTTATTAGGATATATTATCTGATAACATCTCCAATCATCCTAGAGCTATAGGATTTGTTTATTTTATTTATGAAATATTGTGATGAACCTATATAGATTATTCCATATCATATGGCTTCATCACAGTTGAAGAAATTGAAGGTGTAGTACAAATATTAGAAGATAATTGGATATATCATACATAGAACATCCCCTTATGATGTAATAATATTATATTAAAAAATATGTAGTATGTTAGTCTTTGATCATGTATATATTATAAAATTATTGAATTGTTTATTGGGAGGAATTAATACCCATTTTGATCTATAGATGAACTCTTTTATCAAATTTTAAGGTATCGTTGGTTCTCTATGATTGACATATGATCAGGGTTCGGCAATAACTGATTCAAGTTGATTTATATTCCAATGAAAATGTTCTCGAGTAGATACATGTTGTATACATTTTCTATTTTTATGTTTTTTTTTTTTGAAATTTTATGCTTTGGTGTTTGTGGATGTCATGATCAATACCATCCATCCATATCTCATCTTGGTCATTGTGCTTTTTTTATTGTATCCCCATAGACTCATATACCATCATGATTTATAGAAAACCACTAGATTTCTTTAATACATATCAATTGAATCATCTCTATTCTATGCTCTTAATGTCATACATCAAGCTCCATTATTTTTTTTTTCTTTGGAATTTGAATTTTGATTGAGGAATTTTAATGGATCAAGGGAAGGTAGGTGTTATTGTGTCCTAGTCATACCCATGAAATGGGATTTAGATAATTAGATTCATTGGATTGGTAAGATACTAGAAAATTACTGATGACTATGATTACCAATATGTGGATGATGTTTGAATTGATTTATTAATTAAATGATTTATTCTTTGTATTAAATTGGAGTTTTTTGATGTCGATGATCTAAATATTTCATGATCATAATATTTAAGGAGATATTAATTTAATTCATAAAGTGTTGTATTAATAGAGATGATGGTTTAAAGGTAATATGTTATAGATTATGTATCTCCCTATATATGACCCTATGTGAGGGAATAACATATCAATGATTTGGAATCGAAATTTATGGTCCATACAGTAAATTTCACTCCCCATTATATATATAAATAGATTATATACAATCACCAAATGTTCTTGTGTTCTATATTCTATAAATGGTACATGAATCAATGGAAAATATTACCCGTGGATTAATGATAGTTATATGATTCTGAGTTTAGTATGCTAGATGGAAAAGTAATTTCATTACAGGTACCCTCAGTAGGAAGGCACATAATCATAGAGAGAGACAAAAATCTAGGAATGGAGATTAAAAAGATTTTTGAAAGAATGTTCATTTGATGCATTTGTGGATTTTGAGGTGATGACCTATTCTCCAAAACATATAACATCTATTATGGTCAAATAGTTATTAAATATATTACATTAACAACCCAAAATTAATATTAATGAATGAATGGTTTGTCGGATTTATCCAAATTCTAGGATTTCTAATGGAAATTGGTGATTCGATCATTTTTTTGGTAGTGTTAGGTACATGATTCCATTAGTTTAGAGATAATAAAGGATTCCTATACCTCTTAGTGGGTAGTTAATAATCATTTATTAATGATATATCTGGATATTAAGATATTTTTATAGTGCCTGAGAATGAATGGATATGACATGGGATTTATGATGCATTTTTTTACGTATAATGGGGTCATATTAGAGCCTCAATGACATTGATGATTACTTCATCCACATGAATTATCTTTATAAATGTGTTATGAGGGTATGGAAGACATATTGAAAGGGTTTACAAAGACCATGGGATAGTGTGCTCCTATTTTTGTGACTATTGACTAATAAAAAATGGCATGTCATTTCTTACCAATCTATGAAATTCACATAGTAATGAATTTAGGAATGATTTATGTCTTGGATATTATCTGATTTCATGGAGTTCATTCTATAATCATTTCATATAGAAAAAATATGAATCAGGTTTGGGTTGTGGTAGGTCTAACAAATGCATTTATAGAATCAGTTAAAATTAGGTATGGTATTCCAACCATATATTAATGTATTATAGAGAGGATAATCTTCTTGATCAATGAGGATATTCTTTTTAAATTATTCATAGAATTGAACAGAGTATGGAATCATCACCTATAAATGTTATAGGTCACATATAAAAACCATTTCAAGTAATAAATTTTAAAAGAACCATTTGAGAAACATTATGTACGAGAGTGTTCCATGTTCATATATTGTGATGAGGACGGTGAGGAATCATATTTTGGTGATTATTGTGAAACCTAAAATCAAGATGATTATGTTTATCTAGAAGCTATTTATTTCTATATATTCTATAATTTGATCATATATATATATATCAAAAGATATCACCTTTGGAGTTCTCTTTATGTGAGTATGTTTTCATGACGGTGTCACCTTAGTTGAGGCATCAAAATTTCGAAATGCATGTGAACTAATTTAGCAGTTTAGGGAATATTTTACATTACTATGAAAAAGAGTTCATTATTTCTCTAAATGAGGCTTCATTAACGATATCATGTTATTTATAATATAATTCATTCCTTTCAATGAAGAGAACATGAACCAGATCTTACCCATGAAAAATACAGTTATGATATTAGGTTGGAGAGATATGCATAATTTATAAAGATACCATTTGAATTTATATAACTAATAAATAAGATGTTGAAAAGAAGGAATGTACTAATAATTTCAACCATCTGTCTAAATGGATGGATCAGATAGGGTATGTGGGATTGGGAGGTAGGGGTCTAGCCTAAGAAGATAAAAAATAGTCATGCTATACGAGAGGGTTCATGAGTATGGAGGTCCTTTTTAAGGGAGGTTTTTTAAAACACAAAATTTTTTAAGGTGGACTCAATTTTAATTATTGAATTTTTTTATAACTATATCGTATTGAGATTTTTGTAATAAGATATGGTTTGTTAAAATTATAATTATGGATGTTGAAATGATTTTTTAGATGTATATAGATTCTATGATGTGTCATATATTCAGCTCCAAGTATTCTATAACAACGAAGTGGTTTTTGAACATTTTGTTGGAAATAAATTCTCATGGTTCTATTTATTTTATCATCTTTTAGTTTCAATTTACATTTAATTCATTGTGACCCAAATGGTGTATATCATGTAGTCCATTCAATTTGGGAATCATTGCACTAGATAGGTTAGTTTTGGTGTAGTGTTAGTTTGTAGAATCCGATGATTTTTTGAAATGATTACCACAATGATTTAGGCCCATTATATACATTATGATACCTATAGATTTACTATGGAATGGATTCTAAACATGCATTTTACTGGGCACCATTATTATCTTGACACCAAGGAAACACTACAATACATTTAAAATTTATTCCCATTTGGCATGTTTCTATAAGCTACAACATGATTCTTATATTCCTTGTTTTCCTATAAATTAGCATTGTTCCTTTAACCCAATGATTTACAACCATTACCCATTATCAATGAGTGTCTCTATGGAATTTTGAAGGGAACTATCAATACTGAAACTCCTTGATTCATCACTGAAATTAGAGGATCATCTCATAGTTATTCGAGTATACTTTATATTCCATTATATATGTTTTTCCCCATTAATGTTCATTTTAATGTCCATCATTCACTCAGGAAATTTATTTTTATGATGAAAATGGTTGAACTAGTAAATTTACAAAGAGCCACTAAATATGGAACCATGAATTAAATGATCTGATAAAAATATAAATTATATCTCATTGAAATGCTGATGAATGATCTTTTTAAATTAATTACAATTTAAATATTGATTAAAATGTTTATAAATAAATAAAATGATGAATTTGAATTTATAATTCGAAATATTAACTGAATGAGAAGAAATATTCCAGAATATATGGTCAGGGGAATCCTTGAAAAACATGTTTCATTGAGTTATAAGACTTCCTCTATACCTCACATTCTATATACCTATGACAATATGAAATTATTATAAATTCAATATATATTTTACATCCATATATATATGGCGTATTATTGTTTCTTATGATGGGGTAAGACACAACTTATGATCATTTATCAAAAATAATTCTTTATAATCAATCATGATTATATTGACATTTTCTATCCCTTAATAATGATGGTTTATTTTTTAAAAGAACATCATATATGGAGTCTTATTCTCATGAACTCAAATATGAAGGACCAAAGTATTTAATTTCTAGTTATCTTTGAAATATTTTTTAAATATCCTTTGATTATGATATGTGGGATGATTATGAAACAATTTTCATTCCATTTATATTAATTATGTTTATAAATTTTGATTGATTTCCTTTTATCAAACCAATAATCAAGTACATGTAATGTTAGGTGCAACAAAATTGTGTTTTAATGAATTGGGAAATGTTTTTGAATCATGAGCTATAATCTATGGGGCTAGGTAGTGAACCAAATCCAATATTAGACTCTACACAACATGTGAAGTTACTTTACATTATGAAATGAATTATTCTTATTATGAGAAATTAATAAAAAAATAATTCCATAAAATAAATATCATGATTAAAAAATCAATGGAATGGAAATCCCATTTACCAAATTTGATTATTTTAAATTTCATAAAAATAAAATTTTGAATCTAACAAAAATACATAATTTTGATATAATATATTTATAATTTTTTTTAAAAAAAAATTGTATAAATTTTCTAAGAGATACATTTTAAAAAATATACAAAAAAATTTTGTTCTTAAATGATTAGTAATAATTTAGATCTTTTATAATTAATTTATTTCAAATTAACTCATTCATGGTGTAATAATTAAAAAATATATAGAATTTGTTTATTTCCAAAAAAAATTATGATTATTTTATATTCAATGAACATATTTTCCACGCTGAAAAATTAATTTAAAAACTTATATATGTAAATTACTCCATTTTAGAAACATGTTTTCATTTATTCTGTATTACATAAATAAAAATTATTTAAATATAATCTTGAAATATTTTATTTCCTAAAATTGTTCATTTTTATTAAAATATGAAAAAATAATGTTAATATCACTATTACGATCATTATAGTGGAAATTATATTTTATTCAACTCATTAAACAAAATATACCATTGTTATCGAGTACTATTTCCCTCACTCCCTCGCCATGGATAACAAATTATATCTCACATACCGAAATATATCTTCTACCATAATTCCATCTTATATGCCTTTTTTCATCCATAGGGTCAATATGTATCCATAAAACTCTAATAATTAAATTATTTTAGAGCTAAAACAATAATTACCATTGAGATGTTCGATGGTTTTCAGACAGTTTTTTTTTCCATTTTCCTCTTCCCCTTATAATTATGTATATATTTCTACATCTACCCTCATAAAATTTATTATGTATAGTTTTACAAATAAATTTATGGTCATAAAAACTCTGATTCCATAATTTCCAATGCTTTTATATTTCATTAATCTATCACCTCCACCTCTAAAAAGGTACATTTAAAGGTCATATAACTAAACATGGGAGAATTTACAATTCATTTGTTATTAAAAAAATATCAATTGTTCTAAGATGTTATTTATAAATTTTAAATATATCTCACTATATTATTTATGAAATAAATTTACTAATGAATCAGTATTAAAAAAAATCTTTATTCTTGCTGATATATTTTATTTGAAATAAAATAAATAAATGTTATAATAATAATAAATATATTAAGATAATAAAATCCAATGATTATAACATGTATAGTTATTAAATGTCAACGAATTACAACCAATATCATTTTATAATAAATATGTTTTTATTATATACAAACAAAATAGGTGATGAAATTAAAATGGATATATAGTATAGGGAATATTATACTCAATTTATGATTTTTATATATAACAATTATTTCCCATTATTTTCATTTTGAAATATTTTCAATTAGAAAAATTTATCAATTAACTATTCCATAATATTTTTATTCTTGAATGTATTTACTCATATACTTATTAGAGGTGATGTTAAATCCAGTGAAAATAATTTTTCCCATATCCTTATATCCCAATGAATTTAAATTATTTTTCTTAAAATTAATCCTTTTATAATCCTAACTAATGATCGTTTATGAAAAAAATCATGTAAAAAAATATGTTTCCTCTATTATTTTCAGACCCTACATGGTTAGTCATATATATGAAATTCATGACACTCTTATAAAATTAATTCTCTACTAGTGGGTTTTTCATGGAAATCATTTAAATATGCTACCATTCTACGTGCCATACATTATTATGATCATTTATTTTTGTGATAGATTAAACCATTATTATATTTCTCTCTAATGATCTTTTTAAGATGTGGTATGACATTATATTATGTGTCTTATGTGGGAAAATGAAGCTATCTACTTCCATATTTTTGATATTACAATTGATGCACATGTTTTATATGTGAACATGATGCTATATTTGATAAAAACATTGTAATTTATTATACAATTATGTTATAATCTATCATTTTTTGCGTATTTGACATTCCATGTATTTTTAAAATGGATCTTTAATTCTTATGATTTTTATCCCATATTAATGATATGATGATGATTATTATGATCACTCATGTACTTTGATTAATATCTCTTTTCAATTTATGTTATTTATCCAAATTAATTTTTTTCAAACCATTAGTTAAGGTATATCCATAGGTAAATAAGTGTACAACGAGAACATGATGTAATTTTGGAGGAATATGATGATGTATTGAATGTGTGTTTATTTATTATTAAAATTAATTGAAATAGTATTCTAATTTTGTTAATATAATAAATATTTATTTCTTTTAATATTTAATTATTATGTTATTATTCAAAAAATTATGGATATAATCATCTGTGAGGGTTTTAATTCACTAATGTTTGTTTCAATTGAAATATTTTTTAATTTTAGAATTATTATTATAATTAATTAATGATCAAAACCTAGGATGAGACTTTTTTTGTGAATAAATCCAAAATATTATTGATATAAGTAGTATGTGTCACTAGGAAATGAGATCCACCTATATATTCTAGATTTGTATATGAATATATAAGAGATACACTAAGGAGTAATAAACCTAAAATGGGATGGTTGTGTATTAGACTAATATTTTTACATGGTCATGTGTAACGGTCCTTACAACACACTAGGTATGACAAACCAAGATTTATTATTTTTTAGTCTCACATAATCATTAAAAATAAAAATGAATGAAATATAAATAACAAAATTATTCACCTTAATATTTAAAATAGTTTAAATAATTTAAATCTAAAAGAATTTTTTAAGAATATTTATACACCAAACATTTTGATATTGTATGATATAATATTATAATTTAATTGTGAAAAACATTATTCATTATTATTTTAAATTAAATATTTTTATGAGATTAATAATTTAGAAATGTTGGGAAATTTGTTAAACCATATTAAAGACACTTTTGAGATATAACATAATTATTTCATAAAATAAATTCGTAATGTAATTATAGGAGGATTATAAATCGTAATATTGATCCCTATTCAACTCTCTCATGTTATAAACAATAATCTAAGCACTTTGGAAGATCATTCATTTCTGAATAAGGAGAAAAATTCCATCAATCCCATTTTTCATAATTCATACACAAATTTAGTTGATCCTTCAATCCAATTTTCATAGAACAATTAGTTATAAAAAAAAGATAAGATTCTATTTATGTTAAAATATTCAGATAAGAATAATATTAATTAATATTTCTATAATTTAAATGTACAAGACAATATATTTTCATATTAATCAATAATAAAAAACTGACAAATGATATGGATAAAATTTAGTTGGAATAAATTTTCAATATAATTATTTATAATATATTTAAACCTTACTATATTATAAATGATATATTAATATATAAATATCTTAAGGAAAATCATTGTTAATATATCATAGGTTATTATGTAAATTCCACATATATTGGAAGATAATATTATTTTTTTCAACAACAATGATAACAATATAGATTGAATTTCTGTTTTACAAAACTATATAATTGAATTGTTATTTGATATTCAAGAAAATTTAAGTAAAAAATAATCATATAGATTATCTATTAATGTATATATGGAGATTTGAAAATGGTGCCACTGATATGATGATATTAATAATAGAATATAATTTAATTTTGGATAATTTAATTGTAATGGAAGAAGTGATTTCTAAAAAAAATATAAATTGTGTGGAAATAAACCAAATTAAAATTCCATCAATGTGATTAGAAAATACATTAAGTAACAAAGGGATGGAAACCAAGATCATAAATGATGTTGATAGAGGTAATATCTAGAGAATATGATGGAGGAATGTAATGAACCACCCAATGAACCACCCATGGTTAAATTCTTCAATTGAATATAAAATGAACACTATAAAATATTGTGAACTAATCTATGGTTCATAATATATAATCTACATCAATACCCACTAAAGTATATGGTGTATGTTAATTGTAATTCCATCACTATTACTAATGTGGATCATGAAAATGATTTCCTACATGTAAAAAGTTATTTCTATTAAAGAATAAAAAATATATTAATTGATTACTACAGACACATTCATTATTTGAAATCATATTTTCAAAATGGATGAATCATATACTCAATAACTTGAAATATATATAATTATAAAACCATATATATTTTCAATCATTTCATCCCATGGGGTTGGATCTTCTCTTAGTCCTTATTTTTTAGGATAACCGTCCACTGAGTATCATAATCATTAATTCCTAGTAATTTTACAATATACTAGGAATTTATTTTCATTAAATAAAATGATATCACCTCAGTTGATGATAAAATGAAATATCCTTCCTTATATAAAACTAGCTAATGATATTAATCTAATTTAGTTATGATAATGAATCCATTTTAGAGTATCCCTTAATAATATGTACGATGATACCCAATAATGAAAACTATAATGGTCATGTGGTTTATTCAACGGAAGGAATATAATTTGGTGATACTACTATTATAGTGGAATATACTAATATATATGTTTAATATTTTTCATATCATCCCCTATATCATGAATTAATTCCCTAAATAAATGTCATTGCTGGAAATTCCATGAATATAAATACAACTTATTGATTTTTTATTCTGAAACTAAGGGAGTTATATATGAAATTATAAGATAACTTTGAGAAGGGGTTAGCATTACGTAGTGAAACACATTGTTTGTAACTCCCTTTTATTTGAGAATATATTTCTCCATAAATAAGTTGATTTTTTCATAGCATTCTTAATAGGGATGACCAAGATTAAGAAAAGCTATGATATATTATTACAAAGAAAATTAATTAACCTATATGAATATTATTATCTATATTATCAAATATATATTTTTTAATTTATTTTTTATATAAAAAATATTATTTTATTAATTAATAATATATGACCACCCAATTTTCAATAATGTCATTTTATGCCTCAAAAATATGATTTCATTAAAAATATAACTTATTACATTTTATGTGAATTTTTAATAATTCATTTCAAACAAATTCTTAAATTTAATTGAATAAAAATTTTATCGTTTTATTTATAACAAATTCAAAATAATCAATGATTGAAATTTTTGGATATTTTTTTAAATATCGACTTTATAGTGAATATGGAAAAAAGGGTTTCTTGAATATGTATAAACAATTTTAAATAATCCAGTTAATTTAAATGTATTATTACATTTAAATTTGGAATTAATATTAATTATTTAGTTTTCAATTGTATATAATATAATTAATTACTTAGTAACAATCCTTATGCATTATTTGGGTTTAACATCTTTTTTAGGCTTAATGTTTTTTTAAAAAAAAATGTTTTTCTTTTGGTGCAATTTGTTTCTTAATAAATTTTATAAATTATAGATGAATAATGATGTAATTGAAGTTTATAGATTGTATATTAATGTAATTTTTATAAATAAAGTTTCATTATTTTTACTAGAACTATAATAATAATAATTCCATTTTATGTTTAATAATCTGTATATCTCAAAACACCTTCCATTGTGTATTTCTTGCTTAATTTAAAATTATTTTTTCCTGATTTATTAATTTAATTTTAAAAAAAGATTAAATATTTGATAATAATAATTATTATTATGTAATATGGTAAATATAATTTTTTTAATAATAAATTTTAATAATGTTAAATATTTTTACCTGTAATAACAGTAAATCTGGTAAACTGTTTATAAGACAATGTGACAAGACATTAAAATGAAAATATCATTTGGAATTATCCAATTTTATTAATATTTAAGAAACTATTTGTTAGTTGATTTGAATAATTTATTTCAATAAATAATATTGATCATGGAATCGCAATATAGTCATTATGAAAGTATCCTTTATTTTATTCAAATTAAATTATATTTCTAGATCATTGCATTTAATTTAATGGTATGAATATTTCATTGAATTATGGATATCTAGATATGTCTAAAAAAATAATATTATTAATTATTTAACCCAAAAAAAACATTAAACGAACTTATATCTTTATTTTAATGTGAAATTATATTTATTCATAAATTTGTTATTTTCAAAAATACAAATTTTAATTTCATTTGTATTATTTTGTTAAATTTAATATCTTCAAAATGTAAAATTATTATCATAAATTTTATATAAAAATATTAATTTTGAATTGTATTTTTATTGTAATGGAATTTTATTTTTTTCCACATAACTATGTTAAGATGGTAAAAATATATTTTATCAAGGTAATGGTCAAAATGTTATTAAAGAGTATTATCATCAAGAAAATGATTAAATTTAGTCCAAGACATGTTTAAATGATATTTTGTGAGTTAATTTCTACAATGTCACAACTTTTATATTAATAGTATGATCCTTGGATCAACATTACATGCTTGTTATATATATATAATTTTAAATCATTAAAGTAATTTCATCTTTTTCATTTCCCTTTCTTATAAAAATAATCCAACTCTAATACCATCTACATAAAACATGTTTAACTTACCATCAATAGACATTTCCAAGGTACCTTCACATGTACCTCCTATATTTCTTATATACTATAGTATTTCATAAATATTATCCCCATATGGATTATGGTTAATTATACATGATGTTTTTCAATAATAATATCTAACTATTAATTGGTACATTAAATTTTATTTATTCTTGTGAATCCTATAAATTTATTTTACCCAATTAATAATTATTTAATTTTTTATGGGAATATAATTAATTGATAAAATGATATATTATCAACCATTTTCCACATCCATTCTATAAAATTAAAAATTAAATGTATCAACAATGCATATTTGTGGAAAACAACATCCATGTAGTGATATGAATCATTATCATCACCAAAACCATGGATATGTTTTATGTTTTATTTGATGATTAGATTTTATATTTTTAAAATATATATACTACATGTAATTATAATATGTTATCTACATTCTTAATTTTACATCTATTGAGAAATGATAACACCTCGCATATATATTTTTAGACCACAACCTCTAAAAGTGCTGTGATTTTTTTTAACATGGATGATAACAAATATATGTTCAATAAAAATATATGATATATATTATATTTTACTGATTTTTTAATTTTAATTATTATTTAATTTTATTTATTTGACAGAATGAAAAAGTAGAAAAATCACTCATGAGTATGTATGATCTACTATCACCATGATAAAATATAATTCAATTTTCACCACATCATTATATAAATATTTATAAAACTATTTGTACTGATTTCATATGATAAAAATTATACTATTACCATTCTTGAGTTGTTGAATCATTAATAATATTAAATTTATATCAATTGATAACTAAAACATGCAAGTTAAACAAAACAGTTATCACCCATAATATTAATTTTAGAAAATAATTATAAACAAAAATATGACCTAAATCCATATGTGAATCGTATATTTTATGATATACATGACTATTTAATTATTATTTGCCCATTAGAAATATATATTTATCATACAAAAGGATTGAACATGAAGGATTCATGAAAATACATGAGGTTATGGTTTTTATACTTAATTTTGTTTCATTAAGTCATGTTTGATATAATGCACTTATTTATTAAAATTTGGTGTATTTATTTTCCTTGGGATATGTTCTATTATTTATATAATAATGTTCATGATATTAAATTTTTAACATTATGTTATAACTTTCATGGAAATTATATATCAAAATTCCCTAATGTGGTAAAACATTTATGTTTTAATCCTATATTAATCCGGATTTTTTTTGGTGAACATCCATTGATAAAATAATATGATGCTTATTGGATAAAACCATACCATTTTCCATCACATTTTTTTTATATCTATAATTTTTAGCACAATATCCTTCACATTGGTATTCTAAATGATTCAAAAAATGTTTTTATGAAAATTTGAATTTATTTTTCCACTTTCAATGGGGAACAAATTCATTCCAAGTAATTGTTTTTTAAATAGTTTTTTAGAATGAAATTTACTATTCATAAATTATTATTAAATGAAAATATGACCAATATTTTAATTTTATAAAAAATATAAATAATTATCTTCTGGATATTTTCTAAATGACATACTTTTTTATGATGATGTGACAAAATTTTTGTTGTTGGTGATTTTAGTGTGAATAAAATTTTTTACATTTATAAAATATATAAGATTAATATACAACATTAAAGGAAAAAAATGTTTAAATAAAATTTCCCTATGATTTTTTAAATCAGTTGATTTTAAATAATAGATTTTAAAATAAAAACTGTATTATCTTCTTTAGTTATTCCAATGATATTTTAATTATTTTTTTGATCCATTGTAACATATTGTTAGGTTAATTATGATTTATTAGTGATATGATTCTATGATAAAATCCTTAAAATTTCATTGGATTGTTTATAATTATTATGATGATATGTTTGTGAAATCCATTTATTTACTAGGGGATAGCAAATGATGAAATGGTTTTTAAACATGTATAACTACCATGAGTAATGATATTCTGATATGATGAATGTTTTACGCATCTTTGGAACATATATTATTGGGTTTATATAATGATACTTTTTAATAGAATTATATATCCCTCAAATGAATGGGGTTAATAATGGATATCTCATATGATAAATAAACGGGAATGTGTAGTTGAGCTTGTACAATAGTTGAATTATTAAACTACTATATTATTAAGACTAACCCTTGGATGGGGAAATGATGAACTAGAGAGTGAACCCAATACATTATGATTATATTGGGAGTCGACCTCTACTATTCAAATAAGGAGATGTTTAGTGTACTAAATCAACTTTGATAGTCTTATGATTAAACCTTCACTAATGAAATGATTTAATGGGGTGTGAAGAAAATCAACAATGATAGCATTCACAGTGAACATAATCTAAAATAATTATTTAATGTTGTGTTTACATATTCCAAGATGATTTTTTTTGGGATTGAATCATGACTAAAGATATTATGGAATGCTAATTGAACCCAATCCACATTGATAGTATTGAGAGTGTACATTGACTAATGAATAGAATGGATGTGGACTGAACTTAATCCAGTATGATATCCTTTCCAATTATCCTTGACTAAGGAAATGATTTTCCCCACTATTAATTTATAAAAAATGGATTACAAATCGTTATGTTATGTTTATATGGTTTGTGAATGATAATTGATGATTCCAAACACTTGTGACTATTTCATCTATTATTGAATAAACATATCCCATTATTCATGAATAAAGATGTTTTATTTAATGAGTATGATATTCGTTTGTTATGATATTATTATTATATTTTCAACAATATCATATTACTATTGATTATTATAGATTGATGTTTATTATGTTTACACTTACATAGAAACTGAGATAACCTTTTCTTATGATTCCATAACTGAGGTTATAAAGAAAATTTAATTTACTGTGTGTCTATAAATGGATTTACGATAGAAAAATATTATAATTTATATTGATGAAAATTCATGATATAATTTTTTTTATGTATATTGTTCCTACATAGAGAAATCCATTAGAGTAATTTCATGTATCACAATCTTTTATTTTTAAATTTTCATATAATAAGATATAATAATTATTTATGAATAAATTGGGTCTCTTTAGTTTTTATCCCAATAGGGTATAGTTAATATGTTGATATTATGGCCATATAGCACTGGTAACAATCATGGATATTTTCCTAATTGTAGGATGAAATATTCAACATTTTATATGTTAATGATTATGAGGTTTACTAAGTAATACATCACTGTATGGATAATAAAACTGTACAAAATTATTGAATAGTTCAATCATGTTGTAATAATAAAAATAATAATTAATTGAGTATATCTCATCCATAATTATATAGAATGGTAAATGGTTCCTAAATTCACAAGTAGTTTAACACTATCTGGGTATACTCACAGGTTAATTCATATTTTTTTATCATTATTTACAACGAATGAGATGATAAAGCCTATGGGAACCTATTATTTTCTATAATGTCATGGGATAATCCTAATGATTCATAATATAATAATTTTATTTTTTATATATCTATGTTTCTACGTAAATATTTTGGAGTATAATTTGATTGATATTTAATATAATAATTGATATTATATAGGACATATATTCAAATAAAAACCCTTGGTTCAGTACGTATTTTAGTGAAAATGTTTTTTGTGGAAAATTTCTCTAATTTTTTATTAATATATCTTTAATGTTAGTGATATGTTTTAGGATTAATATTATCATTCATCATAAATTAATTATTGTTTATTATGATTAATGTGTCGCTAAAAGTTGATTAATTTTTTTTATAAAATAGATAATGATGATATTGAGAAGAGATATGGAGACTGTGCCATTAATTTTATTATTCATGAAGTACATTGTATTGGGATCATTATTATATTATGGTAAATATAATATAATGAAAAAATATTGAGTAAAAATATTGAAGTGTATATATTTTTTATGGTGATTTAGGTTATTTTTCTTTGTATTAGAATGCTTTATGTATAGATACACATAAATTTCATACACAGTTATTGTATAATAATAAATAAAATTTCGTTTCATACCCTAATGATCGACACTATGATTGTATAAGATTACTATCATTTGAAATATGGGTATATTATTAACATTTTCATAAGGTATCTTTATTATTTCCCACTATGTTAATTATAATTATAACTAATTTTAGTCATATAATAATTTAAAATAATTTTCAAAACCATTGGAATATAATCAAAATATATTTTGAGCTCAGATGATCTGTAATGAATAACATGGTTGTTATCAATAAACACCTAAACATTACTATAGAATTAATACATGACTTCATTTGAATGAAATTTTAAATTTGTACCCACTATATCATAGAACACAATCTTCAGACATGGAAAAAAGATCGAATTTACATAAGAAATTATTCAAAAAGGAATCAACGAACTTGAGAGTTAGAGCATCACATTGGAATAAGGAATATGGTTATAGTATAGGCATAAGAATAGGAAATCATTTCCATATACCAAGCTCAAACACATTAATATCATTTTTTATTATCTACACTCCCCATTAAATTATGTCTTTAGTCATATATCACTCTAAAGAGTTTCACAATAGAAATATTACATTAGTTAACATGGTTAAATCTTTATTCTAGTCAATTCTATCTCATGATATTGACTTCTTAACCAAATTAATTGGATATATATATATTTTTATGGTCCCACAAGTAAAATAATGATAACCATATATACATCCTCTTTATTATAATAATATATTAATCATTTCAGAACCCACATAAAATGGTTTTCATAAAAAATTCAACATTGTATTACAACATAACTCTTCGAATAAAAGAAGGTTTCATAATGTGTTATTGATATGTTAATTAACTTTTCTAAAATAAAATTTCTTTTGTGAACTCTCATTATATAATAATTATCATATTCCATACAATAATAAAATATTGAATGAATCATAGGATAGTATCCCATTTAATTTAATGGCATCATGAAAGGATGTTATATTAGATGAAAAAATCATTTCAAATTACCTAGGAATATTTATTGAGGAAAATAACAATTTAACATTTAATTCACTTCTTTAAAATATAAAAAATATCCCAAAGTATAATTCAAATGTTCTTAAAAAATAACTTTATAAACATGTAATGGATGATTCAATTATTTATTGGATTAAATAGAAATAATTTATCTTCATTACATTTACATGAAAAAATATACCATTACATTTTTTGTTAAAAGTTTAATGGTACCACATATGGAAAAGATGAACAAGATTCTAGTTAATTTTTTTTAAATAATAATGCATCAGTGAGAAAGGTTATAAATTATTTATGATAATATAAAAACATTCTTCAATGTTTTTTAAATTACATTGATGTATATGGAAAACATTCTCGGCCAAAATATAAACAATATTTGTCTTTTAGCAGAAATATTTTTTAAATATCTTTATTAAATAAAGTGATAAAATTAATGAAAACATATAGTCTTTATAAATAATAATTCTAAATTAAATTCATCATATTCTTTAGATATAGGTCCTAAAAGTTGACCAACATAAATTAATTCATAAAAAATCATTATAAAAATTATATTTCAATTTAAAACCCCTCACGAAAATTGTAGAATATGAGTAAAAACATGATTAAATAGATAACCATATATATTCCTATAATTTTCAGTATAATTTTATTCAGAAACAATAATTGTAATTTTATAAATCGCATAAGAGAAACAGGAGGACAATAAGGAATGTGTCATAAAAAAATAAAATAGTCACTAAATTAATTACCTCATGATATAGGTTAATTAATTAATATTTAAACTAATATATAATAAATTTAAATTTATTATAATTATAAAAATGAATATTTTAACTTTTATAATCTCATATATAATCCTACATAAGAAAAATTCATTATCCTTTTCATAATAATTCATTATTCATGTCATCATTTATAGAGGACAAATATTTCCTTTTTCCTCATAATTTTGGTTTTATAGTTAAAGTCATCATAGATGGATCATGGTTAAATCACAAAATAATTGTATTCATGATATTTTTAAAATAATCGAGGAAATTTATGAATTTAAAAAATTAATTATCATTCAATGACATGGTAGGTATTAGATCTGCATAAACATAGTTTTCACTTTTCAATAATTCAAATAGAATAATGGAAAATAATAATTCTCTTTTAAAAAATAAATAATATATCATATGTCACTAAATATATATTTATTACCATACATTTGATGGGAAATAAAAAAAATACATCAAATTGTGGTTCTTCTATTCCACATATATACACAAGAGACATTATCATTTTCCAACAGATATGAAGGTAAAAAATTAGATGTGATAATAAAATATAGATGAATAATAATTTCTTAAGTATCATAAATGAATATTAAAACCCTTATAATAAAAATATGGGAATTATAGAGATTGAAAAATATATTAATCTACATGTGGAGTTGGTGGTCTGGATATATGTATTTGCGATACATTAATTTCCAATTTGATGGGGAAGAGGGAAAATACTGGTCGATCCAAAAGAATAATAATGTTTTAGTGTATTTAGGTTAATAATGTTTCCATTTGATGATGGATAAGAAAGATTTAGAGGATTTTGAAGAATATATAAATTTAAATTGGTCTTGTAATATGATGAAATTTTTTTCAAAAGGTCACCCTAAAATCAACACTAGTGTTCCATTAAATATTATTATAAATTTAAAAATACCTAAAAATTTTATAAAGTCAGATTTTATAGATAATATTGTAGGTTTTTTTAAATATATGACTCATTGTGGTGAAATGAATAGAAATTATGGGGTCCCATATATAATTGGTGAAGTGGACAAAGTAAAAATATCAAAAATGAATAAAATATTATAATTTCATACACAAGAAAACTAAATCAATATGGGCATCTGATAAAAGTTTAAATATTATGATATATATATATATATATGTCTATAAAATATGATTTAGTAATGTTTATTTAAATATAGTACCCTTTTATGTTGATTTATGCCCCTTGTAAATTCATTTTCACCATTACTGTTATAACAATGTTTTACATATTTTAATATTTATTATGAACAATAATGATGTTGAAAATATAAAAAAATATAATTTATTAGTGTTAAAAATATTAAAAACATATTAAAACATTCAATTCATTGAAATGAAATTTTTTTATTTTTAATTAAACATGCAAAATGCGATAAAAAGTTATTTTCTAGAAAAACAATTTCCTATAAATGAAAAGTTTAAATATAAAAAGAAAATATAAGATTAATTTAAGATACTTTATATGATTATTATAATATAAAATTAAGATAATATATTAAATTATTTAAACTCAAACATTAAATTCATAAATTCTTGAATGAAAAGGATAATATTTTAAAAAAGTCAATATTTTTCATTATTTTTCGAAGAAAACTATAAATTATTAAATAAATCACTATAAACTCATATTTATTTAGATAAATAAGATAATTTTATTGAAATTTATTTTATAATTGTGTAAATATAGTTATATTATATGGTCATAAAAATAGGAAAATAACGTGAGAAAAAAAATATTTTAATATTGGTAAAGGAATTACTAAAAATTGGCTATCCATGTATCAATATAATTATTTTATATAAATTATGAATTAATATTTTTTCAAATGTTGTTATTAGTACCCACTAAAATAACATAATTGATATTTTATAACTTTATACAATATTATTTTTCTTCCATATTGGTTGTTGTGTGTATCAGAATGTATTGAAGAGACTAAAATTATTTGAATAGATACATCATAAAATCATTAGGGGTTTCCTTATACACCCAAAAAATTTAATTCCCAAATTTATTTTACATAATATAAATAATAAAATTAAAGCTATCTATGTTTCATAACATCCTTAGGTTCTATTATATCTTCTATGAATTTATTATTCCATCATAGAACAATTACCTGGTTACAAATAAGGGTTTTTAACATTTTATCAATATAGTCCATGATTTCTAAAATTTGTTGTTCATAATAAAGAATATTCATTAGTGGGACACCTTATACTTTAATTAAATGTTATTTATCAGTTAGGTAAATTCTCAGGGTATGTATATTGAGAAAATTGTGAAATTTAGAGAGGTTCAATAGAAGGACTAATTTATATGATACAATACCTTCTTGATCAATAACATTGAATGGTTGAATATAAATTAGGTTCCTCTATCCCTTATTACATATTATCATAATGTAATTATATATAGTATTTTAATGAATTACAATCTCACAAATATTGAATTCCAAATTTCACGTTTGATTTTTCATATATCTATTTTGTCGACTATGATATGAGTTGATGTCTAATAAATGGATCTAACATTATATTCAATTTCTTCATATATATCATGTTTTAATATATTTATTTATCTGAATGAATCCAATTTAATTGGATTTCGACAGTTCTTTTTATATAAGAATCCATAATGAACCCTCCTAATTTGTGATTGAATTTTATTTTAAAAAATTATTGGACTAGATGAATGTGTTGTACATAAACACCATTGAGAATTATATATCATGTTATTAATATATCCTCGGGGTATGAATGTTTCTCTCAAAATATAAAAATATATATTAAAGATAAGTAGTACTAAAAATCAACTCTTAATAAATAGGTTCCTCATGAAATGTCTCAAACATTGAGTTATATCTGTAATCCCAATCAGATGTAATAGAATTTTGTTGTAAAAAAATAACATTTAACCACTAGGTCGATAAATTATATCAACATGACTTCATCATTATTCCCCACACAAAAGATTCCACTAACAAGTAGTGAGGGTCTTTGTCTATCAATGTGGACAATATAATGATAGTTTCAAGTTATTACACAAAAATAAATAATTTATAATATAATTAATTATCAGGGTAAAATTGAAAATAAATTTTGAAATTGAATTTTTATATATAATAATAACTTATTACTCTATGGTATATTATTATAGAGAATATGAATATGATATATAAATAAATGTATAAATATTGTTGGGGTCCTATAGAGTCTTTCCTGATTCTATATATGTCATTTCACAACTACTGAACTGTGCATCATAGGGCCCCATTGCTTCCCTAGATCATTAGACATGATGTCTCTAGGTGAATTAATGTACTCATGTAGGGTGTGAGTATAATACTAGTTACGAAACCACCAGTGATTCCTCAAACTAGTACACTAATGTATGATAAGTGTAATTTGTAATAATATATAATTTGTAATTATTATAAACACACAATCAAAAACATTGAGTTCCTGCACTACCGAGCATCCACAATCCACATCTATACATTTTCCAAATCCAATCTAAGAGTATAATCAAGATAGTAAAAATAATAAAAAACTATTCATAATAGTGAGTAATAATCCTTCATAGCATCATGTTATTGTGTTAATTGACCTAATCTAAGAATAAAGGAAGTAATGCTATCACATTCTACTAGGAATCTCGTTCCTCACATGGTATCCATGTCATATTAATGTATTACAACATTTTTAATAGTTAACTCATCACAATTTTCGCAAGTCTTACACTCTCCCCTAATAACGGATTAAAAAAACAAGAATCCACCAGACATGGTTATAAGGAACCAAAAATTCCATGTAATGATTTTATAATAAATGATATTTTTACGAGGCCACGAAAAATTACATCGCGCGATTTCGAGGCCCGGAGTGCTCAGAATGAATTTTTAAACTTTTTTTCTGGTACGTTCCGTGAACGTACGAGCGGGTTTTTATATCTTATGAACCGGTGCTTAGAATTTAAATATGAGGTCATCGTTGAACACACAATGCCGATATTATTGTATGGAAACTTTTACCTCAAAGACACTTGGTCTTGGGTGAATGATATGTTTTTGGGATTTTCGTAGAAATTATACAATAAATAAATCAAATATTTTATTTTATTTGTTGTAACCACCCCATGAGGAAGTTGAAAACTAGGGACCACAAAACCTTAACCTCCCATGAGTGGTTATGGTTGTGGGGACCACCCAATCCTAACCTCCCATGAGAGGTTATGGTGGTGGATCGACGGCCTAAACCTCTTGAACTCCACTCTTAATGAGTGAGAAACCTCTCAACTCCCTTGTCAATGTAGAGGAGCCTCTTCAGCTTCCCCCACATTAATTATAGCAACGAACCACATCAATTTAGCCTATTTGAATTTTAATCCAAGAAACTAAATAACAGATATCATAATATATTATTTATGGGAAACCTACTAATTTTTGGGGAATTGGGAGGAAGGATTTTGGGTTAAAATCTCTCCATCGAAGAACACCAACGATGTACGCCTCTCCTTTGATGAATTCTTCTCCATACTCCGTCAAAGGATCTCCAATGACGCACACTCCGAAAATCGAGGAAAATGACAATTCTATTGACATCTATATTTTCCCAATGATCTGTCTTCTTCCTCACGACTTCATTGACATCATCAAGAGAACAAGGTAGGGGTTTATCGGTGTATGAATACATTTCCCATGTTCTTTCCTTGAATTCTTTTTCATGGTTGGGAATAAATCGTTGAGGGAGGTTGTAAAGATATATGTTCTTCTTGACATTTTTTTTTGAGACATATAATAGCACCCTAATGAGGAGGGCACGGTCCAAACAAACATGGTATGACCCCTCCAAAAATCTTTTGATGATTTCTGGTGTTGAAAACGACGAAGGCGACAGTGCAACGACACCGCCCCGCGGCCACTGTCGCCTCGCAAACATTGCTCCCTCCTGGCACTCATGTGGTCGAGCCGCTCCGCGGCACCCACAGCCAACACACCCAATGGCTCTGCCCCTACGACTCGCCGCACCGCCCATGACCGCCACTGTCCTATCAAAGTTGATGCTGCCGACTGGGCTGAGCCACTACTGTCGTCCGCCGAGCCACCACCATCGTCCGCCGAGCCGTTGTGGTTCCTCCATGTCGTAGCCTTCAGAGCCACCAATTCTGCATGTCATGTGTCCTTCAGAGCCGATCCAGTTGATCCCCTTGTGGCGGAGTCGCTCCGGCCATTCCGCCTCTGGCTGTGACACTCCGGTCGAGCCGTCTCGCGGCCCCGACCCGCTCCAGTAGTGCTGCCCCAAGTTCTATTCCCTCCTAGACGAGCCACCCCTGACGAGTCACCCTACGACCTCGCGCCATCCACGACCGAACCCCCATGGATTCTCACGCCCTGCTAGATAACCCAATGAGTCGGGCCAAAACGAACCCAAAGGGCCCGGTCGATCCTACCGGGTCAGGCTGTACCAGGGCCCACTAAGACCCATTTACTATATTTTAGTCATAACTATGGTAACAGAAGTACATTTGAAGAATCATCAGTGGAACCTGAAATCATGGGGTGAGACAGTCCCATTGAGTAAACCCCACTAGAGTTTTGTATTATGATGGGTAATGGTGAGGTCGAATCAAGCACGAATTCAACCAGTCCCCCATGACTAAAAGGCTAATAACTCACAGATCGGGCATCTAATTGACCCGCCATCTATTGCGTTGAGATCTTTATGATGTTTCAGACCATTAAGATTCTTCCTCTTGGGAATTCATGGTAGTTGGAGTATTGACCAGTAGCTCATGGAGAGGATCCTCCCTAAGACGAGTGAGTATAGTTCATGAACCCAGTAGTTGGATGAGACTTGATGGCTACTGACATTTTCGACTTGGAGTTACTTGATAGGCCTAGTGGGGAGCACCTCTGTGTGACACAACAGACCCACGGTGGGATGTTCCTCTATGTGAAAAGGAAAAAAATGGTCATGATAACAGGAGTACCTCAGTAGGCCGTGGTTTAGAGAACCTCTGTGTGACGTGGAAGACCCACAGTACTCGATAGTGGGAGTACCACTTCATGTCATGAGGTGGAGCACCTCTGTGTCATGCTGATGTCCCACGGTAGGGAGCACATCTGTGTGACATGGAAGACCCAAGGTACTCAATAGCTGGATTACCTCAGTAGTCAAAGGTTAGTGGCAAGCACCTTGATGTGACGCGCCATGCCCACTATACACGATAGAGGACGATATCTCTAGTAGTCTAGGTGTTCGACGATGTGAGTAGGGATGTTACTAGTTAATACCCCTAATATAAATCATGGTGTGATATGACTCAGTACCTCTATGTTTCATAATGATTGATATGGATTACATGATAACATAGGTATATGTATGTACATATACCTATGTAGGGTTATATGTTGATTTCATAAATTTTATTTTATACTTGGTTGATTTTCTGAGACCATGAGGGTCTCTGCATCCCTATTGAGTATATTTATACACACCCCCACACGGGATATTCCCTCACTTTGTTGACTTGGATGCAGATGACAAACAACGTTGACTAAGGGTGAGAGTACAAGGACTGGACGGTTACTAGAGGTGGGCCATAGGGCGTGTCAGTTCGCAGAGGAGACGGGTGGACGTGGAGTGCTGAGGAGGTGATATGTACCTACCCATCATGTAGGATCCTCGGAGGACTATATAGTAGATGTAATTTCTCTTTCTTCAGTTGTATTGTATCTCATTTGTAATTGTACCTTTTATTTTGGGTTTGTATTTCGTCCCCTTTTACTTTTACTATTATTTTGGTTATATAGTATTCTAGTGTTCATATTTGATGTGTTCTTGTCTACGTGAGTTTTCAGGTTATAAAGGCAATTGATTTCTATTTTTATGGAAAATGCCTTTCGGTGCTAGTCGCCAGACCCAGGCCTATGGAATGCAAGGTTGGGTGAAGTCACGACACGGGCCCTGGGGGATTGGTCATAACAAATTGGAATGAAAGGGGTACGTTCTACCGTAGAACATAAGACTCTGATCAATCTTTTTAACGACAATAGTTTTATGTGTAGTGAGTTTGGTTATCAGTTTAGAGAATTCAGTGTTGGTGTGGTGGCCGACGTATCTATACACCAGGACCCTAACTTCTGATTTCTGACTGAGTGCATGAAAACACTGATTGTGTCTCTGGTAAAAAGTGTCTCCTTTTTGAAATATTGAGTCAGATCACCAGGTAAAACTTATTGAATGTGGTGAAACTATTTCTTTTCAGGATGCCTCCATGAACACATCCACCCAGGGTTCTGAGAGTTGTACACACCGATATCCCACTGAGCGACGAGGCCGTGATGTATAGACCTCTACTATAGGAGGAACCAGCAGTACCATTACCCATTGGGACCCTGATGCCACTAGCCCCAGCAATAGAGAGTGCACGCTACTTGAGCGCGTTGCACGAGTCCCACCACCAGAGGCCACCCAGGTTTAGGGGAGAGATAGACCCACATGCGGCTGAGGATTGGATAGAGGAAGTAGTGATAGTCTTTCATCTAGTAGGGACACCAATAGATCTCATGATGATCCTTGTCGACAACCTTCTACAAGCAGTAGTGTGCGGATGGTGGATCTTGATGCACCAGGTTCACGATGAGGTGACGCTTTTATGGGCATACATCGAGAGACTCTTTTGGCCAGAGTTTGTCCAAGTGACTCTTCTCATAGTGTGCATACATGATGTTCTTCATCTAGAGCAAGGCGGCATGACATTAGCTCAGTACACAGTGAGATTCACTGCCCTATAGCTTTACTCCACCGATATGGTGCGGGACCCTTTCTTCGGGCCCCAGACCATCCATTAGGGCCCCAGGCAATAGATTAGTGCTTTAATGATCTCACACAACATCCGGACGCATGCGGGGGTGTTAGAGTGAGCCATCTTCGTGGAGAGACTCCTTACTGAGTAGTCACCTGTAGCAAGACCTGTAGGTTCTAGGCACAATGGATGTGCGTTGGTGGGATTTCCCAACATTAGTTTTAACGTTACACAACGTTCAATCTGAGATCCATCATGAGTTAAAATGCCAAATATTCAGAATATAACAAAGAACAAAAAACATAAGAGGAAATCCCGGAACCATAGATATAGGATCATCATATGTTGGTTATAATTAATTTAATTAATTCATAAGAATTACCTTGGTGGAATTATTTCTTCGTTGATATCTCCATACATGATCCTGTGATCCGTCGTTTCATCATAAAATCCAAGTGTAGGATTCCTCTAGCGGTGATCCACAAGTGTGCCACGTATCTCTAGACATCGCCGAAGGGATATTCAGGTGCAAGCATAGAAGAACGTTCACTTGCGATGTCCGCCTTCGATCGTCTTGGTCTCTCGATCATGAGAGGGTTCTTGGAGGAAGGTGTTATTTTGGTCTTGAAAGAATTCTCTATAATTGTTGTGCA
The DNA here is from genome assembly GCA_963277665.1 of Viscum album. NCBI lineage: Eukaryota > Viridiplantae > Streptophyta > Magnoliopsida > Santalales > Viscaceae > Viscum > Viscum album. The sequence goes on along the minus strand of OY728133.1, from coordinate 140,376,021 downwards.
AAAATATTGTTTCAAAAACTGTTGGGTTGTGAGGATATTTATAAGCAGGTTTGAGGTTATAGAGTTATGATAATAAATAAACGTGATACGTGTTTTATTTATTTTATTAACTCCTATTGAAACCCCCATATCAAATTATTAATTCCTTTGACATGCGCCCATGATGATTATAATTAATGCAATTTAATAAAACATTATTATATCCTTAAAATCCTTCCTGGAAAAACTACATGCAATGTAATCATTAATACATGGTGTGTACTTGTTTTCCATAAAACTACACGCCGTGTATATTAAATATACACGACATGTACTTTTATTTTCCACTTTTAATTATCTACTCTTCCACATTTATTAGACCTTGAGTAATGGCTATTTATTTCTTAAATAAATGTAACTGCATTACCCGCTAATAAATATGTTATTTCACCCACAATATATTCTCTCGAATAACTAGTGTCGAAATAATTGTGATCAGGAATCCTTAAATAATTATTAAACCATAGTAGAGAATAATATTTATTTAACTTGTTAAATTAATATTTAACTGAGATACATGGTCACACTTAGTGTGTGACCCACTAGGCCTCTTTCTTAGTGGCATTAGGCGGAGCCTGCTTAAAGTCCAAGGATAGAGTCTAGCAACACGCTAAGGCACTCATAGAGAAAGAAGTTAACGCCGCAATGACATGTCAAAACATACGAACACTTTCCGTGTAATATAATCCCTTTGTCTCAATAACTCTAATCAAGCAGGTTGCATTCTAGTGCCATCAACCCATGTGCTCTATTATTCATTCCTTGACTTCTTGGAATTGAACACGCCAATACCTTACAATGGCCATGGATTTATTTAGGCTATATCAGTTCCATTAAAGGGCCTGAGATATCTACTTCCATTATGGAACAGAAGGGAAAAATTCATTCTCTAATTATCTCTTAATTCAATATTACTTGTGACACACCCAATGTATCCTACCTCGCTGCGAATAGTGTGTCGTCACAGTTTTTTTTCAAAACATTTAATTGTTCGAGTTCTAATACCCATTAATAATAATCTTAAAGTCTAAGGACCAATACGAACATTTGCAGATAGGAACATCCAATGTCACTATGAAATGTGGATTTCCTACTGGTGGGTCTCGTTCTCATAATACCCTCCTAGATATTACCAAGGGTGCACATCATGAAAAGGTGCATCAATGTTTTGTGAGTCCTAACCCCTAATGGCCTGTATTATTTTTATCCCTAAAATAACGTCAACCGGACATAGAACATATATTCAAGAACATAGTTATGGAACTTCTCGGTTCTCATCATAGCAGGGATCTGCTATGACCCATTAATGCAGCAGTTGTCCTTAGGACATTATCACATGCATTGTCACGCTGAAGATCAATCAAGATGTGATACGACATTTATTAATGAATAAAGTCAAAAGTAGTTGCTTCTAGGCCACCAACTCCAACAGACTCCCAATTGGAATAGATCCAACTGCTAACAATCTTTAACCCACTAGCTCTCACATGATATTCATGCTTCTGCTGAGATAAGCCTTTAGTCATGGGGTCCACCACGTTCTCTTCCATGGACACTCTGCTCAGTACAACTACACCCCATTGATCGAAATCTCTCAAGATGTGATACTTACGGAGTATGTTCTTTTTCCATTGATGTGACCTTGGTTATTTTTCAAGATCCACCACTGCAGTATTATCACAATACAATGTAATGTGATCATTACTTCTAGGCACCACATCAAGCTCCTGGACAATGTTCTGAATCCAGACGGCTTCCATGGCTGCATCAGAAGCAGTTATATATTCAGAATCCACTCTAGAATCGGAGACAACTGGCTTCTTAGAACTCTTCCAGCTCACAGCTCCTCCATTGAGACAAACAACATATCCAGATTGCAACTTTATATCATTCTGATCTGTGTGAAAACTAGCATCATCATACCCTCTAATGATAAGCTCTTCATCTCCTCTATACAGCAGGATCATATCCTTAGTTCTTCTCAGATACATAAGGATAGTCTTAACAGCCGTCCAATAATCTTCCCCTAGATCTGCTTGATATCTTCCAAACATGATCATTGCATAGGCAACATCATTCCTGCTCCATAAAATGGCATACATGATGGATCCTATAGCCGAGAAGAATGGGATCTTTCTCATCCCATCTTTCTCTTTTTGTGTCTGAGGACACATTTTCATAGAAAGATGTAGGCCATGTGACACTGGAACTAATCCCCTATGGTATTGTTCCATAATAAATATCCTTAGTATCTGGTCAATATATGTACTCTGACTTAGTCCAAGCAGCCACTTGGGTCTATCACAAATGATTTTGATCCATAGAATGTAGGCTTCTTCACCCAAGTCCTTCATGGAGAAACACTTGTTCAACCAGTCCATAATTGAATGTATGACTGGTACATCATTTCCAATAAGCAATATCTCATCAAAAAATACTACTAGGATAATGAACGCTTTCCCATTAAACCTCCTATAAAAAAATAGCTCACATTCTTTCTTAATGAAACCAAATTCTTTTATGGCTTTAATCAAATCGAATGTTCCATGACATGGATGCTTGCTTAAATCCATAAATGGATTTTTGCAACTTTCAATCCTGTTTGGATTCACTTGGTGTCACAAACCCTTCTGGTTGTGTCATATAGACATCTTCTTGAAGGTTCCCGTTAAAGAATGTTGTTTTAACAACCATCTGCCAAATCTCGTAGTCATGGTAAGCTGCTATGGAATGAATGATTCTTATGGATTTAAACATGAAAAATGGTGAGAATTTTTCATCATAGTCAATTCCTTGAAGCTGTTTAAATACTTTATCCACTAGACTTACATTATAGGTTCTAAATTTTCCTTCTAGGTCCATCTTTCTCTTGAATACCCATTTGCATCCAACAGGCTTTACATCAACTGGCTCATCGACCAGAACCCACACTTGGTTCTGATACATGGAATCCATATCAGAATTCATAGCTTCTAGTCATCTTATAGCTTCTGAGCTTTCTGATGCTTCCTTGTAGTAGATAGGTTCATCATTTTCCAACAATAATGAATCACCATCCTCAGTGGCTAGGGAACCAAATCCCTCTGGTTCCCTTACCTCGCATCAGCTCCTACGTAGTACTTGTGTTTCTGGAACCTCCTCCATGGGGAATAGGGGAACTTGTTCCTCTACCAACTCTTGTGTATCTTGAGAATCAACATCATCGAAGTCAATCTTGCTCCCACTATCCTTTTTGAGGATGTGCTCCCTCTCAAGAAAGACGTCTTGTCTAGAGACAGTCACATTATTGTCTTGAGGGTTATATAGGTAATATCCTTTTTTCCCATAGGATATCCTATAAAGATACACATCGTGGCCTGGGGTAGTAGTTTGTTTCCTGAGAAGGCCTTAACAAACGCCTTGCATCCCCATACATGTGTATGTGAAAAAATGAGTTTCTTTCCATTACATAACTCGGAGGGAATTCCATATTCCGCTTTAGTTGGTACTCAGTTTAATGTGTATGCTATAGTCTATAATGTATTTCCCTAAAAGGATAATGGAAGATCTGCATGACTCATCATTGACCTAACAATGTCCAACAAGGTGTGGTTCCTCCTTTCACTAACACCATTCCACTGTGGTGTATAAAGAGGAGTGAGCTGAGATAGAATCCCAAACTCCAGTAGAAGATCGATGAACTCTTGGTTCAGATATTCTCCCCCTCGATCCGATCAAAGCTTCTTTATCTTCTTACAAAGCTGATTCTCTACATCATTCCTGAATTCCTTAAATTTCTCTAAGTCCTATGACTTATACATCATTATTTAGACATAGCCATATCTTCTCAAATCACCAGTAAATGTAATGATGTTAGAATATCCACCTCTAGCTTCTACTGGAAATGGTCCACAGACATCCATGTGTACCAATCCTATAAGCTCTGTGGCCCTTTCACCCTATCCACCAAAAGGAATTTTGGACATTTTACCTTGTAAACAAGCGTGACATTTATCAAGTGGTTTTATCTCTGTAGAGCCTAAATAAACATCTTGTAAAAGCATTGTCAAGAGCTTCTCGTTTACAAGACCGAGATGGTGATTCCACAAATGGGTGATGTATGAGTCATGTGAGTTTGTTTTTTTATCGATTGCCAACACTTGGTTTTCGTAATTTAATAAATTCAAACCATTATTTAAATGTTTCATACCATAATATATGTTGTTCTTATAAAAGAGTCAACCCTTATTTCAAAACATGAATATAAATCCACCCATATCCAAACAAGATACATAAATTATGTTGTTGGTATCACTAGGCACATAATAACAGTTATGTAAAACCAAGATCATCCCAGTCGGAAATGAGAGGCGGTAGTCGCCAATAGCCAATGCATCCAGCCTTGCGCCTTTGGAAGCTTGAAGATCCACCTCTCCTCTATCTATCTTTCTAAATCTACTTGGTTCATCCATTTTAATACAGACGTGAGCCCCACAAGATGTATCTGATACCTAATGTGTCGAAATATAAAGATTACACTCAATATCAAATGCACCATTATCATCCCAACACTTCTGGGTGCATTTCCTCTTCTATTGTCCTTGCTTTCCACATTCAAAACATATTGTCTCCCATTATTTTCTCTACCTATAGATCTTCATCTTCTTGGAGGGACGGTGCTCGGGGGAGTCAGACCGTTTATAAGTCTTTGGCCTCTTTTCCTTGTCCTTACTTTTCTTATTCACCATAAGGACTGCAGGTTTGCCACGCCCCATGTCCTTATCTACTTGGTGAGTTAAAGGTAGAAGTTCCGATCTAGGTTCAACTAGAACAGACTCTTCCAGCACATATAGTTTCCTTTCGTGGTGATGAATAACGTGTAAATGCCTCTGCCACTATTGGTAATTAGTGTCGGTGAGAAGGTTTCCATTATCGAGTATGGTTCACAATGATATGTTTGAAGTCATTTTCTTTTCATTTCTACAAATTATGATGAGAAAAGGTTTAGTACATTATTAAAAAACTGAAACAAATAAATAAATTAATACTTATTAGTCTCCCACTATTTTATCGAAATCCAATAGCCCTCACCATTGACTTCAGAATATTTTGTTTCCTGACTATTCTAGTGTAAAGGATCCATATTTCCCTTCACATTACCTAAACTAGGGTTGGTCAAGCAAATTGAAGGGTTTTTGGTAGGCCTTAAATATTTCAACTGCATTAACTCGTAGCTCCTTAATCCGTTGAGTGGACTCCCCAATCCTAAAATCCTTTTATTTTGGATTTCCTAAACCTTTGCCTCTTGGTCACACCATGTCCTACTATGGCAGTCAACCATTGATACGAACTAATTTAAGTCATCCCAAAACCTTGAATTATAATTTCCATATAATTGAAATCACCCCAACTAGGGATGGTCAAGCACTTTGAACTATGTTTTGAATCTATCCAAGATTATGGAAGGCTATACCGACTTAATATTTCTTTTGAGGGATTTTATCCATATACGTAAATTTACAATTTATATTCATTTATTACATGATTTTCAATATTATGTGGGATATACTTATTTGATTAACCATTTCAAAGATAATATTTATGTATAAGACAATTTTATTTTAGTTTCTTCTTGCATGATCATTTAATCCATTAATTGTGTGATTGTGAAAACACACCCACAATAAATAAACCATGCAACTGGAAGAAATAAATTAATTGGTATGATCATGAGATTTTCTATTGGTTATTTTATCTAGCGGTTGATAAACTAACCCAAGACCTGTGGGAGAAACAGCTTGAACCTTTCGGGTTCGTGTTTGCAGCTTTCCACCGGTCCACTGTTGTATCTGCTTGGATTGGTTTCCCCATGGCTCCTAACTTGAGCCGCCCCCACTAGCTTGGGAGATCCATCCATTGCATATGAATTTATCTCACATGCATGTGAGGGGTAAAATGGGTTTTACATAAAAGAATCTTTGGGTACGCAGGCCATACATATTAATGAGGAGATGGCTCTCAGGCCAACAAATATAATTTAAATAAATTAATTAAAAGAAACCGTTCACATACAAAGGTCTCGGTCTAGCTCCTGATCATCCATGAATGCAACATTATTTATGCAAAAAATTAGTATTCAATTCTTTAATCATTCTTGTTTAAGATAAATCACGCTCGAATCAATTACTTAACTTTAATTAATCAATCCTTTTATCTTAAAAAAATTTTCTGAACTTCCTTGAGATTCTCATCCAACATAATTTTAAACAAATATATTCATTTAAAATTATCCTTGTATGTAACCTGTACCTTGGAGGCAACCAGGTGAATTACCATTTATTAAGCAGATGTTAAATTAAACACATATATATAAAACACCTATCACGTGTTTTGCCTCATCTTTACAACTGCACTATGGAACACGTCTCAATGGTTTGTATAATATAATAATAAATTTTAATAAATCTGTGTCATTTGGGTGAGTACATGACATGTAGTTCTGACTATACGATGTGTACTTTTCTTCACCCTCTATTTGAATTACACGCCTGGGGACATGGCGTGTTAATGCACTTCATTAATTTTCAGAGTATAAGGCATGTAAAGTGGGACACACTTCGTGTAGTTTCTGCGTTACACGTTTTCCAGTCGGGCACGCTGTGTACGTGGTACACGGTCCAACCCTAACCCGAAGGGACTACATGCCATGTTCAGTTCGACAACACGGTGTGTAATCCAAAAACTGTGTGCCACCTGTTTCAGGTCAACACACGGTGTCTTAAATTCTTAGAAAGAATCCAATACATGGCCTAATTTGGCAGATCAGTCAATTCATTAAACCTAGACTACACGATGTGTACTTCCGAATACACAACGTGTATTCTGGTCTTGTACGACCAGAAACGTTTGGCTCCTTTGGATGAGTTCTTCTATTTTATTTTTGTAAAAATTAAAAGAAAAAATCGTTTATGTGAGGTGAACGATAAATGATGGAGGAGGAACAGATCTCGACATTCAGATTTCCCGAATGATTAAACATGAATTGAAATAACTAAATTATTAAATGCGTAAATCACCAAGGAAAAACTAAATTATTATAAACAACGATAAGACCCACTCTGATACCACTTTTAGGTTTCGGGTGCAGCGGAAGCTCGTTGTTGGGTTTACGCATCTTTAATTTTAACGTTAAGCAACGTTCAATTCGAGATCTGTCACAAAATAAAAAGCTGAATCTTCGGAATAGAAAGAAGAACGGAAAACATAAGAGGGGTCCTAGAACTATAGAGATAGGATCATAATATGTTGGTTATAATTAATTTAATTAATTCATAAGAATTACCTTGGTGGAATTCTTTCTTCGTTTGTGTCTCCAGTCACGATCTTGTGATCCGTTGTTGCGTCGTAAAATCCAAGTGTAGGATTCCTCTAGTGGTGATCCACATGTGTTCCACGTATCTCCGGATGTCGCCGAAGGGATCTCCGAGTGCTAGCGCGGAAGAACCTTCTCTTGCGATGTCCGCCTTCGATCGCCTTTGTCTCTCGGTCTTGAGAGCGTTCTTGGAGGAAGGAGTTCTTTCAGTCTTGAAAGAATTCTTTAGAATTGTTGTGCACAACGATTGGTTCAAAAAGTGTTGGGTTGTGAGGATATTTGTAATCAGGTTTGAGGTTATAGAGTTATGACAATAAATAAACATGTTACGCATTTTATTTATTTCAATAACTCTTATTGAAACTGCCATGTCAAATTATTAATTCCTTTGACATGCGCCCAAGCTGATTATAATTAATATAATTCAATAAAAAAAATTATATCCTCAAAATCCTGCCTAGAAAAACTACACGCCGTGTAATCATTAATACACGCAGTGTACTTGTTTTCCATAAAACTAAACAGCATGTATATTAAATATACACAGCATGTACATTTATTTTCCACTATTCTTTATCTCCTTCTCCACATTTATTATAACTTGAGTAATGGATATTTATTTCTTAAATAAATGTAACTACGTTACTCAGTAATTAATATATTATTTCACACACAATATATTCTCTTGAATAACTAGTGTCGAAATAAATGTGATCAGGCATCCTTAAATAATTATTAAACCACAGTCGGGAATAATCTTTATTTAACTTGTTAAATTAATATTTAAATGAGATACATGGGCACACTATCACGACCCGACCCAACGGGGCACGAGCTGTGACTCCCCAAGCCCGCCTCCAATAGGCCAGGGGCTGGCGACTAGTGCCGAGTAGGCTATCACACACATGGGAGGCATTAGCCTAAGGTACCTGTACACACGCACCCACAAACACCTCCATGCAACAGTGCAGAGATATAGAAACTGAAAAGTAAATGCATACATACAATCTATCCCAAACCAGAGTGCAAAAGCAAAAGTACAAGGGCAAAACAGGGCCCACCAAAAGAAAACTACAAAGCGCGTCCAACCTGCTCAAAAGAAGGGGAACGCTACCACAAACACCCACCCGAAAGCTCCCTCGGCACAGCTCCGGTAAACACCTGGGTCAACTCGCTCACTAAGCTCCGCCTGCTCCGGGTCGTCCTAGGACTCCATCAAAAGGCATGTGGTCTGCACAAGACACAAACATGTGCGGGCAAAGCCCGTGCGTGGGTGACTATAAACATACTCAGTAGGCACCCCAAAAACCAAAAACCCAAGGGAGCAACTGAAAGGAAACAGTCCGCTCAACACAGCCAGAGGGAACCCAGACGAGAGAGAAACTCCATCTCGTGACCATCCTAGGCTAAACACAACAAGTCAGCTCAGCTCAGCTCATGTGTATGCCCATACATACACCATGAACAATCCAAATATACTCAGCTCATGCCACAAAGCCACAAGAGGTACCGACCTTATCACCAGCAACTGTCCACAATCAGGAGAGTACACCACACGAACACTGTCATACCAGATGAAAATCATCCGAGAGATACACTCCATCGGGTCCCAAACAAACATCTCATACGCCCACCCGAGAGACCACGCTCGTCGGATAACATCACTGAGGAAACATCACTGAAACAACATAACCACCCAACTCCTCGGATAGGGGATCGCTGCTAGGGTCCGCTAGGGGATACCAAGACCCGCTCCGGTATACGTAGCTCACAGATAGGGGATCACTCTCAGGGTCCGCTAGGGGATACCAAGACCCGATCTGGCATACGTAGTTCTCACAGATAGGGGATCACACCCAGGATCCGCTGGTGGATACCACAACCCGATCTGGCGCTCGACAGAAGCTCCACACTCAGATAGAGGATCATCGTCCATATAAAGATGGTCATGACGATACCGGAACCCTATCTTGTATAACTCGCGATGTAGGGGATCGAACCGATGATACCGCAACCCTACCGAAACCACGTGCTGAGTAGGGGATCACATAACCAACGATACCGTAACCCTACTATAAACCACATGCTGAGTAGGGGATCGTATACCCGACGATGCCAAAACCCTACTGAGCACGTCCCACCGCGTAGGGGATCATATTTCCGATGATGCCACGAACCCTACGGGGTTAACCTGCTAGATAGAGGATCGCCGCCCGTGAATAAGTGGTCACAGCGATACCAAGAACCCAATCTAGGGTAAAGATGCTAGAGGATCCGCTCCGGGCCCACCAGAGAGATACCACAACTCTAACAGTTTAAACATCCCATCGAGAGGATAACAAACCCAAATGAAGGTTGTGATGCCACACGATCCCTCGTAGGAAATAACCAAGGGAGAACCCTCAACCACTGCTGGTCCAAACGTCGCTAACCCGAGTGACCAGCCACAATGCCACACTGCGCACCTCCTAGGCCAAAACCGAGGCCACCATCACGTTCCACGTGAAAAAACACGCAGGATAGGCTGTTTACTCGCCCGAAATGGAGCACCGGTGAAAAAGGCCCTATTCACCATAGCTAGCTCGTGCGGGGCCCACTCAACGATCACGAAACTCTTCGAGCGGACCATACCACGACGATCCCCTCAGAAAAACAAGCGGAATGGACTACTCGCTCGTCCAAAACAGACACCCGGTGAAAAAAGGTACTATTCACCGATGGCTAGCTCGGGTGGGGCCCACGCCTGGATTCCGAAACTCCTCGAATGGAACGCACCATTGCGTTCCTTTCGGAAAAACACACAGGATCGACTATTCATCCGCCAAAATCGGACTCCTGGTGCAAAAGTTGCGTATCTCCGCAAACGCCAAAACCCGGCCTCGTGGAGCCCACACCCTGTTCTCAGTCCCAACACCCGGAAACCATCTCAAATAGTCCGTCGTACCATCAGGGTCTCAACACCACTGACGGTACATCAATCGGACGCTCCGGGTAGAAGTTACAGCGGCCCGAAGTTGCAAAATAATAAAATAATATTATTTTATACGACGTTTCTAACTCCCGGGCCACGATCCCGAACCCTTAAACCCTAAAAGTGAGTTCAAAAGGTCCGTCTCGACGCAAGGAGTGCGTCGCCGCAAACGGCTCGCAAATCGGAGTTACGGTTTGCGAGTTACGGGGGTTTAAAGAACCCCTGGAAAATCCTGGCCGGACCACCGCCGCCTCGCCGGAAACCACCGCGCCGCCGCCGGATTCCGCCGCGCCGCCACTGTGCCACCGCCGTGCCTTGCCGGATTCCGCCATGGCCGCCGCCGGAATCCGGTATTTCCGCCGGAAAGCTTCCGGGGACCCCCGGGAGCACCCCGGTTCTCCAAAATCAGATCCGAAACATGTTTCGGAAACCTCGGGACCCAAAATATACAACCCTTATAAAGATTTGAAGAAAAACAACAAATAAACGGGTTTCGGGATTTCAAAACTCAAACCGCCTACCTCGCGGGCGAATCGCCGACGTTCTGCCTCAGATCCATGCTCCAGAGCTTCCGCTGCGCGCTCCTGGAACGTCCGCCGTCGAATTCCGAGCTCGTGGGCTCTTCGTTTGCTCGATTTGGCGGAGAGGCGGTGAAAAACGCCGAGAGGAACGATAAAGGGGGGGGGGGGCGCTGATATTTATATCAGCCGCCCGCCGACGCCAAACCCGCCTCGAACCCGACGCCCGATGCGAACAAAAGTAAGGTCACCCCTAGGGTAAACGCGCCATTTTGAACGCAATGGCGGACTCAGATTTTTCATCCGAGACTCCGTTCAGAAGCTATTCGAGCCGACGCTCGCCCACTAACTTCACCACTTATTTACAAAAATGCCCCTGGTGGCATTTCTCACCGCATGCCCGTACCCGAAAAGTTTACACCTCGCCTAGGGTAAACGGCACATTACAGACGCAACCGTGCCCTCAGATTCTAGTTCTGAGCTACCGTTTAGGAGATATCATACCCCCACCACGTGCATAGTATAAAAATACTTAATAAAATAAATTCTGGGCACACCAATCCTCGGAATCGCACGTCGTCTTCACACCTATCTCTGGAATTATTTGTAGAAATATTCCAACGTCTGACTGGGCCAAAAACCTGAGTCGCTACATCCTCCCCCCCCCCCCTTAGAACTTTTTGTCACCGAAAAGCCCTAAGCAAAAGGAAAGTGACTGGACTCTCAACTGGGTCTCACACACCAGCGAGCTCACCAACCAACACCCACACAAGGTCTTACCAACGCCCTGAACCAAACTCGAGCAAGCAACAAAAGGAAAGAGTACCGCTAAACAGTTTCTGACAAACTACTGCAGTAAGTAGAAAAGACACAAGGTGTCCCTCTATCCATCTGCGGTGCCTCTGGGTCGACTGCCTCTAGAGAATGCATATGTCCTCGCCCTCGGCCACCAGCTCCCTGAGATTGGTGTGGACCACCTGGGGGTGGGGGTGGTGGCAACTGGTACTACCTACCACCGCCTCCCACTGCACCTGCTTCACCGCCTCGTCCGCCGCCCTACGGACCTCCTTGCTCGAGACGCTGCCTCAGCCAAGGCGGTCCATCGACCGGCTCCCTCTCAGCAGCACGTCGGGTTGGACAATCTCTAGGAAGATGTCCCCGACCATCGCAAGCATAACACCGCCTCTCCTGCGGCTGACCAAAACTGGCATGCGAGCCCTGTGAGCCCTGAGGCTCAGATCCTCCATCCTGGGGTCGCCTCCTGAAACGTCGACCACGTCCTGACCCATGAGTCTGTCGTCGGATACCAGATGTTGATCTGACTGAAAAAGTCTTAGCCCTTGAGTGCCCAGCACTAACAGGGGGAAACTGCTCAGCCAGAAAACTCTCCACCACTAACGCCCGCTCAAGCACTCCAGCATAGGTGGGCAGGCACAAGGAAACCACACCTGCTCGGATGTCCCTACGTAAGCCCTGCTCGAAGGTCCGAGCCCTAAAGAACGGGTCTCGAAACATATCCAGGGAGTAGCGCGACAGATCTATAAACCTTGCTGAGTACTCCGACACAGTCATGCTCTCCTGATAAAGCTGCAGAAGCTCCGGGATCCGCACTGACCTCAGCGTCACCGGATAAAACTCCTCCCTGAAGAGCTGCTCAAACTCTGCCCACGTGAGCATCTCCTCGTCATGGGACTGTGTCACCAAACTCCACCATCTCCCAACAGAACTATGAAGAAGGCTCGCCGCTAGGACCACCATCTGATCTGGAGGTGTCCTCACTAGGCGGAAAACCCGGGAGACTGCCTCAAGCCAGTCATCAGCTGCCTGGGGATCTGGATCACCCCGGAACCTCAGAGGTCACTGCCTCTGGAATTCGTGTAGCGCACTCATCCTGCGCGCAACCTCGTCCTGCACCGCCGGCACAATCAGCTGCTCGACAGGTGGTGGCTCAACCGGCAGACCACCTGGAGGTGCAACCTCAGAGCCTGCGCCCAGCTCCACACCCTCTACACGGGGCAGGTCATCAGCACAATCCTTCTGCGGAACCCTCACCGGCTGTCATCGTGGAGGCATCCTGAAATACATTCAAGACGCACCACGGTCAAAGAGTATATCTGGAGAGCTGACTCAAGAAGGACAAGGAAAACCCAAAAACCCAGTCCTATATGATACATGTACCATTATGTCCCTGCGACCAGTGTACGAATGTCCCGAGTCGAAAGGCAGGTTATCAGAGTCCTCGTGTATGGATACGCCGGCCGCTGCACCAACACTGGAGTCCCTGGCCTGAAAGCCGAACTCGAAACATCCTAACACTACCGCTATGAAACCCAAAACAAGCTCACAGCTAGACCAGCTATGCTCTGAGATCCCAAAGGTGGAACCTCCTTTGATACCACTCTATCACGACCCGACCCAACGAGGCTCGAGCTGCGACTCCCCAAGCCCGCCTCCAATAGTCCAGGGGCTGGCGACTAGCGCTGAGTAGGCTATCACACACATGGGAGACATTAGCCTAAGGTATCTATACACACGCACCCACAAACACCTCCATGCAACAATGCAAAGATATAGAAACTGAAAAGTAAATGCATGCATACAATCTATCCCAAACCAGAGTGCAACAGAAAAAGTACAAGGGAAAAACATGGCCCCCCAAAAGAAAACTACAAAGCACGTCCAACCTGCTCTGAAGAAGGGGAATGCTTCCACAAACACCCGCCGGAAAGCTTCCTCGGCACAACTCCGGTAAACACCCCGGTCAACTCGCTCACTAAGCTCTGCCATCTCCGGGTCCTCCTGGGACTCCGTCAAAAGTCATGTGGTCTTCACAAGACACAAACATGTGTGGGCAAAGCCCATGAAGGGGTGAGTATAAACATACTCAGTAGGCACCCCATAAACCCAAAACCCAAGGGAGCAACTGAAAGACAACAGTCCGCTCAACCCAGCCAGAGGGAACCCAGACGAGAGAGAAACTCAATCTCGTGACCATCCTCGGCTAAACACAATAAGTCAGCTCAACTCAGCTCAGGTGTATGCCCATACATACACCTTGAACAATCCAGATATACTCAGCTCACGCCACAAAGCCAAAAGAGGAACCGACCTCATCACCAGCAACTGTCCACAACCAGAGAGTACACCACACGAACACTGTCATACCAGATCAAAATCATCCGAGAGATACACTCCATCGGGTCCCAAACAAACATCTCAGACGCCCACCCGAGAGACCACAATCGTCAGATAACATCATTGAGGAAACATCGCTGAAACAACATAACCACTCAACTCCTCGGATAGGGGATCGCCGCTAGGGTCCGCTAGGGGATACCAAGACCCACTCCAGTATAATTAGCTCACAGATAGGGGATCACTCCAGGGTCCGCTGGGGGATACCACGACCCGATCTGGCATACGTAGTTCTCACAGATAGGGGGTCACACCCAGGATCCGCTGGTGGATACCACAACCCGATCTGGCGCTCGACAGATGCTCCACACTCAGATAGAGGATCATCGTCCATATAAAGATGGTCACGACGATACTGGAACCCTATCTGGTATAACTCGCGATGTAGGGGATCGAACCGACAATGCCGTAACCCTACCGAAACCACGTGCTGAGTAGGGGATCGCATAACCAATGACAATGTAACCATACTACAAATCACATGCTGAGTAGGGGATCATATTCCCGACGATGCCAAAACTCTACTGAGGACGGCCCACCGCGTAGGGGATCATATTTCTGATGATTCCACAAACCCTACGGGGTTAACCTGCTAGATAGGGGATCGACACCCGTGATTAAGCGGTCACAGCGATACCAAGAACCCGATCTTGGGTAAAGATGCTAGAGGATCCGCTCCGGGCCCACCGGATAGATACCAAAACTCTAACAGTTTAAACATCCCATCGAGAGGATCGCAAACCCAAACGAAGGTTGTGATGCCACACGAACCCTCGTAGGAACGAACCAAGGGAGAACCCTCAACCACTGTTGGTCCAAACGTCGCTAACCTGAGTGACCCGCCAAAACGCCACACTGCGCTCCTCCTAGGATAAACCTGAGGCCACCATCACGTTCCACGCAGAAAAACACGCAGGATAGGCTGTTTACTCGCCCGAAACTGAGCACCGGTGAAAAAGGCACTATTCACCGTAGCTAGCTCATGCGGGGCCCACACAATGATCCCAAAACTCTTCGAGCAGACCATACCACGACGATCCCCTCGAAAAAACAAGCGGAATCGACTACTCGCTCGTCCAAAACGGACACCCGGTGAAAAAGGTACTATTCACCGATTGCCAGCTCGGGTGGGGCCCACGCCTGGATTCCGAAACTCATCGAACGGAATGCACCATTGCGTTCTTCTCGGAAAAACACACAGGATCGACTATTCATCCGCCAAAATCGGACTCCTGGTGCAAAAGCTGCGTATCTCCGCAAATGCAAAAACGCGACCTCGTGGGGCCCGCAACCCGTTCTCAGTCCCAACACCCGGAAACTGTCCCAAAAATTCCGTCGTACCTTCAGGGTCTCAACGCCACTGACGACACGTCAATCAGACGCTCTGGGTAGAAGTTACAACGACCCGAAGTCGTCAAATAATAAAATAATATTATTTTATACGACGTTTCTAACTCCCGGGCCGCGATCCCGAACCCTTAAACCCTCAAAGTGAGTTCAAAAGGTCCGTCTCGATGCAAGGAGTGTGTCTCCGCAAACGGCTCGCAAATCGGAGTTATGGTTTGCGAGTTACGGGGGTTTAAAGAACACCTGGAAAATCCTGGCCGGACCACCGCCGGCCTCACCGGAAACCACCGCGCCGCCGCCGGATTCTGCCGCGCCGCCGCCGCCGCCCTTCCTCGCCGGATTCCACCATGGCCGTCGCCGGAATCCGGGATTTCCGCCGGAAAACTTCCGGGGACCCCCGGTGCTCCAAAATCAGATCTGAAACATGTTTCGGAAACCTCGGGACCCAAACTATACAACCCTTATAACGATTGGAAGAAAAACAACAAATAAACGGGGTCCGAGATTTCAAAACTCAATCCGCCTACCTCGCGGGTGAAACGCCGACGTTCTGCCTCAGATCCGCGCTCCAGAGCTTCCGTTGCGTGCTCCTGGAACGTTCGCCGTCAAATTCCGAGCTCGTGGGCGCTTCGTTTGCTCGATTTGGCGGAGAGGCGGCGAAGAACGGCGAAGAACGCCGAGAGGAACGATAAAGGGGGGGGGGCAAAGATATTTATATCAGCCGCCCGCTGACGCCAAACCCGCCTCGGACCCGACGCCCAATGCGAACAAAAGTAATTTCACCTCTAGGGTAAACGCGCCGTTCTAAACGCAACGGAGGACTCAGAATTTCCATCCGAGACTCCGTTCAGAAGTTATTCGAGCCGACGCTCGCCCACTAACTTCGCCACTTATTTACGAAAACGCTCTGGTGGCGTTTCTCACCGCAGGCCCGCGCCCGAAAATTTTACACCTCGCCTAGGGTAAACGACACGTTACGGACACAACTGTGCCCTTAGATTCCAGTTCTGAGCTACCGTTTAAGAGATATCACACCCCCTCCATGTGCATTGTATAAAAATACTTAATAAAATTAATTCTGGGCACACCGAGCCTCAGAATCGCACGCCGTCTTCGTGCCTAGCCCTGGAATTATTCGTAGAAATATTCCAATGTCTGACAGGGCCAAAAAGCTGAGTCACTACACACACTTAGTGTGTTACCCTCTAGGACTATTTCTCAGTGGCATTAGGTGGAGCCTGCCTAATGTTCAAGGTTAGCGTCAAGAAACACGTCGAGGCACCCATAGAGAATGAAGTTAACACCGCAATGATGTGTCACCTACTATGAACAATTACCGTGAAATATAATCCCTTTGTCTCAATATCTCTAATCAAGATGGTTGAATGCTAGTGCCATCAACCCATGTGCTTGATTATTCTTTCTTTTTCTTCCGGGAATTAAACCCGCCCATACCTTACCATGGCCATGGATTTATTTAGGCTATATCAATTCCATTAAAGGGAATGAGATATATACTTCCATTTTAGAAAAGAAGGGACAAATCCTATCTCACATTATCTATTTATGTCGTATTACTCATGAGGCACCCAACGTATCCTAGCTCACTACGAACAGTGTGTCGTCACAGTTTTCATCAATACATCTAAGTGCATGTGTTGTAATACCTATTAATAATAATCTTAAAGTCTATGGACCAATACACACATTCGCAGAAAAGAACATCCAATGACACTATGAAATGTGGATTTCCTACTGGCAGGTCTCATTCTCATAATATCATCCTAGATATAACCAAGGTCGCACATCATGAGAAGGTGCCTCATGGTTTTATGAGTCCTCACCCATAATTGCCTATATTATTTGTGTCCCTCAAATAACATCATCCAGCCATAGAACATATATTAAAAAATAGTGTTATGGAACTTCTGGGATCTGATCATAGTAGGGATCCTCTATGACCCATTAATGCAACAGCTGTCCTTAGGAAATTATCACATGCATTGTCACACAGAAGAACAATCAAGATGTGATAAGGGATTTATTAATGAATAAAGTACAAAGTAGTTGGTTCTAGGCAAAAAACTCTAACAAGACCCACCACCAGTCATCACGTAGTAATGTCTTCTGTAGCTAGCAGCAGACAGACATCACGGAGGTCCAGGAGGACCATACCTATAGGTAGACGCTCTCATTACTCAGGATCAGTTGTGCGGGGTCACGTGAGGTAGAACTAGTTTGGAATGGATCATGCAGTGTTAAACATGTGGTGGACAGGGTTACATGTCTTTTTACTATTCGACATGGCATACAGATGATTAGTAGATGATCGAAGAACCACCCTGGAGAGACAGAGGTTCGAATGAGGAGGTCTGCAAAGAGCAGGCAGACGTGGAAGAGGAGCTGGTTGTACAGCTGGCGGTGGGTAGCGATTTGGGAAGATAGTGCCACCACCACTAGGAGGTCCACCCCGAACGCTGGAAGTAGGTGGACATGGGATATCTCAACTCCAGGAAGCTGAGGCTTTCAATCATGGACCTTAAGGGATGATACATGGTACGACCTATGTCTACTCCACCTTAGTTTTAGTACTTATAGACAAAGGTGACAATCATTCATTTAATGACATTGCCCCCATTCAGAGCTCAGAGATTCTGACTGATCCATTGACTATATATTTATGGCTACAGACTTTTACGAGAGATGATTCGATGATTATGCACTTGTGCTGGCTGTGCGAGCTTACTCTAGGAGGCGAGACCTTCGACTGGGATATCCTAACCACGGCATCGAGGCCTTACTATGTCATCTTGAGTATGGACTGGTTATCTATATTCCAGGATTAGATTGACTATATGTGGTGAAATGTGCTATGTTTCTGCAAGGATGGGACTAGTATTACCTTCACTGGTGAGAAGGGAGCCTTTGTATCACATGATAGACTTACCCAAAGAAGAGTGCTTTCGATCACTAATCAGTTGGATAGCCTGGCCCTCAGAGTGGTTGATGTAGAGTGTCTGATTTATGCAGAAGTGGTGGACCAGTACTAATATGTCTTCCCTAATGATGTGATGGGTCTGCCTCCTCACTGAGAGGTAGACTATTACATTGACTTGTACCCCAAGAGGACACCGATATCTACACCCACGTATCAGATGGTGAGATTTGTGAGCTGCGGGTAAAACTGGAGATCATACAGGGGAAGGGGTTAATCTGGCCCAGTGTTTCACCTTGGGCAGCCCCAATTTTTTTATCCTAGAAGGTGGATGAGAGCTTGAGACCTTTTTTCAATTATCGTTGCCTGAACCAGGAGACCGTGAAGAATAAGTACCTACTCCAGATGATTGACAACCTCCTTAATCAGTTGATGGGAGAACCGTGGTTCATGAAGATAGACTTCGTATAAGGTTATCACTAGCTCAGAGTGCGAGACAAGGATGTGCAGAAGAAGGCCTTCAGATGTCGGTATGACCATTACGAGTTATTGTTTATGCCATTTGGAAAGACCAATTCTCCAACAGTGTTCTTGGGAATTATCAATAGAATCTTTCAGCCATACCTTGATCGCTTTGTAGTAGTCTTCATTGATGAAATTCTGATCTACTCAGCTACTGAGGTGGAGCATGCCTATCATTTACAGGTATTACTGGACACACTCCAAGAGCACCAACTTTATGTTCAGTTCTTGAAGTGCATGATTTCGATCTGAGGGGTTCACTTTTAGAGGCATGTCATATCGGATGCTGGAGATGCAGTGGATCCAGCAATGATTGAGGTGGTACTTTCTTGGGAGCCACCGAGGAATGTGATGGGGATATGGATTTTCGTGGGTTTGGCTAGATATTACAAGAGGATTGTTCCAGACTTCTCCATAGTTGTAGCACCACTTTCAGGGTTGACGAAGAAGGAGAAACCCTTCATTTGGTAAGTGAAATACCAAAGGAGTTTTGAAGATCTAAAGAAGAAGATGACTAGTGCCCCAATCTTGAGGATTCCAGAGGAGGGTGTAGCATATATAATTTACTACAATGCATCAGGGACCAGTCTTGAAGGAGTTCTGATGCAGGAGTGATTTGTTATCGCATATGATACTTGATAGCTGAGAAAAAAAGAGAAAAACTAGGCTACCCATGACCTGGAGTTAGCAGAAGTGGTCTTCCACACGATGTTGTGGAGACACTATCTGATGGGTGAGCGCTTTATAGTGTACTCTGATAAGAAGAGTCAAATGTACATCTTCTCCCATTAGAACTTGAACCCAATATAATGACGTTGGATTGAGTTCTCCGAGACTATGACATTGAGATGTTCTATACTACTGGGAAGGGGAACATTTTTGCATATACACTCTACAGGAGATATAGAATATAGCTTTTAGGCAATGCGATGGAGTATCTAGCTACTTTTCAGATAAGCTTTGTGGATAGAGATGAAGTAAGTATTATTTAGTCTCATATAGTCACTCCCACACTCCTTCAGTAAGTCAGGAAGGAGCAACATGGGGACACTGTCTGCGAGACAAGATGTGCTCAGATATCAAAAGGACATGCACCTGATGGATTTTATAAAGGTGGAGAGAACGTAATCCTTTTCATAGGACAAACCATGGTACTGGTGTCACTTTAGGAGAATATTTTGAGGGAGTTCCACACATCCCCTCTTGTGGTACATCCAGGAGTGGAAAATATGTACCATGATCTCTGATGATAGCACTGGTGACCTGGAATGAAGAACGTAGTAGGATAGTTTTTCTCGCAGTGCCTCACTTGTCAGTAAGTGAAGGCAGATCATCAGATAACTGCAGGCTTGGTTTTTCAATTATAGGTCCCAAATGTGGAAGTGGGATGAGATATCAGTAGACTTTATGAAAATATTTCCACGTAAATCCATGGGTAATGACATGATTTGGGTGATCGTCAAACGACTCACCAAGTTGGCCCAATTCATACTGATCATAGAGTAGTGTCATGAAGAGGGCATGAGACGCCTCTATGTGAAGAAGATTGTATGACTACATGGATTACCCTTGATGATTGTCTCAAATCATTATTCATGTTTTAATTCGCAGATATGGAAGGGGATGTACGAGGATTTATGGACGTAGTTTCATTTGAGGACCTCCTTCCATCCTCAGACTTATGGTCAGACTGAGCGGACCATTCAGACCCTCGGGGACATGTTGTGTGCCGGTGTCCTCAACTTCAGTCACAACTGGGAGGATCGCTTTCCTTATCTAGAGTTTACGTACAACAATAGTTATCACTTCACTATTGGGATGACAGCTTTTGTGGTGTTGTACGAGCAACCTTGCTGATCACCCTTGTATTGGACTGACCTAGGGAAGTTAGCACTAGTGAGACAAGAGATGCTAAATGCTACCATAGAAACGGTACAGATCATCCAGGAGTGGATGAAGACTGCACAGAGCATGCAAAATTCATATGCCGACAAGATACAGACACCTATAGAGTTCGAGGATGTTTACAACATTTTTCTACGGCTCTCACCTCGATGACGTTTACAGATATTTTGCCAAGGTGATAAGTTATCCCTGACTTTAATCAGACCATTTCAGGTCCTCAGTTGAGTTGTCTAGGTGGAATACCACTTATCTCTTCCACCATGGTTGTACCCAGTGCTTGATGTCTTCCACGAATCCCAGCCGAGGAGATATGTGCATGACCATTCCCACATCATCGACCATTGAGATCTTGAATTCGATGATGGAGAGACATTTATGGAGGTTCTAGTAGAGATTGAGGATCAACATGAATAGGTCCTTTGTGGACGTTCAATACCTCTTGTGCGTGTTCGCTGGAAGCATGGGAACCTCCAAGAGAGCACATGGGAGCTGGAGGCTTAGATGCATGCTTAGTACCCCCACTTTTTTACCTAGTTATGAGTTGTGTCTTACAGGGACATAAAGCCCTAAGGTGGGGATAATTTAAAGACCTGGTAATTCCATGTAATTTTTTAAAAATAAATAGGAATTATATGAGTTCACAAAAATTTGCGAAACCCAATTCTGAGGCCTGGAGTGCCTCAAATTTATTTCTGATATTTTTTCCGAGTTTGTTTAGTGATGGTGCTAGCTTGGTTTCATAACTATTGAAATGGTGCTCGAAACTGAAATCTGAGGTCACCGTTGAACTCACAGTGACATTATTCACTTAAGGAGACTTTCACCTAGACGTCAGTTGGTTGAGGGTGAAATATATTTTTTGGGTTTTTTGTGGAAATAATAAAATAAAATAAATCAAACATTTTATTTTATTTGTTGTAACCACTCCATGAAAAAGTTGACTTGTGGGGATCACAAAACTTTAACCTCCAATGAGTGGTTATGGTGGTGTGGACCACCCGAGCCAAACATCCCATGATAGGTTACGGTTGTGGGGGCCACTAGAGGCCTGAATCTATTGGACTCCCATATTATTGAGAGAGAAACCTCTCAAATCCCAATTTAATTTTGAGGAGACTCTTTATCTCCCTCCACATTAATTATACCAACCCACCACTTTAATTTATCTAATTTGAATATTATTCCAAAAAAATAAATAAAAAATATCATAATCTATTATTTTGGGGCTACATGTTTATTTTGGTGGAATTGGGAGGAAGGGGCTTT
Organism: Viscum album; assembly: GCA_963277665.1. NCBI lineage: Eukaryota > Viridiplantae > Streptophyta > Magnoliopsida > Santalales > Viscaceae > Viscum > Viscum album. The sequence goes on along the minus strand of OY728133.1, from coordinate 140,353,972 downwards.
GGGAGAAAATCCCTTCAAAGAAAAATGCCAAAGAAGAACCCCTATCCTTTGAAAAATTCTTTTCCAATCATCGTCAAAGGATCTCCAATGACACAGGAACCGACATTTCAGGAAAACACTGATGACACTGAAGTCCATATTTTCCCAACGATTCTTCTTCTTCTTCGCGACCTCATTTACATCATCAAGAGAAATATGTAGGGTTTTATTTGTATATGAATACTTTTTCCATGTTCTATCCTTGATTTGTTTTTTGGGATTTGGAATATATTGTTGTGTGAGGATGGAAAGTTTGACTTTCTTATTCTAGTTCTTGTTGCGACATATGCTACCACCCTATCACAGTGTGTACGTGCTAAACACTAATGTCCGGAACCCTCCGCAAATATTATGATGATTTTTGGTGTTGAACACAACAAAAGAGATAGATGATTGACACCGCCTCGCGGCCACGACCACCTCGTGACCTCTATGCCCTCGCAGCACTCATGCAGTCGAGTCGCTCCCTGGAACCCACAACCATGGTGCCTTGAGCATCCACCACCCATGGCCCTGCTGTGCCACCCACGGACGCCCCCCTTTGGGACAAGCTATCGCCACTGACCGGGTCGAGCTGTTGTCGTCCTCCAATTCGTCACCTCCATCCGTCGTTCTACCACCGCTATTCGCCAAGCCGCCACCGTCCCGACCAACCGTGCGGCCCGAGGCCTTCTGAGCCACATGCGGCCTTCCAAGCCGCTCATGCTAAGCCACCCATGGTAGAGACACTCCTTCCAAGCCTCCCACGGATATGCCGCTCCGGCCGTGCTGCCCCACTGCTGATCCGCCCAGGTCGAGCCCCCCCCCCAGCACTGAGCCGCCCCAACCAAGCCATCCCATGGCCTCCGAATTCATGGATGAGCCACCCTCGTGTCCCCTCGCGGCCTTCCAGATCACCCTTCGGTCCGGGAGGGACCCCACGGGCTGTGCCGAATCCAACAGACTGGACCACACTACTGTTCAGGCCAGACCCAGCAGGTCGGGCGAGGTCGACTCGAACAGGGCTAGCCTACGCTGGGTTGGGCCCAGTCGGTCTGATATTATCGGACCGTACCCATGCCCACTATGACCCATTTACGTTCTTTTGGCCATAACATTGGCACCAAACGTCTGTTTGATGAACCTTAAATGGCACTGAAAATGTTGGATTGAGATGATCTCTTTGAGTATACCACAGTGGAGTTTTGGATTAAGATGGGGAACGTTCAGGTGGGATCGATCATGAATTTAACCGAGCCCTCGGGACTAAAAGGCTAATAACTCATAGATCAGGCATCCGATTGATGCACCGTCTAACGCGTTGAGACCACTATGATGTGGAAAACCTTTGTGATTCTTCTTCGCGGGACTTCATGGTGGTTTGAGTACCGAGCAGTAGCTCGTGGAGCGGATCCTCCGGGAGACGAGTGACCATAGTGAGGGAACACAATAGCTAGAAGAGACTTGATGACGGATGTCTTTTTTGACTTGTAATGACTTGGAAGGCCCAATATAGAGTGCCTCTATTTGACACAGTAGACCAATGGTGGGAAGAGCCTCTCTGTGACAAGTCATATCCACAGTACATGACAGGAGGGGTACCTCTCATCGGCCACAGTGGGGAGCACCGCTGTGTGATGCGGAAACCCCATGGTAATTGATAGGAGGAGTATCACATAAAGTCAAGAGGGGGAGCGCCTTTGTGTGACACGGATGACCCATGGTTGAGAGAACCTCTGTGTGATGTGGCAAACCCACGATGTGTGACAGGAATATTACCTCAGTAGTCCAATGTTAGAGGGAAGTTCCTCAATGGGATGCAGCATGCCCACTATACTCGATAGATGAGGGTATTTATAGTAGCTGAGCTGTTCGAAAATATGACAAGGGATGATAATGCTTACTAACCCTAGAATAAATCTTGGTGTGAGCTGAGTCAGTACCTCTAGGTTTCTTTATGATTGATATGGATTACGTGATAACTTAGTGTTATGTATGTGCATATATCTAAGTAGGGTTCTCTATTTTTTCATAAATATTGGTTAATCCATAGTGGATTTTGTGAGACCTGGAGGGTCTCGGGGTCCCTACTTAGTATCATCATACACACCCTTGCATAGGTAATGCCCGTACCTTGTTATGTTGGATGTAGATGACAGATAGCGCTGACTGAGGCTTAGAGTACCAGGACTGGATGGTACAAGGAGGTGGTCCATATGTCGTGTCGTTACATAGAGGAGATGGGTGGACGTGGAGTGATGAGGAGGCGATCTGTACCTACCCTTTTGGTAGGAACCTCGGAGGACAATCCAGTAGTTGTCTTTTCTCTTTCTTTAGTTTTATTTTATTAAAGTTGTACTTGTACAATTACTATTGGGCTTGTATTCCGGCCCCTTTTACATTTATCACTATTTTGGTTATATGGGTTTTCTGTGTTCGTATCTTTTTGTGTGCTTGGTTAATTGAGTTTGGTGGTTATAAAAGAAATGCCTTCCCCGTTTTAGGGAAAACACTTTTCGGGGCTCGTATCCAGCCACGGTCGTATGGAAGGCGGGCTTTGCGTAGTCATGAAACTGGCCATGGGGGATGGGTCGTGACATTGGTCTTCATGAACAATACCAGAAAAGTAAACATAAAATGGTGGGACACACATTCATGTATAGTACATCATTATAATTAAATTAAATCAAATAATACATGTTACTACCATTGAACATGAATAATAAGATATGATGTAATTATGGAAACATGTGTCGTATAATGCTTCCAAGGATGCACATACATCCACATGTGTTCATAATCAAGAAAATTCATTAAATATGACTACCCAGATATAATATTAATTAAACATGTTTAATAAATTCACAAATTTTATGTAACACCCTACATCCATGTAGTTGACATCAACTGTTTGGATAAACAAGATTTTTTGTTTCAAAAGATTGAGTTCAAACATCAATAGTAATTAACACATCATATTAGGCCTTATTTTCATAATTTTCGACATTTCAATTATATTAGTTATCCAATTTGTCATAGAACAAAAAAAAACCATTTCATTTCAAGTAAAAACAAATTATTACATGTGAGGATACATTCCAATTCCAATATAATTTTTAAATAATCATTTTAGTTAATTTCATTCTCTTACAACATTCTCATCATGAGTAATTGTAAATCTGTATTTTATACTATTTATATATCTTGAGTTTATCCTTAGATCATACATTGTAGTTCACTAATGAATATTTCACTATAAAAAGAAAATAATTTTCCTAATAATATTTTAATTGTTATACATTTTTAATTTTTTCATCGATTAATTTTGATAGGGTGATATAATTATATTTTGGAATATCCTAAAATTATCATTTTATAAACTCAAATAATTATCAATTAATATTTTTCAATAGTTATCATTTTTAATTAAGAATATTTATATTATATAAATTTCATAAAATTATCCCTTGATAATTCCTTTTGAATATGATTTTATCATTTATGTTTAAATATAATTTCTATTCAATGTAATTATCATTATGAAAATTTAATAAATTATCACCTGATATTTTCATGTGATTATCATTTTAAAATTTATGTTTTTCTATAATAATCATTCAAATAAATTATCGTTAGTAAAATTCAATAAATTTCCCCCAGATAATTCAATTTTTTAAAAATTTATAATATAGTTTGTAACTATAATAATAACTTATAATAGTTTTTATATATTATAATGATGGTAAAAATGGGAATAAAAAAAAATTAGACTAGCTCTTTTTCAAACAATGTGTTATGAAAAGGGAAATCATGTTTCATTCTTATGCATGAATATGATCTAGAAAAAAAATTAGAGGTCTCCTAATCATGTTCTAGTGTAAATAGTGTCCTTAATGTCAATATGAATGATCAAACAATAGATAAGTGGTCTAAAAAAATTTTGGGGACCAAAATTAGTAAAGTATATACTTCCAAAACCCCAATATGAATACATCATTTTAATTCAAGTTTCAAATAAAAATTGATTGAAGAGATTTTAATTCATATCATTAATGAATTGATGAAATAATTGGGAAAAAACAAGATGAATATGATTGTTTCTTATTTATTCAACATTATCAATGGAGGAAGATGTCATGAGGAATAAGTAAAAAAAATTAATAAATAAATAGTAATAATATAATAATGATATTATATAAATTACTATTATATATTATTTTTATGCAAACAATATATAAACAATTATTATGTGACACCTTCAGTAAAGCACATGTTCGTGACTTAATTGTGGACTAGGATATCTCACACGAGGCACCATTTTGAAGATAATTAATGTTTTTAGAAATGGAGAATATATGTGGTATAATATATTTACAGCATGTGGGGTCTTCCAAACACATAATTTGAATAATATTTATGTCACATGTATGCTAAAAATTAGCATTATAGATTGAATAGAGGTAACATATTTTTTATTTATGACACCATTGAAAATATATTCTGTTATTTCTTAAAAATCATGCATGTGATATAATATATTTAATTCTTTTACATTAACAATGTCGAGGAATTACAAACCTTTAAATCCCATGATAAACCCACACCTAACTCAAAATATATACTTTAGATTATTTCAAAGAGCTAATATGATTTGAACATTACATAAATCCATTGAATCATTAATTAATCGATTTTCATTTCAAATTATATCATTAAATAAAAATAATCGTGTATTATTATTTTAGTGGGTTTAATTATTATTAAAAAAAAATTATATTACAATTCTCTCCATATATTGACATCTCATCCGTAAAATGTAACTCTAGTGGTATTACATTAGAAAATCTTTCCATGGACCTTGAATATTAATCTCATTCTTCCAAAACTGATCCTATATACTTCCTTTCTAATAGAGAATCCAGATATGTGGTGTCATATTCCCTTTTATAAACCTCTCTCTCTTGTCTATAATCAAAATAGTTATATTTCATATAATGTTTCATGATCTATCTCAACATCCTTTTCATCAATAAAATTATCATGATCAGATATGTACCTATGGATATAAAATATGTGAAACTCTTCATGTATACCATAATATTGTGGAGAAATGTCCAAATGGTATGCCAATGTCTCAACTAGTCAGATATCATAAAATAAAAAAACATTATACTAGATTTCTATATATCCTTAGACATCGATGGCCTAAAATATGAATTACTCTAAGAAAAATGGATCACCCAGATATAACAATAAATGTATTCTCATATGGTTGACACATTCTCTCTCCCTAGGATGATCGGTGATCACTCTTTTCTGAATGAACTACAATCTATCATAATTATCTTGAGTCAAACTATGCCAAATAAAAACCTCAACTACCTCCTAACAAAAGCGTGTTTATCATCATTTCAAATAGTAAACTGGTTCATTAGGATCCATAATAATTTAATCAAATTAATTATAGTTATACATGAGCCCAAATCATGTTTGATTTTCCTCCAACACTCTACTAAATTTTATAGTCCATACTCAAAGAATATCCTCTACTATGTGTATCATCTTATGGAAGTATCCATCTATCAAGGGGTTGTATGTTTTGATCAATCTTAACATGTTCACTATGGATTTATATAAGCCATTAAAATAGTGATATGTGAAATTTGAATCTCTATGTGATAAAATTCACAACAGAAATCCATGTAAGTGTATAATACAAAAGATATAGAGCCTTCCAATCTGATCCACTAAATGGGTCACCATGATCAGTAAAAAGAGAGAAACTATCATAATCCAAAAAAATATATCCCATACTTTGTCCGAACTCCATGTGGTCATGTGATACCCCATCAAAAATTCAATCGTGATGTGTTTCCACATTCACATGGGAACTGTAAGTGTTTGGAGTAAATCATAAATCCACTCATAATTCCACATGATACTCATTTTAAAATACTCTGTTGAATGTAATTCATCATGCTAATCCACATCCTAAATTTTATCGATATCATAATTTTCAATGATGTTTTGTTTTCATATTTCATAAGCTATATAGATTTCAAAAATATTTTGATAATGAAACATGTCCATCTATCATATATTACAGGTCATGTTGCATGAGGTTATATATAAGTCCCTTTGCGACCAAGGAAATAAAAATTATCTCCCTAAAGATAAAATTTTGTCATCACCTTAGATCATTTACCAATTGTTCTTACTCCAAGACATCAGCAGATTAGTTTTTCGTGTTGTGTCCTAGATAAAAATTCTCATAATCTACAACCTGATACAACTAAATCAGTATTGATCACTAACCGATTTATGATACATTATAGTATATTATAAATATTATCCTTCTATATATATGTATCAACAATTATGTTGTATATAATATATTATTTAGATCAATATATGCCATTTCACACTCATCGAGCATGTTGAACATTTCTCTTTTCTTCATCAGTATAATCATGTGTGATGATATTTGAGATATTTTCAAAATTAACCATCAGTAATTAAATTATAATCTCAGTATTCTCTTAATCATCATAAATTGTTGTGGAAATTAACTAGTCTTTATTATCTCTACATTCTCTGGTTCTATATATATAATTATTTAGGACAATACATTTCTTATGAAATTCATCTCCCATATCATGAAATCACATATCGAAATCATGGAATAAATTTGATGTTATATAATAATATTATAGACAATGTTGAGTTTCCTAGAATGATTCACTGGTGCCTTCTTGTAGAGGAGGATGTCATCGATGAATACCACTCTGAATGAGTCTAGGTATGGGTGTTTGATCTTATTCACATAATTCATAAAAATTATTGGTGAATTTTTTAACTGGAATAAAATCACCATGGACTGGTATATCCCATTCCAACTCAAAAATTCAATTTTTTAAAATAGTTCTCTCTAGCACGTAGCAAGTGATAGCCCAATCAGAGAACAATATTGGTGGACCACTGTTCTCCCAGTAGATGATCAAAAATATCATCATACATATGAAAGGGATATTTTTTCATCACTATAACCTACATGGGATTCTAGTAACCAATTAATATTTGAATATGAATGTATACCTTCTAGGAGATAAATATGTTTACACCCCTATAGTGAAGTATTGATCCTGGTGAAAACCTTCTTTTCAATGTCATCAAGTAACACATCTGTTTCTTCCATCTTGGTTGGTGTCATATGATCAAGGGTATGAAAACTTATTTCTCACATAGAGAAATATAAATATACTTTTCAAATAATTCATCAAGACTAAATTTAGGGAATTTTTTTTGAGAAATACATCTTGGTAGAGATCCATTCTTCGAAGAAGAGTTATTTTATCTATTATTACACCAAATGAGTGATTAAATATCTTCATATATATTTTGATCCTATTATGATGATTCACATATTCTCTAAATATTAATTATCCTAGAACCAATTTCATTTCATCATATATAACTCCCCCAGTAGAGAATTAGAAGACACATATATACGACATCTATCAATGCGATATTGTATGATGGCATGCAAGTCCATGCGGAGAATCTCATATTATTTTATCACAACTGGATTAATAAATTCATATATTTTTTATAGGATATTATATTTAACGGATACTATGGGAATCATTGAATATAGTATACTCTTTTTCATATTGGTATGTAATGTAATACTAAATCAGCAAATAATTAGACTAGAAGGTTAAGTTCATCAATGACTTGTATAGATAGGAATGAATGTAATGAATGAGTATAAAATTATGTAGTTGGAACATAGACGTTATTTGAAGTGTAACTTGAATAGTAAACATCCCATATCCATCATCTACTATAGTTCGATTCACAATATAAAAATGAGTATCCTAAATTTTGAAACCCTTTCCATATTGTGTTTGACTTGTCTAAAACCACTACTGAAAACCATGGCCAATTACTCGGTTCCTCACCTTACTACTCATTGACACTCTAATGAATCATGAAATCATATTTTTAGAGAAAACAAGATGAGGATTCAATAAATTTATAGCATGTTGACACATGATCTGAGGAACTGTAAATACGCAAAATAGATTTTGGTATTTCATTAGTTGAAACACTACGAAACATCAACAAAAGGGGTTGACGAAGATACACATTATTCAAAAATATAAATAGTTTTTTTACTGCACATATCTGGTATTATTTTCTAAACTACAAGAAAAAATATTTTAGTTGTTATATGAATCTCATTCACAAGATTACTATGGAATTAAATTAATAATGCTTTCATATGCTTTTCAATACCATCTCAAAGATAATGTCCTTTCTTAGAAGCTTTGAATTGGTCATGATGTTAAAAATCTCATCCTTCTTTATTTGTTCTGTCTAAGAGCATATATTGATCTTTTGAGCCTTTTGAACTACAATCTCATCTAAGAATGGATAAAAATGAGGTAACTCCATAAACACTAAATAATATTCAGATATTCTCATGTAACCATACTATAATTAAAAATACTCTTAGGAAATATCCATATTAATATTTTTCGGTGAATAATTCTCTAGAAATAGTAGCTTTAAGGTCCACCATGTAAGACCAATCATCTCTCAGACTAACTCGTGGTTGTCACCCTCTTAGGGTGCATCATTAGAACATAATGCTCATAAGAATCATGTTCCCATCTGTATTATTATTGACTATATTGAAACATATCACAAAAAATTATATCCAACTCATTGCATAATGTGTGACACAATTACCCTAGAATGTTGGATGGGTTTAGAGCTGAAAATACTGAGCATGATCAGTCATCTCCCATTATATGTATATACCATTGAAATGCACTATCTAGCTGTGTCCCAGATGAATTGGATATGTATCCTGAATAAAATATACTATTATAATTTTATTATGGCACACATCCTCTTACACCATATGTGGTGGAACGAGAGAATAATAGGATTTCATGGTTGGTGGTCCCATCAAAACATCTATAAAAAACAATAAATGAAAAAAGGATAAAATTTGGAACATAAATATAACCTATCTAGTTTAAGGTATAACACAAGGTTCTATAAGGAGTATATCTTAATCCCACTATATAACCCTCTTATCATAGATCATGGTCTCACTCACTACACGTTAGACACTGATATCAAATAGATGCACTAAAACAAAAAAACAAATAAAATAAGTAGTGCATATTAAAATATATCATAATAGAATTTAAATATAAATATATCATACACTGAGTATAAATACCATATATAAAACACAAATTAATGAATTTATTTATGAAATAGTATATGACACAACAATATTAATTTATATATGTCTAGAAACTATATCTTTATTTATGCTGCATGGATGTACCATAAATATCATAAATCATATATAACCACACGGAATATCACTCAAGGTGAATTTAATAAAATATAATGAAAAATATATATTCCGCCACATTATGGAAAAATATTGGAGAAATTTACATCTCTGAACATTCAAGGTAATAATTCCCCAAACCGAGTAAAAAATTTCTTATATCTAGTCAACTGTGTCCAATGTCAATTAAAATAGAATTGAAATGTTTGTGAGTACTAGTACTATTATAAAATTGAAAACACAATGACCAAAAAACATGGTTTTAAACGGAATACATTATTTCATCATGTATACATCTCTATACAAAAGAAGTTCCATGCTAGTAATGAGGGTATGTCATGATCCATCCCGAGTCGACCATGATATGGTCACCCAGGTCAGACCGCGACAAGTCCTAAGATGCATTCCCAATCCTACTTGGATGGAGACAAGCACCGAGGGAATTTTTAGAGTACACAATGGGACTATTGTTTCCAAATATAAACAATCAAACAAACAGTGGAATGGAATGGAGTTCCCAAAATAAATTTACATAAAAATTGAATTGAAATTTTTTTTACATGAAACTGAAATTACAACTAAACCAACAACTCAAATAACCAGACTTGATAATCCATTAACTCCATGTGACCACTATGGTCACTCTCTAACACAATAATATCACATCCCCCATGGCAATCATAATTAAATGAAACCTACATAAGGGAAAAAATTATAGAACACTAAAGGGATGAGTATTAAAACTCAATACGTTAGCCTGATATTCTATTCCGAATGAAAATACATTAATATAAAAGAAACATCAATTTCATTTTTTAAATACAAGATATAATGGTATTTATTCTAACTGGTGTCTCATTATTTAAAAGAATTATAAGAAAGTACTTGAATGTAATATTAAAAGGAATGATAGTGTTAATTTTCAAAGAGGCGCAACTTCAAAATGTAACTAGTTTTCAAGTGGGATGCATTAAATAATGTTAACTCTTAAATAAATCACAAAAAATGATGAATTTAACCAGAAAATACATAGTATTCAGATGGTTAGTACACAATAGAGAATGAGCATAAGTCACGGGAACACCCCTTGGCACAAGTAAGTTGTGAGCCCCAGGTACCTCGTATCGTCGTGAAAGTAACCATAATAAATACATATTATCATGCACATGAGCCACTAGTGAAGAGAATACCTATAACCTAGTGGTACCACAACATCATCATAATCATAGTATTGCATGTGTTGTAATCAACAAACTTGATACATGAAACATGGGACAACCCCCATGGGATCACTAGGAAACAAGTACACTTCTGTCCACCTAGATACATGGGAATCCATTTAGTGCTCAATCAAGTTACACATATTATCAAATACACATTTCAAATCAAAATTAAAATCCCTAATCATAAACACAAAAACATCTCACAAAAATAATTTACATTTCTTTCACGAATCAAAAAACTACTAAAAAATAACATAAAACAATTTCAAGGAGTGTATTAAGGATTTTCACATAAAACTAATTCAAAAATACTCTTTTATTTATAATAAAAAAACAAAAACATAACGAACCATATTTTTCATTCTCGAAAACATTTAATAAAATCATTTCATTGACCTTAAAATAATCCCAATTGACCAAACAATGTATATACATGTAAAACATTCATTCTTCATTTTTAGGAAAAGCCAAACATGCCTTTAATAATTTTCTCAAAACTAACATTTGATAAAGTTATGAATTTCAATATTTTTAAGGTATTTTATAAACACCAGTTAAAAAAACACTTTCGTAAATCTCATAAAGCACAAAGGTTTAATATTCAAAACACAACCATTTTCATAAATATTTGAAATGGTCCATTTTCTTACAGTTGGGGCCAAAACATGTTGTAAACCAAAAAAAATTGATTATAAGAACAAATCCAAATTTTAATGCCATAAAAGGATTCCAAATATATTTTTTCATGCATCCAATGTATTTATGAATAAAAAACAATTTGAAATTTCCCAAGACACATAAAAGCGAATCAGGCCATTTACGGAAAACATGGAATGCACTCTTTAAGAAAAAAAATTATTTTAAACACTTAATTAGGTTTAAAATACCACTTTCATGCCATAAATATTTTCAATCTACTGAAAAATATACCAAATAATAATAACCAAGTGTGAAATCTCATGGAATAATTTATCAAAAATGACGACTATAATTTTATACCAAAACCATTATATTTTTAACAAAATAAGGAATAGAACATCTTTTACAAAAAAATTAAATAATGTTTAAAAGAAAAACATAACACAAAATTAAGGTTATAACAGTAGGAAATGAAGAAATATAAATTATAATGGATTTTCCAAGGGATTTCTTACCTCAAATCAATGGAGGAACAGAAACACACACCCGAAATTTCCCGCTGTGGTTGCCAAAACAGTAGATCTATGAATCCTAACTGTAAGAAAACCAAACCTACCTAAAAATCATTAAAAAACGCTAATATATTTCCTGAATAAGTAGGGGAGAAGTGGAAACGAAATGAAAATGGAAGGTGAAGGAAGAGTGAGAAGAAAGACAGGGAATCTCACCTTGGAATCTAACAAACTCTTCATTATCCCTTATATCTGCACCAATAGAGAAAGGTAATGGCATGGAACGCCTTAGAGATTTTATTTAGGTCTGGAAAAACAAGAAGAAATTTTATTTGGTGTAAAAAGAGTGAATTATAAGGGATTTATGAATGTGACAATTACCATTAAAAATCTAGATGATTTCAGCAAACATGAGATGCTTCACCATACTACATAGCAATGATGAGTTATAAATAATTACAATCAATAATGGGGGTGCACCTAGTTATAATGGCCTTGATTTTAAGGAGGAATCAACAAATTATTTAACAAAAAGATATAAAAGAAACATATTATTTTTTTTATCATTGAAATGGGCCCACTATATTGCCCAATACCTGAATAGATAACACAAATTCACCATGCTTATTAATTATTAATGTCCCAAAAATGATATTTATGATAGATAATATTAGGGAGGAAAAATTGGAAGTGAAATCATTCAAAAACGTTATAAAATGAAGGAGTTATAAAAGAATCAATATATGTTTTTAAAACTAGAAATGGGCTCACGGTTTGACCCAAATCATGATGTAACTACCAGTTCAGGAAAAACTACAAAAAAATAATTGAGGAACCCAATGTTGGATGATTAGATAAAGATGAAACATCGAAAATTAACATTAATCTCTCCCACAACCCTGTAAAAGGATCGAGATATCTAATGAACCTGATCAAAACAATGACATGAAAACCCGAAAATTACAATTCTCCCAATGATTAATGCTTTTTTCCCCCCAGAAAGACAAAAAAATTCCAGCATAAAGATCAAAACCTAAGAATTTATTATCAATAAGATATTTAATCTAATGAAAAAGAAATATCATTCACAATTAATGGATCTTCAGCCTCTTGACTCAAAAAAAACACCAAAAAACAACCAATTCTCAAATATCAACCGATGCATCGAGTCACAACCTACACAACGAAATTAAGAACCTGATTGTTGGGCATTATCCCAATGAACATAATTATAACCCAATCCAAAGAGTATTCACGAAAACCAAATATTCTATGTGAGTTTGAAATTGATTCCCAACAATTATAAAACAAATAGATCATGAAAATTTATTAGGATGAAAATCCATGAGACCCATGGTGCGTCTCCCCACCATTTGAAACCAACTGGAAACGAACAAACTAGAAGTCAACATGAGCTAGAATTGGGCCTCACTCACATAAGTATACCAAAACACTACAGAAACAACCTACCAAGCAATGTTGGAAGGAACAAAAAATTGATATTTAAGCCACCCACACTTGAATGGAAGCAGCAAGAATTGTGGTAACACTCTCGGCATAGATCCAAACCCCCACCAATTAGGGAGGGGAGGGAGGGAAACAAAATCATTGGTCCATAGAAACTAGAAATGAAAAAAATGGATCTACCTCACTGAAATGGTAGTGGTATGAACTTCGAAATACTAAAAAAAATACTAGGACTCCTATCTACTAACCAACTTCACTCCAAAACCTATGTCTAGAGATCTAATGGATGAGGCATCTCATGCCTCGCAGTCAGGCTTTGATAATCCCCAACTTGTACTCCATCCATTAGTTCCACACTATACCACATTACACCACTAGGAAGAAACAACAGATCAAGATACACCATGAACCTATTTTCCTCAAAAAAACATTTTTACCCAAAAAATCACATGGAGATACACAACACTATTTTCTATCTCTTTGAATGAGGATCAGAATGAAAAAGGCACACAAAAACACAAACTAAACATCACTGACCACAACTACAATAACTGAGAGAATCACCATAAATGTAAGGAACTTTTAATCGATCCCAAAGGGATTTCTATTTTAATAAATGGTATGGGGTATCTCTCTAAGAGGTGGATTTAATATATGAAACAAATCCTTTGTTTAATCAACTGTATTTCTTTCCAAAGGATATTCATCCATGGACACATCACAACATCCAACACATTTTTAAAACAAAGTAAAAATTACTCCAAAACCGTTCCACCAACAAGGTATCATCTCATGAAGAAACAAGATTATGAATTCTATATTATAAGAAAGCCAAAAAAATTGAAAACACTTCTACTTCATACGATAAACCATAAACATAACTGTCGGTTCATATCAAAAACCAAAATTTATCATCTCAATAATGATTTGAAAAAAAATAAACTAACATGGTGGATGCTCACATTCACCAATGGTTTTTCATCAATTCTCACTCACATGTACATTTATGTGCCAACTCGGGAAGTCAGAGACAATTCCATACCAGGTATTCATCTATATATCGCCAAAACCATTAATTTGTGAACCGATGAAAACACCAAATGTGAAAAAAAAACATTTTCATTACAAAAATATTCGTGTACCATCCAAAAGACCATTAACCACCAAGTAAAATACCATTTTATGATTTCACAAGAAAATCCACACATTATGAAAATCAATTTTCTTAAAAAAACAATCCATTTCAATTAATAGAACTTCCAAGTACAACCATTCTTTTCAAAAAAGACTTTTCAAATTTTAATAAAATACAGCAAGGACTCTTTTCATAATATGACAACCAGAAAGTCAAAAACCCCTTTAGAAAAAAACACCAGCCACTCAAAACATAATTTCCAAAACCAATTCATCATATTCAATCACTTATCAATATCCCAAAACACCCCATTTATTACAATTTTTCATTATTACATTAAAATGATTCAAAATTTTAGAACATTTTATTTAATAAAACCACAAGTTTTGATTAGGTAAAATCGAATCCTGTTAAACTATTTACACTTCTTTTATATATTTTTTTTTCAAAACAATAGAACCGTCTAAAACCATTTTTATATTTAATTTTTGAAACCCGATTTTCCACATTTCAAAATCCAATCCTTCATTTTATACTCATATCTATAATTCTAATAGTAGTATTTTAAAAAACAAAAATTTTTAATTTTAGAATAGTCCATAAAACCAACAAAAGGGAACTACTATCGGACGGTGACATTACAATATGGATAGTCACCAAATGTCAAAAAAACACCACAGAGAGATTTTTTTAGACCATTCCTCAGATCCACATGGCTTTCCTGGCCCTTTGAGCTCACAGAATCCATTAGTCAGACCCCCTTCTCATATCCCATCACCAAACTATCAATAAGAACATAGGAAACTAATAAAACCGAACACCCTGTGGAAATATGAGTATCAGAATGAGGAATAATTAGTGAAATTCTTCCCACACATACCCACCAAGTCCCAAAAATATTACTCTATCTACCTAGACATCCCCCAAATAATAAGGTAACTCTAAAAATAATGGTCTACTATGAAACTACCTCATCTTATACCATTTTTTCACGAACCAACACGAGTCGACACTGAACCGGTCACCCAGGCTAGCCCACGACATGTCTTGAGAGGCATTCCAGGTCCTTTTAAGATGGCGAAAAGTAACAAGGGATCAGTAGAGTATAAATGGGAACTATTTCTCTCAAATATAAACCATCAAAAAATCATTGTAATGAAATGGAAAACCAAAAAATACATTTACATAAAAAATGAACTGAACATTATTTGTACAAGAAACTGAAATTACAACTAAACCAAAAACTGAACAGAAAAAACATGGTAACTAAATAACTCTATGTGAACCCTCTGGTAAATCTCCTACAAGAATGACCACAAATCACCAAATGAGATTTAACTGAATATGAAAACTCCACAAGAGCTAAAAATAGAAAAAGACTATAGGAGTGAGTATTAAAACTCAGTAGGTTAGCCCAATATTCTATTAATAATGAAAATACATTAAAATAAAATGAACACCAATTTAATGTTTTAAATAAAATATATGAAGGCATGTTATCCAAATGAGGTCTCATTGGATAAACAATTTACCAGAAAAAATCATGAATGTTTTATAAACAAGATTGCTTGTAAATATTTTCCAAGAGGTGCTACCTCAATATCAAACTGGTGTTAATGTGGGATGCTTTAAAGAATGTAAAATTTAAAATAAAATACACAAACTACTGAATTTACCAACCAAACAAATATTATTTTGATGGTGAGTACAATATATCCAATGAGAAAAACTCATTGGAACACCCCTAGGCACAAGTTAGTTGTAATCCCTAGGTACCTCGTATCTCGTTAAATGTTGCCATAACAAATATCCATTATCATACACACAATCCACTAGTAAAGAGCATTCCCATAACCTAGTTGTCCTCAAAATCATTATTATCATATTCTAGATAGAGTAGACATCATCAATCTTTCTACGTGTAACATGGGCCTATCCCCACGAGATCACTAGCAAACTAGTACACATCCTCCCACCTAGATAATCAGAATTTCATTTAGTTCTCCATAAAGTTACACATCTCATAAAATAAAAATATCATATAAAAATTACATTCCCACACCATAAACACACAATAATACCACAAAATTTCTTCACATTTCATTCATGCTCCCATAAACCACTAAAAACTTTCGTAAAACAATTTAAAGGGGTGTATTGAGGCTTTTCACATAAAACTAATTAAAACCCACACATTTAATTATAAAAACACAAGAAAATCATACCCAACCATATTTTTGAGCCCTAAAAACATTTAAATAATCAATTCATGGACCATTAAACATTACCAATTGACATCACCTCATATGTACATGTAAAACACACATTATTCATTTTTAAGAGAGGCCAAATGGGCCATTAAAATTTTTCTCAAAACTGACATTTGAAAAGGTTATGAATTTCAATTTTATTATGGGTGATTATAAAAACAATTTAAATCAAAAAAACAATTTCATAAATACCTTAAAACACCCATGATACATATTCAAAATAGATCAATTTTCATAAGGATGCTAAATGGGCCATTTTCTACCAACTCAGTAAAATACATTTTGTAAATCAAAACACATTTATTTGTAAAACAAAATAAAAATTTCAAAGACATAAAGGATCACAAAATAATATAATTTTCATGTTTTCAATTTATTTATAAATCAAATAAAAAAATTAAAATTTCACTAGGCACATAAAATCCAACCATGCAATTTACCGAACATGTGGCTTGCACTATTTAACAATACAACGATGTTCATACACATAAATAAGTGATAAAATATCATTTTAGTTCCATAAATTTATTTAAGATACTGAAACATATTATGAAAACCATATACCAAGTTTGAAATCACATGGGATAATTGATCAAATAAGAGGAGTTCACATTAATACCAAAACAAAAATATTTTTAACAAAATTAGGCATAGAAGCTAATTTCCATAGAAAACATTTAAAAAATAGTTTCATAGTAGTACATACCATTTAAATATAGTTATAAAAACATTATAATGGTGAAACATAAATGATAAATGCTTGTTCATGGGATATCATACCTCTTATCCTTGGAGGATTGGAAATGCATACCTGAAATCACCAATTGTGGTTCCCTACATTCTTGATCTAGGTAGACTCACCCTAAATAAACAAATCCCACTTAAAATTAATGGAAAAATATTACCCTAGGTCAGGAATTACCTATGGAGAAGAGGAAACCAAATGAAAATGGAAGGAGAATGAAGAGGGAGAAGAAAGGAGATAAAATCTCACAAGGGTATTTTATGGACTCTTAATCTTCCCATAGATCTCCACCCTTAAAGGAAAGGTAATGGCATGGAACTTCTTGGAGATTCTCATTAGGACTATATGAATCTATGAAATATTATTTGGGGTACCTATAGTAACAAATAATGGATTTATAAAAGAGAAAATTTACCATAGAAAATACGGATGATTTCAAAAATCTTGAGAAGCTTTTCCATAATACATGGCTATGATGAGCACCAAAGAGTGAAAGTCGACAATGGGGATGTGCCTAGGAATAATGGGCTCTAGTGAGTGGTTTAATGAAAGAAAAATTTCAACAAATAAGACATTTATAAAAGAAACAATTTATTTTTTTAACACGATATGGGCCCCCGGGATGGCCCAATACCTAAATAGATAACCAAATTTCTCCATCCTTACTAATTCTTTATTGGTAAAAAAGGATATGTCGGAAGGCATACTTCAGGGGAGGAAAAAATAATAAGTTTAATGGGTCAATGTTATTAAAAAATGATGGACTTTTAATAGTAACAAAATTTGTTTTTAAATCTGGAAATGGGCTCACAGTTTCATCCAAATCATGAACTAATTACCTTTTTTAACATATAATACAAAAAACTAACCAAGGAACCCAATTATGGATTATTAGATATATATGACACTTAAAAACTCTACATAAATCTTACCCATGACCCATGAAAATGATCAGTATTTCAAATGAAACAGATCAAACGAAATACATGAACAACTGGGTGTGACATGGTATATATCTATCAATGTGGACACTATACTCCAAGTATTATTTTATAGAGTATGATGAACTATTTAAAAAATTATAAAATAACAGATTAATAATTTTGAAACTAATGAACAGAGTAAATTTCATGTAATAATAATATTTCCAAAAGTGGTAAGTCTATCTATTTTATATGTAGTAGATAAAAAACAAAAAAAAACAATAGTGAGTCATCCAAAGATAGTCATGGTCTGTTGAAGCTCCATATTCCCCATCTCCAACATCTACCATAATGGCCCTTACATTCACCAGATCTCTAACCATGAATTCTATAAGCTCACTAAAAAACCTGAGGAGGGTGAGAATACCAGTATAAATACAAACCCACCATTGAATCCTCAACAGATTGTGATCAATTATGACAAATTTATTCAATAAATATGATATATAAATTACAAGAATAGAAATGAAATCCCATATAGAGGGTTTATGTGTTAATAAATCCAAAAAAACTCATCTATACCCTATTTGGCTCCATTACATAAAGGATAATCAATGTTTCACATGTAGTCAATGAAAATATATGAGAATGATTAATATTTCTACATTTCATCATGTAATAATCCTGCTCGATATACAATAGGAACCAAGGAATTCATGTTCTCACCATCCACTATGAGTCTATAGGAACTTATAATTTACCATGAATTGAGTATCATACCCCTTATCATCAACTAGGAATCCAATGTAGCACAAAAAATCTACATGGAATCATCATATCCCTATCCAGGGCATAAGTCCCACATCACTATCAACAAAAGTCATGAACACTCCCACTATAAGGGATAAATATAACAAAAATTACACCAATATTTGGATTTGTGAACAATACCAAAAAAACATATAACATGGTATGATACACGAGGAATCATATCCTATCATCATACATAAATGATAAAATAAAATATATTTGATCAGTATTAAACCTGAAAAATAAGTTACAATGTACCCATGGAAAAAAGTGTCACAAAATGTTATCTTGGATACACACTCATCCATATCAGATCATAATCATCTATATTCATAAAATATGTCTACACATTAAACATATTTAGAGATAAATTTTAATAGATTTCCATGAGGAGTGGAACTTCATACCTCAATGTTGTCGATATATATGATAAGGATAAACCACTTTTCAATATATAAATATAGAGTGAAAACCTCAATATTCAGGAACTCCTCACAGACCTTACAATAATATTTTTGAAATGTATATGCTCTCTGATACTCAAGGGATCCTAGAACCAAAACCTATTTTTATATTTCATGAAGAAGAAAAATACGATATGAAATGATACATTCAATCTTTATGATAATTTCTAAATTATAATTTTATGCCAGCACATGAAAATGTAATATTATATTCAAGAATAATTTTAAAACCATTTTTTAGAAAATTTATATTTCTCAATATTAATATAAAAAAATATGTGGTATTCTGTTAATAATTATCCATTAGCAAAATCAAAATTATTATCCTATTATATTTTTCATAGTTATCCATTGATATTTTTTTCTACAATTACAATTTGATAATTTTATATAAATATCATTTCATAGAAATTATATTTATCCTTTTCTATCATTGAATAATAAAATTATGATAATTATTAATAATTATCCATTGATAATTTAGGGTAATTATTTTTTGATAATTTCACTAAATTGTACATTTGAAAATATTTGTAATTATCCATATATAATTTAGAATAATATGTAAAATGTATATTTTATAATTTTCATCTAGAAAATTTAAAAAATAATCCCTTGGTATTTCTATTATATTATTCATTCATAATTTAAAATTATATATTATAATAATTCTATGTAATCATCATCTAAAAATTTTAATAAATTATAACATGATAATTTCATTATTTTGACTGTTGATAATTTAGGTTTCAATATAGTTATAATTAAATGTAGTTATAATCATAAAATTTAATTTAATTATAAATTCATATTTTATTTGGATTATCATTTTTAATTTTTTTCTTATATATATTAATAATCCAATGAGTTTTTGAATTTGACGAGGAAGGGAAAAGATATAATAATTTAATAATTTAATACATATAGAAATAGAAATTATCACATCCTCTAGAAAAGAATAGTTCACATGGAAGTAACCAGATGGGGTTGAGTGCGAATTCATGAACCGAAATATATCTTCAATGTAATCCTTATAACATATATGGAGGTCATGGGTCCTCAGAGTTGACATAATCGAAAAACAGTAAGGGAATATATGCTAATTTTATGTAACTGAAAAATTTAAACGTAGACACATTCAAAACACTAATTAAAATAAAACTATTTAATTTATGTTTTAATTAAAAATTAAATGATTATATTTTTAATTAATCCCAATATAGTGTTTCTTAAATAATCATGTCAAATTACTTGAATATAATATTTTTATAATGATGTTTCTTAAAAATGGTGGAAGAAGGGTGGGGCAGAATACTAATAGAATAAAATGACATAGACAATTAAATGAAAATAATATTATAATTAGTGTATTAAATAAAAAATATAATAATTGATTTATCCAAACACATGAAATGCAGAATTGTTATGTCATACCAAGTAAGAAAACAGTCCTTTCATACCAAATAGTGGTAACCAATTTCTCATATAGTGAACTGTTAAAAATATATTACATTTTTTTCAAAAATATCATATACACAAGATTTAATACATTTAATATACATGTGATGAAACTAACCACTAAACGTACAAATTGGATTTGTCGCTCCAAGGGTAAAACCCGCTATACATATCCAATATTAGTTTTAGTTCTCCCAACAAGATAATATTGATTTTTTATTCAATTATTTTTGAAACATCATGCATGCATAATATTATATATTTAATTTCTATTCTGTCAATAATTTGGATTTATTGGACTCATAATCCAATTATAATAATGAAACTAATTGTAAATTTTTTAATATAATGTTAAAAAATGTTAAAAGTGTTTATAGATTCATGTAAATCATTGAAAACATTTATTATGTGATTGTTAATGTAAAATTTATTCATAACATTAATATATTCATAAATTAATAAGAATGCGGGTTTTGTTATAATTGAAAATTAAGGATATTAAATTGTTCATCCATAAAACATTACCATGATAATAATATATATTATTAAAATATAATAAAGTTAGGAATCATCACTAGTAGCAATAATGTGTGATGACTTTTTAATAAAACAAACATCCATTTAAATTTAATTATGGGATTTAGAAATTGTGGGTAGTACACTAAAAAATAAGATGGTGTCATTTTAACAATTATATTCTAGCATGGGTAATATTTGTAATACCCCGTTAGACTTCTATCCCCTAGTCTTTAAATAGTGATATAGAATGAACTATGATTCAACCACTAGAATATATATCTTCATGATTTCCACCATAAATACACTGTTTTATCACCATACATATATGATTATCCATGATGAATAGAAAATTTGTAAATAGTAGGTTCATCCAAAAACTACAACTAAAAACGTGATATATAAGGGCTCGTGATTAGTTCATAGTCGATATAATTCAATCATAATTATGGATGAAATTAGGAATACTTATCACCTTCTTTTAAAGTTCTATTTCATCCTATTATGCCAATTTAATATTCACGTGGAATGATTTGATGAACCATCATTCCAAATGATAATATTAAAACCTATATATTTTGATTCCATGATCCAACCTTTTGAAATATTGAATTATTACATCTTTCATGATCCACATCATATATTAGGTGTCAGAATCATTTAAACTCAATGAATCTTCCACCTTTTATTCTTTTAATGGGATTTCATTTATTGATAATTCATAATCATTAATTAACATTATCATTCTTCTCCATCATATAGTCCACTCAATCTTAGTGAGTATATACATTAATCATTAACAATCATCATATATTTCATACAATTTCCATTAATGATTTTACCTCATGATATTTAATTAATAAAGCACGACAACTAACTCATTGTCATGAGTTTTCTAATTTTCTTGATTAACTTTCAATTTTCCTAAGGAATATGAAATAACAACAAAATTCTACATTAAAACAGATCCCAATCCCTTCTCTGATGCATCATTAAAGATCAAAAACAATTTTTTTCTATAATGTTCTATATGATCAGTTTCTCTAACTGAACTTCTCTTTAGTGCCTTCAAATTTAATTCACCTTAAGAAATCCAAAGGAACGCCACTCTTATCTGTGTTAACATTGTTATAGGTTTAAGAAATCGGGATAAATTCCCTCTAAAACGTTAATAATATCTAGTTAAACTATAAAAATAATGGATCTATGTCAATGTTGTCTTCCAAATCCAATGTTCAATAACATCATTACTCGATGGTTGAACTAATATAAACTCACATGAAATTATATAAATAACAAAATGAACAATTTTTTTCCAACTTCACATTTGGTAAATTTTTCAAACATCTTGCTATTTATGAAGGTATTCATTACAATTATCTTGTAATATTAATTCTCTTTATTTATGTAAGAATATATATAAATATAATTTATAATGAACATAAGAAATTAATTATATAATAACTACAGACCCAATTTATTATATCCACGAATATATTAGTGGAATTTGTATGCCCAAATGAAATGAATATAAATTAATATTTTCAATACATTGTATGAATGGTTTTATTATGTTTGAAATGATAGTTAATTATAAACTAATAATATCGAGATCAAAAATCATAATGTATAAAGATTTAGGTCCTTATAAATCATCAAACAAAATCATCAATACAAGTTAGAAGATTTTAATTCCAAATTTTGGCCTTTAGAATATCTTCAAAATAAATTTAGAGTCTCATTGATCCATAATTAATCATTAATAGAAGAATTTGTGATCCCAAAGGTGATTCAAATAGATAAATGAATAACATATCAATATAATCATATAGTTGTTTCATTATATCATATAAATATTTTTTGGAATTCTATATAAATATATTGAAATTTTAATATCACTATGTATGAGTTCTATTTCAAATATAGCATGATGGTAGAAAGGAAGAAAAGGAAATTATTCTAGAATGACTTTGAAAAACTATTATAATATATTCCTAACATTTATTAGGATTTTATCAGTAATAATATTGGATTAATAATATTGTTGAATATTACTAAACACATATCTTATAGTTGAAATTTACATTGGATGTTCATATTTATCATATCACTAGAAGAAACTCAATTGATGGTATCTAATATTAAACGTGACATCCCTTCCATGGAAATCAATTTGGGTTATATGTACTGAAATTCAATCCATGCCAATATGAATATAAAATTTTTAATAGGTTGGATCATGTCACGATTTTTAAGAACCACATTCCAATTATTTTAAATATGATAATAATAAAGATTTTAGATGCGATTATCATAAGGTTATGGGTTTTCAATATGAATTGAATATCTCATCAGTGAGGATATAAATATATATTCCTATATAATACTCGAGATATATTGGAATTATAATGAGAAATATAAAATAATATATTTTAAAATTTTTTCTTACTAATCACCACTCCAACTTCTTTTTATAATATTAAATCCCTTACTAAATCTACAATGTTTATAATAACCATCAAAAATCATTATTTTTATTGATCAATCCCGAAAAATCATATAAATAATGAATAAATCTTTAGAAACTATTTTCAATATATGATAACTTTTGATTATCTTATTTAAACCATGATCATCAATCATTAAATAACATTATAATTGTTGTTATATAATATGTGAATAATCCTTTTCATTTCTATTATGATTGATAAACTATGAGTGCAGTAAGGGAACTCTCACCGAAAACTAGAGGGATTGATGTTATATTCATGTCTGACTCAATGTTGGATTAATAAACATAGATAAATTTTTGAAAAAATTGATTCTACTTATATTATTCAGAAAGTAGAGATTTTATGATAAACACACACAATATTATTTACTGTATGAATGTATTTTCTCATACATATGTGGTTTTCCTAAGAGTTTTTATAGATTTATTCACATTCCACTTTAAATGGTTCCCTAAACCATTATATGATACAATCTATAGAGACCCATTATTTTCATATATATAAATTATTTCTTAGTTGATAAATATTCATTAAAATAGTAAATAACCATTCCCTAATGTTATCAGTTTAATGATTATGGATACATGTATTCATAAATTACATGTTCATAACAAATATAAATTATTTTCCACTAATATCATCATAAGGAAATCCATTCCTGGAAATATAGTAACTATAACTATTTATCATAACTTTGGGAAACGAAATATAAGAAAGGATTATCATAGATTCATAGTATGTGTAAAAATTTGAGATATCATTGATCACTTTTTCATAACATAAATGTGTGTTTATGATAACATGAGCATACATTTGAAAAAAATACCCAATATTCAATTAATCAAAATCTATAATTTTGACATAAATCATTGAATTTTATAACACATGAATCATAAAATAACCCCACAATAATATTCTTGAGAGAGTAACATTGGAATAAGAAATAATTTTCTTACATTCAGATAAGTATATATTATTATATTCTTAGTTATGGATTAAAACCTTGTCTCTTATTGTGTAGGGGGTTCACCCCAAGTTAAATCATATCATTATTTAAGGTTTTATCACAACAATATCATTATGAATGAAGCCTTCTACTGAACTTCATCATTTCAAATTTCACTGTGTATTATCTCATGATATATCAATTATTACCCAATTCATGGGACAATTGCATAATTTTAGGACCACCTCTCATACAAGGAAAACCATAATCTGTGTTCCATAATATTATAAAATATTAACAACTAAAAAAACTAAGTAAAAAGATAAATTTAAAAAACATTTCATCATCTCATCATATTGAAACCAGTTTAAATGGGAGGTGTATTAAAATGATTTCATTCTACCATAATTAACACATGGGGGAGAAATCATTTATATATAATTTTCACGACCACCTTCCCACAATGTCTACCCCTCCGGGGATGGAAATTTGAGAATGGATATAATGTCCCATGAGCCCTTCCTCTAGTTGGACCCAGGTCGGCGACTAGCACCGAGTTTATAGTATACACATAATGGGAGGCATTAACCTCTAAGAGAACACATGTGGAAGATAGATATAAGATACACCAATCATCTCCAACTCAGATTCGAAATATAAAATTAAACCCAAGTTCTCAAATGTTATGTCATCAAAATGTACTACAACTGGAAGGGGAAAAAATCAATTACCCCAAAGAATATAAAAACAGGAGCAACCACATGCCTGGATAGCTCATGCAACCACAACTTAGTAGTAACAATACTGATCTCCAACCAGCTCCAAGTGACCTAAAAAATATTTTATATATACATAGGGTGAGTATAATAGTATACTCAGTAGGGTCATCCCTAAAGCCTCTCGTGCAAAGGTAAAGAAAGCTTGAAAAACCACAGTGAACACCAACTAAAACTAACTCGTCATCTAAATAGGTATACTTTGTTCCCAGCATCACTATAGCTACTCTCACCAAGTAACTCATACAAGAGTATATCATATAACAAGGACTATCAAGGTTATCCCGCTACTAAATCCATTGTAGATTTCCACTTTTCCCCAATGTCGCATGTCCTAAGAATATCTCTCAAAAAAGGCTTTCCTGAATACACCTTGGCGAAGCCCCACAACATGAACGTTGTGCAACTAAACCACCACGTCCACAAAAATAATGTAACCAGGTATTCTTCGGGAGCCACCATAGCTCACATAACGTTTATCATATGTCGGGTATTATACCTCAATCCATTATAGCCCATACACCGAGTGGGTATCCTCAAGACATCACAACCTATAAACATTACTCATATATTATACAATATGATAATATATCAAGATTATATGTGTGTAATAACCACATGACATTACAACCGTCTACAAACATATATGGGGATAACTAACCATTCTGCCTACCAAAACAAGTATCTACTAAGAGAAGAGAGTTGGGCCAAAGGGGGTAGTCATCCATTTATCCACCCACAGGAATGTTGCGGAAAACACCCCCAGGGCTCAGAATCCACAGGGGGTTAGATTCCCTTTCTGACATGCTGGAGTAGTGTATAGAAACATAAAAAGTATATAAAATATTTTATCTCAAGACCGCACTATGGGCATATCCTTGTCCTAGACACAACTGCAGTAAACGTCTCTGAGACTCCGGCTGCAACTTCTATGACTAGGTATCCTATAAGCACAAACCAACATAAAGATCTTGAATAATTAACTTCATTATATTTTTATTAGCTGCACAATACATTAATTAATTCTTTAGACATTAATTAACCAAACACAATTACACATTAAATTTCATTAGAATCACACCCAATGTCCATCGTACCTTTAAAATTACAACCTCGTCATTATGTTCTAGCAAAATTCAACCCCATGGTTTACCATCATTTATTCAATTATTAATTAAAAAATTACATTCCAATATTCCCAAGCATTTTAGAAGAACAATCTATGCTACAAAACACAAGGGGGATCAAAACGGTGAGTATATGTACTACCCGTAAAGTCTATTCTGTCTATTGCAAGAGCGTATACACATCCTCCCATGAGAAGAAAAACACGGAATTCATGTGGCACACCCCGCATGTATGTTCCTCTATCAGAATAAGGTTAAGCATGAACAACTCCCTTAGGAAGTGGGGAAATGTAAGACAGATAGTCAACTAAAATGAAACAGCATGCACCCAACAATCACATCAATCCCATTCCATCACCTCGCGTGTCCTTCTCGACACCCACATGCATAAAATAATGAATCTCACCACCCTAGGTGTCTACTAAAACCACAACCAATAGACCTCCATGCCTCTATATGTCACCACATTCATCCATGATCACATCACAACACAACCAAATATAAAACAAACATCTTTACAATTGTTCTCTTGGCCCTTTAACAATCATTACGGTATCACAGAGCCCTTAAAGGAATTATCAAACAATTATTTATTCAATCCATCGTGAATTAAAATATTTATTATTCATAGGTTCAAAATATTTGAAACCTAATAAGTAAGATAACACAAATAATTAATCATTCTTACTACCCCATTTTTATTAACATCAAATTACAACAAGAAGAACTGTATTCATTTAAATTCTTCTTTATCGTTAGCCAGTTTATTAAAAATTAATTCTGATTTATGTTCTTTACCAATTTACATCAAGAATGAACATTTATATGATGCATGCATAGATATCACACTATCAATAAAAATAGGAGGCAATAACATACGACTGCTATAAATTTGTTTATCCAGTTCAATTTTTAATTAGGTCAATTCCATTGTGATGCAGTGGGATAAATCAAGATAACAATACGATTTCACATAAAGGATGAAAGAAAAAATGAATCCCTGACCACAAATAGTTCTTGACATTATTTTCCACACAAAGGGTCATGATCCTCCTCTTGAGACAACAACATCCACCCGAGGATGACACAGTACAACCGCACCAACCGAACCCCAAGAAAAATCTATTAGAAGCATGGAAATTGGATTCTATAAAAATGGAAAGGATTAAAAAGTTAAGATGAACCCCAAACGAATGACGATAAAAGATACCTTATATCGAAGATTGATCGATACAACTTAGTTGCATCAAAATAGGGTGGAGCCAATCCGAGGAGGAAAGATTGATCATGAAACTCCTTCAGAATAGAATGAAATGTTCTACTGTATAATTGTCGAGAACAAAGTGGAAGAACTAGGGAGAATATATCATATCCCTTTAGAAGATTTAATGAAGTGGTAGTATATGAAATGCATGATTCCCATTGAAAGTTGATCGTATTAAACCATGTGGTTTGACTATGTAAAAAAACATCTTGAGCCTTAAGAATAATTAATATAGGATTTATGGACCTTGAATCGGCCATAGAGTCCTTAAAACAAGATTTTAAATGATTTTTATTTCAAATGATAATGCTAAAGTGGCAAAAAATGAGGATGCAGGAAACCCAATTCATGAACTCAAAATTTGGAAAAGGAAATACACTATTCATGAACCCCACTGTTAGAACCTCACCGATAGAACATATTTCATGAACCTCACCATTAGAACCTCACTGATAGGACAATTTACATGAACCTCACTGATAGAACACTGTTTATGAACCTCAACCTTAGAACCTCACTGATAGAACACTATTCATGAACATTATCAATAGAACACTTTTCATGAACCACTCCAATAGAAACTCCCTGATAAGATACTGTTGAGGAACCTAACAGATAGAACAGTGTTCATGAACCTAACCGTTAGAACCTCACTATTAGAACACTGTACAACTACCATTCTGGAATCATTATTCACATATCTCCAAATTTTGCAAGGGAAAAAGAGGATTCCATTAGAGGTTACTGATAGAACTGTTCATAGAATTGGAAATTTGGAAAAGGAAATAGAGGTTACCATTAGAGGTTACTGATAGTAATGATCACCGATAGAACTGTTAATCAAATTGAAATATTGAAAAGGAAATAAAGGTTACCATTAGAGGTTAACAATAGAACTATTCACCAATATAACTATTCATAGAATTGGAAATTTGGCATAAGAAATAGAGGCTACCATTAGAGGTTACCGATATAATTGTTCACTGATAGAACTATTCATAGAATTTTAAATTTGGAAAATGAAATAGAGGTTACTGTTAGAGGTTACTGATAGAACAGTTCACCGATAGAAATGTTCATAGAATTGGAAATTTGGAAAAGGAAAGAGAGGTTACCGTTAGACCTCACCATTGTAACTATTCACATAAGGTTACAAAGTCACTATTCACAACTGTCTGCCATTGGAACTGTCCGCCGAGGGTCACAGATGCTACTATTCATAGGAAGAGACAATTGAAAAAGTGTTGGGGATAAATCACATTGACCTCCTGGAACACCACAAACACCATATTTTCATAAAGGAATAGACCGGAGAGGTCCGAGCGATCACATCAGATACCTCTCAAAACATTATCATCTCCAAGAATTCAAAACCCACCTTATGTGAAAGTGAAATATTGTCTAAACAAACATGCATAAAGATACCTCTCAAAAAGGAGCAAGCCACAAAAACAACAAAAGGAAACATCTCATAAACATAGAAGGTTTATAACCATAGAGGCTTCATTGCTAAATGAAAAAAATTAAACATCAAACAACTCTAGGTAATGAGCACATATCTGTGACCCACGTTCCAAGGTACTCTCCTCAATGCCACCATGTCACCAAAATACATGAACCAAGGGGATAGAATGCTCATGCAATTCCTTCTCTTTGTGGTTTGGATATCCACAGGTCACTCCCCGAAGGTTGAATCATCATCAACATCGATCTACCCCCCATTGTAACACCCCATGATTCTACGGTACGTTTCTCTTTGAATAATGCGATAGCGTGTGTTGTACGCAACATTGAGTTCTATCACACCACAACCAATCAAACCAGCCGTTATGAATAGTAATACTTACTTTTTGAAATTTTATAAATTTTATCTCTCTAAATGGACTTCATTTTTGGATTTGTAGTGTTGAATTTTTCCTAAGGTAAAATTTTGTTACTTTTCGGATAACTTTAATATTTTGATGAATAGTGAAAATTACTAAATTTTAATTAAAAACAACTTTTTTAATCAAAATAATTAATAGTGATAAAGTATGAATTTGAGTGGTTTTAAATTATATTAAGAATATATTTTTACCATTTAATACAATGTTGGTCGTTGTACATAATTTCACAATTAATCCGAACATAAACAAGTATCAATCTTTTGATAGTTATTATATCTTAAAAACACGCTCTTTGTTTTGACAACGGGAATTAATTTTAAATTAATTTCAGCCACTTATGTGTTTTGAAATTGGAAAAATGGATTCCATATTTGGAATCAGGATGTTCAAATTGTGTAAAAAGGTAACTTTTATTTTTAGACATTTTGAATAGTTACTTCGGTAAATATTTTATTTATCATGGATAAAGGTTAAATCCAGTAAATAAGGGTTAGAAAATAATATTATAATAATAACAAATTACTCTAAAACGTGTCATAACCTTATTGGTTGATACATATTCGACCATTTTCATCATTGGGTCGATTTTTGGACCCCATGGTGCCACTTGTAAGTGATAGGGATACTTTATTTTAATTAAGTTAAAAGGAATACAGAAATGAAACAAGCATATATCTTTTAGAAAAAAAATTTTTACATAGGGTTATATATGTTGGAAATTAGACTATAAATATTAATTAGAAATATAAAAATATTTCCTACATAGTTGTAGTTTTTTTATAATTTTTAGACATTAAATAATTTAATTTATATATTACACAATGGTGATGCAGTAATTACCATAATAGTGAAAAATTAAAATGATTGATATTGTAGATACCCAAATAAATATAATTTGAGACTTTTTATGAATTAAACTAATTTCCTAGGTTAATATGAAATTTTGGGAATTATTTAATTAAAAAATTTCGAAGTAATCATTCTGTTATGATTTTTTAAAAAATCAATTATTGAATAGTATCAAAATTGACATAAAAGAGTTTTTAAAACAAATATTATATTATTAATTGAAATTGAATTCCTAAAAATCTAAGGTTATGCCAAGATACTTATATCATGATAGGTGTATTATTAATGGACTACTTGGGGGTCTCTTGGATGTATATAGTATGTTTATTAACCATATAATATAAAAATACAAAGAGACATTGTAAAAGTGAAACTAATTAACTAAGAGTTAATACTTAAAGATAAGGTTAATATAATGACCCAAACCTGTATAAATTCTATTTGTTGAGTGGTTTTAGACCTATCCCCACATTAAAATTTAAATAATCCACTTTGGAACCATTAGAAACCTAATATGAATTTATTATAAAATAATATTTCTAGCTTTTCCAAATGTGCATCTCACCCCTCTTATAAAAGGGCACTCTCCCTTCTCATTAAATCACACCTTCAAAGCCTTTTGGTTTGGCCAAAATCTACCCAAATACTCTATAAATATCCCTCAATTCATCATAGATGCCTTCCTTTAGTCATAAGGAAATCTTATTGAGCCTTTTCCATCAAATCAAAATGAAGAACCCAAAGAAGAGGTAATGATTTCATAGCCCTTTTTCATGTTCCTTTCTTCTTCCACTTATTTATTATTTGTTATTACCATTATAAAATAATAACTCCAGTATCTTATATATACTATGATTTTATTATAAATATGGTACAATAATATTCAGTATTCTATCCATCCTTTGAATAACATGTCACCATACGTGTGTACGTACGGCTTACTGTCTCCACGTTGTGGTGTAATTGTTATTCAATAAATTATTATTTGGATGGGTATTATAATGATTTATAATTCATTTAAATAATAAATATAACATGATAATAATTCTTTATATATGATATACCATCCAATTATATTTTATTTTAATATAAAAAGAATGATATTGTCGCTCGTGCGTATGTACAGACTACCGTCTCCACGAACGCGATGAGATTCATTCTCCATCATATCCATTAAAGTATAATTCTCATTTGATGA
Organism: Viscum album; assembly: GCA_963277665.1. Taxonomy (NCBI): domain Eukaryota; kingdom Viridiplantae; phylum Streptophyta; class Magnoliopsida; order Santalales; family Viscaceae; genus Viscum; species Viscum album. The sequence goes on along the minus strand of OY728133.1, from coordinate 140,321,857 downwards.
TTAATAATAGTATCTAAGGACATGATATCATTATGTATATTATTAATATACAACCTATCCATGATAAACATGACTTACGTAACAAAACATATAAAAGAAAATGAGTAAGTTAACACCTGAAACAACGATAATACTAAGATATTATTAACAAATAAATGATAAAAGATATTATATGATATCATATTAATGTATATGATTATTTAATAATTTAATAACAATTATTTCACCATTATACAGGAGGTTAACCTACCCCCAACCATGGTAAAGTACAAGGTAAGGGTTATTTCACAATCTCTTCATTATCTGAGGTTGTTTATATGTAATAATCTACTGGGATCACTTTATCATCCATATCCATGTTTCTTAAAAATGTATTTCAATATGTTTTTAATATTTTAAAAGAATATGGGTTAAATTCATTTATACCCTTTTTTGACTTTTTATATGAGTTTTATAAAGGAATATTTCTGTCGTTTTCCAAAGAAGGTGTTTTTTAAACTTTTCGACAGAATTAAGGTAAGAATGTTTTTAAACATATACGGCGGGTACAACTATTTTCCACCATTATAAAATCGTCGAAGCTTCCCTTACAAGCATATAAGAATATTTTCAAAGAAAATGATTTATTTTATAAATATATGACTCTTAAATGATTTCAAAAAACAAAGAGATATTTCTCTAAAAAGAGTTTTGATTTCATCTATGTCAACATCCTTTGATGGATTTTACGGTTATTTGAAGTTGATTTATTATGATACAAAATATCTATATTGTATTGAAGGTTTTGTGATATGTTTGACTATGGATCTGTTATTTTTATAACATTCATAGTTTAAGGATGAAGTATTTACATTTCGTATGCTAGTTTTAATACGAATGTTTGTGTTATGTTTCAACCTTTTCATATGGGAATGCATTGGACATGATATGTGACGTGTGGAGCCCACTATAGCTCCTCGATGAATCGGTAGGTCTCATGAGACAAACTAGTGTCTTGGAACAAGGCCTTGGCAAAATATTCTTTGTAGTCTTGGCATGAGGCCTTGGCTATGTGGTTTTGATAGTCCGACATTATGCCTTCCATCATTATGAAAGTGGTTATTGATATTGCATGTGAATATTATATTAGTAGAATATCCATGTGAATAGGTAAATGACATTATTTAATTTTCTTTTTTCGATACAATGTTGAAGTTCATGTTTAAAAGGATTTTGATTTATTTATACATTTCCTTAAATTTTTTTTCTTATTTATGAAGGTTTCCACTATATTGTTATCCTTACTGGGAATTTGAGCTCACCCCTTTTCTATGTTTTATTTTTCCCAGGATGTGAAGAAGTAAATTATGAATGACCTGTAGGGATATTATGAGCGGATAATAGTGTGGTCTATGGAGACAATATGTTGTTGTATTAGTTTTTAACTTTATGATGTAATGTAAAACATTATGAATATATCTAGTGTTTCCAAGGATACTAAACCAATCGGTTTTTCGAGATTTCATCTTTCTTCTGATAATGAAAATGTTATGTATTAATGCACCGACTCTAGGTAACTGGGGTCGGGGCGTTATAGTTGGTAATAGAGGAAGTTTAGTACAAACCTTGGAAACTATATTTAGATAAACTCTGATTAGAGCACATAGATTTAAGATGGAATTTGAGGATTAATATATAAGAACATAGAATTTTGGTATTGTAGAGTTTTTTTGAGTATTCCGAGCAATACATCCATGTATGGATACGAGCAGGTAGAGGCAGCTCTGGCACAGATGTACCTAGGGGTAAAACCTGAAACATCGCATTGATCTAGGCTCGAATGGGAACTGGTGCACGAAAACGGGCCTTGCTGCACTCATGGTTACGACACTCCCGGGGGATATGCTAAGGATAACTCTCATTTTCTTTATAAATCATTATCAAGTGTTTATGAGTATATAATTTCTCAATGAAAACATTTTTTTATAATTATGGATTATATCCATAAATAGTTCAATTTATGTTAAGTGTTTTATAAGTATGGGATTAGGTATTTTGATTCATAAACTGATCTAGTTTATGCCATTATTTAGAAATGGCGCCTAGTGGAAGAAATTGAAACTGTATCAATGCACTCACTCTATGTAGGGTTTTCCCTTCTGTTCAAGATAATTATAGTGGAGCTGGTGATGAAACTGGTACCGATCAGCTAATCACCATACTTGGACAACTCACTCAGGTTATGAATAATAACCTTACCCGAATGGAGCACCCTGATCTGCATTGAGGAGGATCAATGTTAGATCGATTCATGAGGCAAAAACCACCAACGTTCAATGGGATTACAAATCCATTGTAGGTGAGCAATGGATACATTCCTTACAAGAAATATTTCAGGCTTTCGGTAGTAGTGAAATGGAAAAAGTTATCATGGCAGTTTACCGCCTCACTGGAGATGTTGATCAATGGTGGACATTGATTCAAAGCACAAAGGAATATGATGATGTATAAAATATGGAATGGAGGGTGTTTAAAGATCTGTTTTAAGAAAAATACTTTCCTCATGACCATCGAGCAGATATGGAAATGCAATTTCTGAGTCTGATACAAAAGGACGATGAGAATGTAACAAAGTATGATGCTAACTTTACAAGATTAGCAAGGTATGTCGTAGATTATATATGTAACCCAAGAAGTAAGATTTATCATTTCTTTGATGGGTTAAAACCATTTCTCCAACGAGCATTAGTCTCACAATCCTTCTCGTCGTACAAAGACATTATCTCATGTTCTTTCAAGACAGAAAATGAATTCTCTAAGTCTTATGACATTAAAGAAAAGCAAGAGAAGAAGAGATCTGCTGATCAATCTGGGAATTGAAATAAGGGGAAGAAGGGAAAGGTTGAATATCCATCTTGTCGTAAATGTGGGAAGAAACACCTCGGTACTTGCTTGAAAGGAATGGGTGTATATTACAAATGTGGTGAAAAAGGCCACCAAGCCCGTGATTGCAAAGAGAAGAAGGAATCTACTAATGTTCAGTACTACAATTTTAGGGAGATGGGACATTATGAAAATGAATGTCCTAATATTCAGGGGAACTTATCTCAAAAAAGGACAAGGGATCAAGGCCAAGATTTTGCTATCACTACTGCTGAGGTAGAATCTCCAAATGACGTGGTGTAAAGTAATTTAATGGTTTCCTCAAGTTTAGAAAATGCATTATTTGATTCTGGATCATCACATTGTTTCATATCTTCCCAGTTTTCTATGAAAATTAGATATTTCCAATTTGATTTAACAAGGGAGTTTTCAGTTAAAACTCCTAAGGGAAGTATCATTGCAACAATGTTTTGTGAATCAGTCCCCATTAGAGCACATAAATGTTCTTTTTCCGCTGATCTCATCGTCATACCTCTGATTGAATTTGATATAATCCTCGGTATGGATTGGCTTTCGAGTTATGATGTGAAGTTTTATTGTAAGAAGAAGGAGGTTGAGATTTTTGATGATGATGATAAGGAACACCTTATCTTTAGAGCAGAATCGTCACCACCTAATGCTTATCTAGATCCACCCCCAATAGCTCAACTAAATTAAATTATTGGGGAGGAAGAGAATGAAATGACTACGGGTGAGGAAAGGAATGTTCAAATAGAAAATGTACCTATTGTGAAAGAATATGTAGATGTATTTCCGGAAGATTTACATGGAAATCCACCAGAACGAGAAGTTGATTTTTCCATTGATTTAATTCATGGATCAAGGCCTATGTCGAAGAGCCCTTATAGAATGGACACTGTAGAATTAGTTTAACTAAAGAAACAACTAGAGGAATTGAGTAATAAGGGATTTATTTTCCCTACTGTTTCTCCATGGGGAGCCCCTATTCTTTTTGTTAAAAAGAAAGATGGATCTATGATGTTATGTATCAACTATAGGGAGATCAATGCTATAATAATAAAGAACAAGTATCCCCTACCTCGCATTGATGATTTATTTGACCAACTACATGGAGCTCAATACTTTTCAAAGATTGACCTTCAATCTGGATACCATCAGTTGTGTGTAATGAAAGAAGACATTCCGATGACAGCATGTCGAACCAGGTACGGGCATTATGAGTTTACTGTAATGCCTTTTGGATTGACTAATGCACCCTCTGTATTCATGGATCTGATGAATAGAGTTTTCAAGGAATATCTCGATGAATTTGTGTTGGAATATATTGATGATATCTTGGTATACTCCAAAATCTACGAAGATCATAAAAATCACCTGCTCATTATCATGAAGACTCTGAGAAGACATGAATTATATGGGATGTTTTGCAAGTGTGAATTTTGGCTTTAGGAGATTTTTTTTCTAGGCAATGTTGTCTCTAAAGATGGAATATATGTTGATCCTTCTAAGACCAAGGCAATCCAATAATGGCCAGCACCTACAGGTATAACTGAGGTACGCAGTTTTATTGGTTTGGAAGGTTATTATCGATGTTTCGTCTAGAATTTTTTCCGATTGCCTAACCCATTAACGAATCTCACATGTAAAGGGGTTAAATTTGTTTGGACAAAAGACTATGAATAATTTTTCGAAGAACTGAAGAGAAGATTATTCAATGCTCCTAGATTGACTCTACTATCGGTGAATGATGGGTTCTTTATTTATAGTGATGCATCAAAGAATGGACTTGGTTGTTTCCTTATGCAGAATGATAGGGTTATTGCCTATGCATCACGATAGTTGAAACTTCATGAGCAAAAATATCCTACTCATGATCTCGAGTTAGCAGTTGTGATCTTTTCTTTGAAGATATTTAGGCACTACCTCTATGGTGAAAAATGTGAGATTTATACTGATCACAAGAGTTTGAAGTATAATTTATCACAAGAAGAACTCAACATGAGGCAAATTAGATGGCTTGAATTAGTCAAGTATTATGATTCCATGATACACTCCCACCCTGGGAAGGGAAACAAGGTGGCAGATGCTTTGAGAAGAAAAGATCATGGAGTTTTGAACAATATTAGAATTGAAAGGGATCAGATTTTCATGGATCTAGTGAAGATGGACATGGGAATAACCAGGGAAGGTGAAACATCAATTCTTTTTCAAATGGTTGCCAAAAAATCATTACTATAAAGGATTAAATGTTCTCAGACCGATGATGAAGAATTTCAAAAGAAGATTAAAGTTGTGAATGATGGGAGATTGAGAGACTTTGTGTATGAAGATTGAATTTTGTAATTCGGGAAGAGACTTTGTGTTCCCGATATACCTGATCTAAAAATAGATTTTCTAGATGATTCTCATAGTTCTAATTTCTATATACACCCTGGAAGCACCAAAATGTATAGATATTTGAAGGAACATTTTTGGTGGGAAAACATGAAGAGGGAGATTGTTGATTTTGTGTCAAGATGTATGGTTTTTCATCAAGTGAAAGCTGTAAGGAAACATCCAGAAGGATTCATGCAACCTCTTCCCATACCAGAGTGGAAATGGGACAACATTATGATAGACTTTGTCATGGGGCTACCAAATACTCCTAGAAGGAACGATGAAATATGGGTTATTATTGATCGTCTTACCAAGTCAGCACATTTTCTTGCTATAAGAGAAGATATAACACTGGAATGTCTTGCAAGACTATATATTGATTAAGTTGTGATACTTCATGTAGTACCCCTATCGATTGTTTCTGATCGTGATCCCCATTTTACTTCAAGATTCTGGAAAAGTCTTCAGAAATACATGGATACTGAACTTCATTTGAGCACTACCTACAACCCTCAAACGGATGGACAATCAGAACGAACTATTAAAACTTTAGAAGACATGTTGAGATCTGCTCACTTGACTTTCAGGGTATGTGGGATCAATATTTATGTCTCGTAGAATTTTACTATAACAATAGATTCCATTCGAGTATACAGATGGCACCATATGAAGCGTTATACGGAAAGCGATGTCGCACACCAACATGTTGGGATGACATTGGAGAAGAAAACATGTAGGCCCAGAACTGGTGGAGGAAACGATGGAAAAGTTGAAGGTAATCTCAAATCACATCAAAGCAGCTCAAAGTAGGCAGAAGAGCTATGCTGATAATCGAAGGAAGGATTTGGAATTTCAAGTCGGTGATCATGTTTTCCTAAAGGTATCTCCATATAAATGAGTCATACGTTTTGGTAATAAAGGTAAATTGAGTCCCAGGTACATCGGACCTTTCAAAATTCTAGAATGAATTGGGGTTGTAGTTTACTAATTGGCAATGCCGCCAAGTCTCTCCAAAGATCACGATGTGTTCCACGTATCTATATTTAGGAAATACATGCCTGACCCAACGCATGTACTCACCTATGAGGAATAAGAATGGGAACCCGATCTGTCTTATTGCTAAGATCCCTTCATGATTCTTGGTACTAGAGAACAAGTACTGAGAAACCAGACGACGCGTTTGGTAAAAGTTTTGTGGAGAAACCATAAGATGGATGAAGCAACGTGGGAACCCGAGGAATTTATGATGAAGAACCACCCAAGCCTTTTCATGTAGTAGTATTCTATAAATTTCAAGGATGAAATTATTTGAAGGAGAGGAGAATATAACACCCCAAGCTTTTACGGTATGTTTCTCTTTGAATAATGTGATAGCGTGTGTTGTACACAACATCGAGTTCTAACACACCACAACCAATCAAACTAGTCGTTAGGAATAGTAATACCTAATTTTTGAAATTTTATAAATTTTATCTCTCAAAATGGACTTCATTTTTGGATTTGGAGTATCTAATTTAGCCTATGGTGAAATTTTGGTACTTTTTGGATAACATTAATATTTTGATGAATAGTGAAAATTACTAAATTTTAATTAAAAACAACTTTTTTAATCAAAATAATTAATAGTGATAAATTATGAATTTGAGTTGTTTTAAAGTATATTTAGAATATATTTTTACCATTTAATACAATGTTGGTCATTGGACATAATTTCACAATTAAACTGAATATAAACAAGTATCAATCTTTTGATAGTTATTATATCTTAAAAACATGCATTCTGTTTTGACAGCGGGAATTAATTTTAAATTAATTCATGCCACTTCTGTGTTATGAATTTGGAAAAATAGATTTCATATTTGGAATCAAGATTTTAAAATTTTTTAAATAGGTAACTTTTATTTTTAGACATTATGAATAATTATGTTGGTAAATATTTTATTTACCGTGGTTGAAGGGTAAATCCGGTAAATAAGGGTTAAAAAATAATATTATAATAATACAAAATTACCCTAAAACGTGTCCTAAACTTATTTATTGATGCATGTTCTACCATGTGCTTATTTGGGTCGATTTTGGGACACCATGGTGGCACTTTTAAGTGATTGGGACACTTTATTTTAACTGTGTTAAAATGAATACAAAAATGACAGAAGCATATATCTTCTAGAAAAACAATTTTTACATAGGGTTATATATGTTGTAATTTCGACTATAAATATTTATTAGAAATATAAAATGATTTCCTACAAAATGGTATTTTATTTATAATTTTTAAATATTATATAATTTAATTTATATATGACACAACGATTATGCAGTACTTACCATAATAGTGAAAAATTAAAATGATTGATATTGTAGATACCCAAATAAATATAATTTGAGACTATTTAGGAATTAAACTAATTTCCAAGGTTAATATGACATGTTATGAATTATTTAATTATCTTTTTTCTAAGTAATAATTCTTTTATGATTTTTTTAAAAATCAATTATTGAATAGTGTCAAAATTTACATAAAATAGTTTTTAAAACAAATATTATATTATTAATTGATATTGAATTCCTAAAAATATAAAGTTCATCCAAGAGACTTATAACATGATAGGTGTATCATTAATGGACCACTTGGGGGTTTACTGGATGTATATAGTATGTTTATTAACCATATAATATAATAATACAAAGAGACATTGTAAAAGTGAAACTAATTAACTAAGAGTTAATACTTAAAGATAAGGTTAATATAATGACCCAAACCTGTATAAATTCTATTGGTTGAGTGTTTTGAGACCTATCACCACATTAAACTTTAAATAATCCACTTTGGAGAAATTATAAACCGATTATGAATTTATTATAAAATAATATTTCTAGCTTTTCCAAAGGTGCCCCTCACCCCTCTTCTAAAAGGGCACTCTCCCTTCTCATTAACTCACACCTTCAAAGCCTTTTGGTTCGGACAAACTCTGCCCAAATACTCTCTCAACTTCCATAACTTCATCCTAGAGGCCTTCCTTTATTCAGAAAGCCAACTTAAGGAGCCCTTTTGATCAAATCAAAAGGAAGAACCCAAAGAAGAGGTAATGATTTCACCGCCCTTTTTCAAGTTCCTTTCTTCTTCCACTTATTATTTATTTGTTATTACCATTCTAAAATAACAACTCCAGTATCTTATATATACTGTGATGTTATTATAAATATTTTACAATAATATTAAGTATTCTATCCATCCTTTGAATAACATGTCACCATATGTGCGTACGTACGGCTTACCGTCTCCACGTTGTCGTGTAATTGTTTTTCAATAAATTATTATTTGGATGGTATAATAATGATTTATAATTAATTTAAATAATAAATATAACATGATAATAATTCTGTATATATGATATAACATCCAATTATATATTATTTTAATATCAAAAGAATGATATTGTCGCTCGTGCGTACGTAAGGACTACCATATCCACGAACTCGATGAGATTCATTCTCCATCGCATCCATTCAAGTATAATTCTCATTTGATGATTAATAATAGTATCTAAAGACATGATATAGTTCTGGATATGATTAAGATACAACCTATCCATGATAAACACAACTTATGTAACAAAACATATAAAAGAAAACGAGTAAGTTAACACACGAAACAACGATAATACTAAGATATTATTAACAAATCAATGTTAAAAGATCAAATAGGATATCATATTAATGTATATGATTCTTTTATAATTTAATAACAATAATTTCACCATTATATAGGATGTTAACCTACCCCCAACCAAGGAAATGTACAAGGTAATGGTTATTTCACAATCTCATCATTATCTGATGTTGTTTATACGTAATAATCTACTGGGATCTCTTTATCATCCACATCAATGTTTCTTAAAAATATATTTCAAAATGTTTTTACTATTTTAATGGAATATGGGTTAAATTCGTTTATACACTTGTTTGAATTTTCATAAGAGTTTTATAAAGGAATATTTCTGTCGTTTTCCAAACAAGGTGCTTTTTAACCATTTCGACAGAATTAAGGTAAGAATGTTTTTTAACTTATACGGCGGGTACGACTATTTTCCGCCGTTATAAAATTGTCGATGCTTCCCTTACAAGCTTATAATAATATTTTCAACGAAAATGTTTTATTTTATAAATATATGACTTTTAAATGATTTCAAAATAGAAAGAGATATTTCTCTCAAAAGAGTTTTGATTTCATCTATGTCAACATCCTTTGATGGATTTTACGCTTATTTGAAGTTGATTTATTATGATAAAAATAATCTATATTTTATTAAAGGTTTTGTGATATTTTTGACTGTGGATGTGTTATTTTTATACCATTCATAGTTTATGGATGAAGTATTTAAATTTTGTATGCTAGTTTTAATACGAATGTTTATGTTATGTTTAAACCTTTTCATATAGGAATGCATTGGACTTAGTATGTGACAGGTGGAGCCCGCTATATCTCTTCGATGCATCGGTAGGTCTAATGAGACTAACTAGTGTCTTGGCACAAGGCCTTTGAAAAAACTAATTTGTAGTCTTGGCATGAGGCCTTGTATATGTGGTTATGATAGTCTGGCATTATGCATTCCATCCTTATGAAAGTGGTTATTGGTATTTCATGCGATTATTCGATTAGTAGAATATATATGTGAATAAGTAAATAGAATAATTTCATTTTATTTTTACCATACTATGTTGAAGTTAATGTTTAAAATGGTTTTGTTTTAGTTATACATTGCCTTAAATGTTTATTATTATTTATGAAAGTTTCTGCTATATTCTTATCCTTACTGGTCATTTGTGCTCACCCCTTTTCTATGTTTTATTTTTTCCAGGATGTGAAGAAGTAAATTATGATTGACCTGTAGGGATATTATGAGGGGATAATAGTGTGGTCTATGGAGACAATATGTTTTTGTAGTAGTTTTTCACTTTATTATGTAATGTAAAACATTATGAATATATCTAGTGTTTCCAAGGCTACTAAACCAATCGGTCTTTCGAGATTTTATCATTCTTGTGATCATGCCAATGTTATGATATAACGCAACGACTCTAGGTAACTTGGGTTAGGGCGTTACACCAATCGACGACGTGAGGGTCATCATGAAGATACCGATGGATCTGTGATACATGGAATAATATTGTATCTAAATCATATGTGTTGGTAGTTACACCACAGTTCCAACACTAGAAAACACCTTGATAGGCACAACAATGTTGGGAGAAAGCTTACTTCCATGACCAAACCATTGCTGCCCACGATAGGAAGTCACCTTCAGAAACACGTGGTCCCCAACATCAAACTCTACGGGCCCCACCTTTGATCGCCACATTATATCTGACAATATTGTGCTGTCTTCAACCTCTCATGATTCACATGGACCATCTCTGTTGTATTCTGCACTAGTTCTGTTCCAATAATTGGTGACTCTCTGACCCCAATCTAGCACAATGGAGGACGGAACGGTCGGCCATACAAGGCTTCAAATGGCACCATACCGATGGTGGAGTGAAAAAATTTATTTCAAGCGATTCCACCAAGGGTAAGTGCCTCATACAAAAACCTATATAATCAAAAACACAAGATTGTAACATGTCTTCAAGATTCTAGACGGTTTTCACTTTCTGACCATACGTTTGAGGATGAAAAGCATTTCTAAGGCATAATTGAGAACCAAAAGCATGTTGGGGACCTCTCCACACCATAGAAGAAAATCGAGGATCTCGATTAGATATTATCATCCTTGGAACTCAAGGAAGTCTCACCACCTCTTTTAGATACTACCTTAACAAAACATCCACAGTGCTCGACTCCTTGATTTCTATAAATTGTGCCGATTTTGGTAGTTTATACACTACCACCCAAATAGCATCATGTTCTCCTAGAGCTCAAGGAAAAACAATAACAATGTCCAATGATATTTCCTCCCACTTCTAATAAGGAATATCTAATGGATGGAAAATTCCACCAGGAACACGGTGTTTCGCGTTCACCTTCTGGTAGATCAAACAATGAGACCCAAACTTCACAACCACACGCTTCAGCCCCAATAACCAAAATTGGATCCTCATGGATCGGTACATCATTGTCATGCCAGGATGCACTGATAAAGGAGAACTATGAAACTCTCTAATAACCATATCGTGCACCATCAAAGGGTCAAAAAGCATTCTTCGAAACAACAATTGGAGTTGTTAATCCTACAACCAACCATCAGGTGCCTCGTCTCAAACAAATTGGTCTCTCTAGACCTCCACATCTAGATCCCCCAATTGGGACTCTTTTACCTGCTTCACGAGAGACTATTGGACCATTATCTGAAAAAGACAACCTCTGCCCCAAAATTATACAATATCAAGATATAATGCTAACAGTTATTCCATTATTTTCCATGAATCACCAGATTCACGAAAAGCATCACTACGTGACGTTTGACTCAGTGCATCATTTACATAATTCCTCTTTCCTGACATATATTATATCTCAAAGACATATTCTTGTAATAACTTCATCCACTGATGTTTTCGTATGTTCCTATCAGGATGAGTGAAAACACACCATAAACTATTATGATTGCTGAAAACCGCAAAGCGCTCTCCAAGGATGTAATGTCTCTATAAATTCAGAGAAAACACTACAGCTTCCAACTCATGATCATGGGTGGAATAGTTACTCTCATGGGGATGTAACTGCCGAGAACCCTAACAAACAACTGATCTCTGCTATATCAGAACCCAGCCTAACCCTTGATGCTATGCATTTCAAACAACATCATACTGATGTCCCTCAGCTGGAAGACAACGAACATGAGCACATAATAACTTCTCCTTTTGATACTCAAAAGATTCCTGAAACTGATCAGTATATATAAACACCAGTTGTAGTAGCCTGCGAGTCATATTAAACTTCACACCTCTGACACATTCTTGGGGTCTTCCCATGAACCAACTACTTCTATCATCTATGGATCCACAACTAATCCTTATTGGGACACAACATTCACCATGAAACAGAATTCTCGAGACAAAAACTCACACTTCAAAAACATCCCTAACAACTTATGTTAATGATGAACTCTCAAAATGACATGTAGATTCTCTTCATGATCCTTCTTAGATGTGCAGTATACAAGGATTTCATTAAATAAAACCACCACTAAAATGTCCAGGAACTCATGGAACACAACATTCATCAATCCCATGATCACATGTGAGGAATTTGATATGCTGAATGGCATTACAATTAACTCATAATACCCATGACGACAATACAATGAAGTATTCTTGATATCCTCTTCCTTTACACACTTCTTGATGATATCCTGACTGCAATTTGATCATTGATAACCAACTTTCACCCTTCAGTTGATCAAATAAATCATAAATCCATGGAAGAGGATAGTGATTCTTTATTGTCAAATTGTTTAAGAGACGATAATAATCACACAACCGCTAACTGCCGTCAGCCTTTTTCACGGCCAAAACTGGTGCACCCCACGGTGACACACATGGCCAAATAAACCACACTATAACTAACCATCAAAATGTATACGTAGATCTTGTAACTCAGAAGGGGACATCTTATATGGCGACATAAAGATAGGAGATGATATTACTTGTAGCTCAATCCAAAATTCGATCTCTTGTCATGGGGGTAATGCTACAATGTCTTCTATAAAGACATCGGGGTAATGTTCTACAACCCTAAGAAACACCAAATGCGGAACCTCTGAAGAACTCAACATCATCTTAGCCATCATGGATGATAAATACTTAACGTGCATATAACCCATCCAAATATCTCGCTCACCAATAAACATTGTTGGCTCTCCATCTGTACCAATGAAAAAGACCTTCTTCCTAAAGCAATCCACGATATCTTTCACCGAATACAACCAATACATGCTGAGGATGACATCATATTGTTTTATTCATAAAAATAGGAAATCTCCCCATGAGTGGTGCTTCTCCAATAATAGCTCATAGTGTCTTAATACTTCCAGAAAGTCTGCTCGACCTCTAACTAGTGTAGTCAACGCCAAGGGAACTGGAAGCCTCTTTACCTCAAGGAACAAAGCAAGGACAAGGTTAGGTGATATAAAGGAGTGTGTCGCTACTTTATTAAAAAAGGAATACACCATGGTAGAGAATAATAAAATGGTACCTTTAATGACATTTGGATCACCTATAGCTGGAAACGCTAGAGCTTGAAGTTGACCACAACCTCATCAACGACCTCTCTAACCCTGATGACGACCACCACCACGGTCTCCTTCTTATCTCTGAGGACTGGGAGCATCATGGGGTTGTCCTATGTCTTCTCCATCTATCCTCTACTAATATAATGCTGCTGCAACCTACTACTGCTTCCTTGGCTAGAACTGCATCAATGGAGGAACATAGAGAGTAGCCCCTGGTGCACGATGAATGCTCTAAAAGGTCGTATACTCCCTCTTATAATGGCACAACCACAACAAGAAAAAAAGATCATGATACCTTGGCATAGGCCTGAGAGTTGCTACCTCCTAATAATTGAGATGTGAAGGGGTGGGACCTAACCTAGGATGAACATGAACTCTTCTTCCCTAAAAATTGAGAACCCTGGACTACAACACTTCTTCATGAGAAATCATGATGATTCCCCTCTTGTGATTATTCGGTCCTGGCCATGGTAATCCCGAAAACCTGTTCCCTCTCCAGAAGCTCAAGATATTTCTTCAGCACAAATAGGGTGACCTGGCGGTGGGTCTCTCGATGAAAATCCACCTCGAAATTCCTCGCCCTAGCCTCCTCATCTGGAAATAGGTCCAATGAAAATTGTAAATGGCTCCTAAAACAGATTCCAAAATCTTGAACACTAGAGTTCCCCTGTCGATGGGTTAGAAGCACCTGATGACCGGATTCCTTTGCAGTTGAAGAATGAAACTCGAATATAAACTTGTCTCTTAACTCCTCCCATGAGATCGCAAACTCCTCGGGATCCTTGAGAAACAAGAACCACCACTACCTTGCTGATCCATGCAACATCGTCACAAACAAGGACACCCAGTGCTCTTTCCAAGAACAGATCGAACTGAAGCCCATCTAGACCTCCTCTAACCAGTCTTCCATTAAAACATCTGAAATGAGTACTGCATACTTCTACAGACTCTGGTGCTGAAACACTAAGAGAGTCGTTATCCATGTTTCGTCATTGTCAACCTCCACTCAGTGCCGATCTACTGGAACAGCCTGCTTAACATTTTCTGTGAAAACCTGACAAGGACATCGACCAGGAGCCATTCCTGTTAAATAACAACAATTATGGATCATAAAAATTGAATATAGAAGTCTCAACATTAATTAATTGATTATTTTATTTCATTTATTTTAGGTTAACCTATCCCAATATCTACCCATTCAAACACTACCACAATGAAGAATGATGTATGATCCTTTCCTAGGTCTCTACCCTGCAACTACTATCACCTTATTTAGTAGCCATTGTAAACTAAATGGATCGTATATCAGATCATAGGGAGTCCTAAATGCCAATGTATTATCTAGTCACCATTGTTTACATCACTTGTGAATCATGAATGACACCTTTACCCTACCAACCTATGTGACCTCACCTGTTCTTAACTCCAAACTCCATCATATCCCTCATCCAGGCCTCTGATACCACTCTATCACGACCCCTCCCCACAATGTGTACCCCTCTTGGTCCAATAATGAGAGAAGGGAGACAATGACCCCCTGAGTCCCGCCTCTATTAGGCCATGGGTTGGCGACTAGCACCGGGGGTATCATAAACACACAAATGGCGGGAATTACCCTCTAATAGAACACATATGGAAGTGACAGATAACATAGGAACCAACAAACACCAACTCAGAACTGAAATATAAAAGAAAACCCAAGTGGATATATGTAATGTCATGCATGAGTACTACAATTGGAAGGGGAAAATAGTAAGTACCCAGAAGAAAGTAAAAAATAATTGCAACCACAATCCCAAACAAATCTTACAACCACAAGCTATTAGCAACCACCCTGATCTCCAACTTGCTTCATGTGACATGAATAATATTTTAAATATACATAGGGTGAGAATAAAAATATACTTAGTAGGTTCCACCCTTAATCCTCTCATACAAAAATAATGAAATAATTCTAAAGCACACTGAACAATAAGTAAAACTAACCCCTCATCTAAATAGGTATACTAATTTCCTAGCCTCACCATGGAAACTCTCATAAAGTAACTCATACATGAGTATATCATATAGTAATGAATATCAAGGGTACCCCACTACTATCTCCCAACTGGTTTTCCAGTTTTCCCCAATGTCACATGTCCTAAGAATATCACTCAAAAAACGATTTCCTGCAGACACAAGGGAGAAGCATCCCAACATGCACCTCATGCAAGAAGACCACCACGTCCATGTATGCAAAGTAACCAGGTAGTTTTTGTGATCCACCAAAGCTCACAGAATATGTATCACACATAGGGTATTATACCACAATCCATTACATCCCATACATCGAGTAAGGATCCTCAAGATATCACATCCTATACATGTTACACGTATTGTAGTCCAAAAGATAATATATCAAGAATATATGTGTGGGAATAGCCACAATAAATTATATCCCTCTACACACATATATGCAGAATAATTACCACTGTGCGTAAATGCACAAGTATCCACCATGAGAAGAGAGCAGGTCTAATGGGGGTAGTCAGCCATCCATCCTCCCATCAGAATGTTGGGGAAAACACCCCCAGGACTCAGAATCCATGGGGTGTCAGTTTCATATATTTCTAGGTAGGATTAGTGTATAAAAACACAAATATTAAATAATATATTTTATCTCACAACCACACTATGAGAATAACCTAGTCATTGAAAAAAATGCAGCTAACGTCTCTCAGACTCCGGCTACTACTTCTAAGACAAGGTATTCTATAATCACTCAACCACTTAATGAGATTTAATAAATTAATTCATTAAATGTTTATTAGTTGCACTTTACATTATTTAATTCATTAAACAATAATTAACCAAACACAATTCCTCATTAAATTTCATTAGAATCACACAAAAACTCCGCTATCCCTTTATAATTACAACCACATCATTATGTTCCAGAAATCTCCCACCCCATGGGTTAATATCATTTACAAAATTATTCATTACAGAATTATGTCCCTATATTCCCAAGAATTCTAGAAAAACATTCTATGATACTAAACACAACGGGGCTCAACACGGTGAGTATATATAATACCTAACAAGTCTTTGCCACCAATAGTAAGAGCGTAGACCCATCCTCCCTAGAGAATATAAACAAGGAATGCATGTGGCATACCCTGCACGTCATTTCCACTTTCGGAAGAAGGGTATGCAATACTAGCTGCCTTAGGCAGTGGGAAAAAGTAAAACATATAATCAACAAAAATGAAATAGTAATCACCCAACCATCACATCCATACCATTCCATAAACATTGTTGTCCTCCCAGACACCCACATGCATAAACAGATGCATCTCGCCACCCTAGAAATCAACTACTTCCACAACCAATAATCCTCCATGGCTCTACCTATCACCAAAACCATATAGGCTCACATCACAAAACTAGTAGCAGTAAAACAAATATCTTATCAATTGGGATCTTGACCCTTTAATAACAAAGAGTGTAACTCAGAACCCTTCAAGGAATTATCAAAAAATCAGTTCATTAATCCATCTTGAATTAACCAATTTATTATTCAATGGTTCCAAATTTGAGAAACCTAATCTATAAGCTAACACAAATAATTAAACATGCTTACGACACCATTCTGATTAACACAAATTAAAACAAGAAGAACCAGATTCATTTACATGACACTTTTTAATTAGACAAACAGTTATCTATAAATTCAGGATTAATTTCTTTACAAATTTATGTCAAGAACAAACAACTATAAGAAGCAAGCATATATATCACAATATATAGAAAAACAAGAGGCAATAACATTCGACCGATAGCATTTTTTTCCGGTTCAAATCATTATTTGGTCAATTCCATTTTGATCCATTGGGATAAATGATGATAACAATACAATTTCACATAAAAGAAGATAGAATCAACGAATCCCCTACCTCAAACAGTTCATGAATTTCTTTATCCACACAACAGGTCATGATCCTCCTCTTGCGATAACTACATCATCCTGAGGATTCCACGGTATGACCGCACCAAAATATCCCCAATAAAACTCTATTATTATCATAGAGATTACATGCTATAAAAATTGAAAGGAGAAACTAGAGATGATGAACCCCAAAAGAATGGAGACAAAACATACCTTATATCAATGATTGATCGATACAACTTAGTTGCATCAAAACATAGCGGAACCAATCCGAGGAGGAAAGATTGTTTATGAAAATCCTACGGAATAGAATGAAAGGTTCTAGCGCCTCATAGATGAGAACAATGAGGAAGAACTAAGGGGAAGATATCCCATCCCTTCAAAAAATATAAAGGGGTGGCAGTTTATGATACTCTTGATTTCCCATTAAAATCAGATCTTATTAAACCGCGTAGTTTGAGCAAGTAAAAAACATCTCGAGACTTAAGAATAATTAATATAGGAGTTATGGCATTTGAATCAGCCTTAGAGTCTTTAAAACGAGGCTTTAAATTCATTTTATTTCAATGGAAAACGCCAAAGTGGAGAAACATTAGGAAGCTGGAAACACTATTCACGAACTCAAAATTTGGAAGTGGAAAAACACTTTTCATGAACCTCACTATCAGAACCACAACAATAGATCACTATTCATGAACCTAAAATTTAGAACCTCACTTATAGAGCTATGTTCAAGAACCTCGCCGATAGATCAATGTTCATGAACCTCACTATTAGAACCTCATCGATAGAACACCATTCATGATCATCACCGATAGAACATTTTTCATGAACCTTGCCATTAGAACCTCACCAATAGAACATAGTTCATGAACCTAACTAATAGAAGACTGTTCATGAACCTCACCATTAGAACCTCACTGATAGAACACCATTCATGAATATCAGTCATTGAACACTGTTCATAAACCTCACTATTAGAACCTCACCAATAGAACATTATTCATGAACCTCACCGATAGAACACTATTCATCAACCTCACTATTAGAACCTCACCAATTGAACATTGTACACCAACCATTCAGGAAACACTGTTCACATAACTCAAAATTTGGAAAAGGAAAAAGAGGTTACCGTTAGAGGTTAACAATAAAATTGTTCACTGATAGAACCGTTCACTGAATTGTAAATTCAGAAATGGATATAGAGGATACCATTAGAGGTTACATATAGAACTGTTCATTTATAGAACTGTTCATAGAATTGGAAATTATGAAAAGGAAATAGAGGTAACTGTTAGAGGTTACCGATAGAACTGTTCCCAGATAGAACTGTTCAACAACAGAACTGTTCATAGAATTTGAAAATTGGAAAAGGAAATGGAGGTTATCATTAGAGGTAACTGATATAACTGTTCATAGAATTTGAAATTTGGAAAAGGAAAGAGAGGTTACTATTAGACATCACTGTTTTCACTATTCACAGAAGGTTACCAATGCACTATTCAAAACTATCTTCTATTAGAACTTTTCATGGAGGTTCGTCAATGATATTGTTCATAGAAAGGGAAAATTGGAAAATTGTTGGGGATAAGTCACCTTGATCTCCCGGAACCCCTCAAACACAATACTTTCACAAAGGAAAGGATGGAAGAGGATCGAGACATTATAAAAATAGTCCTTAAATTTCTATTATTTTAATCAATAACATGAATGTATGTGGACGATTTTATTGGGTCATGTTCCCTTTAAATCATAAGAAACATCATTGGATTTTATTACTGATGAATAAATACATTAAAATTGTAATAAATCATTTCTTTGGGAAAATAAAATTTTCATATAAAAATGACTTCTTTATTATATATATAATTAATCAATTGTTATGGAAAAATATTATTTAAAATGTAACATGGAATATTGTAATTGTATATTTTAAAAATTGAGTGTTAATGAAGGATAAAAATTCTATTTTTGTCATGTTTGTTAAAAAAATTATAATTTTTACATTTTCAATAAAATTTAAAAAGATAATGTTTTGTAATATAACATTAATATACATTTTATACTATATTTTTAATGAATATTTCTCTTGTAAAAATTAATTTAATATAATTTATATTATATTATGTAAAGGTTCATGAAAATATTTTTTTAATACATAGGTTTCAATAAAAAATATTCATCATCAAAATCTATATAGTAGATGGTTTTCCCAAAAAAAAATCAGTCTACATAGTGACTATTTAGAGGAGAAAAAAATAAAAATATTGTAAGGAATCATATTCTCATGAACATAGGTCTTAATGTTTGTTTAAAATCATTGAAAATTCCTTTATAATTTTACTCAGTTAATCCATGGGGGTTACAAGAGTCAGAGGATTGTTCGGAGCCCAAACCCATAATTTTAGAATAATAACATGGCTACATGGTTTGTAGAAACCATGAAACCCATCCCTCGTGGTATATTTTAATATTTATGGATGAAAAATATGTTCATTAGAAGTCACATGGTTTTTATGAAACCATTTTACTCTAGATGCATGAACGTGTAAAAAACGTAAAAAATTGGAAATTTGGAATTTTCATTATTTTCATGTGGCTACGTGATCTATTCAACAAACTAGTGAATTTGAATTCCTAAAGTAGTATCTCTACCAAGGTTTTCACATGTTTTTCCTAACAATTTATACAAACTATGCACCCCCTATTTTGAGGGTTAAATGTCATCACCCCTCATTAATCTATTGAAAAAATTATATTTTCTCCTCCCTTAATTAATATGGAGGAAATGGGGTTCATCTTCCCATGGTCTTCCATATCCCTCATCCATCCTCCTCTGATAACACTCAAGTCTAAGTCAATGTTGAGCTCTATCCGAATCAACAGATATGTCATTAAAAGATCTAAGAACCTATTTGTTTATAATCATGTATAACTTCAGATCTTTTATACTATATGGTCTGATGCTCTTTCTCCTTATTTATAGGTAATTAGAACAAATATTAAATTTCTTCAAGCCTACAAAAAATATATGTCCACCATCAGATGAAGAGTCATCAATATCCCTAAGGTAGGTAGACTTATCATTTCCCCATGATTTTTGGTGATTTTTTGATTTTTTGATCTGGTGTGTGGCATCCTTTGTCGTGTTTTGCGATTTAATTAGGTTGTTCATGTTAAATTTATCTATCCACCCTTATATAAACATTTTTTTTTTCATTTTTTGTAAAATTAATGAATGTTTGCCTATGTTATGGACACCGCATAGATGTGCCAACTTGAATTTCCCTCTAAATTAATTATTTATATACACAAAACACCAAGTATCCGTTTTATGTTTTCATATGATGTTTCCCTATTTTATAACGTTTAAAAAAATCTATGGAACCTTTTATGTTATTTTCACCACTTTTGATTAGATTTTTCACTGACATTAATTGTCCTAATGACTATGGATCATCCTATAAGACCCTATGAGAATTATAATTTAATTTTAATGTTTATGTTAATTATATTGATTGAAAGTGTGGATGGGTTATTCGCAGGGGTTTCATATTCCTTAAATGAATTAAATGGATTAATTGAAAGTATAAAAGGGTTCTAAGGACACCCATATTTTTATATTCTTTATTATTTTATTTAAATTGAGTTATTGTTCCTGATTTATATATACGTGCTTTTTGAACGTGATACATCAGATGTAATTAATCATGTCTTAACTATAATTTATGATTACAACTTGATATAGGTTGGGGTACAATGGTATGGGATCTATTGGGCATGAAAGTTTCATGCTCCCTAAGATCAGGTGATGATCATGACATCTCATGCCACTAACACTATTTGGATAGTTGGAATGACACACCACATCCATTCTTTCATTTTTTGACATGATGTAACATTCACCATCCTATTTGATGAGAATGATGTCTCTCATTCACTATTAGATGTACGATATGTACCTGATTACTGGATATTATTAGTTCGTTAGATAGGTCATGGATGTAATAGTTGCGACTCGGTCCATCCAACAACTAGTATTCCATGTATATGGCCACAAACATATGCACATAAATAGTTCATTTAGGTGGATGAATTATATATCCATACCATATATATATATATATAAACTATATATATATAAACTAATTATACATTCATTAAGTCCATGAGCTAAAGCATGTAGACGCCCCAGGTGTCCTTTAGGGACATAAGAAGATGGGTTATTTATTTCAGTCCTTGTTTCTTATTTTATTTATACCTGCACAATGTTTATATATGGGGACTACTTGGGTTACATTTAGACACTGTTGGTGGTGTCCTACTGAAATATAGTCTCAACCCTATTTGGGCTACCATTGGTTCATTGGATGATTATATGACTTAATGTATGGATAATGTTATGTGCCTTACATTAGATCCTTGATATACATTACTTATAAATGGCTCTAAGGAATATATGAGCAAGAATATGGTTGAGATTCAACTATTGAATCATTCTTTTATAGATGTATTTTTTGTATAGAATGTTTTTATATGATTTTTCCCAATTCCCCTTTTATAGATCAGCATTCCTTGCATCCATGTATATGATATTTCCTAGTTCGTTTTTTATTATTATTTTGAATCCCAATTTTTAATTCTTCCAGTAATTATTTATTTCTTATTTTTATAAATATATGATTTTGTTGTTGTGTGTTTATGGTTTTATCCACTCTTCCCCTCTAAAAGGGGGGCATTGTCTCACCACCATACAACCTTCATTCCATTATTTCAAGTTACCATCCACTAGCATATAGGGTTGTGTGCTTGAGTATATGTGACCCATCATCTCAGGGAACATATAAACTGGATCCTAGGTTTGGATTCTACAAAAAGTTAATCAAAATAAAATAACTATTGGAAAAAAATAATTATTGTATTATTCAAGGGCAAGTTATAGAATTTCATTATGAGAAATATATTGATAAATATTCTAGATAACAATGAGATTATAGTATAAAACCATCACCACTATGGTATCATTCAAATCAATACAATATGAATTTGAGAACAAAATATTGATATTTAAAAATAAATATTTATCATAATTATAATCTTAATATTTATAAATTGGATAATTTAAACAATAGAAAAGAAATAGGTAGTAAATATAGCATTTTATCAAATAAAAAAACTGGCATGAAATTCCCTTAACTGAAGATCAACTAGCATTGAATGAAAAATAAGCTCATTTATGTAATTCTACATATATAATAACAATATTAAATATTAAAATATCATATATAATCAAACATATAACATTTCGAACAACATGAATAAATAATTTATTTTTTAAATTCACAATTTCAATCTATTAAGTATGTTATTTTCCACTAGAATTTTGTACCACTAGATCATGTCCTAATAAATTGATCATATTACCATAATATCCAATATATTAATAATATATATATATATATATATATTCATCCATAAAATGTATGGATAATAAATAAATTACATTGTTCAAGTAGATGAGGGTTCATACAACTCATTATCATTGTATTCCCTTTTCAATTGGTAGAATGAATGAATGGTAAAAAATAAATAAAATTTATAGAATATAGTTTTTATAATATATATTCATTAAACATTTTTCTATTACCATTCACGTAAATCGGAATATAAAAAGTAATCAAATCGCTATATAAAGGTTGTAGCCTAAACGTGTGCACTAGTGAAATTACTGTTTTCCAATGGATTGAAATGTATGATGGTAGATAATATATAATAATTTATTAATAATAATTACACAATAAATCAAATATTAACACTATGAACACATCATAATGAAAAACCATAAATTATGCTGCTGGATAATGAATTATATCATAATGTGTGAGATGTAGAGCACTTGTATGCACTAGTGAAACTGTCAATTTCCTTTAAATAAAAAAATTATTAATAATTGTGGTTTTATAAATTTAATAATATTTTCAAACATTAAGGATCCAAAAACTAAAAATTTATGATTATTATAATAAATTCAAATGATGTATAATATGAACTAAATTTGAAGTGTTTTTGTAAAACGATAACCTTTTCATCTATAGGCCTCGTTTAGATAAATTATAAAGTCCCATAAAATTTTCCTTTGATAAGGAATTAACCAATATTTTAGAGAAATATAAGTTTAGAAGATAATTTTGTTGTGTTTTTTTAATAATAAATGTATGAATATGTTGAAAATAAGTGAATGGGATGGTGTCCTTTCATTTGTGGGGGTGAGGGAACACTTTTGATATTTTTTTAGAAAATCAAGAAAAGATTCAAATATATAAGGCAAATTACAAGAGTCTAAAGGAGGAAATTTTACACTTGTCTCTATTAAGAAAATCAGTAAAATCCACACCAGGTGTGGTCAGGTGAACTCTAGAGGCTTCAGATATACCCTTGGAAGCAAGCCTATCATCAATAGATTTGGCTTCACGATATACATGAGTAATGATAAAGTTCATGGAGGTAAGAATTTCAAAGCATTTGATCCATTTCAGGGTGAGTTTCTAGGCAAGGTGGATCTGATTTTTTCGGACAGGTTGCACTATAGTAGAAGAATCACTTTTAAACCAGAGATCATTCCAATTTCTTTGATGAGCCATATCCACTGCATTAATAAGGGCCATCATCTCAGCTTCAAGGGCAGTGACAAGAACACAAGAGCCATAGGAGCCTTCAAGAATGTTGCTATTTTCATCTCGGAACACAATTCCATAACCAGCTGGTCCAGGATTTCCTTTTGAGGCACCATCAAGATTGCATTTGATCCAACCTGCAAAGGGAGGGAACCAGAAAATTTCAATAATGCCTGGAGGTTTGGGGAAGTTACCTGACAAATATAGCCTCCTCAGGACTACAAAATCTTTGATAGAATTATGACATTTCTAGAATGAAGCTGATTTGCATTTCAGGTCATTGTGAGAATACTAGAGATGGCAGAATTTTGATTGAAAGCAGACTTGCCATGCCTGATGTTGTTCCTTCCTCGCCATAGAGTGTGAAAAGTTTCAGCACAAGCAACAAAGAAGAGGACTTGGATCTGCATTGAGAGATCTTCAGCTGCAATAAAGTGCAGAAAATCTGCAACATTGTCCACACGCGGAAACGAGATATAAAAAAGGCCAAAGATGATAATCCAGATTGAAGCAGCAGTTTTTCAAGAGAGAAAGAGATGATCCAGACCATCTCTATGTTGGTGGCACAGATCACATCTTGTGAAAAGAGAGATGCCAGCTCTTTGAAGGTTGCTATCCATTGGGAGTTTTTTCCATTGAATTCTCCATAGAAGAGTATACCGAGAGGGTTGTATCCATCTTCTAAAGTCCTGGATAGCAGTAGAGTTATTAATTTGTATGGAATGGTGGTATAAGCTTTTAGAGTCAAGAATTCCATTCACAGATGGTTCCCAAACCATTATGTCATCAGTATTTATGAAATCATAGGAGTTAACAATATCCAGAATTTCCATAGGCAGGTTGTGTCTCGTCTCGAGTTGGGCAGAAATGGAGGCTTCAAGATCAACATCCAAAGAATCAGCATTGATATCCTCGGCCAAAGGTTCCCCTGTCCAGTTATCCCTCCAAAATTTCAAGTTGGAAGAGGCATTTACCAACCAATGGGAATGAGTCTTGATCCTTTGATAGATCTTTTTCAGACCAGGCCAAACAGAAGAGTGCAGATAAGAGAGTTTACCAGCAATCAGTCTGAAGAGAATTCGTTTTCTGAGAATGTCCAGAGAGGCTGAGTTTTCAATTATAAGTCTCCAGATAAAATGATCTTGAAGGGAATTATTGAAGCATTCAATGTTCTTAATGCCAAGTCCCCCCATAGTGAGGGGTAAACAACATTTGTTCCAAGGGGCAGTAGCAATTTTCCTTTCAAGGATACTACCACTCCAAACAAAATTCCTCATAAGGGAGTTAAGGATCTTAAATGTAGATGCAGGCCAGGAGTAAACCATAAAGGAATAGACAAGTTTGGAGATGATCACATGTTTGACAAGGCAGATTCTACCTGCCATAGAGAGAGCTTTCCCCTTTCAATTAGAGAGAGTTCTTCTGACATGGCAAACCACATCCGTCAAATAGGTGGATCTCGGTTTACCAAAGAACATTGGGATTCCAAGATATGTGAAAGGGAATGATCCCTCTTTGATGCCAAGAATATTAATCATACAGTGCCTCCTGGAGTATGTAATGCCTTTCCCCAAGAAGATGAAGGATTTATTCCAACTCACCTCCTGTCCAGAGACAAGCTCATAGTGATCGAGGATGGATTTGTGATGATGAATATTTCTTTTTCGTCCTTGAGTAAAAATGATAATGACATCAGCAAGGAGAAGATGTGAAGGAGCAGGATTACCCCTGTTAGCCCGAAGAACATTCATATTTCCTTTATCATCATGGTAGGTAATCAGTCTACTAAGGTAATCCTCTGCAATTGCAAAAATAATGGCAGACAAGGGGTCCCCTTGCCTCACCCCTCTGGAACACTTGAAAAAACCTTCAGGTGAGCCATTAACAAGAATGGAGATATAGGCTGAGATGAGAAAGATGTAGGACCACTGAATGAATGTCGGATGAAAACCGAATCGGTGCATAACATTATTTATGAAGTCCCAATAAATGGTGTCAAAATCATTCCTAATGTCCAGCTTAAGGGAGATGCTCCCTCCTCTAATGGGCTTTTGCAGAAGGTTCACACATTCAGAAGCATTAAAAAGACAGTCTTGTATTCTTCTCCCATTGACATAGCCAAATTGGTTCCAGGAAATGATTTTATCAGAGATACGGGGAAGCCTATTAGCCAATAACTTTGTGAGGATTTTCTGGATAGTATTGATCAGGGCAACAGGTCTGAATTGATTAATGTCACTGGCATTATCAACCTTTGGAATTAAGGCAATGAATTGAGCATTGATTCCATGAATTTCTACTCCATTAGTAAAGTAGTGTTTGGCCAGCCGGAAAACATCAGCCTGTATAGTATCCCAGTAGCATTGGAAGAAATGATTTGTAAATCCATCAGGTCCAGGAGAGCTGTCCTTTTTCAGACCAAAAACAACATTCATTATTTCAATATCAGAGGTTAATCTAGTTAGCATTGCATTATCTTCATCACTAACAAGGACAGGTATAATTCCATCCAGGAGTTGCCCATTTTTTTTGCAACCATTGAAGAGGTTTTGATAGAACGAGACTATATGATTCGAGAGGATCTGGTGATCTTCAAGAATAACATCTCCATCTTTGAGAAGAGATAGTGGCATGCAAGCTTTTTTACTCCTCTGTAAGGCATTAAAGAACTCAGTATTTCTGTCCCCATCCGTTAGCCACTTCACCTTATAATCCTCTTTTTGAATGTTATCTCTAAGAGTGAGAAGATTTTTCAGATCCAAGGATAGCTTAGCTTCCTGTCCAGCAAGGCAAGAGAAGTCAGAATCAGTCATTGATTGCTGAATGCCATGTAAGGAGTTTTCAAGAGAATCGATTTCCTAATCCAAGTGGCTGAATCTATCTTTTCTCCAAAGTTTCAGATTTTCCTTGTGGCAACGCAGCTTAAAAACACAAGATAAGGGATGATTATTTTCCTCCAGAGCCTATGGGTCTCTTACAAGAGTGGAACATTCAGAGAGTGTAGTCCAAGCATTGTTAAACCTGAAGGGGAGAGGACGTCGCTCACAATTTCCAATAAAATTGGACAGTATTGGATGATGATCTGAGCTATGTTTGGCAAGAGTCACACAATAAATAGTCCTCCAGTTAATCAGCACTTTATCATTAACAAAAGCACGATCAATCCGACTAGCTCTCATGCCATTTAAGTGCTTCCTATACCAATTGTATTTGGCTCCAAGCAGGTTAACCTCAGTGAGATTTGATTTTTCAACACATAAACGAAAATCATCCATAGCAGGAATGATATTTGAGTGTCCCATCTTTTCATCAGCCTGGAGTATAGCATTGAAGTCCCCAATGAGCAGCCAAGAATCTCCAATGGTGTGTGACAGATTAGAAATATGACTCCACAAGTCCCTTCTAACAAAATAGTTATTGGAGGCGTAAACAATTGAGCAGAAAAAATATTGATCTTGGAAATTAAATTTTAAGGTTATAATCTGTGTATGGGTAGAAACAAGGGTGGGATTATCAAAACGGATATGCACCATAATCCAGAGCCGGTCCTGCTGATCCCCATGAAAAGAATGAAATAAATTGTAACCCAGTTTGTCAAGCAGAGAGATAGCACTCATGTCCGTTGTCTTTGGTTTAGCTAAACCAATGACTTCAGGTTTATTCTTAGTCACAAGCAGCCGGAGAGAACATGAAGTGCCAGGGTTGGCTATGCCCTGGCAGTTCCAAAAAAGAATGTTCATTCAAGATTTTTATTGGGGTTAGGCCCCTTTTTTTCAGGCTGTCACCAGCCATAATCCTGGAGGATCTTCTTGGTATACTGCATTCTGAAGTAATTGTTGCCGCAACCTTTGCTGGAGTGACCTCATCAACAGGTGTGGGAACATCAAGCAGATCATCACTGGGTTTAGCAACCATGGGCACATCCGGTTGTTCCTGAAAATCGTTCTTCCCAGAATTCAGTTTGGGAGGAGTATCCCCAACCTTCCTAGCACCCTGCTCGGACAGAAGTGAGAGGCTTCCCTGCTGCAGATTGGGATCAGATAGGGAAGTGTCTCTATTGATATAATCCACAGTTCCAATGGTGGAAGGATTAGGAGTTGGATCAGAAGTTAGGAAAGGATGCTCCAGTTCGGCCTGACAAGAGTTCAGCACCTCAAGGAGTCCTATGTTGATCAAATCAAGAGTCATATTTTCAATTTGCAGATTGGCAACAAAATCAAACATTTCAGTCGAGAATTCAAGACTCTCTTCCTGTTCAATGCTGTCCACAGCATGTTGCTGGGAAGAATTTTCACCATTCCCATTGTCAGCCAGTAAGTTGGGATTGTCATCCTCCTCAGCTAAATCGGCCCATTTTGTACTGGGACATGCAGTTTGTGGAATATCCTGTTTGGAAATGCTGGTGTCTTTTTTAACATATTGTTTGCGGGCAGCAGGTTTCATGTTGGGAGCCTCCTTCCAGGCATTCCTGCTTGGAGCTGCTTTCATGGGTCTTTGAACATTACGGCATTGGTCCATAGAGTGCCCCACCTTTCTGCAATGTTCACAAAACTTGGGCAGGTTCTCAAAATCCAAGAAGAGATCAATGAAATGATCATTGACTTCAAGGAGAACACGTTCAGGGGGCAAAGACTCCATGTCAATCTCAATCAACACCCTCGCAAAAAGACCAAGGTCACTATTGATCATTCTGTGATCAATTTTCAAGGGCATTCCAATTCCTGAAGCAGTGTCATTCAGGATTTTTGGATGCCAGTATATCCAGGGCAGGCCATGGATTTTTGTCCAAACCTGAGCAATTGACTATTTCTGTGTAAACGGATTAAAATGTGGATCCCATTCAGAGAGGCGAAAAAAGCCTGGTTTCAAATTGAGGGACCCAATTCTCCAGGCTCGGTTCAGGTCATCCTGTTGCTGCAAAACAATATGGAAAAAACCTCTTCCAATTTGAATGAGTCACCAGTTAGTAATGCTCCAATAATCCGAGATTCGTTGCTTGAGTTCATTGTAGTACCACGGCTTCACACCGTTCTCATATGAAATGCGTCCATGAATAGAGAATTTTCATACCTACAGTCGCTGCTTAATAGCATCTGGATCCGCAGTGATCATTATGGCTCCTTCTCCAGTCCTCTTAACCATTGGCGGCCTGATTTGAGTGATCTCAAGATGAGAAGATCCCGCAAGCGCCTCGGCAAATGAAATTCCCTTTTCTGCTCGAGATCTCCCACCCAAGACATTCGCACTCGATTGTTGAGGAAGCAGCAGCTCCCATTCAGGATTAAATGAATCCATTTCACCGGATCAGAGAAAAATTCGAATCTGAGATCCATCATCAACAATAACATTCAAACCGAGCTTCCCGCGCGCTTCCATCCTCCTCCTCAAACGTGTTGTATGGGTAACGAGGTAGAGGCATGGCCTGCCCACCTGCGCGCCCCACGCCCCAAGCTAGGCCCAAGGTGGCCAACCCTTGGGCTTGGGCCAGTTCCCACAGAGTCGAGGGGACGAGAGGTTCACTGACAAATGGTGCGTGTTGACTTTGTGAGGACTCGAACCCGGAACCTCAGCGACGGGTCGCCACTGCCTTGAACCAACTCACCCAGCCCCCACGGGCACTTTTGATATAATAAAAGATTAAATTGTATTAATTTCATACATCAGAAAAAAAGTATAATAATTGATATAGATTCAAAGGTAATGTATTTTGATTATGATATATGTCGATGAAATCATATTTACCCATACATATTGGTTTTACCCCTATAAAAAAAATTCCATGACAAACATGGTAACAAATTTTATTGTCTTTAAAATCTCTTGTAACCTAAAAGTATGTTGAAGTTATTACCAAATATTAACTGTGAAGATTAAATTTTTTAATTGAATGATATAAATTTAATTTAATATAAATGTATGTAATTCATATAGAAATTTCCTTGTAAAATGTGAGGAAATGCAATTTTATAAAAATTTGTTTTAATAAAAATATATTGATTTCATACCAAAATACAACATAAATTTATTTCCAATAAAATTAAATGAATATTAACGATATTAATTAACTAATTTTACATTTAAAATAAAACTAAATATGAATTAAATTATGATAATTCTTGAAAAAAATTCACATTTCAATAAAAATCATTATATTCCACTATTCATCCAAAATCATTAATTTCCTAAAAAATTACAAAATTATCTATAAATTAATTTTTATATAATAATTTAATAATTAATGTTCATTTTTTAAAATAAATTTTCAATATTTTTATTTATGTTTTTATTTAATTGAATTACTAAAATAAATAATCTTAATTTTTAGGGAAAATAAATTTTTGAAGCATACAAATAATACTTAAAATTTAGTGCATATTTTTCAATATATTAGTTATATATAAGACAATAAAAAAAATTAATGTTTTTTATTACTATTAACTCATCTAAATTACTGTTCTAGTTATAATAGAATACTATTTTAATGTCTGGTTTGACTCGGAGATTCATTTTTCAAAATCTATTGAAAATATTAAATTTATTTGATGATAAATAAATCATAATACCACAGGGTGATACATTAAAAGAATATATGATAATATTATTACAATTTTTATGTGATGTTATGATTAATGTTATGTTGTTTGTGGATAAAATTTAATGATGTTCTTCTTAAAAATTATTATAAAATATTTCTAATTTTTCATTGTTGAATTTCCTAAGACATATTTTAGAGGAGTATTAATCATACCTATTTATGGAATTTATAATGCATATCAGTTTTATTAATGATTAGTTTTTTTATATTAATGTATCATTTAATACAATGATAATTTATACATATTATAAATCATATGTTATCAATTTTTATTTATATTAAATACATAGAGAAATTAAAAATGACTTGTCATTATTTAATTCATCTTATGAAATTCATATTCTAATTTTAGTTCTTTTTCCAAAAAAAATATTCTTTAATATTATTTTTTTTATTAAGAGATGAAGTGATAATTAATTGAATCTGATTAAAATAATGGAATTGTTCATATGAAATGAAAATAAATAAACTCTGTTTATTTTATCATATACTCAATTAGGATAATTAATGAATACCCAACCAATAGGATAAGGTAATTAAAATAAAAATTCATTTTTATCATCATTATTGATAAATTAATGGAATATTAAACACTCACTAATTTATAATTTCATGGATATTAATATTATTTCTATTATGTTATCTATCACCATGTCTTCGTCATTTAAAATTATTTTCTCCTATTTGAATATATATTTTTTACATCCGCTCTAGTGATCCATTTATCTGTGTCCCAAATATGTATTATTTTATAGAAACTATATATTTTATACTTTTCGTTTTTAAATATTTTCCTTTATACTATTTTATAATGTGGGTTTAGAAAAATTGTATCGGAAAATATTGATGATTTTACTTCTAGTATAAATATTCGGGTTCAAAATTTTAATTATTTGATATAGAATGGTACACACTAATATTTTAGAATATATTTCACTTAAAATAAATTGTAAGTATTAAATTTCTCTCTTGAAACACAACACCTAGTTTAAAAATAACCATGATATATTATAACGTATTTATTAAATTTACTTTAATAAATTGGAATATATATATGATGATATATATGTATAAATATCATCAATAAATAAAATTTATTTCATAATTACTAATATATAATTAACCAATTGTTTGTAATGATATTTATTTATCATAAATATTTTTTATTTAAAAATTGTTCTTATTTATTTTTTTGATAGTATTTTATATGGAGTTTATACAAATTTTAGAAATTCCTAATAATGAAAAGGTAATAAATTTATATATTCACATAAAAATATTGTATTATTTTGAACTATATTTAATTTTTTAAAAATAATTTTATTTATTGAATAATAAAAAATTATGATTTTTATAAGAATGGAATTTATTTTAATAAAATAAAAAATAAATATATGATTTAAATTAGATCATAAGGTAACATAATATTTTTGTAATTAGATATACATTAATTAATTACATAATAATTATCATTGTACTTGATTCTAGTATAAGATCATTTTTGGTCTTCAAAACACATTTTTCTAAACACTGTATTTATGTTCGCAACATGTATTATAATAATTAATTTATAACTCACTATTGATTTATTATTTTAATAACATTTAATTATATTATATTTAATAGGAAATATATATTCATTAATATTATTATTTGCATGAAATAATAAAAAATTCATTTTAATGTCGAAAAATACAGTTTTGGAAGAAATTTCTCAATACAATTTTCAAGAATATTTAAATACAACTATTTAAAAATTATAAACATTATTCATGAAAAATGGATTTAAAATTTATTATTAAAAAAATTAGTAAAAATTAATATGTTCAACGTAAATTATAACCATTATGAATTGTGCCCATAATAACTATTTTTCACAATGTATGGGTGAAATGACCAACAGAGTGTTAAAATTGTTGGGTATAACTTGAAAATAACTCTAACACTTTAATTTATAAAATTTTATGGGTTTTTTTATCAAAAATTATTATTGAAAATTTAATTTAAAATTTTTAAAACAATATTTGAATTTGAAACTCATGTTTCCCTTTGGTGGATATAATTAATTTTATTTTCAAAATAGAAAACATTTTGTAGTACATTGCTTTCAATGGATTGATTAAAAATAACAATTTAGTTTTGGATTGATAAAAAAGTCTTAAAAAATTGATTTCTAATTTTTTAAAAAAATATATTAATTGACAACAATTTATTACCAGATTTTGTTATGGAATGAATTTTACACTAAAATCATGTATTATAAGGACAACTATCATATATACACAATGTATTATTATATTAAAAGTATTTTCATCAAAAGATATAATGTTGAACTGATAAAATGGATCCTAAATTTGTAATCACCATGCCCAATAATTTGATTTAATTTCCATTCTATTTTTGTATTATTAATTTTTTTGTCATTATAAAAATATATTATATCATGATAAATGATATAATGAGTTTAAATTGTATTTATAATACGATATTGATTGATATATCCCATTAACATTTATAAATGATATTAGTTGTGTTTTTTGACACTATCAAAAATAATTTTTTATTTTGTGTTAACCTCTTCAACATGAAACTATTATGATATATATATAAATATATAATCTTATATAATCTTATAATTAATTGAATGTTTGTCAGTTCACTTATTTATATATGGACAAAAAAAGTCTATATTTTATAAAATTAATGATCTTTTTTCTCATTAATTACCAACCATAATACCTTATTAGGCTTCTTACATATTTCAAATATATTCATTTATTTCCAAAATTCCATCCATTCAATTATTGTTGTGTATTCAATTAGAGGGTTTTCCATAATGACATATTACTCTTAATAGAGTAATTTGAACATTATTATATATTATCCATGCACTATATCATTGGTATCTATTATATAATAATTAAATAAATATCATAAATATGTTGAATTTTTATTATAATTATGTATCAACCATTTTCCACATCGGTTCCATCAAATGTGATATTAAAAGTATCTTATGTACCAATTTGTGAACTACCGCCATCGTAAAGCGATTTGATACATTATCGATAAAATTAATCCATGGGTAGTTTCTATAATGGTTTTAATGTTCATATATGTTTAAAATTATTTATTTATACATCATTAATTATGATTAAATATATATTTTCATAACTTTCAATTAGCTTAAAAACATTAACATTATTCATGTGTATGTTTTGATTACCACTATAAAGAAGAGATTTAATTAATTTCTTAATTTCTATCAACACTTTTGTTAATAAAAATATATATATAATGAATATATATTATATGTACTATATAATAATTAATAAAAAATTTATTTTATTATTATTTTTTAATTCCAACTTTCAAAAGGTGGAAACATCATTTTTGAGTATATATAGAATATTATCTACACTATGTTATATCATTAATTTAACATATTCAAATTATATGAATGATTATAAATATTATATGATGGTTATATATTATAATCATTAATTTATTAAAAATTCAACATAATGGAACCATAATAAATGTACTAGTATTAGGACAACCGTAATGAAACTTGATTGAAAAACGATGTGGTTATAACCATAAAAAATGATTTGAATAATGAATCATCAAAAAATGGTTGGTCATATTTTATAATTAAATTTCACATGTTACGATATATATGATTGTTTTAATGTAATATATTTATTATAAATCTATCTTTAATATAATATAGGTTTCAACATGTACAATGAATGATGAGACTTATTGTATGGGTTCTTTATCAAAATACAGTTTTTAATGAAATTTTATTCTTATGATATTACAAATGATTATGACGTTTATATAATACACCATTGATTAACTCAACAATAATATCCTTATTTTATTTCTAAAAAGTGTCATATGATTTTATTCATTTCATAGGAATTTTGACTCATATGTTACTAATGTGGAAAGGGATTTATATGTTAATACCATTTTATTTAGGAATATTAATATTTGAATTTCCATTCATGATATTATATAATCATTATCTATAAACCCCTATAATTATTATATACAATTTTTATTTTAGTAATATTCATGTTTTAGTATGATTTATCTCTGTTTGGTACTCATAATGGTTCTGAAAGGTTTTTTAATAAAAGTCGACCATATTACGCATCTTTTAGTCAGAAAAAAATTTTCTTCAATATCCATGTTTCCTAAAATATATTCCAAAATTTTCACTAATATTTACTATAAAATAAATAGAACAAATTTTTTAAATGATTACTTTTTGTAAAAATTAAATATATTTTATTTGTGTTTTCAATATGAATTAATTTTTATCGATGTTATGAACAAAATCATCATTTTAAAAATTTTGAAAAAATGGAATTTACAAAAATTATAACTCCCCATTAATTTAATGTTTTATTTTAAGAGTTCCATGGTTATTTTCAATGAATTTTTTTCCCGTCAGTTTTTGAATATTTTTTATTGAAATAAGTTATAATTAAATGAATAGTTTTTTCCCACATGAATTATTCCAATTATCTTGTAAAGCAATTAATTATCTATGATAACACAATTTCATATAATGTATTTGTTTTTAGGGATTTTATCCAATAAACCCAACCTTATTATTTAGTTTTATATTTTATGATTATGATAATGAGATGTTTGTCATAATCATTTATTTTAAATGGTTTATACAATGACTAAATTATGAAATGTTTATTTAAATTGTTTCCATTATATGGAATACATTATGATGTTCTGTTGAATTATTTATGATGTTTTGGAAGACCTATATATGGTATTTCTTATGTAAAGGGGGGAGTATAGTGATTTGTCCTCAAAATTCATTAAGGAGATCTCACGATAGGGTATGAACTAGTATGGGGAGTGATTATAGAATTATAAGGAACTTTATCCATTATGATAGTATAGTGAGTGAAAATTGGAAAATAATATGGAATAATTATTAAACCTAATTGACTATAATTTTTTATGTAATTCACCAGGAATTTTAAAATGTTCAAATAGGTGTTAAACCCAATACAATATTATAATAAAAATTTTAAACTTGGAATATGGAAATAATTGAATTGGGAGTAAACTCAATCCACAATGATAACCTTGGAAATGTGTCTTGACCAAGGAAATGATGAAATTGAGAGTGAACCCAATCAAATATTATATTATTTTGAGTGATCCATGATTAAAAAATGATGTAATAGGGACTAAACATACTCATCTATAATATTTTTATGTTGAAAACATTACTATGTAAATGATGGAAGATGGAGTGAACAAAATCCAGTATAATAGTCATGAACATGATCATTGACTAATGAAATGATTTTCAATAATTATGTGTCATCCAAAAAAACCATTTCATATGATTATGTTATGTTCACATGATTTATTAAGTATTTTTGTCAATTCCAAACTCTTTTTAATTAGGTATTAATATATACATAATACTTATTTTTTGATTAAATATTAAATATTGTTTTATATTGATTTTTACTTTTTATGTTATAATCTTTCTATAATACCCTTACGTTTTCCTTTTTCCATATACGATCACTGACTGTTAATATTTGGTTTACACATACTGAACATAATATATTATCCATTTTTACAATTCATTTCTTGTGGCCATGATGACATTTTTTATGAATGCTATGCCGATGGAGGGAAAGATGGTAGAATAAAATCCATGGAGATTTTGAAATATTTAATTAAAAAAGCAACTTATACATCTATTTTCCAAGAGATATAAACTATTTTTGAATCTATCATGTATCCTAATATTAAATATAGAATAATGATATAATGGATGTAATATTTTTTCTATTAATGGTTTGGGACAATAAAATGTGGCGAAATACAACTCTTTATCGATAAAATTTATTTATAATGTGTTTCTAGATAAAAATATCCAACCTAAAATAGACCCCAATAAATAACACCTATCCCATGAAAATTATTGATGACTTTTTTGAAAAACCCCTCGGAGTTCAGTGCTTCTTAATGGTCGATCTAAATTATGGATATCATCTTCTATTTGTCAAAAAACAATATCTTCATTTGATAACCTTTTGTAGAAGTTATAAACAATAGGAATTCAGGGTGATTCCCTTAATTATAACTAATTCACCAAAAATCATCAAATACCAGATTAATAGTGACATCAGAGACTTCCATGACCAATTTGGAATTGCCTTTTTTGATGAAATATTTATTTAATTTATTATAGAGAATGAAAATGAGGATTATCCTATAATCATTATGAAAACTGAACATGCATACTATGTTCTTCAAGTGTCAAATTTAGATGTATCATATATCATTTTAGGGGAAGGTAATCACAAATAAAGGAATATCTAGACCCTTCAATGGAAAATGAAATTGAGTAATGGTCTAGAACATCATGTTTCCGAAGAATTTACAATTATTTTTGATCATATTGGTAGTATCAACAATATTATATAATTTTATCAAGTACTTGTATACATTAACTATGATAACACAAAATGTGGTAAATTTTTTATAAATTAATAATTTTTTAAAATAATAACGGATCTCAATAATAGGGTTATAATTTCACCAATAATCACACTAAACTCATGTGGAGACGGATTTGTGATATACAATATTGTTAAATATAATGATTGGGTAGTTAAATCGTATTTAATGACAATGTTATAACATACTACTCATGAAAAAGTTTGGTACTTGAGACATAATAATTGACACATGAAATGGGTTTGGATGTAGTAATCATTTATTTTATAATTTGCATTCAATACCACTATGGTGTGAAGTGTGACAAATATAAATAAAACAAGAGTCTAAGATATATATTCTAATTTAAGAGATCAATATGTGTCATATACGATGGTTATATCTGAACAAGGACTATGATTTCATTAATAACTTCCACCATGGATATGATAATATGGTAACATATTTCCTTAGAAGAAAATTACCTCCTATAATATCAATGATGTAGTTTGAAAATGTCTTTATCATTATGGATTTAAAAGGTATTATTATTGAAACAATAATGGTATTGATTAAATTTAACCATAAAAAATAATTAACAACCACATATACAATAAAATATTAGGTCCACACAATGGGATGTTTTTAATATTCATATAAAGTTGATAGAATAAAAAATGTGATTATTTATTAATTCAACATCAATAATGATGGATTCATTCAATTTGGAACTAGAAATTACAATCCATAATCACAACAAATAATGAAATATGTTTTTACTAATTTAAAAATCGTTTCATTCTCCATTATTCTTTGAAGTAAAAATATGTTTTTTCATATTCCATAGCACTTATAACAGGAAAACATGAAGAGGGTTTTTTCTAATTATGGCCCAATACTATTTATAATTTATCATTAAAATTTATTGAGATAAATGTATAATACGATGATTCAATAATTACATAAAACCTTATATTATTGGGATAACAACATAATATACATTATCACTACATTTCTGAGTAAATTCAATGATAAAAAAGTAAATAAAGGGGTGTGGTATCTTGGTTAATCACATTTGATTATTTCAGATCGTGATCAATTGTTAACATCTAAATTATAAATAACTATACAATGTTATACAAAAAATAATTTTAATTTTATTATAAACAATCATCCCCAAACATATTGAAAATTAGATAGTGGAATTTATGAACTCATTCAAAAATTTAGATCTTCTTCAATGTAATATAAATTATGGCGGGATCAACAACTTCAAATGTTTGAGTATTCATATGAAAAT
Organism: Viscum album; assembly: GCA_963277665.1. Lineage (NCBI taxonomy): Eukaryota > Viridiplantae > Streptophyta > Magnoliopsida > Santalales > Viscaceae > Viscum > Viscum album. The sequence goes on along the minus strand of OY728133.1, from coordinate 140,283,369 downwards.
ATCTTTTTCTCAAAAAATAAAATAGCCATATATAAATCTATATATGTGAAGTGATGAAGACATATGGTATGATGTGGATAATTCCATGAAATAAATCTACTTATACCACATATTATTCAAATAATTGGTAGATTATTATCAAACTATACGAAAATATATATATGATTCATGGATTTGGATAAGGTGATATACTAACAACCATTGATGTAAAAATTAGTTTATTATTTGGTAAAATCTATCCTTCAAATATTAAAATGGAATACATTTATGTAGAATGGAATGGAAGGAATTACTATCCCTATCCACATTAGCTCCATCATGAACCTTAATTCCTTATGAAATGTAGCATATCCTATAGAATTTCTACTTAACATAGAAAAAGTTCATGATATAGACCAAATATTCCTCTTAAGAATGTACATAACTGATACATAACTTTTATTGAATACATTGTTGGTACAACATGGGAAGGACACCTCATATGAAGAGTATTTAGGGTATTTATTAAACTATATAGATTATTTTCTATACAAAAACACACATAAATTGTAACACCCCAGGTAAATAAAAAATATGAAATTTTCACATTTATCCAAATTTCTGAATAAAATATTAATATTACTTTAAAGGGGATACTATGCTCGAAGGCTTACCAATACGCAACAACGAGTTTCTTGGGAATCTTACGTTGCACTCTAATAATAAAATAATATTATTTTTAATGGTAGTTAATGCCTAGATGTTGTAATGTCGGGAATGAAAAAAACTAACTAAAAAATTATTATATATGTTTTTCAAATATTTTTACTTTTTACAATAAATTTTAGAGGATTAAAAATGCAAATTAATCCAATTTTAAGAGTAAACATTCAAATATTCTTTAAAAGGACGATTAACCACCATTTGATGGAGAACCTCTTTTAAATACACTTTTTGACAATTTTATATGTTATATTTGAAAAAATAAAATTCGTCTTTAGAATCGGGTCATCAAAATTTACTTTGTGTAAATTTTTTTATTTTTTCGATAAAGTTCATTTTTTAATGAATAGTGAAAAATGATGTATTTTAATTCAAACCCACTTTTTAATATAATTTAATTATATGATTAGATAATCTATTTAATTGTTTCTAAAGTGAAATTAGAATATATATTTACCATTTAATCCAATATTGGTCTTTGGAATTAATTTCACGTCGAAATTGGACTTAAACTAGGGTCAATATTTTAATAGATATTGTTTTTTAAAAACACGCTATTTATTTTGACAGCGGTAATTAATTATGAAATTAATCAATTCAACTTATATGTTTTGAATTTCCTAAAATATACATCATTTTTTAATTCAGAATCTCAAATATAGCTTAGGGTGAATTTTTGGTATTTTTCTGAAAAACTTCAATTTTTGATGAATAGTGAAACCACTAAGTGGTAGTTTAAAAACTGTTTTTTCGTTTAAGTGAAACTTTAACACTTCTATGGTTTTAATTTCAAAAAACCGACATACATGGTTTTCATTAGGATATAAAATGTGGTTCAATGTGATTAATATAATTTTTGGTGAATAGTAACACTTAAGTTTTTAATCGCGATTAGAGGTAATTAGTGTAATTTAAGGTAAAGATAATGTTATAATAAAATGAAATGACCTTGAAACATGTTCCACCCATATTTGATGAGTCATGGAAGACCAAGAAAATCCATGGGTCATCTTGGGGACCCCATGGAGCCACTTTGGTTTGAAAATGACATTAATACCTTTTTATTTAAAGTTAAAAGGAAAATGTCACAAACATGAGTTGTTTTACTAAAACAAATTTTACATGGGGTTATATAAGTCATATATTTGACTATAAATATTAATTATAAATATAAAACGATTTCCTACATCATGATATTTTTTTTATAATTTTTAAACATTAAATAAATTAATTTATTTATGACACCGTGATGATGCAGTGATTACCTCATAAATGAACGATTTAGATAGAATGAGAAGATAGGGTGAAATATAAGTCTTAGACTTGTCACAAACCTATTGTAAGGGTTTATTGAAAAACCCTATCACCTTATCCAAGAAATATATCCTTTTGGGACCTTTAAAATCCGAAAATCATTTTATAATAAAGTAATATTTTATAACTTTCCAAGAGTGCCCCTCCTCTCCTCTTATAAAAGGCCCCACCTCTACCACCATACACACACCTCTCAATCCTTTGTCTCGGCCAACCCCTGACCATTACATCTATCCAAACCCCTCTCTTCATCATTGAAGCCTCACTTTGGGTAAAATCATTTCCAAGGAAGCCTTTGAGCTCAAATCAAAGAGAGTTACCTGATTTAAAGGTATTGTCTTCCCTTGTGTTCTTTTGTTTTATTTTGCTTCTCCAAACCCCTAAACTCTTTTTATTACTTTTTTTAACAACACTAGTATCATAAATATACTAGGATGTTTTTATAATAAGTATTAGAGATAAAATTTCACACACCTCCGTCTAATGGTTAAAGAACATACTATTTCTGTGGATGGCGAATTACTACCTCACGAAACGATGATTGTTCAATATTCTTTTAACACCTTAAAATGTGGCCATTTAGATGTAACTATATTTATATATGATATATAATATGATTATTTTTTCCTTAATCTTCTGTATTTTTCATTTATCGCATACCTTTATGGTTTCCATTATTGGAAAATGTGATATCTTCATTTTAGGAAGTGAAAACTACCGCCCCCTCAAAGTGATTTGATTTGTTAATTCCATATGTGGGACGTATAAAGGATGGAATTAATAGTATTACATATAAAATCCTACTGGAATTATAATATACATTCATATAATTATTATTTCATTCCATTCAATACAAAAAAAAAGAAATGAAAGTAGCGTTCATTTGTACGTACAGTTTACCGTCTCCATGAACGGTACATTTCATTTCTTATCTCAAAATGTTATGTACAATTATAAGTACATATATATAATGAATATATATGTGATATATTAATTCTAAATTATTGGTATCTTTCTGTAATTATAATATATATATCTCTCATTTTATTTTAATTCCATTAATATGTCAAAAAATGAAAGTGGCATTCATGCATACGTACAACCTACCGTCTCCATGAACGGTGCTTATAATTTTTTATCTCCAAATTCTATGGAATAGTATAAAATAAATATATAATTGATATATATGATATTTAAAACACATATATATTCTGGATATGATGTACTTATAACTACATGGAAATTGTTTTTCTAACAAGTTCAATTTATACTCATGTACCGAACATCGACAAAAACGTCTGATATGAACTCACTTTATTAACCAATTATTATAAAATTATAATATGTGATATGAACTGAATAATAATATTTAAAATAGGCCTTTAATAAATTATAAATTGACAAAATTTTATTATTCAGGAGATTAAAGAATGATCTAGTCATGTTAGACACGTGGTAAGGGATCCCACCTCTCTCTTTCTTTTCAAGTACTCTCTTTTATGTCATTTCCTTTATGACCCATGATCTTATGTTAGAGGATGATTTTTTATGTTACTCATTCTGTAATTTTTACGTTAATGTGATGATAGGCCCTATTTTATCTCCTCAATCCATTTTTTGAAGTTTTATGTGGCATTGTTAGGCTGCCTAATTTTCATAAGGGGATTTTCATCTCACTTTTAATTTCTATGAGATTCATGCTAAATTGGACAGTATTTCCTTTTGTGTGGTGTATTTAATGCCCATTATTTTACTATTTGTATAATATACTCTCATTTATGGGTAGTTAAATCTTCATTGTATGACCCTTCTTTCATGGGGTGTACATTTTGAAAGTTGCCCAAATCGGTAAGGGAACCTTTCACCCTCCTCTTTTTAAAAGACTTCTTTTGTTATGTCTTTTAATTTACATTTTTTTATGTTGGGATATGTTATTCTATATCCTTATTGATGTAAATTTTATGTCCAAGTGATGAGATACCATTTTCTCTCTCATAAACTAATTTTATGAATTTTAAAGTGACGTCGTTAGGCTGCAGAATTTTACCAAGGGAACTTCTAAACTGAATTTCAATTTCTTTGGGTTCAACATGTAGTTATTGAATATGTCATAATTTTAATATGTGTGAATTACCTTTGATTGTTTTACACTTAATACCCACTTGTATTGACTGTATTTATATTTTTCAAACCTAATTATGAGATTGATTTATCCTTAATTTAAGGATACCTTCTTTATAAGGGATTTCATCTCATTTTTCATTTCTATTGAGACTTCCTTGTTGTTATGAACCAGTTCACTATTATATGTTGTATATACTGTCCCTTGGAATATTATATCATGAATCCATTAATTCTAATGATATTATAAAGTTTTGATTAAATGTTATTCCTTAATTATGGTATTCAAGTGTCTCTCAGTTAGTTAAAAACCCTTTAACTAAAATATCGTTTTAAATGTTTTAATGATTTATTCTTATAAATATTTCTCATCAATATCCATGTTTTAAAAATGGTTTTAAGGATTTTATTATATGGATATTAAGGGTTTAAAATGTTAAAAACTTAAAAGTGTTATGGGACACTTTGATTCAAAAATATATTTATTAAATGTTTTAAATGGTTTTAAAAATGGTTTTTAGTGTGGATTTATTATCTTAGAATGTTATACTGTTATTGAAATGTGGGAATGTTATCTTTCCTGTATGCTTAAGTTATGTGCTATGATTATTCGGAATTGTTTATGAATACAGGTTGTTCCGTTATAAACTAAGGGTGGATGATCCCAATATAGCTCTCCAATGCATTGGGTAACACGAAGGGGTTAAACGTTAAGGTTTCTCTGAAAAGAATTAGGGAATATACAATGATGGGTATTCCAAACGTAACCAAGAGGGTTACTAACTATGTAAGAATGTTATGAATGCCTCATGTTACCTTTATGCCTTATGATTTCTATGATTTATTCATGATTTGATGAGGTATGTTAAAATTCTTATGTTTTATGAGTAAAGTATGATTTCATACATGGACTAATGTTTTCATTTTGTACTTTTATATCCCTTACTGAGATTTTTATGCTCATCCCATGTTTTTGAAATGTTTTTCACAGGTCAAGGGAAAGGTTCATGATATGATGATAATGTCAAGGAAGTGTCAAGAATGAATCCATGTTTTATTTTAAATATCTTTCTGTTGATGGAAAAAAACGAATACCCTATTTTATGTAACCACTTTGTTTAAATGTGGATTGTAATTCATGATTTATGATTTAATTCTCTAAAACTCTAAACCTGAAAATATCCTCAATGTGAATTATTCAATTAATTCAATATTAAGTGATGTTTAAGGTTGGAGCCTTATAATTGGTATCAGAGGTCAGTTTAGATAACTTTAGATGTTAGGATATTCTCTAAGCATAAGTTAGATTACCATAATGGTTAGGATTTTAGAAATATTACTTGTTTTAGATAAAGTTAATGAGTATGTATATCTTAGTGTTTATCTTCCTTATTATTACTTGATGGTTTTGTTGATATACTCACACTGACATTTCTGTTTTTAGTGAATGGATGGATCTAGTAGGCACCAAAGTGACAATAGGTTTGAAGGAAATTGTGGTGGTTCTCTGATTAAGAGATTGGATGAAATTGGGGATTCAATTAGGAAACTCGTGGGTGTTCTAAACCAACTATCAAGGATTCATGATCATCCACTTGAAGCTTGGTATGTTCTGTAATGCATAATGTATTAGATGACCAATCAATGTGGATGTTCAGGTAATAATTATAAAGGTAACCATTAGGCTTTATATGATCCTTACTTTTGAGGTAATTATGGGTTATTATAGGTTATGATGGAATATGAACGAAATGAGATAAACATGTGGTTAAATTATGTTATGGTTATTTTTGAAGATTTTATCTCGTTTTGGGGAATGTTTTAAGAATTATATAGTTTTGGAAAAAGGACAACACGTAGACCGTGTGACAACCCGTCGTGTCAGACAAAGCTGTGGGAATCGAACCCACAACCAATGTTCAACTGGTATTTTTCAACTACCACTGGACTACGTGACGTCCCTAGTTAGTTTGACTAATTTTTTTTAGTTAGATTATTTTATGAATCAAGAGTAAGTTGATTTTGGGTTATCTATGGAAATTATTAACCTATCATAGAGGATATTTGATTAGGTTAATTACTTTTCAGTATGAGACATTAATAGCAACTGATGTTATTTGGAGATAAATGTTAATTTGTACCTTGGAAAACTATGTGATTAAATCCTTAAAATATTTGGGTTTCAATCTTAGTTTGCCTTACTTTGAAGAATTTTATGGACTATTTTTTATCGAATGGTCTTCGTTGAACTTTGGGTTTTTTTGGACAGATTTTGGAGATTAAGAATAGATTTTCTTTTTATAAAGGATTATACTTTTGTGGATTATCTGATCTCATACTAACAATTTTGGTATTGGTTTTTGTCTAAATACATGGGAAATATATGGTTCTCTTTTGTGGATTAGGTGATTCTCATGAAGTTGATTATAGTACTCTTAATGCGAACAAGTCTTCCTAAATACTCGTCTTTTGGAGAAAATATGAGTTTGATTAAGGAATCTAGTAAAAGTTGAAAGTCTATGTCCCAAGTAAGTATGTTTCATTGTGATTTAGTTATGATCAAAATTAAATTCTTCAATGAAGAGTAACTTAAAACAAAAATGATGTCTGTTAACTTTTCCTTCTAGGGAATCGAATACCGTTTAACCCATCACAAGTTTGTGATTTTATTATGGTTAACTTTCTCCTAGACATGTTTACTATCACTCTACATCAGAACATGACCCTTTTTTTTCTCCTCTATATCCATATTTTCATACTTGGAATCCTAGTATGGGTTAACTCAGGTGACCATTGTACTTCTCTCCCTTTCTTTTAAAGTGATTGTTTTACTGACTCTTGTTACGATATGGGACTTTAAATGATGTTTCCAAGCCCAATTTTAAAATTACAAAGACGCAATTCCCAAAAGGGGGGAAGGATGTAACACCCCAGGAAAATAAAGAATGTGACATTTTCACATTTATCCATATTTGGGAATAAAATATTAATATTACTTTAAAGGGGGCGTTATGCTCGATGTTTTACCCAATACGCAACAATGAGTTTCTTGGGAATCTTACGTTGCACTCTAATAATAAAATAATATTATTTTAAATGGTAGTTAACTCCTAGCCGTTTTAATGTAGGGAATGAACATAACTGACTAAAAATGGTTATGTATGTTTTTCACATATTTTTACTTTTTACAATAAATGTTAGAGAATTAAAAATTCGAATGAATACAATTTTAAGCGTAAACATTCTAATGTTCTTTAAAAGGTCGATTAACTGCCTTTTGATAGAGAACCACTTTAAAATCCACCTTTTTATAATTTTATGTTTTATATTTGAAAAAATAAAATTCTTCTTTAGAATCGGGACATCATAATTTACTTTGTGTAAATTTTTGGTATTTTTCCGATAAAGTTCATTTTTTAACGAATTGTGAAAAATGTTGTATTTTAATTCAAAACCTCTTTTTAATCTAACTTAATTATATGATTATATTATATTTATAATTGTTTTTAAAGTGAAATTAGAATATATTTTTACCATTTAATCCAATAGTGGTCATTGGAATTAATTTCACTTTGAAATTGGACTTAAACTAGTGTCAATCTTTTAATAGATATTGTTTCTTAAAAACACGCTATTTGTTTTGACGGTGGGAATAAATTATTAAATTAATTAATGAAACTTATATGATTTGAATTTTGTAAAATACACATCATTTTTTAATTCAGAATACCAAATATAGCTTAGGGTGAATTTTTTGAATTTTTCTGAAAACTTCAATTTTTTATGAATATTGAAACCACTATGTGGTAGTTTAAAAACTGTTTTTTCGTTTAAATGAAACATTACCACTTCTGTGGTTTTAATTTCAAAAATACGACATACATGGTTTTCATTAAGATGTAAAATGTGGTTCAATGAGATTAAAATAATTTTTTGGGTGATTAGTAACTCTTAAGTTTTTAATCGCGATTAGAGTTAATTAGTGTAATTTAAGTTAAAGATAATGTTATAATAATATGAAATGTCCTTGAAAAATGTTATAGCCTTATTTTATGAGTCATGGACAACCAAGAAAATCCATTGGTCAACTTTGGGACCCCATGGAGCCACTTTGGTTGGAAAATGATAGTAATACCTTTTTATTTAAAGTTAAAATTAAATTGTCACAAACATGTGTTGTTTTACTAAAAAAATTTACATGGGGTTATATAAGTCATATTTTTTTATATAAATATTCATTAGAAATCTAAAAATATTTCCTACATCATGAGATCTTTTTTATGATTTTTATACATTAAATAAATTAATTTATTTATGACACCGTGATGCTGCAGTTATTACCTCATAAATGAACGATATAAATACAATTATAAGATAGGGTGAAATATAAGTCTTACACTTGTTAAAAACCTATTGGATGGGTGGATTTAAAAAAATTATCACATTATCCTAGAAATATATCTTTTTGGGACCTTCAAAATCCGAAAATCATTTTATAATAAAGTAATATTTTATAACTTTCTAAGAGTGCCCCTCCTCTCCTCTTATAAATGGCCCCCACCTCTACCACCTTACACACACCTCTCAAGCCTTTGGCTCGTCGAAAACCTTCCCATTTTATGTCCCCAAATACCTCTATTCATCATTAAAGCCTCACTTTGGGATGAATCCTTTCCAAGGAAGCCTTTGAGCTCAAATCAAAGAGAGTTACCTGATTTAAAGCTATTGTCTTCCCTTGTGTTCTTTTGTTTTATTTTGATTCTCCAAACCAATAAACTCTTTTTATTACTTATTTTTGTAACAACTCCAGTATCCTAAATATTCTAGTATTTTTTTATAATAATGATTCTAGCTAAACGTTCACACACCTCCGTATAATGGTTAAAGAATATACTGTTTCTATGGATGGCGAATTACTGCCTCACGAAATGATGATTGTTCAAGATTATTTTAACACCTTAAAAGGTGGCCATTATGATGTCACTATATTTATATATGATATATAATATTTTTATGTTTTCCTTAAGCTTTTTTATTTTTCATTTATGGCATACATTTATGGTTTCCATTATGTGAAAACGCGATATCTTCATTTTAGGAAGTGCAGACTACCCCTCCCTTAAAGTGATTTGATTCATTAATGCCATATGTGGGATGTATAAAGGACAAAATTAATGGTATTATATATTATATCCTACTGGAATTATAATATTAATTTATATCACTATTATTTCATTCCATTGAATACAAAAAAAAAGAAATTAAAGTAGCGTTCATGCGTACGTACGGCTTACCGTCTCCATTAACGGTACATTTCATTTCTTATCTCCAAATGTTATGTACTATTATAAGTACATATATATAATGAATATATATGTAATATATTACATATAAAATATGTATATCATTATGTAATTATAATATATATATCACTCATTTTGTTTTAATTCTATTAATATGACAAAAAATGAAAGTATCATTCATGGGTATGTACGGCCTACCGTCTCCATGAACAGTAATTTTAATTTTTTATCTCCAAATGCTATGGAATAGTATAAAATGAATATATACTGTATATATATGACATTTAAAACATAAATAAAATTCTGTATATGATGTACCTATAACTACATGGGAAATGCTTTTCCAACAAGTTCAATTTATACTCATGTACCGATCATCGACAAAAACGTCTGATATGAACTCACTTTATTAACCAATTATTATAACATAATAATATGTGATATGACCTGAATAATAATCTTTAAATTAGTCCTTTAATAAATTATAAATTGACCAAATTTTCTTATTCATGAGATTAAAGAACGATTGAGTCATGTCGAACATGAGGTAAGGGATCCCACCTCTCTCTTTTTTTTCAAGTACTCTCTTTTATGTCATTTTTTATGCTCCATGATCTTATGTTGGAGGATGTTATTTTATATTCCTATGGCCATAATTTTTATTTTAATGTGATACGAGACCCTATTTTATCTCATCAATCCATTTTTGGATGTTTTATGTGGCGTCGTTAGGCTGCCGATTTTTTATAAAGGTATTTTCATCTCACTTTTTATTCCTGTGAGATTCATGCTACATTGGCCACTAGTTCCTTTTGTGTGGTGAATGTACTGCCCATTATTTAACTATTTTTATAATATAATCTCATTTATGGGTAGTTAAATCATCATTGTATGACCCCTCTTTCATGGGGTGTACGTTTCAAAAGTTTCCCAAATCGGTAAGGGAACCTTTCACCCTCCTCTTTTTAAAAGACTTATTTTGTTATGTCTTTTAATTTACATCTTTATATGTTGGTATATGTTCTCATATATCCTTATTGATGTAAATTTTATGTCCAAGTGATAAGATACCATTTTCTCTCTCATAAACTAATTTTATGAATTTTAATGTGACGTCATTAGGCCGTTGAATTTTACAAAGGGGACTTCTTAACCCAATTTCGATTTCTTTGGGTTCAACATGTAGTTATTGAATATGTCATCCTCTGAATCTGTGTGAATGATATTTGATTTTTTACAAATAATAGCCACTTATATTGGGTTTATTTATATTAGTCACACATAATTATGAGATTGATTTATCCTTAATTTAAGGATACCTTCTTTATAAGGGATTTCATCTCATTTTACATATCTATTGATACATACTTGTTGTTATGCACATATTCACTCTTATATGGTGTATATACTGTCCCTTGGAATATTATATCACGAATCCATTTAATCTCATGATATTATAATGTTTTGATTAAATTTTATTCCTCAATTATGGTATTAAAGTGTCTCTCATTTTGTTAGAAAACCTTTAACAAAAATATTGTTTTAAATGATTTATTCTTATAAATATTTCTCATTAATATCCATATTTTAAAAATGGTTATAAGGATTTAATTATCTGTATTTTAATGGTTTAAAATGTTAAAAACATCAAAGTGGTATGGTACACTTTGATTCAAAAATATCTTCATTAAATTTTTTAAATGGTTTTGAAAATGGTTTTTAGAATGTATTTATTATCTTAGAATGTTATATTGTTATTTCAATGTGGTAATGTTATCTTTACTTAATGCTAAAGTTATGTGCTATGATTCCTAGGCATTGTTTATGAAGATGGGTGGATCCGTGATAAACTAAGGGCGGGTGAGCCCGATAGATCTCTCCAATTCATTGGGTAACACGAAGGGGTTAAACGTTAAGGTTTCTCCGAAGAGATTTTGGGATTATACTGTGATGGGTATTCCAAAAGTAACCAAGGGGGTTACTTCCTATGTAATAATGTATGAATTCCTCATGTTACCTTTAGTACTTATGATTTCTATGATTTATTCATGATTTTATGAGGTATGTTAAAATGATTATTTTTTACGAGTACAGTATGATTTCATACATGGACTAATGTTTTCTATTTGTACATTTATATCCCTTACTGAGCTATTTAAGCTCATCCCTAGTTTTTGAAATGTTTTTCACAGGTCAAGGGAAATGTGCATGATATGATGATAGTGTCAAGGAAGTGTCAAGAAAGAATCCATGTTTTATTTTAAATACATTTCCGTTGATGGAAAAAAAATGAATACTATATTTTATGTAACCAATTTGTTTTAATGTAGAATGTAATTCATGATTTATGATCTAAATCTCTAAAACTCTAATCCTGAAAAGATCCTTAATGTGAATTATTAATTTAATTCAATATTAAGTAAGGTTTAAGGCCGGGTCCTTATATAAAGTCAGTAGAGATAAGTATTTAAATCAATTTTATGAAGGAAAAACATGGAAAACAAAGGAGGAAATATAAAAGAAGTCTCCTTTAAATTATAAATTGAGGATATGAGTTGAAATATAATGGATTGTATTTCTAATAGGTGAATTAATTTAAAAACTCAGAAAATTATATATATTCAATTTTCATTGTTAATAAATAATAAATTTCATGTAAATGTGTTAAAAACAATCCACACATACATAATTATTCCAATAATTAATAACCATAGATTTACAGACTAAAAATTCCATGTAAAAAGAGTTAATTAAAATTGGACAATAAAAAGAAAAAAATTATTTATTGGAAAATGTGGATCCCCTTGGTCTCCTTGAAATGTTACACATAGAAAAAACATTTTAATCATGATGTAGAATACTATTATTACAATTAAAATTTTAGAAATTGATAACAAACAATCACTAATTCATTTGAGTAGAATTATTATTTATTTAAATAATTTTTATTTACTAGATGTAATGTGAATATTGGAATAATAATGCCACATTTGGAATAGTATCTTTTTTTGAAAAGTAATCTAATCATTGAGAAGAGTAACACTACTCTTTGAATAATAACTTTAAACAAAAAATATGATAATTTAATAAAATAAAACATTTAATGACCAATTTAAAAAAACATGATCATATTAATGAAATAAAATAACTATAATTATTAAAATTAAATTAAATTTAAAAAAAAATTTAATAATTTTTTTAATGTATATTATAATAACCATAATATCTATGTTTATAATTAAAATAAAATATGATACCATATTATATTTAAAAAAACAATTAAATTAATTGAATTATCATGTTGATATTTTATTGGGTTGAAATTCAAAAAAATTTATGGGAAACCTAATATTATGATGAACTGTAAAATGTGATTTGGTTTATAATCAGTATGTTTTAATTTACATCATTGCTCGTATATTAATGACCAAATAAATTACTGAAAATTTTCAATATCTAATAATTTAATTAATAAGAATAATTATTAATTTAAATATAATACAGTTATCTTCATATACAAAAAAACATTTTCTAAACACTAATGTAAAATTATTTTTACTTAAATAATAAATTAGTTCTACTTTATATTCTATTAATATAATCAACTATATTATGGAAATCATTAAAATTCAATAATTAATATAATATAATTAAAATATTTATTCAAATGTCTGAAATATGACTATTTCTATTTTTATCATGTGAATTCTATTTTAATATATATTTTAACATAAATTTACCCCTTCCCTCGAGGAATAATGCCCCTATCCATCCCAACAGATTACAATATCCATCACCCTTATAAAATAAAAAATCTACCCAAATTACCATTACTAATCACTATGTAATGTTTAGGTATATTCTAAATTCCCACAAATATAATAATTAAAGGATTTTATTTACATTAAATAGAAGAAACACAAAATAATGGGTATGGTTTCATCAATTTCTCTTCTATTATTTCTCTTCTCTTTGACAATAATTGTATTTTTATCTTCCCCAATCCTCCTAAAGATTAAAATTTCTTATGTTAAAAATATATTAATTATATTAAAAAAAATTAATATATAATTTTATAAACATATGTATATTATATATCTCTCATGATCCTTTTTAACAATTTCCCAAAAAAATCAAGTTAACCACCAACAAGGAACATACAAATTATTTTCATCTTATATACATTGTGAATTATCACATAAATTAAATTATTATTGAAAATTTAATAAATACATGCTGTGTTAATATTTTCAAATTAATATTAATATTATATATGTATAAATAGAAATAATATCCTAAAATATATATAATACAATATATGTTAAATTAAATATTGTATAAAAATGATTCATCCTTAACAACGTGGATTATAAAATAAAATCAATAATTATATCATTTAAATAGATACAAAAAAAAAAAATTACTAATTTTTTTGTTTTAATAAATTTATTTATATTATATAGTTATTAAATATTTATAGAAATGACATGGTATCTAAGGTTAGGATAATCTTGATGAAAACTCATACTTATCGTATTCCTAATTTATTTCAAATTATTTGTATATTATTATCATCTAAGTTAATTAAATGATTTATTTAGTCTCCATGGAATTTTTTACCATAGGATATGTTTTAATTAACATTGTATATCATAATTTATAGTCACAAATTTTATTAATAAATATTTTATTTTTCTAAGACAACCCTACAATTCATTACAAAATACTTCTTTTTCACACCATGACGTAGGATCCATTAAAAAATTATTCAGAAAATAATTATTTCACCTTCATCTGTTAGGAACGTCAATGATTATTCATATATATATATATATGATAGAAACACCCTTTTGAATATCAATCACTTTTTATTGGATTGTTTTATGTTTATCATTAAAATATATTCGCTTTCTATGTGTAATGAATGATTAAGGCAATTTGGTTATTTGATGGGTGGGAAAAGACAAAAATTTACTTATAATGTATTTACTAATTTGATCCATATTTGAAAATGAATATATTCTTTTTTATTGTTTTCAGTCATTATTCACAATTATAATGTTGGGATTTATACACATGTTCATTGTATATACTAGATGTTAACTTTTTTTACAACTATTTATTTTATTTGAAAACTATGTTATGATGTCCTATTATTTATCATATTCTGCATTCCATTATATTTTCCAATGATTCCCTCATATGGATGATGATACCTTTCTTATGATATTATTAATATTATTATACTCTATCATGTATAATGACCCCATATTTATTATTCCTTCTATGTTTATTCCACCACTTATAGGGATTTTAGATGATCCAATGCACTGATGTATATCATCTCGTGAAAAATTGTATTTTGTAGAACATGAGAGAATTAAAGAGGATTATGACAATGGATTGAAATAATATTAATGTTTTTTTATTTAAATGTGACGCATAAACCTAATTTCCATAAGGTAATTGTACTTTCAATCCTTTAATGCGTTATAAATATGATATTTATATTTAAAATGATATATTATTCATTTAAGGAAAATATGTGATGATATACATATCATAAAAATGATCATTTGGAAATAATAACAAAACCTTCAACAACACCGTCCCAATTAAAAATTATATTAACGCAATGATTAAAACATGACACTTATTCATATGTCAACACATAATCATCTATTACTTTTAATTAGTTCCATATCAATTTCATTTATTCATGATGTGACTCAATGAAATTTTTTTCAAACCGAAAACATATAATGAATAAAAAATATTATTTAGCCAATTAGTCGTTCCATACATCAATATATAAATAATCTATAAAAATATCCTTAATTGAACACTACTTTCATCAGTGTATGTAATGATATTTTCCCACGTGTTATAATAGTGAAGACCATTCAAATTTTGTTAATAAATAATTCTATCAATATAGTTGTCAATAATAATTTATAAGTGTGTCACATTTAGTAACAATAATACACAAAATATTTAAAACAAAATAAATATTATATTAATTTATAAATTATATTTTTAGAATAAATATGGATATAAGAATTAAACGTATTTTAAATAACAAAATTAAAAAATATGAAAAAAATAATAAGGATTTTTTTGTTTTACTAAATCCTTAAGAGTTATATTACTCAATAACAAAAAAATAGGAAAAAATTAGAATATTAGAAATAAAATATGAAATTCAAAAATAAAAATGTCTATCATTGAAAAAAACATATGTTAATGAAAAAAATTTATAATAAATGAAATATAAAGAATTTATAGAAATTAGGATTCACATATGACTATAAAAAATTTGACTATTAGAATAGTAATATGACCATTGTTATAGTAATCAAATGACTAAGAAGAGTAACTTGATTGTTCCAATAGTAACAGTCTCTAAGATAGTAAAATATAATATTTTAGTATCATATAATATGAAAATGTGACATATTCAAATAATTAAACATGTGAATTAATATTATAAAATTTATAATATTAGTGATTTTATTTTTTCTAAAGAATAAATCTATTAATTTAACATTTCTAATAAATATAAGTCATTAAATGTTTTTTTTTCATAAATTTCAATTTTTTTAATTTATATGAAGTTATTTTATAATTATAATATAATTTGATGCAACCATGAGTAATTGTTTCTATTTTCCAAAAATTTATGATACAATTAAATTAAGTATTATTATAAAATGTTTGGATTTTATCTAAAAATAATAATTATCAAATAAAAAAAATATTTTAAGAAAATGGGTTCCATTTTTATAATATTAATGTCAATAAATATGAATGTGTGTTTTTATATTTTTATAATATATTTAAAATTATTGTTAATACTATAATAAGGTATTTAACATTATATGATAAATAGGAGAATTATTTAGTCATTGTTGATGTAATGACCCATTTGTTCAAACTCTCAACCCCGTTTTATAATGTATAGTCAAATTAATTAATATTATTAATAGTATTGAGAAAAAATAATTACCTAATAAATATATTATTCAAAAAAACCTCAGTTCTCCCTTTATAAATATCATCCCTCACCACACCTTGTCCTAAAAATTAATATGACATGTATATTTACAAATGATTCCCCAATTTCATAATAATTCATCTCACACATGTCCAAGTGAAGCTATTATTCCTAAAATTCCATTATTAGTTTCCATAAGGGGTAACCTAAGGAATGAAACAGAAAAGGATATATCAGATTTTAGACTAATATCCTTTAACATTATTCTTATTATACCTCCCACATATGATCCCCATCCATGTCAAATAGAAACATGAGTATCCTATATAAAATAATTTTCATCTATTATAATAAAATATATTTCATATACCATCCCTTAAATAATTCCAAAAAATAAAATTTTTTTATAATATTTTTGGTTCAACACCTCCTTGAATAATATACATAATTTTTCAAACACCTTTCTGGATGATTAAAAATATGTTACTATGGTTATATAAGAGGATAATAAGTATATTTTATATAATGTTATGTTTTTTGTGAATATAGATATATTATATTAAAAACAATATAGGTTTGGAGGTCAGTAAACCCACATAAATGATTTAATTGTATATCAGTATCATTATTAATAAATGAATCATCCATAAATCAACACATTTGATGAGGTTTTTATAAAGTCACAAAAAATCATAAATATTTATTTAATCTTAAAATATTAATATGAATTTTGTATCATAAAAATTCATTCTAGAATCATTTAGCTCAGCTACCTTTGGATACATATATATATATATATAAACAATTAGTTCATAGGTCAATAATATAATCTACCACTTTGATCTTTAAAACTAGCACCTTCATTGATATATCACACATTATAACATTATACCTAACATGTGGAAAATAAACACAAATAATGTTATTTTAGATACTCAGTAAGGGTAAAAAATCAAAATATCAATATAATATGTGTATATGGGTAGGAGAACAATAGGATATCATATGAAAACCACACCCTTCATATCAAAGATTATAAACATTAGTCATGGAATAAATAAAGGAATTTTATATGATATGAATCATAATGGAGTCAAATAACATGAGGCATAAGTACATAAAATTTTCAATATAGAATTAATTTTCTAATGTAATTATTTGACCTAGTATCCACTTTATTGGGGCCCCATGTCGGTTAGACACATGCCCCAGGTGTGCCACCCTATATGATAGTGGATTTGGACTATAATAAAGTGTTAAAAGGTTGTACAATAGAGAGAATATAGCCTCAAAATAGAGTGGAATAGTTGATAAAGATAAATGGAATAAAATAAGAGTAGTATGATACAAAAAGATTCAAAATTATTGGACTACTAATCCATTGCAGCGGAATCACAAATAATAAATTTAAATAAGAAGCATCAGAAATATAAATAAATGGGAAATTAAATAAAAATATCAATGGCCACGAGGAAGGTAATGATATATGGAATCATGAAATTCTGATATACAAAAAGAGAATAGGGGGAATTCATATACAACATGATAAGAAGTTCTAAAATAGAACTAAATGGTGATCCACTAACTTATCATGCATATTCTTGATCCCCTAGTTCTATGCTTCATTAATAGGTAGAGTATATCAAAAATATGTAGCCTGGAACATTCCCTTGTCCCTACCTATAAAATAATAAACAACTCGGGTACTAGAGGTGGCCCTTGTAGGTTGTCAGATAAAATACCACTAGGTGGCCACAAACTTCATATAGAAGTAATCAAATCATTATTAAAATAATAGTATTCTGAAGGTATAAATAGAATAAGAATCAATACTAAAAAATAACCAGCCTATATAGGTTCCTCAAGGACACCAGTTGGATATACCTGTTTTAGATCATTTCCAAAATTAGTATATAATTAGTAACTATATATATAGTAATATTTTATATATTTTATGTTTATATATTTATCCACCTATAAGGAAAATGTACTTTTGGACATAAGTGGACATATACACGGAATACATGGTGTTGGAATGAACAAGGTGTAACTCAAACATCCCTAAACCGTTCAAACAAGCCTCCAAGCTCATAAAAAAGGGTACATTCCCTAAATCTCATTATTAATGAGAGACATCATCCTCAAAAATCGATATGGTGGGTGAGTCATCAAATCAGCACTCAAAACAAGGGACGTAGTGTGTCATGACCTCCGTCCAAATAATGTCAATGGTTTGAGACTACATTCCCAACACCAGATATAACAGAGCCGAGATTTTCATTCCCAAAAAAATGGTTAACCGTCATCTACATAGTATATCAATTTAATACTCATATTTGTATTAATATACATGAGGAATTACCTCTCATACATTACATTAATTAAAACTATATATAAGAAAAAAAACAAAATACATATAATAATATTTCTTTATATTTAAAATGATGTGTGTCCTCTCCACCTGTTTCATTTAATTTATTAAAGCATTATACCCATCCAAAAGATAAGAAGTTTGATATTATCAATCCATCTAATTTATTAAAGGAATTGACGATCATTTTAGAAAGCACAATGAATCACTTAGTAGGTTCCATTTTCAATTTGGAATGAAACTATAATTTAAATTCTATTTCTAAAGTTATACAACAACATATGAGGTTCTTATGTTCAATAAAAAATTATATTATAATGGGGAAAATCATTTAAAACCCAAGAAAAATTTTTGGAGGGCCTTCCAGAAATTTATTTAATTAATTATAAATTGCATATTTGAATAGTAACAACTACATAGTGTCCATTATCGACATCAACATAATATAATTAAAAAACAATGATTCTTCTGAGTATGTGATAGTGTGTATAACAATTTAAAATGATTAAATTCATTTAGGTTAATTCACGGAAATGCTCGGTTTTCAGACCAACAACGTATATATGAAGACACCAAACATTTGCGGGAAATTATGATACATCTAGTTTTAGGTCTATGGATTACTCCTCCTTTGATGGAAGCCCATGACTCAAATTATATTGAAAATAATAAAGAACTACTCAAAAACAACTAAAATAGGTAAAATGATATTAGAAAGAAAATAGTGTAATATATCCGAATAAACAATTATAATGGATGATATATAACTCTTTATAATACCTATATCTATAAAATTCCTTGATCGGTCTTAATTTAAATTCAATACATAGGGTAAATCCAAGAACCTATGTGAGAGAAGAAAAGTGATCCTGGGATGAGGGAGTATTCTCATCCTCGATAATAAAGGGGAAGAAATAATAATTACTTTTATAATTTCATTATGGGATAAATCGAAATTTCACACTAAAATATAGGGGTGCATGGTTTACCTACATAGTTTTCCCAAAATCTGTGAAATCCATGATATTCATGCAATTTAAGAAATACCCAGTATTGTTAATGTGCACAGGTTCCCCAACCATCAAAAAATCCCTGCAAAAAACCACATTAAAAAATATTTATGGAATGTATGGGCGTGGGAATTGGTTTTCATTGTTGTATAAAAAATATGTCTCCCCCCAACTCTCATCTTTCACACCAAGACTTTTATTTGTGATCATGAGGGCTGGGAAACACCATTTCTACAAACCATGTTCTCCTATATATTTTCTAATATTCTATTGTAAATGGCTCTGAACAAGTAACATAAACACTCTCAACCTTCATATCTCCATTGGAAAACATCATAAGTAACATTTAAAGGGATCTATAAATACAATTCATAAATTCATTGAATTATGAATCATTACAACATCCACTCTATAAATCAACTCATCCCTATGATGTCATTATTATGGTATATATGTATATTCATCAATGGTTTTCTTCCACTAAGCTCATATATCAGCTTCATGTTCTGAGGTATCATCTTGTACTATGTCTTTATATCATATCTCATTTACTAAATAAACATACCTACCACGACGGTTCTTCGTGATCTGATCCACTACACGAAATAGATACCTCTCAATGGTAAAATCCATTTTTAACTCAACATCAACGGGTTGAAAAATATTTGAAGGGTCTAGTTAATATCAATGACTCTGAGATATGTGGAATATTTCATTCATACTTTAGTATTTTTGAGAACATGCTATTTTTTAAGACATTGGTCTTGTCTATTTGAAATACTTTAAGGGTCCAACGAATCTAGGTGAGATCTCAACCAGCCTATGAGTAAAACAATGGCCCAATATGGGAATGACTGACAAAAAAGACTAATCTCCAACATCAAAATCAATAGTTTTTTTGTGGCGATGGAATATAACTCATGTCTATAGTGAGTTATCATCATGTTATTTCTGATCAACATGGATTGAGATCGAAGGGTGTATATCAGCTCGTGCACAAATCATTGGGTGGTTGTTATATCATCACATGCTTTAGTTGGTGTAAAATTCTACAACATAGTAATAATGGTAGAATAATCTATGAAAAAATGAATCCTTACAACATTTCCATAAATTCTATAGCTCAATCATCCCATACAATTAAGAGAAATGAATAGTCATAGATAATGGTCTGTAAATCCAGCCTAATCAATATTATGATGTCCATTGCCTTGTGTAATAACATCTATCGATTTATTGTATGAATCATGAAACCTTAATAGAGTAGGATTGACCAACAAAACTATAGGAATCTCTGGATTCCAAAATTTTTTTTACTGTTACGAGCTAAGTCTCTTCGACATGAGGTTCACCATCCTCAGAAAAGATATTAGAATTCTACTATAGGATGTATTGAGTAAACTGTTCCACATTCAAGGAAGGTAAAGTGACACATTTCATAGATTGAATCATATGGAAATATTCCTCTCAGTATTAGTTTATGGTGACCATATCCTAAAGAGGAAGATGTTCCATAGGTGGAACTATAGGCGGAATCGTTGGTGATTCATAGCCCACCACTTTTGGAGAATGGTTCTGACCACTATTAAGTTATATGAATGGGAGATGTTGTTTAGTGATGATTCTAAATTCCAAATTCATTCCTTAAAATAGATTTTAAAAATCTAAAATAATTCATTGAGAAAATTAGAAAACTTTTGTAGCCTTCATACCTATAGATCATAAAATTCTTGTTTTTCCTAATTTCGGGACTATGTAATTGATACAATCCATTACATGTAATAAAAATGTATGCAACTCCAATCTGCACATAACAATGTTTAGGTTATGGTTTGAGTCTAATATCAAGCATTAAGGAGAGAAATGACACTTTCAAATTCATATTCATTTTATATTTTGGATTATTTAAATATATAAATATCATTGCATGGTTGACCTAGTCGGATCACTATGTCAAATAAGTAATCGCCCTTAATCCTCATTAAATTAATTACGGAGACAATTAATACACACTGTAAATTATTTTATCCCATATGACCAATATTCCATGTATAAACATGCTATAAGAATCTGCTTAAGGTATCTCCTTTATCCAATGCAAGAAATAACTATTAAGTTATGCTAGGTACATTATGTGTGAATTTTGTTTTCCAATCACATAAAAGAAACATAATCGCATTTCAATACATAATCAAGGAACAATAAATATGAAACAATGATATGAATAAGGAAAATAAATGTTCAATGGAAAAATTCATTGAATATTAGTCCAATTATTCATGTCATGATGCGTGTAATGTAATAACATCATTTAATTCGGATAGATAATAGAAATATCATTCTAATTATTCCAATATCAATAACACCACAAGACATGTGTGTCACCCAATGGTTATTCAATATAAACTATAGGAGGTATAATCCATAAAAAAGTTTATACATCACATTTAATATCTTTTTCCCTCTATACATAGATTAAATATAAATAGGAAATGGGTCATTTAAAAATTCCATTAACTCATATTATCCTTTCTAATACAAAAATAGTAATGTGAAAAATAAGTCTATATTACAACATTAAAATGTATGGACATGGAATCCCCTTAAATAGGGCCTCAAGAAGGTGTTTCGTATTGTGGTAAGCTCACACCCCCCCATATGCCAGAGGATTCCAACTAATAGCATGGGTGTAAAAGTGGTTAAATGGGTAGAATATACCACTATATCATATTTGAATAGGATATAATAACAATAATCTGACAATAGATTAAGAATAATATAAATAAAAACTAAATTACTAGACAAGTAACCCACCAAAGAAAATTCACATTCAATAAATATATGAAATAATAATTGGAAGAATAAATAACTAAGAAACAAAATAAAATTATAAAAGAATATTAAACAGATTTATATATATTTATTCCTGTAATGATGATATTAAAAGGGGGAGTAGGGACAGGCATATACAATATTCAATAAAAACACAATAAAATGAACAAATAGATTCTCCAATTGAATAATGAGAAAATAATAATTCCTCTACTCGTATGCTACATCTATAATTAAATCATAACACGAATTTGTAGTAGTTTTATTTCATGTATCCATACTTATAAGCAAGTAATCTAATTGGTTATCATAGGCTACTCGAGTAGGGTTTGAGATAAAATCCAATCATGCCACCAATAATAGTGTTTATAAGTAATCTGAGATGTGTACAAAACAACATATGTGTGAAATAATAAATATAATGGGAAATAATTATGAATAAACAACATGTATGTATATATTACTCATGGAAAACTAGATGATATAAATGCTTTGTATCTAGGATGAAATGAGAGTCTCATAAGTAACTATATATATAGATAATATATATATATACACATTTTATAAATAAATTTTATCAACATATAAGGTCCTAGAATGTGTAAATTTGAGTGTCCATATACATTGAATTATATTTGAATGATAGACTAGGGAATTACCATGCATCGATAAATATACTAAAATATCTTATAAGCACAGCCAAAAGGGATAATTTCTTACATGTATTGATAAATTAGAGACATTGTTCTTATCACTCGAGAATGTGGATGGGTTCTCTTGTAAAAACTATAATCATGTGATAGTGTGTGTCATTACCATCATCTAAATAGTGTCAATGGTGTGAGATTTTATGGTCAATAACGGATGTAAGAGAGCATGGGATATTATTCCCATGAGAACCCTTAACCATTTTCCAAATCCTATATCAAATGAATAATGATATTTATAATAACATCCTTGAGAAATTACCTCTAATGTATTAAAGTCATCACGAGTAAATAAAAACAAGGAATCAAAATACATATAATCAATGCAAATATTATTAAATATGAGGTATGGCCTTACCACCCTATTCCCATTAATTAAAATAATGACAAAAAAGTCATCTTGAAAAAATGAAGATCAATATAATCAAACCATTTATATTAATAATGGGGGGGAAATAATTTTATAAAACTCAAAGAATCACTTATAAAGTTTCATTTTTAATTATTCATTTAACTACATGTAAAGTTCAATTTTTAAATAAATACAGGTACTTACCAGGGGCGTGGTTTCAATAAGAATTTTATTAAAATTGGGACATTCACTTCCAACTGATTTCAAACACTTGGTGGGAGTTCTAGGTATTTATTTAATTAATTATATTATGTGATTTTAAATTGGAACACCCAAAGGGTGTCTATGATCATGGAATAAATCCACTAATTAAAAATCAAAAATCCATGGGAGTATATGAAAATGTGTATTTTAGTTCTTTTTAAAGAAATATATTTCAGGGAAATGAGCAAAAAATTACAATGAGCAACACAATGGTGCAGATGAAAAAACACATAAAAATTGGTAATACAATTGGACAATCTAACATAAGGCCACTGATGTCTCCTCATCTTAAAGAAACATTAGATTTAAATTATATTGGATCAAAATGAAAATATTTATGAATCTCCAAAACAATAGGGGGAAGATATCGCACAGAAATAGTGATAAAGATCAAAATAAAAAACATATAATGTAAGGTATAGGACTCCATAGAATAAATATTTCGATCCAACACCTTTATGGGATCTTGATTTTGACTTTGGATGTGGGAGAAATTGATTAACCTATAAGGGAGAATAATATTTCTTAAATGATGAGGGAGCCTGCACAAAAAATTGGAATAGAGAAGGAGGAATGTTTCTTTTGTTTTATATATTCATGAAGGTATTAATCGTAATCTCACTCTCAAATATAGGGGTGTATGGTTTTACTTCATGTTTTTTCCAAGGAATGTGTAAACCATACGGCCTCATTACTAAAGAATGGCCCTGCATTAATAAGGAAAAATATTTTACAAATAGTTAAAAAATAATTGAAAAATACTATAACAAAAAAATATAATTACCGACATTACTGTAGCCCATTGGTATACCAATTTGATGAAAATATGTATGTCTGCCAAATCCCTTCTATCACACCGCACATGTTTAGTGGAGACCATGCATGTAGTGATACACCATTTCAAATTACTAAGTTGCCTAGTTTGTTTTACAAATTATCTTGATTCCGTGATCTAAAAAATCACCCTACAAATTTATAACCTCTTTATCTCCATTAGGAATCAAAATGAGTTTATTTTAATGTAATTTATACAAAGAATAAATTATCCTTACCTTTTTGAAAATATGTGATTTTATATTGGCATAATCAAAGACATAGAAGAATAATTCCACAGTAGTCATTGATGGTTGAAAAAAATATCAATGTGGAATTGTATCCCTCCAAAAAACTAGTTTACTAGTTAAGGTTCACTCCTAATACTATCATAGTGTATAAATTATACTACATAATAATGTTCACTCCCCATTCTTTTCCTATTTAACTAGTGAGATGTTTATCATTACCCAATGCTTTAGAGAGTGATATAGGTCACACCCATCCATGGTATAAATGTTACAATTATCATATTTTATAACATAACAATCATCTTAAGATATAATATAAACACCAAAAATTGTTATTTTGTATCTATAATCACGTAATAAAAATCATATATAATTGTATCAAAACATCATAAAACATTCATCGCATTATAACCCATGAAAAAATGGGTTTTATAAAAATTTCATCATATCATAACCCATCAGAAAGGAACTCATTTCATAAATGTATGTTCATCATTATCAAAAACCACATGTAAAGTAAATAAGGATGCTATAATTGGATATTATCACTAAGAAATCACTATAACATAAAAGGTTGTTATAATATATGTAAAATAATTTAGAAATATTAGAGAGAACATTTCTAGAGGAATATATTTTGATTAAATTCAAAATTATTTTTTCAAATTTAAAAATAATTTTTATTATTTATTTCATTGAAATTATACATACAGACCGAAAATTTATTTTCTAAATCATTTTGTATTATTAATGGAAAAAATATTATTAATTCCATATATGATAAAATGATTTTTAATTTCACATTTTTTGTAAATTTCAAATATACCATATTTGGAAAATAATATAAGGATTCTAATAAATATTTTTAAAAAAAAATCATATATTTTTAAAAATAACATTAAATACCATTAGGATAACTTTAAATACATTATTTTAAATAATTTTATAATATATTTATTTGGAAAAAGAATTAATTTCTACAAGAGAGAAAAATAGAATCGATTTTTTCTAAAATAATTTGTTTTGATTATTTAGTAACTAACATTAATAAAATTATTGGAAAATATTTATTTTCATGATATAACAAGAGGATAAAAAATTATTTGTTTATTGGGATTTAGATAATAATTGTGCATCATTGGAATCATAATCATAAAAAATCTTGATAAACAAAGAGATTGTAATAAAAATTCAACAACACATTGGTATCTTTTGAGTCATAAGACCAATGAAATAATAAATATTTTATATATATCAATATAAAATAATTTTAATTAGAAGAATAATATAATACATTAATGGAAAATATGCACAATATAAAAGAAAAAAGTGGAGTTTGAGGAATGTGTCCAAAATAAATACAACTCCTAGGAAAATCACATACCTTAAGTTTGGACATCCTTCAAACAAAATACAACCATAATTAAATTAAATATCAGTTTTTTAAAATTATATTAAGTAACCATAGTAATATTTATCATACCTAATATGATATAACTATATTATTTTATTAACTATTTATGCAAATATTTATGTCAAAATTATGTTTCAAAAAATAAGCGATTTTTTTCCAGTTTTTTTTGTTATATTAAGTCATTTTATAGTTATAATTTTTAAATTACCACCCTAGTTTTAACCAATATACTATTATCATAATTATTCATTTAATTTTTATTTTGTTTTATACATAATATTTAGATATAGATTGAAAATTACACTATTCTAGGTGATAGTTGGTTCTACATATGGATGAACATTATTACCAAATTCCCGACAGATGATATGAAAAGATTTAAATTATAAATTAAAATTATAGAGTTATTATGATATCATATATATCACATGTTTTCATTAAATTTATCTTTATTAAATTCATTTAAAATAATAAGTGAAAAGTGAATCACCATGCATTGTGATGTAGTAGTCTATCGTACATATGGGAGACGTAATCATATTCCCATGGAATGAGAAGAAAAATGTTATATGTGTTATAATAAATAAATAAGTATAATTATATTAATAGTAATACACACACACATATATATATATATTAAACCCATCATTATTACCTTCTATGATAAGTCATGATAAATGAAAAATTTAATTTGTTCGTGAGGCAATCGTCCACCGTACACATAGTCAACGTTTTAGTTTTTTATTTGATAATAGAATTGGTGGATATTGGAAATGAAATGAAATTAATCAAAAACTATTATATGATAGAAAATTATTATATTATAATATCATATTTATATGTTTTTTTATGGATGTGTAATATGAAATATAATATAAACACAGTTTTAAGGATTTTATATATTCCTCGGGGAACCTCTTTAAATTTATACCTAAATCCTTATTATAAAGATTTGAAATTCAAAAAAAATTCCTCTAGTATTCAGGTATTTATTTAAACAAAATATTATAGTTGTTAATGGGGAAAAAATTATTATTAACAGTCAATTGTATAGGAGATGGGCCATCCTTTTATGTGGAGGAGAGGATACACTAAGAATTTTGGTAAATTAAAAGTTCAACCAACATTTAATTCCTTCCAAAAGGCACCAAAATGCTAAATTGTAGAAAAATATAAGATATAAGATAAATTTTTCCCTCATGAAATATATTAATACATTTTTGGTCATTTTTACAATGATAATTATAGTTTTAACCCCGATAAACCTGTTCAAACCATAACCACAATAATTAATTTATTTCTATTTTTACAATTCATTTTTTTCAAGATATAAATTTGAAATTATTATATAATATCAATTGTTATAATTCAATATATGGAATCCATTTTTCAAAATTCCATTAATTTATGTTTGGTGGATGTTATATAATATTAAAACCACAGATGTAATGAAAATATGTTTCTAAAAGAGAAAATTTTCATATGTATAGAATAATTTAATATCGAAAAATAATATAAATATTATTATAATGACATAAATTGTTATAATAATAAAATTATATAAATTATTATACATTTAAAAATAACCAATATTAATAATTTAAATTTTTTAAATGGAATGATAGTTTTAATAAAAATTATTATTTTTCACTATTCACTAGAACATTATTGCATTCAAAAAATTCTAAAATAATTATCTTAAAATAAAATGGACATGTCGAATACAAAAATTATTCTTCATTTAAAAAAATAAAAATTAGAAATTTTTCAATATTTATGTTCCCTATTTTCAAAAAAACAAACAAATTAATTTTTAAGAAATAAGTACATTTAAAGCATATAAAGATATTACAAAGAATTCCATCCATATTTATAATATTATTTTAATAATATAAATAATTCAAAAATAAATTTAAAAAATTGATTTTCATATTCATACCTTAAAATTAAATGGGTGCTTTATATTCTTTAATATTATATATTAATATTGATATTATATCATGTTTAATTAAAACTCGGTATTCCATGTAACACCAAATATCAATGTAATTAATTTTTTTTTCAAAAATATATATAGTATAATATATAGGATTCACATTATAACACCTTAAAAATCAATTTCTTTATAATAATTCCATCACTTTAATGCCAAAAATCTTTGGGAACATCATCCCCTTTACATCTGTTGGTTCCCACAGAGCCTCCTCAAGCTGGTGGTATCGCTACAAAACATAAACAAGCTTTGTTGTCCTCTTCCATAACACATTTTTTTTATATAGGAACTCCACCAGTTGTTCAACAATTAAATTATAATGATATATCAGTATAAAATCTTAGATTAGTATATGTTATGGATTACGTTTGTACTTCCTCAATAAAGATATATGGACCACATTGTAAAATTGAAAGAGGTTAAGTTGAAGCAAAAATCGATAAGCTATTATCATTATATGATAAAGAGCATCAATGAGACATATATACCTAGGTATTTGTATGCCTTTTTAATAAATATAATTAACATATTCTATGGA
Organism: Viscum album; assembly: GCA_963277665.1. Taxonomy (NCBI): domain Eukaryota; kingdom Viridiplantae; phylum Streptophyta; class Magnoliopsida; order Santalales; family Viscaceae; genus Viscum; species Viscum album. Next base: position 140,254,390 of record OY728133.1, on the reverse strand, counting down.
TAGATTCATAGAAACATCTTGTAATTATCATCAACTGCCTGATCATACCGATGACTGCCATGATGAATTTTTATCCAAAATTATGCCACCCTTATTTGTTGTGTGATGGTTCTAACCTTCTCTTCCATTTCTATAATGATATCAGATATGAAAGTTTTTCAATCTCAAATTTCGACATAGTATTTCATTGTTCTATTAATTTTTCATAAATTTAAGAATCCCTATGAATGCTTATGTTAAAGATATTGTAAAAATAAAAATCAATATATTGAACATATCAGTCCCAACCACCTATGAAATCCATAGAACAAGATCACAATATATCCTATATGGTTTGAATTATTATTTAAGACTATCAATATATATGATGATGATACATTGTTCATGAAATAATCTCTCTATCACAATTTTTCTAAATAATTCACTATAACATGTATTGAAAACTCATATCCCCATTTGATAGAGTCGAATTTAGAACACTATTAAACCATACCACATCTATAATAATATACAAGTAAGCTAATAAAGTTGAAAATTTTATATGATAGTGGATAATTGTGAGGCACTTTCAATGGGATCAACTATAATCCATATATCACAATTCCATTTAGATTTTTTGGGGTGTCTGGTGAAAAAATACTTTAAGAAGTTTCCTCGGTAGAATTTGAATATTGGAAATGGATGTAATATATCCTTATAATTTTTTATCATAGTAATAAATTTCTAACATTCCCAGAACTAAGATAAAAATTTAATAATACATATCTTCATGTTATCTATCCAGAAACATTCATTAAAATCTCTATATGTCATTTTACTTACAGGATAAACAAAGAATGATGAACTCTAAGACTTCTATATCAAATCTATAAAAATTGTTATTGAGGGTACCCAAAAATGAATTTTAAACCATATTTCACAAAAAAATTAATTATTAAGATCAAAAAAATTATATAAATATTTTTTGTTATATATCAACCTTATTTTAATATTTATTCATCATTTATATATATACTTAAAAACACATTTCTGAAATATATGATTTCTCCCCTCCCTTCAGAATTTTCATATCCATCCTATCACAATCTGTGAATATTAGATCAATTTTTATCCTCCTCATGGATAAGTTAGACAGGTCCTTTTAACTCAAAGAATCATTCACCTTGTTCACTTTCTCAAGGTGGAAATGCATTAACTATTTTAAATTAGTAATCATCTCCAACCATCTTTTATGTCACTTTTTCAACTCATTATGGGTTAATATATAGTTAATTTTTTTCATCAGTATATATATAACAATATTACCATTTAAAATTATTCCTCTAAATCATCAATAAGAAAATTATAACAACAAACATGAAATAATGAGTTGTGAATTTTTTTCCATGAACCATTAATTTTAGTGAATCATAATATATAACCATTTCATGCTATATGAGAACACCTCCCAATCCCTTATTTTACATATCACTATCGATCAAAATCCATTATCTACAATAGGGTAATTTATGGATGTGTGACTTGACTAATATTATATTCATATCCATGAAATATTCTTCAAATTCATAAATTCACAAGAATATGTGTCCCTTTTGAGTTACGTTTGTGTGTTGATTATATAGTCATGAAAAATTACAAATAGATCAATAGTTTTATCAATCCACACAATGGAAAATTTATATATCGGAAATCACTATTTCCCTACAATAATTATCAATATCCTCCATCATTGAAGGATCTGATGATATACCCACTCTTCAGATTATTTGACCCAAAAATAAATCTGTTACTATACAAAATTAAAACTCTATAGATTTTACATATAGTTTATCCATACATGGGGTTACTAATAAAATTATTAAGAGATACTAATAAACATTATTTCATGTTTAATGAATGATAATACCATCTATAAAGATTACAACAAATATACAAAGCTAATCTCAAAAGACGTAAATCTGTAAATCAATAAAGATTATAGGGGAATTAGAAATACCAAATTTCATCATTATATAAGAATCATATCCATTGATTTTATGGAAATAAATATATTTTTTATCCTCATTATAGAACCTCAATTAATGATATCTTGAATGATGTGTAATCATATAAAAGTATTTAGATCCACACAGTTGATCAAACAAGGCATCAATATGTGGTTTATGATATTTTTTCATGTTTTTTATATTTTTTATCTCACAATGATTAATGAATATTTTTATCAGTCGATTTTTTTCATTATAAAATTAATAGGTTTACCAAATGGTGACTTTAATTACAAATAAGTCCATTTCCTTGACTACCCTATTGTTTTGATTTTAATTCATAAAACTAATTTGGGTTCTTTCTATTGGGAGTATTTTAAATAGATGTTGCGTTATGTATGTGTTTTTATGAGAACACAACAACATGTTTTAGTTGAGGTCAATGATACTCTTCAAAAATGTGATATTATAATTCTTATTAAATAGGGAAATCATTGATTTTTAGTTTATCCCAAAACATCTGAGATCAGTTTCCCATTTAAAAAGTATTCATGACCATAGAATGGATGTAATCTCTATTATTGGATTATATATATTGATGCAATTATAGTTAATATATGGCGGTTTTAAATTTCAAACTTAACTTCTATTCCTTATAAATTGATATAGTCATTATTTGGTGAATGAAAATCCATGCATAAGATGATATCAAATTCATGTCAAGGGCGAATTATTACGTTAACAAGATGTATATTCCTGCAATATTTAGCTATAGATTATTCATTGAATTGAAATTAAATCGTAGTTATTTATTAATTTTTCACTAAAAATTCAATATCTAATCATAAGGGGAAATTTTCCAAATTTAAAAAATTATTTACATGTAAAATATTTAGTAAATTTATTTTTAAATAAGGAATTAGTATTTTTTTAATGGATAGTAATGATAACTTCTACAAATTCATTATCCAAATCCTATTTAGAAATAGTAAAATCCAAATATTTCCATTTGTCTCTCATCAAAAGCAATTGTAATTTATTATCATCTCCAATAACCATTTAATTTAATAATAAGTTATAATTATTTCTATAATATTTGTATTTAAAACAAAAGAGTGTCGGTGGGGTATTATGTTGATATTTCTCACTATACATATTATTAGCTGACTTCCACGCACCACTTTGTGAATCAGTTTCTAAATGAATATTCTTCCAACACACAAAAAAATTTCAAATACCCATAAATAATTTCTTCCATGTATTAATCCACACGTAAACAATGAAAGAGATCATGTCTTCATTTAACAATGTTTTTTTTTTGAGTTTCCAATTAATTCCATATAAATTTTCAAATTGGAACCATGAAATTTATGGTAAATTCCATTCTACACTTCCAAAAGTATAATACATCGAATTATTTATTCATAGAATCAAATTTACATTATGTAAAATAATCGTAGGAGACAAGGTTTTTGGTCATTGTAAAATTGATGAACATTAATTTTAGTTTGGATGATAATAACATAATAATAGATTATATATATTAAAAAATTCCTCTCATATATAACAATAGATTCATCAAATATATTCATTAATTGAAGTAATGTTTATCAAATTTCATAAGAAGGATGTAAGGAAAGTACTTTTTTAAAATAAGGTCTCAAACTCAACCCATTCCATGGATTTAATTTCATCTTATTGGCTCATATTCATGATAAGACCCCACTATTAATCTACATGACATTTTAAATGAGAGGTTGAGAGAATGATTATTTTTTGCTCAAAACACAAAAGAAAATAAAATATTATTTAAATGGTTATAATAAATTTATCACGAAATAATGGATTAGAAAAACCTCTAAAATAATGTTGGTGTTTCATATTAAAAGACACCAAAAAATATTTTCCCCAAATTTTCTCATTTATGAGTTCGTCATAATTCATTGATTAATATAATTTCCTTTGTATAATAATGATATTTTTCATTCTATATAGAATATAATTTGTTTTCCCAAGAGGAAAACCATTTCATTTTCCAATGAATTCAGCATTAACATGTTTCCATTATGTTCCAAACGTTGACTAAAACCAACAACCATCGTGTATGTAACATTAATTATAGTGGGAAACTATGAAATCATGGAAATGAAATTAAAATATTTATGAATCATGAGACATTATTAATAATAATTAAAACATACGTTTCAACATATGTCATTATTGGTCATCATCTATTAAATCCCTTCATGATGGTTCATGATGAGTTTGTGAACTTCAAAAGTATATAGCCTCAGAGTGAAAAAATTGTTCAATAGGAAGGCCCATTCTCATACACCATGTGGTGATTTATTCAATATAATTGTTCTATGGTCCTAGTTTTGACCCATAACATCCCAACCCTCAACATTATAATTATTTGAGGTGGAATTGCTACTTGGGCTTAGGTCAAATCCCTAATACACCAATGGTTGTAACTAAATTCCAAGGGAATAAAAATAACTGGGGGATGATTTTACCTTTTATAATTAAAACAACCCAACCAAGAACCCCATTTCCAAAAATCACTTAACTATGAATGATAAAAATGTATACAACTCAAAGTAATAACAAACTAATAATAAAACCCAACGACAAAAAATGTATATCATAACATAAATCAGAGTACCAAATTGAAAGATGAAACGAACAATATAAAAAAATAAAAACACAACACCTTTTCAAATCCTAATAAACTCCAATATCCTACTCCCTAATCCATGACCAAGTATCATAAATCACTAAAAAAGAAATTTGATACAATTTCATTACCTATAAGTCGATAAAAAATATCTTTAGACACACAAAAGTTCCCATGCAAGGGGTGAGTAATAAAACTCAATAGGGTTTCCCCAATTAATTACATACTCAGGCCACTAGGATATAACATGTTATAAAAATTATATTAAATAATTTATATAATAAAATATGATGAAGTTTATATAATAATATAAAATAATTTCCATAAGAAACCACTTTCTTGGGAAAGGAAAAAATTATTTCTTTAAATTATTTCACATTCATTTCTAGCATACCCATTACTTCTTTCAAACAAATACCAAGACATTCATGCTTTAGTGATAGTTCAATACTGATGAGTGGTTTTCACCCAATCAGTATATCATTACTATATAGACAATATCCATGTGATGTAGTGGCACCTACCCCATACCTCGATTTACATCCCTTGTATCCCAATGGTACATGCCCCTTATTTTGGTTACTATAGAAAGCATGAACTCACAACAAAACATATATCCCTAGACCATGTCAAACAAAAATTTTAATACACATGAATAAAATATTTCTTTTATAGAAAATTATAATCATCAAAACATTTCAATAAATAATAATGACTCCAAAATTTAAAATTTTCATTTTATAATCCGACAACCAAGAACATTTAACAACATCCAATTTCATAAAAACTAGAAACCTTTAATAAATAAGTTATGTAAAACTATTTGAACATAAATATAATAAAAAATATCTACTCGTTAATATAATTTGAAAGAAATAAGGTATATTGTAATAAGAGGAACAAGAGTAAATCCACATACATTGGATATTATGGTATAAATGAATAAAAACATCAATTCATTAATATAACCAGGTTGAATATCCGAAATCATACATTATATAGAATTCCACAACATCAACACATAAAAATACCATCATTATTTGAATCCACATTCATATATATATATATATATATATTGAACATATCACATCTAATAATCCTAGAGAGTTAATACGAGTAGATCTAAGAAAACCTATAATGAACAGAGACATACCATGCCATTCGGCCATCAACTCTCAAACATTTGTCAATGGATCACACACAGATCAAAGGGGAAAGGCTCCACAATTGTTGGGAGGATGAAAAATAATGTTAGGGTTGAATTATATGAAACTTTATTGTTTTATGAGTAAAACTAAGTGATATAGACTTTTTTAGGCTCTAAAAAATTAACCATTCAATGTTAGTGGCACATCTAGCCAAATTGGACAGTAGTTGTGAAACTACCTACGTCCCCAAAATCAGGATTTATCCAAGGTGTCTACATGGTTTCTACAAACATATCACCTAAAAATAAACCTACAAAAATACCATTACCTCTATTTGGATGGTTTTTAGTACATTCATTGATTGTACTAACAATTCTTAAAACATGATCCCCCAATAAATCCCCAAAAACATTCTATATGTAATATAGAACCTCCCAAACATCAACAAAACACATTACATACACAAAATAAATAAATACAGGGTTAATTATTTGAACCATGGTGGGATAAAATCTTCCCAAAATTGGACTTTCCATCCCCAGAATGTGTAAATAAAGCAGTTTCTTAAAAGGGAATCTTCCATTTCCCTACCATTTTATTCTGAAATTCATAATTTTTATTTATAATCTAAAAATGATACCATAAGACCCGCATTAGATGTATATATTTCTCACACAATAACTTTTAATTCATATAAAAAACCTATAATAGCATGTTCACCAATGAAGAATCTAGATCTCAGTCAACCTGATCTGATCAAATCGCGGTGTCTTGATCATGGTTATACTTTTTCAACTATGATAAATAAATCATGTAATGAACTTTAATGAACCATAGTGGTAATGGAATCGAATATTCCTCTTCACTAACCCATTCATTTATCTAAAAAGTTCTTATATATCAACGATATATCTTTCTCAATTTTCCAAAATGATGTTACACATTCCATATAGATATTCACAAGTACCCATGGCCACTATACTTGGATGAAAACTACCATAGATGATGAATGAATATGATTTATAACAACTATGAGCCATCTACATCATTTTCCTGATCAATTGAATATTCCTCATTGTCTATTGGACAAGGATCATTCCCACCAGTGAAGTCTCACGTATTTACACCAATAAATGTGGAGAATGACATGAAAACATATACAATGATTCAAAAGGAAACATATTTATCAATACCTAATAAATTTTGTTGTGAAATAACTCCAATATTTGTATGTTCACCTTGGTTAGACACCAAAATCCATTATGAAGACCCACAACATGTCTTACATAAATTTTATCATCCTTTTGGATTTACTATATACCTAATTAAGATACATCATACTCATAGTCAACTGAGTCCCATGGATTGTTTTTAGTATTCCCAAAGGCAAGAAGAAAACCTCATATCTCTATATTATGGTATATAAATTGGAATGTTGTGCCTCTTTACCACTTCGAGGATATATATATTTCGAAAATTCATCCACCAAATGAATTCACAAATGGGAATAAAATGAGAAGACATTGTCATACTACACACTATCACCAATATTGAATCATTTTTCTGAACCGACTATGGGAGACTAGTAAGAATATACCAGGATACATTCTACCATTTCTAAATATAAATAGGTAAATATTGTAACATACCCATTAGTCATTGGTGATCTTATTTAAACTTTTTACAAGTGATGAATCTTGAAAAAAACTCACACCCTTTAATCACATACCAACCCACAAAAACAATTATTTCAATTCCATGAAACTAATATGTATTACGTTATTAAGATACCATATTCAATGGTTGTATTAATGAAGAATATTTCCTAAAAACCATATTAACAACCATCTAAACTAAAACCATAAAACTAAATTCTCATTTACCTTACATCCTTTAATAGACTACCAATAATTGATTTTATACTTCATAAAAAAAATATTTTGGATTAAAATTATGCACCAATTTATCTTTCTCAACTATATCAGGATAAAATTAACCTGAAAATAAAATGGAAACACTGGCTTGATGTTGACAGTATTTGTGCATGTCAATTATGACCAACATAAACTACAACCAAGATAAAGCATTTTTTTGAACTGAGAATATGACATTCTTATTAATGCATATTTCATATATTTTCTATTAAGTAGAGTATATATTATATCAATGTCAATAGATTAGAGAAAACTAGTCCATATTAATTGACCATAATTCAAATACCATCTTGAGAAAATTGCTTTCAAACTATCATGATATGTAAACAATGTAAATTTATAACTTAAGAGAAGGACACTATGTATTCAAACTGTAGACTATAATCACTAAATCCAAATCATGGGTTAGGTAGTTATTTTCCAGAAACTATAAATATCTTTATGAATAAGCAATACTATTGCTTCCCTTCATGATAACACATCCCAACAAAGATCATAAAGTAACAAAATACACAACATACCCTTGTCCTAATATTAAAAATATAATGATTGCATCTTAGGTAAGTTTACTGTTATACTCTTGAAATTTATTTTATCAAGTCTCATTTAACGGAATAGACAATTATTCTATTTGTATGTTGTTATATGTGAATCTAGTCATGAAAATTCACAATTTTTCTATAATTATTAAATAATACATGGAGATGTAGTATCTCAAAAAAATTATTTGGTTTTTACTAAGAGATAATAGCCCCAATCATTTCAGGATCCATAGAAATGTCTTATTTTGAGATAACATGTCTATGAATACATACTTCTTGTTTCTATGAATCAATCTTTGATAGTTAGGTATACATAAAATGATCCAAAAAATTGACCAACTCTATCTCCATGTGTTTCTCATGCTTATCACTTTTCATAGATTACACCAATATCTCATCCACAAATTACATCACCAAAGAATAAAAATATATATGAAATATTTGATTCATCAACACTCAAGGGAGTTATGATGAATTAATAAGCCCAAATGGAATATCCACATACTAATAATGGTCATATAAACTTCTGAATGTTTTCGTTGTAATTTCCACCTTCTCAACTTTTAATAAATGATATCCTAATCAAAGGTCCATTTTAGATAACCTCTAATCTCCCCTAATTTGGTCAAAAAACAAACAATTTATAGAATTGGATAGTGATTACACACCATAACATGGTTTATATTATGATAATCCATACACATCTAAATATTTACATCTACCTTTTTGGCAAACATGACTGGTGCTGCCCATGGAGACGTACTAGGAAAAATGAACACTTTTATTTCTAGCAATTCCAACTGCATATTCATTTCACTTAATTCTATTAGTATGATTTTAAATGTCAAATGTGAGATAATAAAGGTCCCTAATAGGATATCAATAATAAAATACACATATATTTATGTGGAAACTATGATAATCCATTGGGAATAATATTGGGGAATTGAACAACAATAGATGGAATAATGGTATTATTGATATCATCTGTTAATAACCAACTAAATGTTTCTCACTGGAACAAGATCCTTCAAATGTTTTGTTTCATCAATCATGATTCACATTACATTATATTCTGGTCTACTATAAAAATATGCTTGATGCAATTATTAGTTCTAGAAAAAACCATTCAATTATAACTATCGATGTGATCCTTCACCATAGTCAGCTAACCCATAAATATTATTATTTCATAGAAATAATTATCAATAATAAAAATATGCCATATCAACTCTGATCCATAAATAGTTATATAACTTTGTTTACACATTATTTCATCACATTATATTTAAAAAATATGAGTTTGAATTTTCAAAACAAAAGTCATAAACTCAGCATTTTAACCAAGAAGATCAGCAACATTTGAATAAATAGTGAAATGCCATGCCCCTGCATAAAAAAATAATAATGGTAGAATTCATAAAAATAATATATATCACCATTGATGATCCTGATTGATCATCCATAGAAACATTCTCAGCAACATAATATTTTTTTACTTGCTATAATAATTCATTAGTTGACATAATGAGATTCCATTATTGAGAAGTCATCATATTCCTAGAATAACCATTGATAGCTCAACTCTATTGGAAATGATTATTTCTCTAAACTCATTCTATTGAACCAATCAATTTCTGGGAACCATGATTTGAATCCTGAACACAAAACCTTAGGGAAATATCTTAATAACACTAAATATGAACCACCTGATTGAAATTGTGTAATAATATTGGTAGTGTCGAATACTTTTTCATCATTTGATCACAAAAACCACATTGAAAACATCCAACATTACACACTATTTTTGGAGGAGGATTAAAAATTCCATCTATCTGATTTTGAGTCATTAGACTACCTTTCTTATAGGTTTCCATTTTCCTCTTATTCCTAGAATTAGAATTCCAACCATTTCCTATAGGTATCAACATGCTCCATCCATCGGTATCTCCTGAGAAATCCATTTATTTCATTTTATTTCTATTGGTAAACTCTATATAACTTGTTATATATGGAATTAAAAACGTTGATAGAATATCCTACATCAGTCGAAATTATTTTTTTTCAAGGAAAAAATTGTAGAAACATAGGTTTAAAAATATACAATATTCTTAAATTTGGATGCATTGTCTATCACTGATAGATTATCCTATTTCAATATGAAACATTATGTATTTCATTTAATCCTTAATGTGGGAGGATTGAATTGAATTTTGAACAATTCTTCAAAATCCACTCATATAATTTCATGGTCTAATTTATCCTAAAATTATATATCTGACCACTGCCATGAAATATCCTCCATCATATACAGCTCCAACATGACATTCGACACTATTGGTCCACCAAGGAAATCAAATACTTGAATCTTCTTATTCGGCCACACGTATACCTTCACTGGTTTCGAATCACCGCAAAAGATGGGTGGATTCATCTTTTATGACTGAATAAATTGATACACTTTCCTTGGATTATCCCTTTTGGTCCCTCTATCCTTAGTAGAAAATGATTATAAAAAACTATATACCAGTTGTTGTTGTACAGGTGCCTCAGGTGAAACAACCTTCATAGCAGCCTCTTCTGGTTGTCTTATATGATGCCTAGAGAGTTCAATTTTTATATAAAAAAATGAACACTATAAGAATAAATATATATAAAATTAAGTCATAATAATTTCAAATTTTACTATATCAAACATATCAATATATAGATTTCCCAAAATTAAATATTTTCCTCTTCATCCAATTTTGGAAAATTGTTCAATAGTTTTTAAAAAAGTTCCATTTATAAAATATCACAACCATGATCTGTTCTACATATAGCATTTGAAAAAAATTAAAAACAAATTCCAATATCAACATGTATTTAATAATTATATATCATTATTCAAAATAAAATATGTAATCCTAGTTGGCTTTCATTTCTATCAACACATGTCATATTCATACTGGATATACCCATGATAAATTGATTACAACACCTATAAGTGACGAAAAATTTCTTTTGTAACTAAATTCATAGTAAAAAGACGTTTAGAAAAAAATGTTAGATACTACTTTTATTCACTATAATCCTTTTTCTTCAAGTCCTCCTTTAAATAAACCCATCAAAAAGGTAAAACCAGAATCAATTTCCATCCCTATGAACAAAAAACCAATACCATTTTTTCCCAATGTGAATGATAGTCATAAAAAATAAAATACCAATTATAGAATCCCTAACATAATCCATGGATTATGTTGAGGGATAATTGTTACATGGTAATTTGTGAAATCTTCAAGAAACCAATGACCGGAGAAAATTTAAATGGAACTAAAATCAATTGGGTGATCATTTTCCAATTAAAAATATAATAATCCCTACCAAGTACACCATAACCACAAACCAATAAATTATGAACAAGGAAAATTTGTACAACATTAATTAATGACAAATAAATAATAAATACAAAAAACAACAATGCTACATCATATAAAAATATAGTACCAAAGATGATGACATAACCTTCAACACTGAAAACACTATTGAAACCAACATTTAGACTCCCAACAAACTCTAAAATCCAACCATATAATCTATTCCCAAGTATCAGAATCAACACTAAATAAATTTGATACAATCCCTTTACCTATACCTTGATATAAAATTAAATCAAATGCAAAAAATTTCACATCCATGGGGTGAGTAATGAATATGAGTATCCATTCACTAAATGACTTCTCTACTCATGACACCACGATAGAACATGTTATCACATTTATATAATAAAATATACAAAAACATTTGAAAATACTTTATAAAAAAATATAAAAAAACTATAATACCAAACTGGTTTCCATGTAATGAAACAAAACAATTCTATAAACTATTATATAATCCCTTTCAAAATAATATTTTCATGATTCACAAACAAACCAACACATTCATGAGTTAATGGTTGTTCAATAATCATAATCACATTCACATTCATTTACTATGTCAACAATAGGTGTAAAATATCATTGTGACCCAATGGCATGCACCCATTCTCTAGGATGGCATCCCTTATAGCCCAATAGTGCACAACCCTTATTTAGGTTCATGTCATAAGAATGAACTCACACAAACTCGTGTATGCTAAAGAAATGTTAAACGAACAATTTCATTCCATTTTAATGAACAATTTATTTTACTAAAAATTATGAAAAATTTCAATAATTTAAAAATAATATACTTTATAAAGTCATAATTTTGAAATCCATAAACAAATAACATTTCACATCAACCAATTTCCACAGAACCACTAACTAAAACTAAATATGGTATCTACCATACATTACACATCAACAAGAAAAAACATTTTTATATATTAAAACAATATTAAACTAATAATTCAATTTTTAATTATAGTGGTTGAGATTGTAACCACCTGATAGAGAAATTATGGTGAAAATAATGAGTAGGATGAATTCTTCAACAAAATCGAATAGAATCTCCAAAAAACTACCCTAGATCTCCCTCCATAATATAGAAAAATGATATCTCATCATTATTGGAAAAAAATATATTTAATATATATCTCCAATAGATCAGTGTTATGAATATAATAGAGTAAATAAGATTATATGTATGAAACTCCACTATGAAAATAGATCAACCAAGTTATCCGGCAATCAAACCTTAATGATTTTCCAACAGATCACTCATGGATCTAAGGGAAAAGTCTCCAAGACCTTTTGGATAAATAAAAACTATGATAGGGATTAATAAGTGTAAAATTATAAGATTATGAGTAAAATATAGTAATATAAACTATTTTAAGATCAATGTATTATGAGGGTTTGATTAGTGTCTTGGTGAAGAAAATTTTAAGCCAACTGTACAATTGCATTCATCCCCAAAATTGTTGTTACACCTTATTGGAATAACAGTTTGGATAAAACATGAACATAACCGTAAACCTTCCCATTACCCACTAAACCCATTTAAAATTATTTTATAGGAATTTTATAGTGTATACTAACCATGCTAAAATTGTGTACCATCATATAATCCCAAATAAAATATTCAAAAAATCCACCAAAACCTCCAAAACATCACCCAAACAATATACATTTTTAAAATAATTAAATAAATGGTTAACTGATTGAAACGAATGGATATACCTTACCCCCATGTTAACTTGTTCCATATCCAAATACAATTATTGTATCTATACTTTTATTTTTTTCTAAGAAACCCACACTATTTTCTAAATAATATCATAGAATGTTCTCTTATACATAGGATAATTCTAAAGATTCTAACTAATATTTTCACATACTTGATTATAATTGTAAACTAAACCTCACTATATTAAAAAACATTATGAAACAAACATCTTATATACATATATCAGATAAATATATGAATATCAATGTTGAACCGTAATGATCTTTTCCAAAATCTTTTATTTCTAGTTACATAGAAAACATGGATACTTAAAAATTTAGTTATTAGTTGAACTAAATCATATAACACTATTTTTTTTCATCACTAAAAACCATAATAACATATAACACATAATAAAATTTATCATTACAGAGGGAAATCAAACATGAAAATTGTGATCTAATATGCTCAGTACGGGTAAATAAGAGAGATTTCATTAAAATATACACATAAGGTTATGAAAAAAGGATAATAACATTTTAAATACACACCCTCTAATTAATATATCATAAACATGATTCGTGGAATAAATCATGAATGTTCAAAAGATATGAATAATAAAACAATAATAAAATAATCCATGAGAACATAACACTGTCATAAGACGTATATTTTTTGTATTAAAAATAACCATAGAAAATAATTTTTATAATAGAAAATGGTTATTGGAAAATTTATAATTAAGGAATGGGTTTATATTGAAATTAAATTTATTATTTAAGGTTCACTCTCAATTATATTAAAATAGAAAATTTGATTATAGTACTAGGTCCACTCTCCATTCCAATATCACTTTCAGAAAAAATAATACTATAAACATTTTACCATTAAATAATGGAATATTATTCTCACCTAATATTACATTTATATATTTACCAACTGTCATAACCAAGATATCCTTCATTATTCCATTAAAATATTAAAAAACTATTCATTTTTTTAAAAAAATCATCTTAATATTATTGATATTCATAATTATTAATGTGGTTTTCAATGAAAAAGGTTCTTCAATAATGTTTTATTATTATGAATGCTTCATCTAAATGTATTAAAATTATATATTAAATGAAAAAGGAATTCAGAAATGATATTAGTTTTAAAAATTATTTTAAACGTTTTAGTGATTTTTTTATATATTTTAATTGGATTTTCAATGAAAATGGTTTTCCAAATCTTTTCAAGATTAATTTATAATATATTAAATTAATTTCAATTAAAATAGAATTTAAAAAGTTTTCATTCTTATTTAAAATGATTCTAAGTAAAAGTATTTAAAAAATGTTTTCAAGATTTTATTATATGTCATCAATATATTCTTAGAGAAATAGTTTCCAAAATGTTTTCATTATCCACTTATAATTTTTCATGGAAAATGATTTTCAATAAGTTTTATTTTTTAAAAAATTATTTTTCATGATGAAATGATATTTTCCACATGAAATATTTTCAAAATATCATTCAATGTTTTGTTCCTTCTATGATATCATCTATTTTTTTACTCTTTCTATTATAATAAAAAATATTATAGTTACATTCATATTTTTTATTGAGTGGTTTATGATTAAATATAATTATGTTATTTTACACTCATATCTCTTCCATAGGTTATATGATTTTGAAACAAACTTAATTTCATGTGTTATGATATTGTTAAAATGATCATGAAACCTGTACATTGATTCCTAGGATATGATATGATTACATATTTACGATACCCATTTCATTTCATGGATTATATAAATGATTTTTAATAATTAAGTAAAACATGTCCATATTATTTCATTATGATATGGGTTGGAAATATATCTCCATCAAATACATTGGGTATTTATTTATAACTCAAGAGAAATACATTGATGGAATGAGAAATGAACATGGTTATGTATTATGGTTTTTGGAATGAGAAATGAAAATGTTTCAATATTATAGGGAAATAATGAGGATTTAAATTGGTTCAGTAATGTAGGGCTTCAATAGGGTGTGATCCCACTTTATTAAATGAATTTTTTCACTGATATAGCCTTTGTAGTGATTCCCAGAATACAAACAAAATCATTATATATTCTTATGTGCGTACTAAAGTTCCATTTTTTCTTATTTTCTTATTTCATTTTCTATGTTCATTATTCCATTATGATTCATTTCATATTGGATATCAATATTTATTACATTATTCATGTTTATAATCTTATGATATGAATAGTTTTAATATATAATGTTATGGTCATATTTTCATACCTCTATTCTCATGTTTATTCTTACATGTATCCCTTCTTTACCCTTGCAATGATTCTTTGATCACCCCTTTTTAGGATTCCATTTCCAGGTTATGAAGATATGTATTTGGTATGATGTTTTTATGAAGGTCACTAGTATTGCATTACAAAGTGTGAGATTTTAAGAACATGGATCTTCGTTTCAGGTACGCCTTTCCTTTTTCGGGAGTTTTTGAGAAAAATGGAGTTTTAAGAAATTTTCATAGTACGCGCCGTGTAATTTATGAGTACATGCACGTGTACACTTTTTCCACTCAATGTCGTGTGCTGTCTGTATCTAGGCCACACACATGGTGTGTAAGAATGATGTGGCGGTTGATTTTAGCAGATTACGGAAAACCTAGTACATGTCGTGTACTATAAAAGTACATGCTGTGTACTTTCTTTTTTTCATTAAACGGACCGGGGTCTCTCTTGACACACAGAATGGGCTTCTTCTAGGTTATGATCATCCGAGAGTGCTGAGGATCCTCGAATCCTCGACGATCCCCCACCTCTCCGTCCATTCTCTAATTCAAGTACCGTTGATTGCGTTGGAATCGCAGCGGTAATTTCTCCCTTCTTAATGAGCCCTGTTTTCCAATCCCTCCTCTTTCTCTTGTTATCGTGGTTTATGAGTTTCAGACGTTTTCTTAGATCTACGATGCTCTAAGGAGAATATTTTTTCATTGTTCACATATATCGATCTCCTGGGATCGAGGTAGGTGGTTTGTTCCTTTCTGTAGAATTTCATTGAATATTTTTTTTCAATTTATCCTATTCCATTGAATGATAATTGTGTATTTTCCGGTTTTACCATTGATTTATTGTATGCTTGTTGATTTCTATAGTATCGGTTTACCCTTTTTAATAGAGTAGTTTTTGATGTACTCAGGATTTCTGTCGTACTTGCTTTGCATGTTAGGCATTATTCCAGTTGCAACGCCTAGTTTTAGGATAGTGGAACTATTTTTTTGTTCTGCTGCTGAGCCCTAGAATGATAGTCGAGTAGTTCTTGAGGTTTATTTTGGAGATACACTCGTGTTATATGTGTTTATTTCACACAGGAATGTGAGAACCTAGTGTAGTAGACCATATAAAGAATAGACGTAAGGGCTTCTCCAGAGTGTCTTTTAATATGATGCGAGACCACAGGGGGAATTGACGATGAGTTCTTCCTTATAGTGTCTATAGTTCCTCAATGCGGGACACAGGGGGAATGATACATTGAGTTCTTCCCCCGAGAGCCTTTAGTACGATAAAAGACTATATGGGGAATTGACGGTGAGTGCTTCCTCTTAAAGACTACTCTTAGCTGAACAAGAGGGGTGAGATTGTATGTGCCTCCTAGATGGTTTCTAGTACTTATAGTTTTAACCATAGGGGGTTAGGCTGTGAGAGCTACCTAGAGGATTACCTGCTTTCTAATTGATGTTGGTTGTTTACTTGTGTACTTTATATGTTAGAACTGTGGATTCTGGCTGCTGTGTATTTTCTATTTATTGTTCATGTACTTTACAATCCATGTATTCATTGACTGTTAGGCACAGATCTTTGGGTGGTCGCCTATTAGGACCTTTTCTCACACCCTGTTTGGGCCTTTCTTTTGGGACCATGCAGACTATGTTGTGGCAGGTATAGATATGGTCAAGCTCCCTTCCACATCAGGTGTTTGACTTGTTGTGGAGCTAGAGAGCATGGGACCATGTTAAGGCATGCGATACAACTGCAGTTGTTGTTTCTTTAGTACCTTCTGTTCTTTTTTATTTCATCGCGTTTTTTTTATTTTCTGCATTCTTTAGATACTTGTACCTGCTGCATCATTATCATCATTGATATATATTTATTCTTCTGATATTTGGTTGTAGTTTTGTATGTTGGTACTACTTCCTCTATTGAATGTTGTTTTACTTACCTTGTATACCTTACCAAATGAGGGCATAGTTTCCCCCAATAACATAATAAGGACCTCACTACTAGTCGGTAGCCTCTGTAGTTTAGGGAAATGTTCTTGAGGTTATGTGGCGAACCGGGTACGAGGCACTAGTGGAGGGGCTCCGGATTCGGGTCGTTATAATGTGGTATCAGAGGTATTTATTTTATCTTGAATTACTCTTTGAGGGCCTTTATCCAGGGATAGGACAGATTTGGAACTTGGTATTAAGCTGTGCTTAGGAGCAGCTAACCCGTGTACAGGGAAAAGCCATACTACCTCATCAATTGCAGTTTTCTGGTTTTGAGATTTTACGGTTGATATGATTTCACCTAGAGTAATTTTCATGCCTTGTGTTGTTATTGTCTTGACTATTGCAGTTCTATTTCTATCGCAACCCGATGATATGAGGGTATGCCATCCCATGCATCTTATAGGAACTTTTAGAAATCACACGACATGTAGTCATTCCATGCCATCTAGGGTGCAATAGCGACTGCATGCTGTTGTGATAGACTTTGTGTTGATTATGAATGTTGTTGTGATAGATGTTTGATAGAATCTATACTACCTGGTTAGATGATTGTTTGTATTCTATACTGCTTAAATTAATGCCATGTTTTGATTCGAGGGGAGTATGGGCCCTCTCGGATATGAATTTGGCACGCCATTGACTTTTTTTCTGTGTTTTCGGGGCATCTGTGCAGTTTCTGAGCTACTACCCAGAAAAACCCAGAATACATGGCGTGGACTTTTTGACTACACGCCATGTAGTTTTTAATCTGTGTCACTATGTGGTCAGAAACACCCGTTGTGAAAAATCACCAGGAACACGCCGTGTACGGTACGTATATGTCGTGTAGTTGTGAGCGTGTACCCGGCTGTGTAACTAATAACACAGGCTGGGGAAGCTCAAGTAGAACACGCCGTGTTGGATAGAAACACACCATACAGTCTTGTTCCGGGTACCCATTCATGTCATGAGCAACACGGGTCGGTGTTATCTTCTTCCATACATGTTGTGTTTTTTCAGAACATGCCATGTAAGGGCCAGCTGTGTACTTGGTCGTGTCGCCAACAACACGGGTTGGGAAACGTCTTCAAGTACACGCAATGTTTGTTCGGAACATGCTGTGTAGTCTCAACCGTGTATCCAACCATGTAGCCAACAACACATGTCGTTGAAAAAGTGCCTACTACACAATGTGTCCACTTGGAACAAGCTGTGTAGTCTCAGTTTATGAATATTGTGTGGGTTACACATGCAAGGAGACACGAGAAGGAAAGCAGAGTTAAGTACATGCTGTGTAGAATTTATACACACCATGTAGTCTTGTTATGTAAATAATTAGTGTTTCCTTCTCCTGTTTTCTTTTTTACTCCTTTGTTCTCTGTCCTTGTTTTTCTAATTTACGGAATTCTTTTGACCTTTCAGAGCTATGCCTCCGAGGCATCCTCTGATTGTAAGTCAGTTGTCAGGAATCGGTCAGAAGCCAGAAATGGCTAATCAGGGGACATCAGAATTGTACATTCCTCCAGTGAAGGATCATTTTAGGGACGTCTTTCCAGATGAATTTTCTGGATTTCCTCTAGAGTGTGAGGTAGACTTTTCCATTGATCTCGTTCCAGGAGCAGCACCGGTGTCCATTTATTCTTATAGGATGGCTACATCTGAGTTGGAGGAGCTCAAGAAGTAATTGAAGGAGTTGTAGGAATATGGTTTCATCCAACCCTGTACTTCTCCTTGGGGTTCACCTATCCTGTTTTCAATGAAGGAAGACGGTACCATTCGGCATTGTGTGGATTATCAGACGATGAACCAGTTGACGGTCAAGAACTGATATCCTTTGTTGAGGATCGATGACCACTTTTATCAGCTTCGAGGAGCTCGGGTGTTCTTGATGATCGACTTGAGGTCCAGTTATCATCAATTTCACGTTAGACTATCAGATATACCTCTGACAGCCTTCAGGAGCTGGTATGGTCTATACGTGTACACAATAATGTTGTTCGGTCTCATTAACACGCCTGTAGTTTTCAAGGAACTGATGAACTGAGTGTTCCATTATTACATAGACTCCTTCATCGTGGACTTTGTGGAAGAAATCTTGGTGTACTCTCACACTCGACACGACCATGCGACACATCTTGAGATCGTTCAGAGTACACTGAGAGAGCATCTACTTTATGCTAAACTATCTAAGTGCCACTTTTGGATGGATCAGATTTACTTCTTGGGTCATGTCATTTAAGAGGCAGGAGTATCCGTGGACCTAGAGAAAGTGAGAGATGTAGATTCTTGGGAGCATCCGAAGAACGTTTTTGACGTACAGAGTTTCCTAGGGCTGGCTGGATACTACAAATTCTTAATTCAGGACTTCTCATGCCTAGCAGCACCATTTCAAGGTATGACCAAGAAGGGGGAGATGCTCTAATGGTGAGATTCTTGTGAGTCAGCCTTTCAAGAGATGAATGGAAGATTGATGTCAGCACCGATAATAGTCTTTCTAGATCGAGACAATTTCTATACTATTTTTTGTGATGCTTCAGGTATCAGACTAGGCATTGTGCTTATGTAGGGAGATGGATTCATTGTGTACGGGTCTCAGCAGTTGAGGCCACATGATAGGAACTGCCCGACACATGATATATAGTTGGCAGATGTTGTTTGTGCCTTATGTTGTTGGAGACATTACCTTCTGGTAGAGCACTTTGTGGTTTTCACTGAGCACAAGTGTCTAAAGTACATCTTCACTCCTCATGATCTGAATTTGAGACAGTGCATGTGGGTCGAGTATCTTCAGTATTCTGATTTAGAGGAGGCCTATACGCTGGGAAAGGGCAATGCAGTGGAAGACACGTTTAGGAGGAGAACTCGGTTTCAGGAAGATCAAGAGGCTATCAGTGAGTGGTAGCATATGGCTTGGTTCTCTGAGATGCATCTGGAGGTACACGACAGACAGGGATAGACCTTCCTATCCTCTGTAGTTGTTACCTCTACACTACTTGATCAGGTACGTATGAGGTAGCTATCATAATAAGAAGGCATACTAATGTGGGAGAGTTTGTCAGGAGAGGACCCTCTTCCTGGATGGACACTGGGTGAGGATGAGATCTTGCATTTCCAAGGACGTGTATGGGTGCCATCAGACTTGCGTGAGGAGATGGGGCGGGATTTTCATTCCTCGGTTTGGGCAGTCCATCCTGGTGTCACCAAGATGTATCAGGATCATCATCGCCAGTACTGGTGGCCAGGTATTAAGTGGGATGTTGTTGGTTTCGTCATGAGATAATCTACTAGTCAGCAGGTGAAGGCGGAGCATCAGCGACTTGCAGACCTTTTACAGTAGTTACCCATTCCGGAGTGGATGTGGAACGATGTTGCGATAGACTTCATGACTGGGTTGATGAGGTTTCCTTGGGGGAACGATGCTGTTTGGTTTTTCGTCGAAAGTCTCACGATGGTTTCTCAATTCTTTCTGATCAAGGAGACATTTAATGTCGATGATCTAGGATGACTTTAAATTAGAGAGATTTTTCATCTGCATGGAGTTCCACACACTATTGTTTCAGACAAGGATGTGAGCTTCAACTCTCGGTTCTAGCAGGGACTTTAGAAGCCCTCAAGTAGACATGTACTTTTGAGTACAGCATACCATCCCTAGACTGATGGTTAGTCTGAGCGCACGATCCATGTGTGTGAGGATATGCTCTGAGATTTAATCCTAGACTTTGGCGGTTCTTGGAAGAAGCATGCCCCTCTCGTGGATTTCGCCTACAACAATAGTTTCCAGGCGACCATTCAGATGGCACTATATGAGGTCTTGTACAGTAGGCCATGCCAATCACCCTTATGTTGGCTGGAGGCAAGAGTGACAGCTTTGCTGGGGCCTTGTCTTGTTCAAGAGACTTTAGAGCAGATAGAGCTGATTCGGAAGAGGATGGCTACAGCACAGTCTCAGCAGAAGTCTTATACTGAGCAGTTGAGATGACCTCTAGAGTTCGTGGTCGGGGATCAGGTTTTCCAATGTGTTGCTCCGAGGTTAGGACACAAGAGGATTCAGAGTCAGGGTAATCTTTCACCGTGGTATGTTGGGTCGTTTGAGGTTTTGGAGAGAATTGGGCCAGTCGCCTATCAGTTGCAACTACCCCAGCGGTATCGGGCCATGCATGACGACTTCCACGTCTCTCAGCTCCGACATTACATTTCATACTCATCTCATGTCTTTCAGCCCAAGGAGGTTGATCTCGATGCAGATGCATAATTTGAGGAGCATCCCATTCGGATTGTCGATCGCAGTACGAATGTTCTCCATGGGTGGTCCGTCCATCTTGTACGGGTGGTATTGTAGCATGGGCGAGTACATAACGAGACCTGGGAGAGGGAGGCCGATGTACGATCGCAGTGGCCGAAGCTATTCGGGGGTTCTTTTCTACGCCTATCTAGGTAAATTTGAGGACAAATTTATTTAAGGGGGAAAGTTTTTAAGAACCCATATCTTCGTTTTAGGTATGAATTTCCTTTTTCGGGAGTTTCTGAGAAAATGGAGTTTCTGGAAATTTTCAATGTACATGCCATGTAATTTATGAGTACACGCCATGTACGTTCTATCCGCTCAAAGTCGTTTTCTAGCCGTGTCCGGGCCACACACACAGTGTGTAGGGATGATGTGGGGGCTGATTTTAGCAAAGTACGGAAAACCTAGTACACGTCCTGTACTCTAAAAGTACACACCCTGTAGTTTATTTTTTTCATTAAATGGATCGGGGTCGCGCCTGACACACAGTAAGTTCTTATTCTAGGTTTCGTTCATTCAAGAGTGACGAGGATCCGCAAATCTTCGACGATCCCCTACCTCTTCGTCCGTTCTCCGATTCGATTATCATTGATTGCGTTGGAATCACAGCGGTATGTTCACCCATACACTTGAGCCTTGTTTTCCAATCCCTCCTCATTCTCATGTTATCGTGGTTTATGTGATTCAGATGATTTCTCAAATCTAAGACATTCTACGGATAATCTATCATTGTTGTTCACATATATAGATCTTCTAGGATAGAGGTAGGTGGTTTGTGACTTTCTTTAGAATTTCTTTGAATATTTTGTGCAATTTCTCCAATTCCCTTGAATGAGAATTGTGTGTATTCTTGTTTCTCCCTTGATTGATTGTCAGCATGCTCGATTTCTATAGTAGAGGTTCACCCTTGTGAATAGAGAATTTTTTTATGTACTCTAGATGTTTACCGTACTTGATTTTCCTATTAGGCGTTATGCCAGTTTCCATGCCTAGTTGTAGTATAGTCGATATGTTGTGCTGTTTTTCTGCTGATCCCGAGAATGATAGCCAAGTAGTTCGTGATTTTTATTTGGGAGATACACGTGTGTTATGCATGATTATTTCACACATGATTGTAAGAACCCAGTGTAGTAGACCATAGGGAGAATGGACCTAAGGGATTCTCCAGAGTGTCTTTTAATACGATGTGAGACCACAGGGGGAAATGACGATGAGTGCTTCCTCAGAGAGTCTGTAGTTCCTCGACGCGGGCCACAGGGTGAATGAGATGTTGAGTGCTTCCCTAGAGATCATTTAGTACGATATGCGAATATAGGGGGAATTGACGGTGTGTTCTTCCTTAGAAATTCTAGTATTAGCTGAACCAGAGGGGTGACACTATGTGTGTCTCCGAGAGGGTTACTAGTACTTGTAGGTTGAACCATTGGGGTTAGGCTATGAGAGTTACCCAGAGGATTCCCTACTTTATACTTTTTGTCGGTTGTTTACATGGGTACATTATATGCTAGAACTGTGGATTGTAGGTTCTGTGTATTTCCTGTACACTGTTCATGTACATTACATGCCATGTATTCATTGACTATTAGGCATAGATCTTTGGGTTGTTGCCTACTGGGACCCTGTCTCACACCCTATTTATTCCATGTTTTTGGGCCCAATAAGACTATGTTTTTGCAGGTATAAATAAGGGAAATCTCCCTTCTACTTCATGTGTTTGACTTACTATGGAGCTGGAGAGCATGGGACAAAGTTACGGCTTGCGATGCTACTGGAGTAGTTGTTGCTTAATTACTTTATGTTTAGTTTTATTTCAGCACGTTGTTATGTTTGCTGCTTCCCTTAGATACTTGTACCCGGTGCATCATTATCATCATTGCTACATATTTATTCTTCCATTGTTTGGTTACAGTTATGTATGTTATTACTACTTTCACTATTGAATGTTGTTTTCCTTACATTGTATACCTTACCAAATGGGGGCATAGTTTTCCCAATAACTTACTAAGGACCTCGTTGTTAGTCGGAAGCCTCTAGCGTTTGGGGAAATGCACTTGAGGTCATGTGGCAAACCAGGTACGGGGAACTAGGGGAGGGTCTCCAGATTTTGGTCGTTATAGAGATTGTGTAGTTCACTTACATACTACTATTTATGATTCCATTTTTCCAAAGTCATTATACTCGAAGGGTATTTCAGTGTCATTTTTTATAAATATTCATTTATACCAAAATATTTTTGCACTTTAAATTTTTTAAAAGAACATTTATCTATACATATAACCATTTATTACATATTAAAAAAATCATTTGAAAATCACTTTTTGGTTAATAACTGTTATCTTTATCAAGTGAGTTTTGGTTTTGTATTTTCATCAATTTTTCAATTATCATGTTTCCATTATATACTATATATTATCCATTATATATTTATAATATATAAAAATTATGTATTTAATTAGACTAATAAAAACATAGATGTATAAAATGAATTACATAATTTATAGATACGGTTCATAGAATGTACGCATAAACAATATTTCGATTTTCATAAAATATGGAAAGTGGATTAAAATAAAATATAATCATTAAAAGATAATTATATATATATATATATATATTATTGATCTATATAATTATTCTTATTACCATCCTTGTAATGAATATGTGAAAAAATGACTCACATCGCTTTGTGAGATGATAATCCTCCCTATATAAGAACAGTATTATGATATTCCCATAAATACAAAGTAATAAACATATATATGATAATACAATTCAAAATGAATAATTAATTCACAATTAAATTATATTTATGTAAAAATAGTCATTTTAAAAATATGTTAGTTTTTTCTAAGGAAAATAAATTACATCAGTTCATTAGGTGGTAGTTCAACGTACACATAATAGACAATTTCATTTACTTTTTTATATAATATGTTGTTGATATATCGTATTATATTAACATAACATAATATAATTATATTGGATATATTTTATATATTATAACATTGTATTTATATAATATTTGAAAGAGGAGTGATAAGAAATAGAATAAAAATACATGTTTAATAATTTTTGCACTTTATTGGAGAACCTCTTTATGTTTATACCAATCAAATTCATAAGTGGATTTAATAACAAAAATAAGAACACTATAATGTTTTTTGTGACATGGAAAAGATTTTTTCAAAGGATTTTTCATAACATTTTTATATTTTTAGTGAATATAGGGGAGGAGAAGGTGTTAAATTTTTAAAGTGTGAGAGTTGACACACTAGGGATTTATGAAATGAGAAAATTTTTACCATGGTTTTAAAAATAATAAATGGATCAAAATGGTTAAATATCTAAAATTATATTATTTATGTTAGTAATATGGAAAAAACTAGAAATATAAATTTTGTTGGTCATTTTTACCATTATCATTACTATTAACCCCATGTAAACTCGTTTTGACCATATCCATAGTAAATAGTCATTATTATTTTTACAGTACATTATGACCAAAAAATAAAAAGATTTTTTATATCACATATATTAATTTTTTTTAAAATTTGGAATCCCATTTTGATATTTCATTTCATAAATTTGGAAATAATTATTTTAAATTTACACCACGAGAAATGATGGAAAAGTTGAATTCTGATGAGAAACTTTTCAAAATTATAGACTCTTTTGATATCAGATTCCAATGTAAATTTCATTCTAATTAAAAAAATTAGTTCAATATTAAAAAAAGAAAAACCATATTACATTTAAATCATATTTAAATATAATATAAAATTTTAAATACTTTAATCCAAAATGTTGTTTTTAATATAAATCAGAAATTATAACTAATCAATGACAAATAATTCTTTTCATTAAATTCTAAAAAATTAATCCTATTATAATTTTTTCATGTTTACTAAAAAAGGATGATAATTTTTGAAAATATAGTTTCTTAATGTGTAAAAATTTTATTGTATAATTTTTAAACCAAAAGTAATATAAATAAATTTATAAAAAAATATTCATATAAAAAATTATAAATACTTCCCTCAAAATTATGTAGTCATTAATAAATATAATTTTCATATATAAAAAAATATAATTACTTTTGAAAACATTTTTATTCCTTTTCTTACTTCCAAATTAATATTATTATTTATAAATATCATCTTTATATAAATATATTTACAGTATATTGGAGTTCATTCAAACATTGTGTTATTTGTATGGAAAGCATCTAAAAATTAAATTTATATGGACAAAAATATTAAAAAAATGGGTTTATAAATTATTATAAAGACCCTTAATCAATTATCCTACAACCACTAAATTACATTCTTACATTGGAATGTGATAAAATGAATAATATACTAAATAACATAATATTTTAGCAGATTTCATAAACAAGATACACACATGATTCTCATATTACATATGAAAACCAAAATTATAACATTTTTATTTGAGATCAAAATTATTCCATTAAGAATATAATTTCATTTTTAAAAATTTACATTTTATTTATTTCTGAGATAGAAATAATAAGTGTTAGTTTAAATGTTATTTAAGGGTTATGTACAACAATTGGTATCATTAATCAAAAATATAAACAAATGAACAAAAATACATTATAAATAGATTGAATATCATTATAATATTCGAAATAATCAATATGAAAAGGTAAATAACTGAAAACAAATTCCATTAAATCATTATTCTATTATTGAATTGCATTCATAAATAATATCATTGTGAAAATATCGTAGATAATAAGAATATAAAATTCATAATGATGTAAGTACTTTACTACATTATATAATGTATTAGAAATATAATACATATACCATCAAGACCATTCAAATTAGTTTTAAAATTAATTGGTATAACCTCATATAGTTTTGATAACTGATTGAAAACTAATTGGTACAAACTAATCTAGTTAGGATAAATGATTTGACTAATGTGACATTTAGATTCATCAGTGGCCTATCTATTATCATGCCCTACCCATGTTATCATTTCCTAATATTTAATAATATATCTAATAATTTATTTAATTCATCATTAAATATTGATTATCAACAATTATCATTATTTACTAATGGATATATATTTATAAATATTTCTATACATAATGAAATAATATTTAATTTAAACACTATATCGAGAAATAGAATAAAGCTTAGGTAGAAATCATATCCATAAAACAGTAATATGAATATTTTATAGAAATCTAATTTATAATTATAAATGATCACAATAAATGGGTTTTTCAATAGAAATCATACAACAAAACAATAAATTTTAATTTTTCAATTACATTTAACATTTAAAAAATTTCTTGTCAAATTCCATTGGATTAATTAATACAAAAATAAAAATAAGATAAAAATATTTATTATGAAATTATGATATTATATGTCAATGTGGGTGTGTATAGAAAAAATAATTTCATTGGTCTACTAGAAAGCTTAGTCAGAGGCAAAATCTCCGACCATTTATTAAAATAAAGGAAACGTATAGTGAGCACGCAACATAGAACATAAAAATCAACTACATATTATAATATCCATACTCATAACCATCTCCATAACCATTTTCTTCATCCGCAGTGGCTGACTCCCATTCTGTGCTATCATACTGCTTCAACATCTTAACATACATCCCTCTAACATTTAATTTTTCCAAATAAAAAAACTCCTTAGAGGGTTGCACACCATTCCCTTTGTTGACAGAGGACCAGGTGGGCATCAGCTTCGGCATATTAGAATAGTCTTTCTGTTGACTTATTTTTTGTAGAGCGGTCATAGCTTCTTTCTTCCCTAACACAATCTTCTTTCCTCCCTGAACAATGTCACTATAAGGGTTCTTCACCCTGCCTCCAGCACTCTCCTTTTCACTATCAGAGATACCCCCCAATTTCCAGGGATATGCACCTCCTGGAAACCATCAGGCACCCCCTGTTCTAGCTCATAGTGAAAGTTAGCATCAACCATTACTAAACAGTGTGAATGCGCCATATGATCCGTATCACCATACCTCCCATGCTTTAATTCCTGAAAATAGTTTCCAGTAGCCTACTCTTGTAACTGGCCATTCCTACTGTCACTTTGAGTACACTTCTTTCCCAAAATCAGAAGCCTACTATCATCCAGTTCATCAGTGGCTTCAATAGACACCAGGCTAGGAAATGAGGCAGGTTGAGAAGTCAACAACACAACCCGATCTGGGACCGGTTCCACTTTATCATTCACTAGACCCTCAAAACAGATCCCAAGTTCAATATGGTCTATTTGCTTCTCAATATGTGTCTACAACCTAGTTGAAACCTTCACCCACCCACCATTTTCATCTAGTGGATCACCTCCTTCCATACCCATAACATGGTTGTCCCACAATGTATCATTATTTTTAGAAAATTCAACTTCTTGGTTCACCATATCAACCATTTCAACTATTTCTAGAACTGTAGTGGTTGTATCATTGGTCACATGCACACCTGTGACACTAACATAACCTAATAACTGATTTCCCTGCAAAGCTTCCCCAACATGTGCATCAGAAGCTACTTGTGTATCCCAATTTCATCTTCCTTTTGAGGGACTTCCACGATAGGAGATACCTCAAGATCTAGAGGAGTATCATGAACATCCCCTTCACCCTAAAGAGAAACATCAGAACCATTGTAAGTTACATTATCAGGTCCCCTCAGTCCCTGCCACACTCTAGGAGGAATGATAGCCCTTATATCCTGCTTCATCCTGTCAGAAACATCACAAAACTTCGGCTCAGTAGGTAAACCCAAAGGCTTTTATACGACATATATCTATTAAAATTATCCTTATTACCATAAATGTAAAGCATTAGTGAAAAAAATCAAATAACATCGTGAGGTGATAGTTTGGAATGAACACGAGAGACGTTATCATATCCACTATAACAAAGAACATAATAAATGGTATAAACTATATAATGAATATAATTATGTTATTATTAATAATATATATATATATGTGTATACTTTATATCTGTTATCATTCCAACACTTTGTGGTCATAATGGAAAAATTAATGACATCATTTCATGAAACGGTAGGCCACTATACAAACAAATGATGATTTTATAACCCATATTATGGAAGTGGATGTTGTTAAAGTTCATGAAACATTCATATAAATTACTTATTATATAAAAAAATATAATTTAATATATCATCGTGGTTTAATAATTATTATAAGAGGTAGAGGGTTCATAAAAATTAAATGCTTTTTGAATTAAATCATCTCTTCTTCAGGTAACCTCCATATAATTTCACCGAGAGATGTCCAAGAATGTATTTATTCCAAATATAATGATTTCAGTATGATAAGATAGATCTTTATAAATTATTTTTTTATTTTATTTTTCAATTCATATGGTTTAGATGTGTGAATAATTGTAGAGTGAGTTCCATTTTGTAATTGACGAGGACTGGCAGTTTGTTACCTTCCAAAAACTACTCAATAATGGGAGGTCACTCTCACCCCAGTTGGATAAAAAATTCAAAATTAAAGGTTTATTGGGTTTTTATTATTTTTAAACACCTTCAAGATAGATAAATTTTTTTAATAATTTTTTCCCTGGACATTTTAAATTCAAACATTTACTATTTTGGAATCTCACTATAATAACAAGTTTTTTAACTATGTTAATTTATCAATAAATACTATTATATAATATCAATTAATAGATATTTTTAATCTTCTAATTATAAATATTTAATCCAAATTATTATTTAAAAACCCTATGTTTTTTAAAATTATTTTTATCATAAGCACAAGTAACATGAAAAGACATCATTTTATCGATAACAGTGCTAACATGGTTTATGATATTTAGGGGTAAGGATAGTTACTATAAAAGTAAATTTATTCCATGCATGGAACATAATAATTTTTGTAAAAATTTGAAAATAACATTGATGAAAATATGATTTTTTTAGTTTAAATTATTTAATCAAATATTATTTATTAAAATATAAAAATATTTTTTAGGTTGTTTATTTTCGGTTTTTCATGCCACATATTCTATCAAATACGGTTATATTCTCTTAAATTTATTTTGGGGATATAATTTTTTAAAACCTATATTCATATAAGGTCATGATTACCATTTTATTTTACTTTTGTAGTGAATGACCTATTTTAAATTAATATCAATTATTATTCCCATGCAATTTGACTGTGTACATATGGAAAAAATGCTCTTAGAAGAAAATAATAATTATATCTCCATTAAACAGTTAAAAAAGAACATTTTAATATAATATTAATTAAAATATGTATTTAAAATATTTTTAAGTATGTAGTTAATTATTTTTATTTTTTTATCTCTTATATTAAGTAAAGTGGAATAATAATTCTGGAAAATATGTTATGGGATCCCTATAAAAAACCCTAGTTAAACTAGATAACGATTTCTATCCAATTACATGAATTTATCTCTTATTTATAATTTATCACATATATATCCTCATAATTTTTTTAACATATATACCATATTATAGTCTGTTTTCCTTAATGAGGGTATAGATGTTTTAAGATGTCTCTTACTTAGTTTCTATCGACTAGAAAACTTGATTAATTAAAACTTCTCTATTTCAAACACATTCTCATGTACCACTCCTTAAAATTTTTTAATCCAACCATTTTTTCTAAAATAACTAATTTTATAATGAAAATATTTTTTTTTCATTTTGGTTTTATGTAAATTAATATGTCCTTTTACAATTTAATGTCATGTAACCCTTTTTCCTAAATACCCCTATAAGAGTTATATTCATGAATGGATTTCTCTACTCTTTTCCTTGTGTTCAATTTACTATGAAATAAATTTCCATGGGAATTTCATAGAAATTTCAAAGATTTATTACATCCATTAATTCATAGAAAGTATTATGATATATAACATTATTATGTTATATAACCTAATTATTCACACCATTTTATTTGTTGGGTAATCCATATGGTTTTATTTTAATTATAATTTAATTTTGTGGAACATATATACTTGTAAATAATTTGATGGTTGCACTAAGGTAGTACTTTCATTACATGGTTAATTTTCTTGACTCATGCTATTAAATGGATGGGATTGCAGAGTCAAAATAATCCATGTTGTTAAATTGTTAAAATTTTAATGTTTTCTTAGTAGTTAACCATGACATATTATTATTTCATGTTATATATTAGTACCAAATTTCTATGTTTACATGACAACTTGATTCAATCGATTTATGTAATGACTCCATATGGTTATCCATGAGACATTTATTTTCCATTATTTGGTTGTTCCTTATAAATAATATCATATGCTCCATTAAAATATTGTTACCCATCTATAATTCATATCTTAACCCTTTATTTTTTTATTCCTCAATTTATATGATAAAATATTAGAAGATCCAAGTTATTTAAGAGCTCATTTTGGTTATTAAATTTATAATATCTTATTTTATTACAATGTTATTATTTCATGTACCTATTCTTCCAAATAAACTAGGACTATCAATAATTTATTTTAATTATTCAAAATTTATTTTAGTAATCATGTTATTAATTATATAAAATTATTATGTTACTATAGTTGGTATCATAAGATGGCCTAGTTATTTTGGATTATGACTAAAATAATTTTTTGATAACTATCTGGATATATCTATGTATTGGATAATACGTTGATATTTTTATTATTTATAATGATAATTAATTCCATAAAATTACATAACTATCTAAATATTAAAACTATATTTCCATAATTCTAAATTTTAAATTGTAGTAATGACCAAAAAATTGGGGCTTTTTGTATTGACAGGATTTTCATATGGTGTAAAAAATGTGTCCATTCTTAAAAAAATGTTTGAATTTCCTTGGGTATATGAATTTTAAAATTCAGAAATAATTTATTAAACATTATAAATAAATTGAATTTATTATTGTGGTAGAAAATATAATAGAGCCATTACAATGGATAACATAAATTTAATCCTATAGAGTCATGTGTTTTGATATAATTATAATTTATATGTTATTCCTTATATGTTTATTATTTAAAATTATATATAACATTTTATAGTTTTATTATTTTATAAAATTTAGTTTTGTAATATTTATTATTCGGATATATTGTTTCCGCAACCAATTTGTCAGGAAATGTGATTATTTACCTAATGTGATGCCTCACCATGTGGGTACTGATGTATGACATATTTTTCTCATTACAAATTATCACCATTAAATTATTATCATAATTTGTAACATAATTTTGTTTTCAAACTTCATAATTAATATAATGATAGAGTATCATAGAATTTCCAGTGATAATGTTGATAATGAAAACAAGACTGAGTCCCTATTTGTTAAAAATGATGGAAGAGACATAAAGGGAAATTTATTAATGGATATATAATATGATATATGTGTGTATTACTAGGTCAAGATATAGGGAAATTGTGTTCAACCTAAGGAACTACTTATATTTTAATGTCATTGATATAGTGTTTTAGTGTTTAAAAATTTCAAATCTATAAAAAATGGATAATAACAATGATATATAGTTGAAAAATCTAGAACAATTCATCTAAATGGTACTTCACTATAATGATTATCATTTAACACTCTAGATCTATATATGTCATGTTGACTATCTAATATATATTTTATGTTTTATAAAATCATGTATTCACTACACCAAGTTCATTAATGTCATCATGGGGAAAAAATTATTGTATACAATTTTTAAGGTTATTAGAATCCAATTATGATAAATCAAATAGTACCTTATTTAGTGTATTTTTATTCTATTTTGGGAATTGATTGGTTGTCCTTATTTAAATATTCCAATAATTGACGAGAATAGGGGTTATTCTCCACATCTTTATCTATCTTCCAATTTTGTATAATTGTTTAGAGTATGAATACAATCCTTCGGAATCATCATCTTATGAATGTATATTAATTAATTTTCATATATCATATCTTACCAAATTTATTTAGAATAATGAAAGAATCATCCTCATATAAATTCTCATTATGAGTAATAAAACTATTTCCTTCCATATTTAGTTTCATGGAATTCAAGTTAACCAAGAGTTTGAGTTCCCAATTAATCATATACCATAATCTATTTAAATATACAATAATCCCAATATAACATTCATTATTGTGTGGAGAAAATTAATTATTTAGTTACAAGATAATTTGAGAATGAGTTTTTTATGTCTGAGTGTTTCACTATGGGTTGTTCTCGTCCTAATCATCATGAATAAAGATTGGTCAATGTTCATATATATTGATCATTGTGAATAAAATAATTCATGATAATTAATATGTATCCCATTGCATTGATAAGGCGGTTCTTAAAAAACTACATTGGTCCCTGTTTTTCTCTATGGTGTAATTTAGATAGCGATGTCCTCGATAATGGATAATGAAGTATGATATCACTAGAAATTCATTTGAATAACGTATTGACACTGTGAGGTCAAGGTGAATCCATTTTTATAAAGTATATAAACCATTATATAATTATAAAATATATGAATTATTTATTTATGTATATAAATCAATAAAATTTAGATATATAAAATTTTTTACATAACTAATCGATACAGTTCATACAACGTACACATGAACAATTTTTCCATTTTCACAAAATATGGAAACAGTTTAATTTAACTAATATATTATCATTTAATGGTCACTATTATAACGTATATATGATTTTTATTAAATACATTTATACTTATTAAAATCCATGTATTCAGTATGTTAAAAAACGACTCACATTGCTTTTTAAGATGATAATTTTCTATACATAAGAGCAGTGTTATCGTATTCCCAAAAATGAAAACTAAAAAACTTATAGACGATTATATAATTCTAATAGTATAATTAATTCATGATTAAATTATAATTAATTTATATTCATCAATATAAAAATATTTTAGGGGTTGTTATGTAAATAAATTACATCAGTTCATAAGGCGGTAGTTCAACGTACACATGATAAGTAATTTTGTTTTCCTTTGATATAATATGTTGTTGATATATCATAATATATTAAAATAATATTATATAATTATATTGGATATAATTTATATATTATATAATTATATTTATATAATATTTATAGGAGGAGTGATAAGAAATATAATAAAAATACATGTTTAATAATTTTAATTTTTCTTTAGAGAATATATTTATGTTTATAATTAAAAATTTATAAGAGGATATAATAATTAAAATAAAAACTATAGAATGTTTTTAGTGACGTAAAAAATATATTTGGAAATTATTTTTCATAACATAATTGTTTTGTATGTTTTAATAGTGGAGGAAAAGGGGTTAACTTTTAAAAGATTGAGATAAGACACACTAGGAATTTATAAATTGAGAAATGTCATACATAGGTTTTAAACATTATAAATGGAGAAAAATGTTTCATTATAAAACATTATATTATATATGTTCATAATATGGTGAAAAAATACAAATATAAAATTTTTTATTCTATTTTTTCCATTATCATTACTGTTAACACCATGTAAACTCAGTTTAACCTTATCATAGGTAAATTATTATTATTATTTTTATAGTACATTTTGAGAAAAAAATAATATGATATGTTATATAACCTAAATTTTTATTATTCAAATATGGAATACAATTTTCAAATTTTATTTAAAAAATTTGGAAATAATTATTTTAAAATGACACCGAGAGAAATGATAGAAGAGTGGAATTATGTTGAGAGACTTTTCTAAATTATAGAATGTTTTGATATCAGATTCTAACGGGAATTTCATTGTAGTTAAAAAATAATGGTTCAATAATAATAAAACTAATATAAGATTACATATAAATCATTTTTACACATGATATAAAATTTTATATTCATTAATCCAGAATGTTGTTTTTATAATAAATCAGAATTTATAACTATTAAATGAGAAATTAATTCTTTCATTGAATTCTAAAAAACTAACCTAAGATAATTTTTTTCATGTTTACTCAAAAGGATGGAAATTTTAAAAAATATAGTTCATTATAGGGTAAAATTTGAATTTTATAATTTTTAAACCATAAGTAATATAAATAAATTTATAATAAGAAATTATTATAAAATTTAAAAATACATCCCTCAAAATTATATACTCAATAATAAATATAATTTTCATAAATAAATACATTATAATTACTTTTAAAAACTTCTTTATTCATTTTCCTACATCCAAATTAATATTATCTTTTATAAATATCATGTTTATATAATAATAATTACATTATATTGGAGTACGTTAAAACTCTGTGTTATGTGTAGGAAAAGCTGTATAAAAATTACATTTATTTGGGAAAAAATATTTCAAAAAATATATGTGGTTTAATAATTTTTTAAAGACCCCTAATCCATTATCATAGAGCCACTGAATCCAATTGTTCCATTGGAATATGATATAACAAATCATAAACTGAATAAATTAATATTTAATTAGATGTCATAATCTAGATACTTACATAATTCCCATATTACATTTGAAACCCAAAATTATAAAATTTATATTTGAGATTAAATATATTCAATTTAGAATATAATTTCATTTGAAAAAAATTACATTTCATTGATTTTTGAGAATGAAATTAAAAAGAGGTGAGTTTTAATGATATATAATTGTTAGGTATAGTAGTAGGTCTCATGAAACAAAATGTTAAATAAATGAACAAAAATACAATTTATATACATTTAATATCATGATAATATTGTTAATAATCAATATGAAAAGATGAATAAGTAAAAAAATTCCATTTAGTCAATAATCTACGAAGTAATTGCATCCATAGACAATATCACGGTGTAGATATTATGGATAATAAGACCAAAAAATAATTTATTTAATTCATCAATAATTAGTTTGGTTTAATGATTTGTATCATGTGGCCTATTGATTCAACAATGTCCTATTTATTACAGTGCCCCACCAATGTTATCATTTCCAATGATTTAGTAATATATAAAATAATTTATTTAATTCATTAATAATTATTCATTATCATAAATTATCCTTATTGAGTAAAGGAAACAAATTAATAAATATTTCCAAACATAATCAAAATAAATTCAATGTAAACAGCATATCTAAAAATGGTTTATAGTTTAGGTATAAATCATATTCATCAAACAATAATGTTAATATTTTACAGAAATGTAATTTACAGTTAAAAATGAACATAATAAAGTTTTTTTCAATATAAATCCTTCAACAATAAGAGAAAGTCTAATTTTAAAATAACTTTTACCATTGAGTAATTTTCATGAAAAATTACTTTGTATTATATAATACAAAAATAAACAAAATATAAAATTAATTATTATGAAATTATTATATTAAATGTGAATGTGGTGGGTATATACACAAGATAAAAGTTAATTTGTTTACAATAACAAATATCTAACAATTGAATGTAAAATGAGATGAAATCATATGATTTACACATATCAATGGATGAACATGATTTAAGATCACTTATAGTGGTTCTAATTGTTTAATTAAATAATAAAATAACCAAATAAATATTTTTAATGTCATTTCGGTTTATTTTATAACATTTTATGAATCATTTGTTAATAATTGTTCATTCTTTTAATTGTTTATGATATTAATTTAATTTTTCTCTCATCCATGTTTATCCATTAACGATATGGTTCATTACTATATTATATTTTTTCATCATATCAGGAATAATAATTATTTTATAATTATCATATTTAAAAAAAAATTAAACTTTGTGTACTAGTCATGATTGATATTTTTGAGAAATTATAAATGTTTTGATCTTGGAGATGATAAGTCGTACGTAAACATGATTAACTTTTCCATTTTGTAATGATCATTATGAAAAATTGTTAAGTAATTTTTCGACATTTAATTATTATCATTATATCATAAATTCCATTTTTTATTTAAATATACTTTTATATATCCTATTTGTTTTATATTGATGAAAAGTTTGTCACATCTCTTCATTAATGCAGTAGTCCACAAGAACAAAAATGATGTTATCATTAATTGTGTATGAATTAAAGTTATATATTATGTATTTAGATTTATAAATATTTCATTAATGTTTTCATTATTTTATTTATATCACATATATGCATAAAAATTATCGTTATTACCTTAAATGTAAAGCATTAGGGAAAAAGATCACATAACATCATGAGGTGATAGTTTAGAATACACATGAGAGACGTTATCGTATCCACTGTGAAATGGAAAGTCAACAATGGAATAAACTATATTTTTAATATTATTATTTTATTTATATAATATAAAAATAGTTTATATCTATCATCATCCCAACCATGTGGGGTCATAATCGAAAAATGAATGTCATCAGTTCATGAGACAGTAGTACACCATACAAACAAATGATGAATTCATAACACATTTGATGGAATTGGAATTTGTTAAAGGTCCTAAAACATACATAAAAACGAATTATTATATCGAACTTACATATTGTATTATATCATCATGGTCTAATAATAATATTAATAGGTGGAGATAGTAAAAATATAAAATGATTGTTGAATTACATTACCTCTTCTTCAGGTAACCACCATATAATTACCTCAAGAGACTTCCAAGGATGGATTTCATCCAAATATAATGATTCTAGTATGATAAAATAGATCATTATAAATTATTTCATTAGTTTCATTTTCCAATTAATATGGATTGAGAGGTGTGAATAGTTTAGGATAGTGAGATCCATTTGGTAATTGAGGGTGAGTGGCATTTTTTATATTCTAAAAACTACTCAATAATTGGAAGTCACTCTCAACCCATAAGGATAAAAAATGATAATTAAAGGATTTTATGGATTTAAATGTCTATAAACACCATCAAAATACATAAATAGTTTTCAAACATGTTGTTCCATATCATTTTAATTTCACACTTTTACCATTTTGGTTTATCACTATAAAAACAAGTATTTTAAATTGGCTCACTTATCTATATACAAGAAAATATTATGTGAATTATTAGATATTTTTAAGCCCATAATTATATGTATTTCTTCCAAATTATCATATAAAAATACCATGTTTTTTTGAATTTATTTTTATCACAACTGCATATAACATGAAACAACATCATTTTATCGTTAATAGTGCTTACAATGTTTACAATATTTGGGGCTAAGGATAGTTACTATAAAAGTTAAATTAGTCCATGAATGGAACATTGTTACTATTTTTAAAAATTTAAAGATAACAACATTGAAACTATATATTTTTGTTAGTTTAAATTATTTAAATAAATATTATTTATCATAAAATAAAATTAGTTTTTTATGTTTATGCTCAGTGTTTCATGTCACATATTCTATAGAAAAAGAATATATGTTTTTAAATTTTCAAGGTGTTATAATTTTTTAATATTTATATGCATAAAAGGTCTTGATTACAATTTTATTTTACCTTTAGAGTCATAGACCTATTTGAAATTAATATCAATTATTAGGCCCATGCGATTTGACCTGGTACCTATAGAATAAATGATCATAGAAAACAAATAAACATTATAAATCATTTAAATGGTAATAAAATAGAATAATAAAATAATATTAATTGAAATATGTAATTAAAATCAGCTTAATTTTAGAGTTAATTAATTAAATTTTATTATCCCATATATTAAGTGAAATGTAATAATAATTCTATAAAATATGTTAAGGTACCCCTATGTACAATGCAAGTTAAACTGGATTATGATTTATATCAATTCATATGATTTTATCTCTATAATTCCTTATGTATTACATATAGATCATTATTATTTTTTCTAACATATATACCATAATAATATCAGTTTTCCTTGTTGAGGATATTGATGTTTTAAATGGTCTCCTACTTTTTTTCAGTCGACTAGAAAACATGATTAATGGCAACTTCAATGTTTCAAATATCTTCTCATGTACCACTACATAAAATTTTCTAATCCATCAAATTTTTTTCTAAAATAACACATTTTTTATTGGAAACCATTTTTTCATTTTTTGTTTTATTTAAATTAATTTTTCATTTCACAATTTAATGTTGTGTTTCCCTTTTTCCTAAATACCCATAAAAGAGTTACATTCCTAAATGGATTTCTCTACTATTTCTCATGTATTCAATTCACTAAGAAATAATTTTTCATGGGAAATTATTATAAAATTAAAAGATTTATTAAATCCTATAATTCAAAGATTCATTTATGAAATGTACTCTTGTTATATTATTTGACTTGATTATGAAACCCATTTTAATCCATGTGTGATCATTATGCTTTTATTTTAAGTGTAATTTACTTATATGAAACATATATACTTGTACATATTATGATGGTTGCACCAAGGTAGTACTTTAATTAC
Source organism: Viscum album (assembly GCA_963277665.1). NCBI lineage: Eukaryota > Viridiplantae > Streptophyta > Magnoliopsida > Santalales > Viscaceae > Viscum > Viscum album. Next base: position 140,214,984 of record OY728133.1, on the reverse strand, counting down.
TTGAGAAATTTTCATGACTCATGCTATTATATGTATGGGATTACGGATTCAAAATAGTCTATTATGTCAAATTGTTATCCTTTTTATTTTTTCATAATATTTAACCAATACATATTATTATTTCATGTTATATAATACTGCCACATTTCTATGTTTACATGAAAATTTTATTCAATGTTTCTTTATGTTGTGATGCCATATGGTTATCCATGAGAAATTAATTTTAAATTATTTATTTCTACCTTATAAATAATATTGTATGCTATATTACAATGTTGTTACTTGTCTAGAATTCATAGCTCAACCCTTTATTTTTTTTATTCCCCTTTTTATATGATTGAATTTTAATAGATCAAAGTGATTTAAGATCTCATTTTGGATACTAAAATAATTTTTATTTATTTATTACATATTTATGTTAGTAATCATGTACTTAATAATAAAAATGGATTATGTAACTATAGTTGGTATCATAAAATGTCTTGGTTAATTTGGATGAAGACTAAAATAATTTTGGGATTAATATATGGATATTTATATGTATTGTATAATACCTTGATATTTTTTTGATGTATAATGATTTTGAATTCAATAAAATTGCATAACTATCTAGTTATTACAATTGTATTTTCGTCATTCCCAATTGTACATTGTGGTAATATCCCAAATATCAGGGCATTGTGTATTGACTCAATTTTTATTTGGTGTAATAAAATGTGTCCATTCTTAACATATTGTTTGAAAATCCGTGTGTTTATGATTTTCCAAATTAAAGAAATTATTTATTGAAAATTATGAATAAACTGAATTGTTTATTATGATATAAAATATAATAGTGAAATTACCATGGATAACTTATATTTTATCATATAGAGTCCTGTGTTTTGATATAATTTCATTTATATATTATTCCTTATATTTTCATCATTTCATTTTGTAAATAATTTTTTTAGTTTTTTTATTTTTAACCATTTATTTATTTTAGTTAATATTTTTCAATAGGATATACTTTTCCAGTAACAACTTTTTTGGCAATGTAGTTATTATTGTAATTTGATGCCTAACCATGTGGGAAATGATGTTAGACATATTGTTAAAATTACAAATGATCAACCTTAAATTATTATTAATAGTTGTAAAATAATTTTTTTCATACATTTTAATTAATATAATGATAGAGTATCATTAAATTTCTTATTATAATGTTGATAATGAAACAAGATTCAACACCCAACATGTTAAAAACATTGAAAGAGACATAAATGAAAATTTATTAAAGGATGTATTATATGATATATGTGTGGATTACTTGGTCATGATACAGAGAAATAATGTTCAACCTAATGAACAACTAATAGTTTAATTTCATTGATTCAGTGTATTAGTGTTTATCCATGACAATTCCATAAAAATGGCTAATAACATTGATAAAGAGTAAAAATATCATAAATGATTAATCTAAATAGTCCTATAGAATAATGACAACGATTTACCACTCGTGATATCTATATTTCATGTTGATATTCTAATATATCATGTATGTTTTATAAAATCACTGATTCACCAACCCAAGTGCATTAATGTCATTATAGAAAACTGATATGTTTATTGAATAACATATTTATGATTAGTAGAATACTATTCTGATAAATCCCATTTTACCTTCATTAGTGTATTTCAATTATATTTTGGGAATGAATTGGTTGCCCTTGATTAAATACACTAATAATTGTTGAGAAATGGGGGCTAATGATCCCATCCCTATGTATCATCAAATTTTGTTTAATTGTTTAGAGGATGAATATTATCCTTTGTAATCTTCTTATCATTATTGTATATTAATTCAGTATAATAAATCATATCTTAACAAAATTATTGAGAAAAATGAAAGAATCATTCTCATATACATTCTCATTATGAGGAATTACACCAATTCTTTCCAAATATAGTTTCCTCGAGTTCATGCTAACAAAGAGTTTGAGTTCCCAATTAATCATAAACCATAATTTCTATAAATATAAAATAATCCCAATAAAATATACACTATTGTGTTAGATAATTAATAATTATGTTAATAGAGAATTTGATAAAGGGTTTTCTATGTTCGTGGGATTCACTGTGGGTTGTTATAGTCATCTTCATCAAGAATAAATATGGGGAAATGTTCCTCCGTATCGATTATTATGTACATAAAAAATCATGATAATGAATTTGTATCCACTTACTTTTATTGAGTAATTATTTAAAAAACAACATTGGACCCAGTTTCTTTCAATGGTTGAATTTCGTTCAGGATGTCCTCGATAAAGGATAATGAAGTATGATAGCTCCAGAAATACAATTTGAATAATGTATTGACACTATGAGGACAAGGTGAATCCATTACTATTCATTAATTTTATATTAATATTTATGGAATGAATAAATATATCACATATAGATTCCATTGAAAAATATTTGTTACACCTTTTTTATGATATTACGATATACTCATTAATAAAGTTGGATTGTGTGGTGAATTTGAATAAAATTCTTAAGATATTTGGATAAAACTAACTATTTAAAATCCATAGTAAATATGAGTTTTAATTAGAACACGTGTCATTAAGATATCATGTTTCCACCAGTAAATTGATATATATGGACCCTTCTAAGACAATTTTAATTATTGAGTAACCAAAATCAACAACAAAAATTTAGATCTGTAGTTACCATTGACTATTTGGGTAAAAAAAATTATTTGTGAGAAAAATCTTGGGATTTAAAACACTATATCTAAGTTAAGTTTGAGAGAGTAAATTTTCTTAAACTAATTAATGTGAAGAGCGATTCGACAGATTAAAATGGGGGAATATCGATACCCATGTCCTTACTCCACCCATATGCGTTGAACATGTTACAGTATACAATAATGATTCAAATAAGGAATTTTTATATGTATTAACATAGAATGGTTAATAAATAGACTACTCATAAGTAAATATGAAAGAAAATGATTAAAGAAATATTAAAAATTGTCAAGAGTTTATTTCATTGATATCAAAAAAAATTATGATTGAATTTTCAATATTAGGGCATGTGTGAATTATATTTGGATCATAAGCACCCTATATATATACACATGAAAGAAGATTAATATGTTATATCTTTATGGAAATATATGATCAAGCACTATGACTTCCAAATACACTATTTCATGTGTATGGAAATATGGTGGAAGATAGTTGAAGTGGAAAGGATTAATCAACCTCATCAATGATCTCAATTGAGAAGGATCCAATAATCTTAATCATGAAAAGGACAAATTTGTGAGTCATAATTTATGAAACATCTTCATTCAATTCTCAAATTATTACTCAAACATACACTATAGTGATGTTAATTGAAACTTAAATAGATTATCTATAGATACAGAAGACTGTGGGTGTTAAATGATATTATAAATCCTTGGAGTTCAATATTGATAAATAATCAGTTATATGATTTGCTTCATCACTATATGAAACACCAATTATTGATATAAAAATGATTTATTTGAATTATAAACATTGATTTACCATTTCCATCCACAAAAACAGTTTAGAGGTGTATTGATATCTTTAAAAACACTATTGGTGAAACAATATAAAGGATTAGATTATGGAATATCCATAGTTTTCCTTAATATGATATATAGTTTATGATGAAATGAAATATACCAAGGGGATGATTCAACCACTACTCGTTCCTATTTTTTATGGGAAATCACCACATGGACTTTTTCACATTATTCAATAAAATTCAAAAGCATATATTTCTATATCGATTTTGGTGTATCGTCCTATATAGACAACTAAATTCATTGAAATTTGATAGGACCTCTCACATGATTAACATAAAAAAATATATATGATAAATGGAAAAAAATATTAAATAAAACCATCAATTGTTCTAAAACAAGATATTATATTTACCTATATGATCTAAATATGTCTCTATGATAATATAACAAAAAAATTGAACCTTATTATGACTTATATGCCCCATTCTAATGGAGAGTTTTATTTGACAATCAGGACATTACAATACTTGTTGATAGGTTTCTTGATACACATTAATATTTGAAGAGATAAACATCTTCCTTTGGTCAACTTCTTATACAATTATATATTCAACTCAATAATTAAAATGAATACATATAAATCTTTTTATGATAATATATATAAAATATCTACATTCTAGGATAAAGATGTAAAACAAAATGTTCTATTTTATAAAATTTATAAGTATATTTATTTAAAGATCAAGACCATTTGGCATCACATTAGAAATGCACAATGTTGATATTGGTGTCATAATGACAATCATCGATGAGATGAGGATTTGATTCAATAGATAATATATTCCTCCACATATGTAGATGGAATTGGTTCATGATATTAGGGAAGAATGATGATCTTTTTCCTAGGTACATTATCCCATTATATATTCTTGATTAAATTAGAGTTGTGGAATGTCGACAAACACTCAACCAACCCTTGAACAAGTACTTCATCTATTCCATGTATCCCTCTTGAGGAAGTACGTCCCAAATAATTTACATGTACTGAATTAAAATATATCAAAACATGAAAATTATCACGTTAAGAGGAGTGAACATAGTGATCTGGGACCCATGATATAATTCTATAAAAAACAATACAACTACTTAGTCAAATAACTATTATGAGCCCACATGTTTGAAGATGTGACAAGGAACATAAGAAATCCATGAAGAATAAGTTACATCAAAGGTTTTCATAATATTTTATAATATTAAATTTCATGGGAAATATTTATTAATGGGGGAATAATGCAATGAACCATAAGAATGAAAATGTAATTTTCCATCTGATTTTAAAATGTGTCATATATATTATTGCACAAACCCCACAAGATAAAACCCAAAAAAATATTATATAATTTTTAACATTAAATTTACATAAAAAATTATGGTCACAATTAATTAATTTATTATAATGAGATAAAAAATATGGGATAATATATTAATAATATAAAAATATATAAAAACTTGATCCTCATAAATATTAAAACACATGGAGAACATTTTGAAATTAAGCATAATTTTTGTAATGAGTATTCATTTAAAATATGAAAATATATAACCTTGAGTGAAATAGTAATTAATGAATAATGGATGATATGATAGTTATTAATAGAATAATGGTAATCCATATAACTATTACAGATCACACTATTGGAATAGTATTCTGACCATTGGGATAATAATATAATAATTGTAATAATAATTTGACTGTTATGAATAGTAAGATAATAGTAATAATAGAACATGCATATATGGATGTGTCATTTTAGTATATTATAAAAGGAAAATATGATATATAAATATATAACATTTAAAAAGTCAATAAATGTAAACAAAATTACAAATCACGCGAGCGTATTATTACAAAAAACATATTTTGATTGGAGTGTTATAGTAAGATTAATATTCAAAAATGTATTTAATTTTCAATAAAATGGAATTAAATATAATAATTTTTTAAAATTATAACGAAATTATACTTATATGATTACAAATTTTATTTTTACAATGGTCATAAAATCAATTTTAATATTAAAAGTTGTATTATTTAAATTGATAATTATAATATTTTAAAGGTACATTTTTTGTATTTCTAAAATAATTTTCTAATAAGTAATTTAATTATAAGAATTTAACTAAAGAAATTATTAGGATTTATTTTTTTCTAAAAGATATTAATTTTTTTAATAGTGAATAATATTAAAATGAGTATTCAAGATTATAAGAAAAATACACAAATTTTCTATAATGGATTATGTAATAATTAATTTTATAAAAATAACAAGCACCATTTATAGAATATACTCATCTGAATATATAATAATGTTTTTCTAATAATATATAATAAAATAATTAAAACAATATTAAAAAACACACTTATCATCACCTTTTAAATGCCACCCTTCAACACAGTTACTCATAAAAATATTTAATCCTTGTATGATTTTAAATTCCACCCCAAATCCCATCCCAATTAACTCCCTATCATCTTTATGATAATTCTCTCTCAAAAGGGACATTTCAAGGATCCTTAAATGGTATTCTAAGAGGAGACACAAAATGAAGAGTTCTGATTCTAGAACAATTTCATTGAATTTAATTCTTATTCTGCCACTACCATATATTACAAATCCACCTAATATTAAGAAAATAATTAACATTAATATGATATTATGTTATTATTATTATATAATATTCATATTAGAACCTTTCTTATTTTCTTACTAAAATAAAAATATTTCTATAATGTGGTTTGATATATTCCTCCGCGAATAAAATACTTCTTTCTTTCTCACCGCCATAATGACTACTCGTAAAAATAATATTATCATTATTAAATAATTTATATGGTTTATATGTTTACATATATATTTTTTAATATATAATATTATATGAAAAAACATGTTTACAAATTTCGTTAAAACCATCTAGATCAACTATTTGTATAAGGTTACTGATTTTACTATATAAATAACCACTATATCAGAACACAAAAGGATATATAGGGATATATAAATTTATTAAGGTTTGGAAATATCATTTCATTTCAATAATAAATAAATATTTCATTATTAAAAAAATATTAATATATAACCACAAATTATTCATCCTCGAAACCATGAAATTAATTTTCATGGAATAATGAAATTTAACATTATATCTCTTTGAAATGGTTATTAATGCAGATAATAAAATTTATGAAAATAAAATTTAGATATAAAATGTTTTAAATTAAGTAATTATTTAATAAAATTTTTATATTCATGACATTAATTTCTTGTGTATAAATGTTCTATTAAATAATTCAAGGGATATCGTGAAAAAAACAAATTTTCATTAGGCTACTCTTTGTCACATAATAAATCACATTATCTATCTATTTTTCTTATTTTAATCCAAAATTATATATATATATATATATATATATATATCTGTGTGTGTGTGTGTGATCTAATGATATATACCTAGAAAAATTCACATTTTCATGATAGGGATATACAAGAATTAAAATATTCTCTTATAAAATTTTCTATAGTTCAAAGCCTGATAAAAGGGAACATGTATAATTTTTACCCCTTATCAAGTACCGAAACATAAAATGTAATAAAAAAATCATGATTTCTAAAATCAATCATTTTATCATATAATTGTTTGTGATCATTTATGGTTTCGTGGAAATATTATTCATTTTCCTTCTATAATGATTTATTAACATTTAATAATACCATTATTAATATTACATTTTCATAGATATTTCTCTACTATGTTTAACATAATTATATAAAAGGGATATAAATATACCTAAAATATTCATATGAGTTTCCAAGAAATATTAATTAAATTATTTCATTCTATCCATTAGGATATTCCATGTGGTTTTTCTCTATGACCTTGTTATGAATCACATTTCATTATATGGGTAATCATTATATTTATGACAAATGATTAATCTCCTTAAGATAAAACATATTCATGTACATGATATGATGGGTTTACCCAGAATATACATCAATTTAAAGGGTAGTTTTTTTCCTCATGATGATGTGTATGTAATTATAGTTTTAGCTTAATCTATTATGATATTTGTTCCACCATGTGTTGTTTTCTTGGATGTTATGCAAGACATTTTCTTATTCAATGTTATATATTGAATCCATATTCATGTGAATTCATGATCTTATATTACCATATCCACTATGATATACTGAAATAAGGGTTTTCTTATCCATTTTTTCATTATCTTGTTATTCCTTGTAATCCATAAGTTATACTTCATTACCATGTCTATTACATTAATTGGATTTATAGATCAGAATATTAATTTATGAATTCCCTATCTTATAAGTTAAAGGAATCAATTTCTATTGTTCTTGTCCATTAAATATTTATATCTAAATTTTTGGATGTATCGTCATAGTCAGCGTGGTTTTTGGTGTCCTTTAGGCTATAGAATTAATATATATATATATATATTAATGCACACATGAAATATTTTTTGGATTAAATTTATTTAAAATTGATTGAAATTTTAGATAGGTAATCTAGGTGCATGGTAGTATTTCCAACATGAGTCCTAACGTATGTGTCAGTATTGGTGGGTCGACCTGGGGTGAATCATAAATAAATGAAACAAGTTGGTTTGTTTAATAAAATATTTAAATTACAAAATTATTTTTATTAAAGGACATATCCTATTTCTCTCTAAATAAAATCAAATTTATGAAGAATATCCATTGTTATCTATATAACCGTATGATATTGGGGATCTTGTACGAATCATTCATAATAGGTAGATCAAAATTAGTGAATTATGGTGAATTGATAGAGGAGGATCAAGTGATAAAAAATTTGAAACATGATTTATTTTTTGAAAGAGAAAATGTTTCTCACAAATTATTAGCCTTAATTTATTCATGGGACATTATTTATGGTTTTACAGCCTTTTGAATTTTTTTCGAATGTGTTTAATTATGTTATAATTTGAAATATTATTTTTTTATGGTCACATGATCATTGCCAAATATGGTTTTATTGATCTAGTAAAACTCCATTTTTTCAATTGTTATCATCATTGGATTCCCTGATTACATGATAATTGGTCAATGATTCTTAAAACCTGATGAATTTACTTTATTAATTTTAATTCTTCCTCACGATTATTTTTTCTCCATTATTGGACAACATATTCATAATATGATGATGTTTTGGTGGATTTGACAATTACTGAGCAACTGAATTACTAGAGGTTGTGAAAACGGAATTGGGGACACTGGTTTTTGGACTGACAGTGATGGATTTATATGGTTCAGTTGATTTAGATTAGAGAGACCCTGGGTTTCTAGGTATTATTTGAAAATTTTCAAGTAACATTTTCAGAGCCAGGATTCGAGAAAGTGTGCGATTCCCTGGACCAATGTGCCATGATTAAATTCAATTTATAAAAATATATAAAATATTTTGTTTCATGTGACCATTTTATCCAAAATACTAGAATATCTACCAAAAAAATTTGGATGAGGCATATGTCATCCCGGTTGAGTCTAAAACATGGTGTCTTCTATAGGAGGGGCATTATATTTTTCGATGTTGTTCATCAGTAAAAAATTCCACCAATGACCTAACCATAAATAAAATAATTAAATTACATTATTTTATTTTTTAAGCAAATTTAAATAACTCTTGAAATGAGACATGTATTGGAAATCAAAGGATACTGTTGAGTTTTTAATGCCATTGTTTTCCATAGGTGTGACCAGAAATGAATTGGCACAGTTCCTTCAGACCACTCTCTCATTGGTGGTGTTATTAACTAAATTAATTAATTATATAATTTAAATTATTTTAATTCATTCTACCTAGTATATATGTCCATAAATTCATTTTTATGAAATATTTTTCTTTATATGGCCTCATTATTTTCAGAATTCACCATCATGAGAACTTCATTCCTCTACATATTTCAATTGAATAACAACGAACCTCTAATTCAAGGTAGATCGAAGCACAACGAATGCAACAGATCATCCTATACCATTAATGAATGTATTATTTAGAAAAAAAAATGATTAAACCAATAGTTAGGGATCATCAATGGTGATTTTAGGCCTTATATTAAGTTATTTATATGTTCGATAGTTATTCCACAATCTATTCCCCTCTCTCCACCATTTATGTATCCAAAATGAATAGAAACTAGATTATTTTCCTTTGACTATCTATTATTTATAATCCAAATTTCTGATTCTTGATCATTGGATTAAAATGCTTGATCAATGATTGTGAAACCTTGTTTCTATACTTTTTTCTATTCATCATTGCATTCTTATCTGTTTAAACATCAAGGTTATCAACGTGATAATAGTTGGGTTTCGTAAGCTTGAGCATGTACCTAGATTCGGGGTGGAAGGACAAAATATCAATTATTCTTCAATAAAAGAACATATTTTGTTTCTTCATGAGTAATGGATGATGAATATGAATTTATTTTATCCCAAATCATTGATAATATGAGTTCTGGATGAAATATTAATGTGGCGCGTCATCCGGAGAGCCCGTGATAGGCGCATTCGAGGTGGAAGGGGGGCGGCAAACAATGTACGTGTGAGGTGATCAAGATGGTGGTTATAGGTTGTATGTCAAAAAAAATTTGGTGGATACAATAGATGAACTAGATGCGGAATCAGGTAGTAATTCTTTCTATGGGGGTTGGCTTGTCATATGGGAAAGAAGAGGTTCTGGGAGAGAGAAATGGTTAAAATTACAACAAAAATTTTATTATTATTATAACTATTATTATCAAATTTAAACCCCTATAACTCCCACATGGGGGGTTTTGATTCACTCTGTGTATACAAATGAGTAACCCCAATTATGATATGGTTATTTTTAGACAATTTTGAATAATTTTTCAATGACCCACAACTTTGTCCCATGAAATGACTAGGAATAATTATATTTAATATTCCTGTTAAATATATTACACATCATAAATCCCCCGAAAGGTGTCTGATTGATGTGTTTTCAGCGGTACCATAGCTATAATTTCCAAAAGTTAATATTAAGACAGATGATAGATACATGATACAAGTGCATGGGTCAAATTTATGAAATTACTAAGAATAATAGAAGTGTAGTTATTATTATTATTATTATTGTGAAATATTATATATGAAAATGATTTTCTGTACAATGTCTGATTGATGGACTGTCAGTGGTGTCATGCCCCTAAAAATCATTTTCTAATTATGACAATAATTTTTTGTATTTAAATTGAGATCAAGGCATGGTCCCCATGAATCATGGTTCGCGTGTATTGTAGTGAAATTTAACACGTTCATTTGGAGCCTGATTCGGGTGAATGAATAGTTTCTCCTATGAGATTTTTTAAAAGTATCATGATGGTGTAATTCATTTGGTTATAGGTTTCCAATAGAGGAGGATTGTTGGTGAAATTGCGTTATTTCCATTTTTACCAATGATTATAATTATTTTCTTGTCATTATTTTTCCCAAATATTCCATATACACTATGATTGGATAAGAATGCATAGAGTTACTTGTAAAAATTTTAGTAACAGAGTATGGCTAGGATCAAGGCCATGTGATGTGGATGGGTCACACATCATGTGGGTACCATGTGATTCTTTTACCTCATTTTAAATCTTCTACATTTCATATATCATTCATTTGGACTCATATTTTTTCCATTGACTATCCTATGAAGAGTATTATTCATATATAATGTGATGATGCCCTCTATAGTGGGTTATGAGCTATGATGTGAGGTGTTCCGATCCTGATTCTTCTTTATGAAATGTTTGACGATATTAGTGATCAGGTGGTAATATTAGATATCTCTTAGCATATCCTATTACTGGATTATGAAACGATGTTGCATGATGATTGTTTAATGGTACCACCCTTAAATGATTTCTAGAGTAGTTCAATGATGACATATAATACAACCCCCTTGTTATATCAAGGTGGGGATACCAAACCTTATGAGTGGACCCCCCCCCAATGAAATGTGAATGGGTCTTTTAACTTTCAAGTTTAAACCCATATGATGTAGGATGTCAATCCTCGATGACCTATAGTGGAACCCCCTTGTTATACCAAGGTACATGCCCCGAACCATTAATGTGTAACACCCCATCGACATGTGTGAGGGCCCTATATGACCACTATTATAGTGGAACCCTCATCATCATTGGAGTGGGTCCCCAATGAATTTTATCAGAGTGGAACCCCCTCACAGACTATGGAGAAGGTCATCTACATAGAGTTTGTTTGATCTCCTCTATGAGGAATTGTGATGAGAAGTGGATTGATGTACAATTAAACTCCCATGAAATGGGGACATTTTCACCAACAAGAAATATCTTTGGGAAGCAACCTAAAACTATGTGGGTGCGTTAGTAACACCTAAATTGCATAGTATCATGGTGGGGTAATTGAGTCACTTCAATTTGTGTGTCTTGGGAAGACACATGAGGTGATTGGCATCATAGATGGAAATACCTTATAATTGTTGGAGACACATCATCTTGGGCTATGATTTTGGATGAGGATTACCTTGTTATCTCATTTTGGTTTCATTGATTGAGACTATATGTATATATATATATATCCTATTTCTGTACCCAATATATATTTTCTGTTTAATATCCTTCTAGGATAGACGAAGATGCACAGGGTATGCCACGTTCTTTCTGTGTCCATATTCCAATGGCTAGGCAAGCCTACTCTCTTAATATAGTTTCAAAATACCCAATTAGATGGTCAAATTTTACAAGTTTTGATCTCCTTGTTTATGGATGATATTAAATTTACTTTTTTGTTGGGATGAGTTATTCTCTCTTACAATACCTTGTTCTATCTACTACTTTCCTCTTCATTTTTATCTATTATTCGACCACCTTCACCATTTTTGGGGCATTCTATTGTTCATGTACATATTATCCCCAAAATGGGTTTACACGACACATGTATGTACTTTTCCGACAACAGATAGGTTGATTTCGACATTAGAAGGGATCAGTGACACATGGGTCTTGGACCATGTAATATACTTGTAGCATTGGATATAAGAGGTAGTCTCTCTCAACTATTTACTCTTTTATAGATTTATTTTGTAGCGACATATATTTGGTAGTTTATTTTTCCCATTATTCTTTTCAGTATACAGTACTGTACATCAATCTGTTTAGTGGTTCATTCATAGTTTCTATATTTATATTTGTGTGACATTATTTATTGTATACACATAGCACATTTTCATTGAGTTGGTTGTGTATGTTTAGAGGTTTTTACATTATGGAATCTCTTTGTTTAATGATCCTTCTGTATCAGTCACCACCGCTATCCTATGGAGAAGAACATGTTCTTGTTGTGGCATGAGCCCCATCTTGGGTTGGTTCATGAGAGATTTGTATTAGTCGTGGGTTTTTCCAGGGGACATTGTTCTAATGTACCATAAAAATGAATTGGTCCTGATTTAGGAAAACAATGTAAAATTTTCTTGAGATTTTATATTAGGATAGGTAAACTAATGATGGAGTGAGAAGCCAACATATCAACACAACATGTCCATGACTACCATCTTGTCGACTTAGCATGCCGAGAAATCTGTTCATGTGATCATTGGTACAAGCACCATATATGATTGAGGATTTAATTGTAATTTTGATTCACCTCACCATATTTTTATTGATATATATATATATGTATATTTATATTCTCATCTATCCTATATAATCATTGATAACACTTAGTGTGCCTATGTAAAGATAGTCATCCAGGATATCGACTCTGGTTCATGAGAAAGTCCATATGCGCGACAACGCCTCAGTTTAGGGTCCACCATGTGATCCCCTTCCACCAAGTTGGTAGGTAGAAACACCTCCACCTATTGAGAAACATATCATCCTATTAGAGAATTATCAGTATGTTTTTAGGATGAGAGATTACCATGTGTTCTAGCATTAAAGACTACTGAGGTTCCACTATGAGCTAAATCCCCAGGCAAAAGTGGATTGGCTAAAGTAAGTGATCTGCATCATCATGAATTTTCAGACCCTAATTGGTGAAATAATATATTTTTCATCCAATATTTTCCATTAATTATATATTAATTGGTGGAGAATGTATACTATGATTCACGATGATTTGATGCTCTCATGAGATGACATACTGTAGCTTTTTCATGAGGGGTAATACCCATCCTTATACTGGGTTTGGAAATACGATCTTCTAGAGATTCATTAGGTATGTATGATAGGGGATGTTTAAGGATCAAGGATAATAGAAAATAAACAATAATATCACTACATGATCATATATGGATACTTCTGAGGAAATAATTTTTATATAGGTATTCGTAGATATATATATTCCATCATAGTTCCCTTTTGCATACTCAACTATCCTAGGTGCCCGAGCAGACACTTGGTACAGAATGATTTCTATTGGAAGAACAATAGTTTTATATATTTAGCAGTGGTAGTGATATAGTTGAGTTATTTATAGAATATGGTAGGCTATAAAGATCATAGAACATTATATCCGTCTACAAGCATGCTCAAGAACACTGCCTTATAGGTTCAAGACTATTCAGGGTACTTGAAAAACATAAATAGGAGTGATGCTACCCATGTGACGGGTGATGTCACATTTTGAGTTATTTCTGACATGAAATGATGAGGAGAGCATGAAGATAGATGATAGACTACCACAATTGAGACGATACCATTTTTTGGGTTCTCCTAATATTGGATAGGGTGGTCCCTTGTGTGGAAGATCTAGCAGAGGAGTTGTGGGATCTATGAGTGGTATACGTCACTATGAGAAACATCCACCACCACCAGGCAGCCGATTTTCGACTTGAGGAGTTAGAAATCCAGGATATTGATAGCTATTGGTTTTGGATTTCTATGATTCCACAGTGAATGACATGATAAGTGGTATGAATTGTGTATCTACATCTTTTTACATTAGTAATATAAAAAACACATTGAGATGTAATATATTCATTCACAATCTTTTTCCAAGGAAAAACAAGGGTGACACGGGCCATCAGTGTATCCTAGTGTTGGTTTTTTTATACTTTTAATAATGCATGAGGAAAAGAGTTCTCCCCCCATCAAGACACATTTTCTTGACATGAGAAAACTCATGAGGGAGATTTAGTTCATATCAAAGTAGATAGTACAAATGTGTGGTGGGTAATTCCCTCAGACTTTAAAATTCATGGGGATGTTTTACAATGGACTTATAGTGTAGGTCTTGACATTGGAAGTGTTGTTTTTTTTTTCTTGACATTTATTTGGGATTCTGCTGGTACGTCTAGCATAGTTTCTGGTTTGGGGTTACTCACCTTTCAAAATAGTAAATGTCACGATGGGGGGGTGATTCCTCATTCTTTCAATGCATAGATTCTCATTGTCTGTTGAGTAAATGAACATGACTTGTTCATTTGTAACCTTGTGTTCACGAAAGAAACCTTGATATAGTAACACATAGATATCAATTATATTTAATGATGATTGAGTCACCATGAAATGAACTACAAGACTCCCATACCTCGTGATGGATGTTTTAGTCGTCATGATGAGAATGTAGAGACTCTAACATCTAGGTGGGCGCATTTTTGATTACACAGAACACTAGAGTTGCAAGTACATGTTCAATAAAAGATACTAAAACATGAGATAAAATTTCTATTTGAAAATTTTATAGGACTGTGAATTTATGATAGTGCATATTCTAGTGAAGTGTCGGGTTGTATAAAATTCCCTTAGTAGGATGTCCCTGACTCACAGTGTGTTTGAATATTTGGAGAATTTAAATTCCTTGTAGCTTACCCTGGTGGAGAAGAAGGGTATGATTTTAATTTAGTAGATGGTGTTGACACCTTATCTTGTTGAGAATGTGAGAGAGACTCAGTTGGGAGACATAAGCTGCCATATTTTTTATGACTAGATATCCATATGATTTTCACGTGATAGATTTTCTAAAGAAGGGAATCACGTCATCTTTTTTCCTTTGTTTCATGTTGTTCCTGGTATAATTATGAGAAGAGGTGTTGTGGGAGTTTTACAATCATCTGTTCATTTTAAATACATAAGAGAAAAACAGAGTGTGATTGCTAGTGGTTGGATTAAAATAAATATCAATTTTCATAGTTTGTATTTTTTTGAGGTCAAAATGTTTTTAATAAAGAAACATAGTGGAGGCCATGGGTTTTCAATGCAATACATTGTAATATTTTTAAGATTAATGTTGTAGGTACACATTGAGACAGAAAGTTATTAGGTGGCCCAGTGGGTATGGAATTAATTCATATTAATATTAAACATATGTTTATTTTATGTGCATGGTTTTTCATAAGTAAAGGAATATATCTTGAATGTAATCTCATATCAGAAATATGATGGCACATTTGAGTATAGAAGGCTGTGTTTACCCTAGTAGGGGCCAAAATTTTATTAGCATCATTCATTTGTTGAAAAAGTCATCATGTACGTAATTGTAAATAAAAAGGTAAATTAAATTATTTTATTTTTAACATTATTACAAATAACTCAGGAATGGGGACATGAATTTTAAATATGAGACCACCATTGAGTTTCTAAGGCTTTGATTTATCTTTGCATGACTTAATGACTCAGTGTGAGACATTAGGACCACAAACTAATTGGAGGTGCATTAAAGTGAATTAATGAATTCAATTAATTTAGGTAATTTAATTCATTAATCCTCAACCATATTTCTATATATTCATTTTTGTAAAATCATGGATAGGTTTGGCATCACTATTTTCTAAATTCACTAGTGAGAGAACTGCTTTCCTTGAGTGATTTCCATCGATGAATGATGAAACTATGATTACAGGTGTATCAAAGCACAAGGAACGCAAATGATATTCCTCCCCTGTGGGAAAATATGTTCATTGTCAATAAATGAACCAAAAAAGAGGTTGGTAACTTCTTGGGTTATTTTACACCATTGAAAAAATTATTGAGTAGTTTTCATACTATTCATAAATTTGTTCCCCTCACCCATTGTGTATCCCAAAATAATTAAAAGTGTATTATTTTCTTATTACTATAAGTAATTTCTAATCCAAATTTATCATTATTAATATTTGGAAAAAAAATTTGTACAATAATTCTAATTTTTTTGTTTCTATGCCTTTATTCTGTCTTTCATTATATTCATCGTCATTTGAACCATGTGGTTCGCTTCTTGACAATAATCATGCATCCAATGCACGGTCAAGACCATTAACATGGGGAAAATTGATATAGGCTCAATTATTATTCAAGGAAAGAAAAAAATCTACAATAGACTGAATGAATGAATAAATAATATGTTGTTTTTAAGCTGAATCAACAAGAATCAGAGGTTTGGTGGTGATATGGAAGGCGATGTGCATTTGGGTGAGGCTACGACAGTAGATCTATGATGCGAGCAGGCTACAGTGGGCACATTTGTGGTGGAAGGGTGAGGAACCTAGTGGGGCACATGCGAGGGGTTTAGGATAGTGATCGGAGGAGGCACAATAGACAGTTTTAATGGAATCAGTGGATGTGGCTACAAAAAATTGGGGTCCTCTAGGATTTCGGGGGGGGGGGGGGGGGATGACTAGTTGCATGAGGAAGAATGGGTAGGGGAGAAAAAAAGGTTTAAAGGAAAAAAAATTGTTATTATTATTATCATATTTGAACCCCTATAACTCCCTCATGGGGAGAATGATTCATGTGTTGTCTTCGGCATCATGACTCCATTTATGATATTTCTATTTTAAGATAGTTTTATATAATTTTTCCTTAACCTTTGACCAAGGACCATGAAATGCCCTAGATGATTTAGATTTAATAAAATTATTAAATATTGACCCATCATATCTCCCCCACAAATAATTTTATTGATGCATAGTTATTTGAAACTTTAACTTTATTTCGATACATTTTTTTAGAACAATGTTGGATAATTAATTCGGTATTGTGTCCCCAATGCATGAAATGTCTAAGAACAATAACAATATTATTATTGTTATGGTTGTTAATTATTGAATCTGACATGGCTTCTCCATACGACATCTGGTTGATGAACTACTAGTGTTATCGTGATATTGAAATTGAGACGGATCTTCCGATAACAAAATCAATGAATTTAAATAGAGATCAAGGTATGAGACACATGATGTTCTATTTAGGCATATTACGGTGAAACTTGAAGCTTTCAACGGTTGTCTGATTTGGGAAAATGAATAGTTGATCGTGTGTCCTATTCCACATGGATCATGAAGGTGTGTTAATTTAGTTATTTGGGGCTTTCTATGGAGACATGATAGTGAAATTATGTATTTCCCATCTTTCCATTGATGAGAATCGTGTTCTCTCCAGCCTTTTCGCCAGTTATGCCATGTACTAATGGAGTAAACTATATCAACAATGGGTACATCTATAACGTTTCGTAACTAAGTATGGCTAGGTTCATGAAAAGTTGATGAGGAATGGGCATACATCTTGTTGGCCCCATATGAACCATGAACCTCATTATGAAAATTCTACCACATCTTTCTCTTTTATTTAGACTTGTATTTTGTTCCTTGGGTAGTGTATCCTATGTGTTTTTCTATGAATAATTTGATGGTGAACTATATACTGTATTTCTGGATATGATGAGATTTATTCCAAACATTACTCTTATTGAGGTGATGTTTGAAGAAAAATTTGATTAGGCAGGCATATCAATGATTTCTGAGCGTACACTTCATCTAGGTTGTATAGTGGAATTCCCCAATGATTTATGAGAGGTTCTATCTAGTAGGTATTCTAATACTAGTTCCTTAATGGAAAAGAGTGGAACCCCATTACGATACAATGGAGCAGGTCCTCAACCTTTAGTGTGGAACAACCCTCCCTTTGAAATGGTGTCGGTACTCTACCTTCTGATTTCAAACCCCTACCAGGTATTATATGGGAGAATTATTACCTACATTGGACCCCTTTTGAAACCAAGGAACATGTCCTTATCCTTTAGAGTGGAACCCCCCCCCCCCATCTGCATGGGTTTAGGTCCTCTCGGAAATTTTCCATATTGGAAACCCCTTCTATATGGGTGTGGGACCACTATGAATACTATTAGAGTTCCCCAAACTACCTAGGTTGTGGGTCCTCTATGGAGAGTATGTTCACACTGGACTATATGACAGAGTGACGCGACGTGGATTGATGTAACATCAAACTCAGAAAAAGCGCGGCATTTTCTCAAACAGGATGTAACCTTGTGACACAATCTAAAATCTTTTTGGTAAGTCAGTGGAGCCCAATGTGGTTAATATCTAGGTTTTTTGATTGAGTCCCCTTGATATGTGTGTCCTAGGAAGATATATGAGTTGTTGGGGATCATAGATTGACTTACCATAGAACTGTTGGCGATACTACATCTTATGTATAAATGTGAGAGAGATACCTCATTACACTCTTGTTTATGCTTCTTCTAATGAGAATATATATATTCTATTTCTATAACCACTCGGTGGGTTTTTGTTACTCTCCTTATAGAAGAGGTGAAGACATGTGGGGTATTCCATCTTCGTTCTGTTCCAAGCTTATATTGTTTGGATGAGTCTACTCTCATACTATATGTACCAAATACTCGATGAGATGTTCATATTTTCACAATTTGAAGATCCTTGTGTTTGGATGAATTTAATTTTACTCTCATGTTGATTTTGAGATATACACTCTTACTATACCTTGTTTTATCTACAACTTTCCTCATCAGTTCTATCTTTTACTACCCCCCTTCACCATTTTAGTGATGTTTTAAATGTTATGTATATAATTACCCATGCATGGGAATCACCCAACACGTGTCGTATCTTTGTAGAAAGTAGATAGGTTGAACTTTCCATCTAAGGAAGAATGGGATACAAGGTTCTTTGACCATGTATGGTGGTCGTTTCATGGAATATAAGAGCATGGCTTTTTAATTTTTCCACTGTATTCTATTTTTATCGGTTTGTAATCATTTATGGGATGTGCATGTATTTTTTACCTTTTTCTTTTCTTTATATTCTATCATAATTGGTTTTGTATAGTGGTTCATGCAAATTTGTCAGAGGTATAATAGTGTTACATTATTCATTTACATACTTCCCCACATTTTCATTGGGTTAGTTGTGTAGGATTTTATACGTTTCCATGATAATTCCTCCCTGAGTTTAGCGTGACTTTAGCTCTTATCGCCACCCCCCAATCATATGGAAGTGGAATTGGGGTAGTTGTGGATGGAGCCCCGACTTTTGTTTGGTCGGGACATGGTCTAATATTTGCGTCTTTATTTGATACCCTTAAACCTTGGGAGTGAAATAGTGAACATAGATGAGACCTGGAGGGTTATGATGACCATAATCCTACAAATAGTGGCGAATTACTAGTGTTCATGCCACGATCTTAGTAGCCCATTCCGATTAAAGGAAGGAGTGTCAGGAAAGAAGACATTGAAAGATATGTGAATCTATTATATGGTTATATGAGAATCCCAACTAAATAATGTGTAGTTTATGAAAACATACTATGTAGTCCACTTCTACCAGTAGATATGGTATCATATGGTGTTAATGATAACATGAGATTTTTGAGCCCATAAACACCATTTAATTATGTGATTTTTCTTTGGAGTATAATCTGGAAGTATATAAGTGTTTCAATGACAATGAACATAAGCACGATAACACCCAATGAATTTAAAAATATATTTATTATATAATTCATGAAACATTGAGTCTTTACAGAACTCCAATTTGTTATAACCTAGTCAAGAAAACATAAATTTATTATTCTGTGTTTTGAATTTTGAAAATTTTACACACTTTTGTGTTCAGTATAATATTTAGAGTCGGATAAGTGAAACATATTTTTTTGTGAATAGTAACATTCCCCTGTGAATAGAGACATACCATTATTAATAGTATTGAATACTATTGAATAGAAAATCATATAAACAAATATAAACTTCACCCATGAATGTATAAATAGGATTTAGAGACCTTAAAAGTGAAAAAACAATCATAGTATAAGTATTGGTATTTTTGTATGACCAAAATATTTAAATAAATATTTCATAATTAATTTAATAATATATGATTGAGATTTATTTTCATAAAATGTAATAAAAATTTTATACATTATTGTCTTATAATTATAATATAATTTTACATAACCTTTCATAATTTCTCAAGGTCTTATAAAACAAGGTATAATTTTAAATTTTTTTGGTATAAATTATAATTTTATTTAAAATTAAAATTAAAAATATTAATAATATTATTCTCAAAAATTAGAGTTAATTTTTTATTTCTACACGTCGAAAAATGGTTATGTTGATTTTTTGGGATTTTTCTAAAATACATGAATTTTTTGTGAATAGTAAAAATACAGTTTTGAGTTTTTGACTGTTTAATGACATAATAATTAAAATAAAAGTAAGTTATACTTTTTTATAGTAAAATAGGATATTATGTGTCCCATGTGGATAAAATCATGGGCATATACCATTTTCAAGCCCGTGGTTTTGCAAAAACCACAAATGAGATGTCCCTTTGATATTATTAAAAAACATCCCTGCTTGTCTACAAATACACACTCATCCATTCGTTTTCATTATATCCAAATACCTAATCCAAGAATCTATAATGTTTATACATTCCTAGGTGTCATACCAAGGTGTCCTTAAGCCCCAATATCCTCTCTTTCATGTTCTAGGAGTTAGTCTACAAGGTAATGGAACCTTTCACCCTTAACAATTATTCAACACTTCATTCATGTTATCCCATTGATTTTCCATTCTCATATGTTGGGGTTAGACATTATGTATCACATTTATTCTCCTTTTTATTTCATTATGATGATATAACCTTTTCACTAATGAACTTATTTTATGAAATTTTCAGTGACACCATTAGGTTGCTGAAGTTTCATAAGGGATCTCACAACATTTCATTTATTTTTATGTTCCTCTCTTTTCATTTTATCATTCCACTTAATCTTTCCAATTGACCATGATAAATCTAGTATAATATATAAAATAAAATTATATCATGTTAATATAAGAACCATCATCAATATTCTTACTCCATACATTTTAATTTTATAAACGAAATCAACCTCCATAAGGTTCTAATTTATAACCTTCATGGATGACAGAGTTTTGTTTTTCATTTTGTCTATAATTACTAGTCATGAAACCATTTTATTGTTTAAATAGACAAAATTATATTTATTATAACTTAATTAATATTCTGTAACCAATATATGTAAATTATATTAAATCATATGACAAAAATAGTTCATAATAATCAAAAGTCCGCTATAACAATATAAGGGAATGTCATTAATATTTCATCTAATGAATCAACCTCATTCCATGTAAAAAATTATATAAATGACCATAAACACTTTTATATGTTGATAAATATTATTTCATTTCAATTATGGATATTTAAATCCATTCCACATGAACTACACTACTTATGAGCAAGTGAATTGGTTTGGAAAATAAAAAAATGAACACTTCGAAAAAACCGAATATGATATTATAATTTATCAATAAGGACAGAAATGAAATAAATAGAATTTTTATATTTTAAATACATGTTTAATAGGTTATTAATTAATTTAAAATTGGTTATAATTTTATATTCTAATACATTATGTTCAAGAGTGGAACACATTCAGACATCTGGTATGGGTTTTCTTCATCTCACTTCCATTATTGTGAGATTTTCTGTATTCACTGCTGATACATGTGTATGGTGTATGCATACTTCCCATTGTTGTAAAATACCATGAATGTATTTATATTCATGTTATTTAATGTATCACATGATTATTAGTATTTTTTGGCATATGAATTGATTGACTACAAAGTGGTAAGGGATTTCTACCCAAACCTCCATTTTCATTTGGGTTACACCTATTATCTTCATACCTCAATTAAATTATAATTTATTCTTATTTAATACACATAAATTCTACATTAAATTATTATATATTTTTCCCTCCATAAAACATCATTCTTTTATAGGGAGATATGATTTTTACAAAGATCATACAAAAAGTTATCCTGATAAACAAACCTTATTCAAGGGATATTTTCAAATTCATACCCATTTTCATGTGTACAACAGAATATGTTTAATAAATCCATTGTTTTTAAAAAAAACTCATTTTATCCTTAAAATGAACTTGGATCATTTTTTGATTTAAGATAATAGACAACAAGTTCGCTTTAAAATTCACATTAATTATTTCCTTTAAATGCTATAAAATCATTTCTTTTTAAAGAATCGTTAGAACACCTTTTACATGATTTCACATCAGTGGGATAGAATTTAGGCCCAAAATATAATTTCAATGTCCTAATCATTTATTCTAGGATATTTTAATGTTTAAAATCTGATTACATGGAAAATATAGATGGTTTTCCAAAATAACACCTCTTTTCAATGTAATAATAAATTTCCCTTCTCACATTAACTTTTTTGAGATATATTCATTGTTAACCACTTATTTATTTTTTGTGGTGTATGTACTACCCATTATTATATCATATCACGATTCACCTTATACTCATTATATTATATGACATTATTATTTGAATGCTTCATGGTGGTATGAGACACTTTAGAATGTTTAAGGATTATTTCCTAAAAATTATTTCAATGGTCTCATTTAAAAGTGTATTTATTTATGTAAACATCATTATAATGTATTGTTATTATCAAATTTATGTGTATTTTCAAAAGGCATATTGTACTTGAATTAAATCTATGTATAACTTATTATTTGGACATGCAACAATGGGTGGGGCCCACAATATCCACTCGATGCATAGACAGGTCTCCGGAGACAAATAAGTTGGTGACAATCCCTCTGAGTTTTATTCCAAAAAATGAGATAGTTTTCTACCCACAGACATAAAATATTTCGATGGTGTTGTGGTATCATGTTCTAGATACCTGACGCCCAATTTATAATAATTCTCTTTATTCATTTTCAATTATTACTATCCTTGAGGTATTCACTATGAAAAAACCTGGGGATGTGGTTTCCTTATATGTTGATTAATGGTGTATGTTCTTCATTTATTCCCATGCCATAATGGCTACGCCTATTTTTTAATGATTCAGTTATTATCGATTCATGATTCTTATATTTTTAACTCCTATGAATAATTTCATATAACATCATTCATTTGTATACATTCAAAAGGTTTTGAATAGGAGACTGTTTATTGAGTTCTCATGGACACGGTCTTTTATATTTTTATGTGTTTTCTTTTTTAACCATTCCCAATGTTATATGAGTTACATGTATATATATTGTTTCTTTAGTTCTACTAATCTACTCGGTCCTTTGGGATTTGATTTCGTGCAATCATGCCAATTTACTTAGTAATTCAGTGGCTCCGGTCAATAGGGGTCAATGTGTTACAGTTGGTCTTATTGAAAGTATAGTACAAACCTTGGGAACTAGATTTAGAAAACGTATGTGAAGTAAGAAATCCCTAAGATGATCTATGAGGATAAATAAACAAGAACATCCTATAATTATGGTAAGGAATAGATTATGTGGATCTTTCTTTTAATTACATCCATATATGGATACAAACAAGTAGAGATTGTTAGGGAACATATGTACCTAGGAGTGAAAACTCTGACAAAGAATTTCAAGCTTGATGGGGTGTATCCTAGTACACGACAATGGGCCTTGTGGCACTCGTTGTTTTTCAATCCTGAGGTATATTAATTGGATAATTCACATTTTATTTCCCCAACATTATGAATGATTTATGCCCCAATGTTACCAAAGTATATGGTTATAGGATTTGTGATGCATAAAATAATGCTATGTGATTTACCATGAGTAGAGTTATATGGAGTTCTTAATTTTATGAGCTAATATATAATTTTTACATTTAATTGAAATGCAATTTACTAGAAGGAATAAAAACTTCACCAATACATGTGATACAAATATTATGAAGAATCATATCTCTAATGGTCTTAAGACATTTTTCAATGAAGATTGAATCCCATGTATCCTAATTATATGAGTATATAATGTCAAGTGTTTACAAGGTATGTAAATAATTCCTTGAGTCTTATGGATTTGAACGGACGAAAAAGAACTTGAAATTTTCCGGGAAATATGGGGATAAATGGAAGAAGCGAAAGAAGAGGTTTCACACATGGAAAAATTGTGGAAAGAATCACCATGGTAAATGCGTGAAGGGAATGGGACTTTTCTATAATTGTGGAAAAAAGGACACCATGTTCATGATTATAAGGGTACAAAAATTGTTTCCAATTTACAATGATTCACCTTCAAGGATATAGGGCACTATGCGAATTAATGTCTTAATCATCAAAGGAATATACCCCAAATGATAATTATTTATAATGATCTTTTTATGATGCTTCCACATATGATGTAGAATTATTTTATTCCTAGTTAATAATCATGTCATTTGAATATTTTTTCATTATTGTACTGGTTTTAAGAATTATTATATTTATAAAGAATGTATTGTAGTAATACATCATTTAGGATTTGAGGTCATATGGTGAATGGTAAAAAAGAACATATGCAGTAGAAAGATAATATTTCCAGAAAACACATGATCATGGGAATGTCCACCCTTTATATATAAATCTCATGTTGAGATAATGATAACAAAATTATTGATTCAGATATGTACAAAACACCATGGAATTGATTTTTGACTTGTCGAGAAGTGGTATATGCTATAATCGATGGTGTTTTCATAACTTTTGGATTTGTGTAATATATCCAATAACATGTATATTTCTGAATTAATAAGAAGGAATGGATGTTTCTAATAAGGTTTTTATGTTAATTCATGTTATTACCATATTTCAAGTTTATACATGATGAAGTTATTCACATTTTAAAAATGTGAATTTTATAGCTACTTTATGTTGATTAATGGATAATTATTAATACATCCTAGAAATTTAGGGGCATTCATTATAATGTGTTGAATAATTATATTTTTTATTTTTTAACCAATTACAATATGATATGTATTGATTATTGAATCAGTTTTTTAGTTTAATGTCACTATATGAAGGCTTGATTTTTCATCCATGACCATGTTATCTTATTAGATTTTTTCTAAGTAATAGATGAACATCCCCATTATCTTATTAATAGGATATTTTAACCATATTTTTGATGTGGGTTTCTCACATAGTAATTTTCTTGTATCAACCATTAAATTTTGATGATCAAAATCAAATTTCGAGGATATTTTTTTGTTAATGAGGTAATAATAATGTAACCCACCAAGAATTTACAAATAGATTTATTATATAATGCATGAAATAATGAGTCTCTACAAAACACCAATTTGTTATAACCTATTTATGTTAACATAATTTTTCCTCTTCTGTGTTTCAAAATTTGGAAAAAAGACATAAACAGTTGCGTTAAGTATGATATTTAGAGTCTGATAAGACAAACAAAATTTTTGATGAATAATAGCATAACCTATTGAATAAATACATAGACTTATGAATAATAATGAATATTAAGTACTATAAAATCATATAAAAAAATAAAAACCATACCAATGAATGTACAATTATGATTTATTTATCATAAATGTGAAAAATGATCATAATACAAGTATTGGTATTTTTGTATGACATAAATATTTTAATTAAAATTTACTGATTAATTTAATAATTTAAAATGGAAATTTATTTTCATAATATTTAATCACAAATTTTTACATTATTTTTTGTTTATTAATGGATAATTTTACAGTACATTTCTAAATTTTTCAAGGTCTTATAAAGAAGTTATACTTTTAATATGTCCTTTTAAATAAATTATTATTTTATTGAGAATATTATAAATATTCTGAAAATTATTTTCTGAAAATGGAGATATTTTTTGAATTCTACACATCTAAAAATGGTTAGAGTGAATTTTTAGGTGTTTTCTAAAGTACATGAATTTTTCGTGAAAAGTAGAAATACAGTTTTGAGTTAATGATAGTTTAATGACATCATAATGAAATAATAATTAATATAAATTTATTTCAAACTTCTGTATAATAAGAAATATGATATTATTTTCCCCATGTGTTTATAACCATGGGAAAATATCATGGTTAAGCCCATGGTTTTGGAAAATCCACTAATGAGGTGTCCCATTGAAATTATTAAAAAAATCACTCTCTTTTCTATAAGTACCCACTCACCCATTCATTTTCAATCATTGCTGAATCTATAATCCTAAATGATATAGTGGTATTACCTCGATGTATTCCTCCCATAGAGTCATTAATCCCCCAATGTCACAGCCTTCAAGTTATAGGTTTTATACTACTATGTAAGGGAACCTTTCTCCCTCCTCTTTTATTCAACACTTCTTTTATGTTATCTCTTTGATTTTCCATTCTCATATGTTTGGGTTTGATATTATGTATAAATATTACAGTAATTTTAATTTACATATGATTATATACCCTTTTTATCTAATAAATTCATTTTATGAAATTTTACGCGACACCGTTATGCCGCCGAATTATCCTAGGGGATCTCCAACCTTTTCATTTATATTCAAGTTCATCTCTTTTATTTTTAACTCCAAAACACCTTTTTACAAATGAACATGATAACACCAGTATAATATATATAATTTAATTATATCATGTCAATGTATGTACCATCATAAATATTTATTCCCCCTTCTATTTATTTTTATAAACAAAATCAACACCCACGAGGTTCCAATTTATAACCTTCATGGATGACAATGTTTATTTCTTCATTTTATCCTTCATTACTGGACATGAAACCATTTTTATCATTGAAACATACAATAATATATGTAAAATAACCTAATTAATATTCCATAACCAGTATATTTATATAACATTAAATCATTTTTCCAAACTAGTTCATATTAATCCAAAACCTGCTAAAATAATCTAAATGAATGTCATTAATATTTCATATAATGATACATCCTTATCATTTGATAAACAAATGATATAAATGTAACATCCAAAGTTTGTAATGAATAATATATATTTTTATCTACGTCTAATTATGAATTAGATAGTGTTTTAGAGGCTTAAAATGAGAATAAATCCAATCTTAAGCATTGAATACACTAATATTTTTAAAAGATTGTATTACTGCCTTTTGATGGAAAACCATTTTTAAATAAAACTTTTGAAAACATTATAATATATATTTATCAAAATAAACATATTCTTTATGATTGGGACATTGAAATTTACATTGGATATGTTTTTGGTATTTTTCTGACAATGTTCATTTTTTTAATGAATAGTGAAAAAATACTGCATTTTACATCAAAACTGCTTTTTCCTATAATTTAATTATATGGTTGGATAATGTTTTTAATTGGTTTTAAAGTGTAAATATAATATATTTTTACCATTAAATCCAATGGTGGTCATTAGGATTAATTTCACTTTGGAATTGGTCATAAACTAATGCCATAATTTTCATAGAATTTGTTTAAAAAAACATGCTATTTGTTTTGACAACGTGAATTATTTTTAAATTAATTATTGCAATTTATATGTTTGTAATTTGGTTAAATGGATTATATATTTTGAATCATAAGGTCAGAATTATGTAATTAATAATCTTTTGTTTTTGGACATTATGAATAGTAACAACGGTAATTATCTTTAATTATCTTGATTAATGAGTAATCGGGTAGTTAAGGATAATAAAATAATATTATAATAATAAAAAAATGACACCAAATTTTTTCCTAATACTACTGTTTGTCTCATGGCCTACCATGGGATGCCTTGATCCAAACTTGAGGACCCCATGGAATCACTTTTGTGTGGAAGTGACTTTTTATCTTTTTATATTTAAAGAAAGTTAAATATAGCAATGATTGTATAAGATGAGTAAAAAATTTTAAGTTTGTCTAAAAAAATGATATATTGGACTATATATATTCCTTTTAAATCTAAAAATATTTCCTACATCATGTTATTTTGTTTATAATTTTTAGACATTAAATAAATTTAATTATTTATGACATCCTGATGATGCAACAATTACCTCATTAATAAAGGATTTATATAAATGAAACTATAATGTTAAAACAATTACTTACACTTGTAAAAGACCTATTGGATGGGTGTATTTCGAACCCTTATCACCTTATCCTCAAAATACTTCAATGTGGGTCCTTTAAAATCCGAAACACATTTGAAAATAAAGAAACATTTTGTAACTTTCCAAGAGTGCCCCTCCTCTCCTCTTATAAAAGGCCCCCACCTTTACCTCCTTACCCACACCTCTCAAGCCTTTGGATCGGCCAACCGCTTCTCATTTTATCTCTCCACATCCCTCTATTACTCCTAGAAGCCTCACTTTGGGCAGAAGTCTTTCCAAGGAATCCTTTGAGCTCAAATCAAAAATAGTTACCCGATATAAAGGTAGTGTATTCTCTTGTGTTCTTATGTTTTATTTTGCTTCTCCAACCGCCTAAACTATTTTTATTCATTTATTTTATAACAACTCCAGTATATTAAATATTCTGCTATTTTTTTATAATAATCATTCGAGATACACTTACACACACCTACATCTAATGGTTAAAAAACATATTGTTTCTGTGGATGGCGAATTTATTCCTCACGAAACGATGATTGTTCAATATTCCTCTAACACCATCAAAGGTGTCCATTAAGATGTCACTATATTTATATATGATATATAATATGTTTATGTTTTCCTTAAGGTTCTGTATTTTTCATTTATGTCATACCTTTATGGCTTCCATTATGGGTATATGCGATATCTTCATTACAGGAAGTGCAGACTACCGCCCCCTAAAAGTGATTTGATTCGTTAATACCATATGTGGTATGTATAAATGATATATTTAATGATAATATATATGATATAAAACTTTAATTATAATACTATTATGTATCATTATGTTTTAATTCCATTAAAGTATTATATAGAAATGAAAGTTGCGTTCATGCGTACGTATGGCTTACCGTCTCCATGAACGGTGCATTTCATTTCATATCCCCAAATGTAATGTACTATTATAAGTACATATATATAATGGATATATAAGATTTATGTTACATCTAAAGGATGAATATAATTCTGGAATTAAAATATACATATCTCTCATTTATTTTTAATTCCATTAATATGACATTGAAATGAAAGTAGCGTTAATGCGTACGTACGACTTACCGTCTCCATGAACGGTGCATTTCATTTCATACCTCTAAACATTATGTAATATTATAAATACATGTATATACTGGATATATATGATATATATGATATCTACATCATGATTATAACTCTGGATATAATTGATACATGAACAACATGTAATTATAAAGAGTTTATTTTTTACTCAAGTACCAATGATCGTTGAAATGACCATTATAAACTTTAATTATTACATAGTGTTCATGACATGGAAATAAGTGATATAAAACGAATAATGAACTTTAAAAAGGTTCTTAAGCAAGTAGAAATTAACCCATGTTTATTATTCAAGAGATTAAAGAACGA
The DNA here is from genome assembly GCA_963277665.1 of Viscum album. NCBI lineage: Eukaryota > Viridiplantae > Streptophyta > Magnoliopsida > Santalales > Viscaceae > Viscum > Viscum album. The sequence continues at coordinate 140,184,752 of OY728133.1, read as the reverse complement.
TCAAGTCAAGTCAGATACGAGGAATGTGACTTCGTCTCAATCTCTATTCATTGAGGAATATTTTGTTTTATACACAAAATTCTTTTATACGGTGTATAAACCCCTTTGACATTTACGTTTATTCAAAAGGAAAATTTTTATATGAAGCATTTACTAAATGAAAAAACGGAATGTTTTTGTCATACGTATGCGGTGACAACGACTTCTCCACCTCCATGACCATTATTTGAGTTTCTTCTTCCTCTACAAGCCATACTATTTTTTTAAAAGAAAAATAAATACCATGTTTTACTTTTCTTTTTTTTTGGTATTGAAAATGGTTTTCAAAATGTCTTTTTATCAATGTGTTGTATTGGTATCTTGTGATTGAAATGTGGAAATGTTATGTTTCCTTTATGCATGTATTATGTGGTACGATTTTGTTATGGTTCTTGGGAATTGTTATAAAGATGGGTGGTTCCGTTATAAACTAAGGGCGGGTGAGCCCGATATAGCTTTCCAATGCATTGGGTAACACGAAGGAGTTAAACGTTAAGGTTTCTCCCAAGAGATTTGTGGAATATACTGTGATGGGTACTCCAAACGTAACCAAGAGGGTTACTCCCTACATAAGACTGTTATGAATGCCTCATGTTACCTTTATGTCTTATGATTTCTATGATTTATTAATGATTTTATGAGGTATGTTAAAGTGTTTATGTTTTATGGTTAAAGTATGATTTCATTCTTATGTAATTATGTAATCATGTTTCCTTTCCATATTTTTATATCCCTTACTGAGCTTTTTATTCTCATCCCATGTTTTTGAAATGTTTTTCACAGGTCAAGGGAAGGGTTAATTATTTGATGATAGTGTCAGGGAAGTGTCAATAAAGAATCCATGTTTTATGTAAAATATGTTTCTATTGATGGGAAAAATGAATACTATATTTTATGTAACCACTTTGTTTAAATGTGGAATATAATTCATGATTTATGATCTAATTATCTAAAAATCTAATCCTAAAAATATCCTCAATGTCAATTATTCATTTAATTCAATATTAAGTGATGTTTAATGGTGGGTCCTTATAGTTGGTATCAGAGGTCGGTTTAGATAACTTTAGGAGTTATAAATCTATTAAATGATTATCCAAAAATATTTTTTCTATGGTAAAATTGAAACAATATATCATTTTAAGATTACCATGTTGCTTCATCTAAGACATGTTTATTCAGAATGGTTTTCCGCAGAGGAAATAGGGAAGTAGTGCTAGGAAGGCATACAGATGGAAATAACCTTCCGAATCAGCATCCTGAGATGGTAAGAATTGGAACTGAATAGTTTGTTTCAGTAATGGCGATGTTGACTCAAGCGATAAATGGTGGCGGCATCCATGCACGAGATCAGCTAGATCAACCGCAGAGGAACATGTTAGTGGTGGATCATTTCATGAGGCAAAATCCCCCATCATTTAGAGGATCATCTGACCTTATGCTAGCATAAGGGTGGATTAAAGCACTGGAGAAGATTTTTTATGTCATGGGGTGTTCAGACAATCAAAAGGTTAGTCTTGCTATTTACCGTTTGGAGGGTTAAGCAGATCAGTGGTGGTCGATGGTTAAAAATATCAGGGATGCTGATGAGATTGATGCTCTCAACTGGGATAAATTCAAAGGTATGTTTCTTGAGAAGTATTTTCCGAAGGCTGTTCGACTTAGGATGGAAAAACAATTCCTGGAATTGAGGCAAGAGGAAGACTCAGTGGCTGCTTATGAAGAGAGGTTCACTCGATTGGCAAGGTATGCTCCAAATTTTATCCGAGACCTTGATAGTAAAATCAATCGTTTTTACTCAGGATTAATGCCAAAATATCGAAGGGATTTAGCTTCTCACGAGTTAAAACGTTATGAAAAGCTTGTTCGATGTGATGAGAAGGTGGAAATGGAGTTTTCCGATGATCAAGTGTTCTATAACAACCAACAGAAGAAGAGACCGAGGTGGCAGGAGAAAGTGAAGAATTCTTCAAAAAGTTCGGATGGTAAGAAAAATAAGTTTCCAATTTGTGATAAATGTGGACAAGGAATGCTGGGGAATGTCTTCTGAATTCTGGAAAGTGCTACAGATGTGGTAAGATGGGACATAAGGCTCGTGATTGCACTGAAAAAGATCAAGGTGATGGTAAGTACAAATTTAATTTACAGTTACTAAAATGTTTTCATAGCAATGAGATGGGTCACTATGCAAACGAGTGTCCGAAAAAGTGATCGAGTGATTGGAAGCAGTTAGACTACAAGAAGAAATGGTTGGTTAAATCCTTTGCAACTACTTCAGCAGATATCGGGCCATCAAATGATGTTGTATCAGGTACTTTGTTTGTATTTTCAAGTTATGCCAGTGTGTTTTTTTATTTGGGGTCTACACAGTCATTCATCTCTAAAACTTTTCAAGTAAAATGGGAATACCATCTTAAGAAATGACTCCTGAACTTGTGGTAAAAACACCTAGGGGAAATGTTGAGGAAAAAAGAATTTATAAGAATATTCATATCCTTATCCATGGAATGAACCTACTTGCGAACCATACTATTTTACCTATAGTAGAGTTTGATGTTATCCTCGGTATGGATTGGATCTCTATTTACCATGCTAAGATTGACTGTAGAGCTAAAGAAGTTTCTTTTCAGAAAGACTTTCAGTTTGTGTACAAGAATGAACCCATATTGTTGATAACTTATGAAGAGGCCGAGAAACTTGTAAAAGTTGGAAATGAATGTTACCTTTCACACATCATTGAGAACAAAGGAACTGTTCAGATTAATGATGTGCAAGTGGTAAATGTGTATCCTAATGTTCATCCTGATGAGTTTCATGGAATAATACCATACCGGGAAGTTGAATTTACTCTTTACATAGTTCTTGATGCTAATCCAATTTCAAATTGCCTTTATCGAGTGGCTCAAATTGAACTTTTAGAGTTGAAGGAGCAATTGCAAGATTTATTAGAGAAAGGTTTCATTCGACCTAGCACATCACCATGGGGTGCTCCTGATTTATTTGTTAAAAATAAAGATGGTTAAATGAGATTTTCATTGATTATAGAGCCTTGAATAACATCACTGTTAAGAACAAATATCCTTTTCCTCATATTGACGATTTGTTTGACAGCTCCAGGGAGCTCAGTAGTTTTCAAAGATTGACCTGAGATCGGGGTACTATCAGCTGAAGGTAAAGCAAGCAGATGTTCCGAGGACTACGTTTCGTACAAGATATGGACATTATGAAATTGTAGTAATGCCTTTGGGGCTAACCAATGCACCTGCTGTATTCATGGACATAATGAATAGAATTTTCCATGAGTTCTTGGATAATTTTGTGGTGGTTTTCATTGATGATATTTTGGTGTTTTCTAAAAGTAAGGTGGATCATGAAAGACATTTAAGGGTTATTTTGAAAACCATGAAAGAAAAGAAATTGTACTGGAAATTCAGAAAGTGTGAGTTTTGGTTGCAACAAATTTCTTTCCTTGGTCATATTGTTTCTAAAGATGGGATAACTATTGATCCTTCAGAAACAATGATTGTGGAATAATGGCCAAGACCCACAAATGTAACTGAGATTCGTAGTTTCCTTGGTTTGGCAGGCTATTACCGAAGGTTTGTTAGAAATTTTTCATGGTTATCTAGTCCAATGACTAATATAACTCAGAAGGGTGTTATGTTTATCTATAAAAAAGAATGTGATGATTCTTTTCAGGAATGGAATAGAAGATTGGTGAATGCTCCAGTTTTGGCACTATCTTCTAGGAATGGTGAGTTTGTTATCTATAGTGACGCTTCATTGAAAGGACTTGGTTGTGTCCTAATGCAGAATGATCAGGTAATTCCTTATGCTTCACGACAGTTGAAAACTCATGAGGTAAATTACTTTACACATGATTTGTAATTGGCTGATGTAGTTTTCGCTTTAAAAATTTGGAGGCATCATTTGTATGGTGTAAAGTGTGAAATATATACCGATCACAAAAGTTTAAAGTATATATTCAGTCAGAAATAATTGAACATGAGACATAGAGATGGCTATAATTAATCAAGGATTATGATTTTACAATTCATTACCATCCGGGAAAATAAAATAAAGTGGCTGATGCTTTGAGTTGAAAAAGTAATGCTTCATTAACAATGATTCATTTGGAACATGATCCTTTGGTTAAGGATTTGATAAACATTGGCATATATGTTTTTGGTGCAGGATATTCTTCTATTTTGTTTTAGGTATCAGTGAAATATTCTATATCGGACAGAATCAAGAAAGAACAGAAACAAGACAGTGAGTTGCAGAAAAAGGTAGAGCTGGTGTAGAAGGGTAAGTTGCATGAATTCAACATTGGTAATGATTGTATTTTTAGATTTGGGAAGAGATTGTGTGTTCCTTATGATTCACAGTTTAAGACAGAGTTGTTATGTGAAGCTCATAGTTCTCCGTTTTTAGTTCATCCTGGCAGTACTTAGATGTACAGAGATCTGCGGGAGTATTACTGGTGGGATGGAATGAAAAGAGATATTGCTGATTTTACTGTGAAGTGTCTCCAGGTTAAAGCAGAGCGACAGTTACTGAAAGGGATACTTAAACCTTTACCAGTGCCAGAGTGAAAATGGGAGAATATATCCATGGACTTTTTTGGGGGATTATCAAAGACATCTCGAGTTAATAATGCAATCTGGGGTATTGTTGATCGCTTGACTAAATCTGCTCATTTCCTTGCTATATGAGATACTTTTTCCCCAGATCAACTTTCCCATTTGTATCTTAAAAGATAGCCAGGTTACAAGAAGTTCCTATTTCAATTGTATCTGACTGTGATCCCATGTTCACTTCTAACTTTTGTAAAGGCCTTCAGAAGTCGTTGGGTACTGAATTAAATTTTATTACAGCTTTTCATCCTCAATCAGATGGGAAGTCAGAACGAACAATTCAGACATTGGAGGATATTCTACGTGCTTGTTCGATGGATTATCAAGGAAGTTGGAACCAACATCTTTCATTGGTTGCATATTCATATAATAATAGTTTTTATTCTAGTATACAGATGGAACCATTTGAAGCGTTATATGGGAAGCGGTGTCGAACTCCAGCTTTCTGGGATGAAGTGGGTGAAAGGAAGCTGATGGGACCAGAATTGGTAGAAGAGTTGGCAGAAAAATTTCAGCTGATACAGAAACACATTTGAACAGCTCAGAACAGGTAGAAGAGTTATGTGGACAATAGGAGGAAGAATATCCTTTTTGAGGTAGGTGATCATGTTTTTTCTCAAAGTATCACCATGGAAAAGTGTGATGAGATTTGGTAAGAAAGGAAAGCTGAGTCCAAGGTTCATTGGACCATATGAATTTCTGGAGAGAGTTGGATCAGTTGCATACCGAGTGTCTTTACCTCTGAGTTTATCTCAGGTACACAATGTTTTTCATGTTTCGATGTTGAGAATGTGTATGCCAGATCCATCGCATGTTTTGATTCCAAAGGTAGTTCAGCTGGAAGAGAACCTGTCTTATGAGGAACAACCAGTCCCAATTTTTAACCACAGGGAGGAAGTGTTACGGAATAAGGTGATTCTTCATGTAAAGTCTTTGTGGAAAAACCACATGTTTGAAGTGGCAACATGGGAATCGTAAAATTCATTGAGGGATAAATACCCCCACTTATTCGATAAGTAAATAAATTGCGGGGACGAAATTTTCTAAAGGGGGGAAGGATGTAACATCCCAAGTAAGTAATGAATAAAAGATATTTTTTTCTATGTCTACTTATGAATAAGATAGTGTTTTAGAGGCTTAAAATGAGAATAAATCCAATCTTAAGCATTGAATACACTAATATTTTTAAAAGATTGTTTTACAACCTTTTGATGAAAAACCATTTTTAAATCAAACTATTGAAAATTTTATAATCATTATTTGTCAAAATATACATATTCATTATGATTGGGACATTGAAATTTACATTGGATAAATTTTTGGTATTTTTCTGACAATGTTCATTTTTTAATGAATAGTGAAAAAATACTTCATTTTACATCAAATCTGCTTTTTCATCTAATTGAATTATATTGTTGGATTATCTTTTTAATTAGTTTTAATGTGTAAATAGAATATATTTTTACCATTTAATCCAATGGTGGTTATTAGGATTAATTTCACTTTGGAATGGAGCATAAACTAATGCCAATATTTTCATAGAAATTGTTTAAAAAAACCCGCTATTTGTTTTGACAACGGGAATTATTTTTAAAATAATTATTTCAATTTAATTGTTTGGAATTTGTTTAAAAGGATTCCATATTTAGAATCAGAAGGTCCAAATTATGTAATTAATACTCTTGTTTTTTGACATTATGAATAGCAACGACGGTAATTATCTTTAATTATCTTCATTAATGAGTAATAGAGTAGTTAAGTATAATAAAATAATATCATAATAATAAAAAATGACACAAATGTGTGTCCTAATGATACTGGTTGTCTCATGGCAGACCATGGGATGCCTTGTGCAAAACTTGAGGACCCCATGGAATCACTTTTTTGTGGAAGTGACTTTTTATCTTTTTATTTTTAAAGAAAGCTAAATATAGCAAAGAGTGTATAACCTGAGTAAAACATTTTTAAGTTTCTCTACATAAATGATAAATTGGACTATAAATAGTCATTTTAATGATAAAAATTTTTCCTACATAATGGTATTTGTTTTATAATTTTTAGACATTAAATAATTTAAATTATTTCTGACATCATGATGATGCAGCGATTACCTCATTAATAAAGGATTTAGATAAATGAAAAGATAATGTTAAAACTATAAATTAATCTTTTCAAAGACCTATTGGATGGGTGGATTTAGAACCCTTAACACCTTATCCTAGAAATACATCAATTTGGACCTTTAAAATCTGAAACTCATTTGAAAATAAAGTAACATTTTGTAACATTCCAATAGTGCCCCTCCTCTCCTCTTATAAAAATCCCCAACCTCTACCTCCTTACCCACAACTCTCAAGCCTTTGGCTCGGCCAAAACCTACTCATTTTGTCTCTTCAAATCTCTCTATTACTCCTAGAATCATCACTTTGGGCAGATGTCTTCCCAAGGATGCCTTTGAGCTCAAATCAAAAAGAGTTACCTGATTTAAAGGTAGTGTGTTCTCTTGTGTTCTTATGTTTTATTTTTCTTCTCCAACCACATAAACTATTTTTATTAATTTATTTTGTAACAAATCCAGTTTCTTAAATATACTAGGATGTTGTTATAATACGTATTTGAGCTACACTTACCCACACCTATATCTAATGGTTAAATGACATACTGTTTCTGTGGATGGTGAATTTCTGCCTCACGAAATGATGATTGTTCAATATTCCTCTAACACCTTCAAAGGTGGACATTCAGATGTCTCTATATTTATATATGATATATAATATGTTTATGTTTTCCTTAAGCTTCTGTATTTTTCATTTATGGCATACCTTTATGGCTTCCATTATGGGTATACGCGATATCTTCATTTTAGGAAGTGCGGACTACCGCCCCCTCAATGTGATTTGATTCGTTAATACCATATGTGGTACTTATAAAGGATAGATTTAATGATAATATATATGATAACATACTGTAATTTTAATTCTATTATATATCATTATGTTTTAATTCCATTAAATTATGAGATCGAAATGAAAGCAGCGTTCATGCGTACGTACAGCTTACCGTCTCTATGAACGGTGCATTTCATTTCTTATCCCCAAATGTAATGTACTATTATAAGTACATATATATAATGGATATATATGATTTATGTTACATCTAAATGATTAATATAATTCTGGAATTAAAAAATACATATCTCTCATTTAGTTTTATTTCCATTAATATGACATAGAAATGAATGTAGCGTTCATGCGTACATACGACTTACCGTATCCATGAATGGTGCATTTCATATCTTACCTCTAAACGTTATGTAATATTATAAATGCATGTATATACTGGATATATATGATATATATGATATCTACATCATGATTATAACTCTGTATATAATTGATACATGAACAACTTGTAATTATAATGTGTTTATTTTTGACTCAAGTTCCAATGATCGTTGAAACAACCGTTATTAACATAAATACTTAGATAGTGTTCATGACATGGAAATAAGTGATATAAAAGGAAGAATGAAATTTAAAAATGTTCTTAAGCAAGTAGAAATTAACTCAAGTTTATTATTCAGGAGATTAAATAACGATCAAGTCAAGTCGGATACGAGGTATGCGACTTCGTCTCAATCTCTATTCATTGAGGCATATTTTGTTTTATACACAACTTTCTTTTATACGGTGTAAAACCCCATTGAATTTTACATTTATTCAAAATGTATCTTTTTATACGAATCATTTACTAAAAGACAAAATGGAATTTTTTTTCATACGTATGCGGCGACAATGACTTCTCTGCCGCTATGACCATTATTTGAGTTTCGGCTTCCTCTACAAGCCATGCCGTTTTTTTAAAAGAAAAATAAATACCATGTTTTACTTCTTTTTTTGGTATTGAAAATGGTTTTCATAACGTTTTTATATCAATGTGGTGTATTGATATCTTGTGATTGAAATGTGGAAATGTTATGTTTCCTTTATGCATGTATTATGTGGTACGATTATGTTATGGTTCTTGGGCATTGTTATGAAGACGGGTGGTTCCGTGATAAACTAAGGGTGGTTGAGCCCAATATAGATCTCCAAGGCATTGGGTAACATGAAGGAGTTAAATGTTAAGGTTTCTCTGAAGGTATTTAGGGAATATACTGTGATGGGTATTCCCAAAGTAACCAATAGGGATACTTCCTAATTAAGAATGTTATGAATGCCTCATGTTACCTTTATGTCTAATGATTTCTATGATTTATTCATGATTTGATGAGGTATGTAAAAGTTCTTATGTTTTATGGATAAATATTTATTTCATTCTTTTGTATATATGTACTAATGTTTCCTTTCCATATTTTTATATCCCTTACTGAGCTTTTGATGCCAATCCCAAGTTTTTGAAATTTTTTTCACATGTTAAGGGAAAGGTGCATGATATGATGACAGTGTCAAGGAAGTTTCAAGAAAGAATCCATGTTTTATGTTAAATATGTTTCTGTTTATGGGGAAAAACGAATAATATCTTTTATGTAACCTCTTTGTTTAAATGTGGAATATAATTCATGATTTATGATTTAATTTTCTAAAACTCTAAACCTGAAAAGATCCCCAATACGATTTAATCATTTAAAAAAATTTTAAGTGATTTTTAAGGATGGGTCCTTATAATAAATTACAGTTAAAACATCTGGATGTTCATAAATATTTTTTAATTTCAGTTATGGATATTTACATCTATTCCAAATGTACTCCACTACTTAAGAGAAAGTGAACCAGTTATGAAAATAGTGAAAATAAACACTTCTGAATGATGAAATTGGATACTATATCTTATCAATAATGAAAAAAATGAAATAAAAAGAATTATGATAAACAAAATACATGTCTAATAGGATCTTAATTATGTTATTAATGAGTATAATTTTATATACCTAGACCTTATGTTCTAGAGAAGAAAACATTCGGACATAAGGTAAGATATTTCTTCAACTCACTTACATTTTTTGTGAGATTTTTCATATTCACTACTAATACTTTTCTATGGTGTATGTATACATCCCATTGATGTAACAAATCATTAATATATCTATTTTCATGGTATTTATTTTATCACTTGAATATTATTAATTTTGGGTTGTACGAATCCATTGATTACAAAGTGGTATGGGATTTCTACCTGAACCTCCATTTTCATTCTGGTCACTCATGTTCTCTATTTACCTAAATTAAATTATAATTTATTCTTATTTACTCCACATAAATTCTGTATTAATTTCATATATTTGTTTTCAAACAATAATCATTCTTTATTTTACGAGGTGTTATGGGTTTGAAAAAAATCATTCAAAAATTTTATCTCGATAAACAATCCCGATTCAAATGATATTTTAACATTCATAACTGTTTTAAAGTGTATAGAAGAATTTGATTTAAGACACAATTATTTTTATAAAAACACTCATTTTATCATCAAAAAATTTTTTCGATCATTTCCTTATTAAATAGAGGAAATTTTCTTTTCCATAATAAATTACACATTAATACTTTCCTTTAAATCCTATAAAGTATTTTAATTATATATAATCATAAGAACACTTATTACATGACATCACATTAGTGGGACATAATTTATGACTAAAATATAATATCAATTCCCTATTAAATTATTTACTGTGATATTAATGATTCTAATCTGATTTCATGGAAAATATAAATGATTTTTCAAAAGAGATCTTATTTCTAATGTAAAAAGGATTTTTCCCATCTCACATTAACTTTTATGTGATATATTTATTGTTCACCAAATATATATTATTCTTTTGGTGTATGTAATTCCCCTTTTATTGTCATATCAAGAGTCTCCTTGTTATCATGATATCCTAAGGGATTGTGATTTGAATGCTTCGTGGTGGTATTTAAAACATTGGAATGTTTATGGATTATTTCCTCAAGAATATTTAAATGGTCTCATTTAAAAGTACCTTTATTTATGTCAACATACATTGATGAATCCATATCCTCAAATATATATGGATTTTCTGAATGCATCTAGTACATGTATTAAATCTATTTATAATGTATGTGTTGGATTTGCAGTGGAAGGTGGGTCCCGCTATAGCCCTTGGATGCATTGAAAGGTCTCATGAGACAAATAAGTTGGTGATTAACCCTTTGAGTTAGTTTCCAAAAAATCATACATGTTTCTACCCATAGACAGAAAAATATTCAATGGTATTATGGTATCATGACCCATATGCTTGAAGTCCAATTAATATGAATTATATTTATTCATTTTTATTTATTACTATCCAATATGTTTTCAATATGACAAAACCTATGGATGTAGTTTAATTCGAATATTATTAAAGGATCATGTTCTTCATTTATATACCAACCACATTGACTATGCTTAATTTTTAATGATTAAGTAATTATTGAATTAGGTTTCTGCTATTTGCAACACTTACTAAGCATTTTAGCTCACCATTTTCATTTGTATACCTTCAACATTTTATGAAGAGGAAACCATTTATAAAGTTCTAATGAATGTAGTCTATTAGTTTTTTATGTGTTGCATTTTTTATCTATTCCAATTGTATTATGAGTTACATGTATATATCTAGATTCTTTATGACTACTAAACTACATGGTCCATCGGGATTTGATTCATTGTAATCATGCCGATGTACATAGTAATGCACCATCTCCGGTCTATAGGGGTTGGGTTGTTACAGGAACACCCCATAGTACATGATTAATGAATAGTACTCACAAAAGAAAAGTTACATGGTCATAGGATGATGTACATGTGCATGAAAAGTATTAATATTCATCTAATGATGTACACAGTCAAGACCAAGAGCACATGAGAAGGAATTGGGTGGTAGATATGTGTATTGTAGTACCTATACGTATTGTATAGTACTACATGGCCATCTAAGACATGTTTATACAAGGAAATTGTCATATATCCTGGATATTTAACATTCCATGTGACGTCTGGGGTACATCATGTATTATCTCCATCCCATCAATGATCCATATATCCTTCTGCTGGACATGTATTGTATCATGTGAGTAGAATATCCTGATAATTGTTTTGCATATTATGTGTTGGTATCCTTCTTATTGGATTTTGAGATTTGATATTTGGTTTCGAGTGTGAAACTTTTTCAGGTGATGCCTGATTGATAACAATGGTTGGGTGGGGTTATATGAGATATTCTAGGGTTGGAAAACTCATATTGCACGAGGTTATTTTTGTCCCATATTCTTTCTTTAAAAATGTGTAGTCCCCTTAAATACTAGGTAACATGGCCTATATCTTCTCAATAGTCCCTGCATGATGAATAATGTCGTGTCACCCCTATCTAATGTGTGGTACCCCATTATTTCTCCTGGACTTAAGTCCTCCAAATATTTAGTGTCGTTATTTATCATTTTATCGATTAGGTCCTCAATTTTTTATTCTCGCACCATGACTTTGAATTATATATATATGGTGTGAATTGTCTACATGGATTTATATATCGAAACATAAAATGGTTGGTATTAGAGATGGACCCTCATGGCGATAAAAATTCTCATCGTATTATGATGGATTTGGGAGATTGAGATACGCTTTCTATCTAATTTGGGTTTTCTATGAGTGTGTATATATATATTTTACTTTTTTCCTCTTTATTATAGATTAGAAGAACTCTATTTTATCTCACTATTGCACCCTTTGTGATTTTTTTAATAAAAATGTTTATGGATATAATAACCCCAATAATGGTTTCCATTCACATGAATTAACATATGTAGATTATGGGGAGCTAGATAGTGACATCAATGAGGCAACATGATAATTGGTTCCATTATCTATGTATTTTTTTAGACTGGGATATCATGCTCCAATATATAATTAGTTTTCCTTTCCTCGTGTTATTTTCGGGTTGGGACTTCATTGTCGGTTGGTCAGGAATTATCCACTTTACACTTTAGATTTATACTAGGGTACTTAGATATATTCCAAAGAGGTTATTACATGCATGCATATACTATATATTTGGAATATTTTTATTATTACTATATGATTTTTCATATATAAATTTGGGTCTTTTCATTAAAAACCATTTTTAATAGGAGTCCCATTTCATGAATTACTTCACAATTCTTGTTATCAACCCATATCCTATTTGAGATTGGTTTGGGGTTTTTACACTAAAACATCCACCGTATAGGATGAAAATGGGGAGATGATTAAAAATGGAGTGGTATCAAAGATGTTTTTACATTATTTTTTGGTGATCAACATATCCATTCCTAAAGAATCGGACTACATTATTTTCCACATGGAATATTGAAACATAGATTAAAATAAATTATTAGGACAAGAGTAATATAATATTAAATGCGATAAATGATGTTATAATTTTCTATCCCCACATATATGTTATCATCATACCATGTTATGTCTTGATCACTATCCTGGTGACACTATAACAACAAAACTTTTTATTGCACACATAAACCTGATTTATTACATAAAATCTTCACATGATACAACATATAAGATCAAAAGTTCAAGATTATTTTGGTCTTAGGAACATTGAAAAACAATATAGAACATAAATCACACAACATCATTATTGAAAACATCCATTACATGACCACTACCTTCCCTCGTACATATCATTGCATTGGATAACCTGAGGACACACATAAGAAAAGGGTAAGCTATAAAGCATGGTAAGGGAATAAACATGGAATAACATGAGTAATACAATACATGTTAGTAAATAGGCCGATAAATTGAGAAAAATAGAAAACATGTACAAAATGTTATGATAAATCTTCATAATCATAACAAGGAAATGTGGCAACACAACTTAACATGGAATTCGCATAAGCCAAGGCTCATTGCACATAGAGAATTATTAAACCCTAAATGCACATGAAGATTGAGTAAAACATAATTTCACTTGAATTATAATGATTCAAAACCCATTGCGCATGACCTAACATGTTATTATACATTACCCAATGCATTGGAGCGCTATAAGGGTACAATCTTCTTAAACATTTCATTTCATGCATAAGTGTGCCACATGGATCATATAAATGGGATCAATCAAAATAATATGTCATTCCACAATTTAGTAATTTTGAATAAATAAATTAATGTACCATTCAATGGATATATGTTCATAATGGTGAATATCCTAGATAGAGACCTGGGTATAGTATTCACTACACAATGATCTTGGCTAGGAAAAACGCGATGCAATTTCTCCAGCATAATGTCATGACATAAGGATTCATGAATTTTTGTGATGATATAGAAAACGGGGTCCCATCATATGTACCTTAAATGTACAGTAATTGTGTCACATGGATACTTGTCCCAAAAAATATAATGTAATTTAGATGCATAAAACAAAATAATTACTTGGATGTAAAAGAGGAGAGAGAAATCCATCACGGAATATTTCAAGGTAATGGGTGTACATGGGAGGCATTAATGGGAGAGAAAGTTGTCTCCCATCATCCAATCATAAATAGGAATGTATGGGGGAGGTTTGAAATCATAACCCAACATATTTAATTGAAAAAAATGGGAATAACAACTTAATTAAAATTAGACAAGAATGTGAAAGGATGAAATCCCTTACTTTGATGTGTGATCCCAAAATCATGAGAGAGGCTTGAGAGAGGATTCATGGGAGAATGGGGAACCTTAGGAGGATTTTAGAGAGAGGATGGAAGGGTATGGTTGAACTCCTAAGGAATTTAGTTAAGAGGAATTTGGAGCATGGGTGGGTTTATATAGGAAAGGAGATGGAATTCTTTATTATTTAGTTTTGGGACACCTCACATTAAACTAATAAATACCACAAACCAGACCATGGTTTTTTGCCATGTTTTTTTCCTAAGGTGTGTGGAAAACAATATTTTATATGTCCAATGGCTGAACATCTTAAACAAATTGGGTTTCTTATGTGAAGGTGAGTGACACTCTGAAGGAAAACAGTTTAAAGATTAAAAATGATTAATAAGTTGTGGAGGGTCCACAAAAGATTTGTAAAAATAATCAAACAAATATAAAATCACATTATATTATTTCTAAAACATATATTGTCCGAAAATAATGTTTATAGAATTTTATTACCTCGCTATTCAGTCATTATGATGTCATAAAACACATTATATATTTAAACACTAATTAATTTTTACCCAAAAATTCGACTGTCTCAGAATATTATGAAAAATTCACTGATGGATACTTTCAAAATCCAGATTCTATAAATAGTATTAAATTTATCTACATAATTTTATAAATATTTTGATTTTTCCATTTAAATAAAAACTAACATTTATAAAAAATTCATGGTTTTTGACAAAAACGGTTTTCAATCCTTAATAAAAATTACAATTCCCTTCATAATATTATATGATCATTTATATATAATACAAAGTAATTTAATAATAACATTTTACTGAAATATTATTTAATTCAAAAATACTATAATTCATCAAAATATACTTCTTAGTTGAATATTAACTAAAAATACTATATGTGATTTATAAAATATTTACAAAGTAACAATAATAAAATGAATGCACATTCTCTATACAAAAATAATGTACATTTCCATAGTGCTATGGACTTATTACATAACCCCTTATAACACCCGCATAAGACCAAAGGGTAAGGTGTGTGATGGTGACAGATTCTTAGAGTGGCTCAGATAACATCACTCTGGTGGTAATCTCTATTAACTTCCACGTCTCCCATTGTGGGTTTCACTCAAGCTTAACATGTCCAATCTCGGCTTGGGAATGGTCAATAGTAAAGCCCAATGATTTCACCTCATGTCTGAGCTCTAAAAAATGTTCTTCGTATAAGGAATGTTTACTAGATGAGGCCATCACTTCATCTATCTGATTAAATTGAGTTGTTTAAAGCCATATATTTATACTAATCATGTTATCACTATTCAACGACTACATTAGCAATGGTCACAATTCATAAAGGTATTTTAAAATCTAGAAACATAAAACCAATGACGTTGACATATTATATTACCATAATAAGGCAATTAATTAGATCAAGAAGAATTTTAATTAATGAATGTTTGGGTCGTTACAATCTTCCACCCTTAAGATATTTCCCCATCGAAATTTCCTTTTTCGAGAGTAAAACCGATGTGGGTGACATTGCTTCATCCCTTCCTCCAATACCCATGTATCTTCTTCAAAATTGTGGTTTCACCATGACACCCTGATGAGGATCATTGTCATATTTCATATAACTTCTTCTCTATGATATAAGATATTCACTGGTTACTCCTTGTAAGAATGATCATCCCCTAGTTGTACTACCTCTAAATAGAGTACCTATAAAGGGTTTGGTATGTAAATTCTTAATAAGGATACATGAAATAAATCATGTACTTTGGACATGGTAGGAGGATGTGCAAGTCAATAGGCCACAACCCCAACACCATCAAGAATATCGAAGTGGCCAATGTACCGAGGACATAACATCCCTCTATTTTCAAACCACATGACCTTCTTCCATAGAGATATTCATAGAAATACCTTGTCTATAACATTAGTCTCAAGGTTTCATTGGCAGTTATCCTCATAAATCTTCTAATGACTCTAGTCCACCTTGACATGATGTTGACTATTTTTCACCTTCTCCACCACTTCATCAACCATTTCTGGTCCTAGCAGCTTATGCTCACCGACTTCATCCCAACATGTCGGTGTTCTACACCTCTTCTAATACAAGGCTTCATAAGGTTCCATTCGGATGCTCGAGTTGATACTATTATTGTAAAAGAATTAAACAAGTGGAATATGTTGGTCCTACCCTCCTTTGAAATCTATAGAACACGCTCTGAACATTTTCTCAAGTGTTTGGATAGTCTGCTCGGTTTGGCCATCAGTCTGAGGATGATAAGCCATAATAAAGTTCATATATGTTTCAAGAGCATTTTTAAGACTCATCCAAAATGTATAAGTTAATCATTCATGTCGATCTGATACAATAGATAGTGGTACTTCATGAAACCTTACCACTTCCTTGATATATATCTATCCCAGCTGATCCAATGAGAAATCCTCCCAACTTTCAATGAAGTGTGTAGACTTTGTAAGACAATCAACAACAACCTAGATTGAATTGTTTCCATTGGATGTATTTGGATGTTCAGTGACAAAGTCCATGGTGTTGTTCTCACATTTCCATGTCGGTAAGGGAAATAGTTGCATTATCCCATTAGACACCATCCTCTCATCATTCCCTTGATGATACACTAGGAACATTGATGTTTACTCAGTGATCTCCTTATTCGTATTATCCCACGAATAATGGTCATAGAGATCTCGATACATCTATGTGTTTCCTGGGTGAATATAGTATTTAGAACTATGTGCATCATCAAAATGTTCCATCTTCGGATCAAGACATAATGGAAAACATTGACTTTTCCTAAATCTCACAATTCTTTCTTCATTAACATTGAACTCAAAGGATTTCCATTTTCTGATAGCTTTCACTCTCTTCTGAATTCCGACATCGTACTTTAAGGGATTCTATAACCTTTCCAAAAGAGGCGGTTGAGAAATTATTTGTGAAAAGTTTGATGATGATCCCTTTATTATGATTCCCATGTCTATCTTCATCATATCTCATATGATTGGGTCGTTCTCAATTTACATAAATGATGGAATTTCAGGGACCTTTCTACTTAGAGAATCTACCACATTGTTTGCTTCCCCAAGGTGGTAATGGATTGAGCAGTCATAGTCTTTGTTCAGCTCCAACCATATTCATTGTTACATGTTTAACTCTTTCTATGTGAATGAATACTTGAGCCTTTCTTGGTCTGTTTATATTTCACATGTAACAACCCATGCTTCCACTATATCATTCTCTTTCCATAATGCAATAGCTTGCATTGTACGCATGTTCGAGATTCTAACACACTACGACCAATCAAAGTAGTCATTATGAATAGTAATACCCACTTTTTGAAATTATATAAATTTTATATTTCAAAATGGACTTCATTTTTGGATTCGGAATATCAAAATTAGCCTATGTTGAATTTTTTATATTTTTCCGAGAAGTTCCAATTTTCTATGAATAGTGAAAAATACTTAAAAACAACATTTTAAATCAGAATAATTTATAGTGATAAATTATACTATTGAGAGGTTTTAAAGTATAATTAGAATATTATTTTACCATTCTATCCAATTTTGTATATTATAATTAATTTCACTTTGATATTGGATATAAACAATTGTCAATCTTTTGATATATATTGTTTCTAAAAAAACACGTTATTTGTTGTGACAATGGGAATTGATTATTAAATTAAATAATACAACTTATATTTTTTGAATTTTTTAAAATAGGTGTCATTTTTTAATTAAGAATATCACATATAGCTTAGGCTGATTTTTTGGTATTTTTCTGGAAAACTTCAATTTTTGATGAATAGTGAAACCACTAAGTGGTAGTTAAAAAACTAAATTTTCGTTGAAATGAAATTTTACCACCTCTGTGATTTGAATTTCAAAAAACCGACATACATCATTTTCATTAGAATGTATAATGTGGTTCAATGGGATTAAAATAATTTTTAGTGAATAGTATATTTTAAGTTCTATTAATCACGATTAAAGGTAATTAGTGTAATTTAAGGTAAATATAATGTTATAATAATATGAAATTACCTGTAAACTTGTCCTACCATTTTTGGACGAGTCATGGATGACCGAGAAAGTCCATGAGTCAAATTGGGGACCCCATGGAGCCACATGGGTAAGAAAATGGAATTAATAACTTATTATTTAAAGTAAAAATAAAATTGTCACAAACATGTGTTGTTTTACTAAAACAATTATTACATGGGGTTATATAAGTTAAATTTTAGAAAATAAATATTAATTGGAAATCTAAAAAGATTTTCTACATCATGGTATTTTTTTTATAATTTTTAGACATTAAATAAATTAAATTTTTTATAACACCATGATGATGCAACGATTACCTCATTAATTAACGATTTAAATAAAATGAAAAGATAATGTAAAATCTAAGACATAAACTTGTCAACAACCTATTGGATGAGTACATTTCGAACCCCTATCACCTTATCCTCGAAATATATAACTTTGGGACCTTTGAAATCCAAAAAGCACTTCATAATAATGTAACATTTCATGACATTTAATTAATGCCCCTCCTCTCCTCTTATTAAAGGCCCCCACCACTACCACCTTATTCACACATTCCAAGCCCTTTGGGTCAGCCAACCTCTTCCCAAATACTCTCTCAAATTCCCTCTCTTACTTCTAGAAGCCTCAATTTGGGCAGAAGTCTTCCCAAGGAAGCATTTGGATCAAATCAAAAAGAGTTACCCGATTTTAAGGTATTGTCTTCTCTTATGTTCTTTGGTATTATTTTGATTCTCCAACCCCTTAAACTATTTTTATTCCTTTATTTTGTAACAAAACCAATATCTTAAATATACTAGGATGTTGTTATGATATGTATTCGAACTACACTCACAGACACCTCCATCTAATGGTTAAGGAACATACTGTTTCCGTGGATGGCGAATTACTGCCTCACGAAACGATGATTGTTCTATCTTCCACTACCACCCCACATGGTTGCCATTATGATCACACTATATTTATTTATGATAATATTATATATATTTCCTCTCTATTCTTCTGTATTTTACATTAAAAACACACCATTATGTTTTGCATGTTGTGAAAATGCTATAATTTCATTTGAGAATGTGTGGACTACCGCCCCCTCAAGTGATATGACTCATTCATGCAATACATGGAATGTATAAAGAATGAAATTAATGAACTTATGTCACCTATATAACATATATATTAAGCTATAATTATAATATATATATATATATATATATTCTATTTAGTTTTAATTCCATTAAATACAAAATAAAAATGAAAGTAGCGTTCATGCGTACGTACGGACTGCCGTCTCCATGAACGGTGGCACATGCACATGCACGCCCATGCAATATAAAGAAATTCTACGTTTGGTGAGATTTGAACCCATAACCTCTTGCATATTTTCCAAAGACTTTACCACTCCACCAAACTCGCCATGTGGTTAATAAACAGAATTTAATATACTTATATATATTAATTGAAAAAACAAATAATACATAAATAATAGATATAAACTAAATAATAATAAATAATAAATAATTAATAAATAATTAATAAATAACTAAATATAAATAATAAATAATAAATAATAAATAAATATAAATAATAAATAATAAATATAAATAATAAATAATAAATAATAAATAAATATAAATAATAAATAATAAATAACTACAATAATAAATAACAAAAATATATGAATAATAAATAATAAATAATAAATAATAAATAATAAATAATAAATAATAAATAATAAATAATTAATAATAAATAATTAATAATAAATAATAAATAATAAATAATTAATAATTAATAATTAATAATTAATAATAAATAAACATAAATAATTTATAAATATAAATAATAAATGTAAATAATAAATAATAAATAATAAATAATAAATAATGAATAATAAATAACAAATAATAAATAATAAATAATAAATAATAAATAATAAAAAATAAATAATAAAAAATAAATAATAAATACATAATAGATATAAATAATAAATAATAAATAATAAATAATAGATGTAAATAATAAAGAATTAATAATAAATAATAAATAATGAATAATAAATAGTCAATAATGAATAATAAATATTAAATAATAAATAATAAATAATAAATAAATATAAATAATAAATAATAAATAATAAATAAATATAAATAATAAATAATAAATAAATATAAATAATAAATAATAAATAAATATGAATACTAATTAATAAACAATAAGTAAATATCAATAAGAAATAAATATAAATAATAAATAATAAATAATAAATAATAAATATGAAATATGAAATATGAAATAAGAAATAAGAACTAAGAAATATTAAATATTAAATATTAAATATTAAATATTAAATAATAAATAATAAATAATAAATAATAAATACCTAATAGATATAAATAATAAATAATAAATAATAAATAATAGATATAAATAATAAAAAATAAAAAATAAAAAATAAAAAATAAAAAAATGAATAATCAATAATCAATAATGAATAATAAATAATAAATAATAAATAATAAATAATAAATAAATAAATATAAATAATAAATAATAAATAAATATAAATAATAAATAATAAATAATAAATAATAAATAAATAAAAATAATAAATAATAAATAATAAATAAATATAAATATAAATAATAAATAATAAATAATAAATAAATTTAAATAATAAATAATAAATAAATATAAATAATATTTAATAAATAATAAATAACTATAAATAATAAATAAATATAAATAATAAATAATAAATAATAAATATTAAATATTAAATATTAAATATTAAATATTAAATATTAAATATTAAATAGTTAATAATAAATAATAAATTAATATAAATAATAAATAATAAATGATAAATAATTAATAATAAATAAATATAAATAAAAAATAAAAAATAAATATAAATAATAAATAATAATTAATAATTAAATATAAATAATAAATAAATAAAAATAATTAATAATCAATAATCAATAATCAATAATCAATAATCAATAATCAATATTAAATAATAAATAATAAATAATAAATAATAAATAATGAATAATGAATAACAAATAATACATAATAAATAATAAATAATAAATAATAAATAAATATAAATAATAAATAATAAATAATAAATAAATAATAAATAATAAATAATAAATAATAAATAAATATAAATAAAAAATAAAAAATAAAAATAAATAATAAATAATAAATAATAAATAAATATAAATAATAAATAATAAATAATAAATAAATATAAATATTAATAAATAAATAATAAATAAATATAAATAATAAATAAATATAAATATTAAATAATAAATATTAAATATTAAATATTCAATAATAAATATTCAATAATAAATAAAAAAAAATAAAAAATAAAAAAAAAATAAAAAATAAATAAAAATAATAAATAATATATATATATATATAATAAATAATAAATAATTAATAAAAAAAATTAATAAATATAAATAATTATTAATAAATAATCATTAATTATTAATCAATAATGAATAATAAATAATAAATAATCAATAATGAATAATAAATATTAAATATTAAATATTAAATAATAAATATTAAATAATAAATTATAAATTATAAATTATAAATAATAAACAAATAATTATAAATAATAAATAATAAAAATAAATAATAAATAATAAAAAATAAAAAGTAAATAATAAATAAATATAAATAATAAATAATAAATAATAAATAATAAATAACAAATAATAAATAATAAATACATAAGAGATATAATTAATAAATAATAAATAATAAATAATATATATACATAATAAGTAATAAATAATAAATAATATATAATGAATAATAAATAATCAACAATGAATAATAAATATTAAATAATAAATAATAAATAAATAAATATAAATAATAAATAATAAATAATAAATAATAAATATATATAAATAATAAATAATAAATAATAAATAAATATAAATAATAAATAATAAATAAATATAAATAATAATTAATAAATAATAAATAACTATAAATAATAAAAAAGGATAAAAATTAAAAATAAAAAATAAAAAATTAAATATTAAATAATAAATATTAAATAATAAATAATAAATAATAAATAATAAATAATAAATAATAAATAATAAATAATAAATAATAAATAAATATAAATAATATATAATAAATAAATATAAATAATAAATAATAAATAATAAATAAATATAAATAACAAATAAATATAAATATTTAATAATAAATAATCAATAATAAATAATCAATAATCAATAATCAATATTAAATAATAAATAATAAATAATAAAAAATAAAAAATGAATAATGAATAATATATAATAAATAATAAATAATAAATAATAAATAATAAATAAATATAAATAATAAAAAATAAATAATAAATAAATATAAATAATAAATAATAAATAATAAATAAATATAAATTACAAATAATAAATAAATATAAATATTAATGAATAAATAATAAATAAATATTATGGTCTATCCTTCTATGGAAAAGCCAACAAGTAGGACTGTTGGTGAGGTTGAATTCATCTGAAATCCTGGGATGCAGTAGCATTAAAAGTTTGTCCTCATATATAATATGAAATAATTAGGGACTTTTTCGTTTTGTAATGATTACATTGTATTCATTCATTCCTCAAATCCAAAGAGACCCTGATTTCTCTATGCTTATAAACATGGGCGATTTTGTAGTTTTTTCTTCATGGTTGGATGTGATGGGAGGCTTGATACATTATTATGTTCTTGAACGGGCATTAATGCAGGCATGAGAGTTATATATGTAACTTCTTCTTTTCTTGACTATTTCTTATTTGTTGTGGTATAGAGTTGAGTTTTGGATCGGGCACACTGAATGGCCTTCTCAAGACATTTAACAACTACAATGAACTCATCAAACCCACTTGGATAAATAATGAGGATTGGAGGTGTCAAAAACGCATCTTGAGTACTTTCGGTACAATGTTCTAGAAGATTATACTTAGATAGAGGTTTGATAAGTGAATTAGTTAAACCATTCCACCTATCAATGAAGTCAGAGGCCATACAATTTTCATGTTACCAATAGTTCTTTAGTTAAAAAATCATCATTTTTTTTAGTGTGGAACTAAACATATGAAAGAATTGAAAAATAATGTCTTACCATCCAACAGCACAACCTTTTAGAAGACTATTGTACCGTACAATGGTTGTTCGTATTAGAGTCTTCACAAAAAACATCATCTATGTTCCCTCCAGTTGATCTCGAGGTCCCATCATCAGCCCACATTGGAAAATGATGTGTGTGAGATGTTGTTCAGGTCCATCCAAACCATCAACAGTATTGAACAAAGAATTATGAATAATTGGGAGGAGGTGGTGTATAATCCACCCATTCGAGATATGGATTCCTCATAGACTATAGAGGTTCATTTCTCCCTTCCATATCCTCTATTTGAGTTGTCAGAGACTCATTTACATTACGTACCTCAAAGAGAGCTATTAATTTAGATGCATCCATCTATAAATAGTGGGTGGGGCTTGGGGTGGTGGCCCTTTTTTTGTCTCTCACTAAACCATAATTTATCTAAATACTCATGTATTTCCCTTAACAGGGAGAGGTTTTCACCACAACATAGGGATTTCATGATCATTTTTCACTTCATAGTTAATATAGACTAGTTACCCAAATACAAAGTCAGTATGATGATCATGTTCATCTATTTCTGTCATATATTCTATTATAGTGAAAATATTCATGTCTTCATAAAGATGATACCCAGTGGGAATATTTCCATTCAGTTTCTCTTCAATGAGTCATAGCATACTTTATATCTTTCTCTCTTATTGTATCAACTATTCCTATGTGGATGAAAACTCATCAATTTTTTTATGGTGTTTGGGATGTAGTCACACCATTCCCTTTTTCATTGGTAGTGTTCCACTGTGGAGGTGGAATATCTATACTTTTAGATTCAATTTATCAGATCCTTTTTCGTTTTGGGGTGAGTAGATCCTTGTTTTGGGAATCAAAATCACCCTCATACAAGGGTATGTTTTTTGATTTTCCTCCCTATATATTTCGTTTCATATCTATAATGTTTTCCATGTTGACAGTGAAGAAATCCAAAAAGGAATATCGATAAATGGTGGTATTTTCATTACATTCGATGGAAGATGATAATTTTATACTGCCTTTATCTAGGATTATATTTGATCCCTATAAAATTTACCATTTTATCCATGGTGGGGTCTGATTTATTTTTTCATATTCTCCTCACATGTTGGTCTGAGAATAGTGTCCATGAGAGATTTTATGATCATGTTTCCCAAATGGACCCTGGCTAAGAGATGTTTTCCTTTGGATTACCGGAAATATTGGGATATAGATCATTGATAATTCCAACATCAGATTGAGAAAACTAATTCACTTTGTGGTGATGATGACGAGGAATATTTATCCATCCCTATGGTGTGAGAGGATTTTCAGGGACACAATTGGAATAGACTGATCTTATTGTTGAGGATAAAATGATTATATTCAGGGGTTTGATGAATCCCATTATGGACATGAAGATATAAATGATATCAGACCAACATTGTAGGGTTTATTTTGAATTAGTTTTCATTTATCCATGTCCATCCCAAGGGATGATGATCCTGGGGATGGTAATTGAGATATATATTCCTGATCCTAGAAGGCGAGGGTGTGATTAAAACCACTATTGATGTGTCCCAAATCACATTGTGTATCAATAATCAATGATGTTCACATGGAGTGAGATATTCCATATGTCTTATTAAGGTGGGTCATGTCCTTGGAGGCTGATATGGATGCTATTATTGTGGACCATATTATGTGTCACAACTATTCTCACGTAGAATGTTGCTCTGATCATGGCTCGTAATTGAAACCATTCATCATGAGAAGCAGTCTAGTTAACAACAACTTCGTCCTCTATGTCCTAAGTGTATTCCAATCTAATAAAGGGGTACAATGTGTTGTCATTTCAGTTATCCTTTCCCTCTATATGTTATTTATGGGAACAATTCAAGTGGGAGAATTTTTTTTTCTAGTGATGAATATTTCAAATCCTTACCTTGTCCCCTGCTTTCATCAGAGGGAATGAAATTATATGATTTCATGTCTAAGGGGTTATAAAGTTCTATGGTTGATTCAAAGTATAACAATCCATTCCTTCCCCATAATTGAATACAGATTCATGGCCTTTCTCCAAAGATCATCATAATAATTGTTGTGATGTTGTGGTAGAATGCGTTTTGTAGATTTTGACGATATTTATCCAGTGATGGATAATGATCCATTGTGATAACTGCTAGGTATA
Source organism: Viscum album (assembly GCA_963277665.1). Classification (NCBI taxonomy): domain Eukaryota; kingdom Viridiplantae; phylum Streptophyta; class Magnoliopsida; order Santalales; family Viscaceae; genus Viscum; species Viscum album. Next base: position 140,158,988 of record OY728133.1, on the reverse strand, counting down.
ACTGAAAATTGAGTATCATTATGATATTAAGGAGACCCACTTATCCTAGATAAGGTATATTTAAAGCCTTTATATGCTAATGAGTATCCCTCATATTTTGGTGTTGCTGAGGTATTAACTTCTTATTTTACTCATAGGAGATCTCATGGACAAAAGTGGCGAGGGTACAAAACATGATTGTGTGTTTGTTTCTGGATAAAATTATCCATATGTCAATGTTGTACTTCTTATCAATAAACATACACACCTTCATCGGGTCATACCATAGAAGATGATAATTAGGACTTCTTTATGATTGGATGGGAGTGCTGCAAGAATTTTATGGGGAACATTATGATGTTAACCCTAAAGGTTTGATCACTTTTATTTACTATGTTTTCTGATATTTGGACACATATCAATTTGGAGGATTCTGGAAAAAGATAGGAGTGCCTAATTCATGGTAAATATCATCATGGGGAGGTTTACCATGGTGGATGTAAGGAGTAGAGTCCTTATAATCCATCTCTATAGTATCATAATGAGGAATATCATAGTAATGATCATATTATTCTTATGTTGAAGAGTTTATGGACACTTCTGTTATTGATAAGGAGACTATAAAGATCTCATGGACCCTAAAATTTAGTATATTATAAATATGGGTCATGTTCCATGTCATGGTTGAAATATGTCGACCTACCATTTCTAATTTTTCTAGGGATATGACATTGTTGTTTGATTTTTAGTGGATGATGATTATAATTGTCTATTGTTTTTGGAATATGAGACCACAACATAGAAGCTTCCAAAATATTCCGATTAGTTTTCTCACTATTTATTGGAATATGAGAATGCTTTGTGTCATGTTCCATTCTCACTTGGTGAACCTCATTCATCATACAGTATGAGCATGATCCGGCTCCTTTAGGATATGTCACAAGTCATTCATGGAACAGATATGAGCCTGCCCCATGGAATGTGCCACACTCTCCTAATATTCCTCAGTTGGGGAATAAACATTAGTCTGATATGAATTTTAATTCCATGCTAGAATATACAGATGTGCCTCTGTAATTGGAGAAGGAATATGAGCCTCCTCTTGTATTTTCTTTGAAATTATGTTGGTAAAGTCTTACATCGATTAAAGTACAAATATACACCTATCTTCTATGATAAACTAAATTATTACATGTAAATCAATTGATAAGAATACAATCCTATATCAAGTATTGTTCTATTCTTACATGGTATGCCCTGGCCATTATTGGGATATATTCCCAGTCCTGGAACATTTGAGTATGCCACTAGACATATACAATATGAATATGATCTTTTCATGGGGGGGATATTAACATTATCATAGGAAATTATAATATTATTATAGTATATTTTTTTAAGAATGATCCACAATCTCATGGCATGGGTTTCTCTTACCCACCAACCCCGATTGGATCAAGAATATGATCCTAGTTTGATGCCTCTTTCTTTATCAGAATGTGCCGATAATCCTCATAGGTGAGAGAAAAAATATGCAACAGCTTCGATGCAACCACATGTTTGTGATGAGTATACTGTTGATCATTCTTGGATGTAAAAATAATAATATAATTCCATAACATTATCTAAAAAAGTGACATCTTATACAAAAATAGTTCATCAATGGTTGCAAGAAATGTATGGGCATTTTTAAAATATTGTTCATTGATATATGCCATAACCTTATTGATATCCATTATACAATGGCATATTTCTATGACAAAATTGAGGATATAAGACCACTTATGTCATCTTGTACCACTAGAATAAGTAGATGGGAATAATGCATGAGTTTAGAAATATGCACCTCCCCCATTCAAGCTTGAATAATATTTTTATTCCAAGTGAGCGGGGATATGAGCATGCATACTGCTTACTATCAGAATTCTATTCTACACATCATAATCAAGATTGTGTATATGATCTTTATCTTGGATATCTAGTTCATTCTGCACTCGATGATCCTTAATTATTTCCCATGCATTGGTGTATGATGTAGTTGTCGGTCGGGTGGTACCCTCTTCATAAGACTGGTGGGTACTGGTGGAAAGATGCTGGTGGCAGTTTTTGATATAGGCCAACCTAGGAATCCTCTTAACTAGATGATGATCTATATTTGTCTTCTAGGTCCACCATCATCAAATATTAAAGGTGGAAGTTGTCTCAAACTGTGGATAAGATCAAAAATTGTTTGAATATTCCAGCAAGGGCCACAGGTTTATTAGTACATTTCGTTGGGTGATCAGCACTAACCAATTTTTGTACAGGAAGAACCATATAAGCACCATCTATTGATGGGATTATAAAACACTGATATAACTCCCAAACTATAGTTTTCATCACTTTATGTTAGAGCTTTTGATTAAGTGATATCATTTAAGGACCTGAGAGGTTTGAACCATAGGTGATTTATCGAAGAAAATATTGGATACAGAATACATTGTCTTGAGTATGTATGATATCAAGGTTAGTATTATCTATAGTCATTGATAAAACATGTAACAAGGCAAGTTATTATTGAAATATCATAGGTATTATTTTCTCCATTAGATATTAATGAATAAGAAAACACTCCTTTTATTCCACATCCATACATTCTTCTAATTTTGACATCTCAATACAAGGATGGTAATATATCATGAGAACCCCAATTACAGAGTATGGTTTTTATGAGTATAAATATCATACTTCTTTTTTTAAATTCTATGTTAAATAATATTTCTTGATCCATGAATAACCAATAATTCTATCATTTCTAAATTTCACATTAGGATTTCTCTATTTTTTACAAATTCATTGCAAAAAATGGCAAAATAGATGATAAATAGTAATTTTTTCATTTTACATATTGATCTCAAGTTCAAAATTAATTTTTAATATAGTTATAAAATAAAACATCATGATGAGAATTAACAGATCATATTTTTATTTTGGAGATTAACATCGGGTTCACCATTTCTGTTTGCGTATGGTGTAAATACAAAATAGCATGATAGATAATTACCATATAAATTTTTATAACATATATTCATGTTCATTTTACCATTTCTATTTGAATATGGTGTTCAAAAAAATGAAATGAGGGATAATAACCTAGTCATTTGTTATTTTAGTGATTCACATCTGATTCAACATTTTTGTTTCACTGAAGAAGAGGTGACTTGGGATACCCTCACATAGGCATGTCATGTAGATCTTTATTGATGATTATTGGGGGTAATTTCTTGTATAATAATTAAAATTAGATCAAAATTTTCATTTTTATTGGAAACTCTCAATGGTTACCACCTCAATATCATGGTACTGACCTGTTTTCCAATGGTTGGTGGTCGATCGGGGATTTAGACCCACCTACACATAGTGACTGTCACTGGTCAAGGCAATGGGAGGTTATTCTCATCACACCCCTTTTAAATAAATACTCTCAAACTCTAGGAATATATTATGGATTTATGATATGTTAAAAAATCACTTCTAAATAATATAATATGATTGGTTTTTCATCACAAATTGATTATCTCTTAATTCTCATTACACACAAAAGAAATTTGACCTCATCAGTGAAGAAAGGAAACGAGATCCCGTTAGTGAATCCATCTGAATGTAGATTACGTTCATCATCCATTTATAAGTAATGAATTGATTATTATGTTCTAAATCTATATAACTAGGTACATCATAATTTTCTACCATGCATGGTGGAGTTTAATATTACGTGGAGGGGGTTGATATATTATGAGAAATCCAACATCACATGTTAATTGGAGGAATCAAAACACATACATTTCAGTTAAATCATAAATTTTATTCTCATGTATAGAGGAAATATGTTTTAAAACATAGGCACTGGATGTTTGATATTATGTCTAATGATGAATTCTTATGTATACTATATATAAAAATAATTAGAGTTATCATATTTTGATCAAACCCATGGTACTGCCCCCAAGGTAGATCCCCTTATGTTTAGTGGTGATTATATCATTCCACTCATCAAGGTATTTGTACTTTGATTTCCATAGGTGGTGGATATTCAAGATTACAATGAGATGTTGATAGCATCTCACTAATCCTATGTGAGTTATTATAAGTGTCATAATCAATGAAATGAAATTCATCAGTTTCCTTGCAAATTGATGTGGGACATGTGTACTGGGAGGTCCATTGTATGTTTTAGTATTTTTTTAGGCCTCAGAGAGGCGTTCTATGTGTCATTGTTAAAAAATGGAATTAGAGTCATTTTAGATCTGTTGGTTCTCAATCAATTGAGGGATAATGTAAAGTGATCAACCCATTGGAATGATTGGGACTTGATGGTTGAAATAATGGAGACATGGGCCATATAAAAAAATATATGTTTTATTTGATCTTGGGCCTTAGGTTGTTGTCGTATTAAAATAGATCATGGAAGGAATCCGAGTTATCATAGTTAAATTGATATAGTCTTACACATTAATGTTTCCCTATAGATATGTCACATCATGTTATTCCATTGATCTGAGCTTACACTCTGATGCTTCCATTTATATAATAGAGACATTCGATGAAAATGATATGAACAATGTTGTTATTTATTCCCATATGAGTCATGGTTAGTGTGAGAATTACAGGATAGGGAGTGATCATTCTCACTGATTATAGATGAGTGAATTATGTATAGAGACAACCCTCTTGTGGATTGATTTGGAGCATTGGAATTATAAAGTAATCCTACATATATCAATTATGGAGAGAATTAGATTCCTTGTAGTTCCCAAGGATGTGGGTTAAATAATGACATTTCCATATTGTTGGGGCATACACACCTTGGGTGGAAAAATTAATCACACCCCGAGATTCACTTATATGTGGTACAAGGAATTTTTTTTACTTTTCAGGGATTTCACTCAGGAATTTCCCTTATAATTACGGCAAACAAAGTGTGGCTTACCAAACATATAAAATAAAAGGATTCCATGCTGACCTGACATACTCTCTTTCCAGACATATGTTGAATTTATGCTCTTCATGACATTATTGGATGGTTTAAATATCACAGAGTGTCAGCCTAACATGTCCAAAGGCAATTTAATGGGCCAATTGACAATATTGGAGGACTTCTTATAATAAGGTCTCAATATATTAGGGTTGTTTTATAATTAAATATGAATTTCATAAGATGCATAACATGATCTGGATGACAAACATGGATGAAATTGTGATAATCAATATGAAATGTCTCAGATAGTGTTTCATGTATTGGATGACATGATTGGAGGGAATCATGTGACTTAGTTTTCTTTCTTAAAGGTAATTTTGAGAGTATTTTGATATTTCTAGTTTATACTGTGATACTCAACTAACATGGGTTGGTGTTGTTATATGTGTTAGAAAATATGTCTGAATGATATCATCAGATTTTGAAAGTGATCCAACAAGGCTTCACGAGACTAAGGTTCCATGAATTGGGGAACCATATGACATTCTATAACATGTCTATAAGACTTAACATGACTCATATCGTATACTGAATAAGCCTCACAATATTTGGGTGAAATTTCATAGTGTTATCACATATATTGGATGGTTCACACGAATAACATATGGGTCATGTAATATGTATTTTTCATAATTATTTAAATCATTAATATTTCTTCCAGAAATTATATATCGAATACCATATATTTTTCATGTTTTAGATTATCATATCTACCAAATGATCTAGGAGATGTGAGGGATGTTCCTCGTGTGTCCTTCCATAAGTCCAAGACAAGATTTATGATTTATCATGCAATGTTATTTATGCAAGATATTAGATCCATACAACTATTTTTAGGTATCTTAATGGAAGGAATACATTCAGGTACAATGATCATTAACTACTAGAAATCCTCACTATCATTAGATAATAATGGGCCATCATATCATTTAGAGGTTCAACCTTTTCATCATGATATGTACTTTTCAGTAGTTATTGGACTCTCCATGAGTAAGCAATGTGTATTACATGTTGTTGTTGGCTATTTATAGGCACCACTACCTCGATTGTTCTTCACATTGGGCAGAATATCTCATACAAATTCGGTTTGTAGTCATCGAATGTCTTTAGTTTCATGTGTCCTCATGATTATATATCTTGAATGATTCTTTTGGCCTCACCTTATTCTCATCTACTATGAATCCCTCATATTGATCCCATATTTATTTGAATATTTATAATTAAATTGGAACCTTTGAATCATGTGGGTATTCATAAGGAACATAATATTGTATTTTTTACATTCCCAATGGATTTTGTTAGATTTTAGTTTTATTAGAGGGATTTCATGTGATCTTGGGTGACTTTTCTTGGAATTTTTGATAGAAAACGATGAATTGTTAAGGGGAGTTTTATAGATCATACCAACAATTCAATCTGTCATATGAGACTAAGTTATATACATCCTTTGAATTTTGGAAGTGTTTAACAACTGTGAGATTCTTCCTCCACCTGCCACTTCAACTTAATTTTTTTATGTTAAACTGTTTGTGGCTTTTGTGAGGGTGCTTCAGTGTTGTCATAGAAAAATACTCTACTTATCATGGATATGATAAATGACCCATAATTGTCCTATAGATATGAATAAGCATTTCATGTCCAAGTTCATCTGTTTTTCTTGGGGAACCAAAGGGAATGTGTGGAATTTTTTTACATACTCAAGGCTTCTTGCATGATGAGGATGCCATGTAGGTGGTATATTGTGATATGACTGAATTATGCCCTCTTGTGTTTGTGATGTATATAGAATAGCTACGGGTGAATTGCATGTCTTTTATGAACATGAGTGACTCTTACCTCTTCAAATTTTATTTCCTTAGTTTTATTTTAAAAAGTCTTTCTGTATTATGATTTTTTTGAAAGTTTTTTAGCTCAAATATTATTCATATCAGTAATATTTTGTGAGAGTTTTTTTCTGATGATACTCCCTCTAATTGGATATTTTCTTTTTATTTCCATTGTATTTTTGGATGGGTCATCAAGAACTATCAATTAGGAAACGTTTGTTTCGTGGTGGTGCTTATGTAGCTACTACCGCACATCCACTTGCTGACCAGTGAACCTTCAAAATTATAGGTTTATTTTTCAAAAATAGGCTCCATGGGATCCACTTCTAGTAATGTTTTTCACATGGTTCATTCATGTGAGCTTATGATAGTCAGGTTATCATGTATGTATCTGATTTTTATGAAATCTTTGAGTCTCGGAAACCTTCATATTCTATTGATTTTTGGGTAAAATAATACCCATATTTATGTATTTCATCCTAGGTGAATTTTTATTCTAATTTAGAGGGTATTAATGATTTCTTATTCCAATGTTATGTTTTTTTGGTTTATTCTCTTGTATCCATTATAATTCATGTCCTCTAAACTGCCAATATTTAAGAATTTTTAAATGATTATGATATTTCAATATAGGTAATAATCTTCAAATCTTATGATAATGCCATCATACCCTAGTTTTCAAGTTATGATAATATATTTCTTTTGTTTACCCTTACATAAAATTCGTACAACCTCATTTCTTATGGTTCATTTCTAAAATTTATAATGAAATATTTTAAGAATGAATACTAAAGGGGAAGAAATTTAATAATTTAATGAAGATCTTTCACCTTATTAGAATAATATGTTATAAATTTATAAATACACAAAACTATTACAATAATCATTCATGTATTTTTTCATTGATCTTAATATTAATTCAAAATTATGTAATATCCATATATGTTAAGCCTGATTCAATATAGTGTATCATTTATGATCATATAAAAAGGTGATTCTCAGATATAATTATTATGGAGAGGCATGCAGGAGGGTTTTGGGACCCATTTACAGAACATTACAGCATGTCACAACCAGATGAATGGCCAAAATGATAAACTATAAAGGTTTTATAGGATATAATAGGGGTATCTATGTTAGATTTGGGTGAAGATGTGAGAATGGATTTCAATTGATATGCACTGATTTATAATATCTATTATTCTAATAATGACATCGAATATTTTGAGGCCCTATATAAGAGATCTTTTTAGTCACTATTATGATTGTTGATATTGGAGTGTCATCTATTTTTGGGTAATATAAGGTGTTGGAAATTATGAATGTGGATAAGGTGATATGTGTGTGAATAAGAAAATATATGAAGAGAATGAACTTATATTCATATCGACATAATAGGCCATTGGAGATATTTTAGTCAAAAAATGAGTTCCATAGAGTCCCCTCACAATGTGTATTGGAGATACTTGGCCATGGAATAAATCCATCGCCATGGTTTGTTGAAAAATTTGATATTCAACAAAAGGATTGTGAGGTTTTTTTCACCATTTCCTTTCATATGCTGTTAGAAACAATTCATTCTATATTCCACGTGTTGTATATGGGGAGATATATTCATGACATTATGAAAATTATTTACTATGGTGAGTTGGAAATTGATGATGTATAAAAATTCATTGAGTACCTTTTGGTGATCAAGAATTTACATGAGAGGATCCATTGTTTATTGAACATACATTTGGTTCATTTACATTAGTATCACAAGAGAAAGAAGGAGAGCTTGTAGGTGTGAGTGTGTCAGATAGAGACTCATTATCCCCACCTTTTTTAGAATGTGACTTTTAATTGGAAAATCAATGATGGTTTGGAAAATGTACCAAAAATATTTTGAAGGATTTTTCCGTGAAATATTTCTATGTAAATAAATTGATTTGTATTTTTAGATGACATTGTGTTTGGGTTTAATATGACCCCAAATTTATTATAAATTGTTTAAATACATTTTATTGTACACATGAGAAATGTTTTGGATTAAATTTTCATCCTATTTAGAGAGTCATTTGATAGAAAATCTAAGACAATAGATGAATCTAGAATTTATATTTTATCTTAAGTGTGTCCTTTGGAATGATGCTATTATATTTTTAATGGAATTTAGATGTTGATGGTAATGATTAAAAAAAATATAATTTTTTATTTTTCAAAAATGACCTAATATAATTCACCATTTATGAATACATAATTATGTAAACTCTATAATGATAATAGATAACCCATGGTAATAATAGAGGATTAGGGAATCATTATTCATTCGAATATCAAGATTAGTGTACAACGATGGTTAGATCAAGGTGGATCAAGAGGTAATAAGTGATCATAACATACCATCTACATCACTGGTAAATACACTCATCAATAAAGATAAATATTTAATCAATGTAAGGAATTTTATTTATATATATCCTCATTATATAGTTTTTCATTATTTGATTTTATTATATTCTTATTTGATCTATGATTTATTGATCTCCACATGATCACTACCACATTTGGTTTTATTAATATGATGAAACTCAAACATTTCACTTGTTATCACACATATAATCTTTGTTTGAATGATATTTGGACTAAAACATGAGACCAAATATGTATTTACATTATTTATATTAATTTATAACAACTATTATTTTCATTATCTACAATTTTCCAATAGGATCGTTGTTCGACATTTTCTAGTTGGGTTCGATTACGATTGAACTCTCAAATGCAAAGTGTTTTCCGGAATGATATATGCCATAGAGTTTTGAGGATAAATTAGAATGAATTTTCATATTTTGGGTTATATATTCATGGATTAGAGTTATTATTTTCTTTTCTTAATCCGTTTAGTAATTGTTATTCAATGGGATGAGTCGTTTAGGGATTGGGTGGCCTGAATCCAACCAGCGATGATGGATTAGCCATGGTCAACCAAAAATCATGTACCCCTGGAATGATACAAGGAAGGGATGGAGGAATTAGCTACATGAAAAGATTAATTAGTCCTTACTTTGATTCTATGAAAAATCCTACTACATGAATTGTAGGCAATGAACAAATGTTGGGTATCCCATTCCAATGGTGGCTAGGGTTTCGAGTAGAGATAAATATCATATGATGTATACGACCCCATATATTCTATGTGATCTTGATGAGGAAGATCAATGTGTAATCCATGGTTACATAGTAATGTTAATGGATAAGAATATTGGAATAACCAGTAGTAAATTTACATGTCCCAATACTTGAATAAGGATAGGTACATGAGCAAGGCCTGACGTACGTGGGTATGAACATAAGTACAAGGCATAAACATAATTACACAAGCATGTATCAAATTACATGGGTATGAATCATGTGTCCAATAAACACTATGTATCACCCATACATTTCACATTGTACAACATTTTTAACAAATCCATTTTATTCTGAGGACATGGCCCGGTGTCTAGGGGAGGTTACACGCCATGTGACAGTTGGAGCACGCCATATATATTTGTATTCATCATACAACTTTTGGATCTCTATAATATGGACATTAATATTTTCCAATGAGTATCTCACACTGTGATTTTCTGTATATAATTTTATGGTATCCAGTGTATGGAATATAAAGATAACATTTGTAGTTGTGGAAATGATGATTCATTTGAATATTCTTAATTGATAGTGGTGATTGAGTAGGACTAACATAGAAATAATTTTGTCGACCCCCCTCCCCGACCCCATGGAAGGGGTCCATTATATTCATATTTATAATTAATATCACCCATAACAAACTAGGCCAGGGGTCCGTAATCAATTTAGTTTTATAAAATAGATGCACTATCACATGGGTCTTATATCAACTATGTAGTACCCACTGTAACAACAAGGTGAAGGTGCTTTATCAATTAAGATGAACCCTTATCATGTTATGGAATGGGTCCTCCATTAGATATTACCCCCTCTTTCCTGGGTAGAAATTTGTTGATGTGTAGTTCCTCTAGACGAATTCTACTATTCACACATGAGATATTGGGAATTAGATATGGACTCATGGAGGTATAGGAAAACAAATCATCCAAGGATGGTATGTGGATATAGATATCCAATTTCTCTATTTAATGGGTTTATTTATGTTTATATAAATATATACGTCTTGGATTTTAATTTTTCATCCTTACATGGGTTTAGAATACATAATTTGTATCTCTATATTTCTCCATTAATACTTTTTAGGGTGTCTTACTGTGTATGTATATATTCATCACTACATGGTATTCTCCAACAAGTGTACTATCTTATGAATATCACATGTAGATTAACAATGACATCAACTGATCATAGTGATACATTGTTGAATTTACCATATATGGAGATCTGATTTAATTATCATAATCTAATTTGTCTTCATTTTTCAATTATTCATGTTGTTATCTATTTAGGAATTCATTTTTTGTTGGGCATGTAATTTCCCCTTTGGAGTTTGGATTTATACTGTTGTGCTCTAATTTCTCCCCAATAAGATATTGAATACATAGTTATACTTCATATTTTTTTTATTATTTTATTATTCCACTATAATTGGTAGTGTATACAGTTAGGTATGTGCATATATGTACATTTTCCTAGGCCTCCCATTTAAATTATTCCCTTCGGTTCTAGTCCTTGTCCCTATCCTGTTGGAGAAATTTTTTGTGTTGTCACACTCAACCTTCATCTATAGAGGTGAGCCACATTGGGTTGGGTTGTGATAGTCTTATAACATTTTAAGATCTCATATGGATTCATGTGTTTATTTTATAGTTTAAAATAAATACATTTTATTTTTGAGTCTTGTTAATGTATCAGAAACCTTAAAATCCAAATATATTCGGATTTTAAATCCTTTTTTTGTATTTATATTATATTTATATATATTATAAAATAATAATATTTGAAAATGGATTGGGTCACTATATAAATTTATTCATTAACAAAAATAAATAACTCATTATCATACGTTTATTAGATTGATATGTGACTTGATAGGATTGTACAATGAATGAGAAAATTTATTTATTCTAACATATCATTAAATTTTTTTACTTATTTGAGGAGAAGAATTATAAGGCACAACCATAAATATTTTATAATATTTAGTTTTAGGAAAAAAAGTATAATTTCATTCACATTGAGTATATTTTCAAGTTTATTTTTTTCTTGAATTAGTCTAACATTCGTACCTAACATCCCTTAATAATACAAGTGTATACTACTAAAATAATATCGATTTTTAGAAAATATAATGATTCTAAAATATAATATAGATTATTTTTCAAAAAAAAATCATCATAACTTCCAACATGAGTTCCATATTTCTCTTACCCATTATTGTAACATATGAAAAAAAATTCAATCATGAGATGAACACAAAAAGATAAGTAAGGGTCATGAAAAATAAAAAACTAGACTACTGAATAAAAACCATTAAAAACCCTTTTCATAATAACTCATAAGCGTGCATATAAAAGTCAAGTACGTCCACTGTTACATCATTAGCAAATCACTCTTACATTCACTATAAAAAATCAAATAAACATATGGTAAAACTACATATCCAGACTAACCATTTCATTAGAGTTCTATAATGGGTTTTGACACATCTTATCTTGAGTTGTATTGGGCTCAACCTGACATATATTAAGCTATAATGGGTAAAACCCATCATATACTTAGATATAATGGGATAAAACAATAATAAACATTTACAAGGAACATATCATCAATAAAACATTTTAAAATTCATCTAAAATCATGATCATAACAAATTCAGATTTAAAAATATATTTTCATGTAAAAAACAGTTCATAGCTTATAAAAAGTATGTGCATAAAAATAAAACTATTTTGAAACCATTCATGATGTTTATGTAAAAAATCAATACATTTAAAATTTTCAATAAAATGTACATTAAATTAGGGTTTTTAAAAAATAATCTCTTACAACGAGACTGATTCATCACGTACAACCATTATATTCTTCTCCTTCAGATGACCTCATTTGATTAGAACCATGACACCTACCAGGATGGTGTTATACCTAAAATAATGCCTATAGATTTTGGGAAGGTATTATATTATGTTATTTGAGAAGATATTTTCATAATAAATTTTATTTTGGTGAAAATAAAAGGAATAAATGTGTTCCCTTTTATTGGAGGAGAAAGTGTCACTAATGGAATTATTCAATTTAATAAAATAATATAAATTAATTTTATTTTTTAAATGGATAAAAAATTATTTATTCCTACTATAGGAAGGGGATAGGTCTAAACCCATTGATAAAATAATAATTAATCAATTTTTTTTATTTATTCAATATATTTCTATTTTAACACTTATTTTATACTTATAATTTGTAGAGTGATATTATGTAATTTAGAATATAATGGTTAAAATAATTACTACAAAATCATAGAAAACCAATAAATGACTATTGGATTAAATTTAATGAAATATCCTAATTAGTTAGATTAAATTAATATTTTTAAAAATTTCATTTCATTTATGAAAATATTATTTATTTTAAAATATCAATAATTTTGACACTATTCCTTATATGAATTTTAAAAAAAATCATTGCAACCTAATATCTTCAAAAAAACACTTTTAACTCATCCATAATTAGATAAAACCATACAATTTTTTATTAGATAAATTATATCAAATTGTATTTCTTTTAATAGTTTTAATATCATTTATTTGATTCTTGAATTAATGAAGTAATTAGTGCATTATCATTGTGTTGCAATTTAATTATGTTATATATTTCAAAAAAATATGGATAAATTAAATTGATATAGGTAAAAATATTATATTTATAAATACTATTTATAGTTAAATATATACATTATATAACATCATATAAAAAAATTTAATTTATAAAAACAAGAGTGTGAAAAAAAATTGCTTTGACCTTAGTAATATTAGTGTCATAATCTCACCCATGTGGCTTAAATTTGTTATAACATTAGTAAAAGGATGATTTTGGATAAAAAACACTCATCTAATTAAATTAGTATAATTTTTAGGGTAATTTTATATGAGTTATGATATTATTTTTACATATAATTAAAATATTTAACTTTCACCGTGGAAAATATGAATATTACTAATGTAACTATAAATAATTTCAATGAACAAAAGGGCCATATTTAAAAAATATGACCAAATTATTACAGATATATGTTACAATTTTTTCAAATTGTAAAATCATAATTGGACGAAATTAATTAAAAATAATCTCATTGACGGAATGAGGAAACATGTTTTATAAGTAAAAAAATTCAAATGATAACAATTTTTTTATATCCAATATCAATTTGATATTGATTAAAATGACCTTAAATGGAATAGTATATAAAAACATTATCTAATTATATTTTAAAACCAATTAAATAAATAGTTTAACACATTAAAAATAATTTATGAAAAAAGTGGTTTGAATTAAAACCCATATTTTTTTAATTATTCATCCAAAAATGAGACTATCATAGAAAAATCCCAAAATTGAAAAAAATTTAAAATTTAAAATTTTTATTTCAAATAATATGTTTTTTTCTTAAAATATAACATACAAATATTAAAAAAATATTATTTGAAACATTTACTCCATCAAAAGGTGGGAGAAATGACGTTTAAGAAAATAATGATTTTTAACCATAAAACAATATTTATTGTACATGCTATTTAACAAAATGTATATTATTAATATTTTATATATATATATATTATATTTGTGAATAAAAAAATAATTATTCGATCATTTACTAGGCTATCACGTTATTCCACATTTTGGATAGTCCACCCTCACAATTCAAATTAAATTAATAAATAAGGTGGGAAATATTTATCTCATAGAATTTTTAGATTCTCATGTTGTCTATTCATACATACGGATTTTTAGATAAATACCTAAGCAAATGAATCTTTTTATTCCTCAACATCATCTCTCTGTGGTCAAGAACTTGAACTAGTTTTTCTTCCTAGGAATTATAATCATCCAATATAACAACATCTAGATTGAAAACGAGCGATGAATGTGGAAAATATTTAATTAACATTGAATCATGAAAAACATTGTGTACCTAGTTTAAACAGAGAATAAAATACACTCGGTAATAAACTTTTCCAATTTTCTCTAGGATTCCATAGGGTCTAATAAACAATGGACTAAGATTCCCCTTCTCAATAAAACACATCACACATTTAAAAATATAAACATTGCGAATGAAATGATCAATTAACTTGAAATAAATACCTTTCATTTAGTTATCTATTTCAATTTTTTGTCTACTCTAATCATTCATCAGGTTTTACTGAATATACTTTATGTCATTTTCACATTCTACTACTAATTCCGGTCCCACCAATTCCTTTCACCAATATCATCCAAAAAATTAGGGTGTTCAAAAACACATTCCATTTAATGTATCAAATTATTCTATCTGTATACAAGAATGAAAAATATTATTATAATAAAACTCAACCCATGAATGATAATAATCCTCATATCCCTAGTAATACATTTCAATAGCACATAGAATATCCTACGACATTTAATATTTTTCTTCATAATACCAATCTTATAGAGGATAATAATATATACTTATATTTAATTCAGTACAAAAAAACTTTTAAAGGCCTTTCCGAAATATAAAATTTGTCATGGGATCACTATACAATACAATATAGATAAAAACTCTATAAAATATCGCTATCTCAATTGGGAATGTTTATATACATATATAGTGTATCAGATAAGAATAAAATTTATAGATTTATTTGATCAATCCACAATAAAATATAATACATTTTAATCTTAATTTGTCTTTGGTAATACCATAATGAAATATAGGGATTGTTTTTCACATTTACATTGTTGTAATATTAATGTCTAAAGTGTCCCATTCAACAACTATCATTCTACATTAACCTACTTACAATTCAATCACATCACATTAACCACATTAATATATTTTTTCATCCTATCCCACCAGTAATACCCTCAAGTATTTCTATACAACCGTTTTCTTGTTGGATTAAATAAAAAATGAGAACTATGAGCATCATATAACATATCATTCATCAATTGGAAATCACAAGAAGCCATAATATATTTCAAAATAAAAAACAGATGGCAATTATCAACATTAAATTCATGAAACATAAACTTTTGAACAGATTTTATATTTTTTATAAATATCATTACCTTCATTTTCATCATGATTAATTTTTTATTATTGAGATGATAACAGTGACACCGAAAAAATAAAATGAAGAATTTCTGACACCAATAACTTCCATGAATTTTTTTCCAAATATTAACCAAAGGTCATGTTCCAAATATATCAATGTTAATGTATTATATCGTTTCTAACTCAACGCATCGACCACTCTTTTTACTTTATGAGGATGGTAATGAGTCATGAAATAATAATCCTTTTTTAGTTCCAGCCATCTTCTCTATGTCGTGATTAATTCATTCTAAGTGAATATATATATGTATATCTATTATTTTCTGTATATATTTTACATTTTACTCCATAAAAATGAAGCATCAAATATTTTAATGAAAAAACAACATCAGATAATTCAAAATCATATGTAGAGTAATTAGTTCAGGAGGATTCAACAAAATAATGCATAAGGAATTATTTGATCGTTTTGCACTACTACACAACCAATTCCTTTTAATGAATCATCATTGTAGATTAAAAAGTCAACATTTATGGAAAATAGATATAAAATTATAGCATTTAAGAATGTTTTTTTCAATTCCTAATGAATATAATCACATTATTATTTCTAGGTGAACTTAACTCCTTTATTAGTTAATGTATTCAGTGAGGATGATAACCATCCTGTAAACCAAAAAACAATAAATATAGTTTATATATGGGGGTATTGGCCATTATTCAATAACATTTATTTTAGAATGATCAGCATTTAAGTCATCATTATTAAAAATTTGACCATAGTAAAAAATAGCAACCAATATTCAATCTTTTTGAATTTCTTATATAGTTTCTTTTCATTTAAGGAATAAAAAAACTCATATAGTACATTTTATGTTCCACTTTACATTTAGAATAAATGAATACTTCATCAATATAAATAACCAGAAAATAATCCTTGTACTCATTAAATATTTTATTCACATGATCCATGAATACAAAAATTTTATTATTAAATTTGAATAGAATAATTACAAATTCATAGTTCCCATATATATTCTGAAAAGATAAATTTATAATATATACTTCCTTTACATTCAAATAATTGTAATCAAGGCTCATTTCAGTACTTGAAAAATATTTTTATCATTAAATATGATTAAATAAATCATCAATATGGGGAAAATGATTCTTGTTCTTAACAATTATATTATTCAATGGTCTATATTAAATGACAATTATCATTGAACCATACCTATTTTTGAAAATTATTGAAGTGGAAACCCATGTTTATATTCAAGGTTAGATGAAACATTTGACTAGTAACTCTTGTAACTAAATTTTTAAATCAATGTGTTTTACATGATCTATTTGATAAGGGTGTTTTTAAATTTTCAGGCGATCAAAAATTATGTTGGTAGTAAATTAAACTTCTTAATCTGGTATATTATTGGAAAATTCATATGGAAATAAATTAAAAACCTCATTTATAATAGGAACATAATTAATTGGAAGAGTTCCATTAATATCCTTTGTTTGTTTAAGACAAAATTCATTTCCATTTATTATTAGGTTTTTGGATTCTTCATTTTTTATCAATGTTATGGGATCATTCTTGTACACAATCAAAAATTATTTATAAAATTAAACATATTTATCTTTATAATCTATCTATACATTGTAAACAAAAAACCAATCAATATATATAATAACAACAAACACTACTTGAGAATAAACAACCTGGTTTGTAGTTAAATTTATTCCACAAACAATGATTGGTATATTCAAATAATTTATTTTTTCCTTAATATTTCCCTTGGTGGTTTCACAATAAATTATGGATTTTTTAAATTTTGTGTAATTTCCATTTTACAATAAAATTTTCATAAATGTGAGAATGTGTAGAACCCAAATAGAACAAAACATATAAAAAATTTGTAAAATAATAGATTTACCTGATTCCAATTATTTGGGTGGTTCAACATTTCTAAGGTTATTATAAAGGATATGCCACACCCTTTAGTTTTTAGTCTTTTGATCCCCATAGGTTACTAAATTTGGACACACATTAGTAGAATGACAAAACTCTTTACAGTTAATGCTTCTGACCCCCCCAACTTCTCATTATTTTTTAGATCATTTTCCTTCTACTCCGGATACATGTGCCAAGACTATCCACATTGGTAGTACATCCCAATTTTTAGAATAAATTCTATTGTATTATTATTTTAATGATTTACATAAGTAGTGAATTTGGTTATATTACATCCATATTTCTTTGTTTAATTAATCCCTAATGCCTTCTGACAATACCGCTAATTATTCTTATCACCTTATAGAACATAACTGTTTTCAGAATCCATCTCAAATTTTTTAGAACAACAATGAAGTTTCTCAGAAATCGTAAACTATCATGAAACTAAATCTCTTTATAAAATTGGATTTAAATGAGTGTAAACTATATTAATTTTACTATAAATGTCCTGAATGAAATCTGGAACATACATAGTCAGTCTTATAAAATTGACTTCATATTCAGTCACAAAATTATGATCTTTCTTCTTATGTACCAAAACAAATTTAATATTCAGAGATGAATTTATTTAGGAAGATATTTTTCCAGAAAAATAATATTAATATCATCCCATTATAGAGTTTCATGATCATCATTTTCTTTGTTATTTTTTACCAGAGACCACTATTTATCAGCTCCACCTTGAAATTGATAAAATTTTATGGTAACCTTTTAGAATTTATAACATCACATGAGTTAAATATAATTTCCAAATATTTGATCCAGCATTCAAATACTAATAGATATTATTTTACACTAAATAATGGATGTTGTTTCCTAATAAAATTCTCTACTACGTAAATATTCCCCTTTGGTTAACCCTGTTGATCCCTTTCATGGATACCACCACCACCATTTATCACCTTATTCAAATGATACATCATTTAATGAATCTATTAAATACCAATTAAAACTATATGAAGGCTCTAATTTGAATGGATTTTTTACTCTTGAGGCCTTCCCACCACCACATCAAAATTATTTCAACGAAAAACCATTCTGAAAATATATATTATAAAATTTTCAACATGGGAATATTAAATTTCTATAGCGTTTTAACATATACTTAAGGTAATGTATTTAAAATAAATGTTATTTTGGTTACCACGACCTATATAGTGGTATACACTATCCTCTGATGAAAAATATAATGAAACAACCTTAATCATTTCATAATCTTGAATATAGTCATAGAGATAATTCCATTCACATTAATGATATTTTATTTTTTAGTGTTTTTTATGATTAGTTCATTATTATAACATAAAATACCCTTATTATACACGTGGAAACAGAAAAAATAGTATCCATTTAATCCTAAATATAATTATTATAAAATAAAATGTAGTTTATTTTTCATAATAATAATATAAATAAATTCCAATGTGATTATCTTATTTCTTTCACCCATCCATATAAATTTTCAAAAAAGTTTAATTATTTGGATGAGAAACAAAAATATAAATATGGGATATAAATAATGAAGTAGTTATTCCAATGAAAACATTTATACCCTTAAAACCACATTTCAAAAAATTATTAACCATGCATAGGAAAATAATATAGTTTCATGGATGGATAATTATCATATCAATCTAATATTAAATAATTAATATGGAATAACCTTATGGTCCACATCCATCGGTTATGTACACAATGTATTGGATAGTGTTGACCTCACCTGTTTTGATAATCCCAATTATGCTTTAATATGTTTTGATATGCTTTGATATTACCAAATAATGTTTATCTTTATAATAATTATTCGTTGAATCTTTGACATCATATTATTAATTTAATAAAATATCAAAATTATCAATGTATTTGTTAATCAGTGTTTATCTATGTTTATATATAGCTTGAAATAATTCAAACTCAATCTGGATATGTTTTTCATAGAACAGATAAGTGGTATGTCCACTGGTATGCATAAGTCCACCGGTATTCACATACCTACTGAAATAGACAAACATATACACATCTATTGATAAGGCAAAGTACACCGGTAGAGAAGTCTACTAATATGGATAAGGTCAATGATATGTATAACATCGACCGATAGAAGAAGATCTAATGATAGAACAAGTATACTGGTATGCACTTTGTCACCGGTACAGAACAGAGCGACCAGTATGTATAAGTCTACCGGTGTGTAAGTCTACCGGTACACAGAAAGGTTACTGTTAGGGTAAGTCTGTTGGTATGCAATTCTACCATTAAAGAAAGGTCACGAGTACACAGAGTGATACCGTTACACCAAGTCTACCATTATAGTAAGTCTACCAATATGTATAAGTCTACCGTTATAATGTACACAGGTATAATGAAGTCACCGCTACTCAAGTATATCGACACAATGAGGTACCAGTACAAGAACAAAGAGCTTCTGATAAAAGAGCTACCGATAAAAGAGCTACTGATAGAAGAGCTACCAATAAGAGGAGCTACCGATAAGAGGAGATACCGATAGAATAGCTACCAATACAAGCTCACTAATACTAACAGCTACCGATGGAAACCGACCACTATTTATCTAAGATCTATTTTTATTTATTTATTTACCAATGGTCATATTTTATGTTATTAATGAAACCAAAATTAATTAATGATAGTGGTTGGAGTTTTAGGAACCGTACCTCATAACTTTAAAAAGTTAATCATTCTTATTGCCGGAGCTAAAGCTATATAAAGGAACCTCGAACTACTGATGTTATGTGGTGATCAGTCAGTTTTTCCATGCACATACAATACAATATTCAAGAGATATACAACGACTTACATACAATGAATAAGAAGTTAGAATTTATACTGAATACTTATAACTTGATCATTCATGGAGAAACGAGCTTCAATGATTTCACTTTCACTCAAGATGATCAGACTGATCAACCTAGACCTGGAAGTCAAATGAAAAAACAATAGTATTTTTTATTGACAAAAACCAGAGGACTCAAAGGTTCATCTACATCAATATGAAGAGTCCAGAGCATCACTCAAATCACATAGAGCATTCTAAAATCATCTCTATCTGTTTAGCTCTATTGTGCTTCATTTATTTACATTTTGGGCAGTGTGTGAGAACTGTATTTTTAGACACACGCTGTATCATTTTCTATACAAGAGGATTTATAAATACTCATTCATTCTTTCCTTATACTCTTATATCCCACTATTGATGGTGGTAGAGGTCAAGTGTGACCTGGATAGCCTGTGAGCTATTGTTTATCATTGTTTTCCCACATAAAACAGTGGAAGTGGTCTGAGGACCTGGACAGTCATTGTACTATTGTAATCCCCGATCCAGGGTGTGGATCAAAATTTATATAAATTTGTTTGAGAGGACTTAGTCTCGGCTTGAGACTGAACCTCTTGGTAAAAACTGATGTTCTTATTTATTATTTTTTTAAAATATATTGAATATTGCACTGCTATGTAATTTGAAATACACATATATTTTGATGATACTCTGATAGTTAAACTATCAAGTGTTTGTATTTATTTTAAGGAATTAGGATAGTTTCAAATTTTAATTAATATTCAGATTAGATTCACTGAGAACTAATCAATCTCTTGAGAACCTAACTGAACCGTTATTGTATTACAAATTCACTACAGTTTAGCTTGTTATTTAAATTGTTGGTTTTTTAATTGAAATATTTTTTACAGTTATTTGTAATTTGAACTCAATTCACCCCCACTTTTGAGTATCAACTCCGAACAACATTTGTATCAGAGGATTTATTTTCTAATGGATTTCCAAACACTCTGTTTATCAATTGTGATTCTAGTTGTATCTTATAGAGAATAAATTTCTATTATTTCTAAATTTTATCTCTTTAAATATATTTTATAAAATATAATTGTGGAAAATAGACTATAATGTGTTGCTACCAACAAGCCACCATTCATTAATGGTGTTAATTATGCCCAGTGGAAAATGAAAATGAAAATTCATTTAGAAAGTATGGGTTTTGATAACTGGATATCTATAGAGACTAAATATAGGATTCCAGAAACTGAACAAACTAATTTGGATAAATCTACTAACCCATCTTACAATAATAATTGTAAAGCAATGAATGCTCTGTATTGTGATTTAGGAGATGGAAAATTTAGTTGAATATGTTCTTGTAAAACTGCTTATGAAATCTAGGTTACTTGGAGTATTTACCCTTAGGGAACAACTAATTTTAAATAAATGATATTGAATACATACACTATTAAGTATGATAATTTTAAAAGGATGCCTTATAGAACCTATTTCTAACATATATCTCAGGTTCAATGAGATAGTTAATACAATGAGCTCACTGGGAACAGTTGTTCCTGCAAAAGAGAAAATCATGAGGATACTAAGTTGTCTTCCAGAGAGATGGAGAGGCACATCAGTTTCAATAAGAGAATCATGTGATATAATTTCACATTCTGTTAAAGAGGTTATTAGTAAGTTAATGATATATGAAGAAGAACTTAATGTGAAAAATGAAGAATATTATGAACCATGATAGAAGTCAGTAGCATTCAAGACATCTACTTCAATGAGTATGGACAAAGGGAAAATTCTCGGTGAGAGTGATAATTCATGCAGTGAAGAGAGTGGATTTGACGGTGAAGAAGAGATGGCTCAAATAGCCAGGTGATTCAAGAAATTATATAGGATGAAGAATTTCTTCAAAAAATAAAACTACAAGGGAAAATATGAAAAAGGAAAGGACATAAAAAAGTAGATTGTCCAAAGATAAAATTCATGAAGAAATATGACTACAAGGACAATAAGTACATTAATGTAATGAAATCAACATATAATTCTTCAGAAGATAGTTCATGTGATTATGATTCTACTAAGGATAAAAAATATCAAAAATCAAATATGTGTTTTATGAAAAACACATCAGAGTTAACATTGTATACTCATGCTTTAAATTTAAATTATTATGTAGTTGATTCTGAATCTGAATCTTAAAATATAACTACTAAAGAGTTATTTTAATACTATAACATTCTAGAAGAAAACTATAATGAATTCAAAGACACACATAATACCTTCAAGAAAATTCATGATTTTACCTGCTCTGTTAAAAATTTACTTTATATATAAAAGGAAAAAAATTCTCAACTACATAAGGAATACCTCACCATTAGACAACATAATCGTTAAGAATACCTCATAGATAGACAACCTCATCCTTAGGAATACCTCACTGTTAGAAAAATTCACCATTAGGAATACATCACTGTTAGATACCCTCATCGTTAGGAATACTTCACCGTTAGACAACCTCATCATTAGGAATACCTCACAGTTAGACAACCTCACCATTAGGAATACATCACCATTACCATTCTCACCGGTAGGGATTACTGTTAAAATTTCCACCGGTATAATATATCACATTGTTTTCTTTTTTTTAAAGCTGAAATGTTTTAGTGTTTTTTATTCTTAAATGATATAAAATCAAGTCTAAACCATACTCAATCCAACACGAACTCTACTCGTTTGGATTCTCACCATCTTGCTAACCCAAACCTTCAGAATTCTCATGAACCTTAAGTCTCTGGTTGTGGAAATGGCTTGTGTGAAGAGAATGATGCTAAGTAAAGCAGATGATCCAAGTGCTAAGTAGAAATATGTCGATTCAGGAACCATTGGTAGTGTTAATGTTAAAGAATGAAGAGATCCTAAGAATCCACATCTGACCAAGAGGGAGATAGAGTTTGAAAAAGAACTATATGATGAATGGTTGTTATCTATAAAATCATTAATCTTGATGATATTGGAGAGAAGGGATAGCTCGAGTGTTTTGTGAATAACAATGGACCACACATCCCAGTTTAGGTGAAAGAATTTTATGTGCATGTTCATTTTGAGTTGTCAGTGGAGGAGAATATGATGATTTCGTTTGTGAATTGTAAGGTGATATCATTCTCATCTTGTGAATGGGAAAAAAACTTAGAGTACCTCATGAAGGAGAGTATGGATTTTATTCTCTGTCCATACCTTCAGCCATGGATCATTTTGGATTTGAAGCTGCACTAATTGAGATAACTGGAAATGGAACTCTATGGAAAGTGATTGTAGCAGAGATGGAAGGTGAGAATAGATTGTTGTTCAAGGAAATTAAACATGTGATTAATCCCATTAGAGGGGATTTTTCCACCCTTAAGATTCAAGACTTATACCTGATTTATCATTTGAGGCATGGAGTGAAGGTCAACCTATGAAGACTGTTGATGATTCAAATAGAGGGAATGACCAGACCAAAATCCATTTCAAATTCTTGGTTTTTTTTCAAATTTTCTATCTTTCATGAAAATGGAAAAGAATGTGGTTGAGTCTCAGGATGTGATAGTGGTGTTGAAGGATACTTTTTTCATTAATTGAATATTATTCATTTTTATGAAAGTGAATTGGAATCCATGAAAGAAGCAGTGGGTGAATGATGAAGGAAAGGAATATGACAAATACATTCCATTGAACCATCCTTATATGCCAAAGGATGAGTGGGATACAGGTCTAATACGTGATGATGACATCTGATCTAAAAGAGATTCTGAAATAGATGAGACCTTTGTTGAAGATAAAAGGCATCCAGACTGTCCTCTAAGACCTATTGATGATGTTGTATCATCTGGAAAGGAAGCAGTCTAGAAAGAGAGCAATATATAAGTTCCTATTGATGAGGAAAAGCAGCATGCTCCAGAGAATGGGGAAATATAAGAATCTGAAACTAAAGAATCTTCTTCTTCATTCTTATGTCTTAGTCCACTAATGGGGAAACACTTAATGATTATTGAGTAAGTTATTAAAGTAAATAGACCTACATCTATTCCTGAGGATCCTATAGCTATTGGTGAATTGGAAATGGTTGTGGAAGATTTTTTTAAGGAAGACCGAGCTGCTGAGGGTGCAATTGCTATACATATACACGAGAATTCACAAATTGAGGGGGAACATCCTATTATACATGGTCCTGTATCAGTAGATGATGGGACTGAGGACTGGGTAGAACACCAAGGTTTTGTAGTGATTGTCTTATATTACCCTGACATTGAGGATGATACACATGTCAGCAGACATTATGTAAATTATAATATTCTTTCTGAGATCTTACCAGAAGATCTTGTGATAAAATCTATCTTACAAGAGTTAAAGTCTGAGCTAAAGATCAATTTTGTGGAATAAATAAGAATAATGGAAACCTCACTAATATCAACCATTCAATATATTATGAATGACTCTATTTCTAGTCTTGTATCTGAAATAGCACATGCAGTTGTGCCTGAAAATTGGATTACTAAGGCTGATCTTGAATCAATAAAGGATGATTTGGATGATAGATGAACTATATCTATTGCAGACATAAAGAGATATCTTGTTGATGAGTTGAGCAAAATGGAAAAATATTTTTAACTCTCTCATGGATGTGTTGTGACAACCACTATGGAAGAGATATTGAATGATGTCAAGACATTCCAGAACCAAATTTCATGCATGGAAGAGGATGTTGATTCTCTAAAGAATTCACTTTTCTCTGTAGAGTCTTATATGTGCTCTAAATCTCAAGCAGAAAAAGGCTTGGCCATTGTATAGAGTGTTGTTAGCCAGATGGTTTCATTTTCTGAGGAATTTACGAATTCCATTGAACCACATGTCAGCACCCAGGACCCTCTTGTGAAAAATCATATTATTTGGCTATCTATAAGTTTCATGGAAACTGTGGGTTTTTCACTTATTTCTTATGCTTCTAGACCTTCAGTAGAGTTGGATCAAATTCATGCTTTGATGAAAGTGAATCTTGGTTCAGCATCAACATGTGGATTTGTGGAATCATCTGCCCTAACTAATGTGGTGACCTCCAATAAAGATATAGGGAAAATTCATCATAATTTTATGAGAGATGCCACTGCTTCTCATAAAGAGTAAAATGATAAAGTTGATTCTTATTTTTAGAAAGTGTATAACCAACATCAGTTGACCATCCATTTCAAACATCTTTTGTAAAATATGAAATTAAATAATATAACTCAAGCCTTAAAAGAACAAGTAAGCAATCTCAAGGAGCTGACTCTAGCTTTGGATAAGTTTCTAGAAAATATTGATGACATTTTTTCTGCTATGGAGAGGGTAGGAGGAATCATTATGGACTTCAAGAATTTATTGCTGCCATTTTTGCATGTAGAAAATACTCCTATAATTGTACCTCCATCTCTTCCTACCTCTACTCAGTCTGCCTCCATTCCTCAGAAGACACCAGCTCAGGACATCAGAAGTTTAAGACCTCTGATTACTCCTAGGAGTACCAACTAGTGGCCAGGAATAGTCTCTGTTGCTCATCCTCTGGTTGTGATTTATGGAATTCCCAAGTCTTCTTCTGAAGCTACCCAGCCTGAGTCTACCTCTGAACCCAAAGACAAATCCAATGTTGACATTTAGGAGGTGGATTGATTATTGTCTATAACCTTTGATATGAATCACTTGTATTCCTTTTGGTTAAATTCTATATTTCTATGTATTATTTGCATAAGGTAATGTATAAATGCATTCATTCTCTCTTACCTTCTGTTACTTCTATCATTATTTCGTTCCTACATTTTTCTAATCACAAAGGGGGAGTGATAATATAATAGGGTAGAAATAATACAAAAGTGGATAACTGATATGGTGAAATAGGAGAGGATAATGTTGGAGAACTATGACATGAATAACCATTCTATTTTTCCTCAGATACATTTTTTTTATATTTATTTTACATTGTTTTTAGTTTCACCACTAATAAAGTTGCATTTAATACTATATCCTCAGATACATTAATGATTATTTTTTACAATAATACCATAAGTTGTGATTATCAAAAAGGGGGAGATTTTTGACCTCACCTGTTTTGATTATCCCAATTAGGCTTGATTATATTTTGATATGCTCTGATAATCCCAAATAATGTTTATCGTTATAATAATTATTCATTCAATATATGACTTCATATTAATATGTTAATAAATTATCAAAATGATAATTGGATTTGTTAATCAATGGATATATATGTTTACACATTCTTTGAAATAAATATAACTCAATTTGGATATGTTTTTCATAGAACAGATAAGTGTTAAGTCCACTAGTATGAATAAGTCCACTGGTATGCACATAGCTACTGATACAAAAAAACAGCTACACATCTACTGATAAAGATAAGTACATAGGTACACAAGTCTATTAATATGTATAAGGTCACTGATATGCATAACAGCTATCGATAGAAGAATAATTATTGATAGAACAAGTCTACCGGTATGCAGTTACTCACTAGTACAGAACACAACTACAGATATGTATAATACTATCAGTGTGTAACTATACCGGTACACCGATAGGTTACAGTTAGGGTATTTCTATCGATATTCAAGTCTACCATTACAGAATGGTCACTGGTACATAGAGAGATACCGTTACACCAGAGCTACCGTTAGATTAAGTCTACCAGTTTGTATAAGTCTACCGTTATAAAGTCTTCTAGTATAAGGAATTCACCACTACTCAAGTCTTTCGATACAAGGAGATACATGTTCAAGAACAAAGAGCTACCGATAAAATATCTACGGATAGTAGATCTACCGATAGAAGTGCTACCGATAAGAGGATCTACCGATAAGAGGAGATACCGACAGAAGAGCTGCCGATATAACCTCACTAATACTAATAGCTACCGATGGAAACCAGTCAATGTTTCTCTACGATATAGTTCTATTTGTTTATTTAGAAATAGTAATATTTTATGTTTTTAACGCAACTGAAAATAATTAAAGATAGTGGTTGGAATTTCAGGAACCATACCTCGTACTTGTATAAAGGTAATCATTCATATTGTCGGAGCTAAAGATATATAAGGGAACCTCGAACAATTAATGTCGTGTGGTGATCGGTCAGTTTTTCCATGCACATACAAGGCAATCTTCTAGAGATATACAAGGAATTACATACATTGAAAAATAAGGAATGATTTATACCGAATCCTTAGAACATGAACATTCGAGGAGAAAAGATCATCAATGATTTCAATTGCACTCACAATGATTTGACTGATCAACCTAGACCTGGAAGTAAAATGAAAAAATGACTCTCCTTTTCCTTGAAAAAAACCAGAGAAGGACTCAAAGCATTTTCTACATCAATCTGAAGAGTCCAGAGCTTCACTCAAAAAAAATAGATCATTCTAAACTCATATCCATCTGTTTAGCTCAACTGTGTTTCATTTTTTTACATTTTGAGCAGTGTCTGTGCTCTGTATTTTTAGACACACATTGTCTCTTGTGATGAACTGGAGGATTTATAAATCCACACTCAATCCTTCTTTATACTCTTATATCCCACTATGGATTGTGGTAGAGGTCATGTGTGACCTGGAAAACCTATGAGTTGTTTTTAATATTTGTTTTCACACGTAGAACTGTGGTAGAGGTCCGAGGACCTGGACAATCTTTGTACTATTGTATACCCCGATATAGGGTGTGGTTCAACATTTATATAAATTTTTTTGAGAGTACTAAGTCCCTCTTGAGACTAAACCTCTTGGTTAAAACTGTTGTGCTTATTTATTTTGTTTTAAACAATATTGAATATTCCAATGCTAGTTACTTTGAAATAAAAATCTATTTTAAAGTTACTCAGATAGTTTAACTAGCATGTGTATGTATTTTTTGAAAGGAATTAGGTTAGATTCAAAAGTTTATTAATCTTCAAATTATATTAACTGAGAACTAATCAATCTCTTGAGAACCAAACTGATCCTTCACTATATTACAAATTCACTACAGTTTATCTTGTTATATAAATTGGGGGATTTTTATTAGTAATATTTTTAATATAAATTTTTAATTTGAACTCAATTCACCCCCTTTTTTGTATCCAGTCTGACCAACAGAGAGATATACTGCGACTCACTAATCATATATTGAGAAATAATTGGCCCATCCCTGGCTGAGCTTTAGCTATAGTTGGTGTCAAATTGTCATATCATGAGCTATAATTGGATCTAACGATGATTAATAATGTACATGGAACATATCATCAATGAATCCATTGAAAACCCGATTAAAACCATGAGAAAAAACATATTTATTTATAAAAATTCCATTTTTCATGTAAAAAACACATCTTAACATATCAAAATCATGCACATAAAAAGAAAACCATTTTGAAACGAACTCTGAAATATGATAATGAAATCAGAAAAGTAACAAATCATCATGAAAGTGTTAGAAACCATCCATACAATATAAGTTAAAAAGACTTTTTAAATTTATAGAAAATGATATTAAAATGTGGGTTAACTAAAAAAAATATCTCAACCTGGTTTCGACTCATCATGTACAATCTTTATCTTTGTCTCATTCAGATACACTACATTGTTTAACACCTTATGTAACATCCAACGTAATTAAAGAACATGAAATTTTTATATTTAATACTATTATTTTGGACTAAATACTAATTTTACTATAAAGGTGATTAAATGATTGATGGCGTACCTGATACGCAACAACATGTTTCTTTGAATTCATACATTAGTCACTAATAATATAATATTATTATTTTAAATGGTTGTTAAAACATATCCATTGTATTACCGGGAATGGATAGAACTAACTAAAATTTGATTATATAAGTTTGTTATTTTTTTACATTTATCTAATAAAATTTAGTGACTGAAAATGAGAATGAATCGAATTTTAAGCACAAATAATCTAATATTCATTAAAAGGTTGATTTACCAACTTTTAATAGCGAGCCCTATTTAAATATAACTATGGTAACTTTTATATGTTCTATTTGACAAAATAATATTCTTATTTAGATTTGGGACATCAATATTTACTTGGGGTAATTTTTTTGTTTTTTCTGGTAAAGTTCGTTATTATGTGAATAGTGAAAAATATAGTATTTTTAATCAAAATTACTTTTTTATCTAATGTATTTATATGGTTATATTATATTTTTAACTGGGTTTAAAGTTTAATGAGATTATATTTTTACCCATTAATATAATTTTGGTCATTGTAATTAATTTTAATTTGAAATTGGACTTAAACAACTGTCGATCATTTGAATGTTATTGTTTCTTAAAAACACGTTATATATTTTGAAAAAATGAATTAATTTTAAACAAATTAATGCACCTTATATTTTTTGAATTTTTTAAATTAGACATAATTTTTGAATTCAGAATATCAAATATAGCTTAGGCTGAATTTTTGGTAGTTTTCGGATAAACATTAATTTTTTATGAATAGTGAAACAACTAAGTAGTAGTTAAAAACCAAAATTTTCATTTAAATGAAATTTTACCACATACATGGATTAAATTTCAAAAAATTGACATAAATTGTTGTTATTAGTAAGTAAAATTTGGGACAATAATATGAAATTAATTTTTCGTGTATAGTATCTTTTGAATTTTATTTACTGCGTTTAAAATTAATTAATGTAAATCAAGGTAAAAATAATATTATAATAATACAAAATTACCTTAAAACTTATCCTAACCATATTGGTTTAGTCATTTACGACCATTTTAATATTTGAGTTAATATTTGGACGACATTGAGCCACATGGGAGTGATAATGACACTTTAGATTAACTAAATTAATGAAAAGGCAAAAATGGAAAAAACAAAAATATTTTACTAAATAAATTTTTACAAGGGGTTATTGAAATTATATTTTTGGCTATAAATATTCCCTGGTAAGAAAAAAATATTGCATTAATCATTGTATTTTTTTATAATTTTTAGAAATCAAATAAATTAAATTATTTATGACACAATAATGATGCAATATTTACCTCATTAATAAAATATTTAAATAAATACGATTATAAATAACAATAAAAATATCCAAAACCTATCCAATTATTATTTTATGATTTTATTTTGACCATGAGTCATCTTATCTTCAACTTTAATTAGTTTTGGACATTTAGAAAATGAATATCATTATTTAATAAAATAATATTTTCACACTTTCCTAAAGAGCCCCTCCTCCCCCTAATAAAAAAACATCTATTCTAACTAATTACTAACACCTTTAAATCCCCTTGGCTCATCCAACCCCTACCCAAATTATCTCTAAAGATCCATATCCTCATCCTAGAATCCTTACCTTTGGCAGAAGTCACTTCAAAAAGTCCATTTGGTTGAAACCAAAGGGAGTTACACAAATTAAATGTTACGATTCCTCTTAACTTATTTTCTTATATTTTACATCTCCAACCCCTAATCTCATTTTATTGTGTTATTTTATAACAAAACCAGTTTAATAAATAAACTAGGACATTTTTTGAGATGTATTTTAACTACACATTCACAAAACTATATCTAATGGGAGAAGAACATACTGTTTTTGTGGATGGCAATCTAATGCCTCACGAAATGATGATTGTTTGATTATCTCCTACTGTATCTCATGGTGGTAATTGTAACACCCCAAGATTCCATGGTACACTTCTCTTTGAATAATAGAGCAGCGTGTGTTTTACGCAACCTCAAGTTCTAACACACCACGACCAATGAAAGTAGCCTTTATGAATATTAATACCCTCATTTTGAAATTATTTAAATTTTATATTTCAAAAAGGACTTCATTTTTGTTTTCAGAATATCGAAATTATCCTAAGTTGATTTTGTTGTAATTTTCTGAGAACTTCCAATTTTTCATGAATAATCAAAAATAATTAAAAACAACTTTTTTAATCAAAATAATTTATAGTGACAAATTTTACTATTTAGTGGTTTTAAAGTATAATTGGAATATATTTTTACCATTTTATCCAATGGTGGCCATTATAATTAATTTTTGTTTGAAATTGGAAATAAACAATTTTCAATCTTTTGATATATATTGTTTCTTAAAAACACGGTATTTGTTGTGATAGTAGGAATTAATTATAAAATTAATTAATGCAACTTATATGTTTAGAATTTTTTAAAATAGATATCATTTTTGAATTTGGAATATCAATTATAGCTTAGGGTGAAATTTTGGAATTGTTCTGAAACTTCAAATTTTGATGAATAGTGAAACCACTTTGTGGTAGTAAAAAAACTGATTTACCATTTAAATAAAACTTTACCAATTCTATGAATTGAATTTCAAAAATCCAACATACATGGTTGTCATTAGGATGTAAAATGTGGTTCAATGGGATTAAAACAATTTTTTGGTGAATAGTAACTTTTATGTTTTGTTAATCATGATTAAAGGTAATTAGTGAAATTTATGGTAAAAATGATATTATAAAAATATGAAAATATCTTGACACTTTTCCTACCCTTATTGGATGAGTCATGGCCAAACACGAAAATCCATGGGTCATCTTGGGGACCCCATGAAGCCACTTGGGTAAGAAAATGACATTAATAACTTTTTATTTAAAGTAAAAATAAAATTGTCACAAACATGTGTTGTTTTCCAAAAACAATTATTACATGGGGTTATATAAGTTAAATGTTTGACTATAAATTTTCATTGGAAGGATAAAAATATTTAATAAATCATGGTAATTTTTTTATAATTTTTAGTCATTAAATAAATTATAATTTTTATGACACCATGATGATGCAACGATTACCTCATTAATTAACGATTTAAAATAAAATGAATGGATAATGTAAAATATAAGACGTACACTTTCCCAAAACCTATTGGATGAGTATATTTCGAACCCTTATCACCTTATCCTTTAAATATATAAGTGTGGGACCTTTAAAATCCGAAACTCATTATACAATAAAGTAACATTTCATGACATTCCAAGAGTGCCCCTCCTCTCCTCTTATAAAAGGCCCCCACATCTACCACCTTATTCACACCTTCAAGCAATTTGGCTCGGCCAAAATCTACCCAAATACTCTCTATACTTCTCTCTCTTACTCCTAGAAGCATCACTTTGGGTAGAAGTCTTCCCATGGATGCCTTTGGCTCAAATCAGAAATAGTTACCCGATTTAAAGGTAATGTATTCACTTGGGTTCTTTTGTTTTATTTTTCTTCTCCAACCCACTAAACTCTTTTTATTCCTTTATTTTGTAACAAAAACAGTATCTAAAATAATCTAGGATATTTTTATGATAATTATTTGATTTATAATTACACACACCTTCGTCTAATGGTTAAAGAACATACTGTTTCTGTGGGTGGCGAATTACTGCCTCACGAAACAGTGATTGTTCAATATCTTTTTAACACCTCTCATGGTGGCCATTATGATGACACTATTTTCATATATGATATATATATTCTGTTTATGTTTTCTTTATTCTTATTTATTTCTCATTTATGTCATAACTTTACGATTTTTATTATGGGTAAACCCGATACTTTCATTTTAGGAAGTGCGGACTACCGCCCCCTCAAAGTGATTTGAATCATTAATGTCGTATATGGGACGTATAAAGGATGGAGTAAATGATATTATATATGATATTATACTGGAATTATAATACACCTTTATATAATTATGTTTCATTCCATTAAAATACAAAATTGAAATAAAAGTAGCATTCATCCGTACGTACGACTTACTGTCTCCATGAACGGTTCATTTCATTTCATACTTCTAAATGTTTTGTAATATTATAAAGGAAAGTATATACTGGATATATATGATATATATGATATCTAAATCAATAATATAATTCTATATGTAATGGATATTTTACCACATGAACAACTTGTAATTATAAGTAGTTTATTTTTGACTCAAGTACCAAAGATCGACAAAACGACTGTTTTTAACTTAAATAATTACATATTGGTCATAACATGGTAATAAGTGATATAAAAGGAATAATGAAAATGAAAAATGTTCTTAAGCAAGTAGAAATTAACTCTAGTTTATTATTAAGGAGATTAAAGAACGATCGAATCAAGTTGGACACAAGGTAAGGGAGCTTCTTAATCCAATTTCTATTCTTCGGGTTAATCTCCTACTTTCAAATTATGTAATGATATTATTATGTACTATCTTGTATTTGTACTCTCTTTATGTTCACTTATAGTGAATACACATAATATATCTATTTTATTAAAAAAATTATCTTTGTATGGACTTCGTCTCAATCTCCTTTCATTGAGGTATATTTTATTTTATACACAACTTTCATTTTTACTGTGTATAAACCCCTTTGACTTTTAGGTTTATTAAAAATAAATCTATTTATACGAAGAGTTTTACTAAACGACAAAACGGAATGTTTTTTTGTCGTACGTATGCGACATCAACGACTTCTCCACCACCGTGACCACTATTTGTGTTTCGGCATACTCTACAATCCATAACATTTTTAAAATAAAAAATAATTACAAAGTTTTAATCCTCTTTTACTTTGGTATTGAAAATGGTTTTGAAAGTGTTTTTTATTATATCAATGTTTTGTATTGATTTCTTGTGATTGAAATGTGTAAATTTTATGTTTCTTTTATGCATTTTTTATGTGATACGATTATGTTATGGTTTATGATATGTTTAAACCTGTTCATATGAAGAATGCATTGGACTTAATAAGTAATGGGTGGAGCCCTCTGTAGCTCCTTGATGCATCGGCAGGTCTCATGAGACAAACTAGTGTCTTGGCACGAGGCCTTGACAAAATATTATTTTTATTCTTGGCACGAGGCCTTGGCTAAATGGGTTTGATAGTCTAGAATTATGCATTCCATCATTATTAAAGTGGTTATTGATATTGCATGTGATTATTCGACTAGTAGAATATCAATGTGAATAAGTAAATGGAATTATTTAATTTTACTTTTTCCATATTATGGTGAAGTTAATGTTTAAAAGGATTTTGTTTTACTTATATATTGCCTTAAATGTTAATGTTTATTTACGAAATCATCTTCTATATTGTTATCCTTACTGACCATCTGAGCTCCCCACGTATAATGTTTTAATTTTTCCAGGATTTGAAGAAGTATATTATGAATGACCTATAGGGATAGTATGAAAGGATATGAAGACAAGATGTTGTTGTAGTTTTGTTTTAATTTATGATGTAATGAAAGACTTATGAATGTATCTAGTTTTTCCAAGGTTACTAAACTAATCGGTTTTTCGAGACTTTATCTTTAGTCATCATACCAATGTTACACAATAATGCACCGACTCTGGGTAACTAGGGTCAGGGTGAAGCAGTTGGTATTAGAGGAAGTTTAGTACTAACCTTCGAAGCTAGATTTAGATAAAATCTGATTAGAGCATGTAGCGCTAAGATAGACATTGATGATTAGTATAGAAGAACTTCCTAGAATTTTGGTATTATAGAGATTTTACGAGTTTTCCGATCAATACATCCCTGTCTAGATATGAGCGGGTAGAAGCGGCTCTGGCACAGATATACCTAGGGGTAAAACCCGAAAACACTGCTCTGAGCTAGACTCGAACTGCAACTGGTGCACGACAACGGGCCTTGCTGAACTCTTGGTTACGACACTCCCGGGGGATATTTTTAGGATAATTATCATTTTTTTACAAACCATTATGAAGGGTCTATGAGTATATACTTCATCAAAGAAAACATATTTTATGATTATGGATTATATCCATAAACCATTTAATTTACATTAAGTATTTTTCAAGTTTGGAATTATAAATTGCAATTCATAAACTAACCTAGTTTATTCCATTGTATAAAAATGGCACCCAATAGGAGGAATGTGAACTCCATCAATACGTATGATCCAAAGAGTAATAAGGATCATATCATTCATGGTATTAAGCCAAAATTTAGAAGAGAAATAGTCTCCCATGTGTTATCAACATATGAAGAAATAGTATCATTTGTTAATAAGATAAGTAAGTAAGTCTCTGAGTCTTATGGCTTTGAAGTGAAGAAAGTGAAGAAAAGGATGGAAGAGAGAATGATGGATAAAGGGACGAGGGAAAAGAATAATTTTCTAATATGTGATAACATTGGGAAGAAACACCTTGGAACTTGCCAGAAGGGAATGGTAGTTTGTTATAATTGTGGAGAAAAAGGACACCAAGTGCGTGACTGCAAGGGTAAGAAAAAGGTTTCAAATGTACAATGCTTCATCTGCATGGAGTGGGGACAATACGCAAACCATTGTCCGAATGATCAGAGTATGCCCCAAATGATGTTATTGGATAATAATCAAGGTATGATACTACAATAGATGAGGAGGAATGATTAGAGTTCTTATGTTGTTATTAATGAATTTTTTCATTTGAGTGTTGTATCAATGATGTACTGGTTATAATAATTATGTAGTATACATGGATTGTACTGCAGTACTATTTCATCAAGGACTTGAGATTTTGTGGAACCAAGAAAAGTGACTACACATCTGGTTAAATTTTTGAAAAATATATGGTTGAGAGAAAGATAAACCATAATATGGTTTTGATACCAAGATAGTGATTTTGGAATAATACATGATTGATTTGGATAAATTATATTGGATATTCTTAATTTACATTAAACTGATTAATTATTTGTATACATTTTTCGATAGAAGGAGTATATATAGTATTATATAAGGAATAAGGGATCATGAATGTAATCAATAATGAGTTATGTAAATTCTGGATGTTGCAGTGTTTTAAAATAATACATGATGAATGTGTTCACATATTGTTACGCGGAAAAAGGATCTTCATTATGTTTACCTTCCTTATAAAATTTGGACTGTGAGTTGGACATAAATATTTTGGATAAATATAAAGGTTGGAATTGATTATGTTGAACCTTGGATAGTATTGTTTAAGGTTAAAACATTTCTTAATATTATTCTTGGAATATCATAATACAATAGTCTTGGGAAAAGGACAACCTGTAGGTCGGGGGATAACCCGTCGCGTCGGACAAAGCTGTTGGAATCGAACCCACAACCGTAGTGCGGCTGGCCTTTATTACCCACCACTAGCCTACAGGATGTCCCTGGTTATTAAAAAATAGTTTTCCTAATCTAAATAGTATGTGTTAAACCTTGTACGATTAGGATAAATATAATATTTTGGAGTTCTGTTATCTTTTTGAGTGAAAGATGAGTTTGTGGTAGAAATTAGTTGAAGGTTGAAACTCTTCTTTTCAAGAATTAATATATATATATACATATATCTTATTATATGAATAAATTAATTATTAATCTTTATTAAAGGGATATTAGAACAAAAATGTGTTATCCTAATACCTTATGTCTTGTTGAACTGATAATATTTTAAATCAACATAGATTTAAGGGTTTGAGGCCCTCAATTATACACTTTTTTGTGATTAATGACCTCAATCACCCCCTACAAATATTTACGTTTTTCCTCCAATTATATGTCTCTAATTTCCACCAATGTTCTCATTATCGAGATCATAATTTGGGGGTGACTTTTTCATTTCCCTTTCCCTCTTATTAAGGCTAAATTTTATTATCCGTATTTTTGATGTAGGTTTTTTACAAAGTTATTTTCTATTTTCAACATTTTATATTCAATGAAAAATTTCAAAATGTGAGGATGCAATTTATTGAAGGAGGGGAGAATTTAACACCCCAAGCTTCCATGGTACGCTTCTCTTTGAATAATAGAGCAGCGTGGGTTGTACGCAACCTCAAGTTCTAACACACCACGACCAATCAAAGTAGCCGTTATGAATAGTAATACCCATTTTTGAAATAATTGAAATTTTATATTTCTAAAATGGACTTAATTTTTTTATTCAGAATATCGAAATTATCCTATGTTGATTTTTTTGTAATTTTCTGAGAACATCCAATTTTTTATGAATAATGAAAAATACTTAAAAAAAATATTTTTAATCAAAATAATTTATAGTGATAAATTATACTATTTAGTGGTTTTAATGTCTAATTAGAATATATTTTTTCCATTTTATCCAATGGTGGTCATTAGAATTAATTTCACTTTGAAATTTGACATAACCAATTGTCAATCTTTTAATATATATTGATTCTTAAAAACACGCTATTTGTTGTGACAGTGGGATTTAATTATAAAATTAATTAATGCAACATATATTTCTGGAATTTTGCAAAATAAATATCATTTTTTAATTTGGAATATCAATTATAGCTTAGGGTGAAATTTTGGTATTGTTCAAAAAACATAAAATTTTGATGAATAGTGAAACCACTAAGTGGTAGTTAAAAAACTGATTTTTCGTTTAAATGAAACATTAATGCTTCTATGAATTGAATTTAAAAAATTAGACATACATGGTTGTCATTAAGATGTAAATTGTGGTTCAATGGGATTAAAATAATTTTTTTGTGAAAAGTAACTTTTTAGTTTTATTAATCGTGATTAATGGTAATTAGTGAAATTTAAGGTAAAAATGATATTATAAAAATATGAAAATATCTTGGCACTTGTCCAACCCTTATTGGATGAGTCATGGTAGAACAATAAAATCGATGGGTCAAATTGGGGACCCCATGAATCCACATGGGTAAGAAAATTACATTAATAACTTTTTATTTAATGTAAAAATAAATTTGTCACAAACATGTGTTGTTTTGATAAAA
Source organism: Viscum album (assembly GCA_963277665.1). Taxonomy (NCBI): domain Eukaryota; kingdom Viridiplantae; phylum Streptophyta; class Magnoliopsida; order Santalales; family Viscaceae; genus Viscum; species Viscum album. The sequence continues at coordinate 140,120,305 of OY728133.1, read as the reverse complement.
CAATTATTACATGGGGTAATATAAGTTACCATTTTGACTATAAATATTCATTGGAAATATAAAAATATTTACTACATCATGGTAATTTTTTTATAATTTTAAGACATTAAATAAATTAAATTTCTTATGACACCATGATGATGCAGCGATTACCTCATTAATTAACGATTTAAAATAAAATGAAAAGATAATGTTAAATATAAGACGTACACTTGTAAAAAACCTATTGGATGAGTATATTTATAACCCTTATCACATTATCCTCTAAATATATTAGTGTTGGACCTTTAAAATCCGAAACTCATTATATAATAAAGTAACATTTCATGACTTTCCAAGAGTGCCCCTCCTCTCCTCTTATTAAAGGCCCCCACCACTACCACCTTATTCACACCTTAATGCCATTTGGCTCGGCCAAACTCTACCAAAATAATCTCTAAAATTCCCTCTATTACTCCTAGAAGCCTCACTTTGGGCATAAGTCATTCCAAGGAAGCCTTTGGCCCAAATCAAAAGTGTTACCCGATTTAAAGGTAATGTCTTCATTTGGGTTCTTTTGTTTTATTTTGATTCTCCAACCCCCTAACCTCATTTTATTCATTTAATTTGAAACAAAACCAGTATATAAAATATACTAGTATTTTTTTATGATAAGGATTTGATTTACACTTACACACACCTTCATCTAATGGTTAAAGAACATACTGTTTTATTTGGGTGGCGAATTATTGCCTCATGAAACGATGATTGTTCAATCTCTTTTTAACACCTCTCATGGTGGCCATTATGATGACACTATTTTCATATATGATATATATATTCTGTTTATGTTTTCCTTATTCTTAATTATTTATCATTTATGGTATACCTTTACGATTTCCATTATGGGTAAACGCTATACTTTCATTTTAGGAAGTGCGGACTACCGCCCCCTCAAAGTGATTGGAATCGTTAATGCCATATATGGGACGTATAAAGGATGAAGTAAATGATATTATATATTATATTATAATATAATTATAATACAAATTTATATCATTATGTTTAATTCCATTAAAATATGAAATAGAAATGAAAGTAGTGTGCATGCATACGTACGGCTTACCGTCTCCATGAACGGTGAATTTCATTTATTACCTTTAAATATTATGAAATATTATAAAGGAATGTATATACTGGATATATATGATATATATTATATATATATCATGAAAATAATTCTGGATGTAATGGATATTTTACCACATGAACAACTTGTAATTATAAGAATTTTATTTTTGACTCAAGTACCAAAGATCGACAAAACGACCATTATTAACTTAAATAATTACATAATGTTCATAACATGGTAATAAGTGATATAAAAGAAATAATGAACCTGAAAAAGGTTTTATGAAAGTATAAATTAACTCTAGTTTATTATTCAGGAGATTAAATAATGATCGAGTCTTGTCAGACATGAGGTAAGGGAACTTCTTAACCCAATTTCCATTCATTGGGTTAATCTCCTACGTTCAAATTATGTCATGATATTATTATGTCTTATCTTGTATTTGTACTTTCTTTATGTGTACTTTAGTGAATACACATAATAGATCTATTTTATTTAAGAAATTATCTTTATAAGGACTTCGTCTCAACCTCCTTTCATTGAGGCATATTATATTTTAGACACAACTTTCTATTTTACTGTTTATAAACCCCTTTGACTTTTATGTTTATTCAAAAAGAATATTTTTATACGTAAAATTTTACTAAATGAAAAAAAGGAATGTTTTTTTTGTCGTACGTATGTGGCGACAACGACTTCTCCGCCACCGTGACCATTATTTGAGTTTCGGCTTCCTCTACAAGCCATTACTTTTTTTAAATAAAAAATAAATACAATGTTTTAATCTTCTTTTATTTTGGTATTGAAAATTGTTTTGAAAGTGTTTTTTATTATATAAATGTGTTTTATTGATATCTTTTGACTGAAATGTGGAAATTTTATGTTTCCTTTATGAATGTTTTATGTGATACAATTATGTTATGGTTTATGATATGATTAAAACTGTTCATATGAGGAATGTGTTGGACTTAATAAGTGACAGGTGGAGCCCGCTATAGCTCCTCAATGCATCAACATGACTCATGAGACAAACTAATGGCATGGCATGAGGGCTTGACAAAATCTAATTTTTAGTCTTGGCATGAGGCCTTGTCTACGTGGTTATGATAGTCTGGCATTATGCATTCCATCATTATGAAAGTGGTTATTGATATTGCATGTTATTATTAGACTAGTAGAATATCTTTGTGAATAAGTCAACGGAATTATTTCATTTTACTTTTTCCATATTATGCTGAAGTTCAAGATTAAATGGCATTTGTTTTAGTTATAAATTGCCTTAAATGTTAATGTTTATTTATGAAAAATTCCTCTATATTGTTATCCTTACTGAGCATCTGAGCTCACCCCTTTCAATGTTTTCATTTTTCCAGGATGTGAAGAAGTATATTATGAATGACATGCAGGGAAAATATGAGTGGATATGAAGACAAGATGTTGTAGTAGTTTTGTTTTACTTTAGGATGTAATGTAAGACTTATGAATTTATCTAGTTTTTTCAAGCTACTAAACTAATAGGTCTTTCGAGACTTGATCTTTAGTGATCATGCCAATGTTACGCAATAATGCACTGACTCTGGATAACTGGGGTTGGGGTATTACAGTAATTCAGATGACACTATATTTATATATGACATATTTTATGTTTATGTTTTATTTATGATTCTGTATTTTTATTTTATATCATACCTTTATAGCTTCCATTATGGGTAAACCAGATAATTTCATTTGGGGAAGTGCAGACTACCTCCCCCTCAATGTTATATGACTCCTTAATAACATATGTGGGATACATAAAGAATGGATGTATTGATATTATATATTATATTATACTAGAATTATAATATAAATATGTATCATTACGTTTAAATTCCATTAAAAGAAGAAATATACATGAAAGTAGCGTTCATGCGTGCATACGACTTACTATCTCCATGAACAGTGCATTTCATTTCTACCCTCCAAATGATATGTACTATTATAAATATATATATATAATGGATATATATATGATATATATTATATCTAAATAATTAATATCATTCTTGATATAATTTACTATTGACCACATGGAAAACATGTAAATATAGGGTGTTCATTTTTGACTCATGTACCAAATATCGACAAAACGACCATTATTAACATAAATGATTATATAATGTTTATAACATGGTAATAATTTATATAAAAGGATTAATATACTGTAAAATTATTCTTAAGCAATTATAAATTAACTTTAGTTTATTATTCAGGATATTAAAGAATGAACGGGGAAAGTCATACAGTGATGTAAGGGATCTTTTTATCATACTTTTAATTCTGTGAGAATTCCATTATTTGCCACTAATTTATTCAATGTGGAGTATGGTGTACTGAAATTTATATATATTTTCATGATACTATTTATATTCATGTTATTCTTGTGAATCATTTTGTGGTTATTAATTTTTTTTCATATGAATCGATTGATTACAACAGGGTAAGGGATTTTAATCTCACATTTTGTTCCCGTGAGATTCATGATATATTTGACACTATTTCCTTTTGTATGGTGTATGTACTGAAAATGAGTGTATTAATTGTGTAATATACTTAAATTTATTGGTATTTCTATTTTTATTTTATGGTCATTCTTTCATGGGTTTTATGTTTCGTATGTTACCAAATCGGTACGGGAACCTTTTAACCCAATTTTAATTCCTGGTGTTAATCTTATAATTCTTAACTATGTAATTCTATGATTATGTGTGGAATCACTATTTATTTATTAATGTTTTCATTTCTAATCCCCTTTTTGTGCATATAATTTTGATACACATAATCAGTTCATTGATAAATTCTCAAGTCATCAATATGAACTCGATAAGAGTAATTTTATCTCAATTTCCTTTCATTGTGTTAAACATCAAAGTCATTGGTTTTGTATTAAAACGAACACGTTTTAATTTCCTATGATTGGTTTACACTTAATTTCCAATCATATTTACTATATTTATATTTCTCCAACATTACAATTTAATTTATTTATACCTAATCTAACGATATAATTTTATAAGGTATTTGGAATCAATTTACATTCCAATGAGACATCATTGTTTTTATTCATAAATTAAATTTTATATGGTGTTATATTTTCCTTTGGAATTTTATATCATAAATATCTTTATTCTCATGATATTATAAAGTTTTTATTGAATTTTATTCCTCAATTATTTGTATTCAAGAATATCTCTTTTGGTCAAGAACACTTTAACTATAATATTGTTTTAAAGATTTATTTTTCAAAATATTTCTCATTTTTTCCATCTTATTAAAATGGTTTTTAGTATTTATTTATATGGACATTAATTTTTTAAAATTTTAATTTCTTTAAACAATTAAAATTTGTATGGGACCCTTTGATTCAAAAAATCACTTTATTAAAAGTTTTAAATTGTTTTGATAATGGGTTGATAAAGCATTGATTTAATCGATATATTGAAATGATTTCATGTGATTGCAAATGAAATGTTATTAGTTAAATGTTTATATTTAAAATATTTAATGTTTTATGATTTTATAATAGTACATGGAAATTTGATAGGTGGTTATGTGATAAACCGTATGATGGGTGGTGCCGTCATAAACCAGGATGGGTGGTAACGTTATAACCTCCAATGCATTGGGTATGGAAGCCAGGCGTATGTCTATTAAATTTAGTGATATTTGTGGACGTCAACCTTAAGGTTATACAATTTAAGTATTTTTATGTCCCAAGTTACCTTTATATGTTATGTGTTCTTTATATGGGTCGTATGATAATATTTTGGTTTCAAAATGGTAATTATTGTTCTTTTATTTAGTAAAGATTATTTACTACATCATAATGGTGAAATGTATTACATATGATAAAGTAATCATGGTTACTTGTTTTTTTGAAAAACTAACAGTTTTCCTTCTTTGTGTATCCTGTAATATGATTTTTATTCTCATACAATGTTTTTGAAATGTTTTTCATAGGACATAAAGTGGAATAGGGTCAAGGATGGGATTAATGAAATGTCATGCTGTCTAAAACCTAGAACCAGACATGATTTGTTTTTTTCATGATTTTTTATTTTGTGAAAAAAATAGAAATAGAGTAGATGTGTCTACATGTAATATTCAAGTCATCATGTATATGTCATGGACTAATTCCCTAAAACTCAAAAACTGAAAATATCCTTAATGTGAATTACTAATTTAATACAAGATTATGTTATATTGAAGTTTGGGTCATTACAGTTGGTATCATAGGTCAGTTTAGAAAACATTGTAGGTTATGGAATTATCTAAGAAGATGTGACATAACCATAATAGTTAACATATTAGAAAGATTTATAGTTATTTTGAATGAGCTTAAGATAACATGAATATGTATATATCAGTATTTACCATCATCGTAAGATATTATATGATGATATACTCACACTGACCTTTTTGGATTTTGTAAATGGCTGGATCGAGCAGGAACCTAAGTAACAGTGGATGTGAAGAAAGTTGTGACAGTTTTATGAATGAGAAACTGAATTAAATGGGAGATGCAATGAGGAATCTTGTGGTTCCTCTTAACCAACTATCTAGATTCATGATTGACAACTTGATCCTTGGTGATTTTTATAAAGAATCCTACATGCAATAAAAAAATCCCTACGGATGTTTAGGTAATAATCATAAAGATAAGTATGTTCAAAAACTTATGTGTTGAGGATGTGGAAAGAAACACCTAGGAAAAATCATCAAAATGATGGAAAGATGCTATAGATGTGGGAATTAAGATAATAAAGCAAGAACCTGCCATGGTAAAAGGATGCTTCTTGTTGACTCTAGAAAAGGGAAATAAGTTGTTTCTGAGGGATCAATTGACTGTTTTAAATGTGGTGTTCATGTTCATTATACAAAAAGATTTTTTGAGAATGGGATCACAAGGATAATTCAAATATATGATTACCAATGGATAATTTCATTCCAATTGAAGATGATGAAACTGACGATGACCAATGAGAGGTATGGATTATTTCATAACATATTTTTTGACATTATAGATTCATAAGATATGATTCATGATTTTTTTGAAGGGAAGAAGTATTTCAGAATATGTTGGTAAGGAATATTTAATGGATCATCAAGAATTTGAAAGAGTTAGAAGTCAACATATAACAGATTCAAGAGTTATGGTAGATTTTAATATAATGAAATACTTATAACTATTAAGGCTCTTTTTATGATGTTATAATATTGGAAGACGTTTTATAGTATGTGTAACGGTGATGTTTGATATATGAAAATGTTATTCAATGAATAATTATCTTTTCTTTTGATGAGTAATGGTGGAATTTTATTTTGGTAAAATCTATGTTTTTATTATGGATATATGGTGATTTGGGTTTTTTATGGAAATGATTAGCCAATTATAGAGAATATGTGATTTGGTTAATTACACATCAGTATGCGAAATTAAGAGTAGTCAATTTATATTTGGTGTTAAATGTTAAGATTTACAGTGAACGACTATGTGACTAAATCCTTCTAAGTTCGGGTTTATAATCATATTTTGGGTTATTTTGATTAATTTTAAGGATAATGGTATATTTAATATCCTTTATTGAACTTTGTGTACATTTTGTTGAATTTTGGAGATTAAAATTAGTATTTGTTTTTATAAAGGATTATCATTTTGGGGGATTATATGATCTTATACTGACCATTTCTGATTTTGGTTAATGTCTAATGATAGAGGAAATATATATATTTTTGGGTGATTAAGTGATTCTCTGTAAGCATATTCTTGTGCTTTTGATGTGATTAAGACTTTTTGAATGCTCATTGTTGGAAGAAATTATTAGTTTTTAGTATAGACTTATTAAAGGATGAAACTCTACTTGAAGATAAGTATACTTCCATATCTTATTATTATATTTAGTAAATAAAATACTCAAAATTATGAAAAGGAACATAAATCAAAAAACCGTTGTTGGCTTACCTTGCCTATTGGGTTATCAAGGACCATTTAACAAATCACATGTTTGTGATTTTTTTAGGGTTAATTTTCTCTTAATCATGATTCCTATCACTCTCCATCCGAACATGATGGATTTTTTCTGTTCCATATTCATGTTTTACTACATGTAATCCTAGTATAATTTATATCAGGTAATATTTTTGTTTCTTTTTCTTTATTTAAAAGTGATATTTATATTCACTCTTTTTCCGATTTGGGACAATAAATGATGTTTCTGAGCCAAATTTTAAAATAGTGAGGACATAATTTTCAAAATTGGGTATGGATGTAATATCCCAGGTAATTAAAGAACATGAAATTATCATATTTACAAATATTTTTTTCGATTAAATATTAATTTTACTTTAAAGGGGATGCTATGTTTGATGGCATACCTGATACGCAACAACGGGTTTCTTTGAAATGTTATATTGCACACTAATAATATAATATTATTATTTTAAATTGTAGATAACACATAACCGTCATATTAGCGAGAATGTATAAAACTATATAAATTATGATTATATATTTTTGTAAAATGTTTTTATAGATTTACTTAATAAATTTTAGTGGCTTAAAAAGTGAATGAATTGAATTTTAAGCACAAATAATCTAATATTCTTTAAAAGGTTGATATAACACCATTTAATGGTGTCCCCTATTTAAATATAATTGTGGTAACTTTTATATGTCCTATTTGACAAAATAAAATTTTTCTTTAGATTTCGGACATCAAAATTTACATTGGGTAAATTTTTGGTATTTTTTTGGTAAAGTTAATGTTTTATGAATAGTGAAAAATAATATATATTTTTTCAAAAGTGCCTTTTTATATTATTTATTTATATGGTTATATTATAATTTAATTTATTTTAAAAGTGTAATTATATTATATTTAATCCAATTAATCCAATTTTTTTCATTTGAATTAATCTTACTGTGAAATTGGACATAAAAATGTTGATCATTTGATAGTTATTGTTTCTTAAAAACACATTATTTGTTTTGACAACATGAAATAACTTTAAATTAATTAATGAAACTCTTATGTTTTGAATTTGTTAAAATTGAAATCATTTTTTAATTTGGAATTTCAAATATAGCTTAGGCTGAATATATGGTAGTTTTCTAAAAAACATCAATTTTCAATGAATAGTGAAACCAATAAGTAGAAGTTAAAAATTGACATTTTCATTTAATAGAATTTCACCTATTTTGTGGATTAAATTTTGAAAATTCGACATAAAATGTTTTTAATAGTAATTAAAATGTGTTAAAATAAGATGAAAATAATTTTTTGTGAATTGTAACTTTGGACTTTTATTTATCACTATTAAATGTAAATAGTGTAATTCAAGGTAGAAAGAATAATATAATAATAATAAAATTCTTCAACACTTAACCTAACCGTATTGGTTGTGTAATTTACAACCATGGTCATATTTGAGTTAATTTTTGGACTCCATGGAGCCATTTGGGAGTGATAATGACGCTTTAGATTAATTATCTCAATGTAAAAGAAAAAATGACAAAAATAAACATCTTTTAAAAAATAATTTTTACAAGGGATTACAAAAACAATATTTTAGACTATAAATATTCATTGTAAAGGTAAAAATATTCATTGTAAAGGTAAAAATATTTCATACATCATGGTATTTTTATTATAATTTTAAGACATCATATAAAATAAATTATTTATGACAGAATAATGATGCAGTATTTACCTCATTAATAAAATATTTAAATTAATAAGATTATAAATATTAAAACAATATCCAAAACCAGTCCAATTTTTAATTTATGATTTTATTGCGACCATGAGTCATTTTATCATCATTTTTAATTAGTTTTGGACATTTAGAAACCAAATATCTTTATATAATAAAATAATATTTTTACACTTTTCTAAAGAACCCTTCCTCCCCCTTATAATAATCACTCATTTCTAACCAATTACTCACACCTCTAAAGCCCCTTGTATCATCCAAACCCTTCCTAAATAAGATATCCAGATCCATATACACCTCATTGAAGCCTTATCTTAGGCAGAAGGAACTTTAAAAAGTACTTTTGGTTCAAACCATTATGAGTTACCCAAATAAAATGTAATAATTTCTCATAACTTATTTTCTTTTATTTTACTTCTCCAATCCCTAAAAACTCTTTATTCCACTCTTTAATAACAAACCCCAATATCATAAATATTCTAGGAAATTTTTATGAGATGTATTTTAACTACACTTACACACACCTCCATCTAATGGGTGAAGGACATATTGTTTCTGTGGATAGAAAACTAACACCTCACGAAATGATGATTGTTCGATTATCTATTACCGCCTATCATGGTGGCCATTAATATGAGACTATTATTATATATGATATATATTATTTTTATTTTTTCATTATACTTATATATTTTTCTTTTATATCGTACCTTTATGGTTTCCATCATGGGTAAACACGATAATTTCATTTGAGGACATACAGACTACTGCCCCCTCAAAGTTATATGACTGTTAATTCTATATGTGTGATGTATAATAGATGTAGATAATAATATAATATAAGATATTATACTGAAATTATAATATACCTATGTATCATTATGTTTGAATTCCATTAAAATAAGAAATATAAATTAAAGTAGCATTCATGCATGCGGACGACTTACCGTCTCTATAAACAGTGCATTTCATTTCTTACCTTCAAATGATAAGTAAGGTTATAAATATAAATATATATATATATACTGTATATATATATGATATATATGATATCTAAATAATCAATATCATTCTAGATATAACTGATTATTGACCACATGGACAACTTGATAATATAAGGTGTTTATTTTGGACTCAAGTACCAAATATCGACAAAACAACAATTATTAACTTAAATGATTACATAATGTTTATAACATGGTAATTATTTATATAAAAGGATTCATAAACATGAAAATGGTTCTTAAGCAATTATAAATTAAATATATTTTATTATTCAGAAGATTAAATAACGATCAGGTCAAGTCGGACAATGAAGGAAGAGATTTTATTGTCTCACTTTTAATTCAGTGAGGATTCTATTGTTCAACCATAATTTATTGCATGATCTGTATTTTGTACTTCTATTTGATATATATAATCATTATCCTCTTTATATTCATTTTATTCTATGAATCAATTTGTGGTTATTAACTAATTTTCATATGACTCGATTGATTACAATGTGGTAAGGGATTTCCATCTCACTTTTTATTCCCGTGATATTCTTGCTATATTTGCCACTATATTCTTATGTGTAGTGCATGTACATCCCATGATTTTATTCATTGTGTAATATACTTAAATTTATGTGTATTTACATCTTCATTTTATAGTCCTTATGTCATTGGTTGTATGTTTCTTAAGTTACCAAATAGTTATGGTAAGATTTTAACCCAATTTCCATTCCTTTGGATAATATTATAATTCTTATTTATGTCTTGCTATGATTATGTGAGGAATAACTATTTATTTTTTATGTTGTAATTTCCAATCACCTTTGTGTTTATATACTTTTGATACACATAATAACTAAATTTATAAATTCTCAAGTCATCTATATGAAGTTGATAAGAGTAATTTTAACACAATTTTAAGTCATTGAGTTAAACATGAAACCCATTGGTTTTGTCTTAAAAAGTATATGAATGAATTTCCAATGATTTATTTACACTGAATATCCAATAATATTGATTGTATTTATTTTTTTCATACATTACTAAGTAATTTATTTATCCTTAATCTATGGATACATTTTTTATAAGGGATTTCGTCTCAATTTATATTCCATTGAGACTTCATTGATTTTATGAACCAATTCACTTTTATATGGTGTTATACTATCCTTTGTAATATTATGTCACAAATCTCATTATTCTCATGATATTATATAGTTTTGATTGAATTATATTACTCAATTATTTTTATTTAAGAATATCTCTTTTGGTAAAGAAATCTTTAACTAAAATATTGTTTAAAGTATTTATTCTTCAAAATATTTATCATTAAATTAAATGTTTTAAAATTTGTTTTTAGTATTTATTTAAATAGACATTATTTTTTTAAAATTTTAATTTCAATAAAAGTTTCAAAGTGGTATGGGACACTGTTATTCAATCATATCTTTATTAAATGTTTTAAATTGTTTTGATAATGGTTTGATAAATCACTGATTTTTTCAATATATTGAAATTATTTCTTGTGATTGAAAATGAAATGTTATTAGAGAAATGTTTACATTTAAAATAATTTATGTGTTATGATTTTATAATGGTACTTTTACATTAGAAAGTGTGTTACCTGATAAACCATATGATGGGGGTGACATGATAAACCAGGATGAGTGGTTATGTTATAACCTCCAATGCATTTGGTATGGAATTAGGCCGTATGGCTATTCCATTTAGTGATATTTGTGGAAGTCAACCACATGGTTAATAAATTTTAGTATGTTTATGTCCCATGTTTCCTTCATATGTTATGTGTTCTCTATATTGGTGTTATGGTAATATTTTGGTGAAAAATTGTATGTATTGATCTTATATTCAGTGATGAGTATTTACCACTTTATAACTGTGAAATGTATTACTTATGATAAAGTATTCATGGATACATGTTGTTTTGAAAAACTAAAAGCTATCCTAATTTTTGTATAACTTTCTAAAATTTTTATGCTAATCCCACGTTTTTAAAATGTTTTTCACATGACATAATGTAGAATATTGTCATGGATAGGATCATGGAATTGTTATGCTGTCTAAAACATGGAACTAGACATGACTGTTTTTTTCAAGAGTTTTCATTTTGTGAAAAAATGGAAACAGAGTAGATATGTCTACATGTATTATTCATGTTTTAACGTATATGATATAGCCTAATTCTCTAAAACTCAAAACATGAAATGATCATCAATGTGAATTATTCAATTAATTCAAGATTATATAATATTGAAGATCGGGTCCTTATACCTTAACACCTATAAATATAGTGTTATGCCTAATCCAAGGGCTCTAAAATTTCGGGAGGGATTGTAAGAAGATATTATGGAAGAACAAGTCCTATCCAAAATTGTATTTAGTAGTTAATAAAATATTATAATGAGTTCCCTTTTTTAGAACTGGTATGGCCACTCTTAAAATACTTCCAATTATTAAATTAATATAAATTAATTTTATATTACAAAAGGATCAAAAATAATTTATTTCTATGATATGATGATGACAGGTCAAAATAAATGCATATAATAAAAATTAGAAAACAATTTATTGTTTTTTAATTTTTATCATTTTCTTTTTAAGCTTATTTTACCTTTTTTTATTTCTATTATATTATGTAATTTACATTTTAAGGGTTTATAGAATTACTGTAAAAATAAATTTTACCAATAAATGATTCATGGATGGAATTTTAGTACATTTACCAATCATTTTGAAGAAAGTTATAATTTTATAAATTTTATATCATTTAATATAGTTTTATTATATTAAATTCTTAATAAAATCAATTATGTCATTATTCATTATTTGACATTTTAAAAATATCATAAATAGTATATATCATAAATATAATCTATTATATCATCCATAACATGTTAATGCCATCAATAAATTTCATGGATGAGTTAAATAATATAAAATGATAATAATTTTAAAATTCTTAATATCATTTATTTAATTCTTCAATTAATGACGCAATTACTGTATCATTATTGTGTAACCACATAGTTTAATTATTTATTTCCTAAAAATTATAAATAAATTATAATCATGTAGGTAAATATTATTTTAAATTTTATATGTAGTCAATCATATACCATATATAACACAATATAAAAATATTTTACAAGATAAAACATGATATACCAAAATTATTTGTTATTTGAATATAAATATATTAATTCCATACTCTCGACCAATTCAATTAAAAAGGTTATAAATTTAGTTGAAGGATGATTTTGGTCTACCCAAACTCATCCAATGAAATTTGGACAAGTTTTAGGGTAATTTTATATATAATTATCTTATTTACCCTTATGTGTGGTAATATAAAATTTACTAAATTTACAATTCATAAATTTTAAAAATAAAAGGGAACTATTTAACATATTTTTAACTTATGATTAAAAATATGTATTCAATTTTCCATAATTCACAAAAACATAATGGGTTTTAATTAATTAAAATTTAATCCTATTAACGAAATGATAAAATTGGTTTTTAAAGTTAAAACCTTAAAAGCATTATTATGTTATTATGTCCATTTTTTATGTGAAATTTATTCCAATGAACATAATATTATTAAATTATAAATAAAAATATCTATTCATAGTTTTGAACCTTTAAATATATATTTTATCAATATAAATTAGATTGACGAAAAATCATTTTTGAATTAAAATGAATTATTTTTTCACTATTCATTAAAAATGAATCTTTTCAAAAAAATATAATTAACGATAGAAAAGTAAATATTGATATATATTTTTTCATATAATAATATAATTTATTTAAGATAAACAAAAAATGTGAAAAACCCATTATTTAAAACAAGTGTCTCAATAAAAGACGGAAACATTGCCTTCTAGGAATGTAAGGACTAACTATATAAATATATTTATACTATATTCTATTGAAAATATATTATATTTTAATAAATATATATTTAATAAATATTAATTAATATAATGACACTGATCTTATATTTAACTGGTTTTTACCAAAATACTCACAAGTATCCTCTCTATTTCAATGAAAAATAATTTCATTAACACACAAATTCATCATAACGAAGTGTTTTTATCTCCATTGATCTACGGATTACAACCAACCATTACATTTATGAACATAATTATTTTCATATATATATATATATATATAATTCCATTCAAATTATTTTGACCTGTATAAATCAATTTCAATCTTCTAAAATTATAAAAAATCACAATAAAATTATAGAAAATCCAGTTCTTCAATGTAAAATACTCCCACATTTTAGCCATTTTGTAGACCTGGAATTTATATAAATTTGAAAAAAATTATTAATATTTTCAGTTTATGTCACATGAATTATATAGATCCATTATTATAATGATTTATTTTAATTGAATTAATCTTATAATTTTTATTACTCATTCCATGTTTTATAAAAATAATTTTTTTTTTAATTCACCAGAATAAAATAAACCAGGGAAATGATTGTGAAATAAAAAGTAAAATTAATGATGTTCTTATATATATTAAAATCACAAAACCCCATTAATTAGAGTGTACATAGGTAATATGTTTAATTATTTTTCATTCCACCATGGTATGGATCTTGTTCACTATTTTTATTTTGTACCACGTATCAGTAGAATTCAACAATCCAAATTATTTTTTTGTAAATTCCATCCATATTAACAATTCGTTAGCTGAACTAAATTATTTTTACACAAAATGATATATCTCCTATACGAAATATTACCTTTCCCATTCATGATCAAGAAACATGAACATTTATATTTTTAAACAGAACAAATTTATCATTAGTTAATTGTCCTTTCATGATTACAATATCATACATAAATATCTATATGAAACTTCAATTCCATTTAATTATTAAAACATTACCATTTTTATATTATTTATAAATAATAAATATATTCTACACCTTCCAATACATAATAGAACACCATTATATTTATTATTCTAATCCCAAATATTGGTCCTTCAAATTATTTTTACATATAAATAATAACCAGTTCTGAATGTGACTACCCTTTAATTTTTTTTAATAGATCTCATTTTATTCATATATATGAAATCTATGAAGATAAACCAATATAATTATTTTTTATCTAGTTTTTGAGTTGTAAATATACTTATAGAAGAATTAGTTTTACAATGTTCTTGTGTTTTGTATATAAATTCAATATTTTTAATCATGATATTAAATAAATAATATTATTCATAGAACCTATTATTATATATAATATTATATAATCATAGAAAAATCATGAATATAAAACATATATCATGAATATGTATCATGCAGTGGAAGTTAGGGGTGAAGCAATAGAACAAATGGATTATTTTTAAAATTGTTATCATTAATTGTGAATCTAGTAATAGAATACTCTAGACACATTAGACCACATACAAATTGATGTGATCTTGGTGTAAAAAAGTATTTTAGATTACTTATATGATATATTGTATATTAAATTTACTAAAAATTCAATTAATACACATTAATGATGATGAAGGGAGAATAGTTGTCCATATAAATATCAAGAGCTCTTTGGATGAGTGTAGAAGATGAAAAACTATTCATATCCATTTACATATCAAATATTGAATATATGATGGTAATTTAAATCTAATATAGGAGAACTGGTCTTTATTTATTAATATTGAGGCACTAGGACCTTTGATTATCCTACATGTATTAAAATAGATACCTGGTTCTCATCTAGTTAGGTGGGTAGTCATATTATTGACAGTGATGATTATTTGTTCATTTAAATTATTACTTTTTCCATATATTGTTATAAATAAATCTTTTTGGCATCCATTAAATTATTAAAAGAAATAAAAATATTGTTATGTGATTCCTAAGATGATAGTGATCTAAGACCCAATGGTTTTATAGGATCTTTTTATATTTCTACCTAATATATAATCAATGAGGATATGGTAACCGTTGTATAGTTTTTTTATAGGTTGAAATATCTTAGGCCCACATCTGCTACAATTATGATCTATTTATAGAATGTGTCCCATCGATGATATATTATTCAGATTCGACACATCAAAATCTAAAAAATTTCTTAAAATTTTAATATAAAAATATATTTTTATATTCACTCAGTAATTAATGATATGATTATATCATGGGAGAAACATTTTTTCATTATGAATAAGATCATTCAATGTTCCATTGGATTTTAAAATGTGTTCTGTAAATATTATGTCTTCTAATAGGTTAAAAGAAAAAAATGGTGAAAATTTATATAGGGAAAGACATTGATAAATATTTAATTGAATATGATTTAAATGATTTAATGTAATTTTAAATAATCACAACAGTCTTGGTATTTACTATTTTGGAGTTATTACTCATATAACATATCTTCTTCCCTCATCTAAATTAAATTTTTTCATCATTAAATTGAAATTAGGGATTTCCATTATTTATCATTTTTATACTTGCAATTTCATCCTCTCAAAATATCATTTTTCCTAGAAGATATAATCTTTTTCCATAATGGAATGTCCCTTTATTTTATATATTTCTTTGATAATATTAATACATTCTTATAATGAAATAGACAAAAGAAATATTCAAAAAGTTATACATTTAATATATATTGATATATTTTGATATCCAATGGTAAATTTCTTATAACCAACATTGCATCCCGAATATTGATATGGGTAATTCTGATAAATAACAGTAGACGTCTAATTAATAAAATAACTGGTTATATTTTGTATTAAAAGTACATTTTATATATTTTGGATAGATTATCACTCTCATAAACTATGTTTTATATTCCTCGTCTCTACACTTATTTTATATCATTCATGTTTTAATGATATCAAAAATATGGAAGAATTCATTCCGTACATGAAACATATAATAGAATAAGAATACCTAGATGGTAATATTATACATTTGTTCTTTATTAAATCAATATATTGTACATGTATTGTTGAGTAGCACCATCATATTTATGAATATATTTTTTCCTAAAATGTAAAATGCATCGAAAGCTTCATTCAAATTCTAGAATGAAAAAATGATCATAAATATATTAGATAATAAAATTTTTACATTTATACAAAAATTGTAGATTAAAATAGAATAATTATTTATAATTGTATATTAAATATGAATATAACCACTTAATATTTTAAAAATTCATTTTCCAATAAAAGACGTTTTATTTTTAATTCAATATCCACAAATTTAAATTTTGAAATTTTTATTTTACAAAATTAATTTCAAATTTTCATAATAAATTAATTAATCTTTTATGTTGAATTTGTTATTTTCTTCTAAAATAATATATTTCAACTTTAAAAGGGGAAAAAATTTCTAAAAATTCATAATTTTTAACATTTTCAAATAAAAATTTTTACATAAATTTTATGAAACAATTTCTCTATAAATTAGATGTATTTAGTAGGTCTTATAATTAATTTAATAATTATTATTTTAAATTTATAATATTCATTTTTACTAATTTAGAAACATGGTTAGTGTTTCAATCTAAAAAATATTTTAATTTTTCTATAATAATGATTATATTTAATCACTTATAAAAATTATATTTGACAAAATATATTTCTCATTTTATACCGAAAAAGATAATTTTATATATATAAATTCTTCTACCATATTTATGAAATAAAATGTGAGTACTAAAAAATTTTTTATCTACCAAAATTATAGTAAATTATAATTAAAAAATATTTATTTTAGAAAATTTTCTACTTATATCTTAAATTTTTTATTAATATATTTTTAAATTTAAAATTAAATGGTTTAAAAAAATATAAAAAATTTTGTGTTATAAATTCCAAACTAGATTAAAACACATGATTCATAAAATAATACTAAAAAAATTTATATATAAAAATATTTAGTTTTGAAAGTTAATTTAATATTATTTAGAATATATCTTAAATAAAATGGAGATGCATTTTTAGATTTTAGAAATAAATATTTTTTATCAAGGGATAGTTCATTAATTTATTAGTTCATATATTTCATTAGTAATTACTATTTACCTCAGAAAAAAATAAGAAAAGTAAAAATATAATCATAAAAGACATAAAGAATGATTAAAACATATGTTAAAATTATTTTTAGTGGATTTATAGAACAAATATCACCCCACAATGATGTATTACTCACTTTAAATAATTCACTAGTCAATAGATTAATTCTATTTATTAAAAACAATGGTTGTTCACAAAAGTGATATTTTCATCTATTATAAAAGGGGATCACATCCACCCTCTTGATGTTACAATGAAACAATGTTATTTACATTAATACCTACCCAATTTTCCGTATATTGATATTAGTTTCACAAAGTAAACACCATAAGTATCATATTTTTGCATAATCCTATCATTTCATAGGTGTCTTCCAAGAGAAAGATCATGTTCACAATGTGAGAATTACTTATTATTTAATCATTTATACTTATATATTACCTTATATACATGTTATAGACAAAGTAATATAAATACATAGATTTGATGATCATAAAACAATAAATATATTAATATAACAATAATTTTTTATTCCTTTATAACTATATAAAAAACAGTATTTGTCATCCATTTCTCTTAACTCCCACCTCCATGAAGTTATGGATTTTATCCATCACTATTCCATTATAAACCAATTATAATGATATTATTATTGTAAAAAACATTCCATATAAAAATTATCTATGATTTTTATTATTAAAATTACATTATAGTTTCGTTCCTTATTATTTATTATGTAAATGAACATGTTAAACATGCATTCTATAGATTACTGCCTCGATGAAGTATTGTACCTTATTTTTTAACTAGTTCCATTATTATTTATTAAAAAATAAATAAATTTTATTAAAAATATAAAAAATAACCATTTAAAATCATTGTTATTGTAAAATATTGATGATTTATAAACAAACCAAATTCATAATGATAATTAGACCAAAATTATAATATCTTTATTTTCGATAACTCTAACCACTTACTTGAAGAACACATTAAATTAAAAAAGTATGTGACTATGGAAACATATATTATATTAATTTTGTTACATAAAAAAAATATTTATTATTTCAGTTATAGATATGATATATTGTTTATTTACCATAGTTTTAATATATCATTATTGATTGTTAAAATTATTCAAATAATCCCATACCGATTTCATTTTCATACAAAATTACAATCAAATGAAAGAAAATAAATATATAATGAGAAAATGGTAATAAATGGTCCCCTTTAAATTATACATATTTTATTAATATTCTAAAAGATTATCAAATAAATTTAATTTGAATATAATGATCATATTCCCATGTAGAACACTTATCAGACTAAGGTAGTAGTTTTCCAAAATTATTTTTGACCCATTCATTTAAAATATTTATTACGAAAATTTATTTGTTAAACTATTGATTTACTATAAAAATGAATAATTTATTATGTATTTACTCTTTCCTTTTGGGTATTTACATTTGTTTATTATATCATAATTATCAAATGATTCCTCCATCAAATATAATGTAACAAGAAATGGTTTCTGAGTTTCAAATTTTATTTTATGAGACATTACTTTTTTATAAATAAATATATCTTTTTATAGTGTATAATCACCCCCAATATTCATATTATATAATGAATTATGACTTCATAATGTTTCTCAATGATCAATTTCATGTTGTTCTTCATTCATGGGTTTTGTAATTAAATTCTATTCGAGTTGTATTGAATATCCAAAAGCATATTCTATATCATTGGCTAATAATTCCTACACATTTATACGATATTATAACACTACTTTTATACTTGAGTTTATGTTTTCAAATGGTAATATAATTATTTTATTTGGATGTTATATGTCTTCATTGGTATAATATTCTTGGAAAAAAATCCTTCCCAAATAATTGTTTTATATTATTTCAAATAACCCATATTAATTAAAATGTATCATCATGCTTGATATACATATTTTCCTTATTACTAAGGTTTTATATCTTCTTAGGATATAATATATGTATTAATTAATGTGATAATCCGTTATATAATAGGAAATTCTCAAACTAATATTTTTTTATTATTAAAATTATTGGTTTAAAATAATTTTTTTAAAAATATTAAATAATTTTTCATATGTAGGTTATATTTCATATCATCACCTCCGGGTTTGATTTATTAAATATTTTTTTTTTGAGACAAATTTATTATAAATTTAATAAAAATACTATTTTAAAATATCCCAAACACTTTCTTCGTACCCATATTTTAAATCAATTTTCAAATTTATGTGGGGACATTGTATATTAATTTTTATTTTCAAAAACATAAAAAATATTTATAAAGGTTTTTTAAGGAATAGATTTCTCGTAAACATGAGTCATTATTCCAATGTTTAATGGTTTTAGGTGATAAATTATATATCCATTATTATATAAGTTTTATTTAAGAAATTTTATTCATATTATAAGGATAGTTTTCATCATGATTTTCGATGTATAATTATACAAATCAACTATATAGATTTTCATTAACCCATTGATTCATTTCTTATGATTTAATAAAGGAGAAATGATAAAACTATATAGAATATATGATATATTACTTATTTTTTCTTATAAATTTATTTAATGCTTATTATTTTTATTCTAAATAATTTTCTCTATGAAGACTATATATTTACGTCAACTTATTGAATGTAGTTCAGCTAGATGACACAATTAAATTGATTATATATATTATTGACAAAAAAATATTGAATTTACCTATATTTTATATATATTGTATTATATAATATATTTATTGAAGTGTATTAACCTAGAAAGTGAATTAATATCATTTGATACACATTTATTTTCCTTTTATATATAATTTTATAATTATTTATGAATATATGAATTATTTATTTATTTGATTCCATTTGAAAATATTAGTTTCCATATTTTTATTCCATGGATCCATTGTTTTATGATGAATGATTGACTACAAGTTTCACATGTTAATTTTTATTAATGATTTTTGGATTAATATATTTTCTTACAATGTAGTTCATAGTAGATTATAAGACTTTAGACATGTGTATGCATTAATAATTTAGTTTTTTAAAATAATTAGGGAATTTTTGTGACTCGCAAAGGTGATATTTCAATGTTATAATAATGGTGCTACATTTTTATGTTTTCTTGATGTTACCAAATCATGGATAAGTTTTACTGAATAATTTTTTCAGAAACCACAAGTTGGTATATTCTTTTGTGTCATAATATAAGTCATTCAAAGTGGATTTTAATCTCTTCTTTCAAGGGTATTATTTTTTTATTTATATGTAGAGTAATTTTACCCATATAATCATGTTATGGTTAATAAAATATTAATTTATAATCACATATATTTATCTGTAGTATTAATATAATCTCACCCTAGTTCTTAGATTAACATTTCCCTTGTTTATAAAGAGAATTTATTTTTAAACGTGTCTATAATATTACCATTTGTGGTAAATTTTTTCATGTTGTTAATGAATTATTATGGACTTATCTGGATTATATATAGAGGAAAAATGTGAACCATTTCAAATGGAAATATGATAATTTTCAAATTTTACTACCAATTCACAAAGACTCTAAATCTAAAAAACTCATTCTCCATTATCTATATTTATTCTACCTGCTTAAGATATTATAAACCCAATTATATTCTATAACTTTTTCCATGTATAAATTTATCATAATTTTTTGGGAATTCAAGTCATTTCATATGTATCATATTATTTGATGATAAATATTCTCAAATAAAAGTTTTACATTGATATGCATAAATTAAATTATTTTAAATATGTATTTTCCTTTATGTTTGATTATTGATAAAATTAAAATTTTAATATCATTTTAGGAATTAAAATATATATTAATTATTGTTATCACATTTATCCTCATGAAAACTTTTCAAATATAAATTTCATTGATGTGGGTTTAAAAAAAGTGTTTTAAAAAGAATAAATGTTTTATGTGTCTTGGATATATTTATTATCTTCTACTCCAATTTCTATCAATAAATCAATAGTTACTTTTCAAATAATTTTTTTATATTTATTAATATGAAATTTATAAACATATCATAAATTGTTTCTCTCCATTCATTTCATAAATCAATTTCTATCTTCTAAAATTATAAAAAATCACTATAAAATTATAGAAAATCTTGTTCTTCAGTGTAAAATACTCCACATTTTATCCATTTTCTAGACCTGGAATTTATATAAAATTGAAAAAAATTATTAATATTTTCGGTTTATGTCACATGAATTATATAGATCCATTATTATAATGATTTCTTTTAATTGAATGACTCATATAATTTTTATTACTCATCCCATGTTTCATAAAAATATTAATTTTTTTTAATACACCTGAATAAAATAAACCAGGGAAATGATTGTGAAATCAAAAATAAATTTAATGATGTACTTATATATATTAAAATAAATAAACCAAATTCATTAGAGTGTAAATAGGTAATATGTTTAATTATTTTTCATTCCACAATGGTATTGATCTTGTTCACTATTTTAAATTTTTTCCACGTATCAGTAGTATTCAACAATCCAAATTAATTTTTTGTAAATTTCATCCATATTAACTATTGGTTAGCCGAACTAAATTATTTTTACACAAAATTATATGTGTCCAATATGAAATATTACCTTTCCCATTCATGATCAAAAAACATGAACGTTTATATTTTATAAACATAAAACATTTATCATTAGTTAATTGTCCTTTCGTAATGACAAAATCATACATAAATATCAATATGAAACATCAATTCCATTTAATTATTAAAAAATTACCCATTTTATATTATTTATAAATAATAAATATATTCTACACCATCCCATAAAAAATATAACACCAATATATTTATTATTCTAATCCCAAATACTGGTCCTTCAAATTATTTTTTCATATAAATATTAACCTATTTTGAATGTGACCACCCCTTAAATTTTTTTAATAGATCTCAATTAATTCATATATATGAAATCTATGAGGATAAACGAATATCATTATTTGTTAGCTAGCTTTTGAGTTGTAAATATACTTATAGAAGCATTAGTGTCACATCATTCTTGTGTTTTTTATATAAATTCAATATTTTTAATCATGATATTAAATAAATAATATTATTCATTGAACCTGTTATTATATATAATATTATATCATTATAGAAAAATCATGAATATAAAACATATATCATGAAGATGTATCATGCAATGGATGTGAGGGGTGAGGCAATAGAACAAATGGATTATTTTTAAAATTGTTATCATTAATTGGGAATCTAGTAATAGAATACTCTAGACAGACTAGGCCACATACAAATTGATGTGATGTTGGTGTAAGAAAGTATTTTAGATTACTTTTATGATATATTCTATATTAAATTTAAAAAAAATTCAATTAATCTACCTTAAATAGGATGAAGGGAGAATAGTTGTCCATATAAATATCAACAGCTCTCTCGATGAGTGTAGAATATGAAAAACTATTCAGATCCATTTACATATCAAATATTGAATATATGATGGTAATATTAATCTAATATAGGAGAACTGGTCTTTATTTATTATTATTGAGGCACTAGGACCTCTAATTATCCCACATGTATTAATATAGATACCTAGTTCTCATCTAGTTAGGTGGGTAGTCATATTATTGACAGTGAGGATTATTTGTTCATTTAAATTATTACTTTTTCCATTTACTGTTATCAATAAATCTTTTTGGCATTCATTAAATTATTGAAAGAAAAAAATATTGTTATGTGATTCCAAAGACGATAGAGCTCTTAGACCTAATGGTTTTATAGGATCTTTTTATATTTCTACCTAATATATAATCAATGAGGACATGGTAACCGCTGTATAGTTTTTTTATAGTTTCAAATATCTTAGGCTCAAATCTTCTTCAATTATGATCTATTTATAGAATGTGTCCCATCGATGTTATCTTATTCAGATTCAACACATCAAAATATATTAAATTTCCTAAAATTTTAATATAAAAATATATTGTTATATTCACTCAGTAATTATTGATATGTTTATATCATGGGAGAAACATTGTTTCATTATAAATTAGATCATTCAATGTTCCATTGGATGTAAAAAGTGTTCTGTAAATATTATGTCTTCTAATAGGTTAAAAGAAAAAAATGGTGAAAAATTATATAGGGAATGACATTGATAAATATTTAATTGAATGCGATTTAAATGTTTTGATGTAATTTTAAATAATCAAAATAGTCTTGGTATTTACTGTTTTGGAGTTACTACTCATATAACACATCTTATTCCGTCATATAAATAAAATTTTCATCATTAAATTGAAATTAGGGATTTCCATTATTTATCATTTTTATACTTGCAATTTCATCCTCTCAAAATATCATTTTTCATAGAAGATATAATCTATTTTCATAATGGAATGACCCTTTATTTTCTATATTTCTTTGATAAAATTAATACATTCTAATAATTACATAGACAAAAGAAATATTCAAAAAGTTATACATTTAATATTTATTGATATATTTTGATATCCAATGGTAATTTTCTTATAACCAACATTGGATCCCGAATATTGATAGGGGTAATTCTGATAAATAACATTAGACATCTAATTTATAAAATAACTGGTTATATTTTGTATTAGAAGTACATTTTCTATATTTTGGATAGATGGTCACTCTCATAAACTATGTTTTATATTCCTCGTCTCTACAATTATTTTATATCATTCATGTTTTAATAATGTCAAAAATATGGAAGAATTCATTCCTTACATGAAACATATAATAGAATAGGAATACCTAGAAGGTAATATTATACATTTGTTCTTTATTAAATCAACATATTGTACATGTATTGTTGAGTAACACCATAATATTTATGTTGAAGACTTTATATTTTTCTAAAATAATATATTTTAACTTGAAAAGGGTAAAAATAATTTTCTAAAATTTCATACATTTTAACAATTTGAAATAAAAATCTTTACATAAATTTTATGAAAAAATTTCTCTATAAATTAGATGTATTTAGTAGGTCTTATAATTATTATAATAATTACTATTTTAAATTTATAATATTCATGTTTACTGATTTAGAAACATGGGTAGTGTTTCAATCTAAAAAATATTTTAATTTTTCTATATTAATTATTATATTTAATCACTTATAAAAATTTTATTTAACAAAATATATTTTTTATTTTATACTGAAAAAGATAATTATATATATATAAATTCTTCTACCATATTTATGAAATAAAATATGTGTACTAAATTTTTTTTATCTTCTAAAATTATAGTAAATTATAATTATTATATATTTATTTTAGAAAATTGTCTACTTATATCTTAAATTTTTTATTATTATATTTTTAAATTTAAAATTAAATGGTTTAAAAAAATATAAAATTTTTTGTGTGATAAATTCCATACAAGATTAAAACACATGATTCATAAAATAAATCAAAAAAAATATTTTTATATATAAAAATATTTAGTTTTGAATGTTAATTTAATATTATTTAGAATATATCTTAAATAAAATAGAGACGCATTTTTAAATTTTAGACATAAATATTTTTTATCAAGGGTTAGTTCATAATTTTGTTAGTTCATATATTTCATTAGTAATTACTATTTACCTCAAAAAAATGAGAAAAGTAAAAATATAATCATAAAAGACATAAATAATGATTAAAACATATGTTAAAATTATTTTTAGTGGCATTATAGAACAAATATCACCCCACAATGATGTATTACTCACTTTTAAATCATTCACTAGTCAATAGATTAATTCTATTTATTAAAAACAATGGATGTTCACAAAAGTGATATTTTCATCTATTATAAAAGGGGATCACATCCACCCTCTTGATGTTACAAAGAAACAAAGATATTTACATTAAAACATACCCAATTTTCCGTATATTGATATTAGTTTCACAAATTAAACACCATAAGTATCATATTTTTGCATAATCCTATCATTTCATAGCTGTCTTCCATGAGAAAGATCATGTTCACAATGTGAGTATAAACTATTATGTAATCATTTATACTTATATATTACCTTATATAAATGTTATAGACAAAGTAATATAAATATATAGTATTAATGATCATAAAACAATTAATATATTCATATAACAATAATTTTTTATTCCCTTCTAACTATATAAAAAACATTATTGGTCATCCATTTCTCTTAACTCCCACCTCTATGAATGTTATGGATTTTATTCTTCACTTCTCCATTATAAACCAATTATAATGATATTATTATTGTAAAAAACATTCCATATATAAATTATCTATGATTTTTATTATTAAAATTACATTATATTTTTGTTCCTTATTATTCGTTATGTAAATGAACATGTTAAACATGCATTCTATAGAGTACTGCCTCGATGACGTATTGTATCTTATTTTTTAACTAGTTCCATTATTATTTATTAAAAAATAATTAAATTTGAGTAAAAATATAAAAAATAACCATGTAAAATCATTGTTATTGTAAAATAATGATGATTTTTAAACAAACCAAATTCATAATGATAATTGCCCCAAAATTATAATATGTTTATTTTCGATAAATCTAACCACTTACTTGAACAACACATTAAATGAAAAAAGTATGTGACTATGGAAACATATATTATATTAATTTTGTAACATAACAATAATATATATTTATTATTTCAGTTATACATATGATATATTTTTTATATACCATAGTTTTAATATATCATTATTGATTGTTAAAATTATTCAAATAATCCCACACCGATTTCATTTTCATAAAAAATTACAATAAATTGTAATAAAATTAATATATAATGAGAAAATGGTAATAAATGGTTCCCTTTAAATTATACATATTTTATTAATATTATAAAAAATTATCAAATAAATTTATTTTGAATATAATGATCATATTCCCAAGTAGAACACTTATCAGACCAAGGTAGTAGTTTTCCCAAATTATTTTTGATCCATTGATTTAAAATATTTATTACTAAAATTTATTGTTTCACTATTGATTTACTATAAAAAATGAATAATTTATTACATATTTTCTCTTTCCTTTTGGGTATTTACATTTGTTTCATATATCATCATTATCAAACGATTCCTCCAACAAATATAATGTAACAAGAAATGGTTTCTGAGTTTCAAATCTTATTTTATGAGAAATTCCTTTTTATAAATAAATATAACTTTTTATAGTCTATAATCACCCCCAATATTCATATTATATAATGAATTATGACTTCTTAATGTTTCTCAATGTTCAATTTCATGTTGTTCTTCATTCAAGGGTTTTGTATTTAAATTCTATTCAAGTTGCATTGAATATCCAGAATCATATTCTATATCATTGGCTAATAATTCCTATACATTTATAGGATCTTATAACACTACTTTTATACTTGAGTTTATGTTTTCAAATGGTAATATCATTATTTTCTTTGGATGTTATATGTCTTCATTGGTATAATCTTCTAGGAAAAAAATCCTTCCCAAATAAATGTTTTATATTATTTCAAATAACCCATATTAATTAAAATGTATCATCTTGCTTGATATAAATATTTTCCTTATTAATATGGTTTTATATCTTCTTAGGATATAATATATGTATTAATTAATGTGATAATACATTATATAATAGAAAATTATCAAAATAATATTTTTTTTCCTTGTTTAAATTATTGGTTTACAATTCAATTTTTTTTTTAAATATTTAATAATTTTTTATATAAAGGTTATATTTCATATCATCCCCTCCAGGTTTGATTTATTAAATATATTTTTTTTTATTTCTGAGACACATTTATTAGAAATTTTATAAAAATACTATTTTAAAATATCCCAAACTCTTTCTTTTTACCATTATATTATATCAATTTTCAAATTGATGTGGAGACATTGTATATTATTTTTTATTTTCAAAAACATAAAAAAATATTTTTAATGGTTTTTTAAGGAATATATTTCCCTTAATCATGAGTCATTATTCCAATGTTTCATGTTTTTATATGATAAATTATATCTCCATTATTCTATAAGTTTTATTTAAGAAATTTTATTCATATTAAAAGGATAGTTTTCATCATTATTTTCAATGTATAATTATACAAATCGTCTAAATAGTTTTTCATTAACCCATTAATTCATTTCTTATGTTTTAATAAAGGAGAAATGATAAAACTATATAGAATATATGATATATTACTTATTTTTTCTTATAAATTCATTTAATGCTTATTATTTTTATTTTAAATAATCTTCTCTATGAACACTATATATTTACGTCAACTTATTAATGGTAGTTCAGCTAGATGACACAATTCAATTGATTATATTAATTATTGACAAAAACATATTGAATTTACCTATATTATATATATATTGTATTATATATTATATTTATTTATGTTTATCAACATAGGAATTCATTTAATATCATTTGATAAACATTTATTTTTCATTTATATATAATTTTATGATTATTTATGAATATATGAATTTTTTATTTATATGATTCCATTTGAAAATATTAGTATCCCTGTTTTTATTCCATGGATCCATTTTGTTATGATGAATGATTGATTACAAGTTTCACATTTTAATATTTATTAATGATTTTTGGATTAATATATTATAAGACTTTAGACATGTGTATGCATTAATAATTTAGTTTTTTAAAATAATTAGGGAATTTTTGTGAGTCACAAAGATGATATTTTAATGTTATAATAATTGTGCCACATTTTTTTGTTTTCTTGATGTTACCATATCATGGATAATTTTTACTGAATAATTTTTCCATAAACCCCAATTTGTTATATTCTTTTGTGTTATTATATAATTCATTCAAAGTGTATTTTAATCTCTTCTTTCAAGGGTATTATTTTTTTATTTATATGTAGAGTAATTTTACCCATATAATCATTTTATGGTTATTAAAATATTAATTTCTAATCACATATATTTATACATAGTATTAATATAATCTCACCTTAGTTCTTAGATTAACATTTCCCTTGTTTATAAAGAGAATTTATTTTTATAACGTGTCTATAATATTACTATTTCTGGTAAATTTGTTCATGTTGTTGATGACATGTTATGGACTTATCCGGATTATATATAAATGAAAAATGTGAACCATTTCAAATGGATATATGATAATTTTCAAATTTTACTACCAATTCACAAAGACTCTAAATATAAAAAATTCATTCTCCATTATCTTTATTTCTTCTACCTCCTTAAGATATTATGAAGCCCATTATATTCTATAATTTTTTAAATGTATGAATTTATCATAATTTTTTTGGGAATTCAAATCATTTCATATGTATCATATTATTTGATGATAAATATTCTCAAATAAATGTTTTACATTGTTATGAATAAATTTAATTATTTTAAATATGTATTTTACTTTATGTCTTAATATTGATAAAATTAAAAATTTTATATCATTTTAGGAATTAAAATATATATTAATTCATGTTATCACATTTCTTCTCATGAAAACTTATCAAATAGAAATTTTATTGATGTGGGTTTAAAAAAAGTGTTTTAAAACGAATTAATGTTTTATATGCCTTGGATATTTTTATTATCTTCTACTCCAATTTCTCTCAATTAATCAATAGTTACTTTTCAAATAATTTTTTTATATTTATTAATATGAAATTTATAAACATATAATAAATTTTTAATCTCCATTCATTTCATAAATTCATTAAGAAATTAATCTTATAACTTTAATTCTTATAATTTAATAAAATTAAATAAGGATACATCTAATTAAAAAATTGTTAGATCCTAAATCAAATCATTTTAATACATCATTACCATTTTTTATGATTTCATAAGGTTAATTTTTTATCCATTGTTCTAGGACATTTAAAATTATATTTATCAAAAAATGATTATTTTAAGAATGATTATTGAAAAAAAATTATCATATTTTTGAAAAAACATTCATCATCTTCCTATTGATTTATGACCTATGTAATAAAAAATAAGTAATAATAAATTTCAAATTAATTAATGACCTATATATTCCTTTTTCAATATATTCAATTAATTATTATGATTTTATATCATCTAATTTTTTTTTTGTGAATACGTTATATTTCCATCAATTTTTAATGTTTTCTCACCAAGATTTCAAATTTTGATTGATTAGGGAATTTATTATCGAAACTCTATAACCATTATATATATGGATCAAATCACATGTGATTCAATATCTCTAATTAAGGGTATTTACCATGAGTTATATATTATATCATTGGGAAACTAGATATTTTCTATGGGTATATCTTGTTATGAATTATGATTAAATTAGGAATGATCTTTCTATTTTATTCCATTTTAAAATGAAATGAATCAATTTTTCAATCCATATATTATTTTTTATATATTTAATGTATAATTTCATTTAGAACTAGTAAGTATAGTTGAATGATATGTTTTGTATTATATCACCCTCCAGTACATTGGTAAAAAGATAATATCTCATGAGGAATATATACATGGGAACCATTCTATTTAATCGAATAGTTGGAGATGTTTGTGATTGAAAAAGATAACCTTCCCATATAGTAATTTTTGGGACACATTTATATGATATACATATATTATCCTATGATGGGTCATGTTTTTTAAATAATATTTCTAAAATCCTTTTTGTTTCATTGTTTGAAGTCTTATACATGTCAAATGATTTGTTATCTATAATTTTATGGGTATGATTTACATACAATATAAGAAACAAATATACTATTTGTAAGATATTATGGTAATTTATGATCATTAATTTTTATGTTTTACATATAAATTATATGTAATTTTAAATCTCTCCTTTTTTGTTTTATTTTCCCGTGTTTATTAAAAGAATTGTTTTAGAATATGTCGCAAGACCATTTTCTATTTTGAAATATTTTTGGATAAGTTGATTAATTTTATTTAATTATGAAATTAATTATATAGAGTTAACTTATCCACTAATTTTAATTGAAATCATTTTTATAGATAATGTTTTTACATAATACATTAAAACTCTAAGCCAATATGATTTTTAGAATATATGATTATGAAATATTTACATTATGTAACTAAATTTTTGAGGTCATTTATGTGGGCTTATATTATCGTTATTAGTGCTGGGTTTATATATATTTATATGTAAGGTTTGTAATTAATGATTATTTAAGGATTTTAATGATTATTCTAATAATAATTTAAATGTTATAGAATTCCCTTTACATATATAGAGTTAATAAATATGATATTACTTATTATGATTAAAGAAAATTAGTGAAAGGCATTGGATGATTCAACATGATATTTAAGATTATCAAAAAGAATCTGTTTGTTTTTTATATTAAATTTTTTTTCATTCTCCATGCAATAAATCCATGTATGGATATATTATATTTTATACAACATTGGATCATATTAATCCTAGTAAAATCAATATGAAAAATTCTTATTGGGAACAACATAATAACTACTACATAGAACAATATTTGGGCCTTAAAATACACATGTGTCTTGAGGCTACAAATGGATATGAACTCAAATCGCCAGTATTCGCTTAAGGGGACCTTTATCGTAGTTTCATTTTATGCGGTTTGAGAGTTAATATTTTGGGATTTAGAATAATATAAATAAAATTTGTTGTACAAAATTTTATTTATGGATGTTAGTTTTTTTCTCTATGAGGATGATAGGGGTGGGTCCCACATCTCACATAACCTCCCATGTGAGGATTTAGTGTAGTGGGGCCCACACAATCCCCTAAACCTTAAACTCCCTTGAACCCCCCCATTAACACTCCCCTTTGTTTATTTCAATTACAACTCCCCGTCCTTTAATAAGAGGAGACTCTCCACCTTCCTCCCATTAATATTGAAAGAACAATTTAATTAAGTAAATGGGATTCTCCAATTAATTAATTATAGTGTATGAATTTGTGTAATTGGTATCTAAATAAAATAATAGAATTAGCTATTATTTTGGGAGGCAGTTGTTGTGTTGGGGAAAACATGCGAAAGCTATGGAGAATTAGAAAAAATAAGTGTTCTACTCCTGATGAAGAACACCTCCATCGAAGAAAGTCATACTCTCTCAGCGAAGTACGCTCCACGACTTCTCATACATCATTACTCTTCTGCGTCAAGAGTGAAGACACCACTCGCGAGAGGCGTCACCTACGACAACAAGTACTCCTCCAAAATTGGTGGGTTGACACCATTCTTCTGTGACACCTGACTACCTTGACGCTCGTTTTACACGGCTTGACGACGTGGGACATCAATTTCGAGGTAGGGGAAATTTTATAATTCAATTAATGTGATTTATACCCTCGAACATGGAAGTTTATTTGTTGAATAATTGTTTGATCCTCTAACATGGTGGGTACGGGAAAATGAACATGTCCGGACCCATCACCATATTGGTCTTGATCCGCGGGATTTTTAGACACGGATGAATGGAAGGGAAATGTTGATTTGAGGTCCTCTTAGTGAAGAGTGGGACCTGAGGATGATGTAGGCGTAGACGATAGCTAAAAAGGACCGTTGGAATGACTCTGGTGGCCCGCGGAAGACCGTAGCGGAGCGGGGCGGTGGCGTCGGCGACTGGAGGTGGCGACCTGCACCAGCCGGCCCCCTGGAGACAGCAGTTCCCTAGCGCGCTGCCGACGGATAACCCACTTCAGCCCCGGCCACGGTGGCATTGGAGCGCATCCCACTCCACACAGGATCCTGGGAGGCAGGCAGTTCCAGGCTGGCGCCACCGTTATGGAAAACCGGGGGAGGCCGCGACAACCCCCCCCCCCCCCCCCCCGCTCGACCAGTCTGGCCGAGCTGCGGGCGATCACCGGGTGGTCACGCTTACGCATGGGCCAGGTTGCTTACGCGCGGGCTAGGTCACCCTTGCGTGGGCTTTCCACACCATTCGGGCACGGCCGCGCCCAACCGGACTGGACCCGAACCCGGGTCGGGTCACCCTGGTTCGGGCCAACCTAGCGTGGGTTGGGCCAGGTCGAACAAGGCCCAGACCCCCCTATTTAGACCTTTTTCGGTTAATTGTCCATAACCAGAGCTACGAACTTCTGATCGATGCACCGTCAGTTTCGTAGGATTTCATAGATCGAGACGGTCATTTCGGTATGTTACACTCAAGGTTTTGGAGAAGATTTGGGTACGTCTGGGTTGGATCGAAACCTAAACCAACCGGAACCTTGGAGCGTGAAAGGTTGTAACTTAAGGATCAGATGTTTGATTGACATGTCGTCAACTTAGTTGGTTTCAGTTGGTTGAGGTGGTAATTTTGGAATACTTGACGTGGGATTTGGATGATATTGGAGTATATTTGGGATGGTTTTAGCTTAAAACCCAACCTGGCCCCTAGAATAGAAAAGCCAATAACTCACAGACCGAGCGTCTAATTGACACACCATCTGTTGTGTTGATACCCCTATGACAAGGAGGTCCTATGTGATTCTTCTACGTGAGACTTCGTGACACTTGGAGTATCGGCTTGAGGCTCGTGGAACGGACCCTACCATTTACGAGCGATCTGATTGCAGATACCTAGTAGCTGGTAGAGACATGACGAATGCTGATCAATCAACTTGGAGTGATTCGGATGGCCCAGTGGGCAGCGCGTGGTTGTAGCAGAAGAACCACATCAGAGGAGTGTTTTGTTGTAGCGGCAGGCCCATGGTACTAAACAGAAGGATTACCTCTGTAGGCTATGAGGGGGAGCACGTGGTTTTAGCGGTAGACCCATGGTGAGAAGTGCTTGGTTATAGCAGCAGGCCCATAGTTTTCGACATCTGGAGTAATTCAGCAGTCCAAGGTTAGTGGGAAGTGCTAGGTTGTAGCAGTCAGCCCACTTTACTCGACATAGGAGAGTTCTCAAGCAGCCGTGATTTCGATATCGTGAATAAAAATCGTGTTTTGAGCTAAGTCAATTACCTTTGTGTTTCCCTCATGATTGAGATGAGTTACTAGGTAACTTAGGTATATGTTTGGGCATATACCATAGTAATGGTTATCCGTTGAAATATTACTTTGTGGTTTATCATTGTTGTATTTTGAAAGACCGTGAGGGTCTCGGGGACCCGAATGAGTATCATTATACTCAGCCATGTACGGGTAATGCCCGCACCTCATTGTATTGGATGCAGATGATTGACAATGATGATGGATGCCGAGAGCACTAGGGCTGGAGGGTACCCAGAGGTGAACCACTCTATGTGACAGAACATGGAGTGGACTGATAGACGGAGAGATCTGAGGAGGACATTTGTACCTTCCCTTCAGATAGGAACCTGGAGGATGATCTAGGAGCTGCTTAACCATTCAGTTGTTTGTCATTTTCAGTTGTACCTTCATCAGTTGTAGTTGTACCTTTTTTTTGGGAATGTATTTCCTACCCCATTTTAGTCTTGAAACACATGTTTAACACCTTTACTTAGTGTTTGCTTCCGCTTGTACTCTGGTAGTGTTTGATATCTTTTATAAAGTCAATTCCTTCCCATTTTTTAGGTAATTACATCTTTGGTGGTAGTCGCCAACCCCTGGCCTATAGAAGGTGGGCATTATAACGACCCATACATTACATACATTGTTAATACATCAAAATTGAAGCACACTTATTACAACATATGACAAAACCACAAAGGACCGTATAGGTATAGTGTCTTTAGAAACTGGGAAACATAAACAACTGGTTCATAAATCTTCTACAGTGTCTCCCATTTATTTCATCATATCTAGGGTCCCTTTTAGCATATTCTACTTAATATCCATCTTCCTGACCTGGGGAAAAGAAAACATAAAAGGGTGAGCTCAAATGCTCAGCAAGGGCAAATAATGGAAATAAAAATCATATCATATCTTTTTGAAAATCATAACCTGCAAAAGAGATCATAATATCTTAACATGGAACAAATCAAAGAAGTGAAAATGAGATCCCCATAATCATAACATGAAACATGAAACTTTGTGGCATGCACACATAATCATGGAAAATCATTTCATTTTAGTCATGACTCATTGCCAAGACTATCTTAGTGGACAAAGTCCCTTTCTGAACCGAGTCACCCTCGTTCCAGTCTTGTTTCACTGAACCGGTATAACCTACCATTCCAACCATGTCTATCTCATGAGATATAAAATCTTTACCCAATGCATTGGAGGGAGATATAGGTCCCACCCATCTTATAATGAATCCTTTCTTATGTGTGCCACATAATCATTAACCATACATCATAGCATAACCCATGTAATAAAAATGGGATTCTTAAACAACATGACATCCTAAAACAATTCATATAAGATAAAGAAATTCATAAAAATATTTCGATCACAACATAATCAAACCAATGTAATAATAGAGATAAAAACAAAACCCTTTTATTATCTTAGATGGAAAATAATTTTGATAAAATACTTGAACGCCATTCTTGAGGAAAATATCCTTTCTACTTCAAAAACATTTTTCCTTTCATAACTTTTCATACGACTTTAAAATAAAATAAGTTGATTAAAAATAAACTTTAAAACTTGTAAAGGAAGTTTCTTGGAAATAATTATTTAAAAATCCATTCATGCTGTATAAGTTAAGAAAAACATTCTTCGTACTTTTGTCGGAAAAGTCAAAAAGTACCTCGTACGAAAAACGACAAAAGATTCCTTTCATATCTTTTACTAAAAACACACCGAAAGGTAAAATTGGATTTAACAATTGTAGGTGTATGGAAATAATATTACATATTGAGTAAACATGGATGTGGATGATAAAATACACCCTAGTAAATACCAAAGTATAATCAATCTCGGATAAAAATGAGATTGTGATATTTTCCCTTACCTTAGGTCCGATTTTCTTTGTACGTGTCCGAAGCTCCTGTATAATGGTTTAAATAATGTTATTGACTTATTCCAGAATCATAAATATTTATATGATATCATATATGGTCATATTCTTAGCTTCTTGTTAGTAATATTTCATTGTTACTTGTTACTCGGGTCTTTATTGCCTTTTGTTCTTATGCGTGTTTTGCCGAATAAATTCTTATTCTTCTTTTAAGGTTATAGATAACTTATATCCATAATGTTATTTGTGTAACATATATCATATTTATTCATTCAATTCATTTATATAATTACTATTTAATGATGATCATGTAGAACGAGTCGCATCACATCGTGGAGATGGTATTTTGTACATACGCACGAGTGATGATATCGTTCCTATGATCGTGGAATTGTATTGGAGTATATATATATTATTTCAGTATCAATATTACTTTATAATAATCATAAATAGTTACTCATTAAACCATTATACCCATCCTTGTAAGGTGGTGGTGGAAAATAGATTAAACCACGGCGTGGAGACGGTATTCCGTACGTACGCACGCGCGGTGATTTGATTTTTCCGTAGGATGGATAGAAGGTGAATTAGGGTTGTTTCATATTTATAATAACATATCAGTATGTAAGTAATACTGATGTTATTACTTTATCGTGAAACAACTAAAGAAGAAGAAGTTGAAAGAGAATGAAATTGAAAAGATCGGTAATGGATATTACCTCTTCTTTGGAACGCCTCTTTGAATCCTCCACTTAGGGAACTAAGATTGGTCTTCGAAGAAAACCAGGACCTCTAGGATTATTCTAGGGAAGTGGAGAGGAGAAAATGTCAGGGGTTGGCCGAGCATGAGTGCTCAAATTGGTGTGAGGAGGAGGGGGAGGAGGTGCCCTTTTATAAGGGAGGAGAGGGGCACCTTAGGAATATCTCAAAATATTATTTTATATTAAAGTCAAAATCGGTTTATAATGGTTCCAAAGGGTCTTATTTTGAAGCTAAAGTGGGGATGGGTCGAAATCCTATCAACCAATTGGATTTAGACAAGTTGAGGGTATTATTTTAACCTTATCAATTTGATTTAACTCTAAGTTAAATAATTTAACTTTTACCGTGTCTTTTTGTTTTCTTACACAATATGGTTAATACACTTACCATAACATGCCAAACGAACCCCAAATTGTTTATTATTAATATATATATCCTTATATAAGTCATTTGGCAGAACCGTAGATTTTTAGGAATAAAATAACAATTAATAATATAATATTTGATTTAAAAACTATTGTGTGTCAATTTTGACACAATTTGATATATGATTTTTGTGAAAGTCATAACAGATTTATATGTTCGAACCAAGTTGAGTAAATGAACACTAATATATCATAGTAACCTATAAAATTAGTTTAATTCATAAAAAGTCTCAAATTACATTTATTTGAGCATTTATAACATCAATTATGTTAACATTTCCTTAAAAGGGTAATTACTGCATCATTGTTGTTTCATAAATAAATTACGTTATTTAATGTCTAAAAATTATAAATAAAATACCATTATGTAGGAAATATTTTTAGCTTTCTAATGAATATTTATAGTCGAATTTATATTATGTATAACCCCATATTGAAAATGTTTTAGTTAGTAAACATTGATTTTAACTATTTTAACTATTCATTAAATAAAATAATATTAAATGTCATAATCTAATCCAAGTGGTCCTAAATGGTCATATTATATTCATAAGGTTGTTTTTGGTCGAATTACACTTATCCAATAGAATTAGGACATGTGTTAGGGTAATAGTAATATCATATTTACCCTTAGTTACCCTATTTACTATTAACCGTGGTAAAAAAAGTAAAAAGTTACTATTCACCAAAAATTATTTTCATCTCATTGAACCACATTTTAGTCCTTGATATTAACAATGTCTGTCGGATTTTCGAAATTCCATTCACAGAAGCGGTAAAATTATGTTTTATGCAAAAATTCAGTTTTTAAGCTACCACTTAGTGGTTTCACAATTCATCAAAAATTGAAAGTTTTCAGAAAAATACCAAAATTTCACCCTAGGCTAATTTCGATATTCCGAATCCGAAAATGAAGTCCATTTTGAAAAATAAAATTTATAAAATTTCAAAAAGTGGTTTTTACTACTCATAACGGCTAGTTTTAATAATATTTTAATAGCATATCGTTGTTTAGTGAAACTAGGTATTGCGTACGATGCAAGCTATCGAGGAATCTCACGATTTCGTGTAAAGAAAGACAAGCAAGTGTTTTGTAGAAAAATATTTCTTTGATTATTTATATAACATAAAAGTCTCGGGTGTTACATCTACCCCCCTTAAAAAGAATTTCTCCCTCGAAATTCGTCACTTTGTAACAAACAGATGAGGGTACTTCTCCCTCATCATATCCCAAGCTCCCATGTAGCTTCTTCAAGTTGGTGGTTCCTCCATAAAACTTTAACCAATCGAGTGGTCTTGTTTCGTAGGACTTTTTCCCTACGATCCAGAATCTCTATCGGTTGTTCTTTATAAGAAATATCTTGCTCCAGCAGTACAACTTTTGAGCTGAGTACATGTGAAGGATCAGGTATGTACTTTCTCAGGAGAGATACAAGGAACACATCGTGAACTTGAGAGAGATTCGGTGGAAGCGCCAATCGGTAAGCTACCTTCCCAACATGATCCAGTATTTCGAAAGGACCGATATATCTAGGGCTCAACTTCCACTTCTTTCCAAATCCCATTACCCTCTTCCAGGGAGATATTCGTAAGAACACTTTATCACCCACTTCAAACTCTAGGTCTTTTCTTCGGTTGTCGGCATAACTTTTCTGTCGACTCTGAGCTGCCCTTATGTGTTGTTGAATAGATCTGACCTTTTCTGCCATTTCATCAACGAGATCAGGTCCTAATAGCTTTCTTTCCCAAAATTCATCTCAGTAAGTTGGAGTCCTGCATTTCTTTCCATAGAGAGCTTCATAAGGAGCCATCTGAATACTGGAGTGAAAGCTATTATTATAAAAAAATTCCACCAAAGGTAGGTGTTGATCCCAACCTCCTTTGAAATCCATGGAGCAAGCTCTCAACATATCTTCTAGGGTTTGAATTGTTCTCTCAGACTGACCGACTGTCTGAGGATGACAAGCAGTGCTAAAACTCAACTCTCTATCCAGAGTATGCTGAAGACTTTGCCAGAACTTTGAGGTAAATCTCGGATCCCGATCAGATATAATAGAAAGTGGTACTCCATGCAATCTTACCACTTCCTTTACATATATCCTGGAAAGCTGATCTAGAGAGAAATCCTCTCTAATAGCAATGAAGTGTGTAGACTTTGTAAGATGATCAACTATGACCCAGATAGCATTATTGCCTTTGGATGTTTTAGGATGTCCTGTGACAAAGTCCGTAGTGATGTTTTCCCATTTCCATTCAGGTATGGGTAATGGTTGTAACATCCCCTTATACTTCTGTCTCTCAGCTTTGACTTGTTGACAAACCAAGCATCAAGAGACATATTCATCAACATCTCTTTTCATGCCATCCCACCAGAAGTACTCTTTCAGGTCCCTATACATCTTCGTGCTTCCAGGATGAATAGAGAATGAAGAACTATGAGCCTCATCCAGCAGCTCCTTCTTTAATTCGGGGATGGGAGGAACACAAACCCGATTCCTGAACTTTATTATCCCATCACAATCAAGGTTGAATTCAGGAACATTTCTCACCTTCTTTTGTAGCTCTACATCTTCTTTCTGTGCCTCTTTAATCTTCACATGTATAGATGGTTGATCATTCATTTGAGAAAGATAAGATTTTAACTCTTCCATTATAATTCCAAGATCCATCCTTTGTAAATCCATAAATATTGGATCTTTTGTGATCCTCATCGTGGATAAACTAGCATGGTCTTGTCGACTTAATGCATCTGCCACCTTGTTTTCTTTCCTAGGGTGGTAATGGATTGAGCAGTCATAATCCTTAATCAGCTCCAACCATCTTCTTTGACGCATATTCAGCTCATTTTGTGTGAAAATATACTTTAAACTTTTATGATCAGTATAAATATCACACCTTTTACCATAAAGGTAATGCCTCCAAATCTTTAATGCAAAGATTACCGCAGCCAACTCCAAATCATGTTTTGGGTAATTTTGCTCATGGATTTTCAACTGTCGTGAGGCATAAGCTATCACCATATCATTTTGCATAAGAACACACCCCAATCCCTTCTTGGATGCATCACTTTAGATCACAAACCTTTCTCCACTACAAGAAAGTGTGAGCACAGGTGCACTGGAAAACTTTCTTTTCAACTCCTTGAAATTCTCTTCACATTCCTCTATCCAAACAAACATAACTCCTTTCTGAGTCAACTTGGTGAGTGGATTAGATAATCGTGAATAATCTTTTACAAAACGTCGATAATATCCAGCCAAACCAAGAAAACTTCGGATCTCAGTTACTGTTGTTGGTCTCGACCATCTTTCGATAACCTTTGTTTTTGCTGGATCCATAGATATCCCCTCTTTTGAGATTATGTGACCCAAAAATGCAACTTTTTGAAGCCAAAATTCACACTTGGTAAATTTGGCATAAAGATTCTCCTTTCTCAGGGTCTTCAATATAATTCTCAAGTGATCTTCATGCTCCTCCATGCTCTTTGAATAGACAAGAATATCGTCTATAAAGACTACCACAAATTGATCAAGATATTCTTTAAAGACTATATTCATTAGATCCA
Organism: Viscum album; assembly: GCA_963277665.1. Classification (NCBI taxonomy): domain Eukaryota; kingdom Viridiplantae; phylum Streptophyta; class Magnoliopsida; order Santalales; family Viscaceae; genus Viscum; species Viscum album. The sequence goes on along the minus strand of OY728133.1, from coordinate 140,079,628 downwards.
TGAAGATAGAAGGGGCATTAGTAAGACCAAATGGCATCACTATAAATTCATAGTGTCTATACCTTGTACGGAAAGCCGTCTTTGGTATATCCTCCCTTTTGACCCTTAATTGATGATACCCTGAACGAAGATCAATCTTGGAAAAGTATTGAGCTCCGCGTAGTTGGTCAAATAAGTCATCAATGCGTGGGAGAGGATATTTGTTCTTGATAGTGATCTTGTTAAGTTCTCGATAATCAATGCAGAGTCTCATTGATCCATCTTTCTTCTTAACAAATAGAACAGGTGCTCCCCAAGGTGACGCACTAGGGCGTATGAATCCCTTATCAAGATTCTCTTGGAGTTGCTTCTTCAATTCCTGCAACTCAATTGGGGCCATTCTATAAGGTGTCTTTGAATTAGGCAAAGCACCCGGTACGAGTTCTATTGAAAACTCAACTTCACGATTTGGTGGAAGACCCGTTAATTCCTCCGGAAAGAAATCATCGAACTCCCATACAATGGGAATATTCTTAATCGTAAGTTTCTCACCATCCATTTGAGATAAATAACCTTCATTTAGTGGAATCAAGACCCATAAGATGGAAGAAATTTCCACTGGAAGGTTATGTTCATACTTGCATCGATAGACGATCGTAGATTGATTTGGAATATGAAATGTGGCTTCCCTTCTTTGGAAATTGATATGAGCTCCATGTAGAGAAAGCCAATCCATGCCAAGAATCACATCAAATTCCACTAAAGGAAGGATCACAAGATTTTCAGGAAGCACTTTCCCACAAACTTCGATCGGAGAAGAATTATAAACTTTTGATGCGACTGTTGTGCCATTAGGTGTTGTCACAGATAACTCAACATCTAATTGTTGAGGTAATACGGTGATACCCTTAGAAAATTTTTCGGAAATAAAAGAGTGGGTGGATCCAGAATCAAATAAAACATTTTCTACTTTATAGTGGATGGTAAGTGCACCTTTCACCACTTCGTTATCGTACTCCACATCGCTGATAGAAATTGCATGTGACATTCCTTTGTCTTTAGCCTTAAGATTTTGTTGACGTCGACCATCATCATCAACCCTTGGATTTGGGCATTGATTGGCATAATGCCCCATCTCCTTGCACTTGAAACATTGAAGTGTAGTAGGTTCATTCTATGTATCCCTTCCTTTGTTTGCATCATTAGACATCTTGTTCCCATTATTGCGGCATTAAAATGCCCGATGACCTTCCTTTCTACATTTGAAACATTTACTTGTCCCTTTAAGACAACTCCCTCCGTGTTTCTTTCCACACTTTGAGCATAAGGGAAAGCTCATCTTCTTTTCAGTGTGCTCTTTAGATTTTCCTTTCAATTCCATTTTCCTCTTCTTATCAAACCCATATGACTGATGGGTTACTCCAATCTCCATCACGATTCTGAGAGCACATCGAACGATTTCCTCGTAGCTATTGAAGTCCCTAATGGCTAACGTCCTTCGAAGACTTGGTTTTAAGCCACTAAAGAATCGATCGATCTTACTCTCAGGTTGGATAATAATACCAGAAGCGTACCTTGAAAGTCTTGTAAAATTTGCTTCATAGGTACCAACAGATTCATCATCCCTTTGCTTCAGTTCAAGAAACTCTTTCTCAATCTTTGTTCGGAGAATACGAGGAAAGTACTTATTGAAAAATAAGTTCTTGAACTCGTCCCATTCTATATACTCAATTTCATCCATTTTCCTCGTATTCTTAATAAGATTCCACCATTGATCAGCATCTCCTTCCAAACGATACACTGCTAGGATGACTTTATCATATTCATAACATTGAAGAACTGAAAATATCTTTTCAGTAGTACTAATCCTTTGTTCAGAAAATAATGGATCAGTAGACCTGCTGAAATAAGTTGGACGCTGCCTACTGAAGGATTCAACATAATGTTGCTCCTTCCTTTGCTCGTTTGTAAGTCCTGCATGATTCATAGCTTGAGAAAGTTGTGTGAGCATGGCTACAATATTTTTCTTTCCAGCTCCCATATCGTTTGGTTGCTCAGGGGGAAAATCATTGCATTGTCCATCACATTCCGTATTAACACGGTTCCTTCGGGTTCCAGCCATTGACTAAAACCAAGAAGAATAGTGTGAGCAACACTAATTATAATAGGAAAACCACATAATTCAAGAATAAAATTTTCACACTTAAGGTCTTATCCTAAGTTATTCATGGCCATTTCTAAAACACTAATATTGTTTTCTTTGCTTAGACTTATCCTTAGGGTTCTTACTAAGGCTTTCACATCCTAGTTTCCAAAGGTTGACTATACCTTTCCTCTGATACCAACTATAACGACCCATACGTTACATAAATTGTTAATACTTCAAAATTGAAGCACACTTATTACAACATATGACAAAACCACAAAGGACCATATAGGTATAGTGTCTTTAGAAACTGGGAAACATAAACAACTGGTTCATAAATATTCTACAGTGTCTCCCATTTATTTCATCATATCTAGGGTCCCTTTTAGCATATTCTACTTAATATCCATCTTCCTGGCCTGGGGAAAAGAAAACATAAAAGGCTGAGCTCAAATGCTCAGCAAGGGAAAATAAAGGAAATAAAAATCATATCATATCTTTTTGAAAATCATAACCTGCAAAAGAGATCATAATATCTTAACATGGAACAAATCATAGAAGTGAAAATTAGATCCCCATAATCATAACATGAAACTTGAAACTTTGTGGCATGCACACATAATCATGGAAAATCATTTCTTGTTAGTCATGACTCATTGCCAAGACTATCTTAGTGGACAAAGTCCCTTTCTGAACCGAGTCACCCTCGTTCCAGTCCTGTTTCACTGAAACGGTATAACCTACCGTTCCAGCCATGTCTATCTCATGAGATATAAAATCTTTACCCAATGCATTGGAGGGAGATATAGGTCCCATCCATCTTATAATGAATCCTTTCTTATGTGTGCCACATAATCATAAACTATACATCATAGCGCAACCCACGTAATAAAAATGGGATTCTTAAACAACATGACATCATAAAACAATTCATATAAGATAAAGGAATTCATAAAAATATTTCCATAACAACGTAATAAAACTAATGTAATAATAGATATAAAAACATAAACCTTTTATTATCTTAGATGGAAAATAATTTTGATAAAATACATGAACTCCATTCTTGAGGAAAATATCCTTTGTACTTCAAAAACATTTTTCCTTTCATAACATGTCATACGACATTAAAATAAAAGAATTTGATTAAAAATAAACTTGAAAACTTGTAAATGAAGTTTCTTGGAAATAATGTTTTAAAAATCCATTCATGCTGTATAAGTTAAGAAAAACATTCTTCGTACTTTTGTCGGAAAAGTCAAAAAGTACCTCGTACGAAAAACGACAAAAGATTCCTTTCATATCTTTTACTAAAAAATCACCGAAAGGTAAAATTGGATTTAACAATTGTAGGTGGATGGAAATAATATTACATATTGAGGAAACATGGATGTGGATGATAAAATACACCCTAGTAAATACCAAAGTATAATCAATCTCGGATAAAAATGAGATTGTGATATTTTCCCTTACCTTAGGTCCGATTTTCTTTGTACGTGTCCGAAGCTCCTGTATAATGGTTTAAATAATGTTATTGACTTATTCAAGAATCATACATATTGATATGATATCATATATGGTCATATTCTTAGCTTCTTGTTAGTAATATTTCATTGTTACTTGTTACTCGGGTCTTTATTGCCTTTTGTTCTTATGCATGTTTTGCCAAATAAATTCTTATTCTTCTTTTAAGGTTGTAGATAACATATATCCAGAATTGTATTAGTGTAACATATATCATATTTATTCTTTAAATTCATTTATATAATTACTATGTAATGATGATCATGTAGAACGAGTCGCAGCACATCGTGGAGACGGTATTTCGTACGTACGCACGCGTGATGATATCATTCCTCTGATCGTGGAATTGTATTAGAGTATATATATATTATTTCAGTATCAATATTACTTTATAATAATCATAAATAGTTACTCATTACACCATTATGCCCATCCTTGTAAGGTGGTGGTGGAAAATAGATTAGACCACGGCGTGGAGACGGTATTCTGTACGTACGCACGCACGGTGATTTCATTTTTCCGTAGGATGGATAGAAGGTGAATTAGGGTTGTTTCATATTTATAATAACATATCAGTATGTATGTAATACTGATGTTATTACTTTATCATGAAACAACTAAAGAAGAAGAAGTTGAAGAAAAAAAGAAATTGAAAAGATCGGTAGTGGATATTACCTCTTCTTTAGAACGCCTCTTTGAATCCTCCACATAGGGAACTAATATTGGTCTTTGAAGAAGACCAGGACCTCTATGATTATTCTAGGGAATTGGAGAGGAGAAAATGGCAGGGGTTGGCCGAGCTTGAGTGCTCAAATTGGTGTGAGGAGGAGGGGGAGGAGGTTCCCTTTTATAAGGGAGGAGAGGGGCACCTTAGGAATATCTCAAAATATTATTTTATATTAAAGTCAAAATCGGTTTATAATGGTTACAAAGGGTCTTATTTCGAAGCTAAAGTGGGGATGGGTCGAAATACTATCAACCAATAGGATTTAGACAAGTTTAGGGTATTGTTTTAACCTTATCACTTAGATTTAACTCTAAGTTAAATAATTTATCTTTTACCGTGTCTTTTTGTTTTCTTACACTATATGGTTAATAAACATACCATAACATGCCAAACGAACCCCAAATTGTTTATTATTAATATATATATTATTATCTAAGTCATTTGGCCGAACCTTATATTTTTAGGAATAAAATAACAATTAATAATATAATATTTGATTTAAAAACTATTGTGTGTCAATTTTGACACTATTTGATATATGATTTTTGTGAAAGTCATAACAGAATTATATGTTCGAACCAAGTTGATTAAATAAACACTATTATATCATAGTAACCTATAAAATTAGTTTAATTCATAAAAAGTCTCAAATTATATTTATTTGAGCATTTATAAAATCAATTATGTTAACATTTCCTTAAAAGGGTAATTACTGCATCATCATTGTGTCATAAATGAATTACATTATTTAATGTCTAAAAATTATAAAAAAAATACCATTATGTAGGAAATATTTTTATCTTTCTAATGAATATTTATAGTCGAATTTATCTTATGTATAACCCCATATTAAAAATGTTTTAGTTATTAAACTTTGATTTTAACTATTTTAACTATTCATTAAATAAAATAATATTAAATGTCATAATCTAATCCAAGTGGACCTAAATGGTCATATTATATTCATAAGGTTGTTTTTGGTCGAATTACACTTATCCAATATAATTAGGACATGTGTTAGGGTAATAGTAATATCATATTTACCCTTAGTTACCCTATTTACTACTAACCGTGGTAAAAAAGTAAAAAGTTACTATTCACCAAAAATTATTTTCATCTCATTGAACCACATTTTAGTCCTTGATATTAACCGTGTCTGTCGGATTTTCGAAATTACATTCACAGAAGCGGTAAAATTATGTTTTATGCAAAAATTCAGTTTTTAACCTACCACTTAGTGGTTTCACTATTCATCAAAAATTGAAAGTTTTCAGAAAAATACCAAAATATCACCGTAGGCTAATTTCGATATTCCGAATCCAAAAATGAAGTCCATTTTGAAAAATAAAATTTATAAAATTTCAAAAAGTGGTTTTTACTATTCATAACGGCTAGTTTTAATAATATTTTAATAGCATATCGTTGTTTTGTGAAACTATGTATTGCGTACGACGCAAGCTATCGGGGAAGCTCACAATTTCGTGTAAAGAAAACCAAGAAAGTGTTGTGTAGAAAAAGATTCCTTTGATGATTTATAAAACATAAAAGTCTCGGGTGTTACAGGCATGGGTAGTCAAGATACAACCCCAGGGGACGGGTCGTGACAAATTGATATTAGAGGACATCGGTTGTACCGCAGAACTTGGACTCTGATATTTTTTTCTGTGAAACAATAGTTCTAATGGGTACTAAGTGTGGTTTTCAGTTCAGGTAGTCCAGTGTTGGTGCGGGCGGCCGACATATCCAAACACCAGGACCCTGGCTTCTGACTCAGTGAAAAAAGACCCTAATTGCATGTGTGTTTTCAAAAAGTTTTTCTTTAAGTCATCTCAATCCAGGTCTTCTCACCAGGTATAGTATTTTGACTATGTCACATCTGTTCTTTCAGGATGCCTACCCGCAGACGAAAAGCCAGAGCCCCGAGAGTTATACGTACTGACAGCCCGCAGAGCAAGAAGGCCTCAGTACAAGGATCTCTTCATATTGATGCACCAGGGGAGGCACCAAAGGTACAACTTCTAGTTGGGCCACCGATGCCACCATCTCCAGCAGCAGGCGATGCACGCCGCTTGAGCATGCTGCAAGAGTTCAAGTGCTGGAGGCCACCTAGGTTCCGGGGAGAGACGGACCCACAAGCGTTTGATGATTGGCTGGAAGCTGTAGTAAGAGTCTTTAGACTAGAAGGGACACCAACAGACATTATGGTGATCCTTGATGCTAGCCTCCTTCAGGCTGCAGTAGGTAGATGGTGGGGCCTAATTGTCCAGATGCACGACGAGGCGACACTTCTATGGGCAGACTTCTAGAACCAGTTCCGGGCATAGTTTGTACCAAACACCCTTCGAGTGGTGCATATATAGGAGCTAATACATCTGAAGTAGGGAATCATGACATTAGCACAGTACTTAGCGAGGATCATAGACCTCTTGTGCTACTCTATAGATATGGTACGAGACTTGTTTTTCAGGGCTCGAACTTTCGAGCCGGGGCTTAGGCGAGAGATTATTGCTTCAGTTGTTTCTCATAGCATCTCGACGTAGATAGGGGTGTCGGAGTGAGCCCTATTAGTGGAGAGATTCCTTTATGAGAAATCTCCTACAGATGATCCCAATAGTTGCGACATGCTGCAGATTCTTCTGCAGTTGGCAGTAGATAGATGAAAAAGGGGTCCAAGAAAGTCATACCCACAGTTGGTCGACTTCATGACTTAGGATCTTGTGTGGGAGTCAGCAGGGTGGATAACAACGTACCCAGAGTGGACAATGTTACTCCAGGGGCATGCATGGTCACATGGCACGTGACTATCAAACCTACCATATGGAAGATCAAAAGATAGATGAATGACCTCCCATTCAAGGGCAGAGGTTCGATCGTAATGGACCACAAGGAGAAGGAGAACGTGGAAGAGGATATGGTCATGCAGCTGGTGGTGGATGATGCTTCGAGGTGTTGCCACCACCACCACTAGGAGGTTCACCCCGAAAGCTGGAAATAGGTGGACATTGGAGGGAACAACTACATGCATATAAAGCATATGGCTATGGAGCTCCAGAAGTAGGTGGACATGAGCATGACTAGTTCCAGGCATGGAGGCCTTTGTTCTTGGGGCTTCTAGCTTCATTTTTGTTGTTGTTGTTAAGGTTGTTATGTGTCTTTGTACATTGAGATTCAGTAATAAAAGACACGTTTCTTTGTGACATTTTTTTCCTACATTTTTTGTGGTTAATACTAAGAGGATCCATTTTAAAATGTTGACTTGACCCTCACATTCAAGATTCCTACTGGAGGGGACCCAATGAGCACACACTTCTGTCAACAGTGTGACTCAACCCATAGAGGCGAGAGTAATGGTTGGATCTCTTGGTAGTAGTGTCGAGGCCTTACAACGTCGTCCCTGACATGAATTGGTACCATTCATATCAAGATTGACATTATTTGGAACAAGATGTGGTTCATCTAGGGATGAGACATGATTTCTCGATTCCATAGATGATAAATCATAGCATCTATTTTAAATCATAGACAATGAATGGTGTAGATGATATCTTTTAAATTGGCTAGTATCACCCATAGTTTGTCGACTGAACGGTTTACGGTTTACACTAATCTCAATAGTCTCAGGTGTATCTTCTCTCAGAAAGACCTGAACCTGAGACATCGATGATGGCTTGAGTTCCTCCAAGACTATGACTTCAAGATAGACTATACTCATGGGAAGGGGAAGGTATTAGCAAATGATCTCAGTAGGAGTTCAGGCATTCAACTACTAGGAGAGAAGACAGAGCAGCTGGCAGGGTTACTGATATCCTCTGTAGATAGGGATGGTGAAGCCTATCTGCAATCACTCCTCCAATTCTTCAACAGAGTAGGCAAGGTACCTTACCACCGAGCCCTTCCACCTCAGTTGCACTGGGTGCACGACATCTTCCACGTATCTCAGCTGAGGAGATACGTGCAAGTCCCATCCAACATCATTGACCACGGGGAGCTGGACATCGATGATGGGGCGACATTCACAGAGGTCCTTGTGGAGATTGAGGATTTAAATGATTGGATCCTACATGGGTAGTCGATTCCTCTAGTGTGCATTCGCTGGTAGCACGAGAACCATTTGGAGAGCACATGAGAGCAGGATGCTCAGATGTGTTCGTAGTACCACTTTAGTTTCCCTAGTGTGTGTTGTAGCTTTATGGGGACGTAAATCCCTGAGGTGGGGGTAATATAATGACCAGAAAATTTCAATGATTTTTTTTTATTAATTTCATTGGAATATTACGAGTCCGCAGTTTCTGACGGCGCCTGATTCCAAGGACCTGTGTGCCCTGAATAAATTTCTGATGTTTTGCTTGAATACGTTCAGTGAATGTATGTGTAGGTTTTTCTATCTTTTGAACCTGTGGTCGGAATTTAAATCTGAGGACAACGATGAACTCATAGTGCTCGTATTCACTTTAGGGGACCTTTATAACAATTTCGTTTTATGTGGGTTGAGAGTTAATATTTGGGGATTTAGAATAAGATAATTAAAATTTTTAGTACACAATTTTATTTATAGATGTCAGTTTTTTCCTCCATGAGGAAGTTAGAGGTGGTACCCACATATCACATAACCTATCATGTGAGGATTTAGTGTGGTGGGGCCCACACGATCCCCTAACCCTTCAACTCCCTTGAACCCCCCCATTAGAACTACCCTTCATTTATTTCTTTATCAAATCCCCCTTATTTAATAAGAGGAGCCTCTCCACCTTCCTCCCATTAAGATTTCCAACACATTGAAAATAATTTTTTGGGATTCTCTAATTAATTAATTAGAGTTTTTGAATTTTTTTAATTGGTGTGTAAATAAAAAAATAACAACAGTTATTATTTTGGGAGGCATTTGTTGTGTTGGGGAAAACATAGGAAAGCTCTGGAGAATTGGAGAAGAAAAGTGTTCTTCTACCGACGAAGAACACCTCTATCAAAGAACGTCATACTCTCTTGGCGAAGAACGCTCCACAACTACTCATACCTCCTTCTTCCTCTGCGTCAAAGGATAAGACACCGCTCACGAGAGGCATTACCTACAACAAAAAATCCTCCTCCAAAGTTGGTGAGACAACACTGTTCTTCCGTGACACCTGACTACCGTGATGCTCGTCTTCCGTGGCTCGACTACGTGGGACATCAATTTCAAGGTTTAGGGATATTGTATAATTTCATATATGTGATTTAAATCCTCGAACATGAGTGTTTATTTTTTGAATAATTGTTTAAGCCTCTAACCCGGTGGGTACGGGATAACGAACAAGTCTGGACCCATCCCCATATCGTTCATGATGCGTGGTCTATTTGGGGATGTATGAATGGAAGGGAAACGTTGATTTGAGGCCGTTACAGTGAAGATCAGGACTCAAGGAGGCCGTAGGTGCAGACGAGAACTAAAACGGACCACGGGAATAACTCCGGTGGCCCATAGAAGACCGTGGCAGAGCGGCTTGCTAGCACGGCAGCGTCGGCCGCCTGGAGACAACAACACCCTAGCGTGCTGTCGGTGGAAGACCCGATATGGAACCAGCCACGGTGATAATGGAATGTATCTCACGCCGCGTGGGATTCGAGGAGGCAGGGTGACGCTAGCCTGGCGGAGCCGTTATGAAAAATCTGGGGACCCCCCCCCCCCCCCCCGCTCAGCCATCCTAGCAGAGCCACGACCAGCCATCGGGCCGTACCACTTGCACGTGGGCCGGCCCACGCTTTATAGGCCGGGGCGTGCCTAACCCGGAAAGACATGGGGTTGGTGGGGCTAGGTCGGAACGAGCCTAGACCCCCCCTCTTCGGACCGTTTTCGATTAATTGCTCATAACGTGAGCTAAAGACCTCCGATCAACGCACCATCAGTTTTGTAGGAATATTCGGATCGAAATGGTCATTTAGATTTATTACACTCATGGTTTTGGCGAAGTTTGGGTATGGCCGGGTTGGTTTGAAACAGAAACCAATAGGGCCCTCGGAGCGGAAATGCTTATAACATAAGAATCGGACGTCCGATTGATGTGTCGTCAACTACATTGGTTTCCTATTGTTGAAATGGTTCTTTTGGCATACTCTACATGGGATTCAGATGAGATTGGAGTATGGTCTAGTTGGTTTTAACTTAAAAACCAACCGGCCCCCTGGAACGGAAAAACCAATAACTCACAGACCGGGCGTCTGATTGACGCATTTTCTGTTGTATTGAGGCCCCAATGATGAGGCGGTATTTTTTGATACTCTTATATGAGACTTTGTGATTATTTGAGTATCTTCTTGAGGCTCATGGATCAGACCCTCCTAGTTACGATCGAGCAGATTGCAGAGACCTAGTAGTTGGCTGAGACTTGATGACTGCTGATCGATCGACTCAGAGTGATTTGGATGGCGTAGTTGGGAGTGCATGGTTGTATCACCAGAACCATAGTGAAGGATCAATAGGTTGTAGTGGTAGACCCACAGTACTCGACATAAGGAGTACCTATGTAGGCTATGAGGGGGAGCGCTTGGTTGTAGCAGCAGACCCATGGTGGGAAGTGCTTGGTTGTAGAAGTAGGCCCATAGTACTTGACAGGTGGAGTACTTCAGCAGTTCAATGTAAGTGGGAAGCGCTTGGTTGTAGCGGCAGACCCACTATACTCGATAGTAGAGGAGTTTCCAGCAACTGTGGTTTCGATATCGTGAATAAAAATCCTTGTTTGAGCTGTGTCAATGAACTTTGTGCTTTCTTCATGATTGATATGGGTTACATGATAACATAGGTATATGTATGGGCATATACCTAAGTAATGGTTATCCGTTGAAATCTTACTTTGTGGTTTAGCCTTGTGGTATTTTGTGAGGCCTCGAGGGTCTCGGGGTCCCTACTCAGTATCGTTATACTCATCCCTTCACGGGCTATGCCCACACCTTGTTGTGTTGGATGTAGAAGACAGACAACGTTGACAGTGGCTTAGAGCGCCAGGACTGGACAGTACCTGGAGGTGGACCACTGGCATGATGGAACACATAGCGGACCGATAGATGAGGAGTGATGAGGAGGACATCTGCACCTACCCTTTATGTAGGAACCCGGAGGAAAATCCAGGAGATGCTTCACTATTCACCTGTTTGTCATCTTCAGTTGTACTTTCTTCAATTGTAGTTGTACCTTTTTGTTGGACTCGTATTGTCGGCCCCTTTGTACTTTCAGCACACTTGTTTTACTTCTTTACTTACTGGAAGCTTCTTCCTGTACTGTGGTAGTGTGTGATACGTTTTCTAAAGGCATTTCCTTTTCGTGTTTTTAGGGAATTACGCTTTTGGTGATAGTCGCCAGCCCCTGGCCTCTGGAAGGCGGGCTTGGGGTAGTCATGATACGGGCCCCGGGGGACAGGTCGTGACATTTATCATCTATTGAATTATGATTAAAATATTGAGGATGTAATTTATTTACGGGGGATATAAAATAATGAAATATCAAAATATATTTTCCCATAAATAAGCATTGTATCAAAACCATGTCTGATAATAAACACCGAACTAAATAATATGATTCATTTTAAAAAATAATATTATAAAAAGTAAAAAAACCTATAATAATTAATTTTAATCAATAATAAATGCATACTAAATAAGAATAAGAATTTTTAATGTTTTAAAAGAGCATTTAGAAATTCCATTTTCATTTATATATATATATTTTATTTTAAAAATCATATATATTAGAATTTTAAAAACTAAATATTAACCAAAATTTTGGATAAATAATTTAAATATTTTTTATGTATAATTTTTTAGATTTTTAAATATTAACTAATTTTTACCTGTAAATCGAAAATACTGATTTAACAAAAAACACTAATTTTTGTGATTTTTTTTAATATTTTCAATAATTAATGAATTATAAAATGATTTTATTATAAAACATATATATTTAATATGAAATATATATCATTTATAAATTATCATTTTGAATTTATAAAATATATGTTAAATAATTTTAAATAATGATTAGTATTTTCTCTAAAAATGTTATTTATTTGATTTTATAAACAATTAGTTATCATAAGTCATAGAAACTAAAAATAAAAACATTAGAAATAATATTTAAGATCATATTTTTCATATTTTTTAATAATGTAACACTTATTTTCATTAAATAAAAGCTGAATAATTATTTTAAGGTTAATTAAAAATATAATTAGGAAATTGTTATTTTCAAGAAACTATTTTATTCACACTGTGTAACCAGTATCTAATTAATTATAAAAATTTACTTTCAAAAATTAATCTAATATTATTTTTAGACACATATATATTTATTTTAACATAATATTAATTTTTAATCCATTGTAAATAAGACTAAGATGGTAGTAACATAAATTTTTCATAATTGTAATAATTCTCCAATATGAAAGTGTTTAAAATTAAATACATAATTTTCAATAATATAGAATTATAATAATAAATAATTTGAAATAAATTTATGTTCATGACTATAAAATTTGGAATGATGGGTCATTCTGTATTCATAGTAAATGATAAATTACTTTGAAAAACATGAAAACCTTATAATAAATTAAAATTCAAGATTCATTGGTAAATAGCTTAAACAATGTTTAAAATATGACATTAAAATCATTTTTGACTATTACATGTCCTAATATGTAACACCCTAAGATTCAATGATACTTTTCTCTTTGAATAATGAAATAGCATGCATTGTACGCAACTTCGAGATTTTAACACCCCACGATCAATCAAACTAGTAATTATAAATAGTAATACCAACATTTTGAAATATTAAAAATTTTATTTTTCAAAATGGACATCATTTTGGAATTCAGAATATCTAAATTAGATTAGGGGAAATTTTTGTTATTTGTCTGAAAACTTTCAATTATCGAAGAATAGTGAAAAACAATACGTTATTGGTTAAAACTGATTTTTTAAGTTAAATAAATAATTATTTTATTTAATTTTGTTTTAGGTCAGAACTGATACATAATACATATATAAGTTCAATGTAATTCATTGGATTCATTTTATAATACATTCGGATATACAAAAAATTTATTGACCTTTTTACTGTCTTTTACCCACCTCGAAGGAGTATTTAAAAATTAAAATAAAACCTAATATTTCCACTTATGTGAGTTGAAAATCCAAAATATGAGAGAAATGGTTGATATTAGTATGTAAAATGTGGATCAATAAAATGAAAATAATATTTTTGAATAGTAACTTTTGACTTTTATTTACCACGGTTAAAAGTAAATTGGGTAATTAAGGGTAAAAATGATATCATAAATACCCTATCACATGTTTTAATTTTATTGGATAAGTATAATTCAAATAAAAAACCTTAGGAATAAAATATAAACATATTTGGTCCACATGGATTAGAATAGGATATTTATTATTATTTTATTTAAAGAAGAGTTATAAAAAGTTTAATTAATTGTTAAATAACTAAACCATTTTTAATATTGGGTTAAACCCAATATAAATTCAACAGAAAATATTAATAATAAAGATAAAAATATTTCCTACCTAATGGTATTTATTTATAATTTTTATTCTTTAAATAATTGAATTTATTTATTACACAATGATGATTGAGTATTTACTTTATTATTGAAATACTAAAATAGTTGATATCATAAATATCCAAATAAATGTAAATTGAGACTTCTGATGAATTCATACTATTTTCTAGAATAATATTTGATTTTATGGCTGGTTAAATAAATTTTATATGAAGTTATAATGTTTTTATGGCATTCAAAAAAATCAAATCCAAAATAATGTCAAAATTTACATTAGTTAGTTTTTTAAAAATTCAATATTATTAATTGATATAATATTTCTAAAAATATAATATTCACAAAAAACATAGATAAGGTTATATATGTTAATAATGAACCAATTGGGGTTCTCTTTGATGTTTATAGTAAGATTATTAACAATATATTATAAAAATAAATAGAGATATGGTAAATGTCACACTATTTAAGTAATAGTTAAATCTAAAAGATAAGGTTAATATAGTGACCTAAACTATTCTATAACCTACTAGTTGAGTTTTTTTCGACCCATCCCCACCTTATACATAGAATAAATCATTTTTGAGATATTATAACCCAAAAAAAAAGTTTATTATAAATTAATATTGAATTGATTTTCAAAAGTGACCATCACCTCTATTATAAAAGGGTACATACCTTTCTATTAATTTTACACATCCAAATCCATTTAGATTAGCCAAAACCATCCCAAATATCCTCCAAAACGTCCCTCAATTCATTATATAGCCCTTATATTGTTCAGAAAGCCATCCTATGGAGCCCTTTTGTCAAATCAAAATGAAGAACCCGAAGAAGAGATAAATATTACATCACCTCTTTCATGTTCATTTCTTCTTCCACTTCCTTTTTCATTGTTGTTTCCATTCTAAAATAACAAATCCAATATCTTATATATATTTTGATGTTATTATAAAAATTGTACTACTATATTCATTATTATATCCATCATATGAATGAAAAATATATCGTACGTTTGTACGTACGACTTACCGTCTCCAAATCGTGGTGTAGTTTGTTATTCAAACACTTCATTATTTGGATGTGTATAATAATTTGTATAAATAATTTAAATAAAAATTATAACATTTTAATTAATCTTTATATAAGATATACCATTTAATTACAAACAATTTCTCTATCAATATAATGATTTTATCGCTTGTGCGTACGTACAGATTACCCTCTCCCCGAACGCGATGAGATTCATTCCCCATCACAATAAATCAAAAATAATTTCCATTTTTATGACTAGTATTAATTTTTATGAACATAATATTATGATATATATAAATAAAATACATCCCATCCACAACAAACATGCCTTATGTAAAAAATCATATAAAGGAAAACAAATCTGTTAACACCCAAAATGATGATATTACAAAAATATTATTACCAAAGCAATATAATAGGAACATATATGATATCATATTTATCTGTATTGTTTTTTTAATTATTTAACATCAATAATTTAACAATTACTCAATAGTTTAACGTACCCTTGACCAAATAAATAGACAATTGACGGTTTATTTTAAAAATTACTTTATTATCCAAGGTAATTTTTATGTAAGTATCTACAAGGACCTCTTTATCATCCACATCCATGTTTCATGAAAAGGTATTTTAAATAAATAATATTTACTATACTATTGGTTAATGTCATTTATGACTATGTTTTACTTTTTAAAAAATTATTTGAAATGAATCATTTCTTCATTTTCCAAACAAGGTACTTTATGACCTTTTAGACAGAATTATAGAAAGAATGTATTTTTTATCTTATACAGAGGGTATGGCTATTTTCTGTCATTATATCATATTTGAAGCTTCCCAAAAAATATTTTATGAATATTTTCAAAATAAATGTTTTCTTTTATATTGATATGACTTTTAAATGAATTTAAAATAGAATGAGATATTTCTCTAAAAAAATTGATTTCATCCATATCAAAATTATTTTATTGGATTTTAAGCTTGATTGAAGTTGATTTATTATGATACAAGTCATCCATATTGTATTGAATGTTTTTTTGATATTTTTCACTGTGGATGTTTCATTTTTACACACATCATGGTTTATGGATAATGTATTGACATTTTATATACCAGTTATAATAAGAATGATTAATTTATGTCTTATCCTTTTTAGGACTTATTAAGTGATGGGTAGATCCCGCTATAGGTCCTTGATGCATTGATATGTTTAATGAGAAAAAATAATTTCTTGGCATAGGGCCTTGAAAAAATCATATTTGTAGTCTTGGCACAAGGCCTTGACTATGTGATTATGAAGTCTAGCATTAGGCATTCCGTCATTATGAATGTGGAAATTGATATTTCATGTGATTACTTGACTAGTATAATATCCATGTAAATGTGTAAGTGAAATTATTCAATTATATCATTGACTTATTATGATGATGTTTATGTTTAAAAGGCTTTTGTTTTAGTCTTATACATTGCCTTAAATTTTTATTCTTATTTATGAATGATTTCACTATATTATTATCCTTATTGAGCATCTAGGCTCACCCCTTTCTATGTTTTATTTTTTATAGAGTGAATTAGTATTTTATGGTTGACTTGTAGTTATAGGCTAAGGATATATGTTTATTGAAAAGGGGGAAAAAAATTTGATGTTTTTATTTCATGATGTAATGTAAAACATAAGATTGTATCTAGTACTTCCAACGCTACAAAACAGACTAGTATTTGGGGAAATGAAACCTTTTATCATGCCAATGTTATGTAATAATGCACCAAACCTAGGTAACTGGGGTCAGGGCCTTACAGTTGGTATGAGAAGATGTTTATATAAAACCTTGGAAACTAGAATTAGAAAAACTCTAATTAGAGATCACTACACTAAGATAGTATTTTAGGATTAGTATAGAAGAACTTCCTAGAATTTTGGTACAGTAGATATTTTTTGACTTTTACAAAAATTACATCCCTATCGGTATACAAGTAGGTAGAGGTGGATCAGCGGCAGATATACCTAGGGGTAATACCTAAAAACACCACTTTAAGCTGAACTCTAATAGGAACTGGTGCACAACAACGGGCCTTACTGGACTCTTGGTTATGATAATCCAAAGAATATTCTTAGGATAATTCTCATTTTCTTTACGAATCATTATGAAAGGTTTATGATTATATAATTTTTTAATGAAAATAAATTTATGATTATGGATTATATTCATAAACTGTTCAATTTATGATAAGTCTTTTACTAGTTCTTAATTATTTACAGGGATTCATAAACTAATATACTATAAGCCATTGATTATAAATGGCACCTAGTGGAATGAATATAAACTGTATCAATGTATGTAATACATGTAGGTATTTCCCTCCTACTCAAGATAATTATATTGGATCTTGTGATGCAACTGGGGCTGATCATCTTCTCACCATACGGGGACAACTAACACCGGTTATGAATAATAACCTTACTCATATGGAGCACCCTGATCCATAATTTGGAGAATCAATGTTAGCTCGATTCCTGAGGAAACAACCACCATCATTCAATGGAAACATGAATCCATTAGTATCTGAGCAATGGATAAATACCATAGTGAAAATATTTCATTATAAGGGATGTCGAGAAAGGGAAAAACATGTCATGGCAGTTTATCACCTCACGAGAGATGCATATCAATAGTGGTGATTTATTAAAAACACAAATAATGATTAATAAGTATCAAATATGGAATGGTGGGTGTTTATAGAGATTTTCCTTGAAATATAATTTCTTGTGACCATCTACCGAATATGGAAAGACAAATTTTCAGTCTGAGGAAAAAGGAGGATGATATTGTCACAAATTATGAGGCTAACCTTAAAATGTTATCAAGGAATATAGAAGATTATATATGTTACCCGAGGATTATTATTGATCGATTCATTGATGGGTTAAAACCATTTCTCCATTAATAATTAGTCTGACAATCCTTTTCATCAAAAGAAGTTATTGCCTCATGCGAAATGAAGTCAGAAAATTAATTTTCTATGTCATATGAATTTAAAGAAAAGAAAGAGAAAAATAGATTTGTTGAACACTATGGAAATAAGAAAGAAAGGGGAATAATTCAGAAGTCAAATATCCATCATGTGGTAAATGTATGAAGAAACACATCAGCACTTTCCCGAAGGGAATGTAAGTCTGTTACAAATGTGGTGAAAATGTCCACAAAGCTCGTGATTTCATGGGGAAGAAAGAGGCTGTCAATGATGAATGTTACAATTGTAGAGAAAAGTGGCATTATGAAAATGATTGTACTAAGCCCCAAGGAAGCTTACCCCAGAAAATGAAATGGAGAATGACCAAGCTTATGTGATCACTAATGCAGAGATTGATGCTCCGAAAGATGTAGTGGTAGGTAATTTAATTGATTTCTCTTGTTTAGCCATAGCTATATTTGATTCTAGATCATCTCATTGTTTCATATCTTCCTAGTTTTCTAAAAAGTTATATATCTTCAATTTGACTTAATAAGGGAGTTTTCACTCAAAATAGGGAAGTACCATCGCAATAATGTTGTGTGAATTACTTCCAATTAGGGAAGATACATGTTCTTTGACTTTTGATCTCATCATCATACCCGTGATTGAATTTAATATAATCCTCCGAATGGATTGGATTTCAACCCATGATGCAAAAATTTATTTTAAGAAGAAGATGGTTACAATTTCCTATGATGATAAGAAGTACATTATATTTATATCAGAAATGTTACCACCTAATCTTATATATATCCACCCCAGTATGTCAACTAAATTCAATTATTTATGAGTAAGCGAATAAAATATAAATATGTGAGGAATATAAGGTTTCAATTGAGGACATACATATTGTGAAAGAACATATTGATGTGTTTCCAGAGGATTTACCTGGACATCCTCTTGAAAGATAAATTGAGTTTTCCAGTGATTTAGTTCCTGTTTCATGGCCCATATCAAAGACCCCATGTAGAATTAACACTATGGAATTATTGGAACTAATGAAACCACAAGAGGAATTTAGTAACAGGGGATTTATTCTCCCATGTGATACTCCATGGGGAGCCCCTATCCTTTTTATTAAGATGAATGATTGATCGATTAAGTTTTGAATTGACTATAGGGAGATCAAAGCTATAACTATAATGAACAAGTATCACCTATATCATATTGATGATGTATTCGACCTACTACATAGAGCTCAGAACATTTCAAAAATTGAACTTTGATCTGGATATTATCAGTGGTGTGTGAAAAAAGAATACCTTCGGAAAACATTATTTCGAACTAGGTATGGGAATTACAAGTTTACAATAATGTCTTTTAGATTAAATAATTAACCCTCTATCTTCATGGATCTAATTAATAGAGATTCAAAGAATATCATGATGTAATTTTAGATGTATTTATTGATGTATCATGGAACACTCCAAAGGCTACAAAGATTATGAAAATCACCTGTGCATTATTTTAAAGACTCTGAGAAGAAATGAATTATATTAGATGTTTATCAAGGGTGAGTTATGGATTCAGGAGTTTCGTATTCTTGGCCAAATTGTCTCTAAGGATGGAATCATTGTTGACTATTCAAAGGCCACGACAATCCAAGAATGTCATGCACCGACAAGTATAATTGAGGTACACAGTTTTATTGGTTTAGTAGGTAATTATAAAAATTTTGTATAGAATTGATTTCGATACGATAACCACTTAAGCAATCTCACTCTTAATTATGTAAAAATGGTTTTGACAAAATAGTGTGTTGAATGTTTTGATGAACTGGTGAGAATATTAGTTAATGCTCCTATCTTGACTCTACCATCGGGGAATTATTGGATTTTTATTTATAGGGATGCTTCAAATATATGACTTGGTTGTGTATTTATGCATAATGATATAGTTATTTTCTATGAATCAAGATAGCTAAAAATTAATGAGAAAAACAATCCCACCCATGATATTGAGTTAGAAGCTGTAATCATTGCTCTAAAAATATTGATACACTATCTCTATGGTAAAAAAATGTGAGATTTATACTAGTCACAACAGTTTGAAGTATATTTTCTAACAAATAGAACTCAATATGAGGAAAGGAAAATGGTTTGAACTACTCAAGGATTGTGATTGGACTATACAATACCAACTGGGGAAGGCGTATAATGTGGACGATGCTTTGAGTAGAAAGGATCATGGAGTTTTGAACAAGACGAGAGTTGAAAAAGATCCTTTATACATGGATCAATTAAAGATAGATATGGGAATAACCATTGAAGGTGAGATATCAATTATTTTTCAAATGGTTGCAAAATTATATTTACTATAAAGTATAAAGAGTTCTTAGATTGAAGATGAAGTGTTTCAAAAAATGATTAAAGCTGTGAATGATGGGAGATTGAGTGACTTCATTTATGAATATGGAATGATGAAATTTGGGAAGATAATATGTGTTCCTAATATACCGGATCTAAAAAGGGAACTTTTAGACGATGCTGATAACTCCAATTTCTCTATACACCATGGGAGCACCAAGATGTACAGATATTTGAAGGAATATAATTGGTGGGTCAACATGAAGAGGGAGATTGCTGATTTTGTGTCAAGATGTATGGCTTGTCAACAACTGATAGTTGGAAGGCTACATCCTGGAGGAGTTATGCAATCTCTTCCCAAAGCTAAGTGGAGATGGGATAATATTATGATGGAATTTTCCATGGGGCTACCAAAGACTCGTAGAATGATCGATGCAATATGGGTAATTGTTGATCGTCTTACCAAGTCAACACATTTTCATTCCAGAAGATAATATTTACCACATGAACGTCTAGAAGGACTATATATTAATGAAGATCAAAGACATAATGGAGTACCCCTATCAATTGTTTCTCATCATGATCCCAATTTTATATGAAGATTCTGGAAAGGTCTTCAAAAGGACCTAGATAATAAACATCATTTGAGCACTGCCTACCACCCTCTATCTGATGGAAAATCAGAACAAACAATTCAAACTGTAGGAGACGTGTTGAGATCTTGCTCACATGACTTTAATGGAATGTGGGATCAGTATTTACAAATGGTAGAATTTTCCTATAACAATAGATTCTATTCAAGTATTTAGAAGGAACCATTTGAATTTTTGTAAGGAAAGATATGTCGCACACCAACATGTTGGGACTATGTTGGTGAATGAAAACTCGTAGGCCCAAAACATGTTGAGCAAACAAAGGAAAATGTAATGATTATCCAAACCCAAATAAATGCATCCCAGTGTGGGAAAAGAGCTATTCCAATAACAAAAGGAAGGATTTGTAATTTCATATAGGAGACCATATTTTCGTGAATGTATATCCATGGAAGGGTGTTATACGTTGGAGTAAGAAGAGTAAATTGAGTCCTGGCTACATCAGACCTTTCGAAATTCTAGAGCGAATTGGAGTCATGGCTTATCGTTTGGAAATGCCTCCAAATCTCCCCAAAGTTCATGATGTGTTCTACATAACATTGTTGAGAAAAATACATGACTAATTCAATGCATATAATCACCTAGGAAGATATTGAACAAGACCCTAATATTTCTTATTGTGAAGATCTTTTAAAAAATATTGATATAAGAGAACAAGTGCTGAGAAATCAGACCTCTCATGGGGTAAATGTTCTATGGAAAATCATAAGACCGAAGAGACAACTTGGGAAGTGGAGGAACATATGATGAAAAACCACCCGAATCATTTTATTCAGTAATTTTCTAGAAATTTCGAGAATGAAATTATATTAAGGACGGAAGAATGTAACACCCTA
Source organism: Viscum album (assembly GCA_963277665.1). Lineage (NCBI taxonomy): Eukaryota > Viridiplantae > Streptophyta > Magnoliopsida > Santalales > Viscaceae > Viscum > Viscum album. Next base: position 140,057,862 of record OY728133.1, on the reverse strand, counting down.
CGCTCCCACGTTACGTTTCTCTATGAATAATGCAACACCTTGTATTTTATGCAACTTAAATATTCTAACACAAGCATAACCAATCAGTCTAGACGTTATAAATAGTTATACCCACTTTTTGAAAGTTTATAAATTTTATTTTTTAAAATGGACTTCATTTTTTGAATTTGGAATACCTAAATTAGCTTAGGGTGAAATGTTAGTATTTTTATGAAAACATTCAATTCATGATGAATACTGAAAAACACTACGTTATTGGATAAAACTGAATTTTTTATTTAAATAACTAATTATTTTATTTAATTTTATTATAGGTCAATATAGATACATAATACCAATATATGTTCAATTTAATTCATTGGTGTCATTTGATAATAAGTTTAGATACATAAAAATTTAATCGAAGTTTACACTGTTTTTACCCACATCCTTGGAGCATTTGAAAATTTGCATTAAACACAATTTTACTATTATTGTGAGTTTAATGTAAAATATCTGATAGACACTGTTGATATTATTATGTAAAATTTCGTTCAATAAGTGGAAAATAATTTTGTTGAATGGTATCATTTGACATTTATTTACCATGGTAAAAAATAAATAGGGTAATTAAAGGTAAAAATGATATCATAATTATCCTAACACGTCTCATAATTCCATTGGATAATTATAATTTGACAAAAAAGTAGATTAGAAATAAAATATGATCCTCTTTGGTCCACATTAATTATATTAGGACATTATTTTTTATTTTATTTTAAGAAGAGTTAAAATATTTATATTCTACCATTAATAACTAAGTCATTTTTAATATAAGGTTACAAAGAAAAAAATTAGACAATAAATATTTACTATAAATCTAAAAATATTTACATCATAATGTTATTTTATTTTAAATTTATATACATTAAATAATTTAATTTATTTATGACACAATGATGAATTCGTAATTCTCTTATTAATGAAATATAAAAATAATTGATATTTTAAATATCCAAATAAATTTAAATTGAGACTTATGATAAATTAAACAAATTTTATTGGTAAATATTACATGTTAGGGTTATATAAATAAATTATATTTGATGTGATAAATTATTAATGGATTTCAAATAAAATGAAATTCTAAATAATGTCAAAATTTATATAATTGAGTTTTTAAAACAAATATTATTATTAATTGATATAAAATTCTTAAAAATCAAATGTTCGGAATATTGACTTAGATAAGGTTATATATATTAATAATTAACAAATTTGGGTTCTTTTAAATGTTTATAGTTTTCTTATTAACAATATAATATAAAAATACAAAGATATATGATAAATGTAAAACTATTTAACTAAAAGTTAAATCAAAATGATAAGATTAATATAGTGACTTAAAACTATCTAAAACCTATTGGTTGAAATATTTTTGATCCATATACACCTTATAAACTAAATAAATCATTTTGGATCCATTTGAGGCAAATAATTATTTTATTATAAAATAATATTTCAAGCTTTTCATAAAGTGACCCTCACCACTCTTATAAAAGGGTACTTCCCCTTCTATTAATTTTACACCTCCAATGAAATTTGGCATAGCCGAACCCTTCCCCAATGCCCTACAAACCTTCCATAACTTCAACCTATAGGCCTTAAATTGATCAAAAAGCCAACCTAAGTAGACCTTTTGATCAAATTAAAATGAAGAAATTGAAGAATAGGTAAATATTGCATCACCTATTTAAAGTTCATTTATTCATCCACTTCCTCATTTTTGTTGTTTCCGTTAAAACATTATAACTCCAATATCTTAAATATACTATGATATTATTTTAAAGAATGTAAAACCATGTTCATTATTCTATCCATCATATTAATGAAAAATTCACCATACTTGCGTATGTATGGCTTTCCATCTCCACTTCGTGGTGTAGTTTGATATTCGAACACTAAATTTATTGGATGAATATAACAATGAGAATAATTGATGTAAAAAATAAAAATATAAAAATTTCATGGTTCTATATATATATGATATACCATCCAATTAAATACGATATCACCATCAATATAATGATATTGTCGCTCGTGCGTATGTACGGATTACAGTCTCCACGAACGCGATGAGAGTAATTCCCCATCTAAATCATTCAAAAATAATTATCTTGTTATGATTATAAATTAATGTTTATGAACATAATATCATTATTTATATGAATCAATTACATTCTATTCATATAAAAAATGGCTTATATAACAAATAATATAAAGGAAAATGAGTTAGTTAACACTCGAAACAATAATATTATGAAAATATTATTAACAAAACAATATTAGAGGATCATATATGATATCATATTTATGTATATAGTTTTTAATAATTTAATAACAATAATATAACTATTATATAGGAGTTTAATATACCCTCAACTATGTTAATGTACTTGGTAAGGGCTAATATCACAATATCTTTATTATCCAAGGTTGTTTTTACATCAGTATCTAATAGGACCTATTTATCATCCACAGAATTATTTCATAAAAATTCATTTCAAAACATTTTTACAATTTAACAGGCTATGGGTTAATGTTATTTATACAATTTTTTGAATTTTTATAAAATAATTTGAACAGAATCATTCCTTCATTTTCCAAACAAAGTAATTTACGACCTTTTCTGATTTTCCTCTACCATTATAGAATCCTTCTATCGTTTGTATGCTCGGGAATTTTTATGGACTCTACCTATGTTCTGATAATCAAACCTCTATGTATTGTCACCTCATCCTACTCCGCGTTGGTATTGAGGATGATGTTTCAAAACCTCCAACTGAGCGTCTGTGGATATCAGTTGGAGAAGAGCCGAGGTGGAAGCAGTGGGTGGTGTTTGAATCATGGCCCGTGTTCTGTTTGCGATGCAGCAAGCTCGTCCATGTGGCCTCAGGATGTCACCGCATAAACCGAGATTGGTCATTGGATGAGATGGTGGTTCTAATGGTGGAACATCAGTTTCGTGATAGTGAATATTTGGGTGAGCACGAGGTGGTGCACATAGATGTTCTAGGGGATATGGCTCTGATGATCCAGAATTCACATTTTTCGGAGGTCATTTCAAAGTAAGAACAGAAGAGGTGGTCTCCCCTGTGTTCTTGGACACTTGACGTGATGGTGTCTCCCCAGATAGCCTTAAAGGATACTCATTTTAACCCTAATGTTTTAGAGGTTTTTAAGTGCCTGAAGAAGGATTTGGGTGTTCCCTGTTCTTCAATTTTTCATTCTAAAGATGGTATCAGTACCTGCAATAATGTATGTTTAGTCGCAGAAGTGGTTAGACAAGTGGAGATAGAGGTGCACCTTTACATTGGCAAGGATGTTAATAAGGATATGCAGTTGGTTTCACTCAATGTAGTGAGGGTGAATGAGGAAGTTTGCGTGGAGATATAAATGGGTGATCATCCATTTAGAATGGTCTCAGGAGATTAGCATTTTCAATACATGTGACGTGGCTTCAACCAACAAAGTGGATCAGATTTTCCTACGCAAGACTTATAGATCAAACCAACCTATGCTACGAAGTTTAAATCTGGAGGGAGTTTTAACAATTACCATAACAGTTTTGAGGTGCTGGGTGCAGATGAGGTCCATGATATTAGGGATGACAATGTGATGGACTCTATATTTGTTGGTGATACTGGTAGGGGAGAGGAGGCCAACCAAGTGGTTTTAGAGTCAGTTTTGGACCCCCCTACATAATCAGAGGAAGTGGGCATTGAAGAGGATTTTTTTCAGAGCCTCTTCAAGGAAGGGAATGAATTACACTATGGATTCAGGAGGCTTTTTCAAACATACCATAGGGCCGTGACAATATAAAGACTACTCTAACATGACAAGATATCCAGTGACCAGTTCTTCTTGTATAGTCAATCCTCCCTCGAAGGTGTGCAAAGGAGATGACAAGCAAGTGGGGGTTGTCACCTCTAAGGAGGCTGGATCTCAGGTCAGTGGAGATCCAGAGATGGCTACCTTTGGGGGTGCTAAACCCCCACTTTAGGAAGAGGCAACATCTCCTCAAGGAGAGGCAGAAGAGCAGACAAAGGACCAGCAAGTGGAGGGGCTTCTTAATTTTGAGGAAGTGCGTCAGGCAGAGGCTGAACTTCTTCTAGGGAAGCAGCGTGAGGTGGGCTTCCATACTATCCCATAGCATTAGATATCATCGGTGCAGCATCACATGGAATCTCTTTTGAATTCAGATGAAGAAATGGTGGAGCAAGTGCTTGATATCAACGCACCAAAGGAAGTGATCAAACAATTGCAGGGAAGATCACTTCATGTGGAATCATTGAAGGGGAATGGTAAATGGATTGATAAGTAGAACAGTATTTTGAAGATAGGCTTCAATATGGGAAAGATAATCATGGAGAAATGCATGAAATACTAGGACATATTGGATAAACATTATTAAGACAACCTGAAGGACGATCCAAAGTCCCAGGTCAATTAAATTCCCTAGATACTATTTTGGGAAATTGATTCAAATCAGCTAAAGGTTTTCTACAATAAAACTGTAGTATATTTTGGCGGTTAAACTATTTTGATGTTTGGGTTCTCACTTTCCCCCTTAAAAGAGTTTTTAAAAATAAAAATGTCATTTTGGAAAGTAAATAATTTCTTTTTTAACTCATATGGCGGGTGTGGCAATTTTCCGTCATAAAATCATCATTAAAGCATCCTATACAAGCTTATAAGAATATTTTCAAAATTAATGTTTTCTTTTATAATTATATAAATTTTAAATTAGTTCAAAATCAAAATATATATTTCTCTAAAAAATGTTTCGATTTCATCTATAGAAACATACTTTTTAACTATTTTATGCTTGTTTGAAGTTGAATTATTATGATATAAATCATCCATATTTTATTGAAGGTTTTGTGATATGTTTCACTGTGAATGTGTTATCTTCACACAATTCCTATATTATGGATTATGTATTGACCTTACATATGGTATCTTCAATAAAAATGTTTATGTTACGTTTAATCCTTTTTATTTAAGTATTGCATTGGATTTAGTATGTGATGGGTGGAGCCCTCTATTGCTATATGATGCATCAATAGGTATAATGAGACTAACATGTTTTTTGGCACAATGTGTTGAAAAAATCTTATTTGTAGCCCTGGAACAAGGCCTTGACTATGTGGATATGAAGTATGGAATTATGGATTCCCTCATTATAAAAGTGAAATTTGATATTGCATGTGATAATTCAACTAGTTTAAAATCCATGTGAATAAGTAAATGGAATTATTGAATTTAATCCTTTCCATATTATGCTGAAGTTTATTTTTAAATGGATTTTTTTAGTCTTATACATTGCATAAAATTTTTCTACTTATTTATAAATTTTCTGCTATTTTTATCCTTATTGAGTATTTTAACTCACCCCTTTTTATGTTTTAATTTTCCTAGGATGTGAACAAGTATTTTATGGTTGACCTACAGGGATATGCAAAGGATATATGTGTGTTTAAAAGGGAAGAAATGTTGTAGATGTGTTAAATTTTATTATTTAATGTAAAATATATGAATTTAGCTTGTACTTCCAGTTCTACTAAAATGACCGGTTTATCGGGACATGATTCCTTGAATCATGCCAATGTTATGTAATAATTCACTAACATTGTGTAACTAGGGTCGAGGCATTACACTATATTACCCCTAAATAAATTATTTTTTACTTGTGAAATCACAAAACCTAGAATAGTTTCATTCCATTATTTAAAGATAATGTTTATTCCCCAAGGTCCCATTTTCATCTTTTATAAATAGTTATGACATCAATCCTACAAAAATTTCACATGACATTCTATATATCATGAAACATTTACAAAATTTTATTCGAAAACTTTTCTATTTGAACACTTATTTTACTATTTCACCATATTCTATAAAATACAACATATTTCTAAAGATACATTCTAATTAATAATCAATGTATCAAATAGAGTTGTAATTAATCATTAATAGTATTTGTTTATTTATTCCCATATAATCGAATCCAAACAATATAATTTCATGATCTATTTTTCTGCTCTGTATTTTTTTAGTAGTATTGTTAATTATTGTCAATGAACCTGGATTTCATTAAAAAATGATGAATATTTATAAGTGGTAATGTTCCTTGGATGCATAGATTAAAGAATCCATTATGGTTAGATAATACAATACTCTCCAAACAATGAGTGTATATATCATTATATTTTCATGAATGGTTGACATATACTAAAATATTTGATTATAAGACATGGACTATTTTTTGGTGGTTGGTTTCTCTCCTTTACTTGAAATAGTTGGGATAGATCATTATTATTTCTGGAAAAAGTGTTTGACATATTGAAGTTACATAGAGGAGTTAACATTGAAAAATATATGTTGGTAAGATGAAATGAAATTGAGGTTTACATTCAGATGTTTTAGTTTATTGCGAATCCATAAAAATCTATAAGTTGATTTAAATTTTCATACATAAAAAAGGATATCAAGATGTTTGGAATTAATAATGACATCCTACAATTGATCATAGTGTCAATTTCTTCCACTTTTTTCAAATTATTGATTAATAAATATCTGGGATTTGGTTGAATATGATTATGTGATTAATTATACAAGATTATTAAACTAATTCAATAATTATATTCATTATCTCATTTATTCTATAGGTGATGAGGTTTGGAAAGACATTCCAATGATTAATATGTTTGTCACAAGTGTTTACATATCATCACAATGTTCATGATCTATGAAAATATAAGGGGTGGTGTAAAGAGTTTCATGTCACAAGGCGTAATATTTCAATATTTATGTTTATTGAAGATGTGGTATATGATGTAATTTATTTACTCACTATAGAGAAGGATTATTTTTTAGTTTAGGCTACAAAAATATTAGTGGCTCTTGAAAAATATATACAGGCACACAAGAGTGAGTTTCCATGTTTTTGATAGAAATCAATTTAACCCAAAAATTTAGGCCTTCTTAAAATATCTCATATTCCACTAAAAATACAAGATGAAATTTTAATGACCATGCCACTATTCCTAGAAGAAATCGAAGAGGCTGTTAGTTTAGTTATTAGTGGAAATAAATATTTATGGAACACTAAGCTAATGAAGCTCTTTGATTGCATATAATTTTCTTATTATTGAAAAATAAGAAGTTATTAATTATTATTGTGTTATGATATAGAATTTCCCATGTGATATCTCACTAATCATTGAATATTCAAATATGGATGATTTAATGGATTCATATAATTCATTTGGTATTTAATCATACTCAAACTAAGTAGATATTTGAATGGTACAATGGTGATCATTTATGATAAAGATAAAATTGATGTATTTAAATAATTATTTAAAGGATGTTTGTTTTTCTAATTTTTTATTTAATTTCAAATCTATGTTAATAGATATGTTGTGTTTCTCTGAATGGTATATTAAAAAAATATAAAATATATATAGAGAAAAGTTAGTGAGGAGGATATTGACACAATTATTATTGATCGAAATACTATATTTCAAAAATGTGTATATATAAACTAGTGTGATCATGATTAATCATTTAATAAAAAGATTATAAAAAGAAAAAAAATAAAAGAACTTGTGTTGTGAAAAAGTGATTGTAAAGTAATGAAGAAGAATGAATTTATAGTAAATACAATAAGAAATATAGTTACAATTAATTACTAATTATGATGATTATGAAGTTTTTTAATTTAAAGAATAAAATATTAGATTTATATGAATGTTTCATTTTGTGTGAATGGTGAACAAGATAGTGGTTAAATATTTACAACAAGACAAAATTTTATATTTATATTATAATTTAATTATATTATCTAAATTTTTACCACTATATATTTGGTGATGATCATGTCTATGTGATATAGAAAATAATAGTTTTATGATGTTAAAACACAAGTTTCAATGTTATATTATTCCCACGTTATCTCACAATAAGAATTTAGTGGGTTCTGTTATCACCAAGGAATGAATAATTCATTAAGGAATAGCTATTTTTCATTGGTTACTGAACCTTATAAATTTATATCTTCCTTGTTTGTGTGAGTCTGATATTACTACGAGAAATAAATATGAAAATAAAAAACCATATTGTTTCATTCTCTAAAATAAGTGACAAATATAAAATTAAAATGTATAATGTAAATTAGTTAAAATTAGATCAATGAATACAAATATTGATTATCAACCATTTAAGTATAGTTCATATCCCAATATGTACAATAAATTTTTATTAGAGAATAGGTTAACATCTATTAGATTCACAATATAATTTTTTTTTCTCATTTTAAGCATTCAATATTATTATGGAAATTATAATAAAGGCTATTTTTTAGGAAAATATTATATATCAAATCAAAAGATAGTCTCATCCAAAATAGTAATGAATTAAATAATTAATAGAATAATGAAATGTGGAATACTTTCCACATTTAAAAATAGAAATATGATTTATGTTCATCATTCAATTTTGAAATTCATGATAGATCAATCATTATAGGATATGAACATTGGTGTGTTGTCATTCTACTCAATTGTATCAATTCATTAAAGAGATCCTATTATATTTGATGATTATTTTTAAAATTATCCCCAAGAATAATAATCCATTAAGTGTGACCAATTATTAATATATTTATAAATTAATTCATTGTTGAATATAAATTAAATTTATTTAATGTATTATAATCAATTAATTGTGGGATTATATAAAGTCATTGGTAAGATATCACTCCTCTTAAAAGTGAGTTAGATGATATCATGAAATTTCAAAAGGAAAAAGATCTTAATTAAATTAAGAACTAATTATATTTTCTTCCCAATAAATTCAAGTATGAGTAGATTTGGTAATATGATAAATATTTAAATATAATTATACTAATATAATTGATGATATAGATGATTAAACATATAAAGAAACCGAAATTTCAAGGAAATTGTTTTCATAAATTCTTTGGAATTTTACGAGTCTGCGGTTTCTGACGGCACTTGATTCCGTGGCCAGTTGTACCCAGAATCAATTTCTGAATTTTTTTGGGTATGTTTAGAAAACGTACGTGCGGGTTTTTCTATGTTTTGAACCGGTGCTAAGAATCAAAATATGAGGGCACCAATGAACTCACATCGCCGATGATCACAAAAGGGGTCATTTACCGTAGTTGCGTTTTATGCAGGGTGAGAATTAATTTTTGGGGATTTAGAATGAAATAAATAAATATTCTAGTACACAAATTTTATTTATGGATGTATGTTTTTTCCTCCCAAGGGGATTTAGAGGTGGGGACCACACCCACATAACCTCACATGAGAGGATATTTGTGAGGTGGGTCCCATAGGTTCCCTAAACCTTTTATCTCCCCAAAACTCCCCTTAAACCCATTTACACCCCCTTTAATTAATTCGTTAACTCCTCTATATTAAATTTAAACTCTCCACCTCCCTCTCATTATGTTTTCCAACTCAATAAATTAATATCCTTATTAATTAATAGGCACATATTTTCTTTTTGAATTATTTTTAATTGGTGGGCATTTCATTAAATGTTGGAGAAGGGTAATTTAATATTTTAATAGAAAAACTTTTTGGTGGGGGAACCTCTGTAGAATTCGAAGAGAATCATTCTTCAACGAGGAAAACCATCCTTCCAACGAATAACCACCGTAGAATGACGATCAAATCTTTCGATCTTCTCCCAAGACAATGGAGAAGGAGCCAATCGCAAGGAATACTAATGACATTCCATCCTCGGCTCTTTCTTTCCCAACAACAATGAGTTGATGCCATCTCACCGCGACGCCGTCTTCCACAACGCCCGACTACCGCGAACCTTATTTCAAGGTAGGGGTTTACTTTTATTTTTAAGGGAATAAATTATCACGTTTTTTTGATTTTATTTGTGATAAATTCATCCAATTGTTAATGCTTAACACGGAGGGCGCGGGCCAAACAAACACGGCCCGACGAACCTTTGATTTTTTACTGAATTTATTCACGAAAGTGGCACGTTGGAGGAGGTGGCAACGAGAAAAGGTGGCGGCCGCGTGCCAGCCACATTCGAAAGAACCGTGGGCCGCAACCGTGGGCTGCTCAGCTGACGAATAACTGGCCAGATATACTGGTCGGACTGAAGATACCATGGCACCATGAGGACGTCACGTTGCGAAGTACCGCGACCTGCATTCCGCAAGTCGCTTGGTGGAAAAACATGCCAGCAACCGACCAACTGGGCTAGGAAGACCCGTGACGCCAGGAGGGCGCCGCGCTGGAAGAATCACGGCCCGCCTGTATGGGACAATCATGCCAGGAAGACTGGCCGGCTTTGGCCAGCTGAACAGGAGTACGACACCGTTGGTTCAGGATAATGAGGGCCCACGTCGCTCTGGGCTGGGTCCCGCTGTGCCGGGCCGGGCCGCACCTCGCCGGGCCGGGCCGCACCCCGCCAGGCCGGTTCGTGCCCTCTTGGGCCGGGCAGCTCCCTTAGGGCCATGTCGGACGCTTCATCAGGCCGGCCAGACACTTTGACGGGTCTGACCCACAAAAACGGGTCGGGCCGACCCACCAGCCAAATGGGCTTAACGGGCCGCGCCTGCTTTCACTTTAACGTGAATAACATAAACAACACGCGTCCGATCAACGTGCAGTCTGCGGTAATATGACCCTCATGACGAAGAGGCCCTTTTCCAATACTCTAAGTGAGTTTTATACTACTTTAAAAAATGATCGGGTTTGGAACAAGCGTATTTCCAACCAAACTCCTGGAACAGAAAAGCCAATATCTCTCAGACCCAGAGTCTGATTGACGCGTCGTATGTTGTGTTGGATTCCTGTTGACGAGGAAAAACATCATGATACATAAAAATTTATCTTCATGATATTTGATGTATCAAACCCTTGGCTCGAGAAGTGGACCCTCTCGGAATTGAGCATGTTGTGTGCGGGAACCCTAAAGATGGTTGCGACTGCGAAGACTATGATTCTGGGATCCTCCTTGGGGTCAACTATGATGAAAACTATTCATGTATCCTTCGTTGGTTTAGCAGCGATGACTACTATAATTTGATCCTCCATGGGTTCGGCAGTGATGACTACTGTACATGGATCCTCTGTGGGTTCGGCAGTGACGAATTCAGTACATGGATCTTCCGTGGGTTCTGCAATGATGACTTCTGTACTAGGATCATACGTGGGTTCGATAGAGGAGATGATTTAGAGGCTACATCTAATCATCTCCACCCCTCCTCATGATTTGTATACATGTGTGAGCGGAGTCTTGAATTTCTATCATTACCATCGATGTGATTGACTTCTTTCCTATGTGGATTGGGTTGTGCTTGGGCTCGAGAGTTGGAGATGAACATGAATTGAAGAGATAGGTATATGTATGGGCATATACCTAAGTAGTGTTGGTTAATACTTAATTATTGTATCTTTCCTTTGTGTTTAATTCTTCATGGATTATAGGAGACCTTCGGGGGTCTCGAGGTCCCTATTAATTATTGTTATACTAACCCCTAAACAAGATATTACCACACTATGTTGTGTTGGATGCAGACGATAGAGATCACTTATCGTGGTAGAGACTTGTGGAGCTCGACGGTACCAGGAGGTGGACCACTTGGCAGGACGTACAGGGAGCGGACAGACGAACTCGAGGTGTTGAGGAGACAATCTGTACCCACCCTTCAGGTGGGATTCCTAGAGGACAACTTAGTGGTTTCTTCATTACTTTACTACTATTGTACAAGACTTTCAGTTGTATTTTACTCACTGTTGGGATTGCTTTTCCGTCCCCTTTCTTTTCAGCACTTACTTTTGTATACAGATTTACTTGTGCTTACTTCAGTTTCATATGGTGTTGTGTGTTTGTACTTCTATAAAGTCAATTCTTTCCTAGTATAGGGATTTACACCTTTTGTGCTATTCGCCAGCCCATGGCCTATGGATTGGGGGCTTGGGGTAGTCATAGCACTGGCCCCGAGGACGGGTCGTGAAAAATTGGTATCTGAGGAGTTGGTTTTACAGCAGAACTTAGGACTCTGAATATTTCATCTCTGTGAATCAATAATGATAAGAGTATTGAGTGAGTTTGTCAGTCTAGGAAGTCCATTGTTGGTGCGACGACCGACGTATCCATACACCAGGACCCCGACTTCTGATTTCTAACTCAGTGCACGAAAACACTGATTGCATGTGTGTTTAAAAAGTATTATTTGTGATTACTTTGTGTCCACTCAACATGAATACTATTTTTATCGTGTCACACCTATTTCTTTTTAGTATTTCCCCATGAAGGCACCCAGTTAGGGTTCCGAGTTATGTGCGAGATGGTAGCCCACCGAGCGATGAGGCCACGGTGCTGGGCCCCATCACTGCGGAGGCACCAGCGGTACCACTACCCGCTGAGCCATCGATACTACTATCCCCAACAGCAGAGAGTGCATGGTGCCTGAGTGCGTTGCACGAGTTCCAGCGGTAGTGGTCGCCCAGGTTCTGTTGAGAGAGAGACCCACAGGCAGCTGAGGATTGGATGGAGGTTGTCGTTAGGGTTTTAAAATTAGTAGAGACACCAACTATTCTTATGGTGATCCTTGATACGAGTATCCTTCACGCGGTAGCAGATAGATGATGGAGCTTGATGCTCCGAGTGCACGATAAGGCATCTCTACTTTGGATAGATTTTGAGAGTCTCTTCTGCTCGGAGTTTGTTCCTGCCACCCTTCATGTGGTGTAGATCCCTGAATTACTTCATCTGTGGCAGTGCATCATGATAATAGCTCAGTAATCAGTGAGGTTTACTGACCTATCATGTTACTCCACGAATTTGGTACAAGACCCATTCTTCAAGGCTCAGACTTTCAATCATGGACTAAGGCATGAGATTAGGGCTTCGACAATTCCCCTCTGCATCCCGATGCAGGTGGTGGTGTTGGAGAAAGCCCTTCTAGTGGAGAGTTTTCTCACTGAGTAGTCAATAGAGGGAAGATCCACCACAGGACAACACGTAGTCGAGTCTTCTAAAACTGGCAATATAAAGATTATGTAAAGTTCTAAGAAGACTAGGAAATCAGGTGGGAAACCTTAGGATACTAGTTCGAAGGTGCGGGGCATAGGAAATAGAGCCAGCCATACGAGGGGCAGGAAGTGCCATGCATGCGGTGGGCAGGGCCACATGGATCACGAATTCATGACCCGCCATGCAGATGAGCAGCAGACAGTAGAGGGACCTCCCAGGAAGAGTCAGAGGATCAACCATGGTGGTTCATCCAGAGCAGTCGGACGAGGCAAAGGAGTTGGCCGAGCAGTGGGTGGTGGACGATGTTTTGAGGCTCTACCACCACAACCAGGAGGTCCATCTTTGAAAAAGGGAGCTGGAGGACAGAGGTGGGCTCAGCTCCAGGTAGTCAGGGCCTACGACCATGGCGCACCTAAGATGGTTAGAGGTACTATCTGTTTCTACTCCACAGTTTCTGCATTGCTAATAGACATAGGTGAGAGTCATTATTTTATTTACTCTTCCCTTGTTCGGAGATCTGATATTCTGACAGAGTCGTAGGTTCGATCCTTACGGCTAGAGACTCCTACGTGAGTAGACTCAATGATTACGCACTAGTGCGGGCAGTGTGGGCTTACTCTAGGAGGAGAGATATTCACCTGAGATCTTTTTGTAGCGGCGTCGGGGCCTTATGACGTCATCTTGGGTGTGGATTAGTTTTCTACAGTTCATGCTCAGATCGAATGTATTAGGCGCAAGGTGTGGTGTGTCCGCATTGATGGGACCAGGTACACCTTCATAGGAGAGAAGGGAGCCTTTGTAGTATTGGATGGACTTACGCATAAGATAGGACAACCGATCAATAATCAGTTGGCTAGTCTCATCCTCGGAGTAGTTGATGTGTGGAGTCCGAGTTTTCATGTTGTGGTGGATCAGTTTTTGGATGTTTTTCCTGAATACATTCCAGGAATACCTCCTCATAGAGAGGTAGACTACTACATTGACATGTACCTCGGGAAAGAACAGATATCCGGTCAAGCATATCGAATGTCTCCCGCCTAGCTTCGTGAACTGCGGGTACAACTATAGGAATATCAGGGAAAGGGATTCCTCGACCCAATTTATCAACCTGGGATTCTACGATGTTGTTCACAAAGAATGAGGATGGGAGCTTGCGACTGTTTGTCAACTACTGTCTCCTGAATCAGCTGACCATAAAGAACAAGTACCCACCTTTGAGGATTGAAAACCTATTTGATAAGCTCAAGGGATAACGCTGGTTCTTGAAGATATACCTCAGTTACGGCTATCACCAGCTCAGAGTTCGAGACGAGAATGTGCAGAAGACGGACTTCAGGTGTCAGTATTGCCACTACGATTTCTTGGTTAAGCCTTTCGGTGTAACCAACACTCCCTTAGTGTTAATAATTCTCATTAATAGGATCTTCCAGCCTTACCTTGATCGATTTGTCGTATTTTTCATCGACAACATACTGATTTACTCGACTACTGAGGAGGAGAACGCCTACCACTTGCGGGTTGTACTGGATACACTCTGAGAGCACCGGATTTGTGGTAAGGTCTCGAAGTTACAATTTTATATTCAAGACATTCACTTTCTAGGACATGTCATCTCAGAGGCGGGAGATGCAGTGGACCTAGAGAAGATCAAGCCAGTTCTTGTTTGGGAGCCACCTAGGAGCGTGACGGAGGTGCAAAGTTTCCTAGGCCATGCTGGGTACTATCAGAGATTTGTGCCAGACTTCTCCAGAGTTGCAGCAATGCTTTCAGCCTTGAAAACGAAGGGGAAACCCTTTGTGTGGTCATATAGATATCAGCAGAGCATTCAGGTGCTAAGGAAGAGATTTACCAGTGCCCCCATATTGAGGGTACAAGAGGAGGGTGTTGGGTACATAGTGTACTACGAGAGATCAGGGACCAGAAACGGTTGTGTCCTGATACAAGAGAGAGGAGTTATCGTTTATGGTTTGTGGAATCTGAGACAGCACGAGAAAAACTACGCTACCCATGACCTAATGTTAGCAGCAGCGGTCTTCACCTTGAAATGAGGTTGCACTATCTGATGGGTGAGTGCTTTACAGTCTACTCTGTCCACCAGAGTCTCAAGTACATCTTCTCGCAGAAGGACCTGAACCTGAGAGAGAGGTGATGGCTTGATTTACTCTAGGAATATGACTTTGAGATAGTCTATAATCATGTTAAGGGGAGAATTGTTGCTGATACTCTCAGCAGGAGATCGGAAATTTCGCTACTTGGAGAGGCGATGGAGCTGCTATCCGCGTTGCTGATATCCTGTGTGGATAGAGATGTGGAAGCCTTTCTATAATCACTCACAGTCACTCCTCCACTCCTTCAGAGAGTTAGAGAGGCACAACATAGGGACATTGACTGTGAGACGCGACATGCTCAGATATCCACAGGGTAGGGCCTGATGGAATTTCTGAAGGAGGGGTGCAAGTCATCCTCATCAGGGGACATACTATGGTGACAATTTCACTGTCGGTGGAAGTGATGAGGGAGTTTCACACTTCCCCTCTAGCGGTACATCTAGGAGTGGTGAATATGTACCAGGACTAGAGAGGAAAACACTGGTGGCTGGGTATACAGAAGGTTGTAGCATAGGTCGTTTCGCGATTCATCACTTGTCAGCATGTGAAGGCGGAGCACCAGGTGCCAGCGTGCTTGTATCAGCCCTTAGAGGTCCCAGAGTTGATGTGGGAAAAGATATCCATGGATTTCATGAGGGGGATTTCACGTACATATAGAGGACATGACTCTATTTGGGTGATCGTTGACTAACTCACTATGTTGGCCCACTTCCTACTAATCAAAAAGTAGTGCTCAGCAGAGGTCTTGGGACGCCTCTAAGTTCGGGAGATTGTACGAATTCATGTTGTTCCATCGTCTACAATTTCCGATCAAAATGCTTGATTCACTTCCCAGCTATGGAAGGGGTTAAAGGAGGCTTTTGGGACGCAACTACGTTTGAGCTCTGCCTTCCATACTCAGAAGGAGAGCCAGACAGAGTGGACAATTCAGACTCTCGAGGACATGCTTTGTGCATGTTTCCTTGACTTTTTTCATAGCTGGGAGAATCACCTACCCTTGTTGGAGTTTGAGTATAACAAAAATATCACTCCACCATCGGGATGGCTCCTTATAAGGCATTGTGCGACCGACCGTGCAGATGACCTCTGTGTTGGACTGACCCTGGAGAGTCATCACTTTGAGGACCAGAGATGGTTCAGGCTATGACGGAGAAGGTGGAGATTATCCAAAAGTGGATGAAGACTGCACAGAGCAGACAAAAGTCATATATTGATAAGATAGGGAGACCACTAGAGTTTTAGTATAGAGACCACATCTTCTTACGGGTCTCGCCTCGATGGGGTCTACGGAGATTTCGCTGGGGTGGCAAGTTATATCTGCACATCATCTGACCTTTCCAGGTCCTCAGCCGAGTAGGTGAGGTGGCTTTCTACTAGGCCCTTCCACCTCAGCTGCACCGGGTGCATAACGTCTTCCACGTATCTCAGTTGAGGAGATACGTTGTTGACCCATCCCACATCACAGACCATGGGGAGATGGACATTGATGACATGGCGACATTCACAGAGGTCCTGGTGGAGATTGAGAATCGATAGGAGCGGGTCCTATGTGGGCGGTCGATTCCTCTGGTGCACGTTCGCTAGCAGTACGGGAACCTCTATGAGATCACATGGGAGCGGGAGGCTCAGATATGAGCTCAGTACCCCCATTTGATTCCCTAGTGTGTGTTGTAGCTTTACGGGGACGTAAATCCCTGAGGTGAGAGTAATTTAAAGACCCGGAATTTTAAAGGAAATTTTTTTCTTAAATAATTTGGAATTTTACGAGTCTACGGTTTCTGCGACACTTGATTCTGAGGCCCGGTTTTCCCGGAATCAATTTCTGAAGTTTTGTTCGGGTATGTTCAGTAAATGTAGGTGCATGATTTTCTATCTTTTGAACTGGTGCTCAGAATAAAAATCTGGGGGCACCTATGAACTCGCAGCACCAGTATTCTCTTAAGGGGAACATTACCACAGTTTCATTTTATGTAGGTTGAGAATTAATTTTTGGGGATTTAGAATAAAATAAATAATATTTATTGTAAAAAAATTTGATTTGTGGATGTTAGTTATTTCCTCCCAAGGGGAGTTAGAGGTGGGTATCACAACCCATTACCTCCGATGACATGATATTTGTGAGGTGGGGCCCACATTTTCCCTAAACCATTCATCTCCCTATAACTCTCCTTATCCCCATTAATATCCTCCTTTAATTAATTTGATAACACCTCTCTTTTAAATTTAAACTCACCACCTCCCTCCCATTATCATTCCCAACTCAATTAATTAATATCCTTATAAATTAATTGGTACATATTTTCTTTTTGAATTATTTTTAATTGGTTGGAAATTCTTTTAATGTTGGAGAAGTATAATTTAATATGGGCATAGAAAATATTTTGGGTGGGGGAACCTCTGGAGAATTAGAAGAGCTTCATTCTTCAACGAGGAACACCGTCCTTCCAATAAAGAACCACCGAATAATGATGATTGTGTCTTTCGATCTTTGGCCATGCCAAAGGAGAAGGAGCCACCCAAAAAGAATGCCGACGACGTTCCATCCTCAGCTCCTTATTTCCCAACGTCAATGAGTTTACGCCGACTCTCCGTGACGTCATCTTCCGCGATGCCTGACTACAACAAACCTTATTTCGAGGTAGGGGTTTTTTTAATTTATAAGTGAATAAATTATCTCGTTTGTGTTTATTTTCATTGAAATAACTTCGACCAATTTTTACAGCCTAATGTGGAGTGCGCGGGCCGAACGAACACGGGCCAATGACCCTATGATGTTTTACTAAATTTATTCGTGATAGAGGTGCATTGGAAGAAGCGGCGACGAGTGAAGGCGGTAGATGCGCGCCGGCCGCGTGGGGTTGAACCGCGTCCCGAAACCGCGGGCCACTCGACAGACAAAGATCCTGCCATCTAAGCCAGCCAGATCAAAGAAACTGAGGCGCCACAAGTGTAATGCCCGAGAATTTTATGAGAAATATTTTTTTTTCAAAGGAATATTTCACTACACACAACACTAGCTTGACTCACTTTACCCGCAACGACGGCCTTCCTCAATAGCTTTCGTCGTATGCAATACCGAGTTTCACAAAACAACGATATGCTATATTATTAAAACTAGTCGTTATAGTAATAACCACTTTTTGAAATTTTATAATTTCTTTTTCAAAATGGACTTCATTTTTTGATTCGGAATATCTAAATTTTCCTAGGGTGAAATTTTGGTATTTTTCTGAAAACATTCAATTTTTTATGAATAGTGAAACAACTAAGTGGTAGTTAAAAAAACCGAATTTTTCATAAAACTTAATTTTACCGCTTCTGTGAGTGGAATTTCAAAAATCTGAGAGACATGGTTAATATCAAGGACTTAAATGTGGTTCAATGAGATAAAAATAATTTTTGGTGAATAGTAACTTTTTACTTTTTTTTCACACGGTTAAAAGTAAATAGGGTAATTAAGGGTCAAACTGTTATTATTATTACCCTAACACATGTCCTAATTCTATCGGATAAGTGTAATTCGACCAAAAACAACCTTAGGAATTATACATGACCATTTAGGCCCACTTTGATTAGATTAGGACATTTATTATTAATTTATATAAAAAAGGGTTAACATAGTTAAAATTAATGTTTAATAATTAAATAATTTTTAATATGGGGTTATAAATAAGATAAATTAGACTATAAAAATTTATTAGCAAGATAAAAACATTTCCTACATAATTGTATTTTATTTGTAATTTTTAGACATTAAATAATTTAATTAATTTATGACACAACGATGATGGAATAATTATCTTATTAATGAAATATTGACATAATTGATGTTATAAATACCCAAATAAATGTAATTTGAGACTTTTTCTGAATTAATCTAATTTTATAGGATAATATGAAATGTTAGTATTGATTTAATTCACTTGGTTCGAACGAATCATTCTGTTATGATTTTCACAAAAATCAATTACTAAATAGTGTCAAAATTGACATAAAATAGTTATTAAAACAAATATTTTATTATTAATTGTTATTTTATTCCTAAAAATATATGTTTCGGCCATTTTACTTAGATAAGGTTATGTATATTACTAATAAACAACTTGGGTTAGTTTGGCTTGATATAGTAAGTTTATTAACCTTATAGTGTAAGAAAACAAGAAGACATGGTAAAAGTTAAATTATCTAACTTAAAGTTAAATCTAAATGATAAGGTTAAAATTGATACCGAAACATGTCTAAATTATATTGGATGAGATTATTTCGACCCATACCCACCTTATATTCTAAATATATCAATTTGGAGCTATTAAAAACAGAATTTGACTTTATAATAAAATAATAGTTTAAGTTATTCCAAAGGTGCCCCTCTCCTCCCTTATAAAAGGGAACCTCCTCCCTCTCTTCCTCACTCCACATTGAGCCTTCATGCTAGGCCAAACCCTACCAATGTCTTCTCTCCACTTCCCTAGAGACATACTAGAGGTCCTGTTCTTCTTCAAAGACCAATTTTAGTGCCCTAAAAGGAGGTCTCAAAGAAGCACTTCAAAGAAGAGGTAATGTCTGTTACCGATTCTTTAATCTTCATTTCTTCTTCCACTTCTTCTTCTTCAGTTGTTTTATTATGAAGTAACAACATCAGCTTCACTAATATTCTGATATGTTATCATAAGTATGAAACAACCCTATTTAACCATCTATCCATCCTACGGAAAACGAAATCACCGCGCGTGCGTACGTACGGAATACCGTCTCCACGATGTGATGCGACTTGTTCTACATGATATTCATTTCATAATGATTATATAAATGAATTGAATGAATGAATATGATATATATTACACTAATAACATTCTATAAATTAGTTATCTATAACCTAAAAAGAAAAATAATAATTTATTCGACAAAACACACATAAGAACAAAAAGTAATAAACACCCGAATAATAAGTAGTAATGAAATATTACTAATAAGAAGCTAAGAATATGACCATATATGATATCATAACAATGCGTATGATACATGAATAAGTCAATAACATTATTTAAATCATTATACAGTAGGTTCGGACACTTACGATGCAAATTGGACCTAAGGTAAGGGAAAATATCACAATATCATTTTTTTCGAGATTGTTTATACTTCGGTTTTTACTGGGGTGTATTTTATCATCCACATCCATGTTTCCTCGATATGTAATATTGTTTCCATCCACCTACAATTTTTTAAATCCAATTTTACCCTTTGGTGAGTTTTTAGTAATAGATATGAAAGGAATCATTTGTTGTTTTTCGTACAAGGTACATTTTTCCTTTTCTGACAAAAGTACGAGTAGAATGTTTTTTAACTTATACGGCATGAATGGATTTTGAAAACATTATTTCCATGAATCTTTCGTTATAATTTTTCATGTTTATTTTTAATCAACATCCTTTAGTTTAGAATTGTATGGCATGTTAAGAGAGGAAAAGTGTTTTTGAAGTAGAAAGGATATTTTCCTCAAGAATGGAGTTCATGTGTTTTATCAAAATTATTTTCCATCTAGGATAATAAAGGGTTATGTTTCTATACCTATTATTACATTGATTTGATTATGTTGTGATGAAATTATTTTTATGAATTCCTTTATCTTATATTAATTGTTTTATGATTTCACGATTTTTAAGAATCCCATTTTTATTGCATGGGTTATGCTATGATATATGGTTTATGATTTTGTGGCACACATAAGAATGGTATCATTGTGAGATGGGTGGGACCTATATCTCCCTCCAATCTATTGGGTAAAAATTTTATATCTCATGAGATAGACATGGTTGGAATGGAAGGTTAAACTGGTTCAGTGAAAGAGGACTGAAACGAGGAGTGATCTCGGTTCAGAAATGGACTTTTTCCACTAAGATAGTCTTGGCCATGAGTCTTGACTAATAAGAAATGATTCTCAATTATTATGTGTGTATGCCACAAAGATTCATGTTTTATGTTCTGATTTTTGGGATTACATTTCACTACTATGATTTATCCCATATTATGAAATTATGATCTCTTTTACAGGTTAAGATTTCCAAAAGTTATGTTCTTATGAATATGATGTGATTGATATTTCTTTTGTTTACCCTTACTGAGAATTTGAGCTCACCCTTTTGTATGTTTTCTTTCCCCAGGTCAGGAAGAAGGTTATTATGTAAGATATGCCAAAAGGTACTATAGATATGATGAAATAAATGGGAGAAAGTGTAGACGCTTTATGAACCAGTTGTTAATGTTTCCCAGTTTCTAAAGACACTATACCTATACGGTCCTTTCTTGGTTTTGTTATATGTTGTAATAAGTGTGCTTCAATTTTGATGTAATAACAAGGTATGTAATGTATGGGTCGTTATAGTTGGTATCAGAGGGAGGTTATATTCAACCTTTGGAAACTAGGATGTGAAAGCCATAGCAAGAAACCTAAGGATAAGTCTAAGCATAGAAAACAATCATAGTGTTTTAGAAATGGCCATGAATAACCTAGGGTAATACCTTAAGTGTGAAATATTATTCTTGATTATGTGATTTTCTATTATAATTAGTGTTTCTCACACTATTCTTCTTGGTTTTAGTCAATGGCTGGAACACGAAGGAACCGTGTTAATGCGGAATGCGACGGGCAATGCAGTGATTGTCCCCCTGAGCAACCAAAAATTATTGGAGCTAGAATGAAAAATCTTGTAGCCATGATCACACAACATTCTCATGCTATGAATCATGCAGGACTTCCAAACGAGCAAAGGAAGGAGCAACATTCTGTTGAATCCTTCATGAGGCAGTGCCCGCCTTCATTCAGCGGGTCTAATGATCCATTAGTTTCTGAAAAATGGATTGGTACCACTGAAAAGATATTTTCAGTTATTCAATGTTCTGAACATGATAAAGTCATCCTAGCAGTGTATCGTTTGTAAAGAGATGCTGATCAATGGTGGAATCTTATTAAGAATATGAGGCAAATAGATGAAATTGATTCCATGGAATGAGACGAGTTCAAGAACTTATTTTTCAAAAAGTACTTCCCTCGTATTCTTCGAAAAATGAT
Organism: Viscum album; assembly: GCA_963277665.1. Lineage (NCBI taxonomy): Eukaryota > Viridiplantae > Streptophyta > Magnoliopsida > Santalales > Viscaceae > Viscum > Viscum album. Next base: position 140,035,599 of record OY728133.1, on the reverse strand, counting down.
TGAGAAGGAGTTTCTTGAACTAAAGAAAAAGGATGATGAATCTGTTGGTACCTATGAAGCAAATTTTACAAGACTTGCAAGGTACGCTTCTGGTATTATTATCAAACCTGAGAGTCAGATCGATCGATTCATTAGTGGCTTAAAACCAAGTCTTCAAAGGACGTTAGCCATAAGGGACTTAAATAGCTATGATGAAATCGTTCAATGTGCTCTCAAAATTGATATGGAGATTGGAGTAACCCATCAGTCATATGGGATTGATAAGAAGAGGAAAATGGAATTCAATGGAAAATCTAAAGAGCACACTGAAAAGAAGATGAGCTTTCCCTTATGCTCAAAGTGTTGAAAGAAACATTGAGGGAGTTTTCTTAAAGGGACAAGTAAATGTTTCAAATGTGGAAAGGAAGGTCATCATGCATTTGAATGCCGCAATGATGGGAAGATAATGTCTAATGATGCAAAAAAATGAAGGGATACAAAGAATGAACCTATTACACTTCAATGTTTCAAGTTCAAGGAGATGGGGCATTCTTCCAATCAATGACCAAATCAAAGGGTTGATGATGATGGTCGACGTCAACAAACTCTTAAGTCTAAAGACAAAGGAAAGTCACATGCAATTTCTATCAGTTATGTGGAGTACAATAACGAAGTGGTGAAAGGTACACTTACCATCCACTCTAAAGTAGAAAATGTTTTATTTGATTCTGGATCCACCCACTCTTTTATTTCTGAATAATTTTCTAAGGGTATCATATTATTACCTCAACAATTAGATGTTGAGTTAGCTGTGACAACCCCTAATGGGAAAACAGTCGCATCAAAAGTTTATAATTATTCTCCGATTGAAGTTTGTGGGAATGTGCTTCCAGAAAATCATGTGATCCTTCCTATAGTGGAATTTGATGTGATTATTGGCATGGATTGTCTTTCTTTATATGGAGCTCATATCAATTGCCAAAGAAGGGAAGTCACATTTCATATTCTAGATCAATCTATGATCATCTATTGATGCAAGGATGAATATAACCTTCCAGTGGAAATTTCTTCCATCTTATGGGTCTCGATTCCACTAAATAAGGGTTATTTTTCTCAAATGGTTGGGGAGAAACTCACAATTAATAATATGCCCATTGTACGAGAGTTTGATGATGTTTTCCAGAGGAATTGTCGGGTCTTCCACCAAATCGTGAAGTTGAGTTTTCAATAGAACTCGTACAAGGTGATTTGCCTATTTCAAAGACACCTTATAAAATGGCCCCAATTGAGTTGCAGGAATTGAAGAAGTAACTCCAAATGAATCTTGATAAGGGATTCATACGCCCTAGTGCATCACCTTGGGGAGCACCTGTTCTGTTTGTTAAGAAGAAAGATGGATCAATGAGACTCTGCATTGATTATCGAGAACTTAACATGATCACTATCAAGAACAAATATCCTCTCCCACGCATTGATGACTTATTTGACCAACTATGCAGAGCTCAATACTTTTCCAAGATTGTTCTTCGTTGAGGGTATCATCAATTAAGGGTCAAAAGGGAGGATATACAAAAGAAAGATTTCCGTACAAGGTATGGACACTATGAATTTATAGTGATTCCATTTGGTCTTACTAATTCCCCTGCTATCTTCATGGATCTGATGAATAGAGTCTTTAGGGACTATCTTGATCAGTTTTTGGTAGTCTTTATAGATGATATTATGGTATATTCAAAGAGAAAAGAAGAACATGAAGATCACTTGAGAATTATATTGAAGATCCTGAGAAAAGAGAAGCTTTATGCCAAATTTACCAAGTGTGAATTTTGGCTTCAAAGAGTTTCATTTTTGGGTCACATAATCTCAAAAGAGGGGATATCTGTGGATCCAGCAAAAACAGAGGTTATCGAAAGATGATCAAGACCAACAACAATAACTCAGATCTGAGGTTTTCTTGGTTTGGATGGATATTATCGACGTTTTGGGAATGATTTTTCATGACTGTCTAATCCACTCACCAAGTAGACCCGGAAAGGAGTTATGTTTGTTTGGACGGAAGAATGTGAAGAGAATTTCAAGGAGTTGAAAAGATGGATATCCAGTGCACCTGTTCTCACACTGCCTTGTAGTGGAGAATGGTTTGCGATCTACAGTGATGCATCCAAGAAGGGGCTAGGGTGAGTTCTTATGAAAAATGATATGGTGATAGCTTATGCCTCCCGACAATTGAAAATCCATGAGCAAAATTACCCAACTCATGATTTGGAGTTAGCTGCGGTAATCATTGCATTAAAGATTTGGAGTCATTATCTTTATGGAGAAAGGTGTGATATTTATACTGATCATAAAAGTTTAAAGAATATTTTCACACAGAAGGAGCTGAATATGTGCCAAAGAAGATGGTTATAACTGATTAAGGATTACGATTGATCAATTCATTACCACCCTGGGAAAGTGAACAAGGTGGAAGATGCATTAAGTCAACAAGACCATGCCAGTTCATCCATGATGAGGATCAAAAAAGATCCAATATTTATTTATTTACTAAGGATGGATCTTAGAATTATAATGGAAAGGGAAAAATCATATATTTATCAAATGAATGTTCAACCATCTATGAATGTGACGATTAAAGAGGCGCAAAAAGAAGATGTAGAGTTACAAAAGAAGTTGAGAAATATTCCTAAATTCATCTTTGATTGTTATGGGATAATAAAGTTCAGGAATCGGGTTTGTGTTCCTCCCAACCCCGAATTAATGATGGAGCTGCTGGATGAGGCTCATAATTCTTCATTATCTATTCATCCTGGAAGCACGAAGATGTATAAAGACCTGAAAGAGTACTTCTAGTGGGATGACATGAAAAAAGATGTTGCTAAATATGTATCTCGATGCTTGGTTTGTCAGCAATTTAAAGCTGAGAGATTGAAGTCTAAGGGGATGTTACTAACATTACCCATACCCAAATGGAAATGGGAAAACATCACTATGGACTTTGACACATGACATCCTAAAACATCCAAATGAAATAATTCTATCTGGGTCATAGTTGATCATCTTACAAAGTCTACACACTTCATTGCAATTAGAGAGGATTTCTCTCTGGATCAGCTTGCCAGGATATATGTAAAGGAAGTGGTGAGATTGCATGGACTACCCCTTTCTATTATATCTGATCTGGATCCAAGATTTACCTCGAAGTTCTGGCGAAGCCTTCAACATACTCTGGATACAGAGTTGTGTTTCAGCACTGCTTATCATCCTCAGACAGACAGTCAGTCTGAGAGAACAATTCAAACTCTAAAAGATATGTTGAGAGCTTGATCTATGGATTTCCAAGTTGGTTGGGATCAACACCTACCTTTGGTAGGATTTTCATATAATAACATCTTTCACTCCAGTATTCAGATGGCTCTTTATGAAGCTCTCTATGGAAAGAAATGCAGGACTCCAACTTGCTGGGATGAAGTTGGGGAAAGAAAGCTATTATGACCAGATCTCATTGATGAAATTGCAGAAAAGGTCAGATCTATTCATCAACACATAAGAGAAGCTCAGAGTCGACATAAAAGTTATGCCGACAACTGAAGAAAAGAACTAGAGTTAAAAGTGGGTGATAAAGTCTTTTTACGAATATCTCCCTGGAAGAGGGTCATGAGATTTGGAAAGAAGGGGAAGTTGAGCCCTAGATATATCGGTCCTTTCGAAATACTGGATCATGTTGGAAAGGTATCTTACCGATTGGCGCTTCCACTGAATCTCTCTCAAGTTCACGATGTGTTCCATGTATCTCTCCTGAGAAAGTACACACCTGATCCTTCACATGTACTCAGCTCAGAAGTTGTACTGCTGGAGCAAGATCTTTCTTATGAAGAACAACCGATCAACATTCTAGATCGTAGCGATAAATTCCTACGAAACAAGACAACTCGATTGGTGAAAGTTTTATGGAGGAACCACCAACTAGAAGAATCTACATGGGAGCTTGATGATATGATTAGGGAGAGGTATCCTCATCTTTTTGTTACAAAGTGACGAATTTCAAGGGAAAAATTCATTTTAAGGGGGGTATAATGTAACGCGTGAGACATTTATGAGAAATATATTTTTTATCAAAGGAATCTTTCACTACGCACAACACTATCTTGGCTTTCTTTACACGCAACCGTGACCTTACTCAATAGCTTGCGTCGTACGCAATACCGAGTTTCACTAAACAATGATATGCTATTTTATTAAAACTGGCCATTATAGTAATAACCACTTTTTGAAATTTTATTATTATTTTTTTCAAAATGGACTTCATTCATGGATTCGGAATATCGAAATTATCCTAGGGTAAAATTTTGGTATTTTTCTGAAAACATTCAATTTTTGATGAATAGTGAAACCACTAAGCGGTAGTTAAAAAAACTGAATTTTTCATAAAACTTAATTTTAACACTTCTGTGAGTGGAATTTTGAAAATCCTAGAGAAACGGTTAATATCAAGGACTAAAATGTGGTTTAATGAGATGAAAATAATTTTTGGTGAATAGTAACTTTTTACTTTTTTTTACCACGGTTAAAAGTAAATAGGGTAATTAAGGGTAAAAGTGTTATTATTATTACCCTAACACATGTCATAATTCTATTGGATAAGTGTAATTCGACTAAAAACAGCCTTAGGAATAAAATATTACCATTTAGGCCCACTTGGATTAGATTAGGACATTTATTATTAATTTATTTAAAGAAGGGTTAAAATAGTTAAAATCAATGTTTAATAAGTAAATAATTTTTAATATTGAGTTATACATAAGATAAATTCGACTATAAATATTCATTAGAAATATAAAAACTTTATCTACAGAATGGAATTTTATTTGTAATTTTCAAACATTAAATAATTTAATTTATTTATGACACAACGATGATGCAGTAATTATCTAATTAATGAAATATTGACATAATTGATGTTATAAATACCCAAATAAATGAAATATGAGACTTTTTATGAATTACACTAATTTTATAGGTTAATATGACATGTTATTATTGATTTAATTAACTTGGTTCGAACTAATCATTCTGTTATGATTTTCAAAAAAATCAATTACTAAATAGTGACAAAATTGACATAAAATAGTTTTTAAAACAAATATTATATTATTAATTGTTATTTTATTCCTAAAAATCTAATATTAGGAAAAATGACTTAGATAATGTTATATATATTAATAATAAACAACTTGGGGTTAGTTTGGCTTGTTATAGTATGTTTATTAACCTTAGAGTGTAAGAAAACAAGAAGACATGGTAAAAGTTAAATTATCTAACTTAAAATTAAATCTAAATGATAAGGTTAAAATTGATATCTAAACATGTCTAATTAATATTGTATTAGTGGATTTAGACCCATACCCACCTTATCTTAGAAATATTTCAATTTGGAGCTTTTAAATTCCGAATGTGACTTTCTAATAAAATAATAGTTTTAGTTATTCCAAAGGTGCCCCTCTCCTCCCTTATAAAAGGGCACCTCCTACCTCTCTTCCTAACACCACTATGAGCCTTCATGATCGGACAAACCCTTGAAATTTCTTCTCTCCACTTCCCTAGAGACATCCTAGAGGTCTTGGGCTACTTCAAAGACCGATTTTAGTGCCCTAAAAAGAGGTCTCAAAGATGCACTTCAAAGAAGAGGTAATGTCAGTTACCCATTCTTTCATCTTTATTTCTTCTTCCACTTCTTCTTATTTAGTTGTTTCATTATGAAGTAATAACATAAGTGTCACTCATATACTTATATGTTATTATAAGTATGAAACATCCCTATTTCACCATCTATCCATCCTACAGAAAACGAAATCACTGCGCGTGCGTACGTACGGAATACCGTCTCCACGACGTGGTGTAATCTATTTTCCACCACCACCTTACTCGGATGGGTATAATGGTGTAAATAATGACTATATATGATTATTGTAAAGTGATATTGCTTCTGAAATAGTATATATAAACTCCAATACAATTCCACGATCATGGGAACGATATCATCGCTCGTGCGTATGTACGGAATACCGTCTCCACGATGTGATGTGACTCGTTCTACATGATCTTCTTTGCATAATGAATATATAAATGAATTGAATGAATGAATATGATATATATTACACTAATACCATTCTGGAAATTAGGTATCTATAACCTAAAAAAAATAAGAATTTATTTGACAAAACACCCATAAGAACAAAAAGTTATAAACACCCGAATAACAAGTAGTAATGAAATATTACTAATAAGAAGCTATGAATATGACCATATATGATATAATAATAATTAGTATGATTATGGAATAAGTCAATAACATTATTTAAATCATTATACAGGAGGTTTAGACACTTACGATGCAAATTGGACCTAAGGTAATGGAAAATATCACAATCTCATTTTATCCGAGATTGTTTATACTTTGGTATTTACTAGGGTGTATTTTATCATCCACATTTATGTTTCCTCAATATGTTAAATTTTTTCCATCCACCTACAATTGTTTAAATCCAATTTCACCCTTCGGTGAGTTTTTAGTAAAAGATATGAAAGGAATCCTTTGTCGTTTTTCGTACGAGGTACATTTTGACTTTTCCGACAAAAGTACGAGAAGAATGTTTTTTTAACTTATACGACATGAATGGATTTTTAAAACATTATTTCAATGAATATTCCTTTACAAGTTTTCAAGTTTATTTTTAATCAACTTATTTTAGTTTATAATTGTATGACATGTTAGGAAAGGAAAAGTGTTTTTGATTTAGAAAGGATATTTTCCTCAAGAATGGAGTTCAAGTGTTTTATCAAAATTATTTTCCATCTAAGATAATAAAGGGTTCTGTTTCTATACCTATTATTACATTGATTTGATTAAGTTGTGATGGAATTATTTTTATGAATTCCTTTATATTATATTAATTGTTTTATGATGTCACGATGTTTATGAATCCCATTTTTATTACATGGGTTATGCTATGATGTATGGTTTATGATTTTGGGGCACACATAAGAATAATATCATAATGATATGGGTGGGACCTATATCTCCCTCCAATGAAATGGGTAAAGATTTTGTATCTCATGATATAGACATGGCTGGAACGGTAGGTTAAACCGGTTCAGTGAAACAGGACTGAAACGAGGAGTGATCTCGGTTCAGAAATGGACTTTGTCCACTAAGATAGTCTTGGCCATGAGTCTTGACTAATAAAAAATGACTCTCTATGATAATGTGTGTATGAAACAATGTTTCATGTTTTAGGTTATGATTTTTGGGATTACATTTCACTACTATTATTTATCCCATATTATGAAATTATGATCTCTTTTGCAGGTTAAGATTTCCAAAAGTTATGTTCTTATGAATATGATGTGATTGATATTTATTTTGTTTACCCTTACTGAGCATTTGAGCTCACCCTTTTGTATGTTTTCTTTCCCCAGGTCAGGAATAATGTTATTATGTATGATATGCCAAAAGAGACTATAGATATGATGAAATAAATGAGAGAAATTGTAGACAATTTATGAACTAGTTGTTTATGGTTCCTAGTTTCTGAAGACACTATACCTATATGGTTCTTTCCTGGTTTTGTTATATGTTGTAATAAGTGTGCTTAAATTTTGAAGTAATAAAAATGTATGTAAAGTATGGGTCGTTATAACGTGGGCACCGCACTGCGGAGGATCACGGCCCGCATTTCGCGGGCTTCTCGGCAGACAAAACGTCCGCCCGGGCTGGGAAGACCCGCGACGCCACGCTGGAGGAACCACGACCCGCCCGTGTAGGACGCTCGTGCCAGGAAGACAGTCCGGCCTCTACTATCCAGACAAGAGTGTGGTGACTCTTGGCACCGCCGGTTTTGGAGACCATGGGGCAGCACCCCCCCTTGCAGCGCTCGGCCCGCCGGGCCAAGTCGCAGCCGACCCGTGCCTCGTCGCGTGCTTCACCGGGTCGGACCCTCAAAACTGGGTTGGGCCGCCCACCACCCCACTAGGATTAACATGTTTGGACCATGAAAAATCTGTCCATTTTCTAAAATCTAAGTGAGTTTTGGATTTCTTTGGAAAATGATAGGGTTTATAATGAGCGTATTTCCAACCGGTCCCCTGTAACGGAAAATCCAATTTCTCTTAGACCGGGAGTCTGATTGATGCGCCGTCTGTCAAATTGGGTTCCTATTGACAAGATGGAACTTAAGGATACATAAAATATCGAATTCCTTATAGTTTATGTATCTAAACTTTTGCTTGAGGAGAAAACCCTCCCATAATCGAGCGTCTTATGTGCGGGAACCCTAGAGCTGGCTGCGACTGCAACAACTACCGTACAGGGATCCTCCGTGGGGTCGATGACGATAAATACTATACTTGGATCCTATATGGGATCGGCAGCGATGACTAATGTACTTGGATCCTCAGTGGGTTCGACAGTGATGACTACTATACTTGGATCCTTCGAGGGTTCGATAGCGACAACTTATTTACTTGGATCCTCTGTGGGTTCGGCAGCGACGACTTCTCCATTAGGATTTTACATGGGTTTGGAAGAAGAGATAATTCAGAGGCTACGTCTAATCATCTCCACCCCTCTTCGTAAGTTATATACCTGTGTGATCAAAGTCTTGAATTTCAATCTTTACCATCGATGTGATTGAATTCTTTCCTATGTGGACTAGGTTGTGCTTGGGCTCGAGAGTTGGAGTCTAATAAGAATTTATTACTTTGGTATATGTATGGGCATATAACTAAGTAGTGCTGGTTAATACTTCGTGATTATATCTTTCCTTTGTGGTTTATTAATCATGGATTCTGGGAGACCATCAGGGGTCTCGAGGTCCCTAATAAGTATAGTTATACTCACCCTAGCATGGGATATGCCCGCACTAGATTGTGTTGGATGAAGACGATGGAAAGCACTAATCGTGGTAGAGACTTGTGGAGATGGATGGTACCCGGAGGTGGACCACTCTGCGGGATGTACACAAAGTGTACGGATGGACCCCAGGTGTTGAAGAGACCATCTATACTCACCTTAAAGGTGGGATTCCCAGAGGACGACTCAGTGGTTGCTGCTTTACTTTAATGCTTTTGTACTAGTCTTTCAGTTGTACTGTACTCACTGTTGGGATTGTATTTTTGGCCCATTTACTTTCAGTACTTACTTTTGTATACATTTTTACTTTTGCTTACTTCAGTAGCGTACCCTTTTGTGTTTGTTTACTTCTATAAAGGCAATGCATTCCCAGTATAAGGATTTATGAATTTGGTGCTAGTCGCTAGCCCCTGGCCTATGGAAGGTGGGCTTTGGGTAGTCATGGTATGGCCCCAAGGATAGGTCGTGACACAAAAAATACATTTGAAAATAATATCTATACATTATATGAAAATATGAAAATAACATTGGTGTTATAAATTCACATTTGGGTATAAAATCAATGAAGATTAATTAGTACAATCAATTAATTCGTGAAATGAGTTCAATGAATGAAAATAAATTTCAAGAATAAGGAAGAAATAAATAGATACAATGGAATTTACTAAATACTAAAACACTTAATTTAGTATCAATGATTATAATTTTAATTCAAATTGGACAATTCTGATATGAAGAATATTGAGTATTCAGAGTAAATGAATTTTAGATCAGTTTTAACAATTAATAATATGAATTATTATAACACTATGGGATCTCTATTTGGTGAGATTAATATATTTAAAGAATTTTATTTTCATTTTAAAAAAATATAAATGAAATAGGTACCGCACCAATATTAATGTAATAATTTTTAAATAGCTTTTTCTAAAAATGGATTGTGTTTAAATAAAAATTATGTATTTCTAAGGATGATGGTTAATATATAAATTCCTACAACCACATCAATGGTTAATATAACATGATTTATAATTTAATGTCCAATAAGTGAATTTATACCTTGGAAGATGAGGGTTTAGCAACATTAGGAGAATAAAATTGAAATATATTGATAATAAATACTGACGAAGATAATAATAATGATTCATGGAGAATGATTTCGGTTGAATTTATTTCAAAAATGAGAAGATTAAAATTTTTACAGTACAAACATTTTATAATTAAATTTTTATATTTTATTATTTTATATATACTATAATATAGAAGAGGAAAATCCATGTATTATGAAGAATTTCCAACATAAATATGTTCAATTTTGTTGAAATTCATTTATGATTGTAGTAGTTGTGGTCATGGATGTCGCTGATGTATATGTTATCATTATTAAAATATAAATTTACTAAGAATAAAATAGATCAGTATTGGAAAATAAAAATAATCATTGCGGAAAACAAAATTCTGTTTGAAACCTAATTAATCAAGAAAATTATAGAAAATTTTGAGCTCTTTAGACAACAACATCAATAAAAATAAAATTTTAAATTTTAGAATTAACATTATCAATAAGCATTATACATCATAGTAGAAATATTAAAAGGAAGGATCTTATAATAATACATATATAAAATCAAATAAAGTCATTATGGTTTCAAAATAATATATATTATTTTAAAAAAAGTATTTGGATAATTAAATATACTTAAAAAATCATAAGAAAAAGATTGTGAAAAAAAGGATCGATTCATACAGAGATCATAAATTTAATGAGAGGTCGCCAAAAAAGTAACACTATTGTGTTATATGTGTTTATTTGGTATATTTATGATGAGTAAATAAAATTTTAATGGTGTTCTAAAAAAACATTCTAGTAGATTAAGAATCATTGATTTGTATTTATGCTAAAATAAGAATACATGAATATATATATATATCAAACATGAAAGAGAATTATGTGAAAGACAAATTCTTATAATGGGCAAATAAAATATGTTAATTAGATAAGGAAGCATGATTGGTTGTGAAGAATGGTTTAAAATATTATATCAACTATATTGTTCTCAAAGATAAATAGGAAGCTCCACCTTATTCCAGAGTCAAATTAATCTTTTATTTATAGATACAACTCATAGAATTAAATCATGAACATGATATTAGGGGATAAAATAATAAGGAATTTATAATGTAAATTCATGAAATTAAATATTAGTAAGTGACCATAGTTGATATTTTTTATGTTATTATTCATGTAAAAATATATGTTAATAACAAAATTGATAATAGTGATTATTGTTTTTACAACACCAGATAAAATATCTGATTATGATCCCATCAATAATTGATCTTCAATTTTTTATTTATAAAATTATATATTAAATTCATCATCATTAATTATGTTGTAGAAGTACGAAAAACAAGATAGGGACATAAATATTTCAATTATTATATACTCTCATCATATGATATCATAAAGAATACATATTTAAGAGATTCAATATTATGAATATCATGATATGTTTTCCATAATTGGTATAGAAAGGAAGAATATTGATTAAGATTCCATAATTATTTTATAATGAAAATATGAATATTTATGATTGTTCTTGGAGAAAAATGTTATTATAGAGGTATGTAAACATTATCTATAATCCCTATAAATTAAAAATAACATTCTAATATAATTTTATATTAATGTTTTTATCAATGACATAAAAGTAAAAAATGGAATAAGTACAGTGGTTATTAAAGCAATCCATTTGTAGTTAACTTTTTTAGACCTATGTGTTTATGTGGGAGAATGAAAATAATAGTTGATATTTTTTAGAAGATATGAAAACTCAAATTGGAATTTCATTCATCACATCCCGATTTATTTTGGATATCCATTCCTGATTTTTTTTAATTTTCTAATTTCATTTGGTAATATTTCAATTTCTATTTGACATCATTGTTCATAACATATTATTTTTAAATATATTCATGTATTTTTATAATTATATTAAAATGGTTTATAAGGAATTTATATGTTTTATTATATACCCTTTCCAATATATTTTTAATTTCCTATCAATAAGGGGATAACTAAAAATGAAAATATGTATGAGAACTTGTGATAATAAGAGAAAATGAGAGAGTGTAAAATAAATATTTATAATTCATGGAGAATTGACAAGTTTCAAATATTTTTTTAAGATTTCAGTTTAATATATTTATATTGAAACATCATTTTATATCAATAAATACCAAGGGGGATTTATGATAAAAAATCTAGGATGTACTTCCTTTCAGTGATTCTTATTTGTTTTCAATAAGTAATAATTTCACTAATATCAATATGTAATATATATAGAATAGATAAAGTATATAAGATGTTTATATTTAAGTATTAATGATTTTTATAGGAGAGAAATTTTCCCAAGAGGTGGATTACATATATCTATATGTTTCATGATTGGATCACATATCATGGTTGATGGGCAGAAAAACCAGGGATGATTGGGATGGAATACTGTAAATTTCATTGCCTTGAATTAATTGTAATATTTTTTATTATATTAGGAAAATTTGGTTGAGTGATTAATATTTTGTAAAATATTTAACCAATATTATGGAATATATCTATGATAAATGTCAATTTATGTCCCCATTTTGATGTGTCAAATGAGTTTTGAATCCATTAAATGATGGAATATGGATTTGAGGTAAAATATAGATAATAAAAATACAAAATTTTAGAATTATTCATAAAATATATTAGCTTATTATAATAGTAAAATATTCATAGTTTTTTCTTATATATGATTAATATTTAATGGATAATTTCTTTTAATAAGTATATTTGAATCGTTATATTAGATTACATTTTCATTAAATCAATGATATTCAAACTAAATTTTAGTATCATTTAATGACACATAGATAAAAATTTAGGCAAATCATATTCATGTTCTGATAGATTACTTAACATGGAAGGAGTTAATTATTATAACAAATTATTGGGAACTATAAGGAGTTCCATGTTACAAAACATTATATTACTCCATATAAGTTTATTTAACAAGATTAATGTGTCATAATTGATATAAATCATAGATCATTCTCCAATACAATTGATATAGGGTAAAATAGAAAGTCTCAGGCCATATATAAGATGAAATATATAGTTGAATGGAAATTTTCAATAAGACCTTACACCAATTGGTATATGTATGAAACACATATGAGACTCGTTTAGAGTAATGCACATTGTAGAGATGAAACCCCACATAAATAATTTGGGGATAATTTTTGTGGCTCTACAATATTTTATACCTCCATTACATAATAAATTTACTTGATTACACTAGAAAATTATATCACTATATATTTTAATTCACTGCCTAATATCTCATATTCCACGACACATTCAGTATAAAATGTGTACGGATATTCCACAGTTCATGAATCACACCATTGAGGAGACTAAGTATGTTATCAGGGGACATTATTGTTTTGGGAATTCTATTCCATTGATTTTTTTTTTGCACTATAATATTACTCCATTGGAAATATAACATTATTAAACCAAATTATTAATAAATAATATTATTGAATAAATAATAATTTCTTAATGTTGTAGATTTTGATGAAGATTTAAGGATTGGATTAGTATATGTTTATTTATAGTAATTATAATTCATAAAAAAAAATTTTGAATTATATTTTGATGATTGATGAGGAAAATTACCTAAAGGATGAGTATAAATAATAATGTCATGAATATTTGGAGATTAAATGTAAATTTTATATTGAAAATAAAACTAATTGAATTAATAGTTTATTATGAATTATATATACTGATGTACGTAAATATAGAGAGGATATTTAGTGAAGATAGATAAGTGGAGTTTTTAAATATTACTATTGGTATAAATTTTATGTGAAAATATACTATTAATAAGATTCATTGGATCCATTATTTAATAGTAATATATAATCAGTGAGGAATAAAAAAAGATATGAAGTGGTATTGTTCAAAAGTAATTATAGGGTGAAGAAAAATTTAATTATAAGCATTGAAACTACTGAAATAATTAAAATGAAATATAATAATTACTATTAATGACGAAGTATTATTGTGACACTTGTAATGAAATATGAAAAACCATTTAGGCAATTGTGAAAGTGAAAAAAATATATTGAGAAAGCACATCTAGAATAAGATAAAAATCAACATTGGAATCAAAATCACATTTTGATTTCAAAATTTTTATCATTGTTAGGTGTTTAACTCAACTACATATAATATATACAAAATAATAGTTTGGATATTTTTAATATTTTTCTCAATTATATAAATTTATCATTATGAAACACTTGCAGAATTCAGATTCTAGTGTGATCATGGTGGAATCAAGATCATTCCATGGACAATCAATCATAAGTTAAATGACAATCCATATAAACTATCGTGTTCCAATTTTATAGGTGTTTTGCAATGATCCATGATGGAATGAATAACATAGTTAACAATAGTTATTTTAACACCGTAATAAGTGATAATAGTAATATTTTAAAGGTTATAGTAAAGTAGATTAAATTTGAACAAGTATTATGAACACAATTTCACCTGGCTAATATAAAAATATATCCCCTCAATGTCATATAATAACCTCTGTATTATTAAAATTATTTTGTTTACTTATTATAGATGAAAAATATTTATTTTTTATTTATAATAATTTTTTTTAAAATGTGATCATATGTTTGTGTGGACTGTACTATGAATGATGTAACATATCTCCATTTTCTACTATTTTCTTTCATATTTAGTAAAACTTTCTCACATTTGATTAAAATCTTATTAATCGAATACATAATATCCTAATTCATATTTAATAATTAAATTATTCAAAAGAACATTCTTTTATAATAATTATAATCACAAAATTGAAAATTGATCATGTTAGTAGTGGTCTAACCACCAACAAGAATAATTCTATAAAACTATATCATTGATGAATATGTGGCCAAAAATAAAAAAAATTAAAATTAAATGAACACTTATAAATTATTTTATTTTATTTTTAAAATTTTATTTTCCTCATTTAACATATTATTAATATATTGTCATAAATAACTAAAAATATTGAAATTACTTTACACATATTACATTTTAACACAAAATAATTGACAATGAAAAAACAATATATTATATAAAATTCATATTAAAAAATATTGTACTTTGTAAGGAATATATATATGAATAAAGTTCTTAAAATTTCATGTACTAAAAATAATTTCATTACTTACGATGTTATTCACATTCAAAGAGTCAATTGTGAAAAATTTATTGGTTTTTTCTAACTCAATTTTCCTCCATTGAGTGCCATTATTTCCATGGATTTATTTCCTTATTGTTATATTCTCGTATGATATATAATTTTATGTTATATTATTCCATTATTAAGAATTATTTTTATTATTCCCAATAACTTATTTTCCTCTATTTTAGTATTTTTCTTCTTGGAAATGTTTTTATACCTTTTTCAGATAAAAAATACAGATTAATTATATTTTCTTTTATTTCTTATTATAACATTTTAAATTGATATTTTATTTCCAAATTTTGGATGTGGATTTTCAACCACATTTGATTCAAAATATTTAATCTTTTAACAAAAATTAATATATTTCATATCATTCAGTCCATTTTATTATTCATATTTTATATAATTTTTATGACTATATTATATTATATTTATTAAAAAGTAATTTTTTAATAAATGTCAATATTTTGTTATCCATATTTTTCTAAAATATATTTTAAAAATACATATGATTTTCTTACCTAGGTATTCTTTAAAAAAGTATGAAAAGACAAATCAGTATAAGAACAAATTGTAGGAACATATTTTCCATTTTATATAAACTTATTTCGAATGTTTCATAGTTTTATACTATATATTATTTTGTGATTAATTCTTAATAGTAATACAAATTTGGGTATTTTCCAAAAAAATGGGGAATATTCATCATAAGTTTTGAAGTAAAAAAATAAATTATTCTTATTTTTTTGTTCGATATCTTCACATAGATTCATTAATTTTTTTTAATAAATGATTAAAATTTAATATGTTTAATATCAATGTTTTACCACATCTGTTTTCTAACATAGTCATCAAATTTTTATGTTTTTTATTCTATTTTAATATCTCTATGAAAAATATTTATTTACTTCAATTGATTGAATTTGTTCACCCGGATAAAATATCCCAATTAATTGTCAGACTTAATAACAAATACATATAACCATTATATATATAGAAAAAATAACATATGATAATTTATCTTCATGGAAGGGTATTTAGAATGATTGATAGTAAATATATTTTGATATAAGTTTATTTTTCATGGTTTAATCATGTTTTTATTATTTATGTTATTATATATGATTTATATGAGTGATTAATTTCGAAAAGGTTGTGAACCCCATTACATTTCCATGGGATCATTAAATTATGCTAAATTATAAAGCTTTAGGGGCTCATGTATTTTGGGATGAATGATGTATTCATTCATATATCATCCATGAATTCATTTTTAAAAGTTCATAATAACATGAGACATGTATAATATGGAATGAATTAGGGTCTCTAAAGCTTGTGTGAAATACAATGACTAATGGTTGTTGTGTTTCCTAATACCAATTTTTGCGCCACTTTTCTAAGGAATCATAATAATACCCCCTAGGGATCACTTCTGAAAATTAATTTATGTAAACCACATTAATTAATGCCTTATTTTATGACATTCCTTTTCCATGTATCATGAATTGTGATGTATCCATTATTAGTAATTATTTTTTATTGTAATGACTATTTAAATTTATTTACCTATTTGATCATCTTATGTTGATTATAGATAGTAAATTTTTATCACATATTATTAAACATACTTATTTTTTGAGATCAAAAATTTATTTATTTCTCCATTTCCACATATTATGATGAAAATTAATACATAATATTTTTATAAAATATTATATTGTGTGGGTAAATTTTGAGATATGTTGAATAATTTTTGTGGGTTATGTTGTTTCTTATTTATTAAATTTACTTTCAATTAGTTGAATGTGGTCTGAGTTTTTTCTGTGAATTATTTTTACATAATCCACTAATAATATATACCATTAATTTTGTGGGAATGTATATTAATTAAATATTTAATTATGTCCTTTAATTTTGATAGTATTTTTTATTTATATTTATATATAAGGGATATATGTCAGAGATTTATGTATGCGTACATGTAATATGACATTCATGAAAAGTATCATCTCCATCAATGCCACATGATATATATTATATGTTGTGTTGAGGTATCCTTCAGGGGTTAAAAAAAAGATTTCTCATCCTATATGAATATGTGGCTTCACATGTATTATCATAATGGATCATGTTGAAAAAAGATAATTTTACCTTCTTCAAGATCATTATGATAGACATCAATTTATAATAAAATTATTCTATCTAATGATGAGGATTACCTCACATTAATTTATTTATCCTATAGTAGATTCAGTTCTATAATCCATTAACCATTCACCAACATCTCACAATAGTAGTTTCATTTTTCTCGATTCATCTAGATTTAATATACACAATTTAAAATTTATTTCCAATTTTAGTATACAAGGAGTCCAGCCATCCGTAATAAATATTTTTTCATATTTCTAGTAATTTTTTTGGTATTTAAAAGATCTAACTACAACGATGATAATTAGGAAACAATTGATAATCTATATTTTAGGAGGAGTAAGATAACGAAAGATTGTGTTTTTAGAGAATGTATGGTAATATATGGACTCAATTATTATCTAAAATAGTACATTGTAGATTTTTTAATAATTATTTTTTTAATATCTTACACAAGTAAAAATAATTTTTTATTTAATTTTTTGACTATAGGGTCATATATATTATGTGGAACAAGGACAGATTCCATCAATTGTACAAGGGAATTTGGTATATCATGGTCAAAATAATTAATCATTTTAATGATATGATCGCACATATCACTAAGAATCATATTTCTACCTATATTTAAATTCATTATTGTAATTGTATTTCTCAATAGTGAACAATTGATATTGTATTCCTAGGAATCATTGATTCCTATAAAGTGTATAGAAAATGGTTAAAACATAACATGGATGTTTTCCATTATAATGAAATCATTTTATAGGGTTGTGTAATTTGGATGTGTGTGTCTCAGTCAACATAAAATTCAATTATTACACTAAAATTTAAAAACCACCTATTATTGAAGATCGAGCGTTTCTAAAAATATTCTAAATCTTGAACCATTATAATTATATATTTCAAAATATTAATCAGAATAAATCCATCTAAAAATTAAATAGATAGTATACTATCATTTCCATTTTTATGGGATTATCAGGAAATATAATTTGGGGGTTCAAAAAACCTAGAATGATGTCAAAAATATTATGGGCTTTTTTGGAATCCAATGAAATATTGACAGATTATTTACATATATTCTATAAAAAATTCTAATCATTTAGAGTGCATTGAGGTTGACTATAGAGTGTCCCTTGGTTTCCATTTCCATTAAAAACTTAATACATTTATTACATTAATAATTAATTACTTTTTTATAAATTTATATAATGTATATAGGGATTTATAATATAATTTTAACTCTAATCCACCTAAATGAATACGGAATTTCCTTAAACACAACAATTATTGATACATTATTATTTTTAATTATTTATTATCTATATTGGGATCCTGGTGATACATTTATTGATGTTTTTTGGGGTTGATCACAACAACATAATTATTCAATATTAAAATAAAAACAACAACAAATATCTCCAATTTTTATTATTATATGAGATTGTTTCTAGGAATGATTTTTCAAAAACAAAAATATCTATTATTTCTCTTCAACATTGTGAGTTACGAATTAAATCAACACTCATATTCTTTATTCCTTCCAATTATTCAAGGATGATATAATTCCTCCATGAAATGTACCCCTATATATATTCATGGAATTATGTCGGTCATGCCTAGTCGCCCACTCACTTAGTGGGGTGTGCCACTTCCCTAGCAGGAGGGCTGTATTGGCTAGACATGTAAATAAATTTTTGGAAATGGTTTCCATTCTATAGCATCTTAGAGGGGGGATTTTTTGTTTATCCGATGTCTCCGCCCATTCCTTCTTCCTTCACTTCATTCTTTGGCTGATTTTCTTCATTGGTTGGTCTCATTATTTGATTTTTCTTTTATGGCATATAGATTTTTTAAAAATTTAACTTCCTTCTCACTCTAACATTCTTCTTCAATTTTTAGTTTATTCATATCCCATAATCCATTCAAATGGCTCATTATTATTTAGGAAGTTCATTCCTAAAGCGGAGGTTATGTTCTCTAGTCAGTCCGGATTTGTGAGCGGTGTTTTCTTTCAGTTTTGGATTTTGTTCTCCAAGACCAATGTGATTTGGTATCATCATCCTTGCATCAATTATGACCATAATGATGGAGGGTTGGAGTGAAATTTTTAGTGTAATAGTAGGTAAACAACTACCATATTTTTTTTCTCCAACAAATGGTTCACATTACAAGGATTTTAGAGGGGTTATTAGTGTAATTTTTTTTCTCTAAAGCATATAATTTCCTAAAAGGGGTTCATTTATGATGTTTCTGTTCAGATTTAAGCTATTTTTGTGGTTTTATCACCTTGGTTTTAGTGACATTTCTCCCCAGAAAATGGATGGTTTGATCCTGTGTTGGTTTGAAGGTGTGTGGATAATCCTAAAATTTTGGAAATGGTGATGGAATACCATGATATGTTTTTGGTATGGTTCTCGATAGTGAATTGGGAATTTAAATTTTTTTGACATAATATTAGTGTGCTAGTGTTTGGATAGATAGTTGATGATAGTTATGTAACTCAAATTCATGAATTCTTGGGATATGAAATATTAATACATTTATTGCTAATCTTGATTTCTGTATTCAGCCATATTTGAGGAACTATTTTGGAAATTGGTTTTATGTTGAATTTTATATTTAAAAGAGACCAGAAAAATATATTGTTCATCTCAAGATGAGTATCAGAGTATGATGCATTCACTAGATAATTACCACTCCTATTTGGATGTTTGAGAGGGTGTGGATCTACCATCGTTAGCAGTCTTTTGTAACCCTGCATGAGAGAGCATTCTGATTGGTTATGCATTGGTGGATTCTTGACATCACATTATAATTCATGGAGAGAGGTAGTTTCTATAGTAGTGATTTGGATTGACTTCATTTATGTTTTTCCCAGGATGAGTTGTGTGGTACATTATGTTTCTCACTTTTTCCCCAAAAGTGTTTTCATAATAAAAAAATTATGTTTGAGTATGTTAGTTAGATATTTTCATTATAATTATCATCTCATTGATCTCAAATCTGACTTGGAATTAAATATATATTGAATATATCAAAATTTCTTAGAATCCATATTAATCTATTTCAATCATTTTCAATTACCCATTATATTATTTTTCATCAACACCTCTCTAGATTTATAAAATTCTATATCAATGAAGAGTTTGATAATGGTTATGACTAATTCATTGGTGAATTAAAAATATTATTCCATTTATTTTGAAGCAAAATTTTTTTTATGGAATTATTTATCATCTAATAAAATAATTTAGGAAACAATGTGAACACATCCTGGTTTATTTTGAACATTTAATACTATGTACACTATTTCAGAGTATGCACCATCATTATTTCAATTGTCTTTGGAATCCATTTCATAATATTATATTATGAAATTTTTATCTTTATATTAAAATTTACATCATATATTTTAATTCCACCATAATTTCAATTTAATTTTCTATGAAAATATCTACAGTCAAATAAAATGATTCATGAATTTCATGGATAAGAATTTTTATTTTGAACTACCTTTCTTTCACAAAAATGAATTTTGCATTCAATTCATGAAGATTACTCATTATTGTTTTATTCTAAATATTCCAATATGAATATTATATTATTATATTACTATATTATATCAAGAAGAAATATATAAACATATTTAGTTGAATTTCATAATTTTTCTTCATATTCATTAAATTTTATAAAATACACCCATATTTAACATCACAATAATCATTATATTATTGTTTCATCTTATCCATGAAATCTATAATACCAAATTATTGTGAGTTCCTTTCCTCCTTTTTAGTTTCCTCAACACATGATGTAGCATCATTTTTTATGTAATGTTCGATTTCATTGATGTGTTGGAGTTTAATTTCCATTTAATGGAATATCATAAATTTCTGAAAAAAGAAAAAATATTTTTATCATATTATTTCATATTTATCATCAATTTCCTTACCATTATATTTCATAGTGAAAAAAGATGAAATTTTTCCAATATTTACCAAATTTAAATAGTCTAATGGAATCATATACTTGTATTTACAATTTAATGATCACATTTTCAATAATGAATTACATAAACCTATCAAACATGTGGAAAAAAATTGGAAAACTATTCCTCTCTATGTGAATTATTATACTCAATATATTTTAAATTATTTGAATCATTGAAATCCATAAATTGTAAATTATATATCCACTTAATGATAAGCAGTCCTCATAAAATAGGATAAAAATTCATAATGGTATTTTTTTGATTTCATATCAATCAAGGTCATAGTCCTCCTAGGAATGAATTTTTTTAGTATATTAATTTGAGATATTCCAAAAAATATTTCTCAATAAAATTGATTATTAAATAAAATTTTTTCCGTTTAAAATTGAGAATTTTTTTTGTTATACTAAATTATGAATTAAACCACCAATGTATCTTATCTCATTCATTCATCTACACATTGATTTTGAATGTTTTCAAAATGAAACTATTTAAAATTTATATCTCCCCCGTGAATGTCATGGTGTTTAGTTTATATTTTCATTGATTATTTTTAATATTATTTTATGTATCCAATTATTTTATAATATTTGTTAAGGTAAATCTTTCCCAATCACCCCATTGCATAAATTTACATCTTTTTAATAAATTGTTAAGTTATCCTAAATTTGGAATCATTCACACAATTCTTGTGGATAAAAATAATATAGAATATTATAGAATTAATATATACAATACTCTAACTCTTAAATGGATGAAAAACCAAGAAATATAATATAAAACTCGTTTTTGTTGATGATATTAAATATCACAATAGATAACATCTATGTACAGATGTAATCAACAAAAATAAATCCCAAATTTAATCAATGAAAAATAAAAAAATTAATATGAATCCAAATAAATAACATTAATACCACACCATCATGATTAATATTATTTTTTTTCTCTAATAATAGGTGAGAGGTCTATATGATATTATATCACCCCTATGTGATGATTTCAATTGAATTAATAGTTATAGAAACATTAATTCAAAAATCATGCTCCAATGCGGATTTTTTTAGTGGAACTAATAAAGATATGCATGATTATGAGTTTTAGTAAAATAAAGAATACATATATCAATTTATATTTTAGACAGAATTCTCAATCTTTTTATCACGCAGATAATCATTATAGGATGATAATTATCATCCTTATTCTTGTGTTAATGATATATTATAAAAAAGAATACAAAATAAAGTAGGAATATTGTTTTGAATAATATATATACTAAGGATAAAAAATAATTTACCTGATAATAAATCTTCTATTCATGACCTCATGTGTCACTTGAATTTGGTTAACGTGCGATGCCTATTTTTTCCAATCAGTGCTAGTAAAAATTCTCATATAAATTTCCTTAAAAGTGGTAGATTTTTATTTCATAGTTTGGTATATATATTAAAACAACATTTTTTAGGAAATATTTTTCCTATTTATAGATCCGTAATGGATTGCAACATAAAAATCGGGGCTATATTATGATGTTACTTATACAAAATATATAATATATATTTTTCCAAAACATTGATATGATCTATAAATTCTACACACTAGATGTTTCATGTCCATCAAGATATGATTATGGTTACCTTTTATATATTTAAAAAAATATTCACCCATATTTTATAAACCCATTAATAATATTTTAAAATAATTAAATATAATTTTTTATATTAATTTAGATATATTCATAATTAAAACCACACTCCAATTTTATTGGATCACTGTATCATTTGACTTATCTGTATAACTAATACGAGGACATTTCTTTATGGTTATTTTATTTTGATGAATTTATTAAGAGTTGAATAAATATTCACTATCACCCCATAAAATAACAATATTATTCATCACATTTTCATTTATACAGTTCCAATAAAACGTCATTTCATTGAATTCCATTTTAGATTTAGGAGGAATTAAACTCATTCAAGATTAATTTTTTAATGAATATATCCAGAAAAAACCACATAGCATAATAATTTATTAAATCAAGAAATGATATATTGTATACCTATAATGTGAAGTTTATCAAATCATATCAACATTAGAATGAATGTTATATTTTATTCTCTAAGAAATTATTGTGGTGAAAAATACTATATTTTCCCTGCTGAAGTTGAGAAACACTCACAACATTCCCTATACTAGTTGACATCATTATATATTTTTCATAATCATAATAATAAATAATTATGAGGTATCATTATAATATAAATTTCAGAAACCTATATATATTTTAAAAATTGAAAATTAAAAACTATCCAAAAAATCGTGATCCATGCACAATAATTACACCATTATGTATATAATTAATGTTATAATAAACAAAATCAATTAAAAAATCTCAATATACATATCCCATATATATAATTAATATTCATAATTGCTTCATAAAAACAGCATGGTTCCATTATCCTTAGCCTAATGAGGTTAACCATTCTAATGGTTTTACTTCTCAGTTCACAGAAAATGTTATTCTAGAGGGAAACTTAATTAACATTATACTTAAATTAAGCAATTTAATATAAGTAACGTTTTGATGAATATTTTATAAAGAATGTTAATTTTAAAAACTCTATATCTATCATTCCCAGACAAATCTAAATCAAAATAATATATCCAGATTTTAAATTCCATAGATCTTCGATTCTTATTAGTGTTTGATTCATCCTATGTACCAATCCTATTCTGGATTCTTCTATACCGGAGATTTGATATCCATAAAATATAAACTGTAGAATTGATAGTTCATTAAATATTATTCGACATTAATTTTTAATGATATGAAAATACATTCTTCACCATGTATATATATATTAATATATTAGTAGAATAATTAAACAAAATTTCTTACTATGAAATACCGATCATGAATCCCCCGTAAATTTTCATATATTTATGGAAGAAAGAATAAAAAGAGACTTCGAAGGTTGTGTCCCCATATACCATGTTTCATGTTTAACAACCAATTTTATTAAGTTAAAAATTAAATAATATATATATTTGAAAAAAATATATATCCATTTTTACCTGAAGCACCCCCAGTTTCTTATATGCAACCCTTTCATTATGTTTTTTATGTACGTATTATTTATGGGTGGTGTTTGAATAGTTTTGAGAATGTTTTGTGTATTTTTGGATATTTTAAAAAGGAAAATATTTTTAAAGGTTTTTTGATACCATAAAACATCTATAGGAAATTGTGCATAATTAAATAGGTGTTTAAGAGAATATTCATGGTTGGCATACAATTTTCCCAAACTGTAAAAAATTATAAGGTAAATCGTGTTGTGTTGAGAATATATAAGACTATGATATATGAAATAGTTTGTATAAATTATTGTAATTGTTTAATCATTAAATTTATCGTTTACCTTTATGTATGGGCAGTTTTATGGTTACCTTGTGGTTTTTGTAACCATGAGACTATACCGTGAAGAATTCAAAATTTCAATCCGTAAACTGTGGATCTAAAACTTTTCATCTAATAATTCTTTGTTTCCCAAAAAATCAATCATAAGTCTATTTTTTTTTCTCTTTAATAGATTTTATAATATCTACCCCCATGAAATTGGATGTGATTTGCAGTCATTACGTGGTTATTTGATGCTCAATTCTTATAGTAAATGATTGTTCGTGGTTGTTCTTGGTATTTTAGTAAGGCCTACTTAACCCTCTCTCTATGATTCAATGATATATGACCTTTTGGGGTGGATAATTATTTCTATGAAGAAATATGATCATATTTTGATTTTTTTTAATAAATGGATAAGAGTTCTAGTTTGGGTTTTTATATATTTAACTACTCTGTGTGTATATTTTTCATGCAGTCATCATTTTAACCAATTTATCAATGTTGGTATAATTACTCTCAACAGTTATATTTAGAATATGAATATTTCTCTTAAATTTTTTTATTTTGTGTGAAATATATTATTCTTTTTGTATGAAATGTTTTTTAACACCCTCATGAATTATGGATTGTGGAATTATGGGAAATGGGTGTTTTATTAGAAACTAATTTTGGTAACATTATTTTGAATTGATGACTTTAATGTGATGATCTTGTTTTGATGACTGAATATGTTATTTGATGAAATATTTTGTTTTATTTAAAGTTTTGTTTAAAAGGAATTAAAAAATAATGTTTATATTTAAATGGTTGAAATTATGGTTTTGAAATGGTTTGGCATAATAGGTTGGTCTGAATTTAAATTGAATTTACGGGGCCCAGTTAAAATATCACTTAGAGCTAATTCCCATCATTGTAATGTAACATGGGATATTATTACAATTTTAATCCATTGAAGATCAATCTAAAACCACTCATTTGTATGGAACGGTCATAATAAGGAATGAATTGTTGTTGTTGTGGATATTTGGAATATAATGGTATTCCATAATGGATCCAGTTAAATGGTTTAAATTATTGTTTGGTTTTTCCCTAGTAACTTGATGATTTATTTAAAAAATTCATTATTTTTGAGATTATTATATTTAGTTGTTTGGTGTTTTAGAAAAAAAGTTTTAAAATTTTTCTAAATGTTCCTAACATGTTTTATCATAGTGGAATAGTTATGGAATTCATTACGGATATTGTGCTAAGTTTCATTACTCACCCCAAATTTGTAAATTTTGTGAATTTTTAATTTTTTTTGCCTATAAATGGGACAAGGTATATTATCAAACATATTTAATTTAAATTTTTTATTCTTAGGTTGTTAGTGGATTTTGGGCATTGAACATATTGATCATTGGAGTTAATTTGTCATCATTGAGTGTTTATAGTTTTTTATTCCACAATGTATATTGATAATGCATTCTTCTAAATTGGAACATGAATTTTGTTTTGTTTTATTATAAATTAAATTTTAAGTTGTCTTTACTTTTTCATTAATCATTTAGGTTTTATTAGGTTATGTCATGTATGGGTTATTGTTTTATTATTTATGTGGAAATCATCCCTTAATAATATTGATTTCCTTAGACATTTATTGTTGGCATTTTGTGTCTTGGGGATGTCACATAAGGTCAAGATTCATTCCTCCACCTTCTCATGCCAATGAGAATAAGAAGGTAATTTACATTTTCTATAAAAAAATAAATAATCAAGTAACCTCAAATGAGTCACTATAATTTGATTATAATAATATTAAATGAAAAAAACACTTTACTAAAAGAAAAAATAAACTATATAGTACATTTATATAGAGATATGTAATTATATAAATATACAAAGGAAAAAAATTATTTTAACTAATTATAATATATATAAGTCATCATTTAATCATTTATAAAAAGTAATCATTACTATACGAGAAAAACTAATCACAACTGACATGAATAAAATTATAAAATATATTTCTCATCTCCAATGAAAAATAAATTATAAAAAAAATATAATATATATGTGTTCATATAGGAACATAATTATTAGAAGTAATAAACCAACAATTTCTTTTGTAATGTCATACATTACTTATTTAGTTTGAATAGAACCACTATAACAAATTAATATGCATAAACAACCCCTTTTTATTTTCCAATGAATTGGTCTATGTACATCAGTTTCTAATACTCTTTAATCAATATAATAATTTAATAATAAATCAAATCTATAAACAAGATATAATATCTAGCTATACAATGAATGTTATATACACTATTAAACTGTATGTTGTCAATAATCATTACATATTAATGGTGTATCATTAATTATAGAGGTCAATAACATCTGAAAAAATCATGACTATCAATTTTCATGAAACCATTCATCAATATTCAAATAGCATAATCATAATAATATCACCTTAACACACACCATATAATCTCTTCAAAGAATAACTTGTGGTTTGGTGAATAATTAAAAAGCATACTGTAAAAAAATTTCAAACAGCATCATCCTTAACATAGATAAGGGTTAAGATATAACTAAATAATTCCATTATAAATTATTTTAATTGAATAAAAATCCTATTTAAAATAAATTTTCTAGATTTTAACATTATTATTTCATTACACCATATATAATAAAAAATGATTATTCTAACCACTTTAACTCATTCCACATTGAACGATAAATTACGATATCCTCACACACATATAGTAGACGAAACAAACTAAATTGATGAATTTTATTTATTGAACATTATTAGAAAAATCATAGTAATATATATGAAACTATCATTTAAAATATTATTAATCTACTAATAATTAAATACATTATCCATGTGAAATAAAATGATTTGTGATTTCCTATAAAAAACCTTCTCAATGTCAAAATCTAAATAAAAATTCATAAATTAGAAATAAATTTCCAATAATATATATTACATCACATAATATGTCACTCTACATAAGCTATAGGTTTGGATTCATTGGAGACAAAATATAAAAATTACTTATTTTATATTTTATTTCTCATATACTGCTCAGAAAATTCCCAATATATATTTTCATCAATAAAATATTATTTTACACAGTCACCTAGAGTTAATAGAAAATATATGAAGGATTCACATCAAATTAAAATAAATCAATGAGATGTATATGATTACATCATAACATATTGATAATATTTCAAAATAATGGAATTAACATATTAAAAAGAACTCAAATTTATATGAGTTATTAAAAAGGAGTTGTAAAATAATATTATACATTTCATATTAATAAATAATATCAAAATTATCAATTATATATCACATAATTATCATGGAATTAAAATTAGGTATCATCAGATAATATTTACTAGTCACTGAGAAAAAAATGTTTGTGGTTAAAAAAATTAAATAAGAATTAATTGATTTTCTAACATAGATAACAATATTATGTCCTCATATATTTTTATGATAATAGATCACTTAAATCATACCAATACATAATTTTTTAATAATAAATAAATAAAACATTGTTAACATATAATTTTGTGGACAAAGTAAACTATAATCACACCTCTATAAAAAATAATTACACTACGACATATAATTCATAATCAAATATGTTAGTAGATAATATAATTCTAGACCCTCCAATTAATTAATAATAAATCATACATTTGTACTCCTACATAACATGACTGTCGATTTTGGACAGGAAGTACAAGAATGATAAAGAAGGAAAGGTTGACAAAAGGAATCAATTTTGGATCCACGAGGTAGCATCTGATATCGTACCCCCTGAGTTGTGTATTCTAGATATGTCATAGAAGAACATGGGATTATTATTGTCAAACCAATTGACTAAACAAAAACATATTAAAAGTTACTACACAATCCTAGACATACACAATCACAGATTCTATAATATTGAGATCCTTTACAAAATCAACTTCTTCGACATAAGTGTCTTGTTAATACACTAATATAAATACATTAAGGTATTTGGCACTTTTAATGAATTTCATGTGTCACATATCATGATTATTTTTGTTTTCTATGCCATGAATTATAAAATTCACAAAAATTTATTATGGTTAGTGAATGCTATAAATATTTTAAACAATTAATTATATAATATAATCAATGTATCACTGAACTATTGAGACTATTTCAGGCATCTCCCTTATAACAGATTAACCCTCAAGGTAATCTCTTAATTCCTAGAATATTATATATTTGTTCATATAAATATATTTTATGATAACTTATCCATTAACACTATTTTTATTGGTCATTCATAGAGACAAACATCTATGAGGGTTATAAAACAATAGATTAGTACTAAAATTTTATTGACTAACAAGTATAAATATTTTACAAGAAAAATAAATTACGGTCATCCATATACTGTCTATATTCATTATACATGTGTGATTAGATTATGATTAAGGTTTAATGTATATTTATTACTTTCATAATATTTTTTGGTGGCCTCTTACATAATCCCTAGTCAATGCCTTGTTGTCTCCCATTTCATCATGTTATTATCATCATTGCATGATGATATAATTCAAGGATAGTTATATAAAATGAAATTAAAAGTTGTTAATAAAATAATTTGGGTATTGATTCATATTAAATAATATAAATTTTAGAACTATAATATTTTTTATATATTTTTTCCTTTTAAATAAACATAATGTATTCTATATATCATTGAACAAAAAACCCTCTGAAAAAATGAAATATGTTGTAATACAATATTACAACCTAGTCGATGGTTTTATTGTTATTAATTGGAATAACCATATTATTAATAAGTTTATAAATATAATTTCATAAAAAATAAATACACTATATTTATTAATTTAATTTTGTACATGAAAAATAAGTTTTCTTCAATATGGTTTTCATTTAGTTTTATAAAAAGTTATTATAATTAATTTCAATTATTTTTAAAAATTTTAAAATAGGAAATTTATATGATTATGAAATATAAATTTAAATATTATCATATTATAAATTATTATCAATTTTTTATTATCCTTTAGTTTTATATGAATATTAAAAAATGCAATTTTTCTGAAAACAATCTAATTTTTAAATTAAATTAGGTAAAATGAAACCATCATTATGTTTTGAATATGATTTTAAATAAAAATAATTTTCTTTTATTTGTAAATACATTAAATAATTAAAAGTTCATCAACATTATACATAATTTTTGTATTTGTTTATTTTTTGGTATAGAAATATTTATTTGAAAAAATTAATTTTTATTATGTTTTATATGATTATTATTAAATTTATATATTATATTTATAGAAAATGAATATAATAAAATTTTATGAATTAATATAATCATAATTTTAATATTTTTTTATGTGACCGAATTATTTTCCGGACATTAGAAATAATAAAATTTTTATAAATATAATGTAACTATAGAGGTACAATTGGTTAATAGTGTTATAACTAAAATGATAACAAATAAAATGACATAAAAACATTTCATAACCATTTTGTATAGTCATATTATGACCCAATATTATATAATTTTTTATTTAGGGTTTTTTTAGTATTTGGTTTTAACAATAATTTAATTTATTATAACATTTAGAACAAACACATGTGTGTCCTTTACCTCACATAAAAAATTACCCCCATATCTACTATTCTCCACACTTTAATATCCACCTATCCTAGAAAATTAACATCCATAATAATTTTTTAAAACTTCAAACATTATTTTTAGGTTTGTTTTTTATCAGAATACCTTACTAACATGTCTTATATGTAATCCAATGGAGGTTTCTCAATGTGGTAGTATATCTCATAATCAAGAACTTACAATTTTATTTTCTCGACTACCATATCTACAAACATTTTACTAACATATAAAAATTAATATAATTTCATAAATATACTAATATGTTAGTATATCTATTTTCAAATCATTATTCATCTTCTTATCTATTAAAAATGAAATGAAATAATTGTTTATGAGTACATGCAGACTACATCCTCACAACGCATTGTATTTAATTTTTCATCATTATCAATAATATATATATATATATATATATATATTTGTGATTATAATTTTTATTTTTGATACTTTTGTTATTATTATACTTTTTAATTATAATAACTTGTCATGATTTATGTCATTCCCTCCATTAGAGAACTATAACTTCACTCGTGCATATGTTTGGTCTATTACCTCCACAGATCGATGTGATAATGTTTTCATCACAAAACTATATGAATATTTATAAATGATTATAAAAAGAATAAAAATTATAAAGATACCCATTATTAAATTATATATATGATTAATCCATGAATAATGTGTAGGTATTAGAACAATTGAATGAAAATATTCCTAGAAAACTAACATGTTATCACATTAATGTTCAATTTAATTATGAAAACAATAATTAAAGGATAATTAGAATATAAATAGGAATTATAAATATTTTTTAGTCAGAATATTTTTTCCTAACCAATTACTAATTTATTTATGTTTTTCATACATGACATTTTAATGTGTACGAAGAACTACGAGATATTAGGTAAAGGATTTATTTAACAATCACTATTATATTCATTATTAACAATTATAAATTTATATTTTCTCAAATTTTATTGATCAAAACCACTAATATGGGTTTATTTAAATTTCCATCGGTTAATTAGGAAAACTAATTTTAATAATATCATTAATCTCTCTCTAGAATATGTTATTATAGGGAAAATGTATTAAATAAATAGAAATTATTTCCTTTTTAGTCAGGATTTTTTTTCTTTGTCTATATTTTCATAAAATGTTTTAATATTTTTTTTAAAATAATATAAATAAAGAAAAAATCAATTCATAGTAAAATTTTACTTTTGGAATAATTAAATAAATGGATTTTTTATATTACCTTCAAATGACGTATTTTTTCCAAAGGATTGGGATGATTCATTGTTTTAATGTATGTCTCAAAAATAAATTTTCATTATGTCAGGAATAATATATGATTTCATGATATGATTACAATATTAAAATTTTAATCTCAATGGTAGTTTTTTTATAATATTATAAATTTTTTATATTTAACAGTTTAATTTAAAATTAGAAGTGTATTATCCACATAAAATGGTCAACAAATCAATAAATGTTATATTCTAATTTATCAAAACCCATTTATGATACTTATGAATCTATATGAGAATGGTCCAATTATACAATACTTATTACTTATCTGGAGATATAATATGTTTTTTGATAAAATATTGAAGAAACTCATTTTCTTTTATTCTATTTATGTAATGATTTAATAATAAATGTTTTCATAAAGTATTGGAATAAATATAAAAAATTATGATTATGTGATAGTTTGGTATTCCATTTCCCTCAAAATAATTAGTTATTATCATATTGATATATCATGAGATAATGATTATTATATTGGTCATGACTGTGAATATATTGTTTAATAATTTTTTAAATATATATGATGGAATACAGATATGCTCATAATATTTTCATAATAAAATATTAGTATATTCTATGTCAATAAGATTACGATTTACAAAACATATGATTCTATATGCCTATGTTATGACTGTGGAATGATAATTAATACATTGACATCCATAATGATCATTATTTTAGATATCACAATATTTTTTAGATTATGATTTATAATTTTCTAGTTATGAATCTACACTATTGAGATGATGAACAAGATTATTTTATCATACCCTTATGACTATCTGATTCTTTGATATGATTATTACCACAAATTATTACCCTCACTATGAATATGATCTCACTCTATGTGACATTTCCATTCCTTGGTTTTTTATTGATGTTTCATCTAAAATATATCTATAATAGTAGTAACATGATGATCATTATGATAGATGTTCTATATCATTTTTGAGTGATGTTGATATTGCATATTGTCTTCAAAGCCACCAAACCATTATAATTCATAGAGTGTAACATTATGTTATAAAATTTATAATAATTTAAAATTATGTAATATTTCTTTATGTTATTCTTGAGTCCTTATAATCAGTATTACAGTATTTATTAATTATTTTCGATATTTTAATTAACAACATTATTGATATTCATAAGAAAAATCATATGTATATGCAAACCTGATAAGTTATCATAAAAAAGTGTGTTTTATTCCATGAAAAGTAATACATGAATGGATAATTGTATGTTGATGTGGATATGGAAAATATTTATCTATGGTGATCAACTCTAAAATTGGATGATTGGTTATAAACTATATCATCACTGGTGCACGACAAGGGGGGCTATGACTGATCACATGGATAAACCCTCAGAGGGGATATTCAATTTTAAATTATAATTCTCATAATGGGCTAATAAAATGAATTATATGATTGAACCATTGAAAAATGATGTTAATATAAAATTATATGATTAGAACATACATTTTCATGGGATGAATGAAGGTGTAATTATTTAAACATTATATGATATATTGGTCATGATTTTCGTACTAGTCACTATGATTATATTCACTCACACAA
Source organism: Viscum album (assembly GCA_963277665.1). Classification (NCBI taxonomy): domain Eukaryota; kingdom Viridiplantae; phylum Streptophyta; class Magnoliopsida; order Santalales; family Viscaceae; genus Viscum; species Viscum album. Next base: position 140,002,269 of record OY728133.1, on the reverse strand, counting down.
TCATTTTTGGTTTTGTTGAATGATTGTAAACTAGATAAAATGTGTTATTACTAAATGTGGTGGATTATTCAATGACTATACTATACATTAACCAAATGAATTATTAGACCGAATATAGAATCTTTTGATTATTTCTAACTGATTATCTTGAAATATAATTAATAACCTCTCCCTGCATGAGTTTCATAACATGAAAAATAAAATAATTATATAGTTTCATGGGAGATAATTCGATGATGAAAATAATAGAATGAAAACCCAACATCCTATCTGTCAACAATATGGGATGATATAAATTATAAATTATATCAATTGAAATATAAGATTATTTATATGTTGGTAGTAAGGGAATGGTGAAGATATTTTATGAGTAAAGTGATGATTTTATTGTTGTTAAAAGATGGTTCATCATAAGGTACCACTATTAGTTCTATATATGCGGTGTTGGGAGAATTTTATTTATCAAAGTCAATACCAGTATCTAACAGATATTTCCAAAAACAAAAAAGTGTATATGAAATGTCAATAATTTAAGTGGATCATGACCGTTAAGGAAAAATTATCCTCATCATCATTGTTGAGTGTTCCATTTTTATGATTGTAATAATATTCCATTTGAAAATTATTATTTTTCTAACTATTGTAGAATAGGATGTGATTTTTATCATTGTTAAGATCTCTCTAAAGATATCATAATTTAATTTATTGACAAAGGATATATCAGTTCACATTTGAAATAAAGCTAATACCATCCTTCGGTATAAGGATGAATTGTCATGACCCATCCCCCGGGGCTCGTATCGTGACTACCCCAAGCATGCCTTCTCTAGGCCAGGGGTTGGAGACTAAAACCAAAGGCGTAATTCCCTAAAACTGGGAAGGCATTGTCTTTATAAAACCTAAACTCACACAACCAGAGTACAAGCGGAAGAAAAAAATGTAAAAACTATATAATAAGCATACTGAAAGTAAATGGGGAAAGAATACAATCCTAATTGGAATGTACATCAAAAATGAAAGTACAACTGAAAAAGGGACAAACAAATGAAATGTAGAAGCAGCTCCATGATTGATGTCTGGGGTTCTTACTTGAGGGGTATGTACAGATTTCTTCCTCATCTCTCCACATCTATCAGTCCACTATGTGTACTGTCACGCCGAGTGGTGCACCTTGGGGTACCGTCTAGTCCTTGCATGCTCTCGGCCCTTCGTCAACATTGTCCGTCTTCTGCCTCCAACACAACAAGATGCTGGAATTGCCCCTATAGGGGTGAATATAATGATACTCAGTAGGTACCCTGAGACCCTCAAGGTCTCACATAATTCATCAAGGATAGACCACAAAGTATGAAATTAGAGTATAACCATTACATAGGTATATGCCCATAAATATAACGAAGATATTAAGTAACCCATCTCAATCATGAGGATAACTCAAAGGACACTGACTCAGTTCAAACCAGGATTTTATTCAGGATGGAGGAACCATGGCTACTGGAGAACTCCTCCTCTATCGAATACAGTGGGCCTACCACTACAACCAAGTGGTTTCCACTATCCTTGTACTGTTGAAGTACTCCACCTATCGAGTATTGTGATCCTGTTGCTACAACCAAGCGCTTATCACCATGGGTCTGCCGCTACAACCAAGCACTCCCCCTCATAGCCTACATAGGTAATTCTTCTTTAGAGTACCGCGGGTCTTCCCCTAAAACTAAGAGCTCCTTCGTCGTGTGTCTTCTTCTACAACCTAGCACTCCCCACTGGGACATCCGAATCACTCTGAGTCAACTTTTCAACAGTTGTCAATTCGCATCCAGCTACTAGGTCTCTCCAATATTCTTGCTCGTCACTGGGAGGGTCCACTCCATGATCCAATGTTTGATACTCCAAGCGTCACAAAGTCTCACGAAGAAGCATCACAAATGACCGACACGTCATAGTCTTCATAAGGCAATAGAGGCGTGTCAATCAGATGCTCGGTCTGTGAGTTATTATCCTTTTTGTCCTGGGGGCCCTATTGGTTTATTTTATGAACCAACTCGATAGTATCTCAACTATACCCTGAAATCCCATGGGGTATACTCAAAAGGAAATTTTCTCAACGACTTTAACAGTGTCGCTGACGGTTTTTCGAACAGATGTCGGGTGCCAATGATATGGCCATTGTAATAAATGGTTCATTAGTGGGCCCAGTTCCAGTCCAACCCAGTCGGACAGACTCGGCCCAACCCAGTCTAGGTCAACCCAGTCAGAATCGATGGGTCTAACTCATCCCATTGGGTGGTTTAGCCAGGATTCCGCCACGCAGGTGGCCCGACCCGAAGGCCGGGGCCAGTTCGGTCAGCGCCGCGAGGGGCGTATCTCAGAAGGTTGCTGGTCGGGAGACCAGTAGTGTAACACCCTAAGATTTCATAGCGTGTTATTTCTTCAAAATAATTCAATAACTTGCACTACACGCAACACTGAGTTCAATCACACCATTACTTACCCAAAAAAAAATCCATTCAAAAGAGGTTAGGAATAGTATTAACTAAATTTTAAACTTTATATAATCCTTATAATTTTAGAATCCATATTATGAGTTTCTTAGATATAATGCAAGAACAAATTCATTTTCAGTATTGCACTTTTGTCAACTTTTAATAGTCAACCCTTTTTAAATACAATATTTTAAACTTTTTGACTAAATGGGGACATCAAAAATTTAAAATGAAACATCCCAAGCTTCCATGGTATGCTTTCCTTTGATTAATACAGTAGCGTGTTTTGTACGCAACTTCGAGTTTTAACACACACCACAACCGATCAAACTAGCCGTTATAAATAGTAATACATACTTTTTGAATCTATATATATTTTATATTTCAAAATGGACTTCATTTTTGGATTCGGAATATCGAATTTAGCCTAAGGTGAAATTTTGGTACTTTTCGGATAACTTTTATATTTTTATGAATAGTGAAAATTACTAAATTTTAATTAAAAACAACTTTTTAAATCAAAATAGTTAATAGTGATAAATAATAAATTTGTGTGGTTTTAAAGTATATTTAGAATATATTTTTACCATTTAATATAATTTTGGTCATTGGAAATAATTTTACAATTAAACTGGATATAAGCAAGTGCCAATCTTTTGATAGTTATTATCTCTTAAAAACATGCCTTTTGTTTTAACAACGAGAATTAATTTTAAATTAATTTATACCACTTCTGTGTTCTGAATATTGAAAATTGTATTCCATATTTAGAATCAGGATGTTCAAATTTTGTAAATAGGTAACTCTTATTTTTAGGCATTTTGAATAATTACTGCGGTAAATATTTCATTTACCATGGTTAAGGGTAAATCCGGTAAATAAGGGTTAAAAAATAATATTATAATAATACTAAATTACCCTAAAACGTGTTCTAACATTATTTGTTGATACATGTTCGACCATAAGCATCTTTGGGTTGATTTTGGGACCCCATGGTGCCACTTGTAGGTGATAGGGACACTTTATTTTAATTAAGTAAAAATGAATAAAAAAATGACACAAGCATATATCCTTTAGAAAAACAATTTTTACATAGGGTTTTATATGTTGGATTTTAGATTATAAATATTAATTAGAAAGATAAAAAGATTTACTACATAATTATATTTTATTTATAATTTTTAGACATTAAATAATTTAATTTATTTATGACACAATGATGATGCAGTAATTACTATAATAGTGAAAAATCAAAATAATTGATATTATAAATACCCAAATAAATATAATATGAAACTTTTCATGAATTAAACTACTTTTTTAGGATAATATGTTATATTAGGATTGATTCAATTGACTTTGTTCGAAGTAATAAATCTTTTATGAGTTTCACAAAAACCAACTATTGAATAGTGTCAAAATTGACATAAAAGAGTTTTTAAAACAAATATTATATTATTAATTGGTATTAAATTTTTAAAAATATATGGCTCGGCCAAGAGACTTATATAATGATAGGTGTCACATTGATGGACCACTTTGGGGTTTCTTGGATATATATAGTATGTTTATGAACCATATTATATAAAAATACAAAGAGACATTGTAAAAGTGAAACTAATTAACTTAGAGTTAATACTTAAAGATAAGGTTAATATAAGTACCCAAACCTGTCTAAATTCTATTGGTTGAGTTTTTTTCTACCCCTCCCCACCATAAAATTTAAATAATCAACTTTGGAGCCATTATAAACCGAATATGAATTTATTATAAATTAATACTTCTAGCTTTTCCAAAGGTGCCCCTCACCCCTCTTATAAAAGGGCACTCCTCTTTCTCATTTATTTACACCATCAAAGCCTTTTTTTCGTCCAAAATCTTCCCAAATACTCTCCCAACTTCCCTAAATACAACCTAGAGGCCTTAATTTGATCATAATTCCATCCTAAGGATCCATTTTTATCAAATCAAAAGTAAAAACCCGAAGAAGAGGTAATGATTTCACCACCCTTTTCCATGTTCCGTTCTTCTTCCACTTCTTCTTCATTTGTTATTACCATTATAAAATAATAACTCCAGTATCATATATATACTATGATGTTATTATAAATATGGTACAACCATATTCAGTATTATATCCACCCTTTGAATAACATGTCACCATACGTGTGTACGTACGGATTATCGTCTCCACGTTGTGGTGTAATTGTTATTCAATATATTATTATTTGGATGGGTATAATAATGATGTGTAACTCATGTAAATAACAGATATATCATGTTAATTATTCTTTATATATGATATACCACCCATTTATATATTATTTTAATATCAAAAGAATGATATTGTCGCTCGTACGTACGTACGGACTACCGTCTCCACGAATACGATGAGATTCATTCTCCATTGTATCCATTCAAATATATTTATCATTTGATGATTTAAAAATGATGTTTAAGGACTTGATATCATTATGGATTTTAATAATATACAACCTATCCATTTCAAACATGGCTTACGTAACAAAACATATAAAATAAAATGAGTAGGTTAACACACGAAACAACGATAATACTAAGATATTATTAAAAAAGAAAAGTTAAAAGATCATATATGATATCATATTAATATATATGATTATTGTATAATTTAATAACAATTATTTCACTATTATACAGGAGGTTAGCCTACCCAAAACAAGGAAAATTACAAGGTAAGGGTTTATTTCGCAATCTCTTCATTATCCGAGATTGTTTATACGTAATAATCTACTGGGATCTCTTTATCATCCACATCCATGTTTCTTAAAAATGTATTTAAAATTTTTTTACTATTTACTAGAATATGGGTTAAAGTCATTTAAACCCCTGTTTGAATTTTTATTAGAGGTTTATAAAGGAATCTTTCCATCGTTTTCCAAACAAGGTTCTTTTTATCCTTTTTGACAAAATTAAGGTAAGAATGTTTTTTTTAACTTATACGGCGGGTGCGGCAATTTACCACCGTTATAAAATTGTCAAAGCTTACCTTACAAGCTTACAAGGTTATTTTCAAAGTAAATGTTTTATTTTATAATTATGTGACTTTTAAATGATTTCAAAATGAATATTTTAAGAATTTCGGAAGGGTACTCTTTATCAAAATAAGAATTTTAAATGTTTTAAAGATTAATCTTTCTAAATATTTTTAATTAATGTCCATGACTTTAAAATGATTTTTAAGGATTTATTTATATGGAAATGAATGTTTTTAAAATGTTAATTCCTTTCAAAAGTTTCAAAGTGGTATGGGACACTTTGATTCAAAAATCTCTTTTTAATTAATAAATGTGTGACTTTAAAATGATTTAAAAAAAGGAGATATTTCTCTCAAATAGTTTTGATTTCATCTATGTCAACATCCCTTGATGGATTTTATGATTATATGAAGTTGATTTATTATGATTCAAAACTTCCATAATGTATTGAAGGATTTGTGATATGTTTGACTGTGGATGTGTTATTTTTATACCATTCATGGTTTATGGAGAAAGTATTGACATTTCGTATGCTAGTTTTAATAAGAATGTTTATGTTATGTTTAAACCTTTTCATATGGGAATGCATTGGACTTAATATGTGATGGGTGGAGCCCGCTATAGCTCCTCGATGCATCGGTAGGTCTCATGAGACAAACTAGTGTCTTGGCACAAGGCCTTGACAAAATCTTATTTGTAGTCTTGGCACGAGGCCTTGGCTATGTGGTTATGATAGTCTGGCATTATGCATTCCATCATTATGAAAGTGGTTATTTATATTTCATGTGATTATTCAATTAGTAGAATGTCAATGTGAATAAGTAAATGGAATTATTTAATTTTACTTTTGCCATACCATGTTGAAGTTCAAGTTTAAAGGGATTTTGTTTTAGTTATACATTGCCTTAAATGTTTATGCTTATATTGGAAAATTTCCGCTATATTGTTATCCTTACTGGTCATTTGAGCTCACCCCTTTTCTATGTTTTATTTTTCCCAGGATGTGAAGATGTAAGTTATGAATGACCTGCAGGGATTTTATGTGGGGATATGAGTGTAGAATATGGAGACTATGTTGTTGTAGTAGTTTTTCACTTTATGATGTAATGTAAAACTTTATGAATATATCTATTGATTCCAAGGATACTAAACCAATCGGTCTTTCGAGATTTGATCTTTCTTATGATCATACCAATGTTATGTAATAAGGCACCAACTCTGGGTAACTAGGGTCGGGGCGTTACAGTTGATATCAGAGGAAGTTTAGTACAAACCTTGGAAGCAAGATTTAGATAAACTCTGATTAGAGCACGTAGACCTAAGATGAACTTTGAGGATTAGTATAGAATAACTTCCTAGAATTTTGGTATTGTAGAGATTTTGTGAGTTTTCCGAGAAATACATCCCTGTCTGGATACGATCAGGTAGAGGCGGCTCTGGCACAGATGTACCTAGGGGTAAAACCCGAAAAAACCGTTTTGAGCTAGACTCGAACGGGAACTGGTGCACGACAACGGGCCTTGTTGCACTCTTAGTTATGACACTCCCGGGGGATCTGCTTAGGATAACTCTCATTTTCGTTACAAATCATTATGAAGGGTTTATGAGTATATACTTTCTCAAATAAACCATTTTTATGATTATGGATTATATCCATAAACTATTTAATTTATGTTATGTGTTTTACAAGTTTGGGATTAGGTATTGTTATTCATAAACTAATCTAATTTATGCCATTTTTTAGAAATGGAGCCCAGTAGAAGGAATGAGAACTCCAGAAATGCACATGATATAAAGAGAAAGAAGGATCATATATTTCATGGTCTTAAGCAAGAATTTATAAGATAAATATTCTCGCATGTATTATCATCATATAATATCATGTGCCGATAAGATAAGTAAAGAGTTTACTGAGTCCTACGGCTTTGAAGGGAAGAAATAGAAGAAAAGGATGGAAGAGAGAAAGTTCGATAAAGGGAAGAGGGAAAAGAAGAATTTTCCCATATGTGATAACTGTGGAATGAAACAATCTGTAACTTGCCTGAAAGGAATGGGAGTTTGTTATAAGTGTGGAGGAAAAGGGCACAAAGTACATGGCTGCAAGGGTAAGAAAATGGTTTCAAATGTACAATGCTTCATTTGCAAGGAGTTTGGACACTACACGAACCTATATCCCAGTAATCGGATTATGCCGCAAATGATGTTATTGGACAATAATCAAGTTATGATACTACCATAGATGAAGAGGAATGGTTAGAGTTCTTATGTTGATTATTTCATTTGAGTGTTGTATCAACAATGTACTTATTATAATAATTATGGAGTATATAAGGATTGTACTGCAGTACTATTTCATTAAGGACTTGAGTTTGTGTGGAACAAAGAAAAGTGACTCAATAGAAGGTTAAATTTTTGGAAAATATATGGTTGAGAGAAAGATAAACCATAATATGGTTCTGATACCGAGGTAGTGATTTTATAATAATACATGATTGATTTGGATAAATTATATTGGATATTATTGACTACCTTGAAGCTGATCAATGATTTGTATATTCCACCATTGTTGGGGTTTAAAACATTTTTGGATTGATGAAGTATATCCATCATTCTATATGGAATAAGGGAGCATGAATGTAATCAATAAGGATTATGGTAATCCAGGATGTTTCAGTGTTTTAAAAGAATACATGATGAAGGTATTAATATGATATTACGGGGTAAAAAGGATCTACATTATATTTACCTTCCATATAAATGTTTTACTATGAGTTTGGACAGAAGTATTTTTGATAAATTCTAGTTTGAGATTAAATTTGTATTGCCATAAAACGACAACCCGAAAGTCGGGCGGCAACCCGTTGCGACCGGCAAGGCCGCGAGACTTAAACCCACAACCGAAGGGCGACAAGGGTGTATCACCTACAACTGGCCCACAAGATGTCCTGGATTAAATAATGTATTTTTTATTAAAAGATCTGGTAGATGAATTATAAATTTGATTATTTTGGAACCCTGTACCAATAGTATAAATAGAATTTTTTTACGTTCTATTATGTTTTAGAGTGAAAGATGAGTTTGTGGTAGAAATTTATTAATGGATAAAACTCTAATTATAAATTAAGTATATCTCCTTATGATCTTAGCCAATCTCATAAATAAATTCATCAACATTAAGGAAAGGAACATAGAACAAAAATGTTGTCCTGTATGGTACCTTAAATCATCACTAATTTATGGCTTTGTGATTGTTGGCCTTTTCATAGCCATGTTCTCTACCACTCTCCATCAGATAATTGATGGTTAGGTTTTTCTTCCATATCCATATTTTCCTACATGGAACCATAGTATGTGTTATTTTCCGTAATCTTCATACTTTCCACACTTTATTTTAAATAGAGGCCTCATTAATTCATTTTTCGATGTGGGATTTAAACTAAGATATTTTGAAACGTCAAAAATGTGTTATCCAAATACCCTATGTTTTGTTGAACTGATGGTATTTCAAATCATCATAGATTGATGAATGTAAAGCCCTCAATTTTATAATTGTTTGTGATTGATGACCTCAATCACTACCTATAAATATTTATGTTTTTCCTCTAATTATATGTCTCTAATTGCCACCAATGTTCTCCTAATCGAGATCATAATTTGGTGGCGACCCTTTCATTTCTCTTTTCCTCATATTAAGACTAAATATTAGTAACCCAATTTCCGATGTGGGTTTTCCCACAAATATATTTTATATTTTCAACATTTTATTTTTGAAGAAAAATTTCAAATTTCGAGGACGCAATTTATTGAAGGAGGGGAGAATGTAACACCCTAATATTTCATAGCGTGTTATTTCTTCAAAATAATTCAATAACTTGCACTACATGCAACACTGGGTTCAATCACACCATGACTTATCAAAAAAAATCCATTACAAAGATGTTAGGAATAGTATTAACTAATTTTTAAACTTTATATAATCCTTATAATTTTAGAATCCATATTATGAGTTTCTTAGATATAATGCAAGAACAAATTCATTTTCAGTATTGAACTTTTGTCAACTTTTAATAGTGAACCCTTTTTAAATACAATATTTTAAGCTTTTTGACTAAATGGGGACATCAAAAATTTAAAATTAAACATCCCAAGCTTCCACGGTACACATTCCTTTGAATAATACAGTAGTGTGTGTTGTACGCATCTTCGAGTTTTAACACACACCACAGCCGATCAAACTAGCCGTTATGAATAGTAATACCTACTTTTTGAAATTCTATATATTTTATATTTTAAAATGTACTTCATTTTTGGATTTGGAATATCGAATTTAGCCTAAGGTGAAATTTTGGTACTTTTTGGATAACTTTAATATTTTGATGAATAGTGAAAATTACTAAATTTTAATTAAAAACAACTTTTTTAATCAAAATAGTTAATAGTGATAAATTATGAATTTCTGTGGTTTAAAAGTATATTTAGAATTTATTTTTATCATTTAATATAATGTTGGTCATTGGAAATAATTTTACAATTAAACTGGACATAAGCAAGTGCCAATCTTTTGATAGTTATTATCTCTTAAAAACACGCTTTTTGTTTTAACAACGAGAATTAATTTTAAATTAATTTCTACCAGTTCTGTGTTTTGAATTTTGAATAATGGATTCCATATTTGGAATCATGATTTTCAAATTTTGTAAATAGGTAACCCTTATTTTTAAGCATTTTGAATAATTACTGCGGTAAATATTTTAGTTACCATGGTTAAGGGTAATTCCCGTAAATAAGGGTTAAAATATAATATTATAATAATACTAAATTACCCTAAAACGTGTCCTAACCTTATTGGTTGATACATGTTCGACCATAAGCATATTTGGGTCGATTTGGGGACCCCATGGTGCCACTTGTAGGTGATAGGGACACTTTATTCTAATGAAGTTAAAATGAATACAAAAATGACACAAGCAAATATCTTTAATAAAAACAATTTTTAGATAGGGTCATATATGTTGTATTTTAGATTATAAATATTCATTAGAAAGATAAAAAGTTTTCCTACATAATTATATTTTATTTATAATTTTTATACATTAAATATGTTAATTTATTTATGACACAATGATGATGCATAAATTACTATAATAGTGAAAAATCAAAATAATTGATATTATAAATACCCAAATAAATATAATATGAAACTTTTCATGAATTAAACTAATTTTTTATCATAATATGATATATTATGATTGATTAAATTGACTTTTTTTTTATGAATCAATCTGTTATGAGTTTCAAAAAAATCAACTATTGAATAGTGTCAAAATTGTCATAAAAGAGTTTTTAAAACAAATATTATATTATTAATTGGTATTAAATTCCTAAAAATATAAGGCTCGGCTAAGAGACTTATATCATGATAGGTATCTCATTAATGGACCAATTGGGGGTTTATTGGATGTATATAGTATGTCTATTAACCATATTATATAAAAATACAAAGAGACATTGTAAAAGTGAAACTAATTAACTTAGAGTTAATACTTAAAGATAAGGTTAATATAAGTACCCAAACCTATCTAAATTCTATTGGTTGAGTTTTGTTCGACCCCTCCCCACCTTAGAATTTAAATAATCAACTTTTCAGCCATTAGAAACAGAATATGAATTTATTATAAATTAATATTTCTAGCTTTTCCAAAGGTGCCCCTCACCCCTCTTATAAAAGGGAACTCCTCCTTCTCATTTCTTCACACCTTAAAAGCCTTTTGGCTCGGCCAAACTCTACCCAAATACTCTACCAACTTCCCTCACTACAACCTAGAGGCCTTAGTTTGATCATAATGCCAACCTAAGGATCCCATTTGATCAAATCAATAAGAAATAACCCGAAGAAGAGGTAATGATTTCACCACCCTTTTCCATGTTCCGTTCTTCTTCCACTACTTCTTACTTTGTTATTACCATTATAAAATAATAAATCCAGTATCATATATATACTGTGATGTTATTATAAAAATGGTACAACCATATTCAGAATTATATCCACCCTTTTAATAACATGTCACCATACGTGTGTACGTACGGCTTACCGTCTCCACGTCGTGGTGTAATTGTTATTCACTATATTATTATTTGGATGGATATAATAATGATGTGTAACTCATGTAAATAATAAATATAACATGTTAATTATTCTGTATATATGATATACCATCCATTTATATATTAGTTTAATATCAAAGAATGATATTGTCGCTCGTGCGTACGTACGGACTACCGTGTCCATGAATGCGATGCGATTCATTCTCCGTCGTATCCATTCAAGTATAATTATCATTTGATGATTTAAAATTGATTTTTATGGACATGAAATCATTCTGTATTTTAATAATATACAACATATCCATTACAAACATGGCTTACGTAACAAAACATATAAAATAAAACGAGTAAGTTAACACCCGAAACAACTATAATACTAAGATATTATTAACAATGCAATCTTAAAAGATAATATATGATATCATATTAATATATATGATTCATGTATAATTTAATAACAATTATTTCACTATAATACAGGAGGTTAACCTACCCCAACCAAGGAAAAGTACAAGGTAAGTGTTTATTTCGCAATCTCTTCATTATCCGAGAATGTTTATACGTAATAATCTACTGGGATCTCTTTATCATCCACATCCATGTTTCTTAAAAATGAATTTAAATTTTTTTTACTATTTACTAGAATATGGGTTAAATTCATTTATACCCTTGTATGAATTTTTATAAGAGGTTTATAAAGGAATCTTTCCGTTGTTTTCCAAACAAGGTTCTTTTTAATCGTTTCGAAAAAATTAAGGTAAGAATGTTTTTTTAACATATACGGTGGGTGCGGCTATTTACCGCCATTATAAAATTTTCAAAGCTTCCCTTACAAGATTACAAGGATATTTTCAAAGTAAATGTTTTATTTTATAATTATGTGACTTTTAAATGATTTAAAAATGAATATTTTATGAATTTCGGAAGGCTACTCTTTATCAAAATCAGAATTTTAAATGTTTTAAAGATTTATCTTTCTAAATATTTTTAATTAATGTCCATGTCTTCAAAATGGTTTTTAAGGATTTATTTATATGGAATGAATGTTTTTAAAACTTTAATTCCTTTTAAAAGTTTCAAAGTGGTATGGGACACTTTGATTCAATAATATCTTTTTAATTAATAAATGTGTGACTTTAAAATGATTTAAAAAAACGATATATTTCTCTCAAATAGTTTTGATTTCATCTATGTCAACATCCTTTTATTGATTTATTGATTATATGAAGTTGATTTATTATGATACAAAACTTCCATAATGTATTGAAGGATTTGTGATATGTTTGACTATGGATGTGTTATTTTTATACCATTCATGGTTTATGGAGAAAGTATTGACATTTCGTATGCTAGTTTTAATATGAATGTTTATGTTATGTTTAATCCTTTTCATATGGGAATGCTTTGGACATAATATGTGACAGGTGGAGCCTGCTATAGCTCCTCGATGCATCGGTAGGTCTCATTAGAGAAACTAGTGTCTTGGCACAAGGCCTTGACAAAATCATATTTGTAGTCTTGGAACGAAGCCTTGGCTATGTGGTTATGATAGTCTGGAATTATGCATTCCATCATTATAAAAGTGGTTATTGATATTGCATGTGATTATTCGATTAGTAGAATATCCATGTGAATAAGTAAATGGCATTATTTTATTTTACTTTTCCCATACCATGTTGATGTTCAAGTTTAAAAGGCTTTTGTTTTAGTTATACATTGTCTTAAATGTTTATTATTATTTTGGAAAACTTCTGCTATATTGTTATCCTTATTGGGAATTTGAGCTCACCCCTTTTCTATGTTTTATTTTTCCCGGGATGTGAAGAAGTAATTTATGAATGGCCTGCAGGGATTTTATGTGGGGATATGAGTGTGGAATATGGAGACTATGTTGTTGTAGTAGTTTTTCACTTTATGATGTAATGTAAAACATTATGAATATATCTAGTGTTTCCAAGGCTACTAAACCAATCGGTATTTCGAGATTTGATCATTCTTGTGATCATACCAATGTTATGTAATAATGCACCGACTCTGGGTAACTAGGGTCGGGGCGTTACAAGTAGGCAGGCGACGTGGGGCGCAGGCAGGCCGGATAGTCACCGGATAGATCCCAGATTCACTGGGAAGGGCGTGGTAGGGTGCGGGGGTGCCGTCTAGGCTGCACAAGGGTGCGGGTGCTGCGGGGCTTGTCGCCAGTAGGGGTCTGGCAGGCCGCCGGCAAGGGAAGTGAAGGCCACCCGCTGGGCATAGGTACTGGGTCGGCGGGGCGCAGAAAGTGCTCTGGGGGCATGGGAAGCGCACCGGGGGTGCGGCCAGGGCGTCGGGTCCGTGGGAAGATCGCCAGTGGGGTGGGATCACCACACTGGAGAGGTGCAGCAGCGTGCCGGCAGGAGCGGGCAGGGCATCGGCGGGGCGCGATAGCGCGCCGACAGGCGTGGGCAGCACACGGGTCGCAGTTCGGGCAGTTCGCGGAGGCTGTAGGTATCATGGCGTTTGTTTTCTGTCTTCGTCGTCATCGCCTCTTTTCCATGCATTGATGCCGCTTCAAAAAACATCACAAATAAAAATTTGACGGAGGGTGTCGGGCCGTGTGAGGTTGGCCCGAACCCTCCTCATTAAGGAGCATATAAAAAGGATCAACATAAATAGAAGATGAGAATTAAAATATTCCACATCAATCCCTTTATATAATTTGAAATAGGGTAAGAAAAATGGGTACAATATCAACACGAAGAAAGTAAACCCCCTACATTTTGATTGACGGGCATCGTTCGACGTTCATTGATAGCTTCGCGAAAGGAGACAAAGATGTCCGTCGTTCGTTGCATTCACTTCACACTTCCAATCCAAGTTCGTACGTCGGTTCAATGATGATGATGAAGAGGGAAGATGCTCCACATCGGTAGGATCTGATTGAGGATGTCGAAGGAGCATGACATCACCGTCGTTTGTTCGCGTTCTTCACGTTCTTCGCTGGGATCTTTTCTCTCGAGCTTTTCTCTCAACACCTCCACCCAAAAGAGCATTATGCCAGTGAAAATAATAGGTGGGTTTGTCAATTATTACATTGGAATGTAATTCAAAAAATAATAATTAATAACCTTAGACCCCTAATTAAAACACGAGAGGTGTGATATTAAATTTAGGAGGATGCCAAGAAGATTCCTTATTAAAACACAAGAGATGGTTCAACAAATAATTAGGTGGGGCGGGGGGGGGGGGGGGGGGGTTGGCACATTAAGGTAGGGAAAGTGGCCAGGGAGTATATCACCATGTAATGGGGTGTTGAGGAAATCAAGAGGGCTCCCCCTCATTAATGAGGATAGTTGGGAATGTTTTCCTCTACTCCCATTATTAGGGGGGTTAGGCCCTGTACATTCCCCACCTTATTTATTCTCCAATGGGATGTTAAATAAGGGTGGGCCCCACCACCATGACCTCTCATGGTGGGTTAAGGTGTGGTGGCCCCCACCTCCAACTCCCAAGTGGTGGTTCTAAATACCCCCCCTGACCCATGGCAGCTTAAAAATAAAATAAAGTGTTGTACTTTATTTTAATGTATTTTTTTATAAATAGTCAAAACCAATATTTTGTTCTCAACTCACTGTCATCGAAGTGAAAGTATTCTTAAGAGAAAATTGGAACTGTGAGTTAAATGGTGCCCTTAGATTTCAATTCCATGAACCGATTCAAATGTTATAAAAACATGCACGTACGTTTACAGAACGTACCCGAACAAAACATCATAAATTGATTCTGGGCACACTGGGCCTCGGAATCAAGCACCGTCAAAAACTGAAGACTCTTAAAATTCACATTTAGTTAAGAAAAAAACTTATACGGAAATTCCAGGCCTTTATATTCTCCCCAACTCTGGACTTTACGTCCCCTTAAGATACAACTCACACTAAGGGAACAAATCAGGGTATTGAGCCTGCATCCGAGCCTCCCACTCCCATCTGCTCTCCTAGAGGATCTCGTGCTGCCAACGAATGCACACCAGAGGTATCGACCATCAATGTAGTACCCCCTCTTGTCGATCCTCAATCTCCACTAGATCCTCCATAAAATTCTCCCCCTCAACGATGTCTAGATATCCATGGTAGATGATGTGGGATGGGTCGTGCACGTGTCTCCTCAGCTAAGTTACGTGGAAGACACCATACACCCGGTGTAACTGAGGTGGAAGAGATAAGACATAAACCACATCTCTTGCTATACTAAGGACTTGGAAATGTCTGATGAATCATGGAGATAAAAGGCCGCATAGTGAAAATCTATGTAGTCTTCATCGAGGTGAGACCCGTAGGAAGACATGGTCCCCATCCTCGAACTCCATAGGTCTCTCTCTCCTATCGGCATAAGAATTTTTCCTAATCTGTGCATTCTTCATCCACTCCTAGATGATATACACATTCTCTATGGTAGCCCGTACCATCTCTAGTCACACTAGTGTTGACTCCCCTGGGACTTTCCTGCACAGTGGCGATCTACAAGTTCATTCATACAACACCTCGAAAAGTGTCATATAGATGGAGGAGTGATTGCTGTTGTTGTAGGAAAACTCCATCAAAGGAAATTGATCCTCCCATCTATTTCCAAATTCAAGGATTCTTGTATGTAGCATGTCCTCAAGGGGCTAGATTGTCCTCTCGGTCTAACCATCCGTCTGAGGATGGAATAAGGTGCCCAAGCGAAGCTATGTACCGAAAGCTTCATGCAACCCCTTCCAAATCCAGAAAGTAAATCATGCATCACGGTCGGAGACAATAGAAGATGGTAATACATGTAATCTCACAATCTCCTGCAATTAGAGGTGTCTCATTCTCTCTACTGAACTCTGCTCTCTTATCGTTACGTTGTGGGACGACTTGGTGAGTCAGTCAATGGTCACCCAAATCGAGTCGTGACACCTGGATTTATATGGAAGACCCATCACAAAATCCATGGATTTCTCATCCCAATTCCTCTCTAGGACCTCTAAGTGCTAAACCAATCCTGGTGGTACCTGGTGTTCCACCATTACATGCTGATAAGTGAGGCATCGTGTGAAAAACTCCACCACCGTCTTCTTCATACTTGGGCAATAGTGTTGTTGTTGATGTTCCAGGTACATCTTCGACACACCTGGATGTACCGATATAAGGGATGTGTGGAATTCCCTCAACACCTCCTCTTGAAGTGAAAATGGTAGCAGGGTACATCTTCTGAAATGGACGACACGCTCCCCACCATCAAAAAATCCATTAGGGGCATTCCATGTGGATATCTCAGCACGTCGTGTCTCGCAGTCAGCATCCCCATGTTGTTCCTCCCGAACTCGCTGAAGAAGTAGAGGTGTGACTGTAAGAGACTATAGATAGGGTGCCCCATCCCTATCCACAAAGGATATCTGCAAGGCAGCCAGCTGCTTGGTCGCCTCTCCTAGCAGCTGAATTCCAGTCCCCCTACTGAGTGCATCTGCAACAACATTCCCCTTCCCAGGAGTATAGACTATCTCAAAGTCATATTCATGGAGGAACTCAAGCCATCATCGATGTCTCAAATTTAGGTTTTACAAGTTGAAGACCACTACTGCTAACTCCAGGTCATGGGTAGCATAGTTTTTCTCATGATGTCTCTGCTACCGAGAACCATAAGTGATCACAGCTCGCTCCTACATCAGGACACACCCAAGTCTGGTCCATGATGCATCGTAGTAAACTACATACCCTAATCCCTCCTCAGGAAGCCTCATGATGGGGGCACTAGTCATCCCTTTCCTCATCTCCTGAAAGCTTTGATGGCATCTCATAGACCACATTAATGGTTTCCCCTTCTTCGTTAAGGCTGATAGTGGTGCTGCAACTCTGGAGAAGTCTGGAACGAATCTCCGGTAGTACCCAACTAAGCCCAGAAAACTCCAAAACTCTGTCACACTCATGGGTGGGTCCCAAGAAAGCACTACCTCAATATTAAATGGATCCACTACAACCCCTGCCTCTGAGATGATGTGTCCCATGATGTGAACCTCTCGAATCCATAACTGGCCCTTCGAGAGCTTACCATACAGCTGGTGCTCTTGGAGTGTGTTCAGTACAACCTGCAAATGGTAGACACACTCCTCCTTAGTATTCAAGTATATGAAAATGTAATCAATTAAGACCACAATAAAATGATTGAGGTAAGTTTGTAAGATCCTGTTCATGAGACTCATGAAAACTTCTTGAGAGTTAGATATGCCGAAGGGCATGACCAAGAACTCGTAGTGGTCGTACCGACAGCTGAAGGTCATCTACTGCCCATCCATATCTCAAACTCTGAGTTGGTGATATCCAGATCTGATTTCTATCATCAAGAACCATCGTTCTCTCATGATCTGAACAATGAGGTCATCAAACCTCGGAAGTGGGTACTTGTTCTTCACGATCACCTGGTTCAGGCGACGGTAGTCAATAGAGAGCCTCATGCTCCCATCTGCCTTCTTAGCGAACAGAATCGGGGATGCATTGGGAGAAACACTGTAATGGATGAATCCCATCCCTTGGAAGTCCTATAGTTGTACACGCAGCTCACAAAGCTCAGCAAGAGCCAACAGATATGCCGGAGTAGATATCAGTGATGTCCCCAAGTACATGTCAATTTAGATGTCCACATATCGTGGAGGAGGTAGTCATGGAACATCGTTAAGGAAAACATCTGAGTACTGATCCACCACTATAGGATACGTAGGACTCTCTACATCGACTACTCTGAGGGTAAGGCATGACAATAGGTGAGTGATCGGTTACACCCTACACCGAGTATGTCGATCCTGTTATGAAAAAGATACCTTATCGTAGTTGAAGGTGAACCTTGTCCCATCTGTACGGACTCACAATAAATTGCGCCTAATACAGTAGAACTAATCATGGATTATAGATAACCAGTACATACCCATGATGACGTCAAAAGGCCTCGACGCCGCTACTAGGAGATCACAGTCGAAGCTCTCACATCCAAGAGAAATATCACACTGCCGCACCAGTGAGTAATCGTCGAATCATATCTCGTAGGTGTCTCTATCCATAAAGAGAAAACTAAAGGATCCTTTGGAATCTCTGAGCCTTGAACGAGGGAAGTGGCTATGGAATAGTGACTGAAACATTTGTATATGAGAACTGCAGCTAAGGTGGAGTTAGCACATATTGTACCTTGAATCATCTTTGGAGCACCGTGATCGTATTCCTAAGCTACCTTAGGTTGAGTTCTCACCGGTCCACCTGCTCCCTACGGTCAGGGTGTACCTCTTGTTGGTTGTGGTGGAAACACCTTGATACGTCATCAACCATCAAACGCATGACCGGATCATCTACCACGTTCGCCTTCTCCCTGCGGACTGCCTTGATCGAACCTCTGCCTCTGTCTGGGAGGTCCCACAACATACTACTGCTTTTCTGTATGGTGGGTCAGATAGTCACGTACCATGTAACCCTGTCCTCCACATGAGTAATATTTCCCACCCCTGGTAGGTCTGTCTCCACCCTGGGTGCCTCGCACATACGATCCTCAGTCATGCGGTCGACCACCTGTGGGTTTGGTCCTCTTGGACCTCTGCATAAGGTGTGTAATGCAAGCTGTAGAAGACTCCACTCCATGTTGACTAGCAGTGGGTCTCACTATTGGTCAGTTCTCAGGAAGGAAAATATCTGTTATGAGGTCTCTCTCCAACACCCCCTTCTGCATCGGGATGCTGTGGGAGATAACTGAATCTTCGATATCTCGCATGAGCCACTACATGATGGTCTGGGACATAAAGAATGGGTCTTGCACCATATCTGTGGAATAGTGAGAGAGGTCGGTTAACCTCGATATGTACTATGCTACTGTCATGCTGCCCTGATGTAGATGAAGTAGCTCTTGTATCTGCACGGCGCGAAGGGTGGATGGAACAAACTCTGCCAAGAAAAGGCTCTCAAGGCCGGTCCAGAGAAGTATCACCTTATCATGAAACTGGAACATCATGCTCTGCCACCTGCATGCTGCTTCCTGAAAAAGGTAGGCATCAATGATCACCATGTAGTCTGCTAGTTTCCCTACTAGCTTGAAGACTCTCGCCACAGCCTCCAGCCAATCCTCAACCGCTTGCGGGTCCGTCTCCCCCCTAGACCAGGGTGGCCTCTTGTGCTGGAACTCATGCAGCACACTGAAGTGTCGTGCACTCTTTGCTTCTAGGGTTGGTGTCATCGGTGGCCCAACGGGAAGGAGTACCACAAGTGCCTCAACCAGAATAGGTCCCTGTATTGGGGCCTTGTCGCTCGGTAGTTAGTCAGTATGTACAACTCTTGGGGCTCTGGCTGGTCATCTGCATGGAGGCATCATGAAAGAAAAAGATGTGACACAATCAAACAATTATACCTAGTGAGCCAACCTGGTTGATATGACTTAAAGTAAACTTGTGAAACACACACACAATCAGTTTTTTCATGCACTAAGTCGGAAATTAGTAGACATGGTCTTGGTGCACTGATATGTCGGTCACCGCACTAACATTAGACTCCGTGAATTGAAAATTACACTCGGTAACCTTAACACTATTACTTTACAAAAAATAATGATTAGAGTCCTGAATTATATGGAAGAACCGGATCCTTTGATACCAATTTGTCACAACCCAAACCCCAGTGCCCATATCCTGACTACCCCAAGCCTGCATTCTATAGCCCATGGGTTGGAGATAATCACTAAAGACGCAATTTCCTAATACTGGGAAGGCATTGACTTTATAAAACATAAACTATTACAACCAGAGTTCAAGCAGAAGTAAACACAAGTAAAAACTGTATATCAAGTTTATTGAAAGTAATGTTGGGCCAGAAAAAAAGCCAAACAGGAAAGTACAACTGAAAAGAATGTATAACAGAAAAATTGACAAATAGATGAAAGGTAGAAGTAGCTCTAGGATCGTCGTCCGGGGTTCCTACATGATGGGTATGTACTAATGTCCTCCTCAGCACTCCACGTCTATCGGTCCGCATTGTGTACCGTCCTGTCCTGGCTCACTCTTGGCCTCTGTCAACGCTGTCTGTCATCTGCATCAAACACAACATGGTGAAGTCATAGCTCGTGCAGGGGTGAGTATAACGATACTCAGTAGGGAACCCGAGACCCTCAAGGTATCACAAAATCCAACAAGGATAAACCACAAAGTATGAAATCAATGTATAACCATTACATAGGTATATGAGCATACAAATACCATTTTTATTAAGTATCCCATCTCAATCATGCGGAAAACACAATGGTAAATGACTCTGATTGAACCAAGATTTTTATTCATGATGTCGAAACCACGGCTGTAGGAGAACACCTCCTCTGTCGAGTACAGTGGGCATGCCACAACAACAAAGTGCTTCCCAAAAACCTTGGACTGCTGAAGTACTCCACCTATCGAGTAATATAGGCCTGTTGCTACAACCAAGTGCTTCCCACCATGGTTTGGCCGCTACAAATATATACTCCCCATATCTATTATTACCTTGGCACATAATTCAATAAGAAGATTAAATAACACGACACCTGTAATTAAAACATGAGAGGTGTCATATTAAATTTAGGAGGATGCCAAGAGGCTTCATTAATAAAACAAAAGAGTTGGAAAAACAATTAATTCATGGGGGTTGGTACATTAAGGTGGGGAACGTGGTGAGAGTGTTTCTCCCAATATAATGTGGAGCTGAAGAAATCAAGAGGGATCCTGCCTCCTTAATGAGGTGAGTTGGGAATGTTTTCCTCTCCTTGCACTATTAGGGGGGTTAGGCCACATGTGGTCTCCACTATATTTATTCTCCAATGGGTGGTTGTATTTAGGTGGGCCCCACCACCATTACCTCTCATGGGATGTTAAGGTGTGGTGGCACCACCACCATGTACCATCATTTCTCATGGATTCATGTATAAACTGTTTTTGGACTCTTTCATTCAACTAAGTATTTTTATTCTTATACAACTCCATTATCAAATTATTTAATTCTTTCGTTGTTCTATACTATTTATATTCTCTTATACCGCTTACAAACTCATATAATGAGGGTATAACATCACCACTAAAACACTATTAAACCATCCATTCCAGTAATAAGCCATCGGCATATAGGGAGGCACGCTTGTGTCCATGTGACCCACCGGTTCTGCAACCAATTTATTTGTAAGTCATGTCGATGCATTATATTCCATCATACTGAAAGTGAAAAAACTCACTTGTGTTTGCATATGGATTAGCATATCACATATCATTATAATTCGATTTCATCACAATTTTACTTGTATATTTATTAAGATGGAACAAATGAATATATTTTATATTTATGACATAATTATCCTTTTTAAATTATAATATAATATCTAAATTATTAAATTTAAATTAATATTAAATTGATAACATCGCTCGTACATATTTTTTGATGACCAAATCCTCAAATAAATGCGATGAGTTATTCTTTAGCACTTTACACAGATGGAAGTAATGAAATCATTAATGAATATATATGTAATTAATATCATGATCAAGATTGTGGATATAATAAAACAATGATAAATGTGAAATTACTCCAATATTCTTGATAATAGCTGTTAATACCCCAAAAATTAATAATAATAAAATATTTATTAATAAAATATTTTTCAAATATCACTAGAGTATGATACATGATATTATAAATGCGAATGTGTTTTTCAAATTAAATTACATGTTTCTAACCATTATATAATATTTTATAGTGTGTTGAACTAAGGTTATAGAATTTAAGGTATTTAGAATCAATTTCCTCTCAACTAAGTCTTATTTGGTATTATACCTCTATTTATTTATATTGTGACATTCACATTTTGGTCCTTTTCATTAATATAAATTTAATAATTATTATTATTAAATCAATTTTTATTTACTGTTTCATTGTTTTACAAATCAGAAGTTACCAAAGAGTTAGTAATTTATTTCCAATCCAATTTTTGGGAAATTCCATTATTTTTATTAATGAAATATTATAATATATAAATATTAAAAACAATATTCATTATTATAAATTTATTATTAAATTATATTCTAGTTTTTCATCTATTATTCACAATAATTTAAAAGTTAATATATCCTATAAATTATTAATATAAAAACATATTTTATTTCACTTTTTTATCTAGTATAATTTTTAGCCATGCAATTAGTTTTCAAAATTGATTGAAATTTTTTTGATAAATTTAATGAAATAATTTTATAATAACATTTTGATATAAATGTAACTTATTAAATTATTTTAAAATATTATATATAATGAATCTTTATAGGTTATTTTCATGAATTTCATTTACAAAATGTAAAATTGAATTATGATTTATAATGTATAATTTTTTAATAAATTTTATTCTCACCATAAAATTTTTACCCCATTTTGATTCTTCTATATGTTTTCAATTATCCACCAATGTGATTTTTTATAAAAAAAATGTAAAAGATTATCTTCCAATATCATTTATTGTATAAAGGGACTTATTTTACTATAAATTACATTTTTGAGGGATTGATTGTCATCCCTTTTATCTTAATAATTATATGTTCATTAACATTATCTCAATACATTATCATTTTTTATCACTAGTTATAAAATTTATCATAAATATTCATAATATTTTTTTATGTATATGATTATTTTCTAAACTGTATAGCATTTAAATATATTATTTTTTAATATTATATTTCTTTCATTAGGTGTAGAAATATTAATATTTTTATTATATTCTCAATACATTATTTCATTGATAAGATATATTTATTGTGAATTAATTAAATCATTTAATATATGAGGAATTTCATGGGCAAGTAGTGATGGGTGGGGCCAATAATTATATATGCCCTCAATGCATCAATTTGTACCACGAGACAAAAAATTTTACTAAGCTTATTAATTTTCTTGTTATATTACTACCTATAGTTTATACTATATTTCTATATGATCATTAATGTAAATATATGATGATACTTGTGATCAGTATTACAAATATTAAGAATTTTTTTCATTGTCAATTCATTTATAATTCTCGATGATGTTAAGATATTTATATTATCCATGGATACTTTTCAAACTCATGTAATTAACTAAATGGTATGTTCCTAATGATATTTATCATGTCATATGGATTATTCCTTATTTTATTCATGATAGATTCATTTGTATGAATCCCTCTCGAAGAATTTGAGATCACTCTTATTTAATTTTTGTATCAAATTATACGAAGAAGAAATCATTGAATGAGTTTCAAGGATGTCAAATATTTTATTTTTTTATGTCTTAAATATTTTTTATAATGTAAAATTGGAATCATATATATATCTAGTTCGTCTCTATTAATAAACAGACTTTCTCTTTAGGATGATATACCTTGTATCTTATGAGATTTTAATAAATTAAACACTAAATTTTTGTAATTATTGTTGGGTATATTATAGTTGTTATCAATGGAAGATTGGATGACACCATGGGAAATAGATTTTACAATAAAGTTAGAGGACTTTTACCAGTAATGTTTTTTGTTTTGTTTTATAACTCAGTAATTATTATTATTATAAAACAACATAGAATGTTCCATTATTTATTGATGATTACTAATGTATGAAGGGAATTATATACATGTGATCAAGGTACAGATTTTATTGTAGAGAATATAAATAAAATTAGTGTAAGTGATAATTATACCATATCCATATTAAAAAAGTTATCCCAAAACCTGACCAATATCCGTTCACTTGTTCAAAAAGTTATTTTCCTGTATATGATGCATTTTTATTGGATCGTTTCATACGATATGATCCACCATATAATAGTTCAAGTACTAATCCAATGAAAAATAATAAATTGATTAAGTGTCATGAAAATATATTTTTAGTGTTAGGATGATGTGAAAGGGAAATTTTTATGCAAGTAGTTTATTTTAATATAGGCAGTTATGATAAATGGAAGTCGTTGATCTTGAATTAGAGCTTTCAAAATATATTGATCAAATGGAATATAATTAATATATAAAATAATTATTATAAAAATATATCTCTCCTAATAAATGAAACTAAAACGGATACAATTTTCATCATTTTAAATAAAAAGGAAGTGGAATGTGTTTTGTATTATGATGATTACATTTCATGTATAGATAGCTATACTACAGATTACATATATAATCAAAAAATAATGATTATCCATTTCATTTTACTAATTTTCCCAATCCACTAAAGTTAACTAGTTTATGAAACATTATCATGATATGATGAAATAGTATTATGTGATATCAACATAGAGATACAATTTTCTTCATACTATATCTTCAAGGGAAATAATAAATGGACTAGTCAGCTGATAAGAATTAAAAAAGTAAGCCACAAAAGAAGATGAAGGGAATGAATTAAATTACATCAAGTAAAAGTCATGGAAATATATATCATAAAATTATAATAGGTAATGGTAGATTGCATAAACTATGGATATAATGTCTAGATGGATAATGAATGAAAGGAGAATAAATAAATAATAAATTCCAAAAATTAATTAAATGGTGAATAATTTTGACCAATGTACTGGTAATTAATGTATCATACTAAGGAAGAGTTCTTGGGGATAATTAAAATACTACATGATCACTAATGTGAGATTGATGTTCATAAATATTTTGTAAAAGGTACCTTAATCATTTCATCATGATTAGACAATTCATTATTTGAATCTATATATTTAAATTTTATTGTCTTCTATGTTACCAATAAAATTTATTTATTTCTCTACAACATAAAAAGAGTGATTATAGTAAAAAAATGTGTCAATATTACATCAATATTAATGTTTATATAAATTATCATTATTACATGTAAAATTTACATATATACAGAATTTATTATTACACATACGGTATATTTTTATATAATTCTTATTTTAAATTTTCATTCAATATATTATTTAGAATTAAATTTTGAACATAGGGTAATAACAATTTCTAATATTTAAGTATAATTAATTGTATTTATATGTTAGATTTCATCATATAAATCAGGTATATCTCTAATTATAGTAGATTTTCTGAATGATATTTATGGGGAATAAGAATAAATGAAATATATGGATTAAGAAATTAATCATAAATGTTTTTATATAGCTATTTACATGAATAAATTAATTTATTTATTGAGGAATTACCTAGAAATCTACAAGAATATGATGTTGTGTTTTCCATTTATTTAAATCCTAAATAGAGACCTCTGTCATTGACTCCCTATTGAATGGTCACTATAAAATTGGTTGTGTTGAAGAAAAAACTACATGATTTTAATGTAAGGGATATATATTACTTCATATTTCACTATGGTGTGCCAGAATTATTTTTTATTAAGAATGAATTATCTATTAATATATGCATTTATTATAGGGAATTTGTAATGCTACTATAAATAACAAGGTTTATCTTCCTCATATTTATGTCTTGTCCGATCAATATTAATAAGTTTAATATTTTCCAAATAGTGACCTTCATTTTGGGTATCCTCAATTTCATTTGTAGAGGGAATATTAATTTAAATATATCTTTTAGTATGAGGTACATACATTATAAGTTTTTAGTAATTCTATTTAAATTGGGTAATACACCATCTATTTTTAATGATATAATGAATATAGTATTCAATGAATATATTATTAATTTATTTTATTTGTTGATGATATATTAATGTGATACAATGAATATGAGGAAATTTAGAATAAAAAATGATTATTCATGATGATCATTTGTAAAATGTGTTATATATTAAATTTTTTAATTTAGAATTATGGTTTCTGAATGCTTCTTTTCTTTTCAATATTTTTTCTAGCGGTGGAGTATATATTAATTCTATAAACACAATGGAGTAATTTAACGGCATAATCTATTGTATATAACCATGGTATGTTTCCATGACTTGCCTTTTGTAAGGAAAGGGTTGGGGTGCAAAGTGTACCTCCCTTCCCTCCTCAACACGAATATGATATAATTACTTTTTTGTCCCACCTCTAGTAGGCCCCAGATGTCCAAATTGAACCTAGGGTATATATTTTCATAATATGGTAGGAATTACCCTTTTATATTTTAAAAAATATCGGTATATAAGAGAATCAAATCACCAATCAAGAAATTTGACAAATTGTTGGATGTCTCACCATTTGGGAAAGCTCACGGGTCTGGAAAAACATCTGAACCTCACTGGTCTAGAATCCTCTCAACTCTGGAACCATTATAGAACCTCATGAGAATGGAGACCGCACTGGTCTGGAAATACTATAGATCCTCACTAGTCTAGAAACCTTACAGTTCTGGAAAAACTGTAGAACGCAACTACTCTGAAAACCTCACTAGAATGGAAACATTATATCTCTTCACTGGTCTAGAAACCTCACAGTTCTTGAAACACTATAGACCCTGACTAGTATGGGAACCTCATTGGTCGGGAAACACTTTAGAAACATACTAGTCTAGAATCCTCACTCCTCTGGAAACATTATATAATATCACTGGTCTAGAAACCTCACAGGTTTGGAAACACAGTTCATGAACTACAAAATTCGAAATGGAATAAATGCTGATGTTATAAGGATGATGTTGGATAGTTTCTATTCTCGAAACACTATTCATGGAATGGAATTTTGGAAAATGAAAAAAGACTGATGTTCGGAGGATGTTATTGAAAGGCTGCTATTGGAAGATTGATATTATATAACCAATACATAGGAACATTAAATATAGAAAATGAAAAAAATTCTATTGTTGGATAGATGATATTGGATGATTTCTATTCTAGAAACTCTGTTCATCAAATTGAAAATTGGAAAAGGAAAAGGGATATAGTTGGAAGACTGTTGATGGAATACTACTATTGGAAGGTTACTAATTTGGAAGAACTGTTCATGATCTACAAATTTGGGAAAGATAAAAGGCTAAAATTTCAAGGATGCTATTAGAATGTTGTTGATGGAATGATAATTTTCTAGAATCATTGTTCATGAAATAGATATTTGGATATGGAAACTGGTTTTTGTTGGAAGGTTGTTGTTCTGCAAACATTGTTCATGAACTAAAAATTTGGAAAAGTATTTGGAATAAGTCACCTTGACCTCCCCCAACACCTCAAACTGTTGATTTATACAATGTAGTGGATTAGAGAGATCCCTTCCATTACATTAGATACCACTCAAAGCATTCTCGCCCTCGAGAATTCAAAACCAACCTATATGAAAAGTGCGGTAGGAACAACCACCCCATAAAATACCTCTCAGTGCAAAACCACCCTGAGTTGTTCGAAATCTTGAACAAAACCTTGAAATATGAGAACACTCCCCCATTAGAGTTATGAAATTTAAATATATTCTCCAACCCTAATGATTTTATTGTCCCTACATATGGCCCAAGGTGTTCTTTACGAGATCTCAAGATATTATCCGCTTTGGGCTGCACCAACTCACACGCATGGGATTAATCGCATCCACATTAATACATCCGATTAAGAGTGATTTCCTCCCATCCCCATACATTTGGTCCCGTTACACACATATAGAGAACAAGAAAACATACATTCTATATCCAAACAAGTTAATAATAACATCACATTAGATTTATAAAAAATGAAATCATCAAAGGAAAACTCACCACAAAATCATAAAAGAGCTGTCGCTACTGGACATGTATCTGGGACTCCCGCTACCATGTACTCTCCTCGACACCATAGTGTAACCACTGGACATGAACCTAGGGAATATAATTCCCACATATCGCCTTATATTTATAGTACTATATCTTTAATGGAGTATCCTTGAAGGTCGCATCATCGTCAATATCAATCTCACTCAAATCTATGATGTGTGAGTCTTCATGAAGATAACGTCAGAGATATGAAACATGGAAACCATCATGTATTAGGATCATCTGTTGGGTAAGTTATATTTGATACACCACACATCAAACTCAAGAGAAAACCTCCAACAGACCTACAAACCAGAGATAAATATTACTCCTATGATTGAACCTTCGTTGCCCATGATGTGGGTAGACAATTAAGAACACATGGTCACCAACATAAAACTCTAAAGGCCTCATCCAATGATTTCTATATGACTTCTACAAGTCCTGATCATTCTTCATCCTCTCAAGCACTAGTTGAACTTACTTGGTGGTGTTGTACACCTCCTTGGGCCCCAAAACACCATCCTCATTAGCCTTTGTCTTGTACATGACTGAACTACATGACCTTCAATACAAAGACTCGAACTGTTCAATGAAAATGGTATAATTGTAGTTTCTCTTGTAATAATACACTACCTAATGTTGTATTCATACCCATGATCCCCCGAAATCCATAACACATTCTTGTACCATGTCTACTAATTTATAGATAGTCCTTTCTATCTGCCAATCTTTCTGGGGGTATAAGGTAGTGTTAAGGCGTAGCTAGGTTCCAAAAGCATGTTGAAATCCCCTCTATACTCATGTGGTAAACTATGTATATGGGTATGAGACATCGGAGCTCAGAACCTTGTCCATCTCTGCATCTACCAACTCGGTTGATTGTCCGACCAACTTAGAATGAAGAGGCACTATAGGATGACATCCCATCTGACAACTTCGCTCATCGACAAAAGCCACATGATGAACATCATCGTTAATAAACAATAATCTTATTCATAAGAAGTCAATAATATCACAAACAATGAACAACTAGTTGATGCCTAGAGTTCCATTATATGGTTGTATTTACAATAGAATAAGATCCCCACTAGACTGATGTAGCCCTAACAATAGTCTAAACCCCTGGAAAATATAGAAAAACTTGTCAAATATCTAACTGGTTTTCTCGTCACCAAGGGCACAAGAATTCATTATGTGTATAAACCTAGATCATGAGTATGATTAGGTGAAATGAAATATTGTGAGGCCGCCAAATCCACAAATGTATATACAAGAGTGAAAAAAAATAGATTGAACCTTGAATGACCTATGACACCATTGGTACTGCTAACTCAGAAGCATGAAACTATCAATGCCCAGGTATTCGGACAGTATTCTTTCTACCAGATCCTCAACCACGCTCTGGTCGAGGTCTCTTAGGAGCACCCTATGGTCATCCTCTCCCCAAAAAATATGGACTTAGTGGAGTAGGGGAATACTATTAAAATGTATTCATTGAAAACTAATGTCACTGAGGAGGGAATTGACCCTTCCAACCCCCACCGTACTGAGCTCGAGATGGGGACTAACACTAAATGTCCCCAAAAACTCCCCAGGAATTACATATCGGTCCTGGTCCCATATAAAAATGGTGAGGACTAGAGGATCGAAACAGGAACTACTGAGGCGGTCAGAGCACCTCCTCTAAACGTCTCACCCTAGAGTACTCATCTAGAAAGTGGTCCGGAATAAAACACATGAGATCCTTGAACATTATCCACAATTCACTAATGGCTTACTTCAATGCTGGAGGGAGAGAAATTATTGTCTCTTCGATGCTTTTTTGTAGAATAAATGTATTCCTCTTGAAAATCTATCTCGAAAATGGCCCATGGAACTTTTGTACCAGTCTTTTCCACAAGTTATAGCATCCACCATTGATACGCTGCTCCTCTCATCTAGATGACAACCAATGGGAACCATTACTCACTTAGAGCATGGATTCGACTGAAGGTTATCACTCACTCCATTATCCATCATTCTATCTCTACATCGGAGACACTGCCATCTCACTTCTGGAGGGTCTTTCTATTGATGGAACGCATAATCCACTGCCATCACTTTTACTTCTCCTCTCGGTCATCCCTTATCTAATTGGTCATAATAACCTATTATTCCTCAAATTCACATTCCACATGTGGACGATGTCCGGCTTCCAAAACTGTAAGGTAAAAAAAGAATACCTAAGCATGAGTAGCATAGAATATTACTAAATATTTCATTATTATCATATTTAATTTTCATCAAAAGACACCCCAATTTAAGTAATAACACATGTTAATATGATTAATGTACATTTCCTAAGGTCCCAACAGTACAATAAATGAAGGCTCATTTGGTCATTTGGTAGTCTTAGAGTCCTTGCATCTGGTCACAGGGGACCATATAATCCCATGTACATGTCTATCTTTCATGTCCTATGTCATGTACCAATATTTCCTAGCACATTCTTTCTACTATCCCATGATATTATCTTTGATACTGACTGTATACTCCATCCAATTTCTCAACCAAGAGATCATATACCATTTTGTCACAACCAGCCATTGGAAAGTTGAGGGAAGGGGTGACAAAGTGCCCTACCCTTCCTTCAACGAGAAGAAGGCGAGATAATGACCCCCAAGTCCCACATCTTGTTTTCCACGCAGTGGAAACTAGATCCTTGGGTATATATTTTCACAATATGGGTGACAATACACATTTTTATTTAAAGAAATCTGAATATAGGATATGCCACCCACCCCAAATGAAATTTGACAATGTGTTGGATGACTCACTATTCTAGAAACCTCACTTGTCTAGAAACACTATAGAACCTTTGTGGTTTGGAACCATCAGCGGTAAAGGAAAACTATATATCCTCTGTACTCTTAAAACCTCACCGGTATGAAAACACTGTAAAACCTCACAAGTCTAGAAACATAACTAGTCTGAAAAAGCTGTAGAACATGAGAGGTTTGGAAACACTATTGAACTTCACTGCCCTGTAAACCATGCCAGTTTGAAAACACTGAAGGACCTCACTAGTTGGAAGCATTATGGGTCTGGAAACACTGTAGGACCACACTGTTCTAGAAGACCAATCAGTCTGGAAACAATTATAACCTCACTGGTCTGAAAACCTCACTGTTCTGGAAACACTATAGAACCTCACTGGTCTAGAAACCTCACCAGTGTGGAAAAACTATTCATGAACATGATAATCACATAGGAAAAAGGCTATTTTTGGAATGATGTTGTTGGAACATTGCAACTATGGAACACTGTTCAAGAACTAGAAATTTGGAAGAGGAAAAATTCTATGAGTGGAAGGTTGATGTTCTAAAAAACCTATTCATTAACTATAAATATGGAATAGGAAAAAAGGATAATGTTGGAAGGCTACAGTTAGAATGCTACTGTGGAAAGGATGAAATTCAAGAAAAACTGTTCATGAAATAGAACATTGGAAAAAGAAAAATGATGTTGCTGGAATTCTTGTGTTGGAATGCTGTTGATAGAAGGCTACTGCTCTGGATGCACTGTTCCTCAACTAGATATTTAGAAAAGGAAGATTTTTTGTTATTGGAATGTTGTTGTTAGAAGTATTTAATTGGAATGCTTCTATTCTAGAAACATTGTTCATGAAATAGTTATTTGGAAAACAGTTGGGAAAAAATAATATTGACTTCCCAGAACACCTCAAACACCAAATTTAAGAAAGGTAATGGACCAGGAGGGTCTGGGCCGTTACATTAGATTTATCTCAAAACATTATCATCCTCATGAATTCAAAACTAACCTACATGAAAAGACGGGTCTGAACAACCACCGAGTAACATACCTATCAGGGGAAAACCACTCAGAGTTGTTTGAAAGTTGGAACAGAACCACCACATTTAAGAACAATATCCACATTATCACATTTAAACATCTACACCAACCCCGATGATCACACTATCCTGACACGTGGTTTAAGGAGTTCATTCCTACATGTCAGGATATTATCCACTTTGGGTGGAACTAACTTGCATGCATGGGTTTAATCGCATCCAAAATAATTTGTCCTCCTTAGGAGCCAGGTCATCCCATCCCCACACATTTATAAACATCAAACACATCCAAGGAATAATTTAACAAACATCCCATATCCAAAAAAGTCTTTAATACCATCACATAAAAGGTTAATAAAGGAAATATCTAAAGAAAAACTCATCACAAAAACATAAATCAACTATGGGTATTGAATACGAATACGGGACATCTGCTCCCAAGTACTATCTTTGACTCTAGAGTTTCACCACAAGAATAGTACCAAGGGAATAAAACTTACAAGCGACACCTTTTTCTTATGGACATAGATCTCTACCAACTGCTCCTAAAAAATTGCATCATCTGTAACATCGATCTCAAACCAATCAATAATGTGTGAGTCATCATAAAGATAAAAAATGTTCATTGATACATGGAAAACATCATGTATCTGACTCTCATATGTGGGATGTTCTATCTAATACTCAAGGAATACATCACAAGGAAAAACATAAAAAGGATGGATAAACAAGGGTAAAAGAATACTCCCACAATCAAACCATTGCTTTCCACGATGATAGTTATCCTTTAATAACACATGGTCTCTGACCTGAAACTCTAAAGGACTCCTGCTATGATTGACATATGACTTATAGAGGTCATAATAAATATTTATCCTCAAATTCAAAAGATGAACATTCTATGTGGTGCTCTGAACCACCTCCAGCCAAAGAATACCCACCTCATAGAACTTTTTCCAACACCCGGGTGAATGACCTGACCTTATGTACAATGCCTCAAATGGTTCCATGATAATGGTAGAGTGGTAGCTGTTGTTGTAGGAAAACTCTACCAGAGGAATTTGTAAAAATCATGATACCCCAAACCCAAAAAACATGGCCATATCATGTCCTCCATCATCTGGATAGTTCGCTCTGTCTGCCCATCTAACACTGGGTGCAAGGCAGTTCTATGGTTTATTAGGGTAAAAAATCCATATGCAATACCTTCTAGACTCATGTTGTAAATCATGTATCTTGGCCTGAGAAAATGGAACACAGGCCTCCCACTATGTCTGCATCTTCAGACTCGACTGACGGTCCGACCAATATATAAAGAAAAGGCTCCACACACCGACATACCATCTGACAACTCCCCTTGCTAACAATATCCTCACATTGACCCTCCTCATAAAAAAACACGACTCTTCTTCATAAGCAGTCTATAATAGTAGAAACATAGAACAATTATTAGATGCATATAATGACATTATATTACTACATTTGAAATTGTAGAAGGTCCCCAATAGACTGATGTGTCCCTAACATCAGCCTACACCCCTGTAAAAGAAAAAAAATGGTTTGATCTCAAACTGGAGTAATAAACATCAGGGGAAGGGGACGTCTTTCTACATACTGACCCAGCTCATGGGAATATTTTGGTGAAACGAAGGAGTTTTAGGACCTTAAATAAAACATAATAGAAAAAAGAGTTCTGAACAAATAGATCGTACCTCGAACGACATCTGGCATCGCTAGCACTACTAACTCTGAAGTGTGATACTGTCTGCACCCAGCTCCTCTACCTTCCTTTTATTGACCACCTCATCGACCCCACCCTGGTCGAGGTCCTTGATAGGAACACTATGTTGGCCCTCCCCCCGCAATGTATACATGTAGAGTATGAGGGGATTGCTGCTGAAAAGGACTTGCTAGAAACTGTTATTACTGGGGTGGGTGCTGAACCAATCCATCCCCACCATACTAAGCTCGAGCTGGGCATAGGTTCTGAATGTGTCTGAAAACACCCTAGGAAAAGAATATTATTAATGGTATAGTAGTAAAAATGGTAAGGACCAGATGATCGAAATAGGAACTGATGAGGCCTACTCCCCATCGGTCAAAACATGGGAGGCCTTGTCACTATAGATCTTTGGCTGACGACTTTTACCTAGAATGAACTCGGATAGATCCCCTCTCATAGAACACTGTGTCGTGAGTGCATAATTTCCACCACCATAGGCTTTTCTTGAACATCCATGTATGTAATCATGTTAATGGGAGTAACAACATCTGAAGAGATGGTATATGGGCCTATTATTAACATCTCACCTGAGACTGCTCATCTTGATAGATGTCTAGAAAAAAATGCAGGTGATCCTTGAATTTAATCCCCAATTCCACCACCGACTTACTCACATTATTAAGGAAGATAAATAATTTTCCCTTCTAAGATTTTTCAATTTATGGGTGGAAGTCCTATTGAATCTCGTTCAAAAAAATAGCCTACAGAACCTTTCACTTCGTCTTTTCCCCATGGAAGAGCATCCACCGCTGATGCACTACTCGTCACATATTGATGATCACTTACATGAAATAATACTCCTTCGTAGCATGGATCAATGTGAAATAGATCTCCATATCCTAAATCCATCATTCTACATTATGTCAAAGACACTGCCCTCATACTTTAGGAGGTTCTATCACTTGAAGCAACACCGAATATACTGCCACCACTCATCCTCCTCATCCCGATCATCAAAATTTTGATTCGCCAGAACAACCAGCTAAGCTTTAACGTCCTGTTCCAAACATGGATGATATCTATGTTCCATCACTGCTAGATAAAAAAGGAATTCCTATGTCCGAGTGGAAAGAAATTTTAATTATGATTTTTTTATCATCTTATTAAATTTTCTCCCCAAGACACCCCAATTCATGTATGAACATAAGTTATTATGATGAATCTACCATTCCTCAGGTCTCTAATATGCAATCAATCAAGGCACACCTAGAAATTAGGTTGGCTAAGATTCATTTCGTTGGATCATTTGGGGCCCTAAAATCTCGTGTCTTAGTTGATCTTCCCATTCCTATGTCATGATCCAAAATTTCCTGGCACTATTTCCCTACCATCCCTTGCTATTTCCATTATTCCTAACTCTAGACTCCATCATTTCACTAAAACACCACCTATGATACCATTCTATCTCTACATGAATTTAAATGACAGGGGAAAGGGTGGAAATGTTCCCCACCCCTCCAACATATAGACAAGGAAAGATAATTTCCCATGAGTCTCGCCTCAAGTAGGCCCCGGAGAGGCAACTACCACCAAGGGTATATATTTTCATAAAATGGGAGGCATTAACCTTTTTTATTATAAATAGTTCCAGATATAAGAGAATCCAACCACTAAACATGACATTTGGCAATGTGTTGGATGAATCACTATTATGGAAACATCTCGGGTCTAGAAACACTATAGAATCTCTATGGTTTGGAATCCACATCTGTCTTGAAACAATATAGAACATCACTGGTTTGAAAACTCATCGGTCTGAAAAAACTGTAGAACCTCATTGGTCTGGAAATATCACTGGCTTGAAAGCATTGTAGAACCTGACTGGTCTAGAATCCTTACTAGTCTGGAAACACAATAGACCCTCACTGGTCTGGAATCCTCACCGGTCTAGAAACACGATTCAATAACATGAAATTGAGCAATGGAAAAAGGATATTGTTGGAAGGCGACTATTGTAAGGCTGTTATTTTAAGGTTGATGTTCTAGAAACAATGTTCACAAACTAGATTTTTGGAAAATAATAAAGGCTATTATTGGAAGGATGTTGTTGTTATGTAGCAGTTCTGGAAACAGAGTTCATAAACATGAAATTTGGAAAAGGAAAAATGATGATGATGGATTGTTATCTTTGGATGATTATTTTAATGGAAAAACATTTCATGAACTATAAATTTAAAAAAGGAAATATGATACTCTTTTAAGGAAACAGTTGGAAGGATAATGTTGGAATGTTGATATTCCATAAACATTGTTCATGAACTCAAAATTTGGCAATGGAAATAAGTTGTTGTTAGAACGTTGTAGTTGGATGACTACTGTTGGAAGGATTCTATTCTGGAAACAATGTTCATGAACTATAAATTTAGAAATGCAAGATGGATGCTTTTATAAAGTTTTTTTTGGAATTATGATGATGGATTATATATATTATAGACACAATGTTCATGAAATAGAATCTTGAAAAAGGAAAAAAATTATACTATTGGAATGAAATTGTTGGAAGCATTCTGTTAGAAGGTTGTTGTTCTGGAAACATTGTTCATGAACAAAAAAATTGGAAATTTGTGGAGAATAAGTCACCATGACCTCCCAGAACACCTCAAACATGAAATTTAATCCTTGAAATGGAATAGAAAGGTCTATGAAGTTAAATTATATATCTCTCAAAAAATTCTCATCCCTATGAATTCAAAACCATCCCAGATAGAAAGAGGGGTCCAAACAATTCCCCTGTGAGATACCGCTCAGATGTAAACCACCCTGAGATGTTTGAATGTTGGATCCAAACCATAACCTCTGATAACACTCCCCCCAGAGTTAAACCACATTGTTTAATGATTTTACATGGTCAAAGAAAATGGTTTAATGTGATCCACTTTTAACGTAAAATCCACCATAACTATATCCTACTCGGTAAATATTCTAATGAGACGATATATCCTCCTCTGTTTTTATTCCTTTTTATTCCCTAGTGAGAGATTCTCGATCCCTTCCTCTATTCATTTGTAGTCTTGGGATCAATCTTCACTGCTCAGATCATCCCTTACATGATGTTTCAGTTCTCATATTGCACCACCGATTTTTTTGGATAACTGGGAGGTATCGATCATTTTATAATATATTTCCTTGATGTGAGGAATAAAAGAATACATTTTATCATCAAGGATGAAAATTAGACCATCATCTCTTTTTTATGTGAATCATGTGGAGTGGGTATGGAAATGTTTTCACTAGATTTAGTTGATTACTAAACTTTGACAATGATAATAAATAGTTGTTAAATGGGAAGGAGATGGGGTGGAGATGATATTTTTATACTTCTTTTCTACATTAAGAATTGTATAGGGTTATTCCTTTTAAAAATCATGGATGTTGGTGGTCCATTTTTGTACCCTGGTAATGGACTATTTTCTTATCATGGTGGTCATTAAAAAGGTGGAACATGAAAAGGGGAATAATAATATATACATTACTATTTATGTTGATTACTAATGAATGTAACCCATGTGTGATCACTATAGTTAAACAAGAAAAAGAGGAATATGGTTACTAGTGTTTGTCGAATATATAAAATGCATAATTTTTTAAATGATATGCTTGATGAATATATTTGGTGCCCTGTATTGGTTATGCAGTGTTGTTGTTGAGATCGTAGAGGGGAACTGGTTGTGAGTTGTTAAATCACAGATTTTCTATTTCTGTTTTGTTATTGTTCCTACTTATGGCTGTGTATTTTAGTTTCCTAGTAGGGAAATAATAGTTGAAATATAAATTGATAAACATGATGACATAAACGATGAGTTTTGGGATTGTTTTTATGTGAATGTCAAAGGAGTAGTGATGTTTTATCACAGGCTTGGAACTTTGTTTTAGAATCCATAGGATGGGAAGAGTTTTTGTTCAGTATTAATCATGTATTTCCATAATTGTTAGAGATAACCCCACCCATGATCAGCACTGAGGGTCGAACACCACCATTTTAGGGGGGAGAGTCTTTCTCCTGGTCATTATATCCTTTATCCTCCCTATCCCAGAGGTTTTGATGGCTTGAGGTGGTTACATTATCCCAAGACTATTCGGGCATGTTGTGTTGTTTTAGGCGAAATCCTTCATGCAGTTTTCTGTTATGGACATGAGGCCTATGTGTTTTCCGGAATAATTTTCCCAATTAGCTTCTAGAGGAGGTCCAAGAGTCTTCAGGTGAGAGGTGTGGTTATAGTTCCTAGGAGTCTTTATGATGAGGTGCATGTGTCTTCAGGTGATAAGTGTGAATGTTGTAGATCCCAGGTGTCTGAAGGCAGAACTGTGTGCGATGTGGTTGTGATAGGGAAGATGTGTTTTCTGGAATGATATGTGGATGGTTATGTCCTAGGTTTGTGCAGGTAGGATATGGCCTTGGAACGTGCGAGTGATGTTTAATGCATAATATGTCCAGATTACTAGTCAGTGGGTGGTGCGGGGTACCCTATAATTATGTCTTATACTATTATATACATGGAATGTGATATTTCAGCAGTGTGCCTTGTGAGGACAGGTGGATAGATTCCTTTCACGGAGGTTGTTTACTTATTTTTTTTCACGGGGAATTAGAGTTCATCCTACTTGTGGATCGGAGAATTAGGATCCATTATATGTATACTTGTATGCCCACCTTACTATTACATTTAATTTTCCAGGAGGGATTTGAGGACCGTGCGGGGCCCTACTAATTTGGGCATTGGAGTTTTCGCTATCTGGTGCTTAGTTTTCTTAGTGCTCTATAGTTTTCCTTTTTTCTTTATAA
The DNA here is from genome assembly GCA_963277665.1 of Viscum album. Classification (NCBI taxonomy): domain Eukaryota; kingdom Viridiplantae; phylum Streptophyta; class Magnoliopsida; order Santalales; family Viscaceae; genus Viscum; species Viscum album. The sequence continues at coordinate 139,963,540 of OY728133.1, read as the reverse complement.
TATTTCACGTTGGGTGATTCTTGTACATTTCTTTTAGTTTTTTTAAACACGTGAATGTGGATTTGGATTTGGGTTTATTTTTATACATATTGGAAATTGATGATTGGTGGATGGATTCTCCTATCACCCGATCTTTTTAAAATAAAAAATATGTCATGCCTCTCATACTGTGAAAATTTATACCCTTGGTGCCAGTCCGAAATACAAGGCATATTGGAGGAATGACTTGGGGGTCATTTTCTAATCTTCATATTGAGTACGAAAGGGTGGGGCACGTTTCCATCCCTTCCCACATATTTTCAAAGGATAGTCATGATATATGTAGTTTCATTATAGTTTTAGGTTAATATTAGTATTTATCAAAAAATTAATTCAAATTTAATAATATACAAACAAATATTATATGAAAATGGTATACATCCACATGGGAAAAGAAGATGAATAAAATTTTGATTAATTATAGAGGATATTGGTGAAATAACATTTATTGACTGTTATGAATAAATGGTTATATATATATATATATATTAATCCATATAATAAGGGACTATTTTTTTACCTTTATAGATGGATAATGTTTTTTAATATTCAACGAAGATGTTAATTACTCATTAACAGAACTATCAAACTCATTATCTTGAGTTTAAATCCATAATCTTTGCATATACAAATTAATACACCGACCCTAAACAAACCATGAAAAATTATTTTATATCACTATTTAAAACATTACATGGAATTGGATGGAATCAATTGGAATAACCACATTAGAAAATATATATTAATGTTACCAAACAAAATAAATTTATTGATTAATTTTTTATAAATTAAACAGTATATTGTTATTAGTCAATTCATTTTCTTCTATAAATATATGTTTTCTTAAATAATATTTTTTTTTTGATTTTTTTAGAATATAATTCAGTTATTTTTTTCAAATTTTATAAATTTTATAAAATTGGATGAATTACATAGTTTAAAATGGTTTTAATTTAATCATTTTTAATTAATATAATGATTAATACATGAAATTTTATTGAAATATATTTTTTGATTTACATTTGTATAAAAAAAATTAAGATAGTTAATGTGGATGTTTTATGTAAAACATTATTCCCTTGAGTTTGACATTTTAATATTGAATTAAATTATTATGATTGTTAAAATTAAATAATGAAAATTTGTTCCATATTTAAATGAAGATTTAAAAAAATTGTTAGTTAGTCCCCCTTTAATTTTTAGTATTATAAATATTTATAAATTTAATTAATTGTCACCAAGGTAAGGGATGGTTGAGTAAATATGGTAATGAATAATGTGTTAAGGAATTAAAGAACAAATTTTTTTTATAAATTTTTATGATAGGAAAAAATAAAATATATGTTTTTTTAAATACTTTTAAGATAAATAATGTTAATTTATTTATAATTTTTATAGTTTAAAAATTAAAATAAATTATTCAAAAACACCATCAGAACATTTATTTATTAAATATAAATATTAAATAAATTATTTTAATCCAAATTAATGTAATATAATTTAAATGAATTATTGAGTTACAATATTTTCTTAGATTAATATAAAATTATAATATTGTTTAAAATGATTTGATTCAAATTTCATGGCTGTATTTATTTATTTATTCTCAAATTAAATGAATATAGTAAAAATGACATCATTGATATTCTGAAATAAAAATTGATTTATTAAATGATATAAAATTCATTAAATTATCATATTTGGTTCAATTAATTGGATATGGTTGAATAAATAATCCATGGTCCATTTATTATTATTTTACATTTTATATAAATAATCATTACCTATTATGTGTACAAATCATTAATATTATGGTAATTGTCAATTATTGTAATAGTTGTTTAAAACTAAATTATTATGGTAAAAGAAGACTAAAAACAAGTAAACATAATTTTTTTATGACAATATTGAGATCCAAACACATAATATCATAGAATAATATATTTTTCAGTACCTTTTAAATTTTATTTATTTTATATTAATTTAATAAATTAAGGAATTATAAAAGTTATCTTCTCCTCGCTTATAAATTGGAACGATTTCTCATCATTTCATTATACATAAAAAATTATCTCAAAAACTACCTTACCTAATCATATCATTACATCCAAATCCAAATATTATAGGATATGTTTTCATTATAAATAAAATCTCGAAATAAATTACCTATAATTCTAAAGAGGATATCAGAAGAAGATGTATCATTCTTAAATGAGATTTTTTTATTTCTTCTACGATATATTTAAAATAATATTTATTAATGAAAATATAATAACATAATAATATCACATATAATAGGATTCCGTTATGTTAATTGAATAGCCTACACACAGCTTATTTTTTTTCAAAGGGTAAAGGAAACAATCATTCATGTCTTTAGAGAACTACTGCCTCACAAAATGATATAATTTGTTTCCCATTACCATCACACAGTAATGGTTATCATTTTGGATTTAATATATAGATATATAAATATATTATTTTCATGAAATAACGTTAATATTTTAAATTTAATATATAATATTTTTTTACATTACGATTTCATTTAAAATAATACATTTGTTCCTTTAAAAAAGGCGGGTTACCAACTCCATGAAACGATGTGATTCGTTTTTGACCCCATAATCACAGCACTTAAATATATATATATATTTATATATATATTATTTTAGAGACATAATATTAAATTTATAATATAATAATAATTATTTAATGGTTAAATATTACTTACATCATTTAAATTATAAATGTTGATATTTTTAATGGTACACATGCGTAAGTACGACCAAATGTCTCTATGATTGTAAAATAGTTCATTATTACTAACCATGTTAAATGATTTTTATAATGTCTAATAAATTTATAAATTAATTATTATATATTTATTATAATACAAGAGATTCTGAAATAATTACCACACTTTCAATAGTCATACAATCAAATTCATTTTGGGCATATGAGCGGAATATCGCAAAAAAATGATGTAAATTTAATTGAGAATGTAAATTAAAATAACAAGGTCAGAAAATTAATGAAATAGTAATTTTGAAAAGGAACTTATGAATATATATAATTCAGTTTTTTTATTATTTTGTAATATAAATATCATATGTGACTTGTACGTCCTGAGGTAATGGATTTAATCCCAATTTCAACTCTATTGAGATATCATTTTTATTATAGACCACATTATTTAAATGAATACAAATTGATTCTGATATATTATTCAATTCAAGTTACACATTCATTTTGTTTGTTTAAATTATATTTTGGTCTTATTTTCCTTTTTAATTGAGTTAAATATTCTTCATGTCTATATTTATTCAATATTTTTTTACAAAATATCTTTTATTTACCGAACTGATTTATTAAAGAAAATTTTATGTTTTGTTTTACATTTAAATTGCCTAATGGAAATATTGTATTTATATTCACAAAAGTATAATTTTAAAATATATACTTAAAATGACTAATTGTTTGTTTCATTTTAATGTATATGACATTTGAAGACATTCCAGCAACCATAAACAGTTTATACATGTTATCTTTTTCTATGGGATTTCAATGGTTTTAAAAATAAAAATATTTAATGAATCTTTAATAAAAATTTATGTATTTTACTAAAAATTATGCCTTTTATTGTTATATCATATCTCCAAATTAATATCTTGAGCAATGAAAATATCGTGAAAAATTCACTTTCTTATGGCCCTTAAAAATTACACTTTCATTAATTATCCATTTTTTCACCAAGGATATTTTTATTTCCAAAATAGTCTACCATTTCTATATGATTTTTTTGAGTTTTAATGTTATTCAATTGAATAAGGAATTATGGAGAATACATATTTTTTAGTTTATAATAAAATTTATTGATAAGGCATACTGCTTATATATTTTTATTAATCCTTCAATATATGATGAATGAGTTATACATGGAATGAAAAGTGGTTACATGAATTATATATTTTATCAAATTATTTATAGTTCACATTAGAAGAATAAGTAAGAAAGCATTCAATGGGATTATAGTATATACCAAACCATCAATTAAAAAATCTTGGAACAATTAATTGATGGTATAAATATTAGGAAATCTAAGATCATGACATCCAATATCATGAATATCATTCATAAATAATATAGTTTTTATTATATACAATAATATTACAATGATATATTCAAAAATTAATTTCATAATCATGTTATATATTAAATGAAAATTGTTCATCTATATACCATTCAATATTGATTATTCTTCATTGATCCAGGATATATTTTAATTTACATAACTTTTTCAGTGAATTTCAACTCACATAATATTTATTTAATTTTTATTAGGATTTGGAGAAGGATATTTTGAATAATATCATTGATGCATGATTTTTTAGTCTATTTATTATATATTTCCAATGTAATATGAGAATCATATATTAATCTAGTTCTACATAGTTGCTAAACTAATAGGTTAATTGAGATTATATACCCTATATGAATACAAATGTAATATCATCCACATAGGGACTATATTTCAGAAGTTTGTGTTTTTTTTAATTTTGAGTGTTAATATCCCTGTTATTGAATAGAAAATTAAAGGAAAACATAATTTGAATAATGTTAGAAAGAGGGATCCAATTACACAATAGATGAAACAATGAGTTTCAAATTGAACTCAACCTCCTAAGATACAAAAGGACACAAATGTCAAAAGATATATAGAGGTCGAAAAAACAAACAAGATTCCAATATCACAAAACCACTTCTTTACGATGAGCAAAATCGTCATCGTCAAATATCATCAGGGAAAATAAGACAAGAGGAAGAAAACCACATCCGTGAGAAATGAGATCTTCTTAAAAGGAACGGACCTTCGAGCATCATCACTAGAAGAAACAGAACTACACCCTCCAGAATAAAACAATTTGGCCTGTTGGATGAAGCAATATGTCTGATTTGCAAACCCTAGAGCAACCACAAAGGATATCATGGATCCAAATATCACTGTAGTAGTCCATAAGTGCTTCATGGGGGGCTAAAAAATGAGTGAAAATTAAAAATTATTATTGTCATAAACCCCTGTTTAGGGGCTGATGGGGAACCCAACAGGATATAAACGACATTAATAATTATGACCCTCTACATTCCATATGTTCATGGAAAAAAACTCATCAAAATATACAAAAGGCCCCTACCCAGCAATAATTTTGTTAATACCCACATCCACCATCTCATCGCTGCTTGGAATGTGGTCATGTGCCTGGATACATGGACTAGGTACCAATAGAAACTACATACCCTCACAAACATCCAAATATAAATATAAATGAAGTAGTGAATGATATCCTCAATTTACATCATCTGGAGCACCAAATTCTAGGTGAACTATTTTAGAGTCACTAAATTGCCAATTATAGGGCCAGAATGAGAAAACCTCCACAAACTGCATTTCAGAATAATAAAAAATGAATTAATAACACATAAAACAAAGTCACATGACTAGTTCCCCCTTAACCAATATAGAGAACCCAAAAAATTGATCCCCCTCCAATTTATCTTTATCTTTCACAACATCAAACAATAGAATAACAAATAATAATACATCTTTACCAACTAAATTTCAAAACCAACATTAGCCAGAAAAAACATCATAATCCATTCACCAATTCTCCTCAATAACTGGACTGTTGTATGGTCACTAGAACAAATGTTGGAGGAACCCCACTACCATCCATGAGACCACCTCCAAAATCAATGCTGTTAAAGAAACCTGAAGTGGGAATATGTCATAGGTTCATGAAGTCAAACCACTGTCACCCATTACTTGGAAGACGAACACTATGCTGATGTAGAATTTTTTATGATGATATCCGAGTAGATATGACCCAGAAATGCTACCCTAGTATGCATATGGTCAAATTTTAACTACAGAAAGACCATCAACGGAGTCCATATCGTGAGAACAATAGGAACAGAAGAAAACATCATGGAGGGATATGGAAACACCAAAAACAGAAGTGCTGAAATAACACTTCTCATGAATCCAACCATAATAGTTCATTACAATCAAACTGCAACATGACGATCACCGAAAAAAAAACCAATAACAAAAAAAAGAAAAAACTTAGGTAAAAGGAAAGAGCAACAATCACCATAGCTTCCAGCTCAATAATTAAGCCTCAAGCGCCCCACATCAAATCGAAGATGAAGGGATAACCTAGATCATGAATGACGGAGAGAACCACCACTCTGAGGCTCACACAACGTTAATCAAAATAAAGCATCTAAGAAGTGTATCTCAATTAAAATTAAAACCATTGTAGACTATAGGCACATCAAAAAAATATTTCACACTATAGTTTCCATATAATGAATTATATTTTTAAAAAGTTGATGGAATGGTAAAAGAACAAAAAAAAACCACTCGATAAGATAACTATATATTCCAAGACTGGGAAGCTGAAGAGGAAAAGACAATGAATCAATGGGAATAAAATATCATTGAATGAATAATAAAACATTTCACCTCACCATTCAATAGACAATGAAACCGAGTAATAAGTTGATGAGAATGAATCACCCTTATTCATTGAAGTTGTGTCATGCTGGAAAACACCGTGGGGGAGAGCATCCCTCCTACCAACATTGACAAGTGGGGGTAGGGACGAATGATAGGATCCAATACAACTACCTCTTTTGTATCCTCCCTCTCAATAGAGTAGTAAAGAACCCAGTGCTATTTCATCATGATTCCACACAAATCCATATTAAAAACTCTATAAAAAAGTTAAATGGAAGTGTGTCCACCTTTCCAAATAACAGACATATGGCTGATGATGGGAGTCATAACACCCCTCTATCCATCGAGGTCTCCCACCCAATAGCACTTGAAAATTATTGTATCGCACCAGATGAAACAACACAGAACCCAATATTCATAAATTTATCTACAACCCAACAGTCCATTTTTCCCAACTAAATAAAATCACAATTGAAGAAATACAAATCCACCAGGACAACACCTATCCATCTAGTAATTTTAATTGACAAACTGATGTTGTAAATGACTTCCCCCAAATTCATGAATGAAATATCTAAATGGAGAAAAAATAACTGACCACCCCACCAATTTAATAAAACATATCCACTAACTAGGAATCATTAGTTTCGATGTAACACAATCAAACATCTACACGAACACCCTTACATAATTATTTAGAAAACCACAAAAAAATCATGTAACCTAATCTGTGTTTCAAAACTCTTAATTTGAAACTAGACCATCGTACACCACTACATTAAGAAATCCACTAATGTCTGTAGAAAATTCAAATCTCCATTCCCTGGAATAGCCACCACTCAAACACTAAACCACAAGTTCATGATAAATAAATAACCTCTAAGGGATCATATATTTGAGATGAATATGGGGTTTTTTATGGTTAGGAACCTTGAATGTAAACTGAGGAGACCAAAAACAATGAAAAGAAATTAAACCAGAAGAAATTATTGTGGTGAATTCCTTCAATGATGATTGGGGAAAACATCAAATCAATCAGATTTGTTAACAAAGATATAGTGAACCAAAACCCCATAAATCATCCTCTGATGCCAAAAAGTGGTGTAATCAAAACCAATAACAAACATTGGAAACCCGTTTATTTTCAATGCATTTCATAGTAAATATGGATCCATACCCATGATTTGTTTGGGGTTCTTTTAGATTCTATCAGGGAATGTTTAGTAGATACCATAAGAACTAGATAAAAATAATCATTATTAACATGAAAACTATGAAAATCCCTTATATTATTTGAAAATTTTAAATGTTGGATGTATTTTTATTTTATTGAGAAAAATTAATGATGAGTATGACCTAACTCTATCTATTTGGTTATTTGTTGGTGTATCCAAATAAAATAAAATGATTCAAACCCTATTAACATTATATACACTGATTTTATAAACAAGATTGTATAGATGGTATTGTAAGTATGTTGATTATAAAAAAATTATAAAACATTACTATGGTTATGTTAAATATATTTTAAAAAATGGAGAAACATGTAATTATAGAGAATTAATATACAATATTGGATGACATCATAAAATAGAAACCGATTTATTTTTTGGAACAACTAATCAAATGGTATCTATGGAATGGATTATGTCTCTCAAAAATGTAATTCTTTTCTTCATGTTGTGCAGAAAGTGAAAAATATTTTATGGAAATCTATTGTATGAAAGGAAATAAAGATCAATTCAGTCATTGATCCAAAGAACTGGAGATGATAATGAAATATAAATATTCGAATATATAACATTTAATGTGAATTTCATTGAGAAAAACGTCCCTCATAATAGTGAACTAAAATGAAATAAAATATCCTCAAATAAAAATAAAAACATATAAGAAACTGTGAAGGTGTATGAGAATTACATTACAAGATCATTTAAGAATTCATCGGACAATATAAATAATCTGAAAAGTAAAACCAAAATTTTCATTGATGGTATTATATTGATTCTTCTACTCTTACGAGTTTCTAAGTTATTTTCATCGTATGATGATATAGTATCAAGTTCCATTAATATAGAGAAGTAATTTTCTAGATCATATATATTCAAGGGAGATCATGAAAAGAATTAAACATATGGGCTTAAACTAAAATGGATTAATGATGATGAATAGAACTAATCATCTTATTCAATGTGAAAATTGTGGGATGAAACACATAAGAATATACATAAAGGGTAAAGGTTTTCTTTAGTTGTGTATATAATATCCATTGGGGTGATGAATTTTATGTTTTAATGGATACATCTTCTATCATGTTATTCAAATATAATGATATAGGGAATTATTATAACAAATTACTAAAGTGTCTTTCAAATTTTTAGTAGAACATGCCAATGAGAGAAAACTAATGTGATGAAATCATAACATAAGGGTTTGAAATTTCAATATTTATTTTGTTTGTATATTAATCATAGCTCCATATCTAGATAACTCATTATTTGATTTTATCATTAATCGCTTTGTATTCTATCATATTTTCCATCAACATGAAATATTTTAAAAAATAATAAGAATGATATTATCATTCAAATATCATTTTGTAGATATCTATGTAATATTTATTTGTTAGTAACTTCCAATTATGACACATAAACATTCACCTTTTTAGGGTTGATAATAATATAAATGGATGATATTAATGTAATACATTATATTGATTGTGAATCAAAATATATTAAAACAAATATCACAATGTAATGGAAATTTTAATTTTTGATGAGGAAATACAATTCCATATCTTTAGAGGCTATGATTTGTTCTCATATTCATGTCCAGATCCCCCCATTAGCACTTTTAAATAAATTATTTATGACGAAGAGAATAAAAAATATATGAATAGAAAATTTAATATTAAAATTTAGGATGTAAAAATTTATATTAATAAATTAATTTATTTCAACGAAAATTACATTGAAATCCACTGTAGTGTTAATTTTTGTTTTTGATCAACATAATCCTAGATGCACAACATGTATCAATGACTTTTTAATGAATGGGAACAATGAAACTAGTATAGTTAATGAAACAACTATAGGAGGTGTCTGAAAATGGATTTATATGCCCTAATGTTTCAACATGGGGAGCCCTTTTTGTATTAATTAAGAATACAGATACATATAGTATATTTTTAATTGATTATAGGAAATTTATTGTTATTTTAATAATGAACATGTATATTCTTCCTCGTATTGATTACATCTTATAATATTATCATGATTCTCAATATTTTTCACTAATTTACCTTTACATAGGTTATTATCAATTGTGATAAACAAATGATTTTTTTCTAAATTTTTTTTGAATGATATTTGGATATTATGAGTTAACATAAATTCCTTTTGGATTTACTAATTAAACCTATTTTTTTATAGATATAATGAATAGAGTATAACACGAATATCATTTTAATTTTTTGGTTGTATTTATTAATTATATCGTAGTATATATAGAAATATATCGGAGCATGAGAATCACTTTTAAATCATTGTCAAGACTCATAGTGGAATAGAGTATATGTCAAATATATCATCTGTAAATTATGTCTTGAAAATGATTATTTTTGTTCTTATATTTTCTCTATGGTTGAAAATTGAATTGATCTAGGGAAAAAGGATATAAAATAATTCTGTACACCAATGGACATAACAAATAATTATAGTTTCATTGGATTTCCATGTTACTATTTGTAATTTCATCAAAGGCAATCCTAATTATATAACTCATTAATAAAGAATATACATAAATGTGAAATGTTAGTATGGATAAATGAATGTAAATAATGTTCTTATGATTCTAATAAATGATAAATGAATCCTCTAATTTTAAAAATACCAATATGAAATTATTGTTTTTCTATATTGATTTATTCATCAAAAAAGTTACATAGTTGTGTCCATATTAAGAATGATAATTTTTTGTATATTCATCAATGTAGTTAATAAATCATGAATATAACTATTTAATTTGTGATCTTGATTAAGAGGCTATAGAGATTTCATTTCTGATATGGTGATATTTCACTATAGTGAATAATGTGAGAGAAATACATATCAAAACAGTTTTAAATTCAACTTTTCAATAAATGATCTCATGGAATATATGATGTCTCATGCTACCGAAGGATTATAATTTTTATATACACTACCAAACAGACATAGAAAAAGGGTATCATATGCATTGAATAGAACTATTCCTGATTTTCGTGTCAAAATAATGATTTATTGAGATCTTATAATAATTTATATATTGATTATTGACATGGTAAGTTTAATGAAAGGGAATCATAACTTAGTTTTCTAATTTTTTCCAAAAAATATTTATTGGGAAGGAACAATTGTTATAATCATTGATGATGATAATTTTATAAAGAAAATTAAACCCATATAAGAGGAAAAATTGGAAGTATTCATATATAAAGATATAATTATGAAAATCTTAAACAATTTACTTGTTCCATCTTTATGTAAGATCAAAATGGAATTATTATAATATAATATATTTCAAATTTATAAAAGGATTAAAAAAGGTTTATAGAAATAATGACGTAATATGGGTTCTTATTGTTTTCCATTCCAAATATACACGCTTCATTTTTAGAAGATAATATTTACCTTTTTAGTACCATGGATGGATAAATATTAATGAGGTTTTGACACAACATTTTTAACATTTATCAATTTTTTTATAATTTGATTCAGGATTTAAATATAGATATTGAAAATATTTTCATAGGTTTCTTCTTACTCAACTTCATTTGAGAACCACATATAATCCCCAATTTTATGGGTAGTCCAAATGGTCAATTAAATCATTGGAATGCATGTTGATTTCATGATCACTTGACATTAATTGTAATTTTTATAATTATATTAATTTTAAAAAAAATCCCTATAATAATAACTTCCAATCAAGTATTAATATATTGTCATCTAATGCATTATATAGAAATAGATGTAATACATCTTCTTGTTGGGAAGAAGATGGTGAATGAATTTTTTTTGGTTCTATATATTTCATAGGATATAATGAAAAATGGAAAAGTTATTTACACTAATATTGTTGTTTCAAATTACTATGAAATAGGGAAATGTTGATACCCAAATGATTGAATTGGAGTAGTATATATAAAATATTTTTTTATAATTTATATTAATGTAAGTGTGCTATATGGTTTGGTGAGAATGTAAAATGAGCCATATATATGTCGGACCGTTTTAAATACTGGAATGAATTGAAGTTGTGTCTTTATGATTTTCAATTCCACTAAGCCGTTCAAAATTGCATGCTGTATTCTATATCTCTTTGATAATGAATTACATAATAGACCAAATACATGTGATAATATCTGATGAATTAGAATACGAACCTAACATATCATACTGTGAATACCCTATATATATTATAGAAACTATAGGGAATGTTAATAGGATTCGAACAACAATAATGTTAATGATATTTTAGAAAAATCATAAAATGGTGGAATCCATAATTAAAAATCTACTATTTAATATGAAAATGGTTTTGAAATGAAATTAACTAATTAATATAATGAAAAACTCAATTATGTTCAGTGTATTTAATTTTATTATTTATTTTGTTATAAAAAAAATCATATTTGAAATAGAATTTTTATGAAAATAAGTTTTTCGTTGATTTTTCCATTTTATTAATTAATAATTTTTTATAATTTATTGAAATTTACTTTTTAAAAATGGTTTCAAATTTCTAAATTAGTATATCCATGTTTGTTAAGTAGGTCCCATATTATTTTGTTTTTCAATAATAATTACCATAGTGAATTATTTCCACCATAGTGAGGTGAAATTTAGTAATTATGATTAAAATTAATGTGACATGGTATCAAAAATAAACCTAGATCATTCTATAATTTCTGTAGATTGACCTATTTCATCCATAATGATTAAAAATTTTAAAAAATAAATTTAGTTATATTTTAATTTTTTTATCAATTATAATATTTAACTGAGAAATAACGAAATAAATTCAATTACCTTTTTTAATATCTATAATATTTAATGATAGGGACAAATTAAAAATATGTTTCCTTATAAATATTAATTTCAATATAATTTATTTTTTTATGGAAATTTACTTATAATTCTATGTCACAAAATAATTATCATAAATGTTTCGACAATGTTGACACATCATTTATTTAATTGTTATAAACACTATAAATGATTTTAAAAATAAAAAAATTAATATATTATGAAATTTTTATTGTGTTACAAGAATTTTATTGATAAATATAACATACAAGTGATGTGTGAAATAATTATACCGAAATTACCTCTTCTTCTTGATGTCGGTAAAGAAAGAAATGAATAATATACAAAAGTTCATTAATAATATTTTATTAAAATAATCATTTCATTAGTGATTTAAAATTTTTATTATTATAATATTCTTTCAAATTAAATGGATATTTTTAAAAACATAATACCTGATTATATTGTGTTTTTTACATTTTTTATAACATTATTGTCCAATAAAGGGTAGAAAACATTAATTCTATGATAATATTCAAAAGGGTTAGTAGGGGTTAAATATAAAATATAATCAAGAAAAACACAACAAAAAAATGTCCAAATTGTATATGATTATAGCATATAGATTTGTTATCATATTATATTTAAATAATAAATTATTTAACCCATTTTAATATGAATATTAATTTATATTAATTTAATTCATTATGAAATTCCAAAAATATCCCTCTCCTCAATTATAAAAGGGAACCTCTTACCCTTTTTCCTCAAAACCAAAAACACCATATATTTTCATAAATACTTATCAAATCATCTTAATTTAATCCCTATCAATATACTATATGCCTTTTATTAATTATAATTCCAATATTGGTTTGATTTATTAATAATCATAAACATGATTTCTGAAAAAAAGGAATAACTCTGAACAGAGTGTATTTCTTGTATTTATACATCCACAAACATCAAATAATATTGGTGAAATACAAATTGACAACATATTTATATTAAATAGACTGAAATATTATAATGTTAATAGAATAATATATATATATATATATATATATATATATATATATATATATGTCTCATCATCCAACATATGGGAAACAAAACTGTCATTCATGTGTTCAATGGGCTTCCATGGGGATACTTAGTTAGAAGTAAGAGGCATGAAATAATATTTTTTTTCTAAATATTACTCATCATTTCAATATTTTGAACATGTATTTTTGTAATATAAATATTTTATTTTTAACTAATTACATTAAATTTATAAATATAAATTAATTAATGGATATTTTTAAAAAAATTATCCAAATCAGTATGGTATTATCACAATGTATAAAAATGATTGTATTTACAAAATTAGTATTTTTCACTATATACCAAAAAATACACCATTTTCATAAAAATTATAAATATTAATCATAATATATTTTATAATGTTAGATTTAAAAAAATATGCAAATTAAAAAATTCCAATTACATGACTTATATTATCAATCTTTAATGAAATAAAAAATTATAAAAATTACTTAAAACTGAATTTTTAATTGGTATTAATAAAATTTCATAACATTTAATAAAACATTATTATTAATATAATAGTTCATATATAATAATATATGGAAAATTACATTTTTAAAATATTATGATAATACCTACATTACGTATAAAATATTTACTTAAGAAGGAACAATCATTTTTTATATAAAATCCTACTATTTAATTATCATAAAAATATATAGAAAAATTAATTAAGAAATAAAATATTATCAATTAGTGGTTTTGTTATTCTTATAATATTCATAATTATATTTATCTAATATGTTACAAATTCTTTTAGTTTGGAATTGTTTTATGAGGAATCTATCAAATATAATATTACTTTAAAAAACATTATATTCCAAAATATATGGGTATTAATGATTTAGAAGCCATTACTGAAAGAAGAATCAAATCATATGATACACTATCACCAAAAATCATGATCATGAATTTATAGTCTTAATCAATTGAATTAATGATTATATTATTGGTAGGATAGGGGTTTGGTAGAGGATATAACATTTTATCTGAGAGGATTTATATTGATTATGGAGAATGCAATAATATGATGAATGAATACATGAAATTTTTATCAGTAATGGATTGTTAGTAAGTATATAGGCCCCAAAATAAATGAAAATATATGAAAAGGTACCTCCCCAATTTTTATAGGGTGGTCTTAAAAGAAGTAAATATTAAATATAATTCATTTGTTTACATGATGCTGAAGATATGCTGGATTTATCAACGATGAAATTACACCACTACCAACCCTAATATATGAATATATGGATCTTGAAAATTAAATATCAGAATGTGCCTAGATATAAGGAAATGAATGGTCATGTCTATGGAGTTATTAATATAATCTTGGAAAAATTTCATTCATATACTACACTACGAGCCACATTCAGGGACACATGAACTAGCCATTCATCTGTACTTTAAACCCTAATCTATTGATCGAGATCTTGGTACATATTTTGCCACAATATATGTATCAAGAGATTCCAAAAATAGAAAAACACATTATCATCTATATTTATATAAAAATATGACTATATTATAGAAATAGTCTTAATAATTGGGACTTCATAGTGGATATAATGAATCCATAAAACATCATCTAGAGAATAGATTATTCATCCTTAATTAATTAAATGTTAAATGACCACCATAAATAATTGTTGTGTTAATTATTGGATAGATTTATTTTTTCCTTTATGGGTGTGTGGGAAATAAAATCAAGATGAAATGGGCATGTGTGTGGGATGTTTCAGTAATCACCCAAAAAATTAAAATTTTAATTCAATTTTTCAGTAAATAAATGATTTATTATGAAATCTAGTGATGAAATATATGTTCACTATTATAGTTATTTTTGTCCACCAATATTTATATCATGATTTATTTAAAATATTTTTAAGCATGATAACAATTGATAACATTTTCATTTTATAGTGACCATTAATATTAGTATATTAAAGATGATAATAAAGTCCAATTGGCAAGGAAAAAAGGAGTGATGACATCAACCTTTATGATAGTACCCCTTGAAGCCCCTTTATCAAATTATCTATGAAATATTGAATCACATTGATTTTCCACTGGCCAAGTAAAAAATGTGATTTAATAACTAAATCATTGTTGAAAACATTTATGGGAGAAGTTCATGTTAATCGAGATCATGACCCAACCTATGTTTGTCAAACCATCCCATTAAATTATCACCATCACATTACATAAACATAGAAAATCATAATATGTAACCAAGGGATATATACCTGTACCCTAATAGAAAAAATATTTTAAATTAATTAATTATAATATTTATCTAATTTAATATTACATTTTTAATGATTAAATATCATGTATGATGAAAATTATATTTTCATTTTTTTAAAGAGAGATTATATATATTTTAATAATATAAAAATATAATCATGAAATTTTTTAATGAATTATATAAATTATTATATAATTTATTTCTTAAAAAAATTATTGAAAAATATATGTTGAATAAAAATTAGAAAATATTTTTACAGAGTGAAATTTAATTTTTTTCTAGGGTAAGAAAACTGTTATTGTAAAAAAATGAGTATTTTATAATAAATTGGTATTTCTCATGTAAAACTCTAAATTCATATATTTAGAGAATTAATTTTAAAAAGTAAAATTCATTTTTGAAATCATCATGGTGAAATTATCTAAAAGTTATTTTTTCACAACATTATATGATAGTGGAATTTTCTCATAAAAATTAAATACGATATAAATATTCAATAAATATTATAAAATCCTCATAATTCAAAAGTGATGTAATGTATTTCAAAAAAAAATCATAACAAAAGATATAGATCCAATTTAAAATATTTTTTTCTGTTATTTTTTAATTTTATAAAATATTAATGAATCCTCTAAAAATATGTATTATCTATTATGTTTTTGAAATCAAGTTATTATAAACATGACTCAATTCCACATCAAAAATGAAATTATTTTAATTTTTTTGATTCATAGACTTCTGAAATGAAAACAAATCTTATTTTGAAATAACTTATTAAACCCCAATTTGAAGGCTTCATATTTTTGTTAATATATAATATAATTTCCATTACCTATTTTTGGAAAATAATAAAGAATTATCCTATTTTTTCTATATAATCAATTAAAAACACATATTCATATTGTATAAAAACCCTTCTATCCTGAAATTAAACTAAATTTTCCCCTATAGATTCCACCCATTCCGACCTTAATCTCAAAATATGCTCATCCATACCATTCTGAAGCATTCTCTAATGTTAAGGAATATTATACTTCTCTATATTGTTTAATCAATTTTATTAATCCATGAATTTTTATTAACAATTTATCAGGTTGAGATACAGTTTTACAAATCCCTATTATTATACTTATGATTCACTGGTAAATAGAGACCACTTTGGTACCAGCCCGACCCTAGTTGCCCAGAGTTATTGAATTACTCATTACATTGGCATGATTAAAAGGAATTAAATCAAAAAATAGAATTGTATTAATATTCATGAAGAAAAAATATACATACATCAATCACATATTACATTGAAAAGGTAACAAAATAAAATTCATTACAAAAACTAATAAATTCCATCCACGAGAACTCAATAAATGGTCTAATATTCATAACCTTTTAGAGGTGAACAAATAAAAGGGGTGATTTATATTGCTCACTATGTGTTATAAATAACAGACTAAAGAATAAAAATAATTTAATCATAAACAAATTGTCATAGTCAATATGGCTGGGAGAATAAATGAAAAACACATGCCATTAATAAATTGAGAATGAAACTGTATCCATATATTTTATCTTATTGAAAATATCTTGGTTAATAATAAATGAAAATGAATGAAGATTAATCATATAAATTTTTAATCATGTATCTAGATCATGATACCACTATACTTTCGAAATTTATTATGTTTATGGGTAGAAAGCAATCTGATTTTTGGAAACAAACTTGAAGTGCTTGTCAACAACTGATTAGTCTCACTAGACCTATCGATGCATCAAGGTGTTATTTCGGGCCCCACCCATCACTACAAGTCCAAATAGGGATTTATAAATATATTTAATAAAACTAAAAGTTTCCTTCCGAATATCCTTATAGATGTTTCGATACATATTCATCAATATTTCAATAGTCAAAACAACATTCCAAATAAACACATTATGTAAGAGCTTATACGACCTAATTTAACAATCATATCCATGAAACCAAAATATTGATTTATAATATATTAAAAATTTTAAATGAAGCATTATGTCAAATGGATATTGTATATATCACCTATGAAATATTAGGTGCACAATACTAAGAAAATGGAAATGAATTATAAATTGAGACAATGTCTCTTACCATTGTGTAATCAATCGAGGCATATGACAAATGAAATTAATAACCACAAAAAATACAATATTATACCATTAATATAAAGATAATTGTAATAATATACATCAAATTTCATTAAATAATACACCACATTAATGAATAATGTATTTAATAATGGAAATCTCATAGAATTAAAAGTGAGATAAGAAACCTCTTACCTCATGCCTGAAGGTGTTATCGATTAATCAGAATGACTCGAATAATCAATTTTATCTTAATTAAAAAAATTATAACGACCAATACATTTATATGGTTTATTTGAAGCATATTTTGTTCTTTCATGGCCTTTTGTATGCATTTAAGAAGATCAGTTTTATTGTTTTGGAAACATTTTATTTCATAATTTTCATGATCATTTTACTTGTATTCATGAATGGATGTATGTTTGAAATGTGTTCAAACATCAAAAAATTGAAATATATATAATCAATGAAGTTGCAAAGATATAAATGATCTTAATATTATTTTTTGTTATATACCATGAGGTTGACTCATTAGTTTAGTGTTAATTACAAACACTTGTATTAACATGGCGGTTTTAGGGTGACTTTCTTCTCCTCAACCAAATGGACGACAATCCATTAGGGCGTACATTTATGAATTTACAATACATTCAAGTGTATATTATGGAATTTTGAATAGACCCAAATGAAGTGTTTATTACTTGATGGGTATGATAATTATGAATCTACAAAATTACTTATCCATTCTATACATCAACCACTATGCAAATATTTTCCAATGTGACATCAATGTTGTGTTGTATATCAGAAAATGCCACATATCTCTTCGGTATAAAGATATAATGTTGATAAAGGATTTTAATACCAATGGTTTAATAGAGAAATATTAAGGGGTAACAAAAATACAACACCCATCATTTCAAAATTATATTATGAATCATCCATAGAATTTCCTACAAGATTATTATATATTATTTTAGTGAAGGAATAAATTACTCCATAAAAAAGATGGTTCGTGGTAGAAAGCTCCAAAATTTTTGGAATGAAGGAATTATCCAAAAAATCCTCAACTTATTTTATAATGTTTAAAATTAAAATAATAAGTACATTATGAAAACCAATTCCCAAAGGCAAGGTTTTTTATGAAAACCGATGACAATAACCACTATGGCCTAGATAGAATGGATGATCATTCGTGATAAAAATAATAAATGATTATCTTTAATAAAAATATGTAAAATATATTAAATTAATTCATTCACATATAGAAAACATAAAACAAATTTTGTTATTATGAATTCTTTCTTTTCATACAAGTTTAGTTGAAATATTAAAACACCATATCAATTTATTGATGATTACTTGTTGTTGAAGATAGTGAATGGGACAATTTATCTCACCAACTAAAAATGATCATACATGTTGCATATTTAGTGGATGGACACCCCAATAAACCTTATGCAACACCAATTAGTATAATTTGATGATATTATTTTAATGGATTGGATATCATAATAATTATTCAACATAAATTGATGAGAGAATGAAATCAACCTCTGTATAACTAATTACCCAATAAATATACATAATATAAAATTGTAATATGATTCACCTTTGTAATAACTATATCATGAATGGATATTATTTCCTTTTGATGATGTGTTTATATATCAGGGGTTGTTACTAAATAAAATATCATCATTGATGACATTCCCATTGTGAAGGAATGTGTTTTCTATTTCTATATGGATTTACTTGTCTTCCCATAATCTTTGGGGGATGAGTTATAAATGGATCAGATACCTGGATATTTTCCCATATAAAATAATATATATAGAATGAACATTGTGGAATATTAGGAGTTGAAGTAATAATTAAATGAGAACAAATATTATTGGTTTATATACAAAACACCATTCCCATGGGGTGAATTGGTCTTCTTCCTAAAGATGAATGTTGAGTCATTGAGCCTATGTATTGATTATAATGAGTTCAATAATATAATGATAAATAAAAAGTATCCTCTATATCAAATTGATTACTTGTTCAACTACATACAGATAACCAAGTACTTCTCTAAGGTGTATCATTTGTTTGGATAATATTATTTTGAGGTGAAATTGGAGGGTATCTAGAAGACTAATTTTTATATATGGTACTAGAATTACAATTTCATTTTGATGTCTTTTAGACTCACTAAATTTTTATTTTTCTTCAAAAAAATAATTAATAGAGTTATTAGGTATTGCATTGAAAATATTTATCTATTCTAACATATGATACTCATATATACTATGAAATTATAGGGGATTAGGAGAATAATTTATGTATTCTAATAAATATCTTGTTGATGGAATGTTTATATGTAATGTATAATAAATGTGATTTTTGGATGGATAATGTAACATTGTTGGGAAATTTTATATCCCACATAGTTGTTTTTATGGATCATTCAAAAATAAGATCAATATAAGGATATCCAAGAACAATAATTTTGAAAAAAATACATTATTTCCTTAGATTAAATGGGCACTATAATGGATATATGAGAAAATTGTTTTTATTTTTAGACCCACTTACTAATAAAAATTGAATGGTTATCATGAATTTCATGACTATGTAATGCGAAGAGAGTTTTAAAGAGTTGTGTATCAGGATAACTAGTATACATATTTTATCCTTACAAACTATTGGTAATGTATTTATAATATATTATCACGCATCCATGAATGGTTTGGGATTTATAAAAATGAAATATGAAAATTTTATAGCTTATGAATCATTCCAACTATTGATACATGTAAATAAGTATCTAATAAATGATCTTGAATTGGATGTAATTATTATATAATTTAATATATAAAAACACTATCTATATAGGAAAACCGTTTACATATATACAATAACCAAAATCATAATGTAAATATTCACACAAAAATGATCATACTATGAACCAATTAACATGGAGAGAGATGATCAAGTATTATTATTGATTAATTCATTACCATCATTGTAAGGAAAATTATTCGAAACATTCCCTCACTAGAAAAGATCCCAAAACCATATCTATAAATAGGATTGCAAGGGATCCAATCATAATGGAAATGGAAATACTGGAAATTAGAATAATAAATAGATCTTTATCAAACCTAGCTTAAATAACATCCCAACCATCCCTCATTAAAATGATCATATAGGGCCAATCCAATGAAGAATTTTTACAAAATATGGTGGAAAATATTATGGAGTTATAATTTTTTATAAGACTAATTTATGAGGTTTAGAACATTGATATGTGTCCCAAAAAACCAAAACATTACAGGAAACATTTGGGTAATGTGCATATCTAATACTTCTATATTCATCCAATTATCTAAAGGATGCATATATGTATATATATAATAAAAACATAAGGAGGGATACATTAAAGATGAAGATTTCAGAATTTGTATCTTAATAATTGGTATACCAAAAATTCAAGGCTAAAAGATATAAGTATAAGGGTATTACAAATCCATTTCACATACCAACATTTAGAGGGAAAAAATATAACCCTTTTTAATCATTGGACTCTCAAATACATATTAATGAAATAAAACCATTTTTTGGTAGTCAATCTCTTTGCCCATTCATCATATTTCATTACTATCATGAATATTTTCCCTATTGAAAAACTCTCCAAAATATGCATATCTGTAATTTTAAGACAACATGGATTACCACTCTCTGTTATATCTTATAGATATTGGGGGTTTACCTCGTGGTTTTGGGGAATCCATCCCCATTAATTAGGTAAGAAGATAATATTAAACGCTTATTATCACCCTCATATAGATTTTCATTCTACGACAACATTTTAATATTAATTTTATATGATGATATCATGTTTATTGGGGTCACAAGGATGTTGGGATCAACACTTTCTTCGAGTGGATTTCTCATATAACTACAGTTTCCATTATATCCTTCAAATAGAAATTTATTAATTTTGTTATTTAAAAGACTTATAATTGTGATGTTAAATGATGAAGTTTGAGTATATAGGATCATGGGACATGATCTAAAACATGAAAATATATAGTAGGATTAAATAACTCAGTATAAATTGACTTCTAGTTAATCTTTTAATATAAATACAAATATAAAATATTCTTTGAGACATATATTTTTATGTAAGAGGAAAAAAATTTATTTCATATATCATAATGGAATAATGTAATGCGGTTTGTTAATATAGGAATTTTTAGACCTAGAAACATTTAAATATTTATGATCCGTGATCGCATCAGATTGTTTGCTTATTGATTAGAACTCCAAAAAAACATATCTCAAATACATAATTTCTTCCACGAATCCATCTTTAAAAAAGTGAAAACCATAAACCTAAAAATAAATGAATATAAATGTAGAAATATTATATAATGATATTTCATTTGATGATAATAATGTGAAGATCTAATATCATATAGAAAATGTTTAATAAAAAAAGAAAAAACCCATAGCCAATATACTATAGTGGAACCATGAGTTTGAGAAAGAAACATAGGAACCTGAAGAGTTGATGAAAAATATGTATCGTAATTTATTTTAGAGTATAAATTTTAAATTTTTTTAGAGATATATCTGATGGGGGAAGAATGTAATGACTTGAACATTTATAAATGAAATTTATGATCCTTTTTATTTCCACTTGATCATGTTTGGATATGTTTTTTTCACATACCACTAACTCTACATAAGATTCCCTGGTAATTAGAGAAAACATTCACCCACATTCACCCCCTCTATAAGTGATTATGTACACCAATTATGATTATAAAAATTTTAAAATTATTTTCCATATAGGTAATTTGTGTTGTGAATTCCCATCTCTATTTCCAATCATGGGTATTGGCCTAGTTGAATGTATCATTCCATTATTGGGTAAGTACTTGTATGTAAGTCGTATTCCATTGTCATGGGTTTAATTTTTTTTAATTTCATCTTTATTTTGTACAATATCTATAAAAAAACGTATGCATGTACATGATATGAATGTTACAAGTGTATCCAGAATTATATACCCCCCAAATGAATTGGTTAATGTTTTAGTATTATGAAATACCTTGTATAGTGCATGATTTGACATCTCAATCACACTATGTTTTGATTTATTTCTGGAAATCATTAAAAGGTAAATTTTTCAAGTTTTATGTGGTTAATACATTCTTCTAATACCCTTACATTATCATGTCACACCAGGCCTTGTAATTCAATATTATGATTATCACCCCTATTATGATACCTTGATATTCCACTTGGATCACATTAACTAATTTACATTATTATATTATCTAATTATTCCATTTTGAGGCTCTATAGCTCAACAATTTCTTATGAAAATCACCAGGTCATTCCATATATTTTCAGCAAATGTTTATTATTTTAGGGGCATGTTATTGATGTTTCCAATAATTTCATATAATTTTTGTTTAATGTTGTTATTATACATACCCATTTTTCTGAATAAACAAGGATTCATTTTCAAAAAAAATTTAATGTATACAATTATGAAATAAATTGTGCAATATATTTTAATAAAATATGGTATGTCATATGGTATATAATGAACCATCCAGTGGGTAGTATTTACCTATCATTCCTAGATATTTATTATGGTCCAAATATGTATAATATATAGTATTTTATAAAATTATTCCAATAAGATGTTTTTATTTTACTATTTTATTATTGATGTACTTTTTCATTAATTAAAACATTATGAATAAATTTTTTACATTTATAAATTATCAAACTGCTTAATTTTGATCATGGATATTAGGGTATAGTTGGATGTAATTATGTATAATGGTTTTTAAACCAAGTATTTGCCAATAAGAAAATATTATATTTTCACCAATAAGGTGGTTAATATATTTTAGCATTGTATTGCCTATCACTACCTGAATCAAGAGCCAATGATAGAGAATTACCCACTTCAAATGGCTAAAATCCACTTTCACTACAATAAGCGAGTGATGTAGTTACAGATGATAATTCATATTTTTTACTAGCATCATCATAGGGTTTGTGTAATGCCATACTTTTTTAAAATAAATTACTATGTTTGATAGTGTACATGTTACTCTACACATACCCTAAATAAATAATTCTTATTTAAATAATACCATTTTAACCATTCCATTAAATTTTTTTATACGAGTATGACTAACTATATTATGAAATACATATATTTTTCCTAAATATATTGATATTTTTTTTTGAAAATAAATAGTTAATTTTGTTTAAGTTTTTTTTATTGAAAATATGGTTTCATTAAAATTAATATTTATTTCCTTCAATGAAAAAAAATATTATAATTTTTTTTAGAAAATTAAAAAAAATTGATAAAATGTAATTACTTTTAAATTTCATTATATAAAATTTAATATAGGTTGAAAATTATGGATCTTTCATAAAACATTTCTATTTTTAATTGTGGACAATAAAATTTTATGTAGAATTGTAATTAATAATTTTAAATTTAAAATATTTTTTATAATTTTACATCAATGTACCACATTTATTATTTATTTTTGTTTAATTAATGTAATAACATTTAAATTATCTTCATAGTGGATATTACTATATTTGTTTTCTAAATACACATATTTTTCAAAAAATAATTAAAATTAATAATGTTTCTTTATTTAAATTAATTAAAAAACCTATAAAGTGAAATGATAAATAATAAATATTTATATTTTATATCAATATTTAAAAATTTCAATTCGTATAATTAATATTATTAATTATAGAGTTAAAATAAATTCATATATTCATTAAAAAATATTTTATTCATAAAACTATTTTTCCATCATGCTAATCAGTTTTATATTAAATTTTATTCTTCCACCTCAAAGAATTAATTTTTATAGTATTTATTTCATATTTTTAATCATAATAAATAATATTATGTGATTTTTTAAACTTAATTTCATAGAATTATGATTAGTAACTATTATAAATATTAATTACCACACTAAAAGGTAAATTTGTTTATTATGGGTCAATATAAATTAAAAAATACTAGAAACAAGGTCACTGTAATATAATGAATATAATATTTCTTTAAATGATGATTAAATTTATTCCTTATTTAATTTACATTATAAATTATTAAGTAATGAGTTTGATAAAAATAATATTTTCAAATGATGAAACACAAATTATACTTTTATGTTATATGAAATTGCAATTAAGATATTACTTTTGAACATTTAAGGTATTTTTGAAATAAATGATATTTTAATAAAATATTATTTTTGATTTATTTTTATTAAATAAAAATTATCATATAATATTTTGAATTCAAATGTAATATTTATAAGGGTTTGATAACTATTAGTATCAAAAAACCATGAAATTCTCAATAAATATAAATTATTATTTAAAAAGATAATGTTAAAATATTTATAATTATATTTGGATGAAATTAGTATTATTTTTTGAATAATAATGTCAAAATAATCTAATCGTTAATTTTAACATAATTTTCTGTGAAAGTAAAATCATGGGATAAAATTAAATACAGTATAAATATACATTCTGCATTATGATATAATAATGTATCAAACATGATTTAATAAATATTATATTATTTATAAAAGTGAAAATATATATTTTTCCATTTATTATGGTCTGATTTTCAATTTATTTTATTATTTTAATAAATCATTTAAAAATTCTCCAAAACATATATTATATTGTAAGGTTCTAAAATCGTATCTTTATGTGTGATAATCCCTTCTTCATAATCAACAATATTATATTATTATGTTTAAAAATTGGACTTATAAAATAATAAAAACCAATACAATATTCTTTAAAATGTGTCCAAAAACAATGTTATGGTATATGTTGTTGGTTATTTTTTCATATAGTGTCCAAAACTGATTTTTGAGAAATGTTAATGAATTACCCACTCATTTCCTCTAAAACCAACCAAATATGGGATTTATATTTAATAAAACCACTTTTACTAGGTAATTACTATTACGTACCCACTATAAAATCCTACCAATGTGCCCTCATTCCCTCAAGAAGATCCTCCCTAGAATTTTAAACCATAGTCTCAAGGTAAGGGTTTTTTTCATACTCCTCTTTATTGGAATATATTCATTGTCTTATTTCATTTTTTTCCAATTACAAATATTGGGAAATATTCTTCTCTATACCCCTGACTACCCGTACAAGGATTAAATTACGAGATACCAATTTTAATCTCATAAATTATATCCATGAAAATGTATAATACCACTTTATACTGTTGAAATGCCAAAATGATTTTTCATGCCAAAATATTTTATACTGAATACTCGTACTCATTTCCTATCAATTTTTATATTGTTTTCAATTATAATTATTTTATTTTGGACTTATGTAAATTTATTGCATAGTACATTGCCTTTTAATAAAATATGATCTTTAATGAATCCATGTTTTATTATCTATGTGGCACACCTATACATGATAATGAAAGGAATGTGATGCGTGCACCCATATTTATATAGTGCTCCAATTCCATGGATAATAATTTAACACCAAGAGATGTCATCAAAGGGACTATGATGTAAACCTAATCCATAATTTGACTTTTCTCTTCATGATGACTTGTAACATATCCTTGAACATTTTTTCTAATGTTTTTTTATTTCTACATTTACCTTGTTTCCTTTATGTTATCATTTTATATCATGAGTCATTATACATTTTTATGGTTCTCACATGTTTTATGCCCCATTGATATTCATATTGGCTATCATGTATTATTTCTAATGTTTTTTCTGTGTATATTCTCATATTTGTTTTCTTATCTCACCCATTTCTATTGTATGTCCCGAGGTTATAACATGAAAATTTAAGTACGAAGAAAATATTATTAAAATGTTTAACAGGTTTTCAAGAATTATAATTTATTCCTTGTTATAAGTAGTTTTTTAATTTATCAAATAAGAAAATATATTATACTTATCTATATTCCATGTATTATGATGATAAATATTTTTAAATAATTCCACAAATAAAGTTTACAAAAAAGATGGCTTGTTAAAGATAATATCAAAGGAGAAATTCAATTATTTTTGTGATGAGGATTATAAAACTATAATTAATGACATGGGTATAAGACTATTTATATGAAAACATTCCCAACTATTGGTAATTATAGTTTAATTGTTTCATCAAGAAAATAATCCCCATTATTAAAACTGAAAGTGGATGTGGATTTGGGAAAATATGTAAATGGTGGTAAAATATGAAAACATCATGTTGAGATAGACTTAGTTAGGAACTTATGAAAAAAATAGGACTTGCTGCATAGCAGGTTTGAAGCTCTCAGGGATATACATTGGTAATTCGAAATCTCATTATGAATCATTATTAATGGAACAATAATGATAATAATATTATAAGGTATGAAATAGATATTGTTAAACATATATTAAATCCTATAAAATCACAACTTAATGAGTAAAGGCCATTTATATGGTTTTCTTATCACAAATTGTCTCTCAGGGCCCATGTAGCAACATACCCCAAGACTACCTTTCAAAGGAACTGATAATAGAAATATACAATGGGACTCAGGTATCCAATTGTTGATAATCCCACCTGATGATAGGAGTAGTGTAACGATTGGATTCTGAAGTAGTATGTTGTGTCTCCCTGGTCCAATTGAGCCTCGACTACACCTTGACACCATATCATATGTCAAAATGTCCATTGTTTGTAGAAGACCCAACACATGTGGGTGATGCCTGTGAAGGGGTTAATAACATATTACTCAATAGGGACCCCAAGACAAAAATGAAATACTACACAACATACTCTTGGTAAAGCATAATGTACAAGATAGCACACACAAGGTAAACATGTAGGGTGGTGATAGAAGAATCATCATTCACGTCACTGAACACATCGGTTGTTGTATAACTCCAACTCTATCGAGTACATTGGGCCTTCCATGTCAAACATAAATTCTTCCCACTAACATTGGACTTCTTAGGTACACCTACTCATCACGTACCATGGGTATTTAATGTCACATTGAAGTGAATCCCACTAATCCTTGCTAACTAATGTACTTTTCTTCATTGCATATTGTGGGCCTGCAGAGTCAAAGAGATGTTATTTCTACTTTGGGAATAAACAGTCACATAGAAGTCCTTCCCACTAGGCCATATTTGAGACTCAAAGAGTAAAAATTCCATACTCTTCAGGTCTTATCCCAACATAGGGTTCCATATGCAGCGTGCCTATGAGAATATCCCCTCAATCCATTCCACACATCTTCAAATCCATGAAATTTTATTCCAAACATTCCACAAGTTACACCTCATCGAGAGGGTCCCAAATCTACAAATGGCTCATCAATATGACTATTGGGTTTCAGGTTATTAGAGTTTTAGTAAAAAGGCATGGTTGTGTCTTGGTATGGTCCAATATTATCATACTGGCCTGACCTACATTGCCCGGGGTCCCATATACCCTAGTCTAATTTGACCGACTCGACCTACCATAGTTCGAGTCTAGCTCAGTCTGGTCTAGCCTAGCCTGGGGGGCTAGGCCCAATAGGCCTCGTTGTAACCAGCTCGGTTTGGATGATGGTCCATCATGCTAGGTCTCCTTGTAACCTAGTATACTCTAGCATGGCCCAATGGCTGCGGGATTGACCGGTGTGTGTGGGATAGGCCTGATCGGTGCGTTTCTAGCAATCTGAAGCTGGTATCTCCCGCCGGCATGGGTCTGGCCCACCAGTCAGGGGAACATACCGCTATCTCGAGCCTGGAATACATGGTGTTGGCTGGTGTGTGCTGCATGTCCTGGATGAGGACTGCTCCCATGTAAGAACTCGGGTTTTTAGAACAGGTCAAAATACCAAACCTGTTTGAATTTTTGACTAGTTTCTCAGGAAACTGGAGAAAATGAGAGGTTTCTGAAAATTTCCCGACTACACGCCTTGTACTATTAAGTATATTCCTTTTATATGTTAATAATGTGTTGGTCGTGTTCTCTCCAAGTACATGTCGTCTGATGACCATGTAGAAATTTCTTACTACAAGACGTGTAGTTTTAAACACACCTTGTAACCCCCGAACGTCTGGTGGCCATACATGGAATGTAGGCCTGTTGGCTAGGGAGAATCGTTGAAACCAAGTAAACTCCATGTTCCCCTTGGACACACCGTGTAGTCTAGTCGTGTATGAGGGATGTACATGTCATGTGGGTAAGTCGGCGAGGGGGATAAGAGAAATGACATACACGTAGTGTACCCATAGTTACACGCCGTGTACTCATGTCGGCAGGTTCAGAAAGTATGTCAGTGGAATTCCAGCCACCAAATGAATAGTTAAATTATATACACAGCATGTAGACATGAAGTACACGCCTTGGCATTTCTTTTTTTTGCGTTAAAATGGGAAGTAGCCTCGTTTTGAGGCAGAACATGAAAATTTGGTCGTGTTTCACTAACCAAGCCGGCCGAGACTTAAATCTGTCCCCAAATCATCGTACGAACTCCTTTTCGATCACGGATTGAAGCGTTGATACCCACTCGGTTGGGCCTCGATTCCTCATTGCCCATTTTTTCTAATTTTCATTCTATAATGAGTAATAGGTGTTTGAACAGTATTGAATCTTTTGTATATTTACTGCGTTTTAGACCGAATTGGCTGCTGTTACAGGAGTAGTAGAATCGTACGAGCCTCAGGTAGGTGGTGCATAATTCATTTTGTGTTTTCATGGTTATTTGGGTGACGCGGCCTTTGGCATGTTTTCGGGTATTTTGAGCTTGACCCGTTTTATCTAATGTTTTATATTTAATTGCTTCTTGGACACATGGGACACCTTTGGGTATGACCTGTTACCCATTTGCATGAGCGGGGCCGGGTGAGGGGTCATTTCTCGTCGAGGAATTTTGGTCGGGGAATGCTAAAATGGGTTTTATTAAAATAATAATGTATTAAACTGTTTGTTTAATTTATTAAAGCTTGATATGATTACTAGAGGCATTTAAGACCTCTTTGATGGTATAGGACAACACCTTGCATTGTGAAATTCAACTGTTTAGTTTGTTTTTCCAGTTTATGTCTTCTGTTTAAATAATTTATATTTGAAACTGATGAATTGCATTTTCTAGACCCTTTTAGGTAGTGTTGGGCTTGGCCCGGTAATGCATGAGTGATGATGATCATAGGTTGGGCTTGACCTTAGTTACTTTGGGGTGGTTTTGACCATGATATTGGGCATCATGGATGTCGGCTTGAGGCAGTACGACTGTCAGGTTGAGCAAGGACCGAGCTATAAGGATGGAGATTCCATCAGATTTGATCGACATGGTCACAAGGACATGAGGTTTCAGATGCGTTGTTGGCGTAGGTTCTATTTTGGTGGTTAATTCTCACTTGGAACTTTGAGTAGTGTTCACACAGAGATACTTCGTGATGAGGTGGTTTTGACCACTTGTGTGGGTAGAGGCCCCCGTAGTTGCAGTTAGGTATTCTGGATGGGGGTGCTTGCCGTAGAAAGCCACGTGGAAGGTGAGGAGCCATCAGGGGATGGGAGTGCCTTAGGGACGTCTGTACTTGAGAAACGAGTTGTCAGGAGGAATGTGGTGTCGGGTTACTATTTTTGGGCGTGCCTTCGAGATGTCGGTACCCGAGACATGAGGTGTCAGGAGGCACATGGTGATGGGTTACTATTCTTGGGCTTTCCTTCGAGACGTTGGAACATGATACACATGGTGTGAGGTGGCACATGGTGTCGGGTTACACGACAGAGATTCTGGCATTGGCCGAAACAGGTGACACTCCATGGTGGTTGTTGAGCACCAGAGGAGTTTGTGTTTACTTGTGCAATGTACTGTTTACTTATTTTATTGTAAATGCATTATTGCATAAAATAGATACATTTGGTACGCACTGTTGGGTGGTATCCTGCTGAGATTTGTCTCACACCCTCCACGGGCGCTTCGGGATGCATGCAGATGTAATGGATTTACGTGTATGAAAGAGGTCAGCTTAAGGAGCTAGGCTGCATTGGTTGTTTCATGGAGATGGTATGAACCTTGAGGTCATACCTAGCTGGGGTTTAGTTTGTTTTGTTTTCATTTCGGTATCGGCATGCTTACTTGTTGTAGCTACTGTTGGTTAGCCATTTGCGCCCTTTTTATGTTCAGTTGTGTTTGACCTTCTATGAATGCATTTTTTACTATTCAGTTGTAGTTATATGTTATCACTATTTTATTATGTTTATTTCCACTACTATATTTATTTCTATTGCTTCCGCTATTTATCTATATTGATTATGATTCCTCTCTATGGGTCTGGATCGAGTCTTCTGAGTCTTTCATTCCTCTACATCATTACCATTGTACTCGGAATAGTACCATTATTATGATCCTCTGTGAGGCTATAGCCTCTCCACTATACCTATTCAGACCCTCACTGCTAGTCGGTAGCCTTTGGCATTCATGGGAGGTGTTCCTAAGGTAGTATCTCTCGACACTTTTGGCACTGTTCGGGTGGTTGTTCGGGTCCGGGTCAATACAAAGTTGTATCAAAGGAGTTCTTGAAAAGGATTTAGTAGCAATGTTTTTCTGGATAATAAGGAGATTGAGACTTCTATTTTTATATCTGCTGGTTTTCTTAATTTAGATATAATGGGCTGGAGATAGGTTGTTGTTACTAGAATTGGGTTTCTAGCTTGTGGCTGGGTGCCTGCAGCTCCCGGTACGAGGGACAGACCATGTTTCCATGGGTGGGAATTGTTTTTTTTTCTTTTTCATAGATTACATTTTATATTATTTTCACCTCTGTGGCTCACATGATGTGTTATGTTCATGATTTTGATATGTGACCCTTGACCTGGTCTGGTAAGGTAGAATTGGACCTTGGCCCGGTATGGAAAGGCTAGTATGCTTGGATTTTTGTTGGAACATTTTAGGGTCTATCAGTTTCATAATTGCGTGTATGCTTTGTGAAGTGATAAATCCATGTGAATGAAATAACAATTTCCATGATTTATATGCTTTGAAATGTAATTTGGTGAAATTCCTAATAGAATTTATTGTATGTTTCAATGATTATTCCATGCATTTTTTTTGTAAAATTGCATGTGTTGGGGTATTCAGCTCTGACTCTTATGAGTGCAGGCAGGTACTATGACTGAGGCAGTGTAACAATCAGGATTGGGCAACCCAGTCATCGATTTGAGGCAATGCGAGTTGTCAGGATGGGAATGGCCCGAGGTACTTTTGATACTTGGATCTATTGAGGGTGGGTAAAGAGGCCATGAGGCCGGGATGCCATGGGGCAGGGGTTGCGGTGACGGGGAGTAAGGGTAGTTGTTCTGCATTGCCTTTTACTGCATTCCGTATATAGATATAATATTTATTTATATGTATATATATGGGTTGTCGGACCATTTATGGTATTCAACGGGTTACTCCTTCACGACTCGATGGAGCGTCATTTAGGAGATGATACAGTGCCACAGGATCAGGTTTAGGATTCTGTACAGGCAGAGCATGAGCCGCAGGTATAGGCTCAGGGACAGGATCCAGTGTAGGCATGACATCAGCCGGGTTTGGCTGTGTTTGGACCATAGTTCTACAAGTAGCTCTGAGCTAGCCTGGTATGTGTCTTGAAGTGGATTGACAGAGGTGCGCAGGGTAGAGAGCCTTCTATGGCATATCTGACGCGGGAGATCCAGTCGTAACACCATCCACTTTTTCAGGGTGACGGTGGTCCGCAGTCGGCTGTGAACTGGATAGAAAGTATGAAGAAGATTTTTGAGAAGCTAGAGATGCCTCCAGGGTGGAGGGTCATGCTGTCAATGTACATGGTGAGAGGACCGGTGAAGCATTGGTGGGATGTACTTGTACAAGAATCTAGGCACGAGGTACTAGCTTGGAAGGACTTCAAGGACAGGTTCTTCGAGCACATCTACCCAGAGAAACTGAGGGTTGAGAGAGCTCGGGAGTTCTTGAGTCTTCATCATAAAGATTTGTTTGTCATGGACTACACTGCTACCTTTACTGTGTTGTCTCTCTTTTCACCTGGTATGGTGAGTGATGACACAACATGGGTGAGGCACTTCGAGGATGGCTTACGACATGCCATTCGGGTATAAGTGTTCATTTTAAGGTTGGGTTCCTTCTCTGAGGTGGTGAATCAAGCACTCATAGCCAAGGGAAATGAGAGAGAAAAGTCTCTCTTAGGCAGGGTGACAAATTCAGTTAATGGTTTAGATATCAGGAAGTGAGGACGGGATGAGTTCCAGCAGGGTAGTGAGGATAGGGATTTAGCTATACCACCTCGTGGTAGTTCTTCGGTGATTTTCATTCAATGCGGAGAGTCGAGACAATTTCGAGCTTAGTGCGATAGGCCTCTGAAGGAGTTCCAGGCATGTAGAAAGAATGGGAATCTGGACAGGTTTTGCAGGGAGCCTTCTCAGATAGCCAGCAGGCAGGGACCAAGAGAGATTGAGTATCAGGTGTTGATTCAGGTTCGGTACCCGGAGAGGGTAGTCGAAGATCAATTGAGCGCAGAGGTTGTGACATATAGGGTGGGACCCAGCTGAGGGGTCAGTGGCCGTTGACCGGATCAACATGGAAGGGAGATCAGGCTTCATGAAGCCGTGTTTTAGGCTAGGTGCACGTTGTGGAGCTGCTAGAGGCTTTGCAGGACGGTGAGCTGATGATGGGTAGAGGTACACCGCGGTGAGGTCGTGATCT
The DNA here is from genome assembly GCA_963277665.1 of Viscum album. Lineage (NCBI taxonomy): Eukaryota > Viridiplantae > Streptophyta > Magnoliopsida > Santalales > Viscaceae > Viscum > Viscum album. The sequence goes on along the minus strand of OY728133.1, from coordinate 139,929,692 downwards.
CCAGGTTTCCTTTTTGGCATGACCAGTAGAGGCATGTCTATTTTGAGTGCACGTGGTGCACAAGATCTATGTGGACTGACTAGATGCCAGTCAGTGGGATTGTAACCATATCAGTTTCTGATATATTATATATATGTATTTATGAGGTGCATGACATCAAAAAATCAAGTATGTGGGTTACATGAGGTGCAGTGGGCATCAGGGAATCGAGGATGCGGGTTACATGATGTGTCATGGGAATCGGGGCATCGATGATGCGGGTTACTTGAGGTGCTAGGAACCAGGACCTCATAGAGGAAGACACCGATGCAGTGTGGGATACTTTGGGTGTCGAGAATGACACAAGGGCTCCAATGGGCTGCAGGGGTGACTTTGCGTCACGGGAGGACTATCCGTCCAAGAAAATAAGTTAGTAAACCTTGGTTGCTTTGAGCATTGTTGGTTGAGATTGAGTAAGCAATTCTTAAGGTGGGGAGCCCCTTTATAAATTTATCCAGAACCTCGGGATTGGGGTAGTTCAGGTTGTTTAACAGGGATAGACTTGTTCGGTGACATCTCTAGGTTTCATTCGGTAGCTCGGGGAAGAGATATATTAATGTGGGGAGTTTGTAAGAACTGGGGTTTTTATAACGGGTCAATATACTGACCCTGTTTGAATTTTGGACTGCTTTCTGAGGAAATGGGAGAAAATGGGATGTTTCTGGAAATTTCCAAACTACACACCGTGAATATGTTAAGCGAGTGTTGGATGTGTGCTCTCCAAGTACATGTCGTGTGATGATCATGTAGAAATTTCTTACTACATGTCAAGTAGTTTTAAACACGCAGTGTAACCCCCGACCGTGAGGTGGCCATAAATGGTGTGTAGGCCTATTGGCCGAGGAGAATCGCTGTACCCAAATACACACCGTGTTCCCCATGGACACTCCTTGTAGTCTAGCCATGTATGAGGGATCTAAATGGTGTGTGGGGAAGTCGGCAAGGGAGAGAATAGAAACCAAGTACACACGGTGTACCCCTAGGTTCATGCCGTGTACTCATGTCGGCAAGATTGAAAAGTATGTCGGCAGAATTCTAGTCGCCAAATGAACTGTTAAATGATATACCTGGCGTCTAGTCATGAATTACACGCTGTGTAGTTTCTTTTTTTTTGCGTTAAAATGGCCAATAGCCTTGTTTTGAGGGAGAACCTAAAAATTTGGATGGGTTTCATGAACCAAGCCACCCGGGACTTTAATCCCTCCCCGGATCGCCGTCTGATCTCCGTTTCGATCACAGATTGATGCGTTGGAACCCCCTTGGTATGGCCTCAATTCCACTTTGGGATTTTTGTCTGATTTTCATTCTAGAAAGTGTTATAGGTGAATGAACGGTATTGAATATTTTGTAGATACATCGTGTTTTAGACTGAATTGGCAGATGTTACCGGAAGAGTATCATCATACGAGTCTTAGGTAGATGGTGCATACTTCATTTTCTATTTTCACGGTTGTTTGGGTGATGAGGCCTTTGGCGTGTTTTCGGGTATTCTGAACGGGACACATTTTATCTATTGTTTCAAATTGAATTTATTGTTGGACCCATGTGACACCTTTCGGTATGCCCTGTTACCAGTTTGCGTGAGCGTGGTTGGGTGAGGGTTTGTTGCTCGTCGGGGAATTTTGGCCGGGGAATGCCAGAATGGTTTTAATTGAAATATTTAAGTGTTAAAATCTTAGTTTAATTTATTAAATCCTGATATGATTACTAGAGGCATTTAAAACCTCAGTCCTGATATAGGAAATCACCTTACATAGTGCAATTCATCTGTTTACTTTATTTTGAATGTTTATGTTCCCTATTTAAATATGTTATATATGCAATTGTTGAATTAGATATGATGGACCCTTTTGGGTTGCATTGAGTTTGGCCCGATTATGCTTGAGTGATGCTGATCACATGTTGGGCTTGGCCCGGGTTACATTAGGGTGTTTTTGACCATGAGATTGGGCATCATGGACATTATCTTGAGGTAGGACGACTGTTAGGTTGGGCATGGCCCAGGTTACTAGGATGGTGATTCCATCAGATTTGAGCGACATGGTCGCAGGGGAACAAGGTGTCAGATGTGTTGGTGGCTTAGGTACTATTTTTTTGATTACCGCTCACCCTGAACATTGAGTAGTGTGGAAACATAGATACTCTATGATGAGGTGGTTTTGACCACTCGTGTGGGTAGAGGCCCCCGTAGTTGCAGTTAGGTATTCTAGTTGGGGGTGCTTTCCGTAGAAATCCACGTGGAAGGTGAAGAGCCTTCAAGGGATAAGTTTGCCTTCAGGACATAATTACTTAAGACATGAGTTGTGAGGAGGAACGTTGTGCTGGTTTACTATTTTTTGGCATGCCTTCAGGACATCGGTAATTGAGACATGTGGTGTCAGGAGGCACATGGTGTCGGGATAATATTAATGGACATTCCTTCGGGACATTGGTACTTGATACCTGAGGTGTCAGGTGGCACATGGTGTCGAGTTACACAATAGAGATTCTGGCTTTGGCTGAAGTAGGTGACACTCCATGGTGGATGATGAGCACAAAGGGAGTTTGTGTTAACTTGTTCACTAAATTGTTTACTTATTTTCGTGTAAATGCATGACTTATTAAACACATATATTTGGAATGTACCATTTGGTGGTATCCTACTAAGATTTGTCTCACACCCTACATGTGCCCATCGGGATGCATGAAGAATTTATGGATTTACATGCAGGTAAAAGGCCAACATTAGGAGGTGGGCTACGTTAGTTGTTGCATGAAAATCGTATGAACCCTGAGGTCAGACCTATCTGGGGTTTACATTGTTTTTTTTTCTGTATTAGCATGCTTACATGTCGTAGTTACTATTGGTTATCCATTGGCGCCCTTTTTATATTTAGTTGTGTATGACCTTCTCTGGATGCATGTATTATTGTTCAGTTGTAGTTACTATTTATCAACATGTTTTAGTGTTTATTTTAACTACTGTTGTCATTTCTACTGCTTCCATTGTTTATGTATATTGATTATGCTTCTGCTCTATGGGTCTGGTTCGAGTCTTCTAAGTCTTTCATTCCGCTGCATCTTTACTGTTATACCAGGACCAGTACTGTTATATTGATCATTCATGAGGGTATAGCCTCCCAACTATACCTATTCCTACCCTCACTGCTAGTCGGTAGACTTTGGAATTCAGGGGAGGTGCGGATAAGGTAGTAACACTAGACCCGTTTGGCGCTGTTCGAGTAGCTTTTCATGTCCATGTCCTTACATTCCATGTCTGGTATTACTTGGCCCTACAGACACGTGTGGATCTCCTAACCCAGTTGGAAGACCATGGATCACTGAGCCACCTGGATGGCCCGGAAGTAGGTTGCCCTACCATGCAGTGCCCACCTAGCACCGCCTCACCCTTTTTCTACCATGACCAACAGGTCACGACCTCGTACCGCCACAGCGTGTCGACAAGAATGCTGCCATCCTCTAGCGTGGCTGGCGAGGGTCAACAACTTTATTTTTTTTGATGGTGGTGAGCACCACCACCCTCCACGATCTCAGCCTGTTCCCACCTCTACTGTACAGGTGGAACCATCCTGGTGCCACTGGAGTTGATCAGGTGGTCCATTTTCTAATCCAAATTGGCTTACTGGCCTCCCATGTTGCCACCATCATCACGATGGTCTCAGGTGCCCCTTACCTCTATTTTGGGAAATCTGGTACTATGGAGCGCATAAGTAGAGGGGTATAAACTTTTTGTCACGTCGTTCATCACCCTCCATGTTAGATGTTTTAAAACGAGGACTGCTCGGGGGTGATGTTAAATCATAGAAAAGTATATTCTAATCTTAGAAAAAGACTTCCCCCGAATAATGTTACCCTCCCACATAAACACATGATTAAGGGATAAACATATTCATTGGTTTACCCAAATTTTTTATTTCTAGAAAAGAACATGGAAGAACATATAAAACATATAAGCCACTACATATTAAAAATTTGATGTTGCAATGTTTCGTCGTCAATGTTTCATGACTTCGACATCGTTCTTCGCATCTGACTACGTTATTGAAGGTATGTTTATGATGTTTGTCGTTCGTCAAGTTTTCATGTTCTTTGTTGAAGAGGAAGTCCATGTAAAGACCCGTAAAATTTCAAAGAGTTTTTTTTCTTTTCTTTGGAATTTTACAAGAGCGCAGTTTCTGACGGAACCTGATTCCGAGGCCCAGTGTGCCCAGAATCATTTTCCTAAGTTCGACTCGGGTACGTTCAGTGAACGGACGAGCGGGTTATTCTAACTTTTGAACCGGTTCCCGGAATCAAATTCTGAGGGCACCGATGAAATCGCAGCGCCGGTGTTTGCTTATAAACTCCTCTTCCGGAGTTGCGTTTGCTCAAGTGTGGTTTTTAATTTTTGGGCATAAAGTTAAGAAATAAAATAATTTTACGACAACTTTATTTTATTTCATTTAAGCCACATGGAAGCCACTTGGAGCCACTTAAAAGAGGTATAAACTGAGTTGAAACGGATAGGGTACTATACAGAAATATCCTACCCTCTTGGAAGGATATTTGCGAGGTGGGGCCCACACGATCCCCGCCGTTTCTTTTCCGCTAGGTAACGCACCCGCGAAAACCCCTCATTATGAAAGTCAACTGACGCATTTTCTTAAATCCTTAACGCACCATTTAATTGGGAAGTTTATTTCGTGAATTAAATGGGCGGTTTCTTTCGTTGAATTAATTCAACGAATTGATGGGTCGTTACTTACTTTTTTCATTTGTTGGCGTAATAATAAAATAAGACCAACAAGACTTTTATTGGAGGATTACTCGTTGAGAGGTTTTTGACTAAGGTTCTTGAGCCTTCATCCTTCTTCGCGAAGAACGCGAAGAACGCGAAGAACGCCGGCCTCCGACGAAGAACGCCGAACACGGAAATCGTCGACGTAACACTGTGCGCCGCGACGCCGACGTTTCCTCTCCCGTGACGTTCTTCGACGACGTTCCTTAATCCGTGACAAGAACCTTCGATCGTCTGTTGAGGTGAGGGTTTCAGTTTTTCATTTGATTTCCTTTGTGGTTTTAAACTCAAGAGTGATTTAATTATTTTTAATTAAATCTTTTTGTTCTTGAACCTCATAGTTCGTCGACGCGACCCCCTTCCGTGACGACGCGACGCCGGATACCGCGATGACGTGACGATCCTCAATCCGTGAAGAACCCGCGGCGACGACTTGACGAGGTACGGATTTTTGTTTTGGAAATGCCCTTATTCCCGTGAGAGTTTCTTTAAAATTAACGAACTGGATGCAAATGAACAATTTTAATTTATTAAAAATGTTGTATCATGTGTTGATTTATTTTTCTCCGGTTTTTTTATCTAACGCGGAGGGTGCGGTCCAAACGAACACGGCCCGACAACCCTCCTCCGTTCTTCGTGGTTGTGCGGATTTGACGGTCGACGATGGAACGTGCTGCAAGGGAAGTTTGAGGATCCCGGAGTGAAAAACGGAACCCGAGAGGAACAACGGCACAGACGGGAAGGAAAATGGACCACCGGAACGACTCCGGCAGCACGCGGAAGCCGGCGGCGGCGCCCCGGCGCGCCGCCGGAAGAACCGCCGTGGATTCAGCTGCGGCTGCGTGGGTCCGGCGCGCGCGGGACATGGCTGAAGCCGCATCCGGCTATCCAGGGCGACACCTCGTGGGTGCCGCGGGGTTGTCACGCGGGGGCGGCTGCTCCCCCCCGTGTCGCTTGGGTCGTCCAGGGCGACACCCCGCGGGTGCCACGGGGGTGTCACGCGGGGGCGGCGGCTCCCCCCCGCGTCGCTCGACCGCTCGGCTGAGCCGGGCCGGACCGGGTCTGACCGGGTCCGACCGTGTCGACCCGGTTCGACCGACCCAGGGGGGGTCCGGCCGGGTAGGCCCGGGCCCGGACCCCCCGTCTTCGGTCTATTTTCGGTCAAATGCCCATAACTTGAGCTACGGGCCTCCAAACCGCTCTCCGTCAGCGGAAACACGATCCTTGGATCGAGACGGTCGTTTTGGTATATCGCACTCACGATTTTGGAATGCTTTGCGTTCCGCTGGGTTGGTTCGTACATGAAACCAACCGGGCCCCCGGAGCGGAAATGCTCATATCTTGAGCTACAGACGTCCGATTGACGTGCCGTCAGCTTTGTTGAATTCCTCTAAGTGAGACGGATCTTTTGGCTCACTCTGCCCGAGGTTTGGACGCGGGTAGAGTACGGTCGGGTTGGTTTTGCCTTAAAAACCAACCGGGCCCCTGGGACGAAAAAGCCAATAACTCTCAGACCGGGCGTCCGATTGACGCGCCGTCTGCGACGTTGAGCTCCTGTTGGCGATACGAAACTTTTGGATACATCAACTTCGGACATTGAGACACTTGATGTATCGGCCACTCGGCTTGTGGAGCAGACACTCCCAAACGAGCTTGCTGTGTGCGGAAACCCTAGTGCTGGCTGCGACTTCGACGACGACGACTGTGCAGAGATCCTCGGTGGACTACGATGACGAACAGTGCTGGTCTTGTATCCTATGTGGGTCCCAGCTTAGATGATTCAATACTGGTCTTCTATCCGATGTGGGTCCCAGTATAGATGAATCAATGAAGAGTGCTGGTCTTGTATCCTATGTGGGTCCCAGCTTAGATGATTCAATACTGGTCTTGTATCTTATGTGGGTCGCAGTTTAGATGAATCAATGAAGACAGCTGGTCTTTTATCCTATGTGGGTCCTAGCTGTGCTGGTCTTGTATCCTATGTGGGTCCCAGCTTAGATGATTCAATACTGGTCTTGTATCCTATGTGGGTCCCAGTATAGATGAATCAATGAAGACAGCTGGTCTTGTATCCTATGTGGGTCCTAGCTGTGCTCGTCCTTTATCCTATGTGGGTCCCAGATTTGATGATTCTGTGCTGGTCCTGTATCCTATGTGGGTCCCAGCATAAACGAAACAATGAAGACAGATGGTCTTGTATCCTCAGTGGGTCCCAGCTTAGATGATTCAGTGTCTACATCTGATCATCCCTTTCACCTTTTCGACGATGTATACTTGTGTGAGCTGAGTCCTGTTTACTCTCCTTTGTGAAATGTGTTGTGATATCCTATGTGGATTACGTTTTGCATTCCTTTGTGGATTGTGTTGTTCTATCCTGTGTGGATTTACATTTTTCTTTCCTGTGTGGACTGGGTTGTGCCTGGGCTCGGATGTTGGAGCCGAACGAGAAATGATGACTTAGGTATATGTATGGGCATACACCTAAGCAGTGTCGGATGTTACTTCATGATTTTATCTTATCCCTTTGTGGATTATCCTATGTGGATTTCGAGAGACCTTCGGGGGTCTCGGGGTCCCTACTGAGTAGCTTATACTCACCCCTGCACGGGCTATGCCCGCACTTCATTGTGTTGGTTGCAGACGACGGACAGCGCTGATCATGGTCGAGGTTGGCAGAGCAGGACGGTACCTGGAGGTGGACCACTGGGCGGGGTGTACTCGGAGCGGACGGTTGGACCGAGGAACTGTGGAGGCTATCTGTTCCCACCCTTCAGGTGGGACTTCCAGTAGCGGCTCGATGTTGCGGATTTTTTTATCAGTTGTTGTTTTCCCCTTTCGGTTGTACTTTACAGTTGGGCTTGTATTTCCGGCCCCCTTTATTTTCAGCACATCTTGTTACAGTTTTTGCTTAGTGTTTACTTTTACTTCCTCTTGTACTCTATGGTGTTTGTTTACTTTTATAAAGGAAATGTCTTCCCTGTTTCCGGGATTTATTCCTTTGGTGATAGTCTCCAGCCCCTGGCCTAGGGAAGGCGGGCATGGGGTAGTCACGACACGGGCCCCGAGGACGGTTCGTGACAAATTGGTATAATGGGTGGTCGGTTCTACCACAGACTCCGATCTTTCTTCTATGTGAAGCAATACTGTTCAGCGTATTGGGTGTGGTTATCATTCCAGGGAGTCCGATGTTGGTGCGGCGACCAACGTATCCGTACACTAGGACCCTGACTTCTGATTTCCGACTTAATGCACGAAAACACTGATTGCATGTGTGTTCAAGTTTTAGTTGTGAATACTGGTGTCAGCTCACCAGGTATAAAGTTCTAACCATGGCGCACTTGTTTCTTTTCAGGATGGCCCCACGACGGCAGCCAACTAGGGTTCCGAGAGTGGAGCGTGATGACAGCCCACTGAGTGACGAGGCCTCGGTGCAGGGATCCTTGTCAGTAGAGGCACCGGGAGTACCTTTACTTGCCGAGCCACCGATGCTACCAGCCCCAGCCGCTGACGATGCACGACACCTTAGCACGCAGCACGAGTTTCAGCGTCAGCGACCGCCCAGGTTCCGCGGGGAGACGGACCCCCAGGCAGCCGAGGACTGGCTGGAGGCAGTTGTACGGGTTTTCAGATTAGTGAGGACACCAGCAGACCTCATGGTGATCCTCGCAGCGAGCCTCCTGCATGCGGCAGCATGCAGATGGTGGAGCTTGATGCTCCAGGTGCACGACGAGGCATCTCTCCTCTGGACGGACTTTGAGAGCATCTTCCGCTCCGAGTTCGTCCCAGCCACCCTCCGTGTGGTGCGCATCCAGGAGCTACTACAGCTGCGGCAGGGTAGCCTGACAGTGGCCCAGCACTCGGAAAGATTTACTGATCTCTTAAGCTACTCCACAGATATGGTACGGGACCAGTTCTTCTGGGCCCGGACCTTCGAGCAGGGACTGAGGCATGAGATCAGGGCTTCGATGATCTCCCTCAATATTCCGAAACAGGCAGAGGTGTGTGAGAGAGCCTTTCTAGTGGAGAGTTTTATCGCCGAGCAGGCTCCAGTGACAGGGCCCCACGCAGGACGGCCCGTAGCAGGGTCTTCTGCAGCAGGCAGTAGACAGGTGACGCAATGGTTCAAACAGGCCAGACCATCAGATGGGCAGTCTCAGGAGGAAGATTCAGTTGTGCGGGGAACCCGAAGGAGAGCCACCTACACGAGGGGAAAGCATTTCTATGCATGTAGCGGGAGAGGTCACATGGCTCGAGACTGCCCGAATCGTCTTACAGATGAGAAACAGGTGGTAGAGGGACCTCCTAGACAGAGGTTCGGCCACGGTGGTCCGCAGGGTGCAGGAGGATGAGGCAGAGGAGCTGGCCGAGTAGCCTATGGTGGGAGACACTTCGAGGTGTTGCCACCACCACCACCAAGAGGTCCATCCCGACCGTAGGAAGTTGGTGGACATGTGAGAGCTCAGCTTTAGGTAGTTGAGGCCTTCGATCATGGAGCTCTGGGAGCAGATGGACAGGAGCGGAACTAGTGGATATGTCCACTGTACTTCTAGTTCCTTGTTGATGTTGTGTAGTGTCTTTGTATTATGAGATGTAATACTAAAAGACGCTTACCATTGTGATGTTTTCATTCCATTCCTCTTTTATGTTGTTACTAAGAGGTTCCAGTTTAGACTGTTGACTTGACCCTCACTTGTGAGACATCTACTGGAGGAGACCTAGTTACCACACACTGATGCCGACAGTGTGACTCAACCCTTGGAGGCGAGAGTAACAGTTGGATCTATTGGTAGTAGTGTCGAGGCCTTACGACGTCATCCTTGGTATGGATTAGTAACATCTATGTCGGGATTGACTGTATTAGGCAAAGGAAGTGGTTCATCCAGGGGATGAGACCAGATTTCTCTTATCGGAAAAGGAGAAATCATAGCAGCTCTTGTGGGACCAGAGATGGTCCAGGTCATCCAGGAGCAGATGAGGATAGCTCAGAGCCGGCAGAAGACTTATGTTGATAGGAGGAGGAGGCCACTAGAGTTCGAGGATGGCGACCACGTCTTCTTTCGTGTCTCGCCTCGACGTGGATTACAGAGATTTGGCCAAGGCGCAAGTTGTCCCCACGTTTCATCGGGCCTTTCCAGGTCCTCAGCAGGATTGGCGAGGTGGCTTATCGCCTGGCTCTGCCACCTCAGTTGCACCGGGTGCACGACGTCTTCCACATATCTCAGCTGAGTAGATACGTGGACGACCCGACACAAATCTTGACCATGGAGAGCTGGTCTTTGTTGATGGGGCGACTTTTGCCGAGGTCCCAGTGTAGATCGAGGATCGACAAGAGCGGGTCCTACGTGGATGATCGATTCCTCTAGTGCTCTTCAGATAGATGCACGAGAACCTCCAGGAGAGCACTTTGGAGCGAGAGGCTCAGTTGCGTGCTCAGTACCGCCTTGTATACCTATGTTTGTGGTGAATCTTTATGGGGATGTAAAGCCCTGTGGTGGGAGTAATGTAAAGACCCGTAAAATTTCAAAGAATTTTTTTTCTTTTCTTTGGAATTTTACAAGAGCGCAGTTTCTGACGGAACCTGATTCTGAGACCCGGTGTGCACAGAATAATTTTCCGAAGTATGGCTCGGGTACGTTCAGTGAACGGACGAGCGGGTTTTTCTAACATTTGAACCGGTGCCCGGAATCGAATTCTCAGGGCACCGATGAAATCACAGCGCCATTGTTTTCTTTGAAATGCCTCTTCCGGAGTTGCGTTTTCTCGGGTGTGGTTTTTAATTTTCTGGCTTAAAGTTAAGAAATAAAATAATTTTACGACAACTTTATTTTATTTCACTTAAGCCACTTGGAATCCACTTGGAACCACTTAAAATCGGCGTAAACTGAGTTGAAATGGATAGGGTACTATCCAGAAATATCCTACCCTCTTGGTAGGATATTTTAGAGGTGGGGCCCGCACGAGCCCCGTCATTTCTTTTCCGCTAAGTAACGCACCCGCGAAAACCCGTCATTATGAATGTCAACTGACGCATTTTCTTAAATCCTTAATGCACCATTTAATTGAGCGGTTTATTTCGTAAATTAAATGGGCGGTTTGTTTCGTTGAATTAATTCAACGAATTGATGGGTCGTTACATGCCTTTTTCGTTTGTTGGCGTAATAATAAAATAAGACCAACAAGACTTTTTTTGGAGGATTACTCGTTGAGAGGTTTTTGACTGATGTTCTTGAGCCTTCATCCTTCTTCTAGAAGAACGTGAAGAACGCGAAGAACGCCGACCTCCGATGAAGAACGCCGAACCCGGAAATCGAAGACGCGATGTCGTGTTCCGCGACACCGACGTTTCCTCTCCCGTGACGTTCTTCGGCGACGTTCCTTAATCCGCGACAAGAAACTTCGATCATCCGCTGAGGTGAGGGTTTTGGTTTTTCTTTTGATTTCCTTTGCGTTTTTAAACTCAAGAATGATTTAATTATTTTTAATTAAATGTTTTTGTTCTTGAACCTCGGAGTTCATCGACGCGAACCCCTTCCGCGACGACACGATGCCGGATACCGCGACGACGCGACGATCCTCAATCCGCGAATAACCTACGGCGACGACTTGACGAGGTAGGGATTTTTGTTTTCGGAATGCCCTTATTCCCGTTAGATTTTCTTTAAAATTAAAGAACCAGATGCAAATGAACAATTTAATTTATTAAAATTGTTGTATCATGTGTTGATTTATTTTTATCCCGTTATTTTTATCTAACACGGAGGGTGTGGGCCAAACGAACATGGCCCGACAACCCTCCGCCGTTCTTCGTCGTTGTGCGGATTTGACGGGCGACGACGGAACATGCCGCAACAGAAGTTTGATGATCCCACAGTGAATAACAGAACCAGGGAGGAACAACGGCACAGACGGGAAGGAAAACGGACCGCCGGAGTGACTCTGGTGGCCTGCGAAACCCGGCGGCGGCGCCCGCTGACCCGCGGCTGCATGGTTCCGGCGCGCACGGGACGTGGCTGAAGCCGCGTCTGCCTGTCCAGGGTGACACCCCGCGGGTGCCACGGGGTTGTCACGCGGGGGCGGCGGCTCCCCCCGCGTCGCTCGGGTCGTCCAGGGTGACACCCCGCGGGTGCTGCGGGGTTGTCACGCGGGGGCGGCGGCTCCCCCCCGCGGCGCTCGGGTCGTCCAGGGCGACACCCCGCGGGTGCCGCGGGAGCGTCACGCGGGGGCGGCGGCTCCCCCCCGCATCGCTCGGCCGCTCAGCCGAGCCGGGCTGGGCCTGCCGAGCCAGGCCGGTCCGACCGGCTGGGCCGCGCCCTGGCCGGACCGGACCGGGTCCGACCGGGTCGACCTGGTTCGGCCAACCCATGGGGCGTCGGGCCGGGTCGGGCCGGGCCCGGAGCCCCCGTCTTCGGACTGTTTTCGGTCAAATGCCTTTAACTTGAGCTACGGGCCTCCAAATAACTCTCCATCAGCGGCAACGCGATCCTTGGATCGAGACGGTCGTTTCGGTATATCACACTCAAGGTTTCGGAATGCTATGAGTTCGTACGGGTTGGTTCGTACACGAAACCAACCAGGCCCTCGGAGCGGAAACACTCATATCTTGAGCTACGGACGTCTGATTGATGTGTCGTCAGCTTTTTTGAATTCCTCTAAGTGAGACGGATATTTTGACTCACTCTTCCTGAGGTTTGGACGCAGGTAGAGTACGGTCGGGTTGGTTTTTCCTTAAAAACCAACCGGGCCCCTGGGACGAAAAAGCCAATAACTCTCAGACCGGGCGTCCGATTGACGCGCTGTCTGCGACGTTGAGTTCCTGTTGGCGATACAGAACTTTTGGAAACATCAACTTCGGACTTTGTGACAGTTGATGTACCGGCCTCTCGGATCGTGGAGCGGACCCTCCCGAACGAGCTTGCTGTGTGCGGAAACCCTAGTATTGGCTGCGACTACGACAACGATGACTGTACAGAGATCCTCGGTGGACTGCGACGATGAAGAGTGCTGGTCTTGTATCCTATATGGGTCCCATCATAAATGATTCAATACTAGTCTTGTATCCTATGTGGGTCACAGTATAGATGAATCAATGAAGAGTGCTGGTATTGTATCCTATGTGGGTCCCAGCTTAGATGATTTAATACTGGTCTTGTATCCTATGGGGGTCCTAGTATAGATGAATCAAGGAAGACAGCTGGTCTTGTATCCTATGTGGGTCCTAGCTGTGCTGGTCTTGTATCCTATGTGGGTCCTAGCTTAGATGATTCAATACTGGTCTTGTATCCTATGTGGGACCCTGTATAGATGAATCAATGAAGACAGCTGGTCTTGTATCCTATGTGGGTCATAGCTGTGTTGGTCTTGTATCCTATGTGGGTCCCAACATAGATGATTCAATACTGGTCTTGTATCCTATGTGGGTCCTAGTATAGATGAATCAATGAAGACAGCTGGTCTTGTATCCTTTGTGGGTACTAGCTGTGCTGGTCTTGTATCCTATGTGGGTCCCATCTTAGATGATTCAATACTGGTTTTATATCCTATGTGGGTCCCAGTATAGATGAATCAATGAAGACAGCTGGTCTTGTATCCAATGTGGGTCCTAGCTGTGCTGGTCTTGTATCCTATGTGGGTCCCAGCTTTGATGATTCTGTGCTGGTCTTGTATCCTATGTGGGTCCCAGCATAAACGAAACAATGAAGACAGCTGGTCTTGTATCCTCAGTGGGTCCTAGCTTAGATCATTCAGTGTCTACATCTGATCATCCCTTTCACCTTTTCGATGATGTATACCTGTGTGAGCTGAGTCATGTTTACTTGCCTTTGTGGAATGTGTTGTGCTTTCCAATGTGGATTACGTTTTTCTTTCCTTTGTGGATTGTGTTGTGCTATCCTATGTGGATTTACGTTTTTCTTTCTTGTGTGCACTGGGTTGTGCTTGGGCTCGGATGTTGGAGCCGAACGGGAATTGATGACTTAGGTATATGTATGGGCATATTCCTAAGCAGTGTCAGATGTTACTTCGTGATTGTATCTTATCCCATTGTGGTTTATCCTATGTGGATTTCAAGAGACCTTCGGGGGTCTCGAGGTCCCTACTGAGTAGCTTATACTCACCCCTGCACGGGCTATGCCCGCACTTCGTTGTGTTGGTTGCAGACGACAGACAGCACTGATCATGGTCGAGGTTGGCAGAGCAGGACGGTACCTGGAGGTGGACCACTGGGCGGGGTGTACTCGGAGCGGACGGCTGGACCGAGGAACTGTAGAGGCTATCTGTACCCACCCTTCAGGCGGGACTTCCAGTAGCGGCTCGACGTTGCGGCTTTATCTTTCAGTTGTTGTTTTCCCCTTTCGGTTGTACTTTACAGTTGGTCTTGTATTTCCGGCGCCCTTTATTTTCAGCACAGCTTATTACAGTTTTTCCTTAGTGTTTACTTTTACTTCCTCTTGTACTCTGTGGTGTTTGTTTACTTTTATAAAGGCAATGTCTTCCCTGTTTCTAGGATTTACGCCTTTGGTTCTAGTCGCCAGCCCCTGGCCTATGGTAGGCGGGCTTGGGGTAGTCACAGCACAGGCCCCAAGGATGGGTCATGACAGTCCATCGAAGGTTCATTATAGAATCCTTTCATTTTTAATCCACATTCCAACAACATGCCAACAAAACAAATGAAAAAAATGTTTCAGTGATTCTGTTATGCTGTGACGTCACGTTGTTATGCTGATTCATTTAGAAAAAATATACATTGTTTTGCATCATTAATGATTTGTTACACTATGTGTTAGTGGTCCATTAATGAGCCTCATAAATTCACCATTTTTTTGAACTTTGGTGTCATCGACTACCACTGAAAATATGTGAAAATTAAATATCGTTTTAACGTAATTTTTTTCAAATGGTCTGATGATTAACATTCTCATTCGTTCCTCGCTCATGATGTTATTTCTTTTCAAGTAGAATCCAGGTATTATATGTTCTATTGTTTCCTTATATTTTTTATCCACGCACTATTTCAAAATCTATAAAAACCCACTCTCACATTTATAGATCATAAATAATAAAATGTTCAAAAATTAACATTCTCCCTCGACCCCCACCGATCGAGGATAGGATTATCCTAATCTGAACTCATCCTCATGAGCTCAATGGTTCGCTCTTAGTTTCAATCTGAGTTACCAATTATGAGTTATAAGGATTTGACAATAAAATAATTGTCAATTCATTATTTTATAAATGACCAAAATCTATCTTTCAGTATTGGCCCGCACCATCCAATATTAGGATCATCATAAGAAAATAAATCACTATGAGCTCAGTGTTGGTCTCAAATTTTTAATCTGAGTCACTATTCGTGAGTTATAAGATATTTAAAAATAAAATAATTTTATTTAATTAATTTATTTATGGTTCTGCCATTTTTTGTTTTTCTCGTTGGATGACTGCACCAACTAAACATAAGTCACGCGTAGGGTAAACTCGCCATCCTGAACACAATGGTTCCATTAGAGTTTTTATTCAGGGACCTATTTAAGAGTTATTATAATTTTTCATGGAGTCCTCTCAAGCATGTTATTTAAATATTCACATTTGTCAACAGATCATTCTAGTCACTCCGATCCCAAGAAGTGTACGCTATCACACAGCCCAGTCTCGAAATAATTTCATATAATAAAATATATATAAATATAAATATATATATTGAAATCTCATGAAATTAAATTCTCCCCACCATATGTCCTTACATCCCTAAAATCCAAAACAAAGGAAAATCAATGAAAAGGAGGTAATGGAAATGAATCAAATCCTTCAACTCCCATGGGAACTCTATGAGATTCATGTGAATCCACCAAAAACAAACCAAATGAATCACTCATCAATGAAGTACATGCTTGTTTTTATCCACAATCTCTATTGGTAACATCCCAAATTTCACCCCGTCATCAATGTGCATCTCTCCACATTTGATGATGTGCGATGGATCATGCACATACCAACTGAGATGCGACACAAGAAAATATTTGTGCACCTAGAGAACATGTGGGGGAAGAGCTTGGTAGTAAACCACCACAAAAACCTATCTTAGGATCTAAAAAGTTATAATTAATCACATAGATAGCCTACCAACCAAGAAAAATCATCACAATCCTAGTTGGGATGAAACCCAAAGGAAAACATGATCTCCCTCCTAAAACTCCAACGGTCTTTATCTACTACTAGAATAAGACATATTTCAACATTGTACAGTCCTCATCAACTCCTGAGTTATCATCAAATTTTCAATGGTATCTCATACCATCTCTAAATCAATGACTATTTTCTCCCCTAGGTCTATCCATCATAAAAGCTATCAGCATACCCTCTCGTACATGGACTCAAATGGTTCAATGACAATGGGGGAGTGAGATATATTATTGTTCTCAAACTCCACATGTGTTATTTGGTCATCCAAACTACAACAAAAAACTAGTACACAAGAATGATGAATTCCCTCTAAGGTCTGTATGGTCCGCTTAGTCTAATCATATGTCTAGGGGTGAAAAGATGGGCTCAATCACAGTTCAGTCCCAAACACCTCTTGAAAACCCTTCCATAACTGGGTTTTAAATCTTCCATCATGGTCTGAGATGATTTTGAAGGCACCCCGAGAAGTTTCACAATCTCTTTAATGAAGAGGTGTCCCAAGCCCTCTGTTAGTGCGCACTCTCATATGGGTGGGAAGTGTCATGACACGGTGAGTCAGTCAGTGATCACCTAGATAGTGTCATTTCCCCGTGATGTACATGGATACATCCTCACAATGTACATTGAGATACCGTCTCATTTATACTTTGGTTCCTCCAGTGGATGGGCCAACTATGCTGGAACATGATTCGTTTCATTCACTTGCGGACAAGTGAGGCATCATGAAGTTATATATGCCACTTATTTCTTAATCCTTGGCCACATGTACTAATGTCAGAGGACATGGTATATCTTCACCACTCTAGGATGTACCTCCAATGTGGATGTATGAAACTCCCCCAAAACCACCACCTTTAACGTTAGTAGCACTACATTGTGCCCTATAAAGAATATGGCATGCTCCCCACCTTTCATGAATCCATCATGAGCCCATCTTGAGGATAACTGATCATATCATGGCTCATATTCAACATCCACTGGTTGTTCCTCCCCAAATTTCTATATGGGTGCTGCAATAACAATCATCAACTGAACGAATGTAGATCCATCATAATCAATAATGGATATCTTCATTGCAACTAGTTTCATTGTTCCCTCACATAGCAGATGCAAACCATTCTACATGCTAAGTGCGTCTACTACCTTGTTCCCCTTACCATGAATATAGAAAATCTCAAAGTCATAGCCCCAAAGGAACTCTATCCATCATCGCTATCTGATTTTTAGGTCCATCATGGTGAAGATATTACAGAGAAAATTGTGGTTGGAGTATATAGTAAACTATTATCCCATCATGTAGTGCGACCACATCATCAAGGAAAATACCACCGCTGCTAGATCTAGGTCCAGGGTTGTGTAGTTATGCTCATGTTTCCACAAATACTGTGAGATGTGGGCCATCACCGCTCACTCATGCATCTGGAAATAACCTATAATTGTCCCTAATTCATTTTATAAAACCATGTACTCCACACCCACACCTAGCAGTCTCAAGATGGGGGAACTAATTAGTCTCCACCTCCACACCTAGAAACATCTTTTGAAATGACATTCTTTCACCCTACACTACTATTTATAATAAAAAACTAAAATAATTTTGTGCCATTAGGGTGTGGCTGGCCGACATAAGAGAGATTGGTTTCACCCTCTTATGAATGAGTTTATCATGTGCATTCTAGTCTTCCTTTTTTCGACCAATGAAAACCCCATTCCAATGATACATATATACCACATACTTTTTTCCTAAAATTATCAATTAGATCATTAATTGTGTATGACTATTCAATACCCAAAAACATTTCATAAGGCCTCAATGATGCCACCAAAAAGATCTAACAAAAACTCTCTCCATAAAGATTAGATCACACTATCAGTATAAGTGTGATTATCGAGTCTCCACTCATAGATATCTCAAGACGTAAGGATAATGTAAATGGTTCCACTAGAAACTCTATGACTTGTAAATGATTCCGGACAAGAGGGAATGATTAGCACCTATTTGAATTTATTCAAAATCTAGTATAATAATTTTATAATACCTCAAAACTTCTTATAGCCCTCGATTGACACTCTATGATAGCATTAAGATACTCAATTCCCCTATCTACCATCTCCCTAACCATAGAGTGGTCCATGTTGGTGGGGGGGGGTGTTCTAACAAGTCAAAACATATATCACATCTTATTACTCTCATAGCTCTTCATCCACATCTGTTACCCTTTAGATTCATCTATCCCTATAACTTTGTCTTCCTAAATCATCCTACATGTCCAATCCTCTGAGACTGACGTCAATTTCCTGCACTCCCACTACTGACATTCATTGGTTGTATCATATCATCCAATAAACATCCAACCACAAAGGTTCTCTCTAGCACCCAAGCATAATTTTATTTGAATAGAGGAATAGTGCTGACTCAGATGTCCCTAAACACATCTATCTTTAAGGTTCTTTTAGACCATAGTCAATTCTCCTAGAGTTTATAGTCAGCAATCTTTAGGTCTCATCCAACTGCATGGTTTCACATATAGTGTGTCGGGGAGAACTGCTCCTCAATCCATTCGTCGTATCTCATCTTTCATGAAATCATCCTCAGGGTATGAAAAAATATCCACCATGTCGAGAGGCTCCCAATTACGCAAATGGATTATTAATCCAATTCTCGGTTTTCATGTTATTAGATTGTTAGTTAATAGTTGATGGTTGCATATAGGTATGGTCCGACTCAGTCGGACATGCCCGACCAACCCAGCCCGGGGTTCCACATACCTCAGATTAATTCCACTAAGTCAACCTGACATGGTTTGGGCCTGGGATGGATCAGTCTGGAATGGTATGTGGGATCGGCCCAATGGGCCTCACTAGAACTAACCCAGTTTGGGTGAGGTTCAAGCCTGTTGGGTCTTCTTACAACCCGGCCTAGTCTGGCCCAGCCTGAGGTGCATGGGTATAGCCTGCTAGATGGGAGCTCAATCTGAAGACCAGCATACATGGTGCAATCAGTGTGTGCTGCCTGTCAGGGAAGTAGCATGTTGCCACACCCATCCTCTTCTGGCCCCACAACCATGTGTGACCCTCTTGACATAGTCAGGGGACCACATCTTTCCATGCCACACAAATGGAATGGATGTGGGTTTTCCCACCATGAGGAAACCTCTTGACGTTGTGCCACCCAATGACCTCCTACTGCCGAGTCACACCGATGGGCGCGCCACCATTCTGTAGCCTGGCCGGCGAGGGTCGATCGCAGGTGGTGTCGCACAAGAAACACCTTCTGTGGGCCATCAAAGTTGTTCTGCTGATCCATTTTCCAATCCTCATACGCCTATGAACCAATTAGGTCTCCGACATCACCACGATGGTCTCAAACACCCCATTCCGCCATTTTAGACAATCAGTTCCCAATGAGCGTACATGCCGAGTGGCCAGGGCCACTTTTTGTGTCGGCCCTCACCCTCCACATTAGATTTTTTAAAAATAAAGAGGCTCCTATGAGATGTACCATTATATAAAATGATAAACTAATACCAGATTGAAAATTTCCCCATATAAAGTTATGCTCCCACATAAACGTATTATTAGTGAGTCAACCAGTTTTTGGGCTGATTGGCGTTCAACATTTCTAGAAAATAATGGGTAATAACCTAAAAATAAAACAACCCCTACCTCATTGAAATTCGATTCTACAGCCTTTCATCCATGAGGTTTCAAGATGTCAATGTCTATTTTCACTTCTAGCTCCATTCTACGAGGTGCGTCGAAGATGTTTGATGTTTTCCGATGTTTGTCATTCATAATTGGAGAGGATGGAATTCAAAGGATTTCTAGTGAATTACCACAGAATAATTCCTCATTCCACTAATAAATATACCAAAAATAAAAGGAAAACACATCGCATCGTTTATATCATGTTGAGGTGTCACATCGTTACACTATCTCATTTATCAAATAACATCGCTATTACGCATCATTAATTTATTGTTACATTCAATGTTAATGATCCATTAAGGATCCTCATCTATTCATATTTACGTTTCACCAATGTTTAATCATCTACCACTCAACGAATGAAAATATAACATAAAATATCTTTTTAATGTTAATTTTTTTCAGAAGGTCTAATAATTAACTTTTTTTGTCTTTCCCTTATCAGCTGATGTTCATTCCTTTCTAGGAATATCCAAGAGTTCTATGTTCTATGGTTCCCTCAAATTTTCTATATAAAAAATGGAAAAAAAGTTAGAAAAACCCACTTCCATGTTAACTGATTGTACCTAAAAAATGTTCAATAATTTAAATTAACCCTCGACCTGCACCGATCGAGATAAGGCTCTGCATTAAGGGAACACACCCTCTTGATCTCAATGGTACTATTGGACATTCCATCTGAGTTAGCATTTAGGGGTTATAAGGATTTTTTAATCAAAATAAAAGTAAATTATTTATTTTATTTAAGACAAAATAATAACTTCCACCATTTGCATGTTCCATCCAATGATAGGGTTGGCTTAAGGAAATCATGACTTCCTGAGCTCAGTGGCGGCCTAACATTTTTAATATTAATAATCATTCGCGAGTTATAAACTTTGGAAAAAAATTTATTTAATTATTTAATTTACGGTTATTCCATTATTGGGTTTTCTCACTGGAGGGTACAACCGAATTAACTTAAGTTGAGGCTAGGGTAAAACAGCCATCTCAAACATAATGGTTCCCACAAATTTACGATTTGTCACCCCGTTTAAGAGTTATTATAATTTTTGAAGAATACTCTTCAAGAGTTCTATTTGAAGGTTAACATTTTTTGACAGATCATCATAGACACACCGAGACATGGATTCAGACACTGTCTTAGCAACATGGCATTAAATACTTTCATATATTTTTAAAAAATACTATATAGAAATTATGGGACATTACATTCCCATAATAATAATCTCAAATGAGTTGATCATCCTATCACCCATCGATGATTTATAGATTGTTAGTAATTGACCATCTCATAATGATTATCTATATCACACTATATTAATTCTTTGGTGTTAGTTGTTTTCTTCAATATCTATGTTTTCACATACAAATAACATTCTTATACTTGGATCCCTATTTATTTTTTGACAATCATACATCATTTTTCACCTTTTAAGTATTTTCTTTATTGAAAATTTTTATGATGTGGGAATTTAATAAATATATATGCATGTGTCAAAATAAATACTTACTTAGTTCATGGTAAAAAATTTCAGGTGGAATTTATTAAAGGGGGATAGTTTAATTCATTGAGTTTTTAAAAGAGAAAACATAGTTTGATAGCTTACATAGTGCACAACACTGAATGAAAACAAACCAAAATTATTTAAATATGATCATTTTAACATTTCTATTAAATTTATTTATATGTAATGTATTTACTAAATTAAGAAAATATATATGTATTTATTAAATATATTGATAAATTCTTATTAAATATTGAATAATATTATTTTTTAATACATTTTTATTCTTCAATATACGTTTTCTTCAGAAATATTTTCTCATTGTTTTTATGAAGAAACATTATTATAAATTTTTTTAGATTACTTATAAAATTATGTTTATAAAATTAACTCTATTATTGCTATAATCATATAAAATTTATCATGCAATGAAATTTTTTGATATTTCAGAAAATATATATGTTTCATTGAATAGAAAAATTATTCTTTTTAAGAAAATTGACATTAATTGATTTAAATGTGAAAATATTATTTTAATTTTACATAATTATAAAATAGGTATTATTATTTTATATTTAATCTAATTATTGAAATTTAAATCTTCTTTATACTATATTTTAGTATATGTTTATTTTTAGGAATAAAAAACCATTTTTGCTAAAATACATTTTTAATATGTCTAATGTTTATCCATTTTAATTAACAAATTATGGGAAATTATGTTAATGAAATATTTATATTCAATATCCATATTTATTAATTTAAATTAATATAATGAATATTAGAAGATATAATGTTAAGGTAAATGCATATGATTCTTAAAAAATAATTTTTTAGAAAAATCATTTCCATCATGCTTGCGTGTTTTATTTTAAATTAAATTATTCCACCACAATATATTTACTTTTTTATATAATGGATACCTTATTTTGGATCCATATAATTAATATTAGTTAATAATCTCAACGTAATTTTTGAACAATACGAATAGTATCTTTAGATAATATTAATTACCCTAAAAAATATAATAGGAATATTAAGTGTAAAAATAATATAACAAATACTATAAAAAAAATAAAAGTAATAGTATACATATTTATTTTCTTTAAAATTATGATTATATTTATTTATTTTTGTTTTTACATTATAAATGTCTATGTAATCAGTTTGATTAAAATTTTATTTTTAAATGAAAAAATAAAAAATATATTTTCAGGTAATATAAAAGTAAAATTAACAAATTCATTTTGATGAATTAATTAATTTTTTAAATAAGTAATATTTTAAAAAAAATTTAAAATCATTTAATTTTTATTAAATTTAAATGATCATTTAATTTTGATATGTCAATTGTAACACCAATAAGGGTTTAAAAACAGTTACTATCCAAAAAAATAATATTTCACAATAAATATATATTCTTATAATATAAGTAAAAATTAATAAATTCAAAAAAAAATTCAGATAATGTAAATATTTACTTTCAGAATCATAACATCGAAATTATCAAATAATAATTTTTTCATAATTTTCATAGAAAGTTGGATTTTCCATTAAAAAATAAATATGGTATTAATATATGATGGGTATTATGACATCATAATGAACCAAAAAGTATGAAATAAATATTATAATTTTTATACAAAAAAATAAATATTTCACATTTATATAATTAGGATTTTTTTTTATTTGTATAATGCCTTTATGAATCCTCCAAAACTAAATTATATTTTATGTTTTTAAAATCTTTTATTTAATATTATGAACCACTTCTACATCATAAGGATTATTATTATATTATGATTTTCTAATGTTCTTAAAAAATTATTAAATATTCTCCACATTGGAGGAACCCATTGGTAAAACCCTTAGTAATGTTTTTAGTATTGGTTATTTTAATATATAGAGTACCAAACCAATTTTTGAGAAATGATAACCAATTCCCGACACATTTCTTATATTAACCCACCCATTTATCCATTTATCTTCACTAAAATTGAATTTATAAATTGCTTTCATTATATAACCCATTCTATATTCCTTACAAGGTTCCCCTAGTCTCTCAAGAAGATCCTCTCAAGACATTGGAGCCACACTCTCAAGTTATGGGTTATTTCCATTCTCCTCTTTACTCATGTATAGTAATTATATTATGCTCTATTTCTATAATTCACACTGATGTGATATGTTTTCATATATCCCCTATACTATTTCTATGATTCCTAATTGTTTTGATACCCTGTTCACTCTCACCATGCCCTTCCATGAAAATTTATATACCCCTATTCTACTTCAGAAATTCCACCATGATTTTCCATGACAATCAATTATGTAGTGCATTCCCATACCCAATTTATAAAATGTGCGTTAAACTATCTAGACATATAATTATCTTATTGGGGGTGTTATAAGAATTTATTTCTTTATATATTATCATTTAATAAAATATGATGATGTCTGAATCTAGGTAGTATGATCTATGTGTCACACATAATTATAATAATGAAATTAAAGTGACGGGTGTGCCCAGAATTATATAGAACTCAAATGTGTTGGATAATGATTTATTATGATTATATTTTATGAATGGGACTAGGGAGTGAACCTTATCTCTCACTTGAATTTTTCCATAAATATATATTTCCATACAGACCTTCCCTTGTTTTTTATTATGAGATTTCAGTTGTTTCAACATTTAATATTTTGATTTTAATGTTATCATGTTATATCATGAATAATTATCCATGTTTATGATTTTATGTTCATTTATTACCCATTCATATGATTATTGTCTAAAATGTATTACTTTCATCATTTATGACCTGTTAATTCACATAATGGTCATTATATCTCATCTATTTCTTATATATTTCCCCACGATATCCCATGAATTTTTGTGTATGAAGGAACATTATGAACATATTAATGAGGTTTTCAATAAATATGATGTATTACCTCTATGATGTTGATATGTAATATAACTAATTACCAGGAAAATAGCATTCTCGATCTTCTGTGTGGTATTATGTGTAATCATTGGATATAAATCATTAAATAAATTCTAATAAAGAGAAGGGGTGTCCTAGTGTGTGAGGATGACTGATCAATGGAGTAATTTAAGTAAATATTTTACCATTATGGGTTTATGGTGATACCCATGGAATGTTGAACACCCCAATTGCTTTAATCATCGAAATAAATAGGATTATCTAATCTTACATAGATAGAATTTCTATTTTCCTTCAAAAACATCATGGAATATTAAGCCCCAAATGATGAGAACATTTTGAATCTGACGACATATAAATCAATTATTTTGGAGATACAAATTTATAGAAATATCTTGACTCACTCCGTTTATATATGAGATGATTGAATCAGCAGTCATGACTTCTTAGTGGACGTTGTTTTTTTGGCCCCTGTGAAGATTCAGTCATAGGTTACATTTCTTCTACATAAGTGAAATAATGAAGTGTAGTTTTTAAATGAGAAGGAAGTGTATTAATTATTATTTATAATTATGATATCAAATATATTTACAAACCTAAATAACCAAAATCTTAATGTGTTAAATTTTTTATAGTAACTGTGACACAAATATCATTTTTGGATATAAAAATGTTTTTTAAAGATCTTATTCTAATGATTCTAGAGTAAATTGTTTAGTAAAATATAATTATGATCCATCGGGGTATGATTTTGGGTTTTGTTGATGTAGAGGTAGGATATGATTAGTTATGTGTCAATAATAATAGGATCTCTTGTCTTAAACGACGTGACAAAAAAATTTGTGTCGCCAGTGGAAATGATATCATTAATTACTAAAAGGAATTAATTTCTACATGAAATTTTTCTAATAAATATAAAGAAAGATATTCTTATATATATCTTCATATAGTTATATCTTAATCCAATGTAGAGGAATTGTGAAGAGTTCTGGCAGGTTTATGACTTTGCAATATTTTATACTTTAGTGAATGGAAATAAGGTGGTTATTCCCGTAATATGAAATCATGATCTCATTTGTTGATAGAAATGTCTAGTTAGTTGGTTATATGGAATCCCAAGGCCAATATACTTGAATATGACATCAAATTATATCAATATATATTTAATATCATTAAACAATGGCAAAAAATTTATAAATTTAGGGACTTTGGATACTAGATATAGAAAAATTACATTTTATAAACATTCCACAAATTCTCTATGTAATATTTTATAGCCTAAAAAACATATATTAATTTCAAACATAACAATTTTCATTAAAACATTTGGAAATGTAAACATAAAAAATTTTAAGATTAGATTCTTTGTAATGTTGAACATGAGTTAAAAATAAAACATCATAAGTGATCTTTTGATAAACACGTGGGTATGAGGAAATAATAAAGAATAATGTATATAATACAAGATAATCATACCTGTAACATGTCATAAAATAACAAAATACTAATATTAGTGTGTAATAATGAATCAATAATTATAAAATATTAAAAAATAAAAAAGTCGTAATAATTTACAAAATATATAATCATAGATATTAAAATTCACTTGAATTATCGAAGCCAAAAAAATCATAATATTTTTTATGATGTTTCATAGTGGAATGGTTTAAATACCCATTCCCATAAACAAAGATAAGTTATCCTCATAGTGGATTTTTTCATAAAAAATCCAATACATGTAATATCAAAAGATATAATGATTAACCAAATTAATTAGAGTGATATATATTTCTAGGATCACCCTTCTAATTATTAATGACCATATATATACATTTGATATTACATATTGTGGTATTTCTTGTGATTTTTCAATTTGGATTACTGAGAGAACTTTGGGGGGGTCAGGGTCTCCTACTTAGTTGTTAGACACAACCCTACACGGGCTCCGCCAGCATGTGTTTGTCTGGTGCAGACTAATGACGCTACTAAGAAGACATTAGAGGTTCTGGTCTTTGTGGGTCTTGGTGCGATGGGAGTAGTTTGATATTCTCTTCTTCGATTTTAATCATAAAACTACTACCATATTATTAGACCTCCAGATCATATGTGATAGCTATTTACATTCTTTTTAGTTTCCAGGGATTGTATTTTGGGCCATAGTTTTTAGTTTATTTTTGTACCTGTGTTTTTTATATTAATATCATGAATATACCATAAATTTGTTAGATGCATACATTAGTTGACTTATTTGAGTGTGTACATACGTATAATGAAATACCTTTTCTATTCATGAAAAGCCTTCAGGTACTAGTCACTAACACATGGCCTATGGATGGATGGATTGGGGTAGTCACGTCTGAGTCCCACAGGACAGGTCATGACAAAGTAGTATCTTAGGGTGGTCAGTTCTACCAGAATAACTATGCGTCTACTTTTAATTATTAAATGGCGTAAAGAGTATTGAGTTTGGTTTTTAGTCTAAGGAGTATAGTTCTACTGTAGCGGCTGATATATCCATAACCAGGACCCTAAATTATGTTTTTGACTGGGTACATGAGAACATCAGTTGAGAGTGTTTTGAAAATTTTTCTGGATCATTCATGAGTCATCCCACTAGGTATAACTTATTGATCGTGTCACATATGTCTCTTATAGGATTCCTCAATGAAGATAGTAATCTATGGTTTTTGGTTTGTGATCATGGTAGTAGCCCACCGAGCGATGACGAATTAGTACATGGACCAATCAATGTGATGTGACCTTCGAGTGGTGTACCAGTAGTACCACAACCCATTGAGCAGATGATACTACCAGTGGATCATGCATGACGGCTAAGAGCATTCAGGAGTAATAGTGAAAAAGGTCTCCAAGATTTCTAGGTGATAAATAACCTCTAGAAGCATAGGACTGGCTTGAGGTCATTTAACAGGTCATTCGCTTAATAGATACACCCTGTGAGCAGATGCGAATCATGCTCTCTAGCCTTCTTCATGACTAATCTAGATGATGGTGGAGGTCGATGCTCCAGGTTCTTGAGGAGATGACCCATACCTATCTGGAATGTGAGAGACTTTTCCGGGTGGTGTTCATGTCAGTGACACTATGATCTGTGCATATATTAGGAAATGCTACATATGCAGTAGGGTAGCCAAACTGTGGCTCAGTACTCGACTAGATTTACTGACCGCTTCTAATAAACCACAGTCATTTTATAAGACCCGTACTTCAGGGAGTGACCCTTTGGTTGTGGGAACCATTGAGAGGTCAGAGCTTTGACATTTTTTCTCTACATCATAATCAATGATGGGGTTCATGAAAGAGCATGGCTGATGGAAATGTTCCTTTGCGAGAAGGCATCGATAGTGAGAGACCTTAATAAACGACATGTAGTAGAGTCTTCTGCAGACAGTAGTTGAAATACAATGTCGATGAACAAGTGTGCAAGATATTCTGGAGGGAGACATTGGGATGTGGGGTTAGAGGTGTGAAGATCGACCGGACAAGGGATCCACCAATGATGCATGAATGATTTTTACTATGGTGGACTGGGTCACAGAGCTCATGACTGTCTAACTCCTTAGGTGGATGATCGTCTGACAGTGGAGGGGCCACCGAGGAAGAAGCAGTAGCAATAGTATGAGCATCATCTGGTAGGTGGATCAGGAAAGGGAGCATGACATGTAGTTGGAAGTGGCCGGGGACATATGGAACTACCACCACAACCCATAGGTAGTCTACCACAAGCTCATGGAGAAGGTGGACGAGGATAGGCCCCACTACAGGTAGTAGGGGCTCATAGTCCGGATGTCCCTAAGGTGACTTGAGGTACGATCTGTATCTTCTCTACTTTAGTAGCAGTGCTTATCAACACAGGTGGTAGCTATTATTTCCTTGACGCGGGCTTAGTTCGAGCATCTGATATTTCGACTAATCTTTTAGCTCGAACATTTCATTTGGATACTCATATGGGAGGAGATTCAGTGGCCACACATTGGTTCCAACAGTGTGACATTACTCTTAGATGAGAGTGTTTCTGATGGGATCATGTATTTGCAGCATTGATTCCCTACACCATAATTCTAGGAATGAAATTTTTATCAGTATTTCTTGCACAAATTGACAACATGATATGTACTGTACGATGTACGCCCATAGATGGAGGCCAATTTCAATTGTTGGTGAGAACAAAAATAGAGCAGCATGAGACATACTTGTGCTCAGGAGGGTGTTTCCGATTACATATCAACTAGCTTGCATGACCATACACCATGTGTATGAGGAGAGTTCATATTTCCCCACAGTGGATGACTTGTATGAGAACGTACTTCCATATGATTTCCATGTAATACCTCCTCACAGAGAGGTATACTTCCTCATTGAAATGTACCCTAGAACAACATCAATATATACACCAGCATATTTGGTGGCTCTAGTGATGCTCCGAGAGATAAGGGTACAGTTGGTGGACTTATAGAGGGAGGGATAGTGAGGGTCAATGTTTCTCCATTGGCATCCCCCATGCTTTTTTAAGAAGGCAGACAAATGAATGAGTATATGCTTGTACATTTGGTGCCAAAAACAGGTGACCATGAAGAACATGTATCCCCATCTGAGGATCAAGGATATATTTGATTTGTTAAATGTGTGAAGGGGTTCTCGAAGATATAACTAAGATCAATCTATAATAAACATAGGGTATGGGATGAGGACGTTCCGAAGAGAGCCATCTGATGTCAGTGTGGCCATTAAGTGTTCTTATTGATTCCTTTCGATGTGACCAATTCTCTAGGAGTGTTCATTAGTATCATAAATAGGATATTTTTGTCATACCTCATTGGATTTTTGGTGGTCTTCATCGACAACATCTTGGTATACTTGTCGTCTAAGGAAGAGCATGTTGTGCATTTGAGGATTGTTCTAGAAACACTCTGGAAGCACCAGTTAAGTGGGAATTTGTCAAAGTGTGAGTTCTGGATACAAAAGGACCACTTCATGTGACATGTCAACACAATGGTTGGAGTTTCATTGGATTCAATGAGGATCAAGGCAGTTATTACTTGAGAGTCAACAAGGAGTGTTACTGGGGTGCGAAGTTTCTTTGGATTAGTGGGCAACTATCAGTGTTTCATACTCTATTTCTACATAGTATAATCTACTATAAATTCCCTGAAGAATAAGGGGAAACTATTCTTGTGGTTAGGGGAATTCCATTAGATATTTAAATATCCAAATCAGATCATGATAATTTCTCCAATCATGAGTTTTCCTAAGGAGGAAAATGACTATGTGGTTTACTATTATGCATCATGGACTAGACTCGATTACATCCAAAAGAAGGATGATTCCATGATTGCTTATGGATAATGATATTAGAGGCCTCATAAGATTAATTATGTGACTCATGACATGGATTTGGCTGTATTTGACTTCATGATGAAGATGTGGGGACACCACTCGAAGGTTGTGTGGTTCATTGTTCACCCAGACTAGAAGAGTCTCATAAATATCTCTAAATAGAAAGATATGAATCCAAAATAGTGATGATGGCGAGAGTTACACAAGGACTATGAAATTTAGATATTATATACTCATGATAAGGGGAACGAAGTGGTATATTCACATAGCCAAGGATCGAGTTCCGCAACTACTAAATGAGGATTCAGAGCAATTAGTCACTATTAAGATATCCTAAGTGGATAGAGATTTTATAGTATACCACTATTTAGTGGTTGTTTCCCCTACACTCCATAATCATATTAGCGAGTTCAATAATGATACATCATCTGAGAGAATAAAAGTACTCAAATATACTGAATCCATGCACATGATATATATAATGAAGGTGGGGATCACACTATTCATTAAAGAGGATGTACATTTGTACCAATGGCACTGCGAGAGGAGGTGCTGAGGGAGTTCTATACATCCCCCTTATTCGCACATCCAGAAATTATGAATATGTATCAAGAACGCTAGTGTCACTACTAGTGGCTAAGGATGATGAAATATGTGGCCGAGTTAGTTTCTTGATGCCTCAATTTCAAGCAAGTGACCACACACCAATTACAAGCATGATTGACCAAACCCCTTGAGATACCAATGTGAAAGTGGGAAGGGTTATTGATGGACTTCATGATGGAGATACCACATTCATTCAGAGGAAACAATACCATCTGGGTGATCTTTGACCGACTCACCATGTCAGTTCACTAACTTTTTATTCAAGAGAAGGTTTTGGTAGAATGATTGGGATGTATCTATGTTCAAGGGATCGTGCGACTTTACAGGGTGTCGTCAAATATTGTATCAGACTGTGACTCATGATTCACATGTTGGTTTTGGAACAGATTGTAGGATTATTTTGGGACTCAACTTCACTTGAGAATAGATTTTCACCCACATACAGATTGACAGACCGAGAAAACCATCTAGGCCACAGAGGTCATGCTTCGTGAAAGTGTCCATGATTTTGGTCATAGTTGGGGAGACCACCTACCATCGGTGGAGATCAAGTACAACAAATTCTATCACATCACCATTGATATGACCCATTTTGAAAAGTTTTATGGACAACTCTTCTTATCTCCCTTCTGCGAGATAGATCTAGGAGAACATGCAATCGTGGGCCCAGAGATGGTGCAAGCTGCCACTGAGAAGATACATGTCATCTGAGAGCGAATGAAGACTTCACAGAACTAACAGAATTACTATACTGATAGGTGATATAGACCACTAGAGATCCAGTATGGGGACCATGTATTCTTTCGAGTCTCCCCTCGATGGGGACTATAGATATTTGTCTAAGGCAGAATACTCTCAACGAGGTTTATCAGACCGTTCCTAATACATTAGAGTATTGGAAAGGTGGTGTACCGCTTATTACTGAAACTGTAGTTGGAGAAGGTGAATGACGTCTTCCATGTTTCATTGATGAGAAAATACATGCATGGCCCATCTCACATCATAGACCTAGGAGAGCTGGAGATTGACGATATGGAGACTCTAGTGGAGTACCTGGTGGTGATAGAGGATTGACAGGAATGTATCCTTCGTGGGAGGTTGATACCTCTGGTACGTGTTCTATGGAAGCACAAAAATATCAAGGATAGAACAGGGGAGGGAGAGGCTCAATTGGATTTCCAGTACCCATATTTGTTTGTGTGGCATTTTTTTTCTTTTAGGGACATAAATCCCTTAGGTGGGGAGAATATGAAGTCCTGAAAAAATCAATGTAATATTTTTTTTAGAAATTTGGTACTTTTACTATTATGAAAAAATTGAAGCCACATGATTCTGAGGCCCGATGTTCTCAAAAATAATTTCTTAACATTTTATATGTATGTTCAGTAAATGCGCAGGCGGCATTTTTTATCATTTGAACCGGTTCCCGATTTAAAAATCGGAGGGGAATGTTGAATCTGAAGCATTGAGATTCTCATAATAGAACCTTCACTTCAACAACAGGAGGTCTGGAGAAAATTTAAAATATATGACTTTATAACGAAAAGTAAAACAACAAATAATTGTTATTTTATTTATTTTCCATTTTCCTACAACCTATTGAGATGCAGTTGTGGGGACACCAAAGTTTTTTAGTCCATTAATTATTTGGTGTTAATAACATGGTTGAACTTTCCTTGTGTAACCACGCCTCATATAATTAATGAGACACATTAATTACGTCAATTAGTAAGAAAAATAAATTATGTCAATTAATGAGGCACACTAATTAATTCAATTAATGAACCTCATTATATTCTCAAGGTGTTTCTCACCATTCCACATCATATTTAAATAGTTCATGGTGTGGGGTTTTGGAAGGACTTCATCAAGCGAGGAATATTTGAAAATGTCATGCGGCAACATCCAGCAGTGGAGGGCAGAAGCATATGAGGAATCAATATGGGATCAATGAATCCTGACGACTCCATCCAATCTGGACGCTCCACCCACCACAACCATGACACCTACAATGGATCTTGAGGTATGAGGATAATGTGCATTGATGTTCTATCTATTCCTGTTATTGAAAAATATAACGAACATAGACCAACTGACTAACACGTTGATCTACGTCTTGTCAAATGATGCATGAGGTTGTTGTTTGGTTTTAAATTCGAGGATTATTATACTTTTTGTTTATTATAAATTTTCCACATGTTTAAAACCTTGTCACGGATGGTGCGGGCAGAAACCAACATGGCCCAGACCCTCCACTAAAATTTTTCATGGTGCGTTCTTTGTGGACAAATATCAAAAGCAGGGTAAAGGAGTTTTTGAGGGCCAAAAAATGATGGTGGCATATAGAGGGAATAGTAGGTGCATCCAGGATGAAGAACTGACCATCGAGGGTCACTGAGTGGCCCACAGAAGAAACACAGGTGAGCCACCAGCGCGGCGGTGCTGGTGACCAGCATCGACGGACGAGGGTGGAGGCTAGAAACTGCCATCCATGGTGCAAGAGAAGTGCCGCTCGGTGCCGTGGTGGTTGGACTGGAGTCCGACAGTAGCCGGCCATGGCGGAATAGGTGGAGTGCCATCACATAATGTGTTGATGGGTTGCAGCGGTGGAGAATGCCCGGACCCGCCTCATGCGGGTCAATCCGTTGACAAGGCAGTGCCCCCTGGAGCCACCCTTGGGTGAAATAGAATGGATCTATGAGCCATTCAGGAAGTAGACTGCATACCCATCCCATAGAGAACTATCAGTTCAGACAGCATCACCCAGAAGGTTAGGCCACATTGCCCAACGGGATGGGCATGTCCACTGCCCATCGGACCAAGCCCGTCGTGGCCCCTCCCATCCAGGAGGGGCTGGGCCGGTCTGTGGCCCAGCGGTCTGAGTCCATCTTGGCCCCTCCCAATTCATCCTGCCAATGCCAGTTTGGGATGGGTGGGGTCGAACCAAACCGTGTTTTGTCATCCCATGCCAGGTCAGGCTAGGCGGTCCCACCGAGTCAGCCAAACTCGGACCCGTCTCGGGATCAGAAACACATAAAGGCCCATAACATGTGAACCAGACAACAATTTTATGAACAGTCTATGGAACCATGATCCTTGGAGTGAGAAATATCTTTTGAGATATTCCACAAGAATTTTACAGAATTTTTGTGTATGGTGGGGTTCGATTAACACCAAATCTAACCGAGCCCTTGACACTAAAATGCTAATAATTAATAAACAACGCAACTGACTGACACATCATTTTTGGCATAAGGACCCTTGTGACAAGGGGATCCTTTTCAAGATACTGTATGTGAATTTTGATATAGTATGAGATGAATCCTAGGTTAGATCATACAATAATCCAACATGGCCATTTTTACAAAAGATACCATTACTCACTTATCCTGCGTCCGGTCGATGCACTGTTTATCTTGTTGGGACCGAAATGACTATGTGGTCACTTTGGCATGATTTTTCTGGGACTTCATACTAGTTTAAATATGATTGATTGATTGAGGAGCAGAGTCTTCTAGAGATCAGAAATGCTTCATGCAAGAATACAATGGAAGACTATGACATGAATAAAAATAGGGACCAATATGAGTCAGTATTAGAAACAACAGAGTGGGATGATCTAGTTGTACGACTAATCATCCCTACCACTGTAACATTGACCAATACAGGTCAGAACCAGCAACTAATACGGGTCAACACCAGTGACCAATACGGGTCATAACTAGTGACCAAAACAGTTTAGCATCTAGCAACCAATACGGGTCAGCACCAAAGACCAATATGGGTATGCATCTAGCCACCAATACAGGTCAACATATAATGTCTTATATGGGTTATCAAAAGAGATACTACAGATAAGAGGATCTATCTTTTTGACTAGTCATCCATATCCTAGTAACCTTCATGTTATACCATTAAAAGTAGATGTCTCTTTTTCTTTGTCCATCATTATTAATATCATTCTTGTGACTTTACCCTT
Organism: Viscum album; assembly: GCA_963277665.1. Taxonomy (NCBI): domain Eukaryota; kingdom Viridiplantae; phylum Streptophyta; class Magnoliopsida; order Santalales; family Viscaceae; genus Viscum; species Viscum album. The sequence continues at coordinate 139,895,594 of OY728133.1, read as the reverse complement.
GTAGAATTTCATGTGATGTTTTCATATGATGATTACTAAGAGACCTTCAGGGGTCTCAGGGTCCCATAATGAATTTTTATACTCACCAATGCATAGGATTCACACGTACATGTGTTTCTATTGTAGATTACTGACGCTCCGAGACAAACCTTTGACATTCAGGACGTGGTAGAGCTTAGTGTGATAGGATCACTTGAGACCCTCTTCTTCGAATTCAGACTTACAGTTATTATCGTCTAGGTAGACAAGCATAGTATATGTGACAACTCTTTACTTATTTAAATTTCTAGGGTTTGTATTCAAGCCCACTCTTGTTAGTTTACAGTTGTACTTATGGGTGTACATAACTGTCATGATAGTATCTTAATTTTTTATGATTGTTTACTTCAGTTTCCCTTTTTGAGTGTGTGAATATCTATAAGGAAATTCCTCCCATGATTGAGAAATGTCTGCAGGTGCTAGTCACCAACACTTGGCCTATGAATGGCGGGCTTGGGGTAGTCATGTTTGAGTCCCATGGGATGGGTTGTGAAAGGGTTGATAATCCATTAGGTTGATAATATATAATAGGTAATAAAAAATTACAAAAAAATCATTGTTCTACTACAACCTTAATCCACACATTATCTATTTCTCTATATACTCATACTAGTTATCCCCTATAATCATTCTTAGCCCTTAGACAAAATAATTTTTGAATAAAAGGGAGATTCTACTCAAATACCCAATATTAATGGTATAACATGTATATATTATAATAATAAATCATGTTTGATAATGATTATGACATGAAACATGATGCTTTAAAGAACCATAAAATATTACAATTTATATATGTATGTTATAACATAGTCATTGAATTGGATAGTATAAATTGTATAAACAAAATTATGAAATATATATAATGTTACTAATCAACAAAAATTTATTGGTTACTTCTTAGTAAATAAGAATGTAATTTTAATAATATACATTTTATTCTTCATAAATACATTTTCATCAAAAAATTAATTTCACTAATATTTCTGATGGAATATTATAATTAATATCATAAACATTAATAACATTTATTTTTTAAAAGGGGTATATAATATGAAATCATTATATCAATATTAAATGATTGGGAAATTTTGATATTTTATGAAAGTTAGATTTTGTAATGAATATTGAGATATACTTATTCTTAATGAAAATAATATATTATTTTAAAATATTTAAAATGTAAAATAATATTTTGGATTCTTTTTTATACTAAATTTCTTTATTTTTGTAGAATAAAATTTATTTTTGGGAATTTGAATAATTTTCATACATTAATTTAGTATAAAAACATTTTTATACTTATACAGCTGTTATTTCTAAAAAGTTGTTACCATCTTGATTTCTATGATAAATTAATAATTAAATTCTTACACTAATATTTTCAAAATATTATTTTATTTTCAAAATTTAGAATCATAATTTCATACATCATTAAATTTTTCACTTTCATTTTTAGACATTGTTAATAGAATTCATAGTACATTATGTTATAAAAATAAATGTTAAATGTGTGATTAAATAGTAAAAATAACGTGATTATGAATATAATATAATAATAAATCATGCATACTTTTATTTTATATGTATATTTAATTCATAAAAATCCAAATATTCAATATATTAAATTTTAATTCATATTCTCTCAGTGCATCCATTTATAATAGATTATATAATGAAAAGTAAAAAATGTCATTTGCTCTATTTTAATCTTAATGCATTTTTGAAATAGTTATATAAATCAATTATTTTTGGTTCAAAATATTCATTTTTTATTATAATTTTTTTCAATATATTAGTATTTAATTTCATATTTTTATTTAGGATGTAATTAACTTTGATTTCTATAAAACATTGATACAATATTTATTCAATTAATATAAAAATAAAATAATTTTTTTTAAATGTTATATATGTAAAATTATTTTAATTATTATTATGTTCAGTGAATTTTGAATATTGAAATGTAATATTATTATGTTTTCAATTCCCTATATATTAATTCCATTGTGGTCAAGTAGCATTCAATGTCAAATTAAGTGATTATTTCAAAAAATAATATTAATGTTCTTTTAAAATATATAATAATTTTTTAAATGATTAACCTCTAAAAAATAATATGTTTTTACAGATGGTTAGGATATAATTTAATATATTAAAAATTTTCCATTTTTTGTGCAGCCATTCTTTTTATTGTATCTTTTATTACCCCTAAATAGTATTTTTTTAATACCATGTTATGTGCTAAAAAGAGTTAATAAATGATAAAACAAAAAAATAATAATAAAAAGTTCACACAACCATATACAATTTTTATTGGATTTGAGGATTTATAATTTAAATTTTATTTTCATATAATATTAATATTGTTTAAAAATAATATTATAAATATAATATTATATTAATTTAATATTTTTAGAAATTATAAGAATCCCCTTCCTTATATTATATAAAAGAACATATTTTTCAATTTTATTCACACCTAAATATTTTATTATCTCAAAAAATGAACGTAAAAATTCCATATTTACATTCCAATACATGTCATATAGGCCTCAGTTTGATTCAAACCAATCTGAGAAATATTTTCATATAATGTATACGTTTTTTTGTGACGTATATGAATAGTTATAAAGAATGTGTTTTTATTTTGTTTATTTTTCTATCATCATATTATCATTTTCAACACCAAATAACTATTAACTATAGGATATAATATATACTTATGTGATATTAAGTTATTATAATATCTAATATCCACCTTATGTTCTACAAAATTGGAAATTAATCATTCATTCTCTTATATGACTAACTACCACCTCGCACACCAATTAAATTCCATTTCTAACAATGAATCTCAAGGATGGTTAAAATCATATAATTATTGTTATAATATCAAATTTATGAAATATTTATAATTATTAATATAAAATGTAACAGATACATTCATACCTTTCAATCCATCAAAAACTGATAACATTATTTTTGCATAAGTATGAACTACCACCACCACAAAAAAATGTGATTCATTTTCTAGCACCATGTCACAAGACTGGTAATATATAAATATTTAAATAAATAACATGATATTTATTATATTATAATCCATTTGGTAATAAAATGAATTACATACATTATTTTCATAATGATCGTTGATAAATTGAAATGTCACTCATTCATACGTACAACCAACTATCTCTTTGATGGTAAAATGGGTTTTTTCATTACTATCTATCATGTTTTTTTAAAAGCATAATATATATTTAATTTTTAGAGGTTAAATTAAATTAAAAATAATAACATTAACGAGAACATAAGTCTATAGATCCACCATAAATATTCCATGCATCAAGCCTTATTTACTATAGTCAACATGCCAAATTCATTTTGGTCATATGAGATAAATATCACCAAAATATATTATGTGAACTTAGTTGATCATGTACCATTATATATCATTAAATTAAATAATATAAAAATTATATTTTAAGTTATATTTTTTTATAATATAAGTAAATAATTATCAATGTTTTTTATTTAAGAAGACATTTTTTGTATGCGATGAGACAGAAATAATGTATGTGATATTTTTTTTAAAAAAATATCCTTTTAAAGCATCCTTTCCAAATATTTTTATCCTTCACCAAATTTATAAAATAATTTCAAGGATTTATTTATATGGAAATAAAATATTTATAATGGAAATTTTATGTCACTTTTTACGTTATTTCAATGATTTTCAAATGTAATATTTCTATATAATTTTTGGAAAATATATATAAAAGACAAAAGGAATATTCTATTTTACTGTATATTGAGACATCCACTTTTCCCACCACTATAATAATTAATTAATTATATCTTCCATTATAATATTTTATGTTTCTATAAATTAATACACACCTTACCTATGTTTTGGATACATTAAGTAATCATTTAAAAATGGGATTTATATTTCCCTATCTAAATATATTTTTATTTGGGAGAAATGAATATCTTTTTGAGTAAAATTATCAAAACTTAAATGTTTTTTAATTTTTATCTTTTTTTGGTTTTTGGTAATTTTTATACTGATGGTTGTTCTATTATAAAATATGGATTAGTGGTTCAATTAAAAAACTAGGGATGTGTGGATCCATTCAAAATTAATAATACTTGGGTCCTTCATTTCCCAATAATTAATTTGGAATGGAAGTTGACAGTATATGTTATTACATTTTATTATTGATATAGAAAATTATTACCCATGTTACCCACATGAATTATCTATGTTTTTATGTATTTTAAATTAAATATTATGATTAATTATAGAAAATAGATTATCTTATGTTTAATGGAATGTATATTCTACTTTTCAGTGGTTGCAAGTATAACTTTGTGAAAAAGTATTCCTGTGTTTATCATTACATCAAATAAAACATGATGATTTTTAATTTTCATTATTTATTTCCATGGAATCGTTTTATGAAATTATGTGGGAAGAAAATATTCTTTTTTGAGTAAGATTATTATTATTTTGAACCGTGTGATTATTTTCATGAAGGATTTTTTTTGTTTTCATAAAATATTGAGTTTCTTTATTCGTAATTTATGTCCCTAAATAAAATATTTCTACAAATCAAAAAAATTAATAATATAATTTGTTTTAATGATTTATAAATAATTAATTTTTAATTTTTAATTTCATGAAGTATAGACATCAACAAAAAACTATTTTTATTTTTTAATTTATAAAAAAATAATTAACTTGTAGTAGTGTCCACATTCAAATTTATTGGTTTTTTATATTATTAACATAGAATTATATAAAACAATAAATTTAATTAATATTCAGAAATTAATGAAAGTGTATTATTTTATACAGTCAGTAGAATATATATTTTGAATGGTTGGGTCTATATATTTGGTAACATATCTAGGATTAAACAACATTAGAGATTGTGATGTTTTCATGTTAAGTAATTTAATGAATTATGGATTCTATCATGGGATTTTAAGATAAAGATTGATCATGAGATCATATTATTCTATATAGATGTTGAGATATTAAGATGAGATTTTAGTATTATTAATCAAATTTAGGGATACATTGTATTTTTTTGAGTTATATATAAACATAAGGTTTAATATGAAGTATTATTTTTATAATAATTCCCCTTTAATAAGTTTAATAATATTTGTAACCATCAGGGGGTAAATAATAATTTATTATTAACAATTTTTTTTAGTATGATAATCATATATCATTGATATTTTTTTATGAAAGTAATCCGACTAACCTAGTGAAAAAAAATCGCATCTGGAATGGTCGTAGAGATTGAACCCAAAACTGAATAGAGAGAATGGCTCAATTCATTTCATTATACTTCCTAATGTTCTTCATAAAATGTCATTATTTTTTTAATTAAAATTATTTGACTATTTTTGATTAATTTTATTTGGGATTATTTTTTTAATTATATGAATAACCATTGGATTGAATTGTGATTTAGTTATTATGCCATTAATATTAATTCATTAGCTGTTCAATATTTTTGGAACCTTATTTGATTAATGTAAATTATTTTCCCATGGTAAACAATATTTTAAAGGGAATATATTTGAAACAAAATTTGTTAATAATAAATGCTTTTATTGTAGCTTTATTGAGATTCAGGTCACTTAATGAAATGATTATAATGTCTTAGTGACAATATTACAATGAAACATTCTTTTTATTAGAATTCTTGACAGATTTACGTGATTTGGATTTAACTATCATTCTAATAACTAATTAAATAATTCAAAAAAATTTGTTTCAATCTATGTCTTGAATATATTGAAAAATTTTATGATTTCTTATTTTAATAATTATATTGTTTAATTTTTTTTATTTCTATTTTAAATTTTATATTAATTTTTTATCTCATTATATAATGGTTTATTTTTTTTGGAATTATCACTCCTTGTGCTAACTATTTTAGTTTTTGGTATCTTCAAAACATATCATAAATATATTGTTATGATTTTTGATGTCTAGGATCCAGTTGATGTTGATTTTAGAGCATATGGAAAAAAAATTCCATCTTGAATAGTCATCATTTGATTAAAAAGATTATAATATCATAGAGAATGATTAACGGGTGAAATATTATTTTTATATTAAATATATTTCATTGTTTTATTATTATACATAGTAATATAATTACACAACACTATTAAAATAATCATAAAACAACAATGTTATCATATTACCTTCATTTCATTTGAATAGATATACTTTTTTCAGGGATATTAATTTTTTATTTTGTAGTTAATAATATTCTAATGATAATTCAGTTTCTTATGATAAATGATCTATACCACACTCTATAATTATTTAGACATATTAATTTTCTTCTTTTTCTATTTTTTCACACCCCACATATGCTACATCTTGAGGGTCGAAATTATACCACTATGAAATATTATTCATGTTTTTTAATGACATAAAAGAAATTATTAGGATTTTATTAACATTATTTATTTCTAATGAAATATTTTATGAAAATAATTCGATAGAAATATTAATTTACTGAATAGGAAAATTCTTTATTTTAGTGAAAATTTTATTTTCGAAAAGGAACATTTTTATAAGTATTCATGAAATAATGAGTTTCTTTATTTATATTTTATGTCCGTTATTGAGATTTTATGTCCCACAAAAGGTTTTTAAAATTTTTTCCACATGTTTTAAAGATTATTAATAAAAAATAAAGAGTTGTGTTATAATTCATTAGACAATTCATGAATGGAAAACATGTTTTATTTTAAAATTATTATATTTTGGAGAAATAGTATACTAGTTTAGTGTCTTCAATTTGTAATTTAATTGTTTTTTATTTATAATTTTTTACTTACTTATATTAAAATATAATCCTAAAATATACTCAGAAATGAAATAAAATAAAATATTTTACAATGATACTAGAATATGTATTGTAAAATTTATTGTCATTATGCACTACCACCCAAGAAGGACTTGAGTATAAAGCATGACAGGGAACCAAATAAATAGTATCATACACACTAGAAGTGTAGTGATATATGAATGTGACAAGATCAACTGCAAATAATAAATAAATTAAACCAAAAATAAATATTACTCCACCTTCCATTCTCTAGTTCGTGACTACAATCTAATATACCGACCACAAAAGATGTCGTGGTGTCTATGAACTTGTATTTATTTTCATGATTACCAAGTATCATGTTGTCAAAAATTACTTGGAATCTCAAACCATATTTTCCAAACTCTGGGGAATCATGACATAATATTATAAAACATATGATTACTAAATCCATGGAATCTTCAACATAAATATTTATGCTTATGCTATCTTTAATTGTATGTCATCTCCAAATTTAGGGAATCCCATTTTTTACACATGAATTTGGGTACCCATCCAATATTAGTTAAAATAGTATAATCATTTCTATAAATCCATGGATTCTCCAATGATCGTATCAATTGAATTCCCTTAGAGAACGTTTTGAGCCATGGTTATAACCCCAACGATCAGAGATCAAACATCATCCCTAGGTAATTTTACATACATAAAAGGGACATGAACAATGGATTATATATGTTAAACATGATTAAAATAGTAAATGTTAAGTCATGTTCTTATTGAGTCAAAAGTTCTCTTTTGACTTTTATATCTTGTTTTGGAAATCACAAATGTATTTTACCATGCTGATCGTACTGACCATGTTGATCGTACTAAAAATGCCGATCGTACTGACCATGTTGATCGTAATGATCATGATGATCATACTGACCATTCTTATCATCCTGACCATTCTTATCGTACTAACCATGCTTATCATACTGACCATGCAGATTGTACTTACCATGTTTTTCATACTGACTATAATTATCATACTGACTTTAGCAATTATATTGACTCTGTTAATCATATTGAGTTTTCTGAGTCATACTCAGTTTGTATCGTATCCATACATTACACTAAGTAATACTTAGAGTACTCATACTTTACATTAATTACATGCTTTTTTTGGTCCTTTATCAAAAAAACATGATTGTTATTAATTGTACTAATGTTTATCATCTTCATATGTCTTTTGTTTTAACAAAAATGATGTCGTGAAGTTAGTTATAAAATAATCAAAAAGATGTCATGTTTTCAATTTCAATATGACCTTTATATTTCCAGGAGTCCAAGTCCCTCCTAGTTTTCTAGAGAAATATGTCCGTTGGAGGAAATATTACCTTTGGAACCTGATACCTATAAATAGGATGTCATTTGAAGATGAAAAAAACAACTCTGAGACGTTGATTATATCATGTTCTAGAGAGAGACTATGTGAATTCACTCATGCTTCGTGAAAAAGCCTTGAAACGACAAAACAAGAATGAAACATTCTAAGATTTTGTATTTCAATAAGTGATATGTTTTTCTTCATGCGACCGATCAGGTAATAACGATCGAGGGCTACCAAGGATAGGCAGATGGTGCTACCAATCATCGTATTGAGGGATTTCAAGTGATAGAAAGACAGAGGTGTCGATTACATAAAAATCGAGGGCTTGTGGGGATAGCAAGAGAGACATACCGATCATCGCATCGAAGGATTGCGGGGATAGCAAGACAGACGTACTGATCATCATATCGAGGGATTACCAAGGTGGTGTTAAGATAGACCTGTTATCCTAGCTGAAAGGATAACCCTTATTTTTGGGTCAAATGAATTGTAATAATTTTACATTTATGCTGCTTTTTATTTTAAGAAAGGGAAATGTATTTTTTTCTATTCTTCATTCCTTATTCATTTATAATTGTTTAAATTACAATTATACTGTTACATATTGTATCGATTGATTCTATACGCTTTATGGTAGAATAATTAAATATTTTGTTACTATCATTATTGTCTTCATCTCGAATACAATTTCTTTACATTTCTTATATTTTTACATCATATCATACTTTATATTCAATAAAATTCTGTTTTTTTGTTTTTTTTTTGTGAATTGTATTAGTTTAAGATCATTTAAACTAATTTTTTAAGTGTTTAAAAACAATGTTTTTAAACCTACAATTCACCCCTCTTTTATTTTTACATCTAATATACATAAACCTCTACATATTCGATCCAACAATTGGTATCAAAGGAGCTTTCCACTGATTTGTACTAATAGGTCTTATTCTTCCATATTACTGTTTCAATTATTTACTACACTAACATGTGGAGTGGAAAATATTCTGTTTTGTTAGATGATAGAAATAAATATTAGGTCAATTGAAAATATAAATCCTTCTAGACCACATATCTTTGATGGGAATGTTTATGAGTTCTATAGAGATCGAATGAATACATTCGTTATCAATACTAGTATAGACAATTTTATTATGCTTACTGGAGGTTATAGAATTCCTGACCAAGAAGTCAGTACATTCACTAATCAAGAGAAGCAAGAGTACAAACTGAATTACAAGGTACACAATACCTTAATATATTCTATGACAATGAATATATACAACCATTTATCTTCTTATGAAGCATCCAACGGTATTTGGAACAAATTGGAAGTCACACATTTTGGTACATCCAAAGTTATAGAAACAAGAAGAGCAATGCTTCGAGTAGAGTATCATGGATATCTTTTTCCTTATGGAGAGCCAGTATGTAATGTGAATCAATGATTTATGAAAATTGTCAATAGATTACAATCTATGGGAGGAAAAGGTCTTGATGATGAAGCTCACGTAGATAACATTATTTATATAATCCCAAACGAATGGGAGTCCAAATGGACAGCTATTGATGAAAACAGGAATGTTTCCCAGATTACACATGATAAACTATTTGTAACTCTTCTACATCACGAGACAAGAATGAAGAGAGATTCTGATTTCAATAAGATGAAAAATGGAAATGGAAGTGTAGATTTTACTACTACATCTAAATCCAAAACACCCGAAAGGATAAAAATATCCAAATCTACGAAAGTTTTCATATCAGAATCAAGTGATAGTGATCCCTCGAATAATGAGTTGGCCAATCATGCTCGAAGTATGAACAAAATTGTAGGAAAGAAATACTTCCAATACAGATTCAAAATGAAATATAGGAAGGAAAAGAAAGATTCAAAGATAACATGTTATGAATGCAAGAAATTAGGACATATAAGGCCTGATTGTCTTTTATTGAAGAGAACACAAGGAAAGGAGAAACATTTTGAATGAAACAAGAAAAGGATTTACAAGACAAATACAAAGAAAGTATTAAAAGAAAATTATACATGAGGTGAAAGTTGTAGTGATTCATCATATAATTCTTCAGAATATGAATCCTCATGACAAAAGAATATTGGACTTATATCCAGATTTCAAATTGAATATCATTGTCTCGTGGCTAAGGTACACAATGATGAAGCTATTACAAATGTTTCTTTGAATGTGAATTATACTGATAATACGTATTTCGAATCATCAGATGAATATTCATCATCAGAAGATAATAAGTTACCTTCTTTTGATGAATAATCTAGGTTTTTTAAATTACTTGAGAATGAAAATTATAAACTCAAGAAAAATCATGATAAAGAAAATTCAAGAATTTCTATTTTAACTAAAGAAGTATCAGATCATTCTATAGATCATGATACAAAAACTTATGATTTTGAATGTATTTTAAAAACCCTTGAGAATGTAAAATCCGATAATGATAAACATTCTAAGGATCTTGAAAATGTAATTTCTAAGAAATTTTTTTAGAGCCTAACTCTTGTTCAATATCAAATGTTTCGAAGGATAATAACATAGTTTTAAAACTACAGTCTAAAATTATTTCCTTGAAATTTTTTTGTCAAACTTTACTAATGTCTAGGAAAACAATGAAAAAATGTATTCACAAAATAGATGTTTGAGGAATCATTCGAGTATTGGTTATACTCATTCTCAACCAATTTTTAGTAATAAATATTTTGTTTCTTAATAAACCCCTTTTTGTACAATGTTTCAATGTGATGGACACTATAAAATAGATTATTCCCTTAATAGAACTTAGTAATTAAGATTTCATAAAGCTCATTTTTCAAAACAAATATGGATTCATAAAATTCTTTTATCTAGCCTTTCAGGATCCAAAAAAATTTTGATTTTGAAAAACTAATTGTTTCTTTTTCAAGAAAATAAGAAGTGTACCAACCAGAATATTTGGTACATGGATAGCAGTTGTTCTCAACACATGACTGGAAACAAAGATTTCTTTGAAAATATCATTGAAACAAAATATGTAAAGGTTACCTTCAGAGATAATTCTCAAGGAAAAATTGTGGGAATATGTAATATTGTTTTCCAGGGAAAAGTTATTATTTCAAATGTTTTGTTTGTTAATGGTCTTAAGCAAAAACTCATCAGTATAAGTCAATTATGTGACGAATGTTACCTTCTGAATTTTAGAAATGATAAGTGTATAGTTCACAATTCCCAGGATGAGATCATTATATTTTCCCATAGGCAAGAGAATGTATACACTATTAAAATAGAAGACCTTAGGAGCCAAAATTTACCTTGCTTAAGTGAAATAGAAGACCAATCATGGATATGGAATAGAAGACTAGGACACATCAATCTGAGAAACCTTTGTAAACTATCAACGAAAAGACTTGTAAAGTGACTACCAGATCTTAGATATGATTTTTCAAAGTCTGTGATCCTTGTCAATTTGGAATTCAACATAAAACTAGATTTAAATAAATTAATGATGTTTCAACTTCTAAAGCATTACAACAAGTTGATATGGATATTTTCGGTCCTTCACAAACTGGAAGCATTGGTGGAAAATACTATTTATTTTTCTTAGTTGATGTCTTTACTAGATTTACATGGGTCTATTTTCTAACAGTGAAATATGAAGCATTTTTCTATTTCAAAACATGTATAGAAAAATTTAAAAATGAGAAAAACCTACCACTGATGACAATTAATTGTGATCATGGTGTTGAATTTAAAAATTATGATTTTGAAAATTTTTGTAGTAAGAAATCTATTACTCAAAATTTCTTAGCTCTAAGAACCCCTTAGAAAAATGGTGTTGCTGAGAGAAGAAATCGTATTCTTCACGAAATGACATGAACCATGTTGAATGAATACTCATTTGCTAAGCACTTTTGGGATGAAGCTGTAAGTAATTATTGTTATACTATAAATTTTGTTTTAACCATACCATTTCTTAATAAAACACCTTATGAATTGTGTACTGGCCAAAAACCTAAAGTTTCATACTTCAATGTTTTTGGGTGCAAAGTATTCATTCTGAATAACAATGATAGTCTACACAAATTTACACTAATATATGATGAAGTAATCTTTATAGGCTATTCTACGACTTCTAAGGCATATAGAGTTTTCAATAAAAACACTTGTACTGTTGAAGAAATAGTGCATTTTAAATTTGACGAAACTAATCCTTTTGTTTTCAACAAACCCCAACCTACATACTCGGATGTATTTTTTAACAATGTTTCTCATCCTCTGTTAGAAGATTCTTTTGATAATGAAAATGATCAAGAAAGATTTCCAGAAACATTTATCCTAGAATAATGTCTACCATATGTTGATGAACTATTTTTACAAAAACTAAATCAATTGTTTCTTAGGAATCATCCTATTGATACTATCATTGGTGATGTAAATCAACCTGTAAGGACCAGAAATTCCTTAATAAATGAAATAGAACATCTTTCCTTTCATTCACAATTCGACCCTAAAAGCCCAAATGAGGCCTTAGGTGAACAATATTGGATTAAATAAATGAATGATGAACTAAAGGAATTTGAATGGAATCAAGTCTGGAATTTAGTTGAAAGACCTAATGAAACAACTGTAATTGGTGTAAAGTGGGTTTTCAGAAAAAAAAAATGTGATGAAAATGGAATCATTGTAAGCAAAAAAGCAAGAAATGTTGCTAAGGGCTATAATCAATAATAGGGAATAGACTATAAAGAAACATATAATCTTGTATCTTGACTTGAATCTATTCATATTCTATTAGCCTTTGCAGTATAATTAAATTTCAAACTATTTGAAATGGATGTTAAATGTGCTTTTCTAAATGGTTTTGTTCAAGAAGAAGTGTTTGTAGAAAAACTGTGGATTTCGTGAATCAAAACATCCTTATCATGTTTTTAAACATACCAAAGCTCTGTATGGCCTTAAACAAGCCCCTAGAGCATGGTATGATAGACATACATGATTTCTATTACAAAAAAATTATTCAAAAGGTAAAGAAAATACGACCATTTTTATAAAAATGGGAAAAAATTGTTTTGATTGTTCAAATTTATGTTGATGACATCATATTTAGATCAACTCAGAAATATTTAACTCATTATTTTGGTATCTTAATGAAATATGAGGTTGAAATGAGTATGATGGGTGAGATAACATTCTTTTTAGGTTGACAAATTTCAGAGAAACTAGAAGGAACATATATATCTCAACATAAGTATATAAAAGATTTACTCAAATAGTATGGTTACGACAAGACTAAAAATATTAGCACTCTAATTGGTACCTAAAACACACTTGATCATGATGAAACTAGAAAACCAGTAGATCAAACAATTTTTAGAGGTGTGATAGGATGTTTGTTATACTTGACATCCAGACAACTAGACTTAATGTTTTCTGTATGCTTATGTACAAGATACCAATCTAATCCAAAAGAGTCTCATTTAAAAGTTGTGAAGATAATCATTCGGTATTTAAAAGGCACTATGGATCTTGGTCTTTTTTACTCATCTAGAAATGATTTTGTTTTAAAATGTTTTTCAGATGCTGACATTGGTGGTTGTAGAATGGATAGAAAGAGTACATCTGTAATATGTCATTTCTTAGGAGATTCCCCGGTTTCGTGGTATTTCAAGAAACAAAACTCAGTATCACTTTCCACTGGTGAAGCAGAATATGTAGCAGCTGGAAGTTGTCGTACTCAAGTGTTGTGGATGAAACACACACTCACTGACTATGGATCGAGTTTTTACAAAACTCGACATCTTTGTGATAATACTAGTGCAATAGCTCTTAGTAAGAACTCAGAACATCACTCTCATGCAATGCACATAGATATTAGGGATCACATTCATAGGGATCACACATAAAAAGGAGATATTATTTTACAATTCATCAGAACACAAAAACAACTTTCTCTCATTTTTACAAAACCATTACCTTCCGATAGATTTTAGTTTATAAAATAAAATCTAGGAATGATTACTTTTAAATAATAATTCATATCTAATTCATGTTTTAAACTTCTCCTTATATTAAAAAAACTCCTCTTAGAAAATGGGTGATCATTTTTACATATTCTGTTTCTTATTTTCTTATGATCTTTATTTGTTTATTCTCTTGGTTTGTTATTTTGTCTATCTTATTGACTGTTTAGATATTGTTTTTATTTTTTGTTTTTCATCTTTTTTCCCTGATTACCGTATTTATGTTTGTTTTCCATCGACACTTCACTCTATGGTAACAAATTTATTTTCCATCGGAACTTCTGTTCATGGTAAAAAATTTGTTTTACATCGGCAAGTCAGATCATGGTAACAATTTTGTTTTCCATCGGCATGATAGTTCATGGTAACAAATTTTTTTCCATCGGGACATCAGTTCATGGTAACAAGATTGTTTTCCATTGGCACGTTAGTTCCTGGTAACAAGATTATTTTCCATCGGCACGTCAGTTCATGGTAACATGATTATTTTCCATCTACACATTAGTTCATGGTAAGAATTTTGTTTTCCATCAGCACGTCAGTCTATGGAAACGACTTTGTTTTCCATCAGGATGTCAGTCTATGGTAATGACTTTGTTTCCAATCAGCACGTCAGTCTATGGAAAGCCTTTGTTTCACATCGGCTTGACAACTGATGGTAATGAATTTGTTTTCCATCGGCTTGATAGCCGATCATATTCTTTCTCTTCGTACGCTTGTGTTTTCCAAAATAAACCGTTTCCTTACAATATCTGGAAGGTACATTATTTTCATACTTTTTATTGTTTCTTGTTTAAAAAAAACCCTTTTAATCTTATCCGTCAATTTTTTTTTCTTCTAATATCAACTGTAGAAGATCAAAGGTCTTTTTTCCATATAAATAGACCCATCTCCTTCCCAAACCCACATCAGTTTTTTCAAATTTTGTGGCAAGACACTGCCCCTGTTTTAGGAATCTATACGATATTTCATCGGCTTCACCTATATGTCTCAGTCCTCTTCCAACACTCCTGCTGAAATGTATTCAAACCCATTATCAGAGAAAGACTTTCTCTGAGATAGGTTAGTTTCTCAAAACTTCTTTGATTCATATGATTCTAAAATTAGAAGAATTTTTTTTCAAGGTGGTGAACATCTTTGTGTTAAAAACCCAGTATCTCAAGATCCGGTTCTCATTGAAGAGGTTAGTCAATTCTACAAAACCGTGTCTTTTGACAAAAACATTATTATCAACTTTTCTGTGTACGATAGAAAGATATCAATGTCTGTAAAATATACATCCGACTTTTTAAATGTTCCAACCCAAGGTGATTCTTTCTGTCCATCTCATAAACTACTAGAGGAGGTTGGTACATTTAATAATGAAAGTACTGAAAAGTCGCTGTTTTTGATAAATGAAGAAAAAAGGAAAGGGGGTCATCTTTCTCCTGATAACAGATTCGTGGCACTCTGAATGAAATATTTTCTTATCCCGAGAAAAGGGGATAGAGAAACACTGAATGTCTATGATATTTTCATTCTTTACTATCTTGTCAATATGAGAAAGGTAAATCTCAGGGGATACATTTTTGAAATAGTCATGAATGTCATGTCAGGAGCAATAAAATCTCATTTGATTATGTATCATTCTATTCTTACGAAGTTCATTCTTGAGAGCATGAAGTTTTATAATATTTCATTAAAAGGTCAATTGAAAGAGCTGAAGCCTTCGTGGATAAGTATGAGTACATTGAAGAATTAGTGAATTTGTTTAGATCAAAATTCAAAAAAATTTGTCAGAGATATTGAATCTGAATCGGCACAAAATATATCGACACTAGCTCAATTGGCACCAATTCTAGTCAAAGAGAATCCATCTACTATTGTCCCTGAATATTCAGATCTGAAAACCTATTTTAAGCCAAATAATAAACCTAAGTACCTCAAGGAGGTTGTGGCCAAATTTATGAAAGAAAGAGAACAAGGAAAATAAAGTGATATGAAGTTCGGTCTTAACCTAGCTGAAGCATTTTCTAAGAGGATAAGGGTTAAGGATACCCTTCAGGATGAAAAGAAAAAAAAATATTCTTTTGAAAAAGAATTCTCAAGACATTGATGTCTCTAATATCATGACATTGGTTGAGGTGGATAGCTTGCATCTAATGGAAGAAGTATATCAAGAACCTATCGTGCAGTGTCTTCCAAAGAACGAGAAAGGGAAAAAAATGTTCGAAAAAATACACGAAGTTGAAAAAGAGGAAGGATATTTTCTTTTATATTTCCTTCAATGTTCAATGAAATGTATAGATGAATATTTTCAAAAGAAATGTGAAGGTATTCAACAAAATCCTCATGCCGATCAAGCTCAAGATCAATCTTTTGAAACTCCAGATAAAATTTCTTCTCAAATAAAGAAAGGTGCTCAATCCAGATAGAATGAAAAAGTAATTTTCATTAGTGACAAAGTAGAAGAAGAAATGTAGAAATAAAAAGAAAAAGGAAAATATCCAGTTGAAGACTCAAGCCGATCAAATGAACTAGATTCGTATGAAGAAGATACTGATTCAGAACAAACAATCTCTCTCAAAAGGAGTGATTACATTGTTCATGTTTTGAGAACGATTGAAAATACCATTCCTTGATTCCCAAGACAGGAAGGGAAAATTTATTTCATCACTGACAATCAAAGAAAGAAATTTGGTTCAATAAGAGAACATAGAAATAATGTTTTGTCAATTGAATCCGATGTGAAAGTTCAGTCTGAAAGTTTGTCCACTCATAAGAAATATTTCAATAGAATGACTAAGTGGTCAAACAAAAAAGAAATCTTAGTGAATGATCATGATATTTTAATTGAATACCTAAGGAGGTTTTCGAATGATCTTTTTATTGCATTCAACAATATTAACAAATAAATTGTTGAAAGGATGAATCACTGGTAAAATACTCATAGAGATTATATTCCTTCAATAAAACAGCTTCAAAAGAGATTAAATGCTTTTAAATCAGAGCTTTCTAAAGGTTAATCTTTCAAGGAAGAAGTACTTTTGTTGAAGAAGCAAAATTCTGTGTTTTCCAAAGACAATAAGAATCTGCAAAACAGATGTGATACTCTTGAATAAGTAATCAGAGTACAAGCAGATACCCTCAAGAATCATGATCAACTTTTTGTCGATCAACAAGATCT
Source organism: Viscum album (assembly GCA_963277665.1). Lineage (NCBI taxonomy): Eukaryota > Viridiplantae > Streptophyta > Magnoliopsida > Santalales > Viscaceae > Viscum > Viscum album. Next base: position 139,878,123 of record OY728133.1, on the reverse strand, counting down.
TCTCAGATCCCATGGAGATTCAATATCAGGAGACAAGAAATAAATCAAAAATATGAAATTTGTTCTTCATGAGGTGATCAAGAAAGAAAAGGAAAGAGAAAACACATGAGTGTTTTGTTTTTATTACTCATTTCATGAACTCTATAAACCTTTGATATCGTAATGAGATTTAGGTTTCCCTTTACATTGCCTTGCATTTCATTTCTTTAACACTTTCAGGCTAATAAAATTTACCCCATTTTTTTGTAAACCACAATGGTGGATAATTTTTCACAAAGGGGGAGAATGTTTTATCAAGGGAATAATGTTTTAAACAAATACATGTAAATCAAGGAAATTATACAAATACAATCCTTATGAAAGTACATACCTTAGGGTGAGTTAGTTTTATTCAATTTCATATTCAGAATAGTTTTCAATAAATGATGTGGAGATAAGTATTTATTTTTGTTTTTACTTTGTTTTTTCTTCTTTCCAAAAAGGGGGAGATTGTTGAGTCAAATGTTCAATTTTTACTTTTATATGTTGTTTTGGAAATCAGAAATGTATTTTACCATTCTGATCATACTTACCATATTGATCGCACTGATCATGCTAATCGTACTGACCATGTTGATCGTACTGATCATGCTGATTATATTGACCATTATTATCGTATTGCCGATGCTTATCGTACTGAACATGCTTATCATACTGACCATGATGATCGTACTAACCATGTTTATCATACTGACTATAATTATCATACTTACACTAGAAAATTATGTTGACACTTTTAATCGTACTGATTTTTATGAATCATACTCATTTTGTATCATATGAATACATTACACAAAGTAATACTTACAGTACTCATAATTTACTTTCATTACATGCTTGATTTGGTCCTTTATCCAAAACTCATGTTTCATATTAATCATACTCATGTTTATCAACTCTATATATATTTTGTTTTAACCAAAATGATGTCATCGAATTAGTTATAAAGTAATAAAAATGATGTTGTGTTTTTTGTTTCAATATGACCGTTATAATGCCAATTGTCCAAGTCCCTCTGATTTTTCCAGAGAAAATTGACCGTTGGAGGAAATATGACCATTGGAACCTTAGGCCTATAAATAAGAGATCATTTGACGTAGATAATAACAACTATTAGACTTTTCTTATATCAAATTCCAGAGAGAGATGTTTTGACTTCTCTCCTGCATCATGTGAAAGCCTTGAAACTAAAAAACGTGAACTCCTCGTTCTTTGTTTTTGTATTTCATTAAGTGCTTTGTTTTTATTTGTGCGACCGATAAGGTGATAATGACCGAGGGATGCCGGGAATGGGCTAACGGTGCTACCAATCATTGTATCGATGGTTTTCAAGTGATTGAAAGATAGAGGTGCCGATTACCTACAAAATCTAGGGCTTTCGGGGATAGCAAGACAGACGTACCGATCATTGTATTGAGGGCTTGCGGGGATAGCAAGACAGACATACCGATCATCGTATCATGGGATTACCAAGGTGGTGGTATGACAATCCTGTTATCCTAGGTGAAAGGATAACCCTTCTCTTTGGGTCAAAATAATTGTAATAATTTTACATTTCCAGTGCTTTTTGTTTTTAGAAATGGAATTTTATTCTTTTCCTTTCATGATTCCATATTCATTTGTAATTTTTTCAAATACCATTATACTGTTACATATTCTATAGATTGATTCTATATTCTTTATGGTATAATCCTTCACTATTGTATTACTCTGATTATTGTATTCTTCTTGAATACAATTTATTTTCTTTTCATATAGTATTACATGATATCATACCTTTATATTCAATTCAATTGTGGTTGTTGTTTTTTTGTTGTTAATTTTATTAGATTAAGATCATTAAAACTAATTTCTTAAGTGTTTAAACACAAAATTTTTAAACCTACAATTCATCCCCCTATTGTATTGTTCCATCTCATATAAATATACATCTACATATTTGATCCAACAATTATTAAAACTATTGTAACTCTATATGGTCTTCCACACCTACTCATGGTTGCTCTTCCATCATTATACCTTCCTAGGTTCCCTAATTCAACAAATATATGGTCTAACCTTGTTAGGGTCCTGAATATTATTTCATGTCACATGGATCACATGTATCCTCAATTGTGATTTAAATCCCATTAACTGAGTCACTGTTAAAAAATTACCTCTCAAGACCCATGGTCCATCCTCATTAGTGTTGTTCTCATTAAAATGATCATGGACCATATTCATTTCCAGGGTTACTTCAGGACAATCGAATCACCCAACACAACTCTAATATACCTTTGGCCAATCCTACTTGGCCTAACTAATCCTATGGGTTCTCAAATGGCTGTCACATTCCATCTATCATATCTCATGTCACACCATCTATTGGATATATCCATGTGTCTAGGTATAATCATAGTATTTTCTTTTTACATTGGATGTTGAGGAATCAAGATACATATTTAGGAACTAGTGGACTTGGAAATCTATCATTTTATTCCATGTGATTATCAATGTTAAAAAAATTTAAGTAAACGTACAATTAATTTAAATTAAATTTAAAGTTCAAATTATACATTTCCTCTTAAATAATTCATGTTATAAGACTCAGTGTCATGACCAAAAATTACATTTATCATAAAAATGAAATAATTACAAAATTGAAATCACAATGGATAACTTTCCTTCTCTAAATTATTTCATATTATTTATTAATGTGTAGAAATGGATGTCAATACATGCACAATATATCTTCATATTGTATTATCTAAAACAATAATCACATGAATATCCCAAAACATATTCCAAAACATTAAATTAAAAACAACTAACAATAATAAATATTAATTAAAAAAACATTAATTCAGAAATTAAATAAATGATGATAAATCTATATGGAGATTTTTAATAATAGAACCATGAAAAAAACCCATGGGAAGTCCACAATACACACTATACCACATCTTGGGTGAATTCAATATCACACATGACCAATTACATATGAATTAAATTTTTGATTATTTGTAAACCAGTAGATAAATTTATGGTTTGATTTAACTTCATGGAATCAAACATGAGAAATAATAGAATGTTCAATCGCGATATCCTGTAAGGGAAAATATAAAAATATCCATAATAAATCAAAAATTCCATCATTTCCAAATGTAATATTGTTAGAAACCTAAACCATATGTCTAGAAAATTATAATGTGGAAAAGTGGGGAACAAACACGATCAATAATAATGTGAAACGTAGATATGATCATTAATAGAATCCACTGAAATCCAATTGTAAATTGATATTAGCTAATGGAACCCCGAGGATGAGAGGTTGGGTTGCATGGGGTATATAGACGATAGAATATGGGCTACCCCCTCATAATATTACTGGGGAAAACTATTAATTATCCCTCATTAAATGAGATAAGCTAGATGGTACTGGTCCATGGGATAATATATTATTATAGAAATTCGAATTAATTTCTATTTATAGAAACCAATTCCCATACTATTACCCCTTTTTCCACGAGATGGATGATAATTTACCATATGTGTTCAAAAATGTTGTTTTCAAACATTATAATTTTTATTATTATATTATAAATTCTAGTTCTGAAAACATTCCATGATCTTATTTTTTTCATATTTCAATTGATTTTCATTACCCATCCAAACAAGTAAAATCAAAAACACCCCACTATAACACTTGTCATCCATAAGAATTCATTTTGGTGCTCCATCTAATAATCTGGAAATGTACTGGTTTCCAATATATATTCAAACGACATTGTTATTTTACCAATCTATTAATATAATTAAATTGTGCGTCTTCCAAAACCATGTGACATTAGTTCCATAATTGCATCCATTTCTCATTGTAATTATTGAATTATGAATATGAAACCCACAAAGCATGTATACCATGAAATAATATTGTTGTACCATTCCTTGTTTTTTAGGTGTGGCACTTTTATTTTGGTATTCTTCACCCATTTTAGATATAATATGAATATATTTTTGAATAGTGTTTGGGGTGAGTTAAACAATGGAATGAATAAGGAGTTGTGGATCTAGAAATTCCATATCTACAATGTAGTTTATGAGGTAGAGAATAGGTTTTCCCCATCATGTTGGTCATTGAGGCATTATTCTCAACGATTCAGTGTTGGACCATAGAGGAAGGTAATCCAAGATACTATTAATTTATACAAAAATAATGAAAGGAATTGTGGTTATTGGAAAATGACCTTTGACTGGGGTTATCTCATTATACCAATTTGGAAACCACTATGGCTATGAGTTATGCTACATTGTGTCCATCCCTCAGGGATTCGTAGTTTTGTGGTGTGTTTCATTTGGCTATGGTATAATTTATTCATGGGATTAGAGTATAGAGGCGTAATATAAATAATTGATCATATGAAAGGTTTAAAAAAGGGGTTGATACATGGAATGTTAGTGTGCATCGTTGCATACCCTATGTATGGTTGTTATGCAGTGTGATCCAGTGGGTTGTGCCACCTTCATCATTTTAGTAATTTGACTATAATTACCCCAAGCCTATCCAATAAAATTTTGGATTCAAATTTTTCTTCTACGAAATAAGGTGAATTAGATATATTTTTTACGGTTTTGGACCTATTTTATGCAAAATTATTTCAACATCCTTCAATATATCAATCTCTTGTTACCAAATCCATTCAAATGTAGTGTTTTAGTCTTATAAATTGATGTTAATACTTCTAGTTTCTCTTATTCCTCTAATTCATGGGTTTATCTTAGAGAACCCATGTTGAAATTTTTTCCATTACCACCAATTAATGGGATCAGAGAAGATCCTAAACAAATATTATTCATCAGGATTATATCAACATATTCATTGTTTGAAGTGGATGGTGTAGAACTTATATCTTGTCCATTATTCACGTTATTCTAGAATTTACACTACTGGGGACTATGCCATAACTCCTTTCATTTGAACTAAACAACTGAATTAATATTTTTGATGAGTTACACATGTTTATACCCCCCCAATCATATCTTTTTGGGGCCCTTAGTGTTGATACTATGTCATGAAACCATTGATAGGTGTTCTCACCATTGACTATAGTTGACAATTGGTCAGATTAAACACTACACTCTTGAATATATTAGATGATATGAATGTGGGATTAATAATATGATTTGTCATAACAATTTAATTTGGTGTAAATTTTAGATATATAATTACACAAACTATGAATTGGATAATTGATATTCTAGATACCAATGATGTGTAAATGAAAAAAATGAAAAAATGTTGAATTTACCATTATTACTTAACAATAATGGTGACACAATTTTTTGTTATAAGACAGTGCATGTACTTGTTTTAATGCTTATTGGGGATATACAATACATGATGTAATGCTTATATTCCATTTCCTATAATTTTTTGAAAATATTATAGTGCTCGGGCCCAGTCTCAAGAGATGATATATGGGATATATCTTGGGAGTGTCGTGGATTTTGTTGGCGTCGTTACATGAAATGCTCAGAGATATCTACCAGAGTGTCAATGAAGGCTGGGGAATATATGAAGCATAAATTATGAGCTTAATATTATGTAGTATACTTTCATATTCTATATTGATTGATTAAATAAATCTCACGATTATATATTTATTTTTTGCCCTATATTTCTGAGGAAGGATATGTTTAGACATAGTGGGGTCACCCTATTGAGTTGAATAGACACCAATAATGGGACACTATTTAGTACCTAGATAGATTTCCTAGATTCTGGATTAGACAAGGGATAAGTACCTTGTTATTGATATTTTCTATCATTATGGGTTTTAGCATGAATAGTGGACTGATATGAGGATCTTGACTTAAGAAATGGTGCCTTTTTAATATTATTTAATCTTTTATTTTTGACATTTAGTATATCCTTTATATATATTTCATAAATTCATTACATTTATATACCATTATTGTGATTTGGGAGTTCTTATTTATTTTTCAATGGATTCATATTCTAGATTATTTTATTTTCACTAAATTATTTTTATATTTGATTATTTTATACTCTATTCTAGTGGATATAGTCCTTCCAAATTATCCTTTTCATCCTTAATGATATTTGCAATACTCTAAAATACGAGGGGTTGTGAATGAGTATGTGTATCCCACTATCTCAGTCACATGAAACCGTAATGGGTTGGGGATGTTACAAAGTGGTATCAGAGCCTTAAATTATCGATTCTATTTTGTTCTAAGTTGGGAATTGTATAAAAGATAAAATTATTTGTTACAAAATGGTAATTATCATTTTTATTGGAGTAGTTATCTCATCTATAGTCGAAAACCTTTTCCCATGGACGATTTTGTTGTTATGTTGTTCTCCTTTAATAGATTAATTTTTATTTCACATTGGTTTATTTAGTAGATATGTGATATTACTATTTATTTATATTTTTAATATTTGAATTTTATATAACAAGAGTGGTATGTATTCATAATGATAGAAACACTGGGATATATGTTGACATTCATTGTTTTTATAATGAAATATTTACGACATGTGGTGTAAATGAACATGTAAACCAAAAAATATAAATTGTTTATATATAAAATATATATGTTGAAAGAAACCACTATGAAATATTAAATTACTTGTTATGAAAAGTTAGTGGAATCACGTACCCATGCACCTCTATTGATATCACATTGTTTGGTTAATCTTGTGGAATACTTATGGACTGAGGAGTGACTTTTTCTCTGTCAAAAAATATCTCACCATCATATTCAAGTGGAGAATTTGGAGAGTATTGATAAGAACAATCCTAATATATATGAGTTATAATTTCCAATGGTTCCTTAAAATCATATATAAAGTATGATTTGTGACATCATTAAAATGGACATGTGATCCTTAGAGAGGTAGGATATTAACACCACACATTTAATGTCTATGTTTAATATAGATTTCTAGTTAAATAACCTACCAATATTCACTAGGGAGGGTATAAGGCCCGGCCTTAAACATCTCTTAATATTGAATTTCATGAATAATTCAAATTGAGTATCTTTTCAGGTTTAGAGTTTTAGAGAATTATAACATAACTACTACATCTCAAAAGATTAAAAAGTAGACACTTCAACTAAGTTTCCTTAGAAAAAAAACTCTTAAAAAGAAACATGTCTAGTTCCATGTTTTATATAGCATGACTTTCCCTTGATCCCATCCTTGACCCTATTCCATATTAGGTCCTGTGAAAAACATTTAAAAAAAACTTGGGGTGATCATAAAGAGCACAGTAAGGGATACACAAACAATGAAAACTATTAGTTTATCAAAACAACAAGTAAACCACATATACTCTATCAAAGTAATACTTTTCCCCTTTATGAAGTATTAAAAACTCTTCCCTGAATAAAAGATCATTACTTACCCTTTTGTAACCAAAAGATTACCATAAAACCCATAAAAAGGGTCACATAACATATAAAGGTAACATGGGACATAAACATACTTAAGTGGAATAACTATACGGTCGACTTCCACACATATCACTTAATGGACTAACCATACGGCCAACATCCATACATACTTAATGGAATAGCCATATGGCCAACATCCATACATACTTAATGGAATAGCCATATGGCCGACTTCCATACCCAATGGATTGGAGGTTATAACGTAACCACCCGTCCTGGTATTCACGACACCACCCGTCATATGGTTCATCATGTAACCACCTATCAAATGTCCAAGTACCATTAAAAAATCATAAGACATAAAAAAATATAATGTGAAGAAAAAATTTCCACACTTTGATCACAATATATCACATAAATATATTGAAATAAAAAATCCATTATAAAAACCATTTTCAATACCAAAATACATAAATGAGTATATGGTATTTATTTCATTTTAAAAACATTACGTCTTGTTGAGGAATCCAATGACCAAATAATACTCGTGGCGGCGGAAAAGGTCGTTGTCACCGCGTACGTTAAAAAAAATTCCTTTTTGTCATTTAGTAAAACGCTTCGTAGAAAAATATTCCTTTTGTATAAAAGTAAAATTCAAAGGGGTTTATACACCGTATAAAAAAAGTTGTGTATAAAACGAAATATGCCTCAATGAAAGGTGATTGAGACGAAGTCCCTTACCTCGGGTCCGAATTGACTCGATCATTCTTTAACGTCCTGAATAATAAACTTCAGTTAATTTCTACTTGATTAATAACCTTTTTCAAGCTTATTATTCCTTTTATATCACTTATTTCCATGTTATAATCATTATGTAATAATGTTTGTTTTGTCGATATTTGGTTCTTAAGTCAAAAATGGACTTCTTACAATTACATGTGTGGTCAAAGGTTCTTCATATCTAAAATGGAATTCCTGATTTGGATATCATATATATCATATATATCCAGCATATACATGTATTTATAATATTACATAATCATTTAGAGATATGAAATGAAATGCACCGTTCATGGAGACGGTAAGCCGTACGTAAGCATGAACGCTACTTTCATTTCTTTGTCATATTAATGAAATTAATACTAAATGAGAGGAATGTATATTTTAATTCCAGAATTATATTCATAAATTATATGTATCATTCATCATATATATCTATTATATACATGTACTTATAATAGTACATTACATTTGGGGATAAGAAATGAAATGCACCGTTCATGGAGACGGTAAGCCATAAGTACGCATGAACGCTACCTTCATTTCTATTTCCTATTTTTATGGAATGGAATAATAATGATATAGAGGTATATTATAACTCCATTATAACATCATATATAATAACTTTAAATCCATCCTTTACATGTCCCGCATATGGCATTAACGAATCACGTCACTTTGAGGGGGCGATAGTCCACACTTCCTTAAATGAAGATATCACATTTACCCATAATGGAAACCATAAAGGTATGCCCAAAATGAAAAATACAGAATCTTAAGGAAAAAATAAACATATTATATATCATATATAAATATAGTGTCATATTAATGGCCACCTTTGAAGGTGTTAAAAGAATGTTGAACAATCATCGTTTCGGGAGGCCGAAATTTGCCATCCACAGAAACAATATGTTCATTAACCATTAGATGTAGGTGTGTGTAAGTGTAGATAGAATAATTCTTATAAAAACAACCTATTAAATTGATGATACTTTATTTTTTACAAAAGAAATTAATAAAAAGAGTTTAGGGGGTTGGAAAGGCAAAATAAAACAAAAGGACTCAAGTGAAGACATTAACTTAAAATCGGGTAACTTCCTTTTGTTTGAGCTCAACAGCTTCCTTGGGAAGACTTATGCCCAACGTGAGGCTTCAATGAGTAAGATAGGGAATTGGAGAGACAAAATTGTCAGGGGTTGGCCGAGCCAAAGGCTTTTGAAGTGTGGGTAAGGTTGTAGAGGTGGGGGCCTTTTATAAGAGGAGAGCAGGGGCACTCATGGTAATGTATAAAATGATACTTTACTTTCAAATGGTTTTCGGATTTTAAAGGTCCCACATTGATATAATTAGAAGTTATGGTGATAAGGGTTCGAAATACACCCATAAAATAGTTTTTTGACTTGTTAAGTCATAGATTTTTCATTATCTTTTCATTTTATTTAAATCGATAAATAATGAAGTCATCACTGCATCATCATGATGTCATAATGAATTTAAGTTATTTAATGTCAAAAAATTATAGAAAAACTACTATGATGTAGGCAATCATTTTATATTTCTAATGAATATTTATAGTCAAAAATATGACCTGTATAACCCCATGTAAAAATTGTTTTAGTAAAATATCTCATGTTTGTGTCATTTTTACTTTAACATTAAATAAAAAGTTATTTATGTCATTTCTCAACCAAAGTGGCTCCATGGGGTCCCCAAGTTGACTCATAGATTGTCTTGGTTTGCCATGACATGTCCAATGATGGTAGGACATGTGTCAAGCTCATCTCATTTTATTAAAGCATTATTTTTACCTTAAACTACACTAATTACCTCTAATCGCGATTAAGAACTTAAAAGTAACTATTCACAAAAAAAAAATTTAATCTCATTGAACCAAATTTTACATATTAATGAAAACCATGTATGTTTGATTTTTGAAATTCAAAACACATCAGTGGTAAAATTTTATTTAAACGAAAAATCAGTTTTTATAAGTACCACTTAGTGGTTTCACTATTCATCAAAAATTGATGTTTTTCAGAAAAATACCAAAAATTCACCCTAAGCTATATTTGATATTCCGAATTCAAAAATGAAGTATATTTTACAAAATTCAAAATATATAAGTCATATTAATTAATTTAATAATTAATTCCCGCTGTCAAGACAAATAGCTTGTTTTTATGAAACAATAAGTATCAAAAGATGGACACTAGTTTAAGTCTGATTTCAAAGTGAAATTAATTCCAATGACCACTATTGGATTTAATGGTAAAAATATTTTCTAATTTCACTTTAAAACCAATTCAAAAGGTAATCTAATAATATAAATAAATTAGATTAAAAATTGGTTTTGAATTAAAATACAACATTTTACACTATTCATTAAAAAATGAACTTTATCGGAAAAAATACCAAAAATTTACACAATGTAAATTTTAATGTCCCGATTCTAAAGAAGAGTTCTATTTGGTCCAATAGAATGTATAAGAGTTATCAAAACTATATTTAATTACGGTTCACCATCCAAAGGTGATAAGTGAACCTTTAGTGAAAATTAGGGTATAAATGCCTAAAATTGTATTCTTTCCGTATTTTAAGCCTTTATATTTTATTGGATAAATGTAAAAACATTTAAAAAACATATATAATCATATTTTAGTTATTTCTATCTATTCCCACCAATACAAATGCTACTTGTTAACTACCATTTAAAATAATATTATTATATTACTAGTGTGCAACGTAATATTTCATTGAAACTCTTTGTTGCGTATCGGGTACGCTATCGAACATAGAAACCCCTTTAAAGTAAAATTAATATTTAATTCGTAAATATTAATAAATATGAAAAATCATTATTCTTCATTTACTTGGGATGTTATATCCTTCCCCCCTTTTGGGAATTGCGTCCTCGCAATTTTATTCACTTATCAAAATAAGTGGGGGTATTTATCCCTCATAGCATTTTCAGATTCCCACATTGCCTCTTCAACCATATGGTTTTTCCACAAAACCTTCACCTGGTGGATTACCTTATTTCGCAACACTTGCTCTCTTCGGTCATGAATGTGTACTGTTTGTTCTTCATAAGATATATTCTCTTCCAACTGAACTACCTCTGGACTCAAAACATGAGATGAATCTGGCATATACTTCCTCAACATCGAAACATGAAAAACATTGTGTACCTGAGATAAACTCTAAGGTAATGCCACTCTGTATGCAACTGATCCAACTCTCTCCAGAATTTCATATGGTCCAATGAAACTTGGACTCAACTTTCCTTTCTTAACAAATCGCATCACACTTTTCCATGGAGAAACCTTGAGAAAAACATGATCACCTACCTCGAAAGATAGATCCTTCCTCCGGTTATCCGCATAACATTTCTGTCTACTCTGAGCTATTTTCATGTGTTTCTAAATCAACTAAACTTTTTCTGCCATCTCTACTACCAATTCTGGTCCCATCAGCTTCCTTTCACCCACTTCATCCCCAAATGCTGGAGTTCGACACCGCTTCCCATATAATGCCTCAAATGGTGCCATCTGTATACTAGAATGAAAACTGTTATTATATGAAAACTCAACCAAAGAAATATTTTGGTCCCAACTTCCCTCATAATCTATCGAACAAGCTCGTAGAATATCGTCCAAGGTCTGAATTGTTCGTTCTGACTACCCATCTGATTGCGGGTGAAAAGTTGTACTAAAATTTAATTTAGTACCCAATGACTTCTGAAGGCCTTTACAAAATTTAGAAGTAAACCTAGGATTACTGTCAGATACAATGAAGAGAGAAAATCCATGTAACCTGACTATCTCTTTAAGATACAAACATGAATGTTGATCTGGGGAAAAATTATCTCGTATAGGAAGGAAATGATCAGATTTAGTCAAGTGATCAACAATAACCCAGATTGCATTATTACCTCTAGATGTATTCGGTAATCCCATGAAAAAATCAATGGACATGTTTTCCCATTTCCACTCTGGAACTTGTAAAGGCTGAAGCATCCCTTTTGGTAACTGCCGCTATGCTTTAACTGGCTGACAAATCAAACACTTCACAGTAAAATAAGCATTATCTCTTTTCATTCCATCCCACCAGTAATACTCCCGCAGATCTATGTACATCTTAGTACTTCCAGGATGAACTGAAAACGGGGAACTATGAGCTTCACATAACAACTCTTTTCTTCAACTGTGAATCAAAAGGCACACACAATCCCTTCCCAAATCTCAAAACACAATCATTATCAATGTTGAATTCAGGAAACTTACCCTTCTGTACCAACTCTACCTTTTTCTGCAACTCACTGTCTTGCTTCTGTGCATGCTTGATTCTTTCTGATAGAGAAGATTTCACTGATACATGAAACAAAACAGAAGAACATCCTACACCAACAACATCTATGCCAAAGTTCATCAAATATTTAACCAAAGGATCACATTCCAAACGCAACATTTCTAATGAAGCATTACTTTTTCGACTCAAAGCATCAGCCACTTTATTTTCTTTTCCCGGATTGTAATTAATTGTACAATCATAATCCTTGATTAATTCCAGCCATCTCCTCTATATCATGTTCAATTATTTCTGAGTGAATATATACTTTAAACTTTTGTGATCAGTATATATTTCACACATTACTCCATACAAATGATGCCTCCAAATTTTTGAAGAAAAAACAACAGTAGCTAATTCCAAATCATGTGTACGGTAATTTACCTCATGAGTTTTCAACTGACGTGAATCATAAGCAATTACCTGATCATTCTGCATAAGGACACATCCAAGTCCCTTCAACGAAGCATCACTGTATATAACAAACTCACCATTCCTGGAAGGAAGTGCCAAAACTGGAGCATTCACCAATCTTCTTTTCAACTACTGAAAAGAATCATCACATTCTTTTGTCCAGATAAACTTAACACCTTCTGAGTTAGCTTAGTCATTGGACTAGATAACCATGAAAATTTTTCAACAAACATTCGGTAGTAACCTTCCAAACCAATAAAACTACGGATCTAGGTTACATTTGTGGGTCTTGGCCATTATTCAACAAATTTTGATTTAGTAGGATCAACAGTTATGCCATCTTTTGAAACAATGTGACCCAGGAAAGAAATTTGTTGTAACCAAAACTCACACTTGCTGAATTTTCCATATAGTTTCTTTTCATTTAAGGTTTTCAAGATAACCTCTAAATGACTTTCATAGACCTATTTACTCTTAGAAAACACCAAAATATCATCAATAACACAACCACCATTTATCACCTAATTCAGCTGAGCCATCACTGCAGTAAACTGCTCAATTCTAAATCTGACCATCTCAGTATGCTGATTTGAAAGGTCATTTCCCTCTGTATGCCTTACCAGAAAAGTTGTTCTGTTTCCTCTATGAAAAACCATTCTTAACACAAAAATATCTTAGGTGAAGCAACATGGTAATCTTTAAATGCTATATCATTTTAATCGTACCATAAATTAACTTATAATTTTACACTTTTCTAACTCCTAATGTTGTCTAAACCGACCTCTGATACCAAATATAAGGCCCCATCTTTAAACAACTCTTAATGTTGAATTAATTGAATAATTCACATTGAGGATATTTTCAGGTTTAGAGTTTTAGAGAATTAGAAAATAACTACTACATCTCAAAAGATTAAAAATTAGACACTTCTTCTAAGTTTCCATAGAAAAAAACACTTAAAAAGAAACATGTATAGTTCCAAGTTTTATATAGCATGACTTTCCCTTGATCTCATCATTGACCCTATTCCACATTAGGTCCTGTGAAAAACATTTCAAAAAAACATGGGGTGAGCATAAAGAGCTCAGTAAGGGATACACAAACAATGAAAACTGTTAGTTTATCAAAACAACAAGTACACCATGTATACTTTATCAAAGTAATACTTTTCACCTTTATGAAGTATCAAAAACTCTTCACTGAATAAAATATCATTAATTACCCTTTTGTAACCAAAATATTACCATAAACCCCATAAAAAAGGTCACGTAACATATAAAGGTAACTTGGGACATAAACATACTTAAGTGGAATAACCATACGGTCGACTTCCACACATATCACTTAATGGAATAGCCATACGGCCGACATCCATACATACTTAATGGAATATCCATACGGCCGACATCTATACATACTTAATGGAATAGCCATACGGCCGACTTCCATACCCAATGCATTGGAGTTTATAACGTAACCACCCATCCTGGTATTCACGGCTCCACCTGTCATATGGTTCATCACGTAACCAACCATCAAATGTCCAAGTACCATTATAAAATCATAATACATAAAACAAATATAATGGAATGAAAACATTTCCACACCTTGATCAAAATATATCAAATAAATATATTGACATAACAAATCCATTATAAAAACCATTTTCAATACCAAAATACATAAAAGAGTATATGGTATTTAATTCATTTTAAAAACATTATGGCTTGTTGAGGAAGCCAATGACCAAATAATACTCCCGGTGGCGGAAAAGGTCGTTGTCACCGCGTACATTAAAAAAACATTCATTTTTGTTGTTTAGTAAAACGATTCATAGAGAAATATTCCTTTTGTATATAAGTAAAAGTCAAAGGGATTTATACACCGTATAAAAGAAAGTTGTGTATAAAACGAAAAATGCCACAATGAAAGGAGATTGAGATGAAGTCCCTTACCTCGGGTCCGACTTGACTCGATCGTTCTTTAACGTCCTGAATAATAAACTTGAGTTAATTTCTACTTGCTTAAGAACATTTTTAAAGCTTGTTATTTGTTTTATATCACTTATTTCTATGCTATAAACATTATTTAATAATGTTTGTTTAGTCGATATTTGGTTCTTAAGTCGAAAATGGACTTCTTACAATTACATGTGTGGTCAAAGGTTCTTCATATCCAAAATGACATTCCTGATTTTGATATCATATATATCATATATATCCATCATATACATGTATGTATAATATTACATAATCATTTAGAGGTAAGAAATGAAATGCACCGTTCATGGAGACGGTAAGTCGTACGTACGCACGAACGCTACTTTCATTTCTTTGTCATATTAATGCAATTAAAACTAAATGAGAGGAATGTATATTTTAATTCTAGAATTATATTCATAATTTATATGTATCATTCATCATATATATCCATTATATACATGTACTTATAATAGTATATTACATTTGGGGATAAGAAATGAAATGCACCGTTCATGGAGACGGTAAGCCGTACGTACGCATGAATGCTACTTTCATTTCTATTTCATATTTTTATGGAATGGAATAATAATGATATAGAGGTATATTATAACTCCAGTATATCATCTTATATAATAACTTTAAAACCATCCTTTACACGTCCCACATATGGCATTAACGAATTACATCACTTTGAGGGGGCGGTAGTCCGCACTTCCTTAAATGAAGATATCATGTTTACCCATAATGGAAACCATAAAGGTATGCCCAAATTAAAAAATACAAAAGCTTAAGGAAAACATAAACATATTATATATCATATATAAATATAGTGTCATATTAATGGCCACCTTTGATGGTGTTAAAAGAATGTTGAACAATCATCGTTTCGGGAGGCCGAAATTCTCCATCCATAGAAACAGTATGTTCTTTAACCATTAGATATAGGTCTGTGTAAGTGTAGATCTAATACTTCTTATAAAAACATCCTAGTAAAATGATGATACTGTAGTTGTTACAAAAGAAATGAATAAAAACAGTTTAGGGGGTTGGAGAAGCAAAATAAAACAAAAGGACTCAAGTGAAGACATTACATTAAAATCGGGATGCTCCATTTGGTTTGAGCTCAAAGGCATACTTGGGAAGACTTCTGCCCAAAGTGAGACTTCAAGGAGTAATATAGGGAAGTGGAGAGGCAAAATGGGCAGGGGTTGGCCAAGACAAATGCTTTTTATTTGTGGGTATGGTGGTAGAGGTGGGGGCCTTTTATGAGAGGATAGGAGGGGCACTCTTGGTAATGTATAAAATATTACTTTATTTTCAAATGTTTTTCGGATTTTAAAGGACCCACATTGATATAATTCGAGGGTAAGGTGATAAGGGTTAGAAATCCACCCATACAATATTTTTTGGACTTGTGTAGGTCATAGATTTTACATTATCTTTTCATTTTATTTAAATCGTTTATTAATGAGGTCATCACTGCATCATCATGATGTCATAATGAATTTAATTTATATAATGTCTAAAAATTATATAAAAAATACTATGATGTAGTAAATCTTTTTATATTTCTAATAAATATTTATAGTAAAAAATATGACTTGTATAACCCATGTAAAAATTGTTTTAGTAAAATATCTCATGTTTGTGTCATTTTTTACTTTAACATTAAATAAAAGGTTATTTATGTCATTTCCCAACCAAAGTGGATAAATGGGGTCCCCAAGATGACTCATGGTTTTTCATGGTTGGCCGTGACACATCCAATGAGGGTAGGACATGTTTCATGCTCATCTAATTTTATTAAAGCATTATTTTTACCTTTAACTACACTAATTACCTCTAATCACAATTAAGAACGTAAAAGTTACTATTCACCAAAAAATTATTTTAATCACATTGAACCACATTTTACATCTTAATAAAAACCATGTATGTCGGATTTTTGAAATTCAAAACACAGAAGTGGTGAAATTTCATTTAAACAAAAAATCAGTTTTTATAAGTACCACTTAGTGGTTTCACTATTTATCAAAAATTGAAGTTTTTCAGAAAAATACAAAAAATTCACCCTAAGATATATTTGATATTACAAATTCAAAAATGAAGTCTATTTTACAAAATTCAAAACATATAAGTCACGTTAATTAATTTAATAATTAATTCCCGCTGTCAAGACAAATAGCGTGTTTTTATGAAACAATAAGTATCAAAAGATTGACACTAGTTTAAGTCCGATTTCAAAGTGAAATTAATTCCAACGACCACTATTGGATTTAATGGTAAAAATATTTTCTAATTTCAATTTAAAACCAATTAAAATGGTAATCTAATCATATAAATAAATTAGATTAAAAATCAGTTTTGAATTAAAATACAACATTTTAAACTATTCATTAAAAAATGAACTTTATCGGAAAAAATACCAAAAATTTACACAAAGTAAATTTTGATGTCCCGATTCTAAATAAGAGTAATATTTGGTCCAATAGAATGTATAAGAGTTATCAAAACTATATTTAATTATGGTTCGCCATCCAAAGGTGATAAGTGAACATTTAGTGAAACTTAGGGTATAAATGCCTAAAATTGAATTCTTTCCGTATTTCAAGCCTTTATCTTATATTGGATAAATGTAAAAACATTTAAAAAACATATATTATCATATTTTAGTTATTTATATCCATTCCCGCCAATACAACGACAACATGTTATCTACCATTTAAAATAATATTATTATATTACTAGTGTGCAACGTAAGATTTCAATAAAACTCTTTGTTGCGTATCGGGTATGCTATCGAACATAGCAACCCCATTAAAGTAAAATTAATATTTAATTCGTAAATATTAATAAATATGAAAAATATATATTCATCATTTACCTGGGATGTTACAGAGGGAGACCCCAATTAGATAATTTCTAGAATGATTTAGTTCATATGATATTAATGATCCTCAATAAAACCATTGACAATATGTTGAATCTTTTTATTTATATTAATTTAAGACTATCCCGGCATTAGTGGGACATCCTAGTGCCAGTTGGGTAGTTAGATAAGCTATCCTATAAAGCTTTTGAGAAGAATTTTCTATGAAACATGTTTCTATAATATTTTTTTGGATTGGATAGCTCACATGTTCATGGACATAATACAAGAAATCACGTGATGCATGGACTATGATGGTTGCTTCATAGACCTCGAGTGATTTTCAAATTCATTGAAAGATGATCTGGTTTCCAAGTGGAGGGGTTTTTAGGATTGAATTTTTTATTATAATAGTCCCCATGGTAATGTATTCCATATAAGTATTTCATTCATACATGAAGCATCTGGATGTCATCACAAAATGAAATCGAAATAATTAATTGAATGGTTTCTAGGGAGTATCTAGATGGAAATCATGGAGCTCATAATATATTCGTAGGTTGTGAAACTGTGATAGTTACAATCTAGGAAATAGTGGGTTGAGTATATAGGGATGTATGAAGTCATCTAAGAACCATGGCCTTTTGTAGTTAATTTTGTGTATAAAGGTAGGACACAAGCGACATTGGTGTCTTTACCCTATTCTAAATTTTCATGAATATGGAAAGATGATTCATCTCTAATGGTGTTGTAGAGGCCTACTTTTGCAGTTAAATGGATGTGGATTAGGTAAGGTAGTTGATTCTAGGTGGGACATAGCTATTGCACAGTATAATGGTTGTCAGCATTCCACCGAATGTTTAGTTTGAGGTAGTGGATATGGTTCCCACATACCAGAGATATTGTACCATTATGAGGGAACAATTTAGTGGAGTCATATTAGATCCTAGTGTATAGGGAAGAGTTATATGCACTCTATTTGTATACTTTGGGTACTTTGGATACATTACCTTCAATCGTTAGAGGTATGCATCAAGTAATATCTACCATTTTTTAAACATTTTCTATACAGTTGCATCATATTTTATGTTTATACTTATCAAGATTGTGGTTTGGGTTGGGTTGTGAAAATCATTGGAGTTATGTTAATTGAATGATATTTTGGAGTGATGTAAGGGTGTATTAATATATTCAAGGAATGTTTTCGGGAAATGGTTGGCTACCATTTCCTCTGGGATCATTTTATGCTATTAATAGTAAGATTCAAATTGATTCTGGGTATAGACTATCCAATTAGAAAACAGCCTCATATCGACTATTATTGGAAGAAGTTACCATCTTATCATCAGAAGGGGTATGCTACATCCATCAGGTAGAGTGGAATGTTCTAGATGGACATGTAGGAACAATTCCATACATATTGGATTATCTCATTGATCAGATAATAGAGATTGTCTTATATGAAGTTGAAATGCGACATGATACATTTCCATAAGTGATGACCAATTTATAGATGTCAATTATAAGGTATTATTTGGATGACTACACATGAGGTTGAACGAGTACAAATTTGAGTTGGTGTTGCGAGAGGAACATGTTTCTTCCCCCCAACAAAATGAAACCAGTAGAATTTATTAAGATCAACATTTAGTTGGGTGACCAAGAAGACAAATGATTCATACAAACTTTTACATATTTGTAACACTCGAGACTTTTATGAGAAATATTTTGTTTTTATGTTATATAAATCATCAAAGGAATCATTCACTACACACAACACTATCTTGGCTTGCTTTACATGCAATCGCGACCTTCGATGATAGCTTGCGTCGTACGCAATACCGAGTTTCACTAAACAACGATATGCTATTAAAATATTATTAAAACTAGCAGTTATGAATAGTAATAACTACTTCTTTTTTATTTTGTAAATTTTAATTTTCAAAATTGACTTCATTTTTGGTTTTGAAATATTGAAATTAGCTTAGGTTGAAATTTTGATATTTTTCTGAAAACATTCAATTTTTGATTAATAGTGAAAACATTGGGTTACTATTTAAATACTGACTTTTTACATAAATAATTATTTCTTTTAATTAAATTTATTTTAGGTCAAAATTGATAAATAATACCTATATAAATTCAATGCAATTCATTGGAGTCATTTTATAATAATTTTAGATATATAAAAATTTTATTTAACTTTTCACCGTCTTTTACCCACCTCCTAGGAGAATTTACAAATTTACATAAAATATAATTTTAGCGCTTCTGTGAGTGGAATTTCAAAAATCCAAGAGAAACGGTTGATGTCAGTAAGTAGAATGTGGTTCAATGAGATGAAAACAATTTTTGGTGAATAATAACTTTTTACTTTTATTTACCATGGTTAAAGGTAAATAGGGTAATTAAGGGTAAAAATGACATTATTATTACCCTAACACATGTCCTAATTCTATTGGATAAGTGTAATTCGACCGAAAACAACCTTAAGAATAAAATATGACCATTTATGCCTAAATGGATTAGATTAGGATATTTATTACTAATTTATTTAAAGAAGGGTTAAAATAGATAAAATCAATGTTTAATAAGTAAATAATTTTCAATATAGGATTATACATAAGATAAATTCGACTATAAATATTAATTATAAAGATAAAAAGATTTCCTACATAATTTTTTTTATTTGTAATTTTTATACATTACATAATTTAATTTATTTATAACACAATTATGATACAATAATTATCTTATTAATGAAATATTGACATAATTGATGTTATAAATGCCAAAATAAATGTAATTTGAGACTTTTATGAATTAAACTAATTTTATAGGTTAATATTACATGTTATTATTGATTTAATATACTTTTTTCTAACTAATCATTCTATTATGATTTTCAAAAAAATGAATTACTAAATAGTGTCAAAATTGACATAAAATAGTTTTTAAAACAAATATTTTATTATTAATTGTTATTTTATGCCTAAAAATCTAAGGTTCGGAAAAAGGACTTAGATAAGGTTATATATAGTAGTAATAAACAACTTGGGGTTCGTTTGGCTTGTTATAGTATGTTTATTAACCTTATAGTGTAAGAATACAAAAAGACACGGTAAAAGTTAAAATTTATAACTTAAAGTTAAATCTAAATGATAAGGTTAAAATAGTAAACTAAACTTGTCCAAATTATATTGTATGAGAGTATTTCTACCCATTTCCACCATAGGTTTTAAATAAATCAATTTTGAGCTATTTAATACCGAATATGGATTTATAATAAAATAATATTTTTTGTTTTTCCAAAGGTGCCCCTCTCCTCCCTTATAAAAGGGCACCTCCTCTCTCTCTCCCTCACACAACTTTTAGCCTTCATTCTCGGCCAAACCTTGCCAATTTCCCTTCTACACTTCCCTATAAACATCCTAGAGGTACCGGTCTTCTTCAAAGACCAATTTTAGTTCCCTAAAAGGATGTCTCAAAGAGGCCCTTCAAAGAAGAGGTAATGTCTGTCAGCGATTCTTTCAACTTTATTTCTTCTTCCACTTCTTATTATTTAGTTGTTTCATTATGAAGTAATAAAATCAGTATCAATAATATAATTATATGTTATTATAAGTATGAAACAAACCTATTTCACCATCTATCCATCCTACAGAAAACGAAATCACCGCGCGTGCGTACGTACGAAATACTGTCTCCACGCCGTGGTGTAATCTATTTTCCACCACCACCTTACTTGGATGGGTATAATGGTGTAAATAATAACTATAAATTATTATTGTAAAGTGATGTTGATTATTAAATAGTATACATACACTTTAATACAATTCCACGATCATGGGAACGATATCATCGCTCGTGCGTACGTACGGAATACCATCTCCACGATGTGATGGGACTCGTTCTACATGATTTTAATTGAATAATTATTACATAAATGAATTGAGTGAATAAATATTATATATATTACACCAATACCATTCTGGAAATGAGGTATCTATAACCTAAAAAGAATAATAAGAATTTATTTGACAAAATACGCATAAGAACAAAAAGTAATAAACACCTGAATAACAAGTAGTAATGAAATATTACTAATAAGAAGCTAAAAATATGACCATATATGATATCATAAAAATTATTATGATTCTGTAATAAGTCAATAACATTATTTAAATCATTATACAGGAGTTTCGGACACTTACGAATCAAATTGGACCTAAGGTAAGGGAAAATATCACAATCTCATTTTTATCCGAGATTGTTTATACATTGGCATTTACTGGGGTGTATTTTATCATCCACATACATGTTTCCTCAATATGTAATATTATTGCCATCCACCTACAATTTTTTAAATCCAATTTTTCCTTTCGGTGAGTTTTTTGTAATAGATATGAAAGGAATCTTTTGTCGTTTTTCGTACGAGATAGTTTTTGACTTTTCCGACAAAGGTACGAGAAGAATGTTTTTTTAGCTTATACGGCATGAATGGATTTTTAAAAAATTATTTCCAAGAAGCTTACTTTAAAAGTTTTCAAGTTTATGTTTAATCAACTTCTTTTAGTATAGAATTTTATGTCATGTTAAGAAATGAAAAGTGTTTTTAAAGTTGAAAGGATATTTTCCTCAAGAATGGAGTTCAAGTGTTTTATCAAAATTATTTTCCATCTAATATAATAAAGGGTTCTATTTCTACCCCTATTATTACATTTTTTTGATTATGTTGTGATGGAATTATTTTTATGAATTCTTTTATCATATATGAATTGTTTTATGATGTAACAATGTTTATGAATCCCATTTTTATTACATGGGTTACGCTATGATGTATGGTTTATGATTTTGTGGAACACATAAGAATGGTATTATTATGAGATGGGTGGGACCTATATCTCCCTCCAATGCATTGTGTACAGATTTTATATCTCATCAGTTGACATGGCTGGAACGGAAGGTTAAAACGGTTCAGTGAAACATGACTGAAATGAGGAATAAACTCAGTTCAGAAATTGACATTGTCCACTAAGATAGTCTTGGAAATGAGTCTGGACTAATAAGAAATGAATCTCTATGATTGTGTGTGTATTCCACAAAGCTGCATGTTTTATGTTATGATTATTTTGATTACATTTCACTACCATGATTTATCCCATGTTATGAAATTATGATCTCTTTTGCAGGGTAAAATTTCCAAAATGTTATGTTCTTATGAATATGTTGTGATTGATATTTCTTTTGTTTACCCTTACTGAGCATTTGAGCTCACCCTTTTGTATGTCTTATTTCCCCCAGGTCAGGAAGAAGGTTATTAAGTAGGATATGCAAAAAGGGACTCTATATATGATAAAATAAATGGGAGACAATGTAGATGCTTTATGAACCAGTTGTTTATGATTCCCAGTTTCTAAAGACACTATACCTATACGGTCCTTTCATGGTTTTGTGATATGTTGTAATAAGTGTGCTTCAATTTTATGTATTAAAAATGTATGTAAAGTATGAGTCTTTATAGTTGGTATCAGAAGAAAGGTATAGTCAATCTTTGGAAACTAGGATGTGAAAGCCTTAGTAAGAATCCTAAGGATAAGTCTAAGCATAGAACACAATATTAGTGTTTTAGAAATGGCCATGAATAACCTAGGATAAGACCTTAAGTGTGATATTTTAATCTTGATTATGTGTTTTTTCTATTATAATAAGTGTTAATCACACTATTCTTCTTTGTTTTAGTCAATGGCTAGATCCCGATGTAACTGTGTTAATGCGGAATGCGACGAACAATGCAATGATTGTCCCCCTGAGCAAACAAAAATAATGGGAGATGGAATAAAAAATCATGTAGCCATGATCACACAACTTTCTCAATCTATGAATCATGCAGGACTTCCAAACAATCAAAGGAAGGAGCAATATTCTGTTGAATCCTTCATGAGACAGCCCCCACCTTCATTCAGCGGGTCTACTGATCCATTAGTTACTGAACAATGGATATGTACTATAGAAATGATATTTTAAGTTCTTAAATGTTATGAACATGATAAAGTCATCTTAGTAGTGTATCGTTTGGAAGGTGATGCCGATAAATGGTGGAATCTTATCAAGAATACTAGGCCAAGAGATGAAATTGAGTCCATGGAATGGTACGAGTTCATGAACTTATTTTTTCATAAGTACTTCCCTCGTATTCTCCGAACAAAGATAGAGAAAGAGTTTATTGAACTAAAGAAAAAGGATGATGAATCTGTTGGTACCTATGAAGCAAATTTTACAAGACTTGCAAGGTACACTTCTGGGATTATTATCCAACCTAAGAGTAAGATCGATCGATTCTTTAGTGGCTTAAAACCAAGTCTTCTAAGGGCCTTATCCATAAGGGACTTCTATAGCTATGAGGAAATCGTTCGATGTGCTCTCAAAGTTGAGATGGAGATAGGAGTAACCCATCAGTCATATGGGTTTGATAAGAAGAGGAAAATGGAATTCAAAGGAAAATCTAAAGAGCACACTGAAAAAAAGATGAGATTTCCCTTATGCTCAAAGTGTGGAATGAAACATGGAGGAAGTTGTCTTAAAGGGACAAGAAAATGTTTCAAATGTGGAAAGGAAGGTCATCAGGCATTTGAATGCTACAATGATGGCAAGAAGATGTCTAATGATGCAATCAAAGGAAGGGATACATAGAATGAACCTACTACATTTCAATGTTTCAAGTGCAAGGAGATGGGGCATTATGCCAATCAATTCCCTAATCCAAGGGTTGTTGATGATGATCGACATCAACAAACTCTTAATGCTAAAGACAAAGGAAACTCACATGGAATTTCTATCAGTGATGTGGAGTATGATAACGAAGTGGTGAAAGGTACACATACCATCCAATCTAATATAGAAAATGTTTTATTTGATTCTGGATCCACCCACTCCTTTATTTCTGACGAATTTTCTAAGGGTATCACCGTATTACCTCAACAATTAGATGTTGAGTTAGCTGTGATATCCCCTAATGGAACAACAGTTGCATCAAAAGTTTATAATTCTTTCCGATTGATGTTTGTGGGAATGTGATTCCTGCAAATATTGTGATCCTTCCTATAGTGGAATTTTATGTGATTCTTGGAATGGATTGGCTTTCTCTATATGGAGGTCATATCAATTGTCAAATAAGGGAAGTCAGATTTCATATTCCAGATCAATCTTTGATCGACTATCGATAAAAGGATGAAAAAAACCTTCCAGTGGAAATGTCTTCCATCTTATGGGTCTTGATTCCAATAAATGATGGTTATTTATCTCAAATGGTTGGTGATAAACTCACGATTAAGAATATTCCCATTGACTAGAGTTTGATGATGTATTTCCAGAGGAATTGCCGGGTCTTCCACCAAATCATGAAGCTGAGTTTTTAATAGAACTCATACAGGGTGCTTTACCTATTTGAAAGACACCTTATAGAATGGCCCCAATTGAGTTGCAGGAATTAAAGAAGCAACTCCAAGAGAATCTTGATAAGGGGTTCATACGCCCAAGTGCGTCACCTTGGGGAGCACATGTTCTGTTTGTTAATAAGAAATATGGATCAATGAGACTCTGCATTGATTATCAAGAACTTAACAAGATCCCTATCAAGAACAAATATCCTCTCCCGCGCATTGATGACTTATTTGACTAACTATGCGTAGCTCAATACTTTTCCAAGATTGATCTTCATTCAGGGTATCATCAATTAAGGGTCGAAATGGACGATATACCAAATACAGCTTTTCGTACAAGGTATGGACACTATGAATTTATGGTGATGCCATTTGGTCTTACTAATTACCCTGCTATCTTCATGGTTCTGATTAATAGAGTCTTTAGAAACTATCTTGATCACTTTGTGGTAGTCTTTATAGACGATGTTCTTGTATATTCAAAGAGCAAGGAAGAACATGAAGATCACTCGAGAATTATATTGAAGACCCCGATAAAGGAGAATCTTTATTCCAAATTTACCATGTGTGAATTTTGGCTTCAAAAAGTTTCATTTTTGGGTCACATAATATCAAAAGAAGGGATATCTTTTGATCCAGAAAAAACAGAGGTTATCGAAAGATGGTCGAGACCAACAACCGTAACTGAGATCTGAAATTTTCTTGGTTTGGCTGGATATTATCGACATTTTGTGAATGATTTTTCACGATTTTATAATCCACTCACCAGGTTGACTCGAAAAGGAGTCATCTTCGTGTGGAAGTATGAATGTGAATAGAATTTCAAGGATTTGAATAGAAGGTTATCCAGTGCACCTGTACTCATAGTTCCTTGTAGTGGAGAAAGGTTTGTGATCTACAGTGATGCATCCAAGAAAGGATTGAGGTGCGTTCTCATGAAAAATGATATGGTGAAATCTTATGGCTCATGACGGTTGAAAATCCATGAACAATATTACCCAACTCATGATTTGGAGTTATTTGCGGTAATCTTTGCATTAATGATTTGGATGCATTATCATTATGGAGAAAGGTGTGATATTTATACTGATCATAAAATTTTAATGTATATTTTCACACAAAAGGAGCTGAATATGTGCCAAAGAAGATGGTTGGAGCTGATTAAGGATTATGACTGCTCAATTCATTACCACCCTGGGAACTAAAACAAGGTGGCAGATGCATTAATTCTCCAAGGCCATGCCAGTTTATCCATGATGAGGATCACAAAAGATCCAATATTGATGGATTTACAAAGTATGGATCTTGGAATTATAATGAAAGGGGAAAATCATATCTTTATCAAATGAATGTTCAACCATCTATGGATGTGAAGATTAAAGAGGCACAAAAAGATGATGTAGAGTTACAAAAGAAGGTGAGAAATTTTCCGGAATTCAACCTTGATTGTGATGGGATAATAAAGTTCAGGAATCGGGTTTGTGTTCCTCCCATCCCCGAATTAAAGAAGGATAAGCTGGATGAGGCTCATAGTTCTTCATTATCTATTCATCCTAGAAGCAAGAAGATGTATAGGGACCTGAAAGAGTACTTCTGATGGGATGGAATGAAAAGAGATGTTTCTGAATATGTCTCTCGATTCTTGGTTTGTTAGCATGTTAAAGCTGAGAGACATACATCTAAGGGGATGTTACAACCATTACCCATACCCGAATGGAAATGGGAAAACATCACTATGGACTTTCACACCGGACTTCCTAAAACATCCAAAGGCAATAATGCTATCTTGGTAATAGTTGATCGTCTTAAAAAGTCTGCACACTTCATTGCTATAAGAGAGGATTTCTCTCTAGATCAGCTTTCCAGGATATATGTAAAGGAAGTGGTAAGATTGCATGGAGTACAACTTTCTATTATATCTGATCGGGATCCGAGGTTTACCTCGATGTTCTAGCGAAGTCTTCAGCATACTCTGGATACAGAGGTGAGTTTTAGCACTGATTATCATCCTCAAACAGATGGTCAGTCTGATAAGACAATTCAAACTCTAGAAGATATGTTGAAAGCTTGCACTATGGATTTCAAAGGTGGTTGGGATCAACACCTACATTTGGTGGAATTTTCTTATAATAATAGATTTCACTCCATTATTCAGATGGCTCCTTATGAAGCTCTCTATGGAAAGAAATGTAGGACTCCAACTTGTTGAGATGATGTTGGGGAATGAAAGCTATTAGGACCTGATCTTGTTGATGAGATGGCAGAAAAGGTCTGATCTATTCAACAACTAATAAGAGAAGCTTAGAGTCGACAAAAAAGTTATGCCGACAACCGAAGAAAAGACTTAGAGTTTGAAGTGGGTGATAAAGTGTTCATACAAATATCTCCTTGGAAGAGAGTATTGAGATCTGGAAAGAAGGGAAAGGTGAGCCCTAGGCATATCGGTCCTTTCGAAATACTGGATCGTGTTGGGAAGGTTTCTTACCTATTGGCGCTTCCACCGAATCTCTTTCAAGTTCACGATGTGTTCCATGTATCTCTCATGAGAAAGTACATACATGATCCTTCACATGTACTCAGCTCAGAAGTTGTATCGCTGGAACAAGATCCTTCTTATGAAGAACAGCCGACAGAGATTCTCGATCGTAGTGAAAAAGTCCTACGGAACAAGACCACTCTCTTGGTGAAAGTTTTTTGGAGGAACCACCAATTAGAAGAAGCTACATGGGATCTTGAGGATATGATGATGGGGAGTTATCCTCATCTGTTTGTTACAAGTGACTAATTTCGAGGGCGAAATTCATTTTAAGGGGGGTAGAATTTAACACCCGAGACTTTTATAAGAAATATTTTGTTTTTTATGTTATATAAATCATCAAAGGAATCCTTTATTACACGCAACACAATCTTGGATTGATTTACATGCAATTACGACCTTCCTCGATAGCTTGTGTCGTACGCAATACCGAGTTTCACTAAACAATGATATGCTATTAAAAAATTATTAAAACTAGCCGTTATGAATAGTAATAACCACTTTTGGAAATTTTTTAAATTTTATTTTTCAAAATTGAATTCAATTTTGGTTTCGGAATATCGAAATTAGAATAGGGTGAAATTTTGGTATTTTTCTGAAAAATATCAATTTTTGATGAACAGTGAAAACACTGGGTTACTATTTAAAAACAGAATTTTTATTTAAATAATGATTTATTTAAATTAAATTTATTTTAGGTAAAAATTTATACATAATACCTATATAAGTTCAATTCAATTCATTGGAGTCATTTTATAATAATTTTAGATATATAAAAATTTTATTGAACTTTTCACCGTCTTTTACCCACCTCCTAGGAGAATTTGAAAATTTACATAAAACATAATTTTACCGCTTTTGTGAGTGGAATTTCAAAAATCCAAGGGACATGGTTGATGTCAGTAATTAAAATGTGGTTCAATGAGATGAAAATAATTTTTGGTGAATAGTAATTTTTTACTTTTATTTACCACGGTTAAAAGTAAATATGGAAATTAAGGGTAAAAATGATATTATTATTACCCTAACACATGTCCTAATTCTATTATATAAGTGTAATTAGACCAAAAACAACCTTAGGAATAATATATGACCATTTAGGACCACATGGATTAGATTAGAACATTTATTATTAATTTATTTAGAGAAGGGTTAAAATAGTTAAAATCAATGTTTAATAACAAAATAATTTTTAGTATAGGGTTATACATATTATAAATTCGACTATAAATATTCATTAGAAATATAAAATGAATTCCTACATAATGTTATTTTATTTTTAATTTGTAGACATTAAATAAGTTTATTTATATATGACAGAAATAAGATGCAGTAATTATCTTATTAATGAAATATTGACATAATTGATGTTATAAAAACCCAAATAAATGTAATATGAGACTTTTTATGAATTACAATAATTTTATAGGTTAATATTACATGTTAGTATTGATTTAATTAACTGTTTTCGAACTAGTCATTCTGTTATAATTTTAAGAAAAATCAATTACTAAATAGTGTCAAAATTGACATAAAATAGTTTTTAAAACAAATATTATATTATTAATTTGTATTTTATTCCTAAAAATATAAGGTTCAGAAAAATGACTTAGATAAGGATATATATATTAATAATAAACAACTTGGGGTTCTTTTTTCTGGTTATAGTTTGTTTATTAACATTATAGTGTAAGAACACAAAAAGACAGGGTAATGGTAAAATTATCTAACTTAAAGATAAATCTAAATGATAAGGTTAAAATAGTAAACTACACTTATAAAAATTCAATTGTATGAGAGGATTTAGACCCATACCCACCTTAGCTTCGATATAAATCAATTTGGAGCTATTTAAAACCGAATATAGATTTATAATAAAATAATATTTTTAGTTTTTCCAAAGGTGCCCCTCTCCTCCCTTATAAAAGAGAACCTCCTCCCTCTCTCCCTCACACCACATTGAGCCTTCATGCTCGGCCAAAACCTTACCATTTATCCTCTCCATTTTACTAGAAACATCCTAGAGGTCCTGGTCTTATTCACAGACCTATTTTAGTGCCCTAAAAGGAGGTATCAAAGAGGTGCTTCAAAGAAGTGGTAATGTCCGTTACTGATTCTTTCAACTTTATTTCCTATTTAACTTCTTCTTTTTTAGTTGTTTCATTGTGAAGTAATAACATAAGTATCACTAATATAATGATATGTTATTATAAGTATGAAAAAACCCTATTTCACTATCTATCCATCCTACGGAAAACGGAATCATCGTGTGTGAGTACGTACGAAATAGCGTCTCCACGCCATGGTGTAATCTATTTTCCACCACCACCTTACTTGGATGGGTATAATGGTGTAAATAATAAATATAAATTATTATTGTAAAGTGATATTGATTCTGAAATTTTATACATACACTCCAATACAATTCCATGATCATGGGAATGATATCATCGCTCGTGCATACGTACGGAATATCGTCTCCACGATGTGATGCGACTCGTTCTACATGATTTTCATTGCATAATGATTACATAAATGAATTGAGTGAATAAATATGATATATATTACACCAATAATATTATGTAAATGAGGTATTTATGACCTAAAAAGAAGAATAAGAATGTATTTGACAAAACACACATAAGAACAATAAGTAATAAACACCCGAATAACAAGCAGTAATGAAATATTACTAATAAGAAGCTAAGAATATGACCATATATGATATCATAAAAATAATTATGATTCTTGAATAAGTCAATAACATTATTTAAATAATTATACAGGAGTTTCATACAATTTTGAAGCAAATTGGACCTAAGGTAAGGGAAAATATTACAATCTCATTTTTATCCAAGATTGTTTATACTTTGGCATTTACTGAGGTGTATTTTATCATCCACATCCATGTTTCCTCAATATGTAATATTATTTCAATCCACCTACAATTGTTTAAATCCAATTTTACCCTTCGGTGAGTTTTTAGTAAAATATATGAAAGGAATCTTTTGTCATTTTTCGTACGAGGTACTTTTTTACTTTTCCAACAAAAGTACGAGAAGATTGTTTTTTTAACTTATACGGAATGAATGGATTTTTAAAACATTATTTCCAAGAATATTCCTTTACAATTTTTCATGTTTATTTTTAATAAACTTCTTTTAGTTTAGAATTGTATTACATGTTATGGAATGAAAAGTGTTTTTAAAGTAGAAAGGATATTTTCTTCAAGATTGGAGTTCAAGTATTTTGTCAAATTTATTTTCCATATAAGATTATAAAGGGTTCTGTTACTATCCATATTATTAAATTGATTTGATTATGTTGTTATGGAATTATTTTTATTAATTCCATTATCATATATGAATTGTTTTATGATGTCACGATGTTTAAGAATCCCAATTTTATTACATGGGTTATGCTATGCTTTATGGTTTATGATTTTGTACCACACATAAGAATGGTATCATTATGAGATGGGTGAGACCTATATCTCCCTCCAATGCATTGGGTAATGTTTTTATATCTCATGAGATAGACATGGCTGGAACGTCAGGTTAAACCGGTGCATGGAAACAACATTGAAATGAGGAATGAAATCAGTTCAGAAATGGACATTGTCCACTAAGATAGTTTTGGCAATGAGTCTTGACTAATAAGAAATGATTCTCTATGATTATGTGTGTATTACACAATGATTCATGTTTTAAGTTATTATTATTGTGATTACATTTCACTACCATGATTTATCCCATGTTATGAAATTATGATCTCTTTTGCAGGGTATGATTTCGAAAATGTTATGTTCTTATGAATATGTTGTGATTGATATTTATTTTGATTACCCTTACTGAGAATTTGAGCTCACCCTTTTGTATTTTTTCTTTCCCCCAGGTCCGGAAGAAGGTTATTAAGTAGGATATGCCAAAAGGGACTCTAGATATGATGAAATAAATGGGAGACAATGTAGATTCTTTATGAACCAGTTGTTTATGTTTCACAGTTTCTAAAGACACTATACCTATACGGTTCTTTCATGGTATTGTTATATGTTGTAATAAGTGTGCATCAATTTTGAATTATTAACAATGTATGTAATGTATGGGTCATTATAATATTTGTGGATTCCCCAATTATCTTTTCTATCTAGTCTTATGAGGCTTTTAACTTTATTTTGGATTATGAGAGGATGAACAAGATAATATAAAGAACTAGTATCTTAATTTACACATTGATGATATCATAGATTAACATAGATGATCTGGGATTTTCCCTATGACTGAATTGTGTATAGGGTACCATTAGTTAATGATAAGAGAATCAGATGTACCTTGGAATTATTTGAGGATCATATAAGGATTTTATGTGTGTTTTTTTGTATCCTTTTAATATTGTTAACACACCATAAGTATTCATAGAATTTATTAATTGAATATTTAATATGTTCATTTATTAGTTTTTGGATGTTTTTATTGATGATATAATACCACTCATTTCATTATCATGATCAATATTGTGAAATAATTATGACTATGCAGAGTGAGAATCATCTTTACCCCACGATATCAAAATTCAACATGTAGATTAAAATTGTACCCTTCTTGGTCAATGTCATATCATAGGATTGTGTATCTGTGGACTCCAAGAAGGTTTTAGGAAACATTATTAAGAATGGACCAATATTTTATTCAATAGTCAATGTTTTCAAGGTTTTATCTTCGATTATAGTTTTATTACCTAGGTATTCTCTCATATGGAAGCCTCTCTGTTAATTCATACCAAA
The DNA here is from genome assembly GCA_963277665.1 of Viscum album. Classification (NCBI taxonomy): domain Eukaryota; kingdom Viridiplantae; phylum Streptophyta; class Magnoliopsida; order Santalales; family Viscaceae; genus Viscum; species Viscum album. The sequence goes on along the minus strand of OY728133.1, from coordinate 139,845,527 downwards.
TAAAAAGGTGATGTTGTTTTGGTCATAATCTTGTGAGAGATTATTCGTAGAACTGATATTTAGACTAACATCATCATTGATCCCCACTATTCCAATTACATATAAGAATTAAAATATTTACAATGAAGCATCTAAAGTTAGTCCAAGAGCCTTTCTTATACATGGGGATCTGGTTGCAAATTATGAAACATGATAACTGAGTCATTAAGGGGGAATTTAAACCACACATGATAAATAATATGCGGTATTGGTACACACCCTTACCTGATGAAGAAACTACCTAATGGTTGAATTTTTTTTGGAGTACATAGAAAACATGGTCATCATGTAAATTTAACCCAGTGAGACATAAACTATCTACATTAGAGGTGGGTCGAGTATCTGACTTATTTCTACCTTGAGATGGATTACACATTAGGACACTACCACATTGTTTTGGATTCATTTAGCCAGAAGAGAAAGATAGAGGTAGTGTTTGAGTCTTTTTATGATTTTGTTTCTAATGGGACTCTATTCATGGATTCATGAAACAACCAAGGAATTATCCAAAGAAGTCAATGTTTGATATCATGATCTGCATGCAACACCAAGCATAAATAAGATAATTAATATATAATCATTATAACATAAAAATTAAATTAGCGGGAATGGATAATTTTAATTTATTTATGATATATGTATATATGTTAATTAATGATTAAAAATCATTGATAAATTGATAATAAATAATCATTAAATTTTTAGTTATGTAATTTTATTCTTTAAAATATTATTTTCTTCAATATGTGTTTTTATATAATTTTTATGGGTATTTTAAAATTATTTTTAAGAATGTCTCATAAATTTAATTAAAAATATGTATTTATTTTTTTAAATTTGAATTTAATAATTCAATTTTCATTAAAATTTTATGATTTTTGATACTATAATGAGTTTTTACTGAATAGTGAAAATTCAATTTTTCTGAAAAATTCATTTCATTCCAATAAATATAATGATTATAAAGTAACATTATGTTTTGAATATTATATAATTTTAATTAATTATTCTTATATTTAATATAATTATTTTCTTTTCAATAAAATGTAATTACATTTTAGTATAAATTTGTTTTTGTGTTTAAAATATGATTTCTCTCAAAACTGTTTTAAAGTGAAAATTGTTCCTCCACATTAATTAATTAAAATAGTCTTAAATTATGAATTTCATAAATAAATTTTTTGAACAGTATGTAATTAAATATTAATTTATACTAATTTAATTAGAATTATTTGTCTACTAGTTAATATAAAATCATCTTTTGCTCAAAACATACCCTTCGTGGGAACTTGATTTTCATTCATGTCTCTGTGTTTTGTTTTAAATTTAATTTTCACAATTATATGAATTTATTTTCATAAAAATTAAATGATATATATAAAAATTAATTGATATATATAAAAATAATAATTTATATGATATAATAATTTCAACATAATTTTTACCAAACTGAATAGTGAATATAGTAAAAATAATATCATGTTGAATGTAAAAATGGATTTACTATGGGATAAACTAAAATGATAAGTGTTAAAATGATCTAAAACTAGTACAAAATCTAATGGAAGGACTTATTTATACCATATAGATTCCAACTATAGATAACAGATTATTTTTTATTCTTAATTCATGTGAAAAATAATGGTACACATTTTCCATATCTAATATTGCATGTTTCCACTAACCTCACTTATAAAAGGCCATTCCCTATCATATCATCATTAAATAGTCAAATACATTTGTATAATCCAATAAATTACAAATTTATTACTTATTTATCTCCTGAATACCTAAATTCATAATTTTGTTCTTAAATCAATCATAATATGTTTTTTACATGAATAAGGAGGTTTTTCGAAGAAGAGGTATCATGCTTAACCTGGTGTATTTATTTAGTTTCCTCTTCCACATCCATAAATTAATATTTGATTTTTTTATATTATAACACTTTTACCTAACCTATAATTTGATATTTTTATTATAATTTTATAAACTAAATCCACCAACTCTTCTATCTAGTGGGTTACAAAATCATCATTTTAGTGTATAATGGACTATCGCCTCAGGAACTGATGTCCTACGTTGCTCATCATTACCTCTCATGGATTGATATCATGATGAATTAAAATTTTATATATTATAAATGTAAATTTTTATACTTCTAGATTTATTATATCACATATATAATCATTATTTCCATTCTGTGGGGGATTCGATAATATCACTCATTTTTACAGAGGTCTACCACCCCACAATGTGATGTGATTAATTTTTCATTAGTTCTATACCTATAATTTAATAAGGGTAATTTTAACTAATATAATTGATATATATAAAATAATAATTATAATAATGTCATATTTATAATTATTAAAACATAATATATGAATTTTATTGTTTCACATTAAAATCAAAAATGTGTTCATGCACTATAGACTTCTACCACCAAGAAGTGATATGAATGTTTTCTTCTTCACCATAACAGATGGATGATATATATATAAAATTCTATGTATAGAAATAATAATTCATTTAGGATATTATAAAAATTATTTAATTATAAAATATTACTTACCATCATTGCATAATGATAATTGGAAAATGGAAACATTACCTATGTGTACGTATGGTCTACCGTCTCCATGATTATAACTTAGTTCATTTTTTAAGTGCATATTTCATGATATGTTTGAAAAATAATAATTTATGTATAAATATGGTCATTATTTCCTGATTATTAATATTTTTATATTGAATAATGACATCTTTAACAAATTCTTAACCTACCAGATAAATTTTGGTCACATAATCCAAATATTATTGAAACACCCAACAAAAACAAAATTGATTAGGTATTTTCATATAGAATTGTAATAAGTGGAATAATAATAATAATAAACAAGAAAATATTTATCAATAAAATATTTAATTAACAATTTTTTATTATTCAGAAAAATGAAGAATGTACAAGACATGTCCAACTCATGGTATGGGACTTTGTCTCAGTTTTCTATCATTGAGTTATATTTTGATATTATGCACCTATATTCATTTATAAGGAGTATAAAAATACCATTTGAAATTTTAAATCTTTAATTTATCTTTTATAATGATATTTAATTTTTTTTAAATGTTATTATTTTTGTTGGATCGTGATTCATGTCTTTCCCAAGTGACAATGCAAATTTTAATAAAAATTCATCAATTAATGTTTTCCTTTTAACTCTTTCTCTTCGATGTCCGTGTTTTTAAAATATTTTATTAATGGTTTTATATGTAAATAAATGATTTATAAATTAAATATTATCGATCATTTTAATTTATTTAAACATTTTTCAATGGAATATTTTTCAATGTTTTATATTTAAAATATATGATGACAACAACATTTTCCATCATTCCGATCGTTACTTTATTTGAGGATTCATTTTAAATATTTCATGTTTTATTCAGAGAAAACCCAAATTTCAATTTTCTTATTTTAGTATTGAAATTTTGTTTTTGAAATAAAATGGTATTTTGATATATGAAAAGGATTACATAATAGTTAAAATGTTTTTTATAAGGGTTATATGATGTAAGGATGAAGGCCTAAAACGTTTTATTCATGATACGGTAGTTCATTAATATATGAAAATGGTTGAGCCCAATATAGATTATTTGATGAGTAGATCCATATTATGGCTCGCAGGTGATCCTGATATAGCTTATCTGAAGATTGATCCCTATTATTTCTTGTGAAAAAATAGGTGATCCATGTTTAACTTATACAAAGGTGGGGTACATTATTACAGTAAATTTACTTAAGTTATTATTATAATATATGTAGGACATATTTTTATTCCAATTAAAACTTATTGTTATGTGTAGTATGAATATGATGATCAAAGTTGTAGAAAAAGATTTTTAATTTTTTGATATCGGTTTTAATGATTTTTTTGACAAGAATAAATGATTTTTCATGTCAAAATAATTTATTTCTATCAATCAAATAACACTGAAATAAATTTGTAACATGTCTTGGTTATTAATTTCATCCACTAGTACAATGATTTACTTTTATTTTATATTATTTAATGAATTTTTTATTCTCAAAATAGTTATATAAAAAATTAATTGGTTTAAGGATGGGTAAGGGAACAATAGAAGTAAAGCTAAATGTTTTTAATATTCTATGTAAAAAATTGTGGTATATTTTAAAAGTGTTATATTATAAAAAATCGATACATGTTGTAAATTTCCACTTTTTATTTTATAGAATTTTTATATATGATTTGTGACCAAATTATTGAAATCCATAAACCGAAAATGTTTTTCATAATGAAGGAGAGTTTTTTTACTAAAATTAATAATTTTGAAATATTAAAGGTTTGTTTATTAATGTTTGTATCATGGGTATCATTATAATAATTTATAGATTAGGATATATTTAATATCATTCCCCTTAATGATTTTACTGTGCGGTTGTGTTAAAATAATAATTTATTTTAAAATTACCATGTTGATTAATATAAAGTATGTATATTCAGAATGGGTTTCCACAGAGGAATGTATGAAGATTTAGTTAGAAGGAACTGAGAGGGTATATACTTCCAATCCATCATCCAAATATGGTTAGAATTGGGGTATAATAGTTTATTGTATGGATGATTCTAGTAAAATATCCAATAAATGGTGGTTGTATCCATTCTAGAGAGGTACCCGATCTACCAAAATGGAACATGTCTTGATTGGAGAGTTTAATGAGACAACATTACCCATTAATCAGTGGGCAATCTTCCCTATTGGTTACAATATTACAAATCTATTCCATTGAGATTATATTTTGGGTTCATGGGGTGTTCAGAACATATAGAGGTAACCATTTCGATTTATCATATTGAATGTCAATCTTATCTATAGTTGAATTTTGTCAAAAATAACAATGAGTAGGATGACCTTGATTAAATGGAATTAAAAAATTTTAATAATATATTTCTTGAGAAATATATTTCAATGTTTTTTTTGGGTTAGGATGTATAATAAATTCATGGAATTGAATCAAGTGGATGAATATTCAGTGGTCACGTTTGATGAAAAAATCTAAAGGATTGTTATGTATTTTCCATATTTAATTTGGTAAACTACTAGTATAACTAATCAATATTATACATGATTGAAATAATTTTTCAAATATATTTTTCCTCATTCTAATTATGGAGTTTTGACATAATTTTTTGGTGATATGAAATTTGAGATAGATATTTTTTAAAATTATGTTCCACAAGATGACAGTTGTAAAGAATGGTCAATTTTTTGATGAAATAGATAAAAAAATCGATAACAATTTTGGAGGTAATACTAAAACATATTAGAAGTGCAGTGAATGAAATTTTTTTTAATTCTTTTCTGGATCATGATCATATTACTTGTTTGGTATGTTTGGTCAGAAAATTCATCACTACAATGAAATGGGCCCTAATAAATCATATAAAGATATAATATATATCACGACAATGGTGATATTAATTTTCGTTAATGATTTGGGAAATTATGCTAAAGTGTGTCTCAGGTTTCTTACTCATGTTGAAAATAATAAACATCAAAAACAAAAAGGTTTTGAAAAATCAATTGATACTACATATGTTCATGTTGGTCCCTCCAGTAAAGTGGCCAAAAATCTAGAGAGATTGGTATTTGTTTATGTTTATTCATAATTTCAATGTTTGAAAGAATAATTTATAATTTTTAATTGATTGTATATTTAATTTATTTGTGAAATTTTGAGATAATTTTTATTGGTTTAGGTATATGTATAATTACAGTTTAACTTGAAGATTAACTTTATGTTTTTTAACAATAATTCATAGTTATTGATATGTTTTTGGGTTTATATAATATTTGATGATTATGTTTATTTTATATACATTTATCATATTTCATATATCCTTATAATGATTCAATTTTATGAAAAAGGAATTCTCTAAGGTGGATTTAATACATGTCACAACTAGTAAGTTTGGGGGTCTAGAACCAATAATTGAAGGTCAAAAAGGATACAACATATATAATTATCCTATGAGATATCCTGGTTAGTATGACATCTTTCGTTAAAGTTAAAAAAATTATAATGATAATGATTAAAATTTTTTCAAGATCAAATGTTTTATTATATAATAAAACATTGTATTAAAACGTGACTTTGTGATTAGGTTATTAAAGATGTTTTGGAAGAGAATAAATAAAATGTTGGTGAACATCATACCTTCATAAAATTACTGGTGTTTATGATAATGTATAATTATTTGAGTAATATCTAGTTATTCATTTGTATTATGGTATCTTATTTATGTTAATTTTACTATATTATGCATGATTAATTCATCTTGGATACTCATTATTGTAAAAAAAAGATGAGAGTTTGATGGAAAAATATATCTAATGAAATTATAATCAATAATTAAATATATATCCATATAATTTTAGTAAATATGGTAATGTAATTCCTCAAATCTAAGAATAATATCATTAAAATAAAAATGTTATCGTTCAATATTCATTTATGATGAATCAAATTGTATTTTAACTCAATATAGATTTATTGTTTTTAAGACCTTTACATTATACTGATCAATAACAATTTTTTGATCAACTATATCGTTCACTATCTATTTTTTTGGACATTGCAATATTCGTTCATTTCTATATCATCACATCCCACCAATGTACTACAACTTGGAATCTATGATATACGTTATTCCAAATGACTTTCAAACATCATTTTTACTCATATTAGGAGGAAGGTTTATAGACATTTTTAATGGTGAGGGTTTACGAAAAAGGACTTTTTAAATATCAACACATTTATTTCATAGAAAAGAATATAATTTCTAGAATTTTTTTTAATTTTGGTAGGATGCTACATCCATGATATTTTATAAAAAAATACATTTTATAGCATGTTTGAAATGTAACAATAAGTTTAAACGACACCCAAAATATATAACCATTATAACCTCTCTAATAAATTATTATGTATTAATAGTTTTTAAAAAATATAATATATATATATATCCTAATTAATATAAATTATTGTTAATTACTTATTCAATAATCAATCTATTTTTATTTACGTTATTTCATTCTTAAAAAAAATCTTCCAAAAAATATATTTCTTTTTAATTTGATAATGAAATATTATAATTAAATTTTTATACTATTAGAAAATATATCTTCATTTTTTATATTATAATATCAAACTTGTCTTATAGTTAAAATTTTGTATTTTCATTAAAATATCTATTTTTTGTTGAGGAGTGAAAAATATATACTTTTTAAAAAATGGAATTTGTTATTAATAAATTACATTATCTAAAAGTCAAATTATTTTTTAATATAACATAAAGTAACATAGTTATAGTTTAGTTATATTTATCCACATAAATAATTTTGAATCAAATTTCTATAATATTTTATTATAAGTTTCATTTTTGGTTTAAAAAAGAGGATTTTTCTTAAAACCGTTTTAATGTATATAATGTTCATCAAAATTAATTGATTTATTTAATACATATAGAAATAATTTTTAAAATTAAAATTAAATATTTAATATATTAATATATTAATTAATATTCACAAAATTATTATTATTAGTCATAGTGTTAATATAAAATCATAATTTTTTCCAAAAATACTCTTCTTGGAAACATTCTTTTTCACATTGCCAGCGACACTATTTTTAAAATAAATTTTTGTACATATATGAAGGAATGTTTGAAAAATGGATTAAATATTTGGAATAAAACTAATTTATATTATCTAATTTTTTGAAATAATTTTTTTAACAAAAATAATTGTGAAAATAGTAAATATTAATTATTATTGTTAAGGAAAAAATTGGTTTAACGGTGGAGTAGAAAAAGATATAATGGATATAATGAAAATAAAATAAATCTAGAATCTATTATACAACCATATTTATACATTACTATGTATATGTCTAGATAAATGTCCATTTAATACAATTTTTACATTTTAAAAATGCGGGAATATCGTTTTCATCTCAAAAATTACAATCTTGCAACTCAACTCATTTAAAAAATGCCAGACCATATCCTCTCCAATTATCACCATAAAATCCATTTCAAATAGAAAATAAATTTTCAAATATTTTTCCCACTTCTTTACCTAATTAATGTAGACCTTATTTTAATCATTAATTCATCTTAAAAGTATTTTCCGTGCTTACGTACAGAGGATGTCTGAATAAGATGTATAATTCTAAAAGGAGCATCTTTATTTAAATTATTCTCCCTCATCCTTAAAATATTATTCAATTAATCTTATATAATAACACAATTTTTTGACATATCCTTATATTTTATTATTTTAAGTAAATATCCTATGTATCTCTTTTATTTTATATAAATGGATACCAAATCATCATTTGTGTGAACAATGAACTACTACATCATGAACCAATGTCTATCATTTTTCATTATCAACTATCAAAAAATTATATACTGATAAATTAATAATATAAGTATTATGTTCATTGCATATTTATAATTCATTATTTATGATGTCACATATACATTATTTCATTCCATTCCATGGGGGATATGATTGCGTCACTCATATTTATGACGGATTAGTACCTCACTAAAGGATGTGATTCATTTTTCACGAACTCTTTACATGTAATATTAAAAGCATAATGTTAATTATTTTTTAATATAAACTAAATTATAATATATTATGTAATTTTTTATAATTATTAATATATAATATATCATTTTCATTCTTATGCTAAAAATTGATTACGTTGTCTGTGTACGTGTGACTACCATCGCAAGAAGTGATGTGATTAATTTTTTAATCAATAAGACATATTTATTATTTATATAATTATATTTAATGAAATAATATTGAATTATTGATATTAATATTACTCTTTAAATATAAAATATTTTTTAACAACTTTCCTTATGAAAATTTAAAATGGAAAATGTACCTATGTGTCTGTATGACCCACCATCTCGATGATTGTAATGTCGTTCAATTTTCTACACCCGTATTCATTATTTCTTTTAAAAATTATAATATATGTATAAATATTATAATTAATTCAGAATTATTGATATATTTATGTTAAATATTTAAATCATTGACCAATAGACATCCTACAAATTTAATTTTTGACACATATGCCAAATATCATCGAAACAACTGACATAAAATTAATTGATTATGGATTGTGTATAAAATTGTAATATGTGATATAAAAGTAATAATAATCATGAAAATTCCTATTATGAAAGTAAAAAAATAAATAGACGTTTATTATATTTTAAGATAAATTGAAAACAAGAAAATTTAGAATCAAATTAGAAGACTTCATCACAATTTCCATTCTTGGATGTTTATTTTATATTATGAACCTCTATTATATTATAATGTGTATATACATCCATTATGACATGTTATATCATGAATAACTATAATCTCATGATATTTAATTTTTTTCTATATTATTCATTCATGGGGGTTATTATTAAAGTGTTTCCCAAGTGATAATGGATTTTTCTTATAAAAATCTTTTTATAAAATATTTTATAACATGTATTTATCATCAATGTCCATGTTTTTTAAATGATATTATTATAGTTTATATTTGGACATAATAGAATTATAATATAAATATTATTTATATTTTTCACTTTTATCAAAGTTTTTTTATTGAAATTTTTTATGTTTTTTATATAGAATTCTCAGACAAATGACCAGAGGAATATTTTATATTCAATGTAGATGAATAAAACATATTTTTTCTCCTCCATGACATATATTTTATTTATTTATTCCTTTGAAATATTTATTTTATTCCTGAATGGAAAATCATCTTTTTTAAATTATAGGTATTTTTTGGTGGATATTTTTTTAAATATAATATTATATTGATTTATGAAAAATAATTTCATATGTGTTCAAAAGTATTCACAAAGTTTATTTATCATGAAATGGTGTATGCATAAAATAATTTAATCATGATTAGGTACAAAAAATTTATAAGAAAAATGGGTAACCTTGATATTTATTATAAAATAGTTTTAACCCAATTATATCGCATGGGTTATATTAATATAGATTATAATAAAGGTTGAGCCCCATTTTAGATCATGAAAAATGTTTGAGACCAAAAGAGATTATAAAAAGTGTGAGCTCAATATAGCTTATATGAAGGGTGATCCACATTATAGCTCTCAAGTAAATTTAATTATTATCATATTAGATGTTAGAAACATGTTCATTACAATAAAAATATTTTTGTAATGGTTTTAGGAATGTAATAGACTATAGTGTCAAAAAGGGTATTAATTTCATGAAATGGGATTTAATGATATAAATTTATTTAAAAGTGATTTTTTCTATAAAATTTATTTATTTATTTCACTCAATGAACATTGATTTAATGTTAATACATTTGATGTATTTAAATTCTTTATAGGAATATTAATCTTCATTATTTTTATGTCACGTACTATGATTTTTGTGCTAATCCAAATTTTAAATTATTTTATGTATGGTTTATTTATGTGTAAGGGAATGGAATAATTCATGATGAAATTTTTGAAGATTTTATCTCGAAGGATATCATGATTTATTTTAAAAACATTAACATGTGAAAAAATTATACTAATCAGAAGTGCCTAATTTTAAATATATGAGTTTTTTATGTATGAGTTTTAACCAAATTATATTAAGCACTCTAACTAAAAACATACACAATGTTAAATGAAGTTAATTCATCACTAAAAATCATGATTATGTTATGTATGAGATCAATTCCTTATATTGCATTCCAATGTTAAAGAGTCACATGGATTGGTAAATATGCCATTGAAATTGATTATACCCATACTACATGACTCTATCAAGACAAAAAATTTACCTTTCATACAGATCCTAGATCTTATAAACCTCCTATATGGTGGGTAACCGCTATTAGGATGGTAACATGGTGGTGGAAATGTTGTTATATTTCAAAATCGGTATGAATTTTTATAATTTTCTATGAGGACATAATTTGATTGTTTAATTGTTTAAGAGGGATGTGCATCCCAGAATATCAATGAGGAAATATGACCTTTTTTGGAATCATGTTTCATCTTTCAGCAGTTAAAGTTCGAGCATGAATGGCCTATTGGGTTAGTGTATCTTTTAACCACTCTTTAATAGAAATGGTATTATGCCACTATTAATTTTTTAATAGGATTACCCAGGAAAACCTTAATAATGTGGTACTATCCATGAACATGAATTGACTAATAAAGGTAGTCTAATTTTTAAACAATTAATGATCCCTTTATTAGTGTTTTCGGGAGTCTCTATGTGTGGAAAATTATTAAATTTAATGTTTTTAGGAAGAGTATTATATCTGATTCATTATATCATTCCATATATCAATTTTTAAAGGGTCCTCTAAAGGCTTTGGGATCAAAATTAAAACTGATTACAGCCTATCAACATTAGACCAATGGCCAATATGAATGGATAATTAAGAATTTAGTTGGTATGATTTGAGCATGTGTTTAGGATTTTGGTGGTTCTTGTAATTAGAAACTACAACTAATTGGCTATTGTTTTAATAATTACATCCTGAACATGACACAAATAGATCATTGGGAGATATTTTATGGAATAGCTCATCATTCTCCTCTTTTCTTTTTGGAGGTAGGCAAGTCAGTTCTAATTAAAACTATTTTCTTGTTGGAAATGTCTAAGTAGGTTTAATTAATCATATGGTTTCTTGCGACTAAACATATCTGTTGGGTCAATAAGGTTTTTCTTATGACATTTCTATTCCTTCTAGTTTTGAAAATCACAAACACATTATCCATAAGGAAAAATGCTTTCCTAAGGGAAATTGCTTTTATAAGGAAAAATGCCTTCCTAAGTAAAATTGCTTTTATAAGGAAAAATGCTTTCTTACAGAAAATTGCTTTTATAAGGAAATTTATCTTTATCATTTTTTCTTCATCCATATTTTTTCCTAAGTATAAAATTCGAATTCATTTCTGTTTTCTCGGATTTGTTTAAAACATTGATATAAAGTATTCTGTTTGAGGTTCCGAATTCTGGATAAGAACTGTAAGGAAGTTTCACTCCGGATTCAAGATGAGAACTGTAATAAAGTATCATTCCGAATTCAGGATACGAACTCTGACTAAGTTCTATTCCAGATTCAGGCTACGAATTCTTATGAAGTTCGATAACGAATTCTCAATATGAATTCTAATGATTAATTCTCATTACGAATTCTAAAGAAGAAGTATAATTACGAATTCCAATGAAGAATTATCATTACGAAGAATTCTCATTACTAATTCTAATGATTAATTCTCATTACAAATTCTGAAGAAGAATTCTCATTACGAATTCTGTTGATGAATTCCCATTCCGAATTCTCATTCCGAATTATCTTATTAAACAGAATCTGGTTATCTTTGTTTTATACACTCTGAATTAATTCAGACTCCGAAAAATATTTTGGTTAGACTCCAAATTTTTATCCTGCTTACATTTCTATAATCTGTCTACTCTTTATTATTTCCATTACACTTCCAATCTTCACTCAGAAGCTTTCATTCCGAACTTTTAAGTTAGAATTAAAACGATGTCGTACATTCTGTTACACTTGTTTTGTTATAAAACGATGTTGTCTATTTTGTTATAAACTAACCGTTGTCTAAGTGACACGTGTACAGGTCCCTCCGATATTTAAGGAAAATATGACCGTTGGAGAAGGAGCTGACCTTACCTATAAATAGGAGCTCATTTGAAAGAGCTCGGTGGTGAAAGGCTGACCGATCATCGACTCATGTGATTACATGCTTGAAGTGATTTCTAGAGAGAGAGAGGCTCTTATTAACTCTCAAAGCTTCGTGCGACTCCGAATGTTGGTGATTACATTCGAGGACTTCCGAGGATAGGAAGACAGAGGTGCTGAATACCTTGAAGTTCGAGGGCTTCCTTGCTGAGGAATACAGAGGTTACGAACTACCTTGAAGTTGAGGGCTTGCGGGGATAGCAAGACAGAGACTCCGATCTTAGTATCGAGGGCTTACCCTGGTGTGGGTAAGACAGACTTGCTTGAAAGTATAAATCAAGGGACCCTTATCCAAGGTTGTTGGATACCCTTCTCTTTGGGTTAAAAGACTTATATCTTGTTACTTGTAGTTTAACTACTTGTTTTTTTTTTCACTGCATTTTGTATCTTAATGAAAGTATAACATTCTTATACTTCCTTACTTGTACTCTGTTTCATTTAGATTCTATACGCTTTAAGATAGCATCTCATATTGTAATTCTTATTAAGGTTCAATTTCCGGAACCATATTTCCGGAACCCACTTTCGGAATTTCATTCCAAGTTTGCATTCGGTGTTAGAGGTGTTGTGAATTTTCTTAGTTTAACTTTGTTAAACTTAGCCCTTTCCTTTTCTTAAGGAAAACATAGTTAATCGTAACTAACATTAAAGGTTCCAAAGTAATTTTTAAAGTATACAATTCACCCCCCTGTTGTATATTGAGCATCTACATAATTATTTCGATCCTACAATATCTTGACTAAATTACATACCAAACATCAGAGATGACCATTATAATTTTATATTGGTAATCTTGGCTTCCTTTGAGTATCCCCAAGAATGAGGTAATATCGTATCACCAAATAATAAAAATGACACCCATGTTTTTCGAACCATTTGAAATAGTTGATATGGTTAGTATATTGGAATATTGTTTAGACTGTCCATTGAAGTATAGTTACATGCCCCATGTGTTCCATCTATATCATCTTTGGGTATATTATCTGGAACTTCTCACATGAAATATGATGATGTGGTTGATATGGATGTTGATGTATGCTATGAAGATCATATAATTCATATTATAATCTATTTTGATATAGATAAAAAAAACATACCTCTAGTATGAGTATAGAGGATGAATTAGTTTTTTCAATATGAGAACTATGAAACAGAGTTTGAATGGTTAATAGAATTTCTAGATTTGTTCATTGATACACTCGCATAGATGTCTACTGCAGCTTAGGGATGAGATTTTACATGATGGGGTTGTAAAATCTCACCCTTTTCCTAGTGGGTATATTTATTTTTATTTTTTTATAAAACACATTAACACATTTGGTATTGTAAATATCCATTTCTAAAATTCATGTATGGGATGGTTTGGTTAAAGGAAATAAATAGGAGAAGATGAGTTATATAAACCACAAGAGTGGAGTATACTATGACATAGATTTTTAGGTTACAGTTTAGTGTTGGTCTGTATGGAATATATTTTTATGATTTTTATAGTCTCTTATAGGATGATAATTTTATATAATTATAATGAATGCAAAGATATATCTTATAAGGGTGGTTTTTTGTAAGGTTATGAGGGTAATTTTTTTTTGGTTTATCTAATTTTGACGCCCTTGGGGGTTGGAGGCTTGTTATGGTCGGGCCACACCTTGTAGATTTTTGGTGATATAGAATTTTGGGTTATACTATGTTGTATTATATCCTTCATTTTATATGACATATAGTGTATTATATTCCATTTATTTCATAGCTTATTTGACTATGGGTTTGTGGAGTGGTCCCTTTGGCTAGACTGCAAGATACCCTATGTCACGAAATTCATAAACATGGTCTAGTGGGATATTATATAGTCCTCTATTTAATAGTCTATAAATAAGCACCTTGAGCCTCTCTGATCATTATTTGGATTCATCTTTTTTCATATCTCCTACTAGATTCATAGGATATCTTTTCAAAATCATTTAGAACTCATGTTCCCCATATTCAATCCCCGCCTTCTATGTATCAATTTGTAATGACCATTGTAAAGACCCTTAAATTTCAAGGAAAATTCTCTCTTAAATTCTATGAGATTTTACGAGTACACCGTTTCTGATGACACCTGATTCTGAGGCCCGGTGTGCCCAGAATCAATTTCTTATGTTTAGCTTGGGTACATTCAGTGAACGAACGAGCGGTTTTTTCTATCTTTTGAACTGGTGCTCGGAATCGAAATCTTAGGGCACCGATGAAACTGTAGTGACAGTAATTGCATAAGAGGATCTTTTCCAAAGGTGGGTTTTCTAGGAAGGAGTTGTTAAAATTTTAGGATTAAATGTGAAATAAATAAAATTGTGGTACAATTTTATTTTCTATATCCAAATGGCTATATCTTATGTGTGGGAGTTGTGGTGGGACCCAGTAGTTCTTAACTACTCTTGTTTGGATATTTCTGAGGTGGGTCCCACACAAGCCCAACCCTTCACATTCCTTTAACATCTCTAACCCCCCTCTTTATGTTGGTAACTCTTCTCAACCTGTTAAAGTCCTCCATTAATTGGGTGACTCTCCCTCTCCCCACTCACTTAATTTTTTTAATTCTATCCAACTCACAGATAATTAATAATTAGAATTAAGTGTTTGTTTTTTCTAAATTTGAAATGCTTTCCATTAGAAAATAAAAAGAAGGAAGGGCCTTATTTTATTTTTGTTATGCATTTGCGGTGTTAAGTGAAATGAGAAGAAAGTTTCTTTATCAAAGAACATCAATCCTCCCACAATGAACGACTTAGCGACCCTAGCTTCTCCATCCCCTTCCTCCACCGTGACAAGGGAGGAGACACCGACGCGTGAGTTCTCCGATGATGCACAATCGTCATCTTCTCTATGTGATACAAGAAAAGATGTTGTTTCCTCCAGTTCACATCGTCGATGATGGAAACAACGCCATATTTTTTTGGCTCTTGACAACTGTGAATTACATTGCGAGGTAGGGGTGTGTTTATGAATGAGCAATGTTGTTTTCCCTTCCATGTTTTTGATTCTCTCTATAACTAATGCTATCAAACTAATGTGGAAGGAACCGTACCAAACCAACATGGTCTGATTCCTCTGTCGTTATTGTTGTATGGTGTTCAACAACAGTTCTTGAGCGGTGAATCAGGAAATGTTTTTTGAGCCGATCGGAGGCCCGAAAACAACAGAAAAGACCTCGGAACATCGGGACAACCTAGGAATGGGAGTTTTATAGAAAACGGATCATCAGAACAAAGTATGGACGCCTCAGGAGTCGTGCTAGATAGAGGCTTCGTTTCTGTAATATTCCAGAATACATGGTGTGTACTTCCAAAGAACACGCCATGTAGTACAAGCGTTCAGCGGCAGAAGTATCAGACATTTGATGAAGTGAAAAATGGTATGTGACCCCAGTCAGACGGCGTGTACTATCCACACAATTTGACGTAGGAGACATTGTTGTAAATGGAGTGTATTCAAAGGAAATACATGGACACAGAAAGAAATAGACGGCCACAAGGCACGTCATGTATTATATTCATTGAAAGGGAGAAGTGGCTTCGCGATGCTCGACATGAAATCTGAGTGATACATGGACACGGGCAGAACCACACGGTCATGAGCCACGTCATGTACTACCACCACCATGGAAAAAGTAGCTTTGAGAGGCTCGGTGTGTAATCTGGGTGATACACGGACACAGATAGAACCATACAGCCAAGAGGTACGACGTGTATTCCACAAAAACACACACACGGGGTGGAGTACATGGGCATGTACTCCACCACATGGCCAGACATGGCCAGCGCACGTAGAATCGACCCTAGAGGTTTGGACACAGCGTGTAACCATAGTAAACGCTGTGTAATTACTTATCTACACAACCAGCCTTACGACACGATCCGTATCACATGGGCAGTACCTTGAGTATGATGACACGACGTGTATCACATACTTACACACCGTGTACTTTTAGAAAATGGTTTGGTCGTCATGTTCACCAAATCTATGGCTCGTTTTTCTTGGTTTTCCCCTATGTCATTGGACGGAACATTGGGATATATCATCTCTGGTCTTCATGACGGTTGGTGTATCCACCCCTTTGACTCGAGGAGCGGAATCTCTCGGAATCGAGTATGCTGTGTGCGGGAACCCTTGAGCTGCCTGCGACTGCGATGATGATGGCGACAGCACTTGGATCTTACATGGGTTCTACAGCGAGGAATACTTTTCTAGGATCTTACGTGGGTTATGCAGTGAGGACAACTATACTAGGATCCTCCGTGGGTTCGGAATCAATGACGACTGTACTTGGATCCTACATGGGTTCGTTAGCGATGGTTACTGTACTAGGATCCTTCGTGGGTTCGGCAGCGGCCACTTATGTACTTGGATCCTACATGGGTTAGGCAGGGGAGATGATTCAGTGGCTACATCTATTCATATCCACCCCTCTTTGTTAGTATTATACCTGTGTGAGATGAGTCTTGATTTTAAGTCATTATCATCGATATGGTTTACTTGCGTTCCTGTGTGGATTGGGATGAGCTTTCCTGTGTGGATTGGGTTGTGATTTCATGTGTGGATTAGGTTGTGCTTTCCTGTCTGGATTGGGTTGTTCTTTCTTGTGTGGACTAGGTTGTACTTGACCTCGTGAGTTGGAGCTGAATGGGAATTGATGACTTAGGTATATGTATGGGCATATACCTAAGTATATTTGGTTGACACTTAGTGTTTGTATCCATCCTTGTGGTTCATCCTTTGTGGATTATAGGAGACATTCAGGGGTCTTGGGCTCCCTACTGAGTATTGTATACTCAACTTTGCACGGGATATGCCTGCACTAAATTGTGTTGGTTGCAGACGACGGACATCACTGATCGTTGTTGAGGCTTGTGGAGCAGGACAGATCTCAGAGGTTGACTGTAAAGCGGGACATACACGGAGCAGACGGACGGACCCGAGTAGTCGATGAGACTATCTTTAGCCACACTTCAGGTGGGAATTCCGGAGGACGACTTTGTGGTTGCAGATTTACTTTACTGCTGCTGTTCTTTCTTTCAGTTGTACTGTAGTTTTAGGTGGGTTTGTATTATGGTCCACTTACTTTTCAGCACTTAGTTTTATTCTCATTTACATAGTTTTTACTTCATCTTGCATACTATGTGATGTTTTTTCTTATATAAAGGCAATTTGTTCCCTTTTATCATGATTTACGCTGTTGGTGCTAGTCTCCAGCCCCTGTCTTAAGGAAGTCGGGCTTGGGGTAGTCACGGCACGAGCCCCGAAGATGGTTCATGACAAATATGTATCAGAGGAGTCTGTACTACCACAGAATGCAAGACTCTGATAATTAATTCTGTGTGAAACAATAGTGTTTAGGGTATTGAGTGTGGTCATCAGTCCAGGGAGTCCAGTGTTGGTGCAGCGGCCGACGTATCCATACACCAGGACCCTGACTTCTGATTTCCGACTCAGTGCATGAAAACATTGATTGCATGTCTGTTTTAAAAGTTTTCATTGTGATTACATTGTTTCATCTCACCAAATATACTGTATTTACCGTGTCACACCTTTTTCTTTTCAGGATGGCCACACGATGACAACCAGCTCGGGTTCCGAGCTTTGTGAAAGATGGCAGCCCACCGAGCGATGAGGCCTCTGTGTAGGGCCCCATTACAGCGGAGGCACCGGCAGTACCTCTACCCTCTGAGCCACCGATTCCACCTGCCCCAATATATGAGAGTGAGCATCGCATGAGTGCACTACACATGGTACAAAATCAGAGTCCGACCAGGTTTCGCGGAGTGACAGACCCTCAGGCAGTAGAGGATTGGCTGGAGGCTGTTGTTCGAGTCTTTAGATTGGTAGGGAAACTAGTTGATCTTATGTTGATCATTGTGGTGAGTCTCCTACATGAAACAACATGTAGATGGTGGAGCCTGATTCTCTAGGTGCACGTCGAGGCATCTCTTCTTTGGAAAGACTTCGAGAGCATTTTTCGCTAGGAGTTCGTTCCAGCCACCCTTTGTGTGGTGCACATTCAGGAGTTGCTACAGCTGCGGTAGGGCAGCATGACAGTAAATCAGTACTTTGTGAGGTTTAACGATCTCTCGTGCTACTCCACAGACATGGTATAGGGCCCATTCTTCTGATCCAAGACCTTCGAGAAGGGACTGAGGTATGAGATCAAGGCATCGATGATCTCCCTCAGCATTCTGACGTAGGTATGAGTACAGGAGCGAGCCCTTCTTGTGGAGAGCTTTCTTGCGGAGCCTACACCAGCAGCAAGACCTACCGTAGGGTGGCACGTAGCGGAGTCTTTTGAAGCTGGAAGAAGACATACATCACAGAGGTCAAAGAGGAATAGATCATCAGGTGGATGACCTCAGGACAATGGTTCAGATACGCGGGGCACACGCAGTAGATCCAGTCATTCAAGAGGCAGACAGTGCTATGCATGCGGCGGGAAAGGACACATGGCTCGTGACTGCCCGACCCGACATGCAGAGGAGTAGTATACGATTGAGTGACCACCCTGGAAGGGGTAGAGTTTTGACAGTGGTGGACTGTAGGGATCAAGTGAATGAGGCTGAGGAGCTGGCCGAGCAGCGGGTGGTGGGAAACGCATTGAGGCTCTACCACCACCACCACCAAGAGGTCCACCCCGACCACAAGGAGGTGGCGGACAGAGGCGGGCTCAGCTTCAGGCAGTGGAGGCCTATGACCATGGCACACCTGAGATTATTTGAGGTACTATATGTGTCTACTACACTCCTGTTGCAGTCTTTATAGACACATGAGCGAGTCATTCTTTCATGGTCGCTGCCCTTGTTTGGAGCTCGAAGATTCCGATGGATCCGTTGGCTCGATCGTTACGGCTAGAGACTGTTATGGGAGTATACTCTATGATTAAACACTAGTGACGGCAGTGTGAGATTACTATAAGAGGTGAGAGCTTCGGCTTGGATCTTCTTCTAGCGGCGTTGAGGCCTTACGACATCATCTTGGGCATGGATTGGTTATCTACAGTCCCTGTCTATATCGACTGTATTAGGAGCATGATGTGATGTGTCCGCACCAACGGGAGCAGATTTACCTTCACCGTTGAGAAGGGAGCCTTTGTAGCGCAGGATGGACTCACACAGAGGAGAGGATAGCTGATCACTCATCAGTTGGCTAATATCATCCTAGGAGAAGCTGATGTGCGGAGTCCGATTTTTCCTGTTGTGGTGGAATAGTATGAAGACGCTTTTCTTAATGATGTTCCAGGACTACATCCTCGCAGAGGTAGACTTATATAATGTTTTGTACCTAGGGATAGCCCCAATATCCACTCCATCATATCGCATTGTTCCCACTGAGCTTCGAGAGCTACAGTTACAGTTGGAAGACTTGCAGGGCAAGAGATTTATCTGACCCGGTGTTTCACCCTGGGCTTCCCCAATTTTCTTCTCCAAGAAGGTAGACGGGAGCTTGGGACTATGTGTCGACAACCTTCTCCTAAATCAGGTGACTGTGAAGAACACGTATCCACATCCGAGGATCGACGAACTCTTAAATCACCTCAAGGGAGCATGCTGGTTCTCGAAGATAGACCTCAGGTCAGGCTATCATCAGCTCAGAGATCGAGACGAGGATGTGTAGAAAACGAGCTTCAAGTGTCGGTATGGCCACTAGGACTTGTTGTTTATTCCTTTTGGCATAAGAAATGCTCAAGTTGTGTTAATGAGTCTCATGAACAAGATTTTCCAGCCATACCTCGATCAATTTTTTATTGTCTTCACCGACGATATATTGATTTACTCAACTACAAAGGAGGAGGACACCTACCACCTGCGGGTTGTACTGGATACTCTCTGAGAGAACCAGCTTAATGGTAAGCTCCAAATGTTTCAGTTCTGGATTCGAGAGGTCCAGTTCTTGGTACACGTCATCTCTGAGGCAGGAGTTGCGGTGGACCCTGTGAAGATCGAGGCAGTGCTAGCTTGGGAGCCACCCAGGAGCGTGACAGAGGTGTGGAGTTTCCTAGGCTTGGTTGGGTACTATTAGAGACTTGTTCCAGACTTATCCATAGTTGCAGCACCACTTTCATCTTTGAAGAAGAAGGGGAAACCCTTCGTGTGGTTAGATAGATGTCAACAGACCTTCTAGGAGCTGAGGCAGAGAGTGACCGGTGCACTCATCTTAAGGCTACTAGAGGAGGGCGTAGGTTACATAGTTTTCTATGATGCATCAGGGAACGGTCTCGATTGTGTCCTAATGCAGGAGTGGGAAGTGATTTCTTATGGATCAACACAGTTGAGAAAGCACGAGCAAAACTACGCTACCCATGATCTGGAGTTAGAAGCAGTTCTCTTTTCCTTGAAAATGTAGCGGCACTATCTGATTGGTGAGCTTTATACAGTCTACTCTGACCACCAGAGTCTCAGGTATATCTTCTAACAGAAGTAAATGAACCTGATACAATGACGATGGCTTGAGTTCCTCCAGGACTATGACTATGAGATATTCTATACTCTTGGGAAGGGGAACGTAGTAGCTTATTTACTCAGCAAGAGATCGGGCATTCAGCTACTTGGATAGGTGACAGAGCAACTAGATACGTTGCAAATATCCTCCGTGGATAGAGATAGAGAAGATTTTCTATACTCGCTCACAGTCACTCCTACACTACTTTAGGATTTCATAGAGCCATAGTGTGGGGACGTTGACTGTGAGACAGTTCGTGCACAGATATCCTCAGGATAGGAACCTGATGGATTTTTTATAGGATGAGATCACGTCATTCTCTTCAGAGGATGTACCATGGTACTGGATGCATTATAGGATGAGGTGTTGAGGTATTTTCACACATCCCCTCTAGCGGTACATCCTAGAGTAGTGAATATATACCAGTACCTCAGATGACAGCACTGGTGGCCGGGTATGAAGAAGGTTGTAGCAGAGTTCGTTTCACGATGCCTCACCTGCCAGCAGGTGATGGAAGATCACCAAGTACTAGCGGGCTTGGTAAAGCCCTTAGATGTCCCGGAGAGGATGTGGGACATGATATCTATGGATTTCGTGACAGGGCTTCCACGTACTTCCAGAGGACCTGACTCCATTTGGATGGTTTTTGACCGACTCACCAAGTCAGCCCACTTTTTACCCATCAGAGAGCATGGCTCAGTTGAGAGAATGGGATGCCTCTACATTCAAGAGATCGTATAGCTTCATGTTGTTCCATCATCTATCATCTCCGATCAAGATGCTTTCTTTACTTCCCAGCTTTGGATGGGGTTGCACGAGGAATTTGGGATGAAGCTATGCTTGAGCACCGCCTTTCACCCTCAGACGGATGGCCAGACAGAGAGGACAGTTCAAACTCTCGAGGACATGCTCAGTGCATGTGTCTATGACTTTGGCCACAGCTGGGAGGATCACTAACCCTTGGTGGAGTTTGCGTACAATAATAACACCCACTCCACCATCGGAATGGAACCATACGAGGCATTGTTCAACCGACCTTGTAGATCACCTCCGTGCTGGACATACCCTGGGGAGTCAGCACTTGTAGGACCAGAGATGGTTCAGGCCACGACAGAGAAGGTACATATCACCCAGGAGCATATGAGGACTGCTCAGAGCCGACATAAGTCATATTCTAACAAGAGGTGGAGACCACTAGTGTTTGAGGATGGAGACCACGTTTTCTTACGGGTCTCACCTCGACGTGGATTATGGAGATTTGGCCGGGGGGGAAAGTTATCTCCACACTTCATCGGACCATTTTAGGTTCTCAGCAGGATATTCAAGGTGTCTTATTGCCTAGCTCTTCCACCCTAGTTGCATTGGGTTCATGACGTATTCCACGTATCTCATTTGAGGAGATACCTGCATGACCCGACACAAATAATTGATCACGGGGAGATGAGCATCGATGACGTGGCGACTTTTGTGGATGTCCCGATGGAGATCGAGGATAAAAAGGAGTGGGTCCTATGTGGACAGTCGATTCATCGAGTGAGAATTAGGAGGCATCACATGAACCTCCAAGAGATCACATGAGAGTAGGAGGCTCAGATGCGTGCTCAGTAACCTCATTTGTTCCCCTACTTTGTGATATATCTTTACTGGGACGTAAATCCCTGAGGTGGGAGTAATTTAAAGAGATGGAAATTAAAAATAAATTTTTTTTATTAAATTATTTGAGATTTTATGAGTTCACAGTTTTTGACGGCACTTGATTCCGAGGTCCAGTGTGTCGGAAATCAATTTCCGATGTTTTTCTCGGGCACGTTCAGTGAAAGAAGGATCAGGTTTTTCTATCTTTTGAACCACTGATCAGAATCGAAATCTAAGGGCACCAATAAAACTGTAGCGGTGGTAATTTCTTCTGTGGAAATTTTCCAATGGTGCGTTTTCTCGGGGTGAGTTGTTAAAAATTGAGGATTAAATGTGCAGTAAATAAAATTCTGGTTGAATTTTATTTTCTATATCTATGTGGTTATTTCCTAAGTGTGGGAGTTGGGGTGGGACCCACTAGTTCTTAACTACTCTTTTTAGGATATTTCTGAGGTGGGGCCCAGACGATCCCACCCCTTCACATTTCTTTAACTTCACTAACCCCCCTCTTTATGTTGGTAACTCTTCTTAACCTGTTAATCTCCCTCATTAAGTGGGTGACTCTCCGTCTCCCCACTCTATTAATTTTTTTTAATGCTTTCCAACTCACACTTAATTAATAATTTGAATTAAGTGTGTTTTTTTCAAAAATTTAAATGCTTGGCTTTAGAAAATAAAATAAGGAAGGGCCTTATTTTATTTTTGTTTGGCATTTTTGGTGTTAGGAGAAATTAGAAGATAGTTTCATTATCGAAGAACATCACTCCTCCTGCGAAGAATGACTCAGCGTCCCTAGCTTCTCTATCCCCTTCCTCCTCCCCGACAAAGGAGGAGACACTGACGTGGGATTTCTCAAAAGATGTGCAATCATCTTCTTCTCTCTGTGATAAAATAGAAGAAGACGTTTCCCCGGGTGCACACCATCGACGACGGAAACGACGCCATATTTTTGCGGTGGTTGACAACCGTGAATTACTTTGTGATGTAGGGGTGTGTTTATGAATGAGAAACTTTGTTTTAACATCCATTTTTTTGATACTCTCTAAACCTTTTTCTATCAATCTAATGTGGAAGGAACCAAACAAAAATAACACAGTCGGATTCCACCACCATTCTTGTTGTATGGTGTTCACAAACCCTTCTTTAGCAGTGATTCAAGGCATGTTTTCGGAGCCGATCGGAGCCATGAAAACTATGAAAATGGCCTTGGAACATTGGGATGACCTAGTAACGAGAGTTTTGAAACAAAGGGATCATTGGAACAAAGGAAGGATGCCTCGGGAGGCGTGTTGTCCAGAGGCTTTGTTTCTAGAAAATTCCAAAATACACGGCATGTAATTTCAATGTACACGCCATGTAGTACCGGCCTTCAGCGGCAGAAGTATCGGACATTAGAAGAAGTGACACATGGCGTGTGACACTGGTCACACAGCGTGTACTGTCCACACAGTTTGACAGTGGAGACTTCATCGAACATGGCTTGTATTCAAGGGAAATACACGGGCATAGACAGAAATACACAACCACGAGGCACGGCGTGTATTATCTTCATTGAAAGGCAGAAGCGGCTTCGCGAGGCATGATGTGTAATCCGGGAGATACAAGAACACGGGTAGAACCACATAGCCACAAGGCACGGCGTGTACTACGATGACCATTGAAGATGAAGATAGGCGAGGCTTAGTGTGTAATATGTGTGATACACGGACACGGGCAGAACCATATGGCCAAGAGGCACAGCCTGTATTCCAGAAATACACAGACACGGGGTGGAGTACATGGGCATGTTCTCCACCACACAACCCGACATGGCCAGTGCACATAAAATCAACCCTAGAGGTTTGGACACAGCCTGTAACCATATTACACGCCCTGTAATTACTTTTCTACATGACCCGCCCTAAGACACAAGACATATCACACAGGTAGTACCTGATGTCCGATGACACGGCGTGTATCTCTTACCTACACGCCGTGTACTTTTGTAAAATGGCTTGGTAATCTTGTTCTCTATGACTCAGGCATGTTTTTCTTGGTTTTCCCCGATGAAGTGGGATGAAACGTTGGAATAAATCTTCTCTGGTCTTCATGATGGTTGATGTATCCACCCCTTTTACTCGAGGAGTGGAGCCTCCCAAAATTGAGTATGCTGTGTGTGGGAACCCTAGAGCTGGCTGTGACTGCTACGACGATGGTGACTGTACGTGGATCCTACGTGGGTGTGGCAGCAAGGACGACTGTACTAGGATCCTAGGTGAGTTCGACAGTGAGGATGACTGTACTTGGATCCTCCATGGGTTTTCCAGTGATGACGACTGTACTTAGATCCTACGTGGGTTCGGCTGTGATGGTTACCATACTAGGATCCTACATGGGTTTGGCAGTGATGACTTCTGTACTTGGATCCTACGTGGGATCGGCATGGGAGATGATTCAGAGGCTATATCTAATCATATCCACCCCTATTCATTAGTAGTATACATGTGTGAGCTGAGTCTTGATTTTCAGTCATTATCATCGATATGATTGACTTCCTTTCTTGTGTGGATTGGGTTGTGCTTTCCTGTGTGGATTGGGTTGTGCTTTCCTCTGTGGATTGGGTTGTGCTTTCTTGTGTGGACTGGGTTGTACATGAACTCATGAGTTGGAGCCGAACTGGAATTGATGACTTAGGAATATGTATAGGCATATACCTAAGTATAGTTGGTTGATAATTCGTGTTTGTATCCTTCCTTTTGGTTCATCCTTTATGGATTCTAGTAGACCATCAGGGGTCTCGGGGTCCCTAATGAGTATTGTATACTCACCCCTTCATTGGCTATGCCTGCACTACAATATGTTGGTTGTAGAATATGGAAAACACTGATCATTGTTGAGGCTTGTGGAGCGGGATGGTACCCGGAGGTCTACTATTAGGCGGGACGTACACGGAGCGGACAGACGGACCCAAGGAGTCAACGATACTATCTGTATCCACCCTTCAGGTGGGAATTCCGAAGGATGACTTGGTGGTTACTTATTTACATTACTGTTATTGTTTGTTCTATCATTTGTACTGTACTTTCAGTTGGGTTTGTATTCTGTCCCATTTACTTTTCATCACCTAGTTTTGTACTCAGTTTAATTAGTGTTTACATCAGCTTGCGTAATCTATGGTGTTTGTTTTCTTATATAAAGGCAATGCCTTCCCTTTTATCAGGATTTACGCCTTTGGTGCAAGTCACCAGCCCCTGGCCTACGGAAGGCGAGCTTGGGGTATTCAAGGCATGGGCCCCGAGAACAGATCGTGACAACCCTAGCCTTCCATCATTGGTGTTACAAGCCTAGGAATTGAATGTATGCCTAACAGTTTCTCTCATTTACCTCATTCAGTAGACTCTACGTGCATTATTATTTTTGATAGACACTCATTTATATTTATTCTATGAAAATGAGGAGGATTCCAATGATTTCTTTCAACTCAAGAGATTTTCTGTATCTTATTCACTTGAGCCGGGTGTCTTAGATCACATCCATTGTGTTTGATTCATTTCATACTATTTTTTGTAATACATGATATTATGTTTTTTCACCATATGAATGTATTATAGTACTGAATAAAACTCATTTATATTAGTTTCACATGTTTGGACACACCATTTGATCACATTGGGTCTTTTTCTGTTGATACAAGTATATAAGTCCACCTGATTGGTTTTCTATCTATTGACTTCACTTCATAATTGGTAATATTTAACATTACACCTTATTACATGTTACTGTTATTGAATTTTTTATTAAAAATATGATTTAGAATAACATTTCATTTTTTAATAAATGATAGATATATAATTACATAGACTAATAATATGTTAATTGATATTCTAACAACCATTGATGTTAAAATTAAAAATGAAAAATTGATGAATTTCACATAAATTATTATTAGGTATTCTAATGTTTTAATTAATTTAGGGATATGCCCATATATTTATCACTGCTTATGGGGATTGGATAGGAAATTTTGTAATAAAAATAGGGTTTCCATAATCATGTTATATTTATAATTGGGCTCTTCTTAGTTCTCCTATGAATATTTATGTGCTCTACCACTGGAGGGTTATGAAAATGGTTGTAATTGTTCCATGAAATGATCATAAATATCTAAAATTATGTTGAATTATTTGAGGTTGATCTGAGGTGTCATTCCAAAGATTGATGGTTGGTGGAATTATTTCATATGAGAAATTACTTGATAAAATCAATATCATGTATATCTATTTATTTTTCTCATTATATTTCTCATATTGTATTTTTTTACCTAGTGGAGTTGACATACATAGTTGTACTCCAAACCTAAATTGACCATCTTTTGGTACTCATAATACTCCCATGAATGCAATATTAAATGATGGAAACTATTCTTATTGTTCACAATTTCATTCTTGGTGGGTTGTAAATTTTATATGGGACTGATATTGGGATCTAGACTCAGGAATAGGAGTCACTCCTTTGAGTTCTATCAGTGTTTTATTTGTAGACCTTCATCATATAATTAAGTAACATTACATATGGTCATTAAATGTTTATATAATTTTTCATATAAATGATTTTTTCATAATATTTATATGGATTCATATTGTGGATTATTTTTTACTATAACTCATTTATTATCTTTTTGGGTTTTCTCTTCTGTTCTAGAGGTTCTAATCTCCCAACAATAATTTTAACCCCCTCACTAATAGTCGGTAGAATCTGGAATATGGGGATTTGTGCCTAGGGTCACATTGCCAACCAGGTTGGGGACATCATAAGTGATTTCATTAACTTACTCATATATAGTTGAGTAACCAACAACCCCATCGGATATCTACCAAAATTGGTTGAATCCACCAATCCATCATACAATATCATTGTGCCACATATGATTCAACGTCGTGTTCATGGGTCTCCCCACCATCAATCATAATGGACCATTCCAATTCCTATCCGTGACACCATCAATAATTTTATTTTATAGATACTTAATAATTTAACACATAATATTATACAATATTTTAAATAAACATCCATTAATTAGAAGGCAAATATGTTTACGACTAGTTTATATAAGTAGATAAGGGTCATAATACATCATGGTTAGGCTAGAATAAAAAAAATTTATTTTATTTTCCATAATGATTTATAAAATCTATTTTAAATACTCAATTGAATGGGATAACCAAGAAAATACATATTCAAAATGAGTGATATTTAAATCCTAATAAAGTAAGAAACAAGATATTAAATAATAACATGTGATTCAAAAGGTCCACGTGAAATTATATAAAATAAGGCTCAAGAGTAACCACATGTGATTATAACATAAATAAAATGGTATCATATAAACATATAATCATGGGAAATGTTGAATAAACATATGAATATATATAAATGTGAGGCAGAGAAAATTATTAGAAAAAATCATATTGTGTAAAAAGTAAAAATATTTAATAGAGTTATTACCTAATTCCACACATAAATTATCTTGTGACTAATGTGTTACCCAATTCATTGGAGAACTATCTGGGTTCCCCCATAATAACTTTTTCCAAATTTTGTGTGCCACATCATTGAAAACAATTATAAGTCATAATCAAAAAAATTACTCATAGAAATAAAATGAGTTACATAGTATTGTGTTATATCATAATCAAATGGAATTTCATAATGATGAAAATTGATAAATGAGAATAAGGCATATATTTCCACATAAAAGAAAGGGAGAATAATATTATTATATATGAGGATAAGTATATACATATTTTAGAAAAAATACTTGAAATTTATGGTTAGTGTCATTGATGAAAATACTTTTGAAATATTTAATGTATATTTCGCTGTAAAAAAACCATTTTACCTTTGAAAAAAATTAATTAAATTTTAGAAATTCTAAAAATATTATAATTTTTTTTACAAATAACTATTGAATGTTATAATGTAATATTAAAATAATTTAGTTGTCCTGCTAGATGGTAATTCCATAAAAATAATATGAGTTAAAAAATTATTTTTCACGACATTAAATTTTTTTAAAATTCCAACATTCAAAAATAGAAAAGAATATTACCTTCAAAACATATTGAAAAACCCCAGAAATTTATAAAAATGTATTTAATAAATCATTTACAGAGTTTCAAAACTATTATTGAAAAAATAGAAAAATGTATAAAAAAGAAAAACTATATTTTACTGAATAGAAAAATAATGTCATATTTTATTAAAAACATTTTCCCAATAATATTAAAAATCATATAAAAAAACTGGTAGTATTACTGAAAATATTCATGAATAACCATATGGGAAGAAAATTATTTTGGTTTAAGATAGAAATATGATAGTATTCTTCCATATGTGAATTAAACATAAAAAATCCTAAATAATTATTTGATTTATAAAAAACCCTTACCACTTTGGTATCATTTGAATCATATCCCACATGAAATAAGTTACATCAAATGAATCATTAAACATCATTAAGAGACAGATATTAATGATATAAAATTGAATGATGTCATTATTCCATCATATTTCAGATAATTATCATGATATAGTTATCTATTTTATAAATAAATTATAATTTAAATACCATCCATTAAATATTGTTATGAATAATCAACTATGTTACAATCATGGATATAGATGGTCATTTGTACAAATGAGTAAAATTGAAAATTTTCAATGATCTTGATGTAAATAATGTATATTTTATTCTATATATTCTAGAATGATAATTAATCATAAAAATCATATTATTTCATTATAAACACTTATATGTACAATCTATTTGATATGGTAACAAAAATAGAATCACAACACATGTTGAGGAATTAGTCTTCTATACACATGACACACATTGTAATTTATAAATGGATTGTAATGTAATATGTTATAAGATTGGGGAAATATAAAAAATAATTTATAGGAAATGAATGTCATATATAAAAATTAAATTCATTATCATGAATAGTTGTGAGAGGTGATGATGGAAACAAATTACATCAGTTCATGAAGTGGTAGATCACCGTACACACAAATGATGGGTTTCATTCCGATTTGATGTAAGTGTAGATGGATATATATTATTCAGTCAATAAAATATGTTTTAATTATATAGTAGATAGAATTTTTATTATATTATTATTGCTATTACAAAATGGATTGTTTAAATAGAATAATTTAAGATAAGGATCTTAGTTATGATGATTAACTTTTCTTAGAAATACCTCCATTGGATCTATATAAATGGACCATAAGGCTTGTATTCATGATGACCAAAATTCTGGTAAATTGAATAAAAATATTGGATATAGATTTTTTTAGGATTTTGTAAATCCAAAATGGTTGAGAGGTGTGAATATCTAAGTGTATGGGGTGAACTTTTCTAATTGAGGAGTGCTCTGATTTTTTTAAATACCCAAAACAATTAAATAATTGAATGTATTTTTTGGGTTTTAAAAATTACACATTCATGTTGAAGAAAATTCCATCAAAATTAGAAAAGGATAGAAATAAAATCTTGATGAATATTAATGAAAAATATTCAATATAAGAAGTAATAATGTAGACCGCAAGTCCCATCACAGATTGCTACTCTATAGGAGATCCTTTTCTTTATGAGGTGTCTATGAACTATGAAATTCATGGGATATAGACAATGGAATAGGTTCCTCAAATGAATCCAAATTCAATTTCATGAAGGAAGTTGTATCTCTGTTCATAAATATGAATATCCCCTGTGAACTAAGTATTTTTTCGGATGATGTGGCAATGTCAATTCCCACAAACAATGTCCTCCAATTACTATGTCTTTGGGATTTCCAAAATGAAGGTGTGTATCCTACTCCACACCTCTTCAAATATACATTGAGGGGGATTGGAGAAAAGGAGGAGAAGTTTTGGAGAATACATTTTAGGAAATCGATCATAAAAGCATGACGTTGGGGAGAACCACAAAAGATGGACACTTTATAGGATTCCCTATAAGTAAAACCCTATGTATATCAGTAAATGAAAGAAATATAAAACAAATTAGTAGACCATGAACCAATCTTACTTCACATAATAATTTCTAATAAAGCTTAGAATAAATGACCATTCTTCAATCAGGATTTTCTCATTGCAATATTATATTGAGTTTCATCCCAACACCGCATAGAAAATCATTATATGGATGGATCCATTCCCCACGTAGTATTATAATATGTGGATGGAACCATGTTTTTCATAGAAAAATTCTACATGGTCCAAATATGGGTCTAAATACCATCACATTATGTGGGAAAAACCCTATCCCATGTAAATAAATGGTACACATAATGAGGTATTCTCGAGAATTCCACCATTTGGCTTAAATCATTTCCATCAATTTTTATCACATCATAAATAGCCCTATAATGAACCAGTCTAATGAAAATAGTAAAAAGGCCTCTCCCAATGACACATGAACTATATGATTAATCCATCGTGTGTATAAGTGTTCACATTTGATTTCATGATGCCATGGTAAGTGGAGTCCCATGGGTTATCCCCACAACAAGGAAAACCCTACAATGTACCAATGTTTAGATTCCAATGTTAATGTGTGTTCTGACCTTAGGGCGATTAGATATACCTCACTATTTTACGTATTAAGTGTTATCATTATCATTTCACTTTGGTGGGGGCTAGTAATTAATAATAAAGATAAAAAATTATTTTCCCTTTGAAGATGAATCATGCTCCTCCCTTTTCCCAGAGGCAATCATAGGGAACTCCATCTAAGGTAATATCTGAACCTCTCTTAAGGGAACTATCATTTCCATATCCTCTTCTACCATCATCTTCCTCATTTTCCACCAATAGAAAAGTGAATGTGTATGATTTTCCAGATCATCCACTTCCTATTTCTTCTCACATAGATTATGAATATGTGGTCTTAAAGATTATTGGTTATTATGGAATCATCACAAATCACTCCACCTATTGAACAATGAGAACATTGATTCCTGCTATAACTAGGATATGTTGGAAATATTACAACAGTTCGAGATCAAATGGTGATTCCATCTAGATACAAGTCCCAAATCCTTCAACCTTCATTAGAATCTCCCATGTGTAAGTCCCAACCAGCAGCTCAAATAGACCTCCTCTGAAGTGTATTTCCAAATCTTCCAGAACTATGTGGACCTTGATTTCTAACTTACTAGGATGAATAGGAAATATCCCTATGTTTTAATCCCAATACCTCACATATCACATCTGATCAGTCTATTTCAGATAATTTATCTCTCTTTCAAATTACAATACATTAGACAAGACGAACAACTGAAATATGTGGCATTGATTCCAAACAAACTGGGACAGGTAGGAAGCCTCCATCAGTTCCAAAATCAACTCCCAAATCAACAATAATGTTCACCGGGATACATCCTAAGTATAGTCACATATTCTAATAAGACTACATCTCTTATGGGTCTCTTGTTCCGCTTTTGTGAAATTATCAAATAAAATATTGACATGGTATCTCTTGCCTAGAAGTTCTTACATCACAACTTTAAACTACACAGTTGGTTCCTTGTCACTCACCCCTAATAGGTGATGTGTCCATTATGGGGACCCAAACAACATGAGTACTGATTCCTCTCAAAGGGATAAATTGGAATACTATATCAAGGGTTTGATCTTGACATCAAAACAACACTCTTTCCACTGGAAGATGATAAACTTTAGAACACCTCATTATGTGCCATAAATCATCATTGTCTTAATTACAAACCAAGGGACTCTAAATTTTTCTACAAAAGGGTAAAATTGATGAAGAAGCACAAATATATACAATTTTCATCAATGATGGAGAACCTCCTGTACATAAAAAATTATATTGACTAATTCATATTTTTATTAATCTTGTATACTTGGAGTAATCCGTGGACATATTCTTAAGAATGAAGCAAGGATTGACGAATATATGAACACAGATTAAATCTATATGAGACTCATAGAATTGTCAATAATTCACCCCAAGATGGTGTGCTAATCATGATTTCCCATCCTCTCAACCAATGTATGACCTTATGTGTTGTTGGTAAAATCATCCATTGAGCTCCTCCCTTTGGAAAAAAGTCTATCAATAATGAAAAAGGGAGATTTTGGGTGTTTTAGGCAATATTTATAATCCCAATAGCTACTATACGAGGACATTGTACCCGATATGGATCAATTGTACAAACCCATAACCCCTATAATCACAAAACAAGACAAATTAACTATGGAACATATTATGTAAGAAATAAAAGATATAAATTCCAAAACCTATCAGACCATTCTGTTTCATTCAGAATAATCATTATTGGGTCGAATCAAAAATAGTGAACCTGACAATAATCTTTAACCACAGTGGTGATGTTAAACAACCTCATAACAATTTTCCCTCCAATATAAAGATAGATAAAAATGATCATTAACTATATATGGGGTTATTAGATGCTACTTTATTTTTTGTTTTATTTTATTTACTTATCATGTACATTGCAATCATTCTATAGAGCTTTATTCAATCTAATTAAATCCTTCATGTTTTCATAGACATATATACCAGCCAATGCATTAGTCATGACATTACATGAAATAGTGGACCCCCTCATTCACCTATAGTCTTCAATGTTTTGTCTCAAATGATTCTATATGGGGGAGCCACTAGAATGGTTCACTCCTGAAAATGGAGGCAGTAAATATGACCCTCCTGTTATTAATCCAAAAGGGACTTGCTGTCTAGAACAAGAAGATCCACTGGCGATCAACAATCCATTCATGATCCTAACAGTTGAACATTATAATGACTACCTCAAATATCTATGGGAGTTAGTTGAAGTTGTCATTTTTGACTTTATCTCTATTGCATTGTGGTTCTGTTCAAAGTTTCATTCCAAAAGGCGTTACCTCCAACAACATGTGTCCCGGTATCCTCATTCTTAAGAGCATGTCATACAAAGGGACCCTACTTCTGTTCCAATAACACAGGTCCCTAGGCCTTCCCACTAATGGCGAAAAACATATAATTTGGAATAGGACATCACACTAGTTCTTAAGGATGAAATCATCCATAACATACCACAATATTGATGGACTAAGAAATATTAAATCCCCCACTTCTGAATATATCCATGATTATAAGGTGACATATTACAAATAAGAACAAGATCATAAAAATGATCTCTAAGGACACTGCACAAATATGGTTAAAAGTTTTAGGAAGAAGAAAATATCGACCAACATATATGAATCCCATCCTCCAAAATAGATGGAAAGCATCTAGGACCAGATGAAATTTCTTTCGGATGCAAACAATGTACGTCATCCAAATAGGATGACAAACTATAGGTAGGAACATATTCCATCCTTGGAATATAAATCCCACCAATCAAATATAGTGATGATCAAATATGAGAGGAGTCAAATTCTGGCCCCCTCATATCAATTCAACCAGTCTAATATAGTGTTAGTCAAATACAAACTGGTTTAAATTTCTAAAGATGCATATTAATTCTGTTAGACATATAAAGTTGAAATTGTGTAGATGCAAGTCCCTACTCAAAAATATGAATCTGAACTACTAAATTTGGTGGGAACAAAAGAAAATATCTGGCATATTTTAGCTATATACTATGGTAATACTTGTTCATCTACCTTGGTATAGGAAATCTAACAGTACCCACATGTTAAATATAGTGGTTATGAGTAAGACCATATTCTTTCTCAACATCAGAATAATAATTAATCCCCATTTTAGATAAATAAATATTTAAACAAATCCTATAAATTATGGTGTATTGATTCTCAATTCTTAATCAATGTCATCATATTTTTTTAATTTTCCAAGGTCCAAAAACATACAACACACATAAAGGAAAACCAAAGAAGAATATCAAAAAATTAAGGGGGCCTAATGTAATGTAGGCCGAGAGGATCCCCTCTCACATGGTTGATTCCCTCTGGAGGAAAGTCATGCACATTGGAAAAGCATGTAATCTAAGTACGCTGCTCCGTCTTAGAAGTTAGAAAGTCCACCACTTTATTACCCTCCCTCCAGGTATGAAGAATACTCGTCTGATTATTAATTAGGCTCATACACCATCGAATGATGTATGATATAGACCATGGAGTAGTTCCTGGACTAAGGAAGGACTTATATAGCGTCATGGAGTCTGTTTCAACTGCATCCAGATTGGTGTTAGCAAGATCTCAAAGAAACAGACCCATGTTCAGAGCTCTGGCTTCGGCCTGAAGTGAATCACCACTGCCATAGAAGACATAGAAGTCCAGAATAAAGAAACCCTTAGAGTCCCTGACCACCCCACCTCCCCTCATGACACCCTAGGAAAAGAAGCCATCCGTATTCAGATTGAGGGCGGCGCAATGGGGGTACCACCTAACACATCGTCCTTGGTAAATATTAGATCTTGATTGAGCATGGGTAAATCAAGCAGCGAGAGAGTTGAGGGTAGGCACTACCATCTATTTTTTGACGAGCCGCATCAGGTCCTCTAGGAGGATATGGGTTCTGGAGACAATCATCATCCCAGAGCATGAATTACCATCAAAACAGGCTTTGATTCGAGCATTCCAGATACAACAGCAGTTGGAGGAGAGGACAACTGCCCATCCTTTAGTTCTGGAGGCAATCATCATCCCAGAGCATGAAATTATCAATTCATAATCATATCCTACATACCTATCAGTAAATAATCACATTTGTTTAAATATCATGGAGTTGGGCCCACGTCAATGTCTCCCAAGTGGGGTAACTCATCCAAAAAATAACATAGTCACTCGAAAGAAAAGTTGAATCCCTACTATAATTTAGGAGGTTCGATGGATATATTCCATGATATAAAGATAATTGGACCGGGAACAAACATCCATTCCAACTATACGACATCGGTCCTCTGCGATTGCCAATCCATGGTAGGCATATATCCCTATCAGAACACAATATTTCCAACGACATATCCTATTGGAATCACGGAATGAAACCAAAAAACATAAATGAATATGAATATTGTTACCTGTAGCAGTTGTCCCTAGTTTCCTACTAGTGAATTGCCAAAAATGAAACATGACAAAGAAATCTAAAAAATGAATCACACATTCACAATCCTTCAATACTAGATGTTTTAGTTCTTATCTCTATCACACACCTATCAAAAAATCATCAAGATCCATTCAACCCATTACAACATTATGGGGGTGGAAGTAGAAATTTTGATGTTCCTCCACAAAATATTTTTACCAATAGTTATAACAGTTCCCCTTAGAGCACAAATGGGGGATTACGTCATGGGAAAGAAATGATCGATCATGTTAACATGTCTCTCGATGAGTGTCAAGGTATCTCTCCACCATACCAGAAGATCAGATAGCAAGAAGGACCTCCCCTTGTTGTTTTCCACCCATATGATATTTCCAAGGGTATACGATGAATATATTCTCCAGAATGTTTTGAAGAAAGCTTTGATGATAGTACTCTCTATGATGTCAGTCACTTCGAAAGTAACTCCATATGATATTTTGAATTATTTCTCTCATATTAATTTATATTTTTTATATTTTTCATTTTACGTGAAAAATAAATAAATAAATGAATATATATATTAAAACACATAGTCAATTATCCCATTTAAACATCCCCTACTTGGCTTCCTCTACATTCAGTAACGACTTGTCTTACAATACAAAAAATACCTTTTTTGATTGCGCTACCCACAACACCACCATGTAATACGTTATACGCAACACCTAGTTTCTATGATGCATATTTTTAATATTTTTTAATGATATTATTATAACATAGATGATAAAATGATAGATATAAATATTAGTGAATACTTTTAAAATATTTTTCATAATGGTTTTGTAATGACCCGGTAATTATTATTGGAATGAGATTGCAACAAATCATTACTAGGCCTCAAGAGAAATATCCAAGATGCCAAAGGCTGGCCATAAATGCCAAAGTTATTCAAATACAAGTGGGGGATGATTTATCCATTAAGAAATAAACCAATCAACCTACAAACCATAACCAAACATTTACAAGATGATGAATGAATAGATGAATGACAACCCAACATCTTCATGTATCTCAAAACCATGTCAAAGTATGCAACAACAGAAGAAAAAACATGTATCAAAGTACAAAGCGGATAAATGATACAAGAATCTACAAAGACCACAAGACTACATGATCCAGAAGATCCAAGATCCATAGTCACCAAATAGACCAAACGTCCTGAGGTAGTGCTAAATACATGTGAAACATTACCTTTCCCATATCCTATAAGATAGAATCTACCAAAGCACCAATGTTCCAATGCATGGGTTAGTATAAAACTTAGTAGATTTTCCACAATGACTTTCCTACTCATGCCACTATGATAGAAATGTTAGTCACCTGTATATAATATTGTTTATATAAAACAATTTACAAAAATAATCTATAACAAAATATAATCATTTTTCCAAAAATATTTATAACCAAAATCATACAAGTGCAATTGAAACCATTTTTTCCAACAAGTTATTTTTCTAGAAAAATTTTTAAACATGATTTTTAACCATTTCCTAATATAACTTTGAAATACCCAATTCATTCCACACATCAACACAACCAACCATTCATGTAATCTGGATCTCCCTATACTCACGAGTGGCGAGTCATCCTTTCACTATGTCGTCCCTAGTGAACCAATAGATGGTGGATAGCCCTAACCCTAATCCAACCCATTAATGATGGTGGATACCCATAAACCTTATTCGTCCCACATACACCCTTTGGCAGAGGAGTTCCCAAACCATTATCTATACCATTAATAATGGTGGATACCCTGAACCCTTATCCACCCGACATGCATGTGAACACAAACAAACATCAAGTCAAACCCAAGTGTGTTCAACCAATTCAAACCATTTAAATAAAACTATACATGTATTGAAAACCAAATAATATAAAAATTTCAAAACATCAATTTCACATCAATAATACATTTCCTTTTATTGAAAACATCTAATCCAAACCATGTGTCCCAACTATAGAAAATCTCCATTTTAAAATATCTATTTTAAATTTTAGAACAAATGCACTCCTTAAAAATCCCCAATTATCCGAATTTCATAACCATCAGCCAAGTGGGTTTCAAACAGTCTTAAAAAAATATCAATTAACTCAACACCAAACGTTAAATTTGAAATCATTCGAATCATTTTTACTAAGTGGATTTGAGAAAGATGTCTCCTACCACAATAGTTTTGACAAAAACCACAACAAACAAAGAGCACATAAGAAAACATGTTTAATATTTCAATAACCCACCATAGATATATTCACCACGCAAAGAGAAGACCAAATATCATCATATTTGGAATTCAAACATTTATATTTTCCCATTATAGGCGCAGATTTATGAAACCAAGAAAACATTAGAATTAGATCTAAGAAACCGATCAAAACGATGACGAATGATCACATACCTCAAGAATATGGCTTTGATTCGCCAAGTAAATCTTTCTGATCTGATCGCATCGAAAATGACTGGGAAAGGTTATCCAACCTTCAAGGGATAGTGATCTTGTTTTATGGCCACATAGTTGAAAAACGATCCATTTAGAGGCAGAAATGCGTGAGAACCACTTTTTTAGGATCTCACTTAATTGCATGTACGATTTGAGAAACTGTACGCTAGCCGTGTGTTAGCCAATGCCTTGACAGACCATCGCATGAACTTCTCGAATGGTCTCCCGAACCATGCTCCAACATTTTTAGAGCCACTGGCTCAAAAGAGACAAATACACATAGTTTGGTAGCACAATTAGTCAAACCATTCGCCGCCTGTGTGACTTCCCCTTTACCTCAAAATTTCATTCCACATTCTCATGAATATCTCATTCATCACCCTCAACTTTATAATCATTAAATAGATTAAGTAAGTGATACATACTAGATTCTGATTGTATGAGATGTTTTATTGAAATAAATCATTTTGATAAAGAATGATATAATTTTTGGTAATGTCCCTATTTGTATAAAAATATTATAAACTACAAATCATGTTCATCTATAAAAAAACGAAATTAATTTTAAACACATATAAAAATTAAATATTATAAAATAAAAATCATTTTTAATTTATAATTATAAATTTATCTTAGGTTTAATTTTTTATCTTTTTCTGAGAAAATAATTTTTTTGATAAATATTAAAAAATACTACTTTTTAGTTAAAACCCGAATTTTCATTTAAATAATTATTAACATTAAATTATATTTTATTTTTTTAACATAAAAATATACCAATAATATATCTATGAAAACTGTTTTTGTTCATTATTATAAATTTCATTTTGAAATATAATATAAAATCTTAATAATCTTCTGAACATCATTCTAATGTAAAACCCCATAAATTTTTAATGTCTTTCAGATTAGAGTATATTAATTTCAACTTAATTTTTTACCAAAAATATTTGCATAACTTATTAAAATTAATCACTGTGATATTGGTTAAATTTAGCATAATTAGGGACTAAACATTAATCATAGGAAACCAAATGTCAAATCTAATAGTAAAACCCCCAGTTTCTGCTACTATTTAGTCCATATAACTTCCATTAATGACTTATGTTTTTTTGATATGTCTTATTTTAGGAAATAACATTGTACACCTAACATGTTAAAGCAAATTCCTTGAGATTATTTTCCATCCCTATAAATGGAGACCACCTCTCCATTTTATTAAAACAAATAAACCCCATTAGTTTTATCCAATATCTACCAAATACACTTTATAACATTTATACCTTCCACATTGAATTATCCAATTGGGAATAATGTCATTAATGGAATCCTTTTGGCATAAACGAAAATGAGATACCAATAATGGGGTAATGCCTACTCACAATCTCATTTTTTAGTTTCACTTATCCACCCTCAACAATATTTATTCCATTATTGTTTAAAATAATCAGAATAATAAATATACTAGGATATTTTATTTATTTATTAGACCTATACTTATACAC
Source organism: Viscum album (assembly GCA_963277665.1). Taxonomy (NCBI): domain Eukaryota; kingdom Viridiplantae; phylum Streptophyta; class Magnoliopsida; order Santalales; family Viscaceae; genus Viscum; species Viscum album. The sequence goes on along the minus strand of OY728133.1, from coordinate 139,805,450 downwards.
ACCATTACCTAATGTGAAACAAAATTATTGATTATGGTTATAGAAACCTATCGCCTCACAAATTGTTAATTGCTCAATTTTTCCATACCAGTTGTCATTATATACATTATGTTGAAAACTATGTATATATATTTATTATATTATATTTATTTTTTTTAATATTATTTAATTAATTTTAAAATACTTATATGTTAACATTTCATTTTGTGTTAATACGATAATTTTGATTGAGGTAGTGTGGAATATCGCCCCCTCAAAGTGATTTGATTCATTCATACAGTACATGGATTGTATTAATGATGTTGTTAGAAAATATATATGATATATATGATATAATAAATTTAATTTAATGATGAAATATATATATTAAATTTTTTTCTTTCAACATGATAATTAAATACGAATAGGGTTTATGCGTCCGTACGACATATCTTCTTCTTGAATAGTGTATTCTGTTTCAAACATATATATTATATAGAATACAATAATACAAATATAATTTATATAATTTATATTTATATGATTTTTTTCATTATATTAAGCATGATATATGTATAAGGACCAATGATATAACAAATTAAGACAGGTGTGAAGAATAAAGTAATGATTACCCAAAATGGAACTCTAATATATGATGGATAACAAGATGGTAATATAAAGCCATGATAAATAAATATATGGTATTTTACATAATAATATGGTTGATGAAATTATTTATAATAAATTTATATTTTATATACAGATTTTTTTAATGGGTACGATGAGATTCACGAAATGTGGTAAGGTGATTTTATCTCAATTTTAATTTCTGTGCGATTCATTATAAGTTCAAAACGCAATTTTTTGAGTCATGTATGTAAATCACATGAATTTATTACATGTATATTATACTCTAATTTATAGGTGTTTACATTTTTTATGATCATTATTTCATGGGGTATTGGATTAAAATGTTTCCAAATCTCTGAAATAGTTTTGTCTCAATTTTTCATTATTGAGACTCATGCTTTGTTTAGCACCTAAATTCTAATTGAGGTGTACATACTTACATTTTATAAATTTATCATTAATTTCCTTTCATTCATGATATAATAAGCTTCCTTCAATTCAATTTTATTACATGTATAGTATCACACCATGTTTCTATTTTATAAGGGTTTATTGAGACAATCATATCACATGTCATGATTATTTATGTTGTTACTTCCTCTGATGAAATAATTTGATCTATATCTCATGAAATGCAATTCTATTTCTTATCCTGTCGTTATTAATGATTTTTTCATATATTTGTACCATTTATTCCACAATATGGTACAAAATCTAGTAAATAAAGTGTTTTATGAAATAAAGACTTTACATTCTCATCATTCGAAAAATTGTGTTCCTTTAAAATCATGTTTTCCAAAAAGGTATTATATTAATATTATTTTATTAACATATTATAATTAAAAAATTTAACACTTTTTTCTGTGTCAAATGTTTTTAAGGGAATATTCTTGTCACATTCCATATGGGGCATTTTTTTAACATTTTTATCATGAAAAGTAGAATTTACTTTTTAAATCCTTTGACATGTAAAAATTTATCATATTTCAATCCTTTGAAACATTCATTTCATTTTTAAAAGATAATTTTTAAGAAAAATTTATTAATTATATTCTCAATGATATGATTTAAAAAAATCATTCTTCTGGTATAAATTTTCATGTAATTTTTTTTTCAAAATGATTTCAAGTTTCTTTTATAATTTTTAGTTAAAACAGTTTTCAAAATGATTTCATGCCTCATTTTTGTGTTTGAAAATAATTATATAATAAATAGTTTTAAAAACATTATCAAGATTCATTCCTATTTTTACATGTAAAAATTCATTCAAAAAATTTCCATTCATTCATTACATGTTTTCAATGTGTTTTCAATGAAAAAGGTTTTTAGAATGTTTTCAAGATTAATTTATAAGATTTTAAAGAATATTTTTTAAAAAGATTTTATATCTTATTTATATTGTTTCAATTTTTTTTAAAAAAATTATTTTCAAATGGATTTATCTTTTAAAAATCAATTTTAAATGGACAAAGGATATTTTCCTCCAGAAATATTTTTGAAAGTTATTTTAAATTTATTTATATATAAGATGATTTTCATTACTGATACACATGCCCTTATAGGAAATGATATAAATTTTCTATTAATATTTCTTCTAGGAATTGGTTGTGAATAATTTCAGGGTATTTATGAAATCAATTTCCCTTTCATGGGATCTAGTTTTAAGAAATATATTTAACATGCACAGGTTATTATTTAAATGAAATTGAAGTGCATAATAGTTTCATTTGTTTTCAACGAGAAGTCAATATTTGACTGATCTGTATTGAGAGAGAAGTTGTTAAAGCCTTAGAGAATAGTTGTTGATTCAAATCATTTCAGGCTACACTAGATGAATTCCCCAAAAAGATTACTCTGATGATTTTTGAAATGGTTTTATGTTCCATGACTTTAATCAAGGTGATACAAGGTTATAACACTTGAATAAGTTCATGAAATACTCAATTGCATAAGGAAATAAGTAACATCCATCAATATAAACTATGTGGATTCTATTTTGAAGTCCATTAATTATGTTTTAATACATGAGGAATGAAAGACATGATCCATGCATCATGAATGATTGGATTAGAAGAATGTATTAATGATTATCGATTTTCTATTTCCAAAGGAAAATGAGAGGCTGGCCTTTGAATGAGGAATATGGCCACAAATATTCCTTATACATGACACTTGGTATTTAGCCAAGAAAATTTTCCTTAACAAAATAAAATAATCCATCCAATGAGGCTAGCCGATGACCTCACCTAAACCACCTACGGGACCCGAGTGTCAACCACGCTCGAAGGAAGACCTTTAGTTCAGTGCCTCCCATGAGGCATGAGTGATGGCCGTGTGTAAGCCTGTGGGTGCCACATGGCAATGAACCCGTGCAGCATGGGCACCAGACGCGCGCCCGGAAGAGCAGAGTGGGCACTAGAGCGCGCTTGGAAGATAATAGTGGGTGCTTGAGCGCTCGTGCAGGAGAATCAGTGTAGAGAATCACAATGGGGGAGTAATATGAGACTCAGTTGTCATAGATTGTATTATAAACAAGTCATTCTTATGTCTCTGTTTTGATGTGTGCTGGCCAAAAAATCCAGGGACTCGATCTCCACCATCTGATGCATATCAAAGATTTGGTTCTTTGTATGATCATCGCATCATCGATCCAGTGCATCCATGTCATCCATCTAATCATGTTCCGCATGATGATTTGGATATGGTTGTTTGATCCCTCAAATGTAGTTGTCTTCAACTTCCAAACACCTGATAACCATCGATGAAGATGGATGGTGATCTCATCTATCCGTGAATAATTTGAGCCCATTTCAAGCCTATGGTGATCGTCTGGAGGAACTGAAATCATGTATACATTAAAAGTTTTATGCGTGAGATTAAAATGAATAATCCATGAAGGCCGAAGAAACCGAAGGTGCGAGGCCACATCATGTCTCTCAAGCACTTTAATAATAATCCTTGCATGCGTTCTAAAATGAATGCAAGAGTTGTACTCACCGAGAAAGAAGGATTCCTTATATAATGAAACATACCAAATTTACGACCATATCGTGATCCATGTTTGAATATTTCAAAACACCACATAACTCGAGAATTCAAAGATTTAATCCCTGTGTTTTTTACGAGCTCCTCACCTATAAAAGGAGGATCCCAAGCTAAGAATAGGATACTACCATTCTTGAATAAAGTAGTTCATGTTTCTTAGAAGAAACAGATCAACTGCAAACCCCACTGGTTCTCAAAAGGCAAAGGTTTCAATACAGCCTCACTATGCGAAGAAGTGGAATCCTATGCATCACTTGTGTGAAGGAGTCCCACGCAGGTCTTTCATGGAAGAGGAAGGGGAACCCTTTGGTTCGCGAAAGAAGTCGTGCATCCCATGAATGAAGAGAAGAACCGTGAACCCCTTTGTTCGGGAAAGATATCACACCCCTTTTGTGAAGGAACCTGTGAGAACTCGAGAGGTTCTTCTGAATCATCATTGTGTCTCCTTGAAGAGAATATTTCTGGCAACACAATCGGTGCTACGCACCCATGTTGTGCCCTTGAGAAGAATAAGAACTCATGGACATGTGTTTTTCACAAAAATAAACACATGCACAAGGCCGAGGATTTGATAAAATCTTGAGAAGAAAAACTCACACATAAAACATTCCCACACCCATTAGGGATGTGTGTGAAAGAAGAAGAAAAAGGAGGTTACATGCATGGTGGAGTTCATGTGCATGATAACATAAGAACAATGTGTGTGTGAAAAGTATTTGGACTAATGCCAACAGATTCAAACATAGTTTTTATAAGTTACTTTAATAGAAAGAAGAATATCCATTAATTCAATGTAAGAATATGAAATTTGGGGGAGTAAACATTTTTGGGAAGAAAGAAGAAGCTGTCGAAAAGTTGGGGGGTTTAACTAACTTGTAACTGAGGGGGTATAACCAATTACTATTTGTAATCATCATATTATATAGTGATTAATCCGTGTTGTGGAGAATAAATAACATAGAAATGAGTACGACTTTGTATCGGACCATGTAAATCGTAGTGTCCTTCACTTTTGTTTCACTATATCTTTTGATGAGTAGGTCAAGGCCTTAACCATCCACCGAGGATGAATTTGCATTGAAGGCAATTCATTAAAAGAAAAAAAATCAACACGGAGATAACTGAATCAACTCTCCCCACTTAGTGATATTGCACTATTATAGGCATTTCATGTGGTATCAGAGTGAAGATACATCTGTAAGGATATTCTCCATTCATAAAATGGACAATCTGAATTCTTTCAACAGTAGTGGTGTTCCTACTTTCTATGGATAAAATTTTCATAGTTGGAATAATAGGATGTTACCCTATCTTCTATCCCTTGGCATTGAAGTTAGAGAAGAAACTATATTTGGATTCCCTCCTATTTCTGATGAAACTGTTATGAAATTTGATGAGAAAAGAAATATTGATATCGATGGAAAAGATCAAAATTCCATCACAAAGTCTCTTTCAAAAAAAGTGTAAACAAATGTTACGGGACATATAAATGTAATGAAATCTGGGATAAATTGGAAATAATATAAGAAGGAAACATGAAAGTCAAGGAATCCTAATTAAAAATTTGAAGGAGCAAATTCGAAGATATAAAGATTGGAGAAGAGGAAAACATTGATGATAATTTAACAAGAGTCAATCAGATTGTATGTAATGTTAGGAGATTTGGAGAGAAGTAGAATGATTCAACTATTGTCAAAAAACTAATGAATAATTTTCCTGACAGGTTTAATCCAAATGTTTCAGCTCCAAAAGATAGAGATGATCTTTCTATTGATGAGATACATAACATTCTCATTGAACAAGAAATGCGAATGATCCCAGTATTTAAAAAGAAGATGAAAGATGAGATGGATTTCAAGTCTAGGAGAAAACTCAAAATCAAAGATGATGAAGCTTCAGAATCATGTGAATTTGATGATTAAGATAAAGATGAAGAATACAGAAAAATTATTCAATTATATCAAAGATATTTTTGGAAAGATAAATATAATGGAAAAGGGAAACTTCCACCAAGGTTCTATAATAGCTATATAATTAGACACATTACTGTTATTTGTCCTAATAAAATGTTGTTTCAGATGAGATAGAAGAAGAAAAATTAAAAAAGAATAAATGGGGATGAAGAACAAAAGAATCAATCAAATTTTGAACAGAAATGAAAAAATTCTTGCCAGGTGAAATAAGATTCTATGTCAGAAAGGAAGATGATGCTAACTCCACATTATACAGCCAACCAGAAGATGAAAGTAATTTCGTGGCTCTTGTGAAAAAGTGGTTAGATACTTTGAGAAGTGAAGATGATGAATGTGAATGAACAGATCTTGAACACATGTTGAAAAATGAATTAGAATCTTGCCTTGAGAAAAACGGAATGCTCAAGAAAAAGTGTTGTTACTGAAAGAAATATAGATGATTGTTAGAGAAAAGAATTAATTTATAAAGAATGATACATTTTACATTGACTAAATCAAAAGACAAAAACTAAATATTGTTGAAATGTAAAATATGGTAATAGAAATTGAGGAGAAATTGAACCTCAATGAAGAAGATAAATCTACGACTCAGTCCAAGTGGCTTGAAGCACAGTACATCTTGATAATGATCAAAGATGATTTTAACAAGGGTGTTGAGGTCATGGGAGAATCGTCACACAATAGTGAAAAGAAGCATGTCAATTCAAAACCAGTCAAATCTCAAATTACATCTGTTATTTCTAACAATGCAGGTTCAAAAACAAATATGAGACATGTTTAGAGCACAATGTCTTGTGACAATTCTTCTTCTATCTAATGAAATAAAGAAATCCCTCAAGAAGTTTCACTGATTTTTTGGAAATAAAACAACAAAATTATTCCAGAAAAGACTTCTATCACTGGGGAATATCATGTTCTAGAGGATAATTCTGGTGTTGTGGAGTTTTTGCACATAAAGCATATCTATGTTGGTATAACATGTCTCTACCTCTTGATAGGCATGAATAAAGGGGGAGGTATTCAGAAAAAAAGGCCAATGCAGAAGTCATCTAATATGCCAACATAGAACAATTATAAATACATGGAAGAAACTTATGGAAGATGTGTTCAACAAGGTCATTGTGCTAAAAAACTGTATGACTGTTCATCCTGAACAAGCCCTCAAAGCCATGAAATTAAAAGGAATTCAAAAATTAGATGAAGAAAACTAATTTTTTGCTGAAGTTGCTTAGAAATCCAGTAGTAAAACAAATTCATGGATTCTCGATAGTTTATGTTCATCACACATGACTGGTGATACAAAAATCTTAAGAAACAGAGCGAATCGTGGGGTTGGAGCCGTAATATTTTGAAATGATTGTCCCCTGAAAATCAAGGGATTTGGGAAAGCTATGATTGATGAAAAAATTGAATTCCAATGATGTGTTATTTTTTGAATGGGTAAGCCACAATTTACTTAGTGTGAGTCAAATATGGGATGCTAGACATGAGGAGTTGTTCAAATAGGACTCATGTGTCCTCAAAAGCTCAAAGGATGTATGAATCATCAGTTATAGAAAAAGAACCACTGGAAATTTATTTCAAATTGGAAATTCTACTGATTCTTGTTACTTGAGTTCCATGGATGAAAAAAACTATAGCATAGAGGCCTTGGCCATCTTGTTCAATGGATTATATGAAAAATCCTAAATTATGACATTGTAAGAGATCATCCCAAATTGAAAAGATAAAGGGATGATGATTTTTAAACATGCCAAAATGGAAAATTGATGCATAACTCACACAAAGGACTGAATATCCTATCAACTTGGCCCCTTGAATGTATTCATATAGTCATATGTCAGCCAATGAGACAAAAGTAAATAAGATATGATCTGTATTTCATAAAATTTATTGAATATAACACTCAAATGACTAATTTCATGTTCATTAAACACAAGTAAAAGGCAACGACAATGTTCAAAAACATTAGAAGGCATGCTGAGAAGGAATTGGGTATCTGTATTAAGAACGTGAGATCAGACAATGGTAAAGAGTATAATTGTGATGCTTTTGAAAGAAATATCTAGAAGCATGGAATCAAAAATCAATAAAGCATTCCCTATACACCATAACAAAATTGTGTAGCAGAGAAAAAAAGATCAAAATAACAGTTGAAATAGGAATAACTATATTGGATGAACATAACAACTCGATGATTTTCTATAGAGAAGCTATATGCACAACCGTACATATAAAAAATAGACGTCTTCTTAGACCATAAACACAAATGAAAGATTGTTAAATGTGGTACAATAGAAAACAGATCATTAAATACATCATGGTTTTTGGAAGTCCTTGCATTATAAAGATTATGTACATTAATCTGGGAAAATTTGAAGAAAAGGTAGAGGAAGGGATCTTCATGGGCTACCTACCTGATGGAAAATGATACCGATGTTGGAACAAAACAATTAATAGGTTGGTGGATTAGAGTGATGTCATAATTATTGAAAAAAATAACAAATCAGATATTATATTGAACGGTGATTCAGAAGATTTGGTAGAAAATGACATGGAAATGGAACAAACGAATGAGGAAGTAGCTGGGACAAAACAACACAATGTTGACAATAATTTAGAACATTAATGTGATGAAGAAGAATATGATTAAAATAAAATAAAATGGTACAATAAATTAAATAAACATGTTGAGATAGAAAATGTCATTGGTAATCTAAAATATCTAGTGAAAACAAGAAGAAGATTTAGAGTTAAAGAACAAATGACACTTATTTCTCATGTTGAAGCACATACATTGGATGATGTAGTTGAACATGAGGAATTGATACAAGCTATGCATGAGGAGATTGATCATATTGAGAAGAAATTCACTTGGGATCTTGTGTTTAGACCAAGGAATAATAATGTTATTGGCACCAAGTGGGTTTTCATAAATAAGAAAAATGAGAAAGTTGATGATTCAAGAAACAAGGCCAGACTGGTATGCAAGGAATATTCACAAATAGAAGGAGTTGACATGGATGAAACTTTTGCACCAGAATCTAGAATAAAATCACTAGAATATTTATAGAAGTTTCTGAACACATGAATTATAAAATTTATCAGATGGATGTGAAATCTACATTTCAAAATGGAGAAATTGAAGAAGTGGTATATATCGAAGAACCTGATGGTTTTATTCTAGAAAAATCTGGTAGCATGGTATGTAGGATGAGAAATTACCTAGATGTTTTAAAACATGCACCTAGATTCTGGAACTCCAAATTGGACGACTATCTAAGGGATATGATGTGTGTCAAGAGTACAATTGATATTAATCTTTATTTCAGAAAATTGTCCACATGTACACTCATAGTAATAATTTATGTAGATGACATCATCTATTCTGGAGACAATTAAATTTTTTCTAATGAATTTGTATAGGACATGAAGAAAACCATTGAAATTTCCATGCTTCTTCAAAGGAAATATTTTCTGGGATTTCAGGTAGAACAAAAACACAATTTCATATTTCTAGGACAAGAGAAGTATGTAGTGAAATTGGTGAAAAATATTGGAATGGAAAATGAAAATGATGTTTCAACACCCATTTCAGTTGGAACTATGTTATACAAAGAAGAAAATGTAAATGTTTTGATCATAAATACTTTAGAAGAATCATTGAGAGCCTACATTATCTCCCAGCATCAGGACTAGATATTACTTAGTTGTAACTTTATGTTCCATATATCAGAGTAATCCAAAATAATCTCTCATATCAACAACTAAAATAATTATGAGATATGTGAATGGAACATTGATCATTGGGTTGTTATACAAACACAGTGGAAAAATGATGTTGTTGGGGTTTATAAATACTAATTGGGAAGATGATTGTACAGATAAGAGATCTACCTCAGATGGAACCGTCTTTTTTGGAGATGGTTGTGTTAGTTGGTACAACAGGAAACAATACTCATAATCTTTGAGAACAGCTATGGAAGAATAAGTGGAGTCGACAAATGAATGCACACAGATGATTTGGATGCAGGTACAACTATCATATATGCAAATTGAAACTGAGAAGCCTATAAAGATCTTTTGTGATTTTAAAATTGAAATTGGATTATATAAGAATCCCATACAACATTTTAGATCAAAGAACATTTATATCAGATATCATTTTATTAATGAAAATGTGGATAGTGGAGACATCAAGCATGATTACATATCTACCCAAGATCAAATTTCAGATATTATTCACTAAAGCATTTCCAGCAGAGAGGATTGTTGAGTTAAGGATGATACATCATGTTCAACCATTTCCTCAAACTTGAATATCATAAACAGGTTCCTCCTTATTCCCTAAATCAGTCCATTTTCACTTGCATTGATTTAAATGGAATTGATATAGAGGAATGTATCCCTTGAGGGGGAGAATTGTTTAATGGTTGTTTGTGTAGGGTTTTTCTAGTTCAATGATTTTTTTTTCAATCCCCTTAAATATATGTTGATTCATTCTGAACCTTATTTCACATATATGGTAGTCTCTTAATAGTACTGAAAACCTTGGTTATATCTCTCATGTTTTCTATATCAGGTTATCCCACATAGACTTGGAGTTTATTAACTATATGATCTTTCCTAAATTAACAATGTGATATCATCACATTGCATTTGGTTTCCAATAAGTGGGAGTAACGTTTGGCACACAGATTGACCCATACAAAGTGTGATTAAGTGATATTGACAACAAAATAAAACAGGGGAGATTAATGTGCATAAGAGTTGTATCTGTTGTCAATATGGATTAAAGAGCATAAGATTTTCATTTGTTGTCAATGAGAATTCAATATGTTAATGAAATGTATTTATAAATAAGTTAGTGATTCCTTAGAAAATATATTTTATTCAAATCATTGCATTCTACAGTTGATCAATTCTCCAAGAGGATTACTCTAATGATTGTCAAACATGTATTAAGTTCCAATACTTTTATCAAGGAGATACAAGGTTATAACACATGAAGAAGTTCATGAAATACTAAATTGAATAAGGAAAGAAGTAACATCCTTCAATAGTCACATAGTGGTTTAAGTGGTGATGGATATGCATTTTGTTTTAATACATGAGTAATGAAAGAGATGATCCATGCATCTTCCATGATTGGATTAAAAGAATGAATTAAAGATTTTGGATTTGTTATTTCAAAAGGAAAAATAGAGGATGTGATTTCAGTGAGGAAGGAGGCCATAAATTATCCTTATAAATGACAGTTGGGTTTTAACCAAGTAAATTCTACATTCAGTAAAACAAATAATCCAACCAATGAGGCCAGCCGATGAACTCACCTCAAGAACCTACGAGACCCGAGTGTCAACCGTGCTCGAAGGAAGCTTTCTGGGCTAGGGAATCCCATGAGGCATGAGTGTGTGCCATGTGTAAGCCCATAGGTGCCACATGACAATGAACCCATGCAGCATGGGGACCAGATGCGTGCCTGGAAGAGCAAATTGGGTGCTTGAGCATGCCCGGAAGAAAATAGTGGGTGCTTTTACGCACCCACAGGAGAACCGGTGTGGGGCTGCACCAGAAGGGGGAGAGGTGTAATCTGAGACTCAGTGGCACATATTTTATTATTAACAAGTTGTTCATATGTCTCAATTTCGATGTGGGCTTGACAATAAATCCAGGGACGCGATCACCACCATCTGATGCATCATAGTGATGAGGTCTGTCATCCGATCGTCGCATTATCGATCCAGCGCATCCCGACCATCCATCTAATCGTGTGCGCCTGATGTTTTGACTGTGGTCATTTGATATCTCTATTAGAGTTTCTGGCCTAGAACTAACTATTTTGTACTTTATTCATTAATGAATGCTTTATCACATCTTCATTGTTCTTCTGCATGACAATGCATGTGATAATGTCATAAGGATAGCTGTTGCATTAAAGGGTCATAGCGGATCCCTGCTACGATGAGAACCCGGAAGTGCCATAACACTATTCATGAATGTATGTTCTTTAGCCGGATGATATTATTTTAGGGGCACAAATAATATAGTTCATTAGTGGTGAGGACACATAAAACATTGACACACCTTCTCATGGTGTGCGACCTTGGTAATATCCATGAGGATATTATGAGAACGAGACCCGCCAGTAGGAAATCCACATTTCATAGTGTCATTATATGTTCCTATCTGCGGACGTGTGTATTGGTCCTTAGACATTAAGATTATTTTTAATGGGTATTACAACTCGAGCACTTAAATTTATTGATGAAAACAGTGATGACAAACTATTCATTGCGAGGTAGGATACGTTGGATGAGTCACGAGTAATACCGCATTAATAGATAATGTGAGAAAGGGTTTGTCCCTTATGTTTCCTAATAGAAGTGGATATCTTAGGCCCTTTGATGGAATGGATATATCCTACATAAATCTATGGCCATGGTAAGGTATGGGCGAGTTCAATTCTGGGAAGTCAAAGAAAGAATAATCAAGCACATGGGTTGATGGCACTAGCATGCATCCTGCTTGATTAGAGATATTGAGACAATGGGATTATATTACATGGTAAGCGTTCATAGGAGGCGACATGTCATTGCGGCGTTAACTTCATTCTCTATGGGAGCCTTGGCGTGTTGCTAGACACTAACCTTAGACCTTAGGTACGCTCCGCCGAATGCCACTGAGAAAGAGGCATAGAGGGTCACACACTAAGTGTATCCATGTATCTCAGTAAAATATTAATTTAAAAAGTTGAATAAATATTATTTACGAATGTGGTTTAATAATTATTCAAGGATGTCTAATCGCATTTATTTCAACACTATTTATTCAAGATAATATATTGTGGGCGTAATAATATGTATTTAATAGCGAGTAATGCAGTTACATTTATTTAAGAAATAAATAGCCATTACTCGAGGTCTAATAAATGATGTGGAGGAAAATAAATAAAATTGGAAAAATAAACATACACGCCATGTAGTTTGTTTTTTCGGGATTCGCGAGAAAATATTGTTTATTTAATTAAATGTTATTAAATGTGATACATTGGATACATGTCAAGTAATAATGATGGTCAACTGTCATTATTAAGACATGGGGTATTACTAAGAATTAAATGAAATAAGTAAATGATTTTGGGTAATTAATTCATTTTATTATTCTAAGTATTATAAATCCCAATTAGATTATTCTCAATAGGGGTTAGCCATTTTTTGTTGTGCACAATGGATTGGAAATACTCTCAATCCAAGAAAGAATTCCCTTTCCACCAGGAATGCTTTCATGTTGTGAAAGCAAGATCCTCCACCGGATCAAGGCGATTGAAGAAGGACATCACAAGCAAAGTATCTTCTGCGCTAGCACCCGGAGTTCTCTTCGGCGACCTCCAGATATACATGGAGCATGTGTGGATCACCGCTAGAGGAATCCTACACTTGGATTCTACGATGCAACGACAGATCATAGGATCATGACCGGAGGCATCAATGAAGATAGAATTCCATCTAGGTAATTCTTATGAAATAATTAAATTAATTATAATCAAAATATGATGATCCTACTCAAGGGTTCTGTGACTCTTCTCTTTCTTTTCGTTCTTCCTTCAATTCTGAAGATTTAGTTTTTTATACCGTGATGAATCTCAGATTGAACGTTGTTTAACGTTAAAATTAACATTGGGAAGTCCCACCAACGTGCTTCCGCTGCGCCCGGAACCTACATATGGTATCAGAGGGGTCATATCATTGATTATAATTATTTAGTATTTCGTTGGTGATTTACACATTTAATAATTTAGTTGTTTCAATTCATGTTTAATCGTTCTGGAAATATGAATCTCGAGATCTGTTCCTCCTCCCTTGTTTATCGTTCACCTCACAGAAACGAATTTTTCTTTTAATTTGGATTAAAAAAAACAGAGGAACTCATCCGGAGGTGCCAAACGTTTCTAGCCTTACAACACCAGAATACACGGCGTGTTTTCGGAACTACACGCCATGTAGTCTAGGTTAAATGAATGGACTGATCTGCCAAATCAGGAAGTGTATTGAGGTCATTTATGACACCGTGTGTTGCCTGGAAACAGTTAGAACACGGTTTGGGCTGTGTACCCCGTACACGGTGTGTAGTCCCTTCAGTTTCAGTTTGGGCCGTGTAGCCCGTACACAGCTTCCCTGGATAGAAATCGTGTAACGCAGAAACTACACGGTGTGTGTCCACTGAACACGCCATGTACATTGAAAATTTCTGATGCACATTAACATGTCGTGTCCCCGGGAGTGTACTTCGGATGGACGGTGAAGAAAAGTACACACCGTTTAGTCGGAACTACATGCCGTGTACTCACCCAAATTACGCAGATTTATTGAAATTGAATTATTATATTATACAATCCCATGAGATGTGTACCATAGTGCATGCGTAAATATGAGGAACAACATGTGATAGGTGTTTTATATATATGTGTTTAATTTAACATCTGCGTAATGAAAGGGAATTCACCGGGTTTCCTCCAAGGTACAAGTTATATACAAGGAAAATTTTAAATGAATTTTTTTGTTTAAAATTATGATGGATGAGAATCTCAAGGATATTCAGAAATTGGTTTAAGATAAAAAGATTGATTTATTAATGATAATTAATTGATTCGAGAGTGATTTATCTTAAATAAGAATGATTAATGAATTGAATGCTAGTTTTATTTATGCGTAAATATTGTTTCATGTGTGGATGATCATGAGCTAGATCGAGACCTTTGTATGTGAATGGTTTCTTTTAAATTATTTATTTAAATAAAATTTTTTGGCATGAGAGGCATCTCCTCATTAATATGTAGGGAATGCATTCCCAAAGATTATTTTATGTACAACCCCCATTTTACCCCTCACCTGCATGTGAGATAAATGAATATGTAATGGATGGATATCCCATGCTAGTGGAGGTGGCTTAAGTCAGGAGCTGAGGTGAAACCAATACAAGGAGATACAAAGGTGGACAAGTGGAAATCTATAAACACGAACCCGCAAGGTTCAAGGTGTTTCTCCCCTAGGTCTTGGGTTAGTTTATCAACCGATAGATAAAATAACTAATAGAACAAGCTCATGCTCATACCATTTATTTTATTTTGGTCAATTGCAATGTTTATTTTTAGTGGGTGTGTTGTCACGATCACACAATTAATGAATATAACAAGCATGCAAGAGAGAACTAAAATAAGACATGATGATACGTAAATATTATCTTAGACATGGTTAATCACTTAATTATATCCCAATTAATATTAACAAGCATGTAATCAAAGATAATAAAATGTCAATTTACTTATATGTATAAAATCCCCCAAAAGAAATATTAAGTCGGTATAGCCTTCCATAATCATGGTTAGAATCGAACCATAGTTCAAAGTTCATGACGAACCCTAGTTAGGGAGCTTTCAATTATCAGGGAATTCTAATTCGAGGTTTTTCGTTGACTTAACTTGGTTCACATCAAGGGTTGACTGCCAGAGCAGGACTTGGTGTGGACAAGAAGAAATGGTTGAGGAAATCCTAAATAAAAGGATTTCAGGATTGGGGAGTCCAGTCAACGGATCAAGGAGCTACGAGTTAATGCAGTTGGGATTTGGAATTCCTACCTAAAACCCTTCAAGTTTCTTTACCAACCCTATTTGGGGTAATACGAAGGGTAATATGGGTACTTTCCACTAGAATATTATGGAAATAGAATATTCCGAAGTCAATGGTGAGGACTATTGGATTTTGATAAAATAGTTGGAGACTAATAAGTATTAATTTATTTATTTGTCTCATTTTTTGTAATAAAGTACTATACCTTTTCTAATCGTAATTTTTAGAAATGACAAGAAAATGATGTCAAACATATCATTTTGCACCATACTTGAGAAGGAAAACCTTCTCACCGGCACCAATTTCCAAGAGTGGTAGAGGTGTTTATGCGTCGCCGTTCGCCACGAAAGGAAATTGTATGTACTGGAAGAGCCTATTGAAGTTGCGCCTTGGAAAGAGGCCAGTGATGATGAATTGAATCTCTATATGAAACACATGGATGATGCCACAGATGTCCAGTGTTTCATGCTGTCGTGCATGTCTTATGAGCTCTTGAAGCAACATGAAGACATGGACGCATATAGCATGATGTCTCACCTTATGGATCACTATCATGGGAAGTTGAGACATGAGAGGTATAAGATCTCCAATGCATTGTTCACCACGAAGCTTGGAGTGTCTGCGCCAGCTGGGCCACATGTAGTCAAGCTTATTGGCTACATTGAATTCCTGGACATCTTAGGGATTAAATTCCCAGATGATTTGCGTACAGATCACATCCTATCATCACAGCCCAAGAACTTCTCTAGCATCATTGTCAACTATAATATGAGCGGTAATGAGAAGAGTCTATCAGAGCTTCTGACCTAGATTTTCTAGGTAGATAAGGACATGGGGCGTGACAAACCCGCGGTACATATGGTGAACAAGAAAAAGAAGGACAAGGAAAAGGGACCAAAGACTTATAAACCGTCTGAATCCCCCAAGTACCGTCCCTCCAAGAAGGGGAAGATCCAGAGGTAGGGAACGAAACGTGAGGAATTTTGTTTTTCATGTGGTAAGTAGGGCCACTGGAAGAGGAACTGCACCCAGAAGCATGGGGATGCTAAAGGTGTGTTTGTTATCGAGTGTAATCTTTCTATTTCTACACATTGGGTATTAGATACAATTTTTGGGGATCACATATGTATTCAAATGCAATAACCAATTAAATTTAGAAATATTACCAGAGGAGAGGTGGATCTTCGAGCTTCCAATGGCGCAAGGCTGGCTGCGTTGGCTATTGGTGACTACCACCTCTTATTTCCAACTGGAATGATTTTGGTTTTACAAAACTATTGTTTTGTGCCTAGTGTTACCAAGAACAAAATTTGTGTATCTTGGGTGGGTATGGATAGATTTGTTTTCAAGTTTGGAAATAAAGGTTTTCTCTTTTATAAGAACAACGTATGTTATTGTATGGCACATTTAAATAAGGTTTTTATGTATTGAATTATGAAAACCAAGTGTTGGCAATCGATAATGAAACAAACTCACATGGATCATACGTCACCCAGTTGTGGCATCACTGCCTTGGTCATGTAAATGACAAGCGCTTGACAATGCTCTGTCAAGATGGCTATTTAGACTCTACTAATCTCAAACCACTTGATAGATGACATGCTTGTTTACATGGAAAAATGACCAATATGGATTTTGTTGGATAGGGTGAAAGGGCCACAGAGCTTCTAGGATTGGTACACACGGATGTATGTGGACCATTTCAAGTAGAATCTACAGGTGGATATTCTTAATTAATTACATTTACTGATGATTTGAGTAGATATGGATTTGTCGACTTAATGATGTATAAGTCAGAATACTTAGAGAAATTTAAGGAATTCAAGTATGAATAAGAGAATCATCTTGGTAAGAATATAAAGATTCTTTGATCGGATCGAGGTAGAGAATATCTGAACCAGGAGTTCATCGATCTTCTACGGGAGTCTGGGATTCTATCTCAGCTCACTCTTCCTTATACACCACAGTGGAATGGTGTTAGTGAAAGGAGGAACCACACCTTGTTAGACATGGTGAGGTCGATGATGAGTCATGCAGATCATCCATTATTGTTTTTGGGATATGCATTACAAATTGTAGTATACCCATTAAACTGAGTACCAACTAAGGCGGCAAATGGAATTCTCTCTGAGTTATGGAATGGAAGGAAAACCATTTTGTAACATAATCATGTATGGGGATGCAAGGAATTTGTTAAGGCCTTCTCAGGGAAAAAACTAGCACCCTGGGGCATGAAGTGTATCATTATAGGATATCATAAGGAAACTAAAGGATATTAACTATTTAACCCTGAAGACAAGAAAGTGACTGTCGCCAGACAAGCATTATTTATTGAGAGGGAGCACATCCTCAAGAAGGATAGTGGGAGTAACTTTGACTTCGACGAAGTTGATGCTCAAGATACACAGGAGTTGGTACAGGAATAAGTTTCACAGGTCCCCATGGAAGGGGTTCCAGAAACACAAGTACTGCGTAGGAGCTCAAGAGAGGTAAGGGAACCAGAGAGATTTGGATTCCTAGTCACTGAGGATGGTGAATAATTATTGTTGGACAATGATGAACCTATCTCCTACAAGGAAGCAGTCGAATGATCAGAAGCTACAAAATGGCTAGAATCTATGAATTCTGAGATGGATTCCATGTATCAGAACCAGGTTTGGGTTCTGGTCGATGAGCCAGTTGATGTAAATCTCGTTGGATGCAAATGGGTATTCAAGAGAAAGTTGGACATGGAAGGTCAAGATAGAACCTATAAAGCAAGGCTAGTGGATAATGGATTCAGAAATCGTCATGAAATTGACTATGATGAAACCTTCTCGCCAGTTTCCATGTTTAAATCCATAAGAATCATATGTGCCATAGTAGCTTACCATGACTACAAGATTTGGAATATGGATGTCAAAAAAACATTCCTTAACAGGATCCTTCAGGATGATGTATACATGACACAAACTGAATTGTTTAAGACACGAGGTGAAGCCAAATGGTTCTGTAAGTTGCAGAAATCCATTTATGGATTAATGCAAGCATCCAGGTCATGGAACATTTGATTTGATAAAGCCATAAAGGAATTTGGTTTCATTATGAATGAATGTGATCCATGTGTTTATAAGAATTTTAATGGGATTGCGGTCGTTATCCTAGTAGTATATGTTGAAGACATATTACTTATTGGAAATGATATACCAGCCTTAAAGTCAGTTAAGGACTGGTTGAATGAGTGCTTCTCCAAGAAAGACATAGGTGAAGCAGCCTACACTCTAGGGATCAAGATAATTCATGATAGATCCAAGAGGCTTCTTGGACTAAGTCAGGGTACATACATTGACTTGATACTAAAGAGATTTAGTATGGAACAATCCAAGAGGGGATTGGTTCTAGTGTCACATGGCTTACATCTTTCTACGAAATTGTGTCCTCAGACACAACAAGATAAAGATATGATGAGCAAGATCCCATATGACTCGGCTATAGGATCCATCATGTATTCCATGTTATATATCGGGCTTGATGTTGCCTATGCACTGAGCATGGTAGGCAGATATCAAGCAGATCCCGGGGAACAACATTGGACTGCTGTTAAGACTGTCTTTAAGTATCTGAGAAGAACTAAGGATATGGTCCTAGTGTATGGATGAGACAAGGAGCTTGTCATTAGAGGGTATGATGATGCTGGTTTTCAAACAGATCGGAATGATCTGAAGTCGCAATCTAGATACGTTTTCTGTCTCAATGGAGGAGCTGTGAGCTGGAAGAGTTCAAAGTAGCAAGTTGTCACTGATTCTACAGTAGAGTCTCAGTATATAGCAGCTTCGGATGAAACCAAGGAATCCGTCTGTATTTGTAACTTTGTCCAAGAGCTATATGTGGTGCCTAGAAACAAAGATCCCATTACATTGTATTGTGATAATACTACAGTGGTGGATTTTTCAATAGAACCAAGGTCTGATCAATGGACAGAGCACATAGTCTGAATTTATCACATCTTGAGGGATTTCAATCAGAGGGGTGAAGTTACAGTTAGCAGAGTGTCCATGGAATAGAATGTGGAGGACCCCATGATTAAAGGCCTATCTCAGCAGAATCATGAATATCATGTGTGAGCTAGCATGTTAAATGTTGTTAGCAGCTGGCTCTAGTCCAAATGGGAGTCTGTTGGAGTTGGTGTCCTAGAACCAACTATTTTGTACTTCACTCATTAATGAAAGCTTTATCAGATCTTGATTTTTCTTTTGCGTGACAATGCATGTGATAATTTCCTAAGGATAGCTGTTGCATTATAGGGTCATAGCGGATCCCATCTATGATGAGAACCCAAAAGTGCCATAACACTATTCTTGAATGTATGTTCTATAGAAGGATGATATTATTTGAGGGGCACAAATAATACATGTAATTAGGGGTGAGGACTCATAAAACATTGAGTCACCTTCTCATGGTGTGCACCCTTGGTAATATCTAAGAGGATATTATGAGAAGAAGACCCGCCAATAGGAAATGCACATTTCATAGTGTCATTGGATGTTCCTATCTGCGGATGTGTGTATTGGTCCTTAGACTTTAATATTATTATTAATGGGTATTACAACTCGTGCACTTAGATGTATTGATGAAAATTGTAATGACACACTGTTAGAAGTGAGGTAGGATACGTTGGGTGCGTCACGGGTAATACTGCATTAATAGATAATGAGAGAAAGGATTTGTCCCTTCTGTTTCATAACTGAAGTAGATATCTCAGGCCCGTTGATGGAATTGATATAGCTTACATAAATACATGGCCATGGTAAGGTATGGGCGAGTTCAATTCCAGGATGTCAAAGAAAGAATAATCGAGAACATGGGTTGATGGAACTAGCATGCAACCCTCTTGATTAGAGATATCGAGACCAAGGGATTATATTACACGGTAAGCATTCGTAGGAGGTGACACGTCATTATGGTTTTATCTTCTTTCTCTATGGGTTCCTTGGCGTATTTCTAGATGCTAACCTTGGACTTTAGGAAATCTCCTTCTAATTCGACTAAAAAAGTGGCCTAGAGGGTCACACACTAAGTGAGTCCATGTATCTCAGTTAGATATTAATTTAAAAAGTTGAATAATGATTATTCCTAGTTGTGGTTTTAATATTATTCAAGGATGTCTGATCACATTTATTTCAACAGTTGTTATTCGAGAAAATATATTGTGGGTGAAATAATATGTATTTATTAGCGAGTAATGTTTTTACATTTATTTATGAAATAAATAGCCATTACTCAAGGTCTAATAAATGTGGTGGAGGAAAATAAATAAAGCTGGAAAAATAAACATACACGATGTGTAGGTTGTTTTGTCGGGATTCGTGAGAAAATGTTGTTTATTTAACTAAACGATATTAAATGTGATACATTGGATGCACGTCAAGTAATAATGATGGTCAACTATCATTATTAAGACATGGGGTATTACTAATAATTACATGAAATAATTAAATTCTTTTGGGCAGTTAATTCATTTTATTATTCTAAGTTTTATAAATCTCAATTACATTATACTTAATAGGAGTTTGCCATTGTTTTGGTTGTGCACAATGGATTGGAAATACTCTCAAGCCAAGAGATAATTCCCATTCCACCATGAACGCTTTCAAGTTACAAAAGAAAGATCCTCCACCGGATCAAGGCGATCGCAGAGAGACATCGCAAGCGAAGGATCTTCCGCGCTAGCACCCAGAGTTCCCTTCGGCGACGTCTGGAGATACGTAGAGCACGTGTGGATAACCGCTAGAGGAATCATACATATGGACTCTACGACGCATCAGCAGATCATAGGATCATGACCAGATGCATCAACGAATAATTAATTCCATCTAGGTAATTCATATGAATTAATTAAATTAATTATAATCAACATATGATGATCCTCCTCAAGGGTTCCGAGACTCTTCTTTTCTTTTATTTCTTCGTTCAATTATGAAGATTCAGAGTTTTATATCGTGATGAATCTCAGATTGAACGTTGTTTAACATTAAAATTAATGTTGCGCAATCCCTCCAATGCGCTTCTACTGCACCCGGAACCTACACACTCCACCGAGGCCATCTTCAAACTCCAAACACCAAAAAACCAGCGATGATGATGGATGATGATCTCATCTTTCAAGGAATAATTTGAGCTAATTTCAAGCATGTGGTGATCATCTGGAAGAACTAAAATCATGCATAAATTAATAGTTGCATGTATGTGATAAAAATGAAGAAACCATGAAGGTCGATGCAACCAGAGGTGGGAGTCCATGTAATGATGCTCAAGTACTCAAATTGTATCCTTGAATGCATTCTAAAATGAATTCATGAGATGTACTCACCGAGAAAAAAAGAGTCCACGTTGAACACAATATATCGTGATCTACTACTGTATTTGATCTGCATTTGAATATTTCAAAACATCGCATTTCTCGGGCATTCAAAGATTTGAATCCCACATTTTTGTATGAGCTCCTAGCCAATAATAGGAGGATCCCAAGCTGAGAAAAGGGTGTTTCCATTCTTGAATAATGGTGTTCCTGCATCTCCAAAGAAACAAAGTAACCATGAACCCCATTGGTTCATGAAAGGCAGAGGATTCCGCGTAGCCTTTATACACAAATAATATGCGTCCCATGAATCGCTTGTATGAGGAGTCCCACACAGGTCATGCGCAGAGGATAAGGGTGAACCCTTTGGTTTGCGAATGAATCCACACATACTGTGTGTGAAGAAAAGAACCTTAAACTGCTTGGTTCATGAATGATCTCGCAACCTCAGTGCGAAGGAAACCACGAGCACTTGAAAGGTTCCTATGAACACTCATTGTGTCTATATGAGGAGAATCCCTTTGGTTACACAATCGGTGCTACGCACCCTTGATTTACCATTTTGAATATGACGAACATGTGGCCTTGTTTTTTTTCACAAAAAGAACAGATGCATGAGGCTGAGGCTTTGATAACTTATTGAGAAGAAAAACTCACACATACACCAATCCCACACCCATTCAGTTTGTGTGTGAATGAAGAAGAAAAGGGAGGGTGCATGCATGTTGGTGTTCATGTGCATGAAAACATAAGTAAAATATGTTTGTGAAATGTACTTTGAGCTAGCTCGATAGATAGAAACATATTATGTTGATGATACTTGAACAAAAAAATGTCTATCAATTCATTCGAAGGAAGAATTTGAAACTGGGGGGACTAAATAGTTGTGGGAAGAAAGACGAAGGTGCAAAAAAGTTGTGGGGTTTAACAAAATTTTAATTGGGGGCACTATCCAATTATTTTTTGTAATAATCTTCAGATATAGTGAAGAATTCGTGTTAGGGAGAATAACCAACACGGCAAGGAGTAGGTCTTTGTAATGAACTTCATAAATCCCTGTGTCCAGTGCTTTTGTTTCACTGCATCGTTTCAATGGTAGATCAAGGCCTTAAACAGCCACAGAGGATGAATTTCAAAATAAGGCAATTCATAAAAAGAAAAAAAATTCAAAAGGGAGATTACAAATTCTCCCCTCCCCTCTTAGATATATTGAACTATTTTGGGCATTTCATAAATGATTAAGAAAACATGTTTATTTTAAAATAGGTTATCATATGTTTTAATTTGTATGATACCCATATAATTTCCTGGTTTATGATATAGTTATTTAAGATCTGGTGCCACATGTATGTATGATTTCATTATGAGAAGTGTGGGACCTATATCTCCCTTATATCACATGAGATAGGCTAAGATGGTCTTGGGAATGAACATTGAAAAATAATATAGATATGGGAGTAAACCAGGAGTACCATGATGGTATGGGGAGTGAACCCATACTACCAAGATGGTCATGGAAGCAATGACATGGACACTATGGAAATAACATTATATGCTTCTTTTTCTAACACAATTCCATGATGTATTCCTATATAATTATTTCATGTCTTATGTATTCTATTTATTTATGATTTATTCCTTATGAACTACCAATATTTATTTTATGATTCATGTATATGATCTTTTATATGCTGGGTACGATCATATATTTTCATGGTCATGCTCTCACACACTTATTCTCATGGTTATGATATCATATATTTCTTTTTTACTCATACTAAGGATGTGATATCACCCATTTATTATGTTTCTTTTCCCTATGTTATGAATAATTGTTTTAGGTACATGTACATATGGTGGAGATCTTCATGGGAGACGCTTAAGAACATTCACTAGGATTGAATATTATTTTTTGATTATTCCAATGTCACTAAAATATTATGAACCTTCTCATATATGTTTTTAATGTACTAAATATTCCTAAAAAATGTTTTATTTAATGTTTTATTAAACATATATTTCAATATTTGGTCCCTATTTATTATATCAAATGAATATTTTAGTAACACATTGAAGACTAAGATGAGAAAAATTAGTGAGATACCTATCTATATTTTTATGAATATTTTTAGGGATGTCTATATGGATATGTATAAGAATGAGGTGACATTTTGGAAATGGACTCGAATTTTGGTGAATGATTAAGTGAGTGGTTTCATGGAAATACCACCTAGTCAGGAATCTACAAGTGGATGTGGCTCTGGTACAGATTTACTAAGGTGTAGAAAATATTACATGATGTTCTAGGCCTGACTCAGGGTAATCAGGTACATGAAAACTAGCCTTGCATCACACCTTATTTTCCACTCCATAGGGATATTCTTTCGACATTCAAAAACTATTCATGAACCATCATGAAGGACTTAAATATATTTTGCATTTGAATAACCTAGGGCGTCATAAATTAATGATGGTTTCATGATTTATATATACTATTAGTAAATCCTTTCATGATTATGTGGTTTTCTTCTATGATATTTAATACTCAAACTATGTTTCTGGAATTTTTCAATGGTAGGAACTCGAAGGAAATTAATTAATGTTTAATTTGGTGGAATATTTTTTAATGATCATTCAAGTGGGATGATCACTATAGTGAGAGATTTTTTTACCTTTTATAATCAGATTTCACAAAACATAGTTAATAACATGTAACTTATCCAACTACCGGACTAAAAAAATGATAAAAAATAATTTTCTAAGTGTTTGAGTATTGTAGACCATTAAGGGAAAAAGATTCAATTTCCTTTGTGTCAAGAATGTGGAAAAAATAACCTAATTGAATGTCATAGATGAATATTAAGATGTTTTTAATGTGGAAAATAAGGACACAATGAAAGTGACTATAATGGAACAATTAAGATTTTGGTTAATTAAATGGTTTTCGATATTTTCCTCTATAACACATAATTGAATGTATAGTATTTTATTTTTGGAATAAATTGTAATTATGAAACACAATTTCATTTAAATAATGCTCTTAAAGAGGATGAACAAGGTGGTATGAGTAATGGTTACATTGTTGATGATGAAGAGATGACAGAAGAAATGTGAATGAAATGAGTTATTGGGTAATGGAATAAGGTAGATGTGATAATGGCATAATGATAATGTGTAATAATTAAATAATTTTGAATTTGGATTGAAGATGTTTTTTAATAAAATGTTGTAATATATAAGGATTTTATAGTTTATGTTATTCACTACGGATTTATAAGAACATGAAGAATGGTTCCAATGGATTAAAAAACTTATATAATGACATAGTGATGTACAAGGAAAGAACATGATTAAAAGAATGGAAAACCATAATTTATTCCTTATTTTTTTATAATTTTATTTGTATAAACATATGTGGGATGAATTATTAACTTGGTCGGTACTAACTACCTTTGAACTAATTAAGATCGTGATAAAAATTTGTTTATTCAATCATGGATAATGTTTAAAAATTCATGGATTTATGGAATATATCCTATAATCTATTGAATAACTAATAGTGCATATTTTTTCCAAATTATTTATTGTAATTTAGGTTGTTACCATTTTCAAGAGAATTTAACATAAGGGTATTCACATGTCTAGAATGTGATAACTAATAGATACATAGTGCTATACTGGGGAACCAATGATAATCTGATTTCATGAACTTATTTCTATAGTTTTGGATTTCATCTATTATACGGTTTATAAGTTCAACCATCCAAGAAAATTTTATCTTAAACTAAAGTGGAATATTTATAAAAAAGGTTGGTATTGAAAACCATGGTTAATGACTATTTAGTGAATAACCAAATTTCAAGGATTTACATCATATTTTATAAATTATATAACTGTGTTTATAGAAAATGGAATCAGGAAGGATGGTTGACAACTAATTAATTCTAGTAAGTCAATGGATCCAAAACCCATGAATGAAAGATGATAAGGGTTTCATGCCTTTCATTGGCCTACATGATGTCAGTGTTAATGTATAATTATTTTTAATGAATAATTACGTATTATGAAACAATATTGTTACTTAAGATGTATACATATTATTACGTTAACCATATTTATTTTTAATAATATATATTTATATATATATAAAATAATGATTTTCATTATTTTAAGGTCCTTATTATATAATAAATTTTTTTTCCACACAACATGAATCATTGTTAATTTATGTACATCCATTTCATGAAGAAATGGATGAATTATAAATTTATAAAAGAAAAATTAAGTATGAAATTTTATTTTAGAAATATATCATGTATGTATATTTCCTTTGATTCATGATCAATAATAGAATTACAAAATGTTTGGATACCAATTAAAAGGAATTTTTTTATCCCAATACAATAATTATTGTTGAACCAATGGTGTCACAACCTGTCCCAGTGGGGCCCGAGCCGCAACTCCCAAAGCCCACCGCCAATAGGCCAGGGGCTGGTGACTAGCACCGAGTAGGCATGCTACTAACATGGGAGACATTGACTATAAACCTATACAAACACACACACACACACACATCTCATAGCCCACAAAGATGAAAAGTAAAAACTACTAAAAATAAAATATGTATGCATAAACTAAAACCCAACCAACAGAGTACGAAAGGAAAGTAAAGTACAAGAAAGTAAAACCTTGGTCCAAATATACAAGCCCACCAAAAAGAAAATCCGTAAAAAATTTCAACCTATAGCCGTTGGAACACACCTCGGCCCGCCTGATCTCACTGAGTGTCATCTGGCCCTGGTCTACCTAGAATCTGATCAAATGCATGCTCGTTTTCAAAAGACACGACACGTGCGGGCAAAGCCCGTGTAGGGGTGAGTATAATAATACCCAGTAGGCCACCCAGAAACCACAAAGGAAATATAACAATGTAAAATACCACAAAGGAAGATACATTCAGCTCTACAAAGTATATTTCTACTGAACATATAATAACAATATCCAGATATACTCATACACAAACGACTGTCATGAAACCACCACAAAGTGCCAGCTCGAAGATTCCACTAAGCACGTAACAGTGATAACACACACCCATGTCTGAAGAGCGAGATGCAAAGTACTCATTCCGGGAGAACACAATCCATAAGTACTCTGAGAACATGATGCTCAGATGAGGATCACAACCAAGTCATGGGGTGATTCCAACAACTCAGTCTGAGTTAATCTGTTAAGTAGAGGAACGACGCCTCTGTAAAGATGCTCACATTGATACCACGAACTCTACCATTGGTTCCAGGAATGAATAGATGATCCGACTCAAAGTCTCATATAGGGGATTCCAACAAATCTATTCTGGAAGTCCTGCTGAAGGGCTCATACTCGTATAGGTAGGGGATGATAAAAGAAACCTCCACGAGAAAGACTAAGGGGACTAACCTAAGGAAACTAGCCCATGTCACAAAAGGAAACTGGATGAAGCCTTAAAGAATTTATTACACTCTGTGTAGTATTGTTACACACAGTGTTCTTTGACCCCAGGTACTTCCCGTGTAAATGGCCCGTGTCATCCATTCAAGCTGTGTAAAACCAAAATACATGGCCTGTATAAAAAGTACATTCTGTGTTCCTTGACTCCGGGTACTGCCCGTGTGAATAGCTCGTGTCATTTGGCTTGTCAGATAGAAATATACTACACAGCGTGTAGATGATTCACACACCATGTCCAAGCACCTGGGGCTCGCACCGTGTACGCTGGCCATGTACCCGTACATGGTCTCTGCCCATGTCTATGTCGCCTGCCCATGTACCAGTACACGGGATATCCTGTGAATCTGGCTGGATCTGGACGACGAGGGGTATTCATGGCGTGTCCTTGACTTTGTACCCTTCCCATGACCATGTACTATCGAAGTAAACGCCTTGTAATCCTACCAATGAACACACACCTTGTAGCCCATACTACACAGTGTGTAGTGGATAAATTTAGATAACCCCATCTTCTTCCTCAAGCTTCGGTCGATTGTCCGGATTTCCTTTCTCGGGTCCGTTTTCTACGAAACTAAAGATCATGGGTCGCCTCGCCGTCATGATGCTGAATCCGTGGGTTAAGGGCCTTCGATCGGCTCGAAGAAAAACACATGATCCTCCGATGGAAAAATGCTCGAAGAGCGATTTCTCCTAAATCGCTAAGATCTGTCAGCTATCGTCACAATCGAAGTTCCATTGGTTCGTTCTGGTGTTGAATCTATTATCTCAGATCATTAAAACATTTATCAAAGATGTAATCGATCACTATTATCTATCCCACGAAGAATGAAGAACACGCGCGAAGAACGCGGGGAGATAATCACAAAAAACAATCGAACGATAGGGATGAACCTCGATCGTTGTTTGTGACGATCTGGGTTCGTCGCCGTTAGATCAAAACCAAAAAAACCTTAAGAATACAAACCACAAAATCCTTGAAAAAACTAGTCTCGCAAGAAAGATCGATCTGCAGACTAATCTGTTCGTGGTATAGTCTGTGTTCGTGTGAAAATAAAAAATGGGGAAGGAAATCAAAAACAACATCCTACTTGGATTCTGCGGCGTTCATTGACGATGATATGGTCGTTGCATCATCGTCGTCGCATTGGGAGGTATTCTCCAGAGCCTCCAGAGCCACCAAGGGTTTCAGTGTTATGAGGATTGTAACCCTAGACCCTTGCACCAACATTTAATTAAAAAGGCAAGGGATATCTATTGCATCATATTCAAAAGATTCCACTGTAGAATAAAATATTTTCATTTAAATATTTTATTACTCTTGCGTCATAAAAACATGATTTCACCACCGACATGCGCAGACCGACGTTATTCCTTTCCTAAGGTATAATTGTTGTTCTATATGCAATGGTGCCCTCATATTTCTTATCTGAGCACCCGTTTGGTATTTATTCCACTTTTTTCAGGAAAACCACATGCACGTGTAATTTAATTATTAAATTAAATTCAATCAGTTGTTCCGGGCTCACCGTGCCTTGGAGCTGTATTCCCTCTGAGAGAATGGTCTAAAGTTAATTCCCATTTAATATTAAAATAATAAATGAGAAAATCTGGGACATTACATCACACCCACCTTAGGGCTTTTACGTCCCCGAAAAGCAAAAAAAAGGCTACTCAAAAAGATGTAGGTAGAACATGTGAATCTGAGCCTCTCGCTCCCACATGCTCTCCTGGAGATTCCCATGCTACCACTATAAGCACACTAAGGGAATAGCTCGCCCACAAAATAATAATCTCCTTCCAATCCTTGATCTCAACTGGATACTCTGCAAAGGTCTCTCCATCATCAATGTCTAGCTCGCCCCAGTTGATAACGTATGATGGATCATGCATGTTCCTCCGCAGCTGCAACACATGGAAGACGTTGTGTACTTCCATCTGAGGAGGTAGAGCTAAGCGATATTCCACCTCACCAACTCTACTCAGAATCTGATAAGGGCCCTTGAACCTCAGAGATAGCCTTCCACCTTAGCCAAATCTCTGCAATCCCCATCGAGTTGAACCCTAAAGGAACACATGGTATCCTTCCATGATCTCCAAGGGCCTCCACCTCTTATCAGCATAAGACTTTTTCATATGATCCTAGATGAACTAAACCATCTCTTTAGTATCTCTCACCATCACTGGGCCCATGAGTGCTGACTCTCCTGGGTCAATCCAGCAAACTGGTGACCTACAAAGTCGCCCGTATAGAGCCTCGAATGGTTCCATACCAATAGTGGAATGATAATATTTTTTCTAAGAAAATTCTACATGTGGTATGTGATCCTCCCATCTACGACCGAAGTCATGAATGCAGGCTCGAAGCATATCCTCCAGGATAGGGATGGTCTGCTCTATATGACCATCAGTCCGCGGATGAAACATTGTGCTCAAGCGTAACTGAGTCCCGAAAGCTTCCTGCAATCCATTCCACAACCGGGATGTGAAACGAGCATCACAATTTGAAACTATTGTGGATGGAACTCCGTGAAGTCGAACTATCTCCTGCACATAGAGGTATCCCTAGCTCTCTTCTGAATTCAAATCCCATATGGCTAGGAATTTGGCCGACATGATGAGTCGATCAACGATCACCCTGATGGCATCATGTCCCCTAGACGTACATGGTAAATCCATCATGAAGTCGATGGATATCTCATCCCATATCCACTCTGGCACCTCTAGGGGATGAGTCAAACCTGTTGGCACCTGGTGCTCAGCCTTCACTTGCTGACAAGTAAGGCACAGAGAGACAAACTCTTCAACACCCTTCTTCATTCCTGGCCACCAGAACTGACGTCCGAGGTCCTGATACATCTTTTCTATTCCTGGATGCACCGCCAAAGGGGATGTATGGAACTCCCTATGAACCTCCTCCCGCAACGTCGCTGGTAATAGTGTGCGCCCTTTGTAAAGAACAACGTGCTACCCACCTTCTGAATATCCATCAGCCACAAAACCTATAGATATCTGAGCATGTGGAGTCTCACAGCTAGAATCCTCGTGATGTGCTTCCCTGACAAACTATAAGAGAGTATGGGTAACAACCATCAACATAAGGTAAGATCCCTCATCTCCAACCACGAAGGATAACTATAAGGTGGAAAACTGCCTCGTCACCTCATCCAACAACTGCGAACTAGATATCCTACTGAGATCATCGGACACCACGTTCGCCTTCCCTAGACTATAAACAATCTCAATGTCGTAATCCTGGAGGAACTCAAGCCATCACCTCTGTCTCAAATTCAGATCCTTCTGAGAAAAGATATATCTACGAATCTTATGATCAGAGTATATGGTAAACCACTCACCCATTAGGTTCTGCCTCCACATCATCAACGTGAAGACTACCGCTACCAACCCAAGATCATGGGTCTCATAGTTCTTCTCGCATGGCCTCAACTGAAATGAGCCATAAGAAATCATCTCTTTACTATGCATCAAGACACAACCATGCCCGGTTCCTGATGCGTCACAGAACCCTACCTACTCGACACCCTCCTCCGGTAATCTCAAGATCAGGGCGCTCGTCAAACTCTGTCTCAACTGCTGGAAATCCTGCTGGCATCTCTCGAACCACACGAAAGGATGGCCCTTTCTGGTCAATGTTGTCATGGGTACTGCAATCCTATATAAATAAAAGATTAACCTCAGATTGTATCCTATCAACCTAAGGAAACTCCGCACCTACGTCACACTGCGGGGTGGCTTCCATGCTAGCATTGCATCCACCTTCGCTGGGTCCACTGCTAGACCTTCTGCCAGGATAAAGTATGCCAAAAAATGGACCTCATGTAACCAGAACTTACAATTTGAGAGTTTCCCATACAACTTGTGCTCTCGGAGTGTGTCCAAAACAATCCTTAGGTGTCTTGCGTGCTCCTCCTTGGACGTAGAGTACACAAGGATATCGTCGATGAAGACCACTACAAACCGGTCTAGGTTGGGCTGAATGATCCGGTTCACGAGTCCCATGAACACTGCCAGGTCATTCTTCACATCGAAGGGAATCACAAAGTACTCATAGTGACCATAGCGGCATCTGAAATCCATCTTCAGTATATACTCACCCTGTACCCGCAACTTGTGATACCCTAATCATAGATAAACCTTCAAGAACCATCGTGCCACTCTAAAATGGTCGAAGAGGCCATCGATACTCGGTAGTGGATACCGGTTCTTCACGGTCATCTGAGTCAATCACCAGTAATCCACACATAGCCTCATGATCCCGTATGCCTTTTTATCAAACAAAACTAGGCCCGCCCAGGGTGAAATGTTGGGTCTCACAAATCCATTCTTCTACAAGTCATCCAGCTACACTCTCAGCTCAAGAAGCTCTGCAGGAGCCATACGATATGCTGATGCTGATATCGGTGTCGTCCCGGGTTGCAACTCAATGCAGAAATCTATCTCCTGGCGGGGAGGTAGTCTGGGGACATCCTTCGGAAGGACGTCCTCGTACTCATCCACTACTGCTAGAAATTGGAAACTCGCAACTTTTGATGCGCCAAGGTCTAGGCTAGCCAACAGATGTGAAATCTCGTTGTGCCTTCCTATGCATAAGTCTATACTTCGCTGCTTGGGTCTCCCTTTCACTGAAAAAAGAGAACCTCATTCCATCACTACGGACACACCACACCCTTCTCCTAAAACATTCAATCTGGGCATGAATTGTGGATATACAATCTTTACCAATAATCACACCCTAAGGCCTCGACGCAACAACCAAGAGGTTTTAACCGAAACTCTCACCTCCAAGTGTCATGTCACACTATTTACAGAGGTGTGTGATCTTGGAATCTTCTCCAGTCGGTGTTTCTAAGTGTAAGGGTCAAGTCAATAGTTGAACTGGAATCTCGAGGTCTCGAACAAGATAAGCATCCAGAATGGAATGACTAGCATCTGTGTCTATCAGTACGGAAATCAATGTTGAAATGACACAGATGGTACCTCTAATCATTCAGGGAGTACCTGGGTCATAAGCCTCTGCTGCCTGCAACTATCCCCACCTCTGTCAACCAGCTCCCTAAGCATGGGGTGGACCTCCTAGGGGTGGTGGGGGTAAAGGGTCAAAACACCGACAACCTCCGGCTGCTCTCCCAGCTCTTCTACCGCGTCCACCGCCCATCAGATCTATCTGCTCCACATGTTGCCTCTGCCTCGGTGGTTCATCCACTGCTTCTATGTCAGTAGTACGGCGGGTCGGACAATATCGAGCGAGATGTCCCCTGCCATCACATGAGTAGCATCGCCTCTCTTGAGGCTGGACGGATATACCATGAGAAGCCTGTACAGAAGACCCCCTGTCCTGGGATCTCCTATGAAAATGTCTCCCACGCCTGGGTCCCTGACGTCGGCTCCATGCTGCCGAGGTCTCTATTCAAGTTCACCCACTACTGACAACTTTCAGATGTCTCTCATCTTCCAAGAAGCTCTTGACCACCAAATCTCGCTTGAGCACCCCAATATAAGTGGGAATGCTCATAGGGATGTTTCTATCTTAGATATCTATGTGCAAGCCCCGCTCGATAGTCCGAGATCGGAAGTACTAATCTTGGACCATATCCATCGAGTACTGCGAGAGGTCAGTAAATCTCGATAAATAGTCATCCCCCGACATGGTTCCCTTTTGGAGTTGAATAAGCTCCTGTATACGTACTGCTCTCATTATAATAGGCTAAAACTCCTCTCTAAAGAGATGGTCAAACTCCAACCATGCAAGTGTCGCCTCGTCGTGGGTATGGATAACCATACTCCACCATCGTTCTTTCGAGCCCTACAGATGGCTCGCTACCACGATCACCATCCGGTCTGTTGGTGTCCTGACCAAATGGAAGACTCTAGGAGCTTCCTTAACCCAGTCCTCATCTGCTTGAGGGACAGGCTCGCCTCGAAACCCGAGTGGTCTCTGTCTCTGAAACTCATGAAGTGTGCTCAGCCTGCGCTCCTCCTCCACTTGTACAACAGGTGCTAATCACTTCTCCACAGGTTGCAGGATAACTGGCACACAAACTGATGGTAAAAATAGGGGATCTGGTCCATGTATTGATGCTTCATCACCGAGGGGGTCATCCTCGTGATCGAGCTACTGGATACAAGCGGGTACGCTTCGTGGAGGCATCTTTTAAAGAAACAAGATGTATCTCAGTCAGTGAGTATATATGGAGAGCTGATGAAAGAAGGACATGGAAACCACAACCCATTCCTAAGATGAATATACCATTATTTTTCCATGAATCTAGTGTTATCATGCTCTGAGTCGAAAAACAAGTTATCAGATTCCTGGTGTATGGATACATCAGCTGCCCGCACCAACACTGGGATCCCTGGCCTGAAAGCTGAACTTGAAACACTTAGCACAGTTTCCCCAAACCAACTCACAGACTCTCGGTCCTAAGGTAGAACCGAACACCTCTGATACCACTCTGTCATGACCTGTCTCATTGGGGCCCAAGCCGCAACTCCCTAAGACCGCCTCCAATAGGCCAGGGGATGGTTACTATCACTAAGTAGGCATGCTACTAACATGAGAGGCATTTCCTATAAACCTGTACACACGCACCCAAATCTCCTTGCCGACAATGATGAAAAGTAAAAACTACTAAAAGGAAAATATGTATGCATACACTAAAACCCAACCAACAGAGTATGACAGGAAATTAAAGTACTAGAAAGTAAAACCCTGGGCCAATAGTACAATCCCATAAAAAATAAAGTCTGAAACAAAGTCCAACCTGTAAAGAAAGGTATTGGGACTACAATCTGTATTTGTGGGAACACACCTTGGCCTGCCTGATCACACAGAGCGTCGTCCGGCCCTAGTCCACCTCAAATCCTATCAATGTCTCGCTCGTCTGCACAAGACATGGCATGTGCGGGAAAATCCCATGCCGGGGTGAGTATAATAATACTTAGTAGGATGCCCCGAAACAACAAAGAAAGTACCACAAGGGAAAATACCACAAAGGAAGATACAGTCATCTCTACACAGTATATGTCTACTAAACATATAATAAAGAATATGTAGAAATACTCATACATAAACGACTATTGCGAAACCACCACAAAAATCCAGCTCGAAGATTCCACTAAGCACGTATCAAGGAGAACAAACTCCCAGGTCTGAAGAGGGTGATGCGAAGTACACTTTAAGGTATAACACACTCCACAAGTACTATGAAAACATGATGCTTAGATGAGAATCACAACCAATTCATGGGGTGATTCAGAAAACTCAGTCTGAGATAATCCGCTAAGAAGAGAATCGGCGCCCGGGTAAAGTTGGTCACATCGATACCAAGAACTCTACCTGGGGTTCCTGGAATGAATCGAGTATCCAGCAGTATGTCTCGCATAGGGGATTCCAAAAACTATATTCATGATATCCTGTTGAAGGGATCATACTTCTATAGGTAGGGGATGATACCAAAACCTTCAGGAGAAAGACTAAGGGGATGAACCCTAAGGAAACTAGTCCATGTCATAGAAGGAAACTGGATCAAGCCTTGAAGAATTTATTACCCGCTGTGTAGTATGGTTACCAGCCGTGTTCCTTGACCCCGGGTACTACCTGTTTAAATAACCCGTGTCATCTGCTCAAGCTGTGTAAAACCAAAATACAGGGCGTGTAGAAAAAGTACATGTTGTGTTCCTCGACCCCAGGTACTGCCCGTGTGAACAACATGTGTCATTCGTCTTGTCAGATAGAAAGCAACTAAACGGCAAGTATATGATTTATACGCCATTTCTGAGCACTTGGGGCTCGCTTCGTGTATGCTGGCCATGTACACGTACATGGTCTCTGCCCGTGTCCGTGTCACCTGCCTGTGCACTAGTACACAGGGTATCCCATGTATCTGGCTGGGTCTCGAAGGGGAGGGGTATACACGGCGTGTCCTTGGCCATGTACCCTGCCCGTGTCTGTGTACTCCCAAAGTACATGCCACGTAATCCTACAGACGAACACACTCCGTGTAGCCTGTACTATATGGCATGTAGTCGGGAAATTTCCAGAATGCTGTCTTCTTCCTCCCGCATTGACCTATCCTTTAGATCGCGTTCCTCTGGTCCGTTTTCCACTAAACTCAAGATAAAGGTTCACCTCGACGTTGTGATTCTGAATCCGTGGGTTGAGGGCCTTCAATCGGCTCAACGAACAACATATGATCGTCTGATGGAAAAACGCTCGAAGAGATATTTCTCCTAAATCGCATAGATCCGTCCTCTTTCGTCACAATCACAGCTCCATTGGTTCGTTCTGTTGTTGGATCTATAATATCAGATCATTACACCGTTGATCGGTGGCATAATCGATTGTTGTTCTCTATCCCTCGAAGAACGAAGAACAAACGTGAAGAATGCGGGGAAAGAATAAAAAAAATCGAACAAGATGGACTAACCTCGATCATTGTTCGTGACGATCCATGTTCGTCGCCATTAGATCAAAACCAAAACAACCTCATGAATAAAAACCTCAAAATCCCCACAAAAACCTGTCCCGCAAGAACGATTGATTCATGGGCTAACCTATTCATGGATTAGACCACGTTCGTGTGGAAATAAAAAAATGGGAAGGAAATCAAAAACAACATCCTACTTGGATTATCGTGGCATTTTTCGGCGATGATCTGGTCGCTGCATCATCGTCGCCGCGTTGGGAGGTTTTCTCCGGAACCTCCAGAGTAACCAAGGGTTTCAGGGTTATGAGGTTTGTAACACTGGACCCTTGCACCAGCCGTTAGTTAAAAAGGCATGGGAAATCCTGTTGAAGCAGATTCAAATGATTCCGCTGCATAATAACATATTTTCATTTAAATATTTTATTACTCTTTTGTCCCACAAACTTGATTTCACCACCGACTTGCTTCGGCTGATTTTAGGCCTTGAATAAGGTAAAATCGTTGTTCTGTACGCAATGGTTCCCTTAGATTTCTAATCTGAGCACCCATTTAGGTGTTATTACAATTTTTCAGGAAAACCGCACACACGAGCAATTTAATTATTAAATTAAATTAAAACATTTGTTCCGGGCTCACCGGGACTCGAAACTGCACGCTGTCTTAGTGCCTGGTCTCAAATTAATTCCCATATAATATTATAATAATACATGAAAAAATCCAGGACATTACCAATGGCCTTATAAATCATCATAGATTATTGAATTTGAGTCCATCTTCATTTTGTTGGTCATTCAGTTTTGTGTGATTGATGACCTCAGTCACTCCTTGTAAATATTTTCTCTTTTCCTTCCTGTCTAATCTTCCCTCAAAACATATGATCTCTTATGTGGAAACCTAGTTATATGTACCTTTGGTAACTATTATGGTTCCCACATCCCCCTTTTAATGGAATTTTTAGTATCATTTTTTACTATGTGAGATTCTATGAAAGAGACATTAATGTATTAATCATTTGATAAAACATACGAGTTTCATTGGTGAAAATAATTTTATGGGGGTAGAATGTAACACCATGAAAATTTTGTTTAATTTTTTTAATTAATTTATCTTTTTTTTATATTTTTCATTTCACATGACACTACAGATATATATATATATATATATATATATATCAAAAGAAATAGTAAAACATTTCTTTCACAAAACATTGACTTGTCTAATGCAACACACAATACTGAATTGTCTTGTTCTACACACAATACCAACTTGGCTTGTGTAACCCCAAACACAAACTTGGTATTTCTTACATTTAACAATGAGTTCCTATGAAGAATAATTTTATTATATTTTTTAAAAAACAATATATTTCTAATGTATCATTCAAAAGTTTCAATAATAATAATAATAACTACTCTTAAAATATATATTAAAATCGGTATATAGAAATAAAAAATATTGATAAGGAATGATGTAATTTTTGGTAAAGTCCTTATATGTTTAAAAATACTATGAACTCAACTTCATTTCCTACTCTAAAAAATATAAAATTAATTTTTGGAACATACAAAAAATTGGTAATATAAAATTATATTTTTGAATTTATAATGCAAAAAAAAATTATGTTATAGTTATTTTTGTATATTTTTTGGAAATATTTTTTTTGATAAATATTGAATAAATAATAATTTTAGTTAAAAAAATACTTTTCTTTAAAAAATTATTAATATTTATATATATTTTAAATTTTTATGTCAAATTAGATTAATTATTAATATATTAATACATTTTAGATCATTATAATCAATTTCACATTGAAATTGAATTAAAAAATAATAATCATTTGAACATCAATCGACCTAAAAACATTTAAATTCAACCCATCTCAGAGGTTAGAATTAAGATTATTTTTCATTGATTTTATGAATTGATTTTAGAAAAACCAACATAAACCATTTTAATAAGAATAATATTAATATAATACTAAGATCATCATGATTATTAACAAAAAATTCCAGTAAATGTGATTAAAATTAATATAGAGAATATGGTCAAATTAAACTTAATTAAGGAATAAGCCTTATTCATAGTGGGTGAACGACCTATACACCTGTCCAAAAACAAATTTTTGTGCTATATTTCAGAAATAAACATCCTGTTAGTTATTGATGTTGGGTTTTTTGTTACTTTTTATAGCTAATAACACTTCTACACATTACTTGTATTTAGAAATTCCATGTGAGTCATTTTCCATCCCAATTAATGGACTCTACCTCTTCCACATTGTCGCACATATAAAACATATTAGGTTCGCCTGATATCTACCCAATACACATACCAACATCCCTCCCTTCCACCTCGAATCCATATTTTTGGCATAATTTCATCTATTAAATACTTTTGGCACAAACATAAAGCAGTTACCCAATTAAGAGGTAACACCTTCTCTCGAGATCTTTTAATTTATTTTCCTTTTCCACCCCATTAACATATTTGATTCCATTAAATTATAAAAAATAGTATCCTAATCAAACTAGGGTGTTTTTACACGAATTATGCAACCTACACTTACACACACCTCCTTATAATTTTAAAAGAACGTACTATTTGTGTGTATGGTGAACAACCATGTCATAAAACAATGATTGTTCAATGTTTCCCAACTGCCACTCATGGTTGAAATTAATGTGGACACTCAATTTAAAAATTTTATATGTTATATGTATTAAGTTATGAATAATAAATTTTTTTGATAGCACATAATTTTATAATTTTCATTTTGTGTTAATATGATAATTTCCTTTGATAAGTGTGGACTACCTCCCCATCAAAGCGATATGATTCATTTATACACTACGTGGATTGTATTACAGATTTTTTTTATTGAATATATATGATATATATGATATAATAATTATAATATAATAATGATTTACTTATATACATATACATATATGTCTTTTAGTTTTTTTTCATTAAACATGAAAATTTAATGGGAATAGCATTCATTCGTATGTATGACCTACCATCCCTATGAATGATGTACTCTCTTTCATAATTATATATTATAAATATATTATTATATTAAACATATAATTTATATACATGATATTTTTTTCAGGTTTTAAAATCTGTAAATCATGATATACATATAAGGACCAACGACATAACAAATTAAGATATATGTGATGAATAAAGAAAATATTACCCAAAGTGAAACCCTAACTAAGGATGGT
Organism: Viscum album; assembly: GCA_963277665.1. NCBI lineage: Eukaryota > Viridiplantae > Streptophyta > Magnoliopsida > Santalales > Viscaceae > Viscum > Viscum album. Next base: position 139,766,690 of record OY728133.1, on the reverse strand, counting down.
TAACATGTGGGTAATATAAACTCATAATAAAACCATAAATTGTATTATATATAGTAATATGGGTTTATAAAATATTTATTACAAATTTATATTTATTATTTTGGTGTTTGTAATGAGTACGATGAGAGTCGAGACACAATGTAAGGGTATTTTATCTCACATTTTATTTCCATAAGACACATTCTATGTTCTCCACCCATTCCTTTTGTGTGGTGTATGAAAAACCCATGATTTTATTCCAAGTATCATATAATTAATATTTTCATGTTAACATGTCCATTTTATGAACTTTATTTCAACAGTTATATGATTAAAAATATACTAAATCTAGGAAATAGTTTTGTGTTAGTTTTCATTCATTGCGACTTTTACATTATTATGCACCTAAATACTCTTCAAGGAGTATATACATCAATTTTAAAAGTTATATCATTAATGTTATTATTTTAATTATTTTTTATGATTTTTTAATTATATTTTTCATACATGTATAGTATGATCCCATGATACCATTTTATTATAGTTTATTGAGACATTTTTGTCACTTTTCAATATTGTTTGTTGTTATGATACCATTGATGGAATATTATGATCCATAAATCAATACAATTTTTGATTTTATTTCTCCTACATTTTTTTATGATTTATTCATATGTCAATGAAATTTATTTTTCTCTTTGTTATATAATATAGTTAATAATTTGTTTTTAATAAAGTGTGACTTTACCTTCACTTTTCTCTAAAATATACGTTATTATAAAAGCATGTTTTTTCAAAAAGGGTCTCAAATAATATTATACATTTCTCCTATGATCAATAAAATACCATATTACCCATTTTTCTTCTTCTAATAGTTTCAAAGGAATATTATTATCGCTTTTTGAATAAGTCATTTATCTATTCTTATTATCATGAAAAATGAATGTTTTTGGTACCTCATATGACTTGAATTAATTTATCAACCATCAATTCTTTATAGATTTATTTTCATGTTTAAATGTTAAATTTTTAGAAATTATTTAATAAGATATTTTCAATGAAATGTTTTTCAAATTTTATTAAATATTTATTCATATGTTTTCACTAATATTGTATCTCAAAATGATTTAAAGACTCATTTGTATGTTTTCAATGAATTTTAAATGAAGTGGTTTTAATAAAAAAATTCAATCTTCATTCATATGATTTCATGTGAAATGTTTTTAGAATAATTCTCAATATTTAATTTTATTTTTTCTATTTGTTTTCAAATAAAAACAATTTTAATGTTTATGGAATCTTATTTTATATATTTAGAATGAAAAAGTTTTTCCATATGATTTGAAGACTTCGTTATAATTTTTTCAATGTATATTATTTGAAAATTATATTAAAACTGATTTACGAATAAAAAATTATTTTTCTAATTAGAATGGATATTTTTTAAAAGTAATTTTTTTTGAAATATATTTCAAAATCATTGTCCATGTATGATTCCATTCATATATTTTTATAATTCCCTCTAGTAAATTATCTAAAGGTTCAATTCAAAGTTATTCTGTGAATGGGTTATGATTAATGTCATGTTATTTCTGAAATTCATTTCTCATACATTGGTTATTTGATTATGAAATTATTTTCTATTTTAGAGGATATTATTTCGATGAAATGATTTTAATACTCTTATCTCTTTCAACAGGTTATTATATGTTAACATTTTTTATACCCATTTCATTTCATGTGTTATTATGTGATATTTTATGATCTCGTGGAACATATACGTATAATTTCATTATCAAAAGGGGGGGAAATATCACCCTCTTATACATTGGGTAAATAATTATATTTCATGAGATAGACTAAGATGGTCCTGGGAATGATCCATGAATACAAATATGGCCATGGGAGTGAACCATGACTACCAATATGGCATGATATAAAACATATAAAACAAAGATGTCTGTGGAAGTGAACGATAACGACCAATATGATATGATGATTGAAATCATTCTACTAATAATGTCATGTTAGTGAATCATTACTACTTTGTTGGTATGGGGAGTGAACCCATTCTACCAATACAATCATGTATGTGATGCCTTGGATACTAAAAATATTATATTATATTATTATGTGTCTTCCACAATTTCATGTTTTATTACCATGTAATGATTTTATGTAATATGTTCTTTATTTTCTTAAGATTCATACCTTATACACAACACGTATTTATTCTACAATTCATGTATATGATCTTTGATATACATATTATGATCATATATTTTTATGATCATGTTATCAAAGCCATATGATCATTATTATGCACACATATTATCCTGATTTACCCTTATTGATCATTTCCTCTCATCCATTTTTATGTTTCCTTTACACAAGTTATGAATAATTTTTTTATATAGATGTAAACAAATGGATATGTTTATGGGAGATTTTTATGTTCTTTTACAAGGATAGAATATTTTGTTTCCATGTTTCAAAAGACACTAAACTATTTTGGTCCTCAATCATCTATTTTTGTAATGTATTGAATATTCACTAAAATGATCTTATATCCATTAATGGTAGTCCTGTGTCTCTATAGTGAAGGACCTCCCCATATTAACATCATGAAGTTATAAGGTCCTCCCTATATTTTTTATCATCAGGGAATTCCTCTCTATGATGCTCACTAAAGATATTATCCCTCCATCAAGAAATCATATAATCATTGTATTCTTATCCATGATTGAAGTAACTATAGAGGCCCTCCACACAAATTCATCAAGAAACAATAATTTCATACCCTTGTAGTAGCTTATCATAGAGGTCCCCCATAGTGTGTGATCTACAAATATTCTACCTGTTAGAGGAAATATATCTATGATGTTTATCCATTCCATAATGGCATTCATTGTAAAGTCCCTCCCCTCATCGACATCATGAAGCAAGGATATACCATTAATTTAGTCCTCTATAAAAGTACTCTTGATGGTATATTCCATAAAATTTCTCACTATTTTTGAACACTAGACCATTATGGTAGTCGTCAGCATGACAATATCTACCACATATTTCCACTACAGTGTCAAAATTCCCACTGAAAAGAAGTTCCTCCCCATGATGATCCATACATGAGAAAGCCCAAATAATCTAAGGCACGTGGAATGATGGAGTTAAAAATGATAGATACTGCTACTATTAAAATCAGCATCCTTTCCCAACCATAAAAATGTCTGGGTAAATCACTTATTTTACATAACCATATATCATTCTTACAATAATTAGACTCATACAAGCCCCAATAGTGGGGAAAAATCCTTAAGAAGTATCGAAGTTTGGTAGAAAAAGAAGAGGAGTCTCCAGAAAATTTTAAAATTATATGTTTCTTATGATAATACAATCAGGTAGGCCTAATATGTTCCTTATGTTTTACCCACAACCACGTCTCAGTTCGACATTCATAGAGATTTTTATTGGTAATGAATACATAACATTCATCTCAATATCTAATAATATCCCAACTTTTTGAAAGAAATGTATTTATCACATGGACTGTATGAATACCAATTCAATATATTAGGGGATCATCATTATCAAATTGGCCTAAAAGAGCTTCTATATACACGATGGACACAATATTAGATGTTGACGAAATTCCTCCAACTGATCTACCTCCACTTGCTGCAGAAGTTGTATTTCTCTATCTGTGATGCATCGTATGTTGTTCATATCACAATGTTTTGAGTGTGCATGGATCTATGCACATATCCCAACATCCCATCTATTAGAACCCATAGGAAATGAAATCTTATAATTTCATTATCCTAATTTGGAAATCAAAAGGAATATATATCCAATATATGGGGCACCATTGATTAGAATCGGCCTCCAGTAAGTCTCTAAAATGATAGTCCCAATGAGAAAAATCCATGGGAAGACTCCTAAAACAGGCAACCAATAATATTCAGAAGAATTATTTCTTATAGGAATCCAAAAATCAAGAAATTATTATTTCCTCAAATTCAAATAATTCTCATGCCATCCTAACACTATATATGGTTCAAACTCAAATGGGAATGCACGTGTTAAATAATTTGTCAATAGGAACAGTGACTTATACAGTATGGTACTAGCCTTATATATATGGGATTGGAGTATTATTAAAACAAAATTACATTGTAAGATATAAAAATCCAACAAAAGTTATAATAATAAAAGTAATGTTAGAAAACACAACCAACTGGGTTGGGGAAATTTTTACCTCAACTACTCGCCCAGTGGAAGTCTTTATTTTGAAACCAAGGGAGGATAATGAATAGACATGTGACCTATTCTGTCCCATTTCATGATTTAATTTTCCCAAAAAAAAACAATACAACAACGTCACATAAGGTTCCTCTCTATGTAAACATTCACCATGAAACTCAATGAGGATCTCAGAATTTAATGAGAAAATCTAGTAAATGATGAAAAAAACTATTCAATTCTTCTGCAACTGGTATAGATCCAAACATGAAATATGAATCACTAATTTTTTGAATTAAAAAATTAAGGTCCACATTCAGTGTGGTGAAAATGTATATAAATAGGGAGTGAATGATTCCACAAAGGATCTGATCATTCATGAAACCGAAGGTGTGAATACCAAAAACTTGAGATATTGCCTAAATATGTGTCTTCCATTGGTAAATCCCTCATTACCTCTATTTTCAATCCGAAAAAACGATATGGTAAAAAGGTTTCATATAACCCACCTCCCGACAATGAGTATGGGTACCTAAATCATGAAGATAGATATGAATGAGAAGTGGAATAAATGAATGAGTTGAGTCAAGTAAATATTGAGTTTCTCTGAGAATGTTTTCCTGTCAAATATGATCGCCTGGAATAGCTTCAAAAATAACATATAAGAGATTTTCCACTACCAACAGAGCATTTCCCAAAAAATAATATAAGAACGAAAAACTCGTCGAAGACCATGTTTTTTTCCTTAGTCTACCAAAACCAAATCCGAAAAGGATATCAATATTTCTTCTCTTTGAGGATTTTTTTAAATATTTTTTGGAAAATCAACAATGGAATCCCTCAATAGAGTATCATACGCAAGTGAAAATAGCACTGACCCGACCAAAATTTCCTCACAAATATCCTGCTAATGGACAAGTTCAACAGGATTGCCATAAAGGGCTCATTAACACCATCGAGTCACTGGCAGCTCATTTGGAAGCCACGGAATGTTGGTGTTCCCCGATACAACCGAAACAGAAATATTACCAAAACTGGGTGTGTAATATTCATCTACCACCAAATTTTTAGAACCATATATTCCAAATATTCAATGGGCCAGATGACCCAAAATAACATCAGATGCATTATGCATCGTATTGGGATCACATTATGGGAACCCTAGAGAAACTAGATCAATTTAGCTAGATGATTCATTCGAACTCTAAAATGTTCAAACTTTGTTTGGTATAAAAGTTTTCCAACTCATTAAATAATAGTATGTGAGGATCTTCATAGGAAAATCCTTTTTCAGTTCAACTCAATATTTCCAAAAATAATAATCTATAACCTAATGAACTAAAATACTAGAAGAATAAATGAGTATCTCATTTCCTTGAGATATGGAATGTTTTGAGATACACATTGAACATGAAACTACCCCAAGATGATATGATTTCATTGTGCATTGATAACCTCAATGAAAATATATGAATACCAATCATCCCAGTAAAATATACTAGTAGGTATTGTAATTTACCTACCATTTCCCAAAGGATCAATTATTCTTTATAGTGTAATAACCTCAAGTAATAGGAAGCCCCATCCACCCAATGGTAATGTATGGTAAGAGCTGAAGCAATATCCATTTTTATTAAGCCACCACATGGACTGACTCCAGCTCCCAATCCTACATCAAATTGTGCAGGTTCCCTTTAACATCAACCATCACCTCTTCTTCATCATGAAGAGAAAATCTGGCCTATCAAAAATAAAATCGAGGAATGATGAAATAAAATTCATTTATTTCATTATGACCAAGTACAAGGATACTTTATAGCCTCTATGAATTGCATCTTGTTCTATCTACTATAAGAAAATTTGGATGATAAATGAGGTCTCTAAATCTGTCCAGATTATTGTCCCTTCCCCTTGAAAGCTGAAAATACAATCAAGGAAAGTCTCATGGTAACAACCTAGAAATTTAAGAATATGAAATTTCAATATTAATAAATATTTTTGAATTAAATGGTAATTTTCATTTAAAGAGGATGCTAGGTATAATAGCGTACTCAGGACTCAACAATAAGTTTCTTTGAAATCATTCATTGCACACATCATTATGTTATACTAAGAAATAACATAATTATACTAAATGGTAGTTAACGCTTAGCTGATGGATTGGCGGGAATGAATAGTATCTACAGAATTTTGAAATATGGTTTAAAAAAATTGAAATGATGATTCATTTATTACAAAAATTATTAGAAATGGAAATAATAACCAATTGAATATAATTGATTTGTTTTTGTGAAAACCTATTAAAAACAGAATAATATTATTTTGATAAAACTATTTATGGTTTTTTATTTAATGAAAATTATATGATATATGTTTAATTTAAATTTTTAACTTTATCTTAATTTTTTTCTATATTTTATATAAAAATAAATATATTTTTGAATAAAAGATCTATTGTTTCATGTAATTCGGTTTTACCGCCTATTGATGGTGAAGCCTTTTTAAAAAAACTTTTTCTGTAATTTATTTGTTACATATGAAAAAATAATCTTCTTCTTTAGATGTGGGTAATTAGAATTTAAATTGTGTAAATGTTTTGTATGATTCTGATAAAGTTAATTTTTTATGAATAGGGAAAAAATACTACATTTTAAGTGAAAACAGTATTTTAACATGATTTATTTATATGGGTAGATTATCATTTTAATTGGATTTAAAGTGTAATTAGATTATGGTTTATCATTTTAATATAATTTTGGTCATTGGATGTAATTTCTATTTTTAATTAGTTATAAACACATGTCAACTTTTTGATAGTCATTATTTCATAAAAACTGGTTTTTTAGTTTTTACAATGGGAATTAATTTTTAATTAATTTATGCAACTTATGTGTTTTTCATTTTGAAAAATTGATTACTTATTTTGAATCAGGAGTTCCAATTATTTTTATTTTGGTAAACTATATTTTCAGTCATTATGAACCATTAATTCAGTATATATTCTTTATACTATGGTTAAAGGGTAAATCTAGAAAATAAGGCTAAAAAATAATATTATAATAAAAATAAATTACCCTAAGACATGTCAAAAAACTATTGGATTATTCATGTCCTCCAATGGGCATCCTTGGGTCTATTTTGGGACCTCCTGTAGCATCATGTAAATAAAAATGTCTATTTATAAAAATTAATTTACCCATAGGGAAATGTTTACAGAAACATATAAATTATAGTAAATAAGTTATTATATTAGGTTATATAAGTGGTAATTTTGTCTATAATTAGTAATTTTACCTCTAAAATATTTACAACATCATTTAATTACATTTATAATATTTAGATATTAAAAAAATAAATTTAATAATTACACAATAATGAAACAATAATGTATTTTGATTTCTTTAATAATAATGGATTTAAATTAATGATATAATATATGTTATAATGAATGTAATTTGATTATTTTGATATCATCTATTAAATTTTTTCATTGATTGATACATGGTATATATGTATTAATGATGTTTCTCAAATCCATCATGTTGTTTTGGATTTTTAGAAAATTTTTCATTTTAATAGTGTAAAAATTGACATACTTCATTTTTTAAAATATATAATTTTTTATTAAATATTATTAAATTCCTAAAATTTATGATACGAACAAATAGTTATCCTAAGTCTAGTTTTTTTAAAATCGTTAATTGGATATTTTTCATGTTTTGTTACCCTTTTGGATTATCAATGTGTTAAATGTATGTTAAAACAGTAAGAGTAAAAATATGTTAGATTAAAATGATATGGATTAAAAATATTCAAAACAATTTCAATTCATTTTGGATGATATTATTTCTAAAAATAGTCAAATTATGTTTGAATTTAAATTTTTTGGAACTTTTTGAAACAAAAAATAATTTTATTATAAAATAATACATTCAAACATTCCTAAATAGCCCCTCATCCCACTTATAAATGGTTATCAACTCTAACCCATCTCACACACTTCTCAAGCCCCTGGGCTCACCCAAAATATGTTTAAATAATATCTGAACATCCACATATTCCTCCTAGAATCTTTTCCATAGGCATAAGAAAATTAATGAAATCAATTTTCTCAAATAAATGTGATTTACACACTTTAAGAGGTATAATACTCTCTAAAATACCTTTCCGTTATGCTACATATTTAATAAATATTATATTAATTTTTATAGATTTTAACACAACTATAGTATCCTCAATATACAAGGTTGTTGTTTTGAGAAATATTCTTACTAAAAATAGAGACACCTCCATCTAATAGGTATTGAAAATACCTTTACACATTTTGTGTAGTATATATATGATAATTTTTTTTAAGGAAGTGCAAACTAAAACCCCTCAAAGTTATTAGACTCCTTCATGCTATACATGGAACATATATAGTTTTGGATTGTTGAAATTATGTAACAGTTATAACATAGATATTACTCTAAAATTATAATAATCTTTTTTATCAATTAATTTAATTTCCATTAAATATGAATAAGTAATGATTGGAGAATTTATGCATACGTACAACTTAACATCTCAATGAATGGTGAATTTAATTTATTATATTAAAATGCTATGGGATATTATAAGTAAATATATACTAGATATATATTATGTATATGATATCTAAATCATGAATTTCATTATTTAGATAATGTAATTTTGACAACATAGACAAATTTTTATTATAACAAGTTCATTTTTGACTCATGTTATTAACATCAACAAATTTTCTATATGAACTGAAAGATGTAAATACATGTTATAAAATAGAAATATGTTGTATAAAATGATTAAAAATATGAATAATGGTTCTTATTAAATTATAAATTAAAACAAGTTTATTATTTTTTGGAGAACAGGGAACATACAAGACAAGTTGGACATTTGGTAAGGGAGCCTTTCACCATCACTTTTTAGTTAATGTATTCTTTTATATTTATATTTTTATTTTTATTTTCTTATTTTTAGATATATTATTATCTATCCTTGTTTTTTCAATTATATTTACACGTGATGAGAGACACTTTTTAGCCTCATCAACTAATTTTCTGATTTTTTTGTGATGTCGTTATATAGCAGAATTTTTATAAGGGAACTTCTTATCCCAATTTATATTCATTGGGTTAAACTTATACTTCTTGATTATGTTGTTATATCATTATGTGATAAAAAGATTTTGATTTCCTATCTTATATTTGAACTTTCTTTTTGTTTAGTTTTAGTGAATACACATAATATATGTATTTTATTTACTAAAATATCATTGTAAGGGATTTCATTTCTATCTCGATTCATAGAGGTATATCTTGAAAATATACACCACATTCCATTACATGGTTTATAATAAACATCTTTTACTATTAATTTCATTAAATTTGAATATTTTATCTATAAAAAATTATTACTAAATGGTAGAAAGAATGTTTTTTAATTTTGCAATAACAGTGACCTCTCTGCCTCATTATTTTTTATTTTTATTCCTCTATAATCCAAAATGAATTTAAAATTAAAAGAAATTCCTTATTCCCATTGTTCTTGTTTTGGTATTGAAAATGGTATTTGAAATGGATTGATAATTTCAATATCTTGATTTTACATCTTCTGACTGAAAAGTAAATGTTGTTACTGAAAATTTTATATTTGTAATATTTTATGTGTTATAATTATGTAATGGTACTTGGACATTTGATGGGTGGTTAGTGATAAAACAAATGATGGGTGGTTCCTTGATAACCCAAGGATTAGTGGTTACATTATTACCTCCAATTCATTGGGTGTGGAATTAGTCCGTATGGATATTCGATTTAGTTATATTTGTGGATGTCAATCATATGGTTATACCAATTATGTATGTTTATGTTTCATGTTACAGTTATATGATATGCATTAATTAATATGGGATTTATGGTAATATTTTTGGTACAAAAAGGTTATTCAATAAGATTATATTCAGTAAAGTGTTTTTGTAACTACTTTATGGGGAATTTTATTACATTTTGATAAAGTATACCTGGTTTACATGTTGTTTTGAATGTCTAATAGTTTTCTTTCTTTTTGTATCCCTTAATGTGCTTTTTTAGCTCATCCAACATTTATTAAATGTTTTTCCTGGTATAAGACAGAATATGGTAAAATATGGGATCAAGGAAAAGTCATACAATATAAAACATGAATCTAAACATGTTTCTTTTCTTTTAAGAGTTATTATTTTATGAATGAATATACACTTAGTAGATGTTTATAGAAATAGTATTCATATTATTATGTTTATGTTATTACCTAATTAACTAAATATCTACACCTAAAAAGATTAAAAATGTGAATTATTAAGATAATTCAAGATAATGAAATGTTTATGGATGGGCCTTATAGATGGTATAAAAGCCCAATTTTGATAACATTAGAGGGTAGGGTGTTATTTATGCATAATTTTCATAAACCTAATGGTAAGAATATTATAAAGAGTCATATTTATTTTAGATAAATCGATTGGGTTTAAAATAACATGAATAGGTATATCATTGTTTTTACCCTCCACATAAAATATGATATGATGATTTTACTTATATACTCAGACAGAACTTTTTGGTTTTAGTAAATAACTGGATCTAGTAGGCACCAAAGTAAAAATGGATTTCAAGAAAATTGTGAGGGTTTTCTAAATAAAAAAATAAATGAAATGGGTTATACAATGAGAACACTTGTGGTTATTCTCAAAAAACTATATGTATCCATGATTGACCACCTAATTCTTTGTGATTTTTTAAGTCACCTTATATGAGGGAAATAAATCCCTTCAAAAGATCAACAAATAACCATAGAGGTATGTATATTAAAATAACTATATGTCTAGGAAGTGGAAAAAAGCACCTGGAGAAATACTTCAAATGGATGGGAAGATATTTCAGATGTGGTAATATATGTCATAATGAAATAAACTGCCATGTAAAAAGGATGGATCCAGTTGAATCTAGGAAAGGGATATATGTTATTTACGAGAGATCAATTGAATATTTTAAACATGGTGTGCATGGACACTATAAAAAAATATGTCATTTGAAGAAGATTTTGTAATGTTATCATTATGGTCGTACTAATATATATTTACCAATGTGTAATGACATTCCAATTATGGATGAAGAAATTGACAATGACCAATGAACAATCTGGATTATTTCTTAGCTGTTGTCTTCACATTAGTGAATCATGGATATGATACATGATTTTGTTTGTAGGAATGAATTATTACAAAATAAATAGAAATATAAATTCTAATGGATCATGAGCAATGTCTAATATGTATGAAGTCTATATATAATATATTCAAATGTTACAGTAGATTTTAGGATGATCTTATGTTAATAGTATTAAGTCTCTTTTGATGAATGGATTACTATGGTAGACATTATCTAGTCATTGTAACCCTAATGTTTGATATTTGAAAAGTATATTCAATAAATAATTATCTTTTTTTGTGTGTAAATTATGGATAACTAAAGGGGTTCATTTTATCTATTGTTTTTAGGTGATTAATTCATATTACATTTTGGGATGAAAAATGAAAGGTATTAGATATCCATTAATGAAAAACTAGGTTATGGTTACTTTTGATGAAATTATATCATTTTTGAGAATCAAAATAAGAATGATATTATTTTAGAAAAATACAACTCTTAGGATGGGTGACAATGTGTAATGTCCGGAAAGGGCATGGGAATCAAACCCACAACTGAATGGTGATAAGAGCACATTGCCTACCACTGGACTCTAGGAAGTCCCTGGTTAGTTAGACATATTATATTTAGTTAAATGAATTTATTTTCAAGAAAACTTTTATTTGGGATATTCTATTTTATCAAATGGATATCCTTAAAATAAGAAAATTATTTTGTTATTATAGGATACAAGTTATTTTGGAGGATTTGTTCACTTATGGGAATACTATATGCTGCCGAAAAATAAAATACATTAGGATTTCAATTATGGAGTAATGGTGGTATTTTATTTTGTAAGAATCAATATTATCATTATTTACATATAGTGATTTGAGTTATTTATGGAAATGATTAACATATCATAGAGAATATGTGATTAGGTTAATTTCATTTCTGAATGAGACTCTAAGAGTATACGATGTTATTAGGAGACGAATGTTATGATTTTTGTGGATCACTATGGGGTAAAATTCTTCTGTATATTGGATTTCAAACTAATATTGGATTATATTAAATAATATATTGGACATTTTGTTTTATTAAATGGACTTTTTTGGGCATTGAATGTTTTATTTCAATTTTTGAGATTAAGAATAGTATTTATTTTTATAAAATATTTTCCTTTTTAGAGATTATATGATCTTGTACTGACCATAATTGTTTTGGATAATATATAAAAGAATTGTTAATATATAGTTCATATTTTTGGATTATGTGGCTCTCTAAAAATTTATTCTATCACGTTTGATGTAACCATACATCATGAATACTCGTCGTTTGAGGAGAGGATGATTTTGTGGTAGAAATTTAGTTAAAAATGAATGTATACATGAAAAGTATGTATGTTACCTTATGATGCTGTCAGTATAACAAATAAATTTTTAAAATTTATTAAAATTAAATTAAAAAAAATCTGTTTACTCTTCTTACTGGGTAATCAATGACCGTTTAAGGCACCAGATGTTTGTGTTTTTCTGGTTATTGACTTTCTCCTGATAATGTTTCCTATTAATCTCCAACAGAAATAGACACATAGTTTCTTCTCTATATAACTTTTTTCCTCCATGGAATCCTAATACGAGTTATCTCAAGTGATGATTGTAGTTCTATTTCTTTCATTAAAATTGACTGTTTTATTGACTCTATTTTTGGTGTGGCACATTCAATGTTGTTTTCGAGGCCAATTTTAATATTACGAGGATGAAATTCCAAAATGGGGGGAAAACGTAACAACCCAAGTAAAATAAATAATATGAAATTTTCATATATATTAATAATTATGAATTAAATATTAATTTTACATTAAAGGGAATGGTATTTCTGAAAACATACTAAACACACAACAACAAGTTTCTTTAAAATCTTACATAGCACACAACATTATGTTATATAGACAATAATATAATAATTTTAAATGGTAGTTAATGAAAAGATTATTCAAAGGTGAGAATGAATTGTATCAATTGAATTTTGATATATGGTTTACAAATGAAGAAATGATGATTCACTGATTAACAACTTTATTAGAAATAGATATAAAAACCAATTGAATATAATGGATTTGTTTTTATGAAAACCTTTTTAGAAGAGAATATTTTTTTCCATGTCACACTATATAGATTATTATTTAATGAAAAATATATGATATATATTCGATGTAATGTTTAAAAAAAACTTATATGATTTCTAGATATGATATATTAATAAATTCATTTTTTACGGATAAAAAAAGTGTTTTTCTAATAATGTTGTTTCACCGCCTTTGATGGTGAACCATTTTTAAATTCGGGTTTTTCACTTTTATTTGTCCCCATTGACAAAATAACGTTTGTATTTAGAATTGGGACATAATAACTCACTTTGGACTAATTTTTGGTATCGTTGTGATCATGTTCATTTTAAATGAATAGTAAAAAAATTTGGAATTATAAGTCAGAATTATATTTTAATCTGATTAATTTATATGGATAGATTATCGTTTTAATTTGATTTAAAGCTTAATTATATAATTTTTACCATTTAATTAATTTTGGTCATTTGAAGTAATTTCACTTTTTAATTATACGTAAAAATGTTTTAATCGTCTGGTTGTAATTATTTCTTTAAAAAACGCATTTTGGTTTTGAGAATAGTAATTAATTTTAAATTAATTTCTAAAAATTATTTGTTTTTAATTTGGATAAATGGATTCCATATATTTAATTATTAGATCCTTATTGTATAATTATTTAATTTGTATTTTTAGACATTATGATTAGTAACTTCGGTAAATATTTTATTTACATATGTAAGAATTTAAATCTGGAAAATAAGGGAAAAAATAATAGTATAATAACAATTAATTAATATATTACATGTCCTAATAGTTTGTAAAGATACATGTTCGACCATGGGAATCTTGGGGTCGATTTTGGGACACCATGGAGCCACAAGTAAGTAAAAATGAAATTTTACAGAAATTAATTTAATGTTAAGGATAATGTATCATAAACATATATCTTTTATTAAACAAATTTTTATATGGTGATATATAAGTTATATGATAGACTATAAACATTCAAAACAAATATAAAAATATTTCATACATCGTGGTATTTTATTTATAAAATTTATAGATTGAATAAATAAAATTAATTGTGACACAATAATGATTTAGTTATTTCTTTATTAAAAAATGATTCAAATAAATGATTTTAAAAATGTAAAAATAACTGTAAATTGGTTATTTTGATATCATAAACGAATTTTATGGATGATAGATACATTTCATATTTATATTAATGATGTTTTTTAATCAATCATGATGTTTTGGATTTTAATAAATAATGTTATGAAATTTATATTATAAAAATTGACAGAATTCATATATTAAAATATAAAATATTTAACAAAATATTATTAAATTACAAAAAAAAACTTTTAGGAAATACAGTTATCATAAGTCTAAAATTTTATTATTGACTCTTCAATTGGATATTTTTCATGTTTGTGTAACCATTCTAAATCTAAAAGTTTTAAATTCATGATAAAATGGTTAGAGTAAAAAATGTAAAATAAAAATGATATAGATTAAAAAATATCCAAAACCAGTACAATTCTTGATAGATGATTATATTTCAAAAATTAGTCATCTAATCAATTACTTAAATTATTTTTGGTACTTTTTTTACCGAAAATTATTTTATAGTAAAACAATACATTTAGAGTTTTTGGAAGAGGCCATCCTCCCCCTTATAAAACGCCATCACCTATAACCCATTACACACACCTCACAAGCCACTTGTGTAACCCAAAAATGTTAAAATAAGCTCCAAAAATCCACATATTACTTCTAGAATATTTACCTAGGGGACAAGTCAATTCAGGAAATCCTTTTTTCTCAATGAAAAGTTAGTTACATGTTTTGAAGGGTAACCACTTCCCTAAAATTCAATTCAATTATTCTACATGTTCACTCACTATTCTATTATATTTATTCCATTACATAACCACTCGAGTGTACTCAATATACTATTATTTTTTATGAAAATTATTCTAATTGCAATTATGCACACCTCCGTATATTGAGTATAGAACATACTGTTTCTCTGGATGGTGAACTACATCCTAAAAAAACGATGATTGTTCAATATTCTCTTACCAACTCTTATGGTGTAAATTATGATGTAAATATAATATATTTGATATTTATGATATTTATATTATATCTATGCTTCATTAATTCTAAATTAGATCAAACCATTATGCATTTCATGTTTTATAAATACTATATTTTCATTTGAGGAAGTGTGGACTACCACCCACTCATAGTGATATGACTCTTTCATTCTAAACATGGGACATCTAAAAGATGTAATTTATGAACTTTTGTATCATAAATAACATATATATATATATATATATATTTAATTATAATTTACCTATTTATCAATTAGTTTTCATTAATTTAATTCGAAATAGGAAAGAAATAAGTATTCATGTGTACGTATGACTTTCCATCTTCATGAACAATGTTTTTTATTTCTTATATTCAAAACATTTGGATGGTTATAAATAAATATATACATGATATATGTGATATATATGACATATAAATAAGTAATATAATTTTTAAGATAATGTAATTTCGACCACATGGAAAATTTATAATTATAACATGTTTATTTTTTACTCATGTTCCGAAGATCAACAAATGTCCTCTATGAACTCAAATAATAAAATAATTATTATAACAATGAAATAAGTCATATAGAAGGTATTATAACCAATAAAATTGTTCTTAATCAAGTATAAATTTACTTATGATTATTATTCTTGAATAAATGGGACCAT
Source organism: Viscum album (assembly GCA_963277665.1). Lineage (NCBI taxonomy): Eukaryota > Viridiplantae > Streptophyta > Magnoliopsida > Santalales > Viscaceae > Viscum > Viscum album. The sequence goes on along the minus strand of OY728133.1, from coordinate 139,750,389 downwards.
ACAAGACAAGTTAGAATACATTCTGGCCCAATCAACCTATAAAATACATTGAAAAATGAATACAGGTATAATTGTTTTTCTCATGTAGGTATACCTACCTGGAAAAAACCAAAAAGGATGAGAGTACCCCCAAATTCAATCCCAATGGTTGGTCCATCTACAAAAAATTCTCAAACCCCTAAAATTCTTGTAAAATAGCGTCCCCAAGTCAGAAATCATTGTCCCTTATAAAAGAATATGAAATTTTGAATCAATTGTATTAAATATTAGACATGTTGAGAATCATGGATTCCCTAATCTTGTTTAAAGATCATATAGAAGAACTTATAGAATCTTTACAAAGTCCCCAAGAGTTGGAATATTATGTTTCATCCACTGATGTTTATTGAATATTGAAATATCCAATACAATGTCACATGTTCATCTCTGATACCAATTAGGATAAAGATTCCATTATTGAGGGGAACATTAGACCCATATATGATTCCATCATGATAAATTGTATTGATGTTCAAAATTTCTTCAGTGATAATCGCTCTAAGGTTAACCCCATCCGAAAACGGAGTCTTTATCGGCTAGGCTGCATGAGGATAGCCTAATACACTACAACATAATTCAGTTAGGAAATGATAGAAGTGATTAGAATCCATTGGTCCAAATTAATATCTAAACTATATTTGGCCACCTCATAGCCCACTATGAATTTCAAGTGGTATTGAAAAACACAGCCTTCAAGGTACTAAAAATAATGTCCATGTTGCATCAATATGAAATGACACCCTCATCATACCATCATCCCATAAAAACTGCATTAATAGATAAATTGGTATGTTGTATTCTAATAAGGCCATGTTCAACTCATGTGAGTCATACTATATTGAAGAAGGGTTCTATGAGCAGAAAGGGAAGCACCAATAATTTTATGGTATTGAATGGGTCACTATAAAAAATGGTTTGGAAGTGGTCCTTAATTACCCCTTCAAATATATTAGTGAATAATATATATTAAACATAAAATAGACATCATGCATGATTCTACGTTCTGACCCAGATTCATAAATACTCATAATTTCAGTCATGAATATTGATCCAAATAGCACTGAAACATCCACTAGCCCCAAAAAAGGGAGAATTATTGAATACAAATCCCCCAATCCATCTATAGGTACCGAGCTAATACCATTCTCATACAATATTGTATAATAGAAATAATACACTTTTAATTCCATTACTCTATCTTCAAAAAACATTCTTCACAATCTGTCGGGTTAGAGGACGTCACTTATGCCTTTGAATGCCGAAATTACAACTCTTCTATCAACTATGGAGAAATCATCGCAAGAATTGTTTCCCCATTAGAACAATAATATGTTGAGGAGGATATGGGAGAGGAATAATAAGAAGACATTACATATTTATCTCTATCAATTGCGAAGGGTGTCTCTACCATAGTCAATGGAGTCGAGGAATTAAATTTGGGTAGTAGAGAAGATTTTTGGACCACCCTGAGTAGTGTTGCCTTGTATTCTGAGGAAAAATTTGTTTATACCTATTTTATAAGGAATAATTTATCATTTTCACTTGTAAATATATATAAATTCCTGAACATGATCCTGATATGAACACTCACCACTTGGTCTTGCCATATTATTATCATGCATATACGAAATCTACCTGAAGGATGCACCCGATACAGGAAACCAAAATAGAGACTGAAGTTGACAAGCACATCAGAGATAAATTCATTTGGAAGGTACAATATCCCATATAGATGGAAAATATAATCCCTATAATGAATAAGAACTCATAGATTCTGTTCTAAATCGATTTCTAAGATCTCAACTTGCACTACCAGAAAAATTATTTCCTAGTCCCAATCACATAATTGGTAATAGATACAATTTCTAGATATGAGGATTTCACTTTCATAGATGGATATTCATGATATAAAAAAATATCAATGTCCAAGTCAAATAAATAAACCACCACCTTCAAGGCTCCATATGGATTTTTTCTGCAATGTAAAGCCCTTTGTTTTGAATAATTTCGACACCCCATACCAACACGCCATGAATCACATTTTAAATATGTTCATAAGAAGATTATTTGAATTCTATGTTTATTATTTGGTGGTTAAATTATGATAATTGATAGTCATCATGAATGATCTGGAAATAGTCTTTGATAATCTATTAATTCATAGTATGAAAATAAACCCTTAAAATGATCATTCTGTGTTACCAAAAAGATATTCATTGGTTTCATCTTACACCACCATGGAATCAATGTCAACCCAGAGTGGAAAAAAAGGCCATTCTTGGCATGTCACCACTTTGAAACCTCACTGAGTTGAGAGGACTTCAGTGGAATTTTCCAAATATTTGGCACTTCATATCCATCCTTACAGGAAAATGTTTTCCCATCACTTGGTTGATGAAAAAAAGTTCACATATAAATGTATTGATGGTTTTTAGGATATTTTCAACAAACTTGGGAAATAAGTCTTAATATTTCAAGCTCAAACATCTCTTATTGAAGGAAGAACACCCATTATGTGTGTTTCTTCCATAGAGTGATCCCTAGGAACCTTTCTCATGTAATATAATGATTCTAGTAGTGAGAATAGTCTTTGTTATCTCATCCAACCCATGATTTATGTTGAGACACATTATTCAAATATCAAGAAGATCTATATGGCCCTAATCATTGTAGTACAGTTTTTGAAACACAATCTACAGCATCACATGGTCTATCTTCTCTCTCATAGCAACCTACTCAAGAAAATTATCAGCCATCTGATGGTGACTAGATTTTTTTCATTGTGGGAAGTAATTATATAGTAGTTCAACATAAGGTATCATCCTCCAAGAGCTACCAAAGTATATGTGTTAGAAGATTTCATGATAGAAAAAACATTAGAATAAATACCAACAATTGTTGTTGAACTAGTGTTTTAATATGTGTTCAATGTTAAAAATGAATCCCAAATATGGGAGTTTCATTTTGACAATGAATCTATAAGCATTAAAGTAAAATTGATCAAATACCCCTGATTAAAAAATTTTGTTCATTAATTCATACTAAATTATCTTAAAGGAAGTTAATGACTTACTCCATCATATTTTCAGAGGGATAGGCAAAAAATGAAGCATCGTATCAGCCCCTCATTACTGGCCTATAGCTAGCACTTCATGTACAAGAATCAAACATAAAGATAAATGCCTCCTCAAATATATTCATCAAGAAAGTCAATGTTGACTATAATATCATGAATGCGGATATAATCCCTTTCATGGGCCATGTATTATTGATGATGAAAAAATTACCATTTGAGTAGACATTAAAGCATGTCCCTCAGTAATAAAATGCACAAGTAGTTGCATTGGAAAAAGCAGCCAAAAATCTGGTTGATATGAACTGGGATGAAATTACCATCATCATTTTTGAGTGTTGTATGTTCTTAATTTTTGTTTAGGACAACATGGAAAAATTAAACAAGATTACTCATGTCCCTAATCCATATTGTCCTACTACTAGGTGGATTTGTCCCACTGAAAATTACCTCTAAAAAGGATATCTTCCACTAGATAGGGCTAGATGGGAGAAATTACAAAGAAGAGTAATCAATTTTTTTCTATAGGAAGATACAAAACCACAAAAGGTCATATATACAAGACACATTTATGGGGTCCTTCTCAGGTGCACAAATGGAGACAAGATTGTCTTCATCACGATTGATGTGCATGATGCAATATTTGGGGAATATCAAGAAACATCCATCCTTTATCTCCAAATCTCATGACATGGATAATATTATCCATCAACACTATAGGATTGTATTTTGTTCACAATGAAGTTACATTCCTACCATTTTCACTGAAATTTCATCCATCAATCCTCGAATTACAACACACATCCATGTACACCGAGCCATTTTTCGTATGAGGAATGATTTTCATCTAACAGTATCCTCTAACAATGGAGAAATTATTCAAGTACATTCAAACAACAAATGGTACCTATTTCAAATTGGTAAAATTTTTCCACCATTAAATCGTCATTGTAAGAAACATTGTCACCATTAAGAAAGATAATATCATCACCAGATTTTGTGTCCAACATACAATACTGACAAACAAGGGAACTAATTTCTACTATGCTATGTTAGAAAAATTATACGAGGAGTATGGTATCAAGGAAAACCATTCATCCAGCTATCATAAAATGTCCAAAAGGAAAATAAAGGCCTTCAGTAATACACTATCTGACATGATCCAAAAGATGTTAAATAATGTCAATAAATCGTGGATGGAAAAGCTCATCCATGAGTTATGGTCTTACAGATCGACACCTGAAAATACCACTATAGAAACACTATAATCATTAGTATATGGAATAAGGGAAGTTATATCCATTTAAATAAAACTAACATCTCCCCATGTTCTAATTTTTGATCTACAATCCATAGATGAGCAAACCCAAAAATAGTTCGATGAGTTGGAGTGAATAAATGAAAATATATGGCCCAAAAAGCACTATTTGGATGTTTACAAATTTTGATTGCACAGAATATCAACTAAAAGGATCTACTTTAATCCTTCTTTGAAGTAGAATTGGTGATGGTCAACAGAATGTCGATGATACTTGGGAATAATCCACGAAAATTGTATTCAAATAGGAAGGATCACAATTCTTATACATTTTCTACACTAATGGAACATATTTGTTAATTTCATTGGATGAATACCTGACCATATCTCAAACGAATATGATGTTCTTGAAGAAATATTTCTTGTATCCAATTAAAAATTAACCTGATAGCATGATGATAAAATGCGTGGAAAAAAATGTGTGGCAAAAAATTTCCTTTTTACAATATGTTGAACTGTGTAAAATAAAACGCCTTCACATTCATGTTAGGACTTAATTTTACCTAACATGTGACATTAATCTTCACGGTCAAATTTCCCAAACCACATGATGATAAAATGTATAGGACAAATATGTTATAAAAAATTATTCATCAAACATGAGTAAAATCCTTCTGAAAGAAATAAAAAGTTCTACATCTACAATGTAAGATTCAGACCCACATATGAAACTCTCTTTATCATGAACTATGCATGGCTTGATTTTTTTTTGGCTAATAAATGTAGAGACTCAAAAATACCACATCTCTCATGACTAAATAAAATTAACCATAATTCCCCATATACATATACAGGCTAGACCTACATCGTGAGGTCTCTTAATTTAATTATATGTAGATTGATTCACATATTTCAATGGGATATATAGAGACACCTCAATCCTATATATTTGTCCACAAACCACATAATAAAAAAATCCTCTATTTTACATTCAACTACCAAAGCATTTTGAGAGATGTCACATCTAGTCTTTATTTCTCACACTGATCATAGCTCATGTGATCTTTGGAATGGTTGTATGGTCATTCCTACATGAACAAAGAGTAATGGTACAAGATAGGAAAATTACATTGAAATAAAGGTTTAAAATTCCCTATATCACTATATATAGACCAAAAATATGTAGGAAGTATAATTATATAACTTTTCCCTATTGGATACATATTGACACCCATATTCGATATCCTAGTCTATCCGCCATTCAATAACAATTCCCCATCCCTATGCACTAGTCATACCTGTCATGGGAGAATACTTCTTGATCTTTATGTGGCTTGAGAAATGTTTTTTTCATAATATCATTCCCCCCACCACATATGAGTCAGATATATCTATGTAAGGGATTACATACTACACAACTAATCATGGTCTATATATTTATTACTTACCTAGATGTCCATTTTTATTCCATCACTCTCCCTGTCATGAGAAATATTGGATCCCCATAATTGTCAATGTATATTGGATATGGAGGGTCAAAATTTATCTTTAAATAGTTGTATGACTATGAAAAATATTCCCCAACAGATATTCTAAGGATTCCAAAAAAACGGTATCCCGACAAATGTAGAATTCATCCTTGTGATATGTTTTTCCCTACATATATATTACCATTGTATCCTAAGACATATATCATTCCTCATATTTTGAGGTCATATTGAATCATGGTTAACACAATCATTCCCCACTCACATTCCAGGAATTCCTGAATATCCCAACCATGTTATCCCATACATACTCAGGATTTCTCAGTATGTTATTACATGAAACAAGAAATTTAAATGTGTAGCTGAAATGCTTCTGGTAAAATGATAAACTGCTTGGATCTAAAATACCAATCTCAATTTTTGAAATTTCACTCAAATCCTCCCCACATGATGTTAAAATGCATGACATAATAGCTTTATCCCCTGATAATTCATTACACCAAGAATATATAACCTAACATGTTGCATCACAGAACTATGTTCGTCTTGATTCCTACCCTCAAAATATACATAGGGGTGACCAAACATTCATTTTGGTTCATCCAACTCAAAGCAAGAGACATTTCAAATGCTTATGGTCTAGTGATATAAATGTTGGATTTATATAAAAACTATTTGGGGATTTATTCCCATCCCACATGATATGTAGTGATGCTCGGATCCTATCTCCCGGACCCAGATTCATAACAAATAAAAATGACCCCTCCCCTATATGCAAGATAAGTCAAATCATGTGAATCCAACACGTGAGCCATTTGAAATACCATTTCATGAATTAAAACATGTAACTTCGATCATGTTATGTTATCCACATTCTCCCAGTATGATGATAAATTCCATTGAATCTATTTCCTTTCCGCATAATGCTATTCTATATGGAAATTGTCCAAATCGCACGATGTTAAACTGTATGATATGTTTTTTTTGATATGAAGAAAAACCATGAAACATCATATAAAATATAATATGTTCCCCTTCATAATTATTCCATCCATATGTGGGGGATTTATCCATTTTTGGATCATTATTTCTCAAACTAAGCACATATGACGTATCTATAGGGAACATGGGAATAGTTTAGCCAAAAAACCATGGAAAATCAATCCACAGTTGTTGGACATAGTGGAACCACTATAAATTGAATGTTTGGGTTCTACCATTCATAATAATATAGCCAACGTCTTAGTAAAATTACATTAAACTCTATGGTATTTCAAGTGATACATCTAGATTGATTCCTATACATGTAGGATAAATAGTGACACTAGGATAACAGATCTTGGAACCAACCACCCTCGAAAGAAAATAATGTAGCTAATGTTTTCTTCCTCCATGGGTATGTACCTATCCTATTTAGGGAGTCTAATTTCATGACACCATGAACCTCAATCTTGGGTCCATATCTAGTAAAAGAATAACAATTCCCCAACCTACATTTGAGTCAGATATAGGAAGGGAGGACCCTGATTACAAGGGTAATCACAAAAATTTTCATTTCTAATATATCTTGACAAATTCTTTTCATATATTAAACACCACGAATTTGGGAATTTGAATATTAATGAATGACATAGGCCACCAATAACTGATGGTATGTGTATTATGGTCACCTTTGTGTGACAATACACATAATTCCCTAGGAGCTCTGCATATGTATCCCATAGAAAATTCATGCCAACAAAAGGAAAATTCTTCCGCATGAGATGTTTTTCCTGCTTTCGAGCACCCAATGTCTACCAAGTCCCATATCATTTCTTCCTTTATAATTTCCTTCTAATTCATTAAATCAACATGATGGAAACCATTATATCAGTTATAATATAGTTACATGGAAATTTTTAATTAATTTCCATATTGCATGACATTAAAATTGGATGATGTTTGATACCCGATGTTCACTCTTGGGTCTAGACACATCAAAGAATATATCCCCCCCCCCATTTTCTATGTGAATACTAAATCAATATATAAATGTTTACTAAGTTCCCTACATCATTAGTGAGCATGTATGAAAGAAACAAATTCCCCCATCATATACATGAAGCAGATCTCCATAAAGATAATCTTTATACAAAAAATTAGCTTTGCCCAGATTGATTACTATCATAATAGGATACGTAGTGAAGACTAAATCTTATATTATGTCTCTACCAATGAATAAAATATCCACCTTATTTTCTCTACAAGGGTCATACATAATAATAGAAGCTCCTATAACTTATATGGGAAGAATGTATCTACATATTCATGTTAAATATCATCCTAAAATCCCCCATTTCAAGATAATGAACACCCTATTCACAAACCATACTCTTTGTATAGAACGTTCTGAATCCCCATAACCATCCATCACTATCAAAAATGAATGGTCAGGGTCCTGAGGACATATTTGAATGATAATTATTATAATTACATAGTGGCTCTACATAAGTTTCCCATATAAGAGCACTATCAACCAATGGAAATTTTTTCCTCATGAGTGGATTTTTTGACTGCTACACACCCCTATGATGTTTATGTACACACTCCCCCATTGTTTTAGAAACCCCCATATTATTGTTAACATAATCTATTCCATTTCATTCATGAATATGATATAACATTTATGTTCCTATTACTATGAAATATTTGAATAGTTTCCTCACTATAGATATATTTAAATGTCTTTAAATAATAAAACTCAAATTTCAATGTTGTACAATGTTAAACTACACCATTCTTTTTCCATGATTTACAGAAGAGTAATACATGTTTGAGAGTTTTCTCCACCCAAGACGATGGAAAATTCCCTACTACATTCAGACATTGTTCTCCAAATAGGCCACTAAATATTTTTTAAAATGAAAAATCAAATTCAAATTCCCGTAAGATTTCCTGGCTATCAAAAATCGATTACCAGTTTTCTAATGTCAAATTTTCCTGACTATTTGCACAATACCCCGGTAGCTCTAAATATGTTTCCCACAAGAAATTATTATCAACCCGAGGAATATTATTCTTAAGCAGAGGATTTTCCTACTTTCATTTCCCCATGGATTCCATGCCCCATATCATATCTTATTTCTAGAAACCAAAAAATTAGGGTCAGAAATAATTCATCAATTATTTTTGAAATGTAGTAGGACATCCTCAGATATTGTATCGTAAATTGGGACCCTTTTTCTACAAATCATACTAAAAACAATTTGACCAATAACATCAGTCTGGGTTAATGAAATTTGAACTAAAAAACTAATATTGAAAATCCAGTTTGAAAGACTTTAATCTACCCCAGAAATGATAATGAAACTCACTAGGATTAAAATCTCCAATGTTCAGCCTTTAATTAAAATCATTTATGCTCTTGATAAACATATTTTTCCTAGGTTTAGGAAAAATATCATGAAATAAAAAATATATATAAATATTGGAAGGTCAAAATCCAACAAAGGGGGGACTGATAAAAATTCAAGTCATGCCCAATAATCACATATCATAATGCTATTAGAAAATAATCAGGTTATATAAAAAATAACAAAATGTTCATTGGTTTTTTTATATACCCCATGAAAAGTAGAATTATACTCTGTGAGTCCCTCCATTTAGGAAATAATTAGATCATTATATATTCATTCATTCAAATCAAGGATGATTATATATCAGAATAGCCTAATCTTTGTCGCAATTGAAACCTATTCCAATGGGGTAATTTGGTAGGACGTAAACTTCTACGTTAATGATGAAGAAAAATCCATCAAAATATACAAAGGGTAGACATAGAATCCTGAAGTATATTGAAGAAGCATATTAAACAGATGAAGAAATACCATGATGCTCAATTCCCATTAGGAATCAGCACTACGTATGATGATCTTATGCTTTATGAGGTCTCTGAGAACTAAGCAGCTTGTGGGATGATTATAGTGGAACATCCCACCCAATCTAAAAAAAATTATTTTGCGGTAATGATACAGTATCTCTATTCCTAAAAATGGATATCCGAAAAGAAAAATATTTTTCATGTGATGAAGTGGCAATGCCAGCAACCACAAACAAAGGCCCCCACTGAATAAGTCTATGGGAATTTAAAAACAGGTGTGCTTCCCATTCCACTCATATATAAAAAAACTAAATTTGGATTGAAGAAAATGAGGTGTATTTTTGGATAAGTCATAGGATTATATAGATCAAAAAAATTAATAGAAGAGGATATTAACACAAAATAAATAATATTTTAATGATTAACTAAATTTATTCCCCAACACATAGAATTAAAGAAGAAAATAAACTTCTAATTGATAGACCATGAACCTAGCATCCTTCACAGATGAGTTTCCAGTGATGTGTTGAACCAATGCCACTTCATCAATACAGTGTCTCACATTACAATATGCTATGTGGGTAGAACATTGCACAACATAGTAAAGAGCTCTGCAGATGGATCCTAACCCCATGTTTAATCATGATTCACAGAAGGATCCTAGTTCCATATAGAAAAACACTACACTGACCAAATACTGGTCTTCATACAATAATGGTATGAGGATGGCTCCTTCCCCACATAGAAACATTATATGTAAGGGAAACCCTATACTGCATAATGAAATGGTACATGGGAGGGGGTATTCAAATGCATTTACCCATCTTAATTCAATAATTTACTTATGTATCCATTGCATAATCTATGGTACCTCCATGAACCAGTCCAACGATACTTGGCCGAAGCCTCTATAAATGCCACTAGACCAATTTGATGAAACCATCGAGTGCATCGAAACATCTTTCAATGTTAAAATTCTCATGGTATGTGGATTCAAATGGTTAATACACACTATACAGTTTACCCCCATAATGTCTCCATGTTTACATTCCAATGGTAATGTGGGTTTTTACCTGAGGCTGATCACATCAACAACCATGTTCTCGGGATTGAGGGTAATCAATGGATTTTACCTTCAATGTGGACCAATGAAAAATTAAGGAAATCACACATTCTTACACCATTGATGATGAATCATGCTCCTACATTTTCCAAGAACCAATCAAAGGGAACTCCATTTGAGGCAATCACATAGCCTCTCTTAAAGGATGTGTCAAATATCTGGCCTCTTCTAATATAGATTCAACTATTTACACCCATGGGGATAGGAAAGTACATGATTTAAAAGATATACTAAATCCACTTTTTTGTTACACCAATAATGACTATCATGGGCTTAGAGATTATCGGAAATAATGTCTACTTCATGACTCATTTAATCACTTCAACTATGATACCAATGATTCCATATCTATCCAGGATACATAAGATGTATGTCTAAGGACTAAAATCAAATGGGCCTTCCGATTGAATGTAATCACCAAATCATACCTCCTTTTGGGGGATCTCCCAATCATAATTCCCAACCACAATCTCTAATGGTAATCCTCTCAATTGTATGTATAAATCAATTAGATCTATGTGGACTTGGATTCCTATATCATTGGGATACATAGGAATACTACCTTATGTTCAATAATGATATGTCATATATAGTCTATACTACAACATTTTCACATCATCTCACTCTTTTCATAATTACAAGATGTTAAACTACAAGATCCACTGAACTTTGTAGGATTTTATTCCGAACAAACTGGGATACATCAGAAATATCCATTAGGTCAAAACCCATATCCTACCTCAACCATAATGTTATATAGACCACATTAATAAAAGGGTAACGTAACCATATAAGCCTACATCTCTTATGAGTCCCTTGGGAAGCTTCAATATAAGTCATATATGAAATCATGTTTAGAAATCTACCTCTTAGACGTCATTAACACGAAATGTTAAAAAATATTGTTGCGTCGTTAACACATGTCCCCAAAAGCTAATGTATACAGTTATGTGGCATTGAAGTACATGGTTTCTAATCCAATCATGAGGATATGTAGAAAACCCATATCATTGGTTTGATCCTGACATTGAAACTACTCTCTTCCCCATGATGATGAAAACATCAATGAACCTCATCAGACAACTTAAAACATCGTTGTAACAGTGAAAGTTCTAGGGATTCCAAATTTTTTCACCAAAGGGTAACAATAATGTAGAACCTAGTATACATACATATTTAATCACTGATGGTTAACCTCATATCTATATAGGTTATTTTGGAACCATAAATATATATGATTGATCTTATTCCCTTGGAGTAATCTATGGATTCATGTTTGGGAATGAACCATGATTCATAAGAATATAATTATAGCTCAAATCAATAAGTGATTCCTATAATAGGAAAGAATTACACTAAAAAGTGTGTGATGAGACCAATTTCCCCTACTCTAAAACAATGTGAATCCTTAAGTCTTGTTGGGATAATTATCCAATCATTATGGTCCTTTGGAATGAAGGTCTATGAATTTTGGATAAGGGGGTTGTTGTGGGTTTATGGCGGCATGAATAAAAATATTGGAGACCATACATGTATTATTTACATGACATGGATAAATATAGAAAACACATAACCCCATAAAATCACTATCTAGAACCACTTAATTGTTGATTATCCATCATATGAGAAAAATGATATATTTCATTGTACATGTCTGACAATTCTGTTTCGGGTACAACACATGTATTCTTGTCAAAACAATCACTACAAATCTAGGTTACTCCAAAATGGATAAATAATGAATTGGATGATTGATATGTTAATCGGGACCTTCATAATTTGAAAAAAAGACATTTTTTTAAAAAAAAAATTATGTTTACCAATAATGATGCTCACTTTTACAATTTTCAATTTTCACAAGAGTAACCAGTTTTTTTATACTATTTTTACTATTAATTAAGATAAAAATTATGTTGAAATTATTAATTAATAATAATAATTCTTAATAAAAATATGGATTCCATATTATTATATTAAAATAATATATATTTTAGAATTAAAATTGAAATTTACCCACAGTACATTTTGAAAAACGATTTTTCAAGAAATCCATCTTTCAAAAAATATATTATCTTATATGCAAACAATAAATAAAAATAATCATTAATTGAATTTAAACTAAAACAAATCTATTTATAATCTATCTACATCAATTAATAATTTCATTTCAAGGGTTTTTCTAATTAATTAAATTAGATAAATGATATATATTTAAAATTGTTTGTCGAGAACCGTGTTTTTTGAGTAATAAAATATTTATTCCAAAATACACAATATTGATGACAAAAATGAAATTAATTATATTTTTATAAATCAGATTTTTCATATTTCAATACAAATTATATTTAAATAATGTAAAGTATCTTTTAAATTATTATATTTAATGAAAATAAATTATATTATTTGAAAATTAGGTAATTATGATAATTCATTAAATTTTCAAAAATTTGAGAAAAAATCATTATATTTCACCCTTTTTTAATTCATATATGAGGATATAAAAAATAATATTTATTTAATAATGAGAAATTTATGAATGTTACATAAATCATTTATAGTAACTTCCTCCAAAAAATAATGAAAATCATTTTATAATGAATAATATTTTCTTGTAGAATAAAATATTCATATTATAAGATGAATGATTATTTTTTATTATTTTATCAATACATTTATATTGAATTTGGATATTATATATATTTCATAAATTATATTATATTATTTACACCTGTAAATTTATCAGGTAGGTTATATTGGACAAGTTTATATAATAATTTTATTAAATTATACCATAGATCATTTAAACATTGTTTTATGTTAAATAAAATATCAAACAAAGTGTTATTATACAATGTAGAGATGTTACATTATAAGCGACCCAAAATATAATTTATCCACGTAATTAGAACATATTCTCAGTAATCAAGGGTTTGGAATTTGAAAATTCATTTTAAGATGATCTACATCATAAAAAGGGTTATCAAAACATCAATATAAAAAGTGTTAAAGCGAAACACAAATGTCATCTCATAACAAGGTTTCCATAAAGGGGAAATTTTGTGGGATTTGATCAAGCATATTTTATAAGAAGAAGATTTTAGGATATAATGTTTTATAATTTTTTAAAGAGTTAAGAGACCATTGTTTTAATAAAAATGAAAAAAATTTCTATTGGATAATCCTTTTGAAAAATAATTTGTATCATTTTACAATTTTGGATAAGTAAATAAGGAAATATACTTGAAAATTTTATTTTCATCCTTTAATAGTTTTCACCACAATATCATCTATTTCTAGAAATGATGATTATTTAAGATTATATATTTATACATGAAGCCCCTAAATTTACTTATAATTGGTGACATGATATAAAAAAATTATTTCAATATATTCTGATTTTTATACATTATAAAAAACCATAAAATGATATAACAAGGTATCATAATTCCAATAATTTATACACCAACATATTAATCTCCAAATCCAAAGTTCACCTTAAATAATTCTATAATAATATAACCCTATCCCCCACATATCCTCAACATTAAATATTTAATTATATTCATCCAAATTAATATATTATGTTTAATAACAAGTCAATCATAAGGGTAACATATAACACAACCGAATGAATCATTTTCCAAAATATCATTAATGACCACATAATCCTTAAATTCAAAATATTTTTTGTTTCAAAAAAATTGATTCAAAGAATCATTTTAATATTAATCGATAAAATAATTTATTTAAAAAATTTTTTTGTATCCAATACAATATTTTGGATAGTGGTAAGAATGAAAACCTTTTTACATTTGGTTATGGTACAAAATTTCTTTAACATTCTAGGAGTGATGTGTTGTCACCTAGTTTATGGGTTATCATTTTTATAAATCTATGTAAGCAAAGATATAATAATAATTATAATTCACAATGATCCTATAATTATATTATAAATAAGATTATTATATTCAAAAATAACATTATTCATTAGATCACTTTTTTAATCCTCAAAGATAAACTGTCTATCTTATTCTATTATGAAAAATCAATTAATATTAATTAACTATAATTAAAACAATATCCAACACATTAAAATTATTATAGTTTTCTCAATCATTTACATTTTTATTCAATATATCCTTAATATTAGATCACATTTTTGGTTCATTAATACAATTAAATATATTCTTGATAACAATAAAAGAATTTTTTTTGTAGAAAGATTCATTGATGTTTCATTATAACATTAAAAACCATTTAAAATGTAATTATTGAATTTTGAAAACTAAAATGTTCAATCATTCTAATTCAATGATAGTTGTAGAATAAGCCCTTAGTATATAATCAATTGATTATTATGTTGAATAATATTAAGAGAATTTTCCCCAAATTTATGACATTGATCTTTTAAATGTTCCTTCATATGAACATTGTCTTTCAATGTACGGTCAGCCAGATAATTAATTTTCAATCGACAATTAGCTGCTTTATTCCCTCTATTTCAACACATAAATAATATTCCAGTTCAATTGAGTAATTTTACATGGTGAATCATCCGATATTTATTTACATATATGAAATTGAAAATTCTTTGCATTGTCTTCATTCACAAAAGAAATTCCATGAGACTTGATCCTTCTGTTCATTTATTTATTTACATTTTAAAACTATGATCATGTTATTAATCATAATTAAAGATATCTCATTTGGAATGATAAAAAAATATCAAAATATAATTTTTATTACATTTGGAATATTATTGTAAAATCATTATATCATCCATAACATTAGTTAATGTCACGATATCTCATATTTACCATGATTAACTATAAAAAATCCAAATAATTTTACAATAAGATAAAAAAAATCTATAAACATAGAAGGAATAATATAAAAATTATTTATAAATATATAAATTTGAGAATATAGGTTTCAATCAATATTATCCATGGTAATATTACCTATAAGGTTTTTTAAAATTACAATTTCTTCATATCCTATAAAATGGTTAACAAAGTGTCAGGGAATTTTAAAAGCATATCCCTTAAGAGTGTAAAACCTAGAGTGAAACAATACGCATTATCCTCCACCATTTCATGATCAAATCCATATTAATGCTCCCTTTTATCATATATTACATATGGGTCTAACATTTTTATATCCAGATCTACTTGTAGTATCTAGATATTGATTTAATATTGAAAAACCCACTACCATTATACTTCACCTAAATTATAGGAAAATAATTATTCACATTGTTATATTCATATAATTATCCCCATTATTATCTCTAGGGTTCGAAAAATATTTTTATCATCCTAATTTCCATAGGCTAAAAAATCAGTTTATCTACTACCGAATATAGAGATCAGATTATATTATACAAATTTTTACATTATTATAACATTAAAAGCATTAATTACAACTCATATATTATGAGGCATAGTGTGTTTGGAAGACTAGGTCCATAATAAATAAAATCGAGACTAATTTTTATTATTATTTTCCATAATAATCTCCTTAAAATATTTTAGATCTTATAATATAAGGGATAAATGAGGGAATATTTGTAAAAATGATGAGCCCTAAAAATCAAAATAAGTGAATAAACTTGATAAGGAACCACAACTTGTAAGTAAAAAGGATAACATGATATCATAAAAGATATGTATAAAGAGTAATTACATGAGAGTATAATATAAATAACAAAGTTTGAAAAAATCATGGAATCATAGGAAATTTAGAAGAACTATATAACATAACAAAAACATGATTCATGGTCTATACCATACAAAATATCAAATATTCTAAATTGAACCATAATGGTTATGTATTACTCCCTAATACAATACATGATGCCAATTGTTACAAATACATTACCAAATACATTATAGAATAATCTAGGTGAACCCATTATTACACGTTACAAGTTACGTGTGAAATAAAATGGAAATAATTCATAAGGAACAAATATAATAATTACACATGCAATAAAATTGGGATTCATAATATTATCTCATATCATAATCAAAAAAATTAATAAAGATGGAATTTGATGGATGAGGATAATGTATTTATTACTTTAAAAAGTAACGGAGAACATGATAGGTATACACCTTAGCGATATATATATATAATTTATAATAAATCCAAAAAATCAAGGTTTTATTTCATTGATAAAAATGGACTTGAAATGTTAAATGGAATATTTCATGAGAAAAAACACACCCTTCACACTCAAATAACTTCTTCATGATTTAAAATTTTCTGAAATTATTATATAATTTTTTAATAAATTGTGAAATTGATACTTATAAAATAATTTTTGCTAACATTAGTGTCCATGATGTTGGTAAATTATGTATATTACATGTAATTTAAAATGCATTTTTTTCAAACTATATTAAAATGATTAAAAAGTACCCCATTAATAAAATGATAATAATATTCTTCTTAACACAATTTGAAAAAAATAAAAATGTGTAAATTTTTTATTAATTAATAATATATATAACGTTGAATTTTTTTTAAAATTATTTTAAAAAATAGAGATATGTAAGAAAACTTTTTTTTGGTAAAATAGAGAAATAAAGTCATCACTTATTAAAAACATTTTATCAATAAGTTTAATTACCTATAGAGGAAATGGTATTGATGATTAAAATATCATGAATAATGAGATTATAATAAAATATATTGGTTATAATATAGAAATATCAAACAATTTCATAAAGGTATCCTTAAACAAAAACAATCCTGAATAATGATGTGATTGTGAAATAAACCCATACCACATGGGTAACATTTGAATCATATCTCCAATGAAATATATAGCATAAAATGTATCATTAAGTAACATGAATATAAATATAATCATGTTATTGCATTCAAATTTTTATTTTATTCAACACACAAAATAAATAATTGGTGAATGTTGTTTATGTCACATGGAAGTAAAATTGAGAAAATAAATATTTTACCTCAATTCCAGACATGTTGTGTATTCCCAATATATGGAATATAAAAATAATATATCAATAAATTTTTTATTAATCATAATTTCTACATTTAATTATTTACACATAGACCATTTAAATTATTTATTTTAATGAAATATTTTATTACGTATTCAATTGTTTCGTTGATGGGTGTTTTGATGATTATTTTTTCATAATTTAAAAATGGAATTGGTGTGTAGATTATGTTAAAAAGGTTTATTATTACACAATATCAATATTAATAATCCTGAATTTTTTATTCTTTTTATACAACAATTATAATTTTTAACAGAAAACATGAAATATGGTTATGAAAACTTATGTATTTTACAATCTTAAAGACGGTAGGTCGTATGTACAATGAGTAATGTTTCTATTAATTAATGATCATGATGAAAAAATTTAATGTTTTATTTTAAAATTATTTAATTAATATTAAATAATAAATATCATATTATTTATTTAAATTAACTTATATACACAAACTATGTGGTGCGATTAAAAAAATTGAATGAACTCACTTCACGTGTTAGTATTATGTCATACACACAATTGATGTCCTCATATTTCAATGGATGGGGTTTAAATAAGTTATATTATATGTTAATTTTAACTAAATGTTAATATTACTTGAATATAATATATAATCATTAAATCCAAAATAATCAACATTTGTGATATGTGATGATGGAAAATTAATTACATCAGTTCGTGAGGTGGGAGTTCATTGTACACACAAATGATGGTTTCGTTTACTAATTGATGTATGAATATATTGATAAAAATTATAAAAGATACATAATTATAGCTATATATAGACAATATACTATGGTTATAATATTGGAATTATTAATACACAATTGATCATGAAAAAATAAAATGTAATAAAGAAGGAACTTGGTGAAGACTATTACCATTTCTTAGATGAACGTCATCTAGATCTGTTATTATGGACCATATGGTTGGAATTTAGGAACTAACAAAAGCTATACTATGTTATAAATTATTTTTTAGAAGATTTTAATAGGTTTTTACTACCAATTATCATGACATGTGTGGATATGTGAGGGCAAGGTGCCATTTTGAAATTCATGAGGAGTGGCATTTATTTAAATGCCCAAAACTATTCAATAAAGGGTTGTCTCTATCAATCCAATAAAAAAGAAAAATGATAAATAAAGAATTATATGGGTTATATAGTCTATCAATATGTATTAAATCAATTAATAACAAATGATTTTAAATATTTTATTCATTTTACCACTAAGGAGACACACATTAACCATTGTAGTTTTTCACAACCGGAATAATTTTTTTACTGTTTTACTATTAAATATGATAAATATTCATTTCAATATTAACTAAAATTAATTATTATGATTATAAATTTTTATAAATTATATAATGTTAAATAAGTTATTTTTTATAATACCATAAAAAATTAAACACTCAAAACAAGTTGAAAAGCGGTTTCTCATTAAATGCATTTTCTAAGCAACTGATGATGCTACATTAACATTTTGAATTGAACTTATCATTATATTATTTGAATTTAATATAAATATATGTAATAGACATGAATTAAATTTAAATATTTCCATTTATGGGTTATTATTATTTATTAAAATTGATAATCATTATCAATTTAAAAACTATTTGATGAACATTTCACTTTTATTCCTTAAAATAATCATATACAAAAGTATTAAAATTAATTATTAAATTTAAAATAATAAGGTAATTATAAATAAATTTTTAAATATTTCACTGTATGACCAAATTTTAAATATAATTTCATATTTTTATTGATTTTTTAATGAATATAAATGACATTATATGAAATTTTATTAATTTCCTTATTCACCGAATAATCAAGCATTTAAAAAAAATCCAAAAATTTCACCCAAATATAAATTTAGTGTTCATATATAAAAATTGATGTTAATTTTATAATAATAAATTTACAAATTTTACATAATTTTCCTAAAATATATTCTTTCGAAAAAAACAAATCACTGTGAAGCAAGTATAATTATTTCTTGAATAAAATAATTCCATTAAAATATGGGTGATTATCTATTATATATTTATCAATAAATTTATATTGAGTATAGAAATAAAATTTATTTCATAAATATATTTATAATTTTCATTCCAATCTTTTTAACATCAATTATATATCAATACCATATAACTAAAACTATTTTAGGATTATATCTTTTTCTTTTTAAACATGTATTATTGTGTTGAAAACTTTATCAAACACAGTATTCAATTAAAATATTTTGTTGTTAAAAGTTTTATATTTAATATTTATCATGAAATAATAAATTTTCGTTTAATTATGTTTCCAAATATGATTCACCTTATCATTACACCTATATCCATTTGTACAAATAGATAATATTCATTCAGGCATTGATATATAATATTGATTCCCAAAATTAACTATCAAATCATAAAATGACTAATGTATCTATCTCATTACATTAATTTACCATTTACTTTTATGATTATAAAAAATATTAATAGTTAAAAATTAGAAAATAATAAATCCTATATAATTTTCAGTTTAAAGAAAAAATTCTACTAAAAGAAACAACATAATCAATAACAATTCTTCATCATATCCCACAAATTATCCATAAAAGAAATAATTTATACATATCATGAGAATTAACATTCATTATAGAATATAAAAAACTCAAAATAATATTATTTTACCATAATCTCTTATTAAGTAATAACATAAAACAGAGGAATTCGTGGACCAAAAATAAAACTAATATTTTAGAAGGATTAGATAATAAAAAATATTTATTTAATAGAATGAAATTGAAAAAATATATACATTTATATAAATGTAATTATATAGATCACATGGATGTCATTAACTAGTTAATTATAGATGAAATTAAAAATTTTAATCATTTAAATCCATTCCATAAACCACGAAACATGGTTATAAACATTATGATCTTGGTTTCAAGGAAATATCTTTCACTTGGAAGGCATACAAAAAAATACCCAAACATGATTTTATCACAAGAGTTATTAATGAATCACCTGGATATGTAATTTTAATCTCACTAAACCATATTTATGGTACATTTCATCAAGAATATTATATATTTAGTAATAAATAAAAATTCAATAATTATAATAATCATTTTAATTTGAAAAAAATAGAACACAAGTACATTTCCCCATTTTAATAAATTGTATTAGAAGATCATAACCCATCTAGGGAATGAAGGTGAACAATCAAACAATAAATACTTAACATTAATTTAATAATACATGTTGTATTAAAAAACATATAAAACACCATTTATTAACCCCATGTTAATAAAATAACCTTCTTTTTAGTTTAACATTATACAATTTTAATGATGAAAAATGTGATGTTCACAACATATAGTGCATTGAGTTTAATGTTATGTCAATAAATGAATATCATGATAATAATTTATCATGAAAAATTAGGTTTTGGTATAATAATAACATGACCACAATGTATAAATGGAATCATATGATTATGATTACATAGTTGAAAAACATCCTTTCCAAAATAAATCCTTACTGATACCTCCAAAGAAAGAATAAAAAATTTATTTTCGTGTACCACGAGTTCATTCTCCTAGATAATAAATATATAATATAGTTTAAATAATGAAAAATAATCTTAATAAGTTAAATATATTTGAAAATGGATTTAGAAATAAAAGTTAAATCATAAATAATATTTAAAAAAATTATGTGCATAAAATAATATTTTCCATTTCACATTCAATGTTATTAAATTAATATTTCCTGTGTATGATCAAGACAATGATTATGATTATAATGAAGCTCCAATAATGGAGACTTGGAATTAAATAAATTTTATCTTGCAAAAATGAGGGGAGGAATTAAATATATAAAAATGTTTAAGGAAGAACACATTTGTTTTGAATATACCTTTATACCAAATAGACATTATAAAATAAGAGAAATAACACAATCACTGAATAAAAAACTAATTTCCTCATATTTTATTATGATGTAACATATAATAAAATAAATGGTTGGGAGAACCATTTCTTATGAATATAATTACATGATAAAACTATATAACTCAATGAATGGAGATTTGAGTTAAAAATATTCATTCTGGGAAATATATTATAAGGACAATGAATCAATTGAATGGAGGTTTATGTTGTAAAATAATACAAAATGAGAAAATGAAAAATAATATTATAGAAGGAAAAATGTAAAAAAATTAAATAAGTTCTAGATAATGATAAAAAATAAATGAATAAAATTTTAGGTATAAAAAAATCATAAGAATGGGGAAAAAATTGTGTCCAATGAAATTTATTATTATTATCATGAAATGGATTAGATTATCGTATGATTTATATTGAAATTATTTAATGAAAATTAACAGGATCCAAAATTATTACAATACTTACCAAATGGAAACATTGTTCATAACCTGTAACATTTCTCTAAAAGTCATACCAAAAGATCATGACTCCCCACCATTCAAATTTAATAAATTAATCATAAATAGTACAATGTCTGGTAGTATATGGAGTTTTATAGAGATGAGAATGAAATTCATCAGTAGTATCTACCTGAACCATCGATGCCAAAAACATGGGGTCCTAAAACACCACATCATGCCCATCTATATAATCTCCCTCATTAACAGTGCATCATTCACTAGGTTACCTTACATATAGATATAAGATACTGCCAAATTAATATATTTGCTATTATTGAGACATTGATTCAATCTTTGTATGATTCGATAAGGAACATCAATGGTCCTCTATTTTAAATCCTTAACAACATGTTCAGAATCAGATTCATCCCATAAAGATATCGAATTATGATAGGTGGCATGATTGATATAATGAATTATCTATAACTCCTCAACTATAGAAGCTCAAACGCGGCGAATTATTTTACTAAATTGTGATCATCATCAGAAATAAAATTTATGAGTACTAATTGGTATTGTAGCCTTGTAAAAAATATAATAAAAAATCGTACGTTACAATTAATTACATTAAATACAACATACATAATTCTTTTTTAAAACCATTATTCTCAGAACATAACCATACATATCAATCATAATACAAAACGTGGAATCCTGGTAAAATAAAACATATGAAATTAGTAATCTTAGATTCTTATTAATGGTAGATAATATAGAGAAATCTTTCATAATTAATAATATTTTTAAGTAATTGTATAAAATATAAACACAATCATTTTAAACTTAATATGCAACATAATATGTCAATAATAAATCAAATAATTTCATTTAAACATTAAAATGGATATTCTAGTAGTTTAATAATCACATTTAATATCAATAACTAATCTCATAATAAGGGAACACATAATTTGGGACATCTCAAACATATATTTTAGGCATCGACCAAGACATATAAAAATAAATGGTTAAGGCCATTAGAAAATCCGTATATAAAAATAAATGGTCATGGTCTCTACCAAGCCCATGTATAATTTTTTTGATGATAAATAATGATTAATTAAAGGGATTTCATTAATAGGTCTCTAAACCATAATTATTTCATTAACATGTCCCTCAATAATTTTGTTTTAATTAAAAAGTCCCCAAACCATCACTTTATATGTCTGATGAATTTCTCATATGATAAGAGTGAAATATAACAAACATAACCATTGTTATTAAAAATAGAAAAGAACGTGTTAATACATTAACTATGAAACATGAATTATATCAAAATAGAACATCCACAGTCAATCATATCATAAAACCTTAAATCAAATATGGTAGATTGTTTCATAAACAATAAACCTTTATAAACCATAATATACATCAATTTTACTTGACATAGATGATAAAGATATAATGAAACAATTAAAAATTTCTTAAGAAAAAAATAGTTTTATTTACAATGAAATCATTTTAGATATGAGAAATTTAAAAAGAAAATAGTTATTTTAAAAATAAAAATGTAATATTATATGGTAATATTTAAAAAATTATGGTTTCACGATAATTGAATATCCTCTTATGTAAAATAATGTAAACAAAATTTCATCCATCAAAAAATAATAAAGTACCTCCTTTGAAATTATACAATATATTCCATTCAAAATATTTTATAAAAATTTAAAAATGGGTAAATATTATATTAAATATTTATAGAATAATTGAATGAATATTTTTAATTTTTTTTGTAAACATGGACATTGATGATAATATTCCCCAAAAGATATTTACATATAAACTATCTCAAATAAAAATGAGATTTCAAAATTAACCATTCTATCAAACATTACATTTTATCGATGTGCATTAAACTATTTTATAATGGATTAAAATATATTAAAAAATAATAACTGAATAATATCCAATATTTATGATATCACATATCATTAATTTATGACTTTGTAAAACCCATTTATTAATAATTATTAGTTAAAGCATCATTTTTGGTAATAACATCTTTGTTAATCTTACATTTTTTGACATGTTATATTACGTAGATCATGATTTAATTACATAAAAAGTAAAAAACATGATATGTATATAATATATATTCCATATATATATAATATGTAATGGAATACAATATTCACTGATATGGAAGGTCATATACACATATGAATGTTGTTTATCATTTTTGTAATATTGAATGAATTAAAGTTAATGAAATATATATACATATATATATATATATATATCAAATAGAATTATTATTTCATATATTTCATATCTATTCATTATATATATTTTTTATAATCATTCATTTATGGTTAATGTGGGGGTGAATCTAAATGTGTCGTTGAAACAGTAAGTCATACATACATATGGGCGATAACTTCAATCTGTAATGGTAAATATGTAAAGAATTTATTTGAATATTAATTATAAAAAATAAATGTTATGTATTAATTATTATTATATTCCTTTCTATTCATCTTTATACCCATATAAATAATGTCTTGATGAAAAAAATAAAACCCCATCGTGGAAATGGTAGGTCGTACATACGTACGCATTGTGGTATTATTTTTCATAGGATTTGTAAAATAACAAATATGGTTTTATCATTATCATAAAATAATATCATTATATAGATTATAATATATTAATTAATTAATTATGGAAAAAATTGAATAAAAAGGTTGAAGTATAATTGAAATTGAATAGAATCGGTAAAACGATAACTTGTTCTTTGGGTACCTTATTTTTATTTTTACAAAAGGACTCCGTAGGATGGTTTTATTCTAAAATTAAGCCAGCTTGGATTAAGTGAGTGATTTTGGTAGAATAAAATGCGTTGGTTTTGGATGATAAAAAAGAATTAGTAGGCATGAATAAAATAAAAGTATTAGTGTATTTTTATAAGTTACAGTATTGGATTTTTTTGAACCTCACAATATATTAATTAAATATAAATTTATTTTATATTTAAAATTGATCTTGAGTGAGTTATTAAATTTATAATATGATTATGGGTCAAAATAATATCAACTGATAAATTTTATATATGTTTAGCTCATAATATTAACATTATCTTGTGGATTTAACACATAGTTAGACAATATTTCTCTTACTGGGGGTACATGTCTTTTTACAAGATAGGGTTAATATAGTTAGTATAAAATACCAAAATAACCTCATTTTGATCATTTAAGACATATGTAACATTATTATAGTTATTTGGTTGAAATATATATATTTATTATGTTTATATCATATAATTAAATAATATTTATTTTAATATCTCATTTTTGTCAATTTTTACAATATAAATTACATGACATTTTTAAAAATCATAAATACATTATTAATTAAAAAAAATTATCATTTATTAATCAAAAATAATTCTAACTATTCAATAAATTATTTTATGGCATGAAATAATTCCAATTATATTTATATTAATAATATTGATATCATTTATTTAATTTATTTCATTTTTTATTTAATAAATCAAATGATGATTCATTATGCTGTCTCCATTTAATTTAATAATTTGTTTTATGAAATTATATATAATTTAAAATTATGTATATAAACATTTTAAATTTGTAAATACTATTTAAAGTTGACTATATTGATTATATAAACTCATATTAAAAATGATATAGATATTAAAAGTTTAGTATGACATTTGTAACTTTTTTGTAAATAAAATATATAAAATGATATATTCTAACCCAAGTGCCTTAAAAATTTTATAATTTTGTCCCAAGGAGTATTTTGGTAGAAATAAACTTATCCAATGAAATCATGAAAATTTTTATGGCAACTTTACAAAATTAGATTACTATTTTTACCTTTAGTTACTCGATTTACCCAAAACTATGGTATGTAAAAAGTTACAAATTTTACTATTCACCTAGTCCAAAATAAAAAATTAGTTGATTTTATTAGACTCTAAATATTATTACTATTATAATACTGTATGCATTTAGTTCAAAATTGAAATGACATAATTAACAAATTCATGTCTAACACTAATCCCACAGATATGGCGAGAGGGCGAGTAAAAGAGAAGTTCAATAGTTCATTATGCTTTTTATAAGTATTTTTTTATTAAAAAATGATTATAATAAACTAAATTGAATTATTATAATGAATTTCAATATATTTTTACTTAAAAATAAAACATTATAATTTTTTTAAAATAAAATTCATTTTTTATCTATAGTATAGTATTTTTAACTATTAATATAAAAATGATACCTCCCTGATAAATACCAAATATTCACCATATGATAATTTTAATATTTAAAATTCAAAAATGATTTCTATTTTAAAAAATAAGATTGTCAAAATTTACTTTTAAAATATGTGCTAAAATTAAGCTTTTGAAAGATATAGTTTTTATTTCGAAAAATATATATGTTCTTATGTAATTATCTAAAAAAACCAAATATTATTTTCCAAATTATATATGAAATAAATAAATTTCATTATGTTATCAATCCTATTCATAAATCTAACTTAAATAAATATTTTTTTACATCAGTGTGTACTTCAAACTAGTGTTCATTGCATTACAATAAATGGAATATATTAAATTTATTTAAAAATTAATATATTATAAATTCATAGGGTTTTACATTCCCCACCACATAATTAAATTTCATCTTTTAAATTTAAACATGATCTCAACCATCAAGTGTTTTATATTTTAAAATTAAATTGGTGAAGAACCCATATCGTACCTAACATTAATAACATATATTTCTTCTAGGATTGAAAGGGTAATGGGAATGTCAATACAAGAATAGTATTTCGAAAAAGTCGGCATTAGTGGAATTTATAAATACAAACATGGAATAAAAATGTAAACATTAATTTGTAGTGACTGAGGTCATCAATATAAAATAATATAATGAACATTTTAAAATTGAGGGCCTCAATTCTATAAATCTATGATGATTTAAAATACCATCAGTTCAAGAAAAAATAACATTTTTTAATATTAGATAACAATTGTTCAAGATTTCATTCATACTATAATAATTTAAGGAAATATAATTACGTTGTACTCTTCTAAAAACACAATGATATTATTTGATTTTTCCATACACTATTTTTACATATTTTCATAGCAAAAGGTGTGTCATAGGGTGAACTAATACATTAACCTCTAATACCTTTTCCAAAGTTCAACATAAAACATATCATAAATAGGTAACATTTAAAAATAGAATTTATCATTAATAATTCAACAACATGAAGTGGATTATATTTTTCACATTCCAATTATATGAATACCTTCATCATGAATTCCTTTAAAACATGGTAATAACCTTAATAACAATAAAAAGTTATTAAGAACATGTAATCTTCTTTTTTCATTAAATAAAACATGGGTTGTTGGAAATACTCATTAAATTTAAAAATTTGGTAAATTCCAGCAAGGATGGAATAGAACAAAAATTAAACAAACTGTTAATCAGTTATAATGTAATAAATACTATAAAATTTAAATATTCCAAATCAATTATATATTATTCAAATATAATTTTTATTATTATTAGGAACATATTAATGGTTATATTTCCATAAAAATTTTGTTTTTCCAAATAAATTAACATTATACTATGTCACATTTCTTTATACCATACAATCTCAAATCTGTAATGATGTAGTACTAACATACAGTCCTTATATATCCCTTATTTCTTTTAACTAGTAAATATTTGATAAAATAATCAAATTATGAAATTCATTGATCCAAAAATAACCACATTATTAATTCCTCTGCCTCCACGGTTGTAGCATAATATTTTCCAGATCCATTAGCCTCTTTTCGGTATACAATTTTGATCCTTGGGATAATGATTCACATTGTTTCCTATCTACTTTCAGTTCAAGCACTATACATTAGAAACTATTTTATAGTCCATTAAATTCTAATAATGGTTTCCTTCCTGTCTACACATGTAGAAAAATATCATTCCTTTCTAATCATGTACTATAGTTATTATTTCCACAATTACAACATCTGGGAAGAATCTACATTCCCTACTTCTGTTGATCCACATTTTTTCTAGTTGTCCTATTGTTACCATAATTTCCTCTAAATCAATGATATATAGAGTAATCATTACATGTCTTATTATCAGATGATAAAATTTGCTCATATGATTATAATTTCTGGGATACTATTGCCTCTGAAATATATGGATTAATACCCTTAAATATATTAACCTTATATCTCATTGGATCAGTAATATTATAGATGCTCACATTCCTTCATCTATGTACTATTTTTAAATGAAGACATAATCAAATTAGTTTTGGAATCATAGTCAATAATTTTGAAATAGTTAAACAAATAGTATAAATTAAAAAAATAAGCATAAATAATCTCAGAATCATAAAAAAATAATTGAGGACATACTCACTTTTAAATCCTTCAAAATGGGTTTTAGAGAAAATGTGAATTATCTTATATATATCCCCCAAGAGTGTGAAACTAGGGTCATAGTGAGACCCATTTTTTTGTAATAGTTTACCTATAGTCTAGCCCGAGACACCTTGTTGGAGTTTTTACCCCTAGGTATATCTTTACTAGATCCATATCTAATTGTAGTATCCAAAAAAGGTTTTATTTTAATGAATACAAATATAAAATCTACCGTACCCAAATTCATTGATGTTATTAAATAATTATCCTCAATTTTTATCTTATATTTTAGTTCACGAATATATATTATCTAAATCTAGTATCCAAGGTATCTGTAAAACATTATTTGATACCAACTATAACACCCTAAGCCCATAATCCTACAGCCAATGAATTATTTACTTACATTGGCCTGATTATAGTATATCAAATCAGGCATGAAAAATTAGTTTAATAGCCATGCAGAATCAATAAATAATCATAAATTTATATTAGAATTCATAACATAAAATACAACAAAGGTAATACATTTAGAATGCTATTACCATCCTAGATTAACCCGACATATCAATAATAATAAAAAACTTGAATTCTTGGGTAAATAAACCATACGAATGTGGAGATACTAGATGATTAGTAATGATAAATAATACAATATATTATTTCATAAATAAGAAAAAACCATTAATGGAAGGTATAAAACTATAAAATAATACATATAAGAACAATCATTAGCTTAATATGGAAATAATAAATCAAATTATTTCATTTAAACATCCACTTAGATATTCTAATATTCAAGTAATCAAATTTAATGTCAATAACTAATATCAAAATGATGGAATAATTAATGTTATACATAAAAAACAATCTATATAGGACTGATATTGGACATAATAAAATAAAATTTTCAAACCTCATGAAAATCCATATCCGAAAATAAATGGTCTGGGCCTCAACCAAATCCTTTTTAATTTTTTTTTCATAAATCTTATGATGTATTAAGGGTATTTCATTAACATGCCCCCAAATCATAGGAGATTCATTTACTACTCCCCTAAAATTAGGGATTTCATAAAACAATCCCCAACCAACAACATACCATGTCCAATGCATTCCACATAGGAAAAAGGTGAACCACAACAAACATAAACATTTTTATTAAAAATAGCGTACGAAATTTTAATACATTATCCATTAATAATAAATGGTATCAAAATAGAAAATATATAGTCAAAAATATCATAAAATATTTAATAAAAAATGGTAGATTTTATCGAAAACAATAAACCATAATTAAACATAAAATTCCACAATGGATCATGTCATATATGAAAATAATCTAATAATAAATTAAAACATTATTGAGCTAAGTTAAACCTTTTTTACATGAAATCATTTAAGAGACACACAATTTTAAATGAAATTATTTCATTCGAAAATATCATAGTCATATTGAAAAGGACGATTTAAATTATTATAGAATTATGATAGTGGAAAATTCATCTCTTGTTGCATAAGATAATAAAGCATTACTTCGGTTGAAAAATAAATAAAGTACCTCATTTGGAAGATGAGAAAATATTCCATTCAAATTAATTTATAAAAAGCAAAAAATGGGTAAAATGTAAATAAATTATTTTTAGATTAATAGTTTGAATTTTCATTTTGAATCATGTACATGGATGATAAATATTCCATAGTTGATACTTACAAATATACAATCCCAAATTAAAAATTAGTTTTCTAAATTATCCGTTACATAGTATATTCCATTAGTTGGGTGTTATTTAAACTCAAGTACAATGGTTAAAAATATGTTTTTAATTCATAACAGAATAATATACATTATTTATGTTGTCATATATTAGTCATTTATGACTTTATATAACTCATTTGTTATAAATACCCTGTTAAGGACCCATTTTGGGTAATAACGACTTTGTAAATCATATGTTTTTTGACTTTTTATATTACATATATCATGATTTAATTACATCACGAATGTATGGAATAATTTATATATCATATATACAATACACCATTCATGGGGATGGTAGGTCATATGTAAGTATGAACTCAGTTTCTGTTTTCTAATCGTGTTAAATGTAAGAATGTAGATGATATATATATAAATATGTATACTATTAAATAATAATAATTATTCCATATATATTAATTATATTAATTATATTTATTTTATAATATTTTATTAATGGTTATCATGGAGGATGAATCACATCATGTCATGGATATATTAGGCTGTATGTACGAATGAGCGATGATATCATTTTTGTGTTAAATGGGTAAAGAATTAGATGGAATATTAAATAAAAAATAATAATTTATTATTTATTATTTATTTCTTTTATATTAATTTTTATTACCATTGAAATAATGTAGTGATGAAAAAAAATCAAATAACACCACACAATAGGGATGGTAATTCTTACATATGCACGCATGGTGATAATGTTTTTCTTGGGATGCATGAAAGAAGGACTTGTTTCGTCCCATAATCATAATTCAAAATCATAATATATATATTATACTTATTTTTTTACTTTATTATTGAAGAAACATAAGAAATAATGTAGAATACGTAATAAATTGAATTGAATGGGTAAAAAAATTACCTCTTATTTGGGTGTCTCCTTCTGATTTTCAAAAAATGACTCCTTGGGATTGATTTCTCCCCAATTTATGGACTTAATGATGAAGGGAAATAATTTGGAAGGAAAATTTCATAGGTTTTGGATGATCCAAAGGTTTTTATAGTTGTGATTAAAATAGAATAAGATGTTATATTTTATAATAGAGGGGAGTTCCCCTTTTGTAAACTACAAAACGATTAATATAATATATAATGATTTTCAATTTCAAATAGATCCCAAAAGAGTTATTTAGAATAGAATATTATTATCAGAATATATACACAATACCAATTTATTTTATAATATTTTATGTCAAAATAATAACTGTATCTTGTGACATTTACCTTTAGATAAAAAATTTAACTCTTATTGTGACTACATGACTTTTTAGACAATTTAGTTAATATAATTACTATAAAATTCTATTATAATCCCAAGAATATAAATTATGAAATATTTAAAATTATAATATATTTTTTTGGTTGAAATATATATTTTAATAATTTTTATCATTTAATAAAATATTTTTTAATTTAAAATATCTTTTATGAAATCAATTACAATAAATATTACATGACTTTTTATATTATAATAAATAAAATATTACATCAAAAAACTACATTAACTCATCCCTAACATTTGAAATTCATAATATAAAATATATTATGGCATAATATATTACATATTATATATACATCAATACTATTAATATCATTTAATTAATTTTTCATTTAATAAATAAATTACTATAACATCATTATGTCACCATTTACTTTAATTATTTAATTTGTGAAAATATAAAAAAATTTAACATTGTGTAGATAAATATTTTTTTATTTAGAAAGACTATTTATAGTTAACCATATCTCTTATACATACTCACATTGTATGAAATATATTTATTAAAATATGAGTATGACACTTTTAACTATTCTTTGATGAAAATATTATAAATGTTATATTCTCATTAAAGTGGATTAGAAAGATTATAATTTTATCATAAGATATATTTTTGTTTAATCACAATCATATAATGAAATTAAAAAACGTTTTAGGATTTCATTATAATATTATATTATTATTTTTATAATTAATTTCTATATTTATTCTCAACCGTGGTAGGTAAAAAGTTTCCAAAGTTATTATTATTCAAATCCAAAATAAAAAATAAGCTGATTTTATTACACTGTAAATAAAATAATTATTAATTCCATATTTGAAATTTTTTTAAAATTCAAATCTTATATGTTGAAAAATTATGTTTTACACTAATCCCACAGATGTTGTGAGAAGGTTTTTAAATGAGATGTTCAAACGTTCAATAAATTTTTTTATCTAATTTTAAAATCAAAATGATTCCAATTATTAAAATTGTATGAATATTTTTATTCTAAAAATATTTTCACTTTAAAAACTGATTTAAAATAAATTTAAATGAAAAATAAATTTTGTAACAGTAATATAGTATTTTTCTCTATTCATTTAAATAGGAGACCCCTCTAAAAAAATATGACTAAGATAATTTTGATATTAAAAATTAAATAATGAAGAATATGTTAATTATTAAAATTAATAAAATTTCAAAAAATTAGTTTTAAAATTGGAGCGCCATAAAAAGGTGGTAGAATTACCCTTTGGAAAAATATAATTTTATGCGTAAAATTGGAATTTTTTGTTTTATAATAATATAGAAAACACATCATATGAATGTAAATGTTATATGGTAAATAAATAAATCTCATAAAATATATATAACTAACCAAAAGATCTATTTGAACAACAATGTTAATAGATCATGGTACGTTCGATCTCAATTTTGCATCCATGACATGCTATAGAATATATTTAATTTATTTAAGAAGAAAAATAATGTAAAGTCTTGTGGTTTTACATAATCATAAAAAATTTAGACTAATATTTTATACGAAATCAAATATAATATTGAAATCATCCCTTTACAGCGCCACGATGCATGAAAAAAAGCACATGGAAAACAAGGTAGCCTTGGTGCTCTTGTTTCTACTCCTTCCACATTAACCATTATCAAAGAAGTAATTGGTGGAATGAATAACAAAAATTTATGTATGATGGGATTCATTGATCTTCCTTTTATACCAAACATTTTGACAATATTGATATATTTCATTTCATTATTCATTACTTCAAGAATGATATTTGCCGCAACATGATGCTCCATGTGTAGCATGACATCACTATTAAAAAAATAAACCAATTAACATTTGTTTACAATATTATATATTAGATAATTTTGTTATTTCCTTTATACATACTTCATGTGGACTATATTGATTCTCAATAAGTGGTTTAAAGATCATCATTCTTAAATAAGTCAATATTGAATAATAATTTTTTTCAATAATTTTAAATCCCTAATATTTTTAATAGAACAATAAATTGAATTCTTTTTATATTTTTCATAATTGGAAACATTGAGTTCAACATAAATTAAATGAAACATCATGTTTAAAAGAATTGTGACAATAAATAAAAAAATTATTATTTAATATAATATTTATCACATAGTTATTGTAATGGGGGGTGTGAATAAGAATAAATATTTTATTAATATATGTTTTAAAATTTATAAGTAATTAATTATGTAGTGACCGATTAACAAGTAATAAAAATAAAAACATTTTGAAATTAAAAAAATTGAAGACTACGTTTATGCCAAAAAATATGTTTTACAATAATAAATTAACAAAATCACTATTTCTATAATATATTAATGAAATTTATACATCATAAATTAAATCAAATATTTAGCATTCATAATATGTTGTTTTTTAAACAATATATAATAATTAATCCAATTTTACTCATAGTACATATATCTTTATTAAATGAAATAACATCTCCTTTTTCATACGTAAAATAAAATTAATTTTAAAATTTCAATAAAATTAATTTGATAAAATAATAATTATTTTTTAAATTTGAATATGAAGATTATATTAGGTATAATTTTTTATAATTTTTTAAAACAAAATTTGTTTATTGAATTGTTAAAATATTGATTTTATTAATAAAATAATTTCATTTAATGCTTATAAAAACACTAAAATTATATTATTATTTTTTTTAAAAACAATCAATAATTATTTTGGAAAAAAATATGTTCGGGTGATAAATTTTTATTTCTGAACTATTTAAAATGGGTTAGTATGTGGAATCGAAATCAAACCACGGATTTGTATCCATGGGGGCCTCCTTTCCATATCATTTTTCTCATTAGGGATTTTAAACAACGAAACTTAAGAACTCACATTGTCGAAGAGTATGGGAGGTCAGGCTCACCAAACCCTTTCAGGGGGGGGAATTATTTCTTACTCTATGACTCTCTTATGAATTAATGATATGTTCAATAATTCATTATTTATTTTAATGTAAGATGTAAGTCTCTCTGGAATTATCAATAAATTATTATCATTTTTGGGTCATGGAATAATCACTATGTATCTGAGGTTCTTCATCAATGGAGACATCTATATGTATCTGATGTTATCCATCAATGGTATCCTCTTATGTTCTTCTTAATGTTTTTTGGTCGTTATTGTGATGATGTAGGTTTTCTAAACACTCATTGGGGTGCTCTATAGTGTATCATCATCTACGATGACAAGATTTGTTTTGATTTATATATCTTACCCATATATGTACTTCCAACCTATTCTTGTTAAAGGAATCTGATCCCACGTTGTCCAGTTCTAGTTAATGGGATGCAACATACCTTTTAAGGACATGTGATGAGGATCTAACCATAAAACTTCATGTCATGTTATAGGGACATCTAATCAGAAGGTGCATAGTAATATCTTGGATATGGGACTTATGTGAAAGAATCCATGGGAACATAAATTGAATATGGATTCCTATGATGAATTAGTCCCCACTGGGAATGTGGCCAAAAGGGAATATGGTTGATTTGAGGTATTAGGACTGAACCTCCTGGAGTATTCATAAATAACACACATAGATAGAAATCAATTCCTAAATTGTTTGGTAGTGAAGATCCACACCAATAGAGGCCCTTGAAGGTTTATCTCATAGGGGAGTATGGCCCTTTGATAGAACTATTTTGGGGAATACCCCTAATGATTATTCCCTATGGTGATCTGGGGGTTTTGATTAAGTAATACTCTAAATAAGGATTCTCATTGAGATTAGGCCCTAGGTAGGCACCCTATGTATCATTGATATAATAGGAATAATATTTCATATTTTCATGTACATGGGGATTAACATTAATTCTTCCCTTGTAAATGGGGTGACAATTAGGGATTACTCCTAAGTAGTATTCCCAAATGGGTGAGAAGTTGGGGCATACACCTAGAAAAAGGCCCTTATATCATTTGGGGATTACACTTGTATTGAAACCCAAAAACGCTTAGGGTCATGTGAATTTCATTCCCACCATCAGAGGCTAATCATATGTGGGTCATTATCATTGTATGAAATAATAAGAAATGAATGAACAAAGAAACCAAAATACATGTTTTTCTTGAGGTTTAATTCACATCCTTAAAAAACTTTTCCTATAGAGATTCTTTGATAGAGGTGTAAGGATGATTATAAGGTTTTATTCTTACCAAAAATAATCTCATGATGGTGTGGATGTCATATTCATACTTATCATTTTCATCCACATGTGGAAATATGAGTAATTCTATAATGTGATGGACTTTTGGATGTCAAATATGTAGAAAACAACACACATATCCCCCTCCACTATTGGAAAATGATGGGGTGAATGTGGAAGTGGATGAGGTTAAAACACCTCCCTCTCTTCACAGTATCCTGGATCAAGTTCACCGTATGGAAATGAAGATGGAAGAAAGAATGGTAGAGAAGAGTCAGATTTGATTCCAATACATTATCTGAACTAGTGGCATGGAGATAGATATGGGAAAGATTGAAACATCCTTAAAGAATGTATAGGTGATTAATCTAGTTGGTATTCCCAAAAAGTTAGTCATGTAGAAACATAGGCGGATTTTATTCCATCTTGAATATAAATGAATTTTTTATCATTGTCCTCCATGATAGGAACTATAGGCTACATGTATTAGAGATGATAAGGGGTGACATGGTCCTAAACCTTGTGTCAAATACCATGAATTCTGTGACACATTCCAAAGGTTAGGGATCCTCAAGACCGTGGTAATAAACACTCAAATTCACCTAGAGGGCCCTGAAAAACCAACCAAAAAAGTGTAGGAATCCTTTGACAATAGGAATACACCCCCAAATTGGGGACACATTGGTGTGTGACTTTCCATAGCTATGTATGTATAGAAGAATCAGTGGATGTTTAAACTTCATCGATCTATGATAAGGATACTAACTGAGGATAGTACCTTCCATGTATGGATCTGAAGTAGTCATGATGAGAGGATCATTCCAGTCTTGGGCATACCTGTTCAGTGCTGGTGTTAGATGCATGGAATGGGTGGAACTAAAAGAACTTCACATAGGGGAAGTTATCATACAAGAGATGAATAATCATAGAGAATTGTACCACATAGGAATAAAACATGGGTAAGGCTTTATCCTAATCACCATGAGTCTCATCAGGTGTCCGTGGATAGGTTTCAAAGAGGTCATTATATAAATAAGGATGCTTAAATAGGTGGTTTTATACTAGAGGAAAATGTAATATTGCAAAAGTATTTTGTTCGAGGGACCTTGAATATACATTTATCTCCCTTCTAATCATTAAATATTTCTTCTTCAGAGTTTCTGAGAGATACCATAGAAGCTTTAGAGGACCTAGGAGAAGTGGATTCATGATCAATTCTTGAAGGATTCTTCCAAATTTGAAGTAGTAAAAATGAAGAACATAATGATCCTATTTATAGGAAACCAAATGTACCTAGATGAAATATAATGCCTACATAGTGATGGGGAATATGTCTTAGGAATTGGAATTTCTTCTAATTTCATACTACGCAATGTGGATGTGAGGGCGTTCTAGTGCAAAAGTACTAGCGCACATGGATTCTGTGTATGGGTATATTGATCCCTTTTGGTTTTATCCATGATTCTATCCTTGTAAGAGTGACTTTCATAATCTTGTCTTCCATTTGATTTTTTTTCTTCAAAAATCACACCCCCTTAGGATTTGATCGAATCAATAGAATATGGTTGAGTACTACAGTAGAATAGGGATTATATAGTGAAGGTTATCATACCCAACCACATAGGTCATCTGCACAACTTGTCTAGGGAGGTATAGTGCACATACCAGTTGTGCATCTCACTACTGTAAGTCTAGGGTGAATGCCAGGGGTGCCAATAACAATAACAAGATCCATTGTCTTCTTTTTTTTTGATTCATTTGTGGATTTTATTCTCGTGATTCACATATCAATCCATTAGTTATGCCAGGATCCCTATTTCAATAATTTCACACATGAGCCTCACATTGGTATTTCCACCTGGGCAGCAGTGTTGTGATGATTCACCGAAGTAGAGTGTCTATGAATGAAACCTTCTAGATTTTCATGGGATAGGGACATAGAAGATATGGATGGATATAGGTTCTTGTCAAAGGGTTTGTGTGACCACTGTCCACTACCAAATTTTTGTAATTCTTCCAAATTTTTTTTGATAAATTATTGTTTTAAATTAAAAGAGAAAAAAAATTCTTCTTGTAGGTGTTCATTAGATACAATAATGAATTTTGTTTCAAAATCTGTTGCATGTTCATCTAATAGGATCAAAGATGTCCATCTAGGTTACTTGGACATAATCGACCCCACTCTACCATATCTAGAGAAGAACCTAATGTAGTATCAGTGGGACTACCCAAATATTTAATATATTCCACTATATAATAATGTAATTTTGGGTGACCTCACCATCCCATGGCATTAGAGTTACATTCCAAACTCATGAATTGTGTGGCACACAAACTGCCCATGTGACAACATCACCTCTAAGGGTGTCTTTATCAAGGATGAGATAATCTATATTGTATACATTTTGGATTATAGAAATTATTTTCTATATTTGAAGACACATATTCATGAGTTGATGACTCATTATTATGAAACAAACTTCCTCACATCACAAACTTATCATACAAAAGGCTAAAAGGAAGACATGGACATCTTCCCTAGAGAGGGTGTTAGACCATAGTGGATGTGGCTATATTGGGTGCATTAAAACTGATTAATGTTTAAAAAGGAGCTGAAAGATGTTTACATTTATGAATTTTTCTGGTTCAGAATGATTTATATATACAAGAAACCTGATATTATTCCTACATTTCATAGCTGATGGAGTCTGGAGATGAATTATACCCATATGACGCATAATGATGTCAATTTAATCATGTGGTATATATACATGATTATATAGGGTCCTGATTAATTGGGTGGTAAATGATGAGTTCATCCCAAGATATACAATATGAGATTAGGCAGAAAGGACGCCACCTTTTTAGTACAATCTTTACAAGGTGGTGAAGAAACTAACAAAAAAGTATACTTTCCCTAGGGGTAAAATTCATCTCGAAACAGGGATGAATTCTTTTCTAAAACCCAAATATTACGGTCTCATATGAAATCGCCCCACAATATGCCCCACCATAGATAAATAGGGTTTCTTAGGAAAACATTGTCCCACATATGATAAGGATGATTATAGTTTTTGGAGTTTTAAGTACAAACTCGAGGTTGATGTGAAAGGTCACATAGCATGTTTCGTCGCTATGTGGTTGATTATTTATCATCTTATAGTCCTTGAGTCCAAGGATTTTGTGTGTTAAATGACTTTTTATTCATGAAAAAATTGGTAGAGTAGACATACATAGGGCTGGTGGTCCCCCTCATGAATAGAATCTATTAGTGTCGAAAACACATATATAGTGGGAAGGCCCCATTTAATATTTTACGTCCATCTCAAGTATTGTGGGGGTTGGTCATAACATATTTTAGTTTTTATATAGTTATGAGTCTATTAAAAATACATGATAGACATTTCAACCAATTTGTTAAGTGTTTCTCTATAATTCAACCCCTACAATTCTTGTATAATTAATTTTTGGGATGATGAATCTCTTAGGAAATTTTTCATTAATTCTTCATGATAATCCACGAACATGGACATTTACCGGTGATGGAAAGGAGGAAAATTAAGATATGAGGCCATACATTATATCATTCAAGGATTTTATATCAGAGTCTCGCATGGATAAAGAGATCATCAGTGAGTCTTATTATTCATATCAATTATCCCACTATTTTAAAAGTCTTCAATAGTCAAGAATCATTACCCTATGCATGTCAGGTTGGACAAGCTTCTGATGGCAGCTCGATATTTTTGTATTTGGAAGGGAATTAATGTATAAAAATTCAGTAATGTTACCTCCATCGAATGCATCAATCTGGTTAGATGATCGATATTCCATGGCATGGATATCTTTATATTCTCAGGGGACATTGGAAAAATGAATTTATGAGTCTATGTTCAATATGACTATTGGTCATGGAATACACAATAAAATGACTCAAGCAGAAGATGACTTTGTTGAAACTCAAGAGCGCAAAAAATGATCTTTGGTGAAGACTACGTAGTGGGATAGAGTTAAAAATTACACACCTCGATACCACGGTGGTCTGATAATTATCGTTATGAGGGGCATAATGTTCCATCCCATTACTCCTTTGAGATATAAAGTCATATTGAAGAGGTTTCATTTCAATATTAAATAGTTCTTTCTCATAGAAAATTGTGTTAGCGTCAAATTATGTGAAAACCATTGTGATATGAGTTTGTAGAGAATAAATCATGATGTTAGAATATCTGTGGTATTTATCAAATTTTTCATGTTAATCCCATAATTTGGAGATACTAGAGAACCCTTTGATCTATCGACTGAAAATAACTTAGATGATCAAATTAAATATATTCATGTGTTGGAGGCTTTGATATTTTAAAATGATGATCAAACCCCCACCAAGAGTTAAGTGTATGACATTCTAGAATGTGGAGTACATAATGGGGTAAGTGTTTATCACAAGGAAGAATTGAGCATCTATGAGAACTCTGATAATTTTTTTAACTTTTATCCCTTAAACATTTTCTCTTCAATCCCCCATCATTAATCTCATGTGGATTATATTTTTTAGTTTGTAGTAGAAGAAGGATAAGAAAGAATGGTTAAAATAGGAGCTTCATAAGTGGAATCTAGATTATCAAGGTATAAGCCTATGGCCACCCCCATTGGGGAGTGGATAAAGCCCTTGGATATCATGGACAATCCCAAGGTCATTAGATTATGGTGGATGATATTATGGATGGAACCCGTCGACTATATCCTCATGTTTTTGTTTCCAATGGGGTATAGGTGATCCCTTTTCCATCTCTAGGGAGAAAGCGAAATATGGAATTAATGATGTCCTAACACATGCACCATAGTAAGATTTATGTTATCATATTTTGATATCTTGACCTTATTGACATATCCATTGATTTTATTTAACTTTTCAATAATATTCACAACAGTCTTCCCTCTACGGCTCTGGCGATGAACTTTCAATGGTCGAGAAAAATTACTAGGGGGTGGAACAAAATCATGCTAATAAATCTAACATTTTGAAAAATGAATCACCAAGTGGTGTAGTTATATCCTCCCATATTTTTATAGGGGTAAGGGAGACATGGTAATGTCATATGCACTTCTTTTTGTGTCACATATTTTTTCTATATTTCTACTACTTAGGTTATTTTTTATTCATTGTCTGTACTGAATGAAATTTTTTTCATAGAATACATTGGTCCCATTGTATATTTGGAAGGGGATGATAGGGACCTCATGATATCCAATAAAGGTTATGATATTGACAACGACTTTGTGATACCTAATAAAATTATGAATGCTGAGAAACTGGAATAGTAGATCGATGGTGGATCTTATATGTGATCCAAGAAACACACCTCATATATCCATACATGTGAGGATAATGTGATATTTCAGGCTATGTATCATGATCTATGTGATTTAATTGATCCATGAAATAAGATTTTAGGTTCCCTTAACGATTTATCTGAATTATAAAAGTAATAATAAGGATATGAGTCTTATTATTATTTTACTTTACAATCAATTTTGATTTAAATTCCCCTAGTGTTTCACATCAAAGTCTAACTTTTTCATCATTTTAAAAATAGAATGTCCCCAAATCCATTCATGAAAAGGTAATCCAATTCTATCCAAAACATATTGTTAGTGCAATGAAGTATGGTAGTTCAGAAGTAGGGGATTATAGAGAGTATGTTGGAAACTGAGAAAAAAATAGGGTGATCCCTATTATGAGGTCCATTTTCAATGAGTTTAGGTTGAGGGTGCCATAGAGGTACCAATTTTCAGAAGATCATCCAACAATGGGTGAGTTCCATCATCTAACTTGGCTTCTTTTCTAACCTCTCAACTTTTTTATCTCTTAATGTTAATATGAAATGTTAGATTCTCATTAGTTTAATTAACATCAACAACTAGGCTAGAGATGAGGGATTCAATACCACATCCATAAACAATTGAAGGGTATGCTATGGTTACTTTGGAGGGATCAGAACAAGGAGGATCTTTGTGAACTGGTCCTAAATTATATCCCTCTTTTTGATAGTGTCATTGAGTCAGATCTGGAGTTATAAGAAGATTTTATCCCTTTATGTCATCTTTCCCGGAATGATATCATGAAGA
Source organism: Viscum album (assembly GCA_963277665.1). Classification (NCBI taxonomy): domain Eukaryota; kingdom Viridiplantae; phylum Streptophyta; class Magnoliopsida; order Santalales; family Viscaceae; genus Viscum; species Viscum album. Next base: position 139,708,244 of record OY728133.1, on the reverse strand, counting down.
TAGTTAGAGAGAGACCTCTTGAGGCATGAAATCCCAAATTTGATGACATACATTCATGATTTCATAGCTGGGATATGGAATATTTAATTACCATGAGATTCATTATACATTGAATGTGATAATCTAATAGATGGAAAAAGATTGAAATTTTCAGAAAAATGACCCACAACAAGTGGGACAATTTGAGGAATTCAGAGATGCCATAATCCAAGATGACATCAACTACTACATAAAGGTGTAAAAGTTTCAATATCGCATTGATTAATTTCATTCCCAGATAATGTTTCTAAAGGAAGAATTAAACATTAGAATGTAATAGGTAGCCAAAATCCACTTTTTCTTGGAATGAGATTTGGCATGGAGACATTTCATCAATTACGAGAAAGATATGATTTGTAAATATGAGGAGTATACTAAAATAGAAACAGCTGAAATTTAGGAACCTGCACTAGTCTCTTGGGGTTAAGTTAAGCTTCATTAAAACCAAATTGGAAAAAAATTGTAAAATTTGACAGAGATGATCCAGTATCTCAATGTTCCCCTACGTTTTTGGGAAATAAATAAAAAAATGAATTTTTTTTTGTTCTTGTTAACTTGTGTATTTATATATATTATCATTATGTGATCATAACATAACATTGAAGCTTATTTGTGTAGAAATACAACATTGTATCAGTTTTTTGTAATGATATAGATTTGTTTGGGGAAATTCTATAATGTTTTCCAAACCCATGAGGCCTAAATACAATAGTTATATTGTTTCAAGGATTATATGGGAAACCCCCCATGATTTCATATTTTTATGTCATCATCCTATTTTTATCTAATTCAATTATATTGAATACTCATAGAGTGAGGCTTGGATATTTCTTAGGCCACCATTTTTTGTTTTTTTTCTAACATGTTCTTTGAATTTTATATTTTTCAATTGATTTATTTTTATCCTAAATTCAATAGAGTGTAGGTATAGATATTTTGAGTTGAATTTTTTCAACAGTACCCTTTGAGGGTTTTCAATCTGGTGGGATCTATGTCTCTTTATATGGGATGTTTAAATTCATGTAAGATAAACTAATGAGTCTAGTATATTCACTAGAATATTTATTACTGTAAAATATTATAATTATGACCCATTGAAGATGTGTGGGATGGGAATGTTCTATAATTATTCAAATTTCCCTTGGAGAATCTTGATCCATGATTTTTTGGATTCTTTATTTGATACATGATATTATATAATAGAGTTTTAACCTGAGGAATATATTCCCACCTATTATAATACTCATTTTTTATTTTTTTTATGAAATCCCTTATAGGGAAAGTTCTACATAGTCAATATTGGAATCCTTCTATGACTGTCTCAGAAATTTGTGAGAAACTTCTACAAATCCAACTAGATAATGTTATAACATATTTTGGAAGAATATAATTCCATGGAATTCCATCATTATGTTATTGATGGATAATGATTTTGATTCAAATTTCTCAAGACCACTATGGGTGGGTTTAAAAAAGGGAGTTGACTGAGAATAAAGGGAATATATATTGGTACAATACATAAATTGGAAACCACACCTACAAATATTTGGTTCGAGTTAAGGATCTTACATCATGTTAGATGGTCAATGTCAGGGTAAATGCCCCTTTCTTATAAAGTAAATTTTATAATGCAATTTTTTGTCCTACCATCAAAACTCTAGACATATAGTCTAATGTATTTGGATGAATGTATTTATGTATATGTTAATTTCTTATGACTAGAACTCTATGTAACATTATTTAAATTTTCACAACAATGACATCATGATATACAGCTAGAAGTAATATATTAAGTATATTTTTAGGCTATAATTTATGGTATTTATCTTTGACCAAATGGTTTAAGGTTCTCAAATTTGTATTAGTGTGTCCTATAATTTTATACACTATTAAAATGTCTGAGGATAAAATTTTAAGATATGATTAGGGGATCCTTTAATCAGATGAGTGGTATGGGGGAAAGGTCTTATGGCATCAGAGGATGTGTCCCCTAAGTATGATGTCACCAATGGCTGAGAAACCCATTTTTTCTATTTTATGAAAGGTTATATAGGCCTTTTTCTACATATTCATGTAGTGATATCCAATGGATAAAAAGAAAATTATGAATTTCGATTTAGACAAAGCCAATTAGTGCATGAAATTCATAGTCATGTAATGAAGATCTTAGAAACTCTGACATTCTTTCACATATAGATGTTTTTGGTTTATGGTGATTTACATTTCCCTAAGCACAATGATTAGATATTGGTAGAAATGTACATACTCATAGAAGTGTAATTTAAAGTCAAAACATTTATTTGAATTAGTGGGATAAGTTTTTTCTAGTTTTGACCGAGTTGCAGGGAGAAGTGGTTCCTATAGATTTAAATCATATTCCTAGGACTATAACCTCATGGAAATAATAGTTAACATTGGGCCTATTAGAGTAATATTGTTCGAACATTCTTTGATCATCAGAGATGAATTTGTAAAAAATATTTTTAAAGGTTCTTGTATCGGGATAAAAGAAATGGGATAATCATGTGGGAGGTGACCAAAGAACAAATTCGAATCATGGTTTCTTAAAATATTCATCAAATCCAATATAGAATAATTGGGCTTATCATGAGGAAAAAGTAACCACCATTTGACAAAGCCCCATTAAGGAATATTTTATGAATGTGTAACTAGGGAAAATAATTTATAGTCAATAGTGGAATCTCATGGATGATAGACCTTGAAATTTGTAGGCAACTTATGCAAACTAGTTGGGGCATGTTTCAACATATTTAGAAAAAAGACATCATGTATCAGAAGTTCTATCAACTTTAGATGGAAAACGATTATCATGATCTAAAAGTGTCCATGATTTGTTGTATGCCATTATAATGTGATATTTACAAGTATAGAGTAAATTTATGGACTGATATGATCCATGATGTGTAGAGTCCCATATATCGAACGCGGTCATATGTATATGGGGGATACGCCTCGTTCATTGATGGATTCCTTAATAAAGGTAACCAAAATTAAATCTCTTGCATTAATCATAGTTATTATGTATTATAGGTGTAATTTTACATAATCATGTGGATGTGACTTGGACCTATGTACTAGGAATCACTATATATCTCATTGGGATGAGAATCAAGTTTCGCGTAGTTATACATGAAAACTTGATCTATGCCTAGTGTGATAAAAAAGGAGTCGTAAGGGTTTCTTCTACGACATATGGTATGAAAAATTGAATGATAGGGGAATGTAGATTCTATGGTGGTTGGGTCAAGAGATATGATCCAGGTGTTTCCACAAATATCATCATGTTTATAATCAATCCACATGTAGTTCTGGAGATCCAAATCAATTTAACGTCATGTGATAAGGAAGAAGACGATATTATATAAATATGGGGAAACATTGTGGGGGGGGATAGGGTATTATACTTGAGTGTCACCATGTATCTTATAGGGGAAATAACCAAGTAATAAAAAATTATAAAAAACAATTACCTTTGATGATTTGAATTTGTACATATAAGTTAATGTTTTTTGTGTATTGTTTATGGCTAGACCTGAAATAGGAGGCTCGAGAGTTACTATATATCTCATTGTAGTTAAAATGAAAAAACTAATAGTTCATGAAATATTACCAATGAGTTTATGTTCTATACACTTGTAGTGAGATATTTTCATAAAAAATTGTGGCTAGACCCGAGATTTGAGATTTGGACGTCACTATGTAACATGCTGGAGAAAGAATCAAGACAAGCAATGTACTTGAATGGTTACATGTGGGGGTATGATCCATACAATGGGAGTGGGGTATTTTCTATTTATTACTGCTAGTCTTGAGAATTGAGACATATCCCCCACTAAATATCTTTTTGGATTAAGAATAAATAAAAAAATAGTCCTTGAATGGTTCCTTGAGTAGGTATGATCTGTACATAGGATGTGGGGAAATTGTTCTTGTGCGATTTGACCCATGATTGGAGATCTCGACATCACTATGTTTATTTTTGAAGGAGTAATCAAGCACACAATGTTATTGGAAGGGGTTACCCATATCAATCCAGGATTGAAATAAGTTAAATAGATTTAATATTTTCCAAATTGATGGTTGGGTCAAAAACATGAGGTCTAGGTGTCATTATTTATCTTGTATAATCAGACTCATGTTATATGTTATGGAAAAGTTTCTTGTATATATTTGGATCATACAGAAAGAAAATAGTTATATATATACTTTTTATTATGACTTGTTTTAAGGATGTATGTTTGATAGTCATTACATATCCAATTAGAAATGAGAATTAATACATTTTTAGTTCTTGGAAAATTGTGTAGCATTCAATCATATGATGAGGACATTTATTATGCAATTTTTCATAATTCTATAATGAAATAAAAATTATATGGATTATACCTGTAAAAGGGGGCCAAATTCCATTTTAGGGTGGAAATGATGTCACTGGGGCTTATGCATGGGTGATGCCAAAATGTTCTCCCACATGTTTGGTTAGGAGGTCATACCGACCCTCTAAGGGGTTATATGAACGTTATTGGGTCCTACATGTGAGATGTCGTTCCATTTTGGAAGTTTCAATGAGGAATACATCAACTCTTGGTACATTTGGGGTCTCATAATTTCAAATGATAGCGATGTTATCCAGGTAGTTTATTGACCTATGGTGAGAAAAAATATTGTATCGTAGTTTTAAGTCATATGACTATGACCTTATGTTGTAAAATTTATTTTCATGCATCAAGGATGATGATTCCATTCAGATTATTTACATGTGTAATGGATATTATTTCATCCATTTATGGTTTTGTGACAAAGACCCACTAAATATTTTAATTTCTTGTAGCTTGGATGTATACAGTGATATGCATTTTTATGTTCTATAGTTGATACGAATGGCATGAAATTTACAAAATATATTTTTTCATGAATTATTCATCAGTTATAGGCTGAATGTGCTCTCCATCCATTAATATCTATAAATAAGAATAATTAGAATTGACCTTGTGTATGAAGTAAGGTCCCTCCAATTATTCCTCAACCTCTGGAGGCTTATTTCATGGTACCAATATATTCCTAATGACAAGTTGTAATTCTCCTTAGGGGAATTAATTGTGGTAGACCATCATGGTAAATATTTTGTCGATTGGATTCTAGTAGACATCCTTGTGATTCAATGAATGAAATATATTTTTATCTTGTCACTCCAATTCATATAGTCATTCCTAGGATTTCTCATCTTCACATCATATATTTCATATTGAAACACTATGAGATCGAAATTGAACCTTATCGGGAAGAATGATTTTGTCCCATATACCTGTGAATATGGGGTAATTTGTGTAGTAGATAATGTCAATGTAATTTATGACCATAATCCAGGAAGGATATTATCATGACCAGAATACTTATTTTTATCGACCATTTAATATATTATATTCTACACAGTCTTGTTCAAAACCTCACTATATCTATTAACCATTTAAGGATAGTGGGATGAATGGTTGGATTTTATATTTTACACCCGATATTGTTTCTCTACCTTTTCAGAACCTAAATTTGTTCCATTATCTATCTAAATGGAATGACGGACCCGAAATCTGGTAATGATGTGGGATTTTTCAAACTCAGTAATTTTTTGGACCAGATGTATTTTAGGGGATTCGCCTTTTCCCATTTGTAGATGATATCTTTAGTTGTTAAAATGCAATTAAATTACATCACCTTATCTGGGGGGGTATAGACCTACTACATCAATTCCCTATTGGGAAAATTTATAAAAGTATTTTAATTTTTTTTAGAATCTCTTTGGGTTGATTGATGAAGTTGGAATTCACCAGGAAGGAATGGCATTTTTTACTGAATTTTATGAAATCCTACGACATAAATTCCATGAAGTATCCATGTTTTCAAATGTGATGCAAAATTATATTCATAAATAGTGTAAACCAAATTATTTTACATGTACTATTTTCTTTATAATTAGAGTCTCTCCCCATTTATTCATATGGGAAATAGGCCATCAATTCCTCACTTGTAGAGGACCTACTATTGAAATGGTCCATCATAATGAGTGAAATTGATTACTGGTTGTCAGAATTTCTCCATACTGGTCATGTCTGGGGGATGTAATCCATCAAAGAGGTATTCCATTTCCATGTAAGGAAAACATTTCATATGTGTGGGCCTTACTTTTTCAATCTCCTCTTTTCTAGGAAGGTGATCTAATTTAGTGATAGGAAATACTGATGATTCTTTCATCCCAATTTGAATCTTCCATAGCAGTGGATTGACTTTCCACTACATCAGCTGATTGTTATAAAATATTGGGATGTGAGTCTCTATTGGATATTAGGGTAAATAAACCATTATCCCTTTCAGTTATTCACGTTGGGGGTTAACTTTTTTTATAGTGTAATAACCATTATTCTGTTTGATAACTAACATTAAGTAACCCTTCACATACACGTGGTCCATCAGTATTTGATGTTCCAATTTCTTACTATCATTAAGGGATAGATATTCCACAATATTTTTTTTATAAACATAGGATAATAATAATAATTAACATTGGAATTCATTCACTATGTATATAAGAACATATCTGAACCGAACAATGTTGAAAATATGGTCATCTATTCTCTTCCTAATTTGGATCTTGGATGTCCAGTCAAAATACATATCCCATTATTGGGGGATGTCTTGAATAAAAAATAATTCCACACACTGAAATTCACTATTTAATGATGTCCCATCTTGATATGGTTGTTCAATAAGAAAATTATACATGGCCTGACATTTTACATCTTTCTATGGCATGAACTGCATACCATATTTGAATCGAATAATTTCCCTCCATTCTAGACATCATTTCATCATTGGATGAATAATGATATATTTTAGTGAGTTATTAAGAGAAACTAATTAGACCTCATTATATTTTTATGCAGTTCCGCAAAGTAAAAACTATTTAGATTATTTTCATTTAGATCTTTTCAATATTTTAATACTGAATATCAACATCGATCTTGGATCGACAGAGATAATAAATGTTTTTTTCATTCCAAACATCATTATTTTCCGAAATAAAGGAACATAATGATCATTAAATTTACATCACATATATAATTATTGGAGTTCCAGACATATGTTTCATTAATACCAATGGACTCTATAGGTATTTCTTAGGGACTAAAAATACTTTTGGGCAGCCTCAAGTGAACTAGTAGGTGGCCCCATTATTTATTTATTTATGGGAGGCATAAAATTTTATAATGTGGTTGGATATAAAGAATAAAATATAGGCCAAGATTATATGATGTCATATCTACTCTTCCATGGTTCATGGAAGATACATGTAAAAGATAAATATATTTATCTAGATATTTATTGATGTTCTTATGGTGTACAATGAAGCTGAGAAACGTTCTCAAGGTAACCTTAATTAAACATTTTAATGGATTACCTTTTAGGCTATGTTGTCAAATATTGATGAAGATAGTCTCTAGGAAATGAAAGTGGTTATTTTTTTGGATACATTACCAATAGATCATCATTTTATAATTCAACAAAATCCCCCAAACAATGATTTAATATGTGATGCATAACATGTTTGTATGTGGCATCAGTGTTAATTAATCCAAATGGAATTACCATATAGAAGAATAATATACGAGGTGACCTAAATTTAGTTTATTCGTTATAATCTAGGTCCACCTAAATATGGTTGTACATAGAGTATTCATCCATTAATGAGAGGGCTTGATAAAATGTTGCTGCATCAAACATGAGTTTTATGACTGGAACCAGGATGTAATATTTGGGATTGTGCCTATTGATATATCTAAAATCAATGAAAATATTGATTTTACCATTATTCTTATTGATGAGGATGATATTATCTAGAAATTTTGTATATTTTACATCTCTAATGATTTCGGTCTTGATGATACTATCCACTACGACCTCAAATTGGGAGTGTAAGTTAGGTGTGTCTGAATTCATGCATGTTTGTATCATTGATGATCTTCTTGATGACCCAAGTGATGGGTGTACACCTTGGGATCATGTTCATGAATATCTATGTAATTATATGAGAACATATATCATTGTTTCTTCAATATGAGGGTATATAACTAATATTCTTATGGATTTAGGGTTTCTCTAATCATAGTTGGTTGTGGATCTTCCTATTTTCCATGAATAATCACTATGTGATCATCCAAAATGGTTGAGATGCATTCCTCAAATGATGGAGTGGGTACATTGAGGTATTCTTCTTCATTCTCATCTGGATAAATTACTTCTTTCACCTATTCGTTGTAGATAGGTGATGTAGTATGAATCTTTTAATTAGTGGATGAATCATTATTCAGACATCTAGAATATGAAGAATTAATTTCTAAATCAATCAATGGAACGATGCCTTTTTTATCATATTTGGGAAGTCTATGGATTGAAATGACAATACCTATATTATCCTATTTATGTGACAACTTATTCTAGACTATCTAATGAAACAAGGAATACATTAAGCATGGGGTTAATTGAATACCTTGTCGTCCAGACATTCGTAGATACATAGCGAGTTGAAATCAACTCATATGTTATTCGAAATAGTTATTATATATAAAACTAATGAGGCCATTGAATGAGTGATTGAATTTTATACCACACCATAAATTTGATTGATTTTATGTATGAACTATATAACGATTTTCATGACTGATTTGTAGAATTGTCCCTAATCCATTGGGGAATTAATCTGAGAAATATCATCAGTCATGGACTGTTTTCCCTCCTTGTGGTAGAACCCTACAATAATTTACTATAACTCATAGTATATTAATGGTTCCTTATCACCAAAAAATATACCAAGTTGACCATTGATACAATATTTGGGGTATTGGTGGAATGATGGAGGAATGGCCATATGTTGATGTAACCAAATTATTCATAGAAGATATTGAATGTTGTATCCTGATGAACAACCATGAATTATAATTCATACAAAAATCTCAAAAATGAGTTCTAATTGTGAACTCACAAAGAGATTCTAGATGATTTTCTTCAGAACACTGTAAAATCAGAGTATTAGGGGATAAGTGAGATTCCCTATGTCCTAGTTGGAAAAGTGTCTACGTTGGAATGGGGATAGATTTTGAGTCATTCTAACTGAATGTGCATCAGAAATCAATGTCATTTATCATTCAATATATTTATAAGGTTGTGACATGTCCTTTAATAAAAACATTGTCATCTTTTTCTATGAAATAGATAACTGAATGGAATTTTTTAGTATAATTCACTACATTATTTACATTAACATTTGAAACAATGACTACAGATTTTTTAGGGCATAAAAAGGACTATATGAGTTCCTCCCAGAGGTATTTAAAGAGACTCATAGCATCCAGTATTGATAAGTTGGCCGTAAATTGGGCTAGTTTCTTAAAAATATCATATTCCTAGTCCAACCACCATGGGGATGTTCTTTCACATGTTCTTTGGGGTCTAATTTTCATGATATTGATGGATCATCCACTATAATATGAGATGAGAGTGCCTCCAAACATGTATTTTTTTTTCTTGGGTCATCATGAAATCTAGGGTTTATTCGGTGAGGAAATATCCTCTAATCAATCTTCTAGGATGATTATATTAGTGAAGAACCTTACATATGTGGGGGATTTTTTCTTATTCCTACTGATGTCACTAGATATCCCTCCCATGAGTTTTGGTTTTCTTCATGGTTTGAGCTGGTGCATGGTTGATGTAGTGGCAACGATCACAAATGATTCTTCCCATATAACATCGACTCAAATATCCCCTTCCCCTAGTTCCCAATCAAGTTTTATTAATTTTTTTTCATAACCATGCACATCGGTTGGGATGTGAACCATAAATTGAATAATGTTATTTAAATTTAAGATCAAGTCCCCGCCTAATGAATAATTCATCTAACATCTCAAATTTTATATTTACATTTGGAGGGAGGGTGACTGGGCCTCTAAGACTATGTGCATTAATTCCACTATGTTAAAGGATGACATTGGACTTTAAATGTTCTCATATTATTTTTCATGTATTCCCTCCCATTCATGTCACTTTTTGGAGGATGAGCTTTTCATGTACTATGCTATATATGAAGCTGGATGTGTTATTGCGATAGCAAGTGGAGGAACAATTGTATAGCATAAATTTGATTAGAGTATAACAAGAGTCTAATTTATTATTTTCATAACCATCTAATCATATGAATTTTTTTAAGTATTACTCATTACATATTTTAATTCATTTTACTCCTCTAGATTAGTGGAATAAGAACATGCTACTGGAGCATGATAATTCTTCATATTCACCTACACAGAGTCCACACTATTTTATAGCAGGGCCTCAAATACAATACAATCCAAGATGCAGTACCTCTTCTTCTAATTAAAGGGGATATATTTTTTGATATCATATTTCTCCTTATTCGTTGGGATCCCGGGGATTTATAATCTTCACCATGATGTTTTGTAATGACAATATGAACTAGCTGGGGACTTGGTCATTTCCAATAGAATAGACGTGGATTTCATATACTAAAATTGTCTATGCTGCTGATCACTTTTTTAAACCTGATGAGGTGGGAATTATTTCTTATTATTAAGTTGGGGAGTCGCAGGGTATGGTGTGATATTTGATGTAGGATTGGATATAGGGTCTGGTTTAAGTGTAATTGAAGCAGTGTCTTCTTTTTCTGTTATCCTTTCTTAGGTTTATAAAATTTCTCGGGTCTTTTCTTTAGTTTATATCATGGATTCCTCCTCTCAGTAATAAATTTTAGCATGGACCTAAAACCGACTTGTGTATTTCATACAGATAAGTGGAGTTTGTAACTCATCATAATGATTCACTATATAGATTGGTAGAAACAATTATTCATGAAGTGATATGTTCACGAAGTATGTCAATATTATTCACCGAGTAATGAAATAAGATAATTTTTCATTCCAAAACTGCATACAGTTTGACTGATAACATTTTTTTGTATTCTTCAATATGGAATTAAACTATATGAGAAATATTTTACCAAGGTTTTTCTCATCTAGGGATTGATCGATATTTAAAAATCACATACCATATGAACGATAGTAAATACAGTGACTACATATATTATGTGAGTATTACAAATTCATGTTTTTCAAGGTTACCCATCATGATATCAATGTTAGATACAAAATACCTCAAATGATACTTCAGGACTCCTGATCCTTTTAAATTTAGAAATGTTTGGATCCCAAATTTCGGTGTGGGAATATTAGGGTCTACCCAATAATGATATGGCTTTTTTCTAGTATTAATTTTGAACTACATTCCACCATGTTTTGCAATTGAGCTATTCGTGACTCAATAGTATTAATGGTATAAAACGAATGTATGGATATGACTGAGCCTAAACAAGTCTGGTGTCTGGATAGTAAATGGGTTTAGAGTTTATTAGGGATATTGTCGGTGGAATTTTTTGTATATTCCATGGGTAAGAAATAGGTGAAGGCTTGTAAGGATGTACTTGAACTTACTCTAGTTTCTCACAAAATAGATAAAATTCATGATCTGCTACTATGGGATCCAAATATATTGGGGGATGGAATCCTACATCAAGTAAATGTTCCAAATTTTATTTAGTCACTATAGTAAACCATATTTATTATTGTGATTCACCAATAAATGCATGTTGAGGATCTTTTTAAATCACATATCTATATGTAAGGATTCCTAATAGTATTTATTTATTTATTATTCTCAATGTTATCATATCTTCCTCTTATTGAGAAATATTTTCTTCTAGAGAAAGTCAATTATCCTCTCTAGGTGACGAGTGAGTTACAATCTGACCCTTTCCATTTACAATATTGGACACATTTCATAGAGTTAATAGTTTATTTTTTGATGCAGTACCCAAATTGAAGGTAATATTGTAGTATATGATAATCACACCTCACTTCATTTTTATCATTGTGGACCACATTATGAAAAAAACATCCATTTTGACTACATTGAATTGGTCTCATGTTATACCGAATCAATGAGGGAAGAAGTGATTATTTTCAATGATGATAATATAATTGTAGGCATTCTATAAATGTCTTTTCATGTCTATATTATTTTACACCCTCTACAATACCTTGTCCCTCCATTACTGATTCTATAAGATCTTCTTGGAAAAAAGTATTCTGAAGAGAACCTCCATAAAATTCAGTTTTTCAGGTTCCAAGTGAAGGTAGAAGATCATGAGATGGGAATGACTAAAAGTATTTATTTTTTAGAATCTTCCCAAATCAAGAGAATATGGATTCCCACTGATGTAGGGGTATGAGTTGAAAAGACCATCATCCCTGAGGAATGGGGCTGTTTATGTTCTGCTTTCATAAATCATGAAGAATGATTGGATGGCGTTGAGGGTTGGGTAAAAAACCCCCCATCACTATGGTCTTGTCATGACATTGAACGTCCATTTATGATACTACAGTAGTTTTTATTTTGATTCTATGGTTTCATATTCGAACGTTTTTTAGGTGCATCATTAATCATGCACATAAATCACCCCCTTCTGAAGATAATTTTTATATTTCATATATTTGTGCTATATACTAGAGAATTTCCCACAAATGGGAGTCTTTATCAATATTATTAGATGCATAGGTAAATATTCTTTCACTATCCATCTCACTTCTAGATTGGGTTTTTTGAGTGTTGTTCGAGGACTATATTTTCCCATAATTTCTTCATGTATGTACAAATTCTATTTTTCGGTGCCTTATTGAAGATATGATGTATCATTAAACCAAATTAAGTGGGATTATTTAGTTAGGGAACATATTGAAATGTATTTTTCCTGGTATACCCCAGCCTCTGATATTAACAATGGATGAGGTATCGACTATTTTCTATAACAATTTCATTAATGCAATATGGGATGAACATTGAATGGATTTATAATATTTATTTATTATTGGGTTTCATGAATCTAGGAGGTATTCCAAGTAAAATTAGAATTAAAAATCCTATATTACATTAACAGTAATTTGATACTCATCATATTTTAATACAATCCCTTTTGAGTGCTGAATGTTTTTCCATATGTTGAGGCATATGTCATGCACACAATCTTCTAACAGTTCTTCTATAATGTTTTATAAAGTGGTGGATAAAGGCCATAAAATGATCACTAAGTAATCCTTATAAAATTATTCATTAATGTATAGAATATATTCTTCTTTTTTCACTATATAATATTAATTTTAGTAGGACTAGACTGGATGCTTCCCGACTACTTTATCATAAGTAGTTAGATTTTTTAGGATTTCCACTAATTTGTTGGAAGACAGATAATCCAAATGAGGTTATGATAAATACCTTTTCATTAGTCTATCTTATGTTCTATAAAGTCTCTCACAAACCAATGATATGTATTCAAACATAACTAGCCTTTTTTCACATGTTTTCAGAAATATGAGTTCTTTCTCATCACTATGATTCCAATAAAGGAATTATGTACACAACATATAACAATACAATGAAGAAAAAATTCATAAAGAACTTCATAAATTGGAGTACCACCTTGGTAGATTTAATCAAGGGGGATATCATCTATCTCCTTCATCTCATTTTAACAGTTATGGATTACACTTTTTTTATTCGGAGAAATGCTCTTGAGATTAATTGAATTTTATACATGAAGCAAGACATCAGAGTGATGTTTCTAAAGATGACCATAATATTTACAAAAAATGTCACATAATTTATTAATGGAAGAGTAGGATCTTGAGATACCATATACAAGCTCTGAAGGTTTCAACAAATCGATAATTGAGCCGAGAGTGATCCTAAATAGGGTCATTTCATTCATGTTTACATAGTGGGGTTTCTTTATGGATTCCTTATTGTGAGCTACTATGGCCACCTACTGGGGGAAGTTGTTTTCATGGGCATGTTTTTTTGCCTACCATGGAGTGGCCATAATGATTGATCACTTAAATCTAATTATTATGGGTGTATGTTCCTGATATTCTTGTCCTTATGTTATAAGATATTTTTTCCATGGCCCACATAGATGAGAGTAGATGTGTGTGTATGCTTTGGGGTGACATGTTGATGATACAAGCCACTTGTGGGGATGGATATATGTGTCTGTCCTCTACGAACTCCTTTCACTAGCATTATGATTGTCTGGGAAGACGTCCTGACTTGTGTAGGGATTTTTTTCATCCATTTCACCATTTTCAAGATATTATGGGGGACTTCAGTGATTGGAATGTAGATATATTCCCATTACATATCTAGAAAAGATGTATGTTCCTACTCCAATTATACATTTCCTACTAGTGGATACTTATTGTACTCGTGTGTAGGGTAGAGAGTTGAGTCTTCCCCATTCGTATAATTTTTTGTTTCAAAATTAATTCCCAGGGTGCTGCCTAATGGTGTTGTTCGAAGGCATCCTGAATGATGGTATGTGTGGTCAATTACACATATCATTCTACCAAACATGGTTTGGGTGATAATTTGAGTGAATCTAGATTAGTGTTCTGGTAGGCCTGGTGGGTGCAAGAAGGTGTACGTTTTTGATATCAGTATGTCTCCATAATTTAATAGCATGAATCCATGATTTTTGTCAGACTTGTATTATGGATAGATGAATTAAGGTGGATTTTTGTATGTCCCCACTAACAATAGACACAATATTGGGTTGGTGGGATTCTCTAGAGGGGTAATAGGTGTGAACATTATACATTTTGGTCAGTTGTCATCCCTAGAGGACCGTCTTGTGTTCCATGGTCTGAATGATCTGGGTCAAAATTCCAAGGAAAACATCCCTCATCTTGTCGAGGGTTCATTGAATCATCATAGGTAAATAATTAAATAATAAATTATTTTTATAATTAAATTTTTTTGAATTTAATAATAATTTTACCTTAAATTGGTTTCTATTTTTGTTGGCATACCTGATACGCAACAATGAGTTTCTATGAAATCTTACACTGCACAATAATAATATAATAAAATTATTTTAAATGGATGTTAATTTGTAGCCATTATAATTGAAATGAATGAACAAGACTAACTAAAACATTATTATAGGTATTTTATAAATGTTTTTACATTTATTCAATAACATTTAGAGGCATAAATGTGAATGAATCTAATTTTAAGCATAATTTAATTTAAAAGTCTGATTTATCGCATTTTGATGTAGATCCCTCATATAATCAAGTTTTGAAGGTTTTTATATGTTATATTCTAAAAAATAATGTTCTTATATAGAATTCGGACATCAAAATTTACGTTGGATGAAATTTTGGTATTTTTCGATAAGGTTCATTTTTTATGAATAGTGAAAAATACTGTATTTTAATTCAAAACAACCTTTTAATATAATTTACTTATACGGTAATATTATCTTTTTGAATTGTCTTAATGTTTATTTAGAATATATTTCTACCAATTAAACCAATTGTAGTCTTTGGATGTAATTTAACATTGAAATTGTACAAAAACAAGTGTCAATCTTTTGATAGTTATTTCTTAAAAACAAGCTTTTTTGTTTTAACAGCAGGAATTAATTTTAATTTAATTTTTTCCACTTCTGTGATTTTAATTTGGAAAAATGTATTCCATATTTGGAATCAGGAGGTCCAAATTGTGTAAATATGTAACTTTTATTTTACGACATTATTAAAATTTACATCAGTAAATATTTTATTTACCATGGGTAAAGGATAAAGCTGGTAACAAATGGTAAACAAATATTAATATAATAATATAAAAATTCCATAAAAAGTGTCCTAATTCGATTGGTTTATACACATCCAACAATGACCATATTTTGGTATATTTGGGACTCTATGGGGCCGCTTGGGAGTGATAATGACAGTTTATTTTATTCAACATTAAGTAAAGGCAAAAATGACATAAAATAATATATTTTTGTAAATTAATATTTTCATGGGGTTATATAAGAAATCCTTTCGACTATAGACATTTTTTGGAAATCTAAAAATATTTCCTACATAATTGTAATTTTTTATTAAAATATTTAGACAGATAATAAATTTAATTAAGAATGACACATTAATGATGAAATGTTTACCTCATTTATAAATGATTTAATGAAATAAGAACATAAATATTAAAATAATATCCAAAACCAGACCGATTGTATTGGAAGATTTTATTTCGACCAATAGTCATCTTATCTTCAACTTTAATTAGTTTTGGATCTTTAGAAACCGAATATCATAATATAAGAAAATAAATGTTTTACACTTTCCTAAAGAGCACCTCCTCCCCTTATAAAAAGCTCTCACTTCTAACTCATTACTCACACCTCTCAATCCCCAAATCACGACCAAACCCTACCCAAATAATCATTCTACTTCCCTGACCTACACCTTGAAGCCTTACTTTATGCATAATTAACTTCATGAATCCATTTTGATTCAAACAAAATGGAGTTACACTAATTAAAGGTAACAGTTTCTCTTAACATTTTTTTGTATTACATCTCCAACCCCTAAAATAATTTTATTCCTTCTTTTTATAATAAAAATAGTTTCCTAAATATAATAGGATGTTTTCATGTGATGTATTCGAAAAATACTTACACCCACCTCCATCTAATGGTTGAAGAATATACTATTTCAGTGGATGGAAAACGTACGCCTCACGAAATGATGATTGTTCGATTATCTCCTACCTCCTTTCATGGTGGACATTAATATTGAACTATATTTATATAAGATATATAATATGTTTACGTTTTCTTTAATATTCTGTGTTTTATAATTATATCCTACCTTTAAGGTTTTCATAATGGGTAAACACGATAATTTCTTTTGAAAAAGTGCAGACTACCACCCCTTCAAAGTGATATTCCTTATTAATGCCATATGAGGGACGAATATAGGATAGAGGTAATGATGTTATATATTATATTATACTAGAATTATAATATAACAATTTATCATTAAATTTTCATTCCATTAAAATATGAAATATAATTTAACATAGCGTTAATGTGTACGTACGACTTACCGTATCCATGAATGGTGCTTTTCATTTCTTATATGAAAATTATATGTACTATTATAAAAAAATATATATACAGGATATATATTATATATTTGATATGTAAATAATTAATATCATTCTTTAGATAATTTAAAATTTACCACATTGAAAACTTGTAAATATAAGGTGTTCATTTTTGACTCAAGTGCCAAATATCGAAAAATGACCATTATTAACTAAAATGATTGAATAATGTTTATAACAAGGTAATCCGTGATATAAAAGAAGTAATAAACATTGAAAATTATGTTAACCATGTCTAAATTAACTATAGTTTATAATTCAGGAGATTAAAGGATAAACATTTCATGTGAGACATGAGGTAAGGGACTTCATCTAAATCTTCTTTCATTGGGGAATAATTTGTTATATACACAATATTCTTTTATAAAGTGTAAGAAAACCTTGACTTTTCATTTCATTCATATGGATACTTTTTCTAGGAGGCATTTAGTAAATTACAAAAAAGAATGTTTCTTTTTAATGTAAGTGGTGACAACGACCTTCCTACTACTGTGAGTATTATATGATCTGTGGAATCCTTTACAATATGTAATGTTTTCAAATAGAAAACAAATACCATATAATCTTTTATGTGTGTTGGTCTTGAAAATGGTTTTGATAATATATTTATAATGTCAATATATTTAAATGATATATTTTGACTGAAATATGGAAATTTTATCATTCCATTATGTTATTTTCATTTGATTTGAATATGTTATGGTTCTTGGGAAGTTTATACTTATACGGTTGGTTCTATGATAAACCGAGGGAAGGTGAGCCCGAGATAGTTCTTCAATGCATTGGGTAATGTGACATAGTTAAATGTGAATTTTCCTCCTAAGATATTTAGGTAATATATTGTGATGGGTATTCTGAATGTTACTCCAAGTGTAGTGGTGATAGCAAAAATGTTTGTATGATATGGACGAAACAAGTTACCTTTATGATTTATGATTTCTTTGTTTTATTCATAAATCTTATTATTTGATGAGGTATGTTAAAGAGATTATGTTATGTATGCAATGAAGATCTAATTTTTTCTTTCTTTATTTTATAACCCTTACTGATCTTTTTATTATAATCCCATATTTTTAAATCTTTTTTGCATTAATTAAATATGAAGAGTGTCAAGCATGTGATCAAGGAAAAGACATACTATCTAAATTGTGGAACTAAACATGACACGTTTTTTTCAAAGTGTTATTATTTTTTAAAAAAAATGGAAACTGTGTAGAAGTGTATACATTTAATTATTGAGATGTAATGTAGTAGTTATGGCCTAATTCCATATAACCCTAAACTTGAAAAGATCGTCAATGTGAATTATTAATTTAATTTAATATTATGTATTGTATATGGTCGTGTCCTTATAGTTGGTTTCAGTGGTTGGTTTAGAAAACATAAGGTGTTAGAATATATTAAAATTAATTACATTAAATTATTTTTAGTTTATGTTATCATTGAAATGATATTGCAATTAATGATTACCATGTTTCTTTTCCTGAGATGGATGGAATCGGAACTGAACTGTTTGTTGTAGTGATGGCACAATTGTATTTATGAAATAAATGGTGGTGGTATCCGTGAAAGAGATCAGCCAGATCAACCAAAGAGAAACATGTTAGTAGTGGAGCATTTCATGAGGCAACATCCCCTATCATGAATAGTATCATTAGACCATGTCCTATCCGAAAGGTGGATTAAAGCACCAGAGAAAATTTCTGATTTCGTGGGTTGTTCAGAATATCAAAAGGTTAGTATCTCTGTTTACCATTTGGAAGGTGAAGTTGATTAGTGTTGCTCGATGGTGAAAAATATCATGGATATTCAGGAGAATAATTTTCTTGACTGGGATGAATTAAATGGTATGTTTCATGATAAATATTTTCCTAAGGTGGTTAATCTTATGATAGAAATGCAATTCCTAGCATTGAGATTGGAGGATGACTATGTGGCTACTTATGAATAAAAATTCATTCGACTGAAATGGTAAGATCCAAATTTTATACGAGATAATCAAAGTAAAATAAACAATTTTTTCTCAGGATTAAATCCAATTTATAAAAGGGTTGTAACTTCTAGTGAGTTCAATAATTATGAAAAATTTGTTCGATGTACGAAGAAGCTGAAATGTAGTTTGATGATGATCATGTATTCTTTGACAAACAACAGAATATGAGGTCAAGGTGGCAGGTAAAATGAAAAAACTCTTTAAAGAATTTTGATATTATGAATCATAAGTTTATAGGTTGTGAACACTGTGGTAAAATCATGATGGGGAAAGTCTTTTAGATCTTGGTAAGTGCTACCGATGTGGTAAAATGGGACATAAGGCTTGTAATTGCAGAAAAAAAATATCTAGGTAATAGTAAGAGAAAATCTTATTTACAATCAAATAAATGTTTTAAGTGTAATGAAATGGGTCATTATGAAGATTTTTGTCCAATTAAGAACTAAACTACAGGAAAGAAACACGACTACAAGCCGAATGGGGTGGTTAAGTACATTGCATCTACTTAAGAAGATTTTGGTCCATTGAATTAATTATTATCAGGTACACTGCATATTTTTTCTGATTATGCCAATGTGTTGTTTTATTCAGATTCTACAAGCTCTTTCATTTAGGAGAAGTTTTCTAGTGAATTTCAAATTCCATCTCAAGATATGAATATGGAACTTATGGTAAAACCACATGGAGGAAATGTTGAGACAAAAATAAAACATAACATCCTTCTCATCTTTGTGTGTGGGAAGAATCTACAAGAAGACATTATTTATTTTCCTCTAGTAGAGCATGAAATTATTTTGGGTAGAGATTGGATTTATATTTATCATACTATGATTGAAAATGGAGCTAAAGAGGCTTCATTTCAGAAATATTTTCAGTTTGTGTACTATAATTAACCCATTCATTTGATTACATATTAGGATTCTAAGAAAATAGTAAAAGATGGAAATGAATGTTAACTTTCACATATTGATGAAAATAATTGAACAATTCAGTTTAATGATGAACCAGTGGTAAATGAGTAACTTGATATTTTTCCTGATGAGTTATTCGGTATTAATCCTAATCAAGAAGTTAAATTTACTATTGATGTAGTTCCTTAGGAAAAGCCATTATCAAAAACCCATTATCAAATGGATCCAATTGAACTTTTATAGTTAATGATACTATTGTAGGAGTTATTAGATAAATGTTTCATTCGACCTATCATATCACCATGGGATGCTTCTATATTATTTGAAAAAAAATAAAGAGGGTTCAATTAGGCTTTTCATTGATTATAGTGCATTGAATAACATCACTATTAAGAACATGTATCATTTTCCTCAAATCGATGATTTTCTTGATCAGCTATAGGGAGCTCATAATTTTTCAAAGATTGATTTGAAGTCGGGGTACCATCAGTTAAAAGTATATGAATTAGATATTCTAAAGTCCTCATTTTGTACTATATATTTTTATTATGAATTTGTAGTTACTCTTTTTTGATTAACCAATGCACCTGTTATATTAATGGATGTTTTGAATAGAATTTTTTGTGAGCTCATGTATAAGATTGTGGTTGTTTTCATTGTTGAAATTTTGGTTTATTATAAAAGTAAAGAGGATCATGAATGTAATTTGTGTGTTTCCTTTAAAACAATAAAAGAAAAGAAATTTTATGGGAAATTCAGCAAGTGTGAGTTGTGGTTACAACAAATTTAATTCCTTGGTCACATTGTTTCAAAAAATGGCATAAAAGTTTATCCTGCTGAAACCAAATTTGTTGAAGAATATCCAAGACCAACAAATATAATTGTGATATATATTTTTCATAGTTTTTCATGTTATTATTAGAGGATTGTTGAATATTTTTCACGGTTATCTATCCCATTAACTAAGTTATCAAAAAAGGTTTTAAGTTCATTTGGACATGAGTATGTGATGATTGTTTCCACAAATTGAAAAGAACAATGTTGAATGTTCCAGTTTTGGAATTGGCTTCAAAAAATAGTGAGTTTGTTATTTACAATGATGCTTCATTTAAATTAATTGGTTTGGTCCTTATATAGAATGATCATGTAATTTCATTTGGTTTAAGTCATTTGAAACCTCATGAGTTAAATTACCCCACAATTGATTCGGAATTGGATACTATAATTTTTGCTTTAAAAATTTGGATCCATAATTTTTTATGGAGTAAAAGGAGAAATATATACATCATATAATAGTTTTCAGTATATATTCACTCAAAAAAATTAACATGAGAAAGAGGAGATGGGTGGAATTAATCAAGGATTATGACTGTCTGATTCAATATCATCCTGCAAATGAAAATAAAGTGGATTATGTTTTGATTAAAAAAATGCATCACTGACCATGATACGTTTAGAATGAGATACTTAGGTTTTTTATTTGATGAACATTTTCATTGAAGTTGTTGGTTCCAGTAATTATTCATTTCTATTTCCAGTGTTAGTGAAATCATCATTATCAGACAAAATAATTCATGCATAAAAGGAAGACAATGAGTTGTTGAAAAAGGTCGAGTTGGTTCAGAAGGATATGTTACCGGAATTTTACGTTGATCATGATTGTGTTTTAAGATTTGGAAAATGATTATCTATGACTTGTTATTCACAATTGAAGAATTAGTTGTTATGTAATTATCATAGTTCTTCATTTTTAGTTCTTCTTTGAAGTCCTATGATGTACAGATATCTTCAGGAGTATTACTGGTGGGATAGAATGAAAAGAGATGTTTTTGATTTACTGTGAAGTGTTTGACTTGTCAGTAGGCTAATGCAGAGTGGAAGTTACCAAAAGTGATGCTTTAGTATTTACCACTACCAGAGTGGAAATGGGAAAATATATCCACGAAAATCATTGTGGGATTACAGAAGACTTATCAAGGTAATAAGGCAATCTAGGTTATAGCTGATCAATTGTCCAAAAATGCTCATTTTCTTCCTATTCAAGATACTTTGACTCGAGATCAAAATTATTTGTTGTATGTTAATGGGATAGTTAGGTTTCATGGTATTCCCCTCTCCATTGTATCTGATCATGATCCCATGTTTTCTTATAACTTTTTGAAAGACCTTCAGATGTAGTTAGGTAATGAATTAAATTTTAGTACAGCTTTTCATCTGTAATCAGATGGGAAGTCAGAAAGAATAATTAAGACCTTTGAAAATATTCTATGTTCTTGTTCATTGGATTAATAGGGATGATGGGGCCAACATCTTTCTTTGGTTGATTTTTCATATAATAACATTTTTCATTCTAGTAGAACGATGGTTTCATTTGAGGTATTGTATTGGATGAATTGTTGAACTCCATCATTTTGTGATAAAGTAGGTGAATAGAAGCTAATGGGAGAATATTTGGAAGAAAAGATTACAGAAATGGTTCTATTAATTCATAAGAACATGAGAACAACTTAGAGTAGGCATAAAGGTTATACAGATAACTGGAGGAAGAATCCACCTATTAAGGTAGGTGATCATGTCTTTCTCAAAGTTTCTCCATGGAAATGTGTGATGGATTTTGTCATGAAGGGAATGATGAGTCTAAGGTTCATTGAACATTATGAAATCCTGGATAAAATTTGATCGGTTGCGTACATAGTTTCTTTACCTCCATGTATATCCCAGATACACAATGATTTTCAATTTTCGTCATTGAGAAAGAATATGCGAGATCCATCTCATATTTGGGGCACATAAGTAGTTTAGTTGGAAGAGAATCTCTCTTATGAGGAACATAAAGTCCAAATTCTTGACTAAAGAGATAAAGTATTGCGAAATAATGTAATTCACTAGGTAAATGTTTTGTGAAAAAACTATATGATTGAAGAGGCAGTGTGGGAATATGAAAATCCTATAAGGGATAAATTCATGAATTTATATGATATGTTAACAAAATTGGGAGGATGATATTTTCAAAAAGGGGGGGAAGAATGTAACATCCCAAGAAAATAAAGAAATAATATATTTTTTAATTAATGTTTTGTGAATTAATTATTTGTTTTAGCTTAATGGTGATGCTATGTTTGTTGGTGTACTTGATACGCAACAACCGATTTCTTTGAAATCTTACGATGCACAATAAAAATAAAATATTATTATTTTAAATGGTAGTCAATGCCTAGCCATTTAAGTTGGGGTGAACGAAAAAAACTATCTACATTATGATTATACATGTTCTTAAATGTTTTTTTAGTTATCCAATAATAGATGGAGGCTTAAAATGTGAATGAATCTAATTTTAATCATAATTTACATTAAAAGGATGATTTACTAAAGTTTGATGTTGAACCTTCATTAAATAGATTTTTGGTCACTTTTATATGTTATATTTTATAGAATAAAATTCTTCTTTAGAATCGTCACATCAAAATTTACTTTCGATGAAATTATGTTATTTTTCTGATAATGTTCTTTTTTTAATAAATAGTGAAAAATACTGTATTTTAATTCAAAACTAGCTTTTAATATAATTTATTTATATGGTTATATTATCTTTTTTATTTATTTCTAAATTTAAATAGAATATATTTTTAGACTTTAATCCAATTATTTCCAGGGGAACTAATTTCACATTGAAATTTGACATAAACAAGTGTCAATCTTTTGATAGTTATTTCATAAAAACATGTTTTTTGTTTTAACAACGGGAATTAATTTTAATTTAATTTTTTTCACTTATGAGTATTGTATATAGAAAAATGGATTTAATATTTGGAATCAGGATGTCCAAATTTCATAAATAGGTAACTTTTATTCTGATTCATTTTGAATATTTACTTCAGTAACTATTTTATTTACCATGGTTAATAGGTAAATCTAGTAAATAAGAGTAAAAAATATTACTATAATAATTTAAAATTACCTTAAAAGGATTCCTAATCGTATTGGCTGGTACATAGCCGACCATGAGAATACATGGGTCGATTATGGGATACCATGGGGCCACATGGGAGTGATAATGACACTTTATTTCAATTAACTTAATGTAAAGGCAAAATGTCATAAACAAATAACATTATGTAAATTGATTTTACAAGGGGGTTATATAAGTCATCTATTTGACAATAAATATTCATTAGAAATCTAAAACTATTTAATACATCATGGTATTTGGTTTATAATTTTTAGACATCCAATAAATTAAATTACCTATGGTATAATAATGATTTTCTGTTTACCTAATTATAAATGACTTAAATAAATAAGATTATAAAGATTACAATAATATCCAAAACATTACCAATTATTATTGGATGATTTTATTTCGACCATTAGTAATCATATATTCGACTTGAATTAGTTTTGGACTATTATAAACCGAATAGCATTATATAATACAATAATATTTTCATACATTCCAAAAGAAACACTCCTCCCCCTTATGAAAAACCTCACTTCAAACTCATTCATCACACCTTTCAAGCCCCTTTACTTGACCAACCCTACCCCAAATAATCTCTAATGATACCTCTATTCTAGCTTGATGCCTTAACATTGGTAGAAGTCACTTCAATAAATTTTTTTGGTTTAAACCAAAGGATGTTACCCTTGTTGATAGTAACATTTTCTCATAACTTATTTTCTTTTATAATACTTCACCAACCCCTAAAAAAATTTCATTCCTTCATTTTATAATAAAAACATCATCCTCAATATACTATGATGTTGTTATGAGATGGATTCGAACATCACATACACATACCTCCATCTAATGGGTGAAGAACTTACTATTTCTGTGGATGGCAAAGAAACGCCTCCCGAAACGATGATTGTTCGATTTTATCCTACTGCCTCTTATAGTATACATTCAGATGGATCTATATTCAAATATGATATATATTGTGTTTATGTTTTATTTATTCATCTGTTTTATACATTTATATACGACTATTATGGTTTCCATAATTGTTAATCATGGTATTTTCATTTAAGGAACCTGTGGACTACAACCCCCTCAAAGGGATATTACTCGTTAATGGATGTATGACTTACCGTCCCCATGAATGATATATTCCAATTCTTATTAAAAAATGATATATACTATTATAAATACAATTATATACTGGATATATTATATATATATGATATCTAAATAATTAATGACATTTTGGAGATAATGGACTATTGGCCACATGGGAAACATGTAAATATAAGGTGTTAATGTTTTACTCAAGTACCAAATATCGAATAAATGAACATTATTAAATTAAATAACTTCATAATGCTTGTGACATGGTAATAAGTGAAATAAATTAATAATTTACTTGAAAATGTTTCTTAAGAAAGTATAAATTAACTTTTGTTTATTATTCAACAAATTAAAGGACAAACGAGTCAAGGCGGACACTAGGTAAGAGACCTCGTCTCAATATCCATACATTGAGGGATATTTTTTTTATTATACACAACTTTATTTTATATGGTGTATAAACTCCTTTGAGTTTTCTTTTCATTAAAATGGAATATTTTTCTACGAGGCGTTTTACTAAATGACAAAAATGACTGTTTCTTTTTAACCTAATTGGTGACAATGACCTTTCCACCACCACGAGTATTATTTGATATTTGGATTCCTTAACAAGCCATAATGTTTTTAAAAGGATAATAAATACAATATAATCTATTACATATTTTGTAAATGAAAATGTTTTTGATAATGGATTTGTTATTTCAATATATTTAAATGATATATTGTGATTGAAATATGGAAATGATCTCTTTCATTTATGTTTGTTTCATAAGTTATGAATATTTTATGGTTCGTGGGACATGATTATATATATGGGTGGTTCCATGATAAACCTATTGTGGGTGAGCCTTAGATAGCTCTCCAATGCATTGGGTAACATGACGAAGTTAAACATGAATCTTTCTCCTAAGAGATTTAGGTAACATACTGGGATGTGTATTCCAAATGAAACTCTCTATGTAGCTGTGATATCTACAATGTATGAATGATATAAACACCACATGTTACTTTTATGATATATTATTTCTATGTATTATTCATAAATATTATTATTTCATTATATAGGTTAAAAGGATTATGTTATGTATGTATTGATGAAAAAATGTTTTATATATTTATTTTATAACTCTTTTTGTGATTTTTATGCTCATCCCTTGGTTTGAAATGTTTTTTAGAGGACGTAAATATGAATAGGGACATGGATGTGATCTTGGAAATGTCATGCATCTAAAACATGGAACTTGACATGACACATTTTTTTCAAAGCATTTTTGTTTTGTAATAAAACGGAAACTGACTAGAAGTTCCTACTTTGAATTTTTGAGATGTAATGTTATAAATATGTCATCATTCTCCAAAAAAACTAATCCTAAAAAGATCCTCATTGAGAATTATTCATTTAATTCAATATTGTGTAATGTTTAAGGCTGGGTCCTTATATTCATTGTTGTGTGGTGTTGTCAATGGAGATAGTTGGAATAATCGCTTGATAAGGACCATTTTGTATTATGGGAGAGGTTGTATGTGGCATCATGATCCACATTCATATGATATGGCATGGACTGGTTGTTGAGTTATGGGGAAAGCTCCTAAAATGGATTATGATGGTGGTGTATATCATCTATGTAAGGAACATTGTTCATCATTGACCAGATTATTGGTTGGGTATCATGAAATAGAGACTATTGAGGTATCATATATGGTTGGTATTGTACCATTTTTATGGTACTCCTAGTCCAACAATTTTTAGACCCAGTTTTGAATTTTCTATGATGGTTATGGAATCCCATATATGGATAAAGATCTTAGTTAACAATAGTTGGTGAATTTTTTGGTGAAAGATGGAATGATGCCAATGTATTTAAGGGATATTTTAGTGTAAGTTCCTATGATAAATCATAAACAAAAACAAGAAAATATATTAAATTAGGATCATGTATTAATGAAAACCTAAATGGTTGATTGTCATGAATAAAACTATTTTATTAACTAAAATGGGTATGAAAGTGGGGTGTTATTACCATCATGGTTAAGAATTCATGTCGGTTACACCATATTCTATTTCCAATGAATATAAATTCACGTCATGAATAATTAATTTTGAATATATTCTAATAGTTATTTTGATGGAACCTAAAACACTCAATGGTTATGTGTCTATGGTGACATTCATTCCAAAGGTAGGTTCTTATTAAGATGTTTGGTCAATGATGTTTACGAAATCACTTAGTTCAGAGGATTGGAGGTTGGTCTCATGACACCATTTTGGGTGGAATTTTATCCTACTCCAAAACCCCCTTATAGGTTTAAGATATTTTCATGAATACATTATTTATTCAAAAACATTATTTTATGTTTCCCTTTAATTAACAATCAATTATAACTTGTATGAAGCATGGAATAATCTATATGTATCTCAGGTTCTTCATCAAAGGAGACATATATATGTTTATGAGTTTATCCATTAATGGAATCCTCTTATGTACTACATTGAGATTCTTTTTTCCTTATTAAATTAATACTGGGTTTATATCCCCTATGATTGGTGGTCTAGTGTGTATCATACTCCCAATATATGGGAGTTATTTTGAAGAAGTAATTTAACACACAGATGGTGTTCCTACATATCCTTATGAATGGAATCAGAACCTAAGTTGTTCATTATCGATTATGGGACAAAAAATACCCTTTACGTTCATTTGGTAATGACCAAACCTTATAGTTTAACATTATGTGGAATGGATGTCAATGTGGATGGTTCATAGTCAATTTTTGGGCATGGTACATAGGCTGAAGCCACCTGGGGAACATCATAGGAAGATGTATTACCAAATTGAATAAGACATTGTTGGGAATGAGGACTAGAGTGAAAAGGGTGGATTTAAGGTATTATATTTTATCATGAGGGATGATTCCTACCTATCCCACTATTATGGGGAAAAATAATTGTAATGTCTGGTTGTGAGGATCCATAGCTATGGTGGCCCTTGAAGGATTTTTATGTACCGTAGTATATCCCTTTGAGAGGATTAATTAGGATCTTACTCTTAAAGAGGATAGATTATAGTGACTCAGGGGATTTAATTAGAGATTACTAATAAGTAGGATTCCCATAGAGATTGATATCTATATAGGCATCATATGTATCCTAGTTCTGACTGGAATTGATGTTCTCTTAGTTCAATACTTGAGAATTACATACTATGGTTTCCATTTAAAATGGGTTGAATGTTGCGGCTTACTCCTAAGGAGGATGCCCATGTTGGTGAAAATATGCAGATTACACCAATGAGGATGCCCTTATATCTTTTGGGGATTACACTTGGACTTATTCTAAAAAGGTATGGAATCATGTTGATGTCATGACCAAAAAAATTTTCTAAGGCCACGTGAGTCATTATCATTTAGATAAACAAGAGGAAATAGAAGATCCATTAAACCACAAAAGACTATATTCCATGAAGTTGAATGCATGACCCTTAGGACCTATACCTAAAGTGGAACAGAAATGGAAGCAGGGGGAAAGATTACATGTATTATTAAATTAAAAAAACATGCACCAAATGGTGTGGATTTTATGTCATGGATATCCTCTGTGTCTGCATGAGTCATGATTAGTCATGCTTGAATTTTATATGAAGTAGGGGTTAATCATCTAGAAAAAACACATTTTCATCCTATACTCATGTAAAAGGATTGAGTAAAGGTGTAATATGATAAAATTAAATAAAATACCTGTCATAAAATTACCATTGATTGTGTCTTTGGTATGGAAACAAGGGGGGGGGGTAGTATGAGGGATAATAGTGGAATCTGGTGTCCATTCCATCTCTAACCATGTTTCTAGGAGGAAGACATGAGAAAGAGTGAAACCTACTTCATGAAATTCTAGGGTATTAAGATTGAAGATCTTCCATAAAATTTTTCAGATAGATATGTATAAGGATTTAATTCCAAATTGAATAGAAAATAAAACAAGATCCTCATTCCCCCTAATATGAACTAGATTCTCTTGGTCTGAGAGATGAGAAGTTGAGTACATAGTCCTAACCTTAATGTTCAATAATTGGAATTCACTAACATTGTCCATGGGTTAGGGGTACTAATGTTCATGGAAATACACATTCATAATAACCATGATGACACTCAGGGGATAACCGTACATTTGTGGTAAACCTCAAACTATAGGACAACACACCCATGTTGGGGACAAGTTGGTGGGATATTTTCCATGGTTCTGTTTGATTGGAGGCTTATGAGGAACTTGAAACATGGTCTGTATCAAAAAAGAGATAAATATTAGTGGAGTCCCTACCATGGATGTATTTGAATAATTATTTATGGGTTGATCAAATGTCCTGGTAATAGGAGATTGGTGCTGGTGATGGGTGCAAGTGCTGGGTGCAAATGCTAGGTGTAGGGCCTAAGTGAAACTGAATGTTCTTCAAATGGGGGGGGGGATAAGACTATGATAGATGAAAAAACCTTGAGAAATGGACAAAATATGAATCAAAACCAGGTTATTAAATTATTCAATGCATTATGGGTATCCAGAGGTGTCCCTAGATAGTTTATGCATTAGTCCTTTCTTAAAGAAGGAGGCTCGCACAAGTGGTTTATTGCTAGAGGAAAATTTGTTATTGAACTAGTGTTTTGTTCATGGGGCCCTGAATGGAAAATGATATACCATCTAACTTTTTTATATAAGGTTTTGGTGAGATACATCAGATGATTTGGGGGATCTTTGTGAAAGGGATTCACGATTAGATCTTGTAGAATTATTTTGAATTTTCTGTATTGAAAAAGAGTTGCCCAAGGGTCTTATTTATAATTAATGGGTGGAACCAAGATGAAATATTATTTCTGAATATGTTTGTGGAATATGCCTTTGGAATATGACATGGTCAAAGGTATTTCCTCTATTATCATTCAATGCTTGTATGGACGTGGGAGCCTTCTAGTGCAATGGTGTTGGTGCACAGGTCATTCATGTATATGACTTCTAATCCTATTTGGGTTTCTCCAGGGTTTTAACCATATCATAGTTTCATCCATAATATTTTTAACCTTTTTAAAAAATTTAATTTACTCAATAATATATATATTAATCCAATTAATTGAATTTTAATCAATTTCATATTGATATTTTCCCTGAAATCTTTTGTAAACCCTTTAACATTTTCACAATGAAAATTAACATTCTCTTTGCGATTATTGGATAAATTTTAAAATAAAATTTTCCAAATATTTTGTTTATATTTATAATATTTGATTCCATATTTTTAATAATAATAATTTAAATTATCAAATAAGTTCATCATATTTTTTTCTATAATGAATCATGAATAATGTAAAAATTAATTACTACGGTTGATGTGAAAATGGATTTACTATGGGTTAAACTAAATAAATACGGGGTAAAAACGATGAAAGACATATAAAACATCCATTATATTGACCTATGTTGATTTTTACTCCTTTAGGATACATAAGGGACCCTTTTGGACAATTTTTAAATGACAATTGGTTGCGTAAAACATTTTATTTTAAAAAATCACAATGGTGTGACTATCCAAAATTATAAAAGGTCACACATTAATTACAATTATTCACAATTCAAAAACCCTTTATTTAATAAAAAACCTAAAAAATAAATTTATTAATCGCATAATTACTTACTAAATGAATTTTTTTCTAATTCCATAATAGGAAGGATTTTCATGAAATCCTAAGGATGTCACCTAATGAATATGTAACATTCTTCAACAACAATTTTTTATTTAATTTCATCCCCAACCAAGATATATTATTATTCTAATATGGTGATATAATATCATAAATTTGTTACATATACTTAATTTAATTATGTTCTAGTAATTGGCGACAACCATCTCCACTTCTAACAAATGGATTATGAAATCATCTTTTGTGTGTACAACAAACTACCACTATGCAAATCGATGTAATTCATTTTTTCTTTACCAGATATAAGAGGTGGATGTAATGATAGATTAATTATTTATATATTATAATTATTCTATTATTATGTAATTGGAATCATGATATAACATGAAAAAACTTACATTCTATTATATGGGAATATGGTAATGTCATTCATGTATACAGTGGACTACCGCCTAGCGAAGTGATGTGATTAGTCCTTTACATATTATTTACAAGGAAGTAAATACGGATATTTTATATAAAAATATTTAAATTTTTTTTAAAAATTTCTTTTAAATGGTGATATATTATTTTTATTTCTTTATTTCAGTCTTCTAATAAAATAGAAATTGCACACATGCGCACGTATGGTCTGTTATCTCTTTGAACGGTGTAACTCATTTCATATATATATCATTTTAAGATTTCTATAAATATAGATAAAATCAATATATATGATACTTATATATTATTAAATTCATTTATATTATGTAACCATGACCAAATTAATATTATTTAATATAAAATATAAAAACAGTCACTAAAAACAATGAAATTTTTGCCAAAAATGCGACATTAACATGAAATTTGTAATAATTAGGTAAAAGGTGTATAATTATATCATATATGGTATTATATATATGAATATATTTCATTAATATATTTATAATTTACTTATATGTATTTTAAAGAAGGGTCAAATGTTTATGAATGAAGTCGATCTGTAAGGTAAGGGATTTCTTGTATATCTTTTATTAATGGGAGACATATACAAAATCAGCACTTGTTAATATTATGTGGTGCATATACTTCCCATTTGAAATGATATATAATGAATATTATTTTTTTAGGATATTTATTGATTTGTCAAATGTTTTTCCTTATTAGTTCTTATTGAATAAAAATATAAATAATCTAGTATGTTATTTTCCTCTCACATTTTAATTTCTTTGAGGAACATGACATACTCACCATTAATTTATTTTATATTGTGATTATAGATCACCTAAATTAATTTTTATATTTTTCTTCCAAAATATTATTATTTTTTTTAATAACCATTTTTCGATCTCTATTTCATTGTGTTTATGGTTCAAATGTTAACAAATCAGTAAGGGATTTTGTCTCAATTTTCCTTGAGATATATGTTATGTTATGCACCGATCTTATATTATGCGGTGTATATAAGTCACCATTGACATGTAATATCATGAATTTATTTATCATCATAATTTTTTATGATTCATTTAATTTTCATCATTCAAGTGGATTACAATTAAATGTTACCAGAGTAGTATGGGTTTTACGTTTCAATATATTTATTTATCATGATTTTTCATTATGATACTTACAATGATGAAATATTAAAATATATATATCATGAAACTAATTAATTGTATTATCATATATTTATTTCTTGAATATAAATTTTTACACTTTATTTTTTACAAATTATATACTCAATATTTCAAAATATATTTATAGCAACCCAGACCCAAGAAACCCGAATCCGGTGTCATTATTTATGATATTGGAATAAATAAAATATTAAAATATCAAAATAATAAATAGTATAGTATTTCTAAAAATCCATATCACATACATGATACAAAAAATACATTAAGAAAATAAAATATATCATAATAATATTAAAATATCGGTATCAATGATAGTCATTGCAAACATTAATCTTCATATCCTAATTAATGAAAAAAAATTGGTGAGTTAAAATGCCCTCTAAGGTTTAAGTATCGTGGTATAAAGAATAAATAAATAATCATAATCAACATTTATATTTAGATAAATTAACATATATTCCATATAAATATATATATAATGAATAATTATTATTTCAATGTATATAATTGAAACACATTCCTTTTAATCAATATACGGAGAATGAAAAGAATATCAAGGAATTTTCATAGAAACAAACACATGGATAATGAAAATTACTATATTATCAATGAATGTAATTATTTAATTTTGTATTTTAATTTTTCAGGACACATGGATCATTTACCATAATAACCTTTCACAGGATGGTTTAAAACATATTGGGTAAACACTCATATAATTTGGTGAAATAATTCGTGTCATGAGACTATGAATGCATCAACGTTCTTACATATAATATTCCCCAAACTATTTAATAAAATTTTATATCATTCCTTATATATATCATAAAATTGATTTAATTGAGAAAAAATGAGCCTTATCAAATATATTCATTGAGTAAGGAATACATATTTATCAATATTTCTCAAATTAACCAATATATTACAATGTAAACATTTTAGGAATGTTTTTTTAAAACTTTATTAAAAAAATAATATATGTTAGAATGAAATTTGAGTATTAAAAATATATTTAATTTCCAAGGAATAATGATTACAATATTGTGATATTTTAAGAAAATGTAAAAAATCACAAAAGAAAGTGAGATCACATAATAACTTTTACCAATTGGTAATTTCTTAATTCATCACCATGGGGTGAAAAAATTAAGATTGGAATTTAAAATAACATGATCTATGAATAATGATATTATATTCTAAATTTGGAAATTATAAATCACAAAAAAGTGATTTTGTACACAACAACAAATAAGTCTTAGTAAAATGTAAATTGAGATGAAATCCCTTACCCCATTCTTAATATTTTTTGTACATGCTTTAATAACTTTTATATTGGTTATAATTATGATATAAATTTATAATAGTACCGTATTAATATTTATAATAACACATATGATACTTTTTTAACATATTATCACCTTTTGTTAATTATTGTTTATTATTTTAATTGTTTCTGTTGTTGATTTCCCTATTTTTTGGGTATGATTTGACTTGTTATTATTTTTTCCTCTAACATATAAATGATTTTATCAAATTTAGAATTTATACCATTATGTAAATATCATATATCATAAGTTTATATTTATATATATAAAATAAAAAAAATTTGGTCGTAGGAAATGAATGACACCATTCACGGAGATGGTAAGTCGTAATTACACAAGGATTTTGTTTCCATTTTCTTATAATATTAAAATATAGAAAAGTTAATTATATATATATATATATTATTTTTTAGTAACCTCATTATGTCATATATATCTTATATTTTTGTTATACAAAATGATAATAAATTATATGTAATGTGTCAAAGAATCAAAATGCTTCTTGAAGTGGTAGTCTGTCGTACACCAGAGGAGAGATATCATATTCCCAAAAAATATTTATCTTGATAGTATGTGTGATATAATAATAAAATAACAATAATGAGTCCATAATTAATATATATATATATATATATTAAATTATAATTTCATCATATTTTTGACCATGAGTGTGGTAATGGAAAAGTTATTAAATCAGTTCGTTAGGTAATAGCCTACCATACACATGGATGTTGATTTTGTTAACACTTTGATGGATGTGGGTGATGTTTTAGGTAATATCCTCATAATAAAAACATCTATGTATATTAAATATACTGATTTTATTATATAATCATGGTATAATAGTAATTGAATGTGGTAGAGGATGAAATAAAATAAAAAAAATTTAGAAGAACATTACATAATGATTAATATTCTCAATAGGTTTTCAGTAAAACAACAATATATTTTATTTATTATCAAAATAAATCCAGTAGTATGATTTTATGTATGTTATTTTGTTTTTTTTGTAGATACAAATTTCTTGAATGGTGTAAAGAATGGGGGAGCGTGACTGCCCTTTTATTGTTCTGGAGGAGTGGAATTCATGTAAATAATCCAACATATTCAAAACTGGGAGGTCTCCCAAACATCATGTGGAAAAAATTGAATAATAATGTATGGGGGGTTTTTAGGGTCATTAAAACCATCTAAAATAATAAAATATCTATTTTTTAAAAAAATTTCCTTAACCTCTATGTTTTCCTTCGAAAACCATTTTGGTTTTTATTAAGATAACAAATTTTCTATGTAAGTTAATTTACTCATGAAGACTAAATTGAAGATATAATTAATATAAAATTTATAACCATTTATATTAAATATAATATTTATTTAATAAATAAATATATCACTTGTTTTAAAAGTTATTTTTAAAAGAAGCAAAAGGAACACCCAAAAAAATTGTTCTATCCCTAACGACGCTAATAATGTTTTTAATATTTAAGAGTTAATTTTTTCATGATAGATATTTAAGTTTTATATTTATAGATCATATTCAATATTCATTAACATTTAAAAATAAATTTCTAGAATATTTGATTTTTTTGTAATTATGTATAATTTAATAAAATATCCTCCATTATTAATTAACCATAATGTTAAATTTGATATATTTTATCTTAATTAATTTTAAAAACATAAATACAATGATGTAATTTTAATCTATTAAGTTAATAATTTTTTAACAATATATATTCATCTAAAAAATTAATAGAGTACAATAATTCATTCAATTTACTTCAATTTTTTTTATTTAGTATCATTTATTTTAGTTAATTGTTGACTAAATAATTCCAATATTGAAATTTCCAAAAAAAATTAATAATTTATTTTATCAATAGAAAATTAAAATAAATTATATTAATTAAAAAACGTACTTATCTATAATAATAATATATATAACCTAAAATTATATTTCCTTTACCAATCTCAAATATTTAAAAATATTAAAGGCTAGGAAGGTTCCTATTTGTTCATTTTTCTCTAATTATTATATAGATAGTAGTGACATAATACTATTATATTAACTCATAAAAATATAATATAATGTGTTAAGGGTCTAAATATTCTCATCCAATGTCTGTCGAACATAGTTATATGTCATTGTAAACCATGTATTCTACGATTAACCAATTTGTAAACTCCTGATTCCCTTAATCACTATAATTTGTTTTTCTTTTAAATTAGAATCCCCATGTGTTTTTTTAGAAAACTCCCCAAATGGTCTCCCCATCCTAAATAATAATTCACTCCGGAGAGATACCAATTGAAGAAGGATATATTTCCATCCAAGATGGAAGAGCGTCCTAGAGGGTGTCATCTAGATTGATGATCCATAATCGTTGAAAATAATTTTAATAGTTTTCACTAATAAATTTAGTAGAAAAATTATTGTAGGTTTATTAAAAACTATATATTATTGTTACCACAAATATATATTCCATTTTTTCAAATTTCACTCACAAAAATGGTATAATTTTGATTAAAATTAATCCCACAGATGTGACGAAAAACTCGGGTTTTAAAATGAAAATGATCAAATGATTGGACTGTTTTATGTCTAAATTCAATATGAAATTTAATGAAATGAACTAATTTTTTTGAAATGATAAAAAATTTATCTAATTTTAAATTATAACTAATTAATAATATATTTTAACATTTTAAAAATTTTAAATGAAAATGTAGTTTTCCATTAAATTTAATATTTTTCACTATTCCAATCAAAATGAACCTTCTTGTGAAAATATAAAAAAATCAAAATATTATAAATATGGTTTAAGGATTTAAGAAATTAAATTTATTTTTTAACTATACATTTTCATAAAATTTTAGAAATTAATATTAATTTATATTCACAAATCATGATTAAACAGCCTTTTAAGAAAAGATATTGTTTTTTATAAAACATCCTGATTCATATTTTATTTATAATCAATATATAACCATAAATGTGGACAATAAATATGTTTTCATATGTTATATAAAATTATTCATAACCTGTATTCCATTTACTTGGAAATAACTATCTTTTTGAATAATAATTTTAATAGTATTGTTTTTTGGTAAAATTCAGTCTTCCATGAAATGCATGCAAACTCAATGTTGTATGTTCCATAATCAAATATCAATGATTCATATCACATTAAATTTTTGTATAAAATTAAATTAATTAATTATATTTCTAGAGTTACAATCACCTCAACTTAAAAAATTATGATCATGTAATTTATACATGATCTTGGTAATCCATGGTTCTATATTTAAAAATACAGTTGTTGAAAAAACCATGTCATAAAAAGAGTTAGAAAAATGTAGTATAAATAAGATAGAAATTGGATAAAAATTTTCAAATTCAATAATTACATAACTAGGTTTCAGATTACATTAACATAGGTGTCAATTGAATATATCGACATGGAAAAAATGAGTAAAGTATTATATAGGGTATTAGTGGTCTACGATCGCAAACAAGTGAATTGTCAATGGAATATAAAGGGAATAAAACCCATAAATATATGATGATTTAAAATTCCATCTTATTAATTGGATTTGAATGCAAAGGGATAATTATTTTTAAATATTCTCTTTTGTAATGTTTATGATCTTTCTTGAGTGGATATACTTACATTATTTCATTCCAGTTTATAAGAACAATCACTTCCCTTGGGTCTGACATGAATTATTTATACTTCATCACATAACATAGGTTGCATAATTTGATGATATAATTCATTAATATGTAAAATATCGTCTAATGATCTACATTATCCATTTTATAAATTGTTTTATTTTCAAAAAATTATCTTCCGAAACATTAGATAGAATGTAACTGAATTACAAAAATAATCATTTCATCAATATCTCAAACAACATGAAGTGACACATAATATTTTCAAACAAACATCTTAATACATTCATAATGTATGGTAATAACATTAACAACCATAAAAATTATTTATGACGTGTATTGTAATTTATTCCATAATTAGAAAATACGTTATTGGATATATTACATAAATATAAACGTTTTGTTACTCCATCATGTAAAAACCACTTTTTAAATAAACCATTATTCATTTCCAAGGTATTCATTACAAGAAAATTTAATTTATCGATAATAGTTATCTATTTATTCAATAATTATTATACCAACATCAATAACATATTAAGGGTTATATTTCCCTTAATAATGTGTTTTCTAATAAGGTTAAATTTCAAAAAGATAAATTTTCTTTATCATCAGCACTTTTCTACAAATGCTCTCAAATCCATAAGGAAATAATACTTCAGTACAATCCTGATATGGATTTTATAATACTAATAATTGGTAAATTATTGATAAAATAATCAAATGACATAATTTTTTTAATCCAAACACATGAAAATTAATTATTCTAATTTTATTATCAATATAATATGCTTGAACATGATCCCATATCTTCTTCTAAGGTATATTACCATGATACTAATTGTGTTCATTTGTGTAGTTCCTTATATCTTTATAGTTGAAGGACTATACATTAGAAACATTTTAATTTCACATGAAATTAATAACACGATTTCATTTCATTCTACACTTTTATATAACTCCAAATAGTTTTACACTTGTACCCAAGTGTCTCTTCCCACAATTATCACATTTGAAAATATACTTCATTCCATTATTTCTATTGTCTAACATTTTCCTAGACATAATCTTATTCTCATTATTACCTATGAATCCACGGTATGTAGTGAATTATTTCTACTTCTTTATATCATGTGATATTAATTTCTCATGTGACCAGAAAATTTGGGAGACTGGTTCCTTTCAAATCATTTCATTAACCCCAAAAATTAAATGATAATTATTAATATTTAGATCACATGAATTGATGCAGATCATATTAAATTTTTATGTTCCATTATTAAATGAATATATATACTATATTAGTTAATTTAATTATGAAAAATAATGTATAATCATAAAAACTAGTGAAATACATAACATAAATTGACAAATTTATGCATATCTAATCTCATATTCATAAAATGGATTTTTTTGATATATATAATTTTGAATCCTTCATAATGGTCTCTAATGAATTATTGAATTCTCTTATTAATATCCTTCATTAATGTTAATACGATGTATATTAAATACCATTTTTATAAACCGAGTTATTCTTGAGTCAATCTTGGTGGGCCCTTTGGAGTAATTAACCCTATGTTCATGTGTCTATGAACTATGTCCAATTGTAGTATCTATAAGATGATGTATTTATAGTAAGACCTAAATAATATTAACCTAAAAATAATTGAGGATATTCATCTATCATTTCCTCAAATTTTATCATACAGTATTGTTACCTAATCTATGATTTCCAAAATATAGCTCTGAATGTTTCTACTAAACTTTATATAAAACCAACATTATAGTCCCATACCCAAGTATCCTGATGCTGATATATTAGATTATTACATTCAAATAGATAAAATATTCAAATTCAATAGTACCAATAAGTTTTTTAGTTCAGTAAAAAAGGATTGTAAATATGATAACCATATTATATTGGATGAATAGAATTAAGATTAAAAATTTAATGATCCTCATACATTAATATTACTCAAAGAATTAATCTTCATCTCATGGGTAAAAATAAAAAATAAAGTCGATGTCAGAATATTGGTATGTTTTAAGTACATATGAAGCTATAATGAATCAATAATAATAATAAACATACGAAGGTTTAAAACTAAACAGATAGGGAACATTAATATCTCAATAAGGAATAATAAATATGAAAAGGGAAATAACTAAAACACATGTCATTTAATTAATAAACATAGAATGAAAGTCATCGATAGATAATTTCATATCAAAAATATCATGGAAAATAATAAAAACTAAAATCTCATGAATGAAATTCTTATTTATGGGATGCCATGTTTTATAGGAACATGTTACCATTACCATCACTACATTTCAAAATATAATTTATTACATACTATGTAACACCCCATATTTTTTGGCCAAATGAATAAAATTGTGGGAATTTTTTTCCCCATGGGATAATTTATATTTTCATAAACCATGTTCATTCCATTACAAATAATTCCCGTATATCTAATAATTGTATTCATTCATGAATAGTGTGCCTTACCATATATTGATATTGATTAAATGGTGTGAATTTGTAAATTTTTGTCCAATTAATCAATATCATTTAATGCAAACTCATTATATAAAAATGCTATATGATTTATAAAATAACAACATCCAATACAAAATATTATATATATTCAAATGAAATTTAATTTAAAATGATAAATAATCACAATAATGCGATTCTTTTAATTTAAAGTTAATAATCACAAAAGAAAGTGTGATAGTGTAATAATCGTACCACATTGTAATATTCAAGCCAACCCCCTAGAATGAAATAAAGAAAATTATAATTTAAATACCATTAATTATGAATCATGATATTAAATGTCAATGGGGTTGTATATAAACCACATAAAATTTATTTGCAGTATAACAAAAAATAAGTCCTAGTGGAATGTAAATTGAGAGGAAATCACTTACCCCACTCTTCCTTTTTGTTTAACACCATTTAACATAAATTATAATTCTGTTAGATATGTTATTAACTTATAAAAAACGACATTAAAATATATAATATCATATATGAACGTTTTATATCATCTAATCACATATTTGATAATAATATTTCATCATTATCATTGTTTTGGGAGTCTATTTCCTTGATTTTTGAGTATGTTTTAGCGTGATTTTTATTCCTATTATGTCAATCATGATTTTATCATGTAAATAATTTAAATCAATATTTAAATAAATTATACATTAATTATATATGTATTTATATTAATAAAAATTATTTTGTGATATTAAATGATCGAAAATGTTCATTGAGACGGTAGTTCATACATGCACATGAACGATGTTTCAATTTTCATATTGTATTGAAATAAAAAAATGTAAATTATATATATATTTATATATTATATATTCATTATAATTTTATTTCATATATATCTAATATGATACTTAATACCATTAGTAATAAATTCAATGTAATGCGTGAATGAATAACATCGACTTGCAAGGTGATAGTCTATCGTTCAACTAACTAATGATATCATATTCTCTAAAAATTGAATGCATTAAGGTATTTGTGATATACTATTTTAGAAATAATAATATAATGATAAATATCATATATATCATATATTATTTATAAATCTATCA
Source organism: Viscum album (assembly GCA_963277665.1). Lineage (NCBI taxonomy): Eukaryota > Viridiplantae > Streptophyta > Magnoliopsida > Santalales > Viscaceae > Viscum > Viscum album. Next base: position 139,667,165 of record OY728133.1, on the reverse strand, counting down.
ATATTCCCCACCATGGAAAGAGATAATGGAAATATGAACGACATCGGTCCGTGAGGTAATAGTATTTCTTACACAGAAATGATTATTGTGAAATCCATTTGATATAAATGTGTGAATGTTTTTGTATTAATCATAACATAAAATAATATAAATATATATCATATACGAATTATATTTTATAATCATGATATAATAAGAACTAATGTAGGTTGAGGATGAAAAAAATGCAAAATGCTTTTAGAAGAACAATAACTATTCTCTAGGTATACTTATTAGGTTATCACTAAAAACATCAAAGGTTTTTAATTTTCAAAACAATACATTATATAATGAAGGTATTTAACATGGTAATTGATTTCAGTTCATTTTTCTTTATCTAAATGGCATGGTAGGTGTGAATAATGATGGAGAGTGAGTGTCCTTTTATAGTTTAGGAGAAGTGTAATTCTTGTAAATACAATAACTTAATCACTATTTGGAGAAATGTTATATCTAATGTGGCTCAAAATTAAATAATAAACAAGGGAGGGTTTAATTTTTTGATAAGAACCCCCTCCAAAAAATTATGTTCATTTTTATAATGTTTTTCCTTAAATTCATTGTTTCCCACTAATTACTATTTTGTTTTTTTATCAAGGTTACAAATTTTTTAACATAGGTAATTTATTCTTTAAGACTAAATTAAGGTAATAATTATTATATATTTTCACCCTCTATTTGTAAATATTATATTTAATTTATAAATTAAAAATAACATGTGTGTGGGAAATTATTTTTAACAGATGCACAAGTAACTCCTTAAAATACTTTTTATAAATCTAACCACACCAATAGTGTTTTTATTATATATGGGTTAATTTTTTAATTATAAAGCTTATTTGATCGATTAATTGACCATATTTTATATTTAACAACATTTAAAAACACATGGAATAATTATTTAATTTTTCAAATTTTGTATAATTTAATAAAATATGATTTCTTATAAAATAACATTAATGTCAATTTTGAAATTATTTATTTTATTTGAATTTATTAATATCATGAAAATATATTATTTTTACATATTAAGTTCATACCTATTTAAAATGATATAATCATCCACAAAATTATTTAAATGCGATGATTCATTTAATATACATCAGTATTAATATATTATTGTATAATTTATTTTAGTTAATTATTAAATAAATAATTCCGACATTGGTATTTATTAATCATTTAATGTTTTTCTTATATCTATAAAAAAATAAAATAAATTTTCTTTTTAAATAAAATTTTCCTTTAAAAATAATAATTATTACTAAAAATATGATACATTTTTTGTATCTCAAAGCTATATATATATTTAAGTTAAGGATGGTTCATTTTCTATATTTTTCCATACATAACAAAATATATATCCATATTTCATTGAATATTATCTAACATACTCAAAATAATTTAGTATATGGTATTAAGATTTGAAATATCTTAATCCAATGAGTATTGGGCATGGTTTCAGGTCATTTTTTAACCACTAATTATACTAATATTTACCTAAATCATTGTAATTATATTTAATCTTCTTCACTATCACATTGGTAAAAAAAATTAATTTGTTCTTATATGAAATTAAAAATAATTACGATTCAAAATTCTTAATCCATATCCACAAATTCAACTAACGAAGATGGCATAATTTAATACAAAATTAGATGCATAGATGTAATGATAATGCATGTTTTAAAAGTGAAAAGGTTAAAAAAATTGAAACATTTTTATATATAATTTAATATAAAAATGATTCCAATGAACAAAATTTGATAAATTTATACAAAATTTACCTAGTTATCCATTATAACAATTGTAAAAAGATAAAATAACATTACTAATTCTTTAAATGAACAGTTATTTTTCAATTTAACATCATTATTTTTAACTCTTTTAATAAAATATAATTTCTCAGAAAAAATAAAAAAACATAACCATAGTATAATATTGGTATTCCAATATAATATTTTGTCTTTATATATCATATTAATTTTATAAATTTTTTAAAAAATAATAATTTTAAATTATCTTCACCATGCATAATAAACTATCTTTTTAGAAAAAATATTGTTTTTCAGAAAACAATTTTTTTTCTTTCATATTATTCATATTTTATTTATAATAATTATAGAACCAAATTTTTTTTGTAAACTATATATTTTAATATGTTATTAAATCCCATTCATACCCACCATTCTAATGTCTAGAAGATAAAATTCATTTTTAATAACACAACTAATTGTATATTTTGGTTTGGAAAAACATAATGTTTCATGAAATGAATGATATCTCAGTGATGCATGTACTGAAATCTAAAATAATAATTTTTTTGAATACCATAATGGATCAAATACATTAAGGGACTAATTTCTAGGGCAATGTAGCATTGGAGGCACTGGAGTTGGAACTTTAGTGGTGGGGTTACTATAGCAGGTACTGTAGTAGCCCGGGTACTGTAGTAGTACTATTCACTGAGGGGCCCATTGGGCCACAAAAATGGGGTTTCAAGCCCAGTATTCAGGCCACTAGCCCATCGCCTTCGAGCTATGTAACGGGTCTCCATATACCCATTCTAAAGCGGTATTTTCTTTAAATAATAAAATGCGGTTTTGGCGCCATCCCTTTTAAAGAGAATATTACTAAAAATTTGAATGGAAACATTATTTTAATGTGTAATCCATGACCAATATTTCCCTCCACCATGACCACATATTGTTTTAAATGTTCCTTTATATATTTCCCAATTTATTTTCTATGAAAATAATTTAAATAATGAATTACATTTTAAAAAATATTTTTATATTTTGAAAAGGAATTTTCCTCAGTAAAATTATAAAATTATTTTCTAAATCATCCATTAAAAGTATTAATTATTATTTAAAAAATAATAATTTCTATATATTTTAAGAATTAATTACATTAAAAATTAATTTTCAATGTAAATTTATCTTCCTGAAGAAAATATCCATTTTATTTATCATTAAAAAAATTTCTGGTTAAGATGAAATCCTTCAATATAACATTTTCATTGTTTTAGATTTGAACCAGGTATAGCATTCTTAAAATTTCTCTGAATGATTTATTTTTATGATTAAAAGATGTTATAAAATGTATTTCTATTCAATGAATTATACCATGATAAAAATATTTGTAAATCTCTAACTTTCTTGGTTCATTTTGTGATAAAATGATTACTAAACTTGTCAAAATTCTATAGGTTATGAAATGATATAAAATTTTTAAGAAACCCATTTTACATCATAGGTAATGATATGATTAATAATTAACGATCATTTATAACACACATATATTATTTTAATTATTTTATTGTTCATACATATATCCCCCCAATGCATTGGGTAGTGATTAATGTAATATTAGATCATGGGTACAAGACATGTTTTCCCAATCCTGAAAAATAGTGTATATAGAAGGTTATCCCATTCCTGGAACAATAGGATACTTGGGTGGTTATCTCAAGCCCAATATATGAGGCGACACAAGTGTTTATCCCCTGATAAAAACTATTGCGTACATGGGGGGTTATCCTAAGACAAAAATAAGAACATGGGTGATTAACCAAATCATTAAAAGTTATTATTGTCTTTGTAGATATCCTTGACATGTGATTTTATATTCCTAGGTGTATGCCACAATTCCCTGGCGTATGCTATACACTATTGTCACATGTTATTTTATTCCCTTGTGATTCCTGACATGTGAACTATAATTTTTCTCCGTCTCATGATTATGATCTTTTGTATCCATGGAATTGATTTCATATGTTATGATCATGTTCTAATACCATTATGAACATGTTATGTTTATGTATTCCCATTTTCTAACCCTTAATAATCATATGAGCTCAACTGTTCTTATGTTTCCTTACACCGTGTTTTCACGATTGGATAAGTAAGGTATGCTGGTGAATATTATAAATGGGTAAGTTATTTATTGTATATATTGATGATATTTCACCAAAACAGAATATTGTGTACCAATTCCCCAAATGTACTAAACTATTATGATCCTCAGTCATGCGTTATTTTTAATGTATTTAATATTTATCTAAAAATATCAAATATATGTTTGAGAAGCATAGATCATTAATTTTTGTATCATAGGATATGTTTAATTAACCTTTGGATACCTTTATAAGGAAAATAAAATGATATCCACAGGGATATTTATATGGATAAGTCTAGTAATATTATAAGGATACATCTAAAGATGAGTCAATGTGTAAGAAAATATCCTAAATTTTTTTTAAATGATAGATTAAGTGTATTTTGTGAAATTAAACCTTGTATAGACACTACATGTGGAAATGGATCTGGAATGGGGAATCCTATGGGTAATAACATCATAATGAAGGAATTGATCTTGACTCCATTGTTACCGGGTTCACAATAATGGGCCTCACTACACAAATGATTTTAATTTCTAACTGGACAACCATTGGAAATTCACAAACTATATACAAAACATCATGAAGGATTTAAATAATTACCATAAATGACCTAGGTTAAGCCTACGATGTCGTAGATTAAAAAATAATTTGTACTTATTTTGAGATTTTATAATAGATATTTCAGGATTATATTGTTTCCAAAATGAATATGGTTAATCACACTATTATTTTTTGGTTTACTAAATTTTGAGAACTGTAAAAAATTGGGTTAATGTTGAATGTGATATAAAATGTGTTAATGAGAAATCAATGATGACTGGAATACTGGATATTATGATTAGGCATAATCAATTTTCACCATATATGATTAAAAACATGGATATTCACCTACACTATGACTCACCAAATAAGATAATAGTGGAGTTTTTTGTGATTTCAGTTGATGGATAGCTTGGAGGAAAAAATATTAAATTTCATATATTGCAAGAATATTTGAAGAAAAATTTATGTGAAAGTCTCAATGAAATTAGAATATGTTTCATATGTGGATAAAAAGGTAATGAAGTAAGTAATTTTTGAGGGAAAATGTATATTTGAATTAATGCAATAGATTTTAATATTGGTAACCCTATAGTATTATTAATGGATTAATGTTTAAAATGTGAAATGCATGAGCATTATAAAAATTTATGTTCTTAGGGGAATTTTCATGAATAAAATCAGCATTTTTGAAATATTAATGATTATATTTCTGATGATGAATAGGTTATGAATCACATATGAAAGGAAATAGGTATTATGGAATAAGATGATGAATCATAGTTAATGGATCAATGAGAAAGTTTTATGATTGATGTGTTTATGAATCATAATTCAAGAATTTTGTTTTATGAATTATGAAATATATATGGTTTGTTCATTAGAAATTTTTATCTACGGATTTTCAGTAATATGTTGAATGGTTCAGATGGCATAGAAATTTAATTTTTTTTGAAAATGTTATATTTCATGGAAAACATATTATTAAGGAATATATATCCCATAATATTTTCATCATGATGTGATAATGATTTTGTGATTAAGAGGTGATTGATAAGAGTAAATTATATTGGATAGTGTTTATTAGTTTGAAATTTTTTAATGATGGGATGAAAAAGAGTTTTATTTATCATTATGGTGTTTATATTATTTTATTATTTTAACAATATATCAAATAATATTGTTTTATTTTTGGAATAAGGATCCATGTATGTTTTCATTAATATTTAATATTAATTAATGTGTTTCAAGAGAATACATTATGAAGGTATTCACATGTTTACTATTTTGTAGTTAATATACACTACATATTATTTTTTTCATTAATGATAAGTAATATTTGTAAATTTATTGACCTTATATCTAAATTTTTTAAATTATATTATGGTTAGAAATCGAGGATTTGTAAGGCTAACTATTCAAAAAATTGATTATCATCAACATTGGATGTTATTAGATAAACAATACTAACCCTTTTGTTATAATTATATATAAGAGGACTCACGTATAATTTTGTTGTAGATCTTATGATATTTTAGTGCTCCTGGTATAAAAAATCCATCATAATTTCTTGGAGTAAGTGATATTTTGGAAATTGATTGAAGAACAACCTAAGGATGAAATTTGACTTATTATAATAATGATATCTAATCACAAGTTATATCCATCCCATTAAAATTATTCATCATATCATGATGGTGTTCTATTGATTGTTTTATCTACATAACCTCTCTTATTTTTGTGATGTGTTCCATTTATCTCTCCTGGGGAAGTGCATACCAGAACCAGCACATGTACTGAATGCATAGGTTATACCATTGGGGCATGGAATGACTTATGAGTGACAATCAGTATTGATTCAAGATTGAATATATATAGTTCTAAAAAATAATACCACTCACCTAGTAAATGTTTTTTTGTTAAATCCACCATCATGAGGAAGCAATGTGGGAAAATAAAAATATAATAAGGTAAAAGTATCATTAGTTTTTTGTACCAAAGTGATGAATTGTATGAGAAAATTTCATTTTATGGAGGGTATGATGTAACAACTAGATAGTTTTCGAAATTTTTTTGTTATATAAATTTAATTTTTTTGATATTTTTCAATACATTCAACATGGATTTTATATTTTGTTACCTGAAACACTGAGTAAAAATGATATACAACATAATATTAAAATATTATTATTTATTATAATACTTATCACCTAGCCATTGAAATTTTAGGTATGAATATGATTAAATAAATTCTAAAAATATTTTTTTACAAATTTATATGTAATAAATTAATTTGCCACCGATTAATTATAAATGAATAAAAAAACCAATCTAAAAATGAATGAAATATTATAATGAAAAACTCTATTTATTCACATAAATGTGTTTAAGAAAAATAAATAATCCAAAAAAGTTTTTTTGAATTATATTATTGAATTTTATATATTATATATTATATAAAAATTTTAACATTCATCTTATTTTTTTTTTTATACATGAGATCAGAATTAATGAAATTTTACTTATAAAATTATATATTTTATAAATGAAACTTTTACACCTTTTGTAATATTATAAAAAACAATAGTTGAAACATTTATAAAATAATATTTATAAATAAAATTATATTTTATAGGTCATAATAGAAAAATTCTCTTCTCATTAGTTGTTTAAATTTTTTTAAAATGATAATTTATCATATGAATAAATAAATATGATGGTTTATATTATGAATTTTAATTTATTTGATGTATATTAAAATAATAAAATTTGATTAAATGTAGATTTAAATATAATATTTCATCAATTATATATCTATTAATCCAATTTAGATCATTTTAACCAATTTCATACTTAAGTTGAATAAAAAACATTGTAAAATTTTGAACATTTTCTCTTTGAAAACTTGTTTTTCCATTGCATCTGCAAGATTATTTTGAAATAAAATTTTCCCTCTTATATGAATTTACTTTTGAAAATTTTATTTTATATTTGGAATAATAAAAATTATATAATATTATAATTTAAAAATATTTTTTTACCATAATGATGAGAAAAAATAGTAAAAAGTGATTACCACTATTAAGGTCAAAATGTGTTTACCAAGGGTTAAACTACAAGTATAAGGGTTAAAAATGACACAAAACTTGTCAACATGTATTTAATGGATATATTTTGACAATATATCGTTTTGGTATTATATTTTCTAATTTTTGATCCTTCTAGAATGTAAAAATCATGGGTATACTATTTTCCTTCAAAAAAATTACAAGTGTCCCACTAAGACTACAAATAAAAGGCCACTCATTCATCTATCACACTCTCACATCAAAAAAACCATTGAACCTGAAAATAAATAGCAAAATAAATTCCTCAATTCAATAATACATCACTATATTCATTATTTTTGGTCAAAAGTCCATCCTAGGATTGTTTCTTGTGAAAACCTTAGGATGTTACCCAATGAAGAGGTGATGTTCATCAACAAGCATCTTTATTTTATTTATTCCCCCTCCTAATTAATTTTTTTTTAAAATTTTATGATATAATATCCTGATTATATTATATATAATTATTATTATTAGGTAAAATTAATTACATATGACCATCTCCACCTCTGTCAAAAGGGTTAATAAATAATTATTCATGTGTACGACAGACTGGTGCCTCATGAACCAATGTCATTCGTTTTTCCATTACCACCACTCAAAGATTAATATAATGATTTATTTATTGTTTATATAGAATATATATTATATTATTATGTTTATTAAATAATTATATCTCATATTACAACTTAATTTTTATGTTTTGGGAAGACAATAACATCGTTCGTGTGTACGAAAAACTACCACTTCGTCGTGCAATGAGATTTCTTATTCAAATATGTTTTAAATATAAGTTAATAAATATAAGTTTAAAAAAATATGTAATATATATCAAATAAAAATTATTATTTATTCATTATATATTTTTTACATTTCTTTCAATCAATCCGTATATAAAATTAAAATTGTGTTCATGCGTACGTCCAACATACAGTCTCCATGAACAATGTATTTCATTTTTATCTCTTACATTTATGGTCTACTATAAATACAAATATTAAAAATATATATTATATTTTTATCAAATTTAAAATTCATAATATTATAGAATGATCAAATTAATATGAAGGAAAATTAAAAAAAAAATCATGTAAAACAAAGTAGTTATTTTCTGAAACACGACATTATCATGAAATTGTTATTAAAAAAAGTAATAAAAGGGTATAAGTATATCATATATGGTATTATATATATGAATAATATTATTTAATGTATTCATAATAAATATATATATATTAAATATAATTTTTGAACATATATGATCAAAGTCATGTCTTCAGGATGATGATATCAAGTCTCTTTTTATTTCGACGAGACATAATAAAATTAACCACCCGTTTATTTTGTGTGGTGTATAATAAACCTATACAAGTTATATAATTTATATAATTATTTTAATGATATTTATATTTTTATTCTATGATATTATTTATTGGCTTTTCTGATTCAAATGATTACTAAATAAGTAAGGGAATTACATGTTACTTTTATTTTTTGTGAGACACATTTTATATTCATACCTTATTTCGTTAATGTAGTGGATATAATCTACATTAATGTATTTTATGGTTTTTATAAATAATATTTGTGGTATATATATATATCCATATTATGATGTCTCTTTCATGGGTTTTACAATTTAAAAATTACCAAAACTGTATGTTATTTTTGACTCCTTTTTCCTTCCTTTAGACTTGTGTTATGTTATGCACCTATTTTTTATAAGGTGTATATAAAAACCAATTGAAATATTATATCATTAATCTATTTTTTATCATAATATTTTAGGTTTTATTTAATGTTTTCCTTTCAATGTATTATTGTTCAATGTAACAGAAGTGTATTTATTTTTTGCAATGTCATCATTTATAAGTATTACACATGATTATATTTCAAATGGTCAAATTTTATTATATATTTCTCATTAAACACCCAAATTTAATAATTTTATATTATTTTCCTGAGATCACGATAAATCCCTTAATTTGTTTCTTTTAATGTTCTCCTGATCTCAAATAATTTTTTTTGAAAAAACCATTTTAATCCAAATCTTTTGTTGAAATCCTTTTTTTCATCCAAAAAATATGATTTCAATAATTTTTTCTATATGTTTTTTATTTTTATTTCAAAATTCATCAAATGATATATTATATAAATTTTAACCATGTTTTAATTTTGATAATAAAAATTTAATGTAATCATCATGTATTCTTTCAAACAGTGCTCATTAGTCTTTTTTTCAATGTATGAGAGGAATATTTTATTTTATATTATGGATCTTATATATTTTAAACCATAATTACAACTCAATGATTTATATGAGACTTTTTAATTTTAAAAATTTATTTTAATGAAAAATATTTTAAAATATTTTATGTTTTAAAAAAAAATTTCAATGAATTTTTTTTATTTTCATCAATGAATGATTGTAATGTTTTTTTAATAATTCCATTATAAAATTTTAATTTTTTTAAAATGAAATTTAATTCCATAATATTTTATGTATATTTAGTTTTAAAAAGTGATTATCAAAGTAAATTTATCTTCTTCATGAAAAATCCCCATTTATTTGTCCTTAACAATAAACTTCCATCTATGATGATATCCATTAATGCATTTTATACTATGCTTGGGATTTGAACCAAGGATACATTCCAGATTATTTCTATGAATGTTTTAGGTTTATGATGAAAATATATTGATGACGCCTTTTTCTCATCAATCATTTATTCCAATATAAAGTTATTATGAAATATGTTACCTTTAATAGTTTATTCTATAATGAAATGGTGAAATGATTTGGAATCTATCTCTATTACATATGTTATGATATGATAAAATTTTTATATAAACTATTTAATTTCATCTGTTATGAAATTATAAACATTGTATGATCTTATAAGATAGATATATATGATTTTAATTTTCTTATTGGTCAAATAAATATCTACGTATAATGAATTGGATAAAAATAAACATTATTTTGAGATAAAATGGTATATTGGTGGCTACCACAATCCTAAAACAAGATGGTACATATGAGGTTATCTGAATCCTGAAATAAGAGGGTCCATGTGTTGTTATCCCAAGCTTGAAATAAGTTTTTGGATGGGATGTTATTCCATTCCCAAAATATTAGTGTACACAGGAGGTTATCTAAAGACCAGAATAGGTACATGGCTGATTATCCATGTCATAACATGTTATGAATGTCTTTGTAGATATACATGACATAATAATTTATATGGTTATTTGTTTGACAAAATTTCCTGAATTTTGTTATGCTCTTATTGATCATATTTTTTGATGACCTAATGACTAATATCTTATGAAATTACAATTTTTATGTCAGGACTCAATACTATGATCCTTTATATTCATTTAAAGGATTTAATATTTTATTCCCATGTTCTCATAACCAATGTGAATGTTAATTTTTCATATATCCCTCATTAACCCTTACTGAGAATCTTATCTCAGTCTTTCTAATTATTCCTTTCCCCATGTCATAAATAAATATTTTATGTTGGGTATGTTTGTGAATATTACTAAATGGGAAGGTATTTATGGGGGATATATAAGATATATCAAAAAATTATATGACCCTGCACAATGTCTCCAAATACACTAAACTATTATTCTGATTTTGTATGAATTTTATAAATGTAATGAATATTCATAGCAGAAGATTTAATATTTAGAAATGATAATATAGGGTTGTTATAATAATAAAAGTAGTTATAATTTTTTTTATGAATTACATGATTGCATCCTTTGAAAATGAAGGTTATGATGAACTACTTATGGACATGTTTAATAATAATATAGTGATATAATAAAAAAATCATAAATATTAATAATAAATTTACATATAAAAACATTAAATATTTAATTAATTTAATACGTTAAAATTTTATGAAATTCCATAAATATTTATGACACAATATTTATAACATTTTTTACATAGTAGTTAAGTCATCCTAAATTGCAACAGGTTATTAGGATTTAATGAGTTAGTTGATGAATTTTTATAATGATAATATAAAATATATAAAAGTAAAAAAATATCATAAAAATAATATTTATTCATTAAATATTTTATGGGGACCATATATAGTTAGAGATGATGAAAATATAAATTCAACATTCATGGAAGCGGTAGTCCACATGTATGCATGATTAACAGTGCAGTTTTTCAATGAATGGATAGAATGATGATATTTTAAAATTTATCAATTTATCATATTAATTACTACATTGGAATATTACTTATTTATTAAATATATCCATGATACATTTTTTGAGTATTGGTGATTAAAACTAAATCACTTATCATCTTTGATGCGGTAGGCCACACATATACATGTTCGATGTTTTTTGTCTCTCTTAGTGGACGGACAGAAAAAAATAATTATTTTAAATTTAATATAACTTGATTTTAATTATACTAATGAAAATAATTTAATTTTATTGTTAATGATATAAATAAATTATATATTAATTAATATTTAGAATTGAAAACATGTATGTAATTATCACATCCATTATTATTTTTCAGGTATTCTATTGTTTATTTTTAGTCTGGTATTTATCCCTTGAGTTCCACAATTTTTTTTCGATTTAAAACATGTTTTAGGGAGTTGAAGAACTTTTCATATGGTTGGTGCATGGTTAGGGAAAATAGTGCACTAGCCCATAGAAAATTGTGTCCCTTGGATAATGGAATGGTTCAGGCCACACGACTTTCTTAAGATCCATGATACATTCCCTAGGAAATCAAGAATCCTCGTTACTCTTGGATAGAGATGGATGCATGGATTCCCCACAGTTTCTAAATTTGTGTGTGTTAAACATGACACCATTCAAGGTCATTTAAATTAGGGAATTTTATCTTCTTTAGTGCTCTTATTTTAAACTAAAATCACACCTAATATGGTCCATATTGGATTTTTAACGTTGGGAGTGTCCTATTATAACTCTTGGAGCAATTGAAATTTAATCATTTAGTGGTTTGGGTTTGGTAACTTCTATTAATAATCATGTATTTCTATTTTATATTATCTTATTCCTTATTCTAGGGTTTCTCATCCCTATTTCATAAGTTTTTTCTTTCCAAAATGGCATTTGACATAATGATGGGTCGGGATTTTTTTTGGAATCATGATTTTGTGGATTGATCGTGGATTCTAATGGTCTCTAGGTGGTGCAGTTATAGTTTTCTACTGATTCATGGATATTTCCTTTAGTGAGGTATATGGTTTAATGATTTTAAATTTTTATATTATTTTGGATTTCTTTCATAGTTGTTTAAATGTGTTCTATGGGTAATTGTTTTTTTGTGAAATATGATTAAAACATTTTAGATGCATATGTTGTGAAAGGTGATTTTACAAAGGAAAATGTTTTTGTTTCATGTGTTTATCATTTTGGTGCTTCTTGAAAGAGTATTCTAATTTATTTTAATAGTGAAAAAAAGTCAAGGGTAATTGACGGATTAAATGGGTCTAATGTTGGTATTATGAAATAAATGTGTTTTGTGTCATCTGATATTTTTTTTATAAACATTAAATTTGATTTATAAATTACATAAGTGATTCCAAACACATGTTAAAATTTATTTGGTTTGTTTGTAAATTTGAAATTGTATTTTCTCATGGAAATGGTTTGATTTCATATATTACCTTCTTGTTGTGTTTCCAAATGGATTTTATGAATTTTGAAAGTGGTGCAAAAATTATTTTAATGTGGTTTAGTGTGTATGTGAATATAAAAGTGGAATTGGATATGTGAAATGGGGTTTTACATTTGATCCTTGATCATTTTACCAATGTAAATTTAAGAAGTTGTTATTACAATGATTTTTCCTGATGCTTGGAATGTAAATGTGAATGTGATGATTTATGTGAAATATGAAATATAATTTGGTCATAAAGGGAATCATGGGTATCTTTGTGGGATAACAAGAACAATGAAACTAGTTGAATTAGTGGGTATGATCCTCGCTTTCCTTTACTAGGATTTATTCTTCAACACTAAATAAATATGTTATATGATCAGAGACCATTACACCTTATGGTGGGATCCTTTCTAGTGGATCGTTCATAGTAATACTATTAGTTTTGGATTATTATATATGAGCCACTAGAACATGGTATTTGTTCCCCTCTAGTGGATTGTGGATGAGGATGATATTGGTTTTGGTTAAAGGTATTTTATCACTGAGCTATAAGGATTATAGAGTCCCACATGTGTTATTTACCTTTGGGTATTTCACATAATTATATCTTGTGACATGAATCCTTTGTGAAGTGATGTTAACCGTCAGTATATGGTTTAATTTTTGTACATTTTGGTTTTAAAATATGATTATTTTCATAAAAGGTTTTATTTAAATGTGTTTTCCCAAGAATTTTTTCCCGGAAATGTTTCAGAAAAATGTTTTTAAATTTCCTTATGAAATTTTGTTTATAAACTTATATTGAAATGTTATGGCATGGAATATTTATTTTGGGTGGAATCCTACAATGATTTTTCTCGCACCCTACATACACATTTGGATGTATAAAAATATTTTTATATATGACCAATGTAAAGGAATGATGTTTTATTGGAGTGTTGTTTGATCTTGTTTCTAGTGTACCACTTATTGTAGGTGTTGGTGGTGGTGGCATGAGGGTGATGACACTCTTGTTATGTAGAGTTTTTTTGGGATGTTATTGTTATCCCATATCCATTAATGTATTTTGAATTTTTGTTAAAGATTTAAAACATTGAATTTGAAAAAAAAATTATATTTTTTTTATGATTTTTAGTTATGTGATGATTTATTGTTATGATTCATTATTATTTATATACATAGGTGGAATAATTTTAAAAGTTTATTCTTGGATCCTATGCACTAGTTTCTAGAATGTGGCGATCCGGAACTCCCTTCAAATATGCCATGGCCTGGGTCAGCAGTCAGTTTCGAGGGAACCATTTCTTAGTTCCTGAAAAAATGGTATATGAGATGGTTTCACTCTTTTGGGTCAATTATTTGTGAAGAGTTTGAATTGACTAATTCTATTACTATCATGGATTGTGGTTTTTCTTTTGAGTGGGGTGTATAGCCAACACACCTCACGAAAGGACATGGGTCATCATGGTATGTTAGGAATTTTTTTAGTTTCTCCTTTAGGGGATATGTACAGCCTTCAGACTATATAAAGACACTTGGTGGATGTGGAGTTGTTTTTTTAGCGTGTTATTGCGTTGTATATGGTTTATGTTAATTAATGGATGTGTTTGTGAATTTTTGTGGTTGCTAAAATTTGTTTATAATGGTAAATTTATGGGTTTCACTAGTTAATGATTCTTTTTGAAGAAATATTCCTCCCTATATAATTCTTGTGTGATTGTGGGAACGGTCCTAAGAGATGTTCCCTCTCCAATTCATCAAACAATATTGGGTACAATGGTTTGTGTTGTCCAAGATCGGGGTTTTAGAGTGGGATGTGGTATTTTTGAATATAGATAATCCAATCCATATCATTGAAAGGAAAATAGCGTAAATTTTTCTAAGTATATTTCTAATTCATTCTTAGTTAGAATATATCCCCATGACATTGAGGACGTTCTTTAGAATATTGAAAGGATGTTTGAATTTCTAGACACACCTAAGGAAGCTCGGGTGATGTGTGCTTCTTTCATGATCGAAGGTCCCAGTCATAAGTGGTGGGAGTCAGTGGTCAAAGCTAGTAATCATTAGCGGATGTGGTGGAAGGATTGTATGTAACGCCCCGACCCCATCTACCCAGAGTCGGTGCATTACTTTGTAACATTGGCATGATCACAAAAGATCAAGTCTCGAAAGACCGATTAGTTTAGTATCCTTGGAAACACTAGATACATTTGTAAACGTTACATTACATCATAAAGTGAAAAACTACAATAACAAAGTCTCCATAGTCCACCCTCATATCCTCTTCTCACAATCTCTGCAGGTCATTCATAAAATACTTCTTCACATCCTGGAAAATATTAAAACATTGAAAGGGGTGAGCTCAGATGCTCAGTAAGGATAACAATATTGCGGAAGCTTTTATAAGAAAACATAAGCATTTAAGGCAATGTATAACTAAAACAAAAGCCTTATTGAACTTGAACTTCAGCATAATATGGAAAAAGTAAAATAAAATAATGCCATTACTTACTCACATGGATATTCTACTAGACGAATAATCACATGCAATAACAATAACCACTTTCATAATGAGGGAATGTATAATGCCGGACATTCTGAAACATTTTGTCAAGGCCTCGGCCAAGACGTCTAAAATGATTAAGGCCTCGGCCAAAACCATAAATCAAATTGGGAAAGGGCCTCGGCCAATTCCACGTCTAGTTGTCTCATGAGACCTACCGATGCATCGAGGAGCTATAGCGGGCTCCACCCGTCACTTATTAAGTCCAATACATTCCTCATATGAATAGTTTTAAATATATCATAAACCATAACATAATCGTATCACATAAAACATGCATAAAGGAAACATAACATTTCCACATTTCAATCACAAGATATCAATACAACACATTGATATAATAAAAACGCTTTCAAAACCATTTTCAATAACAAAATAAAAGAAAGTTAAAACTTTGTATTTATTTTTCTTTTAAAAAAAAGTATGGCTTGTAGAGGAAGCCGAAACTCAAATAATGGTCACGGTGGTGGAGAAGTCGTTGTCGCCGCATAAGTACGGAAAGAAAAACATTCCCTTTTTTCTTTTAGAAAAACGCTTCGTATAAAAAAAGATTCCTTTTGAATAAATGTAAAAGTCAAAGGGGTTTATACACCGTATAAAAGAAAATTGTGTATAAAACCAAATATGCCTCAATGAAAGGAGATTTAGACGAAGTCCATAAAAATATCATTTTTAAAATAAAATAGATCGATTATGTGTATTCAATATATGTACACATGAAGAAAGTAAAAATACAAAATATGACATAATAATATCGACATAATTTGAAAGTAGGAGATTAACCCAAAGAATGGAAGTTGGGTTAAGAAATTCCCTTACCTTATGTATGACTTGACTCAACCGTTCTTTAACCTCCTGAATAATAAACTAGAGTTAATGTCTACCTTATTAAGAACCATTTTCAATTTCATTATCCTTTTTATATCACTTATTACAATGATATGAACATTATGTAATTATTTAAGTTAATAACGGTCGTTTTGTCGATCTTTGGTACTTGAGTCAACAATAAACTTCTTATAATTACAAGTTGTTTATGTGGTAGAATATCCATTATCTCCAGAATTATATTCATGATTTATATGTCATATATTTCATATATATCCAGTATATAAATTCATTTATAATATTACGTAACATTTAGAGGTTAGAAATGAAATGTACCGTTCATGGAGACGGTAAGCCGTACGTACGCATGAACGCTACTTTCATTTCTATTTCAAATTTAATGGAATGAAATCATAATTATATAAAGGTATAATATATTTCCAGTATAATATCATATATAATATCATTTACTCCATCCTTTATACATCCCACATATTGCCTTAACGATTCACATCACTTTGAGGGGGCGGTAGTCCGCACTTCCTAAAATGAAATTATCGCATTTTACCCATAATGGAAATCATAAAGTATGCCATAAATGAGAAATACAGAAGCATAAGTAAAACATAAACATATTATATATCATATATATAAATAGTGACATCTTAATGGCCACCTTTGAAGGTGTTATATGAGTGTTGAACAATCATCGTTTCGTGAGGCAGAAATTCGCCATCCACAGAAACCGTATGTTCATTAACCATTAGATGTAGGTTTGTGTAAGTGTAGCTCTAATCCTTCTTATAACAACATACTAGTATATTGAGGATACTGGTGTTGTTACAAAAGAAATGAATAAAAAGAGTTTATGGGGTTGGAGAAGAAAAATAAACCAAAACAACATTAGAGAATACATTACCTCAAAATCGGGTAACTCTTTTTGATTTGAGCCAAAGGATTCCTTGGGAAGAGTTATGCCCAAATTGAGGCTTCTAGGAGTAAGAGAGGGATGTTGGGAGAGTATTTGGTCAGAGTTTGGCCGAGCCAAATGGCTTGATGGTGTGAATAAGGTGGGAGAGGTGGTGGCCTTTTATAAGTGGAGAGGAGGGGATCTTTTGGAATGATTGAAATGTTACCTTATTACAAAATGATTTTCGGATTATAAAGGTCCAAAACTTATATAATTCGAGGCTAAGGTGATAAGGGTTCGAAATCTCCTCATCCAACTGGCTTTGGACAAGTTTAAGCCTTGTATTTTTCATTATCTTCCCATTTTATTTAAATCGTTAAATAATGAGGTCATCGCTGCATCATCATGATGTCATAATTAATTTAATTTATTTAATGTCTAAAAATTATAAAAAAACTATTATGATGTAGTAAATCTTTTTATCTTTCTAATGAATATTTATAATCAAAATTTGTACTTGTTTAACCCCACATAAAAACTGTTTTAGTAAAACAACTCATGTTTGTGTCAATTTAATTTTAACATTAAATAAATATATATTAATGTCATTTTCCAACTAAACTGGCTCCATGGGGTCCCCAAGTTTACCCATGGGTTTTCTTGGTCGTCCATGACTCATCCAATAGGAGTAGGACAAGTGTCATGCTCATCTCATTTTATTATAACATTATTTGCACCTTAAACTACACTAATTACCTCTAATCGCGATTAAGAACTTAAAAGTTACTATTCACCAAAAAATTATTTTAAACTAATTGAACCACATTTTACTTCTTAATGACAAACATGTAAGTCGGATTTTTGAAAATCAAATCACAGAAGTGGTAATATTTCGTTTAAACGAAAAATCAGTTATTTAACTACCACTTAGTGGTTTCACTATTCATCAAAAATTGAAGTTTTTCAGAACAATGCCAAAATTTCACCCTAAGCTATAATTGATATTCCGAATTCAAAAATGATTTCTATTTTACAAAATTCAAATCATATATGTTGCATTAATTAATTTTATAATTAATTCTCGCCGTCACAACAAATAGCGTGTTTTTAAGAAACAATTTATATCAAAAGATTGACAATTGTTTATGTCCAATTTTAATGTTAAATTAATTCTAATGACCACCATTGGATAAAATAGTAAAAATATATTCTAATTATACTTTAAAACCACTAAATAGTATAATTTATCACTATAAATTATTTTGATTAAAAAATATGTTTTTAAGTATTTTTCACAATTCATAAAAAATTAGAAGTTCTCAGAAAAATACCAAAAATTCAACATAGGCTAATTTCAATATTACGAATACAAAAATGAATTCCATTTTGAAATATATAATTTCTATAATTTTAAAAAGTGGTTATTACTATTCATAATGACTACTTTGATTAGTCGCGGTGTTTTAGAACTCGAAGTTGCGTACAATGCAAGCTATTGCATTATTGAAAGAGAGGCATATCGTGGAAGCTCGGGGTGTTACATTGTATGACTGTATTCAAAGGCTATTATTTCACAGATACCTTTTCCCTCTATAGGACTTGGATGTTTTTAGAACATCTTCAAGGGGATTAAATTGTGATGGAGTATGTCAATAATTTCACTAAGTTTTTTTATAGGACATTTTTTTTTGATTCCAACAAGCATTTAAAGGCTCAATAGGTAAATATGGGAAATTACCACAAATCTGATCTCGTGTATTCTTATTCAACATCATGATGTTTTATGATGTGGCTCATAGTGCTATGATGGTGGGAATTGATCATATAGATAATTATGGTCTCTCAGTAATTGTTTTAGTAGTGTGTAGTGAGATTTCGTCTTATAAGATGTGGAAGTGAGATGGGCATGAGAATATTAAAGGTGGTATTTTAGTCCATTCTTCATAGTTATCTTTATATGTGGCTTCAGGTGTAAGTTCAGTCGTGTTCCACCAGTTTTTGAAGGCAGGTCACATGCGATCAACGTGTTCAGCTCCACCCAACCCATTCCATATTCGTGGTACTATAGAGATATTAATACATTTTTTCAACATGGAACCCACATATAAGAGTGGTGAAGGATAGGTATCCTTTAAAGGGAAGTCATTTTGGTCAAAACCATCCATTATAATGATTTCATGATTCGATGGTTATGGAAATTGAGGTAGATCTTCTTCTAGGATGATCATGTTTAGAAGAGGGCCGCATGTCAGCAATCATTCTAAAGGTTCAGATGTGATTTGGAATATTCATTATATGGATCGAACACCAATAGAATTGGATATAGGTAATGCACCTTTTTGAGTTTCCATTCTTATTTATTCATTATTACATATTATTCTAATGATACAGGCGCCACTACTTCTATTATTTCTTCCTATCATGTGGATGTTTTGAAATTTTTACCCAATCTAGAGACTTATGCAATGGAGTTGGTGATGTCGCATTCTATAAAACATGATCCGGGTTTTAGGATTCCATCTTGTGCACTCAACATCTCTCAGTTCAAGATAAAATGGGATTTCAAAATTTTTCTAGCTAACCTGTTTGAAATAATTCACTATATGGTTTTGATGTTGTGTTTTTAGGCGCTCGTCAATTTCTATCGGTGGTGATTTGTTTTTTGTGGAACTTGATGTATGTACTATGGTTTTTCAATTTTAATGGGTTTCTCTGTCAAGATGTGATGGAAATTCAATTCATGAATTGGGTAGTCTCTCTTTTCATATCTAATTTCTCTTGTTTGAGGATGACGATAGTAGCCCGAAAGCTATATTACCTATTGTGGTGGATGATTTTCTATATGAATTTCATTATTATATCTCTCATTTTATCCTGTATTAGGATGTGGTGTTCAACATTTATTTTTCAATAGGAACAATGTCGACATCTCTTCCCTCGGACCATAATGGACCCTACAAGTTAGGTGAATTTTATGTATAGTTGCATAACATAATACAAAGGATTAATTCACCAGTTATATCTCCTTAGGCCTCCCCAGTTCTGTTAGTGAAAAAGTTTGATGGATATATCTATTTATCTATCAATTATGAGAAACTAAACAAGGTGAATATAATGAACATGTACAATTTTCCCCACATTTATCAATATTTTTATTATCTTAAGGGGGATATGTATAAATCAAAGATATATTTTTATTTTAGGTATGTCTATGTCATAATTAGAGAGGTTAATGTCTCTAAAAATGAAGTCTAAATAATGTAGGTCCATTTTCAGTATTTCTACATTTCTTTTGTGATAAAGAATTCTTTTTTGGTCTTTATAGAGCTGATGAAGAAGGTATTCCTATGGTGTCTCGACTCGTTGGTCGTGGTGTACATGGATTACATATTTTATTATAATAGAACTTTAATGGTGCAAGATATGTATATGATGATAGTGTTAGAAAACATTTAGGGTCATTGTTTCTATGATAATTTTTCCATGTGCACCTTTTTTATCAGGGAGTTGAAGTTTATGGGTCATTTGATCTTTGAAAGAGTGGTTTTAGTGTACCCAAACAATATCAATTCAATAATTTGAGATAAAAATATGAGGAATGTTTTTGAAATCAAAATAATTTTGGTTTTGGAAGTGTACAATGCATATTTTTTAGATATTTATCTCAAAATTATTTAACCATGATGCCAATAACCTAAAAGAGAGTGATGTTTTAATGGAATTATTAGTTTCAAAAAACTTTTAATGAGATTATGTAATGGTTGACCACTTCCCGTATTTCTATCTTGTCAGAATTTGGGAATGAATATGTGGTCTACATTATGATTCTTGTACGGGTCTTGGGTGTGTTCTGATATAGGATGAGCATGTGGTGATGTATGGTTGTTACATGCTTCGACCAGAAGAAAATAATTATCTTACCCATTACCTGGAGTTTGCAGTGGACATGCATGTTGTCAAGAAGTGTAAATGATATCATTTTGGTGAAAATTTGGTGGTTTATTAGGGAAATAAGATATTATATTGCATATTATTTATGAAATATTATATTCTATTACGGTTTCATTATGTTGAGTATCTTTATGGGTTCTTTTTCCATATTGTCTACACCCCAGGGAAAAGAAAATGTTGTTGTAGATTCTTTCAGTAGGAATGTTCCAATGAATGTAAATAAAGAGACAAATTATGATTGCACATTGATGGGTAATTTTTCCAATTTAATCTCACTAACAAAGAGCATGGTGGATGTGTGTTCATGAATAGTGTTCAACTGACACCTTTCCTTCCTGAGTTGACTTATAAATAGCATCCAGGGGATGAGTTAGGGTAGCATTATATAACATTTCATAATGGAGGGGTGGTTCCTTTTAAATGGTCATTGCATTCTGATTGATAATCATATATATATAACCTAATAAAATTATATATATGATGTGGGTCACCGCCCCAACTAGCCATTATTTTACTATCCACCACATTGACATTTGTTATTCAAATAGTTTCACCTCATTTGGATCCATCGTGGAACATGTTTCTCACATCCCAATACATGCACACCTTCTTGTCAAAACTAGTCTACAGTCAACATAGATTGGTCATGAAACCACCCCCATATCCAAATCCAATACTACAATCATTTGTCATGGAGTTTTCCATTTTGATTTATGTCTCATGAAACAATTCGCATCTACAACCACAATACACATTTATCCTTAGAACTCCATTAATCATAACCAATTTTAAAATTTAGTAGTCACCACACTGAGTGTGCACACACTATGATAATTACATAAAAGAACAATAATAGTACAGTCCCATTGCACTATATAATTATACCCTTAATCATAGTTCCATGAGTCCCCCCACATGCTGACTAGGATCACAAATACAATTCAATAGTTGAACACTCTTCTAACATATCAATTAGACACATCAAAAATCCTGGTATATTCTCTCATAAAAAATGGACCATAAATATCACCTTTAAAAAGGATTTCCGTCCATAACTACTAATTGAACCCCAAAAACATGCCCTCTCTTTAGAAGTAGGACCACCCTAGAACATGTCATCAAAATCGGCCACCTCATTAGACCTATGGTCTAAAACAATCTCACATGTCACCATAGAATTGTTCTTGAACCTAAGTTTCTACATCCGCTCTAAATGTACATAATAAAACATTTCAAAGACTAAAGAATAGGTATTTGAACCATCCCTATGCTCAAAACCAACCACAAACTATACCCCTTTCACTCAGGGTAGTTGCCCAATTGGAATTCAATAAGGGATCAACATTCCTTTATCATATACATGATCTCAAATTATATTCATGTTTCACATCCTTTAGTCTCCTAAAATGCATATAACTTGAGTAAATGTAGTAAAAAAAATTTCATATCTCTGAATCACCAAAAATCATAGTGTAAATCCTTCTGTGGGATACCACCTCAAATAATGAGGAAATAACTAACTGAAACCCATGTCATTTTCAATGGTTACTAGGATATCAAAAATAGTTGAAAAATCTCATATAATAAAAGAAAATAACCTATAGATAAACATAAATACTCATATAATGACCATTATTGACATATAATATACCATGAAACCCCCTTTAGGGTTATAGATACATCAAAAATCATGTTGGGTTGAGAATCATCGCCCATCCTATGGGAACCTACATATCACATCCTATGGAATCTCTGAGCAAAACTTGAATATAAGGGCATAGAATCTCATGAGAAACAACCCATAGAACAACACCCTTGAGAATCACACTAACCAACCTATGTCCATATATAACTATCTTATTCAAGACCAATCATGACATCAAAATAGAAACATATTGTTTTTTTTATAGAGCACTATTTTATTCTATATAATAAAATAATTTAAATGTTGTTTCTGTAAAATTAAGTAATGGAACCTAGATAAAAAAAGCCACCCGGGGGGTTCCCATGAAGGGACTTCATGCTTTAATAAACCACAAGGATCACCATATACCAAATGAATAAAGGGGTTATACCACTATATGTCTCATTGATTTTATCGTTGTAGATAGTCATAACGTACCATTAAAATTAGATAAAAATAATGGTTGATCAATATTTTTAGAATTCCATAATGTAATCATTTAGAAATAAATTGTATGAGTATTTGTTTGAGACATTAAACAAATAAGACTTGGTTTTCATTGAATAATTTCACTTTTATGGATATATTTCATGTGAATCCTATATTCCAAATATGATTTAGTAAATTCCTCTAGCTATCCTTCTGAGATTCAAATGCAGAACAAGTCTCATATTATTGTGTAAAAGGATAAAGTCAATAATAAATAAATAAATAACTCTTGTTCATCTAATAAAAGTAAAATCAAATAACAACAATTGCACAAACCAATAACATCTATCTTATCCATAATAACCTATAATTCCTGTAAGAATAGGTGTCAATAATGCAGGTGTTGGATATCCATAACAAGCTCCAGTAACGCTTTATATATCATATATACCATGTCTAAAATAGTAATGAAAATGTTAATGGATCCGGTAATACTTTTTAACATAATTATACATCATACCATTGATTGATATCAAGACCGGATTCCTCTACTATACCACTTGGATGACTCCCCAAATTTTAGAGGATTCCAACTAGTTGGGGGATTCTAAGGTGGTACTGTGGGGATGAAATACCCCATATATCAGTCTAATAAACCATAAATAAATTTCCATGTAATGTACACATATGTAAATATAGTAATAATAAATAAAAATATCATGTTACAATGAAATTGGATACTGATATATAGAATGTAAGACCAATTGCAAACTGGGATAATCATAAATACTAATTAATAATGAAAAAATTCTATGGATATACAAAATATCTCATCCATATGTTATCCAATTATCTATGTTATCATCTATGATATCATTTTTAATCAATCATATTCCTCATACAAACCTGTTCTTACAATGAATTGATATTCTTCATCAGTACACTAGTTTCCTGGCTGCCCAAGATGGTAATGAGTAGAAAAAATTAGTATGGAACCACAAATGTAGTATATTCCAAAAAAAAGATAGATATTTTTATTGAAAATTTTAGGGTATAAAGAATAAATACAAATCATATTATAAATAAATAATAAACCACCATTGATCCTTAGGTCTGAATCCATGATTGACTATATGTGATTCAACTAGGGTTGTGGTGTATTAAGAATATAATGTTGTTCATTCCAACCCGGTAGTACATTGGATTTAAATAAATTCAATCCACAATTGTTTCATCATTACTCTCCTCACCCATTCCACAATAGCCAAAATATCGAAACTCCAATTCAATGGTTGTTCTAACACTGAGCTCCATGTCCATGGAAACAACAAAATTACATCATCTCCAAATCCATGGTATCATATCTATTTCAACATGATTCTTGATACTCATACCATGGTAGTCAAAATAGTATAATCAATGCTATACATTTATTTCCTCCCCAAAATATATATTATGGTATCTAAATCCATTGATGCCTCATAGATAGTATCACTTACATCCCCCATGGAATTTTTCGTAGACAATAACCCAGACCAAAAGTATTCTATAAAAACCCACAACTGTGTTTTTTCAAAACATAAAAATAGATCACCTAAATTTGGTATAAGAAGATGATCACAAATAAATGATAATATAGGGTTTTCAAAATTCCTAAACTTGATATGAATTTCAATTTCCAACTACTTCTTTATATGGTTGGATTTTAATATAGGTACATAAAATGCCCCCTTGGTCAAAAAATAATTGGATGAATCTTAGGAGTGTCTTCAATATCATCCCAAGTAATTCTAGTCATAACATGTCTCTTGGATGTTGGAATTCTTATTAAAAATTTCACAATTACAGCACAAACTTATAGGACATTGGGGTTAACATTTCTAGTGTCTGTATAAAGAGATTTATAATGGAAAATATCAATTCCTTGGGTCACTCATGGAAATAAATACACTAATACCATATCTAATATTCTGATGGTCCATCTATCTTGGAAGAACATGTGTCCATGGTTATCACTTAACATACAAGGTTTATCCATCTCAGATAATGATACAACCTCTATATGATATTTCCATGGGTCTATGAACCCTATTTATCTTTAACACATCCATCAATTTCTATGTAGTGATTCTGGTTCCCATAGACCTTAGTGGCCTTAACATTATACTATGTCCATCCAAAATATTTATATAAGATAAATTTTTCTAATTAATGTTCCATATAAATTAAATTTATTATTTAATTTATATTTAATTGTTTAAATTTATTAAATAATTTCATTACCTTTGGTGGCACAATCACACAACACAAAATAATAAAAATTAACTGATACCATTGTCCAATAAAAATGGACAAACTATATCTTCTGTTTCTTTTCCAATTAATTTCTAAATGTTGGATGCATGTGCCATCTACTACATAACCCACATTAATTTATTGTGGCTCAAAAAATAATCACCCTCAATACCAAAAACCAAATCAATAATAATAAATTAAAATACATTAAATAATAGTATTTTATATTTAATAAACCATTTATTAAATAAATATAATAATTATAGAAAACGTACAAGATTGTCTCAATGCACCATAATATTGACCAACAGTACATGGGTGGGTCCACAATGAAACTCATATTCATACTAGGATAAATATATTTCATAAATCACCATTTTCATAGTATATAAATTTATTTTCAAACAAAATAGGAAAAGGTTATTTTGTGGTATACATTTGCCGAATCAATAAGTAAAAAACCTGAATGCCATCTTGGAGAATCCTGTACGAGGGAAGAGTGAAAGCACCATTAAAATCAAATGACCACCAATTCATAGTGGAATATTCTTTAAAGTAGAATTACTAATAGTAGAAAATTAGAGTAATTGGAGAATAGGACCAACCAAGATCAATATATTTTGAATCATACCATTGATTTACTAAAAAAACAAAATACGTCCCCTAGAAGGATTATAATGAATCAAACCAAGGGATAATGGTGACCTACTCACCGGAAAGAAGTAGATTGTTGAAAAAGAGTTACCCAATTTTAAAATTATATAGGGAGAATATATATATTTTCCATATTTATGTAATATAATCTAACATGTATTGGGTCTCTAGATTGTTGATGGAAACATTAGTTTGATGGAATCTTTTATTCATCCAAGTCTTTTACAGTTAATACCCCAAAAATCCTCCAAACCCTTGAGATTCCATTAGAAATACATTATTTCATAGAAAATAACTCTTTTGATGAGTTTAAACAATCAAAATTTTCTCGTGGATCCCTTTTCACAATATGACCACCCCCACTGAATATAAAATTTCAAACATCTCTTATATTTCTGGATACATCTATAACCGTGAAAATTATAATAAAAGGTATGTATATATTGGGTATTGATTAATATATTATGGTATAATATAACTAATATTGTGAATAAACTCATTCTATGAATGAAAATAGGTTTTTAAGGGAACTCTAACCCTTTTATGTCTTTTTACATTATGCGATGATGATCTAAGAAGTGTTCACAGAGTGCTAAAATGATTTTATATAATTATTAATTTGCACAAATTCGTATGACATGTTATTATGTTTTGGATATAATCTAATTGATTATATTTTAATAAATATCATTCCTCACTCTTATTACTCACAGATTTTAAAATGAAAAATCATTTTTACAAGACTCAATATTTATGATATATGGAATATTGGGTATGATTTTCATATTATATGATAATAATCTTGTATCAATATTATTATATTATACACGAATATGATAATAAATTTTAAACTTTCATGAAAACCTTTACAAATATTATTATTCCACCCATTATTATGTTTCCATTTTCCCCAGTACATGAAGAATAATTTAATGAATGACATTCATAAGAGTGAAACTGTGAGAGAATAACATTGGTGGATATATAAAATATATTAAATATATTAAATGAAATAATATGAACTTGTATCTTGTATTTAAATACAATCAAACAATATATTCCTATAAAATTTATTATTGTGTAGGGAGTTGAATATTAATTCCAAATGATGAATTATTGATGTCTTTTATTTATGGGTCACCTCATCAATATGACTTATAGAGTTTGAATTATACTTTATGATTGATCAGGAGTATAAGGATGTTATGTGGTTATAAAAATTATCATTTTTTTCTATTTACTGTTGAATACTTGTACATGAAATTTGAAAAAACCATATAATTTTTAGTGGTACTGCATGAATACTTTTATCTTTTGTCACATTTGTCATGAATTTTTTATCGTGTGGGAAATAATTTTAAAAAAATTATGTTTACTAAATTTATAAGGTGAAAAAATATTACCCTAATTGAATTATTTGCCTTATTAATATTAGGAATACATTAAAAGAAATTTGTAATGATAATCTCCCATTTTAATTATGTTAACGGTAAAATTTAAATTATAACACTATACCTTATTCATTGATTGATTACTTGTAGTATTTACATAGATCAATATACATATGATTCAATATCCAAATTAATGTTATCCCACCCAAAATTATTAATGTGATCTCTGTTCATATTTGTGATTCTTGAATATATAGATAATGATGATCTATGTACATTATCCAGAAACAATTTCATCAATAATAATATTAGTTGAAATTTCTTACCTTTCATGAATTATAAAATTCAATCATTGTCAATGATCAACTCCAAAATATTATTTACCTTCTATTCCAGATCCATATTCGGATTCAACACCTCTATGATAATTAACTAGATGAATTTTTAATGATTCATAAGTTATAGATTGAATCTCTCCAATTACCTTATGATCTCAATATTCATCCTTTCGAAATACAGTAATATTCATTCTCTTAAAATCCATATTATTGATATGGTAACATGATCCCTCATATTGAAAGAATCAACCACCTTCTTTTCCATCCAATGAATTAATATATCTAGTGGTCACAATCCATAATCCACTATATCCATATTCATTGGAATATGACAAACTCCATATATTTGAATATATACTCTAATCTATTCTGATCATTATATATTTAAAACTATTTACCAGAGAGACAATTACCACATATGTTCAATGAAACTATGTCTATTTATGGCTCTAAATCATTCATCATGTAATTTTTTTGATAAATCATTAATTTTCATAAGGAACAAACTAACACTATATTAATATACAAGAGAAAATATAACACTGTAGTCATTAAAATAATTTTATTAAAAACCTCTAACGACCCGTCCCAATGGGGCCCCTGCCATGACTCCCCACACACGCCTCTAATATTCTAGGGGCTGGTGACTAGTACCGTGTAGGCATATTACTAACATGGGAGGCATTTTCTATGTACCTGTACAAAGGCACACATCTCCAAGCCCACAATTCATAATTGTAAATAAAAACACTAGAGAACAAAAATTAATGCATACAACTAAACCAAACCGACAAAGATTGATGGGAAGTGATGTACTGAATGTAAACTGGGCCAGAATACAAGCCCACAAAAATCAAGAGTCACAAAACTACAAAGTCCAACAAGTAAAACCAGTGTTGTTCTGGGACTGCTAAGCATAGTTGTAGGAACACCTTGTTTTTTAGGGAACTAAGAAAGCTCGGTCATGTCATCCTCCTCCCTGGAATCTGTCAAATTGTTGATCGTCTACCCATGATACAACACATTTGGGAAAATCCCATACATGTGTGAATACAACAATACTCAGTAGAGGACCCCAAAAATCATGAAGCAATACACAATGTAAAGGCAAAATCATCTCTACACATTATATTTCTGGTGAACATATAATAGGAAAAGTCAATATATATATATACACAAATCCCAAACCAGTTGTCTAGGGACAAGTCACACAACAACATACATCCACAAGGGATTCAGTTCATATGATCCATGAAGCACTGGCCCGGGATAAGTCACTCCACAAGTCTGATAGATCTGATGATGTCAGCCTGAGATGTACTGTCAATTTGGAAAGTTCATGAGATATAGATTAACTCATTCTAGGGGAACACACTCCTAGTGGGGAAAAGATCATGATGCACATATTAGGATCATAGTAAAGGCCTTGGCGGAAAACACAACTCATCTAGAATTCACATTCTAATTAGGGGATCAGAATCCTGTGGATGTAGTAACGTTGATACCCGACGCTAACATTGGACATGAATGAATAGAGGATCTCACTCCCGGCCTCTCGGAGGGATACTCGACTCTATATCAGAAATTCCTGCTGAATGGATCATACTCCAATAGATTAAAACAATACATGACATACAGGGGAACGATAAAAAATTATACTAACCCAATCGAAACATGTCCATTATACGGTGGATAGGAATATCAAGTTGTGTTATGAAATTTACATGGCATGTAAGTTTGTCACACGCTATGTCTTCTGACCCTGAGTACTTCCCGTGTACAACTGCCAGTGTTGTAAGTCTTTTTATGTTGAAAATTAAGCACACAACATGTAGTAAATATCACATGTTGTGTCCAAGTATGTGTTGTCAGCTATATGTATGGGGTCGTGTTCTCATACATGAAATTATATTGTGTCGTCCATACTAAGTAATTTGTACACGGAGTAACTCGTGTTGCCATCCTGGTCTAGCCGTGTGCTGGAATGTTGGGATGTGTACTTCATTCTTTATCTGTGTAATGATCGCGATGCACGTCGAGTACCACATAAGGACACACGGACTGTGTGCTTAAAAAAACCCCTCATGTCATCACTATGTGCTTCGCGGAACCCTAGAAACTGTTAATCTAGTTCCAAACAGCATGTTCATTGGGATACATGTCGTGTTCTCAGAAATATCCAATACAGACGTTCTTCTTCACCCCAACTCGGGACACCTCTGTTCTATGATCCGGCCATCCGATCATCCCGAAACTAAAGGGTTTAGGTCCCCTGATCATCCTGAAGCTGATTCCATCGGTTTTAGGGCATATATCATCCCCAAAACTTGTTTCGATCCTCCCACATGAAAAATACTTGAATAAAGAGAACTCCCATACCATGTTGATTCGTATGTCACCATCGTCCTCACACCACCACTAGGTCATCAGGATGTTAGAGCTCCAATTTGGGACCGTTACATTGTAAAACGCACGTGCAGGGATCCATTGTTCATCGCCCCACGAAGAATGTGAAGATCGTAGAGAAAAGAAGGAGAAAAAAATAAAATAATGAGGAAAGTACCTCACTCGTCATTTTTCATGGGGCCGATCCTATCCCAATAGTAGGATTAATAGGAGGATCAAAATGAAAATTCCCAAATTATCATATAATCAATTCCCGAATCGAAAACCACCAAAAGAAATGGAAATTGATGCCCTCCCACAAGAACCCAAAATCAGTGGATCACCCTGTTGTTGGGTCGATCCACGTTCGTCGTTTAATAAAAGAATGAGGATTCAAAATAATTGAATATAAAAAAACCTTACGTCGATCTTGTTGAAGAAATATCTCCACGTCATGTTTGTTGGTGAAAATTCATCGAATCAGAGATGTTTCGTCATCGTCTTACAATGGGATCTCATCCAACGCTCTAAGAGCCTCTCCCTCAATTTGAATGATTATGAGGCTGACCCTGAAAACATACAATAAGAATGAAATTAAAAAGGTAGGAATTAGTTGACTACACAAAATGTAATCTTTTAAATAAATTATATCATTATTTTATTTTATTTTCATTAAACGTCTAAAAACATACTCTCGCAGCTGACCCACACTGATCGATGTTAGGTCTCACCTAATATAATGTCAATGCTCTGGATGCAACAGTGCCCTCAGATTTTTTATCTAGGCACCCATTTAAAAGATATTCTACATTTATTGGAAAACCGCTCAGGCAAACTATTTTAAATTTTAATTTATTTCAAAAACTTATTCCTGGAACTCCGGCCCTCGGAAGCGCACAACGTCCAAATTTATTGTCTCGATATATTTCCATATAATATAAAATAATAATGCACGAAAAATATGAGTCATTAAATTCTCCCAACGTTGGGGCTTTACATCACTGAAAAGCAAAAACAATTGCTTCTGAAAAAGATGTGGGTACTAGGTAGAGTTATGAGTCTCCCGCTCCCACATGCTCTCCTGAAGATTCTTATGTTTCCACTAAACGTGCACCAAAAAAATTGATCAGCCACGAAGAATCCACTTTAACCAATCCTTGATCTCCACTGGGTACTCAACAAAGGACACTCCATCCCCAATATCCAGCTCGCCATAGTAAATAAATTGCAATAGGTCATGCATGTACCGCTCAGCTACGACACGTGGAATACATCATGTACCTGATGAAATAATTTAGGTATATCTGGGAAGTTATCCACTTGTCATAATCTAAAGAGTATCTAGAAAGGACTGATGAACCTTAGAGATAGCATGCCGCCTTTGCGAAATCTCTGTAACCCCTGTTGAGGTGAGACCATAAGAAAGACACGTTATCCCTCCCCGAACACTAGAAGTCTTTGTTTCTTGTCTGCAGAAGATGTATGTCCGCTCTATGAAGTATTCATCTACTCCCAAATGATCTAAACCTTCTAGGTTGTCGCTCATACCAACTATGGACCCATGACTGCTGACTCTCTGGGGTCGGTCCAGAAATGCGGTGACCTTAAGGGTCTCTCATATAAATACACAAAAGGGGCCATACCAATGGTGTAGTGGTAGATATTGTTGTACGAAAACCCCACTATTTTTATGTGGTCCTCCCAACATCTACCAAAGTCCATGATACATGAATGCAACATATCCTCCATAACCTGGATGGTCCACTCGGTCAGACCAATGGTCTAGGGATGGAATGTTTTGCTCATTCATATCTTATTCCCACAAGCCTCCTATAATCCCTTCCACCATCTCGGTCTGACCATTGGTCTATGGATTGAACTCTGTGCTAAAAAGTAGGTGAGTGCCGGAAGGCTCCTACAATCCCTTCCACAACCAGGATGTGAAGCGGGCATCTGAATCAAAGAATATTGTTGAAGAGACACCATGATGATGAACTCCCTCCTAGACATAGAGGCATCCTATTCTCTCTACGGAACTAGCCTCCCTCATAGCTAGGAAGTGGGACAACTTGGTGAGTCAGTCAGAGATCACCCAGATGGAATCATGTACCTTAGATGTCCATGGTAAGACCAACAAGAAGTCCATTCATATTCCATCCCACTTTGACTCTAGAAGATACATTGGGTGAGATAATCCTGCGAGAACATGGTGCTCAGCTTCACGTTCTGGCATGTAGGACATCGAGAAACGAACTCTGTTACTACCTTCTCCACGCCTGACCACAAAAACTGTTAGTGGAGATCCTGGTATATCATTGAAACGCCAGGAAGTACCACCAAAGGGGATGTTTGATACTCCATCAATACCTCTTCCCTCAATTCCATTGGTATAACATTGCATCATCTGAAAACAATTATGTGATCCCCACCTTGCGAATATTCATCAGGAGCATATCATGCGGATAACTGAGTACGTAAATCCACACAATCGACATCTCCAAGATTCTCCTCCCTAACACGCTATAAGACTGGAGGGGTGACAACCATTTACTATAGGTAAGCTGCATCCTCCCTTCCCATGAAGGATAACTACAACGTGGCTAACTATTCTGTCACATCACTCAACATATGCGAGTACAACCTTCAACAAAGAGCAGCCTCCACCATGTTCCCCTTCCCATGAGTATAAATTATCTTAAAATCATAGTCTTGGAGGAACACTAGTAAATGCCTCTGCCTTACAATCAGATCCTTCTACAAGAAGATGTGCTTGAGGCTCTTGTGGTCAGTGTAGATGACATACCTCTCACCCATATCATAGTGTCCCCACATGTTCAGCTATAAGACTATCGCTGCCAACTTGAGATTTTAGGTCACATTGTGATGATCTTGTTGCCAAATTTGATGTGAATCATAATAAGTCATCTTATGTCCCTAAATCTGAACACATCCAAGCTTGGTCTTTAATGCATCGCAGAAAATGATGTACTCAACACCCTCCTATGATAATCTCAATATCGGGGTGCTCATCAAACTCTATATCAACTTCTCAAAATCTTGATGGCACTCATTCATCCATATAAACAGTTTTCTCTTCCTGGTCAAGGATCTCCTCAGTGTTGATGTTCATTAGAAATCATAAATGAATCTCCAACAATATCCTTCCAACCCAAGGAAGCTTCACACCTCCATCATGCTCCTAGGTGGCTCCATTCCAAAACTGCCTCCTCTTTGGCTTGGTCCACAGCTACACCATCTTCCGAGATGACATGTACTCAAAAGTTGTCATCACGAATCCATAGCTGACACTTTGAGAGCTTCCCATAATGTCTATTCTCGCTGAGTACATCTTGAACCGTCTATAAGTTTCTCTTTTGGTCCTCCCCTAATGCTGACTATACAAGGATGTCATCAAGGAATACCACTATGAACTAGTCTAACTGCGACTGGATAATCCAGGTCATCTGTGCCATGATCACTGCTTGGGCATTTTTCATGTCGAAAAGCATCACCAAGTACTCATTGCAGCTGTAGTGGCATCTAAAAGACATCTCTAGTATATCCTCATCTCATACTTGTAACTGTTGATAACCTGATTGAAGGTTATCCATTCAGAACCATTGTGCCCCTCTTAGAAGATCAATGTGGTTGTAGATCCTTGTTAGTGGATACTTTTTCTTCAATTATACATGATTTGGGCGCCCATAATCAATGAACAGCCTCAAACTCTCATCTGCCTTTTTGGAAAACAAGACTGGGGTCGCCCAGGATGAAACAATGGGTTATACGAAACCATTGCTCTGCAAATCCTCCAACTTCACTCTCATCTCACGAAGCACTGCGTGAACCATATGATATGTTGATGAGGAAATAGGTTTTTTCCTGAGGTTTAAGTCGATACAGAAGTTGATTTTCTTTGGGGAGGTAGTAGTGGAACATCATTAAGAAATATGTCATTGTACTCTGTTACTACTTTGGGAACTGGGATCTCATAACATCTACTGCTATGAGGGAAAGTCTAGACAATTCATGAGTGATCGGCTGCACCTTACTATCCATGATCCCATTCTGTGCTACCTGTGTCTACTTTTCATCGACAAAAGAAAACATCATCCCATCACTGCGGACACACCACACACTTCCCCTAATTTAGAAATATGATCATGGACCAATGATAAACAATTAATATCAAGAATGATGTTGTAAGGCCACGATGTGACCACCAAGAGGTTCCAACGAAAAAATCACCTCTAAGGGTAAGATCACACTATATGCAAAGGTGCGTGATGATCGTGTACCCTCCCGTAGGTGTCTCTAAGCATAAAAATCAAGTCAATGTCTCTACTAGAATCCTAACATTTCACACAAGACATGTTGATATGAAGGAATGACTGGAAAATAGGTCTATAAGTACAAAATATAAGGTAGAAAAGACACATATCGTACCTTGGATCATCCTAGGAGTCCCTGAGTCATATTCCTGAACTGCATGCAGTTGTTCCTGCCCCTGTCCTCCTGCTCCCTGAGCCTGGTGTGGACATCCTGAGGGTGGGGTTGTAAGTAGATCTAATTGTATAACCCCACATGTAGATCTCCCTTATCCTCTACCACATCCTCCACCTATAAGATCTATCTGATCCACTCTCTGCCTCTCCCAAAGTGCACCATCCACTGCCTCCAAATCAGTAGCGCGACGAGTTAGACAATCTCTAGAGAGATTTCCCCTACCGTCGCACGAGTAGCACTGCCTCTCCCTAGGATGACTGGATCCAGCCTGAAATCCATATACTATCAATACTATATAATGGGTCCTCCAATGACTTCTCTAATGCCATGATCCCTATGCCCGATGTCATCTCCATGCTGTTGTGATCTCCATGCATGTATGCCTACTACTGACTTTCGTCGTCTATCTAAGCTTCTCTTTGAATATATCGATCACCAAGGCTCACTCGAGCACTCTAGTATAAGTCGAAATGAATATAGGTAGGAAACTAGATCAGATGTCCCTTAATAGACATCAATAGAAGGTCTGAGATCTGATCTACTGATCCCTAATCACATCCATCAAGTACCTATAGAAGATCTTGTACCTTGATGAATATTAAACTATTGTAAAACTTCTATAATAGAGATGGTGAAGATCATGGATGTGCAATCCTCTAAGCATAACTGGGGATAACTCCTCCCTAAAGAGTGTCTAAAATTCTATCCATGAAAGAGTCTCTTCCTCGTGAGTATGTTTGGTCAGACTCCAACATCGTTCTGCCGAACTGTAAAGAAGGCTCTCTCCCAAGATCACCATCTGCTTCGTTGGTGTCATCACAAGATGAAAAATGATGGTCAACGCCTCAAGCCAGTCCTTACCCTCCCGATGGTCGGGATTGACCTGGATCTTGAGTGGTCTCTATCTCTAGAACTCATGGAGCGTGCTTAGCTTGCGCTTCTCGTCAGTCAGGACTATAGGTGCCATGGGATTCTCCACTAGCGGTGGGTTAGAATGTACACCACATGGTTGAAAAACATGGGGAACTATTCTCTGTATCGTCACCTCACTACTGAGGGGGTCATCCTTAGAATCGTGCTACTGAATCCTAGCTGGTATACGTCATGGATTCATCCTGTATGGAAACTAGATGTACAATGGTTATAGAGTATATCATGAAAAATAACCCAAAGGACATGGAAAACACAACCCATTCTAATATGATTCATGTACCATTATTTTATTTCCCTGCAACTAGTGTATTCATGTACCTAGTAGAAAAGAAGGTAATCGGAGTCCTAGTGTACAGATATGTTGGTTGCCCGCTCCAACACTAGAGACTTTGCCCTGAAATAAGAGCTCTAATTCCTTAAGATTGTTGCCCCAGATCTACAGCATAGACTCATGGTCCAATGCTAGAATTGAACACCACTTATACCACTTTGTCACGACCCGTCCTAGTGGGGCATGTGCCACGACTCCCCAATCCAGCCTCCAATAGGCTAGGGGCTGGTGAATATTACTATGTAGGCATATCACTAATAGGGGTAGTTTGGCCAATGTACCTACACACACACACACACACACATCTCAAATCCCACAATTCTGAAATGTTATGAAACACACAAGGTAGAAAAAATGCAATCATACAACTAATCCCAACCAACAGAGTATGACGGGAAGTAATGTACTGAAAGAAAACAGGGCCAGAATACAAGCCCAACAAAAACAAGAGACTGAAATCAAAAAAGTCTATCCTGTAAATACATAGAGGTACTGGGACTACTTAACATATTCACAGGAACACCCCAGACTATAGGGAACTCAGAAAGCTCAGTCCTATCCTGGTCCTCCATAGATACTATCAGAAGGCGGCCCGTCTACACAAGACGCAACTCGTACAGGAAAATCTCGTGCATGGGTGAGTATAACAATACACAGTAGAGGACCCCGAAAACCACAAACCAATACCCAAAGTAAAGGCATAGACATCTCTACAATGTATATGTCTTTTTAACATATAATTGGACAACACTATCCAAATATAAACAAATTCCAAGCCACTAGTTTAGGGAAACGTCATGCAAAAGCATACCCCCACTAGGGATTTAGTCTGAAGGTTCCACGAAGCACTCACCTATGAGAACTCACTTCATGAGTCTGATAACTCTGATGAGGTCCGTCCAAGAATTACTGTCCATAGGGAAAGGTCACGATAAATAGATGCACTAATTTATTAAGAACACACTCCTATGTGTGGTATTGATCACAATACTCAAATGAGGATCAAAGACACAGTGCTAGACATGACGTTATAACCCAATGATAAATATATATGTATGATTGATAAACAGGTTATGAGATAATGACTGATGCTCCAACTACACACAGGGTGCTAGACATGGTGTTCTACACCATGTATGCATGAAAATATTTTTTTGGGTTAGGGAGTGATGATCCAAATATACATGGGTTGTGAGACAAGGACTAATTCTCCAAATACTCATAAGGGTTCTAGACATGATGTTATACACCCATTACTGTGTATTGGATTGTGCGAAAAATTGGGCATACATGAAATGAATTAATGGTTAATGAAAAATGTTGTTACATAAGGACATGTTAATTGAATATGTGAAATGATTCAGAATTACAAATGAATTGGGTGAATAAATATTAGTGGATGGACTCAAGATTGAATAACTATTTTAGTGGATGGGCTCAGACATAGAATATGAAAGATTAAATTGAATAACTTATGACACATTATCCTAGCCCAAGAACAATCATGGATTCTCTCTTTACATTGATTACTTAGATGGACTTTAGAGTCATCTGTGGTGAGTGACTTATACTGGGGTTGTTGTGCTTATGATGAATCTGGAGACTTACATAATTTAATGAGGTTTGAATAATTAAAAAATCTAAATGATTTTATAATGATTGTTGAGTATGAAATACAAATATATTATACACATTAAGACACCAGCTGAGGGACAAAGAAGGTACATGAGTATATAGTTACATTTTACTGCACACATTATTTATTCATACATTAACACAGTTTAATTTATTTATTAAATGTAAGGATTTGGGTTAGATGCTAGTGGTCCTGGCATACTGATATTTATATCTCACACAATTCGTGGGAAACCCTTGAACTAGGGTACCCGAGAAGAATCTATTTGTTTTCAAGATTGTGTTTTCTGTATTTACTGGGATGATATGAGAAGTGGACAGAGTGGATGCTCATGATTCTTGAGGAGACCACCCTATGGGTTTGGAGTCATTGTTTTTTTAATTTTGTAATGGAATGAAAAAAATGTTGTTTTTTACTAATTTCCATTTCTGTATCAGTAGGATGTCAGACATGCATCATCTGTATAATTTAAATTTTCCATTTGTTTTTACATGAATTTTAAAATCTATCTTCTGGTGCATTATCATTTGTTAGAATCATTCTTCTATTTGTTTCCATTGGTTTTTTTTACATTGATATACCGATGTGAAACTCTGATATGTGGGTATAGTCTCCCCACTGACTATCCTTAGACCCTTGCTGCTTGTCGGAAGCCTCTGGAATAAGGGTAGACACGCTTGATGTCCTGTGGTGACTAGTCCGGCCACCATTTCATGGGTGAACCAGGTCGGGACCGATCACCTCATGTACGCGAAATGTCAATGTGGCCAGTGATGGAAATTGATGTTTGCACAATAAGAGGTTACAGTTGATATTATTTCACCTTGAATGACTGGTGTGTTTTTCGTTGTATATTGATTTTGAGAAATTGGAAAAAAATAATTGTCTTGGCCTGATATGGAAAAGCAAGTTTCATACATGAATCATCTTAGGCACTTAGGGATTAAAATGTCAAGAATATAACCTGACATGTAGTAGCATTAGTAGGATTCCTGGTAATTTATATTGTGTTCATTGAGTGAAATTCCATGTTTTGATCTTATTTAGCATGCCTCTTTAGATAGCATGTTTTAGGGATAAATTTAACTTGCTTGAGTGACTATTTTCCACACTACCTCAATTATTAGAATGTTTTCTCGTGGTTCCATGCTTCAGTGTCATATCATGCAGTTGTGTTACTGCTTATTCTAACATTTTAGATATATTTTGGATATGTGAAAAGGGTGCTAAAGATAAAATGTTAAATAAATGTTCATTGTGTTAAATGGGAGCCAAATTCTAGCGATATGGTTTATGGGTGCCTTATATATTAGTAGATGGCCACCAATGAGTTTTAACCATATAAAACCAGAATATGTTTGAAAATGGTTACAAATGTATAAATACTGAGTTTTAATTTAATGAACAATTGTTGGGATACTTTTTGAAGAACCTGTATTGAATAGATGAGACATTTGGAGGTCGAATTTTCGGTAAAAGGAATTTAGATGCTAAATTTCATGAATATAATTTAATGACATAGAATGTTATATGATAAATAGGATGGTTGTGATATCATGCCTCGTTTTCTCCATAGGGTGTTTTCTTAAAAACCAATGACTTTTTGTTTAGATGTACTTTTGTTTATGTTGAAATTTATTCAAATATTAAAAGGTTGAAATGAATTAATTAAAGTTCATTAAAATAAAAAGGGGGTTTTGAACCTTGTGATTTTATTATTGTGTACCATGACGGAGGGTCAACATTTATGTTTCATAAGGGGCTATCCCATGGTAGGTAGTACCCTTAACATGTTCTATGACATTAAAGTAATTGTGTCTCACTGCCAGGGAGATTTCATGGTACTCGAGTGTTATAAAACACTGATAGGTTTTTGTTAAGGATTTTTTCATCAATGTTTGATGTGGTGATCATTGTTCAATAATGTCAGACTCATTTTCTAATTGGTTCTAGAAACATGCGATATTAAGCAGATGATCTTTTCTTGAGATGTCATGGAAAATCCTAAGCTGGGTACTCTCACTTTATTTTCGATAAACATGTCGGCAAGTCATGACATTCTTTTTTAATAGAGTTTTCTAGTAATAGTTTGATTGATCTTATTTATAAACATGGTAGGTCTGTAGTTTTAGTAGTGGTCCCCCATGGCTTTGCAGGGTAGAGAATTTTTAAGGTGGTTATACTCTAGAGTCCCAAGTTTTTTTTAATTGGGATAAAATATGACGGTTTTAGAAATTTTATTCGGTTAATCGACGAGTCATATTATTTAATCTATTCTCTAGAATTTTTTTCCATGTTTTGAAAAACATAAAGGTGTTATTTTTTGACGTATGTAATTACTCGATAATTTTTAGAAGTTGTCTCGATGAGTCTCGGGAGCACCAGTTCCGGAAAATTCCACTTTGATGAATCTATATGAGTAGAACATGGTTGTGGACCAACTAGTGTTGTTTTACTCTATTTAAAAAATTATTTAATTTAATAAAATAATATTTTATGAGCTATTTTGATTAATAAAATTATTTTAATAATAATAATAATAATAATAATGAATTTATTATTGTTAATATTGTTGTGGTTTTATGATTAAAAAAATTACAATGAATTAATTAAATGATGGATGAAGATATTAATGTGGATTTTTTGTTTATCATAGAACAATTTTAAATAAATAATGAGTTTTAGAATTATTAAAGGTCCATTTTTTTAAATAATGGAATGTGATAATAATAATAATGTTATTATTATTATGGTGTCATAAATTATTTTAATGGATTTAGATTTTAATTTCATGTTAAAAGAGTGGATAATTTATGAGAATTTAATGTGGCTTTTGAGCTTTTCAAAGAATCATTTAATAAAATAATGAGTTTCAGATTTAAGAAGCGTTTTTATTAAGTAGTGGTGTTGGGTATATCAAAATTTTGACAACTAATAATAATGAGATTATTATTATTAAATTTTTATTAATGTAAAAATTATTATTAATATGGAAATTAAATTATAGGTTATGAGTTGGAGTTTTTATCATATTAATGATATTGTAATAAACTGGGAGTTTCGTAATTAAATATGATATTTTTATTAACAAAATAATTAATGAAGAATAATTTTTAATTAAATGGTGTGTAATAATTATGTTAAATGATGTTAATTGGATGTTTAATGAGGTGTAATTGATATGTGAAATTAATGAGGCCATTGGTCATCTCAATGAAACGTCTAATTAAATAAGGAGTTTTGTAATTAATAAAGAAGTGTTTTTACATAATAATATTTATTCGGTTTTGTAAATAGATTAATAATAATAATAATGAAGTTTTTATTATTATCGTTTTATCAGTGTTTGTTCTTAATATTATGAATAATAATAATAATGATTTTTTGGGGATACATTTCATTAAATTTATGGCCATTGTGAATTTAATTAATCTCTATGAAATTGAGGGTTTTATTTAATTAATTTGTGTGGATATAATCCATTAAATAATGATGAGTTGTAGTTTTTAAATTTAATTTAATTGTGTTTAGAGAATTTAATTAAAAAAGTATGAAGTGGGGAAGTTGTTGGATAAAATTTTCTGAATGAATTT
This sequence comes from Viscum album, assembly GCA_963277665.1. Classification (NCBI taxonomy): domain Eukaryota; kingdom Viridiplantae; phylum Streptophyta; class Magnoliopsida; order Santalales; family Viscaceae; genus Viscum; species Viscum album. Next base: position 139,625,468 of record OY728133.1, on the reverse strand, counting down.
AATTAAATAATTTTTAATTGAGATGTTGGGCATTATCAAAGAAGAATAATTTAAAATGGTCGTATTAAATGAGGATTAAATATGGAGTTGAGATTAATTTAATTAAACTATATTAAATATATGTATCGGGTTGTGTGCATTTGTTCAAATGGTGTGGGTCAACTGTGAGGTTACGTGGTTTTTAAAATGATTTATTTTTATAAAAGTAATATTTAATCATAATAAAAATAAGTATATTATTATAATTATTGTATTAGTTTTATTGGATGATTAATGGGGGATTTCAGAATTAATTTTGAAAAAATTATTTAAAGCATATTTAATGAATTAAAATTATATTAAATGGGAATAATAAATGTTATTTTTATTATATTAAGACTATTAGTTTATCTTGGGTGTAATTGATAATTGGGGTATAGAAAATTAGGGTGGATCACCACCAAACAGGAGGAAAAACCAAAACGCACGAGTCCACTCCTTTGAGAAGAATTAATCCCCCCTCATTGGCTCCTCTTCGCATGATCGAATCCTCCCAGTGTCTTCTCAAATCGTGTTCGTCTCCCTGAGGTGTGTCTGTCTTCATTTGTTTCTGATTTTTATCTACCTTTTGGCTCTTCCCTTTCCCTTATTTCTCGACCGAAACCCTAAATTTTGGGAATAATTGTGTTTCCTTGTTTATTGGGTTCAAGGGATGTGCAAGGGGTTCCTCTAGACCCTTGGAATGTATTCTTGCATCTGCTGACAAAGCCAAGAAGGATGGGTAAATTTTCACTTTTTGGTCATGATTTGAGTAAGGTTATATTATTGTGTAATTTTTTCACATAATTCAATTAAGGGTTTGATAATTTATTTGAGTCCTCTGTACATAGTTAGAGATGCGTTGGTCATTAATACTTTGATTCGGAGTACCTATTTAATATTTTGAATTTTATTTATAATTTTTCAGTACGCGCGCGAGAATATATATATAAATATATATCAATGTATATATATATATCAATTTAAATATATAATGTGTATGCCTGAGTGATTTTGGACCAGTTGTGGACTGGTTGTCACCAAGTATATTAAGGCACTTCAAATTTAAAACGACGCCACCCAGAGGTAGGGTCCCAAATCATTAACACAATATTTAAAATTTATAGCTTCTTCTAAATAAAATGAGAATGTTATTTTCCTTGATTATGATATGTCAATGCCTGACACTTTTGATGTTATTAAATAATGCCTGCCACATGACATAAATGCAAACTTGTACATGTGTTGACCTTAAGCATTTTTTTCTAATTAAGTTAAAGTGATATGATTATAACAATAAATGATTAGGATGGTTAGAATTGGTAATAGGGTAATTAATTTTAGAATTAATTATCGTTTCAGGAGTTGGAATAAAATTGTGTCTTTCACTAATTATTTAGAATATTGAATATTTGACGTGATCAGAATATCAATTAGAAACTCGTAATAATTTATGGATGGATTAATTATTACCTGTTAAACAGTAAATGGTAAATTAATTGATTATTGGTTAAATTGACACGTTATAATTAATTTATTAATTATTGAATTAAATAATATTCATGCATTAAATTAATATTTTGAATTGATAGTTTTTTACGACTATTGGCCAAGGGTACCTTTTGATCCGTATTCTTTTTTACTTGCCTTAAGCTATCACGGGTGAGTTGTTAAATAATATGTTATGTTGTGTGAGATGGTTGCTAAAAATTCAGGTATTTTACAACATGTTTTGAGTATTATTACATGCATGTAAATTGTAAATGTCCTAGACGAATCTTCATTTGACTGGGCGGTTTAGACTTGTTAATGTATTTTGATAATTAAATATTGAGTAATTTATTTAGTTGTCTTTATAAGAATAAATAATTGTTAATTGATTATTTACAATTGATATGTTTAATGGTTAATTAATTATTTCCTTATTTGATGGTTAATTTATGTAGAAAATTAGTTGTTGAATTAACTAATTAATGAATTAATTAATGGATGGTTTTTGGGTATTAGAAATGGAGTTCCACACCACTGAATAATATATCTGTATGACTGATAAATGGGTTCTGAGACATAGAATGAAGCTCTAAATAATCACAGGGTGCTAGACATGGCGTTCTACACCCAATGTAACACCCGAAGTTTTTATGAGAAATATTTTGTTATTATGTTATATACATCATCGAAGGAATCTTCAAAACACACAACACTATCTTGGCTTTCCTTACAAGCAATCGAGACCTTCCTCGATAGCTTGCTTTGTACGCTATGCCGAGTTTTACTAAACAACTATATGATATAAAAATATTATTAAAACTAGCAGTTATTAATAGTAATACCCACTTTTTGAAATTTTTTAAATTTTATCATTCAAAATGGACTTCATTTTTGGATTTGGAATATCGAAATTTGCCTAGGGTGAATTTTTGGAATTTTTTTGAAAATTTTCAATTTTTGATGAATAGACTTTTTATTTAAATATTTATTTATTTTATTTAAATTTATTTTAGGTCAAAATTGATACATAATACCAATATAAATTCAAAGTAATTCATTGGAGTCATTTAATAATAATTTTAGATATATAAAAATTTTATGGAACTTTTCACCGTCTTTTACCCATCTCCTAGGAGAGTTTGAAAATTTACATAAAACATATTTTTACCACTTCTGTGAGTGAAATTTCAAAAATCTGAGAGACACAGTTAATATCAAGGGGTAAAATGTGGTTAAATAATATAACAATATTTTTTGGTGAATAGTAAATTTTTTCTTTTTTTACCATGGTTAAAAGTAAATAAGGTAATTAAGGGTAAAAATGGTATTATTATTACACTAACACATGTTTTAATTCTATTGGATAAGTTTAATTCGACCAAAAACAACCTTATTAATAAAATATGACCATTTAGGTCCACATGGATTAGATTATGACATTTAATATTATTTTATTTAAAAAAGAGTTAAAATAGTTAAAATCAATGTTTAATAACTAAAATATTTTTAATAGGGGTTATAAATATGATAAATTGTACTATAAATATTTTTAAAAGATCTATAGCGATTACCTACATAATGGTATTTTATTTATAATTTTTATACTTTAAATAATTTAATTTATTTACGACACAATGATTATGCGGTAATTACCTTATTATGGAAATATTAACATAATTGATATTATAAACACCCACATAAATGTAATTTGATACTTTTTAAGAATTAAACTAATTTTATAGGTTAATATGACATATTTTTATTGATTTAATTAACTTTTTTAGAACTAAAAATACTGTTATGATTTTCACAAAAATCAATTACCAAATAGTGTCAAAATTGACATAATATAGTTTTTAAAACAAAAATTATATTATTAATTGTTATTTTATTCTGAAAAATCTAATGTTCACCCAAATGACTTTTATAAGGTTATATATATTAATAATGAACCACTTGGGGTTCGTTTGGCTTTTTATAGTATGTTTGTTAAAAATATAGTGTAAGAAAACAAGAAGACACGGTTAAAGTTAAATTATTTAACATAGAGTTAAATCTAAATTATAAGGATAAAATAGTATCCTAAACATGTCTAAAATATATTTTCTGAGAGGATTTTGACCCATCCCTACATTAGCTTCAAAATAAATGAATTTGGAGCTATTTAAAATGGAATATGACATTATTATAAAATAATATTTTTTTTCTTAAGGTGCCCCTCTCCTCCCTTATAAAAGGGAACCTCCTTCATCACCTCCTCACACCACAATGAGCCTTAAAGCTCAGAAAAACCCTATGAATTTCTCTTATCCACTTCTCTAGAAACATCCTAGAGGTCCTGGTCTTCTTCAAAGGCCATTTATAATCCCCTAAGAGGAGGATAAGAAGAGGCACTTTAAAGAAGAGGTAAAGTCCGTTACTGATTCTTTCAACTTAATTTCTTCTTCTACTTTTTATTCTTTAGTTGTTTCATTATTAAGTAATAACATCAGTATCACTAATATACTTATATGTTATTATAAATATGAAACAACCCTATTTCATCTTCTATCCAACCTATTGAAAAAAAATCACCACGCATGCGTACGTACAGAGTACTGTCTCCACGCCGTGGTGTAATCTATTTCCCAGCACCACCTTACTTGGATGGGTATAATGGTGTAATGAATAAATATATATAATTATTGTAACGTGATATTGATTCGAAAATAGTATAGATACACTTCAATACAATTCCACGATCATGGGAATGATATCATCACTCTTGCGTACGTACGGCCTACCGTCTCTACAATGTGATGAGACTCGTTCTGCATAATCTTCAATTAATAATGATTATATAAATTAATTTAATGAATAAATACAATATATATTATAGTAATACCATTCTGGAAATGAGTTATCTATAACCTAAAAAGAATAATTATAATTTATTCGACAAAACATGCAAAAGAAAAAAAAATAATAAACACCCGAATAACAAGTAGAAATGAAATATTACTAATATTGAGCTAAGAACATGACCATATATGATATCATAACAATGAGTAAGATTCTGGAATAAGTCAATAACATTATTTAAATCATTATACAGTAGTTTTGGACATGTATGAAGCAAATCGTCAATATGTAATATTATTTCTATCCTCCTTCAATTTTTTAAATATAATATTACTCAATGGTGAGTTTTTAGTAAAAGATATGAAAGGAATCTTTTGTCATTTTTTGTACGGGGTACTTTGTGACTTTTCTGGCCATATTACAAGAAGAAAGTTTTTTTATCTTAAACGACATGAATGGAATTTTATGATTTCATAGAACATTGTTTCCATGAATATTCCTTTACAAGTTTTTAGCTTTATTTTCCATAACATTCATTTATTTTAAAATTGTATGACATGTTAAGAATGTTAAATGTTTTTTTGAAGTAGAAAGGATATTTTCCTCAAGAATGGTGTTCATGTTATTTATCAAAATTATTTTCCATCAAAGATAATATAGGGGTATTTTTCTATGCATATTTTTACATTGATTTGATTATGTTATGATGTAATTAATTTTATGACGTACTTTTATCTTTTATGGATTAAGTTATGATGGCATGATGTTTAAGAATCCCATTTTTATTACATGGGTTATGCTATGATTTATGATTTTGTGGCACACATAATAATGGTTTCATTATTAGATGGTTGGGACCTATATCTCTCTTCAATGAATTGTGTAATGATTTATATCTCATGATATAGACATGGCTGGAATGGTTGGTTAATCTGGTTCAGTGATATAGGACTAAAACTAGGAGTGAACTTGGTTTAGAAATGGTCTTTGTCCGCTAAGATACTCTTGGAAATGAGTCATGATTTTGTGTCTTGGGATAAAACCACTCCAATCGAAACCTACCTGAAGAGTCTTAGGTGTAAGGTCTCATCAAGCCATCACAACCAAAGGGAGAAGGAGAAGGAAAGAGTTAGTATCCAAGGGAAAAACACCCTCTCCCATAAAATGGGAGTGTTCGGCACTAAGTGCTCAACATGGGTGGGGTGCGATAAAACCCAAAAGTTACATATATATATATATATACCAACCACACAGACCAGCCTATGGCTTCTAAAAAGAGAAACTAAACACTTGCCTCAACATTCTACTACGAAGCATGCATACAACAAAAAACCCAACCCCCTTTAGGATTTCACATTTCAGTAGAAATAGTTATTTATTTCCTTAACTACTGGGAAACTATACGCAACTAACCACACCAATCGTTCGTAAAACATATCCCTTCCATCCACAAAACATGTTAGGAAAAACATAAGCCACACAACAAATCCCTTCTTATCAACCAACCAGCCCCATTGATTATTAAACCCATTCCATTACCACACCCAACCATTCATTAACTCTTCCACATTTTATTTATTAATCACAACCCACTTTCTGTTCACTTTTAGACCTATCCCTGTAGCCCCGCTGCCAACCACCAAACCACAACCATACCGTAAATCATTATCCCTTTCATACTATTTATTGCATCCCCGCTTCCCATCACCATCATAACATTCACACCAACCCACAACCAATTCAACCGCAACCCTGCTGTTCACCTGATCTACAACAACCCACAAAACACCCCCAACACATGCCTCGTAACCAAGCCAAAACCCACATGTTCATTATTCCATATTGTTTTATCGGGGTGATTACACAAGGGTTCCAGATTTTAACAGCCAACAGTACGTGATTAACCAATTTCCACATTCCAAAAAGTTTCCATTCATAATAAAATTCAGAAGGAGAGGGAAACATTTAATTGCATAAGCAAAGGCCCCCAACGACCGTGATTTTCAGTAGGTAGAAGCTCATTCAATTCACAACATAATATCACAGGATATAATGTAACAACAATCAAAACTTCCCATCCCTGTTATATAAGCTAGTTATTATCTTCATTAAACTGGTTCAAAAGTGTTTCACATAAACAAGAGAACAACCACCCCGCATGATGAACAAATTAGAGAGAAGAAGGTAAAATCCCTACCTCAACACGTTCTGATGTCCTTCTACCAACGCGACCACCACTTTCACAAGGCTTCTCCCAGAATGACTTCACCCACCAAGGACGTCGCGGCACCACCGAATCAACAACACAAGAAACTCCCTCAACACGGAGATCACACAACATAGCATGGAAAGAAAACGAGAGAATTAGGATCAGAAAGAGAATACAAGAACATAGGTTTAAAATACCTTTTTAGAGTCGTTCTTCAAAGACCGTCATTCCCGTCAATTATCAGCAGTCTCCTTCGTTTGAAACTGTGGAGGGGAAGTCGAAGAAGAGGGAACAAAACAGGGTGTACGGTGATCTCCTTGCCGACACGATCCCACAGCCACTGACGGATCAACGATCGGAGTCTGGATGAAGAAGTTATAGGAGGAAGACTTCTCAATCATCCAAGAGCGTCGTCGTGCGAAGAAGAAGCGATCGGTCTGGAAATAATATGCGACCCTTTCTTATATATGCAACGAATAGGTAAAATAGTATGCAGCGTGTATTGATGAATACACATTGTGACCGTACACCCGTTACGCGTTTTGACTGGTAAACACACGACACATCATGTAGTTTCCATGCATTTAATGATAACGTTAATTCTATTAATATGTGTGTTTCGTTGACCCGAGACATAACTCAAAAAAAGTATCCATCACTGGTCTTAAAATGACCTTCTTAATTTCAGGGTTATGCTGTCATTGACGGTCCGTCATTCCGACACTGTATGAAGAAATTACGGTCAAATTAAAATTGTATAACCCAAAATAATAATAATAATATCATATTATTATTATTATATTTATACTATTTTAATTTTGTTTTCAAATTATAATTGAGATTCACGTTGGACACCCCTATTATGACATGCAACTCCCCTATTTTATTATTGTATTACTATTATAATATATTAAAACAACATTATATAAAATATATGTAATATTAAATCAAATTATATAAAAAATACAATTTATACAAGGGAAAGGGGGCATTCACTCCCCCCTCCCAATGTCATGCACCTCCCCATTTTATTTCTTATAATTTATTAAAAAAAACCACTTTACTTTTAATTTTATTATTATATTTATTATACGATCAATATTATTAATTTCATATTTTAATTTTGGGAAAACCTATGCACAACCATTCCATGCGACTCAAAACCATTTCATTTAATTGAATTAAATGACAAAACAAAATAAATATAACTTACATATTCAACCCCATTTTAATACATTTAATTTCATTAACCTCTCGCACATAGTTTTACGCCATCATTGTTAATTATTGTTCTTCAAAAACAATAACATTTCATCAACTTATTTTTTAACACACCAACCTTATTGTTTTTAATAATAAAATGATTTACGTTCGTCGTATTTACCACGTTAGACCACCCTGTTGGACATCTAAATCCGACCATGCCACGTCAATGTTGCATAACATCAATCAATTTAATTATTTTAATTGTATTTATTTTTATTTCCCAATGATTAAATTGGAACCACTTTTATTAAATTAAAACCATTCAATTTAATAAACCCAATATAACGAACTCACCTTTAATTTTATGAACACACCAACATGCTTCCACTTTCTTCTTCATTTAATTGTTTTAAATTAATACCATGAATCATTTCATCAATTTATCATTATTATGAAAAATATTAATAACAACACACCCATTATTATTATTCAAATTTAATTTCAACAATTACTCAATTAATAACAAACTGCATGTTTCATTTATCAACGTCTAATGGATCACACACCTTCCCACTTCACATCATTTATAATAATAACATCCATTAAATCATTTTATTATGATTATTCTTTTTAGTTTAATTAATCACACAATTTTTGTCATCATCATTATTATTTAACATATTTTTACATTATAATCAGTATTAAAATTGTCATTATAATGCGAGTCGGGTTGACCACATCGATTTCAACAATGGATTGTACCGAAGGGGGCCAGTCCATTACATCTGATACCTCTCAAAACATTCTCTTCCTCGACAATTAAAAACCAACCCAGAAAAAAAGAATGGATCCGAACAACCACACTACAAGATACCTCTCAGGGCCCATTTCATAACAACAAACAACCGACAACTCTAATTATATGAGTTAGGAATTCTCTCTCCTATGTCGAGATATTATCCGCTTTAGGCGGAACTGACTCACCTGCACTGGTTTAATCACATCTGCATTAATGAGTCTCTATTAAGGACTGGGCCTTCCCACTTCTATATCATAGGATTTTCCAACTTACACTGCCCCCAACACCGTACAACCCACACTCGGCCCGGAAACATGGCTTGGGGAATTCCTTCTCCCATGTTGAGATATTATCCTCTTTAGGTAGCACTGACTCGCCTGCATGGGTTTAATAGCATCCACATTAATGCATCTCGTATAGGGATTAGGTCTTCCCCTACCCACATGATATGGCTCTTCACGTACATCTAAAGAAAAGCGGGAAACAACATAGCATGAAAAACTCAGAAAAACAAGGTCTAGGCCCAAAGAAAGAGCAAAACAGTTCCAACATTGGAGTGTAATGCTCCCAACAAAACATAAAGGAGGTCATTAATGAAACTCAAAAACATCTCTATCGAGCCCCGGTCCTTCTAGAGATGCTGCCTCTAATGCATGAAACTATCCGGGCCCACCTCCTCTACCTCTCTGTTGACACCCGCCTCCACGACAATGTCCCGATTGGGATCCTTGAAGAACTCCTTGTGGCTGGACACCACCTACTCCATCTCCCCTTATAGGGACTGGAGGCTTTTTCTGCTGGAAGGGTCTTGCCGGTGACTGGTGCTGCTGAGGTGGGTGCTGAACCTGTCCATCTCCACCATACTGAGCTTGGGTCAGGCACCGACTCTGAACGTGCCTGAAACCTCCACAAGAAAAACACTTCGGTCCTAGGCTCGTGAAAAAGGAACGAGGACCCGAAGATCTGAAGTGGAACTGCTGGGGCCTGCTCCCTACTGGACTGAAACTGGATGGTCCCATCATAGGAGACCTGCTGCTGACTGCCTTCCCCTTTGACGAACATGGTTGGATCACCTCACGTGGTGCACCTCCCTGTGGGTGCATCCTTTCAACAACCTATGCCTTATTCTGTACTGCCAAGTACGTCCGAAGTGTGAAGGGGGTGACAACATATTGGAGCGAAGGACGAAGCGCCTCCTCCAAACGTCTCGCCCGAGACTCCTCATCCGGAGTGAGATCCGAAGCAAAGCGCAACAGATCCTTGAACTTGATCCCCAGCTCTCATACCGATATACTCTTTTGCTGAAGGGAGAGTAACTCTTCATGCTTCTCCTCCTTGATCATGGAAGAAAAGAATTCCTCTCGGAATTCCTTCTCAAAGTCAGCCCATGGAACCTCTGCCTCTATCCTCTCTCTGAGGTAGAGCATCCACCACTGTCGCGCCGCACCTCTCAGCTGACAGACTGGTAGGGAAACCCAGAACTCCCTCGGAGCACGGATCAAGGTAAAAGTGATCCCTAGCTCCTCAAGCCAACCCTCTGTCTCCATATCCGAAGTACTACCCTCGTACTTCTTGAGGGTCTGCCGCTGGAAAGAACAGAGAGTCTTCTGCCACTGGATATCTTCCTCCTCTTGGTCAATCCTCAGCTGATCGATCGCCTAAAACTGTTGGGCCTCAGCCATTTGAGCCACTCATGGATGACATCGATGTTCCATAGCAGTATGGTAAACAAGGATCACCTAAGCCCATGTAGTAAGGAAAAACTCAAGGTTTTATTTTATCATTTGATTATTTTCTTTCCCAGAAAACCCAAATCAAGTAAAACACAATCATGATTATGAATGTACCTTCCCTAGGGTCTCTACGCTACAGTCAATGTAGTATCACGTGGTCGTTCGGTAGGCTCAGAGTCCTTGCATCAGATCAAGAGGGGCCCTAAAATCTCGTGTCTTAGCCGGTCTTCCCTGGCCTATGTCACGCACCAAGATTAACTAACATTGTTTCCCTACCATCTCATGCAATAATCACAATTCTAACTCCAGACTCCATCCTATCTCTCAACCATCACCTCTGATACCATTCTGTCACGACCCCCTTCCACCAAAGATGCCCCTCTTGAGCTGGAAATGGTGAAAGGGAGATAATGACCCCCCGAGTCCTGCCTCTAGTAGGCCCCGGGGTGGCGACTAGCACCAAGGGTATGAGATTTTCACAAATATGGGAGGCATTACCCTTTTTATTTTTAAAGATCAGGATATAGGACAAGTCAACCACCAAAAAGGAAAATAACTAGTGTATATAAATAAACCCAAACCAAGACCACATGCATGTTTAAATAATTTTTTATAACAAGGTACAAGTACAAGAAAGCTCAAAGTACAATACCAAAAGAAAAAAAAGGTACAACAATAGAAAAAACTCCAAATGTCTGACTAGTAGGGTCCCGCACGGCCCTGGTAGTCCTCCTGGAAACCTAAAAGTAAACGTAGGGTGAGCATACAAGTGTACTCAATAGGGACACCTAAAGCTCTCGTGCACAAGTGGGGAGACATCCTAATGTCTCGTGAAAACAACAGAAGAAACCTAGCAAGTAATTCTATACACCCAACCTCACCAGCCACACTCACTAAAAACTCAATCACAACAGGTAGTAGTAGTATATAAGAACAAGAGTATTGGGTACCCCACACCATTTCCCTTTAGTTAGATGCTCTTCCTAACGATGAATGTATCGACGGTGCCACACTCTCCCCACCCACACACACCTGGGCCTCAAAACCAAGTATCCCGCCCGCACACACCTAGGCCTCACAACCACGTATCCCGCCCGCACACACCTGGGCCTTACAACCACGTATCCCACCCGCACACACCTGGTCCTCATCCCGAATATTCTTGGGAAATAGTAGAACCTGCCCAAAGAGTCTTTGGATAAAACCACCCCAATCAAAACCTACCCGAAGAGTATTAGGTGTAAGGTCGCCTCAAGCCATCATAGCCTAGGAGAGAAAGAGCAAGAAGGAGCTAGTAACTAAGTGAAAAACACCCTCTCCAATAAAATGGGAGTGTTCGGCACTAAGTGCTCAACATGGGTGGGGTGCGATAAAACACAAAAGTTACAGATATATATATAAATATACCAACCACACAGCCAAACCTATGGCTTCTAAAAAGAGAAACTGAGCACGTGCCTCGACATTCTACCACGAAGCATTCATACAACAACAAACCCAACCCCTTTAGGTTTTCACATTTCAGTATAAATAGTTATTTAGTTCCTTAACTACTGGGAAACTATCCACAATTAACCACACCAATCGTTCGTAAAACAAATCCCTGCCATCCACAAAACAAGTTAGGAATAACATAAGCCACACAACAAAGACATTCTTATCAACCAACCAGCCCCATTGATTATTAAACCTATTCCATAACAATTCCCCCCCATTCATTAACTCTTCCACATTTTATTTATTAATCACATCCCACTGTCCGTTCTCTTTTATACCCATCCCTGCAGCCCCACTGACAACCACCATAACCACAAACGTACTGTAAATCATTATCCCTTTAATACCATTAATTGTATCCCCACTTCCCATCACCATCATAACATTCACACCAACCCACAACCGAGCCAACCGCAGCCCTGCTATTCACCCGATCAACAACAACCCACAAAACACCCCCAACACATGCCTCGTAACCAAGCCAACACCCACATATTCAATAATCCATTTTGTTTAAACGGGGTGATCACACAAGGGTTCCAGAATTTAACAGCCAACTTTACGTGATTAATCAATTTCCACATTCCACAAAGTTTCCATCCATAAGAAAATCCAGAAGGAGAGGGCAACATTTAATTGAATATGAAAAGGCCCCAAACGACCATGATTTTCAGTAGGTAGAAGCTCATTCAATTCACAACATAATATCACAGGATATAAAGTAACAACAATAACAACTTCCCATATCCGTTATATAAGCCAGTTATTGTCTTCATTAAACTGGTTCGATAGTATTTCACGTAAACAAGAGAACACCCACCCCACATGATGCACAAATTAGAGAGACGAAGGTAAAATCCCTACCTCAACAGGTTCTGATGTCCTTCTACGAACACGACCTCCACGATCACATGGCTTCTCCTAGAATGACTGCACCCACAAAGGACTTCGCGACACCACCGAATCAATAACACAAGAAACTCCCTCAACACGGAGGTCACACACCATAGCATGGAATGAAAACGGGAGAAGTATGATCGGATAGAGAATACAAGAATGGTGGTTTAACATACCTTTTTAGAGTTGTTCGTAAAAGACCGTCGTTCCCATCAATTATCAGCAGTCTCCTTGGCTGGAAACTGCGGAGGGGAAGTTGAAGAAGAGGCAACAAAATAGGGTTTAAAGTGTTCTCCTTTCCGACAAGATCCCACAGCGAGTGACGGATCGACGATCGGAGTCCGGATGAAGAAGTTAGAGGAAGAAGACTTCTCGATCATCCAAGAGCGTCGTCGTGCGAAGAAGAAGTGATCAGTCTGGAAATAATATGTGACCCTTTCTTATATAGGAAACTAACAGGTAAAATTGTATGCTGCATGTATTGATGAATACACATTGTGAAGATACATCTGTTACACATTTTGACTGGTCAACACATGACATGTCACACAGTTTCCATGCATTTAATGATAACGTTAATTCTAATAATATGTGTGTTTCATTGACCCAAGACATAACTCTTAAAAAAGTATCCATTATAGGTCTCGAAATGACTGTATTAATTTTAGGGTTATGATGTCGCTGACGGTTCGTCATTCCGACACCGTATGAAGAAGTTACGATCGAATTAAAATTGTATAACCCAAAATAATAATAATAATATTATATTATTATTATTATATTTATACTATTTTAATATTTTTTTTCAAATTATAATTGAGATTCACGTTGGACACCCCAATTATGCCATGCGACTCCCCCATTTTATTATTGTATTACTATTATAATATATTAAAACAATATTATATAAAATATATGATATATTAAATCAAATTATATATAAAATACGATTTATACAAGGGAAAGGGGGAATTGACGCCCCCTCCCCATGTCATGCGCCTCCCCATATAATTTCTTATAATTTATTAAATAAAACAACTTTACTTTTAATTTTATTATTATATTTATTATACGATCAATATTATTAATTTCATATTTCAATTTTGGGAGAACCTATGCACAACCATTCCATGCGACACAAAACCATTTCATTTAATTGAATTAAATGACAAAAAAAATTAATATAACTTACATATTCAACCCCATTTTAATACATTTAATTTTACTAACCTATCGTACATAGTTTTATGCCATCATTGTTATTTATTGTTCTTCAATAACAATAACATTTCATCAATTTATTTTATTAACTCACCGACATTATTGTTTTTAATAACAAAAAGATTTACGTTAGTCATATTGACCACGTTAAACCACCCTCTTGGATATCTGAATCCGACCATGCCACATCAATGTCACGTAACATCCATCAATTTAATTATTTTAATTCTATTTATTTTTATTTCACACTAATTAAATTGAAACCACTTTTAATAAATTAAAACCATTCAATTTAATAAACCCAATATAACGAACTCAACTTTAATTTTATGAACGCACCACCATGCTACCACTTGCATATTCATTTAATAGTTTACAATAAATAACATTACTCATTTCATCAATTTCGTATTATTATGAATAATATTAATATCACAACACCCATTATTATTATTCAAATTTAATTTCAACAATTACTCAATTAATAACAAACTGCATGTTTCATTTATCAACGTCTAATGGATCACACACCTTCAAACATCACATCATTAATAATAATAACACCCATTAAATCAGTTTATTATGATTATTATTTTTATTTTAATAAATCACACAATTTATGTCATCATCATTATTATTTAACATATTTTTTCGTTATCATCACTATTAAAATTATCATTATAATGCACGTCGTGTTGACAACATCGATTTCAACAATGGAATGGACCGAAGGGGTCCGATCCATTACATTTTTTAATAGAACATGATAAAAGCTTTAGAATTACCAATGAATTGGGTGGATCAATTTTATTGGACAGACCCAAGATCTTATCACAATTTTACTGGACAGATATATACATTGTATATGAAATATTAAACTGAATAACTTATTTCACGTTATCCAAGCCTTAGATCAATCATAGATTTGGTCTTTATTTTGATTGCTTATATAGGCATTAGAGACATCTGTGGTGACTGACATATATGGAAGACGTCAGGCTTAAGAAGAATCTCGAGAATTTGTTAATTTAATGAGGTTTGAATAATTGAATAATGAAAATGATTATAAAACGATTATTAAGTATGAAAAAATGTATAATGCATGTTCAGACACCACCGGAGTGTCGAATTAAGTACTTGGGTATATAGTTACATTGTAGTACTTACATTATTTATGTATATTTTCACATGTTTTAATTATTTATTAAATTTCTAGATTTGGGGTAGACACCAGTGGTCCCGACCTAGTGTGATTTATATCTCATACCCTACTTTGGCCACCATAACACTTGGGTACCTGAGTAGATTCTATTTGGTTGAAGGATTGTGTTGTTTGCAGTTACTTGGAAGATCAAAGCAATGGACCAAGTAGATGCTCGGGATTCATGAGGAGACCACCCTTGGGTCTTGGAGTCATTATTTATTTATTTTCGTAATGTAATGTAAAGAATGTTATATTTCACTATTTACCATTTTTTTAAAATTAGAATTTCTTTCCAACATCTTCTGTATAACTGGAATTGTCTATTCGTTTGAAGTAGATTTATACAATCTTTCTTTTTCTACTTTATCATTTATTATACTCATTCTTGTATTTATTGCCATTGACTTTTTATTTACTCTGATATAATGTTGTTAAAATTAGATAAGAGGGTATATTCACCCCAATAATGATCTGTTGACATTTTATGCTTGTCAGAAACCTTTGGCATATAGGGAGACATGCTTGAGGTCATGTGGCGACCGGTCTAACCAGTAGTTCAAGGGTGAACCGGGTCACGACGTTAAATTTAATGAAGTGATTTTTATGTTTATTAAATAATGAATTTTAAATGAATGAGGATTTTAAAGGAATGAACAGATTTAGAAAACGTTGAATTAGTTTTGAAAATTATGTTAGTAATTTTAACTATGCATGATTAATTGAGTTATATTGATTTTTTTCAAATTATTTATTGATATTTTTATATTGATGTTTTTATTTATCTTTATCATTTTATAAGATCTTGTGACATTATATGGGAATGAGGGTCACATATGTGTCCTAAAACATCAATGTTTCTTAAAACCTTTTTTGGATGAATCATTTGATCTCATATTAAAATATGAGACATATTTCCACCCATGATGTAATTATTTATTATTTTCCTAACACATGCTTAATTGGTTTCCCCCAAGAAATAGTTTACAATGTATTTTGTGTATTTATGCTTCTTTTCCATAATTCCTTTTATATTCCAACAATATTGATAACCATGAATGGTATCTCATATAGGGGTTTATTTATCAATTATCATTTCCATTTCCTTCCAATTATTGTTAAATTCTCGTGGAAGGTAATTTTTTGATAGGTATCAAATGTTAGAGTTTGGATTTTTCAATCCTTGTACTTATAATTTTTATTCTAGTGAATAGTTTTTGATAATTCATTTACAAATAATAATTTTTTTATTTTATATATTATTTATGAAATAATTAATGTGTTTATATAAGAAAAATTATATTATATTCTTAATAAAAAATATAAAAATTATATGGAATCATAGAAGATACAAAAACAATAAATATTTATTAAAAGATATTCACACATCATGTGACATATGATATATTTTTGTAAATATATATTTACATGATTTATGTTAATATTGTGTTAAAATATTATTGAAAATTTATTCTATAAAACATGTATGTGTGTGAGTGTATGTATATACTCAATTTATATATAATAAACTGATAAGTGTGTTCTTATATGTAGAATCCTTGGCCTGATTAACTAATCAGTAATTGAACCTGGGAGCCAACATGCCTCAATCATGCCTCCCCATAATCCAGAGTCCACTATCTAGTAGTGTCGGTCTATGATAGTATGGTGGGGACAAAATAACCTTTTTATAAAAGTGTATCGTAACTATTTAATATATAGATATAAAAATAAAATATATATATATAATAATAAAGCAACAAAATATATAAATCATCAAATTATATTATATATAATTGGATAGCTAATTGAAGAACTATAACCAAAATCATATACAGAAAATTGATCTTTTCATTGTGGTATACAAAAGGGGAAATTAAATAGGGAATAGATTATTACACATATGAAAAATTCTTTAAAAATGTGGAAAAATTACCCATGATTTATCCAATACCATCCCATGAGGAGGATTGTTCCTTTACTCTAATACCACATATTAGTAATAAAAATCGGGAATCCCAGTATTTCAATTCATATCCTGGAATTTGAAAGTCTATCCATCTACCAATCGGGGTCCCAAATACGGTGTGAGATATATTAATTGGGTCTCCACCACTTGAATCAATAACATGTCCATTCTATGTATATAATATGTAATATTGTACAGGTACAAAAGGAATAATTGTATAAATGTATAAGATATGCAACATATATCAACACATTCATGATTTGAAAAGTAGACTATAATGAAGTGTTCCAATATAACAATGTAATGCATTAGATATGGTTTACACCATATGTATCAAGTGTCATACTTATGATGGATAATACCAATGCCCATTTGAGAAGGTATCCTACTTGATTTCATGGAACTCATCTATATAAAACTAAGAATAATGTTGACCTAAATGGGATAAGACCCAATTACAAATACTAAGATATCATTTACTATTCCATCATGATTATTCATATAATACTAATAATAGACATGGGTAGATCCAAAGGATCATGTACATGTAAATGTTTTTTGTTTGATTTGATGTATTAATCCATGGCATCCAATTTAAATGAATCATCATTTCCATAACACGATGTTAGTTCACTACTAAAATATCCTAATTTTTTCCTTTTATATAAGGTGCTAAGGGGCCATGTTGGTGTCAATGATCTTTATCAACTAAAATCTTCAAATTAATTTCATTAGTTGATTAGAATATATTATAAAGAATTGGTTTATATGTTAATGTTCATTCCATTTTTTAAAAATATTTTCGACACATAATTATCATAGATCATTTCACTATGAAATTAGTATAATTGGGGCCATGTGAGTGTCCAATCCACTTTAACAACGATTTAAATTTATATTGTCATGTCAATGGATTATCTGTATCATTTAATGATTCAAAATTAATAGGGTACACCATCTATGTAATTTATAAAATGTATGGGTTCCATAAGATATATTTAACATTTACATTTTATTTTTAATTCATGCATGACATCCACTAATTTTTTGATTTCATACCTCACCCAATGGGGAGGTATAGTTATATGCATTCCAAAAATATAACTTTGGGGTGGGGTTCACGATGTGTTTGGCGACCTCTAACTATTTTAAGGAGGAAATAGATCCTCAAAAATGTTCTATAACATTTTAATTTAAGGTATTACACATTTTTTATGGTAATCATGGATTTTACTTCTTTAGTTAGTATTGAATGACATATAAACATTAGTACATTAATGGAATAATTATGTACCACCAACCTCATGAATTAAAATCCTCACTCGACCACTATAAAGTTCTGATTTGAGTCAAAATGAGAGAAAAAAATAGAAGACATAGTACCTAAAAATAGAGCATAAGTGATCACACAAAAGAGAGTTTATATGAAAAAATTGAATAGGAATTGAGGTAAGAGAAACCATATCCTTTCCTACAGGAATACACTGAAAAAAATGATTCAATAATTTGAACAATAATAAATGAGAAAATAATAAAGAGAGTAAAGGAGGAGGAGAACACTCATGGGGACCTCCTCGGTGAATGGGTGTGAAAAGGTGGAAAACTCTTTATGGTTCAGAGGGGAAAATATTAAATTTTCTCTATTAATTGGTGCACATGGTGAGGACACATTGTTTTTCTAACCTTTCTCTAACTTTCTGGTTCCACTATCAAAAGGGACACCCTCATCACTTGGTTTCATCCTATATTTAGAGAAATTGGGCGCCAACCATGAGTGTCACCCTTTCAACCTACACTTAGAAAAAAAATTACCATAATAGAACTATTTGATTGAATAAACCATGCCCCATTAGAATGAAATTTTGCAATTCTTCGTCCACATAGTTATAAAAACAATGCACCAACCATTATCCCCAATCTATTTAAACCTAAACATTTTTTTAGAGCATGAAGATTCCAGAACTCATACAAAATCACAAGAGATCTCTGTTAGTATTTTAAATTGACCCAATACATTTATAATAATATAATTTTTTTAGAGAAATAGGTTTCCATTTATAATACTGGGGAGATTCACACATGTAATTTCTGAAAATATTTAATTATTAAAAATTAAAATTCAATTACAAATTCTTCCAAAATGATTTATTTTGAATAAAATATTAATATGGATTCTAAAAATAAAATAAAATAAAAAGTAAACATGTTTTTAAATTATTTATATAGTTATCATTTGTTTATATCCCCCATTAATCATCTTTTAATCTCCTTTAAAATCTTATTAAAATACTATCCTTTAACATCTTCTTAAATATTGTTACCTGGTGTATGTGAAATGGTTGACCATAATGATTCACATACAGTTTATATAACTATGTGATAAAACCAAGTGAGGGTTTCCCTTTTAATTAGACACATGGTATGGATACATATTTTTTATAAACATGCTCTAACCATGTGTTACCACTATCAATGTGGACACCCACCTCACTTGGTTTTATCACACGGTTTGATAAACTATGTGCCAACCCAGATGGACACCATTTTCACCTACAACAAGTAATAAAAATTAAACTAATGGTATGAAAGGATTCAATAATTCCTTCCCCAATATATAATATAAAACACAGTTTCGGATGCACTGTTACACAAACTGTTCACTGATGATGCTCCCCTGTATTTTTCTACAAAAACTATTTTTTAAAACCTAAATCTTCTAAAACTAATCCTAACACTCAAGAAGCCCTTATTAGTATTTGAAAGTGAATTAAATCTTTCTCAATAATATATTAATTGATAAATTACTCTCCTATAACATCTTATTATACTCTCAATTTTTTAATTAATTAATAATTTATGACTATATATTTTAAATTAAATTAATGTTATTCTATTAATAATTGTAATTCATTAAAACAAATTATTTTAATTAATGTCATATATTTATCTAATTATGTTTAATTTTTTATTATGTAAAAATTTTGTCCATCCATGGGAGGAACCTAGCTATCTGTCAACCACATAGGGGACCCATTGGGTAAACCCAATGGGATGGCGATCATAAGGAAGGCCTGCAAGGTGGCTTGTGTATCTGGTGATTAGTGCACACAGATCTCATCAAGGTTCATGTATAAGACCAATGGATTATGTCCATAGATGACATTGGCGGGCTAGGTCACCAATTATGACTTTGACCCATCATCATTTCTTATTATTATAATTAGAACTAAAGATCAATGAGCATTATATGACATACTGATATCCCTACATTTGTTCGATTCGGTAGGGATTCTTATATTATCATTATTATTCGCTTGAGTATAAAATATAAAATTTGATGCAATCATAGTATATTTTCTCCATAATCCATTTTATATATCTTATTATCATCTTCATTTATTATTCGAACTCATGTGCTAATTTTAATTTCATGTGGATCCCTATTTATCAGGTTCAGGGCCATCAATAGGAACTCCTGTGAACCAGGGTTCTTTAGTAAAATATTCCTACAACATAGTATACTTTCATACATTATTAATCCTAAATCTATCTATCTGATCATTTAATATAAAGGTTTATGTATTTATTATCATGTCGTTGTTTCAACATATTGTTATGAAATTTATTGGAGTTTTATACTATTATAATTACATCTTCTCCCTCAGTCTATTCTAATAGTTCATGAAGCATACACTATTTTACTATTATTTTCTCAACGGTGCCACCATTGAACATTAAGGAGGAGTTAGAAGTCATCATTAGAACCTAATGGTGAGTCATAAGTCATTTTTGGATACCAACTACGAGCCAGGAGATACTATTGGAACCCAATTGTCGGATTGTGATATACCACTACACATCAATGATGGTTCATGCTACTACTATTGGGCATCAATGGTTGTTAGGTACATTGGGTTAGATACACTGAGAGGGGGTGAATCAGGGTATGATAGATTAAAACAACTTCTTATATTGATTTTGTTTCGATGTTAAGAAAAAAATTCTTCTCCCTATATCATATAGCATTTTATAAATAGAGAATAAATCATGAACATGACACAATGATTTTTACTTGCTTCACTGTCACTGGGCTATGTCAAAGGAGCATACACCAGTGATGTGTAGATGTTCCAAATGCACTAAAATCACACCACTATTGACAAAGTTCATGCTAGATCACTTATATGCCCAGGCTCACTGCCTTTACAAAGTGTAGGGTTAGCTCACCAAATTCCCATGGGTCACTATGTATATCTCTCTCTTTGGATCATTACAGGTGGAGAGGATCCCCATTTTCCTCTTCAATTTCTCACTGCTCTGGAAAGGATTCACTCATAGTTTATAGACCAGTAGGTCTTTTCATTATCTTTAATGAAATCTGCATCTTTAACTGTTTATATAACCTCTATTGACATCCAACATTCACCCACATATGAATCTCACATTTCCTCGAGTGTACTGGGATCCACAAATTTTTTCGTGCTGCCTCTACACTCCTTTGAGTGTAATTTTCCACTATTACGCGAAATTCAATTTTCGGGCAACACTAGTTTTACACGCAACCCCAACTTATATGTGTAGCCTTGGATTTTCAAGAAATCACTTCTTTTATATGAAAACAATTATTTCATGTAAAACTAGTCAATTTATCAAAACTCTCTTGTTCCCTCCAATTTCACAAGATAGATCTAAGATACACTCTATGTATTGAGCTGCACCAAATGAGGGGGGTCACTACATATTTATAGGAAAAACCTACCCCTATGCAAAAAACCATCCTTCATCACGTATTCCTCATTGAGCGCAAAAAACACATCTTCTACGCAACACCGTATTTCATGCCATGCTCCAATTTTTTGTGATCCTCATGCATTTTCCAACTTTCATGCTTTTGATCTTGAAAAACATCTTTCACAAAAAAAATACATTCCTCTATTTCATGCACCAACAAAATATTTCGTTCACCTATACAATTTTACGCACATCAAATCATCCATTTTTTAAGGTTCTTATGTAAAACATGGATAGCCAAAAAATAATCTTGAACCTGAAAATCACTATGTCAACCCCCCACGTCCAAAAATTTGATCATTATGGTCTTCTTTTCCAAAAAACACAACATGGAGTTTCGTATTGTCATCAAACACAATCACCACAAAATTTCACCAATGAATCATTGAGGTATTCTTTTCCCAAAAATGGTGTTTAATTTTTTACCCATTAATTGTATCATTATTATAATGTAAAAATAACTAGAATATATTTCAAAAATCATAATTTGATATCATAATATTCATTTTTTATATGATTTCATGCTATTTTAGTTTTATTTCTTCTTTTTTTGTATATGTACTAGAATATGATCTTCAATGATCAAACATGAGTTCCTCTTGTATCTTCAATCAAATGATTTAATTAATATATTATAATCTATTTTATTCTAATTTAATATCAATGTATTATATTATATAATTTTATTTATTGAGTTCATGAGGGATATAATTTATCAACTTTTATTCCATGTGCTAGCTAATGCTTCTTCAAGCACTGACTCCCTTTATTGATATGTTTTCAATAAATTTATTCTTTTATTTGAAGTGATTATATATTTTATTAACTAGTTTAGTTATCTATTAATTATTATTGATGTTTAGAAATTTTCAAAATCATCCACCTTTGGAAAATCCAAATGGTAGGTCAAGATCTACCATTGGGTCCATGAAATGGTGGGTCATGAGTCATCAAAGGAATTCTAATGGTAGCAAACTAATTATTACTTATTTTTAATCCCTTAGTTGCACACTTCCATGAAATATATTTTATTATTGTGGGTTATTTTTTATTGTTTCTTGAAATTTCACTACTAGGCTATACTCTATTAAGCCATCGTTGGAAAACACCAATAATATGTCAAGAGACAAAACTCTCTGTTTTTAGTAGCACGCCATGATTTAACATTAGTTAAAAAATGTTTATAAAAATAATTATTTATTACATATTAATATATGTTGATAAAATAATTTATTTTTAAAAAAAAAATTATTATTATGTGAAAATATATTTTTATAGATTGTAAAAATATTTATTAATTTTTATGAACATTTATTAATCAATTTTTAGGTCATGTCATGGTTTACATTTCAGTATTTTTTCTATTTATGTAATCAACAAGATTATATTTTAATATCAAATATATCAAAACTATAAAATTATTAAAAAAAATTATACATACATTTTAAATGTTTTCTATTATTACTTTAAAAAAATATAAATCCTGATTGTAGTTCTATGTTATTCGTTGTGGATTTAACAAAAAAATGAAACAATCATTTCTTTTATTGTTATACGCAAACAAGTTTCCTACTTATATTTGATATATACACACTTATCATAGTTCACAATATTAATGATGTAGGAGATCTCTTCAATGAATAAAATCACACTCTATTGAATAATCATATAGATCCCTTGTGATATATCTTTTACATTATACTTCTCTCAATTGGTCTTCATCTCCTCTCACTTTTGTACTCTAGTTTTTATCATTGAAGGACTCAAATATAGACATTGATAACATTCAGGTGATCAAACATGACAATTATTAATCTTATTTGACAATATGACCATGTACTAAATTACCTTTTTGTGTTCTTCAAGTGATATTTTCCTTTTATAGTTTTAATCTCTTCATTTCTGGTTTATTCTCTTACCATCAAAAGTAATAATTTCATATTTCAAGACAATACAACTCCTAAAATGATGTTAGGGTTGTGAATTCTAATAAAGGAGTTATGTAATTATACTAGGTTGGTCTCCAGTATCAACAAATGGTTGTGCCTATAGGTTTTTTAAAAGGCATAGCCACTAACAATGTTCTTGCGCCATTAAAACAGAGTTTCGTAATTGGTACAAGTCTCCTCCTCGAGGAGTAAAAGAGAATTTAGTGGGGACTAGGATCATTGTGATATAGACCACTAAAAAAATGTTTTATTTATTTATTATTTTCACTGAAACTCAAATAAAGATCGCTACACTCACTACGTATTATTATTTTATATACTCTGATTGTTTCATTGTTACATTTTTAATGAGACTTTTCTCCACCCTATTCATACTTTCCATCAATAATTTTCCAAAAATTTGTATTATAGCCATTAATATGATAATTTAACATTCTTATTTTTATTAATCATTAATAATTTAATTTAATTTAATTATTTTTAACTCTACACTATCCTGATTATCATGATATAATATTTTGAGGAACCAAAATAAAGGTTTTATTTTATTTTGGAAGATATCAATTCCAATGATTCCAAAATAACATAAAAATGCTTATTTTTTTTTGGAGTGTCTATATATACTAGAAATATAGAATAAAATGCAACCTAAAAACAGAGTTTGGATCGCTGGATCAATATGGAAAAGCCATATGATATACTCGTGGTTGATCCATATACTCTAGGTTGTAATGACAAGGTAAAAAAATTTTGAATTTCAATGTTAAAAATTTTTATACTGTTCTATAAATAGAAGTGTTTATACCCTTCTTATAGCTTGTAAAAATGCTCTTGAAATATAGATTATACTGCAAGTGAATCATTATTATACTTAAAGGATATGTAGATCCAAGCTATAATTATTCCACGTAGAATACCATGACATCAATATATGATCGGAAAAATTGGTAAACCAGATATTCCATTAGTTCCGAAGTACCGCCAATCATATGAGTGATATTAGAGAAGTTTTGGACAACACAAATCTAGTGGAAAGAGTTCTGAGAGAACTTCCATAAAATTAAAATAAAATAATCTGGTCAATGATGAGTGTGAAAATTTTATGATGTATTATTTAGATTAAATAATATGCTCTCTAATGTAGTATTAGTTAGAGACGAAGAATATTAATGATAAATAGTGTACTAAAAAAGGTATTTCTTTTAAATTAAATGTTATTGATAGATATAATTACTCTACATCTGAGTGTCTAGAAATTTATAAGTGGATACATTACTCGGTTAATAAGATTTTAAAATTCATGAAAAACAAATGTTGAAAGTGGTTGTTCAAGAGGACGTCCATAAAGTGATATAATAAAGGTAATACTAATTATAATAATGATGTTTTAGAAGAAACATATTATGAGTGTAGGAAGAAATTTTAAATTAGGATTGATGCCCCTAAACTCAAACATCTAATGAAAGAAAGTGATAAAATTAGAAATTAAAAATATTCTATTTTTTATTTATGGGACTATTCAAATTTTATTGACACATGGAATGATTATGGATATGAATAAGAGATTGGGAATCTTTATTTAATGGTTAAAACATGTGTGATAAATTATTCTCTCTTTACTCAGTTAATAAATCATACAAAGGATAATCGTAATGGTTTATCTGGAAATGAAATTTAAATTATTTTTTACTATTGCTCTGATTTTGATTCAATGTATTCTATAGTTCAGAAACTACAAAATTAAAATGAATAACTAAAGAATAATGGAGACAAAATAATTGAAATGTATATAGATTTGAAAAAAAATGTTTGATCAATGAAAACTAGAAAATTAAAAGTTAATGTAATAATATTTAAATATGTGCTTCTAATAAATTATAAAATAAATGTTTTTTATAATAATAACTTTCTAAAAAAATATACAAATTAAAGGATTAAAAACAATATATATGATAATGAGAATGTTCAAGATGTTATATTTCATTTATTTTTTTATCTAAATAAAGTTGAAAATAAATTTAATAAATTTAAAAAAAAAATAAAAAATTAATAAACACACGTTCTTGATCCAATGAAATTTTAATTATAGATTTATAAACTATTTAAAATTATAAAATGGATTTGAAAAATTATGATAAAAATAAATGACAGTAATTGTCCACTTTTTAAAAATATAAACACTAATATGATAATAAAATTCCTTTAATAAAACTAAACACCAATAAAAATGGTTTTAGTTATAGTAGTAAAATATCATATATAAATAAAAATAACATTTTAAAAATATTAAAAGGCGTCATTTAATATGTAACAAGTTTTAAACATAGAATGAATGATAATTATGTCAATGAGTGTTCATGTATATTTACAAAATATTTTAGGAATACTATAAATTTCATTTCCATTGATTTACATTCTAAATAGAACACGACTAAATTCATTATATCTATTTTTGTCCCTAAGTTCTCTATTTATCATATAAATGGATCCAACTTTCTATGGGTACCAAAATAGTCTACTTAATATTTTAATTTTAGGAAATCTACATTTTAAATATCAATCACTCTTGGTACATAGATAGTGGCTACTCTGGGAACTTGATAGGTGAAAATTAAAATTTTATACCATTTAACTCATATGATGGCCACCTTGCCACTCATAGAGACAACTCAAAATGTAATATTAAAGGTAGATATGACGTTGGTTTTTCTAAAATAGTTATTATTTCATAATTATTATATGTACAATGAATAAAACATAATCTTATATGTATATCACATTTATGTGATGATGTGTAATATTTTATTTTTGAAATGATATTGTACTATGTTGAAAAATAAATGAGATTTCATTTTATTAAATAAAAAATAAAATTTGAATACTATAGATTTTATTATCTAACCAAAATGAAGGTAAAGTGTATGATATTTTAAAATTATACGATATTTTGTGGCATAGAAGGATTGGGAATGAAAATTTTAGATTATTTCATAAACAATTAAATTACAAACAACTTATGTGACTTTCCATGTTACATAGAAGTATTTACACATTGTGTGATTCTTATTTATATTTTCAAAAATAAAAAGAATGATAAAATGATTAAAATGATTTTAGTTCTATTTGAATTTTATAATTACTTCATCTTATCTTATATGGACCTATGAAACCTGTTTATTTGGATGGTAAAAGGTATATTTTTTAAATTTTAGGCGATTACAATATATTATTCTGAATTTATTAAATATCTCATATTAATAAAACATTATCCAGAGATTTTTATTTTATTGAGCTTATTAAAAATTTAAAAAATGCATCAGTCACCTCTATTCGAAGTGATAGATGCAGTGATTTCTTTTATTTATACCTTAATAAATATTGTGAATAAATTGGATATAAACACTTATTCGCAGTCCCTAGTACACCACAACAGAGTGGGTTGTTAGAATGGAAGAATATATCAATTCAATATATGGTTATGTTTATGTTAATTTAATTTTTGTGTTCATAAATACTTTTGGGAAGAATTTTTAAATACATAATTTCTAGTTTTAAATATAATTTAAATTATAACTTTCTTAAATATGACCCCTTATAAACATTTCAAAATTATAAACATAAATATGGTTATTTAAGTGTCGTTAGATTTAATGTGTTTATCTTAAATACAATTGATAATTAAGATAAATTTGAATCTAAATAAAATAAAAGGATATTCTGAGTATATTCTAATGATATTAATGATTATAATGTTTTTAATAAAAAAACCATACTTATTGAAGAACATATATATGTTATTTTTAATGAAAACAAATCTAATAAAAATTATTTTGTATCTTTCAATTAAAATGATGAACTTATAGAATTTTTATTTGGAGAATATAATATAGAGGATAATGATATTGGATTAGTTGAAGGGGAATATTTTATCTGAAAATGATCCAAATGAATGGAAAATTCATTAATATAATCCTATTTAAAAAGTAACTTGTAATGTTTAAATTGGAATTCAAACCAAAAAATATATTTTTATTGACTCTTTTGATAATTATTTTGTTGCTAGATTTGTTCATGTCAATGTTGGAAATTATAATTTTACTAAAATTAAATTAATTCAATGAATGGTGAATTAAATCTATTTTAAAGGAATAAAATATGTGATTTATTTTATTTTACATAAAAAAATATAATTATAAGAAGTAAATTGATTTTTCTTAAAAAATTGACGATGCATGAAATATAATTAAAAATAAATAAAGGATTTGAGCTCATGTTTGTTCCCCAAATGAGGGAAATAACATTGAATATTTTTTTCTCATGTTTCATGAATGAAATATATTATAATTAAATAAGTCTTTATTAGTTTTTAAAGAATAAATATTTTTCAAATTGATGTTAAATTTGCATTTAAAAATGTAATTATTTCACAAGATGTGTTTGTATGAAAACCACATAGATTGGAAACTGATAATCTTTCAAGATCATATTTTTAAACATAATTAATCCTTATATGATCTTAAAAATGTTCATGATCTTGTTATGAATGATGTACACTGTTCTTTTAAGAATTTATTTAAAAGGTAATGTTGATATAACATTATTAAAAGAATGATTTTCATCTCACATACTGGTTATAAAAATATATGTTGATGATATAATATTTGGATCAACAAATCATTATGTATGATATTTTTTTCTATTATTATTACTAATGAATTTGACAGGATCATAATGGGATAATTAAAAAAATATTGAGTTTCCAAATTAATAAAGGAAAAGAATGTATTTTCATAAATCTATACAAATATGAAAAAAAAACATGTAATAATGGTTGGACATGATTATGGTAATGCAAAGAAAGAACCTTTGAGAACTAATTCAAAACTATAAATTGAATAATCCAGTAATTCAGTTGATATTAGAGAATACAGTTGTTTGATAGGTAGCCCTTTTTATCTCGGTGATTATAGACCAAAAATAATTTTATCAAATTTCTTGTGTTCTAGGTTTCAGTCAAACCCCAAATAATGTAACATTTATGATATTAAAAGATTAATTAGATATATAAATAATGAAGGTTCTACAAGATAGTTTTATTCTGATGTCAATTGATTCAATTTATTATCTTTTTGTGATAATGAATTTGTAGGTTGCAGACATGAAAAAAACACTATATTAATGTGTAACTTTTTAGGAAAGGTTTTTCTTTTATATATATCTAATAAAAATATTTAATTAGCTCTTTCAAAAACTAGGGATAAATATGTTGACACTTTTAGTTGATATTCTTATAGTATTCGGAAAAAAAATGTATGATTTCAATATCAATTTTGATAAAATTACTACTTACTTTTATAAATCGAGTTCTATATCAATTTATGAAAAACTTATTTAAAATTATAGAACTAAACACATTGATATAATATTTCACTTTCTAGGGATTATGCAAATAAATATAACATTTGCAAGGAAATTGTTCCAACTGAGAAACAAATAACTCCTATCTTTATAAAACACTTAGATTCAAATAAATTGTAAAAGATGAAATCTGAATTGGTTATTTTTTGAGCATAAAATATTTATTATTAGGTTCATTGTTCATATGTAAGTTTTTACATATATTATATACATGAATATTATTTTCTAATCTGAAAACATAGAATTTTTTTTATACTTTATAAAAGTGATGTGTCAATCAATAACACATTCTTAATTATACTTTCATGGAATATTATATCAATATTTTAGACTCTATTGGTAAATTTATACATTTTATCATTTATAATTGTTTATTTCTGTATAAAATGTTGTCTTTTTTAAAAATTAATATAATAATTTTCAATTAAAAAAAGGAGGGATATTTTTATTGATAATTTAATAAAATTCATATTTTGTAGTTTACAAAAGGAGTTAGTTTTTTGGAAATTGAATTAACCATAATAAATTATTACTATTAGAAGATTTGACAAACTAAACTCTTTTAGAATCATATTAAAATTTCAAGTGTTGTAATTAATTAAAAAAATTTAATTACAATGTTATAATAGAATTTATCAATCTATTTTAGTAAAATTATTATTTTTAAATTGGTTTAATGATAGTTAAAGTTATATAATTATTTAAATATGTAAAATATTTTATTATATGATTCTTTGGCCATACATGGGAAGAACCAATCTAACCATCAATCATTTAGTGGGTACATTGGGTAAACCCCATGGGAAGGCCTGATTAAGGAATCTCTAAAAGGAGGATTGTGTACCTAGTATATAGTTCACACAAATCAAGGGTGTTACCACCTATAAGACCAATGGATCACTCCAGCATAGCACAGAGGTGGGATATGTATCCCAATAATCCTTTGATCCACCATGTGTGATTTTTGTTATAATATATACCAATGATTAGAACTCCTTGGTTGATATACCGTTGTCCCTCCATTTATTCAATTCGATGTGGGATCCTCATATGAGTGTTACTATTCCATGGAGATTAAAATATTAGATATTACATGGGTGTAGGATCTATTATCCACGATACATATTATGTAACTTCTTACCCCACTCTTTATTATTTGAAATCCTATATGAATTTCAAAATCGTGTGGTTCTCTATTTGTCATCTTCTAATTCATCCACTAAACTCCCATGAACCAATGTTCATCAGTACAGAATTCACTCTGCATTGCCTTATTTTTCCATTTATGCTTCTTTAATATATTTCCACACTTATCTATTTTAAGGTTTGTTTTTTTATCATGTTTTTGTTTCAACATATCATTATGATTTCTCTTCACTGTTTTATACTATAAGCATTTAATCTTCTTTCTCGACATGTATTACTTTTTCTTTTTAAATCCCCAATTTTTCTATTTATTTTTTGATGGTTTCATTTTTAAAAACTAAAGGTGATTAAAAATTCAACATTGGAGTCCAAATGTCAATCATGAGTCTATGTTCGATACCAACATCGATTCATGAGCCACAATTAGAACCCGATAGTGGGTCAATGATTTATAGACATACATCAATGGTGGTTCGTGTTACTCACCATTGGGCATCCATGGTGGGCAATTAATTACCCACTAGATGGGTATTCCTTCTACTATATAGTTATCTGGATGATGGTTCATCATGATTAAATAATATTACATCATCTTCATTCGATTTATATAGGATTTATTGTTGCTTTATATTGTTTTTTTCATTGTCGTATATGTGTAGGCAGATGTTATTCCTAGTTTCAACCAATGTTCCCCATTATTCTTCTACTAAATATTGTAGATAAAATCATGAATTTTATTTTTTATTGTTTTTTAGCAGCACATTATATTACAGAATGTTTATCAACATGTTCTTCAATAATATATTATATCATTTGTTATTCTATGTGATTGAAGAAGATTATTTAAGCACTAACACACTTCTTTAATTGGTTTATAATGAAATTAATATTGGTGTTCGAAGTGATTTTATTTTACATTAATTGATATAATTTTTTATTTTTTATTTCTAATTTTTGGAAAAAATTTCAACAATCCTCCATTGGATACTCATAATGATCAGTCATAAGACAATGTTGGATTCATGTAACAGTGATTTTAAAGTCACCATTGGACTTCTAATTATTGAAAAAAAGTATTTATTTTCCTAAAATATTTGTTTTCAAAATGACATGTAATAGTTTTATTTTGGTTTGTTATTCTTGTTTATGCATTATTTTACAATTGGTGGTTATAATCTATTAATCCACTATTGGAAATATCTAACTATAGATCTTGATCCACTACTCTCTATATTTAGTGATAAGAAATGACTCATTGTTAGTTAAAAAAATCGTTTCTAAAAATTACATATCTTAATATTTATTTGATTTTAGTAAAATAATTCATTTTTTAAAAATATATTTTTTATGTTGAAATATATTTGCAAAGTATGTAAAAAATTGTGTTATTGAATTATGAACATTCATTCATACAGTTTGTAGATCTTTCAATGACCTTTTATATTATTTTTTAGGTAGGTAAAGTCTATAGGATAAAATTCATATTTAAATTATATTATTTTTTATAATGCTTAATATAATTATACTTACATTTTAATTGTTTTAGAATAATATTTTTTAAAAAAATATAAATACTCCTTGTAATTGTATGTTATTTAGTGAGTATTTGACAAAAAAGTATTGGTCATTTTATTTCGCTGCGATGCTCTTACAAGTGTCATGCAGATTTTGGATATGTAAAAAAAGCAACATAGATATCAGTTTTAATGATCTATAATATCATATATGGGAATAAAAAAATTCAGTGCAGATTCATATATATCCCTTGTGATGCATCTTCGATATTATACTACGGTAAGTTGTCCTAAATAATATATTACATATTAACACATGTTGTGATCACCAAAGGACTATAAATTTGACATTTTTTTCTTCCATGTGATGAAAATTCAGCACGCTTATACATCTTTGATATTCTCATTATCTTCTAATTTCATTGTATTTGTTTTATTCATGTAATTTTATTCATTATTTTTTGTAATTTATTTGTGTCTAGATTATGATTTCACTCTCAAAATAAATACATTAATTTTTGTTGTTATTCCACCTCAAAAAAGAATATTCGAGTTCTGAAACCTGATCAAGAGTTTGATAAGAAGACCAGGTGGGACTCCTATATCAGGACTTGGTTGCGCCAATGTGTTCTTTAAAGGTTACGGTCTATAATAGAGTTCTCACACCATTATAAGTGAGTTTATTATTAGGTAACTATATTTTCATAGTGTAGAAGATATTTAAGAGTTGGCTTTGAATCTTTTGATCTTAAAGAATATAAATATTTTTTTTCTTATTTATTTATACTACAACTCAACCTAAGAACACTGAACTAACTATAGATTAATATTTTATAAACATTGAATTTTTTTATATTATATTTACATAAGAGACTACTCACCCCCTCTAGATATACATTCCATAAATAATTACCCATCAACCTCTTAGGACATAATTGTCTTCCAAAAATAAAACATTGAAATAATTGATATCACAAAATTACTAATTTAATCCTAAATTAATATTTGGATTATACCAAAGATGAACATATCAAATTCATTGGTTAATTTTGGATGAACTCGGATCATCATTTCAGGAAGGGATATTTATTTCAGATTTATTTAAAAATAAAGGAATATTTGAGAAATTTTCTATGTACACATCGTGTATTAATGAGTACACGCCATGTAATTTGTTTTCACGTGTGACCATGTACTGGTCATGTAATAACTGAGTACATGGACATGTAGGTGACCAAGAATACCATCTAATCTGGGGGCCGGTGGAGGCCAGTACAGATAGTGTAAATTTAATAAACATTTCATGTACTTTTTTTTAATTTATTAAACAAATCAGGGTCCCCTGTCATCTCAAAACCACACTTCCTATACTAGTAACTAGGAGTGACGATCAAAGTTAGAGCTACCATTTCTTTATCTGAGGTCCGATCTAAACTGCGTCTGGTGCCCTAGAATCCCACCGATGAGGTTTCCATCTTCTTGAACCACTCTTCTTGTTTTCACCTCTCTCATGAGTTATCATGGGTTGATTGTTTCTTCCCTTTTTGTAGATCAATGTTGTTCTAGGATGATTCTTGGTCCATTGATCAAGAGTGTTCATTGTACAACATCATGGTACGTGGTTTTTTCCTTATTTTATTTTCATTGTATTTTATATTCTTAATGTAGAGAGAATACCCGTGATTTGGGTATTTCTTGTTTGGTAATATGACACTATTTGAGACCTGTTATGGTGTGATTGATTGAGAAATGTTTATTTAATTATGGATTTCGTTTTATACCATTATTATAGATGATTTTTTTAACATTTTTTATTGATTAAGGTATTTGGGTCATTGAAGCATGTTAGAATTTTCTATTTTACATTTCACTTGTTGTTAGGATGGAGTGGTAATTATATGAGAGGCATTTGTTTATAATGTGAAAGATCATCCTAGGGGAATTGACTATGAAAACTTCATGAGATTGTGTCTTTTATGCATAAATGTAGATATACTGACCCATCAGATTTGAATGTGAGAGTTTTCTAGTGGTCATAGACCAGAGGGTTTACAAGCTTTCCCAAAGGGACATTATTTTTATTGAATTGATGATATGTTAATGTAGAGGGTACATATTAAGAGAAATTTACCAGAGGGTTACTTTGGATTGATTGAATGATTGTGTTGTGTCTTCCTAGCCAAAACACAAGCTTGGAATTAGTCTTACTTGATTGTTTAGATGGTATTTTGAGATGTCTGGTTGTAATATTATATAGGGGGATACATAGATTTTTCTAGATATCGATGTTACATTATACAAAGGTTTTAATAATTAATAGATGTAATGATTGTAATTGAAATTTTTTGGATTGTTTTATTTTTAGTACATAATATTTTATTGCTTCATTTTTCATATATACTTATATATATATATATATATATTCACTAATAGTTAGCACAGATCTTTTGTTTTTTTCATTATGGGATTCATCTCAGAACATTTTTGAATCAAGATTTTGGTCCCAAATGGATTAAATGGTTTCATGTATAGATAAGGGCTACTGTCATTCTTTGTATGGTACTTGATTATTTTTGGATCTGGATATCATGGGACCAAGCTGATTCTTGTCATGCTATTAGAGTGTAATATTATCTGTACATGGGATTCAGTATTGTATTTCCCATATTGTGACTTATTTAGCTTCTTTCATAGAAACATGTTATATGCACCATTTATTTATATATGTTGTAGTTGTTTATACTATTAGTATTCCACGATTTAGTTATATTTTTTAGTATTACTGCATTCACACCTATTTACTATTTTTTATTCTACTGTGTATACTCTTCCTATGAGGGCATATTTTCTCAACTATTACACCCATGGACCTCACTTCTATTTGAAGGCCTCTAGATTTTATGGAATTGCAATTGGGGCTAGGTGACCATGATGGTTTGAGGCACCTGTGGGTGGAACCTAGAATCAATACATTACAAAGTGGTATCAAAGGAGGATATTTTCTACATTTTTTTACTATTTGGAGCCTATAGATAGTGATAATAAGGAATTTTTAGTTGGTAATAATTTATGCTCGGGAGAAGCTTACTCATGTACAAGGAAAATCCATGTTACGTTGAATAGTTCAATTTTCAGGAATTGCAATTGTAATTATTGATTTTATTTCAACATTGGGTGACACACTTGTTTTGAGTTTTAATTACTGATATAATTATAGATCTATTTCTATTGAAACCAAATTATATGAGGATATTCCATATGATTCATCATATATGAACTTGTTCGATATCACAAGTCATGCATTCTAATCATGCCATTTAGTTTGCATTATTTAATTTGTGATTTTGTTGTTTAAGTTGTGAATGATATGTATGATGTTATGATATATGTAAATAAAAAATATAGTCAATTTTGATATGGCATTTGTAATTATAAATTTTTATTAGGATGGATACCATGCTATATACCCTGAGTTTTTATGGTGCCTCTTGGATCGAAATTCGGTGGATCATGACTATACATTAATTGAAATATGTCATGTAAGGATACGAATAAGGATGAGATAAATAGATTCGTGGGAGAATGGGCTGTCAAGTATCATAAATTGACAATCCGTGGAAATAAAATTTATGTTTTTAAGGTTTTTGGAGATGTTTTAAATGATTACTGTCTGAAAACCATTAAAAAATGTATTGTGGTGTTATGAACACACGACATATGTTCTTTTGATATTGTAGAAAAAACATTCTTATGTACACAATATGCACTAGGAGTACAGGCCATGCATTCCTTGACCATGTGACTAGCCATGTGATTTGAGACTTGGGGTTGGGAAATCATTTTGTAGAACAAGAATTTTCTATATTATATATGCTGTGTTGTAAAGGAACTTTCATCCTATAGTGTAACTAATGTCATGGGTGGATGGAAAATAGGTTGTACATGTTTTGTCTCATTTATGCATGCCGTGTTGAGTCGACCGTGTATCCGACCATGTGACCAATGACACTGGTCGATGAGATATAACAAATATACACCATGTGTAGGGTAAACATGACATTTAGTGTTACATAGGAGAGAACAGTGTAGTTATAGTCATGTATAAGGATCTAGGGAGGATGAAAAATTAAATTATAGACCATGTCTTATGAGGAACATGTCATGTTTAGGGGTGTGACATGATCTGGTATGGAATAGGTACACACTCATGTTAACAGCATAACGAAACATGTCATGTAACAATGTTTTGTAATGATTTAATGTTTTCCTTCTCTTGTTTCTTTCTTGCACTACTATGGTGTTGTACTTGATAATCTTTAAATGAAATGTGCCTTTGACCTTTCAGTGTCATTCCTGTCAGACATCCTCTACTAGTATGCTATGTACTGGGAAATGATCAGACACCGGAATTTGTAGACCAGGACTTAAAGAATATCCTCTTTTCTTTTCCATCATGGAACCAACTCTTGTACTGGACATAGGGGCTGGTGCAGAGTTCTTTGAATTCTTTATATGGATTCTAAAAAAATTTCAGGGAACATCGTATCCTTCCCACTAAATTTAAGAGCTGAAGTAGGAGTTCCAGCAGTCGAATCCTTCAAATTTTTATGGGGATTGATGACCACATACTAGATATTCATTGTTAGAGGCCATGCTCACTATCTTGGAGCATCTGTAGACGCCTCTGGATAGGAGGGTAAATATTTCTACATACCACCTATGTGATTCCGAGTCATGGTTAGAGTCCATTTTCCTATCAATCATTTGGAGTGGGGAACTCTTTCAGTGATGGGTTACTATTCCTATTTTACAGAGATTTATTTCTTCACACCTATTCTTGGAGGGGATGAGTTATCTTCATCTAGGTGTTGAGAGTATGGTATATTGGATGACATACCTCCATTGGTAAATGTCTTCAGACTGGTATTAGTGATATCTATAATGAACCAAGCCCTGATTTCTAAGCGAAATATGAGAGAGTTTGGATTTGTGAGCCAGGGTGGTTCAACAATCAAGGCAGGTACTCCATTCACAGATCACATGAAGAACCATAGTGAGCCTTCACATGATGGTTCTTCAGGTATCATGGTGGTATTCTACTAGTGCGGGAAGTGAGGTAATATGGGACAACATTGCCTGACATACCCATATCAGTGGTGATCAAATAGAAATATGGGTCATCTTCATTGTTTTTTCATGATTTTCTCACCTGTAGCGGGTGAGAGGGGTTCAATTATATCTCCATGTTCAGGAGTAGGACCATCGGTTTCTCATCAGTTATGGAACTGCAGTTCATTTCTCCATTCAGGACAAGGAGGTGGTCATGACCATAGTGGTAAGGCAATGAGTTTTTAGTGAAAACATGAGGGATTAGATCTAGGTAGCCAGGGTGGTTCACATGGCAGTAGTATAAGTCATACAGTGGAAGTAGTGGACACCGAGTGGGATAGGGATCCCATAACCTATATGGTTAGAGGTACGATTATAGTTGCCTCAATTTTATCTTCATATTATTTTGATACATGGACTTCAAATAGATTAATATATTTTTCCATTTTAGGGATCCTCGGAATCTGTATCTTTATATCTAAAAATGTTATGATTATAGAAACTCTATTAGGGATTATGACGTCTAGTGTACGTCAATGAAAAGAGTGGCATATTAAGGCTGGTGGGTGTAACATCTTAGAGGACCTCTATGTTTCAGAGATGGAGAGGGTCTTTTCAATTCTCATAATGGTGTGTTTGGTCTTTTTCTTTTCCTTTGATGGATGCTATCATTTTAGGGTGAGTTTGACGTCACTAGAGGATGGGTCATTTCTACACAAGGGATAATGGGATTTCCCAGAGAGAATAGTGGGACATGAGCATCATGGATTAAGAGGAATTAAATCCTAGATTTCTAGTTTTTATCTTAATGACTAGGGTACATCACAGATTGACTTTCCTCCAGTGGTGGATCATTGCAGTGAGGAATTATCACATGAATTTTCAGGTTTACCTTCGTAGTGAGATGCATATTTCCCTATTGGGCTTGTTCCAAGTGTGGAACCAATGTCGAAACCTCCTTATAAGATGGCTAAACCATTGTTATAGTAGATAAACAAGAAGTAATATGTGTTATAGGAAAAGGGGTTCATCTATCCATGTACTTATCCCTGGGTTCACCTGTCCTTTTGGGAAGAAGGAGAATGGTCCCCTCAGATTTGTGTAGATTATCATATACTAAACCATTTTACCGTCATGAATCGATATCCCTTTCATATGATTGATGATCTATTCGATCATCATTGAGGGTCTTTGTTGTTCTTGATGATTGTCGTGAGATCCAGTTATCATCTATTTTTCATTAGACCATAAGATATACCTCTTATAGCCTTTCGGGCCAGGTATGATATATACGAGTATGTGGTTATGTTTTTCGGTCTCACGAACGCGCCTGTAGTTTTTATTGCACTGATGTACTAGGTGTTATTTCCTTATAAGAATTATTTATCTCTAGTATCGGTAGACGATTGTTTTGTATTCTATCACACTGGACATGGCTATGCTATCTTTGACGAGATCATAGTGAGTACATTAAGAGGGAATCTGTTATATTCTATAATCTCAAAAAGCCACTTTTGGTTTACCAGATTCACTTCTTTGATGATGTTATGTCAAGGAAAAGAGTATCTATAGTCCTAGATAAAGTT
Source organism: Viscum album (assembly GCA_963277665.1). Lineage (NCBI taxonomy): Eukaryota > Viridiplantae > Streptophyta > Magnoliopsida > Santalales > Viscaceae > Viscum > Viscum album. Next base: position 139,586,873 of record OY728133.1, on the reverse strand, counting down.
AGAGTAGTTATTTCATGGGAGAAGTCAAAGAATAGTTTTGAGGTACAGAGTTTTAAGGGGTTGTCAGGCTAATACAAGTTCTTCATATAGAATATTTCTTTCAAAGAAGCGCCACTAATGATCCTAATAGAGAATGTTGTAATGTACTTGTTGATAAATTCTTGTGATTGAGCATTTCATTAACTAAAAGTGAGATTGAATTCAACACCAATTCTATTGTTTACAGAGTGGGGCTAGAGTAACAATATTTAATGAAATTCATCAAGTATTAAGTTGGGAGTCATTCATATGCATTTGGAAGGATTCATTGTGTATGGGTCACGACATTTGAGGCCAAATGAGATGAAGTACCCAACACACAAACTCATGTTAGCTATAGTTTTTCATGTTTTACATGGTTGGAGACATTATATTTTGGGTGAAAATTACATGTTATACACTAACCCCAAGAGCCTCAACTATATCATTACACAATGTGATGTAAATTTGAGACAGTGAATGTGGTTTTAAAACCTTAATTATTTTGATCTTTAGCTCTCTTACATACCTGGGAAAGAAAACACAGTGGAAGATGTGTAATGTAGGTGGGCTATGATACATTCATATTAAGAGGCTAGAAGTGAGTGGATGCTTATGGCAGTATTTTATTAAATTCACCTTGAGGATTATGACATAGAGTGGAATATTTTTATCTCTTCTATAGTTTTTACATCATCTCTTCAGGATAAATTGTGAATGAGACATCTTTCAGATTGTAAAGGCTTATTCCTATGAGAGTGTGTTCCATTTTAGGACCTTACTAATGAGTGAACCATAGGCAAGGATGAGATCTTGTATTTTCAAGGATTTATAAGGGTTTTAAAAATCATATGTATGCAGTTGATGTGGGATTTTCATGCTTATTTTGGGTAGTTCATCCTTGGGTCACCAATATATATCGAGATCTACACAATCAGTATTAGTGGCCATGATTGAAGAGGGATGTAGCTGGTATTGTTAGGAGATGTTCCAAATTTCATCAAGTAAAGGAAGAGAATCGACAAATTGTAGGGATTTCAAAACAGTTAACCATTACCAAGTGGATGTGGAATGGTGATGCAATTGATTTTGTGATAGGTTTACCAAGGTCACATCATGGCAATTGTGTGGTTTGGGTTATTGTTGAAAGACCCATAAAGGATTCAAATTTCATACCGATCAAGTAATCCTTCATTTTGGATGATCCTGGATGGTTTTACATTTGAGATATTTTATGTTTTAAATGGGTTACACACTATATATTTTCAGAAAAGGGATGTATATTTATCTTCTTGCGTCTTTCAGGGACTACAGAGGTATTTTGTTACATAGATACTTCTGAGTACAACTTAACATCCCTAGAAAGATGGCTAGTCCTGGTGTATGATTTTGGTTCTGGATGACATTATTTGAGAATGTGTCTTGGATTTTGGGGGCTCTTTGGTGGTACACATACTCATAGTAGTGTTTTCATACAACAACTATTTTTAAGTGATGATTAAGATGTCATCTTATGTGGCTTTGTATGGTAGGTCTTGCCGATTATCAATATGTTGGAAAAGGCAGTAGAGGCAGCTATGCTGGTACCACATCCTATCTAGGAGACCATTAAGAAGGTGGAGTTTATTTGGAATATGATGGATACAATACAATCTCAAGAGAAATCATATGATGATTAACAGAGATGACCTCTGTAGCTCAATGTCGAGGATCAAGTTTTATTACATGTCACATTGAGGTTTGGATACATGATAAATATGATACATGGAATTCTTTCACTGATATATGTTAGGATGTTTGAGATTTTGTAATGATTCAGGCCATTTTCCTATTAGATTTAGTTACCTTAGAGGTATCAGGCTATGAACGACGTATTCCATTCTTCTCAACTGCAACTTTTCTTTTCGGACTAATCTTAAGTATTCCAACCCTAGTAGATTGAGTTAGAGGTAGATTCATCATTTTAGGATCACCATATATGAATTCTGTATTGAATAATGATAGTTATCTATAGATGATATTTTTTGTATCGTATAGGGGTTATTGCAGAACAGGTGAGTACTAGATAAGACTTAGTAGAGGGAGGCCATCATATGATCAAAATGGACATAGTTGTTGGAAGTTTCTTCTTTTCCACACTTTTTAGAGATATTCAGGGACAAATTACTTTAAGGACGGATGTTTGTAAGAACCTGAATCATCATTATTTGTATGGATTTTTTTATTTCGGGTAGTTTTTGAGGAAAAATGTTGAGTTTGGAATTTTCCAAAGAACATGTCAAGTACTCGGTAACAGTGTGTATCAATGTAGTGGTCGTGTAACTGTAGAGTACATGGTTGTGTAGGTGACCTGGAAGAACGCCAAAAGTGGGGGACCTTTGAGGCTACTAAAAGAAGTGTACATTAAATAAACCATCCATTTAATTTTGTTTTTAATTGATTATACAAGGTTGGGTCACGTATCATCTCTAGAATGAACATCATGTAATGTCGGTCTGTCTAAAAGCGATTATGAGTGAAGATCAAATTTTGATCCACCGTTTCTCCATTGGAGGTCTGACCTTCTCTTCGTCAAGTGCATTGGAATCCCACTTGTGAGTTATTCCTTCATCATGAACTTCTCTTCTTGTTTACTACTCTATCATGAGTTGTCTAGTGTGGATCATTTTTACCCATTTCAGAGATCTACCCTATTCTTGGATGATTCAAGGTACGATGTTCAATAATGATCACTATAAAATATTTAGGTGTGTTTTCTGTTCCTTTCATTGATTTTCACTGGATTATATGTGCATAATGTGGTGAATACAAATTTTTAGTGTATTGCGTTATTTCTAATATAGCCATGATTAAAACTTGTTATGGTGTGATTTTTTGAGAATGGTTAATTTGATTATGAATAAATTTTTATACATTGATTATGGATGTGTCTTTACATGCTTGATTAATTAATGAAGCTTTGTGAAGGAATCATTTTAAACATGCATTTTTTCCATGCCTCATGTTGTTAGGATGCAGTTGTAGATTATGTGAGATGAATGTGTTTCTCATTTGATTAATTGACCAATAAGAATTATCTACGAGAGCTTCCCTTGATAGGGTCTTTTATGCATAATAGTTGTTATGATGACCTAGAGGCATTGACAGTGAGAGATACTTTGAGGCTATAGACCTGAGGGTTTAGACCATGAGAGCTAACCAGAAGTTTGTTATTAAATGAATGTTGGACCATAGGGAATTGACTGTGGCATCATCTAGGGGTCTTAATAACTAATTATTTCTATGAAGACTAAGGGTGTATTGACCATGATAGATACCCCAAAGGACAATTTTAAATGATTAATTATATGTGGGACCAATGGGGTTAGTCATTATGATCATTCCTAGAGGTTCTTTATTTTATTGAATTGAAAATATGTTGAAATAGAGTGGTTAGAAATTGAGAACATTCCCAATGGGTTGATTTTGAATGATCTAATGATTGTGACTTGTCTGCCAAGACAAACCAAAAGCATGGAATCTGTATTACTAGATTGTTGAGATGGTCATTTGAGACATTTACTGGTTATATTATACAGGGGGGATACTGAGCATAGGCCAGATCCTAATGTTACATTATCCAATGGTTTGAAAAATTACTAGATGTAATGAATGAAATTGGAAACTATAGGATTGTTTTCTTTGGAGTACTTCTTAGTTTATTCCTTCATTTTGTATATTTCTTTATATATATATATATATATTCGCTGATAGTTAGGCACATATCTTTTGGTGGTTTCTTACTGGGATTCATCTCATAGCTTGTTTGTTTAATGCTTTTGGATCCATAAAAATTATATAGATGTAGGTATAGATAAGGGAAAAAATCCTTCTTCACCAGGTAAATGATTGTTGGTGCAGCTAGAGAACATGGGTCCATGATGAGGATTGCGATGCTATTGGAGTTTATAGTTTTCCATAATTGGGTTTCAGTATTGTATTTTCCACATAGTTACTTTTTTAACTACTTTCTTAGATACATTTGACATGAATCATTTATTTATATATATTTCATTTGATTATACTACCAGTCTTCAATTGTTTACATATGTTGTATGGTATTAATACATCCGCTACTATTTACTATTTGTTATTTTGCTTTATATACTTTTCTTATAAGGGAATATTTTCCCCACTATCACACCTAAGGACATATCTGGTATTTGGTAGCCTCTTTTATTCAGGGAAATGTGCATGAAGCCATGTGAACAAATGAATACGAGGAACCTCTAGGTGGCACCCGAAACAAAGACATTACTAATTTCAAACAATCCCAAAACTAGGACATTAAAACCTCCACCATTTAGGATAATTCATTTTTGAGAAGGCATTGCGATTAATGATAATACCATCTTACATACACAGTTCATGAGTTTCTACTCAAATGACTACATTGTATTACTGAATTCCAAACCTGCCTCCAATAACTAAATTTAACCCCATAATGCTAAGTCCATTTAAACTAAATTGAAAACATTGAACAATAGTCAAACGATCAAGATCGTTCTTACTATAATCTATATAACTCGAGACACATTCAATTTATTGTCTCTATCATTGACCAATATATCATGTTTCCCACCATAGGTCATAATTTTCAATAACTAATTTCAATCAACATAAATCCACCCATCTGTATAAACTATTAAATCATTCCCATGATGGCCTAAAGATGATATCAAAATAATTAATATATTAATCATTAGGATGCTACTATAAATCCTCGATTTAATCTGAATAATTAATCTATAAATAACCAATCTCACAATGTTCACATTTTCTTTTACATGAAAATCGATGGCCAACTCTTGTATTGATCCCATATCATCCCCACAGAATGCCCAATTAATTTCCTCACCAGAAAAATCCAAATAATAGATGAAAATCATATTGGAATACCTTTGGATGACTTTTTTTTAAACCAATAAACATGAATAGAAAATGCATCAATAAAACCATATTCTGAAGCCTTTTTTCCCAAGGCATAATAAGATCATTCCAAGAATTCTCAATGATGTATGTAACCAAAATATGGTGATACCTCCTGGAGAAACTCTATCCTAATCAAACCCATCATCATTATATAGAACAAGGTTTTATAAATTTTCTAGACCAATATATTTGGATCATCAAAAGCTACTCTTAGATTAATTCTCACTCTCAGACTTCACCCTACACATATAGGAATCCATAACAGATTTATTCTAAGAAATCAATGTGTGTCCAGATTCATATATTATTTTCATAATAGTTCAAGAAATACCATCACAAAACTATTCTCAAGGTCCCATGACCATTTTCACATGAGGGTCTCGAACTAACATCCAATGTCACACTCCACAACATAGATAAATGTATGTCAACAATCAATTGAAATAAATAAAAAATGATTATGAAGTCTAATTATCCATCCAATCCTATATATAAAAACTAGTATTTATAAGAATGTGTTCATCCCCAAGTGTTAACGTAATCATCTTTCATAACCCATTCCTGATTCCCATGAACAATTAACATGGAATTATTTTAATTTATAAACATAATGAGTGTCACATCCCTCAAATAGATAATGTGAAATATGAAACATTTTCCTCTTAAAACCACTACTTGAGAACAACTCCAACAGATTCCTTCCATTATACTATAGATGATATGTAGATCACTCTTCCTAAAGCTTATGAATCCCCAAATAACTCAATATGATGTCAATATAATTTTTATTTCCATCTCTGACTAGGTGTTCATTGTGATTCCATCGATAGGAATACACTTATCTTCAGAGACATACTTCATTAAAATAGGATATTATTTCCTTTAATAAATCCCTTAAACCTCATATCATATGATGCATGTTCATTTCCAACCACATGTGAACCATCTCATATCAAGTTATTTATTTTCATGATTTACTTTATCCATGTCACATAATCTAATTTTATAAATTGCATGTTCAACATCCCCATATAAGTCACATTAATTTGATACCATCAGTCATTGGTATGCATTCATCCACATAATAATGTTAAATATTTTTTTATTTTTCTATCATAAAAATTTCATGAAGTAATTTTCTCACACACCATGGTTGTACATAATGTATTTCTTAAATCAAGAAATAACACACACCCCTTTCATTCAACTTCTAATATATCCAATTGAACATTATATGTAGATTGACAGTCTTATAATAGAAAAGGATATTCCTTGACACTCTTCTTCAAATAATGGGTATGTACCAATGACTTGATTTATAAAACAACCACCCATATTATGGTATCATTTCATTAATTTAATTTTTCAATTGTAAAAACAATAGTCGACTAGTACAGAAACCTATGATGTATTTCCCATAAATCTTGTTATGATATCTTGCACCCTATGTGCTTTCTCCCGAACCATATTCATCACCATGACCATAATTCTATTATATGAGAACATCCATTGCATAATCATTGAAACAACCATAAAAAAAATATCATAACCTTATAATTCATTTTAATCCTTGGTCAAACCACTATCATAGGTTTACCTTGCTCATGATGAAAATATTAAAAATAATTGGGTATAATTCAATGATAATGGATTCTTGGTCTCCCACCAAACCCTCCAAATCAAGTCTTATAATATGGCCACTATGCCTATCCACTATTTCATATGGTCTCTTACACAAGAATTATATCCCGCATAATGTCCTACACTACAATACGTCTCACATTATAGAAAATTATTTCTAGAAGTGTTGAAAATGATGTAGGTAAATGAATTTTTGACGTAAAATGGAAAACAATTATCATCACATGTGTAACAACATCAACTTCCACAAATAGTCCAACCAAACCCTGATCCTCCATGAGAATAATCATATGTAAATTCTCCATAATTCTTGTTGTAATAGAATAAAATTGATTTAGAGGTGAAACATACCAGGTATCCACATACAGTAATACCCCCTCCAAGTTCAATTACTATACAACCACCATCCTACTAGGGGTGTCCTTTTATAATCTAATAGTCATAACTCACTCAAATTTCCATCAAACGAGTTTTAATGTGCCTAAGATCTAAAAAATCCTATTGGTTATTCATTTCCAATCACACCACCTCATCCTTCATAGCCCATATCCTTATGATATCATATCAACTTTTTAAACAAGAGTCACCAAAAAGGTCACATGGACATACCACCAAACATTTAGATAAATTTCAACATTAAAATCGTTGAAAACTATGAAAAATATCAACATCCCTATTATAGTTAACTAAATGAAATTTTATTTTAACCCTCAAATAAGGGTTCAAGATATTTATGAAACATAAGTTTTTTTATTTATACAATTTACCCTAAGAATTTTTCATTATAAAAATTTAATAGGCTCACACATGTAAAATAACAAATACCATTATTATGAAAACAATAATTAGAACATTATTTTCATGATTCCTTATATCAATCTATAAAATTATCATTTAATTTATTTATAAACAATTTATTTAATCTTTAATTTCTTACAATTGAGATCAGTTAAAGGAAAAATCACTTCCAAAATAATATTAATACACTATTAAGATTGTAATTGGAATTTTAATTAAATAAAATCAAAAATATATAATGATTAATAGAAAACAAAACGTCTTTAATAAATTTATTTTTTTCATTTTAATAATATTTCTTCACATATTTATACATAAAACCATATGAGTTACTATTATCACATTAAATAAAAAGTAAATTTATCAAAAGGAAACACCAATGGGGTTTGAAGCTAATGTATATGAAGAATAAGGTGGCCAATGAAGGACCATTCAGGTGATCATGGGTTCAGTTACATAGTACTCATTATGAATTGTTATATTTTTCACTCTATATATTACAATTGGCATCCCATTTAAGTGAATCCCATTAAACATTGATTTATTACTGATTTTACACACCCTTAATGGGTTTATCTCAAATGAAACATCCCCCAACTGACACAAATTGGTCATGTGGTGCATTTATATGTGTAGTCATTTGGGTGTTCATGACCAAGTTATTGATGTGAAATCTTTTACATGGAAAAAATGTAAAATCATTAAAATAAATTACATGATATATTACTTCAATATATTTAAAAGAAACCAAGTTACAATTAATTTTAAATTTTCCGTTAAGAATAAAAATTTAGAAACACTATTATTTATATACTGGTCATGTTATATGAATAAACATTACCAATATATTATGAAATATTTCTTTATATTTAATAATTAGAATTAATATAACTAATACTAGTCCTTTAAAGTGGTTTTAGAATATAACAAGTCTATGTCTTATGGGTTGATATTATGGGATATCATTCCAAAATTATAAAACCACATACCACTTTTTTATTGAATATTGGTACTAACATAATATCTACCGATTATGTTTTATCCCATGAAAATAAATTTCTATCGCTCAAACATACAAAAATTGGTTAGTTTAATAGATTTACAACACCGTGATATGTGGTAAATTCCCATTTAGAATGATAGAGATACATTATTTAACCAACTATAAATCATAGCTACAATGAGGCATGTTGTAATAGGAAGATAAATATAAGTGAACCTAGAAAGATACAACATAGGCAGGGAGCACAGTTATATATTGTAGGATATCACCCAAGTTTGATATACAAGTAATATATGAAAATAATCATATGAGAATAGGTTAGATATTCATGGTACGCAATCATTTTAGCATGGTATGTTGATAAGTATTGTAATGACATGTGACGCTTATGTTCCAAAAAATGTTGCATGAACACACCCTTTACCTTTCCCTTCTATGAAAAAGACATGAATATCCTAAATAATTAAATAAATAACCATCATAAAAGTACATAATTCTTATAATGTGAAATAAAAATCAATTGTAACAATAGATCATCATGAAAAACAATCACATCCTTGGAGACTTGATCTTTACCTAGTGTGTGGGTTGGACAGATCCACACACGAAATATTTAATAAGTTTTAAAAAAATTCCCAGTCTACTTTTTACAACTAAAAAATATTAATATGAAGTAAAACTAAATGTTGGATACCAATTGTAGGATCTTGGGTCTGGATAACTAATAAATATCCAAATTAGATATCCAGTTGGCCCCAATGCCTCCTCACTATATTCTAGATACTTCAAACTAGAATTGAGGTTATATAATAATATATTGTGTATAAAATACGATTTTTTTAGATTGTAGAAAAAAAGTATAAATAATGTAATCAACATCGAAGAAAGATATAATTATAAGGTACCAGAAATCATTAAAGATTGACTAGAAGAACTAATTAAATAAATATTATCCATATCATATACATAAAATGATGGTCATATCATGGTGGTATAAAAAAGGGAAAATTAAATGGGGAACATAAAATTAGTCCCAAAAAACATGTTATACAAAAGTGAAAAGAAACAAAGATTAATTGAATTAAATTTTTATCATATGCTATATCCTCTACTCTAGTAATGTTTATCTAGTATAGAAAATCATGCATCCAATGCTGATTTTTCCTAAACTATAGTCAATAAGTATATTGAGTACCAGTTGTAAGCCATAACTAGCTGTTAGATATACTCAATAGGACCATACCAACACTATCTATATCAATTCAAGTACTTTTTTATATGTTATAATAGTTTTCATGTATATCATAAAAACAACTCTAAATTAATAAATGATATAACTAAAATCTATAATTACATCTGGTGATAAGAATTATATAAGGAATACATACTATATAAAAACTAAAAGCATCAGTTATGTCATACTCCAAATATATCATATATCAGACCTATGAGAACCATGATCCTAGTCCATTGACCAAGGAGACATATTTGAGTCCATGGAGATTATCCATCACAAACTAAGTATAATTTAGACCTAAATCGAAATGACCCAAGGTCATAGACCATAGATTCATCTTCATGTACATGTAGATTATCAATGTAAAACGTTTTATAGTATTGGATGGAGACCATGGTGAAAATACAAGTCTATCTATATAATACGGATCCATGTAAACAATATAATGAATCCAATATAAATGAATCATTTTTACTATATCGTGAAGCTATTTCCCTGCCAGAATATCCATCATTTTATATTTAACACATTGGATAATAGTTCCATGTTAGTCTCTATTCCTTTTAACAATTTAAATCATCACATTCATTTAATTTTTTAATTCACCAATAATTAATAAGAGGATGGTCCATGTAAATTTACACACCATTTTTAACAATTTATTTCAACTGAAAATAATCATTTACCAATTTTCCCAGAAGTTATAAATTTTCCAGATTGTTAGTTTACAATAATGATACCAAACATTTACATCATTATTCATAATTATGGAGACCATAAATTTAATTTCACAATTTTTTATTAATCAAATCCATCATCCCATTAATCTATAAATTATTAGGAGTTATAATTGGTATTTATCCTTTATAATTTAATTTAAATTCATTTATGGACTCCACTCATTATTGGATGACATAGCTCAACCATAGTGGTAGAAGAGTAAAATGAATTCCCAAAAAACCACCTCTTCTGGTGGTTAAGGTTGATTTCGGCATCCTCTAACCCTATCAAGGGGTACATGATAATCAAAACATGTTCAAAAACATTTTAATTTGTTGTATTACTCATTTATAAAGATAGCATTTGAGGGTTTGGCTGTTATCAATATGAAATGAGTTATACTGATAAATAAATTAATGTAAAAGGTATACAACACATTACCCATGATTATGAATCCTCACTCATCCATAATCAGGTAGTGACTAGAGGCATAATGATAGAACTCATATAAATATAAAAATTCCCTTAAAAAGAGACATATGGGATTGTATGGAAATATATTTTATATGAATGAAGAAAATAATGAATAGTGATATGAGTATCTTTAACCTAGTTTCTTGGTATCCAATGTGATGAACGATGCATGAGTTAGAATATGAATACAAGAGACACTACTAAAGGGAGCGGTGGATGAGGAGAATGTGCACTGGGGAACTCCATGGAATATGGTGTGGAATAAGTGTAAAAAAATAAAAGTTCAGAATGGAAATGGAAAAAGTTTCTATTTAAATGAGGTTAATAGTTCGGCCGAATGGTTTAGATAAGATTATGCCAACTTTCCGATGATGCTATCCAAGTGGACACCCTCCTCACACGGTTGTGGTGAACAGATAGAAAAAATGTGCAACAACTATGATGCATACCATATTCCACTACACCAAGTCACACAACATACCATATAGGGACACACGATTTCAAAAAATTGTTCCACGGTATGAAAAATTCCATCTGGATCCAGACGCATGGTCAGAAAATTAGTGTTGATTGTGTACCCATGTATGTTTCTATAGAAACTATGTTTTGGGATCACATAGCTTTTGAATCCCATCTAAAATCGTTTTTATCCTCCTAATACTCAAACCTACAACAATGATAAAAACATTATGTTATCCAGCTCTATGAATTTAATTCACTATAATAGATTACTATTTTCTACATCTACCAATTGAAAATATCAAATTAATTTGGATAATTCAACATTTTCAAATGAAGGGAAGTTAAGTTATATATATATATATATATGTAATCACGAGTAAGGTATAGAGTTTATGTTATTATATTTTAATATTGTTTTATCTATATATGAAACAATCAAATATATATAATTATTTTCAAAATGAAAATGAGGGAACATGTTTCAGAAAATATTGAAGAAGAAAAATTGTTTTAAAGTCATTCACTTAAAAATAGGGAGGTTGATCCAATAAAAAATATATATATAAATTTTAAAAAATATTTTTCTATTATTTCAATGTGAGGGACTTTTTTAATTTATTAATTAATTATATTATATTAGAGATTAATGGGGGTGTTATGTAAATGAACTAAAACAGAAGATTGGTTTGAGGGTATAAAGGTGACCAATGATCAGATAATGAAAAACATAATTAAGATATAAATAATATAAATCTAAAATAATGAGTGTTGAGCCATTTATAAATATGGTTAATATTAATTAAAAAATAAACATCTAATTTAAGGAAATTTTGTGTTGAAATTTAAAATAAATGATTTTTATAATTAATTAAAGGGTAAATAAAATACCGTAAACATATATACTTTTTATTATCATAACTCTATAAATACTAATCATATTGATATATATTTGGTGTTGTTGGATTAATTTATATGAGTAGAAGGTAAAAAAATATTTTCCTGTATGATTTTCGTTATTATTTTTAAATTTAATTAAAAAATGTATAAAATATAAATTATTGATTCTGGTGAATTAGACCATTATATATTTGTTTTTAGCCTTGTTATCATTGTTTTTAATCTATTTTAGGACATAAAATTGAGGTATGGGATATGTGAATTCACCATTTATATATTTTAAATGTGGCCAATTTCCATGTTTTATATTGTGTATTAAAAGATTATGATTCAACTTTATCGTATATAAATAAAGAAAAAAAGAATCAGATGAATGAAATATGTGATTTCTTTGAAATAATAATAAATAAGAATAAATTGCATGATATTTTATTCGGTATTTAAATTAAATTTTTTTTAAATTACTTTTATTAGAAAATAAATTTTGAAAACTAATATATTTTTTGGTATTATTATAGATTCATTCCATAGAAATTAATATGTAAATATTATATAATAAAACCTTATCTTACATTATAATGGAAATCGTTATCCTAATTGTGTTTCCTAGAATATCATTAATGGTAATATTTCATGCCTTATATGTTTCTAAAAAACATTGAATCTAGAATTTTTTCATATTAAAATGGGATTATAAAATAAATTTTATAATTATTTCTGAGATGGAATTTAGATAATTATCTATTAGAGTGTTTATTAATATTTTATAGTCATTAAAATTATCATAAGTAGAATAAAAAAATAATTCCAGGTTATGGAATAATGATAATTATTTTGGAAAAAAATCCAAGATAGAGAACGATAATCACATGGATTGTCAAATTATTATTAAATAAAATCAGTGTGGTCTCGTAATGTAGTGTTAAACTACTTATATTATTTTAAAGGGAATTGTGTTTATAGATTTGTATAATATATAATTTAAATGATAATATTTCATTTAATTTGAAAACATTATTTTTTCGGAAAAATAATTTTAGAAGGAACTATATATTAATTAGTAAATTTATATGCTATCTCCAGTTAATGAAATTATTTAATGAATTTGATATTCACATTTGTTAGTTTATAATAAGTATTATTTAATGCATATATAATTATTCATACTATGTGATTATAATCATATGTTCTAATTTTATGAAATTTTGGATATGTATTTATTTTATCATGAGGAAATATTAATATAACTGTTTGAATATTTTGGATGAAAAAACACATTGATTCGAGTTATATTTGTTTTATATAATTTATGATTTACTATATAGTGTTCTATCTATTGGTAATGTTATTAAAATTGGAAAATATTATTGAATATTACATAATTTCCTAATGATGGTAATGAACTATTATAATAAAATAGGTTTATTAAAATAATTACCATTGTGATTTGGGCTATATAAATAAGATAATTACGAAGAAACACTATATTAAAACATATACTATTTACCCTTGTAAAATTTTTAGGATTGATAAAATAGGGTCAACTATTAAATTCATCGATTAATTAGAGACCATTGTGAAAAATGAGTAAATTTTAAAACAATTTCCTTAGGGTTGAGTGAAATAAATGTTGTTGGATAAAATATGGAATGCCTTATTTATTTTGGAAATAGTATCCTTATATTTTTTTGGAATAATAAATTTAATATATATTTATTATCCATGGATTTAAATCCCTAATATTATTGAATATTAAGCTTGTGTTGTAGGAATAATGCGTGGGAATTCCTTTGGATATGATGGTGGCATGAGGTTATTTTTATAATGATGATGTTATTGGCATGGGATGTGGGATGTGATATTATGTTCATTGTTGTCCTAGATGGAATTGAGATATATAGAATGGGTTGAATCTAGGATTTCCTATTTTTATGATAAATTATATACTGATAATGATTCTAATTATTTTGTGGTTGATTGGATGGGTGATTTTATATAAATATTTTCCACATATGGGATGTAGTTGGATTTTATGAACATTAAGTGAATAATTTATGTTTCATCTTGGTATGAGTCTCATTTTTCCAGGATATTTACAAATGAAAATTTATTAATAGATGATCAGGGCATATCTGGATGTTTACTATGATGATGATATACATTATTATACAATCAACGAATTAATAGTTCCACCGGTACATGGTATAGAATTTCAAATTATCAACCTTAGAAAAAATAATGGTAATAATTAATTAATGATTAATTTATTAGTTATTTAAATCTAATGCTAATGATTATATGTTCATTTAAAACCTAGGCCATAGTAATAGAAGTTGCGAGACCTATTTAATGTTAGGGAAATATGATCTTAAGGAAAGGTAGATTCTCATAGTATGGTTGAGAGCCTTATATGTATCATGTATGTTTTGTTATATAATATGCTACCACAATGTTTATGGTAGGGAAACTAACACATAGTGAACTATATTAGGTTTTTTCCCAACATCTATGCCGGTGAGGGATGGATGGTTGACTACCCTCTCTATCCCTCATCTATACTAGTTTTAGTATATTATACTAGTATCTAATGTGGATATATTTCCCAATATTTGTGTAGAGTGGCATAATATTTTTTAGTTTATTTTAAACACATGTATCATAGAATATTTTATACTAAATTTTATTATATTTATGATTTATAAGGTTTGTGATAGATTTTGGAAGAATAATCATTGTATGGGAGGTGATTGATTGAGGTACAATACTTGATATATTATACCAAAAAGTGTGGGTTTTGGTGACTATTGAAAACTACCTAGTTACTATTTGGAAACACGAACAAAATAATGATATGAGGTGATGATAATAATAAATGTTAGGATTCTTATCCCATGTGTCTCATGTTCGCCTTCTTTTATATGTAGAGGTATAAGGAATTGAAATATTTGGGAAAGGCAGAAAACCTATGGGGATGTAGTAGTGGTTTATAAAATTATTTTATAATATTATATGATCTCTTATATGTGATACACGGTTACGGATAACAATGGTGAGGTTGATAATTCAGTAGTATGCCTATTTAGGAGATGTTTTGGTTTAATTTTTTTACTCACTAAGAATTAGTATTATTCTTTCAAATTTTTTACTAGAGGTTGGAGGCAAGATCATATAATATATATATTTCAGGGTCCTTTTATATATATTTAAAACCTTTTTTCAGGTCATTATGATATGGTTAGTGATTGGGCTAGACATTCATTGTTTGAGATGTTGTTATGGATATGTTTGGGATTCAAGGTCACTCTTGAGGCTTTTCTTATAGTTTTTTTCATTTTCTTTTTATTGAATATTTGTTTTATGAAATTATATAAAAATACTAGAGATATTATTTACCATTATTATGACTAGTGTTATTAGAAGGTTTTTCTATATTATATCACATATTCCAATTAAGAGAGTGTAATGACTGACATATATGTGTATTTTATAACCTTAATGATATTAACAAACCCATGGTCTATTGTAGGTGGGATTTGAGCATCCTTTTCACCATTATATCATCATCATCCCTGGTGTCATGCATTTGGCTGGAGGGTATTGGGACTGAATGGAACCAAATGTGATGGTTGATAGATTTGATGGGGTTCTGTGTAATGAAATAGTAAGTATTTATAGGTTAGTAGGTAAATAGTGTTATATGGTATTTCCACATGATATAATCAATATCAACCAACTAGTACAGTAGATTTTATTCATCCACATGATTTTATTCAATTAACATAATTTTTACTAGATACATTTAGTTATGTGAATAAGATTATAGGGTAGATAACTGTGAAATGTTCAAACATAATGCATGTATTAAGCTACGATTCAATTGAGTAAATAATGGGAAAAAGAAAAAAAATGAATTAAATAAATCAACCTTAAGTAATATTCCTACATGGACATTATCCCTTAACATTTTTTCTATTACATTAGATTCCCTAGGTCTATATCACTAGTAGATTATTTTTAAATAAATTCAACATTGTGTGTCAAAAAATCATTGGAGTGATAAGTGAGATAATTAAAATATATAGAAACTAAAACCCAGAGTAATATAGTATAAAATAATTTATATTTATTATTTATGTATTTATGTATTTCTGATCGTTGGATAGTGTTTTTTTATAAGAGTTAATAATAGACTTTAGGTTGAATAATGCACAAGGATAGAGCACTAGGATTCAGTTATAGTGATGATGATTCATAGGTTATATTGAAAATTATTTTTTTATCCCATGATGTTAATGAGGCGTTATTTATTTTTTTAATGAATATTTGGAAATCATTTTCTAGACATGTTTTATTTATTTGGCTATTATGGTGATTTTTTTCAACCAGTGATGTTTTCCCTCTAATATCGGATTTCTAACCACTTCTCTTGTTGTGTGGTAACACCTTTTAATTTTATTATTGATCCTAAAACAATTAAAATGACAGAAATTGTATGTGAATAAAAATTATTGTCATCATTATTCAATTACACTCCCCTCGTATCGAGTGTATGTAATTTTTATTGTTTGACCTATTTAATCAAACCTCATAAATCCTTTAGGCATGATCATTTTTATAACTTCATCCTTAATTATTTTCCCAAAGAATATCAGACATTAATGATATTAAGAAAAAAATTGTCATGTTTAGTGTTGGGAAATAAATATGATTTGGGGAATTGATATTTAGTAGCCTTGTTTGTTCTAGTGGAGGGGATACTATTTACTCTCTCCACGAGTCTCGCGTATGATCTAGGGGGATAATCCTGTTAATATTATTATCATTACATGGGCCTAGGGTGGTGGTGTTTGGTCTACGGCAAGGGATCTGGTACATCATCATTTTTATTAATTAATATACTCTTCAATAATTCTATGTGATATGGGCCCATTTATTGGAAAGGATAATATTGTAAGGGGTCATTAATTTATTCCCACTTTTTTTAGATTAATTACTCTCACAGTTCAAAATCAAATTCTTTAATGAGTTGGGTTATGAATGTGACCTTGTTTATTATACGGATATATGTTTTTTTCATAGAAACCCAAATGTGATTTCCCTTCTATTGGTAATGTGGTATATTCCTTGAGCATATGAAGAGAAAATACAATAGACCCACCATGACATGTTATGATATGACACATTTTAAAACCATTTGATTGAGTTAGTGAATCCCGTTGTAGATAAAATCATAGGATAGTGGATGTGTTACATTTTTTTTATTGAGGTGGTTCTATTAATATTATTGAATGTTAAAATTGGATAATGTTACATAACATTGTTATATAACCCTTGATGGTAATAGAAAATAGATTTGGTAAATGGTAAATATTATGTTTTATCCTTTATATCTTTTTCTTGAACGTCATTATTGTGAGAATGTTTGATTTCAAACTTGTATAATGTATTAATATTGGAAAAAATCGATTATTCCCACCAAATTATTTTTAATATTACATGTCATATATTAAAATTGAGATTCTGGAAAAACAAATTGAAATGGCATTACATGTCATATGAAGACCATTGATAGTGTCTTTTAAAAAAATAATTTATTTCAGAATAATATTCCTCAGATAGAATAGTTCTTGTATATATAACTTGGATTAATAAAATGTGTGTTAATTTTTTTATGATTTAAATTGGGAAGACTTGAAATCATATTCAAATGTTATCATTAAAATAAATATTTAATTTTTTTTTCGGAATGAAAGGAGTTTAATTGTGAAATAAATGAATTTTTAATAGGCCTTTATAATATTTAGTGGATTTAAAATAAAATAATTTCATGAATTTAAATGATTTTTGATCAAGTGTGTTTCACGATGTTTCGAAAATTTTATTAAATTAGAGAATTATTTGTAATGTAATGAACATATTTGAAACCTATATGATTTAGTTTGGAACATGGAGTTTTGAATTTAAACTGTGAATGATAAATTGAGTTTAAAAAATTATTTTTAACCCATAATTATTTATATTTATTCATATTTTTGTTATATTTATGTTTCAAATGATGTGGTTGTGTGACCTTATAGGGGAATGATAGTCAAAGATATCTGTTTTAAATTCCATGTTGTTTAGAGATTTTTTTGGGTTAAATTATCTAATATCATATTGTTATATGAAATGTATATACTCCATCAATGAAAATATTAATGTATGGCCTTACTCATATTTGAGAAGAATCTCCCCTGATATATAGATTTAAACATTGTGGTAATAATTATTGTTCTTTTCCCTATTGTTGTTGTGTTCCAAATTTATCAACAACCAAAAGATCTATTTCACAAGGAGGTTAATTTATCCTCCATCCTTTTCTATTTTAACTGATTTTGTTTTATTTATTGTGGATGGGAAATTATTAAGAGATCAAATGTATAAGTCCATATTTTACAAGACATTACTTTATAATTTTTTATCGAGTGAATAAGTATTGTGGAGTTATTTTATAAATAATTTTAATTATTTATATGAATAATGTTTTTATTAAATATTTAATGGGGTTTTGTTATTAAATTTTTTAAAATATTTTATAAATAAAAATAATACCATTTCTAGGAATACATGGAAGATCCAGAAACAATATATGTTAATAAATATTATTTCACACATAATGAGATATATTATATATTTGTGTAAATATATATTTACCTATGTTATGTATGTAATTTCAAAATACATTTCTGAACATTAATGTTACAAATCATTTATCTATGTCAGTTTATGTACATACTAATTTTTTATATAATATGATTATATATATATATTGTAATACAAACATATATATAATATAACAATAGGAAGATGTGGGATGTTTTTTGTCATATATAAATATTGTTTATATATATATGAACAATTATATATATATATATTATAAATAATAATAGATAATTTAAAAAAACATTCATGATAAAAAATGTTTTAAATTTAAATGTATAAGAAATGGGGAGGCTCGTTATGAATAAAAAATATAATTTAAAAATATAACTATTTTTAATAGTAGGTCAATAAACGGGAAATATATTTAATTAATTAACTAAATATTATATACAAGGGATTAATATGGGTTGTTAAATAAAATATAAAAAAAATTGGGTGGGTATAAAATGTGTATATCCAAATAGAATAGTATGTTTACTATTAATTAGTACATAATGACCATAAATTCCTTGACATTTTTGTTGAGATCCAGCTTATCAATAGTGATATCAAATACTCTTCATTTATCTCAAGTCCATATAGTTTATTTTCATACATTTTCTCTAAAAAACATTGCCTTATGACATTTGTCACATTATTCAAATGTTATTTTTAGTTGAATCATTTTAAAACATAATGAGTTTGGTTCATAACCTTATTATCATCAGTCACAGTATTTGGTTTCATCATATTCCCTTTGTATTTATTACCAGTTTCCCCACATTTCAACATTTGAAGAATATCCTAGTTCTTTTGACATAATTTTTGGCATTATTCTTCCCAGAGTTTTGACATGTGGGCTGTTGGGTTTTCATTAAACCATGGGATTAATTTGATATTCTTCTTAAGTGAAATACATTTTTATTGTTTTTATCTCCAACACCTTGATACCAGTAAGAGTAAATAATATCCTTCTCAATCTTTGGGAAATTTTGTACAATCACTTCATGAATTTCATAGACTCGGATCTCTAAATAATTTGAATGACTATGATATAACAAACTAATGATACAATACACATTAATTTTTATGTTGTTGATGATGCAGATGAATACCATTAAATACTTTGGATGGTTTCCTCATATTATTCAATAGACTCATCATCCATTTAAATCATAATAAGGACCTACTTTACCAATTTACTATGGTGTGTTTTTGGAAAATATTTATATAAAATATTTTGTTGAACCCTTCTAATTTCAAGGAATATATATCCCTTTTGGATTTCATTTTTTTGATCAATTTTCACGACTAATCACTATCCCCTTCAAGATGATAGAAATATATCATGAATTTAGCTTATTATGTTTATTGGTGGAAAAATTATATATTCTTAATGGATTCAATCCATTGTTTCATAATTTGAGATTTATATTACAAACTAAAATATTGAGGCCTTTTCACATAAAGGTCTCGACTACAAATTCTTATTTCTATGGATAAGTTGGTTATTAAGTATGATTAAATTAATTATTTGTAACATCATTCATGTGACATATTTATTCCATGATTTTTCTTGCTCCCACTTCAAGAATTTAATACATATAATGATGATAAATACCACATTTCCTATCAAATTGGTTGTTCCCATGTTTCCTCATATTTAAAATAATTTACTAAAATTTAAAAATGTGAAGAAACATACTTTAATTACCATTTTATGATTTTTATATTACAATTTTTTGAGTTCATTCATAATTGTTCATAAAAAGTTCATGAATTTTCCAAATTACGTATCCAAAGAGCGTGAAACCAGGTTTGTATAAATAAAAATTCTTCATAGACCTAGTGAAAATAATGTGAAATCTAAATGATCCCTTTTTTAGTTTATTTCCCCTAGGTAAATATTTATAGATCCATAAACACTTATAATATCCAGATATTAATTTAATTTCATGGAAACCATGAACACTATGCTTCCCCAAAATTAATGTATGTTTTCTAATACATATACTTTTCTGTAGTGTTGTCATTAAATTATCATAATCCCAATCCCTAAAAATAATTATACTGTTCTTTGATACTAACTAAAGAAACCCAGTCTTTTTACATGGAAGATGAGGATGTGGATTCTAGGTTGGTGCATTCACTAGAGGAGAGAAAACCAGAATTGGAAGAATGAGAGGGTATGAGTTTTCCATTAGTACGAGGTCGGTGTAGCATTGCATTGGAGAGATAGCCATCTAGCCATCTGAAGGTGGACTGCTGATCATCTTGATATATATAGGGGAGGTGGAGTTTCATGTTGTCTTTTCTAGGTGATTACCTCAATGTCATATATGTCATGTAATTGTCTCTGATCCTTCGGGCCTTGTAAGGGTTCCACCTCAACCCTTAAAAGTTTGATTATCATAATAATAAAAAATGAGGGACTTCAAGCCATTCGGTCTAATCAAATAAATATTAAATAAATAAATCCCAAAGATCATGAGGCCTAGTTTTTTTAAAATACTAAATTCATAATACATGATATAAAATCTAAATAAACAACATTTTCTTGTTTTACATAATGAAATCCTAAATATAATTGATCCCTAAAAAATTAATAGGACAACATAGGAAATATATAAAAGAAATTAATGGGATATAAATACTAGTAAGGGAATAAACATGGTAATAAGACCAAACATGTGATTCAAATTACATATGATAATATCATAAATTAGAATTCTCGTGAACAATCCAATTAGAGTACAAATTAATGAACATATAATCATAATATTATGTCACTATATGAATATTTAAGAAGCAATTAACATGAAGTAAACATGATAAATGGATAACAACCATAGAGACATCAAATGGCGGATAAAGTCTCATCATTGGATAGATTAACCCTCTAATCCCATATATAATATCTCATGAGAAAAAACATTACACATTACATTTTAAAAAATATTTTATCACACCTTATAGGTTCTAGGAAAAGAGGCTTTCGATGAGCGGTGCCTAACATTAATTTTTTCCATAATCAACATTGGAACTGGGATCAGTTGGATAATGAACCCCAAGATCCATGTGAATGATTCAATGTAATAGAAAATTAATAATTTTTCCCGAATCGAGATAGAAGGATCGACACATATTTTTAATAATTATTTTAATTAGATAATGAATTTCATTTTTTTAATTCGTTCTTCATTGAGGTGGATGTCCACTGATACGAGGGGCACCATCATTTCATTGTAGAAAACAAGTATAAATTTATAATAATTTTGATACAACATGTTCTAAGAATATACAAATGTCTCTAAAGTTGCCTTTGGGATATAGAATAGATAAAACCTATGCTTACGTCATCTTCCATGATAACCTTTGGAATCACTTCTATAGTGTTCTTGATATGGTGGGGAAACATTGATCGCCGATCATGGATGAAATATTGGAGAAGGGATCTCTCTAGGTTTGAGTGGATTCTCCATGAATCATTGTACAAAAATGAATCAAATCATGAATAACTAATATAAATAAGTAATTATATTTCTAGGGGTAAAATAATATAATTTCACACTGCCTTTATTATTATTTAATCCTAGTAAAACAACATGTAAAATAAATATAGTAATATTATTATGTCTTTACACACACATTTCTTGAGAATTATAAATAAAAATTATTTAATTAAATATTTCCCAATTTTATCATTTTTATCAGACTATTAAACTCAATCCTCCATTCCTCTACAATATTTATCAGGCCTTGAATAATGTATATTTTTTATTAAATAAATATCACTAAATTGTTCACCAATAAATAAAAAAATTATATTTTCTAAATAGAAAATGAATATTTCTATATAATCAATCATACCCGGATAATTATTAATCCATGTA
Organism: Viscum album; assembly: GCA_963277665.1. Taxonomy (NCBI): domain Eukaryota; kingdom Viridiplantae; phylum Streptophyta; class Magnoliopsida; order Santalales; family Viscaceae; genus Viscum; species Viscum album. The sequence goes on along the minus strand of OY728133.1, from coordinate 139,564,078 downwards.
TAAGAATAATATTTATGGGACTTGTTATATATTAAATAGTAATATATTATTAAACTGTCATTCTTGATAAACTTAGTTTGTGACCCTCTTGTCCACTTTCTCAGTGGAAATAAGCGAAGCAGTCGAAACTACACTGTTAGAATCTAGTAACATATTGTGGTAAAAATAGAGATATATGTTAATCTTGCAATGAAATTTCACCCCATATGAACACTAACTATGTAATATAATTATTTTATCACAATATCTCAAAATGAACAAGTTTCATGCCACTACCATTAACCTATGTGTTCAATTATCTATATTATTGACTTTTGGAAATAGAACATGTCTATTGTTAATGATGGACATTGATTTATTTTGAATATACCATTTACATCTATAGGAATGTTATATTAACATCTGTTAAAAAATTTAAAGGATATATATTTTCTGACAGTACTCATTATTGCAATATTCCTCGTGACGCACCCGACATATCCCATCTCGCCGAATATCCATCATCATTGTTTTTTAAATAAATATATATGTGTAAATAATAATGATAATTCATAGTAATCATAAATTATATGTACCAATACACACATCCCAATATAGGAACATCAAATGACATGTGTGAAAGTGGAATTCCTACTGACAGATCTCATTCTCATAATAACCTATGGGATATTACAAGGGGAATACACCATGAGATGAGGTATCAAATTCCAATGAGTATATACCCCTAATATCATATATAATTTGTGTCCCTAAAATGATATAATATATATATACCATATATTCAAGAATAGTGTTGTAAAACTTCTAGGATCTCATCATAGTGGGGAACTACTATGACCTTTTAGTGGAACAACTACTCTTATGAAATTATTTCATAGTATTTTACAAAAAAGAACTATCATGATGTGATACGTAGTTTATAAATACTCAAAAAACCACTAATTCTTTATCATAAAGTAGAATGAAGATGAATCTATGGAACCAACTCCAATAGACTCGCTCTTCCACCAGAGCCAACATCTATCAATCTTTAGTCTGCTATCTCTCAAATGATTTTCATGCTTTTTTTGAGATATGCCATTTTTAATAGTGTATTCTATGTTATCTTTTGTGTGTAATTTGCTCACTGTTTCTTCTCCATTTTTATAGATATTCCTCAATATGTGATACTTTATAGTATATACTATGGTCATTTGTGTGACCTTACCTTTTTTGTAAGATCCATCGCTACAGTATTTTTACATTCCAACGTGATAGGGTCCTTATAGTTTTGTACCACATCCATATCCTAGAAAAAGTTTACAATAAAAATGGAATATATGGATACATCATAAGAGACTATATACTCAGAATCCATAGTAGAATCAATGAAAAATGGATGATTTTAACTCTTCTGGAACACAGCTCCTCTGTTGAGACTGAAAGCATATCCTAATTGCAACATCAGATCATTATAAATTTTTTGAGAACCAGCATCATCATACCCTCTAATGACACGCTCCTCATCTCTTACATAAGCTAGGAACATGATGTTACTTATTAAATGATACATAATTATAGTCTTAATAGTATTCCAATGTTGTTATCATGGATCTTTTTGATATATTAATATCATGCTCAATTTATATGCAATATTAAATATTTTTCATAAATTTGAATTCAATATTGGTCTAATCACTATCGAAAATATGATATTGTTCATTATATCATTTCTTGTTGTATCTGGGGAATGTTTTTCATAAAAAGATATAAATCAAGTGATAGTAGAACCAATTACCTCTTTGATTGTTCCAAACTAAATCAATTTAGTATCTGGTCAATATATGTAATTTGGATTAGTCCATGAAGCCTCATGGATCTATCACGAATGATCATGATTCCTATAATGTTGGATTCTTCCCCTAATCATTTCATGGAGAAAAAATTCTTTTATTAGTCCATAATTGTTTGTAAAACTGGAATGAAATTTTCAACAAGCAATATGTCATCAACATATAATAATAGGAAAACAAACTCATTCCAATTATTCCATTTATAAACACAGAAAAAATATTCAATCATAATGATATCAAATTAATTTACGGAACCATCAAATCATATATTTAATTACCATGATTCTTTCTTAAATTAAAAAAATGTCCTCTACAATATGAAAAACGAATTAGCATAACATTTAGTCACAAACCCTTTTGGTTGTGTCTTATAGAAATCATCCTAAAGGTTCCCTTTTAATGAATGCAGTTTGGAGATCCAACTACCAAATCTCATAGACATGGTAAGCTTCTATATAATGTATGATCTTGATGGATTTAAACATGGAAACATGTAAAAATTATTTATCGCAGTCAATTCCATGATGTCATTTAAATCCATTATCCAATGGCCTTTATTTGTAGGTACATAAATTAGCTTCCATGTCATGTTTCCTATTAAATTAAAATTTTTATCCAATTAGATTTACATCAACTAGAGCATCAACTAGAACCCAAAAATTGTTAGAATACATGGAATCCATCTTAGAAATAATTTCTTATATATAAAATTATACTTATGATATCTCTACCATGACCTTTTAGGAGATAATTTCCTCATTATCCAACAATAATGGGTCACCATCCTCAGTGACTAAAAATTCTTCTCTCTTGTTCCCTTACCTCTCATACACTACTATATAATACTTCTATTTTGTGAACCACTTCATCCATAGGTACATTAGAAACATTTTAATATACCAACTCTTGTATATCTTGAATATCGACTTCAATTAAGTCCATCATTCTCCCACTATCCTTTTTGTGGATTTGATCCCTATCACGATAGATAGATTGTATGGCAATAATGAAATTATTATCTGATGGATTGCATAAGTAGTATCCCCTTATTTCTATGGGATACCCTATAATGATACACCTCATACTGCTAGGTGATGTTTTGATTCTTAATAAAGGGTTAAAAATTTCCACACAACTCCATACATATGTTTGTAACAAAATGGGTATATTTACATCCACCAAAATAAAGGGAATTACATTTTCCTCTTTAGTTGGTACTCATCATAATGTGTATGCCACAGTTTGTAATTCATATCCCCAAAAGGATAATAGAATATTTCATGACACATCATTGACCTTACCATGTCCAATAAGGTATTGTTCCTCCTTCCACTAACACCATTCCACTATGGTGTATAAGGTGTATTTTCTTGAGATATAATTCCCAAATCCTATAGAATGTTGATGAACTCTTGGTTACAATATTCAGAAACTCAATCAGATCAAATATTTTTTATCTTCTAACGATGATGACTCTCTACTTTTTTCCTGATTTAATGAATTTATTAAGGGACTCAGACTTATACCTCCTCAATTAGATATTCATATCTACTCAAGTAATCATTTATTATTATGACATAAGAATTTACACCTCTATATTCTAATAGAAATGGACCACACACATCAGTGTGTAGCAATCCTAGAATATTTTGTGACCCTTTAACCCTATCCACCAAATGGTTTTTTGGTCATGTTTATTTTTAAAAAATCATGACATATATCATGTGGTTTTAGCTCATATGATTCTAATTAACAATCTTGACTAAGCTTCATTTAACACTTCTGGTTTACATGACCAAGATGGTGGTGCCAAATTTGGGTGCTATAAAAGTCCACTGAACTAGATATGTTATCAATTTGCGACACTTGTTTTTGAAAAATTAATACATATTGATCATTATTTAAATGTTACATATCAAAACATATGTTGTCCATATAAAATAAATAATTTTTTTTGAGATCATGGAAATAAAAATAACTATATGTATAATTGAAATAGGAATTATGTTTTTTTAATATTCACTACCTAATATAAATCATGTTTATCCAAAATAATTCACTTTGGTAATGAATGGTGGTGGTAACCAATGCAAAGAGAAGACACCCACTCACCAATGGTAGCTCATAGTTCGACCTCTCCTATAGAAATTTTCATGAATCGACATTATTCCTTCATTTAGTTATAGATGTAATCACCAAAAGCTATATATAATTATCAATTATTATATATGGAATGAATTAAATCTATAATTAAATCACCTTTTCATTCCCCATGCCTTTTGTGTTGTTCTTATTCGATTAACTTGGCTTGTCACAAGTAAGACATATCACCTACTTTTCCATTCTATGCCTCTAGAGATTCCCCTGATTGGAAGGATAGTTCATGGGAGCATTAGACTATTTAAATGTCTTTGGCCCCTTTTCCTAGTTCTAATTTTTCTTATTAACCATATAAAATGTAGGTTTGTTATGGCCCATGTTGTTATCCACATAGAGAATCATGGTCAAATGTTATGAATGAATATTCTCATTATTTATCATATTATAATTTATAATAAAGATGGATATAGTCATGTGAATTGATGAATGTATGAGATATTTTCACTAATCATATTATAATTTAATCCATAATATTTTCAGGCATTCAATGTAGTTAATAATCATAACTACATGAGGCATAGCTAGTGTAGAATCTCCTCGCCTTGGGGTGAGTAAATCATTGAGATCACATACCTCTATTATCTCACCTTCCCTATATAGGGGTTATGAAGGTGATACATAATGATATATAAATCAATTTCCTCATGTTTCGTTATAATATCATTGGACATGGATGATATCATATTACATGGAACATCTATGTCATCATTCAGATGTTTCTCATTGAGATAATTATTTTATCACATGCATCATTTCTAGTCAATACTGTTAAAGGATTTTCCATCACATACTATTTTCATTCATTGAGAAGGATGACCCATAGGATTATTTACCTCTGATGGTAATTAGTGGAAATGATAAGGTTTAATTTATCATGAATGTATCACAATTATATGCTTGATGCCATCCTTAATGTTTTTTCTTCAAATAATATAATCAGATATTTAGTACGTTATCAAATAATTATTGAAAAATAAATATAAATTTTATTTATTAGTCTCCCACTATTTTATCAAAACCAAATATCATACATCGTTGGATTGGGAATATCATGTTTCTTGGAGATTCTAGTTTAAAGGATCCATATTCCCCTTATTATTACACCAAATTTAGTTGGTCAAGAATCTTGAATGGTTTTAGGGAGGCTTTCCAAATTCCTACTACATTAACTCACAATAACATGATATATCGAGTGGACTCCTCAATTTTGAAATCATTTATTAATATTAACTCAAACTTTACCTCTCAGTAACACCAACTCCAACTTTGGTAAAAAAACATTGATGTGAACCAAGTAAATTCAACCCAAATCTCATGTAATAATTACCCTAAAATTGAATGCTACCCTACATTGGCTAGTTGAGAAATTTAAACAATGGTTGGATTCTAACTGATGTAATAAAAGGATATACCAGCATAATTTTATATTGATAATTTTTGTAATTTATGTGTAAATTTATAATTATTGTTTTAATTACATGATTATCAATACTAATTGGTATTACAGAAGTGATTAAACAATAAATAGTTAATATTTATACATAATAAAATTTATTTTAGTTCAATAATACATGCATGTCAATTTATTGATTATTTGATTGTATCAATACATCCATAATGAAATAACCATGCAAATGATAGAAATATTATAACAGATATGATCATTATATTATACTAATGATTAGTTTATGTAGTGGTTTTTTAAATAACCATTGACCTATTGGAGAAACACCTTGATCCAATTAAGGATCTTATTCAAATATTTCTATCATTCCACCTTTTTACCTCTTTGTATTGGTTTTTCTAAGGCTACTAACCTGAACCACCCCTCTAGCATGGGAGGTTCATCCATTATTTATGGGTTTTACTCAAAAACATGTGATGGAAAAATGGTCTTACATAAAAGAAACCATGCGCATGCATTCCCTACATAACAATGAGGCGAGAAGGCATGTAATAAATTAATTTAATTTAATAATAAATTAAATAAATCCAAACACATACAAAAGGTTTGTTCCAACTAATGATCATCTGCATGTAGGAACACATTTAATAAAATTAGTATTCAATAATTATATCACTATTATTTACGATAAATCAAGATCAAATTCAATAGTTATTATCTTTAATTAATAAATAATTTTATCTTGATACTTATCTGAATTTCATTGAGATTATAATTCATTAAAATTTTAAACAAATTAAATTCATTTTTAATTAACCTTTTAATAAAATTTACCGTGGAGGAAACACAATGAATACCTATCTGAATCTTCCGTACATGTATTATATTTGTATTATATTCTACTCTTATAACATATAGAATATACACATTATCACATACTTTCATGATATTTAAATCATGGATGATTACATTAATTACATTATTTTCCAGTCATGTGTTATGCTCAAATTCATGAAATGTGACAACATGTAATATAACTCATAAATGATATGAAGATCTAAAAATTACCTAGATACTAATTAATGATTTAAATATTTATATATATTAAAAGATATCACATGGAGTGTCATATCATTATTACCACTACATGTCTTATGTTTTTTATAGTTAAATAAATAAATTTTAAATCATCATAGCTTGGTATAATTACACGACATGTAGATCCAATCAACATGGTATGTAAACCTCTCACCGTTTATCTGAGACACATTCATAGGGACATGGCGTGTAGTATGTGCCTCAAAATAATTTGGAGTACATGACTGGTCAAGTGGGCCAAACACCATGTTGACCATGTGTTACACGGTCAACAGTAATATATGTCATGTATTGAATACAGAATCCATCATTGATGAAAATAGACCACACGTTGTGTCTAACAGGCAGCATGATGTGGGGTCTGGTTGGCCGTGAACTAGAATTTCTCGGACAACACATGGTGTAATAATAAACTATACCATGGTTAACTAATTATTATGGTTTGTGTAATTATTGAATTAACTCTTGGTGCATTGAATAAAAGTACATGGAGTGTAGCGTCAGTTACAGTACATGTACTGTAATGTTATCCGAGAAGAATCTCTGGCTCCTCTAGATGAGTTCCAAAATTTTATTTTTATCAAAAAAATAAACAAATTGATTATATCTATGAGAATAAGAAGAGGAAGAAATATAACTCACAATTTTGATTAAAAAAATGAATAAAAAAAATTGAAAAGGATAACAAAAATGACTATATCACAGACACTATGTTTTCTGGGTAGTAGAAGTTTATGATGGCTAGTTCCCAACATTAATTTTTTCCATAATCAATCATCAATAAAGGATCTATAATATGACGAACATCATGATCCACCGAATTGATTGAATGAAACATGTGATGAATAATTCTGCTGGAACGATGAGAAAAGAATCAACACATATTTTTTTATAATTAATAAAATTAGACAAATAATTACCTATAATGAATTAATTCTTCATCGAGGTGAAAGGAAATTGAGCTGTGATGCCCCATCATTTCATGTCATAAACCAAGTGTAGAATTCTTCTATTGGTGATCCACATATGTTATGAGAATCTCCAAACATTTCCAAAGGTGTCTTTGGGAGCTAGCCCAGAATACCCATTTTCTTTCGTCGTCCACCAAGATCACCATTATAATAGTTTCCAAAATGTTCTCCTTGATATGGTGGAGGAGGATTTCTCATTGTTCTTGGGAGAATTCTTGAAGTAGGGTGCTCTCTGGGCTTTAGAGGATTATCTTTCAATCATTATGCAAAACTAAATCAACTCATGAGAAAATAAAAAATTATTAACTTATATTTTTATGGTTAAAATATAATAATTACAAAAGTTCTTTATTATTATATTATCCAAGAAAAAACCCATATCAAATAGTAATAGTAATATTTTTATTTATTGACACAGACTTATCCTTTGTAATATAATTAATTATTAGTTAATTAAATAACAATTTATTTAATTATTTCTCACTGGGCCATTAAACCCATTCCTCCATTTCTCTACAATATTTATTGGGCCTTGAATATTTTATATTTATTTGTTAAATAAGTATCACTTCATTATTTTCCAACAAATAAATAAATATTATATATACTAATCAGAAAATAAATATTTATATGTGATCAAGAATACATGTGTAATTACTAAACCACATATGTTAATAATATTTATTCGATATATTAAATAATAAATCATAATATATTATTTATTTAGATTCTAGATACATTTAGAGTGTAACCCTCTAGGCCTCTTTCTGAGTGGTATTAACCGAAGTATCCTAATGTCCAAGGTTAGCATCTAGAAACATGCCATGTAACACATTGTGAAATAAGTTAATTCCGCAACGACATATCAACTCATATGAACACATAACATGTAATATAATCATTGTATCAAAATATATCAAAGAAAGAATGTTTCCTTCCACTACCATTAACTTTTGTTATTGACTATCTCTTTCATTGAAATTCTTGAAATAGAACTAGCCTATTGATCACCATGGCCATGGATTTATTTAGGGTATATAGTTTTTATCAATGGGCTTGAGATATCAACTTTCGTTAAATAATAGAAGAGGTAAATAATTTCTTACATTATTAATTAATGAAATATTACATTTGATTCACCTAATGTGTCCTTCTTCACACTGAACATCTGTCATTATAGTTTTCATCAATACATCTAATTGTGTGAATCATAATAATAATCAATATTAATCATAAAGTTTAAGGAAAATACACACATCTATATACGAGAACATTCATTAACACATATTAATGTGGATTTATTACCAGTAAGTCTCGTTCTCATTATATTCTACTAGATATTAACAATGGCGTACACAATGAGAAGGTTTCTCAATGTACTATGAGTCTCCACCCAGGATAGTCTATATCATTTTCCCCCCCAAATGATATCATCTAGATAAATAACATATATTCAAGAATAGTATATTCACATTTCTAGGTTCTCATCACACTGGGAACTACTACGACCTTTTAATACAAAAAATACTCTTAGGAAATTATAAAATAATATGTTACATAGATGAAAAATCTTGATATGATAGGTAGATTATAAATATTCGTACAATGAATACATGATTATCCTAAATTAAAATTAGGATGGTTCTAAGTCACAAAATCCAACACACCGATGTTATCATGTATATGCTTATGTGTGTCACAACAGGGAATAAGTAATGTGGAATAATAATAAAGAATTTTTGAAATAATCATAAGGAATGAATTTCTTCAACAAAAAAGAGCTCATATGATTGGTATATATGCAAGAAATATATATATATATATATATTTAGTTCTGAATCATTATATAATGACCCATAAATTTATAAAATTAACTTCCATATTTTTTTGAATAAATAAATTCATTATTATGTAATGTAATTATAGAAAACATGTTCAATACATAAGTAATTTTGAATAGTTATATGTTCTATAAAATTTGAAAGATCATTATGCATCGTTATTCATGTTAATATAACATTTTTAAATTGACCAATATGATTATTATATTTAGGGTACGGATAAAAATCAATTGATACAGTCGAAAAAAGTATTATCCTCAACTAGTTGGATTGTTCCTTATAATCTTATTTTATGAGATCTTAAGCGGGAGATGACATCATTGGAATTTTCTCTTGATGAACCCCATGAAAAAATTCAACATGTAAAGCGTGAATGGAACTATTTATAATAGAGTTTAAAGCTCATCGAGATCATATTCCAAACCATTTATGTCGAACCACCCAAATAAAATTTCACCATCAAACACAATACCCTTAGGTTATTTACTATTGTAAAAAAGGGATATGTTTTTAGATTATGATAGTAATAATTCTTATAATTTATTTTAAATAAAATATTATTATATTTATTCCTTTACCCAATGCATTGAAGGGAGATATAGGTCCCACTCATCTCATAATGAAATAATTCTTAAGTGTGCCACAATATAAACATAAATCATTTATCACAACCCAACAAATAAAATGGGTGTCATAAACATCATCCTATTATAACATAATCCATATAAAACAAATGCATATCATTACATCATAAGAAAAGTGAAACCATGAAAATAATAGAGAAATTGTACTTGAAACAAACATATATGAAATAATATCATATTAGAAGAAAAATCATTTTGATAAAACACTTCAAATAAATTATTGATGAAAATATCCTTTCTATTTCAAAATCATTTTCTTTTAGAAAAATTCAATTCAATTTTAAAAGAAAATTATTTTGTTGAAAATAATCATGAAATATTGTAGAGTAAATTTCATGAAAATAAGGCATTATGAAAACGTACAAATGAGTTCATGCTGTATAAGTTAAAAAACATTCTCCTCATACTTTTTCTAAAAAAGTCAAAAAGTTTCTCATATGGTAATCAAAAGAAATATTCATTCCATAACACAATGTAAAAGTAAAAGAGGGGTAAACATGACATTAAAAATACATGGAAGAATATTAAACACTTTATCAAAAACATTTTTATAGACATGGATGAAAAATATTACCCCAGGAAATACTTAAGTATACGAAATATTAGATAAAAATGAGATTACAAAATCATCCAATACCTTATGTCTGATATGCTTCATATATATTCGAACCTCCTCTTCTTCAACGCACCCCTTTTAAGATTCCTATAAAGGCAATAGAGTCGTTCTTTTGAAGAGAATAGAACCTCTATAATTTTTATAGGGAAGCTGATAAGGTAAATGGGAAGGGTTTGGCCGATCTTGTAGGATCAAAATTGTGTAAAGAGAGGAGGGAGGAGGTTCCCTTTTAAATGATAGGAGAGGGGCACCTTAGAAAAATCATAAAAGATTATTTTATAATAAAGTCGTATTCGGTTTTTAATAGCTCCAAATTGATTTATTTAGATGCTAATGTGGGAATTGGTCGAAATCCTCTCAACCATTAGGTTTTGGACATTGTTAGGTTACTATTTTAACCTTATCATTTAGATTAAACTATATGTAAAATAGTTTAACTTTTACCATGTCTTCTTGTTTTCTTACACTATATGGTTAATAAACATACTATAATAAGACAATAGAACCAGAAATGGTTCATTATTAATATATATAACCGTATCTAATTAATTTGGCCAAACCATATATTTTTAAGAATAGAATAACAATTAATAATATAATATTTGTTTTAAATACTATTTCATGTCAATTTTGACACTATTTGGTAATTGATTTTTGTGAAAATCATAAAAACATGATTAGTTTGAAAAAAGTTAATCAAATAAATACCAACATGTCATATTAACCTATAAAATTAGTGTAATTCATAAAAAGTCTCAAATTACATTTATTTGGGTATTTAGAATATCAATTATTTTATTATTTCATTATTTAGGTAATTACAGTATCACCACTATGTCATGAATAAATAAAATTATTTAATGTATAAAAATTATAAATAATATACCATTAGGTAGGAAATCATTTTATATTTCTAATGAATATCTATTTTGTCAAATTTATCTTATGTATAACCCTATACTAAAAAATTTTTAGTTATTAAACTTTTATTTTAACTATTTTAACTATTTTAAAAAAAAATTTAATTAATGTTCTAATATAATCCAAGTTCACCTAAATGGTAATATTTTATTCCTATGGTTGTTTTTGGTGTAATTACACTTATCGAATAGAATTAGTACATGTTTTAGGATAATAATAATATGATTTTTACCATTAATTACCCTATTTACTTTTAACCATGGTAAATAAAAGTAAAATTTTACTATTCACCGAAAATTATTTTTTCATATGGAACCACATTCTACTCCATGATATTAAAGGCGAATCTTAGATTTTTGAAATTCCACTCATAGAAGCAGTAAATTTATGCATTCTGTAAATTTTCAAATTCTCTTAAGAGGTGGGTAAAAGACGATGAAAAGTATAATAAAATTTTTATATATCTAAAATTGTTATAAAATGACTCCGAGGAATTTCATTGAATTTATAGAGTTATTATGTATTAATTTTGACCTAAAATAAATTTAAATAAAATAAATAATTATTTAAATAAAAAGTCGGTTTTCAAATAGTAACCCAGTGTTTCCACTATTCCTCAAAAATTGAAAGTTTCAGAAAAATACAAAAAATTCACCCTATTATAATTTCGATATTACAAATACAAAAACGAAGTCCATTTTGAAAGATAAAATTTATAAAATTTCAAAAAGTGGGTATTACTATCCATAATAAATTGTTTATATAATATTTTAATAACATATCGTTGTTTAGTGAAACTCGGTATTTCGTACAACACAAGATATCATGGAAGGACACAATTGTGTGTAATTCAAGACATGTAAGGGATGCTTTTAGTGAAAGATCCTTTTGGTGTAGGCTACAAAACAAGACATCTATGAAATTAAAAAAATATATATTTCATAAAATCTCCGGGTGTTACATTCTACCCCCTTAAAATGAATTTCACCCACGAAATTTGCTGGGGTTATAAATGGTTTACTACTTGAAAGTTTATTTTATAGAAAACCACATCGCAAAAAAGAATACCAAAACATTTCTTTAAAAACTAAATTATGAAATGTAACAGTTACCCAAATTTACTAATCACTGGGTTTCCATATAGGAGAACATAGGTGAAAATATGGATATGAAAGGGAAATCTAACCATCATGTTCTGATGGAGAGTGGTAGAGAACATGGCTATGAAAAAGCCAACAATCACAAAGCCATAAATTTTTGATGATATAAGGTACCATCCGATTAATCAGATATAAGGGCACTAAGAAAAAAATTTGGTTTTCAAGATCATTTCCTTAAAGTTGAATAATTTGAATTAGAATAAATACATACATTATTTCGGTATAATCTCACCATTTTTTGTTCCTTGAAAAATTTCCACTTCATCTCTTAATGAAATATAGTTGAATTTTTCATTCATCAAGTGGTTGCTGATCGTGTGATAGAATTATGGGTCATTATATTTGTCTCAAAGAAAAGGATAGCAAAATTTATAAAATATATATAATTCCATATATGGTGAAGTTAATCATATATGATTCAAAAAATTGAATTATACTTCACCTATCATGCGGCTTAATAAATCTAGTATCTACTTACCAGGGACTTTCTATAGGCCAGTGTTAGGAAATAAAGGCTTATCGCACTTCAGTTGTGGGTTCAATTCCCACAACCTTGTCCGACAAGACAATTTTTCTCCCATCCTGCTGGTTGTATTTTTTTTCCTAAAACATCACTATTTTAATATTAAAAAAAAATATCGCAAAATGTTCTAGCCTTAAACAATACTATCTAATGTCCGACATAATCCATTCCATTCTTTAGACTTATCCAAAATACATCAGTCCAATTTCATAGTATAATGACAACTATTACTAGAAATTTCATTAACCAAGCATGCAAATACCATCATTTATACCCCCTATATCAGAAGATGTATCTTATTTATCACATTCCAAACATGTGAATACCTAAATCATGTATTCTTTTGAAACATGAATTACCATAAAAACTTAGTGAAAACATGAGTGCTTTCAAAAGTTAACTCTTACCACATACCAAAATCCAAAAAATTTTATATTCTCAAACCATGATATCACTTAGCCATTATATCAATCATGAGCTCATAAATACTATTAAAAATTTCATTTTCTCCTTATCATATCATCTTCTTTCCAAAATCACATTTCATGGTTACCGTTACCATAAATATATTGAAAACCAAAATAGACCAATACATAAATATTCCAATATTCCACGATACAATATGAAACATTATTTTGTAATCCCATTACATAAACACTTAATCATTTCACCACATCATTGTCATATTCAACATCACCAATAGTGATCGCATGTTACTTCCCGTTGTCCTTTTCCTTAAGAGCTTGTTGATGTCGATCATCATTAACCCTTGGATTAGGGAATTGGTTAACATAATGCCACATTTCCTCGAACTTGAAGCATTGAAGTGTTGGTGGAGAATTCTAAGAAGTCTTTTATCTATTTACATCATTAGAAACCATTTTAAAATTACTTCAGCACTCAGCAGCTTGATGACATTCTTTTCCACACTTGAAACATTTTCTAGTACAGTTTAGGAAATCTCTACCATGCTACATTCCACACATTGAGCATAAATAAACATTCATCTTCTTTAAACCATTGTTATGAGGTTTTTCCTTGAACTCCATCTTTCAATTATTGTCAAAACCGTGAGATAGATATGTTACCCCAACTTCCAGTTCATCCATGATAGCACAACCCACAATTTCTTCATAGCTACTAATGTCTCTTATAGCTAATGCCCTTCGTAGACTAGGTTTTAATCCACTGAAGAATCAATCAACTTTATTTTCTGGTTGGATGATAAAGCCAAATGCATACCTTGCATGTCTTGTAAAATTCACTTCATATATACCAACAGATTCATCATCCTTCTACTTAAGCTCAAGGAACTCCTTTTCCATATTTTTTCGTAGAATACGAGGGATGTAATTACTGAAAAACAAGTTCTTGAACTCATCCCAATCAATGGATTCAATTTAATCTTGCGGACTTGTATTATTAATTAGAGTCCACCACTGGAATACATCACCTTCTAAACAGTAAACAGATAAAATGACTTTTTCATGTTCTGAACAACAAAGTATGGAAAATATCTTATCAATGGTACTGATCCATTGTTCAGAAACAAGTTGATCAGATAACCCATTGAATGATAGTGGGCGTATCCTCATGAAGGACTCAAAAGAATATTGGTCCCTTCTCTGATCATTGGGAAATCTAGAATGATTCATAGCTTGTGTAAGTATAGTAATAAGATTTGGAAGTCCATCTCCCATCACACTTGGCTTATTAGGAGGACAATAATTGCATTTTCCTTTACATCGATCAACATGGTTGCTTCGGGTTCTAGCCATTGTCTAAAACCAAAAAAGAACAGTATGAGAGGCAAAAATATTTCTAGGAATGAAACATTACAAAGGCAGAGTACCTTCAATATCTAACATCTTAGGTTTAATTATAATATCATTACCATAATTCTAGGTCTATAACCTATACTTATACTTTGCATTAAAGACATCCCTAGGAATACCTGAGAAATATCTCTAGGGATCTCACTAAATTTTTGGCATCCTAGTTACCAAAGGTTAACTAAACCTTGCCTTTGACACCAACTGTTGATACCCAAAGCTTTACATACATATAAATTACATTAGTTTTTCAGAATACTTAACACATAACAAAAACAGACACCAATGGACCATAATAATTTAGTGTCTTTGGAAACATGGAACACAATATTCTAATCATGGTGAAAGTTGTTCAAAATCTCCCATAAAGATCTTCCCCTTTTGCTTTCTTACCTAAAAACGTTGTTTATATCCTGGGAAAATGAAAACATAAAAAGGGTGATATCAAATGCTCAGTAAGGGTAAACATAGATAACATAATACAATCCATAAACATTTTAATGCAAAAACTAGAACACAAAATCTAAACATCAAAATCATAAGAAAATGACATAAATCTTGGAAGTACGTAAGGTATATATCATAATAGAACATAAATTATGATAAAATTGAATGGGATGACAACATGTAATTGTGGGAAACCATTAAGGACATGATATGATTTCCATAATATCCAATGTATTTTTTCCAAGACAATCTTAGTGGACAAAGTTCCCTTTTTAATTGAGTTCACCCTCCGTTCCAGTCCTATATCACTGAACTAGATTAACTTACCATTCCAACCATGTCTATTACATGCGATATAAATCTTTACCCAATGAATTGGAGGGAGATATAGGTCCCACCAATCTCATAATAAAATCATTCTTACGTGTTCCATAACATAAATATAAATCATTCATCATATCCCAACGAATAAAATGTGTTTCATAAACCTCATCTCATCATAACATAATCCGTATAAAACAAATGTATATCATTAAATCATAATAAAAGTGAAACCATGTAAATCATAGATACATTGTACATGAATTATACATGAATGATATAATGTCATCATAAATGAAAAATTGTTTTGATAAAACACTTGAAATGAATTCTTGAGGAAAATATCCTTTCTTTTTCAAAATCATTTTCTTTTAGTACAATGCCATTCAATTTTAAAAGAATAAGATTTTGTTAAAATTAATCATGAAATCGTGTAGAGTGGACTTCATGAAAATAATGTTTTATGAAAACTAAAAAATACGTTCATGTTTTATAAGATAAAAAAACAATCTCCTCATACTTTTTCTGAAAAACTCAAAAAGTTCCTCGTATGGTAAACAAAAGAAAGATTCATTCCATTACACAATGTAAAAGTCAAAGAGGGGTAAACATGACTTTAAAAATACATGGAAAAATATTAAACACTTTATAAAAGACATTTTTATGGACATGGATGGAAAATATAACCCCATTAAATACTTATGTATAAGAAATCTCGGATAAAAATGAAATTACAAAATTATCCCTTACCTTAAGTCTGATATGCTTCGTACATATCTGAAGCTCCTCTTCTTCGACACACACCTTTTAGCCTCCTCTTAAAGAACTAGTGTTTTTATTTTGAGGAGACCATAATCTCTGTAATGTTTATAGTGATGTTGATAAGGGAAATAGTCAGGGTTTTTCTGAGATTTGAGGCTCAAAATTGTGTAATGAGAAGAGGGAGGAGGTGCCCTTTTTAATGGAGGAGAGGGGCACCTTAGGAAAAACGTAAAATATTATTTTATAATAATGTCATATTTAGTTTTTAATAGATAAAAATTGATTTATTTAGAAGATAATGTGGGGATGTGTCGAAATACTTTCAACCAATAGGATTGAGATAAGATTAGGTTACTATTTTAACCTTATCATTTAGATTTAACTCTATGTTAAATAATTTAACTTTTACCATGTCTTCTTGTTTTCATGCATTATATGGTTTAAAAACATACAATAACAAGCCAAACGAACCCCAAGATATTAATTATTAATATATATATCCATATCTAAGTCATATGGCCTAACCATATATTTTTTGGGAATAGAATAAAAATTAATAATATAATATTTGTTTTAAAAACTATTTCATGTTAATTTTATCACTATTCTTAATTGATTTTTGTGAAAATCATAAGAGGATGATTAGTTCAAAAAAAGTAAATTAAATAAATACTAACATGTCATATTAACCTATAAAATTTGTTTAATTAATAAAAAGTCTCAAATTAAATTTATTTGGGTATTTATAAAATCAATTATTTTAATATTTCATTATTTAGGTTATTACTCCATCAACAATGTGTCATAAATAAAGTTAATTATTTAATGTCTAAAAATTATAAATAAAATACCATTAGGTAGGAAATAATTTTAGATTTCTAATGAATATTTATAGTCTAATTTATATTTTGTATAACCCTATATTAAAAATATTATAGTTTTTAAACATTGATTTTAACTACATTAACTCTTTTTTAAATAAAATAATAATAAATGTCCTAATCATATCCAAGTGGACCTAAAGGATATTATTTTATTCCTATGGTTGTTTTTGGTATAATTACACATATCCAATTGAATTAGGACATGTGGTAGGGTAATAATAATATCAATTTTACCCCTAATTACCCAATTTACTTTTAACCACGGTAAATAAACGTAAAATGTTACTATTCACCAAAAAATATTTGTATTTTAATGAACCACATTTTACAACTTTATAATAACTATGTCTCTCTGATTTTCGAAATTCCACTCACAGAAGCGGTAAAATTATGTTTTATGTAAATTTTCAAATTCTCCTAGGAGGTGGGTAAAAGTCGGTGAAAAGTTCAATAAAATTTTTATATATCTAAAACTATTATAAAATGACTCCAATGAATTAAATTTAACTTTTATAGGTATTATGTATCAATTTTAACATAAAAGAAATTTAAAAAAATAAATAATTATTTAAATAAAAAGTAGGTTTTTAAATATTATCTCTTTGTTTTCACTATTCATCAAAATTTGAATATTTTCAGAAAATTACCAAAAATTAACTATAGGATAATTTCGATATTCTGAATCAAAAAACAGAGTCCATTTTGAATGATAAAATTTTTATAATATCAAAAATTGGGCATTCCAATTTATAACTACTAGTTTATATAATATTTTAATAACATATCGTTGTTTAGTGAAACTCGGTATTGTGTACGACACACGCTGCCGTTCAAGGTCGTGATTGCGTGTAATGAAAGACATGTTGGGGATGCATTTAGTACAAGATTCTCTTGGTGTAGCGTAAAATACAAGAAATCAATGAAATTAAAATTAATATTTTTCATAAAATCTCATGGTGTTACAATGAATATACCAAGTATGGTATTTAGGCTCAACACAGCTGAACACCTTTCGCATTATTAATACACATAGTTTCAACAAAGAACCCTTTAGAAATAAAGGTATGCCAAAACGATTTCTGGATTAGTTCAACAAGAGAGTGTGAACCATTAAAAAGGAGAGATAGAGGTAAAGGAAATTTCATAAGACTCCTTTAAGTCATTAAGGAATGTACCAGTGAAGTATAAATTTTTTAATAGGATATGAGATGCATCAGATCGGTAGGCCAAAGAATATATTCACCAAACTATCATTGGTCATGAGAATGCAGTGGCGAGTAATTCCTAAATGCATGTAACATTATCTACATCACCATATTGATGTTCATAAGGAGGATTGACGAAGAGTCTTACATATTAACATTGACCAACAAAATGTTGCGTGGAGAAATTCCTAAAATAACATCTTATACATCAATGTTATGATGTATGTTCTGTCAATGTTATATCCGGCAGTAATGTCCATTATGTCTCATGATGTGCTTTGAAAATAACAACTAAATCCGAGATCCAATATAACAATTAAAATGAAAAATGGATATCATACGAGTCATAATATGATGGAAGATCCATTATTCATAGGATGTGATTAGATGCAAAGAGTTTGTTAGGATTTAAAAAAACATGCATCACGTTAAAGAAGTTGCGCATCTTAGTTATTTATCCTAACAATTGCTTAAGATATTACATAAATATATATAATATAAAGGAATGTAGTCAAGCATTTGACTACATTTCTATGTAAGGGTGAACATATCTGTTAGAGATAGTTTGAAATAAATTGTCTTGGACATAGTCAATGCTTGAGATGCACAAGTAGTTGACATTAGAACATGTTCCACAAATACATGTTGAATATTCGTGTTCCAGTGATGTATACAACGTAGGAAGGATGAATCCATTGTGTTGGTTTTATATTCACTTTTGCTGGTGAATATTAATCATTGTGAATTATAAATAATACAAGTAAGTAGTATAAGGCAATGAGCTAAGATTGAAAACATCAACTAAAATTCAATAATGGATTCCATGTATCAAATTCCAAAGGGGATTATAAATTGAATAATGTGGTTGGTATTCAAATGAAATGATACATGGATGGTACACTTATGGTACCAATAGGCTTTATTTGTTATTCCAAGTCGGTATGCCTAAATCTATTAGAATTTTACTTGTATTCTAAGAAAATTCTATTGGTCATTGGATGTCAATATCATCGTTCATGGAAGGTGTCCAAATGACTCAACCAAAATGAGATGATGACATTAAATGTTTACAATAAGGGTTGCAAGTTACTAAAATCCCATTTTGGATTAAAGTATGTGACAAGATCTTAGAACATTCATTGTAAATTAATCTTTTCCTTGTGTATATTATCGGTTAGTGGGAGTGCCAATGTTTTCCAAATGGAATATGTTCAGAAACATATGGAAAAAAGATCTTGATCATATAGTTAGATAAGATTAGAATGAATGAAATTCACCAATTATTAACTTAAAGTAGCAATCAGTGTTCTTGGGATCCATATCTACTGTGGGAGATCCATAGGTTTCTTGGTCTTAGTCAATCGTATATATAGTGACATATTATTGAAAAATACAAGTTGGATCAATTCAAAATCAGAATTATTTCCAATGACACATTAATTAATCTCTCCTCGTTAACTTGTTCAGAGCATGGGTAGTGTTTAATGTTGTGAATTGATACCACATGCTTTAGTGGCAGATCAATCACTAATAACATAATATGTACAATAATTGATACTACCAGGATATAATTTTTATAAGAAAATATCAATTATATCTAGGAGCACTCCAGGTGATGCAGTCAGAACTATCTGTGTGTACTTTGTCATGTACAAATGATATGTACCTGGAATATGAAGAGGAAGGTATAATAGTTTTTGTGGGACACAAAATAATAATCCTTAGCTCAATTTGAACTAGTATCGAAGTTATGTAAAGAATATGAGAATGTAAATATCATAAAAGTTGGTGGTTTCCATACCAAAAAATACCAAGTATGGTTCATCTTCTAAGGCAGCTAAGAAACAGTTATAAATAGCAATGATTTGTTCCAATTCTTGGATTCTCACCTACATAGAAGAGTATTATCATAATGAGAATTATGATATTCTTACTATCCATGTTTTCAAGATATGATAATGGAGAAATTTAATATACTCAGGGATACCATATCATGATATGTTTTAATCAAAGAGATGAGGTCTCATATAATAGATATGCCACATGGTGAAAACGTGGAAGGAACTATAGTTAAAGAAAACACTTAGCAGAAGCATGGTATTTATCATTTGAGTAGCTTACAAGTTTTGTTAGCTGGTTGGATCTAGTTCAAGTGGGAGTGTTTAAATAGTGGGTTCCATAGACCCAACTATGCAGTACTTTTGACTACCATAACATGTGTATAGATAGTTATGCATGATGTTATCTTACCATTATAGTGTATACATTTTTGTGTCCACTATAATGATGCTAATTTTAAATGGTTAATTTTCATGTCGAGAGGTTATAGCAGATCCCAGGCTATAATTAAAACCTCGAGATACAATGACATTGATCTTTAATATATGTTTAATAGTCTAGATACATCTTAATGACTAGACATAGTAGATTTTTGACTATCAGGTGATGGGGGATCATATCCATTAAGCCCTATTCTCATGATGTTTTTACATGAGGATCTCTAGTAGTGAGATCATAAGGACATACCCGTTAATAAAAACACCACATGTTTTGGGTGTCATTTGTTGATCCTATCTACAGACATGTGTATTGGTCTCCTGACATGAGACCATTACAATTGTATATCAATTGATTGAGTACTTTAATGCAAAACGAAAACCATAGTAGTGATGTTGTAGCAAGGTAGATTGTGTTTGGTGTGTCATTGGTGACATGGTGTTGGATAAATGGTCAAGAAAATATTTGTCGTTTCCAAGTTCAGGAAGTTGTATATGTCAGGCCTGGTTGATCAGGATGGTTCCAACATCATAAGACTATGGCCAAAATAGTAGAAAGGAAAAACAATCTAGATAGATCAACATATTTTAAATCAATAAAAGGACGATGACACAAGAGTGTGTCCTTATTTATGAGATATTTAATGACTAAGATATTATAGTACACATTCAGTTTTCGTAGGATGGTATTCATTTCTATGACTTTCTTTATCTCTTTTTGGATCATAATGTGTTCATAGACTCCTCTCTTGGTATTTGGATTTTATTCACTGTAATCGAGGTAAGGTCCTAGAGGGTCACACACAATAGCATATTCAATAATCCTCCCTATTCAGTTGAATAGGTATATGGACATAGCGGTCCCCAAAATGAGGTCTGAGCATTGTCCATTTTATCGATCCCCAGAAGAATTAAATAAACTCAATAATATTAAAGTTATGACTATTTTGGAATTGAATCCTTTTAATGTATTTATGAGTTTAGTAAATACTATATAAATATTAACCGAACAAATATTATTTAATATTCAAGGTTCGTTTATTATTAAGAGGGGTAGTGATTCAAGTTTAATGGCTCTGTTTTATCACATAATATTATATATATATATATTACATGTATGTGATAAAATATTAAATAATATTGTCCCATTTTAGTTCCTAAAAATTATTTATTTAGTGGACGATGAAATAAATAGGGGCTGGAAAACCCTACTAGGTATTTATCAATGACACTAAAAATATAGGTAAAAGCTCCCTTATGGTGTGAAAAAATCACTATTCATTCATTCAAGGAATGAAATTTGAGAGACTCTCTCTGGTCCCACACTCTAGAGAGAGAATCACTAGATCACAGATGTTTAGATCAAGATCTTTCATCAGTATTAAAGGTATGTTGATTCGTTGATCGTTGGGACGTTGAATGCATTTTTGGTCTCCACGTTAGCACCTGAAGTTTTACTATTGACATTCCAGTGGATTTTGGAGCACGTGTGGATGATCTTGAGGGCTCCTACATTGGATCCTTCAATTAACGATCGCCATCAACTAGGTACAGTCGACCGTGGCATCAGATTTGAAACGGTTACGTTTTCATTTTAGTTTTGTGATCTTCATAATTTACACGAGATCCTTGGACATCTCTCGGCCTTGGATTGTCGGTGACGACAAGTTCCGTCATCCCACCGATGAAAATTTTTAAAATCCCTGTCCCAGTGCCATCTGCTGCAGGCCCCGAAACCTTACACTTACTATGTTTGGATCAATTATTATGTTTTTTTGGGACCCATTTCCATGAATGTGACCAATGTAATAATTTAAATAATGAAAAACACAAAATGCCACCAACTTTAATTTCAATTTCAATTATTTTTCCTCATATGAAAAAAGAAAATATGGGAATCAATATTGATTGTAATTTAAAAAATAATGAAATTAATTCCATGAGATTAATTTATTTTTAATTATTTTAATATATAATTTCTTAAAATGATTAATAAATGAAAATAAAGAAATTATATAATTAAATAAAATTAAACTAAATGATACTAAAAATATAAAGAGTAATATAAATTGACTATATTATTAAATTACATTTATTTTTTAGATATTAAAAAATGTTATAATGTTTTTAGAAATGTATATTTTAATTCCATTATTTCCTTGATAATTATAAAATCAAATGAAATTAATAGTGTGAAAATATAAAATAATGTTATTTGATAATAAATAATAATTTATTAAATGATTTAAAATCCATTGATATACAATTATTTAAAATGTTATTTATAAATGTACAAAAACAATAAATATTGTAACATAATGGATTATTTTTTCTATTATAATGATTATATTGACTCCAAATTAGTAAAAACAATATATCATACTATTGGTAAAAAAGATTTTTTCATGTTACATGCGCATGTGTTATAATTAATTTTACACCAACATTGGATTTTTATTTATAAAATTTGATTTCATATTTATTTCTAGTGGGTAAAAATTATCTAATTATTATAACATATCACTTGACTTAAATAATAAATTTCCTAATTAGAAATACTAGTAATCGTATTGAATATTACAATGGTGAAAATAAGGAAACAATTATGTAAAGGTAGAACATGATTAAATTTTTTTTTCTGTGTTGGAGGTGTGGATAAAATATATATTTCATAATATCCGTTAATTATAAATTTTATAGGTATGTGGGTTGGTATTTCCTTCCTATTATTGAATTATTTTGGGTATTTACAAAAATACCACTCTCCCTCACTTATAAAAGGCCACCTCTTCCCCTTACTTCATCATAACTATTACAAAAAAATTGCTCTTCCAATAAATTCCAAAATACATCCCCAAAATACTTATCCATTTTATTGATATTATTTTCATCCCAAATTACAACTCATAATGTCAGTTACAAGTGATACAAAGGATGTTCTTATAAGAGAACATAACTGTATTCAATAAACTCTTCCTTTTTTACTTATTCACATACCACATCCATTCACTTCCTAATAATTATTAAATAAAAACAGAAATATATGATATATACTAAGATTTTATTATTTTTACTGAATAATTTCAATCCATATACTCTTCCATCATATGGGAATTGAAAAATTTGATTATGTGTACGGAGGACTACCACCTCGTGAACTCATGTAATTTATTTTCTATCAACACCACTAATTATTGGAAATAATGACATATTTCACATATTTTTGTGATATGTATTGTTTAATTATAATTATTTAATTTTTATATACCATAAAACATCTTATTTTCTAATCTATGGGGAAATCATGTCATCATTCGTATGTATGGTGGACTGCAAACTAATGAAATTATGTGATTCATTTCGAACTAACACATATCATGGAGTGTAATAAAAGTAAACATACTGAATATATATGATATATAAGACAAAAAAAATATTTAAAGGTAATATATTGTTTACCTTTGTAATTTTTTTGTCCGTATAAAATGGAATCATCTTTTATGGGTGTGTACGTACTATTACCTCCATGGACATTATATTTCATTTTCTGTATATAATTTTAATGTATTATTATAAGTAAATATATGATTAATATATATGATATTTATATATTTCAAAAAAAATTGTATATTATGGAACTATGAAAAAATTAAGATAAAAAAACTATAAATCAAAATATATATGAAAAACAAAGCAATCATTACCCAAAATTTTATTTTAATAAGGAATTGTTAGAAAATTAGAAATAAATTGTCATAAAAATATATATATATATGGTATGATATATATTTAATTATGGTTCTGTAATATATTTATAATAATATTAATTATATTATATATGATTTATGATAGTGTATGAAGAAATTCGAGACTCCTGGTAAGGGATTTTTTACTCAGTTTGTCTTCTTTTGAAAAAGTGTTATGTTGTGAACAAACATTATATTATGGGGTTTATATAAAACCACTTTGAAATGTAATATAATTTATTTTATTATTATGATGATATTTCAGGATTTATTTTATTTTATTCATTCATGTGGATTAAGATTAAAATGTAACAAAGTGTCATGTTCTTCATGTAACATTCTCAACATTTATCAGAATTATTTATGTTTATGTTTCTAATGATGAAATATTAGAAAATATCTCTCAAAAACTAATAAATATATTTACTCAATTTAATTAAGGATAACACAAATTTTTCCTCTATTTTCTTCTCTCTGTGTAATCTATATTACAATTTTAGGTTTTCAAGAAAAATCATCACTTTTTCCCTTTTTGGTAAAATATTTATTTCATCATATACACTTCTTATAAAACTCATTTAAAAAATCTTTTCACATTCAAAAATGGATTTATTAAGAAAAATTACACATGTATTTCTTTTTAAAGAGTGTTATAAATGGAATGTTCTGGTCATTTTCTAAATAATCATAGCTTCTATATTACTAAAAAATAAAATGAATCATTGTTTTAACATGTATAAATTGAGTGCATTTTTCCTTGATCATGAAAATTATTTTCAATAAATATGAAATTATAAGATCTCTATTTTATTTTCAATGACAATAATATCCACATTATAACATGAAATTATAATACAAAAATTATTATTTTCAATGAATGCTCATTTTCCACAATAAATGTTTTAAATTATTTTTAGTCAATCAATTATATATTTTAAAGGTAATTTTAAAATAAAAAGATTATGAACAGAATTTATAATATAAATGGTCATTTCGACATGGATGATTATTTACCTCAATAAAAATTAAATTATTTTTATATATTCCATTATATTTTTACTTTTTTTTTTCATTGAAATAGATTGTGAAAATATTTTATGTTTGAAAAAGTTTTTTTGAAAGTGGAGAGGATCATTCACACAGTTACTGTTCCAAGTGATATTTCAAAAATATGTCGACATACTTTTGTGTTATATGAGAATTACAAGGGATATCATCTAAAAATGTCAATATTATTTTTTCTCTTAATGGCTTATGTTTATGATGATATGATACATATGAAACATGATTCTTTTTCAATGGGTAATGCTATGATGGAATCAGGAAACTATTATCAAACTTTTTTTATCCCTCAAGTTCAACTATGATGTAAAATTAATGAAACACTTTTATTTTCAGGAGTTCTAATATGATGAATATATTATGATCATGTTTGACAATTATGTTATATTTTCATTATGTGATTAGTTGGAACTATATCTCCCTTAAATTCATTTGGTGAAGAATAATATTGTTATTTCCCATTAAGGATCTGCGAATAACTTAGTTAGGGAGGAGTGAATAATTTATAAATTTTTATGTTAACATTATTTTATTTTGAACAAACAATTTCCCCCTTTTAAAGAGTAGAAACCTTTTTTAAATCCAAATAATCACACATCTACAGAAATATAAAAATTTAGCAATTCGCACGACTCAATAAGAGTAACTATGTCCTTGTTATTGTATGGAAACAATATAATACCACAGAATCCACTAAAAACAATACATTTATATAGATAAAAAAAGTAGGAAATTCACTTAAACTCATGTAGCTCTATTCCCAATACAATAATGCAGGTTCATCAATTATAATTAAATTGTGTAAAACAAGTTGCGTAACATGTTTAGAAACAATCAAAAGATGCTTGAAAACATGTTACTATAATCCATTATCAAATTTGAAAAAAATTAAAAATATGATTCATATTAATACCTATTAATATGTAAGAACATCTTGGAATTCATAATGATACTCGGTTTAATTTCTTTATATGATACTCTATTCTGATTACTCAGTCATGTAAAATACTTTTACTATAATAATTTTGAAACACATCTGAAATACTTATGAATTAGTCTAGAAATGCCAATCTGATTTCCCCCCTAATCATCCATCTCAATACTATAATCAGTGGAATATAATCTTACTCTACAAATTATTCATATGTCTATAAAACCTTATCAATATAATGTAATCTAAAAACCCCTTATCTCGAATAAATATTCAGTGTTCCACCTTATCGGTTCCTTTTAATGAATATTAAAAGTGCCCGGAAAGTAAAAAACATCTTTTCTTCAATTTAATGTTGTGCAACATATGGTTTGGAAATGATTTTGAAATTTATTCTAGCTTAAACAGATTTCACAAAACTATAATTCCCCTTCATTTTCAGATTCATATTTGACTTCTTTAATGGTTCTCAACTCTTCTCAATTCCTCTCGAACATTCTCAAATATTCTCAAAACCTCATCTTTCATATTTATTTAAAACCGTTAGTCTGATTCTGATTACCATTATGAATTCATAATTTCAATAAATTCATTATAATCTAAAATACATTTCTCCCAAACAATTAATAAATATGGAAGTCAAATGACTTCTCATTAGGATGCTCAAAACCAATTGAGAAAAAACTAGCTATTCTGATGCATCATACAAAATAATCAATAGTAAACATTGTTTCTATATTGATAGACATTAGTTTCCCTTATTTAACAATAAATATTGTGGTAACTATTAAATATTACAACACTTATAATAATGACTTTAAAATCAGATTAAAATTTAGATGACAAAAAATTTCTATAAACTTTTGAATGCCCAAGATCATAATGAAATCAATTTTGAAATTACTTCATGAAATTCAATCTTTTAAATTTTTTCCCTCAAAAAAATTATATAACATATGATGATGTTATCAGTGTCTACGTGAAACTAATCGATCAACCTCAACCTTTATCAAATAATACATGTCAACACCAGCTTGATGAATGCTGAGCTAATAAATTCCATATCAGAGTTATCATTTCTCTTAAAAATTCATCTTGATTAAAATGGTAGACTATATTATTAACTGACATATATGTGATTATGAATCTGTCTGAAACACTTGAACTTCCTTATCGATTTCATTGGTTCCAACATCCCCCAATGAAAAACAATTCTTCCAATAAAATTATTTTGAAACCACCATAGCATAAGATAATCAGTGTTAGTGCTACTCCGATTAAGGTGGCACACCATGTATGATAGACCGGTGTCAGCTACCTCATCTTTAGAAACATCCTTTAATTATTATTGTGATTCACACCAACTTCTTTCTATAAAACTTTGTTTCTCATGGATTATAGGTGTAACTGATAACAAAAAACTTCTACTTCTCACATCCCACTAAACCATCAAAAATATTAAACAAATATGCATCATGTGATCTCACACCAATGAAATGAGACTAAAAAAATAAAAATCAAAAAATCAGTTTTCCCGCAAACTCCATATCTTCATTATAACTTCCTCCTGACATTGAGAATGTTTATAATTAGCATAACATCTTCTAAATTATAATGGAAGTTACTATAACTTCCCACCCATTCCAACTTATTCATTCATTCCATGAAAAATTCAACAAAATTGTTGTCACCCGTTCATTAATAATGGTAGAACCACATGTTTCCCAGATTAATTATGATATTTTTTAATTACAAAATAGCAACGAATCATTTTATTTTCATCATATTCATGATTTACCCGATTCAAAATATCAATAAGATCTTATTTTTAGTTTGGTAATGAGATGAGTCTATTGAATCATTCCTTACAAAAAACAATATACCCAAATTTGTTATTTAGGAATCATTTTATGTCAGATTGACTAAATTCAATTGTGAGTCTAATTTACATTTTATAATAGTGAAGTTATTTTATTCCTCTATGATAATTGCATGAAAAAAATTGAATAATTCAATAACAAATATATGTCTGATTACGATGATGAATCTGATCACTGCATCAATGGTTCTGGGTCTGATTTAAATCTTTGTACACACATCCATATTAAATCCGAATACCATTACATTCATTCATTCATCACCATAATCATTATATTTATATATTGACTACAGACTGAACCAAATGACCAATATTCCCAATTGTTTTTGTTTTCAATAACCACATGTGGTTTTCTTTTTTTTACATTTTATTGTCCCTATTAAATTCATGATACCCATATTAATAATCTCTTCCCCTTATTGAAAATAAAATTCAAAAGGGGAACTCAATATAACATTTCATAATCTCAAAACATTGAAACTCATATAAAATTAATAAATGTATCATATGTGTTTGTTTACAATGATCATATAACCAAAAAACTCTAAGTTAACTTCGGAGAATCTAGTGTAGAAACCAACAGTTCATAATTGAGGTTATCAATTTTTTCTTTTATAGAACATTAATGTGACAAATTAACATTCTTAGTTGAACAGTCTATTATCTATGGAATTTTGGATCGGATATGTTTAGGATTAAAGTAACATTCTCCCATTACCACAAGAATATGATAATGTATATGTGTATAATCTGAAATTTATAATAATTAATATTTTGTACCCACCATTCATTTACTTTCAATAGATGTAAGAGAATTAAAAAAATTAGTTTCTTTATTTCAACTCCTTCAATTAAATACATGTTACTACACGTATAAAAAATGAGAATAAGGGTAAACTTCATCTTTTCTTAGAAGTAATGATAAAATTGATTTCTCTCTCAATATTCACTTTTTCTTCTTTTTTATACAATTTTCATCATACATATTTTATTAGATCATGTAATCCATCACAAATTTTTTGTATAACCTTTATTCTCATATGTATAATCATCTAATGGGGTTTTCAACTTCTATTTATCATTGGTAATATATTTTTTATAGTTATTTTTTATCTTAATTTATACAATTTCCTTTTTATTTGGTAAAATAGTACAAAAGTCTTTTGGTAGTTTCCCTTTTTTCCCAAATCTCATATATCTTTTAAGACTCTTAAAACCATAATCAGTTAATAACTTTTTATCATCATTGTTCATATTTTTAGAAATATCTTTCATCTCCTTTTCAATAGCTATTTTTTTTCTTCTTCCAACATTTTATTCAGGTTGTCTTGTTCTATCTAGGTGACCAAACACACATTATTTACAAAATCATCATTTTTACTTTAATGAACTATTGCAACATCATTCTCAAAATAATTATTCAAATATAATTAACTCCCCATGAAATTGTTTGTTGTATAATTTGTGGTAAATTTATATTATTTTTTATTGAACTAAAACATAATTTTCATGTTCCCAAACCAAAGAAAATACAATTAGAATATATAGAAATAATACATACAATTGTAACTTATATAACAATTGGAATTTTGAGTTTGTTTCCTAACAACCATCTTATGGGAACATTTTTAACAACTATCATTTCTATTATCACCTGGAGACATCATTTTCAATACATCGTTATTCTTATCCTTTTCATATCTAGATATTGATAGAAAAGTTTTGGAATAAGGATTTTTAGAAAAATATGAATTGTCCACTTTTTTTGCTTCTCATAAAATAATACTTTTTAATATTTTTTCTTATTAGTAACAAGTTTAGCTTTCTTATCATCCATCTAAGGTTACATATTATACTTCTCTTGTTTTACCCTTCCCAAAAATTCACCAACTTCATAAAGAAAATTCTTGAAAATTTTATCAATTTGTTTATAATTTGATAGGTTATATTAGAAAATTTCTTTATCATCTTCTTTTTCATTCATCACGACTTATAATTGGTCATTATGATTCTATTCATTCTCAATAGGTTTCCTAAAATTAATAGTATCTACTTACAGCATGAATTTCTCATTAAGAAAACATTCTAGATATTTTAATTTAAAAAAAGTCAACTTCTTTATTTATTTTTTACTCCTTCAAATATTTCTCAGAATCTCATTAATTTTTTCTTTAAAATAAAATACTCATTATGTATCTTATCATAATTAACTATATATCCATATTTATTCATTTTCCACTATTGAAATGAATGTATTATCTCCATAAATTTAAGAAAACATTTCATATTCAATTTCAATGTCCTCTTCTCTAGAACAATAAATTTAACTATTTAAAAACATTCCTCATTAGCAATTGTAATAAATGTGTTTCTTTATCATAATTTTTAAATTCATCAGTATCATTATCCTTAAAAAATAAACCTCTCCTTTGGATTTAGATAATAACTTATATTTCATGATAGAACATATTATTTACTTATCACCCTATTTATTCAAAAATATTCATAGAACTCTTTAATCTTACATTTATTTTTATTCATAACACTATTATTTATTACATAATTAAAGAAAAATAGCACCAAAGAACACTATGTTTATGCATTGACAAAATTATAAAATATGTTTTCATTAATTCATTCTCTTACATTTTTTCCAATTTTATGAAAATAAGGATAAACTTTCAAAAAATATTTTACATAACTTATTTTATTATCAGAATTTCAATATTATTCATTATGATTATTTTTAGAATTATATTTCATGAAAACCTTAAAAACAAATCATGATTATCTTTTATTTTTCCCTTCATAATTTTATCCCTTCTAATTTCATAAGTAATGAGCATTCTATGAAAAAATTCTAGAGTTACTGTTTCAAGAAATATATGTTTCAATTATGAAAAATTATAATCAATATTTTCTGGATGGATTATCAATATATTTTCAACATTCATATAATCTTCCACCATTTCACAAATAAATATGATAGTGTTAATATTGTCATTCACCCGACTCAATTAGTCACCAACAGATTCATTCTCACCCATCTTATGGTCTTTATCATTCATATTCTTGATTTGGAACTTGGATTTCTTCACATTTAATAACTTTCATAAAGGTTTTTACAATTCTCCCAGATGACAATGGTGGTAGAAACTCCCATTACTATATGAAATTCATATTCATATAATTATTATAGTAAATAATTTTTACCTCTCCATCGTTTTCATGATTCATTTTATCATCATATGTACCAGTAAATTTCACAACATAAGTGGGAAACTTAATATATCTGCTTTAGAAACTTTATACCCATGACACATATGGTATAGAATCATTATATAATTATATATATAATAATTATTATCATTTAATATTGAAACAAAACTACTTTTAACACAAATCATATTTTCTATAATTTATAAGGTTCACTACACAAAAATCGTAGTTATGCCCTTAGTATGGTAACGATACAATTTGATACCACAAAAAACCTCAGAATGTAAACATTTTGTGTGGATACAATGAGTACGATATTTCCTTACACTCATGTATTGCTATGTTCAATACAATAATTCATGTACATTAAATATCATGAAATGATGTAATTCAATTTGTGTAACAAGTTAAGATTCATTCACCATATGCTTAAAAACCTTTAACCATTCTACCTTGTCAAAATTCACAAATATATTCTTCAAAACAATTATTAACATTAATAACCATAAATAGGTATGTTGTTAATAATATCTATAATGATACTTAATCTTATTTCCATCATTGATCATCCAATCCGATAGCTGATTCCAATTAAAAACCGCTTCAAGAATATAACTAAAAAAATATGAAAAAATTCATCCTCAATATAGAAATTCCAATTAGATTCCCTATCTGATGAACCAAAATATTATGATGATCATTTAAATACATTATTCCACAAACTATTCTTCTTTCAGAAAATGCTTCACATGAATGCCTAATATGGAAACTCTTTCTCTCTATGATCTTTCTGCACTCTACCATCTCTTTTTTTCATGTATAGTACATTTTTCAACAATGAAAAATGTACGTATTCGCATTATTGGTGTGATAAATGTGTTTTGGGTTGGATTCTTTAATGTTTTCATGATAAACCTGATTTCTCAAAACATCAATTCCCATTTATTTTTGGATGTATATTTTACTTCATCAAAACATCACATCTCTTCTCCTTTCTTCTCGAACCGTCTCAAATCTTCTCACAATTTTGAGTTTCTTCAGAAATTCATCACAACCATCAATCCATTTCCATTTTCCAATCTAATTTCAATATTATAATGAAGATATAAAATTATTAATTATGTTTCTACACACCAGTTGAAATATATAAAAAACAAATGCCTTCTCATTAGGATGCTTGGAACCAATTGAAAACAAACTTCCCATTCTGATGCTCTTTACTGACTATTGAACTATAGACATTGTTTTTACATCATCATAATTAATTTCAATTTATTTTCAAATAAAAATTGTAATAATTTCTAAATATTACAACAATTCTTATAATCACTTCAACATAAAATTCATTCATCATTGAATAACATTTTTTATAAACTCATTAAATCTTAATCTCACCTTGGAAATAATTTTTTTTATTTCTTTAATCAATTGTGTATTTTATTTTTTTCCTTATGTTTTTTATTCTATGTCATACTATGTCATCACTAGTATCATACATCAAAAATATTGACATATTTTTTACTCTAAATATCGGTGGCATCTCTTGTATGACGATTCTTGTCCCAATAAAAATCATATTATATTTTCAATTTATCCTTACCAACATGATATGGAAAATTAAATCATGTAATTTATGTTATATTCTCCCATTTAAATACAAAAAAAAAATTTATCTTCATGAAAATGGATAAAAATATTGTTGATTGATATCTATTAAAATTTTTCTTTAGTCCCAACACCTTTAACTTCTTCACCAATTTCATTGGTCCCATCACCCCCCATCAAAAAACAATTTAACCCCTAATATTCTGTTTCAACAACCATAGCATCAAAGTCACTTTAAATATCAGTGTCACACCATGTCCGATGAACCAGAGACATCATTATCATCTTTAGAATAAACCATTATTTTTTATTATGATTCATTATTTCTCTAGATATTTTTTTCTCAAGGATTATGTGTCTGAATGAAACCCAACATATTCAACTTCTCATATTCTTATCATCATTCATAGCCTTCAATAAAATATATTTCTTGTGATCTCATAGTAATGAATTGAGACCGAAAAACTTAACCTTTATAAACATTATTCTTCTATAACATTTATCATGGCATAATGACTTTTAGAATGTTTAGGATCAATATAGAATCATTTGAATTATAATGGAATTTATTATAATTTCTCATCCATTCCATCTTCTTCTTTCTATCCAACCAAAAATTAATACGATTGGAATCACTTGTTCTCCCCCTTAAGATTATAAATAGTGCATCAAATATTTCCAAGATTAATTGTGATATGATTAAATTAAAAAAATTGAAAAGCATCATAATATTTTTCTCATAGCCATACAGACATTGATACAGCTTCTCATTGTGATCTTCCTATTATTCTGGACCAGAGGTGAGTCCAATGAATCATTACATTATAAAACTTCATCTCACCCTTGGAAATTTATATTCATTTAGATCTAAATTTTCTGAATATTATTCTGATTCTGATCACATACCTTTACAAATTGTGGTTACTTTCTTCTTAATTGACATTTTAATGAAAATAATAGACAAAACCTACAAAACAGGAATCTTTCTGATTATAATGGTGAGTCAGATATCTGTGTTGATGTACTTGGATCTGATTGAAAACATTGTATACATCATATTATTCAAAATCAATATCATTAACTTTTTTTATTCTTCAACTTAATCATTATATTGATTTATTGAAAACAAATTAAACCAAAACACAACATGGTCCTAACAAATGGTATATGAGTACTATGTGTATATAGATGTTATCCCAATCCCGAAAGACAGTACATAGAAGGATATATCAATCCTAAAATAGGTTAGAATAGAGGTTATCCCTATCCAATAATATGATACACGATAGGTTGTCCCAAGATTTGATTAGGTACATTGGTGGATATTCAAAGACTATCATGTTATAAATGTATTTGTGTATATCATTCACATATGATTTTTTATTCCCATGTGTATGATAAAAACTAAGTATAATACCAATTTCATCCTCTCATGGACCATGTTATATTATTCCATTATAATATATGTCTTCTGAACTGTCAGGATTTTTTCCATGACTCGAATTTAATGTCACAGAAAATGATTATATCTCTTTTGAAAAAATATGTACCTAATAAATTACATATACTAAACTACTCTATTATAAAACTAGAGTATTAAATTTATTATGAGGAATAATTATTTAATATTTTTCTTTATAGAGAGAATGTGTTGCAAAACACATCCACAGTGATGGTCAATGTTTTGTAGAGAATCTACTGGCTTGAGGAAGCTATGCGTGATCTTGAAGACATAATTTTGAAAACATATAATCAATTTTTTTATCAAAGTTAAAAAAGTTTACATTGAAATTCATTTTAAATAGATATAATGTGTCACCATGATTTTTTATAATTTATTTAAATATTTAAATTTTTTATATAACTTACATTACACGCGACAACATGTTTTAATAAACAATAACAATATATATATATTATTATTAAAAAAGGAATTATAACATAGTTTTTAAACATGATGGAATGAATAAAAATACTAAAAAAATTATATATTATCATTAATGTCATTATATAATGAAAATATTTTAACAAATTTTCAATTATATTTTGGTAAAGTATATATTTTTCAAAAATTATATTTTAGATAAAGAAATATTTTTGTCAATAAATATTAAAATTAATTTATACAAATAATTGAATATTTATTTGAAAATACAATTGAAATATAAAATATAATATTATAAATTTTTAATTTTATTTTATTTTTTAAAATAATTTTAAAATGAATAGTAAAAATACAGGTTTTTGTTGAATTTTTTTGTCTCATTTCACATTTTTATATGGTTAATATTATTTTAAAAAGGTTTTAAATTGTAAAAAAAATCATATATATAATTTAATAATAAAATTTATTTAATTTGAATAAATTTCATAATTAATTAAATTTTAAAACATTATATCCATTTTGTATGTTTTTGTTGTGAAAACACCGGCATTTTCATCGCAAAAGTTGGATTAAATTAAAATTAAATCCTACCAATTATTTTCATTTAATTGTGAAAAAATATTCCATATTTAGAATCATAATAATTAGTACAATATAATATGTTTAAATTAATTTTTAAACCTAAAAATTAGATGTAACAATAACAATTTATTTTCATGCATATGGATAAAATGGGTTTACACGGGGTTAAACAAAATAAGATGAGGTATAAAATGACCTAATCACATGTCCACTTACAATTGTATGATATTATTTGGACCCTTATTACATTAATTTTTATTTTTATGTTCTTGAGTGACACTTATACAATAAATGGACTTTAATTATAAATTAAGTATAGAAAAAGAAAACAATTCAACCAATTTCTTTTATATGTTAATACTGTTTTCAAATATAGAAGACATAAATAATTAAAAAAATATTGAAGCATTTTTGGGAAGAGTGAAATTAATTTCATGTGGTCAATTTATTAATGATTTTTTAAATATATATATATTTTAAAATCTTTGGTAATGATAAAGTAGTGATTATTTTGTTATTAGAAAATTAAATTATATGATAAAAAAATATAAAATGTTATATAACATGAAATTTTTTTTTATATTCCATGAATATTTTTTATAACAATTACTTTATATTCATGTTATAAAATAATATATCTGAATTCATTTCATTCATGTTAAATTTAATAGAGGAATAAAATTATAATGTCAAAATTAAAATAAATATTTTTTTAATAAATAATAATTTATTAAGTTATTGAAAATTTAAAAACAATCATATCAACCTACATGTGATTTATACGTGTTTTAATATACTAATTATTGTCCAATCATGGACCAATGTTCCTTTTCTATAAATTATAATGACACTTAAACAGTGAAATCATTGTTACCTTGTTAAATGGTAAAATGTAGTTTTGTGCATTACATGATCTTATAATAAAATTATATTTAAATATACATAGGTTTTTTATTAATAAAATTTGATTGGATATTTATAACCAGTGGGTAAAAATTATCTATTTATTCCCACTAATCTATATTCTTAAATTATAAATTTCCTTTCTTAAAATACTAATTATAACTTTGAAAACTAAAACGGTAAATATATGGACCAATGAATTTCATTGATATATATTTCATATTTTTTTGAAAATTATTCATTAAATTATAAAATTTAACATTATAGAACCACAATATTATAGTTTCTTTATAGACTATAAACACAATATCCTTATTTGGAGAAATATCTTCAATATCTCTCATAAATATCATCCACATTAGTACACTTCAGAAAAATTCTCTACTTAATACCATTCTTCATTACCTATGAAAATAAAAAATAGGAAATTATGAAATAGATTATTAGTATGAGTTTGAATAATATAAATCAATATATGATCAAAGGAATGCATAAGGGGTTTTGATCATGAACATCACTTACAATGTTCCAACACAGTCTGTCATAGATAAAAAACATGATTCATGTCATTTGAACATTATAATTTCATAAAATATGTTCTAATAATGAATGAATCATCTTAAAAAAATATTGAAACATATTATCATATCTTAAATTTTTTCAACCATCGTAAATATTGAAAACCATTCTGTATATCATTGTTTACAACCATAGCCATCTACACAGTGGATCATGTTACATCTCTTATTTCTTATAGTGGATCGAGATGCACCTTTTTCCATAGTATATCAATTAGATATAAATTTTTTAAATAATTGAATAATTATATATGAACAATTTCCCAATATACTGGAGAGAGATATTAGTCACACCCATTAAATAATGAAAATCATACCCATGTGTGCACCATGATCCGGAAAAAATAATTATATAATAACTCATGAAATTAAAAGGGTTTCACAAAAATTTCATAAAATAATAAAATATTGAAATTTTATTGTATTTATAAAAATTATACCATCACAATATACTATAACTCATATAGAATGAATCAGATTTTATGAAAATTTTATCATAGTTTTACCCATGGATAAGAAACAGGTTTCATAAATATAATGTCATCATAAAAAATTTCGAGAAAAAATAATAATGGTATCCTTGGTTTATATCACCATAAAATCATAGGTATCATCTATGTATTTCAACATATATGGAAGATTATTTTGAATGATTAATCACATAGAATGAATTTTATGGAAGAAAAAGATTCATTGAAAATAACTTATTATAACAAAAAATTAAAAAATATATTTGGATATAATTTTCATTGAAAATTAAATTTAAAAATAATAAAGGATTATTCATATAAAATAATTTTCATTATTTTAGAAAATTATATTCTTTTAGTACATGTTACAACAAATATTCGGTCACATTTTCGAAAAAATTCAAACATGGATTGTTTGGAAAACGACATGAGAATTAAATTCAAATAAAAAATAGAAAAAATTTATTAATAGGTAAAAATATATTTAATTTATCATTTAAATAATTTTAAAAATATATTTTAGTCAATTTTAATAAATCATTTTTTTGGATGAAAATGGGTTTTTAACAAAAGAGATAAATAAAGACGATTTTTATTAAAAAACAATTCAGTTGAACACATGAGTACTTAATGGGATAGAAAATAAGAAAAATTTCATTCCAATGAAATTTAAATATCATAATAAAATTGATGAGTTTCTTGATATATTGATCATAATATATCATCATCAGAAGCATACATATAATAAATATTGAAAAACTATGAGATTGTATCCTAAACACTGACCACTTTGGTATCAATGATTCATTATCCCTATGATGTAATAATAATAAAGGAAACTTATAATATCTATAAAATAAAAATATTAATGATATTATATGACAATGTTTTGTTATATAAAATTTATATAAGAATATTGGTTCATAACATAGTTTATGTCCCAAAAAAGAAAATTTGCACATAAACCCCTTACCGCTTTGGTGATGTTTGAACTATATATCCCATGAAATTGGAATCCTAAAATTTAAATGTAAATATAAAAATAATTAAGTATAATAATAATAAAATTAATTAATGTTAATTAAATATACCACATAAACAATATCATGGTGAATATAGAATGTGTCTCATAGAAAAATAAATGTGAGATGAAAATCCCATATCATAAGTCTTGAATTCTGTCATATAGGTTCAAACGTCCAACATAATAATTATTAGAAAATTATAAATGTAATATATAATAATAATTATATATATATAATACAATATATGATTTAATTATTTTCATTTATTAACCTATTATTTAAAAAAAATTCAAACTCACAATTAGTGTAATAACTGATTTGTTTTTCATGGACATTTTGATTTTTTTTCGACCACCTATATTGATCATGGTTCCATCATCTAAAAAATAATTATCATGAAATAATTATCATTTTAATAAATATATTATACATTAAATACAAATAATATTTTTTTTAATGTAAGAACATTGTGATCATAGAGATGTTAGGTCTTACGAATTCATGAGTAGCATTTCCATTTTTAGTGATTGTTATGAATATGAGTTAACTAATATAATATAATTAAAATTTATTATAATATCATACATTAAAAATAATTTCTATAAATATCATTAAAAATATCATACTTTTTATGGTGATAAAAATAGAGTGTCAGAAAACATCATTAAGGCTTTAGTCTATACATACAGAAACAATGTTATCATCTTTATGTGATTTAAAATGTAAGAAATAAAATGACAAATTATCATTTATTAATAATATTTATATAAATAATAACATAAATATTTATTTTATATCACATATATTTATTAATTTTAAATTTATTATCATCAATGTAATGCTTTTGTGGAAAATGAATCACATCGCTCTATGAGGTGGTAGTCTAACACACACACGAGCAACGTTATCGTGCTCCCAATAAGATGGGATTGAAAATGGTATATGTGATATAATGTATAAATTGGTAAAATTATGTTATAAATATCATATATATATATATATACATTTTATCCATCATAATACCCAACATTGAGTGGTGGTAATTGAAAATCAAATGACATTAGTTCACGAGGCAGTAGGTCGGTGTACACACGAATGATGATTTAAAAAATCATTTGATGAAAAAGTGTTGGTTATAGTTCATTAACATGACCTAACAACATATCATAATATTAAATACATTTAAGATATTAAATATTCA
Source organism: Viscum album (assembly GCA_963277665.1). NCBI lineage: Eukaryota > Viridiplantae > Streptophyta > Magnoliopsida > Santalales > Viscaceae > Viscum > Viscum album. The sequence goes on along the minus strand of OY728133.1, from coordinate 139,524,094 downwards.
TTGTATAATGAGAATTTAATGAGGTGGAGTAAGAAATAAAATAAAAATTCTCATTGACGAACATTTCCACATATCTGAGTATCCTCTGTAAGCTTTCATAAAAATACATATTATGTTGTATTTATACCCAAACTAAGGCTTCGTGGATGAGCGGTTGTAATTCGGAATGTTATTTGGGTAAATCTTGGCCAGAAATTGAAAATATAGTGTTAATAAGTGATGATATTGGATGACATTTTATAGAAGAGGTAATTGGCACACATGTAACATTTTTAAAAGAAAAAGGTGATCCTATGTTTTTATCTGGACAAAAGGAACAAAAATAAAGTATTATAGAGAATTAGATATTATAGAGTTGAAATATGTCAATAAAAATAGATTTTTAAATAAATTTTTATGTCATTTTATCCCATATCATTTCCGTTTAACACCCATGTAAACTCAATTTTACCATATCCGCGGTAAATAACATTTATTATTTTTTTATAAATTTTTGTAAAAAAATTCAGTTAACCTTACTAGATGTATGAATCCAGTTTTCATATGAGGTATGAATCTTTTTAATTTTGGTACATCTATTTATTTTGAACCTAATATGGATACCCATGGATTTCGGTGAGCCTATGGTGGGTTGTTTGAGGTTTGTGCATATATCGAAAGTCCGGATTGTGGAATATTTCCCTCAGTCACACGATTAGTGGAAACTGTGTGAACATGCACGTAATGATTACCCTAACCCTGTGGGTAATTCCAGAGGGGAAATATTGTAGCACAATTTTCCAAACTCTGTGCCTAAGTCCTTGCACATGTGCATATGGTCTTCACTTTTTAAAAGATTCATACAACATAGTTACCGCATGGTTTTCAGACCAAGTAGCCAAATCAAGTGGGGTTCATCTTGATGAAAATCCATTCACAAAGATGGCACATTGTTTACCCAACCATATGAACTATCTTTTCACCACAATAAATATTGGTAAAAAATTCCATTTTTCCGTTAAATCATTAAAAATTTCACTACACCTCTCTTTTTACCATTCGATCAAATATCAAGCCCTATTTTCTCACATAAATTCTGCCAAGTACACTATTAATAGGGTTGATTGTATTTCATAAAATTATCATTGATTATAGATATAATTTTCTCATTGTATTCCTCCCGGTTATCTATTCAAAGAAAAGACTTATTTCAACATTTTTACTTCACTAAATGGTGTCATCTTGATATAGGCTCATGGGAACTATTTTCATGGAATTTTTTTATTTTTTAATTTTCTCTTGATCTAGAAAAAACCAATGGTTGATAATAGATGAATATTCTACTAGAGTCATAATGGAGGTGGTCTAGTATTAATCCCTTAATTTCTTAATGCTCTTTAATGTGCATTATATTTCACACGCCAAACTCACTATGCATTTCAATAAAATATATACACCATGATTTATCAATATTCATTAATATGTATTTCCTAAAATCAAGTGATTCATATTGGAATAGGTATTCCATACAATTATGTCCACCTTTAGTGGCATGCCAGTCAAATTTTTATTATGGCGATGAGTTAATGAAGGGAAAACCTTCATCTAAATGGTTTAGGTATGATGTTATGAATTTATTTAAAATAAATGAAATGTATAGTTGTTTTGATATAGAATGGATAACACACATATCATTATAGATGAATTGAATGAAGGTATGTGGTACGGACATGTCACCGTTTTAAATGATGTAATGGATATGAACATGTTATTATAAAATGTTAAAGAGTGACGAATTTTCCATTTGATCATATTAAGGACAATTTTTATCTATCACTATTGTTGTTTGAGAATTGATTCCCTTATAAAATATGTTAAATGTGAATGATGACTCATGTGTGAGTTAAATGTATATATGGAAATGGAATCCCTTATACTATGTGCAATATGGGAATGGAAACCCTTTATATACAAATATGGTATGGGTATAGAGTCCCTATATATGATACTGTCATGGAATACCAATATGAAAAACTAGCATCGATTCCCTGTATATTTGATATGGTCATGGTGTCCCCATATATATGATACAAGCATTGAATCCCTAAATATTTGTTACGGGCATAAAAACATATAAATTTCATATTGGGTATGATGACCCTATGATGTGATATAGAGCATGATAAACCTTGTTATTATATTTATGAATGCCAACCCTTACTGTGATAATATTCATGACATTTCTTATGTGGCATCTTAATCCTCAATTTGACAGGATTTGATGTCATTATAAGGATGGACTGGTTGGTTCCATACCATGATTAAATGGATTATTGTCCTTGGAGGGTTTTATATACATAAACCTAGGTTGAAATTATATTCACAGTTGAAATTTTTATGTACAAGAAGTTATAGACAGGCTATTTCATCTTAGTCAAGGTGAAGTGACTTCCCATATTTATAGCATTTATGATTAATTAGGTCAAATATCATATTGATTTCCCTCCAATAGTTAATTGATTCAGATAATTTTTCCATGATGACTTTTCTAGACTACCACTAAATTTATGGGTATAGTTTCCTATTGAGTTAGTCTTTCGTGTACCACCAATATCAATTCTTCCTTATTGGAAGGCTACAACTGAGTATTATGAGCTCAAGATTCGGTTATGGTATTTGGAGTCCAAAAAAATTATACTTCTCAATACTTCTCTATAAGGTTCATTAGTCCTTTTCATAAAGAAGGTGGATAGAACCCACATGGATTGTATATATAATTAGATTTTAAATTAGCTTATGGTGTTGAAATGGTATACCTTTCGGATCAAATATGATCTCAAAGACTAGCTTATATGATAGATGGTTTTCTTGATGATTGACTTATGATTGATTAATCATGAGGATCAATTAATCTCTTAAAATATTACATGAATGAAATTTAATAGTTAGTATGGTTTATATTAGTATCTCATTATAATGATCAGTCTTATGAATGAAACATTTATAATTATGTTTTTATAGAATAGGGGTTTCCATCCCTATTAGGACTCCTTCTTGGTGGTCTTAATAGATGAAAATTTAGAGTATTATCAAACTCAAAGTGACCCTTACAATAATATTTATAATTTATTGAATAAACGAGGGGGAACTATATTTATGATAATATGATATATTTAATTTTCGAACAACATGATATACTTCCTAGGCCATATAATCTCACATTTAGTAGTTTATGTAACCCTATAGAAGGTGAGAGTTGTGGTAACCTGGGAGAAACCCATGAGATGTTTTGAAATTTAAAATTTCTAGGGGATATATTGTTACAATATGAATTTTATAAAATACTTTCATGCTTTCCAAAACATTTTATTATCTTGAATAACAAAAATTTGAAGTTTATATGGTCCGAATCTTATGAGAATACATTTAACAAGAGGAAAGGGACATATCCATCATCATAAATCCATATTCTTCTTGAGATTGGTATGATCATTATAGTTTATTTTGATTAATTCTTTTTCAGGATAGATTTAGTTCTGATAAAGGATGATAGAGTCATTGTGTATGGGTTATGATAGTTGAGGACTCATGAGTATAATAACCCAACACAAGATCGTGATTTGGAAGCTTTTGTACACACCATACATAGTCTGAGGCCTTAGTATCTACGAAAAGATATTTTGGTGATTGAGTACCAAAAAAACCTCAATTATATATTGACACTATGACACTTCACTGATTGGTAAAGAAGGTCGGTGGAATAATGAGAGTTCATTGACATCGAAATTTCTTATGAGCCTGGGAATGGAAATGTAGTTCTCAAAGGTATGAGAAGGAGGAATTATACATAAGAATTTAAGAATTCCAGTAGAAAATGGAAGATTATGGATTTATTTTTTGAGATGATCATAGAGGTTTAGGACTATAATGGAATTTTCTCACTTTTAACACTATCAGTGACCATATTGCTTCCTGAGATCGTGAAGATGAGGATCTTGTCATTTCATAAAATATTAGTACATTGAGAGAGTATTTCATGTGAGGACCCACTTGTGTATTGGTTATAGATGATGAAAAAATCTTACATATACATGGTAATATCATGGTCACTACATGGATAAGTGAGGAGATTATCTATGAGTCATATTCATATCAGTGGTTAGTTCACTACAGTATATACAAGATGTATCGTGATGTGCACTGACAGTTTTTTGGTCAAAAGATAAAACATCATATAAAGGGTTTTATCACTCTATGTTATAAATTTATAATGGAGGAGGTAGAACATCAGTGACCTGATAGCTTACTTCAGTAATTATCGGTCCCTGAATTGATATAGGAAAATGTTGTGAAAGACTTTTTAGCCGTTTTATCCTGGTCGCCTTAGGTTAGTGACATAGTTTGGGTAGTTTTGGATCGATTGACTAATTTATCCCAATTCATTCCTGTCTGGGATACATTAATAGCTGATTATCTGGTAATATTTTATATACATGATATTATATGGCTTAATTATGTCCCTCAGACAATAATTTCATATATGGCTTCTCATTTCACATTGAGGTTATGGACGGTGATATAAAGAGTAATGGGTAGACTTGTGATTTTCAGTATTTATTTTCCCACTAAGAATAATGGATAATCAGTAAAGACTATACAGGTGTTATAAGACTATCTATATAAATGTATACTTTATTAAGGTGGTTCATGAGAAAATCAAATCTCTCCTATGTTCTCCTATAATAACATCATTCAGAATTTGATTTAGATAGCTCTTTATAAGGACCTGTACATTATGTCTTTTCTTTCACCAAGGTAATGTTTACAGACATGTGAGATAGTGCATATGGGTCCTCATCTCATTTAGGATACATCAAAATATGTTCATAATATTTGGAAATATATTTATAGAATTATATCTATAGATAAATCTAATGTCTATCATCGCCGATGACCTCTATAGTTCGATGTCGAGTATCAGGTTCTCTTATGGGTATCATCCAATCTAGGGAATAGATGGATACATAGGAAAGGGAAGTTGGTGCCTTGTTATTTCAGGCCATTTTTGATCTTGGAGTGAGTCATTCCAATAGAATATATGTTTTTACCACATATTAGGTACCATCAAATCCCCAACATCATCCATGTTTAATTGACTCATCTTTATCTTGTTGAACTTTTGATTAATTTTGACACTAATATTTTAGATTTCAATATCGATGATTTTTTTGTGGAGTATCATTTACAAATAATAGACCAGAGCATAATGGATCTTCGAGGCTAGTCTATCTCTTTAGTGTGGGTGGAACACTAGTATGTATAGTTGATAGATGATACTTAGAATCGGGAGGTTGATGTATATCATTAGTGGTAAGTTTGGTTATTAGATATCATTTGAACACCCTTTGATGGTAAATTAAAGGATGAATATCTTTAAGGGGGGAAGATTGTATGAACAGGGTTTTTCTAAGATGAATAAATTAATTATATTTATCTCCAACACTTTTTTTATACCAAATATGGATAGCTAATGAGTTCATAGAGGTTATAGGGGTGTATAGTGTTTTTTTGGAGTATATAATCCTAACTACAAGAAACAATTCCATAGGCCCCATAGTTTTTAGAAACCATGAGATCTATCCAACAGGTTTTCCCCTAACAATTTTATGCTTTCTAAAGGGGAATTAATGGTGAACTACATTCAATAATTTTGTTCCTAGGGCTACACACCCGTACATATGGTTTCCACTTTTTAGCATATCCATACCACATTGTTAGAAAATGATTTTTCAAAATTTATTGACCAACCATGTGGGGACACCAATGAGGTAGTTCAAAGTTTATTAATGGTGAAAAGTTTAGAAAATGATAATTCCAAATTTCGAACACCAAAAGATTTTGTGAAAATTTCCATATTTCCTTTAAATGTTTATTAAAGTCACCCTACCTCTTTTTTCTTCATTCCAATGCACAATTGGCCCTCTTTTCTCCCAATGATATTATTGAGAACCATATTCATTGATTTTTATCATATTCCGTCATCGAGTTTATATTATAAATCACTTGATCTCATTTGAATCCTCTGATTATCCTTTTTAATCTTTATTATTGGTTATTCAATTGTATTTCCTTTAATGATTCTATCGTGATATAGAATCATATGTAGTATATATTGGACATTCATCAGTTACTATATTTCTTATCAATATGGACCAAACTAAGGGAGAATACGAATGATTTCTCCTTCACATGCTTATGGTGGGTTGTCTTGTATCTATCCCTTAGTGTCTTGATGTTTAATAACATTAATTATTGGACACATTTAAGATTCATTATGTATAGCCTTCAATTATATAAAACATGAGCAATAAATCTTCAATGATAGTGTTGGCCTAGCATTTCATTATTCATATTGGTATAAGTCCATCTTCTATAATGGACACCCCTATTTTTGTTTTGATCAAATTGGTATTGTGGATAATAATAATTAAACATTAAAATATCAGTTATATTGTATAGGGATAAAGTTTTGAATTATTGTAATATAAATTAAATGTATAATAGTTTCAGAATAACATGAATAACACACTTAAAATTAAAGATGAATTAAATGGAGGTGATCAGTATGAACACATCACCATGTTAAATATAATAATAGATACACCCTTGTGGTTATAAATTTTTAAATAGTTATGAATTATAGATTGGATAATATTAGGGACATAGATTACCTACCAATATTAAGGTACGTGAATGGATTCCCTTACAAAATATTGTAAACCGGTATGATGAACCTTTTCCATTATATATATACATTTGGGCATGGCGTCCTTTTTGTTAGGAGATATATGGGCATGGAGACCCTTTAAATATATATGATACGGTCATGGAATCTCTATATGTTATATGGGCATGGAGTCTTTATATGTGATATAGGCATGGAATCCCTATATATAATATGTTCATTGAGTCCCTATATTTTTTATAAGGGCATGGAGTGCACTTATATTTTCCTCCGACATGGAATCTATATATAGGTAATATGTGCAAGGTAACCTTATAAAATTGATTATAGGAATGGATATACTATACTATGCTATTTTTCATGACAACCCTTGTTGTAATATATCAGCACGATGATCCTTATTGTGATATTGGGCATAGAATCCCTTATTCTATGATATTGTTCACGACATCCCTACTATAGTGATATTTGGTATGGAGTACCCTATTATTATGGTACAAGATATTTTATCCCTTCTTACCATTTTAGAGATATTCTCGCATGGGATGAAGAGAGTAGTGCAAACATGGTATTCCTTTAGGATGCAGAGTGAACCCTTTTTCTATTATTATTACGATTTTTCATTAAAATATCTACAAATTTCCTTGTCATAAGAACTGACTGGATATTTATATCAATCGAATATAGTGGCCTACTGAGTTTATATCAAACACTATCTGGGCCATCTATGGTACCTAGGTATTCCATATTTATGTAGGTATAGATATGGGGAACTTTCCACTTATAGATGTGTGACTTCATGCATGACTTATGATTGGATCTTGATAATAGATAATTAGGAGTAAAATTGTGAATATTTAATATATTTTGGCCTTTTATTTGTTTTTATATCATATAGGTTATTGAACATCTAATTCCATGTATACATTTTTTCTCTATTTTATAGGGACATGAATTCATTATCTCTTATATATGATTGAGACTACAACTTTGGAATATTATTTAGTGCATGGATTTTATACATGATTCCACTAAAATTTCAATTATTGATAATATTTTTCTATTTATGTAATGTTAATATATTTTTGCTACTCGAACCAGAATGTATAGTCACCCCATGGATACATCATAGGACCTCGAAGCATGTTGACAAACTCTTGCTTAGGGGGAGGCAAGCTTGAGGTAATATGGCCCACTGGTTCAAGGAAACATTGAGTGGAACCCAGGTTGAGACATCATGTTGAATAATATAAAAAATTTAAATTCAAAATATGAAATCCATTAATCAAATTCCATTCATATATGTGGAAACGGTTAATTTAAAATTAATCTCTCTATCACGATGAGAATGTGGAATTTCAATGACAAATTGTTCAAACTTTTACAAAGTTATTATATCATAATTTATTATTAAAATGGAAATAATGACCTAAATTTTATTAATATATTTATAATTGAACTATTATTACCTTAAACCCCATTTAAAATATAATTTATATTATTAAATAATTTAAATTTAAATTTATTGTTCAATAGAAATTGATAATTTTTCATGACTCATTAGAAGTATATTTCAATAACTCTAAAAGAATATCCCATATATAGTGTTGATATAATGATATCAGAAATTAATATTATTTTATAAATTACATTTTCTGAAAATATCAAAATTATATTTTCTATTAGTAATAAGAAAATTATTATTTTTGGAAAATAGTATTTTCAAAATATATGAATACTTTATAAAAAAATAATGTACTTTTGAATGAATATTTATTCATTATAAAAACCCAATATACCTTATAATTTAAATTTGTATTACTATTCAAATTATTGATTTTAAAATTTATGTAATAACATTATTCATAAAATAATTATATTAATATTTTTTTATTGATCATTAAATCCTGGTGTTGTGTGTAATGAAAGCTATCAATGAAATTTAATTTATCCAATAAATATATAAATTTATAAAAACATGTGGTGTTAGATTTAATAACCCTTAAAATTAACATCTCCATTAAAATACATCATAATAATACAATAAAATTGGGATATTTTTGCCTTATCATATCCTCAATTTGTAATTTAGATTCCTTAAATTGGTAACTTCTATAACAAGCCATGACTGGGTGATAGTTCTTTTTTATTACAAATATCTCTATCTGATCTAGAATCTCTACTAGTTTTTTCTCATAAAATAGATCATGATCTATTGAAGTGACGTATGATTTCAATACCTATTAATTATTAGGTATAGACTCTAACAATAATGATAAATGGAACACATCATGAACATGAGAGTTGTTCATGTATCACCATGTTTACATAATCCACCCAGAGGTTCCATGTACCCCGTTGGTCACATGGCCTCAGACACATTTTCCCAAATGCTAGAGGTTTCCGAATAGTAGCAAGGGCCTTTGATTTGATAGTGAGGAAACAATACCCTCATTATATATGTAATGCAGTAGAAATAACAGATATAAAATAGCAGAAGTAGTAAAAGATTCTAATAAGTAAATACTAAAAGATTGAAGAAATAAAAAACTAGAGCAGATATATATAACGATGCCTGATTCATATGTCTAAGGAAATATCCAAACACATCACAATAATGAAATATTGTACTATACCAAATGTAAAAAAAACAATTAAATGACTCCTCACCATTGAAATCTTCTGCTTAGTCCCATGTTCTCCAGCTCCAATGTAGTCAACATCTTGATGTAGAAGGGTGTTTTCCCTTGTCGATACATGCAGCTATACAAACTGTTTTGGACAAAAAGCATGATCCAAATATGCTGTGAGACTAATCCCATTAGGTATCCACCCAATGATCTATGACTAATAGTTAGTGAATATATATGGTAGGAAACAAAACAAAATTAATAACTACACATGGATGTACACATAATAACAATCATACAATTCAATTTCCTTCATTTTCATATTTCAAGAATATCGCTAATCAAAAAAATTTAACACTCTAGGGAATAATCATTGTTTAACCCCTATGGTTCAACCAAAAAAACACAAGAATCCCTTTAAGAAGTAGTCATAGTCTAACACATTGTGTTCGGCTTTAGAAAACACACTATAAGGAATCACTCTTTATCAATTCCTCATGTGGTCTCATATCGGTAACTTATTGGAACTCTGAGGAACCACTCAATGTTCAATTCCCCCTGTGGCCTATATCATGGAAATTGAAAATACTCTGAGAGAGAACATACATCTATCCCCCTAGTGGTCTTGCAATGTAATAGAAAACATACACTCTAGAGAACCCAAAAATATAAATTCTGCATATGGACTACTACAGCAGGTTCCCACAACACTCTATAAGTCAATAGTGCATAAATATACAAAGGAATACAAATTAAACCTTAAGAACTACTTGGATAAACAATATATATCATATTATAGCATGACAGACAATAATCACTCTATTCTTACAATACTAGGCATGGAATGAATGCAGTATAACATACAAGCTAGACCAAACAGTCAAAACAGAAAAAACATGGGAAAAACATCCATAACCTGGAATTTTTTACTCTATTATAAAATAATTAACCTCTATCTAATCAAACAAGGCATATCAGGAAATTGAATGGCTAAAATCCATAAAAACACAATACATCATTCAAGGATATTTGGCACTTTTCACATAAATTCAAATACTATCTAAGGAAAGCCACAAACCACCTACCTCGGCGTCGTGAGATCGATATATGTGAAACCCATGCCTTGAAATTCACTAGAATTCCATATATCTACAAAATCATTAATAATTTCTTACTGGGGATAACTCACGAGCGAGGAGAAATCAGGAATCAAATTTCAAGAAGAAGATATAATTCACTGATTCAATTCTAACACAACTAATAGAGTTCAATTCGCAGAACAGATGGTGAATCAAGTCTCGAAGAAGATCTGAGACCATATAGATGACCCAAGACATGATAGGTCGAGAAGAAGTGTTTTTTTCCCAATAGATGAGACCCCGGTCCATTTAATGTAATAAAGAGAAAGTACACGACTTGTTCTTTAAAATTAAATGGCACGTAATTTTCTTTTTATGGCCTCCGCTTTAGGAGGTCCCTAGGTCACCACACACAGCCATGTACTCAGCCATTACATATATTGTACTTCTAATTGAATTTTTTAAATAATTGAAATAAAGGTAGTTTTCCATCAATATTCTATAATTTTCACTATTCCTAATAAATAATCCTTCCATAAAATTACAAAAAATTAATCTAATGAAAATTTTGATATTATGACTTTAATTTATTTTATTTTGTAAAATTTATTTTTTAATTATTTTGAATTGAATTATATTATTCTTCTCACAAATAAAAATAAATTATATTTTTTAAGAAAATAGTATTTTATTAACATAGAAAGTCTTTATGAAATTATTAAGTACTTTTTTCTGATTTTTATTTCTTTAAATAAGACCATTATACTTCATATTATAAAAGTTTTTATTACAATACATATCTCTAATTTAATATCTAGGTCATTATAGTCTCATTAATATAATAATATATGTAGTTTTTCAGGAATTTTTATAACTCATTGTATTATGTAATGGATGATATCATTGAAATTTTAATTATTAAATAATAAATAAATTCATACAATCAGAGAGTGTTATAGTAAAAGTAATAAAACCTTAACATTAAGTAAAATAATATTATAAAAATGTGTTTTTTTAGTATTGAGGTGTGGTTGGACCTTATGTTTCATACACTCCTTTAATTATCAATTTTAAATACAATTGGGGGGATATTGAATTCCCATTATTAAATAATTCTGGGAATTTAAAAATATACAACTGCCCATCAATTATAAATATCCACCAATTAACCTTAATTATTCACACCTTCTAATCGATTTTTAGTAACAAAATAATATAAAAATTTAGACCTAACATCCTTATCTTCATTACAGAGTTTTTTTATTCCCAAAATACCAACCCTATTTTTCATTAATATGATATAGAAAGGGGTTTGTTATGAGTGATGGTAATTGTCTTCCCTAAACTCTTCCTTTTTACAACTTCTCTTACCGCATACAGTCATTTTATTATAATTAAAAAATAATAACACCATTATCTAACATATTCTGATATGCTATTATGATGATGTAATAACTAACATTCATCTCGTCTTCCAACTAATGGGAAATGGAATAACTGGTCGTGTGTACGAGTAAATACCGCATAATGAATATATTTAATGTGTTTTACTCCATCACACATGACTTATGAATATGATGATGGATTTAACATATTTATAAGATATCTAGGTTATAATTATGATTATATAATTATGATTTCACTTATACCTTCTTACTCGTAATTCTTTGTGGGATATGATAACATCGTTCATGTGTACGGTGACTACCAGCTTGAAAAACAATATCAATTTTTTTCAATAACACTTTTCATGGATAATAATAATTGTAAATTTTTTTAATATATGTGTAATATATGAAATTAAATTTATTATTAATAGTAATATATTATAAAAATATATTTTATTTCATCCTTTTAGAAAATGGGAATTGTGTTCATGTGTACATATAGTCGACCTTCTCTATGAAAGTTGTATTGAGTTTTATATCTCAAAATATTATGAATTTCTCAAAATGAATATATAATTAATATATATGATATTTAAATCATGGATAAAATTATTTAAATTATGAATCCATGATTAAATAAATAGGACCAAAAATATAAAATCAAAACATACATGAAAAACAAAGCAGCTATAACCCGAAACATGATTTTAAAAAGAATTATTGATAAATTGGTAATAAAATGTCAAAACTATGTCATATATGATATGTTATGAACATACATATGGTTATATAATAGTTTTATAAAAGACTTATATTTATTATATAGTATTTATAAACATGTAAAATTGATGTCGAGACTTAACGTAAAGGATTTTGGTCTTAATTTGTCTTCTTTGGGATAAATGTTATATTAAGAACCTAAAATCATTTATTAAGTTTATATAAAACACTTTTTTCATGTAATATATTGGATTTATTTACTAACATGATATTTGATGATTTATTTAATTTTATTCCATCATTGGGCATTATTATTTAATGTCACCATTGTGTTATTGGTTTCAAGAAACAATATCATTGTTTATCAGGATAGTTTTTATTTATGATATTGATTATGAAATATTAGGATCTAGCTCTAAATAAACACATTAATTTCATTATATTGTGTCTATTTAATGATAATACATGATTCGCTTCATTTTCTTCCATTTTAGTACTCAATATTATAAAATAATATTTTTTGGAAAAAACCTGTTTATTTATCTCTTCAATTGAAACCCCATTATCATTCAAATCTAATTTTTATAAAACGAAATTTGAAAAATTATGTAACATTCCCAAAAAAATTAGATACATTCTACCATGTTTGACATTTTATAATGTGTTTTAAAAACAATATTCAAGACGTTTTCCAAATAAGTAATGTTTGGATATTATTAAAAATGTGAATGGAATATTTGATATAATTTATACAGTGTGAATAAAATTTACTACCATCATGACCATTATTTTTATTTGAATATTACAGTATAATATTTCATGGTTATTTTTTAATAAAATGATTTCTGCATTATTTCATGAATTTTATATAATAAAAAATAGATAATCAATTTAATGTTACTTTATTATTTAAATGATATAAATGATTTTTAATTCATAATTTATAATTTTCATACGTTATTACCAAAAAAAGGATTTTGAAAACGATTTATTTTTAAAAAAATTGTTTTTGAATATGGAATTGATATTTTCCTCATTAAATATTTATAATTATTTATAAATGTTCTTCTGTATGATTAATTTTTTTTTATAATTTACTGTTTTTAAAAATGTTTTACTTTTAAACTAATCAATGTTGGAATTATATTCCCCTCAAGAAATGCTCAAACTTATCATTAAAATCTAATATTTGATCCTTTGATGTTACTTTTTCAATATTAGGGATATAATCAAAGGATACCATTTATATTTTTAATTTGAATGATTTATTTTTACATTGACGCGATGCTTATGAACCCAACTTTTTTTCACATAGGTTATATTATGATGAAATGATCATGAAACCCTATTACATTTAAAAATATTATACTGTGATTAAATTTTTATGAATCCCAGTTTTATGTGTGATAATATGATTATTTGTTTCAGATGTTATGGAATACATATTTATGACCATTATTATGTGATTTTAGGAACTGATATCTCTCTCGAATACATTTGATAATGAATAATGTTATATGAGATCATAATTTATTCAAATGTTATCCCAAGATAATAATATCTTACAATGGAGGTAATACCAAAACCGAAATTGGGTGCATGTGATGTTTTCCCATTCCTCAAAAAGGGTACATGGGATTTTATCCCATTCTCATAGTAGGTACACAGGTTTGTAAGCCCTATCATAACAAGTTATAAATGTATTGGTTGATCAAATAGGCATAATATTTTTTATACATAAATTAATTCCCAAAATATATATCTTATATTAATTAGAAAAATATTTTCTCAGACGTCCCTTTCTTATGTTAGATTTCCCCATGATATAAAGAAAGGTATTGTGTATGATATGTATCATAATTGTTATTATTATGAAGAATATAGTATGAGATAACATCCCTCCCTTATAAACTAGTTGTTTCTATATAAATATTTCCAAATTCACTAGACCATAATGATTATAGTTTGGATCATTTTAATATGAAATGAATATTAAAATTCAAATATATAAAATTTACGTTTAAAAATTTTGCGTCTCTATTGGATAAAATGATGATTGAGATTTTAGATTTTGAATTTTTCTGCTTCGTATGAAACAAATTCAACTATGCATGATGAATGTTATATGAGTATGATGACACAGTTTCCCATAGTAGTATCTAAATGTGAAAAAATAACCTAGTATTTCATCAAATCCCTCCCTATAACACATAATAGAAATAAAATCCTTTGTTTGGTGATCTATTTCATTAATATGTCAATGCACTTCAATGTTACCATGGAATATTTATCAATTCTCCAACATTCAAATATATACCTAAGGGAAGTGGTAATAATATATGTAGTTGAACTCATTATTATATCTAATAAATATTCAATGCTTACATTGATTTTATGGATTATACTTTCGTAAAAATAAGATATATAACCACAATTTAATACTTTTTATTACCCACATAAAGATAGTTTGACATAATAGATCATTTAACTAATGGATAATAAGTTGAGAAAATTTCCAATATATTTCCAAGGATTTTGGAACCAACACCTTCCCCTAATCATGTTCTCATATAATAATAGTTTCCATCATAGAATTTAAAGGAAACATTTAATGCTATTCGTTGGAAGATGTTATGAAATACAATATTTTGGGGAAAATGTTGATTGGAAAATGTGGTGGGGACAAATCCTATCCATGAAATGACAAATATGGTTGAAACCAATCAACATAATTCGAAATCCACACAATGCGGACTAGAAATCAATGTAAAATATCATTGATTCGACCTATAGTTTTAGGATAGAGATAATGTGTTAATTTTAATATATCCATGGAATACATTTAAGAGGATTGGAAAGAAGTTAATGTGTATCCAAAGATAAAACAACCCATTTTAGATCCTAGATCATTACATTATAGTAGTCTATCAACTAGAAGTTATTTGTATCATGTATAAATTACATAATGTCTCCCTTGTATCCCTCATGAGGAATTACATACTAGACACCTCACATGTACTAAATCCATTGATGATGCCTTTAAGAGATGATCTTTCATACAAGGTGGTGTTGGTGAATACATTAGATAAAAAAATAGGTTTTATAAAAAAGACAACTCACTTGGTAGAATAGACATGGGAGAACCATGAGTTTGAAGAAGAAACATGGGAGCAAAATTATATGATGAAACAAAAGTACCATTATTTATTTTAATATATTAAATGAAAATTTCATCGGTTTAATTTATGATGGGGGAATAATTTAAATACCTAAACATTTAAAATTACATTGCCTTTTTTTTAATAAATATATGCGTTATTAATTATATAACTTATATAAAACACATGCATTGATTTGGATAAGTTGAATTACTAAATATTCTGTTAAATTTAAAATACCATTATTAATTAAAACTATTGTTTTCATTTCATTTTTACAATGACCATTGTGATTAGTAAATTGAGGTTTATGATAGTTCCTAATTTATACAAATCAATGAAGTGATGGCCTCAACCTGTACGATCATACCCTATGAATCCAATTTATTAGAGATTCAATGGGTGGTAGCATTATTATGATACAAACATGATCAACCCCAAGCTAATATTGAACAACTAAAGCATGATTTAATTTATTTACATGTGACGTTCATGATCATGAAGGTCACATCCCAAACCAAGTTCACAAAGCCACAAAAAATGAAATCTCATTATCACACAACTTACTCTTAGGAAATATCTTAGTGTAATAAAGTAATATGTATTTAGGTCACAAAAGTACGATTTTTTATATTTTATTTAAATGAAACCATTAATATATTTCAAAATTTCAATAATACTTTTTAATATGTTAAATACCGAGTTCTAAAAAATTATATAATAATTTGATGAATCCAAAGGTAATTTTCGGGAAATATAAAGTTTCAATCATGTCACATATTTTTATGTATTAAAAATTTTTGAAAGAAATTATATGATAATAAAAAATTATTATTATCTAATATTTATAAAACATAAATGAAAATATAATTTTACCAAGTCTTGCTGAATTGTTTTAAGGGTTAGAAAGAAGTTATTTTCATAAAAGTAAATATTTTTTCATAAATTGATATTATGATTTAATAATGGAAATTATAATTTTAATTATTTATTTTCATAAGAAGAATTATTTGTTTATGTAATTTTTTTGTGGATATTATCAAATAGTTATTTTTTCATAATTTTATATGGGAGTCATATATTTGGATAAAAATTAAATACTTTATAAATATACAGTTTTCATGAAGATATCGTAATGGCCCAAAGTGATGTAATATATTCCATAAATGGTATCCCTATGAAAATTAATATTTTCCCTTTAAAAAAATAAGATTTGTAAATTTATTTTATTAATTTTATAAACCCTTAATTAATCCTCCAAAATTATATTATAATTTAAATTTTTTAAATCAATTGATTGTAAACATGGCTCACTACCACAACACCAACTGTATTATTTTAATTACCACGGATTATAATCAAGTAAAATAAAGAATACATACATTTTATGATAGAAACCATTGGATAATAATTGAATGGTTTGTTTTTTGATTATTTTATCATTTAGAATCAGTAAAATATGATTGGAAATTAATAAATAAATATCAAACCTTTTACTATTTAAACCCATCCAACCTCTAATTTTATAACAAACTAATATTTTATCAACATTAATTGTATTCTTATAACTATTTTATAAATTATAAACCATATAATCACATAAATAACTTAATAAAAACATTATAAATGATGAATGGATAAATTAAGATGTATTTCATGAAATTAAAAAACCTATCATGGTGAAATAATATATTGACTATTGGAATATTAACATGACCATGAGGAAAATTTATTTGGGAAATATAATAGTAACCTAATATATTAATGTATAAATAAAATTTAGGAATCTTCTACATGATAATATTATATAATAATATCATGTTATATGTAAATAAATTTTTTAAATATGAATTATTATGTGTCGATACTTCTATAAAACATAAATGTTTTTTTATAATTTTATAATTAATATAATTATTTAAAATAAAATTTAATTTCATAAAATAGATTAAGAAATTAATATTTTATTCTTATGAGTATAATATAGTTTTCTGATACCATGATTAATTTTTCAACGTGTTAGAAATTTAGTTAAAATTTTTAAATTAGCATTTTCCACGTAAATGATGATATTATTAAGAAATAAAATTCAACACATTTGAAAAAGTAATTTTATTAAATTTAGTAAATTTTATAACAATTATTAATTAATTTAATACTTTTTAGTGTTAAGGTTCATACAATTAATAATCTTGAGCCAAAATAATAAACAAATGAAGAAAATAATGACAAAAACCACTTTATTCTCTTATAAATACCACCCTCACCACCTATTTTCCAGACAAATTATAAGAAAAAATTATTTTCAGTAATCTATATAATAATATAACCAATCCCTTTTACAATTTTCAATATCCATTTTTCTCATCAAAATACCATACCCTTTTCTCAAAGGAGGTTCTCGTGGAGGATTAAATCAAGAGGTAAAACCCTATTTCTTTTTCTCTTAATATATATTCAATTTATTTTTATTTCTTATCCTCTCCTAACTTACCCTTATCTACATGGGATTATAAATCATGTAAATTTTATATACTATTATTTTATTATGTTAATGTAAAAATTAATCTTCAAATATATTTCCATGTAATTTTTTTTTAAAATTTAAAATATCATTCATGGGGTATTGATTTACCACCACCATTGACAAAGAATATTCATTTTTCACTACATCATTCAAGGTTGTAAATAAAACCATTATAATGGTTGAAAAATATATTAAAATTTATTTTATAATTTTATTAATTTTATCAAACTAACTCATATATATATATATAATATTAAATAATAATACAAAATGAGTTCAATGTGATTGAAAGCCTCCAAATTTATCTTAATTATATCATTTACATTTTACCTAATGATTTATCCTCATACCATTTAAAAAATTATATAAAAGACCAATTTCACTTCAATATGTTGATTATTAACATATAATATCCATTCTGCAAAATTATGCTCATTTTACACAATATTTAATACATGTATAAATGTGAAATGATCATGAAAACCTTGAATATGAACACTTATATATGATAAAATTTAAATCTATAACTCATAATAGTGTCCATAAGCATACATTATAAAAATATAATAAACAAAATACAAGTATTTTCGGTTTTTTATTTATTAATTAATTAATAAAATTTTATTATACATGATATTAAATTGAAGAATGCATTTTTAAGTCATGTTATGGGATTATAAAACACAATTTCCATTCATTGGGTCATTCCTATTTTATGCCATATTTCATTGTGTATGTTCTTTAATATTTCTCAAATATAATTTATTTTTCCTCCCCTTTTCTATTATGGTATATATATGCTTCCAATCTTACATTATGTTAAATGTAATGATTTTTTTCCAAGGAACTATTCTTTCTAAATACAAAATATTTTATTTCTCATGAGATTATTTCTTCTTCACTCAGGATTGATGATTCATACACCATGTATGTTATTGAATTATTATTTTGGTAACACCGATATTTATTCATGAATGTAATCAATATGAAATTATCATCAATTTTTTTTTCAATGGGATATTAATATACAATTATTGTTATACTTTCTATGGGGAATGCATGATTATGTAAATTTTATGACGTGACGGGTGTGCCTAAAATTTTATATTACTTCAACAGATTGGGTATTATAATGTATCTCATGAGAAAATGTACAATATACATCAACTTAATGCTATATTTATTGATGATTATGATGTTATCATAATGAACATATGTTATACATAAACATGATGGTAGATTTTTTCACAAATATATGTGGTTGTTCACCAGTAAAAAATGATGTCTCATTTTTAAACAATTCCACATTTCTTTCCATTATCTATTACTTCCACTCAAGATCATAATTATAATCACTTTCTAATGTTATGACGATGATGTTAATCCACACCCAAGTTTCATGTTTCATATTTATCATCTTACTGGGCTTTTAGCTCACCCCTTTTTTTATGTATATCCCTAGGTGAATAATTATAATAATTAGAAAAAGAGTTTCATTAAAAATATTGAGATGATGGAATTAAATTATAGTTATCATTCATTGTGTATATGTATTGTATGGTCCTACTTTCCCATGACACTAATTCATTGGATCTTTGTTGAATAACAATTTTATGTTGTTTGTCTTTGAAATCATGTATCAAACATTTATGAAATGTTTGGTTTCAATAGTTCGTATCAGAACATGGTTTAGTTAAATCATGAATTAGTATTAGGGAACTATACTTAAAACCCTTTAGTATTATACTATGTATATATAATCACTCAAGAATATATTTTTTCAATAATAAAAAACATATGGATCCCACAAAATATGCATTTAATGTTAATTACACATAGGAATAATTAATTTATTCATGAATTATTGACTTATGTTTTGTTAAAACTCATTGTACTTTAGAAAATGGCGGGAACCTAGTGAAACTAGTCTAATAAACCATGTGAGGGATAATGAAGTTATTTCATGATTGACATCCCCAATACCATGGGAGGTGGAGTTCAAAATTTCATGGTGATGCGTACCTAGCTATCATGGCATATGAAAAATAACCTGAATAATGTAAAACGTTCTCCTTATCCTAAGAGGGAGAAACTAACTATCAATTATTTTATATAGCAACAAACACCGACATTTAGTGGAGCTTCAGATCTACTAGTTGTGGAATTGTGGGTCAACACAATGGGAATGTTATTTTTTATGCATCATTATTATAATATGAATAAGGTGACTCTGTCCATTAATCATTAAGATAGATAAGCCAATCAATGTTGGAATTGATTAAGAACACCAATATGGAAATTAAGTTGATGATATTGACTGTGAAGACTTTAAGAAAATATTTCCTAAAATGTATTCCCCTGTACTCATTGATCATAGATGTAGGGAGAATTAGTATAGTTGAACCAAAATTAAGTTGAATATATCTGGTAATCTGAATAAAATTTTACATGTCTTTCATGGTATAGCTCGGGTTTTGTAATCAATTATGATGGAAAAATAGATAGATTTTTTATTTTTATAAAACAACACCTTAGAAAGGCTCTAGAATTTCAAGAATATGGTAGTAATGATGATGTTTCTTGATGTTATATAAATGAGGAGATGGATTTTTTAGAATATTCCCCTATATAATTAGAGATAAGAAATGAATGATAGAGTTTCATGATATAAGATCTAAAGTATTTAGGGGAATGAACATCGAACCACCCATATGTCAAAAAATGTGGAAATTAGCATAATTGTAATTTCTTAAAAGGGACAGATAAATGCTTTAAGTGTGGTAAAGAATTCCTCCAAGATCAGGAATATAAAATATAAATGAGGAAGATTAGATATGTGTGGATTAAAGGAGATCCCTACATATGGTTCAATGCTTCAACTATATGGATAAAGGGCACTATGAAATCTATTATACTAATCCATGACTCCTCTAGGGTAATCCGTGTAAAATCCACCCAATCCAAATGAGAAAGGGAAATATTATTCCATCACTTCCACTATGGTAGATCCCAAAAATGATGTGGTGAAAGTTACACTACATATTCATTCAATAATAGTGCACATATTATTTGATTCTTGTTCTACACATTCATTCATATCATGTATGTTAAGAATAAATATTAAAACACCACATCAAAATATGGACGTTGTGTTATTGGTGAGAATATTAATTAGATAAATAACAACAATCAAAGAATATAACTCTTCAAATGATTATATTTTCTTAGTAATGATTTAAAAAATATTTTATTTGTACTTTATGTATATTTTGATGTTATATTTTGCCTGGAATGACTATCTTTATACAAATACAATATCAACTGTTTGTAAAGGGATATCACTCTATACATTCTGAGTAATCCTTCAAATTTATACAAGTGTAAGGAGGAGGATGGATCTTCTTTGGATAAATATTATCATGTTGGGATATTATTGCCTTAAAATTTAGAAAATCTAACTCAAATATTTGAGACAAAGGAGAGAATAATTTGTTAAGTCTTACCCATATTGAAGGACTACACTGATGTGTTACCTGAATAATTTCATGTTCTTCCTCCTATAAAATAGGTTTAGTTATCAATTTAACATATTTATAAATACTTTTTGATGTCAAAAATACCTTATAGAATGGAAACCATTGAGTTGGAGGAACTGAAAAATTGGTTAGAAGAGAATCTTGGAATAGGTTTAATAATCCAAAGTGCTTCACCATGGAGAGAACGTGTCATATTTATCAAATAGAAGGATGGAAAAATGTAAATTTTCCTTGATTATTATGTGATAAACAAAATCATAATGAAGAAAAAATATCACATTCCATAGATAGATGACTGGTCCGATCAACTTCATGGGGCCATGTATTTATCTATGGTGTACCTTCAATTATGTTATCAATAAATAATGGCGAGGAAGGAAGATATTCCCAAGACTATATTTTGAATGATTCTTTGACATAATGAGTTCATAGCGATTACCTTCATACTAACTGATGATCTAGAAATATTCTAGGAATTAATGAATACTGAATTCAAATATTACCTCAAAAAGTTCTTGGTAGTAATTTTTGATGTTACTCTGATAATCTCCAAGAGTAAAGTGAATCTTTAGTAGTATTCTAATATATTAATAATGACTTCTAAAAGTGGGAAATTGTTTTAAATGTACAATAAATTTTAGTAATGGATTAAGGATGTATCATTCGTGAGAATAATATCACCATCAAAAAATATATTTTTGGACCCTTATAAGACAAATGAAATTTAATAGTGGACCAAGGAAACATCTTTCACATCGTTTTTTAGTAACCTTGGCCTATATGTGAATTACTGATAATTTTTAAATAACTAATATTTAATTCAATGGACCCTAACCAAACTGACTCAAAAGGGTGAAAAGTTTTTCTAGGCCAGTGAATGCGACGACTATTTCAAAGACATAAAATATGCATATCAACATGCTATTACTCACACTTATGATATGTTAGGAAATACATTTGGAATATAGTAATTCTTCAAATATGTTCATTTGATGTGTACTGATGAAAAATGATAAAGTGATAGCTTAAAACACAATGCAGTTTAAAAATCATGAGAAAAAAATCTCCCACACATGATCTAGAGTTTGGGACTATGATCTTCACATTTAAAATATTTCATAATTATCTCAATGTGGAAATGATTGAAATATATAGTTATCATAAAGGATTCATATATATATTTAAACTGAAAGATCATAACATGATCTAGTGAAGATGGATATATATTATTAAAAATTATGATTGATTAATTAATAAGCATTTTGGTGTGGCTAATAAAGTGTTGGATTCTATAAGTAGAAAGGATCCTAAAACATTATCAATGATTAGACTTTAGAAGGATCCAATCATCATATATTATCAATGGATGGACCTGGGAATTATTAAATATAGAAGATCATCAGTCATTTCTCAAAATATTTCTCAGACATATCTCTTGGAGAAAATAAAGGAAAATAAAATAAATGGTTTGGGAATGTAGATGAAAGAAGAAGTTTTTAAAAAAGGGAAATTATCATATTTTAAAATTATCATGGATATATTTTAATGAATTGGGTAATAACAATGTGAACCAACTAATCCAGATATAATGAAATATATATTTTGTGACTCAAATAGCTAAATCATATCAATTCACATAAGGATCACAATTATGTATCGAGATATCCTTGAAAACTATTTGTTGCACAATATGAAGAAGGATATCCTTGAATATACATCAATGTGCATGGAATGTCAATAAATTAATTTTGAGGAAAATTCAAATGGGATGATGAAACCATTACTCAAAACAATATGGAAATGGGAAAATATCACCCTGGACATTGTCATCAAACATCTAAATACATCTAGAAGAAACAACTCTATATTGGTTATTGTGAATCATCTCACAAATAAAGCTCCATTTATCATAAATAAATAAGATTTCTCGCTATATCAACACACACAAATTTAAATTGGTGATGTGGTAAGGATTCATGGAGTCCCACTATTTATTGTATCTGATCGAGATTCGAGATTCACCTAGATGTTCTGAGATAGTTTCAAACAATCTATAAACAAAGAAACGAAATTCAATAAATCATATCATCCTCAAATTTATAACCAACCTAAGTAGAAAATTTAGACATCAAAAGATATATTGAGAGCATGTTCTATGGACTTAAAAGGAGGATTGGATCAAAAACTTCCACTGGATTAGTTGTCTCAAAACAATAGTTTCTACTCATGAATCTAAATTTCTCCATATGAATCCCACAATAGAAATTATATAGAACATTGGAATTTTGGATATAATTCTGCGATCATAAGCATCTAGGACCCAAAATGGATAATGAAATTGTAGGAAAGGAGAAAACCATTCAGTATAACATCAAGGAAGACCATATTATATTTATGATCTATGAAGACTATCATTGATAGGAATTAGAGTTTGAATTTGGAGAGATGATATTCCTATACATAATTTCATGGAAGAGAAACATCATATTTTTGGATGAAATGAAAGCTTAATCCTATGTACATTATCCCCTAGAGAATATGGATAATGTCAACATTGTCACATTTCTACTAGAACATTCACCCACCATTTTTTATGTACATTATTTATTCCATTTATCCTTTTTGACTATGTACAAAACAAATCCCTAACATGTAATGAATCCAATGGTTATACAGTTAGAAAATGATATCTCGTAAAATGAGTATCTGGTGAAGATTTTGGATTCGAGAGATAATTTTATACACAAAAAGACTACTCACCTGGTAAAATATCTATATTGAAACCATAATTACAAATATACATCATTGTAATCAGAGGATGAGGTGTCAGAGAGGTACATTAGTTTTTTTCACCATACTATGTAAAAGTAAATTTTAAGGTCGGAATTTCATAAGGAGGAATACTGTAAGGACCAAAAATTTTATTATTTGAAATCCCATTCATATAATTATTTCATATAGTATAAACCACAAAAAATAAATTTTATAAAGCAATGTGATCTTTATATTTTAAGAATTAATGAAATAAGAGGTTTTTCTAGAAATTAAGGAACTAATGTTGATGGATTTATATCCTAGCCTTGGAATAGTAAAATGACCATTAAGAAATGTAGTTTGGACAATATAATAGTAAACACATCATGGAGTGTATATGTAAAACATAGAATTCTTTAATATGATAATGTAATATTATTATATCACTGTATTAGTAATAAAATATTTCAAAAGATCTTATTTATGTGTTTCTATTTTTATAAAACCTGAATGTTTTATTATTAATTAATAAATATTATAAAAAAATAAAAAATTATTCACATAAAATAGATTTATAAATTATCATTATGTTTTATTATATTCATAAAATTATATTACGATACCTTAATTAATTTTCTAATGTGTTAAAAAATCAGTTATAATTTTAAAATCAATAATTTCAAATAAATGATGATATTAATTACAAATTTAATTTCTAATATTTATAATATTATTTTAATAAAATTGAGTTCCTTTTTTAATTCTACATATTTTAATAATTTCATGATGATTTTTTGGATTTTTCTAAAATACTATAATTTTGCATGTAAATTAAAACACGATATATTACAATAAAAGCTAAATACATGAATTTTTAGTAATAGTTGATGTATTAAGGACTTATGCCAAAAATATTGAAATATACATATGTATTTTCAATTATTTTTAAATTGATTAACATTTTTTTATTCGTGAGCCAAAATAATAATCTAATGAGAATTATAATGAGAAAACACCCCTATCAAATCCTATAAATACCACCCATAATCCACTCTTATCCTCACACCTTCCAAGCCTTGATGCTTCTCCAATTTCTAGAAAATAATCATCCCAAGTCCCTCACCCACATCCAGGATCCCATGACCTCATAAAAATACCAAATTCATTATCATATGGTGTTTTTTAAGGAGGAGAAAATCAAGAGGTAAAATCCTATTTCTTTTTTTTATAATTTTGTTCAATTCCATTTATTTTCATCTAATATCCTCACGCAAACTTATCGAAGTGGCATAATAACAATTTAATATTTTATATAATCTAATGTTATTATGTTAATGTAAAAATTCATCTTCAAATCTCTTTCATATTACTTTTATTTAAAAATGAAAATATCATATGTGGTGTGTCGATTTACCACCACCGTGGATGATGCATTTTTATTTTTCACTACTTCCTTAAAATATGGTCATAAAAATATTATAATGGTTCAAAAATATTTTAAAATATTATTTATAATTTTTTTTAATTTATTTAACAATATTATATATAAAATATTAAATAATAAAGCAAAACTAGTTTGTTGGGATCGATAAACAACAAATTTAATAAAAATGATCTTCATTAACATTTTCTATAATTATTCATCTTCATAAAATATAATAAAACTATATATAAAACCAATTAAACTTATTAAATTTCATTAATATCACATAATATCAGTTCCGGATAATTATCTCCATTTAAAATGATCATCCATACAGGTATACAAGTGAACCATTCATGAAAAACAAGAAAACAAAAACTCTTTACTGATGAAATTGAACTCTATAGCTAATAATAATGGTCATAAGTTTACTAAATAAAATTATAATAAATAAAAAACATGTATAAGATGTTATGGATTTATTTATTAAATAATATAATTCGATTATCCTAGATATTAAAGTGAAGAATGCATTCAGACATAAAGTAAGGGGATTCTCGAACCAAATTTCAATTTTTTGGGTAATTCCACATTCATACAAAAATTTAGTGTGGATGTTTTTCAATATTCCACAAATATAATAAATTTTTCCTCACCTATTCTATTTTGGGATATACATGTTTCCAATATGATTTTATGTTAAATGTAATTATTTTTCCAAAATATAACTTCATTATAAAAAATGATTTTTTTTCTTCTCTAATGAATGTTTCTTCATCAATACAGAATGATGAATCTTACAAAAAATATTTTATTTACATTTTATATTGAGAACCCCAATTTTTATTCATAAATGTTTTTTTTTTGAAATTATCCTGAAACTCTTTTAAATCTAATCTGTTATTTTATGACAAATATTGTTATATGTTCTATGTGGATTGCATGATTATGTAAATATTAGGATGTGATATGTGCCTCAGAATTTTATAGTGCTCTAATGCAATGGGTAATTAGGTTTATATCATTAGATAATGTGCAATATTTCTGATCATGTTGCTATTTTTTTTAAAATGATTACATTACATGGATTCACTTATGTTGTGGATGAATATCATACAATATTTTTTGACAATTATATGTGGTAGTTCACTAATAAGACATTTTTTTGAAATTATATGAATTTTCACATTCCTTGACTTTATCTAATGTTTCCTATCATTATCATGTTTATGATAATTTTTTTATGTTATGATTGTTATATTAATGTCACCCATGTTTTAAGTCTCTTATTAATAATCTTACTTGGATTTTAGCTCAAGAATTTTTGTGATGTATATCTTTAGGTGAATATATGTTCTAAGGTTAATGCAAGGGAAAATAATAATATAGAAAATAAGTAGTAAATTAAAGTATATACTTTATTGATTTTATGTTGTGTATTGTTAATTTTACCAAGACACCAAACGTTTGGATCTATGTTGTGTAATGATTTTATTTTATTTCTATTTAAAATGATATAATAAACATTTAAGAAAATTATGGTATACATAATTTCTATTCAATCATTTCCCTTATCAAATGATATTACTCTTTTATTACCTTTTTATAGTACTCCCTTTTTCCACATGATCATAAGATGATCCATATAATATTTTTGAAAAAATCACTATTAATGCATGGGATATTTTCCTTATCTTATTTATTTAATCATCTAAATTATATTATGCCCTTTAATTACAATTTTTTCATATTCGGATATTATTTCACTCATCCCTCATGGTTTAATTATTATGTGCAGGTATTTAAAACCCCCATTGACATTCATTAATCCCTCCCCTGATCCCTTTTGTTCCCATATTATGCTGCTGGAATTATTCTTTGAATTTACAATTCCAAACATTTTTTTGATTAGCCATCCTTATTTTAACTGAATAGAATTCAACTATATATAGCTATCCTTAATTGATTGGGTACATTTTATGTATATAACCAACACAAAATAATCATTCGATTAAAATTAATTAATTTAATCATTATGTGTTACGACTCATATAGAAAACATAGTAATTTACATGATATGATAATTATTGGTGCACATGTATAATGCTCTAATTTGTTAGGTAATGTTTTAGTCTCATAATATTTCTTGTACGGGATGGGGATTAATCATAATTTATTATGGTAATATATATACCATGTTATGATTTCTTAGTGATAAATATTGACTTATGTTTATGATGTCGTGTTTAATTTTCATTCCACATTCGAATGTTGCATTTTTTATCATGTTATATCATGCCTCATTGTTCAACATCCCAATTCTCTCCCCTCTTATATTACCTTGATACTCCACTACACTCACATGTATTACATTACATGACATTATTTCTTTTTATTACAATACTGATATCTAAATATCACCCCTTTCTTATATATTTCCTTCAGTTTTTTAGTATAATTTTAAAATAACAACTAAATTTTAGTAGGACGTTAATTATAATTTTAATAATTTAATTGTTTTTATATTACATGTTTATGCACTACGTATCTATTTTTCTAATGAAACATGGATTAATGATATTTTGGGTTTCTATAATGTGTATAATTATATAAAATATCATTAAATTATGTGTATTAGATTCATGGGTTTCCCTACATTTCATAATAGCAATGTGATAGTGAATGTCATTTAGTGAGGGAAATGTGATGACACAGTCAAAAATGGTATATCAGAGTGATTTGGTTCCTTATCGTCAAGAGTAATTTGGAACATTAACTTAACATCTAGGATTGTCAAATAAAATTTACTAATAACTCACTTTATAATCCTTTACATATATATTTTATTTACTATATTTTTTTATGTTTCATTTAAACAAATTAAAGGAAGATATAATTTTAAATTTCAATGTTACAAAAGTGTTTGTTTCATAGTTTTAGGGTTGGATTTCATTTGGATTATTATTGAATTTTGTGTAATGGAGTACTAATACTATATATATAATATTAAATTTTATTAACATACTTATAAAATATGAAATGGTTCTAAATACCCTTTTGTGTTCAAACATTGTGGTGATTCTTCTTATAAAAATATTAACATTAATTAGTTATTACTTTTAGGTGGATTTAACAACAATCAAGATCTATATTTCGATTATTTAATAAAATTATAGGTAAAATATTCCATAAAATGAAATAAATTTTATTATACATATAATCATATTATTTAACCATAATATTATTTTTAAAAGAATCCTTAAAGTCAATGGGGATATGAAAAATGTGTTATTCATGGAGGTGGTGATCCAACTGTATTTTAAAAGTAATCTTAATTTTAGAGTATTAATAAGGGATGGTATAATATGGATATTAAATTATCAAAATAATATTATTGTATATTTATGATGGTATATTCTTTATGCTGTGTATGATGAGGTGGGTGAGGATAAGGTAAAATAAAAGGCTTTCCAATATGATAAATAGTATTATTACATATTAAATGAAATATCCTTGAAATACACTATAATGGATCATTGTATTTGCATTTTGATGATACTAGTAGAACTTATACATGCGTTAGAGGATGGGGAATATAATTAGGTATAATTATTTGGAGTTAAAATGCATAGATGGTGTTATGAGAAGGGGTTGCGATTGATGGTATTTATAAGGAGGAGAGGGGTGTTCTGGAATATTATAATCATTAATTTTTTATTTAATGTCAATATTATCAATAATATTTAATCTTTTGAAAAAATAAAATAAATGTTTCTTTTGAGTTATATATTTTTTTTACATCATCCATGACACAAAAATTCATGTATTTAGCTTATAATGTCTAATAAGATATGGTATTGTATTTTACTATTCAAAAAAATTATTTTTAAAAATACCAAATGTTCAACATAACTATTTTATCAAAGAGTAGATTATAAAAATGTAATAATTTTAATGA
Organism: Viscum album; assembly: GCA_963277665.1. Taxonomy (NCBI): domain Eukaryota; kingdom Viridiplantae; phylum Streptophyta; class Magnoliopsida; order Santalales; family Viscaceae; genus Viscum; species Viscum album. Next base: position 139,494,197 of record OY728133.1, on the reverse strand, counting down.
ATTTTTCTTTTGAAATATTTGATATTTAATATTTAAATAAATTTCTAATTTATGAAATGAAATTAATTTAAATATTATTATCTATTTTAAAACCATTTAAAAATTTTCTTATTGAATCACAGAATTATACTTTCATTATAGTAAATCATTATATAACATTATTAATACCACCTATGATATTAAACATCCTTTTAAATTGGTATATCTATTATAAATGTGGAATAACAATTTTATATTTTACAAAAATAATAAAAATAAATTTTTCATTTTTAATACATTTACTTCCCTATACCATAGTATAAATATATCATATTTTCTTATTATATGTAGACTATCTATTATTTTACACATCCAAATGGGAATATAATATTTTAATGGTCAGGTTACTACATATATAATAGACATATTAATATTCCAACAACTAGGTTACTATCCAAACAATCTTATTATTATTCTAATGTCAATATTTGTAAGAGTCAAATAGGATCAAAATTTTTTTAAATACCTCGTAATCCTTATATTATCCATTAAATTATATTTTTTTTCATATTTTAATATTTTCATTTTGAAAATAAATATTCCATTACTAATATACTTGCTTCATATATATATTATAGTTTGTGAGTGATTTTATTTGATGGATATTGTATATCCCAACATTATTATTATTATTTTATTATTTTATATTTTTTGACTCATTCTAATAAATAAAATGCTTATGGAATTTTTTTCTTTAAATTTGATTTTAAAATTATAATAAAAATATTTTACTGGTTATACCATGTAGTTCTTGTCCATTATATAACATTATTTTAAAAAATATTATAGAAATTTATATCAACAAGGGAATTTATATTGACGAAACTATGGGTCATTAGAGGATGAATGTTCTATATTGATGTCATATTTTTGAGTCCTAGATATGATTAGTTAGAATAGAACCTTTCATTTAAGGAATGTTTTATTTATATTCCTTATAATATATAATAGGTGGCTTGGAATAAGGACATTCACCATGGGACTATTTTTTGGAAAATTATATGATTTATGAAGCAACAAGGGAATGCAAATAATATATTAAGGATAAATTTCCCTAATATTTATGTAATAAATAAAATTATTTGGATTATTTTTTTAAAATGATGAAAGAATGTCAAAATCCAGAATTATGTTAATAACTGTTCAATTAATTCCATATAATCATTCATGAATTAAAAATATAGTGTTATATTCACTCTAAGACTATACATTAATTTTTCAATCAAAAAGGATATAATTTTATTCATACTATTTTAGTTTACATTTATTATAATGTATTATTTAATAAGATTAATTACTAATTTTTATAATTATAATTTGGAATAAATGATATCATTTTTTATCTCTGAAATACGAAATTATTTTATAGTGTAATTTTTTTAATATTTATTAAATCATATATATTGGGATGAATTGTTTAAAATACAAGTGTTTATGAAAATAGTATTTCACATTCTTATTTTTACCAACTTTGATTTTTTATATAAGTATTTTATAATTTAATTATTTCCTAACGATAAATTATAATTTAATAAATTCTATTTTAATCAAAATTATAATTTAATTTAGTATAAAAATATTTGTATACTTAAAATGTACTTTTTTTCTAGAAAACTGTATTTTTCTCATTATGCTGGTATATTTTAAAAAGTAATACCTTCTAGAAATAATATAAAAATTTTGGAAAATGGACACAATATTTTTTATAAATTTTTATATATTTTTTAATAATTGATCTTTAATTTTTTTCATTATGAATTATTGATTTGTAAAAAAAACTAGTTACCATGTTATTAGTTAAAATTAGCTAAAAGGGGTAAATGTAAAAAAATAAGGGCTACTATGACCGAAAACATTATCTAAATCCTATTGGATGGATATATTTTAAGGAAATGTTTTCTAAAATTGAAAATGGTGTCATTTTTGTTCTATTTTATTATGTAATACATTAATTGTATTTTATGTTATATAATTTTCTATTAAATGATTTAAAATTTATAAAAATTAGAAAATAATATAAGGGGAATTTTAAATTGTCAAATCATTAATAGGATATCCATTATTGTTGTATTTTACACCTCAGATGTAAATTTATATCCATTTATGATTGAAAAACAAGGTAACACATTTAAGGGGAAAAGGGTCATCATTGGTTAACAAATGAGATAAGGGATAAAATGGAGTAAATATGTATAAATAGTATTGTATGAGTTTATATAAATCATATATAATATTAAATTCTATATTAATCCAATTTGTTTAATGTTTCATGAATGTGACATTATAATATTTTAATGTTTTCAAAATTTTCCTGATTTCCCCTTCATTTCGTTATAAAAGTAAATCATGTATATATCTTCATTACACCAGATTGAGAAACAATTATCAACATAAACCTATACAATTTTCTTCTAAAAATTTCTACACATATATTCTTGGTCATGATATAAGTACAATAATAATTAAATTTTCCTTATTATGGTATATATTGAAGATCAACTAGAGAAGAGTTAATCATCCTACCCGACAACTTTCAATTTGTTTCATCTTGTAACTACCATAAATCTTGTATATTCATCCGAAAATATAATATTATTTATCTTAAATATACATAAATTATATAATAATAATGTAACAACCATTATCCTCCCTTGTTCAATCATATGGGAATAAATATTATCTCTCTTGCATGTGTGTATATTACAGCTTCGGCCAAGCGATATGATTCATTTTACATTTAATTAATTAATAGTTGGTTATTATGATGTATTTAGAGTTCATATATGATATTTATGATATAATTATGATTTCTTATTATTATTTATTATCTAACATCTTAAATTTCCATCTATTATAAATCTATAATGTCAGTCACGAATACATGTGGAATACCAAATCCATGAAACAATTTTATTTTTTCATTTATTAATTACAATGAAGGTAATAAAAATATGTTTAATCAAAATATATTTTATTTATTATATAAAAATTATTAAATAAATTTTATTTATTATATACTTTTTCTTGACCCAACCATTAATAATTGGAAGTGGCACTCTTGTTTACGTTTGAATTACCATCTCCACAAAATGATGTAGTTGTTTTTTCATAAATAGTTTATAATAATAATTAAAAATTTAAATATTAATAATATATATGAAACTTATTACATTATATCAATTTTGTAGATGGGGAAATTTTGAACAAATTACATGTACCAGAACCATTGTACAGAAACTTGTAATGAAAATAATCATGGTTCACATTAATGTTCTGTTTATTGAATAAATAATTAAAAAAGGATAATTATAAATTATTATAGAATGATATGTTGAATGTTATATATATGTATGTTTATATAATATATTTTTAATAAAATTATATTTTTAGGAAATTTAATTCGAATCTGTATGCCTAATAATGTGACTAGAGGTGTGGGTTTCATATCTTACTTTTATTTATATGAGATATATTCCATATTAATTAGTTGTTTTCCATATTTAGTCTATAAATTAGACCTGAATTTATATTTTACTGATTATCATTAAATTTATAGGGTTTTAAAATTCAATATATGGTTCATTATTTAATGAGGTTTTTTTGTATGTTACCAATTAGGTAAGGGTTCTTCATCTACATTTGGTTTCATAGGGACATATTTGATTTTTAACCTATATCTATTTAATATTCTAATATACAGATACATTGAAATTTTATATAATGTATATCATTATGTTCATGATCTTTTTATTTTTATTTCATGTTATACTTTCATGGGGCTTACGATTCAATTGTTTCTAAATAAGTAATGGATTTATTTTTCAATCACATTTTAATCAAGATTGTTTATGTTTCATTTATATGAATAAAATTCATATGATTCATGTATGACATAAAAATTTAATTGTAATATAATCTGGTTATTAATGTAATATTATTTTAATAGTACCATTTTCATCTCATTAGTACTTAAAATAATCTATAAAATCTTATTAACACAAAGCTACATTATTTTACCTTTGGATAGGTATATTTTTCCAGCCATGTACATGTTTTATTTAAATTATTTTATAAAAATATTTTATTTTTATCCCCATAATTTTTATAGTCAATTTTACACATTCTTTATTCTAGATAATTTTTTTGCAAGGAATATTCATTTGATTTTTGAAATGTTTTACTTTTGACTAATTTTTTAAAATGAGAGTGGAATCAGTATATTAATGTAAACAACATAAATTAAATTTACATATATCATGGATAATCATTGTTGTGAATATTTTACATATATATTTATATGATTAAATTTTAAAAAAATGTTTTCCATAATATTTGTGAAATATTTGGATTTTAAATATGTGATTTTAAAATAAAAAATGTATATTTTAATAAATTTTTTAATTTAACATTTAATAGATATTTTCATCTATGATAATATATTTTTATGTTAATTATTATCTACTTAGGATATAATGATATAAAAAATGAAACTCATTTCATTTTCATGATTTATGATTATATGATATAATAAATGTTTTATAATATTTGGTATGTAATATGAAAATATAATTATTATTATAATTATGTGATATATGGGCCTGAAATTATATACCCCTGTAATTCATTCTAAACAAATAGAATCTTCTATGATAAAAAGTATCATATTGGGGAATAAACACATATCAACCACAGATTCTTTACAGTACGATGGTATTGGAAGTTGACCTTAACTATATATATGGTGGGATTTGGATTGAACTCAATCCATTATTATTGTATTAGTAGTGATCATTGAGAAAAAATATATTTAATATTCTTATTTGGACTACACAAGCATATATTGTATGCATATGATGTGTTCTCATAACATATGATTGATTATTGATGATTCTACATACTTTTGACTTTTTTATTTTTTTTATAATATTGGAATATTCCATGATTTATTATTAAATATATATGAATCATTTTGTATTATTATTTTATGTTATGATAATGTTTACATAACCTTTTTCTAATCAAATTTTTCATATGATCTAAAACTTAAATAACATATTTTTACACTTACTGATCATATGATGTCACACATTATCATATTTTCTTTTCACTAGGATATGAAAACTGTTTTAAATTATGATATTCCTCTCAAGGGTGTTAATTGTGAATGACATTGTGGGGGATTTTGTAAATATTTAATTTAACAGTTCTCTATGTATCAATATTTCCAATTACATGAATCCTATACAGTTATAACACAAATTATAATGTTACATATTTAATATGAATCAAATGTGATTTAATATTTATTTATTAAAAATATTTGTGTCTATAATTTAACCATAATAACACAACCCAATCCATATTCGATATATAAGACAAATGTCCTCATATCATGTAACGTGAACACAATCAATAAATTAATTATTTATAAAATGTATTTAATAAAAATAAATTGAATAATAAACTAGATTATTATTATTATTGAACTAAATAATTAATAAATGTTTTTTATTTTTGATGATAAATAGTGTCTTTTATAATCATGGGTTGATGTAAGGGACCTATTACCTTTAATCCTTATTTTATGAGTTTTCATGATTTATTTCCTAAATCATTTATCTATAGTTTAAAATTAATAAAATTATATTCTGGATAATTGTATACTGAAATATATATATTAAAAATGTAAATATTTATCCACTTTTTAGTTTTATTTAAAATAATTTAGAAGAAATCATTATATATATTAAATGAAACATTTAGACATTCATTTTAAAATATAAATATGAATTTTTAGTTTTAATGTATATGACCTCAATGGATTTCCTTACTACCCCAACCCATATTTGATATTTGAATTTAATTAAAATATTCCATGTTTTGTTCAAATAAAAACACTTCATCCTGTTTTTGGGTATTTTTGATTAGAAAATTGGGTTTTAATGGAATTTTATATATAAATATATAATAATGGATTACATATGGGTTTCAAATTATTTTATTTTTATTTTATTAATGGAAATGAAATAGTTTATGTATTTTCATAATTTTATGTCCAAGTATATTCTCTACAATGAGCGGTGTGCCCAATATATCTCTCTAATGGATTAGGAAATGATTATTTTGTCAAAACAATTATGTTATAATTATCCAAATATGATATTACACTTTTAATGTAATTATAACTGTTTAATGAAGAAGATTTCCTATGGAACCTATATGACATTTCTATGATTGATAATGATTTTTCGTGGAATGTTTTAAATTATATATGTAATTATATTCTTATTTTTTTAAAAAAACAATGATAATTGCCTTTAAACATAAAATTTATGTATTTATAATAAAAATATCCGATATGATCTCATTTTTTCTAAGAAATCCTGAGTTCTATTATTTTTTCTATATGTTTTCATGTATATTATATTACAAAAAAGCATTTCAAAGTAAAAAAATATCATATGAAAGGTAAAATTTATTTGATATCAATATTTATTATCATAAAGGTAAACTCTCTTATATGATATTTTCATTTTGAAAGAAAATAATGAGATATATTTTTCCTTTTTATGTGTCAATTAATGAGTTTTTAGGCATACCCAAAATATTCCAATATATTTACATGGTTTCTAGATTATTAAAAACAATGATTAAGTCATGTTTTAAATCATGATTATTTCCAATGAATAAAAAAATTGTTTAATTTTAAAAGTATTTAAAAAAAGATACTGATTAAAAGTTTCCACTATAAAATTTATTAGATTATTATATAAGAGATCATACCCAATTCTATAAATCTATATACATAAAATGTTATATTAGAATATAATAAAATGAATTATTTATTTAAAACTAAATATTATGTGTTTAATAAGTATTAGGTTTATATAGTACCAATAGAAATAAAATTTAATTAAATTTGTTAATAAATTCATTTAAATTAAAAAAGAACATAAAGAACCATAGAAGTAAAAATATATAAATCTGAAATAAAAATTGTTTTGGTGATAAAACATTAGAAATAAAATTATGTATTATATTCATTTTCATAAATAATATTACATGTGTTTTATTTATGATCCAATATAATTTATAATTGCATAAATACATGTAAAACAATAAATACCCCAAGATTATGAAAATATATATTTTTCATAAAATTTTAATATATAATTTCAAAAAATTCAATCTCAAACATAAACTATCTCTATTTTAATATAAGATTATGAAATAAGGGTCTCACTTATTGATAGATTAATTACATGAAATCACATTAACTACCAATATGATTAACATAATAATAAAAAAACTTTAAATAATAACATATATTAACATTTATTCAGTTGTAATCATTCACGACACATATAATGGGATGTTATAGATTATTTTCATGATCAAATGTATGTAATATTTATTATTTTGAAAATTATTTCTAATAGTGAAGTCGAAACTTTTTCATTTATAAAATAATCATTTTAATAATATTAATCGAGCTATTAGAATCATTATTTCCAATAATTTATTCAGACACACATTTATTTGATTGTAATTATGTGCATGGTTTATAAGAATTGAATCCATGATGATCTTGTTACATGTTTTTTACTAATAAACAAAAGCTACTTTAAAATGCTTTTAATTATTGTTTTTTCGTTGAAGAATCATATTAATGATATATATTAACCATTAATGAAGTTTTAGGACTAAATTTATATTTTTAAACACATTCATGGTTAAAATGGTTCTTTTGGTATTTTATCATTCATGTAGGTAGTTAACCCATCTCTAATAAAAAAAATATATATTATTGAATGTGAATGATATTATATTTTTATAAATATATTATTATATTAAAAATGGATAATAATATATATATATATAACATCATTATAGTGGTGAATGATATTTAGAATGATTGTTGATGAGAAGTTAATTCAAAAAATTAGAGATGTATATGAATACATGGTGAATTATCCCATTCTCGATAAAGATGCCTTAATAATGATGAAATTAGGATTCCTTAGTGGATCCAATATCAACTAAATGTTATGAAGTATTTTTGATATTGAATGTTTTCATATTTTCAATGGAGAACATATAGTATTTAGTGGTTTTGTAATGTTCGGACTAGGGTTCAGCTAAAATGGGGTCCCTAGAAGATGGTCCAAATGACCTTAATTACACCTCCCTCTAAACAAGAGGATTATGACTAGATGTGAGGGTATAATTTAATATGGTGGAATAATATATCATTATTACCAGACTACACCAATTATAACATAATGGGGTTTTAAGCAGGTCAAAAATCCCCAACCTATTTGAATTTTGGTGTTTGGTGGTTCTACCTACCTATATTCTTGATCTTTATAAAATAATATTGAGTGCTTTTAGACCCAAGGACTTATTTTTAGATGGATTTTATGAAAAAAAATTCCTCAATGTTTCAAGTTAGTTTCTGGTTGTCATATTCTTAAAACACCATTTAAAAAAAGAACAGATAATTGTACATGGTTTAGAAAAACCAAGCTACCTCCCAAGAGAAATTTAATTTCCCTCTGGTAGCATTGGATAGAGTTTAAAAAACATATTTTGGGGAACACTGCCATGTGATAATTATTCAGTTTTTAATGTATGGTATAAATAAGGTTTGTAAAAATGTCATTGTTGTCACGTTAGGTGGGTGCCTTAGAGAGTGGCATATTTATGAGTTGTGCACATTTTGGTAATGTGTGACCATAGATATGCAAGTTTTGATCACTTAAGGATAGTTAGTGTGAATTTATTTGAAAAATGTGATCAAATAGTACGCTTCATTAAAAAGTGTGATATTACAAAACTTAAATCTCTCTAATTTATGTTTTTAATCCCCTTGTTCTCTTTTCCACTGTAGGCACAAAGGGATTATCCTATTTTTCTCCCACCGAGACCTTTATCTAACTCCTCTAATAAAACATTGATCCTTGATTCATGGGTGGATACTAGTTCATTTATGGATATAAATTCATATTAATATAATCTTTAATCATCTTTCTTATGTTTTCTATTTATCTTGGCCCATGGGATTATAAATCCATGTGAACTCTTTTACCTTATATTTATGGAATTCACTTTAACACTATCTTCTTCCCATTCAGGTCATGTAGGAGGCTGATATTAAATAAACACGAACCTGATAACCTATGGTAATATATCCATATCTTTCCCATTGATTTTTGGATTGTTTTGGGTGTGTGTTATTTATAATATGGGTAATCCAACCAAGTCATAACCTAATAAATTAATGGTTTGTTTTAATTGATTAAATGAATGATGTGATATGGCTATGGGAATTCTCCAAATACAATACAAATTTTTTATCAAAGTAAGGGATTACTACTATATTGGGGAGGTTGGGTGAGTGTTTTTTTATTTGAATTATACTTTTTATATTTAATGAATTGATTTCACTGGAATGTGGTGGGAATAAACCAAGGATTGTGATGATATTGATCACCTTAGTTGAGGATATGTGGTTATTTAGGATGGGAGTGGATCAGGATACATGGGTGGATGATGATCATTAGGTTGATGTAAAATATTCATCAAATTAAGGTGCTTAGGATATCATAATGATGGAATTAACTCTGTGATTTGAGATGGTGATGACCATTAAGAATAAGCGATATGGATGTGGGGGTACATGGTTTTGGATTATTTTTCCTAGGTTTTTTGGTGATTTTATTCCACTATTTATAATCCAAGGCACTAATAGAGTCATGTAGACATATATAGGACTCATATTGAGGTGGTTGGAACACTCATTCTTGGTGGAGGCCACCATAGATTGTGCATCTTAGATAATGTTGTTGAGCATCTGATGAGTTAGGGGTTCTCACCAAAGATAGCCACGTGGATGGTGATGGAAAAATCCATTCATGTTGTTGAGGACATCATTTATGGGATGAGGCTTTCTATTAAACTTTTTTTCATGGGATGGGATGTAGGGAGGAATGGTACTCTCATTCCATGGGACATTGGTTATGGAGTATATGTTGATTATTTATTAGAGGATAAACGTCATTACACCTCAGGATGTTGGGATTCGATCAAGTAGGGACTTTTACGCAAGGGACTAAGGGGCATGGTACACATAATTTTTCCATGTAAGTGGGAATCTGGTGGTTGACTAATGGCATTAGGTATTAGTAACATGATTATTAGAGGAACGAGATTGTTTACCATGTATGATACTCATCAGTGGATTCCTTGGGAGGTAGTCTAGGGATCCTTTACACTACACACACACACATATATATATATATATATGAAAACACATGTTGTATTCCATATTTATAATTGGGGGAAAACATTATCTGACTTACACTGTTGATGGTTGATGCAGGTAGAATGCTTCATTGGGGTTGTTTAGCACTAAGTAATTATTTATAATATTAAATTAGTTTGTAATGATTTTAATTTATATTCACATATACCTAAATATTTATTGATGTAAGATAGGTACATGTAGGGGGTGGCCTAATAATATTTATTCTCAGAGCCTACACCGTCTATAAGGCCCTAGCCTTAAACATCACTTAATATTGAATTAAATGAATAATTCACATTGAGGATCTTTTCAGGTTTAGAGTTTTAGTGAATTAGATCATAAATCATGACTTATATTCTATATTTAAACAAAGTAGTTACATAAATGATAGTATTCGTTTTTTCCCTTCAACGGAAACATATTTAACATAAAACATGGATTCTTTATTGAGACTTCCTTGACACTATCATAATATCATGCACCTTTCCCTTGACATGTGAAAAACATTTCAAAAACATGGGATGAGCATAAAAAGCTCAGTAAGGGATAAAAAAATATTGAAAGGAAACATGAGTACATATATACATAATAATGAAATCATACATTACCCATAAAACATAAGCACTTTAACATACCTCATCAAATCATGAATAAATCATATAAATCATATGACATAAAATTAACTTGAGGCATTCATAACATTCTTACGTAGGGAGTAACCCTCTTGGTTACGTTTGAAATACCCATCAAAGTATATTCCCAAAATCATTTCAGAGAAACCGTAATGTTTAACTCCATCGCGTTACCCATTGTATTGGAGAGATATATCGGGCTCACCTGCCCTTAGTTTATCATGGAACCACCCGTCTTCATAACAATTCCCATGAACCATAACATAATTGTACCACATAATACATGCATAAAGGAAACATAACATTTCAACATTTAAATAACAAGATATCAATACAACACATTGATATAAAAAAATATTATGAAATCCATTTTCAATACCAAAATAAAAGAAAAGTAAAACATGGTATTTATTTTTTCTTTTAAAAACGGTATGGCTTGTAGAGGAAGATGAAACTCAAATAATGGTCACGGGGGTGGAGAAGTCGTTGTCGCCGCATACGTATGACAAAAACATTCCTTTTTCTCATTTAGTAAATGCTTCATATAAAAAGATTTCTTTTGAATAAATGTAGAAGTCAAAGGGGGTTATACGCCGTATAAAAGAATGTTGTGTATAAAACAAAATATGCCTCAATGAATGGAGATTGAGACGAAGTCCCATACCTCGTATCTGACGTGACTTGATTGTTCTTTAATCTGAAGAATAATAAACATGAGTTAATTTATACTTTCTTGAGAACCTTTTTAAAGTTCATTATTCTTTTTATATAACCTATTTCCATGTCCTGAACACTGTGTAATTATTTAAGTTAATAACGATCATTTTAACGATCATTGGTACTTGACTCAAAAATAAACTCTTTATAATTACAAGTTGTTCATGTATCCATTATATCCAGAGTTATACTCATGATGTAGATAGCATGTATATCATATATATCCATTATATAAATGCATTTATAAAATTACATAATTTTTAGAAGTAAGAAATGAAATACACCATTCATGGAGATGGTAAGCCGTACGTACGCATGAACGCTACTTTAATTTCTATGTCATATTAATGGAATTAAAACTAAATTATAGATATGTATATTTTAATTCCAGAATTATACTCATCATTTATATTTAACATAAATCATATATATCCATTATATATATGTATATGTTATAGTACATTACATTTGGGGATAACAAATGAAATGCACCGTTCATGGAGACGGTAAGCCGTACGTATGCATGAACGCTACTTTCATTTCAATCTCATACTTTAATGGAATTAAAACATAATGATACATAATCGTATTATAATTCCAGTATGGTATCATATATATTATCATTATGTATATCCTTTATACGTACCATATATGGTATTAATGAATCAAATCACTTTGAGGGGGCGGTAGTCCGCACTTCCTAAAATGAAGATATAGCGTATACCCATAATGGAAGCCATAAAGTATTGCCATAAAAGAAATATACAGAAGCTTAAGGAAAACATAAACATATTATATATCATATATAAATATAGTGATATCTTAATGGCCACCTTTGAAGGTGTCAGAGGAATATTGAACAATCATCGTTTCGTGGGGTAGAAATTCGACATCCACCGAAACAGTATATTCTTTAACCATTAGATGTAGGTGTGTGTAATTGTAGGTAGAATTCTTCTTATAACAACATCCTAATATATTAAATATACTGTAGTTGTTACAAAAGAAATTAATAAAAAGAGTTTAGGTGGTTAGAGAAGCAAAATAAAACATCAGAACACAAGAAAATACACTACCTTTAAATCGGGTAAATCTTTTTGATTTGAGCTCAAAGGCTTCCTTGGGAAGACTTATGAGAAAATTGAGGATTATAGGAGTAATATAGGTATGTGGAGAGAAAAAATGGTCAGGTGTTGGCCGAGCCAAAGGCTTGAGAGTTGTGGGTAAGGAGGTAGAGGTGGGGACCTTTTATAAGAGGAGAGGAGGGGCACTCTTGGAATGTTACAAAATGTTACTTTATTTTCAAATGAGTTTCTGATTTTAAAGGTCCCACATAGATGTATTTATAGGATAATGTGATAAGGGTTCTAAATCCACCCATTCAATAGGTCGTTGACAAGTTTATGTTATAGTTTTAACATTATCTTTATATTTAATTTAAATCCATTATTAATGAGGTAATCACTGCATCATCATGATGTAATAAATAATTTAATTTATTTAATGTCTAAAAATTATAAAGAAAATAACATGATTTATGAAATATTTTTATCTTTCCAATGAATATTTATAGTCCAATATATCATTTATTTACACAAACATAAAAATGTTTTACTCAGGTTATACACTCTTTGCTATATTTAAAATTCTTTAAAAATAAAAAGATAAAAAGTTAATTCCACACAAAAGTGATTCCATGGGGTATTCATGTTTGGAACAAGGAATCCCATGGTAGGCCATGAGACAACCAGTATCATTAGGACACCGTTTGGTGTCATTTTTTATTATTATGATATTATTTTATTATCCTTAACTACCCAATTACTCATTAATCAATATAATTATAGATAATTACTGTCGTTACTATTCATAATGTACAAAAACAAAATAGTATTAATTACATAATTTTTAACTTCTTATTACCAATATGGAATCCATTTATCCAAATTTAAAACATATAAATTGCAATAAATAATTTAAAAATAATTCCCGTAGTCAAAACAAATAGACGGTTTTTTTGAAACAATTTCTATGAAAAGTTTGGCATTAGTTTATGCCCAATTACAACGTGAAATTAACACTAATGGCCACCATTGGATTAAATGGTAAAAATATATTCTATTTAATCTTTAAAACCAATTAAAAATATAATCCAACCATATAATTAAATTAGATGAAAAAGTATTTTTTATGTAAAATGCAGTATCTTTTCACTATTCATTAAAAAATTGAACATTGTCAGAAAATACCAAAAATTTATCCAATGTAAATTTAAATGTCCCAATCATAAATAATATGTTTATTTTCACAAATAGAGATTATTAAATTGTCAAAATTTTGATTTAAAAACGGTTTTCCATCAAAAGGCAGTAAAACAATCTTTTAGAAATATTAGTGTATTTAATGCTTAAGATTGGATTTAATCTCATATTAAGCCTCTAAAACAATATCTAATTCATAAGTAGACATAGATAAAAATATCTATTATTCATTAATTACTTGGGATGTTACATCCTTCCCCCTTTAGAAAATTGTGTCCCCGCAATTTATTTACTTATCGAATAAGTGGGGGTATTTAGCCCTTATTGCATTTTCAGATTCCCATGATTCCTCTTCAACCATGTGGTTTTTCCACAAAACCTTTACCTGATGAATCACCTTATTCCGTAACACTTTCTCCATGTGGTCAAGAATCTATACCGGTTGTTCCTCATAAGATATCTTCTATTCCAGCTAAACTACCTTTGGACTCAAAACATTAGATGGATCTGGCATATACTTTCTCAACATCGAAACATGAAAAACATTGTGTACCTGAGATAAACTAGGAGGTAATGCCACTTGGTATGAAACTGATCCAACTCTCTCCAGAATTTTATATGGTCCAATGAACCATGGACTCAACATTCCTTTCTTACCAAATCGCATCACAGTTTTCCATGATTATTCTTTGAGAAAAACATGATCACCTACCTCAAAAGAAAGATTTTTCCTTCTGTTGTCTGCATAACTCTTCTGCCTGCTCTAAGCTATTCTCATGTGTTTCTATATCAGATGAACTTTTTCTGCCAACTCTTCTACCAATTCTAGTCCCATAAGCTTCCTTTCACCCACTTCATCCTAGAAAGATGGAGTTCGACACTGCTTCCCATATAACACCTCAAATGGTTCCATCTATATACTGGAATGAAAACTGTTATTATTTGAAAATTCAACCAAATATAGATGTTGGTCCCAAATTCCATGATAATCCATCGAACAAGAACGTAGAATATCCTTTAATGTCTGAATTGTTTGTTCTGACTTCCCATCTGATTGAGGATGAAAAGCTGTACTAAAATTTAATTTAGTACCCAACGACTTCTAAAGGCCATTCCAAAAGTTATAAGTGAACATGGGATCATGGTCAGATACAATGGAGAGAGGAACTCCATGTACCCCAAATATATCTTTATGATACAAACGGGAAAGTTGATCGAGGGAAAAAGTATCTTGTATTTCAAAGAAATGAGAAGATTTAGACAAGAGATCAACAATAACCCAGATTTCATTATTATCTCGAGGTGTCTTCAGAAATCCCACAACAATGTCCATGGATAATATCTCCCATTTCCACTCTGGAACTGGTAAAGGCAGAAACATCCCTTTCGGTAACTGTCGCTCTGATTTAACCTGCTGACAAGTCAATCACTTCACAGTAAAATCAGCAATATCTCTTTTCATTACATCCCACTAGTAATACTCCCACAGATCTCTGTACATCTTAATACTTCCAGGATGAACTGAAAATGGAGAACTATGAGCTTCACATAACAACGCTCTCTTCAACTGTGAATCACAAGGCACCCGAAATCTCTTCTTAAATCTCAAAACACAATCATTATCAATTTTGAACTCAGGAAACATACCCTTCTGATCCAGCTCTACATTTTTCTGCAACTCACTGTCTTGCTTCTATGCTTGCTTGATTCTGTCCGATAGAGAAGATTTCACTGATACCTGAAGAAAAATAGAATAAAATCCTGCACCAAAAACTTCTATTCCAAATTTCAACAAATCCTTAACCAAAGGATCATGTTCCTAACGCATCGTTGTTAATGATGCATTACTTTTTTGACTCAAAGCATCAGCCACTTTATTTTCTTTTCCCGGATTGTAATGAATTGTACAATCATAATCCTTGATTAATTCTATCCATCTCCTTTGTCTCATGTTCAATTCATTCTGAGTGAATATATACTTTAAACTTTTTTGATCAGTATATATTTCACACTTTACTCCATAGAAATGATGCCTCCAAATTTTTAATGTGAAAACAATAGCAGCTAATTCCAAATCATGTGTAGGGTAATTTACCTCATGAGTTTTCAACTGTCGTGAAGCATAAGCAATTACCTGATCATTCTGTATTAGGACACAACCAAGTCCTTTAAATGAAGCGCCACTGTAGATAACAAACTCACCATTCATGGATGGTAGTGCCAAAACTAGAGCATTCACCAATCTTTTTTTTCAATTCCTAAAAACAATCATCACATTCTTTTTTCCAGATAAACTTATCACCCTTCTGAGTTAGCTTAGTCATTGGACTAGATATCCGTGAAAAAATTATAACAAACCTTCTGTAATATCCTGCCAAACCAAGGAAACTACGAATCTCAGTAAATTTTGTGGGTCATGGCCATTCTTCCACAACCTTTGTTTTTTGTAGGATCAACAGTTATCCCATCTTTATAAACAATATGACCAAGGAAAGAAATTTTTTGCAACCATAACTCACACTTGCTGAATTTCCCATACAATTTCTTTTCATTCAAGGTTTGAAAAATAACCCTTAAATGTCTTTCATGCTCCTCATTACTTTTAGAAAACACCAAAATATCATCAAATAAAACCACCACAAACTTATCCAAGAACTCATGGAAAATTTTATTCATTATGTCCATGAATACAGCTAGTGCATTGGTTATCCCAAAAGGCATTACTAAAAATTTATAATGGCCATATCTTGTACAAAACGCAGTCTTCGGAACATCTTCTTCCTTTACCTTCAGCTGATGGTACCCCGATCTTAGGTCGATCATTGAAAAATATTGAGCTCCCTGGAGCTGATCAAACAAATCATCAATATGAGGAAAAGGATATTTGTTCTTAACAGTGATATTATTCAAGGCTCTATAATCAATGCAAAGTCTCATTGAACCATCTTTCTTTTTAACAAATAAAACAGGAGCACCCCATGGTGATGTGCTAGGTCGAATGAAACCTTTTTCTAATAAATCTTTCAAATTTTCCTTTATCTCTAAAAGTTAAATTTGAGCCATTGATAAGAGGGTTTTGAAATTGGCTTAACATCAGGAACTAAGTCAACAGTAAATTCATCTTCCCGATCTGGTATTATTCCAGGAAACTCATCTGTAAAAACATCAGGATACTAATTTACCACTGGCACATCATTAATCTGAACAGCTCCTTTGTTTTCAACGATGTGTGCAAGGTAACATTTATTTCAATCTTTTACAAGTTTCTCGGCCTCTTGATAAGTTATCAACAGTAAGGGTTCATTCTTGTACACAAACTGAAAGTCTTTCTGAAAAGAAACTTCATTAGCTTTAAAGTCAATATTAGCATGGTAAATAGAGATCCAATCCATACATAGGATAACATAAAACTCTACTAGAGGTAAAACAATAAGGTTCACAAGTAGGTTCTTTCCACAGATAAGGATAGGAAGAGTCTAATAAATTCTTTTTTCATCATCATTTCCCCCAAGTGTTTTTACCACAACTTCAGGAGTCATTTCTAGAGATGGTCTTCCCATTTTACTAGAAATGTTTTCAGAGATTAAATAATGTGTAGACCCGGAATCAAATAACACACTGACATAATCTGAAAAAACACACAAACTACCTGATACAACTTCATTTGATGACCCATAATCTGTTGAAGTAGTGGCGAAGGATTTCACCACACCTTTCTGCTTGTAGTCTATCTGCTTCCCTTCACTCGAGCTCTTTGTGGGAAACTAATTTTCATAGTGATCCATCTCATTGCACTTAAAAGATTTCACTAACTGCAAATCAAATTTGGACTTACCATCACCTTGATCTTTTTTAGTGCAATCACGAGCCTTATGTCCCATCTTACCACATCGGTAGCACTTTACAGAATTTATAAGACATTCCCCATCATGCCTTTTTCCACATTTATCACAAACTGGAAACATAGGTTTCTTACCATCTAACCTTTTTGAAGAATTCTTCCCTTTCACCTGCCACCTAGGTCTCTTCTTCTGTTGGTTGTTATAGAACACTTGATCTTTGGAAAACTCCATTTCCACCTTCTCAGCACATCAATCAAGATTTTCATAACATTTGAACTCAAGAGAAGCTAAATCCCTTCGATATTTTGGCTTTAATACTGAGTAAAAACGATTGATTTTACTATCAAGGTCTCAGATAAAATTTGGAGCATACATTTTCAATCGACTGAACCTCTATTCATTAGAATCCACTGATTCATCCTCTTGCCTCAATTCCAGGAATTTTTTTTCCATCCTAAGTCGAACAGCCTTAGGAAAATACTTATTGGTCATTGTTTACGTATACGGGTGGTTCTGTGATAAACCTAGGGTGGGTGAGCCCAAGATAGCTCACCAATGCATTGGGTAACATGACAGAGGTAAATGTGAATGTTTATCCTAATATATTTATGGAATATAATGTAATTGGTATTCTAAATGTGACTCCCTCTACAGCTGTGATAGCTAAAATGTATGTATGATATGGATGCCTCAATATAACTTTTCGATTAAAGATAACTAAGTGTTATTCATACATATTATTATTTGAGAAGGTCTGTTGTGGTTGAAAATTATGGTTCCATTGTTTTTTATTTATTGACGGGTTAATGTTTCTATTCTTATTTTAAAACCTTTACTAATCTTTTTATGCTCATCCCATGTTTTTGAAATGTTATTATAGGTTATAAGAAACTATAATAGAAAGGAAGTATTCAAGATGATTTATATCAAGAAAAGGACTATTATTTTATTTAAGGAGTTTTTTTAGAAATGGGTTATAATAGAAGTGTCTACTATTTAATATTCAGGTTGATATGTAATAGTTATGGATTAATTCTTTAAAACTATAATCCTGAAAAGATAGTCAATGTAAATTCTTGATTTATCTCACCATTAAGTAATGTTTAAGGTCGGGTCCTTATAGTAAGGGTGTTGAGGAAAATTAACTATTATAGGTTTCACTATATGTGATATATATATATGTGTGTGTGTGTGTGTGTGTGTGTGCATGTGTGCTATTATGGATGGATGACGGCTTTATTGTTATTTAATATGAATCTACCAATGTGGATTCCAGGGGAGTATTAGGAGGGTGGTTATAAGGTTCCACTTGAGGGTGCACAGGATGAGGCCCCTGAGGGTTGGTACGAAGCCCCGAAAGGTATGGATGATCATGATCCATATGTATAGGTTCCAATATAGGTAAATTATCCATATATTTAATATTTATTTGATGTCAAGATGTGAAATTCAGGGAGAACCTAGTATGGGTCAAATGGGGTATTGAACAAGGAGATGAGGGAGGTAAACCATCTATGGCATACTGGATCATATTTCCAATAACAATGACCATAAATATTTTTTGGTGATGGTGGACCATATGAAATAGAGAAATTTACTGAGTCAGTCTAGACTATATTCAATCATATTTACATAACCTATGGACAAATGGTAGTGCTAGTGACGTATATAATCAGAGGACTGGGGAAGCACTGATGAGGTGTACCATTACAGGTGGGAAATCAATAACGATAGTCACATAAGAAATTTTACATCAGGTTCTTGGATAAATTCGTTCTAGATACTCAAATGGTAGATATAACCCATGAGTTCATGAATCTCAAATAGTGGGATGCATTCTTCATGGACTATGCATCTACTTTCACAAACAAGAATTTATTTGAACCAAGTGTGGTGTGTGATGACCTTACTCGGTAAAGGTGATTTGAGTACACATTGAATCATTTCCTTAAGGTGTATTTCATCATCATAATCCTAAACTCATTTTTATAAGAATTCAATTAGGTGCTAATAGACAAGGGAGATTTAATGGACCAGTCTTATATGAGCCAATTGTTGGGATTTGGTGAGCAGTGTAGTGATGTTTTACATATCAATAAGTGAGATCTGGGAGTAGTCATGGTAGTAATGTCAGGAAAGAGATTCAAGAATACCATTTAGGAGTAGTTATTTTTTTGTATGATTCCAATGTGGGGAGTAATGACATGTTCAAATCCAGTGTGATCTGATTCCAAAGGAATTATGGGAATACAGTCGGATGCACCATTTAGTGATGTTCTGGAAGAATACATCTCATACAACTGGGAGCTAGGGAATGGGTAAGACATGGGTATTTATGGTTGGAACAACAGTGGTACCATTATTAGGTTGTCATTATTCATATTCATCAACATTTCATAGATGATATAGTGGGACCCATCAGTGGGGTCAGTGGCCAATGTTTCATGAAACATTATTAGGAGGTATGGCTCTGGTAGTGGTCTTCAGACCGGGTGCAGGTTCATGCTAAATGGATCATATAATACAAAATATACAACTATTGTTAGAGGTATGTTAAGATTACAATAATTAATGGGTTTTTACTTTATTTGGATTTGGCTAGTTTTGGTGAATGTGGTGCATGCTTAATGTTGTTGGGATAATATGCAAATGGATAGTTGGATTGAATAGGATATGATATGTAATATATATATACTAGTTATATAAGAATTTATTACTCGATGTGTTGTGGATTTTATATGAGGTTAATATGGATCAAAATTTTGATGGTAATGCCTATATAAATAAGATGAATTTGTATTTGATCTTCTATTGAGATGTAAGAACATTAAAATCTTCTGATATGTGGGTTGGGATTATTGTAATGTATGACATATCTAATATGAAAATTTTATGAGATACAAGATATTATGCATGTCATATGTGAAAAATAATGATTTTTGAACCTAATGAGGTAGAGGAATGACTATGAATCAAGGGAGGAATTTTGATTCCATTGATATTTGGTGGATAATTAAGATGTTTGGTTTTGGTTCGGGAAGTGACTTGGTATTTAAATCCTATGGTGGGGAGAACCATGAATTAATTTTTCATGTGACCTAATATCTAGTGTACAATAGTTTGGTTCTAATGAGATAGGAATTTTCAATACCAAATCTGGGTTGTTATTTATAGACATGGGATGATCGATGTTATGATAGAGATAATTTATCCTCCCTAGTATTTAAGCGGATCACAAATCTTTAAAATTTTTAAATGTTTGGTGATTTTTCATCATAACATCCAATCTTCTTACTCTTAATAACCTAATTTTAAGGTCTTTTTAACCAATGGACTTATTTTTATATAGGTTTTAAATATCTGTAATTTCCTAATTGTTTTGGATGTTTTTTGTGTGTGTTATACGTTTAATAAATTGTTTCCTAAAATCACAGACATTGGCCCCCCAATTTGGCCAAACTGTGTAGCCTCCCAGGAGAAATAGTGTGTCCCTTTATATGAACTAGACAAGGTTTGGAAAACCATATAGGTGGTGGGTCACAATAATGAAACACCACTACAGTTTTTAATAGAGGTGATACTCATGGTATGCACATGGTTTTGAAGACCGTTAAACTAACCATGGGAGGTGGTTTCCTTACAAAGTGGCATCTACAGAGGATACACACATTTTTTAAAATAATGCACCTATTCATTGAAGTGGTGATTCTTTATGGGTTTTGAGATTTAACGATTGTCCTATGGTTACCAAAATTGTGTGTTCTAACAATGCACCACTTTTAAATGTGTGAAATTGGCTAACATACCTCCCTTATACATTAGATTCAACCCCATATCATCCTTTAGACCATAATCACAATGGGGGTTCTAGAATTTCTCTCCCACCTTGTATTTGTACTAAATTCATTGATCGACCTATGATACTAGATTTTTTGGTGGCTATAGATTTCTCTCCATAAAAATCTCAATTTGTTAGAATATATTTTCTATTTATCTTACTACATGGAATGTTATATCTATGTGAGATATTTTACCATATTTTTAGGTAATTAATATAAAACATCATTTTCTTCCGATTTAACTTGAGTTATAATTTTATATTAGATGAGAATGTTCTTAATAACATATTGTAGGTGGTTCCTAGAATTCTCCTTGATTTTGGGGTTGTTTGGGGGGTTCATTCATTATGTACGATGCGGGTCGACCAACAAAGTCACTAATAAATTAATGTTTTATTTTTATGTCATTAAATGGATGGTGTGAGATGCCTATGGCAATTCTCTAGCTATAATAAAAATGGATAATCATGTTAAGGGGCCTGGGACAAACTTGGATGTTTTTGTTTTGTGTTTTTTTAATTTAAATTTAATTTAATATATTAAATTCACAAGTTAAATGGGAACGTGATTGAAATGGACTAAGGATTGTGGTTATGTTGATAATATGGTATGAAGTGATATGGTTCTTTGGGTTGAGTGTGGCCCTGGATTTATGGTTTGATGATGATCACCTAGTTGAGGCAACATGGTCCTCAGATTGAGGTGAAGAGTTCATCAGAATGATAGTGTAAACCACATATTTGAGGTGGTTTGGACCATAAAAATTGATTGACATGGTCATGAGGGAATGAGGTGTATAATGATGTGTCTTCGGTTGTTTGTTGATTTTCACTCACCATTTTTTGTATAAATTGGTGTAGGAATCATGTTCACATAGATAGGACTCATTTGAAAATGGGGTTGACTACTCATTGTGTGTGGAGGCCCCCATAGATTATGTAGGATAGGTGATAGTGTTGTCAATAATTGATTTTGGGGGTTCTCACTGTAGAAACACATATGAATAGTAACAGTCTATCGGTTTATGGTGTTGAGACCATCAGAGGTGGGATGAGGATTTTCTTTACAATTGAAGTTGTGGGCTATGATTTTGGGAGAATGAATATATTCATGATTTGGGAAATCAGTTGTTGATGTGAAGGAATTTATTTATTAAAGGATAAACATCGTTTTACCATAGAATATCAGGATTATAGATTATTGGGACTTTGGAGAAAGGTTATGATGGAATATGTACTTATTATTTGGGGATGTTATATGAATATTAATGATTGATTGAAGGAATGAGGTGTTAGTGACCTGATTATTGATTGAACTCTGATGTATACCAACTATGATAATCATCATGAGAGTCCATGCATGCTATTCCATGATCCACACCACTGAAAATATATATATATGAATACATGTGTTGTATTCCATATATATAATTGTGGGATATTGTTATGAATTATTTCAATGATGCCCATAGTAGGTCAACACTTCCCTTTGGATGTTGAGAATATGGGAATCATTTATATTATTAAATGGTTGTTTAATTATTTTTATTAATATTCACAAACACATTAATAATTATGGATTTAAGATAGGACCAAGTTGGTGGTGTCCAACTAATATTTATTCCCATGCCCTATATAGTCCTCATAGGATGTGTGTAGATTTTATTATATTTAAATTAGTTTGGTATTCAAGATTGTGAGGCGGGCCTTCAAGATAATGTTATATTTCTCAGCATGGGATTGATGGAAATGAATTATGGGGAATCCTATACATTTTCTAGTGTTCTATTTTTATCATTTTCATGACATATATTTGTACATACGGGTGGTCTGCCCTGAGTGACCCTGCATGCCTATTATTATGTATGAATTGTTTTTCAAATGTCTCATCTAAAAATTTTATGTTTTATGATTATTTATTTTTCCTGTTGTTTATGTTTTAGATAA
Organism: Viscum album; assembly: GCA_963277665.1. NCBI lineage: Eukaryota > Viridiplantae > Streptophyta > Magnoliopsida > Santalales > Viscaceae > Viscum > Viscum album. The sequence goes on along the minus strand of OY728133.1, from coordinate 139,470,615 downwards.
GTTTTTTATTTTTCTTTCTTCGAGTTATAGTGTTCTTTCGTTGATATTTTTATGTACAGACCATTATTGTTATCAAAACCTAAGGATATTGTCTCCCTACTATCACCTCCATAAACCTTTACTATTAGTCGGTAGGCATTGGCATACGAGGAGGTTCACCGAAGGCCTATTGGAACTCCAACACACGGAATTATTTTAATAGGATCCAAGGTCGATATGCTACACCAATCGTGGAAATCATATAATTATTGACATTAAATAATAACCGTTACCAAAACATCAAATAGTACACTCCCGATTGGATTATGTTCCAAAAACCCAACATTATGAACATGGTAGGTAATGATATCCTAGATTTCTAGAACGCACACCAAACAGATACACTGAAGAAAATCCCCAAAACCCGTCTCAATATGAATTAAGTACCCTTAGACAAAATCTATTTTAAATCCCAATTAATCTATCTAATATTGGTCCCTTACCCTTGTGTAGAAATGTAACCATGGAATTTTCTTGAGTACATAATGACGACCTGAATAGGGTAAGAGTACTACATAGTAGGCCACAAAAATGGTGTCTAAACAAATATATAGTCTCAAAAAAGTGTATGTAAGGGTAAAATAAAATAACATAAGTATATATAACAGTTGATTATTTAACAATATTTAAAATCACCAAAATTGTTATTAGTTCCAATTTATACTGTAACTAATCACACTGGTTTCATCCTATGTTGATTGACTAAACCATATGTCACAAGGTTCACTTTTCACTATAATGGTATAATCAATATAGGTATTAAAACAATGATTCATAATTCCATTTCTGACCATCCAAACCATGATATTGAGTACCTTGTAAATGACTATATATCCTTGAGCATTAGTCCATACTATGTTCCATGCAAGAATCGAGTTCCAAGAGCATCATTCTAGCCCACCCAATGATGAGGTTCCCCAATTCAGGATCCACCACCCCAACAATATAATTTCTAAGGGTTGATATTTCATACCTTATATCAAATGATAATAATGAGGTTGCACCTTTTAATTTTTATCAACATTCCCTCGGTCCATTTCTTTTAATACATTTATCTAAATTCTAAATAATTTTAATTTTAACATTTCTTCATAACCAACACAATTAAATGTACCATTAAACCATTATAGATGTTTCGTTATTTACCTCGATCCATTTTCTATATTTCTCTCTAATAATATATTTGGATAAATTACACTCTTAAGATATGAAAATCAACTCTTTATATCAAGATGTTGGTTTGAGTAGTGTACATAATAGGGGTGAATTGTGTATCTAATAAAATTTTTATTTCAAATATTTTCATGAAAGGTTCCCCAAAAATAAATACAGCTTAGTTAATCAAGGAAATATGGTTATAAAATATTGACTGTTCAAATAACTTATTTGATAATTGATTAATTCATATCAATCTCAACATTAGTTTTTGATATTACTTTTGAATCTATTATAAAAAGGGAAAAAATTATAACTTATATCCAAAGTTTACAATCATAGTGAATTTTGTGATTTTTGAAATATATATAAAAATACAGAAAACTAAATTAAATAACACAGTAGATATAAATAAATGTGGCTCAGTCTTACCTCGATACCTAATCCACTCTATGTGGTGATCAACACTCACCATGAGGTTTATATTAATAAACATGTTCCACCCCATGGATCGGGGTAAACAATAGTGTATTGGACTCTCCTGGTTACATGACCACTTCTACAGTTCTTCATGTGAATGAACTAAAAGGTCACATAGGGACTTCATAAATAGTTATCTGTTGGAGTAAATAAGTTTATAAATATATGAGCTGAAGGATATCTTGTATCATTTAGTTTATTGTAGGATACAGTGGGTGTTTTTATACAGACACACACACACATACATCTCGAAAAATAAAAGTATTACACAATAGAGAAAAGATGATGAGATATGGTTAGAAGTGACCTGTGTGTTATTCTATGCAGATCCGGACATCATTGATGAAAAATATGTAAGAATCAAGTCCTCTTGCAAGAAACAGAGTATCACAATTTTGGTGCTCTGGTTTTTAGTTAGATCTGACTCGTGTAATTCATGGTGTTGGTATGACAATGTTGTTCATACCTCTGATCAATGATATCCTGACTTTTTTATTTGTCAATACTTTGTCTGTTCTTCATATATATTGAGTTTCATGTGTCAGTTATTTTTATCAATAATGCATATGATTCTTCTCCGTCTCTCTTTTTAGTTTTGGGTCCATGATTTTCTTTTTATTAATTGAGTGAAGGTGTTGAAGCTGACATGATTCAACTATTCTTCACCCCATACCTCGTACTATCAGGTCAAATTTCTACAATGTATTATTAGTTATGGTAGTACATTTAAAATACCGAAATATGACCATTATAAATTAAATTGTAAAAGAGAAAATAGATGAAATAACGATGTCACATTCTATCTAAAGACAGTGTCACTTGGAAATAGTGTCTCTAAGAAATGGTGTCTCTATGAAGAAGTGTCTCCATAAAATGGGTTCTCCATGAAATTGTGTCTCCTTCTTTTCCTTGGAGTAGTGGTAATTTTATAATGGCATTGTTGTATATATATCAGGAACTGGTAGCACATTAGTGGAGTTAGGATCATGGTGTCAGTTCCATTGGAAAACTTCAATTATTTCCTTAGAATGGAACTAGGGTCACAAACATAAACAAATGTAAAACTAGTTTCAGTGTCTTGTCACAGTATCTAGTTCATGCTGTCAATCCCGCTGTCATGTTCATGGTGTCTAGGTCACAGTGTCCTATCACATTTCTCGAAAACTAGAACTGGTGGTAGAATCTCATTTTCTCATACATATAAATATATCTATATACAAAATTAAGTAGTGATATTCACGTAATGTATTAGACATAATCATTTATCAAATAAAACCCATTATAACCCAAATTAAAAATCTTATAAAAATTATCAAACATGATTTTAGACAGGTTATATAAGATTATAATGATTTAAAGGATGTTCAGGATTTGTGATCATTAAAACATGATTAATATACGAGTATTCCAACACAATCCATTTTACCTAATATAAAAACATGTTTTTAAACAACATAATCCATCTAAATTTATATTTTACAAACTCAATTATCATTCTAATGGAAATGGAATACCCCATAAGTGGAATTAGGCCTAGTTAACTCATCATCAAAAAACTCAATAGGGACTGTGAGTGGTCCAACATCACATTTCATCCCCTAATTTATCATTTCCTATCAAGGAATCAAATTCAAAACATAATTTAAAAAATGAATAATCACATACACATGTAATAAAACATCTAGAATATGGAAATCACTTGTATTGAACATACCAAATGCTCAAAAAAAAATTCTCCACATGTCCCTTTATTCACGATAAAATGACCCTCAATGCCAAATCTAAGAATTCCAAATAAAATAAAGAATTAATTAGAGAGAAAGATATAATATATACCATATATATTCTCCTAGAAAAAATATGGAAAAAAATTCAATGACATAGTAGTACATTAAATTCATACTAAATGACACTCTAATCTGCTATGAATCGATGGAGAACCCCCTTTGGATATATTTGAAATTTTTTATAGAACTTATTATTGGAAAATGAATGGGGGAAAATCTAGTGAATTTTTTTTAATGGTTTGGGTAAAACCAACTTATTACCCTCATTTTAAGAGGACCATGGTTTAGAAACATAGTTGGCTAAAATGTGTTATAACCATGTGATACCCAATGTATAATATGGGTACAAGGTTGCATGGTTTTTTATAGAGATGACACTGATTTTATAACCAAGAAGAGGTTATAAATATGGCTATATAAAAAGAAAAATAATTTTTACACACCCCTTAAACAATTTATAGACCATCTACATCCCTTATCTAGGGTATATGGTTCTGGTCCATGGTTTGTATTAACCATGTGCCAATAGTGTGTCATGCACTGGATGGAAAACTTTACATTTTTTTCATGTCTTAACCCCTCAAGAAACTATAAATACCATTAAAAATCTCAAGATTAATTCTATTAACTAATTTCAATGGAGTTAAATCTATTTCATAAAAAACATACCTCAATAATAGTTTCGTATCATACAACCTTCTTACCTTATAATAGCTCATTATTTAGCTACTCTCTCAAGGATTAAAATGAATCCAAGGTAAAATTGCTTGGATTATACCACACATCAAATTGATTCACCAATATTTCCTTATAAATATTTCTTTGATTCCACATCACTCAGAACAATAATATATTCATTCCCTTCGAAAAATTCTCATTGCGATCAACAACAAGAATCCAATTTTCTCCAAAGGACACATTAGAATCAAGAACAATATGATCAATATCAATCAAATGATATTTTTTCGGATGATACTATCAAAAATATAACACTTTAAAATAATTTCCTATAGTATTATAACTCTATAGAAGTTATTATAAGTATTCCACTAGTTTGTTCCTCCCCATAATTTCATATGGCTCCACATACCTGGATCCCAATTTCCTTCTTCTCAACCTAATGAAGACCAAATCTTGGTGACCCTGAAAGGAACACCCAACCACCCGTTGTAAATTCTAAGGGGATAATGAATCATTTTAGCATATTATATATATATACTCAGAGTCATAGCCATTTAAATTTAGATGAACTTATTATTCATGGATATATCTTGTCTGAGACTTTGTCCCAACAACTCTTATTCACCTGCTTCCATCAAACATAATAGTATGATTCATTTCATACCATATGAAAATTCAATGGTTTTCAATCATGTTAATATCCTAATAATTGTTGTTATATAATATCTCAAAAACATCATTTCGATTCTCCCATATACCAAAAAAACTATGTCTCATAACCGTAGATTTTCCTCCAATACATGGATAATACGTTCGGATTTATCATCTATCTATAGGTTAAAGGCCATAATCAGAAACACCTAAGTACTAGGTGATTTATACATCCCTTTATAGAGTATTAACATAAATCATAGATCATGGTATTTAACAATACTTAGAGGTACCTCTATGAAAATGAACAATCTCATGGATGTATAAGTCACCAAAATTGTTATTGTTTAATGTCTCCCAATTATAAAAGAAATGTATGGCCTTCATCAATCAGTCTACAATGGACCAAATCATATCATACATCTTATGAATCCGTAAAATGACCTACCCAAAAGTCAATTGAATCATTATCCAAATCCCATTCTAGAATGAAGAAATAGTTCGAAAATTCTTGTGTACCGTTGATGCTCAGGCGTCACTTGTTGACATATATAGCATATGATAACAAAAAAATTGATCTACATATTTTTTCATGACCAAAAATATTTCTTGTGAAGATGACAATACATCCTAGTCAATCTAGGGTTAACAAATAAATTCAATGCATGAAACTCATATATCGACTCTTCATGCTTAAAAGTAGGCACACCAACATAGTCATGAACATAAATGCTCTCATCACCATCAATTGTCCAATCAGATGATGTCTCCCCACCTTCCATACTATACCTTATGGACAGACACTCTATGTTCTCATAATACCTCCATATAAAATGCTTATGCATATATGGCTCAACATACAAGGACATCAGTGTTATAAAATAATATTTCTCCTGAAATCCTATAACAATATCGGTGAACAATGTAGAGACCCCGTTTATTTTCATAATAATACTTTAAAATGTTTTTGAATAATATTCTAGAGCCAGCCTCTAAGACGTTGTGCGATTATATGGCCTGGTGTTCCCCGAAATAATTGTATGAAAATGTTTTAAATATTTTCTATTATGTACTAATAATTTATTAATAATAATATGATAAATCAGAAATGTAACACCCCGACCCCAGTTACCTAGAGTCGTTGCATTATTACATAACATTGGCATGATCACAAGAAAGATCAAATCTCGAAAGACCGATTGGTTTAGTAGCCTTGGAAACACTAGATATATTCATAAAGTTTTACATTACATCATAAAGTGAAAAACTATTATAACAACATAGTCTCCATATTACACACTCATATCCCCACATAAAATCCCTGTAGGTTATTCATAACATACTTCTTCACATCCTGGGAAAAATAAAACATAGAAAAGGGGTGAGCTCAAATGCCCAGTAAGGATAACAATATAGCGGAAACATTCAAAAATAAGCATAAACATTTAAGGCAATGCATTACTAAAACAAAAGCCTTTTAAACTTGAACTTCAACATAGTATGGAAAAAAGTAAAATGAAATAATTCCATTTACTTATTCACATGGATATTCTACTAATAGAATAATCACATGCAATATCAATAACCACTTTCATATTGATGGAATTCATAATGTTGAACTTTAATTTCTTTGTCAAGGCCTCGTCCCAAGACCTAGGGGCTAACTGTAACCGGAACCCAACCCGGAGTGCCTCTAATAACCGAACACCAACCCGGAGTGCCTCTAATAACCGGAGACCAAACCGGAGTTCCTCTAATAACCAGAGACCAAACCGGAGGGCTTACTTTTACCGGTCCCCAACCCGAAACATACTTGTCTAACACATTCATTTGAATGAAAGGTTGAAATATAACATAAACATTCAGATTACAAATAACTTATGAAATGTCAATACTTTAACCACAAACCATGAATGGTATAAAAATAGCACATCCACAGTCAAACATAACTCATTCGATACAATATGGAAGATTGTATTGTGTCACATTAACCTCAATCAATAATAATGAAGGATGTTTGACATAGATGAAAATAATCATCAAAACTATTGGAGAGAAATATCTCCCTTTTTCTTGAAATCATTTAAAAGTCACACTATTTGTCGAGAAGCCAATTAAAAATAGATTTTTGAATCAAAGTGTCCCATACCACTTTGAATCTTTTTAAAAGGAGTTTTAATTTCTATACTTTAATGTCCATATAAATAAATCCTTAAAACCATTTTTAAAACATTGACATTAATGAGAATGATTTAGATGAATAAGTCTTTAAAACATTTAAAAATGGTATTTTAGTTAGAGTTTGTAACCAAAAGAAAGACACTTGAATACAAATAATGGAGGTATTCAAAACATTGTAATATCATGATAATAAAGTGATTCATGATATACTATGTCAAATTACATTATATACACCACATAAAAGTGATTTGGTTTATATCAACAAAGAAGTCTCAATGGAATGTAAGTTGAGATGAAATCTATCATAAAGGCTGTATCCTTAGGTTAAGGATAAATCAACGACATAATTATGTATGAAAAGTATAAATACACTAGAAATTATTGGATATTTAGTGTAAAACAATCAAAGGATATTCACACATATTCTTGTAAAAACAACACCAACGAATTGGATGTTTAACTCAACAAATGGTGAATGAGTTAAAATTACTCTTATCAAATTCATATCAATGACTTGAGAATTATCAATGGAGTGATTGTGTGTATCAAAATTATATCCATAGGAAGGGGAGTGGAAATTATGACATAATCAAATGAATAGTGATTCCACACATAATGTTGGGGTAATATAATCAATGAAATATGCGTAAATCCAAATGAGTGGAAATTGAAATCTCAAATTCCCTTATCGATTAGGTAACTTAAGAAACATACACCCATGAAAGAAGTATCATACCATGATGATGTAAATACCCATAAATTTAATTATATTACACAATGAATACGATCATGGGCAGTACACATACACCACATGCAATAATTAAGTGGTGATCAATGAAATTCTCACGGAATTAAAAGTGAGATAAGAAAACCCTTACTTTGTACTTTTTCCCAGGTCGAAGCTAGGTTTACCTCCTGTATAATGGTGAAATAATTGTTATTTAGTTATACAAGAATCATTTACTTTAATATGATATCATATATGATATTTTAACATTGATTTGTTAATAATATCTTAGAATTATCGTCATTTCATGTGTTAACGAGTTCATTTGACTTTATATTATTTGTTATGTAAGCCATATTCGTTATTAATGGGTTGTATATTATTCATATCCAGAATTATATCAAGTCCTTAGATACTATTTTTAAATCATCAAATTATAATTATACTTGAATGGATATGATGGAGAATGAATCTTATCACGTTCGTGGAGACGGTAGTCCGTACGTACGCACGAGCGACAATATCATTCTTTTGATATTAAAATAATATATAATTGGATGGTATATCATATATACATAATCATTAACATGTTATATTTATTATTTACATGAGTTACACATCATTATTATACCCATCCAAATAATAATATATTGAATAACAATTACACCACGACGTGGAGACGGTAAGCTGTATGTACGCACGTATGGTGACATGTTATTCAAAGGGTGGATAGAAAACTGAATATGGTTGTACAATATTTATAATAACATCACAGTATATGTAATATACTGGATTTATTATTTTAGAATGGTAATAACAAATAATGAAGAAGTGGAAGAAGAAAGGAACTTGAAAAGGGGTGGTGAAAACATTACCTCTTCTTCGGGTTCTTCCTTTTGATTTGATCAAAAGGGATCCTTAGGTTGGCTTTCTGATAAAACTAAGGCCTCTAGGCTGTAGTGAGGGATGTTGGGAGAGTAGTTGGGCAGATTTTGTCCGAACAAAAAGGCTTTGAAGGTGTGATGAAATGAGTAGGAGGAGTGCACTTTTATAAGAGGGGTGAGGGGCACCTTTGGAAAAGCTAGAAATATTAATTTATAATAAATTCATATTCGGTTTCTAATGGCTCCAAAGTTGATTATTCAAAGGTTAAGGTGGGGATAGGTCGAAAACCACTCAACAAATAGAATTTAGACAGGTTTGGGTACTTATATTAACCTTATCTTTAAGTATTAACTCTAAGTTAATTAGTTTCACTTTTACAATGTATCTTTGTATTTTTATATAATATGGTTAATAAACTTATTATATACATCTAACCGACCCCCAAGTGGTCCAATAATGATGCCCCTATCATTATATAAGTCTCTTGGCCGAACATTAGATTTTTAAGAATTTAATATCAATTAATAATATTATTTGTTTTAAGAACTCTTTTATGTCAATTTTGACACTATTCAATAGTTGATTTTTGTGAAACTCATAACAGATTGATTACTTCGAAAAAAGTCAATTAAATCAATCCTATTATATCATATTATCCTATAAAATTAGTTTAATTCATTAAAAGTTTCATATTATATTTATTTGGGTATTTATAATATCAATTAAATTAATTTTTCACTATTATAGTAATTACTGCATCATCATTGTGTCATAAATAAAATAAATTATTTAATGTATAAAAACTATAAATAAAATATAATTATGTAGTAAATCTTTTTATCTTTCTAATGAATATTTATAATCTAAAATCCAACATATATAACCCTATGTAAAAATTGTTTTTCTAAAAGATATATGCTTGTGTCAATTTTGTATTCATTTTAACTTAATTAAAATAAAGTGTCATTATCACTTAAAAGTGGATCCATGGGGTCCCAAAATCGACCCAAATATGACCATGGTCGACCATGTATCAACCAATAGTTTTAAGACACGTTTTGGGGTAATTTAGTATTATTATAACATTATTTTTTAACCCTTATTTACCAGATTTACCCTTTATCATGGTAAATTAAATATTTACCACAGTAATTATTCAAAATGTCTAAAAATAAAAGTTACCTATTTACACAATTTGGAAATCCTGATTCCAAATATGGAATCCATTTTTCTAAATTCAAAACACAGAAGTGGCAGAAATTAATTTAAAATTAATTCCCGCTGTCAAAACAAAAAGCGTGTTTTTAAGAGATAATAACTATCAAAAGATTGACACTTGTTTATGTTCGGTTTAATTGTAAAATTGTGTCCAATGACCAACATTATATTAAATGGTAAAAAAATATTCTAAATATACTTTAAAACCACTCAAATTAATAATTTATCACTATTATTTATTTTGATTAAAAAAGTTGTTTTTAATTAAAATTTAGTAATTTTCACTATTCATCAAAAAGTACCACAACTTCACCCTAGGCTAATTTCGATATTCCGAATCCAATAATGAAGTACATTTTGAGAGATAGAATTTATAAAATTTCAAAAATTAGTTATTACTATTTATAACGGCTAGTGTGATTGGTTATGGTGTGTTAGAACTCGGTGTTGCGTACAACACACGCTATCACATTATTCCAAAAGAAGCGTACCGTAGAAGCTTGGGGTGTTACATTCTACCCTCCTTCAATAAATTTCGTCCTCGCAATTTTTAAAATTGTTCTTGGGAATATAATGGAAAGTCCCACATCGGAAAAAGAGTCAATAAAACTATCACTTTAAAAGAAAGAAAAAGAGGTATAAAGGTCATCCAAGATAAACCATACTCGGATTCCCACATTGCCTCTTCCATCTTATGATTTATCCATAGATATTTTACCAGACGAGTCATCCAGTTTCGCAACACTTGATCTTTGGTATGAAGAATTATGATAGGCTCTCCAAAATAAGATAGATCGGGTTCCAGTTATAATTCTTCATAGGTGAGTACATGTGTTGGGTCAGGCATGTATTTTGTCACTAGAGATATGTGGATCACAACATGAACTCTGGAGAGACTAGGCGGATTTGCCTTTTGGTAGAATGAGTTCATGTGTCACAATAGGTATTTCTTATATATAATTTTGAGACATCGTCTTTAACATGTTTTTTTAGAAAAATTCTCACTGATTCATCTTCAAATATTTCAAAATAAGGTTTTGGTAAATCAGTTTTCGTATATCCCAAAAGACCTAAATATATAATTTGATACATATAGGCTGCTCGAAGGTCTCCCTCTTCTGCAGCATCTAGAAAATCATTTAGTGCATCGTAATTTTGAGATAAAGTGAATAATTTGAAAAGACCCTGATGGTACTTCCTACGCTTAGCGTGGTAAGAAAGTTGAGAGCACAACATTATCCCATAGTCGGTACTTGATCCATGAAAGAATCGTGCAATGCTAGAGGTATTGGATGTCTCATAAAGTTGTTTGCATGTAACTTGGACATTTGAAAAAGTTTCAACATCGTCTGCGCATGACTTCTGGATAATAATTGCAAGTAGTTCTTTAGGAAGAGAGAGAAGAGTTGTTCGTGATCTTGCTCCCTCCATGTTTCAACTAACAAAAGAAAATACAATTAGGGTTTTTGAATAGTTATCTAATAATAATGTAAAAAAATAGATATAATAGGATAATCTTGTAATTGAACAATATATCCTAACTTGGGGTACCCTATTTTTAAATCTAGGTTATCCACTATCTATTTGCCGACATATATTCTTAGGGGATTTTTTTTTGTATTCCCTTAATAATGTTTTATACTAATCTTGTGAATTTACCAAAGCATATCCCCCGGGAGTGTCGTAACCAAGAGTGCAGCAAGGCCCGTTGTTGTGCACCAGTTCCTGTTCGAGTCTAGATCAAATCGGTGTTTTCGGGTTTTATCCCTAGGTACATCTGTTCCAGAGCCTCCTCTACCTGCTCGTATCCAGAGAGGGATGTATTCCTCGGAAAACTCCCAAAATCTCTACAATACCAAAATTATAGGAAGTTCTTCTATACTAATCCTCAAAGTTCATCTTAGGTCTACGTGCTCTAATCAGAGTTTATCTAAATCTAGCTTCCAATGTTTGTACTAAACTTCCTCTGATACCAACTGTAACGCCCCGACCCCATTTACCTATAGTCGGTGCAATATTACATAACATTGGCATGATCACAAGAAAGATCAAATCTCGAAAGACCGATTGGTTTAGTAGCCTTGGAAACACTAGATATATTCATAAAGTTTTACATTACATCATAAAGTGAAAAACTACTAGAACAACATAGTCTCCATATTACACACTCATATCCCCACATAAAATCCCTGCAGGTCAATCATAACTAACTTCTTCACATCCTGGGAAAAATAAAACATAGAAAAGGGGTGAGGTCAAATGCCCAGTAAGGATAACAATATAGCGGAAACTTTCAAAAATAAGCATAAACATTTAAGGAAATGCATTACTAAAACAAAAGCCTTTTAAACATGAACTTCAACATAGTATGGAAAAAGTAAAATGAAATAATTCCATTTACTTATTCACATGGATATTCTACTAATCGAATAATCACATGCAATATCAATTACCACTTTAATATTGATGGAATTCATAATGTTGAACTTTAATTTCTTTGTCAAGGCCTCGTCCCAAGACCTAGGGGCTAACTGTAACCGGAATCCAACCCGGAGTGCCTCTAATAACCGGACACCAACCCGGAGTTCCTCTAATAACCGGAGACCAAACCGGAGTTCCTCTAATAACCGGAGACCAAACCGGAGGGCTTACTTTTACCAGTCCCCAACCCGGAACATACTTGTCTAACACATTCATTTGAATGAAAGGTTCAAATATAACATAAACATTCAAATTACAAATAACTTATGAAATTTCAATACTTTAACCACAAACCATGAATGGTATAAAAATAGCACATCCACAGTCAAACATAACTCATTCGATACAATATGGAAGATTTTATTGTATCACATTAACCTCAATCAATAATAATGAAGGATGTTTGACATAGATGAAAATAATCATCAAAACTATTTGAGAGAAATATCTCCCTTTTTCTTGAAATCATTTAAAAGTCACACTATTTGTCGAGAAGCCATTTAAAAATAGATTTTTGAATCACAGAGTCCCATACCACTTTGATACTTTTTAAAAGGAGTTTTAATTTCTAAACTTTAATTTCCATATAAATAAATCCTTAAAACCATTTTTAAAACATGGACATTAATGAGAATGATTTAGATGAATAAGTCTTTAGAACATTTAAAAATGGTATTTTAGTTAGAGTTTCTAACCAAAAGAAAGACACTTGAATACAAATAATGGAGGTATCCAAAACATTGTAATATCATGAGAATAAAGGGATTCATGATATACTATGTCAAAGTACATTATATACACCACATAAAAGTGATTTGGTGTATATCAACAATGAAGTCTCAATGGAATGTAAGTTGAGATGAAATCTATCATAAAGGATGTATCCTTAGGTTAAGGATAAATCAACGACATAATTATGTGTGACAAATATAAATACACTAAATATTATTGGATATTTAGTGTAAAACAATCAAAGGATATTCACACATATTCTTGTAAAAACAACACCAACGAATTGGATGTTTAACTCAACAAATGGTGAATGAGTTAAAATTACTCTTATCAAATTCATATCAATGACTTGAGAATTATCAATGGAGTGATTATGTGTATCAAAAGTATATCCATAGGAAGGGGAGTGTAAATTATGACATAATCAAATGAATAGTGATTCCACACATAATCATGGGGTAATATAATCAATGAAATATGCGTAAAGCCAAATGAGTGGAAATTGAAATCTCAAATTCCCTTATAGATTAGGTGACTTACGAAACATACACCCATGAAAGAAGTATCATACCATGATGATGTAAATACCCATAAATTAAAGTATATTACACAATGAATACGATCATGGGCAGTACACATACACCACATGCAATAATTAAGTGGTGATCAATGGAATTCTCACGGAATTAAAAGTGAGATAAGAAAACCCTTAGTTTGTACTTTTTCCCTGGTCGACGGTAGGTTTACCTCCTGTATAATGGTGAAATAATTTTTATTTAGTTATAAAAGAATCATTTACTTTAATATGATATCATATATGATCTTTTAACATTGATTTGTTAATAATATCTTAGAATTATCGTCATTTCGGGGGTTAACGAGTTCATTTGACTTTATATTATTTGTTATGTAAGCCATATTCGTTATTAATGGGTTGTATATTATTAATATCCAGAATTATATCAAGTCCTTAGATACTATTTTTAAATCATCAAATTATAATTATACTTGAATGGATATGATGGAGAATGAATCTTATCACGTTCGTGGAGACGGTAGTCCGTACGTACGCACAGGCGACAATATCATTCTTTTGATATTAAAATAATATATAATTGGATGGTATATCATATATACAGAATCATTAACATGTTATATTTATTATTTACATGATTTACACATCATTATTATACCCATCCAAATAATAATATATTGAATAACAATTACACCACGACGTGGAGACGGTAAGCCGTACATACGCACGTATGGTGACATGTTATTCAAAGGGTGGATAGAAAACTGAATATGGTTGTACCATATTTATAATAACATCACAGTATATGTAATATACTGGAGTTATGATTTTGGAATGGTAAGAACAAATAAAGAAGAAGTGGAAGAAGAAAGGAACTTGAAAAGGGGTGGTGAAAACATTACCTCTTCTTCAGGTTCTTCCTTTTGATTTGATCAAAAGGGCACCATAGGTTGGCTTTCTGATCAAAATAAGGCCACTAGGATGTATTGAGGGATGGTTGGAGAGTATTTTGGCAGAGTTTGGCCGAACCAAAAGGCTTTGAAGGTGTGAAGAAATTGGAAGGAGGAGTGCCCTTTTATAAGAGGGGTGAGGGGCACCTTTGGAAAAGCTAGAAATATTAATCTATAATAAATTCATATTCGGTTTATAATGGCTCATAAGTTGATTATTCAAAGTTTACGGTGGGTATAGGTCGAAAACCACTCAACCAATAGAATTTAGATAGTTTTGGGTACTTATATTAACCTTATCTTTAAGTATTAACTCTAAGTTAATTAGTTTCACTTTTACAATGTCTCTTTGTATTTTTATATAATATGGTTAATAAACATACTATATACATCTAAGAGACCCCAAAGTGGTCCATTAAATAATCCCCTATCATGATATAAGTCTCTTGGCCGAACCATAGATTTTTAGGAATTTAATATCATTTAATAATATAATATTTATTTTAAGAACTCTTTTATGTCAATTTTGACACTATTCAATAGTTGATTTTTGTGAAACTCATAACAGATTTATTACTTCGAAGAAAGTCAATTAAATCAATCCTAATATATCATATTATCCTATAAAATTATTTTAATTCATTAAAAGTTTCATATTATATTTATTTGGATATTTATAATATCAATTATTTTAATTTTTCACTATTATAGTAATTACTGAATCATCATTGTGTCATAAATAAAATAAATTATTTAATGTCTAAAAATTATAAATAAAATATCATTATGTAGGAAAGCTTTTTATATTTCTAATGAATATTTATAATCTAAAATCCAACATATATAACCCTATGTAAAAATTTTTTTTCTAAAAGATATATGCTTGTGTCATTTTTGTATTCATTTTAACTTAATTAAAATAAAGTGTCATTATCACTTACAAGTGGATCCATGGGGTCCCAAAATCGACCCAAAGATGCCCATGGTCGACCATGTATCAACCAATAGGGTTAAGACACGTTTTAGGGTAATTTAGTATTATTATAATATTATTTTGTAACCCTTATTTACCAGATTTACCCTTTACCATAGTAAATAAAATATTTACCACAGTAATTATTCAAAATGTCTAAAAATAAAAGTTACCTATTTACACAATTTGGAAATCCTGATTCCAAATATGGAATCCATTTTTCTAAATTCAAAACACATAAGTGTCAGCAATTAATTTAAAATTAATTCCCGCTCTCAAAACAAAAAGCATGTTTTTAAGAGATAATAACTATCAAAAGATTGACACTTGTTTATGTTCGGTTTAATTGTAAAATTATGTCCAATGACCAACATTATATTAAATGGTAAAAATATATTCTATATATACTTTAAAACCACTCAAATTCATAATTTATCACTATTAATTATTTTGATTAAAAAAGATGTTTTTAATTAAAATTTAGTAATTTTCACTATTCATCAAATTATGAAATTTATCCAAAAAGTACCAAAATTTCACCCTAGGCTAATTTTGATATTCCAAATCCAAAAATGAAGTCCATTTTGAGAGATAGAATTTATAAAATTTCAAAAATTAGGTATTACTATTTATAACGGCTAGTGTGATTGGTTATGGTGTGTTAGAACTCGGTGTTGCGTACAAAACACGCTATCACATTATTCAAAAAGAAGCGTACCGTAGAAGCTTGGGGTGTTACAATAAATAGTTGATCAGGTCTGAAATTTGAGTCCATGAATGAGTATGTAATGTTGTGATTACCCTAGGTGTGACATAAAATAATTTGTCATGGGGAGTTCTGACCCCTCACATTTGGAAGAAGTATTTAAGTGAATTAAATATATAAACTATTAAATTAATTAAAAAATCCATAAACCTAATTTGATAATATAAATTATTATTTTTGAGATTTTATCCCACTTATTTTTCACAAATGATGACAACCCAATCCTCTCTTCTCCTCCCATTGATGAAGAATGACAACGAATCCTTGGACCTTGGGGAATCAAAGTGCATTGGATCCTCCTATATCATCAACGAACATGTTTTAAATTTTTAGTGAGTGATTAAATCTATGTAGGACTTCTTCCTTGCATTTTCATGGATTGAATTAAAATTTGAGCAACATGAAAATTATTCCTTCAATTTTCACCATCATTTCAGACCTTGAATGTGTATATATATTGGCTTTATTGTTTGTTTAACATGATCTAACATCAGCACCCCATTCTAGATCATAATTCAGGAATGATTGGACAGTGATGATGAAACCTTTGTTTTGGTGCATTCTACCCCAATTTTGATGCCTTGTTCATTGTCGATTTCCCTTAGATCCTATTTTGATCACTGTTGGGTGTCCCGAGCTCAATTGGTTTCCCAGAATGAGGCAGAATTGCATCAAATTCTATAATCGGTGATAGAATCTCAAGCGAGGCATAAATTCGTGAACAAAATGGCATGAGGATGATGAATTTTGTGGTCTCAGGACAATCTGGGTGGAAAACCCTATAATGCAACGTCGATGACTCTACCGAACCCGTAGATATGGATGATTCCTATTCATGATGAACTGCAATTGGATTTTGTGTTCTTCAGATAAATCATGTGATTTTAGAGAATTTCCATGTGGTGTTGACTGCATCAAAGTCAGAGTAGAAGTGCATGCATAGATTAGACATTGATATGGAATTATAGATAAATTATATCATATATTTGATGATCAATTAAGAACACAAGACATGTATCCCTCCCTCAGCATGGGTGATAGGTTTTGAAAAACCAAACAAATGGCGCAACATGTACTATCTTGACATGTCGTGTATCGCTTCCCCATGGGAGATGTCCTGTGATAATGAAAAAACAACCAACAGACATAGATAATCCTCAAATAAGAAATACATGTAGTGTTGTCAATCCACACATCATGTATCCAAAAATGTGATATATATCATGACAGGACAAAGACGAGGCCATGCGTCCAAGAGGGGCCACATGTCGTGCGAGACTCCTCACATGTCGTGTACTCTCGATGAATTATGAATGATTTTTAAAACCATGAATATATTTATTTTATACCCATATTTCAGACCACAAGCTATATATATTGTGTGTTATTCTATATAAAACACGATGGTTACCTAGGAAGAGTTTTTTGAGATATGATGTGATTGTTGTGGGTGGGTATTCACAGAGGTATTCTCTAACGATAACATCGTGCTTACCCACCAGTTGGGCTGGGCAGTGGCATTCTCTGAATATAGTACTGGGCTCACCCTCCAACTGGGCTGGGCAGTGTTGTTTACCAACAATGGTACCATGCTTACCCACCACATGGGATTGGAATTGGTGTTCCCCAAAGATAGTTCAAGGGTACCCCTCTAGCAGGGCGGTGTAGTGGTGTTCCCCAATGATATTTCTATTTTACCCTCTAGCGGGGCTAGGAAGTGGTGTTCTCCAATGACTACCAGGTCACACCCATCAACCATGCAATAATGTGTTGATAATTTTTTTGGTTTATTTGAGGAATCATGTTAAAAAGGTCCATGTTCTTCACTAAGATGCATCCTTATGAGCTGACTAAAAACCATGCGGGCGATTCAGTTCCATATAAAGAGGATAGTATTATGGTGTGGTGATGTTATCACCTTTTTATTGGGCCACATATGCAGTTATGATGAGTTGTGGGACATCACATATGACATCCTTGGAACCTATGGATACTCACATTTCTTGGTCTGATCTATGAGATGGAGATATCTTTACCTCTCACTTGGCATTCATTGAATGAGAATATATATTTTTGGGTGGAGTTTTACTCGTATGTTTATATTTACTATGCCTCATTCTTATACAAAATATTTCTAGTGGTATCTCATACTATTTCCCCTTCACCTTTTGGTATTTCTATTGGGTATGTATTTACTCAACCCTGCATGGGCTTTAGAAAAAATGTGTTGTTTTATTTTTAGATGGTGGACTGGTTGACTGAAAATTACTGAGGGTTGTAGGGATACATGTTGTGTTGACCATGTACGGTGGAGGTGGTTGGGATTCAGGAGATGCACTCTATGTCTCTCAACATACTTTCTTTTTCCAGTTATTTAATGTTGGGATTGATTTCTGGTTTTGTCGTGTGTTTTATCCTTTTTAAACCATGAGTTTTAAGTGTCGGACCTTGTACTTTCTAGAGGATCATGCTTGGTTACTTCACTTGATAAAATTTTCATCTATTATTTCATTTCCATCCACTCTTTTGAATTGAGTTGGATAAAAGTGTGGGTGTTCGTATTAGTGTTTATAAAAAGGGCTCTCAGAGTTGTTATTCCTTCTTCACTGGTCACCAACACCAAGCCTATGGAGGTCATCTTGGGGTAGTTTCAACTCAATCCCTAATTTTTTCGGGTCTTGAAAAAATGGTATCAGAGAGGAGATCCATTCCTAGGGACGTTTTTTGGACAATTCCAATGAAAATAATTTTTTGGGATTATGGAAATTGATATCAAAGTGTCTCAAGAGTGGCTACTAGGATAAGGTTTCCAATGATGGAGTGGCAGCTGTTATAGACATTCACAAGGACCCTTATTACCACTTTATCGACTCGGCACCCTTAGATATTTGTTATAAGGAACAGTTTTACTTGATTCATATAGTATTTGGGCGTTTTAATTTCTTTCTTATATCAAATCCCCACTCCATTGTTGATGTATATATATATAATCATCTAACTACGGTACTCCATCAACATTGAAAGGATGGATCTGCAAGATCATCTATCTATGATTTTTTCTTTGGTTTGTAATGAAGACCTGATGAGAAACAAGGCCTTAGTTCAGGGCCTATCATTTGACCCCCTTCCTCATGGTGGACAGGTAGCATCACATCCACCTGTCGAGCAGCACCAGTTACAAGTAGGACAAGTAGAGGACATGCGATGAATGGTTGCAGATTTCATTATTTTGTTATAGAAACTACCGTGGTTTCATGGGGATCCAAATCCTCATGTGGTAGAGGAAGGGTTATATTAAGTGGTCTGTGTGTTTGGACTAGTGGGTCCCCCAATGGAATATATTTTGTCTTTAGTAGTGATCCTTCATCACAATTTGTGTGGAGCATAATTACCCAGACACATTATGGGGTGATGCTCATGTGGGATGACTTTTAGTATCTCTTTCGTAAAGAGTACTACCACTCCTGTTTTCACTCAATTCAGATCTAGGAGCTTCTGGAATTGCAGTAGGGTGGGATGAATGTGTTTTATTATGTGTCATGGTTTACTAATCTTACATTATCCACCTTGGATGTGGTTATAGATGCCTACTTCCATGCATGGATGTTTGACCATGCGATTCATATAGAGATCTAAGCTAGAGTGGTATGCCTATTCTTCCCCACCTATGTTGGGCTACTAGAGAGAGTAATTGTCATGGATAATGTCCTAGAAGATGGATTCTAGGTAGCTAGAACTTGTAGTATGCATGATAGTGTTGAGTCTTCTTCTGTAGCAGGCATTTGCTAGAGGTTTTGGGATAGAAGACCCTTCTATGAGAAGACTAAGGGGGGTTCTCTTGTATGGTCAATATAGTACATATCACAGGGGTAGCCGGGGGAGATCCAGTGCTATACATGTGATGGGTATGGTCACATTGCCCAGGACTACCAAAACATGCGTACTAAGTATCCCAAGGAGGCAGTAGATAGATCATCATAGCAGAGGCAGCACCATGACCAAGGGTATCCCATGTGGGGAGAGGGAGGTCTTCAGAGAGGTAGATCTAGTAGAGGAGCGAGAGGAGATGTAGGTGGGGGATAGTGATATGAGGTACTCCCACCACCACCACCACCACGATACCCACGTCTGGATCAAGGAGCTGGGGGACATGGCCACAGACAACTGAACGCTATGTATGTTAACATTGATGTGGCACATTGGAAGATTTGATGTATAATTTCATTACTCTAATCATGACTCAGTACCAGTAGACTCATGATCTAGACACCCATTTTTCTCTCAACTCTTTGGGTGGGAAATGGAGCTCCCGATAGAGAAACTAGCATAGTAGAAAAGCTCTGAGCTTCATACAAGTAATGCATCCATCGTATATTCCTTCTAATTGTAGTGAGATATATATCTTTGAGGAAAGTGGTAATTTTGGGACCTACTAGTCATCATGATGGACTCTTATGATGTAATATTTTGAATGTATTGTAATTCCATGGTTTGATCCTAGATTGGTTGTCAACACAAATCAGCGAGATGCCTCTATACATATGAGACATGGTTGACCATTTTTGGAGAGAGTGTTATTGAATTAGGACAAGTGGTAAGTGAAAGAAAGAAGTCACAACTGATCACCCTTCAGCTAGAATGTATGAAACATGGAGTAGAAATCTCTTCAAGTGTCTAGATATTGTATGTTGTGGAGGATTATATGGATGAATTTTCAGAATATGTTCTGGGAATACCTCTGAGATGGGAGATTTAATTCTGCATCAACATATAGCTAAGGACCACCTTGATATCATCGATAGAATATCGAGTGGAACTTAATGAGGATTGGGAGATGTGGTTGTAGTTAGAGGACAATCGAACGAAAGGTCTCATCAGACCCAGTGTTACCCCATGGGAAACTCTAATTTGGTTTATAATTATGGTAGATGGGAGTATAAAACTATTTGTGGATTATCATAACCTAAACCAGGTCACAATAATGAACATGTACCACTTTCAGAGGATTAACGACTTGTTCGATCAGATTTGAGGTGCAAGATATTTCTCCAAGATTGATCTTAGATCTGGATACCACCAATTGTGAGTCTGTGAGGCTGGTATCCTGAAGTTTCTATTTCAATGTCACTATGATCCCAACATGTTTCTATTCATTCCTTTTGGTGTGAACAATTCCGACATCATCATCATGGATTTGATTAATTATAATTCCATCCATACATGTATCTATTCTTAATTGTCTTCATTGATGACATACTCATCTACTATTTTAACGAAGAGTAGCATGTAGAACACTTAAGGAAGGACCATCATTTACACATTGAGCACCATAATTATCATAAGATCTCGAAATTCTAGTACTAAATATGACTGATTCACTTTCAGCAGAACATCATTTCCCAGAAGCATTTATCCAGGAATCCATCAATGGTTAAATCACATCTCTCTTCGGAGGCTCCCATGAACGTATCAACGACATCAAGGATTATTGGCTTGGTGGGATACTATTAATAATTTGTGGCAGAAATCTTCTGAATTTTTTCCCCACTAACAACCCTAATGTGGAGATGGTAGATGTTTTCCGGGAGTAAGCAGTGTCAGAATGCCATCAGGAACATGAGGTAGAGACTAACGAGCATTGTTGTTCTGCAGCTACTGTATGAGGGAGTTGAGTTTGTGGTTTCTTTTAACACCTTAAAAGATTGGATCAGTTTCACACTGATGAAACATCATGTGGTCATCGCATAAGGGTCGAGGATGTTTATACCCCTTTAGAAAAATTATGAGACAAATGATTTGGAGCAGGTGATAGTAGTATTCTCTATGAGTATGTGGAAAAAAATCTTTGAGGAGAGCACTTTTTGGATTACATAGACCACCGGAGTCTCAGTTACTTCTTCACAATGAGATATTTTAACATGAAACAGCTTTTATGGTTAGAGTTCTTTTGAGACTACAACTTCGATAAAGATTATACCCCAGGGAAGGTCATGTTGTAGCAGATGCGTTTAGTAGGATGTCCCATGATCTCCTTATGAGAGAAGCTTCAGAGTAGTAAGCCCTATGAACAGATTAACATGGTTGATTATGAGGGTGCATTTTTCCTTGATTCAAATACATTGATAATTACACACCTCAAATGTGTGAAGGAGTCTCTACTAGGAAACATTGACTGTGAGATTCTTTGTGATCATATATCCCCATGTGATGCTCCCGATGGATATTCAGATAGATGGAATCACGAGATCATATTCTGTTGGAGAATAATAGTTCTAGTGATGAGGATGGAGGATGTTATTTTGGAGTTAAAAACACCCCCTTAGCTATACACCATATTTGTGGGGATTATGTATAGGGATCTTTAGTGATAGTTTGGTTTTCCCACAAGAGACGGATTGTAGCTGCCTTTGACTCAAAATGACACTCTCGTAAAAAGGTAGAGATTGTCCACCGGGTACCAGTATGGTTGTTATAGCCTCTCAATATCCCATAGTTGAAATGGGATAGCATATCCATGGACATCTTCACCGGGATTCTATGCACAGTGGAGAAATTGGGCGGATGTATGTAAGGGATATCATTAGACTTCACATTGTACCATTTATGATTGTATATGATCATGATATGGGGATCATGTTACGATTGTGGAGGGAACTAGAAGAGGCTTTCAGGGACTATCTATAGATGAGTGGGGCCTTCCTCCATCATAATTATTGAGAGACCAAGTTCACTATCTAGGTTCTAGAGGATATGTTGAGAGCATGCCAGTTAGATTTTTTCCAGAATTAGAAGGATCTCTTACCCTTGGTGGAGTTTGCATTCAACTATATGTACCACTCCACTATAGGAATGGCACTATCTATGTCCATGTACCGAAGAACCAATAGGTTTTCCTCGTGATAGGAAACGATTGGAGTGTCCTCTCCAATTGGCCCAGTGTTGGAGCATGTGATGATGGAGATGTTTCAGGTCATCATTGAGTAGATGAAGACAACCCAGTGTTAACATGATTCTTATGACGACCACCATCATAGAAAATTGGAGTATAAACAGGGAGACCATGAATTCTTGAGAGTATACTCATGATGCGGAATGTTGATTTTCGGTAAGGGATGCAAGAAATCCCCAAAGATTATATATTTTTTAAAGATAGTTTGAAGGATCGGTGAAGCTACCTACCACCTTTCCAAACTCCCACAATTGAATTGGTTGCATGATGTATTCCATAAGTCACAGTAATGGAGATACGTTCATGTCCCCATGCATGTTCTCGACTATGGTGAGTTGTTAATTGAGAATGGAGACAAGAATGTATAGTACCTTGTGGCGATAGTGGACCAACATGATCATGCCCTATATGGATGATCCATTCCCCTAGTGCGAGTATTGTGGTAGCACGAGAACCTACACAAGAGTTCTTGGGAATAGGAGAGCCAGGTGATGGCTCTTTACAACATGTTGATTGTTTATATTTTCATTCCAGGTATGAAAATCTCAAAGGATTGAATAACATAGATACCCATGTTTTTATTTCAAATAATACCTTGAAATATTTTGGAATATTATTTTATATCCATTCATTTAGATGAGGTGTGATTCCAAGGCTCGGTGTTCCCGAAATTATTTCTATGACAATATTTTTTTATATTTTATATTACTCTTTCATAGTTAATTAATTATAACAGGTTAACTCTTAAATGGTTGATCGGATCAAAAATTTGATTACCTGGTTTTCTCAAGAACATGGTATTAACTATATATGTGACATAAAATTAGATGGTGTAGGGAGTTTGAAACTGATGCTTCTTGAAAAAAATATTTTAGTTTAATTAATTATTAAATTTAAATAAATAATTAAGAATTTCTTAAACATTATTTGATACTATAAATTATTATTTTTATGAATTTTTTTTGTTAATATGTTTAAAAAAAGATGACATCTTCTTCATCTCTACTCCACCCATTGATGATGAACGATGAAAAATCATTAGACCATGGAAGATCAAATCCAATCAGATCCTCCTCCTTCATCAATGTACTTGTTATACATCAACGGTGAGTGATTTAATCTAGTAATAACTCATTCCATGCTTTTCAAAACATTGAATTGAATTCTTATCTTATTGAACATTACTCATTAAATCTTTTACATTATTTCAAACCAATAATTTTTTATATACCAGTTTTATTATCTCATCAACATGATCTATCCTCGGCACCCCAATTAACATTTTTAGCCATGAACGCATGGTCGGTAATGATTAATCCTTTGTTTTTCGGCTTTCCACCCCCAATATTTATGTGTTCTTCATCGTGGAATTCCTTTGAAACCTTGTTTGACGATTTCCTGGTTACCCTAGCTCAATAATCCTCCTAGAACATGAGAAAATTGCCTTAGATTCTCCAAATGGGGATGGAATCAGGACTGATTCATAAATCCACTAATGAAATGGAATTAGGATGAATAATCTGGTGGTTTCAAAACAATTTAAGAAGCAACATACCTGTGATTTTGTCCAATGATCTGGTTAAACACTTAGTTTCAGACGATGTCAATTCGGGATGAATGGTGAATCGATTCAATGTTTTTCAGATAGATCCAGTGATTTCGGAGCATTTATAAGTTATGTTGACCATATAAAATTATGATTGAAATAGAATGAAAGGATTTGGTGAATATCTAGAATTTATAAAAAAATTCCCGACTCTATTTTGTGTTCAATGCAAAACACACAACATGTGTCCCTCCCTCAGTGAAAGTGCAAGGGTTTTGGAATCCAATTAGATGGCGTGAATTATACTATCATTACACATTGTGTACTGCTTCCCTGTGTGAGACGTCCCGGGTGAATGTTACATGGTCATAAGAGACAACATTTCCCATGTTAAGGAGGAAACATCGTGTAGTCCACCCACATTCCATGTATAACTACATGTGATAGACCCCATGTTCATCCAAAGACAAGGCCATGAGGTGAAGGGGGGCCACACACCGTGTGATTCTCCCCACACTTTGTATACACTCAATGAAATTCAAGTGATATTTTAACTTTCATATCTATTTCTTTTGAAATCGGTGTTTGGTGATCGATATACATATACTGAGTGTTTTTTCTTGTAAATTTTGATGGTGCAATTGAAAAAAGATATATATATATACTATGTGATTGTTCTGGGATTACATGGGTAGGGTCATTCCCCAATGATAGTACCAGGATTTCCCTCTAGTTTGGATTGGGAGTGGTGTTCTTCTATGATAGTAGAAATATTACCCTCTAGATAGGTTTAGTAGTGGAATTCTATGACAATATTACTTGGATTACCCACCATCTAGGTTAGGTAGTGGAATTATCCAATAGTTGTTCTGGGTTAACCCTCCACCAGGGATGGGTAATGGCGTTCCTTGATGATCTATCTGATTTACTCTCCAATGAGATTAGGATGTGGTGTTCCTGAATGACTAATACGGTAGGACCCTAGATGTGAAACATTGTGATGAGGATCATTTTGGATTATATAATAACTATTAGGAAAGATGGGATCTTTAAACACTGAGATGCATCCTTGTGTTGTGACTTAAAACCTTGTTGGTGAGTCAGTGGCACCCAAAGCAGATAGTATCATGGTTTGATGATTTGACCCCATTTAACTTGTTCCTCCTAGGGAGTTACGATGTGATGCAGTACATCATAGATGATAACCTTTGAACTGATGGCTTCTCATATTCATGGTAAGTGAATTGTGATGGATATCCCCTTACCACTATCTTAGGTATCTTTGAATGAGAATATCTATTGATTGGTGGAGTTATACTTTTATGTTTACTTTTGCTGTACCTAATTCCTATACTACATCTTTCCGGTAGTATTTAATATTGATCCCCTTAATATATTTTGGGGTTTTCTACTAGTTATGTATATACTCACCCCTGCATGGTATGTTCCCATCATGTGTCATGTCTTTTATAGACATTGGATAGGTTGATCATGACTAAAGATGATAAATTGGAAATCGGTTGTGTGCACCGCATATGGTGGTAGTGGATGAGATCAAGAGATGAAATTTCTCTCTCATAGGCATTCTTTAACAATTATTTTTAGGGTGGGACCGATTTCTATTTTGGGCATTTGTTTTTTCACTTTTTACCTTGCAGTTTCACCTCATAAATTTAATTGTCTAGAGGTCCATTTATGGTTAAATTACGTGATAGTATTTGTAAATTTTATTTCTTTTCACTCTGCACTTTTTCATTGAGTAGG
The DNA here is from genome assembly GCA_963277665.1 of Viscum album. Lineage (NCBI taxonomy): Eukaryota > Viridiplantae > Streptophyta > Magnoliopsida > Santalales > Viscaceae > Viscum > Viscum album. Next base: position 139,444,115 of record OY728133.1, on the reverse strand, counting down.
TTGGGTTTCTATGATAATGTGTTTTAGTAAATGGCCTCCATTAGTAGTTACAACATAGCACTAATCGCCAAACTATGGCCTAGGGAAGCAGGCATGGGGTAGTTGCGACTGGATCCTATAATGGTTTGGGTGATGAAAAACAAATACGTCATATTCCACTCAGAACTGGATACTTGAATTACCTAGTTTTGTAACATACATCTCAATGAATCTACAAAACTGTTTACCTTCTATGGTGAGTAAACCAACCTGAAATCAGAAGGATACATGTTCAAAACACATCTACTCTCAAATAGGTTTAAATAATACATGGAAATGATTTACATATCACACTTATGATCAGATTATAAAAACATATTTCACTCAATAAATAAATGTCACTTGCACTTCATGGATTAATCCAATACAACCAACCATAGTTTGTGCATAAAATATTTCCATTCATGTTGCATCAACTAACATGATTTATACTCCATAACTTGATATCCTCGATCTAACACTTCCCTAATTCTAATCCCATATACATCAAAAAATAGAGTATACACCATTCCCGATATTGGTTAGATTGGGAAATGTGTAGTGGTAAAATGCATATTTATATCCAACAAGGCATTCTCACATTCCTCAAATCACTCATACATTATACCAGTTTTATGTCGTGAGAGTGGAACATAAACAAGTAAAAAATACCAGATGAACCTTCTATAGTAACATTCTTGGACAAAATATCTGTTTATATCAAAAATAATATTATGTTGCTCCGAAGAGACACATGCTTGTTCCTTCTCTAGGTCTACCAACATACCTTCCTATGAGATGATGTGTCAAGGGAAATTCACCATGTCAATCTAGAATTGACATTTTAATAGAATAGTGTAAATATGATGATCTATGAATGTACCTAAGATTATTTCAATTAAATTTTCATGATCATAATGAATTTGGTAGTACACTATGATTTATTCAATTAATACAAAGAAAATTTGATCCATGTATAGGAGGAATATTCAGTTCATTAGATTTGTGAACAAAGTAGGTGTGTTCATCATCCCAAAAGGCACGGGGATGATCTCATACAAACCGTACCTAATTCTAAATGTCGTTTTCGGTATACTAGAAGGCCTCATAATTATCTTGTGAAACCATAGACTCAAATTATTCATTGAGAATATAAATTTACCCTTTAGATATTCAAAAAAACATCTATATGAGTAAGTGGATACCAGTTCTTAATCCTTATATTTTTCAACATTCGGTAATCAACACCGAACTGTAATATTTCATCACCATTCATAGAAAATAATACATGAGAACCCCAAGGAGTCATACATGGAAATATAATCCTTTTTCCTCCAACTCCTCCAACTATGTGTTATAATCCTTGGGTTTTACTAGTGATAGTCTGTAACGAGGAATAGAAAGATGATTCATTCCATGCATTAGCTCAATTAGAAATTCTATCTCTCAATCAGGTGGAATCCATGAGAATTATTTAAAAAATGTGACTTGGAACCGTAACACTACTCGAGGAAATTCATCATGCTCAACCCCTCAACATTAATCATAAGTCTCTCTACCTGGGCCTTGAACACACCCAGAAGAAGAAGAACTATCCCTGTAAAAAGGATATCCCTTTCTCTATCATCAACAAAAGTTTCACCCGGAAGATAATTGATGTTCACTCATATATGGTATTAATCATTATGATTCTGGTATAAATCCCCCCAATCCATTCCCAGTATTAGATCAATACCTATCCTCTCAAGAATGTAACAATCCCAAAAGAAAATTGTACCCAAAAATCGTGGTGGAACACTCCTTGTATCATTGAAAACCCTTTCATTATACCCATAATAGCATGACGATCAAATTTATCATGAACATATATTCCACTAAAAAAGCAATGCCATTCAAAATACTTGTATAAATAAAAGGGAGAGAATCCCCTTTAAAAATTAAACAACTTGAATTCATGTTCTGTATAATAATCATTCCTAAAAAAGATGATGGTCTTGCCTCACCATTGCCGGGTGTAGGATACACTACATGTAGTTGACATGTCACTCTACACCAGGCTCCAAACTAAGGCCATTGTGTTTTATTTCTCTATAGATATGGATTCCCTTTTCTGAGTGTATCACATCACCTACCTTGATTGGAATGGCCAATGTAAATCTCACTACATGAATGATATAGGGTAGTAGATCCCTTGAAGGTTTTATGGGCTAGTCTAAGTACCCTATAATTGCCTTACAATTGTGGGTTTCAGCAAAACATTTTAGTATGACCCATCCTCCCATAAGATCTAAAATCTACTGGTGGTTGTGGACACTGACCAAACATGTGGCCCATTCTTACACACTGGTAAATGATCACTCAATTACATCCCTTTAAGACAGATCTATTCCCATTCCTATATTATCTAACAATATTGTAGAAGAACTTATCCTAATTAAACTCATTACTACCTTAATATTTTCCTCCAAATCTCCCAAATGGACATAATTATCCACTAATAGAATCCACTTTCTGGTTCCCCTCATAAATTAGTGCATGATTTACCAATTATAAAAACATCTACAACCTGATGATAATACAGTGTTACAAAATATCACACATTATTCCATCATGAAAACATTAATTATTCATTACCTCATCTACCATCAGTATTGGAAAAAATGAATCCAAATTGTGAAATAGAAAGGATAATCCATCGCTACAATACATTACCGAGACGACTACCTAAAATCTGAATCTCACTCATGCCTTAGAGTCTCTAGGTAGAAATTCTCCTAGAACATCTGTTGGTTGTCTTTATAATCAGACCCATTTCCTTCTTAGCCTAGTCCAAATTATCCCACCAGTTATTCATTAGTCCTTACATCATATATACTATTAGCTTTATCATTTTCTCTAGAGGGGTCCCTATGTGGTCTAGTATTTTTCTGATAGACTCAATCTAGAACACCGCTTCCTTGGGTCTTCCCATACTTAAAAACATCAAAGGGTGTGGCAGATGAAACTCTCTCATCAAATAAATCATACTCCGTTCATCCCACCCCATGTCTCAAATTTTAATCTTAATAAAACAAGGGAATTTCTCACGGAACTGTTCTTACCCCATATTACCCACACCCAATTTGGGTTCTTTTCTAAATACTGTAGGTTCATTATCATCAATTTCCTCTATTTTTTCAACCAATAAACATTTTCATATTATTATCTAGATGTTATGTTAAAAACACCTCAAAACACATAGAATATCACTTTTATAATTATACAGAAGAGTGTTTTGATGACTATCCACAAACAAAAAACCCTTTACACACTATCCCAACACATAATTCCACAAATCTGTCCCAGCCATTAACCAACCCTATCCAATGGCATGGACAACTCATTGTTATGTAGATTTAAAAAATATAATATTTAAATTATATACCATTTGAACACATAAAATTTTTCATAAAATTTATAAATCCTCCTTTCGATCCATTATTACAATTTAATTTTTACATATTTCAATACAAAAAAATTTCACAATCTTCATTGTGAATAATTTTTATAACCAAAAGAGGTGTAAAAATTAATTTTCAAATCTCAATACCCAACCTTAATAATCTTTCCCATGAATTCTTAACATGATGCACGTCACAAAAAGTCTTGAGTGCATATAATTAATCACAGATACACAATCCATGAACCATACCTTACCATGAGAAATGATTCAAAATAAATAACATCACACCCTAAGTGGTTCCACTATGGTGAAATAACAACCAACAATAACAAAAATCATCTAAATTCACAATAAAACCTGGGAATATGGGTTTTCCCTCAAACATGGGTTAGCTACTCCCATTAACACGCTCAATGTAAAGGCCTTAAAAATCCGAGTCTCTTATCTACCATTCCCAAATTTTTAATAAATAGATTTAAAAAAGTCTTTTATGCCACATTTTAATTTCTCAGCCTAGGTACCTCCAAACGGGTTCCCCAAACTTGTGCACAACATGAATTCATGCACACCTCCACATAAATAATAAAATTTCTAATATATCTGAGTCACTAATTAAATGTTTGGTGAGATTTTACCCTCATTACCAAAGAAAACCAATATCCAAAATAAAAAAAACAACATGAAATAATATTAATTTCAAAAACAAAACATACCACACTCTAGAACTGAAGAAGTTCCAACAACCCATTACACTAAACATTTCATCTCATGGTATCATGAAGTGAAAATTGGAAAACTAAAATATAGAACCAAATATGTTTCCCAAAATGGGTCCAGATAGTAGTCTAATTACCTCATCTTTTCTCCATCCCAAATGCAAAATCATCCATCTAATATAGGGCTCTTTCCCTTTTCCTGGACTACATACATGATGTGTGCTTGGTTACCTAATAACGGCATGAGTAGTGTGTAAGTACAACTCAGTAGGCCACTACCAACATCATCAAATTAAATATTAAATCTAAAAATAGTTTATACAGTTTTGAAGTTAAAAATATACAAGATGTTGATAAATGATGTCATTATATAACTATATTTTAATTAACATAATTTTCACCCAATTCCAAGTAATACTCATACACCTTAATCCTTATTCAACACATTATTATCTTAGAAACTAAATATCAAAGGGGTCAAATGTTAATACAAGGATCATCAATCAAGGTAATCAAAATAGTATATGGAATATCATTATCTATCATCCCATAAATGATATCGAATTCCATGTCTATACCATTAAAGTATAAGGAATCAGTCCAATCTATGAACCATGCACGCATCTGGTACCTAGAGAACAAATATATCCCACCTATGGATGATAAGACTGTTTTTAAACACCACAATACCATAAATAACATTTCAATAGGTTAGCTCTAGTGATATATTATCATAAAATTACTATATGGGTCGTTTTTTCATATTTATCAACATTACCATGGTCCATTGTTTTCAATACATTTAACACAACTTCATATCATAAAAATTTTAGCTATTATTCATAAAAAACCATTAAAAATTCAATTAAATCATTATTGGAATGTGTTTATGACCTATAAACCATTTATCATCTTTACCCCTAGTCACAACATATCCCAAAAAAACATTCTCAAGTTAATCCAATCAACGATTTATACCGAGAAATCATTCAAAATACAAACACTATTTGTTAAAACTCATAAACCCACTAAATTACAATTTTATAACTCAATTTCCATTTTCAAGTGTGTGGAACATCCCATGGAAGGCCATAGGCCCAGTCTAGTTATCTTTAATAGACCCAATGTGGTCTGTAAAAGATCCATCACCACATTTCATCACGCAAATTATCATTTCTAATCATGGAATCAAATGTGCATCATAATTGAACAAAAAAATCCACAAACACATGTAATAAATAATAATGACTATAGGAATCACTTTTAAGTGACCTATATCAAGATAATTTACAAAACTATGATCAACATTGGCTGTTGATTCCATCCCAAACAACCCTCAATGCCTAAGATATTAATTTTCTGGAAAAAAATTGTTTAATGATTCAGATGTTGGGAAAATATCCTACACAGATTCACCTAAAAATGGAATGGAAACACAGTTTATTACATACTGGGATCTTCAATACATGGTAAACATCACTCAAATCTCTTAAGAATCAATAGAGAACCACCATTAGAGATATTGGTAGGATTATGTTCATAACCCTTATTTCTAAAGATATAATGGGGACAAATCAGGTGGAAATCATATAATCATTGAGAGTGAAAATTAATCCATTTAACTCCTATTAAGAGGATCATGGTTTGGTTTCATAGTTGTTCAAACTATTCAACAATCATGACATAAAATATTTCTATGAGGGAGGGATAAATCATATCGTTTTCAGGGAAACTAAAAAAATTAGAGAACTATACTGAGGCCATGTGGTTTTCTCTATCAAAATATATATAGTTTTCACACTCCATAGCATGGGATAAAATCAAGGCACCTATCTTCCCCAAGGTGCATGATTCTACTGCACAATTTATACAAATAGTGCGCCAACTGTGTGTCATGCAATAGATGACCACCATTTCACAAGTTTCATGTCTGGAACCATCAAGACACCCTTTAGTCGTTAGAATGTTTTTGAGAGGGAATTTTTCCCCAACATCCCAAGTATGAATGAATATATTGGTATTTATTTTATTTTTCATTCATCTCTGAGATTGTTATAAATTATGATTCTTGTTTAAAGATAAATTTCAAATTTATTTAGTCTTTTGTATTTTATGAGGATTCATTCTAGGAATGTAGATAATGACCCCAACATAAGAATTTTCTCTTAGTGTTGTCATTTAATTTATCATATATTTGATGGATGTTTTATTGGTGACATCAGGGAACATAATATTTGAGGAGGTGGTGGAGGATCTCTCTAAAGTGACCACTTCATTATGGGGGGGGTCACCTGTTTGGAGGGTTCGAAAAGTCCTCAAAAGGGGATTCCCTTATTAAATAAATAATATTGGATGCACAGAAGTGATCTATTTTCATATATTTTTCTTTTTTTTGGAATATACTTTTCCATGTGATTAAATTTTAGTCTTGTTGAAAAAATGGAATTGGTTTTTTGGAAAATAGGCCCATGCGCATGGTCCATGCAAGGTTAGTAGGAAACGTGTGCAAGTTCAGGAGACAATGTTGTAGGATATTGTACCTCCCAAACAGTTTCAACATGGTCATTTGTAATGGCCCATGTAACAGTGTGGGTTTCTCTATTAGGAATGAATTGTCGTCAAGGTTTCTTAAACCGTGCGTACTAACCGTGTGTGTCTTCTAGTACATTAAATTTTAATTTTTTCCCATATCCTTTTAGGTTTGACCTCATTTCTCCCCATTTTGGAACCCCACTCAGGATCCCTCTCCCTAGGTGTGCCTCTCCCTTCTTCCACCTCCCTTAGGATATAATGTTTTAGCCTAATTTAGTGTATTTCATCCACAAATCATTGGGTAAGTGTTTTATCCCCTCATTTCTACACATACCCTAGGGTTTTTTATCATCAATTTGGTGTTTTCTTCTTCTCCAGTCCCAAGGTTGTGATTTTAGGGTTCTTACCTGACATTTATGGGTCTTTCTCTTGATGATTGGTTCAATAATTCTTCTTTTGGGTCCAATTGAGGTGTGGCGAGGGTTTCACATCCGATTTTGGGGTTTTTCCACCAACAGTTGGTGGTTCGATGATTAAACATTTCATGATGAATGTATTTGGCTTGATATTAATTTTTTCATGTTTAATAAGTCTTAATTGTTGTATGCATGTACTTTTAAAAGTTTTTGGTTTAGATATTGAATATCAAATGGGTTTTATTTTGTAAATTTTTAAATTCTTGAAGTGAGTATTTATTGTGTGCATTGGAAATGATTTATAAATGACGATTTTTTTTAATATTTATTATGAGGTGAGAACTATACTTTTTAAATGATTTGTTTTGAATTAAATGGTGAAAGATTATTTTCGAGTGAAATGGTGACTTTGGTGTGTGTTGGGCCTCATTTAGAAATTGAAATATAAATGTGGTAACATGTGTTTTGTGTAAAACTAGTACAAGAACTAAACAGGATGCCTGGGTAGCTATGAGGGCATACTAGGGAAAGATAGATAATGATTCAAAAGTGGATAATTCCTGGTTTCATATAGTGATATTGATGATGAAAACTCTAAATAAACATATTGATTAACTTATACAACTTCAATATTAGACACTTCTCCTCTATAATGGATTGTGCATGAGAACATTGGTTGATGTTGTTCCTATACCACATTACACCGAGATGCAAGGTTATAGGGTCCCTATAAGTAGCTAACACCCATTGGGCATGTCTCGTGTTTGGTTATACATACAATTATGCAATCTCCATCGGCATACATTGTGTCTCTTGAGATTCTTCAAAGGAAAACATCAATGTTTTTTGAAATAACATTTCTTAAAAGTTTTTCCATTAAAACCATTTTCATTAAATTCATTATGTGCTTTCATTTCTTTTATAAAATCATGAAAATTTATTTTTCATTCTATCATTTTGAGTATAAAATATATTTTGTGTGGAATCCTACTGGAAAATCACTCACACCCCGCTCACACCTTTGTGTTTAGCTGACTGAGTTATGTTTGATACAGGTACGAGTAAAGGATTTTTGGATGGTGGATCAGGATGCTAGGGAATATCTTGGGTGGTGTTGTGGAGATAACTTGATGGAGATTCCCCCACTGCATATGGTGGTTCATGGATATTGGGTTCTTGTTCCTTTTTTTATTATACATCTTTTTTGATTTTGCAGAATACATTTAAACTGAAATTTGAACCACTTAAGGGATGTTCTTTATGTTTTCCATATTTGTTATTTTTTATATTGATGATTGTGTTGTGCTAGTATATTCAGGTGAAATCATTCACACTATCTTCTATGGATAACTTGGTATGTGTTCCGACCCATGTAGGTTAGGAACCCCCTCCATTTTTTCCACGGACTGGGTCGGGTTCTGGGTAGCATGGCGATCTAGCTCTGTTCGTGAAAAAATGGTATCTGAGTAGGTTTTAGCTCTTTGGGTCATGTTATCCGGGATATGTATCAATAGATAGGAACTAGTACATTCATGTCTCTCTATTATGGTTGTGATTAGGGAGACTAGACCACACACATCTTGATAGACCTTGATTCTACTTTGGATGTTGGGATGCTTGTTTGGATTCTCCTCTAGGTAGGTCATGCAGGATGCAGACTGTATGTGGACACTAGATGAGGGTGAAGTGGTTTGGTCCTTGTGTTGTCTTGGAAGGTTCTAGTTATTTCCTATATGATGTTGTTGTAATTTTCTGATACTTGATAAGTTGATGATTTCATATTTTGACGGTTGCTTCTTGTAGAATCATGAATCCACGTAATGTTCCTTCACAGCTGAGGGAAGGATCCAAAGAGAGTTCTCCCTCGCCACTGGATTAGAGGTTGGTAGAAGTGTTAGTATGAGATATTCAAGAACATAGATAGGTAGAGGGTCCTCCTGTAACTCTATTTAGGGAAGTAGAACCTGTATCGTGAAAGGATAAGGCCCGTGAGTTATATAAGACTAATCCACACACTTTTCATGGTATTGTAGATCCTCTAGAAGATGAGGAATGTATTATAAAGATTGAGAACATGTTTCAGTTCTAGGACACCACCGATGTGGTCATGGTAAAGTGAAATTCATTTCTACTGGAGGGTCCCTGTCAGATGTTGTCGGACTTAGTGGTTCAGGGTGGGAAGAACAAGCAGATGAACTAGAAGAACCTCAAGGTGGTCTTCAGTGATCAATATTTCACTGAAGTCCTGGTATATGCTAGGCCCTTTGAGATCATGGACCATGTATTGGGGGACCTTATAGTGTTGGATAATTCCAAATGTTTTGCTAAAAATGTCTGGTATGATCTTGAGATTGTTTGAATGAGAAAATGAATTCTTAAAGGATCGAGAATGGATTTCATCCACCGATCTATTATCAGGTGTTCTTGATTAATCCGAAGATTTATGCTAATGTGGTTGAATTGGATTGTAAGGTGGATATTGAACACATGGGTAGTTCAGGTGCCTCTAGGTCCATGTCAGCAATGGTTAGTAGAATCTATACACAAAAGAAAAGGAAGTGTGAGGTGCTAGGAATGAAGGGATGAAGTAGTCTAGCCTACCCTTCCAGGTAGCCATCCTCTATGGCTTCCGATAATGGATCAGTTGTATTCCACCAATGTGGGATGGTGGGACACACCCAAACTATTTGTACATCCCAACCTAGGACCTATCATCAGTGTAGAACACTGGGTCCCTTATAAGAATTTTATAGAACTACACATTATTATATTGGATGTGTAAGACCAATAGCTTCCTGGGGTATGAATGATTAGTCAAAATCGTCTAGGATGGTGGGGTCATAGTTAGGTGGTCAAGAAGGAAAGATTAAAACTTCCTCTAGTCATATTCATCTATGAGTGAAGCCTTAGGCCAATGTTCTTGACCAGACTCGTACCGATTCTAGCTCAGTTATGATGTGGAGTAGGCATCAATGTGGCAGGATTTGGGGCCCCCAACTATTCGAGGTTCCATTCTGACTTCATCCATTATGACTAACATTATTTGTTATACTATTTCATAGTACCTTTTACATTTACTGATCTTGTGAACCTATTTAATCTTAAAACTGAGCTTTTATCATTTTTAATGTAGTTGGTGATGTCATTGGGTAAGAGTAAGGAGAATGGCGTGAGGTGTCCCTCGTGTGCCCTTACCAATTTAGGGTTGGAAATGCAGTGGGGATTAATTTTCCCAGATATGGAAATATTTTATGTGATCATTGGAATGGACTGGATGGTGAGATTTTAAGAGCACCTATATTATTATCAGTGGAAGTACGTTTCTTGGAACATGATTGATGTTCACATGTTTTTATCGAATAATGGGTTCCTCGGATGGGTCAAGAAAGAGCTCCACTCCTAGAGGTAAGTAGTCTTTATTTTATTTTAATATCACTATTTCTGGAGGAAGATGAATGTTATCATGGGGTTGGGATACCACATGTGGTGGAGGAGTTCTCAGAGGTGTTTTGGATGATTTTTTAGTGATACCCAGATAGCTGGATTTGGATTTGGAAATCGATTTGGTGTCGATAACACATTTGATGTCTCTTACCTCGTATCACATGGCCCCTACTGAGTTAATTAAATTAAACATATTTCTGTATTATTTTGGAATAAAAAATATTCTTTAACCCGAGCATATCTTGTAGGGAGCCAGGATTGATGAACATGGAAATTACATTACTTTTGCGGAAAACTTAATACATGACACAAACATATGACCAATGACTGTAGTAGTTTAGTGTCTTTGGAAACATGTAACATAAAATTCTTATCTTGTTGAAAGATTTGCAACATCTCCCATAAAGATCATCCATTATTTTTTCTTACCAAAAACATTCTTTATATAATGGGGAAAATAAAAAATAATAATGATGAGCTCAAATTCTCATAATGGGTAAACATTGAGAACACAAAAACAATCCACAAACATTTGAACGTAAAAACATGAACACAAAACAAAAAAAATCATGAGAAATGACATGAATCATGGTAGTACATAAGTAATAGATCATAATGGAACATCAATAATGATAATATAGCATGGGAATAAAACTTGTAATTGTGGAAAACCATCAAGGACATGATATGATTTATATAGCAGTCAAAGCATTGCTGCCAAGACCATCATAGTGGACAAATTCCATTACTGAATCGGGTTTACTTGCTATTACAGCCCTGTAATTCTTAATCAGATTTTACATGTTGTTCCATCCATGTCTATCTCATGAGATGGAAATCTTTACCCAATGAATTGGTGTGATATATAGGTCTCACCCATCTCATATTGATGTCATTCTTACCTGTTCCACAAAAAAATCATAAATCATTCATTATAACCCAAAGAATAAAATGGGTTTCATAAACATCATCCCATCATGACATAATCCATATAAAACAAATGGACATCATTTCAACATTATAAAAATCAAACCATGTAATTAATAGAGACATTATAATGGAATCATAAACATGTTAAATAATGTCATCTAAGTTGGAAAATAGTTTTGATAAAACACTTGTAATGAATTCTTGAGGAAAATAACCTTTCTACATAAAAATAATTTTCATTTCACAGAATTCCATGCATTTTTAAAAGAAAATGATTTTTTTGAAATTAATCATGAAATCTTGTAGAGTAACATTCTTGAAAATTAGGCGCTATGAAACCATAAATATCTGTTCATGCTGTATAAGTTAAAAAACAATCTCCTAATACTTTTAATAGAATAATAAAAAGGTACCACATATGGTAAAAAATAGAATGATTCCTCCCATAACACAAAGTAATAGTAAAATAGGGTTAATAATTACTTTAAACATACATGGATGAATATTAAACAATTTATGAAAAACATTTTTAGGGACATAGATGAAAAATATAACCCCAGTAAATACTTACTTATAAGTAATCTAAGATAAAAATGAGATTGAAAAATTATCCATTACCTTATGTAAAATATCTTTTTTATGTGTATGAGACTCTAGTATAGTGGGTTTAAACATATTACTCACTTGTAATATAACCAAAATAATATTAATTATGTCATATATTATTCACTTATGACTTTATATTACCCGTTCTTTTTTAAACTTCATGTTAAAGTAGTGTTTTTGGTAAAACCTTTTCATTTATCTTACATGTTTCGACTTTTTGTTCTTACATATATCCATATTTACTTAATTCCAGAATGTAAAACATGATTTATATATAATATATATTTTTAATGATATACATCGTTCATAGAGTCGATAGGTCGTACGAACGCATGAATGCTATTTTCGTTTCCTTATTGAATAGAATGGAATTAAGTAGATTAAAAATATATTTACATAAATATAGTAACATTATTATGTAATATCTTTCATTATTATTTAATATATATACTTTATAATCATACTTTAATGGGTAACTATGGAAAATGAATCTCATCGCGTTCGTGGAGACGGTAGTCTGTACGTACGCACAAGCGATGATATCATTATTTTGATATTAAAATCGTATATAATAGGATGGTATATCACATAAAATAATAATAATAAGTTATATTTCTTATTTATATCATTTATACTCATTATTATTCTCATCCAAATGATGAAATGTTTGAATAACAAACTACAAAACGACGTGGAGAGGGTAAGCCGTACGTACGCACGTGTGGTGACATTTTCATTCGTATGATGGATAAAATAATTAATAGTGATGTACAATTTTTATAATAACATCACAGTATATAGAAGATACTGGAGTTATTATTTTTTTATAGTAACAAAAAATAAGGAGGAAGTGGAAGAAGAAAGGATCTTGAAATTGGTGGTGAGATATTTACCTCTTCTTCGTGTTCTTCCTTTTGATTTGATAAAAAGGGCTCTATAGGTTGGATTTTTGACTAATCAAATGCCTCTATGATGAAGGGAGGACAGTTGGGAGAGTATTATGTCAGGGTTTGGCCGATCCAACTAGATTTTATGGTGTGAATTAGAGAGAAGGGGGAGTTACCTTTTATAAGAGGGGTGATGGGCACCTTAGGAAAAACATAAAATATTATTTTATAGTAAATTCATATTCGTTTATAATGGCTCCATAGTGACCTATTTCTAGGATAGGGTGGGGATGGGTTGAAATACTCTCTACAAATAGGTTTTGAATAAGTTTAGGATACCATTATAGACATATCATTTAGATTTAACTCTAAATTAAATAATTTAACTTTTACCATGTATTCTTGAATTCTTAGACTATATGGTTAATAAACATACAATAAACTAAAAATAGAATCTCAATTGGTTAATTAATGTCAAATTATATTAGTATATAAGTATTTTGGCCGAACCAATGATTTTTAGGCCCATTATATCCATTAATAAAATAATATTTGTTTTAAAAACACTTTTATATCAATTTTGATACTATTTGGTATTTTGTTTTCTATAAATTCAGAACAGCATTGTTACATCAAAAACAATTAAGTTATCCAACCCTAATATTCCATATTAACCTTGAAAATTGGTTTAATTCATAAAAAGTCTCAAATTACATTTATTTGGGTATTTATAATATCAATTATTTTAATATTTCCTTAATAAGGGAATTACTGCTTCATCATTGTGTCATAAATAAATTAAATTTTTAAATGTCTAAAAAATATAACTAAATTACCATTTTGTAGAAAATATTTTTTTCTATGTAATTAATATTTATAGTCGAATTTATCTTATGTATAACCCTATATTAAAAATGTTTTAGTTATTAAACTTTGATTTTTACTATTTTAACTATTCTTTAAAATAATAATAATAAGTATCCTAATCTAATCCAAGTAGACAAAAGAGGTTCATATTTTATTTCTATGAATTTTTTTCGAATTATACTTATACAATTAAATTATGACAAGTGTTTGGGTAATAATAATATCATTTTTACCATTAATTACCGTATTTACCTTTAACCATGGTAAATAATACTAAAAAGTTACTATTCACCAGAAAATTATTTTTATCTTATTGAACCACATTTTAATCCTTGATATTAACTATGTCTCTCAGATTTTCTAAATTCAACTCACAGAAGTGGTAAAATTATGTTTTATGTAAACTTGAAAATGCTCCTAGGAGGTGGGTAAAAGATGATAAATAGTTCAATAAAATTTTTATATATTTTAAATTATTATAAAATGATTCAAATTAATTACATTGAACATATATAGGTATTATGTATCTATTTTGACCTAAAATAAATTTAAATAAAATAAATGGTTATTTAAATTAAAATTTTGGTTTAACCATTAACTCAGTGTTTTCACAATTCATTAAAAATTAAAAGTTTTCAGAAAAATACAAAAAAATCACCATAGTCTAATTTCAATATTCCGAATCTAAAAATAAATCCATTTTAAAAGATAAATTTTATAAAATTTCAAAATGTGGGTATTACTATTCATAATTGCTAGTATATTTAATATTTTAATAACATATCATAGTTTAGTGAAACTCGGTATTACGTACAACGCAAGCTATCGAGGAAGGTTGCTCAAGCGTGTAACACAATCTATGAATAGTGTTGTGTATACTACATGATAATACAGTTTTGTGTATAGTGTAATATAATCTTGATGTAGCGTACAAAAAAAGACATCAAATAAATTAATAAGAATACTTCTCAAAAAATATCAGGGTGTTACATTCTACCCTACTTGAATTGAATTTCGCCCTCGAAATTTGTCGGGGTTATAAATGGTGTTATACTTGAAAGTTTCTTTTATAGATACCCACATTGTAAAAATGAATACTAAAACATCATATTATAAAGTAACATTAGAAACATAAAGGATACCCAATGTAACATATCACTGGGTTTCCACAGAAGAGAATATAGGTGAAAATATGGATATGGAAGAGAAATCTAACCATCATGTTTTGATAGAGAGTGGAAGAGGACATGGCTCTGAAAAAGCCAAAAATTACAAAGCCATTAATTTTTTATAATCTAAGTACCATCTGATTCATTAGATATGAGGATACTAGGACAATGTTTTTGGTTTTCAATATCATTTCCATAATGTTGAAAAATATGAATTAGATGAAATACTTACTTGATTTTGGAACAATCTTGACGTTGGCCATTCCATGAACCATTTACACATTATATCTTAATGAAATGAAGTTGAATTTGTATCTCATGATGTGTTAGAAGTTCATGTGATGGAGTTAAGGGTCATTCAATCCATCTCAAACAAAAGGATAGAAAAAGTTATCAAATATACATAAATCCAACTATGGAAAGATTAATTGTATATGATTCCAAAAATGGACTTATACATCATCTATCATACCACTTAAAAAAATAAAATTAGTTTCTACTAACCAAGGACTTCTTGTAAGACATAGGAAGGTGATAAAGGCCTCTTGCACTTCGGTTGTGGGTACGATTCCCACAACCTTGTCCGAGGCCACGGGTTGTCAACTATCCAACAGGTTTTCCTTTTTCTAAAACTACACTATTATAACATTCCAGAAATAATATCGAAAAAAGGTTTTATCCTTAATCAATATTATCTTATGTCCAATATAATCTATTTCAAATATTTAGACTTATCCAAAATACTTATATCCATGCTAATAGTATAAAGACAAAGATTAATAGAAATTTCATCAACCAAGCATTTGGATACCATCAGTTATCCCCTATATATCATATGATATATCATGTTGGTCACATTCCAATAATTTGAATACCTTAATCATGTATTATTTTGAAACATGAATTACAATAGAATCCTTCTGAAAACATGAATGCTATCGAATGTTAACTCGATCAACATACCAAAATTCCAATATTTTTATATACTAAAACCATGATATCACATTGTCCTTATATGAGCTTATTAATACTATCACACATTTAATTATCTATTTATCCGTTCATTATGCACATATCATCTGCATTCCAAACAAATTTCAATCACTTTTCATGGATACTGGTACCATTTGACATATACATTAAGATAGTTTAGGAAAAACAATAGTGTAACAATCCTTATATGTTTCGTTATTCCATATTACAATACATTATTCATGATAAACATACAATGATTCCAATACCTTCATAAACCATTTACCGAGCTTCAATCCTTCTTTCACCTTATAAATCATTTGTAGTCTCTTCATCATAATCAACATAAATACTACCCATACGACCATGTTGATTCTCTACATGAGACTTTCTCTAAGGGTATTAGTTTGAATAATGACCAAACATTCCACATTTAAAACATTTAACCGTTTTTGATGTCTTAGAAATACCATTATATATATCCATGGAGTTAACTGAACCTTTTCCTTTTCAATTACAAGCTTAGTGTCCTTCATTTCCACACCCAAATTATCTTCCAGTTCCCCTGAAACATTCTCCTTGATGCCTCTTCCCACATGATTTACATGAGAGAAATTGAACTTTGATTCCTCTATGATCATCATGAAACTCCATCTTTCTCTTATTAGCCGTGTTAGAAAACATACCAAAGTAGATATTACTGATCAAATTATGAGTTTTCTTGATTAGGCATAATAACAATGTGTGGACATCAAAATCCCGTTTCATTTGGGTTCTCATGAAGAATAACATTCCATTTTCCATCATATTCTCCATTTACATGTATCCTCCTATTTCCTGTCTTTTCTTAAAACCCAAAAAGAACAGTATGAGAGGAAAAACACATAGTAGAAAAAAAAACATAATCAAGGGGGTGTACATTCAATCTCTAACATCTTATGTCTAATTATTTGATCATTACCTTAATTCGAGGACTATAATATATACTGATAATTAACCTTTGGGAAATCCTTAGACAAACCTTTGAAATATCTCTAGGTATCTCAGTAATGTTTTCTTATACTAGTTTCCAAAGGATAACTAAACCTTCTCTCTAATAACAACTGTAGAGACCCAAACAATACGTATATAGAAATTATAATACATTGGCGGAAAACATCATTCATAACACAAGCATATGTCCAATGATGATATTAGTTTAGTGTATTTGGAAACATGAAACATAAATATCTAATAATGATGAAAGTTCTTCAACATCTCCCATAAAAATCTTCCCCTTTTGTTTTCATACCAAAAACATTCTTTATATCTTGGGGAAAAGAAAACATAAACAGCATGATCTCAAATGCCCAGTGAGGGTAAACATTCATAACATATAAACAATCCAAAAACATTTGAATGTAAAAACATGAACATAAAACATCAATATCTTGAACAATGACATGAATCTTGGTAGTAGATAAGGCATAGATCATAATGGAACACCAATAATGATAATATAGAATCAGAATAAGGAATGTAATTGTGGAAAATAATCAATAACTTGATATGATTTCCATATTAGTCAATGCATTTCTGCCAAGACCATCATTGTGGACAAAGTCCATTACTAAATCGAGTTTACTGGTCAATCTAGCCCTTTATTACTGAACCAGATATTACATTCCATTCCATCCATGTCTATCTCATGAGATATAACTCTTTACCCAATTCATTAGACATAGATATAGGTCCCACCCATCTCATATTTAAATCATTCCTATGTTTTCCAAAAAACAAGTATTCATCATTCATCATAACCCAAAGAATAAAATGGGTTTCATAAACATCATCCCATCATAACATAATCCATATAAAACCAATGGATATCATATCATCATAATAAAAATCAAACCATGTAAATAATTGGGACTTTATACTTGAATCATAAACATACTAAATAATGTCATATTATAAGGAAAATAGTTTTGATAAAATACATGCAATGAATTGTTGAAGAAAATATCCTTTCTTCTTCAAAATCATTTTCTTTCAAAAACATGAGATAAAATATTAAAAAAAAGTATTTTTTTAAAATTATCTTGAAATCTTGTAGAGTATGATTCATGAAAATTAGGAGTTCTGAAACCGTAAAAATCTGTTCATGCCGTATAAGTTAAAAAATATTCCTCTCGTACTTTTAATTAACTAATCAAAAAGTACTACGTATGGTAATAAAAAGAAATATTCCTTCCATAACAATATGTAAAATTCAAATAGGGGTAAAAAAACTTTAATCATACATGGAAGAATATTAAACTCTTTATGATAACCATTTTTATGGACATAGATGAAAAATATAACCCCATTAAATACTTACATATAAGAAATCTTGGATAAAAATGAGATTGCAAAATTATCGCTTACCTTATCTCCAATTTCTTCCGTATGTGTCTGATACTACGGTTTAGTGGGTTTAAACATATTATTAACTTGTAACATAACCATAATAATAATTATGACATCATATAAGATTCACTTATGTCTTTATATTACCGATTATTTTGTAAATTCCATATTTAAGAAGCATGTGGGGTTAAATAGTTTCATTTATCGTACGTGTTTCAACTTGTTGTTCTTACTTATATCTTGATTTACATAATTCCATAATTTAAAACATGATTTATATATAATATATATTCGGAATTAAATACACCGTTCATGGAGATAGTAGGTCGTACGTATGCCTGAACGTTGTTTTCATTTCCTTGTTGAATTGAATGGAATTAAGTAAATGAAACATAGATTTACATAAATCCAGTATCATTATTATGTAATAGTTTTGTAATCATACTTGAATGGTTAATCATGGAAAATGAATCTCATCGTGTTCGTGGGGACGGTAGTCCATACGTACGCACATATGATTATATCATTCCTTTCATATTAATATCGCTTATAATTGGTTGTTAAATCATTTATAAAGAATCATAATAATTTTATATTTATTATTTATATCATTTATACTAATTATTTTATGCATCCAAATGATGAAATGTTTGAATACCAAACTACACAACGACGTGGAGACGGTAAGCCATATATACGCACGTGTGGTGACTTTTTCATTCATTGGATGGATAAAATAAATAATTTGGGTTGTACAATTTTTATAATAAAATCATAGTATACATAATATACTTGAATTATTAGTTTAGAATGGAAAAAACAAAGAAGTAGGTAGTTGAATTAGAAATGATCTTGAAATAGGTGGTGAGATATTTACCTCTTATTCAGGTTCTTCTTTTTGATTAGATCAAAAGGGCTCCATAGGATGTCTTTCATATTAATGTAAGGCCTCTATGATGAAGTTAGGACTGTAGGGAGTGTATTTTGGTATGTTTTTTCTGAGACAAAGGGATTTTGAAGTGTGAATTAGAGAGAATGGTGAGTGCCCTTTTATAAGAGGGGTGAGGGGAAACGTAGGAAAAAATTAAAATATTATTTTATAATAAATTAATATTTAGTTTATAATGGCTCCAAAGTGACTTATTTCTAGGAAAGGGTTGTGATGGGTCGAAATGTTCTAAAAAATAGTTTTTATACATGTTTATGATACCATTTTGATATTATCATTTAGATTTTACTCTGTGTTAAATATTTTAACATTTACCGTGTCTTCTTCTATTTTTACACTATATGGTTAATAAACATACAATAAAATGCCAATAGAACCCAAATTGGTACATTAATGTCATATATATTAGTATATAATTCTTTTTTCTGAAAAATATATTTTTAGGACCATTATATCAATTAATAATCAAATATTTGTTTTAAAAACTCTTTTATGTCAATTTTAGCACTATTTGGAATTTTGTTTTCTCTAAATTCAAAACAGCATTATTACTTCAAAAAAAATATTCTAACCAACCATAATATGTTATATTAACCTATAATATTATTTTAAATATTAAAATGTCTCAAATTACTTTTATTTTGGTATTAATAATATCAATTATTTTAATATTTCATTAATATGGTAATTAATGCATCATAATTGTGTCATAAATAAATTAAATTATTTAATTTTTAAAAAATATAAATAAAATACCATTATGTAGGAAATTGTTTTATCTTCAAAATTAATATTTATAGCCTAATTTATCTTATTGATAATCCTATTTTAAAAATGTTTTAGTTATTAATAATTTATTTTGACTATATTAACTCTTCTTTAAAAAAAATAATAAGTGTCCTAATCTAATCCATGTGGACCAAAGAGGTTCATATTTTATTCCTATGGTTGTTTTTTGTTGAATGATATTTATCCAATATTATTAGGAAATGTGTTAGGGTAATAATAATTTCATTTTTTCCCTTTAATTACCATAATTACTTTTAACTGTGGTAAATAAAAGTGAAAAGTTATTATTCACCAAAAATTATTTTTATCTTATTGAACCACATTTTACTCTTTGATATTAACCGTTTTTCTATATTTTCAAAATTTAACTCACAGAAGCAGTAAAATTAGGTTTTATATAAATGTTCAAATTCTTTTAGGAGGTGGGTAAAATATGGTAAAAAGTTCAATAAAATGTTAATATATCTAAAATTATTATAAAATTAATCCAATAAATTAAATTGAACATATATAGTTCTTATGTATATATTTGTACCTCAAATAAATTAAAATAAAATAAATGGTTATTTAAATAAAAATTTGGCTTTACCCAATAACTATGTTTTTTCACTATTCTTTAAAAATTAAATGTTTTCTAGAAAAATACAAAAAATAACCCATAGAATAATTTCGATATTCCAGATCCAAAAATGAATTCCATTTTGAAAGATGAAATTTATAAGATTTTAGAATGTTGGTATTTCTCTTCATAACAGCAAGTATATATAATATTTTAAAAACATATCGTTGTTTAGTGAAACATGGTATTGCGTACAACATAAGATATCGAGGAAGGTTACTCTTTTTTGTAATGCAAGCCACGAATAGTGTTTCATACACTACACGATAATACAATGTTGTGTATAGTGAAAGATAATCTTGGTGTACCGTACAACAAAAAGACATCAAAGAAATTAAAAAGAAAAATTCTAATAAAATCTCGGGTTGTGGCATTCTACCCCCCTTAAAATGAATTTCACCCTTGAAATTCATTGGGGTTATAAATGGTTTTCTACCTGAAATTTTATTTCATAAAAACCCACATAGTAAAAAAGGAATACTAAAACATAATTTTAAAAATGAATATTAGAAACATTATGAATTCCCAAAGTAAATCATCACTAGGTTTCCACATAAGAGAATATAAGTGCAAATATTGATATGGAAGAGAAATCTATCCATCAAGTTCTGAAAGAGAGTAGTAGAGAACGTGGCTATGAAAAATCCAACAATCACGAAGCCCTAAATTTGTGATGATCTAAGGTACCTTCTGATTCATTGGATATGAGGGTACTTGGACAACCTTTATGGTTTTCAATATCATTTTCCTAAAGTTTAAAATTTTGAATTAGAAGAAATACTTACTTGATTTTGGTACAATATCACCTTTGGTCATACCATGAAAAATTTACACTTTATATCATAATGAAATTATGTTGAATTTATCATTCATGAAGTGTTAGAAGTTAATGTGATAAAATGATAGGTCATTCCATCTGTCTCCAACAAAAGGTTAGAAAATGTTATCAAATAGACATACGTCCATCTACGGTGAGGTTAATCGTATATGATTCAAATATTGACTTATACTTCATCTATTAAACCTCTTAATAAAATAAAACTAGTTTCTAATAACTAGGTAATTCATGTAGTCCAGAGGTATGTGATAAATTCATGTCACCCATCGGTTGTGGGTTCGATTCCCACAACCTTTTCCGACTCAAAGGGTTATCGCTAGTCCTTCAGGTTGTCCTTTTTCTAAAACTACAATATTATAACATTCCATAAATAATATCGAAAAAAAAATTATATCCATAAACAATGTGATCTTATGTCCAGCATAATCCATTTCAAATATTTAGTCTTATCCAAAATACTTATATCCATGCTCATTGTATAAATACAACGATTACTATAAATGTCATCAACCAAGCATGTGAATACAATCATTTATCCCCTGTATATCATAAGATATATCTTGTTGGTCACATTCCAGTCATGTGAATAAATAAATCATGTATTCTCTTGAAACATGAATGTCCATAAAATCATTGTGAAAACCTGTGTGCTATCAAAATACCAAAATATATATATACTCAAAAAATGATCTCACTTTTTCCTTATATGAGCTCATTAATACTATCAATCATTTCATTATATCATTATCCCATTATTATGTGCATATCATATTCTTTCAAAAAATATTTCAATCACTTTTCATGGTTACTATTACCATTCAACATAAAATTTCAGAAAATTTAGGAAAAAAATAGTATAACAATCCTTAGATGTTTCATTATTCCATATTACCATACATTATACTTGAAAAACATACAATCATTCCACTACATTTATAAATCATTGACTGATCTTCAAAACTTCATTCATCTCTTAAATCATTTGTAGTCTCTTCATCATCATCAACATAAATACAACCTATACGACCATGCCGATTCTCTTCATGAGACTTTCCCTTAGATCATTGGATTGAATAATGACCATACATTCCATATTTAAAACATTTAATTGTTGTTGATGTCTTAGAAATTCCATTATCTTTCACTATAGTGTTAACTGAACCTTTTCTTTTACAAGAATCTTGCAGTTCCTTTAAAAAATTCTCATTGATGCCTCTTCCCACATGATATACATGACGGAAATTGAACTTTCATTACTCAATGATCATCATGAAACTCCATATTTCTCTTATTAGGCGATTCTGGAAAAATACCAATTTTAATATTATTGACCATATTATGATATTTTTGATTAGGAATAATAACGATTTTTGGACATCCAAATCATGTTTCATTAGGTTTCTCATGAATAATATCATTCCATTGTCCATCATATTCTCCATTAACATGATACATCATGTTTCCTTCCCTTTCATAAAACCAAAAAAATAATATTATGAGAGGAAAAATTGTACTAGAAAAACAACATAATCAAGGGGGATTACTTTAAATCTCTAAGATCTTAGGTTTAATTCTATGATCATTACCGTAATTCTAGGACAATTACATATTCTTATACTAAACCTTACAGACATCCCTAGACAGACCTTATAAATATCTTTCGGGATCTCACTAATGTTTTTTCATCCTAGTATCCAATGGTCCACTAAACCTTCACTCTGATACCAAATGTAGAGACCCAAGATTGACGTACATGGAAATTACATTACTTTTGCAGAAAACATAATACATGAAACAAACAGATGCCCAATGACCATATTTGTATAGTTTCTTTGGAAAATTGTAACATAAACATATATTCATTTTTAATTATATTCAACATCTCAAATAAAGATAATCCCATTTTATTTTCATACCAAAAACCTATCTTTATATCCTGGTGAAAAGAAAACATAAAAAGGTTGAGCTCAAATGCTCAGTAAGGGTAAACATTAGGAACATATAAACAATATATAATGATTTTAACGTAAAAAATATGAACATAAAACATCAAAATCTTGAGCAATGACATGAATCACGGCTTTACGTAAGTCATAGATCATAATGGAAAATCAATAATGATAAAATAGCATGGGAAGAAAACATATAATTGTGGAAAACAATTAATCACTTGATATGATTTCCATAGTAGTTAAGGCATTACTGCCAAGACCATCATAGTGGACAAAGTCCATTACAGAATTAGGTTTACATGTCATTCTAGCACTATATTACTGAAGTAGATTTTACTTTTTGTTCACGTTATGTCTATATCATGAGATATAAATACTTACACAATGCATTGGATGAAGATATAGGTCCCACCGATCTCATATTGAAATAATTCTTACGTGTCCCACAAAACAATCATAAATCATTCATCATAACCCCAAGAATAAAATGGGTTTCATAAACATCATTCCATCATGACATAATCTATTTAAAACCAATGGATATCATTTCATCATAATAAAAATAAAACTATGTAAATAATATATACATTATACATGAATCATAATCATGCTAAATAATGTAATCTTACATGGAAAATAGTTTTGATAAAACTCATGAAATTAATTCTTGAGGAAAATATCCTTTTTCTTTAAAATCTTTTTTTTCACAAAATTATAGGAATTTTTAAATGAGAAAGATTTTTTTTGTAAATTATCATTTAATCTTGTAGTGTAAGATTCCGGTAATTAGTTATTATAATACCGTAAAAATCTGTTCATGTTGTCTAAAATTAAAAAAACCTTTCTCTTCATACTTGTAAAAGAAAAATAAAAAAGTACCAAGTATGGTAAACAAAAGAAACATTCCTTCCATAACACAAAGTAAAATTCAAAGAGGGTTTAACATGCAATTAAACATACATGGAATAATATTAAACACTTTATGAAAATTATATTTATGGACATAGTTGTAAAATATAATCCCAGTAAATACTTACATATAAGCAATCTCTAAATAAATGATATTGAAAAATTATCCCTTACCTTATGTCCAATTTATTCCATATATGTCTGATACTCCTATAGAGAGGTATTAAAAATATTATTAACATGTAACATAACTATGATAATATTTATTATATCATAGATGATTCACTTTTGATTTTTTGTTACCTGTTCTTTTGAAAATTCCATGTAAATGCACTGTTTTGGGTAAAATCATTTCATTTATCATACGTGTTTTAACTTTTTGTTCTTAATTATATCCAGATTTACATAATTCAAGAGTGTAAAACATGATTTATATATAATATATAATTTGAATGAAATACACCATTCATGGAGATTGTAGGCCGTACATACGCAAGAATGTTGTTTTCATTTCCTTATTGAATTGAATAGAATAAGGTAAATGAAACATATATTTACATAAATATCATATCATTATTATGTAATATCATTCATGATTATCTATTATATATACATTATAATCATACTTGAATGGTTAATCATTGAAAATGAATCTCATCATGTTCGTGGAGACGGTAGTCTGTACGTACGCACAAGTGATGATATAATTATTTTGATATTAAAATATTAAATAATTGGATGGTATATCATACATGAAGATTCATAATAATATTATATTTATAATTTATATCATTTTTACACATTATTATACCCATCCAAATAATGATATGTTTGAATGATAAACTACACCATGACGTGGAGACGGTAAGCCATATGTACGCACTTGTGGTGACATTTTCATTCATACGATGCATAAAATAACTAATATGGTTGTAAAAGTTTTATAATAACATCATAATATATAGAATATACAAGAGTTATTATTTTAAAATAGAAACAGCAAAGAAGGAGGAAGTGGAAGAAACAGGATCATGAAGTAGGTGGTGAGATATTTACATCTTCTTCGGGTTCATCCTTATGATTTGGTCAAAATGGCTACATAGGTTGGCTTTTTGACTAAAGGAAGGCCTCTAAGATGAAGGTAGGACAATCAATATGTTATTTGGGTAGGGTTTGGCCGACCCAAATGGTTGTGGAGGTGTGAATTAAAGAGAAGGTGGCGTTCCCTTTTATAAGATGGGTGAGGGGCACCATAGGAACAAACTTAAATTATTATATTATAATAAATTCATATTCAGTTTATTATGGATCCAAAGTTACTTATTTAGAGGATAGGGTGGAGATGGTTTGAGATCCTCTCAACCAATATATTTTAGACATGTTTTGGATAACATTTTAACCATATCATATAGATTTATCTCTAAGTTAAATAATTTTACTTTTACCGTGTCTTCTTGTATTCTAACACTATATGGTTAATAAAATACTATAAACATCCAATAGAACCAAAATAGGTTCATTAATGTCATATATATTATTATATAAGTCTTTTTTCCGATCCTTAGATTATTAGGACCATTATATTAATTAAAAATATAAAATTTTCCTTAAAAACTCTTTTATGTCAATTTTGACACAATTTGGTATTTTGTTTTCTCTAAATTTATAACAGCTTTATTAATTTTAAAAAAACTCATATAACCAACCCTAATATGTTATATTATCCTATAAAATTATTTTAATTCATTAAATGTCTAAAATTACATTTACTTGGGTATTTATAATATCAATTATATTAATATTGCATTAATAAGGTAATTACTACATCAACATTGTGTCATAAATAAATTATATTATTTAATGTCTAAAGAATATGAATAAACTGCCATTATGTATGAAATCTTTTAGTATTTTTAATGAATATTTATAGTCGAATTTATCTTATGTATAACGCTATAATAAAAATATTTAGTCATTAGACTTGTATTTTAACTATTTTAACTCTTCTTTAAATAAATTAATAATAAGTTTCCTAATCTAATCCAAGTGGACCAATGAGTTTCATATTTTATTCCTAAGGTTTTTTTTGTCGAATAATACTTATCCAATAGAATTTGGGCATGTGTTAGGGTAATAATAAAATCATTTTTAACCTTAATTACCCTATTTACTTTATTTGTGGCAAATAAAATTAAAAAGATACTATTCACCAAAAATTATTTTTACCTTATTAAACCAATTTTTACACCTTGATGTTAGCTGTGTCTCTTTGATTTTCAAAATTCAACTCACAAATGTGCTAAAAATTTCTTTTATGAAAATTTAGCAATGCTCTTTGGAGGTGGATAAAAGATGGTAAAAAGTTCAATAAAATTTTTATAAATCTAAAATTATTAAAACATCACTCCAATGAATTACATTGATATTATATATTTATTATGTATCTATTTTTACCTAAAATAAATTTAAATAAAATAAATTGTGATTTAAATAAAAAGTCTATTTTAACCAAAAACTATGTGTTTTCACTATTCATCAAAAATTGAATGTTTTCAGAAAAATACCAAAAAATCACCCTAGGATAATTTTGATAATAAACATCCAAAAATTAAGTCCATTTTGGAAGAAAAAATTTATAAACATACAAAAAATCGGTATTACAATTCATAACGGATGGATTATATGATATTTTAATAACATATCGTTGTTTAGTAAAACTCAGAATTGCGTACAATGCGAGATATCAAGGAAGGTTGCTCTTGAATTTAACGCAAGCCAAGAATAGTGTTGCGTATACTACAAGCTAATATGGTGTTGCGTATACCGCCAGATAATCCTGGTGTAGCATACAACAAAAGACATCAAAGAAATTAAAAAGAATAATTATCATAAAATCTCGGGGTGTTATATATCTCGTTTGGTCAATCGTGTTTTTTCTGAAAAGAAGGTTGATGGATAGCTCCATTTGTGGGTCGAGTACATGAAGCTTAATAAGGTGACCATTAAGGCCGAATACCATTTACATCAAATTGATGATTTGTTCAAACAATTGAAAGGGGAAAGGTGTTTTTCCAAGATCAACGTGAATTTGGGCTACCACAAAGTCATGGTGAATGAGTTGGATATCTTGATGAATTATTTTTGAAGTTGGTATAAGAAATTAGATTATGTGTTCATGACCTTATTGATAGATGATATCTCCAATAGACTTTTTGGAGCTCATGAATAGTTTATTCCACTAGTACCTCAACTCCTTCATAGTGGTATTCTTGGATAAATCTTAGTATTCTCCAGATATGAGGAGAAACATATGAATTATCGATGGATTGTGTTAGGAACCTAGTGAGATCATTTTATTTATGCTAAGATATTAAAAAGAAAATTATGGATCAAGGAAGTGATGTTTATAGGCCTTTTCATCTCTGAAAGAAGGGGTTTTAGTGGACCCTGAGAAGATCAGTGCACTGACATCATGGGAATAACAGAAAACTGTGTATAATATAAGGAGTTTTCTCATCCTAGAGGGGTATTATATATAGTTTTTAGGGATTTCTCACATCTACATTATATTATGACCACACTCACTCAAAATGGTTTGATTTTTGAATGGATCTAGCAACGTCAGACATCCGTTGAGGATTTTATGCGACTGATGACCACCATAGCAGTGTTGATCTTACCAGAGTTTAAAAGGTGTTATGTGGTCTACTATGATTTCTTATGTATGGGTATCATGTGTGTGATTATGCATGATGATAATATGGTGGTTTATAGCTCTTGAAAACCCTAAACACATGTGAAGAATTACCTGACTCATGACGTGGATCTAGAAGTGTTGATTCATGCCTTGAATACATGTCATCACTACCTCTTTGGGGAGATGTTTTTTTTGTATTATAATCATAAGAGCTTGGCCGAAATCATCTCTTAGGTGGATCTCCATATGAGGGAATGCTGCTAGATGGAATATTTATAGGGTTTGACCTTGATATTGTTTATACCTATGGAAATGGAAATTTGGTAGATTGTTCCATACCTAGAAGAGTTACAATGAAATATTTGAGGATGTCCACTGATTAGTGGACTTTGATTGGGATCTTGTCCTATATTCACATAGATACTAGGGAGAGCAATGTAGGTACCTTTCTGTAATGTGTGTTGTTGGATCCATCTCTCATAGAGCTGGTTCAATGGGAAAAATCACAGTGATGAGATGTGTCAACGTTATATGTAGTTCCTTCATGGTGGGGAGATTTACTCATATTGGACATTGTTCCATGAGGGAATGATGTTTTTAGGGGCTGGTTTCTGGTGCAATTAGCTCTATGGAAGGTGTTGATACAAGGTATTCATCAGCCTTAGTGGGTCATCCATAATTTTACTACTAATATGATTTATGATGTTTTTCAGAGGTTATGGTGTTCAGGTATGAGACATGACATGTATTACTTAGTATTAAGATGCTACACTTTTCGAGAAGTGAAAACAGTGCATTAAAGACCCCTTGACTTTCATAAACTGATACCCATTTCTACCTAGATTTGTGAAAAAGTTACTATGGACTTCATTATTGGCCTACCTCGTACACCGCTGAGATGGAATGATATTAGGATAGTGATTAACTATTGAATAAATCATCACATTTCATTCTAATTAGAGATATGGCAGAGGTAGATGAGATTGGACTGTTATATGTTCCTGATGTGGTCATGATTCATGGTGTGTAGTCTGCATTTTTTTTAATAGGGACCCCTAATTCATATATTGGTTATGGTAAGGCCCTCATAGGGATTTGGAGGAATAGAATAAAATGTTCACAACATGCCATACTCAATCAAATGTCCAAACAGAGTTAGTTATTTAGTTCCTTGAGAACAAGATCTGTGCTTGTGTTCTGGAATTCAGAGGTTCCTAAGATAACCATTTTGGTTTGATTAAATTTGTTTTTAATTACATTTTCATTGTACTATTAAAATTGTTACATTTTAGAAACTATATATTTGGTCATGTTAGTCTCCACTGTGTTGGGATGAGGTGGGTAAGACCTAACATCTTGTACCATGCCTTGTGAAGGAGAAATATGAGATGTTAAAGATGATTAGGCAGTGGTTTCTGATATTTTATAGTATCTACATGTCTTATGTCGATCAAAGTCATTAGGATCTATATTTTGATGTGGGTGATAAGTTTTTCTTGATAGTGGCACCCTTTTTGTGTCATCATCTCATTCGGAAGTATGGTATGATGATGTCATGGTATGTCAGACCCATTGAAATCACTGAGAGGATTGGAAAGGTGGATTTTTAGTTGGCTTCACTCTCGTATATGACATTGATTCACAATAGGTTCTATATTTCCCATCTGACGAAGTACAACCCAGACCAATCTCATTTGTTAAATTGGGATGAACTGGAGTTGGATACAGACATGGAATTGTTTGTACAACTAGTATAGATAGTGGACTCTCAAGAGAAGGTGCATTGTTGGAAGTCTATCTCATTAGTCTCTAAAATATGTGAGCATGGAAACGATACACTTGAGACCCGGTAGAGGAAACATTGGGTCGATCAAGAGTACATTTTTTTTGTTGATCATGTATCATAATGACATTCGGGTGGTGTAAAGATTCCAGGGTGAGGAAAATTTTCACATTCATGATATCTTTTTCAGGTATTTTTTTATTTTATTTTTCCTTTTATTTTTCTTGGGGATTATTTTTGGAGTTTTTTTCTTAACAATGGATTTTTTTGGTAAGGTAGGCCCATTCTCATAGTTTGAGAACGATTAGTAGTGACCATGAACATGCCTAGGATACTATGCAGTAGAATATAGTACCTACTAAATAGCTTACACATAGTCATTCATAATGTCCTAGGTAACCATGGAGGTTTCCCTATTCAGACATAACGGTCCGCATGTTTTCCTAAATCGTACATATCTACTTGCTCATTATTTTTTTTACATTCTCAATCCTCTCAAGTTTAAACTTATTTCTCCCCATTTTGACACCCCACTCATGCTCCACCACCCTATGAATGCATCTAAATTATTCTACCTTCCTTGGGAGTAAATATTTGTGAAATATTTGTTGTGGTTCTTCCATGATTTTTCTGGTAGGTTTCTTATCCCATTATAAACTCCACTATTATATGGTTTCACCCCTTCAATTTAGGGTTTTCTACTTCTCCAACCCAAGGATTGCAATTTTAGGGTTCTTAATTGACATTTATGGTTCAATATCATTATATTGGTTTGTACAAGCTTTTTTTTAGTGTGATTGAGGTGCATCGAGGGTTTGACATCGAATTTTGGGTTTTCACCACAAATGGTAGGTGGTTTTATGATTAATCATTTCTTGATGAATGTGTTTGGCTAGCATGAAATTTATTTCCTGTTTGATAAGTTATAATTGTGGTTCAATTTTATTTTCTTAAGGGTTTGGTTGAGAAATTAAATTTTAAATTTGTTTTATATTCTAAATTGGTATATTATTGATGTGTCAGTTTGTTGTGTGCATTTTAATTGATATATAAATGGAGTTAATATTTCAATAAATATTGTATGAGGTGAGACCTAAATTTATTAATATAAATGCGGTGTGTTAAATTGTGAATGATGGATTTTTGTGTGACATGGTGACTTTGGCGTGTGCTATACATTATTTTTAATGTGAAATATAAATATGGTATCATGGTTTTTTGTGTGAAACATGTATGATCACTCAACATACATTTGTGGTAGATTTGAGGGAATAACTAGACTAGCATGCTAGTGATTCAGACGTGGCTACAACCCGATATAACTTAGCAGGATTCACGTCGACATCCCTAACGAAACATATTGATGAATGGTGATCACAAGGGTATTGTATGCATCTCCTCTCTACTGTCTCATGAACATGAATTTGAATTGTTTTATTTAATATACAGCCTTACACTATGACATGATTTTCTAGGGTCCCTATATCTATCCCACACTCATAGGGACCCTCCCATGTTTTGTGATTTTTGGAAATTATGCACTTTACACCGGAATAAGGTGTGGTTTTTGAAATACATCAATGGAAAAGGTGTTGTTTTTTGAAATCATGTTTCTTAAAAAGTTCTTCATTGAAAATTATTTTTCTTTAAATTTTTCAAGTAGTTGATTTTCATTTATT
Organism: Viscum album; assembly: GCA_963277665.1. Lineage (NCBI taxonomy): Eukaryota > Viridiplantae > Streptophyta > Magnoliopsida > Santalales > Viscaceae > Viscum > Viscum album. Next base: position 139,412,513 of record OY728133.1, on the reverse strand, counting down.
GAAACATTCGAATGTATTTTTCATTCTAATGTTTAGAGAATAGAATCTCATTTCTATGGAATCATATGGGGGAATCAACCACACCGTTCTTAATCTGTTGGGTGCATTAATACTTGAAAATGTTTGATAGAGGTCTTTATAATGTCTTTAGTTATGGTTGATAGAGATGATAGTGAGATTTTGGGGCATTGTTGTTGAGACAGTTTGATGGAGATTCTCCACTTACCTGTGGTGGTTTTTGGCACTTTGGTTCTTATTGTTTATTATTAATCCACTTTTTGGATTTTATATTCAACATGTACACAAAAATTTATACCATTTTAGTGTTTGCTGGTTATGTTTTCTAGCTTTTTTTATTTTTATACTATTAGTTTTGTTGTTCTTATATATATTTTTGAAATCGTTTCCACTTTCTTGTACAGATACCCAAGCACTTGTGCTAGATCTGGGAAATGAGAATGCCCCTCGGGTTTTTCCACGGACGAGGTCGGGCTCTAAGTTGAATGGTGACCCAGTTTGGTTCTTGAAATTTGAAGAGATGGTACCTATTATTTCACAAATGTGATGCTAGTGGGAAATGTTCTTTTATGGTGATAATTAATTTAGTATATCCCGCACCTTATTTTCATTTTAGTGGTTTTCTACAATGTATATTGATTGTGTATTTTATTAATTTCTTTAAATTATTAATTATACACTTTTTACCATGTGAACGTTTTATCATATATCACATGAATTAAATATATAAATTAGTTATTTACATGCATTATCATTATTGTTATTTGGTATGGATATATTTTTTCTATATTGTTTTACTCATCTAATGCTTCCATTAATGCGACATATGATGACTAGTGCTAGTCCCCATCACCTTGATAAATACTGTCGGGCTTAGGTTGGTAGACTAAATTATTTTTTGGGACATGAGTTTCCCTGCGTAGTCATGTCATTTTAATATTCATCATTGTGATGTAAAATACATAAGATAGTGATATAAAACTTATTTAAAATAACTAGTAATTTTCCCATGAAAATGTACGAGGCTATTACAGTTTCTATCAAATCATATGGATCTGTATCATTTAAAAAAAGTTAATGTCTCTGTAGTCAAAATACAGTTTAGAATAAGACAATAATAATGATGTGAGTGGGATGATTGTGACATATTGAAATAGAGTGAAGACTAAGGCTAATGGATATTGAAAATTATGGAACAAGAGAGTCAAATATTAGATACATTTATGAAATTGAATTTGGAGGTGGAGGCGGAGATGGTGGTAAGAGTTGAAATTGAGATAAATGATGGAATCCAAGCTAGATAGATTTTAAACAATTTTGGATTTTGATGGGAGTCTATGGGATTGAATAAATGCATGGGTGAGGATTAATAAGAAACATGATTACATTTCATATGATTTCATTGAAATGTAATTAGTATTTGAGAAGAAAATGGACTGGTGGATTCATAAATGTGGATGTTATTTTTCTTCCCCTAGATATCAAAGGACATATTGATCAACAAAATCTGGTTTATGGGCCTTGAGGAGTCCACAATACTAATATAATAATATTAAAAGACCTTCAATCATTGCGAATGAATCTACCTTGGTATATTCATTCAAACCACATATATATATATATATATCACATAATTTCCATTCACATATATGTGATCTCATAAATGTAGTTACATAAGAGATTTAATTATTATATATGAAAACAAATGTTCAGATATTGAAAATCGAAACAGGTAAAGCATTAATGAAGAATTCAAAATTCCACTACAAGAAAACCGACGTTTAGCGGCGGATTTTTCGCGGCGGTTTTTAAAACCGCCGCGAAACGCGTTTTTGGGCCGTCATTTCACGGCGGTTTTAAGAACCGCTGCGAAAAATCCGCCGCTAAACGGAAAAAAACATTTATGTATTTTTTATTTTTTTTATTTTTTTCTATTTTTATTTTATTCGAGGATTAGCAGCGGTTTTTTAAATAAGCGCCGCGAAATAGCGGCGGTTTCGGTAAAACCGCCGCTAAATGAAATGAAAAAAATGAAAAAACACAAGAAACCCTGAAATCACTAAAACGGCCTTAACTTTTGATCCGGGCGTCCGTTGAAGCGCCACGACCAGTCAAATCGAAGCTCATGAAGAGAGCTAAAGGCATATATAATCAAAACCGTGAGACAGTCTAAGGTGTGGAAGATATTAGAGTTATAGAAAAGCTGAAAAAAGTTCTCCAACTTCAAACGGCCATAACTTTCGCTCATGGTGTCTGTTTGGCCTCTACCACAAATTAAATCAAAGCCAGCGAAGAGAGATACGCACCGTTTCAAGACAAGAAAGCTTCTGTCAGGTTTTTCGATCCCAAAAACCCCTCCGAAGGCCTTCAAAATCCCATTTCTGTCACCGGTGTCCCGTCGAACTTGTCTTCAAACAAACCTAACTTTCGATCCGCATGTCACTTTGGCCTCCTCCACCTGCCAGATCATAGCTCGTTCCATGAACTTCAGTTTGACAAGTCGCGACGCCCACATGCACTCCTAGATCATATGTTATGGCTTTTTTAGTTGGTATCGGGTTTGTTATGTTTTTCAGTGTCTCGTTTCTAGCACCCGTTCTCCATCAGCTTTTTTTAAATGGTCATAACTTCCGATCTGTCTGTCCATTCAGACTCTTTCACCTTTCAGGTTGAAGAGCGTTTCAGGATCTTTGATTTGGCAGATCGCGGATCTAAAACGGACTCTCGGATCATAAGTTATCTGTGTTAATGTGAGTCCAATGTTTTTGTCTCTTTATGACCGTTTTGACGGGTTTTAACGGTAGCTCCATTTATTACTGGTTATTTGGGTTTCCATGACTTTTTATCTTTATCAATGGTTTTTTATGGGTAATTATGATAATTATGTTGAATTATTAAGGAGTTTTCCAGAGTTTTCATGAGTTTTTATGCGTTCTCATTTTTTTTAATGCCTCATTCTTCATATGCTTGTCCATCCTTTTTCATGTGTTTTCATGATTTTTCATCCCTTATCACGTCTTAACATACTTTTTCATGTGTTTCCTTTATTATTTATTATTTATTATTTATAATATACATTAATTTATTTATTATCTATTATTTGTAACTGGTTATTTATTATTTATTAATTATTATTTATTATTTATTATTTATTATTTATTATTTATTATTTATATTTATTTATTAGTTATTATATATTAGTTATTATTTATTAGTTATTATTTATTATTTATTATTTATTATTTAGTATTTAGTATTTATATTTATTTATTATTTATTATTTATTATTTATATTTATTTATTATTTATATTTATTTATTATTTATATTTATTTATTATTTATATTTATTTATTATTTATATTTATTTATTATTTATTATTTATTTATTATTTATTATTTATTATTTATTATTTATATTTATTATTTATTTATATTTAGTATTTATTATTTAATTATTATTTATTATTTATTTTTTTCTATTTATTATTTGTTTTTTATATTTGTTTTTATATTTTTTATTTTTTATTTTTTATTTATTATTTATATTTATTTATTAGTTATTATTTATTAGTTATTAGTTATTAGTTATTATTTATTATTTATTATTTATTATTTATATTTATTTATTATTTATTATTTATTATTTATTATTTATTTATTATTTATATTTATTTATTATTTATTTTTTATATTTATTTTTTATTTACATTTATTTATTATTTAATATTTATATTTTTTTATTACTTATTATTTATTTATTATTTATTATTTATATTTATTTATTTTTTATTTTTTATTATTTATATTCATTTTTTATTTATTAATTATTATTTATTATTTATATTTATTTATTATTTATATTTATTATTTATTATTTATTATTTATTATTTATTTATTATTTATTATTTATTATTTATATTTATTATTTATATTTATTTATTATTTATATTTATTTATTATTTATATTTATTTATTATTTATATTTATTTATTATTTATTATTTATATTTATTTTTTATTTATATTTATTTATTATTTAATATTTATATTTATTTATTATTTATTATTTATTATTTATTTATTATTTATATTTATTTATTATTTATATTTATTATTTATTATTTATATTTATTTATTATTTATATGTATTTAATATTTAATATTTATATTTATTTATTATTTATATTTATTTATTTTTTATTATTAATATTTATTTATTATTTATTATTTATTTATTATTTATTTATTATTTATTATTTATATTTATTTATTATTTATTATTTATTATTTATATTTATTTATTATTTATATATATTATTTATTATTTATATTTATTTATTATTTATTATTTATATTTATTTATTATTTAAATTTATTTATTATTTATATTTATTTTTTATTTTTTATTTATTATTTATTATTTAGTATTTATATTTATTTATAATTTATTATTTATTATTTATATTGATTTATTATTTATATTGATTTATTATTTATTGTTATATTTTTTTATTATTTATATTTATTCATTTATTATTATTTATTTATTATTTATTTATGATTTATTATTTATATTTATTTATTATTTATTATTAATTATTTATATTTATTTATTATTTATTATTTAGTATTTATATTTATTTATTATTTATTATTTATTATTTTAATTTATTTATTATTTATTATTTTCTATTTATTATTTATTATTTATTATTTATTATTTATTATTTATTATTTATTATTTATATTTAATTATTAGTTATTATTTATTATTTATTATTTATTATTTATTATTTATTATTTATTATTTATTATTTATATTTATTTATTATTTATTATTTATTATTTATTTATTATTTATTATTTATTATTTATTATTTATTATTTATTATTTATTATTTATTATTTATTATTTATTATTTATTATTTATATTTATCTAGTATTTATTATTTATATTTATTATTCCTTATTCCTTATTTATTATTTCTTATTTCTTATTTATTTTTTATTATTTATTATTTATTATTATTGAGTTTATATTTATTATTTATGTATTATTTGTTTTTTCAATTAATATATATAAGTATATTAAATTCTGTTTATTCAACACATGATGAGCTTTCTTGAGTGGTAAAGTATTTGGAAAATATGCAAGAGGTTAGGGGTTCAAATCTCACCAAACGCAGAATTTATTTATATTGCATGGGTATGCATGCGCTTATGCATGTGCATGGGCATGTGCATGCATGGATAAATAAAAAAATAAAATTAATACGAAATAAAAAAATAATAAATAAAATAAATACAAAATAAAAAAAATAATAAAATACAAAATTAAATAAATAAATAAATAAAATAAAATAAGATAAATAAATAAAATAAAATAAATAAATAAAATAATTACGTAATAAAATAAATACGAAATAAAATAAATACGAAATAAAATAAATAAATGAATAAATAAATAAATAAATACGAAAAATAAATAAATAAAATAAATAAATAAATAAATACGAAAAATCAATAAATAAAATAAAAAAATAATATAAATAATATAAATAAAATAAATAAAATAAATAAATAAAATAAATAAAATAAATAAATAAATAAGTAAATAAATAAAATAAATAAATAAAATAAATAAAGTAACTAACTAAAATAAATAAATAAAATAAATAAATAAAATAAATAAATACAAAATAAATATATATAAAAAATAAAAAATAAATAAAAAAATAAAAAAACCGCCATTAAAAAACCGCCGCACAACGTTCTGCGACGGTTTTGAAAACCACTGCGAAATAGTTTCCCGACGCACGATTTAGCGGCGGTTTTATCAAAACCGCCGCCAATCGATTTAGCGGCGGTTTAAACCGCTGCTAAACAAAAAAAAACCCACCGCGAAATGCCTTTTTTGCCGTACTGTTCCTTCAAAATCTATAGTAGCCTGATCCTACTGTATATAATCAAACAGAAGTGACATTTCCCCCCTCACCTGAATTTCTACCTTCTTTCGTCAATACCAAGAGTGTTGGGATGTGGGATTTAAAGATCTCATGAACAAAAAACAATTAAGGTTATACAGAGTGTTCATCCAATTCGAAAGACAATACAACATGAAATTGAATAAAAAATGAGATGTTGACAGATTGAATATATATATATATATCATGAGAATCAATATCACCATTCTATATAAATTTGAAGCAGTATATAGAATAAGTGCCTATAGAATATGCAAACACATTTGTATATAATGATTCTAGAATAATTTTTTTTCTTATTATAGTGTTTTAACTGACAATTCCATATTCCTTTCTTTTTTCTAATGGGTGATCTACTGGGCTGAGCCCGAGCTTGTGAGAACTCAATGACTGGGCTTGTCGAGCATGGCTATGAAATGAGAGGAAACATTACATAGAAAATCAACAAAAAAATCATGAATGAATCTATGGGGTTTGGAATAATGATTAATAATGTTTACATAAACTCCATACTTGATTCTCATTGTCTATGAATCCATCTGACTCACAATGATAAAAAAATAGTAATAAAACGATCATAATGAAATAAGGGGTTAAAATGATAATTTTTTTCTCGAATATCATGTGGTCAGTGTGTGAAACCACATTAGACTCCACCTGGAAGACCTGTGAAAATTATTCGATTCTAATTAATAATAATTAGAAAAATTACTTGATATACATTATACTAATATTATCATGTTTTGTCTAAATAGGTTCAAGATGTTCTGATGGAATAATTATAAAATCATTATCTTATACAGTAGTTGTAGTCTTCACATATATAATAAAATATAAATTTAGTATAGAAAATGGTAAAGGAATGTGATGGAATTAAAAGGGAACATTCATTTTGAACACTCTTATTGAACATTTAAGAAAACATATGATAGAGGATTGAAATATCATTAATTCTTTATTTTTAGGGCAGTATTGTCTCATATATCATGTGGAAGATTACTTTTCAAATATGAATGTAAAATGGTTGAGGTAATAGATAAACCTATATTTTGGGTGATTAAATAAATATAAAATATTTAATTTATACATTAAATGAACTAAAATAAAAAGTTAATAATATACATACCTCTGGATAGGAATAATACTCTATGGAGAATATAGTGGATGTAGCTTTATTTATTATTAGAAGGTGTGTATGTCATCTCTATAATATTAAGATATGATATTCAATAATAATAACTTTCCTAACTATGAATATTCTATTCAAAAATAAAACATATAAAATATAATATTTTAATATTGAACTTATTTTTAGAGGGATTATATAATTTAAAATAATTATATTAGTGATATAAAATTAAAAACAACATATTCTTATATAATTGTTGTCATTGAAAAAAATAGAAACAATTTTGATTAAAGTATATATTGATATTATTGAAATCAATTGAAACATATGCTCTACAGAAGGTAACCTGAAAGTCTTAATGACCCAATGAAGGATAGTGGGGTTTCTGATAAGATAATCATGTCCAATATCTATGGAATACACATATAATAACTCTCTAACCATAGTATCATGAATTGTGTTGATGACACTCTTTGAGCATAACCATCGTAGAAAAACTAACAAAAACCTACAGAAAATAATTGTAGGAGCATTACAGAACCACCAGAGAGGAGAACCCAATAACCAAAAACATAGAAACCATAATAAGTTGTTCTCCTTCTATAGAAGGAAATGGCATGACGACTATTGATGACAGATAATGAATATGATGGAATGAAATATGTCTTGTCATTGTTCTCAGACTTCAACACGATAGTAGAAAGCATAAACTATATTTTAACAACAATGAAAATTTATTCTTATAAAATTGAAATAGAAAAAATTAATTTACATAAATTTTAAATAATAACAGGAATCAAAATCAATATAACATACAAATTGAAAAACTCATTCTGACATAGGAGATTATGTTTTTAAAACAACAAAACCGAACTACATGTTTGATCATATGGTTATATCAGAAAATGGGTGGGATTAAAATCTAATAGTAACTAATGTTTTTAACCACACTCGGTGTCCCCATTAGAGTCAAACTATCTATATCATGCTATGTTGGTTATATCATCCCAGTAATGGAATGGCCCCTTTCTGTAGTGGACCAGCCCTGATGGATGTTGGTTGAGAGTAATACGGTTTCCAGTAGAGTTAAACAATGATGATAAACCATAAAATAGAGACATGGAATCTCATTTCAATATATTGTTATTTGTTTGGCATTATCGAATGAAAATAATCCTTAAATTAACTAACCATTTATAGATAATGCAGACAATTTAATGATTTTTTATCGGTGTTGTTAGTTTGTGTGAGTGGTTCAGTTGTAGAATTACTTTCATCTATTATTGGTCATGTAACAGTGATTTTCTAGTACGAAAATATATTTTTATATAGAGAGAGGATATTTTTAACAATTTATAATAAATAATTTTACATAATCAAAGAAAATGAGATGAAATGGGTATTATCTTATGAATATACCATCACAGTGTATAGGTGACAATATCATGTGAACTCTTCTCTGAATGCTTCTTTTAGGTGTTCGATGTTCTATTATAGGATTATTTTCTAGGGATCTAGAAGCTATGATAGTGTAACAAATTGTTAATATATAAGAGAGTTGAATTATTATTGACTAAATTGGTTTAGGTCTTCATAATTCAAATAAGACAACAAGTTTGTTGTTGTTTTCTCAATTTTCATGTTTGAAACCTAGCCTATTTACAAGTCTATGGTGATTACATGTTTGAATTGTGTATCATTTTATTTAATTGTGAATTAATTGATAATAATATTGTACCACAATATTTTATAGAAAATATATCTAATAAACCACTATAATTAGTATAAAACTCATGAAATCATTGAATTTTTTAGATATCATAATGAAATCAATATTTAATGACACGAGTAACAGTGGAAGAAATCTATAATGAATCAAATAGGTTAAACATAGCTGACTATGTAGGAGACATTGATGCTATGAAGAAATCAATTTAAACACTCCTAAAAATGATTATTGAAGAAACAAAGGCCCAACAGATTAATGGTAGGGGAATGGAATATGATAATAACATAACTATAGTAAAATTGTCTCATAAAACATTGATTAACTACAAATAAATCATTATTGACTGGTGGGAGTGAAATTTGAAAACATTTAGAGAATATACTTGTTGATGTACTTTCGATCTGTAGGATCTATCAATAAAATGTCATAGATGGTATTGGATTCTTGTGGACCATGGAGTGCGTCATCCTTTGTGGTGGATAGTGATGTAGAATGTAGAATGATTTTGGCTATGAAAACCATAGTAGAAGGTGACTGTAATATCTACTTTTTTAGAGTTCAGATTGTTACAAAGAATAAATATAGGTAGAAGAAATCAATCATCATAGATAATTATTGTAAGGAGTGGAATATCACCAAAAAACAGAAGTCTCAAGGTAGTTATATATGAATATGGAGGTCTAATTTTTAGCTTCTTCCTAAAGTGATGATACAGTAGTCGAATATCACATGGACAATGACAATGGTTTTCGACAGAGTATGCCACGGTGGGGGAATATAAGGATGTTGTTGTAGACCAGGTCATAAGAATTGAAATCTAGAGATAACTGGACTTCAGATGTAACACAAGAAGAAGTTCATGGACGATGAACATGAAGGAGTCAGAGGGATATCTGGAATCCAGATTTAGTGGGACCCCAAGTTTAGCGGAATGGAACCCTCGAGCAGGAGAGGGAATGAGGAGGGTCTATTTTTGTTGTGTGGATATGGTGTAAATGTATGAGAAATGCAGAGGGAGTGAAATGTGTACTAGAAACTATCTGGAATGAGAAAAGATATAGATTATACCAAGCAAGGGCTAATAATTTCGATGTGAAATAGGGCGGTACTCAATGCAATGTTATCTTACCTATAGAATACGCCTAGTCTATATCATTAGTAATTGTTTTTGTCATATTGTCTTCAGGAACTCTTCCATGTGGGAGGAATACAACATACATTTGTCTATTCCTTTTACAATAAAAATTCAACGGACTGCCATCAACATCTCCCGGATATTTTCCTGGAATAATTCCATGAATAAATGGAATAATATTGAATATACATTTCATTGAAAGCTACATATGAATGGTAACTTGAAAAACAAAACGATAGAAATAATGACACAATAGTAAGATATAAATATAGAATGGGAAACCATGAAGACAAAAAATGGAAAAATAAAAGAAGACTTTTACTAATTTAACCTATATTGGATGACCTGGTACCACAACTTGTATATGTTCCATCTCCGTATAAAGTCCCATGATCCACCTGCCCTATTACAATCATCTAGGAACTAAATAAACAACTAATCAGTCAGAATATAATCCTATTGTGAACCAATTTTCCATCAAACATAATCCATAAAACTATATACAATTAATATATTCTTATTGTGTTATAATTTTTCATAGTTTGTAATGATCGGTTTGGAAGGCCATAACAAAAATCCTCAAAAAACAAGAATAAAAAAAGATAAGTAATCAATTTTTTCTAAATTTCACATTTATGAAGATAAGTGGACTAAATCTATGACAAATGAAAATTCCACAGTATGTTTTGTGAGAATAAATTCTTATACTGATTGTGGGGATTGCGGTAAATACAATAATGATTTAGGGGTTAGCATAACCATAAGAAACTGAAATCATGAACATAAGGTGGGTTTGTGGGGTGTCTAGGTTAGGATAGTGTATGTGCATGGTTACCATAGATACAAGCAATGGAAATAAGGGATTGAATTCATTTGTAAACTGGGATGTGTGATGGAATACTTCATTGTCGACAGTGGGATAACATACTGATGTTGTCAGAGACAGATGTAGTAGGAGGTGGAGATCCTAGAGGCGGAAGAGCTATGGCTGGAGGAGCTGAAGTTGGAGTGGAAGAAAATGCAGTAATGGAAGATGATAGAGGCCAAGTAGGTTATAGAAAAGGAGTTAGAGGCTGAGGACCCATAGGTGGAGGATCATATGTATAGGAGCTAGTGGGGGAGGGGTTATAGTGGGAGAGGGAGTAGAACTTGAGGAGAAAACCTTATGTGGTGGGTAGGGAAAACAAAAACATACTTATTGGATGGATACAAAGAGTTTCGTTTTTGGCTGAATTTGGAGAAACTAATTCATTAATGCAGTGCTGTGGAAATATAAATGGGTGACACGTAACAAAGAAACAACCCAAAATCAGAATAGATATATATATTTCTTATTATTATCCATATTAAATACGATAAATGTATTTCAATTGTCAATTTTCCAAAAAAATTGAAATCATGTTTATAATATCATATTTATATATTTTTTCTATGTTGATAATATATAATAATTTTTTTAAATATGGAATTATATTTTAACAAAATAATAATATTAACAAAAATAAATTCTAATATAATATAATACCTAAAAATATTGGTTGTTATAATGAATGAAATTGATGTAATGAGAGAATAACTCCCTCTTAGGGCTCTATGAAACAACAACATGAATAGAAAACCATGTATATAAGACTCAAAAGATGATGAATTATCTAATACTTTATGAAATTTCCACCAAATCTCAATAGTATCATTGGGTATGATAAACTCATGCTACTTGGATGAATTTGTAACATAAATGATTTTCAAGGAATATTTATATACAATCTATACATCAATTTATTTATATAAATTCTACATACATTGGTATTATTTTGGTTGTAATGACATGATCCTTGATAGTGATTTAATAAGTACTTGTTGTAATATTAAATTTAGTATCCCTTATCTAGAACGAAGGATATTATGAATTTTCTTTCTTATATTTATAAATAAATAAATAAAAATGAAAAAAATGTGTCCTTATATTTCAGTTATTAATATTTTTTTGAATAAATAATAAATAAGTATTCTCAATTAAAATATTTTAAAAAAATCAGTGATTTATAATTATTTACAAATTTTTTTTTATGAAACATGTCTTATTGAATCTATGATTATATTTAGTCATATAATATAATTTTATAACTACATTCCACATTATGATAGTGTCATTTTCATATGTTAATTTTTATTGTCCATTATTACATCATAATAATGTTTTGTAACTATTTACTAATTAAATAATTGAAATATATAACAATATAATGTATCAAATTTTTTTTATTACATGAGCTATTATATTTCTATTATATGAAAAAATAAAATATTATAAAATATTTTTAACAGAAGAAAAATATTTAATAAGCACATAAAAATTCACATAACAATTCCTTCAATGTTTAAATTTTTTTTATCATTTTCTATGTGAATATTTTGATAAAATATATATTTTCCTTTAAAAAATGATGTTTTTTCCATTAATATGGTATCCCGTGTCTTATATTATAATTCATTATGTTCTATTATAAATGTTTTTTATTTGATAATATTAATAGTGTTGTTTATTTCTTTTCAAAATAATGGAACTCCTAATTTTATGATATAATATTTATTTAAATGATTAATTTATTTTTTTATATGTAATTATTCCAATGGATTATTTAAATGTCGATTCTACCATGTGATTAAGATTTTTATTTTGGCCCAACATATCCGACCCAACCTGGATATGCCTATACCAATTCTGGCCTGCCATGAAAAAATTGCTCCACATACCACTACTACGGTCAGGCCGAGCCGTGACGAACAATCCAATGAGGTGGCTCGATCCTGGTCTCAAGGCATCCCAAACCATTAGGTTGTGATGGGATTTTTCAGGTTGGGAAATTTTGGGTTTTTATTATTTTCAAAATAAATGATTGTTGTATGAAAAATTTTAAACGTTTTTTTACAATTTATTTAACACATCTTTAATATGTTTTTCCATTTATTTTTAAAAGCATGTTTTTATAAAAACATTTATTTTATATCTAATTAACATTTTATAGTGGGTGAATATGTTTTTTGTATAAATATATTTAGATTTTGTGAATGTCTAAATATTATTTTCAAATTGGAAAAAACATAATGAAGGGTTTGTGGTGTGTAGTAGTGGTTGAGATTTATGCATAATTATTTAATTGTTTTTAACATTAATTTAAAAATATTATATTTTTTTCTTAATTATAATTTCATTAAACGTTTGTTTATTTTTATTTAAAATATTTTATTTAAACTATTATTAAGGTCTATTGAAAATTGTTTTTACATTTATTATTAAATGATTAATTGAAAAAAAAAAATTTTAAATTCATTCATTTTACAAGTATTTTTTTTTCAAAAGAAACTATTTGTGATAAATTAATGTAAAATTTATTATTCTATTTTTTGTTTCAAATAAAATAATTTCTTTTTTTAAAAGTGTTTTTTAAACAAATGATTGAAACAATTTTATTTATATATATTTTAATGTTTATTTTAACCCTTTTTTAAAAGGTTTTTTACATTTATTTTTAGACATTAATTATGAAATGGTTTTTTTAATGCAAGTATAATAAAATTAATTTTTAATCATTTAAAAGTTTTTTTGTGAAATCATATTTTATTAAAATTTTACAATGGGTGGATATGTTATTTCTTTATTAAATAGATTCATATATATCTTTGAATTCATATATTTTATTTGAAAATTGATAGAATAAAGAGGGATTGGGGGGTGCGCATGAGTGGGTGGGTTTAGTGAATTATTATTTAAAGGTATTTTTATATTTTATTTAAATTTTTTAAAAATTATTTTCTTAAATTATTAAGGAAAATTACTTTTAATCATTTGTTTAATTTTAAAAATAAATAATTTTTTTTAATTTTTTTGTTGGGATGGCCTGGCCTGACCCTCTCTAGGTCGGAACAAAATAACACCCTTAGGGGTGCGTAGTAGTGGGTGAGTTAATTTTTTTTAAATTGATATATATTTATATAGTATATATAATATATTTAAGTTTAAACATATTTAAAATAATAATGAGGTTGGGGGGTGTGCGAACATCATTTGGTGAGTAGTTATTTTTGTATTATATAATAATTATATATAAATATATAATATGATCAAATTGTAAAATATAATTCTAGGTTGGCCAAATTGGGTGGTGTGCTATAGTAGGCAGGTTGATTTTTTTCTAAATATATTTATATATAACATATGCATGGTGAGACATATTTAAAAAAAATTAACGATGTTGAGGGGCCTGCAAGAATATCATTATGAGATTGTGTTTTTTTAATATATAATAATTTATCATATATAAAATTTTAAATTTTTGACACACACACAGACATAAAAATATTATTGATGGATTTGTAAAAGATGAACTTAAGTCATATCTATTATTAGTAGCTATATATATATATGTATATATTTAAAGTATTTATATATATATATATATATATATTATAATATCATTACTATATATATTTAATATATTTATTTATATATATATACATATATATATAATATGAAAGATTCGTCATAATTATAATCATTAATGAAGTTGCGGGTGTGCGTGAACATAATTTTGTGAATGTGTTATTTTTTTATTAAAACCTAATAAGTTGTTATATATATAATGTTAAATGATTTATATATATATAAATATAATATGAGAAATTTTTAAAAATAATAATTTTGTATTTGGGGATTTGCCGTTGTGTGTGTTAATTTTTTTTATATAAATATATATATATGTATGTATAGTTTATATTATATATGCAATCTTAAACATGCTTAAAAAATAAATGAGGTTGAGGGACGTGCATGGAAATATGTTGACGACTCTGTAAATTTTTATTACTATAGAACAAGTTATTATATATATTATAATGGCTTTGTTTATATATATATATATATATTTATATTATATTAAATCATTAATATATATATATATATATATTAGTATATTTTTAAAATAGACACATAAATTATATATATTTTCAAAGTATTTTATATATATATTATTTTTTATTATATATATATACAATTATATATGATTTTATACACACATGCACACATTATAATTATATATAATAATGAAAAATGTATATATATACAATATTATATATATATATATATAATATACTATTTTTTGATAATATATAATGATATATATATATATACACATTTATCATTGATATATATATATATAGTCTGGTGATAACATAACATGCGCATAGACCAGTTGGTCCAGGTGCTACCATGGGTGATTCTAGTAAGGGGATTGAATTTCCCTACCAACTGTTTCCTGTTAATGTTTTTTTATAGCATGTGGGCTTCACATGGGCTAACAGGCTGGGCATCGCCCTGGCCAGTAGAACATGCTTTTTCAAGCTGACTCAGGGTCCTTATTGGATAGGCCCTGGACCTACCCAAGGAACTTACAGCCCAAGCCCCGCATGGCACGATGCAAGCTTTTCAATGCTGGGATGCTCGGGCTTCCGGGTCGAGCCTGTCGGGCATTCAGGCCACCAGGTCAAAATTACACCTTTACAACTGATGAAGCTAAGAACTAATTCGAATGTGCATTCCAAAATGAATCTCAAGCCAAGGGTTGTTGAAATGATTATGATCTCTTAAGCATAAATTGATGGAGGAATTTCACCTGAGCATGAATACAGATGTGAGGCCATGGTTTGTCAGGGAAGACACTTCCAATATGGATGAACCACAATCTAGGTATATCCATACTAAGAGATCCACTACAATACTGATAGAAATTACATTTTCAAATGAACTGTGCTTGAAGATGAATTCTAACACTTCAAGTTCTGATTAAATATAATCCTATTTTCCAATATCGGGTTTTACTTTTATAACATCGATATGCCTGTTCATGATAGTGATGCTCAAACTGAGCCTGATCTGAACTGAGTTAGGAAAAAATGATGAAATTGATGATGATTGGGCATCAAGGATGGTAATCGACACTCTATACTAGGTAATCAATTGATATTTTGAGGGTTTGATGGTCATGATATTGTTTTTAGGTGATCGATTGAAGAATAGTGTCTGTCTCATTCCCCAGAATGATTTAGTTGTCATTTTTTTGACAATTGTGTGGTATGCATTCAATATAATTATGAAATGATGTTTCCTTTCATGATTAAGATTGTCAAAGCCCTCAGGATCTATTCTACATGATGTTAGTTTACATACATTGCTGAATGAAGGAAGAACCATCCCTCAATGTTCTGTGGGATGAGACAGGGAATTCAAGCTACATGATGTGGAATATGTAAAATTAATTCAAACTAAAATATATTACATCCATGTCATGAAGATTCATAGTGATGATTGATCCATCCATAATCCATCCATTGATCACATGTGAGTGCATAGTGAAATGTCTAATGACTGAGTTTGGAGAAAAAATGGATCAAGATCTGGATCATGAGGAAGGAGGAAATGTTGTAAAAGAGGTTTATACTTATATTTCTACAATCATTTTAGATTTTTGTTCATGTTATCATGAGTGGAAAACATTATATGGTGATTTGGAATGAAATGAACAAAAATTCATTAATTCAATCTAATTTTGTAAAATTAATTGTTCAAAGGGATTTTATGAATGTACTTCGTTTTCATTCATGTATGATTATAATTTGATAATACCCAAGATATGATGGGTGATGATATTGAATCATTTCATGCTTGATTTCTAAATGAAGTACTAAAGATCCAGAAAGGAGGATGAATCTCTAATCCATGGTGAACAGAATAATTATAATGTTTAGATTGAGAGATCAAGACACAAGAAAGATAATTGTGCATTCTAATTACACTGTAATCACACCACAGTGGATCTCCACTATTAATTTTATAAAAAAACAAAAGGATTATAATTTCATCAATTCACTTATGTCACTTTCACTTTCTTAATCATTTTTTATTTCTTTATACTATATTTTCATTGATTTTTCTTTACAATTTCACATCACATCACCACCATTGATTTTTATTTATTTTCAATTATATTTATTATTATTATTTATTGTCACTCACAAACCACATTCCTTACATAAGTAATCAAAACTCTTACTTAGCTCATCATTTTTTGTTTTTATTTTTTAAAATAATTAATTTTCCTTATCCTCAATTACAATCATCCCAAATTAAATTCAAAAATACATTAAAAAATTGAATATTATTAAAAAATATCCATATAAGAAACCATAAAAATCATATATAAAATATATTATAATCATTTTGAAGGAATTTTTTCGGTGTTTAGACTGTATTCATTTTTCATCTGAAATTTCATTCCCACATGATTGTTTATGGTTATTGTTGAACCTCAAAAACCTGAGAAATGTTCTCCAGAGAAAAGGAAATTTTCAAAGAAAATTTTTAAAATTAGAAATCTGAAAATATATATAAAAAAAAATATTAACCTCACAAAACCCATAGTACCTTCACCTTCCCCCACCCAAAGACCTAGTCTCAGGAAGTTTCAACTACCTACAGTTTCAAGTAATCCTTGTATCAAATTGTCCCATAAGTCTAAGAACTATGAGATTGTGTAGTGTCACCTCTCTATGATACATTCATTCAATAGCCTTCTTGAAGAACACTCTATTGATTTTATTAGATATTTCTATGTGTATTTCCATCAATTTCTTCTACAAGGTCTGAGTGGGAAATAGTTTTGGTTGAGGGTAATGTAATTTTGTCTGAAGAGGATAGCTATATCATAGTTTCAAAACCATGATGTTGAAATTTTTGAAACATGGGATGATATTTCGAATTCTATTATCTCTAAATTATACCACAAGAACTCCAATATTGTGGTTAGTCATAAGATTATAGGGTTTTTCCCGGATAATGTAGTGTTTTTTCATGGGGCATGGGATATGTTTTGAAGTATTCTTTTCAAGAATCACAATAAATATTTATCTCCCCAAATGATCATGGATAGCTTTTATAATTCTCTTACCCCTTACATTTAAAATTTAGTAGATCAGTCATGTGGGGGTGACATATCTAACATGATTCTTGATGAAATTAAACAAATATTTGGTAGAATATCCCAAAAATATCAGCACAATTAGACAATAATGACATTCATTCATTGAGTTGAATCAAACCCTCAAGACACTTTATATGATGATATAGTACTTAGGGAGTTGTTCTATGATTATTGGATACAAGAAAATCACTACAAGAAATCGGAGTATTTACGATGGGTTATTTGCGACGGGATCCCGTTGCAAATAACCCGTCGTAGAAAACAACGTCGCAATTAAAACTATTAGCGACAGTCTCGTCTTTAATAGTTTTAATTACGACGGAAAGGTTACAGTCATGAATATTTCTTGCGTTATTTGTAAATAACCTATTTGCGACGTACTTGTCACAAAGAACTTTTTTGACGGGCTGGTCGCAAAGAACTTTTGCGACGGGTATCTTTGCATGTCGCAAATAGTTATTTCGAAATAACTATTGGAAACGGGCCCATCGTAAATACTGTTTGTAATGGTCTCCTAATCCTACCGCAAATATATTTTCGAAAAACGCTATTTAAGACGGCCCCGTCACAAATACCTTTTTCGACGGGCCTCTTTTCCCGCCGTAAATAGTTATTTCGAAATAACTATATGTGGCGGGCCCTACGGAAATACCTTTTGTGACGGGTCCTTATTCCCATCAAGAATAAGTATAAAAAAATAAAAAAACTGAAATAATAATATAAAAAAATAGTATAATAATAATAATAATAAAATTATAATTCAATCAAATATTAAAATAAAAAATAATTCCAATATTTAAAATGTTATAAATAATTATAATTTTAAATATATCTAAATTTATTAATATAATAAAATATGAATAATATTAAAAAACATTAACAATCATATTAATACTATAATATAAAATATAAAATATTATATAATATAATATTGTTATTATTACTATAAAAATTAATGAAAATATATTATTAATATTATTAAAATAATTAAAATATGAAAATTATCAATATTTGAAAAAAAAAATTAATAAAACATTAAAAAAATAATACTAATAATAAATCATATATTTTTTCAATAATAAATCATAATTCTTTATCAATATGTGCAACAAAAAATATAAAAAAACTATAAAATGGTAAGAGTAATATTATTATTAATAAAATAAACCTACATTAAAAAATTATTATTAATAATAAATAATAAACTATTTAAACTAAATATGAATTAAATAATGCAACCTTGACACCAATATAAAAAATACAGAAACAATAAATAGAAAATAATTCATATTTTGAATTCAGATAACATTATAACATCAAAATAAATAACTAGTCCGAAGGAGGGGGGAGCTGGTCACTGGTCTGAAGGGGGGGGGGTGGATGATCTGGAGGAGATGGTGGAGGAAACTCTATCCCTAATGCATAAGTTAGACGGCGCATGTACTCCATCGGCTTCTGATACTACTGCTGCCACCGACTAATCTACTCCCCGTGCTCCTGCTGCTGTTGTCAGTGCTCCTCCTCATGCTGCTGCTGCTTCTGACGCATCTCCTCATGCTCCTTATAGAGAATCTCTATCAGCTCAGTTTGTGATTGCAACTGATCCTCATACTGTGATGCAGAAGATGATGCACAAGCTCCTCTCGAGCCGGAAGCCAACATCACAGCACTCCCATAATAAGACACAGGAGTCATCTAAGAGCTGATACCCACTACTCAACCCTTATCGAAGCCATATTAGGTAGCCTGCATCCATGCGGCCTCATCAAAATGATGGCCACTAGTCTGATCAGAAGTCTCGGACAGACCCTCATCCTGGGTCTGTGATGTCGCGGCCTCATATGACTCCTTCCGTTTCAATTTGAAATTAAAATTGTTCATATATTATATGAAGTTAATTTTCAAACTGAAAAACAAATAATACTGACCATAATCTGATGATGGCGATCACCTCTAATCTCCACAGTAACTGGATCACTATACAACTTCGGATATACGTCGAACTCCGTAATATCGGGTTGCTTGACAGCCTATAAGAAAATAAAATAATCTGTTAGTATTTAATGTTATATAAAACATTTTTAAAAAATGTACATACCAGATACTGTCTATGCGTACTTAATGTACGACTCCCACATCTATGAGTCACCTATTGTCTCCCCCGATTCTGCCTCCCCATCCATGATCACCTATGAAAGTCACCACTCAACCAGTGTGAACATAATCCATCCGATATGTGGGATGAAATGTACTATGGTCGGTGGGCTCTACAGAACTCATCAAATTCGGTCACTCAAGCTTTTTTCATGGTCATTTTTCTTAAATTGTGTAAAAACGGAGTAAATCGCTGACGCATCACCTCCTCCCATGCCTCATGGAAGGTGACACGCATGGTATCATTGATCAGATAGCATAAACCATAAAAATAATTTACAATATCAAGTTATAAATGAAATAAATATCAATCTAAAAACAATTTATTTATGTACCAACCAATGGAAGAACATGTTCTATCACACATCAACGGGAATCTGTTCCCACATGGTCCATGGATGATAAAATTATTTTCACAAAATAGTGTTTCCTTGTCTGACTACTATATGCGGAAAACTGTAAAAAAAATCAAACATTTATTATGTAAATAAATTAATTAAGTCATAATAAAATGTAAAGGTTATCATACCATCGTGTGTGTGGATCGAACCCAAGACGCGGACGTCATTCAGGGATGGGGTCAGGGATCATTAGTCATGCAAGACCACGCCCCCTCCGCATACTCCCTGAAGTGTCAGTAGGCTGAGGGTTAGATGACCCAAAATCATCCTCATCCAAAGGTAGGTTAGCCTCCGACAACTGACGAAATAGCTCATCGTTCATCTGAAACAGAAATTGAATGTCGTTAGCAAATAATTAAAAATTATTTTTATATATACATATATATAAGTTATAATTATATATAACTAGCATTGAATGGTATTAATGTCCACCTTCATCATCATCTTCATATCTGACGATGGGATCTTCATATTCCACCTCAATATCATCGATATCTATTTGAGTTTCCATTCCATCATTTCTTACCATTTCAAATTCATTTGTGACATCATTAACATCATCGTCACCATCGAATCTTAATTGTGGGATTTCATCATCGATACTCATGTTTCTTTGTGAAAAATATGGAATTTGAGTAGTCTCTTCAAAAACATCAATTCCTTGCACTTTAGTGAAACAAGATTCAGTTTGAGAAAACTGATTGTCTCGAATATTGATTTTTATTATGCTCCACTAATCACTCAGGTCTCTTGATGTAACACAGTACTTTGCATAATAAACTTCATGCGCCTCTTGAGCCAGTAAAAATGGTTCATTTACTACATGAAGAGTTTTATATTTAATATCGATGATTCCATGAGTAGATGAACATGAAATCCTCTCTCAATATCCAACCACCGACATTTGAACATCATTATGTAATGTTTTCCTAGATAACAGAGTTCAATAATTTCATCAAGCATGCCATAAAAGTCATCATCATTTTCTATATGATGATATCCCCTCATGTAAATTCCACTTTTCATTGTTTTTTTTATTACACATATGCACTTGTTTGAAATATAAATCCATTAAACACATATGAATTATAAGATTTAACCATTTTTTATGATGGGTTACTCAATATACACAGATGTTTGTCAATTTTATCTGCATGTTGAGACACCTTAAAATTTGTAAAATAATTATCAATATAATAAACAATAAACTGAATGAGATGTTAAAACATGAAGAATTTATGTTACCAGTTTTTGAATCCACAGAGAATGTTTTTTCTGCCGGCGTTCTTCGAGATCAGCTGATGTAATTTGTGGAAGTTCTTTCTTGATATGATTATCATATAACCTAAAAAAATAAAGATACTTATTGTAGCATAAATAATAGAAGAAGTGATAGAATCAATTAAAGTACAAATGATGTCATCTCATCAAAATTTATTAGAACATTCATATGAGCTCTGTGATGTTCATCATCCGAACGCCATCATTCATGAACTCAACTGAAACCAAGCTCTGACTGACTAAAAACTGATAATTGATTTTCCATTCCATCATCAACACTCTCCTCGTTCCGTCACATGCAGTTTTGATTTGAGGTATTCTCAGATTCAAAATAGTGAGAGCAGAAAAAAGATATTTCTTCTTACAAATAAGCTTCTGCAAT
Source organism: Viscum album (assembly GCA_963277665.1). Lineage (NCBI taxonomy): Eukaryota > Viridiplantae > Streptophyta > Magnoliopsida > Santalales > Viscaceae > Viscum > Viscum album. The sequence continues at coordinate 139,390,262 of OY728133.1, read as the reverse complement.
TGAACCTTCAACAGATTCTTTGTTATGTACTTTTTTTTCAACTTCTGTATGCATATTTCGAATGGTTACATCCATCGATATTGTTCTGGACCTCCACAATTTCCTTCATGTGAAAAATGTAATATCAAATGTTCCATTGAGTCAATGAAAGATGGCGGAAATATTTTTTCTAGTTTACTAATAATTACAACAACATCTTCTTAATGTTTGATTAGAACATCATAATCTATTGTCACTACACAAATGTCTCGAAAAAAATATGACATGTCTATTATCGAATCCCAAATCATGGAATTCAATAGTCGTCTTAATCCAATTGGCAGAAGTCTTTCCATTATAAAATTACAATCATGAATTTTTAATCCTCTAATATAACCATTCTTTACACATATACCCAAATTGGAATCACAACCATCTGGAAGTCTCAAATCTTCAATCCAATAAAATAATAATAAGAGACTTTATTTGGACAATGTATAAGCTTCTTTTGGATTCATTAACCTTTGTGTTCGGACATTATCAAACTGTTCGAGTTCTGGGTGCCTGCAAATTTGTGAATGATCTAATCGTGCCTTTACATTATTTTTGCACTTACCAGGTGTATCCAAAACTATATAAAATAAATTATCAATAAAGTTGTTCTCAATGTGCATAACATCCAGCATGTGGAGGACCAGCAAATCAGACCAATATGAAAAATCTCAAAAAATGCTCCATTTTATCCAATTATGTTCTTTCCCAAAGCCAGAAATTTTCTGTTGGATTATTTTGGGTCCAAATGTGATGGGAGGTAATGAAAATACAACTGATTTTTACTCCATGCCTGATATAATTTTAGGAGGTCCATCACTTTCAATTGTACCTTTTCTAAAATGAGATTTGTTACTCTGAAAAGGATGATCAGTTGGAATAAATCTGCGATGACAGTCAAAATAACAATGTTTTTTTCCCTGGAAAAGCATAAATGCCTTGTTCTCTCTCATACAGTAAGTACATGATTTCGGTCCATGTGTATTTCTTCCAGATAACATGCCATATGTCAAGAAGTCACTAATTGTCCACATCAATGCTTCTCTTTGTATTAAATTCTGTTTCGTAGCAACATCATATGTATTGACACCAGTACTCCACAATAAATTTAATTCATAAATAAATGGTTTCAAATATAAATCAATATTCTTTTTCGGATGTCCTGGGATTAATAAGGTCAAAAAGTTATACGGATCCTTCATCAGCATCCGTGGAGGTAAATTGTACGGAGTTATAAAGACAGGACAATATGAATACTAACTACCATCAGATCCAAATGGACAGAATCCTTCAGTGGAAAGACCCATTCGCACGTTTCGAGCTTCTAAAGAAAATTACAGATTCACTCTATCAAAATGTTGCCATGAATCACCATCAGCTGGATGATTCAAGCTTTTACTGGTTGAAATAATCATTTTGTGCCAGGAAATCATTGTCATTGTATTCATAGACATGAATAAATGTTGCAGTCTGGATGTAAACTGAAAATATCTCAACTGTTTTACAGGAATCAAGCCATACTTCCTAGGTTGAGATTCTTTATATCTTGGCTGTCCACATGTGCGACAACTATCCAACGACTGATTGTCACCATAATATAAAATGAAAACATTTGAACATGAATGAATCTTCGGACATTTAAGCCCCAAATTCTAAACCAGCCTCTTACTTTCATAGTAATTTGTAGGAAAAACATTTCCTTCTTGTAACAGTGATTTAACCACAGAAAATATCTGATCAAAACAGTTGTTTGACAATCCATTATCTGATTTGATAGACATGAATTTTTCAATTGCTTCTAACATTCTTTTCTTGCATCCAGGATATAATTCATCCTCAGTAGACCTTATCAACTCATAAAATTCAGATGGTGCCAACTGGGGAGTTGAATCAATATCATCCTGATTTTTGATATGTTGAACAGATGGACCTGCAACATCATGTACTAAATTTTGAAAACGTGATTGATCCAGAATCATGTTTGTATCTCTTTCTCTAGAACTGCGTTCACCGTGTTGATACCAAAAAACATAATCTGGTTGAAAACCGAAACGCAAGAGATGTCCCCTAACTTTATCAAATGTTTCAAACGTTCTTTGGGTTCATTTTTTAAAATGAAATTTTATTGTGTTTTCTAAAACAAATTCTGGATTTGATGATGCAAATGATAAGAAAGTGTCTACACCCTCAATATATACAAGATTTTAAACAGAACAATTTGGATTTCTACGTTTATTTATCCATACACAGTTTTCTAATAATGATTTTTGTCGACATTGTTGTCCCATATTTTTCTACAAATCATTAAAACATTACTGGTTTTGAATAATTTAATATTAGAAAAATTTCCAAAGAGAAGATATTAGAACTACTTCTTAATAATTACCACTATTTACAATAGACACAATTTTATGTAAAATTACTGCTAATTATTGGTAATTATCGATAATTATTACTATGTATTGTTAATTATCGGTATTTATTAGTAATTATTGGTAATTTCTGATAATTATTCACAACATGATTTGATCTATTCTTAACATGTTCAAATCTTAAAGGGTCTTTAATATTTAGGTCATGCTCTATAAAAGTTGGCGTCATCCATGTACAATATAAACTCTATAATTGTATTTTCTAGGTTGATTAGCTAGCAAGTAGCATTGAAATAAGACGACCCAAGTCATGTCGTTCACGTCTCTAAGAATCATCTCGCATTACCGTTTACATAAATCATTTTCCTTAAAAATTTAATCCCTTAAATTTTCAAGGAACAATGGTATGTAAAGGTTCATGGGATATGATTCTTATAGATGAGAAATACATGACTTGAATCATCTTATTGCAACAATACTTACGAGGTGCTCAACCAAGCAAAGGCATTTATAGAGTTTACATTGGAAATGGTAGAACCAAAATTTTTATGGAACATGATGTAAATATTAATATTATTTTTTCATAAATATTAATCGTATAATAATAACATATGTTACTAATTATATACTAATTATATAGTAAGTATGTTACAAATTAGTAATGGGAAGATATGAAGAGACTAGGTGATTAACCACTCGTTCAATGGAAAAGCAAACGTGATTGACCACTAATCCACCTCAATTCTCTTTTCATCTATGTGTCGATGATTGACAGGAAACTTCTATCTCCACATTTAATATTCACATTCACTGGCAGGTTGATTTTGAAACTGAATGCAAATATTACATGTGGAGACTGATGTTTCCAGTCAAGCGTCAACACATAGATGAAAAGAGAATTGAGGGGGATGAGTGGTCAATCACGTTTGTTTTTTCATTAAATGAGTGGTCAATGATGTTTGCTGCAAATTATTTTAATCTCTTGATAATTATTTAAACCGCTTGCTAATTATTTTAATCACTTGCTTGATAATTATTTTAGTTACATACTTGCTAATTATTTTAATCACTCTCTTGCTAATTATTTTAATCACTTTCTAATTATTTTAATCACATTCTAAATATTTTAATCACTTGATAATTATTTTAATCACTTGCTAATTATTTTAATCACTTGCTAATTATTTTAATCACTTGAAATTAATCGCTATTTATTTTATTTGATAATTATATTAATTATTTTCTAATTATTTTCTCTATTTACTTTAATTCCTAATTATTTGAATTAAATCACTATTTATTTTATTTGATAATTATTTTAATTATTTTCTAATTATTTTAATTATTTATTTTAATTACTTTCTAATTATTTTACTTATTTATTTGAATTAAATCTTTATATATTGTAATTATTTTCTAATTATTTTAGTTAAATCCCTAATTATTTTAATCACTGGCTAATTATTTTAATTACTTGCTAATTATTTTAATCACGTGCTAATTTTTTTAATCACTTGCAAACTATTTTAATCATTTGAATTAAATTGCTATTTTTTATTCATAAAAATTAGAATTAAATCGTTATTTATTTTATTTGATAATTATTTAAATTAGCTGCTAATTTTTTTAATTAATTATTTTCTAATTATTTTCATTAATTATTTGAATTAAATCGCTATTTATTTTAATTATTTCCTAATAATTTTAATTAAATCCCTAATTATTTTAATCACTTGCTAATTATTTTAATCACTTGGTAATTATTTTAATCATTTAAAATAAATCGCTATTTATTTTAATTCCTAATTATTTCAATTAAATCTCTATTAATTTTATTTGATAATTATATTAATTATTTTCTAATTATTTTAATTATTTGCTAATTATTTTAATTATTTGAAAATTATTTTAATTAATTATTTGATTTAAATTGCTATTTAGTTTAATTATGTCTTAATTATTTTAATCTCTACTAATTATTTTAATCACTTGCTAATTATTTTAATTCCTAATTATTTGAATTAAATCGTAGTTTATTTTTTTGATAATTAATTTAATTATTTGATAATTATTTTAATTATTTGCCAATTATTTTAATTATTTATTTGAATTAAATCTCTATTTATTTTAATTATTTCATAATTATTTGAATAAATCTAATTAAATCGATATATATTTTAATTGCTAATTTTTTTAATTATTTTTTAATTATTTTAATTATTTTAATTAAAAAGCTATTTATTTTAATTATTTTCTAATTATTTGAATAAATCTAATTATTTGAATAAATCTATTTTAATTATTTGTAACTTTCTAATTAAATCTTATTATTTCCAAATAAATATCCTCTGGAAGTGTCAAACCAAGAGTGCAGCAAGGCCCGTTGTCATGTACCAGGATTTCCTGGGTCAACCCCAAATCTCCTTGTCAGAGTTTTCAATCCTAGGTACAGATATGCCAGAGCCACCTCTACTTGTACGTATTCAGACAAGGATTTATTTGATTGATAAACCAATGACTATACTAATTATGCTGAATTTATTTTGACTAATAATTTATAATTATTTATAACAATATCATTTTATTAATAAAACTAAATATAAAAAATAAATTAATTTAAATATAATGTAATTAGAACAAAAATTAAAATTAATATAAATATGAAATATATATAAAATTAAATAAAACGTAAATACCTTTGAAATCTATATGTTATGGACCCCTTTGATTGCCTTCCGACGGTCTCGCAAAAAGAAACGAAATTTTTTTTCCTTAAAACTAAAACTAAAAAAAGAAGAGAGGAGAGGAAAAAAATTTGAAGGTTTTCAAAACTGAAATGGATGGGGGTATATATAGGTTTTTTTATTTGTGACGGAATTATTTGTGACGCGTAACCCGTCACAAATACCGCTATTTGCGACGGATCTCGTCGCAACTTCCAGCCACCCGCATTAATTACGGTCGGCGGTTAAAAATGCTTTTGCGACGGGAACCGTCGCAAATACTTACCTGCCAACATTACATTAGCGATGGGAGGATTTTCCCGTCTCAAATACCCTAACGCAGTAAATATTTTTTTCCTTGGGATTATTTTGGCCGTGCACCCGTCGCAAATTCCCACCACCCGCATTAATTACGGTCTGTGTTTAAAAAGGATTTTGCGATGGGAACCGTCTGAAATACTTACATGATGACATAACGTTATCGACGGGAAGAGTTTCCAATCGCAAATACCGTAATGCGGTCAATACTATTTTCGATGGGCAGCTTTACCGGTCGCAAATAGTATTCACCGCGGAAGGGTATTTGCGACGGGGAGTAGCCACCCATCGCAAATACATTACCCATGTTTGGACATGAAATCCACTCCAAACCTATTATGATGGGGATATGGTAATCGTCACAAATGATAAGTTATTTGCGACCAGAGTATATTCACGTCGCAAATATCCCTTTCATCGGGCCTATTGCGACAGGAATATGTCTCGTTGCAAATAACATGTCGTAATAATCCCTTTTTCTCGTAGTGAATGACATAAAATGTTTTCCCAATTTTAATAACCATATCTATAATATACCTTCTTTTTATAGGTATGACCCTCTCAATAATTTTTGTTTGAGTCTATGAGCATTAGTCTTGTTTGGAGATAAAGATAATTTTTTAGGAAAAAAGAACTAATGTTCATGGATGTATGTTTTTATGAATTAATTTTTCTTAGTTAAATATATTAAATTTGATTGTGAAAACATTATTAGGTTTGAAAGGTATTCGAGGTGGGTAGGTTCCTTATATAGGAACTAGGTTGAAAACAATATCAAGTGCATTTAAATGACGTGTACATGATACAAGACATGTAATTACTATCAGACTCCTGTCCTAAACTAGATCATGATATGAAGCGGATTCACATCGTGTTCATAATTCACATCATGTAAATATCGATCAGGGTCAATTTTAGTCTGAGGAAACTTGTTCTTCTGCATGTCTATATAATTGTGAAATACACAACATGAACAAATTACATGTTGTGTAAGCCTCAACCCAAATGATTTTAATAATGATTCACACATATGGTTCTTTCATTATTTCATGTGTAAATTTCCTCTCTCAAAACATGGTGAAATCCAACTAAATTTGGTGCTTAATCTTACATTTTGGCAGCCCCATTCCAACATCATATCCATAGTGAGTTGTTATTCTTATGTTTACCTCTCTATTATATTATTATATTTTTATATGGTTGTAATATTTTTATTGTAGTTGGATTTTGTTTAAATTGGATGTCGTATTGAACTAGGTTTCCTTCCTTAATATCCATATTCTTTATTTCTGTTGGCTTTACCCATTGTTGGTAATGTGTTAATCAACGGTTAATGGATGAGAGTCTAAACCAGACCTTATGGTGTGTTTAATTGTGAAGTATATGTAAAATCATAATTGTGTCTACATAACATGAATTTTAATTCATTTATTCACTAATAAATGCTACATCATGGAATATAATATTAGATAGATCCCTAGGGATCAATTTTTGATGTGAACTAGCTTATGGATACACTTTGAGTGAGTGAACCCGTGATTAATATGAATTTTAAACTGACTTAATGTGTGTTAATAATGAAATGAGACATAAGTAATATAATTATTTAGAATCACTCTTGTAAAAGTTCAATGATATTGGTACAATTGTTGAAAAATTAATTTATAAATGTAAGTATAAATGAATGAATATTGATAATTATCATAATTAACTATTAAGGCCTATGATGTGATACCGTGATATCGATATTTCAATGAAACGAGTTGTCACTTGCGTTGTATTTATTATACTGATTGGGTTATTCCCATTCATATTCTATAAAGCTTATATTTAGTGGGAAATTTCCACTATCACTAACCCCTCCCCACAATGTGTACCCCTCTTTGGACTACAATGTGTGAAGCGATATACTAACACATGAGTCCTCCCTCCAATTGGCCCCGGGTTGGCTACTACAATCGTGCGTATCGTAAAGACACAAATGGAAGGCATTACCATATAAAACAACACTTTCAAATGAGAGAGATGAGATAGATACCAAATAAATCTTGATCAGAATACAATATAAAAGAAATATCATGTACCAATATGTAATTTCATGTACGGAATACCAGAACTGGAAGGGAAAACTACAAGGACCAAAAGAAAGTAAAACAACATCGACCATAAATCCCAAACAGCTTCTGTAACCCCAAGCTAGTAGTAACCAGTCTGATCTCCAACATATTCCACGAGATCTGAAATGTTTTTTATATACATAGGGATAGTTGAATAATATAATCAATAAGTTCATCTCAGGTTCATTTCATGAAAATTTAAATAAATCATGATAAATCATGGTGAACAACAAGTAAATCTTACTCATCACATAAAATGATATACCATGTTCCAAACCTCATCATGGATACTCTCACCAAGTATCATAGATAATATTATATAATATAATAATAAATATTGATTCTACATTTCTACCACTTCCCCACAAGTTAGTCTCTTTTCCCCATCTTCACATTTCCAAATAATCTCTATCCAAAAGGAATTCTTGATGTCAAATTTGTGAATAACCACAACATGCACTTACTGCAAAAAACCACCACGTCCACATAACCAATGTAACCATGTAGTTTATGTGATCCACCACAACCCACGTAACATGTATCATATGTCTGGTATTATTCTTGAATCCATTTCAACCCAGACACTGAGTAAGGATCCTCAAGCCATCACAACCTATAAATGTTACACTTATTGTAGTCCATATGAAACTATATCAAGAATATATGTGTGTGAATAACAACATGAAATTACCACCTTCTTCACACATATATGTGGAAATCTAACCATTGTGCATACCATCATACATTACTATCATGATAAGAGAGTGGGGTCAAAGGGGTAGTCATCCATCCATAATTTCATACAGATGTTAGGGAAAACACCCCCTTAGGGCTCAAAATTCTTGGGGTGTTCTTTTCCATAATAGACATAGTGGAGTAGCATATAGAAACACAAAAATAATGAATCTACTATATCTTAATACGATAGTATGGACATAATCTAGTCATAGAATCAACTGTTTTAATGTCTCTTAGACTCTTGACTTCCACTGGTAAGACTATATATTCTATAAGAAAACAACCATTTAATGAGATATATTAAATTACAATATCACTTTTTATCACTTGACCACTGTGTTGATTAATTATCTAACCATTTGTTAAAATTTAAAATTTTCCAAATTACATTCCATTAACATCACAACAAAGATCTATTCCTTCTATGAAAAACTAAACTAAGTCAATAGTTCCATTAAATGGTAACCATAATATTTCTTCCCAGCAAGCTCCAACCCCATTGGTTGACATAATTTATTTTATCACTTATTAACAACATCATAATTTTTCCATATTTTCGAACCATTCTATAAAAGAATTTAATGCTACCAAACACAAGGGGCTTAACATGATGAGTTGGTGAACTACTGAACGAGTAATTTAAACCTATAGTAAGAGTGTAGACTCATCCATCTTTGAGAGGCTAAACACAGAGTTATTGTGCCATACCCACACATCGTCACCTATTTTGGAAGGAGAGTTAGAAGAACCATCTAGCTCAATATGATAGAATTATAATGTAGATAACAAACAATAGATTCAATAAGAATTTGACATTCACATCCAACCCATTTCATCATCTCCACTATCCGCCTAGACATCCACATTCATAAAATGATGCACATCGCCACTCTAGGTGTTTACTACTGCAACAACAATTGGGCCACCCTTCACCCACGTACAAAAACCACTCTCTTGGATTATACATCCGACGATCAGACCACTACACTAGAATCTAGAAACAATAAACATAGAGAATGAGATATTGGGCCTAAATAAGGCATTCATCCTTCATATAAAATGAGTACTTGTAGGTAAAAAGAATAATGCACATGGAAATTACAAACAATTGGGTAATTAATAACCCATTAAGACATTATCTCGACTGTACTACTGGTTCATTATTCAATGTTTATTAAACTGATTTTTTTTAATCATTCATAATTGGATCCATTTTATTATCATCAATTCAAAAAAAACAAAAACAAGATTCATTAAACAAGAATATTTCACCTTGGACAATTAATTTACATTTAATCCCAAATTTCTATTCTTTACCAATTTCCATGCATAACAACATACCATAACAAGCAATACATAGATATCACACTGTCTAGAAAAACGAGCCAATAATATCAAAAAAATATACCAATTATTTAATCCAGTTAAAATATTTATTATGTTAATTTCATCAGGATCATATGGATAAAAAATGATAAATCATATAATGCATGTAAAAGAATATAGATTCCACAAATACACTTCCTCAAAAGGCTTCCAATGTTCTTTACATGATAACGATCCCTTAAAAATGATCACGACCACCAAACACACAAGACGATATCTACCTGAGGAAAACATAGATCAAAAGCATCATCCAACACCCAATAAAGATTCATTAATAATATGGAGATCAAATTCCCTAAAATGGAATGAATAATGAGAGAAAAAATATCAATCTACCTAGAAGAACGGAGGTATAACATACCATATATCAAAGATAGATAGATACTTACTAGTTGGACCAAGACAAGGGGACTTCATGTATCAGAATGAAATCTAAGGGGTCAAAATCCATGGATGAAAGTTAGATAACACAACACCTTGGGAAATGAATTTATGGGGAGCCCCATAGCAAGTAAATCATGATGGAAGAATAATTTTGTATGTATCACATTATTTTGGAAATCTAAACGGAGTAACGCTTTAGATATGAGTTATATTTTCCATTATTGGTAGATTTCGTCAAAACTATGATGTTTGAATGATTAAAGGAAACTAGATAATTTGGAGAACTTAGTATTGGAGTTATGGTCACTGAATCTACCTTAATTCTCATAAAACAAAGCATTCAATTCATTTTACATTAATGAAAATGGAAATGGGGAGAAACTAGAGGAAGATAGAATCGCAATTCACCTATTGATAAAGAAACATTAAAGAAAATACCTATTTATGAAGATGACTCATTGATACTAATATATTAAGATGACTCGCCAAAATATTATGATGACTCACTGATGACACTGTTGGAATCTTTGTCCCGGACAACACTATTCATAAATATCTCACCAACAACACTAGTAACATAACTAGAAATATTTTTTCAGAGAACAATAAATTTTGTAAAATGTTGATAATAAGTCACCATGACCTCCTAGAACACCTCAAACCCCTGATTTCAGAAATGGAATGGACCAGATAGTTCTGGGCCATTATATCCAGTCCCATGATGTAATGATTATATCGAGAAGGATCTACCCATTCCTAAGCTATAGTGGCTATTTTGAGTTATCTCAGCCCAACCTAATACTAAAATACTTATAGAGAACACTCATCCCATGTTTGTGTGATTTTCCATGGATATATGGTATTTGGTTTCCATGTTTGTGATACATGCTCATAGATATTCCGGTATAGTGTCAAAACAGGTTGACAGTTATAGGTTATCAATTGATTAATTAATACACCAATTTATCGCTTGTTACAAACACTAAGTATCAGTTTTGTTTTTTAGACATGGTGGTGTAAACCTACCATGTTTTCATCACACATTAGTTTGTCATAATTTAGTACTTATGAATATTAAATGGATGTTAGTTTGGACATGGACAAGAGACCGTGTTTCTTATTGTTGATTACTGGTTCAGCTGGAGTTTGTATATGGGTATGACATTTAGTTCCGGATGAGGTTATTTTTTGAATATTTTGTGTCAACTGATTCTTTTATAATATTGCATTTAGTTTTACATTTATATACATATATAATTTTCATTACATGATTTATTATAATTTTATTCTTTGGATTCTCTTTTTGTATCCTAGTTGTATTATATATTGTTTCTTTTATGTCATTAAATTGATTATATTTATTTACATTATTTGTTTCCCCTACTATTTATATCTATAATTGGGTGTATATTCTCACCCCTATATCATCACACCCCCATTGTTATTTGGAAACCTGTGGCATACATGAAGAAGGGATTTAGTTCTCGTAACCAACCCGATTTGGCCACATAAGAGGGTGTCATATTGTGGGATGTGACAATGTTGTATCGAAGGGATGTTTTTTTGAATTGAAATACTATTTGGTAAAGGGAGAAATGTGACTATGACGTTTCATGACATGGTAATTATATTGTACATGAGAGTAGCTTACCCATGTACTTTGGGAAATATGGGTGCTCATGGTTGGGATTGTGGTTTATGTAGTTCGCTTGTTGTAGTTGATGTTATTTAATAAATAGTTATTAACATGCTTTAAGATGTTACTATTTGGTAATGATGATATTTCTTGTTATTTACATTCAATTACCAACATGTCAAGAGATGAGTATTAATGCATCATGATAGGCACATAAGGATATATCTTGACATGAATTCTTTAATATATTGTCATATTTATTGGATGTGTTAAATAAATGTCTATATGAATTGTGGGAAAGGATACCTATTATATATGACAAATGGAATTAAATGAACTATTATGTCCTTGTAAAAAATATGAATTCGATGTTTAGAGAGATCAAGAGTAGCAATTATTTGTTTTTGTCAACAGTTGAGATTTACATTATTTTTACGACAATTTTCAATAAAGTGTGTTTGAATTGAATAAAACATTCCACATTGTCTTATATGAGTTGTGTGTCTGTACCATGGAAATCAGTATTCTTATAATGTAGCTAATCAAATAATTCCTATGGCTCATGTGGATCATATGGATGTTCAGATTCGTGAAAAGTTCTGGATGGTTATTTGATCCATGGAATGTGAGATTGTCCATATAATTCCTTTGATGTTTGAACTGATGGGAGGGTTCTATCTACAACATCTACCAATTTTCATTAGAGAGGGAGGTCCCCATGAGTATGGTTTTTGAATTGATTTAGTCCAGATGATCTACAAACATCATGAGACGCACTAATATAAGATGGTAATGCATGTTGAATATATTCTCAATTTACCCACCAAACATTGGTGGGGTTTTCTAGAGAAGGTTGGGATGTAAGAGGAATTATATTTTATGGACTTCTATGTGGTATTATTAAGACAATTCTATCTAGAGATTTTGAGGGATGATAAGGATCACGAGTTCATTCATTTGACATGTGGGGAATGTCAGTGATGGTCTATGTTGAATGTTTCACTGACCTTCAGTGCACTATGCGATCTATAACTAGCGATGAGATCTCTAGGATCAACCATTTTTCATATTTAATTCTCGGTATGATTAGGTCATAGTTGAATGTTTCTAAAATTAGTTTCTTATAAGATGTGATGAACCAGGAACCATTCATGGAAGGAAATCCTGGGAGTCCACCCCCCCCCCCAACCAGAGGCGAAACTAAATCAATAAGAAAAAATAGGGGATATTTTTGTTCTGTCATGATGTCCAGCTATTATAGTTTTCACCAAGGAAAAATCTATCAGAATATTTAGGATAATGGGATGTCACATGAAGATTGTATTCCATTTTAGTTATATCAGTATGGAATGTTTTGTCACAAGTAGCCTTGATGTTTGTATCCCTCATTAGAGTTTCATGCTTTCAACATATAGAACAACATTAGAAGTTCTGTAGGAACTTCTTATAATAGAATAGTGGTCGGGGGCAAGGATAGGTACTAGGGTCTTGGAATGACTAAAATACTCCTCATCCAATAAGTAATTTGAGCTCCATTTGATGTTAATGCCAAGGTAGGGGAAATGGTACCACATCCCATCAGTGACCATTTTAAAAAATGGAATAACTCAATGGAGTCAAACTAGATCCTAGATAAGATAAGTTGATCTTCGACATGTTATATATAATACAACATGTTAAGTGGATGTATGAACTTTTAATGTCAGAGGTAAGATTCTTATATCATCTACTCTTGTTTGTGTTTTGTTTGATACTTGTGCCTCAAATTCCATTTTATCATCACATTTTGAAATTGGGATGGCCTTGGTTATGGAATTCATGGATGGTTCTTTGACCACAGACAGATAATTGAGAGTGTGATTAAGGAATATCAAATATTGCAAGGGGTGTTCTCTAGAGATTGGTTGTTACCATTTTTTTGGAACCATTTTTTCATGAAATGATAATCTTATATTTGATTCATGGTATTGATAAGTTTGTCATATAAAAGGATAATATTTACTATTATTGGATAAGGGTTACCTTTTTATCTCCAAAAGGAAGAAGCTATATTTACCAGGATGAGATGGATCTTAAATCTAGTTGTACAAGATGAATTCAATGTATATTGGATTGTATCTCACCCCAGATAGTAAGTATTATTATAGATAATGGAGGAAATTTGTAGGATAGTTTTCATAGTGTGGAATAAAATATTAGGATGTATTTCTTGATGAGTTATAAAAATTACCCCGTGAGTGGGAGATCGATTTTATGATCGAGGTAGTGTGGGAGCAGAGCCAGTTTTTGTTCTGTTTTATAGAATGGCACCATCAACGATTTGAGAGTTGAATTTTTAGTTCGATGATCTATATGTAATTTTGTCATACGGCCTAGTACATCTCCTAGGTGTAATATAGTTCTTTTAAACAATAAAGATGAAGGAAACACACACTGTTGTATGAATTATTTAATATTCAACTAGATGAATATAAAGAATCTGTATCCTCTTTTATGCATCGATGTTCTCTTTGATCAGTGGAGATGTACCAAAATCATATCTAATGTGTGTTAGAGATCTGTATATAACTAGTTGTGTCTGATTACTTTAGATATACCTAGAGTTCATTTTGGATAAGGTATGGGTTGTATGATTTCATATTGATGCTATTTGGTTTGATCAATCGATGAAAAGTACTCATGGCTTGGATGAATAAGATATTTCATTAATTTCAAGACTGGTATGTCATGATTATTTTTTATGAATTCATTGTGTAATCACAGTATGAAGAAGTTCAATAAAAACATATTTAATTCATTCTATGGATTTTGAGAGTGCATGATCATTATGCCAAGATGACCAAATGAAATATTTTGGGATTCAAAATGTGCAATTCATGGGTTGTGTCATCTCATAGGAGGGAGTTTCAATGGACCCAAAGAAGGTCTTAGCCATCTTATCTTGGGAGTGACCTAAGAATGTCTTTGAGGATATGATTTTACAAGTTTTAGAATGTTATTATCATCACATTATCCAGGTTTTCTCCAATTTGGAAGCACTAATGACATTGCAGACAATAATGGGATTGAATTTTATTTGTTTGGATGCCTGTGAGAGATATTTTTAGATATGAATGGTAGGATGACCTCATCAGATTTCATCAATTTACCATTGTTTGGTAAAGCATATACCATATAATTTTATGTATCCAGATTTGGACAATAGGTATTTAAGATATAAGAGGATCAAGTGGTTTCTTATGGTTCTTGATAGCTGAGACCATATGAGGGGAATTAGCCTAATCATGATCTATAGCTGGATGTAGTTGTATATGTCTTCAGATACTGGAGGAAATATCTTATGTGTGAGTGTCTTGTGGTGTAAAAAAACTAAAAAATAATTAAGTATATCATTTCTTCTTAGGAACTGAACCTTCATCAGAGGATGTGGATTTAGTATATTCCATATTTTGATATTGAGTTTACATATACACCGGGTAAGCAAAACATCATTATCGATGCATTGAGATGACATATGAATTCATAGGTAGTTTTAGAGTCTTTAAAGGAGTATTGGATGATGACACTATTTAAAGAGATGATTTTAGATGTTAAAGTGTGTCAAGGATGAGTAGCTCTGACTTTGATATCTATTATACCTGTGCTTTTGGACCTGACAAATACAAAGATGTTTTCGGATTGAAGGTGATTAGTTCTAAGAGCCATCAAATATGGTGGGGAGAAACCACCATGATGGTATATTGATAGGGGAAAATTACATATTTTTTGTGGCCGAGTATGGGTTCATATAGCCTTGTAGAAGCATATGATGATAGAGTTTCATGATTCTATATGGGGGGTACATTATGGTTCATAAAAGATTTATTGTGATCTCTATAGATAATACATGTGGTCATGAATGAAGATAAAGGTCGTGAGATTTATGGAGTTATTTTTCATCGGTTTGTAGGTTAAATCTATGAATTAGAGGCTTGATGGGTGGTTTCAGCCTCTACCCATTCTTGAGTGGATGTGGGATAATTTCACAAGGGACATTATGATAAGATAACCCATGAAAACTAGTAATAATGATGAATTCTGGGGGATTTTGGATCTACTAACAAATTTATCAGAATTCATTCTTATCAATGATACATTTTAGGTTGATCATATCAGTTGAATCTATGTGTGAGAGATAATTCAGCTTCATGGTGTTAAGATGAGTGTCATTTTATGCTGATATCCTCATTTCACATCAATGGTATAGAGGGTTATCCAAAATTTTCTTAGATTGAATGTTCTCTTACGCATAACCTATCATCATTATAATTTATTTCAATATGAGTAGACTATTTAGGTTCTAGGGATACATTATGAGATTTTGTTTCAGAATTTGATGGGTCATGGGAGAAGAATACAAAACTCAATGATTTTTCATATAATAAATTATTCCATGCATGGATCTAGATAGAACCCTTCAAGGATTTGTACGATAGGATGTGTCTTTGGCCTCATTGTTTAATAGAGGAAGGCGATCCAACACGTTTTGGTTCTAGTATCATGTAAGATAAATCTGAGAAGGTTTAGTTTATCAAGATGTAGTTGGGAATTGTGTAGAGAAGGAATAAATTATATTTTGACCCTCAATGACAAATTTATAATTTTAGGATGGATGTGTTGTTTTCTTATAGTTTTAATCTAGTTTTGTGCAACACACTAACTAGAAACAAGTAATTTTATCACCCATGTTTGTTTGTTAGATTAAGTTAGTGGATAAGGTGAGTCTATTGGCATACTGATTAACCATTCCACAATTCTACATTGCCATGAATTAATTTTTTATGCGTTGTAACATCAGAGATATTATCTTGAGCCTTATCATTTGGTATATTATAAGGAATTCAATCTTGGTGTGGTTGCATCCTTTTTGGATCGTATGATACTAATTGTAGACCGTAGTGAGAAATAACTCCAAGGGAGGACTGTACCTCACTTTGCAGTGTAGTGGAATCATGTTCATATTCAAGAGGAGACCTGGGAGAGGTAGTCTGATATGCCAGTTAAGTGTCCATAATTCTTTATTAAGACCACATAGTGATGCTTGATGTAGCTCGGGGATGATAATTTTTAGGATGGGGAGGTTGTAAGGTCTTTTATTTTTTCGCGTAACTCCCTCTTTACGTTTTTCATTTGAGACATTATAACGACCCATACTTTACATACATTTTTAATACTTCAAAATTGAAGCATACTTATTACAACATATAACAAAACCATTAAAGGACCGTATAGGTATAGTGTCTTTAGAAACTGGGAAACATAAACAACTGGTTCATAAAGCATCTACACTATCTCCAATCTATTTCATCATATCTATAGTCCCTTTTGACATATATTACTTAATAACCTTCTTCCTGACCTGGGGAAAGAAAAAATACAAAAGGGTGAGCTTAAATGCTCAGTAAGGGTAAACAAAAGAAATATCAATCACATCAAAATAAGAACATAACATTTTGGAAATCTTACCCTGCAAAAGAGATCATAATTTCATAACATGGGATAAATCCTGGTAGTGAAATGTAATCCCAATAATCATGACATAAAACATGAAAGTTTTTGGCATACACACATAATCATTTAGAATCATTTCTTATTATTCAAGACTCATTTCCAAGACTATCTTAGTGGACAAAGTCCATTTCTAAACCTAGTTCATTCCTCGTTCTAGTCCTGTTTCACTAAACCGGTTTAACCTGCCGTTCCAGCCATGTCTATCTCATGAGATATAAAATCTTTACCCAATTCATTAGAGGGAGATATAGGTCCTACCCATCTCATAATGATACCATTCTTATGTGTGCCACAAAATCATAAACCATACATCATAGCATAACCCATGTAATAAAAATTGGATTCTTAAATATCATGACATCATAAAACAATTCATATAAGATAAAGGAATTCATAAAAATAATTCCATCACAACATAATAAAATCAATGTATTAATAGGTATAGAAACAGAATCCTTTATATTGTTAGATGGAAAATAATTTTGACAAAACACTTGAACTCCATTCTTGAGGAAAATATCCTTTCTACTTCAGAAACACTTTTCCTTTCTTAACAGTAATACAATTATAAACTAAAAGAAGTTTACTAAAGATAAATTTGAAAACATGTAAAGTAAGCTTCTTGTAAATAATGTTTTAAAAATAAATTCATGCTGTATAAGTTAAAAAACATTCTTCTTGTACTTTTGTCGGAAAAGTCAAAAAGAACCTCCTATGAAAAATGACAAAAGATTCCTTTCATATCTTTTACTAAAAACTCACTGAAGGGTAAAATTGGATATAAAATATTGTAGAAGTATATAAATATTACATATTGAGGAAACATGGATGTGGATGATAAATATTCCTCAGTAAATTCTGACGTATAAACAATCTCGGATAAAAATTGAGATTGCGAGATTTTCCCTTACCTTAGTTCCAATTTGCTTCGTAAGTGTCCGACCCTCCTGTATAATGATTTAAATAATGTTATTGACTTTTTCCAAATTCATACTTATTTTTATGATATCATATATGGTCATATTCTTAGCTTCATATTAGTAATATTTCATTACTACTTGTTATTCGGGTGTTTATTACTTTTTGTTCTTATGCGTGTTTTGTCGAATAAATTCTTATTTTCCTTTTTAGGTTATAGATAACTAATTTCCAGAATGGTATTAGTGTAATATATATCATATTCATTCATTCAATTCATTTATATAATAATTATGCAATGAGGATCATGTAGAACGAGTCACATCACATCGTGGAGACGGTATTCCATACGTACGCACGAGCGATGATATCGTTACCATGATCGTGAAATTGTAATGGAGTGAGTTTATACTATTTAAGAATCAATATCACTTTAAAATTATCATATATAGTTATTATTTAAACCATTATACCCTTCCAAGTAAGGTGGTGGTGGAAAATAGATTACACCACGGCGTGGAGACGGTATTCCGTACGTACGCACGCGCGTTGATTTAATTTTCCGTAGGATGGATATATGGTGAAATAGGGTTGTTTCATACTTATAATAAAATATCAGTAAATGAGTGATACTGATGTTATTACTTCATAATGAGACAACAAATGAATAAGAAGTGGAAGAAGAAATAATGATGAATGAATCGGTAACGGACATTACCTCTTCTTTAAAGCGCTTCTTTGAGAACTCCTTTTAGGGAACTAAAATTGGTCTTTGAAGAATAACAGGACCTCTAGGATGTCTATAGGGAAGTGGAGAGAATAAATTTTCAGGGTTTGGCCGAGCTTGAAGGCTCAATGTGGTGTGAAGAAGAGAGGGAGGAGGTGCCCTTTTATAAGGGAGGAGAGGGGCACCTTTCGAATAACTAAAAATATTATTTTATTATAATGTCAAATTAGGTTTTTAATAGATCCAAATTGATATATTTCTAAGATAAGGTGGGTATGGGTCTAATTCCTCTCATCCAATAGAATTTATACAAGTTTAGGTATCAATTAGAACCTTATCGTTTAGATTTAATTTTAAGTTAGATAATTTAACATTTACTGTGTCTTCTTGTTTTCTTACACTATAAGGTTAATAAACTTACTATATTAAGAAAAACGAACCCAAAGTTATTTATTATTAATATATATAACCTTATCTAAGTCATTTGGCCGAAACATAGATTTTTAGGAATAAAATAACAATTAATAATATAATATTTGTTTTAAAAACTATTTTATGTCAATTTTGAAACTATTTAGTAATTGATTTTTGTGAAAATCATAACAGAATGATTAGTTAGAAAAAAGTTAATTAAATCAATAATAACATGTCATATTAACATAGAAAATTAGTTTAATTCAAAAAAAGCCTAAAATTACATTTATTTCGGTATTTATAACATCAATTATGTCAATATTTCATTAATAAGATAATTACTGTATCATCGTTGTGTCATAAATAAATTAAATTATTTAATGTATAAAAATTACAAATAAAACACCATTTGGTAGGAAATTTTCTTAGAATTCTAATTAATATTTATAGTTGAATTTATCTCATGTATAACCCAATATTAAAAATGATTTACTTATTAAACATTGATTTTAACTATTTTAACCCTTCTTTAAATAAATTAATAATAAATGTCCTAATCTAATCCAAGTGGGACTAAATGGTCATAATTTATTCTCAAGGTTGTTTCTGGTCGAATGAAACTTATCGAATAGAATTAGGACATGTGTTAGGGTAATAATAATAACACTTTTACACTTTATTACCCTATTTACTTTTAACCGTGGTAAAAAAAAGTAAAATGTTACTATTCACCAATAATTATTTTCATCTAATTGTACCACATTTTAGTCGTTGATATTAACCGTGTCTCTCGGATTTTCGAAATTCCACTCACAGAAGACGTAAAATTATGTTTTCTGAAAAATTCAGTTTTTTTAACTACCACTTAGTGGATTCACTATTCATCAAAAATTGAAAGTTTTTAGAAAAATACCAAAATTTCACCCTAGGCTAATTTCGATATTCAGAATCCAAAAATGAAGTCCATTTTAAAAAATAAAATTTATATAATTTCAAAAAGTGGTTATTACTATTCATAACGGCTAGTTTTAATAATATATCATTGTTTAGTGAAACTTGGTATTGCATACGACACATGCTACTGAGGAAGGCCGCAGTTTCGTGTAAAGAAAGCCAAGCTAGTATTGTGTATAGTGAAAGATTCCATTGATAAAAACAAAATATTTCTCATTAAAGTCTCAGGTGTTACATTCTACCACCCTTAAAATGAATTTCTCCCTCGAAATTTGTCACTTTGTAACAAAAATATGAGGATACCTCTCCCTCATCATATCCTCAAGCTCCCATGTAGCTTATTCTAATTGGTGGTTACTCCATAAAACATTCACCAATCGAGTGGTCATGTATCATAGGAATTTTTCTCTACGATCCAGAATCTTTATCGGCTGTTCTTCATAAGAAAGATCTTGCCCCAGCGGTACAACTTCTGAGTTGAGTACATGTAAAAGATAAGGTATGTACTTTATCAGGAGAGATACATGGAAAACATAGTGAACTTGAGAGAGATTCAATGGAAGCGTCAATCGGTAAGCTACCTTTCCATCACGATCTAGTAATTCTAAAGGACCGATATATCTTGGGCTCAACTTCCCCTTCTTTCCAAATCTCATGACCCTCTTCCAGGGGGATATTCGTAAGAACACTTTATCACCCACTTCAAACTGTAGGTTGTTTCTTCGGTTGTCGGCATAAATTTTCTTTCGACTCTGAGCTGCTCTTATGTGTTGTTGAATAGATCGGACCTTTTCTGCCGTCTCATCAACAAGATCAGGTCCTAATAGCTTTCTTTCCCCAACTTCATCCCAGCAAGATGGAGTCCTGCATTTCTTTCCAAAGAGAGCTTTATAAGGAGCCATCTGAATATTGGAGTGAAAGCTATTATTATAAGAAAATTCCACCAAAGGTAGGTGTTGATCCCAACCAGCTTTGAAATCCATAGAGCAATATCTCAACATATCTTCTAGAGTTTGAATTGTTCTGTCAGACTGACCGTCTGTCTGAGGATGATAAGCAGTGCTGAAACTCAACTCTGTATCCAGAGTATGCTAAAGACTTCGCGAGAACATCGAGGTAAATCTCGGATCCCGATCAGATATAATAGAAAGTGGTACTCTATGCAATCTTACCACTTCCTTTACATATATCCTGGCAAGCTGATCCAAAGAGAAATCCTCTCTAATAGCAATGAAGTGTGCAGACTTTGTAAGATGATCAACTATGACCCAGATAGAATTATTACCTTTGGATGTTTTAGGAGGTCCGGTGACAAAGTCCATAGTGACGTTTTCCCATTTCCATTCAGGTATGGGTAATTGTTGTAACATCCCCTTAGACTTTTGTCTCTCAACATTAACTTGCTAAAAAACCAAGCATCGAGAGACATATTCTGCAACATCTCTTTTCATGCCATCCCACCAGAAGTACTCATTCAGATCCCTATACATCTTCGTGCTTCACAGATGAATAGAAAATGAAGAACTATGAGCCTCATCCAGCAGCTCCTTCTTTAATTCGGGGATGGTAGGAACACAAACCCAATTCCTGAACATTATTATCCCATCACAATCAAGGTTGAATTCAGGAACATTTCTCACCCTCTTTTGTAACTCTACATCTTTTTTCTTCTCCTCTTTAATCTTCACATGTATAGATGGTTTAACATTCGTTTGTGAATGATACGATTTTCCCCCTTCCATTATAATTCCAACATCCATCCTTTGTAAATCCATAAATATTGGATCTTTTGTGATCCTCATCATGGATAAACTGGCATGGTCATGTCGAGTTAATGCATCTGACACCTTGTTTTCTTTCCCAGGGTGGTAATGAATTGAGCAGTCATAATCTTTAATCATCTCCAACCATCTTCTTTGGCGCATATTCCGCTGCTTTTGTGTGAAAATATACTTTAAATTTTTATGATCAGTATAAATGTCACACCATTCTCCATAAAGATAATGCCTCCAAATCATTAATGCAAAGATTACCGCAGCTAACTCCAATTCATGTGTTGGGTAATTTTGATCATGGAATTTCAACTTTCGTGAGGCATAAGCTATCACCATATCATTTTTCATAAGAAAACACCCCAGCCCCTTCTTGGATGCATCACTATAGATCACATACCTTTCTCCACTACAAGTCAGTGTGAGAATAGGTGCACTGGATAACTTTATTTTCAAATCCTTGAAATTATCTTCACATTCTTCCATCCAAGAAAACATAACTCCTTTCTGAGTCAACTTGGTGAGTGGATTAGATAATCGTGAAAAATCTTTAACAAAATGTTGGTAATATCCAACCAAACCGAGAAAACATTGAATCTCAGTGACTGTTGTTGGTCTCGACCATCTTTCGATAGTCTCTGTTTTTGCTGGATCCACAGATATCCCCTCTTTTAAGATTATGTTACCCAAAAATGAAACCTTTTGAAGCCAAAATTCACACTTGTTAAATTTGGCATAAAGCTTCTACTTTCTCAGGGTCTTCAATATAATTCTCAAGTGATCTTCATGATCTTCCTTTCTCTTTGAATATACCAGAATATCGTCTATCAAGACTACCACAAATTGATCAAGATAGTCTCTAAAGACTCTATTCATCGGATCCAGGAAGATAGCAGGGGCATTAGTAAGACCAAATGGCATCACTATAAATTCATAGTGTCCATACCTTGTACGGAAAGTCGTCTTTGGTATATCCTCCATTTTGACCCTTAATTGATGATACCCTGAACGAAGATCAATCTTGGAAATGTATTTAACTTCGCATAGTTGGTCAAATAAGTCATCAATGCGTGGGAGATGTTATTTTTTCTTGATAGTGATCTTGGTAAGTACTCGATAATCAATGAATAGCCTCATTGATACATCTTTCTTCTTAATAAACAAAACAGGTGATCCCCAAGGTGATGCACTAGGGCGTATGAATCCGTTATCAAGATTCTCTTGGAGTTGCTTCTTCAATTCCTGCAACTCAATTGGGGCTATTCTATAAGGTGTCTTTGAAATAGGTAAAGCAGCCAGTACGAGTTCTATTGAAAACTCAACCTCACGATTTGGTGGAAGACCCTGTAATTCCTCCGGAAAGACATCGTCAAACTCTTGTACAATGGGTATATTCTTAATCGTGAGTTTCTCACCAACCATTTGAGATAAATAACCTTCATTTAGTGGAATCAAGCCCCATAAGATTGAAGAAATTTCCACTAGAAGTTTATGTTCATCCTTGCATTGATAGACGATCATAGATTGATCTGGAATATGAAAAGTGACTTCCCTTCTTTGGGAATTGATATGAACTCCATATAAAGAAATCAAATCCATGCCAAGAATCACATCAAATTCCACTATTGGAAGGATCACAGTATTTGCAGGAATCACTTTCCAACAAAATTAAATCGGGGAAGAATTAAAAACTTTTGATGCGACTATTGTGCATTAGGTATTGTCACAGCTAACTCAACATCTAATTGTTGAGGTAATACGGTGATACCCTTAGAAAAATCTTCAGAAATAAAAGAGTGGGTGGATCCAGAATCAAATAAAAAAATTTCTACTTTAGAGTGGATGATAAGTGTACCTTTCACCACATCATTATTGTACTCCACATCGCTGATAGAAATTTCATGTGACATTCTTTTGTCTTTAGCCATAAGATTTTGTTGATGTCGATCATCAATAACAACCCATGGATTAGTGCATTTATTGGCATAATTCCCCATCTCCTTTCACTTGAAACATTGAAGTGCAGTAGGTTCATTCTCTGTGTCCCTTCCTTTGTCTGCATCATTATACATCTTCTTCCCATAATTGCGGCATTCAAATGCCCGATTACCCTCCTTTCCACATTTGAAACATTTACTTGTCCCTTTAAGACAACACCCTCCATGTTTCTTTCAACACTTTGTGCAAAAGGGAAATCTCATCTTCTTTTCAGTGTGCTCTTTAGATTTTTCATTGAATTCCATTTTCCTCTTATTATCAAACCCATATGACTGATGGGTTACTCTAATCTCCATCTCAACTTTGAGAGCACATCGAATGATTTCCTCATAGCTATTTAAGTACCTTATGGCTAAGGCCCTTAGAAGACTTGATTTTAAGCCACTAATGGAATGATCAATCTTACTCTCAGGTTGGATAATAATACCAGAAGCGTACCTTGCATGTCTTGTATAATTTGCTTCATAGGTACCAACAGATTCATCATCCTTTTTCTTGAGTTCAAGAAACTCCTTCTCCATATTTGTTCGGAGAATATGTGGAATGTACTTATTCAAAAATAAGTTTTTGAACTCGTCCCATTCCATGGACTCAATTTCACCCCTTTGCCTCTTATTCTTAATAAGATTCCACCATTGATCAGCATCTCCTTTTAAACGATACACTACTAGGATGACTTTATCATGTTCATAACATTTGATGAACTGAAAATATCTTTTCAGTAGTACTGATTCATTGTTCAGCAATTAATGGATCAGTAGACCCGTTGAATGAAGGCGGATGCTGCCTTATAAAGGATTCAATAGAATTTTGCTCCTCCCTTTGCTCTTTTGGAAGTCATGCATGATTCATATCTTGAGAAAGTTGTGTGAGCATGGCTACAAGATTTTTCATTCCAGCTCCCATAACGTTTGGTTGCTCAGGGGGACAATCATTGCATTTCCCGTCACATTCCGCATTAACACGGTTCCTTCGGGTTCCATCCATTTACTAAAACCAAGAAGAATAGTGTGATCAACACTAATTATAATAGGAAAACCACATTTTCAAGAATAAAATTTCATACTTAAGTTCTTATCATAGGTTGTTCATGGCCATTTCTAAATTACTAATATTGTGTTCTATGCTTAGACTTATCCTTAGGGTTCTTACAAAGGATTTCACATCCTAGTTTCCAAAGGATGACTTTACCTTTCCTCTAATACCAACTATAACGACCCATACTTTACATACATTTTTAATAATTCAAAATTGAGGCATAATTATTACAAAATATAAAAAAACCAAGAATGGACCATATAGGTATAGTGTCATTAGAAACTAGGAAACATAAACAACTTGTTCATAAAGTGTCTACATTGTCTCCCATTTATTTCATCATATCTATAGTGCCTTTTGGAATATATTACTTAATAACCTTTTTCCTGACCTGGGGAATGAAAACATACAAAAGGGTGAGATCAAATTCTCAATAAGGGTAAACAAAAGAAATATCAATCACATAAAAATAAGAACATAACATTTTGTAAATCTTACCCTGCAAAAGAGATCATAATTTCATAACATTGGATAAATCATGGTAGTGAAATGTAATACCAATAATCATAACATAAAACATGAAACATTATGGAATACACACATAATCATAGCGAATCATTTCATATTAGTCAAGACTCATTGCCTATACTATCTTAGTGGAAAAAGTCCATTTCTAAACCGAGTTCATTCCTCGTTCCAGTCCTGTTTCACTGAACTGGTTTAACCTGCCGTTCCAAACATGTCTATCTCATGAGATATGAAATCTTTACCCAATGAATTGGAGGGATATATAGGTCCCACCCATCTCATAATGATACCATTCTTATGTGTGCCACAAAATCATAAACAATACATCATAGCATAACCCATGTAATAAAAATGGGATTCTTAAACATCATGACATCATAAAACAATTCATATAAGATAAATGAATTAATAAAAATAATTCCTTCACAACATAATCATGTCAATGTAATAATAGGTATAGAAATAGAACCCTTTATTATTTTAGATGGAAAATAATGTCGAAAAGACACTTGAACTCCATTCTTGAGGAAAATATCCTTTCTATTTTAAAAACACTTTTCCTTTCTTAACATGTCAAAAAATTCTAAACTAAATTAATTTGATTAAAAATAAAGTTGAAAACATGTAAAGGAAGCTTCTTGGAAATATTTTTTTAAAAATACATTCATGCCGTATAAGTTAAAAAAACATTCTTCTCGTACTTTTGTCAGAAAAGTCAAAAAGTACCTCGTACGAAAAATGTCAAAAGATTCCTTTCATATCATTTACTAAAAACACACCGAAGGGTAAAATTTGATATAAACTATTGTAGAATGATATAAATATTACATATTTAGGAAACATGTATGTGGATGATAAATATTCCCTCAGTAAATTCTGAAGTATAAACAATCTTGGATAAAAATTGAGATTGCGAGATTTTCCCTTACCTTAGGTCCAATTTTCTTCGTAAGTGTCCGATCCTCCTGTATAATGATTTAAATAATGTCATTGACTTATTCCAGAATCATACATATTTTTATGTTATCATATATGGTCATATTCTTAGCTTCTTATTAGTAATATTTCATTACTACTTGTTATTTGGGTGTTTATTACTTTTTGTTCTTATGCGTGTTTTGTCGAATAAATTCTTATTTTTATTTTAAGGATATAGATACATAATTTCTAGAATGTTATTAGTGTAATATATATCATATTAATTTATTAAATTCATTTATATAAAAATTATGCAATGATGATCATGTAGAACGAGTCACATCACCTCGTGGAGACGGTATTCCGTACGTACGAACGAGCGATGATATCGTTCCCATGATCGTGAAATTGTAATGGAGTGTATTTATACTATTTAAGAATCAATATCACTTTAAAATTATCATATATAGTTATTATTTACACCATTATACCCATCCAAGTAAGGTGGTGGTGGAAAATAGATTACACCACGGCGTGGAGATGATATTTCGTACGTACGCATGCACGGTGATTTCATTTTCCGTAGGATGGATAGATGGTGAAATAGGGTTGCTTCATACTTATAATAACATATCAGTATATTAGTGATACTTATGTTATTACTTCACAATGAAACAACTAAATAAGAATAAGTGGAAGAAGAAATAAATATGAAAGAATCGGTAGCGGACATTACCTCTTCTTTGAAGCGCTTCTTTGAGACCTCCTTTTTGGGCACTAAATTAGGTCTTTGAAGAATACCAGGACCTATAGGATGTCTCTAGGGAAGTGGAGATAAGAAATTTAAAGTGGTTGGCCGTGCTTGAAGGCTCAAAGTTGTGTGAGGAATAGAGGGAGGAGGTGCCCGTTTATAAGGGAGGAGAGGGGCATCATTGGAATAACTAAAAGTATTATTTTATTATAAAGTCAAATTCGGTTTTTAATTACTCCAAATTGATATATTTTGAAGAAAAGTTGGGTATGGGTAGAAATAATCTCATTAAATATAATTTAGACAAGTTTAGGTATCAATTTTAACCTTATCATTTAGATTTACCTTTAAGTTAGATAATTTAACTTTTACCGTGTCTTCTTGTTTTCTTACACTATATGGTTAATAAACTTACTATATCAAGCTAAACGAACCCCAAGTTGTTTATTATTAATATATATAACGTTATCTAAGTCATTTTTCCGATCCTTAGATTTTATGGAAAAAAATAACAATTAAGAATATAATATTTTTTTAAAAAACTATTTTATGTCAATTTTAACACTATTTAGTAATTGATTTTTGTGAAAATCATAACAGAATTATTAGTTCGAACCAAGTAAATTAAATCAATACTAAAATGTCATATTAACCTAGAAAATTAGTTTAATTCATAAAAAGTCTCAAATTACATTTATTTGCGTATTTATAACATCAATTATGTCAATATTTTATTAATAAGATAATTACTGCATCATCGTTGTGTCATAAATAAATTAAATTATATAATGTATAAAAATTACAAATAAGATACCATTAAGTAGGAAATTTATTTATATTTCTAATTAATATTTATAGTTGAATTTATCTTTTGTATAACCCCATATTAAAAATTGTTTACTTATTAAAATTTGATTTTAACTATTTTAACCCTTCTTTAAATAAATTAATAATAAATGTCCTAATCTAATCCATGTGGGCCTAAATGGTCATATTTTATTCATAAGGTTGTTTTTGGTCGAATTACAGTTATCCAATATAATTACGAAATGTGTTAGAGTAATAATAATAGCACTTTTACCCTTAATTACCCTATTTACTTTTAACCGTGGTAAAAAAAGTAAAAAGTTACTATTCAACAAAAATTATTTTCATCACATTGAACCACATTTTAGTCCTTTATATTAACTGTGTCTCTCGGATTTTCTAAATTCCACTCACAGAAGATGTAAAATTAAGTTTTATGAAAAATTCAGTTTTTTAAACTACCACTTAGTGGGTTCACTATTCATAAAAAATTGAATGTTTTCAGAAAAATACCAAAATTTCACCCTAGGCTAATGTCGACATTCAGAATCCAAAAATGAAGTCCATGTTTAAAAATAAAATTTATAAAATTTCAAAAAGTTATTATTACTATTCATAACAGGTAGTTTTAATAATATATCATTGTTTAGTGAAACTCGGTATTGCATACGACGCAAGCTATTGAGGAAGGCCGAGGTTGCGTGTAAAGCAAGACAAGGTAGTGATGTGTGTAGTGAACAATTCCTTTGATAAAAACAAAATATTTCTCATAAAAGTGTCGGGCGTTACAAACATGATTGCTGAGTCTTGATTTTGAGATGTAGAACTCGTATTGGGGAAAATGACATAATGTTAATGGTTATGTGTTTTTTTAATTAATGGAGTCTAGGTATAAACATGTTACATGTGTTTACAAGGGTTTTACATGGTTTGAAAGTCTTTTGAGGCAGTTTGGGTCCGGATTTAGGAACTAGATTGAAAATTATCAGCAGAACATTTACATGCCCTGTATATATTACAGGGCTTGTAAGGGCCACCAAAAACATCTTGGGAATTGGTTCATGATGTTATGTGGTTACATATCATAAACATAATTCACATCATGTAATTAGTGATCAGGGTAAATATTAACATGGGGTGTCGACCTTTTCTATGCATATATTTAGTTGATAAATACATGACACCAACAATTTGATGACCCATTAAAACATATGATTATTTAATTATTTCACTTGTATACATCCTATATCACCACTAGGTATCTTCAAGAAGAATTTGGATCAAACTGTTCCATTCCTGATGTCCCATTTTCACATTCGAACCTTGGTGAGTTGTTTTTCGTTGATTTACCACTCTCATTCATTTTTTTATCATTCTTGAGGTTCAAATAATAAGACCACAGTTGGATTTGACTTTACCCAGATTTAATGTTAACATAGGTTTTCTTCATCGATCTCCACCAACTTCTTTTTCTTGGCATTACCCATTGCTGGGTTGTATTATTTTTCAATTAATGGAAGGGAGTCCGAACCTAACCCTATATTATATTTAATTGCAACATTTATTAAATATTGTCACTACAACAACGTAATGTGCACATTAATTAATTAATCAACCAATTAATGATAAATCATATAATGAAATACTGATCAAATCCCTTAGGATAAATTGTTGATGTGCTGGCTTATGGAAATCCTTTTGGGTGAGTGAACACTTGATTAATATGACCTGGATAATGGATTAATGTTAGATTTTTCATCACATGAAAATAAGGTTATTATGTTATATATAATCACACTAGTAATTGATTCGACGCTATAGGTTTGACTATTCAAAAAAAATTGTAAATAAAATTCAAATTGAATGATTAATGGTAATTTAAATAATTAACCATTAAGCCTAAGGATGTCATATTGTGACATTGTTATTATTGTGACTTCTGTTGTGAATTATTCTATAATTATAACATTGAGTTGGATATGCCCAATACCATGTTGAAATTCTTATATTTAGAGGGTTAGGCCAAGGCCCCAGTTGTAGTGCTTATATTGGGAAGGTTCTAACTAGTCCGATGTCGTAATGCCTGTATTTAGGGGGTCTCCTCCTAGTACCATGAAAAAATACAAATATACTATGATTGGACAATATTTTTTTAAATTTTGCAAGACTATATGGTTGTTGGCTGGCATTGTTGTGCTACATGCTCAGTGATATTATGGTTTGTTGTCAAACTAGGTTGATTGTTATATTGTATTAGATTATTAATTAATATACATATTTATCTCTTATTTAATATACTTATTATTAGACTATTTATGTTTAGAAATGGTGTTGTCGATCTACTAGGTTTTATTAACACCCTATTCATTTACAGTTTGGTACCCAAGAAGAATGCGTGGATTCTGTTTTTGAGTAGGTAAATGGATCTTATTGCAAAATTTTTATTGCTGGTTGTGTTTGAGTTTGGAGATGAGTCCAAAATTTTGGTTGGGACCAGGGTCATTTACGAATATTTTGTGTTAGATGATATATTAATTGTATTTATTTTAGTCTTATATTTAGATATATATCATCTTTTAATTACATGATTCATTACTATTGTACTATTTGGTTACTCCTATTATTTCCCAGCTGTATTATATATTGTTTATTTCATGTCATTACTCTAATTATATCTATTTATATTGATTATTTCCTCTACTACATAACTCTATACAATGGGGTATAATACTCCCGCTAAATCATCACAACCCCACGACTAGTCTTCATCATCTTTCATATGAGGAGGTCCACATCATGTTGCATAACCAACCTGATTTAGACACATGAGAGGGTGCTATATCAGGGTATATTACACTTTCAAATATTAGGAGTATTTTTAATACATTTATTATTGTGATCGAAACCTTTATATTGGTGGTTATTTCTCAAATCAATACAAGTTCGGTTACAAAAATAATCATGTCCAATCATGAGTATATCAATGAGTGATTAAAAAAACTAATATGAGTAGAGTGAACAAATTCAAAATGGGAAATTGATAGAATGTTGATTTAGGTTTTTGGTGAAATTGGTTCCTTATGGAATGAAAAATATAAGTTGATTTATGTTCTAGAAGTTTAAATGGGTGAGATTTCTAGATTTGTAGGTGAGATTGACCAGCACATACATCCCATCACAATAGTTCCAAAACCAATAGTATATGTCATGGATATAACTAATTAAATATTCCAAAAACTTAATATTAATTAAAGAAACATCTATGTAGAGTAAACACTATTGAAGATGCGTATTTTGAGATTTAAAATCTATAATATTCTAAATCTAAAAATATTTATAGCAAGGTCCAACTAGAGTGGAAGTATGAAAAATGACAAGAAAAGAAAAAATTATCAAAGGAAAATGAGGTGGGAAATAATCATGGATGGAAAAAATAATGTAATGAATAATGATGAGTTGATTAAACCAATTATTTGAAATAATTTTTATCATCCTATCCCTTTCCCCTGAAGGAGTTCAAAATAGTAATAATTATTTTTTAAAAAATTTACATCCAATTTTTAGGACATTCCTGATTGAAATGACTATTTTGGAGGGCCTGAAAAAAATTATGTCATACATAAAATCCATTAAATGGTTCTTTGAAATGAATTTGGGCTAGGGAGAATATTAAACCATATATATATTTGAGGTTTGTACTATATGTTATTCCAATATATACAAATATACAAATGAGGGAGTGAATTGTGACTTTTCAAAAAAATCAAAATTATGCCTTTTGATGACAATAGTCAATTCTTCGAATAAGAATTGTTTATCTTCTATATGAATTTATGAGTAGAGTATAAAATAGAAACAAAAAACATTACTATTTAAAGTGGTTCGGGAAACAAATATCCCTTAGTCCACTCTACTAATTACTCTCTCTACGAGTTAGGTGAATTTCACTAGCTAGGTCCTCATATCATAAGAACAATCCATAAATGAGTGCAAGAAGTTGACACCATTACAAATAAAATAAAATATAGTTTCTTATGGTTCATTAATAGGTAACTGAATATCCTTAGATTTTATTGAGAAGCAGATATGTCACCAAAAATAATTATAATCAGTTGAGACTGTTGATAAAAATAAATTGATTTAATATGATCTTATTGATCTTCAAAGATGTAACAATAACTGAATGTAGATGGATATCCTTCTTCCAAAAATAGTTTTCCTAATGAAAGAGATGTTCTGAAGTGATACAGTTGGAGTAGATCATTCAATTAATGTAGCAAGGATTAGCAGTAGCAGACATACTACAAATACGAGATTCAAATTGTGTATATATTCAAAGTGTATAGTCTTATACAGATAACATATTATCTTCTATTATTTTAGTAGATATGTAAAATATCTTCACAATAATGTTGTTGAATAGAAATATGTGTCAAATTATTTATCTCTACTTATTTTTTTACTCATAAACATATATATAATAAAAAAATATTCTAAAAAATAAATAATGTTGAGAGCCTTCTTGACAATTTCATATCCAAGAAAATTGCCTGTTAAATAATGACAATTCAAATTAATAAGATATCTCAAAATAGTTTTAATGTACCTTATGAATAAAATATAATTTATCCACTGAATAAGATTCCTTATATCTATCATAATGTTATCTGAATCATCTGAAAAGTAGCACTAAATCCGTCTGAAATTCAATAATGACCATTGCATGAAAATTTGAATAAAATGTAAAATCAAATATCTGATGTTTAAAAGTCAAACATGGGGTTCCTTCCATAAAAAATAAAATTACCAAAAATATGGTTCAAACATGTTGAATTCATTCAATGAATGTAGTTTTAACAACAAAATGATGATAAAAAAACTAAGGTTGAAGAACAATATGTTTACTTTTAAAATATAGTATTCTATACATACATAGTTTTCTTTAACCATACTCATTCTATTAGTCAAAATTCTAGGTTCTATCCAAATATAAGGTTATTTATGCATCCATTTCTACAAATATAGGGTTTCTTAAACGTACCTGTTGAATATTCACACTAAGGATTAGTAAATACATATGGTTTTTTCCTTACATTATGTACATCAACATAATCTACGAATAATGTTTCTAGAATATGCTTAAGAGAGTTCTAAATAATTTCACAAATATTCTATTTGAAAAATAACCTGGAATATTATTTCATATTAAAAGATTAAAAATAATATTAATTTCCTGAAAAACACCAAATGTAATGTCATTAGTAAAACAAAAAAGGGTATTTGTGAGCATCAACATAATTAAGATTTATTGATTATTGTTAAGCCAATAAATGCATAAAAATCTCCCTCATTTTTATGATAAAAACCCCATAAAATGAGTAAAAACATTAAATTATCAACCATTTTAATGAATATAATTCATAATTCGATTTAACAGACTTATTTTGATAAAATGAAAAGTTATGTTTATCAAAATTTCTTCCACGTTTTGTTAGATAAAAATTAATGTATTGAAAATGATTAAAATCCATTTAATATACCCCACATCAGTATTTGAATATTTTTAGAATCTATTTAAATAAATTTCATTGGATTTTTGGCTGTAGACATAAACATTACATAATATGAAACAAGGAATTTGAAATATAAATAATGATATTTTATTGATAAAAAATTGTATAAGTACATTAGACAGTGTGACTCGGAAAACGATTAGTCAACTGACAAGGTTTGGATATATGTTGTTGGGATAGATGTTAGAGGCTTGAAACAAGTCATTTAAATATTCCATCTATAACCCCAACATTATCATAAGTCTGTCTCCCAACTAAATAATCAAAACTCAGTAATCTAGACTAATATAAAAAATTTCAACATGATTGACATTCAAAAAATCATGAAAACTCTCCTATTGCTTCATAAACTGGTCCATTTGATATGTGAATTTGTTCAGTAGAAATACGATACATGATTCATTCTAATTCAATTGGTCATATATAAATTTCATATTTCCCAATAGAACTAACAAATGTGAAATATTCCACTGACAATTTTGTAGATGATTATTCATGTCATCCATAACTATTGTGGTAGCCAGAAACATGCGATTCAGATGTAGAGAGGTTGTTGGAGAAAAAGTAGCTGTCCTGTTTTGACTGAAACTACTCCTAATCACTCAAATTGATGCCACAAATACAACATTAGATCTGAAAAGCTTGATTTTAAGAAACATCATACTTCATCATTCTATCCTCATCCAATAATTCTCCATTGAAATCATAAAATTACTTTTTTCAAATATATTTTTTCTTGAATATCCTTTAACTTAACTCCCTTAGAAGTTTTTATCTTTATGAAGATTTCAATTTTCTCCATTAGATTTATTAAAAATAATAACAATCTCATCAAACTGATTAGTTAGGGAATCATATGTGCCTTCATCATAATGCTGAAACATATCAACTACCAAAATTTCTAAAAATTATGAAATAACATTCTATAAATACTTCTCCACAAGGTTTTCAACATATTTTTATGTATCCACATTTTATAAACAAATCATATGTTGTTCATCATGAATAGTATATAAACCTCATGGAAAATTTTAATAATAACACTTTTCAAATATTTAATTTGAACTTCAAGATGTTTTTCCTTCTCAAGAATAGCTTCGTCCAAATGATCAGACCTATAAAATTCTCCTAAACCCAACAATAGTTCTTCAATGGGAAATTTACTATTTTATGTTGATTCCTAGAAAAACTATTCTAGAATAATTCATTCTTATACTTCATCTTCTGATACATTATATTGAAGTCTTCTCATATTGGGAATGACAATAACAACAATTATTTTTTAGGTAAATCTTTTTTTTCATACAATCTCTTTCTCCCCTTGAGTAGAATATCTAGAACCCTATTTCTCCTCAGCAACAATAGTTAAAAAGTTTCCATTCAGAGAACTACAAAAAATAATAACTTCCATAGAGTTCCCACATTTATTACATTACAGTAATGTAACATTATTCATGAATCAATTAATCATTTCATATTTTTCATAAACAAAATATGGGAAATTATGCTTCCATAAGTATAAAGTGTAATCCTTGAATATGGTTGATAGTAATATTGACTATATCTAAAAGAATTCCTCAGAAAAATATGTTTTAAATAAATTAAAAATAGACATGTGATATAAAGGTCTGGATATTGAATTTTTTCCATTTCATCCATCCTTGTAGAAATCCCAATATGAATAAATTTCATGAAAATTTTCTGGTCTACCTCAAGATCTTTGACAACCATCATCCTTATGTATTTTTGAACCAAAAAGAAAAGACATAATTTTTTCATATTTAATACCCTTATTCCCAATAGGCCTTAGATCAATATTAATGAGTCCCTCATGAAGAAATTTCAAAATTTTTGAAATTTTGGAAGAAGAAATGAAAAAATCATTATATTATATTATCACAAAAATAGTATCATTAGAGTCACAGAAACTAAACTCAACAATGTTATCAAAAAATGTTAGTTATACATCATACAGAAACATTGAGTTCACTTAATTGAACATTGATTACTGACCCTGAAATACCAACACATGTGTCTTAGTAGATTTATCTGGTAGAGCTATTCAATATCTATCACTTTTTTATGGATAATATTTATTCCAGAAACTTGTATTTAGTTTGGATTATTGGACTCACTTACTTTGGTTCACATGCTTTTCATCGTTTCAAATATAAAAATGTGCTGAGGTTCTCTAGATCAAGGGTTATGAAGGTAGATGAAGGGTTTCGTATTCGAAAAGGGTTTGAGAAACAAAAAGGTAAGGGAAGATGAAAGGTTTTTGAAAGTATCGTGTTTAACATTTGATTACATTTGATAATTATAAATTTTATTTGAAAACATGTTGCAATAATTAATATAAGAAAAAATAAATATACTGATATATAATGAAAAAAGAAATAAATATTAAAATATTTCATATTTAATGTATTTTAGAAAATTATTTTGACAAAAGTAAATTTTAATAAATAAATAAAAAAAATTGAAAAAATTTAATAAAATATTAACATTTAATAAAAAATTAATGAATCATAACTCCCCCTTAATAAAATCAAAACATAATGTGGGAAGTGTTTTAGTAAAAATATCAGCTAGTTGACATGTTTATTTGAAAATTCTAAAGATATATCCTTCTTAATGATATGATCTCATAAGGAATGGTTCCTTATATCAATATCTTAGTTCATAAATGACTTATAGAAATTTTTAAAATATAAATAACACTTGTATTATCACATAAAATAGGCATACTGGTAAAATATAGTCTATATTCCATTATTGTGTTTTTATCCACAATAATTGTGTATAACAACTGCCTATATATACATATTTTGCCTCAAATGTTGATAGGAAAACCGAGTGTTGTTTCATACTTGACCATGATACTAATTATTTTCCTAAAAAGATATGGATTCCTAAGGAAAATTCTCAATCTTATCTACAATCTCAAAAATTAGTAACTGAATATCGTATTCAATTAAAATCAGATGTTTTTTATAAAGAAGATATTTCAAAACATTTTCATTTAAATATCTAAAAATTCAATTGACAGCAATTAGATGAGAATATTTAAGATTTTTTTTGAAATCTATAACACAAACATACATAAAACATTATGATAGTTATTACAATTTTAAGATATAATAATCTATCATTCACACATCTATATAACTTATTGTCCACTAGTTTTCCATCTTCTTCCAAATCACATTTTATATTAGTAAACGTAGTAGTTGAATACATCTGGTTTTTCTCATGGAAAAAATTTTCCAATAAAACAATATTATATTTACATTGATTTACAAATATCCAAAATCATTTAGATAAATTTGAAGAACTTTGAAGAAATTAAATTTTCCCGTCATAATATTTTTCAATTATTTTTTCAAAAGATCTGAAAAATAATTACAGGGTTTTTCATTAGAATAAACAAAAAAATATCCTCATCAAAAATTTGAACTAATAAAGTATTAGAACCATTTTTTTTATAAATATATTGAAATATTCGAATGAAACCATAAATCCTTTTTGAAAAATAAAAGAACATAATATTTCATACTATTCTTTAGGTGCTTGTTTAAGGCCATAGAGAGAATTAGTAATTTTAAAAATAGAATCTGGGTTATGATATTTTTAAAAACCAGAAGGTTGTTCAAGATAAATGGCCTCCATTAAATAAAAATTTTAAAAGAAAAATTTAACTTATGTTGTATATAATTTAATGTTCTTATGAGATTTATAAGATAAAAGGATTATAATTGCTTATAATCAAGATACAGGGGAATATATTTCATTTTAATATATACCTTCTTCATGATTAAATCCTGTAGTGAATAATCGTGCTTTGTTTCTAGTAATAATTCCTTGATCATCTTGTTTAATTAAAAAGATCCATTTTGTTACTATAACTGGATAATTTGATGGTCTTTCAACTAATTCACATACTTCATTACTTTTGAATTGTTTTAGATATTATTACAATGATAACATCCCACTCTCATCTTCTAAGGATTCTACAAAATATTTAGGTTCATGTTGTAAGAAAGGTTGATAATTAAACTAGGTTTCCTACATTTCATCTAGTTCATATTCCTATGTCTTTGTCTCCTTTAACAGTTTCTAATGAATAATTATTTAGGGATACAGACAATCTAGGTAAAAATATTTAAGTTCATCCATATAACATTCTTCTGTACTAGACTGAATTTTATTATTATTATTTCAAAATTCATTTTTTAGGTTTTGAAGACTAATTTTGTCCAAAGAGTCAGTAATTTCATCAGATTGTTCTCTTTCGTTAATAAAGTTGTCATTTTCATAAAACATAACATGAACCAATTCTTCAAAAATCCATGAAATTTTATTAAATAATATATAGGATTTATAGGTTGTAGAATATTCTAAAATATTCACTCGTCGGCTTTTGGATCGAACATCCCAAGGTTTTCAGTGAAGTTCAACATATACCCCTTGCACCCAAAAATATTAAAGAACATTTCTTTTAGATTTCTTTTATTCCAATGTTCATATGGTGAATTTTTTAAATAAAAATAATTAAAACATTATTTATGATATATAAGGTTTTTAAAACAACTTCTTCCCAGAATTAGGTAGGATTAATTGATTCAGTTAGCATAGCCCTAGCCATTTCATAAATACATCTATTTCTTCATTCCACAATTCCATTTTTTGAGGTTTTCTTGGTGAAGATAAGATTTTATTATAAACAAGATTATAAATAATGGAATAGAATTATTGATTCTAAAATTCTCTTCTATGATAACGTAATAATGAAATTATATTAAATCATTTTTCATTTTGAACATTTTTACAAAAAACATTCCAAAATATTTGAATCTTTACATTTGATTTATAGAAAATAGACCCTTTTAAATATTGAATAATCTTCAACTAAAAAATTTATATACTATTTTCAAAAAAAAATCTACACCTGATGGTCTATATAGATCCTTGTGGATATGTTCTAGAGAATTTGATGTAGAAATATTTTTAATAAAATTGAAGGAAGATTTGTATTTCATTCCAATTTGGCATGTATCACAGAATAAATTTCTATCAAATTTATGATTAGGAAAATTAGAAACCAAATATTTGTCAGAAAATTTATGTAAAGCAGAAATATTAAAATGACTAAGTCTCATATTATGGTTCCATTAACCATTTATCTTATAAGATAAACAATTCCATTTCTGTTTACACAATGAATTTAAACGTCATGTATAAAGATTATTAGATCTTGTTTCTTTAAACTAATGCAGTTTATCTTTAAATAGAATGAAAGAATTTTTTTTAAATCTCAACATAATATCCATCATCATTTAGTTGATAGATACTTATCATGTTTTTCTTTAGACCATGTATATGTAAAATTATTTTGATTGATATATTTTTTGGATCTCCTTAGTTAAAACTCTAATTATTTTTTATTTGGTAATATAACCAACTGTGACTAAAACTCTATCTATTTGTGTTAGTGTGTTGAATATTGATGTCTTTCCGCATATATGCCTATGTAAACCTATATCTATGTACATATTGAATTTATTTTCCTATGACCTATTTACTGGGTGCCCATTTTAGACAAAAGTTTGTTTTGGTACCCATATCCTCTTTGGTCTAGCAGTGTTAGCTTGTGGGGATCTTGGAATATAGATCTACTTTTTTCCATAAATGATATCATTTCATTCATATATAAATTTTGAAATAAAATATCTTTTAATTCCATTTATTTTAGGATTTATTAATTTACATTTTTTGTTAAATGTTCATTTTTTCAACAAAAAAAACATAAAACAGTTTCGAGTGTGGAACAAAATTTTTATTATATAGTTTATATTTTTCACCCTTATTTCCTATAACATATCATTCCATTTTAATGAATTTTTTCCAATAATTTCACTCATAATATTTTCTGCCTTTGTAAAGCATATAGAAACACATTAGTTAGTTTTTACTTCATATTGTAATCCTATAATTTAATTTTCATGATCAACACAGTTTTTTGTAGATGTGTTGAATTTTTAAATTAATAGTTTATATAGTTTATGTGTGTTATAACGTTCTCCAAAAATTACATTATGAATATAACATAAGGATTTTTTATTTTTTAATAAAGAAATATATTTTTTTTCTAGAATTATGTCATAGGAAACTGATTTATCATTTCAACCGCTAAATCAAAATCACATTAAGAAGAATAAAAGGTTTGTAACATATCACCTTTATCCATGAAGCACATATTTGGTTTCAAATTTGATTGTTTCATTATTGAATATTATTATTATTAGGATCTATAGTCTTCAAAAAAACAACAATTATCCCGCATTTCTCTTTTACATTTTTATTAATAGTCATCATTTTTCTAATATTCCTTTCAATCTTTATCATTGACCCTTTTAGACAAGGACGGTCATGTACTATATAACCTAATATAGTATATTCATAGCATCTAATATCTCTTTATTCATTATCATCCCTTGTAAAGGGTATTTTAAATCCTTTATCATTCTTATAAAACTTGCTTAACATTCTAGATAATTGAGCCAGTTATATTTCAAAATTAGTTATATATGATTTCTTTTCTTATATGACTTCTTGATTTATTCTTCTTCATTGATTTTGATATTTTACCCTTAGATAATTATTATCCATTTTCATTAAGAAAATGTGATCTCAAACTTTATATTACATTTCAGTATAATACACCCTGAATTTCCAAATTAATTCCCTCATTGTCATATTTATTAAAGTTGATGATTTTTGAATTGATGCTAATATCCCTTTCCATTTTGAATGTAGTACACTCAATACTTCCAAATATTGATCTACTTGTTTGATAGGATCAACTAGGGATGTAATATTATTGACTATATCGTTATGCTTTCACATCATCTGAGTGATAATTTCATTATCAAAATTCATAATGTGTCCAATTTCAAATTTTCTATTCCATACCCCATTTTTCCAACATATTCAGATCCTTCATTGAAAACTGCAACAGTTTTCCACATTTCATAAGTAGTAGTACATTATGAGACATGATTTAATCCATCTAGAACAAGACAACATATAATATCATTTATATGTTTAGAATTCATGTCATACTCAGCCTCTATAACATCAGTACAAGTTGCTAGATTTTAAAAAAATTATATAAGGAGTAATTATAATTGAGAAGACATGAAATCATATATTTTTCAAATAGAAAATAATATGTGACTTTCAGCATCCATAATTTTCACCATTGAAATAATGGGAATGATCCATTGGAATTACTTCTATTTGATCAATCATTTCACTTATTCTATAGTCATTATACTATTATATTTTTATATATTTTTTAAAAATATATCATCTGATAGAAATTCTTATGTTGATATATAAATATATACAATAGAGGAAAGGGAATTGTGTCTTTTCAAAAACATTCAAAATTCAACATTTCGATGAAAAATTTGGATTATGTAAAAAATAGTGTTTATCATCATTATGAAATTATGAGTTGTGGGATAAATAGAAATACAAAAAATGGCTATATAGAGTGGTTCGGGAATACAGATCCCCTAGTCCACTCCACCAATTACTCTCTCTGCATTTTTGGAGAATTTCACTAGTGAAGTCCTCATATCATAAGACCAATCAACAACTGAAAGAAAGTAGTTAAAATGTCTACAAATACGGAAAAAATAGAGCCTTCTCGTTAATTAACAATGAACGGAATATCCACAACATATATCGAGAGGATGATACTCTACCAAAACAAACTACATGTAGTTAAAACTTCCAATAATAAGATATTGATTTAAAAGTATTTTATTGAACGTCACATTTTAAACATTAATTAATAGTAGATGGATCTTATTCATCGGAAAATTTTTTCTTCAAAAAAGAGTACATCCAATGTGATCCAGTTGTAAAATATCTTTGAATAAAAGCATCAATGACTAGAAGTATTATACATACCTCAAATATGAGATTAAAAACCTGAATATCTCCAATTTGTGTCCTCTTCTGTAGATAATAGTGTCTATTCAATTGTTGCAGAATATCGCAACAAGATCTTCTCAAGAATTCCATTGAATAGAAATCTGAGTCATAATATACATCACAACATCTTTTTTTGGTCACATAAACATATATAATGAACCGATATACTGATTGAATAAATAAATAAGTGATCATGATTCAATTTTTTATATAAAAAAACAACTCGATAAATCATTATAATTCATATTTATATGATAGATCAGAGTAGTCACAACATCCCTTAATAATTAGACAAAATTTCTCCAGTAAATATGAATCTTTAAATAAATCATAATGAGATTTGAATATATTGAAAAGAATATTTAAATATGTCTAAAATTACGCAAATGGCACTGCACTATACTCTAATAAAATCGTAAATTCATATCTCTAATGCTTAAAAGTCAAAAAAGGTTTCCTTCAAAAAACAAGAAAAAAAGTAGGGTTCAACTACATAAAATTAATTCTCTAAACATATGGATGAAAAATATTTTTTTATCTGAAAATTAATGTTGATGTTGTATACATTTTCTTCTCAAATATAGGGTTCCATACTTATGTAGAGTTCATTAACAATACTCATTCCCTTTCACAAAACATAAGGTTTTATCCAAACATATGGTCTCGTATCCATTCGTTTCAATCAACGTGGGGTTGTTTAACCATATGTGTTGGAATTTCAACACATGTTCTAATGAAAATGTTGGGTTTGTTCCTTACATTATGTCTTTCAATGTAGGTTGTGAATAGTGTTTCCAGAATACACTTAAGAGTGTTCGGAATACATTGATGAATATTCCATGTCAATAATAAGATTTAATATATTTACAAAATAAGAATTATAATGAATATTAATTTACAAAAATACAGTTAAAGTAATTTCATTTGTTAAAAAAACAATGGTATTTGTGAATATCAAAATCAATAATATTTATTGAGTATTGTTAATGCAATACTTTCCAAAATGTGTAGATATAATAAAATTGTTACATAAAAACTAATTGAAACATTAATCATTATTATATATTACATAATAGGAGAATGTGGAGGAATAAATTAGT
The DNA here is from genome assembly GCA_963277665.1 of Viscum album. Taxonomy (NCBI): domain Eukaryota; kingdom Viridiplantae; phylum Streptophyta; class Magnoliopsida; order Santalales; family Viscaceae; genus Viscum; species Viscum album. The sequence continues at coordinate 139,347,506 of OY728133.1, read as the reverse complement.
TTTATTACATAGGAACTGACATCAATTTGATGGCTTAATCATTGATTCACATGATGGGTATTAGTGAATTATAACCAATATTAGTTTCTTTACATTTTGTCGGTATATAACTTTATTATCATTTTAAAATAGAGGATGGTTTGTCAATTATTGAGTGTAAGTTCAATCTTTCCAGAGATTTTTTTATTCTTCAAATGGAGTGTAACATTTGTAACAACCCAAAATTTCATCAATGGATACTTCATTTTTATAATTGTAATATATAGAAAAAATCACATAAAATCAAACAGAGAATACCATACAATATTTATAAATTATGAATGAATTAAAAAAGTTGTATTTCTAGATATTAATGATAACATAAATAAATTTAATAGTAACACAACATATGGAATAGTAATCTGAACCTTAAGAATAGTAACCCAACCAATAAAATAGAAACCTCTCCAATGAAACTATAAATAAAAAGTTTCCCACTTATAAATGAAAATATTATATAATTATATCATATCATATGTAAATTAATTTTTTAAAATTGATATATTAATTGAAGGTATTTATATAAAATATAATTTTTTATTTTAATAATTATAATTTATAAAAGGATTCAAAAGAAAATTTATTTTCATAAAATGGATTTAAAAATTAATATTTTATTGTCTATTATGATAACATGTTTTAATAAGACTTTTATTAATTTTTTGAAGTGTTATAAAATCTGTAATAGAATTAAAATTAATAGTATCTAAGTAAATAATGATTTTAATAAAAAAGTAATATATAATATTTAGAAATTATTTTTCTAAAAATGGATTTAATTTTTTAAGTATACACATTGAAAAATTGTTTAGTTGATTTTTTTTAATTTTTCTAAAATATAGGAATTAATGGTGAATATTAAAGTACGATAATTTAGGATAAAAGCTAAATACTTGAATTATTGAGTCATAGATGATGAATGGATGGTGTAATCCCATAATCTCATACTATCATTAAATATTTTAAAATATTTAGTTATAATTCAATATCTATTCATAGTATTGAGGTAAAATAAGAAACTAATGAATAAAATATAGAGAATATGCTCCTCTCCTACACTATAAATACCACTCATCACCACATCTTTTCATCACACATATAATCTATCAAATCAAGGAAAAAATATTCCCAATGCACTTCCCATGTCTCTCCCCCTTATCTATGATTTTTTTGTATCAATAATATGTCCATATTGAAGTACCTCAATGAGGTTTTCATGGATAAGAATTCAAGAGCTAAAAACCACTTTCCTATTCTTTTAATTTCATACCAATTTATTTTCTTTTATTATTCATTTATAACATTAACTTTTATATGTAACATGACAACTAAAATATATTTCATAAACTTTAATTTTATTATGTTAATGGAATTACACATCATCATTTCTTTTACCCTCTCATTTTTTTCTAAAAATAAAAATGTCATCTGTGAGGTGTTGATTTATCGCCTTCAAGGATGACAAGTTTTTAATTTTCATTATCGAAATAAAGAATTATAATAAATCAATTTTAATTATTAAAAACAATTATAATGTAAATATTACATCCTATTTGATGTTCAATAACCATTATATAAAGATGATACTAATTGATAAAACCAATCTAGTTCGTGATGATCGAAATAAACACCCCAATAATCTAAATGGTTATCATTAATGTTTTATCCAATGAATCATCATAAAATCCTGAAACAAAAGTATATATAATAAAGTTTAATATTCTATAAATTCATTAATATAATATAACATCAATTCTGGATAACAATTCTCATATTACATGATTTCCTGTAAATGTATTCTAGTAAATCGATCATGACTACCAGAGAAATGAACACTCCTGAATGATAAAATTTTATATGAAAACTCATACAAAAGGAAAAAATGAACTTAATAATATCATATAAAATAAAGTAAATTTATAAAAGTTTCTAAATCTATTAAAAAATGGATATAATTGTGTAGAAAACATTCAGACATAATGTAAGGCATTCTACCCAAACATTAGTTTCTTTTCATTAGGGTTAGTATTTCACTCTCTTTTCCAAAATTTATTGATTATTTATTTTTCTAAAAAAAATCTTAATTATTTTTATATGTTTTAAAATCATGTATCAAGATCATTTATTTATTTTTTGGAGGATATACATTTTTTAAAATGGATCCATTCTAAAATCTTCTTAATTGGCATGCCTGATTAATGGGAACTTCTTTATTTTTATAATGTTCATATAAACTCAATAATCTATTTTAATCAAAAAATTTTTTTATAAAATCATTCATTTTATCATAAAAATATATCATTGTTCATTTTTCAATTTATGAAAACAAATAAATTTTTTTCTCTTTTAATCCTCTTTAAAATTTCACTTTAGCTGCATTAAAATGCATCATTTCTAAAGTTCCATAAACACATTTTTTACATGTTTACAATTCTATTGGAAATAACATATCATCATATATGCCTATTTTAGCTTATAAATATACATTTATGATTTAAATCCATTCTACCATGGATTATATTATGATATTACCTTTCTTATGCCATATGACATTAATATGATACCCAATTATTTCCTCATGTAATGATTATGTTTATACATAATGTTGGATTATAATATTGAAATTATATTAATTAACATGTTATGATTAGTGTAATGATATAGATCTTTAATTCATTGGGTAATTTTAAGTCGCATGAGGCGTCTTGTTGGGATAGAGAGTTAACATGATTCATTTATGAGAATTTTTCCTCCATGTGCAATGTTTTTAATAGTTATCCTTGACTCATGTTATACAATGTTTTTTTTGTTTCTATATACATATGATTCCATGATTACATTTCCCCATGATGTACATGTCATTTGCACTTATATTTATTCATATTCATTGACATTTTATGTCATCTAGTTATGCTTTCTAAAAAAATTTACTTTCATTATTCTTAAAATTATAACCATTTCGTACATTTAGGATCATCCCTTTTGATCATGTATTTACTAAGCTATCCTTTGTAGATTTATGATATAAATGAGATATAGGATATCTTTATGGATTATTAAAATAAATATTTATTAATCTACTTCAATGTTTTCAGTTTTACGTACCTAATCATCCAATCACACTAAACAGTATGATACATAGCTTATAATTTGATGGTTAATTGCGATTAAAATCATGTTTTAATATGTGTCAAAGTCCAGGACTATTATGGAATTCAATTTCCATAATTTATGTGAGGCCATTCATAGCCATTTAATTAGTATTCATTGATTTTTTAAAATGTAAATATATATTAATACTGGTGTTGACCAAGAATAGTTCCATGTTTCTAATGATTCTCCACTTTTGGTGAGTTTTTAATTGATAGAAGTAGTCAATTAAGAATTTTACGATGAGGCTTGGATGGAGAATCATCATCCAATAAATTACCTAGTTAATGAATCTATTAATGTGTACGTAATTAATGTTTTTATGAATCTAAATCTATAATCTATTTGGATACAATAAGAAGACATGAAATAAAAATTAAAAGAATTACTGCAGAGGACCATGAAGCGACCTATCAAAAAACAATGATTTTTTATCGATAGGTTTCCTTAATATGTTGATAAAATTCTAGATCCATTAATTATACCCAATATGGAACCAATATCATTTTCAATAGATTATTATTTCCTTAAGTCAATTTCTGAATCTTGTTTCCCTAGAATTTAGTATTTTTTCCCTTTTTATGAACCATTCTCATTTAAATATAAAATTTTACAAATCTAGTAATTTTTCGATTACATAGGTATATGGAATAATAAAAAATTAAATTTTATTCAATATAAACATGTGTACATCCTTTAAAATTTTTTCCTACAAAACTAGATGTTGTGGGTGATTACTTCCAGCCAGAATTTGAAATGTTCACTTCATTGGAGTCTTATGTTGACATTGAAAAATACATTCTCTTTACATTATTTTTAATCCTCATGATAGAGATTTATGAGTTATAATATATAGATGTTATTTTTCGTTCCTTTCTTGGAATTATTATGTATGTTACATCGGGATATACACATATTTTTGAGTGTTTTCAACCCTCTATGTTTGTGTAATCTAGGAGGATGTTTTTGATAATTATAGTATTTTTATGGTATATTGTTAACCATTTTTAGAGTTAAGAAGAGGGTTTTAAGGGGGTTGTATTAGTTTGACAGTATCTTACCGACTACTATTTTCAATTATTTTTGGTGAATTTATATATATGTTGTAGTTGGAAACATCATGGGAGGTCTTGTTGATGATTTCTTATTCAATATTCTAGGTATAACTATCAATAATACAATCCCATTGAATTATAATGGATATAAATTTTTTTGGGTCTTTAGTCTGGATTATGAAATTATATTTACTGCTTCTTATGTGGTGACCCATTATTTTTTATTTGTCCTCATTTAAAATTTTTTTAAATAAAATTCTATCCCTATATTATTATGTCTCCATTAATTTTTGAAAAATATATACTAGAGTTATTTTTAATATTCTCCTTTGTTATTTTATTTTATTTGAATGTGTTATAGTCAACTAGTTGTGAGGGGATGTTTGTGTGCATTAGTAGGAGTTACCATGGAAAAGTGGTCCTGAGATAGGTCAATTAACTATAAAAATTGGAAAATGTTGGTTAAGATAATATTTGATTAGTGGATGATTTTTTTAACAATAATTATATATGGAACTGATAGTTGGATAAAATCATAATAAATATCCCTAAACTATATCTGTATCTATTTTTTAAATTCAGGAATCTCATTATCAACAATTATTTTTATAGAAACAGGAATATACAACCTAATAATAACATCATTGAATTAAATGGAGGTTACACATTCATTTTGAAATCCAGATTCAGCCTTCTACATATACTGTGAGTAATTTTTTTAAATTTTATTTTTTTTCTATTTTAATTTTTCTACTAGTGTCAATGAATAGTATTCTTTTAATTTAATTCTAATGTTAGTTTATACCCGATGCATCTTGTCATTTTAGATTTGACTTACATTTCAAATTATTTAAAAAAACTTATTAATATTTTGATTTTTTTGTGCCTTCACAATGTTAATAAATGATTATTACTCGATGACAATTAAAATATTATTAAATAATGATATTTTTAAAAAACAATTATAAGCCCTTTTTACTACATATCTTATATATTATGTGAAAATATATATTTATACTTATCTAAATAATATTTAATAAAATATATATTATTTATAACAATAAAAAAATATATTTATATATTTATATATTTATATATTTATATATCAATATATTATTTTTAAGGAAATATTTATAATTTTTGAAATATACCCTTAATTAGTGATATTAACAAAGCACTGATAATGTTACCCCCTTTATCAGTGAAAATGAAAAATCACTAATAAAGGGGACCTCTTTGACATCGTTAAAAAAGTGCTGATAAATGGGGTATTTTTATCATTGCGAAAAGAATTCTAATAAAGGAGATCTTTGAATATTACTTTTTTTGTACTGTTTAAAATATTTTCTTAACAGTGATGTTAATGTTAACCCTTTATCAGTGTTTTTTATTTCTGTTAAAAGACAGCGATGTGGAAACATATTATTGAAGGAGTGGTGCCATATGCCCACATTGAAAAGGGCTAACTATTAGCATGAAATAGGTATGTTCTATATAATTACCCAAACAATCTATCATTGTATTCATGCAGACAGTATTTGGGTATTTTTTGTTGTTACCATTGAATGGAAAAATTCAGTATATTAGAAGTTCATGTAAATTTCTATGTTACTATACCTCTAAATCAACCACTATTGGGAAAAAATTAACCAACCAACATAAAAGACCATGAGTGAAAAAAGGTTAATTTTATGAGAGAAAATTACCTACCTTGCCCAACCAATTCAATTTACTATGCATCTGATATCTTCAAAACCAATAAAGTTTTATTCCCATGATAAGTGGACCAACAATAACCTACACCATAAATATGATGAATCCAAATTTATTAAATAACCCCAATATTATGGCTATATTGAATATTGAATTTTTATTAGCATAAATTGAAGGTGTAATTTCACCTGAGCATTAATACAGATGTGAGGATGTGGCTTGTTAGGGATGCTATCGCTAATGTAGAAGAACACCAATCAATGTGAAAATGAACACTGATCTCTGATACATAAATAATAAGATGACCATTTTTGACACTAATATATTGAAGATAATCTTTCACGCATCGAAAATCAATTAAATATAAATCAGGAATACAATATAGAGTTTTTTTTGTGGTGAAACACCATTGTAGATTTTCATAGGAGAATATCTCAAACAAATCATGATATGGAAGGATGAAAGATTAATGTGTTAATTTTGAAGATGTTCAATCATCTTGGATTTCATTCTATTATTATATCTTGGTAATCAATTGAGAATTTTGTTTTTTCTAGTTTTGATAATATTTTCTAGTGATAAGTTATTGAATTTAGGGGGCATAATTCCCCTCAATTCTTCAATTGTATTTCTGAGGAGGTATTTTTTTCAATAAAATTCCATAATGAATTTTGATTAATGTAAAATATTTTTTTTAATTAAAGAGTAAGGTTACCAGCAGTACTATAAAAAATGGTCTTATCCATGTTAAAAAGAATCCATTATCAGCGGGGAAAAAGTCTTGATAATCAAGGCACAATTAAAATTGTGTCTTCCTTAAGAACTATATTTTTTATAATAAATTTCCATTTTATCAACATCAAAATGCATTGATAAAGGCGGATTTTAGCAGTTCTAGAAAAAAATGTTGATAAAGGGGTATTTTATCAGTGCTTTTTTAGCAGTGATAACAGTCAAAAAAAATATTTTTTAAAAAATATTTATAGAAATTGGAATCCCATTTCAATATTTATTAAACCCCTTTCTACAACACTATAAATAACTCCATTTGTGCTCCAATACAACCCCTTTAATAATGCTGGTCGCCACCCCCCCCACCCTAACAGTGCTAACCCCCTGCATCTTTCTATGCACCTTCCCCTCATTGGATTCAAACCCTAGGCCTCTCCCTTTCATGCCTACACCTTTAAACCTCTCCCATCCTCTATTGTTCTATATTTAATGATATTTCTAAATTTATATATATATAGTTATGTATATTTTTATATTAATATTTATTTATATTAAACTATATATATAGTTTGTTATATTTACCTACTTATAAATTTATTGGTATATTAATATATATTTATATCTATTTATTTATATATATATACAGTTATATTTTTTTATCTGTATATTTATTCATATATTCATATATATTTATAATATTTGTTTTAAATACATTTATAAAATTAGAGTTTTATGAGTTTTTATAAATAAATAAATACATATATATAACACACATGCACCAATATATTATATATATTTGTATCTGTATGTATAATTATTCATAATTATATATATTTATGTATATTTAAAAAAATTATATACAAATATGTATATTAATATGTTAAAATACATAGATTATATATACCAGTATCTTTATACAAATATGATCTATTACACACAAAACCAAATTATATAGGTATATGAATTTAAATAATTTTTATAAAAAATAAAATGGATATTAGTTCTTATTTTGATAAGGCATATATATTGAAAATTTTAATTTATATCTAAATATGTTTAATTATTTATTTATAAAATTAAATATGTATGATGAATATATAAAAAATATGTATATATTTTAATATATTTGATTATAAATAATAGTACATTATGAAAAATTATAAAATTTCATATCCACAATATCAATATGAATGTAATCCATTTTTAATAAATTCAGTACCTACAAAACAATAGAAAATTACCCCCTTAAATGAGACTAAAATTCTATCAAAATTTATAAAATTTGGGTATCCCAAAAAACCACAGTTATTTAGACCTTATGGGAGTTTTTCTCCACGAAAAATGTAACATTATGTTATTTTTAATCACCAATGTGTCGATATCATTGTATGCGTTGATTTAATATGTGATAGAGCTCAAACACAAACGAAGATAAAAATGTTATGTCATTTTAATGTTTCAGTTACATTTTCAAGTTATTTTGGATATTTAATTAATTTTTTAAATTTATTTGACTTCAATATTTAATAAAATAATTATTACTTGATAAAAATTTGAAAATTATTATTTATTAATATTTTTTAAAATATTATATAAGTTATTTATACTAAATTTTTTATAGATTAAGGGTATATGTCTATTAGTGATAATCTAAAATATATATAAAAAATATATATTATATTTTTATCCATATAAATATATTTATTTATTTATTTATTATTATATTTTTTGTAATGTTTTTTTAGAAATATACCATTTTTTAGAACTACTAAAATAAGTGTTGTTACTGGCCCCACATTATCATTGCTACTAATAAATGTATTTATAAATGGTTTCCCTTTATCTGTGCTAAAAAAACACTGATAAAGGGGGTACATTTTATCTGTACTAAAAAAGTACTGATAATTGGGTACTTTTAACTATGAATTTTTACTGATAGTAAACATAACCTTTATCAATGTTTTTTAGCACTGTTGATGTACCCCATTTATTTTATCATTTTTAGCTTTGTTAAAGGGTAGTATTTTGAAAACCCATATTTGTGGTACTGTAGATAATAGCTTCAATATGATGTAGAATCAATGTATAATACTCCATCTATTGATAGTGGGTTTATATTGTGAAATCATGATATATGTCATGAAATATGAAAAATTACTTCAATCAAAATGAAGTTACCTCAAGGACTTGAAGAAAATTTAACTGAGCAACAGAAATGATCAGATGAATGAATTTAATTTTCATGAGCTCAAAAATGTAAATTTGAAAAAAGTAAAATTCACAGTGAATGGAGAATATCATCAAACTAAATGTATCATCTATGTATTCTAGAGAGCACTAGAAATGCTATAAGTTATCAATCCATGTAGGGGAATCATTGATGTATGTCATGTAATGTTTATTTTCCTTTATAACGTATCAATATAGTTAAATAATATAGTTTTGGAGAAAATCAAATGTGTATGGAGTTCAATGTCCTAATGTAACATCACTTATGTCACCCAATGATAAAGATGTATAGTTATTCTATATCACCACTACCACAAATCTGACATTTAAATGTGCTATAGATCAGCATAATCATCGCTATGAAAGAATTAATAAAATATGTGTCATTAAAATCAGGCCCAATTTATCAATATTAAAAAATGAACTAATAAATTCCCCTTTTATCAATTTTGAAAAAAGTACTGATTAAGGGTGTCTTCTATGACTGCTAAAAAATAACTGTTTAATGAAAAAAAAATTGTTGAAAATATTTTTGTTACAATTCAGAGGGTGGATACCACCTACATTTTTTTAGTGATTGACCCCCACAAAATAGTTACCATCTATCCACCCATCCCTTTATTATAACGCATACCCCCTTAAATATCACTAGTCCCTCTTACTTAATATGCTTATATTCCCATACCTTCAGTGAGTTTTAATCCTGAGACCTCCCCTTCATAGATCTACACCGTTACAACTCCTCTATATTGTTTTTTTATTGTATAATATATATATACATATATATATATAAATATATTGATACATTTTAATCGATACAGGTATATATATTTTTAAAAGTATTTTTAGATAGATATATAAAATATGTTTTCTGTGTGTATATATTTTTATATATATATTTATTTATATATATATATGAATGTGGGTGACTCTGTCTATGTTTCTATAAATATAATTATACATATTTATATATATTTACATATATTATATATTTATCTTAATATACTTAAATTAGAATAGGTAGATAAATATATATATTTTATTCACTTCTCACACAAATATATATATATATATAATCATTATAAATATATATATAATAATTATATATGTATATAAATATTATTTCATTTTTATTTTAAATAAAATGAATATTACAAATATTTTTATATATTATATATATAATGTTATATTATTCACAAATATATTTACATCTTTATTTATAAATCAAAATTCTTATGTGTGAATATATAAATAAAATGTATACATGTGTATATATTTAGTTGCAATAAATAATATAGAATTGTAAAAAATTAAAAATAATAAAATTAAACACCCTGATAAAAATATATTTTCATTTATTGAGAATAAATTGTTTCTCTACCAAAATAATATAAGATACCTTCCTAAATAAGAATGAAATTCCACAAAATGGTAAAAAAGGGGGGTTCATTGGAAAAAATACTCAATTTTAGAGGCTTATTGGGCATTCATTATCACTGAAAATATGATGACCATGGTTATCTATTGTAACCATGCAGTAAATGCTTAGAAAAAGGATAGATTTGATATGGTGGAGATCTTAATCAAACACCGAGATAAATTGTTATGATCCTTTGAAGGCCGAGTCATCTTTCCAACTTTTGTTGGATCATTTAATAATTTATAGATTTTATCTAGCCTCAAATTGTTTTTAAATAACTATGACTCGGTAAATATTTTATTTTATTTAATTAATTTTATATTTTAATTATTTTATAAACCATTTTCCAATAAATATATTGTGTATTCATTCTCATTAAATTTTTTATATTATACAAATCCAATTTTATATTATATATTATATTTATATCAACACACAGACACATATATATATATATGAATATGTAATGTCCCTGAATATCCGTATCATTTTTCTAATTATAAGGGATTATTTTGAGACCGTGAAATCCGACGGTGCATGTTTCTAAGACCCGGAGTGCCCAGAATGATCTGTCAAAATATTTTTAATCATTCAATAACACATGCATGTTGTTTTCTTGAAAAAGAAGAAAAACTCTTAAATGTTGGACCAAATCAGAAATCCAATAGCACCATTGCACTCAAGATGGTGGGTTTACCCTAGGCGTGACATAAGTTTAGTCGGTGCGGGCCACCAGTGAGAAAACAAGAAAATGGCATAAGAAAAAATAATGTAATTAAATGAAATTATTTTATTTATCAAATGATTATAAATCACGAATGGTAACTCAAAGTAAAAAATTTGAGTCCACCATGCAACAGATGAGGGTATTCTCTCTTTCGGTAGATACTAATATTGTTTGGGGCAGCCCTGCATAGAATGTTAGTTTTTGGCCGTAAATAAAATAATTAAGTGAAAATTATTTTATTGTAAAATACATTCCATCTACAGAGTAACTACGATTGGAAATCTGAGAGTACTGTTGAGTTTTTTTGGGGCGTGGATCCCTTATGCAGAGCCTAACATCGACCGATGTGGGTTGAGGGTGATTTTTAATAATTTATTTAATTTTTTCGGGTACGTTTAGTAAATGCGTGAACGACATTTTCAAACTGTTGAACCATTGATCAGATTAAAATTTTTAGGGTAACATTGAATTCGCTGCACCAGGATTCACTTATTGGAGGCTTTACTTCGACAGTAGTAGGTCCAGAGTAAAAGTTAGTTTTTGGATATTTATTATTGAATAAAAAAATATCTTTATTATTTTTCTTTTATTCTATTCATCCATTGGACAAGTGGTAAGGTGGGACCAGAGACGTGCCAAGACAATAAATGGATCGACCCTCCAATCTAAGTAACATCAATGTTGGTGGAAATAAGGAAGCATATTAATTAATGAGCCACCATTAAATTCCAACGTCATTACATACTCTCCCATTCTAATATATATACGGAGCATGGGGAGAGGTACTGGCATAGTTTCACCAAGCAACAAACTGCTGAAAGAGTTCCACGATGTCGGACCCTTAAAAGATGGAGCCAACCCAATGGGAGGCAACATGCGGCATAGAAACCCTGAACCGGAGTTTGACGTTGAAGTGGCGGAGAGGATAACTTGTTGTGGGGAAGATGAACAATTAGACTCCCTCAACTGTGAGTGCCCTTTAACGTTTCAAGGTAGGAGGTTGCTTTTGTTTTTGGGTTTTTAATTCCCTCTTCCTAGTTTATTTAATTATACGAAAATTGTGGTTCAACTGACTAACGGGTTTTACCCACAATTCATTCTTCAGTATAGGAAATCTTGTGGGGGTAAACATGTGGTTTAATTCAGTTGTTATTAAACCCTTAACCACCCTCATTTTACAAGCTAACACGGATGGTGAGGGATTAATAAACCTGTCCCGAACCCTGTGCTATCTTGCTATCCTTACGCCACCTTGGATGACTGCAATCACGTCGATGCACGCCACAAGAGAGAGGATGTGGCACATCAACCACAACAAATGGATGAGGCAGCTGACACGATAGTTGGCCGCAGGAAGGAAGGCGGCGCGACTGTCCTGATGCTAGTGAACAGAAGCCACAGAAGAATCAGCGGTGGAGGTGATACCCACCTATGGAGGGTTCCACGGTGACCGAGAGATGCCCACACGACGCTGAATCATCATAAACCAAACAGATTTCATGGAATTCAGGAATCCATGAGAATGGGTGTTACATCCCCCCACGTCAGACCAAACTGGTCCACTGACCTCAAGCTAGGCTGCCACCCTCGATCTGGGCCAACACCCTCGAAGCTGGGCCGCCGCCCTTGGACCGGGCAGCGACCCTTAGACCAGACCGCCAACATTGATTTGGGCCGCCACCCTTGAGATGCGCCGCCTCCCTCGGAGATATGCCATAACCCATGTAGCGGGCGGCATCCCTTGGAGTAGGCTTCCACTGTCAGACCGGACCGCTGACCTAGCGGGTCACCGCCCCAGTGGGCCGGGTGTCCCCTTTGCGGGCCACTATATTTGGGTCGGTCAGCCCTTGCGAGTCAACCCTCTTGTAGGCCAGGACATACATCAGCTTGGATGGTCCAATCTACCTCGGCCTATCCCAGACCGGGTCGGGTCGGGTTGGTCCGACCGGGTAGGACTACACCCGGGCACCCCAGGGCCCAGAAACATAGAAAACGGTCCATAACCCCTAAATTGAATATCTGTTTGATGAACCGTCTATGGAGTCAGGATCTTTGGAGTGAGAAGGTAATTTTGAATTACTCCATGATATTTTTGGAGATTCTTGGAGTATTGTTGGGTGGGATTACACTAGAACCCAATCAGGCCATCGACACTGAAATGCCAATAACGCAGAGACCGAGCGTCCGACTGACGCGCCATCAGTTGTGTTGGAACCCTTATGACATGGAAGATCATTGGGTTTCTTCTTTTGGAGACCTAATTCTGATTGAAATCTGACTGATGTATTGAGATGAATTTCTCCCAGAATCAAGTGTGGTATGAGTGGGAATCCAGTGGCATGCAGTTAGGCAGAGGTTGGAGAAAGACCATACGGTGGTTAGTACCAAGTGATCATGTGTGGGTTTGAAAGAATCATATGTCGATAATATACTCTGTTGTTCAGCGCTGAGGGATCATGTGTGTGTTAGCTCATAATGATCCAATGTTGGTTAGTGCTCAGCAATCCTCTGTGGGTCACCACATACCGATCATGTGCGCGTCATATCCTATGTGGGTAATTGCGGGGGTTAGTTACTCAATGATCCTGGGCAGATCAGATCCTATGTGGTCCATTTTGTGGGTTTTTACATATCGATTATATGTGGGACAAACTCTATATGGTCAGCAGCAGTTGCTCTTGACTGAATAAGATGATCTATCTTCGCGACTAATCATATGTACTTCTATACTTAACTGAAAACCTGGTTTGAGGTGAGACACAATATAAGCTATCATTAATTTGTGCATGTGATTGCGCTTATTCTATGTGGTACATTACCCATGCGGTACTTTACCTTTAATGTGTTACCCTATGGTTTTTGTTTGTGGAATTCTAGGAGACCATCAGGGTTTTGGGGTCCGTACTGAGTATCATTATACTCACCCCTAAATTGGTTTTTCCCGCACCATGTCGCGTCGTGTGCTGATGACATAAAACATTGATCGAGTCTGAGGGAGCTAGGACTGGATAGTGATCATAGGTGGACATTTGGTGTGACCTAACATGGAGGAGACAAGCCGATGTGAAGTACTTTAGAGGTGATTTTTACCTACACATCGGGTAGGATCCGTAGTGGACGATTTATGTTCTGCTTTAGAACTTTCAGTTGTTTTTTATTTTTTTAATGTGTACTTTTCCACTTGGTCTTGTATTCTAGCCTTTGACTTTTAGTACACATTTTCTACAGTATATTACTTCAGAGTTGTTTCTTGTTGTATTCTCAGACCATGTGTTTGTACATGTTTGAAGGCAATGCCTTCCCAGTTTATGGAATATGCCTTTCAGTGCTAATCACCAGCCTCTGTTCTATGGATGGCAGACTTATGGTAGTCACGGAATGGGCCCTTGGGGACTGGTAGTGAAATTGTGGTATCATAGGAGTTTAGTTTTACAGATGAACTGGAAATCTGATCTTTTCTATGTGGTAATAGTGTTATGTGTTATGAGTGTGGTTTTCAGTTTGGGGAATCCAGTGTTGGTGTGGCGGTCGATGTGTCCATACACCAGGACCTTGAAATATAATTTCTATCATATCAAACAAAATAATTGATTGCATGTGTTTTTGAAAAGTTTTTCTTTTCATTTCCTTCTAGTCAGCTCCACCAGTATATCTTAATGATTGTGGTGCACATGTTTCTTATTTGGATGCCGCCCGGAAGACATCCACCCATGTTTCATGAGAAAGTACATGATGATGACCCACAGACCGATTATTTCTAAGTACATGGCCATTTTATAGCGTTAGAACCTTTGGGTGGTGTACCTACAGCACCACTACACATTGGGAAACCATTTCCACCGTCACACTATCAGAGGGTGCACATCGACTGATCGTGTTGAATGAGTTTCAATAGAAGATGCCTCTCAGGTTCCAAGGTGAGATTAACTTGTAGGCGGTTGAGTATTGTATGGGGGTAGTGGATAGAGTTTTCCACCATGTTGATACACAAGTAGTGCAGAGGGTGATATAACTACTATTCTTTTCCAGTGAGTGATCATTAGGGTGGTATGCATAGCGAAGATGCTTAAGTATGTGGACCATTGTCCGATATAGTACCTTCGAGTAATGTGTCTGCTATATCCCTGCCCGTTGGATAGTAGTTACAATAGGTGTTATATGTAGAGGAAACATGTAAGATTAGTTCCCTACACGAGTTTTAGTATCAGATACCCCTCAGGTTCAATGGCGATCCCGACTCACAGGTTTCTACGGACATGCTTGAGGAGGTGGCCAAATTTCCATCTAGTAAGGGCATAATTAGATCAGATGGAAGTCTTGGTAGTGAGCCTTATATGTGGATCAGTATGATGATTACGGGGGTTTGGTTACCATGACCTTGAAAAGAGGTCAAATTTATATGTTCAAGAATGAGAACCTTCTTCATAGAAGGGTGTATCTTACCATAAAAAGATAAAGGATGATATTTCCATAAAGATTCTATATCTTCAGTAGGATGACATGACGTTAGCTGAGTTTTCTTCGAGGCGTATTGACCATTCATGGTAGACAATTAATATGACATGATCAGTGATTCGTGGCCCGGAATTCCGAGAAAGGTTTGTGTAATGTTGTACAAGCCATAACTATTCCTCTAAGCATTTTATCTATGATACAATGCTAATGAGAACTATTATAGTAGATTGTTCATTAAATGAGTGGATAAAACTTGTGAATGTTAGAAGTATGAAATTAGGAAATTGACATCATTCTTGGAGACTTGGGTGTGTAAAATATTTATAGAAGAGGATGTGACAGGGATCAATTAATATTTCAGGCAACAAACATGGAAGTTGTGCAATGAGAGCAACATGAGTTGGTATAAATTCTGACCTGTTATAACCACCACCTCAATGTGATCCCCACCAGGCTCATGGAGCTGGAGGAAATGTGAAGGGAGTTGCTGCACGCTATCAAGGAGTGTGACCCAAGGACTCCATGATTGATTATAGGTACGTATTTTGTCTATTACTAGTTGTTGTATCAGTAGTCATATGTACCAATCATTCCATACTTACACAAATATTGTCCAAGACCCTGTGTTTCCTGTTAAAATATTGAATTGACCCTCACGTCTGGAGATAACATTTGTTGGAGACTCAAATATCACACTTACGCTGACAGTGTGATCTGACGCTTGAGGCGCGATTTTTGGTTGGAACAACTTGGTGTCGACATTGAGACCTTACAACATTATATTGGGTATGGACTCAGCATCCATAGTTCATAATCAGATTTAAAATATTAGGAAAAAAGGGTGTGGTTAATCTACAATGTGGGAATGGGGTTTTTCCTCATCGATGAAAAAGGAAAACCCAAGCAGCACCAGATAAAATCATGCATAAGATGGTGCAACCAATCACTCTTTATTTGGCCAGCCTCACCCTCGTGGAAATGAGAGTTTTGGGTTTTCAGTTCCCAATAGGTGTGGCTGAGTGTGTGGATATATTTTCAAAAGATGTTTCCTCGGATTACTCTCCAAAGGGAGGGGGACATCTGCTTTGACTGAGTAATACTGGAGTTTTGAAATAGACGTTTCCAGAGTTCCAGCACCCCTGTCATCATTGAAATGGAATGAGAAACATTTCTTGTGGACAAATTGATTCCAACAGAGTTTCCAAGAAGAGAGGAAGAGACTGATGTGTGCCCCCATCTTGTGGCATCTAGATGAAGACTTTGGGTATGTATTCTACTGCAACTCATTAGGGATAGTGCTTGGGTGTGTCCAATTTCTGGACCAATCATTGATTTCTTATGGTTCATGATAGCTATGACAACATGAATACAACTATGATACCCATGACCTAAAGTTAATAGTCGTGGACTTTTACTTGGTGATGCAGTGACATTGCTTGATGAGAAAACGTTTTACAGTCTACTTTTATCACAAGTGTCTCATGTATATCTTCTCAGGGAAGGACCTGAACCTGAGACATTGACAATGGCTAAAGTTCATCTAGGACTATGACCATGAGACATTATATACTCCTGGGAAGGGAGAACAATGTAGAAGATTCACTCAATAGGTGGTCTGGTCTATAAATGTTGTGTGAGTTGTTGGATTTGCTAGTATCACTACAGGCATCCTACACAAATTAAGATGGAGTAGCTACCTCCAGTCTATGACAGTCACTCCTACACTCATTCAACATGCCACAAAGGCACAACATATGACATTGATTGCGAGGCCTGACATGCTCAGAAATCTGTAGGATGGTCCCCTAAAATATTTTTTGAATGTGGGGAGCAATTAATCCTTTTTAGAGGACGCACCATGGTACCAGTGAATCTTCAAGAGGAGGTGTTGACGGAGATCCATACAACCACATTATCAGTATATCCTGGAGTGATGAAGATGTATCAGGAACTCCAACGTCAGTACTAGTGGCCAGGTGTGAAGAAAGCAATGGCATTGTTTGTATCATAATTACACACATGTTATAAAGTGAATAATGCAAAGAGCTAGTCTGACCGGCATTTAGGAGACAAAGATCCATGGAGATTGAGGAGGGAGACCATGTCTTACTATGATGATTTGGCCAAGGCTGAAATTTATTAGCATGTTTTATCGGGCCATTTTTTATACTTAGGAGGTTATGCGAGGTGGTATACCAATTGGAACTTTCACCGCACTTGGAGAGGGTGCATGACGTCTTCCACGAATCATAGCTGAAGAGATTAGTGTATGACCTATCTCACATCATCAGCTATGAATAGATAGAATTACATGATGGGAATATATTAATGGTGGTTCTAGTATAGATTGAGGATTGAATGTAACGAGTCCTTCATTGGAGATTAATACCTATGTTGCACGTTAGCTGGAAGTATGAGGATCTCCACGAGAGAACACGACAGCGGGAGGCTCAGATTCAAGCTCAGTACCCCCATTTTTTTTCTTAATCTATATTTTTTATTTTTGGGAAGATAATAACTATAATGGGGAGATTTTAATTCCTTGTAATTTCATTATAATTTATTTTTATTATATGGGATTATTTCGAGACCACAAAATCTAACGGAATGTGATTTCATGTTCCGGAGTGCCCGTAATAATTCATCAATGTTTTTTTAATCATTAAATAGCGTGTGTATTTATTTTTTCTCAAAAAGTAAAATAACTATTTAATGGATTCATTTATCAGAAATATGAGGGCACTGTTGTGCTCGGGATGGCGGGTATACCCGAGATGCGACTTATGTTTAGTCGGCGCGAGCCTCCTGTGAGAATACTAGAAAATGGAATAACCATAAAAAATTAATTAAATGAACTTATTTTATTTTTCTAATGATTATAAATAACTAATGGTAACTATGATTAAAAATACGAGACAAATGACGATATTGTGAGGGTTTTCTTTTTTTAGGAAGATACTAGCATTGGATAATGTGGGCCACCAGTGAATGATAGTTTTTGGCCGTAAATAAAATAATTAAGTTACAATTATTTTATTGTGATATCAATAACATCTAAACAGTATGTCAGATTGGAAATTGGAGAGTACCTTTGTGTTATTTATGGTGTTATTCACATAGGTAGAGCCTATCCTCGACAGACGCAGGTTGAGGGTGACTGTTAATAATTTACTAATTTTTTTGGGTACATTCCTTAAATGCGTGAGCAGCCTCTTCTATCATTTGAACCATTACTCAGATTAAAAATTTGAGTGCCCCATTGAATCCACAACACCAGGATTCTATTAAGGGAGGCTTCACTTCGACCATAGTAGGTCGAGAGAAAAAGTCTTTTTTTGGATCTTTTTAATATAATAAATAAAAAAATGTTATTATATTATTTTTATTCTATTCCACCATCAGAAAAGCAGTAAGGTTTGGATGGTGACGTGTCAAGCCAATAAATTGATTTACCCTCCAATCAATGTAATATCAAATTTGGTGTAAATTCAAAAGCTTCCTAATTACTGATCCACCATTAAATTCCAATTTCGTTACTTAACATCCACCTATACAATATATATGGATGTTGGGGGGGGGGGTACCAACATAGATTCTCCAAGAAACAAAGTGATGAAGGAGTGTCAGGACACCAGACCCTTACAAGCTAGAGGTGACCCAGTGGGAGGTGATATGTGACACAGAAACCCCGAACCAATGTTTGACGTTCGAGCGGTGGTAAGTGAATCATTTTGTGGGGATGGTGAACAATTGGACTCTCTCAACGGTGAGTGCTATCCTATCTTTTAATGTATGGGTTATTTTAATTTGTTCATTTTCGACTCCCTCTTCCCCGTTCTTTGAATTATACAAAGAACAAGGTTCAACCAACTAATGGGTTGACCCTCAATTCATTTATCATTGCGGGAGGATATTACAAAGAATCATGTGAGGTTAATCATATTGTTTAATTCAATTTTTATTAAATACTTAACCCCCCTCGTGTTTATGAGATAATTAGGTGTGTGTGGGCCTAACGAACCTAGACCGAAACCTCGTCTATCTTGCTATCCCCGCACCACCTTTGAAGACTATGGGCACATTAACTCACACGACAAGTGGAAGGTTATGGATCATGAGTTACAATGAACAGAGGATGTGGCTGACATGATGGATGGATGCAGGAAGGAAGGTGGCGTGACCGCTGTACTATCGGAAAATGGAAGTCACGACCTATGTCGCGGAGGAGGATGAACCTCCCTTCACTGGGTTTCACGATGATTGAGTGGCCCCGACATGGTGCCACCAACTTGGAAACTGAAAGGCCTTTATGTCACTCAGGAAAATGAGAGACTGGGGGGTTACACCCCCAGCTCATGAACTTACCGGGCCGCGTCCCTCATGTTGGACCGCTCCCCTTGAGTCGGGCCCCTGCCCTTGGAGCCGGGCCGCCAACCCCGGAGAGGGCTGCCACCCCGAGGTCAGGCCGCCTCCACTGATCTAGGCTGCCGCCCTCAAAGCTGGACCAAAGCCCCCGAGGTGGGATGTGACCCTTGGAGCAGGAAACTTCCATCGAAATGGGCCTCCGTCCTAGGTGACCGCCGCCCCAACAGGACGCCGCCTCCAGACAGGGCTGCCACACCACGCTGGTCGGTTCGCCCCATTGCGGGCCACCCTATTTTAGTTGGGGGGGGGGGGCTTGCATGCACCCCTCAGGAAAGCTACACACAAAACATGCCCAGCCCAGACCTGGCCTAGAAACACACAAAACGTGCCCCTAACTCTTAAACTGGACGTCTGTTTGATGAATCGAATCCATCATTATGATCCTTGGACAGAGAAGGTCATATTGGCTTAATCAGTGAAATTTTTGGTGTATATTAGAGTAAAAATAAGTTGTATATCACATAAAACTGACCAGGCCCTTCAGTAGTGAAATTCCAATTATGCACATACCGATTGTCTGACTGACACGTTGTCAGTTTCATTGGAACCCTTATGACTTGACAGATCATCACCTTACTTCATTGTGAAACATCATGTTGGTTGACATATTACTGATGGATTGAGGAGCAGTTCCCCCTAAATCATGTTTTCTATGAGAAAGAATCCAGTGGTTGGCATTGGGGTGGAGTTTTAAGACAGATCATACGAAGGTTAGTATGAGCGATCCTGTGTGGTTTAGCACCGATCTTGTATGGGTTAGATTCTATGTGTGTCCACACTGAGAGATCTTGTGTGGGTCAGCACATACGGATCATGTGTGGGTTAGATACTACGTGGGTCTAGGCGTAGTGATCTTGTATGGGTCAGCACATACTGATCATGTTTGGGTCAGATCCTGTGAGTGTCATTGTGGGGGTTAGTTACCTATCGATCCTGGGTGAATCAGATCCTCTGTAGGTCATAGTGAGGGTTAGTACCTATCGATCATGCATGGTTCAGACTCTGTTTGGTCAGCATTTATACCTCATGACAGAATAAGATGATCTTTCTTCACAACTAATCATCTGTACTTCAATATTTTACAGAAAACGTGGTTTTAGATAAAAATCTATGTGAGTTGTCTTTACTTTGTGTTTGTGATTGAGGTTATCCTATGTTTTACTTTACCTGTTTGGTACATTACCTATGTGGTGATACCCTATGAATTTCCATTGCGGAATTGTAGGAGAACATCAGGGCCTTGGGGTCAATACTATGTATCATTATACTCACCCCTACATGGGCTTCGCTTGTACCTTGTTGTTTCTTGTATAGATGGCGTACAACATTGATCAACGAAGAGGGAGAACAGACATGATCGTGCTAAGTGGTGGAAATTTGGAATGATGTGACTTGGAGGAGACATCCATATGTGGAGTACTATGGATGTGATCAATACCTACCCTTAAGGTAGGATCTGTGGTGGATGATCCAGGATCTGCTTTACACCTTTCAGTTGTTTTGTAATTTTCAGTCGTACTTGTACTTTTCCAGTTGGGCTTGTATTCCTGCCCCTTTACTTTTAGTACACATTTACTAAAAATGTTTACTTATCATTTCTTCTTGTTATGTTCTCAGACCATGTATTTGTATAGTTTTAAATTTAATTCCTTCCCGTTTTAGGGAATATGCCTTTCGGTGCTATTTTCCAGCCCCTGGCCTATGGAAGGTGGGCTTTGGGTTATCACGACATGGGCCCCGACGGATGTGTCATGACAAAATATATGGTTTTTCATGATATGTAATTTTGTTTATGAAGTATATATTTTATCAACATTATATTTTATTGATTTAGCACTAATAAAAATACCCTTTATTAACAGTTTTTAGCACTAATAAATGGTAGCATTGAATAAAGCGATGTATGTGGTTGTGCACATGGAAATTAGTGAAAGTGGTTATTGAGAAGTGACTATGAGTTCAAATTTGATAATGCAATGGATTTTTCTTTTCATATTTATAAGATACCTAGTGAGGATTGATCCATCTAGAACCCGTACGTAGATCACATCAAGATAACTATGAGCAGAGAGAGATAATTATGTTTGGAGAAAATATATATCTTGAGTAAGAGCTTGTAGAAAGTGGAAATATCTACAAAGATGTTTTTTTATCTCTTTAAACATTCACATTAAATTTTTTATCATTTAATAACGAGTAAAAAATTTCCCACTAGAGTCGGACTGCAATGAGTTGAAATTCATTAATACATTTATTTTTTGGTAAATTAAATTTCATATAAATTTTATATTCATTGGTCATTCTCATTCAATTATGAGTTTTTTCATATTTATCGATACACAATAGGTGATGGTACTAAATAATTACATCATTTATCATAAAAGAAGTATAAAAATAAAAATAAAATAAATATTAATCAATCCTACATAATGAATGGATTAATTCTAAATTTTACTTATAAAGATCAAGACTCATGAAGGTTGATTGATTTGTGGAATTCACTAAAGAGAAATTCTATTGGATCTCCACTTTTTCATAAATCATTGTTTAATTTTATTAATTTTACTGGGATCATAGAAAAGCAATTTTATTCCGTTACAAATATTCATAGCTCCATAATTTTATGAACTCTCTTTTTAATCTTTTTTAGTTTGTAATATGTCTCTTCTTCACACATATATTTTACTATTTTAATTCATAATTTCCAATAACATAAATAATATTTGTTTTTTATAAGTTTTCATTTTATGGAACTTTAATTTAGGTTTTAACCACTCACACACCACACACCTTCCATGAGGAATCGATAATCATACATATTGCTTCCCTAGAAGTTTATGAGTTTTAAAATAAAGAGTTTTCACAAGTATTAATGGTGTTCAAGTCCTAAAGATATATATTTTTTTTAATAAAATAATACTGTGATTTAGTTTTTATTTCCATTATAGAATATAATTAGGCACATATATATATTGATTTAGTCTCATTAAATAGAAATTACATTTGTGATTGATAGTCATTAGAATAATGATATGGTCATTGATCCTATACTATGGCAATAGTTTTTAATGTTCATCACACACAAAAAAATCATAACTTTTTATTTAAAAATTAATTTCAATTATTTATTTGATAAATTTTTCTGAATAAAAAAATTGGAATAAAAACATTAAATTTATTAATATTTGAATTGTTATATTAATGTGTACAAGTTGATTATTGTGACAATATTCAAAAATATTATTTACAGTTTTATAAAATTTTATATTACATCATTATAATTAGAATATTACTCAATAATAAATAAATAATATTTCATGAATTAAATTTAATTTAATGATTTCACTAAATCATTTAAAATATTAAAAAAAAATTACAAACATTTAATCTAAATTTTAAATCCAATGTTATATATTAATCCAAAAAAATCTATTTTTTTAATTAAATATAATATTTCCATGTCAAATACTAGATTTTGGAATACTTCAATTTAAATCGAATACATATTTTTATAAATCGGATTACTCTATTATATTCATTTGGTATTAAGATACTATTGACATAATATCAGTGAGAGATTACATAATCCCACCACATTTTACCCTTTTTATAGGTAAATACTATATTGATATAAGGTATATAAAACCCATTTATTTTTATTCAAATTCTCTTATTACCAATTATATAACATAAAAAGTCCTTAAAATAAATTTAAAAATATACTATATTTATAATATAATGTTTTTATGAGACTCAAATAATTATAATTTTTTCATTTCATTCAAATTCATTTAAAAACATTCTAGAACTATGAAAGTTTTATAATGTATAATTCAATGGTAATGTTTCATATTCACTTATTCCTTTCATAGATATTCATAAAAACAGATTTAAAGTATAAAAATTATTGTAATTATTAATTAATAATATCTTAATGAATTATTAATGATAAAATAGGAATTTAATTTATTTTATAAATACTAAGAAGCTATATTTAGTTTATGTACATAATAAAATCATATAAAGAACCTCATATTTCATTATTAATATTTATGAATGATTGGTTAATTTTACCTTTGTATTTGATTCAACCATATTACATAAATTTTAATCTTATGTTCCCTTGGGATAGATATCATCTAAATTAAAATTAAATTCAATAAATATTAGATCTATGAACTTAAAAATATATGTACAATGAATGAGATTAATATTAACATAATAATTAGAAAATGACATTACTGTTAACTTATTATAAGATATGTAATTTTTAAATATATCATTACCATATATGAGGAAAGGGAAAATATTATATTTTTTTAAACAGAAGGAAATATGATTTTAATGATATTTTTTGTTTTTTTATTTAATCTAAAACACATTATCAGCTTCTATTCATCTCTCCTTCTTCACTTATACTCTATTTAGGCTCCATAAAAATATTTTCAATTTTTTTCTAGTGATAAAAATTAATTTTTGGCTCTCTTTTATATACATCCTTACTTAAACATAGTAATAATTTCAAGGTAAATTTTCAATTAAAAGTTCTTTCTATATGTTTCATCATCGCCGACTATTATTCAGGACAAGTAATAAATATTGAATTTTTTTAAAAATTATTTTTTAAATCTATAATACCACATTATATAAATCAGTTTTCACTATGAAACATTTTACTATTTTTATGGAATTATCAAAGATCGTATTGAAACATATTTTCATATTTTCACATACATTTCACCCTATGTAATTGTTAAGATTATTTTTCAAGCCATTAAATTAAAATTTTCTAAATAATCACCATTGGAAAATATCATTTTTAAAATAACCATTCATTATGTTCCATATTTGAGAATTATATTCTCTTTATTTTTATAATGTTATCTAACTAAAAAATAGTTGTTTTTTCAATACTTCTATAATTCATTTTCATCCTCTGAAATAATTTTTAATTATATCAAAATAATTTAATTCCCAAATCTATATTTATTATATTATTAATTATCATAGAAAATAATTATCACTAGTGGTTACCAATCCAAAAATAAATTATATATGTTATTTATACAATATGTAATGGAAAATAAATTTCATTAACAGTATGATCTATCGCTACATTTTTCATTACCCATAAAAAACTATGCAAAATGACAACCATTCAACTAATATTTATTGATAGTTAAAGCCAAAAACATATATTATTTATTGAAAGATGTATACCAATATAGTAATACTATTAGAGTGATTATAAAATATTTTGGACTTGGCCATATACCATTAATTAAATAATGTCTGAATAAATTATATTTAATACTTTTAATTGAATAAAATTTCACTAAATGTCCATATTATTTATTGTTTGACAATTTTATTTTTAAAATGAAATTATTCTATTATTTATATTGATTCATGATTTTTTTATTTATGTTTCATATATATATATATATATATTGATATATAATTATGGGATGGTTGGGATCAAAATTATTTATTCCTCCAATGCTTTAGACACTGATTTATATTCCATAAGATAACTATCTCATTTGAGGGACCAATATCATTATTATTACCCACAATGAAATAAATATGTGCATTACATGAATATATATATATATATGTGTATATATATTATTTGTTCAAAAATGATGTAGTTACCATTTTCCAAAATGTTATCATTGTAATGGTAGAGGGAGTTAACAAATTTTATGATTATGTTTTCTTATGCATGTCAAAATTTCTATTTTAATATTACCAAAGTTAAACATTATTGTTCAATGTATTCACATTAAACATCCAAAAATATATATTTTCATTTATTAACAATCTGTTATGTTCCTAAAATTATATATTGTGTTTTATTGTTAGATTTTTCCCTCAATATCTCTTCATATGAAAGCATGATCATATTTCATGATTCATTATATTTACCTTATTATCATATCTATAAATTATTTTGTGAAAATAAAAACCTACTATATTACTTAATAACAATGATTTAGCACTTAATATGCATTTGATATATCTCAAGTCAAATGATTCCAAATTTCTCCTTGGGATTGTAGGTGATAATTATATTATGATTACATAATACATGTTCTTGGATGTTGTATCTAAAAAAATTATGTCGTATTGTTATGTTGATGATATATTATGTACCTTGTTCCTAAAGACACTGAACCTTTGATTCTAGGAATTGGATTTATTTTTTTGATGAATGAAAAATTATTATTTTTTCACCAATTCTAGAATTTTGGATTTCAGGTGGATTTATTTTTTCTTATAGCAATGTTTGTATAATTTATTTATTATAATTGGGGATAATATTTTTAAATATTTTGATATATAAATAGTATCACAATTGAACTAAGATTAATTATGCTAGTATTTTCCAATGTGATTTACAATTCCTTTTTATTTATTCTATTAGAGATTATAATATTTCCATACCATATATTATCAATAACATTAATGACTAGTATTGTAGGGGTTATTTTCATTTGTTCATTTTTGACTCCCTCTTCCCCGTTCATTGAATTATATGAAGAACATAGTTCAAACAACTAATTGGTTGAACCGAAATTCATTCATCTTTGTGGGACAATATTACAAATAATCATATTGTTTAATTCATTTGTTATTAAACCCTTAACCCCCTCATGTTTATGAAATAATTCGGAGTGTGTGGGACTAACAAACCTAGCCCGAACCCTTGGCTATGTTTTTATCCCTAAACCACCATTGAAGATCGCAGGCACAACGACTCACACGGTGAGTGGAATGTTGTTGGTCATGAGTTGCAATGAATGGAGGATGCGGCTGACACAATGCTCGGATCCAGGAAGGAAGGTGGCATGACCGCTATACTATGGGAAAATGGAAGCCACGACCTAAGATGAAGAGGAGGCTGAACCCCCCTTCACCGGTTTTCGTGGAGATTGAGTATCCCCCACATGGTGCTACTGCCAGGTAAACTGAATGACCATTGTGTTTTTCAGGAAAATGAGAGACTGGGGGGTTACACCCCCTGCTCATGAACTTACCGGGCCGCGTCCCTCATGTCGGGTTGCCTCACTTGAGTCGGGCCCCCGCCCTTGGAGCCGGGCCACCAACCCCGGAGAGGGCTACCACCCTCAGATGAGGCCGCCTCCACCGAGATGGGCCACAACCCTCAAAGCTAGCTTGATGCCCCCGAGGTGGGCTATAACCCTTGGAGCGGGAAACCTCCATCGAACCCGGCCGCCACCCTAGGTGACCCCCGCCCCAACAGGACGCCACCCTAAGACAGGGATGTCGCACCACGCTGGTCGGGTCGCCCTTTTTCGAGCCACCCTATTTGGGTCGGGGGGGGGATTTCATGCCACAACTTATGAAAGCTACACCAGAAATAGGCCCATCCCAGACCTGGCATAGAAACAAATAAAATATGCCCTTAACACTTACACTGGACGTCTGTTTGATGAATCATATGCAACATTAGGATCCACAGACAGAGAAGGTCATTTGGACTTACTTAATGTGATATTTGGTGTACCTTAGAGTACAAATACGTTGTATCTCACCCAAAACTGACCAGGCCCTCAGTAGTTAAATTACAATTTTGCACAGACCGAGTGTCCGACTGACACGTTGTCAGTTGCGTTAGAACCCATATGACTTGAAGCATCACCAGGTTACTTCATTGTGAAACATCGTGTTGGGTGATATATGATTGATGGATTGAGGAGACGTTCCCACTAAATAAAGTGTGCTATGAGCATGAATCCAGTGGCCGACATTGGGGCTGTGTTTGGAGAAAGATCATACAATGGTTTGTACTGAGTGACCTGTTTGTTTTAACACCGATCTTGTGTGGGTTAGATCCTATATGGGTCAAAACTGAGAGATCATGTGTGGGTCAGCGCATACCGATCTTGTGTGGGTTAGATCCTATGTGGGTCAGGGCATAGCGATCCTGTGTGGGTCAGCACATACCGATCATATTTGGGTCAGATCCTATGAGTGTCATTGTAGGGGTTAGTTGCCTATCGATCATGGGTGAATCAGATCCTCTGTAAGTCATAGTGAGGGTTAGAAACTATCGATTTTGTGTGGTTTAGACTCTGTATGGTCAACAGTTGTACCTCATGATAGAATAAGATAATCTATCTTCATGACTAATCATCTATACTTCAATATTTTACTGAAACGTGGTTTGATATGTGATTCTATGTGAGTTGTCTTTACATTGTGTTTGTGATTGAGGTTATCATATGTTGTACTTTCCTTGTGTGGTACATTACCTATGTGGTGTTACCTTGTGATTTTTCATTGTTGAATTTTAGGAGACATTCAGGGTCTTGGAGTCCATTATAAGAATAATTATACTCACCCCTACATGGGCTTCGCCTGCACCTTGTTGTTTCTTGTATAGATGATTTACAACATTGATCAAGGATGATGATGCTGGGACAGGATGGTGCTAAGTGGTGGACATTTGGCATGATGTGATGTGGAGGTGACAGGAAGATGTGGAGTACTCTTGAGGTGATCTATACCAACCCTTCAGGTAGGATCTGTGAGGGATGATCCAGGAGCTGCTTTACACCTTTCATTTGTATAGAAATTTTCAGTTGTACTTGTACTTTTCCAATTGGGCTTCTATTACTGCCCCGTTACTTTCAGTACACTTTTTCTAAAAATGATTACTTATCATTTTCTTCTTGTTATTTTCTCGTACCTTGTGTTTGTTTAGGTTTAAAGTCAATTACATCCCATTTTAGGGAATATGCCTTTCGATGCTAGTTTCAAGCCCCTGGCCTATGGAAGGCGGGCTTTGGGTCATCACGAAACGGGCCCCGAGGGATGGGTTGTGACAAAATATATGTTTTTTCATTATATATAATTATGTTTATGATGTCGTTATTTTATCAACACTATATTTTATTGTTTTATCACTAATAAAAATACCCTTTATTAAAATTTTATAAAACTAATAAAAGGTAGCACTGAATAAAGCGATTTTTGTGGTAGTGCACATAGAAATTAGTGAAA
Source organism: Viscum album (assembly GCA_963277665.1). Taxonomy (NCBI): domain Eukaryota; kingdom Viridiplantae; phylum Streptophyta; class Magnoliopsida; order Santalales; family Viscaceae; genus Viscum; species Viscum album. The sequence goes on along the minus strand of OY728133.1, from coordinate 139,318,531 downwards.
GTGGTTATTGAGAAGTGACAATGAGTTCAAATTTTATATTGGCATGGAATTTTCTTTTTTATATTTATAAGATACATAGTGATGACTGATCCATCTAGAAACCATAAATAGATCACATCTAAAAAACTATGGGCAGAGAGAGACAATTATGTTGGGAGAAAATATAGATCTCGAGTAAGAGCTTACAGAAAGTGGAAATATCTACAGAGATGTTTTTTTGTCTCTTTAACCTTTCACTTTGAATTTTTGTTCATTTAATAATGAGTAAAAGGTTTCTCACTAGAGTCGGACTACAATGAGTTGAAATTCATTAATACATTTATATTTTGTAAAATCGAATTGCACAGAAATATTATATTCATTGTTCATTCTCATTCAATTATGAGTTATTTCATATTTAACGATTCAAAATAGCTGATGGTAGTGAATAATTACATCATTTATTATATAAGAAGTAAAAAAATAAAAAAATATTAATATTAATCTATTCTCTATAATGAATGGATTGATTCTAAATTTTACTTAAAAATATCAATACTCACGAAGGTTCACTAATTTGTGGAATTCACTAAAGAGAAATCATAGTGGATCTCCACTTTTTCTTAAATCATTGTTTAATTTTATTAATTTTATTTTCATCATAGAAAATCATTTTTATTCCATTAAAAATATTTTTAACACCATAATTTTATGAACTGTCTTTTTAAACTTTTTTACCTTGTAATTTGTCTCTTCTTCACACAAATATTTCACATTTTTAATTCACAATTTCAAATAACATAAATAATATTTGTTTTTTATAATGTTTCATTTTATGGAACTTTAATTTAGGTTTTAACCACTCACACACCACACCCCTTCCACGAGGAATCGATAATAATATATATTGATTCACTTGTAGTTTGTGAGTTTTAAAATAATGAGTTTTCACAAGTATTAATGGTGTTCAAGTCCAAATGATATATAATATTTTTTATAATAAAATTATACAGTGATTTAGTTTTTTTTCATTATAGAATTTAATTATTCACATATATATAGTGATTTAGTCTCATTAAAAGGAAATTACATTTGTGCAACATAGTCATTAGAATAATGATATGGTCATTGATCCTATACTATGGAAATAGTTTTTAATGTTCATCACACACAATAAAATCATTATTGTCTATCTAAAAATTAATTTCAATTATGTATTTGATAAATTTTGTTAAAGAAAAAAAACTTTGAATAAAAACATTAAATTTATTAATATTTTAGTTGTTCTGTTAATGTGTACGAGTTGATTATTGAGACAATATTCAAAATTATTGTTTATAGTTTTATAAAATTTTATATTACATCATTATATTTAGAATATTACTCAATAATTAATAAAAAATATTTCATGAATTTAAATTAATTTAGTGATTTCTCTAAATCATTTAAAATATTACAAAAATTTTACAAACATTGAAACTAAATTTTAAATCCAATGTTATATATTAATCCGAAAAAAGAATATATTTTTTTAATTAAATATAATATTTCCAAGTCGAATCTTAGATTTTGGAATCCTTCAATTTAAATCAAATATATATTTCAATAAATTGGATTAATCTATTATATTCATTTTGTATTAAGATATCATTGACATAATATCAGTGAGAGATTACATAATCGCCCCTCATTTTACCCTTTTCATAGGTAATTACTATATTGATATAAGGTATATAAAACCTATTTATTTTTATTCAAATTATATTCTTACCAATTATATAACATAAAAAGTACTTCAAATAAATTTAAAAATATACTATACATATAATATAATGTTTTTATGAGACTCAAATAATTTCAATTATTTCATTTCATTCAAATTCATTTAAAAAAATTCTTGAACTATGATGGTTTTATAATGTATAAATCAATGGTAATGTTTCATATTCACTTATTCCATTCATAGATATTCATAAAAATAGATTTAAAGTATAAAAATAATTCTAATTATTAATTAATATTATCTTAATGAATTTTTAATGATAAAATAGGCATTAAAATTATTTTTTAAATACTAAGAATCTATAGTCAGTTTAAGGACATAAAAAAATCATATAAAGAACCACATATTTCATTGATAATATTTATGATGTATTTTCCAATTTTACCTTTTTATATGATTCAACCATATAACACAAATTTAAATATTATGTTCCCTTAGGATAGAGATCATCTAAATTAAAATTAAATTCAATAAATATTAGATCTATGAATTGAAAAATATATGTACAATGAATGAGAATAATATTAACATAATAATTAGAAAAATAAATAAATGATAACTGATTATAAGAGAAGTAATTTTTAAATATATCATTACAATAGATGAGGAAATAGAAAATATTATATTTTTTGAATCTAAAGGAAATACGATTTTCATGATTTTTTTTGGTAATTTTCTCTAAAAAAAGTTATCAGTCTCTATTCATCTATCTTTCTTCTCTTATACTCTATTTAGGCTCCATATAAATATTTTCAATTTTTTATAGTCATAAAATTTAATTTTTTCTTCCCTTTCATATACATCCTTACTTAATCACTTATAATAATTTCAAGGTAAATTTTTAAATTTACTTTTTATTATATATGTTTCATCATCTTATACTATTATTCAGGATAGGTAATGAATATTGAATTTTTAAAAAATGTATTTTTTAAATCTATAGTACCACATTATATAAATTAGTATTCACTGTGAAAGATTTTACTATTTTTATGGAATTATTAAAGAGAGTATTGAAAAATATTTTCATATTTTCACATCCATTTCCCCTTGTATAATTGTTAAGATTGTTTTTCAAACCATTAAATTAAATGTTTATAAATATTCTCCATTGTGAGATATCATTTTTAAAATAACCATTCATTACGTTCCATACTTGAGAATTATATTCTATTTATTTTTCTAATGTGATCTAACTAAAATATAATTGTTTTTTCAATACTTCTACAATTCATTTTCATCCTCTGAAATAATTTTTAATTATATCAACATAATTAAATTCTCAAATCTATATTTATTATATTATTATATATCATAGAAAATAAATTTCAATAGTGGTTACCAATCCAAAAATAAATTCTATATGTTATCCATACTATATGTGATGGAAAATAAATTTCATTAATTGTATGATATATCTCTACTTTTTTCATTACACATAATAAAAATGCTAAATGACAACCTTTTAAATAATTTTTGTTGATAGTTAAAGCCAAAAACATATATTTTTTTATTGAAAGATGTATACCAATATAGTAATACTATTAGAGTGATTATAAAATATTTTGGACTTGGCCATATACCATTAATTATATAATGTGTGAATAAATTATATTTAATACTTTTAATTGAATAAAATTTCACAAAATGTCTATATTATTTATTGTCTGAAAATTTTATTTTTAAAATAAAATTATTCTATTATTTATATTTATTCATGATTGAGTTTTTATTTTTGTTTCACATATATATATATATATATATTTATATATAATTATGGGATGTTAGGGATCAAAATTATTTATTCCTCCAATGCTTTAGACACTGATTTATATCCCATAAGATAACTATCTCATTTTAGGGACATATATCATTATTTTTACCCACAATAAAATATATATGCGCATTATATGAATATATATATATATATGTATATATTATTTGTTCAAAAATGATATAGTTACCATTTTCCAAAATGTTATCATTGTATTGGTAGAGGGACTTAACAAATTTTATGATTTTGTTTTCTTATAAATGTAAAAATTTCTAATTTAATATTACAAATGATAAACATTATTGTTCAATGGATTCACATTAAACTTCCAAAATTATATATTTTCATTTATTAACAATATGGTATGTTCCTAAATTTATATATTATGTTTTATTGTTTGGTTTATTTCCTCATGATCTCTTCTTATGACATCATGATCATATTTCATGATTCATAATATTTACCTTATTATCATATCTTTAAATTATTTAGTGAAAATAAAAACCTACTATATGACTTAATAATAATGAATTAACACTTAATATTCATTTCATATATCTCAATTCAAATGATTCCAAATTTCCTCTGGTTATCGTAGGTGATAATTCTATTTTGATTACATAATACATGTTCCTGGATGATGTATCTAAAAAAATTATGTTTTATTGTTATGTTTGATTATATATTATGTACCTTGTTCCTAAAGACACTGATACTTTGATTCTAGGAGTTGGATTTATTTTTTTTGAGGAATGAAAAATGATTATTTTTTCACCAATTGTAGAATTTTGGATTTCAGGTGGATTTATTTTTTCTTATAGAAATGTTTGGAAAATTTTTTTATTATAATTGGGGATAATATTTTTAAATATTTTGATGTATAAATAGTATCACAATTGAACTATGATTAATTAATCAAGTATTTTCCAATGTGATTTAAAATTCGGATTTATTTATTCTATTCCAGATTATAATATTACCTTACAAAATATTTTTGATAAAATTGATTACTAGTATGGTTTTCAATGAAAATAATTTAAAAATTATAATTCGTTAGAAATAAGTAAAAAAATTATGATAATTCAATTTCATAAATTTAATAATAATAAATAATATCTGAGTAATTAAATGAAATTACTTTATTAATTAACATATTTAAATACAAAATTATTTTTTACATTTTTCTAAAGAAATGAACCATTAATTCTTATATATGATTATATGTATCAATAATAAATTTTATATATCATATGGTAAATTAATGATATTATAAATTTTATTTCTCATTGATAAATATTTTATATTAATAATGTACACAATACATCTATCTATTCCATGTATTGACATTCTTTTGAATCAATAATAAAAAAGTATTCTTAATTTCTGTATCAAAAATAAATTTAATGAAAATTAATTTTTTATTTATATAATTTTATAACACAACATTTAATGAAATTTTGGTTCAATTTATCCATCTTGATGAATATGATAAGAATAATATAGTTCTCGATAATTTTATTTTTATAATTTCTTTTGATTAAATATTTTTCATTGGATTCAAATTGAAAAGATATTTTATTTTTCTTGAAATTTTAATATAATTGAACCATATAACCATAAAAAATAACATAATATTAGTTATTTATATAAGGTATCATATTTTAATCATATGAAAAAATAAATGATAAAACATATTTTGTTATAAAATAATTAATTGTAATGTACAATGAAAAAGTATTTACCATGATTTATTACCCAACCCCAAAATCCAAATATTTAATAAATGAAAATATTGTTACAATGTTAATAAATTAGCTGTAATAAATTATCACTATGTAGAAGAGTAATGATTACATACTGGTAGACTGGGAATAGAATAAACCTAGAATATCATACAGAAAAAATAAAGAATTTTCCAAAAAGCATGGAATCATTCATGAAACATATAATTTTTTTTAATTTTATATATAATTTCATGGGAAACACATCAGTATTATACACACACCATTATAAAAGTTCCCAACCATCCACGCCATTCACATAATCATTATTAGCTAAGTGATTATCCATCAATTATGATCATGTACGATATCAACACTACACATGATCATTATAATATCAATAATAAAATTTTATCTGCAATGCAGGTGTCTACATATTTTGAAAAAAAACTATAAAATCACATTAAAAAAACAATAATGATACATAATACAATGTAAAATTACTTGATTTTTGATTTAAATATCATAAAATCAAACCATGGCCACATACATGATCTATAGACCCCTAGAAAATTCAATTCATCGTAGATTGTAAGCTCCATAGTGCTTGGAATGGTTCGCAGTGTATCATCCCTGGTTATTAAAAGTTCCCTCAGTGCATAAAATTCAACAAGAACTACTAGTATTTCAACAATAATACATGTTCAATTTCAATTTATCTGAGAAACATATCCAATATCAAAAATCTTAAACATCCAAAATTCCAGTGAATTACACGATCTATTGGATTATATTTTGTAATGTAAATATATATATTTAATCTGAACATAAAATACACTAAAAAATATATTTGTATAAATATCTATAAATTCTATCATAGATACATCTGTCAGTAGAACCTTATGCATTTCAAAGGGCCAGTAATTTTTTTGGAGGCCCGTAGATCCAAAAATAATTCTTTACAAAATGAATATATTGATTCAGACTATCTTTCTTCCAAAACATTTCAATTGAAATGAAAAATTCCTTCATAGAAAATGTGAAACATCATTTTATAAAGAAAATACAATGTTCATACCCATAATAAATCACTCTTGTAAACAAAAAACACCTCTAGTCAACAATTCCTTATTATGATTCATCAATAACATATAATTATAGATAAATCAATACCAAAAATATAATTTACCACATAAATTAAAATGGGTTACTCTTCTAAGAAACAGTAGGTGGTATGGTATACCATTAAAATTCAGGTTCCTAGTTACCTAACCTTAAAGGAAGGCTATTGGAATATAATTCTATATTCGTATCATATTTAATTTCAATTATCACAAACATATATACTCTATGGTCATGTTAATCATTGATATTGGCCTCGTATTTTTTATATATATTATAATATATAAAATTTTGATTATCTAACAAAGATTAAATTTCATCCATGTGACCCACCTTAATATTATTATTATCATTCTTTAGTTTGTTGAAATCTTCAAGAAATTCATAATCATAGGATAATGAAGAGTTCATATCATGAAAAAATTAATAAGGGATATCAACAAAAAACTAAGTATTAATTTCCTTGATTGGAATCATATAGGGTCTTGTGACTATAGTTCCCTCCGAATTAGTACATTCCATAAATTTATAAGTCATTCTAGTTCATGGTGAAAAAAATCCATCTGATTCAACTATTGGTTTCATAGATTTTGTTACACTCTATTTATATTAATATACATATATTTGACGATAATTTTTCATAATATTTGTGTGAATCATAAATGTAATCACTAGAAGGATCATATCCCCCTCAAGATAGGGGGACATACAACATACAAGTAGGGTCCTCCAAGATATACATACCATATCTAGGATTAAATTCCTTGTATATTCCTTTTTTATACCCTAAAAATGAGTATTAGAATAAAAGATGGTATGAATAAAATGATTGTACATAGAATCTTTTAAAGGGTGCCTTATTTTTAACCCAACATCAGTTATCAGCATCCCTATAAAGCCATGAAGAGATTAAGTTGTATTTTATCATTGTGCATCAAGATAGTCTATAGTTTCCCTATATCTCTAGATTAATGGTTGTTAAATCATTTAAATGGTAAATTATGATTTACCTTCAACACTAATACAGAGTTTTTATTGATATTATAGTGGGTAGTGAATAGTCTGTTACAATAATCATTGGAATAATATCAATGTTTGTGAAAATTTTTTTTATAAGTGGTGAAATTATTTATATGATATGTATTAGTAAAAACTAAAATTACTCCATAGAAATTAATAATATTAAAGCAGATGAGATATATATGTTTTAGAAGAAAAAATTTCTATTGATTCTCATAAATGATTTGGTTTATCGATTAGTTTTTTAGAGGTTGAAAATTTAAAAAAGAAAAAAGAAAAAAGAAAATTATTTAAATAGGTGGAGTAGAATGTAAGTAATCTAATCCAGATTAAAAAAATGGGAGGTTATATATTAGATGAAAATTCGATGGTCTATCTCAATTAATTTATTTGGAATCCTACAAAAAACCATGAATTACTCATCAAACATGTTAAAAATTATATTTCATTGGAAAATAAAATGACAACATGTTATAAATTTAGAAAACCAATTTGAAACCAATCGATATTATTCCATCAAGTGAAATTTATTTGAATTTCATAGAAGTTATATCATTTTATAATTTCTTATTTTGGGAAAATCATAGATCAAAGTAGATAACGTGTATTTAATTCATAGCAATGTAAATTATAGATTATCATTGAATCCATAAGTATTTCAGCATAATGAATAGTTCATTATTTGGATCATTGGTTGGTTTATTCAGTTTTTATGGTTAATTGGATAACACATCTGAAAAGGGTCAAAAATTAAAGGCATTTGGATTTCTCATTTTATCCACAAAAATCATTATCTCCATATCTCATGACATATATCCTTTATAATTTACACAATAATTCATTTAATATTTAAATTATTATTATCATATTCTACATGCATGATTTTAGACACTGAAAAATTTTACATTAATAATGTTTTATAACTTGTTCAAAAGAAAATTAATACGAGGAAGAATTTAATAATTTAAATAGAATATGTCTTAACACACATATATATAGTTTATTTTTATCAGACAATGGACATTACATTTGGATAGTGTATTCATTAGAGAAATAATATACTCATTATCATAGTTTTGTAATAATAATAAAGGTAATCACAACCAAGTGTCTCATATGTATATTTTTTATAAGTTATTATTTATTAATGATTTATTTGTTTTTATGAAATATACATATATTTAACATTATCCCATTAAAATCATCAAACAACAAGATTATAGTATTTTTCTAAATTGTTTTATTTTTATATGAATTCAAAAAAAAATTCTGTATATGGTATGTTATATAATTTTTTTTGTAAAATAGAAAGAAATATTCATGAATAATATTCATATTATTTTTAATAAGAAATTATTATTTTTTCTTTAAAAATAGTTATCTTAATTTCCAATAACATATAAACATATTTTCAAATATTATGTTCTATTTTATTTCAGTAAAAAGAAATATTTTAATAATTATATTGAATAAAATATTTACAAGAATGAATTATTATTTTGGGGTCATAAAATAAAAGATACAACAATTGTAAATTTAAAAATCTCAATTTTAAAATTAATCATGACTACCCAAATTCCTGACCCAAAGTATTAAATAATTTATTATATTATTTAATGATACCTCCCCTTGAATATATACGAAACCTCCTCCACCATTTTCTAGTGAGTTTAGAAACATCATAATTTTTCAAATGATCTACCAAAATTTGACTCTGAACACTATTTCATACATTCCAATGTCCAAATTATTACAAAAATTCACTTCCTAAAATTATTTAGACTCATTTATTGGTGAATCAAAAAAAATTAATGGTTCCCTAGAATATCTAAAAATCTATTGCTTGATATTCAAATATTCCAAAAACATAAAATTTATGATTAATAAACTAATATGATTTTATTTTGAGATAATATAAATATATTTTTAAGAATTATTTATAATTTATTATCTATTCTGCAAGAATAAAAAATTCATTACTTCTTACTTTTTTTAGGTATGTGTTTCAAAACTATTCAATTTTAAATAAAATTACCATCTTAATTGATCCACAATAAAAAACATATTTAATGTTACACATTGTCATTAACCACCCCCACCAAATCCCCTATTCGTTTTGAAAAATACTAGAGTTACTCAAAATGCATGCCGACAATTGGGCACTAGTTTAGAGAATATCACTGATAGAACATGTCATTAAAATGGGGTCATTATATTTACAATTCCCTTGAGAAATAAATGGCCCACTAATCAATTGAAAAATAATTCACATAAAAAGTATTGGTTCCAAAAAAACATTTCTAGCTAAATGTAATAATTTTACTACAAAAAATAACTATTTGTTGTAGATTAATTGAATACTCTGTATCGTAACCTGATTCTACCAATGCTACATTAACCATGATGTTGATCTCTATGAGACTATCCTATTAAGACATATAAAATTATTCTGGGGAATGTTCTAGAATTTTTTCAGTAAGATTAATATTCTATGACATTATATATCATAAGAATCACCATTTTCTAAAATATATTTTTTGAATGTTATATAAAAAAATTGTGGATAACAGTCATGTATATTAAATCTCTTATAATATTCATAATAAGGAACAACTACATATATAATTTTATATATTTTATTTATAACATGAAATTATATTAAGTAAGGACTCACAATTATTTATAATAATTAAAGAGGTTGTTTAGAATGTAATAGGTTATACATTTCATGATTACAAACATAATATTAGAGTCATATTTTTAATCAGATATATAGGAAATTTGACGACCAGACCATGGTAATATATAGATTGGACACACAGGTCGGCCACTTGTGAGGCCAGAAGGGGGTTCCAAATTTAATGTGCTATTGATTAGATTTTAGGAATCATGAACTAACCTTGGGAATAGTTTTAACCAAAAATATAAAATGTGTAAAACAATAATAGAATGAATATATATATATATATGAATTTTAAAATAAAAATGTAGATCCAAATATTAAAAATTTAAAACAATCACAAGGAATTACATGTTCCAAACAATAACATGTAAACTGAATTACTAAACATAAGATACAACCAATCTCCATGTGAAGCATGTTGCATCCAAAATATCCAACCATATTAACAATAATACATGAATCCTTTAGGAGGTGTGTTGTATTTACCAGTATCAGATAAAACATGATGTACAAACCCCAATGGCATGTGTAGGGCAAGAGTATAGCAACATAATAGCTCCCCATGTGTTTTATATGAATTAATTATATGGTAATCCAATTATTCTCATTAATAAACGTAGGAAGGAAATACATTTTATAGAATGTATATAAAATCATTTTTATTAACTATTAATAATATATTAAGAAATTAATACAATGAAACCATTTTCAATGAACATATAACGAAACCATTTACATATCAGTGTATTTTATTAATAATAAATCATCATGAATATTTCAAATTTCCAATTCATCTTCGAGTCAAAATTTTAAAATGAGAAGAAAAATAAATTATGATTTTTGGGATACAATAGCTATAATATCTATAATACTCATTCCACTATTAATGGACATTAATAGTTTTCACTAAAAGTTTATATGATAATAATCACACAAAGAGAATGAATAACACACCTATATGTAAACATAAGTATGGTGTTATGAAATATATAGTTTATCTATAATTGAAATTGAATGTCTATTGTAAGAAAAAAATTACATGCACATTGTTCATGTCCCATTTCCACCTCCCTCATACACAATATAGGTTCCCATGTGACCAATCTAAAACAATACCCAAAAAGTCAATGTAATCAATATTAATTGTATACACTTTATGACCATTTAATTTCACATACAATGATTTAATTCAGATTTTATAAAAAAAATTCCTTTAAATCACATTCAATCAAAACACCACATGCATTAAAATAAATTCTTGTTAAAATATTATATATTTTGAATTATTCATCATTACAAAAAAACATATATTAATAAATTTACTCACTAATAAACCCTTAGGGATATACCGTTTCATATGATTAACCAAAAGAAATATTTTCAAGAAATAAATATGCCATAACATAACATGGAAAAATGATTAAAAAAATAGAAAACATGAATTTAAAATAAAATAATTCCATTTTTAAAAACATTCCACATCAAAATAATTTGAATTCCCAAAATTTTTTACAGAATTCAAAAAGAAGCAAAATAAGGGTTTTCAGAATCAATGAGGAATCATGATCCAAAAAACCTAAAAATTAACTAATATATTATTTTCATTAATAATGAAAATGAGATAAATCACAGACCACATAGATTCAAAAATAAAAAAATGATATTTGATGATCCATATATTAATTTATAATTCAATTATATCTTTATAAGAAACATAATTTTATCATTTCCACACCAATAAATATATTATCAACAGACCTAATCTATGGTTCTACTCGTAGTGAAAAGAGTCTATTGAGAATAAAAATTATGGACTTACAGTGCATATATAAGGTTATTTTTCTAAATCTGGTGGTCATATATTAAATTGATTCACAATTTATAAGGGAATAAATCATTAAAATATCAAATTGGGTCACATAGTACTATAGACTAATTCATAAAAATAATAATGATAAAAAACTAAGGATTTTAATGTTTTAAAAGGAAAATATATATTATTTAATTAATGCTTTTTGATTTTACAACATTGTTTGGAAAATAATGTGTTGAAGTCTGGGATATAATTGGTGCCCCACGATTTTTTAGATTTTTTGGCATAGTGTCTTCCAACCATGGGAAATGTGTCTATAATAGGTTAAATGGTTATTGGATTATTACATATTGTTGTGTCTAATTATGGGAAAATTATCCACCCATATCCTGGAATCCAACATAATACCATGTTTTCATGATATAACTGAATAGTTTAACCTAACTGTTAACCAACTATCCACCAGCTAATAAAACACTAATGCTTCCAACAGTCACAAAAAACATGTAGAAAAGTATTAATCAAAAGATGATCAAAAAATTATGTATTCACCTTTGTGAAATATCAATTTATGGAATTTCTCCCCATCATATTTGTATCTACCAACCAAAATACATCTTGAATAATGTTTATCCTCGGATATATTGATCATTATTTCCCCATAAAAGACTATAGATCTTATGTATAATGTTTATCTAATCCCGGATGCAACGAAACACTATCCATGGGTATCAAATATTCATGTAGAAACATTAAATGAGAGTGAAAATTTAGAACATGAAACTTACTCACTGACATATCATGTTCGGAATCATGGTATTCTAAATTATAATCATTATATGGGTCAGAAGGAGAATTATTGTGAATAGACACATGGAAAAAAATATTGATATAAGTTATTTGATTTGTAAAATCTAATAGATATTCCATATTTCTAATATGTTAAATGATATCAAATTGTCTCGGGTATCCATAAATCAACATTCCAAGGTTCCCAGGCTTAAAAATGATCCATACATTACAATACATTCCAAATAATGTCATCGTAAATATTGAATTCCAATAGATGAATTCAACAACATGCATATAATTTATACTAACTCAAATTTGTAAAAAACCATGATGAATTGTTTAAATCTTCATATACATCTCCATCAATAGGCTTTGTAAAACAAGTGAGAATTTTCATATATATAAATAAAACAAGGGAATATTAAAGGGAGATAATAAAACCCCAAGATGGAAAAAATTTTATAGAATAATGATAACTATTATTATTAGAAGACTCAGAAATTCCAGAATGGTTATCCATAAAATATTTTAAGTCCCTAACAAGGGGGGATATACTACAATATCAAAATAGCAATCTCTATATGCATATATGTCTATTGATAGTATTACATTAATTACATTACATTATAACTAATCCCCTCCTAGATGAATTTTGAAAAAATCACTCCCCATGTTTTATGTTCTATTAGTTATTTTCCCAATATTTATATAAAATATTTCTCAATTATTTAAAAAATATTAATTTATCATTGGATATTTGGCCATTTAATATATGAACCATTATAATGTCATATTATTCGATTATAATAGAATATGACAATTAAGGTACATTGTGGAATGTATTATATACAATGGATAATTAGATATCCTAGATGGTTACCTACATTAAAAATACATAAATTTAAAGGGGAAAATAAATTGTAATTAATGATATATTTGGAAATGTCAGCTACAGTAGACCACTGTCACCTTTATCAATCATAATTATTATAATAAAATCTACAATGAGAAAGAGTACCATGAAAAGAGAAATCATTTTTCCATATTCAAAATTATAACTATTTTAATGGGATGTGTGAATGGAAAATAGTTAGTAAGACTATAAATAGGAATTGAATTAAGACATTGTAAATTATTTCAATATATATACGGTCTTTGAAAATATGGTCATTGTAGACATGGTCATTTTATATTCATCCACTATGTAAACTAATGGTGTGTCTTATTAATAAAATAAAACTAACAATGAAATAAAAATTTTATATTAAAAAAATATATATATATTTATGCGTTATGTATAAATATTATCACTATTGTTATTAAAATTAAATTAGGTGTATATATAAATTCAAATAAATTTATTTATATCACTGGAGTAGTAAAATTAAAATTTATAGCATTGATAATTAATCAAGGGTGAATGTTAAAGTGTATTTATTATTAAAATAGCGACAATATTAAATGTAATGCTTTATTATGTGTTGTAAATTGGTTCTATATAATTCAATTTACACTTTCAATATATATATATATATACGAACTATTGTATTAATCTATATTAAGTATAAATTGATATGTAAAAAATATTAAGAAGACATAATGTTTTAATAATAATTTTCCAATAAAATATATATTATTTATAATTTATATTTTCATTTAAATTATAAATATTTATATTATAGAATATGAACATTATTAAAATAAATTATATTTTAAATTTTTATATCAAAATAAATTAATATGAATTTTTGGGAAATTTATAAAATAATGGATTTTTAGGTGTATAAAAATATCGATTTTTTATAAACATTCACATTAATATAACAATAATGGATTAAGTGTCTATGATAACCATTATATATAAAAATGAGATATTTAATAATAAATATAGGGAAATTAAAATTAAAATTTTGTAATTATAAGACTCATATTTTACATATTTGAAACTAAAGTAATATTAAAAATAATATTATTTTCACTTAGTCATATATTTAATATTATTAATATTAATTTGAATTAAAGAAATAATGTTAAAACATTTTTTTATTAATTTTTTTATTATTATAGTGTAACATTTATTTAACAAATCAAAATGATATATTCCAAATTATAACTCTATAATGATTTATAAATCTAAATATAAATATAATATCACTCCTTCTATTGATTAGTAATATAGAAATATATTAAGAACACATAATAATTAATGATATTTTTCAACAAAAGATATTTTTTAACTATTATTTCAATTAATTGAATGTTGATGTTCACATATTTAGAAATTATTTCAGAATAAATGAATTATAAATTTTTGTCTAAAAAATATAATTTTTGTAATTTTTATTTCCATATATTTCTTGTTAAACGAAAAAATATATTGTAAAATAATTACTAATGTAATAATAAATATTTATAATTTAAATAACATATGGTAATAGTGTAATGAGATCGTGGATGTTGAAAGTGTATTAATAATAGTTCCATTTTCTTAACATATAAAATGGGATCAATGAATGATTCCATGGTTATAGTTTTCAATTATATGTCCCAAATATTAATCCCAAAATACCATCCATAGAATTCTTTTAATCTTCATAAATCCATTGGAATCTATAAGATTTCATTGGACCTTCAAATACATAGAAATATCTATGAGAATATGAAGTCTCCCATATAAGAATTATTTCATTATAATCATTTTTCCTAAAATATAATCATAAAAATAACCTATATATGTAATAGTAAAATAAATTTGTTATCATTATTCTATTTGGATGGTATTATATTAATTGAACGGAAATTATTTATACATCTCAATATCCTAAATAAAAAATGTGTTGTTAGTTTATTGCATGAACTACAGTCTCCAGAAAGCAATTTCATTTATTTTTCATTACATTCATTCATAGATGATCAAAAGGATGTTATAGATGAATAAATTTTATATCATTTATATTATAATAATTCATAAATGTTAAGTTATCATATTTCTTAGTTACATATCAGTCATTGCGAAATGGAAAAAATATTACATCATGAATATAGATTAATGCTTTCGGGATTAAAGAGAGTCGTTTGTAATCACATTACATCATGGATAAAATTAAAAATTTATGAAAAATATTGATACTATTTCCAAAAAATATTAATATTATTTATATTACGACACTCTATTATAATTAATTCAACTATAGTCATCATACATAATTATTTACAATAACATTGACAGAGAAACCGCATGTTTTTGATATAAGAATAAAACCCATATTATAATTAAATAACACATGATATTTAAAGGGAATAGGAAAATTAAATATAGATTAAAAAGTTTTTCTTGGTAAAATATTTTATTAGCATAATTTTATAACACTAGAAGCTAATCGTATGTGTAAAGAATATTTTGTCCTGAAGGTAAGGTATCTTTTTTACCTCATTCATGATTGGTTGATTAGAAAATATCTTACCTTTTCACCATTTTATGTATTATTATTATCATTTAATCAATATATACTCTTATTAATTTTTTCTTATTTATATACCTAGAAAAATATCCTATTTATTTATGTTTTTTTTCATATTTTTCCTTACATAGGAAAATACATCTTTTATATAATCCCATTTTAAGAGAACGTTCATGTTTCTTGCCTCATGTCCCGAATCAGAACATTAATTTTTTAAAACAATTAATTGCTTCTTAAAAACCATCATTAATTTTTTAATAACCCTATTGATTCAATTAATTTTTAATGGAAGACAATATTGTATTTCTTTCTTTAATACAATCCATTAATTATTTCTTGAAGCACCACCAACATATATATTTTTAATTTTTTTATCATAGATAATTCTCATGAATTATAAACATTAGAACCCGATGTTCTATAAATTTTTAATTTTTTCAATTAATAATTTTCAAAATTATTTAGTTAGATTTAATATTGGGAATCATTATGGTTTATCATTTTTTTATTCATAGAGTCAGAATTATGGAACCCACTTTTTTCCCGGGGGTTTGATCATGATTATTATTTACATTGGGTTTATTTTACTCATGATTCACACATATGAAATATATTATTTTATATGTTGGGTGGTATTGGAATTATATATTCCTTCAATTCGTTTGATAAATTTTTTTCCATGATATTTTATGTCCTAGATTATTGATTAAACCTAATCCAAATTATGACTTTTCTACATTATGATTATTGTTTTTGGTGTGACTATAGACTTATGATTATGATATCATGTGTTATGTTGTTTCCACAAGTTTATGATGATATGATATCATCTGATTTTTCAATTTCCCCATGATTATGACTGTCATAATTATTATATCACATTATTCTTATTCTTTATCATGTTATGATTTATTTCCATGTTTATTCACATATTGGAATTTATAGATGAACCATTTCCTTATGTATTTTCCTTAGAAAATATTAGAATTCATTATAATTTCTATGGAGGATTTTATAATAATGTAGATTTTTAAATAGAGATATTGTTTTTATTTTTAGGATGATGGATTGTTATGTTTAATCATGCAAATACAGAATACTCTAAATTCATTGTCTTATACTTATTTGATATGTATAAAAGGAATATATAGTTATTTATTAATGTTATAAAGATAGAAACATTATTAATAATGTAGTGTGTAGTATAAGAGAAAATACCATGTATAAGAATACATCATAATATTTTGGTAAAGTATATATTTTATGATTTTCCACACAATTAAAACTATTTCATGATAGTGTAAAAGGGTTGTAAGATCATGTATATTTTTATCTAGGTTTAATAACCCTGAAGAGGGAGGGTTTTTTTATTAACTCAACCATTGCATGGTTTATGAAAAAGAGGCGTAAATACACCACTATATTGACACTCATGTGGGATATCCATAGTTTTAAATATTCTATTTTGGAATAGGTATAAATTATTGAAATTCTAGTTATTATATGGGGATACATTGTTATATATATTATTACCCAAAATAATGTAACCTATTTGAAACATAGATTCATACAAGATAACTATATGAATTATATTAT
Source organism: Viscum album (assembly GCA_963277665.1). Taxonomy (NCBI): domain Eukaryota; kingdom Viridiplantae; phylum Streptophyta; class Magnoliopsida; order Santalales; family Viscaceae; genus Viscum; species Viscum album. Next base: position 139,300,787 of record OY728133.1, on the reverse strand, counting down.
AATGTGGTAATGTAAAAATTATAATGTTTTAATGTTTTAATTCCTTTTATGTTAATAATCACGCTATGATGTAAAAAATTCCACACCCTTGTTAAAACATTCAATTTCAGTGACGTTTGAGAATAAAAGGATCCAATTTAACATTAGTTTTGAGATAAAATGTGATGATTAATTCAATTATCATCCCAAAATAATTGGAAATGTACTATATAATATAGTTAATATTTGAAATTAACAATCCCGGAACTTTATTAACAATGTAACTATAGTTGACATATTGAGTTCATAAAAAAACTGAAGGCTAGATTCTATTACTAACATAGGTAGTGAAGATGATGAGGAAAATTATATTAAAATAATTATATTTAAATTAATTAGTATGAAATAAAAAATAAATGAGCTTCTTTGGACTAAAACATAAATTAATAGTAGAATATGGAGTCATCATAAATTAAAACATCCATATTATTATTAAAGGGATGTATATCATGATGTGAATTGAAAAACATGCATCCAAAATCCCCACTAACTATGTAATGCCTTAAATGTTGAATAACTGGGAATTATTTGATTGAATTATATAATTTAAATGTTAATAAGGTTACTAGAATAAAAACTTAATTACACCTTGGAAACAAGATAAATCCTATGAAATTAAAGAAACTAAAATAAATTCAAAAAATGATGTGGAGTGAGGAACGCCGATCATCCCAAAAATATTTCTATGTATTATATTTCTATCCGGTTAAACCCAGTACATTGTACGTAAATTTATTTTTAATAACATCAATGCATCACCATAATGAATACTTGATAAATAATTACAGAAAATGTAGTGTTATTATTATTTAATCCCATCTTTGAGATTACAGGAACATAAATTTGAAAAATCATACTATATTTCATGGAAAAATTTAATGAGATTTGGGAAATGGTTATGTTTTATCCACATAGAGGAAAACATATTCTGATTAATACAGTCAACATCTTCTATAAATTGATGACCATTTATTCAAGGAAGATTTTGATAACCCATTATATTCATATTATACAATGTGAGTTTTAATACCATGTAACAATAGTCTCTTACCACACATGGTTATGGAAAAACTAAATATTAAAAAAAATCATATTTAAAGGAAAATGTATTTTATTCTAAGATCATATGGTTTACATCACACTATAAATTATGTCTCAAGTCATTATTGATTATTATACACCCTAAGATATATTCATTAGTAGGTAATAATTAAAATTATTAGGACACACTTTATTTAAGTGGTGGAGAAGTTAACACACAAGATTTTCTTTTTCATAATTTTTTTTATTTATATAAAATTAATGATTCTATATTATTTTAAAATAAATAAATCTTTAGTAGATATTTTTTGAACACAATATGAATTAGGATAATTACACATTATTCAATTTTAAAGGGACATTAAAAAAATTTATATGAAACAATATAAAACATAGAATATATAATTACACATTAATAATGATAAAATCCATTAAAAATGTAAAAACTTCTATGAAAAAATATATTTCAGAAAACATTATATTTAGAAAAATAAACACTCCCAAACAACCATCCAGTTAATTAATCACCAATTTTATAAAAAAAATACAATTTTGATGAATTACACCAAATGAAAAATCATGTTGTTAGATATAAAATAAAAACAATGTAAATGATAAGTGTGAATGAAATATGTTTTGTAAGGATATATATATGTTATATATATGGTTATTAAATATATTTAAATTTAAATTATGGTAATTGTAAATATTTTCTTTGTAGATATTGTCATTAGATATACCTCAAATAGGTATACTAAATTTTAGAACCATTAAAACAAATATAGCTCACTATTAAATAATAATATGATATTAAAACACTATATATATATGTGTTTTAATTTTATATATAATAATTATTATTATTTAAATATGTCATAATGTGTATTAAAAAAATATTTATTTCAATATTAATGGACAGGTACAATTTAAATTTTGAATATAGATAATTATTTAATTGTATTTTCTAAATCAAATTAATTATAAAAGTTAATTTTTTTAAAGAATATTTAGTTACAAATTTATTTTTTAAAAACTGATATTAAATTGAAACATCTAAAATATTTTTATATATGAACTAATAAATTAACAGTACTAAAATTTTATATTGATATGAATTAATATTAGGAAAACATAATGTTTAAAAATGATATTTTTCATTAATTTTTCGTATTTATATTTTCTATTTTTCATTTGAATGATAAAATTTTAAAATATAAAATTTATATTTTATAAATAAAATTATTTTTTGAAATCATTATATTAGTTAAATATTTATATGTATTTTTTTCTAAAATAATTTAATTTAATGTGAATTGTAAATATAATAATTTTAGTTAATAACAAGAATCACTATAATATAAGAATGTATTATGTTTTTGAGAAACACTTATTATAATGGAAATATATATTTTATATTAATTAAAATCATTGTATATAACTATGTTGAATTTATAAAACACATTTTTATCCTTTCTGAAACTCAAGTAACCATACACACAAAAATATACTATTACACAATTATATTAAAAGTAAGGAATTATTACATTTAAAAACTAAATATAGAAAAAAATTTCCGTTTTTGTTTAAAAATTTAAATAATATATAAAAAATTTATTTTCATTTTGACACCTGAAGATAGTTTTAGTAATATTTACTCTAACTACCACAATAATGGTAAAATATGTTATTTATAAAATTGTTTTCTTAACACTATCAAATTTTTAGTAGATTAATAGAATTAATTTATAATAAATGATCCCTATATTATGGTTTATATTCATATATAAAATTATAATAACACTTATTATAGTAGAAATAAATAAATTATTTATTTATAAAAGTAAATTGTAAGAAATCTTTTTTCTACAAAAATGGTTTTTAAATATTATATATTTAAAAATAAAATTTAATTTTATCATATTTATAAATTAAATTAGAATAAATTTAGATTAATTTTTTGATTGAAAGAAAAAAAAATTATCAAGTGGATTACATTATATTTTTAAATAAAATATTAATTATTTATTTAGAAACTTGATTCCTAGGTGACATTCAAAATGTTAAAATGTATAACCATATGGTAAGATAATTGAAATGTATTTAAAACAAGTGTAGAAAGACTTTTTAGAGAATTTACTAATCCATTCCCACCCCAATATCCTTTATTTTGAAAACATTTTTCTATTAACCTTGGAATAGTGTAATGATTATATGAATGTTTAAAGCGTATTTTATAAAGTTCCAATTTTATAAAGTTATAAAAGTGGATAACATAAACCCATTCATGGATACACTCCCAATTTTAATATTACTTGAAAAAATGAAAAGAAAATATCCATGATCACCTTTTTTCATCAATAAGACGCGGATATCTAGATTTTATCTTCAGGCCATAACATCCAAGGAGATCTCCATGATAAGATCAATTCTTCATTATATGTGTCCAACTTCCCCATAATATATTAACAATAATACTCATCATCCCTATTTCATTTGAATTTAAAAATATAATAACATTATTATCATTATTATACTAACATGTTATTATACTAATTTAATTTACATTACTTATTGATATTCATTTGTAGGGAATAAGTAAAGAATGGTTATTATGTAGCGTAGACTACTACATCCAAAAATGATGTCTTAAATTATCATCACAAACACAAAAGGATAAAAAAAGGATATAAAGAAGGGTACAAATATATATATATATATATATATATATATATATTATTAATATAATTATTAAATGTTAAATTTATCATTTATTTTAATTCCTAGTCATTTATTGAAAAATTTATACAAGAATTGTGTGTAAGGGTAAACTACAACTTTCCATGATCGATAAGTTTCATTTCTTGTCACCAGTCACCTAGTATTTATTTTTTAAAAAAAATATAATTTAAAAATAATTCCCATTAAAATAGTATTTTTTTGGATATTGTGAAATTATTTTATATTCCTTTCAACATTAATCAAAATATATTTCGTCTTATGAAAAATTTACCAATCATCCTCTTCTAACCGACATAGGAAAGAGAACTACATTAAAAATAATAAAATAAAATAGTTAAAGGTACATATAAATTTAAATATATATGAATAATTTATGTAGGTATATATTTAACTAACTGAATTTTAATATTGAAAATGTCAACAAAATCTTCCCAACACACTCAGACATGAATTTAAGGGCTCATCGCTTCCTCCTTCGTGACATGTCGGTTACACAATCTTGTTCATTTTCCCCCATTTATGATATATTAATCCCATTAAATTGAACATTTATAATTTATTTCTTTTACATAAATTCCTATTTAAATATAAATTTTATTTCATGGGTCATAATGGTATTTAATTACTTCTCAAATTATCAGTTTAATACTAACATGATTTAAGAGAACATTTCTATTTCCTGTCTCAGGTTAAGAATCCCCTTAATAAATGAATCAAAACCCTGAATAGAATCTGAACCCAACTTTTTGGACGAAACATCATGGATAAAATCTCTTTTTAGGGAAAATAGAGTTCTATTTCATTCATTAAAATGACAAATTGTATATTTTACGAAGCACTACATAAGTGGTTGGTTTTTATTCCATGATGTCCTTGATCCCTCTAAATAATTTTATACATTAGGACCCTATGTTTATGACCTCTGTAAGATTTTCAATTATAAAGTTATAAAATTATTTAATTTCATCTTATCCTATGAATCCTTATGATTTACATGTTTTTTATTCGTTGAATACAAATTATGAAACCCACATCATTATCATGGTATTAATCAAGAATATTATTTATGACTTGTCTATTTTCCTTATATAGGATACATATTTATGAATTTTACTTATGTGATGTGTGGAAATGAAATAATATATCCCTTCAATGGTTTAGGTAATGATATATATCTATGTTTATTTTTTGTATGAGATTAGGTAGTGATCCAAATCCATTATGGGGTTTTGTATTTTATGATAATGGTAAAGGGATTGAAAGAGGAATAATGTTTTTAATTCCATGAATTAAATTTTTAACTCATTATTTTAACTTTTGATATCACTTCATTATTTAATTAATCTATACTTTTGATCAGCATATTTATGATATATTGTTATTTCTCTAGAAACTAATGTTATTCTTTGATGTCTTATTTATTTCATTATGGAAGATGATGTCCATCTTGAATAAACCATATCTCCCACTCTCCCTAAATTATTTTAGATAACTTATTAGAGGAAACAAAGTATACCCACCTCTTATAACAATAAATATTTTATTTATAGACAGTCCACATATACATCTGTATAATTTTAAAAATGGCGTCCATTTATATAACCATGAAATATAACAAAATAAAAAGTTAGATATAGTGAAAGAATATGAGGGGCATCAGAAACCCTTACCATATTTTTCCAAAGTGGAATATCCATATCCATTTCATATACATCATCCTTGCCAAATATCCACCAAAATAGAACTCTGATCCGGATTTCCATGAGGCCTCAAGCATGCCTCCCCAAATTATTGAGGTTGATGACTAATAATGATGGTCTTATAGTGGTACAATTAGAAGACTATATCCTCACGACTAGGAATAAAATATATTTTACAATATAATATAAATGAAGTGGAGAATAATAAAATAACGTATTGAAGTAAATTAATGAATGAGTTAGGAATGGACATACTCTAATGAAAACATTGATATACAATAAGTGATATATACATATAAGGGGTAAAGAAAAAAATAAAAGTCACAAAAAATACCTAAAATATAAATATGAGTAGAGTCTTAGTCCTCTTCTCTTGTACTCCATCCTAACTAAGAAGGATAATAAGAAGAAAAGAATCTAGGAAGATGATCCTACAAACAAGATATCTGTTCGGGTACCCTAGTGCTACAGAGGCAAAAACATGATTTGAGATAATGTTAGTAGCCCACTAAAAATAGTGTCTAATATAAAACCTAGTCACCATAAATATACGATAAAGTAGTCAGTAAGAGTAAAAAAAATTAATACCACACATTAATAATTAGTTGTAAAATATAACTGGATCATGTTCCCTATGGAAAGCGGGCTACTATATACCTTCTCTAGACTAAGATGGGATATCCTAGAAGTGTTGTAATATTGTGAAGATATAATTATATGTTGGTATACATAACAAGATAAATACATCTTGGTAGAATGTGTGAAACAAAATTGGGAGGCCATAGTAATCAAATATAGAACATGGAAAAGTCCCAATGAATATTCATTAACATGGAGGGTGAATCATTATCCTATATGTATTTTAATTCATAGGTGTTAAACAATAAGATTATGTAACATAGTCATATATAATCATGGGTCTATCCAATGCAATTTATAATGTGGACTCCCATGTATGACAACTTTGGTGATATAAATACTAAATATCGTAATAGTCTATCCAAGGTGATCAATAATAGTAATCCCATATATCCCACTTAGTATGGGAAGAAGCATTATCATATTGCATGTCCAAGGTATCACACATAGGGGGCCATGTATTGCTCATGGAATGAATAAGCATATTTCCTATTATATCCATCGAATGTAACTCCGTTATGGATCCAATATCTATAAAGGGGAAATAATTCATCTACCTGGTGATCTCATCCATGGCACTCCAACAAAATATAACTGGTATAACTTCCTATGTATTTATATCTGAATCACAGTTATAATCGTAAATCATGACGAGCCTATTTATAGCATCATTTAATTAGAACCAATTTATCATCCTTGTGTTGATTAATTATACTGGTAATATAAATCCTTCACTCATTCCACTGAAGAAACAATTTTAAAAACATTTTATAAGACTCTCCATAAATATCAATTCAATTTATATCACTAGGTCATTTTACATATAAGTAACAATAGGTCTATTATATTTATCACGAATTATAGAAGTCAGTTAAATCACCCATGCCAATGACACAAATCAAAATTAAAATCATCAATCAATTAAACTAGTTATTTATAAGATTGTAAACTTCAAAAAAATTAATAAAAAACATCTAATTTTCATCAAATAATTAAAATAATTCAATTTATACATATCAATTATGTTGGAATGATTAATACACCCAAATTTGGTTATATAAAAAGAAATAAATATATTAGTATTTGAATAAAAGTATAAATACATTAATTAACACAACTATTTGGTTGTTTATTCCAGAGGAGATCTGTAACATCATGTTACATTTTGAGGTACTTTTGATGTTTCTATGTACCTATGCTTTGCAGTAGTGTCATGGGGAGAATTTTGGTTAACATTTAATGAAAAATAAAGGGAAATGAGTTTTTCATGGTTTCCGTATGGTTTGAAAAACCGTGCGACCAAACCTTACCTATCATGCATAACTAGGCAGAGAAGTCCGCACGGTTTTTGCATGGTTTGACAGACCGTGTGACTAAACCGATCCAACCATGAAAACTTGGGTAGTCGATTCTGAACGGGCGGTGTATGGTTTGTCTAACCTTATAGCCAAACCATGCGAGAAGGGTGGTCGAGGTAGTAGCTAATGCACTGTTAGCACACAGATTTTCAAACCGTGCGAACTAACCGTACAACCACATAAAGGAGATCCTATAAAATTGGATCTCACATGTTTTTTCCTCTAAGTGGATTTTTTCCTCCTAAGAGAACCGAAATTTTTATTTTTCCTCTCCTAATTTCAAAAAGGATTCTCCCATCATTCCGGAGGTGATCGGAGGGCCTCTCTTGGCGAATAACACCAGATTCTTGAGCTTTGTGATCATTCTTGTTCGGTTTCATAGATTTACTTAGATATGCTTCTCCACTTCTTTCGGTTTCATAGATATAAGAACATTAGGGGTAGATATAAGTGTGTTGATTCAAAATTTGTTGATATTTGATCTTCATCTTTAAAGGACAAGATATCTAAGGTGGGTTTTTGGAGAATCGATGTGGGTTTCTTGAGCGTTCATTGACTGTTGTGGTTTTCGTCAAAACCTTGAAGGTAGGTGGTTTCATCCCGACATGCCAAATTGATTATAATTTTATTTTATTTATTGATTTCAATTGATGATTTAAATTCAATTTCTAAAATTTTATTTGAATTAAATTATTAAAAACTCAATAACAGTAAATTGAGATATTTGGAATGGTTTTGGCATAGAAATTTTGGAAAACCCCAATTCCAATGAATTGAGCGGGTCTATGGAAATTGTCTGATTTAAATAGTTCAATTTAATTTGTTTATTTGATGGAAATGATTTCAATTAATTTGATGAATTTAATTGTGAAAATAAATAGTGAAACGATGGAATTGGTTTTTCATAGACTTCATGCACATGAAAATGGCTTAAAATGATTTGATAGAAACCCAGTGGTTTTATCTTGTGGAAAGGCATGTTTTGAATAAATCATGTTATGGATTTAAATGTAATGAAATTGGAAATTTTGAAATGGAATAATTGGAGTGATCGTGTTTTAGGCATTTATAAAATAGTTGGCCCATAATGTAAGAGTGCATGCAAGACATATGTTGTTAGTGAGTTATTTGGATACACTCTATGCTTAGAAAACATTCTAAAACATAATTGTGGCGGGTCACATCCCCGACAGGTTGGTGAAGAGTCTCTTTCTCCAGTGGAATAGGGATGTGTGTATACACATTTTGCGGAGTTCACATAGAGAGAGTGGAATCCTTAAATTGGTTAATACTATTGTACCTTTTGTAAGATGAACATGTTGCTAAATTGTTTATATATATTGATATATAAATGTATTCTATTGATTTTGGTCTTATTGACATGTCTTTTGAATTTATGTAAACTGTTTTATATAATTTTTTTAATCCATTGTTTTATAAATATTCTATCATTGTAAATCCATACATAAAATATTTATTTCCATATTTTGAAAATGTATATCATGTTTTGTTAAAATATTCATTTGAATTTCCAAACTTGTTTATTTGAAAATTGAAAGCCTTTATTTGGATAATCTATATTTAGAGTCTTTTATGGAATTTTTGGTGGAATCCTAATTGGCTTAGGCTCACACCCTATTTGTAGACTATCTTCTTCCATGATAGATCAAAATGAAGGGACCTCTTGGAGGTGGTTCCAGATGTTGATCATTGTACTTTATGAGTTGTGTCCTTAGAGAAATTGGGGTGGTTTTCCCATTTTTAGTACTTGGGTTGTAGTACTTTGGGATTTTTATTCCTCTTTGTTTTCATGTACATTACTCACAGCGGAGTTCTTTTTTGTTATGCATACTGTCTTGTTTCTTTTTCATCTGCATTATTTTGGAAAAAACCATTCCCACTTGTAAGTTTTATGATTCCAGGTGCTAGTCGCCGACCCGTGGGGATCTGGAATGCCCTTCGAGAAATGTCAAGGCTGGCTTAGTTATCCTGTTACCAGGGTACCCGGGCTGGTTTGTGACAAAATCGTATCAAAGGGATGTTAAGCATCTTTACATAATGACATTATGAATTTAAGTATTCTTATCGGGACATAGGATGTAGTTATGATTGAGTGCCTAGTTAGATCTCACTACAATGAATCATAAGTCACCAGGGATGTTTAGGGAAATATTACTTGTGGAATAGTTCTAGTATTTTCCATATTTTGATTTGGATATAGTGGAATCCAAATCATGTTAATACCTTATATTAAGAATTTTTTTCCTTGTCACTCTATTTGAGTGTTAATCAAATGTCTTTTTATGTTGTGTAGAAACAATCCTCTGAGATGATATGAGAATAGGATCCAAAAATAGGCTGCTGCTGAATCTCATTAACTGTTCCCAATTATGGTTCCAAGTCTGTTTTAGGTGATTGTTCACACTTTCGAAGCCCTATGACAGGCGCCACCTCCAGTTCATGTTCAAACTCCAGCTATATATCCTCATAGTTATATTCTACGAAGTTGTTCTCAAGAGTTTCTATGCCAGAAGCCACCAGTTTTCAAAGGCTCCACCGACCCCCAACATGCTGAGGAATGGTTGAGATAAATTGAATGTCTGTTTGGGTTTTTGGAGACATGAGATGTGATCAAGGTGAAGTGTTCCACCTTCGTACTGGAGGGACCAAGAGGGAGATGGTTGGACCCAATGGCGACTGCTGAGAAACATGAGGGATTGGATTGGAAAGACATTAGGGATCTTTTCACTAACTAGTTCTATCCAAAATCAACGGTGTTGGCCAAGGATGTGGAGTTTTTCAAGCTTGAGCAGGCAAAAAAACCTTAACTGAGTTCTCAAATCGCTTTTCTATGTATGTACAGTTTTCTCCTGAGATTGAATCTAATGAAATGATGAAGACTCGATGATTCGAGATGGGACTTTGATCAGATATCAGTTCTCATGTTTTCATACTGAAGCTACACACTTATGATGATGTTCTGGATAGGGCCATGATGTTTGAGATGAACATGGTAGGAAAGTCAGTGTTGAAGGAATTTCTATTCTCTCCTAGTTGCAGGGTTTGTTCCTTTAATGGAAAATGGAAGCATGACATTTATCATGGATGTTCTTGAAAAGATATACATTCTAGACCTCTGGTAGCATGGTGAGGGGTTTCTTTGACTTGCTATTAGTATGGAATGCCAGGACATTCTAAGAGGGTGTTCTCTGAGGCACCAAATAACTGTAGCTCCTATAGATGTTTAGGGGACATACAGTGATTCTACCATCACTTCTTTACTCCACATATTATAACGGTATCATCATCACCTCCTAAAACTGTGGGGAAATCCAATTCTTCATATACGAAAGTGTTCCAGCCACAGGCATCCGGAATAAAGATTCTTCACGCAGTGGAAGAGTCGCTAGAAGTAGATGATACAGGTCTTGTAACAGTGTGATATAACTTCATATTTAGTGACAAATATTTTTGCTACAAGTGCATCTCACCCTTTTATTTCAACCCATATTGTTAATCTTCTTGATCTACCTATGGAGATTTTATCTTGTGAGATGGATATTACTACACCCCTTGGTACAATGAGAGAGACGGGTCTCCGTAGTCCTGCTTGTGTCTTCTCTCTATCATATTTTGATCATGTTTGGAGTGTCTTAGTTTTCGACATGAAATCTTTTGACGTCATTTTTGGGATGGATTGATTCATATACAATAATTCATGCATCCATTATTATCTTCAATGGGTTTAACTTACTACACCTAGTGGGGAGACTCTTATTTTTTAAGGATAATGGGACCCAAGGTCAAGTAGAGTTGGACCCTCTTATATAGGGTTGGGGAAAATTATATCAGTGTTTTCTTTTGATCTAGAGAGAGATTTAATGTATGGTGATCTCCCTCCAGTCTTCACAGAGTTTCTTGACATGTTTCCTTCTAACTTCCTTGGTTTTCCACTAGTAAGATAGGTTGATTTTTCTATTGAATTAATTCTTGTTACTCGACTGGTTTCTATTCCCACTTACCAGATGGATCGAGCTAAACTAAATGAACTTATGTTTTAGTTAGAATAACTTCTTGAGAAATGTTTTTTAACCCCGAGTGTGTCATATTGGGCAATACCAGTTCACTTATCCAAGAAGGATGATGGTTATCTTCGCTTATGTGTTTATTATTGAATTCTAAATCGAGTTATGATAAAGAACATATATCTTTTACCACGAATTGATGATTTTTTTGAACAATTGAAAGGGGAAATGTGGTTATCAAAAATTTATCTTTGATCTGGTTACCATCAGTTGAGGATAAATTAATCTGACATCCAAAACACCATTTTTTACAGTAGGTATGGCCATTATGAGTACATTTTTATTCCCTTCAGCCTACCAAATGCTTATTCTATTTTCATGGCTATGATGAACCATGTTTTTCGTGAGTATCTAGATAGATTTGTGGGAGTCTTTGTGGATGACATGCTTGTCTACTCCTTGTCTGAGGAGGATCTTGTGCATCATCTGAGAACAGTTTTTGGTATTATAATGAATCAACGACTTTATGCCATGAAATCAAAGTGCAATTTTGGGATTCAAGAAGTAAAACTCTTGGGACATGTGGTGTCAGAACAAGGAATACCAGTTGATCCTGAGAATGTGAGGGCTTATATGACTTGGGAACAACCACGAAATTTTTTCAGGATTCAGAGCTTCTAGGGCTTAACACGATATTATCACCGGTTTGTTAAAGGCTTCTCAATGTTAGATTCTCTAATGACTGATCTGAATCGAAAGGGAGTGAATTTTTCCTGGAATGATAAATGTTAGAGTTCTTATGTTGATTTAAAGTGTCTTCTGATTATTGTGCCGATGTTAACTCTTCCTGTGGCCGTAATAGCTTATGGATTAATCTGTGATGCATTGGGTTTAGGTTTGGGATGTGTCCTCATGTAGGGTTATCATGTTGTTGTCTATGGTTGTCATCAGCTTAATCCTCATGATAACAACTATCCTACACATGACCTTGAACTTGTTACTGTAATTCATGCACATATGTGTTGGAGACATTTCCTTTATGGAGAAAGGTTTACTATGTATTCAGATCACAAGAGCTAGAGTAATATCTTCTCTCAAAAAATATTTTAATCTCCACCAAAGGCGTTGGGTTGAGTACCTAAAATATTTAGACATGGACATTGTATATACCCCGAGGAAAGGGAACGTAGTTGCAGATGCGTTAATATGGAATCATCCATAACAGGTTGTGGATGAATATTCAGAATATTGGAGTTTGATGGCTCTTTTAGCATAGTGGCATTTTGGAATTCAATGGAAGGGGAAGAATGTTTGTTTGGCCAGTTTCCAGTTGACATATGCTCTTGTCAAGTAAATTCTTCTGAAATAAAAACTGGATGATGTAGTCTATATCACTAGGGACTCTCTTTATGGTGGGGAGACCGACACTCAGTGATGGTTCTACAATGATGGATCTTTGTGTTATAAAATCCATTCTGTTGTGTCGTTATCTTCAAGGAAGGATGTGATGCGGGATTTCCATAACACTCAGTGGGTTGTGTACCTTGGATCCACGAAAATGTTCTATGACATGCGGCAAAAATTTTGGTGTCCAGGTATGAGAGGAGAAGTTGTTGAGTTTGTATCTCATTTCTATACATGACAGCAGGTGAAAGCCGAGCACTAGAACCCTTTAGGTTAGCGTCAAACACTTCCAGTCCCTACATGGAAGTGGGATGAAAAATATATGGGCTTCGTGGATGGGTTACCTAAAACGCCTAGAAAGAAAAACGTGATATGGTTTGTGATTGACATGCTGACCAAGATGGATTAATTTGTACCTATTTGGGATTCAACAGAAGTTGAGGAGTTGTAAAATATATATGTGAAAGAAATTTTTCGTTTTCACGGAGTTCCGTCTACTATAGTCTTTAATTGGGATCCTTAGTTCACTTCTCGCTTTTGGAGAGGCCTTCAGGAGGCACTGGGATCTCAGGCCTGTTTAAGCACAGCCTATCATACATAGTCGGATGTCCTGATAGATAGAACTATTATGATCCTTGAGGATATGCTCTACGCATGTGTTCTCTTCTTTGGTGGGTTTTGGAATGATCATCTGGGGGTAATTGAGTTTTCTTATGACAACAATTACATGTATATGGTCAAAATCGATACTTTTTGAGGCATTGTATGGTCGTCCTTATCAATCTCCCTTATGTTGGTTGGAGATTGGGGAATGTTCGTTGGTAAGACTAAGTTTGGTCCATGATACAATAGCTAAGATCCTTTTGATTCTTTAGAGAATGTGGATAGCACATAGTCAGCACAAGTCTTATACTGATCGTCGCTGTAAACCTTTAGAGATCTATATTGGTGACCCGGTGTTCTGGAATGTTTCTCCCCGATTAGGTCATCGACAGCTTGGTAGGCAAGGGAAGGTTCCTCCTCATTTTGTGGGACCGTTCGAGGTTGTTGGTATTGTAGGGAAAGTTTCTTCCTATGTAGATCTACCACCACAGCTTACGTCGATACATTACGTGTTCCACGTATCACAGTAGCAAAAGTAACTCTCTGATCCCTCTCATGATTTGAGCTAGAGTGATCTTGAGATTAAACCAGATTTATCTATGAATGAATGACAAGCCTGGGTTGTTGATTCTGAGACCAAGTTACTTCGTTGGAGAAAAATGCCTCTAGTCCATGTACTATGGAAACATGATTCTAATTCTCATGATACGAGGGATAGGGAGGCTCTAATGAGAGATCAGTGGCCTCATCTTTTTGACATGGAGGATTCTTCTTAGGATTTATGGGGACAGAAAGATCTTATGGTGGGGAGGTTGTAACATCATGTTACATTTTTAGGTACTTTTGATGTTTCGAAGTACCTCTATTTTGGAGTAGTGACTTGGGGAGTGTTTGGGAGAACTTTTAGGAAAACCCAAAGTGTAGTGATTTTTGCACATCTTGTGCACAGTTTGACAAACCGTGTAAGAAAAACATGACAACCATGTAGAACTGGGTAGAGAGGTCCACACGGTTTGTGTATAGTTTGACAGATTGTGTGACCAAACCGTTCTAACCATGAAAACATGGGCATTAGCTTCCGCATAGGTGGCACACGATTTTTCTATCCATGCAACCAATCTATGCGAGAAGGGAGGTTGAGGCACTAGCTAACACATGGTTAACACATGGTTTTTCAAACCGTGTGAACTAAACATGCATCCACTTAAATGAGATCCTATATATGTGGATGTCACACGTTTTTCTTCTAAGTGGCTCGTTTTTCCTCCAAATCATACCTAACTTTGGATTTTTCCTCTCTTAAGGTCATGGAGGTTTCTCCCATCATTCCAAAGGCGATCTGAAGGCCTATCTTGGAAAATCGATGCCATATTCTTGAGGTATGTGTTATTTCTTGTTCGGTTTCATAGATTTACTTAGATCTGCTTCTCTTATTCTCTATGTTTCTTAGATCTATTCCCATAATGGGTAGAGTTAAGTGTGTTGATGCCAAATTTGAGAAGATTTGGTCTTTATCTTGCCAGGAGAAGAGATCTAAGGTTGGTTTTTGGAGAATCAACATGGGTTTCATGAGCATTTTTCGACCATTGAGGTCTTTCTCAAAACCATTGAGGTAGGTAGTTCTGTCCTGACATGCCAAATTGATTATAATTGTATTTTATTGATTTATTTAAATTTTTTATATAAATTCAATTGCTAAAATTTTCATTCAATTAAATTAATAATTACTCAATTCTAGTGAATTGAGATATCTGAAATGGTTTTGCCATATAAATTTTGGAAAACCCCAATTCAATTGAATTGGGCGTGTTTGTGGAAATTGGCCGATTTAAATATTTCAATTCAAATTGTGAATTTTAAGGAAATCATTTCAATTAAATACTTTAATTTAATTGTGAAAATAAATTTTGTAATGATGTAATTGGTTTGAATGGATTTCAAACTCATGGAAATGGCTTAAAAAGATTTTATAGAAACCCATTGGTTTTATCTTGTGGGAAGGCATGTTTTGAATAAAACCTATTTTGGTTTTAAATGGAATGAAATTGTATCTTTTGAAAGGAATGATTGGTATTGATCGTATTTTAAGTATTCATAAAATATTTCTCCCATCATGTTAAAGATCATGAAAGCATTAGGTAGTTAGTGAGTTATTTGGATACACTCTACGATACGACAACGTTCTAAAACATACTTGCGGCAGGTCACATCCCCGACGGGTTGGTGACGAGTCACCTTTGGCCAGTGTCATAGGGACGTCTGGATACACATTTTGCTAAGTTTACATAGAGATTGTGGAATCATATAACTGGTTAATACTATCATACCATTGGAAGATGGCCATGTTGCTCGCTTGTTTATTTATTTTGACATATAAATGTATTCCAATGTTTTTGATCTTCTTTACATGCCTGCTGAATTTATATAAACTGTTTTATATAATTTTTTTTTTCCATTGTTTTAGAAATATTCCATCATTGTAAATACTTACTTAAAATATTTATTTCCATCATTTGAAAATGTATAACATGTTTTTTTAAATATATTCTTTTGAGTTTCCAGCCATGTTTATTTGAAAATTGAATTATTTTCTTGTGGATAATCTATATTTGGAATATGTTATGGATTCTTTGCTGGTATCTTACTCGGCTTAAGCTCACACACTATTTTTGCCTTCTGGTGTTTGTAGTCTTTCTTCTTCTAGGATCGACTAAAGGGAAGGGACCTATTATAGGTAGATCTAGCTGTTGATCTTTGGTCTTGGGAAGTTGTTTCCTTATGGGCCTTGGGGCGGTTGTCCCATTTTTAGTACTAGGGTTGTAGTACTTTGGGCTTTTTATGACTCTTTGTTTTCTGGCACATTACTCCCAGTGGAGTTTCTTTTTGTTATGAATACTATCTTGTTTCATTTTCTTCCAAATTCTTGTGGAAAAAATCATTCCCAGTTGTATTTTGTATGATGTCAGGTGCTAGTCTCTGACCCATGGGGATCGGGAATGCCCTTCGGGCTATGTCAGGCCCGGCTTGGTTATCGGGTTACCAGGGTACCCATGCTGGTTCATGACATGATCCATGATTATTATGTTATTTAGAAAACCCATAGATATGGGTGGTGTGAGACGTGGTCATAACCTCTATCCATATAGAGGGGGGTTTAAAAAAATTACAAAGTGGTATAGGAATTTAAATTAAAAAATTTCATAAATTAAATGCAACACTTGAAATCTTTTGCATGAGGCACTACTAATATATTTTAAAATAATGAGATTTTACTGGATGTGTGAATGGAATATGTTTTATAAGAATATAAATATGAATTTAATTAGGACATTGAAAATTATGTCATTATAAATACCGTAATTGAAAATATGGTCATTGTTGGTATGGTCCTTTTATATACATCTACTACGTAAACTAATGTTGTGTTTCATTAATAAAATAAACTCACAATGACATAATAATTTTATATTAAAATAGTATTTCTATATATGAATTATTTATAAATATTATCACTATTGTTATTAAAATATAATTGTGTGTGTATATAAATTCAAATAAATCTATTAATATCGATGGAGTAGTAAAATTAAAATTTAGAGATTTGATAATTAATTAACGGTATATGATAAAGAGTATTTATTATTAAAGTAGTGATAGTATAAAAATGAATAATTTATTAAGTGTTTTAAATTTGTTACATAAAATTCAATTTATACTTTTAATATATATATATATATATATATGATCTAATATATTAATCAATATTAAAGAATAAATTGATATGTAAAATATTAAGAAGACATAATGTTTTTATAATCAAATTCTCAAAAAAAAAATATTATTTATAATTTATATTTTCATTTAAATGATAAATATTTATATTATATAATATGAAAATTATAAAATTAATTTATTTTATTGTATTGTTATAAAAAATTTATATTAACATGAATTTTGGGGATATTTATAAAATAATGGATTTCTAGGTGTATAAAATTACCTATTTTTATAGAAACATTAAAATTCATATAACAATAATGTCATAACTTTATAAGATACCCATTTAATATATAAATTATATATTTAATAATTAATATATGTAATTTAAAAATAATTTTTTTTATTTATAAAACTTATTTTTAATAAGGATAAAAACTTTAATTAACACACCCAATTGTTGGTTTATTCAAAAGAAGATCCATTATTATTATGTGATTTTGAAAAACTGCAGAAATGGGTGTTTTGGGATGCGTTTATAACCTCCAACCATTTAGAAGGGGGTATAAATAATAATAAAAGGTTGTATAGGAATCTAATTTAAATAATTTCATTAATTAAATGCAACACTCAAAATGTTCAGCATGAGGCACTACTACTATATTATATAAATAACGAGAAATTTAGGGGAAACCATATAAACTACCTACATTGTTCTTATGATGGTATAATCATCCATTATCAGTCACTGGTTCTAGAAGAAATGAAATAAAATAGAATAATCACCAAACACATTGAAAAGTTAAAAAACACACAAAAATTCAGCATCTGTATGGTGAGATAAACTATGAAATGAAGTAAGTGGAGTTTTTGAAATACTGTGGAGATTCCATCACATCTAATGATGATTGATTCTGTAGATTTATGAAAAAGATATTCTAAATCCAATGAGATTATTAGAAAGGGAACTTGAGTGGTTTCCCCTAGTGTTCAAAAAGGATGAAGAAACAAATAGGGGAGAAATGAAAAATGATGCAGGGGAAAATGGTATTTTCCATCTCATTATATAAACTTAGGATTTGGGTATATGTATTGGTTAACCACATGGAAATCATAGTTCTTTAACTAACCCAATACACACCTTTCATTGTTATTTCACTCGATTTGGAAAACCATATTGCAAAATCATACAAAGCTATTCATTAAGTGACACTAAGGGTGAGGGCTAGGTGAAAAGTTTTGAAAACCTTGTGTAGTCCATGAGAGTAACCTATGAACACCAAGGACAAGGAACATGGTTAATCCAACAGTATACAAGGTTTAAAATAACTATGAATTATAAAAAATTGTGTCACATGGTTGAACTACACGGTTAATCTAACAACGCGCTAACAATGCACATATAGCTTCTTTCTCATGAAACTCGTTTTTTGGGGTTTTTGAAAGATCCAAAACTCATATGAATGATTGATATACCACCAAAGACATAAACTGCATCCAAAAACACCACTTTTATGTGATACAATTATCATATTTACTTTCTGAGGAGTAGTTTATGATTCAACCAATCCCCCAAATGAATATTTTAATAAGCCATGAAAATTTCATTCTTATCCAAAAACCCAGGATGTTACAGCCTCCCCAGCATAGAACTTTTCATCCCAATGAAGCCTCTAGGAATAATGAAAAAACACCTCACTGATTGGGGACTTTAATTTTATTTCATAGTGTCACATTGAGTTTATAAATTACAAACACACACCTACAAGATTCCCTTTATGAAAAAAATTATTCATCTTCTAAAACAAGATCCAATGCTCATAAATATAGATGAAAAATCAAGAAATGGAAAACGTGATACAATCTAACCCATAAATAGATTAATATTTTGCCTATTAAAAGGTGACCTAAGGCACTCCCCACCATGGGTCTTAACTTTATGCTCCCAATTCTAATTCATAACTCATGAGACATCATAATTTCGTACCACAACATGTCCATATCATTCTAATGACACTCCATACATATTTATCAAAAAACACACCCAATTATAGTGAGTAAACATATCTTCGATCCCATTCCCAATATCAATGGATAATTTTGATTGAACAGTTAAAAAATTGATCACTATGGTTGCTATTGAAAATCCCTTATAATCCTCTTCTTGAAACCCACCTAAACCTAGGGAATGCATGAAATGGTTTTACAATGAACTTATAACTCCCTTTGAAATATATATATTCAAACCACCTATGTATAACTACTATGAAAAATTATCATCTGAGACAAAAACGTTCTTTACAAATGATAGATCAACTTGACCTTATGTAGAGGAATTGCAATTTTTTATCAAGCATATTCACCGAAGCCCATATACAACTTCTCGTGATGTCTCAAAGTTGAACCATTTTTTGTTAATTTTATCAAAATATATATGAGGGACTAAACAACCATCACCCAATTAATTTCCAATGAACACCACCATTTTCAAATGAGGGTATTTTTCAAGTGTTCGACACCATTTGTTCCACCATTGGGTTATACATATCACTGTATCAATGAAAAAATAATTCCAACATATATCAATCCTTGTACACACCAAAAAAACAATTGGAATGATCAAGAACCACCTCATACTGAGAGTCAACGTAAATTCTAACAACCACAATTTCCCAATTTAAGGGAATAATTGTTAGGGTGGAATTCAATCTTGATACATAATAAGGGTCGCTACCCTAAAATAAAAAAATGAGTATTACACACTACTAGTCTTATTCTATGACCTCTCCTTGAGTGTAACATCCATATAGTCATTTTATAAACAAAAATCTCCATTAAAAATATGTGGATCGACATATAAATGATGCCCTCTTGGTGTTCTTAGCATGAAGACAATATAGGCATCGTGATCGACTGTAAACAAGGTTTCCACCATGATTTTATTATCAGAAGAATAATTTAACTTCATAGACCCACTCATATCGAAAATAGTATATATCATCTTTAAACAACCATTAGAACCTTGTCTTTCAATCCTGAGTTCCTATGTTTAAACATGGGTGTATTATCATACAGTTTCCAAATTTATTCAAGTGTATCCCTCATCATGGACACCATCATTAAATAATACCTCATGAAACTACTGTGCACCAAAATTCCTTATGTAGTGGGATTACCCTACCATACCCCTGGTTCCATTTCGGACTCATTCTCCCATAAGACTGTCATTATCTAGTCCAAGATGACCATGCTTCCTAGAATGTAATTATTTGAATATATTGTGAGTTCCCTTGGAACTCCACTTGAAAATAGGGTGTCGCACATGTTTCATGATTTATAAAATGGCCTCCCACCACACAATTTCAACTCCACGAATAAATCATAAATGGGTTATTACTGGTCAACTATGTATGGAACCCAAATAGTCCCACAATGGAATCCAGTTTCAATAACCAAGAACCCAAGGTGGATTTTAGAGGCAAGGCCATCACCACACATGAATCGAAATACTCATGCACATACCATTCATTAGTCTAGAAAATATTGTAGAACAAATATTACTACAAAGAGGTAAACATATCATAGACAACCCACACACATATGACTCCCTTAATATACCAATTCCTTTAACTTGGTTCGAAATAATCATCTTAGAAATATTGATATCACCGTCCAAATTCATCTACTAATACCTGATCATCGTCGAACATCTGAATTTGAGAGTTCTTTTTTAATGGTCATAACTCAAATTCATGGGATAGAGAGATGGTCCTCATTAGTAAACATATATGAAGACACCTCAAGCATCAACTCACCAGATAACCACATGTATACTTAAGACATTACTTTATTATTAAATGTCCTACTTGGGGGAAATGATACAATAACAGAACAAACTCATCTATTTTATTGTCATAATAATTTAGAGATTCTTAATGTTTTTTAGGGTACTACCATTATATGGAGAACCCCATACTAATACATAATTTTTAGATCCTAAAAACCTTCCATGCCTGAAAATAACTATAGTCCTTACTACCATAACATTAGGAACAACGCAACTAGGAATAAGTAAACTGGGGTCTGTGGGAAACATCTATATTCCTACTCTGAGGAAACATTAGAAACTGACCCTTACATGAGGGTTACCACTATAATAACACATACAAGGATTAACTTTTAATTCATTTAATTGATAATCATTTAGTAAACATTTAAATAGATTTCATAAATAGATGTCAAGTACTAGTTTTAAAAACAATTGATCTATTCTATTTATTCAGATCAATCATGTTTCATTTTTTTTAAATAATCTTTTAAATTTCATTCCAACCATTAATTTGAAACAAGAATTTATATAACTATATATGTTATAAAAATTTCAACAACCAAAAATACTCTTTAGTTTTTAATTATCACTCTAATTAACTGATACGTCATAAAAATAAAACTCTAATGTAGATAAAAAGAATTTATTAATTATAGTGATTTATAACTAATATTCCGAGATAATTATATATGTATCACAATTTATGTTTCAAAAAACTCTGTATTGAATAATCTGATTAACATATGAATACCCCTTTGATGTTAATTACCAAATCATATGAAAGGATAATGATAACTACAAGGGTTACACAATTTCATTGATTATTTTTAAATCTAACATAATGGTGTTATCACATAATCATATTTTGTCTTGACCCAACTATATTGATCGAGTCTAATTATCTCATAAGTAACATGATCTAATTGACATACTTGGGTCCAATTATTCATTTCAAGAAATTTACATTCAAGTCATAATTCCAATAATATTTATTTGAAATATATACAAGGATGATATTCTCCATAAGAATTATAAATTAGAAAATACATGTAAGAATCCAAGTTGGGATAGATGAAATATAATTCCCAATTTATAAATGTACACGCCTTTAGAAGTTACAAATGAATTTCATATATTTACAACTATGTTCTCACCTTTTTTTAACATTATTGTATTTCAGTCAGGTTTTATTTATACGGGTCACCAATATCAAATTTATAAATCTATATTCAAATTATAAATTAGAAAAATGGCCCCCATTTAACTAAATATGGATTAAAATGTTTAATTTAATACTATATTAAGTCTATAAGAGATGGTTTGGAAAAATAAGTCACCATTTTCCAATTTAAAAATGACATATAATCTTTATAAATTAAAATATAGAACCCATTTAATTAAAAACAATATTTTCCCAAATCATGTAACTAATGGTTCATGGATCAAAAATAAAACAATTAGTTGATTAGATATTATTAAACCATCTATATAATAGTGAAAACTTCATTTATGTTGATTAATACATTTTATTTATCCATTCTTATAGCATAATTATCATTAGTAATTCTATAATAAGAGATAAATATAGTAAATATAGAATAAATCTCCCAAAAATGGACTATAGATAAACATGGAACATAACTACCATAGCACGAAAAAAACATTTTAATAATGTAACTAACATGGTATAAAAATCATCATATATTATGAAAACTATAATTCAATCTAGAGGTCATTGTATATGCATGGAATGTGAATCTTTATATGCTTAGAATGAATCATGTAACAGACCTCATCTCTTACCATATCGAGAAAAGGGGAAAATCAGAATCCAAAAATGAATAATCATCAAATGTATGATAATTTAACAAGGTGAAATAATAATCAACTATATTAATAGAATAATGAACAACATTAACCTTCCCTAGAATCATGATCTTTTCCTCTTGTGAGGGTTTTCCCGACCAAGACAACATATATTTATCAGGTGCTAAATCAATTGTAGTCTCTTCATTACCATCCCCAATTACTAAATATTAATAGTAAAGAATCCTAGGATACCATTTGTACCATCATATACCGAAATCCATGGATAAAAGGACATAAGGTGGTTTCCCACTATGCCTCATGCACGCCTCCTCGTATGAAAAATTATGCCTAATACTGGATAGGTTCTAAAGGTTGTGTAGTGGGCAGACGATACCCTCTACATCATAAATAAAATAACATAATTAATAACAAGTAAAAGTAGTGGAATATAATTAATTGACATATAAATGTAAATTAATGATTGTGTTGTCAAATAACATGCTACAATGTACAAATAGACATAAAATAGCTAAAACATAAATAGAATAGATAATGAAGAAAATATAATATTTTAGAAATATATATAATAGAATTATGAACACATGATTGGTCCACTACTTATATACTACATCATATCCAAGAAGGATAACAACAGGAAAAAAAATACAGTATCCTGATCCTATAAATATGAGATTTGTTCAGTCACCCTATCGTGATGGAGCCATGAATTGTGTGTTATATAAAAAATTAGTCCATTACCAATGGTATATAATTAATAATACATTCTATATAAATATAAGATAAATTAGTGTGAAATATGAAAATGTTATATAGTGTAATAATAATTATATGTTAAACAAGTCTGGATTCGGTTCCTCTAGGACAGCTGGATATAATATATATAGATCAACCTATGCTAGGATATACCTAAACTAATATAAAACATTTAATATATAAGTATAATATTTTTAACGTAATCATATAGATTCCTAGTCCTATACTAGGATATCTATAATGATAAATCCAACGTGTCACACCATATTTGCTATAAATATCCAACACCATAAGAGTCTTTCTAAGAAGATCAATAATAGAAATCCAAATTAGGACTCATGATATATTCAATAGAATAACAATTTGAGACCATCTTACGTATCACACATAGGGGAAAAGAAATACCCATAACATGTTATAACCATATTATATACCAATACCAAACTTTGTAACTCCAATAGGGATCTATAATTTCTCATTGTAACTCCCGATACATTAATGAGAAATATTAAGTTTTTATGATATATAAATCATCAAAGTAATCTTTCACTACACACAACTGCGGCCTTCCTCGATAGCTTGCGTCGTACGCAATAACCGAGTTTCACTAAACAATGATATATTATAATATTAGCCATTATGAATATTATTAACTGAATTTTTAATTTTATAACATTTTGATTCATCTTATACATTTTCTATAATGAGGTATGTAATCAAAATCAGTTTTTTGGATAAAATAAGTATTTTTAAAAAAATGCAGTTTTACTGCCTTTTGATGGTGAACCCACATTAAATCTAATTTTGACAAGTTTATAAGTTTAATTTTACAAAATAAAATTCCTATTTAGAATCAATATATAAAAATTTACTTTGGATAAATTTTTCATATTATTTTGATAATTTTCATATTTTAATAAATAGTAAAATCACGCTATATTTTATTTAAAAACAAATTTTTTCATCGCAATAATTTATATGGTTAAATTATAATATTGGATGTATTTAAAGTAAAAAATAGAATATATTTTTTCCATATAATATAATGTATGTCATTAGCTTAAATTTTACATTGAATTCATAGGTAAAAACATTTCAATCTTTTGCAATGTTTTATCTTTTAAAACCCGTTTTCTTAACAACAGGATTAATTTTAAATTATTTATTGAAACTTCTGTGTTTTGAATTTTGAAAAATGGATTCAATATTTGGAATTAGTGGGTCCAAATTATGTTAATAGGTTATTTTTTTTTATTTTTGATATTATGAATAGTTACTTCAGTAATTTTTATTTACTACGGTTAAAGGTAAATAGTGTAATTCAAGTATAAAAGAATATTATAATAATTCAAAATTTCCTTGACACTTGTCCTGACTTTATTGGATGAGTAGTGGCCGACCATGGGCATCCTTGGGTCGATTTTGGGACCCCATTGAGCCACGTGGTAGTGACAATGACAATTTGGATTAATTAATTTAATGTAAAGACAAAATTGACATAAACAAAAATCTTTTAGTAATTAATTTTTATAAGGGGTTATATAAATTATATTTTAGACTATAAATATTCATTGTAAATATAAAAGGATTTCCTATATAATGATATTTTTTTTATAATTTTTAAACACAAAATAAATTAAATTATTTTTGACACAATAATGATGAAGTATTTACCTCATTAACAAATGATTTAAATAAATAAGATTATAATGATTAAAATACTTTCCAAAACATGTCCAATTATGATTGGATGATTTTATTTCTACTATTAGTTATCTTATCGTCATCTTTAATGATTTTTGAACTTTTGAAATCGAAGATATGTTTATAATAAAATAATAT
The DNA here is from genome assembly GCA_963277665.1 of Viscum album. NCBI lineage: Eukaryota > Viridiplantae > Streptophyta > Magnoliopsida > Santalales > Viscaceae > Viscum > Viscum album. The sequence goes on along the minus strand of OY728133.1, from coordinate 139,275,268 downwards.
TTCCACACTTTCCAAAGGTGCCTCTCTCCTCCCTTATAAAAGGGCACCTCCTCAGTCTATTCCTCACACCAATTTGAGCCTTCAAGCTCCGCCAAACCCTGCCAATTTCACTTCCCCACTTCCTTAGAAACCTACTAGAGGTACTGGTCTTATCAAAATACCAACTCTAGTACTTTAAAAGAACGTTTAAAGGAGGTACTTCGAGAAAGAGGTAATACCTTCTACCATTTTTTTCAAGTTCCATTCTTCTTCTACTCCCTATTATTTAGTTGTTTCATTATGATGTAATAAAATAAGTTTCACTCATATAATGATATGTTATTATAAATATTAAACAACCTTATTTCACCTCTTATCCACCCTACGGAAAACGAAAACACCGCACGTGCGTACGTACGGAATACCCTCTCCACGCCGTGGTGTAATCTGTTTTCCACCACCACATTAATTGGATGGGTATAATGGTGTAAATATTAACTATATATGATTATTGTAATGTTATATTGATTCTGAAATAGTATACATACACTTCAATACAATTCCACGATCATGGGAACGATATCAGCGCTCGTGCGTACGTACGGCCTACCATGTCCACGATGTGATGCGACTCATTCTATATGATCTTAATTGAATAATGATTATATAAATGAATTGAATGAATTAATATGATATATATTACACTAATATCTTTCTGTAAATGATTTATCTATATCTTATAAATATTAATAACAATTTATTTGACAAAACACGCATAAAAACAAAAAGTAATAAACACCCGAATAACAAGTAGTAATGAAATATTACTAAAAAGAAGCTAAGAATATGACCATATATGGTATCATAACAATGAATATGATTCTTTAATAATTCAATGACATTATTTAAATCATTATACAGGAGGTTCGGACACGTACAAATCATATCGGACCTGAGGTAATGGAAAATATCACAATCTCATTTTTATCCAAGATTGTTTATACTTTGTATTTACTGGGGTGTATTTTATCATCCACATTCATGTATCATCAATATGTAATATTATTTCATCCACATAATATTGTTTAAATCCAATTTTACCCTTTGGTGAGTTTTTAGTAAAAGATATGAAATGAATCTTTTGTCGTTTTTCGTACGAGGTACTTTTTGACTATTCCGACAAAAGTACGAGAAGAATGTTTTTTTAACTTATATGGAATGAATGGATTTTTAAAAAATTATTTCCTACAATCTTCCTTTTCATGTGTTGACATTTATTTTTAATGAACTTATTTTAGTTTAAAATTGAATGACATGTAAAGAAAGGAAAAATGTTTTATATGTAGAAAGGATATTTTCCTCAAGAATGGAGTTCAAGTGTTTTATCAAAATTATTTTCCATCTATGATAATATAGGGTTCTATTTCTATCCCATTTATTACAGTTATTTCATTATGATGTGATGGAAATATTTTTATGAATTCCTTTATCTTATATGAATTGTTTTATGATATCATGATGTTTAAGATTCCCATTTTTATTACATGGGTTATGCTATGATGTATGGATTATGATTTTGTGGAACACATAAGAATGGTATCATTATAAGATGGTGGGACCTATATCTCCCTCCAATGAATTGGGTAAATATTTTATATCTCATGAGACATACATGGCTGGAACGGCAGGTTAAACCGGTTCAGTGAAACATGACTGAAACAAGGAGTGAACTCGGTTCAGAAATGGACTTTGTCAACTAAGATAGTCTTGGCAATGAGTCTTGACTAATAATAAATGATTCTCTATGATTATGTGTGTATGCCACAAAGTTTCTTGTTTTAATTTATGATTATTGGGATTACATTTCACTACCATGATTTATCCCATGTTGTGAAATTATGAGCTCTTTTGCATGTTAAGATTTCAAAAATGTTATGTTCTTATGAATATGATGTGATCAATATTTCTTTTTTTTACCCTTACTGAGCATTTGAATTTACCCTTTTCTATGTTTTCTTTCCCTAGGACAAGAAGAAGGTTATTAAGTAATATATTCCAAAAAGGGACTATAGATATGATGAATTAAATTGGAGACAGTGTAGATGCTTTATGAACCAGTTGTTTATGTTTCCCAGTTTCTAAAGACACTATACCTATATGGTCCTTTCATGGTTTTGTTATATGATGTAATAATTATGCTTCAATTTTGATTTATTAACCATGTGTGTAATGTATGGTTCATTATAGTTGGTATCAGAGGAAAGGTATAGTCACCCTTTGGAAACTAGGATGTAAAAGCCTTAGTAAGAAACGTAAGGATATTTCTAAGCATAGAACAAAATCTTAGTGTTTTATAAATGGCCATGAACAACCTATGATAAGACCTTAAGTGTGAAATTTTATTCTTGATTATGTGGTTTTCCTATTATGATTAGTGTTGCTCACACTATTATTCTTGGTTTTAGTCAATGGCTGGAACCCGAAGAAGCCATGTTAATGCGGAATGCAATGGGCAATGTAATGATTGTCCCCCTAAGAAACAAAATGTTATGAGAGCTAGAATGAAAAATATTGTATCCATGCTCACACAACTTTCTCAAGATATGAACCATGCTGGACTTCCAAATGAGCAATGGAAGGAGCAACATTCTGTCAAATTCATCATGAGGTAGTGTCCACCTTCATTCAACGGGTATTCAGATCCATTAGTGCCTGAACAATGGATCAGTACCACTGAAAAGATATTTTCAGTTCTTCAATGTTCTGAACATGATAAAGTCATCTTAGAAGTGTATCTGTTGGAAGGTGATGCTAATCAATGGTGGAATCGTATTATGAATATGAGGAAAAGGGATGAAATTGAGTCCATGGAATGGGACGAGTTCATGAACTTAATTTTCAATAAGTATTTCCCCCATATTCTTCGAACACTGATGGAGAAGTAGTTTCTTGAACTAAAGAAAAAGGATGATGAATCCTTTGGTACCTAAGAAGAAAATTTTACAAGACTTGCAAGGTACGCTTCCGGAAATATTATCCAACCTAAGAGTAAGATCGATCGATTCATTAGTGGCTTAAAACCAAGTCTTCGAAGGGCGTTAGCCATAAGGGAGTTCAATAGCTACGAGCAAATTGTTCAGTGTGATCTCAAGTTTGAGATGGATATTGGAGTAACCCATCAGTCATATGGGTTTGATAAGAAGAGGAAAATGGAATTCAAATGAAAATATAAAGACCACACTGAAAAGAAGATGAGTTTTCCCTTATTCTCAATGTGTAGAAAAAACATACAGGAAATTGTCTTAAGGGGACAAGAAAATGTTATAAGTGTGTAAAAGAAGTTCATCGGGCAATTGAATGTCGAAAAAATGGGAACACGATGTCTAATGATGCAAAAAAAGGAAGGGATACACAGAATGAACCTAGTACACTTCAATGTTTCAAGTGCAAGGAGTTGGGGAATTATTCCAATCAATGACCAAATCCAAGGGTTGATGATAATGATCAACGTCAACAAACTCTTAAGGCCAACGACAAAGGAAACTCGCATGCAATTACTATCGACGATGTCGAGTACGATAACAAAGTGGTGAGAGGTACACTTACCATCAACTCTAATGTAGAAAATGTTTTATTTGATTATGGATCCACCCACTCTTTTATTTATAAAGAATTTTCTAAGGGTATCACCATATTACCTCAACAATTAGATGTTGACTTGGCTGTTATAACTCTTAATGGCACAACAGTCGCATCAAAAGTTTACAATTCTTGTCTGATTGAAGTTTGTGGGAAAGTGATTCATGATAATCTTGTGATCCTTCCTATAGTGGAATTTGATGTGATTCTTGGCATGGATTGGCTTTCTTTATATGAAACTCATATCAATTTACAAATAAGGGAAGTCACATTTCATATTCCAGATCAATCTATGATCGTCTATCGATGCATGGATGAACATAACCTTCCAGTGGAAATTTCTTCTATCTTATGGGTCTTGATTCCACTAAATAAAGGTTATTTTTCTCAAATGGTTGGAGAGAAACTAATGATTAAGAATATTCCCATTGTATGGGAGTGTGACGATGCCTTTCCAGAGGAATTGCCAGGTCTTCCACCAAATCGTGATGTTGAGTTTTCAATAGAACTCGTACTGCGTGCTTTGCCAATTTCAAATACACCTTATAGAATTGACCCAATTGAGTTATAGGAATTGAAGAAGCTACTCCATGATAATCGTGATAATGGATTCATACGCCCTAGTACGTCACCTTATGGAGCAGCTGTTCTGTTTGTTAAGATGATAGATGGATCAATGATACTCTGCATTGATTATCGAGAACTTAACAAGATCACTGTCAAGAACAAATATCCTCTCCCACGCATTGATGACCTATTTTACCAAGTACGTGGAGCTCAATACTTTTACAAGATTGATCTTCATTCTGGGTATCATCAATTAAGGGTCAAAAGGGAGGATATACCAAAGATAGCTTTCCGTACAAGGTATGGACACTATGAATTTATAGTGATGCCATTTGGTCTTACAAATGCCCCTGCTATCTTCATGGATCAGATGAATAGAGTCTTTAGAGACTATCTTGATCAGTTTGTGGTAGTCTTTATAGATGATATTATTGTCTATTCAAAAAGGACGAATGAACATGAAGATCACTTGAGAATTTTATTAAAGGACCTATGAAAGGAGACGCTTTATGCCAAATTTATCATGTGTGAATTTTGGCTTCAAAAAGTTGCATTTTTGGGTCACATAATCTCAAAAGGGAGGATATCTGTGGATCCTGCAAAAACAGAGGTTATCGAAAGATGGTCGAGACCAATAATAATAACTGAGATCCGATGTTTTCATGGTTTCGCTGGATATTACCGACATTTTGTGAATGAATTTTCAAGGTTATCTAACCCACTCACCAAGTTAACTCGAAAAGGAGTTAAGTTTGTTTGGATGGAGGAACGTGAATAAAATTTCAAAGAGATAAAAAGAAGGATAGCCAGTGCCCCTATGCTCACACTACCTTGTAGTGGATAATAGTTTGTGACCTACAGTGATGCATCCAATAAGGGACTGGGATGTTTTCTTATACAAAATGATATGGTGATAGCTTATGCCTAAGGATAGTTGAAAATACATGAGCAAAATTACCAAACTCATGATTCGGAGTCAGCTGCGGTAATCTTTGCATTAAAGATTTAGAGGAATTATCTTTATGGAGAAAGGTGTGAAATTTATACTAATCATAAAAGATTAATGTATATTTTCACACAAAAGGAGATAAATATGCGCCAAAGAAGATGGTTGGAGCTGATTAAGGATTATGACTACTCAATTCATTACCACCCTGGGAAAGCAACAAGGTGGAAGATTCATTAAGTCGACAAGACCATGCTAGCTTATACATGATGAGGATCAAAAAAGATCCTATATTTATGGACTTACAAAGGATGGATCTTGGAATTATAATGAAAGGGGAAAATCGTATCTTTCTCAAATGAATGTTCAACCATCTATACATGTGATGATTAAAGAGGCGCAGAAAGATGATGTCAAGTTACAAAAGAAGGTGAGAAATGTTCCTGAATTCAACCTTGATTGTGATGGGATAATAAAGTTCAGGAATCGGGTTTGTGTTCCTCCCATCCTCGAATTAAAAAAGGAGATGCTGGATGAGGCACATAGTTCATCATTCTCTATTCATCCTAGAAGCACGAAGATGTATAGGGACATGAAAGAGTAGTTATGGTGGGATGGAATGAAAAGAGATGTTGCTGAGTATGTCTCCCGATGCTTGGATTTTCAGCAAGGTAAAGCTGAGAGACAGAAGTCTAAGGTAATGTTACAACCATTACCCATACCAAAATTGATATTGGAAAACATCACTATGGACTTTGTCACCAGACTTCTTAAAACATCCAAAATAAATAATGCTATCTGTGTTATAGTTGATCATCTTATGAAGTCGGCACACTTAAATGTTATTAGAGAATATTTCTCACTTGATCAGCTTGCCAGGATATATGTAAAGGAAGTGGTAAGATTTCATGGAGTACCACTTTCCATTATATCTGATCGGGATCCGAGGTTTACGTCAATGTTCTGGTGAGTCTTCAGCATACTCTGGATACAAAGTTGAGTTTCAGCACAGCTTATCATCCTCAGATAGACGGTCAGTCTAAGAGGACAATTCAAAATCTAGAAGATATGTTCAAAGTATGATCTATGGATTTCAAAGGTGGTTTGGATCAACACCTACCATTGGTGGAATTTTCTTATAATAATAGCTTTCAATCCAGTATTCAGATGGCTCCTTATGAAGCTCTCTGTGGAAAGAAATTCCGGACTCCAACTTGTTGGGATGAAGTTGGGGAAAAAAAGCTATTAGGACCTGATATTGTTGATGAGATGGCAGAAAAGGTCAGATCTATTCAAAAATAAATAACATTAGCTCCGATTCTACAAAAAAGTTATGCCGACAACCGAAAAAAGACCTAGAGTTTTAAGTGGGTGATAAAGTGTTTTTACTAATATCTCCGTGGAAAAGAGTAATGAGATTTGGGAAGAAGGGAAAGTTGATCCCTAGATATATCGGTCCGTTTGAAATTCTGGATCGTGTTGGGAAGGTAGCTTACCAATTGGCGCTTCAACCGAATCTCTCTCAAGTTCACAATGTGTTCCATGTATCTATCTTGAGAAAGTACATACCTGATCCTTCACATGTACTCAGCTCAGAAGTTGTACCACTAGAACATGATCTTTCTTATGAAGAATATCCGATAGGGATTCTGGATCATAGCGATAAATTCCTACGGAACAAGACCACTCACTTGATGAATGTTTTATTGAGGAACCACCAATTAGATGAAGTTACATGGGAACTTGAGGGTATGATGAGGGAGAGGTATCCTCATCTGTTTGTTACGAAGTGACGAAATTCAAGGGCGAATTTCATTTTAAGTGGGGTAGAATGTAACACCTTAGACTTTTATGAGAAATATTTTGTTTTTATGATATATAAATCATCAAATAAATATTTCACTACACACAACACTATCTTGGCTTTCTTTACACACAACTCCGGCCTTCCTCGATATCTTCATCGTACGCAATAACCGAGTTTCACGAAACAACGATATATTATAATATTAGCCGTTATGAATAGTATTAACTGAATTTTTAATTTTATAACAATTTAATTCTTATTATACATTTTCTAGATTGAGGTATGAAAGGAAAATCAGTTTTTTGGAAAAAAGAAGTATTTTTTAAAAAATGCAGTTTTATCGCCTTTTGAGGGCGCACCCACATTAAATATAGTTTTTGAAAATTTTATAAGATCAATTTTACAAAATAAAATTTTTCTTTAGAATCAAGATATAAAAATTTTATTTGGATAAATTTTTCATATTATTCTAATAACTTTCATATTTTAATGAATAGTAAAAAACACAGTATATTTTAATTAAAAACAAATTTTTTCATCGCAATACTGTATGTCACTAAATTATAATATTGAATGTTTTTAAAGTATAAATTGAATATATTTTTACCATTTAATATAATATATGCCTTTAGAATTAATTTTACATTGAATTCATATGTAAAAACATTTCAATCTTTGGCAATGTTTTAACTATTAAAACCCATTTTCTTAACAATGGGGTTAATTTTAAATTAATTATTTCAACTTCTATGTTTTGAATTTTGAAGAATGGATTCCATGTTTGGAATCAGTGGGTCCAAATTATGTTAATAGGTTACTTTTATTTTTTTTATATTATGAATAGTAACTACGGTAATTTTTATTTACTACGGTTAAAGGTAAATAGCGTAATTCAAGGTTAAAAGAATATTATAATATTTCAAAATTTCCTTTTCACTTGTCCTAACATTATTGAATTAGTAGTAGCCGACCCTGGGCATCCTTGGGGTCGATTTTGGGACCCCATTGAGCCACTTGGTAGTGACAATGTCAATTTGGATTAATTAATTTAATGTAAAGACAAAATTGACATTAACAAAAAAAATTTAGTAATTAATTTTTATACGGGGTTATATAAATAATATTTTCGACTATAAATATTCATTGGAAAGATAATGAGATTTCCTACATAATGATAGTTTTTATAATTTTAGACAAAAAATAAATTAAATTATTTATGACACAACAATGATGAAGTATTTACCTCATTAATAAATGATTTAAATAAATATATTATAATGATTAAAAAATTTTCCAAAACATGTCCAATTATGATTGGATGATTTTATTTCGACTATGATTCATCTTATATTCATCTTTAATGATTTATGGAGGTATTGTTCTTATCAAAAGACCAACTTTAGTTCCATAAGAGAATGTTTAAAGGAGGCACTTCGAGAAAGAGGTAATACCTTCTACCATTTTCTTCATGTTCCATTCTTCTTCTACTCCATCTTCTATAGTTGTTTCATTATGAGGTAATAAAATCAGTATACATCACATGCTGATATTTCATTATAAATATGAAACAACACTATTTCACCTCTTATCCATCCTACGGAAAACGAAATCACCGCACGTGCGTATGTACGGAATTCTGTCTCCACGCCGTGGTGTAATCTGTTTTCCACCACCTTACTTGGATGGGTATAATGGTGTAAATAAAAACTATATATGATTATTGTAAAGTGATATTGATTCTGAAATATTATACATACACTTCAATAAAATTCCACGATCATGGGAACGATATCATCGCTCGTGCGTATGTTCGACCTACCATCTCCACGATGTGATGCGACTCATTCTATATGATCTTCATTGAATAATGATTATATAAATGAATTGAATAAATTAATATGATATATATTACAATAATACCATTCTATAAATGAAGTATCTATATCCTATAAAGATTAATAAGAATTTATTTGTCAAAACACGCATAATAATAGAAAGTAATAAACACCCGAATAACAAGTAGTAATGAGATATTACTAATAAGAAGCTTAGAATATGACCATATATGGTATCATAACATTGAATATGATTATTTAATATGAAAATGACATTATTTAAATCATTATACAAGAGGTTTGGACACGTATATAGCATATCAGACTTGAGGTATGGGAAAATATCACAATCTCATTTTTATCTGAGATTGTTTATACTTTGGTATTTACTGGGGTGTATTTTATCATCCACATCCATGTTTCCTCAATATGTAATATTATTTAAATCCACCTAAAATTGTTTAAATCCAATTTTACCTTTTGGTGAGTTTTTAGTAAAATATATGAAAGGAATCTTTTGTCATTTTTCGTACGAGGTACTTTTTGACTTTTCTGACAAAGGTACGAGAAGAATGTTTTTTTAACATATATGGCATGAATGGATTTTTAAAACATTATTTCCAAGAATCATACTTTAAAAATTTTCATGTTTATTTTTAATCAACTTCTTTTAGTTTAAAATTTTATGACATGTTAAGAAAGGAAAAATGTTTTTGACGTAGAAAGGATATTTTCCTCAAGAATGGAATTAATGTGTTTTATCAAAATTATTTTCCATATAAGATAATATAGGGTTATGTATCGATCCCTATTATTACATTTATTTGATTATTTTGGGATGGAAATATTTTTATGAATTCCTGTATCTTATATGAATTGTTTTATGATGTCATGATGTTTAAGATTCCCATTTTTATTACATGGTTTATGCTATGATGTATGGTTTATGATTTTGTGGCACACATAACAATGGTATCATTATAAGATGGGTGGGACCTATATCTACCTCCAATGCATTGGGTAATGATTTTATATCTCATGATATAGACATGGCTGGAAAGGCAGGTTAAACCGATTCTGTGAAACAGGACTAAAACGAGGAGTGAACTCGGTTCAGAAGTGGACTTTGTCCACTAAGACAGTCTTTTCAATGAGTCTTTACTAATAAGAAATGATTATATATGATTATGTGTGTATGACAAAATGTTTTATGTTTTATGTTATGATTATTAGGATTACATTTCACTAACATAATTTATCCCATGTTATGAAATTATGACCTCTTTTGTAGGTAATGATTTCCGAAATGTTATGTTCTTATGAATATGATTTGATTTATATTTCATTTGTTTACCCTTACTGAGCATTTTAGATTACCCTTTTGTATGTTTTCTTTCCCCGGGTCAAGAAGAAGGTTATCAAGTATGATATGCCAAAAGGGACTATAGATATGATGATATAAATGGGAGACAGTGTAGATGCTTTATGAACCAGTTTTTTATGTTTCCCAGTTTCTAAAGACACTATAACTATATGGTCCTTTCATGGTTTTGTTATATTTTGTAATAAGTATGATTCAATTTTGATGTATTAACCATATGTGTAATGTATGGGTCGTTATACTCATGGGGGAATAAGTCATCCATAATGTGATGCCATATAAGGTGCTTAACTATATTTTAAAAATAATCTCTCATAGTGTATTAACATACAATATAAAACAATTAATTTTAAATCATTAAAATCCAATCAGATGCATCCTAAATTCAGTACCATTGTATCACCCCTGTATTTATTAAAGATAAAGGTCATATAAATACATAACACAAACCACCGAAAATAAATTTAAATTCAGTACATAATACCATATATTCCATATAAATTAAATTTATACCACTATGAAATTTTATTTATAATTTGCAAGGGGGCCATTACATTAAACAGTAACTATTGTTGTCAAAGGAAGTACCCATGACAATGATAAAAATCAAAATTCACATCATCGATCAATTAATATTATAATTTTTAATAAAATTTTCCTAAAAGGGTTATATTATTTGAAAAAATGATATCTCCAACAAACAATTCATATATTTTAGTTTCAGCATCTCACTCATGTGGGGTAATTTAATACACCCAAAATTGATGATCTCAAACACAATCCAAACATTAGAAGTTAAATATAAGAATAAAAATATTTATTTAAAAACACAAAGGGTTTTTTAGTAATTAGTAAATCCATAATTATTGTATTATTTAACAAACCAGCCATATTGTTTGGTTTTTATAGTGTTCATAAACTCCAACTACATGAATAAGGTCAGAAACATGATACAAGGTGTAATAGGCATTTAATATAATTCATTGCAAAACTTATTAGTGACACACATATATTATAATGCACGACACAATGACTATATTATATAAATGATTTCAATTTAATGGAATAATATATACCACCTACCTCATGTTTAGGATGGTTTACTAGTCCAAGATCAAGAATTTATTTGAGCCAAAATGGATGAAAATGGAATAATCCCCAAAAAAACTATAAATATAGAAAACACTAACATAGATTTAAAATTTAATATGATGAGATAAACTATTAAAGGAAGCATGATGAGTCTTTTACTTATTGAGGGTCTTAAAAACATTTGAAAATTCATGATTTAGAGGACATAGTACAACAAAACTGAAAATTATAATAAATAAAAATGGACTTTATCATTGCTAGATTAGTACTTATAATGTGAGTGGCCTTAAAACCCATTAAATTTATCAGTTCTTATAAAAATGCAGATAAATGTTTACATTATTATAGATTTTAAAAGTAGTGATATAGGTCCTATTTATCAGTGATTTTAAAAGAATTAATAAATGGTCATAATACAGTTTGTTTGTAAAGACCTAGAAATTTCATGGAAATTTTTTTCTTAAATGCTTTAGAATTTTGCAAGTATTCTATTTTGAAGGGCAATAGATTCCAAGACCTGATGCTCCCAGAATGAATTTCTGATGTTTTTTTGGGTATGTTCAGTAAACGTATGTGCGAGTTTTTTTATCTTTTAAACCCGTGCTAGGAATTGAAATCTGAGGACACCGATGAACTCGCAGCACCGATATTCGCTGAAGCGGGCCTTTACCACCGTTGCGTTTTATACGGGGTGGAAGTTAATTTTGGAGATATATAAGAAAATAAATAAAATTGTGGAACACAATTTTATTTTATATCTGGTAGTTATATCTAACATGGGGGAGGTTGTTGGTGGGGCCCACACCCACATAACTACCCACGAGAGGATATTTGTGTGGTGGGGCCCACAAAAACCCCTAACTCCTCACCTTCCCTCAACACCCCAATTAATTTCCCTTGAATTAATTATAAAAACTCAACTTTTAATTGGGTGGAGCCTCTCTAGATTCCACTCTCTCTCTCTCCATTTAATTTTTTCCAACTCATTCAAATAAATTGAGTTTGAATTAATTTGAAATGGCTTGGAATGTTTGCAAAATTAGGGGAAATCCTCATTTTGATATTTTCTGGTAAAATATTGTATGGGTAATCCTAGGATAATTAATAAATCTTCAACCTTCCATGAATAATTATTCCTTCTTTGATGAAAAATGCCAGTTCCACGAAGAACAATGATGCACCGTCCATTCACATCTCCGTGACAAGTGAGGAGACACCACTTCTTCGTCAGATTCTCCCCGACGTCGTCTACATATCATCTTTTCATGACTCTGCTCTTGAAATCGAGGTAGGGGTGTGTTTTGATTGGATCATCATTGATCCTTATTTCCTTCTTGTTTTTTTATATTTAACCGACTTCTACCAAACTAATGTGGAGAGACCGGTACAAACTAACAAGGTCTGAATCCTCCGCCATTATTGTTATTGTTGGTGGTTCTTTGTGTTTTTCATGGGTGATGAACAATGGATTGTTAAGGGTTCATAATGTGATGCAACAAACCCAAAATTAAAGACTCAACATCATGATGACCAAGTGAAGGTGTGACAATGATAGCGGGTGACAGTTCGGAACAGAACGGGATGGACGGTTCCTCGACCGTTCTTCTAGCGGGAATTCAAAACGTGTTCTCGGAGATGATCGGATGCCCGAAAACACCGAAATCAACATCAGGACATCGGGGCAACCTAGAGTCTGATGTTTTGTGATGAACAAACTATCAGAATGAAGAACATGCATCAAGGGAGGTGCGCTGGCCAAAGGTGTCATTTTTGGAAAATTCCAGACTATACTGCATGTACTCCTCGAGAACACGCCGTGTAGTTAAGGAAATCTATGGCTAGGGTTTTGGACATCAGACGGCTATAACATGGCATGTAGTCACCACACAACAAGGAGGTGGGAGCTTCGTGAGACTCGGTGTATATTTTTGGAATAGACGGACACTGACAGAAATACACGGCCAAGAGGCACGATGTGTTCTCTATATGAAAAATGACAGTAAAAGCTTCACGAGACTCAGCGTGTATCCCAAGAATAAATGGAAATGGTGTGGTGTACATCCTCGTGTACTCTACCACACGTCCAGACATGGGTAGTGGTACGGGCTGACCCATGTAGCAATAACACGGGTTGGAGAACACATGTTAAGGCCATGTACGGGCACACGACCATCGTACACAGAGCTGACCCTAGATGTTTGGACACGGTATGTAACTATACCAGATGATGTTTACTTACTTTTTCTACATGACCAGCGCTTCGACATGGGCCGTTTCACATGGGCAGTAACCAAGGTCTGACTACATGGTGTGTACTGTATAACAACATGTCGTGTACTTTTTGGTAAAAGTCATGGTCATCTTGTAAATAGTATCTTGGATATATTGTGTTTGGATTATCTCCCTATGACATGATGAACCTTTAGAATACATCAACATAAGACTTTGTGGTAGTTGATGTATCGACCCCTTCGTTCGAGAAGCGGACCCTCCCGGAATCGAGCGTGCTATGTGCGGGAACCCTAGAGATAGCTGCAACTATGATGACTAATATGCTAGGATCCTCCATGGGTTCGACGACGATGATCACTGTACATGGATACTCCATGGGATCAGAAGTGATGACGAATATACTTGGATCCTATGTGGGTTTGGCAATGACATCTAGTATACGTGGATCCTCCATGGGTTCGACAGCAGTGATGAATGTACATGGATCCTACACGGGTTTGGCAGTGACGACTTCTGTACTAGGATCATATGTGGGTTCAGAAGAGGTGATGATTTAGTGGCTTAATCTATTCATCTCCACCCTTCTTCATGAGTAGTATACCTGTGTGAGCTGATACTTGACTTTCAATCATTACCATCAGTGTGATTGAACTCTTTCTTGGGTGGATTAGGATGTGATTGGGCTCATGAGTTGGAGTTGAACTAGAATTGATGAGTTAGGTATATATATGGGCATATACCTAAGTTGAGTTGAATGATACTTCGTGATTGTATATTTTCATTGTGGTTAATGCTTCGTGGATTCTAGGAGATCTTAGGGGGTCTCGGGGCCTCTACTGTGTATTGTTATACTCACCCCTACACGGGCTATTCCCGCACTACATTGTGTTGGAGGTGGACAACGGAAAACACTGATCAAGGTGTAGGCTTGTGGAGCTGGACGGTACCCAGAGGTGGAACACATGGCAGGACGTACTAGGGGCAGACAGTTGGACCTGAGGAGATGAGGAGACCATCTGTACCCACCCTTCATGTGGGATATCTGGAGGATGACTAAGTTTTTGTTTATTTAATTTACTACTGTTATACTTCTTTTCAGTGTACTGTATATTCAGATGGGTTTTATATTGGACCATTTACCTTTCAGCACTTAATTCTGTACTTTGTATTTCTTAGTGCTTACATCACTTGCATACATTGTTGTGTTTTTTTAGTTTTATAAAGGAAACGTCTTCCCTTTTACTAGGATTTTACGCATTTGGTGCAAGTCGCCAACCCCTGGACTATGGAAAAAGGGATCGGGGTTGTCACAGCACGATCCCCGAGGATGGGTTGTGAAAAATTGGTATCAAAGGGATATTTCCACCGTAAAACTCTGGACTCTCATCATTTTTCTTTGAAGCAATAATGTTAAGAGAATTGAGTGTGGTTTTTAGACCAAGGAGTCCAATGTTGGTGCGGCGGCCGACATATCCATACACCAGGACCCTGACATTTGATTTCCGACTCAGTTCACGAAAATACTGATTACATGTGTGTTTCAATAGATTTCATTGTCATTACTCTGTGTCATCTCACCAGGTATACTATTTTGACCATGGTTCACTTGTTTTTATTTAGGATAGCCCCACGAAGGCAGCCAGCAAGGGTTCTGAGTCGTGTATGAGATGGCAGCCCACCGAGCGATGAGGGCTCAGTGCAGGGCCCCATCAAAGTGGAGGCACCAGTGGTACAACTACCCTCTGAGCCACCGATAATACCATCTCCAACATAAGAGAGTTCACGACGCCAGAGTGTGTTTCACGAGTTTCATTGATGGAGGACGTACAAGTTCCGCGGATAGACAGACCATTAAAAAGTCGAGGATTTGCTGGAGGCAATCGTTAGAGTCTTCAGATTGGTAGGGCCACCAGCTGACCTTATGGTGATCCTTGTCACAAGTCTACATCAAAATGTAGTAGTTATATGGTATACCTTGATACTCCACGTTCACGATGAGGCATCTCAACATTGGATAGACTCTGAGAGTCTCCTTCGCTCGGAGTTTGTTCTCGCCACCCTCTGTGCGGTGTGCATCTAGGAGTTACTTCATCTGTGGAAGGGTATCATGGAAGTAGCTCAATACTCAGAAAGATTTACTAATCTCTGACGCTACTCCACAAACAAGGTATGATACCAATTCTTTCGGGAACGAAGCTTCATGCAGGGACTGAGGCATGAGACCAGGGCATCGATGATCTATCTCAGCATTTCGACACTAGCTGGAGTGCTGGAGCGAGCCCTTATTGCATAGAGTTTTCATCGTGTGTTAAGGCTAGCAGTGAGACCCATCGCAGGGCGACACGTAGTGGAGTATTCAGCAGATGGCATAAGAAAGATGTCGCAAAGGTCCAACGGACCAGGCCATCAGGAGGGCGACCCTAGGATACTAGTTCGGGGGTGTGGGGAACAGAAAATAGAGCCAGCCATTCGAGGGGAAGGCTGTGCTATGGATGCGGCGGTCTTGGTCACATGGCTCGGGATTTACTGACTGGCCATGTAGAAAAGAAACAGACAGTAGAGGGAACTCCCTAGTAGAGGCAGAGGTTCGACCGTGGTTGTCCGCAGGGATCGGGAAGATGAGGCTGAGGAGCTGTCCGAGCAGCGGGTGGTGGACGATGCTTTGGTGCTCTACCACTACCAAAACCACTAGAAGGACCACCCCGACCATATGGATCTAGAAGATAGGGGTAGCCTCAGCTCTAGGCAGTTGAGGCCTATGACCACGGTGCACCTGAGATAATTCGAGGTACTATCTATGTCTACTCCACACTTTCTACAGTTCTGATAGACATTAGAGCGAGCCATTATTTTATTGTGGCTGCCTTTGTTTGGAGCTCAGATATTCTGATAGAGCCGTTGGCTCGATCCATGTAGCTAGAGACTCCTATGAGAGTTGACTCGATGATTATGCACTGATGATGGAAGTGTGAGCGTACTCTAGGAGGCGAGATCTTCGGTTCGGATTCTCTTGAAGCGGTGTCGATGCATTAAGACATCATCCTGGGTATAGAATGGTTATCTACAGTCCATGAACACATCTACTACATTAGGCGCGAAGTGTGGTGTATCTGCATGTATGGGACCAGTTTCACCTTCATCGGTGAGAAGTAAGCCTTTGAGGATGGACTTACACAGAGGAGGAGGCATCCGATCACACATCAGTTGGCTAGTCTCATCCTTGGAGAAGCTGACATGCAGAATCCAATATTTCCTATTGTGGTGGATCAGTATACAGACATTTTTCCTAACAACATCCTAGGATTACCTCCTCATATAGAGATATTGTTTTACATTTACATGTACCCAGGGACAACACCGATATCTACTCAAGTATATCAGATGGCTCCTTCCAAGATACGTGAGCTGCAGGTACAACTAGAGGGCTAGAAGGGGATGTTATTTATCCAATCCAGTGTTCACCCTGGAATTCTCTGATTTTTTTTGCCAAGAAGGTGGATGGGAGCTTGCGACTGTGTGTCGACTATCGTTGCCTAAATGAGGTGACAGTGAAGAATATGTACCCACTCCTGAGTATTGACAACCTCATGGATCATCTCAGGGGAGCATGATGGTTCTCGAAGATTGACCTCAGGTCAGGCAATCATCAGCTCAGAGTTCGAGATGAGGATGTTCAGAAGACGGCCTTCAGGTGTCGGTATGGACACTAAGAGTTCTTGGTTATGCCCGTCAGTGTAACCAATTCTCTAGTAGTGTTCCTGAGTCTCATGAACAGTATATTCTATCCTTACAATTATCGTTTTGTCGTATTCATCATCGACGACATTCCGATTTACTCGACTACTGAGGAGGAGCACGCCTACCACTTGGAGGCTGTACTGGATACACACCAATAGAACTAGCTTTATGGTAAGATCTAGAAGTTCCAGTTCTAGATTCAAGAGTTTCACCTCTTGGGAATATTCATATTAGAGGTGGGAAATGCAGATTATCCAGCAATGATCAAGGGAATACTAGCTTGGGATCCACCTAGGAGCGTAACGGAGGTGCGGAGCTTACTGGGTCTGGCTGGATACTATCAAATATTTGATCCAGACTTCTCTAGAGTTGCATCACCACATTCATTTTTGACGAAGAAGGGGAAACCCTTCATGTGGTTAAAGAGATGTCAGTAGAGCTTTCAAGATCTGAGATAGAGATTGACCAGTGCGCCCATCTTGAGGCTACCAGAGGATGGTGTAGGGTACATAGTTTACTACGACGCATCAGGGAATGGACTCAGGTGTGTCCTGATTCCGGAGATAGTGGTGATCTCCTATGGTTCATGACCATTGAGGCGACACGAGTAGATCTACAATACCCATGACTTGGAGTTACCAGCAGTGGTCTTCATTTTGAAGATCTGGCGACAATATCTGATGGGTGAGCGCTTTACAGTCTAATATAACCACCAGAGTCTCAAGTAAATCTTTTTGCAGAAGGACCTGAACCTGAGATAGTGGCGATGGCTCGAGTTCCTCTAGTACTATGACTTTGAGATAGTCTATACTCATGGGAGGGGAACTTTGTAGCTGATTCTCACAGCAGAATATTGGGCATTTATCTACTAGGAGAGGCGACATAGCAGCTAGCCACGTAGAAAATATCCTTTGTGGATAGAGATGGAGCAGCTTTTCTACAGTCACACACAGTCTCTCCTCCACTCCATCAGTGAGTTAGAGAGGCACAACATGGGGATTCTCACTGTGAGACACGACATGCATAGATATCCAAAGGGAAGGCACCTGATGGATTTTATTAAGGAGGGGATCATGCCCTCCTCTTTAGGGGACGTACCATGGTACCAGTTTCACTACAGGAGGAAGTTATGAGGGGGTTTCATACATCCCTTCAAGCGGTACATCCAGGAGTGGTGAAGATGTTCCAGGACCTCAGACGACAGCAATGGTGGCCGAGTATGAAGAAGGTTGTAGTAGAGTTTATTTCATGATGCCTCACTTGTCAGCAAGTGATGGCGGAGCACAAGGTAACATGAGGATTGTTAAAACACTCAGTGGTCATAGAGTGGATATGGGATGGGATATCCATGGATGTTGAGATAGGGCTTCCACGTACATCCAGAGGGCACGACTCTATCTGGGTGATTGTTGACTGAATCACCATGTCATCCCACTTCCTTTTGATTAGATAGCAGGGCTCAGTAGAGGGCTTGGGAAAACTGTACATTCATAATATCGTATGGATTCACGGTGTGCCATCGACTATCATTTCCGATCGAGATTATCAATTAACATCCAAACTTTGGAAGGGGTTACATGAGTCTTTTGCAATGCAGTTACATCTATGCATGGCCTTACAACCTCAGACGGATGACCAGATAGAGAAGACCATTCAAAAAATTGCAGACATGCTCTATGCATGTGTCCATGACTTTGGTCGAAGCTAGGAGGATCACCTAACATTGGTTGAGTTTGCGAACAACAACAGTTACCACTCCTCCATCGGGATGGTACCATACGAGCCACTGTACGACCGACCTTGCAGATCACCTCTGTGCTGGACTGACCCTGGGGAGTCAGCACTAATAAGTCCAAAGAGAGTTCAGCCTACGACGGAGAAGGTACAAGTCATCCAGGAGCAGATTAAGACTACACAGAGCATACAGAAGTCCTATGATAATAAAAGGCGGAGACCACTGGAGTCCGAGGATGGTGACCACGGCTTCTTACAGGTCTCACCTCGATGGGGTCTATAGATATTTGTATGAGGCGGCAAGTTGTCTATACGTTTCATCGGACCATTCCAAATCCTCAGTAGAGTAGGGGAGGTGGCTTACCGCCTGGCCCTTCCACATCAGTTGCACCGGGTGCATGATGTCTTTCACATAACTCAGCTGAGGAGATACGTTCACGACCCGACCCACATCATCAATCACGGGGATTTGGACATCGATGATGGGGTGACATTTGTGGAATTCCTGATGGAGATCGAGGATCAATAGGAGCGGGTTCTACGTGGACGGTCGATACCTCTGATGTGCATACGTTGGCAGCACGAGAACCTCCAAGAGAGCACTTGGGAGTGGGAGGCATAGATGCAAGCTCAGTACCCCCTTTTTATTTCCTAGTGTGTGTTGTAGATTTATGGGGATGTAAATCCCTAAGGTGGGAGTAATATAATGACCCTGGAATTTGAAGGAAATTTTATTCTTAAATTATTTGGAATTTTCCGAGTCTGTGGTTTCTAACGGCAATGTATTCTGTGGCCCAGTGTGCCTAGAATCAATTTATGACGTTTATTTGGGTTCATTCAGTAAACGTACGTGTGAGTTTTTCTATCTTTTGAACCAGCGCTTGGAATTTAAATCATAGGATACCAATGAACTCGCAATGCTGGTATTCTCTTAATGGGACCATTAACTTATTTGAATGTTATGCATGTTGGAAGATAATTTTGGGGGTTTATAATAAAATAAATAAAATTGTGGAACACGATATTATTTTATATGAAGTAGTTATATCTTACAAGGAAGAGGTTTTTGGTGGTGCCCACACCCACCTAACCTCCCATGAGAGGATATTTGTGAGGTGGGTCCCACACAAACCCCTAACTCCTCACCTTCCCTCAACATTCCAATTAATTTCCCTTGAATTAATTATGACAAATCCTATTTTAATTGGGTGGAGACTCTCCACATTCTTCTCCCTCTCTCCATTTAATTTTTTCCAACTCATTCAATTAAATCTAGATTGAATTAATTTGAAATGGCTTGGCAAGTTTGTTAAATTAGTGGAAAGCCTCATTTTAATATTTTTTGGGAAAATATTGTGTGGGGAATCCTTAGAGAATTAAGAAATCCTTAAACATCCATGAAGAACAACATATTATTCAACGAAGAATGACAATTCCATGAAGAATGAAGACGCATCTTCCTTTCTCTTCTATGCGACAAGTGAGGAGACACTGCTTCCTCCTTGGATGCACCCCGACGTCATCTAAAAATACTATTTTCATGACTCCGCTCTTGAAACTGAGTTAGGGGTGTGTTTTTATTGGATAAATGTTGATCCTTATTTCCTTGTTTGTTTCTCTCTAACCGACTACTACCAAACTAAAGCAGAGGGAGCGGGCCAAACTAACACGGTTCGAATCCTCTGCCATTATTGTTATTTTTGGTAGTGATTCGTGTTATTCATGGGTGACGAACAACGAATCGTTATAGGTTTGTTATGTAATGCAACAAATCCAAAATTTAAGACTCAACATCCCTGCAACCTAGCGGAGGTGCGACGACGATAGCGGGCGACGGTTCGGACTGTAACTGGTTGGGTGGTTCCTCAACTGTTCTTTGAGCGGGAATTCAAAAGGTGTTCTCGGAGGTGATCGGAAGCCTGAAAACACCAAAATCAACTTCGGGACATTGGGGCGACCTAGATTTTGATGTTTCGTGATGAAAGAACTATCGGAATGAAGAACGGGCATCAAGGGAGGCGCTCTGGCCAGAGGCGTCGTTTCTGGAAAATTCCAGACTACACGACAAGTACTCTTGGAGAACACGCCCTGTAGTTCTGGCAATCTCCGGCTATGGTTTCAGACGTTAGACGGCTAACACATGGTGTGTGACCACTGTCGCACGACGTGTACCCGCCACACAACAAGGAGGTGGAAGCTTCACGAGACTCAGTGTATATTTTTGTAATACACGGACACAGACAGAAATACATTTCCAAAAGGCATGATGTGTACTCTCTACGCATAATGGCATTAACAGCTTCGTGAGAATCGGCGTGTATCCCGAGAATACATAGAATTGGTGTGTAGTAAACAGGCATGTACTCTACCACACGTCCATACATGTCCAGTGGTACGGTCTATCCCGTGTACCAATTACACGGGTAGGATACCGTGGGTAAAGGTTGTATAGGGGACATAGCCAGCATACACGGAGTCGACCACAGATGTTTGGACATGCCATGTAACCATACCACATGCTATGTAATAACTATTCTACATGACCAGCCCTTCGACACGGGCTGTTGAACACGAGCAGTACCTAAGGTCTGACTACACGTCTTGTACCGTATACCATCATGTTGTGTAATTTTTGGTAAAAGGCTTGGTCAACTTGTACACTTTATATTGGATACATTTTTTTGGATTATCCCCCTATAACATGACAGACCTTTAGAATACATCAACTTAATACTTTGTTGTAGTTGATGTATCGACCCCTTGGCTCAAGGAGCGGACCCTCCGGAATTGAGCGTGCTATAAGTGGGAACCCTAGAGTTAGATGCGACTATGAAGACTACCGTGTGGGGATCCTCAATGGGTTTGACGATGATGATAACTATACTTGGATCCTCTGTGGGTTCGGAAATGATGATGACTGTACTTGGATCCTCTGTGGGTTCGGATATAGTGGCGACTGTACATGGATCCTACGTGGGTTCCGTAGTGACACCTTCTGTACTAGGATCCTATGTGGGATCCACATAGTATATGATTCAGAGGCTACATATAATAATATCCTCCCTTATTCGTGAGTAGTATACCTATGTGAGCTGAGTCCTAACTTTCAATAATTACAATCAGTGTGATTGACCTCTTTCCTGTGTGGAATGGGATGTGCTTGTGCTCGAGAGTTGGAGATGAACTGGAATTTATGACTTAGGTTTATGTATGGGCATATACCAATGTTGATTTGATTGATACTCCATGATTTTATCTTTTTGTTTTGTGGTTTATCCTTCGTGTATTCTGGGAGACCTTCAGGGCTCTCTGTGTCCCTAATGAGTATTGTTATACTCACGCATTCACGGGCTATGCCCGCACTTTGTTGAGTTGGATGCAGATGACAGTCATCACTGATCGAGGTGGAGGCTTGTGGAGCTGGACGATACCTGGAGGTGGACCACTTGGCTAGACATACGCGGGGTGGATGACCAGACCCTAGGAGCTAAGGAGACCATTTATAACCACCATTATGGTGGGATATCTAGAGGAAGACATTGTGGATACTGCACTACTTTACTATTGTTGTAAATTCTTTTCAGTTGTATTGTACTTTCAGTTGGGTTTGTATACTGGGCCATTAACATTTCATCACTTACTTTTGTACTCTGTTTTTCTTAGTTCATTCTTCACTTGCGTACTATGTTGTGTTTGTTTACTTTTATAAAGGTAATATGTTCCCTTTTACCGGGATTTTATGTCGTTGGTTCTAGTCGCCAGCCCATAGCCTATGGAAGGAGGGCTTGGGGTAGTCACGACACTGTCCCCGAGGACGGGTCGTGACATTATTGTTACCACACACTGCAGTACCACTACAGTGTGTTGTAACAGCACACTGCAGTACTAGAAATACACCGAAAAAAATTATATTTCAACAAATAAATTATAAATATATATTTTAAATGAATTGAAAATTAAAACACAAATACCGAGGAATAAATATATCATATAAATTTCAATCATTGGTTAATATAGTTACATAAATAAAATTTATTTATTACATTAAAAAAATCCTAATTATCAATGTTACCGAACATTCAATTTAATTTCTTATATTAACTTCCATCATTGAATGAGTTATTTCTAGCAAACCACGTCAACTAGAACAAACTATCCACTTGTATAAGGAAACAATTATTTTGAGTGATACTCAAAATTAAAAAATTAAACATAAATATCAAATAATATATTAATTATATAGAAAATAATTTTTCTATTAAAATATCTCGATTACCTCTATGATTGAATAGTGAAGGAAACATTAAAGAGTATAATAAATGTCAACATTATAGGAGGGAATTATTCTGTTACAGAAGAAGTATATTGAATTATTGGTGAAGTGGATGGACAGAGAACCCAAACATAAAAATAAACCCACTTTTATAAGAAGACAATTATAATTTGATTAATAATAATTATAGAAAAAATAAAAATACATATGAAAAAATAAATTAAATCTATGGATGATGATTTTACTATGAAAACATAATGATGGCCTCGATAATTGAACAGAGGAAGTTTCATTTATCTTTCTACAATTGTAGTTGCGGTAACTTTATAGAATGTTATAAATTAACCACATTACGGATAAAAAGTTTTTATTGGAGATGGTGCATGATTTTTGGACAGAGCACCTAATCTCTTGCAACAAAATCCACTAATATCAGAAAACAATTATTATGCGAGTAATACTAAAAAGTAATAAATTCAACATACATATGAAACACAACATTAATAATATGGATAATGAATTTACCAATAAAATATCATGATTTCCTTTGTATTTGAATTGATGTAACATTGTTACTTTTCTTGCAAAGGAAGTTGATGAAACATGAAAGAAAGTAAAAATGCACCACAACCAGGGTGAAAAGGTTTTAATGGAGAAAGAGCATGTAATTTGGAATGAACATCCCAACTCTAACAAAATAATCAACCAATATAAAAAATTATAATGTGAGTAATTCAAAAAAGAAATATATTAATCATAGATATGAAAAAATAAATTAATTCAATGGAAAATGATTTTACTATGAAAATATCAAGATTTCCATTGTTATTGAGCAGAGACAATGACATTGATATTTTTGAAAATTCATTACAAATGGACTAAAATATTATAAAATAATCAAACTCTAGACGGAATAATAATAATAAAATCAATGTTCCATTATATTATTTTTCGATAAAATTGAAACAATATATCATAACATTAAGTTTACATATATCAAAAGGGTTTTTTGTTATAGTTTATTCTTTTGAGTGATTTGATACATCATCATGTGTAGAATATATTATCTATATGAGTAGTCAAACATTTAATTTCGATTATTCTAATTGAATTGATAATATATAATAGTATGAGGAAACCCATAATTTATTGAAAAACACTTTTTCCTTCTCAAAGAACTCTTTATTTTAATGGTTTCAAGGATTTGATTACTTTTTCAAGAATCCATGTATCCTATTTGTTGTTCCCACAAACATAAAAGTCATTGTATACAATGGGAATAGCAAGAAATGATTGTGAGGTCCTATGTAATGAGTCATCTTCGATTGAATTTTCTTCTTACTCTACATTTTATTAACTCACTAGTATGAAAATTCAAAAATTCTTATTTTTTGTGTTAGAGACATAAAATAAATTAACATATCCTAATTCCATTATGATCATCTCACCTTTCCCCCTTCTATAGTTTAGTTATACTTTTCAAATCCCATTTCATCATCTTTCACTCCATTTATATTACCAACCCGTTTACAATGGAAAAGTAGTATTGGGATGTCTTATAATAAAAATAATATATCATTTCAATAATTCCAAAATATAACATTATTTCAAAAATTGGATTTCAATCCTTTGAACCATATATGTGCATTTCTTCACCAATAAGTATAACACCACTGTTTTGCATAGTACTGAAGTCATTGTGTTCTTTTTATATAACATATTAGCATTGATTACAAACCCAATGTAAGATATAACATTTTAATTTGGTCCACTATCTATCCATTTAATTCATTCTGAAATTGAATTCCTATTTTTAGATAACCCATTATAAATTTGATATCTGAACCATCCTTTAAACTATTGATTATGTGTATCAGATATCCATCTTCCTACCCTCGATGGAATCAAATGTCTATGAAATTGTTTTTTGGGATTCAATGTATTGATCAACATCTTATCTATTATGTAATATATAAACATGTTTTTGCTTACAATATTTCAAGTTAAATGTAAAATATCTCTTCCAGATATCCTTCTACTATAAGGCATTCATTGTGAAATTCTTTTTTAAGACCGATGTTTTCATCATCTGATAGGTAATCAAAATAGAATTCAATAGTTTCTTCAATAATATATCCATCAGAAGGACAACCTTCTGGTTGAATTCAACTCCGGATATACCCTTCCAAATTCATCATATACTTATCAATTTTGTTATATCCATCTATAATGGATAGGACAAAATATTTGAACCTCTCTAACCAAGTAATCATTTAGGTGGACAATTATATCAAGAATGATGGTGGTAATAATATTTATAATTCATGTAATATGATTGAAATGGAATTATTATTCATGGTACACTATTCTGGGCATTCAAATTCAATGCATATGGTTTTGAGAAAGATGTATAGTCTTATTAATAATGTATATTTTTAATTTTGAGGTTGGATAGAATGAAAAGAAACAAGCATTATCTCTTTCATAAAAGAACAACAATCGTGTGATTTTTTTCATTGTAACATAAAATTAGTTATGGACACAACATTATATATATTTTATGAATACCCATATGGAACTTTAACACACATATAGAAATGAAAAAATAACAATTTTTCCTCCATAGATAGAGTGTAAGCTGCCGGAAAAAGAAAAGATGCATTTTACCCCAAATCGGTGCCAAATCTTTGTTTATCCACATTTTAATCAAGTAAGACCTAGCCTTGATTCCATATTTCGTTTATCCAGTAACAATTTATAATGTTCTATTAACACTATCAGATAAATTTTTTAATACATGAATGGCATCAAGAATATGTATGAATAACAACCAAATCTAAAATGGTGATTCAATGAATATTGATCTCTTCTTACAACATGATTTTGTAAGGTTTTTTGAAATTGGTTGAAAAAAAATAATGTCATCCTTTTCTAATTTTGTGCATAGTTGATCTCCCTTTATTGGAGATTGTGTTGTACTTTTTTCGACATTCACATACAATGTTATCATCATAGATCAGTATTTATGTCATCGAGGTAAAAAATATTGATGTCCTAAAAAACAGACATTGAGGAATGTTTCAACAAAACTCAGTACATGTGTTCTTCACAAATGGGACACCCCAATATACATTTAATGATATATCCTGGTAAATTTCCATAAATCGGGATGTAATTTATCATTCCATTCAATATAGACCCCAATGTTAATTCGTCAATTCAATTAGCATCACAAATTGTAACACATGTATCCTACATCAATTTTAGATCTCCAATCAATGTATCCAAATAGACATCAACATCATTATCAGGTTTCTTTGGTCCAAATATAAATAGAGATGACATTATGTATTTCCCTTCATAAATAACATTTGTAGAAATTTATAATTAACAGAAATGATGAACCCTATAATTTGAGTACTATTATATACACTGAAATTCTTTATTCTATATGTAGATAACACAAGATGAATATTTCTAGGCATGTCTCCAAATTAAATAAACTCATAATAAAATTTATTCCACTGAGGAGAATATGTAGAATTATATAGGTTCCCGTCATTAATTATTGTATCTGAATGACATGATAATTGTCTTATGGTTTCTTGACATCCACATTGGTCTTCAAAAACTTGTAATGATATGAATTTACTATAAATATTTTTAATGACTTGATTAATTTTTCTTCTAACGATCTGCTCTTCATTTATGGAATTTGATGGGTGATTCATGGTCTTCACAAAACAATATTAAATCATTTGTAGATGAATGTTAGTTTTTATATGTCATTCCCATTAAACGTAAAATTCATTCGGTATTATATTACAAATATTTTAGTTCATTTTTTTCTTGTAGCATATATTTCAAAAGATCATGTATTTCTGTAAAGATGGTTCCACTCCATCAATTATTATCTATCAAATTATATAACATCAATACAACTAAAATTGTTTTGTTTCTAGTACAACTGTTATATAATGGTTTCGTGGAATAACTATTTAACTCCTCAATCATTTTAAGACAATCACTAAGTACAAATTCAATTTACATTTTCATTTCATCCATGCGATCTCCATCATCTTTTACAACCTTATTCATATAAAACAATTCATAAACATTAGTTTCATCACAATCGATGTCAAAATTATGTTTTCCCCATGTTTAAGGAATCATTAATAGAATTGATATATATTTTCGCAAATAAAATGTCCTTCCAACTCTTTCGGTCAAATATTTTTGGAATTCCAACATTTTAATCACAGATTGGGATTTTAGAATGGTTGTCTTCATGTTCTATTGTAAACATGAAGAACTATTTAATTACATATTCATATTAATATTAAAAATATTAATGTGGATTAATTTTTTATTCATATATATCCTATTAGGTTCATAATAGATTATTTTTATACGATATATTTAAAAACAGACATAAGATATTCCTAATCAAAAGTAAATTTTTTAGGAAATTATAATAAGGAAGATATGAATCATTTCTAGAAGAATATATGAGTGCATAGATATTCCAAATAGAATAATAAGGGCTATTGGTATTTGAAAAATAGGGTGATATAAAGTATTATAATAAATTATATTATAACAATACATTATACAAGTAAACCAAAATATGGATAGTGTAGTGGCCTTAGCCTGAATTTCCCAAACTACACGACGTCTGATCATATTAGGACCTCTAACACACATAAAATTCAACAAAGGATGGCTTAAAATGTTTCTTTAAAAGACCAAAAATGGGATGAAACATCCCCCATAGGAACAACTAATACCTGAGGTCGAACTAAATCCTTGCATGACCCTTGGTGTCAATGGACATGCATACCAAAAATCATTATTACCCAATATAATCCTACCTATTAAAAAAATAATGTCGAAATAAATGATGCAATAACTATATAGAAACACAATCATGTAAAACCATCATAATAACAAAATAACTTCTAGTCTGTAAAAAATATTATATAGATAAAACCAAGATATTCAAACATAACTGGAAATAATTGCATCATAATGATTAAAAATGTGAAGGCATGATGTGTTAAAATATTTTGTGCTTTACTAGGGATGCCCCTTTGATTATTCATCATATGAAAACGTAGGTCCATATTAAATTATAAGATAAAATTGATCCTATGATATTTATAACCAATGGATGAAAATGCATCACTTCACTAACAAGGTTCCTAAATAATAGAAGTTGAAGTTACATGTCCACTGAGGTTTCCATGAAAGGTGAAACATATATATAATCATTTGGGAACCACCAATGTTCCTAAAATAAGTATTAAATAAACAATATTACACATGAAAATTTATAAACATTTTTAGGAATATATGAATAAAATATTTAGTATGAATAAATAAAACAAAGTAGTAAAACATTGACAATGCATAATTCTAAGGATCAGTGTGTGATATAAACAACAGATCATACATCATTATTCATTACAAAAAATGGACCACAAATCAATCCTTAAAAAACGTATCACAAAATATCATGAAAAATAGATCATAAATAATTTATGATAAAAAATCATAGAAGAAGAAATCAAAAACAAAAAAAATAATACACAAAGGAAATCAGAAGGCCTACATCACAAGGATAAAGATAATATGAGACCCTATTCTGATATCTGATGTGATGTTTGGAGGATGTTGAATGGTGTGATTAAACATTTGATTCCCTAAGGTAGAGCATAGAAAGTTGGTGGATTCCACAACAATCTTCAATATCGTGACAGGTTCGCAAATAGATTGGGTTGTTAAAATAGGTTGGGACATTTTTATCAGTGCTTAAGAATAAGAAATGATAAGGAGCCAATTATGAATGATTATTACATAAATTTTGATTAAATGAATCTTCATCAGTACTAAAATTGTTGCACTGATAAATGTTCATTTGATCAGCACATTTTTTAGCACTGATAGATCCTCACCTTTATCAGAAAGAAAAACAAACTAATAAATATTCTTCTATCAGTTCTTATTACTGAAGAGCTATTAATGGATTTATAATTAAAATTATAAATAATATATTAATTATTTATAAATTCTTAATAAATATATATACATATAAATATAGTTAATATATTCTTTTTTAAAATATTTATTATAATTTTATAATTATAGAAATATTTTTACAATATATTATTTATATCATTACATATATTTAGATAATTATACATATATTATATATATAGTAAATATATTCATTATGTAAGTAAAATTATTAATAATTTAATAATTATTTAAATATTCATAATTATTTATTTATAATTACATAAATATATTTAAAAAATATTAATTTATTTATATTTAGAAATATATAATTGTATAAATATATTGAATGTGCTCTTATAAATATATTTATTTTTAAATATTTTTTTACAAATATATTCTTAATATTACCAATGAATATCTAATTTTGTGTGTGCACATGTTTGCACAAAATGTGTGAAATTGAATTAATTATGAATCAATGTACACATTAATAATATTTAAGAAATGGAAAAATTATCATAATGTCCATATTATATATAAAAATGCATTATTTACATAAATATGAAATAAAAAATCACATATTTATCTATATTAAATTAAAAAATAAAACAACATTCAATTATATGTCGAGTATTATGTAATTGTTTGAAACATTTAATTCATATTAATAATTAATTATAAACCATTATTCAATAATAATTTGACAATTTAATGTAATGTGCATAAATATTTTGTAATATATAAATAATTTATATATATATATAACATTTAATAATATCAAATATCATAATTATATTATTTATCTAATGTTTAATATTTAATAAGGTACAATCAATCAATTAATTTATATAATTAATTATTAAATTAACAAAATTAGTAATATTTTTTTAATAAACCATATTTTTAATATTTTTTTATTCAATTATTTCAATTAATCAGGGTTAAAAATGTGTTGATGAAAGAAATGATTATTATTGACAAACATAAAGTTCTAATAAATCATACACATTATCAATGAGAAAAATAATTTTCTTATAATTGTTTCCTTTATAGGCGCTAATCTAAAAGCGCTGAGAAAAGGTTAAATTTATCAATGCTTTCTTTACCATTGATAAATATGCCATTTATCTAAATTTTCTTCTTACGAAAATAAATAATAGTGTTGTTAAAGGCCTGTTTTGTAGTAGTGACATATGAGTAATATCACCCAAATCTTTTTCCATGATAGGAACATGAGCATGAGTTGATTCCCCTAGTATATGTTAAAGTGGAATAAAAATAGGGGGAGAAAAGAAATATCCTTTTAGTGAAATGTATCTTTTTTTTCTAATTAAAGTGAACATTATTTGGCCTCATAGTTTGGATAATTGTGTGCCAATAGTGTGGGCATCACCTTCCAAAGACTCACCCAACATTTTTTGCTCACATTTTTTGTAAAATAATGCACCAAACACGTGAGTATCAACTGTTTTTATGGAACATTGTTTGTGGGCTAGGAACTCAGTTTTGGGAAACCATGCGCAGGCTGTGCGAGTCACCTCTTCAAAACTGAAAAAATGAACACTATTACTCTTGTAGGATGCATTAATTAAAAAACGATGATTATTTTTTAAAGGATCCACATATTTTAAATTTAACAGTTAATATAAAGCTCCCCAACCATGAACCTACAACAAATTCCTCCTAAAACTGATTTTTTGTGACCTGATGCATCAGAAACCCTTTAAAACATTTGATAGACCACCTGATACATAAACATAATAAAAACATCACTATTAAATAAAGTTATTATAAAATTTTTATTCTGAGTCTCATTTTAAGACTCAACCCATCCACCACACGTAATGTTCAAAAAAAATGAAAATTTTTACGTAGTCCAAAAATTCAGGAAAATACAACCTAGCCACCTTTGAACATATCATTCATGACATGCCTTAGAAAACAACAGAAATAAAAATCAACCTACTAGGGTTTTGAATATTAATTAAAATTGTCTTGTTGAATTTTCAAACACCCAATGCACCTCCATGAGTCACTTTAAAAATACGGTTCTTGAACTGCTAAAACTATATCCAATGATCATAAATAGACATGGAACATCTTTAAGAGGATTACATGAACTTATATGATCCAAAAAAATTTATTTCTTCATCTTTTAACAATCATACTAAGGATCTAGAATTATTATTTCTCACATATATGGAAGATATTATGAGCAATGACACTTGAACAATCAAAATAAAAAACCAAATCATGTCTGTAACATTATAACTACACTATTGTCACGTTTATAAAAACAACACAACCAATTATTGTGATGAAACTACTTTTGGACATTATGAAAATATCAATTTCCCATTATGATCGACTAGTTTAAAAAATAATCGATTAGGATTCTATTGAAAATCCCTGATGAACCTCTTTATGGAACCCACCTTACTACACGAATTGAATGAATGGGTTCTACAATGACTTTATAACCCCCACATAAATATTTCTACTTGAGCTACCATTAGGTGACTTCTATCTAACATTATCATCATAGATGAAAAATACATTACAAATGATAGATCTCTATACCTTTAATAATTGGAACTATGAGATCACATTGAGCACATTCAATGAAGTGTATAACCGAATTATAGTGATTTCTCATAGTAGAATCATTACAATTTATTTTTATCAAATAGAATATGAGACCCAAAAAAATCATTACACAAATAGTGTCAAATTAACACAACACATTTCAACTGAAGGTTGTTTTCTAGAAACAGACAATCTACCCCCCACCATAGTGTCCTAGTAGTTGTTGTATCCATGAAAAAATGATAACCAATATATCTCTTTCCTTTTCCTCACCAGACACAAATTGCAATGATCAAGAACATTCCCATACATAACATCAATGTAAATGTAATAAATTTATAATTACTATTTTTAGATAAAATTCCTTATAGAAGATGTCGAAACAAAAACATTTCAAGGGTCACGACCATAAAATTACACATAGTGTATTGTTCAACACATATATTGATCTGAGACCGCTCCTTGATCGTAACATTTAAGGAGTTCTTTTAACAACCAAAATCATCATTAAAAATATGTATCTGAGTATATAAAAAATTATATCTTCATGTACTCAAGATCAAGTCAATATATTTTTCCTAATCATCTATAAACAATTTCTACACCAAGATTTTATTTTAAGGATCATGATGCACTTTTTGAGCCGAAAACATTTCAAAATTTTCTATAAAAATATTATCAAATGCCCAAAACCACATATTCTGACTATGTGTGACCAGGTTCAATAATGGTTCAAGTGTATTATTGTGCCCCAAATTTATTTTTGGATATCCCTAATCATGGGAACTACCATTAAATGAAAACTCACTAAATTGTTGTATACAAACGTTACTTACTCAGTGTGTGTTCTCTCCCATACCAGAAGGTTCATTTTTTAACTCACTATACAAAGGGGATTTAATAATAAAAGACAAGATAACTATTACATAGAGAATGTTCGTATTTGAATAAACATGGAGTTAACTTCGTAATCATAATTAAAATAGGTATCCCACATGTTCCATGATTTATCAAATGATCGCCCACCTCATGACTTAATCTCTTAGAAGAAAGTGTAAATACACAACTACTACACAATTGGGTATGTCACCAAAATATTCACACCACAAAAATAGTTTTGATAAACAAGAACCGATTATCCTTTTTAGAAAAAATATAATTTCCAATCCAAAATCAAAATACTTTAGAAAAAATCATCCACCCGTCTGAAAAAAGAATAAAATGACGATTAATTAAATGAAGAAATCATATCCCTTGACCATACTCTTACACATTTATCCATTAACGGTAATATTCCATAGACGTACTAGGGATGAGGTCTATTATCATTGAAATTTTGACATCTCCTTCCATCATTGGCTACCAGGATCTGATCATCGGAGAGCATCATAATAGGGGAGTTCAAATTGAAAGGGAATAAGAAAATATATACATAGAGATATGGTTCTAACATGTAACCAAATATGAGAATACCTTGAAGTTCAACTAACCAAAAAACCCCACATTTACTTATTGGTGGACTTCATTATTTAAGAGTATTAATCAGAAATAATGTCACTTGAAAAGATCCACTCATCTAAAAACATATCACAAGCAATTAAAAAATTCCTAAAGATTCTAATGGTGGTTCCACTACCTATATATATAGACTATGATATAAGGCGTCAATCCTAAAACTAATTCATACATGAAATGATTACTATGCCTTATTTCTTACCCATTATTTCCAACACAGTTATGAATAACTCAAATGGAGAATATGAGAAACATCTATTACCACTCTAATGATACAGAAAAAATAGACCCTTAAACAAGTGTTCCCGCTATAAATATCTATATCGAGTTTCCCATTTAAGGATTTTAAATGATTATCATTTATTAATAATTCAAACATCTATCATAAAGGGACTTCAGGTACCATTTTTTAAAACCAAAATATTATTCACTTTATATTGCTCATTCATATAGTATTTCCTGAAAATTATATTAAAATTTTATTTTAACGATTTATTTTATTCAATAATTTATACAACTAGCTCGGTTAAAGAAAACACTAATTTCAAATATATATAGGAAAACACTCTTTAGTATTCAATTAGAACATTATTTATCTAATGCCCTCTAAAAAATATCATTGGTAGAAAAGAAGGCAATCAATAATTAAAGGTATTTGTCCATTATGATTCCAATTTACATTTATATGTAACACAATATATGTGTCCACATACACTCTAAATAACCATCCTATTAACATCAGCATACCCCCATTGGGTTATGCACCAATTCAAAAAAAGGGATAAGGGTATTTAAAAGGCTTCCAAAATTTCAGTCAATATTTTTAAATTATCGATAATGGGATTATCACATAATAATATCATATCTGGATAGAAAAAAATTTGTATGTCCAGATATCTCATAAGAAATATTCCCCCACTGACCAACTTGGGACCATTTGTGAAATTCTAGAATTTGCCACATGGGTCCTCATTCCTAAAAGATCAATGTAAAATCCTATACAAGGTATTTATAATCAATAAGAATTATTGATTATAAAATATGTGAATGTATCAGGGGTTAGGTTGATAAAAGATCATCCCTATGTTATAAAGGTACTTTCATTTGTTTGTTACAAATGACATTCATGTAGCTACAACCACATATTCACCTTTTTTTAGAACATGAAAGACTATATATCAGTGTTTATTTACATGGTTTACCATTATTCAATTTAAAAAGTCCCCTATACTTTATAAATTTGTTCATTAGTATAAGACCCAAACATTAAATGTTACATAATCTTATGATAAGTCATGAAATGCACATTGATGTCATTTTCAGTTGTACTGTTCTAGAGAATTATGCCATATCAATTACATAGGAACTAAAATATTTATAATGTAGACTCTTATGCTCTCTATAATTATTTTCACCAAATAGACCTCATTCAATATAACATGATTTATATTCGTGATAAAAATTATAGAATATTTCTTTTCTCTTACCAATTATTATACCCATTAAAAAAATTTCTAAAAATTGGGATGAGTATATAAAGGTCAATAATGGAAAATAATATTAACAATTTACACAATATAATGATATATATAAATAAGAACATGATGAGTTTCATAATGGCATGAGAATGAAGAATATCATAACAAAAATAAATTGGATCAAAATTTGAAAATTGGATAAAACATTTAACTCAGAAAATCAGAATCGTGTAACCAAGGTCTATCCCCAATGTGTCCAATACATTTCCATGGTTCTTCACCTAGATATCATAATACTAATCATCTATAGGGATTATTTTTTATCCAATCCATTGGAGTGATATCAGGGTAAAACCATTATATTTGTTCATATTCATCTGATCCACAAATATCATGATCAATCATTTCCTAACTATCCTATGGAGAATAATATAGATGGTTTTCATTAAAAATTCATGGTGTTTTAATAATCGCAAAAGACATGGTCATTTTTTCATTTATATCCCATGGAAAAGTTTTGAGGGTTTTATGTATGTCATATCCAGAATAAAATATTTTTTTTATGTCATTATTAATTACCCTATAAATGAAATAGGATTTTTTATTCACATAAATAATATAAGTGAAATTATTGAGAAGAAGAGCATGATTTTGATATGAATATTATGTGGCACAATGTCTATGCAACATGGTTTTAGAAAACATAAAAAATATAGTGGGAAACGATATATCATTCATATATGACCCATAATACATTATAGGTACATAGTAATATGAAAATGATAAGTAGGTATGGAAATTTGAAATACATACCTCATAAATGATAACATGAAAGGAAAAGAGAAGATTGAAAATTCAATACCCACATAATAAACATTTGAATACATATCATTAAGGAATTACATTATACAAACCATTAAATATAATTACAATATATTAATTCATGATATAATGATCAAATGGGATATATATACTCCGTGTAGTAAAATTAATGTTTATAACATCCATATATTCTGTAAAGAAAAGAGATTGAGATGATGTTCTTTATCTAGAGTCTGACTTATCTCATCCATTCATCATATTCTTGAATAGTAAATGTAAGTTAATTTATAATTATTTTTGAAACATTTTTTGTCACGAACCAAATCTGGTCGCCGCCAAAATCGACACCAAACCCAGCCCGTGACAAGGCCCGAAGGGCGTTCCCGATCCCCACGGGCTGGCACAAGTGCCCGAGTATCATATAATGATAATTGGGAACGATTTACCCGATTCTATAAACATTAAACAACAAAAAAACTCAATAAAACAAATCTGGATTTTTCAACTAAACCAATCTTTTAGAAAATTTCAGAACTGAATTACATAAGTTAAAACTACATTTAAAGACCATTACAAAGGTAAAAAACAAATAAGGACAGTCCAAGAACCCTTTTGTCAAGGGGCACCACCCTTATGCTATCTCCACAAGACTTCACTACCAAGGACCTGCTAGAAAACCGAACCACTGGAACAAAGAAAACTGTACCCAACCTGCGACAACAAAAATAACCAAGTCTACTTACACCCATGGGTGTAATTAGGGTGTGAGCCAAAGCCCAATAGTATACCACCACTAATAGATTCCATGTGATAAACATTTAATGGCGAAAAGCATGCATGTATTCAAAGACATGAGATGCTAGTTAAAATTTCTAAAAGATGCAACATTAAATAAAAACAGTTTTTAGGTGGGATAATTTAAAGAATAAAAACATTTAAAATAAATACCATAGCTACTGAATTTTCCAGCCTCTCGTACCGTATACCGACGGTAATAACAAAGTATCCAGTGAGCACAAGCAATGGGAAATAACCCCTAGGCACTAGCTAGTTGTGGGTCCCAGGTACCTCGTATCTCGGTGAAGGTAACCATCACAAATATCCATTCTCGTGCACGAGCCACTAGTAGGGAACATACCCATAACTTAGTGGTCCCCAATAATCATCATCATATTTTAGTTAGAGTTGTAAGCGTCAATCTTGCTAAGTGAAACTGAGGCCAAACCTCACAGATTCACTAGCATACTAGTACACGTCCACCCACCTAGATACCCGGGTTTTCCCTTTGTGCTCAAACAAGTTCAGAAATCCAAGAAGTATAGTTTTCACATGAAAATATCACTTCCACATCACAAATTAACCAAACAGCCCCATGTACATCACACAAGTCAAAAATTCCTCTTTTCATTCAAATGAATTTTGAAATCAAACTCACTCCAAATTGCCTACAACACTTTTCAAATTTATTTAACACTTCCACAAATCCATTAAACAATTTTATAAAACCATTACAAGATATTCAACTCACATAACAGACCACACACATGTCACACTACCATTCTCACCTTCACAATTCATTTTATAAATAAACTCACATGAAATATCCCACACCCGTGTTTCGCACACAAAACACAATTTAGTAAAACATTTCGACAATTTATAAAAAAAATTATAAAAATGTTCAACATCTCAAATCACCACATTACCATTCAAAACCCCACATTAGGTGAACACACTCACCCAAACAGTACATATACACCATTTCCCAACTTTGTTTAACCAAATAAAACATTGGAAATTTTTATAAAACAAACCCAAGAGGTATAACCATTGTTTGCACACTAAACCCATTTCAAAACCCTCATTTAAAAGCAAAATCATACCAATACCAATCCAAAACAGAATTTTTCAGCCCTAAAACAATTATTAAACCACCCCCAAATGTTATAAAAATACATCAAATAATACCACAAAGATACACATGAAAAAAACACGTTTTCATAAATCACCTTCAAGAAGTACAACATGTTTTTACTCCTTAAAATCATTAAACAAAAACCTACATTCAAGTCCAACATGACAATAAGGAATTAACAAACCAGAATTGGCATCCCCTTTCAAGACTAATAAATCACTTTCATATGTTATAAACTAAACCCAAACATTACCCCAAGAGTCACACATGAAAAGTACCCAATTTCAAGCTATAATGCAACTAAAAATTAAATGTTCAACCAAATCCATCAAAACTATTTTCACAGCACATAAAACAGATTATAAAAATGCTAAATTATTAATCCATACAAGCTAACTCATCATAAAATGGCTACACATGGAATCACCTACCTTTTGAGTCGAAATCCTCAAAACTTGGTGCGAAACCTTAAGCGCACCACCGCCACACCACAAGGAATATAAATCCATACCTAGACCACCAAAAATGGACCCAAAAGATACCAAATCAGACCTTAGGATCGAACCCTACCTTCTGGACATTTTAGAATATAATGAAAGAGGGAGGAAACCCTAAGGAGAATGAAAAATTGAAGAGAGAAACACTTACGCAAAACAATCATGAATAAAACGACCAAAAATCCACCAGATTCTGAATATGAAAACATCCAAACATTCGAGGGATGTTCGAACAAGGATTATGAGACCATTTAGGAATTTGAATGGGGACAAAATAGTGAGAATTGAAGGATTTATGAAGGAAACAAATTACCTTTATTAATTTTCCCGAAATTTGAGTTCTTCAGAAGTTTCGACCTAAACCGCGATGAAAATGAGCTTCAAAGAGGGTGGGAGGATATGGGACGCGCTTCTGGGTTCAAGGGGAGTGTTTGGGGTTGGAATCACCGAAAAATCCTTAATATTGTATAAGTTATTAATGAAACAAAATTTATTTTTAAAACTGGAATTGGGCTTTCGGGCAGGCCCAATCCCTTAAATAAAAACCCATATACAACATTTTTATGGTTATATAAAGGATCCAAAATATAATGGTGGTGTTTATATATCAGGGTATACCATTTAGGAACTTGAATGGGTGAAAAATATTAAAAATTGAAAAAGTTATAAAAGAAACAAAATTTATTTTTAAATCTGGAATTGGGCTCACGGTTTGGCCCAATTCATGAAAACTCACCCATTCCACCATAAAAGCTTGACAAACCCCAAAAACAAATCATAAATGAAAAATAAATGAAATTTAACTTTAAAATAAGTCATGTATGTGAAAATTATATCAACCATGAAAACTTTCCGTCCCCGGAAAGTGACCACAAGGCCAGATACCAAAACCATGCCCAACCGATAAACTAAGATGTAATTCTTTGCCAAGCTTTGCCCCCAAGGGTCAAAACACCTCCAGTGATCAATTAAGGAATGATTAATCTCACAACCCAAACTTACACCACATTACTGAAATGATCAATCACATTCATACATTATCCCAAAATGAAACTCCTCGAACGCTATCCGAACAAGACTCAAGCAATTCACCCAAACGAACAACAACTTCAAACAAGGTTACACATACCTTGCTATAACTAAACCATTGGGCACTCTCCAATCTCAATGGTTACCCAAAGAAGATTTAGGTATCTTGATAGATCTGAATGAGACTACCTACCAACAATCCTTGACCTTGGATAAGACTATGTTATTGGTATGGGGAAAAAAATAGGCTCCCCACCATAGGAACCAACAATCTTAATCGACTAGCATGGGCCGGTACAGAAAGACCCCAAAATATAAAGTGTTGGGACGAACACATGGTGAGTCTTCACGGTTTGGGAAACCATGAACAAACAGTGGAGATTCTTCTATCTACATGGTTTTTTTTTGTTCATGGTTAGAACTAACCATGTGAAAACCGCGTGCTCAACTTTTCAAGCCAAATTTCCAACCATTCTTCAAAGACTCAATGGAAACCAAATGGGGAGGGAATAACATTGTGTGATGACATGG
This sequence comes from Viscum album, assembly GCA_963277665.1. Classification (NCBI taxonomy): domain Eukaryota; kingdom Viridiplantae; phylum Streptophyta; class Magnoliopsida; order Santalales; family Viscaceae; genus Viscum; species Viscum album. The sequence continues at coordinate 139,235,654 of OY728133.1, read as the reverse complement.
GTACAAAACCCTCAACCTATTTCCACAGAACGGGAACAATAGAAGAAATATGATGACACCATAGGTTTAAACTCTTCTTATCTTTCATATTGAGGATTGGACATTGTACAAGGGTTTAAACGACACTGGGGTTTCCCCTGACTACGCGCCAGCATCTCTCCGGGACCTACGGCTGGAGCTCAAAATATTGAAGCATCTTCGGCCACGAAGTTTGGCTGTTGAAACCCCTATGTGGAACTTCTTCTTTCGGTGCCACAAACAACTACACCACATACCCTGATGGGTTCATAAAGACATAACACACTCCATAACTCACTTTACCAAAACCAGACATTTCACTGAAACAAGGGATCAGAATAAGCACACACATCACACCTTGTTTCTTTGGCTGAGAAACAACAGAAGGGCATTACACGTATAAACATTGTCCTCTAAGGTAGAGGATCTGATGTTTTTCCCAAGGGATACATACTCCCAACATAACATAGAACCTAAGAGGATAGTGTGACCTTGACCATTATAGTCAAAAGAGCACACAACATCACAATGCGTCACCGAACATGACCCTTGTGATTGATAGAAACAATACATGGAACATGACCATATTTCAAGTCCCTAAACAACAGACAAGTCCAAAAAGTGGACACAATATCCTATCAGGACCAAAATCTCAAAATTGGTGGTTTAATAATAACTCTTGCTTCATGGAAACTATGAAGAACCCAGAGGCACTCTTAGACACCATCATGACACTCATCCACACTAACAACCAAAGAACACATCCACCTTCGATGAATCATGAATCTTAAGAAACCAAGGCCTCTTTCAACCTTCCACAAGAACTATCCCATTACAAGAGGATCCACAAATCAACTAAATGAATGGTTGTAGACTCAATAAACAATGCTCTATAAAATATTCCTTATATTGATCAACTGGAGGATTTTCCAATGGAGAAACAAAACAGGTTGCACTTCAGTTCTGCACTAACCCTAAATGGGGGCATACCTTATCCAATGGGAGAACCCAAGGAACCAACCAAGATGGTTCATTGGTCAAAATATACCACAAACCAGATCCAAACACATGAAGGGAACCAACATAAAGGCGCCCCAAAACATTTTTCAAAAGAGACCACTAATTGTCCCTATAACACAACTTACTGACCAAACCCAAACCCAAAACACAGTACAAACAGGAGGGGTTCTTGGACTCAAAACATCCCACAACATCAACATTTTCCAAAAACACATAATATAAACCATTCCATACAATTCATCAAGTCTTCATGTTTCTCTTTAAAAACAGTTCTTTAAAAACAAATGGTTCAGCGGTTAGCACATCCACCAATGGTACCCCATGGGCCTTACACATGCATGTTTCTGTGCCACACTGGGCACCCTCCTCGTATCCATCTCGACACTCATCCAGTCATTTTATCAACCATCCATCTCCCCATATAACCCCATGCATGTGGTTGCTCACAAAAATACCAAAGGTTAAAACAAAACTTTGTTCCACTTTTCAAAACCAAAACGTCAACCAACACATCCTTTTTCCTCAAAACCGCTAACCATGAGATCAAAATCCCAACTCACATCTTAAAAAAATTTCAGAAAGTCACAACCATTTAGAAAATAACTCACTTTCAAGATATTCACATCAATTTCAAAACAACTCATCCCATTAAAGCACACTCTGATTGTTTAGAAAACTCTATTGGAAACACTTTTCAAAACCAACTTCAATATAGTTCCCTCTTTAAAAGAGGTGTGAGCACACCATTTTATATTTCAAAACAATTCTGAAAATTCAGTTCTGCCATTTCATAAACCCAACCATTCCCTATTTATTTGAAAATAATTTCATAAAAACTTTACGCTTCTTAAAACCAGGTCACCATAAAACCAAAATGCCAAGATTTCAAAACTAAAGAACACCAGACAATGCAAGAGGAAACTAGTTTCAGTGGGTGACTTGGACATATGGTTGGCGGCCATATTCCAATCACTTCACTGTCACAGAGAGTGTTCTAGGGAATATCCCCGGCTCCACATGGCTTGCCAGACCCTGCGAGCTCATTGAGACCATTAACCCAACTCTCTTATCATTTCCCCTAATCATCATCAAACCAAGAAAACCCAAAGACATAGACAAATCCCAACTTCCCCTGGCAACTTGAATCTTGAAATGAGGTGTGGTGATCAAGAACACTACCCATAACCAGAATTCCATGTCCCAACAATCATCACTCTAGACTATGTTGACTATTTCTCAAATAACATGACTCAAATGGAGCGAACCTCCTCTGATACCATTTTGTCACGAACCAAATCTGGTCGCCGCCAAAATCGACACCAAACCCAGCCCGTGACAAGGCCCGAAGGGCGTTCCCGATCCCCACGGGCTGGCACAAGTGCCCGGGTATCATATAATAATAATTGGGAACGATTTACCCGATTCTATAAACATTAAACAACAAAAAAACTCAATAAAACAAATATGGATTTTTCAACTAAACCCATCTCTTAAAAAATTTCAGAACTGAATTACATAAGTTAAAACTACATTTAAAGACCATTACAAAGGTAAAAAAACATATAAGGACAGTCCAAGAACCCTTTTGTCAAGGGGCACCACCCTTATGCTATCTCCACAAGACTTCACTACCAAGGACCTGCTAGAAACCCGAACCATTGGAACAAAGAAAACTGTACCCAACCTGCGACAACAAAAATAACCAAGTCTACTTACACCCAATGGTGTAAGTAGGGTGAGAGACAAAGCCCAATAGGATACCAATACTAATAGATTCCATGTGATAAACATTTAATGGCGAAAATCATGCATGTATTCAAAGACATGAGATGCTAGTTAAAATTTCTAAAAGATGCAACATTAAATAAAAACAGTTTTTAGGTGGGATAATTTAAAGAATAAAAACATTTAAAATAAATACCATAGCTACTGAATTTTCCAGACTCTCATACCGTATACCGACGGTAATAACAAAGTATCCAGTGAGCACAAGAAATGGGAAATAACCCCTAGGCACTAGCTAGCTGTGGGTCCCAGGTACCTCGTATCTCGGTGAAGGTAACCATCACAAATATCCATTCTCGTGCACGAGCCACTAGTAGGGAACATACCCATATCTTAGTGGTCCCCAATAATCATCATCATAGTTTAGTTAGAGTTTTAAGCTTCAATCTTGCTAAGTGAAACTGAGGCCAAACCTCACAGATTCACTAGCATACTAGTACACGTCCACCTACCTAGATACCCGGGTTTTCCCTTTGTGCTCAAACAAGTTCAGAAATCCAAGAAGTATAGTTTTCACATGAAAATATCACTTCCACATCACAAATTAACCAAACAGCCCCATGTACATCACACAAGTCAAAAATTCCACTTTTCATTCAAATGAATTTTGAAATCAAACTCACTCCAAATTGCCTACAACACTTTTCAAATTTCTTTAACACTTTCACAAATCCATTAAACAATTTTATAAAACCATTACAAGATATTCAACTCACATAACAGACCACACACATGTCACACAATACCATTCTCACCTTCACAATTCATTTTATAAATAAACTCACATGAAATATCCCACACCCGTGTTTCGCACACAAAACACGATTTAGTAAAACATTTCGACAATTTATAAAAAATAATTATAAAAATGTTCAACATCTCAAATCACCACTTTACCATTCAAAAACCCACATTAGGTGAACACACTCACCCAAACAGTACATATACACCCTTTCCCAACTTTGTTTAACCAAATTAAACATTGGCAATTTTTATAAAACAAACCCAAGAGGTATAACCATTGTTTTCACACTAAACCCATTTCAAAACCCTCATTTAAAAGAAAAATCATACCAATACCAATCCAAAACAGAATTTTTCAGCCCTAAAACAATTATTAAACCACCCCCAAATGTTATAAAAATACATCAAATAATACCACAAAGATACACATGAAAAACACACGTTTTCATAAATCACCTTCAAGAAGTACAACATGTTTTTACTCCTTAAACTCATTAAAAAAAACCTACATTCAAGTCCAACATGACAATAATGAATTAACAAACCAGAATTGGCATCCCCTTTCAAGACTAATAAATCACTTTCATATGTTATAAACAAAACCCAAACATTACCCCAAGAGTCACACATGAAAAGTACCCAATTTCAAGCTATAATGCAACTAAAAATTAAATGTTCAACCAAATCCATCAAAACTGTTTTCACAGGACATAAAACAGATTATAAACATGCTAAATTAATAATCCATGCAAGCTAACTCATCATAAAATGGCTACACATTGAATCACCTACCTTTTGAGTCGAAATCCTCAAAACTTGGTGCGAAACCTTAAGCGCACCACCGCCGCACCACAAGGAATATAAATCCATACCTAGACCACCACAAATGGACCCAAAAGATACCAAATCAGACCTTAGGATCGAACCCTAACTTCTGGACATTTTAGAATATAATGAAAGAGGGAGGAAACCCTAAGGAGAATGAAAAATTGAAGAGAGAAACACTTACTCAAAACAATCATGAATAAAACGAACCCAAATCCACCAGATTCTGAATCTTAAAACATCCAAACATTCAAGGGATGTTCGAACAAGGATTATTAGACCATTTAGGAATTTGAATGGGGAAAAAAGAGTGAGAATTGAAGGATTTATGAAGGAAACAAATTACCTTTATTAATCTGCCCGAAATGTGAGTGCTTCAGAAGTTTCGACCTAAACCGCGATGAAACATAGCTTCAAAGAGGGTGGGAGGATATGGGACGCGCTTATGAGTTCAAGGGGAGTGTTTGGGGCTTGGAATCACCGAAAAAGGCTTAATATTGTATAAGTTATTAATTAAACAAAATTTATTTTTAAAACTAGAATTGGGATTTCGGGCAGGCCCAATCCCTTAAATAAAAACCCATATACAACTTTTTTATGGTTATCTAAAGGCTCCAAACTACAATGGTGGTGTTTATATATCAGGGTAGACAATTTAGGAACTTGAATTGGTGAAAAATATTAAAAATTGAAAAAGTGATAAAAGATACAAAATTTATTTTTAAATCTGAAATTGGGCTCACGGTTTGGCCCAATTCATGAAAACTCACCCATTCCACCATAAAAGCTTGACAAACCCCAAAAACAAATCATAAATGAAAAATAAATGAAATTTAACTTTAAAATAAGTCATGTATGTGACATTTTTCACATTATTTTTAATTAATTATATATTACTTATTTCCATTCTATAACAATTACTTAATGATTTATGTTCAAAATAGATGTTTAGTCGATATTCGGTACTTGAGTAAAAAATAAACTTACGATTTTTAAAATGTATCTATATGGGCATAAGCCAATCATATCTAAAATTATATTTTTTTAGTTAATTAAAATATAAATATAATATATATATATATAATAATATTTCACAATATTTTAATATAATTAATCAAATGCACCATCTATGGAGATGGTTGGTCATACATACACATGAATGATATGTTTATTGGTTTGTCTTGTAAATGTATTTAAAACAAATTCATGAATATAAATTTTATGAATAAAAAATAATATATGTTATATATATATTAAAAAGGTACATTAAATACTTCTTCTATACATCACATTTGTATAATGAATGAGGATATCACCTTAAGGGGGCAGTAGTCCTCAGACTGTCAAATTAAATTATTGTATTCATACAACTTGAATAGTATAAATTTATGTTATAAACAAAAATTAAAAAATAATAGAGATGACAAAATTATAATAAATTTCATACATACATATTGTTCAATCATAATGACCAACATGATATGTGGTAGAAGAAAATCGAATAATCATCATTTTGTAGCGTAGTAGTTCTTCGTACACAGAAATAGTATGTGTTGTTATTATATAATTTAATAAGTAATGTTTTAGTGGAAGGATAAGATATATAAGGAAAAAAATCTTTAGAGAAGATGTTACCTCTTAATTAGGTAAATACATTGGATTTGATCCAAAAGGATTTCAGGAATTTACTTCCTCCAAAGGTAATACTTCTAGGGGAGATGGATGGATTTTGAGAGATTATTTGAGCACATGTTGGATGATTCAAGAGATTTGAGAGGTTTATTCACCAGATAATAAGATAATTAATGTGGAACAATGAGATAGTATGGAATTTCCCATCAAGAGACCATCATGTTCATGAATGGTATTCCTAGTTAGATATCCATGCAAAGGTAGTGAGGTGATATCAAGATGGAAATCATGGAGAGGAGTAGTTCCATGTAGTTATATTCTGAATATTTTTTCTAAGACATATGGATAAAGTAATCTCTAGGCCTACGGGCCTTGTAACAGTTACCCCTCATCCATTAAAATGGTGGTTATCAAAAATCAATAAAAATTGACGTGGAATATTCGGGCTGTAATTGGGAGAAAGTTGTTTATAAGAGGTAAGAGGGGCACATTAGGAATGTATTGAAATAAAATTTTATTATAAATTGATTTTTGAACTATATTATTTAAAAAGTGACATATTAAGAGGACAAGATGAGGATGGGTTGAATGAATAGTACGAAAAATGATTGAGGTAATTTTATAACTCAAAAGTAACCATGTCTTTTATCATTATCCCTTAGTTAAAAACACTAACACATACCACATCTTCTTGTATTTTTCTAATATATGGTAACTATAATTGTAATAAAATTCATGAAGAACCAAAAGTGGATCATTAATAACATTTTTTTAAAATATTTGAGCTTGTTTGAGGAATATTATATTTTTAGGACAGTTATATCAATAAATAAAATAGTAAATGAATTTCATTCCAGTAATTAAAATTTTATTCCTTTGGAAAAATAAATTAACTCAATAACATATAATAATCATCCATAAAATTTCTGGATGGAATAAAAATGTTCAAATTAAATATATTTATAATATTTATAATATCATTTATTTTAATATTTCATTAACAAGGTAAATATTGCATAATTATTGTGTCCTAAATAAATTTTTTTATTTAATGTCTAAAAATAATAAATAAAATTAAATGATTTAGTTGTAATATTTATATTTCTAATTTCTATTAATAGTATAATATATCATTCATATAAACGAAATATAAATTGTTTAGTTAAGAGACACATGATTATGTTATATTTCCCTTTTCATTAAATTAAAAATTATAAATGGTCATTATCAAACCCAGGTGGCACCATGGAGTCCTACAATTGTCCCAAAGATGTTAATTGTAGGAAATATCTCATAAAATTTAATTAGGACATGTGTTAGGGAGTTTTATATTTTTATAACATAATTTTCTTTATTATTTACCTAATTTACCATTTAATAGTTATAAAATAAAAAAATAACTACTGAATTTACAATTCATTAAGTGTTAAAATAAAAGATACATATTTACAATATTTGGACCTTCTGATTAAAAATATTGATGTAATTTTTCCAAATAAAAATCCCATAATTGGAAGAACTAATTTAATATTAATTCGCATTATCAAAATGAGAAAGCGAGTTTTCATGAATGTTAAAACATTGCAAATATTAGAAATGTTTTTACATCTGAATAAAATATTGAATTAATACAAATGTCTTAAATTATAATAAATTATAAAATTATATTCCATTTATTCTTTAAAAATATAAAATAATATGAATTATCTATATAAATTTTCTTGATGGAAAATGTTGTCATCAATTAGAATTTTACATACTTTTATTAATCAACAAAACATGATAATTATCCTAAAAAATATCAAAAATTCATTTAATGTAAAAATAGATATCCTGATTCGAAAGAAGATAATTATTTGGTAAAATAGAACATATATCTATATCAAAAAATTGATTTAAAAAGGATTCACAATTAAAATTTTTTAATACGAACTTAAAATATACGTGTATTTCATGAATAATATTGGATTCATTTTCATTTTTAGTCTTTGAAATCCATTGGATAAATATATAAACATTTAAAAACATTGTTATTTATATTTTAGTTTGTTTTGTTCATTCTATCTAATACTATAACTAGGCGTTATCTACCATTTAAAATAATAAAATTATTATTGTATTATTTTTCAATTTGACTGAACATTGTGTGCTACTTATGATTTTATAGATACACATTGTTGTGTGTGAAGTACTCATTTGGAAAAAGAGTACCTTTTAGCATGAAATTTATATCTTTTTAAAAAATATTTATAGATATGAAAATTTTTTATTCTATAAATACCATGGATGTTCTATCCTTCCACCCCTTTTGAAATTTCATCTTAAAAACTTTAAAAGCGGGCTCGACATCTTCATTAAAAATCCGACATCGAAAATGATTAAAAAAATTCCACATTAAAATAATTTAAGGGAAGTACAACTGTCAGATGAGATAACACATAATAGTATTCCATATAAGAAGAAATTTAAATGGATTAAAAACTATCCATCGTATTTTGATGGAGTGATATTGAAAACATGATCAGAATAAAGTTTTCAACCTAAAAACCATAAAAATTTAATGTGTATACAATCAATGATTTCCTAGTAGGAAAATTAAATGGAATTTTTTTTTGTTTCTAATGTCCTACATATAAAGTTTATGAATTTATTTAATAATTTTACTAAGAACATAAGTAAACATACCGACATTTCAGTTTAGTTTGGATACATTAATAAATTTCTACAACAAACACATGTTTTCTCAAAACAATGAGTATTCATGATTACAGGGTCACACCTTCATCACTATAATAAACATCTAGAGAAACACATAAACCACAAAAGATTAAAAATATATTCATCCTATCATAAAACATTAATCAAAATAAAAAATGTTAGTAAAAGAAAAAATAATCCCCCAAAAATAATAATTCTTTATAAAGAGAAAGACTGATTTTAATAAACAAAATTCAACAATAACAACAACGTTCTACACAGAACATTCAATAATCAAATTTACTATTAAATTCTTTACAATTAATGAAACAAATATTGAATCCCAAAATATATATGGAATTGTTCCGATAGTGTTTAGAGATAAATTTTAACAAGTATCTCTAAATAATATTGATCACTATTAATGTATCATACCAAAAATTAATAAAAATAATCACATATTCACCAAAATAGGTTAACCACCATCCTAAATGACATGAATCACTTGAACTACTCAATGAAAACATATATTATTACATAATAAATGTCAACAATTACACTATTAAAATCACTGTTTTTTCTATTTAAAATAATCATATAATGTTCCCAAAACTAAGAACGTCTTCCCAAATAACATATATCACTTAATCAATAAATAATTTTCCAATTATATGGATATGCATATGAAAAATAATTATTTCCAAAAATAATCATTTTTTTATCCATAAAATGTTTTATCTAAATATAATAAGTCATACAAACGAGGGGCTCTACGTAGGCCAACGGTAGGAGATTCTCCCAAGTGGTTATTTAATTTCGGTTTCGATTACCATGGCCTTGATGACATGACGGGTTTTCACGCATCTTGTGTGTGGTCCCTTTTTATAAAACTCAAAATTAACCCTATGATGCTTTAACATCAATGGTTTTATTATTACTCTCATTTTTATCTAAAATCCTTAAGACCTCAAAATCATAATTCATAAAGTATAATATATAATGACATTTTATAATTTCACCTCCAAATGATAATATAAAACTATTCCCAACATAAAAAACATCATACCATGGTCATGGTGTCCACCAAGTTTCATCTTCATCTTGTTCACAAATATAGAAGGTCAATTTATTTCCTAAATAATTTAGATATTATTTAAAATCTTTTTCTTCCATTATAAAAATACACCTTTTACAACTTTGGTCATATGAGTGTTTCATAGAAAAATAGTTTTAAAAAATAATCATGTTTGAAATATGATTTCAAGACATCTGATAATTCATAATTTATAAAAAATATTCAAACTGAATTTGAATAGAAAATTTCAATAAATGGTTTTTTTGAAATACCATATGTATGTTCTAAAATACATTATTTTAAATGAATATTTAAATAGGTTGTTCATGTGTCTCCTTCTTCAAATCCTTTTTCAAAAATCATTATATTCAATTAAATATTTTGATAAGGTAAAATATTTGAAAATGACTTGATAATATTTACCTTTCTTGAATATATGAGAATATTGAGAAAATATGATTTGATTTATTAGAATCCATGTTCCACGATTGTGTTGAGGTATTGTCGAGGTGTTTGATATCTCAAGAAACTTCTTTCATGTGAGTTGTATGATTGAAAATGATTCACAATCATCAAGACATTACATTGCAATAATTATTGTAATAATTTGACCAGGAAGGTAGATTAATGTTGATTTAGATCATCCTTCATCCATTTCAAACTGAATTTTTTTGATCTAAAAAGATTAAAAACAAGGATTTCACTGAAATAATAGACATAGAGACATAACAAGTGGTTATCAAAAATTCATAATACCTAAAGTTGCCTAAATCATTCATTGATATAATAAATAAGACCCTTGACATGAAAATTACAAAATATTTAGTTATTTCAATAAATTCACATTAAGTATCTTTTCATGCTTAGGGTTTTATATAATTAGGCCATAACTATTAAATAACAACTGACAATTAACAAATTAAACTCTTCTACTCAATATAAATTTTTTCACAAATTAAGACTCATTGAATATAACATGATTTATTTTCTTGATAACGTTATTCTATATTTCTTCCATTCTTTTACCCATCCTTATACCCTATGAAAAAAATATCAGAAACATGGGATGTGAAAAAATAAATTTGATATGGGAAAACATGAGAAATAGTTTACATGTGATCCTAAGACTTATAAATAAGAACATGAGGAAATTATTAAATTAATGATAAAGAGTAATATCATAACAATAAGAACATGGATCATAACATGAAATTGTTTCTACAAAATTTAATGTATACATTCATAATAATATTACCATGGTCCATCACCGAGGTGTCACATCATTAAGGTTTATCCCCAAGGTGCTAGATAAAATACTATCGTTATTCACCAAGGTTTCATAGAACTTATAATCTTTAGAGATTAGTTTATTTACCCAATATAGTGGAGTGCTATTAGTTTGAAACCTTTATATGTATTTAAATTTATTTGAGCCACATATATCCTAATCAAAAAAATTATAAATAACATCTGGATAATAAATAAGGTGATTTCCATATCAAAATCATTGCGTTTTAAAAAGCACTAATAACCATAATCATTATGTCCTTTATAACCCACACAAAAAGAACAAGTGTATTATGTATGTAAAATCCAGAATCAAATAAATAATTTTTATTTCACGATGAATCCCTCAATAAATAAAATAGATTTGGATAATCATATAAATAAAATAATAGATTGTCTAGATAAAAAGAGATAGATTTTGAGTTGAAATTCTACAGCATAACGACTATGCAACATTGTATTAGAAAACATAAAAAAGAGAGTGTAAAAGCAACACCCATTAGTTAATTTATCATTATAATGTACAGAGAAATTATAAAATTTACATAAAAAATGGTAAGGAAATTTAGAAAACATACCATATTAAAGGGAACTTGATAGGAAAAGAGTTGTTTGAGAATTCCCTTACAATATAAGAAACTCTTGAATACTTATCATTAAGGAAATAAATTATAAAAAACAGAAAATTTATTTTTAAAATAATAATTCATGATATAATGATACAAAGGGATTTATATACACTTTATTAGAAAATAAAGGTGCATAACATAATAATTTTCCCTATATAAAGGAGATTGAGATGAAGACCCTTACATTGATTTTGAATTGTCTTGTTCATTCATTATCATCATAAATAATAATCATAATTGAATTTAAACCTATTTCATAATATTTTTTATAAATTTTTATTCCTTTTATATATCTTATTAACATGTTATATCAATTACTTAATTATTTATGTTCATATTGGGTGTTAAGTCAAATTGGGGTACTAGAGTCAAAAATGAACTTGTTATGATTACAAATTGACCACATAGACATAAGTCCATCATCTAAAAAAATAGATTCATGATATATATAAAATATAAATATCATATATATATATATATTTATTTATAATAATCCATAATATATGGATATAAGAAATTAAATGCATCGTTCATGGGGATGGTAGGTCATACGTACCCATAAATGCTACACTATTTCTTCTTTGTCATATTAAAATAATGTAAACTAATTGATACACTTATATATATTATAATTAATGTATAATATCAATGTTATATATGTTACATAGTTTCATTAAATGCATCCTTTATACATCCCATGTATATCATGAATCATTCATATTACTTTTATGGGGTGGTATTGCACACTTCCTCAAATGAAATTATAATACATATAAAACATGAAAAGAAAAAAAGTATGATATAAATTAAAATTATAGAATCATATATATTTTAAAAATATCATATATAGATTACATAAATATAGTTCCTTCATAATTTCTTCTATGATAGGTTCTAGGAGAATATTGAACAATCTTTGTTTTGTGATGGAATAGTTCATCGTACCACGAAACAGTGTGTTCTAAATCCATTGGATGGAGGTGTCGGTATATGAAAGTATTGATCGAATAATAAAAAAATCATTATATTAATAATACTATTGTTTTTATTTAATAATTTAATAATTATATATTAATGGCTTGGATAAGGAAAATATGGAAAAGGATCATTAGTGAAGGCGTTACAACTTAATCGGATAACTATTTTTTATTAGAGAAAAAAAGTTTTATTGAATTGATTTTTGTGTATGGTATGTATTAGATGAAATATGGAGGGATGTTTAGGGAATTTTTTAGTAGTTCTTGGATGATCCAAGAGCCTTTAGTGGTTCGTGTATGTGGGTAGAAGTGTTGGCCTTTATAAAAGGGAGGAGGGGCTCTTTATGAATGTATTGAAATATTATTTTATTATAAAATGATTTCTGAATTATTAAAATTTCAATGTGATATATTTGTGGGATAAGAGAATTATGGGTCGAAATACTCTCAACCAATAGATTTTAAATAATTTTTTGTCACAAAATTTACATTATCTTGTAGCTTTAGCCTTAGTTAAAAACATTTACTCTTATAATGTCTTCTTCTATTTTCATAATATATGGTTACTATAGTTACTATAAAATTACAGTTGAAACAAAATTGGATCATTAATAATTTTTTTAACATTAAATAAGTTAGTTGGATGAATCTTATATTTTTAAAAAAAATTATCATTTAATAAAGTAGTAATTTTTAAGAAAGTCATTTATTTCAATTTTGATACTATTTGGTAACTGATTTTTTTAACCCATATAAACATTATTCCTTCGAAAAAAATTCATTAAATAAAATATTACATGTAATAAACAAAAAAAAAATTAGTTTATGGAATAAAAACTTCCAAATTAAATTTATTTTAAAATAGGTAATATCATTTTTTTGAATATATCATTAATAAGGTAATCTCTACATCACCATTGTGTAATAAATATTTTCATTTATTTATGGTATACAAATTTTAGTTAAAATACCAGAATGTAGGAAATATTTTTAGATACAAAATTACTATTTATAGTGTAATATATAATATATATAATCAAAATTTAAATTTCTTTAGTTAAGAGACACATGTTTATTTTATAATATCCTTTTTTAATATTTATAAATTCAAAAAGCATTATCACAACCAAGTGGCTCCATAGGGGCCTAAAATCCACCCATGGATACTCATATTCGGCCATATGTCATCAAATAGTATTAGGAAACATATTCGGGTAGTTTGATACTATTATAATATTATTATTTACTCTTATTTATCTGTTTTAGCATAGAATTATGGTAAATTAAAATATAATTACTAATGTTACAATTCACAATGTCTAAAAAATAAAGGCACCAAATTTCATAATAAGAACATTCTGATTCCAAATTCAAAAACAATTTTTCTAAATTCAAAACACATAATAGAATGAAATTAATTTAATATTAATTCCCATTGTCAAAACTATAATGTAGGGTTTTTAAAAAAGTTAAAACATTGCATAACATTGAAATGCTATTACATATGAATTCAATATATAAATAATAACAATGACCAATATTATAATAAATGGTAAAAATATATTACATTTATACATTAAAAAATTATAAAATATGATTTAACCATATAAATTATATCAATGTAAAAGGTTTTTTTCAAAAAAAAATTATCATTTTCTACTATTTATCAAAACATGATAGTTATCATAAAAATATCAAAAAATAATATAATGTAAAATTTGATGTCCCACTTCTAAAGAATAAATTTAAATTTTCAAATAGATCATATTATGGTTTCAAAAAATAAATTTTAAAAGGGTTCACCATCAGAAGGTGGTAAGAGAAACATAAAAATATTATTGTATTTTATGTCTAAAATTCAATTAATTTTCATTTTAAGTCTTTAAAATTAATTGGAAAAATGTAAATACATTTAACTAAAATGTGTAGTAATGTAGTAGTTAGTTATGTTCATTCTCTCCAATACTATGTCTAGGAATTATATATCATTTAAAATAATAATAATAATATTGTTTTATTTTTCTCTATAAATAAATGGTGTCTGCATGATATGATTTTGAAGAATATTATTGTTGCGTGTTGTGTACAATTTAGGAAAAAGCGTCCCCTTTAACATAATATTAATATCTTATTCATAAATATTTATAGAAATGAAAATGTATTATTCTATAAATACTTAAGATGTAACAATTAGTTCCCATTTAATTTAAAATGTGTAAACATGTTTAATATCAAAATATATTGTGCCTATTTGAGAATTTTTTTATTATATAGATAATCATTTCTCAAATTATAATGCACCCATTAATATTATAAATTTAAATATATGACTTGTTTAATCAAAACCATTAATATTATTGCACATGAAACTGGAGGTTAATGGATCAATCATAAAAAAATTTATTGGTTATATAGAAAAAAACCATCTATAGGTAGAGGAAAACATCATTATTGTTGATGCATACATTTTATGTAATAATAGTTATATCATGATTATAACATGGAATGATATATAAAAAATATATATAGAAAAAATATAATAAATTACTCAAACATGGTGTAAAGATAAACAATGCATGTAACCATAGATGCATGAAATACAAACACGGTATGTTAGTAATCTATCAATCATGGTATACAAATCATCACACATTTGGAAAACTATAATGGAATAAATATGGAAATTCATATGCATGAAATTGGAATATCTATGTTCCTAGAATTATAAATTTAACAAACTTCATCTCTTTACATACCAGTCTAAGAGGTAAAATCATGGTGTGTAAATCAATAATCATTGAATGTATAAAAATCATCCATGTGAAATAATAATCAACTGGAATAATAGAATAATAAAAAATACTCCCATTATCTAGTAACTTGATCCCTACCCCCATATGGCCAGACCAAGACAAAATATATTTACCATGTGACAACAAATTTCTAGAATCATGTCTACCATAGTAAAATAGTATAACCAAAGAAGAAAATAAATATATGATACCATTTTTAGTGTCTTTAACCGAGTACCATTGAAACAATTCGCCGATCCAGTTGGCCACTCGGCCTCTAGAATAAATCCTCATACACTACATGATTTTGAATAGTAGAGATGGAATAAATGATGTATAGTAAGTAAATTATACCATTTTGATCATAAAAAAACAAACATAATTAATATAAAATAAAGGAATAAGAATATAACAAATGAACAGATAAATGTTACAAAATGAATGAGTAATTAATGGGAATTATATAATGTACAAATAGATATACAATATGTGATACATACAACTAATAGATAAATAAATTAAAAAAATTAATAACATCTATCTCTAATAGTATTAGGAACACATGATCAATCCCCTACTCCCTTACTCTATCCTTGATTTGAAGAATATCAACAAGCAAAAACAATCAATGACCAAGTTCCAAAAAAGAATATATATTTTTAATGTACCCCATTCCAATGTAAAGTTGATCATTATTTGAGACAGATTATGTATTACACTATTAATTGTCTCTAATTCATAATATATTATACATAAATATAAGTCAATGTATTTTTCCAGAGTAAAAAATATATGATATTACAATAATAGTTAGACATAAAATAAGGTTATCTCATATTTTCTTAGGACACCAGACCAATATGTATATACTTCATCATAATCCAAGATATCCCAGAACTATTGTCAACCCACGTAGATATATGTATATATAGGAATAAATAAATAGATATAAATTTTTTTTTGGAATCATTGCATAAATAGAACTGGGTATCCATATAAATCTAGAATGGAAAATATACTGATCCACAATAATGTTCTTTTTCATGGAAGATTCATCCTTATGATTTATGTATATTTATTTCATAGGGATTAATTAAAAATCACCAATAACATGATAATAAGGAATTCTGAGCCCATCGATGGTGATTTTTTTTAGAGTAATCCTATATATTGAACATGGAGAACTATAAATACCCAATATTATAAGAGTGCATTCTAGGTGATTCGTAACATGAATTATTATTATCACTCTAAAAATTGTTGAAAAAATTACACTCTCTTGTCGACCTAACTATCACACATAGTGGAAAAAGTATCGTAAATAACATTTTATAACCATATTTGCTACTAGGCCCATCCAAGGTAACTACCCAAGAGATCTTGAGTCACTTATGAATAAATAAATCATCTCCCCGAGAGCACTTCCAAGGTAATGCAATAAAAGAAACTAGTTATTATTCATGCAATATTTACATCTCAATAAAACTATTATTTTTAATGCATGAGTATATTATCTCGGACTTCCTTAAGTCGAGACCCATGAATCATCCACGACATAATTTTAGGGAAAGATAATATAATGTTTAAATTCATTCTACTCATCAAATCATTTTAAAAGTTGGCCATAAAAAATACATTCCATTTTAGTTCAATTTATACCACTTTTCCTTTTTATTTATAACATAAAAGTGGGATATTAAATTTTATAATAACTATGGAGCTCATTAGAATATCCCATTCTAATGATAAATACCACAATTCCCATCATCAATCAATTAAAATTTTTATTAATACTATCAAAACCTCAATAAAATACATGATTTTTAGAAATTATATTAATGCATAAAAAATTTAATTAACACAACCTAGATATGGTTTAGTCATAAAAAATCGAATATTATTATATAAATTACCAAGCATACCATAAGGTGTGTTTTGTGTTGTGTTTATAACATCCAACCAATTTACGAGGGGTCTAAAACACAATACGAGGTGTTCAAGGCATCCAATTTA
This sequence comes from Viscum album, assembly GCA_963277665.1. NCBI lineage: Eukaryota > Viridiplantae > Streptophyta > Magnoliopsida > Santalales > Viscaceae > Viscum > Viscum album. The sequence goes on along the minus strand of OY728133.1, from coordinate 139,218,160 downwards.
AGGAATTTCATAAATTTGAACTAACGTATGGAAATTCCAGTTCTTAACACAATAACTATATTATAAAAAAATTATAATTAAGGGGAAAAATATATAAAAACAACCACATGATTTTTATAGTCTAATTTATTATTTTCATGCTTTGATTCAAGCTGAAATAGAGGAAAACTGAAGAATTTCCAAAATCCCTTACAACAGGGATGATTTTTCCCATATATTTTGCATTATATATGGAAAGATAGACAAAAAAAGGAAACCACAGGTGTCATAGACTTATCAATGTGATTAAAAATCATTTGATGATGCTAGATTCATAGGTCCTATGAGGATGATCTCTCAAATCCTATGAGAGGATAAGAAGTGGTGCTCAAGCATCTTCCCATGGTGCACTTGAATGAGGAAGAAAAATAGGTGGAGAAATAATTATGCCTGAGAGGAGAAGTATTATTTTACAACCAATTAAAAATATATATGCTTTTTCCACATGATTTTCCTACCCATATTCATATTTTATGTGCTTTATTGACCCCAAGACTCACACTACATTGTTATCTCATATATTTTGGAAAATCGTGCATAACTACTTGTTATGTGGAACTAACGGTGCGTGCTAGGTGTATGGTTTGGAATAATTGTGCACATCTTATGCAGATCACCATTGGAAAAATACATGATGGATCTTGTTTACTCCATGAGAATTAATTCCCTTACAATACAATTCCCTTTATGAAAAGGGATTGAATGATTGATATGTATGGTCTAACTAACTATGCACCAACTGTCCCCATACTTCTGCTTCTTCCCAAACATGTGTTTTCTTGGATAGATGCATATGAATCTGATATAAACATGAAAAACACTCCCAAAGAATAAAACCTCATCTAAAATATCAATTTTTAATCTATTGATAATATTTACATACAAAGGATGAATTTATTATTCAAACCATCTGCCAAACTAAATGATAAAAAATGATGAAAATTTCAACCTGGTCCAAAAATTCGTAACATTACATCATAAGGTAATGGGGTCATTGGATATTTTAAATGATTAAAAATCTTGTTTATATTAAATAATGTTGAGAACCAAAATAAAATATTCAACTCACTACATATTATGTGTTGAATAATACACCTATTTATATTAAAGAACTCAAATCAACACCCATAGGAGACACTTACAGTAGAATTAACTACTTTGTCCAAGTGGTGTATGGCTGAAAAAATATTGAATTTGAAGAATATATATACATTGATGTTACATTTGGAGATTAAAATACAATGTTATGTTGAAAATTAAAAAACTTGATTGAATATATATGAGGGACCATGATGTCCATATGAGTTTCAAACAATCATATGTGTTGAAAAAAAATCACTATGTGTGCTTCAAATTTCCTAATTGATGGGATGTTAATGAATATATTATATTTTTTGTCAGACTTGTGGAGTAAACCCACTTCTTAGAGGAACTTCCACATTACTTATAATATTGGAGATGTTGAAACTACCACTCAATGTTTGTTAACTCATAATAAAGTAAATATATCTACTTGGTTAATATATACTATCAAAACTCTATCCACTAACTCAATAGAAGAGGTAAAAATTAATAAAAAACTGAATAATATATTTATTTTTGAAATAACATATAGAAAATATAATAAATATACTTGTAAATGTTTCCGTATTAGGAGAAAATGTTTACATCCCAGAAAAATGGTGGGAATACTCGGTCAAAGTCTAATAAATGTAATGAATGGTGTGGAACTCTATGGAACATTCCATCATCATTTATTGTTGATAAATCTATTTGATGAATATTTTATTCAATAATTTTTACTCACAAATGTCATAATAATTTTATTGAATCGCTTATTCACATTATCTCTTGCATGGACCATCATGAATAATGTTTAGATTACTATAGCTAAACAAAATTAGGAGTTCCCATAATGTTTTGACCATTCAAAACTAGTATTCTACCTCGTATGGATTATTTATGACAAGAAAAAATACTGATTTAGGTAAGAGAAACTCATGGCTTTGATTTAAATATATATATATATATTTTCATATTTTTACCTCTCCTTCCAGATCTGTTGTATTCACCACATTCAGGATCACGGAATGGACAACTCACACTAATGAATTTTATTTTTTAAGATTCACTATATTGTTTCCTTCTAAAAACCCATATGTAAAACCATCTTTTTGATTTATATGGAGTATTATAGGATAGGTATAAAACATCATGTAATGATAAAAATTAAATCATTCAATGTAATAAATATGGTTTTATCCAAGACTAAACAATTAATGAACTCAAATAATATCAAAACTCAACGCCAGAGGCATCATTCAAATTTAACTTAGTAACATTAGGAAAATTACCATGTTAAAATATAAAATATTAAGTGTTATTGATTTAGAAAATTTTTATATATTCATTTGTTTTATTGTATAGGGTTGTATACATTTTAAAAATTTATAAAATTATTCGATCAGAAGGAAAAACATTTACACTACAAATTTTTTTTTACACATTATATGGTTTTATATTAAATCATAAATTTAAAATTATATAATTTTAATTTGAAAAAATGATTTTTAAAATTTATCATGTCAGAATTATATTAGGAATAATCTTTTAGTATTTCAAAAAAATTATTATTTTTCAATGAATTGTCAAAAATGCGAATTTAATTAAAAATTGATTTTTTTTCAATTTTCTACAAAGTATAATTATTTTTATAGTTATTTTTAGAATTTATTTATAAAATTTCTATTAAATAAAATACTATTATGTTCTTCAAAATTAATTTTAATCTTCTATTTAAAATAAAATTATTTTTTAACATAGAAAATGCATTTTTTGAAAAATGGCATCTTTTATCATGTTTTTTCTGTTTAATTTTAAATAAAATTATTCAATTTCTATGATTTTAATATCAATATGTCTTCCATATTTGGAATAATGTTTTCCAAATTTGGTAAATAGGACACTTTTATTTTACTTTAACATGAATAATAGCTTTGGTAATTTTATTATCATGTTAAAGACAAAATAAAGTAATTAATGTGAAAAGTAAAATTATAAAGACGATTAAATGACACTAACAGTTTCTTAAAATTTATTGAATGGGAATATTTTATTCACAGTCATCCAAATATCATATATATTAACTTTTTTCCATTTGGTTGTGATTATAACCATTATAATATTATAATTAAATAAATGTAAAAACTGTTACACTGTTGTTTTTAATATCTCCAATATTTTATCATATAATAACAAGAGTATAAATTCTATTATAAATATTATTTTTATATATAAATTGTTTATATTAGTAATTGGAATTTTTTAATGTTTAGTGAAAAATAATTAACTTAATTCTTATAAAACACTAATGAAGTAATTATTAACTTAATAGAAATATAAAATAAATAATATTAAAAATAATAAAAATACAATAATTAGAAATAATTAACTATTTTACTTTACCAAATGCATTGGAGAGATATAATGGGGTAGTCTAACCTTTTTTTATCATGAAACAACCAATCCATGGTTAATGACATAACCACCCATCCTTAGTTTTTAATGTATCCACCCATCCATGGTTTTATAACCTAACAACTCAACTTCATAATCAATTTTCAATAACAATAAAATAATCGTCACATATAAAATCATACTTTATAATGAAATTATTATAAAATTTAAGAACGAATTTTTGGATATTGACATATCTATTTTCTTTAATACCTAATTTCAAGAACTAGAATACACCTTAATAAGTCAAATATCGATATTCATTGAATAAATCATGGACTCATATAATGGAATACAAACATAAAATAATGATTATTATGGTGGAAAAATTCATTGCCGTTGTATATATTAAAAAAGAAAATTGATTTTTTGTTTTTATAGAGAATTTCAACACATCCTCTAAAGGGATCATTTTTAAAATCCATTGAATTAAATTCCAAATAAACATTAAATATCCATTAAATTTTTTGTCTATCAATATTTATACATCGATAGAATAATTTGAATCATATGGACATGGATGAATAATAGATTTTTAAGGTAAATTTAAAACATGATTTTTAAAGAATGTCCCTAAAATTGATTCTGACTCGACATGTGTGAAATTTTTCATCCAAGAAAAATTAATTAATTATATTATTAATAACCGTATAAATATTAATTATTCCTTTTTTATTTAAAACCTTCTTATATAATATTATATAATCATTTAAATTGAAATCAAATGTATTGATGATACTTAGTTAATTTGTTTAAAAAGACATTGGTAGGTTGACATTGGTAAAATGGGTCATTAATATATAATTTCTAAAATATTAATCATAAAATAATGAAAAATTTTATAATTCTATTATAATTTTAAAATCAGTAGTTAATTATGGTGATGAAAATTGATATACATTATAATAATTGAGATGGTAGGTCATACGAATAGATGAGTAATGTTTCTATTATCAGAGACCATTATAGAACGATGTAATGTATTATTTTATATATCAAAAAATATCAAAAATATCAAAAATATCATATAGTGATGAGAAAAATAACATTACTTCATGAAGGAGGTAGTCTATATGTACGCATGAATGAAATTATCATTTTTAGTGAGTGTAATTATCGATGGAAAATGTTATTTTTTCTTCAAAAAATGATAAATATTTCATGAGTAATAGATATAAACATCAATTATGTCAATATAATATTGAATTAAGAGATGGTGATAGATAATGAAATACATTTGTTCATGAGATGATAGTTCACTGTACACACGAATGATTCTTCTATTTCTCATTTGATGAATGTGGATATATATATAGGTTATAACATTAAAAAAATAACATCTGAGTATATTCATGATACTGGTGTTATTAATTTTTTCATGGATGAATAATATTTTTTTTGAGGAGTAATAATAAATAAAACTGACATATACATTTAATACTATAACTCTTATTTGTAAAATCACTTTTTATTACCACAAAACAACTATATGATTATTATTGTTTTTAAAATATGCACAATATAAAATTTATATAGATGTTAGGAATTTTTTTTATCATATATTTTCTGAAATTAATGGGTTTTATGTGTGAGTAATTGATAATAAGTGGTACACTTTTATAAGAGAGGAGAGGGTAATAATGGATGTTATTAAAATAATAATTAAATATAAATTAATTTCTATGTAAAAATGGATCCAAATTGATAATATTGAAATATTATATTAGTATATGTCTAAATAATATTATAAAATAATTCTTTGGGGAATTTTTTTATCACATTATTAATATTAACTTTGGGTTTTAATCCCACATTAACCCCTTTTTTACGTTTCTCAACAACAATGTTTTTAACTATTAAAGGGTAAATATTTAAAAAAAATAGAAATACAACACATAAAATTAATATAGCTTGTATGTTGAACCATATTCTAATCACTAGGCCAATGACATGATTTTTAAGAATTTTATATCATTTAATAAAACATTATTTTCATAAATATAAATAATATAAATTATTAATCAATCCTTTTATATTGAATTTTATAACACCATGAAAACAAATGAAATTTGAATAATGTGTTTTAATAATTCCCTAATATGTTATTTATATCTATAAAATTCATGGTCCATATTAATTCAGTAAAATTATACTACTTTCATTATTTTTAAGATCATTTATTTTAATTTTCAATTAGTATAATATTTACTGCATCAACATTGTGTGAGCATTTATTGTAAATATTTCTTCACTAAAAACCATTAATAAATATCATTAATGAAGATAAATCATTTATATTAAAAAAATCCAATTATGATAAAAAGTACTCATTTTATATCTCTATGATAAAAATATAATATTTATTAAAAACAAGAGTGTGACATTTTTTTACATTTCATTAAATATAATTATATTATTATTATAATCACATAAAAATGATTTTTTATATTTGTTATTTTAATTAATATGGATGACATATAATCATTGAATAATATTTATCCTTATGTAATGGTTATTTTATAGTCCATACCATTTTATTTATAGCTTTTATTATTTGATTTAACCTTCACTTAGGAAAAAAAATTAAAATGTTAAATATTCACATTGAAAAAATTAAATGGTAGGTATTTAAAAAACTGATAAACTCCGATATAATATTGAAAGTATTTCTTTATAATGTCATTTTATTTATAAAAATGATATTAATGTATTTTAATTTATATAATTTATTTGAAAAACTATAATTTTACATTATTTAATAAATATGAATAATTAATTTTTAAAACAAATAAAAAATATAAATTTACATTGAAAAAATTTGAAAATAAAATATAATTTTCAACAATATATATATTTCACGCTATTAATTAATGGTTTTTTGTTGAAAATTGTAAATAATTAATCATAAAATAAATTTTAAATGATGAAATGAAAAAAAAAATTGTTAATTTTAATTATATAATTTTAATATCATGATTTTAAATAAATCCATATAATGTGTAAACCCAATTTTTTTAGAAAAACATTTTTTCCTTTTAACTAAAAGTTTTTATATTATTTTTAAAATGAATATTACTCTATAAAATATTACTAGGGAATATATGATAAATTTTATATCAACACTACCTAGGAAATTACAACCACCACTATTTTATAAATTTTATCCACACAATTTAATTTAATTATTAAACAAATGGGGGTATCTCATCCCAGTATCTTTTTCTGATTCCCATGTTTCTCTTCCATGATATTTTTTATAAATATTTAATATACTAAGATGTATTATTAATAAATATATACTCTCTATGATAATAATTATAAACATGTGGTTCCTCATAAAAATGTTATCTTCTGACGTAACTACATTAAGGCAAAAAATAGAATTTGAATCTGACAAATTTTTTTAAAACATCCAAAATATAAAAAAAAATTGTACCTAGGATAAAATCAACGACATTAATAATAAATAAGAAATTAACCCAAATTTATATCTGATTTTATTTGGTCCAAGAAAACATTGAATTCATATCACATTTTTACCAAAAGGCATAACACTTTTCCCAAAAGATACATTAATGAAACGTGATAACCTACCTGAAAAGAAGTATCTTTCTACATGTTATCCTCTTAAATTTTATTAATTCTATGATATTTCCTATATGTTGATAAACCACCTTCACCTTTTTTACAATATCTTATACACATTATTTTTCCATTAACATCATTTCACCAACATCATTCAAAAATGATTTATTCTGACTCTATTTCCCAAATAATGCCTCAAAAGGTTCCATATATATACTGGAATGAAAAATTTTATATTAAAAACTCAACTAAAGAAATATATTTCTACAAACTACCCACATAAAACATTTAAAATGAATATAATATGTATTCTGAAGTATGAATTGATCACTCTGTCATCCCTTCAGATCATATATGTAAACCTATAATTAAATTTAATTGAGTACCCATAAAATCATAAAGGTCGATCTAAAAATTAGATGTTTACCTATAATTATTGTCAAATACATTAGAGAGCAGAATTATATATAACCTTAATATCTCTCTAAGACCTAGATTAGAATTTTTATCCAAAGGAAGAAAATATCAAATTGGAGGTATGTGTGTAGATTTAGATAATCGATCAGCAATATCTAAAATTTGATTATAACCTCGAGTATTTTTTTGGTAATCATACCATGAAATCCAAGTATATATTTTATCCTTTCCAATATTGCACTAAAAAATTATGAATAATCCCATTTTATTTTTTTCTTCATTAACCTTTTTTCAAGACATAAATTTCATGGAAAATGTAGTAATAACTATTTTATTCAATCTCAATAGTGATACTTATGATAATATTTGTATATATTAGTGATATTGAGATGAACATAAAATATAGAACTATGATAATCACTCCACAACACTCACTTCAACAAGGAATATCAAGACACATATAATCTCTTTCGAGTTCTCAAAAAGAAATAGTTATCAATGTTAAATTCATGAATCATAAACTTCATAACCAATTCAACGTTCTGAAAAATTAATGTTCTTCATTATAGTCTTTCATAATTATTTATGAATGAGATTATTATACAAACTACAGAAACAAAAAATAGAATATTCTATGAATATACTTTTCTTGGAAAAAATTATTCATAACATTAACTAATGGGTCTTGTTCTAGTCATAACAAGGATAATGTAGCAATACATTTGCAGAATAATGTTTCGGAAAGATTATTTTTATTTCTAATATGATTTTAAATTTTGAATCCACAATACATCATCAATTATATTCATCTCTTTTGTCTCATGTTTGAATCATTATGATTGAATATATAGTTACAAATATTGGGATAATTATATTTTTCAAACTTTTCTCTATATAATATTGTCTTCATATTTTTAAGGAATACTTTATATATTACAATTCAAGACCATGTGTATCATAATTTTAATATTTTGGTTTTAATTTAAATGTACCATAAATAATAACATGATCATTCTCCATAAACACACAAATAATTACCATCAATGAAAATTAAATGTAGAATAAAATATCCTTAATTCTAGAGGTAAGATCTAGAAATAAAGCATTCAAAAATCATCATTTTTGTTCCTGAAAAGGTTATTATATTTTTTGGCGTAGATGAATTTAAATCCTTTCCTAGTTAACAGAGTCTTTCGGCTAAATAATAATGAATTTTTTCCCAAAAACATCATATTATATACAATGAGTCTAAGAGAACATTAAATATAAGTATCATTTATGGATTTTTCCTTTTATTGAACACATTAGTTTTAATATTATCATATGTTTTTCCTTCTTTATGTATGAGGTTTCTAGGAAATGAAATAAAATATATCCAAAAAAATTATTTTTAAATATTATATATATCTGGTTTTATTTGATGGTTTATTAAACAATAATTATATTTTTATAATGATCCTAACAACATTTAGAATAAAGAAGTATATCATCCAAAAAATCCTTAAACATATCAATGAATTCATGGAATACATTATTCACAAGATCCTTAAATATATATATCTCATTTTTCAACCCAAAGGGGATAACCAGAAACACCTAATTCCTATATATATATATATTAATGCACTATTTTTGGATTGTAATTTTCCTTGAACCTCATGTGATAGTTCATAGTCCCTAGTTAAACCCCTGGAAAAAAATATCTCCAATTATATGGTCAAATAAATTTTAAATATGGAGATAAAGATATTTGTTCTTAATATAATTGTTATTTAATGTTCTATAATCAATGACAATACTCATAAAATCGTATTTATTTTTATCATGAAAAAAATGAGTGACCCTTGGTGAAGTGATAGGATGTATGAATCCTTTATCATGTAACTCCTAAAACTGATTTTCCAATAACAAAACTCTTTTATAAGACACTCGATAAAGGGGTTTTAAAATATGACTTGCATCAGAAACTATGTTAATATAATATTAAACTTCTTGATTAGGTAAAAAATAAGAAAAGTGATAATAAAAAACATACATGTATTATTTTAATCCCTTCACACCATTAATATACATTGTTACCATATTATAGATAATTTATGCAACATGACATACATTTCCATATAGTTAACATTTTTGAGTTTATAGATATGTTATCAATGGTATGTGTTCATTTAGATAAACAAAATGAAACCATTTCTAATAGAAAAATTTCGTATATCTATATAAATTTTTAGTATAGTAAACAGAATGAAAATCCATACCAAGAATATTATTAAACCAAATTAGGTGAAAGACGATATGGATTTCATGTAATGAATTTCTACAGACATCCAGTGGAAGATTCTAAAAATTTATTTTTTCCTTAATAAATCACAAATGTTTTTTCCATATGTTATGGATTTATTTCCTGTGGTGGTGTTTCTAATTTGACTAAAAATTTCACAGAACAATAATAATACATTGTCCGAAAATAAAAACAACATTAACAAAATCTAAATAAATAAGAAATATATCTGATAGCACATATATTTATGGTCAACATAAATTGAATTTGTTGAAAATGAGTTCACTAAATAATTATTCTTATTATTTTCTAGATTATTTCCATAATTCATGTTCTTATTCAGACACAAATTTGCATAAGGAACTATTTCATCATTTATAAAACATTTTTCATCCAATTTATAAAAAGTTGTCTTACCACTACCAAGATCATTCTCAATTAAATTATGACCCATATTCCAAAACATGCCACATCAAATGAACTTACTATACATCAAAAAAAATCCATAGAATTCATTTTTTTCATAACTCTAACAAAATGAATAAAATAATTTTCTTATAATAATTTTTCATAATTCCACTCATCTACTTTGTTTTCACTTGGACATTTTTTTCCATGAGGTTGTCGAGGAAAAAAACTAAACATCATTAAAATCTATTTATACCATTTCAACACATAAAACAAAATTTTCATAACTTTTACATTATTTGTAAATCAATTATATTTTATATAATGACTGAAATCCTATATAATGCCTATTAATCCTTCTATTAAGACCACTGATGATATTTGGTATCTACCATGCTAATCAAGTGAATGATTCTTCTTATGAAGCCACTGAATCTTCCTCCCATCACCTCAATTTATGAATTCATTTTCCATTTAATTTATAACAATATCTAGAAAATATTTATGAATTAATATATTATTAGATTAATCACATTCTAAGGAATAAATATCAGCTCAATCCCATCTATTCTAAACCATTTACCATAATATGTCGACTTAAAAATAATCATGATAATTATAAAGTCATTAATTTTTATTATTTTAACATTAAATGACATTTAATATATTATCTAGTGATTTAATCCATATTTATTCTACCACTAGGTATGAATATATAATGAATGTCAGAGGGTACTACCTTACAAAATGGACCACTAATGACATATTTTAGTATCGTATATCAGGTTATTCTATAACAAAGATACAAAAACCATTTATATCCCACACAAACAAATCCATCATAGTGATAAACAAATATATTAATATTTTAAACAATCCAAGTTACATATTTGGAAATATAATTCACCCTTCGTGCCTTCCTGATACTATTTCCATATTACCTCGATGGAAAACCATTTAAAAAAACAATATTTATATGAAGAAACACAGTGATATTCAAATGAAATATCATTTCAACTTATGAATATAATAAAATAATTTTAGGGATTTCATATAACATTATTTTATCCCCTATTATAATCTAAACAATTCTATAATAACCATTTAAGGTACTCTATTATATTAATCTATATACTATAAATAATAATTCACTTTTTTAATTTACCAAAAAAATTCCCTTTTATAGTGTTTTTTGATAGTTAGGTTGTTTATCTTACATAAATAACTAATATATTAAAATATATACACATATATCTAGTATATTCTTTCACATAATATAAAACATTTACAATAGAGCATGTTTTGTTTTCAGGATAAATATTCATGACATTTTACTTCACTTATTCATTTCACAATCCCATCCTTAAACCCTATTGAAAAATTTAAAAACATGGTATTGGAACAAAATTCATAGTAAGGGACATTATAATTGAGAAATAACCATACTAATTATGCTTAGTTAAACTTTTTAGTTTCACTTGGAAAAACAATTATTTTTATACTTTCAATCCCCATCATAGTATATCTCCTTAATATATTAAGAAAAACATATTTTGTTGACTCTATATATTTACCCAATGCACTAGAGAGCTATAACATGATCACTCAATTATTTTTTATCACAAAACCAACTAGCATTATTTAATAATGTAACTACCCTCCCAGGATTTATAGTAGACCCACCCAAATTTACTATATAAAATAACCAAAAATCATCATAAAAAATTACATATATCAATACAATAGTTATAAAACATAATTTAATGCAACATAATAACCTAATTTTCACCCATAATAATTCGTTTTTGGACATTGATATATCTGTTTCTGTTAAAACCCAATTTATAAAAATTTAAACTACTAAAATAATGAAAAAGACAGGATTTATATTATAATATCATGTTACAATATAATTAATCGAAACATAAAAATATAGATATGATTGTTGGAGAATTTTTTTTCATCATATTAGTTAAAATATACATTTTTTCTATTTCATAGAAAGTGAAAACTTTTAGAAAAAATATTACTTCAGAAAAGAGTGAAATTAACATAAAATGATACATAATATGTTCTTCATAAAAAACAGCCATATAAATGCATCCATAATATAATATTAAAAATATGGACATGGATTAAAAACTAATTTTTAAGGAAAACATTAAAATACAGACTCTTACCTTCAGTTCAAATAATCATGTATGTTATTTAACATATTAAATAAAAAAATAAGTTAATTAATTTCACAATTTTTTATAGTTTTTCATGTTTATAATTCCATATATTTTATTTAACACAATGTTACATTGAATTACTTATTCATTTAAGATCACACCAAACATATGATGATACTTGATTCATTAGTTTAAAATGAAATTGGTATGTTGAAATATTTCAATGTGATCACTATTCAAAAATATATTGAAAAATAATTTAAAAAAAAAATCATGTTTAACCATTACATAAACCAGAGTTGGCCATCATATTTTGAGATTAAGTAAATAAAATCTAATAATTTATTATTATAATAAAACAATATAGAAAACTAGAGCATTAACAAGAGTATAATTATAAATCTATAATAAAAATTCAAGATAAAATAGATAAACTAAAAGGTATGAATATTTTATGAAAAAAAAGAATCTATTTTTGACCAATAATCACTTCTAATCCAAAAATAACCAAAGTAATCAACAATAATAGAATCCAAAATGTTATAAAATTCTATTCCATTTTCTAAAATCATGAAATACAACATCTATAATTGCATAAAAAAAAGATGGATGTGATAAAAAAACACTAGTAGGATACCAACATAATGTAATACATGATATAATATCAAGAATAATGTATTTTTAGCTTTTAAGAAAAACTCTTTTTAGAAATCATTTTCATACACCCCATCTCCATATATAATTTACATTCCCTTTGTATTTCATAAAATTATTTCATATTCTCATAACATAAAATTTGACAATTATAAGTGACAAAAATATTATTGAAAAACCATACATAAATAGGTAGCTGATTTAATACATATCATTGAAATTACATCACGTGAATGCATGTTATATGACTTCATATAAAAACCAGTGTTAAAAAAATCCATGATAAAATAATATTATATGATAAAAATAAATAAATGACCAAAAAACAATTGTCTAGGCTCTAGCCTATGGGATAAAACATAATCTGCATAAAAGAGCCTAAAACATTGAAAAAATTAAATCTAACCCATATTGAGTCATTCCATAGGCATTAAATATAAAAAATACAACCTCTTGTCATTCTAAACACACTAAGGTCTCCTTTTTCTATTTATAGATGAACAAAAGTTTCCTTAAGTGCCAATATTTTAAAATTACATTTCAAATACAATGCCCACAATTTATCAAATATTTTTCAAAGCCATTAAAATCTGATTTGGGGTTTGAAAACCCCATTTAAGAATAATAAAAAATCTATTTTTAAAGATAAAACCTTTAAAAACTTTTATCATATCATGAAATCCTTGAAAAAAAAAACAAATTCTACATAATGAATAAAAAATATAAATATATAAAAAATAATAATTAATTCATAAAATGAACCAATTTTATTGAAACACCTTCCAAAAAATAGTATAAACCTAGACGCCCTGTACAATAGAAATTAAAAAAAATATGATTTATAATGCGACGTACGACAAAAAATTGCAAAAGATTGATAAAAAAATTACATGATCAGGAATATCAACATAAAATTATTAAATTATGTGGAAAAGAATAAGGGACAAATAACATTATTGAATTATTACCCTATGAGTTGTACCATAACAACCCTAATGATAAATCATCAAATTAATGATTTGGAAGGATTCGAGGTCCCAAGAATCACCGTGGGTGAGCTCTATGTTGAGAGAGTGGGGATTAATTTCAAATTAAAGAGTAAGAAACCATAAAAAGAATAAAAACCATGCTACATTCTTTATAAAGTGTGTAATACAATTACACAATGTGAATTCCATGATAGGTAGAAAATGATAAAAATCATGTCACTATGCTATTAAAACCAACTTTTATTCATTATGAGACGTGTAATCCCAATAAATGGTATGGAAAAATCATTCCTTTAAATGGATTCATGTAATCGTCCCAGTAACTGTAATAATACATGTAATACATTTACAAATAATGTAACTTCAAAATAAAAAACAAAGAGACTAGAATCTACAAATAAACTAAAAAACCACATCCAAAATTATTAAAACAAGATTTTAAAAATATAAAGAATTTGAATCGTTTTTATGTAGAATAAATTAAATCATACAAACATACATTGATGAAATATAGTTTATTTTCCCCATAAAAGTCTCTCCATCCCTGAAAATCTAAAAAATGAACCCAAACATGGATGAAAACAAATCATGAATAAGGGAGTACCTGAAAAGCATACAAGGGTTTTCAATTTCCCCACCATAAACACATCATACCCCAAGGAAGTCCTAATATTTCCAGAATCATTAAAGGTAAAGTCCACTACTTCGTCAAAAAAAATTCCATCTCCCATGTATCATGGATAATTCATCCACACAACCACAATTCCTATAACAATTTACTTGTTTAACCACACTGTAATTTCTCTCTGTGATCCATAATCTAAACCAGATATAAATTATACTGGTTTTAATCTCTTGATCAATGTCCACTCAACCAATCACATATAAATGATCTAGTATAAACCTCATTAGTTGGGAAACACAAAAATAGTAATTATATATGTAAATACAAATGAAAATTCCAACTGATAGGACACCATTCATTGTCATCCAATACTATCAAAGGGACCCACAAGCATCGGTGATTACATAGACTTATTACCCAATCCACGATTTATCATGTGAGGTGCAACATTAATAAAATCTCGATCACTAACCTCAATATACAACAACAAATGTAGATGGTCTACATACAATTTTTTTTGAATCTATTTCATGATCAATGACTTCCTTCTAAACTGCAATATTTCAGTCATCTTTTAGAAAAGAGTAGACCCAACCAAGGACCACTCTTATAACTATTCTTATAACAGGGGAGATTACATGGAATCCCATTCCCAGGATCAAACTATGTCTTCTTAATCAAGTTCTGATGACTATTGTTATAGGTAAACTCAACAAGAGGAAAATTATTATCCCATAATCCACCAAAATTAATATCGAAGGCCCATTGAATATCTAAATGAGCCTGGATAACCCTCTCTATCATTCCATAAATTTATGAATGATAATTTGTGAACAATATAATTAAATAACCCATTGCATCTTATAAATATTTCTAGTTCCGGGATGTGATCCTCAGATACCTCTGTCGTGACCCGGCCCAATACGGGGATCATGCCATAACTACCCTAATCCCACCTCTATAGGTTAGGGGTTAGTGACTCTCACTAAAGGTGTATCAATGTCCTGATCCAGGATTCCAAATAAAATATGCCACATCAAAACAAACAAGTTGCACTCTCCAACGGTGTCTCATTGTCCCAAGCCAGGAGTCTAAATTAAATACTTGAAATTGGAGATGAAATTTCCACCATAATTTCAGTGTCTCAATGTCCCAATTGGTTAATCATTTTGAAAATTTATGAGTAAATATGTCTAATAGAATATTAAATAATAATAATAATAATGGGCGTTTTGTTTACCCATGGCATGTATCCAGACAAAGGAATCCGAAACTAGTCTTAAAATAACCGTCTCAATTTCTGGGTCACGTTTTCACTGATATTTCATCAATCCTACACCATATGATGATGTTTCAGATGAATCATGGTTTTGATAACCAATAATAATAAGAATATCGTTATATTAATATTATTTTCCTGATATATTATTTGAATCAAAACTTTTTGTTGGTGCATACTCCATTTAATTTTTCAAATGGATCACACTCTATATCCAAGGTTCATCCAATTAGCATATTATTTCAATTTATATTATTAAAATTATTATTATTATATAATAATAATAATAATATGTGAAAGGATCTAATGAACACCATTTTGTTTGGCACTCCCATGTGCACTAGACATCGTTTATTCAGGAATATTAAAATTTAAATATCATTAAATATTATTTTCCAAACATTCAAAATTTTAAAAATATTTTAAATTTTTTTAAATCGTCCCCTTTATTATAATTAATTATTTTTAATGCACATTGTGTTGACCATAATCGACCACCTCATCATAGATCTGAGTGTAGCCAATGTCTAGTCCACGCCAAACAACCACTTCCATGAGATCACGTGCATGAAATCTCCATCAAAATGGCCCCATCCTAGTTCACATCATAACTGCATGCCAATTGGGAAGATTGAGGTTATGAACCCGATCACATACCTCCTCCGATCAAAAACACGCACTCGGAGTTATAATCTGATATATCCACCAAACACCACACTTATTGTTTCTAAAAATATTCCCAAACTGTTTATCCGCATGTCTTCCTCTCATGGAAGTGAATTCACAAATTTGATCGAACATGAACCTACCCCGACAATGTCGAATTGTGACATTGGGGTCCAATTCTGAATAATGATATGAACAGTGGAGTAAAAATAACATGAACCATGGTTTATGCTTCAATTCCAGGCTTTCTTAGCCATTTTATCTTGGGATGGGATCCCAGGGTTATAAAAAACGACTCTAAATTAATTTCAGTATGATGGCATATGAAAAAATATAGGAAGGGGTGAAGATCAAACAATAAATATCAATATACTGAAATATATAATCTAGATGCATAAAACACAAAAATGAAATTCATTCCTCAATTATAGACCGATCATTAGTGAAGAACACATTTGGAAAAAAAATTAGGGATTTCTCTTTGTACGCAATGCCTTGATCTGCTTCGATCTATAGTTTCTTCATCATTCATCTTGATTTATCAATGAAAGGATAAAGAGAGATATTGAAAAATTATCTTCATTATATGGATAACCCTAGGATGGATACCATGATGATATATTTATAGATTTTCAATCAATGTCAAATAAAATTAATTAACTAATTAACTCACTAAATGTACCACCAATGACTGTATCGTCTTAACATCCCACAACGATCAAATTTTGGATACACTGAGGGTAACCCCCACATTTCAGACTCAAATTTTCACACATTTTTTTTATGATCTCATTTAGAATATATTACGTTTTTTCTAAAACATCATATGTGTACAATAAAATATAATTTTATATTTATAAAAAAAATTAATTTCGGTCACACCTAACCTCAAAATCATGATCAATTTCAGCACCATGATCATAGAATATTCCTAGGAATATTCTAATGACTTATAGGAAAAACTAGGGCCTCTACAATATTACCATATTCAATTATTTTTGTCCCTGAAAAACAAAAATAATATAAAGAAGGGGGATATGCTCCTTCACTTATCTCTCCACTACACTGGGATTTAAAACCAATGTGGAAGATCGCAACTCCCTCATCACCTCCTCTCATAACATTACCTAAATAACCATTCATCCTGATGTAATGATTAAATTATTTCCTTCTTTTGAAAAACCATCAGGTGAATCTCATAAGGATATCTTGTCACGTGTTACCTCACAATTGATGCCCCTTTAATGGTAGAGTCACCTCATTGAAAGGGAAAACACATCCACAAATAACTCTTGGTCATGTGCCCTATAGTTCTGTTCATGGGGTATCAACTTCCAAGACCCGTATGTGATAACTACATACTGTTACATCAAGTTTGATGCCGAGTATGCAAGAGTATCAATAAATATGTTAGTTGACTAAACTGATCCAACCACGATAAGGTAGACAAGGGATCCACATGGAATATTGTTCATGAATTTGCCTATGTTGGAAAGAGAGTAATGCCAAATCATAAAATCCACCTCACCCACTAGTGACATCCCATGTACAAAGGGTCATGTAATAAAACTCCACCAGAAATGTTGGGATATACTCTAACACTCCATCTAACAACGTTTCTTTGAATGAACAATTCAATGTAAATAATACACCACAACTCTATATTATTGCTTTGTTTGACATTGAATCCCCCTCATGGTTTTATCACATAAAAAACATGTCACGTTGGGGTATGAACACCACTTCTTCACTCATTAGAAGATACGTCAAAAAATTTACTCAAGGTTACAAAAGCACCCCACGTAACCCTAATTTTAACATTGATCAATGAGTGGAATGAAAAGTGTACCTCACAACGGTGTCAATATATTTAAACTGAAAAAGGAAAAAAGTAAACAGAGAAATTCTCTTATCATCTCATTAACTCTAGGATCATAAGCCTCCAATTATAGTGGTTGTATCTGATCCCATAAGACCATGTGCCTGAGGCTACTCATGGAAGGGTATCCAGTTCTGAGATCTCTGGTGCCTTCCAGCTATTATAGATGACTCTGATCTATTTTCTCCCAATACTAGATCCAACTAAATAGTATCCCACTAATATAAATCTCTCTATAACTAGTCTTGGTTCCTACACCCTGACCTAGGTTTGAATGCATAATGTTTCTATGCTAGATCATTTCTCTCCACGGAGTCCCTGCACAATCTTCTATGCTTATAAGTAGCCACAACAAATCATTTCAATAGATTACTGCATAAGGTCTAAGAACCTGACCATGTACATTATCATTGATATATGTCCATTCTATAGATTTATAATATCTTAAATCCAAATAGAGATTTAGAAGGCGGGGAAGTACACCTCAGGGTATAAATGCTGGAAATCATCCCATGAGAATATTGACTCATCATGCATCTTGGTAACCAACATCCCCCAATTACATGCTACTCCATATTACTATAATCTTTTTGTGGGAACTAACATGCCTGCATGGTTTTTGGTTGTTTCATATGTATTGATATCTATGGGGAAGAAGACCCTCTATCCCGTGATCTCAATGTCATGTCCACCCACGTCTTATCACTGTGCCACATAATCGAATGGTTACCTATTGTTAGAACAGATCCCGTACCGTGGTACATCTAGAGGGTCCTACACAGATAGTCATGAAAGAATGACATTTCCCATCCTAGATAAAGGGTACCACTCAAGATGTTCCCCTTGGAATACCACATACCTATCCTATGAGGGGGTAAGCCCAATGAGTTGTCAGAGAAATTCCATTGTCCATCCCAGTTGGAGGGTTACGATTGGAAGGTGTCATTGGGGAACACCACTACCCACACCAGTTAAAGGGAAATCGTGAAATATTAAGGAACTAAACTACCCAATTCTAATAGAGAGTGACCTAGAAATATCCTTCGGTAATGCATCTTCCCAGACTAGTTGGTGGGTAAGATAGAAACTACAATTGTGTTATGTGACTTCCCATCCCAGTTAGAGGATAAGCCTAATACTGCTCTAGTGATTATTTATGATAGTTGAAATCATCAGGTGTCTCCTTAGGATATTACAAACCAAGAAAAATTAACATAACACCTCAAAATATTCTTTTTTGTGAACCATGACATTCTATGTAGAAGAAAACACAGTATTGGAGTCTCACGGAACAAAATCTATTTTCAAACAATGAAGATACAAGAGGTAGATGATTCATAATGCATGTTTCCAAAATGATGTTTGACCATGACTCATATACCAGATGTGTAACTATCCATACTCATGTAATAGACCTTGTACACATAACCCTAGCCATGACAGTGTACTCATAGAGTACTTGGAATATCTGAAAAAAGTCAAATGAGCTCAGGATACTCATTGTTGGCCCAATGGTCAAAAATATAATCACACTTATATGATTCCACAAATGAACCCAAATAACCCAATGGATCACACTATTTCAATCTTGGTGAAAAAAACATTTACTATTCAGTTTCTCGAATAAGACACCCAGTGATGAAGCTATATCTCACAGAATTGAATATGAATAACAACTCAAGGGGCCCATGTTTCCATCCTGAAATAAAATATATTGATCAAATCCTTGTGATTCCACTAAAAAATGTGCATTATCATCTATTCAATTTACTCAATTGGACACTCGATTAAAAAGAAATATTTTAATTCATTAAGCTAAAATGGTGTCTCATTGGCACCAACAACATGTTTGAATCGAATACTCGAAAATGTTCGTGATATATACACCGTAATTTTAGGGTTATAACATCATAAAAAGATCATCATTCCAAAAAACTAATGAGGGAGATAAGTCAAAGAAAACATTCCAAAATAAAAATAATATTATATTTATTATTGTGTGTTTTGTTTACGCGATGAATGAGATCAAAAACTGTATCCGACAATGGCCTTAAAATGATCCTATCCATTCCACAGTCACATTGCAGCAGACAATTTGTCAATTTAACACCATACAAGGAAGATACAGATGAATCATGGTTTTGATAACCTAGACTAATAATATTATTATTATATATAAATTATTTTCATGAAATATTATATCAATCACAACTTGTGGTAGGTACATCATCAATTATTATTTTCACATGGATCACACCCTATATCAAAGGTACCTCCATTTAACATCTTAATTCATTTTATATTATTACAATTATTTATGTATTATAATAATAATAATATGTGAAAATATATCACAGGAACCAGTAGTTTTGACACCCCCTTGATTGATGTACTTCTTAAATTAAATATTTTTAAAATTTAAATCTCTGTTAAAATTTTTATTCCTAACATTCAAAGTTATAATTTTTTTTTAAAATTTATTAACTTCACAACATTATTATTTCTATTATTATAAATATTTATTTACACACATCACACTGGCCACATCTAACCACAACTCTGAAGATATGAGTCTTATCACTGTAACATCCATTCCAAAAAGCCAAATTTATGAGATCCCATGAATGATCTCCACTCGAAATTGACCGTGTCATAGTGCACATCATCACCACACCCCATCTTGGAAGAAGAGGGTTATAAATTAGATATTGAACCTCCTCTGATCACAAACGTGCACCCATAAAGCTGATCTAATCCATCCACCAATCACCACCCATATTATTTATCAAATAATCCTCAAAACATTTATTTCCATGTCATTTGTATCACAACAATAAATCTGTGGATTTGATCAATCATAAAACAACAACAAAATTCAAATTATGATCTCATAGTCCTATAAGGAAAAAATTGAATAAATATGGAGAAAAAGCTCTAAGAAAAATGGATTACAGATCATGGGCAAGTGTTCTTGGACAATCAATCAAAAATAGGGATCCCAAAGTTAGAATACAATTGACAATTAAATAATTTCAGTATGTTGGTACATGAAAAGGTTGCAAGTAGAGGAATAGATTGTTGAAAAAAATATTAATATAAGAAACAATTAAATCAAAATTCATAACACACAAATCATTGAGTCCACCATTGTTTATGGATCAATCGTTGGTGAATAATGTGTTTTCCAACAACTCTTCAAATGTTGTTGCATTCAGAGCATCCTGATATGCTATGATCTGTAGTTCCATTGTATTTCATTATGATTCACAAATGGAAGGAAGGATATAGATCCTAGAAAATTATCAATATTATTATCCTTAACAAAGTTAGGATTCCATCACGATATATTTATATATTGTTTATGTAGGTCTATATTGAAATATTTAAACAGTTAAATTAATTAATAAACTCACTAAACATGTTTCCAAATACTGTATCATCCAAAAGCTCCATGAAAATCAAATTTTCGTCATTCCTAGGGTAAACAGCATGTTCGGAACACATCCATGGACTCAGATATGTAATTTGAGCGTCCATTTAGTATATATTACATTATTTCTAAAATTGTATGCAAGAAAAATGAAAATATATCTAATATTTTTATAAAAATTAATTCAGCACACACTAGACCTCAAAATCACATACTATCATAATTATTGGATCCATGAATATTACAATGTATATTCCAAAGTCTTATAGTGATAAATAAAGTCTCTACACCCTATAAAATGAAAAAATTGAGGGAACCCCATGAAGTCTGAAAATCACTCACACATACATGTCCCCAAGCTATTCTACCATCATCGACTCCATAATAGGGAGGAAATGTTGTTATTTTATGATTTGATCAATAATCTTACACATCCATGAATTCCACATGGATTTCATGAAAAAAATGAAATGCATTAACATATCATCCCATTTCTATACATGAATGGGTAAGAGCTACAACAAACCACCCAGCTTACAGTGTTCCTGTATAGTTATCTCATAACTAATACACCATAAAATAAAAATTGTAATTGACCACCTCTTCCCCAAGACACCAATACCAACGTCTCATGTCAGGATGCATCATGATAGCCCTTGGGTCCACGGAACACCAATACTAGTTTATGTGCTCCATCAAGACCCACCTCATGGAAGACACAATGAAAAATAAACTATACAAGTATAGAGTGACACTAGGAGGATAATACTACTCACCCAGGGTCTCCCCACCAAATTTATTTTACCCAATCAATGATACTCAGTATCTATACCCTATTCAAGACAATCTCATTCCATAAAACATTAACGACCAAAAAATTTAATAATGGAAATTCCTCTTGATATAATTAAATATATTATTATGTGAAATAGTTATATAACATTTTCACTACTTTGATAATATAATTTAGTATTTTTAAATGTATATTATGAATTGTGACTGTCGCTAATATAGCCATTGAACATTGATCTCATTATTAGTATAAATATAAGGCTCTAACAAATCAAATTTACCGGGAAAAAGGATGTGATGTCCTCATCCAGTAAGCATTCCCCATATGAAGCCCATTTGTCAGATTACAAAATGGAGGTGGTGTCATTGGGCATCACTCTAGACCAAGACCCAATCGAGCTTCAAAATGTTAAGCTCGAGCGGAACCACCTATGAGATAAATGGATTTTGATAGAGATTACCAATCAAGCGATGTTATCTGTGCCACCCCCAGTGTCTGTCTTCATCGCACACCTAACCCTTCAGTCGTATGCTGGTGTTATAAGGGGATATGTAACAAAACTATATAACTATTATTATGTGCAATATTTTTATACATAATAACTAATATACATTTATTTTATTATTTTTACATTGGAAATAGTTTTTTAAGCACAAATAATATTTTTATTTAATATTCAACTAAGGAATATAGTATGATAAATTAATTTATTTTTGAATTAAATAAATTTTTTATAAAATATTTTTATAATTAAATTAATTTTTATTATGTACAAATGATATTATAATTTTAATGAATACAATTGTACTTTTTATTAATGATTGAAAGTTGTTTTTGTCAAAACCGATGATTTTTTTATAAATGTAAGGATTTATTTTAAAAGTGAAAATTCACATATTTAGAAAATTATATGGATAAAATTAATATTATTTTTGGAATTAGGATAATGAAATTAAGCAATGGTAATTTTTTTTAATTTTCATAGATAGTATATTTTTTGTGTAAAAATTAAATACCGTTTAAATATATAATGTGTTTTATTTCATCGTAATGCCCCAATAGTGATGTAATTAAATAATATTAACATTAATTTCTTCCAATAAAATATTTACCATTAATATAATTTGATTTTAGTTTTGATTGATTTATTTTACAATGCTTTAGTGGACCCCTCAAAACTTATAAAAAATTTTACCTTTTTAAATTGATTTACTTGAGAGTGTGACTCACTTACACATATGAAACCATATTATTTTAAGAGTTTCAGAGATTGTATTTATAATTTTTTTACACTTCCCTTTGTTAGAAACCATGGTAAAAAACCATGGTCTGGTTATGGGGTTGGATTAGTTTAATGTTTGGTGATCGAAACCTAAATAATAAATATTTCCCTCTACATTACAATATAAAACAACACAAGATCCCTTGTCATTTCCACTAAAACCCTTTCTAACTCGACCAACCCCTACCCACCTCTCTCTGCAATCTCCCAATGGCTCTCCAAGATTCAAGGATCCTCTCTAAGACCCTATTAAGCCTTTGGGATCACACTTCCATGTATAGAATTTCATTCTTTCCCAATTTTATCCAAATTTTGATATATTGTAATTCCATATTGTTTTCAATTACAAATGTTGGGGTATGATTTCTCACCTACCCCAAAAATCCTTCCTTGTGTTTGAAATTATGAGAGAACTTTTTTTCTGTCATTAATTCTGCCTATGTACATCCATTACTATACCAAAATATCGTAAGGAATTTATCTCCCCACATTTACAAATAAAGAATAACTTTTTTAAATTAATTTATATTACATTAAATATGTTGGTTCATGTATATATATAACCCACATACTATAAATTTCATGTAAATATGATAAGAAACCCTTTTCTCTCTCATAAACCATTTTATGAATTCTTATGTCATGCTGTTACGTTTCTGAAATTGCACCACAATTTTCAATGCCAATGTCCTTGTGTAGTGACTACCATACCAAATTCTCTATCTTGTGTATTAACCATTATCTCCATTTACATATTTTTTTAAAACATTATTTATGTATTCCACATTCCTTTTTCATGGAACTATTTTTTATGAATGATTCTTTGTTGTATGATCCATGTAGAACACTTATACATGAAATGAAATGTTTATGAATAGTGCACCTTTATAGTGTTCCAATGCATTGGATGAAGATTAGTATCATGATACATCATGTTCAATGAGGATATAATCATTCTAATTTACGTTCCATGAGGATTTAATAATTATAATCCATTTGAAATGATGGTTTAGTAATTTTCTGTGGGTAATGTGTCTTTTCTCATGCTAATTCCATGTTATGTGTTGTTTTCAAATGTATATGTTATGATAATCATCCTATATCATGCCTTTATGTTCATGAATCATTTTTTCTCCATTGAAATTCCTATTTTCTAATATGTTTAGTATTTTTCATTTTATGCCTTTTTTACTCCCATACTTGGAATTATAGATCTCAATTTCCACATGTATGTCCTCAGGATACCCCATAAAATTCTATGTACGAGGGAATGACCTGGTAATGTAAAGGAATTTTCAATCTTTATGTTGAGTGTTTTGTGTTTAAATTTGTTATGTATTTTTCTTATTCACCCAAGATACTATACCTCTCAATATTCCATGTTGTATCAATTAATGAGTTTGTGAAACAAATCATGTTTCTGTGTGTTAAAAAATCAGGATTGTTATAATGTGTATCCAAGGATATGTTTAGTTATTTTTCAGATTAGGATTAGAAAACCGTAGCGAAACCTATGATAAAAGAATAAGTATAACTAAAACATACATAAAATTTGATGAGTGTAGAGTATGTGGTTATAATGAAAAATCATCTCTGTTTGGAAACGAGTATGTAGAGGCGACTCGGGCATAAATGTACATTGGTGTGAAAACATGAAAAAGTAGTTTCGAGCTTCACATGGGTTATCATAGTACATGACAAGGCGCCTTGCTAAATTTTTTGTTACAAAACTCCCGGGGAATATTCATTGGTAAATTCACAATCATAGAATGAACCACTGTTATGTGGACAACAATTGCACAAGGAATAAATATTGGGAAATATATCATGGATAACATAGATTGAAACCTATAGATTTATAAGATAATGAAATAAAAGTAATTTATAAGTCATCTATTTTTATCTATAGAATACCATTTATGTCTTACGCCTAATATTCCTTTTATTCTAGCCAATATCAAGTAATTGGATTACTCGAGCTAACAATTCGATAAAATGACTAATGTGAATACTACTCTAATGAATTGACAAATCAGATGGGAGAAGGAATCAGGAACATTTTCATGAAACACTCTCAGTTAATGTAGGATATGAATATAAAAATGGGTCAACTGGAAAATTCTACCCCCCCCCACCATGAATGAAAAATTCGTTATCGAGAGGTTCATGAGAAAAAGGCCTCAAAATTTTAATGGATCATCTTATCCTTCAATCGTTGACCAATGAATAAACTCCATTGAAAAGAGCTTCTCAATCATTCAATGTTTTTAAAAATAGAAGTTTATTCTTCCTGCTTATCATATGGATGTTGAAGCTGATATATTTTAGACATTGATCCAAAATGTGATGCTTGAGTTGGAGATCGAGGTGTTGGAATGGAAGGATTGCATTAAAATATTTTTCAAAAAATATTTTCCTCACACCCTATGAATTAAGATGTATAGAAAGATTCAAGCACAAAAGAAAATAAAGACGATAAATCCATTGATGATTACGAGGTAAAATTCAAAATGCTTCCACTATACGCCTCCATCTTGGTTGTTACCCCAAAATGAAAGGTTCGCCGATTTTTTGGTGGAATGAATCCAAGACTATGGAAAACCATGCCGATCTATTACTTTATAAAATATGAGGAAATTTTATGATGATCCCTCAAGTTAATAATTGATATTGAATAATATCAAGTGTATCATTGGGATAAGAGGCATAAGGTTGAAATTTATTCTGGTAGTCTGAGGTATAATTCCAATTGTGCTAAGAAAATCCAATTCCCCACATGCCAATGTTTTGGAATGACGAACCTCAAAAATTTAATAAAGGCGAGGAGAAAATGCTTTAGGTGTATAAGAGAAGGTCACCTAACTATTAAGTGTCGATAAGAAAAAATTGTGGCTGCAACCAAGTGGAGGAACACACCATTCGAACCTCAATTCATTGTTCATTGAATAAACTAGAACAAGCAATGGAACCTTGAAAATTGGTGACCATTTCCAAAGGTTTTCGGAGGAAACCAACAAACTCCAAGGAAAAAAGGTTGAGATTTTTCTATCACTACCTTTGATGTGAACACAGACAATGAAGTGGTGACTGGTATGCTAGTTATTCAGTCATGAATTGCAATCATACATTTTGGTTCTGGTACAATTCATTCATTTGTATCTCAAACGTATTGTAGAAAAATCCCAACACCATCACATGTTATTGAAGTAAATATTTCGGTGACTGTGAATAATGGGGTAATCATTGAATCCCATGAATATGACTCCTCCCCTATCTTAATTTGGGGGTTGAACTTCTTGAGTAACATCTCCATACTCCCAATGGAATAATTTGATGAAATTATCAACTTTGAATCACTTTACTTATATAGATCCAACATAATTTTTTGTTAGTGGGAAATCACTCTCTATATAGAGAATTGACCCTTGATTCTATACAAGTCAATGGAGGAAGATTAATCTTCTTTAGCACCATCATCTCATGCATGGATACTACAACCCTATGATCATCCGTTTCTGTCTCAGATGATTGAGTGTAAGGAAAAACCATACCATAATACATGACTACTGTGAGGGAATTCACTAAAGAGTTTCTTGAGGAATTTCATGGTCTTCCTAATAGAAGAGATGATGATTTAGCAATTAACCATATACATTGGGTGATTCTAATAAGCAATACATCGTATTGAATGACCAGTTTTGAGCTTGAGAAGGTGAAGAATGTACTACAAAATAATCTTGAATAAGGGTTTATATGCCCAAGTGCTTCACCACGACATGCCCCAGTCCTCGGGTTCCTGAAGAAGGATGTGTGAATGTTCCTTTTTGTCGATTATCATGAGATTAACAAAATCACGATAAATAACATATATCCTCTACCCTAAATTGATGACATGTTCAATCAGCTACATAGATCTCAATACTTATCCAAGGTAGATATGCGGTCAAGATATTATCATTTATTGTTAAAGAATGATGATATACCCAAGACTGCTTTTTGTTCAATATAAGGGAACTTTGAATTCATATTAATTCTTTTCAGACACAATAATGCTCCAGTAATCATCCTAGAAATGATGAATAGTGTCTTAAGATATTACCTCGATAAACTTATGGTAGTTTTTATAGATGATATTCTAAAACACTTCAAAACTAAGGAGGATCATGAGAATCATATAAGAACTACACTAGAGAACTTCAGAATGTTTATTTTCAATAAAATTAATAGCAAGTGTGAGTTATGGTTGAAGGAGTTCCCATTATTGAGTCATATCATCACAAGAAATGGGATATCTGTAGATCCCTAAAAAAACTAAAATTGAGGGTTTGTCAAGGCCAGCAATGGTAATGGATATTCGTGACTTCTTGGGGTTATCTAGATATTATCAAAGATTAGTGAAAAAAATATCATGATTTTCTCACCCTCTTACCATGATAACTTGAATGGGGGAAATGATTTCTTGGGGTGATGAATTCGAAGAGAGATTCAAGGAGTTAAAATTTAGGATTATGACTGCGCTCGTGCTCACATTACCCATGCGTGGAGAACCTTTGTAGTATTTTGTGATTATTTGAATAATATCATGGGTTTTTTGTGGATGAAGAATGATAAAGTGAATTCCTACGCCTCAAGGAATCTGAAAATCCATGAGGTAAACTATCCAACACAACAGCATTAGTTCGCAGCTATGATCATTGCATTGAAAATATAGAGGCATTATATCTATAGGTGGAAGTGTAAGATATATACTGATCAAAAGACCCTCTAATACTTATATTCACACAAAAAGAGATTAATATGTGCTAATGAAGATGGATAGAACTCATTAATTATTATGACTACTCATTCCACTACCATCCTAGTAAGGAAAACAAGGTAGAAAATGCACAATGTCGATTGGATCCTCCATCATTATTAATGATCAGAATTGAAAATGATTCTGTAAAGACCCGGAAACTTCATGGAAAATTTTTTCTTATTTTTCTTTGGAATTTTACAAGAATGTAGTTTCTGACGGCGCCTGATTCTGAGGCCCGGTGTGCCCGGAATTAATTTCCGAAGTTTGGCTCGGGTACGTTCAGTGAACGAGCGAGCGGAAATTTCTATCTTTTGAACCGGTGCCCGGAATCGAATTCCAAGGGCACTGATGGAACCGCAGTGCCGGTAATTACTTAGGAACTCCTGTTCTGGAGTTGCGTTTACACGAGTGTTGATAATAAAAATTGTGGAACTTTATTTTATAACTACACTACAATTTTTATTAACTTACTCTAAGTGTTAGCTCATGGTGGAAGTTGGGTAACCACCCATCCTCCCTTGGGAGGTTATGAGGGTGGTGGGGCCCACACAAACCCCACCTCTTCATATCCTCTAAAACCCCTCAACTCCCACTTAAATTATTTTAACTTAGTTATAACTTATGTCTTAAATGAGATGATTTTAATGTGGTGAGTTATGTGAGTCTTTTGAATTTCAAACACTTGAATTTCAAAAGCCATGGGAAGTTAATTAAATAAGTGGAGAACTTATTTCATTTGGTTGGGTTGTGATGTTTGAGAGCTTTTGGAAATAAGGCTTAGAAGTCTTGAATTTTTTTCATCCTCTTGACAAAGAACGCGAAGAACAATCGGACATCGACGAAGAACACCACGTTCTCAGGAACCGTCTTCCGCGACGCCATACCCGCAATACCGACGACGTCTTCTTCCGCGACATCTCTTTTCGCAACGCCGAATCTCGTCACCTCTTAATTCAAGGTAGGGGTTTTAACTTTTTAAAGTTATGTGGATCTCTCCTTCGAACTTTAAGGTTTATATTTGTCGGGCCATGATTCCAAATCTTTTTATTTAATTTAAAAGATTGCGAAAGTTTATCATTCATTAAAGGCCGATTGTTAGCAAATAACGCGAGGGGGCCGGACGCACGAACACTGCGGACCCTCCTTCTATTCATGTTGATTTTGTTGTGGATTGAAACGAGTGTGGCGCGGTGCCGTCGCGCTGCGCAGGATCATGCTGCAAGAAACGTGCGGCGCCGTCGCGCCGCGTCGTTAAATAATGCAAGGATGTGACGCCGTCGCGCCGCGTCGAAGAAAGTTGAAGGCGCCGCGGCCGGAGCGGGGCCACAGTGGAGGGGCGCGGTGCCATTGCACTGCGCCGGACAACGAAGGCCACGGCCGGTTCCAGGCCGCGGCGGAACGAGAAGACCGGCGGCCAGCCGGGCCGCCGGTGTCGGAAGCCGGAAGGGGGACCGGCTTTGCCGGTCCCGTTGAGGAAGAACCGGCCAGCCAGGTCGGGCCGACCGGAAGGGAGAAAACCGGGGGAAATAATTTCCCCCCGGCCATCCTTAATGGCCCCCCCATTATGAGGGGGGCCGGTTTCACAAAGGGGGGGGGGGGGGGGGGGGGGCAGGCGGCCCCCCGTTTTCTCGAAGGCAGGCCCCCACGTGAGGGGGGCCGTTTTTCTTTAGGCGCGGCAGGTTGCCACGCCGCCAGCTGAAGAAAGGCGGGGGCTTTGCCCCCTGCGCGTGGCACACGAACGGTGCCCAGGCCGCGCCGCCGTGCCGGCCCGCGCCGCCGTGCCGGCCCGCGCCGCCGCGCCGGACCGCGCCGGGCCGGGTTTTCCGAGCCGGGCCTGGTCGCCGGGCCGGGTCGCCGCCCGGGGCGGGTCGACCCGGTTCGGCTGACCCAGGGGGGGTCGGGCCGGGTCGGCCGGGGCCCAGACCCCCAGTTTCGGACCACTTTCGGTCAAATACCCGTATCTTGGGCTACGGGCCCCCAAACGACTCGCCGTCAGCGGCAACCCGATCCTTGGATCGAGACGGTCGTTTCGGTATACTATACTCAAGGTGCACCTTCTTTTTCGGGAGCCTACGTGGTTAAAACTCCATAGTTAAGTGTGCTTGGCCTAGAGTAGTGATCAGGAAGGGTGACCTCCTGGGAAGTTTCCCAGGGTGGGTGTGAGACGGAAAGGCCAATAACTAACAGACCGGGCGTCCGATTTACACGCCGTATGTTTCGTTGAATTCCTCTTGATGAGACAGATCTTTTGGCATACTCCGCCCGAGGTTTGGACGCAGGTGGAGTACGGTCAGGTTGGTTTTGCCTTAAAAACCAACCGGGCCCCTGGAACGAAAAAGCCAATAACTCTCAGACCGGGCGTCCGATTGATGCGCCGTCTGTTGCGTTGAGTTCCTTTTGACGATACAGAACTTTTGGCATCCTCCACCTGAGATTTGGATGCAGATGGATAGTGGTCAGGTTGGATCGTACCAAAATCCAACCAGGCCCCTGGAACTGAAAAGCTGATACCTTTCTAACAGAACGTCCGTTTGACGAACCATCAGCGGCGTTGGTGATCTCGTTGAGAAGCCGTCCCTATGAGTATACCCTATGAGAGTTCGGGGTACAGATGAGATACGGCCAGGTTTGATTCGCTCACGAATCCAACTGGGCCCCTGGGACGAAAAGGCTAATAACTCACAGACCGGGCGTCCGATTGACGCGCCGTCTGTTGCGTTGAGACCCCTATGATGAGGCAGTCCTTTGAGATAGTTCTTCGTGGGACTTTGAGATACTTGGAATATCGAATTGTAGCTCGTGGAGCAGACCCTCCTAGAGACGAGCGTACGGAGTACGGAGACCGTGTAACTGGCTGAGTCCTGACGACTGCTTGACAGACTTGACTTGGAGTGAGTCGACTAGCCTAGTGGACGGAGAACTACTTTCTGAGTTGCAGACTCATGGCGGACGGAGCACTACCTGTGTGACAGTGCAGACCCGCGGTACTCGTCCGGAGAGTACCTCAGGAGGCTACTAGTGGGTGTGAACTACAGTGTTTGGGTGACATACCTCGGCGGGAAGCACTACTGTGTCTGGGTGGCTGACCCGCGGTACTTGACAGGAGGAGTACTTCAGCAGTCTTAGGTTAGTGAGCAGTACCTCAGAGTCGTGACAGGACCATTGTACACTCTAGAGACGGAGCTCTTCAGCAGATACGGTTTTGATAATGAAAATCCTGGTTTGAGCTGAGACATTTGACCTTTGTGTTTACCTCATGATTGAGATGGTTCACTTGATAACTTAGGTATATCTATGGGCATATACATGGGTAGTAGTTATCCGTTGATTTCACAATCCTTGTGTTTCCTCGTGATTGATATGGGTTACTTGATAACTTATGTATATGTATGGGCATATACCTAAGTAGAGGTTATCTGTTGAGGTCTTCTATGTGGTTATCCTTGTTGGTTTTAGTGAGACCTTGAGGGTCTCGGGGTCCCTACTGAGTATCGTTATACTCACCCCTGCACGGGCTATGCCCGCACCTCGTTGTGTTGGTTGCAGACGACGGGCAGTGCTGACAGAGGCCGACTGTTCGAGGACTGGACAGTACCTGGGGGTGGAATATACGACGAGATGGTACCCTGAGGAGGACCTCACGATGAGACGGTACCCAGAGGTGGGCGTGACGACGAGGCGGTACCCGGAGGTGGACCACTGGGCGGGACATACTCGGAGCAGACGGCGGGACCCAAGGAGCATAAGAGCTATCTGTACCCACCCTTCAGGTGGGATTTCCAGTTGACAGATCGGCGTAGCAGCTTTACTTTTCAGTTGAGGTTTTCCCTTTCGAGTTGTACTTTACAGTTGGGCTTGTATTTTCAGCCCCTTTTTACTTTCTGCACTTACTATTGTACTCAGTTTTTACTTAGTGTTTACTTCTTCCGCTTGTACTATGTGTGATTGTTTACATTACAAAGTCAATGCCTTCCCTTTTTTCCGGGATTTACGCCTTGGTGCTAGTCGCCAGCCCCTGGCCTATGGAAGGCGGGCTTGGGGTTGTCACAGCATGGGCCCCGAGAACGGGTCGTGACAAATTGGTATCAGAGGAGTTCGGTTCTACCACTAATCTTATAACTCTGATGTTTCTTTCTGTGAAGAAATAGTGTTGAGAGTACCGAGTGTGGTTTTTAGTTCAGGGAGTCCAGTGTTGGTGCGGGAGGCTGACGTATCCATACACCAGGACCCTGACAACTGATTTCCGACTTTTTGCACGAAACACTGATTGTGTGTGTGTTTTCAAAGGTTTTCCCTTAAAACAGCTCAAACCAGGTCAGCTCACCAGGTATAAACGTTTGACAGTGTCACGATGTTTCTTTCAGGATGCGTTTTCACGGACGACTAGCTAGAGCCCCGAGAGTGGTACGTACTGACAGCCCGTCGAGCGACGAGGGCTCAGTACAGGGCCCTATCCCAGTTGAGGCACCAGCGGAGGCACCAGCGGTACTACTATCCGTTGGGCCACCGATGCCACCAGCCCCAGCAGTAGGCGATGCACGACGCTTGAGCGCGCTGCATGAGTTCCAGTGCCAGAGGCCACCCAGGTTCCGGGGAGGCTGTGGTGAGAGTCCTCAGGCTAGTGGGGACGTCGGCAGACTTCAGGGTGATCTTTCCTACTAGCCTCCTTCAGAAAGCAGTTGGCAGGTGGTAGAGCCACTTGTTCCAGTTTTGCGATGAGATGAACTTCGCATGGGAAGACTTCGAGACCTTCTTCAGGGTGGAGTTTGTGCCAGTAGCTCTACACCCCGAGCATGTACAGGAGCTTCTGCCTTTGCCGCGTGCTTTTCGATCAGTAGCCGAGTCATCTGTGGGCAGTAGACAGATGATGCAGAGGTCCAGGAGGACCAGACTAGCAGTTAGACGATCTCGGGATTTAGGACCGGTGGTGCGGGGCACCCGAGGTGGGGTCAGAGCCAGGCGTGCCAGAAATAGACAATGTTACTCCTACGGTGGGAAGAGTCACCTATCACGTGACTGTCCGAATCCTCGTATGGTTGAACAGCGCGTGTTGGAGGAGCCACCGAGACAGAAGCAGCAACTAGTGCTTGAGCAACAGCCGAGCAGTGGACAAGGCAGTAGAGCTTCGAGAGCAGGTGGGCAGGAGAGGAACTAGTGGATACATCTTTTGTACTTCTAGTTCCATGTTGCTTTTGTATTCGTGTCTTTGTACTATGAGCTGAAATAATAAAAAGACACTTATCTTTGTTTGCTTTCCTGTCCTTTTGTTTTTTTGATAATGAGTGGTCCCGGTTAAACTGTTGACTTGACCCTCACTTTCGAGATTTCTACTGGAGGGGACCCAGTGACCTCACACTGATGCCGATAGTGTGACTCGACCCTTGGAGGCGAGAGTGAAAGTTGGATCTCTTAGTAGATACGTCGAGGCCTTACGACGTCATCCATGGAATTAATGCATCATTCATGTCAGTATTGACTGTATTAGGTAACGAATGTGGTTCATCCAGGGGATGAGACCGAGTTTCTCTTATCGGCAAAGAAGAAATCATAGCAGCTCTTGTGAGACTAAAGGAGGTCCAGGACATCCAAGAGATGATGAAGACAGCACAATGCAGTATGAAATAGGAAACCGGTGCCAGTCTTAGAGACTCGGGCGTGTTAAATAAGAGGAAGCTTAAAGGAGAGATGAGTTTACGAAGCAGCAGACGTGGAGGCAGAGCTAGGAGAGCATCATGAGGTGGTGTACATCCTAACATTGTACAACCACCCTCCTCAGTTATTCCTACCAGGCTCAGGGAGATGGAGGGCGGAGGAAGAGTGCGACTGCATGCGGTCAAGGAGTGTGACCCAATGGCTCTAGAAATGATTCAAGGGATAGTCTGTGTCCACTACTAGCTGTTGTAGTAACGGACGTCAATGTGAATCATTTCTTGCTTTCAAAAATCTTGTTCCAGACCTAGAGTTTCCGGTAAGCCGTGGACTTGACCCTCACGTCTGGAGATACCTTGGGAGGAGACTCGATAATCACACATACGCCGACGGTGTGGTCAGACCCTCGAGGCGAGAGTTTCGATTGGAATCACTTGGTGACAGCGTCGAGGCCTTACGACGTTAGTTTGAGTATGGAATAGGCAATAACTGTTCATACTCAAATTGACGGTTTTAGGCAAACGTCGGGATGGGGTTTCCTTGGTCGGCAAAAAGGAAACCCCAGGCAGCATGTGATAAACTCCTTCACGGGAGGGTGTGATCGATCACTCTTGAATCGTCCAACCTTTCCCTCGTGGCAGTAGTCATTTGAGTTCCAGTTCTAATAGGAATTGGAAACATCTGGAGTTTGAGGATGGCGACCACGTTCTTATACGGGTCTGACCTCGACGAGGTTTACGGAGATATGGCCAAGGCGGAAAGTTATCTCTAAGGTTCAGAAGACCTTCTTAGGTTCCTAGCTGGGTAGGCGGGGTGGTTTACTGCTTGACCCATTCACCGCAGTTGCCCCATGTGCACGAAGACTTCCACGTATCTCAACTGAG
Organism: Viscum album; assembly: GCA_963277665.1. Taxonomy (NCBI): domain Eukaryota; kingdom Viridiplantae; phylum Streptophyta; class Magnoliopsida; order Santalales; family Viscaceae; genus Viscum; species Viscum album. The sequence goes on along the minus strand of OY728133.1, from coordinate 139,182,809 downwards.
GAGATACGTGCTCGACCCTTCGCATACCATCGACCATGAGGAGCTGGACGATGGCGATGGGGTGTCTTTCACGGAGATTCCAGTGGGGATCGAGGATCGACAGGAGCAGATCCTACGAGGAAGATCGATTTCTCAGGTTCACTTTCTTTGGTAGTACAGAAACCTCCAGGTAAGCACAAGGGAGCGGAAGGCTCAGATGCGTGCTCTGTACCGCTTTTGTGACACTAGTTTGTGTTGAAGCTTTACAGGGACGTAAAGTCCTGAGGTGGGAGTAATGTAAAGACCCGGAAACTTCAAGGAATATTTTTTCATAATTTTCTTTGGAATTATAAAAGAATGCAGTTTCTGACGGCGCCTGATTCCGAGGCCCGGTGTGCCCGGAATTAATTTCCGATGTTTGGCTCAGGTACGTTCAGTGAATGAGCGAGCGGGAATTTCTATCTTTTGAACCAGTGCCCGGAATCGAATTCTGAGGGCACCGATGGAACCTCAGCGCCGATAATTACTTAGGAACTCCTGTTCCGGAGTTGCGTTTACATGAGTGTGGATAATAAAAATTGTGGAACTTTATTTTATAACTACACTACAATTTTTATTAACTTACTCTATGTGTTAGCTCATGGTGGAAGTTGGGTAACCACCCAACCTCCATTGGGAGGTTATGAGGGTGGTGGGGCCCCCACGAACACCACCTCTTCATATCCTCTAAAACCCCTCAACTCTCACTTAAATTATTTTAACTTAGTAATAACTTATGTCTTAAATGAGTTGATTTTAATGTGGTGAGTTATGTGAGTCTTTTGAATTTCAAACACTTGAATTTCAAAAGCCATGGGAAGTTAATGAAATAAGTGGAGAACTTATTTCATTTGGTTGGGTTGTGATGTTTGAGAGCTTTTGGAAAGAAGGCTTAGAAGTCTTGAAGTTTCTTCATCCTCTTGACAAAGAACGCGAAGAACAATCGGACATCGACGAAGAACGCCACGTTCTCGGGAACCGTCTTCCGCGATGCCATACCCGCAATACCGACGACGTCTTCTTCCACGACATCTCTTTTCGCGACGCCGAATCTCGTCACCTCTTAAATCAAGGTAGGGGTTTTAACTTTTTAAAGTTATGTGAATCTCTCCTTCGAACTTGAAGGTTTATATTTGTCGGGCCTTGATTCCAAATCTTTTTATTTAATTTAAAATATTGTGAAAGTTTATCATTCATTAAAGGCCGATTGTTAGCAAATAACGCGAGGGGGCCGGACCGCACGAACACGGCCGACCCTCCTTCTATTCATGTTGATTTTTATGTGGATTAAAACGGGTGTGGCGCGGTGTCGTCGCACTGCGCAAGATCATGCGGCAAGAAACGTGTGGCGCCGTCGCAACGCGTCGTTAAATAATGCAAGGACGGGACGCCGTCGCGCCGCGTCGAAGAAAGTTGAAGGCGCCGCGGCCGGAGCAGGGCCGCGGTGGAGGGGTGCGGTGCCGTCGCACCGCGCCGGACAATGAAGGTCGCGGCCGGTTCCGGGCCGCGGCGGAACGAGAAGACCGGCGGCCAGCCGGGCCGCCGGTGTCGGAAGCCGGAAGGGGGACCGGCTTTGCCGGTCCCGTTGAGGAAGAACCGGCCGGCCAGGTCGGGCCGACCGGAAGGGAGAAAACCGGGGGAAATAATTTCCCCCGGCCAGCCTTAATGGCCCCCCCATTATGAGGGGGGCCGTTTTTCTTTAGGCGCGGCAGGTTGCCGCGCCGCCAGCTGAGGAAAGGTGGGGGCTTTGCCCCCCGCGCGCGACACATGAACGGCGCCCAGGCCGCGTCGCCGCGCCGGACCGCGCCGCCGCACCTGTCTGCACCGTCGCGCTGCCGCGCCGGGCTGGGTTTTCCGAGCCGGGCCGGGTCGCCGCCCGGGCCGGGTCGACCCGGTTCGGCCAACCCAGGGGGGGTCGGGCCGGGTCGGCCCGGGCCCAGACCCCCAGTTTCGGACCACTATCGGTCAAATGCCCGTATCTTGGGCTACGTGCCTCCAAACGACTCGCCGTCAGCGGCAACACGATCCTTGGATTGAGACAGTCGTTTCAGTATACTATACTCAAGGTGCACCTTCCTTTTCGAGAGCCTGTGTGGTTAAAAGTCCATAGTTAAGCGTGCTTGGCCTAGAGTAGTGATCAGGATGGGTGACCTCCTGGGAAGTTTCCCAGGGTGAGTGTGAGACGGAAAGGCCAATAACTAACAGACCGTGCGTCCGATTTACGCGCCGTCTGTTTCGTTGAATTTCTCTTGATGAGACGGATCTTTTGGCATACTCCGCCCGAGGATTGGACGCGGGTGGAGTACGGTCGGGTTGGTTTTTCCTTAAAAACCAACCGGCCCCCTGGAACGAAAAAGCCAATAACTCTCAGACCGGGCGTCCGATTGACGCGCCGTCTGTTGCGTTGAGTTCCTGTTGACGATACGGTACATTTGGCATCATCCGCCTGAGATTTGGATGCAGATGGATAGTGGCCGGGTTGGATCGCACCAAAATCCAACTGGGCCCCTGGAACGTAAAAGCTGATACCTTTCTGACAGAATGTCCGTTTGACGAACCGTCAGCAGCGTCGGTGATCTCGTTAAGAAACGGTCCCTATGAGTATACCCTATGAGAGTTCGGGGTACAGATGAGATACGGCCAGGTTTGGTTCGCTCACGAAACCAACTGGGCCCCTGGGACGAAAAGGCTAATAAATCACAGACCGGGCGTCCGATTGACGCGCCGTCTGTTGCGTTGAGACCCCTATGATGAGGCGGTCCTTTGAGATACTTCTTCGTGGGACTTTGAGATAGTTGGATTATCGACTTGTAGCTCGTGGAGAGGACCCTCCTAGAGACGAGCGCACGGAGTACGGAGACCGTGTAACTGGCTGAGACCTGACGACTGCTTGACCGACTCGACTTGGAGTGAGTCGACTAGCCCAGTGGACGGAGCACTACTTTCTGAGGTGCAGACCCATGGCAGACGGAGCACTACATGTGTGACGGTGCAGACCCGCGGTACTCGTCCGGAGAGTACCTCAGCAGGCTACTAGGGGGTGTGCACTACTGTGTTTGGGTGACATACCTCGGCGGGAAGCACTACTGTGTCTGGGTGGCTGACCCGTGATACTCGACAGGAGGAGTACTTCAGCAGTCTTAGGTTAGTGAGCAGTACCTCGGAGTCGTGACAGGACCACTATACACTCTAGAGACGGAGCTCTTCAGCAGTTACGGTTTCGATAATGAAAATCCTGGTTTGAGCTGAGACTTTTGACCTTTGTGTTTTCTCATGATTGAGATGGGTCACTTGATATCTTATGAATATGTATGGGCATATACCTGGGTAGTAGTTATCCGTTGATTTCACAATCCTTGTGTTTCCTCATGATTGATATGGGTTACTTGATAACTTAGGTATAAGTGTGGGCATATACCTAAGTAGAGGTTATCTGTTGAGATCTTCTATGTGGTTATCCTTGTTGGTTTTAGTGAGACCTTGAGGGTCTCGGGGTCCCTACTGAGTATCGTTATACTCACCCCTGCACGGGCTATGCCCGCACCTCATTGTGTTGGTTGTAGACGATGGATAGTGCTGACAGAGGCCGAGTGTTCGAGGACTGGACGGTACCTGGAGGTGGACTATACGACGAGCTGGTTCCCGGAGGAGGACCTCACGACGAGACGGTACCCAGAGGTGGACGTGACGATGAGGCGGTACCCGGAGGTGGACCACTAGGCGGGACATACTCGGAGCGGACGGGGGGACCCGAGGAGCATAGGAGATATCTGTATCCACCCTTCAGGTGGGATTTCCAGTGGACAGCTCGGCGTAGAAGCTTTACTTTTCAGTTGTTGTTTTCCCATTCGAGTTTTACTGTACAGTTGGGCTTGTATTTCCGGCCCCTTTTTACTTTCCGCACTTACTGTTGTACTCAGTTTTTACTTAGTGTTTACTTATTCCGCTTGTACTTTGTGTGATTGTTTACTTTAAAAAGGCAATGCCTTCCCTTTTTGCCGGGATTTACGCCTTGGTGTTAGTCGCCAGCCCCTGGCCTATGGAAGGCGGGCTTGGGGTAGTCACGGCACGGGCCCCGAGGACGGGTCATGAAAGATTCAATATGCTTAGATATTTATGGGAATAATTAATGGAGTAACATAATCAATCCTTTATCATATGATATCTCAACCGTTCTTGATGGAGAAAATAAAGTATTCTCAATGAGAGGATATAGAAATTCTGAAATGGGTGAAAGCTACTTGAGATAGGAAATCCTCAGAGTTCATGGTTGATAAAGATTGAATTGTGATATTTGGGTCATGATTATGTGTACCGTCTAATACATAGGTAATAAAGGATCTTCTGAATAACTCACATAGAAAAACCTTTTCTAATCACCCAAGGAGAAAAATATGTATCGAGATCTCTGAGAAAACATTTGGTGGGGAAATATGAAAAGCGTGATTGTTGAAAATAAATTAATGTGTCTGGTCTGTCATCAAGTGAAGGCTGCAAGAAAAAGTCTAATGGGATGAAGAATCCACTACCCATACCAACAAGGAAGTTGGATAACATTACCATGGAATTTCTAACTGGACTTCAAAATACATCAAGAGGAAATAGTTCTATATGTGTCATTATGGACTTCCTTACGAATACAACTCAATTTCTCGCAATTCGATTGGACATTTCATTGGATGAAAATTAAAAAAAATCATCAATGAAGTTGTAATTCTGCATGGAGTACCACTATATATTGTATACAATCATGATCTGAGAGTCACCACGTTGTTTGGGAAAAGTCTCTGACGTGATCTAAGAAGTAAAATGATCTTCAGTATGTCCTATCATAATCATACTAATGGAAAATCTGATTGAACAATTTAGACATTGGAAGATATGTTAAGATCATGTTATATTGACTTTAAAGGAATATGGGACCATAATCTTCCCCTTTTTGAATTCTGTTAATATAACAGCTTCCACATGATCATCTGAATGCCACCACATGAAGCCCTTTAAGGGAAAATGTGATGAACACCGTCGTGTTGGGACGAGGTCTGTGATAATAAGTTATTAAGACATGAAATGGTCGATGAAATGGATGTGATGGTGAAAACCCTTTACCTGCATAATAGGGTAAAACGATGTCGACAAAAGAGTTATGCCGATAACCATCGATGAGGCGATGAGTTAAAAAATGGATAAATTGTATTTCTACACATATATCCATGGAATAAGATCTTGAGGTTTAGAAACAATGGTATGTTATGTCCTAGGAAAATCATCTCATTCGCGATTCTTGATCGTGTTAGGGCTATGACCTATCAACTAGAACATCCACCCACAATGGCCAAAGAACTTTTTGTCATTCATTTATCCCTCTTATACAAGTACATACTTGAACTATCACATGACCTCTATTTAGAGATTGTATAATTAGAGGATGATATTTCATAGGAGGATGAACATGTGACGAACTTAGATCTTAGAGAAAATTTTCTATGAAAAAAGTCATTTCCCCTCATCAAGTTGTTCTGGAGAAATCACTTGTTTGATGAAAAAACATAGGAAATAGAGGAATTAATGTAGCAGAGTTACCCAAATCTATTTTAGTGTGGGAAAATGAAAATTTTTAGGGAAAAATATATAAACGGGGGAAAATTGTAATGACCCAAACATTTAATAATGGAAATTCCACATTATCTAATTAAATGTATTATTTTTTGAAATGGTTATATGACATATGATTTTATTCAGTTTTATGTTTTTTGAATTTTAAAAAATCATTATGAATTGTGATGGTTTTTAATATAGGAATTTAATAGTGATATCATGATTAGTATAAATATATGGCCTTAACAAATCATATTTACTCAAGAAAAGGAAGTGATGGCCACATCCAGTAGACTTTCCCTATCCAAATCCCATTTTTTGTAGCTCAAAAAGGAAGTCATGTCATTGTGATTCACTCTTTATCAAGCCCAAGCCGAACATCATCATGTTAAGCTCGAGCAGAACCGCATATGGGGGATGTGGATGTTGATAGAGATTACATCCGAGCGATGTTATCTGAGCCACCTAAAGTGTTTGTCACCATCGCACACCTAACCCTTCAGTCTTATGTGGGTGTTATAAGTGGTTTTGTAACAATACCATAATACTATGTTTTATTGGATTATTCTTTTTAAATAATAATCAATGTACATTCATTTATTATTTTTACCTTGTAAATAGATACTAAAGATCAAATAATATTTCTAGAAAATATTAAATAAAAAATATCTTTTGATAAATTAATTGATTTTTAATTAAATAATGTTTTTATAAAATATTATTATTACTAAATTACTCTTTTTAGTATAAATGATCTTATAAATTTTATTAATTAAATTTTAATTTTTATTATGTTTTGAAAGATGTTTTTATTAAAACCCAAGAATATTCAATAAAAATCATGTTTTATTTTAAAATTTAAAATAATCATATTTAGAAATTTATATGGATAAAATTAATATTACTTTTGGAATCCAGAATTCAAAATAATCCCACGGTCAATTTGTCATAATTTTTTGAGACAGTCTAATTTTTGGGTAAAAATCAAATATCGATTAAATATATTATGTGTTTTACGACATCATAATGACCCAATAATGATGTAATATTATACTATAAACATTATGTTCGGCCAATATATTTTTTACCATTAAAAAAAATTTCTTTTAGTTTTGTTTGATTTATTTTAATATGCTTTCGTGGACCCTTCAAGACTTATAAAACATTTTACATTTTTAAATTGATATCCTTGAGAGTTGGTCTCACCCCCACATTAGAAAACCTATTATTTTAATAAATTCATACATTTTACTTATAAAATATTTTTTCCCACCCTATTTGGAAAAAACCATGGATAAAAACCATGGTATGGTTTGTGTTTTGGATTATTTTAATGTGTGGTGACCCAATACTAAATAATAAATAATTCTTCTCCATTCTTATATAAACCCACCCGAGCTCCCAAATCCTCTTCACAAAAAGCATTAGATCTCGGCCACACCATGGAATCATCTCTATAGAATCTTCTCAAGGTTCCCCATGCTCTAAAGAATCCTCTCCCGATCCCCTCCCCAGCCTTTGGGATCACAATCCCAATTTAGGGATTTCATCATATCTCAATTTTTTCCATATTTATTTTTGGTGTTATGCCCTTTTGTTTTCAATTAAAAATGTTGCGGTATGATTTTTCAACTCCCCCATATTGTCTTCTATATGTTTTAAATTATTATATACCTCTTTTTCTATCACTAATGGCTTCCATATAGACCCTTTACTATGCTGAAACTCCATGAGGGGTTCTTTCCATAGTTATTTTTATACATGTTTCATTATGTTGTAATAGCCTTTTACATTCAATTAAAAATGTTGGAGTATGATTTCAAACAACCATTATTGTAACATCCCAGGTAAATAAAGAATAAAGAATTTTCATATTTATTAATATTTACGAATTAAATATTAATTTTATTTTAAAAGGGGTTGCTATGTTCGATAGCGTACCCGATACGCAACGATGAGTTTCTTTGAAACTTACGTAGCACACTAGTAATAAAATAATATTATTTTAAATGTTAGTTAACAAGTAGCCGTTGTACTGGCGGGAATGGATAGAAATAACTAAAATATGATTAGATATGTTTTTAAATGTTTATACATTTACCCAATAAAAGATAAAAGCTTAAAATACGGAAAGAGTTCAATTTTACGGGTATATATACTCTAATTTACACTAAAGGTTCACTTATCACCTTTTAATGGTGAACCGTCATTAAATATAGTTTTGATCACTCTTATACTTTATTTTGGACCAAATATAACTCTTCTTTAGAATCGGGACATCAAAATTTACTTTGTGTAAATTTTTGGTACCTTTCTGATAAAGTTCATTTTTTTATGAATAGTGTAAAATGTTGTATTTTAATTCAAAACCTCTTTTTAATCAAATTTATTTATATAATTATATTATTATTATAATTGGTTTTAAAGTTATATTAGAAAATATTTTTACCAGTTAATCCAATGGTGGTCATTGGAATCAATTTCACTTTGAAATTGGACTTAAACAGGTGTCAATCTTTTGATACTTATTGTTTCGCAAAAACACGCTATTTGTCATGACAGCGGGAATTAATTATTAAATTAATTAATTTCACTTATATGTTTTGAATTTTGTAAAATGTACTTCATTTTTTAATTCAGAATATCAAATATAGCTTAGGGTGAATTTTTGGTAATTTTCTGAAAAACTTCAATTTTTGATGAATAGTGAAACCACTAAGTGGTAATCAAGCAAACTGATTTTTCAGTTAAATGAAAGTTTACCACTAATGTGTATTGAATTTTGAAAATCCGACATACATGGTTGTCATTAAGAAGTAAACTGTGGTTCAATGAGATTAAAATAATTTTTTGGTGAATAGTAATTTTTTTTCATTAATCGCGATTAGAGGTAATTGGTGTAGTTTAAGGTAAAAAGGGTATTATAAGAATGTGAAAACACCATGACACTTGTCCTACACCTATTGGGTGAGTCATGGCCGACCAAGACAAGCCATGGGCCAACTTGGGGACCCCATGGAGCCACTTTAGTTGGAAAATGACATTAATATATTTTTATTTAATGTTAAAGTGAAAATGACACTAACATAAATTGTTTTACTAAAATAATTTTTTAGTGGGGTTATACAAGTACAAATTTTAATTATAAATAGTCATTGGAAATATAAAAATATTTCCTACATTATATTATTTTTTTTATAATTTTTAGACATTAAATAAATTAAATTATTTATGACATAATAATGATGCAGCGATGACATCATTATTTGACAATTTAAATAAAATGGAAAGATAATGTATAATCTATGAACTACACATGACCAAAATTTATTGGATGAGTGGATTTCGAACCCTTATCACCTTATACACGAATTATATCAATGTGGGACATTTTAAAACTGAATCACATTTTCAAATAAAGTAATATTTCTTTAATTTCCAAAAGTGCCCCTCCTCTCCTCTTATAAAAGGCCCCCACCTCTACCCCATTTCACACACTTATCAAGCCTTTGGCTCGGCCAACCCCTGCCCAATTACTCTCTCCACATCCCTCTCCTCATCCTAGAGGATTCACTTTGGGCAGAATCCTTTCAAAGGAAGCCTTTAGGCTCAAATCAAAAGGGAGTTTCACTTTTAAAGGTAATTCATTCTCTCTTGTTCATTTGTTTTATTTTGCTTCTCCAACCCTCTAAAATCATTTTATTTACTTCTTTTGTAACAACACCAGTATCTTCAATATACTAGGATTTTGTTATATGATTTATTTGAGCTACACTCTCACACAACTACATCAAATGGTTAAAGAACATACGGTTTCCGTGGATGGCGAAATTCTGCCTCCCGAAACGATGATTGTTCAATACTCATTTAACACCTTCAAGGGTGGCCATTATGATGTCACTATTTTTATATATGATATATAATATGTTTATGTTTTCATTAAGATTCTGTATTTTTCATTTTGGGCATACCTTTATGGTTTCCATTATGGGTAAACACGATATCTTTATTTAAGGATGTGCGGACTACCGCCCCCTAAAAGTGATGTGATTCGTTAATGCCATATGTGGGATGTGTAAAGGATGTATTTAAAGTTATTATATATGATGTTATACTGGAATTATAATATACCTCTATATCATTATTATTTCTTTCCATTAAAGTATGAGATATAAATGAAAGGAGCGTTCATGCATATGTACGGCTTACCGTCTCCATGAACGGTGCATTTCATTTCTTATCCCCAAATGTAATGTACTATTAAAATTACATGTATATAATATATATATATAATTAATGATATATCTAAATGATGAATATAATTCTGGAATTAAAATATACATACCTCTCATTTAGTTTTAATTCCACTAATATGACAAAGAAATGAAAGTAGCGTTCATGCGTACGTACGGCTTACCGTCTCCATGAACGGTGCATTTCATTTCTTACCTCTAAATGATTATGTAATATTATAAATACATGTATATGCTGGATATATATGATATATATGATATCCAAATCAGGAATTTCATTCTGGATATAAAGAACTTTTGACCACATGTACAACATGTAATTGTAAGAAGTCAACTTTCGACTTAAGAACCAAATATTGACAAAACAAACATTATTAACTTAAATGGTTACATAATGTTTATAACACGGAAATAAGTGATATAAAAGGAATAATGAAGTTTAAAAAGGATCTTAATCAAGTATAAAATAACTCAAGTTTATTATTCAGGGCGTTAAAGAACGATCGAGTCAAGTCGGACCCGAGGTAAGGGACTTCGTCTCAATCTCCTTTCATTGAGGCGTATTTCGTTTTATACACAACTTTCTTTTATACGGTGTATAAACTCCTTTGACTTTTACTTTTATACAAAAGGAATATTTTTCTATGAAGCGTTTTACTAAACGACAAAAAGGAATGTTTTTTTAACCTACGCGGTGACAACGACCTTTTTCCGCCACCGCGAGTATTATTTGATCATTGGATTTCTCAACAAGCTGTAATGTTTTTAGAATAAAATAAATACCATATACTCTTTTATGTATTTTGGTATTGAAAATGGTTTTGAAAAAAGATTCTATTATGTCAATATATTTATGATATATTTTGATTGAAATGTGGAAATGTTGTCATTCCTTTATATTGGTTTTATGTTTTATGATTTTATACTGGTACTTGGACATTTTAACAGGTGGTTACGTTATAAACCATATGACGGGTGGTGCCGTGAATACCAGGATGGGTGGTTACGTTATAACCTCCAATGCATTGGGTATGGAAGTCGGCCGTATGGCTATTCCATTAAGTATGTATGGAAATTGGCCGTATGGCTATTCCATTAAGTGATATGTGTGGAAGTCGACCGTATGGTTATTCCACTTAAGTATGTTTATGTCCCAAGTTACCTTTATATATTCTATGTGTTCTTTATATGGGTTTTATGGTAATCCTTTGGTTACAAAAAGGTAAGTAATGATACTTTATTCAGTGATGATTTTTTTACTACTTCATGAAGGTGAAGGTATTACTTTGATATAGTATACATGGTTTACTTGATGTTTGAAAAACTAACAGTTTTCATTCTCTTTGTATCCCTTACTGAGCATTTTATGCTCACCCCAAGTTTTTCGAAATGTTTTTCACAGGACATAAAGTGGAATAAGGTCAAGGATGGGATCAAGGGAATTTCCTGCTATCTAAAACATGGAATCTAGACATCTTTCTTTTTAAGAGATTTTATTTTATGGAGACTTAGTAGAAGTGTCTACTTTGTAATCTTTTAAGATGTAATAGTTATGTTCTAATTCTCTAAAACTCTAAACCTGAAATGATCCTCAATGTTAATTATTCATTTAATTCAATATTAAGTAAGGTTTAAGGCAGGGGCCTTATAGTTGGTATCAGAGGTCGGTTTAGACAACTTTAGGAGATAGAAAAGTGTTAAGTTATAATATGATTGAAATGATATAGCATTTACGGATTACCATGTTGCTTCGCCTAAGATATTTCTGTGTTCAGCATGGTTTTCTGCAGAGGAAACAAAGAAGCTATGTCGGGACGACATCAGGAGGAAGACAACCTTCCAAATCAGCAATCTGAGATGGTCGGAATCGGAACTGAACAGTTTGTTGAAGTGATGGCATAGTTGACTCAGGCTATAAATGGTGGTGGTATCCATGCACGAGATCAGCCAGATCAACCGCAGAGGAACATGTCAGTGGTGGAACATTTCATGAGGCAACATCCCCCATCATTCCGAGGATCATCTGACCCTGTGCAAGCTGAAGGGTGGATTAAAGCACTGGAGAAGATTTTTGATGTCATGGGGTGTTCAGAACATCAAAAGGTTAGTCTTGCTATTTACTGTTTTGAAGGTGAAGCTGATCAGTGGTGGTCGATGGTGAAAAATATAAGGGATAGTGATGAGATTGAGGATCTTAACTAGGACGAATTCAAAGGTATGTTTCTTGAGAAATATTTTCTTAAGGTGGTTCGTCTTAGGATGGAAAAACAGTTCCTAGAATTGAGGCACGAGTATGATTCAGTGGCTTCTTATGAAGAAAAGTTCACTCGATTGGCAAGGTATGCTCCAAACTTCATACGAGATCTTGATAGTAAAATAAACCGTTTTTACTCAGGGTTAAAGACAATGTATCGAAGGGCTTTATCTTCTCGTGAGTTCAAAAGTTATGAAAAACTTGTTCGATGTGCGGAGAAGGTGGAAATGGAGTTTGCCGATGATCAGGTGTTCTATGACAAACAACAGAATAAGAGATCTAGTCGGCAGGAAAAGGGGAAGAATTCATCAAAGAAGCAAGGAGGTAAGAAAACCAAATATCCATCCTGTGAGAAGTGTGGTAAAATGCATCCTGGAGAATGTTTATCCAAGTCTGGTAAGTGCTTTCGGTGTGGTAAGTCTGGTCATATTTCTCGTAATTGTAAGGAAGATGATCAAGCAGGAAATGAAAAGCCAACGGTAAGATGTTTTAAGTGTAATGAAATGTGTCATTATGCAAACGAGTGTCCAACGAAAAACTCAACTGGGGGAATGCAGCTAGACTACAAGTAGAAAGGGGTGGTAAAATCATTTGCAACAACTTCAGCAGATGTTGGGCCATCGAATGAAGTGGTATCAGCTCCAGGGAGCTCAGTATTTTTCGAAGATTGACTTGAGGTCGGGGTACCATCAGTTGAAAGTAAAAGAAGTAGACGTTCTGAAGACTGCGTTCCGTACTAGATATGGCAATTATGAATTTGTAGTTATGCCTTTTGGGTTAACCAATGCACCTGCTGTATTCATGGACCTTATGAATAAAATTTTCCATGAGTTCTTGGATAAGTTTGTGTTTGTGTTTTGAGGTTTGGGAAGAGGTTATGTGTGCCTTGTGATTCACAGTTGAAGAATGAGTTGTGATGTGAGGCTCATAGTTCCCCATTTTCAGTTCATCCTGGCAGTACTAAGATGTACAAAGATCTGCGGGAGTACTACTGGTGGGATGGAATGAAAAGAGACATTGTTGATTTTACTGTGAAGTGTTTGACATGTCAACAGGTTAAAGCAGAGCGGCAGTTACCGAAAAGGATGCTTCAGCCTTTACCAGTGCCAGAGTGGAAATGGGAGAATATATCCATGGACTTTGTTGTTGGATTACCAAAGACATCTCGAGGTAATAATGCAATCTGGGTTATTGTTGATCGCTTGACCAAATCTGCTAATTTCCTTGCTATACGAGATACTTTCTCTCTTGATCAACTTTCCCGTTTGTATCTTAAAGAGATAGTCAGGTTACATGGAGTTCCTCTCTCCATTGTATCTGATCGTGATCCCAGGTTTACTTCTAACTTTTGGAAAGGCCTTCAGAAGTCGTTGGGTACTGAATTAAATTTTAGTACAACTTTTCATCCTCAATCAGATGGGCAGTCAGAACAAACAATCCACACATTGGAGGATATGCTACGAGCTTGTTCTATGGATTATCAGGGATGTTGGGACCAACATCTTTCTTTGGTTGAATTTTATTATAATAACGGTTTTCATTCCAGTATACAGATGGTACCATTTGAGAAATTATATGGGAAGTGGTGTCGAACTCCAGCATTTTGGAATGAAGTGGATGAAAGGAAGCTGATGGGACCAGAATTGGTAGATGAGATGGCAGAAAAAGTTCAGTTGATTCAGAAAACACATGAGAACAGCTCAGAGCAGGCAGAAGAGTTGTGCGGATAACCGGAGGAAGGATCTATCTTTTGAGGTAGGTGATCATGCTTTTCTAAAGGTTTCTGCTTGGAAAAGTGTGATGAGATTTGGTAAGAAAGGAAAGATGAGTCCATGGTTGGTTGGACCATACGAAATTCTGGAAAGAGTTGGATCAGTTGCATACCTAGTGGCTTTACCTCCGAGTTTATCTCAGGTACACAATGTTTTTCACGTTTCGATGTTGAGAAAGTATATTCCAGATCCATCTCATGTTTTGAGTCCAGAGGTAGTTCAGCTGGAAAAGAACCTATCTTATGAGGAACAACCGGTCCAGATTCTTGACCACAGGGAGCAGGCATTACAGAATAAGGTGATTCATCAGGTAAAGGTTTTGTGGAAAACCATGTGATTTAAGAGGCAACGTGGGAATCTGAAAATGCTATGAGGGATAAATACCCCCCACTTATTTTGATAAGTGAATAAAATTGCGAGGACGCAATTCCCAAAAGTGGGGAAGGATGTAACATCCCAGGTAAATAAAGAATAAATAATTTTCATATTTATTAATATTTACGAATTAAATATTAATTTTATTTTAAAAGGGGTTTCTATGTTCGATAGCGTACCCGATACACAACGATGAGTTTCTTTGAAACTTACGTAGCACACTAGTAATAAAATAATATTATTTTAAATTTTAGTTAACAAGTAGCCGTTGTACTGGCGGGAATGGATAGAAATAACTAAAATATGATTAGATATGTTTTTAAATGTTTATACATTTACCCAATAAATGATAAAAGCTTAAAATACGGAAAGAGTTCAATTTTACAGGTATATATACTCTAATTTTCACTAAAGGTTCACTTATCACCTTTTAATGGTGAACCGTCATTAAATATAGTTTTGATCACTCTTATACTTTATTTTGGACCAAATATAACTCTTCTTTAGAATCGGGACATCAAAATTTACTTTGTGTAAATTTTTGGTACCTTTCGGATAAAGATCATTTTTTTTTGAATAGTGGAAAATGTTGTATTTTAATTCAAAACATCTTTTTAATCAAATTTATTTATATGATTAGATTATTATTTTAATTGGTTTTAAAGTGATATTAAAAAATATTGTTACCAGTTAATCCAATGGTGGTCATTGGAATCAATTTCACTTTGAAATTGGACTTAAACTGGTGTCAATCTTTTGATACTTATTGTTTCACAAAAACACGCTATTTTGTCATGACAGCTGGAATTAATTATTAAATTAATTAATTTGACTTATATGTTTTGAATTTTGTAAAATGGAATTTATTTTTGAATTCGGAATATCAAATATATCTTAGGGTGAATTTTTGGTAATTTTCTGAAAAACATCAATTTTTGATGAATAGTGAAACCACTAAGTGGTAATCAAGCAAACTGATTTTTCAGTTAAATGAAAGTTTACCACTAATGTGTATTGAATTTTGAAAATCCGAAATACATGGTTGTCATTAAGAAGTAAACTGTGGTTCAATGAGATTAAAATAATTTTTTGGTGAATAGTATTTTTTTTCATTAATCGCGATTAGAGGTAATTAGTGTAGTTTAAGGTATAAAGGGTATTATAAGAATGTGAAAACACCATGACAATTTTCCTACACCTATTGGGTGAGTCATGGCCGACCAAGAAAAGCCATGGGCCAACTTGGGGACCCCATAGAGCCACATTAGTTGGAAAATGACATTAATATATTTTTATTTAATGTTAAAGTGAAAATGACACTAACATAAATTGTATTACTAAAATAATTTTTGAGTGGGGTTATACAAGTACAAATTTTGATTATAAATAGTCATTGGAAATCTAAAAATATTTCCTACATTATAGTATTTTTTTTAAAAAAATTAGACATTAAATAAATTAAATTATTTATGACATAATAATGATGCAGCGATGACATCATTATTTGACAATTTAAATAAAATGGAAAGATAATGTAAAATCTATGAACTACACATGTCCAAAACATATTTGATGAGTGGATATCGAACCCTTATCACCTTATCCAAGAATTATATCAATGTGGTACCTTTTATAACCGAAAAACATTTTCAAATAATGTAATATTTCTTTCCTTTCCAAAAGTGCCCCTCCTATCCTCTTATAAAGGCCCCCAACTCTACCCCATTTCACACACTTCTCAAGCCTTTGGCTCGGCCAACCCCTGCCCAATTACTCTCTCCACATCCCTCTACTCATCCTAGAGGATTCCCTTTGGGAATAATCCTTTCAAAGGAAGCCTTTAGGCTCAAATCAAAAGGGAGTTACACTTTTAAAGGTAATTCATTCTCTCTTGTTCATTTGTTTTATTTTGCTTCTCCAACCCTCTAAAATCTTTCTATTAACTTATTTTGTAACAACACCAGTATATTCAATATACTAGGATGTTGTTATATGATTTATTTGAGCTACACTCTCACACAACTACATCAAATGGTTAAAGAACATACGGTTTCCGTGGATGGCGAAATTCTGCCTCCCGAAACGATGATTGTTCAATACTCATTTAACACCTTCAAGGGTGGCCATTATGATGTCACTATTTTTATATATGATATATAATATGTTTATGTTTTCTTTAAGCTTCTGTATTTTTCATTTTTGGCATACCTTTATGGTTTCCATTATGGGTAAACACGATATCTTCATTTAAGGAAGTGCGGACTACTGCCCCCTAAAAGTGATGTGATTCGTTAATGCCATATGTGGGACGTGTAAAGGATGGATTTAAAGTTATTATATATGATTTTATACTGGAATTATAATACACCTATATATCATTATTATTTCTTTCCACTAAAGTATGAGATAGAAATGAAAGTAGAGTTCATGCGTACGTTCGGCTTACCGTCTCCCTGAACGGTGCATTTCATTTCTTATCCCCAAATGTAATGTACTATTAAAATTACATGTATATAATGTATATATATAATTAATGATATATCTAAATGATTAATATAATTCTGTAATTAAAATATACATACCTCTCATTTTGTTTTAATTCCACTAATATGACAAAGAAATGAAAGTAGCGTTCATGCGTACATACGGCTTACCGTCTCCATGAACGGTGCATTTCATTTCTTACCTCTAAATGATTATGTAATATTATAAATACATGTATATGCTGGATATATATGATATATATGATATCCAAATCAGGAATTTCATTCTGGATATAAAGAACTTTTGACCACATGAACTACATGTAATTGTAAGAAGTCAACTTTCGACTTAAGAACCAAATATTGACAAAACCAACATTATTAACTTAAATGGTTACATAATGTTTATAACATGGCAATAAGTGATATAAAAGGAATAATGAAGTTTAACAAGGTTCTTAATCAAGTATAAAATAACTCAAGTTTATTATTCGGGGCGTTAAAGAACGATCGAGTCAAGTCGGACCTGAGGTAAGGGACTTCGTCTCAATCTCCTTTCATTGAGGCATTTTTCATTTTATACACAACTTTCTTTTATACGGTTTATAAACTCCTTTGACTTTTACTTTTATACAAAAGGAATCTTTTTCTATGAAGCGTTTTACTAAACGACAAAAAGGAATGTTTTTTTTAACGTACGCGGTGACAACGACCTTTTTCCGCTGCCGCGAGTATTATTTGATCTTTGACTTTCTCAACAAGCTGTAATGTTTTTAGAATAAAATAAATACCATATACTCTTTTATGTATTTTGGTATTGAAAATGGTTTTGAAAAAAGATTCTATTATGTCAATATATTTATGATATATTGTGATTGAAATGTGGAAATGTTGTCATTCCTTTATATTGGTTTTATGTTTTATGATTTTATACTGGTACTTGGACATTTTAACTGGTGGTTACGTTATAAACCATATGACGGGTGGTGCCGTGAATACCAGGACGGGTGGTTACGTTATAACCTCCAATGCATTGGGTATGGAAGTTGGCCGTATGGCTATTCCATTATGTATGTATGGAAATTGTCGGTATGGCTATTCCATTAAGTGATATGTGTGGAAGTCGACCGTATGGTTATTCCACTTAAGTATGTTTATGTCCCAAGTTACCTTTATATATTCTATGTGTTCTTATATGGGTTTTATGGTAATCCTTTGGTTACAAAAAGGTAAGTAATGATACTTTATTCAGTGATGATTTTTTTTACTACTTCATGAAGGTGAAGGTATTACTTTGATATAGTATACATGGTTTACTTGATGTTTGAAAAACTAATAGTTTTCATTCTCTTTGTATCCCTTACTGAGCTTTTTATGCTCACCCCATGTTTTTTGAAATGTTTTTCACAGGACTTAAAGTGGAATAATGTCAAGGATGGGATCAAGGGAATTTCATGCTATCTAAAACATGGAATCTAGACATATTTATTTTTAAGAGATTTTATTTTATGGAGACTTAGTAGAAGTGTATACTTTGTAATCTTTTAAGATGTAATAGTTATGTTCTAATTCTCTAAAAGTCTAAACCTGAAAAGATCCTCAATGTAAATTATTCATTTAATTCAATATTAAGTAAGGTTTAAGGCTGGGGCCTTATAATTATATTCCTCCCCTTATGTTTGAAATGATGACAGTCCTCTTTATCTCTCATTAATAACTCCTATGTACACCCATTACATTGCCGATAGTTAGTATGAAATTTCTCTATCATCATTTACAACCATGAAATTATTTTGTATTTTCAATATAAATCCCATTAAATAAGTTGTGAAATTTGTCAATATTACCCAATTTCTATACATTTTATGTACATAATATGAGACACCCCTTTCTATCTAATCAACAATTTTATGATTTCTTATGTCTTACCATTACACTGTCGAAATTGCACCATGATTTTCCAATCCAATGTCCTTGTGTAGTGAATACCAGAACCATTTTTATATCAAGGTTATTCAACCTTATGAACATTTACTTATTGACTATAAATCTTTATTTATTTATTCTAACTATGTTTATCATGGAATTAGTGATGATTAATGACTCTATTGTGTATGATTCATGTGGCACACTTACGAATGAAGTGAAAGGTTTAAGAAGGGTGCGACCTGATATCCATACAATGAATTGGTTAAAGATTAGTATCATGATATGTAAATTGAAATGAATATTTACTCATCATAATTAATGTGAAATTTGGATTTACTCATTCAAATTCTTGTTCAATTAGTGTTTACTCATGATCCATGTGCAATGATCACTGGATCATGCTAATTCCATGTTATGTGTTGTTTCCACATTTATTAGTTATGATAATCATCCTATATAATTACATTTTTTTCATTTTTCATTTATCATTCATTTATATTCCAATTTAATAAAATGTAATTTTTTCATCATGTTATTCATTTTTTACTCCCTTACTAGGCATTAAATATCACCATTTTCACATGTATGTCCTCAAGTTACCCAATGCAATGCTATTTATGAGGGAATGTCGTTGTTATGAAAATGATGTTTTCAATAAATATTTTGTGTGTTTTATTTTTTAAGTTGTTATGTAATGTTCCAAATCCCCATGTACACTATACATCTATATCTTCTATGTTGTATCAAGTGAAGAGTTTATGTGGTATATCATGTTTATGTGTGTAATAAAAAGCATTTTTTTCATAGAAACATGATTAAAATTTCATAAAATATAATTAATCCTTTCTGCCAAAATCCTTTACTCCCAAGCACGTCTTAGTAATCAAACTCATTAGACCCCAAAAATTAATTGATTCATTCATGTATTTTATTTTTAATTTCATACTAAACAAATTGGAAACCACATTTCCCATTCCATGGATGTATTCAATGTCATAACGAAAAGTATGGATGTACTCAATCCAATGTATCTTATAAAAATTTATACCCCTATATGTAATAATATAATTCATGCTCTTATGATAATAATACAGACTAAAATTATCCCCAATGAGGATCTATATCCACATTTTTATTTTATGCATAACTTCTTCCAACTCAAGATCATCGATAGGGTATTTATTCTCATGAAAGCATATGTATCGTGAAGCATAGGCCTCCAACTGTTTTCCCTAAATCAACACACATACCAAACCTATGTCAGAATCATATTAGAATACATCAGGACATGAACCCAATTCTAGATGAATCGTAATTTGTGTGGACGTAATCCTCACGATCATCTCATACAAATATCACTAAAGGTATTCATTCCATTCAAAATTTACACACTTATAGGTTAAGGTGTTCATTGAAGATTTTATATTAGATAAATTCGGAACAAAACTTCTGTATTAACCTAACAAATACTAGAATATTTGAATATAATAAAATCCATGTTTCTCTAAGGACATAATAGCCTATATCATTTTAGGTTCCAAAATGATACTCCCCTCAGATATCACATTCCTCAGAATGTTCCCTTCTTTGATCTAGAATTCACATTCGGAATTATAAACATATAGATATAGTTCGTTCAGGGTATGAAGAATTATATCTAACTGGTCTTATTTCTCCTCCACTATTCATGAGTACAAAAAATATGACCCAAGAACATAACAATAAAACGTATTTGGGGAAATGGTTAAATATTTGGTTCATCAAAGCCATAAATACCACATGAGTGTTAGTATGACCGAATGGAATATGTAGAAACTCAATATCTCTATACTAGATTTTAAATTCTACTTTAGGTGTATAAATCCATCAAACCCTAAATTGTCGAAACCCAAATGACATGTAAATATTTGAAAACAACCATTCCCCTTGATGCTTTTCAAAAAAGCTATAAATCATAATGAAATTATATTTTTTCTTAATGGTTACCAGATTAAATTTTCTATGGTCATAAAAAAATTTATGGCCCGTGTCCGCATTCTTAAAAAAGTGGATTGGTGAAAACCATGGTGACATTACATGAAAAAAATATCTATTATAAACTAGGTCATCATGATAGAACATAACTTCCAATAAAGTTATAGTTTCAATTCTATAAAATGTCATTGAAATAGGCACCATACCCAGGATTATGTCAATAGTATGCTCAACTTCTCTCTACGATGGTAAATAAGAAAAATCTCCCAAAAAGAGAACGGGGTATTCACACTCCTCTAAAGGATTTTGATCACCCATAAAAGGAAAACTATATCATGAATCATATCATACAAATAAATAGATATTAACATAGAATAATGAACAACATCCCCTACCCATCTTTATATAGAGTCCCAGTCACCCTAAAAAACATGAGTAACCCCATCAGATGATATGAACTGAACTCAACAATGTTAACAGTCCATTTGGGCCTTAATACTAACCATATAAAATATGATGATAATAAATTTAGAGATGTTAATATCAGGTAATAAAAAGTCCCATATAACCTAAATGTCGATCTCATCACATGACACATGGGGAATTGAAAACCATTCTTAGACTTCTTTCCCAAGGGCACAGAATAATCAAATATATACGACAAAGTTCTAAATTAGAGCCCTACACATTAACCAAATATGAAATTATAAATGAATGAGTAAAACCAATATAAAATATACATTTCACAATATATGATGAAATAAAATCCATACCTCTATATTCAGTCATCCCTAATTTAGATTCTTTTATTGCATACTCTACTGCATAAAGACACCCTATCTCATCCCCTCACATAGTTTTCCTGGCCACATAAACATCCCCTTTTTCATGAGGATATGACTAAACACACTTTGAATCTACTTCATGTACCTAAAAACCCTTGGTGAATGTAGATCCTACCTTACAAACATATGATATGCTGACACAAAATTGTTTTATATGACCAGATTGACTATAAAGATGAAATCTATTGGGAGCCTCTGCACAATTCTGATTTATATGATTAGGCTACCCAAAATAATAGAAAATTATTATTTTATCCTAATGAATCCCCTATAATTGGTTCTGAATAAAACTTTATACATTCTTATTTTCTTTTATGTCCAAAATACACACCCTAGATAACAACTACGGTGACTAAAACACATCCAAAACGAGTCTTCCCACCTATTTCTAACTCAACAAAATATTATTTGTCAAATACATCCCAATATTTTTTTAAGGTATAGTAGAATAAACATTTTCCTAATATTGGGTCTTATTACCAACTTAATCATTCACACCTTTAGGTAGTCATTTCACGCATGCTCTGGTTCTAGATAAACCATCTCTGCAAAATAGGTAGAATAATCAAAAATTGTACTCTCTCCCTGATCTAAGTTTTAAAAACTAATTGCATTATAGACATATCATATCAGCGTAAATTTCTTGATAAAATATTCTCTTTAAACATTACCATGTATGTTTCTCATGAAACATAGCCTACATAAAAAATTTCCCCCCTCTCATTATCAGTCCCATAATAATGTACATGAAAAAACACATCTCTGAGCCTTACAGAGAATTTAAGATATTAAAGATCCTCTCAATCCACTCAAGACAATAATAATTTTCCTGGGGTAAAATTTCACCATGGAATTTGGGTGGAAGATACATACTAAACTCAAAACCATGATCCACTACCCTTCTAGGTGTATTGACACCCACTTGACCCAAAATCAGAATAGTTAATGTTATAATTTCCAAAAAATAAGGGTCCATTGATGTATTCAACTACGGATTAGGTCTCACTACTTCTTTTTTGGAATTGAATGATATATTATTAAAATAATAATATAATAAAAATATAAAAATAACCAATTGAATCATGAACACATTCCAAAATCATATGACCGCTTTCAAAATTCAATATAATGCATTAAAACAACAATAATTAAAGAAAATTATGAATTTGACCAATGAATGAAATTAAATAAAGTGTAAAATGTCAATTTAAATAATCATCACTTATATTTCATTTGAATAACTTGATATCCAAGTTCTCAAACCTGGTAAAATGTTATTAGCCACCCATGGTAACACAGGTTCAATAATGAAAGTGATCTATCCAAGACCTTTTTCCACACATATGATCTGAATTACAATTTTCCTAACTCTTGTCTACCCAAAAAATAGAAAAAAAAATTAGGTAGTTGTAAGACACATCTGGCTGAGCCTCCCTCAATTTTTTAATTTTAATTCACCATCCTGATTCAACCAAACAATACACCCAATCCAACTTTCACATGGTGAGGTAAAGTAAATAAATCTAAACAATTATTGAATATAATGTAACAATGAATTAAAATACAGTATTATATAAAAGAAAATGATACAAAAAACACCATATCAACTAATACAAACTGTTTAGTTATGAATGTATGAATAATGGTAGACCGACCATTATTTTTGTGAATAATAGTCACCTCTAAACCAACCAAAACATATAGCCTAAACAATAAGAAAATCTAGAATGTTCTATGACAACCTTCTATTTTATCGAATATTCTAGCACAAAATACACATTATCCTATTGGAAAAATTATTTTGCGACCAAAAAACCAAGTAGGATATATGTAAAATGTCTAAAAAAGTTTTAATATATAGAATTCAACAATTATATCTTTTAAAACAAAATTGTTTTTCTGAGAAATTTAATAAATACCAAATCCATTTTTAAATAATTTATCATTGAAATTAATAATATAAAATCATATTATAAGAACATGAAATATGAAAAATACTGTTTATAAAAATTGGAATTCTAATTCACATAATGTGATAATCAAGGAAACACATTTTGATAACATTCCATCAAGGGAAGTGATGTGAAATGTCTCACATATAAACCTATGTAAAAAAATTGATAATAGAAAACATCATGAAAAATTGATTCTTTAAGGACCAATATTGATATAATTAGGGTTATAAACTATAGGAAAATATGTACTATAAATAAAACATTCTAATATTGGCCTAACATTGAATCCATTCTATACCGAGTCCAACCATAGTCTGTCGATATCTACAAAACACCCACTAGTAGCTCCACTCACAACAAACATTCCTATGTTCATTTCATGATGTACCCAACATTCCCAAAGTTCAAATATTTTCTATATACATTTCATATAATTTATCACAAATAGAAAACATTTTTCAATGCCATGAGAAATTTATTTGGTGATTTGAAAAAAGCATTTTCGGATTAGAAACAATTTATTTTCAAAGAATAACCCATTAAACAAATTTATATTTTGATGAAATAATATAAAAAGGTAAATATATTCTATTAAATTTGCAACCCAATGTAATTAATCAATAAATATTTTAAATTCATCGAATTAACCCATTGTAACAAATCAACTACCTCAAAATGTTATAAACTGAGCCACCCTCAATAATGGTGATTGGAAACTATGAGATAGACCGTAGAATGATATGGCATGATAATAAAGTACAAAAAATAGATATAAAACACCATGTGATAATGAATATAAAAATAAATTAAACTAATTTAGTGGCCACAATCGATGAACAATTAACCAATAGGAACAATTACACAAAGTGGAAGACTGGAAAAATCATGATGATCGATCATCGAACAAAAAACCTAGAAATATAGAATATCTCCAAAATCTCTTGGGATGACATATTATTTGATATAGGGAATATAAATGTATAATTAAATAATAAAAAACTATAATATTCTAAATAAATAATTGCTGCATGATTTATATGATATGTAATCCCATCACGCAAAATGAATTCCAAAAATTCTAAAAACACAGAAAAATGAATAATCATTTTATAAAAACTAATTTTATTCATCAAACTATGTTATATACAAATTAACATCATGTAGAATTCATTACATAAACCATATTCATGATATTTTGGAACATTCCATTACATTGTGTAAAATCTCTTTACACAACCTATAATTGCATAGTTGAAAACAATGAGAAAGGAATCTGAATAAGAGCTCAATAACCACATTTTGAATTACCAAAACAAATGTAGAACCCTATATGGACATTGAAATGTTTATAAATGGAATCTATTAATAAAAAATTCATACCTTTACTTTAGTTCATTTTTCGTTGCAATGACTCTCTATCCCAGAGAAGCCTGCAAACATACCCAAACAAGGATGATAAAAAAGCATGGAAAAGTGAGCATCTGAAATTCAAAAAAGTGTGTTACAAAAAATAATAGAATAATTATCATATTTATACTAAAATTATAATTTTATATCCAATAATAAAATATTTTTAGATATATTCTATGTTATAATCTTGTAGATAGAATGTCGTACGTATGTTTTAGTAATGTTTCCATTTTTTGTTTTTATTATGGAAATAATATTAGTATTATTTTATCATTAAATAATTACCATAATGTCCAAAATATATTATTAACTATTAGAATATAATTATATATATCATCCATGTAATGTGGTGATGAAAAACTAATCACACTATGGTAAGGTGGTGGTAGTCTTCACGTATGCAAGAACAGTGTTATCATTTCTTTGTGAATGGAATGTTAAGAAGATAAATGATAATTTTTTTAAATTTTATTTTAAATATTTAATCAAAATAATATATAAACAATAATTTTATCAATATAATATTTCGATCAGTGATGGTGATTGAATATTAATAAATAGGTTTGTGATAATGTAGTTCAACTTTAGTAATATTAATTTATAATTATTTCAATAACACCATGAAAAAAAGAAATAATAATAAAATATTATAATAAATATAATAAAATTTAAATTTAACTATAAAATTCACTGTTCAATATATTTATTTCAAATTATAGTAATTTTAATATTTTTTATATCATTATTATTTTTTCATTAATTGAATAATTAAAGGGTCATCCTTATGTTAGAATTTTATTTAATTATTTCTTCCCTAAAAATAAAAAATATATAACAATGAAAAAGATAAATAAAATAGTTTCCAAAATAATATTTATAACAGAATATATACTTTCGTTAACCATATGATAAAAAGATTTTGTCTACTAAAAAAATGCGACATAATTTTTCTTCTTAGAAAAAATACTACAATGGTTATAAACGCATCCAAATAGGGAAAAAAGGCCATATAAACTACTTTTGAAGTAATATAGAATATTTATACACATAAAATAAAATATATACAATATTTATTTTAATTTTATAGTTTGTTTCAACTTTTAATGTTAATTACTTGACAAACTCTTTACTGTGGTAAAAAAATTACTAAGGTAATTAATAATAATCATTTAAAATAATATAGTTATATTTAAAAAAATTTCACCATATGATTTGAAATATAAATATATTTTTTATAAATCTCAACAAATAACATTTCCGATATATATTAAATTAAACAGAAAAAACACGATGAAAACAATTTTTTTAGGAATTTTTCTTTTAATATTAAAAATATTTCTATACTAAAATAAAATTTTAAATACATTAAAAAGATAATAATTAATTTTTTTTAAAAAAAAGTCAATTAATCATTAAAACTAATCAATAAATATTTTTATATTAAAATAATTCATAATATAATAGATTTTTCAATGAAATCTATATTTTTCACCATTCAATGAAATATCAATTTTTATAAATTATATAAAACAAAATCCTAATATAGTTACTAAATTAATAATTCATGAATTAATTTTATTTTTTATCGTAGAATTATATAATTTTAAAATAAATATTTTAAACAAAATTGGATAATTTGTAAAACCCAAATTAGTTAGATATTTTTTAAGGAAAAAATGAAAAACATTATTATTTTGTGTTTGATACATAATATGTTTTTTTAAATCCCAATTTTCCACATATAGAATTATAATTTGAAAAATTAAATTTTTTCAATTCATAAAGTAAAATTATCTTAGGATGAATTTCTGATAATTTTAAAAAACAAATAAAATTTTCAATTCAGCATGAAAAATTATTATTTTAATAAAAATTGTATTTTCCATTAATGTATTTACTATGTGAAATTATGTTTTTGAATAATTATAATATTTAATTGTTTTTTCATAAAAATATCTACTTATATTGATTATAATTAATTCTTAATATCAAATTTGTATAAACAAATATTTATACATAAAAAAGTCATTTTTAAGAAAACATTTTTCATTGTATTTTTTCATCTTATTATTAAATTTAAATTTGTATAATCGATGATTTGGATTGTTAAAATTTTATAACATATTTTTTTTATGAGGAATTAATTTTCTAAAAAGTGTGTTTTTATTATTAGTCAATATGAATTGTATCCTTAGTAATTTTATTATCACGCTAAATGATAATGAAGTTAATTAGATATAAAAATAAAATGATAAGGAGTATACATTTTAACTAACACTTTCCAAATTTTATTATATTAGTATACTTTAAAACATTTCATATAAATATTGATTATGTGTTAATTTTTTCTATTTGGATGAGATTCAACAATTATAATATTTTATTTAATGAAAAGTAAAAAAAACTCCACTGTATTGTTTTTAATAACTATAATATATTTTAACATAGGTACAAAGAGAGTATATTATGATATATAAATTATATTTTAAAATATAAATGATTTATCATAATCATTATAATTTATTTTTAATATTTATTCCAGAGATAATTACCTTAAATGACTGCACAACACAAACACTATAATTAATCAATTAACGGAGAAGACCAATAAATGATGTTAAAAACATAATATGTATTATAATTTTGGAATTATTATGGTCCATGGATTTTATAGATACAAATAACATATTATGGAATTATTAAAATATCTTATTTGAGATTAATTTTTTTAGGTAGTTATTATAGTTAAAATAATTGAATAGTTTTAAATTTGACGTTATTGATATTTTATTATATTAGTATATATTAATTGATATGAAATTATTAAATTTCATATAATCATAAAATTTTTTAGGATATGGTTTAAAATATTATACATATTCAATTTATATAAAATATTTCCATTTAATAATTACAATGTTGACCATCAAATTGTAAAATATCATGTTGTGATAATAAGTGGGAAAATGGTTAATATGGTGTTAAATCAAATGGATAATTGTAAAAATGTAAAATATACTATACAAAAAACATTTTTTGAAGTGATTGATAATCAAACATATCTTATATTCTTATATTATGAATTTGGAGAAATATTTACATCAAATTTAATTTACTGTAAATTAATGGTTTATCAACTACTATAAATTCCCCTCCCATTTATTCTAAAACAACACCAATTTTTCTCATTTATTCACAATTCAGAACCCATTTGTTTCTTCCAATACCTACCCAAATCCTATATTAACATTTATCCCCACTCCATATAAGACTTTAGTGAAAAATACCTCTCTTAGAATACTTTATACGGTATGAATAGAAAATTTTCTCAAAAAGGGGATGCAAAATAACACATGTGTCAAGTATAACCAAACCTAAAATATTTAAAAAACAATCAACTTTTAAATATTCCTTTAAAAAATATTTCTCTTTAATGATCATTTTTTCAATTTTTTATTGAAATATTACATAGGAATAGAATTATTACAATGTATGTTTTATGGATTTTTTGACTATAATTCAATGGTTTTAAAAAATGAATTTCTATATATTTTTCTGAATTTATTTTTAAAAATTAAAAATTAGTTTTATATTTTAACATATATAGATACAATTAATTTTCAAACCATTTTAGAAATTAATTTACGTTTGGATTAATTTATATTAATTCATTTTTCCTCAATGAAAAACACGATATCCCATTATTTTAGTAATTTCTGTTTTGAAAATTTGTATTCAATGAAAATGGATATTTCAATAAATGAAAATTATTTCATATGGCATAACAAAATTTTTATTATGATTCAATAATTTATATGTTTTTATTATTTTATCATTCATTGTAATTATTCATAATGATGGGTGGTTCAATTATGAATCAAGGATGTGTGGTTTTGTTATAATCAAAGGATTAATGGATATGTTATTTACTTAGGACAGGTGGTTCTATAATAAACCAAGGTTGTGTGAGACATTTATTTCTCTCAAATTCAATGGGTATGGTGATATATTTATCTAATTTGGGTTCCCCTATTATAACATGGTAAAACACTAAAAGTGTTATTACATTTATAATCATGATAATTATTTAATTTGTAACCATGATGGTTACTCAAAGTATAACTGTGATGGTTATTCAATTTTTAAGTACAAGTAACATGAAAATGAATCCTAATTTGTCTACATGTCTTATATATTAATTCATTATATTTTTCTTCAAATTTAGGATTTCAGATTTTAATGGAAAATATATAATACATTGTATGGTTTTAATATATAACATTGTGAAACTGTTATTATGAGTTTTGCAAGATTTATATGAAACCATTATTAGTTTTATTTTTTATTTTTTATTTATTATAAAATGATTCATGAAATGATTAATTAGTGAATTTTATTCCCTTTTTAAAATAATTTTTTTTGGGCCCAATGTTTATTTTTATAAATGATAATTCCATTATGTATTCATGGAATAAGAATTTAGTTTATTTGTTTTTTGTCCCATACTGTGTTTTTTGTGTTCATACCAAGTTTTAATGTGTTTATCATAGGGTTTATGGACATTTAAGGTAAAAATATGTCAGATTATATGTCATGAATAGTATTCCTGAATAGAAAACATGATTT
This sequence comes from Viscum album, assembly GCA_963277665.1. Classification (NCBI taxonomy): domain Eukaryota; kingdom Viridiplantae; phylum Streptophyta; class Magnoliopsida; order Santalales; family Viscaceae; genus Viscum; species Viscum album. Next base: position 139,153,317 of record OY728133.1, on the reverse strand, counting down.
ATTTGAAATGTTTTATATAATAAATAAATTAATACTAATTAGGAGTGTTCACATTGTAATATTTGTGTCTTCTAAATAAGTGTTATTATATAAGAATATAATAATGAAAACTAAAATATATTTTGGAATGAATGGAAAGTAATTCTTAATCAATTTAACATTAGTATTTAATTTTTACGTCCATGTGATCATAGTTTTTATAGGAGAAAGTATTATATATAGATAGATTTTAGGATAATATTAATACAATAACCTTAAATGATGTAAATATATGGTAAAGATGAAATAATATATATTTAGAACATTATCATGTTTCTTCATCTAAAATACTATTTTTATAATTGTTATCCTTAGATAGAATAAGGAGTATGAAGTAGGATGGAACCAATTGGAAAATATCCTTCGAAGTCGGCAACACATAATTATTGGAATTGGAATGGATTTGTTTGTCACTATTGATGCTTAGTTTATGTCAGATATAAATGGTGGAAATATCTATACGAGAGAACAAACAGATCTACCTCATAAGAATATGTAAATTGTAGATTTTTTTTTGATAAAACAACCTTCGTTATTTAATCAATCTTCTGAACCAATAGTAGTTGAATGAGGATAAAATCCCAATAAAATATATTTGATGTCATGGGATGTTCAGTTCATTATAATGAAATACATTCAATTTAAAATTTTGAAGCTTCAGTATATCATTGGTGGATAGTAATCAATAATATCATAGAATGAGTTGTGAGGATTCCTTATAATTAAATGAATTGAAGAATATCATCATTGAGGAAATATTTAGTACTAAAATTTGACAGATAATAGAAAATAAATTCATATAATTGAGGAAAATGGGGGAAGATTCATTTTCCACACATGATGAAAACATCACCCGATTGGAATAGTATATACACAATGTTATCAGTGATCCTGATAGAAATATTAATATGTTATCTCAAGATTAAATCCAAAATAACAATGGGAATTAAATTTCTTTTAAATAAAAATTCATGAGAGTCTTGTGACATTTTTCTAAGAAGGTGTAAGTGGAGTTTTATAATGATCACATGAACTTCAAAAACTAACATAATAATAGGTCCAAGTGTTAGGGAAAAGAGAAGATTATAATAATTAAACTTGATGGTAAGAATATTATTATTTTATATTGTGGGTGTTTCGGAAAAAATAACATTAATGAATTAATTTGGATGTTAGGAATGTTATTATTATGTGGTTTGTATGGGAACAGGAACAGAAATTTAAATGAAAATTATCATGGTAGTCTTATGTCAACATATTATAAATAAGAAATGCTTTTTTCTAAATTTAATTATATTGATCATTATGCACATGCATGTCCAAATATGAAAAAGTATGAGGAGAAGAAGCTAGTCTATATCTATGAATGTGAGGTGAAATCTTTTACAACTACACCAGCATATGAATGACAATCAGACACTAATGTATTAGGTACATATCTTATTTATTCAAATTATCTTTTAAATTATTTGATTGTGTGTCTCTGCATTCTGACATTTTTTATAAAAATTCAATTAAATTGGATGTTACCCCTAATGAAAGGAAACTAGAATTAATTTTAAAAAAACTCATGGGATTTAATAATGATGATAGAAATAATAATAATATTCTAGTTGTTTTCTATGGAAATACATTACCTGAAAACCGTGTTGTGTTTCTAATAGTAGAGTCTGATTATATTCTAGGTATGGATTGACATTCCGTTTACAATGCTATGATAGATTATATTTAAATGTAGTTTTTCTTAGAAAGAGTTTCATTTGTTATATAAGAAAGGGTCCCATACAAATGATAGCAAATCAAGATGCTGATAAAATGATATAATATTAAAAAGAATGTTATATTGAACTTATTGTTTATAATAAGGAAATTGTACATATAAATTATTTTCTTATAGTAAAAGAATACCTCGATGTTATTCAATATTAATTTCCTAATGTTATATTTTAAAAAAATGATGGATTTATTATTGAAATTGTTTCAAATTATATGATAATATCAAAACCCCCTTATCAAGATGCACATGGGGAATTACATTAACTGAAAATTTAGTTGAAGGGGATTATTTATACAAGAGAATTTCATCATACCACTTCATCATGGGATTCCCATTATTTGATTTTTAAAATCTAAAATTGTTATATGAGACTTTTTATTGATTGTAGTTAATTAAATAACATTACAGCTAATAAAAAATATCGTCTTCCTCATATAGTTAATTTGATTGACCAGATCCATGAAGTGAGTATTATTCAATGGCTGACCTATGTTCCGAGTACTATCGGATTAATTTAAAGGAGGATGAAATTAATACAACATTTTAAACTACATAAGGGTATTATGATTTTATTATCATGTTCTTTGTGTTACAAAAATAATCAGCTATATTATAGATCTTATGAAAAGAGTATTTCATGATTTGTTTTGTTAAATTTTTATTTTCTTATGAGATCATGATTTATTAAAAATTCAATAGAGATCATGAATAAAATATTCTTATTTTTCTAAAAACTCTTAGAAAAATAATCTTATATGGAAAATTTTGGATTTTTTATTTTCACTTAAAATAGAAATAATTCCATTTAAACATAATAAATAAATATAGTATAATAGATGATCTATTTTAATATAATGTTGTTAATGACTGGTTTAAAACTAAAATTTTTAGATAGATTCATAATTTCCTTGTATTATCTATCCATTATATGTTATTCTTTAAAAACATTGAATGGTTATATATAACAATGAAAAATTTAATCTCAAAATGTTATTAAATTAATATGGACAAAATAATGGGAGGAATATTTACCAAAATAGAAAATGATATTGGTGAACATTCCATTTTGGTCTCTGTGATTTAGAACTTTTGAAATATTAATTTAAACAGATGATATTTTGATGATAATAGGTTGTTTCCTGCTTCATAATGATAAGGTAAATACTTATTTTATATGTTAAATTAAACCACATGTGGAAAATTAGTTTACACAAGATCTTTAATAATAAACTATAGTGTTTTATATTATAATATAGAGACACCATTTATTTGGATCCATGAATGTAATATACACTAATTATACAATATTTAGGTGTATATTCCCTTATAATTATTTGAACATATGACAAAGGAGATGGTCAGAATGTTAAAGGATTATGACGTCATATTTAATTATCAACCCAAAAAAATGTATCTGATTCTTTGATTTAGAAATTTAATGTTTTATTAAGTAGTTTATTTCAAGAGAATTAATATTTGGATAAATATTTGATGATTTTTCCATATAATTTCTACTTACAATATCATCCTCTATTTTGTTTGTATTTTCATAAGAATAATATCTCTTAAAAATAATTAAGCAAGATTCGAAGGGATATTGTATGTTATTAGAAAATATAGAATTTTTTAATAAGGGTAGTATTTCATTATTTATCATTGATAAATATAGTTTTCTGGTATTTGGAATGAGATTATTGGTGCTTGAGATTCTTAGTTAAAGAGAGAATTTTTGAGTGAAGTTAAAAGTTTCAATTCCATCTATTCATCCTAGTATCAATGATATATAAAGCATTCTTCAGGAGTATTACCCATGGGATAGATTGGAAAAATATTATTAAACCATTATAATGAAATATTTGACTTCTAAATATGTTAAATCAAAATAATAAATACCAAAGAGGATGTTTCATCCTTTTATAGTTTCATAGTGGAATTGAGAATATATATCCACAGATTCCATGATAGTATTAACAAAAATAATGTGATGTAGTAAAATGTTTAGGTTTATTGTGGATAAATTAAATAAATCTATATATCATTCAAAACACTCTATATTTATATCACATATATAGACTATATATCATGTATATATTTATATTTCTGGTAATTTCCCTCCCTATTTTATTTGAAGGTACTCTTAGGTTTACATATAATTTTTTGAAAGGCCTTTATATTGTTTTGGGTACTAAAATAAATTTCATTATAGAATTTCATACTTTATATTTCATATATTATGAGTGAATTATTCAATAAATATAGAACAATACTTGTGTTTATTCAATAGATTACCATAGATGTTTGGAGAAACATATTTCATTAGATGAGGTATCTTATAGTTACAGTTTTCATTCAAGTATACTGATGGATCCATTTGAAGAATTATTTCTAAAGTGGTTTTGGAACCCAAAATTTTGGGCAGAAGTTGTTTAAAATATGTTTATGGTACTATAATTGGTATTAGAAATATTTCAAAAGGTGACTGTAATTTAATATCATATTAAGAAATATCAAATCATATAGAAATTTTTTTCTGAATAATTAGAGGAAATATCATCCATGGTATGTTATAATGGTTTAACTAAATTATCTCTACTTCAAAGTATTATGAGTTATTTTAAAATGGTAATTTATATCAATGGTAAATTAGACCACATGAATTCATATAGAAAATTTGGTTAGTTACATACCAACTCACCTTTACTTTTATTTTTTCCATGTTTCACTATGGTTTTCATGTTTCAATTTCATGAACATATGTAGAGAATTCATGTCGTGTTATTATCCTTGTGTAAGTTTAGTTTTATGAAAAACATTATTATAAGGAAAACTATTCATAATATTGACCGCAAAGGTGTATGATCCTGACGTTTTCTAGAGATGTCTTCGGCTTTTTTTAGTAATATTTTTCTTATTGTTGGGTTTTTTTTAACATGGGGGTTCGTTTGGGTGGAAATTGAGAATTATGGAAGGGAGGAGGGTAGTGCATAGTTGGTTAATGGTTTTACCAAACTGGGCGCAATAGCCCATGAAACCATGAAACCATTGATATATGGAAATTTCATGGATGTATTTGGATTGTCAAACCATGCATCCTCTTATTTGTTATTGTGAACCCCTAGGAAAATAGGTGTACTATTTTGGAACACTATTAGGGAAAATTGTGTTCCCCTACATAGAATACCATGCAAAATTTATTTATTCCCCTGAAAATTTGGTTATAAAATACCCAAACCCCCAAAAAACACTATATTCTACCCCGATTCATCCTTAAACAATATTTCACGACTTTAGAGCATCCTAGACGGATTCCAAACCATTCTAAAATTAGTTATTCATTATTCGATGCTAGGATGGAAGATCTTCACCACTCCCTATAAGAGAATACCACAATTCATGGTTTTGTATTCAATTTCCTTAATTATATAATCACATAAAGTGATTTTATTTCTATTTTGATTAAATATAGATCTAGGAATATGGGAAAAGATATAGAATTGAATTAACATTATTAGATCATTCTTCATTTAGGGTTTTAGATTTGGATCTCCTTTAACATCATTGTGATGATCAATTTCTATATATTTCTATTGGGTTATTGATCATTAAAAAAATTGAGGAAGGATGCTTATTATTCAAATCCCATTATCTATGTTTCAATTAAGTTTATGTATTATATAATTTATAGGGGGTTTTTAGAAATAGGAATATCCTAAATAGAATAAATTAAGGTGGTCAATTAATTAATTAATGGATTAGGGATTTTAATGAATGGTTTGATTTTGGAATAGGGATAATTACATATTAAATTAATTATTTGGTTTTTGCTATTGTGAAATCAGGAAAATTAATTGATAAATAAATTTTAGGATATTGATATTATGAATTCTAATAATTAGTTGATGAATTAATTATAGGATTTTGAGATTGTGAAATTTAATGATTAATTGAGGAATTATTTGTAGGATTTTTGTGATGTTATATTTTCATTAATTAATAATGAAATCAATTAATAGAATTAATTTGATGAACTAATTGTTGAATTATAAATGAATTAGATATGATTAATTAATATTGTGTTAATTAATAGTATTGATAAGATTAATTAAATGCTGAGTTAATTATTACTGTTGAGAATATTAATTATTTTCTATGTGTGGGAAGTATAAAGGGTAGATTAAATGATATTATATATGATATTATACTGGAATTATAATATACATAAGTATCATTATTGTTGATCCCTATGTGAGATAGTTATTTTAATAATCACATGCCATAATTTTTTTATAATTCAATTTAGTCCATTAATCAATTTGTTCTAAATGAATTTATATATGTTTAATCATGTATAAATATGTTTATCTTTATTATTTATGGTTTAATATTGACCTGGATGTATTCTGGTTTAAACAGACACTTTTAGAGAATTTTATGTTTTTGACTCACAGTTAGTTATACTCTTGAGTCACCAATTGTTAAAGGAATGAGACATCGATGTGACAAACTGATGGACGAGTCATAGATGGGATAAACTAATCACAATGGTCGCACCAATGACAATGGTCACACCAATGAAAATGGTCACACCGCTTCTAATCACATGACCTACCGAAACCGATACTGATGACATGACCTACCGTAGCCAATGCTGATCAAATGACCAACCAAAGACGATGCTGATGAAATGACTTACTAAAGCCGATGCTGATGAAATGACCTACCGAAGTCGATGCTGATAAATGACCTAAGGAAGTCGATGCTGATCAAATGAACTACTGAAGCTGATACTAATAAAATGGCCTACCGAAGCTGATGCTGATCAAATGACCTAAAAATTGATGCTGATCAAATTTTCTACCTATGCCGATGCTGATCAAATGACCTACGGAAGCCGATGATGATAAAATGACATACCGAAGCCGATGTTGATCACATTACCTACCGAAACTGATGCTGATCACATGACCTACCTATACCGATGCCAATTAAAATGACCTACTGATCTCATGAAACATAGATAGTCATGAAAAATGATTTAATTTTTTTTACTCTTATTTAATTCCAACGGACATTTTAGTTTAATTTAATGCACCTGATATTAATTAATATTAGTTGTTGGATTTCAGGGAACCATACCTCATACCTATCAAAAATTAATCATTCCCTTTTATGGATCTCAAGGAATAAAAAGGAAGATCAATCTTCAGTTAATGAAAGATAATAACATACACAGACAAAGTTAAACAAGTAGAAGTAGAGAGTACATGTGTGTGAAGGTCCACGAAACAAAATAAAAACATTAAGAACACCATTGAAAATCAGAGAGCTTCAAGAATATCATTCACCTAGAACAAAAAATGAAGCTGAGTTGTTGTGCCTAACTGCACATCATCTGCACAGGGCTGAATAACAACAGCCAGAAAGAATAATGACACTCTGTTTTGTGTCATCATCATCAGAAAGGACTCAAATAACATCCGTAACTTCCAAAAGAGTCCAGAGCTCATCTACAATCACTCATGACATTTTAAACTCATTATCCATTTATTTACTCTGTATTATAACTTTGTTTAACATTTTGAGAAGTGTGTGTGCATATGTCTATTTAGACACACACTGACTCCTAGTCCGAACTGAAAGATACTAAATCCTCACACCAAACTTCTAACACCTTATTGTATCCCACTATGAATTAAGGAAGAGGTCAAGTGTGACCTAGATATCCGGAGTGATATTGTTGTTCTTAACCCACGTAGAATTGTGGTAAAGTTCTGAGGACCTGAACAGTCCGAGTACGGGTGTAAAACCTCGATCCAGGGCATGGATCATTGTTTATATAAATTGTTTGAGAGGAATAAGTCTCAGCTTGAGACTGAACCTCTTGTTTTAAAACTACTGTTCATTTTTCCTTTGTTAAAACTATTTTGAATATTTTGCTGATGTGTACATTAAATATAATTTTTTTTAAAGTTTCTCTGATTGTTAAAACATCATGTGTTTGTAACTATTGTAAATCAGTAAGTTAGTTTCAAAAGATACTTTATTATTATGATTAAATTAATTGAGAACTAATCAATATCTAAAGAACATAACGGAACCTTTACTATATTACAAATTTACCACAGTTTATCTTGTTATTTAATTTGGGGGATTTTTATATAATGTTTTAAATAAGAAATTTTAATAGGAACTCAATTCACCATATCTTGAGTTTTCCTCTATGACAACATTTGGAAATAGAGGAAATAAAAGATTTCAAAACTACTATGTTTTCAACTATGATTTTAGTTGTATCTTAAAGATCTTAAAATTTCTGTTATTTGTAAATCATTATCTCCTTAAAATTTCTTATTAAAATTATTCATTATAGATAATAAAATTGATGGGGTTGCTAACAATGAAACACCTTTTTTTAATGGTTTCAATTATGCTTAGTGGAAGAATAAAATGAAAATTTATTTACAGAGCCTGGGTTTTGATATCTGGACTGCTTTAGAATCTCAATATAAAATTCCCACTTAGGTTAGAACTACATGGGATGAATCCACCAAGATTTCTTATAATAAGAATTGTGACGCTATTAATGCCTTATATTGATCTTTAGGAGCTGAATAATTCAATAGGATATCTACTTGTAAAACTTCTTTTGAAATTTGGGATACATTAGCAGTTTCCCATTAGGGAACAACCAATGATAATGAAATGAGATTGAATACCTACACTATTATGTATGATAATTTTAAATTGAATACTAATGAACATATTTCTGACATGTATCTAAGGTTCATCAAAATTTTAAATACAATGAGCTCCCTTGGAATGGATGGTCCAACTAAGGTTATGATTATGAGAATACTCATATTCCTGCCAAAACAATCAAGAGGCACCTCAGTTTCAAGTAGAGAATCTTGTGACATTAGTGTTATGCAGGTCAAGGAACTCATTGGTTTGTTAACGATGTATGAGAAAGAAATGAATGTAAACAAGGAAAAATATGATGAATTGAGGAAGAAGTCTGTAGCTTTCAAGATATCTTCTTCATAAAACATAGACATGGGGATAATTAAAAGTGACAGTGATAGCTCAAGCTATGATGAATGTGCATCAGATAACGATGATGATATGGCTCAGATAACAAAATGATTTATGAAATTTTATAGGGAGAAGATGTTTTACAGAAAATTAAACAATAGTGAAATGTATAAAAACAAATGACATTAGATGAAATATTGGAATATAACTAATAAGGGTGATGACGTAGTTTTTTACGAATGAAAAAAGAATGGGAAAGTCAATGCTGACTATCTAGAATTAATGTTCAAGAATAAATATGACTATAAGAACAATAAATAAAATAATTCTATGAAAGCAACATGGATTTGTTCTGAAGATAGTTCAAGTGATTCTGATTATACTCAAGATTAAAAATATAAAAAATCGAGCGAGTGGTTCAGGACAAACACTTCTATTGAAATGTCAGATACTCCTACTTTAAATTATGATTACTCTGTAGATGATTCTGATACTGAAAACATGTCTAGTGATGAATTATTTGAATATTGTAACATGTTCGAAGATATTTTAAATGTTCTAAAGGACAAGTATAAAACTTTAAAGGAGCAGAATGCAATAGCTGGCACTATTAAATCTTCACATGAATTAGAGAAAGAAAATAATGATCAACTACTCAAAGAGAATACTAAACTGAAATTTTCTGATGAGAAACTCAAGAAATATTTTGAAATATTTACTATTGTAAAGGACACAATAAAATAATTCTAGGAAAACAAGTGGCACCAAATTATACTACTGGTTTAGGTTATAATCCTGGACAAAGACAGATTACAGAGAATAAATTTATTCCAATATCTGGACAATATGCTGCTAGTTATAGTTCTGTATATTCCAATGCCTCAACAAGCTATTCACATAGTTATAAATAAAACATGGTTTATCTATAAAAATATCTTGATTTTTGAAGTATATGCGACCCATTAGGAAAATATGTGTACCAAATGTTTTTCTTACTAACCTTCCTGGACCCAAGAAAATCTGGGTACCAAAATCATTTTCTATCTAATATTTTTTTGTAGGAAATGTTCTTGAAAATTTCATTTAGGAAGGCATTGTATTTGTATAGTGGATGTTCATGAAACATGATAGGATACTTTTCTATCTTCAAAATCATAATCAAGTTTGATGGATGATATGACACCTTTCATGATAAATCTAAAGGGAAAATCAACTAGCCATACCAAATTGGTAACAACGATTCAATTTAAATTTCTAAAGATTTATTTGTAGATTGGTTAAAATATAATTTGATAAGTATTTCTCAATTATGTGATGATGGTTTAAACGTTAAATTTGAAAATGATTCTTATAAAATTTTTAATTATAAATTTTTTTTAGTATTATTTGCCTTATGAAATGAAAATGTATATGTTGTAGATTTGAATTCTTTAGCTACGAAGAATATTACCTGTTTAAATTCTTTTCATAAAGAATCATGGATTTTTCACCGATGATTATTACACTACAATATACATTCACTTAGAAAAATGGCTAGGAATAATATAGATAATGACCTACCTAAGCTTGAATTCCCAGTTGATAATGTTTTTAATCCCAGTCAAAAGGGAAAGCAACATAAGGTTTCTTTTAAATTTCTGAATGAAGTTTCAACTTATCAACCTCTCAAGTTGGATTACATGGATTTTTTAGACCTTCTAGAGTATATAGTTTAAATGGGAATTACTATGTCTATGTTCTAGTATAATAATTTTCTAGATATACTAGTGTATAATTTTTAGCTCACCAAAGTAAAGCTTCCCCTTACTTTATTAAAAACTCCAAGTCTATAGAAAACCTTACTGGAATTATGATTAAAACCTTATGATGTGATCATGGTCGTGAGTTTTAAAATCATGAGTTTGAAACTTAATGCTCACATAATGTCTATAATCAAAACATTTCTTCCCGAATGACACCTCAACAGAATTGTGTAGTATAAAGAAGAAATATAACCCTTTAGGAAATTGCAATAACTATGCTAAATGAATATGATTTACCTATTTATATTTGGGCTGAAGATATAAATACAACTTTTTATATTATAAATAAACATTTTATTAGACATGTTCTTAATAAAACACCTTATGAGCTTTGGAATAATAGGAAACCAAATCATATTTACTTCACTGTTTTTGGTTTCAAAGGCTTTATTCTTAATAATAAATATAATCTAGACAAGTTTGAATATAAGAGTGATGAAGGGGTATTTTTAGGATATTAAATTAATAGAAAATATTATAGAGTTATTAATAAAAGAACCAAATGTTTGGAAGATTATATTAAAATCAAATTTGATGAAACTAATCCACATGAACCTAAACCTACTATTAAAAATCCTAAGGAAGATATTTCCATTCTGAATTTTAATGATAATAATAGTGGACCGATAGTAAAGACAACTAGCTCTGTAAATACCACAGAACCTGCTTCAGTTGAACACGAACCTAGAGAAGATCCAAAAATATTTATTCCTACCTGTACTAGATCAACTAGGATTATAAAGAACCATCCTTTAGATGTAGTTTTAGGCAACCTGGATGTAGGAAAACAAAATAGAGTTTCTCTAAGACATCAGGTTGAACATCAAGCCTTTCTTTCAAAACTAACACCTACAAATATCAATGATGTAAGTGATGATGAATTTTGGGTAATGGATATGCAGGAAGAGTTATATAAATTTGAAAGAAACATTGTCTCAGAATTAGTAGAAAGACCAAAGGACACATTGACCATAGGTAAGAAATGGCTGTTTAGGGATAAAAATGAAGAATCTAGAAAAATCATTAGAATCAAATCTAGATTAGTTTCACAATGTTACAATACTATAGAAGGAATAGACTTTGAATAAACCTTTTCACATGTAGCCAGATTAGAATCTATTAGGATCTTAATTGCTTATGCATCTCATCTGAATATCAGGTTATATCTAATGGATGTCAAACGTGAATTTCTAAATGGTTCTATAATTGAATATGTTTTTTTGAATAACCACATGGATTTTCAAACCAAAAATTTCAAAATTATGTTTTTTATCATTCCCAAGCACTATATTGTTTAAAATAGGCCCCAATATCTTGGCATGATAGAATTACAAATTTTCTTATATCTAAAGGTTTTACTAAAGGAATTGCTGATCCTATTGTTTTTATTAAAATAATTTCCAAATATATTTTTATTGTACATATCAATGTTTATTATATAATCTTTGGATCTTCTAAAAATTCTTTATGTACTAATTTTTCAAAGATTATGAAAACTGATTATGAAATGAGATTAATGGGAGAACTCAACTATTTTATTGGATTTCAAAATTTTTAAAATAAATATGGTATTATTTTAAATCAAAGTAAATATACAAAGGATATTTTAAATTTTTTTTGGTTTGGATAGTAATAAGGGAAGTGATACCCCAATCAGTACCACCTGTAAGTTGGATGATGAAGAAACTTGGAAACCATTTGATCAAACCAATTATAGAGTTATGATTGGAAGTATACATTACCTTACTTCTTGTCATTCAGATATCATTTTTAGTGTATGCATGTGTTCAATATTTCAATCTAATCCTATATAATATCATTTTCTTTCTAATAAAATGATTTTCAAGTATCATAAACTTTATAACAATTTATGATTGTTTTATCTAAAAGGAAAACCTTTTGACTTAATAAATTATTCAGATGATGACTTTTATGGTTGCAAGTTATATATAAAGAGAACATATGGAACATTTTATCTATTGGGAATGTCCCTGGTATCTTAGTGTAGTAAGATACAGAACTCTATTGCATTGTCTACTACTGAAGCATAAAACATTGCTACTAGTAGTTATTGTTCCCAGATTATGTGGATAAAACACACTTTATTTGACTATGGATATCAATTTCAATACGTGTCTATAAATTGTGAATACACTAGTGAAATTCACATCTCTAAGAATCATGTTTCTCACAGTAGGACGAAGCAGGTTGATTTCAGACCTCACTTTTTGAGAGATAATTATCAAAAGTAGGATATTTCGCTAGAATTTATTGACTCCGAACTTTAATTGGTTGATATTTTTTCCAACCCTTTAATCTCTAAAAGGATTGATTTAATTAGACATGAGTTAGGTTTAATCGATCAGTGAAACTGATGAGTGAAACTGATCCGTGAAACTAATTAGTGAAATCGATCAGTGAAACCGATCAGTGAAACCGAAAAGTGAAACCAATCATTGAAATTGATCAGTGAAATCCATTAGTGAAACTGATCAGTGAAACCAATCAGTGAAACTGATCAGCAAAACTGTTCTCTGCAACTGATTGAGTTATACAGTCTATATGAAACTGTTACTTTTTTATCAAAACTGTGTTTTTTTACTTAATCGATATTAAATTTAATATTGTAACACTAAATGAAAAAATTAATAACCTTTGTCTATTTGTGTTCCTAAGAACTGTTGACCTTCTATCTCCCTCTGAACTCCACAAATACTGAATCCCGAACATTCAAACATCTCAAACATCTCGAAAAACCAAATGTAAAAGAAAAAGAAGCAAGTCAAGGAATCTGAAAGCTCCTCATCATTGAAACACACTCAAGGAGAATCGAGCAGCATGACTCAAAAGTATATGAACCCGATATTAGAGACATTGGTGGTCACCATAGAAAAGGAAATAGGTTCTGAATGGGTATTATCCTGTAGGTCTTCTCTTTTAAAAGTGTTGGAGATGCATGGATGGACTGACTGGTTCTGTAATAATAACTGAGTCTACTACCCAAATCTAGTGCATGAGTTTTTTATTATTTTGAGTATTTCATTTTATAGAGCCGAAGCTACAGGAATATCTTCAGTGATCAAAGGACAAAAGATAACTTTTTTATCGAAGCAATGGAATTAGTGTTTGATGGTACCACATAAAGGTAGAAATTAGGATTACACTGGTAATATTCCTCCAAAAAATGTATATTTTTCATATGAGTGTTCTCTAAAAATGTTGACTGAAAAATATGAATCCTATAATCCTTCTGACCACTGTAAAAGACCAAAGGGGATGAGAGATCCCTGTTTAAAACCTGACGAGGAAACTGTTTATTCTGTTGTGGAAGAAGATACATAGGATTCTAAGGACACTGGAGTGTCTAGTAGGAAGGGAACTGGAGAAGCTGAAGCTGATGATGATGTCAATTCTAAAAAGGAACCTAAGTCATCTCCTAATGACATGAGTGAAACTGATACAGTAAGTCCTTATAAAAGGATGTAATTTGGGCCAACAAGTCCTCCCCTTATGTTACCTGAGTTAGAACTCATTCTAGGTGATAAAGAAGAAGTTGACACTCATGTATCCAATTCTGACCAGTATGAATCCAGTAAAAAATATAGCACCAATGAGACATCAGTAAACAATAATAAAAATAGTAATGGTGTTGATGATGGTGATGCATGTAATCGACAAGTGGATGGTCACACTATGATTCAAGCTGATCCACAACCACAATGAGTTGATCAAGAAACTGTTCTTGAGGCTGAAAGGGTAGTGCATACTTTGATTGATGTAGATGGTGAAGCCTCCCTTGCAAATTTAGATAAAGTATATTTTTTAAAGCATGGGTATAGCTTTTGTATAGCTGAATGTGAATAATACCCATGTTTTTCGGTTCTAGGATTGAATTATTCATGAGAAGAGGAAGAAGAAGTGAATATCACAATGGAAGCAATCTAGTTGAGGTTGGACCAGTTGCTGAGGAAATTCAAGTGACTATAGAAATAACTGTTTCTTCTATTTCTCAATCTGATTTTAAAAAGTTTTAAGATGAGTTGATCAATGCAGTCAGAAAAATAATTAAAGAGAAATTATATAATTCTCTTACTCCTGCTTTTATGAATCTATCTGAGGCTGTTATGGATTATATAGCTCAAAGAGTGGTAAATATTATTAATCCAAACCTGTGCAATATTGGTGAGAAAATTGGTAGGCACATTTGCTCTCTGAATTAAGCACTCAAGGATTTGATCAGTAACTTAGTATATCTATCTGGAGAATTTAGATCAACCAAAAATGGTATGATTTATGTTTTAAAAAAATTAATAGATCACCTGAAGAAAATTAATTTGAGAATATTGAAGGCAGAGATGACTCATATTGTTGCTCAGGCAGGCACATTCAATGTGACCAAGATGATTGGACGTGAGATTAATACCTTAAGAGATGTTGTAAAAGTAGAGTTAGAGGCCATTGGACATATTTTGGATTTGGATTATTTGAAAAAGATCAAATAAAATATTGATCATATTCACAATATGGGGAATCTGTATTCAGATGATGCTTCTAAAGCATAGAAAGATATCAGAGAAAATGTGGATCACTATTTTTCTAAAATTTATGCCAAGAATTAGTTGAACCATCAGTTTAAAGTCATGGAAGAAAATTTGGAGCTACCTTCAGACACTTAAGCCTTTAAGGCTATGGTCTAATAGTTGAAGGATTTCATTCCCACTATAGATATTTCCATGTAGAACAAAGATGATTTTTAGAAGGCCGTTCAATATGGTAGTGAAGTAATTCCGAATTTTATCAATCTACTCAAACCATCTCGTCATTTTCATGGGGAAAAAATTGTTCTTCCTACTGCAGCGCCTCTCATTCCATCCAATGTTTCACCCGGTCAGATATCAGTTTCTCAAGATTTAGGCAAAATTCAGCTAGTCATTAAGCAGCCACGTCTAAGAGAATCTATTGTTCACTAGTAAGTATCCTTATCACCCAATCTGCTTCCAGCCAGAGTTGACGTACCTCCACTGTTCTTCTGGCAAGATCAGTATTCCACCAAACAACCTTCTGGCCCATCCATTCCTCCATCTTCTAAAGGGAATGCACCTATGCACCCTCAGAAAAAGTTGTGTCTATCATTTTTGATAGTGTTTATTTTTATTATATCATATTAGATGTTATTTCAATGAAACTCTCTTCATTTTCCCTCTCTATTTTATCTTTTTCTATTTGATAATCCCAAAGGGGGAGAGAAATATAAATATATATCTAAGGTGGGGAACAGTATATATAAGTATAAGAAAGGGGAGAACAATATATAATCTCTAAATAAGAATTAAGTTTTAATGCCATGATATAGATTATATAAGCTCCAATATGCATATAGCTTTAATTTATTCTTAGCTCAGATGTGATGTTTGCTAGCTCTGATACTATGATGATATACTGTAACATTGTTTATGATCTAATAACTTACTCTGATGACATGTTTAGCTTTAAAAATATATTATTTTTATATAGGGGGAGCATACCTAGTTCTATAACATCATCCCTCTTCATTTCATCCATAGACTTGTGATTATCAATAAGGGGGAGATTGTTGAACCCTATGTGAGGTAGTTATTTTATTAATCACAAATCAATGTTTTTTATAAGTCAATTTAGTCAATTTTCAATCTGTTCTAAATGTGTTTATATATGATAAATCATGTCTACATATGTTTATCTATGATTATTTATGGGTTTGTATTTACCTGAAAGTATTATGGATTAAACATACACATTGTAGGAATTTTATGTTTCTGACTCATCATTAGTTATTTTATTGAGTCACCGATAGTTAAAGGAATGAGTCATCGTTGTGAAAAACTGATGGATGAGTCCCCAATGTGACAAACTGTTTACAACGGTCACACCGATGACAAAGGTTGCACAGATGAAAACAGTCACACCGATGCTGATCTAATGACCTACCGAAACTGATGCCGATCACATGATCTACCGAAGCCAATGCTAATCAAATAAGCTACCGAAGCCAATTCTAATCAAATGACCTATCGAAGCCGATGCTGATCAAATGTACTACCTAATATAATGCTGATCAAATGACATAAAAATGAAGATACTGATCAAATGACCTACTGAAGTCGATGTTGATCAAATGACCTACTGAAGTCAATGCTGATCAAATGACCTAGTGAAACCAATGCTGATCAAATGACCTACTAAATCTGATTCTGATCAAATGAACTACCGATGTTGATACTGATCAAATAACCTATCGAAACCAATGCTAATCACATGACCTACTAAAACTGATGCTGATAATATGACCTACTGATACCGATGCAGATTCAAATAACCTACCGATCTCACGACTCACCGATAGTCTTGAAAACCATTTGAACTTTTAATAACTCTTATTTAATAAAAATTATCATATTTTCATAATTTAATGCACCTGCTATTAATTAATGTTGGTTGTTGGATGTCAGCAAACACTACCTCGTACCTCTCATAATGTAATCATCCCCTTTACCGAATACCAAGTAATAAAATGAATGATCGATTTGTAGTGAAAGAAAGATACAGATATACATAGACAGAGACAAACAAGTAAAAGAAGAGCATACATGTGTGTGTGAAGGTCCACGAAATAGAAGAAGATATTGAAAACCACTGTTGAAACCCATAGAGCTTCCAGAAGATCACACACCTGGAACAAACAATGATGCCGAGTTGCTTTCCCCTACTGAACATCATTTGCACAAGGCTGAATAACTGTAGCTGGGAAGAACAACGACATTCTGTTTTGTGTCATCTTCAAGATAATGGACTCGAATAACATCTGGAACATCCAAATGAGTACAGTTCCCATCTGTAATCACTTAGAGCATTCTAAACTCATTATCTAGTTATTTCCACTATAGTATACCATTGTTTAACATTTTGAGAAATCCGAGTGAATATTTCTATGGAGAATCACACTAACTCCTAGGATAAATTAGAGGATTCTAAATCTTCACACCAAACATTTTACACCTTATTGTATCCAATTGTGAATTGTGGAAGAGTTCAAGTGTGACCAAGACAGCCTGTGTGCTATTGATGTTGTTTACCAACGTAGAATTGTTGTAGAGGTCTGAGGACCTAAAGAGTCCGATTACTATTTTAAAACCTCTATCCATAGTGTAGATCATAGATTATATAAAATTTTTGAGAGGACTACATCTCATCTTCAGACTGAACCTCTTGTTTTAAAACGACTGTGCATTTTTCCTTTGTTAAAACAATTTTGAATATTCAACTTCTATGTACTTTAAATATAAATCTATTTTAAAGTCTATCTGATAGTAAAACTAGAAAGTGTTTTTATCTATTTAAAATCTGTAAGTTAGTTTCAAATTCTATTTTAATCTTTTGATTAAATTAACTGAGATCTAATCATTATCTTGAGAACCTAAATGAACCTTGACTGTATAACAAATTCACAACAGTTTATCTTGTTATTTAATTTGGGAGAATTTTCTATAAGGTTTTAAGTCTTAAATATTAATATTAACTCAATTCACCCCCCTCTTGAGTTTTCTTTTAGGACAAAAACTGTTTTTTAATTTAATTAATGTACGATATAGAAATGAAAGTAGTGTTCATGCATACGTACGGCTTACCAACTCCATAAAAGAATCATTTCATTTATTGTCACAAAATGTTTTTTACTGTTATATATACCTATATATACTAGATATTTACAATATATATGATATATAAATCATGAATATAATTCTGGTGATAATGGATTGGTGATGACATGGACAACTTGTAATTATAAGGTGTTCATTTTTTTACTCAGCTACCAAATATCGACGAAAAAACCGTTAATAACATTAATGATTATATAATGTTTATAACATGGTAATAAGTGATATAAAATGAATAATAAACATGAAAAAGGTTCTTAAACTAGTATAAATTACCTTTAGTTTATTATTTAATAGATTAATGAATGATCGAGTCAAGTCAGACACGAGTTAAGGGACTTCTTCTTAATCTCCTTTCATTGAGGATTATTTTGTTTTATTCACAACTTACATTTATAAGGTGTATAAATACATTTTAATTTTCATTTCATTCAAAAGGAAGCTTTTCCTAAGATGCATTTTACCAAACGACAAAAAATAATGTTTCTTGTTAACGTAATCAGTTACAATGACATTTTCTTCCACATTGAGTATTATTTTATCGTTAGCTTCCTTAAAAAGTCGTAATGTATTTATAAGGAAAGTAAATACCATATATATTTTAATGTATATTTGTCTTGATATTTTTTAAATGGATTTGTTATGTAAATATATTTCAATGAAATATTGTGATTAAAATGTGGAAAAGTTATCTTTACTTTATTTTTGTTTTATGTGTTATGAATATGTTATGGTTCTTGGGCAATGTTTATGCATAAGAAAACATCCATTATAATCCATGTGAAAGTGAGCCCGAGATAGATCTTCAATGAATTGGGTAACATGACAGAGGTAAATGGGAATGTTTCCCCTGGGAGGTTTAGGGAATATATTGTGATTGGTATTCCTAATGTAAATCCTGACATAGCTTCGATAGCTACAATGTATGTATGATTTGGATGCATCAAGTTACCTTTATGATTTATGTTCTCTATATGTTATTAATATATATTTTCATTACATGAGGTATTTTATAGAGCATATGTTTTTTATGTTATGATGAACTACTATTTCCATTCCCTATTTTATAACTCTTACTAATCTTTTTATGCTCATCCCATGTTTTGAAATGCCTTTTATAGGACTTAATGATGAATAGGGTCAAGGATGGGATCAAAGAAAAGTCATGTTGTCTAAAACATGGATCTAGACATGATTTTTTTTAAAGTTATTTTTTTGTGAACAAATGAAAACTGAGTAGAAGTGTATACTTTGTAATCTTTGGAGATGTAATAGTTATGTACTATTTCTATAAAACCATATTCCTGAAAATATCCTCTTTGTGAATTGTTCATTATATTCAAGATTATGTAATATTTTAAGGGCTTGTCCTTATAGTTGGTATCAGAGGTCAGTTTAAATTACATTAGGAGTTAGGGTAATGTTAAATTAGTATCCATAATTAAATTTATGTAAATATTAAAATTATATATAATTTACAGATTACCATGTTTTTCTGCCAAGGATATTTCTATTTCTATAATGGTTTTCCGCAGAGGAAACATGGAACCTATGTTAGGACGACATCAAGAGGAAGACAACCTTCCAAATTAGCATCCTGATATGGTCAGAATAAGGAATGAATAGTTTGTTGCAGTGATGGAATAGTTGAATCATGCTATAAAAGCTGTTGGTATCCATGAATGAGATCAGTTACATCAACCATAGAGGAACATTTCAGTAGTGGAGCATTTCATGAGGCAATATCCCCCATCATTCCGATAATCATCTGACCCCGTTCTAGAAGAAGGGTAGATTAATGCATTGGATTAATTTTTAATGTCATGTGGTGTTAAGAACACCAAAATTATTGTCTTTTTGTTTTCCATTTTGAAAAACTTGTTCGTTGTGCAGAGAAAAATCATACCCCAAAAATCAAAAACCAAAACCCCAAAACGGAACAAAAAAATTCCTAAATCTTAGTCCAAAACACTATATCTGAAACCCAAATACCTGAAATCTAAAACCAAAATGATAAACCTGGAACCTAAAAACTTATTCCCTATACCGTAATCTCAAAAAAATACCATAAACCTTAAAAACTAAACCACAAACCTAAAATCATAAACCAAATCCCGAAAATGATACCAAAAATTTCTAAAACCTAGATCAAAAATCCTATATCTGAAACCCGAAACTCTAAAACCTAAAACCAAAAATCTAAATCCTAAATCAAAAAACGAATTCCTCATAATTAAATCTAAAAATTTTAAAACCTAAACCTTATAATATAAACCATACCTCTAAAATCACTAACCCAGTCCACAAAACAGAACAATTAAATCCTAAATCCTATACCCAAAACAGTATATCTGAAACGCTAATACATGATCTGTAAAATCTAAAAGCTGATCTCAGAACCTAAAAACTGATTACCAATACCACAATATCAAAATAATAAACCCTGAACATTAAAACCTAAACCCTTACCCTGAAATCAAAATCCTAAACCCGAAAACCATAACAAAAAAATCCTAAAACACAGAGCGAAAACCCTATTTCCAAAACCCTAATATCAAAACCCTAAATCCTAAAACATGAACACTTGAGCCAAAAACATCTTCCCCATACCCTAATATATAAATTATAAAACAGAATGTTTAAAAAATAAACCCTACCCCTAAAATCATATGCCCAAACCCCAAAATCGAACAACAAATCCTAAATCTTAGACTCAAAACACCATATCTAAAACCCCAATACCAGAAATCTAAAACCTTAAAGTTGACTCCCTAACCCAAAATACAATTACCTAAACCCTAATATCAAATTAATAAACCATAAACCTTAAAACATAAACCCTAACCCTAAAATCATAAACCTAAACCCGAAAACCATACCAACAAAATAATAAACCGTAGAAGTAAAACACTATAACTGAAACCCTAATCTCTAATCCCTAAAAACTAAAATATGATACCAGAATCCAAAATCATCTTCTATATACCCTAATATCAAAATTATAAGCTTAAATCCTAATAAAATAAACAATACCCCTAAAATCATAAACCGAAACCCCAAAACCGAACAATACAAATCCAAAATCCGAGACCCAAAACACCATATCCAAAAGCCTAATACCATAACTCTAAAACCTAAAAGCTGAAACCTAAAAATGGAAACCTATTACCTATACCCTAATATCCAAAAAATAAATCGTAAACCTTTGATTTTAAACTCGATCCCTAAAATCAAGTACCTAAACCCAAAAACCATAACAAAAAAAATCCTAAAACCTAGACCTAAAACCCTATATCCGAAATCCAAATCTATAAACCCTAAAACCTGAAATTTGAACCCTAAAGGAAAAAACATCTTCCCCTTCCCCGATATCAAAATTCTAAACCCTAAACCTTATAAAATAAACCCTACCTCTGAAATCAAAAACCAAAACCTCCCAAACCGAAACAAAATCCAAAATCCTATTCCCAAAACACTATATCAGAAATGCTAATACCTGAAATCTAAAACCTAAAAGATATCCCTTGGAAAAAAACTATTCCATATACCATACTCTAAAAATAATAAAGCTTAAACCTGAAAACATAAACCCTAACCCTATAGTCATAAACAAATATCCGAAAACCATACCAATAAAAATCCAAAAACCTAGACCTAAAACCCTATACCTGAAACCAAAATCTCTAAACCCTAAAACCTAAAAGCAGAAAAATAAATCCAAAAAATAATTTTCCTGATACCCTAATATCAATTCTCTAAACCATAAACAATAAAAAACAATATCGCCCACTTAAATCATAAACTAAAACCCCAAAACCGAAAAAAAAATCATTAATCCTAGTCAAAGAATACTATATTGGAAACTCTAATACCTAAAATCCAAATCCTAAAAGATGACCCCAAACCTGAATAACTAATCATTATAACTTACAAAAACAATAATAAACCATAAACATTAAAACCTAATCCCTATCCTTGAAATCATTAACATTAACCCAAAAACCATACCAAAAAATATCCTAAAACCTAAACCCAAAACCCTATATCCAAAAACCAACTCTCTAAATCCTAAAACCAAAAATCTAAACCATAAACCCAAAAACATATTCCCCACACCATAATATAAAAATTTTAAAACCCTAATACTAAAAAAACCCCACACATTAAATCATAAAACAAAACCAAAAAACTGAACAAAAAAATTATAAATCCTAGACCCAAAGCACTATATCAGAAACCCAAATACCTTAACTCTAAAACCTAAAAGATTACCCCAAAAATTAAAAACCTATACCCTATACCCTACTATAAAAATAATTATCTCAAAACTTTAAAACCAAAACCCTAACCCTGATATCATAAACCTAAACTCGTAAGACATACTAAAAAAATCCCAAATCCTAGAACTAAAACCCAGTATCTGAAACCCTAATATCTGAACCCTAAAAACTAAAAGTTGTAACTCGAAGCAAAAAAAATATTCCACATACCCAAATCTCTAAATTCTAAACCCTAAAAATTAAAACATAAACCCTACCCCTGAAATCAGAAACCAAAACCCCAAAATAGAACAAACAAATCCTAAATCCTATAGCCAAATAAAATATCTCAAACCATAATACCGGAACTATAAAACATAAAAGATGACCCTAGAACCTAAAAACATATTCCCTTTAACCTAATCTCAAAATAATAAACCCTAAAACATTAAACCTGAACCCTAAACCTGAAATCATGAACCAAATCTTGAAAACCATACCAAAAAACCCGAAAACCTATATCTAAAATCTAATATCTGAAACTGTAAACTCAAAACCCAAAAACCAAAAATCTGGACCCTGAAGCCAAAAACGTATTCCCTGTACCAGAATCTCAAAATTTTAAAAACTTATCCTTATAAGATAATCCCTACCCCTGAAATCACATTCCCAATCCCCAAAACCGAACAAATAAATCCTAAATACTAGAACCAAAACACTATATCGGAAACCCTAATACCTGATCTCTAAAACCTAAAATCGGATCTCATAGACCACACACCATTGTTTTAGAGTTATCATATAATGTTATAATGCCTCTACTACATCAATAGAATGATTTTTTTAGAAAAGTAACTATTCCTATTCTTAGATAACCCACTGTATATATACAATATATCATGATAACTCAATAGGTAGGTTTTTTATATAATTGATTAAGACGATAATTGATTTAGTTCACAAGCTATTTTGTGTCAATATGGATTAATAATAAAACTTTTAGGCACCCACTCTAATTTATGAAGATTATTATAGGTTAATATGGAATATATATTATAAGAAATTAATGTTTTTTGTGGCCATTTATTGAGAAAATCATAAGGAAAATTATATTTCATAACACACTTTTTGATTACATCATAAGCATGTAACTATTGAGATATTCTCGTTACTTCATATAGTAGAAGTAGTTTTTTATATCTTAGGAATGTTACTATTATTATTAAATTAATTTATTCTTTATTTGGGTTTTTCATATCCATTATCTTATAAAATTATACATCTCCTTAAAAAAATAATAGGTAAGGGTTATTTTCATCTAATAATTTCTAATTTATGATTTTCATATTCATTTGAATTTAATCCTGGACAACATAGATATTCACACTAGAGAATGACCCTATATTTTTCTATTTTATATCTTCTTGTCATTACTTTTTAAATTCATTATCAATTTATTTTATGTCCCTTGTTTTAATCTTAATTAGTTTATACGAGAAATATGTTATTCATTCATTATCATCTTTTATTAAAAAAAATCTTGAATTGGTAGACCTTTAATATTTTACATTAGATAAAATATAAAATTTAAGATTATTATTTTTCATCAAAAGCAATATTATTTTCTATTTTCAATTGACTATACTGTTAAACAATTAAAAAAAATATCACATTGAAACATTTCTTTTTGTTTAGGTAATTATTTTTCTTTAGTTTCAAAATCAGAATAAAAAGATGAGACGAATTTAGTATCAATGTTTACATTTTTTATAGTTGTTTACATATAACATGGATTCAATGAATCTTTTTCACTATCTGAATCATCATTAATTTATCCTCAATCCTCTGGGAATCTCCATCCATCTTGTTATGTATTATTACTCTCATTCGTGATTAGATTTTCATTCACATCATGTTTAAATATTAGGAAATATGATTTGATATATACCATTTCATTTACTCATAAAACAATAATTATGTAACATTTTTATTTCAAATATTAATATTCTAACATCCCATTATGTAATATTTTGGAGGATCTATTGTTGAAAACTTTTTAAAACAAATGATTCAATTGCTGTTATTATAGAAACCATTGAAAATGATTTATTTCATCATTCTCACATTTCTATAACTAAGAATATGAGGAATTCATAGTATCATTTATATTGTATTTTAATATTACACATTTAATTTTTTATAAACTTCTAAAATATTCATTCTTCAACTAAATATCTTATTTAAGAAGTAATCAAACGAGATCACCAATTTAATACTCATTAAAATACTTACATTATTCAATGTAAAAATTTCATTGAGTTCGACCATTTGGGTGTAGATTGATGTATACATCAATAGAGACATCATTATTTATGGAATAAACAAGTTCATCATTGTTGTTTAAAATTTTAGTAAATCTGTTGCACATATCATCGATTATCTATTTATTAGACATTTTGAATTCTTGAAATTTAACCCTCTGAATTCCCTTGTTGGATGTATGTGACGAATCAATTACTTGATACATGTATTTTAATGTTCTTCATATTTATGATGCATTTTTTAATGATTAATTATGGCTATAAATATTTCAACATAAATAACAATATATATGATTCATACCATTTTTTCTAACACTTTTGGAATCAAATTATCTTATTGGAGTATATAAATATACAATAGTTGTTTAATAAGTATTTGAAATGAAATCACAAAATACAAAATCTGTATTTATTTGATATTATTCCAAATAATCCTTCATGTAAAAATATTTTCTTCCATTAATGTTAATTTTTCTAATGGGATTATACATTTCAAATTCTTATATTTCCATAATAAAATAATGGTTCGTTAATTATACATTTTGGTCTATGATAATGGTTAGTTAAAATAAATAATGAAACCGAAATTAAAAACACCTTATATAGAATTACCTGTTGACATCAATTGTTAGGTATCAGTGATATAAAAATATTGACTAGATGGATGTGAATAGTCACTTTTAAAAAATTAATCATTTAAATTTAATTATCAGAGTTATTAATAGTGATAACAGGGATAAGGAAAATAAAATAAATAACACATGATTATTTAATTGTTGTTTGAATAACCATGATCATACCATACTCTAAAATATTATCTACTCAACAGTAGGAATTATATTTACATATTCATAACAATTTTTGGTGTGGTAAACTATTTATATATACTATACCATATATCCTGGATTAAAATTTACTAGAGTAAAAACCCACCTAACTTTTGATGGCGAGTCACATCCAAACATTTCTTTTAAATAGGAATAATATCTAGGATAAATATATTTTGTATAGGAATATTATAAAACAACTTTATAATCCCAAATATAATATATATTAAATAGAATAGAAAACTAGATAAGAATTAAGATTGACATTGTAGTATATGTTGATGTGCTTCATTGCAGCTCAAGATCTTCACATTAGTAATGGATGATCTAAAAAAATGAAATACTTCATAAAAAAGTAATGGAATAGAAGACTTATTCGTGATTCAATATATCTCAATTCACTTATGGATGTTTAATTTTTATCTTTATATTATCATATAACATGGTATTTTTCCATCATGGATGAATAAAAATTGACAAGTATATTTTATTGTGTTATCCATTGATTTTATCCCAGTATCTAATCTTATGTCATTAACTCTATGATCATGTTGTCATTAAATATCATATCATACAATACATCTTTATTAAAATAATAGAGAGATATAATAGTAACCATACATTTAATTAGAATTATCACACTCATAAAAAGGGAGTTATCAAGATCATTTATTCATATATGAAAAAATATTCAAAATACATTGAATATTATTTTATTGGTAAAATATTTTTTTCATGTAAATATAATGGTAATGAATTTTATAATTCAAAATATATTTCAATTGAGCTTAAAATAATTATTTAAAAAATTATTCTTTCTATAATCATTTCCTAAATATTTTTTTAAAATTATTTACTACAAATTTTATCTATATATATAAGATTTAAACATAAATATAATATTTAAATCAAATTACATTGACTCATAAATACATATTTTATTAAAATATTTTTAAAATAGAGTATACTATAAAATTTGAATTGTATAAAAATTTATTATAAAAAAGAAAAGTGCTTAATGTGTAATGATTAATAATTGTGTTTTGTATAATTATCATAAAATCTTATGTGGTTGGTATATTGGTAGTGTGAAAAAAATCATGTGATTGATATAATTTAAAAAATTGAATTCAGTGTATAGATCATGAAAATAATTTTTGTTGTGAGGTTGGTATACAAATGGAAAAAGAAAAAAAATCATCAATATAAAAATATCCAATTGATGTTATTTGTAAAATATATTCGTATAGAAATGTCACAATATTCATCAATGAATATTACATTGATGGTAAATTCTACCATGCTGAAATACTACATGGTAGGGTGAAGTAACACATGCGATAACTATAAAAAACCCATGGTAACATCATTTGATCCATGTGGAGACATACGAAGAGTTTCTCATATTTATTTGCTACAATAGCATCGTATGAATGTTTCTGATAAACTGAATAAGAATATATATATATTTTTTTAAAATACTCTATTATATATCTATTTTAAATAATATATTCAAAATTAAATAAATTAAAATGCATTAATTAACAATATATATATATATATATATGTATATAATACAAATAATACTATATAATTATCATTATATATTTATTTTAAATATATAGTAATTAATAAACTAAAAAGAATATGAAAATAAATTAATACAAGATAAAAAAGTTGTAATCAATTATGAATGTGATGACAATATTAACAAAATAATTAAACAAAAATTCTAAGTAGGGGAAATTAAAATAATAAAAATATAAAATAATATAATTTTAAATTTCAATAAATAAAAAAAATAAATAAAAAATAATAATAATTATATGATTTTGAAGTGATGTGATTTAATGTTGGATAATATATATATATACACTCAATACAAATAACTTTCTCATTTTAATATGATATTTCTATATTGTTGGATGGAATTATATATATTTATATAGAATTGTGTGGTTTTGAGTATTGATATAAAATAGAATTTCCTAATGTTTTTTTGGTGAAATTTCATTCCATTTTATATTGATTCTGAATGGAATGATATTTCAAATCATGTTTAATTTAAATAAAATGTGTCTTTAATGAATGTTTTTTTAATTGAATGTGATTTTAAACGATGATTTATTTTAATAGAATTTGATTACAAATCATGTTGTGTGACATTTAATGGCGTCAAAGGTAAGGTGAAAAAAAAAATTATAATGAAAATTTGGGTCTTGAAATATAATAATCCCATGAGAACCTAGGGCACATTAGATGGGGATAAAATTTGGACAATCATTCCATGCATGGTATATTTTCCATAACATGTAAATTCAATTACAACTCTAACTAGACTGTGGATTTAATGAAACTATTAGGGGGATCACTTATCTCTGTTTTATTCTTTCCCGCTGGGTGATAGTTGTACTACATATATGTGGTTCACACTAGTCATGGCCATTCCATGCTGTTTGAAAATCTATGCTACACAAACATATTATATCACCAAATTCTGTTTAAATGTTAGTTTTCGATGTGAAATGGTTATTGATTTATAATTTCTTTTTTAAAAATATTTTAAAATCACAATACATTAAAAAATTGAATGAAAATTGGTTTAATTAAATATTATTTCTACATTAGTTTCATTGGGATTTCTTGTAAACCTATTTTAAATATATAAAATCTTTATTGACTGTTGTAAATTATAAAAAATTTATTTCATGTACCAATTTTTGTTAAATGATAAAAATTGGTATACCTAATTTATATTTCATAATAAATACATGATGGGTTCTAACTAGTCATTTTTTCAATCACCCAGAATATACATTTGGCTTTGATTGGATCTATTTTTATTTGACATAGGTAATGTAATGTCCCAGAGAATGATTCATTAAAGAGTTTTCCAAAAAACTCAGTACCATCAATTAGTTCCACCGAAATAGTTGCTCAGGTCATGATTGCACACTAAAAAAGTGGCACCATAATGGTGACACAATCACTGTCACATACCAAAACAGTGGCACTGCTAACAGTGGTACTGTGATGGTGGAACCATAAGGGTGGCACCTGGATAGAGGCACCGTAATGGTTGCACTATCATGGTCGCACACTAAAACAATAGAACCTATTACGATGGCACTATGAGGGTGGCACCGTGAGGGTGCCACTATGACAATGGAACTACTTACGGTGTCTCACCAAATAGATACCCACCATTGTTATTTTTTCTAATTCTAGTCCCAGAATGAATCTTTTGACATTAGAGTGTTTTAAAACCCTCTTTTTAAATCATTAAACCCCATAAATGATATCTAAAATCCCACGTGAGTTGGGAGACCCATGATGTATCAAAACCTGTGGAATTTTCCTCAATTCCACACCCTTTTTCTCGTACATCTAGTTCTTCCACTATTATGCATATTTTCCACTTGTTAAAGGTAACCCATTTACTCACATCCATTATGGGAACTTCTCCAATAAGAATTATTAAATAAAAAATAATTCCTTTGTGTATAACCATCCTACCAGGTAGTGAAACCACAATCCACATTATAATTCGTTATAGATTTTAATATCCCCTAACTCCAGGATATTGCCTTTTTAATTCACTACAATTCATTCCTTCTTCTTATTAGCTGGTTTCATTCTTCTCCTTTCTGTTTTTGGATTCCCCCTTCCGGAGGAATGTGTTGCGCCTTTGTTGGAGCTTTTCAGGTCACTCTTGGAGACCTCGTAGTTCCTCCCCTATAAGTTGTGTATCCCCAGTTCTTTGTGCATGGAGAGAAACATCGATCATTGATCATCCAAGTAGGGTTTTCCTTCATCTCTCATTATTATGTATCATGCGGGGTGGGTACAATAATGTCCCTTTGAGGATGGATGCAACCAAACATTTAAAATGATAATAAATAGTCAATTAAATAATTAAGGGTTGTGTTTGATATTGATGCTTAACTCTATTACACATGCTTATATGTTGTGAATTGTATGGGCTTATATCCACTGAAAATCATGGTTGTTGGTGGTATTTCATTGAACAAAATTGAACCCTAGTCTTTTGTGATGATTGAATTGATGTATCATTGGAATTGGTTAATCATGTTAGCTCATTTCATTAAATAGTTATCCATTGAACAAGAATAATTGTCAGATCACCGTTGTTAACCCAATAGAAAAGTAGTTTCTAAATGAAGGGTGTGATTAAATCTGGAAACTCCCTTACATTTTCTTGGTAACATTTGTTCTTGTTCATTTAAGCCTTGTGGGGTGACGTGGATAGGTATGATATCCCTTGTTGTTGTGCAGTTGTTGGTTTGAGGTCCTAAGGCAGTGTGGGGTCGTATGGTGGGGCTTGGTTTTGGTTATAGTACATTGCGGGTTCTCACATAACCCTTTTATGTTTGGTACTTACATGAGAACTGGTTGTGAATGCTTTATTTGTTTATTGATTGTTTTTCCTTCCTTGTCTTGTGGCTAGGCCTGTTGTTTTCCTGGTAGTGAGGAATTATTTAAATGGAATCACTTCAATGTGATATCAATAATGGAATCAATATATATTTTTTTCTAGGAATGAGTTGTCACTTGGTTGTGGATATTATTATTTTTATAAATGAAAATTAATGATGGTGGTTGTGTACTGAATGGTTACAGAATCCCTAGGTTGGGAAGAGTTCATGTTTACCTATATGTTTAGTTTAGTTATTATGTTTCTTATTTTCTCCCACCCAAGTTGAGAACATCATGTCGTACACCCCCATTCCATGGAGGATGGTGTTTATCCAAACATACTTATGAGTGGTGGGTTATTAGCTCATTTTCTGCTTCCATTCCCTGGTGTGTGCGGGCATGTTTTTTCCCAAGTGTGTTTTGGATGTGGCCCAGATGTCTCTGGGTATGGAAGTAGTTGTTTTGGCCTAGGTGTCTTCGAGTGTGGCGATAGTTATTTTGTCCTAGGTGTCTATAGGAATGGTTACATGTGGTTGTGGACCTGATGTTTGCGGGCGAGATTTGTGGTTGTGGTAGCCCAGGTGTGGGAGAATGAGGAAAGGTAGTGGGACTATGGTGAGAATGGAGAGAGAGATCTGACGCATTGGATGTCTTCAATTAATAGTGGATATGTGGTGTGGGGTACCCAAACATTGATGTGTTATTACTATTAAATTACTTTTCTTGAGTTATTTGGGGAGTTCCCATTGGTTAGGTTCGGGTGGATAGTTTTCTTACTAGGAGCTTGTGTTTTTTCCTTTTCTCAAGGGGAATTAGAATGCCTCCCCACTTTTGTACATGAGCTGTTGGTTCTCCTTACATATTATTATGGTATACATCCCTTACATATATAAAACTGCTTTTAGGTTTCCAGGAGGACTTCGAGGACCATGTCATACCCTATTATCTTGGATGATTGGACCATTGAAATTGATGTTTTTCTTTTATTTTGGTACATCCCTTTGGAGTTCTTCCTGTAATTAGTAGCACATCATTATTGGAATATGCATATGGTAATGGATTTTTTTTTCATAAATTTTAAATTCATCTTTGGTGTTGGTTTGGA
Source organism: Viscum album (assembly GCA_963277665.1). Lineage (NCBI taxonomy): Eukaryota > Viridiplantae > Streptophyta > Magnoliopsida > Santalales > Viscaceae > Viscum > Viscum album. Next base: position 139,122,024 of record OY728133.1, on the reverse strand, counting down.
TTAACAATATTATCTCCCGATGATACTAAAAAAAGGGTAATTCATTGCATATTATGTGTGATTCTATACATAAGTGCTAGTTTCCACTTTGGGACCTATTGTTGGTGGGTCTCAAGGGGGGTCATTATCTATCCTTCAACATGATGAAGGAAGGGTCTATAAATCTGTTTCCTCTTCCCTGATATTGGTGGAGACAGGTCATGACAGAATGGTTTCAATGTTAGAGGTTGATAGATAGGATGAAGCTTAGAGTTAGGCACTGGTGACTTCATGGGATGATAGTGAAAAAATGTTTGGCAATCATGGCATTTGAAATAGGCCCTAGAAGACTAGCTTCGATGCAGGATTTCAGGTCCCCCCATAATCTGATGCAAGGACATTGGACCTATAGAATGACCAAGTGAGGATACATTGATTGCAGGGTAGAGACCATAATAAAGGTATATGAATCATAATGTATAGTTTTCTTTCATGTATGGGGTACTTTGGGGATCTAAAATAATTGATACATTTATGAAAAATTTAAAATAAATCAACTTCACAACTCGGGTTTAGGCATTATTTGATTACCTTTCCATAATGAGACTCGGGCAACATCCACGGGTAGTGCAGCCTATTGTGCCCCATAGGCTTAATTTAATGATCCGTAGAGGGATGATAAAAATGAGGAGGATGAATAGTGGTAGAGAACGATTTGTTCCACTCAACGGAAGACCCTCATGAAGTACGAGGACAGTGTCTCAGAACTAGAGACATAGAGGTAGCTTGAGGTTCTACTGATAGATTTTAGCATGATCTGATCATTGATGATGTACTAGGTTCCTCTTGCGGTAAGCCAGATATGTGGAGAGGTGCGTAAGTGGTGGATTCTATATCATGGAGAGAAGATTGTAGATGTGGACTCATGGACAAAATTTACAAGGGAGTTTGGGGGGGAATTCCTCTCTTCCATGATGATGGTAGAGAAGAGGTAAGAGCTATTCTCCCTCCAGTGGGGGATAATATCAGTGAGGGAGTTGGGGATAAAGTCCAAGGATATCCTTGTCTATTCACCCAACCTCTTTCCAGATGAGGACTCTCAGGTGAGATGTTTATAGGAGGCACTTAGACATTCTCTTCAGTATGTTGTTGCTCCTTTCACTATACCGACAAACATGAAGTTCTAGAATTATGATAAAGTGGTGGAGAGGATGCATACTTTTGGAGGAGTGCCCGGAGAGGGGAATCACTAGGGCTCATTAATGGATAATGTCGTCAATAGTAGGCCTCCAGTGTCAGAGGATTTTGTGTTTCAACTAGTGGGTAGTAGGCCCCATCAGTTCCAGTTAAAATCTCCTCTCCCATGCCCTTTCGTTTTGGTCCTAGGCTCAAGATGCATCATCTATGGTAGTCATGGATATCTTCGAAATCAGTTCCCGGACCGAGTGTAATACATTGGGGGTGGGTAGGTTCAGCACCCACCTTAGCAGCTGTAGTTTACAGCTTAGTCCTTTCAGCTGCAACAACATGGATAAAGATCTCCCACTCCACCGAGGGTAGGGTTTGAAGGATTATGCCAACCTCAGGGCTCTCCTTAGGGAACTCACCCTGGGCCAGGATGGGGAGGTGGTTGAAAACCAAGGGGTAGAGGAGCTGGGCATGGGCAGTTTCACACCATAGAGGCAGTAGTTCCAGTAGGTCCACATGTCATTTGATGTTCGATTAGCTTATTAGTACTCTTTCATGTGCTTAGTTTGATTTATGAGCGTCACGATCTATTTCTACACTTAGTCTATCACCTTAATTTGGTATAGACATTGGGACACTTCTCTACCCATGGTTTTGAGTTCGCCAGTAGGAGGTTAGACTATATTTTCTCGTGTTTGCAGAGGATGTAGACTGATCTTGGGAACACATCAGTCCAGTGGGGACCATCTTTTTCTGTAGATGTAGGAATATGATGTAATTTTAGGCATCAATTGGATATTCTATGTGTGTTCCGTTATCGATTTCATCGGTATAAAGGTTTTGTTTTTTTGTTATGGGTGGTTGATGTGTGACTTTCGTTGGTGAGAAAGGTTGCAAGGCGGGAAGCCGGTGAGTGGAGCACTTTCATTCATTGTTGGCTGATCCATAAGTGGACTCATAAATAATGGATGCTTTGGGGATTATATCTGAGTTCTTGGGAATCTTCCCTATAGATTTGGTGACTCTTCCACCTCTACGTGATGTTGAGTTTAGGGTAGACAAGCAACCTAGTGCCATCCGATTATGATGGCTACCAATCAGATGGTGCCCTCTAAATTGTGGGAGTTACATATTTAGATTGATAATTAGATGATGAATGGTTTTTTTACCTGGAACATCAAATGGGGTGATCTAGTCATGTTTCTTGAGAAGAAAGATGTCGGTCTCAGACTATGCATAGACTACTAGAGACTTAATCAAGAAACGGTCAAGAAAAATTACCCTCTGTTGAGTATAGAGGAAATCATTGACCATTTGAAGGGGGCATGATATTTATCCAATATAGACCTATGGTCAGGAAATCACCTGTTTAGAGAGAATAATGGTTACATATCTAAGTCAACCTTCAGGTTTTAAAATCGGCACCTTGATTATGTGGTATTATCGTTCGGTGTAACGAACACACAAGCCATGTTCATGGGACTCATGATCTCTATCTTCTGAGAATATCTGAACCAGTTCGCAGTTGTGTTTATTGAAGACATCTTGATCAACATTAGATTAGAGGAGGATCGGGCTGAGCATCTGAGAATAGTTTTAGAGGTAAAACGACAACACCTACTATATGGTAAATTGACCATGTTCATGTTCTGGAATCGAGAAATACACTTCCTTGGACGTGTGGTGTCTGAGCTTGGAATAGTGGTGGACACATCAATGGTTGAGGTGATTATTTCTTGGGTGGAACTGCAGAATTTGATCGTGGTTTATAGTTTCCTAGGCCTAGTAGGTTACTTACGGAATTTTTTTCCCAACATCTCCTAAGTTGCAGCACATTTGACAACCATGACCAAGAAAGACCAAGATTTTATGTGGAGTGTGTAGTGCGAGATAGCCATCAGTTATCTAATGAAGGAGTTGGTTGGTTCCCCAATGATACGATGTCCAGGAAAATTGTTGATGTTTGAGGTGTCATGTGATGCTTTAGGCCGTAGAATGGGGTGTGGGTTGATGCAACAAAAGGGGGAGGTCTCTTATAAGTATATGAAGTTACATCCCCTTGAGTGTAACTATTCCAACCATGATATGGAGCTTGCAGTAGTCATGTTCACACTAATGTTATGGTGACATTACCTCATTTGGGAGCACTTCGTGGTCTTCACGTATCAGAACAGATTGAGGTATATCTTCTCCCAAAAGCACATGAACATGAAACACTGGAGGTCGATAGAGTTTCTTTTGGACTATGACTACGATATTTCAAACTCATCATTAATGGGAAAAGTGGTAGTTGATTCCTTGTGTAGGAAGAAGAAAAATTATGTTGTTCGAATGTCGAAAGATTCTTGGAAGGTGATGGAGGAGTTTTCTTCCCTATATCCGGATGCAATGATGGTGGATGGTAGATGCTGTTTGATTTAGATGATAGTGAAATTTTCTCCGTTGAAGTAGGTGGAGGAGTCATAGTGGGGTACATAGAGAATGAAGTGTTTAATGATCATGTTAGCCAAGGAAATTCTATGAAAGGACGATCAAGAAGATAGTGAGAATCAGATTTTGTTTAGTGGAAGGTTGTTCACCTCCAGGGGAATGCGTGAGAGAGTTAGTGGTGAGTTCTACAACTCACCACTGGCGGTACACCCTATATTTTCCCAGATGTATTGGGGATTGGCGAGTCAATTTTGGTGGTTGGGTGAAGCGGGCAGTGGTGGAGTCTATGGAAAATTTTCTCGTATTTCAGGAGGTGAAGGATGAACTCCACTTCCCCGGAAGTCTGTTACTACCATTAGATATTCCTGAGTGGAAGTGGAATGATATTTAGATGGATTTCATCATCGGACTAACCTATGTTCATGGGTGTTGCGATGCTATCTTGGTATTGGTGGACCAGATGATGAAATCTGCTCACATCCTGGCAACCCAGAATTTGAGTGCAGTGGATGCCCTAGAACAAATTATGTGGACGAGATGGTGCGGTTTCATGGATTTCTATGGTACATAGTCTTCGATATGGTACCCGGTTTACCTCAGAATTTTTAAAAATATTGAAACATTCTTCTGGAACCCAGCTATGCCCCAACAATTCATTCCACCCCCAGTAGACAGGCAGACAGAGTGCACAATCCATACATTGGTGGATATGGTACTAGAATGTGTTTTGGACATTGGGGGTCTGTGGGTGAGACACTTCCCACAGGTAGAGTTTTCGTTCAATAATAACTATCACTCTTCCATTGGCATGGTTCCATTTGATGCTTAGTATGAGATCCCGTGTCACTCACTCGTGTGCTGGACAGAGGATGGGGAATCTTGTGTTCATGGCTAGGAAGTGTATATGAGAACGACGAGGAATGTTTATCTACTACGAGAGAGGATGAAAGAGGCCCTAGTCGAAAATAATTTGTATACTGATAGTAGGATTATACCCTTGTTATTCGAGGTCGGGGAAACTGTGTTCTTGAAGGCCTCCGCTCAGCGTGGACAACAGGAGTTTGGAAGGGTGAGTAATATTTCTCCCAAGTTCATCAAACCATTCGAGGTGTTGTGGCGGGTCAACGAAGTGTCTTATTAGCAAGTGCTAACACCACCTCTTCTGAGAGTACATGGCATATTTCATGCGTCTCAACTATTTCAGTATCTACACGATGATTAACACATCCTCTACATGGGAAATATGGATATCGAGTAAGACGTGATGTCTGTAGAGAGACTACTAATGATTGAATTTTGTGAAGAGATGGTGCTTCATGGGAGAACCATTACCATGGTTCGTGTGTTATGGTTGCATGGTGGCCTCATGGAGAGTACCAGGGAATGAGAGGCACAGATATGTGCCCAGTACCAAGAGTTATTTTGTGTTTTATTCTATTTTGATTATTACATGTTTATGATGTAGTGCTTGACCTTGTTAACTATGAATTGTGTTTTTTCCTTGTTCTCTGAATGTCTGTGAAGTGACCTAATTGTGGGGATTGGAGGAACTTATCCTTAATCAAGACGTATTAAGGTTGATGCGATTAAATTTGTGCAAGCGAGTCACTGCCACCCCAAGTAGGAAGAATATTTACATGGGGGAATGGACTCACTAATCCATAGTTCTAGAGAGTGACACTATTATATGTTATGTGGTTACCTGTGAAAGAGATGTTGTTAAATATTGAGGAGGTTTTAATTGGAGATGTATCTTTTAAGGTGAGTGTTAGAACCCATATATTTTTCATCAGGTCTTGTTTTGATTCTCAAGTGGGAGAATTGATTGATAGGTATATAATTTAATGGCTCATGAAATGACTCATTAAGTAGTTATCAAAAAACTCGGTTCCATCAGATGGTTCCTCCAAAACAGTGGCACCAGTCACTGTCACACAAGGAAACGATGGCAGTACTAAAGGTGGCACCGCTTAAGGTGGCACCATAATGGCAGCATCATAACGACGTCACCATGAGGGTGGCATTGTGATGGTGGCACCGTAACAGTTGCACTATCATGGCCACACACTGATACAGTGGCACCGCTGACGGTGGCACTGTGATGGTGGCATGATAATAGTGGCATCGTAATAGTCACCCCATCACAATCGCACACCAAAATGGTGGCACTGATTATGGTGGCACCATGTGGATGGAAACGTGATGGTGGCACCTTGACTGTGGCACCGCTTATGGTGTCTCACCAAACGGTGTCCCACACTTGTTTCTTGTTCGAGTTCCACCCCCACAATGTATCTCTTGATGTAAGAGTTTTTAATACCCCTTTTAAAGCCATATAAATTTCATAAATGATTTAAAATATACCCCAGGATCTAGGAGACCCTTTACATACAAAAAACTATGGCCTTTTCCTTGGTGCAACAACTTATTTCTGTTACACATAATTTTTCTCATGTTTCCCATGTTTTTCACTCATTAATGAAAATCCATTAACTCATAGCCATTATGTCCACCTCTTCTATGAGAATTACTAAATAATAATCAATTACATCATTATTAATCCTCCAACCTCTTGGTGAAACAATGATGCTCCATAAAATCCATTCATTATTTTCATATCCCATAATTCCAAGATCTCATATTTTTTTCGCATAAGAATTCATTCTGTATTTATTTTGCTGGTTTCCTTCTTCTCCATGTTGCGTTTGGAGTTCCCATTCCCAAGGTATGTAGTGTTTGGGTGTATGATCTTTTCATCTCACTCATGGAGAAGTCATTGATTTTCCTTGGAAAGTATTTTATCCCCAATTATTGGCACGTGGATAGAAACATCGATCATTGATCATTCAGGCAGGGCAATCCTTCGTCACTCTTTACTGTGTGTCATATGGTGTGTGTATGATAATGTCCTTTTGGGTATGGATGCAACAAAACCATAACAATGATAATAAACTAACTATTAAATAATGAAGGGTTCAATTTAATGAAGATTATGTACTCTTTTACCCATTCATATATGTTATGAATTGTATGGGCTTGTGTCTACTAAAAATCATGAACTTTGGTGGTCTTTATTTGCGCACTAATGAACCCCTGTCTTATGTGATGATTGAATGTATGTACCATGGGAATTAGTTAATCACCTAAGGTCAGTTTATTAAATTGATTTTAGGTGAGCAAGAATCCTTGTGTTATCTCCCCAATTTACCCAATGAAAAATAAGGTACTCAACGAATGGTGTGCTTATATTTGGAAACTCCCTTACTTTTTATTGGTAGTATTTGTTGTTGTTATGCTCCATCCTTGTGGGGTGATGTGGAAGGGGATGGGATCCATTGATGTATTCATGTTGTTGGTTTGAGGACCTAAGGTTGTGTGGCATCGTACAATGGGGCCTGGTTATGGTTTCAGTGCTTTGAGAGATCTCACAGATCCCTTTTTTTTTGGTGACTTACAAGAGAACCGGGTGTGAATGCTTAAATTCTCCGTTGATTGTTTTTCCTCCATTGACATGTGGTTATTATATTTTTTTTCTTGATAGTGAATATGTATATAAATTCAATCACTTGAATGTGACAACAAGAATGGGTTCAATGGGGAATTGTTTTCTAGGAATGATTTTTGACATTGTTTGGTTGTTGGGGTTTTTAAAAAAGAATAGTAATGAGGGTGTTTGTGTATGTGTTGGTTCTGGAATCCCATTGTTGGTAAGAGTTCTTGTTTACATATATGTATAATTTAGTTCTTATGTTTCTTTTTCGTGCCCAATCCAAATAAATAACTTTGGAAAAAATACCCCAATTGCATTGGTGAGGGTGTTATTTCCAACAATCCATTGGGTGGATGGTTATTATCTCCTACTATGCTCCCTTTCCTAAGTAGCCCAATACTATTCGGCATGATGTGACTACTTGAGGTATATTAGAGCCCCATATTCATTGGGATGAGAATGTTGTGGTGCTCGGACTAGGTGAGTGTGGGGATATTGTTTCCCAATTGACTTTGGGATGAGGAATATGTGTTTATGCACATGGCAGTAGTTATTCGGGCCCAGGTGCCTTTGAGTCTGACTATAGTTGTTTAGCCTCCGGAATTTGTGGTTGTGGTTATGTGTGGTGGTGGCCGAGGTCTTTGTAGCTAGGATTTGTGATTGTGGTTTCCCAGGTTTGTGATAGTGGGAAATGGCAGTGGGATTGTGGTAAAAATGGTGGGAGAGGTCTAAAACATTGGATGCCTTCAATAACTAGTGGGAAAGTGGTGCGGGGTACCCAAACATCTATTTGTTATTACTATTACTTTACTTGACTTTCTTTATTTCGGGAGTGTGCCTTATTGAAGTTTGGTGGGATAGTATCCTTACTAATCACTTTTGTTATCACCATTCCTCATGTGGAATTATAATGCCTCCCCACTTGTGCATGATAGATTTTGGTTTTCCGTTCTTAGTATACCTATATACTCACCATACATATATAAAAATATTTTCAGGTTTCTAGAAGGACTTCCAGGACCATGTCAGACCCTATTTGCTCGGACATCGGGACCACTGACGTTGATGTTTTTATTTTCATTCGGAACATCCCTTTTGCAGGTTTTCCTATACATATCATCACTTCATTTTTGGAACATTCATATGTGAATGGATTATTTTGGCCAAACTTTTACTTCCATATTTGGTGTTGTTTGGTATTTTCTATCTTAAATCATGATCCTACTAAATAAAACAGGTAATTCCTTCCATATTAATTGTGATTATATACCCTTGGTGCTTGTCACAAATCCAGGACCTATTAAAGGTGGGTCTCGGGGGTCATTATCTCCCCTTCAACTTGAAGAAGGAAGGGTATGGCAATCTGTTGTCCCTTCCCTCATCTTGTTAAAGGTCGGTCATCACAGGTAATGTCTTGGAAACTCAATTAGGTGATAGGTAAATAATCTATATGGGTATATAAGCCTATTAGTCACATGTTTCACATGAAGATGATTTGTCTCTTTTTTTAGTACTTTTGTTTCCTATATTGGCTTGGAAACTATCTTTTTTAATGTACAATTTAATATAATCTGGTCTAATTCTATATTAACATGTTGAAATTATTATATATATATATATATATTCCATTATATGATTCCTACATTTATTCTTGTAGTTAAAACCCTTAATATTGTTTTTCTTAATGCACAAACACTATATACAAGCCCTTGTGTATCTAAAACACCCATTGATCATTTCTTATGGATGAATAGTGTGTCCAATTGATGGTTGGATCTTGTTAAGCTATGAAAAATAGGTATCACAAATTTTTTTTTTTAATTATTGATCATCTCGTCGTTGTATGATTTTTATGATATGTAATTGGATTTTTAGTTCTCAGGTTGTAGTTTATGAGTAGGTTCTTAACATTCTCTATAATGATATGTCCTTACATATTAAAGATTCGTTTTAGTTTAAAATAATAATTTGTTCATTTCATTAAAAAATATATTTTCTTTTTAAAATTTTATAGAGTTATGTAATAGTTATTATATAAAAATATAATATATAAAAAATAGGAAACATCTAAAAAATATCATTTTTTCTTAATATGAAACATTTAAAATGAACTAAATTTTTATTAACTAAAAACACTTCATTTCATTAAAAAATAATTCTTATTTTTTATTACCCATCCTCAAACCCTGTGAAAAAAAATTTAAATCATGGGATGAGCACAAAAATATCAGTAAGGGACAAAAAAGAATAAAAAAATCATTATTATATGAATAATTATAGATATTTGACTTTTTCAAAATAATCATTAGATCAAAATGAACATTTTCTTACAAAATTAATCCTATTCTCATACAAATAAATTTATTAAAATATCCATAATAAATCATAATTTATAAATAAAACTAATACAAATTTCTTTGAAATCATGAATAAATACAATAAATCATTTTAAAAAAATTATATATTTCAAATATACAGTGTATAATATCTTTTACTTTACCTTGTGAAGTCATATTATTTCCATATTAACATATAAAATGTATATATAAATAATTTAGTAATGTTGAGGCATTATTTTCATATAACTCTTATATGAACTTGGAATAACTATTATAGTTATACAATGAGTATCCATCATATTTACACTTCAAATAAACATTATTGTTATAAATTGAATAACCATCACATTATATTCCTAGAGTCTCTTAGGATAAAAATATTTTGTAAACAAGATAACATTACCTAATTAATTAGGGTTTGATAATAGTCTTACCTAACATTATATTTTCATGGAACTTTACATCCTGGGTTAATAATGTAATCATTCATCCTTAGTTTATATCGAAACAACAATTCATAATAAAAAATGGCCATCGATGATAACATTATCATTTCATATAAAATATTTCATCATAAAAACATTATTTTCACTGATAAAATAATATTTTTAGATATTGATATATCCATTTTCATTAAAACACACTTTTCAAAGGTGTCATTTCTAGAATAAAGGTAATGAGGTATTTTCATTTAATAAAATATAGATTATATTATATGAATAAAAAATTATAAAATAGTAGGAAAAGTGAGAACATTAATTATTTCCATTTACATTAAGACATAATGTTATTTTTTAATTTTTGTAATGAAGTTAAAAACATAATGTAAAAATGGTTTTTATAATCCATTCAATGAATAGAAAAGGGGAATAAATTGAACTTTATAATGGTTTAATGCCCGTATAGATAAATACATCAAATAATATTAAAAATATTTACATGAAATAAAAACTGAGTTTTAAGGGATACATTAATAGAGAATTTCTAAAAGAATTTCCCTTACATTGTTTCCAACTCGTCATGTGTCATCATTATCATCCTATTTTTAGGAAAATATACATCAATTAATAATGGATGAAAATTAAGATTGGTATTATATCAAAAATTATTCCTCAATAATGTAATGGGATTATTTAAGAAGGGATTTTGGAATAGGATAAAAAAATAGTTTTGAACTGTGATAAATTGTGATGAATCGTTTCCATTTTAAAAATTATATGTCTATATCTCTTGGAATTTAATTAAGTATTAATTTAAAATATATTTATTTTTATTTCAAAATGAAACCAAATAGATTATATTAAATAATAAAATGATTATGTATCAAAATAATCTCATAAATTTGTTTTTGGATATGTTTGAATTCATTTTTACTCGTGATTTTTGTTTTAACCCCCCTGATATCCCTCTTTACACATACCATGATAACAATTTTTTTTAATCATTGTGGGTCAAGAGAGTTACTATAGAGGTAAATATAGAATATAAATGGAACATATTTTATATTTTTAAAAATATTAAAATCATAATGATGAATATAATATTTATTGGTATTTTATATCATTTAATAAAATATTATTTTCTTAAAATATCAATAATGTGAATTTTAGAATTATTCATATGTTATTAATTATATAAAATTTTAAAAAAAATAAATTAGTATAAAAAAATTTCATACATTAAAAAATATATTAATATCTAATTAATCTATGAGTCACCTTAATTCATTCTAATTATAAATCGTTTATCATTTTTAATATCATGAATTCATATTTTTTCTTTAATTGTATAATTAATATGTCAATGTTATGTAAAGATTTGAAGAAATTATTTTCTCACAAAAAATAAAAAATATAAAATCATGATTAATATAAATCATTAATAATTCAATATTATATTTATAACTAATCATAATATCTCATTACCAACATGTTAAAAGCTTTTTTGTTATTAAAAACATGACTATAGCGTGGCTTACATTTCATTAAAAATAATATTATAAATGTTATATTCATGAATAATTATAAAATGTGGCCTTATATTTGGAATTTTTATAATTATGGATTAGATTTTATAATTTAATAAGATTTATTGATGTTTTAGGGGTATTTTTTAGTCAATAAAATTATATTTTTATCAATAATTTCATTAATTTCCCTTAACCTGGGTATAAAAATTATTAATATTCATTTTCATTTTGAATATATAAAAGAGGAATATTTAAAAAAAATTATAGCACCTGAATCCTAATATGAAATCCATTTTTATGATACAAACCATATAAATTTTCATATTTTATATAAAATTAAATCTAAAAAAATGTCAGGGAAAAAGATATTTCTATAAATTAATTTTTTATGAATAAATATTTTTTAATAGATTCATGTTAAAAAATAGTTACAAATTCAAAAATAAATTTTTTATTAATAAAAAAAGAAAGTAAAATTTAAATGAAATAAAAAATCTAATTTTAATTCTTTATATATAGTAAAATAAAATACCATTTTTTATATAATCAATACTTTTGAATTTTTATTGAAAAATCTCTTTTTAAGATATTCTCAAAAAAAAATCCAAATATATATTTTTTATTATTAATTAAAAAATGAAATTTAATTATTAAATTTGATTTCTATAATTTGATCATCATAATTTTAAATAATACCATATAACATATAAAACCCAATTTGGTTAGAATAATGATTTTTCATATTGAGAGAAAAATATTATAATATAAATATAATGAATATTAATCTATAATGCATCACTAATTTATCTATAAAAATATTTTATAAATACCTTCCTTAGTTATTACATCTTTTGACCCATTTTAAAATTGCTTCATCACTATCTTATTTACTTTTTAAAAATGTTTTGATATTTTTCCCTCATAGATTTTTCAGATTCCTATGTAATTTATTTAAACATACAGGGTTTTAAAATAGCAATTTTTTATGGTCTAATGAAAGCCCTAAAATCCTGGTATGATACTCTAACATTATTTTTATAGAAAAATAAATATAAAAATGTAATTTTTGATACAACCGTATTTGAAAATGTTATTTCTAATAATATTTTAACTATACATGTATTTATTTATGATATTTTATTTAAATATTAAAATGTGACACTATTTAATTAAATTTATAGATTAAATACAATTATAATAAAAATGAGATTAATTTTAAAATTAAAACAATTAAATGGTCTTCAAATGTTACAAATACAAGTTGGAATATTTAAAAATAAATGAAAATATGCAACATGTTTATTAAAAAATTTCATATGGATTCATATAATACTCCGAGAACTAAATTGTGAACTATATCTAAATTGGATGGTGATGAATCTGTAAAACATGCGTATGATAAATTTTAATCATGAATGATAGGAATCCAAATTAATATGATTATATTGAGTCATGATATTACATTTCCAGCCCATACAAATAAATTATATCAATGTGATCCAAAATAAATTCATTTAATAGAAGTAAAAATATTAATTAGATGTGTTAATAGAACTATTAATTTTTTAAATAATGATTTTAAACGTATAATATGTAAAATATTTTGTAATGCTGTTTTGTTTATTGAATTTTAGAATTTAATAGACCACCAATTTCATTATCATTATCTAGGTAAAAAATATTTAGTATACATAGATTGAAATTTTTAGTTCAATATATAATTATTATATTATTATGTTTTATATAACTAATTTTTTAATATATATCTGTAGAAATGCATGATTTTATAGGGAGTTGCCCATTTTTTTTAAAATAGATTCAATTAAAATCTTTTATAAATAAATAATGGTTTAAATAGTAATTATAAATATAATTTTCGGACTAATTAGTCTCTTTGAAATATTCTTTAATAACTAATTTAATTTGTTGGATGGAATTCATATTCTTGTTATTATTTTCTAAAAATGTGTTCCCAACATTACTATTGGGATGTTAATATTGATAAATTATAAAAAATTAAACTACATTATTTGATTATTTCCTACAACGGTACATTGAACAAAAATTCAGAAAACTTTTGATTGAAGGAACTATTCTATAATTTCTAAATTCCATGTGTAAATTATGAATTTTTTCATAAATTTGTTATATTTTTAAAGGTGATTTTATAGTTCTTATATTTAGAATAAAATTTTTCAATTGAATCAAATTTAAATCATTAAAAAAATATATTATCTAAATATATTTTGATATAATGTCCACATTTTTTTATTCTAAACTAGATTATTAATATTATAGGATAATTGATTCAATGAAAAGATAAATTGAAATATATATATATATATATATATATATTAGTTGTAATTTATCTCATATGATCACACATTTTAAATTCAAGAATCTTGGGGAGTTTTATAGTTTCTTAAACATATGAATAATATTTATGTATCATTTTTTGAATATCATGTTAATATATTAATACTTTATAATTACTATTAGTGAATATTTTAACATGTAATAGTTTTAGGTAGTTGGTTTTATGAGTAATGTTATTAATTGTTATATTTTCTTGAAATTTAAAATTTTTTAATGTCATTAATAATTCTACTAAATAGTGTTTAAAATATAAATATTTTATTCTATTTTAGAATATATTTTTTATATGATTATCATATTCTATTACTTATATTACATTTTTTATACATGTTAAATTTAGCATAATTTTTTATATATATCTGCACAAGGGGAGTTATCTTTTGCATAATATTTTTTACATGGTGTTTCTTATTATAATTTATATATTTGTATTTTGTTATTTCGTTTTGATAAATTTCATAAAGTTGGGGAAAATAAATGATTTTTAGAAATTAAAATTTTTATTTTTTTTCATTATAGAATGGAGAGATTCTTTATACAGAGAGTTTATATTTTGTATTTTTTTATTATTCAGCTAAATTAAAATATCATCATTTTAAAATCATTTATTTTTTTTCATTTTATTATTTCCAAATATTTTAATTTAAATAGTAACATATGATAATATCTGAATTATTTTTATATTAATTTATTTGAATTTATGATTACTAATTTTATCAATACGACAATTACATTAATAATTTACTACATTATTTATATATTGTATTATTTTTTTTATAATAATTTTTATAGTTATCTAAATAGTATAATAATTTTAAATTGAATTTTATAATATATATATATATATTATGTGTATTTAATTAAATAATTAAATATAAAAAAAATTAATAAAATTATTAATGTTTTCTTTCATATCTCAATATTTTTTTTTTATTTTCTTCATTTAGGAATGTAACTATATATATATATATACTAGTAATATTCATCACCATCTCCCCTATGACACTATGGAATATCCACCTAATGTGAAGACATTTAGATATTACTACATGAGTAAAATGAAAACACTTTGAGGATTGTTATAGTTACCACAACTATTACATTAAAAAACAATCAAGTCTTTAAGAATAATAAATTTTACCAAAAATATATTATTCATTTTACTATGAACCATAATTTAACATTACCATGTGTATTTAATTTTCATGTAACAACAACATGTATTTTTTATAATTACTTTTCACCAAAATTGTTTTCACGGTCAGTATATTGGTAGTAAAATAAATTTTTTTACACGGTTCAAATGAAAAACATAGGATAAAATTATTTCCAGGCTCATAATACCAACCAAATTATTTTTTTCATTATCTATATTCCAACCACAAACGACGACACGGTATGTATACATACCACAAAGCTTAATCATCATATAGACAGTACATAAATTTGATTATTTTTGAGAATTTTTTTCATTATTCTCAACATTCCCATTACATTTAAAAAAAATTAAATCCAGGTTTAATTAATTTTATGTAACAGTTATATTTCTTTTTCAATTAAATATATATTTTAATGAATTGTAGTTAAATATTGGTTAAAAATATTTTTGAAATAAGTATGGAAATAAAAAAATATTAATAATTATTTTAAATAGTTTTTTATATCATTTGAATTATCGTTTTATAGTATTTTTAGAGGATCATTTATAATGTTTATAATTATTTAAAAAACATCCATTTAACATTATTTTCATTTTCAAATAGTTTAAAATCATTTTTTGCAGGAATAAAAGTGTGTAATAACTCTCTTATAATGGGAGTAATAACAAAAATTATACGTAATATTAATATTTTATGTGTTTATTATTTTTATAAAATGGAATTATGATATTAGATATTTGACACTCCAATATCATATACTTTATTATAGTAGATTAGTATATTAAATGAAATCAACATATAATAAAATTATATTACCAAGATAATGATTATTCAAATATGTTTTATGGCTATAATGACATATGATCATTGAAATGAAATGTACCAAATCTATAAGAGATTTATGATGTATTGGATCTCAACTAATACTTTTATTTCATTACTATTATAATTAATTGTTTCATATTTTTTTATTATCCAATACTAAGGTGATTGGAGATCTTGAGATGCCACAATATTCAATATCATTAGTTCCACTACTTATCTTAAATTAATTCTTATTTAAATCAATATATTTCATCTATCTCCTATTTGTGATCCAATATTCATATTAAATATTTTTAATTCTAATATTGTATAACTAATATATTCCTCCTTTCAAAAAATAATTGGTGAATATGACTCACATACCAAAGATAGGTGGGTTGTGACTCTTGTGAATGTCAGAAATTTTTATTTTACCATGTGAGGAAGAAGTATTTACATTTTAATTGGGTTATCAATGCATATAAAAAGTGAGTAATTATTGAATAATATTATTCTAACAATGTTAAATATATTTATTATTAGTGTGTGATCCTGGTTGTCCAAATTATTATAATAACAAATTTTGTTCATAATTTTAAACTCCACTAAAAATTAACTATGAAAATCAATATGATAATTATATTTTAGTGAATAATTTTTTAAAAGGGACTATTCAACCCATAAAGTAAATAATTTAATATCACCAGGTACTAAAAAACAATATAGGTAAATAAAAATATATTTATTTTAAAAACCCCACCACAAAACACATGAAATTATCTAACTGGAAGTGGTTTTTTATTATGTACAACTAATTATACATTGATAAAATTTATATTTGATGTATTGAATCTAAATTAAACATATTATTACTAATTGTTGAGTGTTATATGTGGATTTAATGTAATATTGTCCTAGATTATTTTTTACACATATAAGGTCACAAAAAGTCCTTGATATGATGATAACCTTAAAGATCTATGCCAATATTCTTAATAAAGTGTTGTGGTTGGATAACATAATTGGATGTGAATAATAGTATTTATACAACCAACTGTGAGTACTCATAAGAAGACAATGCTTCTTATAATTATTTCCTTAATAGGAAATCTCCAAGATGGATAATTATTAATATAGAACTGGAAGTATAAATTTTTTACATTTTTGTGTCATGGGATATTCAAATCAGAAAGCATGTGTAATGGTCCAATGAAATTATGAGTTTAATTAATATATGTCAGGAGTTGAACAAATAGATTTACAAGAAAAAAAATCAAATTCCTTATATTTTTGATATGTATGGTATACTGGGTGTTTCATAATTTACATGTCATTTATTGACATGTCGATGATGGATTTTTACCTTCCTTATTCATCGAAGATGATATCTCAAACCTTTTATTGGCATAAAACCATTGGATAAATTCCATGTACATGATGTATTGATGTGTTTATATTATATTGTCAATGAAATATGTATCAAGAATATATGTTGATGAAACACTTATGCTATATATTTGATGATATTTAGTAATAATATATTATATTATATAGTGAACATTCATAATGGGTTGAATTCATTGTTACATTATTTTATTTCTCTTGGGTTCCTTAAATGGTTTGTAGATAGTAATCTTGGATATTAGACCAGACCACCGAATGTAAATGATAAAAAATCATTAAGGGTCACACACTATGTGTCCATTGATAATTATTAAATTATATTTAAATTTTATTAATTAAAAAATTATTATTCCCACAACTAATGAATAATTTTATTCATGTTATATTGGTTGCATAAATTAAATAAATATTAGTCCCCAAACATGTGATTAAAAATATATTTGAACATTTTATTGAATATTTAATAAATATTTATTCAAAAATATGTCAATAAAATATTAATTTATGAATAATTTATTTTATCTCATATTCTATAAATATATATTAGTTCAAATGACTAATGGCCACATCCAACGATGAAATAATTATTTATAAGAAATTTAATATTATTTCTAATTTTTCTCAAGATGGAACACCACATAATATTAATAATAATATAAAATTTAATGGGGTTTATTAAAGATTTTAAATGTTATTTAATGGATGAAAGTAATTAAATATTATTTTATCCTAAACCCAATCTTTATAAATATAAGGTTATGTCTATTGTTTCTGTTATCCAAAAATTAATAGTATTGAATTTTCCCAAATAATAAATTATCTAATGAATAATTATATCTCCCTCTAAAGAATGAGAAATAAAAGAAATATTTATTCAAGACTAAAAAAATGAGTGACCCATCATGCTCAATGAAATACATTAAATTTAGTGCATTAGATACTGAAGATTGAGGGGGTTTCAAGGAGATCATTAGATAAAATGTGGATAAATGGATGATAGATTCTATCATTGGATCCTTATATCACAATGATGGAAATACAAAATGATCTTTTTGGGAAATTTTAATTCATCAATAAATAATGTAACTATGTGAATATATTTAACTCAATAGATGATAAAAAAATTAATTATAAAATTTATGTGAGAGGTCACATTTCATGGTGTTGAGAAACACATTTTAAGATAAATTTTAATATATATCCCAACATTGAATGCGTCCACTATGCCAAGAAATAATACTAACAATGACAATGAAACCACAGACAACACGAATGAGGGTTATAAGAAGTAATAAGAAATGATAGACTTTTAATCACAATTAAATAATTGTATTCAACAATATCAGAAATAATGTAAATGAGGGGAATAAATATTAACAATGAATTTTATGAATTCATAATAATCAAAAAATATATAGATAATAAATCCTAATACCATGATGGATATATAAGAAATCATACATATAACTCCACATCCTTCAGTTGTACTTTAAATATCCACAACATTTATTGAACCAGACCTGAGTACCCTCTCAATCTGAAACCCGACCCAAAATATCACACACCTGAAGGGAATTAATAATTTTCATGGGTTAGATACTACCAACCGACCATCAACATGAATCAGAGGTAAAATTTATAATGAACTTTACTATACAACATGTAATATAAATATTCCATGTAAATGAATAACCGAAGGATTAATAAGAAATAAATTCCATATAAAAAGTAAAACTACAAAAGCTATGCAATGGAAAATAAACTCAATAATTTCCAGGATACTAATCTAAAAACAAAGGTAAACTAAAACCAAAACAAAAAATTCATCTGATATCATATGAAAACACCTAGCATATATCCACTATCAACCCATGAAAAACAAACTAAAAACTCACCTCCTCATTGTGGGACCTTTCTATTCCCTACATCAAATGATATAATAAGGATTATGCACCGTCGAAGGGGAGGAAAGCTTGTGAGATAAATAAGATCAATAGGATCCCACATAGGTGTTCTATATCATGTCTATGTATAGTAATTCCAAAATTATCTACATTAAATAGAAAATATGATGTTAATTAGTTGAAATTTTTATATAAAAAACCTTAAAATTTTCCCCAATTTTCCAATTATTCAAATAATCCAGGTAAAATAGTTTGAATGCATTTAATATACATAAATTTAGTCAAATTATTTTATGAATCACATTTCATATTAAATACAATTCAAATCAACCATATGTCACATCAAACTAAGGAAAAAAACATTTAGGGATATCTAGGATACATTCTCCCAGACGTATAAAATAACACACATCAAGAAACTATATATATTAATCAAATCTAGATATCATTGGAACAACCCAGAATGTAAAACTCTAAGATTTTATAACTAGATCCATGAATAATATGTCTAGGGAGTATAGGTTCACCGCATGACTAGACCTCTTGGAATTGCCAATAGAAACGAATTTTTAGTACACCATCCACCAAAGTACCCAAGGCATAATTTTTTTTAAATTTTCTAAAACATTTCATAAAAAACATTCATTATAAACCATTTCATAAATCCATTAATAATTCTATGAAAATAACATTTGTTAGACAAAAAATGAAAAACTGTATTTTCTAAATAAACCGATTTCGACACACTTAATCCAACCATGCCAATATATTTTTAAAACAACTTATGGAATGTATATAATTATTTTTCATGTTGAATAGGATTTAGAAAAAGTTACCTACTTCAAAATCATTTTGCAGACATCTGCAATGTGATATGTAGATGAGGAATAACACACAGAAAATTATGGATATGTTAGAATCAATCCTCATTTATTAGAATCAATTAAATAAGAAAAATTGTCAGAGGAGATCATAGATCACAACATATTTTAATTAATGAACATGTTGCACAACAACAAACATATGGGTCATCCTACAGGGGAAGATCATAGAATGAATCTAAAAATGATCATGAAGAATAAGAAACACATTAAAATATATATACAAAGGTACGGAAATAGTGATATTGTTATCAAAAGTAGTGATAATATAGAAGGATCACATACTCGGATAAATACACTGCAACCGCAATAATGATGAATCATTGAAAAAATGTTTTGAACAGATTAGAGTTCCCCCAAAATTACCATTGAAGCAGTTAGGTCTTAAGAGATAATGTTTTAGGTGAAGGAATTATTAAATATACACATAGTTCTATGAATGATAAAATCTTGAAACATTATGTTGTTAACGTTTCTTGTTGCTAATTTATCAATTTAGAAAATCCACTAAAAAATGGGTTACCTCTAATTAAAAACTCTTAATATCACCCCATATACGATGCAGACATGATACATAAATTGTAAATATTTCATAACATGATCCAATTCATGACAGAATCCCATTAATGGTATCATGGTATGTAAAACATTCCGGAAATGGAAATTTCATATAGGTAGTAAACATCCTAGATTCTAAAGGGCAGTCTCTTGATCAATTTACCTGTTCAGACCTATAATAATTTTGATTCAAACAATCATGCATCCCTGAATATAAATTATTTTTATTGTAAGGACCCATGAATTATGTAATTTTATTATTATATGGAATTATTACGGGACTGTGAAAAATGAAAACACATGATTTCGAGGCCCGGAGAGCCCAGAAAGGAATTTTGATCCTTTTTAATGTACGATTATAAAACATGTGAGTGGGGATTTCTATCTTTTGAATCGGTTCATGTATTGAAACATGAGGGAACCATTGAATTCACAATGCCATGATTTTCTTAGAGATAACATGATATTTAGTAACCTCTTACACTAGGTTGTGTAACCAAACCATCAGGTAATTAATGGGTTAATTAATTTATTAATTAAATAATTACATAAATTAGCAGAGAGTTAAAATAATTAACTCAAATTTTAATTAATCCAATGGAAAAAGGGTTTGGATAATTGTGAGAGAACTCTTGATGAAGCACCTTTAGAAACCCACTCCAATGAATAATGAGGATATGATCAACGATCAACGAAAGTGGATCATCCGACTAACATGATGATAAACGAATTGTTCATTTTTTCTTTTGGGTGGTTCATGTGGGTTGAAATTTGATTTAAACTTTATCTGGATAATTTATGAATTATTCCCATTCATAAACACTAACGTGGAGGGCACAGGTCGATCCGAACAAGGACCGAACCCTCCGCCGAACATGGTTTTGTTGCGTTCTTCTTGGAAAACCATGAAACCAGGAGGAAATGAAAAACCAAAGGCCTAATAGTGATGGTAACCTCTTTGGAGGACCTTAGTCATAGATGTGAGAAAAATTGGACCACTAGAGCTTCACCTATGGCTCACAGATGTATCACCGTCACAGAACCACCGACATTGCAACGACCAGCTCATGTCTGCCGCGTTATGGTGGAATTTCCCCTAAGCACTGCGGCGCATTGGGGGTGGATGTCCATTTCCAACCACGTTAAATATGGGAGGCACAATGTGGAAGCACCTCATGGATGACGTGTCGAGGATCTGGCCTCGAAGATGGCAGTCCCGAATCTGCGGGTCCTATACTAGACAGGTCCACCATACTTGTCAACTGGAGGGGCGACACGAACCTGGAGCTGTATATTGGAGAACACAAACAGACTATGTACATTTGAGAGGGGAGTGGACCTCATACCCAGCAAGAAGGCCACACCTAGTGAGCGGTCCTGGTCGGGTCGGCCTATACTTGGTCGGGTCGGTTCGACAGGGTTAGACCAGACCCTTAACATATTTGACCCATTTTCTCCTAAATATCCACAACATCTTAAAATTTATTAAATTTGATGAAGTATCTATAGAATTGGAACCCTTAGGAAGAGGCAGTCATTTTGAAATACTCCACTAGAAATTTGGAGAATGTTGGAGCATGACTGGGTTGGATTGAACTCGAATCAATCATGGAATTCAGCACTGAATTGGCTATAACATACAGACCAGGCATTCGAATGATGCACCATCAATGGAATTGGATCCCTTATGACAAGTAAGAACATCAAGTTACTTTTTCGTGAGTCATTTTGGTGGTTTAAATAGAACCAATTTATTAAGGGGGCTTTCTCGGTAACTAAAGGGTACCTATTGCAGGAATCATGTGGCTGGATTCAAGTGAAGAGAAAAACCTTTGTGGATCGAAATTAGAGAGACCCCATTATCATCAAAGACATAATTTCCAATTAGGATCGGTAGTCGTGCGGCCTGATGAGGACTGGCCTTAGATCGACTTGTCGTGGATCAATGAATTACAACAATATGTGGACTGATGAATTCTGACCCTATGTGGATAAGTAGTAGCACGACATGAAAAGGACTAGCCATAGAGAATCCCACTGTGGATCAGTGATGTACGACCATATGTGTGTCAATGACTTATGACCCTGTGTGGATTGATGACTTAATATCCTATGGGAATCCGCGACTTGCGACCCGGTGTGGTTCATTGACTTACACCCCTGTGTGGATTAGGAATAAAATGAATTCATTGTGGTTTTGTAGTGGAACTTCACAAAGTAATAATTTCATTTAACATTATGACTAATCATCATTATTCATGTTCATTATGTTATATAATAGGGGTGAGATGAGTCTTTTCCTTTTTTCTTTGTGATTTAGATCATTATTTGAGGTTTTTCCATTTTGGATTTATGGGAGACCTTCGGGCTCTCAAGGAACCTAATGGGTATCAGTCTACTAAACCCAACACAGGCTTTTACCGCACCTTTTTGTGTCTTTTATAGATTATTAAAAACATTGAAAAATATTTGGGAGCCTAGACTAAATTTTGCACAGAGGTGACATGTTGATATGGAGAGGTGTAGGAACGGGTTGTACCAACCCTTCTATTATGATCCTCGGAGGATGAAATCATGATATGTTATTCCCCTTTCTCGGTACGTTCTTTTAATTTTGAATGTATAATAGCACATTCATCTCCAGTTCACAATTATTACATTCAACATTTATACTACATGGTTCTCTCTTCTTGTGTACCTGGTCATTGTGTTTGCAGGTTTCAAGAACATTCCTTCATATTTTTGGGGATATTCATTTCTGGTGCTAGTCACCAAGCCCTGTATTATAAAAGTTAGTATTGGGGTAGTCACGCCATGGGCGAAAAGGGGTGGGTCGTGAGAAAGTTCTATCATAGGAGTCAGTTCTACTAAAGGACTAAGACTCTGATCTTTTCAATGAGAAATAGTGTTAAGTGTATTGAGTATATATTTTAGTTTGGGGAGACTACTGTTGGGGTGGTGGATGATGTATCCATACAGTAGGACCATGAGATATTTTTACCATGTCATTACATGAAAAAATATTTTTTTTTGTATTCCTGATATGATTTTATTTTTATTACTTTTGAGTGAGCTGAGGAGGTAGAACTTTTCAATCAGGGTGCATCAGTTTCTTTATAGGATTCTACTGCATAGACAACCATCCAGGATTCTACTGGGAGATCAAGATGACGGACCACCGAGTGATGAGGATTAATTTTTGGGACCTATTACTGTGATGGAACCTTTGGGGGGTGTAGTAGCATCACCACTACAAGTTGGGTAGCAGTTTTCACATACCCCCTTGCATACAGTGCACACAGACTTAGTACACAACTTGTGTTCTAGTAGTAAGGGCCACTGACGTTTTGAGGCTAGACTGATTCATAGGAATATGAGTATAGGATATAGGATATGTCTTGGGTTTTATGTTTGGTTGAGACACCAGAAGACTTGATGGTGATCCTAGATACTAGAATCATTTAGTGCATATTAGGACGATAGTGGATCCTGATGGTCTAGTTGCATGATGAGGTGACCCTCATCAGGTTGGACATCGAGAGAGTCTCCAGGGCGGAGTTCGTACTTGTGAATATAAGACCTCTGTGTATTTATCAGCTACCTCACTTGAAGTAAGGAAACTATACAGTAGTCCAGTACTTGGAAAGATTCATTGACCACCCCCGCTACTCCACCGACAATGTAAGATATACATTTTTCTGGGCCTAGACCTTTTAGTAGGGTATCCGATGAGAGACCATAGAATCATTGATATCACTCAACATTACAACCTAGTATAGGGTGATAGAGTGAGAACTATTAGTGGAGAGAATCCTAGTTGAACAGGAACCGATGGTGAGAGCCACCATTGGATGACTGGCGACCGAGACATCTGCAGCATGTAGTAGGCAGATGACATAGAGGACCAAGTGGGCCAAACCATCTAGTTCATGAACTCGGGATGTAGGTTCATAGGTATGTAGCTCATGGGATAGGGATGGTTAGTATAGGATTACATTGTGTTACTTGTGCGATAGTCAGGGTCACATGGCTCACAACTTCCCGACCCGCTGCACAGATGATCAGCAGATGGTCCCGAGACCACCGAGGTAGAGGTGTTGGCCATGTTGCAGGTAATGGATGTAAATTTCAGGTACTATCGCCTCCACCTTTTAGAGGTCCACCACAACCTCATGGAGTAGGTGAAAATGGAAAATATCATCATTTGGATGTAAAGGATTATGACCACAACAATCTATAGATGATTTGAGGTATGTTATGTCTCTACTCAACCCTAGATGTAGTTCTGGTAGATAGAAAATCCGTTAAATATTCTTTTTCCACGACTCTCTTTTGGAGATCAAATATTATTATGGATTCAATGGCTCAATCATAACGTTTAGATACTCATACAGGGGAGAATTCAACAATTACGCACTAGTGTCGGCAATGTGATCTTACTATATGAGATGATAGTTTATTCTTAGATCTCTTAGTAGTAGTGTCACAGATTTACGACATCACCATGGTTATGGACTAGATATCCATAGTACATGCTCAGATTCACATTATTATGCACAATGTGTCGGGTGTCTGTGAGGATGGGACCATGTGTTCCTTCACCGATGAGAAAGGAACCTTTGCAGCTCAGGATGGACTTTCTCGGATGAGGGATTATTCAATCACTCGTTTGTTAGCTAACATTAACCTCATAGTTGTTTACTGGAGGATTTTGAACAATCATGTAGAGGTGTACCATTATGCATATTTCTTTCCTAAGGATGTTCTAAGACTACCCCCTCATATAGAGGTAGGCATTTACATTGACATGTACCCATGAATGGATCTCATATCTACACCAACATATTGGATTTCTCTTACATATCATTGTGCGTTGAGGGTAATGCTAGAAGAATTTATGGATAAGGGATTCAAAAGGCTTTGTGTATCACTATAGATAGCCCCGATTTTATTTTCGATGAAGGCAAAAGGGTGTTTGAGGCTTTGTGTGGACTATTGACATGTGAACCAGGTGACCATGATGAACCAGTATCCACTCCCAATGATTGATTATCTATTCGATCAGATGAAGGGAGCTCAATGATTTTTAAATATATATCTTAGATAAGGCTATCATCAGTTCATGTTAAGATATGAGGATTTATTAAATATGGACTTCAGATGCTGGTATGACCACTATGAGTTCTTGGTAATGACATTTACTGTGACCAATTCCCCAACAATGATCATGGGACACATGAAAATGATATTCATGCCTTAACTTGATCACATAGTGGTTCTCTTCATTAATTAAATCTTGTTGTATTAAGCATCATAGGAGGAGCATGCCACTCAACTACATATTTTTTTGTATACACTCCGAGAGCACCAACTTTATAGTAATCACCCAAAGTGCTATTTCTAGATACAATATGTCCACTTTTTGTGATATTTTCTCAAGGATGTTTGAGTTTCAGTGGATCTAGTGAAGATATAGGATGTTCTTTATTGGGATCCACCATGGAGTCTCACCAAGGTGAAGAGTTTCCTAGGGTTGGATGGGTACTATCGGAGATCGGTACATGCCTTTTCCAGAGAAAAAACAAACTTTTAGGCATTAAAAGAGAAGGTACAACCTTTCTTGTGGACATAGAGATGCCAGAAGATTATCCATGAGCCGATGTAGAGAATGATGAGTGCCCCCATCCTGAGCCTACTAGAAGTGGGAGTTCTATATACAGTCTACTACATTGCATTGAGGACTAGACTAGGATTTGTATTGATGCCGATGTGAGTTGTGATCGCCTACAAATCACAAAAGATGAGACATCATGAGAGGAATTACGCTACCAATGGCATGGAGTTAGAAGTAGTGGTATATAACATGAATATGGTGGGAACTACATGATGGGTGAATAGTTTACTATCTACAATGATCACAAGAGTCTCAGGTATATGTTCGTATAGAATGAGCTGAAACTAATATAGTGTTGATGGACGGGGTTCCTCAAAGGCTACAACTTTATCATTATATACACTCTAGTTAAGTTGAATGTGGTGGCAGATACACTTAGTTGGATATCTGGTGTATAGTTGTTGATTGAGGAGATATAACAGCTACACACGATGTAGTATCCATCATGGATAGTGATGGACCATCTTACCTTCAGTCTAAGATAGTCAATCCCAAACTCCTTCATAGATTTAGGGAGGAATAACATGGGTACATTGACTGAGAGGCCCAATGTGCTCTGATATCGTTAGGATAGAATTCTAAATGATTTTTAGATGGTGGGGAGATCCTCATCTTTTTCAGAGGACTCACCATGGTGCCTGAGATTATATGTGATGAATTGTTGAGGTATTTATAAATAACAACTTTGGTAGTACATCCTGGTGTGGAAAAGATGTACCAGGACCCTTGGCATCAGTACTGGTTTCCAGGGATGAATAAAGTAGTGGTAGAGTTCATTTAATGATGCCTCGCATGACAGCATGTGAAGGTGAAATATCAAGTACCAGTTGGCATATCACAACCACATGAGGGCTGTAAAGGAAGTGGGATGGAATCTACATGGACAACGTGATTGTGATACCATGTATTTTCAGGGGGCGAGATTCCATCTAGGTGATCATTGACCGACTCACCACGTCTACCCACTTCCTAACCTTTCGAGAACATGGTTCTATTGAGGTCTTAGGACGCCTGTAGGTGAATGAGGTATTATGAAATCATAGGGTACCATTGACAATAATATCAGATCATCATGCTAATTTTACATCACAGTTAGGGAAGTTATTGAAGCAGGTGATCACCACTCATCGCTGTTTGAGCATCGCCTTTCATCCTAAAAAATATGGTCAGATAGATTGAATAATAAAGTAGCTTAGGGATATTCTCCATGATTGTGTACATTATTTTTGTCCATAGTTGGGAGTATCACATTCTCTTAAAGTAGTTATCTTAAAAAATAGTTATAAATACAACATCAGTATGGCACCATTTTGGGAATTTTTATGGGAGACCTTGCTGATCATCTCTATGTTGGAAAAATCTAAAGGAGTCAGCACTTATGGTACCAGAGTCGGTATTACCTACCACTCAAGAAAATGAATAACATATATGATAGGATGACGAATGCACAAGGAAGACACAATTCGTGTGTTGGAAAATGAAGGAGAACCTTTGAGTTCAAGGAGGGAGACCATTCCTTCCTACGAGTCTCACCTTGATGAGGTTTGTAATGATATGGCCAGGGCTGTAAGCCACCTCTATGGTTCACTAGACCAGTCCAGATTCTAAACCGATTTGGAAAGGTGGTGTACTACCTCGCTCTTCCCCCACAAATTCACAGGGTGCATGACATTTTCCACGTGTTGATGTTGAGGAGATACGTGAATGAACAATCGCATTCCATTCACTGGGGTGAGTGGGACGTTGACGATTAGGCGAGGTTCGCGGATTGCTTAGTATATATAGAGGATCAATTGGGTAAAGTCTATGGTGGGATATCGATTCAACTAGTGTGTGTTGGGAGGAAGCAAGAGAACCTCTATGATAGCACATGGGAGTGGGTGGCTCAGATTGTTTCTTAGTATCTTCATTTTTTTCATAGATTTTTTGTGAATTTCAAGGATGTAAATCAAAATTTGGGGAGAATGTAAATACAATGAAATTATATATAATATTTTTTTAAAATATATTAACTTATTACGCGACTGAACAAATTGATGGCACCTGATTCTGAGTCTTGGAGATCCAGATAAATAATTTTTTCCTTTTTTAAAGTGCATTCAATATATGTGTAAGCGGGGATTTTTATCTTTTAAAATGATTCCATGATGGAATATAAAAAGGAATCGTTTAATTTTATCTGCTAGGATTCACTTAGGAAAAGCATAACATTATTTTGAAAATTTTGGATAGAAAAGTTAATTTTTTATGACATTTTGCAATAAATAATAAAATAACAAAAGATGTTATATTATTTTTTTTCGAAATTATTGAGTGATGGTAGTGGGACCTTATAGTTAATATGTTATTTAATAAACTGTTACACTGACTTTTGTAATTTCACTTTCGGGTAATTAATGGGTTAATTAATTAAATCATTAATTAATCACAGAAATGAGTGGAGAGTTAAACTCTTTATCTCAAATGATAAATTAACTATCGGATAAAGGGTTTGGAGAAATTTAGGAGAACTCTTGAAAAAGAACCAATAGAAACCCTCTCCATTGAAGAAAGAGGATTTGATCCCAGATCAACAAATACAGAATAACCACATGGAACCACAAATTCTCCTTTTTTTGTCATTAGTGAATGCAACATGTTCAAGGTAGGGGTTTCGATTTAAATTCTTAGAGACTTATGAATTATCATCTTCGGTTCTTGTAAAAATATGATGAACTCAAATCAACTAAAAAATTAGTTGATATGTGGATCATTGATTTTTTTGAGTGGTTTATGAGGGTAAAAATTTTGTTTAATCATTATCGTGATGATGTTTGAATTATTCCCATGTTTAAATGCAAAGGCGGAGGGTGTTGGCTGATTCGATCAATACATGGACCCTCTACCAAGAAAGGTATTGTTGCGTTCTTTAGGGACAATCACACAACCCATTAGAAAGGAGAAATTGAGGGCCAGCTAGTAAAGGCAGCATCCAGAGTGTCCTGTATGTGCTGGAAAGAATGAAATCAGACTGTTGAAGCTTCACCGGTTCCCCACAGTAGTACCTCTAATGTGGCACCTCCTTCGGCGGACTCTAGATCTCACTGGCCGACACATGGTGGGGGAACCCGGTGGTGTTGTGTTAGGCTTGGGGAAGTCAAACATTGCGGGCTGCATTCAAGATGTGTGCCAGAGGCGGACACCTATCCACGGGTCCCACCCTACTCTGGTCCACTGATCTAGTTAGCATGTATGGTGTTGCTAACCTGGTGTCACTGGTTTGATAACATGAATAGACCATTTTCATTTGGGAGGGGAGCAGACCCTACGACCAACTAGCGGGTCCCGCCTAGCTAGCGAGCCAGGATGGTCCCACAGACCAATGGGCCAAGCCCGTGGTCGAGTCGGACCAGGCCATGCCCAACCAGTTTAGGCTAGGCAGAGCGGGTGGGTCTATCTGATCAGGTTGAACCTGACACGTAACCAATTTTTCCCTGTTTCACATAAACAACCATAACATCAATATTAGATATACTTTTTTATCTTCTTTGTGGCACTGGATCACTTAGGACAAGGAATTATTTTGAGATACTCCACCAGTGTTTTGGAGTATGTTGTAGTATGGAAGGGTTGGTTCAAACTTGAATTCAAATGGGCCCTCGGTACTAAAATGAATATAACTTACTGATCGGGCTTCAGAATGACACGTCGTCTATTGAGTTGGAATCCTTAGGACATAGTTGTCCTTTTTGGTTCTTCTTCATGATGATTCATGGTGGTTGAAATATGACCAGTGGAATGAGGTTTGGTTTATTGGGAAGTTAAGCGCCCCGAGTGAAAGAATCTTGTTGCATTATGTCTAATGATGAGCGACACATTGTTGATTGACAACATAGCATCCTTGTTCGAATGGACAAATTACTAAACTATGTGGATCATTGGTAGCACTACCTGATTTTGAGAAGTCATAGAGCGACCCATCATGGAACAACGACATACGACTGTAAGTGAATCGAGAACTTACAACCCCGGGAGGATCAGAAGTAGAACAACCCGATGAGGACTATCCATAGATATTCCAATCAAGAATCAGTGTCTTTAAACCCTATGTGGATCAATTAATTACAAGACAATGTGGATCAACAACTTTTGACCATGTTTGGAAGAATAAATTACAACCCTCTATGGATCTGTGACTTGCGACCCTATGGGGATCAACAGTTGAACAACTTCTTTGTATATCAGTAGTGGAATTTTTCATCAAAATAAGTTTATTTATATTTACCATTAATCATCATTATACTTGTTATTTACTTTATATACCTTGTGTGAGATAATTCTTTTACATTGTGATTTTTAGTTGAGTAATGCTTTTTGTTTTTCCCTTTGTGGAAATTTGGGAGAACTTGAGGGGTCTTGTGGTCCCCATTGGGTACTGATATACTGACCCCTACATGATATTTGAGTTCCATTACTAGATGGTGCATGACTGTGACTTGTTAATGTAGAGTGTTGCAATGACGTGTTATAGATACCATTTAGAAAGGATCCTTGGCAGACGTCATGAAGAGATTTTTATTTCATTTTTTTGTACTATCTTTTACTTGTGTTTGTATATTGGCCCATTCTTATTCGTTTCACATATTTTATTTTCTGTAGTTATATTACATGGTTTGCTCTTTTGGTATACCTGGTTTGTGTTTTTGCAGGTTTAAAGGCAACATCTTCCCATTTTAGTGATATTCCATTCTGATGCTAGTCGTCAACCACTGGCCTATTCAAGATGGTTATGGGTTAGTCATGGAATGGGCCATGGGGGAGAGGTCATGAAAATTACCGATCAATGGAACTCCATCCATTGTATTCTTCTGAAACATTGATGGAAATGAAAAGAGAGAGAGTAATACAACACTGATGGTAATTGGATTTTACAAACACCCCACCATATGAAATTTCGACCATGGGAAGTAATATAGATTAATGATGTCTGGAAATAGGGGATAATAAAAATCCCACAAAAAAATAATGATCCAAATTATAATGAGAATCTGATCTATGTCTCTACAATACTCTGAAAAACAAAATCAACTTCCAATGTAACACTTTCAACTATGTGTCAATGATCTCTACTAATTTCTCTATGACAAAAATTTTTTGGATAAAAATCGACCATCTCCTAATTCAAAATGATAAAAGGATTAATATTGTACATTTTTAGTAGTGATCAAGGTATAACATCAAGAGTAGTAATAAACTAAACTAGAAATGACATCTGATAATAAAAAACCTCATTTGATGTATTGTGAATGAATATCAATCCTACAATTGTAACATCATCCACCTCTACATTGTAAATATGTGACCTCCAAGAGAGAGAATTCATAGTCTTGATTTAGATCAATTAAAATATATTAATAAAAAACAGTTTAAATATTTGAACTCAAAAAAAAAACAAATTACAATCAAATGATCTACAACTTTCCCTGATATAAGCATGATTCATATCCTCTAGGATCTGAATAGCACACTCTGTAATTCAACCTATCTATAGATGATAATCTGTTAAAAAATTGAATTGAGTCCCCATCACCTCTTAGAGAACCTATATAACCTCAATGAAAATATAGGATCCCTCTCTAAAGAAAATTAAAGAAGGATCCAGATGTAAAATAAGGATCTAATGAATATACATATTACTCATATAATAATATTTTAGTGGTGTCCATTATTGAAAAGAAGTTTGTCTTGTTTTCCAACTAATAATTCATCACCCACATAGAATTCCCCAACTGATGAGTCTATGGTAATCCTAATAAAAGTCTATAGAAACCTCATCCCATTTCCAAATATGAAATTAAAGAGGATGGTGCAACCCAAATGGTTTAATATTATATGCTTTTATCATTTAGTAGGTGTAAAATTAGGACATAAAATATATAATATCACACCTCATACCCAAAAACTATAAACAATGACACATGATATTGTACATATTAATAGTTCTTATATAAATGTACTATAATGAACAATGATATTCAAATTAATGAAAACCTCACACATTCATGGATGATAAGATGATCACCAAAATTGTAAATTTTCATCTAAATGTAGTGACCAGTAAGAAATAGTCTTCCCACAATATATGGACCCTCATATGCTTATGAATTCATCATCCTATTTCTGTTTCTATATAATGTACTCATGGAGAGATGATGATAACTGATCTTTTTTTAGAACCATACCAAAAAATCCCTCCTAATAATCTAGGTGAAACAGAGTGCAGATCTTTGAAAGTATCCAGTTTTCATTTTATTTTATAAAAACTTGTGATGGTTCATTCCTACCAAGTGCATCTGCAATGATAATCATATTCCCTAGGATGTAGGTGATATAAAAAAAATCTTTTTAACATATTACACATAATAACATTACTTTATATATTTGAGTTTGTAAGGAAATATATAACATAGGTCGTAATGTTTATAAAATACTATTTTCCTCTTCCCAAAAAGATAGTGTGTCCACCATTTAATCAAATAGTAATAATAAAAATATATAAATCAAGCATGAGGAAACTATTATATTGAGGTATACAATAGAAAGTGTTTTAATCCACCACAATAACATCCTACATTAACACGCATCCCAAAATATCACCAGAATTATCATAGAAAACCACAAACACATTAAATGGATTTTGGTATATCATATTTGGAGATCATGTCAGAAGTGATTTCAGTTCTTCATATGAATATTGACTGTTTGAATCCCAAGTTAAATTCACCCTTTTCCCAGTAAGAGAATTCAATGGTGATTCAAACATTTAAAAATCTATGGTGAGCCATTGGTAGTATCCTGTGAGACCAAGGATTCTATGAATATCATAGATTCTATGTGTATCTTCCCATAAAATGAAAACCTACACCAATGCATGAGTAATCTATAATCTATGATTATAAATTATTTTCCTAAAGAACATCACATAATATATCCATAAACATCATTTCAAAAGATTTACAGTACGACAATTAGTCATCATGATTTCTACAATGAAACTAATATAGTGATAATCCTTTTGCTTAGATATTTAACAAAACAATATATTATACAAAAACACTACTATAAATGTGTCGTTGATATAGATAGAAAATACAATCCTTCCAAGATATGAAAACTACTAGACAATTAGTCATACCAAAATACATCATAATATATTTTTAATGTTCATACCTACTATATAATTACATATACTATATATTAGACACCCAAAATCGTGGCCAATTATAAAATGAACGAAGATCAATAATTGGAAAACAGTCCCCCCATTTTCTGATCAATAAACGCATCTACTGAGGCATAAAATAATTGTTATTTACTGTTACCTGGTTCAAAATTTGATAATCCAAAAAAAATTGAAGTGAACCATCCACCTTCTTGTTAAAGATAAATGGGTATTCCTAAGTATAAATACTAGAAAGAACACAAACATTCACCATAATGTCATACCACATAAAATTTAGCACTTTCATCTCTGTTGGTGCAATACAAAAATAGGGAATCAAAATAAGTTGTGTACCCAGATTATGGACAGTAATAAATTAAAACATAATCTCAAAAATAAGACTGGATATGTCCTTTGGTAAAATATTATTAATTTACCGAATTAAAAAAGGAATATAAAAAACAAAATAAATAAATTGGTCTTAACTACTATAGCATAAAAAAAATCTTAATATCTGGGTGAGAAGGTCCTATACGAGAAGACATCAGATCCCATAGTTCTTGAAGCACTTGAGATCTCCCATCATTCTCAAGAAATGAGACATTCCAATGATAAAAGTTAACCTTAAAATATGATTAATAAATCAATAAATCAAAATAAAGATATAAAAAACAATTAGAAGGAGAACAAGAAAATCCCACAAACTCTGCATTAGCGATCGATAGAAAAAAATAATCTCCACAAAACCTGCTATGTTTTATCTTCCAAAGAGATGTACTAATATTCATAATGAATGAAATGTGCTCCACTTTATGTTTAAGGGTATTAAAAATGTATCTAGAAATAAATAAGTGGGAGGAACCTGTATCAAATATAATAGTCTATATGGAAGATGCAACAACTATAGTACCTCTCACTTTCTCAAGAACCATATCCACCTACTACCGAAATGTATCTAATGTGTTATGTCTATTAGATCATAAGATATATGGATGGATAAATGTAGTTTTTAATGTTTCTGTTTTTTCAACAATTACCTTTGGATTCAATTATCCTTGACCATAATGAGGTGTGGAAATATCATGACAAAAATTTTGTAGATGACCCGAACCTCCACAACTATTGAAAATGTTTTTAGTTGTTGAAAAATTAAGACGGGTGTGCCTAAACATTCAATGTAGATAATATTTTAGTGGAACAACATTGAATGTAACAAGAGGTACATATGAGGCATACTATTTAGGATAACATTCATCACTCTTATGATGCTCATGCCACTTACAATTATTTCCCTATGAACAATTGAAGTTACCACTCGGTGGAAGATAAGGGGATGAATAACTACAAATTTCTAACACATCAATCTCTATCAAAATTGTCCTTTCTAAAATATCAATAAGTATTTATAAAGAATTAATATAAATAAATACGATCTAATATTTCATCAAAAACCCTTAATGAATTTTTGATCCTGTCGGTGTTCATTATTGACAACTTCAAGAGAAAAATGAACAACTTCTCAAACTGGTTTTTGTATAATTAAAATGAATTATCTTCCCACAAAAAATAAAGGAACACCACATAGATCAACCTTATTGGTGAAATTAGAAATAAAATCTAGAAGAATAGTGTATTGAAATCCATCCTTTACAAGACCACATACCAATCCACATATACCATGGAATCCCACATTCGCTTAGTGGGACCATCATGTACAAAATCCATGTTATTTACCTTTATATTCTCAGCTTCTTCCAATAATGTAAATATTATTTGATATTGTCCATACATTCATCCCCCTCTTAATGTTCATTCATACCATTAATGGAAGATGACTTCTTTTACAGTAACTCGCGTGATCCGTACCTTTCACCTCCATATACTAGACGTATCACAATAGTTATGTTTTAATCTTGATGTACATATTGTTTGATAGAATGATCTTATTACTTTTTATCCTCAATAATATTATAATATATATTTGAATTAACTTGAGGGGAATCTATATCACCTTCCTGAGGATCCTTTGGAAACTGAATCAAAGGCATAGAATTTCAAATAAGTAGTTGAGAAGTGATCAAATAATAGGATAAAAGAAACTCAAAATAGTAGAAAATAATGAAAATTGATATTCTAATCAAGAACTAAAAATAAGAGACACAAATCCCAACCTCCCATATTGTCTTGAGTATCATCAAGGAATAATATAACCATATTCACACAACAACCCTCCTCTCATGTCCTGACAATCCTATCTCTAGTCTACCAACTCCACCTAACCGAGAAAAAACTAACTACTTATAATGCATTGTGATGAACCTGTCCAAGATACAATCTCAAATTGGTACCCAACAGAAATTAAAACATACCTGAAGGGCATTATCAATTATCATAGGATGGTTACTAGAACCTGAGAACAAAAACATTAGAGGGATCAATTTCCCCCAACATGAAGCAGACTACATGATATATATATATATATATATATCTGTGTGTGTGTGATAGGAATAAATAGTGGATGTGTGAAAAATACATATATGACCAAGAAAAGGGAAATAAAATAAGTAATACAACTCCGAATGAACTAACCAATCTCCATGAAACAAGTCAAACTTTAAAGTATAACTAAAACCGTAATAGCTCCTCAGTATGAAAGAATTGAAAAAATCTCACCATATCACTAAGAACATTCCTAATACAACGGAAAAAACCACTCCACCTCACTACGTGTTATGACCCCCCAATTCTCATTGTCTTGAGAGTGCAACGAGTCATTACATGGCCTTAAGCGACATCCCCAAGGCACCAAAGGCTGGAAATAACTGCCGAAGGGTTTCAAATACAAGTGGGGGACGGTATAACATTTAAGAAATAAATCCATAAACCAACCACAACCAAACATTCACTATATGATTCCTGAAAAAAAATAAAGACCAACTAAAAAAACTTCATTTATATAAACCACATCAATTTACACATAAGTGGTAGACCAAACCAAGTATCAAAGTGAACAACAAATAAAAAAACTAAAGACTCTCAGAGGACACTAAGACTTTGTGCTCCATAGGCTCCAAGCTTCACAACATCTCCCAAGAATCACCACGAGCAACTTGCAAAAAGATGATTTACCTTTACCTGTGTCCCGGAACATGACATCTGAAAAAGCACAAATGTGCCAAAGTAGGGGAGAGTATAAATCCTAGTTGGTTTTTTCCCAATGGCTTCCCTACTAATGCCACTAGGATATAAGAGTTATCCACATTTAAATAAAAACAGTTTATATAAAACATTTTCACCAAAGTATTTTATAACTAAATATAAACATGTTTTCCAAAACCATCCATGCTCAAAGCATCATAGCCCAATTTAAAATACCTTTTACAACTAGTTATTTTCCAGAAAAAAACAAAAAAAATTCCAAAACATTTAAAAAACATCATGTTTTGGTATTACCAACCATTTCAGAATCATCCCATTTTGGCATTCCCAACCATTTCACAAACCTGTGAAATCAACCATGCATGCATCGTTATGAAAATTCCATACTCATGAGAAATTTCTCATCAATCTACCATGTCATCGCAAGGTAATGATTCCCCACGTTCCAGTACATCATTGGCACTGAGCACAAGGTCATATTTCAACCAATCCTTATACAAGTAGTCACCATGTTCCAGTACGCCTTTGGCACCGAGCACAAGGTCATGTTTCAATCATGCCACGTACAATTAGTCACCATGTTCCAGTACACCTTTGTCATTGAGCTCAAGGTAATATTTATACCAAGCCTCATATATGAAACATGAACAAACACCACACATTCACAAAAACCATTCCAAATCATCCATTCAATAAAACACCTTTTATTGAAAACCATTTTCCATCCAAAGCAACTGTGGCAAACAATTAAAACCATTTCCACAAAGTTTCCATTTTATTGAAAACCAAATCCATCAAAACCATATCAATAAAACACCATTTTTATTGAAAACCCATTTTTCATCAAACCATTTACAATTTCATCAAGTCCATAATTTAAAATCAACATTTTAAATTCAAATAGCCAAGTCTCGTTGCACTCAATTCACCAAGATTTCACAATTTCATCAAAACCATAAATCATCACTAATGAAGATTTATTCCATTCTATTCACAATAAATTCCATTCAAATAACCAATTTGAAACTAAACCAACCAATTATAAAATGAGGAGTCTAGAGTGAAGCCACCTACAGCCACAAAAAGGTGAATCCAAGCAACATACAAACAACGCTCAATAACACTAGGTCAAATCGCCAAAAAACCCACCTTAGATATCTTCACCTGACACAACCAAGACCAAATCTCAACATATATGGCATCCAAATACTTAGTTCTACCCCTAATGATCATTGATCTAAGAAACTAAGAGAAAGGGAGAAGTAGATCTATGTAGATCTAAGAAACATTTCAAGAACGAATGAGAATGATCACATACCTCAAGAATTCGGCTTCGATTCACCATAAGAAGCCTTTGGATCGCCTCTAGAATGTTGGGAGAACCCTATTTGACCTTAGGAGAACCAAAATATCGAGTTAGGGATGCTTAAGAGCATTAATGAGGAAATTAGTGGAAAACCGATATAGATCCACAATTTAAGGATCTAATTTTAAGTGACTGCACGGTTAGTCCGCACGGTTTGGAAAACCGTGCGCGAACTGTTCATTAGCTACTGCCTCTGCCACCCTTCTCGCACATTTTGGTTGCACAGTTAGACAAACCGTGTGCCAACGATGTGGAAGCCACTTCCTCCAAGACCCACTGCACACGGTTTGGATGCACTATTTAGACAAACTATGTACCAACGATGCACCTTCCCCTTTGCTTCAAACTTCATTCCAGGATCTCCCGACTCTCCCATTCGTAGCGCTTAACTTTAAAAACCAAGATAATCATTACGTAAGGGTTACATACATAAAACTGGGGGTAATAAATTATCCCCACCATTGGCTTATCCATCCCTAGAAATTAGAAACCCATCGCTTGCTTGAAAGAGTTATGGCCACTGCTCTCTCTTTTCTTTCTTGCATTCCAAATTCTCTTCCTGAATCTGACCATGTTTCTGTAAAACCCACAATAAACCAATGCTTTTCCCATGAAAGTCATTATCCTACCTATCCACAATCCTCACCGGGATATGTTCCAACGAAGCATCCAGCTCTAGGTCAACATGATACCATCTGATCACATGGTCAGTATTGGGATGATACTACTTTAACTGAGAGACATGGAACAAATTGTGCACCGAAGTGAACTGTGATGGTAATTCCAACTGATACAACACCTCTCCAATTTGATTCAATATCTAAAAAGGGACTCTATATCAAGGAGAAAATTTTCTCGGCTTCCCAAAATGATGAAGTCCAATATTTGGAGAGATTCTCAAAAAGACATGATCACCCACTACGAATGACAAAGATCTTTGGTGGTGATTTTCCTGTGATTTATGAGGAATCTAAGCTGTCTCCATCCACTTTCTAATCAACTAAATCTTTTCCGTTTTTTCTTGGACAAGGCTCATCCCGACTAGTGACTTTTCTACAGTTTCCACCCATTATAGTGGAGAACGACAAGGACGCCCATACAATGCTTCAAATGAAGCCATGCGTATTGAGCCCTGATAACTATTATATTATGAGAAATCCACTAAGGTATTATGCTCCTCCCATGAGCCACAAAAGTCCATTACAGAAGCCAGCAACATTTCTTCAAACATATGTATCATTCGCTCATATTGCACATCTGTCTGAGGATGATACGCCGTACTCAACGTCAACTGAGTCCCCAGTGATTGCTGAAATGATTTCTAGAAACGAGATCTGAACCTCGAATCTCAATATGAGACTATAGACACTAGTACAACATGTCACTTTACCACTTCTGAGATATATATTTTTTAATGATCTTCCACCGTATGAGTTTCACGAATTGGGATGAAATGGGCCGACTTTGTTAGAAGATCCACTATCATATAAATGGCATCATGTTTCCGGGCCATTCTTGGAAGATCTCTAACAAAATACATTGATATCTGCTCCCATTTCCACATTGGGATAGGTAAAGACTGTAACATACCAACTAGCCTCTAATGCTCTTCTTTAACATACAGACAAGTTAAGCATCGCTAGATTAACTCGTTCACATTCCTTTTCATGCCGCTCCACCAAAACTATGCCTTTAGCGCCTTATACATATTTTGTGTACCCTGATGTACATACCATGTTTAATGGTGGTAAGCATTAAGGTGTTGTTCTTGAGAAACTATATGTACAACCATCCAATATCTGAATTAAAAAACTGAACTCCCATCCAGCTTTCATCCCTCAATGGTCTCCCAACCGTTGAGTTTTGAACTCAATGCAACACAGTCTACATCAGATGCATGCACATCCTTTACTATCTCAAACAAATCAGGAACAAGTGTAGCTAAAAAGAAAAAAAAATCACCTCGGTTTTCACATTCCACATACATGTCAGTTAAGATAGACATCAACTTCCATTCTTCTGAGGTTTCCAATTCCAACTGAGCATATGATTTCCTACTTAATGCATCGGCCACCGAATTTCCCTTACCCGGTGTCTACATTAAGTCAAAGACGAACATTTTAAGATACTACATCCATCTCCTCTGCCTCATATTCAAATATCATTATGAGTAAATGTGTTTCAAGCTTTTTTGATCCATAAACATTGTAAATTTCTCACCAAAGAGATAATTTCACAATGTTTTCAAAGCATGGACGATAGCATCCAACTCCAAATCATCTGTTGGGTAATTTTTATAATGCATGCTCAACTACCTTGAATCATAAACAAAAACATGGTCTCCTTGCATGATAACATAACCCAAACCTA
The DNA here is from genome assembly GCA_963277665.1 of Viscum album. Taxonomy (NCBI): domain Eukaryota; kingdom Viridiplantae; phylum Streptophyta; class Magnoliopsida; order Santalales; family Viscaceae; genus Viscum; species Viscum album. Next base: position 139,081,772 of record OY728133.1, on the reverse strand, counting down.
TTCCCAAAGCATCACAATACACCACAAATCCTTGCCATGATTCTGGTAAGATTAAGATAGGTGCTGATGTAAGGTGAACTTTCAACTAAGGAAAAAATCTCTGACATTCCTCAGTCTATTGAAATGCACTATTCTTCTTTGTCAATTTTATCATAGGAGAACATAGTCATAAGAATTCATGGACAAAGCATCAGTAATAACCAGATAGACCATGAAAACTTCGTATTTCAAAGACAATCTTCAAAAATTTCCAAGAAAGAACAGCTTCTGTCATTTCTGGATCCACTCAAACACCTATCTATGAAACAACATTTCCCTAAAAACATACCTCTTGTATCCAAAAATCACTCCATAACAATTTTTCATGCAACTGATGGTCTCACAAGATTTTCAACACGGTCGCCAATTGTTTCCCTTTCTCAGCCCTTGTTCTTGAATACACCAATATATCATCCACAAAAACCACAACAAAGGAATCCAGATATTGCTAAAATAACCAATTCATCAAAGACATGATGACCGCTGGTGCATTTGTTATACTGAAAGGAATGATGGTATCCTGATTCCTAGTCAATCTTAGAGAACCGCTGAGCTACCCTTAATTTGATCAAACAAATCATCAATGTGTGGAAGTGGATATCAATTCTTTATCGAAACTTGGTTATGTTTAAGATAATCAACACATATCTGAAGAGTTTCATTTTCTTTGTTTACAAACAAAACAGGTGCTACCCACAGAGACACATTTTACAGAATGAAACCCTTTATTCCAGCTCCTCTAACTGCACTTTCTATTCCTTTAACTCTATTAGTGCCATCCTGTAAGATTGAAGTGACATATGACTTGTACTCGGACAAAGGTCAATGGTAAACTCCACTTCCCTTAGAGTTGGTGACCCTAAGATGTTCTTGGGGAATACATTTAGAGATTGATACACAACAACTGGAAAACCATTTACCGCAATATTTTCAATTGATTCCAAAATCCTCTAACTGATACGAGATCATGCCAACAGTTGGTTCCAACTAATCTATTTCACCATCTTTGCAATTTTCTCCCTTCTAATGAAATGTCCAAATACGTCCTTCCGCACAAAACTCACCATCTATGCATCGCAATCGATGTTGGCCTTAAACGTTACAATCAAATTCATTCCCAATATTATGTCATAATAATCCATCTGAATAACTGTTAAATCCCACATCAATTCGATGTCATCCAGAAATAAACAACATGCTCAACGTAGGAAGGCTGGACACTCTCATTGACCCAGAAGAGTGAGTAGGGTCAAAAGAGAAGACATCATTTCTATGTGTAAATCCAACAGATCAACGATGCACGAAGCATGAAAATAATGGGGAGCACACGTATCCAACAAAACAATCATCAATATGGAAATTAAAAGAACAATACCTCACACTTTAGAGGGTCCTGACTGATCATCCACTACAACTTGCTCAACACCAAGAAGATTTATGATTTCCATGCAATACTATTTATTTTCCTACTGACACTCCCCTATCTAAAGAGTTCCACAAACACCAGACCTCATATCATTACTACAATAGCGCTGAAGGTGTCCCATCATGTTACAATTATGAAATTATCGAGGTTGTGCCTTAAAATCCTGTTTGATGTGGATCATAGAGCCACACTAGAAACATCCATGCTTAATCATTGGTCTTTGAGGACATTTTAGAAATCTTCTGGTCTGATTCTGATGTGTTCTTACTCCTTGAGAAAAGTTGTTTGATACCCTCTTGTTGTTGGTGTTAGAGTTCTCATCTACTCTAGTGAAGATAACCGTACTTCTTCCACTTAGATTTTCAGCAGTGATAGATATCGTAAACAAGGTATATGGTTGCAGTCCAAATTCAATAGTTTTAAAAGACTGAGTGATGCTTGGACCAACTGTTGGTTCACCTCTAGTTCAGGTAAAACCACAATCTCACTTTCCTCTTTTGACTTGTTTCTATGACGCCTACATGGTGCGATTTCCTAAACCAACAACAAACTCCGTCAATCTAACTCTCTTGCAACTGATGGATTAGAATTTCAAATTCTGTCACATCATCTATCACAACATTTTTTTCAAAACGACCTTTCTCCATTGCTCAAACATTTTTAAAAACATTCCTCGTGCCTTTTGAAAATCAACCCATTTTCAAAATACACCAAATATCATTTCAAAATATTTCATTTGAAAATAATTTCTGCATTTTTAAAAAATTATCAATTTTCCCAAAATCATAAATCATTATTCACCAGGAGATATGCAATCCAAGGGGGAAGTCATTCTTCTATAATGCATGTCATGCTCCTATCATTGGTTATACCTATGACAATGAGATTTCCAACAATCAAGAAGTGTATCCAAAACATTTATGTACCCAACACCCTGGTTACTTGAAGTTCAACATTAACGGGTTAGCTACGTCCTTTTATGCTATACAGTTCATGTTCCGAGAATACTACTCTTGTCTATGATGTCCACACAAGAAATATACAAGAAGGAATTTCAACTCCAAGAACAATAACATCAATGGCCACTTGTTAGGCAAGGACCGAACAAGAAGATAACATTTTTAATGACTTGCCAATTCTCATTGGATTGAGAGTGAAATGAGTTATTACATGGCCTTAAGCGACATCCCCAAGGTTCCAAATAAAAACATAGTTCAATCATATGAAAAAAGTTATATTTAGTGTTTTGTTAAATGAATAAATTAGAATATTAATTAAATTCAGAAAAATATATTACAAAATATCATGATGTTACGTTCTACCCCCCAAAAAATATATTTATACTTTAAAAATCATCTATGTTATCAATGGATTAATACTTGTATCTTCCTTTCATAGAAACCCACATCATCAAAATGAAAATTCAAAAAATATTTAAATGAAAATGTTAGAAACATAGTAATTACATAAAGTAACTAATTACTAGGTATTCAAATTATAGAACATGGGTTGAAAGTGAAGAGATGGATGTGGAAGATAAATATAATTATCAAGTTCTAATACTGGGTTATTGAGAAAATTAAAATATAATGTTAATGATCATAAAATGATAACTGAAAGTATCTTCAAATAGTACATTTATATCATTAAAAATGATGACAGTAGGACACAATTTTATTTGAATACCCTTTATCTTATGTATAAAGAATTTTTGTGAAAGGATATACATACATGATTTTAGGAAAACGACACCCTTTGTAATAATTTGATCAACTAAAACTTCATCTAATATTCCAAGAAATGAAGGCGAATTTTTTATTCTTGAAGTATGAAGGGACCAAGATTATTCATTCCAACTTTATTTAGTTACTATTAAATCATAAAGGTATCACATGTTATCCAATATTCATAATTAATCATATCATGATATAATAATTGAATTAATAAAACCATATCCAATGTATAACATAAACTATTCCATTAATGTTTAACCCTATATCCCTTATTGAAATTAAAATTCAAAATATTTAGAAAAAAAATTCACTAAATTTCTCAAAAAATAATATAATTGGCCCCTGGAATATCAAAAAGATGATCTTATTTGTCATATACATAACATGTTAATACCTTCCCCTTGTATTACATTGAAACTTGGAAATTACCATAAATAATTATTGGAAATATTCTGTTTTTCATATTCAATAGTTTAAAAGATATATTCCATATCGAAAAATTATGTAAACATCATCAATTTTTGGATAAATAAATTTTAAATAAATCCTTAATTTGATCCATGGAAATATATATAATCGAAATTACTAATTCGTATACAAGATATCATTATCCAAAAATCGAAATATTAACATAAAGCACATATTAAGGGTAATATTTCTCTTAATCCTTCATTTCCTATGAACATCACCTTGACATTAAATCACATTTCCATGTCCTCAAAAACATTAAACATATTCTTATATAACCATTTTGTAACAAAACATATATAGAAAAGTCCTTATATAATTTACCAATCAAATAAAATTATTCGTGAATTCCATTATATAAACTCACTGATAACTCCACTTAATCCTTAATAAATTGACAAGGAAACCTCATCATATTATATAATATCGTTGTACATTCACATTTCACCTATATTATCATTACAATAATAAATATATGAATTAATCACACAACTTTATGATTCTTTTTATGAGTTTTCCACTTGGAGAAATGATTCCCATAATGACCATTCATTCCACTCCAAAAGAATTTAACAATTGATTATTTCATTGTGGGCCCAATATTCGCATTTATTATGTTAACCTAGAAAAAAAATATATATTGAAATTACATGCTTTGTGTCATTATTTTCTATAGTCAAAACATGTGCTTGTTCTTATAAGACATTCACATGGTTGATTCTGTCCACATTCTTGACGTAGAAGAAAATAAATATTTTTTCTTCTATCTTAATCATTACCTAAAGTCCATGTGAACTCATTATATATCTAATTTGGTGATATATTATTTGGTCTATTTACATATTGTAAACAATTTTTTGTGAAAGACGATTATGAATAATCACAATATCATTTAATCTAGTTATAATCCAATTTTACTTCTAATCATCAAATTTTCTTTCATATTATATGTTACCCAAGTGACTTTTGGATCCCTTCATTGACCTAATATAATATAAATTTTTTATAATAACTAATCATATAATTACACTGAAAAATTATGATAAATCACATATATGTTGTATTGGTCATTTCACCTTATTTTAAATCAATTACATAATAGGATTATCCTTAGAGAAATCCAATGAAATATCCATACAAACAACCGTAGGTAACTCACTAAAGTTTCCAAATCCTAATTTATAATGGTTTATTAAAAACATGATTTGATATAAACCATAGATACCCTAGTTTAACACACATCACCTTAACATCATTTTTTTAGAATCTGTAATACAAGACACAATATTGACACCTAAAGACAGTAATATTTTAGTAACTTTAGAAGCATAGATACATAAAAACCGGAACGTAAGGGAGACACTATATCTACCCATAGGTTCTTCATGACTATAATTATTCTATGAAATGTTAGACACAATAAATATATTTCTATCCTAGGGAATGAAAGCATAAATATGTGTGAGCTCAGATGCTCAATATGTTTAAAAAAAGAAGATATGTAATCATAAAAATGAGAAAAAGTTTATGAGAACAAGATCATAAAATTAAAATATCATAACCTATATATAAAATATCATAAAAATGAATCACATTATAAATACATGAAGTTCATAAAATATTAATCATAAGGTTATCATGGGAATAATCCATGAAAGCATAAAATACAGATAAGACATGATATTTTTTCATAAGGATAAGTATATAAAATGATTTCCATAGTAGTCAATGAATAACATCCAAGGCCATATTATTCATATAGTTTTATTCCACATATCATCTTTGTTGTTAGGTTTCACTCCCATGGCAATATTACTATTCTAGATTAAATACCAATACCATCAGAGTGGTCAAAGCCCATTATTGAACTACGATCACTCCCCATTCCAACCACATCTATATCATGATATTTAAATGTTTAAACAATTAATTATGAGGATATACGAGTACCATATATCTCATAATTAAATCATACAAATGTGGGACCAATAATCAATAAAAATAATATCATAACCCATGAAATGAAATGTGTATTTAAAACATTTCATCATATCTGAACCGAAAAAAAGAGATAGGTTTTAGTATCATTTAATCAATGTATAACCCATAAAAAGAATAATTTTTAATAATAATATATCCTAGTAAAGATAAATATGTTTCATAAACACAGAATCCATTAATAAGAAACATGTATCATAAACATATAACATATGAATTCTTTCCATGCCATCTAGGGTGCATTATCGATTGAAATCTATTGTGATAAACCCTGTGTAGATTATGCATGCTATTGTGATAGATGCTTGATACAATCTCTCCTTCCTTGATAGAAGATTGTTTGTTTCCTACCTTGCTTATATAATTTCCAAGTTTGGATTTTCGGGGAGTATGGGCCCTCACGGATCGGAATTTGGATCTTCTGTGACTTGTTTTCTCTGTTTTCTGGGCTTCTCTGCAGTTTCTTTGCTACTGCCTAGAAAAAACCAGAATACACGGCGTGAACATTTGACTAAATGCCGTGTAGTTTTCCGGCCATGTCATTGACCATGTGAGCAGGGACACGATGTTGTTGAAATAACATTAGGAACACGCCGTGTATGGTTGGTACACATCGTGTAGTCCAGAGACATGTACCCGGTCGTGTCACTAACAACATGGGTCGGGGAAGCTCGAGTAGAACATGTCGTGTTGTAAAGGAACATGTCGTGTAGTGTTTTCCAGGTACCCGACCGAGTCACGAACAACACGGGTCGGTATGACCTTCTCTTCAACATGTCGTGTTGTCTTCGAAACATGTCGTGTAGTCTTGTTCAGGTACCCGGTCGTGTCACGAACAACACGGGACGATGTCACCTTCACCTATACATGAAATGTTTTTTGAGAACACACCGTGTAAGGTTCAGCCGTGTAGACGTCCGTGTGTTTAACAGCACTGGCCACAGAATACTTGTCTAGTAAACGCCGTGTTGGAGCAGAACATGTCGTGTAGTCTCAGGTTAAGTTGAACCGTGTGGGTTAGCCATGTAAAGAGACTCGGGCAGGGGAAAAGTATTCAAGTACGCGCCGTGTGTTGGGTTCAACGCATCGTGTAGGATGAGGTGTTAAAGACATGTAGGGTAGGATAACACTCCCATTTTATTGGCTTCAGAAGTCATGCTGTGTAGTTCTTTTTATCCACGCAGTGTAGTCGTGTTTGGTAAAATTGTGTGTGTTGTTCCCCTATTCCCGTTTTGTACTCTTGTGTTTCCTTGTCCCTGTTTTCTAATCTAAGGTGTGCTTTTGATCTTTCATAGATATGCCACCGAGACGTCTTCTGATTGTACGTCTATCGTCAGGAAGTGATCAGACGATAGATATGGTTGATCAGGGACCTCCTGCCAACCCTCCAGTCGAGCCAGCCTTGGCACCGACTGTCATACCAGTCGCGGGAGATGATGTGCATATCAAGGAATGTTTTTTGAGGATGAAGCAGACCTTACAGGGAGCACCGCCTCCTATCATGACTATGAAATACTTGACGGGAGTTTTCTAGCAACAACATCCTCCTACGTTCTTAGGGGAAGGAGGACCCCAAGCTGCAGAGTCATGGTTGGAAGCCATTTAGACTATCATCGAGAATCTAGAGACCCCTCCAGAGAGGCAGGTCATGCTCACTACCTACATGCTCCGAGACTCCGCCAAGAGGTGGTGGGACGTGACCTAACAAGAGGGTCATCAGCAAGTTATGGAATGGGAAGAGTTTTAAAGCATATTTGATGCCAACTTCTACACGGAGACCCTGAGGGACAACCGAGACCCCCCGAAGGTCACTTAGAGTCAATGAAGGATCAACCACAATGGAAAGATACAATCAAGAAGTATGAAAAACACTACATAGGTATATGCTCGTACATATACCTAAGTCATAAATGACAGTTTCTCTCCAAATCTCGAGCCCAAGCACCATTCCATCCACAACAGAAAGCACAACCTTGTCCACAATGGATAGCACAACTCATTCCACATAGGAAAAACACAACCCAGGCCACCCAAGAAATCAAGTCAATCACATCGAGGATAATGATTGACGACAATACTCAGATAAAACATGCACACACTTCATAAGGAGATAGAGATGATAAGATGTAGCCACTGACTCATATAAGCTGTCGGACCCACATTGGACACAAGACCAGCTAAGTTGTCAGCCCCACAAAGGATACAAGACCAGCTACTCTGTCGGACCCACATAAGATACAAGTACAGAGGTCATATACTGCCTGACCCATGTTGGATACAAGAATAGAAGTCAATCACCATTGAACCCATAGAGTATCCCAGTATGTTTATCTTCACTGCTGATACCACAGAGGATCCAAGTACAGTTGTCCTCGCTACTGAACCCACGGAGGATCCAAGTGCAATTGTCATCATCGCAGTTGCAGCCAGCTCTAAGGTTCCCGCACACAGGTTTTTCGATTCCGGGAGTGTCCACTCCTCGATCAAGAGAGACAGTTGATACATCAAATTTCATGAATTCCAGATTTTATGTATCCTAAAGTTCTATCTCGTCAAAAGAAACCTAACACGACAGACGATGCATCATTCGGACGCCCGGTCTGAGAGTTATTGGCTTTTCCGTCCTAGGGGCCCAGTTGGTTTTTAAGCTAAAACCAACTCGACCATACTCTAGCTGTGTCCAAACCTCAAGAGGATTAATCCAAAAGGACCATATAATCAAAAAGATACCAAATAAATTGATGGCACATCAATCAGATGTCTGGTCCTTAAGTTATAAAAGTTTCCGCTCTAAGGGCCCTGTTGGTTTCGAATTCGAACCAACCCATCCATACCCAACCATTTCCTAAAACTCGAGTTTAATATACAGAGAAAAACCGTCTCAGTCCAAGGATTCATACGCACCTGAAGTTCCTTCAATCGGAGGTTCGTAGCTTATGTTATGGGAAAATGACCAAAAAAGGTCAGAAGTGGGGAGTCTGCACCCGGCCTAACCTGGCCCAACCCACCCTTGGGTCGGCCTGAACCGAGTCAATGCGACCCAGTTCCATGTCTGGCTCCGCTGGGTGTGGCCCGGCCCGGTCCACACAACCCGCCCCGGCCTGGCCGGGGGGTGCGCTGGCTCGGCCAACGGGCCGAGTAGTGGGCTCCTTCCGGCGTCATGGCAGGGCACAACAGTGCCGATGACTCGTGCCGTTGTGGATTGTGCAGGCCACCAGATTCATTCTTGTTGTCCGATTCTTCTCCCATCTACACCTGTGGTCGTCTCGGGACCCGTACAATACTACGATGACCATAAATATCTAATTCAGCCCTGCTTTTCCATCTCCAATTATTCCTCATATCAAGAACAAGTTAGTGGTCTGTTCATACTTGTTCGTTAGTCCGTTCCCACCGCGTTTGTGGTTCTAAACAACACCAAACAATTTTTCACGCCAAGCCAAGGGTATAAAATCACATAATGAAATTTATAAAAAAAAACCCTACCTCAAATGTTGATGTCGGGTGTTGGTGTTGTGGGGAAGTGGATTGTAGGAATCGTTATAGCGCGCTGAAGAGGAAGTGGCATCTCCTCTCTTGTCGCTGGGAAGAGAAGGGTGACACATCACCGATCTTCGAGGAACCGGATTTCATCGGCGCTCTCCATCGGAGGCCGGTGTTCTTCGTAGTTCTTCGTCGGAGACTGGCGTTCATCCAAATCTCAAGAGCTCTCCCCCGATCTCACCCACACAATGAAGCTATTTCCCAAATTAAATAATAGGTTCCTCCTTTTAATTAATTTCATATACAAAGAAACTCCATGAATTAATTCACCACATTTCATAACTGGATGACAATTAATGTAAGAAGGGAGAGAGAAGGTTCCCCATTATTAAATGTGTTGGTAGTTAAATGGGGGTTTTTCCAATTAATGAGGGGTTGTTAAAGTGTTTGGTGGAAATTAAATGGTGGGGGTCGTGTGGGCCCCGCCTCTATAATATCCACATTTGGGTAGTTAAGTGGCTATGGGTCCCACCCTTAACTACCCATGGGAGGGAAAACGACCTCATGAAATAAAAATTGTTCTGACAATTTGTATTTACTTCTTAACAAAAACCCCCAAAACATCTCCTCCTCATTTGGGAATGCAACTATGGTGAGTGTCCCCTTAAAGAAATACTGGCACTGCAAGTTCATCGGTGCCTTCAGATTTTATTTTTTGACCACTGGTTCACAAGTTTGAAAACCCCCCTCGTTCGTTTACTGAACGTACTTGAGATATTCTTCAAAAATTGATTCTGGGAACACCGGGCCTCTGAATCAAGTGACATCAGAATCCAAAGAATCATTAAATCCCAAAATATTTAAAAACAATTTCGTAAAAATTCCGGGTCTTTACATCACTCCCACATCAGGGCTTTACGTCCCCATAAAACTAAAACATAAATTAGGGAAAAAATGAGTGTACTGAGAATGCATCTGAGCCTCCCACTCCCACGTGCTCTCCTGGAGGTTCCCATGATGCCAACGAATGTGTACAAGAGGAATCTACTGCCCACATAGGACCCGCACCTATCAATCCTCGATCTCCACCAGGACCTCCGCAAATGTCACCTTGTCATCCATGTCCAGCTCCTCGTGGTCGAGGATATGCATCATTTCATGCACGTATCTCCTCATCTGTCATATGTGGAAGACGTTGTGCAACCGGTGCAACTGAGGTGGAAGGGCCAGGTGGTAAGCCACCTCACCTACTCTACTGGGGACCTGAAAATGTCCAATTAAGTGTGGTGAAAACGTGTAGGCCCGACCGAAACTTTGTAATCCACGTCAAGGTGAGACCTATAGGAAAACGTGGTCGCCATCCTTGAACTCCAGTGGTCTCCACCTCCTATCAGCATATGACTTTTGTCTACTCTGTGCAATCCTCATCCACTCCTGGATGACCTGCACCTTCTCCGTCATTTCCCGAACCATCTCTAGTCCTACGAGTGCTGACTCCCCAAGGTCAGTCCAGCAGAGTGGTGATCTGCATGGTCAGTCGTATAATTCCTTGTAAGGTGCCATCCCGATGGTGGAGTGGTAGCTGTTGTTGTATACAAACTCCACCAAGGTTATGTGATCCTTTCAACTGCGACTAAACTCAAGGACACATGCATGGAGCATTTCCTCGAGTGTCTGAATAGTCCTCCCTATCTGGCCATCCTTCTGTGGGTGAAAGGCAGTGCTCAGGCATAGCTGCGTAGCTATGGCCTCCTTAAAACACTTCCAAAGAAGGGAAGTAAAGCGATCTTCTCACTCAGAGAAGATAGATTATGGAACACCATGAAGCTGTGTGATATCATGAACATAGAGGCATCCCAATCTCTTTACTGAGCCCTGCGCTCTGATTAGTACGAAGTGGGCCGACGTGGTGAGTCGATTTACGATCACCCAGATGGTGTCGTGTCCTCTGGAAGTACATGGATTCCTCACGACGAAAACCATGGATATCCCATCCCATATCCACTCTGAGACATATAAGGGTTGTACCAAGCCTGTAGGTACCCGGTGATATGCCTCCACTTACTGATTAGTGAGGCATCGAGAAACGAACTCTTCCACAACATTCTTCATACCCGGCCACCAGTACTGTCGTATGAGGTCCTGATACATCTTCACTACTTCTGGATGTACCTCTAGAGGGGAATTGTGGAACTCCCTCAGCACCTCATCCTGCAAGGAAACTGGTACCATGGTACTTCCCCATAAGAGGATGGCGTTCTCCCAGCCTTCATAAAATAAATCGGGTGCTAGAATTGGGGATATCTAAGCACGACACTCTTCACATTCAACGTCCCCATGTTGTGCATCTCTGACCCACTGATGAAGTGGAGGAGTGACTATGAGGGACTGTAGATAGTTTGACCAATCTCTATCCATGAAGGATATCTGCAAAGTGGCTAACTGCTTCGTTGCCTCCCCAAGTAGCTGAATGCCCGATACTCTGCTGAGAGCATCTGCCACAATGTTCCCCTTCACAAGATTATAGACAATATCAAAGTCATAATCTCGACAGAACTTGAGAAATTGCCATTGTCTCATGTTCAGGTCCTTCTACGAGAAAATATACTTAAGACTATGGTTGTCAGAGTAGAATGTAAAGTGCTCACCCAAGAGATAGTGTCACCACATATTCAGGGTGAAGACCAATGCTGCAAACTCTAGGTCATTGGTAGCATAGTTCGGCATGTGCTGCCTCAACTTCCATGAAACATAATCGATCACTACTCTCTCCTGCATTAGGAGACACACGATTCCAATCTCTGATGCATCGTAGTAAACTACGTACCCTACGCCCTCCTCCGGTAGCCTCAAGATGGCGCACTAGTTAATCTCTGCCTCATCTCTTAGAAGCACTTCTGACATCTGTCTGACCACACGACGGGTTTCCCCGTCTTCTTAAAAGCTGTATGTGGTGGTGCAACTTTGGAGAAGTCTGACACAAATATCTAATAGTATACAGCCAGACCTAGGAAACTCCGCACCTCTGTCACGCTCCTGGGTGGCTCCCAAGTAAGTACCGCCCCGACCATTGAGGGATCCACTACATCTCTCGCGTCTGAGATGCCGTACCAAAAGATGTGGACCTCTCAAATCCAAAATTGGCACATTGAGAGCTTACCATAAATATGGTTCTCTCAGAGTGTATCCAATACAACCAGTAAGTGGTAGGCGTGCTCCTCCTCGGTGGTCGAGTAAATCAGTATGTGTCAATGATGACTACGACAAACCAATCGAGGTAGGGATGGAAGATCATGTCCATGAGAATTATGAACACTGCTGGAGTGTTGGTCACACCTAAGGGCATGACCAAGAACTCATAGTGGCCATACCAACACCTGATGGCCGTCTTCTGCACATCATCATCACGAACTCGGAGCTGATGATAGCTTAACCAGAGGTCTATCTTCAAGAACCAATGTGCTCCCTTGAGCTGATCGAAGAGTTCATCAATCCTCAGAAGAATATACTTGTTCCTCACTGTCACCTGGTTTAGGTGAAGATAGTTGACACACAGTCGCAATCTCTCATCCGCCTTCTTAGCCAACAGAATCGGAGAAGCCTAGGGTGAAACATTGGGTCAGATGAATCCTTTCCCCTGTAAGTCCTCCAGCTGTACCCGCAGCTCACGAAGCTCGGTGAGAGCTATCTGATACGGTGGAGTAGATATTGGTGAAGACTCGTGGTATATGTCTATATAGAAATCTACCTCCATACGAGGAGGTAGTCCTGGAACATCGTCACGGAAAACATTCTCATACTGATCCACCACTAAATGAAAACTCAGACTTCGTACGTCAACTACTCCGACGATGAGACTAGGAACCTGATTTTTGATCGGCTAAACTCTCATATGAGTGAGTCCATCATATGCAGCGAAGGTTCAATTCTCTCCGGTGAAGGTGAAAATGGTCCCATTCGTGAGGACACATTACCCCTTTCACCTAATATAGTCGATCTAAGAATGGACTGTAGATAACCAGTAAATACCCAAGATGACGTCGTAATTCCGTGATGCTGCTACAATAAGATCCCACCCGAAGATCTCACCTCAAAGTGTAAGCACAGACTACAGGAACCAGTGCGTAATGGTCGAGTCTTCTCCCATAGGAGTCTCTAGCTGTAAGGATCAAGCCAATGACTTCATTGGAATCTCTGATCTCCAAAAAAGGGTAGCAGAAATAAAATAATGAATCACACCTGTGTCTATAAGAACTACAACAACGGTGGGTTAGACACATATATTACCTAGAATAATCTTAGGTGCACCGTGGTCGTATGCCTCAACTGCCTAGAGTTGAGCCTGCCTCTGCCCGCCATATCCCTATTGTCGGGGTGGTCCTCCTGGGGGTGGTGTTGGTAGACCCTCAAAGCATCGTCCAACACCCGCTAGTCGTCCAACTCCTCTGACTCCACCGCCTGCTCCCTGCGGACCGCAACAGTCGAACCTCTACCTTTCCCTGGTATGTCCCTCCACTATCTATTGCTCATCTGCATGGAAGGTCACGATGTCACAAGCCATGTGACTCTACCAGCCGCATGCATTGCACTGTCTGCTCCTCGTGAGGCTGGCTCGATGCCGTGTGCCCCACACAGCTGAACCTGAATCCAGAGGTTTCCCACCTATCGGCTTGGTCCACATGGACCATTGCGTCATTCTCGACTTCCAGATGCAGAAGACTCCGCTCCATGTCGTCATGTGGTGGGTCTCGCTGTGGATGGCTGCTCGGTGAGAAAGCTCTCCACTAACAGGGCTCGCTCCAGCACCCCTGCCTGCGTCGGGATGCTGAGGGGAATCGTCGAAGCCCTGATCTCATGTCTCATCCCCTACTCAATGTTCTAGTCCTAGAAGAATGGGTCTCATAACATGTCCATGGAGTAGCGCGAGAGGTCAGTAAATCATGCCGAGTACTCGACTACTAACATACTGCCATTCCGCAGCTATAGTAACTCATGGATGCGCACCGCACTGAGGGTGGCTAAAACTAACTCCGAGTAGAAGAGGCTCTTGATGTCCATCCAAATAATATATTCCTCATCGTGGACCTAGAGCGTCAGGATCTACCATCTACCTACTGCCGCGTACAAGAGACTCACAAAAAGGATCACCATAAGATCTACTGGTGTCCCTACCAGTCTGAAGACTCTGACGATGGCCTCTAGCCAATCCTCGGATTCCTGAGGATCCGTCTCTCCATGGAATCTGGGTGGCCTCTTCCTCTGAAACTCGTGAAAGGCACTCTGGCGGCGTGCACTCTCCACTATAGGTGCCGGTAGCATCGGTGGCTCAGCGAGTAGAGGTACCGCTGGTACCTCCGCTCTATTGGGGCCCTACACCGAGGCCTCATCACTCGGTGGGCTTCCATCTCGCACAATGCTCGGAACCCTACCTATTTGCCATCGTGGGTCCATCCCAAAAAGAAACATGTGCCCCATAGTTATTAAAGTATACCTGGTGAGCTGACACAAAGTAATCACAATGAATATTATGAAAGGAAAAACACACGCAATCAGTGTCTTCATGCACTGAGTCAGAAATAAGAGGTCAGGGTCATTGTGAATGGATACGTCAGCCGCCGCACCAACACTGGACTCCATGGACTGAAAACTACTCCCAATACTATTAACACTATTTCTTCACATAAAGGAAAGATCAGTGTCTTGAGTTCTACGGTAGAAGCGATTCCTCTGATACCAATTTTCCACGACCCTTTCTTGGGGCACGTGTCATGACTACCACAAGCCCGCCTTCCATAGGCCAGGGGTTGGAGACTATCACCAAATGCGTAAATCCTGGAAAAAGGGAAGTCATTGCCTTTATAATGTAAACATACACAATAGAGTATGCAAGTGAAGTAAACACTATGTAAAAATTGGTACAAAGTAAGTGCGGAAACTAAATGGGCCAGTATACAAACCCAACTGAAAGTATAGTACAACTGAAAGGAAAGTAAAATAGCAGTAACTAAATCAGCAACACCGAGTCGTCCTCCAGAAATCCCACCTGAAGGGTGGGTACAGATAGTCTCCTCGACTTCTTGGGTCCGGTCGTCTGCTCCGTGTACGCCCCGCCAAGTGGTCCACCTCCAGGTACCGTCCAGCTCTACAAGCCTCCACCATGATCAGTGCTGTTTTGTATATGTATACAAGACAACGTAGTGCGAGCATAGCACGTGCAGGGGTGAGGATACGATACTCAATAGGGACCACGAGGCCCCCCAAAGGTCTTTTAGAATCCACAAAAGATAAACCACAAAGAAAAGATACAATCCCGAAATATCAATAACACTACTTAGGTATATGCCCATACATATACCTAAGTCATCAGTTATTGTTCATCTCCAACTCTCGATCCCAAGAACCATCCACTCCACATAGGAAAGCACAACCTAGTCTACAAATTATAGATAAACACAGTCCACATAGGAAATACACAACTCAGTCCACACAGGAATGCAAGTAAATCTTATCGATGATAATGATTTTAGTCAAGACCAGTTCACACAGGTATACACATCATAAAGTGATAGAGATGATTAGATGTAGCCACTGATTCATCTAAGTTGTCAGACCCACAGAGGATATAGGACCATCTAAGTTGTTGGACCCACATAGGATACAAGACCAGCTACCCTGCCGGACCCACATATGATATAAGTATATAGGTCATATACTGCCAGACCATCGTAGGATACAAGAACATTATTCAATCTCTGTTGAACCCACAGAGGATCCCAGTATGGTCTTCGTCGCTGCCAATCCTAGGGAGGATCCACGTAATGTCGTCCTCTCCACTGAACCCATAGAGGAACCAAGTGCAGTCATCATCGTCGCAGTTGCAGCCAGCTCTAGGGTTCCCGCACACAACATGATCGATTCCGGTAGGGTCCACTCATTGAGAATGAGAGAGAGTCGATAAATCAATAGTAACTAAGTCCATAGATGATGTATCCCAAATTTCCCTCTCAACAAAAGAAACCCAACGCCACAGACGGTGTGAAAATCGGACGCCCGGTCTGAGAGTTATTGGGTTTTCAGTCCTAGGGGCCCAGTTGGTTTTTAAGCTAAAACAAACCCGACCATACACCAGCTGCGTCCACACCTCAAGATATGTAATCCAAAAGGACCATCTCATAAATAGGATCCCAACTCAATTGACTACATGTGAATCGGGCGTCCGGTCCTTATGTTATAAGCGTTTCCACTTAGAGGACCCAGTTGGTTTCGAGTTCGAACCAACCCCACCATACACAAAATTTGCCGAAACCTCGAGTGTAATATACCAAAATGAACATATCGGTCCAAGGATTCCTACTCAACTGATGGTGTGTCAATTATAGGTATGTATCTCAGGTTATGGGAAAATGTCCAAAAAATTGTCCGATGTGGGGGGTCAGGGCCCGACCTGACCTGGCCCGACCTGGCCCAACCACACCTTGGGTTTGCCCAAAACGGGTCGACCCATCCCTGGTCTGGGTCGGGCATGGCAGGGTGCAGCCTGGTCGGCCTAGTATGTGTGACCTGCCCTATCTAGACCGGGAGGTGTGCTGGCTCGACCAGCGAGCAGAGCAGGGGGAAACGCCCCTCCCCCTTTGTGCTCCGCGGACGAGGCGCCTGGCGCCGCATCTCCCATGGCTCCCGTGTGGTCATGGGATCCACTCCTCGCCGTCGCGGCTAAAGCCGTGGTGGCTCCTTCCACCAGTGTCCCATGCCGCCGAAGATTTTTTTGGGCCATCGGATTCATTCCGGGGGTCCGATTCAGCTCCAATATACGCATGCAGTCGTCTCGGGACCCATACATTTCTGTGACGGCCTCCAATTGCCAATTCGGCCCTTCTTCATCATCGCAAATTATTCTGCATATAATTAACAATGTAGCAGTGGGTTTTTACTAGTTCGTTTGTCCGCGACCACTGCATTGGTGGTTCAAAACAACACCAAAATAATTTTCACGCCATGCCGAGGGTATAAAATCACATCATGAAATTTATACAAAAACACCTACCTCAACAGTTGATGTCGGGCTTCGGTGTCACGGAGAATAGGATCGTAGGCGTCGTCAGAGCGTGCAGAAGAGGAAGCATCATCTCCTCTCTTGTCGCATGTAAGAGAAGGGTCGCACGTCGTCGATTATCGAGGAATCAGCATTCTTCTGCATTCTTCGTCGTAGGCCAGCATTCTTCATCGTTCTTCGTCGAAGACAGACGTTCTTCCAAAGCTCAAGAGATCTCCCTCGATCTCTCCCACAAAACGAAGCTCTTTACCAAATTAAATAATAGGTTCCTCCTATTATATAATTTCACATGCAAAGAAACCCCATGAATTAATTAACCACATTTAATAACGTGAAGACAATTAATTTAAGAAGGGAGAGACAAGGTTCCCCATTATTAAACGTGTTTGCAATTATATGGGTGGTTTTCCAATTAATTAGGGGTTGTCAAAGAGTTGGGTGGAAATTAAATGGCGGGGGTCGTGTGGTCCTCACCTCTCTACTATCCACACTTGGGTTGTTAAGTGGGTGTGGGCCCCACCCTTAACTACCCATTGGAGGGAAAAAACACATCATGAAATAAAAATTGTTCTCACAATTTTTATTTAATTCTTAAATAAACCCCACTAAACATCTCCTCATCCTTTGATAATGAATCTACGGTGAGTGTCCCCTTAAGAAATTACCGGCACTGCGAGTTTATTGATGCATTCAGATTTTAATTCTGAGCACCGATTCATATGTTTGAAAAACCCGCTCAATCGTTTACTAAATGTACCCAAGGTAAACTTCAGAAATTGATTCCAGGAACACTGGGCCACAGAATCAAGTGTCGTTAGAAGCCTCAGACTCGTAAAATTCCAATGTATTAAAAAAATACGATGAAATTTTCAGGTCTTTACAATTATGTGCTGAGTAAATAATGCATTAATAAAAAATATTCGTGTGTATTGTACTAGACGAAAAACCACCTCAAATATCAATATCAAATCTCATAATGATTGAATGCATAATTCCGGACATCATAACCACATTGTCATTGTCCTTGTGCGAAGACTACAAATAAGATTTTGTCAAGGCCTTGGGCCAAGACACTAGTTTGTCTCATTTGACATACTGATTCATCGAGGAGCTATAGGGGGCTCCACCAATCACTTACTAAGTCCAATTCATTCCTCATATTAAATTTTTGAATCATTACATAAGAATTTTTATTAAAACTAGTAAAGGAAATGTCAATACTTCATCAAAAAAACATGAATGGTATGAAAATATCACATTCATAGTCAAACATAACTCATTCAATACAATATGGAAGCTTTTATTATAACATATTAACCTCAATTGAGAATAATGAAGAATATTTAAATAGATTAAAATAACTCTCATAACTATTTGATATAAATATCCCCCTTTTTCTTGAAAACATATAAAAGTCACGCAATATGTCAATAAGTGGATTAAAAATAGATTTTTAAATCAAAGTATCCCATACCACTTTGAATCAGTTAAAAGAAATTTTATTTTTAAAACTTTAATTTACATATAAATAAATCCTTAAAACAATATTTAAAGCATGGACATTAATGAAAATGATTTAGAATAATATATATTTAGAACATTTAAAATGATATTTTAGTGAGAGTTCCAAACCAAAAGAGAGACACGTGTATACTAAAAATTGAGGTAATAAAAATTTTATAATATCATGAGAATAATGGGATTCATGATATACTATGTCAGAGTACATTATCTACACCATATCAAAGTGAATAGGTGTATAACAACAAAGAAGTCTCAATGGAATGTAAATTGAGATGAAATCTATTATAAAGACTATATCTTTACGATATGTATAAATAAATGACATAATTATGTGTGAAAATATAAATACACTCAATATGATTGGATATTCAGTGAAAAAATCTATCAGAGGACATTCACACATATTCTTGTAAAAACAGCACCAAGGAATTGGATGATTAACACAATAAATGGAGATTGAGTTAAAATTGCTCTTATCAAGTTCATATCTATCACTTGAGAATTAATCAATGGAGGTATTATGTGTATCAAAATTATATCCACAGAAAGGGTGGTGGAAATTACTACCCAAATAATAAATAGTGATTCCATACATATTCATGGAGTAATGTAATCAATGATGTATGCATAAAGCCCAAGGAGTGGGAATGGAAATTTGAAATTCCCTTACGATTTGGTAACTTATGAAACACACACTCCTTTAATGAAGTATCATACAATGAAGATGAAATTACCCATACATTAAATTAAATTACAAAAATAATACAACCAGGGGAAGTACATAATACACCAAATTCGACGAATAAGTGGCGAACTATAGAAATCTCACAGAATTAAAAGTGAGATAAGAAATCTCCTTACCACGTTGTAATCAATCGAGTCATAAGAACAAAATTTAATTACCACCAATTAACTCTTTGAATGCCCGGAATATAAAGTGATTGATGATAATATATATCAAATGGAAGTTCATAATACCCCACATCTAATAAATAAGTTTGGAACACTAGAAATCTCAAGGAATTAAAAGTGAGATAAGAATCCCCTTACCACATTTTAATCAATCGAGTCGTAAGACCAACAATTAATTACCATCAAATGAATCACAAAATAACAAGTATATAAAGAGAATATTGATAATATATATAAAATTGAAGTATAAAATACACCACATGAAATAAATAAGTGGTAAACAATGGAAATCTCACTAAATTAAATGTGAGATAAGAAACCCCTTATCTGAAGTCCGAATTGGGTTGTATATTCCTTGTTCTTCCTGAATAATAAACATAAGTTAATTTCTACATTATTAAGAAATTTTTTCAAGTATATTATTCCTTTTTTATCACTTATTACCATGCTATATAAATTAGTTAATTATTTGAGTTAATATTTGATATTTTGTCGATGTTCAGATCTTGAGTAATTAAGTAACTTTTTATAATTACAATTTTTCCATGTGGTCAAAAGTCCATTATCTCCCGAATGATATAAAAGATCTTTATATAATATATATATTATATATCTGGTATATATATCTATTTATTACAATACGTAACATTTGGAGATAAGAAATAAAATGTACCATTTATGGAGATGGTAAGTCGTACGTACGCATTATTGATATTTTCATTTTTATTGTGTATTTTTATGGAATTAAAACATAATTATACATAGGTGTATTATAATTCCATAATAATATCATTTATAATATCATTAATTCCATACATTATATGTCCCACATAAGGCATTAACAAGGCATATCATTTTGAGGGGGATGTAGTATGGACTTCCTCAAATGAAATTATCGCATTTTAACCAAAATAGAATCCATAAAATAATGATATAAATCGAAAATACAAAAGCATAATGAAATATGAAACATAATATATATATCATATATAAATACAGTGCCATGTTAATTTCCACCACGAGAGGTAGTATGAGATAATCGAATAATCATCGTTCTGTGAGGCGTTAGTTTTCCATCCACAGAAACAATATATTTTTCACTCATTAGATGGAGGTGTGTGTAAGTGTAGCTATACTACTTCTCATAAAAATGTCCTTGTATTTTTAGGATACTGGTTTTATTATAAAATAATGTAATAAAATGTGTTTAGGGGGTTGGAGATGTAAAATAAAACAAAATAAAACAAAACAATTTATGTGAAAGTGTTACCTTTAATTTGGGTAATGTTCTTTTGTTTGAACCAAATGGACATTTTTGAATACCCTTCTACCTAAGGTAAGGTTTTTTGGAGGAAGAGGGGTATCTTTATAGATTATTTTGACAAGGGCTGGATGATACAAGGAGCTTGAGAGGATTGTGGAATGGGTTAGATGTGGTGACCTTTTATAAGGGGAGGAAGGACTATTTAGGAATGTGTGAAAGTTTTTTTTATTATATAGTGATATTCGGTTTCTAAAGGTCCAAAAATAATTAAAGTCTAAGATAAGATGACTCTTGGTCAAAATAAAATCATCCGATAATAATTGGACTGGTTTTTGATATTAGACTAATATTAATAATAATATTTATTTAAATCATTTTTTAAAGAGGTAAATAATACATCATTATTGTCTCATAAATAATTTAATTTATTTGATGTCTAAAAGTTATAAAAAATTACCATAATGTAGGAAATATATTTAGATTTCCAATGATTATTTATTTTTAAAAATATAAATTTTATAACCCCGTGTAAAATTAGATATACTAAAAGATATTTGTTAATGTAATTTTTTTCTTTAATTTTAGTTAATTAAAATAAAGTGTCATTATCATTCTTACGTAGCTCTATGGGGTCCTAAAATCGACCCAAGGATGCCCATAGTTGTCCATGACTCATACAATAAGGTTAGGACATGTGTTAAGGTAATTTTGTGTTATTATAATATTCTTTTTACCATTAATAACCCTATTTAACTTTAACCACGGTAAATAAAAGTAATAAAGTTACTATTCACCAAAAACTATTTTCATCTGATTGAAAAACATTTTACTTATTAATAATAACCATGTATGTCAGATTTTTGAAATTCAATTTCCTATAGTGGTAATATTTCATTTAAATGAAAAAGTTAGTTTTTAACTAAAACTAAGTGGTATAACTATTTATCAAAAATTGATGTTTATCAGGAAAATACAAATAATCACCCTAGTCTATATTTGGTATTGAAAATTCAAAACTGATGTCTTTTTTACCAAATTTAATACATATAATTTTCATTGATTAATTTATAATTAATTTCCTTTTTCAAAACAAATAGCGGGTTTTTAAGAAACAATATCAATCAATAGATAGATATTTATTTATGTCCAATTTCAAAGTGAAATTAATTCCAATGACCACCATTAGATTAAACTGTAAAAATATAATCAAATTATGCTTCAAAAAAACTAAAAAGATAATAAATATATATAAATAAATTATATTAAAAGAAATTTTGAATTAAAATATAGTATTTTTCACTATTCATAAAAAATTGAATATTATCAAAAAAATAACAAAACATTACGCAAATTAAATTTTGATGTCCCGATTCTAAAGAAGAATCTTATTTTGTCAAATGGAACATATAAAAGTGAAAAAAACCATATTTAAAGTGGGTTTTCCATTAAAATGTGATAAATCAACCTTTTTAAAATAAATAATGATTCAAATTAGATTCATTGTAATTTTAAGCCTCTATCATTTTTTGGATAAATGTAAAAACATTTATCAAACATATATAATCATTTATTAGATAGTTTTTTTCAGTCTCTCCCTTATAACGACTAGGTGTTAACTACCATTTAAAATAATAATATCATATTATTAGTGTGCAATGTAATATTTCAAAGAAACCCATTGTTGTGTATCGTGTATACCATCAAACATAGTGTCCCTTTTAAATTAGAATTAATATTTAATTCACAAATATTAATAAATATTACAAATGTCGTGTTCTTTATTTACATATAATGTTATGTCCTTCCCCCTTTTGTAAATTGCGTCCTCGAAATTTTAAAACTGGGATTGGAAACTTCATTAAAAGTCCCACATTAGAAAAGTGTCAGTAAAACTATCACATTAAAAGAAAGAATGAAAAGTAAAAAGGTCACCCGAGATAACACATAATAGAATTAAATGTAGGAAAACATGGACATTGGAGACAAATTAAGTGTCATGTTCTGATGGAGAGAGAGATAGAAAACATGATCTGGAGAAAGTTAACAATAAGAAAACTACAAACATGTGATGGGTTAAAAGGTCATTATATTCGTAGTAGGAAAAGTGAATGTATAATGTTTTTTTATGTTCCATCTCATAGAGATAAGGAATTTATTTATGATATTGACTAAGAACATAAGGAGATATACTTACTTTTTATGTAGAGTTTCATTCTTTAATAAATTTCTACCACCAACTCATCTTTTTATAAAACGATGGGTATTCAAGTTGACTTGGTCACACCGAAGGAGCTAGATTCAACTTTTATAGAATCAAATTATACACAAAGTATAATAAATATATTTACCTTGTCTTTAGATATTAACCACTACCAATATTGTTAGTACACGAGCAAATGATCCCCAAAAAGTATAATCCTATAGAGAAAGAAATGATAATATTAATTTATAAAACTAATCCAACAATACCCCTAATTTAATAAAATACCATTCAATAAATAATTGTTCTTAAGATTCATCAATATAATCCAATCTTATATTGAAACCCAAAAAAGAGAAGTAATTGGTTCTGTAGTCTTCCAAGTTAAAATTTATCTCCAAATGACATCGTCTACCCTTAATGTCACATACTAAAAACTAATTAAGGATTCACATATTATCTATGATAGGATAATCATTTCAATAAATAACCCAAAATATAGATAAAAATTCACCATTACTCCTCAAATGAAATCCCATTGTAATCGATTTTTTAAGGTATATAGTGTTCCAAACAGAGAAAATTTCTTCCAAAATAACATTTATCACTTAATCACAAAATCATTTTTCTATACTAAGAATATCCATTTGATAATACATAATTTCACAAATCAACATAATAAAATAATTTAACTAAAATGAATTTTCCACACTATCCAATGATTTCATGTAGTCCGGTGGAAGGAGATAAATCCCAATCGTACGCATGTTGGGGTATCGATTCCCACATCATTGTCTAATGCGAAGTGTTTTCACACGGTCTGCGTGTTTTCCTTTTTCAAAAACTATAATTTATTAAATTACCAAAATTAGATAAATTCTTCAAAATAACCATAACATAATTTAACCACAACAGTTATCTCATACATAACATTTTCATCACAAAAATTAATAACTTGTAATTTCCTCCAACTTAGTGATCAATTAAAACCAAATGGTTGTTTATAACTACATTGACAAAAGAAAAGATAATTCTTCCTTAAATAACATTTTCACATGACAAACTATAGGGTTACAAATACAGGATAAAAGTATTCCAATGTAATCTCGTCAACAAGAGTACTAATTCATTGAAACATGTTTCCATCCATTTATTTCCACATAGCTTATTCCTTGATCAAGAGGATATGCTATAAAATATGGCATTCACTCGGGTAATGTCTAGGACCCCTACATTTACAGAAAATGACTGTAAATTGATTCTTGGGACCTTTCATTTATTCCATAGTACTATTCATTTTTCCTCAGAAATTATTTACATTATGTCCTTATTTCCCACACGTAATGTATTTATTTGTTCAATTGAGACACATTCCTGAGTGTCTATTTCCACATTTCCTACATGATAGAAATTGAGGTTTCTTTTCTCCATGCTCTCTGATGCTAGAGCTATTTTCATTCATTTTCTTTCTCTTCTATGTTGAGTCTGAGAGTTAGTTAATATATATGTTGTTGATCATGTTTTTGGAAAAGTGATTTTCATGAACTCAAAATCATTTACAGCAATCATCATTACATTTTTTTGTTCATTTCCACCACCATTCCCACCTTGTACTTCATTGTCAATGTTACTATGACTTCTTTAGAATCCAACAATTGACTAAAACCAAAAATCATTGTTCGGGAAACACTAGTCTTAAAATCATTTATAAAATACCACAACATATTATTTTCAATTTACAACACATTATGATTATTCGACATCATTTATTCCCATCTAATATAAAAATACATCAAATCATTTGTAATGAAAATGTAAATTATCCTAAGTATATCCCTCGGTAGTGTCATAACCAAGAGTGCAGCAAGGCCCGCTGTCATGTACTTGGATACTCTGTGTTAAGCGAGACACTCCTTGTGGGAGTTTTCACTCCTAGGTACATCTATTCCAGAACCGCCTCAACCTGCTAGTATCCAGACTGGGATGTATTTATTGTAAAATACACAATATCTCTACATTACCAAAATTCATGGATGATCTTCTATACTCATCAACAAAGACTATCTTAGGATAATTTGATCTAATCATAATTTATCTAAATATAGTTTCCAAGGTTTGTACTAAACATTCTATGATACCAACTGTAATGCACTGACCCAAGAATCCAGGAGCCGGTGCATTATTTTAATATATTTGAATGATTACAAGGAATCAATTTCCAAAAGACCGATCAGTTTAGTAGTATTAGAAACAAGATATATACATAAGTTCAACACTACATATTCAAAAGTTAAACAACATTAATTTATTCCATTATGAACATCCAATATTCTAAGATTATTCATGCATGTAACTCATAACTAAGATCTTCATATCCTGGGAAAATGAAACATGAGAAGGGGGTGAGCTCAAAAGTTCATTAAGAGTCTGAAATACAACGAATTATAACATTAACATTTGGCATGGTGAATAATTGAAAACACGTGACTTTACACATAATAAACATGAACACTTTATGCTAAGAATATGAGCTGAGTAAATAATACCCTAATAAAACATAGTCTTGCGGTATTCTACTAGTCGTATAACCACAAGAAATATCAATATATATTCTCATAATGATGGAATGCATAACGCTGGACATCATAACCACATAGTAAAGGCCTTGTGCCCATACTACAAATAATAATTTGTCATGCCTTGTTAAAAAATACTAGTTTTTCTCATGAGACCTACTAAAGCATCAAGGAGCTATAGTGGGCTCCACCCTTCACTTACAAAGTCCAATGCGTTCCTCATATGAAAATTTTGAAACACAACAAAAACATACGTATTAAAACTAGCATATGAAATGTCAATACGTTATCCACAAACCATTAATGGTATAGAAATAGAACATCCACAGTAAAACATAACTCATTCAATACAATATAGATGATTATATTGTATTAGATTAACCTCAATCGAGAATAATGAAGAATATTGACATAGATGAAAATAATAATCAAAACTATTTGAAAGAAATAACCCCTTTTTCTTGAAAAAATTTAAAAGTAACACAATTTGTCAAGAATCCATTTAAAAATAGATTTTTGAATCAATGTGTCCCATACCACTTTCAATCTTCTAAAAAGAATTTTTATTTTAAAATTTTAATTTCCATGTAAATAAATCCTTAAAACCATTTTTAAAACACGGACATTAATGTGAATGATTTAGAATAATATACCATTAAAAAATTTAAAATGATATTTTAGTTTGAGTTACTAACCAAAATAAAGACACTTAAATACTAAGAATTGAGGAAATAAAAAATGTATAATATCATGATAATAATGGGATTCATGATATACAATGTCAAAGTAAATTATATACACCAAATAAAAGTGAATTGGTGTAAAACCATAAATAAGTCTCAATGGAATGTAAATTGAAATGAAATATCTTATAAATATATTATCCATAGGTTAAGGATAAATAAACGACATAATTATGTTTGACAAATATTAATACACTCAATATTATTTGATATTTAGTGTAAATCAATCAGAGGAATTTCACACATATTCTGGTAAAAATTGCACCAATGAATTGGATGATTATCTCAATAAATGGATATTGAGTTAAAATTGATCTTATCAAGTTTATATCGATTAATTGAGAATTTATCAATGGAGGGATTATGGGTATCAAAGGAATATCCACAGAAAGTGGATTATAAATTAATAAACAAATAAAAAATAGATATTCCACACATAATGATGGGGTAAAATAATCAATGAAGTATTTTTTATGCCCAATGAGTGGTAATTGAAATATGAAATTCCCTTTTCAATTTGGTAACTTATGAAACATACCATCGAGGAATGAAGTATCATAAAATGAATATGTAAATACCCATACATTAATGTATATTACAAGAAGAATACAATCAGGGGTAGCACATAAAACACCGCATGCAATGAATAAGTGGCGAACAATGGAAATCTCACAGAATTAAAAGTGAGATAAGAAATATCCTTACCATGTTGTAATCAATCGAGTCGTAAGACAAAAATTTAATTACCACAAAATGAATAACTTAATAACATGAATATAAATAGAATAATTATAATATATATCAAATGGAATTACACAATACACAACATGGAATAAATAAGTGACAATCAATTGAAATCTCAAAGAATTAAATTTGAGATAAGAAACCCCTTACCACGTTGTAATCAATCAAGTCCTAAGGCCAAATATTAATTACCACGAAATGAATCATAGAATATCATGAAAATAATGAGAATCATGATAATATATATCCAATGGCAGTATAAAATACACAATATGCAATAAATAAATTGGGAATAATGGAAATCTCATAGAAATAAAAGTGTGATAAGAAACCCTTTACCTTCAAGTCTGACTTGTCTTGAATGTCCCTTTTTCATACTGAATAATAAAAATAAGTTAAATTAGACATGATTAAGAACATTATTCATGTTTATAATTACTTTTATATCACTTATTACCTTTCTATAAAAATTATTTAATTATTTTAGTTCATATTAGATATTTTATCTATGTTCATAACATGAGTAAAAAATAATCTTGTTATAATTACAATTTTCCATTGGGTCAAAAGTACATTATCTTTGGAATGATATAAATGATTTAGATATATTATATATATATATATATTTATTTATTTATAAATCTACATAACATTTAGAGATAAGAAATGAAATGTACCATTCATGGAGACAGTAAGTCATATGTAGGCATGAACGCTACTTTCATTTCTATTTTGTAATTTAATGGAATTAAAACATAATGATACATAGGTATATTAAAATTACATTATAATATAATATATATAATTTCATTAATTTAATCCTTTATACATCCCACATAATCAATTATTGAGTCATATCATTTTGAGGGGGCGGTAGTCCGCACTTCCTTAAATTAAATTATCACGTTTTACCCGTAATGGAAACCATAAAATAATGATATAAATGGAAAATATAGAAGCATAATGAAATCATAAACATATTATATGTATATCATATATATATATATAGTGACATCTTAATTCCCACCATGAGTGGCGATAGGAGATAATCAAACAATCATCGTTCCATGAGGTGTTAGTTTTCCATCCATAGAAACAGTATGTTCTTCACCCATTAGATGGAGGTGTGTGTATGTTTATTTATAATAATTATCATAAAAACATCCTAGTATATTGATTATATTGTTGTTGTTATAAAATAAGGCAATAAAAATGTTTTTGGGGGTTGTAGAGGTAAAATAAAACAAAATAATAATAATAATTTAAGAGAAAGCATTACCTTTAATTGGGTAATGTCCTTTGGATTGAACCAAAAGGACTTCACGAAGTGCCTTATGCCTATGGTAAGGATTTTACGAGGAAGAGGGGGATATAGAGATATTATTTTGGTAGGTTTTGTAGGATCCAAGGGTATTGATAGGTGTGTGGAATGGGTTTCAAGTTGTGTCCTTTTATAAGGAGGAGGAGGGTCTCTTTAGGAATGTGTGAAAATATTATTGTATTATATTGTGATATTCGGTTTACAAAGGTCCAAAAATAATTAATGTCGATTATAAAGTGAATTATGGTCGAAATAAAATCATCCAATAAAAATTTGATAGGTTTTGGATTTTAGTTTAATATTAATAATCATGTTTATTTAAATCATTTTTTAATATGTAAATACGACATAATTATTGTGTCATAAATATTTTAATTTTTATGATGTTTAAAATTTTTAAACAAATTACATTAATGTTGGAAATAGACTTAGCTTTCAAATTTTAATTTATAGATGAAATGATGACTTATATAACCTAATGTAAAAAATGATATACTAAAAGATATTTGTTAATGTCATTTTTGTCTTTACATTTAGTTAATTAAAATAAAGTGTCATTATCAATCTTATGTAGCTCTATGTGGTCCCAAAATCGACCCAAGGATGCCCATGGTTTCCCATGACTCATCCAATAAGGTTAGGACAAATTTTAAGGATATTTTTTACCATTATAATATTCTTTTTACCTTTAATTACCCTATTTATCTTTAACCGCGGTAAATAAATGTCAAAAGTTACTATTCACCAAAAATTTATTTCATTTTATTGAACCAAATGTTACATATTAATAATAACCATGTATGTCAGATTTTTGAAATTCAATTTATAGAAGAATTAATATTTTATTTAAATTAAAAATAATTTTTTTAAACTACTACTCAGTGGTTTCTTTATTCAGAAAAAATTGATGTTTTTCAAAAAAATACCAAATATTAAACCAATGATGTGTTTGTTATTTAAAATTTAAAAATGATGTCTATTTTACGAAATTCAAAACATAGAATTTATATTAATTAATTTAAAATTAATTACTGTTGTAAAAACAAATAGTCTGTTTTTATGAAACAATATCTATCAAAATATTGACACTTTTTTATATAAAATTTCAAAGTTAAATTAATTTCAATGACCACCGTTAAATTAAATGATAAAAATATAATATAATTAAAATTTATTAAAAATTAAAAAGACAATATAATCATATAAATAAATTAGATTAAAAGGAACATTTTAATTAAAATATATTATTTTTCACTATTCATAAAAAATGAATTTTATCAAAAAAATACAAAAAAAATTACCCAAAGTAGATTTTGATATTACGATTCTAAAAAAGAATTTTATTTTTTCATATAGAAAATATATAAGTAACTGAAAATATATTTAATGATGGTTTACTATTAAAAGGAGTTAAATCATCCTTTTAATGTAAATTTGGTTTAAAAATAGATTCATTCACAATTTAATCCTCTAACATTGATAGGATAGATGTAAAACAAATTAACAAACATATATAATCACATTTTAGTTTGTTATATATCACACACCTCATATTGGTACAAATATATTATAACAACAAATGATAGGCCCTTATGAAAATTAGTTCATCAGCTTGGAATATACTGATACGTAAAGTGAAATATTAAACATATTACACATGAATTAAGAAATATGTAATAATTTTTCACATATATTACATAGGTCAAACATATTGATAAATATTTAATGTATTGTAAATAATAATAATATATTATGGAATTATAATGACTAAATATTAAATATGATACAATAATATAGTATGAATTATAAAAATATATAGATAATGAATGATTTATAATATATGTTAATGAATTAAGGATACAGAAATAATGAATAGATTTTAAACTACTAATTTTTTTTAATATAATATAAATAAGGAATTATGTTCAATAATTTATAGAAAATTAATAAATGATACCAAGATAATGAATTCCCTCAGGGAGTAACAATGTGGTAGCTTCCCTTGTGGGTCTCACTGAGGTATCATGTTCGAGAATCCCTATGAACATCCATGAATTTCCGTGATACATGATTCTCTTTCTATTTTATACCTTTCCCCATCACTAATGTCATGATACATTGATAAAAAATAAAATGTAAACTATTAATGAAATATCATGAATGAATTATATAAATTAAAAACAGAAAATTAATTTCAATACATTATATAGTTCATACATATTTTATAATAATAAATGATACATATATAATATTTATAGAAAATATGAGAAAATGATAAAAAAAATATTCAATGAATTTTAATGAATGACTCTCATATTGGTATATTAAAAACATGTTCCATAATAAAAAATAATATTTTATAAATAATATAAAAATAAAACATATAATATTTAGATTATTTATATTTCAAATTAAATAATGATTTTAAATATTAAATAGTATATATGTAGAAGACATGAATTTTTAATAATATTACATAGTAATTCCAAATAGTATTTTTTAAATGTATCACAAATAATATCCAAAATCGAAATCCAGGTCTCTATTAATTATTATAGAATAAACAATAATCATTTATTTTATTAGAGCATACTATAGTATTTGTGTTACCCAAGATATATGAAATTTTAAATACCACATTTTTGATTAGTATAATACATTATGTGTGTGAACATTACTACATTCTATGTCTAAGTGTGAAATGTGTACTACTAGTTAGTGAGAGATGACAAGGATATAAGTTTGTATATGTACAATATTCTTTGAGTGAAATAACTGTGTGATTGTTCTAATAAAGTATATTTGGGAAATTTCTATGTGAATGTATGATTAATCCACTATAGTTTGAATAATTATTCCACTAAAGTTAGTGTAAAAATAATGAACGGTATTATTCTATTACTAATTGAATTTTGAACATTTTATACCATGATATACTATGTACAACAAGTATTTTAAATTGATTATAGTTTAAATATATATTAATTTTTTTTTGAAAATCAATAATCATAAAATAAATTATGAAATAAAAAATCATATATAAACACCATGAGTATATATTGGTGGTGATTAAATTCAAGTTGAGAAGCCTTTGGGTACACAACGAGCTGATGATAGAGTGTAAAGTAACATTTTGAACAAGGTTATGTAATTATTGACCCCTTTCTAATATTTTTCTTTATTAATGACATATGTTTCACCATATGAAAATTGTTAAAGAAAATTATTAATTTCAGAATTAGAAATTATCATCTATCATTTTCACAATCTATCAATTTTAAAATTCACATAGTAATTATTGTTTATATTCGGATTTTATAAATTAAGATCATTTTTATAACTCATGATGATTTTTTTATCAATTGACAATATTGATGAGTGAATTTTTTTAGTGTTACTATATTAATAATTAAACAAGTAAATGTTTACCACTTATTTACAGAGTTTTATTTATAATTTTATCTTGTTTATAATTAATGGATGTATCATCAATCTTTTATTAGAATCATTATCCAATATGAAAACATATAAAAGTAATTTTAGTTTATAATGAATCTATACTAATTGAATACTCACTATCCAAGGAGATGAACCCAAATATTATTTGGGGTTGTGTTCCTTGATTATACACGATAGAACCATTATTTCTTTGACCATAAAAAATATATATCATTAATCCCCTATTCACAATGAGTGGAAGAAATTAAATAATAGAATTATCTTATCACTTCATAGATCAACAATAATAAATTATTTTTTCAGGTGAAGTTATTTATTATATTGTGATTTCTAATTTATTTCCTAAAAAATGAACTCTTTTCATCTACCATTATACTAATTATATCATCTATTCCCTATAGATCCATGTCAATTCTTGATGGTTCTATGAATATATCAAATGAAAATATAATTAGATTCCATGTGATCCAATATGAAAATAATTTCTAATTAATGGTAATCAAAAATTTTGTCTAAGAATTTTTTATATTAATTTATAGAATTAAATCCATCATTTTCATCATATAAATGTGTGTGATTACAGAAAATATGTTATCAACTATAAATTTTATAATATTGTATCTTATAATGTCATTTGGACAAATGTTCTAATGAAAAATTCAACATTCTAATAAAAATTAGAAAAACTATAGTATAAAAAACTATCTAAGAAATATTTTTCCACTAGATATTATTCAAAAAAGAATATGTACTATACATTCTACATACACATGATCTATTAAGAAAATATTAGTATTCTAAAAATAGTAACATATATTAGGTTTTGAAAAGAATTTTCCTTTTCATGGATATGTTTAAATTTTGTTTATGTGATTATTGAAATTATATACAGTTAATATATTTATGTGGATTGGATCTTAGAAAAGAAACAGTATATTTTAAGATTGAACCTGTGTATAATTGGAAAAAATAATGTATAATCTATGAATTTAAATGTTCTATCAAGGGTGTATAATAGATTATAAAAAGAAATTTATTTATTGTTATTTGTTATTATTTTTGTGTCTTCAATGACTTTTATTTTTAGATATATTTTATTTGAATATTGAAGATATTATTTTAAGAGTAAGGAACTAATATGATATAAGATTAAGAGGCCTAGTTTTCCCAAAATTAATTATTGAAATAAATTAAAAATATTAAATATATTTAATGCACAATATTCATAATTTTTTTTAAATATCTCATAAATATATACTTTATTTGGAAATAATAGACCTCTGGATTTAAATTAAAAAGTTTTACCCTAGGTTTAACATAACATAAGAGCACATCAGACGTATGGGTTGGGTGAAATCTTAGGGAATGATGAAATTAATTAATTGATTAAAAATATTTATTTAATTAAAACACCATGAAATGATTTATTATATAATAATATGCATAATATCTAATATTTGGGTTTTTCTAATAACTATATAGCCATTTGAGAGAGCGTTAGAGATGATTTTTTAGGTGAATGAAGACCAGATCGTGGATCATCGACCGGTGTGCAATAGAACTTGAGTTTATCACTGATGGAATTAAAAATAATTTTTTCAACTTAAATGATCGATAAAATTTGATGTAGTACATTTTTAATGAATATTTTCCCCATTTATTTATTTCATTAATGAATCATAAATCAATTGAAAAACAGATAGTCTAATTGTTCGATCATATTGCGGGTATAAAAACTTCTACAGGGATGTTGGGGGAATATTTTATTTGTTTTATATATTATTTCATGGAAGTAAAGGAAATTAATTGGGGACAACATGATCCAATCTAAGGACCATTACTATTTATTGTTTCTTGTATTACTCCCACTAATCACCATGTGACCATCAATATTATTAATTTATTCTCTATGGTTTAACTGATATAGGATAATCAATTTCATTAAACCTATTTGATAGAAAAATGGATTGATATCACATATCTATGATTGAATTGTTGGTGATATAATGCTATAAAAACTAATCAAAATTGGATTAGAGTTATCTATGTTGTTATGGAGTTTCATTTATAGGGAGATATGACTGGGGGATTTTCTGAGTGTTTTTTTGGTTTGTTTCTAGAAAGAGGCAATGGAAAGGTTCAGGTAGAGACGATTCAAACTCTTTGGTGTGTTTTGAAGTTTTATTAGAGGACATATGAGTGGTCCATAATTTTATTATAAGATCAACGGGTTAATGTAAATTCAAAACTATACAATTTATAACCCAAAAACATACACTATTTATGGGTACCTTGCTACATTACTATGGATCCATAGATTGATAAGTATCATATGACATGTGACCCCAATCACATAGTGTGTTACCTTTACATGGAGGATCATCATTTAAATGTTATGGTACATAGGCACAAGCACTGGAATTGGAATGTACATGTCTAATCTTACATGGTCATGTCCAACCATACATAGACACGGTCTGAAGTACACAGGATCAGACATGCAATATACTTGATCATTGACACATCCATTGTCTGTGATACAGGGGTAGGACTTTGTTCTCATGCTACATTCCATGTACTACATATACACACAATATAATCCTTAAATAATGACTTAGATACCTTGTCCTATTCAGCTTAGAAAAGTTTCGTTAAGGTGTATTTAATTGTTCCTTTCATATAAAGATTAGTTTGGAATGAAGTCACGTACATATTATGTTGATCTCTTTACAATGAATTATTTTTTTGATAGAGTTCTGGGAATCCCTCCATGAGGACCATATTGATATCTTCTTTCATTATAGTATCCCTATATGATTTTCTTGGTATCTATGTGACCAAGACTATGTCATAGTTGATCCTCTACATAGTAAGTCAATCCATATTGGGTTGTTATGTTTCTCAATGGACGCGATTTTTTTCCCCTTAAACTTATTCTTATATTGTGACATTCAACATGATTTTTTATAGGTAGAACTAATTATAATGACATATCAGTTGAAAAACATCAACACTATCTGACTTAGGGAGTGTGTTTTTCCAAATGAATTCAATGTGAATTATTTGGGAAAAAATCATAGACAATAATTATATAAGAAACATTACCATGAGATAGTAATTGTATATTTATTTCATCAAGATATTTTTTTATTTGTGTTTTTTCATATATCTTTGATTTATGACTATTAATATTGATGTTATATGGTCATTAATTTTTAGGTTTCCTACCCAATATTGTTATAATAACACCTATATTTGATTTACCCGTATGAATCATGTATTACATAGATGAACGACCATTTGATATAGTCTAAGAGGGACTGGTACCATGAAAATTTTAGTGAGCACAAAAGAATTTGTTACTGATTTTTCATTGAATATATTCATAACCCAATTTACATGATGGAATTAGTTTCTTTTTATTTCTTATTTGGAGTGTATTTCCCTATTTTTCTTTTAGTTACTTTTAGTCATACTCTGAGGGTGTGATTTAAGATGTATTAATTCATTTTCATCACATCCTAAACATATTATAAGTAAATGGTATTGAATATTCTTCTGTCTATGTGTGTATAGGTATATAATGATATGGCCTCTCATGTATGTAATATGCCTACTCAGTGATTTTTGTTATCCACCGGCCTATTGGAGGCAGTCTTGGTGTTGTTCAAGTATGACCACATTAGGATCGTCAATGAAAGAATGGTATTAGTGGAGTCAGTTCTAACATATGGTCAGATTTGATAAGATTGGATTGGGGAAAATGTTTTAATTGTTTCGAATTTGAATTTTAGGTTAGGGACCTTAATATTGGTGAAATAACTAATGTATC
This sequence comes from Viscum album, assembly GCA_963277665.1. Lineage (NCBI taxonomy): Eukaryota > Viridiplantae > Streptophyta > Magnoliopsida > Santalales > Viscaceae > Viscum > Viscum album. Next base: position 139,045,997 of record OY728133.1, on the reverse strand, counting down.
AATAAACAAAGACATTGAAAATGACTTTTTACTTGGTAAATTTTGAAACTAGTTGTTCATAAAACTGTGGTGCATGAATCATAAAGTAATTTTTTGTAGTTTTCAAGTACTTCTTGATTCATATATAAAATTATACTCATTGAACACAGTATATCATGTATATTTTAGGATTCCTCGATGATGTTTTATAGTTATAATTTAACAACCGGAACATGATTATGATCCCATCAATGATGAGACATCGATACATGGACATGTATTGGTGGTGTTACCGCTAGGTTGTTCACCAGTCATACCACCATATATCGAGAAAGATATGGTATTGTTAGTTCCATTAGAAGTGGATTACATTTAAAGTGTTATTGTTATGAAGAATACAGAAAAAACTAGTTCCCTAATAACCGAACTGATCATGATATAGCACGAAGAGAATTCACGATCCCCATGGGATGGCGAGTAGGACCTATCATCGTAAAATATAAATATGTTGAAATAAAGTTACAACAAAATATTGTATGATAAATATTCATATTTTTATGCTAATAGTCCTACATTGAGATTATTCTAGAATGCAAACAAGTATACCAATACCCAAACATTATATCATCATACTACTCAATTCTGAAAATACAAAATCAAAGGCTCGAAGGACACATACATCCAAGAACCAAGGGATCAAGGACATCCACCTCCTCCAATAGGTTATTTCCAATTTCATTGACTTAAATGGATAAAATATACAAAAATTGAATTTAATAGGCAGGTTGTGAGATAAAAATTACAGAAGAGCCTCGAAATGTGTTCCATATGATTATTTTAAAACAATAAACACCATAATGATTTCAATTGGAATCATAAAATAATGGAAATTAAATTTAACATTTTAAAGTTACATTCATTTAATTTAAAATGATGGAAAAAAAATCAATATGGATAAAAAATATTATATATATAATAGTTTTTATAAATTAGACGGAATGAATAAAGAAGATTCATAATCGATTAAATTTATAATCAAAGTAGTCACAATAGAACCATGTTCATATTATGTATGGTACAACAAATTTTAGTTATATTATTCTCATTATAATCATATAAATGTTCACAAATAAATGTTTATGCGGATACCTCAGTCTCCGATTTAATATCAATCATAAACAACACATCACTTATATGATCTTCTAAACATGGTTTTCCTTAGAGATGTTATTGTCAATATGTTCCAATATAATTAAAATCCTAGCATATTTTTTCAAAATAAACCACAAAATAACCACAATTTCATGTGCTAAATCAGCCAATAGAAAAAGGTAAAATCATTTCATTTCAAATCAATCATCCTTCAAACATCAATTTCCCACTTTTCAATTTCAAAATCCCAATTCACTTTCAATAAAACATAATTTTTTATCTATTAATTCCTTATTAAAAAAAATATTATATTTTCACCAATAAAATTTAATCCATTTTCTTCAAAATTGTTTGAAAAATCATTTCATAATTTATAGGAATTTTTAAAACCGTCTTAATCTACTTTTCTATTTGAATGGGTAGTTTCTACTAGCATCCATAAACTATTAATTTCAATCACAATTTATATCAAATCGAGTTTTTTGAAGATGAATAGAATCATGTTTAAAAAAAGAAACTAATGGTTTAATATATGGTCTAATCATTAACAATACCATTTTCCTTTTAAAATGAATTAAAACTCCAATAATGTGACTTCTCAATGGAAAACGTCAGTGATGAAATTATAAGAACTAAACCTAAAAACACAATTAAATTAAATTAATTTTAGATCCATAATTTATAAGATTCCATATCAAACTCCAATGTGGTAAATAGAGTGTGATAGAATAGATAATAAGATCAATTACCTAGAGAGATTCACCAAAATCAAATAGATGACCAATTGCTGAATGGATGATCTGAAGGGATTTTAGATAAAAAAATTCACAAAGGATGAGTCTTTTGGTCATGAGAAATATAGCTTGTTAGAGGAAAGTAATTATTTCATCTGATCATACTTCATAAAACCAACACATTAGAGTTTACATGGTGGCCAACCCAATTCCATTTTATGTAATTTTTGATTCATATATATGCTAAAAACCCATCTTCATTTATTAAAAATCATATTTTTAATATTTTCACAGCGTATAATATATACATGGTGTGTAACATTTATTATTGTGTATAAATTTCATGGAATCCTCTATGTCAGTATTACACCTCATGTAACTTCATTATACGGTGTGTATATCCCCAACGAAATACAAAACAATTAGTTTTATGTGGAAAATTACAATAAATCCTAAACTTCATCATTACAAGTATCCTAAATTTTGTTACTTAGTCATAATTTTTTTTTAAAAAAGGATGAAATGGTATAAAATGATGAATATAATGTTTATGGGAGTGTTAGAACCTCCCCACCATAAAATCATTGAGTCCATATAAATCCTTTAAAATGATTAATTATCAAAAAAATTAGGCCACCACATTCTAATTACTCCCTCACCCAACCACGTCACATAATAATACTATCATCTACAACAAATAATTCAATCCAAAGTTATAATCCTACCAAAAACATCATTTTTCATACAATAAACTATCCCAACATGTTGTTCAGTCACGTATAAATCACACTCAACCTCAAGATCACTACAAATCAAAAAAAAATGTATTGGAAAGATTCTTTCAGAGCTATGATATATGGAAACGTTCTATGTTATAGTTAACTATGGTGGAAGTATTAATTAATATGCCACTTTCTCTACCTTATAAACAAACTCGAAAGGTCCAACTAATTGAGGATCAATCCTCCATTTCCTCCCATTCTACAGATTACCCGGACATGGTGAAAATATCATGAAAATATAGTCACTAACTAGAGACTTCAACATTGTGGGACAATAATAATCATAATATTTATATGGTCACTCTATTATAATGATTCTTTTATGAGTCAACTAAATTATTTATATCAACTCTTGAACCTTTCCTTGTCCAACAAATCAACATTCCACTATCATCAACCAACATAATTAATAATTTAAATTCATATATTGAATGATTTCAGAAGGATTCATTCTGATCACGAGTAGGTAACTCTTGTCATATGAAAACTCAACCTATCCCAAATGGTCATCCAAAGATCCACTAAAAGGGTGGATGAAGTAATAAATAATATCCTCAATAAATTTTAATGTTTTATCTATCTGTCCATCAATCTACAAATAGTAGGTTATACTAAAATGAAGCTAAGATCCCAATTCCTCCAATAACCCTATCTAAAATAACAATGTAAAATGAGGATCTCTATCAAATACTATATCATATTGAATGAAATTTTAATAAAATACCTCTCTCACATAAATATTTCCAACTTCCAAAACAATTGTAGGACACACAAATGGGTATAAATTGCACTAATTTGCTTATCCTATTGATCAAAACCCACATTTCATTATTCATTCTCTTGGTAGATGGTATCCCAACCAAAATTCCCCTAGAAATTACATATGACATCGATGCTGGCACTAGGATATATTGAACAAAATGCCAAGGTATCTATTACATGTAATTTTCATATTGTAATGTATAGGGAAAAAAAGATAGAGATGTTTCATCTCATACCCAACCACCACAGTTTTTTTTGAATGTCATAGAACATATTTGTAGATACTGGGTTCACATCCCATTGGGAATTTTGGAAAATCCCCAACACAACCTAACTCATGGGTAGGAAAATGATAATTGGATTTCAAAAAAGATATTACACCCTCTATGGAGAACAAAAATTCAAAAAATTATATACACTATAAATACAATATGCAATTCTATATAATTCATAATCAAACAAATCTTCCTAAATAACTATTTTGAGACAAGTGGAGGTCAAATAAACACTTTCCATGATAACCTAGACCTCCCTTCCACAAAAAACAATATGCAACAATGGAAATAGATCCATCAAGATCCACTATTCTTATGATTCCTCCATAACCTGGGTTGGAAGATTCATGCTCAATGAATTAGAAACAATATTCACTTTCCATAGGGTTTATAAAATAATGGAATAAAAATATTGTATGTACTCCACCCAATGCCTCTGAAAATGAGTCAAATATTTTTTTAGAGAATATATAACTCATGATCTTCTGGCCATAATACGCGGTAAAAATTTATCTAAAGAGGTAATTCCACTAAATGTTAGTCACATTCATCCTAAATTCATGTCCATGGTGATGGATTGGAAATCTCTTATCATTTAACATAAAATATGTATAATCAAATGCAAAAATATGATCACCCTATATAAGAAAACATCCCAATCCTAAACATGATGCTTCACAAATTTCCACATATCCTTATATGGACACTTGAGGAGTCAACACCAGTTCAGAAATCAATGGATGTTTCAAATCCACAAAATAAATCTTACATTTATCATCCTATGGAAACTTATCTCCGTTTTAATTGAGAGAATTCATCAAAGAATCCAAATTCTATAAATCCATTATGAACCGACAATATTATCCAGATGAACCCAGGAAGCTCCAAACTATGATAAAATTACATAGTTTCTACCACGTCATAAAAATTTCACCTTCTCCGGATGAAAAAATATACCATGTTTTGAGAGAATGTGGCCGAAGAACAACACTTACCAAATCTAGAAATTATATTTAGGTATCTTAACATAGATTAATTGATATCTCTTAAATATCAAAACTACTCTATAATGAAACACATGATCTTCCATGGACATGAAGTAAACAAGGATTTCACCCACATATACCACCTTGAATGTGTGAAGACACATTTGAATATACAATTCATAATATTCATACAACTATATAAGCCTTGGATAGTCCAAATGTCAAGAAAAGATACTCATAATAGTCATACCTACTCAAAAATGTTGTTTTATGAATATAATATTCTTTTTTCCACAATTAGTGATTACCATATAAAAGATCAATAATCAAGAACTACTATTCTCCTTTAAACTTGTCGAAAAGTTTAGAAATATTTGGAAATAGAAACTTGTTTTTTATCGTGACTTGTTTTAGATCTTCAAAAAAATTCTTCAAATCTTTAATTTCAGTTTCTTACATGTGTTAAGAAGGAATAGTAATGCGTTGAGCACCATTATCTAACTGAATAGAAAACTCTACTTGCATTACTTGTCGAAAAATAGAGAGGAAAAATAGAAAAAAATTCAGGAACTTAAACTAAAAAGATGGTGATTACCACTAAATGATTCCCTACCAAATTAAAAAAGAATGACTAATATAATTTTCCAAAACACTAGATAAGAATGTCTATATATGATATACCACATGTCCCATTCTTTCTGAACGATACAACACACCATATCTGGTGTAGTAAAAGAGACTTGTATAAGATAAACATATATTCATGATTTTTTCACATAATGAAAATCCACCATGATAATGACATCAATATTATTCATGTCAGTAACCTTAAAATCCAAATTATGATATAAATATGATAATTAGATTACAGGAGAATGATAGTTGAGACCGTTATATATCTTTGTTCTATGTGGTATAGTAATATGCATCACATAAGACAAAATATCCATATAATGTTATTAAATATTCATAATACAAATCAAATAAATTAAATGATGTGAACCAATATAAAATAAAGCAGACACAAATGACTACTATATTGGTATGGTACCTCTCACAATCATTGGACACATATATGATTCATCTGGAGACTCTTCCACTTTGTAAAAAAGCTTCATTCTAGATACCTATGGCTGGAAACCGTTATATCTTGATGTTTCTAATATCACAAAAGTACATTTTGATTATGATGTGTCAATTCCACTACAAGGTGTATAAATGATATAATATAACTTCTAAATATTTCTTCAATAGTCATAGGAAGTACATTTCTTGGGAGCCTCAGTGAAAATGATTCTCAAATGTCATAGAATTCCACACAAAAAGCTTGTCAAATGGCCAATATTAATAACTAAATGAGTTCTAGATGAGCCATGCTATTTGAATCCACCAAAGGACTCATCATGATTTCAATTACCTTTACATGAACATATTGATATACCATAGATAGAATAATGAAATCCCTTAATCCTTGATGTATCATCTAGATGATGTTTGACCATCAGCACACTATCATAGATGCCATCATAAGAAGATGGATTCAACAAAAAATACAATGAACAAATATCCTTATGATGTACAATATAAAACCATTTAGTCATCATATTCTCATTCAATACATTATTATCTATTAACTGAACAAGACTGGAAATTTGATTTTCGTATTTAATCATGGTCTTTTATGGCTACTTCTTTTTGAAAAACATTATATCCTTTACCAAAATCATAAAATATATATAAAAAAATGCATGTTTTGTGAAATTTAATGTCCTTACTCTCAAAAACACTCATGCCTCTACACTATATACATTATGTTCCACCAAATTTTTCTAGGGGTCTCTACCATAAAGGTAACACACATTACATTAATAGCTTCAGGAGTTTTAAGGAAGTCATATAGAATATCAATCGTTCCCAAAAAAATCCATAACCTATAACGAATGATTAGAATAATGGAATTCTATTGGATTGTGGTGAAGATACTCATGAGAATGATTCTAATAATTGTACTGGTATGGTTACAAATATAGATCCTTAATTGGAATTTGTGTCGGTGCATTTCTTATATCTTTTGGAGAACCCACATCATCCTAAACCAGATTCTAGTCTATAAGAAGATTTGATTATTCTGGTTCATTATTAACTTCCTCCTGGATCATATTCACATGTCTTCTTGTATACATAATTCTTCACAAAATCTCCATACAATATAGATGAAATCAAAATATTACTCCGAGAAATATTCAATCAAGAGACAGAGGGTAATTTATCACATCATTTAGGTAAACTAGATTTAAATTCTAACCAATAAAAATAAATAAATTCTAGAAATAATCATCAAGAAACCTATCCCAAACCACCCATGCTGAACTATCTATCATTAGAAAGATAGATATATATACAGTCACATGTAAATACCACATATGTCCCAACATGCTATCTCTAATTGCATACAGTCATCACAACAATATTCTCAACCTACAACATTAATACTAGTTTGTCCCGAACCTGCTAGGAAACCCCGGTACCCTGAAAATTGGGCTGATATTGGAATATATATAAGGGATATCCTTATCCCCATAGGTTATTAATTAGCCCCTATAATCATACAATATGAAAAAATAAGAACAAGTTTCCATGAAAATAAAGGAATATAAAGAGATGTATCAGAATGCTTAAAAACCCAATAGGAGATAGTACAAGAAAGCATACAGGTATATCAAAACACAAAAATTACCTAATAAAATCACTCAATTTCTAATAACACAAACACAACATACCAAGGGAAACATCACTCCATAACCCAATAGATCAAGAACACACACCTCCTCCATGATTCTCTCTCCATTTACCTGGATCTAGAAGAAGAAAATTTATAAATTACTAAAGGAAAATGCATGGTGTGAGCTAGAAATCCAGGTAGAATCTCATCAACTGTTCTGTAATATGATTCCAAAATTATAATAAAAATAATTCTTTCAATTTTAATCAAATAGGACTATATGTACAGTTTCATATTAAGAAATATCATTTTTCATTTAAAATGATGGAAAATTATTTAACATGTATTAAATAAACACATTATAAAAAATAGTTTATATATATAAGTTGGAATGAAGAATGTAATTTATTAATAAATTGAATTTATAAGATAAACCCACACAAAACAACAATGGATATCTATCCTTTAGTATTATAGTTTCAAGATTTAGGATCTTACAAATCGTCATATCAATGATCTGGACATGTATGTGTACACATGTCCCATAGGCCCAAACTAAATATGACTCATCAACATCCCATTTAAACTAAGACCAACCAAACATTTTGTTTATAGTTTTCATCATCAATAGATTTCTATGGAATTACCAACCCACAATGCTTTTCATAAATAATTAAATAACTAACCATGATTTCATATTCTCAATCAATAAATAGAAATAGGGTAAATCATTTCATTTCAAATCAATCAACATTCATAGTTCAATTTCTCACCTTTTCATTCCAAAATACCAATTCACATTCGAAACCAATGATTTTTTTTTTCATAAATTCATTTTATTTATTAATAATCAAATAATTAGTTTTCATCAATTAAATTTTATAAATTTTTCTCAAATATAAATTCAAAAATCATTTCAAAGTTTCCAATAATTTCAAAATATGCTAGAATCTCCAATTACAGTATAATTAGGGTTTTCACAAAATACATACCTTATCATTTACTATCCCAATTCTCATTAAATTGTGTTTTTGAAAAAAAATTGAACAGAATATCAAACAATAATAAATTATATGTTTAATTAATCAAATAATCATAAACAGAACAACCTCCAATTTTCATGGAATCACAATTCCTGCAACTAGACTCAATAATAAAAAATTATATTGAATAAGTTATATGAACTAAACCAAGAAATAAGATTAAAAACACAATGTTTAAATAAATAATTCCCAAAACTATCTATCAATATCCATTTAGATTAGAGTGATATATAAGAGACAAGAAGACCACATACACAGATATATGTACCATAACAAACATGATGATAATTCACTGAAAGGATGATACCGAGGGATTGGAATTCTCTTAAATCACCAAATAATAGCATCTAGGTCAAGAGAAAGGAATAATATTGATTATGAATTAGAATATTAGAAAATATTACATCTTATAACCAACAATTAGGATTTTACATGGAATGTAACCCAATTTCATTTTGTGAAATCTTTGAGTCTCACATATACCAGAAAAAAAATCACCATTTTCAAAAACACCAATTTGTAATATTTTCATTACCTGTAATCCTTACATGTTGTGTAAATTTCTCTATTTTTTACCAATTACACATTATCCTCTAGGATATTTTTACATGTCATGTGACCCCTTACATTTCATGGAAATCTTTATATAACTACAAAAAATGTAGGGTTTATGCTGATTGCTTCAAAAAAACACATGAATTTGACATTAGAAGTATCATCCCAATTCGTTTTCATATGGGAAACAAAAATAATGTTAAAAAAATACCTAACAAGAATGTATATTTGTGTTATAATGGTTCATGAGTTTCAGTGATAGTGACCCCATCAGTTCTAAGGTGATCCTAACCCACATGCAGTTGAGGACTAGGTTGGGGTTGGGGGTCAGGTGTTTTATCATGTTAGGACACCTGAAAATTTATGGAGGTCTAGGAATAAATCATTGTCTATGGTTCTGTTGGATTGTTTTGTGGCTTAGTGGCCCAGTACAATGATGAGGAAAATCTAGAATGGTTAATGTTCAATATCATTTTTATATATGAGTTATATCTGACTACATTAAGGGTTGTGCACATCCAATAGATCCAACAACATCATCTTAGTAATACAATTGTGGCCAAGAATTAAATGATAATAAATGTATATGGTGTGTGATCCGTAATTTTGGGTGTGGAACTATGAACTAGGAATAATCAAGGACATCAAATACTCAATGATGTCCATTTTAATTCTTACCTATGCTAGTGTGATAGAGAATTATTTGTGGGTTGAGATTTTTTAGGATTAGATGATGCATATATCCTGTGTTGGAGTGGGAATATAGGAGATATATCTAAAGAAGTATGTATCCAAGGTCATACTCAATGTCTTGGAGGAGGGAAAAATAATAAATGGTGATCATAGGATAGATGTTATATGCTTTAGGGCACAAAGGATGGATTTGTTATACTAGGTAGAGGTGGTTCTACTCTTTTGACGACATGGGACATCTGGAACAGGATTGTTCAACACATTTTATGACTAAAATATTTTGGATGGGATACATGAAAAGAGGTATTGATGGTATCATTCTTTAAATTATGGTGGAATATGTGGAAAAATATATTAGTGAGAAACTACCATTTCAATAAATTATGACTTATTTCCACCACCGCCCATCAGTTGTCCTCTACCGGACCATGGAGCCAGTTTTCATGGGAATGGGTACATGTATAATGTCAAGTCTTATTTATTAGATGTTCTATGGATAATATGGTGTATTCTATGTGTCATTTCAACCTTATTTTCACGATTTAAAGACATATTTATAATACCTTACATTATTTCATCATATCAAGTGTGAGACATATTGATTCAGTTTAGACATTGGATTATCCCTTTTAGACAATGAATCCAATTGGAGGTGACCCAGGGATCACACAATTGTGATGAAATTGTGACCTAATTCTTAGAGGTGAGAGTATATTTTGTGATAACATTGTAGAAGTGTTTTTTCCATACAACTTCATATTATTTATGGACATGTTATCTATGGTTAATGCATATATACAATGCTTTAGTAATAGGTTTTTATGTGTCCACAATTATGTGACAAAATTATCTTTTTAAAAAAAAATTAATCCTAGGTAGGGTAGGATAGAATCACACATTATAGGGTGCGTCAAATTACTAATCAATTTGCTAGAATTCCCCTCATTTCATCATGTTCTAAAAGTTTTTAGTTTCTTACAATTGTGGTGGAGTAAGAGGAAATTTTCATTAAGGTCATATAATGATTACCTACCAGCCCCGGGATACACATTTTCAATGATCTATAAATTGTTAAGGCCCAGAAATCTACTCCACCATATCCCATGGATCCTTAATATCATCATGAGCTGATGGTGTAGTTGGAGGACATGAAGAGAAGTGATTTTTCAGAACTATTGTTTCACCATGGGTAGTCCTTGAGGATATGGAAATGAAAGTGGATAATAAACTAGAGGTTTTGTGTAGATTACAATATCCAAAACTATAATACCATAATAACCTAGTGTCCCCAACCAAGGAATGAAAAAAGATGTGATTTTATTGAGAGGGGTATGATGGTTATCATAGATTGAACGTAGATGATTCTATCACTAGTTTGGAGTACAAGGCAAAGATAAACTGAAGATGAAATTCATTTTAATATATTGTGACTATGAGTAATGTTTGATTACCTTTGGAGTGAATAATTCCCAAAGTGTTCATGGGGTCATGAATAGGATCATTCAGCCTTTTTTGACTAGTTTCTGCCAATATTCATTGATGATATCATCATATACATAATTTTTGAGGAAGATAATGAGAGACACATGAGGATGTATTTAGTTGAAACCAAAGAACACAAGTTATTATGGGGTTTTCATGAAGATGCGGTATTAAAATTATGAGGTCAACTTTTAGGGACATGTTGTCATAGTAGATGATGTATCGGTTGAGCTAGAAATGGTCGAGGCAGAGCTATCATGGGATTTACAAAATATCATAATGTAGGTATATATATTAATTGTGTTAGAAAGCTAATATCTAATATTCATATATGATTTCAAGAGGATATAAATTCTATTGACACATTTTACCCAAATGGGGAATCCTTTTAAGATGGATGATTGTTGTCAACTGGATTTCTCAGTGTTGATGAAGTGATTTATGATTGCTATGATCAGGATATTTGCAGAGGGGGTGTCATGTTTCTATTATTTTGGGATGCATCGGGGAATTAGATTATTTGTGTACTTTTGTTGTGTCAGGAATCGATTTCATATTTTTCACAACAGTTGAGACCACGTGAGGAGACTGTATGGCCCCTAATATTAAGTTAGTAGTGTACGTCTTCACACTGATTATGTGGTGATACTACCCATTGGGTGAGTGGTTTATCATCTTTTATGACAACAATATTTTAAAGCATAAATTATATCCGTTGGATAGGAATATGATATTGACCAAATGAAAATATTTCCAATATTATTATAACTCAAAGGTTGTCTATAATCCTAGGAATGGAAGTGTGGTAGAATATTATCAAATCATCAGATAATGATTCTAGTTATTGGGAAAGTATGTAGATAATCTGGCATCATTATAGTTAACCTTTTTATTGGTTATAGGGAATCTTACATCTAGTAGATGATTGTTACCCCTCTATTTCTATAATGATTCTTTAATGTATAGCTTAGTAATACTGACTATGAGAACCTATATAATAAAATATCATCTATACATGATCCTAAAATATTTTATGAATGTGGGGAGTATGTTGTTACTTTTAGAAGATTGATGATGGTAATAGTGACATTAGAGAATGAGGTTCTGATAGAGTTTCCTAATTATCCATTGGAGGTGCATCTGTGTTTGGAATGATTTACCAAGACCTCTAAGATCAGTTTTTTGGCCAGGGATAATGAATGGAGTTTTAATTTTTTTTCTATCATTGCATTATTTTAAACAATTTAATTCATAGAACGAGGTCCAAAAAGGATTATCATTACCCCTTTAGGTGCCATAGAATAATAGGTATGGGATATTTTGGTATATTGTGACATGGTTATCACATATGTACTAGGGAAGATACATCATATGGGTGATCATTATTACACCCCAAACATGTTATGGTATTCTTCTATTAAATACATTCTATTCATAGCCTTTATTTCATGAACAACTATTTCTTTTTTGAATCAAATAATTATAGGATAAAATTATAAGCTATCCATATAACACAATTTTTCCACTTCAATGTTTTGAATTCTGAAAAATGGTCATCTAGAATTGTGGCCAATAAGTTGTTTGGAGTCTGATAGAACCAACTTGATTTTTTTATGAATAGTAACATACCCTTATGAATAGTTAAATGAAATGTAATATGACCCTTATAAATAGTAACTAAGGATAATATTTATTTTCATAAGGTAATACGATAATGATATATTAATTATTTTTTCAATGTGATATAGAACTACTTATACATTTAAAATATTTATGTTTTGAATTAACTATTATTTTATTTAAAAATTAAATTAAAAATACATAGAAAATTATTTTTAAAAAATGATGTTCATTTTTGAATTCGACATGTTGAAAAAAATTTAGGGTAAATTTTTATGATTTTTGTAAAATACATGAATATTTCATGAATAGTAAAAATACAGTTTTGAGTTTTATGTAGTTTAATGACATCATAATGATGTAATAATTAAATTTAAAAGTATGGTCGACTTATGTATAGTATATTATGACATGAGGTGTCTTATATGCTTAATACCATGGGCAAACACCATAGGCAAGCCCATGGTTTGTCAACAACCACTAATGAGGTGTCCCATTGAAATTATTAAGAAATTACCTCTCTTTTTCTATAATTACCCACTCATCCATTTATTTTATTTCATTAAAAATCCATAATACTCGAATATCTGGTGGTTTCACCTCTCTAGGAGTCCTCCCAAGGTGTCATTATGCCCCAAGGTCTCATCCTTCAAGATCTAAGAGTTACACTACAAGGTTTGGGAATCCTTCATTCTCTTCTTTAAGTCCACAGTTCTTTTATGTTATCTATTTCATATTCCTTGCTTATATGTAGGGGATTGATTTTATTTATTCTTATTAATTTAATATTTATTTCAATATGATGAGATACCCTTTTGTTCTCATCATTTTATTTTATGAAAATATTAAGCGACATTGTAAGGCTGCTGAATTTTCATAAGGGATCTCTCAACTTTTCTTTTTATTATCAAGTTCATCTCTTTTATTTTTCTCTCATCATCTCCTCTGTCAAAATGACCATGATATACTTGAGTATCATCTATATACTGGAATTATATCATGTGAATTGATGAACTATCATCCAAATCCTTTCTCCCTGCATTTTAATTTTATAAAAGAAATCAACATCCACGAGGTTCCAATTAATATACTTTGTGGACGATGGAGTTTTGTTCTTCACTTTCATCACCATTAATGGCCATGAGACCATTTTAATGGTTAAACCAGATAATTTTTTTAGTTTTTAATCTCATTAATGTTCTGGAATCCTTACACACTCATTATATAAAATGATAATTAAAAAAAAGTTCATTATGAACAAAATGACCATGTTAATCCGAATATTTGTAAAAATAATTTAACTAATGAATCATCATCATGGTATATAACCCAAAATCATTATAAGATCATTTATATATCCATAATTTAATTAATAAAATTTATCAAAAAATTTGGAAGTTTAACCATGTTCTAAATGATCTTCTATTCATGAAAACTAGTAAACAAACCATGAAAACCAAGGAAGAAAATGCTTCCAAGACAAGAAATGTGGAACTATTAAACCCATAGAAAGGGCCAAAATAGAAACTAATAAGTTTATACTAAACCAATTACATGTATAAGAGTTTCAGAAGTTATTAATTAATGATTACGAATTTTACTATTCAGGTCATTAAAACAAACAAAGAACACACTCGAGCATAAGGTAAGGGGTTTCTCATCTCACTTTCATTTCTATGAGATTGTTATTGTTAGCCACTTATTTCTTGAATGTTGTATATGTGTACTTCCATTTGATATATAATAAAATTATTCTATTTATATTCATGTTATTCGATGATTCTCTTGATGTTCATTAAGTTATGGTCATATGATTTGACTGATTACATTGTGGTACGGGACTTTGTCTCAAGTACCTTTTCGTTGTGACTAACATTATATTGTGAAACTAATAATCCATATGTGTTTTACCTACTTCCCATTTGAGATTAATTTTCATTTGAAATTATACTTAAATTAAATATCCATAATCTCATGTCATGGATATGTTTTTTGTTTAAACCATATACCATCTTACATACAGCGTTTATTTGGAAATATATTTTAATTATGGAAATATTGATGAATCAGTATATTCTACTCTATAAGGATATTGAAAAGGCATATTTCTATTGTATTGTATCAATGTATAAATAATGATTTTGAAATACAGTGGTGGGTTTGGCCCGCTATAGACCCTTGATGCATCGACATGTCTCATGAGACAAATCAGTTGGCGACAAACCGATGCTGTTTATTTCCAAAAGAATCTGACGGTATTCTACCCATAGAACTAAACTGATTTTACGGTATTATGGTTTCATTTTCAAGATAAATGATGTCCAGTTGATGATAATTCAGTTTATTCATTATCAGTTATTATTATTATCCATGAGGTTTTCACTGTGAAAAAATATATGGATGAAGTTTCATTCTCATTTTATTAATGGAAATAGTTTTTCATTTATTCAATATGCCATATTGACTATGTCTGATTGACAATGATTCACTTATTATTGTAATCATGATTCCATTATTTTTAACCCTTATGAAGCATTTTATCTCACCTGTTTCATTGTTTACCTTCAATATGTGATGAAGAGAAGGCCATTTATTGGGTTCTTGTGGCTGCAGCTTTTAGTTTTGTTATGTATTGTACCTTGTAACACTTCTTCAATGTAATTTTTGTTACATATATCTATCTAGTTTCTTCTAGAATAATAAACTGATTATTCCATTGGAAATTTCATTCCTTCTAGCCATGAAAATATCATAATTAATGCACCGGCTCCACCCTAGAAGGGTCTGGGTGTTATAGTTGTATTAGAAGAAGTTTAGTAGAAATCATGGAAACTAGAGTAGGAAATTTTTAGTCGGGAACATATCTGTAAGGTATTATTTGAGGATAAATGTACAGGAACGTCCTATTATTTTGGTAGGTAATAGATTATGTGAAACCCTCTATAAAATACATCCTTTTCTGGATACGACCAGGTAGTGGTGGCTCAAGCACAGAGGTACCTAGCTATGAAAGCTCTAAAAAGCAGTTTCTAGCTTAATCCAGGGTATCTTGGTACACGAGAACATGCCTTGCTGCACTCGTGGTTACGACACTACTTGGGGATATTCTTAGGATAATTTCATTAAAATCCATTATAAAAGATTTATTATTAATTCTTTCAAAAAGGAATTATGTTTATAAGATTAGTTATGCAATGAATTTAAATCTATGTTGAGTTATTTTCAGTTAGAGATTCATAAACTAATATAGTGTATCCCATTATTTTGAAAAGGATTCTAATGGTATAAGGGGAATCAATACTCATGATCAAGGTAGGGATCTCCCTATTGAGTAAGTCAACACAGTCAAAGATGGAGCAGATCAGATCATGACCATATTGGGACAACTTATTCAAGTAGTAACAAATAACCATTCCAAAACTGTGTTGGATAGTTTCATATGGCACAATCCCCCATATTTAAGTGGGACTACTTATCCAGTGGCTGATGATCAATGGATCAAGTCCCTTGAAAATATATTCATGGTGTTAAGAAGCATTGAAAATGAAAGGGTAGTACTGGCAGTATATTGTCTCAAGGGAGACACTTATCAATGGTGGTCCTTAATTCAAAATACCATGAAGGAAGAAGAGATTGATGATATGGAATGGAATAATTTTATAGAAATATTCTTTGAAAAATATTTCAGTCATGAGCAATGAACTGAAATGATGAGGAAATTCCTAGGCTTGAAACAATGGGAAGAAGACAGTGTTGTAGAGTCTGAGGCACCCTTTACAAAGATATCCAGGTATTCCGTGGATTACGTACGTGACTCAGCGGAAAAGATGTATCATTTATTTGAATCTCTTATGCCAATTCTTATGAGGGAATTGGATTCTCAATAATTTTCATCATATGATGAAATTGTATCATGTCCCATCAAATCAGAGAAATAATTTTCTAGATAAAATTTTTTCAAAGGAAAAAAGTTATGAAGCAGTACTCTGATAACAAAGGAAAAAAAGAATCAACCAAAGAAGAGAAAGGGATTTTATAGTTTCCCATTATGTGAGAACTGTGGAAGGAATCAGCTCGGGTAATGCTTCAATGGCATGGGAGTATGCTATAACTGGGGAGAAAAAGGTCATCGATCTAGTGAATGCAAGGGGAAGATATAATTCAATGATATTCAAGGCTACAATTGTAGAGAGATGTGACACTATGAAAATGAGTGTTCTAAGATCGAAGGATTCATGCCTCAAAAAATGCTATGAGAGCAAGGAATATCCTATGAGCTTACAATAGTGTAGGTTGAAGATCTGAGTGATTTGGTGTCATGTACATTAATTGTTTCCTCAATCATACCAAACACATTATTTGATTCTAGAACATCGCATACATTTGTATCCTCTATGTTTTCCAAGATAATTAGTTATGTCCAATTTGATTATATAAAGGAGTTGTAAGTCAAAACTCCCTTGTGATGTATCATTGGAAAAAAGGCATTCTGACTAGTCCCCCTCCAAACACCAGAACATGCATTAGTTTCCAACTTTATCATCATAATCATGACTGAATTTGATATAATTCTCGGTATGTATAGGATGTCGAATTATGATGTGAGGATTTATTACAAGAATGAGGAAGTTAAAATTTATGAACATGGTGTAGAATCTCTTACCTTTAGAGTGGATACTTCGCCATCTGATTCTTATCTACACCCACCCTTAATAGCTCTATTGAATGTAATTCTTGGAGAGGAAGAGAACCCCATATCTTTGGGCGAGGAAAGAAATATTCAAATTGAATATGTGCAGATAGCAAAAGAATACATTGACGTGTTTCTAGTTGATTTACCTGGGAATCCTCCAGATTCAGAAATTGAGTTTTCCATTGACATAATTCATGGGCAAGACCTATATCAAATACCCCATATAGAATGGCCATTGTGGAGTTTGTGGTGCTAAAGAAACAACTAGAATAGTTGAGTAAAAAATGATTTATTTGAACTATTCTTTCTCCATGGGGATCTCTAGTCTTGTTTTTAATGAATAAAGATAGATCTGTGAGGTTATGAATTGGTTATAGAGAAATCAATGCTATTTCAATAAAGTATAAGTATAATACATCTCAGATTGATGATTTATTTGATCAACTTCATAAAGATCAATACTTTTTAAAGATTTACCTTCAATCTGGATATCATCAACTGAGTGTGAGGGAGGAAGATATTCCGAATATATCATTTCGAACCAAGTATGGGCATTACGAGTATATAGTGATGCCTTTCGGAATTATGAATGCACCATCTGTTTATATGGATTTAGTGAATATAGTTTTTAGGGAATATCTTGATAACTTTGTTGTGGTATTCATCGATGATATCCTTCTATACTCAAAAATATATGAAAACCATGATAATCACTTGCGAATTATTATTAGAACTATTAGAAGTAATAAATTATATGGGAAGTTTTTCAAGTGCAGATTCTAGCTACAATCAGTTTATTTTTTAGGCCATTTTATCTCTAAGGATGGAATCCTTATTGATCCTGCAAAGAGAAAGGAAATACAAAAATGTAACATTCCTACATACATAACTGAGGTATGTAGTTTTATTATCTTTGTAGGTCACCATCGGCGTTTCGTTCATAATTTCTCCCAACTGGAAACCCCACTAACTGAGCTCACATGAAAAGGAGTTATGTTTGTGTGGAAAAAACATCGTACAAAATGATTCGAGGAATTGAAAAGAATATTGGTCAATTTATATAGTTTTGACTCTTCCCTATAGAAGTAAAGGTTTTGTTATATACTATGACGCATCAAAGAATGTGATGGGTTACATCCTTATGAAAAATGATAACTTTATTTCTTATGCATCAAGATAGTTGAAGACCCATTAGAAAAATTATCAAACTCATGATCTTGAGTTAGCAACAATAATCATTTCTCTAAAAATATTAAGGTATTATCTCTACGGAGAGTGATGTGAGATTTATAAAGACCAAAAGAGTATGAAATAAATTTTCACAAAAAAATAACTCAACATGAGGAAAATGATATGGATGAAGTTACTCAAAGATTATGATTTTTCAATACACTACCACCCAGGGATGGCGAATAAGGTGGCAGATGCATTAAGCAGGAAAGATCATGGAATTATGACTCAAATGAGTAATGACAGTGATCCTATATTTTTGGATATAAAAAATATGGATATTGTAATTGTTAATGAAGGGGAATTGTCTTTTCTCTTTCAAATGATATCTAAACTATCATTATTAGATAACATAAAAATCTCTAAATCTAATGTTGAGAATCTGCACAAGAAAATTAATGTTGTCAAGGATGGAAGACTTACTAACTTCGTGTATGCATAAGGTGTTCTGATGTTTGGGAAGAGATTGTGTGTTCCATCTGTACCTGAGCTATAAATTGAACTATTATAAAATTATCATTGCTCAAATTTTTCTATACACCTAGGTATCAACAAGATGTATAGGGATCTGAAGGAATATTTTTGGTGGGATAATATGAAGCGATAAATTGCTGATTACATGTCAAGGTGTCTAGTTTTTCATCAAGTGAAGGAAGAGAGACATCATCACAAAGGAGTGATTCATCCTCAACCTATTCCTATGAAGAAGTGGGATAACATTATGATGGATTTTGTCACTGGAATACTGAGGACACCTAGAAGGAATGATGAAATATGTGGAATGGTTGATCGTCTCCTTAAATCAGCACCTTTCCATACAATAAGAGAGGATTTACCAATTTAGAACCTTGAAAGACGTTATATTAATGATGTTTTGAGACTTCAGGGTGTACCTCTATCGATTCTCTCTAATTGAGATCCCTGATTTACATCAACATTCTGAAAAGTATCCAGAAGTCTTCGAATAATGAGCTTTATATGAGTACCGTATAACACCCCCAAACCGATTGACAATCTGAAAGGACTATTCAAACTCTAGATGATATGATGAGGTCATGTTCTCTGAAATTCCATGGGATGTGGGATCAATACTTACCTTTGGTGGATTTTTTTTACAATGACAGTTTCAATTTTAGTATTCAAATGGCTCTATATGAAGAATTATATAGAAATAGATGTCAAAATACAACTTGTTGGGATGATGTTGGTGAGAGGAAAATTATAGTCCCAGAACTTATTGAAGAGACCATGACAAAGGTGATGAAAATAGAAGTCCAAATTAAATTATCCCAAAGTAGGAATAAGGGTTATGTTGAAAACCGAAGTAAGGACTTGGAATTCCATGTGGGGGATCATGTATTTCTGAAAGTATATTCATAGAAGGGTGTCGTAAGGTTCGGTAATAAAGGAAAATTGATCCCCATGTACATTGGACCATTTGAAATTATGGAAGGAATCAAAGCTGTAGCTTACCATTTAGAAATGCCACCAAATATTTCTAGAGTTCATGATGTGTTCCACGTATCATTATAAATAAAGTACATGCCAGACCCAACGCATGTACTCACATATGAAGTAATATAGATGGAACCTGATTTTTTATACTTTGAAAATCCTATCAGGATTCTTGACACAAGGGAGAAGGTATGGTGAAATTTAAGAACTCGTCTAGTAAAGGTTCTTTGGAGATACCATAATATGGAAGATTCAACATGGGAACTAGAGGATTTAATGAAGAATTACAACCCACATCTTTTTGGCAGACTTTATATATAAAATATCAAGGAAAATATTTCTGAAGGAGGGAATAATATAACACTTCAATAATTTTATGGTATGCTTCTATTAAATACATTCCATTCATAGCCTATATTGCATGAAGAATAATGTATTTTGCTAATGAAAACATTATTTATAAACTTATAATTTATCTATTAAACATAAATTTTCCACTTCTATGTGTTGAATTTCGAAAAACATTAATCTAGAGTTGTGGCATGTAAGTCATTTGGATTCTGATAGAACCAACATAATATTTTTTAATAATACTATCATACACTAATCAATAGTAAAATTAATAGTTGTATGATTCTCCTAAATAGTAAATAATGATAATATTTTATTTTCATAAGGTAATATGATGATGTGATCTTAATTAATTTTTCAATGTGATATAGAACTAATTATACATTAAAAAGTTTTATTTTTCGAATTATCATTGATTTGTTTTTAGAAATAATTAAAATTACATAGATAATTATTTTCAAAAAATGGAGTAAATTTTTGAATTATAAATGTCCAAAAATGGTTATGGTAAATTTTTGGTATTTTTCTAAAATACATGATTTTTTCAAGATTAGACAAAATATAGTTTTGATTTTTTGGTAGTTTAATGATCTCATAATGATGTAATAATTAAATACAAATGTATGGTAGACTTTTTTAAAGTAACTTATGACATGAGGAGTCTAAATTTTCTAAAACCATGGGAAAATACTATGTGAAATCCCATGGTTTGGAAAAAACCTCTAATGAGGTGTCCCTTTGAAGTTATTACAAAATTACCTATCCTTTTCAATAAATAACCACTCTTCCATTTGATTGTGTTCATTAAAAACCCCTCATACTCGATGCTCTGGGGGTTTTACCACTCTATGTGTCCTCCCAAGGTGTCCTTAATCCCCAAGGTCCCATCCTTTAAGATCAAGGAGTTACTCTACAAGGTAAGGGAATCCTTCATTATCTTCTTTAAGTCGAAACTTATTTTATGTTATCTATTTGAAATTATGTTCTCATATATTGGGGTTTGATTTTATTTATTCTTATTACTATAATTATGATTTAAATATGATGAGATACTATTTTTTTCTCATCATTTCATTTTATGAAAATTTTAAGCGACGCAGTTAGGCTGCCGAATTTTCATAAGGGATCTCTTAACTTTTTTTTCAAGTTCATCTCTTTTATTTTACTCTACTCACCTCCTCTATCCGAATGACCATGATAAACTCTTGTATCTTAAATGTAATGGAATTATATCATGTTAATGGATGAACTATCATCAATATCCGTTCTCCCTCTCTTTTATTTTTATTAATGAAATCAACGTCCATGAGGTCCCAATTTATAACCATTGTGGACGATGAAGTTTCGTTCATCACATTCTTCATCATTACAGGTCATGAGACCATTTTAATGGTTGAACCCAATATGAATAGAATCATTTCATCTCATTAATGTTATTTAATCCTTAAACACTCATAATATAATATGATAATACAAAACAAGCTAATTATAAACAAAACGGCCCAGTAAATCCAAATATTTTTAATAAACATTTAACCAATGAATCATCATCATGGTATATTACAAAAAATCATTATAAGAACATTTATATATGCATACGTTCATCAATAAAGTGTATTGACAATTCTGGATGTTTAAAAACATTTCAAATGAACATCTATTCATGAAAACAGGTAAACACACAATGGAATCCAAGGAAGAAAATGCTTTGTAGACACAAACATTGAACCTATTAAAACCATAGAATGGGCCATGAATGAACCTATTACAATTAGAAAATACCAATTACATGTATAGGTGGTTCTAGAGTTCGTAATTAATGAAGCTATATTTTAATATTCAGGTCATTAAAACAAATGAAGAAGACACTCGAGCATAAGGTAAGGGGTTTCTCATATCAATTTTATTTCTGTGAGATTTTCATTGTTTTCCACTTATTTATTGTATGTTGTATATGGGTAATTCTATTTGATATATTATAAAATTTTTCTATTTATACACATTTTATTCAATGATTCACTTGATGTTCATTATGTTCTGGTCATATGATTCAACTGATTACATTGTGGTAAGGGTCCTTGCCTCAACTACCTTTTTGTTGTAATTAACATTGTATTGTGTACATAATAATACTTATGTGGTGTACCTACTACCCATTTTAGATCACTTATCGATTGAAATTATGTTTATATTAAATATCCATAATCTCATTTCATGGATATGTTTGTTCTCTAAACCTTATACCATCTTACATACGGTGTTTATTTGGAAAGATGTTTTAATTATTAAAATATTGATGAATTTGTATACTCTAATCTATAAAGATATTGAAAGGCATATTTTACTTGTATTGAATCAAGGTATAATGAATTATTTGGACATACAGTGGCAGGTGGGGCCCACTATAGACCGTCGATGCAATGGCAGATCTCAAGAGACAAATTAGTTGGTGATAAACCCATCGAGTTTCTTTCCAAAAAAAATCAGGCGTCTTTCTACCCATTGAAATAAACCATTTATACAGTATTATGGTTTCATGTACAAGATACATGACATCTAATTGATAAGAATTATCTTTATTCATTATTAGTTGTTATTATCATACATGAGGTTTTCACTATGAAAAAATCTATGGATGCTATTTTATTATTAGTTTATGAATAGAACTACTTTTCCATTTATTCACCATGCAATATTGACTATGTAAATTGACTATGATACACTTATTATTTTATTCATGATCCTTCTATTTGTAACCCTTACTGAGCGATTGAGCTCACACCTTTCATTATTTACCCTCAACAAGTGAGGAAGAGAAGGTCAATTATTGAGTTAATGTGGTTGAAGCTTTTAGTTTTGTTATGTATTGTACCTTTTAACCTTTCTTCAATGTAATTTGTAATACATATATGGATATAGTTTCTTCAAGACTACTAAAATGATCATTCCTTCGGGATTTTCATTCCTTTTAACCATGCCAAATTCACAAGTAATGCACCGGCTCCAGTATAGAGGGGTCGGGGTGTCACAATCCTTGATTGAATCACCATGCCATCACACATCTTATCTTTTCAATAAAATATTTCACATGAGAACATTAAATGAATCTATGTGTTGAAGATAGTCTAATTCCTAGGTGTTCATCATATACTATTTCAAATCGTGAGGATCACATCACATATGCGTTATGTATGGGATTACAAGATTCCTTTTAGACTGTGTTGTATTTGAGCATGTAATTTTACTCATAGACTAATGGCCAGACTGAATAGAACATTTAGTTCTTGGAGGAAAAGTAGTGATATTGGATGTTAAAATTTGGTTATATTTGGGAGGATCTGCTACCATTGGTGCTATATGAATGCAATAAAATTCAACAATTCCACTATCATTATAGATCCATGAAATGACTTGTATAAGAACTTATGTTGGTCACAAGTATGTTGTAAAAACCTAGGAGAGTCAATATTTATGTAACAAAATTTTTTTAAACCCATTACAAAGAAGGTGAATATCATCAATGAGAATATTGGGACTTCAAAAAATCATTCAGATGTCCTATCAAAACCTATGAAAAATCCCATTGGGGTTATAGGAGGGAGGCCATGTGTTCCAGATGGTATCAGCTTTATGTGTATTATTGAAATTTGGACCGGGCAACAAGATATCTATGTTATTTACTATAACATTACAGACACTTCATAGAGTTGATGAGGTGGATTATCGATTAGCTCAAGCACCACAATTAGATTGAGTACAAGACATCTTCCACATGCCATAGAGGATTTGATTCATGAACGACATGTCACATGTTATTGATAGGGAATACTGGACATTGAGAATAATGGTACCTTTTTTTATTACACATTTCATATTTAAGAACAATGAGAGAGGATTTTCCATCGGTGATCAATTTCTCTATTGTGTGTCCAGAAGAAGCATGGGAATCATCAAGAGAGAACATGTTAGTGGGGACCCTTTTGCGTGCTCAGTACCCACATCTCTTGGTGTCACCTTTTGTTTTTAATTTTTTATATTAAAATACACTGGGAATGGATAAAGTAATAACTCTTGTATTTCTTGGTATTTATTTGGAATAATATTAAATATTTTTTGGATCTAGGATATGACATGACATGAGATTCTATGTCCAGATGTTCCCTGAATTAATTTTTTATAGATATTAAATATATTAAATATTATACGTGCATAGTATACCAAAATATTGAATATATCCTAAATTATTTCATAGATAATAATTTTATGGATTCTTTTGTGTTCATAGAACGTGTTTTCCCCAAGGCTTGACATAACCTTATAGTACATCTGATGATTGGGTTCGGTGTGGTCATTAGAGAACATTTAAATAAATTAATTGATTAAAATAGTTTATATAATTTAAAAAATTCCATATTTAACCAATAATTATATAGTTCGGAATTAATCAAATGTTTAATCAAATAACACTATAACTATTAAATAGTGGCCTGGAGGAACATCCTAGGGTGAATGAAAATGGGTTCATGAGAAGTTGATCAATGGGTAATGGAGCTTATGTATCTCTCTAATGGTAAAAACATTGATTCATTCATAATTACTGATCGATAAACATTTAGTTAAGATTTTTTTGTGTATTTTCCTATATTTTTATTCTTATGATAGAATGAAATTCAATCACCCAACATTTTTTTTCATGGATCAACCTTATTATGGTTACGAGTTTATCAGCATGGGATTTGGGAGAATTGTTTATATTTTTTTCCATTTTGGTAGTCATTCTAAAGGAAAATAATATAGGATAACAAAAAAATGTCTATTGTTCATTATGTTTTAGGTTTTCTGGAATTTATACCACCATTCTTATTTTGATCGTCATTGAAATGAATTTTGTTTTCTGATTATAAAAATATGATATAAGCATTCATTGTGAACCTGTTTATTAGATAAGTTGATTGATATTTCAGTTCTAGGTTTTTATTGATGGTGAGATAATGATACAAAAAGGTAATGTGGCTTTAACAGTGCTCATTTTGTGGGTATTGATGTGTTTGTACTGGGAGATGCGACAAAAGTATTTCCCATGAATTTTTCTATAAGAATTTAATGAGCAATGATAAAATTGTTAGACTAGTCCACATCTGTACTCCATAGATTTATTCATATGTGTATTTGAGACCAGAGGAGTGGACAGAGACACCAGAGGAATATCCATGAAATTATGTAAATTTCACACTATACATTGTATAATTTCTGAACACACATTGTGTATAGGGCCTTGGTTTCCAGGCTAGGGTTCCATAGAGTGTTATGTATCATGTTGCGTGTGACCCCTATCCCATGGAAAGTAAACTTTTCATGGAGTCTTATTGTCTACCTAGGAAGGTACATGTCAATGGGAATAAGAATAAAGAGCTATACCAAATAATTTCAAGACCAAAAAATAATTGATCAATTGTACATAATCTCTTATATGTCATAGAATTGGACACTAAATTGGGAATGAGCCATGATACCTAGGGTGTAATGGGTGCCAAAGGGACCTTCCACGTACAACCTATAAACATTACATACTGCTTAAATGATGGATTATGTCCCTCATAAGCTTTATCATGGAATATTTTCTGTTGGGAGTGTTCCCTGGGTCTATTACTAATGATTTTAATATGGAATCACATCCTATAAAAGGATGGTGATCCCTTAATAGGGGCATCAATATTGGATAGATTTATGGGAATACCTCCATGAGGTCCTATGTGAGACCATATATAATCATAATTTCCCTATATAGAGTTATTGGAATATTTGTGAAAAATAATACACATGCATTGATCCTCTATATAATTGGTAAATCTAGATTGGGTTGTTGGTATACCCCACAAACTTTCATGTGATCCACTTATGTGTATCGATCTCTACAAAATTCCAGTTTGTATTCTTATGATTATACCTGATGATATTGAAATCACAAATGGATTCCATATGTTCTATATAACCAATGGAATGTCTTCTCCTAGATGATTCCAATATAAAATATTCAAGTAGGAGTCCTATAATAGCAATAGTTTTATAACATTACCATGAGACATTGTGTTTTTTGTGAGTATATCTAGAGATTATTGTTATATTTTATGTTAAAATATACCTATTAAGTGATTAATATTATTATGGATTCATATTTATTATTAAATTTTTATGGTCTTATGTGGTATTTTCATACGCACCAATGCATGGTATTTTTTCACATGTTTTGTGTCTTATGCAGTCAATTGACCATTTGATGGAGTCCAAATAGGACTAGAACTAGAAAGATATATATTATATGGATTGAATGATGTGTGTTAATAAAGTTTTATATACATAATTACATACCCAATTTATATGTTGGAAGTGTTTTTAGTATCTTTATGGATGGATTTTCTTTTCCCATTTTTCATTACAGTACTTGTTGTCACATTCTGATGGAGGAATTTTACATTTATGCATTCATGGTTATCACTTGTTTTAAATTTATTAATTTTATTGCCTTTTAGATATGTGCATGTGTTAGGTGCATTAGTATATGGTCTCCCATGTGTGTTACATGCCTACTCGGTGTTATTCGTATAATCCTAGACTAATGAAGGCAGGCTTGAGATAGTTACGGAATAGACCCCATTGGGATAGGTCATGACCATGTCACATAATTTATATTTCAATTTTTTCTTAATTATTGAAATTTATAGAATGAAAATATCATATGAAATCATTTTCAAACCATGAAACCACAAATAATCTCAATCTCATTACAATATTGTAAAGGAAAATAATATCCTCTTTGGAGACACTAATTAACAAATTTAGAAAAAAAAATTATATATATATATATATGATAGACTAGAATGATGTGTTACGAAATAAACCTATTATAAGATTAAAAATTCTAATTAATATCATAAAAAATATCGAAAATGGGATAATATAATAAACTGAACTCAATAATAAGAAATTATTTATAAATAAAAATTAAGATAAAATGGTATAAACCTATCATTGGAGACCAAATATTCTTGAGACGTTGAATGAAAAAACATTGAATTAGGATATCACATACAATGTGTCCTAGGAAGACACGAAAAGTCACCATTCCATAGCAAGTAACATTATTATATTGGAAATTTACCTTATTAGATATGACAGAATCAAAAATTAACACAAAACAAAGACTGCTGATTTTTTTAGTATGAAATCTATATAATTTTGACCCCAATTATGGAAAAGGGGAAATTTATTAGTTTGATGTATACATAAAATAAAAACATGGTTTAAATTTTTTATAAATTGACATATATATAAAATTAATAATGTTGAGGAAATAAATTATAGATAGGGTAATACCAGATTGATGATATTGGACTATAAGAAAAATATTTAAAGAGGACGACATATTTCTGGATTTCATGGAATGGTAAGAAATACATATGAGATTAGAATTATGATTTCAAAATCACCTCATATTATTTGTAAAATATTGATGTATTGAACTAAACAATCAATCCACTGGTGTTTAAATATTTTATTGATATGAACTGTTAAAAAACTAATGAAAATATTTAACATTTCTAACCAAACATCTAACTACTTCATTCATCTAGTTTCAACAAAAAATATCAATAATTAAAATTGATATAAAAGTAATGGATAATCATATCTATATGGAAATATTACTGGATTGATATATCTTCCCCCAATTTTTAGTATCTACTCTCCACGAGTATAGGTTATAAATATATAACCTCATGTAAAATATTTTCAAATCAAGGATTTTATATTTTTACTTGGTTTTGTTTCTCCACATTTGAAAAAACTTTATATTGGATGATGATATGTTATATATAATATATTTAGATTCCATTCCCAAAATGTAGGATGATTTATATTATATATTCTATTAGTTGAGGAGTGTGATGAATGAAGAGGTAAACACATTAATAAAATAATGTTCCATAATCCACCTTGTTCATGATCACAAATAATGTTCTCAAACCATAAAACACTATATGGAATTTCTATAATGCACTAACCTCTTTGACCTCAGTAGAAACAATGATAGTTGTGTGAGGATCAAAATAAACCCTACCAAATTCTTATATGAAGTAATATAATATTGAAAAAATACATCCCCCGTAATAATGAATTAGGACCATCCGTAGATAATACAGACTCATATGTTTTGACTTATGTTTGGGGAATTTTCATTGAGCCACATAGAGGTATAAGAGGATAAAGTCCTTGTGGTATGTGTCATAAAAAAACATGAATAAGATGGCTTTAAATTTTCGTATAGACAAAACCGGGGTTATAAGAATCACCTAAAATTTTTTATATATATAACTATGTAAAATTACCCAGTCATGGATTGGTTACAAAAAAAATGTGGGGAGGTGATACTTCATTTAGGAGGGTACAACATATTGTAATATGCCAATTTTTCTTGAATGTATACTAACAATTTTGTGGGAAATTAAAAATGGATATGATGATGTTGGGGATACATTTGAGAGAAAAATATTGGATAAAAAAATATTTTAATTAAAATTTAAATTAACAACCAAATTATATAGTTATGATTATTTGTGAATATTGAAATTAATAAAAAAACATTAAAGGTATTAAATTATTTAAAAATAATTCAAGTTTTAGTTTTTATAAAAAAATAATTTTCTTTTATATAATTTAAATTAAAATATAGAAAATTAAATATTTTAAACAATAAAATAATAATAAATATTTTATTTTTATGTTTTTTATTTGATAAATTTATATTATCAAAAGATTCAAATGTGTATGTACTTCGTTAAAATAATAATGTTACAATATATTATGCAAAAAAATTCCAATGAAAATAAAAATGAAGAATTATATATGAATATTTAAATAATTAATAAATTTTTATGGATGTTAATTCCATTAATTTCTTATGTTAAAAATTATTTATATAACATTATTCATAAAAAAGTCAAAAGTACCTCATTTAGATAATGACATGAATATTACATAAAAAACATTTAAAAAAATAGAAATAAAAAGTAATTATAAAATCATTGTATAATATTAAAAAGATCATGATATTAATTAATGGAATATGTAGATAGTAAAGAAAAATATTCCATTGCAATAAGAAAATAATGTTTTTTTTAAATCTTCTTCCCAGTCATTTTATGTACCAAAGTTTACGAAATATTATTATAAATAGAATATTAATTAAATAATTATATTATAAGAACTATCATAAGACTCTTGAGTGTTATATCATAAGATTACATCATTGTAAACTTAATCAATAATGATTTCATTGAAAATGAGATTTTAACATTAACAACCTTACAACATGGGTAATATTTAAATTGTAATACCCAAGAAATAAAAACTCAAATTAAACATTAAATATCATAATATGAAGTATATTTATCATATAACATCTCAAATCTCAATTATTGAAACATAAAAAATCATGATTATGTTCGTAAAATCAAACAAGTCTTAAGGAAACAATATTGAGTTACTAAATCCATACAACTTTGGTAACATCAAAATATAATTCTAAAAAATGATATAATATTATATGGATTTTTAAATGAAAATAATTTTTATGAGATTAATTATAAATTAAATTCATGGATAGAATATACACAACATAAATGAATCATGGAGTGAATATTAAATAATTATAATTGAAATAGAATATAGATGACAAGTTTCATTACCATAAGTTCAACATGGTATGATATTAATACAACCTCATCTATATAAATATTAATTATTTATTCTTATATAATAGAATCATGTTAATAAATTTAATACCTTATATCATCTACATATAATATTTCATTAACTAATTATTAATAATTCATTATTAGAATAATCATTTCTTTTTGTTAAATTTTTAATTTCTCATGGATGTTTAAGATCAGATGATCCAGAACTTTTACTTCGATAATGGTTAAAGAATATAACAAATTATATTCGTGTTGTATATATAATTTATATTATATATGTATATTTTTATTCATCTATTAATGGTTTAGGTAGAAATATTATATAAATTTTCCATAGAGATAGTGGGTTATAAGTATTCATTAACAGTGTTCTCATTTTCTAGAAAAACTTGTCAATAATGAAAAACATACTACTTTATTTTGGAAGCATAATAATAAAATTAACTGAATATATAATATGTATGTTTATCTTTACCCCCATCGATGTTAATAGGAAATGAAAAATCAATCACAACACTTTGTGGAGGTGGTAGTTCACATGTTCACACACGATAATTTATTGTTTTCTAATGGAGGAGAAGTTAAGTAGTTAGATATGATATTATAATTCCAAATGAATAATTATTTCATAAATATCTTATATAAAAATTATAAAAAATATAATAACAACTTGTTATTGACTGTGATGGATATTGAATTTTATCACTACATGGAGGTGACTGTCCACTTGAACGCAAAAGAGATACATTCAGTTCTGTTTTTTCAAATGATAGAAAATAACGGTGGTTCCATAATCATAATAAAATTTCAGGTATATTTGGTAATAATATTTTATTATTAAATTATGATTTCCACAGATTTAATTAATTTACATGTATAAACAAATTTTTCATGGTTTTGAAGGGTATGTTCCTTTTCTTTAGTAAGCTTATTTTTGATAACTTCCTAAGACCCCTCAGAATTTTATTTTATGTATAACAACACCTAAAATTTGTGGATTAAAAGGATAAATGTAATTTGGTATGTTTTGTTTGATCTAGTTTTCTCAATGTAATGTAAATAAGATAATAGATGGGTGTCATTTTATTAGGGTGGGAAGGGTTACTCTTGCACATGATCCTCAACCCGGTAGTTGAGGACTTCATAAGTGAATCCAATAGACCCAAAATCAAATCCTGTAGGGGGAATGTTTCTAGGATACAATATCTGAACTGTATTAGACACTATTTTAGGTACTATTTGGTATTATAATAGCCATAACAATTCAACCTTTTGGGTTTTCTAGACAATGGTTTGGTCCTCGAGTCCTTGTAGGCCATCTCGACACCCATGGAATTTGGGGCAGTATGGTTTTCAGGACTGATAATCATGATATATATGTTGGTGAAGGGTTGTTACAATTATTCTTGTCTATGATGAATTCCTTTATTAACTTTAGGTCATGTAATATTACGAAGCCTATGGGCCATGTATGGGATCCACTTCAACCCTAAAATGTATATTTATAAAAAATTTATAAAAAATAAATACCTTTTGTCAATTCAGTCAGAATGGGAATTCATGTAAATTTTAAAAAGTATAAAATATTTCAATGTCACATTCAAGGAAGAGTTATTAAAAAATTTCATAGATTTGGTGATAAAGAGATTACTTAAATTATATATTCATTAATTCGTATATATATATATATTTATATATAATTGTATACCATAGTTTTGGATTAACACATTCATTAACCATTTCAACACATAACCAATTAAATTTTTTTCTAAATTTCAATGGTTATAAATTTAAATTTTTGGAAAATATTTGTTAAAAAATTTCAATTGGATTAAATATTTGACAATATATTTTTCCCATTTTCATAATTAATAATTTTTAGGTATTTTAAATAATTTTAAAAAAATTCATAAAATATTATTATTTATATTTTTTACTCTTTTCTATTAATTTTAAATTATTAATGGTGAGAAATTTATCTATTTCAAATAAAACCCCTTTAACCAGTAACTATACATAATAATAACATATAATATTTTTCAAACCCCTCAATTTATAAAAAATCGCGTAGAGACAAAAAGGTGACTAGAAAACCATTACTTTGAGTATTGATAATTTCATTACTCATCCAATCCTCATGAATAATAAATATAAGTTTATTATAAATCTATAAAATTACTATTTCTATATCTAATTCCATATATTATTTGATTATTAATTTATTTATCTTATTTATTAAAAATTCCATGTTAATGTTTCATTTCAGTTAATATCGGTTTTTTCCTTCATATATCATTTGACATGTTATTCATGATCCACTTACATAGAACATGATTTACATATTTAAAGAATTAAGAAAATGATTGAAATATATTATATATTAATTTTATTAATATATATACTAATATATATAATATATAAATATTAAATCGAATACACCGTACATGGAGATGGTAGGTCGTACTTACGCGTGAATGGAGTTTTAGTTTTTTTATCATATTGAAAGAATGAAATTAAATGATATGTATATATATCTATTTTAACTCACATGTAATTATAATTTCATATAAATAATATAATTTTATTAAACTCATCCTTAGTCCATTCTATTAAATGTTTTAACAAATCACACATCTTTGAGGATGCACTAGTCCACAAATCTACAATCTATGTTAGTGTATTTAATAAAATTGAATGAATTAAGGTATGTTTTATATAATAATTAAAAAATAGTTGTGAAATCATTAATATCATATATAAATTTTAATAATAGTATTTTCATCATATTACCCAACTTAGAGAGGTGGTAATAGAAAAATGAATGACATTTCTTTTAGAGGAATTAGTCTAGCATACATACAAAAGGTATGTTTGTTATCAATTTGATAGAATTGTGTATATGTGTTGGTAGAAAATTTATAAGAAAAAAATTTCCTATTATTTTTTATTTTAGAGTTATTATAAAATCATGGAATAAAAATAATTGATCGGTGTAAAATGAAAATAATATAAAAGAGAATGAGGAAGGATGTTATATATTCATTGGGTAACTCATTTTGGTGTGAAAGAAATGTATATCCTAGTTTGATTTATTCCAAATTTGAGTCTTATAGGTTGATAAAGAAGCTTTTGGAATCTTATTTGGGTGGGGTTTCTACAATTCAATGTTTCTGGAGTTTTTTGAGTAATAGGAATAATGAATGCCTTTTTATAAAGTTTGAGAGGTGAAATTCTTGAAACTAAAAATAAGTAAAACATTATTTGGAAGTCTCCCTTAACACATGTAGTCAATGAATTGAATAATTATGGAGTAATTTGTACGTTTTCTTGATAAAAACAACCACCACACCAAAATAAGTGAATTTTAATTATTTTGTTCATTTACTTATATGTTTACCACATTAATCATTTTTATTTTTATTTATGTAACTAGTTTTATAACATATTTTCTTTAACCATTAATATTAAATCAATGTTTTATTTATTAAAAATATAGTGTCACAAAATTTTCAATAATATATCTATTTTAAAATAAAATAAATCTTATTCTTTTTGGAAATTAATTTTAAAATAATCAAATGTAACACACAAAGACACTACTATAACACTAAATATGAAAAAAATTACTCTTTAAAATTAGATATGATCATTAACAAAGATAAATTGGTACATTAATAGACAATATTTTATATCTGTTAAAATTTCTACATAATTTGGAATAATAAAGGGTTTTTTTTGGAAATTTTAAATATTTAAATAAGATATAATTCATTACAAAATAACATTAATATCTATATAGACTTTAATTAATAAATTTAAATTTTACAAATGTTAAGAAAAAATTGGATTTTAATATATTAAGGTAACACATATGTTACGTTATATATTCATCTAAAAAAATTAAATATAATAATTCAATCAATTTACATTAGTTTTAATAATCTTATTATCATTAATTATACGTAATTATTAACTAAATATCTTTCTCATTGGCATTCCTTAGGTAGTTAATCAAAATAATTCATCTCAAAAAATAAATATAATATTATATTATGGAAAAACTCTTATAAATTTATAAAAATATTGGCACAACCATACTAATGTGGTCTTTTCCAAACCTTAAGGCATTATAAATGTTAAAGGTATGTATGAATTTTTTATGATTTTTCCTTCAATACATTATTATCTAGGTCACATTTATGAAAGAGTTTCAAAATAAATAAAAAAATTAGAATCATGAGAGAATATGATCTAAATATGTGCATCCACACACATTTATGTTAGTTTATAGGCCATTTTCCTCTTAAGAGTAATGTTTAACCACTATGTCTTCAAGTTTTATCCAGAATCGCTTTAATTAATTATAATAATTTCTATATTTTTTTTAAGAAACTAGGTTTTTAGTACTAGATATTATAAATTTTCATTATAAAAAATATGGGAATAATTTTTCCAATTAATAATGATATAATTGACAGATATTAATTTATAGTTAATTTAATTGTCATTTTTCCAATGTGAGGTTTTATGTAAAAATGATTATATTTTTGAAATGTTTTATATCCTATTTTAATGTGAAATTGATCAATCTGATTTGATTTGGATTAATAGATTTAATATTTATGTAATTATATATTAAAAAAATATTAAATGAAATTTTAAAATATATATAAATTATTTGATAAAATCTGTCTTGAATTAAAGGTTAATATTTTTCACACTTCGTCCCAAAAATGACTTTTTCAGAAAAACAGCACAAAAAGTGACACTAGGATAATATTAAAATTATTAATTAAAAAAATTAGCTTTAATTAATATAATTAAATTTATAAATGTTTCTAAAATTAATTTTATTAATGTTCATATATAGAAATAAAAAATAGTTCTTTTGAGAAAATATAATTTTCATCATATAAAGACTTAACCAAAAATTATATTTTTTAATATTAATATGTATTATTCGTTTAAATAAATAATAAATAATATTTAACATGTAGTTCTTACTAATCATGTGATTATGTTCAACTCCTATTTTATTATTTTCCCATATAAATATTTATAATAATAAAATATTATTCCATAAAAACCAATAATTTCATGTAACGTAAGAAACGTCGGTGTAGCGTGTGGCACAATATTATCTTGGTGTAGATTCTATAGAAAAAATAAATTCATTATTTCATGTAATAAAATCAATAATCAGGGATGAGATATATGAAAAATATTATAATATTTATATTAAATATAAAAAAATCATTACATTTCAGGGTGTTACATTCTACCCATTAAAAATGAATTTCTCCATAGAAATTAACATGGGTTATCAATGCTTTAATACATGTTATATCATTTCCAATAAACACAAATCATAATAATTAATAATAAAATATTCAATAAAATGGGGTTTTTGTATGAAAATGGTAACCCAAAGTAACCCATAAATATGTTTCCACATAAGAGAACATAGTTATCTTATGAAAACATGGATGTGGAAGAGAAATCAAACTATCATGTTCTAATGTAGAGTTATGGAGAACATGGTTAAAATAAAATTATAAATAAAAATAAATGATCTAAAGATTCTTGAAATAGGACATTAATATCATGAAAAATGATGACAATAGGATAACAATTTATTTAATTTCATTTTCTCATAATGTTGAATAATTTTTGTGAGATG
Source organism: Viscum album (assembly GCA_963277665.1). Lineage (NCBI taxonomy): Eukaryota > Viridiplantae > Streptophyta > Magnoliopsida > Santalales > Viscaceae > Viscum > Viscum album. The sequence continues at coordinate 139,010,048 of OY728133.1, read as the reverse complement.
ATATAATTAGATATTTTTAGGACAATGACGCCCTTCATTATTCCATAATCATTTTCCACATTATATATTTTTATATGTAATAATGGTTAATATTACATTCCTGATATACTATTGAATAATTATTAGTCATTACGTCTTTCTTTAGGTATCATCAAAATAAAATTTTTAGAACAATTTATCCAATATTAATTAATCCACATATGGTGAGATATAAATTGAATCTATTAAACCTCATCTGATGTGTAAATTAATCCATTCAATAGATGGTTAACCTTATAACCATTCTGAAGTATGATATTACAAAACAAATTATATAAGGTCACTATATATTTCAAATATACCTTATCATTGATCCCATGTATATCGTCAAGTAAATCATGTTTATCACATACCAAATATATGAATACCTCTATCTTGTATTATATTTATACATGGTAATTACAATAAATAATTATTTAAAATATTCATGATTCTATATTCCAATATTTATTTGATATATTACATGAATAAAAAATGTTTTAAACATCATCAATGAAATTATAAAAAACTTGTTAATTAATCCTTTATTTGTTCCATGGAATTCAGTATTGTCCAATTTAATTATCCATATTGAAAAGTCTATATTAAAGAAATTATTATCGTATCATAAAAAACATATTATTATTTATAGTTCCTTCAATCATGTGTATCCCTCAAACATCACCTTTTCAAAAATTCTATTCTCTACGTCTTCAACACCATTACACATATTCATTTAAATACATTGTCATGCAAATAAACTGAAAATTCCATATATATTTCACCATTCATATAACTTAATTCATGAAACCAAATAGATAAAAACATCAATAATTCAACTTCATCAAATATTAATTAACATAGATACCTTATACTATTACGTAATAATTCTTTTCTTTTACATTTCAATTATATCCTCCTCATCTCCAACAATATAACCTTTATTATCACTACCTTACTGGTTATCATTGTGAGCATTCCACTCGGGGAATCAATTTATATAATGGACTTTCCTTCGAAACCTAAATCATTTAACCAAAAATGATGTCTTAGGGAGGGAAATATTCTCATCCATTATTTTAACCATCACCCCCCCATTTTTTCCATTGTAGTTACTTGAATTTTTTTTTCATTTTCTTCTATTGTCAAATAATCATATTCTTCCAAGGGGAAATTAAAATGGGTAATAAATTCTATATTCGTAAAATAATAGAAATTGTATCTTATTTAATAGCAGGTATCATTTAACCACAGTCTTTGCAAACCCATTATTTATAATTTTTGGTGGGTTTGATATTTGGTTATGGTTGATGTTGTTTATAATTTTCTAGGAAAATAATGAGGCCTAATAAAAAAATCCCACACTATAGTGATCATCCCATTTGTCGTCTCATCAAAAAAATTTCTATCAAGTTCAATATTAACCAAATTTGTTTTGGTTCCCTCGATTGACTAAAAAAATATTGTGTGAAAATCGCTTAGCATATAATAAAACCACATAATCATGAAAATCACTTATAGGATGTCTAAACAATGAAACCTTCATTGAAATATACGAATTATTATTTTTATCCTTATTGGGATCCCTATAAATATAAATATATTTACTGTTAGTCATCACACCAATTTTTTCCCATCATAGTTTCTAGTGGTGTACTACACCATTTCTTCTATACCAAATATATCAACTTGGTCATAACATACATGTATACAAAAAAAATTTAGTTTTATATTCATAAAATTATTAAAATACATGTCCATGGACAATAATTGTTGAGTGTCTTTGATAACATAGAAACAAAATCATATCTCCTGGTGAATGATCTTGAAAATATACATTAAAGATCATCACCATTTTTAGTATGACTCAATATCCTTCTTCATAAAATGGGAAAGGAATCAAAATAAATGGTTTGGTTTAGATTCTTAGTAACTGTAAACATGATATATATGTATATGCATAACATGATAATAGGTGTACAGGAAGATTATTATAGCATTATACAATCATAATATGAACAATAATGATCATAAAAATGAATAATGGATTAAATATTGGACGTTCATAAGAAAAAAATGCTATGTTAATCAAGAAAATAATCAACGAAAACAATAAATAAGAATATGACATGGGACTATAGAAGACATAAAAGCATATTAAAATATCCCTATAGTAGTTATATATTATTTATAAGGAAATAATAGTTCTATGGGTTCACTCCTCATACAGTCTTTGTAGTCATGGATAAGTCCAATTTTCATCTTAGTAGTGAATGTTCACTCCCAAGACCATCTTTGTGAGAAAATTATATTACTGAACCATGTTAACAGACTATTCCATCAATGTATATTCATGAGATAAAAATCAGTACCCAATAAATTAGATAGAGATATAGATCCCACACATCTCATAATATAATCATACAAATGTGTTTCCTTAGATAATAAACATTCACCATATTATAACCCATGAAATCAAATGGGTATCATAATCATGTAATCATAACATTAACTGTAGAAAAGATATGGGTTTCATAATCATTTAATTTAATCATAACCCACGATATAAACTCAGATTTATAAGCATATAACCCATGAGATAGGGACACGTTTCATAATAATATAACTCGTGAATGAGAAATTTTTTTCATAACCATATAAACATGAATAAAAATTAGGTTTCATAAAAATATAACCAATGACAGTGTAATGTGTATCATCAACACCATTCCAATAAAAATAAAGCATTCAATGATAGAATATGACAACCTTGGATCATATACCTAACATGTACACGTAACCCCAAATTGGTTTTTTGAGGGATAATTATTTTTATGTAATATTTTATTATCATTATTTGAAGAATATATCCTTACTTATTGGAAATGGAATACATTCTAAAAAAGACATTTTGAAAACTATATTGTTGTAAAATGACCTTGAAAAGGAATAGAGGATGCTTGAAAAAATTTTATTAACCAGTTCCTTAAAACTTATAAAAGAAGTTTGCAATCAATTTGAAAACCTCTTTCAATGAAAAAGTATAAAATATTATTCAAAATTTTTTGAAAAAAAAATTCTATTAAAAGTTATACAAGATTCTTGAAAACATTTTTTAAAAACCATTTATTTGAAAACATATAAAGAAAGCATAAAATAATTATTGAATACTACTTCCATGATAAAATAATATACAAATTTAGAAAATATTTTCCTAATATTATTCCTTAAAAACTTGTATAATAAATTTTAAAACATTTAAAAAACCTTTTTACTTGAAAATAACATTGAATATATTTTAACTATGCTTTTAAAATCATTTAAAACACTTCTTAAACATAAAGTTTTTTGTTTTAAACCCAATTTAAAAACATTGAATGTCCATAATATTAGGGATAAAAAGTTAGTAAAAACATCATATTAACATGAAATGCATTCTTAATAGTAATGATTATCATGATGGAAGATAATTTTATAGATGAAGAACATTACCTTTTCACTATAACATGATTAGAAAATTTTCATTATTGGGAAATGAATAGAGGATTGATTTTATTAAAAACGTTATTGTTAAAAACTATATCAGTGTAAAATATATATTTTAATAAAATATGATAATAGTATAAATATTTTGAAATTATTTATAGAATATTTGTATTTGGATGAAGACATATATAAGATCGAAAAGATAAATAATGATGAATTTATTTAAAAATATTTTTTTATTAAGTAAAAATGCGTATAAAAATTGTACAATTACATGAAATTTATACTAATAACCAGAATGTTTTTGGAAATCTTGGGATTTGTATCTTAATATTTCATCAATATAATAATATTCATAAACTTCTTCGATTAATTATGATATTGTATAAATATATTGTTTCCATTTGGTAACATAGAATCATAATCCCCACGAAATAATAAACATACATGAAGCATAAAATATTATTAAAATTGGTATCTCCATGATATTACATTTAAAAAGACTTTTTTTACACCTCATATAATAATATAGTTTCCTTACATGTCAGGTGTCTCAAAACGGAATATTGAGACCAAATTACATTACCAATTTTTTTTCATTTGAACCGTAACCCCATGAAAGAAAAATCATTGAATGGATATATAAATATCCATAAACATAGGTTTATGAAACATATAAATAATTCATGGGTATTATATACACCAAATAAAATAAATTATTAGTGAAAAAGGAAAAATTCTCATTGAAATAAAAGTGAAACTAGAAAACTGTCACATTAACTCTCGGCATTTTCTGTACACATTTAATCAAAATTTATAATAATAAAAAGATTATTATTAAAAAACCAATGTACCTTATTGTTATATCTAATATAATATTATATTTTATTATGACATTATATTACTCTTTTATTAACATTTCGTTGATAAATTTACGTTTTAAGCAATATAGATTTTGTTATTCATATATCATTTGACTTGTTAATTTTGATACCCTTAAATACAAAATGATTTAATTATTTACATAATATTATTTATGGTATAAAATTAAAATGTATTCAGTAAATAAATAATTATAATAATCTATAAAATAAATATAAAATAAATTAAATAAACCACTCATGGATAATATTGGTCGTACATATGCAAGAATGACATTTTCGTTTTCATATAATATTGAATAAAAGTTAGTAGATGAAATATAGGTACATATATAAACATATATTATAATTGTAGTATCTTTAATATTTCATATATATCATATATATTTACTAAATCCTTCATTAATACATTCCATGTAATGTGTAAATGATTCCTATAGCTTTGGGGATATGGTAGTCCACACATCCACAAACTAAGTGACTGCATTTTCACAAAATGGAAATAAAGAATGTATGTTATATATGACAATGAAAAAAGAATAAATAAATAATATATATCATATATATCATATTTAAATCCAATGTACATCATATTTCACAACCATGATAGATGGTAATGACAAAATAGATGTCCTTGTTTCGTGAGGCGGTAGTCCGCCATACACATGAATGGTAAGTTAATAACCCATTTGATGGATGTGTGTTCAGGTATGGATCTAAAAAATATATTAAAAAATTCATAGAATATTTAGGATTATAGTTTTATTGTATAATTTTGATTAATAATAATTCAACGGTGGAAAATTAATATAAAATAAATGATCCTGTGGAAGGATGTTAACACTTCTTGCGATAAATTTTTTTGGTTTGCACCAAATGGATTAAGAGGTTTGGTTTTTGAACAATGTGTGGATTATATGGTGATATTATAGATGTTGTGATATAATTTTTTCACATTTTTCATTATTCATCTTGTCTTTATAGTTGTGACGTATGGGAAAAATGAAGGTATTTTTATAGAGGAGGAGGGGTTCCATTCTTGGAAATACAAAAAGGTAAAAACAATTAGGAGGTATACCATACATAATGTTCATAAAAATTGGAAAAATATTGTATTAAAGGGAAAAAAATGAAATTTAAAAACTCTCCCCCATAGAAATAAATGATATTTTATAATCTTTATAATTAACTTCAATGTTACCCAAATTTTATCTTTTAGGTTTTTTTTAAGGTAACAAGTTTTCTAGCATACATTATTTAACAATTAAAATTAAATTAATGGTCAATTTATTATAAAATATAGATATAATGAATTATAAATATGATATATATATTTTAATTTAATATTTACCATGTGTGTTGGAAATTAATTTTAAAACAACCTCATTTGACACACAAAACCCTAATTTAATCCAAACAGTTCTAATAATAATTTTATTATTCAATCAAATTATTTTAGTAGTAATATTTCTCGTATCATTTATTTTAGTTAATTATTAAATAAATAAATTTAGCATTAGGAATTTTTTTAGAAGGTAACCAAAATTACTCATCACTAAAAATTATATACAAATTAATATTACAAAAATAAATCATCTAAAATTATAAATAATTTTCACAACTGAAATAATGTGTGTTTTTTCATATCTATTGGATTTATAAATGTTAATAGTGAGTAAGGTTTCTTTTTTACCCTTTTCCATACATAACATATTATCTAGGTCACTTCTTAAAATTTATCCCAAATAAGTCATTGAATTATAATAAATAATGTATATGACCTAATTGTTGTAATAAAATTGATTTTGGAAAATTGAGTATGTCATTTTCCCCTTATGTGTAATGTATAACCACAAATCCAAATAATGTTTTCCTTAATCAATAAAATTTATTTAAAAAAATATAATATTTTTTTTGAAAATGAATAAGATTAACATAACAGAAATTATAATTTTTTCTAATTAAAAATATCTAATAAATTTTCCAAAATTATAAACACATCAGTGGATGAATCTAATTAAAAATCGTCCATATAGGTGTGTCGTAAAGGAGACCTTTTTAAGAGAAAATGAATAATAGGGTTAGATCTTTTATATCCAGTTTCAATGTGAAATAGGATAAAATGGACTAAATGGAATTAATATATATATATATATATATAATATCTAATTAAACATTAAAAACAAATTAGTTTTTAATTTTACAATATAAATAAATTAAATAAAAATAAATTTTGAATTAAAATTTATTATTTTTCATTATTCATCAAAAAATGATATTTTTTAGGAAAAACAAAAGATTTCGCACTACATTAATCTCTTAATGATTATTTAAAAAATAAATTTTATTTTATCAAATTAAATTTCTAAATGATATTAAATTTAATTATAGTATTCTTTAATAAAGGACATAAAAACAGTTCTATTTAAGAAATATGATTTTCAATCATATATTGATTTTAACAGAAATTATATTTTTTGTCATCAATATGCATTATAAATATAAAATAATTATAAATAATATTTATAAATTATTTATTACTATACAATTTAACTATTTTTAGTGTCCCTATTATAATTATCTCATTTAAATAATTATAATAATAAAATATTATTTCTTGGAAACTCAATGTAGAATGTAATGCAAGCCAACACTATTTACTATATTGGGATGTATTATATTTTAATATAATATAAATAAATAATAACATGGTTCTTTTATATAACATAAGGTATATTTAGTGCTGTGTTAAATGAAAGATATCATAATGTTTAAATTAATTGGAAATGTTTATTACAAAATCATGTGGTGTATCATATGAGACTAAGAACATGTGGAACCCACAGTTTTTGGAATGAAACCCATTTTTTATGATTTTATTATATGAAGTATATGGTTGATGTTTGGGTGTGGTTGGAAAATTTTTGAGATTTTTTGATAAATTTTCACAGGTGCACATGTGGTGCACATTTTTTTGAAACTGTGCAACACCTGTTGGAAACCATGACCAATTAGACATGGTCAAAAGGGATGTCCCATGGGCTTCACACGTTTTTTCCAGATAACATAGAGCCATTGGGTAAATGGTTTATTGATTTAACAAAATCTTCCAGTGAGCGTTTGTATGATTGGTGCATGTTTTGGTAACCGTGTAAGTTGGCCATACGAGGGAAATCTTTAACACTATGGCTAACACATGGTTAGTGAAAAATTTTCATAATTGTGCGACTAAACCATGTATGAAAAGACACCACCTTCTTGAAATGGTTTTCTCACTAGGTTTTCCATTTAACTCACTCTTTATTCTTATTATGTGGCCCTAACATAAGATTTTTGTTTCCCAATGCTCAATGATGGTTCTCATATTTATCCTATAATGTCCTAACCCAAGTGACTGTGAAAATGATCCCCAAAATGGTGCTCCAATAGAATTAAAATGCATATCCCAAAATTCCATAAGCTGGATACTACCGATGTGCACCTTAGGTAAGTCTATGTGGAGACTATTACCTCATAAAAAAATATATATCACAGAGGAAGGCATATATATAATCAAAAAAGTGGAAATAGTTATATGAAAAGAAACCGTCATCAGTATAAGTTGATTAATGACACAAGAAAAAAATATATAATAAATTTGATGCTGAAATTTCATAGCTAATACAATGATGATGTCAATGGATAAATCCTTCTGTTATTAAATAAATATGTATTTATAAGGCATACAATGATAGAATTCCAGCTAAATAATACTTAATAGACCAAATAGAAACTGCCACATGGCATCTCGAGTATGGCTAAGCACTCTACCTCCATCGCTACATCCAAAACAGCATGATATCAATCATAGGAATTTACATTATTCCTTGTCTCCATACCTATGAACATAATTTCTACTTGGTTACCATATAATGCCCAATCATGGGGTGATATTTAATCAGATTCGGCTGACACCCAAGGAATGTTGAATTTTACATTCTATGATGTAAAAAAATAGACATGTATTGTTGTATAATCAAAGTAGACAACTCAAATAATAAAATATAACAGTAACATTACCTGATATCCCCAGTAGACACTCATCCCATAACATCTACTTTGTTTTATTCCATATTTCTGAATGAGATACCCAGTAAAGTAGAATATTTATATCATGGAGTATGTAACATGAAAACTGATGGAAAAGTGTATATCCACAAGCTTCTGCTTTGTTGTAGGTTCTAAACCATATGCCATGACTAGGCCCAAAAAATGATCATGGGAGAATCACCCAAAATAATAATGAAATATATGTTGCATCAATAAAAATATCCAAGTATATATTAAAATTTATAAGAAAAAAGGTGGAGTCTAATATTTTCCTGAAGTTATCTGTATAGTACATCCAATCAATTATCCAATCCAACCATACCCATCCATGGTGATCCATTTCAGAATCCTAGATATCTATTTTGGTGCAGAAACCAAGAGTCCAAATCAAATATCAATCATATGGTATCAAATCTCAAATGAGGCTTAGCCTAGCCATCTTGCGAATGGGTCCACCTTTAGTTTCCCCTTAAAGAGTTAGTTTCACTAAATAGTATATGAAAATCTTGTGGGAGATGAAGACATGTGAGCCTAAAAAATTTCTTTCCTAGTGGATCATGTTGTAACCATTCAAACATGGTGATTCTATTTGTTGTTTCTTATTATAGAACCCTCATTCACTCATTGAACCATTTACAAACGTACAACTAGAGAGGCACACACACACACCCCCACCCCCACAGACATACATTTATATATATATATATATATCCTCGAGAAATAATTCACAATTACATATTTTTTGGTAACCAATCCATTCCAACATCATATCATTTTCTAAACAGAACAAGGAATTGGTTAGTGAAAATAGAGGAAACAACATTTAAATAAATTCTATAAACTACCAACCCTAAATAAAAATTATTTAAGTAAACAATTCACCCTAAAAATGTTTATACATTTTAAACATGAATCTAATGTATCACAATAACACACAATTATTAATTAAATGAATCAAGGATAATGATAAAACATGATGATGATACGAAAGACAACCAGGCCAGGGGGCATGATGCATAGAGAGGGAGAATGAGAGGAGGTGGAAAGAAAAAAATATTAAGGAAAGAATAAAGAATAAAATCTAATAGAATGTAAAATAATATGTATAAAAATAATCAAAATAGAATAAAAAGGATGAGAATAGAAAAAAATGGTTACACCTAATTAAATTATTTTTACTTCTCTCATGTCTACTTTTTTTATAGTTATAATAATTCGATTTTCATATATTTTAATTTCATTATAATTATTTTATTATTTTAATAATTTTTAGTTATTATAATTTTAACATTGCACTGTTCTGAGATGTATCATTTTAGAAAACTTCCCTACAACTATTTTAAAATTTTAATAACTTCTCAGGACCTGAAACATGCTCTGTGAGCATGCAACCTGGGTCGTTATAAGGATTAGGATAAAAAATTTAAAAGTTCATCACATTGATTTAATCTAGGAAGATACACAATCCCCACTATAAGGAAAATCATCTCCAAGATTCACATCCAAGGGTAGTGGAACTTCATCTGAAAAATGTTCTGGCCACTACGCACGAACATCAGTATCCCTCTTATAGGTATCATATTGAACGTGTCTGTTTTTCTATAACACCCAGACCATATGAATTGCATTTATCATAGAACATTCATGAAGCTATCGACCATACAGATTAGACGCTCATTAATGGAATCTTCCTCCTCAATATCAACATTGTGAGGATCAAATGTATGGGACGAATATGGTTGATAATGTCAAAGATGAGATACATGGAGGGCATAGTGCATGACATGGTACTTATGAGAGAACATCAACCGATAGGCTTCCTACCCAACACTCTCCACTATCATCAATGAAACAACATATCTATATGACAGATTTAACTATATCATGATTCACATAAGACCTAACATCAGTAAAACACATATAAAGACCTGATATCCCACCTCATATTATTGAGGCTCGAGACGTCGGTCGGTATATGGCTTCTTTCAGGACTGAGCTCTAATAAAATGATTCTAAATTAAATAGACATTCTTCGATGTCTCCTAAATGAATCAAGGACCCATAAGAGATTCCTCAACGTAATTCGATCAATCATAGAGGTTAACGATGAGGTCTATAATATAGTACCTTATATGGAACCATGGGAATCAAGTATTGGTAGCATTTATTATTTGAATACTACACTCGAGGAATATGTTTCTCCCATGAGACACTAAAAATAAGGTCACAATCCAACAAAATATCATATAGCACCAAAATGGTATGTTCATACTTTTCATAAGTATAGGGGTAATATGCAATAATCTCATGTAATTGTGAACCTAGTGTTTTATGCATCCTTTACGGTAATAATGATGGAACAATGTGTGTCAATTCGACATGATAGAATGACTCACACCATGGACTTGAAAATTCTCATGAATATAAATCACCTCCAACTCATTAATATAGACGGTATAACCAATAGGTAGGAAGTGTAGTACTATGTTCTTCCGTTTAATGATTTCCTATATAGAATCACTGCCTCAAAAAGATCATGAAAAACCTAGAGGTGGGATTTCTCATTAGACGCTTCTCCTCAAAATATACACATTTGGACCAGATAAGTTTCACATGTGGGCTCCCTCCGAAATAGGGGATGTTACAGCAAGAACTACGCTAATAATTAATTTCAAGATACATCTAAAAAACCAAATTATTCATTATCTTCTCAATACAGGAGGGATAAATAATCCATTACGTCACCACCTTGGATCAAGACTTCACCAAATATGATTCTAGAAGAAAAATAGTAAATATTATTAATTATTTCTGGATAAGGATGAATCTGAATGAGATCTAATGTGAGCCTTCCCTTTAACCCCTAATAATATATCTCATAATATTCTGGCTTCAATAATTGTACTTCTTTCTTAGTCAAGGCTATAAGATCCACTTAAAAGTGGTATAATTCCATGATAAATCCTCTATAATAGATAAAAGGCACCAAGAAGTGAAATTTCTGAACAAAATATAGTGTATTTTCCAAGGAAACAACTATGATCAATATCTTTGGGCTTAAAAATATGAATAACATTTGTAAGATATGTCCCATGAGGTGAACCATATGGATCCAAAAGTATCATTTATAGAGCATTGAGTACAACTAATTCTCTCTTTGTGTACTCAACCTGATATAATGATTGGTTTTATGGGCATGCATGGAGCCTGAATACATCAAGATGATGTCAAAAAAGTATACCACAAATAATTTGTGGTATTTTTGGAAAACCAGATCCATTAGATCCATGAAAACTACTGGTGCATTAGTCGGATCGAAAGACATATAAAAAACTCTTATATTCCATACTTGCTCTAAAAAGCGGTACACAGTATATTTGATTTTCGCACATTCCCCAGATGATCGTACAACCTCAAATTGATCTTCGAGATAATGATTTCTCCTCATAGATTATCGAAGACATCATCTGAATGAGGCAAAAAATGTCGATTTTATACTATAAGATGGTTTAGTTGATGATAATCTATGCAAAATATGATGAAACCATCTGCATTTTGGGAAAAAAAGAAATGGTGAACCCCACATCCATGTTCTAGGTCTGATGAAAACCTTCACATCAAGATATTCAAACACATACATGAGTTCGTGTAGCTATGTTGGTTCAATCCTACAAGGAGGAATGGACACTACTACCACACCTAACACTAGCATGAAAGTGAACTCAACGTCCCACACATGAGGTAATATAGCTAAATCGTTGAGGAATATGTCTAGGAAAAGTTCCACAATAGGAGAAATATCCACTAACTATAGTTCTTGAATGCTCAAAAAAAAAACTTGTTAGCTGAGTTGTCACCGTACATGGTTCAGAAATCTTGAGTCCATCTCGGTCTACCAAAATATCCCATTCTCCCTTGGGTATTAATGTATTTACATTTTTTATTGTGAAGGAAACTCGATAGTGGTAGTAATCCACAAGTGCATGATAAATAATGAGCGAATCCAAACCACAAATGAAAGAAATGTTTTTCATCTCGAGTATGTATAAATTTAAGTTGAAATAGAACCCTTCTATTTTAATGGGAACTATTGGTAGTGTAATATTCCTTCTATTGTATCCCCCAATGGAGTGTCAAGAGACATAACACTACTTAAGTGATCGTTGGATAGACCCAAAATCTCAATATTTGTAACAGAAAAGAAAGAGTTCAAATCACATGTATCCAAGGGAAAATAAACTAATGTAGAGGCCATATGGATAGTACCTCAAATCGTAAATTTCCCTAGATTCTTATCTACATCTTCAAGATCCACATCAAATATATTTTTGACCTATGTCCTGCCAGGGTACCTGAAAAAACTATGTAGGTAAAATATACTGACACTAATGTTCAGGAGCATGATTGCTTTGAATACATCCTCCACTCCCTCATTCTGATTGGCCAGTAGAAAATGAACTACCTACCAAACATGGATCCACATATCCCATACCTGATGGAGGTTCTGGCATTAATTCTATTCTGATATTGTATAAAGGATAAAAATGACAGAAATGATAAAGGTGACCAATCTTACTTCAAGATTGACACTCTAACAGGTTTATCATGCACTAATTCTTCTTATGGTAGTTCTTTCTAAACTGATGAAATTTGATAGTGAAGTTAGTACATGCCATCTGGCTACAATTTTCCCCAAATTTAACCTTGAATAGGTGAAACATACTGCCTGAAGAACCATCATCTAGCTTTGGAACATGACTACCTGGGATCACATGATCAGATTCCCTAATATTCCATTTCATAATTAGTGAATTATTGATGATATATGTGATAGTTATCAAATGATTTACATTCCCCTATGAGTGGATATCATATCCTAGTCCATCTTCAATGCCTATTAGAGTCATATTTGGGTCATCAATTAGAGATTTAGCAAAATTATGGGTCATATAGAAACATGTAGAATACTCTAAGACTATCATAGAGCCCTGATAATGCTGTAAGAACTCCCTATCATGATCTTGTCTTAGAGTCTCATGGTATAATTGATCCCAAAAACATGCCTGGAAGTCTATAAAAATCATATCACCTGGTTTCTCCGACTGAGAAATTACATCCATTCATTTCATGGAATAATCACTTGGTATAAATATAAATATTTTCCACCTCACAATGGGAGAATCTCGAGATTGTCGAAGATCGATTTTAGAGATTCAATAAATAAATATCTAGCATTGGGACATACATTCCTTGATAATGGGAGAGGATTCACCCACAAATATCCCATGTAATCTCTTCCCTAGTTAGGGTAGGTTTGGAAACAATCTAAACTGACTGCATAACCTGAGAAGTCAATCATTGAACTAATAAATAGTTCCCAGTAGAAATCATAAGGAGGTGCAACAAGATGATCTACAAGAAGAACTCAATTATGAACTATGAGTGGTCCCGGACCAACCAACACTTGAATGTGATCATCATTAAGAGTATAGCATATTCCCAGATGAATTTATGGTGAAATATGTCAATAAGTAGAAAACAAACACCTTAGAATATATTCTATGTAAGATTCTATAATCATGTCAAGGATTTTTAAGAAATTAGAAGGTATAAGGCCTCCCAAATAATGTCAAGTAAAATTAGAACATTAAAAAACAAGGTTCAAATTTTATCCTAACATATCGTACTTAAATTACATTTTTAACCTGCATGTATTATAAAATAATACAACTAATCAAAAAAATACCATGCAATAGGTATATAATCGATTAAATTTGATATTTAATGAAAATATGCATGTCATTTTAAACACAGTGGTGCCTAATATGATGTATATAAATTCATTTCCATCATTTCACCTAGATAAAATAGTCAAAATAATCATTTCAATAATACAAATATTGGTAATAGTATAAAGAAATTGAGTTACCTAATGGTGATGTTGTATCAATAATAACTGGTATAATCAATAACTGAGATCCCAACCCATGAAATTTGGGTTTTCCATATACGTGGGTGATCTATTATAATGAATAGCATAATTTCAAAATCAATGTATACAAAATTCATGTTTATTCTAAATTATAAGAAAAAAGGATGAAGAAAATACCTCTTATACAACTTCATTTCATCCTGCCCTGAGTGCCTTTGGAAATGGTCCTCGAGCCGGAGGTCCAAAATACCTCAATCAGATCTCCCCAAACACTAGAGGTTTCTGAATATAAGCGAGGTCCTTGTGTTAGTATATTATGAGACAATACCCTTATAGGAAAAAGGTATATCATAGAAGAAAGTAATAATATTATCGAGAAAGTAGCGGGAGCAATAAGAAAAACAACAAATGAAAGTTGAAGCAAATAAATGACCCAACATTAAAATTTATATTAAATGTGTAAGCTAAAATACTATTACTAATACCATAACGATATCAATGTATGATTAAAAATGTGAATAAAAAAAATTATAGGGGTATATGGTACAACTATAGACTAAATGATATCAAATACACAATTGTCCATAGAGAAACTACCACATGGAATCACATGCATGGCTTGATCCTCTATCCCAAAATCTCCATCCAAAATAGAAAAAAATTAAGAAATATAAGTGGAATTCTTTAATGTATAACTACCTACGAACATATATTCTACATGGGTAACATATGTCACCCACGTTGGGTCTGAAATATAATCATGGTATGAAGGAACCAAAGTATATAGTCTTTTCCATTTCATGCAATAAAAAGACCCGTTGTGCTGAAGTATAATAAAGGTAGGAAACTCTAATAATAAAATATTACTATAACATGGCACTGGTTTCCCAGATTAAACATGACTCATACCACCTGATTTGGCATATGTTGAAAGTTGTAATGACTTACCTTGTAAAGAAGAATATATATAGCATGTCAAATATAACCGGACAAGTGAAGGAAAAGTGCATTCCCAAATACAATTTGTTTGGATAAGGTTCTATTCCATATGTCAAACATGGTAAACTAAAAGAATAGACAGGATAACAAATAATAAGAAAAAAAATCATTGTTTCATTTATAAAATAATCTCATGTATTTATTATAATTGAAAAGAACATTGGTTGAGTCTGATCCCATACTGAAGGTATCACTATGGTACATCAAATCAATTATCCAAATACAACATTCCCATCCAAGGTGATCCATATTTGAATCCCACGTATCCCTTGTGGTGTGCTAACCATTATCCCATAAAATTTATCACACATAAGGGACTAACTCTCCACTAATGATTGGTGTAGCCATCTAAAAAAGTGGATCATCCCTAGTTACTGCATAGGGAACCCGTGGCACTAAATAGTGTTTGTAAATCATGGGGAGACTTTTCTTGGTGATCCTTAAAAATAATTTCACCAGTGTATTGTGTTGTATCCTATTGATCGCTCTGAGTCCATTTTATTATTCTTAATATGGAACCCAAATTTCCTCACTTTCCTGGTTAACTTTAAAAAACAAGAGAGATACACACAAACACACATATATATATCCTAGAGAAATTATTCATAATTGCATCAATTTATGTAATAAATCAATTCCAACATTCTAATTTTGGATAAATAAAATAGGGAATTTATCAGCCTAAGTAGAGGCAAAATCATTTAAATAAATTCAATGAACAAATATTCTTATAAAAAAATTATTTATGTAAACAATTTACCATAAATAATTTTATTCAATTTAAACTTCAACATAATGTAACACAAAGAAACACATATCTAATAATTTAAAAAATTATGGTTGTTTATAATAGTAACCCAATTAAGTTTTTATCAGCCTAAGGGGTGTCCAATGAAATGGAAACATCTTAGTAATGGTTCATTTTATGCAATGGTCTCAAGGATCAGGGCATAGAAGTTTAATTAAATTAAATGTCTTTAATTGAAATTCACTAGTTTGCACTAACATGCAACATAATGTATTTTATTGAATGATTAAATGAAATAAAGTTAATGACAATAGAAACAATTATTCTTAGTCACTATATCTCCCACGTCCCATGAAAAACGTTGATTTGACCTAAAATGAAGGAAATAAGGTGATGATTGAAAAACATCAAGTTTTGGAAAAAAAACATCCACAGAAGATTCCATGATAGGGAGTGGATGAAATCCAAGTATTCATGGTGTGGGATAATATTCATACTAAGATACTAACTTCACTTATTACTATGTTTAAAATGGGGAGAGACAGAGGTAAATCAATCATCTGATGAAGAGGATGGGGGTGCAAACCATCTGGCTAGGGTGGTGACTTATAGAGTGGGAGAGGGGATTGGAAGAAAGGAAATTTTTTTTGAAGGAATGAAATATGAAATGGTTAAAAATTAAAAACACAAGAGAAAAAAAGGAAAATTATAAAATATAATAAATATATATATATATACATAATAAAATGGATGAGATGGGAAAATAAAATAAATAATAAAAATAGTTAAATCCTTTTTTAATTATTTTTACTACTCTTATGTTTTATTTTTTTATTATTTATCTTCATTACTTTATCAAAAATTATAATTTAATTTAATTTAATTTCATTCCATCTAGTAAATTTTAATTATTATATTCTGAATATTTCCTTAGTGCGTTATGTCTTATTTTTCATAAATCTGGTGAAACTATTTAAATAATTTAATTGTTTCTCTAGATCCACAATAGGCATAATGATAGTGCACCCTAAGTCATATTATGGATTATGACTAAAAATTTAAATGGCCAATAACATGATTTATATATGGATTTTATAGATCCATATGTTATCCAATGTCTTACCTTGGTGTTTAAAATTCGATTCCACGTAGTAAGTGATCATTCATGGTGATTATTTATGTTTTCTTATATGTACATCACTCATTATCTCAATTTCATAGATATACACAGATTATGAATATATATAATGTTCTTGATGAAATTTATTTTTATCTGTGTAGGTTTTTTTGATCGGGGATGAGATCTAATAAGAATTTTTAGTGATTTAACCTAGTTCTGTGAACATTCTTCATTTCATTCTTAATTTTCTCCAAAACACTCATGGTAGGTAGATTCATTATTAACTCCTCTATTATTGAATGTGGTGAAATTATTTTTAATTGATTGCTATCAATGAAATCTTATTTCTTTCTATTGTGAACTTTGATTTGAATCCATCATTAGTGATTATTTATCGAAATTTGGAAATTTGGGGTGTTGTTAGAAAGTGTTTTGATAACATGATTTTAAACTACTACATTAAAAATAAGTGTTGTTTTTAATTCATGTAAAAATGTTTTTTAATTAAAATATTTATGTATTATTATATAGTTTAAAAACACATGGATTTGGAATTTGTTAGCATGGTTTTGTGGTGTTTGTTCATATGCATTGGGATAGATAAGGGTATGATGTTCCCCAATCAAAATGATGGGAAGGATATGGGTATAAAGTACACCATTCAACATGGTCCACTATGTGAAAAAATTGTTCTAGGATAACTCAACAATCATGAGTATAAGAAGGTATATGTGTTTCATACATGGGTGGATGTATGGGTTTTTTTGAAAGGAATTGGTTACTCAAAAATAGAATGTTAAATGATTTATAGAAATTTTTAGGTACTTTCTATGGTAAATTATTTACATTAGCTGTGTTCATATTTTTGTATAAACTGTTTAGAAATCATTTTATTTAAATTGTTTATATAAATTTTTGTACCATTTTATCTTTTAGTTAAATTAGTTGGTATGTAATTGGAGAAAACCTACTGAGTTTTAGTAATCACCCTGGCTTTCCAAATTTAGATATTTTGCAGATATGTCTATTATATAAGGGAGAAGGTATTGTATGAAACATTTTTAATACAAATTCGTGATATTTGGAATATTTTGTGGTGTTGGAGAATGGGGATTGTGGATCCTAGTTATCATACAATTGTATTTGAGTTTTTATCGTTTTTTCTCACATGATTTATATGATATTAATTTTCTTTCACTACAGTACACATTAGTTGTATTTGATATAAATATAATGTTGTTATTGTCTTTAATTTATATCATTCACCATGTAGTGATTTATTTTGGTTTGGTTTGATGGTTGGTTATTTGTCTTCCAAGGGAAAATTTCCCACCAAATATTAAATTAATATCTCAATAGTTATTGCAACCCTTTGGCATCATCAGGACGTCTCATAAGCTATAATAAGATCCCACCACCCTCAAATTCCAATGATAAAGGGCAGTGAGTTACAAATGGTATATACTTTATTTGGTACAAATGCCAGTTTGAGACAAATGGTATCAGCTCGGTCTTTTACTTATGGAACATGTAGTCACTAGCTATGTCAGTCATGGTGTTGAATTTATACTTCTCCAATCTATCTGTTGGAATCATAGAAAAGATTATAATTTTCAGTACTTGAAATATAGAGAATAAAATTTCATAGATAACCTTTTCATGTTGAACATAATGTTACTAGGGAGTTGGGTACATAAATTTTTTAAATAAACGTATATTATATTTATATCTCTTTTTCATGGGTTGATCCAATGGTATGATATTGACATGAATTTGAGGAATGGCATCCCCCTAATATTTCATATTTCATTTTGAGAAATGATTTATTATTTGATGAATGAAATGGTAGATTTATTAAAAATACTGAGGTAGTTTTAAATTTATTTTTCTTGAAAGGAAAATTTAATTGGTTTTTTGAAAATAGTTTTATTGGAAAAATCATGTTGATATATTTTTTTAAAAAAGTATAAACATAGAAAAGCTTGATTTGGGAAAGTAACTTTGGAATAGTTTATGTGGAGGAATTTATTATTGTTAAGCCTTCAAATAATAGAGAGTGAAACATAAGGAATTATTATCTGTATTGAAATTCCCCCTGGCAGGCGTCATACGAACCAATTGAAAGAAGCTAAAGAGAACATTGTTGATGATATGCCCCATGTGATCCAAAAACCGCGTCATAGTATCATCCATGAATTTTAGAATAGGGATATAGGGAATAGATGGATTTCTTAGAGAAATTGGATCATTTTTTACTGTTATTGAAGAATAATCTATTAATTTTTTCATTTTGATTCTGAACTAGAAGAGGAAATGGAATAGAAGATCATGAAGGATTGTGTAATCAATTTTATTGGCACGAAATCATATTTGAATATCAAGATATAGAAGTAAATAATGTATGATCTTTTACATCTGTGGTTGGACCTAGCTTTCCATGATAATGTGAAATAAGGAATTAGATGGGAGAATTTCTATTAATTGTTTGATAAAAAATTATATCCTCACACATTCAAGATAAATAGAACAAAATTTTTTTTTCAGGAAGAACGAAAATCTATCTATCATAGAGTATGAGTCTATATTCATGAATTTATCAAACATTGAACTCAAGGTTATATCTAGTACATCATTGAAAGAATTAATATTGGAGTCAAGGATAAGGTAAGAGATTCAGTAATGATTTCCATTCATAGTATTACTAATTATATAGAGATATTGAATAGAACAATGGTGGATGAATGACACATAATAGAAGCTACGAGAGGAATAATTTTGCTGATACCCACATGAAACTATAGTAACTATAATGCATGCGGTAAGGGAAGTGGGACACCTAATTCCATGATGGAAGAATGAAAAATAATCAGAGAGTCGTATTAGTAAACATTCTTCTATGACCCAAGATAAAATTTGGATGTTTCAAATGTGGTTCTCATGAACAAATTTTGTGATAGTGTATGACCCAACCTATATCATAACACAAATGAAACTAGATTGTTAATATTCAGTGCTATTGTCTTTATACTCTGAGGTTAGGTGCTCTGGACACTTATCTGGTTTCACGGTAGTCGTATTCTTCAACTGGGCGAGGGGAGTCAAATAAATATTAGAATCAGAATAATTATATCCTAGGTGATTAAAGGAATGCAATGACTTCTTATGAAGGTAAATCTCAGTAGGGAACCAAAGATAAAACTGCAGCGATGATGAAATTATTTAGTGCTAAGCAGGTGATTGTGGATGATCATGTTGAACCATATATGGTGAAAGGTATGATTCTTTTTAATTCTACCCTTAAGTATATGTTCTTTGATACTGGTGAATCACATTACTTTATAGTTTCTATTACTATATATTTTAAAATATTAAAAATGAGATGATTCCATCTATTATAAAACTAAAAACTCTTCAAGGGAAAAGATAATGCATCATCTTTCTATGTAGAGTATTTTCTATAACAAATAATAGGGATTATTTTAATGGAATTTTATTGTTTATGAGATTAATGAATATGATGTAATACAGGGAACATATTGGATGACATCATTCACTGTTAACTTCTACTACTATAGAATAATAGATAGTTTTGAGAATGGGAATTACATCAAACATATCATTAAAGGAGAGAATAATCTAAAGATAGGTGAAACAAGATTGATGGAAGTAGTAGTTGGAAAAATATCTTACCATTTGTAAATGTTTAATGTAACATTATTGAAAGAGATATAGATTAATAGTTTTCCAATGGTGGCGGTACACATTTAAAATGATTTTCCCAAAAATTTCTCCCGGATACCACTGATAGAGGATGTTGATTTTATGATTGATCTCCTCTGGTAGACTAATCATATATCACTTTTGTATTATTGAATGGAACCAACAGAATTAAGGGAGTTGATTGTGAAGTTGGAAGATCTAGAAAGAAAAGGATTCACTTCAACTAGCATATCTTCATGGTAATTACCAGTATTGTTCGTGATGTAAATAGATAGAACCCTATGGCTATGTATATATTATCATAAGATTAATTATGTTACGATAATGAATTAGTATCCATTTAAATGAGTTCATGAACTTTTTTTATCAACTATGGTGACCTTAGAGGGTTTCTATGATTTATTTTCTATCAGGATATCAACAATTATGATATCAAAAGAAGAATATTCTAAAGATAGCATTTAGAAGTAGATATGGGCATTATGAATATGTGGTAAAGACATATTTTCATATGAATGAGCATGTGGGTTTTTGGTGTTGATTAATTGGATATTTTAATAATATTTGTATTCCTTTGTTGTATTATTTTTCGATGACATATTTTTGTATTCATGGAAAGTGGGTGAGCATTAGAAACACTAGGAAACAATATTGGTAATCCTAATAGTCCATCATTTTTATACCAAAATTTGAAAGGAAGATTTTTGGATATAACACATACATTTTGATGGATATTTAATTTCTAAAAGAGTTGTTTCAATGGATTCAGAGAAGATATAAGTTGTTATCAATGAGAAACCACTAAAGAATGATATCGAGATTAAATGTATCCTTTGTCTATCTGCTTATTACCTACACTCTGTGCATTACTACTTTGGACTAGATTTTCCTATGAAATATTTAAAAAAGATGAATATACCATTCCATTGTGGTGAAGAATTCCAAAATACATTCTTAGAGATAATAGTTCACAATACATCAACACCTATCATGATATATCCAAAATTAAGACAAGGGTGCATTGTTTATTTTGAAGCATTGGGATCAGGCCTTGGTGTGTTCTCATCCAAAGAGATCTTGTTATTGATTATAGTTCATGGTAGTTACGATTAGATGAAAATAAATACCAAACACATTATTTTGAGTTAGATATTATTGTATATTCTTTGAAGTCATAGAATCGTTGCCCCACTGTTGAGAAATTTAATATTTTTATTGACCATAAGAACATTAAACATATTATCTCACAAATAGATTTTATTCGTTTGATAATGAATATGGATGGAGTATCTCAAAATGATTTACATTTACTTAATGTATACCCAAGGGAAAACAAATATTTTTGAAGATGAATTTATGAGGAATTCATATACCTTGTCAGAAAAAGAGGATTTATATGAGTGTCTTATGATGTTGGTCCTAACCAACATGAACATTGAATATAAAGATGAAGGTGATGTTGGAATTTTCAATCTAGGTTCACATGTTCATAATTTAGTGATGATTTTTAAGGAGGCATAGACATATGCTGTAATATTCATGTCTACGAGGTCAAAAATCAATGGTGGGGGAGCATTGAGTGCCAGATGATAGATGTGAGTATAGTTTTGTAGTATGGAAATAGTATGGTTATACATATAGGTTCTCATGTGAAACTTAATCATGAATACCATCATTATAGATGATCTATATATTCTATAATAGATAAGATGTATAAGATGAAAAAATGTAGTTTTGGTTACTCGGCATGAAAATGAAGCTGGATAAGTTTGTTTCAAGATTTCCCACATGTTAGTAGGTTAATGGAGAACATCATTGACCAGTAGGTATATAACAATATTTACCTATTCCAATGTGGAAATGTGAGTACATTACAATGGATTTTGTAAGAAGTCTCCCATGACATTCTTGAAAATACATTTCCATATGGGTGACTACAAATATACTCACAATGTCAGACCATATAATTCATATTTTTGAAACTGATATGGTGGAGGATCTGTATATATTCTATATTCGATTAGTGGTAAAGAGACATGCAATTCCAGTTTTGACCCTATAAGAATGATATTTGAGGTTCACATCAATTTTTTTGGAAATTATAATATAAATACCTATGGACTCAGTTGACAGTGAGTATAAAATATCATCTATTGATAGATGAAAAATCTGAATGTGTGGTACCAATGTAGGAAGACGTGTTGTGGGAATGTATATTGGATTTTGGTGGCTCATGGGAAGAGAACCTAGAATTGTGGAGTTCTCATATAACAACAACTATTTTCCTCGAAACACATAAATTATCTTGAAGCATTGTATGGTCTTCCTTGTAGTTCAACACATTGTTGAGAGAAAATAGGTGAGACTTCACAAGATGGGTCAAGCCATGCCTAAGAAATAATAGAGATGATTCAATTGATCAGAAAGTGGATGTAGATGGCCCATATTCATTGGAAACTATTTGAATATCATCTTCGATGACAGTTTTCATTAAATGTGAGTGATCATGTGATCTTTATAATCTATCCATGGAATATGAAACATTGTTTTCGTAAATATGGAATGTTATCTCATAGACATATAGACCCTTATGGTTTAATTGAATGTGTTGGATAGGTGATATATCTGCTAGAATTTCAACTATGTTCAGTTGTAGTGAAAAATGGGTCCACATATCATACTTGAAAAAGTATCCACCTAATCCTAACCATGTGATTTGATGTTATCACATTGAAATACAACTAGATGATACGTTGGTACATATCTCGAGGTAAATTGGGGATAGGAATGAGAATCTATTGAGTGAAAAAGCATCAGTCTATAGAGGGACATATTGAAACATTGTTAGATTCTAAAGGATACATGATAA
The DNA here is from genome assembly GCA_963277665.1 of Viscum album. Taxonomy (NCBI): domain Eukaryota; kingdom Viridiplantae; phylum Streptophyta; class Magnoliopsida; order Santalales; family Viscaceae; genus Viscum; species Viscum album. The sequence continues at coordinate 138,986,186 of OY728133.1, read as the reverse complement.
TAGATGAGAAAATGAAAGAGAAATTCCGATAACTCTTTAAATGTAGTGATGGTTTTATACATTGTAGAGATAGATGGACAATTGGAGGGGAGAACGTATCTCCCCATGTATCCAATATTTTCCACCTATTATTATTATTTTTATGAAATAAATGTTTTTTTGAGATGTTTGGGAGTTTTTGGAGAATATTTGTATAGTTTTTTCTGATTTTCTATAGGTGTATGAGTGGTGACAGGTTTTTGGAATTTATATAACACATGTAGGAAATAGTGAATAGTTAGACATGGGAAAAAGTGAAGGTGTACAGGCTCGCATGGTTTTTCTAAACCTTCCGGTGGCTTAGGAGGAGCCATGATATTTTTGGAATTAATTATTTTGTGATCATTGTAATGTTTGAAAGATGGATTTGTAACCATGTGTGCCAACCATGCGAGGGTTTTTTTAATTTAGAGGTTAAAACATGGTTAGTGCATGATTTTCATAACCATTCCTAGAAAGAAACTACCTCCTTAAAAAGAAGATCACAATCTAATTTCCCTTTAAATAATTTTTTTCCTCCTTTGCAGTCATAAATTGGGATTTTTTTCCAATGGGCAAGGAAGGTTCTCTTCTTGATAGACAGAAAATCCAAATGCTTCCCTTAGTGATTATAAGATGATTCCTAGTGGTGAGTCATTATTCATGGTGCTTCTTGATATTTTCTAGGATCTAATTCATTAATATCATCGATCTCTTATATATACACCAACTATGGGTTGATCTAAGGTTTTGGATGGAAAAAATTCTTGCTTTTTGTTTTTTTAGATAGGGGACAAGATTAAAGGATGTTTATTGGTATTTAACATTGTTTCATATGTTTTCTTCATGTTGATGTTCATTTATGACAAAAGACTTGTGGTAGGTGGATTCACTCCCAACTAATCTATTTTATAACATCATGTACCAGTTTCAAATTGATATCATTGATTAAATTTTAATGTTTATCCACTATGAAATAATTTTTTAAAACCTCATGAGTGATTGTCTATGGAAATTTAGAAATTTCCGGTGCTATATGAAAGTGTTTTGATAAAATTATTTTATAATGTTGTTTTTAAAAATATTTTTTTTTCTTATGCATTTAAAAAATTGTTTTCAATAAAATGAATTTTTTTATTAAATTAATTAAACAAAAAAGGATTTGGAATTATTTTTAATGGTTTTGGCGTGTGTGTTCACATGCATTGTGATGGATAATGATGTTATGTACCCACTTCAGAATGTTGGGACAAATAATCGTGTGATGTACCACCATCAATATGGTCTATTAAGTTATTTATTAGTGGGTGGTTAAGAATACACTCTTGAGTATAGGGAGGTCCATCAGTTTAATTCATGGACGAATGAACGGTTGTTTATAAACAAATGGGTTATTCCAAAATATAGTGTTATATGATTTAAATATTTTTTTATGTGTCTTCTTTGGGAAACTATTTACATTGTGTTGTATTTATATTTTGATATAAACTGTTTATAAATTGTTATATGTAAATTTTTTAAATAATTTTTTTATCATGTGCTATCCTAGTGGCATGTGTTTGGAAGTTATCGGGGAAAACATAATGTGTTTCACTACTCATCTCACCTTTTTTACATTATTTATTTTGTAGATATTTTTATTGGGATACATGAAATGGTAATTTATCAAACATATTAAGTACTAATTCATCATTCATGGGCTCTTTGGTGGAGTTGGGGCTTGGAGCTTGCAGAGCCTTGGAGTCATAAAATTGTTTTTGAGTTTTTATTGTTTTGTCTCCCACTATTTACTTGATGTTACTTTGTTTTCAGTTGTTGTACTCATTGGTTTCATTTAATATAAATCGAAAGTTCCGTTTGAATTTTATTTTGATAATACATCATGTACTGTTTTATTTGTGTATTGTTTGATGGTTTGTTTCTTATATGAAAAGGTAAAATCATACCCCAATTGTAAATGAATCCTTCAACATTTATTTCTACACTCTGAATTATTGGTGATGTATCTTAAGGCCAAATCAAATCTCACTACCCTATCAAGAAAATGATAAGGGAAAGGACATTATAAATCATCTCCATAGGCTGAAAATTATCTCTTCACAGAGAATGTGGATATTAAATTTTAGTATTGTTTGAAAATATTATGGTTAATTAAGTTATTTTAATCAACAAGTGCCAATTTACTAGGATTGGTGTATAATTTTATCATCATAGTGGAACCCATTTGTTATCAATTCTTGATCTAGAGTATGGACACCATCATATTCGAGTCCAATATGAGGGAATATTTATGGAATTATTTAGTAGAAGTCTTGTGTTATATAATTATTTTCTCATTAAAATCAGGTTGAAAAATTTACAATCAATTATCCTGGATCTCGTGAAGTTTTAGTGAACTATCTCAACAGATAGAGGTTGGTTTTCTATATAGTACATAATAACATTACAATACCTTCACAAATAATGAAATTAATCTAAGGTAGAGGTTCAATTATCACTATATATATAATATTTTAATATTGATATGTAGTTTACATTATGGAAAGGTAGTGTTTTTTTTAGGCTCTTAGAAATAATATATAGATAAAATATGAGATTAGTGATATGCCTTTAAAAGAGTATTTTCACCTAATGAGATAATGTGATGATTGGAGGATTGATGTATCCGAGGAACTGGTATCGATAATATGTACTTAGTATATAGAATTTTTTTTATAATATACGGTGGAATGGATCAACATGAGACAATACCTATGTGTACTAATATGTATGAATAAATAGATATTGGTTATCCATGTCTTTGGTTTCCATTGGATGATGACGATATGATCCTTTTACTTGAGATATTTTTTGAAACTGTTTCAATCAGGTTGGATGGAATGTGGGAATTTCATTCCTCTATAATAGTGATATAAAATGGTTAGACAAATATGTACCTTGAATTTAGGTGGTGGTTCTGTTGGTCAGTGATGAAGGGTTACATTGTTGGTTTTGGTTCCTGATGCTTATCCATCCAAAGGGTGATGACCATCCACTAATTTTATAGTTTTCTACTCCATTCCATTCTAGTTCCACTGAATAAGTAGAATGATATCACCTTCATATTTATATTGGGGTTAAACTGATCCTAAAGGATATGTGACACAATCTACTTGATTTTAAATTGATTAAAGAAGTTTTCTCAAATTATATTGATCTGTGAGTCCAACTCAGAATTTGAGAATGGGAAAGTACATATTATTATAACCTAGTTTTGGTTATGATTTAGTTGAAAAGTAGTTACCATGAAATTACTTATATAGAACCTTGTATGTATATTTATGGTACACCATGACGTCCAATGATTTATTCCCACATTTTCACGAGATAATGTGTAACAATGGGTGTACTAGAGGACTTTGGATTATTGAATATATAATATCAAAAAAATTATTCCATGGGATTTCTTTGACTAAAAGGATAAATAAATACACCTATTATTAATTATATTAAATAAAATATTCAGTTAAATATTCATATCCCACTATAGAACTACCTCGCATGCTTCTCACATGAATTATAACATGTATATGTGGTTGAATGGGTTATTATAAAGATAAGAAGCATTTTTATTTAGGGTTTAATAATACTTACCATTAACATTCCAATTGTAATTTCCATATTATATTACCATTAAAAATTAATTTCCAGTTAATTATAAAAAGAAATATAAAAAAATTATCACACATTTTTTACTGAGGATTATATGTGATTAATTCACCTCATGGAACCCTATTTTTTAAAATTCATTAGGAAGAAAATGTAATGGTTCATATTTTCCTTTATTCATTATATATTGCGATAATGTTTTGTTAATATCTATTAAAAATTCATTTCATATCAAATTAATGATCACATTGTCTAATTTTATAATCTAATTTATGTATTTTATTATTATTCATCATTTATTAAATTTCATTTTAGCCCTTTTCCTAATGTGTCATTCTGCTAATGTAAGGGTTTTGGTTTCCTCATTTTTCTTACCTTTTATAAAAAAATAATAATAAAAAAATTTATGAAACCATATTTTATTATATATTTATATATGATACAGATATTATAATGAGATTAATCCTTACCCCATTATATAACATATATTCTTTCTCAAATATATAATATCAAAAGTTGTTTACGTAGTAATGTGATTATTAGGATTTCTCTCACATCATTCACTATTAGAAATTATATTATACGAATCACATTTAAAATCACATATAAATTTTTTTAATGTATTTATATAGCACCATAATAATCACCCATTTGAAATATTATTGATGTTAAATAATCCAAATACAAATCACATTATCATTTAATGTGTTATCACCATGTAGAAGTAAGTGTTAAATTCCACTAAATTAACATTATTTACAATCCCATTATGCAAGATGTTTACCACCCATTAACTAGTTAAACTTTTTATTATATCATTTGAATAATTATTCATAAAATATTTTATTCTCGTGAGTCATCATTTAATACACATTATACTCGATTCATAAGATATTATATTGAGGAATCTATCTAAGGAAGAAAAATATCCATATTGTCTAATTGAAACATTTCCCATTATATATAATAAACGTCAAGTTTTATATAATTTATATTTCAAAAAGATTTTATTTTTATAAGGAGTGATGATTTTTATTTACCCCGAGGACCCATCATTCATTAAAATGTTCCCATTATGTTTTTTTAAATTCTAATAAATGTTCTAGTGACTCATTAGTCTTTGAGAACAACATTGCATAAAATACATATGACTATTCAATGAAAACATCACATACTAGATGAAAAACGTGGATATAATTATCTAGGCTTCAAAGGATATTTGGATGCCCACCTAACCTTACTGTAGTTCTCATTCAAAATTTTTTTATGATCATATATTCTTATAGTGGAATTTATAGAATTTAAAGGATGGTCATGCCTCTCACTACAACATTGTAATGAGGAGTAGGAGGATTAATGTTTTGGCATATTATGGTCCCATTGTCCCTAGATAAGGTGAAATTAATCAGGAAGTGGTTAGTGGCCACTCAGATTGGGAATAAATCATATAATGATGTAAGGATATTCCATTTGGAGTTAATGGATGTGGATGGTTTTTCCTGCTAATGTCACCATGAATTGTGAATAATAAATAAAATATGTATCAAAAACTGAATACATGGTTTTTTTACTAATCATCACTATGAAAATGGTTGAAAATTGACAAACAACATTGAACATCATCAATGTTATTTTGGAAAGCCTGACCTATTCCATATTTATCATTTATAGTAGTACACTGAAGATACTGTGATATTTTCGATTGTATGGAAATGTATTGAGATTAATATATATCTTATGATGAGTTTTCAATGTATATTATTGACCAGAGTGAAAAAATTCAATGAATAAAGCTGATATTAATTATTCAGATCATGTAGATGTATTATCAAATCTAGGAGGAATCAGAGGAGTTGTATTCTTATGTTTGATTTCATCATCTCAATTGTTTCATGAAATACCTATAGGGCCACCTATTGTGGACTAAAATTCAAGATTGGAGGATACATTTATAGTTTCCAATCACTAAAATTCTTAAATCCCACTTTTGTTTATATATTATGGCTCATGTTTGAAAAATAAATGTATTTCAAATTTATTCTTACCCTCTTGCAGAAACAATGATTTTTGTATGTGTACAGATGTCATTAAATACAATGTTTCAGGGAATTCTAACGATTTCATATGTTTTCTAAAATTTTCTATGAAATTATATGAGTTTTACAAGGTTAATAGTGTTTTCTTATTGCGTAAGGGTAACACTTCAAATATTTAATAGTATAACTTCATTTTCAGAGGATGTATAGTGGTAAATAGGGGTTATTAAGGGGTAAGAGGAACATCATATACACTATATTTGGGTAAAATTAGTTTTGTGTATGTGTATATCTATGAATGTAATGGCATTGAAATGGTTGTGTCCGTTATGTGTAAGGGATAAATACTTTTTATAATGGTTATATAATGGTAACCTAGCCATTTTTCAATTGAAATTTGAGTTGCCTATGGGTAACCCATAATTATCAAATGATTCATAAGAAAAAAATACCCTTATGTGATGACTAGAAGATACATAATGGTAAAACCATGTAACCCTTATGCAGTTCTATTATTTTAAAATATCAATATAAAATTTTGATTTTAAATTTATTTTCCCCATCACACACCGGTAAAATATTTTGGGCTGGTTTGATTTCCCAAAATTGAGTGAATTAATTCATTTTTTCATTTAAATTTATAACCATTATATATAGAATAATATATACACCATTTAATTAAGACAAAATTAAATGAAAATTTAAATGGTGAATTTAATTTTTGGTTCTTAATTTTGAGAATAAGTATGTGGTTTAACTATTTTATAACATATGAATGCTACTATTTTTAATTTTTTGGTATTCTCTTTATTCATGGTAAAATAAGAATCCCCTTGCTCAAGGTTAGTGTATACTTCTCAATATAATATAAATTATTTAATGTTCTATGAATAGAAGAACACAGACCCTCTCTCCTTAATTCATGAGGGATGTATTAGTCAAGGGGATATAATTATAGATAAAAATATATGATAATATCTTATCCATATTTCAAGAATAATCTATGACACTTCATTCAAAATATTTTAAGAGAAGTGATAAATAATTTCAGAATTGGTAATAGTTTATAAATATTTTTAAGAATAACAGTGAATAATAATATTTTTTATGGACTATCCATGGGAGAAAATATATTATTTAATCTGGTGATTTATTTATTTTAGGTTATTAAAAATTATATTTCACTTTCTTGGAATCTTTAGAGTGTAGTTTTAGAAGAAAAAAATGAAGAAAAGATTCATGTGATGACTCCTTGATAAAAATTGATTTAATTCATTAAATTTAAATATATAGTATGTTCCATTGCCTTTATGGCACTATATTTGACATGTTTCATTGGAACAATTCTTATGTTTTCTTACCTTAATGACAGAGCATGATTATAATAACTTCTTTGTATGTTTGTACCCCACGAGACAAGTTATACTATTCAATTACATGGGTATTGAAAGAGAATATTATTTCCTTGTTTTATTATGATCACATTTTATTAACTGATTCATCATTTTTATTGTGACGACATTCATGGACTTCCATTTATTCTCTGCCATATTATCAAAATTACTAAACAACAGATGATTTTATTGGTATGTGAGATAGGTGGATTTTATTTTATGAGTATCTCTCTATTGTATGTGTGAATTTGTTTTGGATATTTTGATGATGGACCCTATCACTGGTTAGTTAATTACGGTATGTGGGATTTATCTAAAGTATTATGTAGGGGAACGATAGACTTCGGTCATTACTAGTGAAAATTTGTTAAGGGTATAATGGCATGGGGTCCTGAATGAAGGAAAAAGGGTCATATCCAAAGCATTAAATATCTAATTAATAATTTTTGGTTTGGATTCATGTTCAAAATAGTAATTCCCAAACATCAATTTCCAATATTTCTCAAAGGATCACGTATAAATAAATTTAATCATAATAAATAAAATTAAACAAAATAATAATTGGTGCCTTGTTAATTTGATGCATTCAGTTTTATTAATTCTCCATCGACATTTCATTTCACAATAGAGACAATGTATGTATCCAATAGACTATCCACATGTGCATAAAAACTCAATTAACATTGATATACATTTAACATGCACTTCCTTGGGAAATCAATGTTCATTACAACATCCCATCAATTTCATGATGATGGTGGAGTCAATAAAGTTGATGAAAATAATGCAACATTTTTAATTCTATGGTTTCTCTATTTTTGAACTATGTAATAGGGGATTAGATTTATTAACTCACAAAATTCGTCCAGAGGGTAGATTTTACTATTCAAGATGTTATATGAGATTTTATACCAATGTTATACATCATTAAATTGTACTTTTTCCTCAATAATGTAATATATTACATTGTAGTACTTTTAAAATAAATATGACTTTATAAACATGTAATGAATGTAATTAATATTTTAACACCCACTTTTATCAATATAAAATGTTATGTGATGAAATATGAACCATTAACATGGCCCATATTCCCTCAAAATAATGTAACTAACATTAACCATCCTATGTTAATTCCCAAAAATTAAATTTTCATTTGTTCACATTTATAATAAAAACATGATAATACATAGAGAAACTAATTAGATACTCATTTTTATAAACATGAATAATCTAATTGAATTTGTTTTAGTATCAACCAGTCAAATACATACGTTCATGAACCCATTACCATGGTTTCCACATTATATTAATCCACAATTCATTTGAATTGGTAAAAATTATTCAGAAAATTATCTTATGATCCTCTAGGACCAAATATGGATAGCATTAAATACAAAAAACATACCAATAGTGTAATCTAAATACACAACATTTCCCATAAGGAGATAAGGAATTTCATTAATCGGACTACCTCAAAAGAACACATTATGTGTAATATAATATTTTTTACTCATGAAATATCTTAAAGTATTATGCCCACTTATGTCATAAACCCATTTATTCTGTATATATTATGTGACCTAAATATATGGGATAACCTTCATGTACCATGGATATGAAAATAATTATGGTACTACCATCCTGGTTATCATGGGACTATGAGATATCTCTACCTCAACACAAAAGTGTAAATTTCTATCTTAATCATTTAACAAATGAAAGTCCACCAATGAAACACCCAAAATAGGATAAATCACTATAAAATCAATGTCATGGTATTTTAAAAGGATCAAAGTACATTATCAAATTGTAAACACTGATAACAATCTCATATCTGGAGAAATATAGACATGTTCATAGATATGAAAAATCAATGATAACCTAATCATGTAGTGTTATTATTTGTGGGTATGTCCTCATGATATCATCCACATGAGACCACCAAGTGTGAAATTCATGAGAATAAGTCTCATTTTATTTGATACCCCAACCCCTAAAATTCAGACATCTTATATTTCACATCAGTATGATGAATCTAGAATATATGACATATTTTTAATATTTCTGTTGCAATATCCTTTGTTTATCATTATATCTGGGAACTAATATCACTATTTGTTATGAAACATAAAATATGGGCATTTACATATAAAAAAGGGTATATAATTATAAACAATATCATGTTGTGAAACACATATATATATCAAATTGAATACATGTAATTGTAATGAATTACATAAAGGAGTTGGGCATAGGTAACCCACTCACATAACTCCAACTTCCACTATATCCAACTGTTAATAATTATAAATATACTATCTATCACGTGAGTACCATTCTTTAATTGAGATATTAATTTAGTCAAAGTTTCTACCACATTATCTTCTGATTGTACTTCACCTATCTCAGTGTCACATATCTAATTAAAATCCCTCAAGAGATGAATCTTCCAAAGTATATTCTTAATCCCCTGGTGTGGCCTGGAATCCTTGGAAGGAACCACTAATGTAGTATTATCATAGTATATTATAATCATATTTTCACATCATGGTAAAATAAGAAGCATTGAAATAATGTTGTGTATCAAACATATTCAACAGCCTAATCGAAATCCCTAATATACTCAGACTCATCTATAGAATCGAAAACCATAGACTAATTGGAGATCTCATAGTGCACTGCCAAAGAAAAAAAATATGTAACCTGAATATAGTTTCATATAATCATGATATTTTTACAATCATGAATCATTTATCCCCTAATGACTAGCTCCACAACTCCTCCATACATCGATATCATATACTTTAATAATTGAATGTACTCTAGGGTGGTTTTTAAAACATTCCAATGTAGCTCTCTATGATTTTATAGATCTCCTCCTAATCTTCTTAAATTAATTGAAAGATGAATCATAGAACATAGCATGAAATACATAATAGATACCACTATTGGATTATAAGAAATCCTAATAATTATATTATTCTCAATTTAGGTTTTTTAACACACATTCTTAGATAGGTCAATTCCATGTGAAATTAGAAACAATATTATCTTAGATAATCCATATTTTATCTTTTGAGTACCTTTACAATATATTTAATTTGAGTAAGACTACATTGAATTTTTGATCTACCTGGAGAGATCATTATAAATATAATATAGGTTTCATCACCCAAGACTATATTGGAGATGCCTTTAATCAACAAAGTATTCACTTACTAAAAGACTTACACTTTGTTTACTATTAATAACATGGAATAAATATATAGTGTTAGGAAAATGATTACCAATCCAATAAACTTCTTATAACCACATTGATCGCTTTCATTATTAATTATACCATACTCTATTATGGACTCATCAAAATAAATATTTGATTATCAGGTCTTCTGGTTCAATAAATAAATGGATATCATTAGATTACACATTTTATTGGAACTATTTTATAATGAACCCTTAGGTTAGTCTCCTATAGCCATCAACAACATAATTTATATTTATAAAATCATTTATGACATCAATTATAATAATTTCATAGTCATTGATGAGTTTATATTACATATAATATTCTAATGGATTTTAGAATAGTGAATGGTTATAAGGTTTTGTTATAGTCAATTCCATGACGTTTCCAAAATTCCTTTTTTACTAGTAATTCCATATATGATCTATCTTGACCATCCATATGGTATCTTTTCTTGAATACCCGTTTACACCAAATAGGAATTATTTCTACGAGTAGGTATAACATAATCCAAAAAAAAATTTGTCCATGGAATCCATTTTAAAATGCATGGATTCATGCCATGTAAAAACTTCCCTACAATCTATAAATTATATATATGTTCTAGGTTTATCATTATCATACAGTAATGTGTTTCTAGAATAATTTAAATAAATTCCATACATCTCTATTTCTTTACCCTCTCTAAGAGATCTATGAAGTACTTCTGTCTCCAGAAGATATTTTTTTTTCAAAATTTATCTTGTGTCGATTTTTCCCGTACCAACACTTGTGCATCTACAACATCATCTTCCTCGATGTAAATATTTCTCCCACTATTTACATTGTAAATTTTTTCCTTTTCTTGAAATTAATCTTGAATATTGAATATTAATCATTCAATATAATGGTTTATATATGTAATATCCTTTAGACTCTTTAGGGTAACCTGTAATGATGCACATCAATCACTGAGAAGTTAATTTGTCACTATGTATAGTCTTCTCAAAGCCTCACATCTCCATACACAAGTCAGTGATAGAATATATTTATATCACTACCGAAAATCATATGTAATACCCTCTAATTATATATTTGAATCCTTGTTTAGTGAATATGATACAATTTGTACTGTATCTCCCCAACAGAGAAATGGTAGAGTTTGATGAGTCATCTTTTATATGACCATGTAAATAAGGTTCTGATTCCTCCTTTAACAACACCATTCTGCTGAGTTGTGTAAAGAGAATTAGTTTAGTAAAATATACCATAATAAATTAAATTATCAATGAAATATTTGTTAAGATATTATTCACCATGTTCTGAGAGGAGTTTCAAAATCTAATTACCATATTAATTGTCAAAAGCATTATGATATACCTTTAGCTTCATAAAAGAATATGAATTATACCTCATTATGTAGTTATATTCACATATAAATTTTTTATTAGTAAATTTCATGACGTAATAAAAACCATCCATTTAATCTGTTCTAAATGAACCACATATATCAGTATAAAACAATTCCAATCAGTCATCATCTTTTTATTCATTCCCATAGAAATATTCTATTGTAATGTTACCATGTAACCAAACATTACATACATCCAATTATTTTTAATAAATAAAATTTAAATACACTTCCTGATGTAGTTTTCATAAACACCCCACATCTATATTACCTTGTGTTATATTCCATAGGTGTGTTGGATATGAGTCATTGTCAATGGATTTGTCATAAATTTCAAATAATATATTTTTTAGTTCGAGTATTTAAAACCAATTGTTTTGTAGTTTCATACCATAACATATGTTATCCTTATACTTATGACATATATTTTTATTTGATTGATGTAAAATAATATAGTGGCTAAACATGAGATAGATAGTTTGTTTCTGGCAATAGATGGTAGAAATTAAAAATTATTTATAAAAGTACCATCCCTATAGGATAGATAATTTAATAATCTCCCACTACTAAAGCTACTAGACTCACACCATTTGTAGCACGAAAATCAACATTAAATTTATTAACATTTTTGAATCTAGTTGTTTCCATTATTTGAATACAAATCTGCGGTTCACATGAAATATCCTATACTAAACTTATAGAGATACACATATTTCATTCAATAAAAAATATACATATAATTTTATGCATTATAATGATTCCTCTAACTTGTTATACAATTATTATTCCTGTATAAATTAGAACTATTTTAAAATAACTCTCGATCCTGCTCATTTATCTCCCTCTCTATATTAATCTTCTTAAGTGGTTCATTTATAAGTTTGTTTGACATAGATTTATCCCTTGACACATTAGCCTCACATTCCCCCCTCTTGTTCATCATAGGTAACAAGGAGTGTTAATTATTCATAACCATATATCATAGGTTAAGTTCTTCCAATGAATATGGTAGGGTCTTTTTTAGGATATCAATAACATTATCAATAAATACTTCTTAGAGTATGTGTGGTATAGAGTTAAGAATGAGATCAATTTCTAGAACATGGTTCATTTTGAACCCAAGGAAATCAACTATCTCAATGTACTAGATCAACTTGAGTACATGATGTCCTACATGATTTAATTTTCAAGATTAAATCTATATATATAACTTGATATGTAATAAAATTCTTTTAAAACTCTTTCCCGGTATTACCCATGAATATATGAAGTAATCTCGGATGAATATTTGTCTTTGTGTTTTTTCTACAACCAAATGGACATTGATGAAAACACAAAAGACTAAACATATAATGTGCCATCCATATGTTTATGGTATTTATATGTATCTTCTTTACTTTATCCCTAATAGGGCCCATCAGTATTTGAGCATTCTATGAAAAATATCATTCTTTAATGGTGATGTACTATTTACAGGTACATGCAGAACTATAAGATGTTTTGGAAAGTCAGCATATTCTCATTATCCAATATAGATCACATTGAAGATTAATTAATGATGGCTTCCATTTGAAAATAATACAAATAATCAATGTTGATTGTCATTTTATCTTGGTTACCCATAAATATTATCAAATTTTAATTTTTTAATACTCTCTAACTATTTTATCAAATCCAAATTTCCCATAACTAATAGATTCAAAATACCCTTTCACATGTGTATTCTATTGAGAATAATCCTTGAAACCCCTCTTTATAGTCTACAAGCTACGAATACTCTACTACATAGATTATTTCAAGGTAGGTATCTAACTGAACAACCATAGTAACTGAGGACTCCTTGATATATTTTGGGATTTATCATCTTCTGCAAATAATTACATTTCATAGATCAATGATTTACCTCTAAAGATGAAACAAGAAATCTATGTCTAATAATTCTTTTCAAAATTTAGTTAAGTCATCGCAACAATTTAATAATTACTCCCCAGTAGTATGAGGTACCCTCAACTATGGATGAAGAGAGCCATGATCAAATATTTGATTCAGAATTAATGTGATGAAAGGAATTTAATGTCTTAATACTATATTTAGTGATTTGGTAAATCAATGTCATTAATTGAAATAATTTTCTATTTAATATTATTTTTATATGTAATCACACAAACAACATAACAATTGTTTTAAATGGATAACATTCAGCAGACATGTTCAATTAAACATTGCATGTTTTTTTTATTATTTTATATTTTGTACAACTATAATAAATACATTAATAAAATAATAAACCACTCACATGATAAAATAAATAATAAAATATCGATGTCGACATGAGATATTTACTACATGATAATCAAAAAAGTTATTACACGAATAACTGATAACCTAGGGGAATTCCATTGGTCAATACATTACATGAATTTCTAGGAATGTAAGTCCCATGAACTTCACTTGTTTTCTCTTTGACAACTCTGTAATCGAACTTGTTTTTCATGTACTCGTATAGAAAATTATAATTTATACTAACAAGTATGTGAGGAGATCTTGGAGTGGAAAATAAAATTTTGTTATTTTTATTTTTTCATGATGGTCCTTATAAATATTAATGAAGTAAGGTAAATTGACATATTATAAAGACTCGGAAATTTCAAGGAAATTTTTTTCTTATTTTTCTTTGAGATTTTACAAGAACACAGTTTCTGACGGCGCCTGATTCTGAGGCCCGGTGTGCCCGGAATATTTTATCCGATGATTAGCTCGGGTACGTTCTGTGAACGAACGAGGGGGTTTTCCTACCTTTTGAACCGGTGCTCGGAATCAAATTATGATGGCACCGATGGATTCACAGTGCCTATAATTTCTTAGGAACACCTTTTTTGGAGTTTTGTTTACACGGGAGGTGTTGTTAAAAATTGTGGATGTTAAAAATAAAATTTAGCTACAAATTTTGTTTTTCATTATAAGTGGTAGTCCTTTGAGTGGATGTTGGGAAACCACACAACTTCCCATGAGAGGTTATGAGGGAGGTGGGCCCCAGAAAAACCCCACCCCCTTCATATTCCATAAACTCACATAACCCTCCTATTAAATGACACATGAGTTAATTAAGTGGATTAATTCAATTTTTGAATTTGAAACTTAAGTCATGAGTAATAAAATAAGTGAAAAACTTATTTTATTATTGTTGGGCTTGTTGTGTTGAGTCTTTGGGAGAAAAAGGAAAGTCTTGAAGTTATTTGTTCTTAGTCGAAGAAAGTGATGAACGCACTGCTGCCAACAAAGAACGCCGACCTCTGACGACGGACGACGGCGAGAGACGCCTTCCTCGGAGATCAACAAACACCAATGATTATCTTCTTCCGTGACGATCAATTCTGTGACGTCCCTTTCTACGAAAAACCTTGTTCTACGACAATGATTTAGGTAGGGGTTTGATTATATGTTCGTCAATATTAGAGCATTCTTCGTAATCTTAGCTGTTTGATATCGATTAACGGGAGGGGGTCGGACCGCACAAACACGGCCGACCCTCCTCCCTTAATTCTGTTGATGACGTTGTTGTGGTTTGGAACGGAGATGGGACAGTGATGTCGCACAGTGCGGGATCATGCAGTAAGGATGCGCGGTGCCATTGAAGTTGAACAAGGTCATGGCGCCGTCACGCTGAGCCGGAGAATTACAAAATCAACGCGGCCGGAGCGAGGCCGCGGCAGAGGGGCGTGGTGCGGTGCGCCGCACAGTTCAGACCAAGGCCGCGACACAGCAAGGAGTGGCAGCCGACTTCTGGCCACCGGCGTCGATGCAGGGGGACCCGCCTGCGCCGGTCCCGTGATGCAGCAGCCGGCTGGCCGAAGCGGGCCGGCCGGTCAGGGGGGAAGACCATGGGTTTGAAACCCTCGGCTAGTTGGTGGAGCGGCCCCCGCGTGGGGGGGGGGGGGGTTATGAACAGGGGGGCACCCCCCCCCCCCCCCCTGACCGCCCAGCTCGGTTACACCGAGCTGGCCCGCGGACCGCCAGCACGCCGGGCCGGCCGCCCAGGCTGGGTCAGGCTGGGCCGCGCCCAAGCGGGCTGGACTCGGACCTGGATCGGGCCGACCCAGGGGGTCTCGGGCCGGGTCGGTCCGAGCCCGAAACCCCCACTTTCGGATCTCTTTCGGTATTTTGACCATAACATGGGCTACGGACCTCTGATCGATGAACTGTCAGCTGAACTGTGATCCTTGGATTGATTCGTTCGTTCCGTTATATTACACTCAGGGATTTAGAGAACATTGGGTATGGCCGGGCTGGTTTAATAATGAAACCAATCTGTCCCTCGGAGCGGAAACACTTATATCTCGAGCTCCGGACATCCTATTGACGTGCCGCCGACTTTGTTTTATTCCTATTGATGAGGCGAAACTTTTAGAATGCTTCGCCTGAGGTTTGGACACCATTGGATTATGGTCGGGTTGGATTGTATCCAAAATCCAACTAGGCCCTTGGAATAGAAAAGCTAATAACTTTCAGACCGGGCGTTCGTTTGGCGAACCATCAACGGCGTTGGTGATCACATTGAGAAAAGGTCCCTATGAGTATACCCTATGGGAGTTTTGGGTATTGTCGAGATGCGGTCGGGTTGGTTCGTACCTGAAACCAACCGGGCCCCTAGGACGAAAAAGCTAATAACTCACAGACCGGGCGTCCGATTGACGCGTTGTCTGTTGCATTGAGACCCCTATGACGAGGTGATCCTTTGAGATACTTCTTCGTGGGAGCTTGTGATACTTGGAGTATCGACCAGTACCTCGTGGAGCGGACCCTCCCAGAGACGAGCTAGCACAGTGCAGAGTCTAGCAGCTGAATGAGACTTGATTACTACTGATCGATTTACTCGGAGTGACTCGGATAGCCCAGTGGGGTACGCATGGTTGTAGCGGCAGACCGACGTGCGAGGTGCGCTTGGTTGTAGAAGTAGACCTGTGGTACTCGACAGAAGGAGTACCACTTTAGGCTATGAGGGGGTGCGCTTGGTTGTAGCGGCAGACCCATGGTGGGATGCGCTTGGATGCAGTGGCAGGCCCATAGTACTCGACAGGTGGAGTACATCAGCAGTCCAAGGATAGTGGGATGCTCTTGGTTTTAGCGGCAGGACCACTGTACTTTATAGAGGAGGAGTTCTCCAGCAGTCGTGGTTTCATTATCGTGAATAAAATCCTGGTTTGAGCTGAGTCTATGACCTATGTGTTTACCTCATGATTGAGATGGGTCACTAGATAACTTAGGAATATGTATGGGCATATATCTAAGTAGAGGTTATCCGTTTATTTCATAAACTTTTTGTTTCCTCATGATTGAGATGGGTTACATATGACATAGGTATAAGTATGGGCGTATACCCAAGTAGGATTTATCTGTTGAGTTTATACTTTGTGGTTATCATTTTTGGATTTAGAGAGACCTTGAGGGTATCGTGGTCCCTACTGAGTATTGTATACTCACCCCTACACGGGCTATGCCCACACCTCGCTGTGTTTGTTGTAGATGACGGGCATCGCTATCGGAGGCCGAGTATTCGAGGACTGGACGGTACCCGGTGGTGGACATCACGACGAGACGATACTCAGAGGAGGTTGACGGGCGAGAGCTTTGGGGAGGGTATCTGTACCTACCCTTCAGGAAGGATCCGTGGTGGATGATCCAAGAGTTTCACTATCTGTACCTAGCCTTCAGGTAGGATCTGAGGTGGACGACCCAGTAGTGGCTACTTTTCTTCCAGCTATTATTCTTTTCTATTGAACTTCCATTTACTTGTAGCTGCACTTTTCAGATGTGTTTGTATTTTGGACCACTTCTTTTTAGTACATCCTTTTGTACTTAGTGTTTTACATCCTCTTGTACACTATGGTGTTTTTTTACCTTTATAAAGGCAATTCCTTCTCAGTTTGTCAGGATTTATGCCTTTGGTGCAAGTCGCCAGCCCCTAGCCTATGGAAGGCGGGCTTGGGGTAGTCACGACACGGGCCGCGAGGACGGGTCGTGAAATATTTGGATCAGAGGAGTCCGTTCAATCACAGAACATATAACTCTGATATTCCCTTTCTATGAAGCAATAGTGTTAAGGGTACCGAGTGTGGTCGTCAGTTCAGGGAGTCCAGTGTTTGTGCAGTGGCCGACGTATCCGTACACCAGGATGTTGACTACAAATTTCTGACTTTGTGCACGAAAAACATTGATTGTGTGTGTGTTTCTATGAGTTTTAAATTCAGATCAAATCAGGTCAGCTCACCAGGTATAAATCATTGATTGTGTCACATCTGTTCATGATGTCTCCACGCAGACAATTAGTTGGAGTTCCGAGGGAGTACTCGATGACGGCCCACCGAGGGACGAGGCTCCGGTGCGAGGCCATTTTTACTATGTTGGCTCCCTTGGGTGGTGTACCAGCAGCACCACAACCTGTTGGGCAGCAGATTCCACCATCCATACTATCAAAATGTGCACGCTGGCAGAGTGCGTTGCACGAGTTCCAGTAGCTGTGGCCTCTGAGGTTATAAGGTGAGGCAGATTCCCATATAGCAGAGGACTGTCTAGAGGCGATTTCTACAGTTCTCCGCCTAGCTGAGACATCAATAGAGTGGATGGTGGACTTGGATACTAGTGTTTTCTGGTGAATGACCTTGAGGATGGTCCTCATAGTGATGAGGCTTCGGTATGTGGACCGATGCCTGAGATAGTGCCTTCAGGTAGTGTGCCAGCTATACATCACTACCTGTTGGTCACCAGTTACAACCGACGATACCGGTATGTGACCCATGTAGACATACTGCCTTACACGTGTTCCAACATCAGATACCCTCAAGTTCATAGGTGAGCCCAACTCACGGGAAGTTGAGGACTGGCTTGAGGAGGTGGCTAAGAATTTTTCTAGAGCTTATATAGCTTCGGCAGGACGACATGTCGGTAGCTGAGAATTCATCGAGGCGTACCAAACCATTCCTCGTACTCGATGAATGTGATGCGATCGTTGATTCAGGGCTCAAACATCT
Organism: Viscum album; assembly: GCA_963277665.1. Lineage (NCBI taxonomy): Eukaryota > Viridiplantae > Streptophyta > Magnoliopsida > Santalales > Viscaceae > Viscum > Viscum album. Next base: position 138,967,425 of record OY728133.1, on the reverse strand, counting down.
GAGCCAACACCTTTTCTCTATTAATTCCTACTTATTCTAGGGTGCTATAAAGAACCTTTGTGGTTGAGAATTCTTTTGCTGAATGGATCCAGTCAGTGAAGGTTAGAAGTGGGAAATCTGGAAACTGGCGCCAGTCTCGGAGACATGGGCATGTAAAATGTTTCAAGAAGAGGAAGTGTCAAGTAAAGATGAATCTGTAGAGCACCAGACGTGGAAGCATAGTTAAGAGATCAGCATGGGGTGGTGTACTTTTTGACAAGTTACAATCACTCGCCTTTGTATTCCACGCAATGCTCAGGGAGCTAGAGGGTAGGGGAAGAGTGTAGCTCCATGCATTAAGGAGTGTGACCCAATGGCTCTAAGAATTATTCAAGGGGAAGTCTGTGTCCACTACTAGCTTCCGTAGTAACAGACGTAGATATGAATCATTCCTTCCTTCCACGAATCTTGTCCCAGACCTAGAGATTCCGGTAAGCCGTAGACATGACCCTCACGTCTGGAGATTCCTTGGGAGACGACTCAATAATCACACATATGCCGATAGTGTGGTCTGACCCACGAGGCGAGAGTTTCGGTTGGAATCACTTGTTGGCAGCGTCGAGGCCTTAAGACGTTGGTCTCGGTATGGATTGGAATCACAGTTCATTCTTAGATTGACTGTATTAAGCAAAAAAGGATGTGGCCTAACTACAATGTCGGGATGGGTTTCCCTTGGTGGGCGAAAAGGAAACCCTAGGAAGAACAGGATAAACCCATGCATAGGAAGGTGTAGCCGATCAGTCTTGAGTCGGTCAACTTAACCCACGTGGCCGTAGGAGTTTTGAGTTTCAGTTCTAATCAAGAAAGGGAGACCTCTAGAGTTCGAGGATAACGAACACGTCTTTATACGGGTCTCACCTTGACGAGGTTTACGAAGATTTGGCTGGGGAAGAAAGTTATCTCCACACTTCATCGGACCCTTCCATGTCCTCAGCAAGGTAGGAGAAGTGGTTTACCACTTGACCTTTCAAGCACAGTTGCACTGGTTGCATGAAATCATCCATGTACCTCGGAAGAGGAGATTCGTGCATGATCCTTCACACATCATCAACCTCAGGGATTTGAACGTCGATGACAGGGCGACATGCGCGGAGATTTCAGTGGAGATCAAGAATTGAAAGGAGTGGGACCCACGTGAATGATCGATTCCTCATATGCGCTTTCACTGGTAGCATAGAAACCTCCAAGGGAGAACCTGTGAGTGAAGGCTCAGATTTGTGCTCAGTACCACTTTTGAATCCCTAGTTTGTGTTAAAGATATACGGGGCCGTAAAGCCCTGAGGTGGGAGTAATGTAAACACCCGGAAATTTCAAGGAAATTTTTTTCTTAATTTACTTTGGGATTTTACAAGAACGCAGTTTTTTACGGTGGCTGATTCCGAGGCCCGGTGTGCCCGGAATATTTTTCCGAAGTTTAGCTCAGGTACGTTCAGTGGACGAATGAGCGGGTTTTCCTATCATTTGAACCGTTTCTTGGAATCTAATTCTGAGGGAACCAATGGATTCGCAGCACTAGTAATTGCTTAGGAACATCTTTTCCGGAGTTGCGTTTACAAGGGAGGTGTTGTTAAAAATCGTGGAAGTTAAAAATAAAATTTAGCTACAATTTTTTTTTTCTTTCTATGTTGTAGTCATTTGAGTGGAAGTTGGGAAACCACCCAACTTCCCGTGAGAGGTAATGAGGGCGGTGGGGCCCACATGAACCCCAGCCCTTCATATTCCCAAATTTACCATAACCCTCCTAATAAATGACACATGAGTTAATTAAGTGGTTTAATTCATTTTTTGAAATTCAAACTTATGTCATGAGTAATAAAATAAGTGAAACACTTATTTTATTTGTTGTTGGGATTGTTGTGTTGAGTCATTGGGATAAAAAGGGAATTCTTGATGTTCATTGTACTTCGTCGAAGAATGCGATGAACGCACCGAAACCAATGAAGAACGCCGACCTCCGACGACGGACGACGGCGAGAGACGCCTTCCTCGGAGATCAACAAATGTCAACGATCCTCTTCTTCCACGATGATCAATTCTGCGATGTCCCTTTCCGTGACAAACCTTGTTTGACGAAAACGCTTGAGGTAGGGGTTGGAATATATGTTCGTGAATATTCGAGCATTATTCATAATATTATCCGTTTTCTATTGATTAACGGGAGGGGGTCGGACCACACAAACACAGCCGACCCTCCTTCCTTAATTCTATTGTTGACCTTGTTGTGGTTTGGAACGGAGATGGAGCGGTGACGTCACACCGCGCGGGATCATGAGGCAAGGATGCACGGTGCCTTCAAGCCACGCCGATGATGTTTAACAAGGTCGTGGCACCGTCGCGCCGCGCCGGTCATACAAATGTCGTGGTCTTAGGCCGCGACGGAGCAGGGAGCGGCGGCCGGCTTCCGGCCGCTGGCGTCGGAGCAGGGGGAGCGGCCCGCGCCGGTCCCGTGGGGCAGAAGCCGGCCGGCCGGAGCGGGCCGACCGGTCAGGGGGGAAGACCAGGGGTTTGAAACCCCCGGTGGGTTGGTGGAGAAGCCCCCATGTTGGGGGTGCATTTTTTTGAACAGGGGGGCAGCCCCCCCCCCCCCCCTTGACCGCCCAGCTCGGTTACACTGAGTTGGCCAGCGGACCGCCAACGCGCCAGCACGCCGGGCAAGGCCGTGCTCAGGCCGGGCTGGGCCGCACCATCCGGGCCGGGCATCGACCAAGCGGGCCAGACCCGGAACTGGGTTGGGTCGACCCGGGTCTGGCCGACCCAGGGGGTCTCGGGCCGGGTCGGTCTGGGCCTGAAACCCCCACTTTCGAATCTCTTTCGGTACATTGCCCATAACATGGGCTACAGACCTCCGATTGACGCACAGTCAGCTGCGATGCGATCCTTGGATCGAGACGGTCGTTTCGGCATATTACACTAAGGGTTCCGGAGAACTTTTGGTACGACCGGGATGGTTCAATCACGAAACCAATCGGTCATTTAGAGTGGAAACACTTATATCTCGAGCTCCGGATGTCGGATTGACATGCCGTTGACTTTATTGGATTCGTCTTGTTGAGAAGAAACTTTTGGCATGTTTCACCTGAGGTTTGGATGCCATTGGAGTATGGCCGGGATGGATTGTATCCGAAATCCAACCGGGCCCCTGGAACGGAAAAGCTGATAACTTTCAGACCGGACGTTTGTTTGACGAACAGTTAGCGACGTTGGTGATCACGTTGAGAAACGGTCCCTATGATTATACCCTATAGGTGTTCGGGGTATTGTTGAGATGCGGTCGGGTTGGTTTGTACATGAAACCAACCGGGCCCCTTGGATGAAAAGGCTAATAACTCATAGACCGGGAGTCCAATTGACGCGCTGTCTGTTGCATTGAGACCACCATGAAGAGGCAATCCTATGAGATACTTCTTCGTGGGAGCTTGTGATACTTGGCGTATCTACCAGTAGCTTGTGGAGAAGACCCTCCCGGAGACGAGCTAGCAAAGTGCAGAAACCTAGTAGCTGACTGAGACTTAACGACTGCTGATCGATTGACTCGGAGTGATTCAGATAGCCCAGTGGGGTGTGCTTGGTTGTAGTGGCAGACCCATAGTGGAGGTGCGCTAGGTTGTAGAGGCAGACCCGCGGTACTCGAAATAAGGAGTACCTTTGTAGGCTGTGAGGGGGTGCGCTTAGTTGTAGCGGCAGACCCATGGTGGGATGCGCTTGGTTACAGAGGTAGGCCCACAATGCTCGACAGGTGGGGTACTTCAGCAGTCCAAGGTTAGTGGGACACGCTTGGTTGTAGCGGCAGGCCCACTGTACTCGAAATAGGAGGAGTTCTCAAGCATCCATGGTTTTGTAATCATGAATAAAATCCTGGTTTGAGCTGAGTCTATGACCTATGTGTTTACCTCATGATTGAGATGGGTCACATGATAACTTAGGTATATGTATGGGCATATATCTAAGTAGAGGTTATCCATTGATTTCATAACCCCTGTGTTTACTCATGATTTAGATGGGTTACTGATGACTTATGTATAAGTATGGGCTTATACCTAAGTAAGAGTTATCTGTTGACTTTCTGCTTTGTGGTTATCCTTGTTGGATTTAGAGAGACCTTGAGGGTCTCGAGGTCCCTACTGAGTATTTTATACTCACCCCTGCACGGGATATGCCTGCACCTCGTTTTTTTGGTTGCAGACGACGGGCAGCGCAATCGGAGGCCGTGTGTTCGAGGACACGACGGTACCCGGTGGTGGACTTCATGACGAGACGATACTCAGAGGAGGTTGACGGGCAAGAGTGTTGGGGAGGCTATTTTTACCTACCCTTCAGGTAGGATCCGTGGTGGACGATTCAGGAGCTGCGCTATCTGTACCTACCCTTCAGGTAGGATCCAAGGTGGACGACCCAGGAGCTGCTACTTTTCTTACAGCAGATAGTCTTTTCTGTTGAACATCATTTCAGTTGTAGCTGCACTTTTCAGATGGGTTTGTATTATGGCCCACTTATTTTTAGTACTTCTTTTTGTACTTATATTTTTACGTTCGCATGTACTCTGTGGTGTTTTTTTACCTTTATAAAGGCAATGCCTTTCCAGTTTGTCCGGATTTACGCCATTGGTGCTAGTCGCCTGCCCCTGGCCTATGGAAGGCGGGCATGGCGTAGTCACGGTACGGGCCCCGAGGATGGGTCCTCACACATATCATAAGAAAAAAAATTATGACATTTTAATAACATAATTTAAATATATAATCAACCAATTATTCATCGGTCAATGTCAAATAAAAATAAACTGACATGAAATTATATTACAGAAGAGAAATTAATTTTTAGAAAATTCAACAAAAGGTTATTTTTTATGTATTAACATTCATTAAAATAATTTTCATTATTATCGATATGTACCACATCACTGAAAGTATTTTTATTTAATCAAATACATTTAATTTAATTGATTAAATTTTTCATAATATTGTGGGTCCATTTCGACCTAATATAGATCCCTAGAAATAAAATTATAGATAATGATAGGTTAGTCTAGTCATAACCATACTATATTAGTCTGACCCATGTTTTTTTGGAAAACTGGTAAAAGAGAATATTATATATATATATATATATAATAACATAAACATGACAACAAGATTCAAAATTAATATTATTTATTTCTTAATATTTTTAATATTCTTCCATGGGATTTATTGAATATGTTTCTATGTGATGTTTTAACCTTTTAGTTAACAAAATATTCAAATGTAATTTTTAATGATGATTCTAAGGTAAAATTTATCATTTGAATTAAAAGAGACTCCATAATAATTATTGAAAAAGCTTCCAAGGGAATATTTTCCCTTTTTAGATTTTTCGAATCTAAATAAATATTCAATAAAAATATAATATTAATAAAAGTCTAATCCAACCGACTTCCCATATACATGTCTATCAGTCAACATACTTATATTGGGATACTCCAAAAAAACAATCAAACTGATTCCCATTAAAATTAGGAAGAAAATAAAACCATAATTTTAATTTATATTTATACAAGAACATATTGATCTTCGATCGACTATATCATGGTGAAAAAAGTTATATAGTTTTTCTATCATTTGTGTAGGTATCGTATTGAAAATCTATTTCCAAATAATTGAATATTTAAATGGAATTTCAAAATTTTCTACCTAAATAAATGAATTTTCTCATTTATAGAAATTAATGTAACCCATTGTGAATCAGACATGTGAAAACAAAAAATTTAAAAATTTGGATTTGTATTTCTGTTATAATCATTGAATCAAAAAATAATTCCCAAAATTCATAAGGGATTTTATTTAATTCGATTTAATCATGAATATTTAAAATCTAATGAATGTGTAAATGGTACATTTTTCATTTGAAGATTCCAATTTGATTCTCTAGGAATTATCATTTCATGGTTCAAATGATCCCATTTAGGATTCTTTGATAATTTTCACATAATAATCATCACTACAAGATCTTCAAACTATATTTCCAAAGTACTGGTACTCAAAATAAATGAGCTTTATGAGGTACCTTTTATCATGTGAATAACAATTACATGATCGAGAAGATGATATCAGTCAAAAAAAATTATTATTTGGATTACCAATCTAATTACATTATAGTAGATTAGGGGAGATATCATCACAATAAATTTATCTAAATGATAGATCTTACTACTCCAGAGGCTAAAATTTTCCTTTATGACATGTTTATGCTTTCAAAAATATCATATTGTTCTGTGAAATGTAATACCATTCATTATAGAACATTTCACACATGTATGAAATAATAAACATGTCTTTTATGTCACAAATATTTACTAACTCACTTGTAACACTATAAAATGGTATGTAATTTACTATGAACTATTTACGTGTCCAGTAATCTCCCCATGTAATTTAACGATCCATAAACATCCTATATATGTTCAAAAAATTATATGTTATCACTATATCGACCCATACATTACAGACATGGTTAATACATAAAAATTTAAGCATAATTATTACAACATACAACAAAAACATGAAAGGTATGTATAGGTATATTTTCTTTAGAAACTGGGAAAAATAAACAACAGGTTCATAAAGCATCTACATTGTCTCCCATTTATTTCAGCATATATATAGTCCCTTTTTGGTATATCTTACTTAATAACCTTCTTCCTGACATGGGGAAAGAAAACATACAAAAGGGAGAGCTCAAATGCTCATTAAGGGTAAACAAAAGAAATATCAATCACATAATATTCATAAGAACATAACATTTTTGAAATCTTAACCTGTAAAAGAGGTCATAATTTCATAACATGGGATAAATAATGGTAGTGAAATGTAATCCCAATAATCATAACCTAAAACATGATACTTTTTGGCATACACACATAATCATAGAGAATAATTTCTTATTAGTCAAGACTCATTTCCAAGACTATCTTAGTGGACAAAGACAATTTCTTAACCGAGTTCACTCCTCGTTTCAGTCCTGTTTCACTGAACTAGGTTGACCTGCCGTTCGAGCCATGTCTATCTCATGAGATATAAAATCATTACCCAATGCATTGGAGGGAGATATAGGTCCCACCCATCTTATAGTGATACCATTCTAATGTGTGCTACAAAATCATAAACCATATATCATAGCATAACCTATGTAATAAAAATGAGAATCTTAAACATAATGACATCATAAAACAATTCATATAAGATAAAGGAATTCATAAAAATATTTTCATCGCAACATAATAAAATCAATGTAATAATATTTATAGAATCAGAACCCTATATTATCTTAGACTGAAAATAATTTTGATAAAACACTTGAACACCATTCTTGGGGAAAATATCCTTTCTACTTCAAATTTTTTTTTCCTTTCTTAACATGTCATACAATTTTAAACTAAAAGAATTTGATTAAAAATAAACTAGAAAACTTGTAAAGGAAGATTCTTGGAAATAATGTTTTAAAAATCCATTCATGCTGTATAAGTTAAAAAAAACATTCTTCTTGTACTTTTGTCGGAAGATTCAATAAGTACCTCGTACAAAAAACGAAAAAATATTCCTTTCATATCTTTTACTAAAAACTCAACGAATGGTAAAATTAGATTTAAAAAATTTGTAGGTGGATTGAAATAATATTACCTATTTAAGAAACATGGATGTGGATGATAAAATACACCTCAGTAAATACCAAAGTATAAACAATCTCGGATAAAAATGGGATTGTGTTATTTTCCATTACCATAGGTCCGATATGCTTTGTACGTGTCCGAAACTCCTGTATAATGATTTAAATAATTCCATTGACTTATTACAGAATCATATTCATTGTTATGAAACCATATATGGTCATATTCTTAGCTTCTTATTAGTAATATTTCATTACTACTTGTTATTCAGGTGTTTATTACTTTTTGTTCTTATGCGTGTTTTGTCGAATACATTCTTATTACTATTTTAGGATATAGAAACATCATTTACATAATGGTATTAGTGTAATATATATCATACACATTCATTCAATTTATTTATATAATCATTATTCAATGAATATCATACAGAATGAGTCGCATAACATCGTGGAGACGGTAGGCCGTACGTACGCACGAGCGATGATATCATTGCCATGATCATGGAATTGTATTGAAGTGTATGTATACTATTCCAGAATCAATATAAATTTACAATAATCATATATAGTTATTCTTTACACCATTATACCCAACCAAGTAAGGTGGTGGTGGAAAACAGATTACACCACGGCATGGAGACAGTATTCCGTACTTACGCATGCGCGGTGATTTCTTTTTTCGTAGGATGGATAAGAGGTGAAATAGGGTTGTTTAATATTTATAATAACAGATCCTTATATGAGGGATACTGATGTTATTACCTCATAATGAAACAACTAAAGAAGAGGGAGTAGAAGAAGAATGTAATTTGAAGAAAATGGTAGAAGGTATTACCTCTTTCTCGAAGTGCCACCTTTAAACATTCTCTTAAGGCACTAGAGATGGTATTTTGATAAGACCAGTACCTCTATTAGGTTTATAAGGAAGTGTGAAATTGAAATGGGTAGGGTTCTTCCAAGCGTGAAGGCTCAAATTGTTGTGAGTAAGAGAGGGAGGAGGTGCCCTTTTATAAGGGAGGAGTGGGGCACCTTTGGAAAGTGTGGAAATATTATTTTATTATAAACTTATCTTCTGTTTCAAAATGTCCCAAAATCATTAAATATGAATATAATACGACTCATAGTCGAAATAAAATCATCCAATCAGAATTGGACTTGTTTTGGAAAATATTGTAATCATTATAATATTATTTATTTAAATCATTTATAAATGAGGTAAATACTTCATCATTATTGTGTCATAAATAATTTAATTTATATGGTGTCTAAAAATTTTAAAAAAAATATCATTATGTAGGAAATATTTTTAGATATCCAATGAATATTTATAGTCGGAAATATAATTTATATAACCCCATACAAAAAATAATTACTAAAATATTTTTGTTAATGTCAATTTTTTGTTTACATTAAATTATTTAATCCAAATTGTAATTGTCACTACCAAGTAGCTCAATGGGGTCCCAAAATAGACCCATGGATGCCCATGGTCGGCCACTACACATACAATAAGGTTAGGACAAGTGTAATGAAAATTTTGAATTATTATAATATTCTTTTAAAATTGAATTACCCTATTTACCTTTAACCGTAGTAAATAAAAATTATCGTAGTTACTATTCATAATATAGAAGTAACCTATTAACATAATTTGGACCCAATGATTCCAAATATGGAATCTATTTTTCAAAATTCAAAACACAGAAGTTGCAGTAATTAATTTAAAATTAATCCCGGTGCTAAACAAACGGGTTTTAAAAGATAGAACATAGCCAAAGATTGAAATGTTTTTACCTATGAATTCAATGTAAAATTAATGCTAATGACATACATTATATTAAATGGTAAAAATATATTCTATTTATACTTTAAAAACATTCAATATTATTATTTAACCTTATAAAGTATTGTGATGAATAAAGTTGTTTTTAATTAAAATATAGCATGTTTTTACTATTCATTAAAATATGAAAGTTATCAGAATAATATGAAAAATTTATCCAAAGTAAATTTTTATATATTTATTCTATAGAAGAATTTTATTTTGTCAAATTGTACTTATAAACTTGTCAAAAAATAGATTTAATGTGGGTGCACCATCAAAAGGCGGTAAATCTTCATTTTTTGAAAAATACTTCTTTTATCCAAAAAACTAATTTTGTTTTCATACCTCATTCTAGAAAATGTATAAGATGAATTAAAATGTTATAAAATTCAAAATTTAGTTAATACTATTCATAACGGCTAATATTATAATATATCGTTGTTTAGTGAAACTCGGTTATTGCGTACGACGCAAGCTATCGAGGAAGGCTGCGGTTGCGTGTAAAGCAAGCCAATCTAGTGTTGTGTGTAGTGAAATATTCCTTTGATGATTTATATATCATAAAAAAAATATTTCTCATAAATGTCTCGGGTGTTACATTCTCCCCCCCTTAATAAGAATTTCACCCTCGAAATTCATCACTTCGTAACAAACAGATGAGGATACCTCTCCCTCATCATACCCTCAAGTTCCCATGTAGCTTCTTCTAATTGGTAGTTCCTCCATAATACTTTCACCAAGCGAGTGGTCTTGTTCCGTAGGACTTTTTCTCTACGATCCAGAATCAATATCGGTTTTTCTTCATATGAAAGATCTTGTTCCAGCGGTACATCTTCTGAGATGAGTACATGTGAAGGATCAGGTATGTACTTTCTTAGGAGAGATACATGGAACACATTGTGAACATGAGAGAGATTCGGTGGAAGCGCCAATAGGTAAGCTACCTTCCCAACACGATCCAGAATTTCAAAATGACCGATATATCTAGGGCTCCCCTTTCCCTTCTTTCCAAATCTCATTACTCTTTTCCAAAGAGATATCCGTAAGAACACTTTATCACACACTTCAAACTCTAAGTCTTTTCTTCGGTTGTCGGCATATCTTTTTTGTCAACTCTGAGCTTCTCTTCTATGTTGTTGAATAGATAAGACCTTTTATGCCATCTCATAAACATGATCAGGTCCTAATAGCTTTCTTTCCCCAAATTCATCCCAACAAGTTGGAGTCCTGCATTTCTTTCCATAGAGAGCTACATAAGGATCCATATGAATACTGGAGTGAAAGCTATTATTATAAGAAAATTCCACCAAAATAAGGTGTTGATCCCAACCACCTTTGAAATCAATAGAGCAAGCTCTCAACATATCTTCTAGAGTTTGAATTGTCCTCTCAGACTGACCGTCTGTATGAGGATGATAAGCAGTGATGAAACTCATCTCTATATCCAGAGTATGCTGAATACTTCGCAAGAACTTTGAGGTAAACCTCGGTTCCCGATCGGATATAATGGAAATTGGTACTCCATGAAATTTTACCACTTTACATATATCCTGGAAAGATGATCAAGAGAAAAATCTTCTCTAATAGCAATGAAGTGTTCCGACTTCGTATGATAATCAACTATAACCCAGATAGCATTATTGCCTTTGGATGTTTTAGGAAGTCCGGTGACAAAGTCCATAGTTATGTTTTCCCATTTCCATTCGGTTATGGGCATTGGTTGTAACATTCCCATAGAATTCTGTCTCTCAGCTTTAACTTATTGACAAACCAAGCATCGAGAAACATATTAAGCAAAATCTCTTTTCATTCCATCCAAGCAAAAGTACTCTTTCAGGTCCCTATACATTTCATGCTTCCAGGATGAATAGATAATGAATAACTATGATCCTCATCCAGCAGCTCCTTCTTTAATTCGGGTATGGGAGGAACACAAACTCGATTCCTGAACTTTATTATCCCATCAAAATCAATGTTGAATTCAGGAACATTTCTCACCTTCTTTTGTAACTCGACGTCTTCTTTCTGGGCCTCTTTAATCTTCACATGTACAGATGGTTGAACATTCATTTGAGAAATATACGATTTTTCCCCATTCATTATAATTCCAAGATCTATCCTTTGTAAATTCATAAATATAGGATCTTTTTTGATCCTCATCATGGATAAGCTAGCATGGTCTTGTCGACTTAATGCATATGCCATGTTGTTTTCTTTCCCAGGGTGGTAATGAATTGAGCAGTCGTAATCCTTAATCAGCTTCTTTGGCGCATATTCAGCTCCTTTTGTGTGAAAATATAATTTAAACTTTTATGATCAGTATAAACGTCACACCTTTCTCCATAAAGATAATGCCTCCAAATCATTAATGCAAAGATTACCACAGCTAACTCCAAATCATGAGTTATGTAATGTTTCTCATGTATTTTCAACTGTCGTGAGGCATAAGCTATCACCATATCATTTTTTATAAGAACACATCCCAGTCCCTTCTTGGATGCATCACTGTAGATCACAAACCTTTCTCCACTGCATGGTAGTGTTAGCACAGGTGCACTGGCTAACCTTCTTTTTAGCTCTTTGAAATTTTCATCACATTCCTTCGTCCAAACAAACTAAACTCCTTTTCGAGTTAACTTGGTGAGTGGGTTAGATAACCTTGAAAAATCTTTCACAAAACGTCGGTAATATCCAGCCAAACCAAGAGGACATTAGATCTCTATTACTGTTATTGGTCTCGACCATCTTTCGATAACCTTTGTTTTCACTGGATCCACAAATATCCCATCTTTTGAGATTATGTGACCCAAAAATGCATCTTTTTGAATCCAAAATTCACACTTGGTAAATTTGGCATAAAGCTTCTCCTTTCATAGGGTCTTTAATACAATTCTCAAGTGATCTTCATGTTATGCCTTGCTCTTTGAATAGACAAGAATATCATATATAAAGACTACCACTAACTGATCAAGATAGTCACTAAAGAATCTATTCATCAGATCCATGAAGATTAGCGGGGCATTAGTAAGACCAAAAGGCATCACTATAAATTCATAGTGTCCATACCTTGTACGGAAAGCCGTCTTTTGTATATCCTCCCTTTTGACCCTTAATTGATGATTCCCATAATGAAGATCATTCTTGGAAAAGTATTGAGCTCCACGTAGTTGGTCAAATAGGTCATCAATGCGTGGGAGAGGATATATGTTCTTGACAGTGATCTTGTTAAGTTCTCGATAATCAATGCAAAGTCTCATTGATCCATCATTCGTCTTAACAAACAGAACAGGTGCTCCCCAAGGTGACGCACTAGGGCGTATGAATCCTTTATCAATATTCTCTTGGAGTTGCTTCTTCAATTCCTGTAACTCAATTGGGACCGTTCTATAAGGTGTCTTTGAAGTAGGCAACGAAACCGGTATGAGTTCTATTGAAAACTCAACGTCACGATTTGGTGGATGGCCTAGCAATTCCTCTAGAAAGATATCGTCCAAATCCCATACAATGGGAATATTCTTAATCGTGAGTTTCTATCCAACCATTTGAGATAAATAACCTTCATTTAGTGGAATCAAGACCCATAAGATAGAAGAAATTTCCACTGGAAGGTTATGTTCATCCTTGCGTCGATAGACGATCATAGATTGATATGGAATATGAAATGTGACTTCCCTTCATTGGCAATTGATATGAGCTCCATATAAAGAAAGCCAATCCATGCCATGAATCACATCAAATTACACTATAAGAAGGATCAAAAGATTTGCAGGAATCACTTTCCCACAAACTTCAATCGGAGAAGAATTGTAAACTTTTGATGCGACTGTTGTGCCAGTAGGAGTTGTCACAGCCAACTCAACATCAAATTGTTTAGGTAATATGGCGATCCCCTTAGAAAATTCGTCAGAAATAAAAGAGTGGATTGATCCATAATCAAATAAAACATTTTCAACTTTAGATTTGATAGTAAGTGTACCTCTCACCACTTCTTTGTCGTACTCCACATCGACGATAGTAATTGCATGTGACATTCCTTTGCCTTTGGCCTTAAGATTTTGTTGACGTCGATCATCATCATCAACCCTTGGATTTGGGCATTGATTGGCATAATTCCCCATCTCCCTGCACTTGAAACATTGAAGTGTAGTAGGTTCATTCTGTGTATCCCTTCCTTTGTTTACATCATTAGACATCTTCTTCCCATTATTTCGACATTAAATTTCCCGATGACCTTCTTTTCCACACTTATAACATTTCCTTGTCCCCTTATGACAATTTACTCCATGTTTCTTTCCACACATTGATCATAAGGGAAAATTCATCTTCCTTTCAGTGTGGTCTTTATATTTTCCTTTGAATTCCATTTTCATCCTCTTATAAAACCCATATGACTGATGGGTTACTCCAATCCCCATCTCAACCTTGAAAGCACACCGAAAAATTTCCTCATTGCTATGGAAGTCATTTATGGAAAACTCCCATCGAAGAATTTCTTTTAAGCCACTAAATAATCGATCGATCTTACTCTCAGGTTGGATAATAATTCTGGAAGCGTACCTTGCAAGTCTTGTAAAATTTGTTTTGTATGTACCAACGGATTCAACATCATTTTGCTTAGTTCATGAAACTCTTTCTCCATCTTTTTTCGAATAATACGAGGGAAATACTTATTAAAAAATATGATCTTGAACTCGTCCAATTCCATGGACTCAATTTCATCCCTTTGCCTCATATTCTTAATAAGATTCCACCATTGATCAACATCACCTTCCAAACGATACACTACTAAGATGACTTTATCATGTTCAGAACATTGAAGAACTCAAAATATCTTTTCAGTGGTACTGATCCATTGTTCAGCCACTAATGGATCAGAAGACCCGCTGAATGAAGGTGGATGCTGCCTCATGAAGGATTCGACAGAATGTTCCTCCTTCCATTGCTCATTTTTAAGTCCATCATGGTTCATAGCTTGAGAATGTTGTGTGAGCATGGCTACAAGATTTTTCATTCCATCTCCCATAATATTTGGTTGCTCAGGGGGACAATCATTTCATTTCCTGTCACATTCCTCATTAACACAGTTTCTTCGAGTTCCAGCCATTGACTAAAACCAATAAGAATCATATGGGAAACACTAATTATAATAGGAAAACCATATAATCAAGAATAAAATTTCACACTTAAGGTCTTATCATAGGTTTCTCATGGCCAGTTCTAAAAAACTATGATTGTGTTCTATGCTTAGACATATCCTTAGTTTTCTTACTAAGGCTTTCACATCCTAGTTTCCAAAGGTTGACTATACATTTCCTCTGATACCAACTATAACGACCCATAAATTACACACATGGTTAATACATAAAAATTGAAGCATACTTATTACAACATATAACAAAACCATGAAAAGACCATATAGGTATAGTGTCTTTAGAAACTGGGAAACATAAACGACTTGTTCATAAAGCATCTACATTGTCACCCATTTATTTCATCATATCTATAGTCCCTTTTTGGAATATCATACTTAATAACCTTCTTCCTGACCTGGGGAAAGAAAACATACAAAAGGGTGAGCTCAAATGCTCATTAAGGGTAAACAAAATAAATATCAATCACATCATATTCATAAGAACATAACATTTTTGAAATCTTAACTTGCAATAGAGGTCATAATTTCATAACATGGGATAAATCATGGTAGTGAAATGTAATCCTAATAATCATAACATAAAACCTGAAACATTCTGGGATAAACACATAATATTAGAGAATAATTTTCTTATTAGTCAAGACTCATTTCCAATACTATCTTAGTGGACAAAGAGCATTTCTGAACCGAGTTCACTCCTCGTTTCAGTCCTGTTACACTGAACCGGTTTAACCTACCATTCCAGCCATGTCTATCTCATGAGATATAAAATCTTTACCCAATGCATTGGAGGGAGATATAGGTCCCACCCATCTTATAATCATACCATTATTATGTGTTCCACAAAATCATAAACCATACATCATAGCATAACCCATGTAATAAAAATGGGAATCATAAACATCATGATATCATAAAACAATTCATATAAGATAAACGAATTCATAAAAATATTTCCATCACAACATAATAAAATCTATGTAATAATAGGGATAGAAATAGAACCCTATATTATCTTAGATGGAAAATAATTTTGATAAAACACTTGAACTCTATTCATGAGGAAAATATATTTTCTACGTAAAAAAACATTTTTCCTTTCTTAACATGTCATACAATTTTAAACTAAAAGAAGTTGATTAAAAATAAACATGAAAACTTGTAAAGGAAGATTCTTGAAAATAATTTTTTAAAAATCCATTCATGCCGGATAAGTAAAAAAAACATTCTTCTTGTACTTCTGTCAGAAATGTCAAAAAGTTCCTCGTACGAAAAACGACAAAAGAGTCATTTCATATCTTTTACTAAAAACTCACCGAATGGAAATATTGGATTTAAACAATTTTAGGTGGATCAAAATAATATTACATATTGAGGAAACATCGATGTGGATGATAAAATACACCCCAGTAAATACCAAAGTATAAACAATCTCGGATAAAAATGAGATTGTGATATTTTCCCTTACCCGAGGTCTGATATGCTTTGTACGTGTCCGAAACTCATGTATAATGATTTAAAAAATGTCATTGTCTTATTAAAGAATCCTATACATTGTTATTATACCATATATGGTCATATTTTTAGCATCTTATTAGTAATATTTCATTACTACTTGTTATTATGGTGTTTATTACTTTTTCTTCGTATGCGTGTTTTGTCGAATAAATTCTTATTACTCTTTATAGGATATAGATACATCATTTACATAATGTTATTAGTGTAATATATATCATATTCATTCATTAAATTCATTTATATAATCATTATTCAATGAACATCATATAGAACGAGTCGCATCAGATCGTGGAGACGGTAGGCCGTACGTACGCACGAGCAATGATATCGTTCCCATGATCGTGGAATTGTAATGAAGTGTATGTATAATATTTAAAAATCAATATCACTTTAAAATAATCATATATAGTTATTATTTACACCATTATACCCATCCAAGTAAGGTGGTGGTGGAAAACAGATTACACCACGGTGTGGAGACGGTATTCCGTACGTACGCACGCGCGGTGATTTCGTTTTCCATAGGATGGATATGAGGTGAAATAGGGTTGTTTCATATTTATAATAACATATACTTATATGAGGGATACTGATGTTATTACCTCATAATGAAACAACTAAAGAAGAGGGATTAGAAGAAGAATGGAACTTGAAGAAAATGGTAGAAGGTATTACCTCTTTCTCGAAGTGCCTTCTTTAAACTTTCTCTTAAAGAACTAGAGTTGATCTTTGGATACGACCAGTACCACTAGTATTTTAATAAGGAAGTGGGGAAGTGAAATGGTCTGGGTTTGGAAGAGATTTTATGCTCAAATTAGTGTGAGGAAGAGACGGAAGAGGTGCCCTTTTATAAGGGAGGAGAGGGGCACCTTTGAAAAGTATGGAAATATTATTTTATTATAAACTTATCATCAGTTTCAAAAGGTCCAAAAATCATTAACAATGAAGATAAGATGACTAATAGTCTAAATAAAATCATCCAATCAGAAATGGACATTTTTGGAAAATATTTTAATCATTATAATCTTATTTATTTAAATCATTTATTAATGAGATAAATACTTCATCAATATTGTGTCATAAATAATTTAATTTATATGGTGTCTAAAAATTATTAAAAAAATATCATTATGTAGGAAATATATTTATCTTTCCAATGAATATTTATAGTCGAAAATATAATTTATATAACCCCTTATAAAAATTATTTACTAAAAGATTTTTGTTAATGTCGATTTTGTCTTTACATTAAATTAATTAATCCAAATTGTCATTGTCACTACCATGTGGCTCAATGGGGTCCCATATTCGTCCCAAGTATGCCCATGGTCGGCCACTACTCATACAATAAGTTTAGGACAAGTGTAAAGGAAATTTTGAATTATTATAATATTCTTTTAACCTTGAATTACCCTATTTACCTTTAACCGTAGTAAATAAAAATTACTGTAGTTACTGTTCATAATATAAAAGTAACCTATTAACATAATTTGGACCTGCTGATTCCAAATATGGAATCCATTTTTCAAAATTCAAAACACAGAAGTTGCAGTAATTAATTTAAAATTAATCCTGTTGTAAAGGAAACAGGTTTTAAAAGTTAAAACATTTCCAAAGATTGAAATGTTTTTACCTATGAATTAAAAGTAAAATTAATGATAATGAAATAAATTATATTAAATGGTAAAAATATATTATATTTATAAATTAAAAAAATTCAATATTATAATTTAACCATATAAATTATTGTGATGAAAATTGTTGTTTTTAATAAAAATATAGCGGTTTTTTACTATTCATTAAAATATAAAAGTAATCAGAATAATATGAAAATTTTATCGAAAGTAAATTTTTATATATTGATTCTAAAGAAGAATTTTATTTTGTCAAATTTAACTTACAAACTTGTCAAAAACTTTATTTAATGTGGGTGCACCATCAAAAGGCGGTAAAACTGCATTTTTTTAAAAATACTACTTTTATCCAAAAAACTGATTTTGTTTTCATACCTCATTCCAGAAAATGTATAAGATGAATTAAAATGTTATAAAATAAAAAATTAATATAATACTATTCATAAAGGGTAATATTATAATATATCGTTGTTCAGTGAAACTCGGTTATTGCGTACGACGCAAGCTATCGAAGAAGGCCGCGGTTGCGTGTAAAGCAAGCCAAGCTAGTGTTGTGTGTAGTGAAAGATTTCTTTGATGATTTATATATCATAAAAAAAATATTTCTCATAAATGTACCAGGTGTTACAATCATATTCACATTTAATATCATAAATATGTGAACACATTGGGAAATAAATTAAATCATCATTATTCTAAATATGAATAATATAATTGAACAAGTTTTATTAATGATCGTTCAGACTCTAACATTCACCATCCCCCACACATGTGGCCCCCTTCTTCGTAGACATTATTTCATTAAAATGGGTGGAACATGTGGGAAAACATAATTTGTGACCCTCTAATTTCTTATCCCAATAGTAGTGAGTCCAACATGTAGACCAATAGTAGAGTATATCAACCATTGATATCCTATAAAGTGAAATACAGTTTCATATCTATGAATACCTCATAAGAACATGTTATGTGTAATATAATATCCTTTTCACCTGATATATCATAAAGAATAATGCACACTTCTATCATCATCCCCTTTTGGATTTATATATTTCACGACCTTACTCTATGGAATTATATTCTTGAACCATGTCCATGGATTTAATGAAGGAACTTCCATCTTAGTTAACCAAGAACCATTAAATATCTCTTCCACATTCCAAAAGTAATATATTATTTATTGTTTATTCATCCAATTCCATACCACCAATGATTCACCCAACACAATCTAACTCACCACCACTTAAGTGTCAAAATTATTTCCTTATATGAAATTATTAGAACCAATGGTATGCATTTATAACAATATATGGTTTGGCGACAAATAAAAATGTTATTAGATAAGAACAAACAATGGAACATGGAACATGTGTCTTTCTAATTGGAATGTTTTTACTCATTATTTTATCAACATAAGATCACCAAGTGAGATGAATTCTCAATTCTTATGTGACCCCAAAATCATATAGTTATACATCACATGTGTCTCATCAGTATTATGTATCAGGACCATATGACAAATGTTTAAAAATATTCCCATTGTATCTTGAGGATCTCACTATAGCCGAAAATACTATATACTTTTGGTATAACATGTCATATAAGTACCTAACCATTTAATCAGTGTATATAAATTTATCTACATTATTGTGGTTAAATAAAAACTTGTAAATGTAAAATTGTACACATAAAATGCTAATCATTGTATATTAGGGATTTGGTTCATGGGAACCCACATAAAACACTCACTATATCACTAAAGTAAAATACTAACAATGTGACTTGGTCCCATTGATATGAACCTTGTCACGACCCGCCCTCGGGGTCCGTGCCGTGACTACCCCAAGCCCGCCTTCCATAGGCCCGGGGCTGGCGACTAGCACCAAGGCGTAAATCTCGGTAAAAAGGGAAGGCATTGCCTTTGTAAAGTAAACAAACACCACAGAGTATGCAAGCGTAAAGTCAACACTAATCAAAAGAAGAGTACAAATGAAAGTGTGGAAAAGTAAATGGGCCAGTATACAAACCCAAACTGAAAGTAAAGTACAACTCGAAAGGGAAAATAGCAACTGTAAAGTAAAAGCCGCTACACCGAGCTGTCCACTGGAAATCCCACCTGAAGGGTGGGTACAGATAGCTCCACTGCTCCACGGGTCCCGCCGTCCGCTCCGAGCACGTTCCGCCCAGTGGTCCACCTCCAGGTACCGTCCTGCTCTGCAAGCCTCAGCTAAGATCAACGCTGTCCGTCGTCTGCAACCAACACAACGTAGTGCGGGCAAAGCCCGTGCAGGGGTGAGTATAAGCTACTCAGTAGGGACCCTGAGACCCCTGAAGGTCTCTCAAAATCCACAAAGGATAAACCACAATGAAAGGTACAATAAAGAAGTAACAACCGACACTGCTTAGGTATATGCCCATACATATACCAAAGTCATCAATTTCAAATACGCTCCAACCTCCGAGCCCAAGTACAACTCAGTCCACACAGGAAAGTAAACGTATTCCACACAGGAAAGCAAAACGAAATCCACACAGGAAAGTAAATGTATTCCACACAGGAAAGAAAAATGAAATCCACACAGGAAAGTAAACGTATTCTACATAGGAAAGCAAAACGTAATCCACACAGGATAGCACAACACAATCCACACAGGAAAGCAACATGATTCAGCTCACACAGGTATACTTCTTCGAAAGACGATAAAGATGATCTCTGATCCATCTAAGTCATCGGACCCATGAAGGATCGATAGGTAACTAACCCCCGCAAAAGACCCACACAGGATTGGGCCCACACAGGACCTGTAGGCGCTGGTTCACACTGGACCGCTGAGCGCAAGGACCCACACAGGATCGGACCCACACAGGATCTGTAGGCGCTGGTTCACACAGGACCGCTGAGCGCAAAGACCCACACAGGATCGGACCCACACAGGATCGGGCCCACACAGGACCTGTAGCACTGATCCACGTCGGATCGCTGAGTGCTGTAGTCGTCGTCATCGTATCCACACAGGATCTATGTACTGTCGTCGTCGCAGTCACAGTAGCAGTAGCAGTAGCAGTAGCAGTCACAGTCGCAGCCAGCACTAGGGTTCCCGCACACAGCAAGTTCGTTCGGAGGGTCCGCTCCACGAGCCGAGAGGCTGATACATCAACTGTCACAAAGTCCAGAGTTGATGTATCCAAAAGTTCCGTATCGTCAACAGGAACTCATCGTAACAGACGGCGCGTCGATCGGACGCCCGGACTAAGAGTTATTGGCATTTTCGTCCCCAGGGCCCGGTTGGTTTTTAAGGCAAAACCAACCCGACCGTACTCCACCTGCATCCAAACCTCGGGCGGAGTATGCGAAAAGATCCGTCTCACTAAGAGGAACACAAAAAAGCTGACGGCACGTCAATCGGACGTCCGTAGCTCAAGATATGAGTGTTTCCGCTCCGAAGGCCCGGTTGGTTTCGTGTACGAATCAACCCGGCCGAACTCAAACTGTTCTGAAACCCTGAGTGTAATATACCAA
Organism: Viscum album; assembly: GCA_963277665.1. Classification (NCBI taxonomy): domain Eukaryota; kingdom Viridiplantae; phylum Streptophyta; class Magnoliopsida; order Santalales; family Viscaceae; genus Viscum; species Viscum album. The sequence continues at coordinate 138,946,096 of OY728133.1, read as the reverse complement.
AACGACCGTCTCGATCCAAGGATCGCGTTTCCGAAGACGGTTCGTCAATCAGAGGTCTGTGGCTCATGTTATGGCCAAAAGACCGAAACCATCTCGAAAACGGGGGGTCCGGGTCTGGGCCGAAGCAACACAAACTACGAAGCTAGAGGCATTATGGCGTCATCGATGCCATGAATTAACTAATCATGTTGGGATTGACTGTTTTAGGCAAGGAACGTGGTTCATCCAGGGGATGTGACCAGATTTCACTTTTCGGAAAAGGAGAAATCATTGCAGCTAGTCTCTTTGGAGATATCCTTCGTGGATAGAGATGGAGCAGCCTTCCTCCAGTCTCTCACAGTCAATCCTCCTCTACTACAGCATGTCAGAGAGGCACAGCGTGAGGACGCTGACTGTGAGACACGGCGTGCACAGATATCCTCGGGACAGACACCTGATGGTTTCTCCCTTGGAGCAGAGCACGACATCCTTTTCAGAGGACGTACCATGGTACCAGTCGCTTTGCGAGAGGAGGTGCTGAGAGAGTTTCACACTTCTCCTTTGACGGTACACCCTGTAGTGGCGAAGATGTACCAGGATCTCAGACGACAGCACTGGTGGCCGGGCATGAAGAAGGCTGTAGCAGAGTTCGTTTCTCGATGCCTCACCTGCCAACAGGTGAAGGCAGAGCATCAGGTACCAGCAGGCTTGGTACAGCCCTTGGAGGTTCCGGAGTGGAAGTGGGACGTCATATCTATGGGCTTCGTGACTGGATTTCCACACACTTCTAGAGGTCACGACTCCATCTGGGTGATTGTTGACCGACTCACCAAGTCGGCACACTTCTTAACCATTAGAGAGCAGGGCTCAGTGGAGAGCTTGGGACGTCTCTACGTTCAGGAGATTGTGCGGCTCCACGGTGTGCCATCATCTATCGTCTCCGATCGAGATGCTCGCTTTACTTCCCGGCTTTGGAAGGGGTTACAGGAGGTGTTCAGGACGCAGCTACGTCTGAGCACAGCCTTTCACCCTCAGACGGATGGTCAGACGGAGAGGACCATTCAGACTCTCGAGGACATGTTCCACGCATGTGTCCTCGACTTTGGCCGTAGCTGGGAGGACCACCTACCCTTGGTGGAGTTTGCGTACAACAACAGCTACCACTCCACCATCGGGATGGCACCGTACGAGGCATTGTACGGCCGACCTTGTAGATCTCCTTTGGGCTGGACAGACCCTGGGGAGTCAGCACTTGTGGGACCATAGATGGTCCAGGCCACGACAGAGAAGGTCCAGGTCATCCAGGAGCGGATGAGGACAGCTCAGAGCCGGAAGAAGTCATATGATGACAGGAGGCGGAGGCCATTGGAGGTCGAGGATGGCGACCACGTCTTCTTGTGGGTCTCACCTTGACGTGGTATTCGGAGATTTGGCCGAGGCGGCAAGTTATCTCCGTGCTTCATCGGACCCTTCCAGGTCCTCAGCAGGGTTGGCAAGGTGGCTTATCGCCTGGCTCTGCCACCTCAGTTGCACCGGGTGCACGATGTCTTCCACGTATCTCAGCTGAGGAGATACGTGCACGACCCGACGCACATCATTGACCATGGGGAGCTTGACGTTGACGATGGGGCGACTTTTACGGAGGACCCGGTGGAGATAGAGGATCGACAGGAGTGGGTCCTACGTGGGCGATCGATTCCTCTTGTGCGCATCAGATGGCAGCACGGGAATCTCCAGGAGAGCACATGGGAGCGGGAGGCTCAGATGCGTGCTCAGTACTCTCATTTGTTCCCCTATTTTTTGATGTATCTTTACGGGGACGTAAAGCCCTGAGTTGGGAGTAATGTAAAGACCTGTAAAATTCAAGGGAAATTTTTTCTTAATTTTCTTTGGAATTTTACAAGAGCGTGGTTTCTAACGACACCTGATTCCAAGGCCCGATGTGCCCGGAATCAATTACCGAAGTTTGGCTCGGGTGCGTTCAGTGAACGAACGAGTGGGAATTCCTAACATTTGATCCGGTGCTCGGAATTGAATTCTGAGGGCACCGATGGGACCGCAGCGCTGGTATTTTCTTAAGAATGCCTTTCCGCTTGCTTACTCTGTGGTGTTTGTTTACTTTACAAAGGCAATGCCTTCCCTTTTTACCGGGATTTACGCCTTGGTGCTAGTCGCCAGCCCCTGGCCTATGGATGGTGGGCTTGGGGTAGTCACGGCACGGACCCCGAGGGCGGGTCGTGACAAACCTCTTCTATAGTATTGTAATAGTGAACATTAATAGTTTTTTCACATATATGTAGAAGTCATAAAATAGAAAAAAAGATTTATATCCAATATAATTCATTTGATGAATCTAGTGTCATAATATAATTGGACTATATGATAAAATCGGTAACCCTAGACTGCTTACAAATCCTCCACCTAATTGCACCACCATTCAAGAAAAAGACATAGGCTAACTACAATTTAAGATCATCATAATATACATAGAAGTAAACATAACGGTACGCCCTCATGACTATATCCACATATCCTCTATACACCAATAACATATCCTTTTAGAAGAAATCTATTAAGGATAATTTTCAAAGAATACAAATATAGATATCCTATATTTTTATGATATCTTACCACCATGCTAAAATAAAAGGCATCATCAAGAAAATTACATAGCATGTCATGCATGATAAATCCAAATAATGAATCATAAGGGGTTCAAATAATTTTTAATTATCCACCTCTGTTTGTGGAAATATATTCATAGAGAGATTAATGTCATACGACATTAGAAATAATCATCTCTTGGATTTCAGTATATAGTACAATTTGATTACCTCTTCAATATATGTACTTTTACGTATCCAAATAATGGTTTTACATATATCTCAATAGATATTGATCCCTACAATACAGGATGCAAAGCCTATTTCATTAATCGAGAAGAATTCACATAACCAAGCCTTCACTCACTATAGGTAATGAAACTCATTTCCCACCAAAAATATCCCATCAACATATAACACTGTTAAAACGATATAAAATCCAATAACCATATTCTTTACATAATGAATACATTCATTATTAATGAATCAAAATTATATTATTCCACATCAAATAAAATATACATAGATCATGATTCATTACTCAATCCATAAATGGATCTCTACAGCTTGCACAATTTTGTAACTTTTATACAAAATGAACCCTTTCGATTAGGTCAATAGACATCATCAACTAACATACCATTTTGAAATTAATTTTTGATATCTATTTTACAAATGTCTTAATCATGGAAGGATTCTATTACACCTATTATTATTTGGTATTTTAGCTTAGATTTGGATTTATTGTTTTCAAAATAGTAAATTTGTAACACCCTGAGTTTCCACGATATGCTTCTCTTTCAATAATGAAATAGCTTGCATTGTACGCATGTTCGAGATTCTAACGCACCGTGACCAATCAAAATAGCCATTATGAATAGTAATACCCACCTTTTCAAAATATATATATTTTATATTTCAAAATGGACTTCATTTGTGGATTCGGAATATCAAAATTAACCTATGTTGAATTTTTGGTATTTTTCTGACAACTTCCAATTTTTTTATGAATAGTGAAAACTATTTAAAAACATCTTTTTTAATCAAAATAAAATATGGTGATAAATTATACTATAGAGTGGTTTTAAAGTATAATTAGAATATATTTTTACCATATTATCCAATGGTGGTCATTAAAATTAATTTCACTTTGAAATTGGACATAAACAATTGTCAATCTTTTGATATATATTGTTCCTTAAAAACACACTATTTGTTGGGACAACAGGAATTAATTATAAAACTAATTAATGAAACATATATGTTTGGAATTTATTAAAATAGTCATAATTTTTGAATTTGAAATATCAATTATATCTTAGGGTGGATGTTTGTCATTGTTCTGAAAAACTTCAATTTTTGATGAATAGTGAAACCACTAAGTGGTAGTTAAAAAATGATTTTCCGTTTAAATGAAACATTACCACTACTGTGATTTGATTTTAAAAAATTTGACATACATGGTTGTCATTAGGAAGTAAAATTTGGTTCAATGGTATTAAGATAATATTTGGTAAATAGTAACTTTTCAGTTTAATTAATCGCGGTTAAAGGTAATTAGTGAAATTTAAGGTAAAAATGATATTATAAAAATATGAAAATACCTTTACACTTGTCCTACCCCTATTGGATGAGTCATGGCCGACCAATACAATCCATGGGTCATCTTAGGGACCCCATGGAGCTATTTTGGTAGGAAAATGACATTAAAAACGTTTTATTTAATGTTAAAATAAAAATTTCACAAACATGAGTTGTTTTACTAAAAAAAAATTAAAATGGGGATATACAAGTCATAATTTTGACTATAAATATTCATTATAAATATAAAAAGATTTAATACATCATGATAATTTTTTTATAATTTTTAGACATTAAATAAATTAAATATTTAATGACACGTGATGATGGAGTGATTACCTCATTAATTAACGATTTTAATAAAATAGAAGGATAATTTAAAATCAAAGAGTTACACTTGTCCAATCCATATTGGATGAGTATATTTCGAACCCTTATCTCCTTATCCTCGAAATATATAAGTTTGGGACCTTTATAATCCGAAACTCATTATATAATAAACTAACATTTCATTACATTCCAAGAGTGCCCCTCCTCTCCTCTTATAAAAGGCCCCCACCACTACCAACTTACTCACACCTTAAAAGCCTTTTGGCTCGGCCACAATCTGCCCAAATACTCTCTCAACATCCCTGTATTACTCCTAGAAGCCTCACTTTGGGAGTAATTCTTCCCAAGGAAGCCTTTGGCTCAAATCAAAAAAGAGTTACCCGATTTTAAAGTAATGTCTTCTCTTATACTATCTTGTATTATTTTTCTTCTCCAACCCCTTAAACTCTTTTTATTAATTTCTTTTATAAAAAAACCAGTATATTCAAAATACTAGGATGTTGTTATAGAAAGTATTTCAGCTAAAATTACACACACCTACATATAATGGTTAAAGAACATACTGTTTCTGTGGATGGAGAATTTCTGCCTCACGAAACGATGATTGTTCAACACTCATATAACACCGTCAAAGGTGGCCATTAAGATGTCACTATATTTATATATGATATATATTATGTTTAAGTTTTTATTATGCTAATATATTTCTCATTTATGTCATACATTTATGATTTCCATTATGTGTAAATGCGATAATTTCGTTTTAGGAAGTGCAGACTACCGCCCCCTCAAAGTGATTTGAATCGTTAATGCCATATGTGGGATGTATAAAGGATGGAGTACATGATATTATATATTATATTATACTGGAATTATTTCATACCTTTATATTATTATGATTTAATTCCATTAAATATGAAATACAAATGAAAGTAGCGTTCATGCATACGTACGGCTTACCGTCTCCATGAACGGTGCATTTTATTTCATACCTATAAATGTTACGTAATATTATGAATGAATTTATATACTGGATATATATGATATATATGATATCTACATCCTGAATATAATTGTGTAGATAATGGATATTCTACCACATAAAAAACTTGAAATTATAAGAAGTTTATTGTTGACTCAAGTACCAAAGATCGACAAAACGACCGTTAATAACTTAAATGACTACATAATTTTCATAACATTGTAATAAGTCATATAAAAGGTACAATTAACTTTAAAAAGTTTCATAAGAAAGTAGAGATTAACTATAGTTTATTATTCAGGAGGTTAAATAGCGGTCGAGTCATGTCGGACACGAGGTAAGGGAATTTCTTAACCCAATTACCATTCTTTGGGTTAATCTCCTGCTTTCATATTATGTCATGATATTATTATGTCATATCCGGTATTTTTACTTTCCCTATGTGTACTTTTAGTAAATACACATAATAGATCTATTTTATTTTAAAAATTATCTTTCTAAGGACTTCATCTCAATCTCCTTTCATTGAGGCATATTTGGTTTTATACACAACATTCATTTATATGGTGTATAAACCCCTTTGAATTTTACTTTTATTCAAATGGAATCTTTTTATACAAAGAATTATACTAAACGAAAAAAGGAATTTTTTTTCTTAGGTGTGCGGCGACAACGACTTCTCTGCATTCATGACTATTATTTGAGTTTCGGCTTCCTCTATAAGCCATAAATTTTTTTTAAAAGAAAAATAAATACCATGTTTTACTTTTCTTTTATTTTTGTATTGAAAATGGTTTTGATAAAGTTTTTATTATATCAGTGTATTGTGTTGATATCTTGTGATTGAAGTGTGGAAATCTTTTGTTTCCTTTATGCATGTTTTATGTGATACAATTATGTTTTGGTTTATGATAATTTTAAACCTGTTTATATGAGGAATGCATTGGACTTAATAAGTGACGGGTGGAGCCCGCTATAGCTCCTCGATGCATCTGTAGGTCTCATTAGACAAAATCGTGTCTTGGCACGAGGCATTGACAAAATCTTATTTGTAGTCTTGGCACGAGGCCTTGTCTACATGGTTATGATAGTATGACATTATTCATTCCATCATTATGAAAGTTGTTATTGACATTGCATGGGATTATTCGACTAGTAGAATATACATGTGAATAAGTAAATGGAATTATTTAGTTTTATTTTTTCCATATTATGCTGAAGTTCAAGTTTAAAAAGGATTTTGTTTTTGTTATACATTGCCTTAAATGTTAATGTTTATTTATGAAAGCTTCCGCAATATTGTTATCCTTAATGAGCATATGAACTCACCCCTTTCAATGTTTTAATATTTCCCAGGATGTGAAGAAGTATTTAATGAATTACCTACAGGGATAGTCAGGAGAGGATATGATTGTGGACTATGGAGACATTGATATTGTAGTTTTTCACTTTATGATGTAATGTAACATTTATGAATGTATCTAGTGATTCCAAGGCTACTAAACTAATCAATCTTTCAAGACTTGATCTTTTGTGATCATGCCAATGTTACGCAATAATGCATCGACTCCAGGTAACTAGGTTCGGGGCGTTTACAGTTGGAATCAGAGGCGGTTTAGTACTACCTTTTGAAGCTAGATTTAGATAAACTCTGATTAGAGAACATATCCCTAAGATAGACTTTGAGGATTATTATAGAAGTAATTCCTATAATTTTGGTATTATATAGATTTTGTGAGTTTTCTGAGAAATACATCCCTTTCTGGATATGAGCACGTAGAGGCGGCTCTGGCATAGATGTACCTAGGGGTAAATCCCGAAAACACCGCTTTGAGCTAGACTCGAATGACAACTGGTGCACGACAGCGGGCCTTGCTGCACTCTTGGTTACGACACTCCCGGTGGATATTCTCAGTATAATTCTCATTTTCTTTACAAACCATTATGAAGGGTTTATGAGTATATAATTCCTCAAAGAAAACATTTCTTTTTATGATTATAGATTATATTCATAATTAGTTCAACATATGTCAAGTGTTTTACACATATGGAATTATGAATTTTAATTCATAAAATAATCTAGTTTATGCCATTGTTTATAAATGGCGCCTAGTGGGAGGAATGGAAACCATATCAATGCACGCACTCCGTGTAGGGATTTCCCTCCTGCTCAAGATAATTATTACGGATCTGGAGATACAACTATTTCTGATCAACTTATTACCATAATAGGACAACTCACTCAGGTTATGAATAATAACCTTACTCGTATAGAGCACCCTGATCCGCAATGTGGAGGATCAATGTTAGATCGTTTCATGAGGCAAAAACCTCCAAATTCAATGGAATTACAAATCCCTTAGTAGCTAAGAAATGAATAAATTTCTTAAAGAAAATATTCCATGCCTTGGGTAGTAGTGAAAGGGAAAAGGTTTTCATGGCAGTTTACCACCATACTGGAGATGTTGATCAATGGTTGTCATTGATTCAAAATACAAAGGAAGATGAAGAAGTATCAAGTATGGAATGTGGAAAGTTCAAAGATCTTTTCTTAGAAAAATACTTCCCTCATGACCATCAAGGAGATATGGAAAGGAAATTTTTGAGTCTGAGACAAAAGGAGGATGAGAATGTCGCAAAGTATGAGGAAATCTTTACAAGGTTAGAAAGGCATGCAACAGATTATATACGTAACCCAAGAGGTAATATTGATCATTTCATTGATGGGTTAAAACCATTTCTCCGTCGAGATTTAGTATCATAATCCTTCTCATCCTACGAAGATATAGTCTCGTGTGCTATCAAGACATAAAAAGAATTCTGTATGTCTTATGACATCAAAGTAAAGCAAGAGAAGAAGAGAATGCTGGAACAATAGACAGATAAAGGGTAAAAGGGAAAGAAGGATTTTCCATTATGTGATAATTGTGGGAAGAAATACCCTGGTACATATCTAAAAGGAATGGGAGTTTTTTATAAATGTGGAGAAAAAGGTCATCAGGCTGATGATTGCAATGGAAAGAAATAGGCTATCAATGTTGAATGCTACAATTGTAGGTAAATGGGGAATTATGCAAATGAATGTCCTAAGAATCAAGGAAACTTTTCTCACAAAAGGCCAAGGGGTCAAGGAAAATCTTATACTGTTACTACAGTTGAAGTGGAATAATTAATGTATTGGTGCTTTTGGAAACAAGGATTATATTCTTGTTATAAGAATAATGTGATATATATAAGGATTGTACTACAGTACTTGTTGTTTTTATTAAGGACTTAATATGATTAAGGTAATCATATTTTTAGTATGTGACAATAAGAGAAACATTACTTTGTTTGAGGAATCTGATGATACAATTGATTTTGGAATTTAGAGACCTTTTAGGGAAAGTATGGATAGAGGTATATTGGATAACTATAAATGTTGGAATGGATTAAGTTGAACCTTGGATTGTATTGTTTAAGGTTAAAACATTTCTGAATATTACTTTTGGAATATTATAATACTTTATTTTTAGGAAAAAGACAACCTGTAGGTCGGGGGATAATACATCGCGTCGGAAAAATCTGTATGAATCGAACCCACAACCATAGTGAGATAGGAATTTATTAACTATCACTAGCCAACAAGAAGTCCCTGGTTATTACGAAATATATTTCCTAATCTTAATGGTCTGTGTTATTATTTTTAACCTTATACGATTAGGATAAATATAATATTTATGAGTTTTATTAACTTTTGGATTGAACGATGGGTTTTTAGTAAATATTTCTTAATGAATGGAAGTCTACATGACAAGTAAGTATATTTCCTTATGTTCTTATTAAATCTCCTAAATAAATTCCTAAAATTTATGAAATGTAACTTAAAACAAAAACATTGTTGGTTAAATTTTCCAAATGGGGATTCAATGACCGTTTAACCAATCAAAAGTTTTTGATTTTCTTGTGGTTAACTTTCTCCTAATCCTGTTTTATACAACTCTCCAACAGACCTTGATGGTTTTTTTCCTCCATATCCATATTTTCAAATAATCATATTATGGGCTATCTTGGGTGACCTTTGTACCTCTCTTGGTTTCTTTTAATGTTATATTTTTATTAACCCTATTTCCGATGTGGGTTTTCCACAAAGGTATTTTCTATTTTCAACGTTTTATTTTCAAAGAAAAATGTCAAATTGCGAGGATGCAATTTGTTGAAGGAGAGGAGAATGTAACACCCTGAGCTTCCATGATACGCATCTCTTTTTATAATGAAATAGCTTGCATTGTACGCAAGTTCGAGATCCTAACGCACTGTGACCAATCAAAATAGCCATTATGAATAGTAATACCCACTTTTTGAAATTGAATATATTTTATATTTCAAAATGGACTTCATTTGTGAATTTGGAATATCGAAATTAGCCTATGTTGAATTTTTGGTATTTTTCTAAGAACTTCCAATTTTTTTATGAATAGTGAAAAATAATTAAAAACAACTTTTTTAATCAAAATAAATTATAGTGATAAATTATACTGTAGATTGGTTTTAAAGTAAAATTAGAATATATTTTTACTATTTTATCCAATGGTGGTCATTAGAATTAATTTCACTTTTAAATTGGACAAAAACAATTGTCAATCATTTGATATATATTGTTTCATAAAAACACACTATTTGTTGTGACATCGGGAATTAATTATAAAATTAAATAATGGAACTTATATGTTTATAATTTTTTAAAATAGACATCATTTTTTAATTTGGAATATCAATTATAGCTTAGGGTGAAATTTTGGCATTGTTCTGAAAAACTTCAATTTTTGATGAATAGTGAAACCACGAAGTGGTAGTTAAAAAACTGATTTTTCCTTTAAATGAAACATTACCACTTCCGTGCTTTGATTTTAAAAAATCCTACATACATGGTTGTCATTAGGAAGTAAAATGTGGTTCAATGGGATTAAAATAATTTTTGGTGAATAGTATCTTTTAAGTTTAATTAATCGTGATTAAAGGTAATTAGTGAAATTTAAGGTAAAAATGATATTATAAAAATATGAAAATACCTTTACACTTATCCTACCCCTATTGGATGAGTCATGGACGACCAATAAAATATATCGGTCAACTTGGGTACCCCATGGATTCACTTTGGTAGTTAAATGACATTAAATACTTTTTATTTAATGTTAAAATAAAAATGTCACAAACAAGAGTTGTTTTACTAAAAAAAATTAATTGGGGTTATACAAGTCATAATTATGACTATAAATATTCATTAGAAATATAAAATTATTTCATACATCATGATAATTTGATTATAATTTTTATACATTAAATAAATTAAATATTTAATGACACCATGATGATGCGGTGATTACCTCATTAATTAACGAATTTAATAAAATGGAAGGATAATTTAAAATTTAAGAATTAAACTATTCAAAATCCTATTTTATGAGTATATTTTAAAACCTTATCACCTTATCCTAGAAATATATAAGTTCAGGACCTTTAAAATCCGAAACTCATTATATAATAAACTAACATTTCATTACTTTCCAAGAGTTCCCCTCCTCTCCTCTTATAAAAGACCCCGACCACTACCACCTTACTCAAATACATAATAGCCTTTTGGCTCGGCCAAACACTGCCCAAATACTCTCTAAAATTCCCTCTATTACTCCTAGAAGCCTCACTTTGGTCAGAATTCTTCCCAAGGAAGCCTTCAGATCAAATCAAAAAAGAGTTACCCGATTTTAAGGTAATGTCTTCTCTTATGTTATTTTGTTTTATTTTGCTTGTACAACCCCTTAAACTATTTTTGTTCCTTCTTTTGTAACAAAAACTGTATCTTAAATATACTAGGATGTTTTTATAAGGAGGATTCCAGCTACACTTACACACACCTACATCTAATGGTTAAAGAGTATAATATTTCTGTGGATGTTGAATTTCTGCCTCACGAAACGATGATTGTTAAACACTCATATAACACCATAAAAGGTGGCCATTAAGATGTCACTATATTTATATATGATATATAATATGTTTATGTTTTTATTATTCTTCTATATTTCTCATTTATGTCATACCATTTTGATTTCCATTATGGGTAAACACGATAATTTCATTTTAGGAAGTGCGGACAACCGGCCCTTCAAAGTGATTTGAATCGTTAATGCCATATGTGGGATGTATAATGGATGGATTAAATAATATTATATATTAAATTATACCGGAATTGTATCATACCTTTATATAATTATGATTTCATTCCATTAAATACGAAATACAAATGAAAGTAGCGTTCATGGGTATGTACGGCTTACCGTCCCCATGAACGGTGCATTTCATTTCTTACATATAAATGTTACGTAATATTATGAATTAATGTATATACTGGATATATATGATATATATTATATATACATCCTGAATATAATTTATAGATAATGGATATTCTACCACATAAACAAATTGTAATTATAAGAAGTTTATTGTTGACTCAAGTACCAATGATCGACAAAACGACCATTATTAACATAAATGACTACATAATTTTCGTAACATTGTAATAAGTGATATAAAAGGGATAGTGAACTTTAAGAGGGTTCTTAAGAAAGTAGATATTAACTCTAGTTTATTATTCTGGAGGTTAAAGACCGGTCGAGTCAAGTCTGACACGAGGTATGGGAATCTCTTAACCCAATTTCCATTCTTTGGGTTAATCTCTTACTTTAAAATTATGTCATGATATTATTATTTCCTATCCTGTATTTGTACTATCTCTATGTTTACTTATATTAAATAAACATAATAGATCTATTTTATTTTTAAAATGATCTTTGTAATGACTTCGTCTCAAAATCCTTTCATTGAGGCATATTTGGTTTTATACAGAACTTTAATTTATATGGTGTATAAACCCCTTTGAATATTACTTTAATTGAAAAGGAATCATTTTATGCGAAGCATTTTACTAATCAACAAAAGGAATGTTTTTTATTATGTATGCGTCGACAACGAATTTTCCGCTGTCATGACTATTATTTCAGTTTCGGCTTCCTCTATAAGCTATAACTTTTTTTTTAAAGAAAAATAAATATCATGTTTTACTTTTCTATTATATTGGTATTGAAAATGGTTTTGATAAATTTTTTATTATATTATTTTTTTGTATTGATATCTAGTGATTTATGTGTGGAAATCTTATGTTTCCATTATGCACGTTTTATGTGGTATAATTATGTTATGGTTTATGATATGTTTAAACCTGTTCATATGAGGAATTCATTGGACTTAATAAGTGACAGGTGGAGCCCTCGATAGCTCCTCGATGCATCGGTAGGTCTCATGAGACTGACTAGTGTCTTGTAATGAGGCCTTGACAAAATCTTATTTGTAGTCTTGGCACGAGGCATTGGCTACGTGGTTATGATAGTCTGTCATTATGCATTCAATCATTATGAAAGTTGTTATTGATATTGCATGAGATTATTCGACTAGTAGAATATACATGTGAGTAAGTAAATGGTATTATTTAATTTTATTTTTGTCATATTATGCTGAAGTTCAATTTTAAAAAGGCTTTTGTTTTAGTGATAAATTACCTTAATTGTTAATGTTAATTTATGAATGCATCCGCAATATTGTTATCCTTACTGAGCATCTGAGCTCACCTCATTCAATGTTTTAATATTTTCTAGGATGTGAAGATGTATTTTATGAATGACCTGCAGGGATAGTCAGAAGAGGATATGAGTGTGGACTATGTAGTCTTTGTTATTGTAGTTTTTCACTTTATGATGTAATGTAACATTTATGAATGTATCTCGTGTTTCAAAGGCTATTAAACTAACCAGTCTTTCGAGACTTGATCTTTTGTGATCGTGCCAATGTTACACAATAATGCACCGACTCCAGGTAACTGGGGTCGGGGCATTACAACATTACTTGATATTTACAAAAACCATCCCCACTAGTCATAACATATAGCTAATAACTTGATCATCCATTTACATAATTTTAATAAATAACCATTTACACCCGATATTTTTTACATCTTTTGGTTGGATCAATTAAATACAAACATGATTTTTCTATATGGACACAATTTCAAAATTTGTGGATTATTACCATTTAGAAATATCTTTTCCATATACTACATACTTTTAGGTTATATGTTCATCATTATCTAGCAGTAACATGTCACCCGAATCCATGTCATGAATACCATATCTATCTGGTTCTCTGGCCTCTATAGTAGTCCTACACAATACATGTGTATTGATAAAATATTTCTCTCCCACTATCTCTTGTAGAGATTGATCTGGTACATACTATTTTTCATTTGGAACATCAACATAATAAAATTCTATCATTCCCGAAAATATCCATTGGAAATGTATTCTAATTCTATATATTTATCATTTATCACTATAATCACCATCCAATATAAATATTTATAGAGGAAACGATGTTTTTTTACCCTTCGGATAACCTATAAAGATTCCCTTCAAGATCTATGATTCTAAATTTTCACTACGAATTGTCTTGAAAATGTCCTTGCATCCCTATACAAGCATGTCTTACAAACATGATTTATTTTCATACCACAACTCATAAATAATCCCATCTGCTGATATTATTATTACTAATTTTGGTGTATATAATGTAGTCTATAGAAAATATTCACATGGATATGTCATGAAAGGACTGATTCCACCTCCCCGTAACATAATTCCACGTATGGTTTTAAGGAGGTGTGATTTGATAAATTATCCTAAACTTTTTTATATGGTCAATGAAATATTCATTAAGATATTCATCACCAAGGTCTGAGTGGAGTTTTGTAATCTACATAAAAATTTGATTCTCTTTTTCAATTTTATTTTCATTATACATACAAAAGTAATATAACTTATAACACATCAAGTTGATATATTGATGTATACTACAAAGATAATTATATTCCAAGCATATTTTATATGGTGTTTTATCAGATTGATTTATGAAATTAAATGCTTAATCCTTCCAATTTTGGAATGTAGTAACGTTTTTTATTATTTTTGGAAGGAAAAAAATGAATTTATGAAAAATGAATGAAAAGTGAAAAAAATGGATATAAAAGACAAATCATGTCGTGAGTGATTAAAGTGGTAAGACACATGCTCTTGAGGATGATCATGTAGATCTTCTGAGGTATAAAACTTAATAACTAAGGCCAAATGTGGTTTATAGAGTAGGAAAATGGAATTATATTTCATCTAATAATTATATGATTTGTGCTAATGCATGTGTTGAAAAAGGACAGATTATGAAGAAAATTAAATAATCCATGAATATTGTCCACGGTGAATCATAGTTATATTTGGTGTAATTTCTCAGATGATATTTTTTCACCCAGATTCACCAAATTATCATTGTTGTCAAATTATTCAATTTTTGATGTGCACCAGGTCACTATATAAAAATTCCATAATGTAATTAATTAATTCAATATATAATATATAGCTTATAAAAGGAGGGGTAGGCTACTTCTATTGAGGGAATTCAGATCCATATTTGCTAGATATGAAAGCTCGAAGCAGGACATTGTTCCATCCCTAAGTTCTTTATTTCCTTTCATTATATTTTTTTATACATCCCTATTATTAAATTGAAACTATGCTTGGGGGGGGGGGGTAAACCCACCATGTGCTAGAGTAATGTAAAATGATGGGGGAAGGTGTGCTGTATTTATTTTATCTCATTAATTAATGTATTCATTTTTTTAATTTCTATCATCATCTTACAATAACATTAATTTTGTTATATAAATTTTCTAGACAATACAATCAATAAGGAATACTAAAATCATGAAACTAACAATTTTTAATTAAACACATCCATTTTAGAATTTAGGGGAAATCATGTCTAAAATGGTATGAAGACAAAAATGATTTAACAACACCATACATTACCAGAACTATGGAAATAAGGTATTTCTACATTGAGTAGGGGATACCATGACCATTATATCATCCTTATATCGAATCTGAATGAAATCAGGAATTAAACAACCTATTTACTAAAATATTATTGTACCAGTTCACTGAAATTACAAAAAATTGGCACAATTTCAAAATCAAATCATAAACCAATAAAAATGATTTTCTTACAATTTTTTATTATTCAAAATCAAATTAAACCAGTATTTTTTGACTTATTCCATACAATTAATAAAATTAACACTTTTGAAAACCTAAATAAAATTATTTACCTATCACGGTGGATCAATCTAGACATAATTTTAAATTACATTTTAGTTAATTGAGTAGTATAATTATGTTTTAATTAATATTCTCTTTTCATTGAATCATAGAGAATTAATGAAACACTCTAGGCCTATCAACTGTGCCAATTTCTAGGGATATTTAAATTTTATTTTTTAGGATTTAAATTTTTATTTCTTTTTATCAGTTTATTTCAACTTATCATCTTATGATGTGTATTTTGTTCAGTGCGTTTTAAGATTTGTAAATTTTTAATGCACGAACTGAAAACATGGGAAATAAAAAAAATAAACCATCATGGAATCACAGAATTATTATCCAAGAATATAGGTCAAATTCATTTATATCATGGAAAGAATAGAAAATGATAAACATATTTGGATTCATTAATGAGATTAGGGGTTTAATATGGATGCAGATAATGAGAGACAATCAAACCTAGGTCTACAACCAAGAATCCTGGCACCCACATTGCATTAAACCAGATGGAGATAAACCATGTGATCATTTTAATGTTCCCAAATTATGCTAAACTCACTGGATATCCACATGAAGATTTACGAAAACATATAAGATATTTTTTCAGCTATGTGATTTATTTAAATTTCATAATGACTCAGGAAATACATTAATACATCATCACTTAAAGTATTCTCAATGTTATTGTGATCGAGATTGGATTCCAAGTATCCCTACACATTCCATCTCAAGATGGTATGAGTTGTCTAGATTTTTTTAACTATCATCATTAAAACTTCTAAGTCAATGTATATACGGGTAAACATTCTTTATGTTTTTCAATTTGAAGAGGAGTTCATTAATTCAACATGGTAACATTACAATGAGATAACTAAAAAATACCATCATCAACGTATAAATATATAAATGTTATTCCAAATATTTTTTGGGTTATCAGAGGGAAACATTTTTTATTATTGATGTTGTTGCTAGAGGATCCTTAATGAATAAATCACCTAAATGAAGCCAAAATATATTGGAAAAATTGGATGATAATAATTTCTATTGGTAAATATAATAAATGAAACAAAAGTTATTCACATAGTCAAAAATAATAATTGGATTGAAGAACAAATGGATTCATTGATAAAGAAGATGAACATTACGATGGGCCCATAAAAAATCCCCATGGTATATAAATTGAGATTACAAATTACAACGATTGAAAACATGGTTATCAATTTTTTGGCTCGTGACCACAATATGGATATTGATTTCTAAAAATATTAAAAGGTTACATATAACATTAACAAAAATTTCCCTCACTGAAAAACAGAGTCCATTTGTTTGAATAGAAACTATACACATTCCAGAATACTTTAGGGGGTGTACATAAAGGAAGAAAATAAAAAGTATTGAATCAAAATGTTTCATTTAATAATGTGGAGCATATTTTTTCCCAAATTACTAATTGTCTTAGAGAAATACATAGAGTTACAATGTCAAGATTCCCAATGAAACACCGTTGTGAATATTGGAAATCTTTAAAAAATAGAAGTGGGAGGAAAAAAGAAGTGGAATAGAATTTTTAGGACCACCACTAGAGAAAGATGAAGTTATGAGAAATGGGTGGCCGAAAAAGATGAAGAAGAACCACTATGGTAATAGCGAACAATTCCTCTTCCATAATGGATGGTTCAAGTGAATAAAAATTTTAAAATATGTAAATTTATGGATCACTATAAAAAATCATATCAATATATCTTTTTCAGACACACTTGCAAACATGCTATCATATGTGAAATTCCTAAAAGTGCTTGTAACCAAAAAGTGGATGCTAGAAGAGACTAGCATAATCTCACCCACATGGGTGTGTTTGGAAGTGGAATAAATTCAACTACCTTAGATGAAACGTTATCTAGGTATAATTTCAAATCTCATCTTTATTAGAGATAACAAATGTAGAAAATACTCGTGTTACTAAGATGCATGTGTCAATATCATGTTATACAAAACAATCAGAAATTTGGGAATTGATGGAATAAATACTACAATATAACTTATTCAATTAGAAAATTAAATTATGAAATTCCAAAGAGGATTCATAAAAAATATCTTGATAAATGTTGAGATGTTCATCCTTCCCATATAATTCATGTTGATGGATATAGGAGAAGAGGAAATTCATATAATTCAGTGAAGATCATTTTTAGCTAGATGGTGTTCTTACATTGATGTTGAAGGTTGGAAACTCTATAGGAAGACTTTTCATTATTCAATTATGATTCATAATAAACTATGAAATGAAGAGTAGTGATGTGAAATAGGATAAAGACTTTATAGAGGAAAATATGCCCAATTTTGAGGATTTCGCTGAGATTTATGAGGTACATGAGTTAGAAGCTATTGTGGAAGATAAATCCTTACTCTAGAAGAAAAAGAATCTGAATAACAAGGAAGACAACACCATAGGGAAGACCGAATAGACATCATTTTATATATGAAAATATTCATATATGTTACATTAATATACTTGTTGTTCATTATGATTGAAGAAGAAATAGTTTGTCAGTCCAATGAAGTTAAATCATGTACTACCATCTAGAAGAACTATGCTATTCAGAGAAGAAGGGAATGGAGAGTCCGACATAGATAGCTAAAAAAGGGAATATTTATTATCCCTAACGATGTACAAAAATTTCAATCATCTATGACATTAGAGGATTTTAAAGAGCTATGGTCGATCAAACGATCTTAAACAAAATCAATTTTATGAGGCAACTCGAGTTTTTTTATTTTCCATAATTATTTTCTCCTTTTAGAGGCTACCATAATCTCTCACGAAATTTTTAAAAAAAATTAGAAAATTTTATTTTCCTTAAATGTATTATTTAAAATTTTCTAGATCAGAAGACAATATTTATAGCTTGTTGCAATAATTAGAAAAAGTGCAAGCAAAAAAATTACACATAAAAAAGGGAATTTACATATCGTGGAAAGGTTCATATAGAACCGGTACAACCCATGATAGAATAATAGATTTTTATTGGGATTTGGAGTTTCAAAATAAAAAAATATATACACTTTAATCCCCTTATTTAATTATTTTATAACAGTAATTTCATTCGCCACATTTGAATAATTTTTTAATCATAAGTTGGAAAAATAAACTATGAAGAATAATAATCATACCATGATTTTAACTTTCATTATCAATATATTTTAATATAAAAAATTGAAAAAATAATTATTAGTGATAATAATTTTTATTAGTATTATAAAATTCATTATTTAGGGGAGAAAGTTATGCATTTCAAATGAAATATTTCTAATTTTTTTCCATATTTGGAAGTTTTGATATTTTTATTCGTTGCTATAATTATTCATAATAATTTATATAAGTTATTTTACAGACCATTTATCTCATTCCGTATAAAATATTTCAATGAAATATTTCTCATTCCTTCATTATTATATTTCATGAAAAAGTCAGGCATGTTATTTTCTAAACATTCTTTGAATGTTATAAAATATCTGACTAAATAGAATCACTTTTAATAGGATTGTGGATTATTTTTTTATCCCTTCGTCTTGATACCTCATTAAATTTATCCTTTTAATCCCTTATAATTCTTAATTACCATTGTTTGGAAATGAACCATTTTTATACCTATTTTTCGATTCCTTCAAACCATTAAATATTTTTCATGATTATCAAAATTGTTGTAGAAGCAAAATCTTCTTGAAGGGATGGAAATTTAGTTATGAATAAAAATGGAAAAAACATCATGATATTTTGGGAGAGAACCTTTATTTTATTTATTACACATCCTCTTGAAAAATAAAAATAAAAAATGTTTTATGTCTAGAGAAATAAAAAAATTCTCCTTTAATATACATGTAATAATGTAACAAATATTTAAAATATAGTCAAGTGGATATAAATATGGGTTGGGTGGGGGATTGGATAATTTTCTATAGAAAAACTATAAAAAAAAAAAACTATTGTGTTTCATTTATTTTTTTTATCTCAATATGAGCCTACACTAAGATACAGAGTGAATAAAAGTCATTCATTGAGCTATTTTTTATTATCATTAAAAGTACATTAGAGTAAAAAACATGTTTTTGAGATATACATGATATTTATCTTTTAACTACCTTCCCTATGAAACATAGTCATTTTATCCAAAATTGTGAATCCCAGTTGATTAATTTTGATTCAGTATTTTGGTGGTGTACATGTAAGATTCCTTCAAACACTATGGTAAGAAAAATTATCTAGATGTTTGTGCTGAATTCTATTTACACTTGTGCCTTGAAAATGAGCTGAAATTTTAGGAGAGGTAAAGTAAAAGTAGCATGTATATTAATAATGGATTTAAAATTTTAATATATGAATCATATGGCTTTGATAATTGAAAATAGGGAATCTAATATACATGGTTGACTTGTGTGTTCCAAAAATATGGCATTGAAAAATTTTCTAATGTGATGCGGAAAAATTAAAATTTCAATTTGATTTTTTTTTAAAATTTGAATCATGGTATGTATAATTTTCCTTGTATCATGTTGAGATTCTATTTTTGAGGCTTGGTTTCTGTAATTATAGTATATTTAATTATAGGGGTGGATAGTGTAACACCCCTAGAAATCGTAGACTCAGAAAAATAAATGCTATTACCCATGTAAAAATGGTGAACATTTCCTTTTAGGATCCTCAATTATAGAAATATTAATTGAAGAATTCTTGACTTATAATAGTAATTTGGATGAGTCACCTCTTTGGCGGTTTCCAATGGTGTGTGTGAGTGAAGAAAAATAAGAAAAATATAACATTTTTTGGCTCATTGAAACAATTATTAGGCTGATTCCCAAACAAGAGTGCAGTAAAGATCCTTGTATTGAGGTTCGGGGTCTTCAATGAGGGATTAGTTTTTTTATGGGTTATAGAGAGTATAATTTGAGGAATATAAAGCTTTATATTTGTAAAGTCTCGACCCGTCTCACCACTAATCCAGAGGCCGGACCGGTCCCCACATGACCTCAAGTGCACACCTCGTACACCAGAGGCTGCCAACTAGTAGTGAGGGTCTAAGGATATTTAGTGGGGAGACTATACTATCATTTTAGTGATCAAAAATAGATAAAGGTAATTAATAGTGGAAACGGTAAAATAAATTAATAAGCAACAAAAATCATATTTTAAAAATCTTTTACAAAACAAATGGCCAATGCCAAAGTATACAAGGGATGCATGAATGACATGATAATGATAAAAAAGTAGAAAATAGTGAACAAAATCGCATGATTTAAATTTCAATGCATAAATAAATAAATAATGACTCAAATCCACACGGTTGATCTCCTTAAGGATCCCGAGCCACTGATAGGTCTTGTGCTCCTAACTCCCATGTAAATGCAAACAGCATGGTCCTGTAGCCAAATAGAAACTACTCAGGTACCCAGTGCAATGGCGGACCGAGTAGGGTGTGAGATATAAATCTCAGTAGGTTGAGACCACCGGTGTCTACCCCAAACCATACAATTAATAAATAACTTATAACATGTGAAAGCTTGCATAAATAGAGTAAACAGTACAATGTAACTATATACCGAAGTACCTGCTTCAGCCCTCAGCTGGTGTCTGAACCTGCATTATACATTTGTCATAAATACTCAATATTCATTACATAATCAATCATCGGTTATTAATTATACCAATAATAATAAATTTTTAAGGTCTTGAGATTCATCCAACGCCCAACATATCCCATATAAATCACTCACCACAGATGTCTCTAATGACAATCTATGTAATCAATGTAAAGACTAATTCCAATCATGTGCTTTGGATTGGATAACGCATCACTAGTTATTCAATTCAACCTTCCATATACTAAGTTTGAGCCTGCCCAATAAAAGTGGTTCACCAAATTCATAAATAAGTCAGAAACCTTCCTCATAAACAATTCAGAAAAGATAATGTCTCAACAGACTTCATTTACTATTAACTTATTTCATGAAAGAACAGTTTGACCCACAGTCCAATGTTAATTAATGGCTGTAGAACATCATGTATATCACCCTCATGAGTATTTGGAGCATCAGTAATTGTCTCACAACCCATGGGTATTTGGAGCATCAGTCTGTGACCCATAAAATAATATCTTCTTTCATTCTGGGTGTAGAACGCCATGTCTAGCACCCCGTAAGTATTTGGAGCTTCAGTCCTTGTCTCACAACTCATTTATCAATCATACATATATATTTATCATTGGTGTAGAACATCATTTATATCACCCCATGAGTATTTAGAGCTTCATTACTTGTCTCACGACCCATTTATCAATCATACATATATATGTATCGTCAGTGTAGAACACCATGTCAAACACCCCAAAACCATCCATTAATTAATTTATAAATTGATTAATCCAAACCATTAATTAATTCAACAAATAATTAACAACATAAATCACCCATCAAAAGTCAACCCTTAATTAATAATTCAACATCCCAATAGTAAATAATTAATTAACAATTAATTGTTATTAAAAATAAAAATAAATAATTAACTCAAAATTTAATTATCCAAATTCGTTAACAAGTCTGAACTCGTCCACTCAAACTGGGATTCGCCCAAGACTATAACAATTTAAATGATCATCATAATCATTTAAAAACATGATGAACAAGCCCATATATTTAGCAACAATCTCATGCATCATCTCATAATATAGAAAAACTCCATCCAAGACAAATTAATGCATGTAAATATAAAAAGTATCAAAAAGTACCCTTGGCCAAGAGTCGTAACAAAAAATCAATTCACAATCTTAATTTAATTCATGAAAACTAACAAATTCAAAAATTAATTAATTAAATATTATCTTTTATTACAATCATAAATTAATTAAACATTTAAAATTGAGCATTTAAAAATTAATTAATCAATTAACTATTACCAATTTCCAATTTATATTTTGAAAGTGTCAAATATTCAATATTCCCAATCATCATTAAAATCCACACATTTTATTCAAACCCTTGACTTGATAATTTATTCTATAATTAATTACCCGATTATACAATCTTCCCATTCAAATCATTTAACTGTTTAATCATATAACTTTTACCAAATTAGCAAAACATGCTTAAAAACAACACATGTTCAAGCCCTCATTTATCTCATGTGGGTGACATCATTTAATAACATTAAAAGTGTCATGCATCGACATATCATATTCAAGGAAACTTACATTCTCAATTTATTTAACGAAGCTATTATTCTTAAAATAAAGTGTTATTGATTTGAGACCCTACCTCGGGGTGGCACCATTTTAAATCTGAAGCGCTTTAAAGTACTTGGCAGCAACCAGTCCACAACTAGTCCATAATCGCACGTGTGCACACCTTTATATATATATATATATATATATATATATATATCTATGCACATTTTCAACATTTGTCAATGAAATTCACATATATAAAACTAGTAACCAGAATCAAAGTTGTAAGGAACAACGCACCTCTAACTTGGTACAAGGAACTCAAAAAAAATTCCGGCCTTAATATAACCGGTTCAAAACCAAAATGTGGGTTTAGAAACTAACCCGAACCAACAGCATAAAGACAATTCGAGACAATCCGCCTCACCCTTGGTGGAAGATGTCGGATAATGGACCAATGGGTCCCGAGTCATCATTTGCATATCGTAAAAATAGAGGACTGTAATGATCGTATTAAACCTGAAACACTGGGTTTTAGCTGATAAAACAAGGTGAGAGAGAGGAGTCAAATGATTGATGGAAATCACCAGTTATATGCAGATAAACTCACCTTGATGAGGCAGACAAGATTCATGAAGAGTCCGAGGGGAATCATCATGCGCAAAGTGGAGTCTAGGAGATGGGTGTTTCGCATCTTCGTATTTCCCAGAGGGTGGTTGCGCCACGGAGGTCACATGCAGTAAGTGCTCCGCCTGGATGTCTCACTGCTATAGGTAGGTTTGCTCGGTGGTTCGCATGCCTCTTGGTCGCACCGTGGGAAGGAGCTCACGCCGAGAGGGGAGCTTGAAGGAGGGAGGAAGGGGTTGCATCATGGGGTGCACTACTGTGTGCATGTTGCACCTTATGCGTAGGGAGGAAGAAGAGTTGAATTCGATTCCCGTTATTTTCTTTTTCTCAAACACATAAATTAATTTCCATTAATAATAGTTATTATTTAACTCTTAAAACCCAATGATAATACTACCATAAATGCGATAATAATAATAATAAATGATAATAATAACACTCATTTTATTATTATTATTATTATACACATTAAACACTTATCTAAAAAGAAAAAACCTCCCCAATTATTCCTTCTTAAAGGAAATGTTTCATTGAGAAAATCAAACTCCCTATTACTCCTCAATTAAATTAAAATCTCTTTGACTACAAAGTAAGAAAAAAAATTCCTTTCCCACAATTAATAAAATTTTCTTTCCTTGAATTTAAATAATTAACAAAATAATCCTAATAAAATTAAATCATAATTATTATTATTATTAAAAAAATAATTTTTTTATATTCCAACCAAAACTACCCAATTAATTACTATTATTATTTATAATAATAATATACATAATGATCAATAGTTAAGACACTCGTAAAACCATAATAATAAAAATATAATTATTATTACTCAAACCTTTGATATAAAACAAAAACTCTATTAAATAAACACACTCTTTTATTAAATTTGAAACTACTTATTTAATTAATTGTTACATCAAGATACCCAACATCCTCATTAAATTCACCTAAATATTAAACCCCATTAAATAAAAACAGAACTTTGACAAACCCCATAATTAAATTATATTAAAAGAAACAATAAACACTGATTTTAATAATGTCCAACCTCCCCATTTAAATCAACATTAATTATGTAACTCGTTTTAAACATCATTTATTATTCTTGTAATAAATGTTTCGTAATTAATTATAAAACTTCATATTGATCATCAAATTATTTTAACATTTATTTAACTAAGTAACCAAAAAAATAATAATAACATCATTATTATTATTCTTCAAACACTCATTTATTTAATAACCCAAACTCCCAATTTATTACAATATCCTTAATATGATAAAAAATCCCACCCATAACACATCATTTAATTAATTTTTTTTAGAAGCTCAAAAGTCACATTTAATTCTCATAAATAATACACTCACTTAACATGCAGTTAAATTATCAATGTATCAAAATAATTTATGACTCTACAATAATAACAATGAAATTATTATTATTAGAACATTCCTCCATTTAATAAAAATGGTCCTTTAATAATTCTTAAACTCTTCATTTAAATAAAGCAGTTCTTTGATAAACCCAAAAACCACGTCAATACCTTCAACTGCCATTTAATTAATTTTATAACATTAAATAAATTTAACAACCACACTAATAGTAATTATAAAATCATATTATTATTATTATTAAAACATTATTCTAATTAATCCAAAACTCTCATATAATCATATTTAGTTAAAAATAATAATAATTTATTAAATAAGTAAATAAGCACAGGTTAGACCGCAACCATGCGTTTCCCATACATATCCATTAATTTGGATTTTTCCGGAACCGGTGAACCCAAGACTCATCAGGACACCCACTAAAATTTATTGGGTAATTATGCAATTCTAGAAATGACATAATTAGGTGTTCCAACACTCAAAATACAATTCTAGAGCTCGGTTTAAAAAAATGAACAGTTGATAAAATGAAAAAAATCGAGAACATTCGTATTTTAACCCAGTTCAAACACACGGGAATCTAAAATATACCCACCTTAAAAAATTCTCATCCCCGAGATGCCATTGAGGACAACTACTAAATCAACTGTCCTACCATGGTCATTTAAGAAGATCAGTCAAAATATTACATGAAAAATCCGTTCTAAAATCTTGACATCACCTGCTGGCACATTTATCAAAAAAGATGCAACAATACCCACCTTAGGATTTTCCTTGATGTCTCAAGAGAAGATTAGCCACTCCAAAGCACGTGTTTTTAGAATACATTAATGCATGTGTGTGAAATTCCTTTAACCATGATCACCACATCAAACATTGTTCATAAAAATCCATAACATAAACCTATATCTGTGCCAAAACAACTGAGTCCCAGGAAGTCCTCCCGAGTAGTGGGATGAACTTACTTTAATAGCCTAGAACATTCAATGGGTACTACCTACTACGGGATAGGCCCTTACGAAACATAAACATTGACCCTATCTCTTGGTCATAGAAAACTGAAATCATAGGGTTCAAAACCCCTTTTTTCTTTTATGAATTTTAATTAATTCATTTCAACCTTTTAACAGTTGAATGAATTTCAGAATAAAGACAAGTACATCTTCACAATAAGCCACATGGATTTCAAAACAACAAATTCCAGAAAAAAAGATAGGTTTTTTTATCACAAACACCATCTTTAATCACCATTCAATGTTATTCAAATATAAAAAGTCAATTTAACATCTAATTTCCTTTTACAGAAAAGGAAACCTATAGAATTCTCATTTATTCAATCTGGGTTTTTCCAAAAGCAACCCAAAAATAGTTCATTATAATCAAAACTCAGCAGTTTTACATTTGTAACCATTTTCAAACATATTATTGTTGTATAAGGTTCAAACACATGGGTGGCCATCTAACAAATGATAAGGCTCCCATACACCTTATCGCTAGAATTTGGTCACCATTTATCACAATCAAAATTTATTTATAATTTTATCTTTAGCACCCCTTTCACATATCCAAAACATCTCTAACATGTTAGCATAAGTAGTAACACAAAAAATTCTATAACACATAAGCATGGAACAATAACAACACATGCTAATAACAGAAACAGTATGGAATATAATCACTAAAGAATGTTAAATCTGTTATTAGAACAAGCTATCTAGAGAGGAATTCTAAAGCAGATTAAAACATGGCATTGCACCCAAGGAACACAATCCAAATTAGCAGGGATAATACTAATGCAACTACAAGTCATGTTATATGCATGACATGTGAATCTCTAATTAAGTAAGATGATTCATGTATGAAACTTCCTTTCCATATCAAGTCAAGACAATTATTTTTCAAAATTATCCAAATCAATAAATAGCATAAAATACACTAGTCACTCAAGGTGAAATCATATCAACAGTAACCTATTATAGTACAAACATCAATTCCCATCCCTGGACACTTGTTCATTCCCTATACATGGGTTGATTAGTCCCAAGCACAGACACATTCCAAGTCTCCTATCTACAAACCCCAAAACATAAAGACAATGGAAAAGAAAGAAAACATAAACCTCTCATACCACTTTGTAACGTCTGACCCAGCTCACCACTAAACCAGAAGATGGATCGGTCACCACATGAACTCAAGCACGCCTCCCCGTATGCCAGAGGATGCCGACTAGCAGCGAGGGTCTAAAGATAGTCAGTGGGGAGACTACACCCTCATTTTATTTTCCAATAATAGACAAAGGCAATAAATAGATGAAATGGTATAATAAATGAATAAGCAGTAGAAATAATATTTTATAAATCTTGTACAAAACAAATGGCCAACGCCAAAGTATACAATGGATGCATGCATGACATGGTAATGATACAAAAGTAGAAAACAGGGAACAAAACATCATGATTAAAATTTCAATGAATAAATAAATAAATAAATAATCAAAGCCCTACATGCGATGTCCTAGAGCATTCCTAGCCTCCGCTCGGTCTTGTGCTCCTAACTCCCAAGTAAATGCAAATAGAATAGTGTTGCAACCAAATAAAATCTACTCGGGTACCCAGTTCAATGGCGGCCTGAGTAGGATGTGAGTTATAAATCACTGTAGGTCGGGACCACCGGTGTCTACCCCAAACTAGACATTCAATAAATAACCTATAACATGTGAAAGCATGCATAAATTAAGTAAACAATTCAATGTAACTATATATCCAAGTACCTGCTTCAGCCCTCAGCTGGTGTCTGAACCTGAATTATACATTTTTCATACAAACTCAATATTCCTTAAATAATAATTCATCGTCTATTAATTATTCCAATCTTAATAAATTATTAAGGTCTTCATATCCAGGCTACGCCCAACATCTCCCGTATAAATCACTCACCACAGATATCTCTAAAGACCATATATTTAATAAAAGTAAAGACTAATTCCAAACTTCTGCTTTGGCTTGGATAACACGTCATAAATTAATCAATTCCTCCTTTAATATACTACGTCTAAGCCTGCCCACTAAAAGTGGTTCACCCAATTCATAAATAAGTCCGAAACCTTCTTCATTAACAATTCACAAAACATCATTTCTCAACAACCTTTATTAACCATTACCTCATTGCATGAACAAACAATTGGTCCCATAGTCGAATGTTAATTAATTGGTGTAGAACATCATTTCTAGCACCCTCGTGAGTATTTGGAGAATCAGTCATTCTCTCACAACCCATGTGTATTGGGAGCAATAGTGTCTGACCCATAAAATAATTTTTTCTCGCAAGATGGGTGATAGACATGGTGTTCTACAACAATGATAAATATATATATTTGATTGATAAATGGTTTGTGAGACAAGGACTAAATCATCAAATACAAATGAGGTGATAGAAATGGTGTTATACACCAATGATAAATATATATGTATGATTGATAAATGGGTTGTCAAATAAGGACTAAATCTCCAAATACTTATAGGGTGCTATAAATGGCGTTATACACCCAGCTTGCAAACAAATATTTTTTATGGGTTAGGGACTGATGCTACAAATACCCATGGGTTGTGAGACAAGGACTGATTCTCCAAATACTCACTAGGGTGCTAGAAATGTTGTTTATAACCCATTAATTAACATTGGACTGTGGGTCCAATTGTTCGTTCATGAAATGAGTTAACGGTTAATCAAGGCTGCTGAGACATTATGTTTTGTGAATTGTTTTTGAGGAAGGTTTTAGACTTATTTATGAATTCGGTGAACCACTTTTAGTGGGCGGGCTCATACTTAGTATATGAATGGTTGAATTGAATAAGTTATTTTGAGTTATCTAAGCCAAAGAACAAGCTTGGAATTAGTGTTTACTTTGATTACAGAGATGGAATTTAGAGACATCTGTGGTGAGTGATTTATACGGGAGATGTTGGGCGTCAGCCGAATCTCAAGACCTTCATAATTTATAAATATTGTAATAATTAAAACCAGATGAATGAATATGTAATGAATATTGAGTTTGTATGAAAAATTTATAATGCAGGATCAGACACCAGCTAAGGGCTGAAGTAGGTACTTGGGTATATAGTAACATTATACTGTTTACTTTATTTATGAATGCTTTCACATGTTATATGTTATTAATTAAATGTCTGGTTTAGGGTAGACACTAGTGGCCCCGACCTACAGAGATTTATATCTCACACACTACTCAGGCTGCCATTGCACTGGGTACCCGAGTAGATTCTATTTGGTTGAAGGGCTATGATATTTTTATATACATGAATGTTAGGAGCACAGGACCGAGAAGAGGCTTATGATGCTTGAGGAGATCACCCGTGGGGCATTGATTCATTATTTATTTATTTATGAATTGAAATGTACAGAATTCTATTTTGTTCTATTTTTTCTACTTTTGTATCATTAGCATGTCATGTGTGAATCTATTGTATACTTTGTCGTTGGCCATTTGTTTTGTATAAGATTTATAAAATATGTCTTCCGCTACTTATTCATTTATTATATTGTTTACGCTATTTCATTCCTTTATCTATTTTTGATAACTAAAATGAGGGTATTGTCACCCCACTGTCTGTCCATAAACCATTACTGCTAGTCGGTAGCCTCTAGCGTATGAGGAGGTGCGTTTGAGGTAATGTGGTGACCGGTCCAGCCTCCGGTTTAGCGGTGATCCATGTCAGGATGTTACAATATTGATAAAGGCTAATTTATAAATAATTAAGGTATACCTTTTTTTTAAGATCCTACTTGATTAATTTTCCAGAGTTATTCATTATTAAATGGGAGTAGTGATAAGGATGTGTGGATTTCTGAGATATTTCCAACGGAATGTGTGAGTGAGAACAAACCAAACTAATATATCTTATTTTGGCTAATCGGTATTGTCATTAGTTTGATATGTAGTTGTATGTGTAGAGGAACTACCTAGTTTAGAATCCTGGGGAACACAATGATGTAATTGATCTATATAGGGGAAGAGTTTTTAAGTCCCTTGAAAAGTGAGACAAAATGGAAAAATGCTACAACCCATGATAAGAAGGTGCACTATTATTTCCTAGACAATTCCTTATTTAAACTTCACAATTATTTTTCTTAGCCTATAGTAGGGACATAGAAGGGTAACCTCCTTGAATGTTTCCCATGTTTTGTGTGTGTGAAGAAAAAGTACAATAAATGAATATGAGTTGGAATGTGTTGATAATTAATATCCTAGTATGAGAACATAATTATTAATAGTATTTGGTTTGCATGGATATGAATCAAAAGTATAATAAGAGACACATTGGGTTAGATGACCGTGTTTGTGTCCCAAGGATGGTGGAATCATGAAATATATAATATCACCTCATTTAATCCATTTGTTGAGTACCCCCTCAAGAACTCATCTCTCATCAATTATCTTGGAATGTTTTCATCGTGATGGAAAAAATTCATTGTTGGTGGATGGAATTTATATAATCAATATATATCATTCAAAAAATCCATATTCTAAATATATTACACTTTAGTATACACCCAAATGGTTTTCACATGTTTTATATCCTATAGTTATATGGGTTGATTGTATGGTAGCATCCTTTTGATATCTAAAATTTATTTTATGAAAAATATAGCGACAACTCTATGATGTACAATATAGATTAATCTATAATCCTGGTTATGATTTCTTTTTGGGTTGGTCATATTAAAAAGTACTTCTCACAGGGTTCTATGAGAACATTTAAAATGAGATAAAAACAATTATGAATCAAATTGTAATAATATTTCCCCATTATTAATGATAATGGGTAAAATCACCTTTTAGATGGATTATTGTTAATTGATTTATTTGATTACAAACATTGAATATAATTTGATGTTGTGGAAGACAAGATATATCTTATTATATAAATTAATTACTATATTTAATGTATGATATTGGGAATCATTATTGCTATAAATATTTAAAATTATAATAGAGTTGTGAATAACATCCTTCAATGTGAAAATTTCAACTATACCTAGAAAAAATTAAATTTTATTTGGATCCTTGATCTCGTTCCAAAAATTTCATCAATTACTTCCATCAACGTCAAATTCCTAGGATTGTGAAATTTTATCAATAATGAAAACCCCATTTCCAAGGATTGTAGTGTCTAATAACCATTATACAAGGGAACATTGGCATACTAATATATTTATAAGAACCAATCCTATTTTAAATTTTTTTAGAACATATGGATTAAAAATTATTATAAGATTATATCATATTATCTAATCATACATAAATGAGGGTATTATATAGAATGAATTTTAGTTGATCCATAATGATGAATATGTTGATCACATTTATTTAAAGACACTCTCAATTCTTGTTTACCAAAAATATCATTGAGAGGAAATTCAGTTTGAAAACCTTATATAATATTTTATCTTATGTATAATTCAAAAAAGATATGAAATGTTTATTTCTTTTAAGGCATAATTTTTATACATAATGTGTAAACCCCGTTTCTCTCTCCAACTATAAAAAATATAATTACTGTCACTAAACCATGGGTTGTATCACTAAAGGATTTTGAAAAATATGTTTCTCAAGATAACCAAAATTAATTTTGAAGTCTACATATGACTCAAAGGTGTCTGGTAACATTAAAGATTTCATGAAGAGAAATAATTTTCCAATATGGTTCTAAATTTGACATTATTTTGAATCTTTTTTTTTCAAATCATTATTATTAAATTAAAATATTTTATGAATTTAAATGTTCTCTAATTGAATTTATATTGAATATCTATATTTTAGAGTGAAAATTATTAAGGGATTATAACCTATTTAAAAACAAGGAAATTTAGTTTTATGTTATCAATGGTTCATTACAATATTTTTTATATTACATAGGAATATTTACATTAAACGGATGTTATGGAAGAAACCTAAAAGTAAAATTTTAAATGTTTTTTTAAATTTTTATTCTTTCTCTCAATGTATCATTTTATTATTGTATATTATTTTTTGGGAGGATTAATTATATTTCACATTTTTTTCATTTTATTTTTTCTAAATAAGATATATCATATTAACTTATTGATTTTATAAATGGTTAATTGATCATGTTGACCAGTATATATTATTATAAAATTTCTTGAAGTTAGATAAAATACATAAAACTTATGGATTATTGAATATTTATAATGGTTCACTTTTATGTTGATATATAGGTTAATTATTAGAGAATATATTATTTTTAAGATCATTATTTCTAGTGGATATAAATTTATCATTAATAATTTTATTAAATTCATAGAATTATACTCGTGTTAGTTATAATTTTTATAAATAATTCCCATATAGTTGATATATATTATTATTTAGAGTATTGTGGATGATATGAAATATATATTTCATGGTAATAGATAGTATGTGAGAACCCATAGTTAGATAAATTAAAGTTAGTCCAATATGTAGAATGTTTGTTGACTAGAAAAGGTAATGCATAACATAATTTATATTCATTAAATTAATATACCGATACTATACATACGATTATTCATGCAAAAATGATATAATAAATTAGTTTTTAACATAATTTACTCATACATATCTAAATATTAACTAAAAAAACATTAAAAAGTAAATATGTCCAATATTTCACAAACTAAAAACAAATGTAAGGAAGAATGATGATTTTGAGAAAGGTCAATAATCTAGTGGATTAAAAAGTAAACTATTGAAGGATGAATCATGTGTTCAATGGGGCCACAATGTTATTCATGGAGACAATGATCAATGCATGTGTAGATGCAATAGAATCAGAATTGGGAAGCTCGAGTTACCTGATGAGTACAATAAGACATTATTAGCTCCTTGTGTAACAATATGAATTTGTAAATAACTAGATTCTCGAGTAAAAAATGAATCATGGGATTCTTTCTTTATTAGGTGATTGAATCAATTTTCGAATTATTTTTATTTTTTAGAGTATATTCATATGAGGCTTCATCATGGTGTCATTGATATATGTTACACAACTCGATTTGTGTAGTGAAAAGTGAGTTGTAAATAGAAAGTAGAAAAATTTCAACAGTTTATCCAAAAATCTGTTACCATTATGACATTTTCCATTAATTTTTCCATTTTAATTTATTTTTATAATTATTATTATTTTATAAATATTCATAGATATATTTATTAGGTGATTGATTAAAAAATTAA
The DNA here is from genome assembly GCA_963277665.1 of Viscum album. NCBI lineage: Eukaryota > Viridiplantae > Streptophyta > Magnoliopsida > Santalales > Viscaceae > Viscum > Viscum album. The sequence continues at coordinate 138,912,896 of OY728133.1, read as the reverse complement.
TAATTTTGTTATACTTAATACTAATTTTTTTCATAATTTCTCTGTTTAAATTTATTTTTTTGTAGAACCATTATAAAAAGACTATAAAATTTTGAGTGTGTATATATAAGTCAATTATTGATATTAATGCTATTAAAAATTAATTAAGACACTAATAAATTAAAATTTGAGGGTGTTTATTAAAATAATGGTACTGAGTAGATTTCGATTAATTTTATTATAAAATTATTCATCATGAGAAGCCTCTTTATACTATTATAAGAACTCATGGGTAATGAATTTGGATCTATTTCATAGAATATTCAATTGGTGTTATTAGTTGTTAAAAATTGATGCTTATCATGTCCATGTAACAGTTTTCAATGTAATGATTTATAGTTAAAAAATATTTTATTATATTTATTAAAAAAATATGTTGATAGTCATGTTATAGTGAGACCATTCATAAAATTCTGTAATATACCATACACAAATAACCATAGTCATGATATAATAAAGAAAATCATTTATCAATTCAAATTAGGTTGGTACCACTATTTCTATAGTTATTCATCATTTTCAAAACTCTTTACCACCTTTTTTATCACATTTATCCATTCATTTATCATTAATCTATTATATCTATTAGACGGTTTATTTTCACTCCATCACTATATAAAATACTCTACTTTATATTGTTTTTTGACTCTTTAGTTATTAATTTTAATTATTTGTCCATTTAATTTTTTATTTTTTTCACAATGGTCATCGCAATGATAATTTTAAATTTGCGTATAAATAATTTTTTGTAAAAACATTATTATCCATTTTAAAACTCATCAACATTTATGTTGAACGTGATGGGTTTCCATGAAAAAAACCCAAAAAATTAAAAAAATGATAACTAAATAATTATTTTTAAATCATAGGTTTTTGTATATATCTTATGACTTGTATAATTTTAATCTATATTCATTTTAACTATATGATCATAAGAAAACATTCCACCACATCATTGTATTTTTTTTAATATTTAATGAAAATATAAGTCCCTATGAAATACTATTTGACAGAATGTGGACATTTAAAATGTGTGACTTGTTGAATCAATTGATATACTCTCCCTATGACTATTAATTAATGGTCACACATTCTTGTTCCTTAATGAATTTTTTAATGTTCCTTATCATCTACCATTACATGTGTTGATTAAGGAATATTTTAGGTTTATTTTCCATAGAATTGGTTTCATTTTAAAAGCTTTATTTATTTTTCAATTACATACTAAATGAAGTAATTTATTCTTGGTATTAAAATTTTAAACTAACAATATAGAGATTATATTCTATTAATATAAAAAATTTATTTTAAAACAAAATGAAATATTTTGTGTTCGATGAGGGTGACCCTTTTAACAAGGCTTGGGACATTTTAAGTGGTATCCTTAGTCAGATTGAAAATCATCATCATTAACCAAACTATTATTAGAAATATTCTATATTGTCCTTACATCATTCCACAAAACCATATATTATTAAACATATATTGGCGATTTCAATAATATAATATCCTGAAATTGATAATTGAATAGAATAAACCATCTCCTAATACCATACATGAATGTTATAGGAGAAAGAAAATTAGTTTGAGTTATTCAAATTGTTAGTCTAATAGAAATTATAATTATAATAATGAGTTCTTATATATGTATAAATGTAAACATTTAATAATGTAATTTCAAATAGTATATTATCTAATAACATTGATATATCAATATGATTAATAGAATAATTACATGTTTATATATTTTTGGTCTCTTCTATAGAAAAAATGATCCATCCTCCAGAAATTATAAAATATTCTAGAATATATTCTTTAATTTACAATAGAGTAACCAAGGATTTTTTAAACAATCAATTTATCATGTTTTTAGAAACAACATATATCCAATATTTTGAATAAAATAATACTATATGTTGCATTCATAAAGTCGTTATATATGGGGTGATGAAGAATTTTTTTGATAAATTTTATACATTAAGAGGTTACTGAGATTATAGATTTCATAACATGTATAAAAATAGTCTAAATGGATAATGACAATACATCTAGGGATACAATCAAGCATCTATATACAATACAGAAATATCCATCAAAATGTGTTAGGTTTAATTACATTATAAATGATGTGAATACTAATGATGTTTCTATAGTGTATCTAATGTAACAGGGGATTGTTTTATTTTGTGAGTATGAGAATTAAAATAATTATATTCATAATTTTATAAAATTGGTAAAAATGTCAATGAATATGGATGTTGATTCCACAAAAAAACGTAATGTGAAAATGGGTTATAATAGTGTATGGAAAGAAGAATGATAATATTGATGGAAATGAGAGGATAAACTACTTTTTAACTATTTTTATCCCATTTCATTTGAAAGAACCCCGATTTCTTTTCAGGTATGTTTTCCTTTTTCTGGAGTTTTTGAGAAAAAAATGAATTTTCTAGAAATTTAAGAAGTACACTCCGTGTACTTTCTGAGTACACGCCATGTACTCTGTTTTGGCTCGACGCCGTGTGCTGGCCGTGTCCGGACCACACACACAGTGTGTAAGGATAAGGTATAGGCCGGTTATTTCGGAGTACAGAAAAATTAGAAGTACACGTCGTGTAGTCTAAAAGTACACGCTTTGTACTTTATTTTTTATCATCAAACGGGTCGGGGTCGCGTCTAACCGTCATATTCACATTCTTCTCCAGTTTTCGGCCGTCCGAAGCGACCCATACGGCCGGATCTTCGATGGACGACCGCCTTGCCGTCCGTGCTCCGATTCGAGCACGGTCAGTTGCGTTGGAAGCGCAGCGGTGAGTTCTGCCTTCTGCTTTTGCATTTTTCTTGATTCCACCTCATTTCCATTTTATCGTGGGATGAATGTTTTGTGCCTTTTCTCAGATCTAAGTCGTTCTAAGGAGAATCTGTTTTTTGTGTTTCACATATATCGATCTCCTATGATCGAGGTAGGTGGTTTGTGCCTTTCTGTAGAGTGTCTTTGAGTATTTTGTGCAAATTCCACCATTAACCTTGAACGGGGTATTGAGTGTTTCTGGTTTTTCCCTTGTTTCTTTCCTTCTTTGCTTGATTTCTTTATTAAGGGTTATTGCTTGTGATTAGAGTATTTTGATTGTGCTCAGTTTGCTTTTCCATGCTTATTCTGCCTGTTTGGCGTTTGCCAGTTTCCATGCCTGGTCGTAGGATAGTGGAACTGTTGATTTACTTATTTACTGTGGAGCCGTAGTTGATAGCCATGTAGTTCTTGAGATTTACATGGATGATACACACGCGCTGAGCATGTTTAGTTACCCAGGACTGTGAGAACCTAGATTAGCAGACCAACGGGAGAATTGACGGAAGGGCTTCTCCAGAGTGTCATTTAAATCACGATGTGAGACCAAGTAGAGAATTGATGGAAGTGCTTCTCTAGAGTGTCTTTTAATTATGTTGTTGGCTATAGGGGTAATTGACGTTGAGTGCTTCCCCAGAGAGCCTTTAGCACGATATGAGACTATAGGGGGAATTAACGGTGAGTGCTTCCCGAGAGAGTCTACTTAATTACGTAGCTGAATCATAGGGGTGGGACTGTGTGTGCCTCCCAGAGGGTTGTTAGTACTTATAGGTTGAACTATAGGGGTTAGACTGTGAGAGATACCCAGAGGGTTACCTGATTACTTTTGTTGCTGGCTGCTTACTTGTGTTCTATGCTTGTTAGAACTGTGTAATGTAGCTGTTGTGGTTTTCATTTTACTGTATCTTGTTTTAGTACTGTCATGTATTCATTGACTATTAGGCACAGATCATTGGGTGGTTCCCTACTGGGATTGTATCTCACAACCTGTTTGGGCCATGCTTTTGGGCCCAAGCAAACTATATTGCTGCATGTATTGATAAGGGCAAGCTCCCTTCTACTTCAGGATCTTGATTGCACCAGGAGCGGGGGAGCATAGGACCGAGTCGTGGCTCGTGATGCAGAGGAGCTTACTTTGTTTTCCTTTTCACTTGGTTTTAGTTGTATTTCATCATGTTGTTGTGTTTGTTTTTTTCCTTAGATACTTGTACCTGCTCAATCTTTGTCATCATAGTTATATATCTACATTGCTTCTATTGTTTTATTTCTATTGTTATGAATGTCGTTACTCTTTCCATTGTTTATTGTTGTTTTCTTACCTTATGTACCTTACCAAATGAGGGCATAGTTTCACCACTGACAAACCTAGGCCCTCGCTGCTATTCGGGAGCCTCTGGCATTCGGGGAAATGCACTTGAGGTCATGTGGAGAACCGGGTACGGGGCACCAGTAGAGGGGATCCAGACTCGGGAGTAAATAACCCGTGTATAGTGAAAGGCCATACTACCTCGTTAAATTGCAATTTGCTGGTTTTGAGTTTTATGGTTGATATGTTTTCACCTAGAGTGATTCACATGACTTGTGCGGTTATTATTTTAATACATGGGTTCAATTTCTATCGCAACCTGATGAGATGAGGGTATGCCATCTCATGCATCATATAGGCACTTGTTGAAACCACATGTATTGCATTATTTCCAGGCCATCTAGGGTGCGTTAGCGATTGCATACTGTTGTGATAGACTTTGTGTAGATTATGCATGCTGTTGTGATAGTTTCTTGATAGATTCTATGCTGCTATGTTAGAAAACTATTTTCTGTTTCTTGCTTAAAATGAACGCCAATGTTTTGTTCTTGAGGTGTTATGGGCCGTCACGGATCAGAATTTGGCATCTTTTCCCTTGTTTTTAGTGTTTCTAGAATTCTGCGCAGTTTCTGATCTATTGCCCAGAAAAACCCAGAATACACGGCGTGTACATTTCGGGCACACGCCGTGTAGTTTTCAGGCCGTGTCACAGACTGTGTGAGCAGAAAACGGTGTCATAGGAGTAACTTCGAGAACACGCCGTGTACCATTGGTACACGCTGTGTGAGTTTGAAGCCGTGTCCCCGGCCGTGTCACTAACAACATGGCTGGGGAAGCTTGGGTAGAATATGCTGTGTCCATAGGGAACATGCCGTGTAGTTCTGTCCAGGTACCCGGCCGTGTCACGAACAACACGGGTCGGTGTGACCTTCTTTTCCACCCCCCGGGTTTGTTCGGAACACGCCGTGTAGTCTTGCCCAAGTACCCAGCCATGTCACGAACAACACAGGATGGTGTCGCCTTCTCCTATACATGACGTGCTTGTTCGGATCACACCGTGTAAGGTCCAGCCATGTAGACGGCCGTGTACTCAACAACACAGACCGCTAGAGCCTTGTCTAGTGCACGCCGTGTTTGTTTCTAACACGCCGTGTAGTCTCGGGTTGAATCAGAACGTGTGGGTTAGTCTTGTAAGGATACTCGGGTAGGGGATTTGTTTTCAGGTATATTCCATGTGTAGGGTACAACACGCCATGTAGTTAGTAGTGCACACGACTTGTAGGGAAGGAGTACACGCCCATGTCAGTGGTTTCAAAAGACACGCTGTGTAGTTCTATACACGCCGTGTAGTCGTGTTTTGCAATCTTGTGTGTTTTTCTTCCCCTGTTCCTGTTTTGTACTCTTCTGTTCTATGTCCTTGTTTTCATGATCTAAGGCGTTCTTTTGATCTTTCAGAGCTATGCCTCCGAGACGTCATCCAGTCGTATGTATGTCGTTAGGCAGTGATCAGACGTAAGACAAGGCTGATCATGGACTTCCTGTCGATCCCTAAACCGAGCCAGCCTTGGCACAGGTTTTCGTACCTGTTGCAGGCACTGATGCGCAGTATAGGGAAGGTTTCATGAGGATGATGCAGGCCTTCCAGGGAGCACCGCCTCATGCCTCGTATATGGCAGAATTGACATGGGTTCTCCAGAAGCAGCATCCTCCCACGTTATCGGGGGATGGAGGACCATAGGCTGCAGAGTCCTGGAAGGAAGACATGCTGACTATATACGAGCATCTGGAGACGCCTCCTGAGAGGCGGGTCAAGCTCACCACCTACATGGTCCGAGACTCCGCCATGAGGTTGTGGGATGTGATCTCATAGGCGGGTCAGCATCAGGCTATGACTTAGGAGGAGTTCCAGCACGTGTTTTATGACTACTTCTACCCAGAGACCCTGAGGGCCGATCGAGCCAGAGAGTTCATGAGCTTAGAACATGGTACTTTATCTGTCATGGAGTATTCATCTCGTTTCAATGAGATGCAGCATTTTACACCCCATCGGTTTGGGAGTGGGGTGTTCTTGGTGAGTAAGTTTGAGGATGGACTAAGGAGGGAGATTCACTCATAGGTGAACATCTTCCAGCTGACATCGATTACTTCCATCGTCAACCAGGCACTGATTGCGGAGCGCAATCTGAGAGACTCTGGAGCTACGAGTCCGGGCGGTTCTGCTTCCAGAGCTAGCTTTCCTTCGGATGACAGCAAGAAGCGTCGTAGGGAGCCTACGCGTGGTGATTTGAAGAAGAGAGATGCATCATCAGGAAGCCAGGTGACATGCTACTAGTGTGGCCGGACAGGGAACACGAGGCTGCAGTGCCAGAGAGACCCCGTGGAGTGCAGATCTTGCAGCATGTTGGGTCACTGTCAGCATTTCTGCCAGGCTTTCCCACAAGCAGCAGGTGACTGGTGTTCTTCCATGACTCCTCGTTCAGGATCAGCCCCACCAGTATCTCACCAGTCAGGGAACTAGAGTTCTTCTGGCCATTCGGGCCGAGGTGGAGGTCGAGGCCATGACGGTCAGCTACCATACCCTCAGCACCAGCAGGGAGGTTCAGCTCAGAGTGTTCAGCCAGGGGCGCAGGGCTGCGGTGCAGGCCAGTCCTTCGCCGTGGAGCAGACTTATCATGAGCAGGATCCCAACCCTTCTACTATTCGAGGTGTGATTTTAGTAGCCTTGGTTTTATCTTCAGCCCTTTTCAATACTGGTGCTAGACATAGTTTTATCTATGTTTCCATTGTAGAGAGCCTTAGACTCTGCATCTTTTATTCTGTCGACTCGTTGACACAAGACACACCTTTGGTAATGAAGACCTCTAGTGTACGTCAGTGTAGAGAGTGCCCTCTCGACTTTGCAGGGTATCACTTCTTATAGGATCTCTATGTCCTAGAGATGACAGGCTATGATGTCATCCTTAGCATTGATTGGTTGATTCCAATCCGGGAAGTCATCGACTGCTATCGCCACAGAGTCAGTTTCATTTCTCCAGAAGGTGAATATTTCCTTCATATAGGAGAATGGGATGTTTAGGCGAGTCGTGTGGGACTCGAGCATCTTGGAATAGGAGGGGTGACAGCCCAGATTTCTAGTCTTTATCTGGATGACCAGGGTACTCCACAGTTGGAATTTCCTCTAGTGGTGGATTGCTTCAGGGATGTCTTCCTATAGGAATTTTTATGTTTGCCTCCGGAGCATGAGGTGGACTTTTCTGTTGATCTCATGCCAGGAGAGGAACCAGGGTCCATTCCTCCCTATATGATGGCCACACCTGAGTTGCAGGAGCTCAAGAAGCAATTGGAGGAGCTACAGGCTAAGGGTTTCATCTGATCCTATACTTCTCCTTGGGGTTCACCTATTCTATTTGCGAAGAAGGAAGACAATACCCTTCGGCTTTGTGTGGATTATCGGAAGCCGAACCAGTTGACGGTCAATAACCGATATCCCTTGCTGTGGATTGATGACCTTTTCGATCAGCTTCGAGGATCCCGGGTATTCTCTAAGATCGACATGAGGTACGGTTATCATCAGTTGCGTGTTAGACAATCAGATATACCTCTGACAGCCTTTAGGAGCAGGTATGGTCTATACGAGTATACAGTCATGCCGTTTGGTCTCACGAACGCGCCTGCAGTTTTCATGGCGCTGATGAACCGAGTGTTCCATCCTTACTTGGACTCCTTCGTCATGGTCTTCGTGGACAATATCTTGGTGTACTCTCACACTCGACACGACCATGCCACACATCTTGAGATCGTTCTGAGTGCACTGGGAGAGAATAAACTTTATGATAAACTCTGAATGTGCCACTTCTGGATGGACCGAATTCACTTCTTGGGTCACATCATCTCAGAGGAAGGAGTATCAGTGGACCGAGAGAAAGTGAGAGCTGTAGTTTCCTGGGAGTAGACGAATAATGTCTTTGAGGTATGAAGTTTCCTAGGGATGGCTGGATACTACAGACACTTCATTCGGGACTTTTCCCCTTTAGCAGCACCTTTGACAGGTTTGACCAAGAAGGGGGAAAAGTTATTATGGTCATATTCTTGTGAGTTATCCTTTCAGGAGCTGAAAGGTAAGTTGACGTCAGCACCGATACTAGTCTTACTAGAGCCAGGAAAGAGCTACATTGTTTATTGTGATGCATCGGGTATCAGGCTGGGAGCTGTGCTTATGCAGGGAGATGGAGTCGTTGCGTACGGGTCTCGGCAGTTGAGGATACATGAGAGGAACTACCCTATGCATGATCTGGAGTAGGCAACTGTTGTACATGACTTGCGCTGCCGGAGACCCTATCTTTTGGGAGAGCACTTTGTGGTCTTCACTGACCACAAGAGTCTTTAGTATATCTTCACTCAGTGTGATCTGAATCTGAGGCAGCGCAGGTGGGTCGAGTATCTTCATTCTTTTGATTTCGAGAATGCCTATACGCCAGGAAAGGGCAAAGCTATGGCTGATGTTTTGAGTATAAGAACTCAATTTCATGTAGTTCAGGAGGCTAGTAGTGAGTGGCAGCAAATGGCTCTGTTATCTGAGATGCGTCTGGAGTTGTATGACAGACGGGGACATACTTTTCTATATTCTTTAGCTGTTACCTCCATGTTACCTGATCGGGTACGGATGATGAAGCTATCAGACTCAGAAGGCGTAGTCCTATGGGAGAGTGTGTCAGGAGAGGACCCTCGTTATGGATAGACAGTGGGCGGGGATGATATATTGTGTTTCCAAGGATGCATATGGGTGCCAACAGACATATGGGAGGAGCTGATGCGGGATTTCCATTCCTCAGTTTGGGCACATCATCCTGGCATCACCAAGATGTATTAGGATCTTCATCGCCAGTACTGCTGGCCAGGTATGAAGAAGGATGTTGCTGGTTTTGTCTTGAGGTGTTCTACTTGTCAACAGGTGAAAGCAGAGTATCAATGACCCGTAGTCCTTTTACAGCAGTTACCTATTCTGGAGTGGATGTGGAATGATTTTGTGATGGACTTCATAACTGGGTTGTCGAGGTCACCTCGGGGAAACGATGTTGTTTGGGTTGTCATCGATAGACTTACAAAGGTTGCTCACATCTTTCCGATCAAGGAGACCTTCAGTGTCGATTATCTGGGTCGAATTTACATCATAGAGATTGTGCGTCTTGACGAAGTTCCACGATCTATTGTTTCGGACAGAGATGTGCGCTTTACCTCTTGGTTCTGGCAGGGACTTTAGAAGGCCTTGCGTACACAGGTACTTTTGAGTACAACATACCGTCCCCAGACTGAAGGCCAGTCCGAGCGCATGATCCATGTGATTGAGGATATGCTCCGAGCATGCATCCTTGACTTTGGCGGTTCTTGGGAGAAGCATATTCCTCTGGTGGAGTTCTCCTACAACAACAGTTTCCAGGCGACCACCCAGATGGCGCCATACAAGTCTTTGTACGGTAGGCCAAGCCGATCACCCTTATGCTGGCTAGAGGCAGGAGTAGCAGCTTTGTTGGGTCCTCGTCTTGTTCAGGAGACTTCAGAGCAGATAGAGCTGATTCGGAAGAAGATGGCTACAGCGCAGTCTCGACATAAGTCTTGTGCTGATCATCGGAGACGACCTCTGGAGTTCGAGGTCAGCGATCAGGTCTTCCTACATGTCGCACCGAGGTTGGGACACAAAAGGATTCGAAGATAGTGTAAGCTCTCACTGCGGTACGTCGGGCCTTTTGAGGTCTTAGAGAGAGTGGTTCCGGTTGCCTATCGGTTGTAGCTACCTCAGAGGTATCGGGCCATGCATGCCGTCTTCCACGTCTCTCATCTCCGATGCTACTTTTCAGACCCATCTCACGTCTTTCAGCCCGAGGAAGTTGAGGTTGAAGCGGATGTGTTGTTCGAAGAGAATCCTATCTAGATTTTTGATCCTAGTACAAAGGTTCTCCATGGGCAGTCTGTTCATCTGGTACAGGTGCTATGGCAGCACGGGCGAGTACAGGAAGAGACCTGGGAGAGGGAGGCCGATGTACGATCGCAGTGGCCGGAGCTGTTTGGGGATTCTTTTTCTTCGCCTCGTTAGGGAAATTTGGGACCAATTTCTTTAAGGGGGGATGTTTGTAATAACCCGGATATATTTTTAGGTATTTTATCCTTTTTCTGGAGTTTTTGAGAAAAAAATGAATTTTTTGGAAATTTCAGAAATACACGCCGTGTACTTTCTGAGTACACGCCGTTTACTCTGTTCCGGCTTGGAGCCGTGTGCTGGCTGTGTCCGGGCCACACACACGGTGTGTAAGGCAGAGGTGGAGGCCAGTTATTTCGGTGTACGGAAAAATTAGAATTACATGCCATGTACTTTCTTTTCATGAAACAGGCCAGGGTCGCGTCTAACCCTCATATTCACCTTCTTCTCCAGTTTTCGGCCGTCTGAAGCGACCCGTATGGCCGGATCTTCGACAGACGACCGCCTCGCCGTCCGTTCTCCGATTCTAGCACGATCAGTTGCGTTGGAAGCACAGCGGTGAGTTATTCCTTTTTCTTTATCCTTGTTTCTTGATTTCACCTTGTTTCAATGTTATCATGGGATGAATTTTTTGTGCATTTTCTCAGATCTACGTCATTCTAAAGGGAATCTGTCAGTATGGTTCACGTATATCGATCTCCTAGGATGGAGGTAGGTGGTTTGTGCCTTTCTGTAGAAAGTCTTTGAGTATTTTGTGCAAATTCCACCAATACACTTGAACGGGGTATTGAGTTTTTCCTGTTTTTCCCTTGTTTCTTGCTTTCTTTTCTTGATTGCTTTAGTAGAGGTTATTGCTTGTGATTAGAGTATTTTGTTTGTGCTCAGTTTTCTTCGCCATGCTTGTTCTGCCTGTTTGGCGTCTGCCAGTTGCCATCCCTAGTCGTAGGATAGTGGAACTGTTGATTTATTTATTTACTGTGGAGCCTCAGTTGATATCCAAGTAGTTCTTGAGGTTTACTTGGATGATACACACGCACTGAGCATGTTTAGTTACTCAGGACCGTGAGAACATAGAGTAGTAGACCAAAGGGAGAATTGACGGAAGGGCTTATCCAGAGTGTCTTTTAAATCACGATGCGAGACCAAGTGTAGAATTGACGGAAGGGCTTCTCCAGAGAGTCTTTTAATTGCGACGCTGGATATAGGGGGAATTGACGTTGACTACTTCCCCAGAGATCCTTTAGCACGATACGAGACTATAGGGGGAATTGACGGTGACTACTTCCCCAGAGAGTCTGCTTAATTACGTAGCTGAACCATAGGGGTGATACTATGTGTGCCTCCCAGAGGGTTGCTAGTACTTAGAGGTTGAACCATAGGGGTTAGAATGTGATAGATACCCAGAGGGTTACCTTATTACTTTTGTTGCTGGATGCTTACCTGTGTTCTATGCTTGTTAGAACTGTGGAATGTAGTTGTTGTGATTTTTTGTTTACTACTTCTTGTTTTAGTAATGCCATATATTCATTCACTGTTAGGCACATATCTTTGGGTGGTTGCCTACTGGGATTGTATCACACACCCTGTTTGGGCCATGATTTTGGGCCCAAATAGACTATATTGCTGCAGTTATAGATAAGGGAAAGCGCCCTTCTACTTCAGGATATTGATTGCACCGGGAGCTGGGGAGCATGGGACAGAGTCGTGGCTCGCGATGCTGTGGAGCATTCTTTGTTTTCTTTTTCACTTGGTTTCAGTTGTATTTCAGTACATTGTTTTGTTTTCTGTTTTCCTTAGATACATGTACCTGCTGCATCTTTGTCATCATAGTTATATATCTAAATTGATTCCACTATTTTATTTCTGCTGTTATGCATGTCTTTACTGATTTTGCTGTTTATTGTTGTTTTCTTACCTTGTGTACCTTACCGAATGAGGGTATAGTTTCCCCACCGACTCACCTAGGCCCTCGCTGCTAGTCGGGAGCCTCTGGCGTTCTGGGAAACGTGCTTGAGGTCATGTGGCAAACCGGGTATGGGGCACCAGTGGAGGGGCTCCGAACATCGAACCTTACATCATTAATGAAACTTTTCATGGAAAAAAAATAATAAACCAAATTAGTTTTAATTCATAAAATATTACATGCATTATTGGATCAAAATTAGTTTACCTGTCAAAAATTATAATTTATATGTATCATTTTCAATGATTAATTAATGATAAAGATAAATTTTGAGAAATTTAAATATATATTTTGTTGTATTCTAAATATAATGTCACGTAGAACATTTTATAAACATATGTGGATTTTAATTTTTACTAAAATAGAAGATTTTAAAAATCCAATAAATTTATATAACCAATGAGATATTTTCATCCACTTTATATAGACATTATTTTAGTAATTGATTTAATTTGAGTAAAAATATATTTTTTTTCTCTATAGAAGGATGACATGTTAGTCAGTGAACACAAATAATGGTTTAATGGAATTTTAGGTGGTGTGGGGATTCTCATAATACCTTTTGATTTCATATTTTATGTAATAGAGCATTAAACAAATGGACCAATAATTTTAGGTAGTATATATGTTAATAATAGTGATTATTTTTTAGATGCCCAAAAAAGAAAAATATATTTTAATGTGGGTTATGATCAAGTGGAATATAATATTTTTAGATTTTGTTTACAATAGGACTGTTTTAATCTCATTGATATAGAATAATTGGTTTTTGGATCTTATTTTAGGAATGTTTCTCATGTCCATTTTATCTATATAACTCTTGGTTTAGTATTTGGGAACATTAGTATAAAAATTCATACATCTTATTCCACTGTAGATGTTGATATATTAGTGATGATTGAGATAAAATTAATTCAAATTATTTCTATAAAATTTTCTATAGATAGAAATAACCCAATATGTTATTTTGAATATTCATCATAGTTTTTTGGTCACCAATCACAACACTATATTTGTATAAAAAATATATCCCGTATACCAAATATGGATATAGATATTTAAAGTTATCATCATATGACATATATGATTATTATATTGAGTTTATGACTTAAAATTTAGTGTCTCAACACTGGTTAGAAATATGAGTCATGTCTTATTATTTTTATTGTCAAAATAAGATTCATATAATCTGTATATATTCAGAAGTTAGAATATTAATAGAAATATTTAAAAGTTAAATGTGTCTGATGAAAATTAATAATGTTAAAATTGAAGTTATCATATTTGAGATGATTACATAATTATTGGGCATGATTAAGTATTTGTATTCTTCTTCTATAAATGAATACACATTGAGAATTATATTTAGTAAATAGTGAATATATTTCAACCATTCGACATCCTCTTTTTTATTTCTCATGATTAGGGGAACAGAATGAGTATATTGTTATACATCATAATGATTTTTCTTTTCTAATTTCATCCTTTATTAAATCTATATTATTTTCTATATAGAAACTACATATTGAAACAACCATAGTTATGTGGCCTAAGTGAATTTTAGTAAAACATTACCAAATGATGGTGTTTTAAAATGTCAATAAACCATTTATGAGTTTATAAAAAAATATAAATCATTTATTAATTAAGAAATAAAATAAATTATCTATCATGGATATTACAATATAGAGGATTTATATACATTTTCAATAATATTCATCTTGATGTGGTAGAAACCCATTCCTTAAAAAATAATTTTTTTTCAATTTTAATTTAAAATTAAATTATTTTGCCCATTTTTTATTATCACAACACATTATTTATGGACTAGGAATCTTCACTCGATCACTTAATATGTGATCTAGAATTGAAATAAACATTCCAAAATATAAATAATTATTTAATTAGTGTCTTAGATCATTATTCAATTATCTACACACCTTCTTTTTTAGTATTATAATATTGATCTAGAAGGGTTTTGATTAATTATTTACATTTCTAACCTTTATATGATCAATAAAAAATATACAATTCTGATATTAATGTTTCAAAAATAATCATGGTTAATTGAATATGCCTATAACATTAATAACTAAATAACATTGGAATTATCATTTTATTTCCTTCTATTTTCATTTTTAAATTTTTGACGGTTTAAACTATTTCATGATGCCCTCCTAGCTGGTATACACTATTAAATGTTTATATTATTTTTTTAAACCGCAATTCACATAGGAAAGAATAATGTTCATAGAAAATGTCAAAATTTATTTCTAATTTACTATCATATCAATTATAAATCTAATTAATTTTTTATTATATATTTCAATTTTATTGATTTTATTAATAATGAATTTAAAATTTTATTTAATCAACTTGTAAACCACGTTTGATTCATTGTGATTGTTTGAGGATATTGGTTGTGTTGCTAAATTCTGAAAACCTGGATTAAAATGATGGGTTTATAGATTCGATGAAAAAATTATTAATTCATTTAATAATTATAATGAAAGTAAACATTAACTTATAATATTATATGTGTTTGATATGATAGAAATAGTTATTTTTTGTTTATTATTAATCATGTTCAAGTTTATGGTCTACATAATTATGAAATAATTTTCAACATAAACCATTTTATTTATTAACTAACTATTAAATTCTATATTAAAAACATAAACAAATATTTTTGTTGTAAAATTGTTAAAATAGATTCATAAAATAAATTTATTGATATAATCTAAAAGGTACCAATTTTTTTTAAAATGTAAACTCTTTAAGGTCATCAGTTTGAATTTTTAATGTATTAATATTTTTAAAACATGTTCTTATTTTTATAATAATTTTAGGTAATTAATCCTTTTAAATTCTTAATACACAATATTTGGTATCATCAATTCCATAAAACCATTAAAAAACCAGATATTTTTTTTTTCATGAAAATTTATTATATGAAATTTCATTATTTGAATGGAAATAATAATCCTCACCTTCATATAATTTTAGAATTAACTCTTATCATTTATAATGATTTTTATATAAAAACTATTGGATGAGTTTATTTTTGTTATCATATTAACTACTAAACATAATAATTAATATATTCTAGTCAAATTAAATTCAATAACAAATATATTTATTTATGTTATCTAGATATGAAAGATAATTGTATTCACAATTATCAATGGAAATTGAGTTTGGTAATGTAATTTTAAAAATAATAAAAATTTAAAATTATTTTCAATATGGTAGTCAAATATTTTCACAAAAAATATATGTTTTACGGATAATTAATACATATATACATAAAAAGATTCATAGGGGAAATGATTGGTAAAATCACCAATTATTTACATTATAATTATTTTATTTATGATATTTATTATCAATCACTAATGATGTGTAATAGGTTAGTTGAAGATATGCATTGTATTAGATAATGGGAATAAATTAGTATTTATTTCAGTTAATACATGTTATTCATATCATTCTGATGAAACATCACCTATTTTTAGGATCTAAATTTTGTTTAATTTTTAAAATATTGAATTTTTTTGTAATGAAAATTATTCGTCATTTAATATTTATTTTTAAAATCTCTTAATCTTAAAATATTTTTATAAAATATCATTCCATTAATATATACATGTTTTTTGATCTATTAAAATGGATGATATTATTTAAAATATATTTCTATAAATATTTTGATTTTCTTTTTAATGGTTTTTTGAATTCTGAGTTATTTATTTCTATGTTAGATCTTATTTTGAGTAATTTGATTTTTAGATGAAATTTTAATTATTATATTTTAAATAACAAAGCAACACATATATTTTCATATATTGGGTGACTGTAACATCCATGAATCGTAATAATAGAAACTTCCTACTAATCATATAATGTATTTATATAATATTTGTCAATATTATACCATACACACACATACACACCATATGATGAAACCCAACACATTTTATTATATTAGTGTAAAATTTAATTTATATAAAAAATTGAACACAAAATTTGAAAGTATTATAATGGAGAAAATTAACAATAAGATGCTAACAATCATAATCTGAATATTTGTATATGCTCAATCCACTCAATAAATTACAGTCATGAACAATAATGTAGAAATTAAACGTTATATTAGTAATGTAATATGCTTATTGATAATTTAAATACATATCATTCATAGGAAATTGAGTTGAATAACGAATAATGAAATATGATGTATTTATAAAAAAGAGGGGACCCATATGAGTGGTACAAATCCGACAGTTGGAACAGTAATCTGACAATCGTAATAGGAATATAATTATTAGAATCATTAAACTAAATATTACGATAGTAACATCACCTATTTAAGATAAAAATAATATTTATGTATACTATAAGATGAAAATATTACAATATTTGCGTGTGTTTAAAGTAAATAAATGAGTTAAAATTGATAAATTATGTGTACATAATTTTTTTAATGAATATTGTTTCAATTTTCAAATTTTTATAAAAATAATAAATTAAAATAAATTTTATTTTAATATATTTTTTAATAAAATAAATATTATTTTTTATTATAATTATATGATAATTTTCGAGGAAAATAAGTAATTTCTCAAAGGGATGGAAAATCGATTATAATATAAAAATTATAATTTATTTAATAAATAAATATTTTATAAAAATATTAAAATACTAATATTTAGATATTAGTTTTCATAAATTTTTTTTATTTTTATTAATTTAATAATTTATTTTTTAAAATTTATTTTATTTTATTATTATAATATAGCTGAAATGTTGCTGAATAGTGAAATATGTTAAAATACACAGTATAAAATTATTATCCTAATACAGGGTTTATTTTCATGGATAATGTAAGATCAAAATAGATGAAAATAACTAAAAAAATATACTATATATAATGACAATAATAAAATTTATTGGCAGCTTTGAGAAGAAATATTATGCTAATGAATATTATATTCAAAAACACCCCACTCAACCACTCATAAATACCATCACTCATAACTGCTTCTACTCAATCATTATATGATTTTGAGATTAAAAAAATTCTTCAAAAATATATATCCAATTAAATAAAATACCTCATAGTTCAAATAGTATCATCAATATATCTATCCATGGTTCCAAAAGTTTAAGCCTGAGAGGGGACATCCACTGGTGAAAGTAAAACCGTAAATATATTAATTTATTTATAGCTTCCACCACATACACACCAAAACATTCCACTAAAAATTTAATATTAAATCTTGTTTAATATATATATATATATAGTAATTTTTTGTATATGGATTATCTATCATCCATTTTTTTATTCATCCATTGTAATAAAAATAGAGACAATATTTTCATTTTTTTTAAATCACCATGAACCATGAGATTTTGTTTACCATTACATTCTTTTTGGAAGGATCAAATTACTTATAGTGGTTCAAAATACCCAAAATTTTATATTATATATTTTTTCATATTTTAAAACATCAACATCCAAAATATAATATTTAACTATAATAGTTCACGATGGTTAGAAAAAATACCAAAATAAACTAACCACATCACATTATTATTTCATAAATTTCTCTTCCATATTTTTGACAAAACTAATCTTATGTGGGAATATTTTAATATATTTACATAATTTAATTTAATTTCATTTTTTTGAGTTTTAGTCCCATTGGACAGGAACATCAATAATTATCCATAAGGTATCCATCCATGGATCCATAAAAACAACTCACATGGAAAAGCAAGATTAAACCATATACCCCATAGAAATTGGGATAATAGAATATAATATAATTATATTATATTAAATATTGAGGGAAACATTTATGAATTATTTAAATATTGGATCAATTAGGATGACCCTTGCTATTATGTTTAACTGCATTCATGTTTTGTAACCAATTACAAGGGATATCTCTGAACCACCATTTTTTATAGCTTATGACCATTAATTATGGAAATAAATAACACTCAATCTATTTTATTGTTTTAAATGTCTCAAAATTCCATATATATTAAACTCACAAATATAGTTATCTTAAAATCCCATCCTTTTATTTTTTAATACTTTGATTATGTTTATTTTTGAAATTACTTCTTTATAGTATATCCTTCTATTATGTTATGTGGAAATTTTATACAAACCATTTCATTCCATTGGTAATTAATATATTTATTCCTTTTATTTAATTCCTTTGTGGAACATATATTCATGTTCATGTTATAAATGTTTAACATAGATATTGTTCCAATACATTGGGTAATGATTCTGTCTCATGAGATTTTATATTCGAGATTAGGGAGTGAACCAAACCATGATGGGTCTATTCCCATAATGTTATGTTTTCTTTTAAGTTATCATTGACTTATTATTATTTAATTTTATTTCTTTCATCCAAATTTCTATGTTTACATTATCTTATAATTCCATATTCATTATTTTATGAATACACATGAGTAATCTAGAGGCATGTATTTTTTGTTATTATTTTATTTATTCAAAATAATAATTTATTCTTCATTTCATTGATTATTCCCAATCTGATCATTATGGATCATCCCATTCCTTTTTTTTATTTCAATGTTTATTCATTAAATTTATTATAACATTAAAGGATTTAGGAGCTCATTATTTAGATTAAAATAAAAATATATATATTTGTTTCATATTTAGTTTTTATACACCATTTCATCCAAGTTCATTATTAATCTTGATCCATTAGATGTATTTGCTAAAATATTTATTTTAATGAAATGAGAAGATAGATATGTGAAAGATCTATGTTGGGTTGAGTCTAAAAAATAATCATCTCCCAAATCCTCAAATTCACTCTTAATTATTGGAATTTCTTAAAGGGTTGTATTTACAAGATTCTTATAGTCAGTTTTAATGTCATCGATTGATCACCAATTGATAGCTCAGAATATACACCTTTATTTGATATCATTATGGTTAAAAAAATTACAGTGATATTATAATGTATTCCAAAATATATACATAATACTTACTAATATTACAAGAATTATTATTCTGATACAATAAATTATAAATTTAATGGTTGAAAATTATGTCACATTGAAACACTAAATATAATCACAATGATAGAATAAATATCATCACATTGATATATTATATTTAATAATAACAATAGATTTGATATCATTTCATATATAGATAGATATATATAATCATAAAAATATATTAGATACTAACATATTGATATATTGTATATCATTATACAAATAGATTTAATATTTTTATAAAATGGATTAGATGTCATCATGTAGATAGACTGGACATTTGAAAATCCATTTCATAAGAAATTACAAAGTCTTATAGACTAGAATTCTATCATTTTGATGGACCAGACATTTATGGAATGATTATATCTATTTAGTTAACATGTTTTTCTTCATTTTATATAATATGTTTTTTTAAACAAAAACATTTAAAAAAATGGTAAATGTAATGTTAGTAAAACATTTTTTAAACGATTATTTTGATTTTCAAAACAATGGATAGGAAGGGTAGAAAGTAGAATTTCATCTCAAAAATCATACCCTCTTTGAAAATAACAAAATCAAAGAACTAAATAAATAATCAAATTACATTAGAAAACATAAACTCTCATTAATTATTTGGAAACTCATATCCTATAATATTTGATATTACATCCATTAATTATGACTATTCTTATTTAACATACATTTTCTGGAAGAATAAGATAAATCATCTTCTTAAAATAATCCCCTAAATAAGATCTTCTTCAATAAATAACTTCTACATTGATTACTACATTAAATTTTTCTCCCATATTTTCATCTCCAAATACGTCACCCCAATTACATGTACCAAAACCTATAAAAATTTATGAATTTCAAAAATAAATATTGTGGTGTAACGTACATGAAATATTCAATAATAAAAATTATATGAATGAATTAATGAAATCTAAAAAATATTAAAAAATATATTATATAAATAACATTAATCCATAAAATATTGTAAAACATTTAATGAAAAATATAAATGGATGAAAATTCCAACAATCATCGATCACAAAAATTGTATGAATATTAGAACATTATTGGGTGTTCATATAAATAAAATTTACTCATTAATCTATAGATTCATGAAAATAACATTCATCATCAAAAACTCATCCTCATTCTTCCCAATCATTAGCTTCTTTGAATCTATATTTTCTATAACATAAAATAATCACTATTTTTTCCTTGATGGTTTCATATTTTATTATTTGAAATTTATTCTTTAAATTATATTATTTAACCATGATAAATTATTTTTTTAGATATTTATTTTCAAAACACTATGCTTCACAATTTTTAACTTATTCTTCATGCAAAATGGTCTTCTTCTTCAGTTCATAAATATCTTCAAATTCAAATTTATAAATACACAAGAATTTATCAATAACATCAAAATTTTTATATATAATATAAAATTTATTATGTAAGGAGTCACCAATTTATTGTTTTGTCTTATTAAGAACTTATATTATTTCAACACGAACTGTCATATGTCTTTTATTATAATTAAAAAATATGAATATCCTCAAATATATTATTCATTCATCATTTTAATGGACCTATAATTCTGTAAACTATATTTAATTATTTTAAATGGTCCCAATCAACAAATTTATTGATTCTGAAATATCTTCGACACGTAACCTCATCTAAAAGTGTTTTCAATGAGAATCAATATCAAGAACATATGGAATGGAATATAATTTTCTTCAAATAACCACATAAATAAGTAAATCTATATTTTATTCATTGATCGGAATGAGTTTCGTATGACCATTCTGTATGAGATGATACGAGAAAACCATGTCTTCTTGATTGTTCAATGACCAATTAATTTTTTCCATCACTTTCTCGACCAAAGAATCCACTAATACATCAAAATAAATTTTAAACATAATCTTCTTAGGTATTCATGTATAATATTTTTTTATTTTCAACTTCTTTTTCAGAACTCCCTTTTTCATCAATAACAAAAATATCATTATACACATTGGATTGAGTATAAAATGTAGATGTTAATTTATAACTGTCTTCATCCACATCATATTCATTAGAAAATTATTCCAAATAATTATATCTGGAATATTATTTTATTACTTTTTCTAAAATCGGTCCAATTTTTTTGACATCACAGAAAATATTTACATCACATCTAATATTTTATAACCCCACTAAAAATTTGAAACTATTTTTTCTATAACGTTTTTCAATTACAACTGGGTGTTGAGACTAAAAATAATCATCATTCCCAGGAATGGGATCAAAAAATAATAACTTGAACTAATTGAAAAACCTGTATAACAATAAATAAAGGGGAAATGAAAATCACCCTTGGACTATACCCTATAATATTTTTACTGAAATCACCACGTCACTCTAGACACATTTTAGTATTCATTCAACTGTGTTTTGAACCTAAACTATTATTTTATTTTTTAATATCTTATTTTATGATTTCATATATTATTGGGAACTATTTTGAATATTTAATGTCACATCATTTTCAAAAATAAAATATATATCTACATTCAACTTCTCATATTTTTTTTTCTTCAATTCACTATATGTTTCATTAGACATGGTTTTTATTTTCTCTTATATCCTACTCGGATATGAAAAAGATTTGTTTTTACATTTACCTTTTCAATTAACTATTTTTTCTTAGCTTCTGATGCACCTTTTTCTAATATATGGATGAACATCATATGTTCCCAAAAAAACTCATTTCACTATAAAAATAATTACTTTGAAAATTAATGATTCCATATCCCTCATTTATATAGTATGATTTATAATCTACATCCCAAACATGATATATGTCAACATATTATTTATAAACAACATAATCCAATGAATCATTTCCATATTTTGGATTTACATGATTACATATTCTATAAAAAATTATTTTACCAAATTTATTTTCCCCTTGTTTATATGGTAATCCAATAAAAAAATGTCATACGATTTTAATAAATCCTAGTTTCCATTTCTTGGTTTAATGTAATCCAATATCCATAATTAATCTACCATTGATTCTTGTTTCAAATAGTAGATTATTTTCACATTACCAAAATACAGAAAAAAAAGATAATTTAGCCTTTAAATTTTCAAGGACACATTAAATTCATTGGTATATTATGTGTTACTAAAAATTATTTTCCATCAAATGAAACCTCAACTATGTTTGAATATTTCTGGAGGTTCGACATGCAATTATCATTAATATTATTTAATTTACTAATTCCAAATATCCTTCTTAAATAAAATCAACATACGAAAAAAAATTATTTTACAATATTGATATAGTAAATATTGAAATCTTTCTTCTCAACCCCTACCTTCTCCAAAACATGATAATGAATTATCTATTTTAGATAAATTTTCATAATTTCAAATTAGTTCCTCACTATCATCCTTTGATTGTAAAATTATTTATTTTTAAAAACATTAGTAGTCACCATCATGAATAATATTAAATTAATGATGAATTTTATTAGACAAGGATTATATTTAATCAGATGAACGCCAAAAAATTAGATTGGCGAAGAATTATAGATATTAGAGTCATAAAAAATTTATAAAATTGATGTTGAAAATGGTGACCCAGTCAATAATTTATATCCTAAGAGTAGTAGTTATAAATCCTCATATCTAAAGGATCAGATTATACTCAAAAAATTATACAATCATTTAAAATTATCCACATATTATTTAAATACATTTTCTAAAATCATTAAATTTTTTAAAATAAAACATCATTTTTTGATTGAATTGTCCCAGGAAAATTATGTCAAAACTATTTTTGAAAAATATATTTAAACAATATAACAATTTGAATAGAATATATATATAATAAATGATTAGTAATTACATTGTAAAAGTAAAAAAATGTGACTTTATATAAGAAATTTATTTCTTCAATTGGTTCTTCTTAGATTTTACTAAAACTAAAATCATTATTAAAATTAATGTTATTATGTAATTAAAAATTTATAAAAATAATAAAATTTAGTGATTTAAAAAATATAATGAAGTTTTTTTGTTTGGAAAATTTTTAAACACTAAAAATTAAATATTTTGAAAAATAAGTACAACAAAATGTTTTAAATAAAATCAACATTTTAGATGAACAAATCATATAAACTCAAAATTTTAAAATCTATTAATTTCTGTAAGGTGTTTGGTAAACATGAATTAGATATAAATAATCATTTTATTATTATAATTCCTTTAATCAATTTAATATATTGAAATTTTCTATAACAAAGTGGATTAGTAAAAATGTCAGTAAGTATTTCTTGAATTTTATGAATTGTGAAGTGATATATCCTTAAGAATAGTCACCTAAGGTAATATTTCACCATTTATTTATATAATCATCTTGAGGAAATTCATGTTAAAAATAAATGACTAAAACTACCCCTATACATGTCATATGTCATATTATTGGAACATTTCTTACTTTAATTAATACAAAAAGACTGGTTTTTTAGAACTCCCAATTTCATGGGTTCAATATTTTTTTAATGAAAAAATTTCAAAATCCACATTTTTTTCTCTACTATATTAGAGAAAATAATAATTCAAATGAAAAATTAGACTTATGAAAATCTCATGATTCTAATTTATTTAAATAATAATAATTTTTTAATAACCACCCCATTTGTATTTTGTGTAAAATGAATTACTATTAAGAACAATGTAATTCATTTGATAAATAGGATTTAAATTAGTAAAACCCAATTTGGATTGATCTCTATTACATTTCATTTCAATATATATCTTATCAAAAATTAAATTTCTATTTATATACATTAATAATTTCCTTTTAATATTAGTTATCAAATAATTTATTTTCAAAACTATATTCTTATTCTCAATATAAATACAATATGAATTATGTTTTTATTAATAATTAGAAACAATAGTTTTACTAAAATTTGAATTTTCTAATACTGTTGAGATATTAAATTTATCAAAACTATAATTTTATAACTCTATTAAAATATATTATATCTCAGTATTTAGAGTAGAAATTCAAGAGTTTTCATTTACATGTTTTCCTTGAAATACATTTTTTATGTAGTCTTACAATTCTTGTTTTCGGGTAATTTTGAAAATTTAGATGACTTTTAAAAATATGTTATTGAATTATTTTATTATGATAAAGATGATTACACATCAGAAAATGTAAAATTATTATTCTCATCACTATTATAAATGTAATCATTCAAGGTGATATTTGTTATATATTTAGATGTTAAATTATCATTGTTGTAGTAATTGATATTCAGAATCTAATTATAGAATCTCATATTCTATATTTCAATACTTCCACTATCTAAAAAAAATTAGATGAACTATTACCACCACTGTCACAAAATGTATCTATAAGGAGTCTTCCATAAAAAATACATAATCTTGATTTAAGTGAATAATTTATATTGAGAATCTTTTCAGGTTTACAGTTTTAGAGACTTAGGCCATAACTATTACATATCAACTTGATAATTACATGTAGACACTACTAATAAGTGTCCATTTTTTTAAAAAACTCTTAAAAAGAAAAATATATAGGTCCATGTTTTAGACATCACGATTTTTCATTAATCCCATGCTTTACCTTATTCATCTTTAAGTCCTTTGGAAAACATTTCAATTAAACGGGATCAACATAAAAAACTCAGTAATGGATATAAAATATGGAAATGAAAAATTATCCCATCAATAAAAAAAATCATTGAAACCAATACTTTTTAATCCTAACATACCTTACGAAATTATAAGATTTATGAATAACACACAGAAATCAATAATAAAAAAGGTAACATATGGAATTCATAACTTACTTACATTCTAGTTATTAAAGCTACATCGGGAGTCACATTTGGAATACCCTTCACAGTATATAACCTAAATCTATTAGGAGGAACATTAAAGTTTACCTCCGTCTCGTTACCCAGTGCGTTGGAAAGCTAACTCGGGCTCACCCTCCCTAGGTTAATCACGGAACCACCTGTATATGTAAACAATTTCCAAGAACCATAAAATTATCATAACAAATAACAAAAACATAATGGAAAGATAAAATTTCCACATTCCATTCACAATATGTCATATCATGATATTAAAATAAACAGTGCTTTATAAAAAAAATTTATAACTAGTTAAATCTTTTAACAAAAGTGATTTTTGAATCAAAGTGTCCAAAACCACTTTAAATATTTTAATGGAATTAACAT
Source organism: Viscum album (assembly GCA_963277665.1). Lineage (NCBI taxonomy): Eukaryota > Viridiplantae > Streptophyta > Magnoliopsida > Santalales > Viscaceae > Viscum > Viscum album. The sequence goes on along the minus strand of OY728133.1, from coordinate 138,887,441 downwards.
TTTAAAACATTAATGTCCATATAAGTGATGACCCATCTTCTAGGGCCCACATCGTGACTACCCCAAGCCTGGCTTCCATAGGCCAGAGCCTGGGGACTAGCACCGAAGGCGTAATTCCCTAAAACTAGGAAGACATTTCCTTTATAAATCGTAAACACACACAACCTGAGTGCATGCGGAAGCAAATACAAAGTAAAAACTGTGTAATAAGAATGCTGAATGTAAAGGGGCTGAAAATACAAGCCCACCAGTAAAGTACAAGGAAATGACAAATTGGTACAACAAAAAGATAAAGAGCTGGAAGTTGTGTAGAAGCTCTTGGATATTCCACCACGGATCCTAACTAAAGGGTAGGTACAGAAAGCCATCTCAATGATCTATGACCATCTATCTCCTCTCGATGATATCATTCCATGAGTTCCACATCTGTGTACCGTCCAGTCCTTATATACTCATCCTCGGTCAGTGTTGTCTGTTGTCTGCAACCAATACAACGAGGTGGGGGCATAGCCCGTGCAGGGGTGAGTATAAGGATACTCAATAGAGACCCTGAGACCCTCAATGTCTCACTAAATCTAACAAGGATAAACCACAATGTATGATTTCAATAGATAACCATTACATAGTTATATTCTCATATATATACCTACGTTATCAAATAACCCATCTCAATAAAGATGAAAACACAAATGTTATTGACTCAGCTCACACCGGGATTTTCATTATCAAAACCAAAACTGCTATAGAACTCCTCCTCTTTCGAGTATAGTGGCCCTGTCATGACTTTGATGTGCTACTCACTATCCTTAGACTGCGTAGGTACATCTCATGTCGAGTACCGCGGGTCTGCTCCCAAATCGGGCGCTCCGTCCGATGTGGGTCTGCCTCCAAACCGGGTGCTCTTCTTAATAGGTGTAAGAGGTACTCCACTTATCATGTACCATTGGTCTGCTGCCAAACCCAGCATTTCTTATACAATGGGTCTGCTGCCAAACTGGTTGCTCCATCCAATCTATTATTCGAATCACTCTGAGTCAAATTGTTTAGGCAGTCGTTAGGTCTACAGCTACTAGGTCTCTGCACTCCGTCTGCTCATCTCTAGTATGATCCGCTCCACGATCTACTGTTCGATACTCTATGTGTCATGAAGTCTCATGTAGATGTATCTCAATGAACTGTCACGCCATAAGGGGCTCAACTCAATATACATCGCATCAATCAGACGTCTGGTCTGTGAGTAATTAGCCTTTTTTTCCTAGGGGCTAGGTTGGTTTCTTGTACGATCCAACCTGACTGTATCTCAACTATAACCTGAATTACCATGGGGTATACTCAAAGGGACATTTCTACCCCATGAATGCCAGTGCCACTGATGGTTCGTCAAACGGACGTCCGGTGCCAAGGATTTTGATCAAGAAGGTAGAGGGTCAGAAATGGGCCCGGGTACGGTCCGACCCTGTAAGACCGACTCTGCCCAACCCAGTCTCAACCGAACCAGTCGAGGTCGACCCGGTCAGACTCAATGGGTCTGACCTGGCCCATTGGGCAGGTCAGCCCGCTATGTTTGACCCAGTCCGCTGGGCCCGACGTAGCGGACCACGAGTGCGGTTCTGCCCCATAGTCGCCACGTAGGCGGTTCAGTAACTCGGCCTGGGAGACCGGGCCACTTCGGCCATCGACACCATTGGGGACACCATGGGAATAATATCTGGTCACCGACAGGCCGTAGGTGCACCTGGCAGGGTGCCGGTACCGGGCATGCAATGACAGGGGCACTGGGAAAAGCTCGAGGGTGCAAGGCTAGCTGGTCTACGTGCCGGGGGATGCGTGCAGGCCGGGCAGCGCACTGGGGGCTCCGGGCCGGGCGGCAGGGCACTGCGGGGTGCCGTGCCGGGTACTGGACGCCGGGAAGAAAGAGGGGATGCACCATGAATTGCGCGGGGTGCTCCGGGGGTCCGCTAGGCAGCACAAGTAGGGCCCCACGAGGTGCACCGAGCACCGCGGGCAGGGCACCACGGGGCCCCGGCAATGCGGGCAGGGCTCCGCAGGGGCGTCGGGGTGCGTGGGGCAGGCCAGGTAGTGTAGTTGTTGGCGCGGGCAGCGCGTCGGTGAGGCGTGGGGAGCGCTCCTGTGAGGCACGGGTAGTGCGGGGGTGCGGGTAATGCACCTGGGCATCGCGGGGGAAATGATGTTCATGAAGGACACGGGTAGCAAAACCTTTGATCGCCACCTTTGGAGTCGTCTCCGCGTGTACCTCCTTCGTCGTCACCAAACAAGAACAAACAAGGGGATGGTCAGACCTTGTTAGTGTGGAATGAACCCTCCTCGTTACATTAATAAAAAATTGTGATTCCTATAATAACATGATAAATGAAGAACGAGGTTTTATCCTCATAACTAAAATAACACAAGGACTTACCCTGCCTTGTCATTGGTGTCATTTGATGAAGTCATGGGATGGTGGCGTTTCTTTGTCAACGTCGGGAGGATGTGATGTTGTCATTGTCGTTGTTCTTCGCGGGTGGTGTCTCCCTTTCCATTTCCTCGATTGAAGTTAGAAGAAGCTGGCGTCAATCTTCGGTGGAAGGAGTGTCCTTCGCGTTCTTCACTGGAAGAATGGTTCTTAATTGGGAACTTTTACTATCCTTATCTCTTATCAAAGTAAATGACCAACAAAGGGAATTATTCCAAGGAAATAATAAGAGTTTCTTATTATTTTAATGTTGGCACGAAAATTAAAATGAGAGAATTAAAACCCCGCTCCACCAATATAATTCTTGCCTGGTGTCACATTTATTGGGGAAGATGTCAAGTGTCTCCCCATAAATGATTGGAAAACATTAAGTGGAAGAGATGAGGAGTTTCTCCCCATTTAATGGGGTGTTGATGAGGTTTTTATCTGCCTCCATTAATAGGTGTCAGGTGGTCCCCAACTCTACAATTTAATGGAGATGTTATGCCAGGGTGGTCCTCGCCACAATTATCCACCCACGGGAGGTTATGTGCTGGTGGGACCCACTACCAACCACCACTTGGTGGTTTTAACCACCACCAATAAAAATAAAGTTAACACTTTATTTTTATCCAACTAAATTAGAAACCTCGAAACCTATCTTCCATCCATGTCAGAATGTAACTACGGTGAAGGTCTCACTAAGCAATTACCGACATTGTTAGAAAAAATTTGCCATCAGATTTCAATTCTGGGCAGTGGTTCAAAAAATATAAAATTATGAATGTACGCTCACAAAACATACCTGAACAAAACATTAGAAGTTGATTTTGGGCACACAGTGCCTCGGAATAAAGCGTCTTCCTAGATTGCAGACTCGTAAAATTCAAAATAATTTAAGAAAAAAAATTCCTTGAAATTTATGGGTCTTTAAATTACCCCCACCTCAGGGCTTTACATCCCCATAAAGCTAAAACACACACTATGTTAATAAATGGGGGTACTGAGCATGCATCTGATCCACCCACTTCCATGTGCTCTTCTGGAGGTTCTCGTGCTACTAGAAAACTCGCACCAGTGGAATCAACCATCCACATAGGACCCGCTCATATAGATCATCAATCTCCACTGGAACCTCTGTGAAAGTCTCCACGTCATCGATGTCTATCTACCCGTGGTCGATGATTTTGGACGGGTAATGCACGTATCTCCTCAGCTAAGATACGTGGAAGATTTCGTGCACCTGGTGCAACTAAGTTGGAAGAGCCAAGCAGTAAGCCACCTCACTAACTCTGATGAGAACCAAGAAGGATCTGATGACATGCAGAGACAACTTTCCACCTAAACCAAATCCTTGTATACCTCGTTGAGGTGAAATTTGTAAGAATATGTGGTCACCATACTCGAACTATAGAGGTCTCCGTCTACTATCTGCATATTACTTTTCTCTGCTCTGTGCAGTATAAATCCGCTCTTGGATGATCTTCACCTTCTCCATGGTAGCTCGCACTATCTTTGGTCCAACTAGTGTTGACTCCCCTGGGACTGTCCATCATAGTGTTGATCTGCAAGGTTGGCCATACAAGGCCTAGAAATGGGCCATAGCTATGGTGGAGTGGTAACTGTTGTTGTAGGAAAACTCCACCAAAGGTAAGTGATCATCCCAACTGCGACTGAAGTCAAGTACACATGCACAGAGCATGTCCTCGAGGATCTGGATGGTGCTCTCGGTCTGACCATCATTCTGACGATGGAAGGAGGTGCCCAAGCGAAGCTGTGTCCCGAAGGCTTCCTGCAACTCCTTCCATAGCTGGGATGTAAAGTATGCATCACTGTCGGAGACAAAAGAAGAAGGTTCTCCATGAAAACGCTCATTCTCCAGTACATAGAGGCATCCAAAGCACTCAGTTGAGCCCTTCTATTTGATCGGTAGGTTGTGGGCAGACTTGGTGAGTCTGTCAATGGTCACCCAAATCAAGTCGTGACCCCTCGATGTATGTGGAAGACCTGTCATGAAGTCCATGGATATGACATTCCACTTCCACTAAGGGACCTCTAAGGGTAGATCCATGCCTGCTAGTACCAAGGGCCTTACCTTCACTTATTTACAAGTGAGGCACCTTGAGACAAACTCCACTAATGCATTCTTTAAACCGAGCCAACAGTGTTGTTTTCGAAGATCCTAGTACATCTTCGCAACTCTTTGATGTACCGCTAGAGGGGGAGTGAAGAACTCCCACAAGACTTCCTCCTAAAGTGCATCTGGTACCATGGTACTTCCTCTTAAGAGGATGATGTGCTTCCCACCTTCATAAAATCCATTAGGTGCCTACCCTGTGGATATATGAGCATGTTACATCTCACAATCAACATCACCATGTTGTTCTACCCATACATATTGAAGAAGTGGAGGAGTGGATATAAGAGACTGTATATAGGTTCCACCATCTCTATCCACAAAGGATATCTACAACGCGGCCAGCTGCTCTATCACCTCTCCTAGCAGCTAAACACAATTCCTCCTACTGAGCGCATATGCATCAACATTCCCCTTCAAGGTGTATAGACTATATCTATGTCATAGTACGGGAGGAACTCAATCCATCATCATTTTCTCATGTTTAGGTCCTTTTGTGAGAAGGCACACTTGAGACTATTGAGTTTTGAGTAAACAGTAAACCGTTTGTTCAATGAACTATGGGTGAGACTATCCAATTGTAAGAACTCGAATTCACCCTTCTTCACCTATGTTCTTCAAGAGCTGCAAATATTTATCCTTTTCTAAAAAGGGAAATCTGGTCTCATCCCTTGGATGAAATGCATAGATTTAATAATACAGTAAATCCTAACACGAACGGTAAAATTCTTTTCATGGATGATGTCGTATGGCCTTGACGCTACTACCAAGAGATCCAAGAGTTACTCTCACCACCTAGAGTCAAGTCACACTATCGGCATCATTGTTTAATCACTAGGTCTCCTCCAATAAGAATCTCGAATGTGAGTGTCAAGTCAATGGTTTTAACTGAATCCTCTTAGTAATAACCATAAAAAAGGCAGGAAAGAAAATGTCAAAAGAACTAGAGTGTTTTATTACTACAACTCAAAGTACAAATGAAAAAAGAAACCACAAACATTGACATCAGCAAAGCATGAAATATCATGAACAAAGGCCTCTATGCCTGGAGCTAGTCCTACTTCTATCCACATGCTTCTAGAGCTCGATGTGAACCCTCTTGGGGTGGGAGTAGTAGTGCTTGATGACTCTGACCACCATCCGAAAAAGGACGTGCTCCACTACCTCGTCCATTGCATGGCTAATGCTCATGCTCCTACCACTGCCTCTATCTTGGTGGCTCCTCCAATTCGTGCTGATCAATTGTTCATGGAGTCGGATAGTCACATACTATGTGACCCCATTACCGCAGGAATGATAGATTCTTCTCTGTTCTGGTCTCCCTCAGATTCGGCTTCCCCACAACCCTGTTGCCACATATCGAGGTCGTCTATCTGTAGGTCTACCACGCTAGTTCCCCCCGTGTCATCTATTTAATGCATGCTACAGATGAATCGGCTACTAACAGAAAGCCCAGCAGCAAGAGAAGTAGCTTCTGAGCACGATCAGAATGTAGAGTCATTGGTATAAACTTCGCCCAGTAAAGAACCTCGAAGTTTCACCAGGTGAGGGTGGTCTCATCGTAAAACTAGAGCATCAGGCTCCACCACCTCTCAGCTGCTCCCTGAAAGAGACTAACAGCTAGGTGCACCATCAAGTCAGAGGGTGTCCCAACTGTGTGGAAAACTCATGCTAAAAACTCTAGCTAGTATCCAGCCATATGTAAACCTATCTCACCTTGAAACCTCGGAGGCCACTATTGCTGGAACCCATGCAATGCGTTCACATGGCGCAAACCCTCTACTGCTGGGGCTGGTGATAACGGTAGCCCAGTAGGTTATGGTACCGTTGGTGCCTCCACTGTAATGGGGCCCTACACTGAGGCCTCGTCGCTTAGCAGGCTGTCAGTACCTACGACTCTCAGGGCTCTAACTAGTCATCCGTGGGGAGGAATCCTGATAGAAATAGATGTGACGAAGTCAAATGACTATACCTGGTGAGCAGACCTAGATTGAGCTGAATTAAGGAAAACATTTGAAAACACACACGCAATCAGTGTTTTCATGCACTGATTCGGAAATCAGAATTCATGGTCCTGGTTTATGGATACATCCACCGCCCGCACCAACACTGGACTCCCTAGACTGAAAACCACACTGAGTACCATTAACACTATTGCTTCACAGAAAATAAATATCAGAGTCATATGTTTTGTGGTAGAACTGACTCCTTTGATACAAATTTTTCATGACCCATCCCCTAGGGCTCGCATCGTGACTACCCAAATCCCGCCTTCCATAGGCCTAGGGATGGGGACAAGCACTGAAGGCGTAATTTTTTAAAACTGGGACGGCGTTGCCTTTATAAATCACAAAAACCCAAAACCAGATTACAGGCGGAAGTAAAAAATAAGTAAAAACCGTGTAATAATAATGCTGAATGTAATGGGGCTGGAAATACATGCTGAAAAGTAAAGTACAAGGAATGTACAAATGGGTAAAACTAAAAGGAAAACAATTGGAATTTGTTTAGCGGCTCTTGGATCGTCCACCATGGATCCTACCGAAAGGGTAGGTACAAATAGCCTCATCAGTGCTCTATTACCATCTGTATCCTCTGGATACCATCTTGTCATGAGGTCCAGCTCCGGATACCGTCCAGTCCTCATACACTTTGCCTCGGTCAGAATTGTCTATTGTTTGCAACCAACACAATGAGGTGAGGGCATGGCCTATGAAGGGGTGAGTATAACGATACTCAATAGGAACGTTGAGAACCTCAAGGTCTAACAAAATCCAACTAAGATAAACCACAATTTATGATTTCAACGGATGACAATTACATAGGTATATGCCCATACATATACCTATGTTATCAAATAACCCATCTAAATCATGATGAAAACACAAAGTTCATTTACTCACCTCAAACCAATATTTTCATTATCGAAACCATGAATAATGGATAACTCCTACTCTATCGAGTAAATTTTCCCTCTCACAACTCTGAGGCGCTACTCACTAAACTTAGACTACGTAGGTACTCCTCCTATCGTGTATCGCGGGTCTGCAGCCAAACCTGGCGCTCCTTCCGCTGTGGGGTGCTCCCCCTAATTGTCATCAGAGGTACTCCTTATGTCGAGTAACATGGGTCTACTACCAAACCAGGCACACCGTCTGCCATGGGTCTACCGGAAAACCATGTGCTCCATCCACTAGGCTTGTCGAATCACTCCTAGTCGAATCGGTTAAGAAGTCATTAGGTCTACATCTACTAGGTCTTCACACTCCTTCCGCTCGTCTACGAGAGGATCCTCTCCATGAGCTACTGGTCGATACTCCAAATGTCACGATGTCTCACGTATAATTATCTCAAATAACAATCATGTCATAGGGGTCTCAAAGAAATAGACAATGCATTAATCGGATGCCATGTCTGTGAGTTATTACCTTTTTTGTCCCGGGGGCCCAGTTGGTTTCGCGTACGAACCAACCTGACCGTATCTCAACTATACCTCATACTCCAATAAAGTATACTCAAAGGGATGGATATGCTCCCATATTAACGAAACGACTGATGGTTCATCAAATTGACACACGGTGCCAATGTTATGGCCTAAGAAGGTATTGTTTCAGAAATGGGCCCGGATCTGGTATGACCCGGTCGGACCGACTTGGCCGCACCCCGGCCTGGCCAACCCGGTCAGAGTTGTTGCGTCTGACCCGGCCCATTGGGTGGGTCATCCCGCTATGTTTGACATAGTCCGCTGGGCCCGGTTGAGTGGACCATGAGGGAGGTTCGACCCGATAGTTGCCACGTAGGCAGCTCAGAAACTCGGCCCAAGAGATAGGGTCGGTTCGGCTAGTGACACCGCGGGGGACGTCGAGGGTCGGCTCGGGAGGTCGGAGGCTGGGAGGCCAGCTGGCAGGCTGTGTGGGGCGCAGGTAGGTCGGGTGGTCACTGACAGGCCACGGGTGCATCGGGCAGGCCACGATAGGGGCGCCAGGAATTGTGTGAGGGCGCCGGGCAGGAAGGACAGCACGCCGGGGGCCTCGGGCAGGCCGGGAAGCGTGTCGGGGGGTTCCGGGCTGGGCGGCTGGGTACTGCGGGGTGCCGGGCAGGGTACCAAACATTGGAAACCAAGCAGGGGCATGCTGGGCAGCGCGACAAGGTGCCGTGGGGTACTGGGCAGGGCAAGAGGGCACATCGGGGTGTGCCAGGGTGCACCCGGCAGCACGGGCATGGCACCGCGGGGGGCACCAGGTAGGACAGGAAGTGCACAATGGGTCGCAGGAAGGCTGGAAGCACGCCTGGGGGCGTGGGCAGCGTGTCTGTGAAGCATGGGCAGCTCGGGGATGCGGTTAACACACCATGGCGCCGCGGGGGCGGTGCAGTTCACTGAGTCCTTGGGTAGCCGTCCTTTGTTTTCCACCTTTGTCGTCCTCACTGCATGTACCACCTTCGCCATCACCAAAGAAGAACTTACAAGGGGAGGGTCAGACCATTTTAGTGCGGCCCAAACCCTCCTCATTACGGTGACAGAAAATGGCGATTCATACCATAACTTGGTAGACGAATAATAAAGTTTTATCATCATAAGTAAAATAACACAAGGAATTCCCCTACCTTGTAATTGGTGTCGTTTGACGATGTCATGGGATAGTGGCGTTTCATCGTCAATGTCGGGAGAAGGTGACATTGTCGTTGGCGATGTTCTTCGTGTGCGGCGTCTCCCCTTCTTTTTCCTCGATTAAAGATAGAAGAAGCTGTCATCGATCTTCGGTGGTCGGAGCCTTCTTCGAATTCTTCACTAGAAGAATTGTTCTACGATTGGAGATTTTACTCTACGTAGCTCTCCCCAAAAGAAATTACAACCAATGAGAATTAAGCCAACGTAATAATAATAGTTTCTTATTATTTTAATGTTGGCACGAAAAATCAAATGAGAGAATTAAAACCAGGATCCAAAAATTTATTTCATGTGTGCTATCACATTAATTTGGGAGGATGTCAAGAGTCTCCCCATAAATGTTTGGAAAACATTTAGTGGAAGAGTTGAAATGTTTCTCCTCATTTAATGTGGTGTTGATGAGGTTTTTATACTCCTCCATTAATAGGGGTTGGGTGGTCCCCGCCCCTACAATTTAATGGAGAGGTTTTGCCCGGGTGGTCCCCACCACAATTATCTACCCATGGGAGGTTATGAGTGGATGGGACCCACCACCATAACCTCTTATAGGAGGTTACGGTGTGGTATCCTCCACCACAAACCACAACTTGGTGGTTTTATCCACCTCCAATAAAAATAAAGTTAACACTTTATATTTATCCAACTAAATTAAAAACCCCGAAAACTATCTTCCATCCACGTCAGAACGCCACTGCGGTGAAGGTCTCATTAAGAAATTACCGATGCTGTGAGCTTAACGGTGCCCTCATATTTAAATTATGGGGAATGGGTCAAAAGTTATAAAATTTCTAACTTATGCTCACTGAACTTACCTTAAAAAAACTTCAAAAATTGATTTTGGGCACACCGGGCCTCGGAATCAAGTGCGGTTTGAAACTATTGACATGTAAAATTCCAAATAATTTAAGAAAAAAATTTACTTGAAATTATTGGGTGTTTAAAATATAAATAAATCCTGAAACAATTTTTAAAACATGGAAAAAATGAGAAATATTTACAAGAAAAAAATCTTTAAATAATTTAAAATGATATTTTAGTTGAAGAGTTATTAACAAAATGAGAGGCGCTTGAATATAAATAATTTAGGAATATAAATAATTTAGAACATTATAATATAATAAGAATAAAGTAATTCATGATATAATCTATCAAAGGATAGTATATACACCATATATGAGTGAATTGATTCATAACAACAATGAAGTCTCAATGTAAATTTAAATTGAGATGTAATCCCTTATAAAGATGGTATCCTTAAATTAAGGATATACCAATCAAATAATTATGTGTGAAAAATATAAATACACACAATATAAGTGTATATTATGTGTTAAAAAATCAAGGGTCATTCACACATATTCATAGGATGACATATTCAAGAAGTAAATGTTTAACCCAAAGAATTGAAATTGGGTTAAGATGTTCCCTTGTAAAAATTCGACAGCTTTAAGGCATCACTTTTAAATTCATAAAGTGTGATGATAAGATAAAAAGGGTATCTCATAACTTTAACATAATTTTTACATAAATAAGGATATATAATAATTTATTCCAACATAATAAGCTGTAAATTAAAAGGCATAACAAAAAGAAGTATTTTTAAATGGGTTGGGGGGTGAAAGGTTCCCTTATCGATTTGGTAACTTAAAAAACATATGGCACATGAAAGAAGTATAAAATAGTGAAGATGTAAATACTTATATATGAATGTATATTACCCAATATTATAGTCACGAGAAGTACATACACCACACAAAATGAAATAGTGGAAAATATAACATGAATCTCACAGGAATAAAAAGTGAGACGAAACCCTTTACCACATTGTAATCAACTTAGTCGTATGACCAAAAGTTAATATCCTCCAAATTAATCAGATAATTCCATGAATATGATGATATTACTGATAATACATATAAAATGGTAGTACATAGTACACCCAATGAAATGAATAAGTGGAGAACAATGGAAATATGACAGAATTTAAAGCGAGATAAGAAAATTCATTACCTTGTGTCCGACTTGACCCGTTCGTTCTTTAATATCCTTAATAATAAACTACATTTAATTTATACTTGATTAAGAACCATTTTAATTTTTATTATTACTTTTATATTACTTATTACAATTTTATAAACAATATGTAATGATTTACATTAATAACGGTTGTTTTGTCGATATTTGGTACTTGAGTAAAATAAATGAACACCGTATAATTACAACTTGGTCATGTGGTAAGATATTAATTAAATTCATAATTTTATTAATGAGTTAGATTTCAAATATATGAAATATATCCAGTATATACATGTATTTATAATAGTAAATAACATTTAGAGGTATGAAATGAAATGCACCGTTCATGGTGACGGTAAGCCGTACGTACACATGAACGTTACTTCCATTTATATTCCTTATTTTAATGGAATTAAAAACATTATTATACATAGTTATATTATAATTACAATATAATATCATATAAAATATTTTTAACTTCATCCTTTATTCATCCCACATAAGGCATTAACAGGTCATATCACTTTCATGGGGTGGTAGTCCCCACATCCTCTAATGAGATTATCGTATTTACCCACAATGGAAAACATAAAGGAATTCAATAAATTGATAAATGAATAAGAATAAAGAAAACATAAACATAATATATATAATAAATAAATATAGTGGCATCATAATGTCCACCATGAGAGGCGGTAGAAGATAATTTAACAATCATCTTTTCATGAGGTGTTTGTTTTCCATCCACAGATACAGTATGTTCTTCATCCACTAGATGAAGGTGTGTGTATGTGTAGTTTAGATCCATATCATGAAAACATCCTAGTATATTTTAGTATATTGGGGTTGTTATAAAATAAATGAATATGAAGAGTTTAGGGGTAGGAGAAGTATTATAAATGAAATGAAGTTAAGAGAAGCTGATACATTTAATTTGGGTAACTCCCTTTGGTTTGAACCAGAAGGGTTTGTTGAAGATCCTTCTTCCTATGTTAAGTCTTCTAAGAGGAGGAGAGGGAATTAATGAGCTTAATTGGGTAGATGGTGGATGTGGAAAAAATTTTGGTGCCATGAGGAATTGTTTAGATGTGGTCTCCTTTTATAAGGGGGCGGAGGGGCTCTTTAAGAAAGTGTGAAAACAATATTTTATTATAAACATATCTTCTATTTAAAAAGGTCCAAAACACATTAAAGTAGAAGATGAGATTAATAATATTTAAAATATATTCATCCAGTATAAAATGGGATGGTTTTTTATATTATTTGAGTCTTTATAATTTTATTTATTTAAATCATTTATTAATGAGGTAAACATTGCATCATTATTGTGTAATAAATAATTTAATTCATTTGATGTCTAAAAATTATAAAGAAAATAACATGATGTAATAAATATTTTTATATTTACAATGAATATTTATAGTTGAAATGATGGCGTATATAACACTATATATAAATTAATTTACCAAATAATATTTGATTTTGTCATTTTTGCCTTTACTTTAAATTAATTAATCTAATTTATCAATAACACTACAAAATGTATGCATGGGGTCCCAAAATAGACCCGTGGATTCCCTTGGTCATCCCTGACTAATAATATAATGTTATAAAAAGTGTTATGTAAATTTTGAATAATTATAATATTAGTTTTACCTTGAATTACATTATTTAACTTTAACCATTGTAAATAGAAGTCAAAAATTACTATTCACCAAAAATTATTTTCATCTTATTGAACCACATTTCAATTTATGGTATTATCTGTGTATATAATATTTTTGATATTCAACTCATAGAAGTGGTAAAATTTCATTTAAATGAAAATGTCAGTTTTTTAACTACTACTATCTTGTGTCAGTATTCATAAAAAATTGATGTTTATCAAAAAAAAATACAAAAAGTTCTCTATAAAATACATTTGATATTCCAAAATCAAAAATTATGTCTATTTAAAATAATTCAAAACATAAAAGTTTCGTTAATTAATTTCATAAATAATTCCCACAGTCAAAACAAATAACATTATTAAGAAACAATATCATTCAAAGATTGACACTTGTTCATATCCAATTTCAAACTAAAATTCAATCTAATGACCACCATTGGATTAAATGATAAAAATATATTCCAATTAAATTTTAAAACTAATTAAAAAGATAATCTATCCATAAATAAATTTAGATTAAAATTTTGTTTTGAATAAAAATACAACATGTTTCACTTTTCATTAAAAATTGCATTTTATCAGAAAAATACCAAAAATTCATCCAAAGAAAATTTTAATGTAAATTACGATTAAAATTAGATTCATTCACATTTTAAGCCACTAAATTTTATTGGATAAATGTAAATACATTTAAAAAACATGTATAATCATATTGTAGTTAGTTTTGTTCATTCCTGCCAATACAAAATCTAAGAGTGAACTACCATTTAAAATGATAATATTATATTATTATTGTGCAACATTATATTTCTAAGAAACCCATTGTTGTGTATCGGGTACACTATCGAACATAGAAACCCCATTAAAGTAATATTATTATTTAATTAACAAATATTAATAAATTTGAAAAATTCCATGTTATCTATTTACTTGGGATGTTACATCCTTCCCCCTTTTTCGAATTGTGTCCTCAAAATTTTATAAATGGGCTTCGAATCTTCTATAAATGTCTCACATCAGAAAAGAGTCATTAAAAATATCACTTCAAAAGAATGAAAAAGAAGTTCAAAGTTCACCTGATACAATAGATACTAGGATTCCCTGAAATCAAGGAAATGGAAGAGAAAACAAATCTTCAAGTTCTGATGGAGAGTGGTAGAAAACATGATTAGGAGAATGTTAACCACTATGAAATCACAAACTTATGATATGTTAAATGGTCTTTGTTTACCCAGTAGGAAAGGTAAACAAACAAAATTTTTTTGGTTTATGTTCCTTTTCCTAATTGTGAGGATTTTATTTACTACATAGAATAATAACATAAGGAAACATACTTACATGTCATATAGACTTTCATAATTTTTTAAATTTCTACAACAACACATCTTTTCTCCTAACGATGAGTATTCAAACTAACATGGTCACATTAAAAGTGTTATAATCAACTTCTAGAGAATAACATACTCCACAAAATATGAACTATATTTTTTCAATTTCATTACTCATTAACCAAAACCAAAATTGTTTGTGCGAGATCATAGAATACCCATACAAGATTATATTTTACCAAAAAAACTACTCTTAAACTCCAAAAATTTTCAAACAAAACTGAAAGTTCAACAAAGATCATTTTATAAACAATTGTTCATAAAATTATTCAAAGTATTCCAAACTGATATTAAAACCCAAATCTCAGAAGCTTTTAATCACATAGTCTTCCAAGATAAATATTTACATTTATCCCCAAATAACGTCAGATACTATTAAAGTCTCATTTTGAAATGTAATTAACGTAATCCCATATTCTACATGATAGTTTAATAATATCCATATATAATCAAAAATAAACTTATTCTTGATTCATAAAATCGTATAACTAAAAATAATTAGTTATACAAACCAGGGACTTCACGTTGTCCAGTGGTAGGTGATAAATCTCAGTCGCACTTTGGTTGTGGGTTCGTTTACCGCAGCATTGTCCGACATGATGGGTTGTCACGCGGTCTGTGTGTTGTCCTTTTTAAAAAACTATATAATTTTATAACATTCCCAAAAAGGGATAAATTCAATAAAAATTACCATAACATATTTTAACCACAAAGTTTATCTAATAACTTTCATTTTTCATCCCAAAATCTATTAACCTATAGTTGGCTCAAATTCAAAGATCATATAAACCCAAATGGGTTATTATAACTATATCCAAAAAATAAAAGATAATTAATCCTTGAATAAAATTTTCATATATCAAACATCAATTTTACACATACTATAAAATGTCTTCTAATGTAATGCTATCATGAAAATATCCCTCATAATTTTAAGCATTTCACCATCCTAAAATATATAATAACACTTTAATCCCTTATATGATTACATCTTACTCATTCAACGTTCTTCATGATCCATTAACAATTCCTTTCCAAATTATTCTAAAATTATTCATTCCTACAAACAAAATCATGAATCATATCCTAAGATTCAATAATGTCAAAACATTTGTTATGAAATAATCCATACCTTTCATTAGTCATTTTCAGTTTCTTCATCCTCAATAGGAATGGAATTTGGTATTGGTAAACATATATTTTTACGATCTTGGTGATCCCATTCTCAAAACATCTTTGTCGGACATATGTTTGTATAATGACCATGCACACCTCATTTAAAACATTAAATTGATCCATCAGAAAGAACATCTATCCCTTTCCTAGTGTCAACTAGATGCTTCCTTTTTCCACAGAATGTTCTTGCTTTATGACCTTCATTCCCACATTTATAGCATCTCTTGTACCTTCAAAGCATTTTACTAGGTGTTTCATTCCACATCCTTAACACATAAGATTTTGAACATACACTCCTTTATGATTATTACATGAACATCCATATGGATTTGTTTCTCGAATATATGATACCTTATAAAAATCCCCAAGGTTCAGGTTGTCAATCATGACTCCAGATAGTTGGCTGAGAATAACCATAAGAGTTTTCGTTGTAGAACTCCTTTCATTCAGTTTTTCATTCATAAAACCATCACATTTTTCTTCCAATGCAATATTACATTGATACATTCTAGATCCATCAATTTACTAAAACCAAAATGGTATGTCTGAGTATATCAGTAAAATCATTATATAATATCTTATGAGTAGGGTAAATACTAATATATACTTATTCATGTTATCTTAAACTCATTAAATTTATCTTAAATAACAATGATTATTTTTAAAATCCTAGCCATTATGGTCATGTCCCTTATTATTAATGAACACCATAACCTCTAAAGTTTTCTAAACCGACCTCTGATACCAACTATAAGGACCCAGACTTAAATATTACATACTCTTGAATTAAATGAATAATTCACATTGAGGATATTTTTAGTTTTAGAGTTTTAGATAATTAGGCCATAACTATAACATATCAACTTGAAAATTACATATAGACACTACTACTCAGTAACAACTTTTTAAAAAAAAACTCTAAAAAAGAAACAATTCTAGTTCCATTTTTTAGACAGGAAGGCTTTTCCATGATCCCATCCTTGAGCATATTCATCATTAAGTCTCGTGTAAAACATTTCAAATACTTGGGATGAGTATAAAAAGCTATGTAAGGGTTATAAAATAAGGAAATAGAACATAAACCCTTCAAAAAATACAAATCAATGAAACCAATACTTTTCAATAATAGCATACCTTACGAAATCATAAGATTTATGAATAACACCCAGAAATTATAAATCATAAAGCTAACTTATGGAATTCATAACATACATACATTGTAGTTATCACAGCTACATAGGGAGTCACATTTGGAATACCCAACACAGTATATTCCCTAAATATATTAGGATAAACATTAACTTTTACCCTCATCTCATTACCCAATGCATTGGAGATCTATCTCGGGCTCAACCGCCCTAGGTTTATCACAGAACCACCCATATATGTAAAAAATGCACAAGAACTATAACATAATCATAACACATAAAAAAAAACAATTTAAAGATGTCATTTATACATTCCAATCACAATATGTCATATCAGGAAATGGAAATAAATAGTGCTTTATCAAACCATTTTCATAACCAGTTAAAACATTTAATAACGATATTTTTTAATCAAAGTGTCTCATACCACATTAAATATTTTAAAGTAATTATCATTTTAAAAAATTAATGTCCATCTAAATAAATCCCAAAACCATTTTGAAAACATGGACAATAAATATAAATATTTAGTAAAATAAATCTTTAAAACATTTAAAATGGTATTTTAGTTAAAGAGTTTTTAACAAAATGAGAGATTCTTGAATACAAATAATTGAGGAATAACATTGAATTAGAAGATTATAATATCATGGAAATAAATGGATTCATGATATAATATGTCAAAGGGCAGTATATACCCCATATAAGAGTGAATTGGTTCATAACAACAATGAAGTCTCAATGGAAATGTAAATTGAGATGAAACCCCTTATAAATATTTTATATTTAAATTAATTATAAGTCAATCACATAATTATGTGTGAAAAAAATAAATACACCCAATATAAGTGGAAATTAAGTATAAAATAATAAGAGTTCATTCACACATATTCATATGATTACATATTCAAGAAGTAAATGTTTAACCCAAAGAATTGAAATTGGGTTAAGAAGTTCCCTTGTAAAAAATCGATAGCTTAACGGTGTCACATTAAAATTCATAAATTGAGTTAATGAGATAAAAACGGTATCTCATAACTTGGACATAACATTTACATCAATAAGGATATAGAAGAACATATTCCAACATAATAAAATGTAAATTAAAAGACATAACAAAAAGAAGTCTTTTTAAAAGAGGAGGGTGAAATGTTCCCTTATCAATTTGGTAACATACAACACATATGCCACATTGAATAAGTATAAAAAAATGAAGATTTAAATACTCATAAATGATATTATATTAAACAAGAGTGAAATCAAGGAAAGTACATACACCACACAAATGAAAATAGTGGCAAATATAGCTTGAATCTCATGGGAATAAAAAGTGAGATGAATCCCTTTACCAATTTGTAATCATCATAGTCATTTGACCAAAAGACAAAATCCAAAAAATGGATCACATAATACCATGAATATAATGATATTAATGATAATATATATCAAATTGAAGTACATAATACACCAGAAGATATGAATAGTGGTGAACAATGGACCACTCACTCAATTAAAAGTGAGATAAGAAAATCACTTACCTTGTGTCCGACAAGACCCGTTCATTATTTAATATCCTAAATAATAAAATAATGTTAATTTATACTTTTGTAAGAACCTTTTTAATGTTTATTAGTCCTTTTATATTACTTATTTCCATGTTATAAACATTGTGTAATCATTTATGTTAATAACGGCATTTTTGTCGATATTTGTTACTTGAGTAAAAAAATGAACACCTTATAGTTGCATGCGATTCATGTGGTAAGATATCCCTTCTCTTCAGAAATATATTAATTATTTAGATATCATATATATCATATATATCCAGTATATACATGAATTTATAATAGTACATAACATTTAGAGGTAATAAATGAAATGCACTGTTCATGGAGACGGTAAGCGGTACGTACGCATTAATGCTACTTCAATTTATATTTCTTATTTTAATGTAATTAAAAAAATAATTATACATAGTTATATTTTAATTCCAGTTTAATATCATATACAATATTATTATATCAATCCTTTATAAATACCACAAATGGAATTAACGATTCATATAACTTTGAGGGGGCTGTAGTCCGCAATTCCTCTAATGAGATTATCGCATTTACCCACTATAGAAACCATAAATGTGATGTATAAATGTAAAAATACAGAAGAAAAAATAATACATAAACATAATATAGATCATATAGAAATACCCTTCCATAATAATGACCACCATTACAGGTGGTGTGAGATAATTGAACAACCATCGTTTCGTGAGGTGTTTGTCTTCCATCCACAGAAACAATATGTTCATCACCCATTAGATGGAGGTGTATGTATGTGTTGTTATACTTCATATCATGAAAACATTCTATTATATTTATCATAATGGTGTTGTTATAAAATAAATTAATAGAAAGTGTTTAGGGGTTTGAAAAGTAAAATAAAACAAAAGAAGTTAAGAGAAGTCATTACCTTTAATTTGTGTAACTCCCTTTGTTTTGATCAAAATGGTTTTGTTAAAGATTTTTCTACCTATGGTAATGCCTCTAGGATAACGATATTGATTTATAGAGGTTAATTTTTTAGATTTCGGATGATCCAAAAGGATTGACAGTTGTGAGTAATTGTTTAGAAGTGGTCTCCTTTTATAAGGGGGAGGAGGGGCTCTTTTGGAAAGTGTGAAAACATTATTTTATTATAAACATATATTCGGTTTCAGAAGGACCAAAACACATTAAATTCGAATATTAGATGACTCGTATTTGAAATAAATTAATCCAATAGAAATTGGATAGGTTTTAGATATTATTTGAGTGATTATAATATTAATTACTTAAATAATTTATTAATGAGGTAAACAATGCATCACTATTGTGTCAGAAATAATTTAATTCAATTGATGTCTAAAAATTATTAAAAATAACCATGATTGAGGAAATATTTTTAGATTTACAATGAATATTTATATTCTAATGGATGACTTATATAAATCTAGATAAATATAAATTTACCAATGGATATTTTTTATGTCATTTTTGCCTTTACTTTAAATTAATTAATCTTAACTGTCAATATCACACCCAAGTGGTTCAATGGGGTCCCAAAATTAACCTAAGGATTCCCTTGGTCGTCCATGACACATTAAATAAAGATAGGACAAGTGTGAAGGTAATTTATAAAAATTATAAAATTGTTTCTACCTTAAATTAAACTATTTACCTTTAACAATGGTAAATAGAAGTAAAAAGTTTCTATTAACAAAAAATTATTCTAATCTTATTGAACTAAATTTTACATTTTGATATTATCCATGTCTCTAGGATTTTATAAATTCGACTCACAAAAGTGGTAAAATTTCATTTAAATGAAAATGTCATTTTTTTAACTACTACAAAGTGGTTTCACTATTCATACAAAATTCATGTTTTTAAGAAAAATAGAAAAAATTCACCATAAACTAAATTTAACATTCCAAATCAAAAATTATTTATATTTTACCAAATTCAAAACATAAATGTTTCATTAATTAATTTTATTATTAATTCCCATAGTCAAAACTAATAATGTGATTTTAAGAAACAATATCTATCAAAATTTTCACACTTGTTTATATCCAATTTCAAAGTGAAATTCAATCCAATGAGCACTATTGGATTAAATGGTAAAAATATATTCCAATTTATCTTTAAAACTAATTAAAAATATAATATAAATATATGAAAAAATTATATTAAATGGATGTTTTGAATTAAAATACAACATGATTCACTTTTCATTAAAAATAAAATATTATCAGAAATATACCAATATTTTATCTAAAGTAAATTTTGATGTTCTGATTCTAAATTAGAATTTTATATGGTAAAATAAAACATGTAAAAGTGAACACAACTATATTTAAAGAGGTTTCTACATTAATACGCAGTAAATTGACACTTTAATGTAAATTATGCATAAAATTAGATTCATTCACAATTTAAGCCTATAACTTTAATTGGATAAATGTAAATACATTTAACAAACATGTATAATAATATTGTAGTTAGTTTGGTTCATTCCACCAAATACAACAACTAGGAGTTAACTAACATTTAAAATAATAATATTATATTATTAGTGTGCAACGTATTATTTCAAAGAACCTCGTTGTAGCGTATCAGGTACACTATAAAACATAGAAACTCCTTTAAAGTAAAAGTAATATTTAATTCACCAATATTAATAAATATGTAAAATGTCATGTTCTCTATTTACCAGGGATTTTAAAGTATCTGAATATTTCATAATTTTTTATTCATGTTCATATTAAACATCTTAAAATTCATTTCATAATTTATATCCTTATAAACATTTAATTTCTAATTTAGAACTTGTAATATTGTATGATCATATTTATAACATTCATAATGGATTAATATTGAATAATAATTTTCTTCAATTCCTTCTTTGTGATTCTTCTTATATCATATAATGAAAATCATTTTTTCCTACTCTGTTTTAAATCATATTCATACGATTAATAAATTAATTATATATTGGTTCAATATACTTCTATCTAATTAAACTATGGAATTAAACTTTTTTCATAGACTCAAAAACATTATAAGCTAAATGGAAACGATTATTAACACTGTATATTGTAATAAAAACAAATCCTAACATTTTATCATTATCTTTCAACATCCATTTTCAATTTACACTAGTATTCCATAAGGGTACTAATGAAATTATCCGGTGGTAGTTGTGAAATTATTCTTGAAAAATCCAAATTAGTTTTTTATGATTGAAAATAACATGTAATGATTTCAATTAATTTTAACTTAATATATCATTTTTAATATATTTCCTTCTAATCAATTATAATGTGTTTACAATTATCCGAATTTATGATTAAATTTTCAATTGTTTCCACGTGTAGGAATCTAAATAATTGAAAATATTCTCCTGTAATTGCTATTGTAGTTAAAAAAATTATTTAGTTCCAATGCTTGTTACTTCCAATTTTAACAAAATACTACTCACTTCATTATAAGATGTAAATTGATAATCCATTTTTCATGTCATTGAACTAAATATATTATTCCATATACTATAATTATTTTATATACCTAAATATCATGATTATTAAATGTTAAATTTTTAATTTCAGGAATCTTATGATAAATAGTAAAAATAATAAAACGTTCAATACTGGTATTTATATAAATCATCATAATATTGTATCCTCGATACTCATAATTAGCACAATCAAATAATTTTGGTTGTCTAATATTTGTATTATCAATAATATGAATATATTAACAATCCATATTTTAGAAAAACTAGTATTTATATAAATCATAATTATATTGTATCCCAAATACTCTTAATCAGCACAATCAATGAATGGTGGTCTTCTAAGATTTATATTTTCAAGAGTAAGAACATTTAAAAAATCCATATTATATAATAAATTGTTTCAATAATTTACATATTAGTGTAATAAGGATTTATAATAAAACTTTTGATTAAAAACATAAAAAACATATTATATATTAAATAGTAAAAACACATCATGTATAATTGTATAATCTTCAGGCATATAAAATAGTTGGACATAAGGATTTTAATAGACATGATTGGGGGAGGGCTTAATTGAATTTAAAAATAATTATACTATTTAAAAACCAAACCACTATTTATGTTAATCATACTCATAATATTTATTATGATTAGAGTGACATGTATGAGGCTCAATTTAATCTATAAATAAATTTATTAAATTATAACTAAATAAAAAAAATTCATAGTGAAATGCTATAACATGTAAAAATAAGTAAAATTAAATATTAAAAATTTAAATTTTTATAAATTGGTTTTTACCCTTTGTAAAAAAGAATAGTCTAATCCAAGAAAACCAAAATTTAGGCAATTATAGTTTAATATAAACTATCACAGTTCCCTTTTTTTTCAAGAATACCATGATCTAAAATATCTGAATTAACAATTTATTAAAATCCATGGAACCCCTCTATCTACTGAATCTTGTCCATAAATCATCACATAAAAAAATTTCCATGATTATAATATCTATATATCATATAATAAAAATGAAAATACAGTTATAATGATTTTTCAATTCCTTCAAAAATCAATAGAACAAAATCTCTCTAAAAACATAAATAATTTAATGTAATGATTGATTACAAAAGAGAAAAATCATAGATTGTTTAAGTTCAAAAATGAATCATATCCCATCTCCTTGAATAGAATAAAATTTTTAGGCATTCCTCCAAAAGACATATTTTTTCCTTTCTAAAAGTTGGTTGAACTGATCATAGATGATCTTCCATTAACAGCTCAACAAATAAATCTTCATCATATTTCATTTTGATAACACTTTTAAGATGATATTACAATGTCTTCCAAAAGTAAAAATAATAGGATATCCAATTTTTTTTAATCTAATGGAATGAATTATCTGCCTAATGGTTAAAAATTATATCAAATTTATTAACCAATTATCATTACATCGATGGACTAAATATCGTCATACGAATATGTTAGGAAACGCCACACTGATATCGTGGATATCATCACACATGTATATTAGATATTGGAGTACTGATCGATTAGGTATGGTCATACTAAAACCCTAGATATAATTATAATTATATATTCATTGTCATCATAATGATAGATTATATATCAACATTCTGATAGAATGGACATTTTTAAATCTAATAGACAAGACTTCTGTCAGTTGGGTGGAAAAGACTTTTGTTAGTCTGATGGATCAGATATGTATACAAGGATTATATGATTTTATTTAACATGAATTTATACATTATTTATAATATTTTTTGTTTCACATCTTTTATAAAAACATTATAACTAATAAGTTAGTAAAAAAATTATGATTGTGATATGATTTTCAAAACTGAGGATATCATGTGTAAAAAGTAATGTTTTAACAAAATAGTAATGAAATATGAAAAATGAATGGGTTTCTAGAGTTAGTATCATAGTAATGGTATTGATATTTTTTTTATATTTAGTATAATTCATTAGTGATATTTATAGAAATAATTAATTATTATGAAAATTTACTTTATTTTTTAGGCCTAGTGTTTTTAATCTTGAAGAAATGACAAATCTATTTGGATACTACCAGTGCATTTTGATATAGAACAATTTTACCTTGGGGAAATATACCTAAATTTTTTAATTGATTATTTTCATGATCATCCCATAGTTAATAAAAAATAATCCCTTCTTGTATACCATATTAGACACACTTAGGTGATATGATTTGGAAAATAAAAAAATTACAAGCCATTATTGAGGACTATAAATGACTGTTATGATAGAAAATCTAATATAGTAATTAACATTTAAAAAATGTATTGAATCATATGGACTCATATGTTAGTTTATAATTTTCATTTATAAATTATTTCTTCCCTACTCATTGTTTATATTTCATATGTATATTAGTTAATGTATTATCTCCTTAATTTTACTTTAATATTGTTAAAGAAAATAATAGGTGGAATAATTCCAAACAATTTCATATGATATTTAATGATTTCCCTAATGATATGAATATAATTTTCATATAGGGGTCTTTGAATACCATGTCAGTACATGATTAGGTCATATGTGCTATGTATAATAACCTAAAAAATGTGAAACAATATCCTTCTCATAAGAATTAGCTTGTTGTAGTTGATTCCGTTATGTGACAAATGCCATCTACCTTTTGTAGAATTTATAAGCACCTCATCATGATATAATGATTTATTAATACTAATATTATATTCCATATTTTCAAAATCCCAAAAAATGTCTAATTTTTGAATGTTTTCTATCATCTTAATGGGGATAACATTTAGTAGTAGACATCAACCCAAAAATCAAAGTACAAATAGAAAATTGATTAATTATAATTGGAAGGTTTCAATAATATAATTATCAATATAAATTTCCCCTTTAGTCGAAATGATAAAATGGAGAGGGAGATCCTTAATCTGAATAAAATGGATGATGGGTTTAAAATGATGTATGAGGAAAACATAAAAATCCTTACAAAATACACACCATGTTATATTATAAACATTACACGTAAGGTGGGACACATAATATGGTTAATAAATAAAATTATATGAAATGATATTTCTATTTGAGTATATTAATGCAAAAAACTATACTATATTTTGTAACCTTGTGGCAGAGATGGACATTACAGACTATCAGAGGCCTCATGGGGGTGTATGTAAAAAGTTTAACATTGATTTTTTTGGGAGGATCTATGGATAAATCACATGGAGGTATGAAAATAAAACTATGAAAAGTTCCACAGTATAGTAAGAATAATATGGGAAATTGTCTCCAAGGAACCCAGAGATATATGAAAAGTTAAAAAGAGGGGAATAAGGATATTCCATGATGATGATTGATGATTAAATATAATAATGAAATATATTAAAAGAGGGTTAAAATCAACAGTCATTATGTAATCATGTATTTAGCTACACATAACATGGTACATTTTCCATTGAATTATATATGAAAACGTTTTTTAGATAAATTTAATGGTATTAAAAAGTAGTACCCATTGAGGAATGAAGGAAATATGTTTACACAATGGTCGAGGTGGATCTTAATAATTATGTGTGACAATAATTCTAGTTATTAATTATAAAATGGGGAATGTAATTGTATAGTCTAATTCAAAAGAATCATTCATAACTTATATGTTTATTAATTCAATTCAATCATAACATCAAGAAATGGGGGTCGGGTTATCTTTATGATAAACTAATAAGGAAATTAATGAATCTTAATTTTATAAATCCTCCTCTAACAATTTTTGTGGGATTAACCACCTAAAAAATATTTTCATACCTATGTTGGTAGATTAGGATATTATATTGGGATAGGATTGATTATCCTTATATAAAGAAAATGTCGACACTAAGGTGAGAAATATCACTATTAACATACTGAGTCATTATATGATAATATAAATTTACAAGAGAGATGATGAATCCCATTCTAAATAATATTTTTATGTGTGGATATTTTTTCCTTACTATAAACTATATCTACCCAAATGATTGGTAACAAAGAGTGAATCCTATTTTATGGAGTTATTTTTATGAGGGATTATACAATTCTATTCCTTGATGAATTTCATTGCCTACATACTAAATGAGAGTTTTATTTCACAATTGATCTAACACATAAATATATATATATATATATATATCAAAGACACCATATATAATTTCACAAAATGTGATATATGAACTAAATAAACCGTAACTATTCTAAATGAAAAAGGGTTGGATATTACTTAGTGCTTCACTATGGGGTTTGTAGTTCCTCTTCAACATGACGAAGGACAGGTCAATGAAATTAGAAATTAACTATCATGAAATCAAAAAAACCATATAAATAACATGTATACAAAACCACATATATTTTTATTTTATATTAAAAAATGGGTTCTAATATTTATAAAAGGATGACCTTCAATTTGAATATATCCAATTATATGTAATGAAAAAATATATTCCATGAACTATCCTTTGACCGAGTTATGGAATCTATGATATTGTAGTGATTCCATTCATACTCTATATTACACCTACCATTTTAATGAAAATAATTAATACACACTTTAGTGATTTCATCAACATGATTTTGTTAGTATTTCAAGATGTTATTTTGATGAACTCTAAATTCTAGGATAGGCATGACTATAATTTGAATTGAGTGAAATTAATTTTTTTTAAAATATATTTATTTTTTTTATAGTAATTGTTAGTTTTTATTAATGATGTGTAACTATTGGGTAATTTTATCAAAATAGGAGGGATATATATGGACTCTTATAAGATAATGACTATATAAGAGTGTCCTATTATAATATATGTAATGGAAATCCACATTTTCGATAGACTAGCTAGGTATTTTATTTGATTTGTGAGAAAACACTCTTGAATATAATACTCAATCACTAATCTAACATAAAAGGCAGTAATTTTTTTTATTTAATTATGATTTTAAAATGATCCTCATGGAATTTAAAAAGCGTCTTATAAAAGAACCATTATTCATGTTGAATTAATGTTTTGTATAATTTTTGACTTACAGTGATGCATTGACTGTTGGATTGGGTGGTGTAATAATGAATAATGATATGGAAATATCATACATATTAAGATAATTGAAAATTCATGATCAGAGATAATGAATTAATGATCTTCAGTTGGCTAAAATAAAATTCTCATTGAAAATATAGAGATATTATCTTAATGGGGAGAACTATGAAATATTTAATGATTAATAGATACATATATATATACATACTAATGGAGCTTCATATTACTCATACTATAAGGATAATGATTACCAATGACTATGAATTATCATTCACCTATCATAATGGGATAAAATTAACATTGAAGACAATTTATGTGGAATGAAGTATACATCCTAAATCAATTATTGGAATTGAGATGGATTCAATCATGGTAGACATGAAAAATATGGATATGGGATTTATTAAAAAGGAAAACTCCTCATTCCTTTCTAAAATTATTTTCTCTACCATCACTTATGGATATGTTACATCATGATAATAGTGCTAATAAATATATTTAGAAGTATGAGGAAGATATAAGAAAAATAAAACATGTATAGTATAATACTAATGAAGATGTATTTGTATGAATATTGGAGTGTCTATGAGTAACATAAAATATTGATATAAGGGTGAGATGATAATGACACACATGACTCAACCATCTCTATCCACCTAGGGAGAATAAGGATGTATTGATTTCACCAATAGCACTATCAGTGGGATAATAAGAAGAAATAGATCAAAGACTATACATAAATTATATATATATGTTAGAAGGTGAAATATAAATGGAAAAAATACAATTTTATATTAAAATTATTAAAAATAGATAAATGGAAATGTGGAAACATCGCCATAAACATAATCTCTAAAATTCCAAACACAATAATAGGAAATAGTGTTTTATACGTTGTGGTGGATTATCTTACTAAGAGTGAAGACATATTTTCAATTCCGGGGATCCTAAAACAAAATTAGTATGTATATATATACATCATAGTTGCGGTGAGGATACATAGAACACCAATATCATTTGTATCAGACAAAGAGACTATATTTACCCCCATGTTCATTAAAAATTTCCAACATGTTATAAAAAACTAAACATCACTTCATTCTAGATTATCAACCCCCAAATGATGGACAATATTAGTGGTATATCTAGACACTATAAGACTTTTGAGAGTATGATGAATATAAATTTAATTAGTATGGGATCAACATATTCACCCAGTTGTGTTCTTATTCAATATTAGAATTCACACAAACGCCTAGATGGATCCATATGAATCTTATTGCGGGTGGAAATATATAGACGTCAGGTGTGCTGGAATGACATTAGAGATAACATGATGTTGACAACAAAATTTTATATTGAACTAGTAGAAATGTTAAATACTATTTTTTAAGTACATTAGGGACCTTGAATTATGACATAATATATACTCACCAAATATTTCTTACTTGAATAATGCATCATTATAAAGATAAAAAACAAAATTGAATTTAAATATAATGAATCAAATGATCAGTGTCCTAGGAAACTTATATTTTAATAAATATTACATAATAAAACATAAAAATGTATTTAAATCCTTATTTTTTCAATATAAAACATTTATTCTACTTATTAAATTATATCACCTGAGTATATACATTAAATAATGGGGTCAGATAAAATAACAGTAAGAGGATTAATAAAAGGAATGAATCAATATATCATTGGTGAGAATAATCATCATAATATCATGAGAATAATATCAGAATCATAATCATGATGGGAAATATTATATAAATCCACTGTATTTGGTAATGCATAAAAATGAAAAATCATAATATAGTTTTGAATTATATAGATTATTGTAGACAATTCTAGCATCATGATCACAAATAACATATGATCTTAATCATATCATCATCATTTTGAAAAAAATATAAAATCATGTTTACACATTATAAACATTATCACAAGAGATAATATAACTTTACCCAATGCATTTGAGTGAAATATAATTCTAGTCCCAGCCATCAAATTGTTTCATTTACATAATAATTAATTCCACATAGAATGTATATCAATCAATGTCATGAGTATCCCATGAAAATGGAATGGGTTTAAAAATGATTAAATAAATCACAATTTCATGAATAAAATTAATTTAACCAAATGGAAAAATTAAAAACAATATGTTTTTTATAATAATATTTATTTTTGCGTGATGACAAAAAAATTCCAGAGGTATTAAGATGTGTTTTTGATAGAATATTTATTTTTTAATGTTATTTTATATTCCATATAATTTTATAGGAATCATGTATACAACAAAAAATAAAAGGGACTAAAAAAAGAAATTTTATATTAATAATAATAAAATTATATCCACACTTATATTTTACATTAAATTTGAATAACCCAAATAAATGGAGTTGAGTTCTATAATCCCCTTATTTTATATCATAATGTGTTCTTCACATGAACATAATTTTTGGTATAATAATATTATATTCATTAATTACAAAATTCATATCCTCTTATTCATATATTTGATTTATCATAATATTATTACATTTATTTTTGGAAATTCTATGAGCTGTATAGTTGAATTTCATCACTCTTGGATTGTTTATTTGCATTATTTCATTGTTGATTTATTTATATATAATTGTCGATGTTCTTGTAAAATGGGAAAATCCTCCTAAAGTAAAATTATATGGTATTAAATAACTTCCAAATGATCAAATTATCTCAAATATCAGTAGTTTTTATTATATGAGCATCATTAATTTTATAAAATATTAATAAAAAACGTGTTTCTTATTTGAGAGGGTTTTTTGAACATCAAAAAATAATTTTATTCTGTTAAAAAACATGTCTATAAATTATTTCCAAATCATTAAATAACTAATTATATAAAAATTAAAACTTTTTTTAATGATAATAATGGTTTTATTATGATCATTCAATGTGGTAATTGTAAACTGAAACACTGTATATGTGAAGTTGGTGAATCATCATATCATGGATGATATTTTAATTTTTCATTTAAAAGGATATGATAAGAGACATGATGATGGTTATTCCATTAAATTTATAAAATTATAGTATATATTTTATAATATAGTTATTTTTCATATTTATATAGTGGATTTGAGGAGAGTATAAGAGGTGGAAAAAATTAAAATAAAATAATTGAGGATTTTACTGCTTGAATGTTGCATCATTAAGAAACTCCTTAAGAGACTTGGGTATTGACTTTTTTTGGAACATAAACTATTTTACATAGTTATGAGTCATGGGAAAGGAATAGGGATTAATTTATACATGAAACATTTCATACTATATGTGAGGATAAGAGGATGTGATATGTGTTACAACCCAATGTTTAATCAATGTAAATTCCCATATAATAATTATGTAACATAAAATAACATTTGGAAACACAATGCCACATTATTAATAAATGATATAGTAAATACTATGTGACCATTATAACCCAGTCATTAAACATTATTTTTCCTCTTTTGTGTTTTGAATTTTGAAATCTGACATACAGGATTGCAATCTGTATGAAATTAGGTGTCTGGTAGGTCAAACATATTTTATTATGAATAGGAAGATACACTTATTAATATTAATGATACCCTTATGAATAGTCATATGACCATTATTAATATTAAATTTGACCTATGAATTTTAGTTTTACTAATGGTAGTACAAATAATATTTATCCATCTTATAAGTGACAATATGAAATAATTATATTATAGTATATTTAAATAATTATTTTAATATTTATTAATTATGTGTTGGTAAATTTATACGTCATAAATATTTTATGAAAATTTTAAATGAAAATTTATCTTCAAAAAATTTATTCATAAATTAATATTTTGTTGTATTTTGATTTTAAGATAATTATATGACACCTTAGGTAATTTCTTAGAGTTATAAAATCATTTATAATTTTAAAATTTGCATTTTCCATGAAAATGAGTATTTCAAATGATAATTAAGCTAATCATATTTAGAAAATTAATTTCCTAAAATATAGTTCATTTTTTAATTCTACATATTTAAAATTCCTTAAGGTGGTTTTTTGGTATATTTATAAATTTATTTAATTTTAGTGAATAGAAAAATACAATATTTTAAGATTGATGCTAAAAAACAGAATTTTTGAGTCATGCATGAGTCATGGATGATGTATGTGACCATTGGATCAAACTAACATGAAATTTTTACTATATTTAGTATCCATAATAATATAGCTTTCTTATCTTGAGAAAAATAACAAACTAATTATAAAAATATTAACAAAACACCCCTCTCCTAAATTATTAATACCACCCCTCACACCCCATTATCCACACCCCTCATAAGATTCAAGAGATTCTTTTATTATAATAGATACTATTCCCTAGTACCCCCCATTTAAATGAGATCATGGTCTCATAAAAATACAAATCATTGGTTCGTTGAGGAGGATCTCAATAAGATAAATCAAGAAGTAAATCCTCTCTCCTTTCTTTTAATTTCCATTCAATTTCAGTTTATTTTATAAATCACTCCTCATATACCATAATATAAATGTAATGATAACTAAATTAACTTACATATACTATAATCATATCATGTTAATGGAATATCCATCATTAAAATCCCTCCTCACTCTCTTTTTTCTTAAATATGAAATCATCACTCAAGAAGTGTCAATTTAACTACATTGTTGGCAATGAAAATTCATCTTCCGTAAATGACTTAATGAATCTTAATAAAACATTAATTATTTAAAAATAGATTTTAATGACTATACTGTATCCCTTTTTTTTAAATAACTAATAAACAAAACTCTAAATGACTAACCAAGACAAGTTTATTGTGATAAAAAAGAACCAAAATTATCCTAAAATGATCATCATTATCTTTTATCTAATGAATATTTTTCATGGAATACAACTAAATACTTAATAAGATAATTTAAACTTCAATAATGTCATTAAAAACCTATAATAAAAATTTTATATGTTTATTATCAACATACAAGTACTTTTATTCTTGTATACAAGTGACCTGATCATGAAAACAAAGGGAAACAAACACTCTTCTACGATGGGTTTTAACAATATAACACATCCAATGGAATATAAAAGAACGTAATAAATACATAATGAATCTTAATAATGTATAAAATTATATAAAATTCTTTATTAAATAATCTAATGTCATTATATAGGATATCAATTTGAATGAAGCATTCCATGAAAAGGTATGTGTATTTCTCGAACACAACTCTCTTTCTTTGGGTTTTCCATCATTCACCCCATTTTCAGTATGATTATTTCTTTAAAATAATTTTTAAATAATTATCTTATATTTTATGTGATATACAGTGTTTAAGAAAAACACAATGTGTTCCAAAATAACTGTTCTTTTAAAACACTCATTTTAAATCTAATTCAATGTTGATGATTCTTATATCATGTATTTCAATCCGGCATTCATTTGGGAATCAAATGTATATAAATGTATATTTATGAGATGAACCCATTTCATTTCTATGGGTTTATTATTTTCATGATATATGCATTTATCATCTGGCATGCATGATAATGTAACTGTTATAATGTGACTTGTGTGCCCAAAATTATATAGCGCTATAATGCATTGGGTAATCGGAAAAACCGCATGAGTACAGTAAAATATGCATGAAAAGGAATCTATACTTGTTCACTACTATGTGTGGTTGTTGACCATAAATACATGATGTTTTATTTTTATTCATTTCCAAAATCTAGGTCCCCTAATAAAGTAACCTTGCATGATTATGATCATATTCCGATGTTATAAAGATAATATATAGGCTCACCCCATGTTATATTGTTCCAAGTTATAATATATCCTCTTACTATGATTTAATATCATCCCATTTTGATCTATACACTCAGGTGACTACAAGTAATAATGGGAATTTAAGGGAAATTATGTATCTAGAGAATATGGAATTAAATAGTTATTTATGTTTTATTTTGTAAATGTTATGTATGGTTCTAGTTTTCCCAATACACTAAAACGTTAGATCCTGGATGTGTAATGTCATTATATATTTTATGATAAAATTGATGTAATATAATATAAGAAAATGTAGGGTCTCTATAGTTGGTATTAGAGGAAATTTTAGATAATTTGGAAATTTATATTATAGAACCTTAGATAAAAAATTTAGTACGAGACAAGAATAAGTAAGTACAGAAGATTCATTAATAAACATTGAGATCCAACAAGATATGCCTTTAGACATAATTACACAATGAAATAATAAAATATTTCATGACTATTTGACTTCTGATATGTTCTTACCATTTTTATTTTAGAAAATGGTGTGAAATATGAGAAACTATGCTAACACCCCCTGCAAGGGACTATATATCGATTTCCCTACCGTCATCCCCAACACTTTGGGATGTGGAGTTCGAAATTTCAGGACGATACTTACCATCTCTATTAGGTTATGAACATTAATCTAAATAATTTAGAACACTCACCTTCACCATAGAGGGATAAACTGGATGTCAATGGTTTTATGTTGATACAACCAACAACGTTTACTGGATCTTATGATCCACTAGTTGAGGAACAATGTGTCGACTCGATGCAAAAGTTCTTTTTTGTGATTTATTTTCCTATAATGGAGAAGGGGACTCATTATTTTTATCATCTAGGTAGAGAGTTTGTTCAATGGTGGTCTTTTATTAGGAACACAATTCCATGGGAAAAATCATAAGAGATAGAGTGGGAAATCTTTAAGATAATATTTCATGATAAGTGTTTCCCTCAAAATCATCGAACTAATTTGGAGAGATAATTCATAGAGTTGTTTAATATTTAAGGGGAATCCTTCATGGAATATGATAAAAATTAACATGGAATGTAAGGTTGGCATTGGGTTTTGTTATACAAATGATATAAAAAATGATAGATTGTTTAGTGGTTTCAACCCACAAAATAGACATGCTCTAGAAAATCGATACATTGATAGTTATGATGAAGTTTTTTGATGTGATCTCAACTTGGAGATGGTGATCTGGGAATGGTCCCATGGCTATGGTGATATTAGAATAAAGATAGAGTTTCAAGATATATGATCTATTGAAAATGGTGGAAATAAAACTCAATTTCCCACATGTGAGAAATGTGGGAATAAGCATCATGAGAACTATCTAAAATGGATAGGTAAATGTGTGAAATGTGTGAAATAATCAACCCAATATCATGAATTTGTAAGAGAAATGAAATTTATATATAATATGGTAATGGATAGGAGGGATAAAATGGTCCAATTCTAAAAATATATGGAGAAAGGGGACTATGTATGAAGGTGCATGAAACCTTGAGTTCTCGAGGGTATTCTATGTCGTCAGCCAATATTGTAAAAAACAAAGGGATGGCTTATTCCATCACCAAAATGGGTGTGGAGAAAAAAAAAGACATCCTACGAGGTATGGTTAATATTTTGTGTCCTCACACAAATGGTGGATTCAAATAAAGTTATCCACCTAGGAAAAATATAAACTATTAGGAAAAATGATGATGAATTCCATGAATAGTTACCCAAACTACACCTATATCATGTGGTAGGGTTCTCAATAGAACTCATACCCAATGATAATCATATATCAAAGTTTCCCTATAAGATGGATTCTATAAAATTAGAGGAGTTAAACAAGCAACTACAATAGAATTTTGACAAAAGGTACTTATTTCCTAGTGTAGTACCATGGGGTACACGAGTGCTCTTTATCCAGAAGAAGGATGGATCAGTACGATTGTTTATCGATTATCGAGAACTGAACAAGATCACCATAAAGATTAGTTATCCTCCTCCAATGATTGAAAACTTGTTTGATAAATTTATAGAAGATCAATAAATCTCAAATGTATACATCCATTATATATATCTTCATCTAAAGGTGAATAAAGAAGATATTCAGAAGACGACGTTTCTTACAACTTATTGGAAATATAATTTTTTGTAATTCCCTTCGGAGTTACTAATTCCATGTAAATATTCATGGATTTTATGAATAAAAATATTTATAAATTACCTCAATGATCCTTTTTTAGTGTTTATTGATGACATTATAATCTAATCCAAAATAATTGAGGATCATGAAGAACATCTTGGAAATTTTTTGGAAACATTGAGGAAGGAAAATATGTAAACAATGTTTATCAAGTGTGAAATTTTTATACAGAAATTTACATTCGTGGGAAATTTGATCACAATTGAGAAAATTTCATTAGAAATATCAAAACCCAATGAAATTTTGGAATGGCCTAGACCTTCTTGTGTCAAATAATCATTTTTTACCTTTTTCTAAAAAGGTAATATCTTAATTGTGTAATAAAATTATCATTATTGTCATGTCATCTAAATTGTTAGCAAGGAAAGGAGTAATTTATGTCTATATGGAATAGTGTGATGAAATATTCAATGAATAAAATAGAATACTATTCACTAAAACTCTACACACATTACTGAAATGTGGAAAATGTTTTGTGATATGTAGTGATGCTTAAAAAAAGTATGGGGTTCTGTAATCACAAAAAATGATAATGTTATAGAGTATGCCTCATGAAAGATGATGATCCATGAGGAAAAATACCCTTCACTTGATCAAGAGCATTAAGCTACAGTTTTTCCTTGAAAAATATGGTGGTATTACATCTACGGTGAGAAGTGTGACATATATACAGATCGCAAGATCCCAAAATATATATTATCAGAAAACGGAGCTCAACATGCATCAAAGGATATGGTTAGAAATAATCAATGACAATGATTTCACTATTCACTATCATCCTAGAAAGGTGAAAAAGGTATATGATGCTCTAATTTGAATAAAAAATAGGTCACACTATTTATTTTTAGGATTGAGAAAGACCCTATCTTCATGGATTTTAAAAGGATGGATTTGGAAATTATAATGGAAGTGAAAAAATCTGACCATCAACACATTATTTTCCAACAACCTATCTAAGAGAAGATTATCTAGGAACAAATGGATGATACAATGTTTCAATAGAAGGTGAATTTAGTAATGTAAGGGAATATTATAAAGTTCCATATCCATGATTATGGTGTAATTCATTTTGGAATAAGGATATGTGTGTATTCATCACCATGGATAAAGAAGGATCTATTAGACAATGAACATAACAAAAAAAAATTTATCCAACCAAGTTTCACCAAAATCTACTTTGATATCTGAGAACCATCTTGCTAAAATAACATGATGAATGATATCGAATAATATATCTCATGGTTCTTGATACATCAATATGTTAAAGAAGAGGCAAAAATTTACAAATGGATGAGAAACCATTTCATACAAATATGGAAATGGGAGATTTCCATAAAGGAATTTCTCACAATTATATAAAAGGCATCCCAAGGAAATAATGCACTATTGGGTATGCTGGACCAAGTAAACAAGACAACTCACTTTATCAATATTCGGGATGATTTCTTGCTTGAACCGCATTCTATGATATATGTGAAGGATGCGGTGAGACTTCATGGGTTTATAATCTCGATTGTAACTGATCATGATCAATGGTCCATATATAATTTTAATAGGATTATTCAACATACTTGATTATTAAATTGAATTTTAGCACAACCTATCACCCCCAAACTGATTGACAATCTTAAAAGACTATTCATAACCTCGAATATATGCCAAGTGTATTCTCATTAGAATTATACGGCGGATGATATCAGAATATATCATTTCTAGAGGTCTTATAAAATAATTGAATCCAATCGAGTATTCAGATTTCTCCATTTGAGGAAATGTAATGAAAGTGATGTTAAACTCGAACATGTTGGGATGATGTTGGAGAAACAAAGCTACATGGACCTGATATTTTATAAGAGATGAAAAAAAAGGTTCAACCCTTTTAGAAACATATAATGAGTTCTCAGAGATTGATAAATTGAAATGTTGACAACCGTATAAGGGAATTGGAGTTTGACATTAGAGATATTGATTTATTTTGAATATCACAATGAAAAAGTGTATTGTATCATTGAAGGAAAGGGAAGCTAATTCTAATGCACATTTGACACTTTGTGATCCATTATCATATAAGATCCATGGCCAATTGACTTTAACTTCCACCGAATACGGATAAACCTCATTATGTGTTCTATGTTCCACTTATGAAGAAGTACATAAAATATCCCACAACATGTACTAAACTTATTGGTGTTATTGTTTTAAGATTTTATCTCTTTTGAGAAAGTCACAATAACTATTCTGGGCCATATTATATGTTTTTATAAAACAATAAAACACACTTTGTCGTAGTATTGTAGAGGAAATATTAGTATGAAGAAGAAACATGTGATTCAGAGGAGGCGATGAAAGAGAAGTACCCTCAAATTTATTTTTAAAATTTTATTTTGAGGGTGATATTTCAAAGGGGGATATATGTAATGACCAAAAGTTTTATCAATGATAATTCAAATATTATAATTATGTACCAAAAAATCACATTACGAAAAGAAATGCAACACCATGCTAAAATGATCTACTAAATAATATCTTACCTTTAGAGTATATCCATTAAACAATATTTTTCCACTTATATCATTGAATTTTAAAAATCTAACATACACAGCTGTGACCAGTAAGATATTTTGAGTCTGATAGGACGAACATAATTTTCGATAAATACTAACATACCCTTTTAAATAGTAATGGTACACATATGAAAAGTAACATGACCATTATGAAAATTAAATTGACCATGATAATAGTAATCATACCAATAATAGTATGTATCAAATGTATCCCCATTATAAGTGACAATATGATATAATTACATCTTAGTATTTGTAAATATTTTTTTAAATAATTTGAATTAATTATTGGTAATTTTATAAGTAATAAATATTTTATGATTAATTTAAATGAAAATGTTTTTCACAAAATATGTATTGTGATTTTAATATAATTTTTATTAAAAAAGATGTATTTTTTTAATTTGTTATTATATAATTTATAATTAAAAAATTAGATTTTTTTTAATTTAATGATGATTTTAATTAAAAATTAAATTACTCATATTTAGAAAATTATTTTCCTAAAATGGAGTACATTTTTTGAATTATAAACATTCAATAAAGTTTAGGGTGAATTTTAGGTATTTTTCTGAAGTATGTGATTTTTCGGTGAATAGTAAAATACGATAATTTAAGTCAAATTCTAAAAACCAAAATTTTTGAGTCATGATTGATTCATGGATAATGTTAGAGAAAATTGGTTCTAAATTAAATCAAAAAATTACTATATTTTCTCATCATAATCCTCTCTTTTCCATCTCTTGAGATAAATAATGAACTAATGATTAAAATAATAAGAAAAAACCTCTCTCCTCTACTATAAATACCACCCCTCATAGCCTCTTCTCATATCAGCTCTCAATATTTTATCCATGCCTATGTTTTTCTCAATATTCTCCCCTATTCGATAACCCACATCTTAGAGCTCTTTGTGTCAACAAAAGGCATGGGCAAGGTTCCTGGAGGAGGTTCTTAAGAATAGAATTCAAGAGGCAAATCCTCTCTGTGTCCTTCAATTTCACTTTATTTTTAAATTCCCTAGTCACATCCCTTCATCCAAATAGAATGATAACTCTATTAACATACATATAATATAATAATACGATGTTAATGAAATTTACAACATTATACACCTCCCTCTCTCTCATTTATATAATAAATGAAATCATCGCTTCTGAAGTGTCTATTTACCGACATCATGGGGGATGAACATTATTTTTTTAAAAATGAATTCCATGACATTAATAATCTATTAAATTGTTTAAAAGATATTTTTATTTGTTTTTTATCCCCTTTTATGGTTTAGAACAAACTTATACTCATAATACTAGATGATAAAAATACAAGTTCATTGGGATGAAATACCATATTGTTAACCGAAAACGGGCATCATTTCATTTATATAATGAATCAAACTCAAGGTATTTAGAAAAGCAGTTAAAAATATAATTCTTAATTTTTTTTTTGTCATCAACAACATATAATAGAAATTCTGGAAGTTTATCGACATCTTACATGAACTTCCATTAATGTTTATGAGTGAACGAATCAAGGAAACATAGAAAACAAACACTCAAGAACAATTAATTTAAACTATGTAGTTTATCAAAGGCCTTTAATAAACATAATAAAACCATAAATAATTATACAAATCTATAAAATCTAATTTTATTATTATTAAAATCATCTAATTTGATGATATGTGATATTATCATAATGGTAGATTTCAGAAAAAATAATTTAGTGGGATTTATCAATCCCATCATTCTTTTATTGGGTTCTCCCTCTTTCACAAAATATTATGTATGATTTTTCCATAAAAATAAATTATTCATAATTATCATGTCATTTATACGATATAAATGTTTTCTAATAATGTTTATGACAAATTTTTTTTTCAAAATGGTCACTTCTTTCAAAACAATCCTTTTACTTCAAACTCAATGTTGACGATTATTTTATATATTATATTAATCCCCTTTAATTTGGGAACCCATATTATATTAATTATTTATTTTGATATGCAACCAATTTAATTCCACTGGTTTATTATTTTCATGATTTATATATTTTTAATGTTTCTTGAATGATAATATAAATGTTACGATGTGATGGTCGCACCCTAATTTATGCAGTGCTCCAATGCATTGGATAGTGTGAGGGACCTAATATGTAAATTAAAATATGCATGATAATGATTATAGAATAGTTCAATACTATGTGTTTTAGATTAACAGTAAGACAAGATGTTTCATTTTTATGCATGGACACATTCCAAGTCCTCTCTTAATTCATCCTCTCATAATTATGATCTTATTCCTATTTTATGATGATAATGATTATGCTCACAAAATATTATATTGTTTCATGTTATTATTTATTATATTATTGGTATTTTATGTCAACCATTTTTAATGTATATCATCAGGTAATTAATTTTACTTAATAGAATTCAAGTTCTATTAAGAACATAGAGAAGATGGAATTAATTAAATGTGTATGTTTCATTTTTTAAATTGTATGTATGGTAATTGTTTTACCAAGACACAAAAACATTTTATCCCCAATTTATAATTAATTTATGTAGTTTATCATTATATTGATGTAATAGTAATGTATGAAATATAATGTTTTCTATAAGTGGTGGTATTTATAAAGAGAAGATATGTGTTTTTTAATTATTTTATTCATTTATTTCTTATTTTGGCTCAATACAATCAATAATGAGGATTCCTCTAATTAAATATATTAAATGGTTCTATATTTTTCAATCCAATGGGTTATTACATCATCCAATCATCATCCATTACTCAAAAAATCATGTAATTATATTATATAATAAATTCAAATTATATTACTATTCACCCAAAATTTAAAATATATAGAGAAAAAAATTTACCCGAACTATTCTTACAGGTGAAGATTGAAAAAATCATAATCCATTTTATGTAAATAATAAAATTAATTTTTTTAAAATAAAATAATATTTAATTAAAAAATTAATGATTTTAACATTATAATTTATTTTATGACCCCTTGAAATATTAATTAATGTATCTTAAAATAATATTAGAATTATAATACAATATAGTATAAATTTATTAAACTATTTGATGAAAATAAATTTTATTTTAAATATTTATATTATCTATAAAATGGAAATTAAACATTTATGTTTTGAAAAAATATAAACACTTAATATATCATTTTTAAAAAATTTATTTACTTATAAAATGATAAAATTATATCATATTTTAATTAATATGATACATAAAATTTAATTATACTTTCATGGTGGAGGTCACTATTTTTATTGTGTGATTCCTATTCCTATTGGTCATAGTACTGTTCTAATTGTCATGTTACTATTCAATCGATATATATTCCATAATTTAGAATAACACAACGTATTTTATTACAAATTTTTACTAAAATGTATTTATTGGGTTCTTAATTTCTTGTATGATTTTTATTACATAATTATAAAAAGTTAAATTCCATTATGAAAATGATGGGTAGCTACATTATTCCCCCTTATGTAATTCCATCCTTTAAAATTAGTTTTACATACTCATCTGAGAATAGGTGAGTGGATTTATCCTTCACTACTTCCACTAGTTCCCATGTCACCTATTCATATTTATGTTTTCTCCAATGTATCATGAAAAATTGATTCATCTTGTTATGTAGGACTTTGTGTATATTGGATGTGATCTCTACAAATTTTTCGTATAATGATAGGTTTTTATACAGTTGTATCACATTAATATTTTGTAGAAATGTTGGGCAAGGTATGAACATACTCAAAAATAGATACATTGAATGCTTCATGAAATTGAGAAATATTTTATTGACGAGAAAGCCGATATTCCACTGATCCAATGTGATCAAGGATAAAAAAGGGGTTAATGTTAATTGGGAGAAACATCCCTTTATTACCAAAGCACACAACACTCTTCCATATTGATATTTTAATGAAAACATTGTCTCTAAATTTAAACTACAAATACATTCAATAGAAGCCATCATAAACATTTTATCTACTCTAAGAAAAGTTTTTGTATTGTTGGATGGAATAAACATTCTATGTCATCAATTGGAGAAGGTTTATCACATGTATAATTCATTTAAAAACATCATACAAACGAGTTGGTGTTCTGAATCACATCCCAAAATGAGATTCACAAGGATATGAATGAATAATCAAGTAGAAACTGTTATTTTATGAGAATCCATCTCATGTGAGTTTTAGATACCATTCTATTCTGTGGTGCATTATGTAGGTTATCAGTATGTACTCAACTGTCTTAATAGTCCTTTCATATTGGAAATAATTTTGGTGGGGATGGTTCATGACGAAATTCTATTTAGATATCAATGAATGATAAATAATTATTTATTATTTTTATATAAACCATTTTTCATGATTAGATATGATATTAAGATGAATTCCATGATGCCTCACCACCTAATACATATATACCTTGGCATCTTGTTGAAGTGATAATTATTCATTTATATAAATGATGTGGGAAGACTTGGTTAGTTGATCACCTACTACCCATTTTTCATTATTTCTATTGGATTTTTCTAGATAATAGTGATAGGGCCCCCGATGATGTAATCTCATTTCCACATGTGTATAGGTAATGGTTTCATCATCCCTTAACAAAACTGACATGCTAATTTAACATGATGATATATCACGATCCTTGAATTGTACACTGTAATATATTTCTTCATTTTGTCCCACCAAAATTCTTTTTGATTGATATTGATGCATAATGTTAGGTCTAATATAGATATAGAAAGAGTTGTCTTTCTCGTTATCCAATAGATCCTTCCATAATCCAGGTGATACATGCATATAATTTAAAGCTCAAAATAAGATGACACCATCCTCATTGATGTGGAACTATTGAATCATCCATTTCATTACTCTTTTAACTATATTTTGTAGTTAGAAGTCACTAAATTATCCCTCTTTGATATTCTTTGAGGATATATGGTTGGGAAATGAATTCAAGTAGGTAGTATGTATTACATCACATTATGATTTATGGATATGTCCTCTGATTTTTAATGATGATATGGTCATTCTAAATAAAAATCATCAATTTAGTAGAATGTTTTATTCCACTAAGACCATCAAATTCATTTTTCTATGTTCATCTATGGTGGTGAATAGTAAAAACATACACTTTTAATAGAAATTAGAAACATTATTAACTTGTATTAGGATCTTCCTTTGTTGATATATACATTAGAATGTTTTGGTTGTTTTATAGGTCAGACATCTCACTATAGTGGCAGTGACACCAAATCATTAAGGTGGTGATCAGTTTTCTGACCAAAAATCATTAATTGGGTAGCTCTCCTCATGGTTTGCCAACTGTTGTGATTCATTGGCTATCAGTTTTTCATTTTTCATTAGTACATAAACCAAACCTTTTAATGAAGCATAAATGCATGTCCCAAAAACTTCTCAACAATATTTTAGTGTTATTACTTCTACAGTGATTACCCTCTTATTGATCGACATAAATATTTCTTCACGTTATTTTTTGAAGACATATGTTACCCCTTTACGTGTTAATTTTTCTATCAGTCATGAAAATCATGAGT
The DNA here is from genome assembly GCA_963277665.1 of Viscum album. Classification (NCBI taxonomy): domain Eukaryota; kingdom Viridiplantae; phylum Streptophyta; class Magnoliopsida; order Santalales; family Viscaceae; genus Viscum; species Viscum album. Next base: position 138,844,404 of record OY728133.1, on the reverse strand, counting down.
AATTTCTCAGAACATATACATATAACCCTAATAAGAAATGAAAAATATAGATTTTTTTTACTATAGTTAGGAAAGTATATTTCGCAATCATATTATTTTTTGAAGGGTCCACAATAATTCCCTCATTGATGAACACGTTTTGTAAGAATGGGACTTACAACAATGAAAAGTTACACTTTCTGAGCTTGGATTATAACACCTCATTCCATAATGTATCAAATACAATCTAGAGATTTTTTCAATGTTCAATATTTCTATATGATTAGATGTGAAAATCATTGAAAAAATTAATAGATTCATTATGGTAGACTCTAAATAATCCATTAAAAATTAAATGTGGATTTACAAGAAATATGTAAGTCCAAAGGGAATCACAATGAACTCTTATCTATCATACCATGTATGAAACATAGTCTTATGAGTATCTTTCATTTTCACCTTTAGTTGATGGTATCTATAATAGAGATCCCCTTTTATGATGTAATTATATCTATTTATTTGATCAAACATATCCTCAATCATTGTAAGAGGACACATTTCTTCATGGTGATCTTATTAATCTCTTCATAATCAATTTAGAGTCCAATTGATCCATAATATTTATATAAAATAATATTAGAACTCACCAAGGTGATGCACTAGTGAGTATGGAGAGGTTGTATAAATTAAATTGTAGTTTATTATTTATCTCAACTAGTTCTATAGGATCCTTCCTATATGGACATCTCAAAATAGTACCGGCTTCAAGTATCAGTTTTATTGAGTACTTTAACTCATGATCTGGAGGAATTATGGGTAACACATCAAGAAATACATTACTATATAACCTAAAAATGGATATTTCCCCAATTTATATGTTATCCATTTACATAACCATTTTTTTAGGAATGATACTTCATAAGGTATCGACACTCACATCATTGATTGATTTTTCAATTGTGATTAATAATCTTCCTTGAATTGGTAGAGGTGTATGGGAAGGACTGAAATATGAAATGTTATTTACTATTATTGAAACATGATTTGTACTATAGTTAATGAGTGGAAATCCAAACCCATTATAGTGTTGAATTCCACATAAGGAAGTATTCCAATATTTTTCAGAATAATCACCCCATATACACCAATAGGAGAAGACTCCAAATCATAGGTTGTAATGATTTCACCATTGGGAGTTTATATCTATTTCAATACATAATGTAATCATGGTTTTGATTAAATAGTTTTAGAAAACATGTATGATATAAATTAATGTGTAGAAGAAAAGATAAATAATACTTTTCTATTATTGAGTGAATATGAAGTGTTCCTTGTCAAACATCATTTTCTTTCTCCACTTCAACAGTAGTGTTGGAATAAGAATTACCCTACTCATTTGAAATTGGATGATAATAAAATTTGTTAAACACAATGACTTTTGGTTTATAGAATATCCATATATATATATATCCCTTTATCTTTATAGTTTATTTATTTACCCATATGTTGTACATTAAGAGAATTCCTCTGTTCCTCTATCATTTTTTCCACATATTGATTTCTATCTGACATTTATGAGATCAGTTATCTTCTCTCCCACACATGAATCATTTCTTTCTCCATTATATGTTAATTATGATGATTCTTAGTCCCACATTATTGACATGTGTGTAATTGAATCCTCTCTAATTCTTTTTCATCTGACCCAAAAATATGAAACTCCATTCTTATCTTCTAATATCTATATATAGGGGACCATCCTTTGAACTTCTTCTTGATCAGAAGGGCGCATAGAACCACTTCTTCATAACTCTTGATGTATCAGAAAGATAGATCCTTTCAAATCTATTGCTTTAAACAATAAATAATCTATATATTTTTCTATCATTTTTTATAACAAAACCATAATCATATCTTTCATTACTTGATATCATATGTATTTAATACTTGAATGAATCATCATATTTTAATTCAACTTTATTAATTATCTTTTTATCATTTTTCAATAAGTTCAAGGGAAATAATTATTAACAAATATTTTCATAATATCATCCCAATACATCTCTTCTATTTCATCCTTCAACTTGGTGGTCTTTATCAATGGACACAACTAATCAAAATCTCCCTCTAAATTATATACAACAAACAGTCACCCCCGGTTTTACATAATAATGTAGTAGAGAAATAATATCATCCATTGAGATAACACATTATTCCTCGAATTGTGCATCATAATACCAAATAAATGTAACTGGTATTTAATATATAAATGGATGTATGACTACATACTTCTTCAGGGAGGAAGGTTTCCATTTTTTGGGGATCATGTTATTATTTATAGATGGATGTAATTCGGTAAGCATAACCACTATGTTTTTACCTCCACGTACCATGGCATTGGGGATTTTTTTTGGAAATAAATTCAATATACATCACATGGGATTTTTCCAAAATTTCTCTGAGATCCCATGATTTTAGAAAATACAAAAGGTTTGAACACATCACAATTCAACAAAAAATTCATATAAAAATTATTATTTTGTGTAAATATATTTTAAATGAATTTCTTTTGGGATTCCAATGCATATCCTTTTCTAAAAAAATAATCTTTTATGTTTTCATTTACATCCTTAGGGGATTCATTATCATCATCTAATCGTAATTTCCCAATTAACTAAACCTTTCTATAATATGAACTATCGCGAACCTACTTTTTTTACGTGACTATTACATCAATTTAAAGATAAATAACATAATAGAGTTACAAAACCAGGATCCAAATAGTTATTTCCTTGTGAAAATTTGGATCATATATAAATTACAAATAATATATCACAAACATTTTTAAATAATTATTCTTTCTCCTTCTAATTCAATTTATCTTCATAGTACATGTAAAAGCCTGGAGATATACATCAAAGAAAGAGGTGTACTAAACGCCAAAAAAAGGATGAATATAGGTCATGAATCAATATAACATGGTTGAAAATAATTATAATCATAATATCATACGCATATTTGAATCATCATAACTAGGAGGGTAAACATTATATAGCAGCATAGATGGGGGATATATATAAAAACCAAACATTAAGGATTATTGGTCAAATACAACATATATTAGTTAAAAAATCTAGTATCATATTCACATGTAACATTTGTGAATAATCCTTAAAACAACAATGAGAAAATAGAAAAAAATCATGTACACACTTAATAAACATTATATCATGAGATATATCACATTAATCAACACACTAGAGAAATATGTAATTATGTTTCCCCACTTCACATCACCCCATTTACATATTGTTTCACCCCACGTAAAATGTATATCAATCAATTTAATGGACATACCAATATAAATATATGGGTTTCATAAAATATAATTTTATGGGTAAATTTATTGTTCCAAAATTTAAAATCAAATAGAACATATTAGATATTGGAATCATCAATTTTGAGTGAAGAAGAAATAACCCAAGATGTGTTAAGATTTTTTTCGGAAATAAGAGTAATTTTGGAGAATATATATATTTTCCATAATATAATATAAGGAACGTGTATATATGTAGATCTGAAAATTATGAACAATTAAATTATATTTTATAAAAAATAAATGAATACCCACACTAAAATTTGGTATTAAAGAGGAATAAACATAAGAGATGAAGTTGGGTTCGATAATCCCCTTACCATATTAATGTATGTCTTCTTAAATTACACATATTATCCCATATAATCAAATTAGATTCGTTAATTATTTAATTATAAACTGATAATAACTTTATTTTATTTATTAAAATTTTATTGAGACCCTTTATTGCCAATTTTATGAGTTATATAACATATTTTCATCATTCAAGGAGCAATTTTTTTCAGGGTCTCAGGGTTCATAGTTGGTTTAATTATGAAAAATTATGTATGTTCATTTAAAATGGGAATAATTTAATAAAATATAAATTATTTGTTAATAATTCACTTATATAAGTTTCAATATTCTTATATATCATTTTTATGGTTTGATGAATATTTATTAGAAAAAAATGTTAATAATAAATGTTTTTTTTTGGGTTCTTTATTCGACTATCATGAACTAGTTTTATTTTATTTAATATTATTTCAATAAATTAGTTTTGGAAAATAAAAAAGTTAAAATATGCATATTAATGTATTTTTAATCCATAATAAGGTTTTGAAGACAATACTATAAGACAATAATGGAAAATGAAAAGTCATTATCCACAAAAGCCGTGAACCAACATATCACATATGGTAATTTTTTTAGTATAAAAGTTGGAGAGAAGAGATTTGATTAATTATATTTCATTAAGACAATAGTATTACATTATATATATATTATATTTTAGTTATCATGATGATTTGGATAGGGTAGGTGAGTGGAGGGTAAGAAAATAAAAGATATTAAAAGAGAGTAAATGGGGATTTTAACTACTAAATGTTGTTTCCTTAAGATCCAGCTTAAGGAACTTTCATTTGGTATTTTTTAAAGACCAAAATCTCTTGGACATGGAGAAGAGGATTGGGAGGGTAATCTGGTAAAATTTAGTCAATCAATAAGAATTCAATAATTTTAGGAGAAGAGATGGCGAGGGTGGTATCTATAGGGGAGGAGATAGATTTTTTGATTTTTTTATTTATTCATTCATTATTTTAGCTCCCAAATATCAATAATGGTTATTTATATTATTAAATTAATAAAATAGTTCAAAATATTTTGAATTATCTATGATTACTACAACTATTACTCCAAAATCCATATATTTAGCTTATACCATAAATTACCATATTTCACTGTTCAAAAGAAATTCAAGAATTTTATAAAAATAGAAAAAAATTTCCAAAAAATAATTTATGTGTATATTTCAAAAAAATAAATCAATTTTATGAAAATAATTTTCTGAAAATGATAAATTAAATTTCTAATTAAAATAATCTTATTTTAAAAAATAAAAATTTTAATATTATAATTGACTTTCTGACCCTTTGAAAAATTAATAAAATCTATCCTCAAATTTTATTATAATAACAATAAAACATAATATTAAAATGAAAATATATTTTATGAAAATAAATATTCATTTATATATTTATATTAATTAAAAAAATTAAATGAACATTTATGTTTTTAAAAAATACAAAGAATTATTTTTTAATTTTTCAAATGTTTATTTACTTATACCTTGTTATAATTATATCATAATTTAATATATATATATATATATATATACATATACCTAAATTTTATTTATAAATTAATAGGTTTGGTTACTACTCAAACAATCATATTACTGTTCTTGATGGTCATATTACTATTTCAACGATCTGATTACTATTTAATTGGTATAAGTTCTTTAATTTTTATATATTCATCTTATTTTATTCATAATTAATGATTATAATTTTTTTACGTTCATTATGTTATCTATGTATTTTATGAAATAATTAAAAGAATGTAAAATGCATTCATAAAATTGGGATAAAAAAAGAAGAGTTCTACTAATAATTTTTTATGTGACATGGATTGTAAGGTTGGATATAATGAATTATTCCACTAATAACTATGTAAATGAGTGACGAGACTTAGGTAAAAGTGAAATATATTTCTACGAAACATCATTCACTTTTATATTATCTTTCATATTAGAGTAATGAATTATTGACCTGTTGACTATCACTCCAAACATCACTTTCTCAACTATAAGAAATAGTCAACATATTCATATTGAGAATGTACATACCATATTCCTCAAATGTAATTAATTCCAATGTATTACTTTATGATAATGATCACTCTTTTGAAGAGTAGCATATAATTGTATTTGAACATATAGATAAATTTCTATGGAATGATATAACTGTAATAGTCTATGTACTACGGTGAAATTCTTAGTTTGATGAGTGGACATGGGAACCAGAGGAATAAATGAAATGAATACCCTATTTTTCTTTATAATACATTCAATTATAAAATAAATTTTTATTCTCAAAATATAATTTTTATTTTAATATCAAATAATTTTTTACATTGTTCGTAAAAAACACTAGGGTGAAATTTTATATGTGGAATAATGTAACAATATAAAATATTAACAATATAATTTATCCTCTAATTACAGAAGTTTCATATTAAATAATATATACGTTTTATAATATAAAATAATCATAGGACAAAACCAACTAAATTATATCATATTATAATAAAAATTATATTTTTAGAATAAAAATTTAGTTTATAATTGAAAGTATTACAATTAAAAATAAAATTGAAGATAAGATAATTATCATAACAAAATTTAAAAATTCATATTCCACTAGATTTAAGACACTCATTATTAACATTGTGGAAATGAAGTAGAATATTTGTATTGTAATATTAATATTGAAAGTAAATATAAATAACCATGATTGGAAATAAAATTAAATATACAATGAATGGAATATGATGTATTTAAATACTTCATATAACTCATATGACCATTAAAAATCTACCATTTGGAATATAAATATGACCATTAAAATCATAATATGGCCCTTATGAATAGTAACCATGTATTTATTATATTAAATCATCTATGGAAATATAATATAATATTTTTGTATCATATTAATGGAAAATATGAAATATTTAAACCATTGTACAATTTAATTTTTTTAAAAATTTATATATTAACGGTTTATGTTTTTATTAAACATAAATATTTTGACTTCAAATTTCTAATAAAAATAAATATAAAAATGTTTTTTTATTTTAATAAAATTTTCTTTAAAAATTAATATTTTATTTTTTAATATTAATAATATAATATAAGGATAACAATAGTTCTTTTTCAAAGGGTCATTAAATCAATCATTATATTAAATCATAATTTTGTTTGAATAAATGAAACTTATAATCAGGTAATTAATTTATAATATATAGAAATAAAATTCTATAATGAATTAATTTTTTGGAATATAAATTTTGGAAATGGATTAGGGTTATTTATTTGATTTTTTATTGGTTATATTTGTGAATAATTAAATAAAATAAAATGTTGTATTTTACAATATAAGCTAAATACATTAATTTTGAAGTCACAAATTATATAATGACACACTAGTTTGAACAAATATGCACCATTTTCTATGTGTAGCCATTATAATAAAAACTATTTGCAGTCTTCCTCCTAAATGATAAAATAATGATTATATTATTAAAAAACCTAAATCATCCACATATAAATACAACCACTCACAACCCTTTCTCCAAACATAGTCTAAGACTCAAATATTTATTCATTTCTAACAGTATAAGTTATCAATAATCACCCCAAATTCTTGTTTTAGATGTCTCATCAATAGAATAGAAAAATGTTCTTTATGGGGAATCCTAATAGGAATCATCTAAAGAAGAAATTTATACCCTCAACCAAGTACTTATTTTTCTATTCCCTATTATGCTCCAAAGAAATTGAATATAACATGGAATAATAATTCAAATATCATATAAGATCAAGAATTTTTTATAATGTAATATCTATCATACACAATCATATCTTATCCTCTTATTTTAAAAATTAAAAAAAGACAATATTTTTTTAGTTCACTGACTCCTTGGATGATGTGTTTTCATTTCAAAGTAATGCCTTAATGGAAAGCTAAAATTTACATGTCCTGGTTGAAAATTAAATTAATATTCATATTATATGTTTTTTAAAATTCTATAATAAATATATGTAAATTATATTAAATAAAAATAATCTCGTTCCTAAAGGTATGTAATACTAAATAAATAATCTAACCATATATCAATAGTATTTTCAAATGAATCATACATATGTCAAAAAGAATTCAGATGCATGAAAATATATAAATTTATATAATTTCATTAATTATATTTTATAACACATCTATATTTGTTTTTACATTTGTCATGGTAATAAACAATTTTCTATAAGTGATATGATATTGGAACCCTGAACCGAACACCCTTAGAAAAATGAATTTAAAGCTGATATCTCAGAGAAAAAATTATAAAGAAACATAATTAAACAATAGTAAAGATATTATAGATGTAAAAAGATATGAATTAATTAATTATTTAACAAATATTGACTATATTGGATTTATGTGAATGTGATGAGTTATTCTCGAACATAAGGTGTAGAGACCCAAATCTTGACGTACATGGACATTACATTACTTTAGCAAAATACTTAATACATAACAAAAAACGACACACAAGGACCGTAATAGTTTAGTGTATTTGGAAACTTGGAATGTAATCTTCTAATCGTGGTGAAAGATCTTCAACATCTCCCATAAAGATCTTTCCATTTTTTTCATACCTAAAACCTTTCTTTATATCCTGGGAAATGAAAACATAAAAAATGTGAGCTCAAATTCTCAGTAAGGGTAAGAATGGATAAAATAAAACATACCATATACATTTGAACTTAAAAACATGAACATAATGTTTAAACATCAAAATCATGAGAAATGACATAAAACATGGAAGTACATAAGGCATAGATCATAAAGAAAAATTAATAATGAAAAATAGAATGGGAATAAAACATGTAATTGTGACATACATTAAGAACATGTAATGATTTCCATAATATCCAAGGCATTGCTGCCAAGACCATCTTAGTGGACAAAGTCACTTTCTGAATTGAGTTCACTCCTCGTTTCAGTCCTGTTTTACTGAACCGGTTTAACCATCCGTTCCAGCCATTTCTATCTCATGATATATAAATCCTTACCCAATTAATTGGATGGAGATATAGGTCCCACCCATCTCATAATGAAATCATTCTTACTTTTGCAACAAAATAAACATACATTATTCATAATAACCCAATAAATAAAATGGGTTTCATAAACATCATCCCGTCATCACATAATCCATATAAAAGAAATGGATATCATTTCATAATAAGAAAAGTGAAACCATGTAAATCATAGAGACATTACACTTGAAACATAAACATGTAAAATAATTTCATCTTAGATGATAATGATTTTGATAAAAAACTTTAAATGAATTCTTGAGGAAAATATCCTTTTTCCTTCAAAATCATTTTATTTTCACAAAATGTCCGGAAATTTTAGAATAAAATGTTGTTTTTAAAATGTTCATGAAATCTTCTGAAGGAAGCTTCATTAATATAAGGCTTTATAAAACAATAAAAATCCTTTCATGCCGTATATGTTAAAAAAACATTCTTATTGTACTTTTTTTGAAAAAGTCAAAAAGTACCTCGTAACGTAAACAAAAGAAAGACTCCTTACATACCATGTAGTAAAAGTAAATAATGTGTAAAAAGGATGGAAACACTTTTATAAAACATGGAAATGGATGATAGAAATAACCCCAGAAAATACTTACGAATAACCAATCTCAGATAAAAATGAGATTTGCAAAATTATCCCTTTCCTTAGGTCCGATATGCTTCATACGTATCCGAACCTCCTGTATAATGATTTAAATAATGTTATTGACTTATTACAGAATCATATTAATTGTTATGATATCATATATGGTTAACTTATTATTTTATATTACCCGTTCTTTTGTAAAATCCATCTTAAAGAGCATTTTGGGTAACATCGTTTCATTTGTCGTCCGTGTTTTGACTTGTAATTATTCATATGATTACTTAGATCATGATTACTTACATCCAGAATGTAAAACATGATGTATATATAATATATATTCAGAATATACATATATGTAATAGATTGATAAATGGAATGAAATACACCGTTCATGGAGACGGTAGGCCGTACGAACGCATGAACACTGTTTTCGTTTCCTCATTGAATTGAATGGAATTAATTGGATGACATACATATATATATATACATAAATCCAGTATCATTATTATGTCATATATTTCATGATTACTTATTATATATACTTTATAATCATTTATGAATGGTTAATCATTGAGAATGAATCTCATCGCGTCGTGGAGACGGTATTACGTACGTACGCACGAGCGATGATATCATTCCCATGATCGTGGAATTTTATTGGAGTGTATGTATACTATTACAGAATCATTATAACTTTACAATAAACATATATAGTTATTATTTACACCATTATACCCATCCAAGTAAGGTGGTGGTGGAAAATAGATTACACCACGGCGTGGAGACGGTATTCCGTACGTACGCACGCGCGATGATTTCATTTTCCGTAGGATGGATAGATGGTGAAATAGGGTTGTTTCATACATATAATAACATATCAGTATATTATTGATACTGATGTTATTACTTCATAATTAAAAAACCTATGAAGAAAAAGTGGAAGAAGAAATAAAGGTGAAAGAATCGTTAACAGAAATTACCTCTTCTTTGAAGCGTCTCTTTGAGACCTCGTCTTAGGGCACTAAAATTGGTCTTTGAAAAAGACCAGGACCTCTAGGATGTTTCTAGGGTAGTGGAGAAAAGAATTGGGCCGGGTTTGTCCGAGCATTAATGCTCAATGTGGTGTGTGTAAGAGAGGGAGGAGGAGCCCTTTTATAAGGGAGGAGAGGGGCACCTTTGGAATTCTTAAAAATATTAATTTATAATAAATCTAAACCCACTAAAAAACCTCCAAAAATGACTCATATTCGAATAATATATGAGATAGTGTTGTAATATCATCAAAAAATTAAATTTAGACATGTTTGGATCTTATTTTAAACCTTATCATTTTAATTTATCCTTATTTAATCTATTTATTTTTATTTGTGGTAATAAAATTCTACATTTTAAATTATAATAAATAATTACTTATTTGTTTTGAATTTTCCATATTTGATTACTTTATAACATTATATACCATATAAATTTAAATTAATAATTTTTAAATATTTTTGTGATTTTTAAACAAATTTATAATATGTTATTTTTATAAAATAACAATAGTGTCAATTTTGACAATATTCATTTATTTGAATTTAAATAAAATATATATACACGAGATATATTCGAACTAAAAGCTTTAATAGATTCCTAAAGGTCATATGTATCTATAAAATTAGTGTATAACATTAAATAGTTCATATAATATTTATTTTATTATTTTTAAAACCATTTATTTGGTTTATCTCTTAATAATATAATTACTACAACATTTTTGTATAATTATTTAATATATTTATTTGTTGCATAAAAATTAATAATAAAATCCTATGATGTAGATAAATATATTAAATTTCACAATAATACTTTTACTAGAATTTATTATCTTAAAATCACAATAGTTAAATTGTTATATTTATGAAATAATGAAGGTGAAAACTTTGGCATCATTTAAAATAAAATAATATAAGTGTCATAATTGCTTGTATAAGACTCCAAATGGTCAAATATTCGACGATTGGATGATTATAATTTAAATTTACATGACCAATAAGTTTCGGTCAGGTTTTTTTTTGCCATTTATGGTCACTATTAGTTTAATAAAAACAATATTCTTGATTTTTCACTAGATAAATAATTTCTACATCACTACTGTGTCACAATTAATGATAATTATTTAATCCCAAAAAATTCTAAATAAATTTTAATGATGTAGATAATTTTTTCTATCTTTCTTTAGACTATTAATGTTCTAAGTTTCATGAAGCTTATCACTAACATAAAATTATTATACTTATAGTATTTAAGAGAGTGACATGTTGTCACTTTCTTTGGTTTTAATAATAATTAAATTATTTTCATGGGAAAAAGTCCATTAAATGAATCTAATCCGACCCTTAGGTGATATGGGTCGAGTTCTAGTCATCCAATAGGAATTTTACAAGTGTTAGGGTAATTCTATAGTCTTATATTTACCCTTAATTACCCGATTTATCTTTAACTATGGCAAATAAAATTTACCGTAGTTATTATTCACAATTCCCAAAAATAAAAAGTAGCTTATTAACATAATTTGGACCCACTGATTACAAATATGGAATCCATTTTTCCAAATTCAATACACAAAATTTTCAGAAATTAAATTAAAATTAATCCCGTTGTCGAAAGAAAACGGGTTTTTCTTTAAAACATTGCAAAAGATTGAATTGATTTCACTTACGAATTCAAGGTAAAATCAATGCTAATGACATAAATTATATTAAATGGTAAAAATATATTCTATTTATACTTTAAAACCATTCAACATTATAATTTAACCACATAAGATATTACGATGAAAAAAGTAGTTTTTAATTAAAATATAGTGTGTGTTTACTATTCATTAAAATATGAAATTCATCAGAATAAAATGAAAAATTTATCCAAAGTAAATTTTTATTTCTTGATTCAAAAGAATAATTTTATTTTGTCAAATGGAACTTATAAAAATTTCAAAAACTAGATATAAAGTGGGTGCCCATCAAAAGGCGACAGAACTGTATTTTTTTAAAAATACTTATTTTACCCGAAAAAATTTATTTTGTTCTTATAACATGTTCTAGAAAATGTGTAAGATGAATAATAATTTTACAAAATTCAAAATTTAGATAATACTATTCATAACGGCTAGTTTATAATAATATTATAATAATATATCGTCGTTTAGTAACACCCGGTATTGCGTACAACACACGCTATCGAGGAAGGTCACGATTGCGTGTAATGAAAACCAAGTCAGGGTTGCGTGTTGTGCAAGAATTTTTCATTGTTTTGTAAAATAGAATCCAACCAAATTTCATTTATACATTGAATATATATATATATATATACTCAATGTTGCGTAGAATAACTATTATCAAAATTGTGTGTAACACGATCCAAGAATAGTGTTGCGTATACTGCAAGCTAATACGGTGTTGCGTATAGTGCAAGGTAATCTTGTTGTAGCATACAACAAAAGACATTAATGAAATTAAAAGAATATTTTTCATAAAATATCAGGGTGTTACATTCTACCCCCCTTAAAATGAATTTCTCCCTCGAAATTCATCGGGGTTATAAATGGTTTACTACTCGAAAGTTTGTTTAATAGAAACCTACATCGTAAAAAGGAATACCAAAACATGGCTTTTAAAAACTAAAGTATGAAATGTAATGGTTACCCAAATTAACTCATCACGGGGTTTCCACGTAGGAGAACATAGGTGAAAATATGGATATGGAAGAAAAATCTAACCATCAAGTTCTGATGGAGAGTGGTAGAGAACATGGCTATGAAAAAGCCAAAAATCACAAAGCTATTGATTTGTGATGATCTAAGGTACCATCTGATTAATCGGATATAAGCGAACAAGGACAACATTTTTGGTTTTCAAGATCATTTCCCTAAAGTTAATGAATTAAAAGAAATACTTACATGATTTTGGTACAATTTCACTGGTGTTCATTCTTTGAACAATTTCCACTTCATCTCTTAAAGAAATGAAGTTGAATGTGTTATTAATGAAGTGTTAATAGATCATGAGATAGAATTATGGGTCATTCTATCTGTTTCAAACAAAAAGGTAAGCAAAATTTATCAAATATACATAAGTCCATCTATGGTGAGGTTAATCGTATACGATTCCAAAAATGAACTTATACTTCATATATCATACCGCGTAATAAAATAAAACTAGTTTCTACTAACCAGGGACTTCCTGTAGGCCAGTGGTAAGATAAAGTCCAGTCGCACATCAGTTGTGGGTACGATTCCCACAGCCTTGTCCGACGCGATGGGCTGTCACTCGTCTTGCAGGTTGTCCTTTTTCTAAAACTACATTAATATAACATCCCATCAATAATATCAAAAAAAATGTTCTATCCTTAAACAATACTAACATATGTACAACATAATTCATTCCAATATTTAGGCTTATCTAAAATACTTCGGTCCAATCTCATAGTATAAAGAAAACGAGTACTTGAAATTTCATCAACCAAACATGCAAATATCATCATTTATCCCCTATATATCTTGTTGGCCACATTCCATTCATGAGAATACCTTAATCATGTATTCTATTGAAAAATGAATACCCCTTGAACCATAGTGAAAACATGAATGCAGTTAAAAGTTAACAGTTTCCACATACCAAAATCCTCAAAAATCTATATACTCAAACTATGATATCACGTAGCCCTTATATCAATCATGAGCTCATGAATACTGTCAAAAATTTCATTTTCTCTTTATCCCTTCATTATGCGCATATCATCTGCTTTCCAAAATATTTTAATAACTTTTCATGGTTACCGATACCTTAAAATTATTGAAAACCACAATAGACTAATACAAAAATATTCCAATACACAATAAAAGTACCTCAACAGCATAATTCTTGAATACCAATAAATAAACACTTCAATCCATCCTCTTCAATGATTCTCCTGGATTAAGTCCTTCCTTTATTTAGAAGTAACTTTTTAGGTCAGGGCATTGAGTTGGGTAATGCCCATGTTCTCCACAAATAATAGATTGAACTCCATGATAGTTTGTCACTCTATGACCCTTTTCTCCACACAGATAACATCGGTCCCTCCATTTGAGGTATTCCTCAAGGTTCTTCTTCCCTTCTTTTGAAATCTCAATATTCATTTATTTATGCTCCTCAACATGCGAACATGCATAATAGTCTATCTTCCTCTTATTTGATGAATTCGGCATACCACTAAATTTCACCTTGTTAATCATATATCGAGATGACTGATTCGATATAATCACAATATCTTTCTCTCAAGGCATTACACAATTTTGTTGCTCATAGTCACTAATTTGTCCATTGGATTCAATGATAACCGAATTCCTTCTGGTTCCCTCCATTAACAAAAACAAAAAAAGAATTCTGTGAGAGGAAAAATCATGCTAGAGAAAACAACATAGTAAAGGAGGAGTACCCTCAATATATAACATCTTAGGTTAAATTATAAGGTCCTTAGAGCAATTCTAGGACTATAACCTATACATATACTTAACCATAGAGACATCCCTATACATACCTTAGAAATATCTCTAGAGATCTCACTAACGTTTTCGCATCCTTGTTTCCAAAGGTTGATTAAACCTTTCCTCTAATTCCAACTTCAGAGACCCAAAGCTTGACGTACATGGACATTACATTACTTTAGCGTAATACGTAATACATAACAAAAACAGACACACAAGTACCGTAATAGTTTAGTGTCTTTGGAAACTTGGAACGTAATCTTCTAATTGTGGTGAAAGATCTTCAACATCTCCCATAAAGATCTTTCCCTTTTTTTCTTTCCTAAAACCTTTCTTTATATATTGGGGAAAAGAAAATATAAAAAGGGTGAGCACAAATTCTCAGTAAGGGTAAGCATGGATAAAATAAAACATACCATATACATTTGAACTTAAAAACATGAACATAATGTTTAAACATCAAAATCTTGAGAAATGACATAAAACATGGAAGTACGTAAGGCATAGATCATAAATAAAAATTAAGAATGACAAAATATCATGGGAATAAAACATGTAATTGTGGCATACATTAAGAACATGTAATAATTTCAATAGTATCCAAGGCATTGCTGCCAAAACCATCTTAGTGGACAAAGTCCCTTTCTGAATTGAGTTCACTCCTCGTTTTAGTCATGTTTTACTGAACAGGTTTAACCTTCTGTTCCAGCCATGCCTATCTCATGATATATAAATCTTTACCCAATTCATTGGAGGGAGATATAGGTCCCACCCATCTCATAATTAAATCATTCTTACTTGTTCCACAAAATAAACATACATCATTCATAATAACCCAATAAATAAAATGGGTTTCATAAACATCATCCAATCATCACAGAATCCATATAAAATAAATGGATATCATTTCATAATAAGAAAAGTGAAACCATTTAAATCATATAGACATTACAATTGAAACATAAACATGTGAAATAATGTCATCATAGATGAAAATGATTTTGATTAAACACTTTAAATGAATTCTTGAGGAAAATATCATTTTTCCTTCAAAATAATTTTCTTTTCACAAAATTTCATGAAATTTTAGAAGAAGAGGATTTTTTAAAAAATATTCATGAAATATTTTGAAGGAATCTATATGAAAATAAGTCTTTATAAAACAATAAAAATCCTTTCATGCCGTATACCTGAAAAAACAGTCTTATCGTACTTTTGTCGGAAAAGTCAAAAAGTACCTCGTAACGTAAACAAAAGAAAGTCTCCTTACCTACCATGTAGTAAAAGTCAAGAATGGGTAAAAATTATGGAAGCATTTTTATAAAACATGGACATGGATGATAGAAATAAACCGAGTAAATACTTACGAATAAGCAATCTCGAATAAAAATGAGATTTGAAAAATTATCCCTTACCTTAGGTCCGATATGCTTTGTACATATCCGAACCTCCTGTATAATGATTTAAATAATGTTATTTACTTATTATAGAATCATATTAATTGTTATTATATCATATATGGTTCACTTATGACTTTATATTACCCATTCTTTTGTAAATTCCATATTAAAAATCGTTTTTGGTAAAATCGGTTCATTTGTCGTCCGTGATTTGAATTTTAATTATTCATATGATTACTTAGATCATGATTACATACATCCAGAATGTAAAACATGATTTATATATAATATATATTTATAATATACATATATTTAATAGATCGATAAATGGAATGAAATACACCGTTCATGGAGACGGTAGGCCGTATGTACGCATGAATGTTGTTTTCGTTTCCTCAATGAATTGAATGAAATTAATTGGATGACATACATATATATATATATATATAAATAAATCCAGTATCATTATTATGTCATATATTTCATGATTACTTATTATATATACTTTATAATCATTTATGAATGGTTAATCATTGAGAATGAATCTCATCGCATCGTGGAGACGGTATTCCGTACGTACGCACGAGCGATGATATCATTCCCATGATCGTGGAATTTTATTGGAGTGTATGTATACTATTACAGAAACATTATCACTTTACAATAATCATATATAGTTATTATTTACACCATTATACCCATCCACGTAAGGTGGTGGTGGAAAATAGATTACACCACGGCGTGGAGACGGTATTCCGTAAGTATGCACGCGCGGTGATTTCGTTTTTCGTAGGATGGATAGATAGTGAAATAGGGTTGTTTCATACTTATAATAACATATAAGTATATTATTGATACTAATGTTATTACTTCATAATGAAAAAACCTAAGAAGAAGAAGTGGAAGAAGAAATAAAGGTGAAAAAATCGGTAACAGAAATTACATCTTCTTTGAAGCGCCTCTTTGAGACCTCCTCTTAGGTTAATAAAATTGGTCTTTGAAAAAGAACAGGACCTCTAGGATGTTTCTAGGGAAGTGTAGAAATGAATTGGGCAGAGGTTGTCCAAGCATGAAGGCTCAATGTGGTGTGTGTAAGAGAGGGAGGAGGTGCCCTTTTATTAGGAAGGAGAGGGGCACCTTTGGAATTCTTAAAAATATTAATTTATAATAAATCTAACCCCACTTAAAAACCTCCAAAAATTACTCATATTTTAATATTATATGATATAGGGTTGTAATATCCTCAACCAATAAAATTTAGACATGTTTGGATCTTATTCTAAACCTTATCATTTTGATTTATCCTTATTTAATCTATTTAGGTTTATTTATGGTAATAAAATTATAAATTTTAAATTATAAAAATAATTACTTATTTGTTGTGATTTTTCCATAATTGTTTACTTTATAACATTATAGATCATATAAATTTAAATTTATAAATTTTAAATACTTTTGTGATTTTTAAACAATTTTATAATATGTTATTTTTATAAAATAACAATAGTCTCAATTTTGACACTATTCATTTATTTGAATTTAAAAAAATATATATACAGAAGATATGTTCAAACTAAAAGATTTAATAGATTCATAAAAGGTCATATGTATCTATAAAATTATAGGAGAACATTAAATAGTTCATATAATATTTATTTTATTATTTTTAAAACCATTTATTTGGT
Source organism: Viscum album (assembly GCA_963277665.1). NCBI lineage: Eukaryota > Viridiplantae > Streptophyta > Magnoliopsida > Santalales > Viscaceae > Viscum > Viscum album. The sequence continues at coordinate 138,826,450 of OY728133.1, read as the reverse complement.
TTATCTCTTAATAAAATAATTACTACATCATTTTTGTATAATTATTTAATATACTTATATGTTGAATAAAAATAAAAAATAAAATTCTATAATGAATATATATCTATTAAATTTCATAATAATACTTTTACTCGAATTTATCATCTTAAAATCACAATTGTTAAATTTTTATATTTATTAAATTATGAAGGTGACAACTTTGGCATCATTTAAAATAAAATAATATAAGTGTCATAATTGCTTGTATAAGACTCAAAATTGTCAAATATTCGACGATTGGATGATTATAATTGAAATTTACAAGACCAATATGTTTTGGTCAGGGTTTGTTCCTTTTATAGTCACTATTAGTTTAATAAAAACTATATTCTTGATTTTTCACTAGATAAATAATTTCTACATCACTATTGTGTCACAATTAATGATAATTATTTAATCCCAAAAAATTATAAATAAATTCTCATGATGTATATAATTTTGTTAGATTTCTGTAGACTATTAATGTTCGATTGTTCATGAAGTTTATCACTAACATAAAATTATTATACTCATAGTATTTAAGAGAGTGACATATTGTCACTTTCTTTGGTTTTAATAATAATTAAATTATTTTCATGGAAAAAAGCCCATTAAATGAATCTAAATCCGACCCTTAGGTGATATGGGTCGACTTTTAGTCATCCAATAGGATTTTTAAAGTGTTAGGGTAATTTTCTAATCTTATATTTACCCTTAATTACCCGATTTACCTTTAATTATGGTAAATAAAATTTACCATAGTTACTATTCACAATGCCCAAAAATAAAAAGTAGCTTATTAACATAATTTGGACCCACTGATTCCAAATATCGAATCCATTTTTCCAAATTCAATACACAAATGTTTCATAAATTAAATTAAAATTAATCCTGTTGTCGAAAGAGAAAGGGTTTTTCTTTAAAACATTACAGAAGATTGAATTGGTTTAACCTACGAATTCAAGGTTAAATAAATCCTAATGAAATACATTATAATAAATGGTAAAAATATATTATATTTATACTTTAAAACCATTCAATATTATAATTTAACCACATAAGATATTACGATGAAAAAAGTTGTTTTTAATTAAAATATAGCGTGTTTTTACTATTCATTAAAATATAAAAGTCATCAGAATAAAATGAAAAATTTATCCAATTTAAATTTTTATTTCCTGATTCAAAACAATAATTTTATTTTGTGAAATGGAACTTATAAACATTTCAAAAACTAGATTTAAAGTGGGTGCACCATCAAAAGGTGACAAAACTGTATTTTTTTAAGAATACTTATTTTAACCGAAAAATTTATTTTGTTCATATAACATGTTCTAGAAAATGTGTAAGATGAATAATAATGTTATAAAATTAAAAATTTAGTCAATACTATTCATAACATCTAGTTCATAATAATATTATAATAATATATCGTAGTTTAGTAACACCCGGTATTGCGTATAACACACGGTATTGAGGAAGATCGTGATTGCGTGTAATGCAAGCCAAGTCAGGGTTGCGTGTTGTGCAAGAATCCTTCATTGTTTAGTATAATAAAATCCAAAAATATTTCATTTATACATTGAATATATATATTTATATATATACTCAATGTTTCGTAGAATAACTATTATCAAAATTGTGTGTAACACGATTCAAAAATAGTGTTGCGTATACTGCAAGATAATACGGTGTTGCGTAATGCGCAAGGTAATCTTGGTGTAGCATACAACAAAAGACATTAATGAAATTAAAAGAATATTTTTCATAAAATCTCGGGGTGTTACATTCTACCCCCCTTAAAATAAATTTCGCCCTCGAAATTCGTCGGGGTTAGAAATGGTTTACTACTCTAAAGTTTGTTTAATAGAAACCCACATCGTAAAAAGGAATACCAAAACATGGATTTTAAAAACTAGAGTATGAAATGTAATGGTTACCCAAATTAACTCATCACGGTGTTTCCACGTAAGAGAACATAGGTGAAAATATGGATATGGAAGAAAAATATAACCATCAAGTTCTGATGGAGAGTGGTAGAGAACATGGCTATGAAAATGCGAAAAATCACAAAGCTATTGATTTTTGATGATCTAAGGTACCATCTGATTAATCGGATATAAGGGAACTAGGACAACATTTTTGGTATTCAAGATCATTTCCCTAAAGTTGATGAATTAAAATAAATACATACATGATTTTAGTACAATTTCACTGGTGTCCATGCTTTGAACAATTTCCACTTCATCTCTTAATGAAATGATGTTGAATGTGTTATTCATGAAGTGTTAATAGATCATGTGATAGAATTATGGGTCATTCCATCTGTTTCAAACAAAAAGGTCAGCAAAAGTTATCAAATATACATAAGTCCATCTATTCTGAGGTTAATCGTATACGTTTCCAAAAATGAATTTATACTTCATATATCATACTATGTAATAAAATAAAACTAGTTTCTACTAACCAGGGACTTCTTGTAGGCCAGTGGTAGGCGATAAAGGCCAGTCGCACTTCAGTTGTGGGTTCGATTCCCACAGCCTTGTCCGACGTGATGGGTTGTCGCTCGTCCTGCAAGTTGTCCTTTTTCTAAAACTACATTACTATAACATTCCATCAATAATATAAAAAAATGTTTTATCCTAAAAAAATAATAACATATATACAACATAATTCATTCCAATATTTAGGCTTATCTAAAATACTTCTATCTAAGCTCATAGTATAAAGAAAACGACTACTTGAAATGTCATCAACTAAGCATGCAAATATCATCATTTATCCCCCATATATCTTGTTGGTCACATTCCATTCATGTGAATACCATAATCATGTATTCTCTTGAAAAATGAATACCCATTGAACCATAGTGAAAACATGAATGCAGTTAAAAGTTAAAAATTTCCACATACCAAAATCCTCAAAATTCTATATACTCAAACTATGATATAACTTATTCCTTATATCAATCATGAGCTCATGAATACTGTCAAACATTTCATTTTCTCTTTATCCCTTTCATTATGTGCATATCATCTGCTTTCCAAAATATTTGAATTACTTTTCATGGTTACCGGTACCTTAAAATTATTGAAAACCACAATAGACTAATACAAAAATATTCCAATACACAATAAAAGTACCTCAACAACATTATTCTTGAATACCAATACATAAACACTTCAATCCATCCTCTTCAGTGATTGTCCTGGAAGAAGTCCTTCCTTGATTTAGAAGTGACTTTTTAGGTCAGGGGATTGAGTTGGGTAATGTAGAGACCCGAAGCCTGACGTACATGGAAATTACATTACATTTGCGGAATACATAGTACATAACAAAAAACACACACACAAGGATCGTAATAGTTTAGTGTCTTTGGAAACTCGGAATATAATCTTCTAATCCTGGTGAAAGATCTTCAACATCTCCCATAAAGATCTTCCCTTTTTTTTACCTAAAACCATTCTTTATATCCTGGGGAAATTAAAACATAAAAGGGTGATCTCAAATTCTCAGTAAGGGTAAACAAATGAAATATCAATCACATCATATTCATAAGAACATAATATTTTGGAAATCTTAACCTGTAAAAGAGGGAAAAATTTCATAACATGGGATAAATCTTAGTAGTGAAATGAAAATCCAATAATCATAACGTAAAAAATGAAACTTTGTGGCATACACACATAATCATAGAGAATCATTTCTTGTTAGTCAAGACTCGTTGCCAAGACTATCTTAGTGGACAAAGTCCCTTTCTGAACCGAGTCACCCTCGTTTCAGTTCTGTTTCACTAAACCGGTATAACCTACCATTCCATCCATGTCTATCTCATGAGATATAAAATCTTTACCCAATGCATTGGAGATAGATATAGGTCCCACCCATGTCATAATGATACCATTCTTATGTGTGCCACAAAATCATAAATCATACATAATTGCATAACCCATGTAATAAAAAAGGGAATCTTAATCATCATGACATCATAAAACAATTCATATAAGATAAAGGAATTCATAAAAATAATTCCATCACAACATAATCAAATCAATGTAATAATAGGGATAAAAACAGAACCCTTTATTATCTTAGATGGAAAATAATTTTGATAAAACACTTGAACTCCATTCTTGAGGAAAATATCCTTTCTTCTTCAAAAACATTTTTCCTTTCTTAAAATTTCATACTACTTTAAACTAAAAGAAGTTGATTAAAAATAAATTTGAAAACTTGTAAATGAAGCTTCTTGGAAATAATGTTTTAAAAATCCATTCATGCTGTATAAGTTAAAAAAACATTCTTCGTACTTTTGTCGGAAAAGTTAAAAAGTACCTCGTACGAAAAACGACAAAACATTCATTTCATATCTTTTACAAAAAACTCATCGAAGGGTAAAATTGGATATAAATTATTGTAGAAGGATGGAAATAATATTACATATTGAGGGAACATGGATGTGGATGATAAAATACACCCCAGTAAATACCAAAGTAAAAATAATCTCGGATAAAAATGAGATTGTGATATTTCCCTTACCTTAGGTCTGATTTGCTTCGTAAGTGTCCTAACCTCCTGTATAATGATTTAAATCATGTTATTGACTTATTCCAGAATCATATTCATTGTTATAATATCATATATGGTCCACTTATGACTTTATATTACCCGTTCTTTTGTAAATTCATGTTAAAGTAGCGTTTTGGGTAAAATCGTCTCATTCGTCGTTCGTGTTTTTAACTTGTAATTATTAATATGATTACTTGGATCATGATTACTTATATCAAGAATGTAAAACATGATTTATATATAATATATATATTCAGAATATATATATATATATAATATATCGATAAATGGAATGAAATACACCGTTCATGGAGACGGTAGTCCGTACATACGCATGAACGCTGTTTTCGTTTCCTTTTTGTATTGAATGGAATTAAGTAGATGAAATACATATAAATATACATAAATAAAGTATCATTATTATGTAATATATTTCATTAGTACTTATTATATATACTTTATAATCATTCATGAATGGTTAATCATTGAGAATGAATCTCATCGCGTCGTGGAGACGGTAGTCCGTACGTACGCACGAGAGATGATATCGTTCTCATGATCGTGGAATTGTGTTGAAGTGTATGTATACTATTTAAGTATCAATATCCGTTTATAATAATCATATATAGTTACTCATTACACCATTATACCCATCCAATTAAGGTGGTGGCGGAAAATAGATTACACCACGGCGTGGAGACGGTATTCCGTACGTACGCACGCACGGTGATCTCCTTTTTCCGTAGGATGGATAGAAGGTGAATTAGGGTTGTTTTGTATTTATAATAACATATCAGTATGTAAGTAATACTGAGGTTATTACTTTATCATGAAACAACTAAAGAAGAATAATTTGAAGAAAAAGAAATTGAAAAGATCGGTAATGGATATTACCTCTTCTTTGAAACGCCTCTTTGAATCCTCCACTTTGGGAACTAAGATTGGTCTTTTAAGAAGACCAGGGCCTCTAGTATTATTCTAGGGAAGTGGAGAAGGGATTTTGGCAGGGGTGGGCCGAGCTTGAGTGCTCAAATTGGTTTGAGGAGGAGGGGGAGGAGGTGCCCTTTTATAACGGAGGAGAGGGGCACCTTAGGAATATCTCAAAATATTATTTTATATTAAAGTCAAAATCGGTTTATAATGGTTACAAAGGGTCTTATTTCGAAGATAAAGTGGGGATGGATCGAAATCATATCAACAAATAGGATTTAGACAAGTTTAGGTTATTATTTTAACCTTATCAATTAGATTTACCTCTAAGTTAAATAATTTAACTTTTACCGAGTCTTTTTGTTTTCTTACACTATATGGTTAATACACTAACTATAACATGCCAAACGAACCCCAAGTTGTTTATTATTAATATATATATCTTTATCTAAGTCATTTGGCCGAACCTTAGATTTTTAGGAATAATATAACAATTAATAATATAATATTTGATTTAAAAACTATTTTGTTTCAATTTTGACACTATTTGATATATGATTTTTGTGAAAGTCATAAAAGAATTATATGTTCGAACCAAGTTTATTAAATAAACAATAATATATCATAGTAACCTAGAAAATTAGTGTAATTCATAAAAATTCTCAAATTACATTTATTTGAGCATTGATAACATCAATTATGTTAACATATCCTTAAAAGGGTAATTACTGCATCATTGTTGTGTCATAAATAAATTAATTTATTTAAAGTCTAAAAATTATAAATAAAATATCATTATGTAGGAAATATTTTTATCTTTCTAATGAATATTTATAATAGAATTTATCTTATGTATAACCCCATATTAAAAATGTTTTAGTTATTAAACTTTGATTTTAACTATTTTAACTATTCATTAAATAAAATAATATTAAATGTCATAATCTAATCCAAGTGGACCTAAATGGTCATATTATATTCATAAGGTTGTTTTTGGTCGAATTACACTTATCCAATAGAATTATTACATGTGTTAGGGTAATAGTAATATCATATTTACCCTTAGTTACCATATTTACTATTAACCGCGGTTAAAAAAAAGTAAAAAGTTACTATTCACCAAAAATTATTTTCATCTCATTGAACCAAATTTTAGTCCTTGATATGAACTGTGTCTCTCGGATTTTCGAAATTCCATTCACAGAAGCGGTAAAATTAAGTTTTATGCAAAATTCGGTTTTTAACCTACCACTTAGTGGTTTCACTATTCATCAAAAATTTAATGTTTTCAGAAAAATACCAAAATTTCACCCTAGGATAATTTCGTTATTCGGAATCCAAAAATGAGGTCCATTTTGAAAGATAAAATTTCAAAAATTTCAAAAAGTGGTTATTACTATTCATAACAGCTAGTTTTAATATTATCTTAATAGCATATCGTTGAAACTCGGTATTGCGTACTGCACACGCTATCGAGGAAGGTCGCGATTGCGTATAATGCAAGGAAAGTCAAGGATGCGTGTTGAGCAAGCTCATTTTGGTGTAGCGTACAACACAAGACATTAATGAAATTAAAAATAATATTTTTCATAAAATCTCGGGGTGTTACATTCTACCCCCCTTAAAATGAATTTCGCCCTCGAAATTCGTCAGGGTTATAAATGGTTTACTATTCGAAAGTTTCTTTAATCGAAACCCACAAAATAAAAAGGAATACCAAAACCATTCTTTAAAAACAAAAGTATGAAACGTAACGTTTACCCAAATAAACTAATTACTGGGTTTCCATATAGGTGAAAATATGGATATGGAAGAGAAATATAAACATCATGTTCTGATGGAGAGTGGTAGAGAACATGTCTATGGAAAAGCTAGCAATCACAAAGCCATAAATTTGTGACGATATAAGGTACCATCTGATTCATCAGATATAAGAGCACTAAGACAAAAATTTTGGTTTTCGAGATCATTTCCCTAAAGTTGATGAAATTGGAATTAGAAGAAATACTTTTGTGATTTTGGTATAGTCTCACCGTTTGTCGTTCTTTGGAAAATTTCCACTTTATCTCTTAAATAAATGAAGTTGAATTTGTCATTTTTAGCAAATCATGTGATAGAATGATGGGTCATTCCATCTCTTTCAAACAAAAGGTTAGAAAAAGTTATAAGTTCATCTTATGGTTAATCGTATATGGTTCCAAAAATGAACTTATACTTCATATATCATACCGCTTAATAAAATAAAACTAGTTTCTACTAACCAGGGACTTTCTGTAGGCCAGTGGTAGGCGATAAAGGCCAGTCGCACTTCAGTTGTGGGTTCGATTCCCACAGCCTTTTCCGACGCGATGGGCCGTCGCCCGTCCTGCAGGTTGTCCTTTTTATAAAACTATATTACTATAACATCCCATTAATAATATCGAAAAAACTACTATACTTAAACAATACTAACTTATGGTTAACATAATCCATTCCAATCTTTATGCTTATCTAAAATACTTCGGTCCAAGCTCATAGTATAAAGAAAACGATAACATGAAATTTCATCAACCAAGAATGTGAATACCATCATTTATCCCACATATATCTTGTTGGTCACATTCCAATCATGTGAATACCTTAATAATGTATTCTCTTGAAGAATGAATACCCATTGAACCTTAGTGAAAACATTACTGCAGTTAAAAGTTAACACTTTCCATATACCAAAATCCTCAAAATTCTATATACTCAAACCATGATATCACGTAGTCCTTCTATCAATCATGAGCTCATGAATACTGTCTGTAACGACCCGAAATTTTTTTTAAATAAATTTTGTTTCTTAATTTTATGTGTTATTGTTATACTCAACAAAAATGTTTCATTTGGTAACATGAGTATACTTAAAATGAGACTGTTGAGTTTTGACTGTTATTTGACCATTGGTCAATATGACCGCTGGAAACTAAACATTTTGACTATTGTCTCTAAATACAAGCAATCTTGGTTAATTAATATAGAAAGGAAGATTTGATGGCCTCACCCAGTAGTCTTGGACCGATCGAAGCCCATCTAACAGAACTTGGGAAGGAGGTCGCACCACTGGGCTTTGCTCTGGACTAAACCCAAGCTGAACTTCATCGTATAAAGCTAGAACGGGATCACCTTCGCGAGAAGTTCAAACTGATAGAAATTACTACTCGTGCGATGTTGGCCGAGCCTCCCTCGGATTCTCTCACCTTAGCACACCTTACACTTAGGTCCTATGCTGGTGTGATAAGGGGCTATGTAAGGAGACCGTAACTGTCTTGTGTAATCCTTTGTTTTAAATAAAATTTCGATTTCTTTTATGAATTTTCAAATGACCGGATAAATATAGTATGCAAATTTTTGATGAATTTTAGAAAAAGGATATTTTAAATATGTTTATGTAAACCCTAAATAATTAAAAATGTGTAATGATTTTCAAAAAACGGTCTTCTGCAATTATGTTCAGTACTAAATTTAGAGTCTAATAAGACCAACTTGATTTTTGATGAATAATAAATTATGAATAGTGATTTTATGATTAGGATTAATAATGTGTCCAAATGGATTAGTAATCTCACTTAAAGAAAGTATTAAAATAAGCTAGGCACTTTGATTAAGTAATGTGATTCAATAAAATTGTTAAATAACGGTTTCATAAATTATTATTCAAGTATTAGTTTTTTTCGGATGAATAGTGTTTTTTAATTAAAAATTTAATTAAAAATAATTAGAAAATTATTTTTATAAAAATGACTTTATTTTTGAACTCAGAGCATCGATATTATGTTAAGGTAATTTTTGGGGATTTTTCTGAAAAAAATGAATTTTCGATGAATAGTGTTTTTATTTAAAAATTAAATTAAAAATATTTAGAAAATTATTTTTATAAAATGGATTTTATTTTTGAAATCAGAGCATTGATATTTGGTTAATGTGAAATTTTGGGTTTTTTCTGAGAAAGTTGAATTTTCAGTGAATAGTAAAAATACAGTTTTAGGGTTTCGGTATGTTTAATGACATCATAATGGTTTCATGATGATTTCATGAGATCTTTTGAGGGTTGGCCGGCCAAGGGTGATGAATTATTGTTTTGGGGGCCCCATGTGGCCTAACTTCATGATAAATGACAAGGGAGAGCACATGGGTTTGAGAAAAGCACATGTGAGGTGTCCCTTGGCCATTAATGCCTTGTCCCCTCACTTTCCCTATAAATACCAAGCCCTCCTCTCATCCATTCGACTCCCCACTCATTCCCAACGAATTTCTGGTCTCATTACCTCCCAAGGAGTCCTCCCAAGGTTCCCCCAAGCCCTCAAGGTCCCAACCTTTGAGGTTTAAGAGTTACATTTTAAGGTAAGGGATCCGACCTCTCTCTTTCTTTTCAAGTAATCTCTTTTATGTCATTTCTTTTATACTCCATGTTCTTATGTTGGAGGATGTTATTTTATATTCATCCTACTGCCTATTTCATGTTCATATGATGAGAGACCCCCCCTTTCTCTCATCAATTCGTTTTAAGAATGTTTAAGTGGCGCCGTTAGGCTGCCGAATTTTTAAGGGATTCTTTCACCTTCCTCATTTTCAAGTTCTATTTTCATTCAAGTCTTTCATGTTCGTTTTTATTATGTTGGGGTATGATCTCTAAATTATCATACTGATCTTTTATGATCATATTATGAGAGACCCCATTTGATCAAATCAATTCAGTATTTTGAAGTTTTAAGTGGCGCCGTTAGGCTGCTGAATTTTTAAGTGGTTCTTCACCCTTCTCGTTTTGAAGTTCTACTTTCATGTCAATTATTTCAAGTTCCTTTTTGATATATTGGGGTATGATATCTATATATATCATACTGGACTCTTATGTTCATATGATTAGAGACCCCATTGGATCTCTTCAATTCAGTATTTTGATGTTTTAAGTGGCGCCGTTAGGCTGCCGAATTTTTAAGTGGTTCTTCACCCTTCTCGTTTTGAAGTTCTACTTTCATGTCAATTCTTTCAAGTTCCTTTTTGTTATGTTGGGGAATTATCTCGATATCTATCATACTGAACTCTTATGTTCACATGTTGAGAGATCCTATTTGATATTTTCAAATCATTTTGGTTGAAGTTTAAGTAACACCGTTAGGCTGCCGAACTTTCATAAGAGAAATCTAATTTTTGTCTTCCTTCCATGTTTTCATTTCAAATGGTACGTCCTTGAACATTCATTACCATGATCATTTATCCATATTATTCTGTCCATCTACTGTTTTATGGGCCAATTATGAATGTTTGACCCATTTTCCCTCTCTTTTTAATGTCTTCTAAAACCTCGTAACATAGCCGTTATGCTGCAGAATTTCCGTCTCAAAATGTCTATCTATTTTTCTAAAGTTCATTTATATTATTAAGTGAATACTCAAAGATCATTATTTTAAAGGGGTATTCACATATATACCAAAATGTTCTAATTTAAATTCTGGGATTTACATACATGAGACCCACCTTCCTTTTCTGTGGGTTTTAAAGTGACGTAAAGATCATGTCTTTAAAGCAGTTTTTGAAACGTTATGATTATGAAATGAAATCCATTTGTTTTATGCTATATGGGTTATTTATGAAATGTTTGATGATGATATATGTGGCTCACATGAAAATAAAGACAAATTTAATGGTGTGCCCTGATAGTGCTCCAATGCATTGGGTAAAGACTTAATCTCTAGAGATGACCATTTGAACGACGCCTTGGTGAATAACCTTGGTAATTTTTAACGACACCTTGGGGATGGACCTTGGTGAAATGAAACGATTGTCAATATTAAATGTTGTAGCCACATCTTCCAGTTATGAAAAATGATTATTTTTATTACGATGTATCTCATGATTTCTTTCTCATGCCTTAAAGTTCTTTTCATGTCCTTATTGAAGTATATCAAGTTTACATGTAAAATGTTCCTCTTGTTTCCCTTACTGGACCTTCTGCTCACCCTTTCTTTTGATGGATGTCCCCAGGTTATGAGATGCAGTAATGAACCTAGAATGAATTTAAGGAGACGGCTTTCAAGTGTTTAAGAAGAATGTTTTATATTGTTTTCATGTATTATGTTCCTGGTTTCCAAGACACTAGACCTTAAAGATCCTCAGTTTTGTGTAATGTAATGAAAGTTTATGTTATAAAAAGGCGGGATGCTATAGTTGGTATCAAAGGATGGTTTAGTTATTTGTGGAAATTAGGATATGAAAACTCTAGGAAGAACCCTATAGAAAAGTTTAATATAGGAAATCTTCCTGGTATTTTGGTAAGTATTGAGTAAGGGGTTGCCAAGAAAATACATCCCTGTCTGGATACGAGCAGGTAGAGGTGGCTCTGGCACAGATGTACATAGGGGTAAAACCCGAAAACACCGCTTTGAGCTAGACTCGAACGGGAACTGGTACACGACAACGGTCCTTGCTGCACTCTTGGTTACGACACTCCCGGGGGATGTGCTTTGGTAAATTCATAAGATTGGTATGAACCATTGTTAAAGGAACGAAGATAAAATAAAATAAAGGTTCACATAAGAATATATGATCATTCAGAACCTAGATGGGAACCTAGGAGATCACAAGTTAGGGTATACCTTTCATATACAAGTTATCCTTATATGCTTTCAGTTCCTTTTCATGATTATTAGCTAAGTACTTAAGCCCCTAGTTATGCTTTCTCTTCTTAGTTAATGCTGGGAAATGGAAGAACATGTTCCGACAACCAATGTGATAGGAAATGCGACGATTTTCGTATTAATATGACAGGGATGATTAGGGGATTAAAATATGATTATTATTTTGGAAGACGTTCATTATTTTGGGAACCATATTTGATCGAGGTAAATAGATTACTACGGTATTTTCATTGAGGAGTAAGGTTGACTTATATTTTGAAGAATTGATGAATTTAAGGTGAACTTATAGTAATTTAGGTTACTTATGGGAATGACTAACCTATCTTGGGTAAAATATGTTTAGGTTAGCTACTTTTTTTATAAGATGTTAGGAGTGGTTGATGTTGTCTGGAGATGAAAAATGAAGTTGTTTTGGAAGACTATGTTATCAAATCCTTCTTGTATTTGGGGTTTCAATCTTAGTTTGGTTTGTTTTGAGGAATTTTAAGGACCGTTATTTATGGAATGGTCTATGATGAACTTTGGGTAGTACCATGGAACTTTGATGATTTAAAAGTAGTTTCCATTCCTATGGGATTCTTTCTTTTTGAAGAGTTTTTTTTACCCTAACCTTTCTGTTTTTGGGATAATGTTTAAAGATAGAAGAAATAGATAGTTAATCTTTTATAGATTATGTGATTCTATAGAAGATGATTCTTGTGCTTTTATGAGACCAAGTGTTTTTGAATTATCATCATTTGGAGAAAAGATTAGTGTTGGTAGGGACTTGTTAAAGGATGAAACTCTACTTGAAGGTAGGTATATTTTCTTATGTTTTTGTTCTATGTATTAAATGAAATCCTCAATATTATGAAAAGAAACGTAAAACAAAAACTTTTTTGGTTTACGTTTCCTACTAGGTAATCAAAGACTGTTTACACGCATCATAAGTTTGGGATTTTCTCATGGTTAACTTTCTCCTAATCATGTTCTCTATCACTCTCCCTTAGAACATGACCCTTTGTTTTTTCCTCCATGTCCATGTTTTCCTACATGGAACCCTAGTGTGGGTTAACTAGGGTGACCTTTGTACTTCCCTTTCTTTATTTTAAAGTAATAGTTTTACTGACTCCTTTTCCGATGTGGGACTTTCAATGAAATTTCAAAACCCAATTTTAAAATTGCGAGGACGCAATTTCTTAAGGGGGGAAGATTGTAACGACCCGAATTTTTTTTTAAATAAATTTTGTTTCTTAATTTTATGTGTTATTGTTATACTCAACAAAAATGTTTCATTTGGTAACATGAGTATAATTAAACTGAGACTGTTGAGTTTTGACTGTTATTTGACCATTGGTCAATATGACCGCTGGAAACTAAACATTTTGACTATTGTCTCTAAATACAAGCAATCTTGGTTAATTAATATAGAAAGGAAGATTTGATGGCCTCACCCAGTAGTCTTGGACCGATCGAAGCCCATCTAACAGAACTTGGGAAGGAGGTAGCACCACTGGGCTTTTCTCTGGACCAAACCCAAGCTGAACTTCATCGTATAAAGCTAGAACGGGATCGCCTTTGCGAGAAGTTCAAACTGATAGAAATTACTACTCGTGCGATGTTGGCCGAGCCTCCCTCGGATTCTCTCACCTTAGCACACCTTACACTTAGGTCCTATGCTGGTGTGATAAGGGGCTATGTAAGGAGACCGTAACTGTCTTGTGTAATCCTTTGTTTTAAATAAAATTTCGATTTATTTTATGAATTTTCAAATGACGGGATAAATATAGTATGCAAATTTTTGATGAATTTTAGAAAAAGGATATTTTAAATATGTTTATCTAAACCCTAAATAATTAAAAATGTGTAATGATTTTCAAAAAATGGTCTTCTGCAATTATGTTCAGTACTAAATTTAGAGTCTAATAAGATCAACTTTATTTTTGATGAATAGTAAATTATGAATAGTGATTTTATGATTAGGATTAATAATGTGTCCAAATGGATTAGTAATCTCACTTAAAGAAAGTATTAAAATAAGCTAGGCACTTTGATTAAGTAATGTGATTCAATAAAATGGTTAAATAACAGTTTCATAAATTATTATTCAAGTATTAGTTTTTTTCGGATGAATAGTGTTTTTTAATTAAAAATTTAATTAAAAATAATTAGAAAATTATTTTTATAAAAATGACTTTATTTTTGAACTCAGAGCATCGATATTATGTTAAGGTAATTTTTGGGGATTTTTCTGAAAAAAATGAATTTTCGATGAATAGTGTTTTTATTTAAAAATTAAATTAAAAATATTTAGAAAATTATTTTTATAAAATGGATTTCATTTTTGAAATCAGAGCATTGATATTTGGTTAATGTGAAATTTTGGGTTTTTTCTGAGAAAGTTGAATTTTCAGTGAATAATAAAAATACAGTTTTAGGGTTTCGGTATGTTTAATGACATCATAATGGTGTCATGATGATGTCATGAGATCTTTTGAGGGTTGGCCGGCCAAGGGTGATGAATTATTGTTTTGGGGGCCCCATGTGGCCTAACTCCATGATAAATGACAAGGGAGAGCACATGGGTTTGAGAAAAGCACATGTGAGGTGTCCATTGGCCATTAATGCCTTGTCCCCTCACTTTCCCTATAAATACCAAGCCCTCCTCTCATCCATTCGACTCCCCACTCATTCCCAACGACTTTCTGGTCTCATTACCTCCCAAGGAGTCCTCCCAAGGTGCCCCCAAGCCCTCAAGGTCCCAACCTTTGAGGTTTAAGAGTTACATTTTAAGGTAAGGGATCCGACCTCTCTCTTTCTTTTCAAGTAATCTCTTTTATGTCATTTATTTTATACTCCATGTTCTTATGTTGGAGGATGTTATTTTATATTCATCATACTTCCTATTTCATTTTCATATGATGAGAGATCCCCCCTTGCTCTCATCAATTCGTTTTAAGAATGTTTAAGTGGCGCCGTTAGGCTGCCGAATTTTTAAGGGATTCTTTCACCTTCCTCATTTTCAAGTTCTATTTTCATTCAAGTCTTTCATGTTCGTTTTTATTATGTTGGGGTATGATCTCTAAATTATCATACTGATCTTTTATGATCATATGATGAGAGACCCCATTTGATCACTTCAATTCAGTATTTTGAAGTTTTAAGTGGCGCCGTTAGGCTGCTGAATTTTTAAGTGGTTCTTCACCCTTCTCATTTTGAAGTTCTACTTTCATGTCAATTATTTCAAGTTCCTTTTTGTTATATTGGGGTATGATCTCTATATATATCATACTGGACTCTTATGTTCATATGATGAGAGACCCCATTTGATCTCTTCAATTCAGTATTTTGATGTTTTAAGTGGCGCTGTTAGGCTGCCGAATTTTTAAGTGGTTCTTCACCCTTCTCGTTTTGAAGTTCTACTTTCATGTCAATTCTTTCAAGTTACTTTTTGTTATGTTGGGTAATTATCTCTATATCTATCATACTGAACTCTTATGTTCACATGTTGAGATATCCTATTTGATCTTTTCAAATCATTTTGGTTGAAGTTTAAGTAACACCGTTAGGCTGCCGAACTTTCATAAGAGAAATCTAATTTTTGTCTTCCTTCCATGTTTTCATTTCAAATGGTACGTCCTTGAAATTTCATTACCATGATCATGTATCCTTCTTATTCTGTCCATCTACTGTTTTATGGGCCAATTATGAATGTTTGACCCATTTTCCCTCTCTTTTTAATGTCTTCTAAAACCTCGGAACATAGCCGTTATGCTGCAGAATTTCCGTCTCAAAATCTCTATCTATTTTTCTAAAGTTATTTTATATTATTAAGTGAGTACTCAAAGATCTTTCTTTTAAAGGGGTATTCACATATATACCAAATTGTTATATTTTAAATTCTGGGATTTACATACATGAGACCCACCTTCCTTTTCTGTGGGTTTTAAAGTGACGTAAAGATCATGTCTTTAAAGCAGTTTTTGAAACGTTATGATTATGAAATGAAACCCATTTGTTTTATGCTATATGGGTTATTTATGAAATGTTTGTTGATGATATATGTGGCTCACATGAAAATAAAGACAAATTTAATGGTGCGCCCTGATAGCGCTCCAATGCATTGGGTAAAGACTTAATCTCTAGAGATGACCATTTGAACGACGCCTTGGTGAATAACCTTGGTAATTTTTAACGACACCTTGGGGATGGACCTTGGTGAAATGAAACGATTGTCAATATTAAATTTTGTAGCCACATCTTCCAGTTATGAAAAATGATTATTTTTATTACGATGTATCTCATGATTTCTTTCTCATGCCTTAAAGTTCTTTTCATGTCCTTATTGAAGTATATCAAGTTTACATGTAAAATGTTCCTCTTGTTTCCCTTACTGGGCCTTCTGCTCACCCTTTCATTTGATGTATGTCCCCGGGTTATGAGATGCAGTAATGAACCTAGAATGAACATAAGGAGACGACTTTCAAGTGTTTAAGAAGAATGTTTTATATTGTTTTCATGTATTATGTTCCTGGTTTCCAAGACACTAGACCTTAAGGATCCTCAGTTTTGTGTAATGTAATGAAAGTTTATGTTATAAAAAGGTGGGATGCTATACTGTAAAACATTTAATTTTCTCCTTATCCCTTAATTATGCGCATATCATCTACTTTCCATAATATTTGAATCACTTTTCAAGGTTACCGGTACATTAAAATTATTGAAAACCACAATAGACCAATACATAAATATTTCAGTACACCATAAAAGTATCTCAACAACATTATTCTTGAATACCAATACATAAACACTTTAGTCCATCCACTTCAATGATTGTCCTGGAATAAGTCCTTCCTTGATTTAGAAGTAACTTTTTAGGTCAGGGCATTGAGTTGGGTAATGCCCATGTTCTCCACAAATAATACATTGAACTGCATAACAATCTGTCACTCTATGACCCTTTTCTCCACACAGATAACATCAGTCCCTCCATTTGAGGTATTCCTCAAGGTTCTTCTTCCCTTATTTAGAAATCTCAATCTTCCTTTCTTTATTCTCCTTAACATGTGAACATGCATAATAGTTTATCTTCCTCTTCTTTGATGAATTAGGCATAACACTAAATTTCACCTTGTTAATCATACATCACGATGACTGATTCGGCATAATCAAAATATCATTATCTCTAGAAATTACACAATTTTGTTGCTCATAGTCACCAATTTGTCCATTGGATTCAATGTTAAACGAATTCCTTCTGGTTCCCTCCATTAACTAAAACAAAAAAAGAATTTTGTGAGAGGCGAAATCATGCTAGGGAATACAACATAGTAAAGGGGGAGTACCCTCAATATCTAAAATTTTAGGTTTAAATTCTAAGATCGTTAGCACAATTCTAGGACTATAACCTATACGTATACTTAACCTTAGAGACATCCCTAGACATACCTTAGAAATATCTCTAGGGATCTCACTAACGTTTTCGCATCCTAGTTTCCAAAGGTTGACTAATCCTTTCCTCTGATACCAACTGTAGAGACCCGAAGCCTGACGTACATGGACATTACATTACATTTGCGGAATACTTAGTACATAACAAAAACAGACACACAAGGATCGTAATAGTTTAGTGTCTTTGGAAACTCGGAATATAATCTTCTAATCCTGGTGAAAGATCGTCAACATATCCCATAAAGATCTTCCCTTTTTTTACCTAAAACCTTTATTTATATCCTGGGGAAAAGAAAACATAATTGGGTGAGCTCAAATGCTCAGTAAGGGTAAACAAAAGAAATATCAATCACATCATATTCATAAGAACATAATATTTTTGAAATCTTAACCTGCAAAAGAGAGCATAATTTCATAACATGGGATAAATCTTAGTAGTGAAATGAAAATACAACAATCATAACATAAAACATGAAACTTTGTGGCATACACACATAATCATAGAGAATCATTTCTTGTTAGTCAAGACTCATTGCCAAGACTATCTTAGTGGACAAAGTCCTTTTCTGAACCGAGTCACCCTCGTTTCAGTCATGTTTCACTGAACCGGTATAACCTACCATTCCAGCCATGTCTATCTCATGAGATATAAAATATTTACCCAATGCATTGGAGGGAGATATAGGTCCCACCCATCTCATAATGATACCATTCTTATGTGTGCCACAAAATCATAAATCATACATCATTGCATAACCCATGTAATAAAAAAGGGAATCATAAACATCATGACATCATAAAACAATTCATATAAGATAAAGTAATTCATAAAAATAATTACATCACAACATAATCAAATCAATGTAATAATAGGGATAAAAACAGAACCCTTTATTATCTTAGATGGAAAATAATTTTGATAAAACACTTGAACTCCATTCTTGAGGAAAATATCCTTTCTTCTTCAAAAACATTTTTCCTTTCTTAAAATTTCATAAAACATTAAACTAAAAGAAGTTGATTAAAAATAAATTTGAAAACTTGTAAAGTAAGCTTCTTGGAAATAATGTTTTAAAAATCCATTCATGCCGTATAAGTTAAAAAAAACATTCTTCGTACTTTTGTCAGCAAAGTCAAAAAGTACCTCGTACGAAAAACGACAAAAGATTCCTTTCATATCTTTTAAAAAAAACTCATCGAAGGGTAAAATTGGATATAAATTATTGTAGAAGGATGGAAATAATTTTACATATTGAGGGAACATGGATGTGGATGATAAAATACACCCCAGTAAATACCAATGTAAAAACAATCTCGGATAAAAATGAGATTGTGATATTTCCCTTACCTTAGGTCCGATTTGCTTCGTAAGTGTCCGAACCTCCTGTATAATGATTTAAATCATGTTATTGACTTATTCGAGAATAATATTCATTGTTATTATATCATATATGGTCCAATTATGACTTTATATTACCCGTTCTTTTGTAAATTCATGTTAAAGTAGTGTTTTGGGTAAAATCGTCTCATTTGTCGTTCGTGTTTTTAACTTGTAATTATTAATATGATTACTTGGATCGTGATTACTTATATCAAGAATGTAAAACATGATTTATATATAATATATATATTTAGAATATATATATATATATATATAATATCGATAAATGGAAGGAAATACACTGTTCATGGAGACGGTAGTCCGTACATACGCATGAACTCTGTTTTCGTTTCCTTATTGAATTGAATGGAATTAAGTAGATGACATACATATAAATATACATAAATCCAGTATCATTATTATGTCATATATTTCATTAGTACTTATTATATGTACTTTATAATCATTCATGAATGGTTAATCATTGACAATGAATCTCATCGCGTCGTGGAGACGGTAGTCCGTACGTACGCACGAGCGATGATATCGTTCCCATGGTCGTGGAATTATGTTGAAGTGTATGTATACTATTTCAGTATCAATATCACTTTATAATAATCATATATAGTTACTCATTACACCATTATACCCATCCAATTAAGGTGGTGGCGGAAAATAGATTACACCACGACGTGGAGACGGTATTCCGTACGTACGCACGCGCGGTGATTTCCTTTTTCTGTAGGATGGATAGAAGATGAATTAGGGTCTTTTCATATTTATAATAACATATCAGTATGTAAGTAATACTGAGGTTATTACTTTATCATGAAACAAATAAAGAAGAAGAAGTTGAAGAAGAATGAAATTGAAAAGATCGGTAATGGATATTACCTCTTCTTTGAAACGCCTCTTTGAATCCTCCACTTAGGGAACTAATATTGGTCTTTGAAGAAGACCACGACCTCTAGGATTATTCTAGAGAAGTGGAGA
Organism: Viscum album; assembly: GCA_963277665.1. Classification (NCBI taxonomy): domain Eukaryota; kingdom Viridiplantae; phylum Streptophyta; class Magnoliopsida; order Santalales; family Viscaceae; genus Viscum; species Viscum album. Next base: position 138,806,470 of record OY728133.1, on the reverse strand, counting down.
AGGGATTTTGGCAGGGGTTGGCCGAGCTTGAGTGCTCAAATTGGTGTGAGTAGGAGGGGGAGGAGGTTCCCTTTTATAAGGGAGGAGAGGGGCACCTTAGGAATATCTCAAAATATTATTTTATATTAAAGTCAAAATCGGTTTATAATGGTTCCCAAGGGTCTTATTTCGAAGCTAAAGTGGGGATGGGTCGAAATACTATCAACCAATATGATTTAGGCAAGTTTAGGTTATTATTGTAACCTTATCAATTAGATTTAACTCTAAGTTAAATAATTTAACTTTTACCGAGTCTTTTTGTTTTCTTACACTATATGGTTAATAAACTTACTATAACATGCAAAACGAACCCCAAGTTGTTTAGTATTAATATATATATCCTTATCTAAGTCATTTGGCCGAACTTTAGATTTTTAGGAATAAAATAACAATTAATAATATAATATTTGATTTAAAAACTATATTGTGTCAATTTTGACACTATTTGATATATGATTTTTGTGAAAGTCATAACAAAATTATATGTTAGAACCAAGTTTATTAAATCTACACTCATATATCATAGTAACCTATAAAATTAGTGGAATTCATAAAAAGTCTCAAATTACATTTATTTGAGCATTTATAACATCAATTATGTTAACATTTCCTTAAAAGGGTAATTACTGCATCATCGTTGTGTCATAAATAGATTAATTTATTCAAAGTCTAAAAATTATAAATAAAATATCATTATGTAGGAAATATTTTTATCTTTCTAATGAATATTTATAATCTAATTTATCTTATGTATAACCCCATATTAAAAATGTTTTAGTTATAAAACTTTGATTTTAACTATTTTAACTATTCATTAAATAAAATAATATTAAATGTCATAATCTAATCCAAGTGGACCTAAATGGTCATATTATATTCATAAGGTCGTTTTTGGTCGAATTACATTTATCCAATAGAATTAGGACATGTGTTAGGGTAATAGTAATATCATATTTACCCTTAGTTACCCTATTTACTATTAACCGCGGTAAAAAAAAGTAAAAAGTTACTATTCACCAAAAATTATTTTCATCTCATTGAACCACATTTTTGTCCTTGATATTAACAGTGTCTCTCGGATTTTCGAAATTCCATTCACAGAAGCGGTAAAATTATGTTTTATGCAAAATTCGGTTTTTAACCTACCACTTAGTGGTTTCACTATTCATCAAAAATTGAAAGTTTTCAGAAAAATACCAAAATTTCACCCTAGGCTAATTTCGGTATTCCGAATCCAAAAATGCGGTCCATTTTAAAATATAAAATTTCAAAAATTTCAAAAAGTGGTTATTACTATTCATAATGGCTAGTTTTAATAATATCTTAAAAGCATATCGTTGAAACTCGGTATTGCGTACTACACACGCTATCGAGGAAGGTAGCGATTGCGTATAATGCAAGGCAAGTCAAGGATGCGTGTTGAGCAAGCTCCTTTTGGTGTAGCGTACAACACAATACATTAATGAAATTAAAAAGAATATTTTTCATAAAATCTCGGGGTGTTACAGGTAATGCCCACGTTCTCCAAAAATAATACATTGACCTCCATGACAGTCTGTCACTCTATGACCCTTTTCTCCACACAGATAACATTGGTCCCTCCATTTGGGGTATTCCTTATGGTTCTTTTTCCCTTCTTTAGAAATCTCAATCTTCCTTTCATTATGCTCCTCAAAATGCGAACATGCATAATAGTCTATCTTCCTCTTATTTGATGAATTAGGCATACCACTAAATTTCACCTTGTTTATCATATATCGAGATGACTGATTCGACATAATCACAATATCTTTCTCTCTAGGCATTACAGAATTTTGTTGCTCATACTCACCTATTTGTCCATTGGATTCATTGTTAACCGAATTCCTTCTAGTTCCCTCCATTAACTAAAACACAAAAAGAATTCTGTGAGAGGAAAAATCATGCCAGATAAAACAACATAGTAAAGGGGGAGTACCCTCAATATCTAAAATCTTAGGTTAAATTATAAGGTCCTTAGCGCAATTCTAGGACTATAACCCATACATATACTTATCCTTAGAGTCATCCCTAGACATACCTTAAAAATATCTCTAGGGATCTCACTAACGTTTTCGCATCATAGTTTCCAAAGGTTGACTAAACCTTTCCTCTGATACCAACTGTAGAGACCCAAAGATTGACATACATGGACATTACATTACTTTAGCGGAATACTTAATATATATCAAAAACAGACACACAAGGACCGTAATAGTTTAGTGTCTTTGGAAACTTGAAACGTAATTTTATAATCGTGGTGAAACATCTTCAACATCTCCAATAAATATCATTCCTTTTTTTTTTCTTAACTAAAACATTTCTTTATATCCTAGGGAAAAGAAAACATAAAAAGCGTAAGCTCAAATGCTCAGTAAGGGTAAGAATGGATAAAATAAAACATACCATATACATTTGAACTTAAAAACATGAACATAATGTTTAAACATCAAAAGCTTAAGAAATGACATAAAACATGGAAGTACGTAAGGCATAGATCATAAAGAAACATTAAGAATGACAAAATAGGATGGGAATAAAACATGTAATTGTGGCATCCATTAATCACATGTAATGATTTCTATAGTAGACAAGGCATTACTGCCAAGACCATCTTAGTGGACAAAGTCTCTTTCTGAATCGAGTTCACTCCTCGTTTCAGTCCTGTTTTACTGAACCGGTTTAACCTGTCGTTCCAGCCATGTCTATCTCATGAGATATAAATATTTTCCCAATTCATTGGAGGGAGATATAGGTCCCACCCATCTCATAAAGAAATCATTCTTACTTGTGCCACAAAATAAACATACATCATTCATAATAACCCAATAAATAAAATGGGTTTCATAAACATCATCCCATCATCACATAATTCATATAAAATAAATGGATATCATTTCATAATAAGAAAAGTGAAACCATGTAAATCATAGAGACATTACACTTGAAACATATACATGTGAAATAATGTCATCATAGATGAAAATGATTTTGATAAAACACGTTAAATGAATTCTTGAGGAAAATATCCTTTTTCCTTCAAAATAATTTTCTTTTCACAAAATGTCATGCAATTTTAGAAGAAAATGTTTTTTTGAAAATATTCATGAAATATTTTGAAGGAAGCTTCATGAAAATAAGGCTTTATAAAACCATAAAAATCCTTTCATGCCGTAAACGTTAAAAAAATTCTTATTATACTTTTGTCGGAAAAGTCAAAAAGTACCTCGTAACCTAAACAAAAGAAATACTCCTTACATACCATGTAGTAAAAGTCAAGAATGGGTAAAAAGGATGGAAACACTTTTATAAAAAATGGACATGGATGATATAAATAACCCGAGTAAATACTTACGAATAAGCAATCTCGGATAAAAATGAGATTTGTAAAATTATCCCTTACTTTAGGTCCGATATGCTTCGTACGTATCCGAACCTCTTGTATAATGATTTAAATAATGTTATTGACTTATTACAGAATCATATTAATTATTATGATATCATATATGGTTCACTTATGACTTTATATTACCCGTTCTTTTGTAAATTCCATGTTAAAGAGCGTTTTGGGTAAAATCGTTTCATTTGTCGTCCGTGTTTTGACTTGTAATTATTCATATGATTAGTTAGATCATGATTAATTACATCCAGAATGTATAACATGATGTATATATAATATATATTAAGAATATACATATATGTAATAGATCAATAAATGGAATGAAATAACCCATTCATGGAGACGGTAGGCCGTACGTACACATGAATGTTGTTTTCGTTTCCTCATTGAATTGAATGGAATTAATTGGATGACATATATATATATATACATAAATACATTATCATTATTATGTCATATATTTCATGATTACTTAGTATATATACTTTATAATCATTTATGAATGGTTAATCATTGAGAATGAATCTCATCGCGTCGTGGAGACGGTATTCCGTACGTATGCACGAGCGATGATATCGTTCCCATGATCATGGAATTTTATTGGAGTATATGTATACTATTACAGAATCATTATCACTTTACAATAATCATATATAGTTATTATTGACACCATTATACCCATCCAAGTACGGTGGTGGTGGAAAATAGATTACACCACAGCGTGGAGACGGTATTCCGTACGTACGCACGCGTGGTGATTTCGTTTTCCATAGGATGGATAGATGGTGAAATAGAATTGTTTGATACTTATAATAACCTATCAGTATATTAGTGATACTTATGTTATTACTTCATAATGAAACAAACTAAGAATAATAAGTGGAAGAAGAAATAAAGGTGAAATAATCGGTAACGGAAACTACCTCTTCTTTGAAGCGCCTCTTTGAGACCTCCTCTTAGGGCACTAAAATTGGTCTCTAAAATAGACCAGGACCTCTAGGATGTTTCTCGGGAAGTGTAGAATTGAATTGGGCAGGGTTTTTCTGAGCATGAAGGCTCAATGTGGTGTGTGTAAGAGAGGTAGGAGGTGCCCTTTTATAAGGGAGGAGAGGGGCATCTTTGGAATTCTTAAAAATATTAATTTATAATAAATCTAAACCCACTTAAAAACCTCCAAAAATGAATCATATTCGAATATTAGATGATATAGGGTTGTAATATCATCAACCAATAAAATTTAGACATGTTTGGATCTTATTTTAAACCTTATCATTTTGATTTATCCTTATTTAATCTATTTAGGTTTATTTGTGGTAATAAAATTCTAAATTTTAAATTATAACAAATAATTACTTATTTGTTGTAAATATTCAATAATTGTTTAATTTATAACATTATAGACCATATAAATATAAATTTATAATTTTTAAATATTTTTGTGATTTTTAAACAATTTTATAATATGTTATTTTTATAAAATAACAATAGTGTCAATTTTAACACTATTAATTTATTTGAATTTAAATAAAATATATACAGAAGATATGTTCGAAATAAAATCTTAAATAGATTTATAAAAGGTCATATGTATCTATAAAATTATTTTAGAACATTAAATAGTTCATATGATATTTATTTTATTACTTTTAAAACCATTTATTTGGTTTATCTCTTAATAAAATAACTTCTACAAAATTATTGTATAATTATTTACTATACTTATATGTTCCATAAAAATTAAAAATAAAATCCTATTATGAAGATAAATATATTAAATTACACAATAATCCTTTTACTCGATTTTATAATCTTAAAATCACAAATGTTAAATTGTTATATTTATTAAATTATGAAGGTGATAAATTTGGGATCATTTAAAATAAAATAAAATAAGTGTTATAAATGATTTTATAAGACTCCAAATGGACCAATATTCGACTATTGGGTGATTATAATTTATATTTACATTACCAATAAGTTTTGGTCCAGGTTTTGAGACTTTTATGGTAACTAGTGGTTTCATAAAAACTATATTCTTGATTTTTCACTAGATAAATAATTTTTATATCACTATTGTGTCACAATTAATGATAAATATTTATTCCCAAAAAATTCTAAATAAATTCTCATGATGTTTATAATTTTTTTATCTTTATGTATACTATTAATGTTCGAAGTTTCATGAAGTTTATCACTAACTTAAAATTATTATACTTATAGTATTTAAGAGAGTGACATGTTGTAACATTCTTTGGTTTTAATAATAACTAAATTGTTTTCATGGAAAAAAGTCCATTAAATTAATCTAATCCGACCCTTAGGTGATATGGGTATACTTTTAGTCATCCAATAGAATTTTTCCTAGTGTTAGGGTAATTTTATAATCTTATATTTACCCTTAATTACCTGATTTACCTTTAACTATGGTAAATAAAATTTACCGTAGTTACTATTCAAAATGCCCAAAAATAAAAAGTAGCTTATTAACATAATTTGGACCCACTCATTCCAAATATGGAATCCATTTTTCCAAATTCAATACACAAAAGTTGCAGAAATTAAATTAAAATTTATCCTGTTGTCGAAAGAAAATGGGTTTTTCTTTAAAACATTGCAAAAAATTGAATTGATTTAACCTACGAATTCAAGGTAAAATCAATGCTAATGACATACATTATATTAAATGGTAAAAATATATTCTATTTATAGTTTAAAACCATTCAATATTATAATTTAACCACATAAGATATTATGATTAAAAAAGTTATTTTTAATTAAAATATTGGGTGTTTTTACTATTCATTAAAATATGAAAGTCATCAGAATAAAATGAAAAATTTATCCAAAGTAAATTTTTATTTATTGATTCCAAAGAATAATTTTATTTTGTCAAATGTAACTTATAAACATTTCAAAAACTATATTTAAAGTTGGTGCACCATCAAAAGGCGACAAAACTTTATTTTTTGAAAAATACTTATTTTACCCGAAAAATTTATTTTGTTCTTATAACATGTTCTAGAAAATGTGTAAGATGAATAATAATGTTATAAAATTCAAAATTTAGTTAATATTATTCATAACGGATAGTTCATAATAATATTATAATAATATATCATTGTTTAGTAACACCCGGTATTGCGTACAACACACGCTATCGAGGAAGGTTGCGATTACTTGTAACGCAAGCCAAGTCAGGGTTGCGTGATGTGCAAGAATCCATCGTTGTTTCGTATAAAATAATCCAAACATATTTCATTTATACATTGAATATATATTTATATATATATATATATACTCAATGTTGCGTAGAATAACTATTACCAAAATTGTGTGTAACACGATCCAAGAATAGTGTTGCGTATACTGCAAGCTAATACGGTGTTGCGTATAGAGCAAGGTAATCTTGGTGTAGCATACAACACAAGACAATAATGAAATTAAAAGAATATTTTTCATAAAATCTTGGGGTGTTACATAAGGTAGGAGTTATCTCTGAACCACACTTTTTCTATGGGTTATGACAATTCCCAAATTAACTTGATTTTTATATATCAATGATACCATGAAATACATATAAATTATATATATATATATATAAATTTCTTCTTATATATATGTATCATATTCCCTCTTTCCTTGATGTGGTTATACATTTCTTATGTTCATTTATCTGCATCATTCATTATGAAAACTCAATTGATTTTGATATGAGGCTAGATTAAGCATCTCATTTCATCTAATGGGTAATATATATTTTCATATGATATTATTTACATAATTTTGCCCCATATATACACATTAATCATTTTCTAGGCTCACCCAAATATCACTCACATTCATATGGTAATATATTTTTCCTCAGGAGATAACATGTATGGGATTAGAGAGTGAACATTATACAAGTTGGGACGATATAAACAATGAGATGATTTATTGGTTTCTAGACATAAAATATACTTATTTAATGTTTTATATTGATGATACAATACTACATTTCCATGGTCATATGAATCCGTGTTCTTTTTAGGAATCCATATGATAATTCATGAGCCTTATCTTATCTGTTATAATGTAATTATTTCTAAATAATATTATATTCATCACCACAATGCTTATTTTCATACATGGATATATTAGTCTCCATTTTCAATAATGAATTCAATATGTTATTCTATAAGTATAAAGTAGATAAATTGGAATTATATGATAATTATGTGATAAAAAAATATAGAGTATTTATTTTATCATTATACTTGTAACATCTTTTCCTGAGTAACACTAAGTGGTTCCCCGAGTCGGTATTCTACATGACCTCAGTAGAGAATATCCATACACCAAAGGATTAAAAATATTAAGGAGGGTCTAATGAAACACATGGGGAGAAAATATCCTATTTTTCAGAGTAATCCTCAATAGATAAAACATGTAATAATAAAAAATCACAAAATAAAATCATGAATTAGAAATATAATTTCCAAAACGAGATACAATCCTAAAAACAAAATATTAAGTTTTCCATGCCTTTCCATAGAGTTCATTATAGTATGGAAAACCAAAAATTAGTACATTCTAAAGAATCCCTAAATCATTTCCTGACCTTAGGTATGGTCCTCTTATCCATGAACTTCTGAAAGTACAAAATCATAAATCATATATAATTTCTTTTCCCTTCTCATAACGTGAATCCATGAAGTCTAATTGAGTACCTATGGGGACCTAAGCATGATATGATTAAAAGTATGTATTCTACAACCATTGGTGTCTATAAAATATTCTATCTAAAATATTGTATTAAAATGAACATATAACAAACAAAGAAAAAAATACCAAGTATCATTATTTTATTTTATTTTTGTTAATTTCATTATTAGTTCATTATTTATCAATTCTTCCTCAAAAATACCTCATCCCATAATGTTATTCTGATCCATGTTCAAAAAAGTTCACGAGTTGGAAAACATGAAGCATTATTCAATGAATATTATTGGGATTTGAAATTCCATTTCTAAGCATCCATACTATGAAATGAAACACCATATCCAAACCCATGGGTTTAAGAGAAACATAACATTCCATAAAAAACTATTTTTCATAGGTGTTCATGGATTATCAATCATGTCCACACACGAGATTGGAGCATTAGACTAATATCCAACCCACCATTTTTCACATTCACATTAGCTCATCATCCTTAAATATTTTATTTTAGAAAATAGTTCAAACCAATTAAATTTAATCATATTTACTATATACATTATATTAATTATGTTTTAAAATCCAAAAATAGGCTCATTATACAATTTTATCACATTCAAACCACATATTCCCCTTTTTCAGGAAATTCAACAATTAACCAAATACCAATTAACAAATTATAACATCCATCCATTTACAATAAATCATTTATATAAATATTCATGTTATGGTAATCATATCATCATATTATTGTATTAGGATATTCAAATATTTAGTTTTTTAAATATTATATACCCCTTTAATTTTTCAATCAACATCCCAATATCTCATGCTCAAGGGAATGATTTCCCCCATGAGGGTTCATAGACCTAGTCTGATCATCCTCATTTGATTGCATGAAGATCATGTAAGGTTTAATTCATTATTTAATTATCCCAAATAAAGAACCATCCAAGGAAACTAATGGAATGTAATAATATACAAAAAAACAACCACATAATCCTTAATTAGTGTATCAAGACTATGGTACATAACATGTGTAACACATTCATATTGTTCATATATATACTCCCTCATAACCTTAAACTATTATTCAATATCAAACAACATTAAAATACACTAAATAAAATTTTATCTAATTAAATGGATTAATGGATTTGTATGTATATGGAAAACAAGACAACAAATTTTTCAAATAAATAACTATTGAAATATGAGTGTCAAAATCACCATGATAATTTATTTTATCTCCACACTTCAAATTGTCCATGATTCAATGTTGAATACTCCCTTTGAAGTATTTAAGGGATAATTAAATACGATAAGATGATTTAGGGTGAAATTTAATAAAAATTGGGCGAGATTCCATAATTATAATGTGGAATAAATGAAATTACCAACCTTTAATGAGGAATAGTGTTTAGAAGCAAGGGTTCCTAAATAATCCAGAAGTTGTGCACCATCCTTTTCCAAAGTGGGACATGGGTCAAATAGTTGCTTTGGATCCCAAATGGTTTTAATATCATTTTTGTGTCCATAAAAAATGGATTTTCCCAAGTTCAAAATATATGGATCCCCTCCCCCATACAGTTTTCATAAAATTTCCTCCCCTACAAGATGAATGGTTAAGGTACTCATTTATTTCTTATCATGTGCAACAATGATCTCAACCCTATGTGGTCTATTTTATGTATTTTCATCTTTTGAACCCCCATGTAATCCCCTAGAATCCTAATATTCATTGTTACAAATAATTTATAAAAAAAGAGATAAAATAAAATGTAAATGAAGAATATATAATTAAGAAGACTGATAACTTACTATCGTCCCACCTTATATTGGCTTATCCTTAATCTACACTACCATGGATAACTATGTCTCCCTGGAAACATAATTTGGCTACTAGGCTTTCATGTATGCCTTACGTTCCCAAGGATCCTCCTGAACATTACCATGATGCCACAACACTTGACCCAATACCAATATCTACCCCATAATTTTTTCTAACTCTGATCCAAAATATGAACCATGTGCTCCTTATAGGATACACTATCCTAAAGATATACATCATCAACATCTATCACCAGATAATGGTCGGGGTGGTACTTATAAAGATGATACACATAGGAAAATCATGAATACAAACATACCTCTATGGAAGATCTAGTTGGTTTGTTAACCATCCAACCCTATCCATAATCATAGATGGTCCCACATACATATGTTATAAATTTCCAAATTTATGAATCCAAGTGGGTCCAAAAATTAGATAATCAAAATGGAAAACAGGATCCCACACTATAAAGTCAAGAGTTCAATAACATTTTTCATCATAAGACTTTAGTATACCTTTATTTGTAGCCATACATTTCCATATCAACTGAACATACATAGAAGTATCCTTTACGATACTCAGTTCCATCAAATATGATTTCCCAGCCTCCATCAAACATAATAGAAATCTATATGGCCTAACATAGAAAACCCCATATGGTTCCATCTAAATAGTATTTTGGTAATTTTTTTTAGAAATGATAACCATCACCATGTTCCATTCATTGGTTCCAGCTAAATTAAGGACACATTACCCCAAAATATCCACATACACAAGGATAGTATACTCAAATTTATTTTCTTATGAGTGGAAAGACATAATCAGAAGCACCTAGTTTCCAAGACCATTATACACGAATTTCTAGAAGCATTGTGTAAATTTTGGATTACATTATTAAATGTTGTTCGATGGTACTCCGTGAAAACATACTATCTCCCACAAACATATATTTCTCATTATTAGTTCATGGTAAATGTATCTAAAATTTGTAATTAGTGTTCCACATTTCTCATGAAATCGAATATTAAATAAATCACATGATATTTCTATGAATTCCTGAATAGACAAACCATGATGTCCATTTTAACATCATCCAACATCAATTTCATAATTTGAAATGCATGTATAATACCAACTGGCCAATGATTCCTATCATCCACCTACTCTAAGGTGTGGCACCATAATAGTAAACTGACAATATGTTTCTTCATCCCTATCCACCAATTCTCTCTATAAATTTAATTATACATTTTAGTTAATAAATGATGATCCTGAATATTTAAGGCATGGAACTCTTGAATCAGCTCCTCTTATATAAAAATAGCTAAAAAACATAGGAATGATGAAATCAAATATTATCTTAACTTATAGTCAAGTTTCTAGGAGAATCTCTACCTTCAAGGATTCCCCTAAAGGCGAAACAATCTAGATTCTCATACTACATCTCATAAATATACCCTAGAAGTGTGTAATAATACAATAAGGATTCTTAGGTCATCCATCAACATATCTCCTTAACCTCAATATACATTTTAGTTAACAAATTATCAATATTATACTCAGAAATATACTCTTGAATTTCTTGTGTTTGCGTCTTTCTACATAAAGCATATGCAACCCAATTCCATTTCCCTAGTGTATAGTCCAACAAAAAATCTGAATATTTAATTTACTCAACCTGTAATTTATGTGTGTGGTTCAAGTATCATTTATAATATATGCACAATAATATTTTATGACTAGTATACACAATAATACTATCATCCATCAAATTATTCATCTAACTCATTAAATAAATACCATAATGGAAAACCCTTGCTCATGCATATGGTAATTTATTTCATTCTTCCTTAACTATCACTGCCCATGTTCCATAAATCAATAACCATGTATCTAAAATAAACAATTTCTTACCTCAGATGTGTAATGAAAATATGTACACTCATTACCCTTCTTAGGTAGGACAAAATTGATGCAATAGTTAAACAATTATTCAACTCCTTTAATGACTTATCACATTCTCAATATCATTCAATATTGACACCATTACTGGTCAATCCTTAATGTGGACCATCCAAAAATGATAATTACATGATTAACCTTATGTTATCATCTGACAATCCCTACAAACATCATTTCAAAAAAATTTATTAGGATCATCACTAGATACAACTACTATAACTTTTACTAGATATATAAAAAACATTAATTGGATATGATGTGTCACAAGAAATGAAACATGCCGATTTAGAAACTACATTTGGATGTCGTGTTGTATTATTTAGTCTTTATCTATTTCATCATGATGCTGTTATATTTTAGTCATGATCATCTTGACTCTAGGTGTATAATAACATATCATCCATTAAACATATAAAATCTAGTCCTTGTATGGGTGGATGATTCAAATTATTGATGTTAAAAACATATCTGGGTCATTATTTAAACTAATAAAAATCCAAAAAAAACCATAATACCCATACCTAATTCATAATGAATTCAAAGTTATACTAAAATATATCACCCCTAATAATTATATCCTGACCAAAACTAAATTTTATAGAACACAGAATCACCTACCAACTAGTATTAATGAACCATGATAGTTGTAATAAGATATTGATTCATATTTTTTATATGTTTCAACATCTATTAATCAACAAAAAACAGAAATGTTACAAATGAATTTTAAGTAACTAAAACTAGAGAACCTCATAGTGACATACTAGGGTGAAAAACCCATTTACTCTCAAATTACACCCATTGACACTTGAGTTCCTTATGAAATATTGGTTCCATTATATACAGTGGAATAGAAACAAGGCCATCTCTCGTAATCAAATTAATCATGAACTAATTCTATCTATTTGGAGAATATCAATATAAATCCATAGAGAACGCATCCTAAAACTATTCCACGATAGGAAATATAAATAATAATCTAGTCCCCCATTATCAATGATAAGAAATTCCACATTGACTGTTATCTCACTTAACTATTGTTGTAATATCCTTTTATAGATGACCTGGATATCCCATTACCCGTGGTGAACGTAAGTGATACAGATAATATATAATATATTTATTGTATGAATTTCAATTGATTTAATCATCTAAAATTTTCAATTTGATCTTATATGAAACAATTTTGTAATTATGATTTGTTTAGGGTAACATTGTGAAAAAATCTAAATTTTGGATTTTAGATAGATTTTTACATCAAGGGTATTATAGTCATTTCATGAAAAATATAAAACAAAATTGACTAAATAATTTATTTTGATGGAATCCTAATATTATTGTATTAAACTTTTTCTGTTGGACCATCAGATGATTTGGCCATCTATGGGGCTTATCAAATTAATGAAGTTGAGGATTTTTCTGGGCGGATAGCATGGACCCCACCACCATAACAGAAGACTATCTCTGCCATCACACATTCAATTGTGATGCTTCCACCGATAATGGAACATGGAAACACCTGGTCAGCTATAAATTTAATGGAAGGGAGTTTTGATGTCTTTATGGTTTCCAGTGGATGTTACACTTATGAAAGATGCTTCTTTGAAACTTCATACAGAATGTAAAATTTCTAATGAAAAATTCTCAACTTCAACATATTATTACCAAATATAATGAAACATCGAAAAGGGATGGAAGAGATATTTATGAACAACATTAATAAAGTATGTAATGCCTGATGAGGTCAATTATTGGGTCTAAAATGCATCAATATTAGGGGAAACAATATGCAAATAAAAATAGGGGAGATCCTTCCTCTCAAATAACCACATTCTCCATCTATTCAACCTAGAAAACAAGGAGGAGATCTCCACCATGAGAGTACAACCTACACACTTCCCCGTTTATTTTTTATTTTCTTAATTTTTTTTGTTTTCAATTCTAATTTATATTTCTAATAAATTCATGGTTTGTTTTTATTTATGTTTCCACTCATCCACCCTTTATTCTTCTACTAATTGTACAATTGTGATCTCTAATACTAATGATCATGAGTATCAAATCTGAGGAATATCTTGAGGGAGTAATCTGGTTGATCAACTAAATACCTTGTTTTTAATATTCTTTGAGTTAATTTTAGGGATAATTAATAGTGGGTATAATCTTCATTATGGTTGTATAAAGATTAACATCTTAATTTAATACAATTTTCACTCGATTTAATTGGTGGATGGAGGGTGTTCTTAGTGACTCTTAAGTGAAATTTTCCATTACAATCGGGGTAGACTATGGTGTTCCCACCTTTTATGGGTTGTTTTCACTATTAATATTTTTAGCTGGTCAATGATGGTGCTCCCTAAAAATTGACTCAAGATAACTATCATTCTTCCACAATTCAATTCTGTTTAGATCATCATGGTAACATAGAATTGAATGTTAGTTTCTTATTATTTTTAATTGCATTTATTATAATAAATTAAATTCATTTCATAAAAAATAAAAAAAGAATAATTTCTTAGGTGAATTATATTATTTTGGTGAACGGACTCATAATGATTTTCATGAGAGACGACCCTGGCCATCCTCTATGGTGCACTCGGAAGACATAAAAATAAGTGTTTCCATTCCGTATGATAAGTTTGGATCAAAATTGGCACCATTACAAGGGATCCAATCATTAGTTCCTCTAATATTTCTATTTTTACATCTTAGTTAGATTTCATTTAATAAAATTAAAAAAATCATTCTATGATGAATTCAAAATATTAATATTCTATATGGAAGGAAAATTTCTCATGAGTGAAGAAGAAGACTACATTGGGGTGGCCCTCCAACGAAGATCTGATTTGATGATGATAATGGTAAAGTATTTTGAAATTTTCATAGAAACATGGAGTCCTCTTCAACATTAACAAGGAACTGCAATATCGGAATATCTACATGTTGTGGTTCAAAATAATGAATCTTCTTCCACCGAAAAATTATGGATAAAAGCTGGTACAACCCTAGGGAGTATGTAAAAGATGTCAGTTCCAACTTGGGGGATCATACCCAGATCTATCACTTACTGGATTGATAGTACATTCATTTTCAATATTAGGAATTTAAATTTCAAATTCAATATTTGGAATTATTCCAACATTTGTGCTACTCCCACTTATCTTATTAATCATTAATGACATGATCTTTGTGATTAATTGACTTGTACTCTTTTATAGTTTCATGATGGATGAAGGAAATCCTAATGAATTCGAGGAAAAAGACCACAAAATTATTTCAAAAGGGAGTTCGCATTTTAGGATTATCTCTTAAAAACTGATTACAATTTTTTTTTCAAAACACGATTTTTTATTAAATGATAATAATTGCATATCCACACTCGAATTAATGATTAACCAAACATATTTAGGATACCTAAGATTCTTATGAGTCCAGTGATTCCAAGTTTTAGATTTCAAAGTTAATAGAAATGAACGAGTAAAATGGCAAATTGAATATTTAAATTGAATCATGGATATTGAAATGATTACTCATTATGTATGTGACTTATTTAATTTATGAAAATGAAATTTACCTTCAATTTTTCATACTTTAAATTTTAAAAAATCATGTGAAATATTTTGTGATTATTGATCATTACTTTAGTGAGTTTCCAATATCATTTATCTCATTCCCATTAGGAGTTCTAGACCATGTATTTCATATTTAATTTTGAGCATCTTTCTTGATCGATTATGGGAAATGTCACCAACCAGACCTTTGATTAGAACTTTTCAAATATATAACTATATAAAAAAACATTTAATATGATTGAATAATTTTTTGAACATTCTATATCCTTAAAAACACATTTACATAATTCCTCCTTTTAGGACATAGAGACCATGTATTACTTTTACACGGATGATCAATGTTTTAATCCATTTTTTATCCTCTTTTACCCTACTCATTGTATTATCATGATATTTAAAAAATGATGTGTGGGGGTGAAGGGATTCATGGTTGAATATATTATTTACATTATAAAGATATAATTGTTGGGTTTGTTTTTGTGGGAATTAAAAAATCTTTTGTAATCATTCATTATCCTATAATATTTTCACTTCTTGAATACAAAAAGAAAATGAAAAAAAAGTAAAAATAAGTGAAAAAATGGGTTTTGATTTGCGAGAACCAAAAATCACTATTTTAAAGTCTGTCGATCATCTAATTGTATGTAGTTATGAAATGTATTTCTGGATGAATCTAAACATAAATTGTAAAAAATAGAAAAAAATTACAAATTTTTTTATAAATCAAGACCACACATTAATCATTTATTATGATTTACTGATGACCTTACTTTGAGTTTTAGTGGAAGTTGGTGTTGCAACATTGAACAGGATAATTTCATTACACTTTTCATTGCATGAAATGTAAATAAGAGATAAAACTCTTCCTTGGGACTTGATTTTTAAAACAACAAATCCTACCATCTTTAAGAATTAGAGTCATTTGAACAATTATTGATACATCTTCATGGTTTTATGTGCCATTTTTCATTATAATGTACAGAAATTAGTTCTTTTACAAATTTATGGATTTGGTTTGTGTTATTATTATATTTTCATAACTATACATGAATCGTATCACAGGATATGAGAGGCAAAATTCAAGGGTGAGTCAAATCATGATGTGGTATGCTAAAGAATAATTATTTGAATTTCATGAATGAATGAAGCAATAAGTTAATTTTTATCAATGGGGAAAAGTTAAATTCAAGAATTAGTTATTTAATTGTAAAATGGGATATAAAATAGATATTTTATTTGTATTTTTGAATGTTTTATTTGACAAAAAAAGTTAAATTTTATTTCTTTGGTATTTTAAAATTGCAAACACTGGTGTCCTCTAAATTCCTTGTTGAGATTTTATGTTGGAAGAAAACCATGGATTAAGTGCTGGGAATTAATAGAGATAATATTTTAAATATTATTTTTTATGAATATCAATTCATTTAATAATCCCAAATTATCAGTTTGGCCTTATACGAAACAATATTGGATTTCTGATGTTTTCTGAGAAAAATGGTTAAAATTGCCTAATTATGGATTTTAGACAGATTTTTAAATCATGGAAATTTTATTCATTACATGATATATGTAAATTCAAAATGATGGCGTCGTTTTTTAATCCTTTTTTGATTTTTGTCAAATTTATATTCTAGACAGGGGATGATTCAGCCACCTAAGGGCCTTAAAAAATTAATGATTTTGATGATTTTCTCGAGCCTATAGCATGGAACCCACCACCATAACAGATGTCTATCTCAGCCTACACACATTAAATTGTGATTTTTTGCATCTGTAATGGAACTGGGAAATATAAGTAATGATCTATAATTAATTGGATGGAGTTTTGAAGTCATTAATTTTCCCATTGGGTGTTATACATATATAGGAAGCCTTGTGGAAACTTCATACAAAAAATGAAATATCGAATGAAAAATTCATAACTCCCACATATGATATTCAAATACGAAAAAAATTTTAATAATGATGGACACGATATTTATGAATAACATTCATGAAGGGTGTAATGCGTGATATAGTCATTTATTAGGTCTAAAATGCATCAACATTGGGTGAAAAAATTATGCATGATAAAGGAGGAGCTCTTTCCTCTAAAATCCTTTCATTCTCCATCCATTACATCAAGGTACCAATGAGGAGATCTCCACCAATGGAGGAAAACAACAACTCTTCATCCATTATGTTATTTTATTTATTTTCAATGTTTTTTTTAATAAATTTCAATTTTAAATTATATTTCTAATAAAATCTTGCATTTTTTTATTTCTGTGTGAACTCATCCACCCATTTTTATCTTCACATTTTACCATAAAGAACTATAACACTCATGATCATGAGTAACTAATCTGAGGAATATCCTGAGGGAATATTTAGGTTCTTGAACCTCATACCATGTTTTTAAGAATATTTGAATTAATTCTATTGATAATTTAGAGTGGTTGTAATCCTCATTGTAGATGTCTAATGTTTTACATCATAATCTACACCCATTTTCCCTCGATTGAAGAGTTGAATGGAGGGTGTTATTGATGATATTTGTGAGTAATTTTCATCTATAACTGAGGTAGAGTATAGTATTCACACATATTATAGATAATATTCACTATGAATATTTAATGATGGTCAGTGAAGCTTCTACCTAAAAATTTTCTCAAGAAAAATTTCTTTCATCCATAATACCTTTATCTTCAAAATTTCAATGAAATTTAGAATTTAATTGTTGTTTTGTATTATTTTTCATTTAATTTATTTAATTTCATAATACATAAAATAAAAAAATAATTACTTCTTAGGTGAATTATATTAACTAGGTGAATAAACTGAGAGAGTTCCTCAAGAGAGACGACCCAGGTCCGCCTCTATGCAGCACTAGGAAAACATGAAAATATGTTTTTGCCACACCATATTAATGGCATTATTCAGTAATCATCATTATAAAGGGATGTTATCATGACCCCTCAATAAGAACAATTTATATGGGATTGACTCAAAAAAAAATCAAATCCCTCCCCAAAATCAAGTCAATAGTGTAAATCTTGACCATAAAATATTCATAAGGAATAAAATCCCACCAACCTAAAGAGTACACACCATATATTGTTAGATATTTCCATATTGTACGCTTAATAGTGTGTTCATTGACATAACACTAGACACATGTTAAATAATTATACCAAAAAAATATACGAAATGATAAGTTAAAAAAGAGTGTGAGGCCCACACATCAAAAAAATAGTATAAATAATGAATCATACAAGAAGAATACATCAAACAGTTGAACAACCAATCACGACACCACTAGTTTTTGGGAGAACTATAAAATCTTGATTGGAACCTCTACCTTATGATGTATTCTGATTTCCCTAAATTTCACTATCCAATTCTTATGGATTCTTCTCTCCATATATAACACATCCCACACCCTAACCCTTAATGTTGATGGAACCCTACAATCATGATTAATATATAGTACTGAAACCTATGTTAGTACTATGTACTAGCCTTAATACCCCCTCAAAACATGCATACTTGGATATCCGATAGTTATTCAATTTATGACACATACCACCACATTCTTGACATTCCACTTGTTCCATTAACACTAACCTCACATGTTGCATGGCTTGCCAAATTTGCAGTATATGATCAAGCTACTTCCCTGGGAGACATTCACTGTTCCCTGACTACTTCATCCAACAATACTCTGTCCAAGAATCTAATAATAGTGCTTCCTACAAATATGAGATGTACCACTAGATAAATCATATGTAATTAAATTTTTACCACTAGAAGAATCATCTGTGTTCCCTTTAGAAATGAGATACTCATCCACCACCACAGAAAACCTCTTCACATGAATGATATTTACCTAGTACAAGGTCTCAAATCTAGGACCATCCTAAAAAAACATATCCATAATCACCTCATCACCATCCATCATTGGATAAAATGTTGAAAATATATAAAGAGGCCACCATAATCCATCATGATAATTCATCCTCAATTTAGGAACATAAACTCTTTATCCTTTCTCTAACTAATGTTCTAAAGGTAAATGTGTTCCAGAAATTACACCTCGAACCACATCCATTCCATTACATTTATCTTCTCATCTTGATCCTATATATCCAATAAATGAATAAATGATCCTCTTATCATATAAATAAACTACATAATTATATTTTAATATGGGGTCTCAAGATCACAGAGAATCATCTAGATGGACTCAATCCCAAACATTGCTACCTCAACTCCACCCTCTTCCAAAATTTGTTGAAGGGTGCTTCATTTATAAATCTACAATCAAATAAAAAATAGTAAATGTATCCCTATATAGTTATCATTCAATAAATTTTTAAAAAAAGTAAATAATTTCAAATGGAAATTAAATTCACCTCTGTTATCTGAAATAAACCAGGCTTTTCCCCACTACTAGAGGTGAATTCACTATGATATCCTCATATCTCCCAATCAGCTGATGTAGTTCTAGTGGAATATATATACAATTGAAAATAAATATCTCAAAAACATAATATAATATTTACATAATTACAAAATAGAGATATTATATCTTTTAAAAACCTTTACCCCCTCACACACTATCCAAACATATACAAACATTAACCAAAACATTTATAAACCACTTCAAAATTGGGCCATTTTAAATAAGGAAAAAACCAACTCCCTAATTTTTCACAATATATTATATTATATTTTTACCTTCCCATAACCATAATAGAATTCATTTCAAAATTATAACATCATTATAAGGTAAATTTTATTTAATATATCAAAAGTATCAAGATGAATCTTTAAATAACATAACCAACCATTAACCAATTTCCCATATCGGCCAAGAATTATAGATGTCACATGTATTTATATTATTTTAATACGATGCATTAATATTTGACATCATGCCATGTTGTTCAATAAATGAAATATAATAAATTAATACAGTAAAACAACAAGTTAACCAGTTAATGTGAAATAACAACCAACTATAATGGAAAACATCATGGAAATCTATCCCAATGTAGAAACATGGTATTTCCCCCATTCTAGGGTAAACTACTCCAATGAAAAATATTATTACTAAGTCCAAAAACCTCATATTATCCTATTTTTCTTCACCAAATAAAATAAATAACAGAAAATAACGTTCTCTAATATAGCTTGGTAATATCTTGATATGGTTTCCAATAAATGGTTTCGCAAGTTTATTTTCAAAATGACATCTGGCGCACCTCCGCTTATGCTAGAGGATTTTGTCTAGTAGTGGGGTTCTAATGAATCACTTGTGGTGATTATGACATCTTTAACAGAGTAATCAATAGATGATAAAATATGTATCATTAATATAATACAAAATATAGTCATGAACTACCAAAAGGATTTCTCAAAATTTGGTTCATTCCCACAATATTCTACTAAATATTCCATTCAATGTCATATGTATACAAATGTAATTGAAATAACAAAATAAATTAATGTGTAAAATTCCCAAAATGGTCATGGATATTATATCTAGTCCCCCAACCATGCACTCCTCTATTTACAAAATTCACCCCTAAAAATAGCCTTTTACCCTATCCAGACTTGCAACCACGATGTCATCCTAGCTACCAAATGGTGGATTGAAAAGGATGTGAGTAAAACACAGCAGACCAACGCTAATGTTGTCCACCAAATTTACAATATAAAATAGTTTATGTAGAAGTATATATAATAGTGGAAAATTTAAACTAAAATTTGCCGCATCATTTCATATTTCTCAGAAAAAATATTATCATTTTTATTTCTATGTTAAAACTGTCCATCGTCAAAAATTATTAGGCGTGTGTCAGTTGTATGATTAATGTGTCAAAAAATTTATATCATAGGAAAATATTTTACTTACTCCATGAATATTTTGTGTAATTGTAATGATTTGTCCAGTCATCCATCCATGATATGGAATGTCGGGTCCATACACATGGGTTGTAGAGAATATGCCCATTCCCCAAAAAGTTAATATGTACATGGTCACTTGGAGCATCAGTATATACCACCCCCTTAATTGGAGAATTAGTCCCACGTCCCAAACCCCATATTTAACATTCATTTATGACAATAATTTTTAACCAATTTGTAACAGAAAACAACAAGAGTTCACAATTTCCATTTAATGAAATATCTAAAATACATTAAAATTATCCGGATCTAATTTATGAAAAAATACCATGTTAAAATATTAACACATTAAAACCATTTATTCCCTTTTACAAGACATTTAAAAATGAGTCCATTCCCCATTAACCAATTATTACATCTATCCATTTATACAACATCATTTTCATTTCTCTTCAAATTAAGAACAACCTCCTATCTTGATATTATACTTGGATAATCTCACATAAAATTGTTTTAATATAAAAAACCCCTGAATCAATCATTCATGACCTCTATATATCAGGTTCAATAAATATTTCCACCCGATGGGTATCCATAGGACCCATCTAATCATCCTAGTCTGATTTCACGAGGATTAGGAGGGGTTAAATTCATCATTAAAATAACCCAATTATCATTTTATACCATGAAACAATGTACATATAGAATGTACGAAACCAAAAATACATACACATTAAATTGGGAAACATGACTATGAGATATAACTTTTAGACCACAAACCTAAAATTTTCATACAGACAATCACTTAACATCAGCCCTTAATTCGATCACAAACTACCTTCGATGTCCAAAATTTGAATCTACTATAAAAAATGTTTTAGTGATTCAGATGGAGATTTAAAACTAAAGACATCAATTCCAAGAAAAATATTTAAATAGGATTAATAGAATTGTATATATATTTGATTCACATCCAAATATACAACAATGGGTCATTAATAGAGGGATAATAAACCCATAGAATCCTGGGAGGGAAAATTATTTCCCCTGGATATTTGTAGTGTGGAATGGGTTGTACATAGTTTATGATTTATTAATTCCATTGCTGGAAAATTCTAAGTTATTCATCTTTAATGAGATTCAGATTTTGGCCACATGTTTGTAAAAACAATTCACCCAATGTGCACCACTCACTGTCCAAGAGGAAACATGGTCTCATGGTCATCGGGGATCCCACAAAATTTTAAAAACATTACAGCAGACCTTTTAAATCATTGTGTCCAATTTTGAATAGTTTTTATACAACCTATTCATGTATTTCCAATAGTTAACCCTCCACATATAGGCTACACATTTAAATCACATGGTTTGTACTAAACATGAAACAACCATATGCTTTACCTATTATAGACGATTTATTAGGTTTTGTGTCCCAATCCCATAGGACACTACTGAAAATCCTCATATTATTTTGAAGTATTGTATTATCCAAAACAAAAATTATTCAACCAAAACCAAAATAGAGAATACCTCAGTAAAGTTGTAGCATCATATTGTGAAGTTTTTTATATTCAAAGATTTATAAAGACAATCCTCTACTCAATTCATTGGTTATTTTAAACTGAATATTTAGGTTAATAATAGTTTAATATTATATGTAAAATTCAGGGGTTTCTAAATGAATTTGGTGAATCAATAATATTTTTTTTAACATAATATATAACATTCAACTATATATAGGGATAATTGACATTGTTGAAGAAAAAACCAGAAAAAAACAAGAACATGGGTATTTTCTATGTTTTATCCTTAATATTTGTAGGTTTTCCTTTAAAATGTTAAATATCAATCCAGGGAGAAAAATTTACTATAAATAATCCACTATATGATTTCTAGAAAAAATGTTGTATCCATTAATTATGTCGAACTAATGTTTTATAAGAATGTATGTTTTCATCACAATAAAAATATGATCTAATAATGTTCTCTAACATGATTAAGAATATTCACAATTATAGTTTGGTATTAATTCATTATTATTATTGAACAATACATACATTTGAGTTATGTTATGATATATTCATCTTATTAATTTTTTTTTCAAAATAGCATGTAATTACATGGTTGAAAATTTCACTGTATGAACATGTCAGTCTAAGGAACATTTTACCTGGTAGTAGTCGATCCGGTACCATTTTTCTAGAAAATATATCAAACACCTAATCCATATTATATCCAATAATAGATTTACAAAACTTCTGGTTATGTATACATGCTATTTATCTTCTTTTCATAGTTCATCTGATAACAACTACCTTGTACTCCTTTCCTGATACCATAGAAAAATGTACCATTGCATATGACGCTTTTACCAATGATATCCCACAATCTCCATTATTCACATAAATTCATAAATAATTCACCTACCAAAAATGAAAATTAAGAACATAGATTTGAAAAATTTATATATACATCAATTCATTTAAGATTAATAAGGGGTAAAAAACAATAAATTCAATTTTTCGTATATATAATTTAATTTCATCAACAATTAATTTCACACATGACAAACAAAAATATTCTTATAATATATGAGACAAAAAAACATTGAATGAATCATTATTTAAATCTCAAGATAAACTATATTATTCTATTAAACATCAGTTTTATCTAGAACCATGAACCATACCATCATTAATAACGAATAAATTTATATCTCACAAAATATTGGCTCGTTGAATATAATCAAAAAAAACTTTTAAAATATAAAACACACTTCATCTATTTCATCTTATTAGGAACACTACATATAGAGGTGCTTCATTCAGTTTTCTATCACAATTTTCAAATTATTGTGATGCATTTCTATCCAAAATATATTTTTTATCCATCATTAGAATAATTTATTTGGACTCTTCATCCTTATTATTGATTCCACGAAACTTGTTCATTTTCATCAATATGAGGAACCATTAGAAATTTTCTAGGAACCAATTTTCTGTTGAATTTTGTCAAAATCCATTGTTATGATGATTCAGATTACTAGTACCATTCATAAAGAATCCTATATTCAATACTTCCATGTGGAACCATCTATATCAGAGAATCATAAACATTTATTTGATCTAATTTATAAATACTTCATGGATATTATATAGAACATATCTTATGACAAAATATTATATATATATATATATATTTCATAATTATATATATACAAAACCATGGTATGATCATTTGGATAATATTAATCATCATTCTATCTAGTATACCATTGTTAAAATCCTCTACGATTCCAAAACTACTTCATTAAATCTCCATTTTAAAGCATCATTATCACCTTTATATTAACATGAATGTTGGTTCATCAAACATTAATGTAGAATACCGTGATCTCACCTTATTGAACAACATCTATCTAATAGATATCTTAGAAGAATTATATAATCCTTAAGTGACACACATTGTCTAATTAGTTTAAACTAACAGACTCCATCCACTAAACACTATTTGATTTCCATGGGTTATTGGAATCCAAATGTTAAACTTTTAATGGAAATATTAATAAAAATATCAATATTTTGGTGAAAAATAGGATACGGAACCAATTAAATGATTTTTTTCATCATAACCAATTTATTCTATAATAACAACATTGTGACACATAATAACAAAAAATTACGCTTTTAATTTTTTAAAATAAGGAAAATAAATATATAAAATTCAAAAACCAATTTAATGAATTACAATCCAAAAATTTTGTTCTTCTTGGGAGTAATCTGTGTACGAATAAATAATCAATGATAAAAAATAACTTCCTTTTTGTTATTTATGTTTTAAGAAACATATATTAACTATTATAATCTATTATGAAAAAATTCATACAAAATCATAAAAATATGTTTAAATTTGTTCAGACACACATAAATCATAGATTACTCATTTTTAAATCCACCAATAAATATTAGTTATTCCATGAATGGAAATGAACATTCTAATAGATATATTTTTGTTCAATATTTTTTACCCCACTAAAAATAGTATCGAAATAAAATATTAGATATGGGTCAGATGTTATGTAATTAATACATTAATATATACAGGATATACAACCATGATCATCATAAATATTTGAAATTTTCCTTTTTGTGTGGGTTTTGTTACTGTATCCGCAACTTACTCCTGCGGAAGAAAAACTGATATTTTTGATCATTTTATTCCACTGGGTCTTTAATGAAGTGATATTAAATATCATTGTGTTTAGATAATTTATTTCACAGTTTTTTTATTATTGAGATATTTTTACCATTTTTTATCCTTACCAAGTATATGGTTATTCTTCTCATCAAAAAAAAATCCAAACTACTTCTTTATACATTTAAATTTTGTAGTAGATTTAGTGGAAGTAAAAAACCTATATTCTATTGTACAAATTTTTACCATACATTTCGTCGTTTTTATGAAAAAAACATATATTCCATCAAAAAAGAATACCCTAGAGATGGGGATATTCCATCATCAATATACACTTCCAAATATAGATATTTGTATGAAATCAAATCAATCATTCAAATATTTTTACATTTCAATATTAAGTAATCTATTTATTTATTATGTCTTTGAATGATTTTTTTCAAACATAAGATGAGAATAGTTTAAATCCTATTATTCTTAGAAAAATGTATAAAATTATATAATAAAAATCTCCTTGAAGCTATAATATATAACATGATACTAATCATATGTATAAATGCATTAGTCTATTCATCAATTCCTCAGACAACATTTTCTATCTTGGTTTCCACTGAAAAGTTTGTGAAAAATGGATTAGATTTTACAATGTCAAATTTATTCTATATTTCATTTCCATAAATCTCTTTGTAGTTAAAAATATAATCTTCATTTAGATATATTTTTAATATAATGAACCATAATTTTATCAATTACTTCTATATTTTTATTATATAAATTTTCTAAAGCACATGCTTCACATGATGAAACCAACATCATATTATTATAAAAATTTAAAAAAAAATTGAATTTTTTTTTGATATTACAATTTATTTTAATTAAATTTTAATAAAAATAGAATAGAATATGATTATAAATGGAAAATTTGGATACAATTGTTCCCCCAAATAAACCATACCCACAAAAGAGACTTAATTAGTAGAGAAAACTGAATGTCCTGAAATATAGTTTTTGAGAATAAATATATAAATATATAATATTATTTAATTTTTAATGAATGAAATATGTTGTATTTCTATAATATATGGAACCTATATAATCATTACAAATATGACTAGTTAAATATTATTATATCCATTGAAATAATAATTTGTCAACATGAATAATAATATAACCATTAAGAATAGTATCTTGACCACTATAATAGTAAAATCAACTATGTAAATTTAAAACAATATTATGGTATAATATAAGTAAAAAATTTGATATATTTATATTTATTTAAATATAAATAAATATTTGCAATAGGAAAATATATGTGTTAATTTTTTTTTTAAACATTAAAATACTAAATAATAAGATCCAATAAAAATAATAATTATAAATATATTTTTTATCATTAGATGAAATTAATAATTAAAATTATGTTTTCTTTTAATTATATGATAAATTTATGTATGCACATATAATTTTTCAAAGTGTCATAAAAGTAATTATTTTATTAAAATTTATATTTCTTAAATAAAAGAGGACCTTATATTTTAAGATAATTTTAAATATATATAAAACAATTTTAAAAAATTGGATTTCTTTTTTTATTTACATGTAAAATTAGAAATTTATAATTTTTTTAATTTTTTTAAAATAATTGATTATTTTTTAATAGTAAAAATTTAAAAAATATTAAATTTTACATTATAAGATAACTCCAAAAAAATATGATTAATGGATTCAATAAGAACCCATTGTTTATATGTGAAACTATATTTGTAATTAATATAGTTAAAATCATATATAAAATTATTAGTCTTGGGGAAAATAATTAAACAACGAATGTAATATTAAAATACACCCCTCTTAATCCCTAATAATTTCAACCACTCACCCCCCTTCTCCTCACAAACACTAAACCTTGGATCATGATAAATATTTATCAGATTTCTTTCAATACTATCACCATAAAATTTTAGTGCTATTAGTATCATCCAATGTAAATTGTAACGAGCCTTAAGTGGTATTGTAAGGGGATATAACCTAAGTGAGAGGTAAACTCCTTACAAAAGTTCGTAAAATTTTATTTTTCTTCTATCACCCTCATATCATCCCCACACAAATAAACATAGTAATATAAATATCATACTTGCACAAAAATGTTATTACTATTGAGTAATATCCATCTTATACCCTCAATCCTTCTGTTCCAAATTTGAATGTATTTTTTACATTATGGTTTGTTCGACACCTACCTCATCAACTTACTTTGTTTTCATCCACAATCTTCAACGATATACATAAGTATTTTAATATTATTACATAAGATGATAATAGGTATATTATAACTTTTTTCCGGACTAAGAATTATAATATAAAAATAATATTATAAAAAAATACACTTTATAATGGTCTGTAAAAATTCATAGAAAATCGACCTATAAAACGTTATGATTTTTACTAAATGATTCATCCAAATATTAGAAATTAAATGTATTCATTAACCCATTTCATCTTCTAGAGGGAAGGAAATAACAATTCATTTCACTTCTATATTTGTGTTCTATTTTACTAGAATATTAATAATTATCAACAAATGATCCTACCATAGTACCATGGAATGAGAACTATTGGAAAAATAATGTTGAGCAATATATATTGTTTAAATTGTTGTAAAAGAAAAAAATTAGAAATATAAAATAATTTTTAAAAGGGTATGAAGAATGTTATTAATTAATATATTTAAATTTTCATTGTCACTGAGTGAAAATTATAGAAAGATTCTAGATCCTATGGTAACATACCACTCTGAAAAATTAAATATCACTATATTATGTTATTTCTCTCTCGAAATAAAATTATTTATCTCACCCTTGTTATATAATATTTCGAAATTGTATATAAATTTTCTAGAAATATATAACTTTCATATTATATTATACATTAATGAGGTAATATATATCATAAATTCATTCTTAAAATTCCTTCTAGAAAATAAAACCAGGTTAATGCAAACATATATTTCCTTGAATTATTTTATGTAACACTCATCTAAATTATTTTTTATTATTTATGGGTTCATTAATTAAAAAAACATTAGGTTTAACCATTATGTTTTAAGTATAATTTTCAAATTAAATTGTACAAAAACTTTTCATCTAAAATTTTATAATATATTCCCTAATAAAATGATTTGAACATTCATTTCAATACTTATTTCCATCTTATATATGTAATCTTTAAAAAAATTCAATAGATTATGATATGATTCATGATTATGAAATACTTTTCCTTCCATGGTAAATCCTTATGTTTATACCTTATGATAATTTTCCTTTTGTGGCACACATAAGCATTTAGATATTATAATGGGTACTCACTTGTATTCCTCTAATGCATTTGGTAATGTGTATTACATATAAGATGATATCAAAAATATTAGTGAGTAAACGTAGTCCATGATGGGACATTTTCCATCATGAGATGTTGTATCATTATTAATCCTTTATGTATGTCTATATAAATATTCATGTTATTGAAAAAATAATATGTTGGGTTGATTTTATGATTCCATAGTTTTTTTATTCATCCAAATGATTATTCATTATCATTACCTTATATAATATGATGTTATATCTACTAACTCAACATCCATACATCATTTCCAACTTTATTCATTAACATATCACTGTATATGACAACAAAATTTTCTAAATTTCATTGGTTATCTAATGTATTTATAATTTATCAATGGAATTTAGGTTCTCAATGAAGATAAAAATAATTATATTTGGTTTTATATTATTTTTTATTTTTTATTATCATATTATTTGAAATAAATTATGTCTCAAAATGTTTTGGTAATTTTTATTTGATATTTATATTTGAAATCATATTACATTATCTATAAATTTATCTGGGTTCTCTATGTTGTATAATAGTAAGTTCTAATTATTTTTATGGATTATGAGTAGAATAATTCGGTGTCAACCTGATGTTTTAGTCTATATATTATGAAATATCTTGAAATTTTAGGAATTATAGAGTAAGTGGTATTTAAATAATATTATACCTTTCATTGTAATAAATTATATTTAGAATATAAATTGTTGTCCCTAGAGGTAATATAGGAAATTGAGAGCATTGGGAATTAAATCAGTGAGAAACTAATTCATGAAAAAGTTTCCCTTTTAGACAACTACTCTGAAAGTCAAAGGAGATATTCATTGTAAAAATTAAAAACTATTTATGAGGCATTATAAATAACATTAATTAATAATTATGATAGAAAAAAATATGATGAATTACCAAGGATAAACTATATTCAAACAAATAGACTCATATATTTGGGTTTACATGTCACTTATTAGTTATTCCCTCTAGGTTTGTAGATTATAATTTTACATATATTTTTATTTCGACCAATCTCAAACATTTTTATGTTAATGGAGGTATATGGGAATAAATTTTCCAAGAGATATAATGATAAGAAATGTGATGATTAACTTGTTGAAATTCATAACCTGATTCTATATAATGTATGACATCTTTTGATTTTCCCACTCTAGTAATATTAATTTAAGAAGAATAAATGGAATATAGTTGACTTTAAAAACACAGTATGTATGATAGTTGTGGAATCTCACATATTTTTAGATTATAAATAATAAAATTAATATAATATTTTCTTCCAAATATGAGTGAAATATGGGAAGAGGCACTAAAGAAAATGTTATAATGTAATAAGAAGATATTAAATTTGAGAAAATGTAGGGAAAAGATATGATAATTGAAAAATAATAATTATGAATATTGATAAGATGATGAAGTTTAATAATGATCAACCCATAGAATTTAAAATAGTTTAATTTAGTTGATTTTTGGATCATGGTAATCTCCAAGTCTATTCCCTAACCTAGGGTCTAATGAGGATTTAAATTTCCATAAATTTCAAATAAATAAGAACAAGAAAGGGAATACAGTATAACAAGAGTTGAAATGGATCATGATAATAATGGAACACTAATCCATATATGTAGAGTTTTCTATTCATTACTATTTTTTATTTCTTACCAGTATAGTATAAATATGACGATTTCATAGAAAAATCTGTCACCACCCCGAATGCTTTTATATCATTAGGAGACAAGTATTATGAATGATGTATCATAAGTTGATGTTTATGGAAATGTAATTCTAAAAAATGATATTATTCTTCATTTAGTGTACCATAATTCTATATTGGGCATGAATTATTATTACATTTATTAAAGAAACATCATCTTTTGGGTGATTGAGACAACACTCTACACTTTCAGTTGTCATCAAATTTTACATAGTTCTATGGGGGAGGTAAATATAACTTGGAATAGATATCTCATTTGTGGATATTATTGATTTATGATAATTTATATCAATATCAAATGATTTATATTAGTAATTAAAATTATGAGGGACTACACTAATGTATTAAGAAAAGTTTATCATGTTATTAATCCAAACTGAGTAGTTGAGTTCTCCATTCACCATATACATAGATATGTTGATAAATAAATGACTCCCTATAAAGGATCCACTTATTAGTTGGAAGAACTATTGATTTTCATTCTATTTAATATTGAAAAGGGTTTCATGCACGTGTGTCCTTCGCCATGGAGTTCATCAATTCTCTTCTTCATGATAAAAGATGGGTTAATGAACTAATATTTTAGACAAAAAAATTTCATCTAATTGTGTATTGTGAAGGGTTAAATGTTGTGAAATCACTAAGGTCTTGTTCAAAATCTTCAAATATCCTCCCATGGGTTTTTTTTAATTTATCGATAACCACCCAATGAATCCCATATCCTTGAAGACACGTGATACAACATTAAAAAGGAAAGCGTTCATTGGGGAACATGTCAAGATAAAAAAAATAAATCACATCCATTGAGAGTATAGAAATTCAGGGTCATCAAACAAATTTGGGTGAACTATTTCTTATTCTAGGACATCCATTTAGACTTATGATATGTTTATGAATCATTTATTCATTCCAATGTATGTATATGCATATTTTCCTACGGTAACCATCAATTATGAAATCAAATGGGTTCATAATAATATTTATGAATCATAGGTTCTCTAACAATGGAGGGATTTGAATTTATCCATGTTCCTCAATCAATGATACCATTTTTTATTGAAATATGAGGGATACGATTGACATTAATTAGTGTGATGCAAATTTTAGGACACATGGTGTGGTTCTCTAGAGATTGATTTCATATTGAGAGATAGAATTTGTTATGATATTAGGATAAAATCCATAAGATAGTATTTATATGTGTCCTAATTAGAGGAATCTGAGACAGTGTTGTTTAATTCCACTTATCAAGACTAAAAACCTTTTATATTCTTTTGTATAGGACCCAACCATGGAGTGTAAAGTCATGCAATAAGGATATCAAGAAAAAGGTACATGGACAAAGCTGGAGTGGGACTTAAATCAAAGAGGTCTCAAGGTATTAGAATATATGTGCTGTCCTTGGTGGATATGAACCAACTAGGGATGTGTCCATAAAAACATTAGGGTGGATTTTGTTGCGAGGCTAGGACCTTGGGGAAGCATCCTACATATCCTAATTAATTGGAAATAAAAGACCTTATATATTGGTTAGGTAAGAGATTACAACTATGGAAGAGGACTATGATCATGTATTATTCTTGTAAGAGGCCCATATAATGCTTCTTCAGTAGGAATATTGGCCATTGAAGATTTTTCTACCGTTTACGCTATAATGGAGTCCCAATTGAGTGAATATGGTTAGGTCTTATGCATAGTAGAATACCATTTGGGATGATATATGATTAGGGATTATGCATGGAATTGGAACATTTTAATTTAAATTTGGTCTCAAATATATATAGATGGACCATGTATTTATGGTATGTATGGGACTTATACCAAACATGATTTAAATTTGATGTTTTGGACCAGGAAGATTCTATGATTAGTGAAAAACTCTAAGCCCACTTGAGTCATTATTAGTGAGGGAAACAAAAGAAAATAGTAGATATGATGAAAAAATTAATCCCCTCTATCCACTAATGGACAATGTGTTAAACCATAAAGGGAGAGAGAGTGTGTTGTGTACACATATTTCATTATTTATTTTGAAAACCAAGATAGTCACATCTTGTGACCTATCTAGCGATGGCCTGATATAAGGAAAAGAGGAGAGAGAGATTCACCTACCATAATAATGGATAGGGATTAGTCCTGTAGTGATTCCCTTAAATTGGTTTCAAGGGGAGGATATCATTACTTTCCAATGGGAAGGGAATGTGTGATCACATCATTCACCTCCTAAAATGGGGATGTTTACATGGGCATGAAAAGGCCAAAAACATCATCAACATGGGTATGTAAAAATAAAAAAATTGAGGGAAAACCATATTATGGATGTTATAAACATGAATATGTTTACCATGCATATGTAGACCTAGAAAAACATGTTGATCAGGATGATGATTTAATCATAATTTTCTCGTGGCTTTGGAAGATGCCAGGTCCAGATGAATTTGGATATGTTCATATAGAGGCCTATATGGGGAACAATGACATGATAGAAGGGAGTTATGGGAGGTGGATAGAAGAATTACATATTATTTCCCATTCTTAATATCAGGTTGTTAAAAGAGATTGGGTTCACTATGCGTAGTGTGTTGACATGCAGATAAGGGAACCATCTGTGTAGCATTGTGCAATTTGGACTTATGTTTTACCCAGATTGGATGATTCTATGTGGGGCCCAATTCTATCATTGTACTATGTTACAAAATGTGGCCATGTTCCTCTAGATTAGTACTTTTCTATGTGGCAAAAGGATCCATCAGCATAACATTTTTCTATTTGATATGTTGGTCTCTAAATTTTTTATCTATTTATTCCTCAAAAAACGTTGTCTATTTAAGCGGTATTTTGTAAGTAAATTACTGATTTATTTATTATTTAATTATTTCTACAATATTGTTTATTATTAACTTACAATGAAATTGATGGAAATCAATTGATTCATTTGAGAGCCTCTAATTCTTTTCGTTTCCTCATTTATTATCTCTGTAAACAATGTGATAGTGAGGAGACTATACGCTCATGTGATAGTGTGGAGACTATACACTCATGATCAAAGTAGCAGAACAATATAACAAGAAATATATAACAGACTATAGCAGAAGACGTTATAAATTAAAGATAGATTACTGGAGGAATAATATATACTTAATATAAAAGATGTCCAATGCAATGGTATAATAAAGGCATGCATATCCAAATTATGTTAAATAATTAGAAAAATATAAATATATCAGAAATCAAATTATTTTTTAGTTGAAAAATATAGAAAATAAATAAAATCAATGTGGGATAATTCCACATAAATCATGAGCTCCAACACTGTCATGTGCCGAACAATCCAATTTACTACCACACTAGTCAATGAAATGACCTATGGTCCCACAAACATGTGATCTACATGGGTGCCATATTGTAATGTTGTTTTGATAGAGTGTGACATGTAATCATAGTAGGCCACCACCTATTGGGTCAAAATATAAATCTATTTTTTTAATTTAATTGAATGTATTGTGGAAGAGAAAAGAATAATGAAAATAAATAAATAAATGAACATCAGTAATCTGTAGTTTCAATTAGACATATGGATTCCACTACATACTTTAGATCATGATCAAAATGAGAGTTAGATATGTAATTATATATATATTAACAAAATATAATTTATAGTTATATATTAATTCCACAAATAGGGACTACATACATGTGGACATAGGTTTACATATCCCTAGAATACTATATGCTAGTAGGATCAGGGCATATCTCATGAATCCATAACCAGTGTATAAGATTATATAAGCTCATCCAATGTGGTACATTCCATTCATCTCAAAATGATTTAGAGACTTTGAGGTCATCAATCTAAATTGTGAGTGTTCCATTATATCAAAACCCAAATTTACGGGAGCAAGATATAGTCATGTTCGACATAACCCTATCCATTTTTTTGTATCCTATGTATAATGTATAATCATATTTATAACAATATCCATGAAAAATTACCTAGCATTCCTTATTTAACAGGACCAATATAACAAAGGGAATCACAATTATAACAATTTATATAATTTTCAATAAAGAATGTAGTTTTAGGAATAGTCTTACAACTATTTTATAATCCATTACATTTATATTGAATAACTCATTTATTAAAAAACCATCCTTATTATTCTATTAAATTTAAAACATGCCATCGATTCAATCAAAACATTTAAATTTATTTCAAAACACAATAAGGGTACATAGAAGGTACCCTTTTCAAATAGGCCAATCACTTATGTGGGAAATTCCATTCCAATATTGGGCCAATAATTTATGTGGTGCTTTAGTTCAGTAAGTATTCAAAATGAGGGAGGATAATCTATTTAAAATCAAAAAGGGGTCCATATACTATCATTACACATATTAATCCCAAACATAAATGCATAATGAAAAATCAAATCCATAAAACAAGTGTGATATAAATAAAAAATCAAAACATTGTGATTAAAAAGACAACACACCTAAAATGAGGTGTTTTATTATAAAACCAGTAAATTTATTATCAAACAATTTTTTGACAACAATAAAGAATCAAATAAAAGATTCAATACTAAATTCAATTTCAAAGAATCTTTTTTTTTAAATATTACCCAACGTGGTAAAAATATAGAGTTTCAACATTGAATGTAACAGTTCCATCATCATTTGAATAAATTCCTACATGGGGAATTCAATTATAAATCCAAGCCAAACACTTAATATGAATACATTGTGTATGTAAAATTATTTATAATAGGGAAATAAAATAAGGCACACACAATGGATGTCCATGATAGAGGATGAAATTCTCGAATTACTAATCATGAATAAATAGAATTAATAAAAAGTGTCTATTCTAATTTAAAATTTAGAAATTATTTTTAATATACTCCAAGAGAATGGAGGAACTCTAAGAACATCTAATAATTGTGTAGGCGATATTGAGGAAGGATAAGATTTTATCCATGTTTAGAAATTGTAACTTTTTTATTCTTAATGTCGCCTTATTGGGAAATGTATTCACAAGTGTGGGAGTTTATGTAGACCCTTAAAAACCAAGTAAAATGAGGAATGACATAGACCATCTTGTGTCACAAATACTAGTAGTAATTATGGATTATCATGGTATTATCGGTGTTTTGTGATAATTTTCCCTCAATTGTAAAGAACACTATCAATGTTAATATGTAAAGGGGTAAAGTATGCATGGATTGAAGAATATAAGGAAATATTCAGTTAGATATAGATATATTTTATAATTTCACCAATAATCACTTTACCGAAATTTGAAGAACTTACTTTGATATATAGTGATACTTAGAAGAAAGGATTGGGTTGTGTACTCCTGTAAACTGATAATTTGATAGCCTACGCCTCACAACAGTCGATGATCCATGATAAGAACATGCAGACAACATAATTAGAGCTATTAGTTGACATTATTTTCATGGAAATATGGTGGCATTACCTCTATGGTGATAAGTGTGATATATATACCAATAAAAAGAGCATAATGTATATATTCAAAAAAAGGATCTTAACATGCATCAATGGAGATGGTTACAACTAATAAAAGTCTATGATTTCACTAGTCACTATCATCCCGATAAGGCGAACAAGGTTGCAGATTCTGTAAATTGAAATGAACCTATTACACAAACCCTGATGCTGATAGAGAAAGACCATAT
The DNA here is from genome assembly GCA_963277665.1 of Viscum album. Taxonomy (NCBI): domain Eukaryota; kingdom Viridiplantae; phylum Streptophyta; class Magnoliopsida; order Santalales; family Viscaceae; genus Viscum; species Viscum album. Next base: position 138,770,049 of record OY728133.1, on the reverse strand, counting down.
AATCCTGGATATGAAAATGATGGAATCGAAAATCATAATCGCTTGGAATAAATCCTATCTTTACAAAAAAATTTGTAACTATCTATCCAAAATAATATTATATAGTCATAAAGGGTTGATAGATAGTTACAAAATATGATGATTGCATTAAATGATGTGAAGCTTCTAGAGTTCCATATAGATGATAATGGGTAAATTAGGATTGTATAAAGGCTCAATGTGCCTTCATCACATATAATATAATAACTATTAGACATTTCACATTGCTCAAAATTCACTATACATACTAGTAGCACCAATATGTACCATGATCTTTGAGAACTCTTCTAGTGGGATATCCTAATGAAGCATATTGCAGAATATATTTCAAGGTACATGATAATTGAACATGTTAATGCAGAGAGGCCAATATCCAATGGAATGATGAAACCTTTTTCTATACCCACATGGAAATGGTAGAATTTCACCATACAATTTTTCACAGGTATATCGATACATCAAATGGAAGTAATGAAATATGGGTTGTGGTGGCCGACGGACAGAGATTTATCTTTTTATCTATATTCGGGAATATATCACTCTTGAAGAATGTGCTAAGATATTTTAAAGGCAGTTATGATACTTCATGGTGTTCAATTTTTGAATCTATTTGATTAAGATCCTATGTTCACATATAAATTTTGGAAGAGTCTTCAACATTCCATAATTACTGAATTGAATTTTAGGATTGTCTATCAACCCCAAACTGATGGCCAATGTAAAAGGACTATTCATACAATTTATGATATACTAAGAGACTACATAACAGAATTAAAATGTGTATTGGATCACTATATTACAATGGATGAGTTCTTAGAAAACTACAACTTCTACTTGAGTATTTAGATGGATCTATATGAAGTTCTCTATGGAAAGTGATGTAGAAATCTATCATGATTCGATTATGTTATAGAAATAAGGCTACATTGAATAGGTATTTTACATGAGATAACCAACAAGGATCAAGCCATTCAATATAATATAAATGCTACCCAAAGTTGAAAACACCAATATACTAACAACTATCAAAGGGAATTTGATATCAATGTTTGAGATAAACACTTCTATTGAATATCATTGTTGAATAGAGTCATGCAGTTTAAAAATAAAGGAATGCCATACCCATGGTACATTGGCCCATTTGAGATCCTTGATCGCATAGGGTGCATGGAAAATAAACTTGTACTTCCACAAAATATGGATCAACTTTATTATGTGTTCCAACAATAACTCTTGAAGAAGGTCATAAGATATCCATCACAGTTACTGAACACAGTGTCGGTACAACTGGATGATAATCTCTCTAATGAGGAGAAGGTAGTAAGGATTCTAGGATAGAGAGATAAGGATATATGAAAAAATAAAATAAACATTTTCAATGTGTTGTGGAAGATCCATATGTATTAATAAACAATATGGTACCAAAGGAGGTGATAAAAGCGAATTCCCCTCACCTATTTTCGTAATACAAAATTTCAGGGGAGAATTTTCAATAATGCGGATGAACGTAAGGACCCAATTTTTTAATAATATAAGTTCACTTATTATAATTATGCAACATAAAATCATATTTGGAAACACAATGACACATTATTCATTAAAGAACTATTTTGTAATATATTTCCTTTATATCCTATCCATTAACATAATTTTTCCACTTCTAAATTCTGAATTTTTCAAATCTCACATACACAGTATAGATCCGAAAGATATTTAGAGTCTTATAGGAAAAAAATAATTTTTTATGAATTGTATCATAACTTTAGATATAGGAATGTTACACTAATATAACATTGAATATATACCAATCAATTAATGTAATTGTTTTGGATTTATTAGGTACACTTATTGGGCATCATCATGATAGAATAACGTGTGTAAGTGGACCTAAAGGAGGTTCAAGCAATTTTTTCTTGAGATAATGCCTTGAATGTTACTGATATCAATGAATTTATATGGTTAGATAAATATTAATGATGTTTAATCATTAAATTTTCATCATTATAAGCACCAAATTCTCTATTAAAAAAGAAGGGGATAAATTGTTAATGGTCAAAATCATGTGAGAATTACATTGAGGAATTGAAAAGAAGTTTTCATTTGAGACAATATTTGTCCTACATGAGCGTGTGAGTTGTATATAGCATATTTTGATGCTTCTAGGATAGGTATTGGAGTGGTTTGGATGCAATGATATTGAGTTTTGTTTTATGGGTATCCGATTTTGAGGCCACAAGAACAAAATTACCCTACAGACGACCTCAAATTGATAATAGTTTTTATGCATCAATGTTTTAGAGACATAAATTGATTGATGAGAAGTGTATAATTTTTAAAAATCACATGAACATGAATTATAATTTTTTTATAACAATATTATATTATTTGGTAGTATAGATGTGTTGAGTATATGTAGTCATATGATTTTTAGATATCATTTATGCCCAAAAAGGTAAATAGTTTTTCTCATTCATTAATATGGAAAACATAGACACATGGAGTTCCTGAGTCTAGTGATGAGTGGATGATCTTGATAACACAGGCTGAGAAGCATTTTTTCACTTAGGAGTGTCAGTATTAGGTAACTAACATATCAGTTTCAATAGTTTCTTCACCATTGATATGGATCATAGATAAAAGCAATGAAGATACAGAGTGCATGAACATGACTAAATTCTTTGAAGGTGGGTAGTAATCCTTTTATTTTCATATATATGATGATAAAATAATCAAATTTAAATAATCAAGTTGTTATGCCAACCAATATGCAGGAATATATGATTCATGAATTTCAATCTTCTATGTTAGTTTTATATCCACAAGTGAAAAAAAATATTGTTAGCTATGAAAATAGTTTTGGATCATGCAAATGAAAATGATGATATCAATGTTCAATAATTGATACTACACTGTAAGAAAATGATGGTTGAGCATCAATTAAATTCTTTTGTTTCACCCTTTTCCCATTTTGAAATGGATGTGGGATGTATTTACTATGTAAATTTTGATGGGTATCACAAGGATTACAAAGGAGAATAATTCCATTTAGGTTAATATGGACATATCGCTAAAGGAAACACATTTCAGGACAAAAAGGGAGACTTTTTCAGTGGATAATCCAAAGGATTTGTATGTTCCATAACTACTCTATCCGCATGAGGTTCAATAGAAAATTATTTTATACCTTGAATAAGTATCTTCTTCTCATATTTAGAAGGTTTTATAGAAGGAACTTGGTACATTGGTTTTACAGAGTTAAAATTTCAACCCAAAATTAGATCAGTAGTCAAAGCGTACTATACAGGTGCTTGAGGATATGCTTCTAGTGTGTGTTTGAGACTAATTGGGTTTTCTTATAACAACAGTTATCATAAAAAATATATTTGAATCCAATATATATATCTTTATAAAATTACATGAAAATTACCTATATGTTGGATAGATTTATTTGAGTCAGAGTTGATGTGATTGACTACCATGCATGAGACATTTGAGCAGGTTTCGATGATTCAGAAAAATATGGCTACAACTCATTGTCAACAAAAGTCATATGCATATAGATGTCAATGAGCACAATATTTTTCGGAGGGTGATCATGTATTCCTTCGAGTGTAACCTAGATTTGTTCCCATAAGATTCTGAGATAGTGAATGTTGGATCCTAGGATTTTTTTACGATATGAGGTTGTTGACATAATCGATCTAATGGTGTACCGATTGTATCTTACAATCATATATAGTTCATGTGATGATGTTTTCCATGTGTCCTAACAATTATTTTATATTCTCAACCATTCTCATGTGATTTATGTAGATGATTTTGACCACTATAAACATTCATCCTTTAAATGGACTCTCATATGGTTATTGAATCATAATGGGATAATGTTATGGGTAGAGACCATACTAATAGTTCGTGTATCGTGTTAACATGGATGAACATATGAGGAATCATGGGAGTGGAAAGTGGATATGAGGGATCAATAACTCATACTTTTTGAATTATAATCATAGGGATTATTTAGAGTAAAAAATAAATATGGGATGATATAAGGTAGAGAGATTGTATGATCACAACCTTATTTGGATATATATAAGGATCATTTATAGGTACTCTTTTTCTATATGGTAATTAATTTTTTTTGGGGTTTACCTTAGTGGTGTATTTGTGACGATGATTGAGAGAAATATAAGAAAGTGTTCAGTGAAATGTTGTTGCATGGTTTTCTCTAATTGTGTTCCCTGGAAAACAAATCATGAAATTGTGGATAAGGATGGATTCATAACTAGAACATGGTTTTTCAAACCGTTCACCCAAAATGGATAAAACATGGAACCCCATGAATAGGGACATGTATAATTTCACAGTTAGTGGAATATGACTACCTCAACACTGAAAAACGTTCATGGGATTTATTTTAACCCAAAAAAGATTTTTTAAAAATCATGACACATATTTAACCCATAGTCATCACTGTTCGACCCTAAACTGTCATGATTTTTAATCCTCCAATATATATTCCACTCATTCTAGACCTCCATTCTTGGGGAATCTGATCGAAGGCTGAACAATATCACCTACATAGGTTTTTGATTTCTTCTAATTTAGATAATATATATCTCTATGCCTTATTCTGAATAATAGAATAAATATTATCTACTGCTTTCTCTTGATCTAGATCTATTTTTGATAGATCATGATTCATTTGAACATGGATCTATGGTTTGGATCTTTATAGTGTTCATCAACACATTCTACATTAATCTGATATGAATTTGGGATTATTGCATTGGTGAGCATTGTCAACAAATTGAGATCGATGGAATATTAATCAAATCCCATAATCATGATTTCAGTCACTTGTTTTAAATTGTAATATTTATTGATTTTAAATTGAAAAAAATTCATAATTGAATTAAATAATTTTTTAAATTAAATTATTAAGGGATTATAGAATTGGGGATAATTATTTATTTAGATAATTATCATATTTTTAATTTAGAATTAGGGTTAAATAAATGTGGAATTAATTATATGAATATTGGAATTATGGAATTGGGAATAATTAATTGTTGAGTTAATTATCAAAATATTGATATGTGAATTAGAGATAATTACTTATTGATATAATTATCAGAATATTGAAATTTAATGAATTGGGGATAAATATTTTTTGGGTTAATTATTGGAATATCCAGTAGTGATACTGGTATAATTAATTATTCAGTTATTCTTTTTAGAATATTGAATTTTGATATATGAATAATTTATTCTTGAACTAATTATTTGATGTAGGTATTGTGATATATGAAAAAAATTTGTACAATTAGTCATGTGATAATGAGATAGAGATATATTAATAATTAAATATTGAAATAATTATTGGCTATTGGTATTGTGAATGAATGAATTAATTTTTTAAATAATTATTGGAAATTATTAGATTAATTAATTGTCTAATTATTTATTGTAATTTTGGGAATATGAAATTGTTGAATTTGGAATATTAATTTTACAATTAATTAATGTTATATTAATGTGTGGGATATGGCTGCTACATGAAAATCTCATAGTTTGTTAAGAAATGATGAATGATAACAGTGGAATTAACATGTAATAATAATGTGTTGGACATGGTCTTCTACATCAAAATTCCATAGCGTGAGAAGAAATTATGAATGGTTACAATGGAATTCACAATGGATAATTATGTGTGGGACATGGTGTACTTCCCCAAAGAACCATAGTGTCTGTTGAAATAAGTTATAGTAAATATATAGTTAAGATATTATTTTTGATAAAGAATTGTATTAATTTAATTCTGATTTATGATATCGTTTGGGTATAGTTTATACTCCATCATCAGCTGAAGTAGTTATTGAGAGTTTAGGTGTCCTCGGGAACCCGAGTGATATGTTGTTTAAATAAATATTAACAGAATAAGGGTAAATATGATGACAGTATTTCATTAATGTATTGTTTATACCACTACATAAACTATTCATTTATTCTATTGATTTATATGACTTTCATGTTCGCTTAGTGAGTTTTAATAACACCCTACATGTTTTTCCCGATTGATACATGAATAGATTTAATATTCGCAAGACTGGATAAGGGAAATGACCCTATGTTATATGGATTATTATGGATAGATCTAGGATATAGGAACTATACATGGATCTCGTAATTCTATAGAGTTCTTAGATCCTTTACTTTTTCATTTTAATTTAGACACAAATCCCATATTCTAGCCTAGAAAATCTATTACCAGTTTTCATATTTTATTTCATGTTTATAAATCATCTAATCCTCGTATTTTTTATTATTTAGATATATTTAATTTGGTTCATGTTAATTTATTTAAACTATGGATCTTAATTGATAAAGAGTGTATAACCTCCCCATTATCCATATTACTCACATTCCTCTATTCAGAAGACTCTAGCGGATAGGGAGGGGCACCTTAGATCATGTGACTAACCATCATTGGGAAAATGGGTGTGGAACCTAGGTAAGGAAGTTACAATAAAAAAACATTTATTTATCTATTTTAATTACATATCATTTAAATATACATTCCTTAATTCCTTATTTAACAGTATTTAAACATTTACAACTTATCATAACGTAGTTTCCCCCTTTTTTTACACAATTTTATTATAAAGGAATGTTCATATTCTATTATCACTCTGTTATATTATTATTAGTTCCTAAATTCTCAATAAGTATCTTTATACCATAATTAAATAAATAATTGGAATCTAAAATCCCAATTTCTATTATTAGAATACATCAAATTATTAATTAATATCTATTAATTTCCCTTGTGGACAATTCATTTTGAAGGGTTAGTTTTAACATACTGATGAGAATACAAAAACAAATTTCATGGTTGATTATAAAACTAAATTAATACATTACAAGACATATAAAATTATATTCAAATGAAACAAAAAATTCAGTAACCATATTCTTAGGGTCATGAAATTATAATCCCAATTATGTGTGAAGTTTAATTTGAAGATAATTAAGGAAAATACCACATTAAAATCATCTCATTTGGGAGTCAATTTATTTATATATCATCATATTATTAATATGATTCCACTACTAGATATATTATCCTACCAACATATTAACCACATGGAAAAATTTCCAATCTCTATTCACAAGAAAATAGATTTTGTTTTCCAGTAATAATATTTTACATAGAACCTAGTGGAGTAATTGAAATACTAAAATAATGTGGACAGTGAATCATTAAATATTCCGTAGTGTTTTGGTTCTTATATTTGTTATCTTTAATTTTATCCGGATTCTTGTCATGATAGAGTTTCAAGTGTATAACAACCTTATTTTTATCTACATTTAACGAAAAAAAAATTAAAAAGAGAAAAATAATTAAGATGATGGATAAATTCTTTTTTAAAATGAATCAATATAGTCTAAAAATTATGCTAAATGAAAACAAATTGTGCTAGAATAAATATATAAAAGACATATTGATAATCCTTATATTAATTAAAATATTTATTGATATATTTAAAATTATGATGTAATATTATCTGTCCAGTAAATATAAGGATAACCATTTATCACTTTTTAAAATATAATTGTTCACATTATGTTTATTCCCTATATTCATTTTTTAAAAAATAACTAAATGTAACAAAAACAAAATCTTTTATGAGCCCATCAGAATATAGTGTGATATTATATCATTTTACATAAATGAAAATTTTAATTCAAAATAAAACATTCCCATATGATTAAAGGATCATTGTATATGGATACAAGATACAAAATAATATTAACCCATAAATGATCATCCATATATCAACTAATATCATTCACTCATTATAACCTTCCTTAATAAGTCTTCTATAAAATATTCCTTAATTTCCAATTGAAGATGGAAAAATAATAATGGGTGAAATCAAATCATTTGTAAGTGTAATAATTTGATATATAAATAAATTATCACATAAATGAATATATTAAAAAATATTATTGTATCGTAATGAATTATGAAATTAATACCCAATTTGTCATATATCATTAATCATGATTCCTGGCTTAAATCAGTATATTTTCAAATGTATTTAGTCATAAGAGTGGGGATTCATCATTAACGAATAATTATCATTGAATTTATATAATATGAATGATATCATGTGATATTAATTTTTTAACAGTATTTATCATAAAAAAAGATTCATTAGCCACTGATCACTACGAAGAGAATAATATTATTTTTTATGGGGTTTTATAATACATCCCTTATAATCCATAAATATAATTATATTTTTATAATATAATTATATAATTATCGAAACTGATATTAATGAATATATTGTTTACATATAAAATTAAATTGAATTATAATATGCTAATGTAGTTTCATGATTTATTCATAGGAAATTTTATCCAATAATATATCATTTGAATAATTTTTTTTTATAATTATATAATACAATCAAATTAAAAATTTTCAATTATTATAACCTTCTCTAATAATATATATTAATCATTTATTAATTATTGATTACTAAAATAAACATTTAGGGTGATAACTATATTGTTTCCCATGCATGTTTTGGTCTGACAGTTATGATTCTTGAAACATAGTCAAGGTTTAATAGTCTATAGAATCATTATAATATTTTATGTATATTATTCATTTCTAAAATACACCTTTATAATCATATATAAAAGATACTGGTGAAAAATTAACTAAATAACATCATGGAGGTAATATTTTGTTAATATTCATGGGTAATGTTTTCATTTTCCAATGAATGGAAACCAAGAATCAAAAATAATTAAATTATATTATAGATTAATAATAATAATTATTATATATATTGTATTTATATTATAGATCCTTCTTTCCACAACCTGTATGGTGATCATGAATAAAAATTCACAACTCTTTGTGGACATGGTACACCACACATACATATGACCACCATTATCATTTATCATTGGATTTAAATTGTGTAGAAATAGTTTTTGTAATAATCATGATAACATTTATGTATTATTTATATTCATTTAATAATGTGAACATTTTTTTAGATTATTTAGAATTGGTTAAATAAGAAAGAATTATTAAATTGATCGGTAAAGTCATTTAAATAATTTTTAGGAAACCAAATATGGGTTTCACATTAAGAAATCAATATATAGAATATTTTTAAAAACAATATATATATGAAATGGGTTATAAAATTCATAATGTCATTGGGTAATAAATTAGTAAGAAAATTGGATCATATTTTGTGGACAAGTGAGAGGCAGAGGGTTTTATTTTATCCATGATTGCAGTGGAACTCTCTTAAATACATAAATCATTATAATATAAAAATTTATTATTCAAGTTAAACTGGGACAAAAACTAATGATGTTTGAATATAAGACACAGGTGGGTTGAAATCATCCAAAAAAATGTTTTTGATTTTCTTAATAAATTTATCCACTATATAGTTAGTTTAAACACTCATTTACCCTTCTAACCATATCTACCACTATTAATAATAAAAATAATTTTTATTCAATATGTGAATTAATTGAATTGATCTAGATAATAAATTGTATTTTGGGATTTAAAATTTGGAAACATGTTTTTTATATTCATTTACAATGAGTATATCAATATAATTTTAAAATAATCACATAAAACACATTCAAAACCGTTTTTAGAAAATTTTGATATTTTATCATAACACTGAATTTATTCAATGGCTATGCCTATTCGAATTATTAATATTAATGAAATATACATTTTAAATTATATTATATTACAATGTAATTTAAACCATTCATTGATAGTAATTATTTTTTTAATATAAATTCCCATTGTTTCTATATAAGATGTTTATTAGAAAAAAATATATTTTAACATTTAAAATCTATTATATTTATTTATAAAAAAAGTCATAAAAATGGTTTCATTTTATACACCGTTTGAAAATAATTATTCATATATTTAACAAAATTAATTACTTTGTAAATAAAATTATTATGATACATGTAATGTTCAAAAACAAGAATATTGGTAAATGTCCTTATTATGAATAATTTTTACTACATAAAAATCATATTATTTTTTAAAAAAATAATTTATTTTAATAAAATATAATAGTATTATTAGTAATTATTAGTCATGTAATTTATGTTTTTTAATTTATAAATTATGAATTTTTAAATACATATATTCTAGTTTGTCATGGTGTTACATATTCCACTTGTAACCTCTGTATCCCAATTATAATGACATTTAAAATTAATCCTAATGTATTTTTTTTGAATTATTGACATTATTATGTTCTATTATGGTATTGATTGCATCTTGTATCCATACCTAGTTCCTTATCCAAAAAAATAAATAAATGTTTCCATTTATAAGTTTTCTAATGCATTAGGCTCCCAATTTTTTATGGTTGTAAGATCCAAAAAAAATTTATAGTTTACTCAAACATGAAATGAGGTACTATTTTTCTATTTATGTACCTTTCATATAGGTTTTACTTTGGGGTGTGTTTTGTTGAGAGTTAAGAAAAGTCGATGAAAAAGGTGTTGTACGTAGTTGGTACACTCTTAAAGAACACCATGTGCCCTACCTAGGAAAACATGCAACCCTAGATAGTGTTAGTTTTTAGGGATGGTCCATGGTTTTTAAATCTATGATTCCTAAAAATTAAAAATATGCACCACAAAAATAACTACTTCACTGATGGTGTAGGGTTAGGAAAAATTGTGCGCCCCTTCCTAGAAAAATGTCCGTAGTAATTTTAATTTCCTAATTTTTTTTAAAATAATCGGACAACATGAAACATCCCACATTCAACTGAAACATAGTACAATTTGATTTTGGATGAGTTTAAAGAAAACTATAGGGATTAAAATTCCATCTATCTTATTTTCTTCGTGATTCATAGCTCAAATGGAAGATCCTTTACTCATTTAGTAAGTGGGTCTTATATCGATTCATTATCGATCATCATCCTTCCATATATAATTCATATAATTGAAGTTATCTATTATATTATTATATCTATATCTATTTGGTGATATATATATATATATATATGATTATAGATCTAGATCTTTTTTGGAAAGTGCTTAATTTCCTTAATATTGATTTTGGGTTTCCGGATAAGGATATATCATTATGTCATTGTGCTTCCCAATTTTTGAGATTTTTGTTGGGTTCTCTTTATTAATGAAACATGTTAGGAGGTATATTATTAATTCCCATATTATTGATTTTGTTTATTTATATATAATTTGTATAAATTAAAGAGTTTTCATAAATATAAATTAAAATTATTAATTAATTAATGTAGTTAATGAATTAATTTTGAAATTGTGATATTTAGGTGTTGTTGTATTTTATAATTAATTTTGGAATTAATTGTGGGAATAGAAAATTATTTTAAAATATAAATTAAATATTGTATTAATTTATAGAATTTTTTTGGATTTATTATATTATATTTAGAATATTTAATAGTAAAAATTAATTGTTGATTTATTTTCTGAGAATTGTTGAATTTTCAATTACATATAATTAATTGTAAAATTAATTATTAGATGAAATTTTTTTTAATGATTAGTGAATTGTTAAATTAATTAATTTACATGGATTAATTAATTTTAAACTTTAATTGTGGAATATTTTGATGGTTAATTATGAAAAGGGGATAAAATTTTATAAATTTTTTTTTATGTAATGTATAATACATATATTATTTTGTGATAAAGGTGTTCAAGACATGTTATGCTACATCCAATGTGATAAATTGCTCAATATATATATCTAGGATATGGTCTGTGGTTTCCAAAATCCAATTTCTGGGGAATATGGTATAATATGTCCAAGTATCATTGTGATATATTTTTTTGTGTGTGGGAAAATGCATACTCTATCCAAATCCCATTAATAGATATATGTGTGTGTGTGTGTGTGAGTGACATTGTCTGCTACATCTTTGTCACACCGGGTCCTATACATTATGATCTATATCGAATTTTTTGGAATTAGACTAAGGTTTCAATAAAAAAAATTAAATGAAATAAAATAGATAATTAAATCCCATTTATTTGATTAATTTTGAAATAATAACATGAAATGGTTTAGACTCCAGCATGGGAGGAATAAGGCAATGAGGTACTGGTATCCTTGGGATACCTGGTGGTTTATGTAGTAAAATAATTACTAATTTATTATTTTATGTTTATTTTCATAGAAATTGTTATTATTACATTATTCAACCGCATACACCTACTATAGACTGAAAATTATTTTAGACATTGTTGGTGCTGGCCAATTATGTAGTACTCTTACCCTTATTGGGCATCCTGATCGGTACCTTAAAATATTTCATGGATGTTGGATTGGTTAAGGGTAAATGACATGTGGTATATGATTGTGTTGGGTTAAATCTTGATGATATAATGAGTTGTGGTTTGCGGCACACTTGGAAAATTTTAGTGTCATTATTTTTAGTTTGAATTTCTAGTACGTGACTTGTATTTCATCATTACATGTCTTCTATTTCAGTTGGATTTAAATTTATTTCTTTGTAATCATGGGATTGGAATTTTTTTTGACTATATATTTTTCTTTTGTTGTTTATTTACTTCCACTGGTGTTTAACTATGATAAAATAAGTTATAGTCTCTCCAAGACTTAATTTTTATACCATCCCAACTAGTCGGTAGGCTATGAAGTATGAGGAGTTGTGCCTGAGATTATGGGTGGGAACAATCTTAGGGCACCGTCATATAGTACCTCAGATGGGATGTTATAAAATGGTATTAGAGATCTAGTCTTATATTCTTCTTCTTTTTTCTTACTATTTTATAAATGGCTGATATTAGAATTGTAAAGGTTATGGTCCTGATAATGATCTCATTCTTGGGTGTTAGAAAAAACTGTATGTGGTAAAACCCAAGTACTCAATGTGTAATTATTGTTTTTTTTATTTTAGGATATAATTGAATCTTATTTAACCTTAGATGATGCACTTTTTTGTTGCGTGGAAGTTTTTTATTTATATATTTTGAGAATTTAATCATGGCCTGATGGCATGTGAGTTGACTCTTCGGGCCTTATTCTTGGAACTCATGATTATTTTGTGACATGCATCATTTTATGAATTCACTGGAAATCTGGTTATGGGTATATTATTCAACGGATATTTTTTACTATTTTTTCATATTCAATTGAAAATGGGGACTAATAAAGAATCAAGAATCGTAAATGATTGAAAATCTAAATAAATGAGTGTCTAAATGATATTTATGAATATTGAAAATGTATTTACACTTATAAAATAGGACCTAATTGTATAATAGTTATGTTTAGCAATAGAACCTATATTTTTACTATGTTGATGAGGTTTATAGAAAAGACATGTTTTATCTTATTTTGATTACCTCGAATGAAGATGTGTAAATTTTATGAATTCTATTCTAAGTTCCATGTTTTGACTTGTAGAGATATTACTACATGGTGGTTCTTACTGAGAGAATGATCATAGGATAGGTCTAGGAATGACCCGACAGTAGTTGATCCCATGCTACAGATAGTGGTGGGTCAAGATGTGGGGGAGATGTTATTAGAACATTTTTTTGTTCATCAAATTCCACGAAAAATAATTAGGGCAATTATTGGAGAGTGTATCGGATCATATGAGTGTTTATCAGTTATAGTAGCCTCTAAATTTTACTTGAGAGGGTAGAAACAAGGTATTGTTTCTATGTATTCAGTCCATATAGTGTATACGTGACAACATGGACACTCCTACCCGGAAAGGAGTCATTTTGGTTGCCTATATGTGACATGGTAAAGTGAAGTGTGGGTTGGAAATTCATATTGGGGATGGATTCATGATTTTATGGAGTGGAAGGTCATTCAAGATATGTTCTTTGAAAAAATTAATCCAGACACAATGAGACTTGAAAGAGATTATGAGATTAGTATATTTGTAAAGACCAAGAAATTTCAATGAATTTTTTTTTAAATTCTCTTTGGAATTTTACAAGAACGCAGTTTCTGACGGCGCCTGATTCTGAGGCCCGGTGTGCCCAGAATTAATTTCCAAAGTTTATCTCGGGTATGTTTAGTGAACGAACGAGTGGGTTTTTCTAACTTTTGAACCGGTGCTCGGAATCGAATTCTGAGGGCACTAATGAAATCGCAGCGCCGATATTTGCTTAGAAACGCATTTTCTGGAGTTTCATTTGCTCGGGTGTGGTTTTTTATTTTTTTGGGGGGTTAAGTGAAGAAAATAAAATAAAGTGGTGCGACAACTTTATTTTATTTCACTTATTACCACTTAAAGCCACTTAATGCTACTTAAACTGAGTTAAAGCGGATAGAGTGCAATCCAAAATATCCTACCCTCTTGGTAGGATATTTGTGAGGTGGGGCCCACACGAGCCTCACCGTTTATTTTCCTCTAAGAAACGTACCTGCGAAACCTCCTCATTAATGAAAGTCAAACGTGCGTTTTTCTGGTTAAGAAACGCCCCAATTAATTTGGTAGTTAAATCGTTAAAATTAATTCAACGAATTAATTGTTCGTTTCTTATCTTTTGAATTTCAAAAGCTTAGGTCAATAATAAAATGAGGGTTAAACTTATTTTATTTAGTTGGACTTGTGGAGTGGAGAGAATTTGGGAGGAAAGAATTCTTCTTTGAAGAAGAATGCGAAGAACAAGAAGAACGCTCCGACCTCCGATGAAGAACGCCAAACCCTCAGATATCGACGACGTGGCGCCATGTATCGCGACTTCAACGACGCTTCATCCGTGATTCTCCCTCCGCGACGCTTCTTCCACGACGATCCAACCCCGCAACAAACTTCGATCGACAATGACAAGGTAGGGGTAGTTCTCCTTTTTAATTCTTTTTGGTTTATAACATCAACATAAATTTTATTATTATAATTAAATATGTATGTTCTCGATCCTCGGAGTTCGTCGACATGATACCGAGTACCGCACTACAGTGACGCCCTTCCGGGACGCGGCGACCCTTTCTTCCGCGATGGTCGATCTCGCGTCTGATGATGAAGTTAAGGTAGGGGTTTGATTCTTTAAATCATTATGTTTAAATCCCCGGTCGTTTAAATATTATTGGGTGATTATCTTTAAAACCGCTAACCCGGTGGGTGCGAATGAACAAACAAGTCCAAACCCACCACACCTTTTCGTTCTTGGTGCACGAAATGGCGCATGACGACAAACGGGGCCGCAAGGGAGATTCGAGGGCCCGACAGTGAAGATCGGGTCCTGGGAGGACAACTGGCGGAGACCGCATGCAAAACGGACCACCGGAGCGCGTCCGGTGGCCCGCAGAAGCTCCCTTCGTCGAGACGCCAGCAAAACCCTCCGCGGATGAAGCCGCGGTAGCAAGCCAGTTCCGCGGCCGCACGTCAACGGGAGGAGGGACACGGCCCGGCCGCCGCGTCCGCTGGCGAGGCGGCCCCACCCGGGGTCGGGCCGGGTCGGTCCGGGCCCAGACCCCCTGTTTTCAGACCCCTCAATGTCTTTCACACATATCATGAGATGTAGACCTCCGATCGACACACCGTCACCGGCGATACGATCCTTGGATCAAGACGGTCTTTTTGGTATATCACACTCAAGGTTTCAGAACACCTTGGGTTCGGCCGGGTTGGTTCGTACATGAAACCAATCGGGCCCTCAGAGCGAAAACGCTCATATCTTTATCTTCGGACGTCCGATTGACGTGCCGTCGACATTGATGCTTTCCTCTAAGTGAGATGGATCTTTTGGCTTACTCCTCTTGAGGTTTGGATGTCGTCGGACTGCGGTCGGGTTGGTTCGCTCACGAAACCAACCGGGGCCCCGGAACGAAAAAGCCAATAACTCACTGACCGAGCGTCCGATTGACGCACCGTCTTTCTCGATGATTTTTTCCTCTTGATTGGACGGAACATTTGGCATGCTTCACCCGAGGATTGAATGCAGTTGGAGTTTTGGCGAGTTGGATTGTACCCGAAATCCAACCGGGCCCCTGGAATGGAAAATCTAATATCTTTCATACCAGACGTCCGTTTGACGAACCATCTGCGGCGTTGGTGATCACGTTGAGAAACAGTCCCTTTATGATTACCCTATGAGAGTTGGGGTACAGTTGAGATACGGTTAGGTTGGTTCGTACACGAGACCAACCGAGCCCTTGGGACGAAAAGGCTAATAACTCACAGACCCAGCGTCCGATTGATACGCCGTCTATTGTGCTGAAACCCCTGTGACGAGGCGGTCCTTTGAGACACTTCTTCGTGGGACTTTGTGATACTTGGGGTATCGACCAGTAGCTCGTGGAGCGGACCCTCCTGGAGACGGGCGTGCGGAGTATGGAAACCGTGTAGCCGGCTGAGACCTGACGACTACTTGACTGATCGATTTGGTGTGTTTCGGATAGCCCAGTGGGGAGAGATTGGTTGTAGCGGAAGACCCAGGGCGGATGAGCGCTTGGTTGTAGCGGCAGACCCACATTACTCAACTGAAGGAGTACCTCTGGAGGCTATGAGTTGGAGCGCTTGGTTGTAGCGGCAGACCCATGGCGGATGAGCGCTTGGTTGTAGCGGCAGACCCTTGGTACTCAATAGAAGGATTACCTCTTGAGGCTATGAGGGGGAGCGCTAGGTTATAGCGGTAGACCCATGGTGGGAAGCACTTGGTTGTAGCAGCAGGCCCACAGTACTCGATAGGAGGAGTACCTCAGCAGTCTTAGGTTAGTGATTAGTACCTCGGAGTCGTGAGTGGACCATTGTACACTCCATAGACAAAGCTATTCAGTAGATACAGTTTCGATAATAAAAATCCTTATTTGAGCTGAGTCTATGTCCTTTTTGTTTACCTCTTGATTGAGATGGGTTACTTGATAACATAGTTATATGTATGGGAATATACCTAAGTAGAGGTTATCTGTTGAGATCTTTTTTGTGGTTATCCTTGTTGGTTTTAGTGAGACCTTGAGGGTCTCGGGGTCCCTACTGAGTATCGTTATACTCACCCCTACACGGGATATGCCCACACCTCGTTGTGTTGGTTGCAAAAGACAGACAATGCTGACGGAGGCCGAGTGTTCGAGGACTGGACGGTACCTAGAGGTAGACCACACGACGAGTCAGTATCCGGAGGTGGACTTCACGGAGAGACGACACTCAGAGGAGGTTGACGGGCGAGAGCGTTTTGGTGGATATCTGTACCTACCCTTTAGGTAGGATATGTGGTGGACGATCCAGGAGCTGCGCCATCTATACCTACCCTTCAGGTAGGATCCAAGGAGGACGACCCAGGAGCCGCTTTCATCCTTCCAGCTGTTGTCTTTTTCTATTGTACTTTGTTCAGTTGCAGTTGTACATTCTTTTGGGTTTGTATTATGGCCCATTTACCTTTCAGCACTTCTCTTTTTTACTTCGTGTTTTACTTCCGATTGTACTCTATGGTGTTTTGTTTACTTTTATAAAGGAAATTTCTTCCTAGTTATTGGGATTTACACATTTGGTGATAGTCGCCAGCCCCTAGCCCATGGAAGGCGGGCTTGGGGTAGTCACGGAAAGGGCCCTAAGGACGGGTCGTGGAAAATTGGTATCAGAGGAGTCGGTTCTACCGTAGAACTTATAACTCTGATATTTTCCTTTCTATGAAGCAATAGTGTTAAGAGTACCGAGTGTGGTTTTCAGTTCAGGGAGTCCAGTGTTGGTGCAGGCGGCCGACGTATCCATACACCAGGACCCTAACAACCGATTTCCGACTCTGTGCACGAAAACACTGATTGTGTGTGTGCTTCCAACAGTTTTTAAATATTTTCTCAAACCAGGTCAGCTCACCAGGTATAATCGTTTGACCATGTCACATTTTTTCTTTTAGGATGCCTTTTCTCGGACGACCAGCTAGAGCCCAGAGGGATGTGCGTACTGACAGCCTATCAAACGACGAGGCTTCGGTACAGGGCCCTCTTGCAGTTGAGGCACCAGCGGAGGCACCAGCGGTACTACCATACGTTGGGCCACCGATGCCATTATCCCCAGTAGTAGGCGATGCATTCCAATTGAGGGCGCTGCACGAGTTCCTGCGCTAGAGACCACCCAGGTTCCGGGGAGAGACGAACCCAAAGACGGTTGAGGATTGGCTGGAGGCTATGGTGAGAGTCTTCAGGCTAGTGGGGATGCCGGCAAGCCTCATCGTGATCTTTGTTGCCAGCTTTCTTCAGGCAGCAGCAGGTAGTTGGTGGATCCACTTGTTCTAGTTTTGCGACGGGATGACCTTCACAAGGGAAGACATCAAGACCTTCTTCAGGTTGGAGTTTGTGCTAGTAGCTCTTCACCCCGAGTGTGTACATGAGCTTCTACCTTTACGGTAGGGTTTTCGATCAGTAGACGAGTCATCTGTGGGTAGTAGACAGATAATTCAAAGGTCTAAGAGGACTAGAGCCAGCCGTACGAGGAGTAGGATGTGTTATGAATGCGGCAGGAAGGCTCACCGGGCACGTGACTGTCCGACTCCTCGTAGAGATGATCCAAAGGCTTTGGAGGAGCCACCGAGGCTGAAGCCGCGACAGGTGCTTGAGCAATAGCCGAGCAGTGGACAAGGCAGTAGAGCTCCGGGAGTAGGTGGACGGGAGCAGAACTAGTGGATACGTCCCTTGTATTCTAGTTCCTTTTTGTTGTTGTATTCATGTCTTTGTACTATGAGCTGCAATAATAAAAAGACACTTATCTTTGTGATGTTTTATTTCCTTTCCTTTTTGTTTGGTTGGTACTGAGTGGTCCTGGATAAGGCTGTTGACTTAACCCTCACATTCGAGATTCCTACTAGAGGAGACCCAGTGACCTCACATTGATGCTGACAGTGTGACTCGACCCTTGGAGGCGAGAGTGATAGTTGGATCGCTTAGTAGTTACGTCGAGGCCTTACGATGTCATCCATGGCATGAGTGCACCCTTCATGTCAGGATTGACTGTATTAGGCAATGGGCTTGGTTCCTCAAGGAGATGAGACCATGTTTCTCTTTTCGGGAAAGGAGAAATTTTAGAAGCTCTTTCAGATCGCAGGCAATGAAGGTGCAGATCATCCAAGAGTGGATGAAGACTGCACAGTGCAGTAAGAAATAGGAAACTGGCAGTAGTCTTGGAGACTCGGGCTTGTTAAAAGTTTCCATAAGAGGAATCTTAAAGGAGATACGAGTCTGCGAAGCAGCAGACGTGGAGGTAGAGCTAGGAGAGCAGCATGAGATGTTGTACATCTTAACATGCTACAACCACCCACCTTAGTTATCCCCTCCAGGCTCAGGGAGCTGGAGGGCGGATGAAGAGTGCAGCTGCATGCGGTCAAGGAGAGTGACCTGATGGCTCTATGAATGATTCAAGGGAGAGTCTGTGTCCACTACTAGCTGTTGTAGTAACAGACGTTGATATTAATCATTCCTTCCTTCCACAAATCTTGTCCCAGACCTAGAGTTTACGGTAAGCCGTAGACTTGACCCTCATGTCTAGAGATACCTTGAGAGAAGACTCGATAATCATACTTACGCCGACGGTGTGGTCAGACCCTCGAGGCGAGATTTTTGGTTGGAATCTCTTGGTGCCAACATCGAGGCCTTACGACGTTGGTTTGAGTATGGACTGGGCAATCACAGTTCATACACAAATTGACGGTATTTGGAAAAAAGGTTATGGTTTAACTACGACATCAGGATGGGTTTTCCTTGGTCGGCGAAAAGGAATTCCCAGACAGCATAGGATAACTCATGCACAGGGGGGTGCGACCGAACAATCTTGAGTCGGTCAACCTTAACCTCGTGGCAGCAGTCGTTTTGAGTTCCAGTTCTAACAGGAGTTGGAGACCTCTGGAGTTCGAGGATGACGATCACGTCCTTATACGGGTCTCACCTTGACGAGGTTTACGGAGATGTGACCAAGGCGGAAAGTTATCTCCGAGGATCAGCGGACCTTCATAGGTCCTCAGCTGGGTAGACGGGTTGGATTACCGCTTGACCCATCCACCACAGTTGCACCAGGTGCACGACGACTTCCACGTATCTCAACTGAGGAGATACGTGATCGACCCTTCGCATATCATCGACCATGGGGAGTTGGACGATGGCGATGGGGTGTCTTTCACGGAGGTTCCAGTGGGGATCGAGGATCGACAGGGTTGGATCCTGCGAGGACGATCAATTTCTCAGGTGCACTATCCTTGGAAGTACAGGAACCTCCAGGTAAGCACATGGGAGCAGAACGCTCAGATGCGTGCTCAATACCGCTTTTGTGACCCTAGTTTGTGTTGAAGCGTTACGTGGACATAAAGCCCTGAGGTGGGAGTAATGTAAAGACCCAAAAATTCCAAGAATTTATTTTTCTTAATTATCATTGGAATTTTACAAAAACGCAATTTCTAACGGCGCCTGATTCTGAGGCTCAGTGTGCCCGGAATTAATTTCTGACGTTTAGCTCGGGTACGTTTAGTGAACGAACGAACGGGGTTTTCCAAATTTTGAATCGGTGCTCGGAATCGAATTCTGAGGGCACCGATGAAATTGTTGTGCCGGTATTTGCTTAGAACGCCTTTTCTGGAGATGCGTTTTCTCGGGTGTGGTTTTTTATTTTTTTAGGGTTAAGTGAAGAAAATAAAATAAAGTGGTGCGACAACTTTATTTTATTTCACTTAAATCCACGTAAAGCCACTTAAATCTACTTAAGTTGAGTTGAAGCGGATAGGGTGAAATCCAAAATATCCTACCCTCTTGGTAGGATATCTGTGAGGTGGGGCCCGCACGAGCCTCACTGTTTCTTTTCCTCTAAGTAACGCACCCGCGAAACCTCCTCATTAATGAAAGTCAACCGTGCGTTTTTTCTGGTTAAGAAACACCCCAATTAATTGGGCAGTTAAATCATTACAATTAATTCAACGAATTAATTGTTCGTTTCTTATCTTTTGAATTTCAAAAACTTAGGTCAATAATAAAATAAGGGTTGAACTTATTTTAATTAGTTAGACTTGTGGAGTGGAGAAAATTTGGTTGGAAAGCATTCCTCTTCGACAAAGAACATGAAGAACGTGAAGAACTCTCCGACCTCTGATGAAGAACGCCAAACCCTCGGAGATCGACGACGTGACGCAGTGTACCGCGACGTCAACGACGCTTCTTCAGTGATTCTCTCTCCGCGACGCTTCTTCCACGACGATCGAACCACGCGACAACCTTAGATCGACAACGACAAGGTAGGGGTAGCGCTTCTTTTTAATTCTTTTTGGTTTATAACATCAACATGTATTTAATTATTATAATTAAATCTATATGTTCTCGATCCTCGGAGTTCGTCGACGCGACGCCGAGTACCACACGACAGCGACCCCCTTCCGCGACGTGGCGACCCTTTCTTCCGCGGCGGTCGATCACGTGTCTGACGACGAAGTTAAGGTAGGGGTTTTATTCATTAAATCTTTGTGATTAAATCTCCGGTCGTTTAAATATTGTTGGGCGATTATCTTTAAAACTGCTAACCCGGTGGGTGCGGACGAACAAACAAGTTCGAACCCACCGCACCATTTCATTCTTGGTGCGCGAAACAGCGGACGACGGAAAACAGGGCCGCAAGGGCGATTCGAGGGCCCGACAGTGAAGATTGGGTCCCGAGAGGACCACTGGCGAAGACCTCATGCAAAACGGACCACCGGAGCGCGTCTGGTGGCCCGTGGAAGCCCCCAACGGTGCGGCGGCGGTGCCCGGTGCGCCGCCGGAAAAACCCATCGTGGCGGCAAGCCGGTTCCACGGCCACGCGGAACCAGGAGGAGGGACGTAGCCCGGCCGCCGCATCCGATGGTGAGGTGACCCCACCCGGGGCCGCGACGTTTCATCACGCGGGGGCAGCAAGCCCCCCGCGGCTTCCTCTCGCTCGGCCGCTCAGCCGAGCCGAGCCGGGCCGACCCGCCGGGCCGGGTCACGCCCAGGCTGGGCCGGGCCGGGCGGACCCGAATCGGGTCCGCCCGGGTCCGGTCGTCCCAGTTCGGGGCTACCCAGGGGGGGGGGGGGTCGGGTCGGTCCGGGCCCAGATCCCCCGTTTTCGGACCCATCACGGTCTTTCGCCCATATCTTGAGTTGTAGACCTCTGATCGATGCACCGTCAGCGATGATGTGATACTTGTATCGAGTCAGTCGTTTTGTTATATCACACTCAAGTTTTTGGAACACCTTGGGTTCGGCCGGGTTGGTTCGTACATGAAACCAACCGGGCCCTCTGAGCGGAAATGCTCATATCTTGAGCTACGGACATCCGATTGACGTTCCGTCAACTTTGATGCTTTCCTCTAAGTGAGACAGATGTTTTTCCTTACTCCGCTCGAGGTTTGGATGTCGTCGGTGTGCGGTCGGGTTGGTTCACTCACGAAACCAACCTGGCCCCTGGAACGAAAAAGCCAATAACTCACAGACCGTACGTCCGATTGACACAACGTCTGTCTCGATGATTTTTTCCTCTTGATTGGAAAGAACTTTTGGAATTCTTCGCTCGAGGTTTGGATGCAGTTGGAGTTTGGGCGAGTTGGATTGTACCCGGAATCCAACAGGGCCCTTGGAACGGAATTGCTGATATCTTTTAGACCAGACGTTCGTTTGACGAACCGTCTGCGGCGTTGGTGATCACGTTGAGAAACGGTCCCTTTAAATTTACCCCATGTGAGTTGGGGTACAGTTGCGATACGACCGGGTTGGTTCGTACAAGAGACCAACCAGGCCCCTTAGACGAAAAGGCTAATAACTCACATATTGGGCGTCCGATTGACGCGCCGTCTGTTGTGTTGAGATCCCTATGACGAGGCGGTCCTTTGAGACTCTTCTTCGTGGGAATTTGTGATACATGGAGTATCGACAAGTAGCTCGTGGAGCGGACCCTCCTGGAGACGGGCGTGCGGAGTACGGAAACTGTGTAACCGGGTGAGACCTGACGACTGCTTGACCGATCGATTCGGTGTGTTTCGGATAGCCCAGTGGGGAGAGCTTGGTTGTAGCGGCAGAACCACGGAAGATGAGCGGTTGGTTATAGTGGCAGACCCGCGGTACTCAACTAAAGGAGTACCTCTGGAGGCTATGAGGGGGAGCGCTTGGTTGTAGCGGCAGACCCACGGTGGATGAGCACTTGGTTGTAGTGGCAGACCCGCGGTACTCAACAGAAAGAGTACCTCTTGATTCTATTAGGGGGAGCACTTGGTTGTAGCGGCAGACCCATGGTGGGAAGCGCTTGATTGTAGCAGCAGGCCCACATTACTCGATTGGAGGAGTACCTCAGCAGTCTTAGGTTAGTTAGAAGTTGTAGAGACCCGAATCTTGACGTACATTGACATTACATTACATTTGTGGAATACTTAGTACATAAGAAAAACACACACACCAGGATCGTAATAGTTTAGTGTCTTTGGAAACTTGTAATATAATCTTCTAATCCTGGTGAATGATCTTCAACATCTACCATAATGATCTTCTTTTTTTTATACCTAAAACCTTTCTTTATATCCTGGGGAAAAGTAAACATAAAAGGGTGAGCTCAAATTCTCAGTAAGGGTATACAAAAGAAATATCAATCACATCATATACATAAGCACATAACTTTTGGAAATCATAACCTGTAAAAGAGATCATAATTTCATAACATGGGATAAATCATGGCAGTGAAATGTAATCACAATAATCATAACTTAAAACATTAAACTTTGTGGCATGCACACATAATCATAGAGAATCATTTCTTGTTATTCAAGACTCATTTCCAGGACTATCTTAGTGGACAAAGTCCTTTTCTGAACCGAGTCACCCTCGTTTCAGTCCTGTTTCACTGAACCGGTATAACCTACCATTCCAGCCATGTCTATCTCATGAGATATAAAATCTTTACCCAATGCATTGGAGGGAGATATAGGTCCCACCCATCTCATAATGATACCATTCTTATGTGTGCCACAAAATCATAAATCATACATCATTGCATAACCCATGTAATAAAAATGGGAATCTTAAACATCATGACATCATAAAACAATTCATATACGAGAAAAGAATTCATAAAAAATAATTCCATCACAACATAATCAAATCAATGTAATAATAGGGATAAAAACAGAACCCTTTATTATCATAGATGGAAAATAATTTTGATAAAACACTTGATCTTCATTCTAGAGGATAATATCCTTTCTACTTTAAAAACACTTTTCGTTTCTTAACATGTCATACAATTTCAAACTAAAAGAATTTGATTAAAAATAAACTTGAAAACTTGTAAAGGAAGATTCTTGGAAATAATGTTTTAAAATTCCATTCATTCCGTGTAATTTAAAAAAACATTCTTCTCGTACTTTTGTAGGAAAAGTCAAAAAAGTACCTTGTATGAAAAATGACAAAATATTCCTTTCATATCATTTGCTAAAAACTCAACGAAGGGTAAAATTAGATTTAAAAAATTGTAGGTGGATGGAAAAAATATTCCATATCGAGGAAACATGTATGTGGATGATAAAATACACCCCAGTAAATACTAAAGTATAAACAATCTCGGATAAAAATGAGATTGTTATATTTCCCTTACCTTAGGTCCGATTTTCTTCGTAAGTGTCCGAACCTCCTGTATAATGATTTAAATAATGTCATTTACTTATTAAATAATCATATTCATTGTTATGATATCATATATGGTTCACTTATGACTTTATATTACCCATTCTTTTGTAAATTCCATGTTAAAGAGCGTTTTGGGTAAAATTGTTTCATTTATCGTCGGTGTTTGGACTTGTTGTTCTTGACATTATTATTACTTATATCATGATTTACTTACTTCCAGAATATAAATAATGATTTATATATCATATATATTCAGTATATATATATATATATAATAGATTGATAAATGAAATGAAACACACCGTTCATGGAGACGGTAGTCCGTACGTACGCATTAACGTTGTTTTCCTTTCATTATTGTCTTGAATGGAAGTAAGTAGATGACATAAATATATATACACATAAATCCAGTAGCATTATAATGTCATATATTTCATTATTATTGCTTAAATATACTTTATAATCATTCTTAAATGGTTAACATGGAGAATGAATCTCATCGCGTCGTGGAGACGGTAGTCCGTACGTACGCACGAGCGATGATATCATTTCCATAATTATTGAATTGAATTGGAGTGGATGATAAAATATATCAGAATCATTATGATGTTACAATAACTATGTATAGTTATTATTTACACCATAATACCCATCCATGTAAGGTGTTGGTGGAAAAACATATTACACCACGGCGTGGAGACGGTATTCCGTACGTACGCACGCGCGGTGATTTCGTTTTCCGTAGGATGGATAGATGGTGAATTGGGATTGCTTCATACTTATAATAACATATCTGTATATGAGTGATACTTATGTTATTACTTCATAATGAAACAACCTAATAAGTAGAAGTGGAAGAATAAATAATGGTGAAAGAATCGGTAACGGAAATTACCTCTTCTTTGAAGCGCCTTTTTGAGACCTCCTCTTAGGGCACTAAAATTGGTCTTTGAAATTAGAACAGAACCTCTAGGATGTTTCTAGGGAAGTCTAGAAGTGAATTTGGCTGGGGTTGGCCGAGCTTGAAGGCTCAATGTTGTGTGAGGAAGAGAGGGAGGAGGTGCCCTTTTATAAGGGAGGAGAGGGGCACCTTTGGAATAACTAAATATATTATTTTCTTATAAAGTCAAGTTCGGTTTTAAATAGCTCCAAATTGATTTATTTCGAGGATAAGGTGGGTATGGGTCGAAATCCTCTCATCCAATATAATTTAGACGAGTTTAGGTTCCTATTTTAACCCTATCATTTAGATTTAACATTATGTTAAATAATTTTACTTTTACCGTGTCTTCTTGTGTTCTTACACTATATGGTTAATAAACTTACGATAAGAAGACAAACGAACCCAAATTTTTTATTATTAATATATATAACCTTATCTAAGTCATTTGGGCGAACCTTAGATTTTTAGGAATAAAATAACAAATAATAATATAATATTTGTTTTAAAAACTATTTTATGTCAGTTTTGACACTATTTAGTAATTGATTTATGTGAAAATAATAACAGAATGATAAGTTCTAAAAGAGTTAATTAAATCAATTCTAACATATCATATTAACCTATAAAATTAGTGGAATTCATAAAAATACTCACATTAGATCTATTTGGGTATTTATAACATCAATTTTGTCAATATTTCATTAATAAGATAATTACTGAATCATCATTGTGTCATAAATAAATTAAATTATTTGATGTCTAAAAATTACAAATAAAATACCATTATGTAGGAAATATTTTTATATTTCTAGTGAATATTTACAATCGAATTTATCTTATGTATAACCCTATATTAAGAATGTTTTAGTAAATACACTTTGATTTTAACTCTTTTAACTCTTCTTTGAATTAAATAATAATAAATGTCCTAATCTAATCCAAGTGGGCCTAAATGGATATATGTGGTTCCTAAGCTTATTTTTGATCGAATTAAACTTATCCAATAGTATTTGGAAATTTTTTTAGGGTAATAATAATATCATTTTTACCCTTAATTAACCTATTTACTTTTAACCGTGGTAAAAAAAAGTAAAAAGTTAATATTCACCAAAAATTATTTTCATCTCATTGAACCACATTTTACTTACTGACATCAACCGTGTCTCTCAGATTTTTGAAATTCCACTCACAGAAGCGGTAAAATTAAGTTTTATGAACAATTCAGTTTTTTTAACTACCACATAGTGGTTTCACTATTAATCAAAAATTGAAAGTTTTCAGAAAAATACCAAAAATTAGGCCTAAGATATATTTGATATTATGAACTCAAAAATGATGTCTATTTTACCAAATTCAAAACATATCAGTTTCATTAATTAATTTAAAAATTAATTCCCGTCGCCAAAACAATTATCGTGTTTTTAAGAGATAATAACTATCAAAAGATTGACACTTGTTTATAACTGGTTTGAATGTGAAATCACATCCAATGACCAACATTGTATTAAATAGTAAAAATATATTCTAAATATACTTTAAAACCAATAAATTAAAAATTTATCACTATTAATTATTTCGATTAAAAAAGTTGTTTTTAATTATAATTTAGTAATTTTCACTATTCATCAGAATATGAAAGTTATCCGAAAAGTACTAAAATTTCACCCTAAGCTAATTTCGATATTCCGAATCCAAAAATGAAGTCCATTTTAAAAATAAAATTTACAAAATTTCAAAAAGTGGTTATTACTATTCATAACGGCTAGTTTTAATAATATTTTAATATCATATCGTTGTTTAGCGAAAATTGGTGTTGCGTACAACACACGCTATCGTGAAAGGTTGCAATTGCATGTAATTCAAGCCAGGTCAGAGATGTGTGTTGTGAAATATCCTTTTGGTGTAGCGTATAACACAAGACATTAATGAAATTAAAAAAGATATTTTTCGTAAAATCTTGTGCTGTTACATTCTACCCCCCTTAAAATTAATTTCGCCCTCGAAATTCGTTGGGGTTATAAATGGTTTACTACTCGAAAGTTTCTTTAATAGAAACCCACATCGTAAAAAGGAATACCAAAACCAATCTTTAAAAACAAAATTATGAAACGTAAAGGTTACCCAAATAAACTAATCACTGGGTTTCCACATAGGTGAAAATATGGATATGGAAGAAAAATCTAACCATCATGTTATGATGGAGAGTGGTAGAGAACATGGCTATGGAAAATCCAATAATCACAAATCAATAAATTTGTGACGATCTAGGGTACCATCTGATTAATCAGATATAAGAGCAATAGGACAACATTTTTGGTTTTCAAGATCGTTTCCCTAAAGTTAAAGAATTAGAATTAGAATAAATACTTACATTATTTTGGTACAATCTCACTGTTGATCGTGCCTTGAACAATTTCCACTTCATCTCTTAAATAAATGAAGTTGAATTTGCTATTCGTGAAGTGTTAGCAGATCATGTGATAGAATGATGGGTCATTCCATCTGTCTCAAACAAAAGGTTAGCAAAAGCTATTAAATATACATAAGTCATTCTATAGTGAGATTAATCATATATGGTTCCTAAAATGGATATATACTTCATATATCATACTGCTTAATATAATAAAACTAGTTTCTACTAAACAAGGACTTCCTGTAGGCCAGTGGTAGGTGATAAAGGCCAGTCGCACTTCGGTCATGGGTTCGATTCCCACAGCATTGTCCGACGCGATGGGCTGTCGCCCGTCCCGCAGGTTGTCCATTTTCTAAAGCTATATTACTATAACATCCCATCAATAATACTAACTTATGTCCAACATAATCCATTCCAATATTTAGGCTTATCCATAATACTTCCATCCACTGTCAAAGATTTAGTATCATCATTGATCCCCATATATCATATGATATATCTTGTTGGTCACATTCCAAACATTCAAAGGCCTTAATCTTGTACTCTCTTGAATACCCATTGAACCATAGTGAAAACATGAATGCAGTTAAAAGTTAACACTTTCCATATACCAAAATCCTCAAAATTCTATATACTCAAACCATGATATCACTTAGTCCTTATATCAATCATGAGCTCATAAATACTGTCAAACATTTCATTTTCTCTTTATCACTTCATTATGCGCATATCATCCACTTTCCAAAAAATATATGAATAACCTTTCATTGTTACTCATACCATTCATCATAAACTTTCAAAACATAAGGAAAGACAGCAGTGTAACAATCCTTAGATGTCTTTTTATTCTATATTACAACATTACACTTGATAAACATGTAATCATTCCACTACCTTCTTAAACCATTGACCGAGCTTCAACAATTCTTTCATCTCACATATCATTTTTAGTCTCTTCATCATCATCAACAAAAATACTACCCATACGACCATACCGATTCTCTTCATGAGACATTCCCTTAGGTCATTGGTTTGCATAATGCCCGTACATTCCACATTTAAAACATTTAACCAATGTTGTTGTCGTAGCAATACCATTAACCTCATCCATGGTGTTAACTGAAACTTTTCCATTTCACTTACTGGCTTTGTGTCCTTCTTTTCCACACCCAAAGCATCTTCCATTTCCTTTGAAACATTCTCCTTGATGCCATTTTCCACATGATTTACATAGGGGAAATTGAACTTTCTTTCCTCTATGATCATCATGAAACTCTATCTTTCTCTTATTAGCCGAGTCAGGAAACTTAACCAAATTTTACTTTATTGATAATATTATGAGATTTCTAATTCGGAATAATAATTATGTTTGGTCTTCTAAATCTCATTTCATTTGGTTGCTCATGAAGAATATCATTCCATTGTCTATCATATCCTCCATTATCGTGAATCATCTTTTTTCCAGCCATTTTCTAAAACCCAAAATGAATAGTGTGAGATGAAAAAATCATAATAAAGGGGGAGTAACATAAATATCTAACATCTTTGGTTTAATCTAATATCGTTACCATAGTTCTAGGACTATATTCTATATGTATACTTATCCTTAGGGACATCCCTAGACATACCTTAGAAATATCTCTAGGGATCTCACTAACGCTTTCGCATCCTAGTTTCCAAAGGTTGACTAAAACTTTCCTATAATACCAACTGTAGAGACCCGAAGCTTGACGTACATTGACATTACAATACATTTGCGGAATACTTAGTACATAACAAAAACACACACACAAGGATCGTAATAGTTTAGTGTCTTTGGAAACTCGGAATATAATCTTCTAATCCTGGTGAAGATCTTCAACATCTCCCATAAAGATGTTCCTTTTTTTTTACCTAAAAACTTTCTTTATATCCTGGGGAAAAATAAACATAAAAGGGTGAGCTCAAATGCTCAGTAAGGGTAAACAAAAGAAATATCAATCACATCATATACATAAGCACATAACTTTTGGAAATCTTAACCTGTAAAAGAGATCATAATTTCATAACATGGGATAAATCATGGCAGTGAAATGTAATCACAATAATCATAACATAAAACATTAAACTTTTTGTAATGTACACATAATCATAGAGAATCATTTCTTGTTAGTCAAGACTCATTTCCAAGACTGTCTTAGTGGAAAAAGTCCCTTTCTGAACTGAGTCACCCTCGTTTCAGTCTTGTTTCACTGAACCGGTATAACCTACCATTCCAGCCATGTCTATCTCATGAGATATAAAATCTTTACCCAATGCATTGGAGGGAGATATAGGCCCCACCCATCTCATAATGATACCATTCTTATGTGTGCCACAAAATCATAAATCATACATCATTGCATAACCCATGTTATAAAAATGGGAATCTTAAACATCATGACATCATAAAACAATACATATACGAGAAAGGAATTCCTAAAAAATAATTCCATCACAACATAATCAAATCAATGTAATAATAGGGATAAAAATAGAACCCTTTATTATCTTAGATGGAAAATAATTTTGATAAAACACTAGATCTTCATTCTTGAGGATAATATCCTTTCTACTTTAAAAACACTTTTCCTTTCTTAACATGTCATACAATTTCAAACTAAAAGAAGTTGATTAAAAATAAACTCGAAAACTTGTAAAGGAAGCTTCTTGGAAATAATGTTTTAAAAATCCATTCATTCCGTATAAGTTAAAAAAATATTCTTCTCGTACTTTTGTCGGAAAAGTCAAAAAATTACCTTGTACGAAAAACGACAAAATATTCCTTTCATATATTTTGCTAAAAACTCAACGAAGGGTAAAATTAGATTTAAACAATTTTAGGTGGATGGGAACAATATTACATATCGAGGAAACATGGATGTGGATGATAAAATACACCCCAGTAAATACTAAAGTATAAACAATCTCGGATAAAAATGAGATTGTGATATTTCCCTTACCTTAGGTCTGATTTTCTTCGTAAGTGTCTGAACATCCTGTATAATGATTTAAATAATGTCATTTACTTATTACATAATCATATTTATTGTTATTATATCATATATGGTTCACTTATGAATTTATATTACCCGTTCTTTTGTAAATTCCATGTTAAAGAGTGTTTTGGGTAAAATTGTTTCATTTATCGTAGGTGTTTAGACTTGTTGTTCTAGACATTATTATTACATATATCATGATTTACTTACTTCCAGAATATAAAATATGATTTATATATCATATATATTCAGTATATATATATATAATAGATAGATAAATGAAATGAAACACACCATTCATGGAGACGGTAGTCCGTACGTACGCATGAACGATGATTCACATTCCTTATTGTCTTGAATGGAAGTAAGTAGATGACATATATATATATACAAATAAATCCAGTAGCTTTATAATGTCATATATTTCATTATTATTTCTTAAATATACTTTATAATCATTCTTAAATGGTTAACATGGAAAATGAATCTCATCACGTCGTGGAGATGATAGTCCATAAGTACGCACGAGCGATGATATCATTTAAAAATTTTTTGAATTGAATTGGAGTTGATGATACAATATATCATAATCATTATGATGTTATAATAACTATGTATAGTTATTAATTACACCATAATACCCATCAATGTAAGGTGTTGGTGGAAAAACAGATTACACCACGGTGTGGAGACGGTATTCCATACGTACGCACGCGCGGTGATTTCGTTTTCCGTAGGATGGATAGGTGGTGAATTAGGATTGTTTCATACTTATAATAACATATCAGTATATGAGTGATACTTATTTTATTACTTCATAATGAAACAACCTAAGAAGAAGAAGTGGAAGAAGAAATAAAGGTGAAAGATTCAGTAACAGAAATTATCTCTTCTTTGAAGCGCCTTTTTGTGACCTCCTCTTAGGGCACTAAAATTGGTCTTTGAGGAATACCAGAAACTCTAGGATGTTTCTAGGGAAGTGGAGAAGAGAATTTGGCAGGGGTTGACCAATCTTGAAGGATCAATGTTGTGTGAGGAAGAGAGGGAGGAGGTGCCCTTTTATAAGGGAGGAGAGGGGCACCTTTGGAATAACAAAAAATATTATTTTATTATAAAGTAAATTTCGGTTTTAAATAGATCCAAATTGATTTATTTCTAGGATAAGGTGGGTATGGATCAAAATCCTTTCATCCAATAGAATTTTAGACATGTTTAGGTTACTATTTTAACCTTATCATTTAGATTTAACATTAAGTTAAATAATTTTACTTTTACCGTGTCTTCTTGTGTTCATACACTATAAGGTTAATAAACTTACTATAAGAAGAAAAAAGAACCCTAAATTGTTTATTATTAATATATATAACCTTATCTAAGTCATTTGGCCGAACCTTAGATTTTTAGGAATAAAATAACAATTAATAATATAATATTTGTTTTAAAAACTATTTTTTGTCAATTTTGACACTATTTAGTAATTGATTTTTGTGAAAATCATAACAGAATGATAAGTTCGAATAAAGTTAATTAAATCAATACTAACATATCATATTAACCTATAAAATTAGTGGAATTCATAAAAAGTCTCAAATTAGATCTATTGGGGTATTTATAACATCAATTATGTCAATATTTCATTAATAAGATTATTACTGCATCATCTTTGTGTCATAAATAAATTAAATTATTTGATGTCTAAAAATTACAAATAAAAAACCATTATGTATGAAATCTTTTTACCTTTATAATTAATATTTACAATCGAATGTATCTTATGTATAACCCTATATTAAAAATGTTTTAGTAAATAAACTTTGATTTTAACTCTTTTAACTCTTCTTTGAATTAAATAATAATAAATGTCCTAATCTAATCCAAGTGGGCCTAAATGGTCATATTTTGTTCCTCAGCTTATTTTTTGTCGAATTAAAATTATCCAATAGAATTTGGACATGTGTTAGGGTAATAATAATATCATTTTTACCCATAATTACTCTATTTACTTTTAACCATGGTAAAAAAAGTAAAAAGTTACTATTCACCAAAAATTATTTTCATCTCATTGAACCACATTTTACATAGTGACATCAACCGTGTCTCTCGGATTTTTGAAATTCCACTCACAGAAGCGGTAAAATTATGTTTTATGAACAATTCAGTTTTTTTTAACTACCACTTAGTGGTTTCACTATTCATCAAAAATTGAAAGATTTCAGAAAAATACCAAAAATTAGGCCTAAGCTATATTTGATATTATGAAATCAAAAATGATGTCTATTTTACCAAATTAAAAAAATATCAGTTGCATTAATTAATTTAAAAATCAATTCCCGTCGTCAAAACAATTAGCGTGTTTTTAAGAGATAATAACTATCAAAAGATTGACACTTGTTTATAACTGGTTTGAATGTGATATTACATCCATTGACCAAAATTGTATTAAATTGTAAAAATATATTCTAAATATACTTTAAAACCACTCAAATTAAAAATTTATCACTATTAATTATTTCGATTAAAAAAGTTGTTTTTATTTATAATTTAGTAATTTTTACTATTTATCAGAATATTAAAGTTATCTGAAAAGTACCAAAATTTTACCCTAAGCTAATTTTGATATTCTGAATCCAAAAATGAAGTCCATTTTAAAAATAAAATTTACAAAATTTCAAAAAGTGGTTATTACTATTCATAACGGCTAGTTTTAATAATATTTTAATAGCATATCGTTGTTTAGCGAAACGTGGTGTTGCGTACAACACACGCTATCGTGAAAGGTCGCGATTGCGTGTAATTCAAGCCAGGTCAGAGATTTGTGTTGTGAAATATCCTTTTGGTGTAGCATATAACACAAGACATTAATGAAATTAAAAAGGATATTTTTCGTAAAATCTTGGGCTGTTAGAGCAGTACCTCAGAGTCATGACAGGACCGCTGTACAATCCAGAGATGGAGGTCTTCAGCAGTTACGGTTTTGATAATAAAAATAATGGTTTCAGCTGATTCTATGTCCTTTGTGTTTACCTATTGATTGAGATGGGTTACTTGATAACTTAGGTATATGTATGGGAATATACCTAAGTAGAGGTTATCTATTGAGATCTTCTTTGTGGTTATCCTTGTTGGTTTTAGTGAGACCTTGAGGGTCTCGGGGTCCCTACTGAGTATCGTTATACTCACCCCTGCATGGGCTATCCCCGCACCTCGTTTTGTTGGTTGCAGATGACGGACAGTGCTGATGGAGGCCGAGTGTTCGAGGACTGGACGGTACCCTGAGGTGGACCACACGACGAGTCAGTATCCGGAGGTGGACTTCACGGCGAGACGACACTCGGAGGAGGTTGACGGGCGAGAGCGTTGTGGAGGCTACCTGTACATACCCTTCAGGTGAGATCCGTGGTGGACGATCCAGGAGCTGCGCCATCTGTACCTACCCTTCAGGTAGGATCCAAGGAGGATGACCCAGAAGCTGCTTTCGTCCTTCCAGCTGTTGTCTTTTTCTGTTGTAATTTCTTCAGTTGTAGTTGTACTTTCTTTTGGGTTTGTATTCTGGCCCATTTACCTTTCAGTACTTCTCTTTGTACTTAGTGTTTTACTTCTACTTGTACTATGTGGTGTTTTGTTTACTTTAAAAAAGCCAATGCCTTCCCAGTTATCGGGATTTACGCCTTTGGTGCTAGTCACCAGCCCCTGGCCTATGGAAGGCGGGCTTGGGGTAGTCACGGCATGCGCCCCAAGGATGGGTCATGACAATATTGAATTAGGGGAATATTTATGTGATGGAATATGTTGGATTCATTATAGATTTTCATTTCATTTCTCCAATATGGGCATGAGATGAGGCTAATTGAGCAAGATGATTTTTAGATGCAAATAAGTGTGAAATTAACTCTCAGGTTAATATCCTCAGTATGACGATGATGTCATAAGTGATAAATTAGGCTCTCATCTTGTAGGGGAAGCTAATGTATGGTTATAGTGGTTGAAATTTGGTTTCCTCTACAAGATTTTGTGGTGTGTCTACTA
The DNA here is from genome assembly GCA_963277665.1 of Viscum album. NCBI lineage: Eukaryota > Viridiplantae > Streptophyta > Magnoliopsida > Santalales > Viscaceae > Viscum > Viscum album. The sequence continues at coordinate 138,734,950 of OY728133.1, read as the reverse complement.
AAAGAAATAAATGTATTTCATTGAATATCTCTTCGAGTAGAGGAAATAATTGTTTCCAAGTCACTGTGTCTGATACCTAGAACCTTAAAAACGATTCCTTCCATTATTATGGTGGGATATGACACCTACATAAACATTTTCTCAGATAACAAGTGTAGTTACAAGATTATTACAAGATAGGACATCTAAAGAGGTTCTGTAGGAACTCAAGACATATTTTCATTGATTGAGGAGCTAGACATAACCCGAGTGAATTAAAGGGATATTCACCATCATATCATTTTGGAATCTAGGGTTCTTCTATACAAATTGGTAGAGGTAGTGGACATGTTCTTATGGGAATGACCTCCCGCATTTGTAGAGTGCTGAAAATTAAGGGAGTCATACCAAATAACCTGGAATATGGGAAGGACTATTGCTTGTTGTTCAACCTACACTTGTATATAGTGAGGCTATAAAATTTATATTGAGAATAAATATTTATGTTTCATTGCCATTACATAGTGTTGTATTCGATAGTGCTACATATACTTCCATTATATATTTTATTATTGTTATTTTTTTGAGCATTGTAGTAGTTATAGATTGGAGGAGTAGGGCCAATCAATAAGAAATTGGGAATGCATAGATCCTATGTTTCATGTCATTTTTCTAGATGACAGTTTAGTAAACCGTGATATCATTCTACTAGTGGTGGAAAGAATTTAGGATTTGTTTATAAATACTTCTCAGGGTATCCACCTAAGAGAGATGTTCAATTCACCATTGATCTCATGTTAGTGGATGAGAAAGTGTCTCTATTCCACTATATAAAATGGAACCAAACGTTTTTCAAGAGAACAAGATTAATCTAGATGTGTGAGAGGATAATGGGTTTATTTATTCAAATATGTCACCATGTAGTATTATTGATTTGTTTTCAAAGACGGTTTATTGTAACTTGAACTTATGTGTCGATTATAGGATGTTTAACAAGATAAATGTAAATAACTGGTAACATATTCTGTGTATTAATGATAATTATTTAAATTTTAGATGAGATTACTTGTTCTAAAAGATAGAAATATGAGTAGGGTTTCATAAACTGAGAGTTCAAACTTACGATATGTTGAGGACTACATTTAGGAGAAGTTTTTTCCAATATTATTTGTTTGTATTTCTTTTGGTGTTGTAGAAGGTACCATTAGTGTTTTATGTAAATGATGATAAAAAACCATTCATAGGCACCATTTTCAGTTTGTGGTGGTGTTTCCGGATGAAATCATTGTGAACTATGATATATAAGAAGATCATTCCCATCATCTTGTCACTTGCCTTAGTAGAGTTAGATAAAATCTACTATACTCCGCAATATCTATGTGTCAGTATTGGATTGATTAGGTACACTTATTAGGACACATAATCATAGGGGAATGTGTGTATATATACCTAGATGATGATAAGTAAGTCGTATCACAGGAGTAACAGAAAAATTTATTGATATTTGAAGAATTCTGATTTTAGCATGATATTATCAGAGTGCAATACAAAAATTTAACTATTTGGAAGAACCACATTAATTCCATACCATGAAAGGTACAATGATTTAATGGTAAAATTTTTTATGAGGCCTTCCACGAGTATAAAAAGTGTTAGAGACAACACCAGTCGTTAAACGACCCACTCTAGATGAATATTAAAAAATATATTTTTATGCTTTTGGGAAAAAAAATTGGAGCTGTGTTGATGTAGATAGATCGAGTCATCGTGTATGGGTCTCAACAATTGATCCCCCATGGATGGAAATACTCTATACACAAACTTATTTAAGAGGTTGGGGTTTATGCTTTAATGTATTAATGAAACTTTCAGTTGGGAGATTATTTTATTGTGTTTATAAATCACATGGTCATGAGGTATTTTTTCTCACAATTGTGTTTTTATATTCATCAGTGGAGATGGGTTGAGTATATGTAGTAATTTGAATTTGACCTAGAATATATAAAAGAGAAGGTAGATGGATGAAGATAACATTTTCATATATTTTATACTATAAATCATTGTTTATAACCCCACCATAGTGTTATTGGATGTGTAATTATCATGTTTTTAGGTTTTAGTGTCATTTTGTGCCTAAATGTGAAAAACGCCAAATTCAGGATTTTAGACAGATTTTTTCATCAAGGGTATTTTAGTCATTTAATGGAAAATATATGTCTTAATTTTTTGATTAAAATTTTGTATATTATTTATTTTATTTCCTTCAACTTTGTCTGCTGGACTAGGAGCTGATTCGTCCATCTATAGGGCCTAAAAATTCATTGAAGTCGGTCATTTTTTCAGGCAGACAGTGTGGACCCCACGAATGTAACGGAACCCAAACGTGGATTAAACATATAAAAATGATGCGTTTCTACCTATAACAAAACGTTTAAATATCATACATACTCTACAAGAAATTTGGGGGAGTTTAGAAGTCATTAAGGTGACCATTTAACGACATTGTTTTGGAGGAACCTTCTTGGAAGATTCATTCAGAAACAGAAACCTCCAATGAAAAATTCATAACTCATTCATCTGGAGTTTAAATGAGATTAATGTTTGAGAAGCGATGACCGAGATATTTATGAACAACATTCATGAAAGGTGGATCACGTGAAGATGACATTTATGGGGTCTACAATGCTTCAACATTCAGGGGACTAATTCTGCCTATAAAAGGAGGCCCTCACCTCTTTACCAAATCATCCCATTCTCTTTAAATTCCTTCAAGGAACCAAATAAAAGATATCCACTGAGGGAGGCTAGTCAAAAATATTCCTAATGTCATTTATTTATTTATTTATTTATTTCATTTTGGGTTTGAATTGTAATTTATATTTCTAATAAAATTCATTCATTGTTTTTATTTTTGTGTTCACCCATTCACCCTCTTTTATTCCTCTCAACATACATTCATTAACTATAATACTCATGATAAAGAGTAAATAATATGAGGAATATCTCGAGGGAGTAATCAGTTCATTGATGGAGGGTGTTTTTGGTAATCGATGAGTATACTTTTCATTCCTAAGTAGGGTAGAATAAGGTGTGCACACATATAATGGAGCATGTTCACTAATAATGTTTGAATCTGGAAAATAAAGGTACTCCCTAAACATTCTCTCATGAGAAATTCCATTCTTCCATAATTACATTATATTTATCATTTAATAATCATTTGAATTAAAACATTGCATTTCATTTATTTTCAAGAATTACATTATATTCCATTATTAAATATAAACAACAAAAAATAATTAGTTTAGTTAAATTAGATTATGTAAGTTAATGATTGTGAATTCTCTACAAGAGATATGACCCTCGTTAGCCTCTATGTTGCACGAGAAAATTAAATTTCTCTTGACACACCCTACGGAAGGCATGCATCAAAACTGACACCATTGTTGGGGAGCTAATTAGTTGTTTTCTATAATTTTTCTATTTTCAAATTTTATATAGTTTTCATAATTTTTTTAAAAAAATACAAACAAAATCTTTCCATGATGAATTCAAATAAATATTATTCTACATGGAATTAAAATTACTCAATGGTGAAAGAATGAGAAATAGAATACACTAAAGAGTCATTCAAGTAAAGATAAGATTCAACGATGATAATGGTCAAGAAAAAAGTAAGAGGAATATCACCATGGATCTCTCTAGAGGATTTGATGTCTATGGTCAATGGACTCCAAGCTGACATAAAAAGGATTTGAGGGAAAGAAGAAAGTGTCACTAGTCTTCTCGGAATTCACTGAATACATCCATGAACATGATGCCAAACTCGAAATGGAGGAGCCTCAATACATTCCTCTATCTAGTGAATATCAACTCCAAGAGGCACATTCATTTTTAGAGGAGATTACTGTCGAACCGACATAGGGAGATGATACAATCATTAACTCAAACACTTATAATTTTATTGAAACTAATTTTATTGTTACCCCGAATAGTTTTGTATTTTCAAATTCATACATCACTTATTACAACATAGAGGATGATGTTGAGAAAGATTCACCAATTGAGGAACTCCTGGAGCTACCTAACGATATTGAATATCTACTTGAGGAGCCCCATAATGATGAGATCCATGTTGCTGAGCCAGATGAAATCAGATGGGAGGCTGAAGCCCCCATGAATCTAGCACTAGAAGACAAGATGGTTGCACAAGTATCCAAAAATTAGGAGGAGGACCCCTACTTCTCCAACCCATGCCATGAAAGCTGTATCAAATTGCGATGGGGGTGGATCTGGTATACCTTGTCCATGGAGTATTCCTCAGTATGGAAAATGAATTGAAAGATGGGAAGAGCCACATGTGGTGGTTTAAATCAAAGAAACTTAATCCCCCAATATATTATGAATAAATTCTTGTACTCCCCTCTGGAGACAGTAAAAGATGTTAGGGCCCACTTGGGGGATCATATCAAGATTTATCCTTTTCTTTCATTATAGTAATTTAATTTTAAATATCATGAATTTAGATTTCAAATTCAGTATTAAGAATTAGTCTATCATGTGTCCCCTATCTCTTTCCATTTTCAGCTTAAATGAAATCATACTTGTGATTAATTGAGTAATTTTTCTTTTGTAAGATCATGAAGGCAGAAGGAAGCCCCAAGAATTAGAGGAAGAGGACCAAATATTTATTTCAAAAGGGAGATCACTTTTAATGATTATCATTTAAACTCCTTACTTTTTTGGGCCCAAATCAGATTTTGTGATTTAATGAATATTCTTATCACATTTCACAAATCAATTTATTTTGAATGAGTTGAAATTATTTTTCAAATAATGGATTTTAAATGATTTTTGATATGAATCATTTTCCATTGAAATGGATTTTCATGCATTTTAATGAGTTTTACTAATATTTTAAATCCATGCCCATGAAACACTGACTCAAAATAATTTTCCAATCCTATCAGACATTCTAAACCACTTTTAAATATTCATACTAATACCAAAACATTCTTGAGGGAAACTTGAATTTTGTGTGAGAACCAGAATTTGTGAATAATTCTCTCTCGAAGATTTGGATTTAATATATTGTATTGTAAATGATTTATTCATCTATTTGGATAGCCACATTTTATCTTGAGACCCACCATTACATTTATCATTCATACGCCCATAGATTTTATGAATTTCTTTATAGGTTTAAGACACATTACTAGCCACTTTAACATTACCTACCCGCACTTTTATTACATTTAGCATGGATATTTCAAGTTTGAGTGAAGGGGAAGGGCCTTTCATGCACATTCATTTGGATGTGTATCATTTATGGGTGGTTCGATGAGTGTGTCAATACTTTGGGCAGTGGATAATAAGAGAGTTGGGCATGTGTCATCATTTCATAGTGCATTATTTGTATCATAAATTTCACCTTCTAAAATAAAAATAGAAAAAAATGGATTTGATCATGAGTTCATCATGGTAGATTCTTTAATGACTAATTTCCCTCTAAAAAATAAAGGGAATTAATTGTCATTCAGTCATTGTATTCAATATTCATCTAATCCTCAATGAAAAAAATAATGTTGTGCCTGTGTGGAGCTATGAAAAAAAATGGTAGGACATAGATGATATCATTCATTATAATCACATCGTGGCTCACGTACCATTTCATAAAAGGTGTTGGTTTTTTTATTCACATTTTCAACCGGGATTGATAGATGAATTTCTGTGTTTTTCCTTGATTTGATCATGCATTTTACTTAAGAGTCCAACACCCTCTTTCTAGCCTGAATCTTTTTCAATAATTTACCATCCAACTCTAAGCCAGAAAATCATTTGAACCATTAATTAAATAACTCATGATTGAATTCATATTAACGTTTCATGCTATGGATAAATGAGAATTTTCTTAAACCTATGGTGATACATGTGATTTCCAAGTATGATCATAACTCTAGAATCAGTTTCTCTTGTGTGAAGAGTGACATTAAATTCAATGTGAGGTAGGTTGTGATTGGGCCATGGATTGATTTATTAGGTTGAACAAATTCGAATGATTGAAATGAAAATAAGATATAATTACTATTCATATATGAGGCATGATGAAATTCGATTTTGGATATGATCATTGATATTTTCGCATTTTTTCTTGTTGTGTGGATTTTAATTTGGATATAAGATGATTTCCCAGTAGAGAAATGTTTAAGTGTGGGGGAGTGATGAAGCTCACATTTTAATTTATCATATACTATTAATAATTGTTTATAATCCCACCATATTTTTATTTTATGGCTAATTCTGTTGTTTTTAGTTTTTAGTGTTATTTTGAGCCTAATTTTGAAAAACACCTAATTCAGTATTTTAGATAGATTTTTTACATCAAGGGTATTATAGTAATTTAATAGAAATTTTAGGTCCAAATTTAGTGATTAATTTTTTTTAGAATCCATATTTCATTTCCTTCAACCTTTTATTCTGGACCAGTAGCTAATTCGACCATCTAAAATGTCTAAAAAATCATTAAAGTTGGACATTTTTTCAGGAGGATAACGTGGACCCCACCACTGTAACATAACCAAAACTCGGCCTAATCATATTCCAAATAGGTGTTTCCACCTAGAATAGAACTAAGACATCACAGAACGACTCAAAAAAAAATTTACGGGTGATTATATGTCATTAAGGTGGACATTTAACGACATAAATTTGGAGGAACCTTCCTGGAAGCTTCATCCAAAAACAGAATCTGCCAATGAATAATTCATAAGACATTCATCCTAAGACTAAATGATCTGATCTTTGGAGAAGAGAGGACCATGAAATTTATGAACAACATTCATGAAGGGTGGAATGCATGAAGATTTCATTTATGGGGACTATAATGCATCATCTTTCGGGGGAAAAATTCTACCTATAAAAGGAGGATCTCACCTCCTTCCAAAATCATCCCATTCAACAACCATTCCTTTAAGGAACCAATGCGGATATCTCAACTGAGGGAGGCCAGCCAAAAATATACCACGTTTAATTTTCTTATTTTATTTATTTATTTTTTTTGTTTTATTTATCAATTGTAATTTAGATTTCTCATTAAATTCATTCATTGTTTTTATTTTTGTGTCCACATATTCACACTCTTTTCTTCTCCTCATCTTAACATCATGTAATATAATACTCTTGATCATGAGTATCGAATCCAAGGAATATCCCGAGGGAGTAATCAGGTTCATTAACCCAAGAGCATGTTTTTAATATTCATTGAGTTAATTCTAAGGATAATTGGGTGTAATCCTCAATGTGGTTTTCTAATGATTAACTTCTTAATATACAACCATTTTCCCACGATTGATGAGGTGGATAGAGGGTGTGCTGGGACATTTCTAAGTATAATTTTCATTCATAACTGGGGTAGAATAAGGTGTGCACACATAAGATTGAGTGTTTTCACTAAGAATATTTGAAGCAGGCCAATGAAGGTTCACCCTGAATGTTCTCTCGGGAGAACTTCCTTTCATCTATAATTCCATTATGTTTAGCATTTAATATACATTTAAAATATATTTGTGTAAATAATTTATTTTCATAAATTCTATAATATTCCTTTATTATATAAAAACACCCAAAAATAATTAGTTTAGTAAAATTATATTATGTAAGTGAACGATTGAGAATGCTCCTCAAGAGAGACGACTCTGGTCAGCCTCTATTCTGCACTAGGAAAATTAAATTGATTTTCCCATGCCCTAGGGCATGCGTGCGTCAGAAATATTATGGATAATGTGTTGAGAATGAAAAAATCAATCTCAGGTGGTTCATGATTCTAGTTATGAGTGGATTATGATGACCATACAAGTGGGGATTCCCAATGTGGTTCAGGAGAGTCAGGACCAGATGACCACATATCTTATTCAATGGAGTCAACTCTTTTGAATTGGGTAATACATATTTATTGTGAGTATTTGGTGTGATTCACCCATGGGGAAATCAATGAAGGTTCAGAGTCACCATTATATTTGAACATTGATAAGGAGGAGATCATATTTTCCAGTATTTAGGATTTTGTTCCAACAAGCATGAAATAAGATTTAATGTGGGAATTTTATGATGAAAAGTGGGAAGTATTTCCAGGTGTTCCCAAAATATACCGAGAAATATGACAATATTTTTGTTTTATATAAAAGAATAAGGATATATCAGGGTTTATTACATGATGCTTGACATATCAACAGGTGAAGGTGGAGTATAAATGAATTAGAGGTTTACCATAACCATTTATATTTCCATAATTAATGTGGGATGATGTGAAATCAGTTTTTTTAGTAGGTATTCCAAATAAAATTACGTAGAATGATTCTATCTGGGTTATTGTGGATAGACTGACAATATTAGTTCTTTTATTCATATACTATAGGCATTCTCAATGGAGAAGTTGATAGATTTTTATCTTTAAGATATAGACTACCAGTATGGGGTTCCATATACTAACGTTTTAGTCCACAGTTTACATTTTTCATTGCACTTATGGTAGGGTATACATAATTATCTTTGAACACATGTTTTTTTGAGTACGGATTTTCACCCACATATAGATGTCTATTTAGAGTGTATTATACATGTTCTTGAGGATATAATATGTTTTGTGTTCACAAAGTTTGTGGGTCTTGGGAGAACCACATTTATTTATTAATGTTTTCCAATAATACTATTATCAATAATGTATACCAAGGGAGGAATATGATGCTATTTATGGTGAGCCATGAATATCACTGCTATGATGGATGGAGGATTGTGAGACATATTTTTTTAGACCATGTCTCATTGTGGAGATGTTGATGAAAGTATAACTAATTTGGAAATATAATGATATGACTCATAGTAAGAATAATTTATATACTGATAAATTGATGTAACCCATATACTTTACTGAGGGTGATCGTGTATTCATTCGTGTGTCTCTATGGATTGTTCAACAAAGGATACATAGATATGGAATACTAACACCTAGATTTGATGGACATTTTAATGATGTTGATAGAATCAATTTAGTGGCATACTAGTTTGTTATTCAACCAAAATAAATTGTAATTCATTATTTTTACTATGTATGACAACTACAATGGTATCACCCTAACCCTTATCACACGATCGATGCGGATGATGTTGATCTGGAGGTAGATGCATCCTTTGGGGAGAATATGATACATGTGTTTGATCATAGTGAGAATGTGTTATGGTGAATTATTGTGCTGAAAATTCACATATAATATAAACATGGGAATTTGATGATGGAAACATTGGAAATAGATGAATGTATGATGTCTCATGGGTGGATCTTTTTTGATTTATTTCTTTGAGAAGCATGGGTGTGAAGATCGATGACTAGTTGTTATAAGGTGGGAAGATAGTAAGATCTTTTCAATTTATATAGTCGTATCGAGTGCGAAATAATATTTTTTATTTATTTAATTATAGAAATATTGGGTTTTACAATGTGGTGTTATTGTGTGATAACAATGAAAAGTGAATGAACAATGGGTTGTGCTCAGATGGTGCATGTTTATAGAAAACTGGGCACCTAGACTAGAAAATCTTGCAGACCAAGACATTGAGGGTACGCATGAATGGTGAATGGATTTCCAAACTGTGCAAACTAAAAAGACAAAACATGACCTCTATAACGATCTTGAATGCGGTTGGCACACTACTAGTGAAAACCATACGGCCTTTCCTGGGAAACCATGCATTGTAATTTTAAATGCCAAAATTTTGGTTTTAAAATTCTCGGAATCCCCAAAACATCCCCCATTGAACCCAAACATAGTCCAACACAATTTTGGATAATTTTAGACCTTTCCAGAGTGATTCCAAGGTCCTAAGGCCTCTATTATTCGTGATTCATATATTCAATTGATGATCTACTCCTCTCCTAGTATGTGGATCTCAAATCCTTTCATTCTTGATCCCCCTCATTAAAAATTATGTTTATTTAATAGATGTTTTCTATTAAATTATTATATCCATGTCTGTTAGGTGAGATCTTGATCTGTGATTCTATATTTAGATCACGTTTGGAATAATCATGATTTTCCTTATTTTTGATTTAGGTTTTTCAGATATAGACCTAACTCTATGACATTGTCCTTCCCATATATCAGGATTTATGTTGGGCAGTCTTCATAAATGAATCATGTTGGGAGGAATATTATAAAATCACATATTCATGATATTGATTACAAGTATTAAATCTTAATAATTTACAGAGTTGTTTAGAAATAGAAATTTATATTTTAATTAATTAATGTGGTCATTTAATTAATTATGAAATTGTAAGATTAAGGGATTATTGAATTAAATAATTATTAATGGAATTTTTTTTGGAAAAATAAGATTTTTTATCACATTAAATAATTTTGAAATTTATTTATGTGAAATTTATGAATTTAATTATGGAATATTGAGGTTTATAAATAATTTTAATTAATTGATAGATTAATTTATGAGATTTGTTCATTTCTAAATTAGGGATAATTAATTGGTATATTATTTATTCTTTTTGAATTTTTGAATGATTAATTAATTATGGATTTAATTAATGGACATGGTTTAATTTATGAATTATGAATGGATTATTATGAGGGTGAATTTTGAATATAGGATCAATGTTAATTTACAATGATTGATATGATATATATGATATAAATGATTGTGTGATAAATAGTCGTGGGACACGATCTACTACATCCAAATCCAATAGAATTATTTTTTTTGAAAAAATATGTGTGGGACATGATATATTTCATCAATAAGACTACATGGGTGAGATGTTTCCTGCTACATCCAAATCATGTTGTGATATATATATATATAAATATGGGTGTGTGGGTGTGTTTGTGTCTGTGTGTTGGACATGGTCAACTACATCTAAATTCCACGGGGTCCTAAACATGATGATCTAGACCCAAATTATTTGCATTGGACTATGGTTCAAGTTATTCATTTTATTAAATGATATAGAATGGGTAACGACAAAACATTTATTTAATGCAATTTAAAATGATAACGTGAAATTGTCTAGTATGTGGAATGGGACGATGTAGGTATTGAGTTGAGGGTTTTCCTAGGGCCATATGGTTTTATGTTGTTAAATAATGATTAATTGATAATGTGATAGATATATAATTATGAATTTAATGTATTTCTTTATGAAACTACAGACAACTATTATTTATCTAATATTGTTATAGACACCATTGGTGGTTTCCTATTGAGTTGTACTAACACCCTACTCGAGATTGTGGATTATTACTCAAATAAATTTTGTGGATTATATTTATTTTAAGGGAAAATGGACCATGTTATATAGATGATTCAGGGTAGAGAATGGTTGTGGGATCCATAAATGGTTCGAAACCCCCATGAATGTTGCTAGTGTCTTTATTTTTAGTTTTCATTTATAAACTCGTCAAATATTTTAGTACACAATGTTTTCTATTCAAGTTGAATATTCTCAATATTTATTATTTATTTTATAATTAGATAATTTATTATTATATATTCTTCATCTTTTGTTAATTTATTTAATCTAAGAGTTTACTCTACTAAAACGGATTATATTCACTGTAAGACTTACTTTCTATTCCCTCATTATTAGTTGGTAGCCTACGGCATATGAAGATACATGCCTAATGTCATGTGGTGAACCAGATCTATAACCACCCACTACTCCAGATTGGATTTAGTATAGTTTTAGGTGCTACTTTTACATAAGAAACATCCCCAAGGATCCAAAGGATAGAAATAAATGCCCAAGTGATTCAGTAAATAGTTTTGGAATAATTTTACAGTAAATAATATAACAACTAACTAACCATACAAAACTAATCATGCAACTATATAATGAGTGATAACCATTAAAGATGAATCAACATTTCATATATCAAAATCATATTACATTATATTACTGATGTGGAAGACTACAATATCAATACAAATAATAAATGACAGTCTTACAAAACCCTAAGAAAAAAAATAGACTCAAAGCTCTACAATCTCCATCCTCCATCCTCACTCAACAACCCATGTATCTTAGATTAGTGATACAAACATTTGAAACATTATGTCCTCCCATTTCTCTGGTTGATGACATCTGTAAAATCCCCCAAATGCAAAACATTTGTGACTTCGAATACACTATATTTTTTCCTCAATGACTTACCTACTCACAAAACTATGATTGAAATTTTAACCACAATTATATAATATATTTAATCTAAATAAATTCAATAAAATAATTATAACTAAATCTAAAAAGTATGATATTTACCAATCATCCAATGAAATCCATTGTTCAAAGTTGAAGTCAAACAATTCATTAAAATCATTCTATATGTTCACTTTTGAATGACCATTCTATTCTACATTTACATTATACTAGACACACTAGAATCATAATGATAGGTATGTACTAATGAGGTATCTATTGATCATCTACCATGTCTTCTCATGGAAATTATACCGTATGTACCATTACACCATTGGCACTGATAAGAAGGTTATATTTCAACCAAGCCTCAGAAATTTAATATGATCACACACACCATGTATGCCCAAAACCATGTCAATGCCATATTTCCAAAAAAAATACTACAAAACACCTTTTATTGAAATCCTTTTTTAAATAAATCTATTTAAAAAATCTTAAAAAAACTATTTTAAAACAACAATTGTAAAATCATGAAAACTAAATCACTTTTCATAATAAGTCTCCACAATTCCAAAATCTCACCAAAAACAATAAATCATCACTAACATAAATTTGTCTCGGGATTTTCACCAACATTTCATAATAAATTTCATTCATGTAAATACATTTGAAAATTAGAAATAAGTTCTAACAAGAGGATTTGATATTGATTGCACATACCTTAATAGTTTTGGGGAAAATTGTAAATAGAATGAATTCCATCACAAATAATTGTCAAAAATCCACAAACACTACTTGGATATCTTCCCCTGTCAGGATCGAATACAAATATAATCATATTTGACATCTATACCCTTAGATCTACCCACATTGGGTGTAGATATAAGAAACTGAGGGAATGATGGAATTAAATCTATTAAAAACACAGAGAACAATCAATAATGAAGACATAATGTGATAATAGGACCTCAATAAACAAAAGAAAGGATCTAGGTAATTTGAAATAATATTGGGAGAGGTTCTCAAACCATTTAGAGACTAAAATACAGTTTTAGGTCTATTTTGGCAGAAAATGAGTAGGTCAAAGGGTATGAAAATTGAGATTCACTTTTTATGGATCTAAAATTTATCGACACACAGTTTAGTGACATAGTTGGATAAATCATGAAATAACAATCATGTTTCTTCTATCTTGATAAATATATCACATGGTTGCAACCATTGTCTTTCAAGCTATTCCAAAACTATTCAAAACTATTTATTCAACATTTTAACTTCACTTCATTGTGTGTCCTTAGTTTCTGCATGGTTTGTAATAATCATGGTCAGCACATAGACATCCCACTTTTCACCTGAATCACTATGATGATTACCTAAAAGTGTATCATGGTTTCATCAAAATTTATTCCACAATTACAACTATATAAAATCCACAAAAACAACATAAATGTTGAATAAAATCACCCAAACAACACTCAGCCTTTTCATAACTCTTAAAAGATTAAATATAAAGTTACATTCTAGAAATAGGGAGTGAAAAATTCTTCCCACTACATCTCATTCCATATTTTTAAACTAGAAATACATAATTTCATAGAATGTTATTGGACAGTTTCTATTTTTTCCCTACAAAAGTTCCCAATTTTCTTCCTAAATCAGACTATATTTCCATAAAACCCTCACTATAGAAGTTGAATTTTCCACACAAGACATTCATTTTCCTGTCAAAAATTCAGAATGATATTTGTACAAATGAAGCATCTGGTTCTAGTTTAAATTGATCTCATCTATTCACATGTTCAGGATCAAGATGATAGTTCTTTAACTACCATATTTGGAATATGTTATGCACGACATTGAACTACTGTTGTAATACCAAATGATTTGTGACCTCTCCCATCCAATGGATTTTCTCAAAAAGTCTTATGTATTGATGATATAACATACCATGCTTCCTAAAAAGATGATTCCAATGCCTTAAGGAAATTCACAATAAAACATTATCACTCATAGAAAATTAAAATTTCCATCGATGACGATCTGGATATGATTTATGATATATCTAACTCGTCTTTATTAAATTTCTAGTCAAATGAATATTCCCTATTATTTATTCAACAATGATCATCCCAACCAGTGATTTATCACATATTTCCTCCCAACAAAGTGGAGAAAAACATAAAAAACACATAAAATTCTTAAAATAGATCCATATATATCAATTAATGATTGATATTGTTATGTGAGAAATAAAATAATGTTTTTTTGTCTACCCATTAGCTACAAAAATCCATTAAACATCCCTACAACATGTCCTCCAATGTTTTTTTCATCCTTGTGGATTTTCCATCCATTGGAGAAAAACATTCTGTACATAGAGTCGACTGAGTCCCATGAGATTTCAATAAGAATTTCAAAAAATAGGACATGAACATTGGGTCTTTGTATTATATGATCTAAACCGATATCTCATTTCTTATTACCATTTTAGGGATATATATTTTGGATGGATCATCTAGTATAGGTTTTTTTAGTAGGGATTATATGACTTGTCTTGGTAAGATGATCCACTATCACCCTTATGTCATTTTGTTTCTAGACCGTTTTTTGGAGACATGTTACATAATCCATTGATATCTATTCCTCCATCCAAATATGGATATGAAAATACGTCAACATACCTTTGGCTCACTGATGATTTACATTAACATGTTGATAAGGCAATTACATTAAAATAGACTCACCCATCATCAATATCATTCCCACAAACAAAAATACCTCTTTAAAATCCTTATACATGTTTTTTATTTCCGGATAAATTACCAATAATTAATGGTGGAAATCAATAAATATATGTTAAAAAAATCCAATGGTAAAACCATTAGATTCTTAATCCATAATATTGAACTCTAATCCTTCTGCCTTCATTTAATGTTCATCCCACCATTGAGTTTTGAACCCATTTCAACACATTATACATCAGATTTGTTTTACTCCAATACCTTATTTAACAAATAATTAACTATATAAAAAATACAACCACAATATCTTTTCAGCCAAAAAATTCCACATGAATATCATTTTGGACCAAAATCTACTTAAACTCACCAAAAAATCCCTTTTCCAATTTATCATATGACATTCTGTGTAAATCACCAGCCACAGAATTGCCTTTATTTTGTGTAAAAAATAAGTTAAATTCAATAATTTGGTGATATTCCATCCATCATCATAGAAATATATTCAAATAATATTATGAAGGAATTTTTTTCCAGATCTTATGATACATGAACATTTCCAAATTATGATCAAAGTGATAGTAATGCCATGTCTTCAAAGCATGGACAACTACAACTAACTCCAAATCATTTGTTGGGTAATTATTCTCATGCATATCAAACTATCAAGTGCTATAATACACAACTAAATTTCTTTTAATGATAATGCACCCCATCCTGATATTAATTTATCACAATACACCACATACCATTATCATGATTCATGAAAAGTCATGATAGGTGAGAATGTAAGATAAAACATTATCTCATAGAATGATATCTAGAATTATCATGTCCATTGAAATAGATTATGATTATTTTTCAAATATCCCACAAGCATATAATGTCATTATAATTCCCCAAAAATCATCGGTAATAACTACATAGTCAAAGGAAGCACTGTATCTAAAAGATGATTTTTGGTGTTTTCCAAGATATAACAACTTCTATCTTTTCTTGATCCCCTTAAACAACACTTTCAGAAATTACATTGGAATAAAAACATACCACTTGAATTAAAATACATATCATTAATAATTTTTAATACAAACAATGATCTCTCATGATTCGCAAAAATATTTCCATGTTTTTCTCATTCATAGCCCTAGTCCTTCAACTCAGCTAGATATATTTGACAAACACATTAAAAAAATAAAATTTATATCACTAAAATATCTAATTCATCAATTCCAAAAATACTATGGGGGAATTGAAAAAACAAAAGTTCATAACAACATATTCATAATGGCTATATCACATTCTAAAATATTATTTTTGAATATCCTCCTTCAGAACTCAAAATTAGTGATATCCTGACCGTAAGTCAATTTAAGAGAACTGCTTATCAAATATAAATTGATTTAACAAAAATTTAATCCATGGATTATGATATATATTAATTTTTATAACTTGGATATGTTTACAATAATCAACACAAAGACTAAGATTTCCATCTACTTTAGTTACAAACATGACTTGTGTTGCCCATGAATATGCATTATAGAATGAATCCCATGATTTCTAGCACATCCAACTGCACATTCAACTCTCTTAATTCTTTTGGATCCATCATATGGGGTACAATATAAATTTGACTGGTCCCTAGAAGGAGATCAATAATAAACTCCACTTACCTTATACATGGCCCCCCTATTATTTTCATGTGTAAACATCTAAAAATTGATCATAAAGTATTGGAAAACTTTTATTATTGATCTCTTCTATTGATGATAATCTCAACACTGTGAATTGGTAAGAGATAATTCCCACTGTTGGTTCCGACCGGCTCACTTCACCAATCCTTGTAACACATTCTCCTATGAAAATATTCTTGACGATGCTGTCAGTTTGTAAAATAAAAAATTTGAAATAATATTTGATGTGGGACTTTAATGTTTTAAACCAATAAATATATATGATTATATCATAAAAATCCATATCTAGAAACAATAAATCCCATTTTAGCACAACTCCATCACCATTTATAGAACATAATCGATACACAAAGGCTTGAAATTCTATTTTACTATGAGTAGTTTTATGTAATATCATAGTTCTCATCACCTCATGTTTTATTCATAGAAAATAAACAACATGAGAATAAATGATGGGATGAGATGAACCACAATCAACCAACAATTATGTAAACATATATTTCAAAAGCATCATAACTCTCATTTTAGATTTTCTAACTTTATCTTCCACTATAACCTACTCATCTTTATATATTTTCTTAATCTCTTTACTCTTCTCCTTTATGACTTGTTGGGAGTTACCTAGTGAAGGAGTTATTTTATTTCTATAATCACCATTACTATCAATGTTTTGTTGATAAGAACAATTCATATTTCTCGCCTCATTGAAGCATATGACAGATGTGATACCTAAGAAGTGTCTTGAGAACCTAACCATGGAGCACTGTGAGAATAGATCTAATGTTCCCCCATCTTTTTGTAATAATGGCTTGACCATGGTGGTGACGTACAATCCCTCACCATGTTGTTAATGGAAGAATATTGGAAACATCAAAAAACTATTGTGGGTCTTGGATAATGATTCACTAATCCAGCTATCTGATTCTGATACATGCTCCCACCTTGAAAATAATATTCCCTCTTCTACTTACACCCAGTATTTGAGTTCCCACTAGTTCCCATGGTTATCATCATACATCCTCCTACAATATCTCTAGGGATGTATTGTTCATCCATCGTCCTTCTATTGACCATCACAATATAATCATTAATACATAACACATCAATAATAGAGAAAATATCTTTACTTATCAATGATTAATGATTGGGTGCCTTCAAGGTTTCCCAAAAATAAACAATGGGTTCAAGGGACACAAAATTCATAAATTTTTCTGCATACACTTTGAAATTGGGATTTTACTAAATGAGGATAAATAATTCCTAAATTTTTTGAATAATAAACATGTGAGGAGAGAATAAATTGATTAAAAATTCTTAAAAATCATATGTATCAAGGACGTGATCTTATAAAAAATGCACTAGTAGTTCCCACCAATGGAGAGCTTGATTCTCGAGAATATATGTCACTAGTTTGACAATTATCTCTATTAGTGTGCTGATAAAATTGAACATATGATTCATCCTTTAATGACACAGAATTTTGTTGGAAATTATTTTCTTAAATAAATGGGAATTTTATGAGTTCGAAAAAATGGACGGCGCATGATTCCGAAACCTGGTATTCCGGGAATCAGTTTTTTATGTTTTGTTCTAGTACGTTCAGTAAACGTATGAGCTAGATTTTATAACTCTTAAACCAGTGCCCATAATGGAAATATGAGGGCACCGTTGAACTCGCATCACCGGTATTTTCTTAAGGAGAGTTTCACCTCAAGGGTAGTTGGTCGATAATAGAAGATAGATTTTTGGTTTTCGTGGAATGTAATAAATTAATGTGAATTTTCACTTTATAATATTAGAGCGACCATGTGAGTGTTGATGGTTAAAACCTCTTAATGGGATTTGGAGGTGTGACCACCACACCACAACCTCCCATGACAGGTTATGGGGGTGGGACCCACCCAAACATAACCTCTCTCTAGAGGTTACGACGTGGGGACCACATCGAGCTAAACGACCCCTATTTACGGTAGAAGAGAATAATCTCTCTACTCTACCCCATTAATGAAGGAGAACCTCTTCACATTCCGTTAATTTATTTTCTTCCAACTCCCCTATTAATTCCTTCCAACACACATGAATTAATGAGAAGGAGCCTTCAAATTTAATTCACCCATTTGATTTTGTGTAAACGAAATAATAGAGTAACTAATCTATTATTTGGAACAACAATTTCACTTGGGTGATTGAAGAGAATGATATCAATGAGGAACCACATCTTCCAATGAAAATTTTGTTATTCCAATGAAGAACACCGATGATGATCCTTCTTTACATTCTTTCCCAGAAACCTACCGACGTGGAGCATCTTCCACAGCCGACATAACATAGGATTGGAAGAAAGCAGCGGACACGACGAACAACGATCTTCTTCTTCTGATTTCTGCGACTCCGTCAATGAAAGTTGACCGAAAATTAATGGTAGGGTTTTATTAAATGATGATGTTATTACTTTTATTATATTATTCAAGTGGATAGAAAGTTCTTGTTTGTCGATGTGTTAGTGTTCATCCATTTTTCTTGATGAGCCAAATGATACCTCCCTAAATGGGGAGGGTGCAGGCAAACCTAACATGGCTTGACATCCTCAGTCAATTTTCCTTCTTGTGTCATTATTAGTCATGGAGACGTAACCACAAAAAGGCGATGAAGGCAGTAACGTCAAAGGGATTGCTACCCATGTCCTCTGTGAATCGTGCCACCCCCACGGTGCTCCAGTGCTCCTAGCCAAATGACACCTGCCCGCGCTGGCCCAACCTTATGGCCACTCGGGTGCCTGCCCTCAATGCTCACCCCACTGGCTACCCCGAACCGGTGGACGGGAAGCATGCCTTCTGGACTACAGCTTGCCTAGGCGACTGCCCGGCCTCCCTCCTAGCCCCCTACCCGGTCGCTCACCTAGCCGCCCTCCTCGCAGCCAACCTGGCCGCCCGCTCGCCTACCCACCTGGACGCACCTGAACTGGCCACCCACCGGCCTTCCTCACCATGCCCTACTCGGACTCCAATGACCGCCTTGACGTGCCCTACCCAGCTACCTCCTGGCTTCATGACCTTCCGAACTGGCCCATGGTCCCCCTCGTGGTGCCCGGGCCGAACCGGCCAGGTCACACCCTTCGGGCCAAGCCGTGCCAAGCCACGCCTTCGCGACGCTCCGGGCTGAAATAGCCCCAAACTTAGGCTAAACCGTCCCCATGACATGTTGGGATGGTCCCATCAGTCCGGGCCGAACCAAACAGGATGGCCTGCCAAATGGGCTGGACTAGACCCAACAGGTCTGGCCGGGTCGAACCGGACCGGGTCAGACTCGACCCCGACCCACTATCGACCCGTTACTTCCTTTGGACATATCATTGGCACCAGATGACTATTTGACAAACTGTTAGTGTCACTCAAAATCATAGAGCGTAGCTGTCCCTTTGATTATACCCCAATGATGTTCTTGGTTTAGTCGAGATATGGTCTGGTTGTATCGTACATGAATCCAACCAGGCCCCCAGGACTAAAAAGCTAATAATTTATAGACTGGGTATCCAATTGACGCGCCGTCAGTTGCGTTGAGACCTCTATGATTAGTACGACCATTGGGATACTATTAGTTGGACGTAGTGGATGATGACACATTGAAACATGGCTTGAGGATCAGAATTTCCCGGAATGATGCATGCTACGTGCGGAACCCTGTGGCTGGCTATGCACTGATGGTTGTTCCTAGATCCTATGTGGGTTAGACAACACTGGAGACTATTTCAGGATCTTGTGTGGGTTCGACAACACTGACAACTATTCCTGGATCATGTACGGCTTCAACAGCTCTGACTAGTATTCCTGGATCCTGTGTGGGTTCGAGAGTTTAGACTTCTGTTCCTGGATCTTGTGTGGGTTCGACAGAATAACTGTTCCTGGATCATGTATTGGTTCGAAAGAATAGATTATTCAGTGGATACATCTGATCGTCTATATCTGTCTACAAATGTAGTATACATGTGCGAGCTGAGTCAGTAACATTGTTTTTTCATCACGATTGAGATGTATTACATAACTACTTATGTATATGTATGGTCATATACTTTAGTGGGGTTAGATGTTGATTTTGTGCATTTTGGTTTCTCCATCTTGGAAATTGTGAGACCTAGAGGGTCTTGATGTCCCCACTGTGTATCGTTATACTGACCCCTACATGGGATATTACCTTAACTTGTTTTGTTAGATGCAGATGACAGTCATCTCTGACCGAGGCTGGGTGTACTAGAACTGGACGATACATGGTGGCAGACCTCAAGACGAGTCGATACCAGGAAGAGACTGATGGACGTGGATTGATGTGGAAGCTATATCTACCTACCCATTCATGTAGGATCTATTGTGGATTATCCAGGAGCTGTTTTTTACCTTTCAGCTATTTTTTCCTTTTTAGTTGTACCATTAATATAAATTGGGCTTGTATTTTGTTCCCCATTAATTTTCAGCACTCTATTGTTATACAGTTATACATAGTGTTTTGTATACATGTGTGTATTTTGTAGTGCATGTTTTTAGTTATAAACACAATGCCTTCTTAGTTTATGGATATACGCTTTTGGTGATATTCGCTAGCCCCTATCCTATGGATGGTGGGATTGGGGTTGTCACGGCATGGGCCCGGGGGACCGGTCATGACACATCCCATTAAACCATTCCTTTACTAATTTTCTTATAATTACACATAATGAAAGGTTGAATCTATTTCCGAAATAGGATGAAATGATAACCTTTTCTTGTCTTATCCCTCAAGTTACCTCTATCCATATCAAAAAAATCTTCTATAATATTGTGATCCAGTAATTGGTTCACATGTGGCTCAGGTGGATCCACATTCTCCACTGCTTCTTTCGATTAGTTTATATGAGGCATACTAGGTGTCATTTTCTATACAATCAATAAACACAATAAGTTTCACTCTCTATAAACTAAATTCTTACCAATTTAATAATATAACACATGAACTATCACAACATTTCATCCCAAAAATATCACTTTCCCAATTTCAATCATTTTTAAAACAATAAAAATTCATTTTATAATAAAACTATTTTCAAATCACCTCAATAATTATTTTATTCAAAACCATTACTTCAAAAAAAATTCCAAATAATTTTTTAAAAGAAATATATTGTTTTCAACAAAATCAAAAATCTATATTAAAAATAATGTATGAAATCATAGTTGGGATTGATTAATATAATGCATGTTATGATCATCTCATTCGCTACACCCATGAAAGTGGACATGAAAATACAAAATGAGTAATCAAATAACTTATGTACCCCAGTCCTTTCTAAATTGATGATATAAATAAAATTCTTTGTTATATCTTTTTATTATCCACATTTCATGTGTCAATAATACTACACATTTCTATGATCATAACCCACTGAATAAACAATAATGAATTCAACTCGAATACCAAGAAAACTAATGACAACATGTTAAAAAAGGAATGTAACAAGTTTATAAAATTTATATAAAACATTATTTTGAGCCAAACAAAAATGATACCATTTGTAACATCATACCCCTTTTCTTTGGATAGAGATAAGGTGAAGATTCTACATGGCCTTACGTGATATCCACAAGGAACCAAAGGCTAGAAATAGATGAATATGTTCTTCATTAAATATTATGGGGATTATATTCATTTAAATAATAAAACAACCAACTATTACTCCATAACCAAACATGAAACTATTTGAGGCATGATAAACATTAAATATGAATCAACATTTAACATATCAAAATCATACTAAAATCATGTACCATATAAGAATACTACAATATCAAATTAAACAATGGAATGAAATCTATCAAAACTCATATAAAACCACCAAACAGAAAGATCAATAATATACATGTTTCAACTTCAACAAATAGTCATATTATGAAAGTGTAGTTCTGAATACATGTGATACTTTACCTTTT
This sequence comes from Viscum album, assembly GCA_963277665.1. Lineage (NCBI taxonomy): Eukaryota > Viridiplantae > Streptophyta > Magnoliopsida > Santalales > Viscaceae > Viscum > Viscum album. The sequence continues at coordinate 138,712,377 of OY728133.1, read as the reverse complement.
CCCATGTTCTAGTAGATGAAATATTTAAAATCATCAAACTGAAAATGTAGGGGTGAGTACTAACAACTCAGTATGTTTTTTCCAATGACATACCTACAAATGAAACTTGTATAGAAATGTTATCAACATTTAAATAATACATTTTATATAAAACAGTTTCCAGAAACAGTTAATAACTAAATACAAACAAGTAACATATTATCCAATTTCCAAAATAAATTCATTTTTAAAACTAATAGACCAAGAAATTCTTTAAATCCATTCCAAAACATCCATTTAGGATATCCATTCCATTTAAATAACTACATTAACAACCATGCAAGCTTCATTAATAAAGTTCCATACTCAATTGTGGTCTCACATTTATCAACCATGTCATCACATTGTAATTATACACCATATTCCATTAAACATTTGGCCTCGAACACAATTTTATATTTCAACAATGACTCTCAAATGAAATAAGAAAACACGCACCATGTATGCCCAAAACCATCAGTACCATCCTTCCAAAACTATTTCAATAAAAAAACTTATTGAAAACAATTTTTCCAAATGGCCATTTCAATCATCCTGGAAATCAATTTTTTAATGAATCCATTTTAAAATCATTAACACTAAAAACATTTCACAATAAATCACCACAATTACATATTTTACCTGAAAACACCAAATCATCACCATAGATGATTCATCTCTTGTTTTGGAGAAAAATTTAATAACCAATTTAATGAAATTAAATAAATTTGATACCAATCAAATAACTTCTAAGATGGAGAGTTGATATTGAATCCACCAACCTCAATTATTTTGGAGGGAATGATAAACAATAAGAAAAATGTCACAAAAATAAGTTAATCCTCTACAAACCCTACTTATTTATTCTCCCCTTTCAAGAACCTCTACAAATATAATTAGACATGGAATCCAAAACAATATATCTACCCAAAATAGAAATATATCAATTTAATTAAGGGAAACATAGAAGTATATCTATGATAAACATCATTAACAATCAATAACAGTGAATTATTGCTCGAATCATGCTTCAAGGCACTACATAACGTCTCAAAATAAATTCAAAATATAATGGGAGAGGTTCTAAAACCATTGAGAGAATGAAAAACAACAATAAATAAATTTTCCTGAATAATGAGTTGTATAATGGATAAAAATTATGAGATACACTTTTGAATGATCTAACACTGAACTGTGCATGGTTTTGTCAAAAAGATAGATAAAATGTGTGCTAACCATCCTATATCTTCTTTCTCAAGAAATACCTTGTATGATTGTCTCACACAACATGAAAACCATATGCCATCAATGGAAATTATCTGTATCTTATATTTTCAATACAATGCATGATTTTCATAGGCTTCCTTCTGGATTCAAAAAACCTCGTAAAACCCATGTGCCACCCATATTTCCCTCGAATCAATATACAAAGTTACCTTCATGTGTTTCATGGTTTCCACAAATCATGAACCACTTGTTCTCTTGTATAATATCATAATAAACATTTAAAAAGTTACTCAAACTCTCTCAATCATCACCTAACCACTCAATATACATAAAACTAATAATAAAAGGGTAACATACTACATATCAGGGGTGGTATAAGATCAGGGTACCGATGTGTGGTGCCTGGGCATGGACATTTTAGTGGTAAACTTATTTAACCACATGGGGAACTATTGTTGTGTTATAGAAACCTCAACCATTGATAGAGTTCCATGAATGGTAATGAAAGTGTTAGATACAAATACATAAGATACATTAGAAAATTATATATAGGCATGTGGAGTGTGGGAGATAAATAACATGACATGTGGATACCTTTGACATTTTAATTCCCAAGGTATTACCTAGTGAGAGAATCATCAGATTTTAATATGTGAATACCATGAATATGGTTGATAAAAAATGTGAATTTGAGATATACGAGCTTAATATCTAGGGAACTAACCTAATGTTTGTGGGTTCCTAAGACACCATATCCCATGATGCGAATATGATGTATGAGGTGTCTAAGATATGGGCATGGATGAGTCATAACAGTTATTCCAGGAATAAAATATTTTTATCCTTTGAAACATTATATGTTTTAATGTATCATTATTTTAATAAAAATAACTTCAATAAAAAGGAAACATGATATATAATTTATATTTACATTACAATTTTATCTTGTCCAATATCATGATATTATTTCTGACATTGGACACATGTTACCATATTAACAAATTCAATGGTATATGTTATCATAAATTCATTATCTAAGAAGAAATCTATCTGTCTTATCTGTCACATGATATAATATATTTATAAGAAATATAATTTTAATTTTTTTTATGTTTTTATAAATCAAACAGAATTGATAATTTAAAAAATTTAAATAAAATTTCAATGAAATTTCTATAGCTACAAGATCATTATTATGAAATATAATGTCTATTTTATGAGGTCACAATTTCTAGGATCCATAGAATATCAATTAACTTATATATAATTAAATACAACACAATCCATAATGTAAACTATTAAATAAACATATAATACGAAACATTCCAATGAAAAATAATCTACTAGTACACTAGTCTACTTGTACTTCATGAATTCAAAACCCTTATGATCATATTATATGTAATGAAATGAATAAAAAAATTTAATAAATTATTAAATATGATTCAAAATTCATGGTAATTTTTATATAAATTTTAGATAATATGATCAAAGAAAATTAAATTAATTATCATTAGATATATTATTAGGTATCACCTAGGAAATTATAACATTAATAGTAAATGTTTCCACGAAACTATTTATTTATTAGAGGAAAACATATCTTTGAGATTGTAGGATATTATTTTATAAATTACAACTCAGATTCCTACTGTATAAAAGATGTTTTCCATGTAATATAATTATTATATAAAAATTGTATATGACATCAATGATAAAGAAATAACATTCATATAATAATTGAAAACCCAATCACATTCAAGAAGGTAATACCATAACATATAAGTCATTAATCCTAAAAATATTATTATTTTATCTTTAATAACAAAATGTATCACAAAAAAATGAAATTCCAAAAGGAATAATAAAATAAGGAATTTGGAATGCCCAAATAATTTTTCCTCATCTTATGACATCTTGATTAATGATCAATATTTATGATCACTAGATATACTTGAAATATTTTAAATAGGTAATTAATATTTTGAAAAAATATATTTATTTTTATAGATTATATTATTATAATAATCAATTATTATTACACTATAAAAATAAATATTATAAATATTATAAAATAAATTGGTTCACCATTTAGAGAAAAAATTGATAGAATGAACACACTATTTATAATATCACCAATTTCAATAAAATAAACAAGATAATCTAAAAATAAGTTATAATTTATTGAAATATAAAAAATAGATACCAATATATAAATCATTGTACTATAATCCTTTGAATTCCACAAATTATTATTCATTACTTCTTGAGAGAAACATTTAAAGAATTTCATGAACTAATACCTCTAAAAAATCCCCCTAAGTTGAAATCGAAGGATGATAGAGAATGACCCCCATTTCCTTCCTCCAATTTGTCTATGTTTATTGAATAACATTGTGGTTAGTACAATCTCAGACAAGGGAGGAGTTATCATCTATAATATATTTCGATCATGTTATAGTATAAAAACCATCATGAAAGGCAATAATTTAATATAACAATAATATGGAAAATCCCACAATAAAAGATCATTATTAAAAAATATAATTAAAAGTCACTACGTAAATGTCATAGATAATGAATTTGGGAGTGAATCAACCACAACTCAAAATACCAAGCCAGAAAGGCCCAAATCATCCACATGATTCCTCCTAAAACAATATAAATTAGATAATATATAAAAATATATTTATTGTCAGAATATCATTTATAGTCAATATTATTATAAAAAATTCCTCCATTTCTAATTTTTAATTATTATACTAATGTTCAAGTGAATAAAAAATATATCCAATATGAAAAAAAAACTGTTAATTAAAAAATCACAGCCTTACCGTGAAATTCTCTCCAAATAAATAATGAAATTAAATATCATTGAATCACTATATATAAACTGGGGTCCAGGTGACCAGATCCCCATCTATTTAGTTCTCCCATACAATAATATAAATTTTTAGGTATACCCATAATTCCCATAAATCATGTCATTATTTATATAGATGCGACTAATGGGGATCATGATTTAACCCAATATATCCCAACCAACCAAATGTTATAGAAACTTGTGTAACAAACAATAATCATCGCATCACAACCTCTTCAAACATTGCAACATGTTTAAAAAAGAAGAACAATACTTTATAATTAATGTGATGGTAAAAATAATCATTGTATTTTCCCCCCCACACATGTCCCCAACCACATATTATATCATCAACAAATCATGACTACATCCAACACCAGACTATAAAATCACTGAGTAATACATAATATTGTTTATTCAGTAACGAGTATGGATGTTGTAATATCCATCAATAAAAATCACTACCATCATGGTTATTCAGAGAAAACCTTAGAAGAAATAAAAATAATCATTTTTAAGAGAGTAAAAAAATTATTAAGTGTGTTTTTTAATAACATAAAATAAAAGACATAATGATACACAAAAAATGCATAACAATTAGCCTGAAAAAAAATACTTCAAATCATAACCATTACCCCTTATGAAATAAATCACAAAAAATTCACCAATAAACACATCACACTTCATAACCACCACATATAGACCGAAAATTAAACATTGGATAATTGGTACCATAAATACCTAGTTTTAATGGAATTCTGCAATCTCCAATTTAATAATCAATTTCATTTCAGGTTAAAAAATTCCATCCATATATATTTCAACTCACTTAATCCATTTAACACATAAATATATTCGATATACAATTTATATTAATGTACCAACATAATTTTGGTTAAAAATATAAAAATTTATTTCAAAATAAAAACATATTCAAAAAAACACAACACATAATAGATCATTCACCTCATATAAACCCATAGACACAACCCCAATCACTACTCAATCTTACCAAAACAAATAGACATATAAACTACGACCCATTAAACCACCAAAAATCACATCCACCCCAAAAAAATCCTTATCTAATTAAATTTATACCAACCATTGAGTCAAAATATCCACTCACCTCAACAATAAAAAACCATCTCTACAAAAAATACCCACAACAATAAAAATCCAACATATCACAAGAAAACATAGAAAAAATATCTATAACCCACTAAACTTTTTATGGTATGATTCTCTTAAATACATTATATTAATAGCCTATATTTCATAAATCGATGGGTTTGATTGAAAAAAAACTTTTTTATTTTAGATATTGTCATAAAATATCCATTAATCATAAAATTTTCACTTTTATGTTTTAAATTTCAAAAAATAGTTATCTAGAGTTGCGATCAGTAAGTCATTTGATGTCTAATAGAACCAACTCGATTTTTTTATGAATAGTATCAAAACCTTATAAATATTAATATGAATGTAAATATAACCCTTATGAATAGTAAATAATGATAATATTTTTTTTATGAAGGTAATATGATAGACAGATCTTGATTGGTTTTTCAATGTGATATAAAACCAACTATACCTTTAAAATTGTTATTTAGGAACAAATAAGGATTTATATAAAAATTAATTAAAAATAATCAGATGAATATTATAATAAAATGGTGTTCATTTCATATTTCTAAACATAAAAAAATAGATGGGGTGAATTATTGGGATCTTACTAAAATACTTGAATTTTTTAAGAATAAAAAAATATTGTTTTCAGTTTTCGGTAGTCTAATGACATCATAATGATGTAATAATTAAAAATAAAAGTATGGTAGACTTTTTTATAGTACCATATGACATTTTGTGTCCCAATTTGATAAAACAAAGTTAAAATACCCTGGGAATGCACATAAATTTTGCAAAAACCACTAATGAGGTGTCCCTTTTAATTAATAAAAAACTCCCTCTTAATTACTATAAATTTCCACTCACCCCCTTCCTTTTCATTCATTAAAAACCCATTATGCTCAATGATATGGTAGTATTGCCTCTCTAGGAGTCCTCCCACGGTGTCCATGCACCCCCATGATCCCAACCTTCATCTTTTGGGAGTTAATCTGCAAGGTATGAGAATCAACCACCCTTCTCTTTTCTTAAAGCTTTCATTTCTGTTTTCACTTTTATTTTCTATTGGATTATGTTTTTTTATGTCATTAAATATTTCCCATACTGCCCATATTATGTATGATTTATAAGATACCCCATTTCCCTCATGAATCTATTTTATGAAATTCTATGTGACTTAGTTAGGCTATCGAATTTTCATGAGAGATTTCTCAATTTTTCATCTATTTAGTGTTCATTGATTTTAAACTTATTTACTCATATCCACACCTCAAAATTCTATGATAATTCCATTACCTTACATAAACTAGAATTATATAATACTAATGTAATATTTCATCATCATCACATTCCCCCTCCTCTTATATTAAAAATATTAAAACACCGTCCGAGATGTGTTAATTTATCACAGTCAAGGACTACATGTTCTCAATTTTTGTTACCATTATTAATTCTGGTCATGAAAACATTTTTATGGTTAAACATATCATTATATATTTATTTCATATGATTAATTATATGTAATCCCTACACACTCATAATATGGAATAACAATACAATACATGTTTATTGTGTAAAAAACTGCCAAGATAATTCCAACCATTTATCAATAACTTTTAACTAATGATTCATCCAAAAGTATTTATCCCGGAATCATTGTTAGATCATTTATATATCTTTAATTTCACTAATAATATATATTAAAAATTATGGATGTTTAACAACATTTCAAACGAAATTTCATTCATGAATACAAGTAAACATATCAATAAAACCAAGGAAGAAAATGCTTCCAAAACAATAAAATTGAACAACTTAAACCCATAAAAAGGGCCATGAATGAACATAATATGGTTATGTTAAATCAATTAAATGTATTTAAGGCTTTGGAATTATTAATAAATGATGCTGAATTTGATTATTCTGGTCATTAAAACTAATAAAAAACACACTCGAGCATAAGGTAAGGGGTTTCTCATTTCATATTCATTTCCAATAAATTTACATTATTTCCCAATTATGTATTCTATGTGGTATATGTGTACCGAAATTTGATATCTAATAACATGATATATTTTATATTCACTATATTAAATGATTAATTTTAGTTTTATTAATTTCTGGTTATATGATTCGACCAATTACATTGTGGTAAAGGACTTTGTATCAACTACAATTTTTTTAGACTCTCATTGTATTATGAATATAATAATCCTTATGTTGTGTAAATACTGCTGATTTTAGATAATAATTCTTTTGAAATTATATTTATTATAAATATCCAAAATCTCATATCATGGATATGTTGTTTTCTAAATCCTATACCATTTCACATACGATGATTATTTGGAATTTTATTTTAACTATGAAAATAATGTTGAATCTGTATAATATACTCTATATGGATATTTAAAAGGAATGTTGGAAATTTTCAAAAACAATGTATAATGAATGATTTGGTGTTTCAGTGGTGGGTGGTTTAAGCTATAGCCCCACGATGTATCCGCATGTCTAATGAGACAAGTCAGTTTGTGACAAACCCTTCGAGTTTGATTCTAAAAATCAGATGGGTTTCTACACACAGATCTATACCGTCAGAACAATATTAATAGGAGATCGTTTATTGATTTTTCGTGGATGCAATATTAAGTTTTTGGGATTTTTGTAAAATTTTCAAATGTAATTTCTGTTACATATTTGTATCTATTTTATTCAATAATACCATAATGATCATTACTTTGTAAATTTAATTCATTCTAACCATGCCAATGTAAAATTTAATGACCCAGCTGTCGTCTAGAGGTTTTGGGGTGTTACCGTTTGTATCAGTGGATGTTTAGTCGAAAACATTGAAACTAGAGTAGAAAATATATAGTAGGGAACAAAACCTAAGGTAGTATTTTATGATTAACATACAATAACGTCCTGTTATTTTGGAAATGAATATATTATGTTAATATTTCTTGAAAATACAACCTTGTCTCAGTAAGATCAGGTAGAGGTGGCTTTCGCACCAATTTACGTAGGAGTGAAACTCTGACAAAGTGTTTTGGGATTGACCCGAGTTATCATGGTACTCAAAAATATCCCTTGCTACTATATTTTTTATGAAAATCCCTTGGGATATGATTATGATAATTCATATATTCCTTGTAATACATTGGGATGGATTGAAATGTAAATTATTCTAAATGAAACCATTTTTTTATTATGGGATTACCCATGAGATTGGTCTAAATTTATGCTAAGAATTTTGTTAGGTTGAGATTATACATATTGATTCATACACTAATCCAGTATGTACCATTATTTAGAAATGGCACTTAATGGATGAATGTGAATAAATACTCATGGTCAATGTACGGATCTCCCCACTGAGAAAGTCATCAATGTTAATTTTGGTGCATATCAGGTCATGACCATATTGGGAAAATGTACTCATATATTAACGAACATCCATTATTCACCAGTTTTGGATCATTTCGAGCTACAGAAGACCCCTTCATTAAGCAGGACTACTAACCAAATCATTTCTTGGTAATGTATCAATTCCATTGATAAGATACTCATGTCATTAAGATACAATGAAAATGAAAATGTAGTAATAGAAGTATATTGTCTTAAGGGTGACACCAATCAAAAGTGGTACTTGATTCAGAATACCACGATGGAAGTAGAAATAGATGATATATAATGGTTGACTTTTATGGAAATATTCTTCCAAAAAAATTCCCACATTATCAAAGAATCGAAATGAAGTGAAAATTCCTTGGCTTATAGTAAATGGAAGAAGCCAGTGTGGCAGAGTATGAGGCTATCTTCAAAAGGAAAGCCATGTATGTTGTTGATTACGTACATGACCCGGTATACAAGGTTGATCATTTCGTTGATGGTCTTACTCCATTTCTTCAAAAATAATTCTCTTCTTAAACTTTTTTTTTATAATGAAATTTTATCAAGTTACATAAAAAAATAGAATGATTTTTGTAGATCAATTCTTTTCAATGGATACTTTGATAAAAAGTATTAATCTGATAACCAAGGGAAAGTTGAAGTGCCAATGAATAACAAGGGAATGAAGAATGTCCCTTTATGTTAGAACTGCAGAAAGAATCATCTAATAAAATTATTGAAAGTCATGTTAGACTGGTATAAGTGTGGTGAAAAGGGGAATATATCTAATTATAGTATGTGGAATAAATAATTTGATGATTCTTAATTCTATAATTGTAGAGAGAAGGAAAAATATTCAAATGTATGTTTTATGTTGTAAGGAATCATTCCTTATAATTGGATAATAGAAAAAGGCAGAGCTTATATGATTACAATCGCAGAAGTTGATATTCCTAATGATATGTTTGCGGGTACATTTGTTCTTTTCAAAAACATATCCAACACATTATTTGATTATGGATCATCTCATTCATTAATATCTTCCGAGTTTTCTAAGAAAATTAGACATTACAATTTTGATATTATAAAGTAGTTATCAATTAATACCCTTAGGAGATTCATCATTGCAATAATGGAAAGTCCACTTGTCCCCCTCATGGCACAGAAACATGATTTACTTTATAATCTTATCATCATACCAGTGACTGATTTTGATATAATTCTATGTATGAATTGGATGTAAAACTATGAATTAATTATTTATTTCAAGAAAAATAAAGTTAAATTTCTTAAAAATGGTGTATAATCTCTTATATTTATCTTGGATATCTCACAATCTAATTATTATTTAGACCCACCCCCATTAGCTCTATTTCATTAATTTCATGGAGAAGATAAGAACCCAATATATATTGGTGAGGAAGGAAATATACAAATTGAGGAAGTTTGTATTGTGTATGAAAATATTTATTTATTTATAGAGGATTTACCTAGAAATCCACTAGAGCATTAAATTTGTTTTCCATTTACATAATTCCTACTGCAAGGCATATATTCAAGGACCCATATAGAATAACCACATGAATTTAGTGGAGATAAATAAACCACATGAATAATTGAAACACAAAAGATTTATTCAACCTATTGTTTCTCCATGGGAAGAATATGTCATGTTTGTCAAGAAGAAAGATGGTTCAATGAGGCTTTGCATTAATTATAGGGAAATTAATGCTATTATAGTAAATAATAAGTATATTTTCCATCAGAATGATGATTTATTTGATCAACTTCATGGAGATCAATACTTTTTAAAGATTTACTATCGATCTAGATATGATCAGGTGCATGAGATAAAGGAAGATATTTATATGATGACATTTCGAACAAGGTATGGGAAATATGAGTTTATAGTGAATCATTTTGGACTAACTAATTAACCCTTATTTTTTTGTATTTACAGAATATTTCTTTCAAAGAATATATTGATATCATTGTTGTGGTATTTTTCGATGATATCCTAGTATACTCAAAATGCTATGAATAACATGATGATCCCTTGCATATTATTCTAAAAACTCTTACAATAAACATATTATATTGGATGTTTAGAAAATGTGAATTCTTTATTCAATAAGTTACTTTTATAGTCCATATTTTCTCTAAGGATGTATTCTTATTAGATCCTATAATGAAGAAGGAAATTCATAACTTCCCACACCAACAAACATAATTGAGGTATGCAGTTTTATTGGCATAGTCGGTTACAATATGAATTTTGTTCAGAATTGTGCATGATTGATTATCCCACTAACCAAACTCACACATAAAGGAGATAAGTTAGTGTTGACAAAAGAATGTATATAATTCATCGAATTATTGATATGAATATTTTCAATAATATATAATTGACTCTTCCATATGGAAGTGATGGATTTGTATTTTATAGTGACGCATGAAATAATGTGTTGGGTTGTGTCCTTATGAAAATTGGAAAATTCATTTCTTATGCATTAAGATAGTAGAAACATCATGTGAAAAATTTACCAACACATGATCATGAGTTCGCACCTGTAATATATTCTTAGAAAATATTGAAAAATTATATTTACGGAAAAATTTTTTTGATATACAAAAATCCCAAGAGTTTGAAATAAATTTTCACACAAAATGAACTCAACAAGTGGAAAATAATATGGTCCTAGTTACTCAATGAATATGATTTTTAAATACACTATCACCCAAAAAAGGCACATAAGGTGGTAGATTCATTAAGTACGAAAGATCATGGACTTCTGACTCAAATGAGGATTGAGATAGATCATATATTCATGGATGTACTAAATATGGATATAGGAATTTTTAAGTAAGGGAAAACTTACTTCATCTTTGAAATGACTGATACACCATATTTACTAAAGAAGATAAAAATCTCTCAAACTAATGATGAAAATATTCCAAAGAAAATTAGTGCTGTAAAGGTTGGGAGATTTGAACACTTAGTTTATGAGGAATGAGTTCTAATGTTAGGGAAGATGTTATGTGTTCTATCAGTACCTATGATAAAATGAGAACTTTTAGATGATGTCTATAGAAATAATTTATCAACACGCCAGGGTAGCAGAAATCTTTATCGGGATATGAAGGAATATTTTTGGTGGGATAATAAGAAGCAGAAAATTGCAGACTACGTGTTAAGGTGTGTTGTTTTAAAAAATGTTAAGGAAGAGAGACAACATCCTAGAGGAGTGATGCAATCTTCTCAAAGTCCTATGCGGAAATGAGATAAAACTATGATGGGTTTTGTCACCAAACTATGGAGGACACCATGAATGAATGTTGCAATATTGTTAATTGTTGATTGTCTCACAAAATAACCACATTTACTTCCTATACGAGATAATTTACCACTAGAGTTCCTGGAAAGACATTATATTAATGAATTTGTAACACTTTAAAATGAACCTCTATCGATTGTGTCTGATCGAGATCCTCGTTTTACATAAAAATTCTAGAAATTCACCAAAAAATTTTGAGTACTGATCTTCGTATCAATATAACATATCACCCCGAAACTGGCAGATTGTATAGAAGGACAATTCGAAATCTGGATGATTTTATGAGATTATGATATCTTAACTAACAAGGTATGTGGGATCAAAACATATATTTGGTGGAATTTTACTACAACAATAGTTTTTATTCTATTATTCCAATGGCTCCAAATGAAGCATTATATGGAATGATACGGCGAACTCTAACTTGTTGGGACTATGTTGGGGAGAGGAAACATATAGTCCAAGAATATACTGAAGTGAACACAGAAAAGCTTTAAACAATTCATACCCATATTAATGAAGCAAAAAATAGGGAGAAGAGTTATGGTGGAATCCGGTTAAAGGATTTGGAATTTTAAGTGGGAGATCATGTATTTCTTAAAGTATCTCAATAGAAGGGTGTCTTAAAGTTCAGAAGGAAATGAAAACTGAGCCCCAGATAAATTGGGACATCTGATGTTCTAGAATGAATGAACCAAAATCCATTTGTCTTATTTTATATAAAATCCACTTTTGGGTATGTGGGAACCATAAAATGAGAGCCATGCATATCACGGGTCATCTTAAGCAAGAACCCACAACCCACACATTTAAAATTCAAAAAAATTACATTTATATTTCAAAAGTCAAAATTCAAAAACCTACCAAATCCACCTCGAAACACGAGTTAACCCAGATTGAACCACAAACCACGAACCATCACAAGGGATTCCTTCATGTCCTTTCCATCCATCAGTGTCATCATCATCTCCAAACTCACCACTGTAGAAGAAATGCACCACCATCGACATCATCTAGACTGCCACCACTATCACCATCCCAGCATCACACTGGTTGCCAGAAAAAACCAATCTGACATCGTCGTCTCCATCCTTATCTGTTCAACACTATCATCATCGACTTCATAGAAAATCACCACCAGATCTAGACAAACAACAAAAGCATCGCTGATCAAAACCAACAGAACACCGAAACCCATTTACAACACCATCTGACTCCACTCACTCACCATCACCCTACTAGAGATAAAACCAGAGATGAAATCTCAGACTAGAACAAAAAAACTACAACATTAAAGAGGACCACAAAAGAAGAAATTGAACCAAGGATGAAACCCTAAAAGGAAACATCACAACTGACTAACTGTGAGTCACAAAAACCCTGTGTAACCATCACTCCAACTCCGACCTGAATAGGAGTGATGGAACCCTGGGTTAGAGAAGCTTTGGGAATATGGGACTAAAATAGAGCACCAAAAAGGTCCACCTCCCGTAGCATGAAAAACCCACCATCCACAGCACCAAAAATCCAAAATTCTCGATGTTAACACCGCTCTAGCTCTGACCATGAGAAGTGCATAGCATCTTGAGGCCAGAGCGGGTTATGCTGACTAAGGGAATCAACAACACATATCTTTTTCAAAGGATCAAAAGACACAAATAAATCCCACACCGATGAGTACCAATGTAGTGGACGAAGATAAAACTAGAGAGGAGAATCCAAGAGCAATGGGAGAGACTGAAAATGAAGGAGTGAAGCCGATAATCGGCTCGAAAACCCTAGAGGAGAGGAGAAGTTGAGCACGGAGAGTGCTCTCTGAAGAGAGAACTCTCCAAATCATCCCAAAGCATCTCTTGAATGAATCAGAGCATTATCTAACTGTTTAGAAATAACTCCAAGTATCTCGAATGTTTTAGAGGTGTTTTATGGTCATTGTTAATGAAATACTTCTTATACCCAATTCATGTACTCACACATGATGAAATAGAATTGGAAGAAGATTTGTCATACTATGAAGTGCCTATTGGGATCCTTAACACAAGGGATAAAGTATTGGGAAATTATATTAAACTACTAATAAATGTTCTATGTTAAATCCCGAATGTAGAGGTAGAAACAAGAGAACCTATGGATGTTATGTCGAAGAACCTCCTACATCTTTTGTGTGGTCTTTATACAAAAAACATTGAGTACAAAATATCTGAAGGATGGAATAATATAACACCCCATCCATTTTATGGTATGATTATATTAAATACAATCTATTCAGAAGCTATATTTCATAAATCATTGTGTTCCTTTGAAATAAAAATTGGATATTTAGGATATATTTATAATGTATCCATTAAACATAAATTTTGTACTTATATGTTTTGAATTTTGAAAAATGGTCATATAGAGTAGTGACCATAAAGTCATTTGGAGTATGATAGAACTAACATGATTTTTATGAATAGTATCATACCTTTAAGAATAGTAATAGGAATAGTAATATGACTTTTATGAATTGTAAATAATGATAGTATTTTATTCTCTTAAGGTAATAATATAATATTATCTTAATTAATTTATCAATGTTATATATAACTCATGATACCATTTACATTGTTATTTTTGAATAAATTATGATTTTATTTAAAAATAAAATTAAAATTAGATAGAATATTATTTTAAAAAAGTGGATTTCATTTTTGAAATATACACATTGAGAAATGGTTACATTGAATTATTCAGATTCGACTTAAATAATGGAATTTTTACGATTAGTTAAAATATTGTTTGGAGTTTTCGGTAGTCTAATGACATCATAATGTTGTAATAATTAAATACAAAACTATGGTAGACATGGGTAATGTAAAATATGACATAATTCATCCCATGTTTCTAAAACTATGGGCAAATACCATGGTCAAGTCCATTATTGTGAAAAAACCACTAACGGGGTGTCCCTTTTAATTAATAAAATACTCCCTCTTAAATACTATAAATATCCACACACACTCCTTTGTTTCTATTCATTAAAAACACATTATACTTGATGATATATAGTTATTAACTATCTAGGAGTCCTCCCAAGGTGTCCTCAAACCCCCATGATCCCAACCATCACATTTTAGGAGTTACTCTATAAGGTACAGAAATCCACCACCCTTCTCTTTTTTTAAAGCATTCATTTATGTTTTCTCTTTTATTTTAAATTAGTTTATATTGGGATATGTCATTACATATAGATATTACATCCCATATTATGTATGAGTTATGATATACCCCATTTCTCCCATCAAACTATTTTATAAAAGTTTATTTGACGTTGTAAGGCTGTTGAATTTTCGTGAGAGATTTCTCAATTTTTCTTCTTTATTGAGGACATTTTCATTCCTCATATCCCATCATCATAATTTTATGATAATAATACTACCATAAATAATGTGGAATTATTCTATCCTAATGTAATACCTCATCATAATCTCTTTCCACCTCCTATAATAATTAAAATATGAAAACATTGTCTTAGATGTATTAATTTATCACATTCAAGGACAACATGTTCTCAATTTTAGTTACCATAAAAAATTCTAGCCATGAAACTATTTTTAAGGTTGACCCTGATAATAAAATATCTATTTCCTCTAATTATTGTTCTGGAATCCTTAAACACTCATAATATGGAATAATAATACCAAACAAGTTCATTGTGAAAAAGCATCCAAGCTAAATCCAAGTGTTTTTCAATAACTTTTAACGAATGATTCAACCTCAAATATTTATCCTAGAATCATTATAAGATCATGTATATATACTTAATATAAATAATATTATATATTAACAATTATGTATGTTTAAAAACATTTCAAATGAAATTTAATTCATGAATACAGGTAAACAAATAATGAAATCCATGGAAGAAATTGATTCTAAAACAATAAAATTTATCCTCTTAAACCAATAATAGGGCCAAGAATGAACCTAATAAAGTTATAATAAAACAATTAAATATATATGAGGTTTTGGATTAGTAATTAATGAAACTAAATTTGATTATTCAGGTCATTATAACAAACGAAGAACACCCTTGAGCATAAGGTATGTGGTTTCTCATCTCACATTCCTTTTAATGAGATTTCCATTGCTCGTGAATTATTTCATGTATGTGGTATATTTTTACTGCAATTTGATATATAATAACCTGATACTATTTATATTCATGGGATTTAATGACTCATTTTATGGTTATTATGTTATGGTCATATGATTCGACCTATTACATTATGTTAAGGGACTTTGTGTCAACTACAATTTTGAGGTGACTACCATTGTATTGTCCACCTAATAACCCTTATATTGTGTACCTACTTCAAATTTGAGATCAAATTTCATTTCCAATTATATATATATAAAATATCCATAATCTCATATCATGGATATGTTTATTTCAAGACCATATACCATTTAACATTCGGTGTTTATTTGGAATGTTATTTTAAGTATGGAAATATTATTGAATCTGTGTAATCTAGTATGTATGTGTATTGAAAAGTCATATTGTGGATGTAATGAACAAATTTATAATGAATTCATTGGAATTTTAGTTGTGGGTGGGAACCACTATATTTCTTCGATGCATTGACATGTCTCATTAGGCAAATCAGTTGGTAACAAATCATTCGAGTTTGATTCAAAAAATCAGATGGGTTTCTACACATGGAACTAAAATGTTTTAATGATATTATGGTCTCCTATTCAAGATACACGACATCCAATTAATAAGAATTATCTTTATTCATTAATAGTTATTACTATTCATGATTTTTTTATTATGAAAAAATCTATAGATGTATTATCATTCTCAGTTTGTCAATGGTGTGAGTTCTTTATTTATTCACCATGACATATTGTTTATGTCAAATTGATTATGATTCAATTATAATTAATTAAATCTTCATCCATATGTAACCCTTACTGACCATTTGAGCTCACCATATTCCATTTTTTTACCTATAATAGGTTTTGAATAAGAGAACATTGATTGAGTTTTTGTTGATGTAGTTTTTAGATTTTGTTAGATATTGAATTTTTCTAACCATTTCGCATGTCATTTTAGTATCATCTATGTATCATGTTTCTTAAATAATACTAAACTGATCATTCTTTCAGGATTTTTTTCCTTATAACCATGACAATGTAACATGTATTGCCCTAGATTCGATATATATTGGAAGGGGAATTATAAAATCCCCATAAATCAATACATTTATGAATATATATTTATAATGAAAATTATTAATGGGGTTTTATTACATTATAGTTATATTTTCTATGGGTATTCTCTCAAAAATTAAATAATTCTATAGGAGAATCTTTTATATCAAGATAAAAATTATTATAATTTCATTAATTGTGTGATAAAACACTAAACATAGTACTGGTCTCAAATATATGCAACTATTGCACAACAAATTATCCCAACATTTGTGATTTTCTCCAATAGAAACATGTATCCATAAAGAAATAATTAATTATATTAAAACCAAAAAATTTGATCTTTTCCCATGTTTTAAAAAATTAAATATTATTCCAATTTAATTCCATCATAATGTAGATCATTACAACACACCCAATGTAATGAAAAAATATAATCTAAAAAAAATAAACCTACATAGGGAGGGAATAAGTGTCCCCCACCTCAAAGATGCATTCAACATCACTATGCCCAAAAATGTATTGGAGAAAAAATTGGATGATTAAAATCAAACAGGGAAAACCCAGATAAAATGGAACCACATAATGAGTTAAAAAACATCCAAAATGATCCTTGAGTAAGAACAACATTAGAAATGAGATTTCCCAATATGGATAATAGAAAACGTGATAGAAAATGGGTATTTTCTCACCGCCAATTTAGAAATGTCAATGTATGAATTAAATAGATAAATGATAGAGGAAAATATCACTATTATCTTCTATAAAATCATTTATTTTGTCTATAAAACGAGAGAAATATTTTGAATTTAGGTGGGTTATTGTATTTATAAACATGGTACACCCTCATACCTTCTATAAATGATATAGAAATTAACATTGTCAGTTTTGAAAACACTCTATAATTTAGGTCATGGAAATAGTTGTCCTTGTGAATATATCAAAATCAAAACTTGAGGAACATATACTAAAATTTAGGGTGCCTCAACCATGAATGTATTGATGTTGTAAATTCTTTTTTCATTTCATCACTCTTGTAGAGACTGAACTCTATCCTCAAACTGAAAACCCAAAATAAGCATCCTTGTCACCCTGAGTTGAACTATCATATCCAAAACCCATATCCACAAAATGAACCTCATGATATAGAATAATTCACACTTCATATTCCACTGAACCCACCTTGATCGTTCACTCAAAACATCTAACTCCCAAACATGCAATATAACAATACCAAAACGAATGGACCCTTAAATTAAATTTATTTAAATGTTAAAAGGATAATTTATCCAAATAAGTTATTGAATAAGATATATCATCATAATATTTGTTTAATTCAATATATTCATTACATATTCACTAAATTTACTTTTAAAAGTTATATATTTAGAACTATTATTGTACCTTTTTTCGATGCATCATTGGTGTTCATGGTATTCCTCTAATGTAAAGAGTTTATTTCTTATATCACATCCTACTATTGGTATCTTTCATGTTGATGTACACATATAATAATTACATTAAAATACATTGAAATAATAAAAAATATACACTAAATAAAAATATAAATCCTTATATTCTCCTTTTTAATTTTCATAAAATACAAAATGTAAACAATATTTACGAGCACCAATAATATTAGATTATAATTGTATAGAATTTGTCATTTTTCAAGTTAATAACATACATTACACAAATTAGAAGTTGTTTAAAAAATAATTACGTGTCGATGACTTTTGGGATCCTCAATGTCCGTAGACTATTTTTAACTACTATAAAAAAATATTATATTTAAACCCATGAAGATAATTTGTTTTAATGATATAATTATCAATATAGTAACATTAATAATATCATTATTGAAATTTTGTTTTGGTTGAATTGTTATTCAAACTATATAATACATTCCAAATTAGGTTACCACGTCTCTTATAATGAAGTAATACACTAGTTAAATAGTGATAATTCAATGTGAAGAATATTAAAATATTATTATAGGTTGGAATAAAATTCAAATGTTAACGGTACTATATTTTTTGTAAAAAATTATGAGAAATGTATCTTAGAATCATCATCTATGGAAAATATGATTTTAAAGGGATATAATCTTTCTGAATAATGAAGAATCTATAATTTTAGACATATAACCAGTCACACATATAATTATATTATCATATATAAATATTAAAATATTGTTAAATATTGGTAAAAAAATAGAAATTTATATTTTTTATAACACACTAGAACATAAATGGTATAAAATACTATTTCAACTACAATTTAGTTGGAAATTGATTCATATGTAAATACAAATTTATTTATATATATTAAAATATTTATTATATGTTTAATATATATATATATTAAACAATTTATTATATGTTTAATATAATAAATACAGAAAATATTAATGAAATCTATATTTTATATATTACAAGGATGCTTTTTAGATGATAAATCCATTATGAGACAAATGAAGTGGGTTTTTTATAAATATAAACATGATTTTTGTTATTAGAATTTATTTCAAATTATATTTAAATTTTGTTCATAGTCCCTTAAAAATGATGTTTATCGTATATATATTTTATTTTTAAAATATTAATATTATTTTATATGTATTATAACAGATTTATTATGTTTTATTTTTTACCCATAAAAAAATATAATTTTTTTTGATATTGATAATACTTATGGATAAATATTTTTATTCAATCATTGATATAATATATTTCAATTTCTCATTATGGCTTATTGATACTAATTAACTCATCAAAAAACAATGCTTCTATATGTTTATTTTTATTAAAAATAACCTTCATTTAATTAAAATGATAATATTTATTTAAAAAACATTTTTATACTATAAAATATGATACATATGTTTTATATTGAAAACATACACCAAAAAATAATCATCAATGTAACTGATTAAAACAATATCATGTAAGTCATTTTCCTTATCATTACCCAAAATTTATAGGATCTAATCACATCCCAACATCATTACTACCCATTTTTTACTATATAACTCATTTGATTAGAAAAATTAACCTATTATTTAATCTCAAATAAAATATGTTCCATATATTATTTATCCATATAGATTGTCGATGAAATATAATAACAATCATTCTAAACAATGATGCAGAGTTATGATATTATTTATACTGAAATCATATGGTAGGTAATTCCATGATAAAAATTATTCATAAGGGTTCATAAAATTTTAATGATTTATTTATTGATAATATGATCATTAATCTGTGAGAATTGTTTTTTAAATAATCAAATGAGTTTTAATAAATAAAATATGATATTTAATTATTTATACCATAGTTATCAATACAACACATGATTGTGGATGAGATGAATTGTATAAGGTTATAAAAAAGGTTAAAATAATGGACTGAATGATATGGTTTGATGTTTGTCTATTAGTGTACAATGAGGAAACTGAAAATATTTAATGTAACATGGTATGTATTCCATGTTCTATAGAGAAAATATTTGGATTTATATTGTGTGTGGTGCTAGAAAATTCATTTTTTTAAATTTTATTTTTTACATTGTCGATGGAAGTAGTAATTTTATGTCACTGATCACATATTTAAATAAAAAAATCCATGTGAATCATTCCCATAGATTAAAAATGTTACACCCCATCATATTCTGAAATATTTATCATCATAAAACTATAATGTCATTAATAGTTTGTGCCGCATATAACATCAAGTTTAAATTAATAAAATAATAAGATTAATATATTATTTTATGACAACTCGAACCTATATATTTAAAATGTTACTATTAATAAGAATAACCTTATTGTGAAAAAATGTTTAATAAATTTTTTTCATTAAAATTTAATAATTAACTAATAGGATATAAGTAATCCATTTTGAGTAATACAATTATATGTTTCAATAATATATTTAGATAAATAATGATTATAACAATATTTTTTTGGATAATATTAGAGATTTCATCTAATTTTATAAATTTCTATTAATGAAAAAGGAATCAGATTTTAAATCTTCATTTTAGTGTTGTCATAATATAGATTTTTGGGAAATTTAAAAACATATATATATATATATATATTTGTGAGTTTTTAAATATATCGATTTCATTATATATTTTTTATTATGATATATTATATTTTCAATATTTTCATCACAATAAATAATATATAATCTATTTATAACATTTAAATTTTATCTATTGGGACTCACAATATAAATAAATTCTAATTGAGTAAATATAAAGTTTTAAACGGTAATTTTTATTATTTTATTTCATTTCAACTTGGTGGATTACATTTAAATTTATGTGTACAGCTTATTAAACCAAATTTGATAAATGGATAACATATTTTGAATAATTTTCTCCAATTTAGAAAATAGAACCTGTAACATCCCAAGTAAGTAATGAATAATAGATATTTTTATCTCTGTCTATTAATGAATTAGATAGTGTTTTAGAGGCTTAAAATGAAAATAAATCCAATCTTAAGCATGGAATACACTAATATTTTTAAAATATTGTTTACTTCCATTTGATGGAAAACCATTTTTAAATATATATTTTGACAATTTTATATGCTATTTTTGTCAAAATAAAATTATTCTTTATTATTGGGTCATCAAAATTTACTTTGTGTGAATTTTTGGTATTTTTCTGACAATGTTCATTTTTAATGAATAGTGAAAAATACTGCATTTTACATCAAAACTGCTTTTTAATATAATTTATTTTTATGATTAGATTATATTTTTAATTGGTTTTGAAGTGAAATTAGAATATATTTTTACCATTTAATCCAATGGTGGTCATTGGAATCAATTTCACTTTGAAATTGGACTTAAACTAGTGTCAATCTTTTGATACTTATTGTTTCATAAAAACACGCTATTTGTCATGACAGCAGAAATTAATTATTAAAATTAATTAATGTAACTTATATGATTAGAATTTTGTAAAATAGACATCATTTTTGAATTCGGAATATCAAATATAGCGTAGGGTGAATTTTTTGTAATTTTATGAAAAACATCAATTTTTTATGAATAGTGATATCACTAAGTGGTACTTATAAAAACTGATATTCCGTTTGAATGAAATTTTGTCATCTTTGTGTTTTGAAATTCAAAAATCCGACATACATGGTTTCCATTAAGAAGTAAAATGTGGTTCAATGAGATTAAAATAATTTTTTGGTGAATAGTAATTTTTATGTTTTTAATCGCGATTAGTGGTAATTAGTGTAGTTTAAGGTAAAAATAATGTTTTAATAATATTAAATGACCTAGACACATGTACTACACTTATTAGATGTGTCATGGCCGACCAATAAAATCCATGGGTCAACTTGGGGACCCCATGTAGCCACTTTGGTTGGGAAATGACATAAATAACTTTTTATTTAATGTTAAGGTAAAGATGACACAAACATGAGTAATTTTACTAAAACAATTTTTATATGGGGATAAACAAGTCATATTTTTTATTATAAATAGTCATTGGATAGATTAAAATATTTCCTACATCATAGTAGTTTTTTTTATAATTTTTAGATATTATATAAATTAAATTATTTATGACATCATGATGATGCAGCGATAACCTCAATAATAAAGGATTTAAATAAAATGAAAAGATAATTTAAATTCTATGACCTACACATGTACAAAACCTATTGTATGGGTTTATTTCGAACCCTTATCAACTCACACTATAATTATATCAATGTGGGACCTTTTGAATCTGAAACGCATTTTAAAATAAAGTAACATTTCTTTACATTCCAATAGTGCCCCTCCTCACCTCTTATAAAAGGCCCCCACCTCTACCTCCTTACCAACACATCCAAAGCCTTTGGCTCGGCCAACCCCTGCCCATTTTTTCTCTTCACATCCCTCTATTCATCCTTGAAGCCTCACTTTGGGCAGAATTCTTCCCAAGGAATCCTTTGATCTTAAACCAAAGGGAGTTACCCGATTTTAACGTAATGTCTTCACCTGAGTCCTTTTGATTTATTTTGCTTCTCCAACCCCCTAAAATATTCTTATTAATTTCTTTTGTAACAACCCCAGTATATTCAATATACTAGGATGTTGTTATAATAAGTATTAGAGCTACACTTACACACACCTATATCTAATCGTTAAAGAACATACTGTTTCCGTGGATGGCGAATTTTGGCCTCCCGAAATGATGATTGTTCAACATTCTTTTAACACCTTCAAAGGTGGCCATTAAGATGACACTATATTTATATATGATATATATAATATGTTTATGTTTTCCTTAAACTTCTATTTTTCATTTTGGAAATACTGTAATGGTTTCCATTATGGGTAAATGTGATATCTTCATTTAAGGAAGTGCAGACTACCGCACCCTCAAAGTGATTTGATTCATTAAATACCATATGTGGGACGTATAAAGAATGGAGTTAGGATATTATATATGATATTAAACTGGAATTATAATATACCTTTATATAATTATGATTCCATTCTATAAAATATGAAATAGTAATGAAAGTAGTGTTCATGCATACGTACGGCTTACCGTCTCCATGAACGGTGCATTTCATTTCTTACCTCTAAATGATTATGTAATATTATAAATGCATGTATATACTGGATATATATGATATATATGATATATTCATCATGATTATAATTCTGGATATAATGGATACATGAACAACTTGTAATTATAAAGGGTTTATTTTTGACTCAAGTACCAATGATCGTTAAAATGACCATTATTAGCTTAAATAATTATATAGTGTTCATGACATGGCAATATGTGATATAAAAGGAATAATTAACATGAAAAAGGTTTTTAAAAAGGTATAAATTAACTCATGTTTATTATTCAGGAGATTAAAGAACGACCGAGTCAAGTCGGACCCGAGGTATGGGACTTCGTCTCAATCTCCTTTCATTGAGGCATATTTTGTTTTATACACAACCTTATTTTATACGGTGTATAAACCCATTTGACTTTTACGTTTACTCAAAAAGAATCTTTTGTATACAAAGCCTTTTCTAAATGACAAAGGGGAATGTTTTTGTGTTACGTATGCGGCGACAACGACTTCTCTGCCACCGTGACCATTATTTGATTTTCGGCTTCCTCTACAAGCCATACCTTTTTTTAAAGAAAAATAAATACCATGTTTTACTTTTCTTTTATTTTGGTATTGAAAATAGTTTTCATGATGTTTTTATATCAATGTGTTGTATTGATATCTTGTGATTGAAAGGTGGAAATGTTATGTTTCCTTTATGCATGTTTTATGTGATACGATTATGATGTGGTTCATTGGAATTATTATGAAGACAGGTGGTTCCGTGATAAACTAAGGGTTGGTGAGCCCGATATAGCTCTCCAATTCATTGGGTAACGTGAAGTAGTAAAACATTAAGGTTTCTCCGAAGAGATTTAGGGAATATACTATGATGGGTATTCCAAACGTAACCAAGAGGGTTACTCCCTACGTAAGAATGTAATGAATGCCTCAAGTTACCTTTATGTCTTATGATTTCTATGATTTATTCATGATTTGATGAGGTATGTTAATGTGATTATGTTTTATGGGTAATGTATGAATTCATTCTTATGAATATATGATCTCATGTTTCCTTTCCATATTTTTATATCCCATATTGAGATTTTTATGGTCATCCCAATTTTTTTTGAAATGTTCTTCACAGGTCAATGGAAAGGTACATGATATGATGATAGTGTCAAGGAAGTGTCAAGAATGAATCCATGTTTTATTTTAAATATGTTTCCATTGATGAGAAAAATGAATACTATCTTTATGTATCCACTTTGTTTATATGTGGAATGTAATGAAAGTTTTATGTTTTAATTCTCTTAAACTCTAAACCTGAAAATAACCTCAATGTGTAATCTTGTAAAAACTCAAGGTTTAGTAAGGTTTATGGCTGGGGACTTGCAGTTGGTATCAAGGGTCAGTTTAGATAACTTTAGGAGTTAGAATTTTATTAAATGATTGTCCAAAAATATTTTATATGATCAAATTGAAGTGATGTAGCATTTGAATATTACCATGTTGCTTCATCTAAGACATGTTTGTTCAGAATGTTTTTCCGTAGAGGAAATAGGGAAGCAGTGCTAGGAAGCCATGTAGAAGGAAATAACCTTCCGAATCAGCATCCTGAGATGGTTGGAATTAGAACTGAACAGTTTGTTGTAGTAATGGCGCAGTTGACTCAAGCGATAAATGGTGGTGGTATCCATGCATGAGATTAGCCAGATCAACCGCAGAGGAACATGTCAGTGGTGGAACATTTCATGAGGAAACATCACCCATCATTTAGAGGATCATCTGACCATGTGTTAGCTGAAGGGTGGATTAAATCACAAGAGAATATTTTCGATGTCATGGGGTGTTCAGACAATCAAAAGGTTAGTCTTGCTATTTACCGTTTGGAGGGTGAAGCAGATCAGTGGTGGTCGATGGTTAAAAATATCAGCGACGCTGATGAGATTGATGCTCTCGACTGGGATAAATTCAAAGGTATGTTTCTTGAAAATTATTTTCCTATGGCTGTTTGACTTAGGATGGAAAATAAATTCTTGGAATTGAGGCAAGAGGAAGACTCAGTGGCTACCGATGAATAAAGGTTCACTAGATTGGCAAGGTATGCTCCAAATTTTATCCGAGACCTTGATAGTAAAATCAATCGTTTTTACTCAGGATTAAAGCCAAAATATCGAAGGGAATTAGATTCTCGTGAGTTTAAATGTTATGAAAAGCTTTTTCGATGTGCTGAGAAGGTGGAAATATATTTTTCCAATGATCAAGTGTTCTATAACAACCAACAGAAGAAGAGACCGAGGTGGCAGGAGAAAGGGAAGAATTCTTCAAAAAAGTCTGATGGTAAGAAATCTAAGTTTCCAGTTTGAGATAAATGTGGAAAAAGGCATGATGGAGAATGTCTTCTGAATTCTGTAAAGTGCTACCAATGTGGTAAGATGGGACATAAGGCTCGTGATTGCACTGAAAAAGAGCAGGGTGATGGTAAGAGCAAATTTGATTTACAGTTAGTGAAATTTTTTAAGTGCAATGAGATGGGTCACTATGAAAAAGAGTGTCCGACAAAGAGCTCGAGTGATGGGAAGCAGTTAGACTACAAGCAGAAAGGGGTGGTGAAATCCATTACAACTACTTCAGAAGATGTCAGGCCATCAAAAAAAGTTGTATCAGGTACATTGTTTATTTTTTTTTCAGATTATTCCATTGTGTTATTTGATTCGGGGTCTACACATTCATTCATCTATGAAAACTTTTCTAAGAAAATGGTAATACCATCTCATGAAATGACTTTTGAACTTTTGGTAAAAACACCTAGGGGAAATGTTGAGGAAAAAAGAATTTATAAGAATCTTCCTATCCATATCTGTGGAAAGAACCTACTTGAAAACCATATTGTTCTACCTCTAGTAGAGTTTGATGTTATCCTGGGTATGGATTGGCTCTCTATTTACCATGCTAACATTGACTGTAGAGGTAAAGAAGTTTTTTTTCAGAAAGACTTTCAATTTGTGTACAAGAATGAACCCTTACTGTTGATAACATATAAAGAGGCCGAGAAACTTGTGAAAGATGAAAATGAATGTTACCTTGAACAGATCGTTGAAAATAAAAGAACTGTTCAGATTAATGATGTTCTAGTGGTAAATGAGTATCCTGATGTTTTTCCTGACGAGTTTCCTGGAATAATACCAGATCGGGAAGTTGAATTTACTGTTGACTTAGTTCCCGATGCTAAGACAATTTCAAAACCCCCTAATCTAATGGCTCAAATTGAACTTTTAGAATTGAAGGAGAAATTGCAAGATTTATTAGAGAAAGGTTTCATTTGACCTAGAACATTACCATGGGGTGATCCTGCTTTATTTGTTAAAAAGAAAGATGGTTCTATGAGACTTTTCATTGATTATAGAGCCTTGAATAACATCACTGTTATGAACAAATATCCTTTGCCTCATATCGAATATTTGTTTGATCAGCTCCAGGGAGCTCATTTTTTTTTCAAATATTGACCTGAGATCGGGGTACCATTAGATGAAGTTAAAGGAAGAAGATGTTTCGAAGACTGCGTTTCGTACAAGATATGGCCATTATGCATTTGTAGTAATGCCTTTTGGTCTAACTGATGCACCTTCTGTATTCATGGACTTAATGAATTTAATTTTCCATGAGTTCATGGATAAGTTTGTGGTGGTTTTCATTGATGATATTTTGGTGTTTTCTAAAAGTAAAAGGGAGCATGAAAGACATTTAAGGGTTATTTTGCAAACCATAAAATAAATGAAATTGTATGGAAAATTCAAAATGTGTGAGTTTTGGTTGCAAAAAATTTCTTTCCTTGGTCACATTGTTTCTAAAGATGGGATAACCGTTGATCCTGTAAAAAGAAAGGTTGTTGAATAATATCCAAGACCCACAAATGTATTAGAGATTCGTAGTTTCCTTGGTTTGGTAGGATATTACCGAAGGTTTGTTAGAAATTTTTCACGGTTATCTATTCCAATTACTAAGCTAACTCGGAAGGGTGTTAAGTTTATCTGGAAAAAAGAATGTGATGATTGTTTTTAGGAGTTGAAAAGAAGATTGGTGAATGCTCCAGTTTTGGCACTACCTTCCAGGAATGGTGAGTTTGTTATCTATAGTGATGCTTCATTGAAAAGACTTGGTTGTGTCCTAATGCAGAATGATCAGGTAATTGCTTATGCTTCATGATAGTTGAAAACTCATGAGGTAAACTACCATACACATTATTTGGAATTAGCTGTTGTTGTTTTCGCGTTAAAAAATTGGAGGCATGATTTGTATGGAGTAAAGTCTGGAATATATACCGATCACAATAGTTTAAAGTATATATTCACTCATAAATAATTGAACATGAGACAGAGTAGATGGATATAATTAATCAAGGATTATGATTTTACAATTCATTACCATCCGGGAAAAGAAAATAAAGTGGACAATGCTTTGAGTCAAAAAAGTAATTCTTCATTAACAATGTTGCATTTGTAACGTGATCCTTTTGTTAAGGATTTGATGAAATTTGGCATTGATGTTGTTGGAGCAGGAATTTCTTATGTTTTGTTTCAGGTATCAGTGAGATCATCTCTATCAGATAGAATCAAGAAAGCACAGAAGCAAGAAAGTGAGTTGTAGAAAAAGGTAGAGCTAGTTCAGAAGGTTAAGTTTCCTGAATTCAACATTGATAATGATTGTGTTTTGAGATTTGGGAAGAGATTGTATGTGCTTTGTGATTCACAGTTGAAGAGAGAGTTGTTATGTGAAGCTCATAGTTCTCAGTTTACAGTTCATCCTGGAAGTACTAAGATATACAGAGATCTGTGGGAGTATTACTGGTGGGAAGGAATGAAAATATATATTGTTGATTTTACTGTGAAGTGTTTGACTTGTCAACAGGTTAAAGTAGAGAGGAAGTTACCGAACGGGATGCTTCTTCCTTTACCAGTGCCATATTGGAAATGGGAGAATATATCCATGGACTTTGTTGTGGGATTACCAAAGAAATCATGAGGTTATAATGCAATCTAGTTTATTTGTTGATCTCTTGACTAAATCTGCTCATTTCCTTACTATACGAGATACTTTCTCTCTAGATCAACTTTCCCGTTTGTATCTTAAAGAGATAGTCAGGTTACATGGAGTTCCTCTCTCCATTGTATCCGATCGTGATCCCAGTTTTACTTCTAACTTTTGCAAAGGACTTCAAACATCATTGGTTACTGAATTAAATTTTAGTAAAGCTTTTCATCCTCAATCTGATGGCCAGTCAGAGCGATCAATTCAGACATTGGAAGATATGCTACGGGCTTGTTCGATGGATTATCAGGGAAGTTGGGACCAACATCTTTCATTGATTGATTTTTCATATAATAACAGTTTTCATTCCAGTATACAGATGGCACCATTTGAGGCGTTATATGGGAAGGGGTGTCGAACTCCAGCTTTCTGGGATGAAGTGGGTGAAAGGAAGTTGATGGGACCGGAATTGGTAGAAGAGATGGCAGAAAAAGTTCAGCTGATTTAGAAACACATGATAAAATCTCAGAGTAGGCAGAAGAGTTATGCGGAAAACAGGAGGAAGGATCTCTCTTTTGAGGTAGCTGATCATGTTTTTCTCAAAGTATCACCATGGAAAAGTGTGATGTGATTTTGTAAGAAAGGAAAGCTGAGTCCAAGGTTCATTGGACCATATGAAATTCTGGAGAGAGTTGGATCAGTTTCTTACCGAGTGGCTTTACCTCCGAGTTTATCTAAGGTACACAATGTTTTTCATGTTTCGATGTTGAGAAAGTATATGCCAGATCCATCTCATGTTTTGAGTCCAGAGGTAGTTTAGCTGGAAGAGAACCTATCTTATGAGGAACAACCAGTCCAAATTCGTGACCACAGGGAGAAAGTGTTACGGAATAAGGTGATTAATCAGGTAATGGTTTTGTGGAAGACCCACATGATGGAAGAGGCAACATGGGAATCTGAAAATAAAATGAGGGATAAGTACCTCCCATTTATTCGATAAGTAAATAAATTGCGGGGACGTAATTTTCAAAACGGGGTAAGGATGTAACATCCCATGTATGTAATGAATAATATATATTTTTATCTATGTCTATGAATGAATTAGATAGTGTTTTAGAGGCTTAAAATGAAAATAAATCCAATCTTAAGCATGGAATACACTAATATTTTTAAAAGATTGTTTTACTGCCTTTTGATGGAAAACCATTTTAAAATCTATCTTTTGACAATTTTATAATATATTTTTTTCAAAATAAACTTATTCTTTATGATTGGGACATCAAAATTTACTTTTTGTGAATTTTTGGTATATTTCTGACAATGTTCATTTTTTAATGAATAGTGAAAAATACTGCATTTTACATCAAAACTGATTTTTAATCTAATTTAATTATATGATTAGATTATCTTATGAATTGGTTTTTAATAGAAATTAGAATATATTTTTATCATATAATACAATGGTGGTCATTGGAATCAATTTCACTTTGAAATTGGACTTAAACTAGTGTCAATCTTTTGATACTTATTGTTTCATAAAAACACGATATTTGTCATGACAGCGGGAATTAATTATTAAATTAATTAATGTAACTTATATGATTTTAATTTTGTAAAATAGACATAATTTTCGAAATCAGAATATCAAATATAGCTTAGGGTGAATTTTTGGTAATTTTCTGAAACACTTCAATTTTTGATGAATAGTGAAATCACTAAGTTGTACCTATAAAAACTGATTTTCTGTTTAAATGAAAATTTTTCATCTTTTTGTTTTGAATTTCAAAAATCCGAAATACATGGTTTCCATTAATAAGTAAAATGTGGTTCAATTATATTAAAATAATTTTTTAGTGAATAGTAACTTTTATGTTTTTAATCGCGATTAGTGGTAATTAGCGTAGTATAAGGTAAAAATAATGTTTTAATAATATTATATGACCTAAAAACATGTCTTACCCTTATTGTATGTGTCATGTCCAAGCAAGAAAATCCATGGGTCAACTTGGGGACCCCATGGAGCCACTTGTGTTGGGAAATGACATAAATAACTTTTTATTTAATGTTAAAGTAAAAATGACACAAACATGAGTTATTTTACTAAAAAAAATTTACATGGGGTTATACAAGTCAGATTTTTCATTATAAATACTCATTGGAAATATAAAAACATTTTCTGCATTATAGTATTTTGTTTATAATTTTTGGACATTAAAAAAATTAAATTATTTATGAAATTTTGATGATGCAGTGATTACCTCAATAATAACGTATTTACATAAAATGAAAAGATAATTTAAAATCTATGACCTAAACATTTCCAAAACCTATTGGATGTGTGTATTTCGAACCCTTATCACCTTAACCTTGAATTATATCAATGTGGGACCTTTTGAATCCGAAACTCATTTTAAAATAACGTAACATTTCTTTACTTTCCATGAGTGCCCCTCCTCTCCTCTTATAAAAGGCCCCCACCTCTACCTCCTTACCCACACATCCAAAGGCTTTGTCTCGGCCAAACCCTGCCCATTTTGTCTCTCCACTTCCCTCCATTACACCTTTAAGCCTCACTTTGGGCAGAAGCCTTCCCAAGGAAGCCTTTGGGCTCAAACCAAAGGGAGTTACCTGATTTTAAGGTAAGGTCTTCACTTGAGTCCTTTTGTTTTATTTTACTTCTCCAACCCCCTAAACTATTTTTTTCATTTATTTTGTAACAACTCCAATATCTTCAATATACTAGGATGTTTTTATAATAATTATTCGAGCTACACTTACACACACCTACATCTAATGGTTAAAGAACATACTGTTTCCGTGGATGGCGAATTTTGGCCTCCCGAAACGATGATTGTTCAACATTCTTTTAACACCTTAAAAGGTTGCCATTAATATGAAACTATATTTATATATTATATATATAATATTCTTATTTTTCCTTAAGATTCTTTATTTTTCATTTTGGGCATACCTTTAAGGTTTTCAATATGGGTAAACGCGATATGTTCATTTAAGGAAGTGCAGACTACCGCCCCCTCAATGTGATTTGATTCGTTAAATACAATATGTGGGACATATAAAGGATGGAGTTATGATATTATATATGATATTATACTGTAATTATAATATACCTTTATATAATTATGATTCCATTTTATAAAATATGAAATAGAAATGAAAGTAGCATCCATGCGTACGTACGACTTACCATCTCCATGAACGGTGCATTTCATTTCTTACCTCTAAATGATTATGTAATATTATAAATGCATTTATATACTGTATATATATGATATATATGATATATACATCATGATTATAATTCTGGATATAATGGATACATTAACAACTTCTAATTATAAAGGGTTTATTTTTGACTCAAGTACCAATGATCGTTAAAACGACCGTTATTAACTTAAATAATTACATAGTGTTCATGACATGGAAATAAGTAATATAAAAGGAATAATGAACTTGAAAAAGGTTCTTAAACAAGTAGAAATTAACTCAAGTTTATTATTCAAGATATTAAAGAATGATTGAGTCAAGTCGGACCCGAGGTATGGGACTTCGTCTCAATCTCCTTTCATTGATGCATATTTTGTTTTATACACAACCTTCTTTCATACGGTGTATAAACCCATTTGAATTTTACCTTTATTCAAATGGAATATTTTTTTTACGAAGAATTTAATAAACGACAAATGGGAATGTTTTTTTCATACGTATGCGGCGACAACGACTTCTCCGCCACCGTGACCATTATTTGAGTTTCAGCTTCCTCTACAAGCCATACCTTTTTTTAAAATAAAAATAAATACCATGTTTTACTTTCCTTTTATTTTGGTATTGAAAATGGATTTCATGAAGTTTTTATATCAATTTGTTGTATTGATATCTTGTGATAAAAAGGTGGGAATTTTATGTTTCCTTTATGCATGTTTTATGTGATACGATTATGTTGTGGTTCTTGGGAATTATTATGAAGATGGGTGGTTCCGTGATAAACTAAGGGCGGATGAGCCCGATATAGCTCTCCAATGAATTGGGTAAGGCGAAGGAGTGAAATGTTAAGGTTTCTCCAAAGAGATTTAGGGAATATACTGTGATGGGTATTCCTAACATAACTAAGAGGGTTACTCCCTATGTAAGAATGTTATGAATGCCTCAAGTTACCTTTATGTCTTATGATTTCTATGATTTATACATGATTTGATGAGGTATGTTAATGTGCTTATGTTTTATGGGTAATGTATGATTTCATTCTTATGTATATATGATCTCTTGTTTCCTTTCCATATTATTATAACCCATATTGAGCTTTTTATGCTCATCCCAAGTTTTTTTGAAATGTTTTTCACAGGTCAAGGGAAAGGTACATGATATGATGATAGTGTCAAGGAAGTGTAAAGAATGAATCCATGTTTTATTTTAAATATATTTCCATTGATGGGAAAAATGAATACTATCTTTATGTAACCACTTTGTTTATATGCGGAATGTAATGAAAGATTTATGTTCTAATTCTCTAAAACTCTAAACCTGAAAAGATCATCAATGTGTAATCTTGTAATAACTCAAGGTTAAGTAAGGTTTAAGGCAGGCGCCTTATAGAACCCATTTCATTTTAGTAACTATTAATGTAAATATTTTTAAAATTTATTACCTCAATAAACGGTAATGACATATTTATATTCAAAAAATAATGTGATAGGGATCCACATTCATTAAAAACACTTCTTTGTCTTATTTTTTGACTATATGTTTTATATAAGAATAAAAAATTTGGAAAATATTTTTCTTATATATTTAACATTGATATTAGATTATATAAAACTTCTGTATAATATAAATTAAAAAATACAAAATTTCTTCTTTCAATGATATTAATATTTTTTGATGGGGATAATAATAACGTATAATTGGTTATAAATTTTCATTAAAATAATTAATGAATTTTTTCTCTTAATAATTTATTTTTAAATCATTATAAAAAAATATTTACCTTAAATGATTTCAAAATGATGAAACCATGATCGGGCATACAATAGGGAAATCAACTATTATTTTAAAAACTAGTAATATTTTTTTGGTGTATAATAGTTACAGAAGAATTTTATAGATATATATATATATATAATAATTTGGTTTTTTGAAAATGATTATACTAAATATACATTATTATATTAATGTTTTTTAAATCAAAATAAAATTAAATGAATCAAAAAATATCCTTTTTTATATTTTATAAAAAAAATATTAAATGATTATAAATTCAGAAAATGCATATCCTCTAGAATGTGAATGAAATATCATTTAAAATATCAACCATGTTGCATTATTTGTTTCACATTTCTATTTATTGAATATTTCATGATACTAATGATTAAAAAACATCGATATAATAATAACATACAAATGTGATAACATAGAATAAAACTATGATATTAATGATAGAACAATATACAAATATGAAAAATGTTATTGGAAGAGAGGATTTGAACTAAAATTTATATTTTCATCATATGCACATAAATTTGGTTTCATCATTGCAAGAAATTAGTATATTTAATCATAATATTTTTGTTAATAAAAAGTGTTACCCTCCACCAAATTTTAAAAAGGAAACAAACTACCTATTTTCATAAAGCATTCTAGAGAAATTTATCTCAATAGACCAATACAACATTCAATTATCAAATTTAATATATAATAAATAGATTCATTTATATTATTTAAAATCTATTCTTGGGGTATTTAGCAATGTATGTAAAAAAAGTCCACCGATGAAGTGGTGAACATATTTACTAAATCATTGATATTTAATTTTACTACTCAATTCATATAATATATTTAATAAATTATAAAAAATCTCCAGTATCATCATTATAATTATATGTTCATATTATTAATGTAAAAAAAATTCATCTGTTTTCAATTAATGAAAAGAAAAAATTCGATCTAGCATTCATACATGTCAACATCTATACACAGTGGTGAAAATTCTATTGTATCAGAAAATGATATTTGATGGATTTAAAAATTGAAATAATAAATACATATATGATAATAGGAAAATAATTTTTATTTGGAAATTGTAATATCATTTCTACATTCATAAATTCAAATTTGTTATAAAACAATAATTTCACTCATCTATACATATGGACTACCAACTCAAAGTTGTGATATGTTCATTTTTTATATCTGATTGTAATGGATGATAATAATGATAATATAAGTGAATATATATTATTAATACAATTTATTTATTATTTTAAAAATTTTATTTCTTATTTAACTCTCATTCTATCCATCTACTAAAATGTAAAAATAGTGTTTACGTATCTGCATGGCTAAACATCACCAAAAATAGAATAATTCATTTTTCTATCTCTATAAATTATGGACCAGTCTAAATATATATAATGAATATATATGAGAATTATATACTTATGAATTTTTTAATGAATAATTAACCCTATTAAATGAATACGTACATAAATTACCTATCGAAACTTATGATGACAAACTAAACACTTTAGACCAAAAAATTAATATTTTAATATGAAATTAATATTAAATAGATTTTTTAAATGTTATTATTGAATCATATTGGATAATATTGGTATATATATGATTATTTAATATAATTAAAATA
This sequence comes from Viscum album, assembly GCA_963277665.1. Classification (NCBI taxonomy): domain Eukaryota; kingdom Viridiplantae; phylum Streptophyta; class Magnoliopsida; order Santalales; family Viscaceae; genus Viscum; species Viscum album. Next base: position 138,676,939 of record OY728133.1, on the reverse strand, counting down.
AATTAAAATTTATTTTATATTATTTATAACTGAACATATGTGGTATATCGAACATGTGGTAAATAAATTTCTCAGAATTTCAAATCCATTGATAAATTTTTATTATTGTGCACCTATTTATTTATATAGAGTATATTTAATAAAATTTTATGTGTGTAACAAGTATATATATTAAATTAATATTATTTAATTTTCTATATATATGCATTAATTAAATTGTATATAATTAAAATGCTTCTAATGGTGTAGCAATTTATTTACCTTGAATTTTATTTTTCTATTTCTATGATATTAAATAATGGAATATTATAATCATAAACATATATTTATCCACATTTTATTAAATTATTTTATATATTATCATCAAAATATTACCTTAATTCAATCAATAATCATTCAATATAATATTTTATATAATATTTTTCTTATTACTCCTTTGATTCGGTAAATTTTTCATTTTTTTCCATACATTTCAAAATTCTGTTGCATAAGTTTATTTTTTATTAAATGATTCATAAATGAAATATTGTGTTGTCATAAAAAATATATAGAGATTTAAATGAATCAATCAAATATTTTTTTTGAAAGGGTCACTATGGAACTTCATTTCATAAAATTCAAAATGAATGGTTCTCTTTAATACATATTTAATTAATTTATTTTTCCACTACTATAACCATTTTATACTGTTTAGTTTCATCTAAAACTATTCAATAGTTTGTTAAGAATGAATATATATAATAAAATATTATTTTAATATTTATATTCGATTTCCATTATTTCATAAAAGGATAATAATTTTTTAAAATACATATATTATATAGGAACTAATGTAAATCAGTTATCTCATATTTTTTTGGTCATTGACATTTTCCTCAAATATTCATTGTCTTTGGACTTTTTGAATTTAAATTTACATTATATTAATGCATTTTCTATATCATGGGCATGATTGTAAATAAAAAGATATTGTTTTTTAATTTTAATGTTATTTGATTTACTAGGTAAATATTGATTTTGCATATACTATACTATATATGGAATTTTATTAATAAAGTACATTTTTTATGAATTATAATTATGATCAAATATTTAACTATATGATTTTACTTTTTTGTAAGTGGTGGGTACAATATATATATATATATATATATATATATATATATATATCTTTTCGATGAATCATAAAGGTAATGGGAGACAAATCAATTGGATTGAATTATTGAAAGGTTTTTAGTGTATACCTACTAATCGATTAGACTATTATGGAACAATTAATTGATTGTAAATATATAATAATGTGTTAGACCATGACATCAAATATTAACCATTTCTTACATTTATAATTCAATTGTTATTGTGAAAGATATTAATTCATCTATTTTATCCAAGGATACATTCGTTGATGAAATTAATGAGTAAATTGAGTGTATTTAAATTTATATAATCTTCAATAATGATAATGCATATATAATCATGATAAAATAAATTATAAGTAATAATTGTTCTGTATCAGAACTCACTTATTATTATTTTATATTATTATTGTTGTAATAAATGATATTTTAAAAAATATTTTCATAACAAAAGTCTTTATAATGATATATATTTTAGATTTACAATGTAACATGGAAATATTATATATTTAATGTTATTCATGACTTCTAAATTGATAAATATTTGCTAGTGAGATATCACATTTATTATAAAAATTTAAAAAACAAGGAACTATATTATGATTACAAGAGTTAGTTTTTTTACTTATATATCATATCCAACATTGTAAAAAACATTGAAAATATAATTTTTAAGTACTTAAATAACAATATTATTATGATAATACCTTATAATATTTTAGAAATATTTTCATTATATGATTTTTTATTTTATAGTTCAATATTCATTTATATTACTAGTTCTGTCTCTATATGACATTACGTGGTGACAGTTCTTAATGGAAGACATGAAATAATAAATCATATAAAATTTAGTCATTTACTTGAAGAGAATGATAATATAGTGGGTGTTCAAATTAATAATATCCTGACTATATTATGTAAACAAACATAGGTGATGATGAGTTATCATTATCATATAAAATAAATTGATGTTCCATAGAATGATTCAAATATGTTTTATGGATCTATGTGAAATATTCCATCAAATTTTAATGAAACATATAATCCACTAATATCTAAATATGGGATAATGTATCTGGATAAAATATTATTGGATTTTTGATTTCTAGAATTTTTAAATGATATTATGTTATAGTATTCTTTGAGATGAGATATCGATAGATAATGATAATTTAACTATAATAATAAAGTGGTTAAATTAATAGAAATAAATGAATGTATAACCTTAAATGTGTTATAATTTAGTAAATAAATCACTGTAGAACTGTTATCTCAAATAAATGGGAGGTTCCCCGGTTAAAATAAGAACAAATAAAAACATCTGATAGAGTCTAATTCTATCATCAAATGAATAACTTTAATTATTTGATATACCTATATAATTTTCAATGAAATAGTGAACATTTCAGTGATTAGATTATATTTAGCCTTTAATGGGATATAGATTCTGAAATTTTCACCACATATAATGATATAGAATCATGTTTTTTATGAATTATCATGAATTATCAAGATCATATATCATCAATGGGAACTCATAGATGAAGATAATGGATAATTACTTTGAAAAGTGTTCCAAAAAAATAAGATTAAAAGAATGAAGGAATTTCCATCCTGTAAAAATTTAAGAAATAAACATTTTTATAATGATTTAGGGGCTTTGGTTATTTTTGCATGTCTGGTGATTTGGGTTATTGGAATAATTATAATATGGAAAATGTAGAAGAAAATATTATTTATGCCTAATGAATAAATATATGTGTAATTATTCCTAATAGTTTCTAATAATAGAGGGAATTTTCTATATAATAATTCAATGGGATAAGGATAATCATATGGAAAAAATATAGCTAAATTTGAGGTTCCATATAATTTTGTGAAACATATTATTTTAATATATTAAAAAAATCAAAATGTTTTATTTTTTTTCATGGTTTACCCACTATTTTTATCTAATGAATTTAAAATGGAATCACACCACATCATAAATGATTAGATATAGATATGGATGGTAATACTATTAATTTATGATGAAGGTATCTTATGTTTATATCTCATATCCATTATATTTTTTTGAGTATATTATTCCTAAAATTTTATTATTCATACTCTACTTTAATGTGATCTAATCTGTTTTATAGATTTTCCTCCCTAGCATAGAATCCATATAAACTATTTTGAAGGGAATATACATCTGAAATTCCAAATCATCATTTGATGGTATTTTGGTGTGAGGATGAACATGATATCACAATTGAAATTACCTCTATCAAATTGGTTTGACCCCAAATTCATGATGACTATTTATCAAAGATAGATATGTTAAAACACTAAATTGATGATATTCATACTACGTATATATTTTTTGAATTATAACATGAAGGGTTTTTTATTATTTCCATGAATAATGATGTTTAGTTATCAATATAAAACATAAATGTCAATACACCAATTTAAATTAATCCATATAAAATTACCACGATTTAGTTATAACAATAAAAAATGAAACACTAATAGAATCCACTAATGTGATTTAATGATAGTAGTTAATTACCACAAGGCTTACCTATTCATTTGGTTCATAAAAAGTATGTTTCAATGGATATTCTAATTATTTATCAATAATATAAACAAATTATATTAACTATAAAAATAATTTTATAATTATAGGTGATGTATTTGAATAGCTAATCAGTGTAAAATAATATTTCATGTTTTATATTCAACCTAGTTATCAAAATATGAAGGTAAATAAATAATATAAATTCATGATATATTTACATTGAATGTATGGTCATTCTGAATTTATTAAAATCCCATTTTGTCTTACCAATTCCACTTCTCTATTCATGGATTTTATGAATAATTTAATTAGGGATTATAGTAATTAGTTTGTAGTAGAATTTTTAGATGAAATTGTAGTATATTTTAAGATTATGAAAGCCAATGAAAAAAATTAGAATATTTCTATATTCATTGAAGAAGTTTATTTTCCAAAATTTACCAAGGGTGATTTTTTCTTCAATAATTCTAATTATTGAGTCATAAAATATCACTTGAGGTCATATTAGTATATAATTCAATTATTTATGTTATTGATAAATAAAATAGAGTAACCATATTAACGATGATTTATAGTCTTCTTGATATGGATGGACACTATAGACAACTTTGGAGACATTTTTGGATGACTAACTAATCCACTCCCAATGTTTTCCCAAATGATGGTTATGTTCCTATAGAAAAATGATTCCACAAAATGTTGTTGGAATTGAATTAAAGGAATGAAAACATGATTGGGTTTACACAAACCTATAATAAATATGGGTTGTTAATCTCTAATTAATCATTAATTAAGGGACATGAATGTATCCTTATGAAGAATGTTTTTTGGAAATATTATACCTCTCATATATCAACAATTCATGAAAAATTAACCAAACTTTTTACTTGGAGATAGAAAGAGTAATTTTTTCACGGATAATATAGAATTATTATTTATATGATTATTGGTATGATAAATATATTGATGAAAATTTTTACATTATTTACATACATATATAGTGTTGAATATGGACTAGATAATATAATTTTAGTTGATTATAACAAAGGATTTTACAACACATTACCACCCTAAGAATGCAGAAACGGTGGCTATTTGACTATTTCATAATAAATGTTCTTGTTTTTCCATGATTGGGAATAAAAATCATTTTTTTCATTTTTTTTGTTTTTTTGGAAATATTGAAAAAACTGGTTAGATAATATATTTCATTGATGAATTTTTAACCACACATACATAATAGGGTAAATAATTCATTGAAAGAAGCTGTAAAATTATAGAATAATTTAGGGATTGTTAACTAGATTATCCATTTTCATCCCGGTCTAATATGATGTAGAAAAAAATATGTTCCCTCAAATTTATAATATTTATGAGATATTGGATGAAGATCATAAATAACTATTCACTACTCATCTTATATTGATGAATATGTATAGATACATAAAATAATAGTTCTAGAGGGAAAGCATTAATAGTTTTATTAATGTTTATGTACCACATTTCCATGTGTGTCTTCAATTTATGGCATATAGAAAAACTTCAATGTATGTATTACAACAATTAGCCTTACATAAATGGAAATGTGAAGAAATTATCATGTATTTTATCATCTCACTCTCCAAAATATATATAGTGAAATTTAAATTTTTTATTTTCTTGATAAAATTACTAAATAAATTAATTTAGCATGTATTAAAAAAGATGTATAACTTTATTAACATACGAGGATATGAATTTTTTTTCGAGATTTCTTTTATTACTTCTAAATGATTTCTAATTTGGAATTAAGGATAACCTAATTATTTAGGAGGACCATACAACAAGATTAGATGATGTGTTCAGTTTTAATACTATTTTTCATGCCCATTTTTTGATAGGTAGTATAATAGGTACATAAAAAACAGGTAGTGTTTACATACTTTTCTATTGAATTCAATGGTGTATGGGATCAACAACTTATTTTTTTATAACCTCCTTACAAAAATTACTTTCACCCATGAATATAGTAGAGTCCTTATGATGCCATTTAGATAAGATGTGTATGACTACATTATATAGGGAAGAAGATTTAGAAATAAATCCACTAAGATCAATCAATGTGATTGAATCAGATATACGGTTAGATCCGTCAAACAACACATAAATAAAGCCAAATGTCGATAATTTTTTTTCTCTGGAATGTCATATGTGAGATCTGGGTTGTAATGTTTGTCATAAGGTATTACTATTAATATTATTCAAGATTAATGTTATCACATTATAAAATAAGTGAAATATGATACCATTATTTATGATTACCATATAATTTCAAGATCATATGTAGATGGTAAAATAGTTGTTTGAACATCGACCAATTCTCTATTAACTTCCCGATGATTTAAATTTCTCCCTCCAGATTTAATAAATACATTATTCTAAATATTTAGAATTAAATATTGTATATCACAAACATGCCTTACTACAAAATAATATCACATACCAAGATAATGATTTTTGGTCATATAATGAAGTGTTTGATACTATGATAAAACCAAAGGATGTGAAAATGAAGAAGTATCCATGGAAACATTTTTAGACGTATGTAAATATGATAGAAAAAATTGAATAAGATGTTATAATATGACACCTCAAGATTATATGACATATTTTACATGAAATATATTTAAATTTGTTTTGATTACATGTGATACCACTAATATAAAATTTAAATAAACTCATTTATATGATTAATTTATTATTATATAATTGTAATATCCAATTCGTTGTATTGGTGCATATAAATAAGATTGACTATATTAGAAAAATTATAATCATTTTATTTAATTTAAAAATATTTCTTAACTCTTATGAAATAATTAGTAAATTTTTAATAAATATCTTTTGTGATTCATTAACATGGAATCCTTAAAAAGTTTTTTAAAAAATTTATACTCAGTTATTATTTTAAATTTCATAAAAATATAGAGTCTTAATTTTATAAAATTATAGAATTTTTTATATCATTAAAAAATTATTATATAATGATTAATATTAGGGACTTCTCAAATTATATTTACTTTTAAATGAATAGTTGAAAAATAATTATTTTAAAGAAATCGTGAAATTTATTCTTTTCCAATATATTTTAGATATTTTATTATAGTTTTAGAAGATCCATTTTATTTATTATAATTTAGTTATTTTTAGAATGATATAAAATTTAAAATGTATTAACATAATTCATGTTAAATGATTTTTAACACATCTTCTAGAAAAATATTTTCCATCACATTTTTTGGGTTTATATTTAAATTCAACAATAAAAACAATTGTTTTTGAATCTGATAAAACCGTTTCCATATAGTAAATACAAATTTTAAAATAATAGTATTGGTTACTTTTTTATATGAATTATAAATATTAATAAATTTAAAATTTATCACTATATGAAATATTAAATTAGATAAATAATGGTAAAACTAATGTGATAAGGCAACCATTTCTTTGAAACACATACCTTTAATTCAAAAGATGATTTTATTCCATATATAATCATTCGAAAATAATAAATAATACATTCCCAATGATTAAACATTGATTGTGACCATTATAATATGTATGTAAATGATAAAATAACATATCTCACATCCTTACCATTTATATAAATTAATTTTTTTACAGGGATAAAAACAGATTATATAAATGTATAAATGGGTTTTATAAATTTTAATTATGTATCTGTATCATTATAATTGAATATAATTATTTACATATGATATAATTTAAAAAATTTCATACTAATTATTGGTAAAGTGTTTAAAAAAATATAGTAAAATAAGGTAAATTATATTAATTACTCTAAAAGTGATATTTTTTGTGGACTTACTATTGAATATAAATTTTATAGATACATATAACATAATAAGTATGTTATTAATGTTTATTTTTTAATTCATTTGTTATCATTATGTAATTACTATAATATATAATTCATATTTTAAAAACGACATTATAAATATTTAAAAATACTTTTTTAAATAAGGAATATAAAATTAAAAAGCCCCTATATTATTACACATAAATGAGGTTTCAAATATAAAAATACACTGTAAAAACATTTACACCCCAGTAATTATGAAAAGGGCTGATGAGAGATAAAAAATAGATAATGGTAAAAATATTACCAATTTTCATTTTTGATAATTTTATAGTGTGAGATGATTTAAAATCATAATAAACTTATATTATAATTATATAAATGTATATTCATTTTTTCTGGAAAATTTATTTATACCCAAATAGGCTTTTATATAGATACTAGAGTGGACATCCCCTCATTTATAAATGGACACCACTTCACTATTCTCATTAGAGATTATTGGGAAATATATATCAACCAAAACATGTATATATATACGATAAACATATATATCTATGCATTAATGGTTCTGGTATTCTTAATAAAATCAATATTTTATTAATAAGTGATCCAATTTATGTTTATCAAATTGAGATATAATCATCTATACCAACTTATTAAAATTTTAATATTCTTTGACATTAAATAAATATATTTTACTCATATAAAAAACAAAAAAAATATGGAATCATTAACAGAAAATGATGTCATTATTTTAATGGTGAAACTGGATTCCATTTCATTTCCATCCTACGACAAGTGAAAACGTCACTCATGTGTATGCATGAATTAATATATATATGTAATGACATAATTATTTTTTCATCACCAAATTAATTGGATAGTGATTTTTATAGAAATAATGAATATATAGGGTATTTATCATAAAATTATTTTAATTTACATATAATATGATATCATCCCTCTTACATTCTAATCAATTTGAAAATGATAACTTTTTTTTATGAGTAATAGGGGTCTAGCTCCCCCACGAAGAGATGTGGTATATTATTCGTTTAATATTTTCAAGGATGGTAATATGGTAATAATTAATGAATAAATATTATATAAATGATATAATAATGGTTATATAATTGTGAATTATTATTTATATTTATTTCATTCGATTTTTTGAAATTTTTAAACTTTAGTCAAGCTTAGGTACATTGTACTTGCTCCATGTACAATTTTTATAAATTAATAAATATTAATCAATTATGGGAAAGTCTACATCTATAATATATATATATAAATAGGATATCATTATTATGACTAAAATTGATAGGTTAATTAACCATAATTAATGTATATATATTGGAACTAACGAAAAAAATCGAAGAAAAAATGAATCTCATAACAATAAAAAATAATAATTATAATACAAAATTATTTATAAAATGTTTCTAAAAATAATTATATAGATCCTATATTAAATTATAAATTTTTAAATTACTCTATTATATAAAAATAAGAAAATAAAATTTAATATACCTGATGTTAAAGGATACATTTTTATATGTTGAACTTGAGGCAAGCTATTTCATCTCAATTTCAACTCCATTGAGAGGCATTTACTATTATGAAAATTGCTATTTTAATGTTGAATTTTTATTCCCCTTAGATTTATTTCTCATGGATATATATTTATTTATGATTAATAAAATTTATTTTTATATTTATTCATTCTAGTTAATAAAATTTCAATATACCAAACGATGTATGAATTTATTTTTCAATAACATTTATTAAGATTTTTGTTTATTTATATCCATAATATTTATTTTTAAAATTAATGTTATTATATTTCAAAGCCAAAATTTCACAAGAACCCATTTTCATATTCTATGTTTTATTAATTGTTGTTCATTCAATTTCACTTGATTCATTCACATTATATTGGTAGATATATACTAAATTTCTCATGAATACATTAATATTAATATCTTAGATATGCTTATTTCTTAATACCAATAGAATTTAAAAATATGATTTATTATATTTAATGATACTTGTTTGATATATGGAATATTGATATTCCATATTAATTAAAAAAATACATAAATTTGTATAAAATACATATTTTTATAATATATATTGATTATCAAATATGTGTCGAATTTATTTAATAGGTTGTGATGGTAGGGAATTTATTCTTGATATCCCTTCATTGGACTAAAATGTATCATGAGACCAATTTTTTGGATGGCCTTATCGAATGTTTTTTTGTTAATACAGACAGATATAATGTATTGTATTTGAATATTGATTTTATTGTAATGATATAATTATGTATGAGATCATGAAATAAAATAGTAATTATTTCCATCATGGAAAAAATATTCCTTATTATTAATGATATTACTGAAATATTTTTTTCAACAAATATATTCCATTTCATAGTTAGTGAACAAATTTAATGTGATGTTTTTTTCTTTTGATATTGGTTATGCCTAATTTATTAATGATAAAAATTCTTTTAGAAACCATTACTGAGAATATTATATCACACATTTCCTATCCCCCAATATTTGAATATGGATATTATGAATAATATCAAGGTAGAAAGATTATTTCCTAAATTATAAATTTTATATTGTATGGTAAAATCAGAAACATGTATGAATTTATTAATTCATGATTGATTAACTGATCAATACTATGGGTTGAAATCACTTGTATCATGAACCAATGTAATAAATAATACAATATCTCTATGTTATTGATGGCAGTGTATCTATAAAATAGACATTGTACTACACATTTTGTATTAAATTAGTGAACCACTATAATATTGTAGAATTATCTTGGAAATTATACCAAATTATATATATAAATATATATGATTAAAATATCTACTTGAATGGATGATAGAGAACATATCATTTCATAGATTTAATATGTAGTAGATGTCAGCCAAACGACACTATAATGAATATCTACATTCAATGTTTGAGAAAAAACTATATATAATTTTTTATAACAACAAATAATATTTGAGATGAATTTATATAACAATATATACCTTAAATATTGAATTAATTTATGGAAATTATTATGATTATATTGAAAAAGATGATTTCATACAAGATCTAATAAAGATTACCATTGAATAGAAACATTTAATACTCAATTTTATAAATCACTATTTTATTATATAAAATCTTTTTTATGATAGGTATGTGTGATGGATTTTGAATATGAAACAATAAAATCAAACAAAAAATGATATATTAAAATAAAAAATTAATGAAAAAGACTAAATTTAAATAAAAAATAATTGATGAAATGCATTATTTTTTTATATTAAATATTTTCTATTTTACTTAAGAAAATATAATTAATTCCAATTATATTATTATGTTCAATAATGTATTTTTCATAAATTTAATACATTTTATGACATAACATAATAAAATATATTTAAAAAATTATGAAATTGAAAAATAAATAAAGAATTTCCATAGAATAAATATGTATTGAAATGAAATAATATCATATAAATTCATAACCTTACAAATATTTTTCTTAAAATAATATGTTCAATCTATATTATATAAATAATTTCAAATAGTTATTCTACTAAATAAAAAAATAAATTCATTGAATTCAGTTTTTTAAATATGTATGTCAAAGAATATTCATATATAATTTATTTACCCATAGACTATAAATTAAGATAAAATAATTCATTTTAAAAAAGTATATAATAGAATGAAAATCTACTTATATGAATAATGTATATTTCTACAAATATAAAATGAAGTAAATTGTAATGGTGATTGATTTATTTTAGAAAGATTATTAGATTATATAATCAAAAATAAATAATGAAAATTTAAATCTTTACTAGATGTTACATAATTTAAATAAATCAATTTAATGATTGCATAATAAAATTATTGTTTTATAAAAATATGTCCATGAATGATTTTTGTGTAAATTTAATAAATAATTTCTAAAAAAATTTCAAAATATAATAGATATAATTGTTTTAATACATATAATTTTTTGTTAAAATATTATTTAAAATTAATACATCAATGTTAATCAAAAAATTGTATTACCAATATAATAGTTTATAATTGAGGTAATAGATAAAATATGAAAAATAAATTCTTTAAATCGATATTATAATTATGTATCATGAAAGAATATATTCAAGTGTGTGGATGATTATATTATCTACTTACCATACCCTTATATCCTTAGTATTTCAATTTTTGATCCGCATTTATTTTATAATATGTTTTATTTAATTTTCTGTTAGTTGTAGGAGTAATAAATATCACTCTCCCTAACATAATATTTTTATTTTCTTGTGATGATAATCATAATTATAAGAATAAAATATCATTAATTATATATCTAAACAATTCTCCAAGGAAAATATATATTTTTTTAAAAAAATTTTATTATAAATAATATTATTATTATCTTGAGCACTTGGACAATGTCGGCACAATTCTTGTGCATATGATAGAATAATACAGAAAATGATTACAAAAACAATTAAACAGATATGATTTGGATGAATTATGATGTTACATATGTTTTATAAAATATAATTATAGTAACCCTAACATTAAAAAAAATCGATAAAATATTTTGCTGAAAATTTAAATGTTATACAAATAAAAGACAAAAGATAGTAGTTGTTATAGTTCCTTTGGAAACATTGAAACACAAAAAATGTTATATATATATTTGAGTTACATCATCTCTCACTATGTTCTTTTTTTCTAGTACCATTCTTAGACTAATCAAACATAGTATATATGGTCATGACTTGGGTGAAAGAAAACATAAAAGGGGTGATAAAAAATATTAAGTAATGGTAATCAAGTGATGAATATAATCATAATATTGAGAATAAAGGTATGAGAACAAGATCATGAAGATAAAAGATATTACCCTGCATATGGAATATCATAATTGAGATCATGGAAGAATTATTGGCAGTTCATAAGACAAGAATCACATGGAAATAAAGAGCATAATCCATGAAATCCTTAAATATGACTAAAATATGGAATTGTGGAAACTCATAAGCATATATTGATTTTCATATTATACCAGACGTATCTAGCAATACCTTATTACTGTACAAATGTCTGTAACTAAACTGAGTAATAACCATTCCAGCCCTACATTATTGAACCATGTGACACTCATTATAGTTGTGTATTACTAAATTGGGTAACCCTCATTCGCAACATGTATTTTTGAACACTCTAACCCTCATTGTAGCCATGTTTTATAAAATTATATATAAATTATTACCCAATTCATAGGATGGAAATATAGGTCCCACCCATCAGAAAATGAAACCATACATACATTTTCCAAAAAATCACAATTAAACATCTCATTACTCTTGAATGGATACATAGAATAATTCCACAAAAAGGAATGATTATCCCTAATGGGTGTTATCAGAGAAGAGAAATACTTTTGAAAACTAAGTTAAAAACACATATTATGTAAAAAAATTGTTTTAGATTGAAAAAGACTTTTTAATATATTAAACCATTTTAAAATCAGTTCCATTGAAAATAACTTCAAAATTATGAAATCATTTTCAAGACAATTTTATTTGAAAACATATAGAAATAGCTTCAAACCATTTTCAGAACCGTTTCCATGAAATCTTATATATGAATATTTAAAATGTTTTTAAGACCATTTATTTGAAAATACAATGAAAACAAATAAATAGATTATGAAAAACAATTGAAAACTATTTTTTAAAAAATTATAAAATAATATTGAAATAGATTAGAAACCCATATTTATGAAAATTCATTGAAAAAATATAAAAATATCATTAAAATTTTTCTAAAACATTTTATATGGATGAACATTGAGATTATGTAAAAAATAATTTAATATATTTTGACAATATTTTTCCAGGATAACTATTAAATGATGATTGAATCAATTTTGATAACAATTTTACTTGAAAATTAATTTAAAAAAATCATAAACATTTTCTATTTTACAATTTAATTGGAACTTGGATGAAATGGATATTGGTAAATGTGTACATGTCATACTAGGTGAAAAAAAAATAATTTTCCAATTTAAACTAGATATAAAAGTTACTTTTTTAGAATGCGACCTGAAGCATCCCTCAAAGATTTTGTTAAATGTAGAAAGTGGAAAAAATTTCATTTCAATTTTTAGAGGAATTATATAACATTATTGAAATCCATTTTTATAGAACATATATTTCCAACTGAAGAGAGTGTAATGTCTGGATTTTTGAAAAACACATTCTTAAATATCTTTTTTATTAAAGTGTTGAAAAAGGTATCAATATATTATTATATAATGGAATAAAATATTATATGTAAACTCATGAATATTATTTATTGACATATCATTATATTTAAAAAAATTAATAATAAATACAATCAATCTCGAAATGCAATGACATTGTCATAATAAAATCATATAACATGGTATCGTGGGATCATGTTATCCATGTTTGAAATTGAAATTAAATGAATAATATAATACAATAAAAATATTCATTTTAATTATATTTCATATAAAATTTATGTATAGGAACATTGAAAAATAGTTAAGGTGTATAGAAAAACATTAGTCTCAAAGAAGGAAAATTGAGACCATACATTTTTACCGATTTGGTTACTTTTGAAAATTAATCTCTGTGAAAGAAGGATGTCTAAATGGGAATTTGAATACCCATAAATTTAAGTAAAATATAAATAAAATAAAATGATAATAATTACATACACCACACCAATGGAAAGGGTCATCAACAGAAAATTTATCACATAAAAATAATAAATTTGATAGAATATACCGACCATGTGTCTTGTTTTTGGGTGTACTGGTGGAATATTACAGTTTAAAAAGTATTTTTTTATTATAAAAATTTCTAATATTGTTATTATTTTATATTATTCAATTTATGGTTATATTATGACCTTTTATTACCCTTTTGTTAATAATCCTACGTAAAAGATTCACTTTGGGTAAAACTCACTTTATACTTTGGAAATGTCTTAATTTATTATATCTTTGGTCCTTATAATTATATCACTTTTCCAAAATATAAAATATTATATAAATATAAGATATATATATATTATTTTTATTATAATAATATATATAATATATGATTACGAAAAGGAAATATCCATTCATGGAGATGTTAAGTTGTACACACACATGAGCATTATTTATGTTTTTGTTGTCTTATTAAAAGATAATATATAAATTACATATGATATTATATATAGTTATTATAGTATCACTCATATATCATATATATCATATAATTTCATTAAACCCACCCTTAATACTTTATATGTGGAGTTTAATTGAATCACATCTCTCTAAGGTGGTGGTAGTCCACAATTTCTCAAACGAGATTATAATATTCACTCCAAATGAAATAATAATAGATTTGTGTTGTAAAAATAATGATGAAATATTAATAAATATTAAATATAAAAAATTAAATATATAATCATATTTTGTATCTTAATTTCATGTATTATTGGTGGTGCTGGAAAAATAAATAATCAGTGTTTTGAGAAACAATAGTTTGTTCAAAACAGAAACAATATGTTCAAAAGCAATTAGATGGAGGCAGGTGTTAGTGCGAGTGAAGAATAATTTCATACAAAATAATATTATATGGGTGGATAATGTTGTTTTCAAACAATAATGTAACAAATAATTTCTATTTTGGGTATAATGAAAGTAAATGGAAGTAGATTGGGAGAACATTTTACCTCAAAATCAGGTAACACCTTTTTTGATCATCTAGAAGTCTCCCTTTAGAAGAATTATGAACAAATGGATGATTAAAGGTAGAATATATGATCTTTGGGGGTCCACATGGGTAGATATATTATGATCATAATTGGAAATAGAGGTTTCAGGAATGGGTATAGGTTGGGGCCTTTTATAAAAAATGAAAAGGACTCAAATGGTATCTTTAAAACATAATATTTGTGCACATGTTTTTACCTAAAAAATGCATACCATAAAAACCAAACTAAATAATGTAAGGTTTATAGAATAATTATGGACATAAAATTGATTACGGAAAATAGTATTGGTCATTTTGGGACATTAATTTCAATTTTTAGTCCCTAATTAATCTTAATTTGGCCTTAACTACTATGACTAATTTTAATCACTTTTACTAATCAAATAGGCAAGAAATTAAAATTGTATTCATATAATGTAAATATTATACTGAATATAATGGAATTTTATTTATTTTTGAAATTAAAACAATAGATGTGGAAAAATTAAAATTCGTGTTAATCCTATAAATGGGATGACATAACTGGGGTTTGATGTTGGAAAATGGTCAAATATTCGTTTAGATTTTATATTTAGTTACAAATGGAATTGATTTTAATTAATTAAATTTTATTAATAAATATAAAAATAATCAACATTGAGTTTAAATTATTTATAATATCATTTTTAATTAATATATAATTATAAAAAAATAATTTTTCCACAAAATGCAATATTTCGCACTATTCATCAAAAATGGAAGTTCTCATGAAAAATAGAAAATATTCACCATAGAATAATTTCAATTCTCTGTATTAATTTTTTTTTGATGTATAGAATTCAGTAACTAACCTTGTATATAATAAATTTACTACTAAAGTACTATCATTTAAATAATTATATTTTTATCATAAATTAATTTTACCAAAAATATTGTATTTCATTATCATTATGGTTTATTTATATTGAAAAAAATTAAAACATATATTTGAATACAATTTATTAGTATTCATATTATTAAGATTAATGGATTGGTTATAATTACATTATTTAAATAATTAAAATAAAAAAAATGTATTATAGAAACTCATCGGTGTATTCATCGTACGCCATGTCATTGTTGGTCACAGTTCAAGAGCAGTTGGTATTGTGTTTATTGTAACAGAGATTGGTATTGCGTGTGAAATAAATTTTTTTCATTAATTATTAAATATATATATATATATATATTTCTACTGTCATGTGATATGAAAAATATTGATAAGATAAAATTATTTGAAAAATAATAATTATCAAAATCTTAGGGTGTTTCATTCTAAACCAATTTAAATGAATTTCACCATCAAAATTTTTCTTTCGTTTCAAATGATTAATACATGAATGTTTCAATCATATAATACCACATCATAAATATGGCTACCATAACATCACATAAAATGGGAACTTTTGTACCATAATAGTAACCCAATAAAACATATAATCGAGTTTCCACATTAGATAACACAAGTTGGGATTGAAGATTGGAAATGGATGAAAAACATAAATATTTTGAGAGTTCATTGAGGTCGTCAAAATTGAATTTAATGTTAAAAGGATATTTTAGTGTATGTATTTCATAAATTAGTGATTATTCCAGATGACATTGGTTCAAAATAATTTACCATATTCACAAAAATCAATTTGTATCAATTTCTGAATGCTGATCAATTCTTCATAAATTTCTATAAAAAATATCATTCTTGGGTTATTCAATGAATAATTTATAATAAATTAATTACCTTATAGAATTAATTTTTAGAAATTAAATTTTATGAAGAAGGCATTAAATTACACTATTAACGGATCTAAATTCCCATAAAGAATAAAAAGAACACTTATTTTTCTTCTAATGAAATCAATATGAATTAATTTATAAAAATAAAAATTTACACTAAAATTTTTTCAGGAATATTTATTGAAAAAAATAAATATACCTTAATCGAGACATCATATAGCCTTATGTTAGACAATAAACACTGATCATCCCTTGGTCATGGGTTCAAGACCCATGACATTGTGAGGACTGATTGGTTATCACAAGACAAACATAATTGTATTTTTTGAATCCACAATAATAAATATATAATAAGGAAAGCCATGAAAAAAGGTAAATATCAAATTATCCTTTTAACCCAATTTCCCACACAAAATCATTGTGCAAATACTTCTACAAATGTTTTACTTAAAAATTTCTTGAATGGATAAACATATATCCATCCAGAAATATTAAATCCTTAACATTATAAAAAGAGTCAAGAAATAATATTATCATTTATTTTAATCATATCACATACTATAAATTTTTTTAAACATTCCATACATGTGACTTCCCTTATTTTATATTCCAATGAAACATGGTAACAAGATGAATTGCCAAAAATCCTATTTGATAACATGCATGCTTCCACATTCCAATGAATATTGAATTTACTACTTTAATAAAAGAATGTATTAATATTTATTAGTGGTAGCTTAATCCACATATTAAAAAGTCCTTATTTAGTTATAAGTTAATCAATAATGTCCAAATTACATATTCATATCCCATATATCATTATCAACACATCATTATTTGATCCTGAAAACATATTAACGATTACCTTCCATTAGTAAAAAAATGATATCATTTAAGATATTATATTTCTAGTCCATCATGACCATTCAACATATTCTAGTAAATCGTTATAAAAAACATAAACTGATCAATCCATACAAAATTCAACGTTCTTAATTTTGGAATCCAAATACATAGATACTATAGTAACATCATCCATAATCTATTAGCAATAATACCTCTTTCCTTTCACATTTCATCAATAGTCATGTCATCATTTATAATGTAACCATTACATAGACCTCCCTGCTAATCATATTTTTCAACATTCATCTTTCAAAACTTGGTTTCATAACGAACATTGTCTCCACACATAAAACACATAATATTTTGTGATGACTATGTGAGGAAAAATTCATATCCATTTTGCAATCCACAATATTCTTTTTCCCCTACATTCACTTCATTTGTGTCCTTCTTTTTCGCAGTCAGAACACAATATTATTCCACTATGGAATTAACTTAGGTGATTATTTCCACATTCATGACACGATGGAAATATAATATTCATTCATCCATGGTCTCCATGACCCACACTCTTAGTGACCACCTTCATTATCTTCCATGGTTAGTCCAAGAGTTGGTAAAGGTAAACATTATTAATCATGTTCTGTGAAAATGAATTGGAATGATCATTCCATTATTCACTCTAGTGATCACCCTGCATGATATCTTAACAAAAAATCATCCACCACATTCAATATTAATCTAGTCCCCTCTATTTACCTCCACTGACTAAAACCAAAAGCATAGTTTGATAATTACATATCATAGAATAAAACAACATTTTCATGAAATTAATAACGTAAATTATATCTAATTCATGAAACATTCCATAATCAATGAAACCTAGTGTTTACCATAGGTTATTCATAGATACATTATATATAATTCCTTCATGATTTTTCATTAAGTGTTTGTGAATTCACAATGAATATGCACCAAGAGTGTAAAACCCAGTGGGTAGTGAGGCTCATTGTCATGTACCTTATTACCCCTATCATGCTTGGAACATCTTATAAATGTAGTTACACCTAGTTACAGTAGTAACAGAGTCACATCCACTTGTAGTATCAATACATTTATTTATTATATAGATTGTAATCACTATATGCTTTACCAAAATTCCGGGACATTTTCATAATCATTAACTCGCCCTTATTTATATCTTTATAGACATCTGTATACATATACATAGTTATAAACATAGGGATTTAACTAATGTTTTATCATCCTTATTTTAGATGTTAATCATACCTTTTCTATGATACCTAATATAGGGACCCTCAATTTGAAAACATTTAAATTACATATATTTTATGGAATTCATAAACATTATAAAAATAGACACCCAAACACAGTAGTTGGTATAGTGTCGTTGAAATCATAGAAAGATAAACACTTGTATATATGTGAGCTACATCATCTCCCAGTAGGTTCTTCTTGATTATCACCATTCTTATACATATCAAGCATAGTACATATCATCAAGTCCTGGGGAATAAAAACAATAAACATATGAGATTAAATGATTAGAAATGGTAAACAAGGGATACATGTAATAATAATATTGAGAATAAGGGTATGAAGACATGATTATGATAATATAAGATCATATCCTACATCTGAATGATCATTAAATAGATTATGGAATAAATTGTTGTATATCAGAATACATTAATCATAATACAATAAGAAGCATAATCCAAGAAATCATAACAATGGAATAAAACATGGAATTGTAGCAACACATAAGAGTATAATGAATTTTGTAGTAGCAAAAAAAAATCAATACTGAGACCATGCTAGTAGGAATTTTCTTTTATTGATCCATTTAACCCCCATTCCATCCTCGTATTACTGAACCGGGTGATCCCCATTCCCGCCATGTATTACTGAACTATGTACACCTAATTCCTACCATGTATTACTGAACCATGTAACCCTCATTATACGGATATTTTACCTCATGGGATATAAATCATTTACTAATTCTATGGAAGTGGATATAGGTACCAAACATCACATAATTAAATCACACAAACATGTTTCAAAAAATCATAAATAAACTTATCATTACCCATGACATGAAATAGGTATCATAATCATGAAAAAAACAACATGTGGAGAGATAAATGATTGAAAATCATTTGATCATAAGAATAACTCATGAAAAAAAGTAGGTTTGAATTCGATATAACCAGTGAAAGAGAAATATTTTCCAAAACATCATTCCAACAAAGCATAAACCATTTAGAGAAAGCATATGGATGGAGACATTAATTAATTCCCCGTAAAGGAATAATTAAAATCAATGTATGTTGTCTTAGATGGGAAATATTTTTGAAAGACCATTTAAAAACACAATATGAGGAAAATGTTATGATTTTTTTGATAAAGTATCTTTAATAAATAAAAACATTTAAAAGTAATTTTCATACAAAATACCTTGAAACTTATGAAATCATTTTGAAAACCTTTATCCTTGAAATATTATAGAAGAATCCGAAAATATTATTGAAACCATTTTCCATTAGAACTTATAATAGAAACATGAATTTTTTTTAAACCATTTCAATTTAAATACTTTATTGACATATATATAGAGGGTGAAACCATTTTCAAAACCATGTTTCTTAAAAACATAAAAAAATCATGAAAATTATTTGAAAACCATTTCACGGAATACACATTGAATACATATAAATAGATCTTCATATCATTTTCATATATATTTATTTTAAATAACATTGTGATGATTTAAATAATACATGAATACTTGTAGAAAATAGTTTTTTATGAGAACATATAAAATACGTTCAAGATGATTTTTTAAGTCATTTTCATTGAATATTATTAAAAAAAATTTCCTACAGATTATCCTTTTTAACAATGCAATGGGATCTTTGATATAATTATGGCTGGAAAATCTGTACATGTAGTTCGAGTTTTAAAAAATATTCTTTTTTCATGGTGAAAATGATTGAAAAGTGAAATGTTTAGAAAGAGACAAGATGATTCTAGTGAATATATAGGCAAAATAAAAAATTGTAAAATATAATTTTAGATATAATAGGGTAATGATATAATATTTTGAGGATCCCTTTCTAAAGAAGATATATTTTTGACAAAAGAGAAGGTAATGTCAGGATTTACAAAAAAAATTATAAACAGTATTATATAGCAAACAAAATAAAATGGTACCAATAAATGAGTAACTACTATAATAAAATTGGACTTGGAAACTCATGAATATTCATGAGATATTAATTTTAATATTTCATCAAAGGAAGCATACACATAAACAATGTTCAAATACAATGATATTGGATAAAAAAACTCATATTACTTGGTATCATTGGATACTACTATCCATGTAAAAAAAGGAAATTAAATTAAGAAATTAATATAATTAAAATATTTTTATTGATCATATTTAATGTAAAATTGATGTATATGAACCCCAAAAAAGTGTTTACGTGCATACCAAATCAAGAGCCACAATGAAGGATGATTGAGAGTATACATTTTTAATGATTTGGTAACATTTGAAATATAAACCCAATGAAGAATATATATTCAATGATAATGTCAATAAAAATAAATTTAATTAAAATACACATATAATACAATCAAAGTTATTACATACAACACACAAATGGACTGTAAGGAGAAAATAAAATTCATCTGAGAAAAATTAAAAGATAAACAAAATCCCCTAACATTATGTCTTATCTCTCATTGTACTCATATTAGATTCATGTATAAAAAATATATATTTATTATACATAATTCAAAGTATAATATTGTGATAAATAATATCATATGTTGTTTTATTATGACCTTATATTTCCACATGTTATTGATCTTAAGTAAATTTTTCAATTTCGGTAAAATTCACTTTGTTTATCATGTGCATCTTAATGTGTTATTTTTTGGTCCTTATACACATATCATGGTTCTAGAATGTCATAATTTTATAATTATCAGTTATAAATTGTATATTTGTATTATAATAATATTTATAATATAGGATTATGAAATGAAATACCCCGTTCAAGGTGATGATAATCCGTACGTATGTATGAATGTTATTTCCATTTTTATTGTCATATTGAAAGTATCTATGAAAATGAAAAATGTATATATATTTATGTAAGAATATTTATCATTATTAATGTATCATTATTATATCATATCTATATATAATATGATTTCATTAAACACAACATTAATACATTCCATGTGTTGTGTGAATGAATCACATTGCTTGGAGGTGGCGGTAGTCCACACATCCCCAAACGTGACAATTGTATTAAAAACCAATGAAAAGGAAGTAGATGTGTTTTGTAAAAGTAATATAGAAATGTAAATACCTTGTAATTTCTTGGAATTTTTTTTCTTAAATACTTCGGAATTTTATGAGTCTGTGGTTTTGACGGCACTTGATTACGAGGCCCGGTGTGCACGAAATAAATTTCTAATGTTTTGTTCGGGTATGTTTAGTAATCGTATGTGCGGCTTTTTCTATCTTTTCAATCGGTTCTCGGAATTGAAAACCGAGGACACCAATGAACTCACAGGACCAGTATTCATTTAATAGGACCTTTATCGTAGTTGCGTTTTATGCAGGTTGAATGTTTTTTTTTAGGAATTCATACTAAATTAATAAAATTATTGGTACACAATTTTATTATTTAGTGGCGGTTATTTCCTCCCCAGGGGAGTTAGAGGTGGGACCCACACGAACATAACCTCCCATGGGAGTAATTAGTGTGGTGGGGCCGACAGGAATCCAAACCCTTCACCTTCCCTTAACTCCCTATTAACACCCCCCTTATTGATTTGACAACGCCCCCTCATTTATTACGGTGGAGTCTCTCCACCTCTATCACATTATGTTTTCCAACACAATTAGATTAATGAAATCATTAATTATTTGTAACATCTCATTTTAAAAAAAAATTGAATTCCATGGAAAATATTAAAATGAGTACGCTCTATTAAAATATTTGCCTTGGAAAATATTTTGGGTGGGAAAACCTCTGGAGATTTTGGAGGAAAGCTTCCTCCCTCACCAATGAAGAACACGAGGAACGGTATCCTCTCAGTGACCGGAACAAGATTGTGAACAACACCTTCATATTTTCTTATTCATAGAGTTAAGGGAAGAGACACCACTCGCAATGAATTCCATCTATGACAACATTCTGTGATGCCTGACCTCCATGATTCTTCTCTCCTGTGACTCATTGACGTGCTCCGCTCTTGAATTAGAGGTAGGCTGTTTTTATAATTTAATTCAAATAAACAATATATTCATTCTTGTTGAATGCGAATGATTTTCTATGGCCGATTGTTATCGCCTAACGTGTTGGGAGAGGGACGAACAAACAAAGACTGATGACCCACTGTTGTTTCTTGATTTTTAATTCGCAATGGGAGGAAGTGGCGAATGGAGTCGACTGCGAGCGAAGGCGGCAGCTGCATACCGGCCAATTGTGGCAGAACCGGGGCCCGCAACTGCGGGCCGCATGGCCGAAGAATAACTGGTCGGTCATAGCTGGTCGGGCTAGTGGAACTGCGGCGCCCGATAGTGTTGCGCTGCGGATAACCGTGGCCCACACTGGTCGGGATGCTCCAACGAAAGAATCGGTCGGCTCGTCAGCCGACCAGCTGGAAGGAGCAGCGATGCTCATAGGCACTGCATCGGAGGGATTATGGCCTGCAACTGCGGGCCGGTCGCACTAGGATGACCGGACGGCTTCGGCCGGCCAGACAGGAGGGTGACGCCGCTGGTTTGGGAAGTCACCCCCCCCCACCCCCCCCCCCCCCCCCCCCGCACCTGCTCGTCCAGCGGGCCGTGCCGGCTGGGCTGCGTCATCCTCGGGCTGGGCCACCCCGATCCCTGCCAGGCCGGGCCACACATCATCGGGTCGGGCCGACCACTTAGACAGGTCGGACCCACTGTGCTAGGATGAGCCGGCCCACCAACCCACCGGTCTTGACGGGTCGGGCTCGTTTCAATGAAATGTGAATAACATCATGACCATGTGTCTGATCGATGCACCATCTCCATCACTGGGACCATTACAATGAGGCAGTCCTTTTGTGGTACTCGATGTGACTTTTGGACGACTTAAGAAAATTGTTGGTTTTGGAACGAGCGTATTTTCAACCGGGCCCCTAGAAAAAAAATACTAATAACTCTCAGACTGGGCATCTAGTTGACGTGCCGTCAACTAAGTATTATTCCTTTTGATGAGACAGATCTTTTGGCAGACTCTACTTGATGTTCGGACATTGTTGGAGTACAGTCGGGTTTGTGTGAGCCTAAAAACCAACAAGGCCTCTAGAATGGAAAAACCAATAACTATTATACCGGACGTCCATTTGACAAACCATATGTGGTGTTGGTATATTTATTGAGAAGTGGTCCCTTCAATAATACCCCACGGTAGTTAGGGGTTCTGTTGAGATATGGTTGGGTTGGTTCGTACATGAAATCGACCGGCGCCCAGGACAAAATGCCTAATAACTCACAGACCGGGCGTCCGATTAGCATGTCATCTATTGAATTGAGACCCCTATGTCATTGAGGTCCTATGAGATAGTTCTTCATGGGACCTCATGACACATGGTGTATCGAACAGTAGCTCGTGGAGTGGATCCTCCCGGAGTACAGAGACTCAGTAGCTGGCTGAGACCTGATGAATGCTAGACTGATTCACTTCATAGTGACTTGACTATCCCAGTGGGGAGAACTACTGTGTGAGGAGGAAGTCCCATGGCAGAATAGTTCTACTTTGTGATGCGGAAGACCCGTGGTAATCGACAGAATAAGTACCTCTGTAGGATATCAGGGGGAGCGCTACATTGTGAGGAAGCATACCCAAGGCGGGGAGTGCTAATATGTGAGGCTTCAGACCTGCGGTACTCGACAGGAAGAGTACCTCAGCAGTCTAAGATTACTTAGTAGACCTCATAGTCACGATAAGAATACTTTGCTTGATAGGGGAGGAGTCCTCCAGCAGCTGTGGTTTCTACATCAAGAATAAAATTATGTTTTCAGGTTAGTCAATGAACTTTGTGTTTTCCCCATGATTGTGATGGGTTACTTGATAACATAGTTATATGTATGGGAATATACCAAAGTAATGGTTATCTGTTAAAATAATACTTTGTTTTTTATCCTTGTTGTATTTTTGTGAGGTTTGATGGTCTTGGGGTCCCTACTGAGTATTGTTATACTCACCCCAGCACGGTTTATGCCCGCACCTCATTGTGTTAGATGCAGACGATGGACAACACTGGCCGAGGAAGATTGTATGAGGACTGGGCGGTACCCGGAGGTGGACCTCATGAAAATATGGTGTTCAGATGAGACGGATGGGCGTAGAACATTGAAGAGGCCATTTGTACCTACCCTTCAGGTAGGAACCCCGGAGGACGATCCAGAAGCTTCTTTCACCTTCCAGCTGTTGTTGCTTTTTAGTTGTACTTACTTTCAGTTGTATTTGTACTTTATAGTTGGGCTTGTATTCTAGCCCCTTTACTTTCAGTACTCTTATTATATAGTTTTCACTTAGTGTTTTCATCCTCTTGTACTCTAGTTGTGTTTTTTAGTAATAAAGTCAATGCCTTTTTAGTTTTAGGGATTTATGCCTTCGGTGCTAGTTGCTAGCCCCAAGAATATAGAAGGCGAGTTTGGGGTAATCACGATGTGGGCCCCGACGGTTGGGTTGTGACAAAATGGTATCCGAGGAGTCAGTTCTACCACAGAACATAGGAATCTAATATTGTCTTTCTGTGAAGAAATAGTGTTAAGGGTACTGAGTGTGGTTTTCGGTTCAGGGAGTCTAGTGTTGGTGCAGCGGCCGACGTATCCATACACTAGGACCCTCACTTCTGATTTCAGACTTAGTGCAAAAACACTATTTTTTTTCCATATTCAAATGTTTTACTTAAGTCAACTCAACCAGGTATAGTATTTTTACCATGTTGCATCTGCTCAGGATACCTCCATGAAGACATTCAGTTGGAGTTCCAAAAGAGTTCCCAATGATGTCCCACCGAGTTATGAGGCTCCGGTGCAGGTCCCTCTTTTTTGTTGTCACCTTTATGTAGAGTACCAGCAACACCACAAACCATTTTGCAGCAGATACCACAAGCCGCACTGGCAGATGGTGCACGCCGTTTGAGTTCTTTTCACGAGTTCCAGTGGAACAAGCCTCCATGGTTTCGAGGCGAGATAGATTCCAAGGCAATAGAGGACTGGATGGAGGTGATTTCTAGTGTTTTCCACATAGTCGTGACACCAATAGAGAAGATGGTGATCTTAGCTACTATAATTTTTCCATGAGTGACCACGATGTTGGCCCACATAGTGCTGAGGCTTTGGTACGTGGACTGATGCCTGAGATAGTACATTCGGGTTGTGTGACAACTATATCACTAACCATTGATCAATAGTTACAACCGGCAGTACTGGTATTGGACACTTGTAGGCTTAGTTCCTTACATATGTTTCAGCAACAGATACCCCTTAGGTTCTATGGTGAGCCCGACTCACAGGCAGTTGAGGACTGTCATGAGGAGGTGGATGAGTTTTATCTAGAACTTATACAGCTTCATCAGGTCGACATATTGGAAGCTGAGTATTCATCGAGGCATACCAATTGTTCTGGGTACTCGATGAATATGCTAAGATCTGTTATTTGGGGCTCAGTCTACTGAACATGGTGTGATTAAAGGATATTTGAGCCAACACGTTTCCTCTATGCATTCCAACTTATGCTAGGGTGTTAGATAGAACCTTGGTGGTTGATTGTTCTTTGGCTGAACTGATACAACTACTGAATGATAATAGTGGGAAAGTAGGGAACTGATGCCAATCTCAGAGACGTGGGCATGTAAAATTTTTTATGAAGAGGAGTTTTAAGGATAGAAAAATCTACAGAGTGGCAGACATGGAAGTAGAGCTAAGAGGGCAGCCTGAGGTGGTTACATTTCGACATGTTACAACCACTTGCCTTTTTAGTCCCCACCAGGATCAGGGAGCAAGAGAGCAAAGGAAGAGAGTTGCTGCATGCGGTCAAGGAGTGTGATCCATGGTCTCTAGGAATGAATCGAGTTATGATATATGTATATTACTAGCTGTCGTATAAATAGACATAAATGGAAATTATTCCTTCTTACCACAGATATTGTCACATACCAAGCGTTTCCACTTAAAACGTTGACTTGACCCTCACTTTTATAGATACCTTTGGGAGCAGACTCGATAATCACACTTACACTGATGGTGTGATCTGACCATTGAGGTGAGAGTTTTGGTTGGATCCTCTTGGTGGCAGTGTTGAGGCCTTATGATGTTAGTTTGGGTATGGAATGGGCAACCACAGTTCATACACAAATTTACTGTATTAGTAAAAAATGTTGTGGGTTACCTACAACGTTGGTATGGGTTTTCCTTGGTCAGAGAAAAGGAAAACCCAGGAAGCACAAGACGAAATCGTGCATAAGTTGGTGTAATCGATCACACATGAGTCGGCCAGACATAGATTTGTTCCAACGTTATCTAGAGTTGTTGCACCACATTCATCATTGAATAAGATGGGGAAACCCTTCGTGTGGTTAGAGAGATACCAGCAGAGCTTTCAAGAGTCGAGGCAGAGGTTGACTAGTGCGCCCATATTGAGGCTACCAGAGAAGGTGCAGATCATCCAAGAGTGGATGAAGACTGCACAGAGCAGCCAAAATTCCTATGCTGATATGAGATGGAGGTTCTAGTGGAGATCGAGGATCGATAGGAGTGGGTTCTATGAGGACAGTAGATTCCTCTGTTGTGCATTCGCTGGTAGCAAGGGAACCTCTAGGAGAGTACTTGGGAGCGAGAGGCTCAGATGCGAGCTTAGTACCCCATTTTTTCCCCTAGTGTGTGTTTTTGCTTTACGGGGATGTAAAACCTGAGGTTGGAGTAATGTAATGTCCGGAAAATTTTAAGGAAAATTTTTTCTTAAATAAATTGGAATTTTACGAGTCTGTGGTTTCTGACAGCACTAGATTCCGAGGCCCGTTGTGCCCAGAATCATTTTCTGATTTTTTTTTCAGGTACGTTCAGTAAATGTACGTACGAGTTTTTCTATCTTTCGAACCGATGCTCCGAATTGAATACCGAGGACACTGATGAACTCACAACGCCAATATTCTCTTAAAGGGACCTTTATCGCAGTTGCGTTTTATGCGAGATGAATGTTTTTTTCTGAGGAATTAATACTAAAATAATAAAATCATTGGTACACAATTTTTTAATTCAGTGGCAGTTATTTCCTCCCAATGGGAGTTAGAGGTGGGGCCCACACCCACATAACCTCCCATGAGAGGAATTAGTGTAGTGGGGACTACATGAATCCATACCCTTCACCTTCCCTTAACTCCCTATTAACACCCCCTTATTAATTTGACAGTCCCCCCTCATTTATTATGGTGGAGTCTTTCCACCTCCCTCTCATTATGTTTTCCAAACACAATTAGATTAATGACTTTATTAATTAATTCACACATCTCAATTTGAAACAATTTCAATTTCATGGAAAATATTTAAATGAGGAATCTCTACTAAAATATTTGCCTTGGAAAATATTTTGAGTGGGAAAACCTCTGGAGAATTTGGAGGAGAGAATCCTCCCACACCAATGAAGAACATAAGGAATGATATCCTCTCATTTACCGGAACAAGATTGTGAGGAATTCCTTCATCATTTCTTCTTCTTCACGTCAAGGGAGAAGACACCGCTCACAATGAATGTCGTCTATGAAAACATTCTGTGATGCCCGACCACCAGGACGCTTGTCTTTCGTGACTCGTTGACGTGCTCCGCTCATGAATTCGATTTAGGGTGTTTGTATAATTTAATTCAAATAAATTATACCTTCTTTCTTGTTGAATGTGAATGACTATCTATGGATGATGATTATCGCCTGACACGGAGGGCGCAGGCCGAACAAACCCAGCCCGACGACCCTCCATTTTTTCTTGATTTTTAATTTACAAAGGGAGGTGGTGGAGAAAAGAGGATGTGGAGAGCGAAGGCGGAGGCCACACGCCGGCCATGTGCGGAAGAACTGTGGCCCACAACATCGAGCCGCACGGTCGAAGAAGAACCGGCTTGCTGTAGCTAGACTTCCTGGTAGAACCACGACGTCTCGCTGTGGAGAACCGTAGCCCGCACAGGTCGGGTCATTCCGGTGGAAGAACTGGACGACTCGTCGGCCGATCGGGCGGAAGGTGTCATGGTGCTCATAGGTGTACCGCCGGTTCTAGATGTCCCCCCCCCCCGCACCGGTGCAGCTAGCTGCGGGCCACACCAGCCATGTCGCGCCCAACCGGCCCGCACCCCGCCGGGTTGGGCCGTGCGTCATCAGGCCAGGACGAGCCCTTAGATAGGTCAGACCCGCCGAGCCATGACGGGCTGACCCACCAACCCACCAGGCTTGACTGGCTGGGCCCGTTTGGCTTAAATGTGAATAACATTACGTCTGTGTGTCCGATTGACCCACTATCTATGGCACTGGGACCCTTACGATGAGGGGGTCCTTTTGGGATACTATAAGTGATTTTTGGATGACTTTGAAAAATGGACATGTTTGGAATGAGCGTATTTTAAACTAGTCCCCTGGAATAAAAATGATAATAACTCTCAGACCGGGCGTCCGGGTGACATTTTGTCAACTACATTGGTTTACTTTTGATGAGATGGTTCTTTCGGCATACTCCACTTGAGTTTCAGACGTTGTTGGAGTACAGTCAGGTTGGTTTGATCCAAAAAAACCAACCGGGCCTCTAGAACAGAAAAACCAATAACTCTCATACCGGACGTCCGTTTGAAAAACCGTCAGCGGCGTTGGTTTTTTGGTTGAGAAATGGTCCCTTCCAGTATACCATATGTGATTTCGGGGTTCTGTTGAGATACGGTCGGGTTGGTTCGTACACGAAACTAGTCGGGACCTTGGGAAAAAATAGCTAATAACTCATAGACCGTGATTCCGATTGACGCGCCATCTGTTGCAATTAGACCCCTATGTCGTGGAGGTCCTTTGAGAATATTCTTCATGTGACTTCATGAAAACTTGGATTATCGACCAGTATCTCATGGATCGGATCCTCCCGGAGACGTGCATAAGGAGTACGGAGACCTAGTAGCTAGCTGAGACTGGATGACTGGTTGTCTGATTCATTTCGGAGTGACATAACTAGCCTTGTAGAGAGCACTACTATGTGAGGTTGATGAACCCTGGTGGAGGAGCGCTACTTTGTGAGGAGGCAGACCCATGGCTTGGAGCACTATTGTGTGTGGCGGAAGACCTGCAATACTCGGCATGAAAAGTACCTCAATAGTCTAAGGTTAGTGAGTAACACCTCGGAGTCATGACAAGACTACTGTGCTTGAAAGAGGAGGAGTTCTCCAGTAGCTGTGGTTTTGACATCATGAATAAAATCCTGGTTTGAGCTGAGTCCATAACCCTTGTGATTTCCTCATGATTGAGATGGGTTACTTGATAACTTATGTATATGAGTGGGCATATATTAAAGTAATGGTTATCCACTGAAATCATACTTTTTGGTTTGTCCTTGTTGGATTTTTGTGAGACCATGAGGGTCTTAGGGTCCCTAATGAGAATATTTATACTCACCCCAGCATGGGATATGCCCACAACTCATCATGTTGGATGCAGACTACGGACAGCGCTGACCGAGGTGGAGTGTACGAGGATTGGGTGGTACCTATAGGTGGACCTCACGACAAGATGGTTCCTGGATGAGACGGACGAACGTGGATCACTGTGGAGGGTATATGTAACAACCCTTCAGGTAGGAACCCTGGAGGAAGATCCAAGAGCTTCTTTCACCTTCCAGCTGTTGTCCCTTTTTAGTTGTACTTGATTTCAGTTTTATTTTTACTTTATAGTTGGGCATGTATTCTGGCCCCTTTACTTTCAGTACACTTGTTATACAGTTTTCACTTTGTATTTTCTTCCTCTTGTACTCTGGTTGTGTTTGTTTTTAGTTATAAAGGCTATTCCTTCCTTGTTTTAGGGATTTATGCCTTCGGTGCTAGTCGCCAGCCCTTGGCCTATAGAAGGCGGGCGTGGGGTAGACACGCTGCGGGCCTCGGGGGATGGGTCGTGACAAGAAAGTTTAATACATATTAAATATAATATATAATATATATAAACTTATTTTATATCATAATTCACACTATAATTTTTGGTAAAGGATAAATGAACAATCATCGTTTAGTGAGACATAAGTTCACCAAACACAGAAATAGTATGTTCAACATCCATTAGATAGTGGTGTGATTATGTGTAAGTTAAAAAAATTTCATAAATAACTAGTATATTCATTATATTTTTTGTTTCACACAATAAAGGATTAAATATATTGAATGTGGTGGTGAATACAAAATAAATGTAAGGATATTGAGAGAATTTGTTACCTATGAATCGGGTAAGTCCTTTTGGATTGTGTCAAAAGCCTTTATTGAGAATATTTCATCCAAAAATGGAGGACTCGTTGAATAAATAATAATTTTTTTGATGCTACTATGTATGATCAATGATAAACATAAAAGGACTTATTGGTGTGATGAATGTGTAGAAGTGGGGTCCTTTTATAGCAATCGAAAAGGACTTACAATGAATTTTTAGAGAACAATAATGTGTGCACATGGTCCATCCTACAAAGAATCATAAAAAACCAAAAAAACATAATAATGTAATGTTTATGGCTCAAATATGTACATTAAATGTATTTTGGGAATTTGTATAGCTAATTAGGGCCCTTAATTTTATGTCTAGTCCCTAATTAAGCTTAATTTGGCCTTAGCTGCTCTAATTAATTTTAATCCCTTTTAGTAATCATTTTTTTAAAAATTATATGATCTCATTAGAATCAAAATATTATACTGAATACCATAGTTTATGATGAAAATTTTAAAA
The DNA here is from genome assembly GCA_963277665.1 of Viscum album. Taxonomy (NCBI): domain Eukaryota; kingdom Viridiplantae; phylum Streptophyta; class Magnoliopsida; order Santalales; family Viscaceae; genus Viscum; species Viscum album. Next base: position 138,644,894 of record OY728133.1, on the reverse strand, counting down.
TCAAGTCACAAAATGGATAAATTATGATTAGTTACAATCTGGCAGTTGGCGTGAAATAATGGGGGTTTATTGCCAGAAAATGATCAAATTTCTTTTAGGATTTTATATATAGTTTCTAAGTGAAATCAATTATAATGAATTAATATTAATTAATACATTTAATATTCATATAATGTGAAATTAAAACTTATTTATAATATCATTTATAATTATTATTTAGTTAGAAAAAATGTGGATTTTTGTACCTAAAAAGTTGTATTTAACAATATTCCTGAAAAAATAATGATTCTAAAAAAAATACCGAAAAACCACATTAGTATAATTTTTACATTCAAAATAAAAAACACATATTTATTTTATATATTTCAACATCTAAATGTGTCTAAAATTTCTTATATATAAAAAGGGATTCAATCTAGAAACCAATATTTTAACATAAAATGACATTCCCAAAAATATTTTCTTTCATTTTAAATATATTTTATTAATATAAAACAATTATTAAAAATATTTAAAATTTATTTATTACTATTAATATCACTATGTTTAATGGGTAGGTTATAATTATCTAATTTAAATAATTAAACAATAAAAAAGAGATGTTTCATAGAAACTATGTGTTGTGTGCATGGTATGCCAATTCGGTGTTGCTCATAGTGAAAGCCAAGATGGTATTGCATGTAGAGCAAGCAATGAAGGTATTTCCTTTGAAAATAATGTTTGAAATTCTATTTCAATTTATATATATATAACTAATTCTAGTGGCATGTGAAAAGAAATTTTTTGACAAGATAACATAATTTTAAAAACATAATTCTCAACATCTCAGGGTACAACAATAATGTTGGTTAGGTTATTATTTTTGTTTTTATATTCTATATTCATTTTTTACCATCTTTTATGTCAAAATATAATAATATATTCAAAACCAGATTTAAGGATATTCAACGGAAATATATATTTATTTAATTGATTATGAAACATTAAAAATTTTATAAAAGAAAATATTTGAAATGGAAAGGGTGTAAAATGGAATCCATAGTCCACTTATAGGAAACATGTATTTTTAAATTGAATTATTGACGCTTAATATATTGTATATATTTTTATGACAATAGAATACTTCCTTTAAAATAAAAATAATTTATCACTTACAATGTAACATATGAATTTAGTTTTCTATAATAATAATACAAAAATACTTCTCCACACATCTCACACCTTATCCATAATCCTCATATGTAACCCTATAACACTTCACAAAAGGCTGTAAAACTAAATTAATAGGAATATTTCAAACGAAAGGGTATTTACATTTACTAAATTATAAAAAATAGTATTTCACCATAACCATATTAAAATTATACTATAACCAACGTAAAATAATCAAATTATTATTTATAGTATAGAATAATGTCATTATTTTTATGGAATAAACATTATCTACATAATTTACCATTCATTAAAAAAATGGATACACAACCTCTTTGTTTGTTCATACTAGCACTTATATGAATGTTATATTACAATTTTCATCACAGAACCTCATTGGTGGTTATATATTTTTATGATTAAGTATAGTATTCATTACATATACAAGTAAATTAGAATATATATATTAATTGTATATTTTATTTTAATCTAATCTATAAAAAAGAATAAAAGTAAGTTTCTGAGGACTACTTCCACCTAGTAATGAGTATTTCATTTTCTTCTATTTCCTTACTTGGATGGTAACAAAATTAGATTTAATGAATAATTATGAAAATTATTATTTTATTAATGTTTTATAAATTTTATATTAATAAAAAAATAATATGTTCTTTCTCAATCAATAGTTATAGTGTGTTATCGATGGGTATGTTATACTATAAATAAAATCTATGTTATAATGTTCAAATAATGAATGATTAATAAGTTTTATGTAATTTTAACATTATAAATTATTTATTTATTTTTTATGTTAATTAAATATATAGCTGTATAAATATATGAAAATATATATTTATAAATAATATATATTCTGTTGGGCAAAAATCCCTCAAGGTAACATTGCAGTATTTTTGGGTTGATTGTGTTTGTTGACAAAGCAGGTTTCCTTGGAGAATTGTCGAGTTCCCGAGAAGTTGTTGACATTATATGTTGACAAAGAACTATGACAAAGAAAAGGACGATCTGGAGGCGGTACAAAAGAGCAGTACAAGGTGGCGCGCAAAATTAGTGGGTTGCGCGAAATCATGAAGTATGGCGCGCAAAACAGCGGGTTGTGCGAAATTGAATTTCGCGCAAAAGATGCTTCAAGGCCGAAAGCTTGAAAATTTGTAAAGGCATGAGGCGCGCGAAATTTTGGAGGCGTGCACGAAAAATTGAAGTGGCGCGCGAAATAATAGATGAAGTATTTCGCGCAAAAGATGTTTCGAGGTCCGAAGCTCGGAAAATGGCAAAGGCATGAGGTGCGCGAAATTATGGAGCAGTGCGCGGAAAATGGTTGTGCGCGGAAGATTTGTATTTCGCGATCAAAGCGGATTACGCGCTCAAGGAGGGTTTTTCGCGCGGGGTCGATTTTGCCTATAAATATGAAGTGACCCTCCTCCATTAAAAAGTGTTCAAGACATAGAAAATACCCGAGCTCTTGTTCGCGAAATTGAAGTTAGAAAGGGTGTTGCGCGTAAACTTAAAGTTTGCGCGTAAAGTCAGATTGCGCGAAAAGTGGATTTCGCGCAAAAGTAGTGAATTGCGCGCAAGGCAGTTTCGAGGCTGCGCGTAATATTTGGAGGTTGCGCGAAAAAGGAATTTCGCGCAAATCATAGAAATTGCGCACAAGGCACCGTAAGGGTTGCACGTAAAAATTGAGGTTGCCCGGTACATCCGGTGAAAAGTGAGATTCATCTGCGGGTGAAAGTTGGACTTCAATAGATCATCTACATACAGAGGAAGATTCATTCCTTCATGAAAATGAAGAGACCTACAGGTCTATAAACTGTGAGTGAATCCCTTCCAAGAGCAGTGAGCTTAGGAAGAGGAAAAGGTGATCCTCTCCACCGGCAGTGAGCCAGAGAGAGAGAAACAGGGAGTGACCCTTGGGAAAGCAGTGAGCTGACCCTAAACCTTGTAAAGGCTGTGACCCTGGGCATAGAAGTGATCTAGCCCGAACATTGTAATCCACAGCTAGTGAAGACTAGGGGAATTTGGTACGAACCGGCAACTTGTCAGCGTATGCTCCTTGGACGTAGCCCTTAGCGGTGAACCAAGTAAAAATCTCTGTGTCGACCTGCTTACTCCCCTGCATTGCATTCAAATCATCATCATCAGGTAAAGGAGACAAGTGATCACAGTAACCACACAGATCACAGTAACCACACAAGTGCAAACAAAGTGACCCTTGTAACAAAGAGGTCAAGATCCAGTGGGGCGGAAAGAACTTTGAAAAAGAATATCCATACCCTGATTCACCCCCCCTCTCAGGGTATATAGGCCCCTATTTGTCCTAACAATTGGTATCAGAGGGAAGGTTGCTTTTATCAGATTTGTTTTCTTGGACTTGGTGTAGTCTTTCTGTGTAGTTGAAGATATTGTTTTCACTTATCTCGGTCTACCATGGGGAAAAGAAAATCTTCAAAGAAGAATCAGAAGTCAGGTGGTATCCCTCAGTGTGGAAGTGTTTTTGGAAAAAGTTTGATTCAACTAAAAGAATCAAATAGCTTACTAAAGGAATCAGGTAGCGAACAGAAAAATGATTTGGATAAATCATACAACAAAAATACTTACTCATTCAAAGATGTTGACGGAATGAGTGAAGAACCTGACTTTCCAAGTGACGTTGGAACCACTGACGATGAAGAAGAAGAAATTGAAGGAAGAATTGATATGCGAGCTGAGTTGGAGGCTGCTCTTGAAGAGATAGATGTTTGGAGGGCCAAAACCAAGAAAGCTAACAAAATTGTTCGCGATGCAAAACTCTATATGCAGCAGCAGGAAGAAGAGAAATCTGAGATGATGGAAGAAATTGAGAAACTAAACTTATCAACATCAGAGAACTCAGAATCTGTTAGTACGTATAAGCTGAAGGTTGAAGAACAGAAAAGAGAGATCGATGTCCTAAACAAAAAGGTGGAAGTTGTCCATGGGACTAAAGAATTGGATCAGAAATCCACTGAAGAAATTAAATCTAAAGGCATACAGATCCATGCTCTGGAAACTGAGGTCAACAAGCTAAGAGGCTTAAATCAAAGGATTATTGATATAGTTACTGACCTAACAAAGAAGAATGATTCTCAAGGTGAGGAACTACAGAAGCTGTCTAAAGGAAAAGGAAAACAAATGGCTGGTAAGTGTGAAGAGAATCAAGAGTCCGATGAAGTTCGGAATCTGAAAGCCAAGAATGATGATCTAGCTACACAGCTGTCTGAGTTAGTTCAGAAGAATCAAAGACTACAACAAGAGAATGCATGTTGCTCTGATTATCTTGCTCAAGAAAAATTGAAAGTAAAAGAGCAAAATGACGTGGTTAGTAAGCTGAAGCATGAACTGGAAGATGAGATGAGTTGTGGAAAGAATCTCAGAAAAGAACTTGATGGTCAACTTTTATCAAGAGATTTAAAGATTCAAAAGTTGGAAGAAGAGCTACAATCAGTCAAGAAGGAAGTGGAGAAGTCTAAATCCAAAGATAAGCCCACGTTGAAGGATGCACTGCACTTATTATTTGATCATCCTTCGGCAGGTGATGATAAAATGAAGTCCAAATATGCTGCATCAGAGGAGAAACATGAAAGGATTGTATCTTCCCAAAGGTCAACCTTTTTGGGAAAATCTGTAATTGGATATGATAATTCCACTCCTATGGATGATAAGAAAAATGCAGTGAAAAATTTCAAGGGTAAGAAAAATCCTGTAGGTGTTGGAGATAGGCCTATGAGGATAGTTTCAAGGAGTGATGATATGTGCTATTTCTGCGGAGTCCATGGCCACACATCAAGCTTCTTGTACAGAGGCTCTGGAGTACATTTCAGGCTGTGAAAAGAGAAACATTAATAAATCTGAGAACAGGAAGAAGCATCATGAGAAATTAGAAAGAAGAGCTTCTCAGAGGAAAGCATATATTAGATGCTATTACTGCGGAAGAATGGGACACACCATGAGCATGTGTCAGGAAGCTCAGGAGAATAATATCAGAGGAATAAATCAAGGTGCATCAACATCTCAGCAGAGAGATGATAAAATGAGGTATGCCTTTGAGGGAAAATGTTTTATATGTTCTCACTATGGGCACATGGCGAGACATTGCAGTAAGAAGAAAGAAGGAAAGGGAAAGGAACACGAAAAGAGATCTCCACCACAGGAAGTGTACAAGAAAGAAGCATGTACTGGGAGACAAAGTGGTAAGGAGAAGAATAGGCATCGAGCCTCGGGGAAATCACATGGAGCTGAACGAAATGTGTATCAGTCACCTCCTCTGTCATACTCACAACATCTCTCAATGAGAGAATGTGAGCAAACTTGGAAGATTAAGGGGAGATCTACTCCAGCGGTGATAAAGAAGAATGGACGTTCAATGGAGGACCCACCACCAATGAAAAATAGGGCGGTGACTCATAAATCTGATAAAAGGCATATAAGAAAAGAATGCATCGAAAAATCCACATGTCGTGTTTTGCAACGAGAAGTGGAAGAAAAAGGAAGATCCCTACAATGGACAAAGAAGACAGGGAAGATGACGAGAAAAGAGATTCCTGCACCGAGAAACAATCAAGGAAAATGGAATTTCGGTAGAACATCAAAGATCGAAATGTGTACCAGTTGGTCTAAACCCCAGATTGTGAGAAAGGCCAAGTCTGCAGAATCTTCATATCAGAAAAAGGCTCAGAATGTGAGCAAAGAATGCCTAGTCATATGGCCAGAACAGTTGAAGTTGGTCAGGCAGTTGGAGGAAGCAAGAAAGGAGTGTGATGCGCTCCAAGAAAGAATCAAAGGGTTGACCCATCAGGATCAACCATCATCCTCATGTTGAGGATTCTAGAAGATACCCCTCTCCCTATATATTTAAATGCTATTAACTGATGATTCATGTGTTACAGGTTTTAGGGAGATACGATTCATGGGGTAGTGGAATCTAAGGATGCGAAGTGGAGAAGTGATTTGCTCTAGAATTTCAATTGATTCAAATCAGGTACTAGAGTTGATGAAGAAAGGGAGCAACAGAGCACAATATGAAGTGATTGTGTTATTAACTTTATCTCTTGTTTCCTACACCGAGTTTCAACTCCGTAGGCTTAGAGATTTTGTTAATGGCTCAAATTTGAGTGGAAGATGAGAACAAATGATTCAGGAGGAAAAGACGTGTTATGGGTCTAAACTGTTGGGCCTAACAACTGGAAGAGTTGCATAACACAGGGGGAGCATTCTATATCCAAATCAGATTCAAGAGCCATCAATGCAATAATTGGATGACTCAGCTCAGGTGTTTCCTATTGAGGGAAGAAAGACACACAGGGAGAAGCAGCAATGACAATGCATTTCATGCTTATCTATTTGCTCTAACAATATGGTATCAGCTGACTGTTCTCAGGATACCAAGAAGCTGCAAGAGAAAATCAAAGGCGTCTCAACAAAAGTTTGAGAAACCTAGCTGAAAGAAATGAAGCCACTGAAAAATGAGTCAGTGAACAACTTCCTGATGGAAGTATTGAGGAAGAAAGCAACATAGGGAGATCAGAAGTGGCATATGCTGATTCAGAAGAAGACACCAATGATGAACATGAAAGTGTCTAGTTTGTGAGTACAAGGAAGTAAAAATCCTCATCTGCACAACAGTCAAAGAGTTGAGCTGAAATTGACATGCAGAATATCATTGGTGATTAGTTAGCTCTAGCTTAGACAAGGAGAATGAAATCACTGCAGAAAACATCTTTTATATCTCAGGTTGAGCCGAAATGCTTTGCTGATGCAACTGAAGATGAAAACTGGGATCATACCATGGATGAAGAGATAGATCAGACTTGAGAAGAATCAGACGTGGGAGATTGTTTCGAGGCTAGATGATAAAAATGTCATCAAGAAAAAATGGGTCTATCAAGACAAGATGAATGAATATGGCATGATGATTCGGAACAAAGCACGACTGATGTGCAAAGGAGACTCCCAGATAAAGAGTAATCAAAGGATGATGAGGATGGCAAGGTAGTTAATATCACAAAATACAGGCAAATCATTGGAAGTCTGTTGTACTTAACCGCAACAAGGCCTGATATTGTTTTCGCCACATGCCAAGCAGCGAGATATCAGAGTAATCCCAAGGAATGTCACATGATTACAGTGAAAAGAATACTTCGGTATATCAAGGGCACGGTGGACTTCGGCTTGACATACAATGACAAATCTCAGACAGAGTTATTGGGGTACACTGATGCAGACTGGGCCGGTTCAGCCGATGATAGAAAATCAACGTCAGGTGGTGCATTCTATCTTGGTGGATTGTGTATTTCTTGGCTAAGCAAGAAACAAGATTGCATTTCATTGAGCACCGCAGAAGCTGAGTATATTGCGGCCACTCAAGCATGCACACAGTTATTGTGGATGAAGCAGCAGCTTGAAGATATGGGAGTTGAAGTGAAGTCTCCGATCGGAATCCAGTGTGACAACTCAAGTGCTATAAATCATAGCAAAAATCCCGTCCATCATTCAAGGACAAAGCACATTGAGATTAAGTATCATTTTATCAAGGAGAAGGTTGAGCAGGGAATTGTAAAGTTGGGGTACGTTCCTACAGAACTACAGGTTGCAGACATTCTGACAAAGGCCTTACCCAAGGAAGCTTTTGAGAGGCATCGACTGGCTCTGGGAGTTCAGTCGATTCCCCGCACTTGAAATAGTGTGGATTTGGGTCCCCCACCACCCCTCTCCCCGAGGTATGGTGTGTTTTTCCCAAATGTGCTGATATGTGTTCTCTACTATGTTACAGACTACAAAGGCGTGACCTTTGGGTTCGTTGACAAAGGGGGAGAAAAGTGCTTGAAAAGTGCTTGACAAAGGGGGAGAAAAGTGTTTGTTCAAGGGAGAAAATAGTGCGGAGATTTGATAAATCATAATTGTTATGGGGAGAAGCTGACAGGTGGAGCAGCCAGAAAGGGGGAGCAATGAGAAAGGGGGAGTGTTTGAAATCTGACGATGCTAGACGTGATCGATCAAATCATAGAAATCACGACAGCTGAGGATCGTGATAAAAGCAGAACAGTGGGGTTGGAATGGTGTGAGACGGTGTCCAGCTATCAACAATTGGTATCAACTTAAGAATTCACTAATTGGTATCAGTGTGGTTCAACAACTGGTTTTATTTTAAGAATTGGTATCAGGGTGGAATCGACAATTGGGGTCTGACATGAAGTGATTCATTGATGAAATTATTATTTATAGTATAGAATAATGTCATTATTTTTATGGAATAAACATTATCTACATAATTTACCATTCATTAAAAAAATGGATACACAACCTCTTTGTTTGTTCATACTAGCACTTATATGAATGTTATATTACAATTTTCATCACAGAACCTCATTGGTGGTTATATATTTTTATGATTAAGTATAGTATTCATTACATATACAAGTAAATTAGAATATATAAATTAATTGTATATTTTATTTTAATCTAATCTATAAAAAAGAATAAAAGTAAGTTTCTGAGGACTACTTCCACCTAGTAATGAGTATTTCATTTTCTTCTATTTCCTTACTTGGATGGTTACAAAATTAGATTTAATGAATAATTATGAAAATTATTATTTTATTAATGTTTTATAAATTTTATATTAATAAAAAAATAATATGTTCTTTCTCAATCAATAGTTATAGTGTGTTATCGATGGGTATGTTATACTATAAATAAAATCTATGTTTTAATGTTCAAATAATGAATGATTAATAAGTTTTATGTAATTTTAACATTATAAATTATTTATTTATTTTTCATGTTAATTAAATATATAGTTGTATAAATATATGAATATATATATTTATAAATAATATATATTCTGTTGGGCAAAAATCCCTCAAGGTAACATTGCAGTATTTTTGAGTTGATTGTGTTTGTTGACAAAGCAGGTTTCCTTGAAGAATTGTCGAGTTCCCGAGAAGTTGTTGACATTATATGTTGCCAAGAACTATGACAAAGAAAAGGACGATCTGGAGGCGGTACAAAAGAGCAGTACAAGGTGGCGCCGTTTCCCAGTGTTTGCCAAATTTATGGGCCTGAAAATCGCCATTGGAAAATGGAGTGATATGTTGTTGGCAAAGGTTGAGGAGAGAGAAATGAAGGTGGTGCGCGGAAACATTAAGCGTGGCGCGCAAAATTAGTGGGTTGCGCGAAATCATGAAGTATGGCGCGCAAAACAGCGGGTTGCGCGAAATTGAATTTCGCGCAAAAGATGTTTCAAGGCCGAAAGATTGAAAATCTGTAAAGGCATGAGGCGCGCGAAATTTTGGAGGCGTGCGCGAAAAATTGAAGTGGCGCGCGAAATAATAGATGAAGTATTTCGCGCAAAAGATGTTTCGAGGTCCGAAGCTCGGAAAATGGCAAAGGCATGAGGTGCGCGAAATTATGGAGCAGTGCGCGGAAAATGGTTGTGCGCGGAAGATTTGTATTTCGCGATCAAAGCGGATTACGCGCTCAAGGAGGGTTTTTCGCGCGGGGTCGATTTTGCCTATAAATATGAAGTGACCCTCCTCCATTAAAAAGAGTTCAAGACATAGAAAATACCCGAGCTCTGGTTCGCGAAATTGAAGTTAGAAAGGGTGTTGCGCGTAAACTTAAAGTTTGCGCGTAAAGTCAGATTGCGCGAAAAGTGGATTTCGCGCAAAAGTAGTGAATTGCGCGCAAGGCAGTTTCGAGGCTGCGCGTAATATTTGGAGGTTGCGCAAAAAAGGAATTTCGCGCAAATCATAGAAATTGCGCGCAAGGCACCGTAAGGGTTGCGCGTAAAAATTGAGGTTGCCCGGTACATCCGGTGCAAAGTGATATTCATCTGCGGGTGAAAGTTGGACTTCAACAGAGCATCTACATACAGAGGAAGATACATTCCTTCATGAAAATGAAGAGACCTACAGGTCTATAAACTGTGAGTGAATCCCTTCCAAGAGCAGTGAGCTTAGGAAGAGGAAAAGGTGATCCTCTCCACCGGCAGTGAGCCAGAGAGAGAGAAACAGGGAGTGACCCTTGGGAAAGCAGTGAGCTGACCCTAAACCTTGTAAAGGCAGTGAGCCTGGGCATAGAAGTGATCTATCCCGAACATTGTAATCCACAGCTAGTGAAGACTAGTGGAATTTGGTACGAACCGGCAACTTGTCGGCCTATGCTCCTTGGACGTAGCCCTTAGCGGTGAACCAAGTAAAAATCTCTGTGTCGACCTGCTTACTCCCCTGCATTGCATTCAAATCATCATCATCAGGTAAAGGAGAAAAGTGATCACAGTAACCACACAGATCACAGTAACCACACAAGTGCAAACAAAGTAACCCTTGTAACAAAGAGGTCAAGATCCACTGGGGCGGAAAGAACTTTGAAAAAGAATATCCATACCCTGATTCACCCCCCCTCTCAGGGTATATAGGCCCCTATTTGTCCTAACATATTCTTTTAATTATATCTAAATTCAAAATATGGCATCTCGATGGTTTACATTATAAACAACACCTTATGTTCCATGAGATATCCAAGAGACTCAAGAACCATGTCAAATAGTCAAATTAATTCATATCCAAAACAATTTCGGAGATTAAACCATCTCAATGGATTTAAGTTAAAAACCATCACATCAATGCATTCATGAGAAAGATCAATGTTAACATATAAATATTGATTTTAAAAGAGAATAATTAGAAAATATTAGAAAAGTATGATTTATTTATGACCATAAATATTGATATTAATATTTATTATATATATGTGATTATAAAATATGAATTCATTATTCGTGATATTATAAGGTTTCTATCCATACTTAAATAAATGATAAGGGTTCATTTTGACAATAATTATTTATTCAGATTTATTTCATCTTATTCTATATTCATTCATTTATATGGTGTATGCACAATACATCAATGTATTTTAACATATTCATTGATAATATTTAAAGGATTTATATAACTATATTAGGTTCTAATTATTAATTTTTATTGATTCATGGATAAAAAAATCCAAAATGTATTTTTGTATTTGTTTTCCTTTATTTGTACATGTTTTTTGTTATACAACATATTTTAATATAAGTTGTATATACTTCCATATTGTTAAATTTTATTGTTATATATTCATTATTCAAGGTAATTTTTTTTTCAATTTCATGTATATGATTATAATGGGTATGAATTCAAATGTTACCAATATTATTAGTGTTTATTTTACAATATCACTTTTTAACAATATTGATTAATTTTTAACCTACATTTGGGGTTATATAATTATGTTTATCTCCAAAAAAACATTTCATTCCTTATAATAAACATCTTTATATGGTTTTATAGCAATCTTAATGTGTTTTCTATATTTATTAGTAAACAATATTGTAAAAATGTTTATTATATAATATTCGAAAAATACCCTTTTTTAGGAAAAAATTTTCGTTCAAAAAAATATACAAAATTTCACATATATAATTTATTGTTCATCACATCCATGATATCTTCTGAAAATTTATATAAACCTTTACTATATATTAAAAAATTTAAATGTAAATATTATTAGAATTGAGACCTTGACCAATGTGGGAAAGGGTATGATAAATAATTTAGGAATTATATGTGTCAAAAATAATGGATTTTACAATGAAAAAAATGATTTAAATAGAATAAATAAACTCATAATTCAGAAGAAAACAAAAAATCAATCTTGTTAACTCCCTTATATGATAATCCAGTAGTTTGTGAAATATCCTCTCATTATGTGAGAGTGATAAAAAAACGTGGTATAATGTAGATCCAAGATTCTTTCCAACTAATTACTCATATTTCAAAAATGATTAATGGATCATGATGTAATTTTTTTGAAAAATAGATTGGATTCACAATCCATCTAATGATTTGACTAAAAAAGTTGTTTAGCATACTCTACTGAATCAATAATGCTAAAAATTTCATCTTTAATGAACTAGGAAATTCTGTAATTTACAACCATATATCCAATAACATCACACATATAATAATTGAGGACAACCACATATCATGATGGCCTCTGATTCTACTAAATTCTCCATCATTTTTTATTTTATTCTATCAAAGAGAATATGAATTCTATAAAAAATTTAATCTCCCACTGGTGGTATAAAATTACCATTAATAAATATTCAAATTAGTCTCAAATATTATTGAAATTAATTAATTATTTTTTAGTTAATATGTAAATAATTTATTTCTTACCACTTTTTCATAATTTTGTATTTCTCTCAACATGTTCATGAATAATAATAAATTTTTTAGCACTTTATTATTTTATAGTGTTAAAAAAATAAATCATTATAGAAAACTCATTAAAATATTATAATAGGAAATTCTTATCTTCATTTTTTTACTATGTTAATTTTATTATGAATATAATTATTATTTTTTTGGTTCAATTTAAATTTCAAATTCGATAAAAAAATGAATTAATGGAAAAAAATAATTTCATTAACTTATGGGCTCTGTTATTCCATTACTAATTTTTTGTTTATACATTATTTTTCAAACATGGTTTGATCTCAATTCATTGATTTATTTGAATTTATATTAACTATTATTGTGTATATTTGAAATTATTTTAATTTCTTCTTTTTTGTATTCTTATCTAGTACATAGGATATATTTACTATCATTATTAAATTAACTTTTTCATATAGTCATTGTTAGATACTGAATTTTTTTTGGAAGAATACTATGAATTATTTTTATTTTTCAAAAAATATTAATATAATATATATAAGTGTCAATTTGGATATTTATTTTATTATAAAGTATTTAAATTGTATTTTTTATTTAATAATTTATGATTTCGAATTAATTTGTAATATTTATTGACTTGAGGGGCCCAAAATTATAAATCATTTTGAATTAATAGTATTCCTCATGATATTAATGGGCATGTTTATTTGGTTTTGGCCTCCATAATTATTTATTATATATATTATTTTGGACTTGGAAACATGTTGGTGGTGAATTTGAATACGGAATTGATGATATATTCAATATTTATAGGATAATATCATTATGGTAAGGTTAATATTTCCATAGGTATGATTTTTATCATTGAAAAAGCAGTTATTATTTTCAACATGATCACTACACTATAAATATACATTTTTATATTATATACAACGATTATAAAATATTCATAATATTTAATTATTAATTATTCAAATGGCATTATTAATTAAATTCTATATGCCTAAATATTTATTTCTTGACCAATTACATATTATCTATATTCTATTCATTATTATTTTATAATTAATGTTCTTACATAACTATAATCATCTATTTTTTTGTTATTATCCTTGATTTTTTATGAATATGTTTACCTTAGATGAGTATTTGATGTAAACCATAATAAGATTAAATTTACATATCTTATATATAGGGTAATTGTGATTTATATCTGTATAATTTAATCTCCGGTGATAAATGATGTAGGACATAATGAAAATTTACTACCGAAAATTTAAATCACATAGTAGGGAAAAATATTCAATTGATGAGAAAGGAATGGGTATTTTTAGGTAAATGTGTAACCTATTTCAATATATATTTATTTCTATGAAGTTCTTGTATATGTAAGTGATCAATAATTTTTTAATGTAGAAATTATAAATTGAAATATTTTCGTCACTTTAGTTGGTGTCAATGAAGGCAAGTAATTAATACGTTTTTGGAATTAGATCATTAAATATATTTATTGGGATGTCTCAAATGGTGTAAATTCATTTTTGAGAAACATTTTAGGAGAATATGTTTTTAGTTAATGATTTTCTAATATTTATTCAAAACATGATGGGTTAATTAAGTTACAGATGATAATATGCAGATACGATATATAATATTTTAAGGATTAATGTGATGACACTCGAAGATGATTAATGATTTTTTTGGGGTTGATTATCATGAATGAAAACATTAATTTGGTATATGTTACCATTATGAATAACATGTTATTTTAGGAGATTTATTAAATTGAGGTGACCCATGATCACTTAAAAAAATACATCATTTTAAATAAATATTTAATAAGGATTAAAATAAAACACATCCCATAATAATAAGGTTTATATTTATATTTAATACTACTTACCTAATGAACCAATAACATGAATGATCATAATCATATCCAATAATATTTTTTCACTAAATTTACCGTCATTAACTATGCATACTTTATAAATTCCTCTATAACCTAGGAAAATGGAATCATAATAATGGTTGATCTAATAACCTCAATAAGGATAAACTATTGAGATATCTAGCAATGATCATAAGGGTCACATATTATGATTATAGGTAAAATAACATTATTATAACATATTTATACATAAAAAAAATTAATAGGCTATAAATAATAATTTATGGAATGATGAATTATCATAATAATTGATATGATTCATAAGTGTGTCAAATAAATAATAAAAATCCAGAAATATGATGAAATCTATTAATAATAAGAACATTTTGGGATGTGTGAAACCATTATGGCCTAAAATAATCATAGAAATACATTGTCATTTTTACACACCTATAAATTCATTAAATAGTTTGTTGGGCCTATCCAACTATAAACCATCATAGTTTTGGTCAGACCACCCATGTACCGTCATGATGATTGCTTAACTGACCCTGTACCCATTTATGTCATACGATATGAAACATTACCCAATGAAATATAGAGATATGTAATATACCCAAACATCACATAATCATAATATGATAATCTATATTACAGATTAATATGAAATTGTTTACATTTCATTTAGGGATTTGTTATTCCTGGTAGAAGACGTTTAATTCATGAAAATATATCTAAAAACATCGCCAAAATGCCTCTAGAGAAATAAGGTGGATAATTTCATTAGTTAGTATCCCTAGTTAATGATAAAAATAATTTAATTGATGTTAATATATATTAGTTTTTTTATAAAATGTATAATTATAAACATTGATGAAAATGAAATAATATTTATTTTTCTTTGTTAATAATTAAATACAGAAAATTCATTGAGAAATTGAAAAAGTATTGTTTTCTGGAGATTAAAGGACTCTTTTCAATATATACTAATAATCAATAATATTATAGATGAAATAATATTGGTATTATGATAAAAATAATAAAAAACAATCTTTACTATCATTATAAAAATGTAAAAAAAATTCAAATGAAAAAAGAGAGAAATGATTCATTTTAATAATTAGTGAAAATATTAAAGGATTTTAGATAATTATATAATTTTTTATAATTTAATAATAGATAATAATAGACCAAAATAAATTTTTTTTGTCGTGGTTCTGGAAGATAAGGTCTTATGAACAAATTAAGAGAAACAATAAGGATTTTTCTTAAAAATATCTTTTCCATTTTTAGAGTCTTATAGATTGTGAAACAAATAAAAAAAATGATATAATCATAAATAAATAAGGATATTAAAATATTTTATGTCTATATAAAAAGAAGAAAATATTTATTATTAATAATATTTAAATGTAAAAATATTTAATAACAAGTGACATTATAACATAAAAGCTAACATCATGTATCAATTATATTTGTATTCTCTCAAATATCCTATAAAATAATTTTATATTAATTAAACATGAATTAAATAAGAAAATTCATACATACATTACCATATATCATTCTCATATAATTTTTAATTACCCATTTTGTGGCATTATGTCATTAATATCAACATTCCATGAATTGATTATTCTTTTTCCCATACATATTTCAGTTCTATAGTTCCAATACCTCTAACATAACCATAGTTAAATATTCAAATCATTTAATATATATAATAATTATTCATTATTAAAAATTTATTAACCATCCAATTTATAATTTTATGATTTTTTACATATTTCATCATTATGGGGGTTTTATGTATTTGTTCAAATGAACAATGTTTTTATTTTGAAATTAATATAATTAAAAGGATTTAAAAAAATTATCATTATATAGTGATAATTATTAAAAAAAATTTTTTTAATATATTAATATATTCGAATGAGTATCCATCAATGGAAGAAATGAAAATAATATGACTTCATGGAGGTGTTATTCTACACATACACCTAATAAAATTCATTATTTTAATATCAATGGAAGGGTAAAAAGGTAGATACTATTTTATCATTTATTCATAAAACTTATGTCATAATATTATTATATATCAAATAAAACACCATTTTTATAACATTTCATTTATGTTGAATAAAATAAAAAACATTAATTCATTGTGTTATTATTTTTTATGATCCTATGGGTAATTTTTTGTCTTATATTAGATAGGAAGGATAAAAAATGTATATACAAATAAAACAACAAAATTATGTTATAGTAAATATAATAATATGATCATTATTTTTTTTTATAAAATAATTTTCATAAATTTATAATGAAATAATGATGAAATATAATTGTAAAAATATTTACCACTTATTTATGTAACATCCAGCATATTTAACATATGGTATTTTAGGGATAGGTTTATTTTATCATTCTATAATTTTCGATAAAACAGTATATCATATACATCATGGAAAAAAGAGGTAAAATAACCATGAAAAATTATTAATTTAATATATTCCTTATAATAAGGCCATTAAACAGGAATGAATGAATATTAATAAATGGATTTCCAAATAAATATAATTATCCTACGTAGTACATATATATTGATCAATTATGATAAAATTAGAAAATAATTTTGTAGTATATTCATATAATGCGTAAAATAAATTTTTTCTCCAAAATTTATTTGTTTGGTTTTTTTGAATAAATACTATAATTAAATTATGGAATGATTTGAAATAATTTCTAATAAAAGTGTATTATTTTAGACACATGATACAAAAATGATGTTATTTTGTAAAATTGGGATTTTCAAGATAATATATATATTTCACATAATAGTGAAATATATGGGTTTATATAATTTAGAGGTTTATTTTTACAATATAATTTAAATTAAATATCCCATTTGATCCTAATATTACATAGGTAACATTCATTTATAAATTATATAATTAATTTCATCTTAATTATCATTTGGCCTAAATTTTTTTTATTATTTTTCGAGAGAAGTGGCTGGTAAATTTTTTTTTGATTAAAATTGGGATTCAAATCTAAAATTAATTTTTACTAGTTAAATTACTATAATATTGAAATATTTATTTCATAAATGGAATAACTATATCATATATTTTATAATTATTTCACATTTATTTTTAGTCAAAATTAATAGAAACCATATTAAATATTTTTCAACTCGAAATGTTTAAATCCTATAATTTTGGATGAAAATAATATTATAAAGAATCAAAATAACCATAAAAGATTACATAAATCTATTTCATTAGATATATTACACAATACACATCCAAATTTTTTATTTATGGAAATTTGTTTCTATTTTTCATTGAATATTACATATATAATATTTTATGAAAATATAAATTCAAAATTTGCACTCCCTTGATTTTGAAATCTATTAAATTATACGATACAGTTAAAATATTATATAAAATTTTAAATCATCATTTTAAATATAACTATTTTTTATCATTTATATTTATTTTTAATTTTCTTTATTAAAATACTTATATACAATTCTTACATAACATCGGCCAAGTACTTGAGTATGTGGTTTAAAAATAAAATATATATATTTGAAAAACAGAAAAAAATAATATTTATCTTTGGTGAATTTCATTATACCATGGATTTTATATAAATATATAATATATTCTATATGTTTTATTGGATTATATTTTAATATAATTTATATCATTTAATTTTCAATGTTATATTAATTTAATTGTTCCAAAAAGGATAATAATGATATTTAATATTGAATATTGTTTTATATAATGACTTAATATTTATAAGATTATTATATTCATAAATGTAATAGGGAAATGGTTTATAATTTTATAGGAGGTCCATTTTTTGTATAACTTATTTTTATTTTAATGTATATTTCTCATTTAGTTTAAGAACAATCGATTGAATATAAATTAAAATACATAGTTAATATGGGTTAATCCAAAATGATAATAGTATAAAAATCAATAAAACATGTCGAAATTTTAATATATGGGAATATATTTAATATTAATCAACCAATATTATAAATATTTAAATTGCATTCCATTTTTCTGTGAAAAATAAATTATATTTTTCATAATCATTGTAAAATTCCAATGGTTTTCCTCACCTCACAAGAAAAATGGGACTTATTATCCTATCTTATAAACACCCTTTATGTTCTATATAAAAGAAAATACCTACTCTAATCATTAACTAAAATACTTATACACATTATAAAGGTAGTATATTTGAAATAAACAAACATTATATGTTACAAGTTGTAAAGAAAATGAGGTTCCCCGAGGAATTTTTATTGTTCTAAACAATTGTTTTCATATTGACTAATAAATTTAGGTAATTTGAATATATTTATCCATAATTAATTAATAAAAATGAATATAGTTATTTTCATTATATGTTATAATTTTTGTCTAATAATCCAAGTCCATATTTTTTTTATCTGATGGGTGACATATTCATAATTCGTGAATAAGATTGGACTACCACCTCCATAGAGTGATATGTCTTGCTTTCCACCATTAGATTTGACACACTGTTATAATGTGTACATAGAGTAATATCAATTATATTAATAAAATAATTATAATTATTATAAATAAATTTATCAACTATTTTCATTCACATGCATCTATTAAAAAATTACAATGATATTCACACATTCATGTGACTACCATCTCTATGACATGATTTGATTCATTTTATATATCCACAACACCAAGATGATATATATAAATTCATTTAAATATGTAAATTTTTCTTTATTATTTAGTAATAATTTGTCAACAATAAAATATATATTAACATTTATCCATCGTTTTCATTGATATATTCAAACATTACTCATATACATATATGAACAACCATATCTGCTAATGTTACATTATTAAATTATCATAAATACACATCATTAATTCTTTTAGAATTAAAATTTATGAATATATATGATAATTATGAAATTTTTATTATTTATTAGTTGAGGGAATAAGAAATCCTTCGACCATACAAATCATACAGAAGCATTTTTTGTATATATGAGTAAAATATCAACAAAACATCCTATATGAAATTAATTGATTACATAATTATATAAAAAATGTTAATCAATACATTTAAAGGATAAATAATGAATACAAATATTATTATTCTATTAAATAATAATTATATGATTATAATTTTGGATGATAAATAATGTTTCTGACAAGTTGGATTTGAGTTAAGGGAAACATCATCTTAAAACCTCATATTAAATATCTCAAAGATTTAATTTTCAAATCATTTTCATTTATATTCATACTATTAAAAAAAGTATGGATGTAATTATATGGACATAAATAAACTATAAATTAAATTTTATTACAAATCTCGTGTTATTTCAATAGTCTTAAAAAGGTATATTTTTAAGTATTTTATCATGAATGATTTGATAAAAAGGAAAACATAATGTTCTACATTATCATATACTATATCAATGGTTCTTCCAACTATTATAAAAAATATTTTATTATTGGATTATAATACATTAATTAATGATTTATTAAAATAAATACTTCCTTCCAATTTATCATTGGATTTTTTAGAATTTATTTAAATGGATTTATATTTATATATATAAGATTATTATCTTATGGGTGGATATAATAAATTAATTAGTGTGATAATGGAAATACCTTTATTTTTGTGTTATAATGATTTTATGATTAAGTGGAATTGTCTATGCTTCATGGTGAGACTGATTTCCATTTAGATGATGTGTGTGACCAATATAGTATAGGAGGATGGGTGTGAATAATATATCTCTCTAGTGAATTATTCAATGGGGAGATGTAAATATATTATGTTTAAATTAAGTAATTATTTTGACTTCCCATGTTGGTTCTTCCACTAGTAACAATGATTATAAGAGTTATATAATGATGACTTCCTAAGATAAAAACACGAGTTTTTATTATTTCTAATAATCATTTATGGTAATAACTTGATTTAAAAATGTAACATAATGATGATTTTAATGAAATGGTCATACCCATTTACTTATAAAAGGTATATTTTTTGAACATTATTCACAACTTAGCAATTTTTTAAGAAAAAATAATGATTTTCATTTTTCCTTCATATTTTTTATAATGTGTTTGATGAAACAATTTGGGCAGTAAATATGATTTCATATGTAATTATGAAATTTTTTGAACTTATTGATTATTATGTAATATAAAATAATATTTTTTATCGTGATGTTTTCAAATTTTTTAAACATGTTTCTTTCTCAATTTCATTATGTACATAGCTAATATTATTGTTTTCATTAAAAAAATTAAATAGATTTAAATATGTTTTAGGGAATTATATAAAATTTAATAATGTTAGAGTTCTATATAGAGTATGTCTTTATGATGAAAATGATTTTGTGAATAATTGATATTGTATGGGAATTTAATCTTTGATAATGTATTTGTTGATTATCTAATTTCTATAACTAAAATATCATTAGGTATATAAGTGATCTATTATTTCAAATTTATATTATATTTTTTGAAGTTATAAAATTGGGTAATTAATATTGTTATCAATTCCACTAGTTTAAATATTATTTTTTATCACTGGATTAGGGAGTGCATGGTCGAGGTTGATATAGTATGTATTAAGGAAAGGGTTTAGAGATCATATTTTAACCATTTTTTCATTTTACATTAACTGAATAGTTATTTATACCATTATGTGTTAATATTTTTATGGTTGATCATATGTTTAACACAAATCATAACACTGTTTTAATTTTATATTATTGGTGTTTAATTTGATTATGTGTATTTTGGAGACATATTTTGAAATATAATCCCTGGTTTAAAAATCAGTTTTACTGAAAAAGTTAAATGATAGAAATTACCTTAATATAATTTTGTAAATAAATTTAATGACATTCATAACATTTAAAGAAACATATTATATCTGATGTGGATGAAATTATAGTGTTTTTAGATTTGGGGAAACATGTTTTAATATATTGATAACCGTGGGTTTGAATACTAGATTTTTGAATATGTGATTAATGTTAATATGGAAATGATCACCATATTTATGGGAAACATTTATAATTACTGAATAATAAATATTATTAAATAATATTGTATTTTATTAATAACTTAGAGATAAATTATATTTTTGGTGAAAAAATAAAAATAACACGTTTTTAGTGTAATTTATTAAATAATGGATGTTTATTAAAGAAAAATAAAACCATACATGAAAAAAGATACAATCGTGGAAATTATAATAAAAATTCTGTTATTATGTTAGTAGTATATAAATATTTTTTATTTTACTTTATAAATGACGTATCATGGTTAGAGTTAAATTATAAATTAATTTATAAATATATTTTATAAATTAATTATTTTCGTTTATTAGTTTTTACAGAATATTTTGATGAATTTTATGTTTATCTTTTTATTAATTGATCTATTTAAAACATTTGTTGTTATTGTTGAGAGTTTGGAGATTAATATTTGATTTCATCATTTGATGTTTAATAAAATTTGGAATTATAATACCTTGGTCTTAATATTTTGGTTTTCGCCAATTTCAGAAAATATTATGAATAGATATTTACGTTTTTTTAGATTATATGGTCCATAAGATATTTATATTATTTTTTGAAGCATCTTAAAATTATCTTATGTAAGCATCATTAAGATATAAACTTTTGATTTTGGTGGATTGGATTGAGAGTAAGAAAAAATAATTATATTGTTTGATTATTTTCTAATATTTTAATTAACTATGGTAATATAAATTTTAATCACATGGAAAATGATCTCCAAACTAATTATATACATTATTAAAAATATTTATATTGAATTAATTGCCTTTTTAACCACCACATTTATTTATTATTTTTTACATTGAATCAATATTAACTATTCACATTCTTATGGTAAATGTTCTCTAACACTCTATTTCATTATTTTGTGATTTCATTTTTCCTCCCTATAAAAATTATCATATTCCACAAATTCTCACCAAATTAGAAACCCAGTTATGTGTCAATCTAGATGACTAACATGTTTTACTTTCCATATTCTAAAAAAGAAGGTTTATTAATCAATTTTTTATATGAATTTTCAATATATGTATTTTAAAATATCCTACCCTTGATTATCAAGATCATTATAAAATATTAAATATTAAATTTTCTAGTTGTTGAGATAATTTGATACCCTATTATTATTAAAATCAAACTTATTGTAATATCATATAGAAATCACAACAACAAGTTTAAAATAACTATGAAATGTTATTATTTAATTATGAATATTATAAATTATATGTTCAATTTGAATATATGAATATTATTAAAGTCCTTATGAAATATATATAAACTTCCAACTAAATAAAAAATCGATTAATTAATTTTTATCAAATTTGCACTCGGTAATTTAGTTACATAATTTTACGTTTGTAAAATTTGTTTTTTTTTCATAAATTGTTTAAAGTGATTTTTTGAGTGAATAATAAATTATTTTGTGGAAAATTTATAATTTTTTATGACAAATCTATTTTTTTTCTAATTATCATATTATAAGTATTTTATGGTGACATATTGTTTCTATTCAAAGAAGATTTAATTTTCAGTGAATAATGGAAATATAATTTTTTTAAAATTGTCATTTATTTAATAAAATAAAATATCATTTTATCATAATGTAAAATGATAACTATTTAACAAAAATTATTAAAATTAATTAGATTTTAATTATCAGTATACTATTTCTTTTATATCAGTACATTTTTGGTATTATATAACTTTTCAAATAATATATTCATTGTAAATTATGAATTAATACTTAATTTTTTTCATCCACTACTAGAAATTTTTTCATTAAAAATTATCATTATATTATATTTCTTGGTCTATATTATTTAAATAGAACAATTTTTTCAATATTAAGAGTAACCATAGTAAATTAGTATTACAACGATAACAATATGTCTGTTAATTTATGATAAAAATAATATTAGAATTACTAAAATTAACCCTAAAACATATCAAATTTCTATTATATGAATTTCTATAAAAAACTCATCCATGATTCAAATTTATATAAATTTGGTTCTATTTTTCTACAAAAATTAAATATATTATTTTGTGTAAAAAAAATGTAAAAAAGCATCAATATTTTTCCATGAATATCTATAAAATTTCATGAATTTTTAATTTAAATGATTATTTGAAATATAAATTATTTTATTTATCATTATAATTTATTTTAATTGTTAATTATGTAACATTTTCCTTTAATGAGTAGCCATTTCTGATACATTATTGGTGCATCCCCTAGAGAAATCATGTAAATGTTTTTTAAAAACAAAAATTAATAATATTTTTAGGTTGATTAACAGTATCCCTATTATATAATAGATATTTGAAAAATTATATTGTTTTATAATAGTTTATAGCAAATATAAATTATTTTTATCTTATTTTAAATGTCAAATTAAATAAGTAGTTCTAAAATGACACTAATGATATTATAAAATAATAAAATTTTACTAAATGATTTTAAAATTTCTTAAATATTCCATTTTTTATTATAAATGGGTTGTGATTTAAAATGAAATCCATAGTTCACTATTTTGTTCTTTTTCCATTAATATTACGTTTCAAGACTCCCACAGTGTAAAAAACATGGGTACCACAATAACAGACAGAAGGGTTGACATAGGTAAAAGGAAATATCATTAGAAAAATCACCAAACCTTGTTAAAATTTAATTATATGATATTATTTCAATTCAAAATCATCTTATATTTTAGTTATTTAAATTATTTAAAATTCTACAATGAATCATAATTTATTCTAATTTAATAATTTATGTAATTCAAAAAATTCCAATTTTTGCAATTATAAAAGGGACCCAAAACTCCAATCATACATCAACCGTTTGAGAACTATATATCAATAATAATTTTGCAACATAAATTCATAACATCCCCATATATATTTTAGATGTCTTAAATTGGGCATAATATCATACATTGAGGTCTTAAGGTGTAGATAAATAAACGATTCTTGAGGAATTTCTATAGAACATAACCAAATGTTTTTAATATATTTCTCCATTTATATCAATCAAATATATTTGAAATATTGTAAATTAAAATAATCCCGAACGTCCATATAGATATGTGTTATTATGTTAATGGATATATATATATATATCTTCTTCCTTTAAATGGTGTATATAAACATCGTTATTCCATATTTGTGGACTACCGCCACCCAGATAAAATGTGTTTCATTTTCCATCATTATCAGTCCAAGATGGATATAATGATATATTTAATATATATATATATATAATATGTTAATAAAATAGTAATAGTGATGGAAATTTAATATTTAATCTATTTATTATTATTATATATTTCTAGAAATGATAACATATTTTGGGAATATATATGTGGATTACCACCGCCATGAAGTAGGGTGGTTTTTTTCACCATATCATATGTACGATATGTGTAAAAATATATAAAAATTAAAAATTATATATTAAGAATATTGTAATTATAAAATAACATTACATTATTTCCATCATGCTCATTGATGAATAGAAATTATACACATGCATCAGTACAAATTATTATTTCCATAAATATAATATATATCAACTTCCATAACTATATATAATGGTTTTTTTTACAAATATAATTAATGAATATAATTATATTTTTTAAATTATTATTATTCATGATAATATGGTATATTTAAAAAAAATTTCAAAAACAACATTCAAATGTTTTTTGGAAATGTGAGAAAAATATTATCAAACCATTCCACATGAACATAATTCATCACATTATTGTATACAACACATTAATAAATATATAAAATAAATAATGTACAATAAATAGATTCTTATCATCATGAATAATTTATATAGAATTATTACAAAATTGTATAATAAATGTAAGCAATGATTCAGAATCATTGTAAGGGACACATAAACCTTAACATATTTTTAATTTTTTTACGATTTAGTTTCTATATACTTTTCATACATTTCAAAATTCAAAAATGTATGGATTTATATATAAAGTTGAAAATGAACTATATGGGAAATTTTATGTCAAATTTCACATTGTTAAATGATTTTAAAAATTAATAATTTTACATATTTTAACAAAACATTTTTTAAAAAGGATAATGGAATGCAAAACATAAATGTATATTTCGTCAACGAAAAATCATCCCATAATAATTCTAAATTTATAATAATATTATTTTACAATTACCCAAGTTTTCATTAATGGATAAAAATTTTACTATTGTTTTAATTATTTTCAAAATGGGGTGTAATTGGAATAAATATTCCATCATTGTGAATGTTTTACTTATGGGTTTTATAATGTATCAGTTTATTTGACCTAATGATTTTGAATATATCAAGTAAAATTTTTTGAAACCCAGGACTAAGACAGAATGTTGTCCGGATTCCTAGAGGTTAAAAAATTATTGATTGAAATCTAATATATATTTTAATTTCTGGTGCATGTCGTTTTACAGGAAAATTTGCGTAACATTTTAATAGTGTCATGTATTAGAAATTTGATGTCAATTTTGAGTTTAGGGCATGGGATTTACCCTAGGAACAAAATGACCATTATTATAATTGGTTGCAAGTCTTGAAATATTTAATGGGGATATAATTAAATAAATATAATAATATTTATATGATTATTTATTTATAATCATAAAGATAACAACTTCATTCAAATTTGTATATTTGGACAGTTTACCTTGTCTCCCACATAACTATGAATAATGAAATGATCTATTGTAGAGTAGTCTCTGGAGGATATTTGATAAATTACATAATTTTATATCTATATTGACGATCATTGCTCCATTGGAGTTTGTCGATCTCACAATTAGTGGAAATAAATTATCTTTATTCATTATAGGTTGATTCAACGTCATGGAAGGATTTATAATTTGTGTGAATTAATCCTGTTCCTTTTTTCGAATCAAAAAAATATCATTTCCATGAGTAAGAATTTATTTGACCATACATGGTATATTTTTTATGTTGAATTTATTTTATCATTTTTATTCCATCTATGTTTATCTAAATCTATGTTAAAGTACCATGTATGGATGAAAAAACTCTATGGATTGTTCCTCATATTTTATGGTTTATGGATTTCTCCCATGTATGTCTGCTCAATAATAAATTTTATTCACTATGGACATTGTTTTTAGGTACAATCAATATTTTATAACTATTCCACCATCAATTGGTTCATCTCATTTTTACTCCATGTATGACATGGGATTGAAGTTAAAATTTGAGGATCAATGGTGATGGTTGACGATTATAGGATAACCAGGTTGGATTAGACCATGGAATCCATTATCATTATGGGATAAAAAATATGGATCTACATGGAAAATAATTATGCATTATGGATCCATATATGACCAGATTGATGTCTAGAATCAGGAGATCGAGTGATGATGAAGATGGATGACCCCAGATCCATGATTCCCTTGTGTAACTGTGGTGGCGATAGAACATTTATAGGATGTATATAAGAACATCTGTTTTATCCTAAATATCATGAAATATAGAATCTTATCTAGAATTACTTGTTGTGTGAGACCCCTATGTGTGTAACTATGGTTTCCAAGGTGATAATAGTATCACATTCCCTGGAAACCACATTACACATATTATTACCAATGATGGAGAGTCAACATGTATATTGGAGGATACATGGGCACTGATAGAACCAGATATAAGGAAAAATCCATAGTAAATAGAATCATCTAGATTAAAAGGACTCGACTAGGTATAAATGGTCATGTCTAGGGGTACATGGGAATGACCAGCCGGACACGATCATGTATTGAAGACATGGTATGAGTGTTGGGAAAACACAACACATAGTGTATTACTTCATAAACATCATGTATTTTGAGGATTGTATGATTTGGGAGGAACATTCACATAGGTAGGTTGTGGGTTGGATGAACACACTATGTACCCCGAATTACAAATAATATACCGCCCATGTGGGTGTTGGTAGATTTAGTAACTTCTTTTTGGTCTATTATCGCTTGATTGTGTTCACATGGACTAACCCCTTGAGGGTACAATATGGCATGATATCCTAATATCTAGATGACGATCCCATCAGGATTATGATTATCACATAGTGTCTACCATAACCCTCTACAAGACCACAATGTGATCCTCTTTCATTTTATCAAATACCCAATGTGGAGTTCAAGAAATTGGAGTGGCCTCCATGTGTTGGGCATGGATCGTATATATTGTATATCATAATTATAGAGTTATACATATCATTGGATTAAGATCCCATACATAGAAGTTGAATCCTGATTCTGTTTTTGAGGTACCTCATAGGTCATATGTTTGATCCCATATCCTAGTTACTAGCAACATGGAGACTAGTTAGTTTTTTTTGTGGGGCGTAATGATCAATACCACTTAGATGAGTGTATTCGGAAATAGAATTTCATGTGGAGTGGGTTCACTCTAATTAATAATCACATTTGGAAGAATCATATGAATAAAATATCAGTTGTTTTATTTTGGATTCACACTATTTTTCTTGAGAATATCTTGATTTTTTCATTGAATTCTATATATTTATTACAGAGAAGAAAATTCATTTGGCTGTATTTTTAGTGTATACTAGGTTTCCTATTAGGTATTATTATACACACATGTGAATGTGTTCTACTCTCACCTTCCATGTCTTATATAAAGGACCATCCATTTTATGGATCCCAAAAAGGATAATGAATAATAATATATTTGTTATAAAGATAGATCATGGGGTGTTCTAGTTGATGAATTTAATGTAGCCCTCTTCGACATACAAGGTGTTCTTATTTTAGATTCTATTTGTGGGGTTTTATTTTTCTGTTTCTTCCAATACCTTTTTTTATTCATTATCTTTGGGATTATAAATGTATACATTCCATGTTATATACTTTTTTTCGTTTCAAAATTATATATTTTTGGATATATGAGGGTGTGTATATGTACATTGGTATATTTCCTCATATATACGTGACATAAATTCTCAGTATTAATCTATATCACCTAGATTATTATAGGTAGGATTTGGGTATTTGAATCATGGGGTCTATTCATTCAGATCCTTAAATAGTACTATTAGAGCATCTAATTCTACCTTTGGTCTATAGTTTGTTAGAATGATTTAGGGAATCAACGTATAGGGTTTTGATCATCGATTTCATTCTAGGGATACTAGTGTTTGTTTGGATGTTAATGTATCCATTCATTAGGATGCTAAAAACATTCATATTTACACATTACATATACAAAAAATTTTTCGGTGAATCATATGGTATAAACATATTAATAAGAACGGTTTTTTTTTCATTTCAATCTTGAGTTAACTATGCAGATATAATATATGATTGTTTTATATCATGTTTATTTCTTGATTTCTACATGAATACTGTAATGGCCCAGGTTTTTGGGGTCTATTACTTTGTGAATATCTCATGTTGGGTTTTATGGTCTGGGATTCTCGGTAACGTTTGGTATAACAGTAGGCCTACCGGTAGCCTTAGCCTACCGGTAGTAGGTCTACCAGTATCTAGGGCTATCAGTAGCTCAGTCTACCGGTAGCTCGGTCTACCGGTAGCTGCAGCCTACCGGTAGCTCGGTCTACCGGTAGCTTCAGCCTACCGGTAGCGCGGTCTACCGGTAGCTGCTGCCTACCGGTAGCTTGGTCTACTGGTAGCTCGATCCTATCATTAGCTCTCGGCTGCCGGTGGCTGTTAGCCGCCGGTGGGTCTCAGCTACCGGTGGCACTCGCCTACCCCCACAGGGTCTTTCCAATAGCGCTCCTTTCGTCGCTAATTGGGATTTAACCCCTATTTTGACCTCTTTACACTCGTTTTAAAGCCCAGTAACGCCCATAAATGATGGTAAATTAAATATTTAATGAATTAATGTGGTGTGTGTTGGTTTAAAGAGCCTTTAATGATGTGACCGCGTGGTAAATCCACGACCCCGCGCATTACACGGTTTCGTTCTTATCTCAATCGCCCCCAGCCCTTATAAACTAAAAGGTTCGCCGTGGGTTCTTCTTTTCTCGATCACCCTGTTCCCATTCAGATGAACCGATTTTTGTTTAGGTGAGGCGCATGACTATCTGTGATGTTCCACACCTGAACTTAGCGTCAATCGTTGAACAAAAATTTGGGAATTTCTCCTTCGTCTCTCTTCTTTTGTGTATCATGCGGGGTGGGTGTGCTACTGTTTCTGTGGAATTGGAAGAACCCAACTCTAATAAAGATATAAAGTGATTCTAAACAATGAGAGGGGTCTTTAATCGATGATTCTTGATTTATAATCTTCCATGATTTATAATTTATGAATTCTGTAGGCTTACGCCTTCTAAAAATCATGGTCGTTGGTGGTCTTTCTCAATGGCCTAACGAACCCTTTCCTCTAGTGATGTTTAATGGGTTGTATTGTCATTGTGAACCCTTGCTGTGAAAATTTAATCAGTTAATTATTCATATTTGGCTATGCAAATTGAAAGCACTCGGATCAACTCCCATCTGTGATAACCCTCGTTAAAGAACATGGAAATTGAAATCATGGAGTGTTTTAAATTTTATAAATCTGAAAAAACCGGCATGGCCCTGATTTGTGATGGTGGTATTGGTTTGGTTGTTTTCTCTTACGGGCGAATTGATGGAGATGTGGGAGGGGATGGGATCCCCTATATTTATACACTCGGTGGTTGTAAAATTGGGGTGAGATCATCTGTTTATTAGATACCTTTTTGGGGGTCACATGGTAGTGTGTCGGGGGGTTTCTTTGGTTCCAGTACTTCGAGGGATCTCATATGTCCCTTTGTTGTTGTGACATTACAAGAGAACCGGGTGTGAATGTTTAAATTTTCAATTGGTTGGGTGTCATTCATTGGTTTGTGCTTATCGTGTTAGTTTCCCAAGAAGGTGCAGAACATAATTAAACATCATTACTGAACATGGAAAATAATGGGACAAATGGGTTTGTTGGCGCGAGTTGTGACTCGGACATGAGTGATGTTTGTGTTATTTAGGTTGGCTGATGAAAAACCTAAACTTGGGAGAGTTCCAATTACCTATATATATACTTGTAGTTTTCTGTTACTTATTCACACCCCATCCAAGTTGAGCACTTAGTGTCGAACACCCCCATTTCATGGGGGAGGGTGTTTTTCCCAATGCTATTATTAGTGGCTGGTTATTATCCCCTTTTATGCTCCCTTTACCGGATAGCCCAAGTATCTTCGTGTAGGCTGTGATGGCCTGAGGTCCATTATTAGCACCAGAACCTTCGGACGGGGTAGTGTGGTGGTTATGGCCCAGGTGTGTGTGGGCAGGTAGTTTCCAACGTATCTTCGGGATGAGGCCCCGGTGTCTTCGGGCGTGGCAGTGGATCTTCTATCCCAGGTGTCTTCGGGCATGGTGGTGGTTGTTCTGGCCTAGGTGTTTGTAGGTGTGGTTACGTGTGACAGTTGTGGCCCAGGTGTTTCCAGGTGGGATTCGGCAGTGGGACTATGTGTGGTTGTGGCCCAGGTGTGTGCGAGTGGATGTGGTAGTGGGACTGCGGGGAGAATAGCAGGATTGGTTCAATGCGTCGGATTTATGAATAACTACTGGGAAAGTGGCGCGGGGTACCCAAACATTGATGTTCTATTACTATACATTACTTGACTTGCGTTATTTGGGGAGTGTGCCTTGGTGAGGCTTGGGTGGCGAGTTTACCTTGTTAGGTGTTTGGATTACCTTTTTTTTCTCACAGGACATTAGTACGTTCCCCCACTTATGCACGAGAGTCTTTGGTTTCCCTACTGAGTATACTTGTATGCTCACCCTATGTATATAAAACGGCTTTCAGGTTTCTAGGAGGACTTAGGGAATCATGCGGGATCATACTAGCTCGGACATTTGGAGTAGTTACAGTTGTTGTTTTTCTTTATTTGGTACTTTACACTTGTAGTCCCTTGTACCTTGTGGATTTTACTTTTGGAACATGCATATGGGAATGGTTGTTTTGGTTTTTCTTGTACTTCTAGTTTTGCTGTTGTGAGATTTACCATCTTATCTATGAACATATAAGTACAAAAAGGGTAATGCCTCCCGTTCGTGTGTTATTTCCATACCCTTGGTGCTAGTCGCCACTCCGGGACCTATTGAAGGCGAGTTTCATGGGACATTATCCATTCTTCAACTTAAAGAAGGAAGGGAATGGAAATATCTTGACCCTTCCGTTCTTTTGGTGAAGGCGCGTCGTGAAAAAATGGTATCAAAGGCAGAGGTTGAGAGATATGATAGAGTCTGAAATTCGGCACAGTGAGGATTGCATGGGATGGTAGGGAAACAGTGTTGGGTGACCTTGGTGCCTGAATTAGGCCACGGAAGACCGGCTAGGAAATGGGATTTTAGGGCCCCCTGTGATCCGATGCAAGGACTCTAGACCTACCAAACGACCAAGTGAGGCAATGCTGATTGCAGGGTTGAGACCCTAGGAAAGGGACATGCATCATAATGACTTGTCTTCTCATGTTTCTGGGTTGTCGTGGGAATTAAGAATAAATGAATATATTAAGAAGTTATATGAAAAGTATTATACACTACTTGGACTTAGGCATTCCCTGTGTAACTTGCATTTATGGCACCTGGAAGGCGACTACATGTGGTACAGGCGATCGAGGCCCCGGAGACTACTTCATCCCATCGGCAGAGAGTTGATTGAGAGCAGGAGGAAGACTAGTGGTAGATGACTCTTCAGTCCTTCCAGCAACATAACCTTGAGAAGTATGAGGGAAACACCTCTGACATGAAGACAGAAGGCTAGCTGGAGGAGCTAGTGGTAGCTTTCGGACTCATTCGGGCCCCAACTGAGTGCTGGGTTCCTCTGGCCATCAGCCAGATGTAGGGAGCGGCATGTTAGTGGTGGATGCTTTACTTGGGGGAGAGGAGAGAGGCTGATGTAGCATGGGCGGATTTTGAGAGGGAGATTCAGGCAGAATTCCTCTCCTCGACGATGAAGGCGGAAAAGAGGCAGGAGCTACTATCCCTCCAGTAGGGGAGTATGTCAGTGAGAGAGCTGGGAATCAAGTTCAAGGACCTCCTCCGTTTTTCATCGGACCTCTTTCCCGACGAGGAGTCACGGGCAAGACTTTTGGAGTAGGTGATCCGACCCTCCCTCCAGTATACGGTTACCCCCTTTACCCTTTCGACGTACATGGAGGTCCAGAAGAAGGATGAAGTGGTGGAGAGGATGCATGCTCTAGGAGGAGTGTCACGAGATGAGATCCACCATGGATCATCGAAGGGGAAGGCCATCAATACCAGGCCTCCAGCGTTAGGACCCTCCAGCTTCCGACCAGTAGGGAGCAGGCCGCAGTAGTTTCAGTATTGATCCCTTGGTCCTCGCTCTTTTTCTTTGGGCCAAGGGCTACGTTGCTTCATCTGTGGGAGCCCAGGACATCGCCGGAGTCAGTGCCCAGACTGGGTACAGTATGGCAGTGGCGGATAGCCCTACCACACGGCCCAGCAGCAGCTTCCAGCCAGGCCTTTACAGCATCTACAACAGGGATAGCGAGCTCCCGCTCCTCTGAGGGTAGATTTAGGAGGAGGAGGTCAACCAAAGGGCGCTCCTCAGGGTCCTCGACGGTGGCGTGGTCAGGGAGGTGGCCGACAGATGAGGGGCAGAGGTGCTAGGTGTGGACAGCTACACACCGCGGAGGCAACAGTTCCAGCACGGCCAGAGGTCATTCGTGGTACGATCAGTTTGTATAGAACTCTTGCTTATGACTTGTTCGATACCGGATCTTTGCACTATTTCGTCGCAACTAGTCTTGCCCGTGCTTTGGGTCAAGATGCCGAGAGACTTTCAGTGCCCCTGGTGTTGAGCACACCAATCAGAGGTCAGACCGACTTGTTGTTTGTTTGTCGAGGATGGAGACTGATGATAGGGCCACATCAGTCGGTTAGGGATCTTCTTCTGCTACATATACAACCATACGATGTCATCCTAGTCATCGACTGGATATTCTCGGTATGTTCCATTATCAACTTTTTCTGAGGAAGGGTTGTGTTCTTGGACTTGGGCGGCCGGCGTGTTACATTCACCGATGAGCGAGGCAATCAGAAGGGCAACATGCGAGATGAACCCATCCTCTCTTTGTTAGCCGAACTGTCAGTAGAGTCAGTAGATGCTGAGATGGTGCAGGTGCTAGAGATCATACGTGAGTTTATGGATGTCTTCCCTGAGGAGGTGGAGACTCTACCCCCTTGATGTGATATCTAGTTCGGGATAGACCTACAGCCCGACACTCATCCGATCTCGATGGCTCCTTACCGGATGTCACCTTCAGAGATATGGGAGATGCATATCCAGATTGACGATCTCATGAAGAGGGGTTATGTTTGGCCGAGTGAGTCACTGTCGGGTACTCCATTCTTGTTCGCAAAGAAGTCTTATGGTGGTCTCAGTTTGTGCATAGACTATAGGATGCTGAATCAAGTGATGATCATGAATCGCTACATCTTCCAAGGATAGACGATCATCTCGACCAACTGAAAGGGGCATGATGGTTCTCGAAGATCGACCTGTGGTTTGGGTACCACCAGCTGAGAGTGAACGAGGTCGATATCCCTAAGACTGTGATCAGGTAGAGGTATGGACACTTCGAGTACGTAGTCATGCCCTTCGGTGTTACGAACGCCCCGGTTGTGTTCATAGGGCTTATGAACTCCATATTCTGGAAGTACCTGGATCGGTATGTAGTTGTGTTCATCGATGACATCCTGGTCTATTCAAGAATAGAGGAGGACCATGTAGAGAACCTGGGGATGGTTTTGGGGGTCCTCCATTAGCACCAGCTCTATGGGAAGTTGTCGAAATTCAAATTTTGGACATGAGAAGTTCACTTCCTCAGGAACGTGGTGTCGGAGAAGGGGGTAGCGGTGGACCCATTAAAGGTGGAGGCAGTTGTTTCTTGGGAAGCACCCAAGAACGTGGCTGAGGTTCGTAGTTTACTTGGGCTGGTAGGTTACTACCGGAGGTTCATACCAAACTTCTCTCAAGTTGCATCCCCTTTTACGGCCTTGACAAAGAAGAATCATGCTTTCGTGTGGAGTGGGTAGTGCGAGGCAACCTTCAGCCATCTGAAGGAAAAGTTGGTTAGTGCCCCAGTTCTGAGGCTACCTGAAGAAGGGGCGGCGTACGATGTGTTTTGTGATGCTTCAGGGCATGTCCTGGGATGTGTGTTGATGTAGTTACATGGGGTGATCTCTTATGGGTCTAGGCAGCTACGCCCTCATGAGCGTAATTATTCCACCCGCGATCTGGATCTTATAGTGGTCGTTTCTGTGATGAAGTTATGGCGGCATTACCTCGTCGAAGAACACTTTGTGGTCTTCACAGATCACAAAAGATTGAGGTATATCTTCTCCCAGTAGGACCAAAACTTGTGGAAGCGGAGATGGGTTGAGTTCCTCCAGGATTACGACTTCGAGATCTCTTATAATGAGTGTAGGGGCAATGTAGTGGTGGATGCCTTGATCAAGAGGACGTAGAAGGATGCGGTCCGAGAGTTGACAGACACCTGGAAGGTGATGGATGAGTTGGCCTCCCTACACCTGGATGTGAGGATGGATGATGGTAGAGGTTCCCTATACCAGATGGTAGTATAGCCATCTCTATTGCATTAAGTGGAGGAGTCTCATTTGGGAGACTGAGAGTGTGAAGTGATGTGTGACCCAGTTGGCCAGGGAAATGCTCTGGAAGGATGGGCGGAGGATGGCCAAAACTAGATGCTTTTCTAGGGAAGGTTGTTTGTTCCAGAAGCTATGCCTGGGAAGGTTCTTACTGAGTTTCACAACTCACCCCTTGCAATACACCCAGGAGTTTCCAAGATGTACCAGGGACTAAGAAACAGTTTTGGTGGGCCGGAGTTAAACAAGTAGTGGCAGAGTTTGTGGACAAATGCTTACTGTGTCAGCAAGTTAAGGCTGAACACCGAGTTCCAGGTGGCCTTCTGCAGTCTCTAGATTCCCTGAGTGGAAGTGGGATGACATCTTGATGGATTTCATCACTGGACTACCCAAAGTCCAAGGGGGATAAGACGAAATCTGTGTGGTAGTGGACATGTTGATGAAATCAGCTCACTTTCTGGCGATCAGGGAGTCAAGTGCAGTGGATTATTTGGCACGAAAGTACGTGTATGAGGTGGTGTGGTTGCATGGAGTTCCGAGGTCTATAGTCTCAGATAGGGATTCACGGTTTACCTCATGAGTCTGGAGAGGATTACAGCCTACTTTTGG
Organism: Viscum album; assembly: GCA_963277665.1. Lineage (NCBI taxonomy): Eukaryota > Viridiplantae > Streptophyta > Magnoliopsida > Santalales > Viscaceae > Viscum > Viscum album. The sequence goes on along the minus strand of OY728133.1, from coordinate 138,609,160 downwards.
CACCCAGCTGCAGCTTAGCACTGCTTTCGATCCCCAGACAGATAGACAGATAGAGCGCACCATCCAGACCATGGATTATATGTTGCGGGCATGTGTTCTGGACTCAGGAGGGTCATGGGTGTGATACCTGCCTCTGGTAGAGTTTGCCTACAATAATAGTTATCACTCTACCATTGGTGTGGTCCCGTTTGAATCCTTGTTTGGGAGGCCATGCCGCTCACCTGTGTGTTGGACCGAAGTCGGAGAGGCAGGCATCCTTGGCCCAGAGGTGGTGCAGATCACGACAGAGAAGGTTCAGCTCATATAAGAAAGGATGAAGGAAGCCTAGGACCGAAAAAATTCATATGCTGATACCAGGAGGAGGCCCTTGGAGTTTGAGGTTGGAGACCATGTGTTCTTGAAGGTCTCCCCACAGAATGGACAACGGAGGTTCAGTAAGGGGAGTAAACTTTCTCCCATGTTCATCGGGCCCTTCGAAGTGTTGCGGAGGGTCGGTGAAGTGGCTTATCATCTAGCGTTACCACCGTCGCTACTGATGATACATGACATCTTCCATGTGTCCCAGCTCCGTCGTTACCTGCAGGACTTCTCACACGTCCTGGACTGGGAAGAGCTACACATAGAGGATGACGTGACATTTGTGGAAAGACCAGTGATGATATAAGATCGTGAGGAGAAGGTGGTTCGTGGGAGAACCATTCCCTTTGTTCGTGTGTTATGGAGACACAGTGGGCTTGAGGAGAGTATGTGGGAGAGGGAAGCACAGATGAGTGCCCAGTACCCATAGTTGTTTTGAGTTTTGTGATATTCTATTTATACATTGTGGTGGATCGTTTTTACCTTTAGAAATGAAATATGTGGTTTTCTTTCCTTTGAATATGTGCAAAATATCCTGGCTACGGGGATGGGAGGACCCAACTTCTAATAAAGACGCATTATGATGGATACGATAAACCCGTGTGGGAGACTCAATGTCGCCCAAAGCGGATAGTATTTTTCATGGATCATTAAAAGAATCTGTTCTTAGTTAACAATGTGTTTCACACCTAAGAGGTATCTTTCATGGTGGTTGTTCGAATAATCGCATTGTCGAGTGCGTCAAATTAGTTGTTTAATTTTAACAAGAATTTCTGCAGTATAGCAGCAACCCTAGGTGGTATCTCGACGGATCCTTATATTATTAATTTAAAAAGAGGGTTTTGATTATGAAAGTTGAATGTGAATTAGGTTTTGTAAAACGTGGTATTTTAATGACTAATGATTAAAATAGAAAATAAAAGCGATAAAACAAAATATAAATGAACAAGATTGATTAAACGTGATCATCCCAGGGAAGTATCATGATGCTCATCCTTCAGCGCTTCAAGGGATGGGGTTATGATATTTTATTCCCTGGTTTGTAACACCTATAACTAGAATGTTACTCATTTTTTACTAGGATACCTACTAGGGTTCAGTCGAAAACACATAACGATTCACTGGACACCGTCGATGATTGGGTGATTTGTGTTCGACACCATAACCAAAACTCACCAAGGAAACACATGAAGAATTCGATGTGCTCTCCAATTTTTTATGTTATTTAATTGTGATAGCATGACATAAATTTTCCTAACCATGATAGTGATAATGTGAGTTCAATTGACCAATATGAACCATACAAACACCGCAATTGAACGGGGGGAAAAGAAAGTGGTGAACGGTGTGTGAAACATCACATGATAGGGTACCCCCAAACATGATCATATGAGTTGAGCATGACATACCAGTACATAACTCAATAAAATAAGAATAGAGGACGATGAAAAACAACACAAAAACCAGGAATTAAAAAGATCATTCAAAATAATACAACTTTGAAGCTCAGGATTACATCACATTCCTCCCCGGGTGATCACAAGGGGTTTAGAATCCCATGGGAGGGGAAGAAGAAGAAGATGTTGAAGTATCCCCTCGCATAGCCTCTATAACCTCTATAAATGTTTATAAGACTCCTTCGGAACTCCTAAATGGCAGCACCTTGACTCTTGGCCGAACATGCAAATGGGGAGCCCAAGGTTCCATCTTATTGGAAAATTGGAAGGTGGTTTTAGGCACACAAATTTCTTTAATCCAATTATACCATCCGTTTCGGCCTTCAGAAATTCTTGTCTCACTTTGGAAAAAATATAAAAGTTGTATCCCTACCTCTTGATTGTCTCTGCCAAATGTTTGGCACCATTTGGACAAATAAATCTCATGATATTGATAAAATACAGAACACCGCATTTGACATGGTCCAAATTCGGTGGCTTGGACAGATCAGTTCGGATGAGACCCATAGAAGCCGAATCAGCACTGGGTTCCTGAATATGAAATGTAGCCTATTAATGGTTGTACATGACCACAAAATTTCATCCATTTGGATGCACAGATTTCGTGTACTATGCAATAAAGTGTACATATGTCTATAGATCCATGCAATCTTGGCCCATTTTTCTTCCACATCATCAAAGGCCCTCCAAATCACCTCCACCAACATTGAAAAAATAAAAACAAGTAACATTGCCCATTATAATATTGATTAAAATTAATTGATTTATTCAATCATGAAGTTAAATTTATTATTATATTTGGAATATTCATTACAAAACTAGTTTAAAACTGTGGTGTAAGGGTGAAAAAAAAACAGTGAATCGTGGTACGATCCCACCGCCGCACCTAAAAATTTGCACTCATAGGCAAAGTCACATATCCAAATACAATGATTCATATATATATATTTCCAACATCCTGAAGATTTATCATTTGAGGAAATTTTCTTTAAAGTAAAGTGATCAAAGCACGAACCACACCATGGAGTTCTTCCTATTGAAAATAGAAAAAGATGTCTCATAAATCATATCATAGAGAAATTCAAAAAGGTTAATGATACCCAATTGAGAAAGGAATTAAGAAGTAAACCCTGATACTAACTCTCCATGTGTGTGTGTGAATAAAATTTTATGCTATTATTTCCACTTTATATCTAATAAATATATGTTATTTTAAAAAAAATCAGCTTAAATGATTTTGTCACCAAACCTGTCCTACATCCTTTTCAATCATATTTCAAGACCCACTCATTTAAGCATTCCCAGAAGTCAAACCATAAGATCCCGACCTAGATATCCCCATATGGGGCACATTTCATCACTCCCTTCGTTTATTATATTTTTTATGAAGTTGCAATTGGAACAAATCTCACACTCATCTCTCAACCCTTGATTGATCTCCTCGCGACACTAATTGAAATAGTGATAACAAGATCAAAGGTTGAGGAGGAGTGGTTTTTGACCATCCCAAGACACAATTTTTTTTTCTGAGGGCGTACAACAGTCGGACATTAGGTACACACGCATAGGTCAATCTAGTACAGTAATAAAACAGACCAGATAAGGAACAAACATATAGAAATATCATTTAAAGTTTAAAAATATTAACCCAACATATATTTACCTTATATTAAGTATGAAATAATCACACTTTGTGGTTTGGTACAAAAATTTGTGGTGATATTAGTGACACAGTTTTTCAAAAAACTACTCACACAAAAGGCATCAATCATCTCAAAGGTTTCACATAGATACGACAATTTATATTATTGACAGAAAACCAATTCACTAAAAATCACTCCTTTATGGTAAACTCATACATAAATTATTTTCAGCCTTCATTATGTTATTTTCATTTTCCCCACTTTATGGTCGCCACATCATTGAATTTTTAAATTGTTGATGGGGAAAAATAAAAATACCACAAAGAAGGACAAAAATGGAAAACAAAAGGGGAAAACGATGAAAATTCCTAACTAAACCAGGAATGTATCCACCCCCCCCCCCACACACACACCTAGAATGTTCAGTGTCCTCACTGAAATAATAGATATTGTGAGAAGGAAGGATAAAAACTGGTGTGTTTTATTAGTATGATTCATCTAGAAGGTGGATTTCCTCCACCGGATTCTTCGGAAAATCCTCAAAGAAGTGTTTATGTCGCTGCCCATTGACGGTAAGACTTATTCCACTCTGCTCATGCAAAACCTATATTTCACCAAAAGGGTAAACATTTGTAACAGTATAAGTACAAATCCATTGGGAATGAAGCTTAACTGGGTGGAGCTTACACCTGGAGTTTTACATGAGGACCTTCTCACCAATATGGAACTTTTGGTGGTGAATCATGCTATCATGAATAGCCATTGTCTTCTCTTTATAGATTCGGGAGTTGTCATATGCATCACGTATAATTTCTTCCAACTCTTGAATCAGCAGCTTTCTTTCCTCACCTGCATCTGAAAGGTACATATTACATTGTTTAACAGCCCAATATACATGGTGTTCTCCCTCCACCGGGAGGGGAAAAGCCATTCCAAACACAATTCTGTATGGTGAAATTCCGATTGGTGTTTTAAAAGCAGTACAGTACCCCCAAAGTGCATCATCCATGCACCATCTCCAATCTTTCATATTTGGTTGTACTGTTTTCTCCAAGATTCACTTAACTTCCCGATTTAAAATGTTTTCTTGTCCGTTAGTTTGGGGATGATATGAAGTGGAGACTTTATGAAAAACCCCATACTTATGAAGCATGTTTTTCATGTTACAATTGAAAAAATGTGAACCTTGATCACTAATGATGAATCTTGGTAGACCAAACCTACTGAATATCTGGGACCTCACAAAATCAACAATCACTCGTGAGTCATCAGTCCTGGTGGCCTTTGCTTCCAAACATTTAGATACATAGTCAACAGCCAATAAGATTTACACAAATCCAAATGAATTTGGAAAATGCCCCATGCAGTCAATGCCCCATGCATCGAAGATTTCACAGAAGAACATGGGCTGTCGGGGCATTTCATTCCTCTTAGAGATATTCCCTGTGAATTGACATCGAGTACATGATTTAAAAAACCTATAGAAATCTCTATACAATGTTGGACAATATAATCCTAAGTCAAGGACATTTATAGCTATACGTTGAGAGAAAATGTGGCCCCCACATGCCATGGTGTGGTAGAAGATCAAAACAGAGGTGAACACATGGTCACAGACACACCTACGAACAACCTAGTCACTAAAAATTCTCCACATGTTTTGGTCATCCCAAATTTACCATCAAGAATCATGCTTATGTCTCTGGGATTGTGAAGTGCTAAAATAATTGGGGACCCAAGATGTTGCTAGAAAATTCACAATGTCCGCATACCAGGGGGTAAGGTCTACAAAATCACAAAGGTTCTCATGAAGGAAGAATTCTCCAATGGGTAGGGGTGAGTCAACATGATGGTCCAATGGTGGGGAAATCCTAATTGTGGTCAGCTACAACATTCTCCACTCCTCTCTTATCTCTAATCTCATGGTCAAAATCGTGGAGGAGGCGTATCCACTGAATGAGGTGGGGCTTGGCTTCAGGTTTCTTTAGGAGGAAACGAAGGGCAGCATGGTCAGAAAACACAATCACTTTTAACCCAAGATGATATGAACATAATTTTTCCAAGGAAAACACAATAGAATGGAGTTCTTTACTGTGGTTGTTTAGTTTACTAGGGTAGGGTCAAGGGTACGCAAGGCATACACAATGACATGAGGAGCCTTTTCAACCCTTTGTGATAAAACTGCCCCAACTGCAAAGTTAGAGGCATCACACATAAGCTCGAATGGGAGATCCCAGCTAGGTGGTTGGATTATGGGAGTTGATGTGAGACTCTTTTTTAGTGAATTGAATGAATCCTCAAAATTTTTATCAAATACAAACTCAGAATCATTTTGTAAAAACCACGATAAGGGAAGTGCGATCTTACTAAAGTCTTTAACAAATCGTCGTTAAAATCCAGCATGAACCAAGAAAGATCGCACCTCACGAACACATTTTTGGATATGGAAGGGTTAAAATTAATTCAATTTTAGATTTATCAACTTGAATTCCCTTATTTGAAATTAGATGCCCAAGAACTATCCCCCGCTCAACCATAAAATGTCATTTTTCATAATTTAAAACAAGATCTTTTTCAATGCAGCGGCGAAGGATAGAACATAGGGTTTCCAAAAAATCTTCAAAATAATATCCATATACCATGAAATCATCTATAAAGACTTCCATAAAACTCTCAAGGTCCTCAGAAAAAATACTCAACATACATCGCTGAAAAGTACCAGGAGCGTTACATAGACCGAATGGCATCCTTCTGTATGAAAATGTTCCAAATGGACAGGTAAATGAAGTCATTTCTTGATCCTACGGGGCTATATGGATTTGAAAATAACCTGAATACCAATCAAGGAAACAATAATGGGACTTATCAGCCAATCGTTCTAACAATTGCTCAGTTAAAGGTAATGGAAAGTGGTCCTTCCGCGTGGCTTGATTCAGTCGACGGTAGTAAATACTGACTCGCCAACTGTTTTTCACATGTGTTTGAACCAATTCATTCTGTTCATTTGACACAACTGTTATTCCTATTCTTTTATGCACAATTTGCACTGGAATAACCCATTTACTATCAGATATAGGATAAATGATCCCTGCAGTGAGTAATTTACTGACTTCCAATTTTACCACTTTAAGGAGAGTGGGATTAAACTGGCATTGAGATTGTATTACAGGTTTAGCCTCATCATCCAAAAGTATACGGTGCATACAAATATATGGTATAATCCCAATAATATCATCTAATGTCCATCCTATTTCCTTTTTACACTCTCTCAAAAGTTTGAGCAGTTTCAATTCCGGTTGTTGAGAGAAGTTATTGTCAGTAGTTATGGGAAATTGGTCAATAAACTCAAGATATGCATATTTTAAATTATAAGTATGTTGTATAAGTTCAAACACCGGTTTTTTCTGGATTGAGGGAGGGGATATAGGGGGAGTGAGGTCCATGAAACAATTTATCTGCTCATGTTTATTCTCAAAGGAAAGAGAATCTATTTAAATGAGATTTGCAGAATCATCGTTAGTCATGGGTACCTCAGAATAAACGCACTCATTAATTAAAGCACAAAATTTACATTTTTCTGAACCCACACAACATTCAAAAGATGAACCAAAAATCAAATCATCCAAGGGTGATGAAAACAAAAAATAATCATAGTTTGGGTTGAGGAGAGAACTGTGTTTGTGTTCATCGTTTGATATCACTTCCATCGAATAGTCAGGAAGAGTGGAGTGCTCTTCATCAGGGTGTTTCATAGCCTCAAGGATGTTAAAACATACCTTTTCTCCTCAAAATTCCATGTAAAGCGTACCATTGTGAACGATGATGATCGTCTTTGCTGTTTTTAGGAATGGCCTCATAATTATTAGAGGGGCATGTCCTTGGGATCGAGAATCTTCCATCTCAATAATATAGAAATCAGCGGGGATGATGAGATTCTTCACTCTAACAAGGACATCCTCAATCACTCCTTTGGGATGTGTTGTACTCCGGTTGGAAAGTTTCACAACAATGCTTGTTGGTTGAAGCTCTCCATCCTGTAGAGAAGTATACACTTAGTGAGGCATTACATTAATGGAAGCACATAAATCTATCATAACATCAGAAAAGAAGGTCTCCCTTATGGTACAAGGTATGGTGAATGTTTTGGGATCCTTGTATTTGGTTGGCTTTGCTGGTTGAATCAAGGCCGAGACATTCCTTCCCAGGTTGACTCTCTCATTCCCCTTTAGCCTTCGTCGATGGGTGCAATGCTCTTTAAAAAATTCAGCATAACGAGGAATTTGCTTGATTGCATCCAACAATGGAATAATAACATGACCTTTTTTAATTGTATCCATTATTTCATTGTCAATCTCATTATCAATGTTTATCTTAGATTTAGAGAGTCTTTGAGGGAAAGGAATAGGAATTGATTGTTCATTTGAATCCTCAATGATAATATGATTGCCCTTTTTATTTTGTTTTTCATTACATGAAATTTTTGAGGGTTGGGAAGGAGTGTTTTCAAGAGGGGGACATACCTATTATTGAGAATCAGTAGAAGGAGAAACTAATTTACCACTACAATGTGTAACTGCACATACATTACCTTTGTCCTTTGGATTGGCAATGGGTTGGGATGGTAGTTTTCCATAACCTTGCATCTTAAGCTCACCGATGGTGTTTGCCAATTTCCCCACTTGGGTTCGTAGGTCTTGAATAGCTTATTGTGTGGTCTATTGGAACTGAAGGTTCTGGGGTGGTATTTGTTTCACCATTTCCTCGAGGCTTGGTTCAGATTTGGGAGGAGGATGAGGATTATTGTTTTGGGAAGTTGAAGGATAAGAAGGTTTCATACCATGGCCTTGTTGATACCAATTCTTCTTTGGGTAGCTTGAGTTTCCTCCGTGTCGGTATTGGGGTTGTGCTTGCCACCCTGGATTTGGATTTGGCCTGAATTGTTCTTGCTTTAAGGGAGGTACTTGTTGGAATGGACGCCCAGGGAACACTGTAGCAGAAGACTCAGATGAATCCTAAATATGTGGGCACTGATCAGAAATATTAGTATTATCAGAACAACTACCACAATGTAATGGAACGGGAGGAGAGTGTGAGTTACACTGTCCTTGATCTAATTTCCTTATAATGGTATGCATATCATCAAGTTTATTATCTACCTTTTGTTCTAGGGATGAATGACTTACCTCATGAACTCCTCGGGTTGGTGCAATGGCTCGTGTACCAAATTGTTGGGCATTTTGAGCCATGTTGGCTATTAAGTCACGAGCGGCAGAAGTAGTTTTGTCATCTAAGGAACCACCAGATACATCATCAATCATTCCACGATCCAAGGGGATAAGTTCCTCATAGAAGTATTGGATTAATAGTTGTTCACTAATCTGGTGGTGGGTCAGCTTGAGCAAAGTCTATTGAATCTCTCCCTGTATTCATGAAGGGTCTCTCCTTGTGATTTCCAAATTTCACAAATTTCATTCTTAATTGATGCATTTTAGGAGGAATGGAATAAATTCTCTAGAAAAAGTCTTTTTAGGTCATTCAAGCCCCCAATTGTGGAAGTCAAATAGTATAGCCAATCTTTGGCTACACCATCAAGGGAGAAAGGGACGACCCTAAACATAATGATGTCCTCAGACACATTTTGGGGTTTCAAGGTGTAGCACACTATGTGAAACTATTTTATATGTTTTTGAGTGTCCTATCCAAGAAGACCATGGAATTTTGGAAGGAGTAGGATGAGACCTGATCTATGCTCAATGTTGGCTGCTTCCTCGGGATATTGGTTGTATGCAGGCTGGTACTCCACATCAGGGGTGGTAAGTTCTTTTAAAGTTTGATTATTTTCAGCCATTTTTTCTTGGGTTTGATTGGGTTCAATTTTGGGTTGGTATATAACCACTTGTGGTTATAAATGGGGTTCCACAATGTTACTTGATTTACCTTATATAGATTCCTTGATTTGTGTGTGAAGTGACTTTTCAATTTCAGGATCAAATTCATGTAGTGTTCCTTTACCAGATCTTGTTAGGCAACAATGATGTCCAGTTTGATTGATTGATTGTTTGTTGTGTTTTTTTATTTGATATGGATAAAAGAAAATCTTAAGAAGGGGGAAATAATAATAGAATGTTAAACTATAAAATTAAATAGGGAGATGTGGAAGAAGAGAGAGAGAGTGAGAGATAAAGAACACAGTAAAAACAACCAAAAATAAAGACAAAACCCAAAACAAAAACAATCAAATGAAGGTGTGGTATTTAAAAGAGTATTAATTAAGAAGTAAAATAACTAAATAAAATTAAATAATGAAAAAAATGATCTTGGATCCCTGTCAACGGTGCAAAAATTTGATCGCGTTGTCGAGCGCGTCAAATTAGTTGATTACTTTTGACTAGAATTTCTGTAGTATAGCAGCAACCCTAGGTCATCTATCGACGGAGCTTTAGATCATTAATTTAAAAATAGGGGTTTGATTATGAATTTAGATGGTGAATTAGGTTTTTTAAAACTTGGTAGTTTTATGATTAATTATCAAAATAGAAAATTAAAGTGATAAAACAAAATATAAATGAAGAAGATTGATTAAACGTGATCAACCTAGGGAAGTCTCGTGATGCTCATCCTTTATATCTTCAAGGTATGGGGTTATGATATTTTAATCCCTGGTTTGTAACATCTATAACCAGAATTTTACTGAGTTTGTACTAGGATACCTCCTAGGGTTCAGTCGAAAACACATAATGATTCCCCGGAAACCGCTGATGATTGGGTGATTTGTGTTCAACATCATAACCAAAACTCACCAAGGAAACACATGAAGAATTCGATGTGCTCTCCAGGTTTGTATGTTATTTCATTGTGATACCATGAAATAAATGTGCATGACCATGATAGTGATTATGTGAGTCCAATTGACCAATATGAACCACACAAACACCTCAATTGAAAGGGGGAAAATAAAGTGGTGAACAGTGTGTGAAACATCACATGAAAGGGTACCCCCAAACATGATCATATGAGTTGAGAATGACATACCAGTACATAACTCAATAAAATAATAATATAGGATGATGAAAAACAACACAACAACCTTTAATTAAACAGATCATTCAAAATAATACAACTTTGAAGCTCGGGATTACATCACATTCCTCCTCGGGTGATCACAAGGGGTTTAGAACCCCATGGGAGGGGAAGAAGAAGAAGATGTTGAAGTAGCACTTCCCATAGCCTCTATAATCTTTAGGGATGTTGATAAGACTCCATGGGGACTCCAAAATGGAAGCACCATTCGTCTTGGCCGAACATGTAAATGGAGAGCCCAAGGTGCCATTTTATAGGAAAATTAGAAGGTGGTTTTAGGCACACAGACTTCTTCAATCCACTTGTACCACGAGTTTCGGCCTTCGGACAATCTTGTATCGCATTGGAGAAAATATAAAAGTTGTAGCACTACCTTTTGACTGTCTCCACTGAATGTTTGGCACAATGTGTACTACTACAGCTCATGATATTGATAAAATAAAGTACACCGCATATGACATGGTCCAAATTCGATGGCTTGGACAGATCAGTTCGGATTGGTCCTATAGAAACCGAATCAGCATTGGGTTCCTCAATATGAAATGTATCCTTTTAAATTTTGGATAGGGCCACGAAATTTCAGCCCATTTGGATCCACAGATTTCATGTACTGTGCAAAACAGTGGACAGATGTCCATGGATCCATGCAATTTTGGGCCATTTTTCTTCCACTTCATCAAAGGACCTCCAAATCACCTCGACCTACATTGAAAAAATAAAAACAAGTAACATTTACCATTATAATATTCATTAAAATTAATTGTTTTATTCAAACATGAAGTGAAATTTATTATTATATTTGGAATATTCATTACAAAACTAGTTTAAAACTGCTGTGTAAGGGTGGAATAAAATAGTGAATCGTGGTACGATCATCATACCCTCTCTTTCCTTCTGGGTTGTTTTGTTTGTCAAGGACAGGAATCATTTATGAGGTATCTGATGTAATGGCCTGGGTTTTTTGGGTCCATTACTTTGTGAAAATATCATGTTGGGTTTTCTGGTCTGGGAATCTAGCTAATGTTTGGCGTAACGGTAGGCCTACCGGTAGCCTTAGCCTACCGGTAGCATGTCTACATGTAGTTATTGATACCATTAGCTAGGTATACTGGTAGCTGCAGCTACCGGTAGCTCTGTCTACATGTAGCTCTGTCTACCAATAGCTGTAGCCTACCGGTCGATCAGTCTACCGGTAGGTGCACCCAACCGGTAGCTCGGTCTACCGGTATCAGTATCCTACTGGTAGCTCTTGGTGACCGGTAGCTGTTAGCCACCGGTGGCTCTCAGCCACCGGTGGCTCTCACCTACCCCCATGAGGTCTTTCTAGTAGCACTCCTTTTTGCGCAAATTGTGTTTTAAACCCTATTTTGACCCCTTTACTCTCCTTTTAATGCCCAGTAATGCCCATAAATAATGGTTAATTAAATATTTAATTTATTAATGTGGTGTGTGTCAGTTTAAAGAGCCTTAATGATGTGACCGCATGGTCAACCCATGACCCCGCGCCTTATGCGGTTTCGCGTTCTTATCTCAATCATCCCCAGCTCTTATAAACTAAAAGGTTCGTCGTGGGTTCTTCTTTTCTCGATCACCTTGTACCCATTCAGACGAACCGCTTTTCATTCAGGCAAGCCACATCACTATCCATGAAGTTCTGTGCCCGACATTAGTGTTATTCGTTGAACAACAAGTAAGGAATTTCTCCATCTTCTCTCTTCTTTTGTGTAACATGCGGGGTGGGTGTGCTACTGTTTCTGTGGAATTGGAAGAACCCAACTCTAATAAAGATATAATAAGATTCTAAACAATGGGGAGGGGGGGCGGGGGCTGTGATCGATGATGCTCTATTTATAATCTTCCATGATTATAATTTCTGAATTGTGTAGGCTTACGCCTTCTGAAAATCATAGTCGTTGGTTGTCTTTCTCCGTGCACTAATGAATCCTTCCCTCTAGTGATGTTTAATGGGTTGTATTGTCATTGTGAACCCTTGTTGTGAAAAGTAAATCGGTTAATTACTTATATTTTCTAATCAAATTGAAATCATCGGTATCAAATCCCTTCTGTGATAACCCCGGTTAATGCACACGGAAATTGAAATCATGGAGTGTGTTAAATTTTATAAATCTGAAAATACCTGCATGGTCCTGCTTTGTGTTGGTGGTAGTGGTTTGGTTGTTTTCTCTTACAGGGAAATTTTTAGAGATGTGGGAGGGATGGGATCCCCTGTTTTTATACTCTATGTGGTTTTGAAATTGTGGTGGGATCTTATATTGATGTGAAACCTTTTTGGGGGACATGGGGTAGTGTCTCGGGGGGTTTCTTTGGTTCCAGTAATTCGAGGGATCTCACTTATCCCTTTTTTGTTGTGACTTTACAAGAGAACCGGGTGTGAATGTTTAAATTGACGATTGGTTTGGTGTCTTTACTTGGTTTGTGCTAATGGTGTTAGTTTTCCAAGTAGGTGCAGAACTTAATTAAACATCATTACTGAACATGAAAACGAATGGGACAAATGGGTATGTTGGTGAGAGTTGTGACTCAAAGTTGAGTGTTTTTTGCGTTCTTTAGGGTAGCTGAAGAAAAACCTAAACTTGGGAGAGTGCATGTTACCTATATATATACTTGTAGTTTTCTGTTTCTTATTCGCGCCCCACCCAAGTTGAGCACTTAGTGCCGAACACCCCCATTTCCTGGGGGAGGGTGTTTTTTCCAACACTATAATTAGTGGCTGGTTATTTGCCCCTTTTATGATCCCTTTACTAGATATCCCAAGTATCTTCAGGTAGGATGTGATGTCCTGAGGTCCATTATTATCCTAAGAACCTTTGGGCGGGGTAGTGTGGTGGTTATTGCCTAGGTGTGTGCAGGTAGGTAGTTTCCCAAGTATCTTTGGGATGAGGCCCAGGTGTCTTCGGGCATGGCAGTGGATCTTATAGACCATGTTTCTTCGGGCGTAGTGGTGGTTGTTCTGGACTAGGTGTTTTTAGGGGTGGTTACATGTGACAGTTGTGGCCTAGGTGTTTGCAGGCGGGATTCAGTAGTGGGACTCCGTGTGGTTGTGGCCCAGGTATGTGCGGGTTGGTGTGGCAGTGGGACTACGGTGAGAATGGCGGGATTGGTTCGATGCGTAGGATGTCTCAATAACTAATGGGAAAGTGGCGTGGGGTACCCAAACATCGATGTGATATGTCTATACATTACTTCACTTGATTTATTTGGGGAGTGTTCCTTGGTGAGGCTTGGGTGGATAGTTTACCTTGTTAGGTGTATGGATTACTTTTTTTTTCTCACGGGACTTTAGTGCGTTCCCCCACTTATGCACGAGAGTCTTTGGTTTCCCTACTGAGTATACTTGTATGCTCACCCTATATATATAAAACTGCTTTCAGGTTTCCAGGAGGAGTTCGGGGATCCTGCGAGATCATACTAGCTCGGACCATTGGAGTAGTTGTAGTTGATGTTTTTCATTTTTTGGTACATTACCCTTGTAGTCACTTGTACCTTGTGGATTTTACTTTTGGAACATGCATATGGGAATGGTTGTTTTGGTTTTTCTTGTACTTCTAGTTTTTGTGTTGTGAGATTTAACATATTATCTATGAACATATAAGAACAAAAGTGTAATTCCTTCCATTCGTGTGTGATTTCCATACCCTTGGGGCTAGTCGCCACTCCTGGACCTATTGAAGGCGGGTTTCAGGGGTAATTATCCCTTCTTCAACTTAAATAAGGAAGGGCGTGGAAATCTTCTGACCCTTCCATCCTTTTGGTGAAGTCGGGCCATGACAAATACAACCATCCATCATTCCACTATGTGATTATGAGGATGATCTATTGAGTGATGAGGATTCAAAATATGGGACTAAAAAATAGACAGTACCTAAGAGGGTTTTATAATCTATCCCACCACCCACTTATTAACAATTTCCAATGGTAGTGTTGGGTGAGGATAAACATTGGATGATTACAATGAATGCATTCTATAGCCGGTGACCTCAAATGATTTAGTTTGATCCATACACCTAGGTGAATGAATACTGGGTAGAGGATGTCACCCAATTGTTTATCAAGGAAACCTAAAAATTAGGTGGTGTCTATATCAGTGAGTAATCATCAATTCTCTTTTTGGAAATGGTGTATTATACTTACTGAACTAGATGAGGATATATCTCTCTCCTATTAAGACATTTTCCATCTCTTCTCGGTCGAGTTGTATCCGGCCACATTATGATTATTGAACATCCAAGATAATTTGCATCATTTTCAGGGAACTATCATCATGATGGAGTTTTTAGTGGGGTCAAATGATCTGTAGTGGTACTCCATGAATATAGGGTGGGACCCATACTTTTTGTAATGAACCCTTGAGTTGGGAATGGATTGAGATATTAGATATTAAGTGATATCTCATTAATTTTATATAGATACTAGTGTGATTGAAAATTCCTTATTGGTGGAAAGACTAATGGAAGACTAGTAAGTGGAATGTGGTACATGAGTTGGGAACCCAAAAGATGATAACTCTATTGTAGGTATCCAATGGAGGCCTCATATATTCCGGAAAATGATATGATTTCAAAGATGATATGCATATACAAGATCATTTGTTCTGGAATACCATGACGGCTCAAGTTAGAGGATAGAGAGGTATAGTTTCGCTTAGAATATATATAGACATAATCCATGGTATTATCTATCTAACCATACAATTGATTAGGATATGGTCCATGGACTGATGAGGTAGAGATGGATGTAGGATCAAGGTGGTCTATATCGCAGAATACAAGGAATTGGGGATAGTATATCACTCGTAGGTGGTCAAAGGTTGAACCCATTACCACGACCACCCTAATGTTTTTCATGATATCCTAAGGGAGTTAGTGGAAATGGACGATGAAAACTATAGGCTATTAAGCCCTATGAACCCCTGGCTCCAGTTATGATATAAGGAATGATCTGTGACTTTTCATCCCTAGATAATGTATTTATAGACACATGTTTATATTATTACATTATTTCCACTTCTGTAGTTTCGGACATAGTCATTTCCATTGATCCATTAGCTCTATCCTTATACATGTAGACTCCAATATAGTTTACCCTGTCATAGTGTACTTTTAATGTTAAGGTGATCTGATTCTTGGAGGAGGTGAAATTTCATGATATCTCATTGGTGACAATATTAGACCTTATGATTTCATACTATTTGAGGAATGAATATCCAAATTTCAGACATAGATGTATTGATTTAGAAAGATGATGTGGTGTGCCCATATTGATGAAATATATTTTTTTCATTGAGGGTGAACATGATGCCATAGTTGGGTATGATGATATTAGGCATAATATTGTTTACCTTATTACTTATAAGTTAAAAATAATGACTATTGGATTATTGGATTTAATGGGATACTAGTTCACTGTGTTGTTGAAGTAGTGTAATGATTTATTTCGTATAGATGTTCCTAGATTACCACCACACTAATAGCTAGTATTTTTCATATACATACACCCTATGATGGAATCAATATTTTCAGCAGAATATCGAATGGATATCACATATAGTCATGAGATGAGGGTTAATTTAAAGGACTTATAAGGAAACATATCAGTGAGTTCCACTTTTTTCCTAACATATTAAATAGCTGGTTGGGGTAGTTTTGTGATGTACGAAATTATTTTGGGTCATTAATGAGGATCAATGATGTTTATGAATAAGTGAGAAGTTATCTAATAGTTATTTGGAGATTAATAGTGCATGAAAAAAACATTTCCATGAAGAATATGTATCCACATCTAAAGGTAAAAAACCCCTTCGATCAGTTGATATGGGTGAGATGGTTCACCAACATTGACCTCCGATCAGGCTATCACCAGCTACTAGTATAGGATGAGGATATCTGTAAGAAAACAGTAAAATGACACAATATTCACTATGATTAATTGGTTATTACCTTTAGTTAAAATAATTCATCCACAGTATTCACTGGATTCATGGACCATATCATTCATCCTTTTGGATCCATGTTTTTTGGTTGTTTTATTTGATGATATCCTAGAGTTATCACAATTTGAGGAGCAGTACCTGAGACACATGAGTATGGTCCTAGAGGAACTCTGATGAAACCTAATATATTAGAATCCCAAGAGGTTCTAGTTTTGGATTTGAGTGGTATACATCATGGGAAACATTATCACATAGGCAGGAATTGAAGTGGACATAGGAATGGATGAGGTAGTGACAATATTGGACCAGTCTAAGAGTGTTACCAAGGTGCCCGGTTTTTAGGTGTTAATAGTGTAATATTAGAGGTTTTTACCAAATTTATCTAGAGTGGATGCATCCATGCCCGATTATATTATGAAGGGAAGTCATTTATATGGATTGAAATGATAAAGCAGTTTAATTAGAAGATGAGTAAGATGGTGATGAGAAACCAAATATTGGGATTTATAGAGGAGGGTGTTGATTACATAATGTTATGTGATTCGTAGTGGATTTTTCATTGTTGTGTTGTGAAAAAATATATAGTTATTTATTTTTTATTTTTCCAAGTATATGAGAAAAATTGAGAAATACAATGCAACCCATGATCTAGAACTAGAAGTAGTAGTGATTGCCCATGAATTTTTGGAGGCACTGCATAATGGGATTGTGGTTTATCATCTTCTCTGGAAACATGATATTCATTTATATCTTATCTCATAAGGATCATAACCTGAGATAGAGTTCATTCCTGGAGTTCCTCTAGGACTATGTCATCGAAATTTTAAATAATCAAAAGAAGTGAAACTTAGTGACATATGCATTAATATGGATATCTTGTTCTTAGATTGTTGTACATGGAATCAGAGAAATTTTCATCAGAGTAGTTGTACTTAGTGGAAATGGATTTGCTTCATATCATCAATTCAGGGTTGTTACCCAACTAATGTTTTATCCTTTTTCTTAGGATCATCTTGGAGATTCGTATTGAGAGACCAAACATACTCATATATCAAATAGATGTTCTCTATATGGATTTAATGAAGTTGGTGGGGATAAAATCATTTTTAGATGATGGAGGATTCTAACATTGAAATTGTGCGAGGAGATGATGAGAGAGTTTAAAAATTAAACCTTGGATGTATATCTTGTTTTGGAAAAGATATACTATGCCCTTTAAAATTTGTGTTTTTGTCAGGTCAGGATGATTTTTTTTCTTTTTTAGTCTCTTCATTCCACACATGCCATGAAGTGACAAAAGATGAGTAAATTCAAATTCTTTATCACAACACCTTAATGTTGAATATTTTTAGGGAGTTTTGATATATATATACTCAATGAAGGGGATACCACGTACAACTGGGGACTGGATTTCATATGAGTGATTTTAGACAGACTCATAATGTCTCTCCAATTGATATCCATTCGAGAGAAGTCTTCATTATAGATATTGGTATTATTTTTCCTGGACGAGTTAATTAAAAACCATGGAGTTACCTTGAATGTCATTTAATACCATAATACTAGCACCACATATCGATTATGGAGTGTATTCCATTGAACCATTAGGAATCAATTGTGTTAGAGCATGAAATTTAATCACTATTCTTATGGTTGTACTAAGAAGACCATTCATGTATTAAAAGACAAGATTTGGTCTTTCATGATTGATTTTTGTTATAGTTTGGATGATTACCAACCCTTGATGGGATCATGAATAAAAATATATTATATTACAACATTTATATTGAACCATTCAAGGCCCTATATGGGAGGAATTATTTTTCAAAAAATTTGTTTTACTAATCTTGGAGACTCATTAGTCATGGGACTAATGATACTGTGAGATATGAAAAAAAAGTGAAGATCATATAGGATTATATGAGGATTTCAGATAGACAACAAAAGTCATATGTAGACTAGTGATTAATTCCCTAGATATTAATGAGGGAGAAAATGAGTTCTTGAATGTCTCACATCTATGTGGATTGTGGATATTTAGTCCATGTGGAATTTTATTTATGTGGTTCATTAATCCATTGTAAATAATGTGTTGTATTGGAAACATTATGTACCACATAGCTCATCCATCATAGTTTGACAAGGTTTATGACATCTTCCACTGGTACTTGATGAGGAGGTACATGTACAAAATATCACCCATTATTGATTAGGGTGAGATTTTCATCAATGATAGAGATACAATAGGTATGTACATGGGGGATATTGAGTATCGGTAGGAGAATATCCCACGTGGTCAATAAATTAATCTACTATGTGTCTAGTGGAGGCCTGATAATCCTAACAAGATAACCTAGGATAGGGTAACCCATATACATGATTAGTACACACATCTATTTGTGAAGTCCATTATTTTTCTTTGCATGATATAAATCCCTTATGGTGGGGATAAATAAATATATCATTTTTTTAATGTTTATGTCTTTTAATATGTCATGTAATCATTTTGAGTCCACGAGCTGAGATGGTACTTTAATACATGGCCCAATGAGCCCAAAATTAATGTTCAAAATATAATAAATATATTAATTACATGAGTGTGCAGGTTCCCTAAAAATGTAGAATAACTTTTAAATATATCATTGGATTAAAAATCAGATGGGATCATTGAATTTTTGTAATGGTTAGTAGACATGGTGTGACATAATATTTCATCACGTCAGACATTCGACATGAGAACCTTCATCAAAAAATAAATAAATAAAAATATATATAATTAATTATTTAATTAATATCCTAATAACAAGTATCTATTATAAATATACATCTATGACCAATTATGATGTTTAAAAACATAACTATGAATACTATCAGAGCCCTTATAGAGGATTTATTGGTGGATTGTTTTCTGATGACATCACATTGGATTGAGGCTCATGATCATTCCAGCATCAGAGTTTATAGATCTCAACAATAGTGGATACACACGAACAATTTACATTTGGGATCGGTCCAACCAATAGGTAGGATATTTTGTTTTTGTTATATAACACTATTATTATATCCTAGTCGAACATAGATCAATTCTAAAAATATTTATTGATTCATTCATCAATGAATGATTATATATAGTGGATTTATTAGTTCATTGTTTATTCCCGCTTTGTTGGTCTATTTCTAAAAAAATGGATTCAGGTAATTAGAAAAAATTATGGGTAAATTTTAAAAAAAATGTATTATTGTTTTATAAAAAATTAGATTTCTCAATCATAATTGTTATTCTAATTAGCCAATGGTTTCATGGATTCATTGAATTCTATATTTCTATAATTTTAATTAGGTAAAATGGATTTCAACCACATGTAAGACTTATGATTAAGGTATTGAATATAGGACCAATCCAGACAGTGGATGACTTGAGGTAGAATTTGACCAGATCATGTCAAGGGTTCCATTACCATGATTTATAAACAATGGTGGATTGATGTGGAAATTAATTTTGATAGACAGATAGTTTTCAAATATTTTCAAGGTAATGAATTTGGTTAGCTGGTGATGGATTAACAAGGAGAACTCAAATCCAAGATTCTTATATTGAATATCTATTGCTGATATATATATACATATAATTTAGAGAGATCAATAGGGTTATATAATATCTCAAGTTACATAGAATTTAATATCTAATTACACACTATTTGGTATCCCCATATGTGGAATCATGTTTTTCATAGAGAAAAAAGACACATGCTATGTGACCCTCCCCACATGATGCGTGAAATCAATTGTCTTCTCTTCATTTATCTCATAGGATACACATGAATGGGATGTTTGGGATACAAATACAAGACTATAGTATATATACATAACCACAGTACTCATACACATTCATTTTTATATTGGAAATACCAGGTGTACAAATGATGGTACACTATCTTGGACACCAATAAAAGATCATTGACATAGGACACCCGATGATGGTCAAGAAACCTCGACCTTCAATTCATTTTTAGTTTTACATTCCTTGTGAGTTAGAGAAAAATGATTAGTATATTTCATTACTGGTCACACTAGGTTACAATATTACACACTATATACCTTTTTTGATTGAATTATTATCCCTTTGTTTCATTAATTTGGACCATTATTGGTTCAGTCTATTCCCATTCTCCATACCCTCAATGATAATGGGCAACATTACATCAACCAATTGGGATTGTGATTCAATCTAGACGACGAGTCTCAGATATCATTTTTAGTGTCTCTCAATGAGACTAAGGATGATCCAATATCATTACATCATTTACCCTATGTCATATTTTAGGAATTCGCGTGGACTAATTTCACGGGGAATTGGTCCTTCATCCAGTAGTCCATTTTAGTAATGTAAACGGTTTCATTGTTATATGATCTCCAAGAAAGTGGGTTGATAGAAATTATGTTGTTGATGTCCTCTAGTTGTTTTAGATGGGAACTATAGCTATGTATCATGGATTCAGACATACATGATTTTTCATAGGTGTGGCCAAATGATCATGTACTGTTGGATGAGTGTCTCTAGTGACCACATTTCATTTGGAGTGGGTTATCACATATTCTGAAATTCATTGAGTAAAATCATAAGGATGGAATAATGGTTTTTTCATCTCATACACCACGTGTCCATCTTGATTAAATCTATTTCTTATAGATTTCATACTATATACTTTTTATGATATGAATACTCCTTATACAATGTGTTTCGTGTTTTTAGGGATTCCAATATAGAATTGTTATACACACCCCTTCATGGACCCTTACAACAAGTTTCGTGTCTTTAGAAGATGAGTAAAAGTTGTCTAACTCCTAGAGGGACCATGACTAGGTGGATCCTAGAGACACATACAATGTGATTAGTGTTCCAATGGTTCCATTAATAATAGTCATCTACAAATTTATAGGATGTGATTTGTTTACATATTCATGTTTTTGTCTGATAATGGACCTAGATACGAAAACATTGATAGTGTACTATAATTTCATGATTATAGATCTATCCATTCATGGATATAAATTTTTTTAAATTTTAGTGTTGTATGGTATTGAAGATGTGATCATTTTTATAGGTACATTAGGCTAATTACTCCCATGTGGGGGATATGACATTTCAGTATACATGAATATAAAATAGACTATTAGGGGTTGTCTTGTGATTATTTTGTTATAGGCCCCATTAGTATGGGTCATGATAGGTGCTTAAAATATTTAAATGTATATAACAATAAGAATGAGAGAATTCATAAATTTAGATAATATTTTGTTTCTTGGTCATTTTTTATTATGAATTTTAATGATTCAAACCCTCCCAGTCTATTACATTGCCAGATTCTTGTGACTAGGGTGCCATGTGCACCATTAGTTAGTCATGTGGGAATCCGTGTTGCTGGCATTATGACACCATGTTGTTACCTATTAGTTCCACTAATTAGGGTCTCCCTGATCGTCCATGATTGGTCTCACCAATCAGTCCCCAACACAGATTGTGCCCTCATGGGGTGTCTGAGTTTTCTTCCCCAGTTTTCATTTAAAGACTGTTTTATGATTTATTACCAAATTAATGTTATTAAAGTCCATTTTAATTCCCATAAATTATATCTAAAAACATTTAAGAGTGGGGTGAGCATTTACATGCCCAAATTTTTTTCCATTTAATTAGTTTCACACTCTTTGTCATATTTTGTTTAACACCCATGTTATGTATTATTCATGTATTAAATGTAATCTATCAACTAAAAAAAATCTTAATATCTTTCTCCACCTTTTCAAGGTGAATTAGTAAATAATGAAGAATTCCAACATGCGAAACTTCCCAACAACATTGTCGAACCACAATCCACATTTCATGAGCTTTGAGATTTCATATCCTATAAGAATAGTATTTGGACATATTATCATGCCTAGTTATTCTTCATTGGTCTCTTTTGTTCCCTCCTGGTGGGCTTGGTGTCCCTCTTTCGGTGATGATTTGGGGCTTCTTATGATCCCCCCTGTTTAGTTCTTCATGGAGTTTCCAATCGCGTGACCCCATTTCTAGGAATAGGGAGAAAACATTTATCCTTGAACATATAGGTAGGGGTTCCTCCTTAGTCTTTCATAAATGACCATTAGATGGGGTGGGTATATTGATTTTCCATTATTACATAGATGAAAAAAATATAAAAGAAGATAATAAAAGGAATTTTAAATAATAAAGGTGTGCGTAAGCTGAAAATATTTCTATGTTATAATTTCATTTAATATTTTCAATTGTAATGGAACATACCCATTGAAAATAATGTCTATTGGTGGTATTTTCATGCTTACGATTGAGGATCTGTTTCACTATATGATCATGTGATTGAATGACTGTAACATGGAAATTGTTTAATCATGTAAACTAGGCTAATTAAATCGATTATTGATGAATAATAAAAATAACCCTTCTGTGATGACCCTAGTTATCCAAAAATAATTAATGAACATCATGATTTTTTTTTTGATAAATCTAAAAAATTCATTACTCTATTATGGTGATATACATGATTGTTCTGTTTGATGCTTTTTTGGGTGTCATGGATTGGAATAAAATATCTGGTATAGAGGATGGTGGTTTGTGAATTTGAGGCCTTGTAGAGCCGATAGTTAATTTTCAAGACCCGAGATGTTGGGGCTTGGATTGGATCCAGTACTTAGAGGGTTCTCACATGAACCCATTCTGATGTTTTCATTCGTAAGAGAACTGGGATTGAATGCCTAAACAAATTTTTCTATGTATTCTTTCGGTTGTTTTTTTGTATTGTTGTAATGATTTTTAGTTTCCTTGTAGTGAATAAATTTTTTAATGGAATCAAAAGAACATAATAATGTGAACTGGTTTAATGGGAAACTGTTTTCCAAAAGAGTGTTGTGTTATGCTTGTGGTTGTTGTTTATTTGTGCATGTGTGGGCAAGTTGATTGTTTTGGGACCCTTAAGTTGGTATGAGTTATTGATTACCTATATGTATAAAATTTAGTTTTCGGGTTTCTTATATGCACCCCATCCATACTAACAACTTCGATCTGAACACCACCATTTCATGGGGGAGGGTGTTTCTTCAAACATTCCTATCAGTGGATGGTTATTTTATCTCTTTTGATCCATCTACTAGGTATTCCAAGACACTTTGGGTAGGCTGTAACATCAATAGGTTCATTATTGACAAAGACCCTTCGGGAAGGCTGTGTTTCGGTGGGATGGCTGAGGTATGTCCGGGAATTTTTTGTTTCCAAAAAGTCATCATGAGGTGTGGTTCTAGTATCCTAGACATGTGCGGGTGTGATATAGTAGAGGGACTTCAATGGGATTTATCTGGGATGTCTGATGCGTAGGATGTTCAATTTAACCAGTGGGAAAGTAGTGTGGGGTACCAAAATATTGGCGTTTTGTTACTATTTTTTACATTACTTGCATTATTTGGGGATTCTTCCTTGTTGATGTTGGGTGGATAGTTTTCCTTTCTAGGTGTTATGGTTACAACTATTTTCTCACTGGGCATTAGAATGTCTCCTGACTTGTTCATGGAATCTTTGGGATTCCCTACTGAGTATACCTATATACTCAACCAATGTATATTTAAAATCATTCTGGTTTCAAGACGGACATTGAGGACTAGGGCCGAACATACTAGCTTGTATATCTGGATAGTTGTCATTGCTTCTTTTATTTTATTCTATAAAATTATATAATGTTTAATCTTGTATCTTCTATCAGTTTATTTTGAACATTCATATGGGGATAGATTTTTAGGCTCTATATATATCTTTATTACATGTTATTGCTAGAATTTACCATATAATCATTATATTTTTTTCTATAAATATGGTAATATCTTCCATTATGTGGTATTTTATACCCATGGTGATAGGTTCCACTTCTGGGCCAACTAATTGCGAGAATCGATGGGTCATTATTTCTCTGTCACCTTGAATAAGGAAGTGTAGGGTATCATTTCGTTCATTCCCTCATCATGGGGAAGGTAGGATATAACATAATTATATCATTGGTAGGTTGAGTGAATGTGTGTTTTTTGGGATTACACACAATGAGGATTGTATGAGAAGGTATGAAAACAATGTAACGAAATCATGTTGAATGAAATAATCTAGTGAAAACTGGTTAGGGAATGAGATTTTAACCCCCCCCCCTCCCCATGTGATCCTAGGCATGTACTCTGGACCTACATTATGACTATGTGAGGATACACTAATTCCAGGGTAGATAACCTATGAATGGTACATGAACCACAATTACTTTTTCCCTTGTGTGACATGGGTGTTTTGGTAATTAAAAAAAATGACAAAACAATATTAAGAATCAATTTTATACACTACTCTGGCATAATAATTCATTGTTTCCATTTCCCAAAATGACACCTAGACATCATCCATTAGTTGGCTGGTTAGTAGAGTCCCAATTGGTTGATCTTTTTGATCAGCAAAGGGATGATTTAGAGGAGTATGATGACCAGTGGAAGAAAAAAAATTCCATCAAGAGGTTGAATGTAGTAATGTACAATGGTGAAATCTCATACATGGATAAGGATAATAGGCTCAAGGAGCAGTTGAATGATTTTAAAATGATAAGTGATCCAAGGGATTACTGGTTTCCGTTGGTAGTTAGTCAGATAAAGGGAGGAGTGCATATTTTGTGGACGCTCTACATCAGAGAGAGGATGGGAAATGATGATGCATGTGATATATTACAAAATGAGTTCTACTCATAATTCCATTAATCCATGATGAGGGCCAAAACGAAGCAATATATGCTCTCCCTTCAACAAGGAAATATGATGGTGATGGAACATGTGATCTAGTTCAAGGATCTCCTTCTCATTTATCCCGACCTTTTTTTGGATGAGGAGTCATGGGAAATTCACTTAGAGGAGGTTCTTTGACATTCTCTTTAGTATGTGGTTACTCCCTTACCACTACAAATGTATATTGAGTTTCCTTAAAAGGATGAGGTAATGGAGAGGATTCACACCCTATAAGTTGTGGTACAAGTGGTTTTCATGTTAATTTTATTAAATGGGAAATATGTCAACATCAGGCCTCTAGCATCTGGGCCTTCTAGTTTTTGGTCAGTGGGGAGTAGGCCCCAGTAGTTCATGTTGTACCCTACCTGTCCTTTCCATATCTCCATGGTCCTAGGATCGAGGTGCTTTATCTATGGAAATTGTGGGAGTCTTTAGAATTAGTTCACTATCATAGTGTAGTATGGTGGGTGTGGGAAGGATCAAAATCTAAATTAGAAATATCAATTACCGACCATACCTTTCTAGTACCATAAATAGACCCATGCCCCTCCTATAGCAGATGTTGCAGGAGGAGGTCAGCCTCAGGATCCTCCTCAGGGACCTTGGTTAGGGTGTGGTTGAGTAGCTGTAGACAGCAGAGAGGTAGTTGAGCAGGGAGTAGACATTTGCACGATGTAGGGGTATTAGTTTCAGCAGGTCTAGAGGCCGTTCGAGGTATTATCAGATTTTTTAGCAATCTTTCACTTCCCTTTGTTGATTCAGGTGCTTTAAATCATTTTTTCCACCCATCCAAGCCCATTCATTAGGTCTAGATGTAGAGATAATTTCCCTAAACATTGTTTTGAGAACACTAGTTGAATGTCAAACCAGCCTGTTTGAAAATTTTCAAGGATGCATACTGATGTTAGGGCTGCATCAGCCTAATGAGGATCTCTTTCTTCTAGAAATGCATCCATACGATGTCATCCTAGGCATCAAATGGCTGTTTATTGTGTATTCTATTATCAAATTTTTTGGATAATGGTTGTGTTCTCAGATATGGGTGGCAAGCATGTGGATTTCATTTTCCAGCATAGTTTACAGTTGGGTAGTAGGCCTCTAGATCCCCTTCTATCCTGGTTACATGAGATATTTATGGAATAAGAAAACTCTAGGATTTTGTATGTTCAAGGTGTTGTCAGTGATTTACTCTATATATTCCTCGAAGAGGTTGTGACTCTACTCCCTCGACCTAATGTTGTGTTTGGTATAAAATTTCAATTTGGTACCCATCTGATTTTAATGGCTCTCTGTTAGATGGTGCATTCTGAGTTACATGAGTTGAGTATCTATGATAATGACATGATGAAGAAAAGATTTCTCTGACCATGTGTGTCGATGTAGTTTTCTCCCATCTTATTCAAAAAAAATGTCAGACGGTGGTCTCAAGATATGCACAAACGGCCAAATATAGATTTGGGTGAGGTTCAAGAACTGTTACCCCTACCCGAAAATCGATGACCTTTTTGGACATTTGAAGGGCTCGTGTTGGTTATTTATGATTGAACTACTGTATGGATATCACTAGTTGATGTTGAATGATAATGAATTGCCAACTAATGCTTTTATGTGAAGGTATGGGAAATTCATGATTATGGTGATGTCATTCAGTTTTATGAACGCACAATATGTGTTGACGGGACTCATGAAACTGATTTTCTATGTGTATCTGGAAAATTTCATTTTCAAGTTCATTAACGACATATAGATATACTAAATATTAGAGGAGTATCCCACTGAGCATCTGAGGACGGTTTTGGAGTCCCTACAAAACCACCATCTCTACCGGAAGTTGTCCAAGTGCATCTTATCAACATGAGAGGCTCACAAACATAGATATGTAGTGTCCCATCAGGGAATAGAATTGGACCGATCGATGGTCAAATAAGTTTATTCTTTTTCATCACCCATGAATGTGGAGAGGTTCTTAGTTTCTTGGGACTGGTATGTTACTACCATATGATGGTACCCGACTTCTCTAGATTTGAAACTCCTTTAAAAACCATGAACAGAAATGATCCAACATTCATATGGAGTGAGAAGTTCCAAGAATCATTCAGTTATCTGAAAGGGAATATAGTAAGTGACCTATTGATTAGTTTTCTAGATGAAGGATGACGTTCAAATTGTTCAATGATGTTTTCCATCTAGTCTTGTGGTGTGTGCATATGGAGTGACGAGGAGTGATCTATTTGGGACTAGGTCGTTACACCCTCATAGACATAACTGTGCCACCCAAAAATTACAATGTGTATTGGTTGTGTTCTCATTGATGTTGTGATGTCATTACATCATTGGGGAACACATTGGGGTCTTCAGAGATCACAAAATCATATGGTGTATCTAATACCTACAGGAACTGATCTTGAAACCATGAATGTGGATATAATTTAATTATTATTATGACTTAAATATCATCTACACCTCATGAAATGGGAATGTGGGGTCCAATTCCATGAGATTAAATTCACATATGTATGTGGTTTAAGAGTCATCAGAAGATTGGAGAGTGATGGGGGAGTTGGATTCCTTACACATGGATGCAAGGGTAGCGGATTGTTGAGGTTGTCTATTTCACAAGAGATTGGCATCATCCTTAGTACGGAATGTGGATGAGTCTCTATGTGGTGACTCTAAGACTGATGCAATACGTTATATCTTTGACCAGGGAAATGATAAGCAAAGATTTTCAGATTACGATCAGTATTAGATGCTTTTCTACCGAAATTTTTATATCCCAGAGACACTGTCAGAGGGAGTTCTCAATTAATTCCATAGATCATCTCTAGAAGTATACCCATGAGTTTCCAAGATGTATCAGGGCTTGGGGAAATAGCTTCGGTGGACAAAGGTAATGCGGTTAGTGGTAGTGTTTGTGGAAATGTTCACATGTGTCAGTAGGTGACATATGAACATCGTGTTCCCAATAGACTATTGCAACCCCAAGACATCACTAAGGGGGCATGGGATAAAATCGCAATGGAATTTTTCATAGTAATAAAAAGGGATACGATAGTTTATTATTCCATCTATGGTGTAGTGGACAGATTTATGAAATCAGATCACCTCATAGCTTTTATGGATTCGAGCGCAATGGATACCTTAGCACATACGTTTTTGGGTGATGTTTCGTGGTTGTATGATGTTCTGAGAACCATCATTTCTTTTTGGGATACAAAATTTACATAAATTTCCTAGAAGGAATTAAACCATTATTTTAGCACCCAATTATTCCTTAACACCACTTTACTCCATCAGATAGATGGGAAAATTGAGCATATCATCAAGTAATTGGAGGGTATTCTATGTGCATGTTTTCTGGATAATAGAGGATCATGGGTACAAAAATTTCTTTGGTATATCTTTCCTACAATAATAGCTATCACTAAACAATTTGAATGAGAAATTTTGAAAATTTTACGGAATAATGTGTCATTAAATCTTACTCTAGGCAATAGATGGGGAGGTAGATGATCATAGACCATAGGTAGTGTAGAGATCATCAGAGACAGTTCAAATTATGTGTGAGAGAAATTAGGCATTCCATGACCACATGAAGATTTATTCCAATCATAACAGTATCCCCCTGGAGTTTGAGTTTGGGGACATTGTGTTCTTAGTGGTATCCCCTCGATGTGGACAATGAATGGATGGAAGGGGGAATTTTCTTTTTCATAATTTTGTCAGACCCTTTGAGGATTTGGGTCGAGTTGGCGAGGTGGGGTATCAGATCGTGTTGCCACCACTGTTGGACAGGATCAATATCATCTACCATGAATCTCATCACTGTCAGTATCTACACAATTAATCCCACATCCTTGTTTGGGGATAGTTGGATTTTAAGGACGATGTGACATTTGAAGAGCGACCAGTGAGAATTGAGGATCGTAAAGAGAATGTACATCATGGATGGACCATTATATTGATTAATTTGATATAAAGGCATGGTGGACTTGATGAGAGTGCCTAGAAATGGGAGACACACATTTGTGCACAATAATGAAGATTGCTCTGAGTTTTGATCTAGTGACTGCCCTGTGTTTTTCTTATTATTTATCGTTTAACCTTGCTTGTTGTATGAGATGTTTTTTTCCATGTTCTCAGAATATTTTTGAAATGACATGACTGTGGGGAGGGGAGAACCATATCCATAATCAAGATTCATTAATGTGGGTGTGATTAATCTCATCTTGGTGAGTCAGAGATAACCAAAGAAGGTAGTATCTTGACATGGATGAAGAAACTCCCAAATTCATACGTTTGGACGGTGTGTGAAGTTTCGTAGTCTTCTGACAGTTTTCTAGGAGATATATAAGAGATGAATTCTTGGTTGTAGCGGATTTATTCCATTTTTTAACTAGTCACGGTCGTTTTTTTCTTAGATAGTTTTCTTACATGTGGGTTTTCAGACCCCACTCTTTTCATTGGGTTTACTCTTGAGAACTCAAAAGAGAGAATGGTTGGAGAGGTAATTGATGTATTAACCCGAACCCTCCCTATCCATTACATTGCCAGATTCTAGTTTTTGGGGTGTCCTGGTCACCATCAGTGACTCTGGAAGACATTATTTTTGGTGGAAGGGTGTCACCATGGTGTCACCAATGGGGGCCCCTCCCAAACGGTGCCACCGTGGGGTATCTGTGTTTCTTTCCCCAGTAATCCATGAAGCATTTTTTATGTTTTATTTAATCATAGAAGAGAATAAATGAAAATTAAATCCCATATATTATATCTCAATATCCCTAACAGTGTGGATACTGTGGACATTCTGTAACACCCCGAGCTTCCACGATACGCCTCTCTTTCAATAATGCAATAGCTTGAATTGTACGCAAGTTCGGGTTCTAAAACACCGTGACTAATCATAGTAGCCGTTATGAATATTAATAACCAATTTTTAAAATTATAGAAATCTTATATTTCAAAACGGGCTTCATTTTTGTATTCATAATATCGAAATTAGCCTATGTTGAATTTTTGGTATTTTTCTGAGAACTTCTAATTTTTTATGAATAGTGAAAAATACTTAAAGACAACTTTTTTAATCAAAATAATTTATAGTGATAAATTATACTATTTAGTGGTTTTAAAGTATAATTAGAATATATTTTTACAATTTTATCCAATGGTGGTCATTAGAATTAATTTAACATTGAAATTGGACATAAACAATTGCCAATGTTTTGATATAAATTGTTTCTTAAAAACACGCTATTTGTTGTAACAACAGGAATTAATAATAAAATTAATTAATGAAACTTATATGTTTGGAATTTTTTAAAATAGACATCATTTTTTAATTCGGAATATCAATTATAGCTTAGGGTGAAATTTTGGCTTTGTTCTGAAAAACTTCAATTTTTGATGAATAGTGAAACCACTAAGTGGTAGTTAAATAACTGATTTTTCATTTAAATGAAATATTACCACTTCTGTGATTTGATTTTCAAAAATCCGACATACATGGTTGTCATTAAGAAGTAAAATGTGGTTCAATAAGATTAATATAATTTTTGGTGAATAGTAACTTTTAAGTTCTTAATCGCGATTAGAGGTAATTAGTGTAGTTTAAGGTAAAAATAATGTTTTAATAATATGAGATGAGCATGACACTTGTCCTACTCCTATTGGATGATTCATGGACGACCAAGACAACCCATGGGTCAACTTGGGGACCCCATGGAGCCACTTTAGTTATAAAATGACATAAACACCTTTTATATAATGTTAAAGTAAAAAATGACACAAACATAAAATGTTTTACTATAACAATTTTTAAGTGGGGGTACAAAAGTCCAAATTTTGATTATAAATATTCATTAAAAAGATAAAACGATTTCCTACATCTTAGTATTTTTTTTTATCATTTTTAGACATTAAATAAATTAAATTATTTATGACATCATTATGATGCAGCGATGACCTCATTATTTAACGATTTAAATAAAATGAGAAGATAATGCAAAATCCAAGGCTTACACTTGTCCAAAGCCTATTGGATGAGGATATTTAGAAACCTTATCACCATAGACTCTAATTATATAAGTGTGGGACCTTTAGAATCCGAAAATCATTGTGAAATAATGTAACATTTCAATCATTCCAAAAGTGCCCCTCCTCTCCACATATAAAAGGCCCCCACCTCTCCCACCTTATTCACACATTAAAGCCATTTGGCTCAGCCATCCTCTGCCCAAATACTCTCCCAACATCCCTCTTTTACTCCTAGAAGCCTCACTTTGGGCAGAACGCTTCTCAAGGAAGCCTTTGGCTCAAATCAAAAAAAGTTACCCGATTTTGAGGTAATGTCTTCTCTAATGTTGTTTTGTTTTATTTTTCTTCTCCAACCCCCTAAACTCTTTTTATTCATTTTTTTTGTAACAAAACCAGTATAATTAATATACTAGGATGTTTTTATAAGATTTATTCGAGCTACAATTACACACACCTACATCTAATGGTTAAAGAACATACGGTTTCTGTGGATGGCGAATTTCTGCCTCACGAAACGATGATTGTTCAACACTCATATAACACCTTAAAAGATGGCCATTAAGATGTCACTATTTCTATATATGATATACAATATGTTTATGTTTTACTTATGCTTCTGTATTTCTCATTTATGGCATACTTTATGATTTCCATTATGGGTAAAACGCTATAATTTCATTTTAGGAAGTGTGGACTACCGCCCCCTCAAACTGATTTGAATTGTTAATGCCATATGTGGGATGTATAAAGGATGGAGTAAATGGTATTATACACTATATTATACTGGAATTATATTATAAATGTATATCATTATGATTTAGTTCCATTAAATATGAAATTGAAATGAAAGTAGCGTTCATGCGTACATACGGCTTACCGTCTCCATGAACGGTGCATTTCATTTCCTACCTCTAAATGTTACGTAATATTATAAATGAATGTACATACTGGATATATAAGATATATATGACATCTAAATCATGAATATAATTCTGGATATAATGGATATTCTACCACATGAACAACTTGTAATTATAAGAAGTTTATTGTTGACTCAAGTTACCAAACATCGACAAAATGATCGTTATTAACTTAAATAATTACATAATACTCATAACATTGTAATAAGTGATATAAAAAGGATAATGAAATTGAAAATGGTTCTTAATAAGGTAGATATTAACTCTAGTTTATTATTCAGGAGGTTAAAGAACGATTGAGTCAAGTCGGACACAAGGTAAGGGAATTTCTTAACCCAACTTCCATTCTTTGGGTTAATCTCATACTTTCAAATTATGTCATGATATTATTATGTCCTATCTTGTATTTATACTTTTTTTATGTGTACCTATATTGAATACACATAATAGATATATTTTATTTTAAAAATTATCTTTTTAAGGACTTCATCTCAATCTCCTTTCATTGAGGCATATTTGGTTTTATACACAACTTTCTTTTATACGGTGTATAAACCCCTTTGACTTTTACATTTATTCAAAAGGAATCTTTTTTATACGAAGCGTTTTACTAAACGACAAAAAGGGAATGTTTTTATTTCCGTACTTATGCGGCGACAACGACTTCTCCACCGCCGTGACCATTATTTGAGTTTCGGCTTCCTCTACAAGCCGTCACTTTTTTAATGAAAAATAAATACAAAGTTTTAACTTTCTTTTATTTTGGTTTTGAAAATGGTTTTGGAAACGTTTTTATTATATCAATGAGTTGTATTGATATCTTGTGATTGAAATGTGGAAATTTTATGTTTCCATTATGCATGTTTTATGTGATACGATTATGTTATGGTTTATGATATGTTTAAACCTATTCATATGAGGAGTGCATTGGAATTAATAAGTGACGGGTGGAGCCCGCTATAGCTCCTCGATGCATCGGCAGGTATCATAAGACAAACTAGTGTCTTGGCACAAGGCCTTGACAAAATCTTATTTGTGGTCTTGGCACGAGGCCTTGACTACGTGGTTATGATAGTCTGGCATTATGCATTCCATCATTATGAAAGTGGTTATTGATATTGCATGTGATTATTCGACCAGTAGAATATCCATGTGAAAAGTGAATGGCATTATCTCATTTTACTTTTTCCATATTATGTTTATGTTCAAGTTTAAAAGGCTTTTGTTTTAGTTATTCATTGCCTAAAATGTTTATGTTTATTTATGAAAGCTTCCGCAATATTGTTATCCTTACTGAGCATCTGAGCTCACCCCTTTCAATGTTTTAATATTTTCCAGGATGTGAAGAAGTATTTTATGAATGACCTGCAGGGATTGAGAGAAGAGGATATGAGTGTGGACTATGGAGACTTTGTTATTGTAGTTTTTCAATTTATGATGTAATGTAACGTTTACGAATGTATCTAGTGTTTCCAAGGCTACTAAACTAATCGGTCTTTCGAGACTTGATCTTTTGTGATCATGCCAATGTTACAAAGTAATGCACCGACTCTGGGTAGCTGGGGTCGGGGCGTTACAGTTGGTATCAGAGGATGTTTAGTACTAACCTTGGAAGCTAGATTTAGATAAACTCTGATTAGAGCACATAGCCCAAAGATAGACTTTGAGTATTAGTATAGAAGAACTTCCTAGAATTTTGGTATTATAGAGATGTTATGAGTTTTCCGAGCAATACATCCCTGTCTGGATACGAGCAGATAGAGGCGGCTCTGGCACAGATGTACCTAGGGGTAAAACCCGAAAACACCGCTTTGAGCTAGACTCGAACGGGAACTGGTGCACGACAACGGGCCTTTCTGCACTCTTGGTTACGACACTCCCGGGGGATATGCTTAGGATAACTCTCATTTTGTTTACAAATCATTATGAAGGGTTTACGAGTATATACTTCCTCAAAGAAAACATTTTTATGATTATGGATTATATCCATAAATAGTTCAATTTATGTTAAGTGTTTTATAAGTATGGGATTATGTATTTTGATTTATAAACTAATCTAGTTTATGCCATTGTTTAGAAATGGCGCCTAGTGGAAGGAATGGAAACCGTATCAATGCACGCACTCCATGTAGGGATTGCCCTCCTGCTCAAGATAATTATAGTTGGGCTGGTGATGCAACTGGTGCCGAACAGCTAATCACCATACTGGGACAACTTACTCAGGTTATGAATAATAGCCTTACTCGTATGGATCACCCTGATCCGCAACGTGGAGGATCAATGTTAGACCGCTTCATGAGGCAACAACCACCAACCATCAATGGGAGTACAAATCCTATAGTAGCTGAGCAATGGATAAATTCCTTAGAGAAAATATTCCATGCCTTGGGGAGTAGTGAAAGGGAGAAGGTTGTCATGGCAGTTTACCGCCTCACTGGAGATGCCGATCAGTGGTGGTCGCTGATTCAAAACACAAAGGAAGATGATGACGTATCGAATATGGAATGGAGGGAGTTCAAAGAGCTTTTCATAGAAAAATACTTTCCTCGTGACCATCGAGCAGATATGGAAAGGCAATTTCTGAGTTTGAGGCAGAAGGAGGATGAGAATGTCGCAAAGTATGAGGCTAACTTTACAAGGTTAGTGAGGCATGCTGCCGATTATATACGTAAACCAAAGAGTAAGATTGATCGTTTCTTTGATGGGTTAAAACCATTTCTCCGTCGAGCTTTAGTATCACAATCCTTCTCATCATACAAAGATATTGTCTCGTGTGCTATCAAGACATAAAAGGAATTCTCTATGTCTTATGACAACAAAGTAAAGCAAGAGAAGAAGAGAACGGTGGAACAAGAGACAGATAAAGGGAAAAAGGGAAAGAAGGATTTTCGATTATGTGATAATTGTGGGAAGAATCACCCTGGTACTTGCCTAAAAGGAATGGGAGTTTGTTATAAATGTGGAGAAAAGGGTCACCAGGCTCGTGATTGCAAGGTAAAGAAAGAGGCTGTCAAAGTTGAATGCTACAATTGTAGGGAAACGGGGCATTATGCAAATGAATGTCCTAAGCGTCAAGGAAACATACCTCAGAAAAGGCCAAGGGATCAAGGCTAATCTTATGCTGTGACTACAGTTGAAGCGGAATAATTAATGTATTGGTGCTTTTGGACTCAAGGATTATATTCTGGTTATAAGAATAATGTGATATATATATATGGATTGTACTGTAGTACTTGTTGATTTCAGTAAGGTTTTAATATGATTAAGGTAATCATATTTTTAGTATGTGACAATAAGAGAAACTTTTCTTTGTTTGGGGAATCTGATGTTACAATTGATTTTGGAATTTAGAGACCTTTTAGAGAAAGTCTGGACAGAGGTATTTTGGATAACTATTAAGGTTGGAATGGATTAATTTGAACCATGGATAGTATTGTTTAAGGTTAAAGAATTTCTGAAGATTATTTTTGGAATATTATAATACTATAGTTTTAGGAAAAGGACAACCTGCAGGGTGGGGAATAACTCGTCGCGTCGGACAAAGCTGCAGGAATCGAACCCACAACCATAGTGCGACAAGCCTTTATTTCCTACCACTAGCCTACAGGAAGTCCATGGTTATTACAAAATAGTTTTACTAATCTAAATGGTATGTGTTAACATTTTGAACCTTATACAATTAGGATAAATAGAATATTTTTGAGTTCCATTACCATTTGGAGTAAAAGTGGGGTTTGTGGTAAAAATTTATTAACGAATGAAATTATACATGACAAGTATGTATATTCCCTTACGTTCTTAGTAAATCTCCTAAATAAATTCCTCAACATTATAAAAGGTAACTTAAAACAAAAATATTGTCGGTTAACTTTTCCAACTGGGGATTCAATGACCGTTTAACCAATCACAAGTTTGTGATTTTCTTGTGGTTAAACTTTCTCCTAATCCTGTTTTCTATAACTCTCCATCAGACCTTGATGTTCTGTTGTTCTTCCATATCCATATTTTCATAGAATCCTAGAATGGGCTATATCGGGTGACCTTTGTACTTTTCATGCTTTCTTTTAATGTTATATATTTATTAACCTTATTTCCGATGTGGGTTTTCCTCAAAGGTATTTTCTCTTTTCAACCTTTTATTTTCAAAGAAAAATAACAAATTGCGAGGACGCAATTTATTTAAGGAGGGGAGAATGTAACACCCCGAGCTTCCACGATACGCCTCTCTTTCAATAATGCAATAGCTTGCATTGTACGCAAGTTCGAGTTCTAAAACACCGTGACTAATCAAAGTAGCCTTTATGAATAGTAATAACCACTTTTTAAAATTATAGAAATCTTATATTTCAAAATGGACTTCATTTTTGTATTCGTAATATCGAAATTATCCTATGTTGAATTTTTGGTATTTTTCTGAGAACTTCTAATTTTTTATGAATAGTGAAAAATACTTAAAAACAACTTTTTTAATCAAAATAATTTATAGTGATAAATTATACTATTTAGTGGTTTTAAAGTATAATTAGAATATATTTTTACAATTTTATCCAATGGCGGTCATTAGAATTAATTTAACATTGAAATTGGACATAAAGAATTGCCAATCTTTTGATATAAATTGTTTCTTAAAAACACGCTATTTGTTGTAACAGCGGGAATTAATAATAAAATTAATTAATGCAACTTATATGTTTGGAATTTTGTAAATTATAAATCATTTTTGAATTCGGAATATCAATTATAGCTTAGGGTGAAATTTTGGCTTT
The DNA here is from genome assembly GCA_963277665.1 of Viscum album. Lineage (NCBI taxonomy): Eukaryota > Viridiplantae > Streptophyta > Magnoliopsida > Santalales > Viscaceae > Viscum > Viscum album. The sequence goes on along the minus strand of OY728133.1, from coordinate 138,572,140 downwards.
GTTCTGAAAAACTTCAATTTTTGATGAATAGTGAAACCACTAAGTGGTAGTTAAATAACTGATTTTTCATTTAAATGAAATATTACCACTTCTGTGATTTGATTTTCAAAAATCCGACATACATGGTTTTCATTAAGAAGTAAAATGTGTTTCAATAAGATTAAAATAATTTTTGGTGAATAGTAACTTTTAAGTTCTTAATCGCGATTAGAGGTAATTAGTGTAGTTTAAGGTAAAAATAATGTTTTAATAATATGAGATGATCATGACACTTGTCCTACTCCTATTTGATGAGTCATGGCCGACCAAGACAACCCATGGGTCAACTTGGGGACCCCATGGAGCCACTTTAGTTAGAAAATGACATAAACACCTTTTATTTAATGTTAAAGTAAAAAATGACACAAACATAAAATGTTTTACTAAAACAATTTTTAAGTGGGGGTAAAAATGTCCAAATTTTGATTATAAATATTCATTAGAAATATAAAAGGATTTCCTACATCGTAGTAGTTTTTTTATAATTTTTAGACATTAAATAAATTAAATTATTTATGACATCATTATGATGCAGCGATGACCTCATTATTTAACGATTTAAATAAAATGAGAAGATAATGCAAAATCCAAGGCTTACACTTGTCCAAAACATATTGTATGAGGAGATTTAGAAACCTTATCACCTTATCCTCGAATTATATAAGTGTGGGACCTTTAGAATCCGAAAAGCATTGTGAAATAATGTAACATTTCAATCATTCCAAAAGTGCCCCTCCTCTCCACTTATAAAAGGCCCCCACCTCTCCCACCTTATTCACACCTTCAAGCCATTTGGATCGGCCAACCTCTGCCCAAATACTCTCCAAACATCCCTATCTTACTCCTAGAAGCCTCACTTTGGGCAGAACTCTTCTCAAGGAAGCCTTTGACTCAAATCAAAAAGAGTTACCCGATTTTGAGGTAATGTCTTCTCTAATGTTGTTTTGTTTTATTTTTCTTCTCCAACCCCATAAACTCTTTTTATTCATTTTTTTTGTAACAACACCAGTATAATTAATATACTAGGATGTTGTTATAAGATGGATTCGAGCTACACTTACACACACCTACATCTAATGGTTAAAGAACATACGGTTTTTGTGGATGGCGAATTTCTCCCTCATGAAACGATGATTGTTCAACACTCATATAACACCTTCAAAGGTGGCCATTAAGATGTCACTATTTTTATATATGATATATAATATGTTTATGTTTTACTTATGCTTCTGTATTTCTCATTTATTACATACTTTATGATTTCCATTATGGGTAAAACGCGATAATTTCATTTTAGGAAGTGCGGACTACCGCCCCCTCAAACTGATTTGAATCGTTAATTCCATATGTGGGATGTATAAAGGATGGAGTAAATGGTATTATACACTATATTATACTGGAATTATAATATAAATTTATATCATTATGATTTAGTTCCATTAAATATGAAATTGAAATGAAAGTAGTGTTCATGCGTACGTACGGCTTACCGTCTCCATGAACGGTGCATTTCATTTCTTACCTCTAAATGTTACGTAATATTATAAATGAATGTATATACTGGATATATAAGATATATATGACATCAAAATTATGAATATAATTCTGGATATAATGGATATTCTACCACATGAACAACTTGTAATTATAAGAAGTTTATTGTTGACTCAAGTTACCAAAGATCGACAAAACGATCATTATTAACTTAAATAATTACATAATATTCATAACATTGTAATAAGTGATATAAAAAGGATAATGAAATTTAAAATGGTTCTTAATAAGGTAGATATTAACTCTAGTTTATTATTCAGGAGGTTAAAGAACGATTGAGTCAAGTCGGACACAAGGTAAGGGAATTTCTTAACCCAACTTCCATTCTTTGGGTTAATCTCCTACTTTCAAATTATGTCATGATATTATTATGTCCTATCCTGTATTTATAATTTTTTTATGTGTACCTATATTGAATACACATAATAGATATATATTATTTTAAAAATGATCTTTTTAAGGACTTCATCTCAATCTCTTTTCATTGAGGCATATTTTTTTTATACACAACTTTCTTTTATACGGTGTATAAACCCCTTTGACTTTTACATTTATTCAAAAGGAATCTTTTTTATACGAAGCGTTTTACTAAACGAAAAAAAGGGAATGTTTTTATTTCCGTACTTATGCGGCGACAACGACTTCTCCACCACCGTGACCATTATTTGAGTTTCGGCTTCCTCTACAAGCCATCACTTTTTTAATGAAAAATAAATACAAAGTTTTAACTTTCTTTTATTTTGGTTTTGAAAATGGTTTTGAAAACGTTTTTATTATATCAATGAGTTGTATTGATATCTTGTGATTGAAATGTGGAAATGTTATGTTTCCATTATGCATGTTTTCTGTGATACGATTACATTATGGTTTATCATATGTTTAAACCTATTCATATGAGGAATGCATTGGACTTAATAAGTGACGGGTGGAGCCCGCTATAGCTCCTCGATGCATCGGCAGGTCTCATGAGACAAACTAGTGTCTTGGAAAAAGGCCTTGACAAAATCTTATTTGTGGTCTTGGCACGAGGCCTTGACTACGTGGTTATGATAGTCTGGCATTATGCATTCCATCATTATGAAAGTGGTTATTGATATTGCATGTGATTATTCGACCAGTAGAATATCCATGTGAAGAAGTGAATGGCATTATCTCATTTTACTTTTTCCATATTATGTTGATGTTCAAGTTTAAAAGGCTTTTGTTTTAGTTATACATTGCCTAAAATGTTTATGTTTATTTATGAAAGCTTCCGCAATATTGTTATCCTTACTGAGCATCTGAGCTCACCCCATTCAATGTTTTAATATTTTCCAGGATGTGATGAAGTATTTTATGAATGACCTGCAGGGATTGAGAGAAGAGGATATGAGTGTGGACTATGGAGACTTTGTTATTGTAGTTTTTCAATTTATGATGTAATGTAACGTTTACGAATGTATCTAGTGTTTCCAAGGCTACTAAACTAATCGGTCTTTCGAGACTTGATCTTGTGTGATCATGCCAATGTTACGAAGTTATGCACCGACTCTGGGTAGCTGGGGTCGGGGCGTTACACATTCCAAGACATGTGACCTTTTAATCAATTTCTCACCCATTTCGGTGTTTCATGTAAGGCCCTTTTTTTCTTTTTTCTTAGTTTAAATTTAATCTATCATCTCATAGAAGTCCACTAGTCTATCAACAACATTTTAAAGGGGAAATATTAAATCATTAAAAATTCCAACCTCTCAAAACGCCCAACTGCATGGTTGAACCATGATCTTTTTTCAAGAACATAGAGAATTCATTTCCCTTAACACTACCATAATTCATTTTTATCACACCAATATATTCTTCTACGTTCACTATTTTCCCTCTATCTTTGCTTGGAGTCCCTCATAAGTCCATGAGTCGTTCTAGAAAAATAGACCTCCTGTTCAGTTTTTCATGGAGTTTCATGTCATGAGACCCCAGTTCTTGGTGCAAGGAGAGAAATTCAATCATTGTTCACACGGGTAGGGGTTCATAATCCATCTCTCTTTATTATGCATCATGAGTGGGGTTTATGAAAATTTTCCTTGGAATGTAGATGAAAATAATTAATAAGGATAATAGAAATGATTTTCTAGAATAAAGGGGTTGATAAGGTGATGATGTTTTTTTTATTATAATTTCGTTTTATGTTGCGAATTGTACAGGCTCATAACCACTGAAAATCAAGGTCATTTATGGTCCATTACTATTCACTAATGATGGTATGTTTTTATAAATGATCTTTTTACTGAATTATTATAACATGGAAACTGATTGACCATGTATCTAGGATGATTTAATGGATTCCTGATTAATATGAATAAGAAACCTTGTTTGATGGCCAAGATTAACAAATCATAAAGAAGGAACATAATGAATGGTCTTGAATAATTCTAAAAACATCCTAACTATAAATTGGTTATATTCACGGATGTTATGTTGTATTAATTATGGAGTGATGTGGATGAATATGAAATTAGTCGATGAGAGGATGTTGGGTTGTCAATATGAGGTTGTGTGGAGTTTATGGTAAATGTTCTTGACCTGGTATGTTTTTCCATGGGTTTGTTATACTACATTGAGGTTTCTTATAGGATCCCATCTTTATCTTTTCATATAAAAGAGAACGATCTGTGAATGCAAAAACAAATTTTTGGTTATTTTATTTTAGTTTTATTTATTTATTTTTGATACGTCAGATAGCTTCCTGATAGTGAAGGAATAATTAAATGGAGTCACTTGAACATAATAATGAGAACTAATACAATAGAGAAATGCTTAACAGAAGTGGGTTGTGCTCTAGTTTGGGCTATTGTGTTCTTGTGCATGTTAGGGATGGTTGTTTGTTTTGAGGCTATTAGGTTTGGTTGACTTCATCATTACCAATATGTATAAAATTGAGTTTTTGTGTTTCTTAAATGAACCTCACCCATGATGATAACTTCATGCCGAACACCCCCATTTTATGGGGGGTGTTGTTCTCAACATTTCTATGATTAGCCAATTAATATCTTCTTTCTTCTCCCTCTTCTAGGTCACCCATGACTCTTCATGAATGATGTAACAACCAATGGTTAATTATATCCCAAGACTTTTCATGCACGCTATATAGTGATGGTTGGACCAAGTGTGTAAGGGAATGTTTGTTTCCCATGTGTCATCGATATTAATACCAATTGTCTATTGGAATGATTTGGGGTTGTGAGGCTTGGAGTCTGTAGTAGGGAAGTGTGATTGTAGAGGCCCATGTGATTGTGGGCGGGATGTGTGGTTGTGGAATCTCAGCTGTGTGCAGGGACGGAATATCAATGGAACTGCAATGGGAATTGTGGTAGAGGATTGATGCATCAAATGTTATATTTTACCAGGGTGAAAGCTGTGTGGGGTACCAAAATATCAATGTGTTATTACTACTATTTTTCCAGATGATCATTATATCCAGAGTGTAGCTTTTTGGGTCTAGATTGATAGTTTTTTTCCTAGGTGTTTAGGATACATCTATTTTTTCACAGGCCATTACAATTTCTTCCTACTTGTGCATGGCAACATTTGGATTCCCCAATGACTATACTTATATACTCATCCTATGTATAAAATAATTCATTGAGGTTTCATGGAGGACATTGAGGATTACGCCGATCCTTACTATCTTGGGCATCAGGTAATTTATCTTTTCTTCTTTGTTGTTATTTTGGAACTTTCCTTCATAATTTAGCATGTACCATTTTTCAGTTTATATTTAACATGCATATGAGAATGGATTCTTGGATTTTATTTTATCATTATACTTTTTTGTTTCTTGTATTTACCATCTTATCTCCTGGTCTTGTTCTATAAAAAGGGAAATGACTTCCATTAAGTTTGATTTTATACCCATTGTGCTAGTCTCCACTCTGGGTCCCTATGAAGGTCGAACTCGTGGAGGGGGGGGGGGTGTCACGACCCCCTCCCACCAAAGATGCCCCTCCTGAGCTGGAAATGGTGGAAGGGAGATAATGACCCTCGAGTACCGCCTCCAATAGGCCCTGGAGTGGCGACTAGCACCAAAGGTATGAGTTTTTTACAAATATGGGAGGCATTACCCTTTTTATTTATTTAATATCCGGAAATAGGATGAGTCAATCAACAAAAGAAAAATGTAAAAGTAAATAAACCCAAACCAATCCACATGAATGTTTAAATAGTTCTGAAACATGGTACATGTACAAGAAAGATCAATACTATAATACCAAAAGAAACAAGAGTACAAAAAACTGCAACAACTCAAACTTTCCCAACTATTAGTGTCCTACACGGCCCTAGTAGTCCTCCTGGAAACCTGAAAGTAAACGTAGGGTGAGCACAAAAGTATACTCTATCGGGGAACCTCCAACTCTCGTGCACAAGTGGGGAGACATCCTATTGTCATGTGAGAACAACAGAAGAAACCAAAACCTGTCAAGCAATTCTATCCACCCAACCTCACCAGCCACAATCAAAAAAACACAAAACAACAAGTATTAGTATTTAAGAGAAAGATTATTGGGTACCCCCACACCATTTCCCACTATTTATATACTCTTCCTAACGGAGAATGTCCTGACGCTACCACACTCTTCTCACCCGTACACACCTGGTCCACACAACCACATATCCCGCTCGCACACACCTTGGCCTCAAAACTACATATCATGCCCGCACACACCTAGGACTCATCCCTATGATTATTGGGTAAAATTAATCCTTCCTAATGAGTCTTGGGATAAAAAAACCCCAATCGATACCTACTAGAAGAGTCTTAGGTGTATGGTCGCCTCAATCCATCATAACCTATGGAAGAAGGAGGAGGAAAGAGCTAGTAACTAAGGGGAAAACACCCTCTCCCATGAAATGGGAGTGTTCATCAATAATTGCTTAACATAGTTGGGGTGCGTCAAAAAACATGGATACATATATATATATATATATGTATATGTATATAAAACACATAGCACAACCTATGGCTTCTAAACAGAGAAACTAAGTAGATGCCTCAGAACTGCTATGTCGAAGCATTCATACATCAAACAACCCCACCCCCATTTAAGTTATCATGTTTTAACAGAATTATTTTATTAGTTCCTTAACTACTGAGAAATTATCCACAACCAACCATATCAATCATTCATCAAACATATCCCTTCCATCCACAAATCAAGTTAGGAAAACACAAGAAACACAAACAAGTACCTTCTTATTAACCAACCAGCCCCATTGATTGTTATTCCTGTTCTATTTCCATGCCCCACCATTTATTAACTCTTATAATATCATTTATTATTCACAAACCATAGTTCGTTCACATTCAAACCCATCCCTACAACCTCTTTTCCAATCACCATAACCACAAACACACCGAAACCCGTACTTCATCATCCCTTGATACCATTTATCACAGCCCCATTTCCCATCACCAACAAATCATTCACACCAACCCACAACCAATCCAACCACAGCCCTGCTACTCACCCAATCCATAAAAACCCACAAAACACCCCCTTCACATAAATAAACTAACCAGCACCCACATATTTATTATTGCAGTTTTTTTCAACCGGGATGATCACACAAGGGTTATAGTTATTCATTTAATCATCCAAATTTATGTGATTAACCAATTCCCACATTCCACAATGTTTCCATCCATAAACAGTCTAGAAAGAGATGGCATCATTTAATTGTTCAATCAAAGGCCCCCAGCAACCGTGATTTTTAGTAGGCATAAACCTATGCATTCACAACATAAAAATAGGATAAATAAAGATAAACATAATAACATCCCCATCCACGTTTTTAAGCTATTTATTATCTTTATTAAACCGGTTCAAAGGTGTTTCATGTATACAAGAGGGAACCCACCACACATGATGAACAATTTAGAGAGACAAAGTTAAGATCCATACCACAATAGGTTCTGATCTCAACACTCCCCCAGATCAACTTTAGAAGACGTTCGTCAGCATCCGTCGCTTCTCTCAAATCCAGACAAAAACACATCGGGTAGAAGCAGGGAAGGAAAGGCCAAAGGGAAGACAACAAATCCAAGATCAGAAGTTCTTCCTCATCGTTACGATCCTGTGGCCACTGAAGGATAGTAAATCAGAGATCGGACGAAGATGTTCTGGATTAAAAGAGCTCGGAGTCTCTCTCGGGAGAGATCTGCTCGAGGGAATGGGGAGGAGAGGAGTGATTTGACAAGGAGTAGAGGGCCCCTCCTTTTATAGAAGAGAAAAACTAAATTACATGGAGTGTACTTTATAGTTCACGTCGTGTACTCGGCCATTTCACATGGTCGCCATGCGGCTTCGAACAAGGCCTTCAACGCGCCACAAAGTCGTTCACGGGTCAACACACGGTTTGAGGGTAATGCATACGCAGGAAGACACTACACGGCGTTTAGGATGGGATACACGGCATGTATTAATTTATTTCAAATGGTAAGGACACGACTTCAACATGGGGTATACCCGGCGAGGTGCTACACGGCGTGTACTCACACTACAGGACGTGTAGTTAAAAAATTCTGAAAAGTGTGGGAAAAGTCCATTTTACCGTCTAGAACTATTCATGACCTTCTTTTTGACAATGGAAAGGGCTGAAGAGGTTCGGTCCGTTACATCAGATACCTCTTAAAAAATTATCATCCTCGAGAATTCAGAAACCAACCCAGAGGAACCCATCAAGATACCTCTTAGGGATCTCGTTATAACAGGAACCCATCTAACAAACCAAATCATATGTGTTAGGAATTCCTTCTCCTATGTCAAGATATTATTCTCTTTATGTGGCACTAACTCTCCTTCACGGGTTTTATTCGCATCCTCATTAATGCATCTTGATTAAGAATTGGGTCTTCCCACTTCTATAATTTCGGAATTTTCAACTGGCACTGCCCCCAACACCGTACAACCAACACACTACATGAGCACATGGTTTGGGGAAATTCCTTCTTTTATGTAGAGATATTATCAAATTTAGGAAGCACTGAATCACCCGCATGGGTTCAATCGCATCATCATTATTGTGTCTCAATTAAGGATAAGGTTTTTCCCTTTCCCCACACATCCGGGCATGTTAAACACTTCTAGAGAATAGGGAAACAAAAAATATCACAATAGACAAGCCATACATTCCATAAATCAAATGTATAGAGTATAGCATCAAAAAAAATCACAAAAGAACAAACAAAATACAATTAAAAACAACTCCTGGTACTGAGTCTTCATCTGAGCCTCCTGCTCCCAAGTTCTCTCCACGAGGCCACCATGCCTCCACAAGACACGAACTGATGCGAGGGTTCGTCCACAGAGCACCTTATCATCTACACCAGTACGCACCCCAAAACAAGGCCAGAAGTGTCACAAAACACCTCATAAACCAACCCTTCCTTTGGAAACATGTGTACGGGTGCACTGACCATCTTCTCCATCAGGTAGTCGAAAGCATTCTGGCACTGCTCGCTCCATTGGAAGACCTGGATCTTCCTAGTCAAAGCCTTTAATGGAGAAGCAACTTGAGAGAAGTCTGAAATGAACCTACGATAATATCCTGCCAACCCCAAGAAACTACGAACTTCTACCACGCTCTTTGGTGCCGCCCAAAAAACAATTGCCTCCACCTTCAACGGGTCCACTGACACTCAATTCTGAGAAACTACGTTCCCAAGGATGTGTACTTCTTATGTCAAGAACTTACACTTCAATAATTTCCCATAAATATGGTGGTGTTGAAGGACTTCCAAGAATTCCCTAAGCTGATCAACGTGATCCACATCTGATCTTGAGTAGATCAGGATGTCATCATTAAACACAATGATGAACCAGTCTAGAAACTCTCCGAAGACATGGTTTATAAGTCCCATGAACACAGCTGGTGCATTTGTAACTCTGAAAGACATCACTACAAACTTGAAGTTCTCATACCATCACCTAAAAGTTGTCTCCGAGATGTCATTGTCCTTTACCCTCAGCTGATGATATCCAGATCATAGATCAATCTTAGAAAACCAACATAATCCCCTAAGCTGGTTGAAAAGATCATCTATCCTTGGAATTGGTTAATGGTTCTTGACTATTACCTGATTCAACCTTCAGTAGTCTATGCATAACCTGAGACCACCATCTGCCTTCTTTACGAACAAAACTAGATCACCCCATGCCAATATGCTGGGTGGAACAAAACCCTTCTCCATCAGATCATCAATCTGAATCCGCAACTCCCACAACCCCGAAGGTGCCATCTGATAAGGGGCCATCAAAATCGGATAGGAACTAGGCTGTAAGTCTATCCCAAACTCAATGTCATGTCAGGGGGGGTAGAGTCACAAGCTCGTCAGTAAAAACATCGAGGAACTCCCCAATAACCTCTGGTACATCCATCATCTCTGTATCAGTGGAGGCAATTGATAACCCTCCTAACAAGGAAAGTAAAGGCTTCACATGCTGGCTTCCCACATGATAGCTCCTCTCTCCAACAAATGATACACATTGCCCATCCACATCGGAGAACACGACACTTCTTTGGAAGAATTTGATAATGGCACTGACAGAAATCAACCAGTCGATGCATATAAAGACATCGTATGGCTTCATATGTAGCAAAAGAAGGTCCCCACTAGATCAATGCGGTCCCAACATCAGCCGACATCCCTGGAAAACACAAGATACGCTGGTCTGGCTTCCAACCGGTGTACTCAGCCCCAAGGTTATGGAAAGTCTCTCTACATCTAGACCCAAATCATGGGCTATAATGGGTGAAACAAAGGAGTGCGAAGCTCCTGAAATGAACAAAGCAATAACGAGAGTGTTGAACAAACAAATCGTAACTTACACCACCTATAGTACTGCCAGATCTGTCAACTATGAAGCGTGCAACTGTCCACTCCCAGCTCTTCCGCCTCTCTGATGTTGACCACCTCCCTGACCATGTCCTGGTCGAGGTCCCTGAAGAGCACCCTGAGGTCGGCCTCCTCCTCCAATGTCTGCCCTCAGAGGAGCAGGGTCCTACAGCTATGGGAAGGGACTCCCCAGCAACTGGTGCTGCTGAGGTGGGTGTTGAACCTACCCACCTCCACCATACTGAGCTCGGGTCAGGAACCGACTTTGAATGTGCTTGATACCTCCACAAGAGAAACACTTTAGACATGGGCTCGTGAAAAATGGGCGAGGTCCAGAAGATCTAAACTGGAACTGCTGGAGCCTGCTCCCTACTGGCCTGAATCTGGAAGGTCATGTCCCAGGAAACCTACTGCTGACTGCCTTCCCCTTCGATGGACCTGGCTGGATCCCCTTTCGTAGTGCACCTCCCTACGAGTGCATCCTCTCTACAACCTCTTCCTTCCTTTGTACTTCCAAGTATGTCAGAAGAGTGAAAGGGGTGACAACATACTGGAGGGAGGGACAAAGCACCTCCTCCTAACTTCTCGCTCGAGACTCCTCATCCAGAAAGAGATCTGGAGAAAAGTGTAAGAGATCCTTGAACTTGATCCCCAACTCTCGTACTGAAATACTCCCCTACTGAATGGAGTGTAACTCCTGCCGCTTCTCCACCTTGATCATGGAAGAAAGGAATTCCTCTCAGAATTCCTTCTCAATGTCAACCCATGGAACTTCTGTCTCTGTCCTCTCTCCAAGGTAGAGCGTCCACACTGACGTGCCACACCTCTTAATAGACTGACTACTAGTGGAATCCAATACTCCCTCGGAGCACAGATCAAAGTACAAGTGATCCCTAGCTCCTCAAGCCACCCCTCCATCTCCATATCTTATGTACTACCCTCGTACTTCTTGAGGGTTTTTCTATGGAAAGAACGGAGAGGCTTCTGCCACTGGTTATCTTCCTCCTCTCAGTAAATCCTCAACTGATTGACCACCTGAATATTCTGGGCCTCGGGTGTCTGAGCCACCCGGGGACGACGTCCAGGTGCCATAGCTGTATGGTAAACAAAGATCACCTAATCCTAAGTAGTAAATAAATTTCTCAAGGTTTAATTTTATCATTTCATTCAATTTATTTCCCAGAACACCCAAATCAAGTAAAACACAATCATGATGATTCATGTACCTTCCCTAGGATCTCTACCGTGCAATTAATGTAGTCTCACTTGCTCATTCGATAGGCTCAGATTCCTTGCATCAGATCACGGGGGGCCCTAAATCTCGCGTCCTAGTCGGTCGTCCCTGGCCTATGTCATGCACCATGATCATCCAACACTGTTTCCATACCATCCCATGCAATACTCACTGTGAAAAACTATACACTCCATCCTATATCTCAACCATAATCTCTAATACCATTCTATCACGACCCCCTCCAACCAAAGATGCCCCTCTTGAGATGGAAATGGTGGAAGGGAGATAATGACCCTGAGTCCCACCTCCATTAGGCCTCGGAGTGGTGACTAGCACCAAGGGTATGAGTTTTTCACAAATATTGGATGCATTACCCTTTTTATTTATTTTTGATCGGGAAATAGGATGAGTCAAATATCAAAATAAAAAGGAACAAGTAAATAAACCCAAACCAATCCCACATACATTTTTAAACAGTTCTGAAACAAGGTACAAGTACATGAAAGATCAAAAGTATAATACCAAAAGAAACAAGAGTACATCAAACTACATCAAATCCAACTCTCCTCGTGAGTAGGGTCCCGCACGGCCCTGGTAGTCCTCCTGGAAACCTAAAAGTATACGTAGTGTGAGCATAAAAGTATACTAAGTAGGGAAACCTATAGCTTTCATGCACAAGTGGGGAGACATCCTAATGTCCCTTTGAGAACTACAGAAAAACCAGAACCTATTATGGAATTATATCCATGAAAACTCACCATCCACGCTCACCAAAACACAAAACAACTGGTACTAGTATATATGAACAAGAGTATTGGGTACCCCTGCACCATTTCCCACTAGTTAGTTTCTCTTCCTAACAGCGAACGTCCAGATGCTAACACACTCTTCCCGCCTGTACACACCTTTGCCTCTCAACCACATATCCCACCCGCACACATCTGGCCCTCACAACCACATATCCCACCTACACACACCTGGGCCTCACAACCACGTATACCGCCCACACACACCTGGGCTTCACAACTACATATCCCACCTGCACACACCTGGGCCTCATCCCGGAGATTCTTGGGAAAAAGTAAACATGCCCAAAGATTCTTGGGGTAAAACCACCCCAATCAAAACCTACCAGAAGTGTATTTGGTGTAAGGTCACCCCAAGCCATCACAACATATGGAAGAAGGAGCAGAAAGGAGCTTATAAATAATGAAAAAACACCCTCTCCCATGAAATAGGAGTGTTCGGCACTAAGTGCATAACATGGGTGGGGTGCGAAAAAAAACAATGACACAAATATATATATGTATACCAACCACAAAGCCCAACCAATGGATTATAAACATAGAAACTGAGCACGTTCCTCGACACTACTATGTCAAAACATGCATACATCAAACAACCCCATCCCCATTTAGGATTTAATGTTTCAATAGAATTATATTATAAGTTCCTTAACTACTAGGAAATTATCCACAACCATCCATAAAAATCATTCGTAAAACATATCCCTTCCATCCACAAATCAATTTAGGAAAACACAAGAAACAGAAAAAAGTCCCTTCTTATTAACCAACCAGCCCCATTGATTATTATTCTTGTTCCATTACCATGCCCCACCATTTATTAATTATTCTACTATCATTTATTATTCAAAACCCATAGTTTTTTGACATTCAGACCCATCCCTGCAGCCCCGCTGCCATCCACCATAACCACAAACACACCGAAACATGTACATCATCATCCCTTGATACCATTTATCGTAGCCTCGCTTCCCATCACCAACATAGCATCCACACCAACCCACAACCAAGCCATCCACATCCCCAATGCTGACCAGATCAATAACAACCCACAAAACACCCCCTTCACATAAATACACCCTAACTAGTACCCACATGTTTATTATTTTAGTTTTTTTAACCGGGGTGATCACATAAGGGTTACGGTTATTCATTTAATGAGCCAACATTACGTGATTAACCATTTCCCACATTCCACAAAGTTTCCATCCATAAACGGTCTAGAAAGATAGGGAATCATTTAATTGCGCAAGCAAAGGCCCCCAAAGACCGTGATTTTTGGTAGGCATAAGCCTATTCAATTCACAACATAACAATAGGATAAATAGAGACAAACATAATAACTTACCAATCCTCATTCTTTAAGACAGTTATTATCTTTATTAAACTGGTTAAAAGGTGTTTCTCAAAAACAAGTGGTCACCCACCCCGCATGATGCCCAATTTAGAGAGGCGAAGATAGGATCCCTACCTCGACAGGTTATGATCACAATGCTCCCCTAGATCATCATTAGAAGACGTCCATCAGCATTCGTCGCTTCTGTCAAATCCCGAAAAACCTCATAGGGTGAAATATTGGATGTGATTTCCAAAGGGAAGACAATATATCTATGCTCAGAAGTTTCGCCTCATCGTTACAATCCTCTGACAGCTGACAGATCGTAAATCAGAGTTCGGATGAAGAAGTTATGGAAGAAAAGATCTTGGAGTCTCTCTCGGGAGAGCTCTGCTAGAGGGAATGGGGAGGAGATGAGTGATTTGAAAAGGAGGAGAGTCCCCCTCCTTTTATAGGTGAGAAAAACTAAATTACACGTTGTGTACTTTATTGTACACTGCGTGTACTCGACCATTTCACACGGTCGCCAAGTGGCTTCCAACATGACCTTCAACACGACACACAGTCGTTGAATGGTCAACACAGGATTTGAGGTTATCACGTACGCGAGGAGACACTACACGGCGTGTAGTATGGGCTACATTGTGTGTACTCATTTATTTCAGACAGCAAGGACACGACTTCAACAAAGGGTATACTCGGTGAGGTGGTAAAGGATGTGTACTCACACTACACGTCGCGTAGTTACAAAATTCTGAAAAGTGTGGGAAAAGTCAATTTTACCCTCCAGAACACTTCATGTCCTTCTTTTTGACTATTGAAAGGACCGGAGAGGTTCGGGCCGTTATAGGGGGTATTTTACCCCTTCATCGTTATTAAGGAAGGTATGGGAATCTTTCCTTCCTTTCTCTCATCTTGGAAAAGTTTGGTCATGACCTGAAGGATGAGCTTGATAAAAATCATTAGGATGGTTGATCCTGATATTACTAATGATTATGCATGGTCCAGATACAGATCTCTAATTCATTAGTTAAAGGTATATAGTTAACCTACTATTTCCCTGATAAATTAATCTTGTAATTTATTGTGTATGTTATTTCATTTGTATTCGTGATCCTAAAAGTGATACTATGAAGATCCCCAAAGGCCGAAACATTAATTTTCTCTTCATTTTAATGATTTTTCATTGAAATAATTTTATTCAAAATGTTAATATTATTATATTTTGTTTAGAGAAATTATTATTTCCATTTATGATAAGAGAAATTTTTAAGGATAATTTTTTCCATGGATACTAATTTTTATGAATAAGAAATTATGAAAATTAATTTTTGATTATGTTTCTTGTAAAATATTTATGAAAAATCATTAGGAAGGAAAGCTTCATTCAATTTAATGTAATTGAATATTTGATCTCAAAGAATAGTATATTAACGAATAATCATATTTTATGAAATCATGATTTTAAAATGGAATAATGAGTTTCAGTATTCTAATTATATGTTTCTAATAGTGATTTTTAATCTCAATAATGTTTTAACTACATATCATTGGTTTTAATGATAATGCCATTTATTAATATAGTAATAGAATGATATTGGAAAGATACCCTGAGTGATGATTGGATTGCTTTATAAAGGAAATGTTATGTTGGGAAAATATATACATTGAAAAAATGTACACTTCTATTTAGTTTACCTTTAATCTCTAAAAATATAAACCTAAAATTTCTATATTTATGAATGTGATATAATTTTTATCTTTTATTTTATATGTTTTAAAGGGTAATAATTATTTAAAATTTATCATTATATATGTCATATCTGTAATGTTTATTCTCTTAGAACTAAATTAGAGTCTATCATTTCACAATTTTTTATATTTATTAAAAAATGGTCTTCTTAATATTATATTAGAATAGAATAGAATTATTTGGGATGTTTTTGTGAGGGTAAACAAAACTATTATGGGTCATTTGAAATGTAATATTATGTCACCTTATAATAGAAATATTAGAAGTTATTTTCATAAATTTCATGCATTTATAGAAATTAAATTATATTATTAAATTTACATATGGCTAAATGTGTAATATTTATCTTATTTTAGAACTTTTCCATTCCAGATTCATCCATAATAATTTTTAAATTATTTGATATATCATAATTAAATATTATTTAACATTAAATTAATTTAATATCTTATTTGAATATTTACATAACTTCAAATTAAAAACATCAAGATCACAACTGATGAACACCCGAAATCTAGTAACCATGTTCCATGGTCCACATTATTATATAGTCAAAAGAAGGAATATATCAATTCACTAATAATTAATTAAATTAGTATTCATGTACAACCAAATACAAACATGATTAAAATTTTAAAATGGAAATAAAATATAACACATATTAAATGTAAATATTTATCTTCTAATAGGAACATAAAATAATTACTACTTCAATTCATTTTGTAGGATAATAAATGGGGTTAACCAAAATGACCAGTAATGGTTTCATAAAATAGATGATATTATGAGTAAATATGGAAGAACCAACTTGGAATGATAAATAAATAAAAACCCATATAAATTAGAAAATATAATTTTCATGAAATTATCCCTCACATTAAATCAGAATAATAAAATAATGTATAATAATATATGAATTCATAACTATGTAAATTGATTATTTCAGCTACCACCATCAATAAATTGTTACAAGATATTTTATATTATTGATTGGTATCAACCAAAACCCCATTTACTATGTCTAAATTACTATTTAATCTCATTGGATGATTCGATAAATTGAAGGTCTATGAAATAATAAAATCCACCCTCAACAGAAGTAAAATATAATAAAATATAAGAGAATCATTAAAATTATGTTTTTATTAAATATTTTTTTTAAGATAATTTACCTCATATACCAATGGCTATGGATCATAAAATAGTCATAGAGGTTAGAACAATTGTTAAAACCATAAATTATAAAACGAAACATAATTTTTGAATTATGATAAATAATATCAAAAATGCCACTTTATATAGAAATTTGTATGATTTATTAAAAACCATTCATAAATATTTGTATATGAAAAATTATTCTTAATAATTATTTTTTGAATAATATCCTCTTTAAAAACAATTTCAAAAAATATGAACATGGATGAAAAATATTCCAAATAAAAAATATAAAAAGTTATTATTTTATTTTAAATATGTCATTACATGTTTTATGTTCTAGAGAGGCAGACCATTGGAAAGAATTTATTTAAAAAAAATTATATAGGATATTATAGATTAACTATTTTATAAATTATAAATTATATGATTAAGTAAATGAAAATATAGGCATTCCAAAAAAATAATTAAAAAAATCGTACCAATTTTGTAACATTTAAATTCAAACCCTTTGAATGATGAAACTATATTTTTAATATTATTCCTAATTAAAAAATATATATTTAATAATAATATATCAAAGGGATATTATATACACCAAAATGAAGAATAAATGTTCTTAATACCAAATATTACTTGATTTCATGTAAATGGTGATGAAATACCATTAATCACTCTTCAACATAGTCGAACATGATTTTTAATCATATATAATAAATATATATTTATTATAAATATATTGAATATACATATATTAATATAAATTTTTCATATATTTTGAACACAAAACATATTATAACAAAAACCTAAATAGTTATTCAATAATATAATTTTTACAGCCATATAAATTATTAATTTTTCATGTATGTTTAGATTATGCTGTTATTTTACTAATTTCTTGATCTTATTTATATAATCTATTAAATATAAATCATGATATAAAATTTAAAAAAAATCATTGTATATAAATTTATAGTTATCCTTGAAAAGAAAACATGAAATATGAACTACATCGCTTCATGGAGGTGGTAGTCCACATGTATAAACAAGTGAAATTATACTTTATTATTTTGATATATGGATAAGTATGTAGATGATATATTTAATTTCAACATTCTTCATTATTTCAAATGTATTATATGTATTCATTACCTCGATCTTTATGACTAGTAGAAAATAAAAAACTAAAAACGATAACATTTTTAGGGAAAAAAGTATTAAAATTTAATGACATAAAAATGGTATCCTTTTAATATAATGAACTTTTTTAATTTAGTGTAAATTTAATTTATTGTTTCCCAAAAATAATTATCAAAAGTGATTTTTAATGAAAGAGGAATTTTTTTATACATAGAATAACATTACTAAAAATTATGTAATTTTATCCTATTGTTAATAAATATATTTTTATTCTGATGGAAATTAAATGAAATAATAAATAATTTTTTCAATCAAATTTATACTCACAAAATATGAAACTAGGTTTTAAACAACATACTAAAATAATATAAATTCTATGTTTTTTTAATATTTGAGTAGAATTACTTTTATTTATTTTAAAATAGTAATATTATTCTTAGAATATATATTCATATAGTGTTATATTCTCCCACCCATATAGAAATTATGCATTTACAATTTTGATTCCTATTTTCCAAACAAATGATAATATGTATGAACATTAATTTTGAATGTCAGGCCTTTGATATATTACATAAATTTATCTACAAACAACATATGCTATGATATTAGTTTATATTAATTTACCTTTATATTATAGATTTTACCCTCAAAAAATAATTGATAGATCTATCTCATGTTAAAAATATTATTTTAAAATAGATATAGAAAAATAAATAATAATATAAATATTTAATTAATTCACATCCTATAATATGTATTTAACCTATAAATACTACTTGTAATCATTATTATGATGATATAATTTCTAAAGATCTAAAATAAAAATTTAGTCAACCATATGTTCCTCTAAATAATGTAATGTTAGTCCTCCTATCTAAAAATTAAATTGTAAGCACAAATTAAATTTATATATAATATGAAAAAAAATTCATATAAATTAGTATCAAATTTTTATTTGAGACATCAATTATTACACCTTAAGTTTATCTTGGATAATTTCATAGACAACTAAATTCCAAAACTCCAACCAAATTGAGAACCAAAAATTAAAAATATTAATCAATTAAATTACTACTCAATCTGTAAGATGCATAAGAATCATATTAATCCCTCATACCAACATGTTTATATCCATATCCATACACATTCTATTATATGATAACCATTTCATATATATAATAAATCATTATTATGTAAATGAATAAAAATCCTATTTGATTTCTGATAAAAGATTTATTATTTTTTCAAAATAATTTTCTTATTCTTTTAATATCTCAATTTTTATAATGACTATATTTATTATTATTAGTTTTTGTGCACTAATTTTATGGATGTGGAATTGAACCCCAAATGTATTTTGAATGTGACAAGCTTTCATACTGCCCTTATTTTTCGATTATTTCTAAAATCACATAAATAAAAATCTACTATGTACCTAAATTATATAAAGATAATAGTTATTTAATTATAATTTACCTTGATAGATAAATAAATCAGAGAATATAAAAACCATCATAAATTAATTTCATAAACAAAATACATTATATCCACTAAGATTATATACATAGGTTGACTTATTTTATAGAAAAATAATATATGATGTGAACATAGTATTGTCATCATAAATTAATATTCCAATCCAAAATATTATATATACATTTTAGAATATATTCCCATTATTTACATATTAAAAAATATTTTCTTTAAAAATAAGAAAATTAAAACAAAAATTAAAAAATAATATTAATAACTACCAATTATAATATTAAAAATCGTAAACCAAGATACTATAAAAGTTTAACAAACATAATAAAATTTTGAACATTATTCTTCACCCAATTTCATAATAGGTTCTTCCTAAAATTAGAGTCACATCTTCCATGATTGTAACCTGGTAATTTTTTTTAACTCTTTTTTCATAAACCTAGTACAAATGGTCTCTACAAATCATTCTTGGATACAAATTTATAGAAACCCCAAAATTTTAAACCTTTTATCATTCACAACACTATTAGATTCAAATAGGTTACATGGGATCACATAACAATGTATTATTCAGTATAATATTCTGGAGGAACTACATTCACATATCAATCCCATTTTATTATGAAAATAAATTACAATGAATCGAAAAAGTAAACAGTTTTCATATCTCAATATCATTCAAATACTCATTCATTATATTTTGGGGAAATATAAAACTAAATAATAGTGGGCTAAAATTCATTTTATGGGTTTTACACATTGGATTATATTATGATAAAATAAGGCCTAATCAATATAGAATGATAAATAACTAAAAAACTAATCTATTTAATCATTTATAAGATCAGTAAAAACATCATATACAATATTAACATAATAATTTATTGAAAAATATTAACTTAATTGTAAGTGATTGAAAATAAGATTTCCTGATATCATGATCAATGCCTTCTTCCATGAAATTTTTAAATTATGTGTTGTTTGGGACTCCATGATATTTAAAAACACATCATATGACTGCGTGTAGAATACCAAACACCATGCCTAAAAAAACCATTGAATGATATTGTTTAAAAATGATTGTAAAAAACTAAAAATTAAATAGAAGGGTATAATTAATATTAACTACCATATGAATTATATATATAATTCTCAAACTCAATATAAATATATTACTAACAGTATATTAAATAATTATTCAATTTTTTGTTAAGTCATTTTATTTTTCAAAAATATATTCTCGCAAAAATGTGAATTTAATATTTATTATGATAGAAGGTTATAATTATCTTATAAAACATATTTATATTTTATTTTATATGTGGGATCTTATTTTAAAATTTTCATATAAAATTTATCAATGATAAAAATTTGATATTTTTCTATAAAATATTGATAATTTCATGAATTGTTGAAAAATATTGATTTTTATGGGAAGTATATTTTCAATTCATTTTATAAAAAGTAAAATTATATTTTAGATTTTTATAAAATTATAAATGTATAAATCTCAATAAAAGTAATATAATCATGGTATTTGGAATGAATCTTATATTGTGGTATATTATAAAAATCTTATACAGAATAAGTTGTCAAAAGAAATAATTTTGCATCACATCTTGTGGGAAAAAATATAAATTAAATTATTACACTTATGTGGAACTAATATTGAATAATGGATTCCTTATTTTGAATTATGACGTCTTAATTTGGTAAATACTCCATTTTTTAGTCACTATGAATAGTATATCTTCTAAATAATTATAACCATAACTTTGGTAAATTAGTTAATTAAGGATGAAAATAATATGATTAGGACTATAAATTGTCCAAAAAATACAACTTAATTCAATTTGATGATTCTAGATAGACTATTTATAACCATTTCATGAATATATAACAATTGGGTTCTCAAATAATTTCATTATTTCCGTTATTATTTTTATGTACAAGATAATGTCAAAATTGTCAAAGTTATTAAATTATTAAAATATTATTGTGTGAATGGGATAAAAATAATTTATGGCCAGTTATAAATATTCATAACAAACAAAAACTATTATTTAATCACATTAATCTATTTCTAATTTTTAGTATAGTAATAATTATCTTATAATTTTATAAAAAACTATCACAATATTTATTCAATTTATTAGAAAATTAAATAAATGTCATTAAAAAATTAAATATAATTTAATACATTTGAAATATTTTGATTCATCGATTTTTTGTGTAATATAACATTTTAGTTATGTCTTAAAAAATTATATTATAATTACACTATTTTTATGTTATTTTGGATAACATATTTAATGAATAGTTGAAAAAATAAATTAAAAATAGTTTATAAAAATTATTATTTTATTAAATGATTTAAAATTTCAAAAAATTATATCATAGAGAAAATTATTTTGTTATTGTTAGAAATATCATCATTGTTCCATTTATTGTAATATTATCTTTTTGTATTATCTATATTGACTTTAAAAGAGTAAAACATTGCTGTCACTCTAATTTTCAAAAAGGGATAACCAAGGTTATAACAAGGAGATATTGGAATAATACTAGACTAATTACCAAAAAAATATTAGATTATAATATATATTTATAACTAATCATGATATATTTTAATTATATCATTTTAAATAATAGATTTACTGAAATTTATTTTAAATTAAATTAATATTTATTAAATTACAAATGTCCCCTCTCCCCTACAGTAATCATGACCCTAGTTGTCCAGATATGGTTCATGATTTATTATAATGCCATATGATAAAAGTAAATTCTTCTCGAGTTACACAATACATTTTTTTGTCTTTGTTAATTAGATAGAAACATGATTTATATATTTAATTATAACCTAAAAATTACTACATAATTTTTTTTAGAATATCACCATTCCCTTCAGGATATTAATACATATCATTCATAATACAATTCCTTGATTTTTAGGAAATAATAGAAACAAGTGTGAGATGAAATTCACACTAAGGGTTACATATTGAAGAAAATATATCGAATCAATGATAATAATCAACTAAGAAAATGTAATCAAATTAACAAACATGAAGTTTATATAATTTAACAATAGTAATTAATATGTAATAGTAATTAACATAAAAAGCATAAACTGTAATCGATTAACTGTGATGGAATTAAATTCAGATATAATGTCAATGTGAACATATCATGGTTAATAATAAATATATAACGGTAAATATCTGAAAAATTGGTCTATTTAATAAATAACATGACTAACATAATTGTATAACACATAATCAACAAGTTATGGTAAATACCTGAAATAAAATTACATTTCTTCAACAAATAAGAATGTAATAAATATATGGATATTTCCATTTCATGTAACATATGGATTATTATAGATTAATATTATGTGATGAAAATGTTTAATTATTATTTGTAATTATTCATATGAAAATGAATCCTCTACAGTAAAAATATATTGTCAAGACAATTTAAGACAAATGTCTAGAAACCTATTTAAGTAACGATAGCAAAAAAACACTTCACATGTGACTATTTATTCATTAATTTGTTATCTATATTTGGACCCACCACATTTTATCAAGTATAACTCATTCATTATATATAACATAATATAATTAATTGATTAATAACATGCATTACCATAAATTATTTGTATTGAGTAATGATGACTTATCTATCATTATTTTTCTAATTATTCATATTATATTAATTATAAAACATCATATTATGAAATTATATTATTTTTTCAATAATAATATTCATTATAAATGATATGGATTATTAGGAAAAATTTAATTTCAAATGATTTTATGAAAGATATTATTTCATGGTGAGTAAATAACTACAAAAATCTAGGATGAGAATGAAATTAATATATGATGATAAAATAATCATAAACCATCCAGAGGAGGAATAATGATTGTATCTATATAATATATTTCTAGTAATTTATAAGTAAAATATAAGGTTTATTTCATTGATGAATTATAATTTCGTAAAAAAATACTATTAAAGCATTTTTTATGATAATATCCTTTTCATATTAATTATAACATTTTAAAACTCAATGTTTCTTTTTTATAAATTATATTCATCAAAAATACTCCTTTAAATGTATAATATAATATTAAAAACATTTATCCATTTTTATGGAATGAAACGTTATACATCCCAAGTTTGTTAAAACAAATATCCCTTTCACATTTTGGGTAAAATCCAAACATGCATTGTTTTGAAGTTGCATTATTAATTCCATAAAACAAATTTAAAAATAAGAATGGATAAAAATATAAATAAAAATTCATTGAAATAATTGTTTTAAACATTAGTTATTTAATAATAATGGGTCAAGAAAACAATGATTTTCTTACATAATATAAAAATGAAGTGAAATTTTATTACAATATTTTAAGAACATTGAGTGAAAAAGAATTGTTATATTAAATGAAATTATCCATAAGAATAAAAGGATAATAAAATTTAAAGTATTTATTAGATAATTGTAAAAGAATTTCATTCAAAATTAATTCAAGACTATCAAATTTATATTAGAATTAGATTGAGAAATTGAAACATATATTGATCAAAACATTGAAGTGAAACATTATACATAAATTAATTATGTGAATCAACTATAAGTTAACATAAAAAGTGGTAAAAAAATATAATGATAATCCATTTTTATTACCCACATAATATTTGAATATTATTTAAAATGAAAATGTAATATGACCAAATTAAAAGTAATTGAGTTATGAAATTATTTACAACTACATAACATTCCCGTCAAATACACATAGATGTAATAATTAAGATTGAATAATTATATACCATGACCTATTAATTAATTAAGATATTATGTTTCAATATTTCATTATATATACAATATAAATGAAATTATGTCCACAACATTACAATATTCCTAAATGAAGTTATTTTGACATAAGGTCCCTTACATCGTGCTTAATTTTTTCATGAACGTGATTGAACCTACATTATTTTGGATTTGACCATTTTATAAACTTATATAAGAACCCTATTTAATTTATTAATAAAATATATAATCCATTTATGAAATATAATTACTCATTCATTTTTAACAGTTAATTATTTTCAATGATTATAGTGTAAATCACGTTGTTTTTTCATCCATTTTTAGTCATTAAAGATAATGTTACTATGAATATATCAATATATAATCATATATAGATTATTAATAATGTAATAAATTTATATTTATAAATATATTATACTTTTAATTCCATTCATGAACTCGATTTTGGAGAATTTAAGAACATTATGATCACAGAGAGGATACGTCGTATGTATGTAAGAGTTACATTTTCATGTCTCAAATATCATGATGTAAAAGAAGCATATAATATTTTATAATAAGAAAATGATAAAAATTTAATAATCAGAATATTATTTCATTAATTATACTTATATATATCATGAATGTGGTTTTGTGATGAAAATAGAGTCATGTTGCTTTGTGAAGGCTGTTGTCCATAGGTACAAGAACGATGTTTACATTATTTATTGAGGTAAATGTTATAAAAAATTATATAGTATCTTTATATAATGATTAATATATCATTAATTTCACAATGGTTTCATTATTAACACATATTATCATTAAAATTATCATTACCACCTTTCTTGTAATGTGTTATTAAAAATGAATCACATCAATTCATGTAAAATTATTCTGATGTACAGATAATGCATGTTATTGTATCCCCTACAGAATGGAAAGTAAATTTTTTAATATATGATGTAACTAATAATATTGATTAATAATTACATAAATATCATATTACTACTTTATATACATCATCATACCTTGTAGTGAAATGTTGAAATGGAAAAACGAATGACATTGGTTGACATGGTGGTAGACCACCATACACACAAATGACCATTTCATATCCTATTTGATTGAATTGGAGGTTGATTTAGTTTATTTAAAAAAATTAAAAAAATATTAATATAATAAATAATCTTATTTTATTATATATTCTTGTTTTAAAAAATTTATTGAGTTTTATGAATAAATACAATAAAAATGTTCATTGAAAAATATTACTTCTTCAGATATCCTCACTAGGATCAAACCAAATACAACATTGGTTGGATTTATTACCAAAATATATATTGTAATATGAGATGATGTCGAATTTATATTACTTTTTGTAACGTATTTCTGAAAATAATGTGTTTTAATGTGTGAAACATAGATGAGAGCAGGCGGACTTTTATAAGTGAGGTGACTGTCCCACTTTTAAAATTTGGGAAAAATGAATTATTTTTTGTACTATTTTTCTTAATAAAATGTGTTTTAATGTGTGTCATATAGATGAGATAAGGTGGAATTTTATAAGTGAGGTTACTATCTTTATTTTAAAAATCAGAAAAAATGAATTATGAAGACATATTATTCATTTAAATAGGATTTAATAATAGTAAATTTAATATAATATGTTTGATAATGTCTAAATATTTCCATTAACTATATTCTATACACGTTCTTAGGTCAACATAACCATTATAATTCTATTTTAATCCCATGTACTTCTTTTTTTACAACAACTATGGTAATTTATTTTTTACTATTTTCAATATTAATTTGTTAAAAAAATTTGGAACATATTTTACATTATAAATTGTTCTGATTAAAAGTATAAAATACATTTTTCAAACTAATATCATAGAAATTTAACACATTAATTCTATTTAATCCAAAACATGTGAAGAGAATGTTGGTTTTTAAATAGAAAATGTAGAATGGTTTATACTATTTTATATAAGAAATATAATACTAAATTATTCCCACATGTTTAAATAGTTTTTAATGATATATAATTTTACAGTTTTTGCATTTAAAAAAATTAAAACATATTTTAGTATTATAAGTTATATAATTGAAAAACATATTTCAATTGCCTTTCAGTATTTTTCATTATTCTTTAATATGTAAAACATTTTAGAAAAAACTAGAAATCCCCCCTAAGATAATTTTTATATTATAATTTATAAAAGTAATTTTTTCAAATATTTTTTAAAAAATTATTAAAAAATAATTTTATATTATGATTTCAATGTTTTTTTAAACCATCAATTAAAAAATAATCTATTTTCGAAATAAAATATTATATTAAATTTAATTAATTCTTACTTTATTTATAATTAATAATAAAACAATAAACATGTGTCAAATATTTAATTTCAAAATTTATATAACTCTTTTAATATCTTTCTTTCTAATTTCATGGTGACATATAGCATAATAAATATTAATTTTAATAATATTTTATTATTTGGTAAAACTCAGTCTTGAATATAGGTCATGTTATTGATGAAACAATTTATTATATATATTAAAAGATAAAATATATGTTCATATTAATATATTTTATTAAATAAAAATATAGTATTTTATAACTTCATGTTGTCAAACTCTCCTCGTATTAAATAAATTTATTCCTAATAATTTTATTGTAATCTATGTAATCTATGGTTAGATATTTGAAAATTATATGATTTGAAACCCATATCATAGAAAGAGTTGAAAAATCTATTTAGTAAGAGTGAAAAGTTATGTACCAACAACGTATGAAATATCTCATTAGTAGGTTTATATTTAGGATACAATTAGTGGCACGTGATTACATGGTCATGCAAGAAAAGCATAAATAATTATAGAGACTGATAAAGGTCATTGATCCAAAAAATGAGTATGGTCAAAAAAAACATAAGGGCCCAAAAACCATAAATATATAATGATATAAAATCCCATGAGTTCAACAGGAATAAATATATTAGGATAACATTTTAATAAAATCAATTTTTAAGAGTTCTGGAATTATTTTACACGAAAAGTTGATTTTTAATAAGAACAATGTAATGTATTCATTTTATTTGATAAATTTAAAATTCATCACCAAATATGTGAAATGAATATTAAAAAATGAATTTTTTTAATGCATGAAACACTTAATTTAACATTTAATGGATTATATGATCAATAAAAGAGTGAATTGTGTTTCTATATTTCCCTAAAATCATTTCAAATCAAATATTGTTGGAATAAGATATTATATTCTATAAATTAATATATGAAACATAAATGTTACTCCATTGGTTCATTATTAATATTTAGTTGAGAAATAATTTACCTAAAAACACTTAACTATTAAATTATACAACATTTAGAAATGTGGTAGTTGTTAAACCCTTATAATCATCATGTCATGGGTTCATGAACATTATCCTTTCCATATTTGATTGGTTTTCACCAAGATATAATGTTTTCATTTTTAAAAAATATATTAATATAATTACTATAACATTTCAAAAAAAATGATGTAAATCCCAAAGAATAAAATTATCCATTAGGTGAAATTTCTCTAATTTTTTCAATTAAATCGAAATAAATAAATATTTTATTGGTTTTATGTTCAAAATAGAGTATCCGTAGTATTGGGGATAAGCTTTAGAAGTGGTCGTTGACATGGATAATAGACAAGGTCTCCATATTTTAAACAAGAAACTAAAAATGGATCCTTAGTATGGGATTTCATTTCCTTCAATTGTACTCTTAATTTTCCATCAACAATTCCTTTGAATGTGACCTTATTTTACACACATAATGAATTTCAATTTAAAATTTAGAAACTTTTCAAAGTTGCTCCTTGAAAATTTCCAACATGATATAAATCCAGCAATATTTCCTACTTGGTGTCCATCACTAAAGACCATAGTAAATTTATTCCTTCCCTTATTTATAATGTCTCAGAGTGGTATAATGTATATATTTTAAGTCATATATCTAAACAAATAATAGGAATAAAAACTATATCTTAAACACTAGTAATCATAATGTTTCGTATCAGATAGCCACAAACTTCTTCATTATAATCAATGATAAAAAAATTTCTTTAGGTTCTAGGGATATGATAAAACCAAAAATCAATGTTTCCAAAAAAGTAATCATAGAGGGTAAACCATAAAATCATTTATAGGAAGTAAGACACGATAGTTTCAATTTAATAAACCATAGGATTAACATGGAAATTCATTTCCATTATCTATTCAAATATTAATAATGGTTTGTAAATAAAATATTAATTATAAAAATTATATCCCATGAGACTATCAATCAAGATACACTGTATAACCTGTTTTCATAATCTAAGAGATAATTGGTCCATTAATATTATAACATTTTCATAGTTATTGACCATATTTACTTTTATTTTATAATGATGTCTACATGTATTATCAAGAAAGAGATGTATTTCTAGGAATAACTATTGAATGTGTTCCTTAAAAAAATCCATATGATTTTCGTAAAATAATCATGAATTTTAATAATAGGGTTTCATCCCCTATTATATTAATACCTAATATCATTCCAATGTACTATACTGGGAATTATTTGATACAAATTATAGACATCCCATCACTAGTATCCCAGGGTTTGTGACTACTTTTTAAATTCTCACAAGATACATGGAATCAGATATTGAAAGATAGAATTGATAATTAGTTTTAGTAATGAAGATACTTATATGATTCCCATATTATATTTTTATAGACACATTACCAACTATTTTTTTCAAATATTATTATTTTCTCTAGTATGGAATTTTATATCATTCATAGAACACAACGCTTATTCAATGAAATGTAAACAATAAAATGGTGAGATAAAATTTTCATTAACAGTTAAGTAATGTTGAAGAAATCGTGAATCAATTATCATAATGAAAATGTAAATTTAAATACTTGATCATGCATTCCATTTATATAATTGTGATATCATAGTCAATATATAAAGGTAAGTAACAGATAAAACATTCAATTTAACCAATAAAATGAGAATAAAGTGCATATGGAGCTCACATCAATGAATGAATATCATTGATAATAATCAACATGTTCTGGTAAATAATTAAAAACACATTGCCTTTTATAAATAATAATATTATCATTAGTAGATAATTCATAATAAGCATGTTAAGGTAAAAAACTAAAAACAACTTCCTTTTAATCCATTGCTGATTATTAAATGCATCTGAGGATAATATTATTTTGACAAATTCGTTGAAAATATTAACTAATTTAATAAATAATGCACTTCTTATTTATTAGTTGCAATGTTTCCCCAGAACATGATACCCCCACCAGTAAAATCTATCCTCAGGAAAATTTAAACTGATCCATATAAACCCATTTAATCATGTCTACCAAACTTATTTTTCCCACTAAAATAGTTATTAATTAATGGAATTTCTATAATAGATTCAAACCATATCATGCATTTCGAATATGTTACATACTTACGGAATAATTTACATTATTAGTAAATAATTCTCTTTATAATTATGAATATGAGTTGAGTAAATTATAAGGATTTATAAAATTTTCTAAATTTAATAAAATAAAATTCCATATATAACATCTTATACGTAAATCATATGAAGTTAATGAAATATTCAAATCCATGATATATGATATGGATAATTATGGGACATTTAATGATCAATGTTAATAGGAATGTGAATATTTCTACTGGATTGAATTAATATAAAAATGAATCAAGGAATTGAATTTCGACAATGTCCATAGTGAAAGTAATCATAACCTATCCATAAGAAGAATAATATAGGTATCAAAAAAATATATACCAAGATTATTAAATGGAAAATAAATGTTTTAAGAATTTGATGAATAAAATTACCATAAAAGGTCATTGACAAATCAATATGAAAATATACATTTTCGTTTTAAAATAAATTTAAAGACTAATTTAACATATAAAAATTTAAAAATATTTTATAAAATAACATAGAAAAAATATTAAAATAAGCATTAAAATATTTTATGTTATAAATGTACTAAATTTCATGCATCTCTAGTATATATAAATAATGAATCTAACCAAATTTTTTATATTAACAAAGAATAATTATTTTAAACATGACATAAATATTCGATAAAATAAAATAAAACATAAATAATTGAAAAATGAATTTTATAAATTATATTGAATATGATTAATTTTTTAAAACATATTTTTGAAAACTAATTTTTTTCTAAAATTGATTTCTAATTTATGGGGGAAATGAAGTTAGATTTTATTAAAATATATTATGTTCCAATGAGTGGAAATATAGAAATATCACTTCAAAATAACAATGAACAAATGGAGGATCATATAATGAAATTTGTTATTAAACAAAGAAAAAATAATTTCTTTCACATATAATTCATGAAAAAAAATTATCGATTAAAATAATATTTTCAAATAAATCATTACAATGATCATAACATTAATGTGTGAATTAATAAATGAATTTATTATATTTATCAACCCTAAATCATCCTAAAACACGTTGAAATAAAATATAAAATAATATACTCCCAAAAAATATGTAATCATATAAGATGAAATACATTGAATAAGTAATATAACCCATTGTAAATAAGTTAAATTACGTAATTAGTTAGAACATTGTGTCTTTCTTGTCAAATACTTATGGACGAAATAACTAAAAACTGAAAATTATAATACCATAAAAAATTGAATAATAATGGTATTGCATGTCAATATAGTATTATATACACAAAAAAATGTGGTCTATAGCATTATAATATTCCTCAATAAAGAGAAATTTAGAGAAGTCCCATACCTCAAGCTTCTCCTTTGGTTAAATAGTGTACAAAATCATGTATATTTGTTTTATACATGTTACCAACTTATTCTAGAACAATATAAATAATTATTATTACATATATTATAAATTCAAAGAATATTATTACATATCATAATTAATCATTCATTTTTTCTGTGTTTTTTGTATTAATTTACTTGTTTCATCATGCATTTTATGTCATTAATAACCTAGTTCTTATGTATATTACATCGTTTCATCATATAGAAAATAATAATCATGATTATTAATTAATATTTATATATACATTATACTTTTTATACCAATAATGTGAGTTAGTTATCAGAAATTATGAATGTAATTATCCTGGAAACAGTAGTTTGTACCCACGCATAAGTAACATTTCCAATTTTCAATAAACCTTATTGAAAATATGTAGGTAATATTTTATCATTTAATAATAATAATAATATCATAATTAAAATATTATTTCATTAAATATACTTATATATATCTTCCATGTTTTGTGGTAATGAAAATAGAGTCACAACATGTCCTAAAGGAGACAACCAACAAGCACAAAAACAATACTATCATTCTATGTGAGTTAATGTGTTAGAAAAAAATGATACATTAAATTTAATGAACTATAAATTTGTAATTAATATCATAATTATTTCATTTATCTCACATATAATCATTAAAATCATCCCAATCCACTTCCATATAAAAAGTTAATAAAAAATCCCACCACTTCATATGGCTGTAGTCTATCATAAAAATGGGTGATGTAATTGCATCCTATATGGAATGGAATTTAAAAGGTTATATATAATTTAATGACACTATAGGTATAATTAAGATATATATTAAATATTTATTCCTTTTAACCATCATCATATCCAACCATGTTTGTGGTAATCGAATAACTAATAACATAGATTCATGTGGAGGTTATCTATTGTACACATGAATGATGATTTCATAACCCACTTGATAAAAGTGGAGATGGTTGTAGGAAATTAAAATAAAATAAAAAAAATATAATTACTTTTAATACACATATTATATTATGTCATCATGTTTTAAAATTTATATAATGCGGTGGAGGAAGAAACAATATAAAAATTCTTGTCGAAAAATGTTTACTCTTCTTCATGTATCCTCATTAGGATAAAACAAAATATTTTTATGATGTGTATTATACCTAAAATAAGGATTATAAAATTATATGATTTAATTTATAATGATACATATTCAAAAATTGTTATGAATAAAAGGTTTCTAGGAACCAATGCATAGAAGATAGTGGGTTTCCTTTTGTAATTGTGGTTACTAGCACAATTGTAATTTTTGAAAATTAATAATTCAAAAAAAAAAATTTTATTCATTTCAAAATGCCTATATAATATATAATTCTGTTAATAAATATAGATAAACCCTAAATATGACCTTGAATTTTTTTAATACTTGTTTTTGTTTCAATTTCTCAATTATTTTTCATGATTAATTGTAGTAAGTAATTTTTTTATTGTTTTCACTATACATATTGGTAGAAAATTAATATGACAAAATTGAGAATTTTAAATTATTATGATTATTAATATGCAATATATATTTAAAAATTTAATACATACCACTGAAAATTTACAATTTATAAAAAATCCAGTACATGTAATGAGAAATTGGGTTTTAAAGAAAAATAGTTCAAATGATTGTAAAGTATTTATATCAAATTTCAAAAAGAAAATAATTTTAATTAACTCTATTTTATTAAATGAAATATATATGTACTAATTTATCATTACAACTAATTAAAAATACTATTTATCATATAATTTATTTCAACAAAAACGATGTTTTCGATAAAAATTAAATATTTTATACTATTTACAAAAAACGAATCAGTTTAGAAAAATCCAAAAATGTCACCCAATGATAATTTTAAATTTTTTTTTTCGAAAATTAATTTTCTATTTTCCAATATATTTTTTATTTCCTAAATATTAATTAAAAAAATTCCACATTGAGAGAATAAATCATTTTTTGTAATAATACTATTTTTAGAAAACACATCTATTTCTATTTAATTATTCTGATATTATTTTTAATTAATATTTAATTAATAATCATGGGTGAAAAAAAATTATATTTTAGTTAATGTTATTCAAACCATGAATTATAACTAATTATTGATAACTATCATAATAAATTATAATATTAATAGTAATTTTTCGTTGGATAATACTAAATCTTTTATAAGACACAAGCAATAGAAGAATGTTTTTTCATATAAAATAAAATTGACCCGACCGTTCATGTATTATACTATATCGACTGCAATTTTTTTCTTTTAGAATCGTGGGTGTTACACCCCCCATAAAAATAGGAACCTCGTCTCCTCTTTTCCTCATAAATTAAAATCATTTGGTATTAAAATTCCCATGAAAAAATATCTTCCTTGTATTACAAACATCACGCTAAAGTCATTTGTGTAATTACTAAACCCATATAGAAATTTTAAATGTAAATTTAATGGGGTTGTTTGAAGAGGATGTATAATTCTTATCTTACTTATAATATTATATTTCGTCTTCCAAATTCCCCAAATATTATTAACAATTATTTATATAATATGACAAGTATGTATTATGTATTTTAACATTTTTATATTAATAGAATAAACTAAATCATTATCCTCTTTCATAAAATCGGAAATGAAGGCATCACTTTTTTTTGTGGTAGAGTACCACCTTGCAAACTGATGTAATTCGATTTCCATAATCTCTTATCATCCTTGACTATGTTATATAAAATATATATATATTAATGAGTTATTTTTCATTTTAAAAATGTCTTATAAAATATATTTTCCCACCTTTCTATTCATTTAATGATTTTTACTTCCTTCGTGCAGGTCTGTTAATGCCACCACATGGAGTTGTGAATTGTTTTTTATTATTTAATAACACAGAAATCATTTGAAAATTTATTTAATGATTTAATACTTTCTTTATTATATAATTACCATTCTAAAAAAATAAAAACAAATAGTAACATTATTTCTATCTCGGTTATTGAAAAATAAAAATTTTACTCATCTATCTTTAAAAATAACCATCTCCATGTGTGTAACATAGTTCTTTTTCAAAACTATATATCATGGATGAATTTTTAATTATTATTTATGTATAAATATTATAATTAGGATAAAATTCTATTTCTATATATGATTAAATAATGAACCCATTCACAGTAATCATCATACTAATGTCATTTTGGATATATGAGTTGAGTATCCCCAAAACATCTGATGTGAAGATAAATAATTGAATGATTTTATGATTTAATATAAAATATAAATTAATGAAATAAAATTTAATTTAAATGGAAATTTTTTTGGTAAATAATTGTCAAATTATTACAATTTAAGTAGATAAATATTTCATGATATGATTCAGAATCAAATTTGGAGAAATTATTTTCAACAAAATCCTCTATTAAAATTTCATTTCTATAAATTTTCATCGACATCCATGTTATTTTATATTTTAATATGAAATTATTACATATTAATTAGAGGTTTCTGAATTATTTTTTCCATTTATTAAATTAATTAATTTTTTAAATGTACTATTATTAATGATTTATATATGGGTCACATTAATTTTAATATTTCATTTAATGTATTTTAATGATTTATTTTCTATATAAGTATCCTCTAGGTAAATGATTATAAAATTATATTATTAATGCATTTATATGGACATTAATTAAATAAACAGAATTTTATTTATATTATTACTTTGTTTTTCAATTGTTTAAATTGTAATATTTTTACAAATATTATAGATAATGTTTTTTCATCCTTCACAAAATACATAAATATTGATTTTTTTTAACATTTACTTAATAACTTCCAATTTTCTATACCATATGGATAATTTTATTATTTTATTTATTTATAATATTCCTAGTTTTATTTAAATAAAATGCATTATTTAGTTTTATCTACGTATTTTCAAAAAGGGTTTTAAGTGGATAGAAAATATTGATTTCCAAAAATATTTTTCTTATAGGGGTATCAGATCTCCCTATACAGCCCTACTATTTATGTCAAGACCATTCTATCTCTAAATAACTTTATCTATATATTAAATGATATATTTTTTTTAAATTAAATATATAATTTTTAAAGTATATTCCTATCATATTATCCCTTCATTTTGAAATAACTATGATCCTTAAAACCTAGAATACATGTCTATGATGTTACACTGGAATACGAAACAAGGAATTAGATATAGAAAGACATAATTATTTATGAATATATATAAACTTGATACATACTTGTTTCATTCATTAAATATTAATTAAAAAATTTCAAAATAAATAATTCCTCATGAATATCATCATTTCATCTAGAATATCATTGCATATGACTCATAGTACACATCCTAGATTCATGAGAACGGAAAAAATGTAAGGGGTCATATATGCCCATCAATAGTGATTTAAATATAGTTATTATTGAATTAATAATCCTAATGAACATGGAATGAAAAATATCTAAACATAAATTCCATTAAATCAGTCAATTCACAGTTTAGATCAGATAAGGAATAATCTATATGTCAAGGAAAAAAAACTAAACACAAATTCTATTTAATTAACATAATTATCCTGAAAATATAATGTCTAATAAATATATAATAATAAAAATATAAAAAACAATATATTTAAAGAACATATATCTCGTGAATAGGTAACGAATAGTCAATATGGAAATTTATATAACTAAGAATTCATTCTTTTTAATCAATAAAATAATAATGAAATTTATTTTGAGATAATATCAATTTAAAAATATCAAGGATATAAATAAAATAATCATAAAAGGAGTAAATTCATAATCTTTGGATCCATATTCCCAGGAATTTGATACCTCTACTGTGAAGACATTTTACAATATTGTTTAAAACCACCGTATGAATGCCATTTAAGAATAGAATTTTAATTATCCTCATTATAATATTGATGCATCAAGGGGATATATAAATCTAGGCTTGACCCATTGATACATTCCAAAATCATTACTTATATACTAAAAAATATTTTCAATCAATGAAGAATAATTCATATCATCAAATAGATGTATTGAATAAAGAATACAACAATAACGCAATTTACCAAGATAAAAATTGATTTAAAAATTTTAATCATTGTATGGAGAAATGATATATGTTTTATACAATAAAAATTGATTATTAATAATATTGATATTTTTTGAAAATTTAATTTCCATTTAGTTAAAGAATTTTAATATTTCAAGGGAATGTTCATATCAAGATAAATTCTCAATGAAATGAATTTAAATTATTCCATGGGTCTTAATGATTAAAAAAATATGAAGAAAGATATAAATTAGAATTAATTAAAAATATTACTAGAGGAGTATATGTCAAATAAAGGGTCGTGTCCATCGATGAATAAAAATAAAATAAAAAATAATATTTAAACTATTATTGAAGATAAACATCATATTCATCATTAAATTTAAAATTGTAAAAATGATAATTTAAAATAGGTTTGGAAAAACATTTCATTGAAATAAAACATTTCATATTATAAAATAATATTCAAAACATAGAGTTTTCAGTATAATTTGAAAAAAAATTATGTCATAGACATTAAAACGAATATTAATATATCATTTTTAGTAATGTCTAGACATGAGATGTTTTGAAAATTATATAAAGATTCACTGAAAAAAATATATTTAAAACATAATAACGGATGAAAATGTATTTATGAAATATCTTATATATATTTAAAAAAAATTGGGATTTTTATAAAACCAGGATTTTGAATAAAAAGGATTTTCATCCAAGTAGAGAAATG
Source organism: Viscum album (assembly GCA_963277665.1). NCBI lineage: Eukaryota > Viridiplantae > Streptophyta > Magnoliopsida > Santalales > Viscaceae > Viscum > Viscum album. The sequence continues at coordinate 138,535,172 of OY728133.1, read as the reverse complement.
ATATTGGATTTTATTAAAATAATTATCGTTATTTTTTCTTAAAAAGGAGTGAATAAATTGTATGATTAGGTGATAAAATCATGAATAACCATTAGAGTATTTAATCAAGTGGGTTTATTATGAAATGATCAAATAACCACCTTTAATGGAAATTCTAGTTCAAATAATCCGTATTAAAATGTCATTATGATATAAACCATTACAATGTTCATAATATGAATGTGGGTATTAATAAATGAATATATTTTGTGAATAATATGTTAATAAATATAAAACAACTATAAACAGAACATATGGTAATACTAGGCCTTTACACTCAATATCATATAATGTCAAAGATAATGACTATGTAATATAACAAATTGAAAATAAATTAATTATGAACTTCATCACAAATTTTTTATTATGAAGTCTATTACAATAGGATTAAAAAATTTAAACATAAAATACTAAAAATAATTAATGACTCGTGATATTACAACTTAATTAGGATTCATATAAATGATATAAACCAAATTAGATGAATAACATTACAATGTTCCTCATTGAAGGAATACTTATATGATGTCCCTTACCACACGCTTCATTTTGGTGGAATTTTTTTATCCCATTATTAATGATTTGATGATGATTATTAATTTATACATAAACTATAATCATATTTATAATTTCATATATTATTATATTATAAGAATTTAGCACATATTTTCTAATTATATTTCCTTATTTTTCATTTTGTCTGTTTTAAAAGACCTATTGTCTCATTTGTGCTTTATCATGAAAGAACTTGTTCTTGTAAATATTATATAGTTCATCATCTCTATAATTATATTAATTTTATTAATTTTATTAACTATATTAATTATTTTATTAATTACATTCATTTTGAGAATCGATTTGTAAATTTGATCATGGATATTGATGACATGTCCCCATGGAGAAGGATGGTCATACATATGCACAAGTGAAGATATCATTCCCTTATTGGGTGATTTTTTAAAATACATGAAGATATTTTAATATTATTGAACCAATATCATATAATATATAACACATATATTAAATAAATATACATATTCCATTTCATTTAAATTTTAAGTGAAAATGATTCACATCACTTCGCAGGGCGGAAATCCTCCATACACAGGAGCGACGTTATAAAATTAATAGTTAAACAAAAAGTAAAAAACATTATAAATAATATTGTAGGTACATAATCATATTTATAAAATAAATATTTTATATAAACAGTAATTCCATCAATATATCCAACTGTGAGAGGATATTATAGAAAATGAATCACATTACTTCACCGGGTGGTAGTCCTATGAATACTTGATCCACAATTTAATTTCCTATTTGATGGAAGTGGAGATGGATAAAAATTATAATATAAATTTCATAAAATATAATTATATTCATGATAATTGTTTTATTACATTGTATCTAATAATAAATACATAAATATTGAAAAATATGAAAAAATATTAAAGATATTTTTCATGAAAATTACCTTCTCAAAGACAATCCTATATTGGCTATTCTCTTAAAGACCCTAGGGTTTGTATATTGGGAAGACTATAATAACTAAATTTTTTATAAGGATTATGGTAAATACATTTTTAGTGTTTTTTTCAAGATAAATCGCATGGTAGGGGTCAATAAGTGATGTTAGAGAGATCCCTTTTATAAGTGGGTATAGGGAACCATCGGGGAAATTACATAGAAATTTAACAAATGAATCCAAAATGATAAATCTACTCACATGAAGACTTATTAAATATTCCATCAAGATTGATTTTTCTATAGTATAATGTTGGTAGGTTATTTTAACCCTTATATTCTAATATTAACTCCAAGAAATCCCATTTTCACTTATTCATGGTAATTAATTTTTATGGTTATCACTATTCAATTTGGTGAATAATTTTGTTTACATTTAGATAATATAAATTATTGTTATTAAAAATATATAATCCATTATTAAAATTTCATAAAACTGATGTGGAAAAATTTAGCTTAATATTATACTAATATACTCTATAAAACGGCAGGTTTCAATGAAGAAATTATGCTAACTATTAAAGGTTTCAATATAAAAAATGAATATAAAATTACATAAAATTAACAAAAAAAATTCAAATTTTAATATATTTGAGATAATGTTATTTTAAAACAAATTTAAAATAAAATTTATCCTTTTATATTAATAAAATTAAAACATTTTTTCATTAAAAATAATATTTATTAATGATAAATAAAAAAATGAAAAAATTCAGAACAATAAAAAAATAACCCTTATCATTTTTTATATTTTTATTTCATTAATTAATAAAATTACCAAAAAAATAAATTGTTAAATATTAATTTATAAATATTGTAGGGAATCACAAATAAGACATTTTTAGAGAAAATACCATTTTCAAAAAACATTTCATTTTCTATTAAATGATTTCTATTTTATTCATAATAAATATATACCCATAGTTTTCATAATTTCGTTAGTAATATTCATAAATTTCAATATATAACCTATATTTTTAATTTATACTAAAATATATTTCATTTAGACTATGGTTTGGAAATTCCACAAGCTATAGAGGAGGTTAAATATAATGAAATATATTAAAGGGTTTTTTTATAATTATTTCTTGTTTTTTGTGATAAGTTAGAAAATGTTACTATATTTTAATTGGTGGGCATTAAAATCTCTCCATAAAAATAAAATGATTAATCTAAATTTTATCTTTCACTAATTTTATTATTGAATTGTTATTTGAAAATTCAATTGTTTCAAAAACTACATCCTAAAACGTATTAAAAAGGGATTCAATTAATTTGGTATAAAATGATGATAAATAATTCAGATTGAATAAAACCTATATAAAATTCGAATTAAGAGTAAATTTTTAGCCACAAATGATATAAGGCTATAATAAAACTCTAATTAATTAGAGATATCTGTTAAATATTTTGATTAAAATAATAAAAACAATAAATGGGATGTGAAGGAACTCAAAACTATAAATCAATGAAGATTTAAAAGATTGTTTTATTTGATATGAAGGTAATTGGGAATCAATTTTACATTCTTTTTTTAAATATTAATTTATAATATTATTTTCTAATAATATAATGATATATAAATAATTTATATGTTTATATTTAATAAGAATACTCTTTTCATATGAATGTCCTTCAATAAATTTCAAATCATCAATTTTGGAAAAAAAATAATATCCAAAAGAAATTTTTTACTCCCAAATGACAACAATTAAATTGGAAAATATATTAATATACATTAAATAATGAAAATTATTTCTATGTCTCTGTATCTAGTTTTTTAAATCAATATTCTTATACCTGTTTATTCTATATAATAAATTAATATCTAAACCACAATTGTGAAACCTATAGTTCATCAGTAATATTTTGTTTGTCCTTCGGTTGATTTTTATGTCCCATAACCTTGCCAATCGTGATGGGTTGTCACTGAGAAAACATAATTCACTTTTAAAAAAAAATAAATTTAAAATAATTATTATAACATTACAATGTATTGATGAACCGTAATTACATTAACATCAATGAAATGATGAACATTATTTATTAAAATAACTATTAATGAGATATACGGAAAATTTAAATTCATTTTTCCTTAATTTTTTTAATTATCTAAACCTATGTGTTGTTTTACCATAAATATTTTCCAAAAGGACATTATTATTAGGAGACTCACATCACATAAAACATTAAATTTTTGTTTGTGACATTTTAAAAATTATAAAACATACACTCAAATCCCATGATGTTATTTATATGTCTTATGTTATTGAATAAATGTGTTCTAAATTTTTTTGAAATCATTTGATCTTCTATTTAAATAGTTGATCATATAACAAAAATACCTCATAACAAATATTTCAAAAATTACCCTTCATTGTTCTATTTTTTAACCTATAGAAGATGGAATTTAATTAGATAATTTGTAGGTTCTCTATTATTTAATACAATTAAATATATATGAGTCCTACAGATGATATTTATCACTATCCGTTATAAGCCTTACTTTTACTCATAATTTTATTACATTATTCCAATTTTATTGAATAAGTAATCAATTTTTATTCCATCAAGACACATTAATGGATATATGTTTACACATTTATGACATGTAGTAAATATGTTTTTATACCTATATGTTTTTCACTAGTAGAACTCATAGAAAAATAAATCATTCACTTTATTGGAGACTAAAATGTTGGTTTGTGGGATATAATTTTATTAAGATTTCAGGAAAACTAATTTTGAATAATCATAGTAACATTAAATCACATCATTCATCCTATTTGATTGGTCTTAGTAAAATCCTTTTCCATTATATTAAATTTTATCATTATTCTTTTGGGTTATTGCCACAAACCTAAACAAAAAATCATAGTGTAAGAAACCAAAATCCTAGTGGGAAAAAATGTAATCATTTATAAGATGATTAAATCCTAAAAAAAAATTTATCTATGAATCCTTATGTTTAACATAATACATTAATTATAATCAAATTTTATAATATTTTATAATATTATTCAAATGAACATAGAATTATCCTTATCATATCCCCAAAGGGTGTCAAACCAAATCATGATTAAGGGATATTTTATTGCACCATATGATGATTAGGTTGAGTGTAATGTACCATTTTTAGAGTTAGTACTCATAGGATAAAAATTTATATAAACCCCTTAACACATAATATCGAGATTTGGATTTATTTATAGTAAAAACACATAGTATATTCTTCTCCAAAACATTTTAATTTTATCTACAATTATGATCAATGTAAATAATATGGTTATGTTCCCCAGACTATGTTTTTAAAAAATAATAATCCAAGGGGTTCTACTAAAATTACTCTAATACAAGCATTAATTAATCATGACCCTATTAACTCAGAGTGACTTTCTTATTTGTTATATTTAGAAGAGATACAATAAATAACATGAGGATTCAAAAAATAATTTAATAGTCTTGGTGAACTAGATACATACTTTAGTCTTATATTACACTTCAATCAAAAAATTGAAATATAATTCTTTTTTATGGAGAATAATATCATTAATTATAGAATACTATTTCATATCATCCATAGAACACTCCCTTGATTTATATGAAAGGAACAAAATTAAGGGTAATATTATAAGTATAATAATAGTTTTTTAAAGGACATTCTACCATGAATTAAAATGAATTACAATTATGAAATTAAAAATAAATTAATACATAACATATTAAATTAGTAACTAAAAAAATCCAAATTATATATGTAATAATCAATATTGTAAGGTAATTAATAGTACACTCATTATATTTAAATTTCATTACAGTCATGAATATATAATTCAAAATCAATATGTAAATATAATAAACAAATCATACATGTATTTTTAATAAAATCATTATCATGAATATATAAGGAATAATCAATTGGTAAGGAAAATATATGATACTAATTTACCTTTAATAAATAATATAATAATTTCATACTTCCTAGGAAAATAATAATATAAAAACAATCAAAAATAATAATAATAACTGAATTATCAATTAATGAAATGTTTAATCATTATTATTCATGTTATTAGGCATATGGTAACTATATCATAAATATAATTCACAATATTGATTTAAAATATACTTAGAAACCTGTTAAATTTTAGATGAATGATTCATCTCAAGGTAATATCTATTTTTCAAAGGGATATATAATTCTGGACCCCTCCCATTACTAAATTTCCAAATCAATCCTCATATATCGAATAACAGATTCAACTCATGGACAATGTGGCATATCATTAAATATTTTTATTATGTAAAGAATACATATTTATCAATATTTACCTTGAAAAAATATAACTCATAACACAGATTACTATATGTATAAATGATAAAGTATTCAAAAAAATAAATATAATAATGATAAATAATTTACATATTTGGGAGATATTAAATGTCCATTTAACATTTGAAAGTGGATATTTAAATGGAATGTTAATAGACATAAAAATGAATCATGAAATTTAATGTGAATAAATTCCTTGGCCAAAATAATGATGAACCATCTATTTAGAAAATAATTATCATATAAATAAAACATTATCATATTATCATTTCAGAATAATAAAATGTTTTTTTGTAAATAATAAATATAAATAAAATCACGATATAATTAAAATATAGAGAAAAATATCATATTCATATAAAGAATAACATTTTAAAAAAAAATTCAAATTTTTTTTCAATATTCATTAAATTGAAAACAACATCTAAAAATTATAACATATGTTTTAATCATTTATTGATCATAATCGCTGAAAATTATATTTAAGTCTTATAAGTTAAAAAAATTCATTAATTTTTTCACTAAAAGGTGAAGGAGAAATATTTTTAATAATTCGTAAATATTTCCTTAAAATTTTTATTTAAAAATTATAAATTGGTAAAAATATCATTTTTAAATAATTTCTATGGTTAAATTATTTTAAAAAAATTTGTATTTTGATGAAAAATTTTTTTTGACCGGGGAGAGAAATGATGTTTGTTTTTATTTAAAACATGTTTCATTCATGTGATGAAAAAAAATGAAAAATGAATATATTAATTAAAAAATTAAATAATAAAAACATTATAGTAATATTAATGTTGTTTACTAGAAAATAATCAAATAATTTCACTCTATATTAACTGATGTATGCACCAAAATGGTTCAAATTATATTTTTAAATAAACTATTTCAGTTATCATGAAATTCAAATGAAAATTAATCAATAATACATTTATTTGTAAAATGTAAATATTTGTAAAAATAATCAAATGAAACATAATAAAGTCAAATGTTTTAGCACACCTAATATTATAATGTCAATGAATATAAAACCTTAATTTTACCCTGCAAAAGGAAATTATTTTATGAAATTCATTTCCACTTTTAAATTCTAAAAAAAATTATTATTAGATGAAAAAAGTAAAAATTAATCATTAATTAAAGGGAAATATTATTGAATTTTGATATTATAGGTAAAATTGGAATTATATACACTATTTAAAATAAAGTCATGTGAATAACATTATTATATTTTATAATGAGATGAAATTGTGAAGAAGTCCCTTAACTCATGATTCCATTTAGTTGAATATAGTTTTACTTTTAGTAAAATCATTTTAAAAATGTTATTTATTTATAATTGGACTGATTTATTTTTATAATAACTTAAATTTTTTACTTATAACACTTTTCCAACCTTTTTCTAATAAAAGTTTAGTATTTTCATTATTTTAGGTGTTAATTGGATTCTTTTCCCATTCATTCTTTATCACTAATGTTTTAGTTCAATGGAATATTATAATTTTTTATAATCACCAGATATATACTAATTTAATAATGATAATTATTTTCCATTATATAATTTATTAATCATTATTTAAATTCAAACATGGATATTAGATAAAATTACTTTGTTGGGATGGTTGTCCATACATTCAGATGTGCGACATTATAATTCCCATGATGAGTAATATAGCAAAGAAGTGGGTGATAAATTAATATAATAGTATCAAAATCATATCAAATGTTATATATATATATATTCATTACATTTATCTATATTATGTTATATGGAGACATTATGTGAAAAAAATTCCATTGATTCAAGATTTTTTAGTTTTCCTAACACATGAGGGGTGTTTTCTTATTTTAAATTGCATGTAATGTAAATAATTTATTGGTGATATTATCATTATAGAATATAATTTATATCATAATATATATATATATATATAAATTAAAATTTTCATTATGTCCATACATGAATGGATTTTAAGGAAATAAGCTACAAAGTTTCGGGAAGTAGTAGTTCATCGTACGAATGAACGACGACTTCATATCCCTTTTGATGGAAGTGGAGATCGATAAATATGAATAAATAATGAAAATAAAATATATTTATATGGGAGATAATTGACATATTTTATTTTATGTTTTATAAAAAATAAATTTTTATGGTAAAATAAAAAAGAAAAATAAATATCCTTGTTAAAATAATTCCTACCTCGAAACGAATCATCCATGGGATATACTCTAAAGGATCATAAGTTGGTCTTACGGGAAGAACAGAAGTTCTAAAATGGTTCTATTGATACTGGGGTGTTATTTTTATATTTTTTTTTACAAAAATATCATGGAAGGTATGAATATGTTATGAGAGAGAGTTCAATTTTATAAGTGGGGAAATGGCCCCCTCTTTGAAATTAATAGGACATTACCCAAAAGAATCTAAAATTATAAAGTTATTCACATTAATAATACATCAAAATTACATTAGGGTTTATTTTAGGATACATAAATTTGTTAATATTTCCATCCATTATTATTTTTGTATGTTTAGATCATTTTAATCATTATCATTTTATGTTAACCCAAGGTAAACCCATTTTTACTATATCTGTGTAAATTTATTTGTCTGATTTTCACTATTAATTATGGTAGAAAATAAATAATATATTATTATATAATATATATATAACTAATATTCCAAAAATTGAATCAATTTTTATAAATCCATTTTTTATATGTATCGTAATTCAATTTAAAAGTATACTCACTGACGTGTTGAAAATGAGCCATTTTAAAGAGAAACATATACTTTGAATAAAATTGTTTAATATCAAAATCGAATGTGAAGTATATTACAATGAAAGAAATTTAGATAATGTTTTTTATATGAAATAATTTTACCTTAAAAAAAATTTATATATGATATAACATTGTAAATTATTTTAAAAAGCATTTTTTAAAAAAATAGAAATTTTCAGTATTCATCAAAGAAAAAAAAATTCAGTAAATTACAGAAAAAATAATTCCAATATACTATAGATATTATAATTTAAAAAAGTCGTTATTTTAAAAAAAAAATTATTATTTGGTAAAATATAATTTCAAATTACATGTGAAAAGTGATATTGTATCTACTTTTAAAAAAAGAAATCGATTTTTTATACTTATAATATTTATTTAAAAGATTATTTTTTATATGAAATAAATAGATAATCATAATTTTTATAATTTATTAATTTATATTTATCAATAAAAATTTTATGTCTGTGTTATAACTGTATAATATATTATGGTTCATTTTGATTCGTGATTTTATATTCTACAATCCATTGGCAAGAATAAATTTCTTGAAATATGTTGTGTGGGTTGTTTAAATTTTTTTGTCACATATGATATATAATATTATGTTATTCAATAATAATTATTGTGTGTTACACATTTTGTAGTGTAATATATATCTTTTATCATTCCTTAAATTCCTTGTTTTTGAAATTTCATTTTTTTATGATATGAGCCAAGATTATGCCACCCATTGTCTTTCAAAGGGAAATTTGTATGCTTAAGAATTGTGATTGATTTCAATTTTTTGGACACATAATCAATAATATAATACTATGGTTTCACCAAAATTATTCTCTAATGCATTGGGTAAATGTTTGTCTCATGAGATACTATGTATTAGATAATGGAGTAAACCTAATCAATTATATGAATCTATCCACCAAGTGACGTGTCCTAGAAGATATAATATAATTATAATCATTTAATGTTTTAATATAGGAAAAATTTACTATGTTTTTATCATCATATAATTCCATATACATTATCTTACAGTACCTCGGGGTGACTCATTAGAATTTTATCGGAAATAGAATGATACATTCCATGTCTGAAATGTGTTTCTTTTTTAAAAAATTTGTCATATGTTTATCATGATTGGAAATGAAATATTCTATTTTATATTTTTCTAATAAGAATTATTTTGATATGATTTATAAAATTACATTTTCATAAATATGAAATCAATGGTAATGAATATTTCATTTCATGAAGGAATTTAATTATTTAAAAATAAACTAATCTATAAGTATTTATAAACAAATAGGATTCATTAATTCTATTTCCATTTACATTATTTTGTTCTTTATTCTGAATGAAAATCAAAATAATGTTTTTCATATTGTTTTGTGGTTGATTAAAAACAAGGATATGGTCAAAATTATAAATTTTATGATATTTTATCAAAATAAAATTGTTATATCATAGATTTTTTGTTTTGTTGAATATAATTATACATATAATAAGTGTTATAATATTAATATAATATATATTTATGTAGCTTTGATTAATTAATTCTTAGAAATGCTACACCATAATTCTCCTAAAAGAAATGAAAATTAATTATTTACATTAACTTCAGATTATATATTATTTATGGCTATGTCCTTGTAGTTTTTATTAGTTAAACGCAATATAAAAAAATGGTTATTGTGATATTTTTTGTGAGCGTAAGAATTGATTTATGAATACCATAATGGGTTTATTATTTTAAGGTTAATCAGTAGATCATTGTGTTATACACTCTTTTGGAGGATTATATAATTGTTTTTTATTGTCATTAATGACATTTTGTGATATGATTTTTCAGGATAAATTATATGATACCATTATACACGACATGATGTATTATTTGAGGATGACTGACATGTTCATTTGGTTTAATTTTTTAATCACCATCCTAGTTTATATTATTTGAAATGATTAGCGATAATTTTAATTATTTTCATTATACATTTAGTTATTATAAAATAACTGTATTATTATTAAATTAGTAAAAAGTACATCTCATCACATCCAGCTATGCTACCGGGATTAAGACTATTACTTAAGTGGGATAATTATGAAACTTCTACCAATGGCCTTTGCAGTGTCTTATTTAGTGTGACATCGATTTTTTAAACAATTCAACAGATATTCATAATTTTTTTTCTAGGAATATATGATTTATATATGATATTATGAAGTTATTTAAAATTAATATGATAATTAAGTGAATAATGTTATATAATAAGTAGTAAACTACTAAAGAGTTATTATTTGAATTAGGTAAACATAAAATTTTAATAATTTATTAAATTACTAATGGTTGATTATATTAAGGAATAATTTATTATTTTAGCATATAATTCTGGTGATTCATTTAATTTATGGTTATTAATAACATGTGTTAGATATTATTTGAATCGGTAACTTTTTATTTTTGAAATGATTCATTCGGATTGTTCAACGTTATAAGGATATTAATATTAAATTTGGCTTGAAAAAGTATCTGGTGAAATCATTATAATCATTGAGTTTCAACCTTAATCATAAATTCTTGAAGAAATTTATGGTTAGTTATTTATCAAATGATTTATGATTATCATATATTGTAATTATTTTTGTATTGGTGAATAATGATTTATTTTATTATATTACGGATTATTTATTGTTAGAAATATATTGTATTAATTTTTTTGTTCTTGTTAATTTCAAATGACAGGTTAAAGAATATTTTATACTTTTTTAGATTGCGCAATCCGTTATATATTTATTTTAGTTCACAATGGGTAAAAATATAAACATTAATAACAATAATTTATATTTAATTAAAATATTCAAAATTAAATTATTAAACCATGACAGGGTTTGATAAAATAATGTGTCACATCGATTCACTAGGTGGTATTCAACGGTACACAATATCAATGATTTCATTTCCCATTTGATGGAAGTGTGGACGTATAAATATATTTCCATAAATAAAATAAAATATAATTATAATTAAATATAATTTTTCACATATATTATAATCATAATGTAAATATTAAAGGTTGAAAAATAATAAAAAAAATAAATGAAAATTTTATGAAAATTACCTTCTCAATGGAATGCCTCTTTAGGATTTCTTCTTATGGACCATAGGTTTGCTATATTAAAAAAATAGAAGAACTAAAATGTGTATAAATATATTGGGGATTGATTTTGTTCAGTTATTTTCCATTCCAATGAGAATTAAATGTATTGTTATGTGAAAGGATGGAGTTTCCTTTTTTACATGGGGAAAGGGAACCCTCTTGAAAATTACATATAAGATTCCCAAACGAGTCATGTAACATCCGGGTTCTAGGTTATTCCCATAGGTTCCCCTTACCCGGTTTGTCCCAGGGCCTCAAGAAAATTTCCATGAATTCCATAGGCTGCGACTAGAAGAGAGGGACTTGGGAGTGAGATTGGGGAACTATTAAATAATTATCATAGTAATACAGTGGAAGTAAAATGACAGCAATAGAGGATTAAATAAAGCACGCCATATGTAAACATCTAAAGTAATAAACAACTAGAGCACACATATATAAATAATGCATATTATATTTGTCTATGAAATCATCCAAACAAATCGGAATGCTGGAATACAATATTATACAAATGTACAAATAAAATTCATGTAAATAGCTCCACATCATCGCTATCCTCGGATTGGTCCCATGCTCCCCTACTCCCTAGTGAACATATTCCTAAATGAGAAGGGCACTTTCCCTTATCTATACCTACAACAATATATTCTGTTTGGGCCGAAAAGCCTGACCCAAACAGGGTTTTAGAATAATCCCAGTAGTCAACCACCCAATGATATGTGCATAATAGTTAATGAATATATATGGAAGCAAATAATCAAAATGAAGCAGTAAATAAGGAAGTACACATAGTAACAATCCTACAAATTCAATTAAATTAATTTTTCATATATCAAGTAAGTGGCTAATCATAAGTAGGTAATCCAATGGTATGTAATCACATCACAACCCATATTGTTCATCGTTAGAAAATAAACTCTGAGGAAGCACTCACCGTTAATTCCCTCTTGCGGTCACGTATTTGTAACTAATATGGACTCTGTGGAAGTACTCAATATCCAAATCCGCATGTGGCTTGTATCGAGTAATATACAGACACTCTGAGGGAGAATGTACATCTATCCCCCTTATGGTCTCACAACGTAAAAGTTAAAAGTCACTCTAGAGAAGCCCTCATTTTCAATTCTCCCTAAGGTATACTACACCAGGTTCCTACAACCCTGTGTATGTTAATCGTGCACAAAAAATACATAAAAGACAATGTAACCCTCATGAACTACATGGATAAACAATATACAACATATCATATCATGTTAGACAATATTCACTCTATCTTAACAATATTATTCATGGAAAACAAACAAGAAACCTAACATTCAAAGCATGAACAAACAGCCAAAAACAAGAAAATATTGGGAAATCATCCATAACAAGGCAGGGTTAACCCTATTAACAACAATTGACCACTATACAATCAAACAAGTAATATCATGTAGTAATAGGGCTAAAACCCTTAAACACTGAATATCGTGTTCTTGGGTACTGAGCACTTTGGCATATAAAATTCGAAGACATGATACAGAAAGGCACATAACACCTACATCAGCATTGTTTGATTGATATACATGATCCTCAGTCCTTGAAACACCTTAGAACGTCATAAAAATAGAAAAAAATTTAATGAAATCAACCAATGATATCTCATGAGATTGGAGAAATCAGGAAAAAATGATTACAAATAATAGAGAACTCACCGATGGGATTCCAATGCAACCAAAAGTGTTCGATTTTGAAAATGGACGGTGAGTCAGGGGATGAATGAAGATATGTATTTGTATGGATTATCATGGATGGGATAGGTCCAAAAGAAGTTTTTTCCCAATAGATGCGACCTTGGTATGTTAAATGAAATAAAAGAATTTATACGGTGTTTTCATTGAAAGTACATGGCGTGTACATGCCTTTTCTATCATTCTTTTTAGGCGGTATCCAGGTCACCACAGATGGCCATGTTATCATCCGTTACACGGCCATCACACTATAACCCATGGCAACTAGGTACACAGTGTGTAATTATAATTATGGCATTAACTTGTGAACTTTCTAGAAACACCTATTTTTCTAGAAAGCTCCAAAAAAGATTCATACATGAAAAGAAGTTCCAGGTTCTTACAAACATCCCCCATTAATGAAATTCATCCCCGAATTTCCCTAAAAAGGCATCTTATAAGAAGAAACCTCAAACATCTCCAACCACTGTGATTTTACGTTGGTCTCCCTCTCCAATGTCTCATCCTGTACTCACCTATGCTTCCATATCACTCGTACCAGTGGAAGAAAGAATCCCTATATAACCTATGCACTTTGATCAACAATCCAGATAGTATGATCCTTGAATGGTGTGTGCACCTATAACTCAACCTCTCTGGGATGGAAAACATGAAACGAGTCTGAGAAATTATGTCAAAGATGAGAAATGTGGAACTCATCATCCATAGCACGATACCTATAAGGTAAGTGGAACTAATAGTAAAATGTCCCAACCCTCCCCAAAACCTAATATGGCTAGACATACATCAGTGAAAGCTTACCATGTATCCTAATCCTCTTGTGTCCCAACCTTGATGTGACATGCTGCAAAACCTGATCCCCGACCATTAAATCTAGAGGTCATCTCCAACGATCAGCATAAGACTTCTGTTGTGACTGTGCAGTAGTCATCCTCTTCAGAATCAACTCTATCATCTCTATGGTCTCCTGGACAAGATGATGTCCCATAATAGATACATATCCTTCCTCCATTCAACATATAGTTGATCTACATGGCCTACTGTACAGGCCCTCATAAAATTCAATCTAAATTGTTTAATGAAAACTATTATTGTTGGAATACTCCACAAGAGGTATGTGCTTCTACAAAGAACCTACAAAATATAGGATCCACACACGAACCATATCCTTAAGATCTTGAATTATACTCTACAACATGACATATGTTAGGCGATTGTATGTTGTACTCAAAACTATCTTTGTACTGAAATCCCTATACAACCCCTGCCATACCTGATAAGTAAAAAGGTCATCCATGTACTAAAAAATGGTGTGTGGAACTCCATATAACCGCACAATCTCTCTATTGTACAAAATTCAAAACTCATCAACACTAAAGGTCTACTTGATCATCAAGAATTAAGAAACCATTTTTAGTATTTCAATGAGAACCATACAACATCATTCTGTCGAGGTGACCTCGAATATCTATTCAGAAAATCCATCGCAACATCATTCCACTTCCACTTGGGAATGGTTAACTACTGAAAAATCCATATTACTCAGTAATGCTCTTCCTTCACCTACTGATTTGGGGAATACATCATGATAAAACCAGATACATAACATTTCTTACCAGGCCACCAATAATGAAAGTAAATATCTTGGTACATCTTGGTTACACTAGGATGAACTACCAACATTGGGGATTGAACATCTTGCATTAGCTCCTCACATATGTCTGCTGACACTAATATGGGCCCATGAAAACACAAGATCTAAAACTAGCCAATGGTCCATCCAGGAATTGGGTTCTATCCTAACAAACTCTCCCATAATATTAGGCCTTCTAATTCTGATATCATTCTCATTATCACTCGATCATATAGATTATAGGTAACTACTACCTATGATATTAACGTATTCCACTATCCATCGTGCACCTCCAAATGCATTTAATATAATAGAGACATAAGCTGCCACTCACTACTGGCCTCTTGAACATCCTTTATTTGAGTCCTCTTGCTCAATGCATCAACCACTACATTTCCCTTCCCTGGCGTATAAGCATGTTCAATGTAAGAGGACTGAAGGTACTCAACCCTTGTTCGCTATCTCAGATTCAAATTGTGATGAGTGAATATATACATGATACTTTTGTAGTCGGTGAAAACCACAAAACTATTTCCTAGAAGATAATTTCTCCAAAAGAATAAAGCATTAAAAACTATAGCTATCTGAAGATCATGGGTTGGGTATTTTATATCATGTGGCCTCAACTGATGAGACTTAAACACAAATACTTCTTCTCCTTGAATAAGCACTACTTCCAGTCCGATACCAAATGCTTCACAATAAATAGAATAAATATTTCCCCGCTCTAGATAAACTGGTGTCGGTGTTGAATTCCAACTCCCTCTCATTTCATGAATGGCTTAATCACATGAATATAACCACATATACTTCACACCCTACTTAGTCAGGCCGGTTAGTGGTGCTGGTAAGCGTGAAAAAGTATTGTATGAAGCGTCTGTAGTATCCAGCCATACCTATAAAACACTGTACCTAAATGATTTTCTTCAGATACTCCTAGTAAACTACTTCTCTCTCATTCTAGGGGTCTACTGATATTCATTTATCTCTTATAACATGACAAAATATGTGAATATTATACATCTAAAAGTTGCATTTTGAGATCTTATCATATAATAGGAGCACTCTCAGTGCAATCAAAACAATCTCAAGAAGGGTAACATGGTGATGTCTAGTGTTATATTACACCATGATATCATCCCTAAATATTACCATGAAAGCAATCATATAAGGATGGAACAATCGGTTCATCTGTGCCATGAAGACTGCTAGCGCTTTCGTGAGACTAACAGCATAACCACATACTTATATAGACCATACCTGCTCCGAATGGGTGTAATAGGTTTATCAGATAGTCTAACACGCAAATGATTGTATCTAAACATCTAGTAATTGTTCGAGAAAACATGGTATCCTAAAAAAATCAAAGAGATTAATCAATCACCGATAATGGATATTGGTTCTTGACTAGAAATTGGGTCAACAGTCGATAATCTATACAAAGTTTGTGGGTTCCTTCCACCTTCTTCACAAATTGGACAAGTGAACCCCATGGAGATGTAATGGGTTAGATAAAACCTTTTGCCTGAAAATCCAATTACTGCTTTTTGAGATCCAGAAACATTAGGGTAGCCATACAATAAGGTGGAATGGACACCGGTGCTGCTCCTGGCATAAGCTAAATAGACATGTCCACCACTCTTTTTGGATGGAAACCTAAAAATTCTACTAAGAAGACATTTCAGAAATGATCCACAACTGGCGGAAAGTCCATCTGGGATGTAACCAGTTCATTTAGATATAGACTAGAAATATGGGTTGTAACTCCTCCCAAACCATTATTCTCAGGTCCTACAATGCTCACCTGAACATCCCATTCACCCTTAAGAAGAAAGGATCATCCCTATGATATTTTGAAACTCTCCATATGACTATATCAGTCTAAAACAGCATAGAAGGAAACTAATTAGTCCATTCTGAGAATAAATCATAGACCATCATCTCTAAGACATAGAGATCCCATGAGAAGTGACACCCACCAACCCCTTGAGGGAACTCTTTTCATTCACGTAAAAAATCAGTTCTAGTCCCTAACAGAGTGTCTAACATCATGATATCAGCAGAAAAAAAGATATAGAGCCCATGCCTCTCCACAATAGCAACAGATATAAATCATTTGGATGCCCCATTATTGAAAAGTACATATACCAAAACCCTGGCCCTGTGACCCCACCAAGCCACAATACGATGTTCCACCCTACTGTTGTTGTCAGCCATGAGTCTGGCTACCATGGAAAGGACCTCATCCTTGGCCTGAATGAACAGAAAAACTCATGTTCCCTCGACTGATGAGAAAATGGGGTTGTTTCTCCAAAATGAGGTGTAATAGAAGAACCCATGTCACTAGCTACTAGTTAGAATAACTGGCAGAAAAGCTGATGGTGACCCATCTCGCCACAAAATCGGCAATCCACTGGGTCTCTTTGGAGATTGTTCCCTATATTCCTATTCTTCCAGTATAGGTAGCATCCTGCCTTGATAACTGAAGAAGTTTCCTACCTCTTGGGATCTCCATGCGTAGACTCACTACAGTACTTCCTACTGTCAGTAAGAGGGATACCAACTCCTGATGTCAAGCCAACATGGCACACAACTCCATTATACCTCATATTTCACATTGTGCACAATTCTTGGTTGACTATAGAAGTGATGGATGTTAATATTATGATGTTCACCAATGATCAGATGTCATTCCTAATACCAGCCTAAATATTCCTTGCTAGAAATTACTAATCATCTCTTGGAAAAGTCTTGAAGTGTTGCAGCACTATAATGAGAGAAGAATAACCCATAACTGAAAGTGTACCCTACTCCATACTCATGAAATATATCGCTCCATTGCCCTTCAATGTCTCTAGATATAAGTAATCATAGAAGTCATGATAGAACTCGTCCCATGTTGTAACCTTCTAGCATCCCACCTGTGAGATAACATCCCACGATCTAATGGAGGATTTATGAAGGATTATATGTAGAGTGGTTCACCCTCCTCTCTAGAGGAATCTACAGATGCTTAATGATAAAAATAATTCCTTCAATAAATAAAACTTCACCCTAATATCATTTGTCCCCATAAAGGTGGCAGGATGTTACTACTACAAAACCCATGTCAACTCTACCATAGAATAGGACAAATGAGATACTCAGAATGAATACAAAAACCCCATAAAGCCCTATCAGAATTATGCATCAGCACCTGTGTCCCTAATCACAGTTGGTGCCATGAAATTCACAACTGTAGTATCTACTAGTAGTCCCTTATCCTCCATATCTGGTGTCTAACTAGAGCACTGTAACTGGTAGGCAACGGGAAGACGTTTCAGTTGCATGACTCTACAAGGTCCAACGCCCACCATAGATCAAGATTAATAGGGACTAAAACATAGAAGGGTAGGAAGGGAAACATAGAAATAAATGCATTCATGTTTTTAAAAACAAGGTTATATGGCCTGTAATATTCCTACACGACATGTTCTATTATGCCTATACATGGTCGTGTACTTATACAAACCAAGGTCATGTAACACCCCATACACACGACATGTTTCCCTAACACACGGTGTGTACTTGAATCCTCTTCCCCTCTATGAGTTCCTCAACATGGATAACCCACATAGTTCCCATAGGACAAGACTATATGACATGTTACAACAAGACACAGTGTGTACTAGAAGAACCTCACTGACTCGGGTTATGAGTCACACGACCAGATTCAAGGGTTATACTATATGGCATGTGAAAGCTTGAAACACGATGTATAACCTATGTATTATCTATTTGTGACATTAGTTACATGGGTGGACACGTGTTCTTCACAACATGGCGTGTACAGCTAGTACATGGCCTATCCATCCATGATTTCCCATCCTCGTGTCTTGACCCACATAGCAAGTGACACGGTGAGAGAAAACACCTCGTGCACATACAGTACACGGAGTTTTCTTAATAAAATAACTTCCATTCCAAACATATGGATACATTTCATGTATTCATTATTATAAATCATGTATCCTATAATTTTCCCAATAGTATGTCTTAGAAACTACTCCTGAAGCCCATAAAAACACTAAAAAACATTAAAGATACAAATTACAATCCATGAGGGCCCATACTCCTCGCGAATCAATGTTTGGAATTTTATACATGTAATACTCATGGGAAAAATGGAATGAGTCAACCAAATTCGGATCCATGAGGGCCCAAAACACCTCAAGAACCAAATTTTTGTTTTAATATAAAATAAATCTTACAAAATTTAATAACTTATCAAAATCAAGTATTCTATAAATGCATCTATCATAAAAACATTTACATCTAGAATGACATCTATCACAACAACATGCAATCATTAATTTACCATAAATGGAATTACATGAATACATGACATGTGATTTCTAACAAGTGCATATATGATGCCTGAGATGGAATAACCTCATCCCATTGGATTGCAACCAAAATAGAAAACTAATAATATCAATGATAATAGCACAAAACATGTAAATCACCCAATGGTGAAACCAAATCAACTGTAAAATTGAAAAACTAGAAAAATTGAAATAATGGGGTTAATTGGTTTTTCTCTATACACTACTTAGTGACTCAAAGGAACATATTATTTCCAAGTACCTATTCTTTACTATACCTTGTTATGGGCTCCAAATAGTATGTCAAGAATAAAAGAGTTCCTTTGATACCACTTTGTAACATCCTAGTTCGGGGTGACGCCGACAGGTGTCCCATACGTAGTTGGTCACATGACCTCAATCGCATATCCCCAAATGCTAGTGGATTCCAATTAGAAGTGATGTGTATAAGAGTGGTAGTGGGGAATCTATGCCATCATTGGCATAGTAACACATCATAAGTAAAACAGATATCAATATAAGAAGCAGAAAAACATGCCACAAGTAAACAACAGAACCAATAAACAACATGAACACACATATATAAATTATGTATTAGACATATGTCTTGGAAAAAAGCCAAAAATCACAATACTAGAAAATATTAATAAGACAATGTACAAAATAAAATAATGTATATAAATCCATATCAGCGCAAGCCTCTACATGGTCCCATACTCCCCGACTCTACAACGATCAAGTACCGAAAGTAGAAGGGTGCTTTACCTTGTCTATACCATCATCAATATAACCTTTTTGGACCAAATATTGACCCATATGTGGTGTGAGACTAATCCCAGTAGAAAAAAACCCAATGTTACGTGCCTACCAGTCAGGTAATATATATGAATGGAAATAAACAAAATGAAGACGTAAACTAGGAAGTACAGACAATAACAATCCTTCAAATTTAATTTCAGTCATTTTTCATATATCAACTATGAATCTAATCAAAAAGAAGGTAACCCTACTTGAAGTACTCAAAAACATACCGCTCTAATTCATCCAAAACAAACACAAGAAACCCTATGGGAAGTACTCATATTCTAACCCCTCTAGTTCAGCTTTAACAATGACTCTCTGAGGAAGCACTCCCTGTCAATTCTCCTTGTGGTCTCTTATAATTAACTAATAATAACTCTGATGAAGTACTCAGTGTACAATTCCACCCATTTCACATATTGAAGAAACTACAAGAACTCTAAGGGAGACCATATGTCCATCTCCATTATGTTCTCGCAATATAAAAGTAAATAGACACTCGAGAGAATCGCTCAATGTGAATTATCGCTATGGTCTACTACACATGGATCACACATACATGAATAAGTACATTTTTCACAAACGATAAATAGCATCCAAATGTAATCCCCAAGAACTACATGGCTGAAAAATCTACAAAATATCATAGCATGCCAGATAATAATCACAACATCCTAAAAATACTAGGCAAGGAGAACAGAGAAATTTTCTAACAGGAGCAGCTAGACCGAACTGTACAAAACTATCAAACCATGTAGAAACATCCATACCATGGAAAGGTTAAACATATTCACAAGAATTTTCCTCTATCCAATCAAATAATTCATAACAGGTAATAACAGGGCTAAAAACCATAAACACCCAATACATCGTTATTGGGTATTGGGCACTTGTTTACATAAAATTCAATGAATATCTATTAAATGTCACAAACCACCTATCTCAACATCCTGATATCGATATACTTGAACCCAAGGGAATCAATCACCCTAGAATGTTGTAGATCAACAAAAATGTTAAAAATTATTGACCAATGATATATCACATGAGAAGAAAAATTAGGAAACACAATTAATGAAGAAGAGAGACCTCACTGATATGATTCCAACACAACCAACAGAGTTCGATTCATAGAATGGATGGTGAGTCGGAATCTCGTAGAAGACCCATAGTCATCGGATGCTCCTGGATAAGATAGGTAATGAAAAATTGTTTTCTATCCAATAGACGCGACCCCAGTCCCATTAATGATAAAATAAGGAACATGACATGTTTTTTAAAATTATACGGCATATACATGCCATTTATGACCTCTTCTTTAGGCGATCTCCAGGTCACCACACAAGTCCATGTACTCAGATGTTATATAGCTAGTACTTTATCACCCAAGTCAACTGGGTACAGGATGTGTACTTATATGTACATGGTGTGTAATTGTAAAATTTCTAGAAATTTCTCAATTCCATGAAAAAGCCACAAAAAAAAGATTCATACTAGAAAAAAATTATTTTTGTTCTTAAAAATACCTAATGTCATATTTATACACATGAAAAAAGATTCTAGATACCATTAATATGTATTTTTGGATAATAGACAATGGTAATATAGACATAATATTAAATATTGACCAGTTAGTAGTTCATTTTACCCCATATCATCTCAATGTAATTCCTAGGTAATACTACTTTTTTTAATAGTGGTAATTAAATATTTTTTCATAATAATTTTGGTCAAAATATATTATTAAAATATTGGATAATATATATTCATATAATTAAAAATATGGATAATATAATTCAAACTTCACTCACATATTTTGCAGAATTAACTTTAAAATAGAACTCATAAATGAAATCATATGGTGACTTTCCGAAGGAAAAATATCCATATGTAATGATCTTCTCAATATAAAATATGTTATGAAAATTTATTCTATTAACTAAAATTAGTTATATTTTTAGATATTTCTATTAATATTAAATTAAATCATATTTATAATGAAATTTAACCTTCTAAATTAGTTAAATGTAAATTAGTTTTCTGTAAAAATAATTATTTTTCAATATTCCTCAAAAGATTAACCCTTTCATAAAAATCTGATAAATCACCCTAATAAATTTTTGAAAACATTATTTCATTAATTAATAAATTTTTCATATATTTTACCCAAAATCAGTAAATATTAATATTTAATTGTATTTGAAAATAAAATCTATGTTTTCTTTTAGAAAAAATACAATTATTCATAAAACAGTTAATTTAATAGGAATAAATTCTTATATAATTTCAAATCTATAAATAATAATATTTTTCATAATTTATTTACTAATATTTATACATTACACTTTACCTTATTTGTTATTAATTTATAATATATTAGAATTCATTATGGATCAGGGTCATGTATTTTACAAGCTAATAATGAGATTCAATTAAACCAAATATATTTATGGGTTTGTTTATGATTAGGTTTTCATGTTTCAGGTGACATTGGTTACAATGTTATTCATTTCAAATTCAGGGGTAATACATTATCTCTAGCAGAAATAATATTTTTCAAATTTGATCCAGAACTCATAAAATATTAGGTATTTTAATATTCCATTGTTGAAAACCCAAATCATAAAAAGTTTTAAGAATACATTAACGTAATAAGATTAAAATGGATGTAAAAAGGATCATATATAATAGAACCTGTATGCGATTTTAATTAAGATCACATTAGTAGACAAGGATTTGATGGACATGGAAGAAAAATGTAAATAACAATAGAGATTCATTTAGATCATTGATAAAATGATAGTGGATGATCAATGGAATGTGAAATAACTCAAACCCATAATTCTATAAAGATTTAAATGTTCATTTGTTTCATTGGATATGGTGGTAATTGGAAAAATATTTCATGTTCAGTTTCCTAATGATAATGAAATATTATGTTTTCAATAAATATATAGGTATATACATACTTGATACATTTATATTTCATAAGAACAATTTTATTCTTTGGTTGTGATTTAAAAATATTCAATTCACTAATAAAACCATGAAATGAATATATAAAAAGAAAATTTGTAATAACAAAGAACTATAATTCAATTTCATTGTATCATAAAATCGATAAATGAGTGAAATATCATTCAGTATCTCTCTATATATTTTCTAAGATAAATATTACAACTGCATGTTATCCAATATATTACACTAATATCTAAACCACAAGAGTGACAACATTTGTTCATAATTATTATTATATTCTCATATAAATCTACGTTAAACAGGGACATAATATCCTAAACAACATGTAGTATAGTGGTAGGTGTTGAACCCTAATTCATATTTTGTTGTTTCATTATATTCCATGACCTTACCAATCGTGATAGGTAGTCACCCAGAAAACTTGATAAACATTTTCTAAATATCTATCAATATAATGTATATAACATTAATAAGTAGTGATTCCCTACAATTACTACAATATCTATAATATTAAAACAAATTAAATGATATTAATACCTTGTATTGTGAGTCTAAAAATTGTAAAATAATATTTCATCACACAAAATTTTCATATCCTAAACTAATGTTTTAAATTCAAATAAACAACTTCCAAAATATCATTAATATTCATATACTCCAAAAATATATAACATAAAAATTATTTTTTAATACATTGTACCTATTATCAAACATAAAACTATATCTCAGGATGTTATACATTACTCTTATGTTAATAAAATCATAAATTCTTCTTAATTTTCAAAAATTATTGTGGTGCTTCATGAATCTTCTAAGAACAATACCACTAGTAAAAAAAATTATCAATTTAATTATTTAATACTAATAAAGGATTACATCATCTACTGTATTTCAGTAGTGGTCATTCCATATTCAAGGGGTTATCATATTGAAGAGTTAATTGAGTTAGATAATTTCTATATTCCCCAAATTTATGACAATGAACTATTAATGGGTCCCAATGATGATATTTATATCCATCCATATTTCAAATTACTTTTAATCATAAATTCATTACATCATTCCATTATCCAATATACATAAATCATTTTTCAATTCATTTGAAAAATTTTCATGGACATCTTTTTTCACATTTATTACAAAAATTATATCAATTCTTTATTCCACCTTGGTTTGCACCACTCAAGAACTTATAAAACTCCATCCCTATCTTCTTCAGTGACAACAATAATTTGTTAAGGGATATGATATCAATCATATTTTAGGATGAATGATTGAGAATAATTAAGATATAATTCTCTCATGTCATCACCCTATTTGTTTACTCATAGTCATGCCATTTTCCATCATGTTCAATGTTAACATGATTCTTTTTGGTTTCAGCCAGAAACTAATAAAAAAATAATTACATTCAAAACAAAAAAAAATCTTATTGGGAAAACTATATAATAATTTATAGGATATTTAAATCATTAAAACATATTTTAATCAATGAATCCATTCGTTTAATTTTTGTCATACCTTATCATAAAATATGAAAATATTTCTTAATGGACTATAAATAATCGTAGAATTATCCTAATCAGATCCTCAAAGTGTGTCACACCAAGTGAAAAGTGTTTCCCATATTTATGCACCAGGTGACAGTCTGGTTATTCCCAATGTGCACTATTTCCAGTTATTACTCCATGGATCAAAATTTCTCTAACCACATCCACTTGTAGTATCTATATAAGGATGTATTTATAAGAAAACCACATAGTTTCTTCCTTATAAAAACATTAGGATATTATGTGACAATTATCATTGATTTATATGATATGGTAATGTTATCCAATATATTTATTCCCCAATATTGATCCTAGGGACTCTACTAAACATACTATAATAGAAACTGTAATATCCAATAAACCTAGTAACAATGATTCAACATCTTATTTATTATATTAGGATAATATATAAGGAAATAAATAATTATGTACCAAATATTTTAGTAGTATAGGTAAACCAGATATATAATACAATATTTCATTACATTTAAATAAATAAATTTCAATGTAAAATGTTTTTCGATAATTTTATCATTACCTCTAGAATATACTTGCATGAAATCTATAATACACTATCATCTTTCTAGAGAATAGAAAAAAATTATGGATGTGATCAAAAGCTTAATAAGAGTTATGTAAACAAGATTGTATCTTTAATAAATAATAATAATCAACATTAAATGGAAAAGAACTAAAAAAAATATTCATTTATGAAATAACTAAACTCTCATGATTAGTTATTTAAGGATAATAATAGTTGGTTAATTAATTGAACAGACATTCCATTAAAATTTCATGACTATCATGAATATATATATAGTGTAATGAATTTGTAAATTCAAATAAATAACCATAACAATAATATAAATAATATTAATATCCTGAATTTTAAGGAATGTTCAATTTGGTATTGAAAACAACTGATCAATAATTATATTCAATCAATAATTTATGAATTTAATCCATCCAATGACTTTTAAAATATGAATATTTGATGGATAATTATAATAACTAAAAGCTCAAATATGGAAATGATTAATAATTGGTCATCATGTTATTTAGTATAGTATGACTCTATCATCAAGATTGTTCATAATAAATATTAAAAATATAATTATTATCCAGTTACATTCTATATTATTGATTCACCTTATGATATAAGGCATTCATTAGGGGAATTTATAATTCCAGACCCCACCCTTCACAACATGTCCAAATCATTCCTCATGAATCAAATAATCTATTTAATTCATGAATAATGTTCTTTATCATCAAATATTTGAATTGATTAAAGAATACATATTTATCAATATTTATCATTATAAATAAAACTAACAATTTCTAAAAACTTATAAATAAATGATGTATCCTTAAAATAATAAACATATGAATGATAAATAATATGCATATTTCAGATAAATTAGACGTCGAATTATCACTATAATGTGGAAATTTATTGGGAATATTAATAAACTGAAATTTAATCAATAATGTTAATGTAAACAATTTCCAATGTAAAAGTGATCATAAACCATCCATATAATGAATATGTATGATATAAATAAAAAATATTTCCAATATAGTATATATAAACTAAATAAATTTTTTAATTAATTTATAGAAATACAATAAAAATATCATTAAAGTCTTATTGAGAAAAATATTATATTTATATAAAAAATCACCATTTAAAAGTAATGTATCAAAAATCATATTTACAATATATTACATAGAAAAAAACCTCTAAATGTTATAAAATAATAATTAAAATTTTTGTTTTTGTGGTGGAAATAAATTCAATTTATGTCAAAAAAGTTTAAAAAAGGTTCCTTAAATTTTTTTAGTTATAGATGAAAGTGCGAGGTCTTAAAAATGTCTTAAATATTCATCAAAAAATCATTAAATGTAAAAATAGAAAAAATTACTATTAAATAATAATTAATAAGGTAAAAGAATGTTTTAAAAAATCAATATTTCAAAATATGTATTCTGATGAAAAATATATTTTCGACCGAGTATAGAAGTGAAGTCAGGTTTTATAAAAATATACATTCAATTTAAGAAACAAATGTTGAAAAAGTTTCTATATATAAAGTGAAAACTCATTAATAATTCTGAACGAATAAAATTAAATGGGTTTACAAGAAAATGATCAAACAATTTCATTCAATGTTAATTCTTGTATAATGAAAAAATGATTAAAATTATATTATGAAATAAACACTTACTGTGATCTGAACATTGATGTGAGAATCCAACAATGAATAAATTATGTGTATCAAATATAAATAGATTAATGTAAACCAGAAAGAAAACATAATAAACTAAATAACTTTTAACACCAATAATATTAGAATGTCAATGATACTAAACAGTAATATTAAGAAATGAAAATTAATTGAGATATGAAATTTATTTCAACATGGTAATTTTATTGTCAATTTCAATTGGATGAAAAAAATAAAACCACAAATTCAAATAACTTGATATATGATTTATTAATTATATTACATATAAATGGGATAATAAAAACACTATATGAAATAACTTATGTAAATAATATTATAAGATTTATCAATAAAGGTAAATTGAGACGAATTCTCCTACCTTAGGACTAAATTTTATTGAATATATATTAACCACTTTATTAATGGTTTAAAAAAATTCACTTTCTTATTATATAAACATATTAATATTTATAATATCATATATTATCCTCTTATAACATTTTACCACCATTCGGATAATAAAATGTCATTATTTCTATTAGTTTGTGTGTAAATTTTCTTCTTTTCTCATCAGTTACTTGTCATGAATGTTTGGTTTCATAAGCATGTTATGTTGTTCCATAAAAATGAGAATTATATTAATTTTATATATGCCATTAACTTCCATTTTATAATTTTTATAATGAATATTTATATTTTATCATGGATAATTGATCACACAGCTTCTTGGTGGTAGTTAAAAAACATTCACATGTGTGATGTTATCATTTGCTTAATAAGAGATAATTTAATGAAGTTTAAGATTTATTAATCCCATATAATAAATATAAACTCATATATATGATAATTATTATTAAAAGTTATCAATATTTAATTAAATGTAAATATGAAGTGAAAAAAATCCATCGCTTCATGAGGAGGTAGTCTTCCATATACATGAAAGACGTTATCATATTTTAAATGGAAAGAAGAGTGAAAATATTATGAGTGATAATATACATATAGAATTATATTTATATCATAAATATAATATATTTATATATATCCCTTCTATCAACATATTTATCCATTACAGTTATTTGTGGATATGAGTACATTAGTTCGGTCGGTGATTATCCATCGTACACATGATTAGTGTTTTCCATTCCCATATGATAGTGCTATAAATAAATATATATTATTAAATTAATAAAATATAATATAAATATATGAAATATAATAGTTATATTTTATTTTATATGTTATTATATAATTTTTTATGGAAAAAGAAGAATGAAACAAAAAGTTCATTATTATGAAAATTACTTTCTCAAAGAGATATCTCCATTAAATCTCCCCTTAAGTATAACAGAATTTGTCTTCCGGGAAGAATTGAAGCTCTAAAATTCATCATTTTATAATAAGGTTTATTTATATAGTTTTTTCTTGAGCCAAATGTCTTGGGATATGTGAATAATTGAATCAATTGTGGTCCATTTTATAAGTGCAGAATGGGATCCCACATTGAAAATAATTTGATATTTCCCAATTGAATCCAAAATGATAAATCTATTCTGCAATGACCTAAACAATTATAAACTGAATTTTATCCCTTATTATAGTAATTTAATATATTATAAATCACATAAAATCAGTGATAGACCATAATAAAAATATTTTTATGGAAAAATTAATGAAATAAAAATTATTTCTAGATGTTAAAGAATTTATTCCAATGTAATAGTAACATGAACTTTGTAATAGTAAATAACACGTATAAACCATCCAATAGAATATTATCATAACCTTTGAAAGTGAAAATAAAATTTAGGCACCTTATAATTGGTATTATGTTATATTTTCAACAAAGTCTTTGAAAATAAATGTTTATAATATTACTATTTACGTGTTGGTATTTTTATAAGTTATTAGTATTTAATTAAAATAAGATGATTAATATAATTTTTTTTGAAATTTTATTTTCATAATATTTATTCTTAAATTAATATTTTTATGTCTTATAATGTTATGATTATTTTATGAGACTATATATAATTTTTCAAAGTGTTGTAAATTTAGTTATAATTTTAAAATTTGTATCTTCCATGTAAATTTTATTTTTAATTTTATATTAAATTAAACATATTTTAAAAATTATTTTCCTAAAATTGAGTTCTTATTTTAATTTAACATGTCATATATTGATTAGGCTGAATTATTGTGATTTTTAAAAAATCTTTCAATTTTTGATGAATAGTAAAATATGATATTTTATGATAAAAGTTAAATACATTAATTATTAAGTAAAAAATTATTTAGGGATGATTTAATCACAAAATAATGAACAAAATAACTTTATTTTAATATATTTATTGATAATTCTGAAAACATTCACAATCTAGAACCAAAATAATAAACTAATTAATTTAATAATGAGAATACTCCCCCTCTCACCCACTATAAATATCGTCACTCAACATGTATTTTATGGACACCTATCACGATACGAGTCTTTCACATATTCACACTAATATTCTTCCTTATCCCATCCCCCATATCCAAAATCACTTGGCCTCATCAAAAGACAAAATACTATTCCCTAAATTGGTTCTCATGGACGATACATCTATAAGGTCAATTCATACTCCTTGTTCTTTTAATTCCAGTTAAATTTGATTTATGTTCTTCTATTCTCCATACATTATTTTATAAAAATGTAATTATAAATCAGTTATGATTGATATTATATAATTCAATAATCTTAATTTATTGTTCATTTCCATACTACATTCTTTCTTACTTTTATATTAAAAATTAAATCCACACTCACGATCTATCAATTTACTAATATCGTTGACGATGCACTTACATTTTTTCAATTAGCTAATTCAAATAGTATATATAAAAAAATAAATTTTTGAAACATATTGTACAATTTATTTTACTTCCCTATTTATATTTCTGAATGATTATATATACAAAATACTAAATGATAATACAAAAGAAGTTCATTTTGATCAAAAATCCACCAATAATTAACCTAAAATGATCATTATTATCTTTTATATAATTATTCATTCTCAGAGAACATAAATAATTATTTATAATATCATTTATAATTATTATTATTAATTAATAACATATAAAAAGTAATTTGGATATTTTCTACATTTTACATGACCATACATTCATTTATACCAGTGAACCGCTCATAGAAACTATGTAAACAAACTCACCAAAATGATGAAATGAAATTATATAACACATCGAGAATCCCATAAATTAAATTAATAAAAATATTGAATCCAATTAATTTATAAATCGTTGTAGATTTTTCAATAAATAAATCTAACTTGATTTTGTAGGTTATTGATATGAATAAAAAAATCAGACATACGGTAAGGGGAATTCTTTATCCTAAATACCATATTTTGGGGATTCCCTCTTTCTGTCCAATTTTTAGCATGGATATTGATTTAATTTTTATTAAATATCAATTATTAACCATTAACCTATATTTTCTAGGATATAAATGTTACTAATATTCATTTATGAAATATTCAATGTCTTTTCAAAAAGATTTTTTTTTTAAAAAATATATTTTATTTGTCATGAGATGATTTCTTCTTCACAAAAAATTAGAAATTCTTATATCAATTATGTTATCATATTTTTCTCTTTATAACCCCAATGTAATTTAATGAATGTGTTCTTTATGAAATGTAACCCATCTCATTCCTTGGGTTATTTTATGTCCATGATTTATATATGATTTATATGGAATTCATGATAATATAAATGTAATTATGTGACGACTACCCCCAGAATTATATTGAACCCAAATTCATTAGTTATTGTGTTGTATCTCATTATAAAAAGTGATATATGAATTAATATGATTATATATTTGTTCTCAACAATGTGTTGTATTTGACGACTAAGACGTGCTATTTCATTTTGATGCATTTCAACATTCCAATAAATATTACAATGATTTTTATCACCCCATGTTATACTGATTCATAATCAAATTGTGCTTTTATATCTCCATTTTATTTGATGAATATCCTCTGGTGACTATATGTACTAATGATAACACAAGATCCATTAAGAATCTATATGTAAGGTTATTAAATAAATTTCTATGTTTTTTTGTAAATGTCATGTATGTAAAAAAATTCTAAAGACACTAAATATTTTTTATCCTTATTGGGTAATGGTTTTCTATCATTTGTATATAAAACTATATAATTGGTTATTTAATAAATTTTGGGAGGCAATTGTAGGTTTAAGAGAACTATTTAGTGAATTTGGGAATTTTGATTACAGAACCATAGTGAAAACCCATAGTATGAGAATATGTATAATTAAACTCTTAATAATCATTGATTTAATAAATTATACACAAATGGATTCGATAATATATCCCTATAGACATAACATAAAAAATATTAATTTATTTTTTCATGACATGTTGAATAATAATTTTTTATATGATTATAAATTTTAGAAAGTGGTGACAACCTGGAGAAACCATTGAAAGAACCCATGTGAGTGACAAAACAATTATTATTTGAATGATATACACAATTAATTAGGGGGTTGATTTAGAAATCCATGGTGATGCTTACTTGTCTATCTCATGTTATAAAAATTAACCTAAAAAATTTGGAACATACACCTTCACCTAAAACATATCATTTGACTATTGAGACCTTTTTGTGGTAGCAACCACTAAGGTTTAGTCGATCTTATGATACTCTTGTCACATAAGTGTGTGTAAACTCAGTGGAAAACGTTTTTCCCTACATAAGACTTCTGATATAGATAAGGTTATTGTTTCTATTTATCATCTTGATTGAGAGGCCGAGCATTGGTGGGAATTGATTAAGAACAACAAAAAAAGTATTATATTAAAGCGATGGAGTGGGAAGGCTATAAGTTAATGTTTCACAACAACTATTTCCCTAAAAATCATAATACATTGATGGATGTATAATTTATAGAGATGAAAAAATAGATGGAAAATTTATAATGACCTATGATTCATATTTTACAAGTCTTTCAAGGTATGATTGAGTTTTTTATATCATCAACGATAGAGAAATTGTTTTATTATTCAGTGGATTAGAACCACACCATGTAATGGTAATATAAATTTGAGACATTGGGATTTATGAAAAATGCAGCTTGATGTTCTCTCAATGTGGATATAGTGTTTTTCAGATGAGATCATGACTGTTATGACAATAAATTAATGATTGAGATTAATTCTTGGGGATCTAATGAGAAAGGAGGAATCAAAACTCAACCTCCCACATGTAAAAAATTTTGGATGAAACATCATGGGAATTTCTTTAATTGGATGGGAAAAAGATTCATGAGTGGGAGAGAAGGCCACCATTCTAATGAATTTCAAAAAGAAATGGGGATGCAGGACAATGTGGCGAAGTAAAGGAGTGAATAACCCATTTTACAAAGCTAAAACTAGTGGGAGAAAGGGTACTATGCAGGAATGTGCACTATACATTGTGTCCTTGAGTATAATTAGTGGTCGTAGCCACAAAATCCAATGGATAAAGGTGATTATTATGTCATCACTAATATTGACGCATACCAACAAAAGGTAACCCTATAATGTATAGTTACTATTCAATGAAGAAAAGAATTACGATTATTTGATTCTAATAATATGAATTCATTTACATCATGCACATTTTCTAGAACTATTTAATCAAATAACCAATTCCTAGAAATTGAGGTATCAATAAAAACACCTAGTTGTGTGATTATTTCAAATAAAATGTTTGAATCTTTCCTTATTAGAATATGTGGGATGTTTCTTTAATTTAATGTCTCCAATAAAAATCAAGGATTTAAATAATAATATGCAAGATAATTAAGACAAAGAGATCATATTCCAAAATACATATTGTTGGGGTATTCTAGTGCTATGTGTTAAGAAGCAGTCTTGATTAATTTGGATGTGTATTTGTTATCACGAACTCTATACGATCACTAGAAAGTATACTTATCCTCTTTAAAATATTGATGACTTGTTAGATCAACTATGAAGAGCACCATACATCTCAAAGAATGATATTCATTATATATAGCAACTAATAATATTTACAATGGATGAAATTTAGAAGACTACCATTCATACAATGTATAGTAATAGTGAGTTTCTGGTGACTCCCTTCAGACTTAATAATTTCTCTATAGTCTTCATATATTCTATTAATAGTCAATATTAATTACCATGAAAAATTTATGGTAGTTTTTGTCGAAAATATTCCCATTTACACGAAGAGAAATGATGAAATTAAAGAACATATAAGGCTTGTGATGGAAATAATAATAATGGATATGATGTTTTACATATTTAGAATGTGTGACTTTTGGATGGAAAATGTCACCTTCATAGGACACATGATCACATGTGAAAGACATCATCTAGACCCTTCGATGACAGATATTATTGTGGAATATCGCAAAACCTATAGTGTAACTTACATATGTAGTTTTCATGGATTAATACGGTACTATTGACATTTTATATGAAATATCGCAAGGTTTTCTTTCCTGAAAATGATGATAAAAAGGGAAAGGGTAATGTATTTCTAGAGAGATGAATGTGAGGAAAACATTATGGATTTAATTGTAAGATGATCACTACACCTATACTCAGATTAATAAAATAGGAGAAATTTTTGTGATATATAATTATACTTCAATGAAATTCTTTAGTTATGTACTCATGAAAAATGGTAATTTGATATCCTACACCTTACAATAGGTGAATATCCATGACAAAAACTATCGTATGCATGAAATATAGATAGAAGATGTGATTTTTTCTATGAATATCTAATTTCACTACATCAATGGTGGAAATTTAGGCATATATACTGATTATAAGAGAAAAATGTATATATTCACAGAAAAGGATCTCAAAATGAAACACAATAGATGATAGTATCCAATAAATGACTATGATTTTTCAGTTGACTATCATCCCAGAATGGAACAATAGGTAGAAGATTATCATAAATGAAATTTACCTACTACTTTATCAATGGTGTGGATTTAGAAAAACCATGTTTTTATTAATATTTAAAGGATGGATTAAGAAATCAAAATGGTTGGGAATACATCCTACCATTCCCAAAAGGTTACCCAACCATCTATCCAAGAGAGGAAAAAGGAGTCATAAGAGGATGATCTATAGTTACCAAAGAATGTTAATGCAGTAATAGAAGGGAATCTACATGAGTTTGATAGTAAAGATGAGGGTGTGATTCGTTATGGAATTAGTCGTTTTGTGACTTCATCACATGAGATAATGATGGATATATTTGATAGTACATATATATCAACATTCATTGTTCATTATGGTAGTACCAATATGTTCGATGATCATTAAGAACACTTTTAATGGGAAAAAATGATAATGGAGATTGAATAGTACATCTCATTGTTCTTAATATTTAAAAATTATAACGTAAAGAAACTAAATACCAAATGCATGATTCATCCAATTACCATATGAATGTGTAAATCAGATAATTTCATAATAAACTACATCACAGGTCTTGTGAAGACATCCAAATGAAACAATGTGATATGGGTTGTGGTGGACTGAGTCACCAAGACATCCAACGTTATATATTTTCCAAAAGATCACTTTCATAAATAAAAAATCAATGATATTTGTTAAGGAAGTTGTGAGAATGTGTGGAATTATAATCTCGATAATCTCTGAACGTGATCATAGGTTTAAAACTTGTTATAAGAGACTCTTCAACATGATTTGTGTACAAAATTAAATTTAAGTAGGGCCTATAACCCCATATATTATAGAATGTCTGAATAGACTATTCAGAGGCTAGAATATATTATAAGACAATACACATTATAATTCAAAGGAAGATGGGATCATCATCTACCATCAATTGTGTTTTCATATGACAATAACATCCAGTCGAGCATTTAGATTTCTCCATATGATTCTATATGTGAAGAGCGACATAGAACTCCATCCGTTTAGGATGATGTCAATGAAAGAAAGCTACTAAGAAATGATCATATATCAGTGTTGATAGATAATTATCAAGATATCTATTTACATACTAAATATTCCTAAAATAAGAAAATGTTCTATGTTGAAAGCCTTCAATGGGACCTAGAGTTCGACTTTGGTGATATGATCTTCCATATAATATCAACATGGAAGGGACTAATGCATTTCAGAATGAATGGGGAGCTATATACAATGTACATTGAACCCTTTTATATCATTAATCTTATAATACTTGTGTCTTATTACATTGTAATTCTACTAAACATGGTTTAAGATCCTGATGTCATCCACATATGAATCCAAAATAAGTATATATTAAATCCCTCACAAGTACTAAACTCAAACATGAAACAACATGGTGATGATCTCCCACATGAAGAGCCACTAGTAATGACTTTAGACATGATAGATAATGTTCTATACAACAACACAACACACAATATAAATCTGTTATGGATGAAGCCAAAGGATGATGATGCAACATGGGAAGAGGATGAGTAATTTTATGATAAGTACCCTAACTTATTCATGTGAAAAACAATTTTGAGGGAGAATTTTCAAAATGGGGAATAATTCAATAGCCTAGACATTCATCTATTTAAATTTCTCCCTTATAAAAATTTTATATTATATAAATCACATAAAATCACTTATAGACTATAATATAATCATTATAATTAATAATTAAAAAAAGATGTATTACTAGGATTTACAACACATATATCAAAATAATATGATCTTAAACATTAAAACAGTACAATGGCCTTATAAACTATCCAAAGGAACATTAACCTGACATTTGAATGTAAAAAAATAGGTATCTTATAAATGAAATTTGGGTGTAATTTTATCATTATCTATGTAAAAAAGTGTTCTTAAAATTAATAATAAATTGTTTCTATTTTTCAATGTAATAAATATATAATTACATTTTTATGAATAATATAAAAAATTAATAGAAATTTTATTTTTGTAAAATAGGTTCACAAATTAATATTATGAAGTGTGGTGAATTTTTGATAATTTTATGATACCTTATTAAATTTTTCAATGTATTATAAATGCATCTATAATTTTGAAATATGTATTTTCCAAGTACATGAGTATTTTAATAAAACATTTAATTATTCATATTTATATAATTATTATCCTAAAATGTAGTTAATTTTTTAATTCTGCATCACAATTAATGGTTAGGGTGAATTTTTTTTATTTTACAAAATCACATGAATTTGTGATGAATATTAAAACACTATAATTAATACTAAAAACTAAATAAATGTATTATGGAGTAATATAGGATGTATGGTTGATGTAATACAGAAATCTAAGAATCTCTATCAATATTTAAATCTATATATTTATTATTCTCAAATAGGATAATTTCAAGTGGTAAAATCATCTTTTTTTATTTTATTTTCTTTTCAATTTCATATAACTTTTTCTCAAAGTCAAAACATCTCATATCAAGACTTTATGAAAACTCCATCATATTTTATATATTGTAATTCTACCATGTTAATAGATTATCCAACATCTAATCCCTCTATCTATGTATCTTTATTATTCTAAAAATGAAATCATCACCCAGGATGTGTTAATTTACCAGCATCATGGGTAATGCACTTTTATTTTCCTTGGATTAATTTGATGATGATAAAAAAATCATTATAAAGGTAGAAAAATATTTTAAAAATTATGTTCAAATTTTTTTTATCTAGATGTAACATATATCGATAATAGTAAAAGATAAAACCGAATGATTTCATTATGAAAG
Organism: Viscum album; assembly: GCA_963277665.1. Classification (NCBI taxonomy): domain Eukaryota; kingdom Viridiplantae; phylum Streptophyta; class Magnoliopsida; order Santalales; family Viscaceae; genus Viscum; species Viscum album. The sequence continues at coordinate 138,498,204 of OY728133.1, read as the reverse complement.
ATAAATTGTTAAAATTTTTCCTAAAATGATCATAATTAACTCTTTTCCAATGATTCATCCTCGTAACATATAAATAAGTTCAATATTAGATCACTTATACTTATATAAGATAATCAATAATTTAAAATAAAGTTATTTATATTTATCCATATTTTATACAAACATCCATTCATGTATACAGGTGAAACGATCGTTGAAACTAATAAAACAAACCCTCCCGAACAATGAAATTAAATACTATAACCCAATGAAAATACAAGAAATGAAATTAATAAATTAAAAATGAATCAAATTCAATGATTAAAAGTTTCCATTTTTTTAATTGATGAATGTTATTTGATTATATAGGATTCTAATGTGATGAAAGCATTTTGACAAAAGGAAATCGTAATTCAGTAACCCAACTCTATTCCTATGGTTTTTCAATATTTAACTCCATTATTCAGTATGTATATTCCATTAATGGACATAAATATAATTTTATAATAAATTTACATTCTTTTATTTGATAATTATTTTACCATTTTGGTTTTATAAAAAAATCAATGATTTTTCCAAAAGAAATCTTCTTTCTAATAAATCATCTTTCAATTCCCATGAGATTGCTCCTTCATCACTCAAAATAAAATATCTGTATATAGTGTCTATTATTAACACATTATTTTGGAAACCCCAGGGTTAATTTATGAATTTTTTATTTATTAATGTTAAATCATTTCATTATATGTGTTATTATATGTCTATGATAGATGTATGATCTTTGTGGAATGCATGATAGTGTAAATTTTATGATGTGATCATTATGCCAAAAAATAATATAGCTCAATGTAAATGTATTATTTGATGTGTGAAACTATAAATATATAGTGCAACAATTCATTGGGTAATGTAATGTATCAAATGAAAAAACGATGAAATAAGCGTGATCATGATTATAGATTTGTTTAAAACTATGTGTGGTAGTTGACCCTTAAGACATGATGTGTCATTTTTATATACATATACATTCCAAGACTTTTATTAATGATTATTATCATGATGTTAATCTTATGATTATGTTATGATTATAATTATTATCCTCACCCCATATTATATTTAACCATACTATTACTAGAATTTTAGCTCATCCCACTGTTGATTAGTATCTTCCTATAACAACATGTAATAAGAAGAATATGAGGGCCAATAAGAATAAAGAGAATAGGTAATTAAATGAATTATTAGGTTTTATTTTTAAATTTTCATGTATGGTTTTATTTTTTCAAAGACTCTAAACCTTTGGATCTATGTTATGTAATTATTCTATGTCAATTTTCTATAAAACATTGTAGTAGGTGATGTAGGAAAAGTAGGGTCGCTATATATTCAAATTATTAATGCATCCTAATAAACTGGGGATTGACTTTAAAATAGTTCTATGTGTATATATGGCCATAAAATAATAATATTATTATTTTATGTTCATTTTAATAGATATCCTTTTATTTTACCCACCCGTAAACCAATTATTACCACAATGGTGGTAATTAATTTTTACACTCTTAACTTTTAATTTTTATAATAAATAATTTTTATATTATTAGATAATATAAATTTTTATGATTCCATTTATGTAATTTATATTTTTAAATTCAATTAAGATTATTTATGAAATAAATTTAATGTTATACGCACGGATTGGAGGAAAAAATCCATTCCAAAGAAAAAATTACCCAACAAAGAATATGATTTAATATTAAAAATCAAATTATATTTTATTCTGTTAAAATAAATTTTTTTAAATATTGTTTTATTGATCTAATTTAACTTTAAAACATATTTAAAATAAGATATAACCTTGTAAATTATTATTAAAAATCATTTAAAAAACCATTTTTTCAAATATTAATTAAAAAATGAAATTTTCCAAAAATCACAAAATATCCTTCCTATGATACATAACATGCTATGATTTTAGAAAAATCTATCATTGTATCCAATAAATTATCTATGCATTATAAAAAATAATTTTTATTTATCTGTGCAAAGTGAAACTAGACCGTTTTTTAAGAAAATATTTTTTTTTTCAAAAAACATATGTTTTTCTAATGGTTATTATTTAATTTTGAATAAACTGATAACCATACTTTTTATAATTTTTAAATGACATTCATACACAATAATTTAATGGATATGTTATATTTTTATACTACATTACTGATTATTTGTATTCCTTGATTTATGATCTACAATCCATCGATGATATTAAATCCATAGAAATAAATTTCACATGTTGTTTAATGTTTTGATTTCATGTAAAATATGTTATGGAATACAATGGTATTATTTTTTAATTTCATTGTATCACAAATTTTATAGAGTAACATAATTTTTTTGTTCGTTTCTCAAAATAATTCATATTGAAAACACATTTTATTATGATATGACAAAATAGTTTGAAACCCATTGTCTTTCTAGAGGTGATTCTTAACTATATTATATATGATTGAATTTTTTGGGGACACATAATCATTTATAAATTACTATGGATTTACTAAAATATATATCTTTTTAACTGGGTAATGATTCTTTATCATGAGGTTATATATATTAGAATAGGGAGTAAAACAAATCCCCTATGAGACTCTATCCACCATGTGACATTTTCCTAGTATTTATACATGACTTATTTTTATTCTATTTTTTGGATTGATTCAAAATTTACAATTTTTCCATGTTTATATAATTCTATGTTCTTTATTTTATGGTATCATGTGGTTAATAAATAACTTTTCTGTATATGATATAGTATACCACTTTACAAGGATGAAAAGTATTTCTTTTTATAGAAAAATAATTTACATAATTTTTTGGACTGATGATGAATCATTATGTAACACCCCGACCCAGTTACCCATAATAAGTGCATTATTAGAAATCATTGGCTTGATATAAGAAATAATGTCCTAAATGACCAATCAATTTAGTATCATTGGATGTAGTAGATACATTCACAAGTTGTAAATTAAATCCTGAAAAAAAAATCCACAACATTTTTTCCCATTTTTAACACACTTATATCCTTATATTATCCTTAAAGGTCAACCATAAAATACATACCCACATCCTAGTAAACATTAAACATAAAAAGGGGGAGCTGAGATACTCAATAGCGATTACAATATATTGGGAACTTTCATAAATAAGCATAAACATTAATGGAAATGCATTAGACTAAAACAAATGCTTTTTAATAATAAACATCTACATAATATAGAAATTATAAAATCATATAATTCCATTTACTTATTCACCTGGATATTCTAATATTTTAATAAACACAATTAAAATAAATAGCCACTTTCATAATGATGGAATGTATAATGTCAGACTTCATATCCACATAGACAAGGACTTGTACAGAACAACAAATACAATTTTGTCAGGGCCTTGTTCCAAGACACTAGTTTGTCTAATTATACCTACCAATGCATCGAGGAGCTCTAGAGAGTTCCACATGTCACATACAATGTCCATTGCATTCCTTATACGAAAATGTTTAAACATATCAAAAACATTCATATTAAAACTATCATATGAAATTTAAATACTTTATCAATAAACCATGAATGGTATATGAATAAAACATCCATAGTTAAATATTTCAAAAAATATTCAATACATTATAGAGGATTTGGATCAAAATAAATCAACTTTAATCAGGCTTAAAATCCTTCAATGGATATTCACATAGATGAAATCAAAACTTTTTTTAGAGAAATATCTCTTTCTATTTTGAAATCATTTAAATGACATATAATTCTATAATAGAACATTTATTTTGAAAATATTATTATATGATATTAATATAATCTTTTACAATGTTATAACAGTGGAAAATAGCCGCACCTGCCATATAAGTTAAAAAAATTCATTCTCACCTTAATTTTGTCGAAAAGGTCATAAATTACACTATTTGGAAAATGAAAGAAATATTACATTCAAAAATATATAAGGAAAAATAAGAGTATAAATGATATTAATCCATTTATTATTAAATATAAAAAATGTTTTGAAAAACATTCTAATGAAACACGAATGTGGATGTTAAAGAGGACCCAGTAGATAGTTACATACAAAAACATCGGATAATAATAAGATTTTGGAATTAACCCTTACCATGTGATTTTAGTTAGTCTATGGAATGTTAAAATCCTGTATAATAGATGAATCATTGATATTAAAATATAAAATTACTATATAAATAAATATGATATCATATATGATCTTATAATATTTCGTTGTTAATAATATTTTATTAGTATCATCGTTTCAGGTGTTAATTGATTTGTTTTCCTTTGTATGATTGGTTACGTAAGATTTGTTTATTATGTATAGGATGCATTTGATTCATATAAAAAATAATATTATGTTCATAAAAATTATTTTTAATCATAAAATGAAAATTATTCTTGAATTATTACGATGGGGAATGAATCCCATCAAGTTCATGGGGACGGTAATCCATATGTATGCATGAGTGACAATATCATTATATTGATGGAGAAATTGTATGTAATTATATGGAATATAATATATAAAGAATAATTAAAATTTAATATTTATTATTTACATCAGTTATACTAATTATTATACCCTTACAAAAAAGGAGTGTCTGAATAAAAAACTACACCACGACGAGTAGATGGTAATCTGTACGTACGCACTTATGGTGACTTTGAAATTTAAAGGATGGGTAGAATAATGAATATGGTTGAAACATTTAAATAATTAAATCAAAATATATATAAGATACTTGAGTTATTATTTTATAACGGAAACAACAATGATAGATCAAGTGGAAGAAGAAAAGAACTAGAAAAAGGGGATGAATTATTTACCTTTTCTTCAGGTTATTCTTTTTTATTTGATCAAAAAGGCCCCATAGGTTGGCTTTATGAATAAAGTAAAGCCTCTAGGATAAAGGGAGTACAGTTTATAGGATATATGGGTAGGGTTTGGACGACCAAAAATGCTTTTGATGTGTGAAATTAATAGAATGGGTAGTGCCCTTTAATAAGAGAGGTTATGGTCATTTTAGGAAATCCTTGAAATATTATTTTATAACAAAAATATTTTCATTTTTTAATTTCTAAAAAATGAATAATTTATAGGATAAGGTGGGTATGGGTCAAAAACATTCATCCAATTGGTTTTATATAGGTTTAGTTCATCATAATAACCCTATCTTTTATATTTAACTCTTAGTTAAATAGTTTGACATTTTCCATGTCTCATGGTATTTTTATATTATGTGTCTATGAAACATATATAAACTTCTAAGTAAACTCCAAGTTGTTCATTAATGATACACATTTAATTAAATAATTATTTTGGTAGAAAAACAAATTTTTAGATAATTATATCAACCAATAATATTGTATTTGTTTTAAAAACACATTTTTGTCAATTTTTACATTATTTAATATTTGATTTGTGATAAAGATATAAATACTTTTTTACTTCTAAATAAATACATTTAATAAACCCTATCATGTCATAGTCACCTATAAAATTCATTTATTTCATCAAAACATTTAAATTATATTTATTTTAATATTTAAAATATCATTTATTTTATTGTTTCATTAATAAAGAAAATACCACATCATTATTGTGTCATATATAAATATATTTATATTAAGTCTAAAAATTATAAATAAAATATCCTGATGTAGAAAATATTTTTAGCATTCTAATTTATTTTCAAAGTCTAATAGATCAATTTTAGAACCTCATATAAAAATTGTTTTACTAAAAGTTATTTTCTTTTGTTATTTTTGTCTTTACAAAAAAATAGTTAATATAAAATGTATTTATCACTCCCAAGTGGCACCATGGGGTCCCAAAATATACCCAAGGATGACCATGGTCTGAAATTTATCATTAAATAGGTTTAAGACATGTGATAGAGTAATTTAATATTAATATAATATTATTTTTAGCCTTATTTACTGGATTTACCCCTTTAACCATGGTAAATAAAATATTTACTGAAATAATATTCATAATGTCTAAAAATAATAGTTAATTATTTACAAAATTTGGACCTCCTGATTCCAAATATGGAATTAATTTTTCAAAATTCAAAACATGTAAGTCGATGAAATTAATTAAAAATTAATTCTCGTTGTCAAAACCTAAAGCTTGTTTTTTATGAAATAATAACTATCAAAATATTGACAGTCATTTATGTCAAGTTTAATTGTGAGATTTAATATAATAACCTAAATTATATTAAATTATAAAAATATAATATATTTATACTTAAAAACCATTCAAATGTATAATTTAACTATATAATGTTTTTTGATTAAAAATGTTCTTTTTAATTAAAACTTAGAATTTTTCACAATTCATAAAAAATTGACAGTTTTCATAAAAATAAAAAAAATTCACCCTAATCCAATTTCGATATTCCTAATCCAAAAATGATTTACATTTTGAAGATAAAATTTATATAATTTCAAATGTGGGTATTACTGTTCCTAACAACTAGTTTGATTGGTTGTAGTGTGTTAGAATCTCGATGTTGCGTACAATGCAAATTATTGTATTATTTAAAGTGAAATGTAATGTGAATACTTATAGTGTTACATTATCCCATAATTAAAGTAATTTCATCCTTGAAATTTCTAAAATATTTCTTCATAATATGATTCTGGTGGTTCTTCATCATATGTTTCTCGGGTTCCCACATTGCCTCATCCATCTTAAGGTTTGTCCATTGACCATTTACCAGGCGAGTTGTCCGGTTTCTCAGCACTTGTTCTCATGTATCAAGGATCTCCACCAGCTCTTTAGAGTATGAAAAATCAAATTCTAGTTCAATTTCTTCATAAGTGATTACATGGGTTGGATCTGGATGTATTTTTTCTATAGTGATATGTCGAACGCATCGTGAACTTTGGAGAGACTTTGTGGATTTTCTAAACGTTATTCTACAACCCCAATTAATTCTAGAAATTTGAAAGGTCTGATTTACATGGGACTCAATTAACCCTTCTTACCAAATCGTATAATTCCCTTCCATGGAGATACCTTTAAGAAAACATTATCTCTTACTGGAAATTCAAAATCATTCCTTCGATTATCAGCATAGATCTTCTACCTACATTGAGTTTTTTTTCGGGGATTGGATAACCATTAGAATTTCCATTGTTTCCTCAACATGTTTTTGGCCTACGAGTTATCTTTCACCAACATCATCCCAAAAAGTTGTAGTGCGGAATATTTTTCTATATAATGCTTTCTATGGTGCTATCTGAATACTTGAATGGAAGCTATTGTTATAGGAAAATTATACCAGAGGTAACTATTGATCCCACATACATTGGATTCCAAGTGAGAATGATCTCAACATGTCTTATAAGGTTTGAATAGACCATTCTGATTATCCATCAGTTTGAGTGTTATAGGAAGTGCCCAAATGAAGTTCAGTATCCATGATTTTTTGAAGACTTTTCCAAAATCATGATGTAAAAAAGGGATCATGGTCAGAAATAATCGATATGGGTTCTCCATGAAGTCTTAAAACTTCATTAATATAAATTATTGCTAAACATTCAAGTGATAAATCTTCCCTTATAGTAGGAAAATGTCATTACTGGGTAATGCGATCAACAATGACCCATATTGCATCATTTGTTCTAAGAGACATTGGTTGTCCCATGAAATAGTCTACCATAATATTATTTCATTTCCACTCAGGTATGGGAAGTGGTTTCATGACTCATATATCATATTGTATTCCAGCTTTCATTTTTGGAAAACCATACATCTCAACACAAAATTAGAAATCTCTCTCTTCATGTAGTCCTTCAAAAAATGTTCTTTCAAATCTCTATATATCATAGTGCTACCTAGGTGAATAGTGAAATTGGAGCTATGAACATCATCTAATAATTCCTTCTTTAGATCAGGTATATCGGGAACATCAAGTATCATTTCAAATTTCAAAATCCCATCATCATATATGAAGTCACTCAATCTCCCATCATTCACAACATTAATTTTTTTTTGATATATCTCATCATCATCCTAAGAAATTATTATCCTTTCTAGTAAAGATGGTTGGAAACCATTTGAAAAATAATTGATGTTTCACCATACATGGTTATTCCCATAACTATATTTACTAGATCCATGATAATTGGATCCTTTTCAATTATTATCTTTATCAAATCTCTATGATATGTTCTGCTCAAAGCATCTGTGACCATATTTGACTTCCTCAGGTGGTAGTGTATAGTGAAATCATAATCCTTGAGTAGTTAAATCCACCTCATTCTCTATATGTTAACATGTTTTTAAGAGAAAATATATTTCAAACTCTTGTGATCAGTATTAATCTCACATTTCTCAACATATAGATAGTGTCTCTATATATTAAAAGAAAATATTACGCTGATAAATCAAGATCATGAGTGGGATAGTTTTTGTTAATAATTTTTCAATGTTGTGATTCATATGAAATAACCCTATCTTTCTACATAAGGACACAACGAATTTATTTCTTTGAAGAATCACAAGAAATAAAAAAATCATCGTTCTGTAATAGTATAGTCAGGATAAAAGCATTAACTAATCCTCTAGTAAATTTTTCAAAACATTTTTCACACGCTTTTGTACAAACATATTTTACCACATTATGTTTGAGCATGGTTAATGGGATAGCCAAATGACCAAAATTCTAGACCAAATGTCGATAATAACCTGTTAAACCAATAAAACTACATATCTCAGTTATACTCGTCTGTTCTGGAAATTCTTGGATTTCCTTGTTCTTTGAAGGATCAATAATGATTCCATCCATAGAGACAATATGGAAAAGAAAAAAAATCTCTTGTAGCCAGAATTCTCACTTCCTAAACATCCCATATAATTCATTTTTCCTATGAGTCTTTAGAATAATGCGAAAGTGATTTTCATGTTCTTCTTAGCTTTTGGAGTTTAACAAGATATCATCAATAAATAACACTAAAAAGTCAATAAGATATTCCTTGAAAACTCTATTCATTATTTCCATGATGAATGATTGTGCATTAGTCAATCCAAATGGCATTACTGTAAACTCTTAATGCTCGTACCTGGTTCGAAATGCTGTTTTTGGAATGTCTTCCTTCTTCACACATGACTGATGATATCCAGATAGAAGGTCAAACATGAAACGTTATGAGATCCATGATGTTGGTCAAATAAATCATCAATGTGAGGTAGGTGATACTTCTTCATTATTGATATATCATATATATACCTTTAGTCAATGTACATCTTCATTGTTTTGTCTTTCATCGTAACATAAAATACAGGGTCTCCCCATGGGGAAACACTAGGGAGAATAAATCGGTTATTACTAAATTCCTCTAGTTTTTTATTTAGGTCAACTAATTACACTGTTACCATCCAATAATGGGTCTTTGATATGGGATTTGAACTAGGAATTAAATCAATGGAAAACTCAATTTTTCATTATAGAGGAAGTCCAGGTAAATTATCTGGAAACCCATCAACATATTCCGGCACAATAGGTATATCCTCTATTTGAACATTCTTTTTATGAACATAATTATTTCATTCTCTTCCTCCACAATAATTTAATTTAATTGTGCTACTAATTGTGGTTCTAGATAAGAATCTGATAGTGACATTTATTCTCAAATGATAGGGCACTATTTATCATCATCAAAAATTTTAACCTCATTATTCTTACAATAAATTTTCACATCATGGTCTAAAATCAAATCCATACCAATGATTATATAAAATTCAATCATGGGTATGATATTGAGATCAACAGGTAAATAACCTTTATATTCATTAATGAGAACAGATTCACAAAACATTGTTTCCATGATACTTCCCATAAGCTTTTTGAGTGACAACTCCCATGTTAAATAAAATTAGAAATATCTATTTTTCATAGAAAAATGGGAATATTTAAAATAATGTGATGATCCAGAATCAAATAATATATTGTATAAACATGAGTAAACCATTAAATTACCAACCACAACATCTTTCAGAGCTTCAACCTCAGCAGTAGTGATAACATAAACTTGTCCTTTCTCCCTTGGACTTTTTTGAGTTATATTCCATTAGCCCTTAACACATTCATTTTAATAATACCCCTTTTCTCTTCAATTGTCACATTCAATACCCTATTTCTTCCCCTTGATATCACGAAATTATTGGCTCTTTTCACCACACTTGTAACAAAATTTAATTCCCTTTAGTCAAGTACCGAGGTGTTTCTTCCCACATTTACTACAGGATGGATATTCAAATTTTCCCTTCTTCCCCTTATTTCCATTCCAGTAATGTTTAGAGGATCTCTTCATCTCTTTGTTTTCATTAATGTTGTTAGACATAGGGAATTACTTTTCTATCTTGATTGCACATCAGACAATATCTTCATACGATGTGAAGGATTTTAAGACAAATAATTTTCGACAAAATAGTTTTACACCATAAAAAAATTATCAATATTACTACTGGGGTTTTGTATATGATTAGTTGTCTGCTTTGCTAAACTTGTAATGTTAACCTAATATATTGCGACATTGTCATCCTCCTTTTGACTCAGACTATGAAATTACCTTTCTATATCTAGTTGATGGTCTTGGGGAAAATATTAAATTTAGAAAATCTCTTTAAAAACCTCTATTACATATTTGAAACTTCATCATCTTCCTTTGTGTTTTGAATCAATGATCACCATTGATCTGCACTTCCAGTGAGGTGTTAAACTGCCATGACAACATTTTCCTTTCGATACTCCTTGTAGAGTGAAATATTTTCTCTATGTAATTTATCCATTTCTCATCCACAAATGGATTTGTACTCCCATTGAATGTTGGTGGTTGTTGCCTCATGATGTGGTCTAACATTGATCTTCCGCTTTGTGGATCAGGGTGTTTCATACAGGTAAGGATATTATTCATAACCTGAGTGAGTTGGTCCAGTATTGTAATAATATTACTAGCACTAGATGCATCAACAACTCCACCATAAATATATTGAGTAGAAGGGAAATCCCAACATGGATTATATGTATTTATACAGTTTCGATTCCTTCCACTATGTACCATTTCTAAACAATTGAACACACTATAATAGTTTATGAATCACAATATATAATTCCAAACTTATAAACCACTTATCATAAATTGAGAATTTTATGGATATAATCCATAATAAAAAAATTTTGTATTTGAGGAGGTATATACTCATAAATCATTCATAATGGTTTGTAACGAAATGGTAATTACCCTTAGCATATCCACCAGAAGTGTTGTAACCAAGAGTGCAGCAAGGCCCGTTGTCGTGCACCAGTTCACGTACGAGTCTAGCTCAAACCGGTGTTTTTGGGTTTTACCCCTTGGTACATCTATGCCGGAGCTGCCTCTACCTTCTCGTATCCATCCAGGGATGTATTTTTTGGAAAACTCACAAAATATCTATTTTACCAATAATCTAGGATGTTCTTATATACTAATCCTCAATTTCAATCTTATATGTTCTCTAATAAAAGTTTTTCTAAATCTAGTATCCAATTTTTCTACTAAACATTCTATGATAACAACTATAATGCCCCAACCCCAGTTACCCAGATTCGGTGCATTATTATATAATATTTTCATGATATAAGAAATCATGTCCCAAAAGACCGATCAGATTAGTAGTCTTGTAAGTACATGATAAATTTTATCTATTACATTTCATAATGAAATAAAAAAATCCACAAAAATTTGTCATCTTTTGAAAACACTTATATCCTTAGCCTATCCCAAAAGGCCAACCATTAAATAATTCTTCACATCCTCGGAAAAATAAATCATAGAAAGGGGTGAGATCAGATGCTCAGTAATGATAACAATATAGCAGAAAGTTTCATAAATAAGAAAAAATATTTAAGGCAATGTATTAGAATAAAAAAAAGACTTTAAAACATAAACTTCAACGTAATATAAGGAAATATAAAATAAAATAACTTCATTTACTTATTCGCATGTATTTTCTACCAGTCGAGTAATCATATGTAATATTAATAGACTTTTTTTAAATGATTGAATGCATAATGCAAGACTTCATAACCACATAGTCAAGGCCTTGTGCCAAGAATACAAATAAGATTTTTTATAGGCCTTGTGACAAGAAACTAGTGTGTCTGATGAGACCAACCGATTCATTGAGGAGCTATAACAGTCTCCTTCCATCACTTACTAATTTGAATGCATTTCTCATATGAAATGGTTTAAACATATCATAACCATTCGTATTAAAAATAGAATAGAAAATGTCAATAATTTATCCATAAACCATGGATTGTATAATAATCAAAAATCCATGGAAAAACATTTCACAAATCTTCAATACACTATCTAGGATTTGTATCATAATAAATCAACTTCAAACAAGCTTAAAATAAATCAAAGGATATTGACATAGATGAAATTAAAACTATTATAGAGAAAATATCTCATTCTATTTTGAAATCATTTGAAATGAAAATAATGATAAAAGAAAAAATTTATTTTTAAAATATTCTTATAAGAATGTAATGGTAGTTTTGACGATGTTATAATAGCAGAAAATTTATGCACCTGCTGTATAAGCTAAAAAAAGACATTCTTATCGTAATTTTGTCGAAACGGTCATAGATTACCTTGTTTGGAAAAAATCATATTGATTTAATTCAAAAATATATATGGTAAAATAAGGGTATAAATGACTTTAACCCATTTTCAATTATATAGTAAAAATTTATTGAAATACATTTTAACGAAACCCAGATGAGGATGATAAAGAGTTCCTAGTAGAGACATACGTAAAAACAAAAACGGATAATAAAGATATTGGTGAATTAAAACTTACCTTCTACTTTTCCTTAGATGGAGATATGTTTACCACCAGTATAATTGTTAAACCATTGTTATTAAATTATAAAAAATATATACATAAATATGATATCATATATGATCTTAAAATATTTAATTTTAATAATATTTTTGAAGTATCATCATTTCAGTGGTGTACTCATTCATTTTCCAGTACAAGATTGGTTAAGTACGTTATTTTTTTTATAAATAGGATGCATTTTATTCATATAAAGAATTATATTATGTTCAGAAACATTATTTTAAATCATAAAATGAAAATTATTTTTGAATTATTACGATGGTCAATTAATCTCATCGCGTGCATGGAGACGGTAATCCGTACATACGCACGAGAAACAATATCATTATATTGATGGAGAAATAGTATGTAATTTGATTGTATATCATATATACAGATTCATTAACTTGTTATATGTATTATTTACATCTGTTATATGCATAATTCTACCTATCCAAATAATTATGTGTTTGCATAAGAAACTACACCATAGCGTGGAGATGGTCATATGTGCGTACGCACATATGGTGACATTATCATTTATAGGATGGTTAGAATAATGAATATGATTATACTATTTTTATTATAACATCACAGTATATATAAGATATTGAAGTTATTATTTTATAATTTAAATAACAAACAAATAGAATGTGGAAGAATAAAAGATCATGAAAGTGGTGATTCAATATTTACCTCTTCTTTGGGTTCTTCCTTTTGATTTGATCAAAAGGGCTACTTAGGTAGGCTTTCCGAATAATTTAAGGACACTAAGATAAAGGTAGTACTGTTTAGAATATATTTGGTCTGGGTTTGGCTGATTTAAAAGGCTTTGGATGTGTGAAATTAAGATAAGGGGAAGATCCCTTTTGTAAGAGAGGTGAGGGTCACTTTAAGAAAGCTTGAAATATTATTTTATAATAAAATGATATTTGGTTTATAATGGATCAAAAATTTATTATTAAAAGTCTATGGTGTGTCTGGGTTGAAATCATATCATCCAAAAAGTCTTAGATATGTTTAAGTAGTCATATTAACCTTATCTATTAGATTTATCTCTTTGTTATATAGTTTGACAGGTACCACGTTTCTTTGTATTTTTATATTATATGTATAATAAAATAAGTATTAAGTTCCAAGAAAATGTGAAGTGGTTCATTAATGATACAACTATCATTATATAACTCGTTTGGATGATCCATAGGTTTTTAGGATTATTATATCAACCAATAATATTGTATTTGTTTTAAAAACTCATTTATGTCAATTTTCATATTATTTAATAATTTATTTTAGTTAATGTCCTAAAAACTTTATTAAATATAATAAAATTAATTTAATCAACCCTAACATGTCATAGTATACTATTATATTTGTGCATGGTATCAAAACGTTAAAATTATATTGCTTTTAATATTTAGCATATCATTTATTTGATTTTTTATCAATAAGGAAAATACTCCATCATTATTGTGTCTAATATAAATATATCTATTTTATGTTTAAAAGTTATAAATAAAATATCCTGATGTAGAATTTTTTTAGATATATAATGATTATTTATAGTCTAATAGATCAATTACAGATATTCATATTTTTTTTACTGAAAGATATTTGTTTTGGTTATTTGTGTCTTCACATTAGATTATTTAATATAAAATATAAATATCACTTCCATGTGCCTCGATGAGGTCCCAAAATCAACCCAAGGATGCCCATTGTCAGTCATTTGTTAGTAAATAGGTGTAGGACACGTGTTATGTTAATTAAATATTATTATATTATTATTATTTAACCTTATTTAAAGGATTTACCCCTTTGACAATGGTAAATAAAATATTTACTAAAATAATTATTCATAATGTCTAAAAATTAAATTTTGTTTTACAAAATTTGGACCTCCTGATTCCAAATATGTAATACATTTTTAGAAATTCAAAATACAGAAGTGGTAGAAATTAATTTAAAATTATTTCTCTTTGTCAAAAAAAAAACATGTTATTTATTAAATAATAACTATCAAAATATTGACACTTGTTTATGTCCATTTTAATCGTGACATTATATCCAATGACCTCAATTATATTCAATGATAAAAATATAATCTAATTATAATTAAAAAAAATTAAAATGTATAATTTAACATTATAAATTATTTCGATAAATAAAGTTGTTTTAAATTAAAATTTAGTATTTTTCACTATTAATCAAAAATGGATGTGTTCAGAAAAAAATTCTTATTTTAATTTAGATATTCCAAATCCAAAAATTTAGTCCATTTTGAAAGATAAAATTTATAAAATTTAAAAAAGTGGGTATTATAACACATAACGGCTTGTTTGATTGGTCGAGCTGTGTTAGAATCTCAATGTTCTGTACAATGCCAGCTGTTGCATTATTCAAATGGAGATGTATCATGGATTCATGCAGTGTTTCATTCTCCCCTCCTTATAATAATTTCATACATTAAATTTATATAATATTACTTCATAAAATTATTTGGGTGATTCTTCATCATAAGTTCGCCCGGTTCCCACGTTGCCTCATCAATCTTATGGTTTCACCCAAAAAAATTTACTAGACGAGTCATCTGATTTCTCAGCACTTGTTATCTTGTATCATGAATCTTTATAGGTTCTTCAAAATAAGTCAAATATGGTTCCAGTTTAGTTTCCCCATAGGTTAGTACATGCATTGGGACATGCATGTATTTTTTCCATAGTGATATGTGGAACACATCGTGAACTTTAGAGAGACTTGGCATCTTTTCCAAATGGTAAGCTACAACCCCAATTCTTTCTTGAATCTTGAAAGGTCTAATGTACCAGGGACTCAATTTACCATTCTTATAGAGTTGTATAATTCCACTCCATTGAGATACCATCAAGAAAACCTGATCTCTTACCTGAAATTACAAATCCTTCTTTTGGTTATCACCATAGCTATGCTGCCTACTTTGAGCTTCTTTGATGTGGGATTGGATAACCTTCACCTTTTCCATTATTTCATCAAAACGTTCTAGGCCTATTAGTTTTCTCTCACCAACATAATCCCAACAAGTTATTGTGCAACATCTATTTCCGTATAATGCTTCAAATGGTTCCATCTAAATACTTGAATTGAAGCCATTATTATATGAAAATTCTACCTAATGTAAATTTTGATCGCACATACCTTGATAGTCTAGTGTTCTTGTTCTCAACATTTCTTCTAAGGATTGAATAGTCCATTCTAATTTTCCATTTGTTTGAGGGTGGTAGGCAGTGCTCAAATGAAGTTCAATATCCATGGATTTATAAAGAATTTTCCAGAATCACGATGCAAAATGGGGATCACGGTCTGAAACAATCGATAGGGGTTCTCCAATAAGTCTTAAAACTTCATTAATATAGATTCTTGCTAAACGTTTAAGTGGAAAATCATAAATTTTTGAATGAAAATGTGCTGAGTTGGTAAGACAATCAACAATGAACCATATAGCATCATTCCTTCAAGGATTCATTGGTAATCCCTTGATAATGTACATCATAATAATATCTTTTTTCCACACATGTATGAGAAGAGGTTTCATGACTCCTCTTGGATGTTGTATTCTAGCTTTCACTTGTGGAAAACCATACATCTCATCAAAATATCATCAATATCTCTCTTCATGTTGTCCCACCAAAAATTTTCTTTCAAATATATATACATCATATTGCTACTGGGGTGTATAAGGAACTTGGAGCTATGAGCATCATCAAATAATTACCTTTTTCATATCAAGTATATCGGGAACAAAAAGTCACTTTCCAAAAATTAAAATACCAATTTAATATATGAATTCACTCAATCTCTCTTCGATCACAGATTTAATTTCCATTAAAACTATTCATTATCAGCCTGAGAACTTTTTATCCATTCTAGTCAACAAGGTTTGGAAACCATTTGAAAATTAATTGATGTTTCATCTTCCATTGTTATTTCCATATCCATATTTACTAGATCAATTAAATTAGGATCCTTTTCAACACTAATCTTGTTCAAAACTCCATGATCCTTTATTCTCAAAGAATCTTCTACCTCATTAGACTCCAGAGGTTGTAGTGTATATTGTAATCAAAATCCTTGAGCAGTTCAAGCTGTCTCTTTTTCCTCAGGATGAGTATTTTTTGTGAGAAAATACACATTGAACTATTTTAATCATTATAAATATCATATTTTTTTCTATTGATATAGTGTCTCTATATATTCAAATAAAATATTACAACTTATAACTCATGATAATGAGTGGGATTGATTTTCTCATGAATTTTTAGCTATCGTAATGCAAATGCAATAACCCTATCATTCTGCATAAGTCACTACCAAGTCCTTTAATTGAAGCAACATTATAAATAACAAACCCATCATTCCCTGATGGTAGATTCAGTATTAAATAATTAAATAATATTTTCTTCATTTCTTCAAAATATTCTTAACACTCTTTTGTCCAATCAAATTTAACCACCTTACGTGTAAGCTTGGTTAATGGGTTAGCCTACTGGGAAAAATTCTGGAGGAAACTTCGATAATAACCTGCTAAACCATAAAAACTACGTACCTCAGTTATTCTCATTTTTGTTGACCATTCTTGTATTTACCTGGTCTTTGAAGTATAGAAAAATATTCCATCCTTTGAGACAATATTTCCATGAAAAAAATCTAATGTAGCACAAATTCACACTTGAAAAACATCCCATATAATTCATTCCTTCTAAGTGTCTTTAGAATAATGAGAAAATTATTTTCATGTTTTTTATATCATTTGGATTATTCCAGGATATCATCAATAAATACCACTAAAAATTAATAAAAATATATCTTGAAAACTCTATTCATTATATCCATGAAGACAGAGGGTGAATTAGTAAATCCGAAAGTCATTACTGTAAACTCATAATGCTTGTACGTAGTTCAAAATGTTGTTTTCGGAATGTCATCTAACTTCACACACATCTGAGGATATCCAGATCGAAGGCCAATATTTGAAATTTTTTTAGCACTATGAATTTGTAAAATAAATCATCAATGTGATGTAGGGGATACATCTTCTGTATTGTAATAGAATTGATCTTCCCATAGTCAATTCACAACCTCATATATCGTTCCTTATTCTTAAACAAAATGACAAGGGATTCCCATGGAGAGACACTAGGGCCAATAAATCCATCATTACTCAATTCCTATTGTTTTTATTTAGTTAAACTAATTTCACAGTGTCCATTCTATAAGGGGTCTTCGATATGGGCCTTGAACCAAGAATTAAATCAATGTAAAACTCAATTTCTCATTCTGGAGGATTTGAGGGGAAATCATCAAGAAAAACATCATCAAATTCTTGAAAAATAGCTACATCCTCTATTTGAACATTCAATTACTCACCAATAATTATTTCTTTCACATCCTCCCCAATAATGGAATATAGTTGAGCTCCTGAGGGGATCTAAGTAAGAATCAGATGGTGATGTTTATACTCTAAAGATATGGTACTCCTTATCACCATCCAAAATTGTAACCACATTCTTCTTAAAATAAATTTTTGCATCCTGGTATGAAATCCAATCAATATGTAGGATTATATCAAATTCAAAAATGCGTATGATGATGATATCAATGGATAAATAACGATTATATGCCTTAATGGCAACCGATTCCCAAAAATTTGTTACAATGATAATTCACTTATGAGTTTTGATTGATAATTCCCTTATTAAATCAAATTGGAAATATTTAATTTTAATACGAAACTCGAAAGATATGAAACAATGCAATGATCCAAAATCAAATAAATCATTTCTTAAATATGATGAGACAATTAAATTACATGCCACCACATCTTTTGGAGCATCAACCTCCGCAGTGGTGATCTCATAAGCCTGACATTGCTCACGTGGACTCTTCTGAGGTATTTTCCATTGGCTCTTAGGAAATTCATTTGCATAATGCCTTATTTCCCTAAAATTGTAGAATTGAACATCCTCTTTCTTCCCCTGTAATCCCGAGCATTGTGTAATTTTTCACCAAACATGTATCAAACTCTCATTCCCTTCAATAAAGTAACAGGGTGTTTCCTCCCACATTTAATGAATGATGGATATTCAACTTTTCCCTTCATCCCCTTATTCCCACTACTACTGTGTTTAGTAGAACTCTTCTTCCTTTTCTTTTCTTTCAATTCGTAAGATTTAGAGAATTCTTTTTCTATCTTGATAGCACATGAGACAATATATTTTTATGAAGATATGAATTGAGATACTAATGCTCGATGGAGAAATTGATTTAATGCATAAATTAATCGATCAATCATCCTTATATGTGTTACATATATAATTTTTTCATGCCTTCCTATCCTTGTAATTTTAGCCTCATTTTTTGCAACATTCTTCTCCTCCTTTTGCATCAGACTCAGAAATTTTATTTCTATATCTGCTCGATGGTCATGAGATAATTTTTTTTCAATGAAAACCTCTTTAAACTCCCTCAATTCCATATTTTACACTTCATCATATTTCTTTGTTTTTTGAATCTTTTTCCACCATTGATCTGCATTTCTTATGAGGCGATAAACTACAATGACTACTTTTCCCTTTCACTACTCACTAATGTGGGAAATATTATCCCTATGAGACTTATCCATTTCTAAACTAGTAATGGATTTTTACTACCATTAAATTTTGGTGGTTGTTGGATCATGAAGCAGTCTATCATTAATCCTCTGCATTGTGGATCAGGGTGTTCCATACGGGAATGGTTTTTATTTAAAACCTGAGTGAGTTGTCCCAGTATGGTGATAAGAAGATGAGCACCAGTTATTTCAATAGCTCCACTATAATTATCTTGAGAATGAGGGAAATACCTATATGGATTACATTCATTGATATGGTTTCCATTCCTTCCACTATGTGCCATTTTTAAACATTGGCATACAATAGATTAGTTAATGAAACACAATACAGAATTCAAAAATTATAAAACACTTGACATAAATTGGGAAGTTTATGTATATAATTTATAATGATAAAAAAAATTATTTGTGGAGGTATATACTTTATAATCCTTCATAATGTTTTTAAAGGAAAACGAGAATTATTCAATGAATATCCTCTAAGTGTGTAGTAACCAAGAGTGAAACAAAGTCCTTTGTTTTGCACTAGTTCTCGTTTGAGTCTTGCTCAAAGTGGGGTTCTTGGGTTTTACCCGTAGGTACATTTGTACCAGAGATGCATCTACCTACTCTTATTCATAGGGAGATGCATTGCATGTAAAACTCACAAAATCTATACGGTATCACTATTATAGGATGTTCATTTATAAAAATACACAATGTATATCATAGGGTAATGTTCTCTAATTTGAGTTTCTCTAAATCTATTTTCCATGTATTGTAATAAACTTACTCTGATACCAACCATAACGCCCTCACCCCAGTTACCGAGAGACTGTGCATTATTACATAACATTGGCATGATATAAGAAATCATTCCCCAAAAGACTGATCAGTTTAGTAGCTTTGGAAGTACTAGATACATTCATAAACATTAGATTAAATAATTAAATGAAAACATCCACAACATTTTGTCCCCTTTTGAACACACTTTTATCCTTAGCCTATCCCGGCAGGTCAACCATAAAATACATCTTCCAATCATAGGAAAAATATAACATAGAAAGGGGTGAACTCAGATTCTTTTTAAGGATATCAATTTTTTGGAAACATTAATAAATAATCACAAACATTTAAGGCAATGTATTAGAAAAATATCCTTTTAAACATAATATTTAGCAAAGTAAGGCATTACAAAATCAAATAATTCCATTACGTATTATCATGGATATTCTACTATCGACTAATCACATGCAATATCAATAACCACATCCATAATGACGGAATACATAATGCCAGACTTTATAACCACATAGTCAAGGCCTTGTTCGATGAATACAATTAAAATTTTGTCAAGGCCTTGATACAGAAAATATTTTTTCTAATTATACCTACCGATGCATCACGGAGCTATATTAGGATCCACCCATAACATACTATGTCCAATTCATTCCTCCTTCAAAAAGGATTAAACATAACATATACATTCATATAAATTCTATCTAACAAAATGTAAATACATTATTCATAAACCATGAATGGTATAAGAATAACACATCTACAATCAAACATATCATAGATCCTTAAATACAATATTTAGGATTTTTATTATAATAAATCAACTTCACACACGCTTAAAATCGATCAAAGGATGTTGAAATAGATGAAATAAAATATATTAAAAACAAATATCTATTTCTCTTCTGAAATAACATAGAATTCATATAATTATAAAAGAAAAGATTTATTTTGAAAATATTCTTATATTCTTGTAAGGGAATCATCGATGTTGTTATAACAGTGGAAAATATCCACACCCACCGTAATAGTAAAAAAACACTCTTACTTTAATTTTCTCGAAAAGGTCATAAATTACCTTGTTTGGAAAATGAGGGAAGGATTCATTTGAAAAATATATAATGTAAAATATGGGTATAACTAAATTTAACCAATTTTCTTTTAAAAAGTAAAACACTTTTTAAATAAATTTTAAATAAACAGATTTTTGGATGACACAATGGTCCTAGTCAATACTTATGTAAATACAACCTCTGATAATAACGAGATTGTGGAATTAACCCTTAAGTTGTACTTTTCCATAGTTGGTGGTATATATACTCATGTATAATAGATAATTCTTTTTATTAAATCATTAAATAACTATATACATAAATATGATATCATATATGATCAGATAATATTGCTTTGTAAATAATATTTTTGTAGTATTGTCGTTTCGGGTGTTAATTGATTCATTTTTTTTATATGATTGGTTTTGTAAGAGATGTTTATTATGGATAAGATTAATATGATTATTATACTGAATAATATTATGTTCTCAAATATTATTTTTAATCATAAAATGAAAATTATTCTTGAATTATTAAAATGGTGAATGAATTTCGTTGTGTTCATGGATACAATAACCTGTACGTACGCACGAGTGACAATATCATTATATTGATGGATAAGTAGTATGTAATTGGATAGTATAAAATATATAAATAATACTTAACATATTTAATTTATTATTTACATTAGTAATACTCATTATTATACCCATAAAAATAATGAATTGTTCGAATAAAAAAACTACACCACGACGTGGAGATGGAAATATGTACGTATGCATGTATGGTGACATTGTCATTTGTAGGATGGATAGAATAATGAATATGGTTGTACAATCATTATAATAATATAATAATATTTACAAGATATATGATTTATTATTTCTGAATGTAAACAACAATAAAAGTTGAAGTGGAAGAAGAAAATAATTTGAAAGACATGATGCAATATTTACCTATTTATAGGCTTCTTCCTTTAGATTTATTCTAAATAGATCCTTATTATGGCTTTTGGACTAATTAAAGACTCTAGAATGAAGGTATGACAATTTAGAGGATATTTGGGTTGCGGTTCGCTAAGACAAAAAGCTTTGTATGTGTGAAATTAAGAGAAGGGTATGTGCCCTTTTATAAGAGAGGTCAAGGTCAATTTTCGAAGAGTTTGAAATATTGTTTTATAATAAAATTGTTTTCTGTTTTTAATGGATAGAAAATTAATTATTTAAAGGATATGGTGGGGATGGGTCGAAAACATCTCAACCAATAGGTTTTAGATAGGTTTAGGCCATCATTTTAACAGTATCTTTTAGATTTAACTACTAGTTAAATAGTTTGACATTTACCATGTCTCATTGAATTTTAATATTTTATTATTAATATGCTTACTATAAACATCCAATAAAACCCCAAGTTGTTCAATAACGATAAAAAAACAATTATATAAGTCATTTGGCCAAAGCATCGCATTTTCGGATTATTATATCAACCAATAATATTGTATTTGTTTTAAAAACTCATTTAGAACAATTTTGACATTATTTAATAATTGATTATTGATAAAGTCCTAAATAGATTATTTCATAGAAATAAATAAATTTAATAAACCATAAAATGTCATAGTCACCTATAAAATTCGTGTATGGTATCAAAACTTTCAAATTATATTTATTTTCATATTTATAATAGCATTTTTTGTTTGTTTCATTAATAAAGAAAGTACGACACCATTATTGTGTCACATATAAATATATTTACTTTATTTCTAAGGATTATAAATAAACTATCATGAAGTAGAAATATTTTTAGAATTATAATAATTTTTTTTCAAATAGATCAATTATATAACCTCATATAAAAATTTATTTTACTAAAATATATTTGCTTTTGTTATTTTTGTATTTAATTTATATTACTTAATATAAAATGTCATTATTACTCCAAAGTGGCTCCATGGGGTCCCAAAATCGTCCCAAGGATTTCCATGGTTGGAAAGTTATCAGTGTATTGGTCTAGGACACGTGTTAACGTAATTTAATATTATTATAATATTATTTTCTACCTTATTTACTGGATTTACCCCTTTAACCATGGTAAATAAAATATTAACTGAAATAAATATTCATAATGTCTGAAAATAAAATATACATATTTATAAAATATGGACCACTTGATTGAAAATATGGAATATATTTTTCCAAATTCAAAAGACAAAAGTGGATGATATTTATTTAAAATTAATTCTCATTGTCAAAACATAAAGCGATTTTTATATGAAATTAAAACTATCAGTAGATTGACATTTTTTTATATCCAAATTAATCATGAGATTACATCAACTGACCAAAATTATATTAAAATATAAAAATATAATATAATTATACTTAAAATCCATTAAAATTTATAATTTACCGTTATAAATTATTTTGATTTAAAAAGTTGTTTTTATTTAAAATTTAGTATTTTCCACTATTCCTAAAAAATTAAATGTTTTCAGAAAAATACTAAAATTTCTACCTATGCTAATTTAAATATTATGAATCAAAAAATAATGTTTATTTTGAGTGATAAAATTTATAAAATTTCAAAAAAATGGTATCACTATTCATAACGGCTAGTTTGATTGGTCGTAGTGTGTTATAATCTCGAAGTTGCGTACAATACAAGCTACTGCATTATTCATAGGGAAACATACCATGGAAGATTGGGGTGTTAAACTTTATGATTTTTATTTTGATAATAATAATTATTTGAATATTTTTCTAAAATTAATTATGAATAATATTAAAATTATCTGTAATGAAAATTTTATTTATTGAAAAT
This sequence comes from Viscum album, assembly GCA_963277665.1. Classification (NCBI taxonomy): domain Eukaryota; kingdom Viridiplantae; phylum Streptophyta; class Magnoliopsida; order Santalales; family Viscaceae; genus Viscum; species Viscum album. The sequence continues at coordinate 138,473,970 of OY728133.1, read as the reverse complement.
GGTTATTTATTTAAAAATAATGTCTGCAATTAGTATTTATGAACTACCATATTTAATTATTCCTTATCCCTTATCCCTTACTATCATATTTATGCACATCACAAATCATAATTTTTTACCTTGATATTATTCTGTGATTGAGTAATGTGAAGGATTTGATCAACCTTATTATATAAAAATTATATCATTAAAAAATATATTATATTATAAAATATTTTTTGTAGAATAAATATATACTATGTTAATTATTAATCTTATTTATATATAACTTATTTATGTAATTTTTATTGGTGAATTATATGAAATTTGAGACTATAATATTTCTCAAATTAAGGAAAATTAATTATTTTCTTAAACACAATAATTTATATTGTTCAATGTAATTTGATTATATATTTAACTAGTTAAATTGAATACATATCATTTTATATTATTAAATTTTCATGAGATGTCACATTATTATTTATGGATACCATCAAGGGTTTATTAGTTTATGTTTAATCACTAGTTAACGATTTAGACGCCTCACTTTGTGCTTTATGTTATTGTATTTTGATGTGATTAACAATATCATTTGAGATGATTAAGACTATTTCTATGATAACATTTGACTCGAAATGATGTATTATTTGAGATTGATTTTAGTTTTAATATGTTAGTACTTATTGAAAAAAATATAGGTTTATATATTCTCATATTTATAAGTATATTTTTAATTATGTCCAAAATACATTTTGGGATTTTATAAGTATTTTATTAATACTAATTTTGAAAAAACTGCATCCCTCACATCCAACTAGGATGCAGGGATTGAACAGAAATCAAAAGATTTGTAGGTGTCAAAGTCCAACCAATAGCCTTATTGATGTCTTTTATATTGTGAAATTTCTTTCTTAAAATTATTTATTCGATATATAGAACTTTTATATTGTGTATGTTTTTATCATTGAGATAACCAAAGGATTGAAGAATAATTTTGTGATTACGTGATTAATGATATTTTAGAAGGAGAACACTATTAATGGATGCCTATTTGATTACGGTAAACAAAATATTTTTAAGAAATTATTTTGTGAGTAATATTATAATTATATTTTGGAATAATTTATTATTTTAATATTAAATTATTGTGATTTTTTTGTATATGGAAATGAAAAACATGTATTTTCGATTATATGATTATGTCATATTTTTTTGGAATGAATCGTCAAATCTGTTTGATATTATTTGGAAGTAAATGATAAATTTATCTTTGAATCATAATTGATAATATCATTATAATCATTTGGATTAAATGTTAGACTAAAAAAAACTATTTAATTTAGCTATTAATTATTTATCAAGTTATCTATGTTCAACAGTAGATTTTATTATTGTGCTTTTGGGGATTATTTTTTTATTTCATCATATGATTTTTTATTCATTTTCATAATTATATTATGTTACCCATGTTTTTTGCTAATTTCTAATGATATTTTTAAGAATTTTTTATCTTTTTTGTATAATGTGATACATTGGATATGGAGTTTAGTTCATCATGAATTAAAATATAATCTATAATGCTCATCATTTGGATCTTAATTAATTATTATGAATGAAATTGATTAAATGGTGATATTTGAAGATACTGATTCTATATTGTATATTTATTCATCATATATATGAAAAATATCTTTAAACAAAAAAGTTATCATATTTTCTTAATTTATGATGAATTGATGTCCTTTTTCCCTCCTCACTAGTTGATTGTTTTATGGAATAATTATTCTGTTGATAATTCGATTTCATACGATCAACAGTCTTTATCACACTAAAAAATTATTTTGATATTATAATATTTTTACACTGTAATATTTTCAAATTGAATTTTTTTTCACATATCGAAACCTAGTTAAGAGATGTGATTCATTTTTACATTCCCGCTTTCCAAGATTGTGTGTAATTGACCTTTTTTTAAAAAAAAGACTTTTTTAAAAAATGAATTATCTTATTTCAATACATTTTTTAACAATATTGAGTTCAAATTTTGTAGGATTTATTTTATTAAAGGTGAATAACATAACACCCCGATATTCATAAAATATATTTCCAAGAGAGAATATGAAACATAATACCAAGTCTAAACGAACCATGAAATATTATTATTTAAATGTGAATAATATAACCTAAATGTCAATTCCTTGGATTAAATATTATAAAATGTGTATGATATATATATAGTGTTTAATAAGTATTTTTTTAAAATTAATTATAATAAATCAATAATAATTTAGTAAATTTATTTTATGCATAAAAAATATGTTGTCTTAAATAATGGATTTTGTTGGTTTGAGTGAGAAAATGTTATAATAAATTTCTACATCATGTTCATATTTTATTTGATGAATTTAATATCATTTTTGAATTCATCATGTAAAAATTATATTATAATAAAAATTTTCTATTTTATTGAAAAGATTCATTTCTCAATGAATGGTGAAGAATACAAATTTTTATTGATAACAACATTTTCTTTTCATGTTCCTATGAAAAAAATATATATTTTGGGTTAGTTTCAAAACATATTTGGTTCATTTTTTAATTACTATACAAATATTTTCATTGTAATAAATATCATACAAGGATATATATTAAAAACATTTTCCACATAAAAGGTCATTTTTATAAAAAAAATTCTCTCTTCTCACACTTATAGTACTAAAGAAAAATTCTCCACATATGAGAATTTATGGAAAAATACTTGATACCATATATTGAATATTTTTTCTAAATATGGATAATATGATATTATTTTTTATCCTTATTAACAGTAATTATAGTAAATTTTTACCACAATTGTAATGGTAAATCATGAGAAAAAGGATAAAAATAATATGATACATAGAAAACAATAACATTAACAAAAGAATTTATCATATTTTATTATTAGATGTTGTCTATTTCCATCCATGCATTGAATATATGTTCACATTGATTCTTATGTCCCTGATTTTCGATTTCTATAATTCATTAAAAATATAAAGAAAAAACTCTAACCTTATTTATATTAATTACTATAATATTTTGTAATAGTGAAAAAAATATATAATATTTTATAAATATTAATTATAAAAATATTCTATTTGATTTTATCAGGGTAATTTATTTCAAATTATTTGTTATGAGATAATTAACATAAATGCTTATGCAATTATGACACAATATTTATTCAATTAATAGAAATATAAAATAAATAAGTTCAAAAATATTAAATGATATACAATATGAATGAATTATTTATTTCAAAAATTTATATATATTTAAATTTTAATTAATTTATTTGTTTATTATATTCATAACTCATAATCAGAATGTTTTTTTCAATTTATAATTGAATTAATAGTTTTGAAAATTAGATGAAAGATATTATATAACAAATAATATTTTATGTACGGATTTAAAATTACTAAAAATAATATCAAAAGAAATTTTATTAGGATATGCTATAAAATATAAACCATGAACAATTTATTGGCTAATTTTCAATCTATAGTAACTATCTCTCACACTAAAGTGTAAATATATTATTATAATGGTAATTATATGCAAAATGTTATGTTGCGCTGAAACATTTATATAAAATTATAATCATATTAAAAACACTTAAAATTTTTATTAAATTAATTTATTTGGACCCATCATGATCCAATACTCTAATTATATCAGTTTTAACCCCATTGACATCTAAAAATAATTTAAATTTATTTAAAATTTAAATAAATTACAAAAGTTCTCCTCATATAATTTATTAATGGGAACATTCTATCATACGTTTTTACCACAAAATATCGTTTTTATTATTCAAATTCATTAAAACTCCATTAAATACATCTCTTACCTTGTTATATTGGGCATTTTTTTATTATAAACAACCATAAGGGGAATTTGGGTGTAATCTTTAAGATAGTATTTGAAGAAGAGTTGACTTTCTGAACAATTATTATTTTATTTTAGTTCTTCATCCACCACATTCAAAATATTTTCAAGGATGATAATATTAGAAAATTATATTATACCTTATACTAAGATGTAATTGTATTAATTTGAAAACATATTTCTATCTCCACTTTCGCCAAATCAGAATTGAAACCATCATTTGTATGTACGATGGACAATCGACTTGCAAATCGATGTACTTTTTTTCCTATGATCACCTCTAATAGATATTTAATGTTATAAATTGTATATATATATATATTAAATCAATGCCACATTTATCCTGTTTTTTGATATATTTGTGACATTTATTTTTAACCATTCCATTCATTGAAACATTATAACATATTTCATTTATACATGTGGACTACCAACTTACAAAGCGATGTGATTCATTTTTCAAGAAATAAGTTTATATATGGTAAATATAATTATATTTGAGGATAAAATATTATATTTATGGTATAATTATAATTTTATTTAAAAAAATTTAACATTTTTCTATCATCATCATTGAATAATAGAAATATTACTCACGAAAATGTTTGACAGAATATTTCCATGAATGTTATGTGGTTAATTTTATAAAGCCTTGTTTAATGGTTTAATTTAATTATATATATATAAATATATTTTAGTTCTTTATTTTTATTCTACAAATGATTAAATAATTTCAATATTTTCCACATTAAACATTGAAATTTCATTTTGGAATTATGATCTGAATATCATGAAAATGTCATATATGACCATAAATAATTATATAATAGAATATGATTAGATAATAAAAAATATAAAATGGATAATAAAAGTGAAAAATTTTATTAGTAAAGAATGTAATTAAAATTCTTTTATAATTATTGATCATAAACGAAAAAACTTGTCGAGTGGGACTCAATATAAATAATATTCTTGAAAACAATAATATTTTAATGTTCCCATTCAAATTCATTTTCTTCCGTGTCTATGATTTTATAAATTATTTAGGAAATTTTTTATAATTGTTTAAATGGATGATAAATATCATTTTAAATAATATTTTTATTTCATTAATATATCTTTAAAAATGAATAAATTTATGTTTTATCATAAGGTAAACATTACCCTGAAAAAAATATTTTAATGGTTTTCGTTTTTTATTTTCAAAATCATTCTCTTATATATCAATATTGATTAAATAATGTTATTAATGTTTTAAGAAGGAAATAAATTTTTTTATAAATTATATTAAATTTTTATTTCATGTTTCATTAAATGGATTTCAAATATAATGTTATTAGGTATTTTATAAGAATATTTTAATTTTTTATAAACGAAAAAAACTAATGTTTTATTTTTTAGATATTGTGTGGTCCCAAAATTGGTTTATTCATTAGTAACATAACAAGGTAAGACACATATCCTCATGTGAGCCAACACATATTCCAATATATTTCAACAATAAATGAGATTATGTTTTGTTATAGTGGGTAGAATACACAACCATTATCATAATGCTAAATATTGAATAATAAATATGAAATTGTACCATAATCCTAAAATACAGTATATGTAAATCATATAGATGAAAAAAAATTAGGCATAAAATCTTACTTGGGTATTATATAGAAGGTTATATCATCATTCAATACAAAAATTGAGAATATGACTATAATACAATATATTCCATAATAAATTACTAATAAACCAAAAAGTAATAAAACAGAATAATGATCACTGGATTATCCATTTACATCCATACTCCATACTATAATTAAAAATAAATAAACCATATCTATGTGACTCCAATTTTCCAAACCAAATTACATGATTTATGTTTGGGATCAAATTAGCTCCCTGAATATGATATGATTAAAAATAAATACGCAAAAACCAAATGAGACTATAACAAATCATACGAGTTAATATATATGGAAAAAATTTAATGTATAAAAATGTGAATGTAAATAATGTAATGTGATTATATTATAAAACAAATCCTAATGTAAATTATGTTACATGGATAATATATAAATGATAAATAACTATATTCTGAGTGTTAACTGAGTAAAACCAAAATCATTCATATACATTGGTTATATCAATGTATTAGCCAATTATGTTCTATTAACTAAAGTATATTGACTAAGGCATCATATTTGAGTCTAAATAACTCATTCAAGGTAAACACATAAAATACTTGACTAAAGTTGAATGAGTTAATATGAAACATTCCATTCCTACGTAAATGAAGCATTAATTAATGAGCTAATCCAAGACATCTAAATTATGGAAAATTTGAGTGACTCATGGGTTCCATACCATAATATCCATCATTAGTTCCCCACCATAATATCATTTTACTATAACATACCACATTATCCATGATTGGTTCTATAAATTGTTACCATTGTCAAAATATTATATAATAATTTAAGGTTTGATATTATTGATCATGAAAATTTAATAACCAATTACATAAATAACAATTAATTAATAATATCAATATAAAATAAAATTAACGGCCATAGAACATAGTCCAATCTATTTATCATTTAAATTCTGAAAAAAATATATTTTGTAGTATAAATATAAATTTTCTAAGGCCACATGGGATTTTTTTTTAAATTAAAAATTCATTTAATTTATCTATATGTGATGAATTTTTCTTTTAGTGTATCAATTCAAGATGATATATCATTAATTCAATTTTTAACATTCACTAGAAAAACCGGTTACAAACCCAACTTAGTGGTGTTTTGGACATAATATAAAATAATTCATCCTCTAAAATGATTAAACAAACCAAAAGTGAGTGGTTTTGGGTATGTGTGACAACCTTAAACCATGTATAGAGTTTCCATTTCATGTGAAAGAATGTATATGTGTTTATTTTATGATATTTCGTAATTTAAGAGCAATGTGTGGATGGACTAGTGCGTGGAAAAATGGAAACAAAATATAAGCACCTATAAATTTTCGGAAATGGTATTTGGCAACAACCATTCATGGTAGATTACTCCACATATGGTATATGTTTTTTATGAGTTTAAACTAGATAAAAATAAGAACTAAGAAAAAAGATTAAAAATTGGACATAATATTTCAAACATAGATCTAATAAAATATGGGAAGAGAAAATTAGGTAACAATCAAATCATATCATAGATATATCTAGGGTGTCCCAATGTGACATTCAACATTTTGTTTAGACCATGTATAATATAAATTGAATAATGGATATTCAAGGGTAGTAAATCTCTAATGCATGGGTTGTTTATTTAGAATTAATAAAGAATAATACTTGAATAAAGAATAAAGTCATAGGGGGAAATTATAAAAATGATCTTTTTTAACGTGGAAAATATTTTGGTCTAACTTTTAGAAATGAAATTCACTAAAATTAAACTGGACGTTATCCAATCACCCAATAAATTATTGAGCTTGGGGAATAGATAAACAAGTTGTGTCTACATATGCATGGATTTTATATTGAAATCCTCCCCTATGATGATTTAAGTACATAATTACCCAAAACAAGCACAAACCATGTGATTCTATTATTAATTTTATATCCATTTTATGTCCATGATACCTAAATTTAATTTTTTGAAAAACTATGATCCTTCATTATTGGTCCACATAATTGAGCTTCATGGTTTGTATAAAAATTTTCTCTATGGAATACCTTAGTATAATTCTCCAAAAATGGGTACATTGTTCTCCAAACAAGCATGGAAACTTCTAATGGATTAAATAAAACCATTAGAACATTTATTATAATAAAACAAGTGATTTATACTAAATGAAATGTTTTACTACCTCCTGAATGAACTAGGATCTTACTACCTCCCCCATTTTAAAAAAACCTTACGTATGTTCTTCACAAATGTTGGTTGATCAACATTAGGTAATAACCCAACCAATGATAATTTTTATATAACTCTCTCTCTCTCTCTCATGTCATGTCATATACAAGGTAATACTACTATAAATTACATACAAGAATAAAATATGTAAATTAATGAGACATAATTCTATGATTCATGATTTTAGTAGGATTTTCATTAAAAAGGTATCAACATCTTCCTGGACATCCTTAAAATCGAATACATTAGTGAGATTAAAACGATTATTGTGAAGTTGAGAAACAAGGAATATGTCATGCATGGATTGAATTTTTTTTGGGAACTCTATATTATATGATTTTGGCCCAACAATATCATATATCCTAAATGTAACCAATTAATCATGGTTCTATCATCCCTAGTATTGGAGATGATTTCTAGCATAATCATGGAGAAACACAAATGAAGACATGATCTCCAACCTCAAAACCCATAGGATGTTGGTGATTAATAACATAATAATTATGTATTGTATAATCTATATCCATTAATTTAATGAATAACTAAATATAATATGATGTATCCTAAATTAGATAGTTTCGTTATATCAATACCTCTATGCCTCTAACTAGTTCAATTGTAATCAGAAAGGCCAAAACTATAGGAATACATAACTAGCCATCCTTATTATGGCATTAAAACTATTATTTTAAGAGAAATATTAAAATTATTTTTTTTCCCAATAATATCCATACGCAAGGGTTAATTCCAAGAAATATTCTATAAAATGATATATATGTTAGTCAAGAACACTATTGAAAATTTTATGACATTTTTTATTGTGATGTACCTATAGGGGAAATGCTTTTTTTAGAACCTAATAGAATAGTGAGGTGAAATGAGAATCCCAATTTGATATAATGGAATATTGAACACCATGAAACTGCATAATATTTTTAACATATATACATTGATTTTCATCCACTAAAATGTAGTCAAGGATTTTCAAGAAATTAGATACCTTTTCAATAAATCGTTAGACCCCCATATTGAGTCCCCGACCCAGAGTTATTTTTGAAATAATATAATTAAATATACTAAAAAATATCCAAATATCCACTCCAAATGGGTAATGGATTTCAAAGTCTTTGAAACAATGTTTTTTTTATCCCCTCTTAATGACTAGGGGAACATTGATTAACAAAATGATATATAATATTTTTCATTAAAGGACACTAATAATAGATGTGTAAGTTATTATACATTATATCATATATTTGATGTACTTCCCATTATGATGTATTATACTCTTACAATAACTCTTCTCATGTGAATTAAAGTACCAAAACACCTAAATTGATATGGAAGATCACACCATATTCAATGACCATACCATGATCTGTTTTATCACGTATAACACATTACTTCTTTACCAAGCCTTCATGATCTGACAGGTGCCTCACAATAGTCGATCCAAATGTGATTAGGTCACTATAAAATCCATAAAAATATCTATATTACCCTCTTAAATTTAGGGATTCATTATACAATGAAATCCACAAATAGTCAATCTCTAATTTCCTCTCGAATATCTTGTGTTTGATTCCAAAAGAATAGATCATCACCCATATAATTTCTAATATAGATATTGTAAAAAATCTCAAAATTTATGGACTCAATGAATTAGCATATATTATTTTTATTAGGATATAATGTTATAGTGTGAATATGAATTTAATAAATTTCTATTCTGTATATACTATGAACCATTCTACATGATGCTTTTCTCACCAAAAACATAATGCATAAACCAACACATCTTTCTAAAGATTACATGTTAGGATGTTATACTTCTTGTGCCTCAACCAAGGTGACCATTATTCCATAACCCATTAACATTTCATCAAAATTACACTTGTTCCATTTCCTAATGGTTCAATGTAAAAATCATAGACTATTATATGATATGGTTAAATCATGACAGTCGATAGGTTATCGGCCCATTCATCTTCTAAGATGCCTTCTATCATGGTATAAAATATATATTCATAAAAAAATTTAAGGTAAATCCTCTATGTGGATATGGATGTAATGAGATATCCTAAATAATTAACCTATTGTAAGTAGATAGACAGAAGAATCTCCATGTATCAAAAATATTCATGGGAAGCAATCATGAAAATATGACTGCAACATTTTATAGATCCACTAATACTCCTACATTTAATATGATGTGACCCATTAGGTGAGAAATATCAATACATAAGTATAATTTTTTGAGAATAATAGAAACTTTATATTCATTAAGTGTACCCATAATGTTTTTATCTTTTCTAGCATGATCAGGTTGATTTTGACTATAGAGAATGATATAATTCATGAAAACCACAAGGTAAGAATGTAAGAAGTATTATACTATATCAATAAAAATATTTGATGTGTTCTAGGGATTGAAGGGAATTTATATATAATCATATATTCCTCGTATTCTATGAAAACCTATACTTGGTGTACCTAATGACCAGACATGTACATGATGATAGATAGGTCTCAAATCAATCTTTGAGAAGACCCTATCAGATTAATGGTGATCAAAGAGATCATCTATATGAAGAATTGGCTATTAGTTCATAACATTAATATAGAAAACTGATAGAAATCAAAAACTAGATCGAGGTTCTCATTTTCCTTTATAGAAAATAGAATGAAGAAAAAATATTAATATATAGTACGAAATAAAAAAATTCATATTTCAGGACCACTGACTACCATTCAAGTTTTAAAAGAATAATTGGATCTATCCTATATAGAGAAATAGATATTTATTATTCTATTAGAATAATAACTTTACCATAATCTAACAATATCAAATACGGAATTCAAAAAAATTAATTACATAAATTAATCCAAAATAATATACCACATGATAAAAAATATCATATCCTACACATATATCAACATAAAAGAATATTTCAATATGTTTTGACACTCTTACATTCTAATGATTCTTTATTAGAAATCTACATTTATTTAAATCAGTATTATGGTAATATTTGTCCCCATTAGTAGATATATAAGGCAATAATTTATTAAAATACTCGTGATGATAATGACAAAGCACCAAATTTTTCATCTAGAATAATGTATCATACTATATCATGTTGAGGATTAAATTTTTTTATATTATATATAAACTGCCAAACACGGGGGGAAATTCATTTTATTTGTGTAAAAGTTCGCACATCACTCCTAACAAAGTATCAGGAGTCATTACAGATATTATAAATTTCAATCCCAAAAAATTATTTTAATTCCCATATATAATTGATTTTGAAGATCATGGGTAAAATAATTAATACACTCAATATTAATCTAGTAAAATCATACATCATAATACAAATTACCTGAAACTCTACTCCTCTTGTCCATGATGTAATTTATCTAACTTTTCTGATCCATGAATCTGACATCAAACCTAACCTTGATTTCCAATTATGTTATTATAGTACTAACTATCATAACACTATCCTCAAGGATCCAAACATACACCTCCTAAGAATAAAAAACCATACAAATCCATCTTCTTTCCATCAATATAGTTTATTGTGAAACATCAAAAGATACATATATTATCGATCCTCCTCTACAAGGAACATATGGGGTGGGGGTCCAAAAATTATCTTAATATGGCCTATTTTTCATTAATAATGATACCTAACTATAGCTCTATCACATTGAGGATTCATAAAACCAATCTTAATGAACTGATGTCATATTATTAAATAAATTTTATATAGACTCGTATATTTATTTCCATTATATGAAAAATAAACATTTCACTTGCTTCCATTAGATAATGAACAACAAGGCCTATAATCTTAACAACCGTTATTTGTTCCTTCAGTTTCTCAATAATTACTCTCAGTTATATGTTCCTCTTTAACATTATCAGATATGAAAACAAATATTATATATTCAAATGTGATCAGAAGCCATACATAAGGTCATATAGGGAGAATGTCAACCTTGAGGGTTTATCTCTAGTAAAATTTGGTGATAATAATTGGTGCTGAGTGAGGCATGTTAAATAGGAAATTTTAGAAATGGTACCCTAATGAAGGTTAATAAGCACACTAAATTGATTGGCCTTCATGTTTCTAGGAAGTAGTAGTTATATAAACATAATACTATACCCATATAAAACACTCCCCATTGAAAACCTTCCTTATATAGAACATACCACTCTTTTTGGAGGATCCCAAAATCATGTAACATGTGAGATTAACCCTCCATTTATATAGACATCTGTAGATGCATGAAAATATATTGAATGACCTATATCCATGACATAGAAGCATTAGTTTCACCATCCCCAATGAATGATCATGGATACTATTTTGGATATCTCATAAAAAATATTATATGGGGGTGATGATCATGGACCTCTCAAAATTGATGTAACTAATCACAAGAAACAACCTAGAATATGATCACAAGTTCCCAGCCTTTGTGTAGTAGAAGAAACTTGTAGAGGTTTTGAATGGGGCAATGTAGGTGGGATATTTCCCACCACAATAGGAGCCCAATAATCACAACCTTCTAGCCATTCAACCCAAGGTCATCATGGACGAATATATCTAATGTTATATGTATACAAATCAAAACCAAATATATAGATGACATTATACTGAAAATGAATACAATAGGTACATAAGTTCACTATATTAGAAAAATACTATCCAAATTATCTATAACTATGGATTGTGTATTAGTAATTTTAATTGTTTAAATCATTGAGATTATGTAATGTATAGTGTTAAGTCCGTGTTATAGATGAAGAAAACCCGTTAATATGATATATTAATCCTCATTCAACAATAACCATTTCATTTAAAAATTTTAATTTAATTTAGTAAGATCATGTGTATATATATACCATGGTTTAGTTACAATACATACCATTCACTACACAAAATGAAAATTATTTAAAAGGTATAATTTCCAATTCATGTAATTGATACCATGTTTTTACATTCATTCATAAAATGTTTCCAGTCCATATAAATATTTTAGATTAAATATATCAACATTAAAAAATTTTATAGGAAACAAAATTTATAAATTATAAATTTTACCCATTTATTTTCACCTAACTAAATTGATTTATCATGTAAACCCAAAGAAATATATCAAACATCTGATAATTTTTTAGGGTATCTAAAAAAACATATATGGGAAAACACCATTTTCAATTAAAAAAATTCTTTCTATAACCAATAATTTATCCCTTCTTATTAAATTAAGGGTATTATTATTTCAAACATAGAAATATAGAAACACGTGATATGGATTAGAAAATCCACCAATTATAGTTAACATGGGATGGAATATACAAGTAATATAAATCATTAGGTGTATATAATTATGTATCAAAATTGAATGTGTCTTATACTTAATCGTGGATTAAATTTCATTATTTAAAAAAGAATAAAAAATCATGTTAATCAACCTACAATAAAAAATATGACTGTAACAATGGAATAATAAAATGTCATCTACCATCACTTGAAATATAAATTTTCAAAATATGTAGGTCATATACTCGTAAGAATATTCACATAATAAAATTATAACTCATTTTAGTATCCTTTCATCCATCCCAAAAGAATAAGGCAATGAAAATAAATATATGAAACTAGTTGGTGACATCCTATACCCACATAACTAATAATTAACAAAAACTCATCATCCACACTTCATACAAATACCTCTCCGTCTATTAATGGCTTTCAACAAAAAATGATATTATATGATGGTACGGGGAGAGACTATACCTACTTTATCAGAGGGAAAGTCAATGAAAAATTATTAATTGGTGGAAACATAATTATTATAAAAAACTGAATATAAATCATCTAGATGATAAAATCCTAAAATAAATAATATAAATTTTCCAATACTAAGGATGATATCATGATGCTATGTTAAAATCATGAGAAGTTATATAATATAATACAATATTTACGAATTTCAAATATGTATAAAATATAAAATCAATTATCATCACAATAACATTAACAATTTTCTTCTCATATACTCTAGCATAGTTTAAAAAATGGATCAACCATAGTTGATTACATACCACTTTTCATATATTCTTTAATTTATTCTATCTAATAACCAATTAGTGAACCATGTAATTTATTAATAAATCTTAAAATGATCACACTAATGGTTTCTATAACAAATAAATACACTATATATAACTATTATAGTGTGATGCATTAACAGTAATGGGAAATTTCTATATAAATATGTGATACACATGAATTCATATGTAAAGGATACAAAAAGTGTAGTAAGTATAAGATAAATACATATATAATGAGAGTAAACTGAGTACAACCACCCACATTGGTATATAGTACTTATGTCAAAATATCATTCTTATATGGATAAGGAACCCAATTCAAATTACCAATGTATTTTCATTGAGTATGATGAACTGATCTATAGAAAACTCGGTAACTAATTTATTTGAGTCCAATAAACTAATCTAATTCATTTATTTTCCATCGATCTATAGACAGATCCATGGAGTTATTCCAAGGAATACAAATTCAATATTATAAAACTGGTTCTTTGGTTTGGTACAATTATATCCTTTATTAGTTCCATATCACATTATCCATCATCATTTTAATTACATGATTTCCATCAATGATTCCAGACTGTATTATCATGGGTTAACATATTACATTATGGAACATGGATCTATATACACATCCATAAGTAGTTAAAAATGTATATAAAATAAATAAAAAACTATTAACAAATATGTATCCAAACATAAAACATGTCCAAGGTTCAAAATCCTGGGAATATATTATTTCAATCATTTTGATATATATTCAAGAGCACACTTCACAAATTTAACAACGGATAATTGAAAATGTATTATCATTCACACTTCAATTTTTTATTTGTGATCATTTTGTCCTTGGGTATGTCAATTCCACATAACAATTATTTTTTTTAATTTATAACATTTACTAGGAAATAGAAATGAAAAACATGACTTTTTTCAATTTTAATAATAATCTAAAATTAGTGAACATGGAATATGATTGAACCTGCCATAAAGGTGTTGTTTGGGATGCTTGTTCCAACCATCAACATTTATAATGTTTTTATTTTAGTTTGAACTCAGTATAGGTGGTGAATTTATCAAATTTCATATTTTAAGAGTCACATATGGAAGTTAATATGTTTATAATTATAACATCAACATATAGAATCATAATATTTAAGAAAAAACGTTTAATACACCTATCATAGCATGAATGACGACTCCTCATCTGGTTCCATTCTTCAAATTAGGATATATTTGGGGAGAAAATAGAAACTAAAAAATTAAATAAAAAATAAGCTATATTCTCAAGAAATATAATTTTTTCAATAATGGAAGAGAATTAAGAAAATAATGGAATTCAGTACTAACCATCATGTGGTTGATACATCATGGCAATCCACATTTGATTATGATTTTAGATGAGGGAGGTAACTCAATACATAGATTGGAAGAGGAACTATCAATGATTGGGGATGTTATGTGGGAATGGGGGAAGAAAATCATGGTATAAAAAGTTAATGTTATGATGGGAAAAACTTCAAAATCCTAGTTTTAATAGGACATGGGGTTTGGCTGTATTGTTAGAAAAAACATGAGCCAACCATGTGTTGGTTACTACCCGAAAACCCAATACATACATGGCCTAGAAATAAGGTTATGAAATCCATTCACACACAATGTATTTATATGGTATATTTATTTATAATTAACATAGTTTTGGTAAATAGTTATAAAAAAATTATTCCAAACTATGTGATATTACGCATCAATTTATAGCTACCTTTTCAATTCCAGGTTTCCTCTCTAACATTTTTTTGAAAAATGTTTGCTTTATTTACAATGTTACATAGTTGAGGTGTATAGTTATTATAATCCATATTCAAACCATGTGACATAGTATACTTCTATAAATTCAAGAAATATAGGTTTTGAACAATCCAAAAAAACTCTTAATTAATTCATTATATCCAGAGACATTAATTATTGTTAAAAATTATCTATATATAAATTTAAAAGGTTTCATAACTAATGATAAAAATTAGTATAATGAATTTATGATGCTAATATATTTTCCCACCACTTAAACCATTATTTATTATTTGTATTTCTTTATAAACATCATTGTTCACTTAAAAAAATTACCTATCATTCAGGTTTTCAAAATTATTTCAAAACGTAATTTTTAAACGAGAAGTATATTTTGATATCTATAAATTTTTTTCTTATGGGATGAGTAATCCTTAATAACCAACATTTTATTTTTGTTATACACATTCTATATCTAAATCTATTCCACTCTCTCACAATTCAATGTAATATAATTCATGTATATTAAGTAAAAATGTCTCTATCTCTCCCACACACACAGACACACATATATATATATATTAAAAAAAATATTCTCCCATCCATTTATGGGGTTATAGAATCCATATGATCGTTCCCCAAATGAATTATTTATTAAATATCATATGATTATTATTTGTGCAATGATTATACAACCCATTTTACTTAAATTTATAATTCCTTGATTTATACGTTATGATTGTTTTCATTATTGTGGAACAGATAATAATGAACATTGTATGATTGGCATGTCAAGATATTACTCTATTACATTTTTCAATCATTTTATCTCAAGAGGATTTGGTTATTATATAAGAAAGTGAAACTAATCTGTTATGGGACTATGTCCACAATGTGATGTTGTCTCAGATGTTATCCTATACTTTTTCTGTTTTCATTAATGTGTTTTTACCTAATTTCCTATATTTAAATTATCTTTTTTTACCAATTTAATAATGTTAGATTATCATTTAATTACCCATGTTTTAGTATTATATGAATTTATATGATACTTTTCCATTTTAAAATGTAAATAATTTATTTTTGAGAAAAAATATCATGTATATTTAATTGTTTCATAAGAACACCTATGTTATTTATATTTTTATTAAAAATTAATAAAATATGTTTTATGGAAATCATTTGGTCGAAATGTTTTTTTCATGGGTAATAAAATGTAATTTCTCCAATTTTTTAATTCAAACAATATATCATAAGTATTTGTGAGTGTAAATATTTATTAATTCCGTTTTATATGTCCCCTTATATGATATACTTTCAAATCAAATGTTTTACAATTTTCTTCCTCAGGATTTAAGGTTTATTACTTTTATTCTCTGGACCCATTTTATTCCCATGTATTTTAACCTAGTTGGCCACATGGCTGAAAGGGTGCCTCTATATTTCGGAGAGGCTACCAAATAGAACCAAGGGAATATGATGGTATAGTGGGGGGAATATTCCCTCATAAATCGAGTAAAAAATACATAAAATAAATTAACAAATAATGGAAGCATAATAATGAAATAAGTAGAAAAAAACATAAATATATAATAAATCAATAATCAACACAAATGGTCATATAAATAACATATAGAAAATAATTTCATGTCTTTATAAAATATATGATTCATAGATAGAAATAGGAATGTAAAATATGCTATATATAATAAAAAAACAATACCAGAAAGTATCCAAGCATCCATGGCCATGGCTCAACCATCTTCCACCAAGCCCCCAACCTAAAACAACCAGTCATCAATACTAAAGTATTCATTTCCCTTTATCCCCACCTATAATCAAATACTTCACATGTTTACCAGTGGTGGACCAAATAAGGTGTGAGATTTATGTTATATGCCGAAAAAAAATTTCTATACAAACCGTGTCTCTGAATATAAACTATATTCATTTTATGTTATAAAAATTTAAAATTTTTAATGAATAGAGCCTATATTTGTCTTTTGATATTCATGGGACACCTGGCCATCCATATATTCTGGAACCTATGAAGGATGTGTAGGACATTTAAATAACATGGTCATTAATATATGGGTTATTTAAGAGTAATAAACATATAATAATGTGGTTATATGGGTTATAATAATAATTTAAGAGGCCCCAATGACAAACCAAGGAATCCTTAACCTTATAAGGTAATATATCTCATAGTACAGAACCATGAATCCTTCAAATACGGGATACAAGTAATTCAAGTGGTACAATAAAGGAGTTTCAATATAAATATTATCATTAAATGATTATGTGGACCAATTTAAATGATAGTTATTATCTACCAATGAATGGATCAAATAATAAATAATCCAATGTGTCGCATGTCCTTAGACATCATTCAGAATACATGATGTTAATCAATGTAATTATAATAATATGTAGAGTGAAATGGAATTATACAGTTCCATGTAGAAGATTCACTATTTTAAATATAATGTGTTACAATGTGGGTATCTAAATTGAAAACTATTTTAATGAATCATAATGGAATCTTATGAGTGCTTAATTAATTCACATTGGAACCCTCTGTGATCTCATGAAAGAAAATTCCAATTAATATAAACAATTTACATACAAAATTGGCACCGTATAATTTATTTACGAAAAAATTCATAGGTCAAAATATGAAATAAAGTATTCAGGTTATTCATATTTTATTAAGATAATTCCATTACCATTAATCATACACAATAAATTTTAAATTTTTATGCAACCAATTTTCAATTCTATTACTCTTAAATAAGGCCATGTGAAATCAATGAATATATACAAATATGAACAATTTATTTTTAATAATATGATTGATTACATTTTTTTGTTGAAACACCTACCATATCAAAGGTAAACTCTGGATCACTTGAACATTGTCTCACGTAATCAAAATATTTGTCACTAAGCGAATATGGAAGAACACACCCTACATGAGATGGTAAACATATAGGTCAACACCTCCAAATATTCATGATCTATAACTATGGAATTATAATACAATATATATATATATAATAAGGTAAATTTATTAGGAAACTCTTAGAAGAATCATCATGCCGAAAAATGAAAATATTTACACAATTACACATTGAGGGAAATTTCATAGGCCAACTAAATTATTCTAAAACTAGAATCCTCATACATTTTTAGACTGCATTTTGTCCGAGATAAAAATATAATGAAAAAATAGATAAATAACATAAACCTAGTGTATATGATATTTAACAAAATTATCACCAATGTTGGTGAGATAAATTGAGGTAGAAAGAAAGTTGATTGATGCACATACTAAGAGGAATAAAATGAAGCAAATGGATCCTCACTAAGAGTTTAGATGCAGAATACATCAATGAATGTATGTAAAATCTATATAGGATCTATTAAAAAGGAGGGATTTATATTCATGCAAGAGTGATGGAATAGAGGGTTTATTAATAGTGATAAAGGGGAAATTATATTTTCATCCATGATTTCTTGAATCACATGGTATGGGCATACATAAGACCAAATTATGATTCAAAATTTCTTCCAGATATTCCTCAAGACTCCGATAATTTGAAAGTACTTAAAAGTTATAATTTCCATGCGTAGGCAATGAAAAACCCTCTATCTAATTTATGAGATGAGTCACATGTCCATACATATAGGGTTTCATTATTTTGTAAAACTATGTATCCATCATATGTGAACTAAAACACACCTACACGGTTTAAATGAATGGTGTGTCATGGGATTCATGGCATGTGTTAAATATGAATCCAAATATATTTCTTCAACAGTTGGGGATCTAGGATCTAAACAAGGCACAAACAACATTGCAACATTTATAACAAAATTTTCAATTCATATGAGGTCTAAAATAATTTAATTATTTATGAATTAAAAATTTTCATAACTAAATAAAAATTTGGGATCTTACTATATTACACAAATAAAAAACACATCCTTTATTATCCCTTCCATTTGTGGTAATGAATTATATGAGAATAACATCAAACACTGAGCACATATATCATCTTATCCATCCCACATCTTATAAAATATACTTTATTGATATTATAATAGTAATACTAATGTGACAGACTTACCCCAGGGAGCCTTAATGCAATGATCAAAAATATTAATATGATACTCCTCAAAATAATCATATAAATCAAATTAAATTTCAACATGATCAACATTATGCGATGGTTTAGCATGATATAATCAATGGTGTTATATGTATATGAAATCATGAATAGAATGGTTACCTTGATGTTATTGAAACTAATAAGCTACAAATTGTTATGTCTGAAATATCCCATAAGTCATGAAATATTAAGGAAAGGAAATTCACTATATCAGAATGAATATTTTTTCTAGTCCGGGTGAGAAATGTTATAAATCATTTTCTGCAACCACAATCTACTTAAGTATTCATTTTTGAACAAAAAAATATTTTTTTCTACACTGATTTGAAATCATATGCATTCTAATAAGTTGTAGCTTCTCCAAAGTCTCTTGAATGATAATATGTCTAAATATCACTACCTTCCCTGCCTCATGTGTAACCAATGTAATGATCATTAATTTTCATAAAAGGCCCTATATGGATACATATATATGACCCATTAATATAGATTATTATATTTGAACTCTGATAGATGTATATGTTTCTCCCAGGAACCAAAAAAATCATAAATAAAATCTAAAATAAATTCCACTACAACATGTGTTGGTCTTTTTGGATGAACATCAATATGTGTTTCTTATATTTCACTTAATATTAATAGTATACCTAGTGATATCACTATCCCCTTAATGACAATAGACATTGAATTGAGTCTAGGTGAAAAATTATTTTATGGGTGAACCACTGTAGCCATATAACCCCATGTACATAGAGTCTTCCCATCTCATCAAATAATAATTTCTCTCGGATTGGATAAAAGTGGGTTCCAATTTTCAGTATATATGTAACTACACAAATTGATCCCCTAAATTATGAAAACCTCGGTAAAACAGTGACAAAATCTATCACGAAAACATCAAATTTCAATTTTTGATTCAGATAATTATGTAACAATCCAACCGTATGTTGATGATCCCCCTTCATGTAATGAAATGTGGAACTCATAGAGATAAATACTGCAATATGACATTTCATCCATGAACACTAATATTGTCTGCACATTTCATGATATATCCTAGAAAACATTCGATGAACAACCCATTTTGGTGAAAGGGCTTCTCATATTAGTTCATCTCACGTAATAGTAGGGACCCAGATATTCTGATGTATTAATAAGATATCATTTACATCAACTTGCTAATAAATTGGTGGTATGTACATAAAACACACTCCCATAGTACTATTAATTTGGGATATATGAACAACACACTCATCAATCTATCGATAAGTGATGATTCCACTTCTTATTAAACAAAGAATATATTCACATAACTCTATAAAACCTCAATATTCATCTCATAATGGAGACCCGTCATAATCCATTTATCAATATCTTAGAAAATAGCTTGTGTCTAATTCATTGGTCTTAGAGAATTATAAATTACATTCCAATATAGAGGAATATAAAATATTTGATGTCAAAGGAATGAAGTTATTTGACCCAAAATATTTGTTTGAGGTTCAATTCCTGCTTCATGAAGACATTAATGAGGATTTTATTTTTTTATACACCAGAAATAACAATCCCCGCATATATGTCATCCAAAAATATAATTCATGTACAAATTATGATAACATGTGGATTTGTGTCTGTTAATTAATCACATGAGGCCCCAACCCCCAAAACCTGTAATTAATGAATCAATTAAAAAACATCAAAATTGAGACTACCCTTTTCCTAATGCATAACAAAACAGTATATAGATTAATCCATGTTCAGGTTGTGTCAGGATGGTAACTGATTATGTCTCCCTTGCAGGTCCTAGAAGGATTACTTCCATGATTTAAACTGTATAATCGTGACACCAATCTTGGTCAAGCCTGTATGAGGTGATTCAAGACAAGGAACTCCTTGTAAAAACCAAACATAATGACCAAATAACCAATAGAATGTATGTATATAAAAAACATTATTGGTCAAGCCTGTATGAGTTAATACATTTTCATGGATAATGATTAGATATAATGATTATAGTGCATTATTATAAAACAAAATGATATTTTTTTATTAGATAGTTGTGTTAAAAAATCCAAAATATAAGTAATGTTTTAAAATTAAATGAATTATTAATTTACATAATAAAATGAAACTAAATAATTACAAAATATTATGATGAATTTGTAAATTTTTATGAATTTAATATATTTTATGCAATCATTTGGAAAAATTATTTTGATAAAATTATATTTATGATTAGATAAATAAATTAATAACATCAATATATTAATTTCCTAATGATATGGAAAACCAATCTAATAAATATTCTTAAAATAGAAATATTTCTCTATACATGTTATGCCCTTTCCCTGAAAGTTTCCCCCACCATGGATTATAAGGATAGATAGTTGTTAGTGACCACCTTAGTCCTACCTCCAATAAGCCTTTGGATAATGAATATCATTAAGGGTATAAAAAAAATACAAATTGAATTCACTACTCTTTAATAGAACATCGAGAAGAGAGTGATAATGTATAAAAACAAATAAAAAACATATCTATTATATAAAATAATCACATGTACATACATCAAATATCATAATATACTAACACAAAAGTATGAAAATCTGGTATTACCGAAAATTTACACTCACCAGTGAACAGGAAGCCTGAAGAGCTCTTAGAAGAGCAATAGCAATTTATATCCATCATAATCAATAACCATGTCATACAGAACTGAAAAATTGACTATACATATATTAATTTATAATAATATTTTACTTAGAATTGTATTCCTAGGATCCTCTATTGAAAAATATATTGAAAAGAAGTAAAAAGTAGTGAACAAAAAGGGAAACCAACTCTTCACCTAAGTATGTATACTATGTTCCTGGCCTCTCTATGGCTCTATCATAAATTATTTCATTTTAGATATCATGTATTATAACAATAAGTCAATAATGGTCCATGTTACTACTTCCCCACTAGTTTTTCTCTAATTCCACCATGTATAAAAGCATACGATATCACCTCCGCAACAAAATCCTTGTTGTGGGTCCCTCATCTAGAAAGTGTGATTTCCCATTTTATTGGTCAAAACCAATGTAAAAAATAATATTATTTTATAAAAAAGATAATAAAATGTAAACCAATCCATATAAATGATAACCCAATTTCCAAATCCATATTGAATATGAACATAAATTCAATTGAATTTTAACTATTTCAATGTATCAAACATTGTTTCAACATGAATAAATACGACACATTTAATTTTGAATATATGAAACATTCAAAAAATGAGATATTTAAAACTCATTCATTATTATAATTCATAACTATTTGAAAATAATATATACCTAAAAAAAATTTATAGTTTCTTCAATACTCCCCCATTGGATTTTTTATCAATACCCACATCAATTTAAAAATAAAATTTTCTTCTCCCCATTTTCAAATATAAATCAAAGGATTTAAATTTTACAAGGGATAATAAACTAAAAATATCATTGTATAATAACATCATCCTATAATATCTCATATATTTTCAATTTTACATCATAGAAGAATGGAATCACTAATCTAAATGAAATGAGTTGAAATTAGCCAATCGTTAGTCTATGTGAGTAATTATTTATGTAGAAATAATGTGTGAAAGTATTTAACCTCAATGCTATCAAATAATTTCTATCAAGTGATACCAAACACATAAACATTTTATTAGGTATTGATTAAAATATTTTCAACTAATCTCCACTATAAATATCAGAAAATAGATTTCGAATATTCAACTAATGAATGTAATTCCACTGTTAAGTTATCATTCCTTTTTTTAAATATGAGAATAGATTACAATATAATAAAAATCTCAATGAATAATTTTTTTGATATATATATTTTTATCATATAGATTTTTTTTATTAATACCTTAAAATAAATTTTAAAACATCTATGATGTATATGGATTTATATATGTCTGGTTGTTGTTTTTCTATTCTCCCCCTTATGATATGCACTCAATACTTCTTAATAATGATTTTATTTATTTATGTATGAAATACATGAATATTCAAATATTATGTAAAATTAATTAAAAGAAAAAATTATTCCAATATTGTTCCATGATATAAAACTTCCTAGTGAAAACAAGGTCACCACATTCTTCAACATTATGTATCCTGTACAATAAATTATTCTCCTTAAATTACATGTATTATTAAAAAACACAATGTTTATATGTGGGGATAAGGATGTTATTTAATGCTAATCTATTTCAAAAACAAGGGTGGCAGTTTCTTCAAATGAAATAAAAATTCTTAGGTGAAAAATAAATAATTTCATTTGAAATAAAATATGATTAATTTTTTTAATTTGTTCCGACATTCATGTATATTAAAACTATTCAGGTCATTTAATCATGAATTCATTAAAAGCATGATAATTATTGACGTTTTGTGTAGACTTATTTTTTCCAACAATATTATTCAAAACGTATATTCTTTATATTCTTCACGAAATTTTATTGTCTAGGATTCCTTGTAAAATATTATTTACAATAATTTCCCAAGATATTACACTTTTTATACATAACATTATAACTATTTAAGTAACCTTTTAGGAAAAATTTAAGTTTCTTCATCACATAAGTCTTCACCAAACTAGTTTCATTATTTCTCTTCTATATTTATTCTTTCATTGAATCAAGCTTATTTCCTTTAGTATTAATTCTCAAGGAAATATTAAAATTTTCCATGAATGGACCTTTCCTACCAAAAAATAAGCTTATTATATTTTGTGTGACCCTCTTATTATCATTATTCACAACCTTTTATGTGGTTTATATTTTAACATCCTTTTTCATTTGTTCACATCTAATGGTTGACTGATCGTCTTCATTTATCACCTCCTTCAGTTTTTATTATGGTTTTCTATTCACATCAACATTTTAATTGTGAATGATTGTAATATATCATCAATCATACTAATAATGAAATATTTTTTTCCAATATTCACAAAAAATATCAATGCAATACATTGATTAAATGATATACTAATTCACGTTTGTGAGCCCTTATTATATTTTTCATATTTCCCCATATAATTATCATTACACCCCCTAAATACATGAATTTATTAATTTTAATATGAAGAAATGTTTTGCCAATAATTCATTGATACATGCTCGAACATCAAACAACACCAATAGTATCCATCAAATTTTTATTTCTTCATCTATGACATATTCAATATATCTTTAATGTTTTTCATATTTTGAGTATATTATTTAATATAATATTTTTTTAATTGAAATTTAATAACTTCTTCACATCTATATTTGAAACTTTTTCATTCCTGTGATATTTTTACCCATGATTGTCTATTTTTTTAATTTGAAAATGAACAGATAAAAAAATATCAGTACACATATATTTATTTTTTAGAAGATTAACTAATTCATTGAACCTATAATATATTTATCTTTTGACAACCTCAACATGTCATTGATACCAAAAATGGTCATTTCATAAAATGGACACTTATCATACGAATCATTGGAAAAACATACTTTCAAATCATTATCATAATCCTATGATTGATTTTATTACATATTTCTCTGTCTTACGTGGGTTAAATGGAATTCCATGTTGAGTTGAATCATCTTATATTCACACACATATTTTTTATTTATCAAAATATTGTAAAACTCATTGATTATTTATGAATTATCATTTATATGAGTATGATTGACAATCAAGGATTTATTATGTAGCTTTTCCTGTTCAGGGATTACTTCTATAAAAAAATTTGAAAATCTATTTTTGAAAAACCATACATTTATATTATTAAATAGAATATCATTCTTAACAAAGATATATTTTTATTCCATTTCATTCACATGTTTTTTGGTATTGTTGGAAACTCCAAAAAAATAACATACATCTTCTTCATTTATATTAACCACTTCTTCATGATGTAAATTATTATCCCAATGATCCTTTAATGCTTCGATCATGCTTGAGACAACTTCTTTGGGAACATTATTTATGAGTTCTCTAATTTAAAAATTTATAATATCATCCTTAAAACTATAACTTGATTCATCATAATTGTAACTAACATATTTTATTTAATTATTACCACTCTGAGTGAATTCAACTAGATGTTGATCTTCATTTCCAATTTAAAAATTCTTAATCTTCTTCTACATTCATTCTTTCAATTTTTTAGAGTCTTGACAGAAACATCACCATTTCTCATATTAGGATTAGAGATATCATTTATCCTATGAAAATATTATGAATTTTATTAAAAATAAAATAAAAAATTCATATACCATTAACATGGACAACAATGAAAATACTTTAGATGCCCCTATAGGTGGCCTTCACTCTAATACCATTTGATGTTTTAGATGGATAATACAATCACAGTAAGAGGGGGTGAATCTGGTGTGACTAATTTTAATGAATTATTTTACTTTCATCAACCCCTTTTAAAACATATTTCACATATTACGGTGAGTGTATATAGTATTAAGTTATTAATTTAAATGAATTATATCTCACAATATTTTTACAATTTTTAGTAATATGACCTACATCATTCTTAAAACTAGTTTTACCATCCAATTATATATTATTTACTATACATATATGGATAAACCATTGATTGTAGAATTACCATCAACATTGTATCCCCAAGTGCTCCAATCTAGAGTCCTAATAGATTTTAAATGTTCTAACCTATACAAGTGACTCATGAGTCCCACAAGTGGAGATTTATCCTATTTCCCACAGTTTCACTTACATCCCATCGACCAAAAACAAATTACCATATGATTCTTCATATTCATCAATGTCCAACTGGTGACTTCAAAAATCATGAGTAATACAATATATGATCCACCTATTAGATGATCTCTCAAACGAACACTATGATCATGCAATATCACACTAGATTGTGTACAATTAAATTAAATCAACAAATCATAATCAACTATTTTGTAATTCTTACCTAATATTGAACACTTGTATATAGTCCTGTTTCTATCAGTAATAATGATCATGAATATTTTATTTCATCTACTGATGACCTATACTCACTAGATACTGAAAATTAAGATATGAATTTCATCAGAAATGATTATTATATATTTTGTCTATTGATATTTTAAATTAATAAAATAATATATATTACATATTCATTTTTCACCCTCCAAGAATGTATAAAAAATGTTTGGACATATCAAGTGTGTACTAACACTGATTCATTCGTGTAGTTTACTCTCTCATCCTATTATCACTATATTCACATAGACATTAGACTGAGAACAACATCCATTATTATTTCTCAATGCATATACCTTCACATATGAATCAAACCATACAAGAACAGATCTATTCCTTCTCAACGTGACAATGTATGTGAAATTATAATACCCAAACCATCACACAATATTCTAGTGCAATATCAATATTTGTTCACTAGTAGTTTTACACTGTTCTGAGAATCACATTTGGTGTGTGAAAATAACACAAACCCTCTAAACAGACAATATTTCTTTCTTGTATATTGTGTTTCTCTCTTATTAGACCATGTAAATAATTACACTTTTAATTCAATCAAATGAGTATGGGAAATCAAACGTTATTTCAGATATTTATGAAATATTTGGAAATTCTAATCAATCAATCTCAACTGATTTATAGAAACATTTTTAACTATGGTTCAATTTGAGGATGAATGACTCACATCAATGGCTCATAGTTTATCTTATTATTCACACAAATATAAATTTTATAATAAATTAAATGTCATGATTTATTAATTAATTTGTAGCTTTCAAGACTTGTTTTTTATAGAATATGGTTTCAAACTTATTTATGATAAACTAAATGGAATTAACAAATACTATTGATATGGATTTATAAAAAAATTAGAATGATTTTTTATGTTGTTTTGTATAGAGAACATGGGATGCCTTAGGTTCATGGGTCGATGGTGTTGTAATTTTTCTCATCCATTCATTGGAGGTTTCAGTCATTGGTTGTTCATATTCATTAATTATTTCTATTCTAGGGACTTGTTAGAGCTTTTTGGGGGTTTTAATTTCTAGGTATTTTTTCAACTCTATAATTCGGATACATATATTTAGTAACTTGATGAATGAAATTTTCTATGATATGTTATTAATGTACTAGATACAATAACATATAATAATACATGGTGTGATGTTAATTTTTCTATGGATTTTAAATTTTTTGTTAGTACAACGATGGATTTTATATGATATCTGACTCATTTTCTCCCGTTAAAATAAATAATTTTATTTAAATGATAATATTTTATATAGTTTTAACTGAATTATTTATTAAATTAGGATATTTTTTTCAAACAAATAATTTAACCTGCATTTGATAAGAAAATTTAGTTAATATTTAATCAATACATGTTTTCTTTACTTTTGTGAATCATTTAGAATGGTTTATTGTGACATGATATGGAACACCTAGTTGAGAGCCTACTTTTCCTATATGCTAAAACGTTGTTCACCCCATTGGTGGTTTGTAGAGCGTTTTATGTATATTGATGTAGAGAAAGGCTATGCACCATAGTGTGGTTGTGAGGTTTTAGTTAGCTGACATTGGGTTGCTTGTGGTGAGATGGTTTGATTTTTACACACTATCTCATATAGTAGTCAATTTTCAATTATACTTGTCCATTGATGTTGGATATGTACAATGGGATATTTTGACTACATTCGAGTTGTTTCATTTTCTCTCTCTTATTTCAATTATAGATTAATATTATCTATTAATTTCTATCTCTAAAATGTTTCTGTGTATGTCTATGTATATGATATTGTTTACATCATGTTAATGAAAATAATTCCATATGGTTTTTATGCCCAATTACTAGTCTCCAGACTTTGGGGATCATGATTAACCTACAATTTTCTAGAAATAATGTTCATGAACTGTATTGGGGTGGTATCTAGGATGGATTTCCCACGACATGTCCTCGGGGCTCGTGTCGTGACTACCCCATGCCCGCCTTCCATAGGCCAGGGGCTGCCGACTAGCACCAAAGGGGTAATTCCCGATAAAAAAGGGAATTCACTCCCTTTATATAATAAAAAAAACACCACAGAGTATGTAAGCCGAAGTAAACCCTAAGTAAACTGAGTACAAAAGTACGTGCTGAAATTTAAATGGGCCAGAATACGAACCCAACTAAAACGTATAGCTATAACTGAATGAAAGTAAAACAGAAAAGTCAAACAGCTGGATGATAGAAGCATCTCTGTGGTCATCCACCTCGGATCCTACCTGAAGGGTAGGTACAGATAGCCCCCTCAACACTCTCGCCCGCCAACCTCCTCCAAGTACCGTCTCATCGAGAAGTCCACCTCAGGGCTACTGTACTCAACAGAGGAGGAGTTATCCAGCAGTTGTGGTTTTGGTATCATTAATGAAAATACTGGTTTAAGGTGAGTCAATGACCTCTGTGTTTACCTCATGATTGAGATGGGTTACTTGATAACTTATGTATAAGTATGGGATTATAACAATGTAAGGGTTATCTTTTGAGATCATTCTTTATGGTTATCTTTATTGGATTTAGTGAGACAATGAGGGTCTTGCGGTCCCTACTGAGTATCATTATACTCACCCCTGCATGGGAAATTCCTGCACCTCATTGTGTTGAATGCAGATGATAGACAGCGCGGAAATAGATCGAGTGTACAAGGACTGGATGGTACCCAGAGGTGGACCTCACGACGAGTCCGTACCTGGAGGTGGACCTCACGACGAGTCAGTACCCAGAGGTGGACTTCACGAAGAGATGGTAATTGGAAGAGGTTGGAGGGAGAGAGGATTTTGGAGACTATCTGTACCTACCCTTTAGGTATGATCTGAGGTGGATGACCTAGGAGCTGTTTTTATCTTCGAGCTATTTGTCTTTTCTGTTGTACTTTCGTTCAGTTGTAGTTGTACTTTTCAGTTGGGTTTGTATTCTGGCCCATTTACTTTTCGGCACTCTCATTTTTTACTTAGTGTATTACTTCCGCTTGTACTCTTGTTGTATGTGTTTATGTTTTATAAAGGCAATGACTTCCCAGTTATCTGGATTTACACCTTTGGTGCTAGTCTCCAGCCCCTGGCCTATAGAAGGCAGGCATGGGGTAGTCATTGCACGGTCCCCGATGACGGGTCATGACAGGATTCATCATAGTTTGTTATTATTGATGTTTTTTTCTACACTATTCCTTATATTAGAAAATTTTGTATACTTCAGATAGGATTGAATTTACTTGGGATGTAAGCTACAGTGAGTTTATAATTATCTCATATCCTGACGAGACTCAAATTAACTTTTGATGTTTCAATGTGTTTCTCTTATATGGTGTTCTTTAACTATATATATGTTTTTTACATATTCATTAATGGTTTGAACGATGATAAATATATTTTATAATCAATTCATCCATTATTGTGTACATTACTATGACCCTATAACTTGTTCTATAGGCTTCCCAAGAGGGTGGACTAGATTATCCTCAGAAAAATACTTCTATATATAAGAATCACATCGAGGTTATAATTGAGTTAGTTTATGGTGTTGATGAAATTTTTCTAAAATTCCATAATAAATAATTTTACATATATCTTGGAGATGCTGGACTAAGATGTTTAACATGAGAGTTATTGTGTGAAAATTCATATTCCTTTCTGGGTATTAATGAATCATGAGATATTTGGGACAAGATGGATAACATCATTTATATAATTGAGTTCCTTGATAAACATGAGAGTATAATAATGAAGATTTTGATGTTATATCTAGGGTGGGGGTGTCCCAGAAATCGATGGTTTGATTTCATCATATAGGTTAATATGCACGATGGAATAGACTTGACAGGTTTTTGACACTCTTCATGAAGTAGTTTTGGCTCAACTTTATGATGATGGTGAAGTATATTTTGTTCTTGTCTTTGTTGTATGGATACTATTTAGTTTTAGATTATACCAATTACATTACAAATCTGATTTGTCTATCTCTTGAGGTATTGATCAATGACTAGCAAAAATCATTGATGCACCTATAGGTTTTGTGACTAGTTATCAGATTGTAGGTATTTATGTTGAATCATATGACATATACATAGATGGTAGAAATTATTTTAATGGAATAGATGAATATAAGTGAGAAAGGATATGTATTCCTTATATTTTCATCCCCCAAATGTCACCATTAGTGTAAAATAAGAGAATGATATTATATGGAAGTATCATCGTATGAGTATTGGAGGTGGTTCTTAGATGAAGGAATCCTCTAAACCATTAGTTTATGTTTGTAGGGTGCCAAAAAATTCTGTTAGTGTGTAAATGATAGGAACAACAGACATTCATATCTCAAACCAATTATAATGTGTAGTAGTTGTGGGAAATATGGCCATATGCATAATTTGTATACTTCTATATCTACACCATTATATGGCCAGTGATCAATGGCTACAAAGGATATTGTGGTGATGTCATATTATTCCAAGGCCATTGGACATTATCCAAATAACGCACGAGTGAGTAACATTAACAAAATAAATGAGTTTTTGATTGAGTTAGATTAAGGTCTAGTGATAGTGATAGTTACCATTTATATTAAATCATTAGTAGTGATTACATTATTTGATAATAGTTATTTAGAATCATATATATATTTGTATGTATATTTATAATCATTAAATGGATATTATGTACATTATTATGATGTAAAAGGCAACTCTTGGGTTTTCAGTGTCCTTGTTCTCTATCGGTAACTGATATAGGTTTTGTCTGGGATATTGATGTTCTTCATCTGAATATGTTTTAAATCATCAATAGGATGGATTTCCTTTTCTCACGTAACATGGTGTTATATTTATATCATCATAATGCTTTAGTTTTGGAGTTTTATATAATAATTATGGTGTTATATGGGGATTGGGATTCTATGTGTAGTCATGAAGGACATTACCACATCGATATCCAGGGTTTTTTATTGGATAGAGTATTGGAGAAAAATAATGTTACCTATATTATTATTATTACTCTTGAATTTTTGGATTTATTAAAAATTTACTATAATACATTTTTGGTCTTCATCTTGAAATATAGGTAATGTACCTATCTAATTTTGATTCCCTCTTATAGTACGGAACAAGCTGAGGTGAAATTGGCCAATATGTTGTTGGATATCCTATTGGTGAATTGTTTCAGTCACTATAGTGATTCTAATTGGGATTCCCATGGGCTCTATACCAATAATAAAATGGTTTAATCTAATAACTGGTTGATTATTAGAATATTAATAGAGTAATTATTAATATAGTGTATATTTTCCCTCATATGGATGATTTCTGTGAACCATTAAAGGGGTAGAAGATGTATTCAAATATCCATTATTGGGGAGGTTGTCAAAAACATAGTGTTTGGGGGTATGATATATAGACAATGGATTTATGTACTTGTTATTTTTATTATGAATATATTTTGATTTTTATTATTACAACTATGTTTCCAAATGTTTTCATTGATTCAATAAACATGAAACACCATCAGTACCTCAACATTTTTGTTGTTGTCTTTATGGACAATATTTTTTCATTATTTGAGTTCAATGAATGAGATTGACCACCACTTGAATTATTTTCTAGAAAAAATATAACAGTCTCTATTTATAGGGAATGATTTGGAAAATGAAATTTATATATCTATGAGGTAAAATTATAGGGATATGTGATTTATGGGCATGTTTTATTTATGGTTCTTAAGAATGTAAACACTATGTTGTCAGGGTAATAACCATGTAATATATTTTAGATTTAAATATTCCTGGTGTGTATGGTATACTAATGATGATTTATTAGATATTTCACATGTTTGGCATCATCAATGAATTTTCATTCCCAGAAAGGGGTGAAACTCATATGGGATTCCAATTGTTAGTCATCTTTATATAAACTGATGCAACATAAAACATTGTTTCCTTTTATAATATTACAAGACACTGATAATAACATGATTTCATCTATGAGTCTTCCAGTGAGAGTTAGCATTGTGAACATATGTAGGATGTTAATGTGGTGGCTTATAAATATCATGCTCATTGTTCAAATATTAAGAATTCCACCACTCATGATTTATATATTTTCATGATCATACATCTTATTTTTTGTTAGTGAAAGTATATTTTTTTGAGTGGTTCAATGTATTTCATGACACAGAGTTAAATCTATATCTTTTCTCCTAAATATATTAATCTTATAATAATCAAATTTGTGGAATACCTTATGACTTATGACATTGGAATTTCGTAAACCCCACAGATGGGTAATTTCATTACTAATACACTCAGCAAGAATGTACCATTGTGGGATATTGTTAAATCCTTGTAAGTGTTTATTCTTATGGGGATATTCTATATATTTCTCCATGTTGATCTGGAGGATATTTCCTATATAGTTCTATATATATATTAGTTACATATTCCCTCGTACAGTTTAGTTAATAGGATAATTAAATAAATAATTATAACATATTTATTTGAGAAACCCTATATAGTGGGGTGAGAGATTTTGGTTTTCATCTCTCATCTTATGGAATTATTTTTTTTGGAGATCATTTTGGAACCAAGAAATTTTTGAGGATCATGATGAAATTTGGCTATCATATTTATTCATGAGTCATTCATAGTAGAAAAATATAGATATATTAATACTAGAGATAGAAATTATGGTGGCTAGGTATTAAGCATGACATTGAATATTATGTGCCCTTCTCTAACAACTGCTAAAAAAATGACAGAGTATCTGAAGCCTTCTCCATTGATTCATCCTATTCTATATCTGTATCATAAATTGGATGAGGTATATGTGGAAATTATTTATGTATTACCATGGACTCCAATGGTAGTAATTCTATCTTGATAGTTTTCACGTCCCGTCCCTCGGGGCTCGTGTCGTAGCTACCCCAAGCCCGCCTTCCATAGGTTAGGGGATGGTGACTAGAAACAAAGTCATATATCCCTAAATTGGGAAGGTATTCCCATTATAACTATAAACAAACACATCAATTTACCCAACTAGAAGAAAAACCCGAAGTAAAAACTATACACAAAAAGTGTGAAGGAATGTTAAACGGGCCTAAAATACAAGCTCAACTCTAAAGAAAAAGTACAACTAAAAAATGGACAAACAACTGAAAGGTAAAGAGCAGCTCCGGGATCGTCCTCTGGGTTTCCTACCTGATGGGTAGGTATATATGGTCACCTTAGCACTCCATGTCCATCAGAATCCTCTGTGTACCGACACGTCGTAAGGTCCACCTTAGGGTACCATCTAGTCCTGGTGCTCTCGGCCTCCGTCAGTGTTGTCCATCATTTGCATCCAACACAATGAGGTGAGAGAATAGCCCCTGCAGGGGTGAGTATATCAATACTCAGTAGGGACCCCGAGATATTAAAGGTCTCACAAAATCCAACAAGAATAAATAACAAAGTATGAAAACAACTTATAACCATTACATAGGTATATTCCCATACATATACCTAAGTTATATAGTTACCTATCTCAGTCATGAGGGAAACAAAAAATTCATTGATTCATCTCAAACAAGGATATTAATTATCAACCCCATGGCTGGTGGAATACTACTCCTCTATCGAGTACAGTGGGCCTGCCGCGTCACACTGAGGCGCTTCCCACTATAATTAGACAACTAAGGCACTCCTTCTATCGAGTTCTGCGGGTCAGTTGCGTCACATAGAGGCACTCCCCACCGTGGGTATGCTGCGTCACAGAGAGGCATTCCCCCTAATAGCCTATAGATGTACTCCTCCTATCAAGTACTGTGAGTCTAACTCACTCACACAAAGGCATTCATCCACCTTCGGTATACTACGTCACACAGAGGCGCTCCCCACTAGGGTAGTCAAGTCACTCTGAGTCGAATCGGTCAGGTAGTCATCAGGTCTCAGCCAACTACTAGGTCTTCATACTCTGTAAGCTAATCACCAGAAGGATCCTCTCCATGAGCTACTGGTCGATACTCCATGTGTCGTGAAGTATCATGTAGAAGTATCTCAAAGGATCTCCATGTCATAGGTGTCTCAACTCAATAGACGATGCGTCAATCAGATGCTCGTTCTGTGAGTTATTAGCCTTTTAGTCTCGAGGGCTTAGTTGGATTCGTGTACGAACCAACCCGACCATATATCAAATATACCCTGAACACTAGTGGGATATACTCAATGAGACCTTCTATCATTGAGATTACCAGCGCCGATAAAGGCTCGTAAAATGGGTATCTGGTGCCACAGATATGGCCAAATTTAGCAACGGGTCGGTAGTGGGACCGGGTCTGGTCTGACCCAGTTGGTCCAACTCGGCCCAACCCATTCTGGGCCGACTCGATCTGGGTCAACCCTGACAGACACGATGGGTCTGACCCAACCTGTTGGTTGGGTCATCCGATATTGTTTTTCCCAGTCCGCTTGGCCCGGCCCATCATACTACGAGGGGGGACCTCACCCCTATCATTAATAGGGAGGTTATGCAGCTCGGGTGGTCCCCACTTCAATTATCCACCCATGAGAGGTTATGCATGGGTGGGACCCACCACCATAACCTCTAATGGGAGGTTAGGGTGGGGCGGTCCCACCACCTACTCCATTGGGGAGGTTTTAACCATCACACTCAACACATGGCAGTATAAAAATAATATAAAGTCTTCTACTTTATTTTATTATTTTTTATAGAAATTCAAAAACTAACATTTATTCATGATCAAATATCGACGAGGTGATGGTCTTATTCAGTTAATTCTGGCATTGTAAGTTCAATGGTGCCCTCAGATTTTAGTTCTGAGGATCGGGTCAAAAGTTATTAAAACTCAATCGTATATTTACTGAACTTACTCGAACAAAATTTTAGAAATTGATTCCGAGCACACCGGGTCTCAGAATCAAGCGCTGTAAATTTTTGGGGACTCATTATAATCCAACGTTTGTATGAAAAAAAATTCCAAGGAATTTCCGGGTCTTTACATTCTCCCCACCTCAGGGCATTTCAGCCCCGTAAGCTACAACACACACTAAGGGGGGAAATGGGGATACTGAGCACACATTTGAGCCTCCCACTCCCATGTGCTCTCTTGGAGGTTCCCATCCTGTCAAAGAACACACACCACAAGTATCGACCGTCCATGTGGGACCTGATCTTATAGATCCTCAATATCCACTAGAACCTCCGTGAAAGTCTCCCCATCGTCGATTTCTAGCTCCCTATGGCCGATGCAGTGAGAAGGGTCATACACGTATCTCCTCAGCTGAGATACGTGGAAGAAATCATGCACCTAGTGAAACTGATGTGGAAGTGCTAGGCGGTAAGCCACCTCACATACTCTACTGAGGACCTGGAAAGTTCCGATGAACTTCAGATATAACTTTCTGCCTCAGCCTAATCTCTGTAGACCTCGTCGAGGTGAGACCCATAGGAAGATGTGGTCGCCATCCTCGAACTCTAGAGGTCTCCGTCTCCTGTTACCATATGACTTCTATCTACTCTGTGAAGTCTTCATCTGCTCCGAGATGATCTGAACCTTCTCCATGGTAGCCCATACCATCTCCGGTCCCACTACTGTTGACTCCCCAGGGTCTGTCCAGCACAGGTTTGATACGCAATGTGACCTATACAATGCCTCGAAAGGTGCTATCCCTGTGGTGGAGTGATATCTCTTGTTGTTGGAATACTCTACCAACCGTAACTAATCCTCCCAGCTATGACCGAAGTTGAGGACTCAGGTATGTAGCATGTCCTCGAGGGTCAGAATAGCCCTCTCAGAATAGCCATCTGTCTAATGATGGAAGTCATTGCTCAAACGTAGCTGCATTCCAAAAGCCTCATTCAACACCTTCCATAGCTGGGATGTAAACAGTGCATCACAGTTGGAGACTATATAAGTAGGTACTCTATGAAAACGAACAATCAAATTTATATAGAGGCATCCCAAGCTCTTCACTAAGCCCTACTCTCTGATCAGTAGGAAGTGGGACGACTTATTGAGTTGGTCGAAAATCACCCAAATCGAATTGTGACCCCTAGATATACGTGGAAGACTCATCACAAAGTCCATGGATATTCCATCCCACTTCCACATTGAGACCACTTAGGTCTGAACCAATCATACTGGTACCAGGTTCCCCATCTACAATTGCAAATAAGTGAGGCATCATGAGATAAAATCTGCTTCTGCCTCTTTCATACGAGGTCACCAGTGCTGTCATCAATGGTCCTGGTACATCTTCGCCACTCCTAGATATACCACTAGAGGGGATGTGTGGAACACCCTCAAAACTACATCCTAATGTGCTACTAGTACCATAGTATGTCCTCTGAATAGAAGGATGTTTTCCCCACCATTAGAAAATTAATCAGCCGCCTGCCCTTTGGATATCTTAGCATGTCGCATCTCGCAGTCAGTGTCCCCATGATGCGCCTCCCTGAATCGGTGAAGAAATGAAGGAGTGATTGTAAGAGACTGAAGGAAAGATTCCACTTCATGGTCCACATAAGAAACCTGTATTGTAGCCAGCTTCTCTGTCTCCTCTCCTATAAGTTGTATACTCGATATCCTATTGAGATAATCTGCCACAACATTCACTTTCTCAGGTGTATAGAATATCTCAATGTCATAGTCAAGGAGGGACTCAAGAAATCACTGTTGTCTCAGGTTTTGGTCCTACTGAGAGAAGGTATACATGAGTATCTTGTGATCATATTACATGGTAAAACGTTCTCTCATCAGATAGTGTCTCTACATCTTCAAGGATAAGTCCAATTCTGCTAACTCCAGATCATTGGTAGTGTAGTTCTGCTCATGCTGCCTCAAGTGCCGAGAACCATATGTGATCACCGATCTCTCCTACATCAGGACACACCCATGTCTGGGCCCTATTGCGTCATAGTAGACTATGTACCCTACGACATCCTCTGGAAGTCTCAAGATAGGGGCACCAGTTATCCTATACCTCGGCTCTTGAAGGCTCTACTAGCATATTTAGGACCACACCAAGGGTTTCCCCTAGTTCATCATTGATGATAGTGGCGTTAGAACTCTGGAGAAGTTGGGAACAAATCTCTGGAAGTATCCAGCAAACCCCAGGAAACTTCATACCTCCGTCACACTCATGGGTAGCTCCCAAGAATGTATCGCCACAATATTCACTGCATCCACTGCAACACCATACTCTGAGATGATGTGTCCCAAGAAGTGAACCTCTTGAATCCAGAACTAGCACTTCAAGAGCTTACCATAAAGCATGGGCTCTCGGAGTCTGTCCAGTACAAACAGAAAATTGTAGGCATCCTCCTCCTCAGTAGTCCAATAGATCAAAATGACGTCAATGAAGACTACGAAAAATCTATCAAGGTATGGTGGGAAAATCATGTTCATGAGATTCATGAACACTACTGGAGCATTGGATACGCCGAAGGGCATAACCAAAAACTCGTAGTGGCCGTAACGACAACTAAAATCCGTCTTCTGCACATCCGTGTCTAGAACACTGAGCTGGTGATAGCATAATATGAGGGCTATCTTTGAGAACCACCGAGCTCCCATTAGCTGATCACATAGTTCGTCAATCCTCAGAAGTGGGTACATGTTTCTCATAGTCTCCTGGTTCAGGCGACAGTAGTCGACATAGCCTCATGAGCCCATCCTCCTTCTTGGAGAATAGAATCTAGGCTGCCTAAGGAGAAACACTTTTCTAGATGAATCCATGCACCTGAAATTCCTCTAGTTGTATGCTCATCATGCGAAGCTCAGAGGGAGACATCTCATATGTTGGAGTAGATATCGGTTTCATACCAGGGTATAGGTAAATGTAGAAGTCCACCTCTTTGTGAGGAGGTAGTCCTGGAACATCGTCAGGGAAAGCATCCACATACTAGTCCACCACTATAGGGTAACTTAGACTCCTCACATCTACCACTCTGAGGTTAAGGCAAGCCATCTAGTGATTGATCTCATGTACCCTCATCCGAGTAAGTCCTTGATGTGCTGCAAAGTTTCCTGTCTCGCTAGTGAAGTTAAACCTGGTCCCATCTGTGCGGACACACAAAACACATATCCTAATACCTTCAATCTGAGAATTTACTGTAGATAACCAGTCCATACCCAAGATGACGTCATAAGGCATCGACGCTATTATTAGGAGATCCTAGAAGAAGATCTCGCCTCCTAGAGTAAGCTCGAACCACCTACACCAGTGTGTAATCATCAAATAATCTCCTATAGGAGTCTCTAGACATATGGATCTAGCTTATGGCTCAATCGGAATCTCTGATCTCCTAACAAGGGCAGTGGAAATGAAAGAGGGACTAGCACCTGTGTCTATAAGAATTGCAGCTAAAGTAGAGTATAGATAGATCGTGCATCGAATCATCTCCAGAGTACCATAGTTGTATGATTCAGCTGCCTAAACCTGAGCTCTCCTCTATCCACCTGCTCCCTATCGTCGGGGTGGACCTCTTGGTGGTGGTGGTAGATCACCTCGTAACTTCATCCACTGCCATCTGCTCGACCAGATCCTCTACCATGTCCGTCTGAGCCCTACAGAACGCCTCAATATATTATATACCTCTTCCTAGGAGGTCCTTCAACTCTATACTGATCATCAGAGTGGAGGGTCGGATAGTCATTAGCCATGTGAACAAGCCCCCACATGGGTAACAGTTCCTACTACTGGCATGTGTTTCTCAACTTTGTGTTCCCCGCACAACCGATCCTGAGTTATGTGGTCGACAACCTATAGGTATGATCTTCTTGGACCACAACGACATCTGTATACTACCAGTTAAATAAGACTCCTCTTTATGTCAGCTAGTGGTGGGTCTTACTGCTGGAGACTGATCATCAAGGAAACTCACTACTATGAGAGCTCTCTCTAACACCCCTACCTGAGTCAAGATGCTAAGTGAGATCACCAATGCTCTGATCTCCCTCCGGAGTCTCTAATCGAAGGTCATACACATAATGAATGGGTCTTTTACTATATCAGTGGAGTAGAGAAAGTGGTCATTGAACCTAACTGAGTACTGCGTCACAATCAGGCTACCCATCCGTAGATGCAATAGCTCCTGTATCTGCACCTATCGAAGGGTGGCTGGGAAAAACTCTGCAGAGAAGATGCTCTTAAAGTCTGCCCAAATATGTGTCACCTCATCATGATCCTGGAGCATCATGCTTCATCATATGTCTGTTGCTTCCTGAAGAAGGTTGGCAGCAAGGATCACCAAAAAGTCTGTCGGTTTCCCTACTAGCCTAACCACTCTCACCACAGCATTGATCCAATCCACAGTATCATATGGGTTTTCTCTCCCCTGAACCTGGGTGTTCACTGGCATTAGAACTCATGAAATGCGCTCTAGAGGCGTTCACTCTCTACTGTTGGGGCTGGTGGAATCGGTGGCCCAATGGGGATTAGTTCTGCTGGTGCCCACGCTTGTGCCTAAACTGGAAGAGTTCCATGCACCGATTCCACATCGCTCAGTGGGCTGTCAAAACGTACAACTCCCGGGGCTCTAAATGGCCGTGGGGATGCATCTTTAAAGAAACAGATTTGACACGGTCAAAATACTATACCTGTTGATCTGACCTGGTTTAGGTGACATAAAAAACATTTAAAATCACACACGCAATCAGTGTTTTCATGCACAAAGTTGAAAATCAGAGTTCAGGGTCCTGGTGTATGGATATGTCAGCCATACGCACCAATACTGTAATACCTAAACTCAAAACCACACTTAGTACCCTTAACAATCTTTCTTAACATAAAATAAATAACAGAGTCCTATGTTCTGCAGTAGAACTAACTCCTATGATAGCAATTTGTCACAACCCATAACCCGGGGCCCAGGTCATAACTACCACATTCCCTCCATCCATAGAATACGAGCTGGAGACTAGAACCAAAGGAGTATATCTCAAAATTGAGACAGAATTACCTTTATAACTGTTAACAAACACATCATAGTACACAACAGGAAGCAAATTAAGAAGTAAAATCATAATACAAAAAGTGATATGGAAAGTAAAAGGGGTCGGAAATACAAGCCCAACTGTAAAGTACAAGTAAAACTAAGAAAGGGACAAACAACTGAAAGGTAAAGATCAACTCCTGGATCATCCATCGGGGTTCTTACATGAAGGGTAGGTATAGATGGCCATCTCAGTACTCCACGTCGGTCATAATCCTCTATGTACCGACTCGTCGTAAGGTCCACCTCCGGGTACTATTCAGTCCTAGTTCTCTCAGTCTCCGTCAGCGTTGTCTGATGTCTGAATCCAACAAAATGAGGTGTGGGTATATCCCATGCAAGGGTGAGTATACCAGTACTTAGTAGGTACACCGAGACCCTCAAGGTCTAACAAAATCAAAAAAGGATAAATCAAAAAGTACGATAACAACGGATAACCATTACATAGTAATATTACCATACATATACCAATGTTATCTAGAAATCTATCTCAATCATGAGGGAAACACAAATGTCATATACTCAGATCTAACTAGGATTTTTATTATTGAAACCATTGTTGTTGGCGTACTCCTCCTCTATCGAGTACAGTGGGCTTGATGCGTCACACAGAGGCGCTTTACACTATCCTTAGACTGCTGAGGACCTCCTCCTGTCAGGTGTCGTGGGACTACTATGTCACACAGAGGCTCTCTCCACCATGGGTCTGCCACATCATATAGAGTCTCTCCCCTTGGGGCAGGTTTGGCCAACGGTGTGATGGGTGCGCCTTCGGAGGTCAGCGACTAGGAGGCCAGTGGTCTAGTATTGAAGGGATCGGTTAGGCCGGATGGATGTTGAACATGACGCAGATGCACTGGGAAGGCCGCTGCAGTATGCGGGCATTGGACGGGTGCTTCAGGCAGGCCACGGGGGCACCGGGCAGACCAATATAAGGGATGGGAAGCCCGTGGAGGTGTGCACGCAGCGCGTGGGGGCGCTTGGCAGGGGGCCAGTGGAGTCGGGCAGTGTGCACGGTGGGTGGGAAGGTGGGGCATGACGTGATGGTGATTGGGAAGGAGTCGCAGGTTGCAACGGTGCACGGGCAGGCCGCGGGGCTGGCCGGAGTGCGTAGGCAGACCAACGTGGGCCGTGGCAGCGCGCCGGTAGGCCGCAGGGCAGGCCAGAGTGCGCGGGGCAGCATGCAGGTAAGTCGTAGATCATGCGGTTGGGTGCGGTGGTGTTCGTCCGGAAGTATAGGTTCACTGCGGGGGTGGTTCGATTCACAGAGGCTACAGATAGTATGACCATTGTCGTTGGTGCCTTATTTGTCATCACCTCATCACCATGCCAGAGAATCATTACGAAAGAACGACAGCTGGTGTCGGGCCATGTTAGTTTGGCCCGAAACCCTCCACGTTTAGTGACGACATCATTTGGATCATCAAAATGACGCTCAATAATTAATTACAACACTTTGTATCAATTTTTTATTTTATGATGAGAGGAATAAAAGGAAAGAATCAACCCGCAATAACCCCCTACCATATTATTTTTCGTTCGTTGACGTTTGATGTCTCGAGAAGAGGACGAAATAATTCATCATTTTTCACATCTTCCACGCTCTTCGAATCATGAGTTGAGTCGTCCGTATAAGGCGTTCCACATAAGTATGATTCAAGTAATGAATTCGAAGATGAAATCTGGAGTTCTTTGCATTCTTTGTTGGGAGGATCATTCTTCGTTGGTAGAACTTGTCTCCCATGATCCTCTCAATTCCACCTAGAGATAACTGCCAACGAAATAGTATTAGATTAGTCGTCTAATATTTTGTGGGCATAGTAGTTCAAAAAGGATAATTAAAAACCTCGCTCTACCAAATTAAATGCACGAGTGTTGTCTCATTAATTTTAAAGAATCCAAGAAGCATTTTTTTAATAAAACCCATGCGTTGGCGCAATTAATTATGTAGGGAGGTCCGGAGGCTCTCCCTAATTAATGAGGTTGAGTGGAGAGGTTTCATCGTTCACCATAAATAGGTGTTGGGTGGTCCCCATCTCTATTGTTAATAGGAAGGTTATGCGGCTCGGGTGGTCCCCACCTCAATTATCCTCCCATAGGAGGTTATGCTCAGGTGGACTCCACCACCATAACCACTCATGGGTGGTTAGGGTGTGGCGGTCCTACCAACAACTCCAAATCAGTGGTTTTAACCAACACACTCAACACATGGAAGCTTAAAGATAAAATAAAGGGTTGTACTTTATTTTATTATTTCTTATAAAAATCCAAAAACTAACTTTTATTCTCAATCGTTTGCCATCGAGTTGGAATACTTCTTAAGAGAATACCGGCCCTGAGATTTCAATGGTGCCCTCAGGTTTCAGTTCCGTGCACAAATTCAAATGTTATAAAACCCTGCTCGTTTGTTAACAGAACGTACCTAAACGAAACATCAGAAATTGATTCTGAGCACACCAAGCCTAAGAATCATGTGTCGTAAATTTTCACAGACTCTTAAAAATCAAATGTATTTTAGAAAAATAATTTCCATTTAAATTTAGGGTATTTACAGTAGTGATTTATCTGTTGAAAAAATCACCACATTTTATTTTTGTAAGTGACACCACTAAGGTTGATTACATTTATAAGCAATATTTTATGGATTTTGTGAGGTTACATTGGGTTTCATATTACATTATATCATACAAGTA
The DNA here is from genome assembly GCA_963277665.1 of Viscum album. Taxonomy (NCBI): domain Eukaryota; kingdom Viridiplantae; phylum Streptophyta; class Magnoliopsida; order Santalales; family Viscaceae; genus Viscum; species Viscum album. Next base: position 138,430,300 of record OY728133.1, on the reverse strand, counting down.
TCTTAGTTATTCCCCACTAGTCTTGATTATTTTTCCAGAGTCGGTGAGAAATAAGATTAGGTAGAGTTTAACTTACTATCCACAGACACAAAATAAAATATAACATGATATTTATATCATAGAGGATATAATCTTTGAATTTATCATATGTTTTAGAAGATTATAGAATATACTTTTCCACTATCTGAGTTAAAAAAAATAATAGTTATTATTCATCAATAATAAGTTACAATTTTGTGGATTTTTTGGATTCCCATGATGATCACCTCATTGTTCCAATAAAGTGGATGATGATTAATTTGGGGGTATGAGTCTCTTTTAAGTGAAATAAGAAATGATTTAGGATATATATTACCATTTGGATAAATACCAATGCAGAAAAAAAATTATTTATATTAACGACTTCATCATATGGATGTTTTCATTGGATATTGGGTTGTAATGAAGTGTTTTCCTATTATATGTCACTATCATCATTGGAAATAAGGAATGGTGGATCTATGAAATTATGGACCATTTAGTGTTGCTTAGTGAATTGGGATAATTTTTTATTTCAGGGAATTTAAAATTTATTTGATAGGTATTCATTCTATTTACACATATCACCACTCAAGATATACCATACCAATACATCTCACATTCTGATACTAGAAGTGATTTATTTTGAGAAAGATGTTTTTATTGTGTTAATCCTAGTGGATATTTTTAACTGTCATGTATAATTACACCATGGGAATTCAATTCCTTTAGTATTAGTTTTTTTGTATCATTGAGAAAATTCTCATGAGCCTTGGAGATTGCATAATTATTGGGGGATAAATAGCCAAACAACATTCCAAATATCATTCTTCTATAGGAATTATCAGGGAAAGAAAGTTATATAGTGTTGTGTTTATAACATCCTTCTATATTAAATCAGGTATTTATCATCTCAATTTTATTTTCCATCTTTCTTGAATTCCATATTGGGAATTCATAGAAATAGATAATTTTCTATGGAAAATAACTATTTTTAGGGAGTTTTTTTAATTGAATTTACGGAGTTTGGGTATAAATGTTTTGATGTATTTGCAGGATCTCCCTGAGCTCGGATAACATTAGAAGGTGTTAGTAGTATTCTACTAATATGAGGAATTTTGAAACTCTAGAGAAGAAATACATGACATTATGGTGTTTACATTCATTGTGAAGTGTTTTCATGCCTTTTATAGGACTCCTATAATATGTCATGAATTGGTACATTAATTTTGACTTTTACATTTCATAAATATATTACAATCCATATAATGATAAAAAATAGTATTTCTATATGATGGGATGTGAATATCCGATTTATTGTGTATGCAGACTACATAACATTGAAAAGTATTAGTAACCATGTACTTCTTAATATTTTTTCTTTTACAGATCTATATAGGTGATTTATTATTTCATTTAGCCACAATATTTTTTCTCCCAAAATATGAGTTACCCAATTAAAATTTTAGGACCATTTATTATTTTATATCACTTCATTTAGAAAATATCTTCATTACAGTTGTGGTGTGGTTCCATGGTAGATTAGTCAGTCTACTTTTTCATTTCATTTGATTGTTTTACCAATGTAATGTTTCGTTATTGGATCCTTTGATCTATGATAACAATTCTTTTGATTCATTGTATATCTAATGTGTGATCATTATTTGGAGGTTAACCCTTATATTGGGTTTGGTGTATCATGAGTATTCTTTGAGTTATGTTATGTTATGTCATATTCATTAAATATTTTTTTTATAGAATTGATTTTGAGATTTGTTGTTTGATTCTAGGGACTCAATTTTCATGACTAAGTTAATGTTGCATTTGGATCTCATTGGGGATTGTCCAACTTGAGTTTTAGGATGGTGGATCAGTATCCATCATAAGTCGTATTATCAATATTACATTTATATTTTATAAAATATCATTATAAATGAAATATATTGATTGGAAGATTTATTTTTTTATATGGTCACAGGATTTTGAAAAATAATGGGTTTCATTATATTGATGAAACAAAATGTATTTTAAAATTAACTTGAAATGGATATGAAATAATGTTTCTGATGAAGTGGTTTTGAAAATAATGAACATTTTAATGATTTGGTAAATAGGTAGAATGTGTAGTAATGGGACTCTTCTACTTTTTCGGGGGTTCACTAATGGTGTGTTTCATTACACCATAAGAATATTATTCAATGGTTAGGTTATACCTATTTCTCAGTATTCATTGTTGGGTATTCCATTTCACTCATTATTCAATTATTTTATCTAGATACTTTATGGGAGTGATTTTATATTATTTTTTATTAGTATCCATGTTATGATTACCCATAGTGACACTGTAATGATGTTACTAGTGCTTTTCCCCGATGTTTTTTGTTTATTACAACCATTAATATGATATAATATTTCAAACATGATATTCATTGATTTAGATTTAATTTTATAATTGAAATTCTTCATGAAAATTTCATGTACCAATTTTTATATGTGGAATTTTAAAAATTAAATAGAATTTCCATATTTTTTATTAAAGACCTCATGTAACTGTGTATCATGTCTATTTTTTTGAGATTTGACCACAATTTAAATAGTTTTAATGTGATTTGATATGAAAAAATATGGTGGGATCACACTTACCCTGAAATAATAGATCATATAAACCACTTTAGTAATGAGTAGTTATTTTTATATATTTAGATGCAGATAAAGTAATGTTACCATGGTGTGGAAATGAGCTTTATATCCGATCTGTTTGGTAGCTGGTGCTGATATGGTAGTAGTTTTCTCCGACTATCAAATTGATTATTCGGTATTTTTTGTGAGTTTTCCATTTTAATGTGAATTTTATCTTGGAATGTTCAGACTACTTACATGTAACTTCCTTTAATATGTATTATTTTATTTATAGCCTAAATTTTTATCTTCAATATTTTCACTCTTTTGTTTATATATATATATATATATACCATGTATCTTCATCGGGCTGGGAGAAATCATTCCCTCTATTTTTTGGATGTATGGGTGTTAGTAACCAACTAATAGGTATATGGAATTCCCAATGTATATGTGGAAATTAAGTTTATGTACAAATTTGAGAGGGTATCATGGTTGGGATCATCACACATGAAAAGGGATAAAGAATGATAAAATTACAACCAAATTTAAATAAATAGAAAAGAAAATAATATACTTCCTCAAATGAGTAAATATAATATTCTATAAGAATTAACACATGTTATCTCTCCCCAATAAAATAACCTTCCATAATCAATGATCTCTCAGAGATTTCATTCTATGAACATGCAAGAAAATAAAAAAATAAACTCAACCAGAATAAAATAAATCAAACACCGATAAATGGAAGTGGGAAATGGAAGAATATAGATCATATATTGAAACACCATTTGAATATTAGAATGTAACATACCTCGTATTCCCACATATAGATCAAAGGAGGATGATGATTTGTCTATATCAATAAGGATTTGATTAAAATCAAAATCGTTGCTTATTTTATTAGGTCTAATGAGAGGGAATTGTAAAGAAAATAGTCTTTTGGGTGATTAGTGTATTTCTAAGAATATATTATTTTTTAACAGACTACGATACAATTTATGGGACCCCTTTTAAGATGTTCAAGACACTAGTAATTCTATGTATTAACATAAGGTTCATGTCATTACTTACCTTAGTCTAATAAAGATTCATGCCTCTTAACTAGAACCAATTATTATTTTTATTAGATATGTAAAAACCCTAAGAATATTATTATAGGACCCTCTATACCATGAATGATACCATGAAATGACCTATATCCCACATGACAGGGATCCCCTAAAATACAGTAACCTTAAATCCCATATCGCCAGTGACTTCATGCTCTATGTCACATTTCTCAGCATCCTTGGTATGTTCTATGTCATATAATTCCACCATACTATATCTAGTATTCGACTTTTCATTAACCTCAAATTGTTAACCAAACTCCTCTATGTTTCAGCATCAATACAGTATGTCACATCCACCATCATTATAGAATAATGCAAAACTCCAATGTAAAAAAATTAAATTTATTATAATGGATCCACTTATAATCCATCAAAACCCTCCAAAGACCATGTAAATTCTCTAACTTCGTCCAACAGAAAAAATAAGGGAAAGATACCAGGATCTTAGCCCTTTCATTAAAAATACTATTTAATATTTATATTATATATTTTATTTAATATTCATATTAATGTTATATGGTGTATTGAATTGATTAACCAATATTGTTATATATTTATATAAATTAATAATAATTATTAAATCAATTAATAATTTTCTCTCAATAATGATAAATTCATTAGATTATTAATGTTTATTTTTTAGAGAATTTTTTTTGGATGTGAATTTTTTTCCAATTCAAATAATCAAAATATTAAAATTATATAATTGAATTATAATGAGAATATACTTAACTAAATTATATTAAAACCCATTTATGATTCATATATGGCTTATAATGAGAACTATTTCATGTATGGTTTATAGAAATAATATTTTTAAAAATTTATTTTGATGTTATCTGTGTGATAATTTTATAATTAAATTATTCCACCATTAAGTGTTGTATTTTATAAAATTGCAATCATTTTAAAATAATAATTTATAAAACTTTTACTATTTACCATTTCCTTTTTATTTGTATAATTTATTTATCATAGTAAAAGTTAGTCAACACAGTAATGAGAATCATTAGTAATTTGTTTTTCAAATGATGATATAATTAAATATCAGAATATAATAAATTTATGTATTTTTATGTGGTTATGATAAAATTTAATTGATTCTTAATCTATTTATTAAAATTTTTATCATGATTCATTCAAAATCAATGTTATATTATTTTAAATTATGTGAAATTACATAAATTTCACTCTAAGTCAATATTTTTAATAAGTTCTTATGATAATGATAATGATAGAGGTAAAATTTGAATTATTATATAAAATAACTTTTATAATTAATAAAATATATTTATTTTATAAAAAAATTTATTATTTAAAAAATTATTATAGTTATTTGAAACACTTAAAGAATCATCCACATTGCACTAGTGCAGGTAGTAAAAAATCATGTAAATTCCTAAAAATATATTATAATTGATAAAATCTTAATTATTTATTACGGTACATGAATTGTTGGAATTAATATGAATGATATGTGATCATATAAATATTTATATTTCACCTCCATTATTATCCTTGTTTATTAATGTCAAATTAAAAAAATAAGAATACAAATGACATTAATGTAATTTAATATTAATAAATATTCTACTAATTGAAAAAATAGTATTCTAATATTTAATGTGTATAAGGAAATGGTATTAAATTTAATTCAAAAACATATTTTTATCTTCAAGGAATATTCAATTACATTTATTACCCATAAATATATTTTTTTGGGAAAATATAGTTTATTTCCTATAAAACAGATATAATCCAAACAGTCCAAATTCAAATGTCATTTTATTTAAATAACACAATTATTCATAAATACATTTCCAATATTACAATAATATGGTCCCAATTTTTTACCTTAAATCTCCCCTTTAATGGATTTATGTTCAATCGAAAGCAGGATGTCTACACAAGATGTAATTTCCTTTATTGATTATTTATAATTTCATTCATCCATTGAATACAACTAAAATATCAATAAAAATTATAATGTAAAAATATTAATTTTATTGGACTAAATAATTTTAATAATTTATAGTATATTATCTATATTCATTCCCATACCATCAAAGAAAAATGAAAACATCACTTGTTTGTACACACAGACTGTTGCCTCTATGAATGTCCTATTTAATTTTTCCTAAACACCTCACTTAGATAATTATATGTTTATATTTACATAGTAAATAATTTATTTTCAAAATAAATATTTTTTTAATTATATAATCATTATAAACCATCTTTTCAAAAAACTGTTAAAATTTTGAAAACATCATTCGTATGTATATGCATACTTCTTCCTCCATGAATGATGTATATGATTTTTCATTTTATATATCCATTAATAGTAAAAAAAATTATAATATAAAGATATATTATTTTAAAAATTATTTAGACTCTCTGAATTTTAAATTTACAATATACCATGTTCTTACACATTGAATTGTTATAATGATTTCTTGTTTGGGATTGCATAACTAAAAAAGTAAATTTTTATAATGATTATGACATAAATAATTATTTAATGTCATGTAATTATTATATTATGTAACAATGTTGAATTTATAATATTTTTATATTTATTTGTTATATATATTTATTTTTTGTAAAATTAATTAATTCTATAAAATCAATGAATCTAAAAATCGATTTTTTATTTTTTCTATGTAAATCATCAGCACATGTCCATATATATTTGAATGTGTATTAATAATAATATAATATAAATATATATAATCATAATAAATTATATATTTGTGAGTAAAAAATAACCACGGTGCATGGAAAAAATAATTTTAATTGAAACATGGAAAATAAAAGAGACATATAACACATAAACAATGATTTAGAACATGAATTATGCATAAATATGTAAATATTTTATAGAAATAAAATATTTACATTGAGATATATATATATGTATATATATGCAATATAGATTAATAATAATTATAAACATATTCTAATTGATATTTTAAAGAATGTAGACACTTTTGAATATATTTTAATGGTTTTTTGTATCAATTTCCCCTTCGTAAAATATATTACTCACTTTTAAATATGATGTATTTTATATATTTATCATAATTAAAATAAATTAATTTATACATATTTATTCACTAAATTCATCATATTTACATAACCATATATTAATCAAGAATTTAATTTCGTTTATTTTTAGAAATACTAAAGTCTTCATGGTTTTGCTTCCCAATTTAATTCATTAGAACATCTTTTCCTATATATTCATATTATTGAGACCCATATATTTCTTATATAAATATTAAATATTATGACATGAATTCCCAATATATAACATTATGATCCTTGTTAAATCCCTAAATGTTAAGTATATTTGAAAACCTGACCCAAAACAACTATTTAAAAAGAAAGTCTTCATCATCTCAGTCTTTATTCATCCATCCTAGTATCATTCATATGAATTACATAATTAAGAAAATGATTTTTACCATGGAAAGAAATAAATATAACCTATTGTTACCAATTTTTATTTGTTTCGACCCATTGGTTAGAGTAACTAGTCATTGGATATCTTCATGGGTTGTTTATTGTGAATCTTTAGTGGTGATTGATGGTTAATGGGCATATACATTTTTTTTAATTGTTTTAAAATGGATTTAGAAAGCATGGATCTTAAAAATAATGGGTTCCCATGATTTATTCATGTTTAAAAAAAGTGTCCAGCAAAATTGTGACCCTTAGTGGCTCAGGTTTGGGTGCACGGTTAGGCACAGAGTTGGTACTAACCATTGTACATAACCTAGAAAACACTATGGAATGAATTAAATCACCAAAAAATAATTTAATTCTAGAAACCCCTACAATTATTCATAAACACAACCCACTAGATTATAAATTGGTACCTTTGGTATTTGGGAGAAACCATGAGCTATTATTGCTCTCCAAACCTCATTTATTTGATGGATCTAAGTACTAATTGAAGTAGTGTTCATCTTATATTCAGTAATTTTTTTTATCTTGGATATCCCAATTTCTCTTTGTTCTTTAATCATGAAGTTAATTATATCTGTGTGTGTTTTTGGATCATGGTAGAGTTGTATGGGATTTGGGATATAGGGTCTCTTCTCTCGTCATTCAAGATATATCTACTTAGATATCGTAATCACAATGGAAGGTGACACATCTTAGATTTATTATAGTTTTATTATAAATTTTCCTTATAGGTGTTTATATGGTTTTAATTGTTTTTTTAAATCATTTTATCTTGATAAATTCATATTTTTGTGTTTATAATTTCTATCACTTATTTTATGAAATTTATCCTTGATATTCCATATAAAATCTCCATTGACCTATTTATATTTAAATAACAACGTGGTATACTTTAAATGGATTTGATATAGGTCTCTCATAATATTTTATGAATTCATTAAATAAAATTCATCTTTTTATTTATTTTCAATGTGATTTTAATGGACGTTTTCATTGAATTGATTGCATTAGATCATGTTTTTTTTCAAAATGAACATACTTATATTGAATTAAATGAAATGACATATTTTACAAATGATAAATAGAGTAAAATTTATGAATTTTTAAATGAAAATGAACCCCTATTGAATGATTTTACCCTTCTTCTTAACATTGTTTTATTAGTTAATTTGAAATAAATGATTTATCTATCAGGAAAGAGGGTGTAAAACGATGTTTTGAAACATATTCAATCATATTAAGATAATAATCCATTTTTTAAATATATAGGGTTGATTATAAATAAGATATTGTTTTAAATACTAGTTTGGAATTAAAATGATGATTCGTTAATGGAAACATGAATTTTTTCCATTTTTGAATATTGAATTTATTTAAAAGGATAATAATTGAATTTATATTTCATTAAGGGCTTGCTGGACCATTATGATAATCCTATCTTGTAATAATCTCTTTAATGAATCATTAATTATTATCGTAGTTCCCAATATTATGTGTTGAGGAACATGGATTATTGACTTTGATGGTTTTTTGGGGAGAGAGTGAGAAATGATTTAGGGATAGTTCTCATGATTGATATTTATCCCCATGTGGTCCATATAATATTATTATCGCAATCACCTATTTTGACTAGTTAGGGAAAACTTCATAATTAGATGGGATAACCTATCTATATGTTTCAATAGTGGACCACACCTTTCTAGTTGATATATATTGAACGTGAATGGAAATATCAATAAATGTGTGACCAGGAAAGAAAGAGTTCATTGATCTGTTTTCATGAGAGAGGAGAGACTAGACGTATGCCTAAATTTTTTTTTTGGAATTTTATTATCTATTCTAAGGGGACTCAATATTTATCCTAGGATGTTCCCATTATATACATATACATGATCTCAATACATGACATCATGCTTAATAAATATTTAGAACATGATCTTCCTTACATTTATATTATTTATTTTATGTAAAAGGACTCTATGGTATTGAATCATTTATATCATTCTATATCTGATTGAAATTATCACGCTTTTATTTATTATATCACATAATATTGTTAAATTGTTTTCATATATTTTCAGTTAAATTTTTATTGTTTAAATTACTAAATTAATGATTTATATTTTTAGATTGATAAATTATTTTTAAATGATTAATATTTAACATTCAAACCAGTACATATAATTTATTATCTTGACTCATCTTTTATAAAATTTTAATTGCATAATAATGTTTTTTCATAGAACATTTGTAGTAATCCTACTAGTATCTATAGCTCAAAACATAATTGTACATTTATTTAGGTTTTTAATCAATTTTTATATTAGAGCATGTGTTCAATCATTCATATTCATTTGTGGGTTTATGATTCTATGACCATGGTTGGGTGGAATGGGACATGGGGAGTCATTGTGGACCCCCATGATGTAGACATTTGTGGTTATTTTCTACATTTAGTTTTCATAGTGTCTATTTGAACTTTTATATTTATGATTTATTTTGTATATAATATTATATTCCAGATTTTACTATGATATTAAATTATTTTGAGGTATATATCATTCGAAATATTTTAATATTGACACCTGAGTTCCTGTCTCTAGCACATGGAGGTCAAGAATGCTATTCTAGTCTATGTAACATAATCTAATATATTGGTTTAGATTTCATTCCAGGATGGATTATTACAAATAATTTTAGAGAGTTTCATTCATTCAATAGAAATACATTAATATGAAATCCATATTTTTTCGGCGAATCATGGTAGAATGATTATGAAAAATGTGTGAGAACCGAAGAGGTAGTTCATTAGAGGATCCTTAATCAATACCTCATTATAATGAGACTTATGTTAATAGGGATGTTGGGACCTAAGTCTTTCTGTTGAGTTATTGATTTTTTAAAGATAAATTATATTTATAATCCTAGTGAGACTATATTTTTTTGTGTAACAGTTGATGATTTTTTGAACTATAATGAATGGATGACCACAATAACACAATATTTTCAACTTCTGGTAAACTGTTAGGAATCAATGTGATTGATCCTGAAATCCAAAGACGATTTTTCTAAGGTTGGTGCATTGTTTACCACCCTTTACGACCTGGACATTTAAAATTCTCAAATGGTTCTTAACTAAAATATGTTTTCCTTTTATTATAATTGACTCCACTTATACGAGTTTGGTTATGTGATTAATGAATGAGGGTAGCATCATTCCTGGGTTTGTATGTTTTAAATTTAATCTCATGTTATTAATTTTAAATACCATGTGATAACTAAATAGTTTCTTTAAAAAATGTTACTAAAAATATTTGGAAAATATTTTTAATGAACAAGAAATTATTTTTATGAAATATGTGTTTTGAAAAATAAATTTTCAAGGACTATTTTTTGATCTGATAAAACAATGATTTAGAAGTATTTTTTAAGGGATATAAATGCACCCAATTTTGATAATAGGAAAATATGAATTATTATTTTGAAACACTGAAAAACATTATATATGATTTTAATTTGTTTTTGAAAATGTGATCGATTTATAGAATGATTAGTAAATTTGGAAGGAAATGTTAACGTTTTATAAATGGTAATATCTTATTTGTTATGTTATCAATTATGTTTTTATTTATGTTTTTTGTGTCTTTGTCTAAAAACATTTTTTCTATTTATGAGTGTTGTTTAATTCTTCAGTAGAAGTTTCTATATAATTTAATGTTTCTAAATGTCTTACAAAATTGTCATCCTGAATGATAGAATGTGGGTCCAATGGACTGTCATCAGGGTAGTTAATCACATTTTTATGAATTGAAACCCAATCTGATAGAATATAAATAAAATCCATGTCTATTGGTGGAGTTTGAGACATTTTTTTATTTATACCACATACATGAATTGATGATTTATCATTCAACTTCCAATAATTTCAAACAAGGTTCTATTGTGGTAGTATAGTATCCTCAAGATTTTTATTGGATATTATAGTCTATTAAGTCACCTGAATCTATGAATATCCATTCAATCAACATCCAACTAATGAAACATGTCCAGGACTTCTAATAACTAGTGATTAACTATGGTAAGTATGGATTAATTTTTGGGGAATTATTCAACTCTTTATTTACCTAGTAGAAGTATTCTGATGATATAAAGAAGGAGAACATTATGTTTTTCTTAGGTTATGGTTATGTTTATATATTAGTTATATAGTACAACATGTAATTCTCACAATTTTATTGTTTTATATCTTTTATTGTTGGTAATAACATCAGTAAGGTTATTTTTGACAATTTCATCACACAAAACTTGTAGCCTCCAAGCCTATGGTTATGTTGATTTCTTAGAAGGGTATTCTACATAAGGATTTATCTATTAAATATGAACTAGTGATACTACAAAAAAGGAAGAATATGTCATTAATGGTTGATAATGGACATACTTTTTGAGAAATGAGTATTCATATCTTGTGTTTCTACTATGGATAAACAAGTTATTATAAGATGTTCTATTTGTATGCTGAAATTTTTTTTTGATCGGGTGGCCATCTATGTCACCATCAAATGTTTTTTATGTTTTCCAATAAAAATAGATAATTCATTAATGATCATATAATTTTGTATGTGGGAATGATGATGATTCATGGTTATGGAGATCCTTCCATAGGCCGCATAGGGATGTGATTCACTTATTGGTGGAGGTTTGGTTTTATATTTTAGATGGAAAATATCGAAACTGTTGATACAGTTTTTTGTATTTGATGAGGAAGTGGTAACTATTGAGTCTTTACATCTTATGGATTATATATTTTTGGAATCCTTTTTTTGTAACATTGTTGATGATTTCTTATAGAAATTGGTTTGGGTTATTTTTAGATTACTAATGTAATAATTGAATTGTTTCTTAATATATTATTTTTTCCTTGATGTTCCTATTGTTTTGCACTTGTTGGTTGGAGATAAATTTAGTTGTAATGGATGATCTCCCTTAATAGATTACAGTTACCTATTTCGAGATGACATAGTTGTGTGATATTTTTCTAGTTCAACTAGTATAAACAATAGTAATGTATACTAGTAACTTGGATGATGTGGATTTTTTATTGACCAAGAACCTAATGGATTTAAAATTTTTATTTTATGATTTCATTCTAGTATGGCGCTCAATTTGAGAAATCCTACATTACTATAGAGTAAATTTCTAGGGAACAAATCGTTTTCAACTCATTACGTTGCTTGGGGATGCTTGATCGTAGATTTTACTCCATAGAGGTCATTTTGATTCTCTCCATTGGATCTAAGGGATGTGATTTACTTATGTTAAACCATTTTGGTGAATCATTTAATTTTGGGGAGACGAATATAAGTTCCCCATCATTCATTTGGTAGGAGAAATATTCTAATCTTGATGAGTTGATCGGGGACTTTTATTTGAGTTGTTAACATTTTGGGGAGTCTATATAATATACAATGGACCTTCCACCTCATAAGATGGGTGATGTTTTTCTTCATTTGATAAGAAGTTTTATTTTTCAGATTGGGAGATTTTTTTGATTGCATGTCCTATAATGGGTTGTTTGAAACATCACATTATAACTATTTATCTATTTTTACCCATATATGTGAGTACCAAATGATTGGATGTATTTAGGGGTTGTTTTTTATTTTTTAAGAAATTTTTATGGTTTCTTGGATATTGAATGATATTCACAATGTTTGATAATTTTTTGAAAAATGGTGAACCATGGAGAGAATGGGGTTTCAAATTTTGGTCATGGTTTAACTAATTGTGAATATAGAGTATGAAACATTTCTAGTGGCCCTATTTTGGATGCATGATTAGGTTCATGATTAGAACTAACCATTCAAGTTATCCAAAAAACCCAATTATACAATAAACAAAACCCAAAAATATTTACTAAATTCCACAAACCCCCCTAATTAAACAAAAATATCTCCCACTCAAACAACAAATCTGACCATTTGGATTATTGTTGCATTATATATCTATTTCAGATATCCACAACCCATTTCATGGTAAATCGAGGTACCAATCAAAGTACTGATCATCATCCGGTGAGTATTTTTATTCATGGTCTTTAATCTACCTTATTCGCTATATTTCTACATCATATTGGTTTTGATGGAAATCCATTTATTGTGATGGTATATGGAGAATGTTATTCTCTATAATACCAAGTGAAAGATCAAAATGATATAGAAACTGAATGATGTATCTAATGATGCTAAAAATACAAGGGGTAAGTTGTACACTTCAAAAAATACCTTTGGAACTTTCAATGGTGGTGATGTTTATCAATGTAAAACAAGGTAATTCAAAAAACCACTAGTTCTACATACATGCTTGATTCCAGAAATATGATTTTGAGAAAGTGAATCTGGAAATATGGTTCCGGAAATGAATCTTTACAAAAGATTAAAATGATAAAGAGTCCTCCTTAAAGTGTATAGAATTATACTAAATACGAGTATACAAGTATAAGGAAGTATAAGATATTTATACATTCCTCAACAATCATAATGCAGTGGAAAACATGAAACAATACAGTTAACAGGTAATAAATATTATATCCTAAAATGATCATTATCAAACAACCATTGATAAAGGTCCCTTGATTTATACATTTATGAAAGCCTATCTTACCCACAACAAGGTAATCCCTAGATATGAAGACCAGAGTCTGTCATGCTATCCTCGGAAGACCTCAATTTCATGGCACCTTTGTCTTCCTCAGTAATGAAGTCCTCAAACATTATGGTAGTCAGCACCTCTATCTTCTTATCCACTGAAGCCCATGAATGTACTCAGCATCATTCGGAGTCGTTTGACACAAATCTGAACAAGATGTTCTGTACACACTAATCATGTGAGTCTCTCTCTAGAAATTACATTAGCAGCATGTAATCTCTAGAGTCATAGAATGGTATATCAAAAGTTTTGAGCTCTTTAAAATGAGCTCCTATTTATAGTAACATCTTCAACGGTCAGCTCCCTACACCAAAAATCTTATTTTCCAATAAAATTCTTAAGTACATGTACACAAGTTACTCAAACAACAGTTAGTTAGTAACTGAATGTACGACATCGTTTTATAACCAAAACAGGTTTAAGAAAAAATATTATTATATAACAAATTAATTTTCAGAGTATAAGGGAAAAATGTTCAGAGTCTAATAAAAAAAACCTATTTCTATAACACATCGATATTCGGATTCTTTTTATCAAAATAATTAATAGTGAAAGTTCTATAGAATTATGGATTCTTAATTTCAAAGAAATTTTGAGTCCTGAATTCAGTAGAATTTTGAATCTGATTTCATAATAGTTCGGAGTCTCGACTTACAGTGTTCAGAGTCTGAATTCATAAGAGTTCAAATAATGAACATAAAAAGTTCAGAGTATAAATTCATAAGTGTTCAGTGTTTGAACTTACAAAGTTTAGAGTTTTTATTCAGAGAACTCGTAGTCATAACTCAGAAGAGTTCAGAGTCTAAATTCATAGAACATGAGGTCCGAACTCAGATGAATTCAGAGTCTGAATTTAGAGATCATAGTGTCAGAACTCAGAAGAGTTCAGAGTTTGAATTCAGAGAAATCAGAGTCAGATCTCTGAATAGTTCAAAGTCTAAATTCAGAGAACTCGGAATCAGAACTCATAAGTGTTCAGAGTCTGAATTTGTATTCTAAAAAATGAATTCTCTATATCTATGTATATATATGATTCCAAGGTTTTAGATATGAAACCAAATCTTATACTTTGAAAAAATGAACAATGAAATACATTGTAGTGATAAATTTCTATAGGGAAAAAATATTCCTTATGAATGCAAACCATAGGAAAAAAAGAAATTTTACTTAAGATATGGTCTTTGTGATTTTCAAATATAAGAAGGAATATAAAATTCATAAGGAATACTTATTCACTCAACAACATCTTAAAACATGAAGGAATGGAAAAGTCATAAGGAAACCTTATTGTCTCAATAATATCCCCTTTTTAAGGCACCAACATCCTTAAAAAATAATATAAGGACATAGAAAATATTTTCCTAGACATTGAAAATAAAACTTATATCTGTTAACTTCTGGACAATGATGAATACGACTAACTCCCCCTTTGGATTTGGAACACTAAGGATCATATCCTAGATTTCTAGAATGAGAGTTTTCATTATTTTGGATACAGAAATATTTATAATGAAAACTCCCATGTAGATGCACTCCCCCTTACTTACAGAAATTTCTTATTTACTCAGTATTATTTTTCCTTTCTCCCCCTTTGTGATTTTCAAAAATGAATTTGAGGGAATTGAAATGAAATAAGGGTACCTAATATATTAGTAGAAAAAAACCAAAATATAAGAAAACAAACATTTATTTTGATAGTAAATATTAATATAACAAGGAAAATGAAACAAAATATCAGATTTAAACAATGTTATCCTTCATTTTCCTTGTAAATCAACTTCATGACTGTTGTCTTCAACTTATTGCGCTTCGTGGGGTCTTTCTATGCTCGCATAAGAATATGATCATGATCCTAAAATTTCTAATCTAAATAATTGATTCTATCTTCCTGAGACTTAAGGGTCTCTGCATAAGAATTTATGACTTCTTCTGGCTAGACATGAATCTATTCTATATAAATACGAAGATCACTTTTTCTCATCCATCTTTGAGCAACTGAATACAATTTCCCATTCAAATCCATTTCATCTTGAATCCGAGAATTCTATTCCAGAGTAAAAATTTCTTCAAAACCGGTTGTGAGATCCTTGATCCTACCATCTTTAATGTCAAAATACTTCTTGACACCATCCTAGAACTCATCATGTTCTCTCATGTCTTCATCTTTCTTCTTTGACCAACTAACCATTTTCATAGAAGACCATTTGTGGGAATCATAGATAATGAAGATATTCTTGAAATCGGCCTCAATCTTGAAACACATATAAATCAACATGCATACTGAATCCTATTTCTTATTTAATGTGTGTTGAAGCATCTCGAATCGAGAGTCTATGCATAGAAAAATTGTAATGGTCCCAACAAGCATCTTCAATGACTGAACAATGAAATCATATCCAATGGATGATTATTCTGAATCTATGACTTTTCTAGGTGATGGATCCTTCTCTAGCTTAGAAATTTTCCTCTTTGAAGATCCACTAGCTTCCTTCTTCATTATATCAACTTTAGTAGGTGTACAACAATCACCTGTTTACCCTTATTGTCTTTCAGGATGGCTTCCACATCTAGAGATTTTTGTTCACAGTCAGATAACTGAATAAGTTTATCTTCATCTATATGTTATTTCTGAACTCCAGCCTCAGCATCCTCTGGGTGTATGAAATGATTATTATAACTTTCATCTTAAGACAACTTATTCACTTCTTCTTCAGCCTTGTCATCTAACCCAGGAGTAGCATGCTTTGGTGATTCGTCTTGAGAGGTTTGGATTTAAAATTTCTCAGAAGGACTTTCCATTACATGGAAATCGTCAACTTTCTTAATCAAATCTAAATTGTCGCCACTACTTTTTTACTTCTTCTTTAACTCCTTCTATAGATTTTTTTTTCTCCAACAATATTTTTTTTGTAATTTTTCCAGAGTGACAAATTTCTTCCCCAGTGTTTCAGGTAAGGGTTATACCATGAAGGATATTGGTACCAGAATACTCTCAGATTCTTACTCAGTATCCCTTTGAAGGGATTGAACTATCTTGGCTTCAGTCAACTTCTTCTTTTTCATTGTTTCATTAGGGTTATTTTCAAGATCATTAGATGTCTTCTCTTTTAAGGATTCTGCTTTAGCAGGATCCAAACCAAAACATGGATTCACTACTTTCATGTTATGTTTGTCTTCACTCCACTTAGAAACTACCTCATTTGGATATGATTTTTTCCTCTTAGGATTTGGAGGTGCGGATTGGATTTATGTGGGCTCTGTAGTTTTTTCATCCACTACTACTTCCTTCAACATCCTCTTCCTTCCCCCCCTTTTAGATGGTTCATCCACTTTTTGTTTCTTCAGAAAATCTTCAGCTTCTTCCGCTGGTAAGTCATAAAATATTCCAGAGTCTCTCAAAAAACCATTGTCCATCCTCTTCTGGGTATCATCACTGACTCTCATGAACTTTCAATTTCTTGGCATCGAGCTACAATGAATTTTAAAAAATTATAAGAATGGAACCGTTAACATAGAGAGAATGGATGGATACATGATTACTTGAGCCTTAATGTTTCCAGTCTTAATATTCTCAATCGTAATGAGAATTTTATTAACCAGATTGATCGATCATTCATTCACCAAAAAGTCCAAGATATACATGTCACTTTTATTCAATGTGTCTATGTCCCCTTTTCTCTGAATGATGAACCCTTGAACCCATAATTAGATAATCTGATAATTTGTAGACATGTGGGTGATCTTTGGAGTCTTTACATCAGAAAGTCCATGACATGCAACAGTCATAAATTTAACAAAACTTCCTTCGACATCTGGAAACGTATGAGAACAGAACCCATCTTCCCCATAATATTGAATACCAACCAAACTTGCTTCTTTATAATATGAAAGAGTATAAGTATTTTCATACTCTTGAACGAAAAAATTTCTCTACCTTCTTCCTTAATGAAACTGATTGACTCATAAAATTCAATTATCATATCCAGATACAGCAAATCATGATCCCCAGTCATCGATACGGAAATGCTCTCCCATCCTTTGATCTTTATGTTTTTCGAGGTGATTGAATCATACTTATTGAAGAAGTTTGGATGCACCAAAAATTGTCAACAAACATGCCACTCCGAGATTGGATTGACAGTAGACATATATTTCTGAGAGGTTCCTCTACAAAAAACCTGATTTGAGAAAACATTGAGAAGTTTATAATGGGTTTAAGTAGAATAGTGGAGCTTTAACACACGATATCTCTAAGTTCAATGTGGGACAACCATCAGGGGGTCCTTTATATAGGCATTTGATGCAATAGTTCATCTTCCAAAACCAATAAAATGGCTAAAAATCCTTCAAAACATATATGACAGTAAATATGATGGCCACAAGACAAACTTCGTGGAATCTGATCTTTTCAGGTTTTTATAAAAAAACATTCAGATTTAATGAAAAGAAAATCTGAAAAATTTAAAAAGAAAAAGAAAATATTAGCAAGTAAAGTATGATTACAAATCTCAGGAAAGGAAACAAACATTTTGGATTGTTAGAAAGATTATTCGCAGTGAGGGAAAATATATATTGAAGAACATTAGATTATAAATATTTTCATTATGTAAAATTTTGAAAATATATATTACAAAAATGTTAAGTATGAAAATATTCATTATGATTTTTTTTTAAATAATATTGAATATGAAAATTTCCATTACAAAAGATATGAAAAAAAACTGACTACGAAAATTTTCATTACTAAAGATTTGAATAACATCTAACTACGAAAATTTTCATTATAAAATAATTTAAAAATCATACTATGAAAAAATTTCATTACGAAAGATTTTATAAATCTGAATGCAAATATTTATATTACAAATGATTTGAAAAGTCCAATAAGAAAATGTAGTCCCCCTATGAAAAAGATTTTATTACTGTAATGATATTAGTTTCAACAGAATATTTACAAAGAATATTACCTTAGGGTTATCATTCATAACTTCTGTTTAATGTATTGAAATATTTCCGAGGGTAATGATTTTGTGAAAAAATAAAAAATATGATATTGTGTTCTGATAAATTGAATAATGTTATACCCGTTTTGTGTGTGATCCCAAAGAATATGATGCCTAATACCTATGTGATTTTCACGAGAGTGATGTGCATGGTATTTATTGAGGGAAATGACACTAGTATTATCACACAAAATTATTTTTTTGGTAAAACTCATACCATAGTCTGTAAGTGTGTGTTCCACCCACTACACTTGATCAAAATAACTTCCAACAACTACATATTTGGCATTAGTTGTGGATGGTGCTACTGAGTGTTTCTTTTTGCATGACCAAGAAACAAAGTAATCTCCAATGAAATGAAAATTTTCAGATGTACTCTTTCTCGCCATTCTACATCCACCAATGTCAGTATCTGAAAAAAATTTAAAAAAATCATTTCTAAAAGTATAAAAGAGTCTAAAATCCATGGTTCCCTTTAAGTAGTGAAAATTATTTTGACTTACTTTAAATGAGATTCTTTAGGATTGGATAGATATCATTCACATAAGAATACTGAAAACATTAAGTCTGGATGACTAACTCTCACGTAAAGTAAACTTCCTATTATACCATTAAAATATGCTTGATCTACAAGTTTCCCATCATCATCAAGATCAAATGTGTTTGATGTATCAATGAGAGTTATAATACTCTTAGTGTTGTCATACCTATACTATTTAAAAATATCATTAATTTACTTATGTTGGGATATAGAGATTCCTTTTGGTTTTTGAGAAATTTGATAACCATGGAAAAATGTTAACTCGCCCATCATACTCATTTAAAACTTATATTTCATTAGAACTGAAATGGAATCAGTTAATGATTGTTCAGTTAAACCAAATATAATATCATCAACAAAAATTTTAACAATCAAAACATTTTTCTTTTTTTCCTTATAAAAAGAGTTGGATATGCATTTCCCATAACATAATTATTTTGATGAAGAAATCGTGTAATCCCATCATACCAAACTCGAGTGGATTTCTTAATTACATACAAAGCTTTGGTATGTTTATAAACATGTTCAGGATGTGTATATCTTCAAAACTAAGTGGTTGTTAAAAAAACTTCATCTTGAATTAAACCATTAATTAAAGCACATTTCACATCCATTTCAAGATGTTAGATGTTGAATAATGCTGCACAGAAAATTATAATACGAATTGATTCAAGTCTAGCTACTAGAGAATAGGTTTATTCAGATTCTATTCCTTCTTGTTGATTATAACCTTTAACAACAAATATAGAATTATATATTACTATGATTCCATTTTCATGGAATTTATTTCTGAAGACCCACTTTACTCCAATAATAGATGTTCCCATAGGTCTTTCAACCAAGGTACAGACATTATTCCTTTCAAATTTATTTTTCTCATGTTCCAGAGCTTTTATTCATTCATCATCTCCTTAGGCTTCATTAATGATTATTGGTTATAATTGATAAAGTAATTCTAGATGTTCTACTTCATTATTTAAGGAACTTCTTGTCCTTATAGGTTGATTTAAATCACCAATGATACTATCATTGGGGTGATTCTTAAGAAACAACTAATTTGGGATTTGTAAAACATGTTCATCAACATAGGGTAGAATATCTTCTATGGTAAATGATTCAGAAATATAATATTAGAAATTTTCTTTATAAGAAGGATATTCTAACAAAGGTTGATAATAAGTTTTTTAAAACAAATCCGAAGATATAGGTTGGGGTTGTTTTAAAACAAATGGATCAATTTCATCAAATATGAAATATATTGTCTCTTCAGCAATACATGTTTTTTTATTGAAAACTATATATGCCTTAGAAGTTGTGGAACAACATAAGAAAATTCCTTCATCGGATTTTGGCGCAAATTTTTGTAAATTAACATTAGTATTCAAATTGAATACCTTGCCACAAAAAACCTTGATATAGGAAAGTCATGGTTTTCAACCATTCCATAACTCATAAGGGTTTTTATTATTAAAAGTTATTATGAAAACTCGATTTATAGTATAATAAGCATTACATAGAGCTTCATCCCAATAATGGTTGGATATAGAATATTCACTCAATAATGTTCTTGTTATCTCTTGACAAATTCTATTTCTTCTTTAAACAACATCATTTTATTGAGGTGTTCTGGGTGCTGAGACTTTTTGAGTATTTCCTTTTCTACTAAAAATTGCATCTAAATCAGAATTTTTAAATTCTCATCCATGATCACTTTGAACAGTTATCAATGGAATGTTTATCTAATTTTTATCATTGGATATAAAACTTTTTAAATAAGAAAAATCATCATATTTCTTTGCTAGAAAATAGACCCACGTAAATCTAGTGTAATCATGAACTAAGAAAAATACATAATATTTTCCTCTAATGCTTTTAGTTTTTGTTGGGCTAAAAAGATCCATATGAACTAATAGTAATTCATTACTGGTTATGACTTCAACAAATTATTTAAAACATGCTTTTTGTTTAATTCCATATTGACTAGGATCACAAAATTTTTAAGAATCAAATCTATGGTTCGGTAGATCCTTAACAAGCCTTTTCATGGAAAGTTTACATTGGATCCCAAGGATACAGTTTCCTAGCCTTATGTGCCATAAACATGAATGATCTTCCATTTCACTAAGGAAAGGTAGATCATGGCTCCAATGTTCGTCTATGTTAAGTGTGTAAACATTCTTTTTTCCTACTAGAAAAATGAATAAACTCTTCCTTCGAATTTTTTACTAAGAACTTTTCATTCCTAAAATTCAAAACATAACCTTCATCACATAATATACTTATTCTAATGAGGTTGTGATTAAGACAGTTAACGAATAAAACATTTGAAATCAATGTTTTTCCAAGAAGAATGATGACACCTATACCAATAATTTCTCCCTTACCATTATCTCCGCAAGTTAATTTTCCTTTATTCATCTAGATAGTCATTTCAAAGTAGTATTTGTTACCTGTAATATCCGTGAACATCCACTATCCATTTACCATGTATTTCTGTTTGTATTTTCTCTATTTTCCTAAAAATAAGTTCGTTATACTTTTGGAATCCAAACATTCTTGGATCCAAAAATTTGAGAAAGAAAAATCATTAGTACACACATTTTCCTAGAAAAATAGGCTTTATGAAAACCTAAGGGCTAGGTTTTGTTTAAGGAAAAATTATTTTTCCAGTTTCCACCACACTGACACTTAGTGCAGAAAAGAGCACTTTGAGAAACAAAATAATTGCTACTAAAAATCCGTTTAGAACTGGTATAACCAAAACCATAATTATTCCATAGAGGTCGGTTTTGAGAATACATTTTACCAAAATTTTCCTTACCTTAGGTAAAGTATAATAAACACTTCCTCAAGGAAAATATTTTGGATTTTAATTTGATAACTATGTTATTCTATTCCAAAAAATTATCTTTATATCCATAATTAGGCTCAAAACATTTTTCATATTAATCACTATTTATAGATCCTTATAAAGTTTATCATTATCATAATTTACTTCTTTATGGTTTTTTGAAATAATTTTGATATTAAATATTTTCTTATCAATATATTTTTAATGAAATAATATTTCCTTCGTATGAATTTTATTTCTAGATTTTTCATTATCAAGATTTTTCTAGAGCTTTTATTTCTAATTATCAAGGAGCTTAGCAATCCAAGATGCTTCTTCATAGGTAAGTAAAGTATTATCATAATCAGAAAAATATTCTTCTTCAAAATAGTTAAAATATTTATCATCACTATAATTTTCATTAAGGGATACATTGTTCATAGATTCATAATTGTGTAACTTAGCCATTAATAAATGAATTTCAATAGGTAGTCTGTTTATTATACCAAGATTCTTCTTTTTAGAAGATTCATATTTTTACGATTCATGTGAAGAGTCACCACCACTCACACTCCATATGTCATTATCATTCAAAAATTTCTTAGCATTAGAAATTTAGTACCTATTTTTGTTTCTCTCAGAATGATTATCCTTTCTTTCCATTCATTTAATAACAAGACAATCAGGTCTCATATGTCCAGCGCTCTTGCATTCATAACATGTGACTTATAAATCTTTCATATATTTCCTATATTTATTCTTGTATCTCGATTGAATGTTCTTCTAGACAATAATCATGTTCATAATTCGAGCAATATTTTATTACTCATTTTCTAAAGATTCAATTCCACTAGATTCAGATTGAATAACAACCTTCTTAGACTTAGAACTTGTAACTCTCTCATGAGTCATGGCTTTTATAAGATTTGATGTTTTAGTAAAAGAAACACTACCATTCCCAATCTTATTTCTAACATCATAATCATCTCTCTTAATTCTAGTATCATTTTGAAGATGAGTTTCAAACAGTTCATCAAGAGAAATCTGAGTAACCTTTCTATTCTCCTTTGTAGCTATTCTCAGGGATTCCCACTCATTGGGAATGATGCCTGTGATCTTTTCTGCAATATATTAATAATCTAATCCTTTCTAACCCATATATTGTAAACTATTGATGATAGTTATAAATAATTGTTGCACCATAAAAATGGGTTCTCCATAAGGGAAGTAGAAACCATGATTTTTAGCTCTCAGCACGGCTCTTCTAGTTTCAATAACATTGGAAGTTCCAAATTGACTAACTTCAAGCTTCTTCCATATACTATTTTTTGTTCACAAGATGAAATTTCGCTATATATATTTCTAGTCATATAATAAATCAAGTTATTGCATACCTTTTAATTCAGTTGATATTCATGCTTTTCTTGATTGGTGAAAGTTCTAACTTCCTTGATAGGGATTTGATATCCTCCAACAATTATAACAATATTATCACCTCTAGAATTGATAATGAATGTATTCATGAGACCTCTAAAATATTATTAATCATTCCCATAATCATAGGTGGTCTAGTTGGATTTAGGTTTTGAATGGAACAAATATTGATTCCTTCCATTTTAATGAAAATATCACTACACTGACATGTTTTTAGTAAGGTTATGTAAACAATGAAAATAATCCTCAGCAAAGAAAATATATAAAAATGAAAAACATGATATATGAAAACATTTATGTGAATATAAGTATTTCAAATACCTACTCTAATTCCAATTGTAGCGTTTGGTCAAGGTACGAGGTCCCCAACCTATGATACCAATTATTGAGAAGGTATGCAGAGTATGATATTTATATAATACCAAATATAGGATCGAAATTATATAGATATTGAATGAAGTATATGATGATTATAAAAATACAAGAGGGGGTGGAATTGTATACTTTAAAAAAAATTTGGAACTTTTAAATATTGTAATGTTTAACAAGGTTAAACAAGGTATTTCCCAAAACCTCTTGTTCTACACACTTGGTTGATTTTGGACATACAATTATGATAATGTGAATCGGGAAATATGATTCCAAAAATGAATCTTAACATAATTTTAAAAAGATAAATATTCTAACTTAAAGTGTAATGAATCTTACAAAATCAGAGTATACAACAAAAAGGAAGTATAAGATAGTTATACATTCCTCAACAATCAAAATGATGTGGAAAACATGAAACAATACAAGTAATAAGTAATGAATCTTTTTACCCAAATAAAAAGGTATCCAACAACCTTGGATAATGGTCCCTTGATTTATAATTGCAAGAAAGACTGTCTTACCCACACCAGGGTGAGACCTAGATACGAAGATCAGAGTCTGTCTTAATTTCCCAAAAAGCCCTCAACTCCATGGTAGTTGGATCCTCTGTCTTCCTCAATAAGGAAGTCATTGAACTTTAAGGTAGTTGGTACCTCTGTGTTCCAATCCTCGGAAGCCCTCGAATGTACTTAGCAACATTCAGCATCGCACGAAGAAAATCTAAACAATATGTTCAGTACACACAAAGCATGAGAGTCTCTCTCTTGAAATCACTTCAGCAACATGCAATCTCTACAGTCATAGAACGGTATATAAAAAGTTCTGAGCTCTTTTAAATAAGCTCATATTTATTGGTTCATCTTCAACTATAGGCTCCCTCCCCTAACATTTATATTTTTCCTTTCAATTCGAAGGGACATTTACACATGACACTCAAACAATGGTAAGTTAGTAACTGAATGTAAAAAAAAATTTTATAACCAAAACATGTGTAAGAAATAATATGATTACATAACGAAAGTCATTTTTTGTAGTGTAATGAAATATATTTCAGAGTCTAATAAAAACACATCTGGATTCTATAACACATAGATATTCAGATTCATTTTATCAAAAGAATTCGGAGAAAGAATTCAATAGAATTCCAGATTCTAAATTTAAAGGAAATGTAGAGTTGTGAATTCAGTAGAATTTTCAGTCTGAATTCATAACAGTTTGGAGTCCTAACATACAATTTTCATTGTCTAAATTAATAAGAGTTCGTAGTACGATATTTCAAATTTCTATGAATGAATTCATAAGAGTTCGGAGTCTAAATATACAAAGTTCAGTGTCTGTATTCAAAGAACTCAGAGTCTGATCTCAGAAGAGTTCTGAGTCTGAATTAAGAGAACTCAGAATCAGAACTTATAAGAGTTAGGAGTTTGAATTCAGAGAACTCAAAGTCAGAACTCAGAAGAGTACAGAGTCTGAATTCAGAGAACATAGAGTTAGAACTCAGAAGAATTCGGTGTCTGAGTTCAGAGAACTTGGAGTCAAAACGCGTAAGAGTTTGGAGTCCGAATTCATATCCTAAAAACATAATTCTCTATATCTACGTATATAAATGATTCTGAGGCATCAGATATGAAAACAATTTTTTTAATTTAACAAAATGAACTATGAAAACATGGTAATGATAAATTTCATTGGGGAAGGAAAATTTTCTTTATGAAAGTAAAACATAGGATAAAATGAAATTCTCTTTATGATAAGGTGTTTGTGATTTTAAAAACATGAAGGAATGGAAAACTCATAAGGAAACCTTATGGACTCAACAATATCCTAATACATGAAATAATGGAAAAGTCATAAAGAAACCATATTAAATCAACACCATTTTTGTTTGTATATTTTTTGGGGATTTTAGGACTAGGATCAATTCTATATTCATTAATGATTAATATTAATTGATCTGGTCATCTCTATCCATGTAAAAACATCTCGGATTCATTATGGTTGGATTAAAAATATTTCAATTAGGTGTTTCTATGGCTTTACATTATTTCATAATTCATTGATTCTTTGTAAATTCATAGAATTGTTTTACTTAATTAATTACTCCTATTCTATGAATATTTTCCTTGAAATATAATATAAATGATTCTTTAACCAATTTATATTTAAATTAAACATGATTTGGTTAAAATGAATATGATCTTTACCACTCAAAATATTTTATTTATTTTTTAAATCAAATGTTGTTTAGGTTTTATTTTCAATGTGATTTTAAAGGACGTACAATTGTAATTGGGGGATATAACTGGGGTTTTGACTTATAAAATGATATTCTTTTTTTTTGGAATTTAATTAATTAATTTATATGATGTTTTTTAAATATTAAATAAAGAATGAATTTAATAAATGGACCTTAAAAAGGATTGAATTATTTTTGGTTTGTTTTAAAAATGTTGTTATTTGGAAAATTTTAATAAATTATTTATCCACATTAAAAGAAGGGAAAACCCATATTTTTATATTTATCCAATTTTTTTATAAATATAATCCTTCCATTAAAGAAATTATATATTCTTCGAAAGGATTTTTTTGAAGTCATTATTTTCATTATAATGATTATTTGGGAAACGAAGTGGGTATGTTCTCCCTTTTTGATTATTTAAATTATTTTAATGGATCGTAAAAAATTTGAGGATTATTAACAGCCCGGTTAGGACATTATAATGACCCCATAAGTAATAATACAGTAAATGGTAATTTATTTATTATTGTACTTACCACTTTTTGGGGTTAAAAACATATTATTGATATTGATGGTGTTTGGTTGTGATAGTGAGATGTGATTTATTAAAAGTGCAAATGATTGATATTGATACGTATGTGATACTTATAAAATTATTCTCTCACCCACATCAATTGAATAATCAAGGGAATCTGTATAGAGATATGGGACTACCAAGATATATGCTTCACTAGATGACTCACACCCTTTTAATGGATTCATAGAGGATGTGAAAGTTTCATGTTGTGGGAATGAAATCATGAATTATAGTGTGCATCTAAATGGTATTATTTAGATGAATTATAATAGACATATGAATAAAAATTATTATTGATGTATGTTTATTTTTTATTCCTAGATGAACTCACAATCATTCATAAGTTTTTCCAATGACATCCTTATACATGATCTCAATACATGATAGTATTCCTAGTCACTATTTGTAACTAGTGATTAATTAATTGAAAGGTTTTTTTTATTATGCACCATGAACCCATTTTATTTATTATTGTTCATAAATACTTATCAAGTTCATATTCTGTCCATTTTCATGATTTTATGAAATTACCTGGTGAAACAATTTTCATTGATTTTCATGAAAAATTTTGTTTTTAAATTGTGAAATTAATTGTTTTATATGATATTTATAAAGTAGTTTTAATTATGTAAAATTTTATTTTCAGAATAATCCCCATACATCCTTATAATTTCATATCATTTATTATATTTTAATTACATTATGATGTAATTTCATGGAATCATTTTTTGAACTCTACTATGCTTGTTAGATCATACACTTCTAGAACAATTTGGTATCTGTATGTCTTTTTTGACTTATATCATGATTTTTTGTTTTCATTATCCTTTTTGGGTTCATTCTAATAGGATCTGATGATGATTCCATATTATACTATATTATCATAATATATTTATGGTGAAATCTGTCCCAATGGTTATTTATTGATTCCATGGCGTATGTGTCCAACACAATGATATCAGGAATTATCATTAGGTTAGTGGTGAATCAGATATGATATTAGTTAATATGGTATTATGGTTTGTTTCGTTATAGGAAAAAATTTATTGGATTATCATATATTTATAGAAGTGTTTAACAAGGTAGATATAAATTAATAGGTTTGAATATGTTGAAGAAATGTTTATGAGAGCACAATCATAACACTATATTCCATATATAGTAATTGATATTTAATAATCAAGAGTCATTGAATATATAATGGTTTTTTATATTAAATTAATCATGATGATAAAATAACATGATCCAAAAACATATAACATTATAATATGATCATGTTATAAAAATATCGGAATAATGTATGGGATAATAAAAATCATCTAGATCTAATTTAAAGGATACAATACATGAAATTTAGATACTTTTATACACGGTATAATCCCCATTTTATATGTATTATTATTGGGAAATCCTCATGTTTACACTCTTTTAGGATTGGGATAACCACTTATGTACCCTTTTCTAGATTGGGATAATATCCTGTATAAGTTCTCTGGAATGTGGGATAACCTGCAATGTACCAACTCCGGTGATAGGAAAAAAAACTATAAAATCATACATATTACAGAACATTAACATTTAGCCAATTATTTTGAAGGATATATAATTCTTGTCCCACCCTTCACACAATCAAAATCTGTATATATTTATATGACAAGATCATAAAACATTGAACATATCATTTAATCATAACTAATTCAAAATAATTGTGGTTCTTAAAAAACTCATGACTATAATCATAATCCCTCTATTGAATAAAAAATGGTACTATCAATGTATCATATCCCCAATAAGTCATATGTAAAATCAAACTATGTTGTTATAGATTGACAATTTCCCAATAATAATATGGTATATATATTTAATTAAAATATTATTTTAAACATGAAATAACTAATTAAAAAAATAAATTTTCATAATGATATGATTTAAATTTTTACGGAAAAAATCAATTAGAAAATAATAATTTAAGTCCCAAACCATTGACTAATCTGGAAGGTAGTAAACTATATTCTTGTTGTGTTTGTCAAAGAAAATATTCTTCTAACGTTTCTAAAAAACTAAATTACTATATTCGGAATATGAAAATAAGGCTTCTTATAATAATTAATAATGAAATTTAATAAAATATAGCATAAAATTTATAGTAAAATAGAAATATAAATGACAACATTTTATTAAAATAGCGCTCATTGATGGACTGTTTCCCATCTGAAGAGTGAAAAATATTAATTGTTTCCGTATAATTTTTTTGCCACATTAGTACATATAGAATTGAAAATAAAATGGAAACATGAATTATAAATAAAAAACATATTTATAATTAAATTAAAATGATATATTATAAAAGTATCTCATATTATCCCTTAATAAAAATCCAAGAATTTTTGTCTTGATTAATATAATATTGATACAGAAATAATTTACCATTTTATAATTTTTTTGGAACAAAATCCATATGACAGAATAATCCCAAAAAATAATAAATATCAAGAAAATAATTACAATCATTAAATAACAAAAAATTTGGTTTTATTTACAAATCATATATTATGAATGTGCATAACACAATATGTGTCTCATAGAAAATAATTTGAGATGATAAAACATTTCTAATTTTGTAATCTCTAAATGAAAACACAAATAAAATAGAGAAAAATATATGAATTTTTGAATTTATATACTTTTCATGAAAATAATAATACGATAAATTAATTTGGTGCATATACACCACAAAATGGAAACATGTGGCGATTATTCCATTTTTTTCACACCAATTAACGTTAGACATGAACCACTTACAAAAAGATTCTTATATTATCGAATAAATTAAATTATAATGTAATATATATATATATATATATATTAAAAATATTGATTAACCATATTTATATTTTACATAATATTTATCATTACTTTTTAATTTCAAATTATATGTTATTCAATATTTTTTCATAAAATGTATATATTAGTGAAATAAATTATAATTTCTGTTCATGATTCAATTTGATGGTTTTGTTCTGAGCACCATTGAAACAATTTCATCATTTCCAAAATATTAATAAGGAAATATGTACCATATTTCTTCAATTTATAACCATTTATAATCATTCATACGATGTTTTGTTGAATAATTATTTAAATCACTTCATGGAAATGGTAGTATTTATATATGCATGCATGAGTGGTGTGTAAATTTTGCAATAAAATAAATAAAATAATCTTAAATATTTATTATATTTTATATTTTAATTATTATATATAATATATCATATATATTTAATAATAATATCATTATTATCATCTATGAGAGGTTAAAATGTTAAATGAATCACATGGCATTCTGGTGGTGCTAGTCCCACGTATGCACACGTGACGCAATCATTCCCCAATGGATTCCAATATATTAATTAACATAATTGTTTATAAATGAAGAAAAATAAATATTTCATAAATATAAAATATTCATAAATATATTTAATAAATCAATAATAACAACGAACAATAAAATATGGTGTTTCAAAATGAATTATACCGTTAAATTGTAGTAGTAGCAAACATATATGCACCAGTGATTACTAAATTTCACATATGATCATAAAGATGGTTGTTATTAGTGGTTCCCTTATCATAATATAGTTTATGTATGTTTAATTCACTGAATTATTAATTTCTTTAATAAAATAATACATATAAACAATATTTAATAATAAGGAATCAGGAAGAGGTTGGGATATATGATTACTTCTATTGGGGTATAAATTCTTTATAATTCATTATAATTACCATGGATAATTATACAAATAATAAAAATCTATAATACATGTATATGTAATTTTATATGATAAATTATCTATTTTTCAAATAATTAATCTCAATGTGTTGTTTTTAAAAAATGGTGTGGTTTCATTTATATATGATGAAAGTGGAACTCTTTTATTTTTTTTCCAAAATAGTAATCAATTATTGAATAATTTTCTAGTCATGTGGTGGCAAATTTTATTAATTTAGAAATAACTATTACATATGATATAAAATAACCACCTCAAATATGTTTTAGACTTATTTATAGATCAATTTGACCCTTATTTATTGTGTTTAATCCATTATTTTCCATTTTCATTCTTATCCCATAAAATATATTTTTAAATTGTAATGAATTATAAATATACATTATGTATAAAAATTGGAACAAAAAATGGTTATATGATGAAAATTTAAACAATAAGTCTACCTCATTTTCTTATTTTAATTTTTTTAATATTTTCAACAAATTTAATAAAATATTATATATCATAAATTATTATTCACTTACATTTTGGGACAATTAATTTAAAAAAATTCTTCAAAAATTGATATTGTAAATTAGGATATTAAAATATCTTTTGAAGTGAAAAAATGGAAAACATAAGGGGTATATATAATACCATGTAACTATGTTAATATGATTGGAGAACATTATTGGGTAGTTAATATATATACATGAATGAGGATAAAATGACCAAGTTCAAATGTATAATGGTATAAAACTAGTTAATGATAAATTAAATGGCCAAAAAAAAATAAATATATATGGGGGTAAAGGGAATAAAATCAACAATAAATTGTGTAAAAGATATAATTTTTATTTCGCGATCATTTTTCTAAGATTGAGAATTATTTTATAATCCGAATATTTTATATGACAAGAGATATATAATTTCCATTAATATTGTATAAAAAATCTCATCATTGTGTTGTTATTCAATCAATTATCAATTAATCTCTTAGTCTGTGAAATAAATATTATTCATAAAATTTTCTTATTAGTGGCATTAAAATTATCATTTAATATATTGTAAGATCTTTAAAACAAAATCATTTATTAAAAATCTAAATATATAATAACAAAAAAATGATTTTGAAAAGTTATAAATTTTGGATAAATATAATAATTTAATTACTAAAAAATTATCAATAACACCAAATGATCAGAATAATTTCGTTTAAAAAGAGTTAATATTTTGACAGCTCTAAAATCTATTTGACCATATTCTACAAAAAAATATAAATTATATGAAAATATATTATTTTCAATAAAATCTAAATTATTATCTATAAATAATTCCAATCACATATAATGTAAATTACTAATATTATATATACTCAAATAATATACACCCCAAAAATTTGTTAATTATTCCCATAAATATCAAAAATCACCGTAATGACACGATGAAATATTATATGCTTCAGTAAAATCAGTGTATAATATTTCAAAAAAATATTTTTATCAAAATAACATAATACTCACATTAAAGTTTACATCATAAAAAATATTAATCATGTCAAAAAATAGTCACACTTCAATCCAACATTTTTCTCTCAATCGACTATAATAAAATCAATATTAACGATCATATAAACCATGATTATTTTAATTAACATAATCCCTATGTAAATAATTAATTATTAACCAAAAATTAATTCAATTTAACATATACAAAAAATAAATTTTAAAATTTACATTAATGTCTCCCAAAATTTCATTAATCATCTCATGGTAGTGTCACAAAAATACTGAAAAGGGGTATATTTTACCATTAAAATCTAATCATCCATGGAAATGTCAACCGATAATATTTTAGATTTATCACATATCAATACAGAATATCATATGTTTATATAGGAAGTATTTTATCATTCAAAATACTGGTTCCTAATTAAAATGTGAAATAACAAAACAATATCTGAAGGTGGTGACTTGTTGGAGTATAGTCTTTGGTGTAGTCATCATGAACCATTGATTATGAAGTTATTAGCTAATTCACCCTAATCATAGTTAGTACTCTTTTATGTTTCTATGATACATTAATATCTAAATGAATATTTCAAAATAAAGAATTATTTTCTACAAAAAAAACATTCCATTCTTTAACAAAACTATGTTTATTCTCCATTACATAGGGTTATCATATGTGATCTCACTATGTATTTATCATCCCAGATTCCTTGTACGAACAAAAACCTTCATTGATGATAACTATAGTGGAATCCTAACTTTTATTAACAAATAATTAATCATACTAAATGACTATCCATTATTTTAGATTATGAACCATGCTATAAAAATTACGATTCAGAAAAAAATCATTTACAAAAAAATTATCCATTATCTACAATAGTGAGTATTAGGTGTAGTACCCTTATTTTGGATACCGTACTTTAAAACATTTTTCATAAATTGAATAAAGGGATATATAATAATGGTTGATTTTAGGTGCTCAATAATGTAAAACAAGGGCGATATTAATTATAATTTAATCGTTATATAAGGATATTAGTGTGAGAACATGATCTTATCACTCAAAAAAATCCTATAATTCATATATAATAATCATGACTTAGGGAAAATTGATGTTAGTTCATAGAAAATAGATCATTTTGGGATCAAATAAAATAATCCATGAGTTCTTAACATTTTCATATGATTTTAATATAAAAGAGATTTATAAATTATAAAATATTCATAAGAATAGAAATCATATATATATGACACCCAGTACGACCATCATCATATGTTATTCTTTGAAAATTTGCCTTTGAATATTCTTCATCCATGGGATAACATCATATAAAAACTCTTTAATGATCAAAATATCATACAATTTAACCTCATTATATCATAAAACAACCTCCCATATACCTTGACATAGAGTTTTCATAATATCTGATATACCCACTTTGTTGATTGGGATAATCACTTTCATTCTAAATATGCTCATAAAACATTAGTATTTTCCGAATTCATTAGAGGGATAAATAACTCACTGAAAAAAATCATAATATAATAAAAATTCATTCATATATATGCTACATGATAAAAAATGATATTTATATAAACATATATTAACCTATGGAAAATAAATAGGGATCATACTCATCAATTTCTAAAAATAATTAACCCTATTGATAGTAAAAAACAATGATATTATATTTTCATATCCCCAATAACTAATTTGTAACATCAACAAATTTTTTGAGGGGAAATATTTTCTTTAATATACCACATTGACATTTCTCGTGGAAAATATTCTTTATATCATGAAATCAAATATTTTAAATATAAAAATTAAAAAAATAAGGAATAAAATTTAATTTAAATATGACATATGTTAAATATTAAAGATATTGTGAATAATTTATCGGTTATGGTGGAAGAAAATTATGTTCATGTTTCCTAAGTTAAAACAATTATTGCTTTATGTTTTTTGTTAAATAGGAAAAAGTGAATCATTAATAAAAACATAGAAATATTATTTTTATAAAAATTGTAAAATATAAAACAATGTAAAATATAACATTAAAGGACCATTTTATAATAGTATAAAGTTTTTTGATTTCATTTTTTAGAAAAAATAACAAGGAAGAAAAAATTTCCTTACTAAATAGTAAAATAATATTTGTTTTTTCTGAAAAATATATATTTCTATATCTAGATAAAATTAAATGATAACTAAATGAAAAACAATAGTCTATATAATTAATAGTGTTGAACCCAAAAAAATTATCAAATCAGTACCATATAATTAACCTCAATGGATGTTCAATGATGGACATTCCAAATTAAAATGATACTGTAAAACTAATCACTTACCACTTTGGTAACATCTGAATCATTATCCCCATGAATGAATAAAATTGAATGAAAGTTTTAATATAATAATTATTGTTTTATTAAATATATAAAATGTTTATATATTTATATATACACATTATCCATGAATATATGTTTATAAGCTAAATCATTTCCCAAAGAAAGAAATTTGTGACGATAAATCATTTCAACATGGGATATACCTAAATCAAGACCCCATCAAAATGAGAAACATATATAGTTATTTAAATAACAATAATATTAATAAAAATTATCATTATATATACATTCATTTGTTGAATATACACCATATATAATAAACAATGGGTTAATATGGCATATGACTCATAGAAATTAATGTACGGTATATAACCCTTTACTTAAGTGCATTATTACTATCTACATGTAAATATATCATATATCATAAATATATATTTATTATAAATATATTATATAAAATTATTAATATATAGGTTACTATGAATAATTAAATTGTAATTCCTAATTATTCTTTTATTCAAAACTCTTAATTAATATGGATATAGCGATGATAATTATTCTGTTTTCCATGTTTTTTTCAGTTCAATGCTTCATGTCCATGATAATTTTTTATCTTTTCATCATATAAAAAAAACATAATTTTGAAATACCTGTATTTTTAGTTATTATATAAACTTTTATAAGTATTTATTTAATTTTATGATAAAAAATAAATTACATAACTTCACAGAGATGATAGATTTAGTTTCGCAAGGGTTATGTTTTTACTTTATAATGAATGGAATAAAAGAAAGTTAAATAATAAATAAAAATTCCAAAATCAATATTATAATGTATATACCATATTTATTAATTAGTTATATAACTATTTAAAAACACATTGAGAGAAAATTAAAAATTAATAACATCACATTTGGAAGGTTGTAGTCAACACATATACCAGAGCCATGTTGCCATTCTACAATTTATGGAAATATTCGAACATATATAATGTATTATAATTAGAGAAGATTAATTATTTTATGCATATTACATTTATATAATAAATCTAATATAATAACTTATCTTGATTTAAGATGATAGAAAATTAATCACATCGTTTTGTGGATACTGTAGTCCAATCATGCACATGAGTGATAATTTCATTTCTTATTTGATGAAAATGATAGTGGATAATAGTGGTTACATCATCATATTAATATTTTTGGATATATGAGATATTATGAAATTATTTTATGGTTAATATGATATGTAAACTTGTTGTAGAATGATAAACAAATTTAAAGGGTTCTGGTAATATGAACACTTATTCATTGATAAATCTATAATATATCACTTTTTAATTACACGATGAAGGGTATTTTAAGAAGAACATAATGTCAACATATTTATAATTACATTATGAATTATTATTCCTTAGGATATGGTTGATAATGGAGGCCCAAAGTGGAGTAATGACAATAGGGGAGGGTGTATATTTATAAGTTATAGGATGGAAACTCAGTAAATTTTTTTAAATTTAAAATATTACAAAGTCGTATTCATTTAAAAAAGGATTCAATTGTTTAAATTATAAATTATATATGATGTAGGATTGAAATAAACTAAAAAATATAAATTTTATAAATTTTTGGTCATTTAAACCTCTATCACATATGATAATCCACATATTCTACCTTTTAATCCTTAATCATTGTAGAATTTTTTTCAATCATTAAGGGTTATAAATATTATTATACTGTATCAATTAGAAAAATAAGGTTTATTTGGTTAAATTTTACACCCTATCATATCTCGTATGCCCAATTTCATGTATTATTTAAATGTTTATATTTTAAAAAATTATTATATAACGAAAAGTATCATGAATATCATTTATTGGACTAATTGATTAATTTACCATTAAATAAATTAATATAGGAATGGGAAAATGTAAACCCAACACCTAAAAATTTAACAACACTATAAAAAATAATTTATGGTGTTTCAATAATTCATCTATAAAATACAACATTTATTGATTATAAATCGTATACTTTGATATTTATACTCATTGAAGTGGAAATATGTTTTCATTATATATGAAATATGTGAAATTATATAATTAATAAAAATTAATTACCATCAATAAAATTAATTATTCATTTAATATGAATATTTTATATCCATTCCTAATATTTTATAATTCATATATGTCTCACCCACCCACGTTATTTAATTCACACATGTTATGGTTAGATTTTAATTTCTTACACCAAACTATACATACTACCAGGTTTTAGTAAGTGTTAGTGCGTAGTCAAACCCATGAGGATTACTTCAAGGTCAGAAGAAAATCTATCAAAACCCATACAAGGATTTATCATGTTCATATTTCAAGAATTTTTTTAAACTAATCTACATTGATTAGTTCTAAACAAAATAATAATTTTATCGAGGTCAATTTATGTGATCATGGAAAAAGATAATCCTATGTATAATTTCTAATTGAAATATGGAATAGGCTACAAAGCAGTGAATAAATAACCATTTGGATTTGGGAAATCTAATTCGATTAAAATATTATTAAACTATCATATGTTCATGGTATATCTAAAAACAAATGTGCATATCACAATGATTCCATGAATAATGTGTCACATGCTAATGGTTATAGCCTTTCTCAAATCTATTTAGGTTACTTACTTTCAGTCACTATAGCCACGTTCTAGGATGTGCAAAATAACTTGATGATCAAAAATTATTACCAAAATTACTCTACATACGATTACCAAGGTTCATTATAAAAATTTAATAGGATTTGGAAATACCAATACTCATGACCCCTAACCCTAGATATATTGGCTGTATAGGGATGTGACTATAAAATTAAATAAAATATTAAATATGCTTTGAAAAATTGAGAAATAATAAATACCCATGTCAAACAATTGTATGGAATGTATATCAAATCTAAAACCATCTTTTTTATGATGAAACAATGAATGAAAAAATAAAAAATAAATAAAAGTAATAATCAATAAAAATAACTTAGTTAATGAATACGCATTTAATGAAATATAATTAATTTTATGATGAATGAATCATAAATTTGAAATAGTAATAATGATTGAAAAAAATATTGAACTAGATGAAGAAACGATATCAAATGATCAACGACTCAAAAGGAATAACTAAAAATTGAAACCTATCAATGAAGATAAATTTAAAATAAAAAATGATGAAAAAAATTCGATGAATAATTATAAATCTTAATCATTATGAATCTCTCTAATGCAGTAGATAAATTAAAATATCAAGATATCTAAGAAGTAAATACTTTAATGTCTTGTACATCATGTACTATATTATGATACTTAATTGATGATATCTTTAAATCATGTAAGTTGTCTTCATGCAGTAAAATTTAGATGCACCTTTCTCAATTAATATTTAATTAATATGATTTACTAAGAGATCCTTCAAAACATTCACATGTTATAAAATATGAAATTAATGTTTTAATATCACTTTTTGAGGGATTCTAATTTTTGAATGTTTCAAGGAGTGTGGAATATTTATACACTATGTATGGTCTTCACGTCCTAAAAGTTCATAACATGATTCATTATAGCTATTCTGGTGTGATGTAAATTAGGTCTACACGTGATGTATTTGGTATATAGTATGTAAATCCTATTATTTCAATTGTTATGTATTTCATCCTTTAAGACCAAAATTCCTAATTATTGTTAAATAAACAAATAAAGAGTCTGTTATCAAATTAAAAAGTAGTAATATATTTAAAAATGTCTCCCATATATTAATATAAATTCATCTAATAAATACATGAACATATAAAAAAAAATAAAATGAAATAGAGTTAAAATTTGGAGTTTTCCTCACATAAAAAGGTATATAGTAAAATTATTCCAATAAAATAAAATATATTAATTTGGTGTCTTAATTATTAAATTTTATATAATATTATTAACATCGTTCTAACCATTTAACCCTTATAGTGGGGAATAATATCTAACATTTTTATTATTCATAATGACTAAAAAATGGGATATATTTAGAAAATTTGAACCTAAATATTTATAATTTATTAATTTTTTCAATATAAAAATTTTTATATATAAGGAAAAAAATTAATTTAAATTCATAAAAAATATAATATGTTATTAAAATATTTTAATAAATATGAAAATTACCGCACCTAAAAATCCTAAATATTGGTAATTAAAATGAAATTAAATAAGTTTTTTCTTAATAAAATGTATCACAGGGCACATTATGAGGAAATATAATAATATTAGTGTGAATTTTTATTACATGATTTAATAAAAACCAATAAAAATATTGGAATAATTTAATTTTTTACAATATTCAAAAACCAATCATTTTTAAAGAATCCTAAATTTTAATATTTGATAATTTTGGTATGATGGTTTAAAAAATTATTTAAATATTTTAAAAAAATATATATAAAATTATATGTTATTTATTATTATTTATATTCCAAAATATTAGTAAAAAATTTTTTGAAAAAAAATTGTATTATAAAACCAGTTTACTAGAAATTGATAGCTTTTTTATAAAAAATTTAATCATTACATTTGCCTTCAATATGTCTGTTATATATGTATATATCAATAATTATTCACTAATATTCATACTCCATGTTAAATTTCTATGTTATAATGGTTAAAATAAATCATAATAATTGTATAATATATCACGATTCATATAATTCTCAGGGTTTCATGATATATAATATTTTGATATTACTATTCATTAAAACTATATTTTTATGGTGTGACTGATAAATTATTATATATGATTCATATAAGATCATTATAATATATTATATAATGATTGAATATTTATATAGTGATTTTAATATTATTATTCAATTATTTTTTTTAATGGTATTTAATTCCAATTATACCAATGTCTTAAGGGTTTATTTTACAATCCCATTTATTATAAATATTGATTTTGTTTCTATTACCATTTGAATAATATAATATTATTTCTATCAAAAACCCTAAAAACTATATTTATTTGTGGTCTTCCCATATACTAGTTTCATCCTTACATTCATTGGACCTCAAAACCACTGAATGAATTTATATAAGAAAGACCACACATCATTCTCATTTTTAGTTTGAAGTAATTTTCATCTATAGCCACATTCATTATTTTTTATTTAAAATATTATTTCATTAACCATTCTAAATTTTTTTGTTATATTTTATTTGTATTTGTTCATAGGATTTAAATTATTAATAATAATCATTTTATCATTTATTATATGAATCATTTTTGACAACCCCTATAAATATTAAAAAAAGTAATTTTTTATTTATTTACACATGGAAATATTTTCTTACAATAAATACATTTATTTTTTTCTAGATTCCATTTATAATCCTAATTAATATCAAATATTAAATAAATCAACGTTATTGATTTTTTAAAAGAATATGATATTATTTTCACAATAATTTTGAAAAATGATTCCATGGAAATTATTTATATTTATGTGTTTCACTCCATAATTTCATCGATCAGAATGGTTTATTTTAGATATTTTATAATTTTCATTAATTTAACAATGAATTGTGTCTTGATACTTCTAATTATGTTTATATCCATAACAAAAATATATATTATTACCTATACATAATAAAATGACATAGATATCATTATCGATAGGGAACTCAAAACATAAACATAAGTATGATTTCTTTTTAAAATAATTTTTAAATTATTATTGATAAAACTAAGAAATTTAATTAGTGATAATGAATATGAATTATATATTTACAATACTGATTTATTAAAGAAATGATGACTTATATTAGTATGATTTAGATTTAAAATTGTATATATAAAATTAATAATAAGACCATTTATTTCTTATAAAATATTTTATATAAATTTACATTTTTATATGAGATTTATTTCAATTTATTAAAACATCTATTTATTAATTTTAAAATGCATTTTATCTTATTTTTTTGTTCACACAAATCTAGTTGGTGGGGCTAAATTTAATAACTAATATTATGAAATTACTTTTTAATTTAAACATAATTTTTTATGATGTGTTATTATTTCATTAAAAAATTGAATTTTCTAATTTGTTTTTTCAATTTAATAATAAATAAATACAATTTAAAATTCATCCTTTAAAAAATTATAAATATTACTATATGACCTCTTTTTATGAATTTCAATTATATAACAGAAATACAATTTTCATGAGTCTTATAATTTATCTAACACTATAAACTTATAAGAATAATATATAAGATTATAGGACCATTTAAGTGAGAAATATATTAATATATGGTGTAAAATTATAAAAATTTCAAATATTAATTAATATTGTAAATTCAGTTTCCATTGTATTATAATTAATTAAAATATTATATAAATAAAAATTATATTTTTGATTTTTCATTCAAAAAAAATACTTTCAATTGGGATTTGGTTTTCATATTCCTTGGACTCCTTCTTTAAGTAATTATTGTATAATTAATCATTATATTTTTATAAAATAAGTATCCCATATATCATTAATTATTTAAACATTTATTTCATAGAATAATAAAAGGACTATGTGTATTTTTTTAATTTTCATTTTTATAACATTATGTATTTTATTTTATAATTATATTATTAATTTGAAATTATATGTATAAGTTTTCTTAAATATTCAATAATATTATTTATTATGAAAACAAGGTACTAATGTTAAATATCAATTACCAAAGTAAATGTAAATTATTGTAAACGATAAATTGTAAAAAAACAAGAAAATGAAATATACTCTAAAAATGAGTGGTTCGTGTCAGGTTCATCCAAAAAACATTATAATATCCCCTTTATTCATTTTTTTATTATTCAACACTTGAATATTAACAATACATTATTGGAAATGTTATGGGTACTCTAAAATATTCCCTTCCCATCTCTTATAGATGGTTAAAATATCCACCACCCTAAAAATAACCTCTATTTTGAATTAATAATAAACAATATTGTATTTTATTCACCCTACAATCCTATCCCACTTAACAAAATTATTTTGAAGCTTATTGTTAGCCTCAACCATTTAATAATAAGGGTAATTACTATGAAATTATATGACTTTATAATGTGTATTATCAAATAATTATAAATTTCTTATTTATATTATTCCTAATTTATCATAGAGACAATTATTTACCGATATTATAGAAAAATG
Source organism: Viscum album (assembly GCA_963277665.1). Taxonomy (NCBI): domain Eukaryota; kingdom Viridiplantae; phylum Streptophyta; class Magnoliopsida; order Santalales; family Viscaceae; genus Viscum; species Viscum album. The sequence continues at coordinate 138,388,500 of OY728133.1, read as the reverse complement.
TAGATAAATTTTACTATATTTTAGTTATTATTATTATTTATTCATATAGATCACCAAATAATTAAAAATCCATTAGGTCTGCATTGTGAGGATTATCACCACCACAACACAAACCATTTCATATTCATTAAGTTTATTTTTTTGATGTTGTAAATGTATATATATATATATATTATTTATTATTTTTGTATAATTTTTTTTCATGATAAATTAGAAAACCTGTTATTTATGTGAAAAAATTATTATTTATAATTTAATCACATAATATTAGCTTACTAAGAGGATGAATGTTTTTTTTCAAATTATGTATTAAATTTATGTCCAATACATCATCATTTAAATCCATATAACTATAATTTATTTCATTGATTAAAACATATAAAGATAATTTTCCTAATGTTATAAAGATATTGTAATAAAACAATAATAGATTTACAAATTAATTCTCGAAATAAATATTTTTGCGTCATTTTACCCACATAATTATTTAATAAAATTAATATATTTCAAGCATAAATATAGGATCATAAATACAATTATATAAATTTTAAAATGATTAAAAATGGGTTTTTTCTTATTATAAAGACGTTAAATCAAATTTTAATCCATAAATTATTAAAACCCACTTTAATTATCATGAATATCTAAATTATATATATTATAAATTTGAGATTCAAGGGTACAAAATAAAACAGTAATTATTGGGATTTGAGAAATATGAAATTATTATTATTAATCCAAAATTAAAAATTTTATAACCAATTAAAAATAAATTCTGTTTGTAGGAGGAATATTAAGACAATTATTATTAAATTAATGGAAATGAAAATAACAATAAAAATATAATGTGTGTTATTAAAAGAATTGATGTTGATATTGATTATTTTTTATGAATATGAATGAATATCGATGTGATAAATTATGTAAAATTATGTTATTGTGATAATTATTTTCATGAACATTTTTTAATATGTATATACTTGGAATCCAGTTACAGGATGTATGCATTTTACTATCAATTTTTTTTCCTTGAGAAATTTTTATATAATTCTCCATAGTCTTATTTTATAAATAGTACATTCCAAATAAGTGTATGAATTATATAATGATAATATTATATTTAATGACTATATGTATCTCATTATATGATAGTTTTATTGTTAAACTTATTTCCAATGTTCTAATCATTATAAATGATTTCTTCTCAAATTCCTATCATTGAACATGTTTTGATATTGTGAACATGGTTTAATTTTTATAGTGTATATTAATCATAAAATAATGCAATATCATGATTTATATTCAAATAATGTAATTTTTTTCAATTATGATATATTAGTTTTAAAATGTATTAACAAAAATTATTGTAATAGATATTTGTCATTATTATAAATTTTCATTAACTGAGCCATGATATTTTGTATTGTCAATTTTAAAATTTCATGTTCATATAAATATTTGTTGAACCATTATTTTTTTATTTCTTATTTCATTTTATTTCATGAGATATAATTGGAAAATCCTAATTTTTATTCATGTGGCTATTGATATGCATGTTTCACTAATAGTGAGGGATTTTACAATGTTAATTATTTTTCATTGAGTTGTAAACATTATTTGGACATATATCATACAATATAGGAACATTATACCCTTTGATAGTATTATGTGATATTCTAATATTTATTTATATGGATATAATTCATTTCTATGTAAACCTATAGATAAATATTTCTCACTTCTTAGGATATGTTATCTCAAATGAATACACATTATTTTACGAAATATATATTGATCATTTTATTATAATATTGATTTATGAGGTACTAATTTTTATATATGTTGTGAAAATAAATATATACAAAACAAAATTTGGATAATATTCACCTAGAATTTATCATATTCAATTTATATGAGAATATGTATCAGCATACCATATATTAGTATCAGAATATTGAAAACTTTTTGAAACTTGACTATATATTGTATTATCATCCTCCTTCATTCAATATATGGGTTATGATCATGTAACCCACTTATTTATTTTTTTAAATTTTTTTGAAATTTATAATTATTATTACATGTAAATGTTGTTTTATTAAGTCTTGATATTTTTTATACTTCATTATATGGGCACCATTGTTTCTATTTATCCAAATGTTCTATATATAATTTTATACATTGTTGGGTAAACTAATATATTAAATATATTTTTATAAATTATGTGAATAGAGGGGACAAAAAATATATAGGACCACAATGCATTAATATGAATCCTTCGAAAAAATTGAATTGGGTTTTGGTGTGTTCATACACAATTCATCAAAATTCTAATACTGCAGCTTCCATAACAAGTAAATATTCTTTGTGTTAGGAATTAACAGTTGTTTATTATGACTTGTATTATTCATTTCAATTTTAAGAGGTCAATATTATTTATATGACTACATTTATTTGTTGTATTTGATAAATAATGATCTTGGTTTCATTTTTATTATTTCATCATGTTATTTTCTTACACCCATAATATTTATTTCATTTTAATTGAAATATTCAATTAGTTGTATATCTCCCCATATAAACATTTAATATTACACTTTCTTTATATTACCTTCCCTAAATTATGAATAACATTAATACAGATGACATGTTGAGTAGGATAAATTGAATGGAAGAATTTTTGGTCATTTTTTAAGACTCTTTGTGAATTATGTTGCATATAATATTATAAAAAAATCCTATAGATAAAATTAACATTGGATTCAATAGTATATGTTGTGTACTAATTCCCTATGGAAATAAACCAGAAAATATCATTCAGATATAATAATATATATAATCATTGTTTTTTTTATTTAATATATTTATATGTACAATATTTCAAATCTATTATACGTGAAATTATTTCATGTGTTATACTATGATCAACAGATATATGAGTTCATATCGAGGGAATTATAGTTTGTATTAATGAATAGGTTTATATAATTTTTATTCTTATTATGTTTAATGAAAACAATTTATGTATTTATTTGTAAAATTTCATCAAACATTAGAATTTATATATAATATTTTACTATATTATAAGATTTAATTTTTATAACATAATTTCATTTAGATTTTAAGATTAAAAGAAGAAAAACAATACTGAAAACCCTATGTCTAGCATCAATGTCCATAATATCTCCGATTTAGGGTATCCTTTATTACATTATCATAACTTCAAAGCGTAAAATCTAGAATGTCCGATCAGTTCAGTTGTTTTGGATGACCGCCATATTAGATTATTACCATTATACATTCCAAATAAAAATAAAATAATATAAATAAAAAATAAAATGAATTTCATCCTTAAATTCATATTTATATATTTATTCTTCATATCTTGGGTAAATTAAAACAAAATAATTATGATATCATATTCAATGGAAGGGATAAATTTTTCGGAAGATGTCATGTGTTAATTATCAGTAGATAATATGGAATTTCAATTAATTAAAGAAACATGCAATTTAATCAATAATATAGTTAACCTAATTAGGTAATTAATAATTAAAATAGTATGGTAAATTACTAAAGACACATTATAATTAATTAATAAATGATAATGATATGCATCTAGGGGAAATATCAATGTGAAAAATATCATAGAAATAAACAATAATTTAATTATTAATGAGGAATATACATAATAAATTTTTTTGAAGATGATAGGCATCATGATACCTCTACTATCAAGATATTTCATCACAATAGTTTATTACTGGTATGTAAACCCCCATCTGATATATAAATCTAATTTATATACTAGGACATGTCGATCAATCGAGGTTCTATCTATAACTGTGTCCCACCCATGTTGTTATGTCCAAGTAATTCCTTATATATTTAAAAATGAATTTAATTCATGGAAAATATGAAATTCCAATAAAAATATATACAAGTTAATTGATATATATCTATCTTCATTTTCATACTTACTCAAATAACATTCAACGTATAAAAAATATGTACAAAGGTTATACATTTTAGGTTATAATCATATCCATCATGAAGAAATATGTCTATTTATGAGAAATGTAATTTCCAGTGTAATTTTATTAGGAATGTTATTGTTCCAAGAGAGTGGTAATAATCACTATTAAATGTGAGATAATACAATAAAATTTACGACTTTGTAATATTCATGACAATTATCTTAGATTAAATAATTCACATTGAAACATAAAATTATGTTAATTAATAAGGAGTCATTATATAACATTCCAAAGTAGAAGTACAAACACCATATTAAAATTAATTTCGTGCATAATTTTATGATGTGCATCAATGAATGGAAATTTTTATTAATTCTCTTACTATGAGTCTGACTCATCGTATTTATTATTCATCATTAAGAATAATATAAACACATATATTATGTATCTTTATAAAAAACTTCATCAAGGTTATTATTACTTTTTATTTCAAATTTTTCCATATTATATAAAATTACATAATAAGATATGTTTACATAATGTATTTAAATGATATATAACTTATATGTAAAAAATTACATTACTAGGTTGCCTATTAGTCAATGTGGTAATTATTTCAAAACATACATAATAATAATCAAAAAATAATTATAATTTTAGTACATAAATTATAATTTTATTATGAATCATTATTTTGTTATCATATTAAATAAGTACATTAAAATCATGAAGATAGTTGGTCATATATTCACAAGAGTAATGTTTCTATTTTTAAATAATCCTTCTTGGATGGTTATATGTAATATTTTATTTGTCCATAATTCTCATTATATTATAAATTTAATATTACTAGTTTAAATTTACATATTTATATCATTAAGGCACTATGGTGATGAAAAGAGAGTCTTATAGCTTCATGATGGTGGTATTCAAAACCTAAATGAACAATATTTTCATCATTGGTCATGTTAAAAAATGTAAGCAAGAAATTTGATATTTTTAAAATTAATAATAAAATAGTTCTGATCAATATTATATATTTTTGTAAAACATTTTTCTTATCAACTTCCATGTAAAGAGTTATTGAGAGATGAATCTCATCACTTCTCAGTGTGGTATTCTATCATACACCGGAGGAACATTATCATGTCCCATAGAAAATAGAAATGGATATTTTATATGTGATTTATGGACTCCATTTGTATAATTAAATAATACATATCATATATAAACTACATATCCATCATCATATGGATCTATTATAGGATGTAATGGGAAAACAATTTACATCTATTCATGAGGCGATAGTCTGCCGTATACATAAATGATAAAATTGTTTCCCAATTGATGAATGTGGGGATAGATCTAGTCATGAAAATAAAAAACTATATATATGTATTTTAAAATTATTATAATATCATCTTTTTTATAACTAATTTACTGAGGTTATTGATGAAATAACATTATAAACTCATTAATTAACATTACCTCTTCTTTAGGTAAAATCTATAGGTTGGCACGAAAATATCATAGAATGGATTTATGAAAAAAATACCTCTCATTTAGGATGACTAGTTATATTTCAAAAAGCGACTTATGTCAGTATTTGTATAATATAAAGGTTCTGATGGTTTCAATATAATGGGATACCAGTTGGCATTTTATAAGTATGGGGAGAGGAAGACTTGTATTTTTGGTTAGGAACATTTGGTGACCACATTTTTCACAAGATACAGGGATCCTAACTATTTTTTAAAGATAATTAGATAATATAAGGTCCATATTTTGACATTAAATATGATTTAAACGATTTTTAGGTCATTTTAACACTCATTATATTAGTTAAATCTCCCAGTATATATTTTCCCTTTACTGTAGTAAATAATTATTAAAGTTATCCTTATTAATTTTGGAACATAATTAATATCAACTTTTGAGATAATTTAAATGGTTATGATTCCAAATTTCGAATCAATTTTTCAAAATTACATTTACAAATTTTGTTATTTTATTTTAAAAATAATATCATAGATTTGATGTTAATGGGGTGTTTCAACGTTTCAATGTGATAATTTTTAGACTATTTTTATAAGAAAATTTAAAATTAAAATGATTAAAATGACCTATAATATATTCATAAATATATAATTCAACTAAATTTGAAATGAAATATTTATAAAATTTTCTTTATCGTTTAAATAATTAATATTAAACTGAATTTTTCAATTAAAATTCAATACTTTCAATATTTATCAAAAAATTAAGAATTTCATAAAAGACCCAAAATTGCACTCCAATAAAATTTTGATATTTTGATTCAAGAAAGGATTATTTTATCATAAACATATTCTAAAATTTATAAAAATTAATTTTAAATAATGGTCAAAATGCGTGACTAAATCAAATTTTAGAAAAAAAAATTAATAATTGATTTATTTTAGATAGAACTGATACATATTTTTATTAATAAAAAATTAAAAATAATATTTCATTTTGTAAATTATTTTTTTGTAATTTATTTTTTCATTTTATTCATTATTATATTATGCCTAGTTTATAATTGTGAATTTTAAGAGTTTCACATTTAGTAAAAACCTAATGTTACATGCATCATGAGATACCAATGAAATTGAATTTAATCTAATATAACTATATTATAATATCATGTCATGGAATATTTTTCCATCTTAAAATGTTCTTCAAAAATGAATAGACATTACCTTTTATATAGACTATGTGAGGTTATCATCAAAACATCATATGGTTCTTATGTTGCTTCCTATATTTTGGGAGCTCTCTAATGTACAATTAATTAGTGATTCATACTATTCATCAATATCTTATCTCTTGTATGATGTATACTTATGGGTTATTTATAGTAAGATAAGACGTGGTAAAATTCTAAATCATCATATATGATCATATGGATTGGGTCAGTCCTATACTTCCTTTACAATAATAAATTAACACATGTTATGTACTTTTGAGAGTATCAATGAAATATAAAAATAATAATAGAACACTTTAATTATATCAATGTTTTAAAATGGTCCAATATAACTTGGCCTCATTTTCCCTTTAATAATGAACCTTGAAACTAAATTTCCTGGAAATACATTCAAGAATACATGATCTCCCACTTCGAATTCCAAATCACTCTTCTGATTATTATCCTAACCACTTCACCCACAATGATATATACTAATAGGAGCATAAATATTATATACCTTATCAGTTATATCTTAATTTTTTTGGGACTAAATTTTTCCATTATCCACTTTATCCCATCATGTTAGATTCAAAAATATATTTCAATTTAATGCTTAATATGGGAGCATTGTGAAACCTGAATGGAAACTATTATTATTGGAAAACACTATTAATGTTAAATAGTGATGCCATATTCCATGAAATTCATGTCAGAATGACATCTAAATGTATTCTATTATTTGACTTTTCATTTTAGATTTTCTATAAGATTGAGGATTGTATAAAATTCCCATAGATGCTTTGTATCAATAGTGTACAGATATCTCTTAACGATTTCTATATAAAATGAGGACTACAATCAGAATAAATTGAAATAGGCACCCAGTGTTGTATTACAAAATTATGAATTAATATAATTTCATGATGATTGATGTGTAAATATTGTCTTATTATAAGTAAATGATCATAATTGGTTAGTATAACAACATTATCACATATTTCATCATTCATTATTGGATCCTTTGGTAGTATACAAAAACTAAATATAGTATTTTAATTTAAATTTAGAATTTAAATATGAAGAGGATGCATGCATCATGTAGAATGATGTCCCATATTTTCACTTATTAAAATAACAAACAACTATAAAGGGCATCTAAAATATACCACTTCATGTTATCCCTGAAAAAAAGGTTCCCTCAAATTTATATATATCATGGTGCAAATTGGGTGTATAGATAAATTTTAGATATGATTATCATCCAAAATTTTTATTTTATATTATTCATCAAGTAAAATTATTCCATCACTTTTAATTTTTTAATACCCTCATAATAATGAAGTCTGATAACTCACCATCATTAAGATATTTTTTTCTTCTGAAAGATATATTATTATTATATTGATATTTGTAATCTATTCTAATAAAGAAATGATTTCTAATATTTAAAAAAAGAGTTATTTCACCCCTTATATATTAATTCTCATAACTATAATTACCATATCCTTGAACATAGTATCTATCTCAGTCATATTTTGGTTATGAATTCATTATAATTCCTACACAATGCATATAATACCTCATTTTCATTCAGTAGCTACTATTGTATTGAGATATCATGATCCTTGAGTAGCTCAATAAATCACATATTCCACATATTTACCTCTCCTTTTTAAAAGATTTATTTTAGGATCTCATGAGCTATGTATATCTCACATCACCTACCATAAATATTAGTTCATCATATATACAATAAAAATATTAGATATACTAAATCAATATCATGTTATTGATAGTTAATTTCATGAGTATTCAATTTCATTGATTTGTATTTAATAGGATTATTATTTTATATTAATACACAACAAATTCCATTTTTCTATGAATCTATCTACATAAAAAATCATTATTTACATATGGTAGATTCAAAATTAGATCTTTTACCAATTAATTATTTAGTTCGACAACAGAAACATAATATTACTTCATCCAAACAAATAGAACCCCATTAAATATATATTTTGTTAATGATTTATCAATTTATGTAAAATTAAAAATTGAATTCGTATAACCCACTACCGAGAAAATTAATCTATTTACTTTGGGTATATTATTTCATGTAGAAATTCTAATACTACCTCTATAATAACAAGATCAATTTAGATTCCTTCCACTTGGATGATATGTCAATGATAAAGTTGTTCCTAAATACAAAAAAATACACTTATAAAATATTTCATATAATTCTTTTCCTATTGGAGTCTAAATAATGATCTATATATTATTCTCATGACCATTGAAAATTTTAAAATAAATCACATTATAATTAATGAATACCACCACAAAATCATTAATATATTCCCTGAAAAATCATTTAATTTAGTTATTAAAAATAAATGCGTCAATATTCCATCCATATTGAATTGCATTAAAATTGTGTCATTTATTTCTATTTAAGAAATATGTATTTGGAATTTCTTTATTATTTTCTTTAAATTGATTATACATATAATTAACATCAATAGTTGAGAAATATTGGTCACTATGATGTTTATAAAATTATTCATCATCATGAGGAGGAGGATACATGTTCATCATCATAATAGCATTGATTTTCCTTTAATCATTTCGTCACCTCATAGATTAGTCATTCCCATTAAGGTTGAGAATATTGTCTCCCCTTTGTGAAATACTAGGGTGAATAAATCTCATATCCCTAAACACCTCTAGTGTCATTATAAACCAAACTCTACCTAAAGTGTAATTTCTATAAAGAGACTTTTTAATATTTCTTTCATATGGTGATAAATTATTTGAAAAAATAAAATCATACTATTGGGTATGACATTGTAGTTTATCAGAAATATGTAAATGCTTTAATATACCGTAGGTACATCCTCAAGTTGAAAAATATATTCACTATCCAAATATTTTGTTTTCCTTTCTTCTATAATAATATAATTTACTAGAGGTACTGGTGGTGGACCTAAACATGTCTTAGAGGATGATATATCTTCTATTAGGATATGTAAATATACATGTTCATAAGGAATTATAATATCCACCATCCTGAATAAAAAAATAACCATCATATTTGTTATTTTAGAACATATAATGGAAGTAATTTAAGTAAATCATAGGTTTTATAATAATTTCATCAAATAAATAATTTCAATGTATCAAACTAAAGATATCCAGAAACATCCACATTAAAATGATATTTCACCTATGATTTTTAACTAAAAAATCACTTATTATATTAAATAGAAATGTATATTTTTTTTGGAAAACATGTTAAAAATAAGATTTTGAGAATTCAAAAAATGTATTAAATAAATTTGAATATATGGTTAATATACCTTCCTATATATAATTGAGAAGTTCCACATTATTTGTAGTGGCCACATTATATTGGTTTTCTCTACATGGACTCTTTTTTACTATAATTACTTGATTCTTGGGGAACTTTTTTAGGTATTGACACACCTCCATGTAGTTGGAACAATGAATAATGGTGTTTTCTTTAATCCCCACTCATTCTGGTGTAGAGTGACCCTTATCTTCATAACAATTACATACTCTAAATTCCATTATAAATTTACCTGGGAGATTCCTTCCACGGTAATCATTCGGTGGATTTTGATTATCTTAATTCTTCTACACTAGAAAATTACCTTTTCCCAGTGTACAAATGACCGCTTATTCTATTGATTTACATTGAAAAAATATGATCTTTTCAGTTCATTCTTCACTTATATAGAACATAAACCTATTTCATTACTTGATGAAAATGTTTCAGGGTCATATTCCCCTTGGAATTTTATAATAATAAATTCAAATAAATGATCAATACTTGATTTCATGTTGAGTATGTAATCCATATCATACAAATATATCATTTTAAATGTATACTGAATATATAAAAACACATTTTTATTCCTTTTATTATAAAAAAAGAATCATTATATTCATTTTTTTGACATGATGAATTTTTTTTATTATAATAACACCTTAAATTATTCCCATTCCATGAGTTTTATTTCATATTTTCCCCATATATTCTAGATCAATTACCACAACAGACCAATATCTCCTTTAAGTGAATACAATAATGTGTAACCTTTCCCTTTCAGTGAATCATATGTCCCCAAATATATTATCTATATAATTAATTTATTTCTCAAGTACTATTGGTTTAGTAGTCCCTCTAAATGATCAGTTATTCTATTAAATAATGTGATCCTATAGAGAGTAATAAATATTTGGAATAGGTTTCACCATATGAGAAATTTTATTTGTCATAACCTTATTATTTTTCCCAAATATAGCCAAAGTTTTCTCAGTTCCAATACCAACTATATTGGCTTCATCTGTGTGGAAATATATGTATTGGTGATGAGTATTAATACCCTATTTCCATAAAATATCCATTTAAACAAATTTATTATACTATATTAACTCTTCAAATTAACAATATCAAATGAAAATTTAAAACTCTATATATTATATAACAAATGAAAAATAACATTTATACATTATCAATATAATAAATATATAAATTCTTTATTTTGGGATATAATTATATTCAAATACCATATAATTCTATTTGAAGAAAATGTAAAATGATTTATAAATATCCCCTGAGAGTTTCTATTCATATTTTTTGTAAGGATTTTTATTGTTCACTTGTTCTTGAACAGTTCAAGCCCAATGCACCATATTCTGAGTTGTTTCCCCAATGAACATTTGTTCCTAAACCACATCAACTTATAGTATAAAGTCAATGATGTATTTATAATAAAAAAGGATAATCTATTCCTTATAAAATAATAAGAATTCTTTTCTATACTTATCAACAATTTCAATTATATGGATTTGTTCCCAAATATAGGTTTTCCTTAATCTAGTTGAAAGTATTCTATTTATCTTCTTGGAATACCAACTATAGTAACATCGAACATAGTATCACATAGTTAATGTCTATTTTATTACATAAGCATAATTAAAAAATTTAACTAATAAAGTGATTATTAAATTAGGAATTTTATATTAGTATATTAATACATGATACCCATTTTAAATTGGGAATATATAATATGACATAATATATATAAATGAATAAAATGAGTCGCCACCATGGAATCTCATTCAATGATTTACCATTCACATTTTTGGGATAGGAAATAAAATATGGGTTATCTCAAATTCTTAGTAAAGGGTACGTGCATTGGAAACTCTCTTGAATAAATAATTAATAATCAATTTGTTAGAGTAAATAACATTAAAAATATTATTTAATAATTAAACATTACTATTATAATTATAATATTAATAACTAATGTAAAAATATAATAAACATAAAACACATTCAATTAATTCAATTAAATAGAAATATATATATATATATATCATTATGAAAAAATGAATAATAAACATAAATGGATTATAAATGAAAATATATTATTAATTAATTGACTTCATGAAATGTGGAATCATGATACCTCAAGTGTTGTGATCCTTTCTTAGGATAGTTTAAAATAAATGGGTAAAACTCATTTGATTTCGAAAACTTATTTTTTCATGATACTTGATGATACAATAATGGTATATATGTACCTTGTACCCACCCATATAATCATTTCAAAATAATACCGCATAAATTTAATAACCAATTAAATTTATAGACAAAATTATTTATCAATGAATTTATTTTTTTAGTAATGGATACTAATTTATACATCTTTTTTCAATTAATAATATAAATGTAAATTTATACACTATAATGACCAATCCCAGTTATGGTCATGGTGTTCCTCCCTAAGCGCACCACCAATAGGCTAGAGTCAGTTGAGTAGAAATGAGTTGGTTTATGACTAACATGGGGTGAATTTATTATGTAAAAGTAAAAACACACAGATCTACAGTCCCACAAAATGATGAAATTTGGAAACTACTCTGAAACATAATGAATTTATACAACTATAACAGACAACCAGAGTATGAAAGTAAGAAAAATAAAATAAATAGTTCTAACTACAAGCTACCAACAATTTTATTCTATAACAGAAGTCCAACCTCTATGAAAATGATAATGGGAATGCTGTCTTAAATCCAAAAAAACACCCCTCATTCTTTTTGTCTCACAAAGCATTCTCTGGTCCTGTTCATACTAGGATTACATTTAAATTTCTATCATCTATATGAGAAACAACAAGTTTGGCCATAGCCCATCCTACAGTTAGTGTTAAAGTACCTTGTAGGACACAGTAAAACCACAAATTAATACAAAAAAATTAATATATAGTCATCTCTACATAGTTATATATTTACGTCACATATAACATTAATATCTAGATATACACAATACAAGTCAAAAATTCTAGAGGTAAGCCAAAAACAATCAATAACAACCTTATGAATATAGTTTGAAGATTCCAAGAAGCAGTCATATCAATGAGCATACACAGGAGTCTGAATGCGTAGATAAAGAATGTCTGAGAGGTATTAGTCAACATGTACTCTCATAATAATGATACAATCCATAGATAATATGATACATATATGATAATCAAATATAGGAACATTGGGTGATACCAAAAACACAACATCCATTATCCCACTATGCAGAGGATCATCACCCATGATGTGATAGTCATAGTGATACCAAGTACTCAAGATTGGGCATGAAAATGAATATATGATCCTACTATGAGCCTCTGAAGGGATTATAAAGACTCAATTTTTGATATCTGGTTAAAGATATCGTATTCCTCAGAGTAAAAAACTATTCCACCAACCATCATGAAAATAATAAATTGAATGAACCCTATAAATCATTTTCATGATATAGATGACAAGAAGGATGGGAAATTTAAAAAGGGGGTCCTAAATATGTATCAGGGCCATATGATCTGTCCCATAACCCATGAAACTTCTTCTATATAACAAAAAATTTCTTCCAAACATGTGTAATGCTAAATGTGAATACATGGTGTGTATGACAGGATTATCTATCGGGTATCTGCATTCGACATCTTCCTATATACTCTGGCCATGGTGTATTACATAGAATCAACATGTGTTTCCCTAACCATGTACTATTATATAGGGTAACACATTTAACCGGTCCAAGACAAGTAATATTGGGGAGCACATTTCATCTAGGAAAACCATGTTCTCTACATCATGTCCATGTACCTCCCAATATACACAATTAGTTCCTCAGTGGGTGACCACGCACTATGGAATTAGTGGCTACATGCCATTTGTATAATGTTTTTCTAGAAACTCGTATTCTTCTTAATGTTCTTTCTTTGACCACTGTTTACATTATCACTGGATCTAATCATGCCAAAATATGTGGATATGCTTAGTCTAAAACCTATCATCAATGAGAAACACACACTGGTTGTCGAATATGACAAAAAAATGTTGGTGTTTATCTAAATCACCTTCCATGCATAAATCTCAAAGGGTGGGAGTTTGATAGTAGGGTTGATCCATTCACTGCAACCAACATTGTGCCTCCATTTCATCATATCGATCTCAAATCTAAAATCATTGATCATTGTGAAATTAATCATGTTCATAAATATCATTCCATTATTAGGGTGTCAAACCAGTGTCCAAGGTGGTTCCCACAATGAATGAAAAAATATAGAGAAAATATCTAATAATTAAAATGATGAAAAACATGACCATTCATCATGCTATCCTTGATCCATTTCTATTAAGATGATAAATGAAGAGGGTTTGAATAATCATAAGTAATTCTCCCAATAATTTTTTTCAAAATCATATCAATCATGAAATATAATCGAATACCAGTTCAATATTTTTTGTTAATTGGTGATTGATCATCATGGAATTCAGTAATGAGAAATAGAAAATTGAAATTAATAATCCTATGTTGATTCCAATAGGTCGATGATGAAGAACAATCATTGTGTCTTTATCATTTGGGGGATATATCTTGAATTTTGTGCACTGATTACCGATCTAAGGATTTATCATCATCCTCTATGAGTATCCTCCAATGGTTCTCTTCCCAATATCTCAATGTAAATCTATGATTATGTGGATACCCCCAAAATCTATAAAAAGAGTGATTGTTTAATGACAAACCACCTTGATTTGTCACAAACTAAAATTACAAAATTTCATTAGATTATTATCTTTATTTAAAAGACCATCATGACATTTTCACAAATGACACATTCCAACCAATGATAGTCTACACCTAATGTTTCTATTTTGAACTCCATATATCTCTCATATTTTAGATCCAATTAAATTTTTAGATGTTATTCCTCTTTTTTACGAAAACCATACACACATTGTATTTAATATATATAATATATTTCTATCATTTATTCTTAGCAGAATAGGCCTTGTAATCAAAAATCATCTCTGTTCGAATTCCTGAAATTAATCCATATAATATTTAAAAATAATACATAAAAATTATTATTTATAACATTATATTCATTTTGAGGCTTTACGCTCCCAAAAATAAAAAATAATGGATTAAAAAAATGATGAGGGTATTGAACATGAATGTCACGACCCGACCTAATGGGTCGCGAGTCGTGACTCCCCAAACCTAACTCCAATAGGTCAGGGGATGGAGAATAGAGATGAGTAAACTATCACACACATGGGAGGCATTATCCTAAGGTTCTTGTACACAATCACCCACATACACCTCCATGTAACCGTTCAAGGCTATATATAATAATAGAAAATAAAACCATGCATACATCAAATCCACAACCAGAGAGAAACAGTAGTACTAAAAGGGAAAAACAGAGCCCATAAAAAGATAACTACAATGGAGTTCAACCTACTCGGAAGAAGGGGTATTCTTCCAAAAGCACCACCAGAATGCTCCTTGTCACAGCTCCAGTAAGACTCGATGGTCAGTCCTACTCACTTAGCTCCACCTGCTCCGAGTCATACTGGGACTCCATCAAAAGGAATGTGGTTTGCACAAGACAGAACCATGTGCAGTAAAATCCCATGCCAGGGTGAGTATAACAATACACATTAGGCACTACAAATCCCCAAAACAAAAGATAGAAACTAAAAGTTTACAGTCTACTCATCCCTGCCAGAGGGAACCCAGATGAGGGAGTAACTCTATCTCGTGACCATCCTCATCTAAACTCAACTAGTCAGCTAAATCCAATTGTATTCCCATACATTCACCTTGATCCTCCTCTCTTATATATTCCCAAACATATATCTCAAACATATTCCCATGTATACGCCCATATATATACCATGTACATCTGCTCTGATATACGCTCTTACATATACGAAAAACATCCAGATATACTATGCTTAAGCACCAAGCCACATGAGGTACCAACCTCATCACCAGAAACAGTTCACAACTAGTAGAGCACACTCCATGATAATTTTCATCCTAGATGACAGTCTTCCGAGAGATACTCTCCATCATGTCCCACACAAACATCCCAGACGCTCACCCGATAGATCACACTCGTCAGATATCGTCACTAAGGAAACCTCACTGAAAAAATATGAACACCAAACTCCTCTGATATGGGGTTTATCATAGGGTCTTCTAGGGGATACCAGAATCCACACCGGTATATGATGATCTCACAGATAGTGGGACACTCTCAGAGTCTACTGGGTGATACCACAACCTGATTTGGCATTATTAGATCTCACAGATAGGGGATCACTCCCAGGATCTACAGGGGGATACCGGAACCCGATCTGGCAGTCGACAAAAACATGTCACTCAAATAGAGGATCGTCGCCCATAAAGGCGGTCATGATGATACAGAAACTCCATCTGGTATAACATGCATAGTAGGGGATCGAACTGAAAATGCACCAACCCTACCCGAACCACGCACAGAGTAGGGGATCCTTTAACCAATGATGCAATAACCCTACAATAAAGCACATTCATAGCAGGGGATCCTATATCTGACGATGCCACAACCCTACTTAGCACAACCCAATACGTAGCAGATCATATTCCTAATGAAGCCACAAATCCTACAAGGGTTAACCTGTTAGATAGGGGATCTATGCCAATGCATAATTGGTTAAAACGATACCAAGAACCCTATCAAGGGTAGGGAAGCTAAGGGATCCCACCCCGGGCCCACAGGAGGGATGTTAAAACTGTGACAGATTAGAGATCCTATCGAGGGGTTCACAAAACCATACCACATTTGTGATTCCACACAAACCCACATAGGAGGTAACCATGGGATTACCTGCAACCACTTTTGGTCCAAATGTCGCAATCCTGAGCGACCCACAACATCCTCACACTACGCACCACTTAGGCTGATAATGAGGCAACCATCACAGTCTAAATGGAAAAACACAAAGGATAGGATATTTACTCACCTGAAATGGACAATTGGTGAACATTGTACTATTCACCATAGCATGTCTGTGTGGGGACCAAACCACGATCCTAAAACTCATCAAGAGGATCCCACCATTGCCTTCCCCCAAAAAAACACGAGTTCGACTACTGGATCGCCCAAAACAGACACCTGGTGAAAGATAAACTATTCAATATATACAGCATGGGTGGGACCCACACCTTGTTCTTCAAATTCATTAAGTATAGCACACTATTGTGATCCCCTCATAAAAACACATGGGATCTACTGCTCGATCGTCCAAAACGGACACCCGACGAAAATGCAATGTTTCTCCGAAAAAGCCCAACAAGATCCTCATGGGGAAAACATCCTAATCTCCATCCCAGTGCTTAGAAACTATCTTGAAAAGTACGTTGTACCATCAGGGTCTCAACGCTACTGATGACATGTCATTTGGACACTCTGTGGAAGAGTTATGGCGGATCGAAGTTGAATATATTTAAAAATTATTATAATTTTCTACGTTTAATGGCCCTAAGACAAAAACATGACTCCAAAATTGAAAAGGTGAGTTCAAAATGATCGTCTCGACGTAAGGAACGTGTTGCTAAAAATGACACGAAAGTAGGAGTAAGAGTTTGCGAGTTATGGGGGTTTAAAGAATCCTGGAAAATAATCTGGTCGGACCACCGTAGGGTCGCCGAAAACCAATGTCTGCATGACCGGACCGCTGATGCCAACCGGAATCCACTGTACCGCCATCGCGTCGCCGCTGCCCTCGTAGGAATCTACCATGGCCACTATCAGAACCTGGGTTTTCTGCAAGAAAAATTCCAGTCCCCACTAGGATCACACAAGTGCTCCAAATTCATATACAAGAAAATGTTTCGGAAACCTCGGGACCCGAACTATACAACCCTTATGAATATTTGAATAAAAAAACCCATAAATGGGATTCAGTATTTTAAAATTCAAACTACCTACCGCATGGGAGAAACACCAATTTTTGGCTTAGATTCGTGCTCCAAAGCTTCTATTGCACGATCCTGGAGAGTCCGCCGTCAGAATCCGAGCTACTGGGCACTTCATTTGCTTGATTTGGAAGATGGCCGGAAAAATGGAAGTGGAAGGAGAGGCTCCTCCTAGGTGCACAACATAGAAAGGGGGGGGGGGGTAATCATTATTATTATTATTATTATTATTATTATTATTTTTATTATTATTTACTAAAAACTTCATATTTACCCCCGCCGACATGCCTCTGACCCAGCACTCATCGTCGACTAAAATTATGTCAGGCCTCGGGTAAACATGGCATTCTGAATGCAATAGAGCACTCATAATTGCGATCTAAGACTCTATTCAAGAGTTATTCAAGTGTAAAATCATAATGAAACATTTCTATTTATTTAAAATAAACACCCTTGTGGCTTTTTCCAAAGTAGGATCTCACCCACACTTTTTACACCCCACCTCGGGTAAAAGGCATGCTCCAGACGCAACTATTACATCAAATTCCCATTCTGAGCTACCTTTTAGGAGATAACACACCTCTGACACGTGAATTGTATAAAAATACTTAATATTTTTTTAAAATTAATTCCAGGCACACCGGGCATTGGAATCACACACAGTCTTTTCACCTAGCTCAGTAATTATTCATTGGAATATTTCAAAGTATGAAAAAGAAAAATCCCAAGTCAATATATCCTCCCCACCTTTGAGGTTTTCTTCCCCCAAAAGTCATAAGCACAAGTAAATCAATTGGACTCTCAACTGGGTCACCCACGTAAGATATTTCACCAACAAACACCCATTCCTGAACACATTAGTCAGCGGGACTCATCCACCACACCTCAACACTATCCAGTTTGGGAAAAACTGACTCACCCACAGCATGTTGACCGCATCACAAAAATGCTTCTAGGTGGGGAAAGGATCCCTCTTCCTCACGCATTCGAAGCACTCCGAACAACCACCATAGTGGGTCTTACCAACGACCTGAACAAAACTAGAGCATGCAACAAAAAAAGGAAGAGTACCACTAAACAATGTCTATCAAAACAACTATTAAATATAGAAGGGACACAAGGCGTACCTATATCCATCTACAGAGCCTCTTGGTCAATAGCCTCTAGGGAATGCATTTGACCTTTCCCTAGCCCTCTAGCTTCTGATCTTGGCATGGACCACCTAGGGGTGGTGGTGGTGGCACCTGATACAGCAAAAAACCCCCCACTGATGCACTCGCTCCGTCTCCAAGTCTGCCGCCCTGCGAACAACCATACTATAAACACTGCCTCTGGCAAGGCGGTCTATCGACTAGCTCCTTATCAGCAGCATGACAGGTCATACAATCTCTAGAATGATTTCCCCAACAATTGCAAGTGTATCACCGCCACTCCTGTGGCTAACGATAACTGGCCTATGAGCTCTGAGCCTTAGATCCTCCATCCTACTGTCACCTCCAGAAGCCTCGCCCATGTCCAGAACCTTGTGCCTCCCACCGACTACCAGTTGCAGACGTCTTAGTTTCCACACGCCCAACACTGACAGGGTGAATTTCTGCAGTTAGAAAGCCCTCCACCACTGAGACTTGCTCTAGTACTCCAACATAGGGGGGTAGGCACAATGAAACCAAACATGACATGATGTCTCTTCATAGTCTTTGCTCGATGGTCAAATCCCTAAATAACGGCTCCCAATCCATATCCATGGAGTAGCGTGATAGGTCTGTAAACCACGCAGAGTACACTGACATAATCATTCTCTCCTTCCGAAGCTGCAGAAGATATTGAATCAGAACTGACCTCAGCGTCACTGAATAGAACTCTTCCCTAAAGAGCCGCTCAAACATTGCCTATGGGATCGTCTCCTCATCATGGGTCCGCATCACCAAACTCCACCATATCCAAGCCGAACCACACATAAGGATTTCCACTATGTTTACCATCTGATCTGATGGTGTCCTCACTATGTGTAAAATGCGGGGGACTACTTCGAGGCAGTCATCAACTGCCTGAGGATCTGTATCACCAAGGAACCTTAGAGTTCACTACTTTTAGAACTCGTGCAGTGCTGTCAGCGTGAGCACAACCTCATCCTCCACTACCGGAAGAACTAGCTGCTCGATAGGTGGAGGAACAACTAGCAGACCACCTGGAGGACCAGCATTAGAACCTAAACCTTGGTCCACAGACTCTACATGGGGTCGATCGTAACCACAATCCCCCTGCGGAACTCTCGATATACGTCATCGTGGAGGCATCATGAAATACAATCGAGACGCACCATGGTCATAGAGTATATCTGGATATCTGACTCAAGAAGGACAAATAAAATCCCAAAAACTATTCCTATATGATGTTTGTACCGTTATTTCCCGACGAATAGTGTGCAAATGTCCCGAGTCGAATGGCAGGTTATCAGAGTTATGATGTATGGTTATGTCAGCAGCTGCACCAACAATAGAGTCCCTGGCCTAAAATCATAACTCAAAACATCATAACACTGCCACTATACAACCCAATCCAATCTCACAACTAAACCAACTATGCTCAGATATCACAAAGGTGGAACCTTCTCTGATACCACACTATCACGATCCAACCCAACGGGGCTTGAGGTGTGACTCCCCAAGCCCGCCTTTAATAGGCTAGGGGATAGAGACTAGTGCTGAGTAGGCTATCAAACACATGGGTGGATTTACCCTAAGGTACCTATACACATGAACCCACATACACCTACATGAAATAATACATGGATATATATAAAAACTGAAAAGAAAATCATGGATACATCTAACCCACAACAAGAGTGCAGTAGTAGTACAATAAGAGAAAAAAAGGGCCCACCAAAAGAAAACTACAATGGAATCCAACCTGCTTGGAACAAGGGTACGTTACCAAAAGCACCACTGGAAAGCTCCTCGACACATCTCTGGTACGAATCCGTGGCAAGTCTTTCTCACTCAGCTCCTCCTGCTCCCGGTCCTCCAGGGACTCCATCGAAAGGCCTGTGGTCTGAACAAGACATAAAAATGTGCGGGAAAAGCCTGTACAGGGGTGAGTATAAAAATACTCAGTAGGCACCCTGAAAACCCAAAACAAAATAGTGAAATTGAAATGAAATAGTCTTCTCATCCCAGCCAGAGGTAACCCTGATGAGAGGGAAACTCCATCTCATGACAATCCTCGGCTAAAAACTACTATTCATCATAATCCAAGTATATTCCCATACATACACCATGAAAATCTTCTCATGTAATCTCCCAAACAAATATCTAGAATATCTGGTCAGGTATACGTCCATACATGTACCATGAACATTTGAACAGATATACTTCTCTTACATATACAAAAAACATCCACATATACTCAGCTCATGAACCAAGCCACATGAGGTAACAACCTCATCACTAGAAACGGTTAACAACCATGAGAGCACAGTCCATGATCACTGTCATCCTAGATGCCACACATCCGAGTGATACACTCCATCGGGTCCCACAGAATCATTTCAGACTCTCACCCTAGAGATCATGCTCGTCGGATATCGTCACTGAGGAATCCTCACGAAAACAATATAAACACCAAACATCTCAGATATGGTATTTCTCTTAGGGTGCACTAAGGGATAAAAAAACCCAAACCAGTATGAAATGATCTCACATATAGGGGATCACACCCAGGGGCCGCTGGGGATACCATAACCCAATCTGGAATTCGTATATCTCACAGATAGGGGATCACTACCAAAATCCACTAGGGGATACCACAACCCGATTTGGTGCTCATCATAAACAAGCCACTCAGATAGAGGATTGTTTTTCACCAAGGTAGTCAAGACGATACCAAAACCACATCTGGTATATGCCACATCGTAGGGGATAAAACTGACGATGCACCAACCCTACTGGATCCATATCATGAGTAGGGAACGTATAACCAATGATTCCATAACCCTACTATAAACCACATGTTGAGTAAAAGATAATATATCCGATGATCCCACAATCCTACTGATCACGGCCCCATGCGTAGGTGATCATATTCCGGAAGATTCCACAAACCCTATGAGGGTTAACCTTCTAGATAGGGGATTACCGCCCATGGATAATCAGTCACAACGATAACAAGAACCCGATATAGGGTAGTGAAGCTAGAGGATCCCTTCCTCGGCACACAGGAGGGATGCCACAACTATAACAGATTAGAGATAATACTGAGGGGATCATGAACCCATACCACGATTGTGATGCCACACGAACTCTCATAGGAGCAAACCAAGGGAGTACCCTCAACCACTGCTTGTCCAAACATTGAAAATCTGAGTGACCCGCAACATCCCCACACTGTGCACCTCCTAGGCCAATATAAAGGCCAGCATCATGATCTACATTGAAAAATAAGAAGGATATGCTATTTACTCACAGAAACGAATAACCGATGAACAAGGTACTATTCAGCGTAGCCTGCACATGTCGGGCCCACACCATGATCCTGAAACTCATCACGAGGATCCCACCATTGTGATCCCCTTTAAAAAACATGCGAGATCAACTACTCAATCGTCCAAAAATGACACCTGGTGAAAAAGGTACTATTCACCATAGAAAGATCGTGTGGGGACCACACCACGATCCCAAAACACATCAAGTGGAACACACCATTGAGATCCCCTTAGAAAAACACATGGTATCTACTAATCAATCATCAAAACTGGACACTTGAACAAAAAGTTGTGTTTCTCTGTAAACACCCAAAAGCAGCATCGTGTGGCCCACCTCCTGATCTCTGTCCCAATGCCCAGAAACTATCTTAAAAGGTCTACCGTACCATTAGGCTCTCAACACCACTGACAAAAAATCATTTGGAAACTCCATGTAGAAGTTATAGTGTATAGATTTTGATAATAATAAAATATTATTATTATTATTTTCAACGTTTCATGGACCCGGGCCTAAAAAACTGACTCACAGAATTTCTAAATTGAGTAAAAAAGGCATGTCTCGACATACGGAACGTGTTGCTGCAAATGGCTCGCAAATCAGAGTTACGGTTTGTGAGTTACAGTGGGTTTAAAGAACCCCAACAAAATATATGGCCAGACCACCGCAGGGTCACGGGAAACCACTGTCTTCCTGACTGGATCACTAACGCCTACCAGAATCTGCCACAATGTTGCCACACCACCACTGCCCTCAACAGAATCTGCCATGGCCACTGCCAAAAAATGAGTTTTCCACTGGATTTCATCTGGAAGCAACCAGGAGCACCCTAGTGCTCCAAATTCATATTCGAAAAATGTTTCGGAAACCTCAGGACCCAAACTACACAAAAGTTATGATGAATTAAATAAAAACAAATCAAAATGGGATATGAGATTTTTAAACTCAAACCGCCTACCTCGCGGGCGAAACACCGACATTCTGACTTATATCTACTATCCAATGCTTCCACTGCACGATCTTGGAGCGTCCGTCGTCGGAATCTGAGCCCACGTGCGCTTTGTTTGCTTGATTTGGAAGATCACCAGTGAAATGGAGGTGGAAGGAGAGGCTCCTCCTTGTTTCTCAACATAGAACAAATGAAGGGCGTGGGTTTATTTTTTTATCATTTTTATTAATAAAATTTCATTTTAACCCCTGCCAACATGCCTCTATCCCAACACCCGCCGCCGACTAAAATTATGTCCTCCCTAGGGTAAACACGGCGTTTAGAACACAACATTGAACTTAGAATTGCGATCTGAGACACTGATCAGTAGTTATTTGATCCGACTTTTATGAAGAAACTTTTTAATTTATTTACAAAAACTCCCCTGGTGGCTTCTTCCACAGTAGACACACACCCACAATGTTACACCCTACTTATGGTAAACAGCACACTTAGGACACAACTGTGCCCTCAGATACCCATTATAATATACCATTTAGATATAACAAACCACTTCCTTGCGATTAGTATAAAAATAGTTAATATTTTTAATAAAATAATTTCTGGAACATTGGGCCAAATAATTGGACTCTGTATTCGTGCATATATTTGGAATTTTTCATAGGAATATTCCAATGTTTAACTGGGCTAAAACCCGAGTCGCTAAAATGAAAATGATTATCTCTCTCCCAAGGGCTCTCTTTGAGATTGTAGTGCTTCCACCGAACACACACCAAGGTAATAGACTACCAAAGAAGGATCCTTTATTTATAATCCCCAGTCATCACTAGGTATTCAAAAAACATATCTCCATTCAAGATGTCCTTGTTTCCCATGTCGATGACGTGCGATGGGAAATTAATATACATCCCCATTTATTACTCATAGAATATACCCTATTCTCTGTCTAACCATGGAGGTAGATCTATGTGGTACAACCCATCTCCCATGATATATATTATATTAAATGGGCTGATGGTCCTCATATATAGATAGTTCTCCCAACCAAATCTCAATAAAGCATGTCAAGGTGAAACTTGAAAAGATACATGGTCTCCATCCTCAAATAAAAAAGGCCTTCTTTTCCTTTTCTAATAGGAATTTTGATGTATCTAGTCATCCATTATTAACATTAGAATGATTTACACAATTTATGTAGTAGCTCAGAAAAAATTTGGGCCTGTGATTGTTGACTCTCTAGGGCCAATCGAACTATGTGTTGACCTGTAGGGTCCCCAATTATAATCTTAAAATGGATCCATAACAATGGTGGAATGGTAGATCTTGTTGTATGAAAACTTCACCGCTGGTAGTTCATCCTCCCAACTACAACAAAATTCAAACATGAAATATTTGAGTGTGACTTAAAGATTTCAAATGGTGGACTAAGTATGGACATCATTTTGTGATTGAATTGATGTGTTCAATCATAACCAGGTCCCAAAACATTTAATCCCATCCAAAAAATATATATAATTAGATAAAAAAGATAATAATCGAATCATCTATGTAAATACATGTAGTATAATTATCTTTTCAATGTAGAGGTGTTTGAAGTTCTTTACTAAACTCTATTATGTGATAT
Organism: Viscum album; assembly: GCA_963277665.1. Taxonomy (NCBI): domain Eukaryota; kingdom Viridiplantae; phylum Streptophyta; class Magnoliopsida; order Santalales; family Viscaceae; genus Viscum; species Viscum album. The sequence goes on along the minus strand of OY728133.1, from coordinate 138,363,412 downwards.
CTATGAAATGGGCCAACTTGTTGTCCCAGTCAATGATCATCAAGATGGAATAATTTCCCTTGTATGTATGTGGTAATCCGTTCATAATGTACATAGATATCTTATCCCACATCCACTATGGGAACTCAAGGGGTTGAGAAAAACCCCCTAGAACTCTGTGGAAAGCCTTCACTTAATGAGTTGATTTTCATCCATAAAAAAACTATACAACTCTTCTCTTCATCCATTCCCTCCAAAACTAATGTCATAGTTCATAGTACATTTTTTTAAACATGGATATACTAGAAAATTAGACGTATGAAACTCACAGAAAACCTTCTCCTGCAACATCACCTATACCACTACACGTCCACTAAAAAGAATAATGTTCTCTCCAACATATGAATATCTACTGTGTGTGCCATGTAGACATGTGATGACATAGGCTCTCTTAGTCAGTGTCCCCATGTTGCGATTCAATGAATCCCTATAAGAGTGGATGGGTGAAAAAAACTGAATGGATGTAAGATGATTCATCCCAATCCAAAAAAAGATAAATATAAATTGTTTAATTACTCTGATGCCCCATTAAACAACTGTGAACTAGATCTATTGATTAGTGCATATTATAACATGTTCCCCAACCTAGGAAAATTAATATTCTCAAATGAATAGTCCTAGTGGAACTCTATCTATCTCTTTTTTAATATTTATAACCATTTGATTTAAGATATACGTAATACTATTGTGATTGTAGTAGACAATAAACTGCACACCCATCATGTAGTGTTGGAACCTCTTTAACGCGATGATAACTGCTGCTAACACAAGACTGTGGGTCCTGTACTTATTCTCATATGGTATCAAATATCTTAAAATGTAGGCATTAACTACATTCCTCTAAATTGGAACAAAAAATATTCTGGTTCTTAATTCATCGTAGACCACTACGAACTCGACACCTGCCTCCGTTAATCTTGATATCAGAGCCCATGACAAAATCTGCATCAAAAACTGAATAGCCTGCTGGAACATCATTGTCCTCATTAATATATTCCCTTTCGAGTAAAATAATTCAGAGTTCATGATATAATAGATAAATCATGTATTATTATCTTATAATATCCCTCCATCCCAATAAAGTTTGTTACCTCTATCACAAACTTAGTTTTCTCATATGATAGAATTCCCTCATTCTTGGGCGAGTCATTTTCAACTAAATCCACATAGATAATGTGTCCCAAAATTGGACTACCAAAATATAGATATAACACATCATGATTTTTTCATAATTATATTTCTCTCGTAGTAAAATCAAAACAGGTTTTAATTTCATACATGTTCATCCTCAAATGTTGAGTATACAAGTATATCATCGATGAAGACTACCAAAACCGGTCTAGTTAATGCTATATGATCTAGTTTATCAGCCCATAACACTAATATGTCATTATTCAAACAAAAGGGAATCAATAATTACTCATAATGACTATACCAACAATAGAATTAAGATTTTATATATCATTGTTTTCTACAAGAATCTAATAATAACCTGATCTGAGGTCAAACTTTGAGAACCAAAATTCCCCACTAAAATAATAAAATAGAGAACCATTCTTAAATATTTGATAATTGTTCTTCATGGTCAGCATATTTAGGCCACTTTATTCAACACATAACGTTGATCTGATGTATTCATTTTTTTTTAAAAAAAATTGGGGCTACCTAGTGTGAAACTTTGGGTCTCAGAAACCCCTTCCTTTGCAAGTCCTCCAAGGGAACCTTCAAGTCAAAAATATCTATGGGACCCATCCAATATGTTGTAGTGGATTTTTGTTCCATCTTAGGGTATTAAATAAATTCATATGTCTATCTTCCAATGGGGTGGTGAACCTGGAACATATTTAGAGAAGACATGCTCGTACTCCTCCACCACTAAAAGAAACAATAAAATCAAAATATCCTTTTCACCAAGAGACATTATAGACAAATAATGAACTCTCGACCGCACCCTCTAATTAAAGAGTCCAACCTATGCTTCCTGGGTTTATTATTTATCAAATAAAGAATACCACATTCCATCATTATGGACACATCACACATTTCTACTAAAATAGTCCATTTGGGCATGAACTGTTGATATCTATTCAATACCCAGAATGTCTATAACATGCATCTATCATTATAGAAGATAAAATAGTCCATCTCGACTCCAATAGTCACGGTCACCATGGCATAAAATGGTCATTTTTTGAGTCTTCTATAGTATGATACTACAAGAATAATGGTTATTCAATGGTTTAACTAGAATATATAGTTCTTTTAAATGATATGTGCAGATAATGGAATAACTAGCACCTACGTCAATCATTCAGATCCCATAGCTCGTCGTGGACCTCCAAGGGGTGGTGGTGCTACTAGGATGAAACACAAACCCCCTCATACTTATCTGTTGGGTCCCTTTCTAAATATTCTACCCTACGAGTTTGCATGGTCCGGTTGTGATATCTACCTCTATGGTCCTTCCAAATTCCCCCTTTTAGTTTTAAGACAAGTTATAAAATCTCAAGCAACATTCCCCTATCCATAGCATAAATATAACTGCCTCACTATAGGTTGAATGATCCCACCCGGTGAGCCCTAAACTGTAGAGCCTCTATCATGGGACATCCAATAGGTAAATCTCATCTTTCAAGGAAACTTAGTCTGATGTCAGCTCTCTACTATAGTGTTATGTAAAACATATTGTCCACTACCAAATATCCATGAATGTATCTACTCTGCTAATAATATTTCGATCCCTAAATCACACTCATGAAACTTATCATATATAAAAATGAACATATGGATGAAACTGGATCAAATGTCTCTATATAGATATCACATGAAGGTCTAAGCCTTGGTGATCAAATATCTAACCATATCCATTAGGAACCTGGACGGTTTGGGGAACATCGATGAATAATCATCCTCTGACATTCTACCCTAAAAAAGATGAAGAAGCTCTAGGAGACACACATCACACAACATAGCTGGTGAGAACTCCTATCTGAGGTGTCTCTCAAACTATTCCAACAAAAGAGTCTCCATGTCATGTGTTTGATTAATCAAAATCCATCGTCAACCCATTGAACCATGTAGGCTGCTCTCCACAAGGACCAAAAACTAATCCACATGTGTCTATTCTAGATATAAATCTCTGGTCACTACCTCAAACTAGTCCTCATCCACCAGTTGGTGAGGATCAACTCATAACATAAGGGGTTTCATTCCATAATACTCATTATGTTTTCTCGACCTAATCTCCTCATCCACCGGTACAATTGTGATTGTGTTCTTTCTACAAGTGGCAGTGTGGATGGTGCACCACCTAGAGGTAACATATGGGGAACTTGTCTAGGCAACAAATACTTTTCACTATGGGGTCATCCTCATGATCATGATGGTGATTCATAGATGGTATTCATCACATAACAATCCTATAAGTAAACAAGATGTACCATGTTCAAGGATAATATCTAGAGAGAAGACTCAAGAAGGAAAGGGAAACCACCAACCATTCATAAATGATTGATGCACTGTTATTTTCTCTAAAACCAATGTCATAATGTACTATGTCAAAAATAAGGGTACTAGAGTCCTTATTTAAGGATAATCGGCTTCCACAAAAACACTAGTGTCCTTATACTGAATATGGAAATATAAATACTTAACACTATTGTCGCAAAAAAAATATCATCAAATCTCAGACCTAAATTAGAACTAACAACTATGATACCACTCAATAACGACTCTTTATAGTGGTGGTCATTCTGATAGTCACTATTCCCAAATTGAAAAGTCCAGGGGTAGGTGACTAGCAACGATTAGGTGTATCACTAACATGGGTAGAATTGATTACGATCATGTACAAATATACACAACTCTAAGAAAAAAAATCATGAATTGTAAAAAACCACTATATGACTAAATGAATTCATAAAAATAAAACAACAAATGAGAGCACGATTGGATGTATTATTACATATACAAGGAAAAATACAATACCACCCCAATGAGTGTATGTAACAGAAGTCCAACACGTATGAAAAATGTATTAGTTCTTCTATTAGAAAGCCACTAGAACACAACACATCCTTTGTAGTCTCACAAAGCACTGTTTATTCCAGGTCCACCTAAGAATCCATCAAAAGGATTATAATAATCACAAGACATGACCTGTGAGGGTAGAGAACATGCATTAATGAGTATATCAAAACTCAGTAGGACACTTCAAACCCATAATTAAATAAAAAAGAATGTAAAATCAACTCTACAAATGTATGTATCTATAGATCATGTAATACGATTATCCAAAAATTCTCATTCTAAGAAACACAGTCTAGATGTAAGACACAACCATGGAATAAATTCTTTATGAATTCATTTCGAATATTCCATGAAGAACTCATCTTGTAGAAGACACTCCTTAGTCCAATAGCTTTGATGATGTCTTCCAATGTCGTGATTCTGATCAAGTTGTATCATGAAATTGATACCCTGATAGATCTAAAGAGAATACAATACAATGATATGAATGAAAACCAGGTACAAGTGGAAATTCCAAAAACTCAATATGGATTAACCCTTTATGTATATGATAGCCTTATGAAAAGTGATGTTCACTTCAATACCGAGAACATTAGCTTGGTAAAAAAGAAGAATATATTATTTCGTTCTGAGACTCTTAGGGGATTCCAACAACTCTATCTAGAAAATCCTATTGAAGGGATCATAGTCCTATGAGTAGGAAACCATTAATACAAAAATATATATAGACAATAAAGGGAACCAAACCTAATAAAACATGTGAAATATAAAATGGAAAAGAATCTCATGGAAGTTAAAAAGGGATACACAATCTGTAGTTGCATTATACACCATATCCCTTGGATCTATGTAAATACCATGTGTAATGGACCATGTCTTCAAAAATTATATTCAGTAATATCTATATATGAATATTTTAGAATGCGTTACACATCATTTTCATGCAAATGGTGTACGATTTTGTACATTGACTGTGTGCTAGTACATGGATTCATCCCGGGTGTCTCTACCAGTGTACCTATACATAGGGTTACCCATCTACCTAGTGTAGGCCATGCCATATAGTTTATTACACTCTATGTAGGCTACTCGTTTACTTCAGCCCATGAAATTTTACCTCTGAATTTATAGACTATTTTTTTCCAAGGGTTACCACATGCTATGTAGTAGTGACTGTTGAAGCTGGTGGCCTAGAACCAACTACTTTGTACATTATTCATAAAATAAACACCTTATCACATCTTGATTATTATTCTACATGATAATGCATCTGATAATGTCCCAAGGATAACTGATGCATTAAAGGGTCATAGCGGATCCATGCTATGATGAAAACCGGGAAGTGCCATAACACTGTTCTTGAATATATGTTCTACAGTCATATGTTGTTATTTGAGGGAAACAAATAATACAGGTCATTTGGGGTGGGGACTCATTAGACATTGAGGCACCTTATCATGGTGTTCACAATTGTTTATATCTAGGATGATATTATGAGAACAAGACCCGCCTGTAGGAACTCCACATTTCAGTGTGTCATTGGATGTTCCTATTTGCGGACGTGTGCATTGGTCAATAGACATTATTATTATTATTATTAATGCGTATTAAAACTCGTGCACATAGATGTATTGACAAAAACTGTGATAACACACTATTCACAGTGATGTTGGATATGTTGGGTGTGTCACGAGTAATACTACATTAATATATAATGTGAGAAAGGATTTGTCCCTTCTGTTCCATAACACAATTAGATATCTCATGACATTAGATGGAATTGATATAGCCTAAATAAATCCAGGGACATGGTAAGGAATTAGAGAGTTCAATTCTGAAAAGTCAATGATAGAATAATCGAGCACATGGGTTGATTGAACTTTCTTGCAACCCGATTGTTTCACGATATCATGACAAAGTGATTATATTACACATTAAGAATTCTTATGAGGTGACACATCATTGTGGGATTAACTTCTTTTTCTATGGGTGACTTGGAATGTTTCTAGATTCTAACTTGGGACTTTAGGCACACTCCGCCTAATGCCATTGATAAAGAGGCCATGAGGTTCACAGAGTATGTATGTCCATGTATCTCAAGTAAATTTTAATTTAACATGTAAAATAAATATTATTCCCGACAATAGTTTATTAATTATTTATGGATTTATGATCGCATTTATTTCGACAATAGTTATTTGTGAGAATATATTGTGGGCAAGATAATATATATTTATTAATGAGTAACATAGTTACATTTATTTCATAAATATGTAGCCATTACTCAAGGTCTAATAAATGTGGTGGAGGAAATAAATAAATATCAAAACAAGATAAACATTCCATGTACAATGAATGTATACAATGTGTAGTTTTCATGGAAAATGATTAAACATCATATATTAATTATTACACATCGTGTAGTTTTTCCTGTCAGAATTTTGAGGAAGTAATATAATTTTATTAAATGATATTTATTATAATCTGTGCGGGACCATGTCATGGAATTCATCATTTGACCTGGGGGATTTCAATAAAATTTAATGAAATATATACAACAAGTAACACATTTAATTATTATCATAAATCTAAAACCTCAAACCTGGTTATAAATATCATCACAACCCCAACACATTAATAGATAGAATCATTGTACACAACAAATATGGAAAATTCTCTCATGTTTAAAAGAAATCCTTCCTCTAAGAACACTCTCATGAACGAGAGAGATCCTCCTCCATCAGATGAAGTTGATCTATGGAAGACAATGGAAGCAATGGATTCTCTAAGATAGCACCCAAAGAATCCTTTAGCGATATCCTGAGATATGTGGTGCATGTGTGGATCACCGCTAGAGGAAGACTACACTGGGCTTCTGTGATGCAAGGACGAACCAAATCGGATCGTGACCAGAGACATAAATGAATAAATAGTTCCATCAAGGGAAATATTTGTCAATTAATTAAATTAATTATGACCAATATATAATGATAATGTATTTGTGGTTCCAGTAATCTTTCATTCTTTTTTCGATCTTCATTCTATTTTGATGATCCAATGTTTTATTATCGTGACATATCTCAGATTGGACATTGTTAATTCTAAATTCAAAGCTGGTTATACCCACCAATGTGCTTCCACTGCACCCAGAACCTATAGGTTGTATCTGAGGGGACATATCGTTGGTTACAATTATTTTGTTTTTTGTTGGCGATTTAGGAATTTAATAATTTAGTTGTTTCAATTCATGTAACCGTTCTGTAAAATATGAATCTCGAGATCTGTGCCTCTCCTCTCATTTCTCATTATCCATACAGAAACAAATTTTTCTTTTAATTATCCTTAATATAAAATAGAGAAACTCATCTGGAGGTTCCAAACACTCTTGGTTGTACCACACCAGAATACACGACATGTATTCAAAAGTACATGTCGTGTAGTCTAGGTTCAATGCATTGAATGATCCCCCAAATCAGGTTGTTTATTGGATCCTATCTAAGTCATTTATAACACCATGTGTTGGCCAGGAACATGTGGCACATGGTTTCCAGATTACAGGTCGTGTGGTCCAACTGAACATGACATGTAGTCCCTTCGGATTAGGGTTGGACCGGGTACCCCATACCTGGAATGCCCGGCTAGAAACCATGTAACGCGGATACTACACGGTGGGTGTCCAATTGAACATTCCATGTACTCTGAAAATTTAAAAAGTATATCTACACACCATGTCCCCTGATGGGTACTTCAGATGGATGGTGAACAAAATTACACACCTTGTCGTCGGAACTACATGTCGTGTACTCATCCAAATCATGCAAATTTATTAAAATTTACTTTTATATTATACAAACCCTTGATATGTGTACCATAGTGCATGCATAAAGCTAAGCCACAACACGTGAAATGTGTTTTATATATATGTGTTTAAATTAACATCTATTTAATGAATGAGAATTCACCGGGTAGCCTCCATGTTACAAGTTATGTACAAAGATAATTTAAAATAAATTTATTTTTATTAAATTGTGATGGTTGAGAATCTCAAGGAAATTCTGGAAAAGGGTTTATGATAAAAGGATTGATTAACTGAAGATAATTGAATGATTTGAGAAAAAATTATATTAAAAAATATTGATTAATGTATTGAATTCAAGTTTTATTTATGCGTAAATATCATTGCATGTATAGAGGATCCTGAGATAGACCAATTCTTTTGTATGTGAATGGTTTCTTTTAATTTTATTATTTAAATTACATTTGTTGGCCTATGAGGCTTCTTTTCATTAATATGTAGGGCAAGAAGGCCCAAGGATTCTTTTATTTAAAAACCCCTTTTACCCCTCACCTACTTGTGAGATAAATGCATATGTAATGGATGGTGCTCCCAAGCTAGTGGAGGCAAATCAATTCATGATCCAAGGTGAAACCAATCCAAGGAGATACAGAGGAGGACAGGTTTAAATCTGTAAACACGAACCCGAAAGGATCATGTTGTTTCTCCCCAAGGACTTGGGTTTGTTTATAAACCTCTAGATATGCTAACCAATAGAAGAAGCTTATGATCATACCCTTTATTTTATTTCGTTCAGTTGCATGTATTGTTTATTAGGGATGTGTTGTCACGATCACACAATTACTGAATTAAACAAGCATTCAATATGGAACTAAAATAAGACCGTCTTATGCGTAAATATTATCTTTGACATAATAATACCCCATTTAATATTAACGATCATGAAATCAATGATAATAACTGGGAAATTTATGTATAGAATCCCTCAAATAAATATTAAGTCAGTATATCCTTCCATAATATTGGTTAGAATTGAACCATAGTTCAAAGTGCTTGACAAACCATAGTTGGTGTGACTTTAATTATCAAAGAATTGTTATTCAGGGTTTTGGGATGAAATAACTTGGTTTGAATAAAGGGTTGACTGCCACAGTAGGGCTTGGTGTGACCTAGAGGCATAGACTAAGGAAATCCAAAATAAAATGATTTCCAGATTCGGTAGTCCACTCAGCGGATCGAGGAGCTACAAGTTAATGCAGTTGGCATTTGGAATGCCTACCTTAAACCCTTCATGTTTCTTGACCAACCATATGTGGGATAATGAAAAATGAAATATGGATCCCTTCCACGAGAATATTCTAAAAACAGAATATTCTGATGTCAATGGTGAGGGAAATTGGATTTTGATAAAATAGTGGGAGACTAATATGTATTAATTTATTTATTTGTATCATTTTTTAATAATGTAATAAACCTTATCTCGTCTTAATTTGTTTAAATGACAAGAAAAATTACTTCAAACATATCATTGTGATCTATACTCGAGAAAAAATATATTCACACCATCACCAATTTCAAAGTGTGGAAGAGGCGTTTACGTGTCATCCTCTCCCATGAATGGAAATTGTATGTGCTGGAAGATCCTTTTTTAGTTGCACCTAGAAAAGAGTTCAATGATGAAGAAATATCTCTCTATGTGAAACATATGGATGTTACCTCAAATGTCCAATGTTTCATTCTATCGGCCATGTCTAATAATCTCTTTATGCAACATGAAAACATGGACATGTATAGCACAATGTCTCACCTTAAGGATCTCTACAAAGAGAAGGTGAGACAAGAGAGATATGATATCTCCCATGCTTTGTTTACAACAATTCCTGGAGAGTCTGTGCCATCTGGGCCTCATGTAGTCGATCTTATTGGCTACATCGAATGCCTGGACATCTTAGGGATTAAATTCTCTTATGTATTGCATATAGATCTCATCCAATCATCACTGCCCAAGAGTTTCTCAAGCATTATTGTCAACTACAACATGAGAAATAATGTGAAGAGTCTATCAGAACTTTGGACCTTGATTTTCCAGGGAGATATGGACATGGATCATGAAAACCCCCAATCCTTATGGTGAATAAGAAAACAAAGGAAAAGGAAAAGGGGCCAACTACTTATAATATCATTGTATCCCCCGGTCATTGTCCTTCCATGAAGGGGAAGATCCAGAGGCAGGGCAAGGAATGGAAGGAAGTCTGTTTTTCATATGGGAAGTAAGGCCACTGGAAGATGACCTGCACCCAGATGCCTGGGGATACTAAAGGTTTGTTCATTATTGAGTGAAATCATTCCATTTCAACACATTGGGTTTTAGATACTGTAATTGGTGTTCACATTTATTTTCCAATGTTGCATCCAAGTAGGTTTAGAATGATTTCTATAGGAGAGGTGGATGTTTGATCTGCCAATGGAGCGAGGCTAGCCACATTGGCCATTGGATATTACTACCTCTCATTGCCGACTGGGAGGATTTTGATTTTACATAAATATTATTATGTTCCTAGTGTTACCATGAACATAATTTATGTATCTTGTTGGATATAGATAGATTTATTTATATGTTTTGAAATAAAGGTTGAATATTTAATAACAACAACATATTTTATGGTATGGCAAATTTAAATAATGTTTTGTATGTATTAAATTATAAAAAACAAGTGTTGGGAATCGATAACGAAACAAAATTTCAAGAATTCTACATCACCCAATTGTGGAATCACCATTTTGGTCATGTAAATGAGAAATTCATAACAAAGCACTACCAAGATGGATTTTTAGACTCTACTAAGTTAAAACCACTTGATAGATGTCATTCATGTTTACAAGGAAAAATGAAAAAGTTGTCGTTCGGTTGACAGGGTGAAAGGGCCATGGAGATTCCTAGATTGGTGCACATAGATGTATGTGGACCACTTCTTGTAAAAGATAGGGGTAGATATTCTTACTTCATTACTTTTACTATTGATTTGATTAGATATGGCTATGTCTAATTAATGAGGTATAAGTCTGAAGCATTAGATAAATTTAACGAATTCAATAATGATGTAGAGAATCCACATGGTAAGAAGATAATGAAACATTGATCGGATCGAGGTGGAGAATATTTGAACCAAGAGTTCATCGATCTTCTACAGGAGTCTGGGATTCTATCTTAGCTCACTCCTCCTTACACACCAAAGTGGAATGGTGTTAGTGAAAGTAGTAACTGCACCTTGTTGTACATGGTGAGGTAAATGTTCAGTAATGTAGATCATTCAATATCCTTTTGGGGATATGCATTACAAATTGTAGCATACACATTAAACCAGGAACCAACTAAGGTATAAAATGGAATTACATCTGAGTTATGGAGTAGAAGGAAACCCATTTTGTCGCACACACATTTATGGGGATGCAAGGCATTTGTTAAGGCCTTCTCAGGAAACAAACTAGCACCCTGGGAATGGGGTTTATCTTTATAGGATATCCCTAGGAAACGAAAGGATATTACCTATATATACCTTCAGAAAATAAAGTGAATGTTGCAAGACAAGTCATATTTCTTTAGAGTGATAACATCCTCAAAAAGGATAGTGGGAGCAAGATTGACTTCAACGATGTTGAGGCTTAATATACATAGATGTTGGTACAATATCAAGTTCACAGTTCCCCATGGAAGCAGTTCCAAATACAGAAATACTACATTGGAGATCAATAGATCTACGAGAACTATAGATATTTTGATTCGTAGTCACCTAGGATGGTGAATCATTATTGTTGGACAATGATGAACCTCTCTCATACAAGTAAGGAGTAGAATGCTCATATTCTTCAAGATTGTAGGAAGCTATGAATTCTGAGGTGGATTCCATGTATCAAAACCATGTTTGGGTTCTAGTCGATGATCCCATTGATGTATTGCATGTTTGATGGAAATTGGTATTCAAGTGAAATCTGGACATGAAAGGTCATGTTAGCAGCTATATAAAAGGGGTAGTGGCTATAGTATTTAAACAACATCATGGAATTGACTATTATTATACCTCTTCTCCACTTTCCATAATTAAATCCATACGAATCATACATTATATGACATCATACCATGACTACGAGATTTGTTAGATGGATGTCAAAATAGCATTCCATAATGGGAAACTTTAGAAAGATGTCTATATGACACAACCGGAATGGTTTGTGACACCAGGTGAAGCCAAATGTGTTTTCAAATTGCATAAATCCATTTATTTATTAATTCAAGCATCCAGGACATGGAATATTCGATTTGATGAATCCATAAATGAATTTGGTTTCATTAAGTAAGAATGTGAACCATGTGTTTATAAGCAGTTTAATGGAATGTGATTGTTATCCTAGTAGTATAAGATGATGACATATTGCTTATTGGAAACGATTTACCCGTCTTACACCAGGTTAAAGACCGGTTGAATAGGTGTTTCTCCATGAAGGACATGAGTGAAGCCGCCTACATTATAGGGATCAAGATCATTCCGGATAGATCCAATAGGTTGGTTTTACTATGTCAGGGTACATACATTGAATAGATACTAAACAGATTTAGTATGGAACAATCCAATAAGGTATTAGTTCTAGTGTGACATGGCCTACATATTTCTATGAAAATGCATCCACATACACAACTTGAGAATGATATAATCAGTATTATGACATACGATTCAGCTATAGGATCAATCATGTTTTCCATGTTATATACCAGTCCTAATGTTTCCTATGCACGGAGCATGGTAGGCATATATCAAGAAGATCATAGAGAACAAAATTGGACTAATGTTAAGACTATGCTTAATTATCTGAGAATAACTAGGGAAATGTTCCTGGTGAATGGAGGAGACGAAGAGCTTGTCATCAGATGGAATGTTAATGATGGTTTTCAGACATATCAGAACGATATGAAGTGGAAATATGGATATGATTTCTGTCTCAATGGAGGAGCTATGAGCAAGAAAAGTTCAAATTATCCACTTTTCACTGATTCTATAGCGGAGTATGAATATATAGCGGCATGTGATGTAGCTGAGTAAGTTTTCTAGATACAGAAAATTTTTCAGGAACTTGATGTGGTGCCTTGCAGTATAGATCCTATCATTTTGTATTGTGATAATACTGAAGTGGTGGATCTTTCAAAATAACAAAGGTCTCATCAACTGACAAACCCCATACTACGAAAGTATCACCTCATGAGGAATTTTTTTCAAAGGGGTGATGTTTTATTAAACATATTGACCAGGGAAGTGAACACGGCAGACCCCATGACTAAAGTTCTATCTCAGCATAAGTATGAATATCACGTGAGAGCTAATGGGTTAAAGATTTTTAGTAGTTCACTCTTGTCTATGTGGGTGTATGTTGGATTTGGTGGCCTATAACCAATTGCTTTTTACTTTATTCATTAAATAAGCACATTATCACATCTTGATTGTTCTTCTATGTGCCAATGCATGTGATAATTCCAAAATGATAGATGTTTCATTAACGGGTCATAGAAGATACCTTCTATGATGAGAACCCAGGAGTGCCATAAAAATGTTCTTGAATATATGTTGTATGGCCGGATTATGTTATTTAAGAGACACAAATAATAGGGTCTATTAGTGGTGTGGACTCATTAAAAATTGACGCACCTTCTCATGGTGTACGCCTTAGGTAATATCAAGGAGTATATTATGAGAACATGACCCTCCAGTAGAACATATAAATTTTAGAGTGTCGTTGGATGTTCCTATATTTGGATGTATGTATTGGTCCATGGAAATTAAGATTATTATTTATTGGTATTAAAACTCATGCACTTAGATGTATTGACAAAAACTGTTATGACACACTTTTCGCATCGAGGTAGGATACATTGGATGCATCACGAGTAATACTACATGAAGAGATAATGAGAAAAAAGGTTTTTCCATTCTGTTACATCAAATGTAGATATCTCAGGCCCTTCGATAGAATTTATATAGATTAAATAAATACATTTCAATGTTATGTAATCAGTGAGTTCAATTATGAAAAATCAAAGAAGAATAATCGATCCCATGAGTTGAGGGCACTAGCATGCATCCCACTTGATTCTAGATATCATGAAAAAGGGATTATATTACATGGTAAGATTTTGTATGAGGTGAAAAATCATTGTGATGTTAACATCATTCTCTATGGGTTCCATGGCGTGTTTCTAGATGCTAAACATGGAAATTAGGCATGCTCCACCTAATGCCACTGAGAAAGAGGCCAATAGGGTCACAAACTATGTGGGTCAATTTATCTCAGTTGAATATTAATTTAACAAGTTAAATAATTATTATTCCTGATTTTTGTTTAATTATTTAATAAGGATTCCTGATTAAATTTATTTCAATACTACTTATTCGAGAGAATTAATTTTGGGAAAAAAATATATATTTATTAGAGAGTAAAGAAGTTACATTTATTTAAGAAATAAATAGCCATTACTCAAGGTATAATAAATGAGGTGGAGGAAATAATGAAAAATGAAAACAAGATAAACACTCCGTGTACATTGAATGTACATGATGAGTAGTTTTCATAGAAAATGAGTACATGTCTTGTATTAATGATTACACGCCGTATAGTTTTTTTAGTTGTGTTTTTGAGGAAATAATATTGTTTTGTTAAATAATATTTATTATAATCATCATGGGGACATGTCATGGAATTAATCATTCAACATGGGGGTTTTCAATAAGAGTTACTGAAATAAATAAAACACGTAACGTGTTTATTTATTTTGATAACTCTATACCCTCAATCCCGATTATAAATATCCTCACAACCCCAACACATTTCCAGAGAGAATCGTTGTGAACAAGAATTATGGAGAATTATCTCAAGGCCGAAATAACTCCTCCATCTAAGAAAACTATCAAGACAAAGAGAGATCCTCCTATATCAGATCATGGCGATCTAAGGTGGAAAATGCTTGCATAGGCTTCTCTACACTAGGACCTGGAGATTCCATTGGTGACATCCAGAGATACGTGGTGCACATATGGATCACTGAAATAGGAAGTCTACACTTGGATTTTGTGATGCAATAATGAATCATATCAGATCATGACTGGAGACATAAATGAAGAAATAATTACATCATGGTAATTCTTGTAAATTAATTAAATGAATTATAACCATCATATGATGATCCTATCATTAAGTACCTTGGAGTCCCTCTTTCTTTTTTCTTTTTTAGTTAAATTCTAATGATATTGCATTTTATTATTGTGATGGATCTCATATTTATCATTGTTAAAGATAAAATCAATGTTGGGTACACCGACTAACTATCTTCCGCTACACCTAGAACCTACGGTGACTCCATGAAATTTTTATTAGTTTTTTCTAGAAATACATATTCATCATCACAACCACACCCACACCAACATTTCCTTGAGAATAAAATCCAGTAATTAAAAAAACATGGATATGATCTGGGTAAACATTTCTATCGATTGGAAACACACTCAAAGAGTAAAATTTTAATGGAAAATAGAGGTGTTTAGATGAATCATCTTCCACACACAATGATCGATGAATAGGGGTCTCAAAATGGCAATGATCTATTTTCTGCTACCTTTATTGCACCTCTGTTTCATCATACTGACCCTGGATATACAATTATGTAACATTGCACCATAAATCACCCATGAAATAACATATCTGTTTCTGTTGGGTCAAACCTTGGACTGAAGGGGTTTCTCATGAAATATATTTTTAAATTAGGTTTATATTTTTATTTTAATACCTACAACTATAAATTTTTATTCATCAGTATTTGATGAGTTTATTCAAAACAGTCATTCTACTCTTGTATGGGAGCATGTGGGAATCAAAATTTGGTTAATTTAATTTTCATGCAATAGTACTTCAATACTATCCATGAAAATAGGATCATATTATATTAATAACAATGTATAGAATTTTTTATTTAAAAATATATCACTAAACTATTACTATAATAATTTCATTGAATATAATTAAATTGTAAAATATATAAAACAATGTAGAAGTGAAAACAATATTTAAAAATGTTATGGAATGTAAAAAATTGTTAATCAATTATCAAATGGAATGGGTGAAATTGTTTAAAGGTTAAATCATGGATTCTTTACCAACAAATATTATAAAATAAAATAATGCATATTGATGGAGAACCATAATTTATATGTCTATGGGAGAAATATGAATAATTTTCAAATGAGTAGTGAATTACCATGTTATATTTTTTTAATTTTATGAAATATCAAAACATAGTGATATGTGAATATATTTTGAAAATAGAAAAGATAATATTAAATAAAATATAGAATGCATTTCAATTATTTCAATATTTGGTATTTTTTTGGGGATCTTTTATAGTCCAAAATAATTTATCGGAATCTATTCATTAGATAAAAAGTTCCTTCAAATTTTAAACTTTATCAACTGATATTTTTCATCTCAATGTGTCCCAATGAACAATAAAACACAATAATCCTCACCTCATTCATGGTGATATGGGAGTGAAAAACTAATACAAATTATATCCTTTTTCGAGTTACCCAAATCCTCCACATCATGTTTATTCACATAAATCAACCAATCTCATAATTTCTAATATAAAATAAATAAATATAGTGGGATGTTATTTGGTAATAAATAAATTGATTTTTATATGGTGGAGACATTAATCATACAAACCTCTCTACCACTCCAAATCATTGTTTCCCATGATTTATGGATATAAAACAATATTAGTTAAATAAATAGACTATAGATACTAAAAAAGGACAATATGATTATCCATTGGGTAAATTTATATGATCATAAAGGTTGAGATACTCTAGGGATATATAAAAATAAGAGCCTTAAATATAGTTTTTTAAAAATGTTGTTCAATATTATCATTTTAAAAACTACTATTATAAAAAATTAATGCTTTTAATGGGATCCCCCTCACTAATGGAATCATTCTTATTTTATGTACATGATCCGAATATATTATCCTCCTAATATTCATAATGATATTATTTATATTGAATGTTATTTCCTATAATGGAATAAAATATTGGTGTCCCGTCCAATTTCTCTTTGAGTCCTATAATATTTCTAAAATTTTATAAATAACTATTGGTCCACCATGAATAGATGATTTAAATTTATATATAATCTCTTAATATTTTCTGGTTATATCATTATATATAATTTCAGTATGGTTTTTTATTTTATTTCCATTATATTTTCCTTGTCTGTAGATTTTACAATTTCACACCTCAATTAAATTTAATTTAGCTTCTTAAACTATTTGTAATTTTAATCAGCCATGTTTTTTTATAATTTATTTCATATTTCTTGAGACATGGTGTTTATTTGATCAATCATTGTTATATTATTTTCACTCCCAATTTTAGATTAATTGTAAACATATCGGTATATCATATTTTGAAACTACATTTCCAATTTTATTAGTTGAATATTATGTGCTAGCATTGTTATCATTTTACATCACATCTGATTATATGTCAATATTAGTTTTGGAGATACTTCTTTACCCTAAACAAACTCATTACACTCATCATAACCTATTGATTAATTGGTTATAATATGAGTTGATTTATCTATAAATATATATTCTACATAACATCTACAAAAATATGATATAATAGATCATTTATTAAATTATAATATAGTCTATCATGATCAATAGACTAGTAAATATGTACTAATATTTTAAATTTTGTTGTGATTATTCATTTAATCATGGTAGTTTCTTGCCAAATCCCCCCCATGTAGAAAACACCAGTAATAGCAAATGATAGTTGATAGTGGTAGTCGATGATGTGTATTGAATCCAATTATTTTCACATATCACATAATTTTAATGTGTAATATTTATCGATAATGGTATTTAACATTCTGTAATATAATTTCATTTAATGTAGATAAAGATCAAGATATATTAATTCTTAGTAATTTCTTATGTGAAATTATCAATTCCATCTACAAAAATTATTTTTTCTTCATATTCAAAGCTCCCCATGATATCTTCTTCACTTGAGACATTATAATATATTTAATAAATATTTCCATAAAGAAAAAATAATATTATATGAATGAAAAAAATTATAATAATATATATACATACAGTAACTTAATTCTATTTATTTATAAAAAATAAAAAACTTTTTATCAATTTATATATAACGAGAGTTATCATTTGTTAATTAGTTAGTACCACTTAATATTAATAGAAAATATGGCACTCAAATCCAAACAGATTTAGCGTATAAATAAAATAATTACATGAATCTTTTAAAAATAGGTGAGTAATGAGATATCTGGATCACTTCTCAACAATAAATAATGACAAATATTCCCTGTTTAGGTCCTCCGTTAATCCAATAAAACATAACATTTCATATAAAAGAAATTTATTTACATTAGAAATTTTTAGTAACCCCTAGTACTTACTAGAAGTCACCTCATGTCTACTTCACTGTCTATCAATGATATTGTTATTCTATAGGATTTTTAGTATTTTTGTTTTCATATAAGATTTGATATGTTTATATAGAAACCATTATAATTTTTTATACAAAAGTTGATGAGATTTATTCTTTTTATTATAAAAGAAAATACTCTCAATAGTTGAGGGTAAATAGTTGGATGTATGGAATATTAAAAATCAAAATAATTCAAGATATTAAATAATATTAAGAGGATATTATTTTGATGATTTCTTGAAAATTGTAAGAGTCGGTATTTAAATATTGTATTGAATTAAAAATTCAGGGATCTAAATTTAATATTGGGAAGGTGTTTATTGTGAAGTATGATGCAAAGAATATTAATGATATTAATTTATTTTTCTCTAGGAATTATTATTTGTGTCCATGAAATTTTAAATGATTTTTTATTAATTACAACATTAGACATGAAAAATTTAGAATAAACACCCCATGAAAAATAGTTTATTACATTTAATATCTTTGATAACATTTGGAACACCCGGACCTGAGTCTACATGATATATAATATAGTTTACCAATAGAACCAATATATTAAATTGGATTTTCCAAATAGATCTTTTGGACTTTTGAAATGTACTGTAATATATTTATTATAATTAAAATAATTATAATTTAAAAAAATTACGAAATAATTTAATTTTTTTAATAGTTGGTTTAGCCATGCATTGTAGAATTATTTTTAAAATAAAATATATGACTTTTTTATAATTTATTTGATAATATTTATTTCATTTTTTAACATAACTAAATTATAATAAGGTAAAATTATATTCAACAGTTTATGTATCATGTTACACTGAGGTTTAACAACACATGAAATATATTTATTTAAATTAAATCTCATCGATTGCTCACAGAACACAGATCCCCATGAAACTTGTGAACATTAATATTTTATAACATTATAACATAAAAAATAAATTAAATATTATTAGTAGTACTATAAATATTATAAATTATATGGATATATTTTTATTAGAAACAAAAGTAAAACAATTAAATAAAAAAAATTATTTCTAAAAGAACAATGTTATTTTATAAAATAAAATATAGCCGTTCATTGTGCACATTATTATTAATTGATTTTTAAAACCTCTAGAATTTTTTTAAAAATATAAATCCTTTATTTTAAATCATAACATCAAAATTAGTTAAGTGGGAATATAGTGGTTCTTCAGAAATTTTTCATTTCTTTATGAATACTGTTAAATTGTTAATTTTAATTGAACACTACATTTACATGAAATTAATTTATAATGTAAAATTATATTTTAAATTTACATAAATTTAAAATTAGTTCCCATTTAAATCAAATTATTCCAAAATAGATCATTGAAATAATATTTCTTATAGAATTTTCAATAAAAAAGTATAAATATTTCGAACTTGTTAACTTTAAAACCCTTATTTCTCATCACTTTATTGGAATTAATTTCAAACTAAATATTTTAAAATATTTCAATATAATGTGGAAATAAAAGTAATATATATTTATTATAATCGTAATAAATACAGTATAAAGTGGTAATCATATTATTTGGTCATAATTATTGTAAAAATTAAAACCATTATTTATGAGGGATAGGGTAAAAATTTATTTACAATGGGTCAAACTAAAAATATAAAGGTTATGATTTCCTAAAAATTGTAAAAAATATATTTTATGGAAATATATATACCCGATAATGAATAAGTTTCAATAAGACTCAATTATTAACAATTTTTACATGAATAATTATGGTATATTATCTTATTTTATATAATTACAAATGGTTTACTCACACATTCATAAAATGAAACCCTATCTCATCTCTTTTTATCACATTCAAGACAATTTTTTTCATTCGTGACCTACCCAAATCTCTAAAATTGAACATAAAATCATCCTAGAATCCTTATTTTGGTCGTAAATTCATCAGTGGAAGGATTTTTTTCAATTATATGGAGGATACCTCAAGAGGATGTAATGTTCATGAATTATATTTTTTATTTTATATATTCCTCCACCTCATCCATTTATTAATAATAAATAATTCTATAATAAAATGGTATATTATATATTTCAATATTTTTTATGCCATGATAATGACCAACCACCATATCCACATCCATGTATCGTTTATGAAATCGCCATTATTTTGTATGGAATACTTTACCCACACAAACATGTGTCATTCTTTTTACCTTAACTCCTCTCATAGTAGGGTATAATGGTGGTCATAAATTATATATTTTATATTTGTAACATAATTATACATCTATAGTTGTTATATAATTAATCACTTATTATATTCAATTTTTTTGGGACATGATAAATTCATTAATTAGTACGGAGGACGGCCATCTCACGAAGCAATGTGATTCATCATTCTCTAACACATTACACAGAAGGTGATAAGGATAAATCTAAAAATTTGAATTTAAGAAAAATTTATAATTATGATAAAAATTAGATATTTATCACTATTGAAATATAATATATATCATTTTATTTCGTAACTATTCAATTAATGAAAGATGATAACGTTATTTTTACTTTTGTGGACTACAGTCTTTAAGAAAATATGTTACTATAATTTCTTAAACACACCAGACAGAAAATACATGTATATATATATAACGAAACAATATTTTTTTTATGATATTATGGTTATTATTTAATGATAAATAATTAGTTACATCTATTCCAAAATGATCATTGAAAAATGGAATTGTAAGTCAAGCATTTGTATGGCCTACCATCTCCATGATCATAACATACATAATTTATCACAAAAATAATTCATGGTGAGTCACAAATTTATATTATATGTATAAATATTATATTATTTCCTGATTATTACTTATTGAATTATTAAACTATGTAATTTCCATAAGAACTGAAAACTTAATCAAAAATCATGAAAGGGAATACAATACAATAAACACCAAAAATAATGGAAATAATTAACATATATTAATTAACAGGTGATAAGATTATATAAAAGGATTTTATATGATTTTATAAATATAAATATTATTCTAATATATGTTAATTAAATCATTTAAACCACTGTACATGATCTTAAATAATGTTCAACTAAAAAGTTGTGTTAGGTTTGGGACTTCTCATCAATTATCCCAAATAGAGGCATATTATATGGTTATCAACCTAATTAATTTAATATTATTTTTACATTTTATTTTAAATATAATATAAGGATTCATTAATTATTAATGGTAAATTATTTTTAACTTTTAATATTTTCATTTGTGGGGATTTTACTTAAAATGTACCTTACGTTAAATATTATTTTAAAATATTGCTTTATTTTATAATTAATAACATATTCTGGAAGAAATAACATTTAGAAGATTATAATTATTTTATTGAAATTTATCTTAAAAATCCATATTAATATATTATTAATATTCATTATTTTCTTAGATGAATTAAGTTTTTACATATGGTCTTATCATTGAATGGTATTTGAATAATTTTTTTAATAATGATAAACATATCCTTTACTAAATCTATATTTGATAAAAAGTCATATTGATTCACAAATGAAATTGGTAATTATATATTTGTGGAATTATATAGAACTAAAGTGAACGGAGTGGTCAGAGATAATATATACCCAAAAAGCATCAGTATTGTTCAATAGAGAAATAATTTGGCCAAATGAAATTTGTTTATACCTATATAATATAAACATCCATTTATTGGGTTTTTATAGTAATCGTATCATGATTCATGAGTTCATGGATCCCTATAATTTAGTATATCATTCATAAATAGTTTATATATTATAAACCATGCCTTTTTCTCATTGATATTATCATTGGAAGCATTTAATTATATTTTATTAATTAAATTGTATTTCTTTTGTAGTTATTTACAATCAAATAGTAGTAATACCTCATCAATTCATGAAATAATTTTATATTAATATAATGTGTGTTTTTTGATTTAACATTAAATATTGATTAATAATTATTTATTCCTGATATATTATCTTTTACATTACCATTACAAAACATTTGAGATCACCCAAATTTTTTTCTTTTCCCAATGATATGAATAAAACATCCTTGATTGAGTTTTCAAGTATATGGTTCTATTTATTTTTTTATATATTATGTTTTATTTTATATTAGTAATATGAAAATGATATCATGAATGTATATATTTATCCAAAAAATTCTCCATTGATCATTCCATCGTGATTTAATATTTTTTTCAATGCTAATATAATAATATAGACACTGAATTAATGTTACTACAGTCGAGTCCTAAATTTTTTAATTAGTTGATCTTTTGAGTACACATTTGGAACTAGATTATGGAAAACAACGATTAAGAAACTTAATATTTTGATATTATTTTAGGATATGTATATAAGAACAAACTTAAATTTTGTAATGAAAATATTTTGTGGTTCATTCTATTAATATATTTGTTTCACGATACTATATGCGTGAATAATAATATAATAGATAAACTAATGGATAATATCACTAAAATAAGATACATTGATATTGAACTAATCATTACATTGTGCCCAGAAGTTGGCCTTACTATACACCATGTTTTACACACATGTGATATATTTTTATAAAAATTAACATTTTCATTACAATCCATTATGAAGGATTTAAAAGTAATGATATCCCCATTGAAACCATGTTTATAGTGATTGTATTAAAAGTTCATAACTTTTTATAATTTATGCAATTTGATATACTATATTTAAAATTATAAAATAATATTTAAAATTTAAAGTTTAAAAGATAATACTTTTTAAGGAAAGTGTACATTGGGATAAGAAGTCTATCAATATTCATGGAAAATGCAGTGATTTCTCTAATGAGAAATCCAATGTAGCTAGTATTAAACTATGTAAATTATGTCTATATTAGTGTAGGTAAATAATTTTATGAAAAATAACATTTCATGGGTGATTAAACCTATTGCATAATGATATGATACTATTTAGGATCAGTTAATGGGACAGAAGCCCCCATTATATGGCGGGACTATTAATCCAGTGAAAGCTAAATATTACAGAATGTCTATTAAAAACAAATTTATCATCTTTGGATATAGTTAAATAATGTTGTTATAGTTTTAGTGAATTTTATACATTGATATGTTCAGAAACAGTGGTTATTGATCAATAATAATAAGACGAAGTGGATATAGAGCACATTGAATGGAATTATTTTAAGGTTACCGTTTTTTAAAAATATTTCCCTTATCATAAAAAATTGTTATGAAGAGAATGTCTATTAGAAAAAATATATATGAGGAAGAAAGTTCTTAAAAGAATAAACCTAACTTTAAATTTTTATATAACTATGATTTAGATAAAATATGATAGATGAAGTGAAATATTGATCATTTCATTGAGGTTCATTATGAATTTTTATAAAAGGCATATGCCTCTAACTTTTTTCATCATATTATGATGTAATATTATTTTCAATCTAAAAATAGAATGAATTATCCAATTCAATTGCATTAGACAGGAATCTATAGAAGTGGTAGATATAATATAATAAATTATTTAAATGGAATAAGGGAATGATGTATTTTCCCAAAAATGATAATTATTGAAAAAACATATTACAAACATTAATGAAATGTGAGTTTAATACATGTATCGATAAAAGGCACACAATGCTTATGAATAAATGGGTAATTGTGAATTTGATAACGTTAAATGATTCCACTATATTGAGATAATGCACTATACAAATGAATTCTCCTAGAATCACGAAAATATAACTCATAAAAATATAAGGGATCTTGGAAAACCGTATTCTATTTATACAAGTGAAGTAAAATGAGTAATATTAATTTATATTTTAATATATTAAAAAAAATAATGTTATTTTATTGATTATATTGTTATTATAATAATCTTGAAATGGGTGAGTAAAGTACAATATTAATTATTCTAAAATGATTCGAATGAATTTATTGAATGGTGCCATGAAATGTGATGTAATTTATTATAAATCTTTTGGTATAACACATTATTAATTATTGACTAACATTAATCATTTCATGATATTGTAATAATAATAATATGTTTATAGGACAGTGTAGGTTACATGAAAATGTTTTATAATACTAATTGGTTTATCATCATTTCGGGGTTTTGATATAAGTATTGCTTTATGGAATATATTTACTAACATGATATTTTATTTAATGAATAATTCTAGTTTTCACTATGTATTTATGTTGATAAATGTATTCACATACAGGAAATGTGAATGTAATCACAACATTGTATTTTGTCTATAATATAATGTTCATTCAATGATAATTCTACACAATTTAGTTTGATATATTTTGGATTATCATTAAGGGAAACTACTTATGGATGGGATTAATTTTATCATTGTTAATTTTTAGAAAAAACGTTATATAATGACTAGTTAACTAATGATTGTAGAAATATATTGATTTTTATGGATCATAGGATATGTAAAATGTTAATTTTATTACAGCTGAGGTATAAAGTTCATTTCTAGATGGTAATTTCAAAGATTAACAGATGTATTTGGAAGTGAATAGATGTACACTCATGAAGGATATTATTCTCATGAGAAAAAATTAAATGTATCTGTATATTGACACATAGTGTTATATAATGACATAATTCTTAAAATATATAAACTTTAGTTTATTTTTTCATATTTTAATCATCTTTATTATATAAATGTTATTTTTCACACCTATTGTATATATCATTATGGTAATTTACATCCAGATGATCATATTCTACACCACCCACAATCAGTATATTTGTTTTATTTTTTAATTATATATCCATGTTTTAACATACCATATATGATCCTCTATTATTAATCCCAATATGTGTCATTCAATATGAACATTGTACAATAATTAGCTCTTTTTAAAATGATTTTTTATTATCTCTTTTTAAGATGTGGGATTTAAATATATGCATTTCCAAATAAAAGACGCATGATAAATAAAATCATGTTTAAATTGAAATGGTTAAATAAATTAAAGGGGGTTAAAATGTCCATTTCCAACATTATAAAATAAAATTATTTCATTTGATAGCCCATGCGACATGAAACTTTGACCATAAACAACCCATTAAATATATGTCAAAACTATACTATTGTATATAGCTTATGGTACACAAAACACTGATCCCAAATAAATGTAATATAGACTAAATTAATAAAATATCAATTAAATTGGTTGTTATTAATATTAATAACTAAATAATTTATATTATGGTTATCATCTTATTAGAAATATGATAAGAATAAATTAAAAGAAAATTAATTTTTTTCTAAATTTTTATGTATTTTGTAAAAATTTATCATAGAGGGTCTTTTCACACAGAATATAAATTTCCTTTTTTCTAGATTTAGGTAATTTATTTTTGAAAATAAGCATCATTTCTAAGATATTAATATAATCCTTATCTAATGTTGATTTTTTGGGTTTATTTCTAAATTTTTTTATTGAATAGTGAAAATTATAGAATTTTAATTTTAACCATTATTTTCATTAACATAATATATAATGACATATTATATAATGTATTGTATTTAAAAAAATAGTTTTATTTTATATCATTGAAAATTGTCATTATTGTCATGTCTGTAGTAATGATATTAAACTACATCTTCTCACAAATAATAGTGTAATTTGAAATAATGGATTTCATATTTTTAATACCAATGTTATATTTAATAATTATTTAAACATAATATTTTGTTCCATAATTAATAATCATAACTATAAAAATTATTTACCATCATTATGATAAAAATGGCCTTACCATGGTTTAAAGTAAAACCATAAGTCATAAAATTAGATAAATACATTTCTAAAAACTATATTAGTGAAATATTACTACATTTATATTCCATGTGTTCATAATAATCAATTTTGGACACTTATGGATTGTTATAATATGGTAAAACCTATAACTTGTCAAAAAAATTATTAGTGTTCCATTCACCTCACATATAAAAGGCCACCATATTTCATTCTCACACCATCACACCTTTTTGGATTTTCCAAGACATGAGAAAATAACATCCCAACATACATAACATCATAAATAAGACTTATATGTTTTAAATACAACATAATAAGGATATGGTGTAAGACTAATAATGATTCATAAAGAAGTGGTATCGTTCTTCAAAAACAATTTTTAATATATTTTATCTTACAATACTTCAATGATTATTAAACCATGATGAAATAATAACATAATTATCATACATATATAGATAAATTTTTATGTTAATTTTATTAATTACATTCATCTTATCTTCTATCAAATTTGTTAAGAAATCATTATTCATGTATACAATTACCTACAACCTCACGGACTGAAGTCATTTGTTTTTCAATAAAAAAATGTCACAGTTGAGTATGATGATAGATCTAATTTAAATATATCATAATTAATAAATTATTATAAATATGTAATAATTATATCACAAATAACTTTTTTAACTTTAATTATTTAGAGGATCCGCTAAGGATGCTCATGTGTTTGGTAGACTGTAACCTTATAAAGCTATATGATTCTCCAATCCCTAACTAATTACATAGAAGATGATATGGATAATTTTAATATTTATATGTGATATAAATGTCATAGTTATGATATTCCTGAAAAATTATCATTCTTGGAAGGTAATATATATCATTTTTTCTTACATTATAACTTATAGAAAAAATTTAATATTGTTTGTGTATATATGGAATACTACATTCATGAAATGATGTGACACTATTTTCATCACCACCCAACTTATATGATATATATATATATATATATATAATTAAATAATACTTTCTTATGATATTATGATAATTCATTAATGGAATAATATTCTGTACCTATATCCCATAATAATCATTTAAAAATAGAAATGTTACTCAGAGATACGTATGTACTACAATCTCTATGATGGTAATGCAGTTCATTTTAGAAATCCATATTTCATTATTACTATAAATTTTTATAATAGATGTTTAAACATTGTAATTTTTTTAGATAAATATTATAGTGATGTTTAAACTATATAATATTCACAATAACCATAATTTTTATCAAAACCATTAATATGAAATCAATGTATTAACCCGTGAATAAATTAAAGTATTGATATATTATTAATTGATTGATTATTATATTTTATTAATGGATCAAATTTTACGTTATAAATTTTTTATTGTTCAATAATTATTTAATAACATGATTAAAATATTATAATGTATTTTTAATAATGTATAACACAAAGGATGTGTGGGGTAAGGACTTCATCTCAATTTCTGTTCATTAAGGCAGATTTAATTTTTAAGAACCTAATTTAATTTATATTTCCTTATACCAATTTATTAAAATAATTCCATTATTCCTTCATAAATCATTTTATTTTAAGATTAATATTTAATTATTTCATCTAAGGGTATTTGAAATTTACATTACTATGTTGTAAAATTTATTGTAAAATATCACTCTCTGTTGTGATTGTTAATTATTTCATCAATCATTCACATCATTTTGATAATTTATATTTGGAAATTACATTTATATTAAATGTATATATTATTATATAAGGAATATCAATATTTCTTAAATTTGATACCATTTTTACATATAGTGTTTACATTGAACATTATTTTATTTTCTAAGAAATGTTTTATAAAATTCTTTGATTTTATCAATATTTATATTATTGGAAAAAATTGAACCTTAAACAAAACTTACCATTAGAGTGCTGATAAATACATTTTACATGTACAGACATGTAGAGAATAGAATAATATATACCCTTGAAGCATGGGTGGGTCTAATGATACAAATAACATTCATTAATTAAATGAATTTTTACAAATATTATTTAAATTATCAAGTGAATGGTTATGGCTGTAGTGGTATAATAATTGCAAAGATCATGGAATCTAATAATTATCAATTTACATTATTAATAATTCTTCAATAATTATACATGATATTTTCATATTGATATTATCTCTATATTTATTTCATTTTCAATTTATTGATTAAATGGAATGTTTTGTTTTGTTAATTATAGTTCTATATTGATTATTCCTTATCCATCCATTCAGTCAATTTTTTTAAAAGGAAATTTTTTTATTAATTTAACATTACATATTAATTATTTTTTTTAATTCATGATAGTATCATCTATACATAACTCTGACCAAGTGTTTCATCTTACCCTTATTCTATTTTTCTTTCTTGCAAATATAATGAAGATATAATTGAATTAACATTGAAGGATTCAAAACATTTTTAAGTATTATGTTTTATTTTATAATCACAATGTATAAAGTGTGCCATGTTTAGATCATGTTCTATGAATTTAATAAAATGTGAAAACCTTCCTGATTTGACCCATTAAATCATTGATAATTTACCAAAACATACACTTACACTAGTGTACTAGAGCCATGTACAACATAGATGAAATCATGGGATGTTTAATATAAACCATGAGAACTATAATAAGAGAAAAATATATTTTTTAACATAACTCTAGATTAGAAATTTTGTAAATATATGCCCATCCAAATGTTTTGGTAAGGAAGATAGTATGTTGTTTTTCTTAAAAATATATCCCTGTATTGTTAGTCAATGATGAAATGATTCAAGAAAAGATTTATTTAGTTTAATCAAAATAAAAAGGGTGTGTGTGCCATGAAAAAATCATCACCTACTTCATAACATGGGCCTTAATATCTATCTTGTTTGAAACTCCCAAGGGATAGGCCTTGTAAAATTCACATTCTCATTACAATAAATTATAATGGTTTTGAATATAAGTCAATCAACATTGAAACCATGTTTATAATGTTGATATTAATAGTGAATATTTTTTAAAGTTATTATAAGTGTTTATACATATTTAGAAAAATATATTATGATTTAAAATTCATAATTTTTTGATATAATATATTATTTTCCAATATTCAGATATGGTACATTGAAGGAAAATGATTATAAATACTTGGAGACAATGTATATATTTCCCTACTAGTAAATTCAATACCACTGGAATTAAAAGTTATAAAATTTTAGCTTTATTTATAAAGATAAATTTGGTTATGTAAAATATCCCTTCGTATATTGGGAAACCCATTCCCTTTTAATATTATCATATAATGGAAATCATTGTGTGATAGAAGCCTCCATCATTTTGTTTGACTAAAAATATAATATTATCCAAATAAAAGATTAAGTATCAAGAAAAATTTGAATTTTTATACGATTAGATAAAAAGGAAAATGATACACATAATTTGTAATGACTCAAATGACATGTTGATCAATGTATGTAAATGATCTATAATAGTAATGTGGAAAATTAAATTGAACTCATAGAATAAGAATTTATTACAAGTACATTATTCGACCAATATTCACCTTATGAGTAATAAAATAAAAGGAAGAGAAAGTTCAGTTGATGAATTAAAAGGGATGAAAATTGTGTGGAAAATTTTGATTAAACCTTTAACATGTTTTATATTTATTCTATGTATTAAATATGAAACACTTGGATTAATATTGACTATTTCATTGATGGGATTTAACCGTCTCTCTGAAGGGATATGATCTCTCCAACCGTATCATCATATGATGAAATAGATTAAACTGATTTCAAGAAAGGGAAGTATTTATCCAAAAAATATGGTATTAAAGGAAAGAAGAATAATAATATTATAACATTGAATAAATAGATAAATGGAATAACGTAATGATATTTTTTTCCACAAGTTATAATTGTTGAAAGAGTCACAATTGGTCATGCATGAAGTGAATGGGGTGTTTTTAAATTTTTTTGAGAGAATAACCATAATGATCATTATTGAAATGTTAAGAATGAAATTATTAATTTATATTTAATCCACTATATGGAGTTGAGGCACTATAAAAAGTAATTCCCCAAGCATCAAAGGGAACATACCTGAGAGGAATCTTTGGGTTCATGGTCGATATTATGTTATTAATACAACCGTAGTGAAATGATTAATGTGAAAATGTATTTTTATAGAAGAAATTTTATTTAAAATTATGTTATTGAAAATATACTTATTATAAGAATCATGAAATTTTTATGGATTGTAATGCAATAAAAATTCATAAAGGATATGAAATAATGTGTTCAATAGTTCCATGAATATTTATTCAGTAGAATGTTATACATTTGGGGAAAATTATTAATAAAAGATAAACCATAATATTTTATCCATTTTGAGATAATAATGTGTGGCTATATGATTATGTTTTTAACCATAAAATTAGTTAGAAGATTTAATATCAATGATAAGTTCATGGATTTTACAACATGTATTGATATATGGAAAATATTAAAAACCCTAATATTTTATTTTTAAAATCATGCATCTTGTAATTATGGTTATATTTCATTCGCATTAGTCACATATATGAAATGGTATATTAATTGAAGATTTATATAACCATTTGAATATAATTTTGATATGGGTAAATTTATTTTAATTATGATGATATATATTTTGAATGAGCCTTAAGGTCACTAATTTATAGAAGGGATGATGTTTTTATTTTGGTGTTTATTGATACCTTTTTGTATTAATTTTTTTTAAAATGTATATGAGAAATATCATTTTACATTTTTACAATCTTATTATAGATTATAATATGATTTTAGTGCCTCTTGAATAAACCCATCATTTTTTTATATTCATTCCCTAGAGTATGAGATGATTTATAAATTGATTGAATAAAAACTATATATTGCAATTGTTCCAGTAAAATAAAAACATATCCAGTATGTTTTTTTCATTATACTATTAGAAAGTGAAATAATTTTTCAACTCTTATAATTGGATCATTAAATGAATATCGTGTCCAATGATCATCATTTTTAATGATATCAAGGACCCTGTTCATAATCATTGTCTACGGATCTATGGTTATTCACTTTTTTTATGTAAGGAAACATATAACTATCCATTAGTATTTGGGTGTTAGTGTTTTCATTTATTTCTATGTTTTCAAATAAATTCTATGTTATTTTATTTGGAAACCATATATATTTTATTCCATCTAACATTTGAACATCGATCTATATCTTTCTAAGATAATTTTTAGTGACTCATCTTACGATGTGGATTCTAAAAATATGTGTTTTATAATAGAATACCATTGATTATAGATAACATTATTAAAATATTAGGATGAATTTTTGTTAATATTTCGAGAAAAATTCCACCAAGAAATTATAAAATAATTACATTACATTCGATAGCCTATGAAACATGCATAATTGAGGTTAAAGAACACATGAAATATATTTCATTAAATATAATCATTTTTATATCTTAGAAAACACACAACACAATGTGTAAATGAAATATAATATAGTATACCATTATAAACTATCCAAAAAATTAGCCTATTTTAATAGTACTATATTAGTTTTGAAAATTAATTTTATCTATTTTTTAAAAATAAAATAATAATCAGTTAAATGACAAATAAATGTTTTTTTTAAAACAATGTTTTCATCTAAAATATGGGTTAGTCACACTCTATGTAAATAATTTAATTTTTTTATCCCCTTGAATAATTTAATTAAAAAACAAAAATAATTTTTTAATTAATAATATCAATATATCTCCAGATTTTTTAAAGCATATTTTTCATGAATGTTGAAATGTTTTTTGATTAAAGAAAATTTTGAATTGTAAATTATTGAACATTTTAGATTAAATTGATTATAATATGTAATTTTGATTTTAATTTTATTAGTAGTAAAATTAGATCAATTTTATATCAACTAATCATATACTGGTCAGTGGGGTAATTTTCATAAAAAATTGTGTAATTTAATGTATAAAAAGTTTTGATAATCATCCCTTTGAAAAATAAATATCATGTTAGGTCTATAAGATTAATTTCAATTTTTGTATGTTATTTTTGTAAATTTAATTTTATAAAAAAATTCTATATTTTAAATTAAAATAATTTAAGTTATACATTGAGGAAACATATTTTTTAAACATATAGAATAGATAAAAGATTAAAAATTATTTAATATGTTTATGTGAAAAATGGTTTTACTATGGGAGGGGTAAAATAAAAATATAATCATTTAAATTACCCAAAAACATGTACAAATTATATATTCATCATATATTTATAAAATTTAATGTCTTTTTATCAATAATACTAAATTTTGGGCACGTAAGGATTATAAAAAAAATTGGTACACCATTTTATTCTAAAAAATTACATATGTTCCACTCACCTCATTATAATTGGCCACACACTCTAGTATCTTTTTCACCTAGTCAACCACATTTGGATAGGTCAATATCTAAAAAAATAACATCAAGACTTATATCCCCTAATCGCAGATGGATTTTTTGGCATAATTCAAATCTAAGAATGATTTATTGAAAATCAAAAGATAATAACATAATAAGAGGTGGAATTTTTTCACTAGCGTTATTATTTTATGCCATCATAAACATTCATAAGATACTGTTAAAACAAAATGAAAAAATATCAACATTTTACTAAATCTCCAAATATTTTGATATTTCAAGGGAATGAACTACAACCATATCAACTTCTACCAAATGGCTTAATAAATCATCAGCCATGTGTATAGTAGCCTACAACCGCCTGAAGTGATATCATTAATTTTCAATTACAAAATCTCACAATTTTGTATATTGGTGGATACAAATTATATATATGATATTTATAACCTAGTTATTCCCTTGGATTCATTATATCATATATTATATTTTTTACATTCCATTTCATAAGATACAATATATTGTCTTAAGTGTGTATGAAAGACTACATCATTTCCAGACATGGCGATTCATATATTATAAATGATGTAGATGCAAGGTGATAAGGGTATAGTTAATGATAATTAAATTACACTACATAATGCATATGAATTTACATATTTATTAAACTAGTCACTTCATTAGACGAAGCAATAAAGGTCAACCACAGATAGAATTTGTGCAGACATTGAAAATACAACCTAAGATTAATGTTGAGGAATAATAGTTTAAAAATAAATTATCAAATAAAAAATATTGAAAATAAAAATTAAATTATATAATCATTTTATTTTTACTAAAACTATCCATGTGAACTAAATTATGAAATTTATGATAATGGAGGAGATCATAATTCATGTGTTATGATCTCTGTTAAGGTTCATGCTAGGTAAAATATTTAATTACGACATAAAAATATTAATATATTCAATTATCAAATATTCTAGTTTTAATAAAAACACTATCAGGTATTATTTGTTGGTGATAGAAAGTATACTAACATTCACACAAATTATCCTTCCTTCCATTTTCTGTATTGATAAATAATTTGTGCATCATTGTAAGACTAAATCACCTTAGTAAATACCACAACCCATTTCTTATAATGTCGATGTATTTATCATTATTGGTTTCACTCACTTGGGATCACTAATTAAGTATCATGAAATGGCCCATATTTTTCATTTATTATTTTTAAATATTATATGGATTAAATTCAAGGCGTGGCTCTTAGATGGAATGTAATATTGAGGCTTAGTGTTCCCATAATTAATAATTGAAATATAATAAAATAACAACTTTTAAGAACAACAATTTTCATCAAGAAGTAGAATTACATATAAATGGGTTCCATGATCAGAAATATGTGGGTGTCGTTGCATTCAGGATAAGAACATTACCATAGGAAAGGCCTATAATAGATTCATGAGTGTTGACTATAGAATGTTGTCTCTGGAACATTACATGAATTATATAAATTTTATAATTATTTATTTTATTTATGTCTCATCAATGTAGAAATGCATATGTGGTATTTCATTAAAAGAAACATTTGGGTTTATATTTAGGGCTAGCCTTATAACCCTAGAATATTTTGGAGGCATTGGAGAAAAAAACCGTATTAAACCTCTTATAGGGAGATAAATAGATCTTTGACCAATGATCAATAGATGCCAATAATGGTTTATCCCACTAATGATGAAGACACTATAATTAAATCTTCAATATCGAGTGATCAAAAATCATTGTTTGATGTGTTATTTCAATTATTCATTCCGATTTTTGATTTCATTGATGAACGTAGACTAATCAACAAATAGAGTAGCCAATATATCATTCATTCATACAGGAAGGGATTTACTTTATAAGGATTATTATGATTTATTCTAAGAGATTAGTTTCTTGTTTTGATAATTGTTTTTATTTGAACGAATCAATGATGGAATGAACAACACCCTTGATTTATTCCTAGGGATTTTTCCATATGATTTTCTTTTCAAATTTCTTGAATGTGCTTTTCAGTATCCACAAATATTGAATGAGCGGACATTAAACCTTCATTTTATGGTTCAACAATCTGAAAATTGAGATCCATCATTGGGAAAACTTGATTGAGGTGTGATAGTGATAGAAGTTGATGAATTGAAGTGAATATAGAGAGATCATCCTCCTAAAATTTACATAACATTTGATATTAATCTATTTTTTGATACAATTGAATGCTTGAATAACATATATTAGGTGTTAGGGTTCTTAAATGACCCTTGATCATGAGTTACAAGGTGAATGGACCCCCAGAATGACAACTGGGACATCAGTCGTGGTGCCTAAAGGAAGAACAAAATCATATGAAATTTTCGAGATACATGTAATGATGTCCCATATACACATTATGTCTTCCACAGAGAACAAATTAGTGTGTACTCTAGAGAGTACACATACACAAGGTGGAGTTCATGGGATTACTACACGACATGTTCTCCACCACATAATATGTTCTAAATTGGATACATTGGCTAACACATGTACTGGTACATGGGTAAGCATTTAGAGGATGCAGTTGTATACTAGACCAAAACCACGGTACAGATGTAGACCCCAAATGGATGATAATGGCATGTGACTCCTTTTACATTCCATATACCCATTTTCTAAATGAGATGTTCTAAAGTAAATAGTCGTTGAACCCAGATATAACATGTTGTCAAGGTACAAAGCGTGATACCCTACTACACACCGTGTACTCATTAATACTTGACATGATTATCTTTTCCACCATATATTAGACATCTTTTCTTAAGGTTAATTCCCTTTATCATCTCCTATAATGTAAGTAATAATCATTTCCTACTCATAAGACTATAATCCTTTTAGTGGATTTCCTATATAGTGTTGTTAGAATCCTTTAAGAGGCCCAAAGTAGGAAACTCAATTAATTCAACATGCCCTAGGTGCAGTTCTCATTATCAACATGAAAAAAACTGTGTGGCTATTGATCCTCTAAATTGAGTGTTAATATAGATTTTTTTATGGATCACCCCATCACCCTGGATGTGATCCGTATCTTATGTGTTGATTCCTATCACACATCAGATCTATTAAGGAGTCTCTGTGATGATGAGATATGAAAAGTAGTAGCTCTTAGATGAACATCATCAATGGTATCTTACTATAGACTTTGTTCTCCTTATTGAGTGCTCTGTGGGATATTAAATCCATATTTTGAATGTTGGAATGTAGTGGTAGTGACATACCTATAGACTATGCGTAGTGGTTGACTATATCTGGATATTATTGTTATTTATTCTGTAGATATATAATTGTGTAGGGATGATTATATATTAAGTTTGTTGTTTTTATTATTGGTTTCAAGATGTCCTATTGAGTATTGTCATACTCACCCCTTCATTGTTCATTTCCACACCTACCGTGACTTGTGCTGGTGATCCACCCATAGACGGTGTCCTAGGCCGAATAGGACCATACGATTCTTAGTGATATCCATCATACCAATGTGTTTTCCTACGACTATAAAAACCAATCAAAATGTGATTTTCTAATAGATTGGACATGGAATTACAAAAAAAATTAGTGGGATTGTATTATGTCCCAATTTACTTTTCTTTGCTGTATTTCTTACTATAGTTGTGGGATATAGCTGTATGCAAGCATTTTTTACATAATGGATTTTACATTTCATCATTTTGTGGGACTAAAGATGTGTACATAAATATAGATTCATAGTTAATGCCTATAATGGTAGTGTTATGTATACATGATTCATGTAACTATCCTCTAGTCTATTGGAGGTGTGATTCGGGAGTCGTGGCATGATCCCCACTTGTATAGGCCTCGATAGAGTTGTATTAGAGGTGGTCAGTTCTTCCTTATCACTGAGAGTTTGTGTGATTGGTTTGTGGAAACAGTGTGGAGTGTTTCGTGATTGGGTATATGGACATAGAATCTTGAGTTAGTGTAGTAGATAACGTATCCACACAAAAGGAGACTACTAAATTTTATTTTAACTCATTTAAAAAATAGTGGTTGGAGGGAAAATATCGGTACATGCATCATATAAGAATGGGATGTGGTTTCCAAGTCCTTCTTGAGTCATCTCTCTAGATATAATCACTTTCTATGGTAAACCATTATTTCTTTCATGATGCCTCTATGATGAATATTTTTTAGGATTCATAAGATCAATCATCATGATGACCCCATCAGTGAAAAGGATTCAATAAATAGACCAATTACACGTATGTTATCTCATTGTGGGGTACCATCCATACTTCCACCTGGAGATCATCATGTGGTACCCGTACTACCAATAGATGTTGAGTGTATGTTGTGTGCCCAACATGAGATCAAAATAAAGAAACACTTCATGTTCATAATTAGTCATATTCTTCATGGGTCTGAGGATTGGATTGAGGCAATTACTTATGTTTTCTCTATAGTCAAGACACATTCATATCAGATAGTGGTTCGGGGGGAAAACCATCTACATGGATCATGTGGGAGATGTTGTAGTGTTTTCCAACAAACTCATGTTGAGGCATCTCATTCATGGATACAATTCGATATCCTCTTCATAGAATATTTAACACTAGTTATATTGAGAGCAATTTATATATAGGCGCTTAACTGGCTCAAATAGGGTATCCTGATTTTGGATTATTATTCATCGAGGATCACCAACGATTTTCTGTACATGATGGATAATTTTATAGATCTATACATTAGGTATTTGATCATAATGTGTGGTATATGTCGAGTCATTCAAGCCAAAATTTTCCCTTTTGTATTCTGACAATTCATGTGATGCTTGAGAAATAAATGGTTGTTGAATTCTTCTTGGACAAGGATATATTACTGCTGATAGTAAGTGTTGGATGATCTGGAGTATATAAATCAGAAATAGGGAGGAATAAATATTCCCATGGACTAAGGAAAGTGATTTGTTTATGGAGGAGGTCCTCAGATAGAGGATATGGGATTCTAGGCTAATGGGGTAGGTCTACTCATCCTTTGATGAGGTGGTGATATTCATATGATGGGATAATAAATCTTACTTGAGATTGTCCATACCATTGAGATTATGATAGGGATAATGTGGATGGACCACTAAGTCGGAGATAGTGATAAGAGTAGTAAGATTTCCAAGATGGAGGAGATGGAAGATGAGCTAAGAGATGCACATAATGTGTTCAATGTTTTGACCATCTACCAACAATCCCCCCATGTGGTCCAGTCTAGGCTTGAGGAGCTGGAGGATAGGGGATAAGTCCGCTACATGTGGTCAAATAATATGAACTATGGGCTCTATGAATGATTCGAGGTATTATCTCAGTATTTTTTTAATTTATCTACATTACTGAAAGACATAGGTTATGGTCATTGATTTCATACCACTTATATTATTCAAGGACAAGATATTCTGGTTGAATTGTAGAATAAACCCTTACACATGGGGACACCTACTGGGGAATACTCAATGTTAATACAATTATTACCATAGTGAGACCTGACCAGTGGAGGTTAGAAATTTGAATTTAACCTCTAGGTGCCATAAGTGAGGCCATATGAAATTATTCTAGGTATAGAGTAGTTATTTATAGTTTAATACCATATTAATTATTTTTAGGTGAAGGTTGTGTTGTGTATTCTCAAATAGAATGAAGTTATCCATTTTCATTGAAATGGAATCCCATGAAGCATATGATGGAATAATATGTAGGACAGTGCATCTAATAACTCATTATTTGGCTAGCCCTACCCTCTTTACAATACATGTTATGAGATACCAGTTTCCAGAAGTTCTTTTGATGTATGAGAAAGTTTTTCCTCAATAAGATGATGTATTTACTCACCACTGGGCGATAGAGTACTGCATTGATTTATACAAAAAAATAGCACAATTATCATTACATGTACATCAATATCTCCATCAGAAAGCTTCATGAGATGAGGGTATAGTTAAATTAATTTTAGTTTAAGGGCATTATGGGACGTAGATTTTATCATGGACTGGTCCCAATTTTGATTTTCACAAAGGTAGTTGGGAGCATGAGGTTCTATGTGGACTACTAAATATTAAACTTTGTAATATTCAAGAACAAGTATCCACTACTGAGATCTAATGAACAATTTGATTATTTTAAAGGAGTGCGATGATTCTAAATGTTTGAACTCATATTAGGATATCACTAGTTGGGAGTATGGGATGTGGATAAAACGAAGATGACCTTTAGATGTTGCTATAATCACTGTGAGTTGTTAGTGAATCCCATCAGTGTGATAAACAACATAGTAGTTTTAATAGGATTCTTGAACGTGATATTTTAGCTTTAGTTAGACAATTTCATTGTACTCTTCATCGATGGTATTCTTGTATACTCTGGTTCTAATGAGGATCACACAAGAAACATATGGATAAATTGGGACATAATCTGAGAGAACTTCCTTTTTGGGAAAAAATTTATGTTCTAGTTTTGAATTCATGATGTCCAATATCTTGGACACATTTTCTCTACTGATGGAGTAATAGTTGACCCCACCAAGGTCTTCATATATATAGCATGAGAGAAAACTAAGAATGTGACTGAGGTGTGGATCTTCCAAGGGATATTAGGCTATTATCAAATATTAATACCTGATTTCTCCATGATATCATCACATTTGATAGATTTTACATGAAAGGGGAATACATATGTGTGGATCATTAAGTAAAAATAGTATTTTTAGTAGTTGATATATAGTTTGATGAGTGATTTAATAGTGATATTATTAGAAGAGGGTGTTGATATCGTAGTGTTATTCATTTAATCTGGAACTGGGATTGGTTGCATCCTAATGCATATGTATGTGTTGATTGACTATAGTTCATGCCAGATAAAACAGTATTGTAATAACTATGAGACGTATGATCTTTTAATAGAAGTTGTTGTTTTTAGGTTGAATATGTGGAAACACTACTTGATGAGAGTGTGGTTTATCAACTACTCTGATAAGAAGAGTCTCAATTATAACTTCTCCCATAAGGATATAAACATGATATAGAGTAGAAGGATAGTGTTCCTTTAATAAAATGACATTTTGATTGTAATTACCATTTGGGAGGGGAATGTGGTGGATGATTCCCCATGTAAGAGACCTAGTTTGTATATGTTGAATGAGGTATCAGGGAAATTGGCCTCATTGCAGTTATCATTTATAGACGAAAATTTTGTAGCTTACCTCCAGTTAATGGGTGTTATCCCTCCAATCATCTCGCTAGTCATAGAGGCATATCGAGGGAGTGTTTACTATGATACTATACATGATCATATATCCATAGGTCTTGCATTTTATGGATATTACAATGTTATGTACCAATTTTTTACAGGGGACATATAGTAATACAAAGTTGTTAAGGGAGGACATTTTGATGGAATTTCATACAACCCCTTTGGCAGTACATTCATGTGTGAAAACGTTGTTTTCATACATCCAATGATATTCTTTGTGGCCATGGAAGAAGATGATAGTGGCATAGTATGTTTCACGATGCCTTACTTGAAAGTAAGGGATGGCTAAGAACATGCTTCTAGTGTATTTAAGTCAACCCCTTAAGGTGTTTAAATTGAATTGGGATGGGATATAAGTGTAATTCATGTTATATTTTCCATGTACAACTAGGAGAAACAATTAAATATGGGTGATAATTGGATGACTCACCAAATAATTCCACATCCAAGATTTCTGAGAGAATAGTTCAATAGAGAGCTTATGATACCGCAACATTAAGGCGATAATCTAACTCCATTAATTTTAATAGATTAATTTTTAAGATCATGATTCTAATTAAAATAAATGATGATTAAGGGATTTTAGGTGGCATTCAGGACCCACATACATTTGAACAGAACATTTCAATCACTGGAGGACAACATGAAGAAGAAGACCACTCATGTGTTGTTGGAAATCATTCAGTATTGCATGGTGGTGTTATATAAAAAAAATCTCCCTTAATCCATTTATATGAAACCATTGGAGGCATTGTGTGTGTGTCTTTGGAGGCCAACATGTTGTTGGACCGACCCCGGAGAGTCATCACTCAGTGGACAAGAGTTGGTACGATATAATATAGATAAGATGTATATTATAAAGTTTATTATGAAAACTACCTTGAGAAATCCGATGTCTTATAATGATTTGTGATAGAGGTCATTTCAGTTTGATTATGGAATCATTTTTTCCTATGAGTTTCACCTCTATTGGAATTACATAGATTTAGTCAGGTCAAAATGTTCACTCTGATGTTTATCATAAATTTTTATATACTATGTGGAGACGTAGATCTAGCGTACAACCTTGATATTCCCACATAATTAGATTGGGTACATGAAATCATCCATAGGTTGTAGTAGTGGAGATATCTGTATTACCCATCACACATCATTGACTATGGTGAGATGGGTATTAAGGATTGGGTATCATTATATGAGTACCTATTGAAGATATAGGATTGATAATTGATAATAAATAATGGCTGAATGATTCCTTTATAGTGTGTCTAGTGGTAGCTTGATAATCTCTTGGAGATAACATTGGAGTGGGAGGAACTGATTCATTCTCACTACCCACATAATTTGAGTTTCCCTTGTTTTGGATTTTCAGGGTCATAAATAATCATGGTGTTGAGAATGTAATGTCCCAATTTTTCATGTATTATTTTGAAATATTATATGGATTAAATTCAATAACACATTATTAGATGGCATATGATTTCATAACCCGGTGTGCACTGAATAGTTTTTTGAAATATATTATAATATTAAATAACACACACACACAGTTTTTCTGAAAAAGTGGACTAACAAATAAAAGTACCTAAATATGAAATATAAGGGTATAAATGAATTTATAATAAAAAATTCATCTTAATCACATCCTATCATCGGTTAGCATGACCTGAATTACCGAATGTTGTCACAAACACATCAAATGAATAAAATTAACAGAAAATTTATTCATTTTATTTCAATTTCATCAATACAGTGATGAAACAATACATTTTTATAAAAAAACTATAGTTAATGAATTGGGTATAATCTAATAACCCTATAATCCTTTAGAGGCCTTGGTGAAAAAACATAGACAATCCACTCACCAGAGGATGATAGGACATAGGCTCAATGTACATCAAACACTATTCATGATAGATCTCAACAATTTTATTGACCAGGAAATTAATCTACACTAGAAAAGTGATTCGAAATCTAGGTAGGATGCATTATTTGAATTATTATTTACCATTCTTGATTTCACCAATGAACGTGGTCTAATACAAAAATAGATCATCCCTCTGATCGATCCTTTTTCAAGAATAATATATTATATATTGGTTTAATGAGAAATTTTTCTAATGTTTTAATTTATTGATTTTATTATCATTCTTATTGGAACAGATTGAGGCCAAAATGGAAAATTGATGAGGTTTATTCCTAAAAGTTTCTTCATTATGCATTTATCCCCCAATTTCATGCGTGCATTCTTCAGTAATCCTTATAAAATGAAGGATTGATTATTACGCCTTCATTTATTAGTCAAAAAATTATAAATTTGAGATCTGACATGAGGATGACTCGATGGAGGTGTGATGGGGATATTGGAGGACGAATTGAAGATGTTCATTACAAATCTGTATTCGGAAAATTTTCATCGGATTTGATTTAAATCAGCTTTCTGAGCTTATTTAAGGCATGAAAGACTCTAAGAAGGTGTTAGGGTTGTGAAAGGAACTTCAATACTTAGTATTGAGGTGAATGGCCCAATGGAACATAATCATCAAGATCATTGATGGTGTGTGGAAGCAGAATATGGACTTCATCAAATTCTAGATCACACGACGTGTAGTCCCGACTACACGGTGTGTGTTCCAATTTGGACCATTTAGTGTGTACTCTAAAGAGAAAATAGAGACAGGGTGGCATAAATAGGTCTCCTACAATGTGTTTTCTCCACAACATGGAATGGATTAAACCAGATACATAAGCTATCTCATCTAATATTACATAAGAAAGTTTACAAGGGTTGAAGTTGTGCGCTGGCACACAACCATGGTACAAATGAAGAAACCAGATGGAAGGTCACGACATGTAACTCCATCTACACATAGTGTTCCCATATTCAACATGAAATGTTCTTAAAAGACGATCCACTGCACATAGGTAGTACTCCCGGTTAAGGGACATGATGTGTGACCAACTATACTTAGTGTACCTATTCTTACATGGAGTGATTCTCATGTACCTCGTATCATGTATAATTTTCAGTAGGGTTCAATCCCATTATCTTTTCTATGATGGTAGGTGGGAATAATTTCCTACTTATAAGACTATGATCCCTTAAGTAAGAAATCATTGATTGGGTTTTTTGAATCCCTTTTCATTACCATAGAAGGATCTTCTATTCATTTATAATTCCCTAGGTTTAAATCTTGGTATCGATGTGAAAAAATCACCAAAACAGTGATCCTCTAAATGTTGGGTTTATTCAAGATTAGTTTTCAGTATCAACCCATAGACCTAGTAGTGATACTCATAATTTTAATTGTATCATATATCTCTTCGGATCTATTAGTGTATCTCTCTCATTACAAGAATGGACAAGTAGTACATCTCAGACACACATCATCATTACCAATGGACAAAAAAAAAATTTCTCTCTGAAATCTTTTAGGCAAATTCACAGTGTTAGCATGTAGTGTATGTGACATATATCTAGAATGTGTGAAATTTTTGATTATATCTAGAAATTTTTTAAATATGGTATATATACATATTAATTTGTAGAGGTGACAGTATCATTCCTTATTTGTATTTCATTATGGATTTGTGGTGTCCCACTAGGTATTTTTATACTCACCCCAGCATGGGATTTTCCCACATGTGTCCTTTATTATGCTGATGATCAATAATTTGAAAGAGTCCAAATCATACTCGGAGTAGATGGGGCTTCAGGAGACTGGATAGGACAAGGTGTGTTCTTGTGAAAATAGATAGTAGTCCCTAGCACTTTTTCTTATCAGTTGGAAATTTTTCTTTATATAATCATTTTAGAGGGATACTATTCCGGACCTATTTACTTT
Organism: Viscum album; assembly: GCA_963277665.1. Lineage (NCBI taxonomy): Eukaryota > Viridiplantae > Streptophyta > Magnoliopsida > Santalales > Viscaceae > Viscum > Viscum album. The sequence goes on along the minus strand of OY728133.1, from coordinate 138,319,452 downwards.
ACATTACATTCCATCATACTCAGGTTATAATATATTGTGATACACATGCATTGTTTACATATTGGTTATTTCATTCTATCAATTGTGGTCTTGGAGATGAGTTTGTATATATATCTACATATGCAATTCCTCACATGATAGTGAAATTCATACTCAAATCTAGTAAAAATCTCCTGGCCTATTGGTGGGGGGATTATTGAGTTGTGGCATGGGCCCCACTGGGATGGGTCATGACTTATCACCCATGAATGATTGAATATGAATTCACATAATATATTAAATTTTTAATTAATATAATTATTTATTTAGAATTCCCTTTTGTGAGATTTTCAATTATATATTGTGTAAGATTGATTTCTGAGAAAATAAATCTCTAATGATATCTCAAACATGATTACATATTATAAATCACATGAATGGGAATGAATGTTATATAACCTACATTAAGTTAAAATTATTCTAAAAAATATATTTAATTACCAATACATCCATAATTGTTTAACTATAATCCATAATTTAAGAATGATTAGAATTACCATCATGTGAATCATAACTCGGACATTGAGATTTTTACCCATCCATCGTGCAGATATTGAATAAAAAAATGAAGTCACCTTGTATGAGTAAACATAAAGGCCACAAATAGACACTATCGATGGTCTATCTATAATACCATCTATCTTCATATCATTGTAATGTCAAACCAAACAATCATGCTTCCCAAAAAATAAAAGGATGTGGGTTCCCTCTTGTTATTCATTGTTGATTATTAAAAGGGAACCCCATTAACCATGCATATCTATGTCATACACAACCTGATAATCACTAACCATAGAAAACTCACCAAACGAATGTATTTAGGGAGTTCTAATGGGCCAGGATGGTGGGTATCTCGTGAGGAGGCCTTTGGGCCTTGATTATTTTCTGTTCTGCATAAGACGTATGTTTCTACGGTGCTCATATTATTGTGTGGCATAATGGGAGGTACATGTGGATTGTGTTCTTATAGCATGGAAGAATTAATTGGTGTGTTCTATTAGAGAAGTTTTCCGATCTGATCTGATTTCATGGTGAGGATATAGAGAGATGTCCATTGATGTTGCATAGTATAGGAGAGATGGTGGTCCGCATGTTTAAGAGTAAAGAAACCTTCTTATCTGAAGTGCAGAGAAGGAAGCGTGCATATCCTGGTGCAGTAGAAAGAGGGAGAGACATAGCTTGGTGGAGTTCTCAATCGTTTGTGAGTGATTCTTTTCCAAGGAAGTTATGGTCCACTAGTGACGGCATGAAGGTGGACGGTTAATGAATACTATTGTAGTGCGATGTAGGTTGAGGTGGTGAGGGTGAAGAGGTTAGTGGCTGTATATTCCTATCTAGGGTTTTATTCATCCCATCATAGATACGAAGACACCATCCTTAAAAAACATGGAAACATAAATATATTCCCATTCAAAAATAAAATTTAAACCAATTATTTGAATATGTTAAATAATGATAATAATAATATAATTCAAAAAATATATATTAAAATAATATTATTATAAAAAATGGATTATTATTTGATTAACTAATAATAATCTTATAAATAAATATATTAAAATAAATATATAAAAAATAAAATTATTTAAGAATAATGGATAAAATAAATTCACAAATAATTAGACAAAATAATATAATACATAATGACTTATATTTTAAATTGTATATAATAATATAACTACAAAATAATAATATAATTTAGTAATAATTATAAGAAAAATTATTAATATTAAAATATACTATTACAAATAATATCATATTAAATATAAAATATTAAATTAATATAAAATAATCATAATAATAAATAGTTTATTTGAAGATAATTTTTTCTAAAAAATTAAAAAATAGAAAAAACCACAAAAAAATGAAAAATAATAACTAAAAACTCTAAAATATTCAAATTTATTAATTAAAAAACATAGAAAATTGTATAAATTATTGAAAAATAAATTATAATAAAATCTCAGACACAAAATGTTTTTCCGTCATAGGAAAAAAATTCATAAAAATTACATAGTTTCTCTCATAGAAAATCAAAGAATCAAAATTACAAGTTAAAAGTTTTTCAATCCTTTTTTAGCCAAATGATTTCAAGTGTCATTTGAAATTTAAATTTTTAAAATAATTTACATCCACTCAAATTCATTTAAAAAAATAACTTCACTCATGCCTTATATGACAAAACTCTCCATCAATCTAATCCCTCAAAATAATAATATTATATATATATATAATTATAATAAAAAATCATTCATAATATAATATTTCCATAAAGTTCACATATCAACAAGTTAGAATAAAAAAATCCAACAATGTTAGGGACTTCACATTCGGTTTAAAAGTATATAAGGTTTAGTAAGCGTGATATAAAAATTGAAGGTTTAAGGAAAATAAAGGTCGAATATCTAAATAATTACATGATAATTGTCATTCCAAACAGATTTTTAAAAATATCACTCCATCTCAAATAAAACATTTATTATACAAAACATATAAAAATAAAACACCTACCAAAAATATATTTTTTCTCTTTTTTAGGATAGAAATCCATTAAATAATTTGGGTAGGAAGGACATGTGAGTTTTAACTCCAGAACCATAGGAATGAATTATCATACAAAATCGGAAATAAATTTACACTAATAATATATACAATATTGCGTCAAAGTAGAGGAAGATCATATAGAATACTCTCTAGCATATGGTGTTATAGATCATCACTTTTATATATATCATTAGTGGTGAGGATTATCATATAATTACCATAAAAGAACTCACTATTAGAACAAAGAATGAGACTATATTCCCATATAATAATATACATAAAGAATTTGTATACAATGAAATGTAAATGATATGATTTGGATGACATAATATCAATCAATGTTCATTAAATGAGTAACCTTCCCTCAAAAATCCACTATATGATTAAATCTCTCCCACAAACATTTATTGAAAATTATAAGTAAAATAGTCAAGAAATTGTAATGGAATCCTTTTAGATATATTATCATCTGAAAAATGAATATTCCTGGCTACTACATGAAACATGATTGATAAAGTAAAATGGAAGGTCAATGTGTCTAAATTTCTCAAACAAATTCTTCATTCATTTTATTGAAACATTGAAAATTAATATGATCTTTATTGAATAAAATTCAATGTTTTAGGGGACATGACATAGTGGAGATCAGGAAAGAAAATGATAAACATGAGATTATGAATAAATGTTCTATAATTCTCTTGGGTATAGAAATATGTTTTTAGATATCACAAATGAGAATTAGTGAAAATGGGATTCCCTAAAATAAAATAATTTTAAAAAAATACAAAAAAGGAAAAAAAATTAGAAATCAACTAAATATATGTGTTAAGGATAAATGAATTGAAAACAATAATCCGGATCTCATAATAAAAAGGGATATTGGATCTGTGCATTAGAACATGTAATGAAAATAATAACAGCATTCATAAGGGATTCAATATTTCATGATGTTACTTTTTTTCAAAAAATTCATCTTTTATTCATTAGTTATTTTATGGTGTTTTGGATGTATAAAATATAGAATAAATTAACAAAATTCCAAAATTATTAGAATATATATGTGGAGAAGCATCCATTATCCAATGATGCTCTAGAAATGATATAACATTAAAATCTACAAAAGGAAACTACGTTCCCACATTATATAAAATAGATAAAACCAAAATAAAATAATAATGTGGATGGAAAAAATATGTATGATCAGCTCAGATGTACTAATGTTCTATAAGAAATAGATTATGGTAAATTCAGTGTTCAATATTACATAGAAATTAAATGAATGGATAATAAATGAATAAAAATGAAAACCATCTAAGGATGGGTTGACTCCCACTGAGTTCTAGTATTACTTCTTCTTCATCTTTACATTGATGAAACTCCAAAGAATCAAACTATCTATTATACCATGCATCCGCTTAATTTTTGTTTGAATTGTAGAATCGATTTATTTTAAAAGAAATTATCTTATAAACAGAACAATATATCAAAGGAAGCATGATTAAAAAATTTATGGGTGTAAGGAAATTAAAATATTCATGGTTATGAGGGAATGAATAAAACTCTCATTAATAAAGACTCACAAAATAATTTAAGCCTTTTCAAATGGAATCATCATCATGATTATGAAAATTATATTTTTAAATCATTACAAGATAGGAAATTCGATTACAATAATTCTTATGTTGTCAATATATAATGATCATTTACATGAATGTAGTATTTTATTTGATGATGTAGCCGATTTCATTTCCTCTATCGACTACAATCATAGGGAAATCCACTACATTGAATCTCAATTCATGATCCATAGTTTCTTTCAATCTATCAAGTTAATGAGTTTATGGATAATTTGTAGGTACTTCATGTGATTTTTTTTCTTCTATGTATGGATAATTTGGGGTGGCCTCAATTAAAGAAGAATACTATATTTTTTAACAAATAACATATTTTTAAAAATATTCATATATGCTACAGTCATCATATTTCTCAATTTTTATATGTTTCACCATGAACTTTGGATACTCTAAGAAATCCCATTAATCTATTATTTCTATAAAACCATGACTATTCTCCACCACAATCACAGATTGAGTTTATCAGACCTAAAATATTTCATATGATTTTAAATTGTAAAAAGTTTCTTCTTCAAAATGAAATATTGAAACTGGTGATTAAATATAATTTGGAGTGTTATCCTATTGTGTGTTTTGTTTTCAAGGATCAATTATAACTCTATCAAAGTAAATAGGGGTCCTAGTTTAATTTCATCTACATCATAAAAATTGTTAATTATATAGTCATCGAATGCTTCCATTTTCAATTTCGAATGGATGGGTTTTGATCACACATAATAAAGACATCAGATCACATTTTATAAGGGAACAATATATTTATCAGAGTGTAAGAGAAACTTTCATATTCTTGAAATGGTATTTGATTGAACATATGAAAATGAGATGGATAATACTCATCATTTTAGGATAATTAAGAGGACCAATCAATGTTTTCTCATTTTCATAATCTGGAATTGGATGTTGTTCAAATGAATCCCCTTTGTACATTCATTAAAAGATTCTTTTAGAATATGATCATATGGTGGGGGTGTGGTGGATACTTCAGTAAGATGAAAATTTTGATTTTCTATATTTTACCTTTGTTATTCAAAATATTTTATGGGGGAATGAAATTTTTCATTATATTCACCCTGATGTTTGATGATCTTATTAGTCTCAGTGATTAAAGAAATCAACATGCATCCAATTATAAAATCATTAGTTTCACATGAATTTTCATTATCTAAATGGTCAAGAATGATTTTACGTTGAAAACAAATAATTTTTTTATAAAAATTTGTATACTATCATGGTGGGGAATTCTCATAATGATTGCAACACATACAAAAATTATTATCATTAATATAAATTATATTATATTGAGAGCACATATGTGGTGAATAAACATTCATTGTTCGGTGAGATACATGCATTGGGTGAGGGGATGATTTTAGTTGTGTGGCATGGACAATTTCATTTTGAACTTATGGTGTCTTGAAATTTTTCTTATATTTGAAAATTTCCTAGAGTAAAAAACTAATTACGGTGTTTATATTAAATATTTTTTAAATTTTTTTACCTAAATCACACATTTTATGAATTTATAATTATATTATTCTATGAATAATAACAACTAGAAATTTGTAATTCACATCTCAACATGTGAACATCCTTAAATTTATTACCTGACTAACTAATTTAGTGGTGGAGTGTATGGTCAACCCACATATATAATTTAAGAAGCCAGTAGAAATATATTTCAATATAAATGTTCAAGATGACGTGTAATTATTTGGATTAACACCTAAAATTTCTAAAAAACAAACACCTAACTAAAAGTTATTAAATAAATTTAATACAACTATATAGTTGAACTATGTTTTATATTGTAAGAAACTGGTGGAGAGAGAAGTGTTCAAGTTATGATGTCATTTCCAGTGTATGTAATGAAAATTATGTAATCCCATATCTGAATATTTATTTATTCAATTATCACCACCTCTAATTTTTATCGAAATAAACTTTAGTGTCACTATATAATGATTGAAGGTTTTACAATTTTCCTTATAATGGTTAATGATATTTCTCTTATCCCTGATGAATAATTTTTGCATCATTGTATCACTGAATTAGGTTTTGAAATACCACAACACATTTGTCACAACATCGAAGTATTTATCTCAATTGGGTTTTCTCACATGAGATATCTGTTTAAATATCACCCAAAAAACATGGATTTAGAATGAAAATAATATTATGTTTTTAATTAATATTCTCTTTATTCCAAATTCACTCACTTGATGTTTACGATTCTCCCCCATGCCTGATATATTTCTGAAAAAATAATATTTTCAATGATCCCTCACACGTGATTTCTAAATTGGAATCACATGAATAAGAACCATATAAAGAGAAAAATTTCTAAAAGAAAATTATACGAAACACAAATATAATTAATTAATGAAACATCCAATTAAAAATAATTATCATGAAAAACTAAAAAATTAGCTTCTTTTGAATATTTAAGACTTCAAAAATAGGCTCAATTGTCAAAGTTGTATCCTAATTTGGCCTTAAAATGCATTTATTTTTCACATTTTTTTATTATATTATTACTCATTAATTTAATTATTTCATTCCTTCTAGTAAATAAATAATATATTAAAAACTTATATTTTTTTAATTAATCATTTTTTAAAATTTAGTTTTTATTTATACCTATATAAATTTTAATTTCATTGGGAATATTTTTTTTATTATTTTACTTTTAAGGTTTAAAATTTCTATTCTATAAGATTAAAAAAAAATTATTGATCTTTTATTAATAAAAATTTTGGGAGGTAAGAATGACTTATGAAAAATATTTAATTAAAATATAATGATATACAATGAAACATTACAATGGTGATTTACAATGAAGGGTACACACATCACCATGTCAATCAGATTCATCCTAGTCATGAATAAAATATAGTTACACAAAAACCATCTTGAACAATTGCACCCAATGCATCCTAGTAAACATTAATTAAAAAAATAGAATGATTGGGGGTATCCCTCAAACAGACATCCGACCAATAGTTATTTGATCATACAATTAAAACCAAGATATTTCTAATTCACATGATGAGATAACATTTTATTCATTAAATTAATTTACATTTTGGATCCAATAATAACACATCTATGGAATACCTTTATTATAGAATTTACTGATATGGCTTGATTATAAAAAATCCAAATCATTCATTTCCTTCCAAATAGAAGATACATCATTGGTTATAACAAAAATTATGAGTACCTTTACCTTCTCACTACAACCAATCTCTTTAGTGGAAGTTGCAAGATCTTCCAAAATCCAAACATAAATTCTAAAATCAAATACATCCTTTATATATTTCCCCAACCTACATGTAATGTATCTATAAAAAAATAATTAGTCAATGGATTCATCTATACCATGGAAGGGGTAACAGACAGACACAAGACTACTCCCGGCTCGTAGAAGCTTCCATTCTTGAAGAAACCATTGCCTTTAAATAATCCATAGAATAGAATAATAAATTGATGGTTTAAAACCATTTTAATATCTCAAAACTGAGAGAGAGTTACAAGGTGTCCATCATTGTTTTATCTATAACATTATTAAGTTATTATTGTCGCAATTAAACTGGGATTCTAGATGATAGTCTCAATATTACTATATTAATACCTATCAATCAACAATTATAGATGATCGACTAATAAATTTTATGAACAAAAATTCCATTGAATATTAGAAATTTAATAATCATTAATATATTTCATAATTCTTACATCACGTTAAATTTCCCTTGATTTCCAAGTTGTTCTGTATTAATTTAGAGGCCATTCCTTAAAAACCATCCACTTTGAATGTTGGATAGTTACATTAATGTAATGCTAAATATATAGTAAAAAAGAAGAGGGTATTTACATTGAATTTAAATTCATATGTTTATTAAAAAACCCATATATAAGAATTATAGTGAATAATCATTGGATTCCAATATTTTCCATGTTAACTTTTTAATAAGAAAATCATTAAACATCCTATGATCTATAAATCCTATTTTTTAAATGTCTATTACTTTAATAAAATCACTCCAAGAAATTGTAATATTTTTCCACTCATGAATGTATTGCGTTTTAAAAAATGTGAATAAAAATATGAATCTCATTAAGAATAGTTTTGGTCCATCTATATAAGGAAAAATCATAAAAAATCATCGATGTGAGAAATGAGATAATAAGAAAAACACTAGCTGATTGAGACGTTGTTTTACCATTACTAGTTTCCATTCGATTAACAGATCCAGAATAGATATTCTCTATATGAAACCATTTAACAATACCACAAAAGTGGGGAACTCCAAGATAAATAAATGGGTTCGATCCTACACCAACACAATGATTTATTGAAAATCTATTTTGTATTCATATATGTACCCACTCTCTTAATAACAGAAAAGTTGTGTCCCATTTGATCACATGGCCAACGACTTCATTGTTATGTTCAATGATAGATTTAAAATAACAAAATTTTGATTTAGTCTGTTAACCTAATCAAAATAATGTTATCTGCACAAAAAATATGTGAGGGTAATAATAGTGTTTTTCAACCATCAAATGTTTATTAAAGCCAATATGAACCACATCACTTTTACATGTAATCACATAGTCCTCAACAGTAGAAAATAGGATCTCAGGTAGGGGATTCCCCTTCCTCATCACTATGGATCTCTATAATACCACATAATAGACTTATTGAAAATAATAGAGAATATATCACTTTTGAGGGTGTAATTATCCATGTTGATACGACATGTTGAAAATCCATTCATTCTCATAACTAGAGAGATGAATATTCATTTTATTGTGTTACAAGATATGTAAATATCAATATTTAGAGACATATGACCATATTAAACCTTCCTTCTCATGATATTAACATAGTCATATATAGTATAATTAATATTTTAATTTTCCTTTCAGTTAAAAAAATAAACGTATTATTCAATATAAACCAATTACCAATCTCTCTAATCTATTAGCCATGATTTCTTAGATCAACATTGGTGTTATGTTCCCTATAACCATAGGTCCGAAGTCAATTATGTTATTAGAATTATTATTATTTGGAATCATTGAGATGAAGTTAGAAATAACTATATAACAAATAAATTTATGATTAGAAACTATTTGATATAATTAAAAATATCAATTTGAATAATGTCCTTATAGAACAAAAAAACTATATTTGATAACCCATCTAGTCATGCAACACTTTCAATGTTCAGAGAAATGATAGTTTCATTGAATTCTTCCACACTAGATATTTGATTAAACTTCTTGTTTTGGGAGTCATTAACACTATAAGGGGTATTATTGAATTTTTTTAGTTGTTTTCACTGCCAGTGACTACCTACAAGACTTCAATGTATCTCCTAATATCATTAGAAATATAATTTATTTCATTTATCTTTTCCTTTTTTCAATTTTAGTTTTTAATTATAATTTTACACATTTTATTATTTATTTCTTCAACCATCATTATTTTATCAATAAAATTAATTTATTTTATTTTTAATTATAGTTTTCATTTTAATGTTTAGGTTTTCAATTTAATTTAATATATATTTTTTCAAATAAATTTTTCATTATTTATAAGTTTATATTAAGTAATGTATTAATTAAATTATAATTTAAATAATATATTTACATTTTTTTCATTTTTATAATTTTTTTTATTTTTAATGTATTGTATAAATTATAATTTTTAATTTTAATTAACATTATATTTAAATTATTTCAGGAATATTACTAGTTGCTATTTGACCAACTATTATAAATATTTACAATGGTTATACTTTTTCTCCTTTTCAAGTTCTTAATAATCCATCGGAACCTAGTGATGTGTTATTACTCCGCATTTTGGTTCCTCACCTCCAACTCAATCCTTTTCAAAATTATCATTATTAATGAGTCACCACTGATCCATGAAAAGACCATCAACAACTACACACTGCCAGCACAAATTTAATGTCTCGTCACCATGAAATAAGACTCCTCACACCGCACTGAGCACCTACAATGATTCCCTACCACACCCAAGAAAAAGAGACACCATTTACAAAACCATCACGCACCACAGAACTTTTCACAGTCATAATTTGATGAAAAACCACTATTGATGGGATCTTCAACTCATTGTCAGCATGAAGCCTCAACCATCATCACCTTCCAGATGAAGCTCGTGCAACATCGTTTGTAAAAAAGGTACTATCTTAATAAAATAATTATATTTATTAATTTCGAAATAATATAAATGATTATTTCTTATTAAGGCATTAAAATATTAACAATAATAAAAAAATTATAAAAATTATGAATTATTATTAATAATTTTTTAAATTAATATAATATAATTGAAATAAAAGAATTAATCAATAATAATAATAATTACATAATTAATCATTATAAAATATTTAATATATAAATAAATATTTATTTATTTATTTTAATATTATATTTAAATTTATCCAGTAATTATAATATTAATTAACTAATTATTTAATTATCTATTTATAAATGATAAATATTGATAAGAAAAAAAAAATTGATAAATTATTCATGATTTCAACATGCGGACCCCAACCCAATTTATTTCTATGTCACGACCCGACCCTACCCGGGCTCTAGCTGCAACTACCCCAAGCCCTCCTCCATAGGCCAGGGGCTGGTGACCAGCGCCGAAGGCACAATAACTCGGGGAGGCCTTTGCCTATGTACCTGTACACACACACGCAGCAAACTCAATGCAACAGTGCAGAGTAAAAGTAAAGACATGAAAAGAAAATGTAAACTGCTATATATAAACCACAGAGTGCATTGACCTCTACAAGATACAACTATAGTGCTAAAAAGGAAAAAGGGGCAAAACACTCTCCCAACCAAAAAGTGCCACAACCCGGCAATAGGTAAACAAAAGAAACTGCTGACGGGTCTCCCACCTGGAACCTTGCTACGACCACCGCATGTGGTCCAAGCTCCTGAAGCTCTTACGCTCCACGGAAGTCATGCTCCACCTGTTCATCGTCTGCAAGGGCACACCAAGTGCGGGCAAAGCCCAAGCAGGGGTGAGTATAAAAATACTCAGTAGGATACCCCGAAGGCTCGAGGGAGAAACAAAAGGAGGTACCGAAGGGTGACCAGTAGAGCGAATAGGAAAAGTAAAGGAGTACAGCAGAGAGTGAAGTAAAGAGTCCAGCTCAACCCAAAAAGAGGAATGAAGGTAGACTCGTCCAGACAAAAGGAGATGGAAACGGTGGGAGGATGAACTTCTCGTCGAGTCTTCGCTACCTATAGCAGGAGAGCAGACTCGTCCAACCATGATAATCTAGACACAGAAAGCACGTGGCATACCCCATACGTCTTTGTAACACCCCAAACTTCTACGGTACGCTTCTCTTTGAATAATGTGATAGCGTGTGTTGTACGCAACACAGAGTTCTAACACACCATAACCAATCAAACTAGCCATTATGAATAGTAATACCTACTTTTTGAAATTATATATATTTTATATTTCAAAATGGACTTCATTTTTGGATTTGTAATATCGAATTTAGCCTAAGGTGAAATTTTGGTACTTTTCGGATAACATTCATATTTGGATGAATAGTGTAAATTACAAAATTTTAATTAAAAACAACTTTTTTATTTAAAATAATTAATAATGATAAATTATAAATTTGAGAGGTTTTAAAGAATATTTTGAATATATTTTTACCATTTAATACAATGTTGGTCATTGGATGTAATTTTACAATTAAACCGGACATAAACAAATGCCAATCTTTTGATAGTTATTATCTCTTAAAAACACGATTTTTGTTTTAACAACGGGAATTAATTTTAAATTAATTTCTTCCACTTCTGTGTTTTGAATTTGAAAAAATGGATTCCATATTTGGAAATCAGGATGTTCAAATTGTGTAAATAGGGAACATTTATTTATAGGCATTTTGAATAATTACTCTGGTAAATATTTTATTTACCATGATTAAGGGTAAATCATGTAAATAAGTGTTAAAAAATAATATTATAATAATACTAAATTACCCTAAAACGTGTCCAAACCTTATTGGTGGATAAATTTCCGACCATGGGCATCTTTGAGTCAATTTTGGAACCTCATGGATCCACTTGTAGGTGATAGGGACACTTTATTTTAATTAAGTTAAAATGAGTACAAAAATAACACAAGCATATATCTTTTAGAAAAACAATTTTTACATAGGGTTATATATGTTGTATTTTAGATTATAAAAATTCATTATAAAGATAAAAATATTTAATACATAATGATATTTTATTTATAATTTTTGGACATTAAATAATTTAATTTATTTATGACACAATGATGATGCAGTAATTACTATAATTGTGAAAAATTAAAATAATTGATCTTATAAATACCCAAATAAATATAATATGAAACTTTTAATGAATTAAAATACTTTTCTAGGATAATATGACATATTAGGATAAATTTAATTAACTTTTTTCGAAGTAATAATTCTGTAATGAGTTTCACAAAAATCAATTATTGAATAGTGTCAAAAATGATATAAAATAGTTTTTAAAATAAATATTATATTATTAATTGATATTGAATTCCTAAAAATCTAAGGTTCTGCCAAGAAACTTATATCATGATAGGTGTATCATTAATGGATCACATGGGGGGTCGCTGGGATGTATATGATAAGTTTATTAACCATATAATATAAAAATAAAAAGAGACATTGTAAAAGTGAAACGAATTAACTTAGAGTTAATACATAAAGATAAGGTTAATATAAGTACACAAACCTGTCTAAATTCTATTGGTTGAGTGGTTTTCGACCCATCACCACCTTAACCATTGAATAATCAACTTTGGAGCCATTAGAAACGGAATATGAATTTATTATAAACTAATATTTCTAGCTTTTCCAAAGGTTCCCCTCACCTCTCTTATAAAAGGGCACACCTCATTCTCATTTCTTCACACCTTCAAAGCCTTTTGGTTCGGCCAAACTCTACCCAAAAACTCTTCCAACATCCCTCACTACAACCTAGAGGCCTTAGTTTGATCAAAAAGCCAACCTAAGGATCCCTTTTGATAAAATCAAAAGGAAGAACCCGAAGAAGAGGAGGTTAACCTACCCCAACCAAGGTAAAGTAAAAGGTAAGGGTTATTTCACAATCTCTTCATTATCCGAGGTTGTTTATATGTAATAATCTACTGGGATCTCTTTATCATCCAAATCCATGTTTCTTAAAAATGTATTTCAAAACATTTTTACTATTTACTAGAATATGAGTTAAAGTCATTTATACCATTTTGACTTTTATAAGTGGTTTATAAAGGAATCATTATGTCATTTTCAAAACAAGGTCCTTTTTAACCTTTTCGACAGAATTAAGATAAGAATGTTTTTTTACATATACGGCGTGTGCGACTATTTTCCACCATGATAAAATCTTCAAATCTTCCCTTACAAGCTTATAAGAATATTTTCAAAGAAGATGTTTTATTTTATATGGCTCTAAAATGATTTCAAAATAAAAAGAGATATTTCTCTAAAAAGAGTTTTGATTTCATCGATGTCGACATCCATTGATGGATTTTACGCTTATATGAAGTTGATTTATTATGATACAAACTTCTATGTTGTATTGATGGTTTTTTGATATGTTTGACTGTGGATGTGCTATTTTTATACCATTCATGGTTTATGGTGAAAGTATTGACATTTCGTATGCTTGTTTTAATACGAATGTTTATGTTATGTTTAAACCTTTTCATATGGGAATGCATTGGACTTAATATGTGACGGGTGGATCCCGTTATAGCTCTTCGATGCATCGGTAGGTATCATGAGACAAAATCGTGTCTTGGAACAAGGCCTTGACAAAATCTTATTTGTAGTCTTGGCACGAGGCCTTGGATATGTGGTTATGATAGTCTGGCATTATGCATTCCATCATTATGAAAGTGGTTATTGATATTGCATGTGATTATTCAATTATTAGAATATCCATGTGAATAAGTAAATGGAATATTTTCATTTTACTTTTTCCATACTATGTTGAATTTCATGTTTAAAAGGCTTTTGTTTTAGTTATACATTGGCTTAAATGTTTATGTTTATTTTTGAAAGTTTCCGCTATATTGTTATCCTTACTAGGCATTTGCGCTCACCCCTTTTCTATGTTTTATTTTTCCTAGGATGTGAAGAAGTAAGTTATGAATGACCTGCAGGGATTTTATGTGGGGATATGAGTGTGGAATATGGAGACTATGTTGTTGTATTAGTTTTTCACTTTATGATGTAATGTAAAACTTTATGAACATATCTAGTGTTTCGAAGGCTACTAAACCAATCGGTATTTTGAGATTTGATCTTTCTTGTGATCATGCCAATGTTATTTAATAATGCTCCGACTCTGGGTACCTGGGGTCGGAGCATTACAGTTGATATCAGAGGAAGATTAGTACAAACCTTGCAAACTAGATTTAGATAAACTCTGATTAGATCACGTAGACCTAAGATGAACATTGAGGATTAGTATAGAATATCTTCCTAGAATTTTGGTATTGTAGAGATTTTGTGAGTTTTATGAGCAATACATCCCTGTCTGGATACGAGCAGGAAGAGGCGGCTATGGAACAGATGTACCTAGGGGTAAAACCCAAAAACACCACTTTGAGCTAGACTCGAACGGTAACTGGTGCACGACAACGGGCCTTGCTGCACTCTTGGTTATGACACTCCTGGGGGATATGCTTAGGATAAGTATCATTTTCTTTAAAAATCATTATGATGGGTTTATGATTATATAGTTCCTCAAAGAAAACATTCTTATGATTATGGATTATATCCATAAATAGTTCTATTTATGTTAAGTGTTTTATAAGTATGGGATTATGTATTTTGATTCATAAACTGATCTAGTTTATGCCATTGTTTAGAAATGGTTCCTAGTGGAAGAAATGGAAGCCGTATCAATGCACGCACTCCATGTAGGGATTTCCCTCCTGCTCAAGATAATTATAGTGGAGCTGGTGATGCAACTGGTGCCGATCAGCTAATCACCATACTGGGAAAACTTACTGAGGTTATGAACAATAACCTTACCCGTATAGAGAACCCTAATCCACAGCGTGGAGGATCAATGTTAGATCTATTCATGAGGCAGCAACCACCAACGTTCAATGGGAGTACAAATCCCTTAGTAGCTGAGCAATGGATAAATTCCCTAGAGAAAATATTTCAGGCTTTGGGGAGCAGTGAAAGAGAAAAAGTTATCATGGCAGTTTACCGCCTCACTGTAGATGCTGATCAATGGTGGTCATTGATTCAAAACACGAAGGAAGATGATGAAGTATCAAATATGGAATGGAGGGAGTTCAAAGATCTGGTTTTAGAAAAATACTTTCCTCACGACCATCGAGCAGATATGGAAAGACAATTTCTTGAGTCTGAGACAGAAGGAGGATGAGAATGTCGCAAAGTGTGATGATAACTTTACAAGGTTAGCAAGGTATGATGGAGATTATATACGTAACCCAAGATGTAATAATGATCGTTTCTTTGATGGGTTAAAGCCATTTCTTCGTCGAGCATTAGTCTCACAATCCTTTTCGTCGTACGAAGACATTGTCTCATGTGCTATCAAGACCGAAAAGGAATTCTCTATGTCTTGTGACTTTAAAGCAAAGGAAGAGAAGAAGAGACCTGTTGATCAATCTGGGAATGGAAATAAGGGGAATAAGGGAAAGGTTGAATATCAATCCTGTTGTAAATGTGGGAAGAAACACCCCGGTACATGCTTGAAGGTAATGGGAGTCTGTTACAAGTGTGGTGAAAAAGTCCACCAAGCTTGTGATTGCAATGGGAAGAAGGAAGCTACCAATGTTCAGTGATACAATTATAGGGAGATGAGACATTATTCAAACGAATGTCCTAAGCGTAAGGAGAACTTACCTCAAAAATGGCCAAGGGATCAAGGCCAAGCTTATGCTATCACAACTACTGAGGTAGAAGTTCCGAAAGACGTGGTGGCAGGTAATTTAATGGTTTCATCAAGTTTAGAAAATGCATTATTTGATTCTAGATCATCGCATTATTTCATATCTTCCCAGTTTGCTAAGAAAATTAGATATTTCCAATTCGATTTAACAAGGGAGTTATCTGTTAAAACTCCTAAGGTAAGTATCATTGCAACAATGTTTTGTGAATCAGTCCCCATTAGAGCACATAAATGTTCTTTATCTGCTGATCTCATCGTCATACATATGATTGATTTTGATATAATTCTCGGTATGGACTGGCTTTCGGACTACGATGTGAAGTTTTATTGTAAGAATAAAGAGGTTACGATTCTTGATGATAATGATAAGGAACACCTTATCTTTAGAGCAGAATCATCACCACCTAATTCTTATTTAGATCCACCCCTAGTAGCTCAATTAAATTCAATTATTGGAGAGAAAGAGAATGAAATGACTGTGGGTGAGGAATGGAATGTTCAAATAGAGGATGTAACTGTTGTGAAAGAATTTGTAGATGTATTTCTGGAAGATTTACCTGGAAATCCTCCAGAACGAGAAGTTGAGTTTTCAATTGACTTAATTCCTGGATCAAGGCCTATATCAAAGACCCCTTATAGAATGGCCAATGTAGAATTAGATTAACTAAAGAAACAACTAGAGGAATTGAGTAATAAGGGATTTATTCGCCCTAGTGTTTCTCCATGGGGATCCCCTGTTCTTTTTGTTAAAAAGAAAGACGGATCTATGAGGTTATGTATCGACTACATGGAGATCAATTCTATAAAAACAAAGAACACATATCCCCTACCTCTCATTGATGATTTATTTGACCATCTACATGGACCTCAATACTTTTCAAAGATTGAACTTTGATCTGGATACCATCCGTTGTGTGTGAAGAAGGAAGACATTCCGAAGACGGCATTTCGAACCAGGTATGGGCATTACGAGTTTACTATAATGCCTTTTGGATTGACTAATGCACCCTATGTATTCATGGATCTGATTAATAGAGTTTTCAAGGAGTATCTCGATTAATTTGTGGTGGTATTTATTGATGATATCTTGGTATACTCCAGAATCTACAAAGATCATGAAAATAACTTGCGCATTATCCTGAAGACTCTGAGAAGACATGAATTATATGGGAATTTTATCAAGTGTGAATTCTGGCATCATGAGATTTCTTTTCTTGTCCATATTGCCTCTAAAGATGGAATCTCTGTTGATCCATCTAAGACCAAGGCGATCCAATAATGGCCAGCACCTACGAGTATAACTGAGGTATGTAGTTTTATTGGTTTGGCAGGTTATTATCGACGATTCGTCCATAATTTTGCCCGATTGGCTAACCCATTAACGAAGCACACACATAAAGGGGTTAAATTTGTGTGGACAAAAGAGTGCGAAGAATGTTTCAAAGAATTGAATAGAAGATTATTCAATGCTCCTATATTGACTCTACCATCGGGGAATGATGGGTTCGTTATTTATAGTGATGCATCGAAGAAAGGACTTGGTTGTGTCCTTATGCAGAATGATTGGGTTATTGCCTATGCATTACGTCAGTTGAAAATTCTTGAACAAAACTATCCTACTCATGATCTATAGTTAGTAGCTGTGATATTTGCTTTAAAGTTATGGAGGCACTACCTCTATGGTGAAAATGTGAGATTTATACTGATCACAAGAGTTTGAAGTATATTTTCTCACAAAAAGAAATCAACATGAGGCAAAGGAGATGGATTGAATTACTCAAGGATTATGATTTCACGATACACTACCATCCGGGGAAGGCAAACAAGGTGGCAGATGCTTTGAGCAGAAAAGACCATGGAGTTTTGAACGTGATGAGAATTGAAAGGGATCCAATTTTGATGGATCTAGTGAAGATGGACATGGGAATAACCAGGGAAGGTGAAACATCAATGCATTTTCAAATGGTTGCCAAACCATCTTTACTAGAAAGGATTAAGTGTTCTTAGACCGATGATGAAGAATTTCAAAAGAATATTAAAGCTGTGATTGATGGGAGACTGAGAGACATTGTGTATGAAGATGGAATTTTGAAATTCGGGAAGAGACTTTGTGTTCCCGATTTACCTGATCTAAAAAGGGAATTGCTGGATGATGCTAACAGTTCCAATTTCTCTATACACCCTGGGAGCACCAAAATGTATAGAGATTTGATGGAACATTTTTTGTGGGACAACATGAAGAGGGATATTGCTGATTTTGTGTCAAGATGTATGGTTTGTCAACAAGTGAAAGCTGGAAGGCAACAGCCTGGAGGAGTCATGCAACCTCTTCCCATACCGGAGTGGAAATGGGACAATATTACGATGGACTTTGTCATGGGGATACAAAATACTCCTAGAAGGAATGATGCAATATGAGTTATTATTGAGCGTCTTACCAAGTCATCACATTTTCTTGCTATAAGATAAGATCTACCACCGGAACATCTAGCAATACTATAAATTAATGAAGTTGTGAGACTTCATGGAGTACCCCTATCGATTTTTTCTGATCGTGATCCCCGTTTTACATCAAGATTCCGGAAAATTCTTCAGAAATCCCTGGATACTGAACTTTATTTGAGCACTGCTTACCACCCTCAGATAGACGGACAATCAGAATGGACTATTCAAACCTTAGAATACATGTTGAGGTCTTTCTCACATGACTTTCAGGGAATGTGGGATCATTATTTACCCTTGGTAGAATTTTCCTATAACAATAGCTTCCATTCGAGTATTCATATGGCACCATATGAAGCGTTATATGGAAAGTGATGTTGTACACCAACCTGTTGTGATGACGTTGGTGAAAGAAAACTTGTAGGCCCAGAACTGGTGGGGGAAATGATGGAAAATGTGAAGGTAATACCAAATCACATCAAAGTATCTCAAAGTAGGCAGAAGAGCTATGCCGATAATCGAAGGCAGGATTTGGAATTTCAAGTCGGTGATCTTGTTTTCCTGAAGGTATCTCAATGGAAGGGAGTCATACTTTTTGGTAAGAAAGATAAATTGAGTCCCAGGTACATCGGACCTTTCGAAATTCTAGAACGAATTGGGGTCGTAGCTTACTGATTGGAAAAGCCACCAAGTCTCTCCAAAGTTCATGATGTGTTCCATGTATCTCTGTTGAGGAAATACATGCCTTACCCAACGCATGTACTCAACTATGAAGAATTAGAACTGGAACCCGATCTGTCTTTTTGTGAAGAGCTCGTCAGGATTCTTGATATAAGAGAACAAGTACTGAGAAATCGGACGACGCGTCTGGTAAAAGTTTTGTGGAGAAACCATAAGATGGAAGAGGCAACGTGGGAACCCGAGGAACTTATGATGAAGAACCACCCGAGTCTTTTCATGTGATAAGTATTCTAGAAAATTTGAGGACGAAATTATTTGAAGGAGGGGAGAATTAAACACCTCATGCTTCTACGGTACACTTCTCTTTGAATAATGTGATAGCGTGTGTTGTACGCAACACAGAGTTCTAACACACTATAACCAATCAAACTAGCCGTTATCAATAGTAATACCTACTTTTTGAAATTATATATATTTTATATTTCAAAATGGACTTCATTTTTGGATTCAGAATATCAAATATATCCTAAGGTGAAATTTTGGTACTTTTCGGATAACTTTCATATTTTGATGAATAGTGAAAATTAATAAATTTTAATTAAAAACAACTTTTTTAATAAAAATCATTAATAGTGATAAATTATAAATTTGAGAGGTTTTAAAGTATATTTAGAATATATTTTTACCATTTAATACAATGTTAGTCATTGGACGTAATTTTACAATTAAACCGGACATAAACAAATCCCAATCTTTTGATAGTTATTATTTCTTAAAAACACGCTTTTTGTTTTAACAACGGGAATTAATTTTAAATTAATTTCTACCACTTTTGTGTTTTGAATTTGGAAAAATGGATTCCATATTTGGAATCAGAATGTTAAAATTGTGTAAATAGGTAACATTTATTTATAGGCATTTTGAATAATTACTGTGGTAAATATTTTATTTACCATGGTTAAGGGTAAATCCTGTAAATAAGGGTTAAAAAATATTATTATTATTATAATAAATTACCCTAAAACGTATCCTAACCTTATTGGTGGATACATGTCCGACCATGGGCATCTTTGGGTCAATTTTGGGACCTCATGGAGCCATTTGTAGGTGATAGGGACACTTTATTTTAATTAAGTTAAAATGAGTACCAAAATAACACAAGCATATATCTTTTAGCAAAACAATTTTTACATAGGGTTATATATGTCGGATTTTAGATTATAAATATTAATTATAAATATAAAAAGATTTACTACATAATGATATTTTATTTATAATTTTTAGACATTAAATAATTTAATTTATTTATGACACAATGATGATGCAGTAATTACTATAATAGTGAAAAATTAAAATAATTGATATTATAAATAACCAAATAAATATAATATGAAACTTTTAATTAATTACAATAATTTTCTAGGATAATATGGAATATTCGGATTTATTTAATTTACTTTGTTCGAAGTAATAATTCTGTTATGAGTTTCACAAAAAACAACTATTGAATAGTGTCAAAATTGACATAAAAGAGTTTTTAAAATAAATATTATATTATTAATTGATATTAAATTCCTAAAAATCGAAGGATCGGCCAAGAAACTTATATCATGATAGTTGTATCATTAATGGACCACTTGGGGGTCGCTTGGATGTATATGGTAAGTTTATTAACCATATAATATAAAAATACAAAGAGACATTATAAAAGTGAAACTAATTAACTTAGAGTTAATACTTAACTATAAGGTTAATATAAGTACCCAAACATGACTGAATTCTATTGGTTGAGTGGTTTTCAACCCATCCCCACCTTAACCTTTGAATAATCAACTTTGTAGCCATTAGAAACCGAATATGAATTTATTATAAACTAATATTTCTAGCTTTTCCAAAGGTGCCCCTCACCACTCTTATAAAAGGGCACACCTCATTCTCATTTATTAATACCTTCAAAGCCTTTTGGATCGGCCAAAATCTGCCCAAATACTCTCCCAACTTCCCTCACTACAACCTAGAGGCCTTAGATTGATCAGAAAGCCAACCTAAGGAGCCCTTTTGATCAAATCAAAAGGAAGAACCCGAAGAAGAGGAGGTTAACCTACCCCAACCCAGGAAAAGTACAATGTAAGGGTTATTTCAAAATCTCTTCATTATCCGAGGTTGTTTATACATAATAATATACTGGGATCTCTTTATCATCCACATCCATGTTTCTTAAAAATGTATTTAAAAACATTTTTACTATTTACTATAATATGAGTTAAAGTCATTTATACCCTTTTTGACTTTTATAAGTGGTTTATTAAGGAATCTTTCTGTCATTTTCAAAACAAGGTCCTTTTTAACCTTTTCGACAGATTGAAGGTAAGAATTTTTTTTTAACTTATACGGTGGGTGAGGCTATTTTCCACCGTGATAAAATCTTCCAAGCTTCCCTTACAAGATTATAAGAATATTTTCAAAGAAAATGTTTTATTTTATATGGCTCTTAAATGATTTCAAAATAAAAAGAGATATTTCTCTAAAAAGAGTTTTGATTTCATCTATGTCAACATCCTTTGTTGGATTTTATGCTTATGTGATGTTGATTTATTATGATACAAACTTCTATGTTGTAATGAAGGTTTTGTGATATTTTTGACTGTGGATGTGCTATTTTTATACCATTCATGGTTTATCGTGAAAGTATTGACTTTTCGTATGCTAGTTTTAATACAAATTATTATGTTATGTTTAACACTTTTCATATGGGAATTCATTGGACTTAATATGTGACGGGTGGAACCCGCTATAGCTCTTCGATGCATCGGTAGGTCTCATTAGACAAACTAGTGTCTTGGCACAAGGCCTTGACAAAATCTTATTTGTAGTCTTGGCACGAGGCCTTAGCTATGTGGTTATGATAGTCTGGAATTATGCATTCCATCATTATGAAAGTGGTTATTGATATTGCATGTGATAATTCTATTAGTAGAATATCCATGTGAATAAGTAAATGGAATTATTTCATTTTACTTTTTCCATACTATGTTGAAGTTCAAGTTTAAAAAGCTTTTGTTTTAGTTATACATTGCCTTAAAAGTTTATGCTTATTTTTTAAAGTTTCTGCTATATTGTTATCCTTACTGGGCATTTGAGCTCACCCCTTTTCTATGTTTTATTTTTCCCAAGATGTGAAGAAGTAAGTTATGAATGACCTGCAGGGATTTTATGTGGGGATATGAGTGCGGAATATGGAGACTATGTTGTTGTAGTAGTTTTTCACTTTATGATGTAATGTAAAACATTATGAATATATCTAGTGCTTACAGGGCTACTAAACCAATGGGTCTTTCGAGATTTGATCTTTCTTGTGATCATGCCAATGTTATGTATAATGCACCGACTCTGGGTAACTGGGGTCGGGGCGTTACAGTATTCCCCTCTCCTGGATGGAGAGTAGCCAAAAACCAATAAATGGGTACTAGAACAAGGTATATACAAGTCCATATGCTCAACAAGAAGCCCAAACAACTTCGTAAGGGGATCTCCGTCCCGTAGCTCAGCCCAAGAAAAGAGTATCCAATAGTCCCAGAAGTAACACCATCAATGCCCAGCATCCCGCACTTCTACCCCGAACCGCAAGCCAAGGGGCTCAATCACCACACCTAGACACTATCCTCTTTGGGCGGCACTAACTCGCCCGCATGGTTTTAGGTCGCGTCACAAGGACGTGTCTCGGTGGGGGAAAGCGCTCCTTGTACTTGAGAGTTCTAGGGGAACGTCAAACCACACCACGTCACTGCCCCGCAGTCAAGAGGTCTGCTCAAATTTGACAGGCGACCCCCTGCCCAGCCCCGCTGGAGGATCCCTGGAAGTCAATGGTTTCCCACTACAGGGATACCCGGAAATTCGACGGGTGCCACACTGCCCAGTCCCGTAACAGGGTAATCCACTAGAGGGAGACCCGGCTAAAGTCGGCGACGAGACCACTGCCCAGCCTAGCTGGAGGTAAGCCTGACATCGGGGACCACTGCCCAGCCCAACTGGAGGTATGCCTGGCATCGGGAACCACTGCCCAGCCCATCTGGAGTTAAGCCCGGCATCGGGGACCACTGCCCAGCCCCTTTGGAGGTAAGCTCAGAACTGCTCTGGCCATCCCTGCTGGATGGTACTGCCTGGTGAACACCACTGTACTGGCCATCCCTGCTGGATGGTAACCCACTGATGAGCCCTGCTCGATACAACCTCAGCCCTGTTGGAAACAACCTCAGCCCTACTGGAAACAACCTCATCCCTACTAGAAAAGACCTCAGCCCTGCTGAAACAACCTCAGCCCTACTGGAACAACCCCATCCCTGCTGGAAACAACCTTAGCCCTGCTAGAAACAACCTCCTGGGTAGAGGATCGGTGCCCGCGTAAAGTGTTCGTCACACAGAAACCAAAAGATCTACCAGGGAACATGGAGAAACGGGAGAAACTCCCCAGGCCTCACAAGGCGATCCCTCTCCAATCCGCTGAGTCACTGTCGAAGCGGACCGAGACATCTCATCCTAGAAATTGGGGAAAACCCCCACACTGTACGAACACCCGTAGTCGCAGACGGTGTCGCAGTCCGGTGAAAGGGGACAATACTGGAACCCCACACAGCCGAAGAAGAAGTGGAACCAAACCATATCTTTCGGCCCAACCAACGAGTTCAAGATTAGGGGGAGACCACTCAACCCTGCTAGTCAGACAAAAGATTACAAAGCTAGGGGAAAACTTTACCCTGCTGGTCAAACAAACGAGCACAAAGCCAGGGGGAAACTCCACCCTACTGGTCAAACAAATGAGCACAATGCCAGGGGAAAAATCAACCCTACTGGTCAAACAAACGAGCGCAGAGGGACCCTCTATGTCACAAGAGGACATGCACGCAAAGCAGATCGCGGTACGCACATGGGGCCCACATGACCTGTGGCCCCAAGTCAACCCCAACTGAGTACACAAACATCCTCAAGTACAAACAACCACACGTACCTCCAAGACCTCCCGTATACTCCCGAAGTATACATAATTCCAGCCCAAATGCTATCGTACAAACGACACCCAACGTCAACGCGAAGGCGTGACGTAACAAATCGACCTCGAAGGCCGAGGCACGGCCAACCACATCTCATGGACCAATTATATCACTCTCCCAAGAGAGCGCGATCACACGCCAAGGGTCCGTTACAAACAAGGTAGGGCGAACCACCCCTGGAGCACCTTCCATGCTTCCACATTTAAAAAGATCGTGGAAGAGGCTCCACAAAACCAAACGGATCGCACCGTTGTAATCCTCGTGGAAAAACATGCGAGATCGACTACTTACTCACCTCCAACGGATATCCGATGGAAAAGTCACCAACACCACTTCACGCCCGAACGACGTCCCGTGATCCCGAGCCTCGGCCCTGAAAACAGTCGGGCGCATCACACCATTGCGATCCCCTCAGGAATACACGTCAAAAGCACTACTCACTTGAGTGCAACGGATATCCAGAGAAAAAGTGCATCCCGGTGCACCGCACTCGAGCGGTGCCACATGGGACCCACATCCCGGTCCTAAAACTCAAAGAACAGATCTCACTGTTGCGATCCTCTCGAAAAAGTACACGAAATTGACTATTCACTTGTCCAAAACGGTCGCCCGGTGATAAAGCTAGAAATCACCGTCAACTCCCAAAATGGCCCTCACGGGGCCCGCACCATCGTGCGGAATTACAGTGGGAAGACTGCGCCAACGCGATGCCCTCGGAAAAACACCCAACATCGACTGCTCGCACGCCCCGAATAGACGTCTGAGGAAAAAGTCGTGAAACGCTGCATAGAGCTCAAAAGACGGGCCATGGGGCCCAGGCCTCAACTTCGGCCTCTATGGCCGAACTACCCTGGAAACCTCCACCTCAGTGTTAGGGTCACAACGCCGCTGACGGTGCTCAAAACAGATGTCGGATGCGTCAGCGCCGCTCAAAACAAGATTCCAGAAAAAAAAAACGACATTCCACTTTAAGATGTGTCGCGCCTCCGAGGACCATCTTTTCTAGAATTAATAATTCCCAAAACCATCTCAAAATACTCAGCTTAACTCAAGGAGAGCGTCGCCGCTTACGGCACACGAATCCGACACCCGAGCTGCATTTTAGAGGCGTTTTAGAAAAAATTTCGGACCAAAGGTGGGTCGAGCCGGTTCGGCCGGCCCACTCACTGCCTGTGCCGGCCGACGGTACACCGGGCGGGCCATCCCACGTCGCCGGGACCGGCTTAGCCGGTCCAGCTATCTCCCGACGAGACCCTCGAGGCACGGGTCCCTTGTCTGCTGGCCGGGGTCACAAAGACCCCGGGTCTGCGTGCCGTGACGACCGGCCAAAGCCGGTCCCCCCCACCCCTTCGCGCTCCGCGCCCGCGGCGCCTGCGGCCGACGACCGCCGCACGACCCCGCTCCCCCGGCCGCCTGCCGCCTGAGGCGCTCGCCGCCGCGCCACTGAATCCCAAGCTGACGCCGCTCCACCAGAGGCTGCCGCGCCTCAGACAGGAACTGAAGCCGCGCCGCTGCCTGGAACCAAATCTGCGCCGCCCCGGAGCTCCCCGGACCACCACGCTGCTGCTGCGAAATCCTGAAACCCACAAACTTCGGCGGGAGTTTTCGACCATATACGAACTCGGATTTTTGATCCGAAAGAAGAGATGGGAAGAAACAAAAACGTAATACACATTTATTTGGTTTGTTCGAAGATCCAACAACAATTCGACGGTAAAATTGGGGTTCAAAGGGAGGTTCGATAATTAAAGCGCAAAAGCACAACCCTACCTCGCGGGGCTTCGCCCGAAGCTTCGCGACGATCCGCCGGAACCACCGCACCTCGCCGGAGTCGCCTTGCCGGACTGCCTCACCGGTGATGGAGGAGGAGAGGGAGAGGGGGGCTTCCAGGGGGAGGGGAAGGGGAGGAGGGAGGGGGTGTGTTAAGCGTTTAAATAGAAAACGCTTAACCACCTGCCTGTCATCCCAAACCCGAACTCCCGACGGGGTCACTGTTAAGACTCCCTTAGGGTAAACACCACCTCCCGAGCACAACGGCAGTCTCGGAATTTTAATATGAGACCCCATTCAAATGTTATTAAACTTGGCGCCCGAGGCCGCCAAATTACGAAAACACCCCTGGGGCCATTTTTCACAAACGGCCCGCGCCCGCGAAACTTTCACCCCTCATAGGGTAAAGGGAACGCTCCGAACTCAACGGTGCCATAGTTTTTATAATACGATCCACCGTTTGAGAGATACCTTCGTTTCACCATTAAACAAATAATTTAATTAATTTTTATCCGTTTAACGTTCCGAGAGCGGGCGATGGGTCCAAACATCCCGCACCGATAAGTTTTATGTCATTCCTAGGGTAAAAACCCCATTCCGGACCCATCCATACACTTAGATCTCTAATATGGAACTCCTTTTAAGAGTTATCGCATTTATTTATCATTTCCATTGTGAACGCACTAAAAATTTAATTCTGGCCACTCCGGGGCTCGGGATCGCACGCTGTCTGAAAGCGCTGCTCGGTAATATCATCAAGAATATTCCAAAGTCCTTCACAAAAAAAATTGGGTTCTTACATCATTCCCTCCTTGAAGATTTTCATCCCCGAAAAGCAAAAATAGAGAGCAACACAGGGTACTAAGCTCACACCTAGCTTTCCCATACCTAGAAGAACCCACACACAGCTCTGCGTCACCGCGCACAGACCAAGGGATTGATCTGTCCATGCTAGGTCAGCCCATGTCGACGTCGTGCACCCACTCCAGACATTGGGTTTAGGGTAAGGCGGTAGGGAACCTCTCCACCCTTTTGCACGGTCTCAAATGGCCCGAAGGCCCTCGGGGGTAGCTCACCTCCCCGGCCAAACCTCTACGTCGCATGCCGAGACTAGATTCACTGCCCGCACCTGAAACAAGGCCCGGTGATTCCCTCCTTTAGAATATCCATATGGTGAAACACCCAAGGATATCTGGTCATACATGATTCCACAGTTGATGCTCTCTTACACGCTCAAAAGGCGAAGGAGTCAACACCATCGACTAAAGGAAAAGGTGTCACGCCTTTTACCTTACCAACACAGGGTTACACCAGATGCCCTGCGTCACCTTAGTAACACATCAAATAAGGATCCAAGAGAAAATAATTTCACACGTAGAGTCTAACAATTCTACAGAAAAAAGTAGATGAGCTGTAGAGCGTACATCTTATCACCTCATGCTCTGCAGGATCGTAGACATCCAAAGCTCGCGACTATCCGCAGTCCCAATTGTCAGCTCCCGGAGCCTAACGTGGACCACCTAGTGGTGATGGGAAGACCTCGTAACATCTTCCCCCACCTCCAGCTCCTACCGCTCCTCTACTAGCACCACCTCTCTGGCCACTACTCCGATCACGGTGCTGCCTCTGTCATGGTGGTGTGCCTGCTGCCTGCCCGAAGCTCTCAGCAACTCGGGTCGGGCAGTCTCGTGCCAAGTGACCTCGCCCGTCAGAAGCATAACTCCGACTCTCTCTAAGCTACACTGGTGCCCTTCGGCGCCACTGTGGTGTACGACCACGCCCCTGAGTCCGGTTGTCAGTAAGCCACCTGCGTCGAGGTCCTGCTTGCCAACGCCCACTAGCTACGGCAGACGTCTCGACTCCAACGTGTCTGCTGCCATCACCAACTCCAGAACGTGACAGGAAGCCCTCTATCACCAGCACCTGCTCTAGCACCCCGACATATGTGGAAATGCCCAAGGGTACTATGACAGCATGAATCTCTCGTCGGAGACCCTGCTCAAACTTCCGCGCTCGGATGTTGTCGTCACAGACCAAGTCCATGTAAAAACGTGCACGGTCTGCGAAACTAGCCGCGTACTCAGCCACCGTCATCCCTCCCTGCTGAAAATGCAGGAGCTCCTGAATCCGAACGGAGTGCAAGCAGGAGGGGAAAAAATCCTCACGAAACAACAACTGAAAGTCCTCCCACGAAAGTGATGACTCGTCAAGAAACTGAGTCACCAGACTCCACCAACGCCGAGCTACTCCACGAAAAAGGGTGGCTGCCAAATCCACTCTCTGATCTGCTGGCGTCTGCACAAGCTTGAATAGGAGAACCACTGCCTCGAGCCAAACCTCTGCTGCCTAAGGGTCTGGCTCACCACTGAACCACATCGGTCTCTACCACTGGAACTCATGGAGCGCGCTCAACCTGCGCTCAAGCTCAGCCTGCTCTGCTGAAACTGCCTGCTGCTCAACAGGTGGGGGTGCTGCTATCGGCCCTCCTGGAGAAAGGGGCTCGCACGATGGGTCCTAGACTGTGGCCTCTTAGCTCATAGGGTCGTCGTCACGAACCAAAGCTGGTATCCTGGCTGGCTGTCCTCGCGGAGACATCCTAAAAATTATCAAGGAGTGTCGCGGTCAAATGAGCATATATGTATATACCGACAACAACAACGATGGGGAGCTGACACAAGAAGGACAATCAAGTCTCAGTCCTATGTGATGCACAACCAAATTTCCCTACAACAAGTGTCTCAGCATGCCGAGTCGACAAGCGGGTTATCAAGGTCCTGGTGAATGGATATGTCGGCCGTTGCACCATCACTAGACTCTCTGGCCTGAGAGCCGCTCTCGAGACACATTAACACTGTTGCCCTAAATCCCAACCAATTCCTCTTTTAGGGACGTCCGCAAAATGTCCCAAGGAATGAACCTCCTTTGATACCAATTTGTCACGACCCGACCCTACCCAGGCTCGAGCCGCAACTACCCCATGCCCGTCTCCATAGTCCAGGGGATGACGACCAGTGCCGATGGCACAATAACTCGGGGAGGCCTTTTCCTAAGTACCTGTACACACACATAGAAAACTCAATGCAATAGTGCAGAGTAAAAGTAAAGACAAGAAATGAAAAGAGAAACTGTTATATATAAACCACAGAGTGCATCGACCTCTACAAGATACAAGTAAAGTGATGAAAAGGAAAAAGGGGAAAAACACGCGCCTAACCAAAAAGTGCCACAACCCGGAAACAGGTAAACAAAAGAAACTACTGACGGGTCTCCCACCTGGAACCCAGCTACGAGCACCGCATGCGGTCCAAGCTCCCCAAGCTCCTACGCTCCACTGAAGTCACGCACCACCTGTCTGTCGTCTGCAAGGGCACACCAAGTGCGGGCAAAGCCAAAGCAGGGGTGAGTATAAAAATACTCAGTAGGATACCCCGAAGGCTCGAGGGAGAAACAAAAGGTGGTACCGAAGGGTGAGCAGTAGAGCGAACAGTAAAAGTAAAGGAGTACAACAGAGAGTGCAGTAATGATTCCAGCTCAACCCAACAAGAGGAAATAAGGTAGACTCATCCAGACACAAGGAGCTGGAAATGGTTGGAAGATGAACATCCCATCGAGTCTTCACTACCTATAGAAGGAGAGTAAACTCGTCCAACCACGAGAAGATAGACATGGAAAGCACGTGGCATACCCCCTGCATCTTCACCTCACTTGGAAGGAGAGTAACCAAAACCCACGAAATGGGTACTAGAAAAAGGTATATACAATTCCATATGCTCAACAAGAAGCCCAAACAACGTCGTAAGGGGATCTCCTTCCCGTAGATCAGCCCAGTAGCCAACAATCCCAGAAGTAACACCATCGATGCCCAGCATCCCGCACGTCTGCCCCGAACCACAAGCCAAGGGGCTCAATCACCACACCTCGACACTATCCACTTTGGGAGGCACTGACTCGCCCGCATGGTTTTAGGTCGCGTCACAAGGACGCGTCTCTGTGGGGGAAAGCGCTCCTCGTACTTGAGAGTTCTAGGGGAATGTCAAACCACACCACGTTACTACCCCGCAGTCGAGAGGTCTGCTCAAAGTCGACAGGCGACCCCCTGCCCAGCCCCACTGGAGGATCCATGGAAGTCAACGGGTTCCCACTACAGGGATACCCGGAAAGTCAACGGGTACCACACTGCCCAGTCCAGTAACAGGGTAATCTACTGGAGGGTGACCCTGTTAAAGTCAGCGACGGGACCGCTGCCCAGCCTAGCTGGAGGTAACCCGGCATCGGGGGCCACTGCCCAGCCCAGCTAGAGGTAAGCCCGACATCGAGAACCACTGCCCAGCCCAGCTGGAGGTAAGCTCGGCATCGGGGACCACTGCCCAGCCCCATTGGAGGTAAGCCCAGAACTGCTCTGGCCATCCCTGCTGGATGGTACTGCTCGGTGAACACCACTGTACTGGCCATCCCTGCTGGATGGTAACCCACTGAAGAGCCCTGCTCGCTACAACCTCAGCCTTGCTGGAAACAACCTTAGCCCTGCTGGAAACAACCTCAGCCCTGCTGGAAACAACCTCAGCCCTGCTGGAACAACCTCATCCCTGCTGGAACAACCTCATCCCTACTAGAAAAAACCTCAGCCCTCCTAGAAACAACCTCTTGGGTAGAGGATCGGTGACCGCGTAAAGTGTTGGTCACACCGAAACCACAAGCTCTACCAGGGAACACGGAGCAAAGGGAGAAACTCCCCAGGCCTCACAAGTCGATCCCGCTCCAATACACTGAGTCACTGTTGAAGCAGACCGAGACATCTCATCCCAGAAAGTGGGGAAAACACCCATGCTGTATGAACACCCATAGTCGCAGACAGTGTCGCAGTCCAGTGAAAGGGGATAGTACTGGAACCCCTCATAGCTGAAGAAGCAGAGGAACCAAACCATCTCTGTCGGTCCAACCAACGAGATCAAGATCAGGGGGAGACCACTCAACCCTAATGGTCATATAAAAGAGTACAAAGCCAGGGGAAAACTCCAACATTCTGGTCAATCAATCGAGCACAAAGCAAGGGGAAAACTCCACCCTGCTGGTCAAACAAACGAGCACAAAGCCTGGGGAAAACTCCACCCTACTTTTCAAACAAACGAGAACAAATCCAGGGGAAAACTCCACCATACTGGTCAAACAAACGAGCGCAGAGGGACCCACTACGTCACAAGAGGTCAAGTACGCAAAGCAAGTCGTGACACGCACGTGGGGCCCACATGATGTGTGGCCCCAAGTCAACCCCAACTGAGCGCACAAACATCCTCAAGTACAAACAACCACACGTACCTCCAAGCGCTCCCGTATACTCCCATAGTATACCTCATTCCAGCCTAAAGGCTATCGTGCACACAGCACCCAGCGTCAACGCGAAGGCGTGACGTAACAACTCCACCTCAAAGGCCCAGGCACAGCCAACCACATCTCGTGGACTGATTATATCACTCTCCCAAGAGTGCACGATCACACACCAAGGGTTCGCTACAAACAAGGTAGGGAGAACCACCACTGGAGCACCTTCCATGCTTCCACATTTAACAAGATCGTGCAAGATTCTCCACACAACCAAACGGATCGCACCATTGTAATCCTCGCGAAAAAACACGCGAGGTCGACTACTTACTCGCCTCCAACGGATATCCGACGGAAAAGTCACCAACACCGCCTCATGCCCAAACGGTGTCTCGTGATCCCGAGCCTCGGCCCTAAAAACAGTCGGCCGCATCGCACCATTGCGTTCCCCTTGGGAAAACATGTAAAAAGCACTACTCACTTGAGTGCAATGGATATCCAGAGAAAAAGTGCATCCTGACACATCGCACCCAAGCGGTGCCACGTGGAACCCACATCCCGGTCCCGAAACTCAACGAATGGATCGCACCGTTGCGATCCTCTCGAAAAAGTACACGAAATGGACTATTCCCTTGTCCAAAACGAACTCCCGGTGATAAAGCTAGAAATCACCGTCAACTCCCGAAACGGCCCTCGCGGGGCCCGCACCATCATGTGGAATTACAGCGGGCAGACTGAGCCAATGCGATGCCCTCGGAAAAACACCCAACATGGACTGCTCGCACGCCCCGAACAGACGTCCGAGGAAAAAGTCGTGAAACGCTGCACGCAGCTCAAAAGACGGGCCATGGGGTTCGTGCCTCAAATTCGGCCTTTATGCCCGAAACTGCCCTGGAAACCTTGGCCTCAGTGCCAGGGTCACAACGCTGCTGACGGCGCTCAAAAAGGACGTCGGATGCATCTGCACCGCTAAAAACAAGATTCCCAAAAAACGGCATTCCACTTTATGATGCGTTGTGCCTCCGAGGCCCATCGTTTCGGGAATTAAAAATTCCCAAAACCATCTCAAAATACTCGTCTTAACTCAAGGAGCGCGTCACCGCTGACGGCATGAAAATCTGACACCCAAGCTTCTTTTTAGAGGCGTTTTAGAAAAATTTTCGGACCAAAGGGCGGGCCGGGCTGGTTCGGCCGGCCCTCTCACTTCCTGTGCCAGCCCGCGGGTCACTGTGCGGGCCGGCCCGCGTCGCCCGGACCGGCTGAGCCTATCCGGCTGTCTCCCCATGGGACCCGCGAGGCGCGGGTCCCTTGTCTGCTGGCCGGGGTCACGAAGACCCCGGGTCTGCATTCCGCGACGACTGGCTGAAGCCGGTCTCCCCCCCCCCCCCCATCGCGCTCTGTGCCCGCGGCCGACGACCGTCGCACGACCCCTCTCCCCCGGCAGCCTGCCGCCTGAGGCGCTCGCCGCCGCGCCGCTGAAGCCCGAGCCGATGTCATGCCAGCAGAAGCCGCTGCGCCTTGGACAGGAACCGATGCCACGCCGCCACCTGGAACCAAATCTGCGCCGCCCCGGAGCTCCCCGGACCACCACGCTGCCACCGCGAAATCCCAAAACCCGCAAACTTTCGCGGGAGTTTGCAACCATGTCCGAACTCGGATTTTTGATCCGAAAGAAGTGATGGGAAGAACAGAAAACGTACTACGCATTTATGTGGTTCGTTCTAAGATCCAAAAAAATTCGACGCTAAAATTGGGGTTCAAAAGGAGGTTCGGTAATTAAAACGCAAAAGCACAATCCTACCCCATTGGGCTTCGCCCGATGCTTCGCGACGATCCGCCGGCCTCACGACACCTCACCGGAGTTGCCTCACCGGACTACCTCGCCAGAGATGGAGTATGAGAGGGAGAGGAGGGCTGCCAGGGGGGAAGGGGAAGGAGAGGAGGGAGGGGGGGGGTGTTAAGTGTTTAAATAGAAAACGCTTAACCACCCTCCCGTCAGCCCGAACCCGAACTCCCGACGGGGTCACGGTTAAGCCTCCATTAGAGTAAACACCACCTCCTGAGCACAATGGCGGTCTCGGAATTTTAATCCGAGACCCTGTTCAAAAGTTATTAAACTTGGCGCCTGAGTCCACCAAATTACGAAAACGCCCCTGGGGCCATTTTTCACAAATGGCACACGCTCTCGAAACTTACACCCCTCCTAGGGTAAACGGCACGCTCCAAACTCAACGGTTCCCTCAGTTTTCCAATCCGAGCCACCGTTTAAGAGATACCTGTGTTTCACCATTAAACGAATAATTTAATTTATTTATTTATCCGTTTAACGTTCCGGGAGCGGGCGAGGGGTCCAAACATCCCGCGCCGACAAGTTTTATGTCATTCCTAGGGTAAAAAACCCATTCTGAAACCATCCGTACACTCAGATCTCTGATCCGGAACTCCGTTTAGGATTTATTTTATTTATTTAGCTTTTCCAGTGTGAACGCACTGAAAATTTAATTCTGGCCACTCTAGGGCTCGGGATCGCACGCCGTCTGAAAGTGCTGCTCTGTAATATCATCAAGAATATTCCAAAGTCTTTCATAGCAAAAACTGGGTTCTTACATTCTAGGTTATTCACAATCATTTTTGTACATATAGTTGAAGGGAGTTTCTCAAGTCTTGTGAATTATCAAAGGGTGTATCAAATGAATGCTGTAAAATTGACCACCAAATTAGTTGGTGCTTACGGCGGGTTACCAATAATTGATTATAAAATAATGAAAGAAAATGAGGGGTAGAGAGAAGAAGAGAGATCTGGAGAGTCGACCACATTCATTTAGATCAAAATGGGAGGACGAGGAGGAGTATATGGACATGAGACTCGAATTCGAGTGGAACAAACTTTTGAACCATTTTATTGAGGGATAATTATTCCCCCTTTTATTCATTAATTATTTTCTAATATAAATTCCCAATTCTTGAATTAGAGAATTATTTTTGGTTTGTTCATATTATTTAGAGAATTTCATATCTGATGGGGTTTTTTATTTATTCCTTTAAATTTTTCATTATCAAATGTCAGAATTGATCAGTCAGATCAATTCTGAAATCAATAAAATCAATTCTCTCCAATAATTTTTAGATTAAAAAAACTTTAATGATCAGAGAGATCATTTTCGGTGAATTTATCTTACTTTTCATTTAAATTATTGGTGACCCTCAAAGTAGAATGATTCATAAACCGTAAAATGGAATTTTAATATCACAGTAAGAGAGATTAACAAGTGTTATTTTCATGTTACTTATATTTAAAATCATTTTATTAAACATAATTATCAATTCCACCTAGTTAGTAATAATTTCCCCTATGAATATATTTTTATTATATTTCCAAAATCTGTGTTCCTATTTATTCATTAAATTTTTTAACTATTTCTACTTGTTCAACACATTACCTTTTCATATTTTATTAACATCACTGCATCATAATTTATCATTAAATAAAAATAACATATTATGAAAAAATATATTCACGCACTTTTTATTGTGGGTTATATTATGAATTTTATTAATTAAACAATTTTTTTACTTATAATGGATTGATATTTTTTACCACTATATTTTATTTTTTAGTAGTTCACAATTTTCTTAAATATTGGAATGTTTTCAATGATATGCAAGCAATTATTTTGTTTTATTTAAAGGGAATGCATGGAGGGACAAAATTTTATTCCAAAAAAAATTGCAAAAAATAAAAAAATAATGAGAAATATTTTTTAATATAATTATATTTATCAGCTATGGTTTTATTCTTTTTCTGTATCCAACTATTTTTTAACATTTTTCATTACATATATTGGTACTTCCTTCTATATTTTGTGCTAATTGAATACATAAATTTTTATTATTTGAGAGAAATGACATTATCTAATTGACTATAGACATTGAACACTAAATTTCGAAAACATTTATATGCTCTAAAAAAGAAAAAAAAATGAATTGGAAAACACATTTGAGAGAGTTACACTTAATTAAATTAAAAAATTTCAACCAAAACTCATTTAGAAGATTGATAGGCATTGAATGATGTTAAATCATCCCCACATGTTTTTGTAATCATAATTACATATATATTCACAAACACATTAATTATTAGTTAATACAATCCTATATGTATTTGTTACCTACTGTCAATGGCCTCCTTAATGAGAAATCACAATCCATCACAAGAGATATATAAAAAAACTGTAATAAAAACCACTAATATGACTCATAGAAAATGAATAAATCATTTGAATATTTATTTTTATCCATAATGGTAATGCTAGAAATTGGGTTTTGACTCCATATAAAAACATTTTGTAAAATCGGATATAATGTATCACTTATTTGCAAGGATATTTTACCCTCAATGACTAAAATGTGAGTTGAGATCTATAATAAAAAGTTTCATCTATTAAAATGGTAATTCGTTTCCTAAGTCATGAAATCTATTCAGGGACATGCATAAGAAACGTACCCATTACCACCTCCCATCACACGTTCTCATGGAAAAATATATGATGGATAGTCCCCATCTAGATAGAACATTTTTGGACAATATGATGGGGTAAAAACAATGATAAAAATTATTTATAGTTGAGATAAATTTTAACAACCATTTCGTAATTTCTTAACAAAAAAGAACAAGAATGAAGGGAGTTAAATGATGTGGAAATAATAATGGTTTATGAGTAGATACTAAAGATCAACATGTTGAAATAAAAAAACACAACTTATATTTAAGGAACTAGAGTTCCAAAAAGTATAAAAACCATGTTTTATGTCAAAAAATTAACAAAAAATATATGGAACAATGTTTTTAATATCACATTTTGAAGAACACTAAATACATCTACACATTATTTTAAATACCAGCACAAAAAAATACCAAAATTGAAAAAAATAGTCGTTGTATACCTAAGAAGGAGTATCCATATTGAAATAATTGCATCCAAGTCTTTAATAACCATCCTAATATTTCATGGAATAATGATGGGTTTATTAGATAACCTTCTACCCTTGATAACCTTTTCCAAAAAAGAAAATAAGAACAAAATAAATATAGGGGTGAACCATCAAAATCCAAAGGGAATTTTAATGGTAAAATAAATAATTGAATGGATTAAATGGTTCAAATATTTTACTCACAAGAATTAAAATTTGAATCCAAAAATTCACATCATGAATATGATAATTATAAATCTAATGTAAGAATTCCCAATCCAGAAATAATAATGGGACAATTAGATAGATACATGACATCTAGTGATATGGTGAAGCTACCATGATTAACTGAAACCAACACTATAAATAACATCTTGATAATATTAACTATATCTAGGATTAATAGTGAAATTGAACCTGAAAATTACGTATGAAATACCCAAACATATAATAAATAAAAAATTAATTTGAAAACAATATAGAAATCAATATATATATATCCTAAAAATAAATATAAGAATCAATTATTTACCTGATAATAAGGCTAATTTATTCTTGAAACAAGAAGAACAAATGAAATGAAAATGATGTAGATGTTTTCGGGGATATAAAATATGATCATAATAACAATACCCATCCATCAAATTACCAAAAAAATACAGCACGTAACAATAAGGAAGAATATAATTGATTAAATACATGTTTCTCTATGCACCATGTGAATATCCCTTTTATCTAATCCCAGATTTAAATTCCATCTTATCTGAAATTCATTTAAAAATATATCAAAAATAATTTTAGTTGAATAATATTATTAAAAAACCCTCACTAAAGTGTGTAGTTCTATTCTTCGAAACCTAATGCAACCTAAAGACAAGGTACCATGTCAATTGGTAATTCACTGCTGTTTATTGAATTGTTGGAATCTCAACTATTTTCTGTGAATGTTTATTGTATCGAGCAATTCTTCTTATCACTATTTCAAAAGATGATAGTGGGTGATATTTATCTCCCAAATATCATTCTATAGTTATCTGAATACTAATACCCATTTTAATGATCAAATAGAGACATTATCTTCATTTTCTGATTAAAAACTACTTACTGTGTCTATTGAAGAATATGATTTCTATGAAGGAGGATAAACCAAGACTGATTAGGTGGATTCCATTACAAAACGTGTTAGAAATGGAAATTAGATATTACTATATAGATAGTAATTTAGTTTAATATAGCCATTATAGACATTATAATGCCATGTTTAATGATCCAATGGAGATAGCTTCTTCTTTTCCTAATGACCAACCGTTCACTGACCTCGTTAAGCATTTTTCATTGCTTTCATACATTACCAAATATATATATGCAATTGTAATTCATAATGATTTTTCATATAATCAATGAAATAAGATATTTTCAAATCATATATACAATAATTGATATAATAAATGTTTTGGAGATGTGATGATGGGATTTGAAGATGGTGCGTGTTATAGGAATATATGCATCTAATACTAGAGAGTTGTCACTTATCACCTAGGGGATGACATCATGGTGGGGAGAGGACATCCTAGATAGTCCATGAAGTTTTTTTTATATACTCAGTTAATTCAAGGATCCTATGAGTTTTTTAGTTAGATATGATAGATGTTAAAGGTTATGAAATGTAGGTAGAATGTTGGAGTTTCATATGAATGATATCTTGGATATTTAGATAATTGATTTTTGGGGAAAAGATTTTATGGTTACCATAACATAATATCATGGAATTTATTTTATCATAGTTTCATTTTAAAATGTATCAAAATGGGTTTAGGTTGATGAACTAATTGACAGTGAAGATAACAATGTAAACCAATATGTCAAAAAAATAACCTTTCCATGATTTGGGGTGACAAAATCATTCATAATTGATAATGGAACCCTTTTTTAATTATTATATTTTAATTCAATGATTAAAAAATATTTATATTCCCATATGACTAAAACTAATTACAATCCAAAACATAATGGATAGGTAGAAATCTATAACTAAGAGACTAAAAAGATTCATGATTAAAATTATTCTGAATATAGGAATGGTAGGTATAAAAAAATTTATAATGCATTGTGGGCCTATAGAATAGATTTCATGAACCCAATTGGTATGTATAAATACATATATTAATTGGGAATTTGTTCATTTTAATGTGGAATTTTAGGACATGTCGTAATGGGAGTTTAGGGAGTTCAGTTTTGACTTTAAGAGTTCTGGTGAAACGTTACTATAAGATTAGTGTGGGTTGGATGAGATCAAGATAGTGTCTTATGATATAACTAGGATATAAAAATAGCTTCACAAATTTTTTCCTGATTATATAATTTAATACAAATAATTGAAACAATGGTTTAAGGTCATCCTCTTTAATTCCATATATAATTTCTTTCTTCGAATGCCAAAATCGATGTGGTATGTAAACTTCAATGTTGATAGAGTCCTAAATAATGGTTTGGTGGAAATTAATTTAGATAAATAAAAGATAATTATTTAGTGAGGTTAAATGATAAAACTTTTATAATGTAAAAAAAAATATCTTGGCTACAATTTAAATGCTTGAAAATTGATTCTCACCAAATATTAGGAGAAGAAATAAAATTTAGCGCTTCATTGAAGCCAAAATATGTCCTTTAAACATTTTAATTTTTTAGAATAAATTATTTTAATTTATATTTTAATGACATCGTTGCTTTTTATTTCTTTAATTACATGGTTCATCTAGACATTGGTCATTATGAAGTTTGATTTTGGTGAAAATAAAGGTGTTGAATTCCATTTTTCTCAAATACCAAGTTTCTTTTAGGTGGAGAATCCCTAGATACAATTTAATCATGGATGCATCCAATTTGAAATATTTACATTATCATACTCCTTTGTTATTATTATATTTATCTCTGGTTTAATTATGAATATTAACTACATATTGGGATATTATAAGATATTTTTATGTATTTCAATAAAAATCATTAACTGTTTGCAATTAGGCATGGGGGATTACCCCTAGAAGGATGTTCATTTTTTATTTTATATGTTTTTATTTACTAGGTGTTTAGAATACATTTTTTTACACAACTATAAATATAATTGAATAAATTATTCAAACATTATTTTTCCAATATCATTTTTTTCATTGATATACATATACTTCCCGATTCTTTATTGAAGAAATAAATATTAACTCTCATTAATTATAATTATTAAGATTCATTTATAAAATATATATTATAGAAAACATATTTTATGACCATCATTATTACCCTTAGTCATTTCATCAATAATATTAATTTTAAAAAAATATCTTTTAAAACCTAGTATTTATTATCCACTAGTGAAATCAATGTTTCGGAAAAATCTGGTTTTTATGTGTGGGTGAGAGTGTCATCGTTTTCTGAGATAATATGTAATTTAATGTAACCCCTTCAAATCCAACTATTTGTTTGTAATAAATGGTAATTTTTTTTAATTATTTCACAACTCTAGGTTCGTTAGGCATCATTCATACTTTTAATTAGGTATTCATTTTTTGATAATATCATTCTGTTTGTTGTGGGTCTCTTTGATTCTTGAAGTTTTTAGGATGAATAAATGTTCATTAAAAAATATTACTTCATTTATGAACATTATTTATAAAAACTATGAATGAGAATGATAAATTATAGATTTTATGGTGTTTATA
Source organism: Viscum album (assembly GCA_963277665.1). NCBI lineage: Eukaryota > Viridiplantae > Streptophyta > Magnoliopsida > Santalales > Viscaceae > Viscum > Viscum album. The sequence continues at coordinate 138,279,270 of OY728133.1, read as the reverse complement.
ATCTTGTATTTTAGACAATTGAAACTATAACATGATCATTGGGGAAAAAGTTTTAATTTCATTGAAAAAACCATTCAATATAGTGGGAAAATGAAAAAGTATTATTGAATTTAACATAAAATGGGAAAATGGGAACCCACGGTGAACAAGTGAGCCATTATAAAAAATGTGAGTGTTCAATCAATTTGTACATTTCAAATAAGTTCATGTGGACATTTCATTTCTCATGTTACATGACAAAGTAAAATTCAGAAATAAATAAATAATAAAGTTATAATTTGTCAAAAATTAGTTCGTTATGTTTATAGAAATTTTGAACACTAGATAATTAAGTGGATAATTTAATTTTATGATGATAATATAATTTTTATCGATAGTGTGAAAAAAATAATAATTTAGGGTTTTATTTCGGAATCTCTAGAGAAATTCAAAGTACAGGGTACCTTTGGTTAGGATTGTATTTCCACTTATATTTGACCAATTATTTCAATTTTTATCATATCATGGAGATGAATTTATGTAATTGAGTATGTGTATTTATATATGGGACATGATAACCTCAAAATTGATAGAACTTTTGTTCCCTTGACCTTTTATTGGGTTGTATAATTTTTTCATGACCACATTTAAATTGATCATTTGGAGATCCGGAATCTGAAAATTTTTTTTCATTTTTTTAAATACCTAGTAATGCATCATTTTTAGAAAGATAAAATAAACATGTTTCAATTTAAAAAGAACTCCCATGATGATGATATTAATTGATGATAATAAATGTTTAACTATAGAGGAATTTGATGTGGTCATAAAATGTATTGATTTTCCACGTCATTTTTTTAATCAATTATTTAAATAATTTTTCAATTTAAGCTATTTAAAATCACATTATTAATTTCCATTTTTAATGTGTAAATTACACTTTTTTTATTAACAACGTGTTATTTTTAGTTGTTAATTTTATTAAAATTTCTATGTTGATGTTTTAATTTGTGTTAAAATGTATGTTTTAAATTTTAGTTCGGTAAAATTACTAATTTATTTTATTTTTCTATTAATTTTTTAATATTTATTTATTTTATTAGTTAATGGATATTCTATTCATTTTTCATTCATTTTTCTCTTTATGTGATTAAATGGTTTCAATTATAAATTTATCTTCATTGAATATTTATTTAAAAGTTAATCTGTTGTTAGTTTATTTTTTAGGATAACATATTTTATTTTTATTTATTGTTATTATTTTAATATTTAGTTTTATAATTAATTACATATGATTTTATATAGCTCTTTTTACTTTATATTTATATTACTTCATGTTTTGATTATATTCACTTTTAAATAATAAGTTTTGTTTTCTATTAGAAAAATCTAATATTTAGTCATTTTAGTTTTATTTCATGTATAAATTCTAATTTTAATTTTGGTTAACATTATCTTTAAATTCTTCCAAAAACATTACTCAATGCAAGCTGACAGACTATTGGAAATATTTTTAATGGTGAATATTTTTCCCTTTTTATGCGTTTTTATTATCCATTAGAACCCAACAATGAGGCTATATTAGCTACCTGGCAGATAAACTAGTGGTGTGTCCATTTTCCTAGCACTTCTACCACACCAATGAGTCATTTTTATTGTGTCCCACCACTAACTTTATCCTTTTCCCAATTCCCATCTTTCTCAAGTCATTGTGGATCCTTGACACCACCATATACAATTAGGCACTGTCAGCCCTGAATCAATATCCTGCCACATTGAATCATTCATCCACAATCTATAAAGATCACTTGTATCGATCCACCGCCAATCTCAATCCAAATGAGTCATCATTCAAAAAATAATCTACTACCATAGAATTTCTCACTATCATTGTTTGACAATGAACTCAACATTTCTATGATCTAAAACTCATCTACAATATGAAGCGATAAATGTTGTCACCTTGCCGATGAATCCCAACTATCATCGTCTAAAATTAAAACCTCACTCACTAAAAAACCCCTCACCACTGGCGCAACATAATTATAGATATCAAAATAATGCTCAGATTTGAAAATCCAAATCTCTAAACCTGTAACTTCTGTAGAAATTTGAGACCATTGGTCCCCACCATGACATATGATCATAGAAATATTTATTGTAGATATGAAATTTTCTTACATTATTGTTATAATGAATGTTAATCCATTGAAAAATTGCTTCATATCATAAACACCTCAATACAAGGTCACCATAAAAAGCTGGATATGGTGAAAAAAACACTCTGCCACCATCAATCACTATCTTGTAGAGGAATGAGTGGATGAACATGTCATAAGAGAAGGGATATTCTGAGGATAACATTGGCTGATGATTCTGGACAATGTCAAAACACCCCCTCACTACACAAGGCATGTTTACAGATTGAGTGATTAATAATTATAATGATAATAATAAATAAAAACATTTAATAATAACAAAACATAAATAATTTTAATTAATCTGTGTGATTAATTTGGAAATAAATAAACGTTATTCTCACATTTCATTTTCAGATTCAATACATTGTAAATGATCGGTGAGATAAATTCAAATAAATTTTTATTCAATTTAATGTCCATATATGGGGAATATTTAAGTGGAAGGATTTATTAACAATCAAATTTTGTATTAATATCATATCTATTGAGACTAACAATTCTATTTTTCATGTTTTTTGAATTCAATAATATTTATATTTGTTTATTTATGCATTCATCCTAGTTAAAATTAATTTCTACTAAGAAACAATTTTGATTTAATTTCGTCTATAAGAGTTCTAGTGTCATCAATATATTTTCTGACTGATTATTCTTGTTCAATACCCCACCATTTCGCAAATAATAATAAACCACTTCCACAACATTTCTCATCAAAGAAAAAATATTTAAAAAAAGGTATTCAACCAATGTTTATAGTAAGTTTTGTTTCAAAAAATTGTTCACTCTAACAATTTTTTTCCTTATCATGGGATTAACCAAAAATTCATCTATAATGTAGTTGTTATGATTTTATATATTTGTAATCAACAAGACATTTTCAATGATTAATGATTCATAGATTAAGGCCACGGTTCACATGAACCGTGTGCATTATAGTTTTGGAAATAAGGTAAAAACTATATTCATGGTTTAAGCCATGTAAATAGGTTTCTATAGTCATGGTTTATACTATGGTAATATGTGGTTGTATCATTTCTTTAAACCATGAAATTATGTTTCTATATCCTTTTTTTTACAGTGGAAATAGGTTGATATTACCAAAAATTAAATAGTGGAAATAGGTTACTTTATCCACATCTTTAACAATGACAGTATGTGGATATATCAATTCATTCATTTTATAGAAATAGGTTGATATGCATATGATTTGAAACTGTGTGCTTATGTGGCTATGGCCACATTTTGAAACCATGGTTGTAGCCTTAAAAAAACTGTTTCTAATGTGGTTTGGTCTTCTGACCACATCTATATCCTTTCAAACACATTACCACATCATCGAACTATAATATATGTTTATAAATATGTATATACATTTATATATATACATATATAAATATATAAAATTATAATTATTATTCATGTAACCTCCTAGTTCCGGAAGACAGAAAAAGGCGCCCCGTACACGGTTGGTCACATGGCCTCAAGCACATTTCCCCAAATGCCAGAGGCTACCGACTAGTAGTGAGGGCCTTGGGTGTGATAGTGGGGAAACTATACCCTCATTGGAAGAGTGCACAATAGAAATAGATAAAATGCAACATCAGAAGCAGTAATAACAAACAATATAAACATCGAAAGACTAAATCAACAATCTGAAGAACATATGTATATGTGAAATGATGCATGGTACATATATAGGAAAGTAGCTAAACAAGTCACAATGCTGGAAAACACCACAGTACCAAAAAAAGTACAAAAGAAAGTAAAACAGCTCCTCAGCATCGTAAGCCAATGCTAGGTCCCATGCTCTACTGCTCCAAGAAATCAAGTATCATAAGTCAAAGGGCACTTTCCCTTATATATACCTGCAACAACATAGTCTACATGGCCCAAAACCATGGCCGAAATATGGTGTGAGATAATATCCCAGTAGGCAACCACCCGAAGATATGTGCCTAATAGTTAGTGAGTATATGACAGGTATTAGTATAGTAAGAAGCAAACATTAGCAGTAAACAATAGGTAATAAACGGTAAGCAGTAATATGGTGACGTACAACAGTAGTCAAACCACAGCACAACAAGAAGCAGAGAATCAACAGCTAACCACAAATGGAAACCACATGGTAAATACTCGTAACCATCCCCTCTGGTCCAATCCAAGAATTACCACAACCCTCTTGGAAATGCAATCAGCCTAACCCCTCTGGTTTGGTCATACGAGTTTATGAGACTCTATGGGGAAGCTCACTCAGTCAATACCTCTTATAGTATAGGGTAGGCAGGGACTCTCTAAGGAAGATCGCACCATCTTACCCTCTTAGCCTCAAGTTCTAGAAACTCTCTGAGAAAGTTATCTCGGTATATTACTCCTATAGACTCAGGTATACCACAGACTCTCTAATGAAGATCACTTGATCAATTCCTCCTCTAGCCTGGGAAGGTTCTTAAAAAGAAATCAAACAAGGTAAGACTCTCTTAGGAAGCTCACTCGGTCTACCCTCCTATAGTCTAAAAAATCTGAAGTCACTCTGGGAAGCACACTCGGTCTATCCCCTGTGGAATATAATGTCTAAGACTCACTGAGGAAGCTCACTTGGTGTAACCTCCTATAGTCTATAATGTCAAGGACTCTCTGGGAAGCTCACTCGGTCTATCTATTATAGTCTATAGCACCAGGTTCTCACAGATCTGTTCCAGTCAGTTCAGGATAATGCTTTAAGGCCAAATTACACCTATAGAGATACTTTTCTAACTTCTTTCAGGACAACAAGCTTGTTATAAAAAACACTCCATCCTATAAACACGAGGAATGAAAACAGTCATAACGGCCAAAGGATCACAAGACCCAAATGACATAAATAGAGAATAGCATGGGAAAAACATCCAAGCACAACAAATTATCCTCTAACATGATGAATTTAACTCTACACAAGCATAGAAGCAAGGCAAGAAAACAACAAGGGAAAAAAGGTAAACACGTAATACCAATTTCACAGGTATTGGTGGAATTTCCACATAAAACTAAAGGACTTTGAATGGTAAGGCACAAACCACCTACCTCAATCCTAGGAGATCGATATACATGAACCACTATGGTTGATTCTCTCCTGTACATCGTAGATCTGAGAAAATAACCAAAACAGTAAAACAACGATAACTTGAGAAAGTGGAAGAATCAAGGAATGAATCTCAATAAGAAGGAAGAACTCACTGATGCGGTTCCAATGCAATAGATGGCGGTCAAATTGGACAACAAATGGAGGCTTGGGAATCCAGAGAAGTTTTGCGGTCGTACAATGTCTCTCGGTCGATCCAGGCCTAGAAGAAGACATTTATGGAGATCGGGTGCGACCCCGTTCCTTTTAATGAATGAAAATAAAGTACACAACATGTACTTTTAGAGTACATGGCGTGTACTAGGTCTTTCTGTAATCTGAAAAAATCAGCCTCTATGTCACCCCTACATACCGTGTCTGGCTCAGAAACAACCAGTACACAGCATCGAGTGGAAAATGAGTACACGAGTGTACTTCAAAAGTTTCCTGAAACATCATTTTCCTCAAAAACTCCATAAAATGTAAAGACATACCTGAAACTAATATCCGGGTTCTTACAAACTTCCACACTTAATGAAATTTGTCCCCGAATTTCCCAAGGGAGGCATAGAAGAAGAATCTCCGAACAGCTCAGGCCACTGTGATCATACATCGACCTCCCTCTTCTAGGTCTCATCCTGTACTCGCCCATGTTGTCAAAGCACCCGTACTAAAGGAAAAGACCATCCACGGAGAACCATCGAACTGTGATCGACAATACAGATGGGATGCTCCTCAAATGATGCATCCGCTTCGATCTCAACCTTCTCAGGCTGAAAGGCTTGTGACAGGTCTGAAAAGTAACGTCGGAGCTAAGAGACACGAAAGACGTCATGCATATCCCGTTACCTTTGAGGTAATGGCCACAAATAGGCAACCGACCCAACCCTCTCCAATACCTCAAATGGCTCGATGTACCGTGGTGAAATATTATTTTGTCTCTGAATCCTTTTATGTCCCAACCTCGGTGCGACACGCTAGAAAACATGATCCCCGACCTCAAACTCCATAGGTCATCTTCGCTGACCAGCATAAGACTTCTGTTGAGATTGTGCTTTATTCATCCTCTTATGAATCAACTATATCTGCTCTGAGGTCTCCTGAACAAGATGAGGTCCCAGCAAAGTTTCCTCTCCTACCTCCAGCCAGCATAGGGGTGATTGGCATGGCCAACCATACAAAGCATCGTAAGGTTCCATATGGATGGTCTCCTGAAAACTGTTATTGTAGGAAAACTCCACAAGAGGTATATTCTTCTCTCAAGAACTGCCGAAGTCTATAATGCAATCTCGGATAATATCCTCAAGCACCTAGATCATGCGCTCAGACTGACCATCTGTCTAGGGATGGTATACTGTACTAAAAAGTACATATGTTCCCAGAGCCTTCTAAAGTCTCTGCCAGAACCAAGTTGTAAAACTAGCATCCCTGTCTGAATCAATGGAGTGTGGACCTCCTTGTAGACGTACAATCTCTCGGATGTACAACCATATCATATCATCAACACTGATGGTCTTGTTGATCGGTAAGAAGTGTGCAACCTTCGTAATCATGTCGATGACAACCCAAACAACATCTTTTCCCCAAGGCGACCTTGGAAACCCGGTCACGAAGGCCATTGCGACATCATTCCACATCCACTCAGGAATGGTTAACTGCTGTAAAATCCATGCTGTTCACTGATGCTCTACATTCGCCTACTTACAAGTAGAACATCTCATAACAAAACCAGAATCATCTTTCTTCATTCCTGGCCACCAGTACTCGTAGTGTAGATCACGATAAATCTTAGTGATGCCAGTATGAAATTCCCAAATTGATGAATGAAAATATCACATCAAATCATCACATATATCTACGGGCACCCATACGCATCCCTGGAAACGCAAGATTTCATCCTTTCCCACTATCCATCTAGGAAGAGGGTCCCCTCCTGACACACTAACCCGTAGGACTAAGGCCTCCGAATCTGATAGCTACCTCATCTGTACCTGATCAAGAAGTGTAGAGGTAACAGCTAGAGAAGATAGGATTGTCTGTCCCTGCCTGTCATGAACTTCCAAGTGCATCTCAGAGAACATAGTCATCAGCTGCCACTCACTACTGGCCTCCTGCACTGCCTGAATCTGAGTTCTTCTGCTCAACACATCTTCCACTGCATTTCCCTTTACCGATGTATTGGCGAGTTTGAAGTCAAATGACTGAAGATACTCAACCCACCTATGCTATCTTAGATTCATATCACAATGAGTGAAGATATAATTGAGACTCTTATGGTCGGTGAAAACCACAATGTGCTCTCCCAGAAGGTAATGTCTCCAACAACAGAAGGCATGAACAATAGCTGTCAACTCTAGATCGTGCATAGGGTAATTCCTCTCGTGTGGCCTCAACTGCTGATACCCATACACAACGACTCCATCTCCATGCATAAGCACAGCTCCCAGCCCAATACATGAAGCATCACTATAAACAGTGTAGCCCTTTCCTGGTTCTAGAAAGACTAGTATCGATTTTGACGCCAACCTCCCCTTCAGCTTCTGAACAGCTGACTCACAAGAATCTACCCATAAAAACTTCACCCCCTTCTTGTTCAGTCCGTTAAAAAGTGCTTCTAGGAGTGATAAGTCTTTAATGAAGCATCTATAGCATCCAGCTAGCCCTAGGAAACTCTGCACCTCAAAAACATTCTTCGGCTGCTCCCGGGAATCTACATCTCTCACTTTCTCTGGGTCCACATATATTCTAGCCTCTGAGATGACGTGACCCAAGAAGTGAATCTGATCCATACAAAAGTGTCACTTTGATAGTTTAGCATACAGTTGATGCTATCTCAGTGTACTCAGACTGATCTAATGATGTTTGGAATGGTCGTGTCGAGTTTGAGAGTACACCAATATATCGTCCACGAAGACCACGACGATGGAGTCCATGTATGTATGGAACACTCTGTTCATCAATGCCATGAAAACTACAGTCGTGTTCCTGATATGGAACGGCATGACTATATACTTGTATTGACCATACCTTTTATTTAATGTGTTAAGAGGTATATCTGATGGTCCTACGTGCAACTGATGATAACTAGACATCAAATCGATCTTCATGAACACTCGGGCTACTCAAAGCATATCAAAGAGGTCATCTGACCCCATGAAGGGATATCGGTTCTTGAACATCAACTAGTTTAGTTTCTGATAATCCACACAAAGCTGAATGGTGAGGTATTCATTCTTCGCAAGTAGGACATGAGAACCACAAAATGAAGTATTGGGTCGGATGAAACCCTTTTCCTACAACTCCACCAGCTGCTTCTTGAGCTCTTCCAATTCAGGTGTATCCATCCTATAAGGAGGAACAGACACCGGTTCCGCTCCTGGCACGAGCTCAATAGAGAAGTCTACCTCACTATCTAGAGGAAAATCTAAAAAGTCCTCTGAAAAAACATCCCTGAAACGATCCACCATTAGGGTAATGTCTAAATGTGAAGTCCCTTGGTCATTCAGATAAAGAGTAGAAATCTGAGCTGTAACTTCCCCAAGCCCATGATTCTCTGGTCCATCTCTACTCACCTGGACATCCCAATCACCTCTATAAAGGAATGATCTATCCTCTGGTGATATGAAACTCTCCAAGCGGTGATAACAATAGACGACTGACTGGAAGGGAACCAACCAGTCTATACCGAGAATGACGTCACAGCCCGTCATCTCTATGACATAGAGGTCCCATATGAAATGACATCCTAGAACCTCAACAGGGAACTCTCTGCAATGATGTACTCTAGATGAACATTCCCCCAAATTTGTGTTTAGTGTCAATGAGTCGGCAGAAGAAAATATATAGAGCCCAAGTCTCTCCACGACCACAACAGAGATAAAGCTATGAGAAGCACCAGTATCCAAAAGAGATGAAGATAAAACCAAAGATACTATGATAATACCTCGAACTGTAGAAGGCCTAGGATCCTGCTTTTGATAGGTATTATCCACGGAGAACGACTGGCCTGCACCATGGCCCTGCGCCCCTAGCTGACCACTCTGAGCTGATCCACTATGTTGTCGCTGATGACCAGGTGACTGACCACCATGGCCACGACCTCCTCCTTGGCCCGAACGGCTGGAAGAAATCCAGTTCCAAGACTGGTGTAAAACTATAGAATCATCTCAAGAACGCGGGGTCATAGAGGAACCCCTACCCCCAGCTGAAGGTGAGAAGATGTGATAGAAGCACTGAAGATGACCCACTTGCTGCAAGATCAACACTCCATAGGATCTCTCTATCAATGAGGCCTAGTATGCCCACTCTTACTGCTCTGGTAGCATACAACCTGGCTACCAGAAGACGCATCCCGTGATTTTTTATCTCCTCTAGAAGACTCCCTATGATTCTTCCTACCATCCTTAGTAGGAACACCAGATCTGGATGTCGAACCGCCATGGCCCACTGCTCTAGAATTCCTCAGATTTCACTAAGTAATTAGTGCATGGTTGACGATGGAGGATATAGTAGTCAAATGGAAGATATTCACATGGGAATGGATCTCTTGCCTAAGACAATCCTTGATCTTCATAGAAAGAAACAACTCATCACCTGTTGGGATCGTTGTGAAACAATGCAGCTCAGTGAAGCGAGACGAGTAATCCATAATAGAAATAGTACCCTGATGCGTACTCATAAACTCCCAAGATCGATCGGCCCTCAGGTTCTCCGTATAGAAGTATTCATAGAAGGTGTGTCGAAAATCATCCCCAGACATACCCTGCTAACACCCTGACTGTGAGATCACCTCCCACCACCTCTTGGCGGTGTCTCAAATAATATAGGTGGCCAACATTACCCTTTTCTCTGGGGGTATCTCTAGATGCTCGAAGATAGTTAGGGTGGCCTCAAACCACAACTCTGCAGCCTGGGGTCCTCCATCCCCTGAGAATGTTAAAGGAAGCTGCTGCTGAAAGACCCGCGACAACTCAGCCATCAAAGGGGCAGGAGGCGGCGGTCCCTGAATAGTCTACATCATTCTCAAGAAATCCCCCCTGAACTGCACATCGGCGCCTACAACGGGTTTAACTGCTGGTTCCAAGGCTAGCACAACAGGAGGATCAACAAGAGGTCCTTGATCTTCCATATCTAGTGTCTGGTAACCATCCAGAAACTAGCATACGACCGGAGGATGTCTCGGAGGAATAGCTCATAAAGATCAAAAGCACAACTTAGATCAGGATTAACCAAGACTGAAATCACATGAGTACAAAACAGGAACAGGGGAAAGAAACTATCTAGTTTTTCAAAACACAACTACACGGTGTGTATAAAAACTACACAACGTTTCCGTTAAAGCCATTAACATGGGCATGTACTCCTGCAACTATTGGTCATGTAACACCCCCAACTACACGGCGTGTTGTTCCCACACACGGTGTGTACTTGAACTCTAATCCCCTGCCCGAGTCTCCATACATGGCAAACCCACACGGTCCAAACTAACCCAATACTACACGGCGTGTTCCCTAGGGACACAGTGTGTACTAGACACTATCTCGGTGGCCTGTGTTGTTAGTTACATGACCATCTACATGGATTCCCTTACACGGCGTGTTCCGAACAAACATGGCGTGTATAGGAAAAGGTAACACCGACCCATTTTTTCGTGACATGGTCGGGTACCTGGAACAAAACTACAGGGTGTGTTCATTACCAACACGACGTGTTCTACTCGAGCTTCCCCTGCCCATGTAGTTATTGACACGACCGGGTACACGACTCTAAACTACACGGTGTGAACCAACCGTACACGGCGTGTTCCAGAAGTTATTTTCACGACACCGTGTATCTACTCACACGGCCAGTGACACGGCATGAAAACTACAGGTCGTGTATCCGGAAAGTACACACGGTGTATTCTCGGTTTTTCTGGGCAGTAGCTCAGAAACTTTACAGAAGCCCAGAAATTCTGAAAACAAGGCAATGGGGTGGCAAATTCTGATCCGTGAGGGCCCATACTCCCCACGAATCAAATATTGGAATCTCCTCCAGTCATGTACAAGAGAAAACAGTATCATGATCCACAAAATTCCGATTCAAGAGGGCCCATACACCTCATAAATTAAAATTTGGTGTTCGTTTAAGCAATTTACAACACAATCAATTTCTCTTTTACAATACCAGGGATTATATCAAGAATCTATCACAATAACATATATATTCTACACAGACTCTATCACAACAACATGAAATCGCTAATTCACCATAGATGGAATGGAAAGAATGTATGGAATGTGAAGTCTAACAAGTGCCTATATGATGCCTGAGATGGAATACCCTCATCTCATCAGGTTGCGATAGAAATAGAAATGTAATAACAAAATAATAATAGCACGAAGCATGTGAATCTCTCTAGGTGAAATCATATCACCCGTAAAATCTCAAAACCAGAAAACTGCAATAAACGAGGTAGTATGGATTTTCCCTGTACATGGGTAAGCTACTCCCATGCACAACGTATTACCAAGTACGAAATCTGTCATATCCTTGGAAAAAGTTTCCATGGAGTAAATCAAGAGAAAATAATTCATCTGATACCACTTTGTAACATCCTGGTTCCGAAGCCACCCAAGGGCGCCCCCTACCCGGTTGGTCACATAGACTCAAGCACATTTCCCCAAACGCCAGAGGCTGCCGACTAGCAGCGATGTCCTTGCTTGTGATAGTGGGGAAACTATGCCCTCAATGGCAGAGTACATAGCAGAAATAGATAAACATGCAATAGCGGAAGCAGTAATAACCAACAATATAAATAGTGAAAGACTAAATCAACAAACTGGAGCACATATGTATATATGAAATGATGCTTGATACATATCTAGGAAAGTATCCAAACAGGTCACAATGCGGGAAAACACCATAGTTCCAAAACAATTACAAAATAATGTAAAACAGCTCCTCAGCATTGCAAGAAAATACCTGGTCACGTGCCCACCAGCTCCAAGAAAGCATGTACCGTAAGTCGAAGGGCGCATTCCCTTTTTATACCTGCAACAATATAGTCATCTTGGCCCAAAATCATGGCCCAAATAGGGTGTGAGATAAAATCCCACTAGGAAACCACCGGAAGATCTGTTCCTAACAATCAGTGAGTATATGGCAGGTAATAGTACAATAAGCAACAAACAGTAACAGTAAAAAATAGGTAATAAATAGTAAGCAGTAATATGGTGACATACAACAGTAGAAAAACCACAACACAACAAGCAACAGAGAAGCAATAGCTAACCACAAAAGTAAACCCCACGGGAAGTACTCATATCCATCCCCTCTGGTCCTATCTAAGAAGTACCACAACCCTCTGGTCAGTGCACCCAACCTAAACCCTCTGTTTTGGTCATATAAATTTATGAGACTCTTTGGGGAAGCTCACTCTGTCAATTCCCCTTATATTCTAGGGTAGTCAGGGACTCTCTAATAAGGTTCATGCGGTCTAACCCTCATAGACATAGGGTCTAGTGACTCTTGGAGGAACCTATCTCGGTTAATTCCTTCTATAGCCTTTGGTATACCACAAACTCTCTGAGAAATATCACTCAGTCAATTCCTCCTCTAGCCTGGGAAGGTTCTTAAAGAGAAATCAAACAAGGTAAGAATCTTTGAGGAAGCTCACTCAATCTAACCTCCTGTATTCTATAAAATCTGAAGGCACTGTAGGTAGCTCGCTTGGTCTATCCCATGTGGCCTATAACGTCTAAGACTCACTGAAGAAGCTCACTCAGTCTAACCTCACATTGTCTATAATGTCAAGGACTCTCTGAGAAGCTCACTCTGTCTATCCCTTATAGTCTATAGCACTAGGTTCTCATAGGCCTATGCCCGTCAGTGCATGATAATTCTATAAGTAAAAAGTACATCTATAGAGATACTTGGCTACCATTCTACAGGACAACAAGCATGTTATACAAAACACTCCATCCTATAGAAACAATGCAAGAAAACCGTCATAACGACCAAAGGGTAACAACACCCAAAGGTCGTAAATAGAACACAGCATGGGAAAAACATCCAAGAAAAACAAATTATCCTATAACATGATTAATTTACCTCTACATAAGCATAAAATCAAGGCAAGAAAACAACAAGGGAAAAAAGTTAAACACACAATACCTCGTTCATGGGTATTGGTGGAATTTGCATATAAAACTCAAAGACTTTGAACGGTAAGGCACAAACCACCTATCTCGATCCAAAGATATCGATATACTTGAACCACAACTAATGATTCTCGCTTGTAAGTCATAGAACTTCGAAAACGTCCAAAACGCTCAAACCACGATAACTTGAGAAAGAGGAATAATCAAGGAATGAAAATCAAGAAAAAAGAAGAACTCACCGTTGTGGTTCCAATGCAATCGACGGCGGTCAAATCGGCCAACAGATGGAGGCTCAGGAATATGGAGAAGTTTCATGGCCATACATCATCTCTCGGTCGAACTAGGCCTAGAAGAAGATGTTTATGGTGATCAGGCATGACCCCGGTCTGTTTAATGAAAAAAAAAGTACATGATGTGTACTTTTAGAGTACATGGTGTGTACTAGGTATTTCCATACTCCACAAAAATCGGCCTCCACGTCACCCCTACACACCATGTGTGTGGCCCGAACATGGCCAATACACGTCTTCGAGCAGAAAAAGAGTACACGACATGTACTCATAAAGTACACTGTGTGTACTTATAAAATTTCCAGAAACATCATTTTTCTCAAAAACTCCAAAAAAGGAAAGACATACCTGAAACGAAGATATGGGTTCTTACCATTAATTTACAAATAAATGCCCTAGAACCCTGGTTAAAATTATGTATATAACCTCATATTTTAATGGGTTCAAACCATTGACTAAGGTGGATATGGATATAGTTTGAATCAATGTAAATAGGAGGTTATTGATTGAATTTTTACCGTGGAAATAGGTGGCTATGTGCACAGTTTAATTTGTGGTTTACTAAACCATGGTAGTATCCCTTTCCATAAATGTTTCGTATTTTTTTTGTTCCTACAAAACCTACAACCACAATTTCATATAAATGACGCTATATGATATCAACGACCATGAAATTAAAAACACTCAAAAATATAATTGTTTTTAGGATAATTTACTAGTTTTTTCATAATTAAAAATGGAATCAAAATAAAGAAATGCAATTACAGTGGAATACATTACACCACTTTCATTAAGAATGGTATCCTATCATCGAAAAAACCCCATAAGTAAAATAAAAAAACTATGTCACTATATACATGTTAACATGAGGACCACCACAAGATACTATTGACAGTTACCCAGTGATACCTTTCACACTGTCGATAACGATAATGTAGAAAAAATCCTTCGTGCTATAGAAAAAGTAAACAAACTAGTATTTTTATTTTCCACATAATGATGATCTCAAGAAGTTAACCAAAAACCCCATTCACATTGAATTAATGAATACATAGGGATCTCCATGTTAGTAGTTATGTGATGGTGTTTTTTGTTGCATGATTAGGCTGATGTGATTTGACATAGTGGTGAAGTGACAAAATGTTTTTGGTTGAATTTTCATAGCGGAGTAAAGATGGTGGTCCATGCACTGGAAATTGTGTAAAATGGAATATATAAAAAATATAAAATATAAAATAATTATAAAATATATATTATATGTAATTAAAAAAAAATTAAAACATAAAAAAAACACCAAAAAAACAAAATGGGTATCTGAAATCCATAAAAATAGAGAAATTATTTAATGAAAACTATGTTCATGAATCCAAAAAAGGTTTGTAAACTCCATTCATGTTAGTAATATGTGATATATATGAAATAATAATGATATAAATTATATATTTATCATTTTGGAATGATATATATATAATTTTATTTCTTAACTTTTAACCCAATGAATAATGATGATATCCATCATGTACATGTGGAATACTACCTTCATGAAACGATATGACTATATCTTCATCACCACAACACTTGGAAGATATATATATTAGTATATTTAAAAGAATAATATGTTATTTAGGATATAATTATTATTCTATCAGGATTGAATATTACTTACAAGATTTTTTTAATTATCATTGAAAGATAAAAAAATTTAGTCAAGCATATGTACTTCTAACTATATCAATGATATTAATGTACTAAATTTATAAACAATATATTTCAAGAATTTTTATTAAAATAATAATTGATGTATAAATATGATATTTATGTTAGGATTATGATTTTTTAGATAAAAAAACATTATAATATGCACATGAAAGGAGACATTCATGAAACAGAATGAATGAAAAAACACGATAATTAAGATCCAAATTTTTTGAAATATGTAAACATTTTCAACGAACTGGTGATAAGGTGTTATAAAATGATCATATTTGATATCATAAATATGAATATGTTTTTGATATGATTTATTGACATGTTTAGTACCTATAAACAATGGTTAAAAAATGTTCAACCAAATGGTAATTTGAGTTAAGGGACTTCATCTCAATTTACCTTAATTGAGACATATTGGAATATTATACACCTAATGTCATTTATATGATTTTTATATTTCTATAGAAAAATAATATCATTATTAAATAATATATCATGGTATTTTATTTCTCAAATTTAATTATTTCATTAATGAACATTTTATTATAAGATAATGGAGTGGAAACAGTTAATGTAAAATATTTATTTCTTTTGTGGTTGTTATGGTTCTCTTAAAAAAATTACTTCATTAGGAAATTTTTTAAATGGGATATAAATTAATCATAAATTTCCATATTCTTTTGTGATTGATATTATTATTTATTAAATTTTATACCTTTATACATTTGGTGTGTAATTTTAATTTTCTTTGATTAACTGGGGAAATATTGATAATTTGAAATTCGTTACTCAATATATATATTTAATGGTACAGAATATTTATTAATGAATTAAATTGATCCTTAGAAATGTGAGGAATGAATTAGTCTTAAAGTGATGGGGGAACTATATATTATATACTCATGATACATCAGTAGGTATCATGGATAAAACATGTTACAAATATTAAATTACTTTATACTTATTTTATTTTACCTGTCTTGTGAATGGTCAAAATAGTAAGGTATCATGATGCATGAGATCATGATTTCAAATAATCATTCATTCCCGTCAATGATAATCTTATTATTATTATCCATTATAATTTTCTTAGTGATATTATATGTGGATACATTACATTCACATTTTATTGATTAAATTGAATGTTTTTTATACACCATTCCAAATTGGTTATTAATTATCTATTCAGGATGAAATCTTTTTAAATTGATAGTGTGTTCAATTATTTACAATCCAATATTTATTATTCTTTTTTCATTAATGTAATATAATATTGTACTTAAACCTTAATGATAATTTATGCTTACTTGTATTTTCATTCATATCCTTATGATACGAATTTGATATAATTCAATGTATTTTCAATGATGATTTTTATTTCATTTTGTTATATATTTTGTTTTATTTTTTCCTCCAAAGGTATTATTGGAATCATGTATATATCCGGATCTACAAAATTGTCAAAATAATAGCTCCATCCGGATTTGAACCTTTTAAATATAAGAAAATTTTATAATGGAGACATTAGGACTAGGTTCCTAGTTTTAGGAACAATAATATTTTTATATGATCATTAAAAAAATATTTTGTGAATTTTTTCAAATTATTATATGTATTTACATTTTCGATAAATATTGATAATTTATATGTTTTATTTAATAAAAAAATTTAACTTATATATTTTATACATATATATTTTATTTTAAATTAGGTTGAATGTAAAATTAGTTTATCTATAAATTCTACGTACTTTAAAAACACTATTTATTGTTGCATATGTGGGTATAATATTATACCAGACTCTTCCACATGTATGATATTAATTTAATATATTAAAATAAAAACTAAGAAATTAGAATAATCTATATTATTTAATATAGTTAACATAATTTTCTAACTAAAGAAATTGTAAAAAAAATAAAAATTAATTTAATTGTTAATTTCTCAGTGGGTCTACATAGGGGGTTTAGACTAAGAATATAATATTCAAAATGAAATGAATACTTCTCAAAATATTACTTCCTTATAATATATTGACCTTATATGACCCAAAATCAGAAATAAATGTATTAATAATATTTATTCTTGTATTTCTTTCGGATTGTTTTGGGAAATTTCTATATAATTTCGATATAGGTTCCCTTCCCTAGATATAAAAAGGAAATCCCTCCCATATATTATTCACATATCACATTACTTTTTTCAAAAAAAAAACATACCAAAACAAATCATCAATATTTTTAATTTTGTTTTATTGATTCTAATCTACTCAAAATACAATCCATGGGGTCTTTATAAGGATATCCAATGGACAGATATTCTAAAAAGGTCATTATATAATGAAATCTATTTAATTTTCATTCATTTATTCCACCATAATTTGTGAATTATTACTTACAAGATAAAATTAGAGGTATTTACCACATAATTATATATATTATGTTGGAGAAACAATGTATATATTCATTCACATAAGTGAAATGTGAACATAAATTATATATCATGTGTATGTCAAACTACTGAAAATTATATCACCAATGTGTGCGGAGGACTACCACCTCGTAAAGTGATGTGAATGATTTCTCCCTTACACTTGTAATGGAATCTAACAAGGATAAATATAATAACTATATGTGATATTTATTTTATTTTACTGATTAAATAAGATTAATATTTCATGATATTTTTTAATCTCCCGCCTGTAAAGGGAATGATTTCATTGCTTATGTGTACAAAAGACCTACAATCTCAATAAATAGTTGTGATCCATTCTCCATATTCAAATTTAAATATTGATTTTATAAAATATATAATAACAATAATAAATTTATAACAATAAAATAATTATGAATACGATTTACATATAGAATATTATTGTCACGGCCCGTCCTCGGGGCTCGTGTCGTGACTACCCCAAGACTGCTTTCCATAGGCCAGGGACTGGAGACTAGCACCAAAGGCATAAATCTCGATAAAAGGGAATGCATAGCCTTTATATAAGTAAAGAAAAACAATAGAGTATGCAAGATGAAGTAAACACTAAGTAAACTGAGTACAAAAGTAAGTGTTGGAATGTAAATGGGCTCAAATACAAACCCAACTGAATGTAAAGTACAAATGAAAAGAAAGTACAGTACAAAAAAGTAAAGAAGCAACTCTGAGCCGTCCACTGGAAATCCCACCTGAAGGGTGGGTACATATAGTCTCCTCAGCTCCTCGGGTCCAACCGTCCGCTCCGTGTACGTCCCGTCCAGTTATCCACCTCCAGGTGTCGTCCAGCTCCAAAAGCCTCAACCACGATATGTGATATCCGTTGTCTGCAACCAACACAACGTAGTACGGGCATATCCCATGCAGGGGTGAGTATATTATCCTCAGTTGGGACCCTGAGACCCCCAATGGTCTCCCAAAATCCACAAATGATAAGCCACAAAGGAAAGATATAATCACATAGTATCAACCAACTCTACTTAGGTATATGCCCATACATATACCTAAGTCATGAATTCCAGTTTGGCTCTAACTCATGAGCCCATGTTCAACCCAGACCACACAAGAAGGTAAAACCCAATCCACACAGGAAAGCACAACCCAATCCACACCGGATAGCAAGTCAATATTTTCGAAGATAATGATTGAAAGTCAAGACTCATCTCAGACAGGTATACTAATCATGAAGAGGGGTGGAGATGATAGATGTAGCCTCTGAATCATCTCCCCTGCCAAACCCACTTAGGATCCAAGTACAAAAGTCATCGCTGCCGAACCCACGTAGGATCCTAGTACAGTAACCATCGATGCCGAACCCACATAGGATCCAAGTACAGTCATCATCGCTACAGAACCCACGGAGGATCCATGTATAGTTGTCATTGCTATCGAACCCACGTAGGATCCAAGAATAGTCAGCATCATCATCAATGCAACAGATAATCCCAGCATGGTAGTCGTTGCAGTCGCATCCTGCTCTTGGGTTCCCGCACACAGCATACTCGATTCTGGGAGTGTCTGCTTCTCAAGTCAAAGGGGTGGATATATCAACCATCACGAAAACAAGAGATGATTTATCCCGACGTTCTGTCCCACTTCATAGGGGAAATCCAAATAAAACGTGCCCGAGTAACAGATAACTAGACGACCAATCCATTTTCCAAATGTAAACTGTGTGTAGGTAATCATTACATGTCGAGTCATCACTCACCGTGTACTGCCAGTGTAAAACGGACCGTTTCATGGGGCTAGTTGTGTAACATTTAAGTACACGACGTGTGGTATGGTTACACGCCGTGTCTTCAGTCCATGGGTTCTGTTTGTGTACCAAATCTCATGTCAAAGGGTTGTTGTGTAAAAAGTAAGTACACAGCGTGTGGTATGGTTACACGCCCTGTCCAAACATCTGGGGTCGGCTCCGTGTTTGTTTTCCATGCCTGGCCGTGTGGAGTACCAGCCCGTGTACTCCACCCCATGTCCGTGTATTCCCGGAATACATGCCGAGTCATCACGAAGCTGCTTCTGCCAAAGTGAAGGTATTACATGCCGTGCATCATGGCCGTGTGGTTCTTCATGTGTCCGTGTGTCTCCCAAATTAAACGTCAAGCCTCACGAATCTGATTCTACCTTTCAAATAACATAATACACATCGTGCCTCGTGGCTGTGTATTTTTTTCCATGTCCAGGTATTTCCCTTGAATACACGCCATGTCCATCGAAGTCTCCTCTGTGAAACTATGTGGACAGTACACGCCGTGTGACCTGTGTCACAAGTCGTGTGTCACTTCATTTGATGTTCGTTACTTTTTCCACTGAACGCTTGTGCTACACGACGTGTTCTTTGGAAGGACATGCCATGTATTCTAGAATTTTCCAAAAACCACACCTCTGGCCAACACGCCTCTCGATGCGTCCGTCATTTGTTCCAATTATCAGTTTGCTACAAAACATCTGTTATTAGGTCGTCCTGATGTTCCAAGGTCGTTTTCGATGTTTTTGGGCCGCCAATCACCTCCTAAAACTTGCCTTGATACACCGCTCAAGAATGGTTGGAGAACACTATACAATAAGAACGATGTAGGAATCAGACATTGTTAGTTTGGTCCAGTTCCTTCCTCATTAGTTTGATAGAAAAAGGTTTAGAGAGAAACAACAACATGGATGGAAAAACAATATTTTTCAATTCAAAACACACCCCTACATCAATTCAAGAATGTTGATCACTTGACGAATGATGGAGATGCTTTCGTTGTTCTTTTGACGTTGTCGTGGAATGACGACATCACTTCATCAACTTCGAGAAGAAAGAAACCAAGGTTGGCACCGACGTTCATGGAATTCATTGATGAGAGAAAGAAGTGGAGGAATTATTCTAGGGAAGAATGATGTTCTTTCTCCTCCAATCCCCAACACAACGAGACAACACCAAATAAAATAAATCTACCCTTATTTTATTAAATCATGGCATGTATTTCAAAATAAAAAATTCAAAAAAATTACTTAATTAATTTAAAAAAGTTGTCTAATTAATTAGATATTTAGATGGAATGAATTAATGAGGGTGAGTGGGAGAAGTTACTCACATAAAGGGGAGTTAAAGAGTTAAAGGAATGTGAAGGGGTGGAGCTCGTGTGGGACCCACCTCAAAAATATCCTCACATGGGTAGTTAGGGGCTTGTGGGTCCCACCCCAACTCCCCCATGTAGGATATAACCATTAGTTAAAGTAAATATAATTAAACAATAATTTTATTTACTACACATTTTAATGCTAAATTTTTAACAACTCCTCCCAAGAAAACGCACCTTCGGAAATGCTCCTTTTAAGCAAATATCGCCGTTGCGGTTTCATCGGTTCAATTGGATTTCGATTCTGAGCACCGGTTCAAAAGATATAAAAACGTGATCATTCGTTTAATGAACATACCCGAGCTAAAGTTAGGAAAATTATTCTGGGCACACCGGGCCTTAGAATTAGGTGCCGTCAAAAAATGCGTACTCGTAAAATCCCTAAGAAATTAAGAAAAAATATTCCGTGAAATTTATGGGTCTTTACATTACTCCCACATCAGGGCTTTACTTCCCCGTAAACATACATCCTAAACTAGGGAAACAAATGAGGGTACTGAGCACGCATTTAAGCCTCTCTCTCCCATGTGCTCTCCTAGAGGTTCTCGTGATGCAACCTGATGCGCACTAGAGGAATCAACCGTCCACTTAGGACCCGCTCATGTCAATCCTCGATCTCCACCGGGACCTCCGCAAAAGTCACCCCGTCATCGATGTCCAGCTCCCCGTTGTCGATGATATGCGTCAGGTCATGCATGTATCTTCTCAGCTGAGATACGTGAAAGACTTTGTGCACCTAGTGCAACTGAGGTGGATGAGCCATGAGATAATCCATGTCACGAACAAAATTGGGTCTCCATCCAAACTGATGCCCGACCCGGCCCGCGGCAAGGCCCGAAGGGCGTTCTTGATCCCCACGGGCTGGCACAAGTTCCCGGGTATCAAAACAAACTTTGGGAACGATGTACCCGAGTGAAAAAATATAACGCATCCAACCAATGTAAACCAAACAGAAGTAAAGGTTACAGTCAAACGTGTATTTAACCAAACAGGTTTTTGGTTCATAAGTATTTAAAACCCAAATAACACTAAAACAAGATGACCAAAAACCAACCTAAGGACTGTCTCCCGGTGTGAGGACACCTCCCCTAAGCCACCACAGTAACGCCACGTAGATAGGCCTGCTAACAACCTGAACCACTGCTCCCAAAAGCTGGACCCTTACCTGTATCAGAAGTAAACAAATCTACTTACACCCAAGGGTGTAAGTAGGGTGTGAGAAATCTCCCAACATGATATCACCATGAAAAGATTCCACGCACAACTATCAAAAGACAAACCATTTGCAATGCTAAATAAAGAAAGAAAGAAGTGCAAAGGAAATGGATTTCATAAAAAGATTTAAAGGAAAGACAGTTCAAGATAAACACATTAGGGTAATAATTCAAGTGACATATCACGTATCATTGTGCACGCAAAGTAACTGGTAGGACCAAAGGATGGGAAAGCCCCAAAAGGGTACTAGAGCATGTGGGACCCTAGAACGTCGTGTCTCGGTGAAACGTGGCTTAGGTAGCCACAACCCTCAGATAACGTGGCTTAGAAGGACACGACCCTCAGAACACATGGCTTAGAAGGCCACGACCCTCAGATATCATATGTTTAGTTAGTGTTGCAATCGTCAAACATGCCAGTGAAACCGGGTCGGGTCATCTCCGGAACACTATCTCACTAGTCCAGTCTCCCCACCTAATACCCCGGCTTTCCTCTTTGTGCTAACCTAAATATCAAAGTTCACATAACATGTAACATTAGCACTTTGAGCCAAACGTGTCACTTGCACACTGATATCCTCTTTGAAAACAACACACACACCAAAACCCTTTTTTTAAAAAAAACTTAAACCACACTGCTTACGCTTTAAATTAAACTAGATGCATATCTTAACGAAATCACATTGTTAATTAAGAAACCCACTAAGAAAATTTATTGAACAGTTTTCAAACATGTTGCAAAAAAATAAGAATTTTAAGGTTAAAAAGTCACTCAAAAACCCTTTATATAATAAAACATATTCTGACATGACAAATCACAAACTGCGTCATCCGCACTTTCTAACTCACACACTGCAGAGTTTACAAATATTAATAATAAACAGCCAAAGTAAGTTTTCACAATAAAAATGGTCTTGCATCACAAAAATATAGTACATGCGAATTATATGCGTATTTAAAAAGTAATCAGAACAAAATTTTCAGTATGGAAACTAATTCGCAGGGTGCTGAAAAAATAAACCAACACGAAAAAGATCGCCAGAAGATAATTGAGTGTGGAATCACATACCGACGAGTCACAAGCATGGCACAATTGGTGCGCAAAACCCACTGTACCTCAAACAAGATCAAAACACACCCTAAAAACAAATCACAGTATGAACACATCAAAAATGAATCAAACACAAACTAAAACCCATTCTCAACAACACCAATGAATTAGAAAAAATAAACTACTGAAGTGCTTCGCACCTATGGTAATGGTTTACATAGGCTGGGCAAATGGAATTTGGGTTGCCGGAAGGCTCTCCAGAAGAGGAGAGGTGCGCGGCTTTCGGCTCCAGGCAAAAGGAGGTAACAGAGGAGGCTAGTGCTGGAAATTAAAGGAGGTCGGTGATAGAAATTAGAGGAGGTCGGTGCTGGAAATTAGAGGAGTCGGTGGAGGTTTGGCCAGAAAAAAAAAGAGGAGGCTACGGGGAAAGGGTTGGGTGTGGCTTCAGCTGTAGGGGAAAGGAGGAAGGGGGTAGAAGGGTGGTCGGCCGAGCGGGAGTAGCAGTAGGTGGAGAGGGTGAGGGCGCGAGGTAGGTCGGGGTGCGGCCGGGAAGGCCGGGTCGAGCGGGAGGCAACTGGCGGCGGGGTCGCGGCCTGGTTGAGCGGAAGAAGGGTGGAGGAGTCAGCCAGTCTGGTGAGGAGGCTGGGCAGAAGGCTTCGGCTGGGCAAGGACAACAACAGGGAGGTAGAGGGAGGCGTGGCCGGCGATGAGGGTCAGAACAGGACAAAGAAGGGTGCAGCGCCGGGATGATCTGGATGGGCTGGGGTGCGCGCAAGATAGCAGGCAGAGGGGGGGCGTGGACCTCGGCTCGACAAGGGGGGAGACCACCAGGCGACTCCAGCCAAGGGAGATGGCTACAGCCGGTTAGCAAGGGGGCGGCTAGGGTTTTTCGCAGGACACAAGAGTGGGGAGGATGAACAGTAACCCGCGGGAGAGAGGGAGAGCAAAAGAGGGAGGGAAAAAATGAAAGAAAATAGAAAAGGATGGATGAAATAAAAAAATAAAAATTAATAAATAAATAAATAAATAAAATGAAAGAATATAAGGGAATAAAAATAAAAATAAAAGAGGGATAAAATAAAATAAGAATAAGGATATGGGGTAAAATAATAATAAATTCAAACCTAAAAAGATAAACTAACCTAAACTATTAGTAATGATAGAAATAAATACAATTATAAAAAAACCTATTTTCATTCGGTTATTTAATCATCTGCACCCCGGGCTAACCATGCGTTAAACTGGCTAAGAAACACGGCTTCTCCCGTGCCCTGCCCGCGTGTTGGGTGATGTCGAGACATCGTTCATTTATCCATGCCGAAGCGCGCACCAAATTCGTGCTAAGCTCGCTTTCCAATGAAAAGAAAGTTATAAAAATGAAACTAAACTCACGTAATAAAAAATAATAATAATAAATAAACATACCTCGATGCGAAGTCCAAGTGTGACAATTCTCCCCACCATGAGAACTTTCCGCCCTCGGAATGTCAATTCGAATCCTGATCAGAGAATAGGAATGGGTACTCCTGCTCAACCCACGAATTCAACTCCCAAGTTTCATTCTCATCATTCCTGTGCTACCAGAGAATACAAACCAGAGTAATGGACTTTCCACGCAACACCTTTTCCTGGGAATCCACTATACGCACTGGTCGCTCAACCACAGACAAGTCGGACTCTATCTCCAGCTCCTCCCAATTCAGCACATGCGACGGGTAGGGGTTGTACTTCTTTAGCTGGGAGATATGAAATACATCGTGAATTGACTTCAACTGCGAGAGAAAAAGCTAACCTATATGCCACCTTTCCAATACGTTCAAGAATCTCGAAAAGTCTGACATATCTCGATGTCAGCTTCCCCTGCTTCCCCAAACGACGGTGACCCAAGTGAGGGGCTACTTTCAGGAACACTCTGTCCCCCACTGAAAATTCGAGATCCCGCCACCTCTGATCTGCATAAGACTTGTGGAGACTCTGAGCTGTCAACAATCATTGCATAACCATTTTGATCTTCTAAGACGTCTCTTGAACAAGGCTCGGTCCCAAGAGTGAGGCTTCTCCTACCTCAACCCAACACAGAGGAGACAAACAAGGCTGACCATAGAGTGCCTCAAATGGTGCCATTCTGATGGAAGTCTGGTAACTGTTATTATAAGCGAACTCGACCAGTCCCAAATGGCTATCCCATGAGCCTCCAAAATCTAGAACACAGGCTCGGAGCATGTCTTACAGAATCTGATTCGCCCGCTCCGTCTGGCCATCGGTCTGAGGATGGTTTGCCGTGCTCATCCTAATCTATGACCCCAAAGCCTTCTGGAGGCCTCTCCAAAATCTAGAAGTAAATAAGGGGTCCCTGTCAGAAACGATTTCCAGCATCACACCATGATGTCTGACAACCTATTGCACAAACAAGCGGCCTCATTCCTCTACCTTCGTTGTATATCGATCGGAATAAAGTGAGATGACTTGGTCAAGCAGTCAATCACTACCCAGATAGCATTACTCCCTTGAGGTGTACGAGGCATGCCAATGATGAATTCCATGGCGACCTCGTCCCACTTCCAAGTAGGAATGGGTAATGGATGAAGTAGTCTAGATGGTCTCTGATGCTCTGCTTTCACTTGCTGGTAGGTGTAACATCTGGATATGAAGTCGGCTATGTCCCTTCTCATACCTAGCCACCAGAACTGATAGTTAACATCGTAATACATCTTGTTGGTACCAGTATGGACGACCTACTGGGATTGGTGTCTATCCTGCATCACTACCTTCCGCAGAGACAACGTCACTACATCACTGCCCTTGAAGCATAGGACCCTCTGGGAAGACAATGTCCAATCAAAAGGAGTCTCCCCACCATGAATAAACTATATAGATCACTGACATAGCTAATCACCAGGCTGATCCCGCTGAATCAACTCTAGAAGAGCAGGAGTCAACTGGATGCTAGCCAAGAAAGTACCTCCACTGTTCTCCCTTCCCTCCAAATCCATCTGGGCGAAGAGCCCCATCAATTTCCACTCATCGCTGGACTTCCTCAACGCCTTCACTGGTACTTTTCTACTCAAAGCATCAGCTACCACATTACCCTTGCTAGGGTTATATACAATATCAAAATCAAAACCTTGCAGGTACTCAACCCAGCGGCGCTGCCTCAAATTGAGATCCTTCTGAGAGAAAATATATTCCAGTCACTTATGGTCAGAATATACCACAATCTTCTCCCCAAAAATATAGTGATGCCACATATTTATGGCATGCATCACCGCCGCCAAATCTATGTCGTGAGTCTCATAGTTCTTCTCATGCAGCAGTAGTTGGCGAGAACCATAAGCCACAACATGGTCATCCTGCATGAGCACACATCCAAGGCCCATACTTGAAGCATCATAGTACACCACATAGCCCTTTCCTAACTCTGGTAAGGTCAACACAGGTGCGGTGGTTAACCGCCGCTTCAAATCCTAAAAAGATGTTTGGCACTGTGGGCTCAACTCAAACTTCACCCCTTTCTGGGTGAGTGTGGTCATGGGGGAGGCAAGCCACGATAAGTCCCAGACAAAGCTCCTGTAATAACCAGTGATGCCCAAAAAAATCTTGATCTGAAACACATTTCTCGGTTTCTCCCATGGCATAACTGCCCTGATCTTTTCCGGATCCACTGAAACCCCTTGTCCTGAGACAACATGCCCCACATACTTCACTTGCCTGATCCAGAAAGTTCACTTCGAGAGTTTGGCATACAGGCGGTGATCCCGCAAAGTGCCCAAAACAATACGCCGGTGATGCTCATGCTCCTCCTCAGATCCAGAATAAACCAGGATGTCATCCACGAATACCACGACAAATGAGTCGAGATATTGGTGGAACTCCCTATTCATGAGTTCCATAAAAACTACAGGAGCATTCGTCAGTCCGAGAGGCATGACCATGTACTCGAAGTGACCATACCTGCTTCGGAAAGCCGTCTTAGGGATATCTGCTTCTCTCACCCTGAGCTGGTGGTATCCCGAATGAAAATCAATCTTGGAGAACCACTTTTCCCCCTTCAGCTGGTCGAACAAATCATCAATCTGAGGCAAATGGTATTTATTCTTGAAGGTTACCATGTTCAATTTCTGGTAATCAATGCACAATCAATGGGTTCCATCGGCCTTCTTCGCGAATAAAACCGATGCGGCCCAAGGAGAGACGCTCGGTCGAATGAATCCTTTTGATTCCAAATCATCCAGTTGTATCTTTAATTCCCTCAATTCGGTGGGGGCCATGCGATATGAGGGAAGAGATATAGGTTGTGTTCCTGGCACCAACTCAATCGAGAACTCCACATCCCGCTCTGGGGGTAAGCCAGAAAAATCATCTGGGAAGACCTCTGGGAACTTATCCACTACATGAGGTAACCCGCCCTGTGAAACACCACCATCGTCCTCCAGTGCGAGCGACGACCAATGATATGAAAGATTTCCCAACTCAAGGAGTGGAGGTCCTGCGCATCCCGACAAAGGATCCCATTCTCCGTGAAATAACTGGGGAGTCCCATCTGGTGACGTAAAACTGACTCGGCGCTGATAGCAATCAATGTGCACCTAGAAGCACACCAGCCAGTCCATATCGAGGATCACATCAAATAGGTCCATGTCAAGTACCATGAAATCCCATTCCATCTCGACTCCTGACACAGAGAGTGCACACGATCATCACCTAAGGCCTTGCTCCCTCTTTTTCCCCAAAGACGTTACCAACTCCATAGAAAACGATAATTGCTCGGTTGGTAGGTTCAGCAGATTTACAAAACGAGAAGATATGAAAGAAACTGAATCACCAGTATCAAATAAAACTGCAGCTATAGATGATGCAACCAGACTAGTACCTTGAACTGTCGAAGTCCCGGCATCAGACCCCGCTGGTGCCTGATCCACAGCATGCAGTTGCCTGGTCCCTGCTTGAGAACGACTGCTCGCCTGCGGCTCTGCCTTGATCTGGCTCTGCCTTGAAGACGATCCGGTCCTACCACCACGGCCACCGAAACGAGATCCTGTCATTCTGGTCGGCTTTGACTAAACTGATACCCATCTGGAAGCCACCGATCCAGCCTCACTCTGGTAAGGGCGTACAGTCCTGCAGAAGTGTTGTAGATGTCCCACAACTCCACATCCATGGCATGGTCTGAGAGGGTATGGAAAAACAGGTCGGATGTACCCTACCCTTTCGCACTGATTGCACACAACGGACCCTCCACCAGAAGCCCCAGATGAAAATTTCCTGGGAGGATGACCTGAGCTGCCATCACTCTTCTTCCATTTCTCATCACGCTTCGTCTTCTTCTCAGATGAACTGCCACATCCAAGCCCTGACACTGATCCAGAAAACCCCGACATTACCTTCTGGTCAATCTTGACCATACAAGCACGATCGACCACCTCAGCATAAGTCTTCAGCTTGACTAAGAAAACATGGGATTGAATTTCTGGTCGAAGGCCCTTCTCAAACTTCTGAGCTTTCAAGAATTTGCTCGAAACTATCTTAGGTGTGTACCGTACCAGTTCAGCAAAGCGATTCACATCCTCCATCCCTGTCCGATTCCCCTGCGAAAGCTCCATGAACTCCTGAGATCTAGAATAGGCTACAAATTCTAGACAATACTGCTCTTTGAAGATACCCTTGAAATCTTTCCAGCTCATGTGCTCATGTTTCCTAGCCTGGACCACTGATTCCAACCATTTGCGACTGTAACCCTCCAGCTGGAATGAGACACACTTCACCTTGACTTCCTTGGGCGTGTCAAGGAAATCAAACATGCGTTCTATCTTTTCAAGCCATTCCTCTGCCTCCAGAGGTTCTGAACTACCTCGGAATGAAGGAGGTTTGTTCTTCAAAAACTCCTAACCTCTATCCTTCCTGGAGCCAAATTATTCCCCTCTAGCTGAAATAGGGACGGGGACAGGAGTTGCCCCTTGTCTCAAAGCCTGAACGGCTCGAATCATCGCCTCTACCAATCTCTGATCAAGCGGCGCGGGAGAACTCTCTCCGGCATCCTCCCCTGGGTGCATGACAGCTCTCCGGGGAGGCATCTTACTAAAAAAGGGCATCAATCAAAAAATAATACCATCAACAAAAAGGGAATAAATTTTTCCAACAAGGTAAATATTCATCCATAAACCAAACATGCAAAAACGACTCCTTGTAAAAGCTTTACTTTTCTTGCCTGGTGTCCACGTACAGTCTGCAGCCTGCACGTCCCACCTAGAAAAGAAGTTGAAAATGCACCTTGACATCTCATGGTGACTCAGTATATATCACGAGGCGTGCTTTCCAGGCACCCTACTCGCAACATGAATTCTGAGCCCCGACAGACCAAACTCCGGTATAATCCAACTCATCCCAAATAACATAAACCACCAACTAACCTGCCTCTGATTCCATTTTGTCACGAACCGAATCAGGTCACCATTCGAACTGACGCCCGACCCGGCCCGCGGCAAGGTCCGAAGGGCATTCCGGATCCCCACGGGCTGGAACAAGTGACCGGGTATCAAAATAAACATTGGGAACAATTTACCCGAGTGAACAAATATAACGCAGCCAACCAAAGTAAACTAAACAGAAGTAAAGGTTATAGTCAAACATGTAGTTAACCAAACAGGTTTTTGGTTCATAAATATTCAAAACCCAAATAACACTAAAACAAGATAACCAAAAACCAACCTAAGGACTGTCGCCCGGTGTGAGGAAACCGCCCCTAAGCCACCACCAAAACGCCACGTAGATAGGCCTCCTAACAACCTGAACCACTGCTCCCAAAAGCCGGACCCTTACCTGTATCAGAAGTAAAAAAATCTACTTACACCCAAGGGTGTAAGTAGGGTGTGAGAAATCGCCCAGCAGGATATCACCAAGAAAAGATTCCACACACAACTATCAAAAGACAAACCATTTGCAATGCTAAATAAAGAAAGAAAGAAGTGCAAAGGAAATGGTTTTCATAAAATTATTTAAAGGAAAGACAGTTCAAGATAAACACATTAGGGTAATAATTCAAGTGACATATCACGTATTATTGTGCATGAAAAGTAACCGGTAGCACCAAAGGATGGGAAAGCCCCAAAAGGGTACTAGAGCATGTGGGACCCTAGAAAGTCGTGTCTCAGTGAAACGTGGATTAGGTGGCCACGACCCTCAGATAACATGGCTTAGAAGGCCACGACCCTCAGAACACGTGGCCTAGAAGGCCACGACCTTCAGATATCATATGTTTAGTTAGTGTTGCAATCTTCAAACCTGCCATTGAAACTGGGTCGTGTCATCTTCGGAACACTAGCTCACTAGTCCTAGTCTCCCCACCTAATACCCCGACTTCCCTCGTTGTGCTCACCTAAAGATAAAAGTTCACATAACATGTCACATTAGCACTATGAGCCAAACATGTCACCTGCACACTGATATCCTCTTTGAAAACCACACACACGCCAAAACCCTTTTTTTTAAAACATAAACCACACTACTTAGGCTTTAAATTAAACTAGACACATAACTTAACGAAATCACTTTGTTAATTAAGAAAACCACTATGAAAAATTATTGAACAGTTTTCAAACATGTTTCAAAAAAAAATTAAAGGTTAAAATTTCACTCAAAACCCCTTTATATAATAAAACATATTCTGACACGCCAAAACACAAACTGCGTCATCCGCACTTTCTGACTCACACACTACACAGTTTACAAATAGTAATAATAAACAGCCAAAGTATTTTTTCACAATAAAAATGGTCTTTCATCACATAAATATACTACTGGAAAATTATATGCACATTTAAAAAGTAATCAGAACAAATAAACAGCTGAAGTGCTCCACACCAACGACAATGGTTTTGAAAGGCTGGGAAAATGGAATTTGGGTTTCCGGAAGGCTGTCTAGAAGAGGAGAGGTGCGCAACTATCAGCTCAAGGCAGAAAGAGGTAACGGAGGAGGCCAGTGCTGAAAATTAAAGGAGGACGATGCTGGAAATTAGAGGATGCCGGTGCTGGAAATTATAGGAGCCAGTGGAGGTTTGGAAAAAAAACAAAACAAAAGAGGAGGCTAGGGGGAAAGGGTTGGGTGCGGCTTCGGATATAGGGGGAAGGCTACAGGGGGTAGTAGGGTGGTCGGCCGAGTGGGAGTAATAGCAGGAGGAGTGGGTGAGGGTGCGAGGCAGGTCGGGGCGCGGCAGGGAAGGACGGGTCGAGCGGGAGGCAACTGGCGGCAGGGTCGCGGCCTGGTTGAGTGGAAGAAGGGTGGAGGAGTCAGCTGGTCCGGCGAGGAGGCTGGGCGGAAGGCTTCGGCTGGGCAAGGACAATATCAAGGAGGTAGAGGGCGGCATGGCCGGCGATGAGGGGCAGAACTGGACGAAGAATGGTGCAGCACCGGGATGATCCGGATGGGCTGGGGTGCGCGCAAGATAGCATGCAGAGGGGGGGGGGTGGACTTCGGCTCGACAAGGGGGGCGACCACCAGGTGACTCCGGCCGAGGGAGATGGCTACATCCGGTTAGCAAGGGGGTCGGCTAGGGTTTGTCGCGGGACAAAAGGGAGGGGCATATGAACAGTAACCCGCGGGTGAGAGGGAGAGCAAAAGAGGGAGGAAAAAAATGAAAGAAAATAGAAAAGTATGGATAAAATAAAAAAATATAAATAAATAAATAAATAAATAAAAATGAAAGATGATAAGGTAATAAAAAGAAAAATAAAGGAGGGATAAAATAAAATAATAATAAGGAGATGGGGGAAAAATAAAAATAAATTAAAACCTAAAAAGAAAAACTAACATAAACTAATAGTAATCATAGAAATAACTATAATAATAACAAAAACTATTTTTATTTTGTTATTTAATAATCTGCACCCCGAGCTGACCACGCGTTTAACTGGACAAGAAAGACTGCTTCACCCATGCCCTGCCCGTGCATTGGTTGATGTCGAGACAACGTTCATTTATCCGCGCAGAAGCGTGCACCAAATTCGTGCTCAGCCTGCTTTCCAACGAAATGAAAATTATAAAAAGGAAAATAAACTCACATAATAAAAAATAATAATAAATAAACATACCTCGATGCGAATTCTAGATGTGACAATCCACCTCGCCTATCCTGCTGAGAACCTGAAATGGTCTTATGAAGCGTGGAGATAACTTTTCGCCCTGGCCAAATCACCATAATCCACGTCAAGGTGAGGCCCACATGAAAACGTGATCACCATCCTCGAACTCTAGTGGTCTCCATCTCCTGTAAGCATAAGACTTATGTCACCTCTGAGCTGTAATCATCTGCTCCTGGATGACCTGAACCTTCTCCGTCGTGACCTGGACCATCTCTGGTAATACTAGTAATGACTCCCCAGGATCTGTCTAGCACAGAGGTGATCTAAAAGGTCGGTCATACAATGCCTCATATGGTGCCATCCCGATGGTGGTGTGGTAGCTGTTATTGTACCCAAACTCCAACAAGGGTAGGTGATCCACTCAGCTGCGACCAAAGTCAAGGACACGTGCACAGATCATGTCCTCGAGAGTCACAATGGTCCTCTCTGTTTGACCATCCTTCTGTGGTTAAAAGGTGGTGCTCAGGAATAGCTGTGTCTCAAATGCCTCCTTCAACCCCTTACAACACTGGGAAGTAAAGAGAGCGTCTCGATCGAAGATGATGGATTATGGAACACCATGATTCTGTATGATATCTTGAACATAGAGGCATCCCAAGATCTCTACTGACCCCTACTCTTTGATGGGTATGAGGTGGACCGACTTGGTGAGTCGGTCGACAATCACCCAGATGGAGTCATGTCCTCTAGAAGTACGTGGAAGCCGAGTCACAAAATCCATGGATATCCCGTCCCACTTCCACTCTAGAACCTCCAAGGGTTGTATCAAGCCTGCTGGTACCTGGTGCTCCGCCTTCACCTGCTGGCAGGTGAGGCATCATGAAATGAACTCTGCCACAACCTTTTCCATACATAGCCACCAATGCTGTCGTCTGAGATACTAGTACATCTTCTCTACTCCAGGATGTACCACTAGAGGGGAGGTGTGAAACTCTCTTAGCACATCCTCCCATAATGAAACTGGTACCATGGTATGTCCTCTAAAAAGGACAACATGCTCTCCTCCAAAAGAAAATCCATCAGGTGCATGTCCTGTGGATATCTGTACACGTCGCGTCTCACAGTCAATGTCCCCACGCTGTGCCTCTCTGACCCGCTGAAGAAGTGGTGGAGTGAATGTGAGGGACCGTAGAAAGGATGCCCCATCTCTATCCACGAAGGATATCTGCAACGCGGCTAGTTGCTTCGTCACCTCTCCAAGTAGCTGGATTCCCGACGTCCTGCTAAGAGCATCAACTACTACATTCCATTTCCTATGAGTATAAACTATATCAAAGTCATAGTGTTGGATGAACATGAGCAATCGCTGCTTTCTCAGGTTCAGGTCCTTCTGCATGAAGATTTACCTAAGACACTGGTGGTCAGATTAGACTATAAAGCGCTCGCCAATCAGATAGTGCTGCCACATCATCAAGGCGAAGACCACTACTACTAACTCCGGGTCATGGGTATTGTAGTTTTTCTCATGCTGCCTAAACTGTCGGGATCCATAGGCGATCACTACCCACTCCTGCATTAGGACACAACTGAGTCTGGTCCCTGATGCGTCGCCGTAAACTATGTACCCTATGCCCTCCTCCGGTAGCCTCAAGATGGGTGCATTGGCCAATCTCTGTATCAGCTCCTGGAAGCTCTACTGACAACTGTCTGACCACACGAAGGGTTTCCACTTATTCTTAAGAGCTGTAAGCGGTGCTTCAACTCTAGAGAATTCAGGAACAAATCACCAATAGTACCCAGCCAGACCTAGGAAACTCTGATCCTCTATCATGCTCCTGGGTGGCACCCAAGCTAGCACTACCTCAATCTTCGCAGGGTCCACTAGAACTCCCACCTCAGAGATGACGTGCCCCAAGAAGTGGACCTATTGAATCCAGAACTGACACTGCGAGAGATTACCATAAAGCTGGTTCCCTCGGAGTGTGTCTAGTATAACCCACAAGTGATAGGTGTGCTCCTCCTCAGTAGTCGAGTATATCAATATATCGCCGATGAAGACTATGACAAATCGATCAAGGTAAGGCTGGTAGATCTGGTTCATGATACTCATGAACACTGCTGGAGTGTTAGTTACACCGAAAGGAATAAGGAAGAAATCATAGTGGCCATACCGACACCAGAAGCCCATCTTCTGCCCATCCTCATCTCAAACTCCAAGCTGATGATATCCTGACCTGAGGTCTATCTTCTATATCCATCGTGAACCTTTGATCTGATCGAAGAGGTAATCAATCCATGGAAGTGAATACTTGATCTTCATAGTCACCAGATTCAGGCGACGGTTGTCGATACACAGTCACAATCTCTTGTCTGCCTTCTTGGAAAACAAAATCAGGGATTCCCAGGGTCAAACACTGGTTCGGATAAATCCCTTGCCCTGCAAGTCCTCCAGCTGTACCCGTAGATCTCGAAGCTCAGCGGGAGCCATCTGATATGCTGGAGTAGATATATGGGTTGTCCCTAGGTATAGGTAAATATAGAATTATACCCCTCAGGGAGGAGGTAGTCCTGGAACATCATCAGGAAAAACGTCCACATACTGATCCACCACTACAGGAAAACACGGACTCCACACATCAAATACATTTAGGATGAGACTATCCAAATGATGAGTGATCGGCTGTCCTCTCCTTTGTGTGAATCCATATTGTGCTACAATGGCTCCGTTCTACCCAGTGAAGGTGAACCTACTCCCATCAGTGTGGACACACCGCACCTTTCGCCTAATACATTTTATCTATGCATGGACCGTTGATAACCAATCAATGCCCAAGATGACGTTGTAAGGCTTCGATGCCGCTAAAACAAGATCCCTGCCAATGCTCTCACCTCTTAGAGTAAGCTCACACTACCTGAACCATTTCGTAATCATCGAGTCTTCTCCCATAGGAGTCTCTAACCTTAAGGATCGAGCCAATGGCTCCGTCAGAATCTCCAAGCTCCGAATAAGGGCAGCGACAATGAATGAATGACACTATCCTATATCTATAAGAACTGCAGCAAGGGTGGAGTGGACACATATAGTACCTCGAATCATCTCAGGTGCGACGTGGTCGTAGAACTCCACTGACTGAAGCTGATTATGTCTCTGTCAGCCAACTCCCTTTGGTGTGGTTGGACCTCCTGGTGGTGGTGGTGGTGGTAGTTCCTCAAAGCGTCGCCCACCACCCGCTTCTCGGCCAGCTCCTTTTCCTTGTCTGCCTGCTCCCTGTGGACCACCACGGTTGAACCTCTTCTTTTTCCAGGGTAGTCCATCTACTGTCTGCTGCTCCTCTGCATGGCGGGTCAGGCAGTCAAGAGCCATGTGGCCTTGCCCGCCGCATGTATAGCAATGTCTGCATCTCGAATGACTAGCTCTACTGCGTGTTCCCTGCACCTCTGAACCAGTATCCTGAGTTCACCCTCTTGATAGCCTGGTCCGCTTTGACCTCTACAACAACTATATATTTCCAGCTGCAGAAGACTCCACTATGTGTCGCCCTACGGTAGGCTTTGATTCTGGTGTAGGCTCAGCAAGAAAGCTCTCTACAAGAAAAGATCTCTCCAGTACTCCTGCATGCATCAGAATGCTGAAGGGATTTTTTTGATTCCCTGATCTCATGCCTCAGTCCCTACTCGAAGGTTTGTGCCTAGAAGAATGGGTCCCGTACCATGTCCGTGGAGTAGCCCGAGAGATCAGTAAATCTCGCCGAGTACTGAGCTACTGTCTTGCTGCCCTGACGTAGCTGTAGTAACTCCTGGATGAGCACTGCATGGAGGGCGGCTGGGATAAACTCCAAGCGGAAAAGGATATCGGAGTCCTACCAAAGGAGAGATTCCTCTTCGTGCACCTGGAGCATCAGGCTCCACCATCTACCTGCTGCCGCGTGCAAGAGACTCACTGCAAGGATCAACATGAGGTCTACTGGTGACCCTACCAATCTGATGACTCGAACTACAACCTCTATCCAATCCTCAGCTGTCTGAGGGTCTGTCTCCCCATAGAACCTAGGTGGTACTGATGTTGAATCTCGTGTAGTGCTCTGAGGCGACGTGCACTCTCAGTGGCTGGGGCTAGTGGCATCGGTGGCTCGGTGGTTAAAGGTATTGTCGGTGTCTCCACTGTAATGGGGCCCTGCATAGAGGCCTCGTAACTCGGTGGGCTGTCGTCTCACACAAAACTCGAATCCCTAGCTGGCTGCCATCGTGGGGCCATCGTGAAAGAAAAAGGTGCACCACGGTTAATAAATTATACCTGGTAAGCTGACACAATGTAATCACAACGTAAATTTTTGAAACACACATGAAATCAATGTTTTCGTGCATTGAGTCTGAAATGAGAAGTCAGGGTCCTGGTGTATGGATACGTTGGCCGCTGCACCAACACTGCACTCCCTGGACTGATAACCACACTCAATACCCTAAACACTATTTCTTCACATAGAATAAATTATCAGAGTCCTATGTTTTGCGGTAGAACCAACTCCTCAGATACCAATATGTCAAGACCCGTCCATGGGGCCTGTGTCGTGACTACCCCAAGCCCACCTTCCAAAGACCAGGGGCTGGAGACTAGCACCAATGGCGTAAATCCAGATAAAAGGAATGGCACTGCCTTTATATAAGTAAATAAACACAATAGAGTATGCAATCTGAAGTAAACACAATGTAAACTGAGTACAAATGTAAGTGTTAGAATGTAAATGGGCGAGAATACAAACCCAACTGAAAGTAAAGTACAACAGAAATGAAAGTAAATGATCAGTAAAGTAAAGAAGCAACTACAAGATGACCTATGGAAATCCCACCTGAAGGGTGGGTACAGATAGTCTCCTCAGCTCCTAAGGTCCAGTGGTCTGCTCCATGTACGTCCCGTCCAGTGAACCACCTCTAGGTACAGTCCATATCCACGAGCCTCAACAGCGATCATTGCTATACATCATCTGCAACCAACACAACGTAGTGTAGGCATAACCCGTGAAGGGGTCAGTATAAGATACTCAGTAGGGACCATGAGAACCGCAAAGGTCTCCCAAAATCCACAAAGGATAAATAAAAAAGGAAAGATAAAATAATAAAGTATCAACCAACAATACTTAGGTATATTCCCATACATATTCCTAAGTCATCAATTCCAGTTCGACTCCAACTCAAGAGCCCAAGTTCCACCCAGGCCACACATGAAGTTACAACCCAATCCACACAAGAAAGCACAAATCAATCCACAAAGGATAGAAAGTCAATATTTTTGAAGATAATGATTAAAAGTAAAGACTCAGCTCACACAGGTATACTACTCATGTAGAGGGGTGGAGATGATAGATGTATCCTCTGAATCATCTTCTGTGTCGAACCCACGTAGGATCCATGTACAGAAGTCGTCGTTGCCGAACCCACGTAGGATATTAGTACAGTAACCATAGCTGCCGAACCCACGTAGGATCCAAGTGCAGTCGTCATCACTACCGAAACCACGGAGGATCCAAGTACAGTAGTCCTTGCTGCCGAACCCATGTAGGATCCAAGTATAGTCATCATCGTCAATGAACCCACAGAGGATCCCAGCATGGATGTCGTCGCAGTTGTAACCAGCTCTAGGGTTCCCGCACACAACACACTCGATTCCGAGAGGGTCTTCTTCTCGAGTCAAAGAGGATGATACATCAACCTTCATGAAGACCAGAGATGATGTATCCCAACGTTTTGTCCCATGTCATAGGGGAAAACCAAGAAAAACGTGCCTAAGTCACAAAGAACAAAGATGACCAATCCATTTTCCAAAAGTACATGGCGTGTAGGTAATCAGTACACGCCATGTCATCAGTCACTGGGTACTTCCCGTGTGAAACGGCCCGTGACATGGTGCTAGTCATGTAAAATGTAACTACACAGAGTGTGGTATGGTTAAATGCCATGTCTTCAGTCCATGGGTTCTGTCCGTGTACCACAACACGTGTCAAAGGGCTGTCGTGTAAAAAGTAAGTACATGGCGTGTGGTATGGTGACACGCCGTGTCTAATGTTTTGGGGTCAGCTCTGTGTATGCTGGCCATGCCTGGCCGTGTGGTGGAGTACCTGCCCATGTACTCCACCCCATGTCCATTTATTCCTGGAATACACGCCGAGTCATCATGAATCCACTTCTACCAAAGTGAAGGTAGCACATGTCGTGCCTCTTGGCCGTGTGGTTCTACCTGTGTCCATGTGTCTCCAATATTACATGCCGAGCCTCGCGAAACCGCTTCTGCCTTTCAATGAAGATAATACACGATGTGCCTCGTGGCCATATATTTCTGCCTGTGTCTGTGTATTTCCCTTGAATACACGCAATGTCCATTGAATTCCCCTATGTCAAACTGTGTGGACAGTACACGACGTGTGAATGGTGTCACGTGCCGTGTGTCCCTTCATCTGATGTTAATTACTTTTGCAGCTGAATTCTTGCACTACACGGCGTGTGCTTTGGAAGTATACTCTGTGTATTTTGGAATTTTTCAAAAACGACGCCTCTGGAAAGAAAGCATATGGAGGCATTCATCCTTTTTTTTAATGATCTATTTGCTACAAAAATCCCATTCTTAGGTCGTCTGGATGTTCCAAGGCCGTTTCCGATGTTTTCAGGACTCCGATCACCTCCGAAAACATTCCATGATTCACCTCTCAAGAACTGTTCGAGAACACCATACAACAAGAATGATGGGGGAATCAGACCATGTTAGTTTAGTCTGGTTCCATTTTCATTAGTTTGATTAGAAAAGGTTTAGAGCGAAAGGTTAACATGGAAGAAAAAACAATATTTCTCAAATAAAAACACACCCCTACCTCATTTCAAGATGGTTTATTGCTTGATGAAGGATGGAGATGCTTTCATTGTTCCATTGATGTTGTCGTGGAATGACGACGTCACTTCGTCAACGTCAAGAAGAATGATGCTAAGGTTGGTACCAGCATTCTTGGCGTTCATCGATGAGAGAACAAAGTGGAAACATTCTTCATGGGAAGAATGAAGTTCTTTCTCCTCCAATCCCCAACACAATGAGCCAACACCAAATAAAATAAGTCTACCCTTATTTTACTATAGCATGGCATGTATTTAAAAATACAAAATTCATAAACAACTCAATTAATTAATTAAACTTATGTTGTATAATTAATTAGGTGTTTTGTTGGAAAGAATTAATGAGGGTGAGAGGGAGGAGTTACTCACATAAAGGGGGAGTTATAGAGGTAAAGGATTGTGAATCAGTGGGGCTCGTGTGGTCCCTACATCATAAATATCCTAACATGGGTAGTTAGGGTCTTGTGGGTCCCACTCCAACTACCCCATGTAGGATATAACCATTAGTTAAGGTAAATAAAATTCTACCACAATTTTATTTACTTCAAATTTTACTCCTAATTTTTTAACTACTCTTCCTAAGAAAACGCTCCTTCAGAAATCGTCCTCTTAAGCAAATATCACCGATGTGGTTTCATCGGTTCCCTCAGATTTCGATTCTGAGCACCGGTTCAAACGATAGAAAAACCCGCTCGTTAATTCACCGAATGTAGAGACCCAAAGATTGACGTACATTGAAATTACATTACATTTGTTGAATACTTCGTACATAACAAAAACACACACACAAGGATCGTAATAGTTTAGTGTCTTTGGAAACTCTGAATATAATCTTCTAATCCTGGTGAAAGATCTTCAACATCTCCCATAAATATCTTCTTTTTTTATACCTAACCCTTTATTTATAACCTGGGGAAAAGTAAACATAAAAGGGTGAGCTCAAATGCTCAGTAAGGGTAAACAAAAGAAATATCAATCACATCATATACATAAGCACATAACTTTTGGAAATCTTAACCTGTAAAAGAGATCATAATTTCATAACATGGGATAAATCATGGAAGTGAAATGTAATCACAAAAATCATAACTTAAAACATTAACCTTTGTGGCATACACACATAATCATAGAGAATCATTTCTTGTTAGTCAAGACTCATTTCCAAGACTATCTTAGTGGACAAACTCCCTTTCTGAACCGAGTCACCCTCGTTTCAGTCCTATTTCACCGAACCGGTATAACCTACCATTCATTCCATGTTTATCTCATGAGATATAAAATCTTTACCCAATGCAATGGAGGGAGATATAGGTCCCACACATCTCATAATGATACCATTCTTATGTGTGCCACAAAATCATAAACCATACATCGTAGCATAACCCATGTAATAAAAATGGGATTTTTAAACAACATGACATCATAAAACAATTCATATAAGATAAAGGAATTCATAAAAATATTTCCATCACAGCATAGTCAAATTACTGTAATAATAGGGATAGAAACAGAACCCTTTATTATCATAGATGTAAAATAATTTTGATAAAACACTTGAACTCCATTCTTGTGGAAAATATCCTCTCTTCTTCAAAAATACTTTTCCTTTATTAACATGTCGTACACTTATAAACTAAAATAAGTTGATTAAAAATAAACATGAAAACTTTTAAAGGAATCTTCTTGGAAATAATCTTTTAAAAATCCATTCATGCCGTATAAGTTAAAAAAACATTCTTCGTACTTTTTTCGGAAAAGTCAAAAAGTACCTCGTATGAAAAACGACAAAAGATTCCTTTCATCTCTTTTACAAAAAACTCACCGATGGGTAAAATTGGATATAAAATATTGTAGAAGGATGGAAATAATATTACATATTGAGGGAACATGGATGTGGATGATAAAATACACCCCAGTAAATACCAAAGTAAAAACAATCTCAGATAAAAATGAGATTGTGATATTTCCTTTACCTTAGGTCCGACTTGCTTTGTAAGTGTCCGAACCTCCTGTATAATGATTTAAATAATGTTATTGACTTATTCCAGAATCGTACTTATTTTTATGATATCATATATGGTCATATTCTTAGCTTCTTAGTAGTAATATTTCATTGCTACTTGTTATTCAGGTGTTTATAACTTTTTGTTCTTATGCGTGTTTTGTCGAATAAATTCTTATTCTTTTCTTTAGGTCATAGATACCTCATTTCCAGAATGGTATTAGTGTAATATATATCATATTAATTCATCCAATTCATTTATATAATCATTATGAAATGAAGATCATGTAGAACGAGTCGCATCACATCCTGGTGACGGTATTCCGTATGTACGCACGAGTGATGATATCATTCCTATGATCGTGGAATTGTATTGGATTATATTTATACTATTTCAGAATCAATATAACTTTATAATAGTCATATATAGACATTATTTACACCATTATACCCATCCAAGAAAGGTGGTGGTGGAAAATAGATTAAACCACGGCGTGGAGACGGTATTCCGACGTACGCACGCGCGGTGATTTCGTTTTCCTTAGGATGGATAGATGGTGAATTAGGATTGTTTCATACTTATAATAACATATCAATATATCAGTGATACTGATGTTATTAATTCATAATTAAACAACCTAAGAATAAGAAGTGGAAGAAGAAATAAAGGTGAAAGAATTGGTAACAGAAATTACCTCTTCTTTGAAGCGCCTCTTTGAGACCTCCTCTTAGGGCACTAAAATTGGTCTTTGAGGAAGACCAGAACCTCTAGGATGTTTCTAGGGAAGTTGAGAAGAGATTTTGGCAGGGGTTGGCCGAGCTTGAAGGCACAATGTTGTGTGAGGAAGAGAGGGAGAAGGTTTCCTTTTATAATGGAGGAGAGGGACACCTTTGGAATAACTAAAACTATTATTTTATTATAAAGTCAAGTTCGGTTTTAAATAGCTCCAAATTGATTTATTTCGAGGCTAAGGTGGGGATGGGTCGAAATACTCTCATACAATAGAATTTAGACATATTTAGGTTCCTATTTTAACCTTATCATTTAGATTTAACATTAAGTTAAATAATTTTACTTTTACCGTGTCTTCTTGTGTTCTTACACTATAAAGTTAATAAACATACAATAAGAAGCCAAAAGAACCCCAAGTTGTTTATTATTAATATATATAACCTTATCTAAGTCATTTTTCCGAACCTTATATTTTTAGTAATAAAATAACAATTAATAATATAATATTTTTTTTAAAAACTATTTTATGTCAATTTTGACACTATTTAGTAATTGATTTTTGTGAAAATCATAACAGAATTATAAGTTCGAAAAAAGTTAATTACATCAATACTAACATATCATATTAACCTAGAAAAAATAGTGGAATTCCTAAAAAGTCTCAAATTAGATCTATTTGGGTATTTATAACATCAATTATGTCAATATTTCATTAATAAGATAATTACTGCATCATCTTTGTGTCATAAATAAATTATATTATTTGATGTCTAAAAATTACAAATAAAATACCATTATGTAGGAAATATTTTTATCTTTATAATGAATATTTACAATCGAATTTATCTAATTTATAACCCTATGTTAAAAATGTTTTAGTAAATAAACATTGATTTTAACTCTTTTAACTCCTCTTTGAATTAAATAATAATAAATGTCCTAATCTTATCCAAGTGGGCCTAAATGGTCATATTTTGTTCCTAAGATTGTTTTTGGTCGAATTACACTTATCCAATAGAATTTGGACATGTGTTAGGGTTATAATAATATCATTTTTACCCTTAATTACCCTATTTACATTTAACCGTGGTAAAAAAAAGTAAAAAGTTACTATTCACAAAAAATTATTTTCATCTCATTGAACCACATTTTACTTACTGACATCAACCGTGTCTCTTGGATTTTTGAAATTCCACTCACAGAAGCGGTAAAATTAAGTTTTATGAACAATTCAGTTTTTTT
This sequence comes from Viscum album, assembly GCA_963277665.1. Lineage (NCBI taxonomy): Eukaryota > Viridiplantae > Streptophyta > Magnoliopsida > Santalales > Viscaceae > Viscum > Viscum album. The sequence goes on along the minus strand of OY728133.1, from coordinate 138,236,041 downwards.
AACTACCACTTAGTGGTTTCACTATTCATCAAAAATTGAATGTTTTCAGAAAAATATCAAAAATTAGGCCTAAGCTATATTTGATATTATGAACTCAAAAATGATGTCTATTTTACCAAATTCAAAACATATCAGTTGCATTAATTAATTTAAAAATTAATTCTCGTCGTCAAAACAATTAGCGTGTTTTTAAGAGATAATAACTATCAAAAGATTGACACTTGTTTATAACTGGTTTGAATGTGAAATTAAATCCACTGACCAAAATTTTATTAAATTGTAAAAATATATTCTAAATATACTTTAAAACCACTCAAATTAAAAATTTATCACTATTAATTATTTCGATTAAAAGAGTTGTTTTTAATTATAATTTAGTAATTTTCACTATTCATAAGAATATGAAAGTTATCCAAAAAGTACCAAAAATTCACCCTAACCTAATTTCGATATTCCGAATCCAAAAATGAAGTCCATTTTAAAAATAAAATTTACAAAATTTCAAAAAGTGGTTATTACTATTCATAACGGCTAGTTTTAATAATATTTTAATCGCATATCGTTGTTTAGCGAAACATGGTGTTGCGTACAACACACGCTATCGTGAAAGGTCGTGATTGCGTGTAATTCAAGCCAGGTCTGAGATGTGTGTTGTGAAATATTTTTTTGGTTTAGCGTATAACACAAGACATTAATGAAATTAAAAAGGATATTTTTCGTAAAATCTTGGGCTGTTACATTCTACCCCCCTTAAAATGAATTTCGTCCTCGAAATTCGTCGGGGTTATAAATGGTTTACTACACGAAAGTTTCTTTAATAGAAACCCACATCGTAAAAAGGAATACAAAAACCAATCTTTAAAAACAAAATTATGAAATGTAACGGTTACCCAAATAAACTAATCACTGGATTTCCAGATAGGTGAAAATATGGATATGGAAGTAAAATATAACCATCATGTTCTGATGGAGAGTGGTAGAGAACATGGCTATTGAAAATCCAATAATCACAAATCCATAAATTTGTGACGATCTAAGGTACCATCTGATTAATCAGATATAAGAGCACTAGGACAACATTTTTGGTTTTCAAGATCGTTTCCCTAAAGTTGAAGAATTAGAATTAGAATAAATTCTTACTTTATTTTGGTAAAATCTCACTGTTGTTCGTGCCTTGAACAATTTCCACTTCATCTCTTAAATAAATGAAGTTGAATTTGTTATTCGTGAAGTGTTAGCAGATCAGGTGATAGAATGACGGGTCATTCCATCTGTCTCAAACAAAATGTTAGCAAAAGTTATTAAATATACATAAGTCATTCTATAGTGAGATTAATCATATATGGTTCCTAAAATGGACATATACTTCATACATCATACTTCTTAATATAATAAAACTAGTTTCTACTAAACAGGGACTTCCTGTAGGCCAGTGATAGGCGATAAAGGCCAGTCGCACTTCGGTTGTGGGTTCGATTCCCACAGCCTTGTCCGACATGATGGGATGTCGCCCGTCCTGAAGGTTGTCCTTTTTCTAAAGCTATATTACTATAACATCCCATCAATAATACTAACTTATGTCCAACATAATCCATTCCAATCTTTAGGCTTATCCATAATACTGCCGTCCACTCTCAGAGATTTAGTATCATCATTGATCCCCATCTATCATAAGATATATCTTTTTGGTCACATTCCAAACATTCAAAGGCCTTAATCTTGTACTCTCTTGAATACCCATTGAACCATAGTGAAAACTTGAATGCAGTTAAAAGTTAACACTTTCCATATACCAAAATTCTCAAAATTCTATATACTCAAACCATGATATCACTTAGTCCTTATATCAATCATGAGCTCATGAATACTGTTAAACATTTAATTTTCTCGTTTTCCCTTCATTATGCGCATATCATCTTATTTCCAATAATATCTCAATCACTTTGAATACCTCATTAGACCAATAGATAAATATTCCAATACTCCATGATACAACATTATTTTGGACTCCCATTACGTAAACACTTAATCATTCCACCACATCATTGTCATATTCAACATCGCCAATAGTGATCACATGCGACTTCCCTTTGTCCTTTGCCTTAATCGGTTGCTCATGTCGATCATCACTAACCCTTGGATTAGGGCATTTATTATCATAATGCCCCATTTCCTTGCACATGAAGCATTGAAGTGTTGGTGGTGCGTTCTCTGCAGTGTTTGCTTTATTCACATCATTAGAAACCCTTTTTCCATTACTTCGACACTCAGCTACTCGATTTCCTTCTTTTACACACTTAAATCATTTTATAGTCCCTTTAAGAAAATCTCCACCATGATTCTTTCCACACTTTGTGCATAATGAAACATTCATCTTGTTTTCACCATTATTCTGAGATTTCTCGTTGAACTCCATCTTTCGTTTCTTGTCAAAACCATGAGATGGATATGTAACACCAACTTCCATTTCTACCTTGATAGCACAACGCACAATTTATTCATAGCTACTGAAGTCTCTTATAGCTAATTCCCTTCGAAGACTTGGTTTTAAGCCATTGAAAAATTGATCAACTTTACTTTCAGGATGGATTATAATTCCAGATGCATACCTTGAAAGTATTGTAAAATTCGCTTCGTATATACCAACAGATTCATCATCCTTTTTCTTTAGTTCAAGAAACTCTGTCTCCATCTTTGTTTGAAGAATACGAGGGATGTACTTATTGAAAAATAAATTCTTGAACTTGTCCCATTCCATGGACTCAATTTAATCTCTTGGCCTCGTATTATTGATAAGATTCCACCATTGATAAGCTTCACCTTCCAAACAATATACTGCTAAGATGACTTTATCATGTTCAGAACATTGAAGAACTGAAAATATCTTTTCAGTGGTACTGATCCATTGTTCAGCAACAAGTGGATCGGAAGTCCCACTGAAAGAAGGTGGACGTTGCCTCATGAAGGACTCAATAGAATATTGTTCCCTTCTATGCTCATTTGGAAGTCCAGAAAGATTCATAGCTTGTGTAAGTATAGCAATAGGATTTTTCACTCCATCTTCCATAACATTTGTTTGTTCAGGAGGACAATCATTGCATTGTCCATTGCATTGATCAACACGGTTCCTTCGGGTTCCAGCCATCGTCTAAAACCTAAAAAGAATAGTGTGAGAGAGAAAAGTCATAATAATGGGGGAGTAACTTCAATATCTAACATCTTTGGTTTAATCTAATATCGTTACCATAGTTCTAGGACTATATCTTATATGTATACTTATCCTTAGGGACATCCCTAGACATACCTTAGAAATATCTCTAGGGATCTCACTAACTCTTTCACATCATAGTTTCCAAAGGTTGACTAAACCTTTCCTCTGATACCAACTGTAGGGACCTGAAGCTTGACGTACATTGACATTACATTACATTTGCGGAATACTTAGTACATAACAAAAACACACACACAAGGATCGTAATAGTTTAGTGTCTTTGGAGTATTGGAATATAATCTTCTAATCCTGGTGAATGATCTTCAACATCTCCCATAAAGATCTTCTTTTTTTTATACCTGAACCTTTCTTTATATCCTGGGGAAATGTAAACATAAAAGGGAGAGCTCAAATGCTCAGTAAGGGTAAACAAAAGAAATATCAATCACAACATATACATAAGCACATTACTTTTGGAAATCTTAACCTGTAAAAGAGATCATAATTTCATAACATGGGTGAAATCATGGCAGTGAAATGCAATCACAATAATCATAATATAAAACATTAAACATTGTGGCATACACACATAATCATAGAGAATCCTTTCTTGTTAGTCAAGACTCATTGACAAGAATATCTTAGTGGACAAAGCCCCTTTCTGAACCGAGTCACCCTCGTTTTAGTCCTGTTTCACTAAACCGGTATAACCTACCATTCCAGCCATGTTTATCTCATGTGATATAAAATCTTTACCCAATGCATTGGAGGGAGATATAGGTCCCACCAATCTCATAATGATACCATTCTTATGTATGCCACAAAATCATAAACCATACATCATAGCATAACCCATGTAATAAAAATGGGATTCTTAAACAACATGACATCATAAAAAATTCATATAAGATAAAGGAATTCATAAAAATATTTCCATCACAACATAGTCAAATCAATTTAATAATAGGGATATAAACAGAACCCTTTATTATCTTTGATGGAAAATAATTTTGATACAACACTTGAACTCCATTCTTGTGGAAAATATCCTTTCTTCTTCAAAAATAATTTTCCTTTATTAACATGTCGTACACTTATAAACTAAAAAAGTTGATTAAAAATAAACATGAAAACTTGTAAAGGAAGCTTCTTGGAAATAATCTTTTAAAAATCCATTCATGACGTATACGTTAAAAAAAATATTCTTCGTACTTTTGTCGGAAAAGTCAAAAAGTACCTCGTACAAAAAATGACAAAAGATTCCTTTCATATCATTTACAAAAAACTCACCTAAGGGTAAAATTGGATATAAAATATTGTAGAAGGATGGAAATAGTATTACATATTGAGAGAACATGGATGTGGATGATAAAATACACCCCAGTAAATAGCATAGTAAAAACAATCTCAGATAAAAATGAGATTGTGATATTTCCCTTACCTTAGGTCCGACTTGCATTGTAAGTGTCTGAACCTCCTGTATAATGATTTAAATAATGTTATTGACTTATTACAGAATCATAATTATTTTAATTATATCATATATGGTCATTTTCTTAGCTTCTTAGTAGTAATATTTCATTGCTACTTGTTATTCGGGTGTTTATAACTTTTTGTTCTTATGCGTGTTTTGTCGAATAAATTTTTATTCTTTTCTTTAGGTTATAGATAAATCATTTCCAGAATGGTATTAGTGTAATATATAACATATTAATTCATTCAATTCATTTATATAATCATTATGAAATGAAGATCATGTAGAACGAGTCGCATCACATCGTGGAGACGGTATTCCGTACGTACGCACGAGTGATGATATCGTTCCTATGATCGTGGAATTGTATTGGAGTATATGTATACTATTTCAGAATCAATATAACTTTATAATAGACATATATAGTGATTATTTACACCATTATACCCATCCAAGAAAAGTGGTGGTGGAAAATAGATTACACCACGGCGTGGAGATGGTATTCCATACATACGCACGAACAGTGATTTCGTTTTCCGTAGGATGGATAGATGGTGAATTATGATTGTTTCATACATATAATAACATATCAGTATATGAGTGATACTGATTTTATTACTTCATAATGAAAAAACCTAATAAGAAGAAGTGGAAGAAGAAATAAAGGTGAAAGAATTGGTAACGGAAATTACCTCTTCTTTGAAGCGCCTCTTTGAGACCTCCTCTTAGGGCACTAAAATTGGTCTTTTAGGAAGACCAGAACCTCTAGGATGTTTCTAGGGAAGTGGAGAAGAGATTTTGGAAGGGGTTGTCCGAGCTTGAAGGCTCAATGTTGTGTGAGGAAGAGAGGGATGAGGTGTCCTTTTATAAGGGAGGAGAGGGGCACCTTTGGAATAACAAAAAATATTATTTTATTATAAAGTCACGTTCGGTTTTAAATAGATCCAAATTGATTTATTTCGAGGCTAAGGTAGGGATGGGTCGAAATACTCTCATCAAATATAATTTAGACAAGTTTATGTTCTTATTTTAACCTTATCATTTAGATTTAACATTAAGTTAAATAATTTTACTTTTACTGTGTCTTCTTGTGTTCTTACACTATAAGGTTAATAAACATACTATAAGTAGCCAAACGAACCCAAAATTGTTTATTAATAATATATATAACATTATCTAAGTCATTTGGCCGAAACATAGATTTTTAGGAATAAAATAACAATTAATAATATAATATTTGTTTTAAAAACTATTATATGTCAATTTTGACACTATTTAGTAATTGATTTTTTCTGAAAATCATAACAGAATGATAAGTTCTAAAAAAGTTAATTAAATCAATAATAACATATCATATTAACCTTTAAAATTAGTGGAATTCATAAAAAGTCTCAAATTAGATATATTTGGGTATTTATAACATCAATTATGTCAATATTTCATTAATAAGATAATTACTACATCATCTTTGTGTCATAAATAAATTAAATTATTTGATGTCTAAAAATTAAAAATAAAATACCATTATGTAATAAATCTTTGTATCTTTCTAATGAATTTTTACAATCAAATTTATCGTATGTATAACCCTATATTAAAAATATTTTAGTAAATAAACATTGATTTTAACTCTTTTAACTCTTCTTTGAATTAAATAATAATAAATGTCCTAATCTAATCCAAGTGGGCCTAAATGGTCATATTTTGTTCCTAATATTTTTTTGGTCGAATTACACTTATCAAATAGAATTTGGACATGTGTTAGGGTAATAATAATATCATTTTTACCCTTAATTGCCCTATTTACTTTTAACCGTGGTAAAAAAAGTAAAAAGTTACTATTCACCAAAAATTATTTTCATCTCATTGAACCACATTTTACTTACTGACATCAACCGTGTCTCTAGGATTTTTGAAATTCCACTCACAGAAGCGGTAAAATTAAGTTTTATGAACAATTCAGTTTTTTTAACTACCACTTAGTGGTTTCACTATTCATCAAAAATTGAAAGTTTTCAGAAAAACACCAAAAATTAGGCCTAAGATATATATGATATTATGAACTCAAAAATTATGTCTATTTTACCAAATTAAAAACATATCAGTTGCATTAATTATTTTAAAAATTAATTTTTGTCGTCAAAACAATTAGCGTGTTTTTAAGAGATAATAACTATCAAAAGATTGACACTTGTTTACAACTGGTTTGAATGTGAAATTACATCCAATGACCAACATTGTATTAAATCGTAAAAATATATTCTAAATATAATTTAAAACCACTCAAATTAAAAATTTATCACTATTAATTATTTCTATAAAAAAAGTTGTTTTTAATTATAATTTAGTAATTTTCACTATTAATCAGAATATGAAAGTTATCCGAAAAGTACCAAAATTTCACCCTAACATAATTTCAATATTCCGAATCCAAAAATGAAGTCCATTTTAATAATAAAATTTACAAAATTTCAAAAAGTGGTTATTAATATTCATAACGGCTAGTTTTAATAATATTTTAATAGCATATCGTTGTTTAGTGAAACTTGGTCTTGCATACAACACACGCTATCGTGAAAGGTCGTGATTGAGTGTAATTAAAGCTAGGCCAGAGATGTGTGTTGTGAAAGCTCATTTTGGTGTACCGCATAACACAATACATTAATGAAATTAAAAAGGATATTTTTCGTAAAATCTTGGGCTGTTACACCGACCGTACCCGAGCTAAACTTCGGAAAATGATTCTGGGCACCCCGTGCCTCAGAATCAGGTGTCGTCAGAAAATGCGTTCTCGTAAAATCCCAATGAAATTAAGAAAAAAATTTCCTTCAAATTTATGGGTCTTTATAATTAACATGAACTAGAACATTATATACAATACATGAATGAGAATATAAGGTAATTAAAAATCTAAATAGTTAAAATAATGAAATTTTATTACCTAATAGGTGTATAAATGTAACAATAGTGGAATATATTAAATTATAAATATGTATACGGTTCAAATATATTTTAATAACGTGAATAAACAATTATAACTGTATTCTAATTTTTTATAATTCATATATAAACATGTTGTATAGGACTGAATCAAAATCACATTCCATTGTTTCATATTGTATTGTTATGAACCTAATTAAATTTATGTTTTATATATACCGACACATTGATATGTAATACCATCATTCAATATTAATTCAGGGTATCATAATTATAAATTTATTTATATTTCCCATGGGATATTGAATTGAAAATAACTAATGTGTAATGAATTTCTTAACTCAATTTATTTTTTATTAGATTATATAACATGAAAATTATCTTCGAAATTATAAGATTATATGTGTAGATACCTTTTAGTAATTTTATCAGATAATTTTATAATTGTTGTAAATTTGATACACAGAATTAATTCATAAATTAATTATCAGTACTATTTAATTATCATTGTATGAATTTAATTTAAAATTTGATTTGAATCGACATAGTTAATACAATAATATAAATTGAAGAAAATTATATGACAATTTTATAATAAATGTGAAATCATGGTTTTTTAAAAATTAATTTATATGTTTGTAATAATATGATATATTCGATGTTGAGACTAAATAAATGAAATATTGTTATTTAAGAGTGAAAATATAACCTAAATTTTAATTTAGCATGTATGAATTAGAATAATTGATTTATTAAAAAATATAATGGTATAACTCAGAATACATGTAATAGTATGTTTTTATAAAATAATCAACAATTTTTTAATAATTTCATTTTATTCTTGACAAGTATGTTTTCTTAAAACTGAGTTTCTTAGTTATATTACAAAATATTATAATTATCATCTAGATATAATAAAATTTATTTATTTTAATTCATTTTTTTAAATAAGCATATCAAAATTATTCTATGGTGATATTTTGATAATTTTATATTTTAGTAATATTATTTTTGAGTGGTAAGTAAATATATATTTTATGAAATATAATAATAATTATTGAAATAATAACGATAGAAATATGATATAAAATTCTTGTAAAATCTTTAAATAGTTTTAAATGATAATATAATAAAAATATGATAAAAAATATTTCAAAACACGTTCATTTCAAACTAGTACATGGTAAATTTGATAATAAAAATCCATTGTCGACAAAGTGATTTCATTGCACAGTAAAAGTAAAATTTGGTGTCTTATAAAACATAATTGGGAGGATACAAGTCTTTTCATGACATATTTATTAAGTCTCAAATATATAATTGATTTTTAGATTTATAGTTCCAAATTTTTTGGTTATATAATAATATTATTATAGAAATGATTGTGCAAAGCATGCACAAGGCTAGACAAGTTAAAATAATAAATTAAATAAGTTTTATTGAGAATGATATTAAGAGATATACATAATGAATGAATATATAGGTTTATATTGAGCCTAATTGATTTATTTTCTATAGAAGATTTTATTTTATTTTTAATTATGAGAAAATTACATTAAATACTAATAGAACACTGATGCACTACTCGGGAAATAAGAATGATAATTAATGAAATGATTTAATTAAACACTAAAAAAAATATGATATGAACAAATAAAAGACATAATACTTTAATAAATCTTATTCATTGTGTTTTAATCTTCCCTAAAAACTATAATTTTTCCTTTATCATCATTTTGTGCCACCTTCATATGATTATGACATTTATTGAATTTTATTATAAAAAAATTCAAACATGTCATTGTCTTATTTAATAAGTGATATAATTTTTATATGTTGTTTTAAAAAGTATATGTTATAATATAAGTATTATATTGAAATATAATATGTTTATTTTCATCATGTTATGTTATTTTAAATATTTTGCGTGTAAATTTTTACCTTAAATTCCTTCACAATGATGATGCAATAATTATACAATTATTAGAAAAAAATTAAATATTATATATAATATTTAATATAATTAATGTTATCCTTGAAATTTCAAGATGAAAGAGAAATTATTATATATATAATATATTTTTCAAATTATACCTTATTTATTTATATTTTTAATGTCAACTTAATGAATACTATCAAATTTGAAATATTGACATTTTATGGAATTAATATATTAATAAATTATTTAAAATTCATTAAAATGGTAAATAACCCAATGGGTGAAATGTTATAGACTAAAATGTACTACTATGTAAATTTATATACCATTTGGTTTTATTTGGACAAAGAATTGTCTTATTATATTTTAATAGATTGATAAATTCCAGGATTCTCTTTCTCTATTATAAAATATTTCTTCTTATTCTCAATCTTACTCACTCAAAACCCCATTTGGAATACACAATAACAAAACATATAATTTATTATAATCCATAAACATATTTTTTAGGCCTTTTTAGGAAAACTTACACCATTATTAGTCTTATAGTGTTTTGTAAATTATGATTTCCAAATAAGAGGACTTTTTTTATCATCACATATTTAGTTTTTTCATTCTTCAACCTCATTAAAATCATCTTCAATGATGATAAAATAACAATTCTAGTATCCTACCATATATATTATGTTATTATGTTAGTTTAATGACTTATATTTATTTCCTCTTCTGTTAAATGGGGTGTGGATCGTCATTCATGTGTTCGGTGAACACTACCTCACAAATAGATGTCATTGGTTTTATTTTATCAGTAATCATAGATTGAAATAATTTTATAAAAAAAAATTCTATTTTATATTAAATACATATTTATCATTATGAAATTTTATAATGTTATTTATGTTCTTACCATTCCATATATAGAAATTTGATTACAAAATTTGTGCAATCTTGTGGACTACATCATTCATGAAGCGATGTTATTAAGTTTCCATCACTACCTCGCCTGAATAATATATAACAGTATATATTAAAATTAATAACATATATATGATATTATGATCATTATTTAAATATATAATAATATCTATCTTCTTTACATAATTATTGATTAAAATGGGAATCATTACCCAAGCGTATGTATAACCAACTATCCCTAATATTTTAATGTATATTATTATTAATAACTATTTTTAATTTTTGAATTTTAAAAGGAAAATAAATTAGAAAAACTAAAAATTATTTCATGAATAGTAGTCCAGTGAATATTTAATTCTAATATCATTAGTGAAATTTAAACTACAAAAATAATTTGGGTCATATTAATAGAATTTCATCAAAGTGTATTACATGAAATTAAATAATTATATATTTATTAAAACACGGTATTAGGTGAAATTTATGAAATAATAAACTATCAAAAAGTTTATAAAGAATTTTAATTTCTGACTTAGGATTATTATTCCAAATGGTATGGAATGTACATGTTGAATCGGTCCCATGGTGAGAGACTCTTTATCTAAAAACAAATAATCAAATGTTTAAATATTTAATATTCTAATTTTTCTATTGCATTTGGATGTTTTAAGATGAGTTTTTTTAATGTATTTAAATTGAAATATATTTCATTAAAATATATATCCAATTTTTTCAACAAGAGATCATTTTAATGTTTAATTTAAAATAATTCAACAAACAATTTTCTTTCATTGAGTTAATATTTCTCTTAATTTATTATATCATCCAAATAGTTTTTGTGAATTAATTTTTTATTATCTTATATTTTTTACAACATGGTTCATATGTATTTTAAGTATATAATTATAATAAATTCATTTCATTGACACTCGATTCAATGATATCGTATTTTTAATGGACATTCTTTTTAAAAACCACTTTTTATATTTACTCTTTATGAAATAAAAAATGTATAGTTTCTAACATGCCAAGATAGAATATATTTTCTTACATTTATTATTGCTTATTGTATCAAATCACCCCTTAAAAGAGTACATTTTTCATAGAATGGGCTTTCCTTTGTATGTGACCAATTTTATTTTAAAATAATTTCTTCTCCACAATTAATGAGTATATGATACCTGATTTAATATTTAATGAGTATTTTATGGTTATTATTCATTGTTTATGAATATGGGAAAATAAATTATAAACCAAATATATGTGGATATATTATATCCCTAAAATTCATTGGGTATATTTCATGTTGACTGTGATGGTTATTCAAATTATATTTGCGATGGTTACTCCATGTATAAATGTTTGAGTTATTTCAGGTATAACCACGAAGGATATTATATGGTAAATGTGTGTGTTACTTCATAAGTAAGTATGACACAAAAATCATTACCCATGATTCCTATATTAATTATTTATTATAACTATGTTTTTATAGAAATATCATGTTTTCATATGTAAGTAGTTAGGCTTATTTTCAATGTAAAATACAAGTTTCATTATAATTGTGAAATATAAGCACTGTGAAAAATTATTCATTAGTTTTCATATTTTTATAGAAATCATTATTGGTATTATTTTCTAATAAAAATTTATTATGAAGTGTTTTATGAAATTATTTTAGAAAAAATCTTATTTCATGTGTAAGAAAATATTTTTCTCTGTACCAAGGATTAATTTTAAAAAGGAAACAATTTATATATTTTTTTGTCTACTGATTTATTTCATTCTTATTTTCCCATAGAGTGGTGTTAGGATCATTCCAAATTTTTAAAATGTTTTTCAAAGGTTTAATGGATGTTTATGGACAAAGATGAGAAAATATGAAATATGTGATGATTTATCATCCATAAAAACTGTGTTTTTTTTTAAAATGAATTGTTTGATGGAAAAAATGGATTTACAGTATATGTGTCCACCAACAATGTATGATTTTAAAATATAAGAGGTTTTCATAATTATAAAAATCCATAAACCTAAATGATTATTGAGATTGAAATAATGTGGATTCTAGACTAATTTTACTATAATAGTTTTTTTATATGGATGGGTCCTTAAAGTTGGCATCAGAGAAGGGTTTAGATAACATTGTAGAATTAGATTCTTTTTTCGTTTATGATTAATGTTAGAGTTATATATAACTTCATGGTGTTATATGTTTGAGGATGATAATTTGGTAAATATAACTAATATTTCATGTTTGTATTTATGTAATAAAAATTTCAAAAGAATAATGGAATTGTGGAATATTATTTATTAGGGTTGTTTTATGAAACCCTTACATTTAATGCATATATCTATTTTAGAAATAATACATTTAAATTTTTTCAGAATAATTTTAAGGTATATAGATAACCTTTAGGGTTGATAATATTTTTTATGTTATTATGGTATGTTATAATTTTGGATATAAAATTAATTGTATGATATATTCATTAAAGATAATGATTTTATAAAATTTTATATATTAAGTTTATTTTTAGGATGTTTCTCACATTTATGGGAATGGTATAAGGATTTTTGTTTTTGGGATAAATTGTAGGATGGGTGAAAAATCATTATGACAGAAATGGCCATAAGGATTGAACCCACAACTGAACCGTGATAAGGATTCATCCCCTGACCCTAGCCTATGTGATGTCCTGGTAAATATCACATTGAATATTTCTATTTAAATTATATATTTCAATAATTTTATTTTCAATTTGGGAACACATTTCTTATCATATATATAGACATAGGATTTCAAATTTTTTTGGTGACTAATGTAACTTTAGAATACATTCAATATTTATGGAACCCAATATGTAATAGCTAAATTGAATAATATTGGATTTTATCTGAGGAATAAATATTGAATTATATTTTAGAATAATATAATATATTATTTTTAATTTATGTTTATTTAGTATATATATTGGAATGATTAGTATATCATAGAGATAAACATATTTGGTAAAAAATATTTTGGTATATGAATATAAGATTTATTGATGGGATTTGTATACAATATTAAAATTAATCTTATATGTCTATGTGGAAAAATAATTAGGATTTTTGGGATTCAATATCAACCACGAAAACAAATTATGTATAGAATATTTTTTTGTTGAATGATTCAATTTAAAATTTTGGTATTTTTGATGAATTTTAAAAAATAAAATTATGTTTTCTTTATTTGATGGTTTATTAATTTTGAGAAATTATATTCCATTATCCAAATAAATTTGTTCATGGTTAATTTTTAAATGAAGGAGTAGTTTATAAATAATTTTTTTTATTTCTATTATATATAAAAGATGATTCTAGTGCATCAGGAATAAAAAAGTATTCTTAAATACATATAATTTAGAGAAAAATATGAGATTATGGTGGATGTTTATTAATTGATTAAATTATAATTTTCATGTTAGTATAATTCTATATTTTATAATAGAATATAAAAATTTAATCCTAAAACTATAGGAAAATAATCTTGAAATCAAAAATTTATAGTTTTTAGTTTTATACTGACAATCCCATGACCTTTTAACTCATCGAATATTTATGGTTTTGTGATGGTTCAAATTCCCAAAACCATTTTTTCTATCACTCTCTATAATAATATTGGAGTTACATTTCTATTATATATTTGGTTTCCACTTATAAATTATTTTTTAATTTTTGGAATGATATTATGTGTTATTTTAGATGACCTTAAAACACCCCTCAGTCAATTTATGTGGTTGTTTTGTTAATCCTTTTTCATATGTGGGTCTTAAATTGAGGTATTTTGGATATTCAACCCCTAGAATTCTATCCAATGATCATATTGAGAGGAAAAAAATTATTAAATGGTTAAAATATTCTATTATATGATTTTAAATGTATTGACTTTTTATGATATCGAACATGATACTCTTCACCACTCTTAATAAAAAAATGAAATATTTTTATATAAATGTGACCTTAATAAAAAAGCCATTAAATTGATGGGAATAAATAATATAATATTATTTACGTATTATATATAAAATAAGGACCCTATATATATATTTTGGAAGTTATAAAATAATTTCACAATTTTTAGTAATGTCATTTTATTCTACAAGAATATATTTTCATAAAAAAATAGTCTTTATTTTTTAATTAATGAGTATTATAATAATTTTATACAATATTTATAAAAATAATTTGATAAAATTATCATAACTTTTGAAATAATAATATATATATTATTCCATGATTAAATTATTAGAAATTTATGATTATGTTAACTTTTAGTCACTAGTAAAAAATACTTATATTATGATATACAATATCTTTTCTGATATCCTCCATTAATAAATGTGATATAAATTTTCATTAAAATATTAAATACTACATTATTATATAAAATATATTTATCATTCAATTATAATTTTTAACATGTAAATTATAATATTGATCATTATAAAATATGAAAATCATTTTTATTGTCGGCATAGTGATTGAAAAAGATTATAATAATCAATTTCGGTGTTTTATTGCTAATAATTGACAGTTAAAAATTCATTTCATGAATATGATTTTACATTTAAAATATTAATGATAATATTAATAGATAAACATTTATTTTGAAGTTATATAAAATGAAATTTATTCAAAATATTCTTCAATACTTGCACAATGATTGAAATTACTAATTATCTAAATTAAATAAGTTTTCATGACATGGATATGATTGAATATTTCAAATTAAAGAATATATAGGATTTAATGGAGAGTAATTGATTTATTTTCTGATATTAATTTACATTTAAATTTCAAATATGAAATAATTATCATTAATTCTTATTCAACACATGCACAGTGATTGTTCAATAAAAAGAAAAATCAATTAAATGATTTAAAAATTACTCTAAAATTAAAATCACAAAACCATTTATATAATTAAACACATTAAAAATCATTTTTAACGAGAAGATATCGACTATAATAATACACATGTCTAATTTAGGACCATTTAGATCCACATTGAAAACAATATGATCCTTATCAAATTTAATTTATTGATAAGTAAAACATGTCACACTATGGTTTTTAATAAGTTCTATACATTTAATATAGAATTATATGGAGGATATGATTGACTAAAAATGGTAATTTGAATTATAAAATATTTATCTCCATCATTGTAATTTAATTTTCAATTTTTTGGAATAAATAATAACCATAAATGTTTGATCAATGCTAATGTAGTAAATATTAAATTATTAAAATAAATAAAATATAAGATAAAATTAATAATAAAATAAAAAAAATTATATAATTAAGATGATCCATTAATTTTAAATATTATGTTATCATATAGATGATATTATAAACGTTTTGGATTGAATTGGACTTGTTTTATTGGTTTTTTTAATTCATTGTAATGCCTTGTATCAAATTTCACAATAGTGATATTTTATGGAATTGAATTTTTTATTAAATTATATAAAAATAATTAAAAAATTATATAAGAACAAGGGGGATATTATTTGACCCTAAATTTTATTACCTATGAATTTATAGTCCATTTGGCGCAATTATTTGTAAGAATAAAATTATTAAATTTTAATATTTTGAGAAATTCCATAAGTGTCGCACCGCTCTCTTATAAAAAAACACTATTCTTCTCAAAACTAAAAATATCAAAAAAATGGAAATTATAATACACAAAAAATTAATTTATTATTATCTATACCCACATTTTTAGATCTGGGATTAAGAAAAATATTACCCTAGTAGCCACAAGTTGTTAACGATTGACAGATTTTCCAATAATATGTATAGTTTGTATTTTCCCGTGTTAGATTTGTTTCTCCTTACAACTCCATAAAATATAAATTACAGATGATATATCAATAACTAAAATATATTTAATTTAAATATATTTTATTATCAATGTCGAATGACCCATATCTATCTCCATGAAAATCATATCGGTAACAAAATAATCAATCATGTGAACGACGGACTATTGCCTCCCTTACCGATGTGATTTATTTTCCATTATTGCGTCTCACAGATTAATATAATGATGGAATACATTTTTATATATTATATTAATTTCATTATTTAACAAATTAAAATATAATATATCAATTTTTTTTTGAATATTCTATATATTGAATAATGACAACGTCGTCATTTTGTTTGTGTATACTACCACCTTATAGAGTGATGTGGATCATTTTTCATAATGAAATCACATGAGTGATATATATAATAATATTTTAAGAAACAATGTGATAATAAATATATTTTTATCATTTTAAAATTTTAAAATATTACATACCTTCTTTCCAAAATGGTAATTGAAAATTTTCTAAGTTACACATGGGTTCATATGACAAACTGCCTCCATTATTGTAATGAATTTTAGTTTTCATAACCATATATGTTGTTTGAATTAAAAAGAATACTTAATGTATAAATTATAAAATTTAATGATTAATATTATGTCATGTATGACACAATTTTCTTATCAGTGACCATAGAAAATCTACTGAAGTCATTCTGGACTTATGGATCGAATAATATTAATGAATTTGTTGTGAACATAAATAGTTAAGTAATTTTTTTAACATGGTTATAAGTGAAATAAGTGGAAAATTAACATTAAAATAGTTCTTTTTAATAAATATAATTAACAAAATATTATTATTTTGGGTGATAAATAATGTACATAATTTGTTTGAATCCTAGTAAGTGACCCTTTAGCTAAATATCATTATTTTAAATATTTTAAAGATTTATTTTACACATTTTTTTCATTCAGATCCATTTTTTAAACATTACATTTATGAATAATTATATTATTATTTTAATTTTTTAAAATGGAATTTTTTTCTTGAATGTTTTATAAAATGATCATTTTAATATTTTATGTCAGATAATTCTTAAACCAACATTCATTTTTTAGAGTTAAACATTCTTTACTTGATTATGTACTATTATGATTATGTGTTAAATTAAATTTGATTATATTATGTAATATTTAAAAATATTTGATGTGTATTTACATCTATTACACTTAATTTATTATTTTCATTAATTATCAAACCAATGAGATGATATTTTTACAGGAATTAGTTTAAAAATGTTTCATAAATATTTATTTTTACCGAAGTCAAAAGTAATGTTTTCAAATTATATTACATTAGAAGAATTTACGCTATTTAATACTCTTATTCTTTATTGAATCATAATTTATCAAATTACTTGTTTTTTTCAAATAGAATATTTTCCTATGTATGTGCGTAGTATTCTATATATATAAATTATTGTCCTGAAAGAATATTTTTATGATACATGTGTTCATGTTTTCAGCTTTATTATGATCCTTGATAATTGATTATAATAATGAAATGTAATCTTATGGACCAAATAAATGTGTTTCCATGATATCCCTCCAATTCATTGGGTATGTTGAAATATGATCATACTTGTTATTACACGTGTAACTATGGTGGTTTCTCTATGTATAACTATGTGGGTTATGTCATATATAACTATGAGGATTACATCATGGTTGTCATAATATTTATATAAAAGGAATGTATGATAAGAAAATTTTTCCCCATGTTTCCAATATGATTTATTTATTCATGTATTGTTTTAGTACAAATATCATGTTTTCATAGGGTATGTTATTGAGTTTATGTTCAATGGAATGTACTTCTTACTTTTTATAGGTGAATGTACAACATTGTGGTAATCTTTTCATGAGTTTTAAATTTTCTCTATGAAACATTTCTGGGTTTTACTTCTCCATTAAAAATTTTTATAATATGATTTATGTAATTCATTATGATGAAATGGTAATCTCTTTGGATGAAAAATTGGTTTTGGTTCCAATCTTTTTTTTGAGTATGCATAATTTTTATAAATATTTATGAACTATTGGTTCTTTTCATTCATTTTATATCCCTTACTAGGATTTTTTTCTCAATTTTTTTTTTAAAATACATTTTTATGGATGATTAGATACAATTTTGAGGTCAATCTGACAAATTTGATTATTTATTAATTAATGAAAACATGACTTATAATAAACATTTCTTGGTGTTAAAATTTGATATAGAGTATATGTGTCCAAATGGAATGGATAGGTTTAAAATATAAGAGTATGTCCTTCTTCTCTAAAACTCTATTTATAAAAGATATTTAGGTATAAAACAATGTTAAATATAGTCTAATGTCTCAATAATATGCCATGTTTAGGAATGGGTCCTTCAAATGATTACCTTTAATTATCTAATCCAAATGTAATTCCCTATTTTTTTATGTAATAGAAAATTTTTTACGCAGTCATATTTGTAAAATGAATAAGAAATTATTTTTCATAAAATATGACATTTGTTTCATCAAACAAAATTTATTTTTAATCAAACTCCAATTTATATTGAAATGTAATGAAAAAATTAATCTGTTTACATGGGATTTTTTAATGATTTTTTTTAAATATTTACATTTTTTAATATGTTTTAAAATTAATGATCATTTCATTATCGTATATTTTATAGTTTTTGTTTTACCAACCATGATAAAAGAAACATTGTATTAATAAAAACCATATAAGTATAATTTTATTTTGACATGAAAGATAAATATTTTAATAGTTCTATAACAATATTCAATGTTTTGTTTCGAAAAATATTTTTTCAAAAATAGTTTTTGAATTATTATTTCCTTACAAAAATCTTGATGAAAGGGAAATTTTCCTCAAGGAATAATTATAATGATCATTGTGTTGTACTTCTATTCATCATCAACAAAAACCTTATATTTTTTGTGATTCACTATGAATATATTGTTTTTATTCCAAAATTATTTTTACTAAAGATGTTCTATGATCATTTTTGGAAAGGATAGTATTGACATTCACTTTAATGATTCATTTTTGTAGTCAATAACCTTCCATTGAAATGAGCAACTTCCTATTATTAGAAAACATTAAATATCTCTTAAATATCCATATTATTTTTCTTGTGTATGTTTATTGTTTTAAAAAATATCATATATAAATATTTAATTCTACATTTTAGTTACTTTTTATCCCGATATATATTGTTAAATTAATATTCACTACTAATTAGAAATATTTCTTGCCAAAAAACAATATTATTGATTTAAATAGATTTTTATATATTTGAGGAATGTTCTGAACACATTGTTATTAGTGGTAAATGGGATTATATATTCCCATAATGAATTAGCAGTCTCATAATGAGAACTAGTATGCTAGCATTTAACTGGTTTCAACATCTAGTTTAAAACCATTTTGGGAAGGTCTTGGTTGTAGATGTATCATGTTCCAGTGAATATTTTGTACAATGATAAAGTATTTCCTTTATTTTTAAATTAGTTATTATTGTTATAAATTTATTTTTCACACTAATATAATATTTTCATACATTTCATTATAATATTATTTATTAAAAGGAATAAGTAGTCAGTTATGTTCCATAATATATTGATTATACCGTAGTTATTCATGATATTGAAGTCATTTATATGTTTTCTGTGTTTTTTACCATCCAAGTTGATTACATGTTATTTACTAATGAAAATCATTTTATTATAATGAAATTTGTGTTTGGTTATTTACATGTCCTTATTTAAATTGGTTTTCTAATAGCAGTAATTTGGTTATTGATTAAATGTATTGTATGATCATATATTAACATTATAATATTGATTATATTTAATGATTCTTAAGTTATTCCACCTTATATAACTCTTATTAAGCATCTTTTATCACCATTATTTTGTTTCCTTTCCCTGGAATACTTGATGGTAGAAATAAATGAAATTCATGTTTATTCTAAAGGGAATAATGATATTATCAAGATAAACAATTATTGAATTTTTTTAATTCAAATGTAATTAGAGTTTCATATATGTATCTAGTTTACTAAGATTACTAAACTTCTTGATCGTTATGAATAATATTATTTTTATATAATGAAATTGTAATAAAGCAAACACCTTCTCCCTGTTATTTAGGTTTGGGTCCTTACAATTTGTTTGAAATGATGTTTAGATTAAAAAATGTGAACTAGATTTATGAAATAATTGTTTGGGGGTCATGAACCTATAATAGATATTGAGGATATGTATAAAAGAAAATCTCCATGTTTTTTGAAGTACGTGATTTTATTGGATTTCCCAGAAATAAATCTCCATTTACATTCTACAAATTGTTGTGGATCTAGAATATTTATATGTAGTGGTAATAACAATAAGAATGGTGCATTGTAATTAGAATTATTATCACCTAGTTTATAGAAATATCCCTTTCTAAATTCATAGTTTGACTTCCCTAAGGAATATTTTTATGATAATTCAAATTTAATTTGTAATCCATTATAAATTAATAAAATTGATGATTATAATGAAAGAGTTAATTAAACACTATGGTGTCTAAAATTTAAAAAAAAATTGTATTTATACAAACTATAAACAAATATATGGCTTTCTCACAGTGTTTATTGATTCCCAATATATTCTTTTCGGTTTTATTCAATATCCGGAACCAGAATGAAACATGTTTTCATTTACATAAAGGAAAATTTTGGGACTACAATTTACCTAATAGGATGATGATATGAATGATAGATATCATAATTATTTTCAATAACTTAACTTAAAATATTATTAACAATATATACCATAACTAACTCATAGAATCACAGATGAAGATACTGATGAATGTTACTAAGAGCTCCATTGGTAGACACTATAGAGGAATGTATGATTGATTTCCTTCCTATATGATATGTATAAAGATAAACTATGGTTTATAAATCAATGTAATGGGATAAATTTTTATGAGTGTAAATTAAGAATGTAAATCAACATTTTGTAATGGAAAACTGAAGTGTATGATTGATGAAAAAAATCTCATCATTGGGATATATTTACTATTCATAGTCTTGAATATGGGGAACATTGGAATCATTAGAGTTAATTCCATATTATAAAGATTATCCCTTATCCCAAGAAGGACCTATGTGGTAATAAAATGGATGAATTAATTAAGTATATGGATTAAATAATTAAATTCGTGAAATTTATTTGTCCATTTGTATTTTCTTTAAAATTTTCCCCAATCGTTTATGGTTTTTGTAATATTTTAGAGGAATATTTGTCTTTAATTAAATAATATTAAAGTATTCCATCATGTATTTTGATTATAATATTGAGAATTTGTATAAAGAAATAATGATCCCTTTTTTATGTTTTACATGATGGGAGTCGACCATGATTGATGGTTTTTTTGAAACTACAATGTAAATACAACGAATTATTTTAGTATATAGTATTTTTTTGGAATAATGCGTGAACCATTTTTGAACATAAGATTAAATGTATTTGTAACCTTTATTATTAATCAAATATTTGATATTATTTAAAAAATCTGACATAAAAACAATGGAATTTTATATGAATTATATTAATATAATTTTTGAAAAAGGATATCCCACCTCTCGGGTGACTACCAACCATGCATATCATGGTAATGGGATTTGAACCTAGAAATGAAGGATGGAGAAAGTCTTCCACCTACCACTAGTGAATGTGATCTGTTGGTTAATATGAAATGTTATTTATTTATATTGATATTACAAAATTATAATATTGATGATCTAGTGGTGTTACATTTCTATATTAGATATTAATGTACTATATAAGATAACTTGTGCTAAAAATATATGTATTATGAGGTATTTATAGACATTCTGATAGACTTGTAAGTATTTTATATATAATAATTCCTTTTAAATTTTAATTTTAGTATATAATGAATAAAAAATACTTTCTTTAAATTTATTTCATTGAGTTTTTAATAAATTTTAAATTTCATGAATCATAAACTAATGATGAAATTATGCTTATGAAAGAAAATTATACATAAAATTATATTTACTGACATTAGTGGATAATAAAATAATTTATCAACATTATAAAAAATATATTGAGATAAAAAATTTATCTTATTACCTTCATATATGATAAATAAAATGGACATTAAAATATTCA
The DNA here is from genome assembly GCA_963277665.1 of Viscum album. Lineage (NCBI taxonomy): Eukaryota > Viridiplantae > Streptophyta > Magnoliopsida > Santalales > Viscaceae > Viscum > Viscum album. The sequence continues at coordinate 138,213,454 of OY728133.1, read as the reverse complement.
TAATTTTATTGTTTTCAGGTCCATAACATTCTATAAGTTAGTCATTTATTTTTTTATTTACCTCTATCATTTTCTATATCAAAATAAGATTTTATTCTATGTTAATAAAGTCAATTTCCACTATTTTTCTCCTATGTAAAAATCTAATTATTTCTTATTCTATATAAACTTTTGAATTCCATATCTCTCTTTTTAAGATGATATTTTATTAAACCATTTTTTATTATTCGGTTTCAATAAATTAATTTTAAAAATATCTAAATATTGTTTTCAAATCACAAGATCAAATTGTGAGGATGAAATATATTTTAGTTGGGGATAATGTAATAAAAAAATTTAGAAAGAATAGAATTATATTTTGTACCATATTTTACAAGAAACATCATGCTTAAATAACCACAAAAATATATTTATTTCAATTTAATCACTTCAATAGATTGACGAATATGTTCCCAAAGGAAAAATGAAACAAAATATTGTACTCTATTTTAACCAAGAAGAAAAATTGGTTTGTAAAAATATTAAAAGAATTTTAAAAATATTTCTGTTGTCAATTTAATTGAAATAATATTAGCTTATTTTATTGAAAAAGAAATGTTTTCTGAAAAAAATAGGTTTTTTATAAGAGATAGTTTAGTCTCACTATGTGAACATTATTTAAAATAAATTATAACCATATTTCGATAATTTATTAGATAAAATTAACTTAATTGTTATCATAATAATATAAAAAAATATATTACATTGAATTTCTGATATTTTTCTGGAAAGTATCTTTTTTGGATGAATAGTTAAAAAATACATATTTCTATTGAAAACTGCCTATTATTTTGAATATTTTTCAGAGTTAAACTATATATTAAAATTTTTGAAATAAAAAATTTTGTTTTATATTATATCATGAAAAAATTATCTCATTTGAAAAATATTCATTTAGATATTTTTATTAATAATTATATTTGTTGATAATTTAATCTTTGGAATCATAGTATTTCATTGCGACTTTGGGTATAAATCTAAATAGAATTACTAAAAATATTGTAGATAAATTTCTAAAAATGGATCCATATTCAGAGTAAAAAGAATTTTCACTTCTTAATTTTTAAATTAATGAATTTGAAAAAAACAAATAGGCAAAACAATTAAAATTAATTACCATAGTTATTGGAAAAATGGGTTTACTGTTTTCTAAACTAATAGGATAACGAATATAATGAAATAAAAAACTACAAAAATATTATTTTATAGTCATATATTTATCTTATCCTATCCAAAAATAGATCCTATTGTAATATCAAATTATGTTGTTTTTGAGTTACTATATAATTTTAGATTTTTTTGGGAAACTTTAACAAAACATACAAATTGTTCCCATTCCCCACATATAAAACAGAGCTCCATCCCTTCACCTATTAAAAAATTTCCATAAAATTAGATAAATAATAATGGAAAAACTCTTTATCATCCTTCGATACCTTTTAGAAATTTCAGTATTTTGTATACACTAACCCCATGATCATTAAAAGGTGATCTAAATGAGGTTTCTCTTAAGAAGTTAATGGTCTTAACAAACCAATTTTATTTTCTTTTTTACATTTTACAATTCAACTAAATATTAAAAAATAAAATATAATTACACACATATATCCTATAAAATAATATTTTAATACATTTGTGGAATAATATGTATCAATATCCACTATCATCAAATGGGAAACAAAAACATACACTACGAATCATTTTCCATCGACAACTCTCATAGTTGCATATAATGAATAAATTAATGATTATATATATTATATTTCTGATATAATTAACAAAACATGAAAATTGTCCTATGTCTACAGTTTAAAACTGTGTCCATAGTCCAAAAAATCATGGTAACAGCATATTGCAACAGTTTTTCAAATGTGGGGCGGTTATTGTTATGGAAATATGTCAAACAAATTTCTACGGGTTAAACTTTGGCTATAAGGTACCTATATCCAATGATTAAACTATATATATTGGTCACCAAATGACATGGTTTAACTTTGGAATTGGATACAATTACCCTGGTGTAAAACATGGCTATATATACCATATGTCCACGATTTAAAATGTGGCTGTTTGAAGCTAAAACAGTACTTTAACCAAGGAAATTGGAGGATAATACAAAGGTGAAAATTGTGGCTATATACATTATATTTCATAATAAAATTAATACAAAAAAATAAAAATTATAGAATTCACATAGAATAATGAAACTGCATAAATGAGAAACAAAATCCACAAACTGTATAATCCACAAACTACATTAATGAGAAACAAAATCCACCACCTATAGAATCCCAAAACAAAATAAATTAGAATCAATAAAAAATAGCAGAAGAATCCAAAAAATTTAGTAGAAATAGTATTTTATATTACCAAATACAATAAAACAAATCAATACAATACCAAAAAATTTCTCGTGTTTCCAAATGTGAAAAAACAGTATAAATTGAACCACACAATTCATCTTTTACTTGATCGACCCACCAGTAAAATTATCTCCCTTCATAATTTTGTTCTTGTATTCTCATTATCCTCACATGGTCATTGTATGATTACAACTGGGGATTTAATCCTCTTTGATCCATCAATATATTTCTAACATTAAAATAAGAATTCTACAATATCACTATCATTTCATGTATGATATTTTATGGTTGTTATCAACCAATAAGGAAAAACAAATCTATAAAATCTTTTTAAATATATGCAGTGATGCAAAAATATATATAATATTAAAAACATTAAAAATTTAAATGATTTAGATAACTATTAAAAATTATTTAATAATAAAAAATTATACATTAATTCTAAGAATTATTTTTTTCGAAATCATGATGCAACAGTTTGAAAAAACTACATGAATTTGAAAACTGGAGACCAATGTTAATGATAATAAAATATAGTTTCTGAAAAATATTTTGATTCTGGTCTGTTTAGTAATGGGGGAAACATGGGAGTATAAATGAATCAAAATAAACCAAAAATGATGGGTAAAATACTACAGACCCTAGAGCAACAATTTGGGTGAGAAGAATTAGTCCAAAATATAACATCATTACTATAGTGTGGAGAACCAAAAATCTATGAAAATAGAATACATCAAGGGGATCCAAATTTATATGACCATAATTTATTGTATGGACCCATAATACATGGATGGATGGATTTTGGGGTGATGGTCATATGTAACTAAATGTATTATAATGTGATGAGAACATAGTAAATGTTTTTTGCTCGACAATCACCATAACAAGTTCTAATCTGATGGTTCTATCTACCAGTTTATGTAAACATAAGATGTTGTTCTATAGAATATTTTCCCATATTGATCCATTTTCTACTGTGAGGATTGAAAATCAAATTCGATGAGGAATCCCATGTTTTGTAAATAGAGATCGTTGGCCTCATGTTGTTTATTCGTAATATTTTTGTTTCCATATATTACTAGAGCTAATTTATTGAATCTATTATTTTAAAAGTGATGGATTGGGTGGCATGGGTACAATGATTTTATAGTGGTGGGTTTTGATATTTTAGAAGTGTCTAGATCAATGATTTCCACAATAATGTCTGAGTTTCACTGAAAAAATCACTATAGATATAGCTTGGTTGGGTGTGTTGCAACTATTCCAAGCATCTTATATGCCTTTTTAGACTATATACAATATACGATTAATATACAAGATGATAATTTTTTTGGTTAAAGTATCAAATATGGATGGAAATCCATGTTTTTACGGAGTTCTTGTCTGGTGAAAGTGGATTTTGATAGATGAAAATTGGATTAATAATTGTATTCATTTGTCATAGATTTTTTTATTTTCATGCTCGAGGATTAATGATGCTTCTTGTGATAAGTCACGGCTATGGTGTTCGTTCCAATTGATATAGGGGGAGATAACTCTCTCAAATATCTAAAAACATCCTAAAGTTTTGAAATCATAAATACTAATAGAATAATTTGGGAAAGAAATTTTAGATATTTTGGAATCCATGAAAAAATGGAAAACAACATAAAGTCTTATTGAAACCAAATAAAGAAGTTTCTACTTTTCAACCAATTGTGTTGGTTCACATAGAATTGTTTCGACCATCTGGTATTTCCAGTTTAAAAGGGATGAACTTCATGTATGTTCATGTGGATTATTTTTGTAGATATACTTGGGTATACATTCTAACCCACAAATTTGAAGCTTGTTCTTACTTCATTAAATATTCCATGTATGTAAAAATTCATAATGGACATAGAATTAAGACCATCATAAGTGATCTTGGCCAAGAGTTGGAAAATCAGGAATTTGAATCTTTTTCTCACAAAATGTCTAAAATAAAATTTTCACTCCTCCTAGAACACCTTAAAAAAATGGAGTTGTAGAAATTATAAATATGACACATCAAGAGATTGCTCAAACTATGCTAAGTGAGTATATTATACTGATCTATTTTGTGGCAGAAGTTGTTAATACAGCATGTTACATTATCAATGGAATGTTAATTAGAAATGTTCTTAAGAAGATAAATGATGAGATCTGGAATAATAGGAAGCCTATGGTTATATAATTTATATATTTTGGTTTCAATGTCTTTATCCTTTACAATAAAGATAATCTTGAAAAAAATTCTTCTACGAGTGATTAAGGAGTTTTCCTAGGTTACTTAATCTCTTGTAAAGCTTGTAGATTATTTCATAAGAGAACCAAATGTGTGAAAAATTCAGTTCTTATTAAATTTGATGATACTTATCCACATGAACACAAATCCTTCATTGAACATCTTGAAGATGATATGTCAATTCTTTACCATAATGATAAAAAAATTAACCCCTTGTAAAAACAACTAGTTCTGGTAATTATCCAGAATCTATGCATGGTAAATCTGAATCAATAGAAATCCATGATGAGTCTAGTTCAAATTTTTCTAGTGGTATTAGAACTCTCATGAATCTTCCTTCAATGAAATAATATGTTATCTAAATAGAGGAACACAAACTATATCTTATTTGAGAATCCATGTTGAACATCAATCTTTTCTTTCACAACATGAACCTAAAAAATATGGATGATGCATTCAATGACGATTTCTATGTGATACCTATGCATGATTAATTTAATTTTTTTGAGAGAAAAAATGTTTGGGAATTATTAGGAAAATCTAAAGACACATTGACCATAGGCACTAAATTGGGGTTTAGAAATAAATTTGATGAATCTAGAAACATAGTTAGAAATAAGGATAGACTAGTTTCCCAAGTATATAGTCAAGAAGTATGTACATACTATGAGGACACCTTCATATATGTAGCTAGACTATAATAAATTAAGATACTACTTTCCTATGATTCTCATCAGAATGTCAAAAATTATCAATTGGAAGTCAAAAGTGCATTTCAAAATTGGTATAGAGTTGAGGATGAATTTTTTGGACAATCCCATAGTTTTACAAATCCCAAATTTTCAAATCAAGTTTTCAAACATTCTAAAGCCTTATATGGTCTAAAAAAACATCAAAGAGCTTGGTATGAAAGAATTAGTTCTTTTTTATTTTACAGGGTTATACTAAAATAATAGAAGATACTAAAATTTTTTATAGATGTATTTATAAAGATGTTTAAATAGTAGATATTTAGGTAGATAACATTATTTTTGGATCCTATAAAAATTATTTGCGTAATTATTTTTAAAAAATGATTCAAGATTAATTTGAAATGTGTCTAATGGGGGAACCTAAATTTTTTCCATCGATTTCAATTTTTTTACAATATAAAAGGTATTATTATAAATCAAAGTTAATATACAAAGTATCATTTGGAACGTTTTGGATTAGAAATTAATAAAGGTATTGATACACCTATTAGTAACAACTATAAATTAGATGCTGATGAAACTGGTAAACCAATGGATCAATCTAATTATAGTGTTAAGATTGGGACTCTTCTCTATATTTATTCTAGAAGACCTAATATTATGTTCAGTTTAAGCATGTGTTCTTTTTTTAATCCAATCCTATAGAGTTTCATTTAATTGTTGTTAAAATTATTTTTAAATATCTCACATATACTATAAACATAGAACTATTTTATCCAATAGGCTAATCATTTGACTTAATAAGTAACACAGATTCTGAAATTGTGGGTTGCAAGTTAGATATAAAGGTCGCCTCGAAAACATATCACATTTTGGGCATGTCACTTGAATCATGGATTAGAATGAAACAAATTTTTTTCATTTAACTACTACTGAAGATGAATATATAGTTTCTAGTAGTACTTTTGCTCAAATTTTGTGGATGAAACACACTTTGCTAGACTATGGATTTCAATTCAAACATGTCTATAAACTGTGACAATACAAGTGCTATTAACATCTCTAAAAATTCAGTATCTCATTCTAGGAAAAAGAACATTGATGTGAGAAATCACTTCTTGAGAGATAATTATCTAATAACTGATATAACTATTGAAATCATTGGCATTGAACATCAATTTAATGATATATTATCAAATTCTTTGAGTTTTAAGAAGCTACTTTACATCAATCATGAGCTAGGTATGATAAACTGTAATGTTAAGACCCTCACCATGGATCCTCACATTTAGGGACCTCATCATTGCACGTCACCATTGGACCTCATGATTATGAACCTCACCATTGGACATCACTGTTAGGAACCACACCGTTGGACCTCACCATTGGATGTTACCAATAGGAACCTCACCATTTCACCTCATTGTTAGAAACCTCGCCGTTGGACCTCACCTTTTGGAACCCCACCATTGGAACTCAACATTAGCAACCTCACCATTGATCCTCACTATTGGACCTCACTGTTGGACCTCACAATTGGATCTCAACATTGGACCTCACAATTGGACTTCACCATTAAGAACCTTACCGTTGGATCTCACTATTGGACCTCCCTATTGGACCTCACCATGAAGAACCTCAATATTGGATCTCACTATTATGAACCTCAATGTTGGACCTCACTGTTAGGAACCTCAACATTGGACCTCACCGTTGGACCTCACCATTGGAACCTCACCATTGGAACTCCCCATTGGTACCACACTATTGTCACCTTACCGATATTCAAGATTTCTAGGTCATAGCATTTTCTCTTCTGGATTCCGAAACATTTTCTGTATTATTATTTATTTATTTCATGATTTATATTTCGGTCACCATATAATAAAAATAAATAACACACAACATTTTGATCTACTTCAAACTTCTCTTGAACCTTTTTCTCCCTAACTTTAGAACCTATCCATATAATGAAACCCTCAAACCACTCCAGATTGAAACAGCAAGGCTGAAGAGACTATTGGTTAGTTATGAAAGAGATGCAATAAATCCAAAGAGACCGTGAGTTGAGTCATGTAGTGTATTCTAGACCATATCAAATCAGATCACCCTCATTTTTTCAATATGGGAAATCATGGTTGAGAAGTAACTATGCAAAAAATGGAATATGTTGAGAAGACAATTATTTCTAAAGGCACTTGAAGCTCAGTGCTAGGTTGAATGCTTTTCAAACAATAATGGACTATACTACCCAAAGGTTGTGAATTGTTTTTATGTATTTCTGAGATTCGAGTAGTCTGAGTATGAGAATATAATGAATTTAATGGTAAATACAGTATGTGTGAGTTTTTCATCTCTTGAATGGGTTAGGTTTTTTAGAATTCCACATTAAGGGATTTTTTATTCCTATAAAGGTTTGGTTCCTCCCACTAGTTTGTTATTTTACTATGAAAAATTTGTAGCTGAACTGACATAAAATAGGATACCTAGGAATGTAATTACTAATGAAATAGATGGAGAGGATATATTTTTTTTATGTTTGTCCAGAATGACTTGATTATGAGGAGAGATTACATTGCAACCTTGAAGTACCAGGATATATTCCATTTATATCTGTTAAAGCATGAACATAAATTAAATTTGTGTAGATTTATAATGATTCAATTAGAGGACATGACCGAGCCCAGCTCCATGTCTAATGCCTTGTTTCATACCAGATTTATATCCTTAAGGTTGAAAGTAAATGTAGTTTTTGGAAATAATGATGAAATAGTGGTTGTAAGATACAATTTCGGCATCACGAAATTAATTTTCTTGTTTATGAAAATCAGATGGAAAACATGGAAAAATATGGGTAATGACGAGGCTAAGAAATATGAGGAATTCAATCTAGTTACACATCCTACTAGGCCAAAGGATAAGAGAGGCCCCGGTCTGAATCCTAATGTAGTGGAGCCAACATACTCAGATAACAAAGAAGAGGCTATTGGTATACAAGTCAGAGAGAATTATCCTATAGATGATAGGAGTGATCCTAAGCTTCCTCCGAACAATATTGTATCTTTTCTTAAGCAAAGACCACCATAAATACTGCCTAGAATATAGACTACCCTATATTAACATGATGATGTGGAATCCAGTGAAGAATAATGAGACAAAAATGTCTAAAGAGACATTAGAGTGACCTAAGAGGCATAGGTTGACACTGAATCTAGTCATGACGACTTTGAGATAGCTACTGGTGAAATTGAAGGGGAATTTATAAGTATCAATCCTCTCATAGGACATATTGAAATGTTAGAATGAGTGAATAAAAAGGTTTCAGATTCTATTGAAGATGTAATTTAAATGGATGTAGTTGAAGATTCATAAGAGGAAGTGGCATTGGAAACTCCTCTTGATGTTATTGATAAAATAGGTATTTCTGTGATGGATATAGATGTTCATGAGAATGCTCTAATTGAGGGGGAGGAACATGTTACTATAGGTTAAGTTGTTGTTGCTCATGGTATAGAATTTTGGTCAAAAGACACTTGATTTGGGGTATTATTATTAGATTATGGAGACTCTAATGATGAATATCATATCATATGTCCTCCAATTCAATCAGTTCTAGAGTCAACTATTGTGATGCTAGTAGTACTATTACCTTGAGAATATGAGAAGAAGGATGATTTGGAATGTTTGATCTTATATTTGAAAAGAATTTTTTTTGATAAATTTGTCCATATAGAGAGACCTATGGCCCAAAATCAAGAAGTTGTAGAATCTGCCTTAGAGAGAGTTATTTCTAACTCTCACTCAAATTTGATACATGATGTGAAGGATTGTCAAGAATTATATCAAAACCATAGTAGAATCTATGGAATCTTTGATATAGTAAATTTCTTTATTAGATTCATATATGGATTCAAGTGTGCATGTGGAAAATGATCTTAGATATGTTATGATTGTGGTTTAGAAGAAGGTCACTATGATTGAGGAATTTAAGATTTCTTCGAAGACATATGTGAGTGGCCAGGATGATGATGTGAAAAGACTAATTAGTGGGATGACAAAATCATCTAAAGAGACAACGAATTTCACTTTGTCACCTCTGTGTGAACTTGATTCCTCTTTAGATGCTCCTCATGTTAATCTAGAAGCCTTCAGGCCGGGAGTCATAGAAGAAGTAGGGAAATTATCTAGTGCTAGTACCTCAGAACCATTATCTATGACTCATTTCATTTCCACTATGTTGGAAATTCATAAAGTTATGTGAGATTATATATAGAATGTTGCCCAAGATCAGAAGGATATCAATGATAAAGTTGATTTCTATTACAAAATGTTGTACAATAAGCATCACATGGATGGTCACTTTGTGCTACTATTAGAGAACATGAGGATCCCACCTATCAGTCAAGAGTTTAATGATAGAGATAGCAGTCATAAAGAGCTGACTCCTGCCATAGAGATATTTATAGAGAATAAGGATGAATTTATCTTATCCATGGATAGTGGAATAAGTATTGAAATGGATTTCTGATATCTTCTTTTACCCTTATTCTATGTGGTATTCCCTACCATCATTGTTCCTCCCACTATACCCTCTTCGTCGGCTACTTCTGAATCTACTAGTATAGCTACAATTAGGACTCCAGAATATTCCATCAGAAGCATGACCCCTATGATTCCTCAGAGATATACTCACAGTAGGTCTACTAATGCCTCTATAGTAGCTCCTCCAACCCTACTTACTGCCATACCTAGGCCTATCCATCCATCGTCAGACCCTTACTCCTCAGCTTCAAAAGCCAAATCTCCCATCGAAATTTTTTAACGTGGATTGACTGTGGGATATGTTAGTTGATATGGTTCTTTCCTACACTTTTTTATCCACAATTATATGTTAATTAATAATAAACTCTTCTTTTGTAACTTTTTATCTTACATTAATTTTTTTAATCATAGAGGGGGATAAGTATTATGTTGCCTGCATCATTTCATATATATACAACCTATTTTGGAGAGCTGTTTTACTTTACCCAATGGTAGAGAAGATTTTATGTTACCTATAATTATTCTAAATAAAAACTATTTGTATTTTCCACCATAACCATCATTTATATTTTATTATATACATCTCTAAAGATATTACCCCATATGCATAACCATTATTGATAAAATATTAACATAAATTTTGATTATCAAAAAGGGGGAGATTGTCGGACTCGCCATTTTTTGATAATCCCAAATCATGTTCCATTTATGTTATAATAATGCTTCTGCTATAGAGTAACCTTACTTCATTAATGTGATAATGTCTTCCAGTGACACCAATGTATCATTAATCTCAATGTTCTATTGTTTAAGCATACAATTCAAAATTTATCTATGAAAAGGTTTCCGATGCAAAGGTAACCGATGAAAAGTCCATTGATGCAATGTTAACCGATTCAAATGTCACCTATGAAAAGGTCACCGATTCAATGGTCACATATAGAAAGGTCACTGATGCAAAAGAAACTGATGACAACGTCACAAATACAAAGTTCCCTGATTAAATGGTCACCGAATCAATAGTCTCCGATGCAAAGGTCACTGATGCAATGGTCAAAAATGAAAGGTTACCGTTGGAGGCTTCCGTCAAGAAGGTCACCGCTAAAGGATACCGATGAAGGCTTGAGATTCACACTGCTGTTGTACCTACCATTTTTAAAGATAAATGCTAGCATTACTAGTCTTTCTATGTATACCCTTCCATACTTTTTCATATTAATACGATTAATCTAATGGTCATAATGGTATAATATAATGCCTCTGAATTTGATTAATCTTGATTGTATATATATAATGAAACCATATCTAGGGATAATACGAGGTATGAGGAGGATCATTTGTGGTTTAATTATCCATAATTTCTGACCTCAAATATAAAAGATAGGACTGAGAAAGGTGTTCAAAAAGTTGTGTGAGAGTGTAGAGGAATGCATGAGATAGAGAATACTAATTAGATCAATGATAACAAGTAATAACCACTCGATGCTTACACTATGATCCCATGAATCCCAAGAAAATCATTTCAGGGGAACAATTTCAAGGTTGTCTATTGTGCTTCGTAAACACTTGATCAACACAAGAAGATGAATACTCAGTTCCATGAAGCTATAACTGGTAGTTGTGACACTCTGTTTTGAAGACAACATCCAGAGATACACTAAATATAAAAATTCTTCATCCCAAGGAGTCATGATATGAACTGAAAACACATATATCTCTTTATACTGAATCTCATAAAATTATCACTGTTGTGTTCATTTATTTTACATTGATGAGAAGTGTGTGTTTTTATGTTACACACACTGTCTCTTGTGAGTGAACTAAAGGATACTGAAAATCCACACATCAATCGTTACATAAATTTTTCTTCCCTATATAACTGTGGAATAGACCGAGTGTGGTCTAAGGTGTTTATTTTTCCCATGAAGAACTATGGTAGAGGGTGTGAGCCCCGGAATGTTTGTGAAAAATGTTGTAAATCCTGATAGAGGTTTTTTATAATTTTTATCATTTATATAAATTTCTTGATGTCAGGTGATCACCATGTGGATAGGATTAAGTCTCATCTTGAGACTAATCCTTTTTTTAACTCCATGGTATAATATATTTTTTAATACTTTGTTTTTTTCTTCTTATAATTTCAAAAAAAGAAAAATATGTTGCATTTAATTTTATCATTATATTGGGTAAGTGTTTATATGTGTTTAATTTAGAAAACATGTTTCAATAGTTGAAGAATATTTTTACACACATTTAACTGAGGTGTAATTAACCTTTGAGAAACATGTTGACCAAAAAATCATTTATATATCTACTTCCTTAATTAATGGGGTCATTTCAAAACTGGGTGGTATATCTCATTATGTTTTAAACAAATAATTAGGATCACAATTCACCCCACCGTGAGATTCCACTCCGACCAACAATTGAGTTGATCGAACTGGTTTCAAAGAATAAGAATATAATAAATGTTGTTAATTACACATCAAACAATATTATTTAGAATAATTATACTGATTATTTCATATTAATGAGTGTGTATCAGTTCCAAATGAAATATGTCATAACAATAAAATTCATTAGAAGACTTAATACTAGTAGATTTCATGAACTATCAGAAAGAATATAGTGTGAGATTTAAAAATTCATAGGAAGTTAGTAATGAAAGAAATGATATATATTGTACTATGTTTCCTAGAAAAACAAAAATAGAAAATATTTCTTAAAATATAAATGGTGTTAGAGGACAATAAAGGGAAAATCCATATTAAAGAAGGAAAACACCCCAATTTTAAATTTTAGGATATTCCATAAAATTTAAAAATCAATGATTCATGGTTCGAAAATAGAGAAATTTGATGATTATAATAATGATGTTGTAAAAATAATGGAATTAATTTCATATTTTATGAAACTAAAGCATAACTTTATTAATAATTAAACAACCAACAAATAAGATTTATCATAAATGGATGATGATAATTTTATAGTCACTATTAACATAAATCATAACTATACTAGCATAAAATTAAATTTTTATAATTTAACAGAGTCCATGAATTATGGGCGAGTCAGGTGGACTTCCAAAAAATAAATTGAATTCATTATCAAAAATTGATTGTAATATCACATATTTTTTTTGATTATTAGTAATTCAATATGTGTTTATGGATGATATGGTGATGTGTGAAGAGTTATTATTGACACACTTGATGTAATTCAATGTTGTTCATTATAAAATATCCATAGATAAATGTGAATTTATTTTAATATGATCATTCATTGAAAATTTACAGTACAAGGAGTTCTCGTAATGTTTATAAAAATTGAACAATATGGAAATTTACTTTCTAGGTAGAAATTTTTTAAAATAATTTTATAGGATTGCTGAATTTTGATTAATATAAAGCTTCTTGTTATAACATTAAGGGGATGAAAAGTTCTAGTGTCCAATATAGCTAAATGGACCTTTTCAATTACACATTTATGGTGGGAAGAATGATAAAACTTTATCCAAAAATGTTGTTCCATAGTGTGAAAGCCATAATGGTGGAGGGGAGTTCATGCACGATAACATAGTGGTTGTGCCACTATTTCGTGGGGGAATAGTGGTGGAGTGAGTCATCACTCATCAGTGCTAGAATTCATTCACAAGATGAACTTGATACATGATTCCTTTAATATAGTGGAATTTGTAATTAAAAATTGAATGGCCCATATATAGGAAAATTCTATGTGCAACACTTCAATGTGATACAAGGTTCAACCATACAAAAACATAGAGTCATTTGACAAACTATCAATTTTTCTAACTCTAAGAAATCCAATCATAACATGTGATCATCATATATATTTAATATTACTGATTTTGGGCTATGTGGGTTATTCTTTCAATATGAATTAGTGAATAAAAAATCATGAAATTTATTGTGAACCATGATACACCTATCTTGATGCTAAGTCTTTTACCATTTTTTTATAATGGTAACAATAAAAATAATATTCAGATAAGAACTAATTTCTATACCAAAATAAGAAATGGGATTTTCTAGGATGAGTTTATAGAGATGTGAAAAAATAGTTCAATTTAATTTTTTACTAGATTTATCACATTGGTGATATATAAAAAATAAATTCTAGCAATTAAAATAGAATTTATAAAAAACAGAAGGTAATGAGTGTTCTACATATTTTATGAAATAATAATCCACATAAACATCATTATATGTAATGTAAAATCTCATATATCATACTATTTGAGGAATAAAATAGTTGACTTGAAACAAATGGGAATTTTATAATGTAGCTATTTTTCATGGAAGAGAGAAGTAGATTTTTTCTAAAGAGACCCACATATGTATTTTAAATATATATCTATTTTCATAATTTGAACATATAACGTATTCATTGATTTTTATAATATTTTTTAATTCATAATGATAATATTTCTATTTCTATTCATAATAGTATTTATTTGATTATGTTTAGTAAAATATATATTTCTAGTGTTTATTTATATATTGAGGAATTAAAGATAAACTAGTGAATAAAAATCATATTCATTTAGTGATGAAAATGATAAGGTATTTCATTTCTCATAAAAATTCATAATTAAAAATTTATTACATCCCCATTGCTTAATGTGGATGATTATTACAATGTTTTAAGATAATCTAAATACATAGAAAACCTCTAAAATAAAATGATTCATATTAAGAATTAACGTTCAGAGGGTATAGGTGGGATTAAACTACCGATACTAAATGAATCTATTCCATGAATGTTTTTTCTTCTATTCAAATATTTCATATAAATATATCATTTTTATAGAAACTATGAAATTGAATGATTTTTTCATGTGAAGGTGAGTGAAATCCATGCGATTAAATCATATATGATTGAACATTGCTGAATACATGTTACGTGATGTAATGAGACTCAAAAAATAAGTTTTTCCATTTTATCAAAATTATAGAGATCATGGATGAATATAAATCAATATCTTTTTTCGATAACCAGCAATGAAATCTATATATGATAAATTATCAAGAGGAAGGAGTTTATTTATGAAATTATGGAATCATTATAAACAGTAAATCCTATCCATTATGGGTTGAATATTGAACCTGTATGAACTTGTGAGAAAATTGATTAGAATGTGTAATTGCTAAAAATAAATATTGAAAATAGAATCCATGTAATAATAATATGTATATCATGCATAAGAGTGTTATTTTTCTAATAATTTTAAAAATCCTTCTGTTCTATTCGTTGGTTTCATTTGTTTCATATGAGAGAAATAAGGCATCATTTTGATATAGACCAAGGCTTTATCCATCCATATATGTTTAATTAAAATTAATAATTCATATATGTGACCACATATTTAATGATCCTCTTCTCTTAGTGGGAATTTAATGGGGCATTACATTTGTTATAAAAGAATACTAGGTTCCCCAATGATTATAACCATTTGTCTACTATAGAGAATTAATATTATTTAAATATTATAAGATTTACCAATATTGATAGAATAAATTTTTGTTGGTAGGTAAATATAATTATTCCAAGTATTGTTTAAAAAGGAAAATAACTGTGTGTTGTTTTAACTATTGGCCATTCCACATTATCAAGAGATGGGTGAATGAATTTTGATTAAAAAAAATTGTACATTGATGGTAAGGAATGAAATAATATACTATCAACATAATCAGATAAAGTGTATATAAATGTGACGGGATTATAGATATATAATTTATTTTGGAAAAAATTGGACATTATGTTGGAAGGTGTAGGGTCCTGAAAAATCCTTAAAGTAGAATCTACCCAAGTCCCCTAAGAATTAGGGAATATAATCAAAGATGAGACACAAACAGGACCGGTCTGCAAACCAGTCCCATGGAAGCGCAGTGCGGCTAGGCCTTGTGAGGAACCCCCCTCCACGGACCATTTTCGTTTATGAAATGGAGGCGGAGAACCTCCGCGGTCGTGAGGCAGGATGGGCACCAGTACGGTCCACCGTCATGAACCTCCCCAACCATGGACCGCGTCGACCAGTTCATGCCGCACCCGTTGTCATTCACGGAATAGATGCAGAACCCTCCACAGCCACATAGCACTCCCTGAGTTCACCTCACGGAGGGGGGGGGGGGTGTTCAATACCCACCGTGAATCGCAGATTGACCAAGTCGGCTGTGAACCGAGTATTTTGTTATGGGCCTCTGAAAAATGTGTCGTATGGCCACAGATACATCCCTTTCCCTGGTCTTTAAAAGGAGACCAAGGGGGAAAGTAAAAGGAGATCGGAGAACTGGAATCAGATTCGGAGTGATTGGAGATTTAGAAGGATATCAGTTGAAGGAAGGCTTCTAATTTCACAAACAGCGAAATTCCTATTCACAAACCACAACAAGTATATGAGTTAACAAGGAATTGGAAAACGCATAATAATTTGGAGAACCGAGAACCATACTCCCTCTGTGGATAAGTTCTCGGCGGACCAGGGAATTTATGCCTCTTTTTCCATCCGTTGTACCGCGTAGCACTATCCTACGTGGGAGAAGCCCCAACCGACGAGCCCCCGATCGGCGCTGCCCTTTGCCGCCATTGCACTCCTGGAACCCTCCATAAACCACCCTGGTTTGCAGATTGAACCCAAATCCACGAACCACTCTGGTTCGCGGGACACCAATCTGTTCGCGGACCACCCTGGTTCACGGATGAATTCTCCAGCCGCATGGAACTACCCCGCGGGAAGGGTGACACCACCCATACCTCTCGGTCACTCGCCAAATACATTGGTGTTCTCATTTCCAGAGCTAGGTAAAATCCTTCCGATCCAGCCAAGTCCTCTGCAACTCCCAGATTGGCCTATTCATCGGCACTGAGCCGAGGCCTTTTCCAGAGCCACCAGATCCGCGTGGTGTAACTTTTATGTTCATCAGCGCACCATTTTGAGTTAACATTCCCACGGTAAATAGGGGAAAGGAGTTGCCCCGACCCTTGAGCAGATTCCCGATGAATTCCTAGGTTCACATTCCCACGGTAATGTGGAGTTTGAGCTCGGAAATCCCATTTCTGCCCCTCCACTTGTTGAGGGTTCCTAGAAGATGGTAAAATATCCATCAGAAGGAAGCCCTCATGCACTTCAAGAAAGGACATGGGCACATGAGCACCCCCTTTCCCTCTCCCATTGATTTTTGTCACCCCGGGCGTCCATCTCGGAGTAAGCACCGACCTTATGGGCCTCCTCAGAGTGTAAGCCCCAATTCACCATCCTGGCCCGCTCCATGCGTAAGCCCCACTCCGCTTCTCACAAACGCACCTTTCACGACGTGATCCTCTGGTCCCTGCTACCTCTTGTTTCTCACACCGAGCATGACTCACGTAGGATTAGAGTAAGCATCGACCATGAAATCCTACCATGGGCCTCCTCAGAGTGTAAGCACCAATCCATCATTCTGGGCCTCCTCAGAGTGTAAGCCCCAAAACAAAGTGAACTACAGGGACTTTGAACCATGAAAAAGCATGGTACGTAGGAAGCCTCCACGAGGATCAATCCCACCACTCGGTCATTTCTTCATGCCGAGTTCCACCCTCATCCAGCATGACGTTAAACTGTATATCCGAACTACGAGGACTTTGATCCCTGCCTACTAAGCATGGTACGTAGGAATCCTCCATGAGGTTCAATCCTAATGACTGGTCGATCTGATCATCTCCATATCGGTTCACCGCGCCACCCCTAGTGCCGCCTCAAGCGATTTCCAACCCTTCGGGGTCATTAATCCAATGAGGGATGGAAAACCTCGGGCATAAATGATTCTGAACCCCTGCATTAAGTTGACCGTTGTCCCACCAAGCTTAAATCCATGGATACTATGTTTGGGTATAAACCAAAGATTTGTGAACATATGAATACATCTTAAATCTATATGAGAGTCCCAGAACAGGTAATAATTCCCCCAAAAAAGGGTGTGATGAAACCGACTTCCCATCCTCTCGACCAATGTGAGTTCTTAAGATTCGCTAGTTAGACCATTCGGGGAACGCCTGCCTTTGGAAATCAGGTCCATCAATCATTGGACATGGAGACGTTGGGCGTTTCGTGGCTGAAAACCAGAAGGAAACAAAAAATGGTTAACCCGATGTGAATCATTAACCAAACATGATGGATTCAACTTAATCCCACCCTATGCCCCCCTATGATCTAAAGGAGGGCCAAGCAAGGTCATTAATTACACATGGGATAATGAGATGCTGCTTTGACGGGTTTGCTGCTTGTATTTGGTAAAATGCATTGCAGGTACCACTTTCAGAACTTCCTTCGATCCAATGGCATCGCAAAGGGACTCACAAGTGCATGTTCCCAACGATGCAAGGACGAGACTTCCTCAATAACGGAGGACCCCGTCACCCACCCAACAACTTCAATGCTAGGTTTCTGACGTGCTGATCCGAGAGTACCACGTGAATGGTACTCTCCCAACAGTGGTGGCGGCCATGCATACCCTCCGATCCATCATGATTCGTCGGTCGCCTGCCCAGCAGTGACCGCAAAGGTGGATCCAGACATCCCCTGACACTATCTCCAACCATTTCGGGAACCTATCCCCAGAACGGGACAATGCGTACCTCCCGTATCATAGGGAGGAAGATGAGGTCGATGTATAGGACTTCATCCCCACCGAACATGGGGTTGCGCTCCAAGTCCCCCTCCGCAGGGCGTCATCGTGGTCACGACACGACTCAACATCCTCACGCCGAGGAGGATGTATCCTCGAGGATTCATTCCCATGGTCCCCATGTTCTAGACCCTTGGACCACCTGACGAGGGCGGCAGACGTACAGTACGGGACCGATCATCACCCTGGTCCTTGAGGAGGAGCTCCGCTACCCAGCCATGGAGACGTACCTCAAACATGCACCTACACTTATTCGCTCCTCCCAATCCCGCCATACAGACATGTCGGCATCATACCAGCCGTCACACATCCCGGCCGAGCTCCATCAAGCCTGTCGCTCATGCAGGACGACACTTACTAGGCATGAACCTCTCCTTGCCCAGGGTTGTGAAGCCCACCAACCTGACATGGTGGCGACCCGACACCTACAGGACCAGCTCTCGACAGATGCTTCTGACGCCCTCCATCCAAATATTGTGGCGATCAACAAAGCCCGCCACCCAGATGTGGCGGCATATCATAGTCAGGCACATGTCCCCACCAACAAAGGCCACCATCACGATATGGTGGGAAACCAAAATATGCCAAGCCAGCACCCTGTGGATGCATGAAAAGCCCACCACCCCGATGTGGTGCCAAACGGAGAGAGAAACCAACGTATCCCGGTACAGGGGCAGATTCGTTCACTTTCCCCGACACAGGAGAATTGTCAGTACCCACTGACCACTGGTGGACCAGAGCAGGATATTCCTACTCTGATATCGAAATGGGCCTTCATACCCATTCCAGCCAAATATGTCGCTTTGAATATCCTGTAAATGATGGAGGAGCAGGTATCGATCCCAGATCATATCTTACTGACTTGCCAGCATGTAATTGCACTAGCGGCAATAGCAAGGACTTGGGCCCGTGATCCCATCTCCCTAATTGCGATGACTCATCTAAGAGACAAGATAGCCTCATCGAAGCAGATCTCCATCCCTGGTTTTTCCATGTAGGGTCGCCGGCCATATTCTACGACGCAAGGTCAGCCAGATCAAGCAGCTTCACTCGTTCCAACTGGGGGACACTCTTCCATCATTGTGGATGCTCTAGAGCAGGCATATATCCCTACTAAAAGTCAAGATGTTCGTCGTCGTATCCCAGTGGCATCTCAGAACCCAATTAGACAGGGAACCAAAGGAGGTTAAGGTCATTTTCAAAAACAGATGGTCCCCGTTGCCCACAAAAGAGTGCCTCGAACGCACCGAAGGCAGCCGGAAAATAAAGAGCAGGTTCAAGACTCCGCTCTACTGGAAGTTGGGGTTACCAATGCCGCTAAGCATGCATCAAAGGCTCGAAACCCTGACCACCCATTACCATGTTATGGGAGCAGCAGTTTCAGTTATGAAGGTCCTCCCCGTAATGTCCCTACCGGCAGCTCTTACGGTCCTCCTCGGAGCACTCATGTGGGCTTCCCCCACGAGGATATAATGATCGGTCACGAGAGCTTATCTCTTGATGCGAGTCACAGAAACCATCAACGTGACCAGAAGATCGAGCAGCAAGAAGGTCCTCCACTTACTACGGTCCACCCTGAAGGTCCTCCCTGGGATATACACTGCAATCACTCTCTATGTAGTGGGACCACAAATTGTGGTGGTAGTCCTCGCTATCATGGTTATAACTATGGATCTCCTCCCCGTAGTGATGTCTCATCATGATAAGAAGTCCCTCCCCATAGTTGTGGCCTGCCCTGAAGGTCCTCCCTTGGGGTCACACTGGAACAAAACACCACACAGCCAGGAATCAGGTCATGGTGGTAGTCCTCGCCACCCTGATAATGGAGGTCCTCCCCGTAGAGATGACAGGCAACGAGAAGGCCCTCCCCTTGTTGCGGTACATTCTAGAGGCCCTCCCCAGGATGTATTTTACATATATTCTCCCTGTGGCAGTAGTAATGGTAGTCCACTCCATTTCCACAGTTGTGATGGTAGTCCTTGCCACCACGGCCACCATTGCGAAGGTCCTCCCTACAATGGCCCCAAGCAACAAGAAGGTCTCCCCTTATTACAGCATGTCCTGAAGGTCCTCCCCAGGATGGACGTCGAATGTCAAGACATGATGGTAATCCTTACCATGATGGCAGTTGTTGTGAAGGTCCGCCCCATTACAACGCTACGCTGCCAGAAATTCCTCCCCTTGCTGCAAAATTCCTTGGAGGTCCTCCCCAGGGTTTGCACTGCAAAATTATTATATGCAGTGAAGCGTCAAGCAGTAATGGTAGTCCTCGCCATTACAGCTGTCACTGCGGTGGTCCTCCACATGATGACATATTATTTCGACAGGAAGGCCCTCCCCCTGCAGAAGAAAGCACTGAAAGGCCCTCGTATGTCGATGGACTCAGAAGGACGAGATCGAGCATGTCAGATTCCCATCTTGTCGCTAGCAACACCCTTCCTCGATCAAGAGTCGTTTCAGGGCCGCGTTCATCTTCTGAACCACCTCGGAATCGCCCACAAGACAATTTGATACCTACCGGTCCCACGGCCTCTGACTACAGTGAGTGCCTTAGTTGGGCTGATCAGGTAGATGAATCACTGGCAGAGGAGTATGCCGATATGCTGCACATGAGGAAGTGACTGGCCAGGAATGATGTAGTAGTTCTGTTTTGTCCCACGACCACCTCTCAGTACGACATACACAGGGAGTTGTCGGAAGAATGCATGCACGACATCTGCCACATTCTATGGACGACCCTCCACCAACTAAAATTGAGCTTCCTACCCAATGATGGGTATGTAGACCACGTTAAGACGATGTCAGACCTCCTGCATCACATCGACCTGGAGGAACTTTCCTCGACGCGACAACAACACCCTGAGAGGCACAAATGGAATATGGAGGCAGTATTCCTCCGTGCACTGTATGAACTACAACGCCTCATCGATGACGCTCCGACAGGAGTCCATATCATGGGATTGGGGGGACGCAGAGCTCATCATTTCACTCTGCTCCCTGCCCAAAAGAACCCATTCGGTATGGTGTCTTACAATGTCATCACAGAAAGATGACAATCGAGAGGACCCCCTACTCAGGAAAGGCAACACACCCAACAGAGTCCGGACTTGAGTAAGTCCCAAAAGTGTCAGGCCCGGTGGGAATGATCCATTCAGGAGCTCTTGAATCAGGTCACCAAGAGAATCCAGTAGGCCTCTTGACTAAGAGAGGCCAATCAGCGATCATTGCCTACCTACCTAGAAGGGACTGATTCACAGGTGAATTCGGCACCAGATCTGGTTCACCCCCGGATGGGGGCACGCGAGAACATTCAGGTCGTGATAGCCGCAACCACTGCAGCAAAATAGGGTCAACCCCAGCCTGTAGGGCTGGGGGCATTTTTAACAACAAATTCCCCCGTAGGACTAATAAAACCGGGAATGGAATCAACATCCAGGGAACGCAACCAACCCCATCCCTCAGGGCTGGGGGCATTATTACCCACTCAACAACAACCTCCCCCATGAGAGTCAGTATTCTCTCATCTAGGGATTACATTCAGAAGATGAGGCTCCCGTCCTATCCCGTCATAGGAATCATCATCCCCTCTGAGAGGAAGGCGCACCGTAAGGTCACATCAAAGAGCTCTTAGCATCACCCTTCGTCAAGGTGTCCGACGGCAATACCAAGTCATGAAAGGGAATGCCAACCGAAGACGCGGGAGATCATCTTCCTATTTGGAAGATGACATCCCCACCACCCCGAAATATGCATTCATCAATGACATAGATGCTAACCACGCAGGTGAAAACAGATAAAATGAAAATCCAGATGGATCCGGAGACGATGGTTCCGGTCAGGCAATGACTAACAACGAACCCCCAGGTGTGCACACCCAGAACCAGAGGGCCGCTTTAAATATGGACGCCCCTTAAGCTATCCTTCCTCTGCCTACCCTGTGAGCTTCCAAAAAGGATAATAATAAAGGAACGGTTACCCTGAACCCACCCCCTTACCTAGATAAAAATGAGACACTTACGCTTGAAGAGAGGTTCGATCGTCAGGAAGAAGAGATGAAATAATTGAGAAGGCTTAATGTCGAGCTGCTCTAGAGGAATCTCCATATTGAAAGTGAGTCCCAAGATGAGCCAGGTCATTCACTCCTATAATGTGCACCTTAAAGGCTATGGTTTTCCCCGGCAAACAAAGCTCGGCCAGGGCACCCATCAAATGAGGTGCCTGGCCCGTCCAACTACATAAACGTGGATGATGAATACCTAGATTTCCCTCCACTTAGGAGGAAACTGGAGAAAGTATGCTTGAACCCTCCAAGGGTGCCCTGAATGGAATATGCACCCTTGGTTCAGACCAACCCGGATCCTCAGGCATTGCCTCGGGCTATGCCTGCCCAGGACCGAGCCCAACAGGATGTAAACAAGGGACTGACCAACACCATTAAGGCACTAACAACTCGATTGGAAGCGATGGAAGGTTGACGCGCTCCGATACAGTCGGAGCGGAAACCCTACCCAGCCTAGGTGACCAAGACACCACCTCCACCCAATTTTGGGAGCCCTGTATTTCCCATCTTCCATGGATCAGGAGATCTAGAGCAGCATTTGATGCACTACACGTCCTATTGCGACCCTATGATGGGGACTCCAGAACAACAAGAAGTAGTGAAACTTAGATTCTTTGTATGGACCATGCAAGGATCCACCTTCGTCTGGTATACGAGTCTGTCGGAGCAGTCGATAAAGAGTTGGGAGGACCTCCGGCAGCAGTTCCTGTTCCACTTCAGCTCGACATTTCCCAAAACAATGGTCAGTGACCTCATGAACTGCAAGCAGAGGGAGAATGAAAGGGTCTCATATTTCATCGCCATATGGAATGGTCTGACCTATTCTATGAACATGCCAATGCCTCAAGAAGAGATGCTACCCATATGCATCGATAATCCTAGAGATGAGCTGTGAACACCCCTCATACCGGCGGAGTGCACCACTGGCTTCCGCCATCTCTCAGCCATCGCCCAGAGAATTGAGGACTCCCTGCAGCGAACAAATTCAAAGTCTCGAGTAGCCTCGCAGGCTCTTGTGAAAAGATCTCCTAGAGCTGAAGCGTCTGTTGTCACACTCAAGACGACCCCTGTGCCCACTCCACCGCTCAAGCCTCCACCAAATCGTCAAGTGACCAATGCATATCAGTGGCCGCCCCCTCCTAAACAGGATGATCAGAGTGGACAGAACCGGAACTAGTTGGTGGAATGAAGAAAAAATGTATACGTGTTCCTGGATGATCAAGCCTACGAATTCTCCATTTCCACCATGAACTGCAACTTGCTCCTCCTCCCGGAGCCGAGGAGACCTGAAGAAGTCAGTCGCGATGAAAGGCCAGATTACTACCCCTACCATCGGATTTTGGGGAACAATATTTGAGAATGCTTCCTCTTCAAAGGCCTCTTGTAGAGGATGGTAGATTCCATACATGTTGAGCTGGGACCACCCCCCCTCACATGTGGCATGTATCTCTACCACCGACTCCAATAAAGAGGAGGGGTGGAAGAAAGTCACCAGCAAGAAGGGGCAGAAAATTGACAACTAGATGACTTGGAAGACTATCAACCGATCCCAGGGCATACTCCGAGCTCAACTACAGTAGTCGGTGTTGCCACTAGTAGCCCCTGGAGCCACAGAGCTGACCACATCGGCCTCAAAATCCTCTACGATCCAATCGTCCAGGTAGAGTCGAAGGAGGAAACAATCCCAAGTGGAGAAGTCCGTGACGGGGCCAATATTAGTCCCATCCCTGGCAGACATAATGCCCTTGAAATTGGCACCACGGGCACAGACCCACAAAACAGCACCATCAGAGACAACTGAACAGGTTGACCTGTCAGAGGATGAAGAGCCAATTTTTGGTTCTGTCAATGTTATCCATCTCATGGAATCATTCCCTGAAGAAGGGTATGACTACGAACCCGAGTTCCCAGCACGAGGAGCCAGGAGGAGGAACTGCAGAGGCAGAGGATACCAGTGGAGGAGCAACCACAGCCGAAACCAACCCTATGGATGGACCCCATCCCAGACAGTCAATATTGTGGAAACCCGTTAGAGAGGCCTTCAACGGGCTCAGCAGGAGAGGGAATGCCCCTCCACTTCCACAAGCGGCCACTCTGGCTCTTTTGTTCTGTGATACCCACCAGAGGAGGAGCAAGTGTATGGTCACCTAGTGCACACAAACAGACCGGCCAGGCCAAGTCCTGAAAACACAGGAACACCATCAGTGTCCGTCCCCACGGCCAGTACCTCCTCGTCAAATGCTCCAACTCCCAAAGCACCCACCAAGACTCTCCAGCCAATGTAGAAGCGTCGGCTGCTGGAGCAGAAATATGACATCCTTAAGCAGCTGGCGTCGGTACCAGCCAAGTTGTCCATCCGGGATCCCCTGCGTTTGTCAGCCGGCCTTAGGGAGGCACTTATTGAATCTTTGATCAGCCCCCAGGAGTTTCAAGCCGAGGTAGCTACTGCCGAGATTTACTGGACGGAGACTGGCACGACTGAATGCTATGCGGTGATTTCCTTCACCGATCAGGATGAAGATGCCATCATTCAAAGATGAATTAGACCGCTATATGTGTCCGGCACACTGAATGGTGTTGAGATCCAAAAAGTCTTTATAGACAATGGTTATGGAGTTATCCTCCTTACTTTACAGACACTCTGTAGGTTGGGCTACAGTGAGGAAGATATAATTCCCTCAGCCACAACCTTGTTGGGTTACGAAAAGAGTGAGCTGAAATCAATGTGACAGATTAAGATAAAGACTCATTTTGGTGACCTGGTATCCAACACGGAATTCCTGATGGTTCAGCAGAGCACATCATTCAATTACCTGCTGGGAAGGCCATGGATCCATAAGCACAAGGTCGTTCCATCATCATATCACTAGTGTATCAAGTAGATAATCAATGGAAAAAGCGGGACGTTGCATGCCGACAAGGAACCTTTTGAGCTCTCCGAGTCACATTACATTGACACTGGGTTGTATGAGAAGAAGAAGAAGAAGCCTTTGGTCGACGGAGTCGACTTGATCCCCACTCCAAATTGCCTAGAAATGGTCCCTGATGACCCCCTCAGGCAGCTTGGCAGAGATTATGTCCTGTCCATCAACCACGTGGAAGGTAGAAGTTCATGTTTGGACCAGAATTCAGATTTCCTCATGACTTCATCCATGATGGACGATCACGACAATGTGGGAACATCTACCATCCCTCGATTTGGGGATGAAGAATCATGTAGGGATGCCCACGATGCCTCTCCCTCAAACCCTCGAAGGCTTAGACCGGAAACTCTCTCCTCTTCGGACTAGTAAGATGAGGATTTACAAGAAGGAGAGAAAGACGATCTCAGGGACGCACCTCCCACATTTGAGGATAGAATTTCAACCACTGTGGAGGAAATCAGGGAAATAAACATGGGTACCGAAGAATACCTAAGGCCCACTCTCATTAGTGTTGCCATGTCCCCGAAGAACATGAGGTATATACCTCCTTCCTAAGGCAACACCGGGATGTATTCACCTAGAATTACATGGAAATTCTAGGACTTGATCCAGAGGTAGCGATGCATCACCTGGGTCTTCTAGAAGACCACCAGGGATACAAACAGGCCGCTAGAAGGACAAACCCCTCACATGCATCCAAGATAGAGGCTGAAGTCGATAAGCTCATTAAAGCAGGCTTCATCAGGGAGGTCCAGTACCCCATTTGGTTGGCCAACATCTTCCTTGTTAAGAAAAATAATGGAAAAATCCACCTCTGCATTGCCATCAAAGACCTTAATCGTCATTGTCAGAAAGATAACTTCCCGGTTCCAATCACCGAGTTGTTAATTAATGCAACGTCTTGGTATGAGGCTCTATCCTTCATGGACGGCTATTCCAGATATAATCAAATCAGGATGGCCCGAGAAGACGAAGAAGACACTGTCTTCAGGGCAACAGAAGGGGTATTCTGTTACAGGGTCATTCCCTTTGGTCTTAGGAATGCTGGCGCCACATATTAGTGTTCCATGCATCGGATCATTAAGCCGTTCCAGGGAAAATTCGTTGAATGTTACGTGGATGACCTAGTGGTCATGTCCATATAGCACTCGGATCACTTGTCGGACCTTGAGACCGTCTTCAACAAGCTCTGACAGCATATCATGAAGATGAACCCCTTGAAATGTGCCTTTGGGGTTACCTCTGGGAAATTCATGGGATTCTTCATATTCCAACGTGGCATTTATGTCAACCCTGAGAAGACAAAGGCTATCCTGACCGTGACACCTCCTCGAAATCTCACTAAGCTGAGGGGATTCGAGGTAATCCTAGCCTATATTAGGCGGTTCATAGCCAACCTGGCAGGCAAATGTTTTCCCTTCACCAGGTTGATGAAGAAGGGGTCCACATACCAATGGACGAACGACTTCCAAGGTGCGTTCTACAACTTGAATAAGTACCTCTTAAGACCACCCGTGATCATGCCCCCGGTTGAAGGAAGACCTCTCATTCTATATGTGACGTCCCTAGAGCGATCACCGGGAGCCTTCCTCGCACAAAAAAATGATGTCGGCAGTGAAAACAATCTCTATTACCTCAGTCGAACCATGATTGATGTTGAGGCTCGATACTCAAATATCGAGAAGAGATGTCTGGCCTTGGTCTTCGTTGTTCAAATGTTGTGACATTATTTACAGCAACATGTGGTCCATTTGATCTCGCAGAGTAACCTGCTCAAGTACATCCTCAGCTTCCTGATGCTAACCGGACGCCTATCCCAATGGGCGGTCATCCTGCAACAGTTATACATCATGTTCGTGCCTCAAAAATCCATCAACGTCTAGGCATTAGAAGACGTTCTAGAAGAGCACCCTTGAATAGGGTCCACTGCACCGGACGCTGAACTACCTGATGAAGATATCTTCTCGGTCTACGAGGAGTTCCCAGCATGGAAAATGTACTTTGACGGTGCGTCCTGAAGCCCCATCAGGAAGAGGATGGAGGATCCCATATTCAACAAAGTGGGCCTGGGGGAAATACTTGTGTCCCCAGAGAAGGCTGTCTTCCCATATTACTTCCTCCTGTCAGAGGGATGTACAAACAATGAAGTAGAATATCAACCACTCATTGTAGGCCTGGAGCTCACACTCCATGCATAAGTACAACACCTTAAGGTAAAAGGTGACTCGGAGCTGGTCATCAAGCAAGTCAACGGTGACTATGCAATCAAAAAAATGGAGATTATCCCCTGATTGACCATGTCCGAGGGATAATGGACGAGTTCTCCATAGAACCAACATTGACTTATATTCCCCAGTCCCAGAACTCTCAGGATGATGCATTTTCCAACGCGGCCACATCCCTAGCCAACCCAGACCGGGATGAAATGGTCATCAACAATGCTCACCGTCGAATGGTATTACCATATTTTGAAGCTAAGACAGAAGAAATCCACTACGTCTGTCCTATCCCCGAGCCATATTCACCTGACACTGGCTTGATGACCCCCACACGAACTACCTTCAACGGGGAGAGCTTCCATTAGACAGGGCTGAACGAGAGAAAATACGGAGAAGGGAAATCAATTTTGTCCTCTATGGCGGTATAGGTCCTCAATAGGTCCTCTACAAATAAGGTCTGAATGGAGTTCTCCTCAGATGCATTGACGAAGAAGAAACTGACACAATTATGACTGAAGTACATGTAGGAGCGTGTGGAGCACATCAACCAAGGACCAAGAATTCCCATCAGGTTTGAAGGATTTGGTACTACTGGCCTATAGTGGCATGCGACTGCGAGCGTTTTCCCGAAAAATTCCACTAAAGCCAGATTCATGCCAACTTCATACACTAGCCCCCGGAGTTACTTCATCAAGCTATGTATTCCTGGATATTTTCTGTCTAGGGGATGGACGTCGTGGGACCATATCCTCTGGCCATGGCCAAATAGCTAAAGTATGTCCTCATGGAAACCGACGTCTTTTCCAAATTGGCAGAAGCCGTACCCCTGAAGGATGTCGGGGAAAGAAATATTGTCAGCATTGTGAAGGCCAATATCATCACCAGGTTTGGTGTCCCTAATACTATACTGTTGGACAACTACACCAATTCCTTCTCTGCTAAGTTGGAAAAGCTATACCACGAGTATGGAATCAAGGCTAACCACTCATCCCGTTACCATGAAGTGGCCAATGGATAGATAGAAGCTTTCAATAAGACACTATCCAACATCCTCCAAAAAATGGTGGACAAAAACAAGAATTCATGGCCGGATAATCTCCTTCATGCATTTTGGGCTTATCGAACCACAATCTGCACCACTACTCAGTTTACCCCGTACTCATTTGTGTACGGCACAGAGGCGGTTCTGCCCATTGAACTCCAACTTCCCTCACTCTGTGTTGCCATATGTGATCAATTATCCGATGATGAGTAGTCAGAAAAGCGGCTAGGTGAATTGGAACAACTAGACAAGAAGCAGCTGCACACTCTACCCCACCTGGAAGTGTACCAGAATCAGATCGCATGAGACGTCAACAAAAAGGTCCTCCTCTGGTCTTTCTTGGAAGGAGAATTAGTGCTGGTCCACCGGACCCCAATGATTCCTGGTAAGAAGCCACCAAATTTAGAGCCCAAATGGGAGGGACCAAACATTTTACACAAGGTCTACTCCAACGGAGCATATTCCCTAATCTAAATGGATGGTAAATTCACCACGGCTCCTACCAATACGAGATTCATGATGAAGTATTTTCGCATAGAGGTGTATTCCACGTCCTCACCGTATGACGTTAAACTGCATGGAGTATGTCATCACTGCATGATGTTAAAATGATTTTAGTACGTCTTTAATGTATGACGTTAAACTTCATGGATAATAAGAGTCAAGAATGTTCCCTCCCCCCATGTACGGACCAGACAATCATGGGGTGCATTCCTCATCCTCATCGCACGACGTTAAACTGCACAGAACTCGTCCTCACCACATGACGTTAAACTTCATGAAAATCATCCTCACCGCAGGACGTTAAACTGTGCAGACCCCCCTACTTTTTCTTTTTCTTTTCACGTCAGGTCACCTGCGTCCTTACCGCACGACATTAAAATTCATGGAGTTTGTCCGAGATGCATGACATTAAACTGCCAAGAACCCAACGGTCCAAACTCTATGAACTTAAACTAAGAGAATTTCTTCCTCACCGCATGAAGTTAAACTGCACGGACACTGTGATTTAAAAATGACCACTTCCCCTGTGTATGGACCAAAGCTGCACGAGGTGTATCGCCTTTTAGAGAACTATGTGAGGCTTGATTTCTACCCTCATTGGATACGTAGTGATTCTAGAATCCCACACCCTGGCCCAGCCACCTCAAAAGGAAAAACAAAAATGGTCATTCCCCCGTGTACGGACTAGACTTGCATGGGGAGTATTCACGTCCTCACCGCATGACGATTAAACTGCATGGAATCTAATAATACACCCCATCCTAACCACATGACATTATACTGTATGGACCTCATCCTCACCACATTACGTTCAACTGTACGGATTTCAGAGAACTACATACGGCTTTATTCCTGCCCTCGTAGGATAGGTATTGACACTGGGATCCCCTATCATGGCCCAACAACTCCCTAATTAATGCCATATTCCCCCCATGTATGGACCAGAACTACGCGGGGTATAACACTCGTCCTCACCGCACGACGTTAAACTGCACAGACAGCGTGTTTTAATAATTCCGCTTCTCCCATGTCCGCACCGGCCCTGCACGAGGTGTACTTATTTCAGAGAACTACGTGCAGCTTGATTCCTGCCCTCGCAGGATACGTAGTGATTCCAAGGATCCCCATCCTGGCCCAACCCCCAGAATAGAAAATAAAAAATCCCTTTCCTCCCCTTTACAAACCAAACTGGCATGGGGTGTACTTCTCATCCATACAGCATGACGTAAAACTTCATGGATAGAAAGATTTAAAAATTTTCCCTTTTCCCCGTGTATGGGCTAGACCTTCATGGTGATTATTTTTGCGTCCTTTCCACACAACATTAAACTACACATGCGATAATGTTAAAAATTCCCCTTCCCCTGTATATGGACCAAACCTGCATGGGGTGTATACTTCGTCCTCACCGTATGACTTTAAACTACACAGACATCATCCTCACCGCATGACGTTAAACTACACGGACTTCATCCTCACCGCATGACAGTATACTGCCCGGACTTTGT
Organism: Viscum album; assembly: GCA_963277665.1. Taxonomy (NCBI): domain Eukaryota; kingdom Viridiplantae; phylum Streptophyta; class Magnoliopsida; order Santalales; family Viscaceae; genus Viscum; species Viscum album. The sequence continues at coordinate 138,182,632 of OY728133.1, read as the reverse complement.
CGCGACCCACCCAAAGTACATGGAGATACGAGATGGAGATACTCCTTAAACATTTGGATGTATCCCCTCCATACACCAGACTCCACGACCCAGAAACATATGGATCTTTATAACCACTCATGGACATCGAAAGTGGAAAGTCATCGACCCATGGACACCTTTGTACGACTATGCATACCATACCATTAGAGGCTCTGCATAATGATATCCCCCGGCCTATCTACCAAAGGAAATATTTCCTCGGGCGATACTCTACCATGCCCCGTAAGCTTAACGCCCTCAGAGCCCCCATACCATACCTCCTGATCCAGAAGATTATGGAAAAGTGGTTTACAAGTTCATTCCCCTTTTCACATCCATGTGTTGCATGGGTATCCCTATCTGGCTAGCCTATGTGTCCGTTAGTGGTTCACATAGTGACTTGCATCAACAAACATCATTATAGGACTAGGCTACTTAGGCTCAACAGACAATTACAGTGAAGATGTTTCCTGTATACCTAGACACCATTATCCCCACATGCTGAACTCTGCACTGTGAGAAATATTTGAATTTCATAACCATTCATGGACATCAGAAGTGGAAAGTTATCGACCCAGGGACAACTTTGTATGACTATGCATACCATGCCCTCAGCGGCTCTGCATAATGATAGCCCCTGGCTCTTCTATCAAAGACATGATTTCCTCAGGCGATACTCTTCCTAGATCCGTATGCCTACTAGCCTCAGAACCCCCACGCCATACCTCCTGATCTAGTAATGTTCAATGTTGTAGTTTACGACCTTCATCCCCCACCTTTTTCCAAGTATATCAGAACATGTTGAATCTGTTATCCTCCGAGTGACTGCAACAATAATCACCCAATGGTCTGAGCCCTATGACCGATAAACTAGGAGTACCTCATCCTTACCACATGATGTTAAAATGTGTGGAATCAAGGCACACCCCCATGTACAAAAAAAAGAAAATATCATTGCAGGGGGGGATCTTTGAAACTCAACAAGCAACCAAGGACAGATATCCCCGACATGTCCAGACATTCTCCTACCAAATGATAGACTTTGTGTCCCGGATAATCACGGATCCTCATAACTATTCATGGCCATAGTAAGTGGAAATTCATCGACCCGTGGACACCTCTGTATGACTATGCATACCATGCCCTCAGCGGCTCAGCATATTGATAGCCCCTGGCCCATCTACCAAAGGAATGATTTCCACAGGCGATACACTTCCTAGCTCCGTATTCTTACCAGCCTCAGAGCCCCCATATCATATATCCTGATCCAAGAAGCCTCGGAACCATGATTTACACCAATCAAAACCACCCCCACGTCTGGAGCATGTTGAGGTATTCAAACCCAGTTGCATTCTGATGAAGAGAAACCTTTTCAAAAATACCCCCATCCTCGCTGCATGATGGTAAACTGCATAGAAACCTTCAACAGAAAACCCCCCGTCCTCGCTGCATGATGGAAAATGGCATAGCAACCTTCAAAAATTCTTTTCGTCCTTGACGCATGACGCTAAAATACACATATTATGTCTCAGCTGCATGAAGATAAACTAAACGGTCATTCTCGTCATGGGTTCAATGAGAAACAAAGGCTTTTCTCCATCTTTCAGTGCACGGGTCAGACCTTCATGAACTACTGCCTCACACCGGCATGAGAAAGAATTACTTCACCCATTCTCTGGGAGTTTAGTGAAGATATTTCCCCCGTATTCAGTCACCCACTCATCAAAAGCCAAACTCTATACTCAGAAAAAATCCGGTCTCTCATAAGCCACCCCTGGTGGTCCCAAATCTCAACTTCCCTGAAGTTGCTCGTGTATCGAAAGTGTATAGTTTTTGACTTAAGGACACCTTTGTATGACTGTGCATACCATGCTCTCAGTGGCTCTGCATATTGATCACCCCTGGCCCGTCTACCAAAGGAGAGATTTCCTTAGGCAATGATTCTCTCTGTATTCCTTCTGGCTTTTGAGCCCCCATTTCAATACAGGGATTCAGAAACCCTCTGAGCCACAATTTACTAACCCCTTTCACAACTTTTCCTGAATATGTTGGAACGTCTTTGACAAGATTACTCAGAACTAGGAGAAGTAATTCCATTTTAAATGTTGTCCCAACAGCATGAATTTAAACTGCGCCAAGCCTCAGCCATCACTTACGCTAACTAAATTCATAGGGAAGTGGTCTATTGGCCATTCTCTTGATTAGTACAGATATTCTCAAAACCCTTTCAGACGTCACATTTATTTTACATGCCACTCATGGTTATTTCCATAAGCTGGACTTCTATGAAGTCTACTGGCCATCAGAAAGGGATAAATATTTGACTTAAGGACACGTTTGCATGACTATTCATACCATTCCCTCAGTGGATATACATATTGATAGCCCCTGGCCCATCTACCAAAGTCAAGGCTTCCTTAGGAAATGCTCTTCGTACCTCTGTACGCTGATGCAGCTCCCATGCCTTGATACATGCCTTACATGTCATCCAAACATGTTTTCCCCCATGTGTGTTGGAAGAGTATTGAGACATATTTTAATCAGTTAAACCCCGTTGGGGCCCTCGCCCCATCATATTTGGTCAAATCTGTTCGACCTAAAACATCAACAGTGATAGTCTTGACGGCGGGACTATAAACTTCTCCCAAAAGAAAGAGGTACAAAGACTATTAGGCCAAAAACCCGAAAAGGGCGACCTAAGAAAAATCCAGGTTATACCCACTTGGTCCACACTAAATGGGCCCAAGTAAAATCATGGAATTAAAATAGAAAGTCAAAAATATTGTGAGGTTTTTCTACAAAACCCTAGAAATAGTAATACTATGCTCACTGGACGCCATCGTCCAGGGAAATGTTAGAGCTTAATTTATTTTTAGTCCTGGACTCGGATTATTCTATGTTCATTGAGTTAACATATGCAACAATCACGCAAAATAGTTTTTATCACAGGAAAAGGTGACAAGAGCACTAAAGAGAAATGTTTCTTTGTTCCATAACAAAGTGGTAAGAAGGGTATCCACAATCTGGAGCCTCCCCTAGTGCGAAAAGTTATTAGAGAAGTTTTTTGACGGATTCACAAAGCTGTATCAGGTGCTAGTGAGAATTCTCGATTGTCTGAGAGAGATTATATAGAAAATTTGTCTCAGCTTCTGAACCATCCCATAATTCTTCTGCCTCCTGGGCCGACTTTGTGTTTGCCCTCATTTCCTCCTCCATCCGCTGCTCCCCTTCTCCGATCATGGCAGCGACGTTGGCCTCTTCCTGCTGCAGCCGCTGTATCTCAATCCTCAGCACCTCTAGGTGAGAACGCTTCTCAATAACTTCTATCTGAAGCCTTGAGATGACCCCAAAGTTGTCATGAGCCTCTGTTAGGAAGAGCTGTCGAGTTGTGGAACGGTAGGCTTCGGATTGGGCAATGGAAAGGTGAGATTCAAAATCACCTAGCCTCTCCCGATCAACGAATACCTACTTTACTATGTCATAAACACCATGATAGTCACACCCATCAAATCCCAGCAACATAAACAAATTGGGTAGCCTCGGTAATTTGGTCGGCATCTCGACCAATGGCGTTTGAGAGAGTAGTCTCTAGATTTTCTCACATGCCCATTGGCGAGTAGGACGAAGGCTGGAGGGGACTTGTTGGTCAGGCTCAGAGTCACTCCCTGACAAAGACACATATTTAGGGATAAACTTCACCATGGAAGGACCCAAGGGGGCCTCACCCGCCAACCCTGGCACTATGGTAGCTTCGCCCCCGACTGGCGACACAATTGTCAGTGCCAGAGGTTGTGGTACTGAAGCCAAAAAGTGAATAAGATATATGAGTACCCCGAAATAAAAAATGGAAGAAAAAAGAGTCAGTTGTAGGAGACTGGGGAACTTACTCCTAATAAAAGAGCCATAATCATTTGCATGCTCTACACTGCCACGATATCCACTCGAAGAGGATGCCCTATCTTTGATAGGCAATGGAATCCGGGGAGCCCCCTAAAGGGGTCTAGGGCCTGAGGCCATGCCTAAGGCAATCTGTCTCCAAAGCCATCCCCAAATGTTCTCTTATGGAAACCAAGCTCGAAATAATCACTCCCCCAGTGAACAAGATAATGGCCCACTCCGGTTTCCCAGTAACTAGATTAATGGAAGGCTCTTCCTCAATCATCATGGGATCCGTTGGGCCTGGGGCGGTTGGCTGTGTCAGATCTGGAGCCCCCTCAACAATCACGGTTTCCCCGTCATCCTCCGCAATTGAAAAGGTTATCTGATCAGTAGGGGTCTCAGATACAAGCAGTTCCTCCTCTATCATATCTCTGACTAGTGAAGGTAGGATTAGAGCGTCCATATCACCGGCCCCTCCGGCAGGGCTCACCATCTCATCACACCCAAGCGTGGTTACGGGTGATTCTGCAGACGACAAGGAGGTGGAAGGAAGAACCTCTTGGGTAGCCACTGCCAGACCCCCGAGTGTCCCTACACCACACGTCAAACAGTTAACGACTGGCAGAGTCTAAGAATGCAAGTTGGAGATTGAGAAAACGAGATGTAATGATTTCCTGACGTTCCCTGTTTGAGTCGTTTCGATAAATGGAATTCATATCACCATCTCTGAATCTGCCCAGTGGATAGTTCTCCTAGAATTCCGAAAGGATCGGGAGGATGAAAAACCCTACCTGAGTCTGTGATGACTGCTTTCATGAGCTCAGCTGTGCTAGGGGACACTTCCTTGATGACCAATGTGGGAGAAAGCGCATGCTCCCCTTCCGCAGTACCACAAGGGCTATACTCCGTAGAATGAATTACTCCCTGATATTATTCATCACCCTGTGTGAAAGGGAATAATCCTTATAACCTACCTTATAAAGGAGGAAAAAAGTTAGAATGGGCAAGTAGAGAAACCTCTTCTTCAGGTTCGTACAATTTGTGACTTCTAATCATCATAGACACCCGGATTCTCCCATAGAGACGATTCAGGAGTGAATGAATGTACGCATCCATCTCCTTTAATGAGGCTAATATTTCATATAAATCCTCCTCCAACAGCAAGTGTGGTGGAGAGAAGAACGTCCCAATTCCTGGAAGTTTAAGACGGCCGGTTTGAAGAAACAACCAAACTTCTTTGCCTGAACTATTGACCCTGAGGTCACCCCAAATCCTCCAAGCCTCTTGGAATATAGCCATGGCATGAATCGCCGACCGGGTAGGATCAACTTGAGATGGTCGGGCAGAGATAGAGGCTTGTAAGGGCGCCAATGGCCATATTTGTGTTGCGAATCCTGCCTCCGCCCTAGAACTCTCTGGGGATACCTACGGACGGGGCCTCACGGGTAGGGAGGGGAATTCCATAGCTTTATCCAGGATGACAAGATCATCAAAATCCTTACCCTTTGAAGAATGGTCACTTCCTTCCCCCTCTTCATCAGTCACCGGATGCAGCATGGCCTGGACTCGGTGGGATAATACTGTGTGACCCTGGCGCACGTAAATATAGACCTCAAGGTCCTAGAGATATCAAATGACCCTCTCAGGGTCCATGTCATAAATAATGTCAGTGGGAGAAGATATGTAGCCCATCCCGTCAAAAGATACCTCTGATTCCTGAAGATACTGCCACAGATGACGGGGGTACTGGCTGCAAAAGGCTGACCGGGCTTTGAATTCATCCCATTGGCCCTAAGCCGTCAGAAAGGTAGCATCAGCGGGAATAACTACCCCCCTCCAGGAAGCCTCATGGTCATGAGAGGATACACATCTCTCTGTCAAGATATTCCTCAGAAGCATGAGACCAGCAGGGTGACGAAGGATTTTACCCGGCCAAGTTGGAGCACTATCCTTTTTTTGCTTCCTTTTGCCCTTTGTTAGCTTGGGACTCGAGATGGTGGGAACCAATGTCCCTAGATGGCCATTTGGGTATGATTGTACCTAAGAGTCAGCATAATTCTTATATAAGAATGGAATGGAGTCTGGAAGCGTGGGGGTCATAACCTCACAGCTGGTATCCTCCCAGGTAAACATTCCCCACAATTGTCTGGCCGCCATTAAATGACAGTTCTTATGAGCAGCATTGAGTGTGGGGGGAAACTGTGCTTGGACACAACCAAATTGAATCCAAAATAAGCAAGGTTTGTACCCCTCACAGATCAGTTCTCCGCCTATGCGAGCCACCAGAATTCCCTCTCGGAGGGAGAGGAGGTAGCCCCGCTTGCTGAAGTCTTCTGTTATGGTGTTCATAATTGCACCAGCCGAAGAAGAAAACAGATGAAAATTGAAATGGTCATAATTCGAGATTCGACTTGATAGCAGACCCTTGTTCAGAACTGTCTGTTGACTATCCTTTCCTTGGGACACCCACTCTTCAGGCATAACCCTACTGGTCAGTTTCAAGTATGGACGGAATGCGGTGCCCGAAATTTGAATAGGGTTGATGAAGGTATATCACATCCTGATGTGTACGCTTAACCATCCCAAGAGAATATGGAAAGGTCCAGCCACTTGATTTCTCCAGCTCCCATCAGTAATGTTACCAAGCAGCCGGTAAATCCTGTCCAGTACCGGGACAGCTAGGTTGATAACGTTACTGGTATCCAATTGTGCCTCCATGAAAAAAGTGGTGAGCCGCACACCACCGTCCTCACGTACGGGTAATAACCATCCACATAAGAACATGGCCAAAAAAGTTGTCAGACAGAGAAATTGATCGACATCCGGAATAAGCTCCCATCCCCACCTGGGAAAGTTTCCTTGCTCCAAAATCATCCAATAGATGCCCCTATGTTTATGGGACTCCATCATCGGTCAAGTCGTAGGCCTGCGTGGGAGAGCCGCTAATTCTTCAAATTTTTTCTCTATGAAAAAAGCCTTGACCCATTCACGGTATGGGACAAGCTTTTTTAGAGACATATCCTCTGAGTTCTTCCGAGCCTGATTAATAAGTTGTTTCACTAGGAAGGAGACCTCTCTTCATTCTCCCACACAGAAGAAGGAGGCAGTAACTCGTCATACATACTCCCAATGACAGGGACCCCTGAAATCTGAAATACATCCCATAGACTAATGCCCACTTCCCCATGGACCAAATGGAAGGTGTTGGTGTCCGGGCTCTAACAACTCATAAGTTTTTTGGAGAGGGCTTGAGGCCATTGGGTATAGGTTTGGGACACCCATGCAGCTTCATACAAGCCCATGGCTCGCAACTCTGCATCAAATTTTGCGCAGCTATGGTGAACCCAGAAGGGCCACTACCAATCCAGTGACTTAAATACTCCCCCCCGGTCAGTGATCCTGATTCTCCGGCCAGCCATGCTGGTCGCTTACCATAGCATTGCGATAAATACTCTGATAGCAGTGAATTGTTCCTTCCTATTGACATGGTTCGTGTAAAGACCTGGAAATTTCAAGGAAAATGTTTTCTAATTTTTCTTTGGAATTTTACAAGAATTCAGTTTTTGACAGCGCCTGATTCTGAGGCCCGGTGTGCCCGGAATTAATTTCTGAAGTTTAGCTCGGGTACGTTCAGTGAACGAACGAGCAGAAATTTCTAACTTTTAAACTGGTGCCCGGAATCGAATTATGAGGGCACCCATGGAACCGCAGTGCCGGTAATTGCTTAGGAACACGTATTCTGGAGATGCGTTTTCACGGGAGGAGTTGTTAAAATTTTTTTGGCTTAATTGAGGAATTAATAAAATTGTGAAAAAAATTTATTTATTAAGTCTAAGGTAGTTTTATCCAACATGGGGAAGTTGGGGTGGCACCTAACTACCCATGTGTGGATAAATGAGAGGATAATGTGTGGTGGGGCCCACACGAGCCCCCACCTTTTCAAATTCCCATAACTCCCTAACCCCTTACACTCCCCATTAAACCTCCCTTGTAATTAAGTGAGTGACTTATCCTCTCCCCACTTCCCCTCATTAAATCATGCCAACACTTATTCAATTAATTGAATTACGTATTTGAATTTTGTATTTTGAAACCATGGCATGTTATAATAAAATAAGAAGAGCTTATTTTATTTTTTGGGGGTTAGTTTGGTTGTGTTGTGAAAAGGGTGGAGAGAGCTCTAGCTTTGGAAGAACTTCATTCTTCAACGAAGAACGACGCCTCTTCGACGAAGAACACGAAGAATGTCTCTTCCGCCATTGAAGCACGACGATGCCATCCTCTTCATCATTCATTAACCGAGACAAGGAAAGGGAAGCGACGCCCATGACATCTCCAATGATGAGTACCCTTCATCCTTTCCGACGCATAAGCATGAGAATTGGGAGTGTTTAACGAACGCGGCGAAAGACGAACTTCATCGTCTTCTTTCGGCAACACTGTCGTCGATCGATGAATCAAAGGTAGGGAATTGTTTATGAAATATTAGTGAACCCCATGATACTTCCTTCTAAATCAAAGAATGTGGATCAAATAAACATTAATTTGATCCGCGAAGATTATGATGTGGGTTGGGATTTTATTTTGGTATTCACTTATCTTTTGAGAAAAGAACGATGAGCGCGGACCAACCAATTCTTGGTTGATCCGCGGATCGTTCGTACATGTGGATAGATGTAGAGGATTAATTTTATTTATTTAGTTCGTGAATACCAACTTGACGATTTTCGTGGATTTAAAACCAATTGTTATTGAATAACGTGAGGGGGCCGGACCGCACAAACACGGCCGACCCTCCTCCTTATTTTTCATGTTGGTTCCTTTGTGGATTGAAACGAGAATGGCGCGTGCCGTCGCACCGCGCGGAAATATGCGACAAGGAATGCGCGGCGCCGTCGTACCGCATCGTGAAAAACAAACAAGGGCGTGATGCCATCACACCACGTCGGAGAAATCCAAAGACACTCGTGGTCGGAGTCTGGCCACGGCGAAGGGGCACGGCGCCAGCACGCCGCGCCGAAGAACCACGAAGACGGCGCGTTTCGTTTTTGACGTGCGGATTGACGGGCGACGACAAATGAGGCCACAAGGTAGTTTTGAGGCCTCCGCAGTGAAGATCGGATCCCGGGAGGACCATAGGCGAAGACGGTAGGAGAAACGGACCCCCGGAGCGCGTCCGATGGTCTGCGGAAGGCGGCGGCGGCGCGCCGCTGGATGTTGTAGGTGGAGGTTTCCGCCGGCGCCAATCAGCGGCAAAGGGGGGGGGGCAGCCGCGCGTACCCCCGTCGCTCCGCGGCAACCGCTCGGCCGTGGCCGACTAGTCGGGCCGGGTCCAGACCCCCCATTTTCGGACCACTTTCAGTCAAATGCCCATATCTTGAGTTGTAGACCTCTGATTGACACGCCGTCAGCGGAAACGCGATCCCTGGATCGAGATGGACGTTTTGGTATATTACAGTCAAGGTTTCGGAAAACTTTGGGTTCTGCTGGGTTGGTTCGTACACGAAATCAACCGGTCCCTCGGAGAGGAAATGCTCATATCTTGAGCTTCGGACGTCCGATTGACGTGTCGTCTGTTTCATTGAATTCCTCTTGATGAAAAGGAACTTTAGGTATACTTCGCCTGAGTTTTGGACGCAGTTGGATTATGGCCGGGTTGGATTGTACCCGAAATCCAACCGGGCCCCTGGAACGGAAAATCTGATATCTTACAGACAGGACGTCCGTTTGACAAACCGTCAGCGGCATTGGTGATCACGTCGAGAAACTGTCCCTATGAGTGTACCCTATGAGAGTTCAGGGTACAGTTGAGATACGGCTGGGTTGGTTCGCTCACGAAACCAACCAGCCCGCTGGGACGAAAATGATAATAACTCACAGACCGGGCGTCCGATTGACGCGCCGTCTATTGCGTTGAGACCCCTATGACGAGACGGTCCTTTGAGATACTTCTTCGTGGGACATTGAGATACATGGAGTATCAACCTGTAGCTCGTGGAGCGGACCCTCCCAGAGACGAGCGAGCGGAGTACGGAGACTGTGTAGATGACTGAGACCTGACGACTGCTTGACCAACTCGACTTGGTGTGAGTCGACTAGCCCAGTGGACGGAGTGCCCAGTATTTGGCGGCAGAACCACGACGGACGGAGCACCTGGTACATGGCAGCAGACCTGCGGTACTCGATCGGAGGATTAACTCTGTAGGCTATTAGGGGGAGCGCCGGTATTTGGCAACAGACCCACAGCGGACGGAGCGCCCGGTAGTAGGCCACAGACCCGCGGTACTCGAAAGGAGGAGTACCTCAGCAGTCTAAGGTTAGTGAGAAGTACCTAGGAGTCGTGACAGGACCACTATACACTCCAGAGACTGAGCTCCTCAGCAGTTACGGTTTCGAGAATGAAAATCCTGGTTTGATCTGAGTCAATGATCTTTGTGTTTCCTCATGATTGAGATGGGTTACTTGAAAACATAGGTATATGTATGGGCATATACCAGGGTAGTGGTTATCCGTTGATTTCATAATCCTTGTGTTTCCTCATGAATGAGATGGGTTACTTGATTACTTAGGTATATGTATGGACTTATACCTATGTAGAGGTTATCAGTTGAGATCTTCTTTGTGGTTATACTTGTTGGTTTCGTGATACCTTGAGGGTCTTGGGGTCCCTACTAAGTATCGTTATACTCACCCTTACATGGGTATGCCCGCACCTCATTGTGTTGGTTGTAGACGACGGGCAGTGCTGACAGAGGCCGAGTGTTCGAGGACTGGATGGTACCCGGAGGTGGACTACACGACGAGTGAGTACTCGGCGGTGGACTACACGACGAGAAGACACACAGAGGAGGTTGACAGACGAGATCATGGAGGAGGGTATCTGTACCTACCCTTTAGGTAGGATCCGTGGAGGACAACCAGGAGCTGCGCCATCTGTACCTACCCATCAGGTAGGATCCGAGGAGGACGACCCAGGAGCCACTTCAGTCCTTCCAGCTGTTATCTTTTCTGTTGTACTTGTTCAGTTGTAGTTTTACTTTCTTTTGGGTTTGTATTCTGGCCCATTTACTTTTCAACACTTCTTTTGTACTTAGTATTTTGCTTCCTCTTGTACTCTGTGGGGTTTTGATTACTTTTATAAAGTCAATGCCTTCCCAGTTATCGGGATTTACGCCTTTGGTGCTAGTCGCCAGGCCTTGGCCTATGGAAGGCGGGCTTGGGGTAGTCACGGCACGGGCCCCAAGGATGGGTCGTGACAAATTGGTATCAGAGGAGTTCGGTTCTACCGCAGAACTTATGACTCTGACATTTTCGTTTCTGTGATGCAATATTGTTAAGAGTACCGAGTGTGGTTTTCAGTTCAGGGAGTCCAGTATTGGTGCGGGCGGCCGGTGTATCCATACACCAGGACCCTGACAACTGATTTCCAACTTTTTGCACGAAAACACTGATTGCGTGTGTGTTTCCAGAAATTTTTAAAGTCAGCTCAAAGCTGGTCATCTCACCAGGTATAAACGTTGACTGTGTCACATCTGTTCAGGATGTCTCCACGCAGACAGTCAGTTGGAATTCTGATAGAGTACTCGATGACGGCTCACCGAGCGATGAGGCTCTGGTGTAGGGCCCTTTTTACTATGTTAGCACCCTCAGGTGGTGTACCGGCAACACCACCACCTATTGGGAAGCAGATTCCAACATCTATACTAGCAAACTGTGCACGCTGGCAGAGCGCATAGCATGAGTTCGAGCAGTAGAGGACTCCGAGGTTACGAGGTGAGACAGTTTCCCAGACAGCAGAGTAGTGGCTGGAAGTGATTGCTAGAGTTTTCTGCCTAGCTGAGATATCAGTAGAGTGGATGGTGGACTGGGCCACTCGTGTTTTCCAGTGAATAACCATGAGGATGGTCTGTATAGTGATGAGGCTTCGGTACGTGGACCAATGCCTGAGATAGTTCCTTTGGGTAGTGTGTTAACTATACATCACTACCTGTTGGTCAGAATTTACAACTGGTGGTACCGGTAGGTGACACGTGTTAGCTTACTGCCTTACATGTGTTCTAACTTCAGATACCCTCAAGTTCCGAGGCGAACATGACTCATAGGCAGCAGGGGACTGGCTTGAGGAGGTGTCTGAGAGTTTCCTAGAGCTTATACAGTTTCGGCAGGGTGACGTGTTTATATGTGAGAATTCATCGAGACGTACTGAACATACCGGGTACTCGATGAATGCATTTAGATCAGTGCAATAGAGTTCAGACCTTTGAGCGTGGTTTGTTTAAGGACTTCTGAGCCAACACCTTTTCACTATGCATTCCTACTTAGGTTAGGGTGCTAGAAGGAACCTTTGTGGTTGAGAATTCTTTGCTGATCGAATACAGCCAGAGAATGTTAAAAGTTTGGAAATTAGGAATCTGAAGCCAGTCTCGGATACTTGGGCGCGTAAAATGTTTCATGTAGAGGAAATGTTAAGGACAGATGAATCTGCAGAGCAGCAGACATGGAAGCAGAGCTAGGAGAGTAGCTTGTGGTGCTATAAATTTCAACATATTACCATCACCCGCCTTTGTAGTCCCCGCTAGACTCAGGGAGTTGGAGAGCAGGGAAAGAGAGTAGCTGCTTGTAGTCATGGAGTGAGACCAAAAAGGGCTCTAAGGATGATTCGAAGTGCGAACATTGTCTTCTACTAGCTTCTGTATCCACATACATCGAAACAAATCATCCCTTCCTTCCATGAATCTACTCCCAGACCTAGAGTTTCCGGTTAAGCCGTTTACTTGACCCTCACGTCTGGAGATTCCTTTGGGAGGAGACTCGATAGTCAGACTTACACAGACAGTGTGATCTGACCCTTGAGGCGAGAGTCTTGGTTGGGACCTCTTGGTGGCAGCGTCGAGGCCTTATGATGTTAGATTGAGTTTGAATTTGGCAATCATTATTCATACTCAAATTGACGGTACTAGGAAATCGTCGGAATGGGTTTTCCTTGGTCGGCGAAAAGGAAACCATGGGCAGCACAAGTTAAACTCATGCACGAGAGGGTGCGACCGATCACTCCTGAGTCGGCCAACCATACCCTCATGGCAGCAGGAGTTTTGAGTTTCAGTTCTAATCTGAAAAGGGAGATCTCTAGAGTTCAAGGATGGTGACCACGTTCTTATACGGGTCTCACCTCGACGAGGTTTACGGAGATGTAGTTGAGGCGGCGAGATATCTCCAAGGTTCAATGGACCTTTCTATGCCCCCAGCAGGGTAGGCGAGGTGGTTTATCACTTCACCCATCCACCTCAGCTGCACCAGGTGCACGACGTTTTCCAAGTATCTCAACTGAGGAGATACGTGCTCGACCCTTCACATATCATCGACCATGAGAAGCAGGACGATGGAGATGGGGTTACTTCCACGAAGGTTCCTGTTGGGATCGAGAATCTATAGGATCAGATCCTACGAGGACGTTCGATTCCTCGGGTGCACCTTCTTTGGTAGTACGGGAACCTCCAGGTGAGCACATGGGAGCAGAAGGCTCAAATGCAGGCTCTGTACCGCTTTTGTGACCCTAGTTTGTGTTGAAGCTTTATGGGGACGTAAATCCCTGAGGTGGGAGTAATGTAAAGACCCGAAAATTTCAAGGAAAAGTTTTTCTTAATTTTCTTTGGAATTTTACAAGAACGCAGTTTCTGACGGGCCTGATTCCGAGGCCCGGTGTGCCCAGAATTAATTTCCGAAGTTTAGCTCGGGTACGTTCAGTGAACGAACGAGCGGGAATTTCTAACTTTTGAACCGGTGCCCGGAATCGAATTCTGAGGGAACCGATGGAACCGAAGCGCCGATAATTTCTTAGGATCTTTTATTCTGGAGTTGCGTTTTCACGGGAGGAGTTATTAAAAATTTTGTGGCTTAATTGAGGAATGAATAAAATTGTGAAGAAATTTTATTTCTTATGTCTAAGGTAGTTTTATCCTACATGGGGAAGTTGGGGTGGCACCAAACTACCCATGAGAGGATAAATGATAGGATAATGTGTGGTGGGGCCCACACGAGCCCCCACCATTTCAAAATCCCCATAACTCTCTATCCCCTTAAACTCCCCATTAAACATCACTTGTAATTAAGTGAGTGACTTATCCTCTCCCCACTTCCCCTCATTAAATCATGCCAACACTTATTCATTTAATTGAATTAAGTATTTGAATTTTGTATTTTGAACCCATGGCATGTTATAATAAAATAAGAGGAGCTTATTTTATTTTTTGGGGGTTAGTTTGGTTATGTTGTGAAAAGGGTGGAGAGAGATATAGCTTTGGAAGAACATCATTCTTCAACGAAGAACGACGCCTCTTCGATGAAGAACACGAAGAATGTCTCCTCCGCCATTGAAGCACGACGACGCCATCCTCTTCATCATTCTTTAACCGAGGCAAGGAAAGGGAAGAGACTCCCACGACATCTCTAACGACGATTACCCTTCATTCGTTCCGATGCATGAGCATGAGAATTGGGAGTGTTTAACAAACGCGGAGAAAGATGAACTTCATCATCTTCTTTCCGCAACATTGTCGTCGATCGACGAATCAAAGGTAGGGAATTTTTTAGGAAATATTAATGAACCCCATGCTACTTCCTTCTAAATCAAAGAATGTGGATCAAATAAACATTAATTTGTTCTGCAAAGATTATGTTGCGGGTTGGGATTTTATTTTGGTATTGTCTTATCTTTTGAGAAAAGAACTACGAGCGCGGACCATCCAATTTTGGGTTGATCTGCGGATCGTTCGTACATGTGGATCGATGTAGGGGTTTAATTTTATTTATTTTGTTTGTGAATACCAACTTGACGATATTCGTGGATTTAAAACCAATTGTTATCGAATAACGCAAGGGGGTCGTACCGCACAAACACGGCCGAACCTCCTCCTTATTTTTCATGTTGGTTCCTTTTTGGATTGAAACGAGAATGGAGTGTGTCGTCGCACCGCGTGGAAACATGCGACAAGGAATGCATAGCGCCGTCGCGCCGCGTCGTGAAAAACAAACAAGCGCGTGATGCCGTCGCACCGCGTCGGAGAAACCCGAGGACACCCGTGGTCGGATTTGGGCCACGACGAAGGGGCGCGATGCCAGCGCGCCGCGCCGAAGAACCATGAAGATGGCGCATTTTGTTTTTGACGTTCGGATTGAAGGGCGACGACAAACGAGGCCGCATGGTAGTTTTGAGGCCTCCGCAGTGAAGATCGGGTCCCGGGAGGACCATAGGCGAAGACAGTAGGAGAAACGGACCACCGGAGCACGTCCGGTGGTCCGCGGAAGGTGGCGGCGGCGCGCCACCGGAAGTTGGCGGTAGCGGTTCCCACCGGCGTCAATCAGCGGCGAAGGGGGGGGGGGGGGGGGCGCACCCCCG
Source organism: Viscum album (assembly GCA_963277665.1). Taxonomy (NCBI): domain Eukaryota; kingdom Viridiplantae; phylum Streptophyta; class Magnoliopsida; order Santalales; family Viscaceae; genus Viscum; species Viscum album. The sequence goes on along the minus strand of OY728133.1, from coordinate 138,167,337 downwards.
CCGCTCTGCGGATACCGCTCGGCCGCGGCCAGACGGGTGGGCCGGACCGGACCGAGCTGGACCGGGCCGGACCCATCCGGGTCGGGTCGACCCGGTTCGGGCCGACCCAGGTGGGGTCGGGCCGGGCCCAGACCCCCCGTTATCGGACCACATTCGGTCAAATGCCCTTATGATGAGCTGTAGACCTCCGATTGACGCGCCGTCAGTGGAAACGCGATCCTTGGATCGAGACGGACGTTTCTGTATATTACACTCTTGGTTTAAAAGAACTTTGGGGTCGGCCGGGTTGGTTCGTACACGAAACCAACCGGGCCCTCAGAGCGGAAATGCTCATATCTTGAGCTTCAGACGTCCGATTGACATGTCGTCTATTTCGTTGAATTCTTCTTGATGAGAAGGATCTTTTGGTATACTTATCCTATGTTTTGGATGTAGTTGGAATATGGCCGGGTTGGATTGTACCTGAAATCCAACCGGGCCCCTAGAACGGAAAATCTGATATCTTACAGACACGACATCCGTTTGACGAACCGTCAGTGGCGTTGGTGATCACGTCGAGAAAAGGTCCCTATGAGTGTAACCTATGAGAGTTCGGGGTACAATTGAGAGATGGCCAAGTAGGTTCGCTCACGAAACTAACCGGGCCCCTGGGACGAAAATGCTAATAAGTCACAGACCGGGCGTCCTATTAACGTGCCGTCTGTTGCGTTGAGACCCCTATGATGAGACGGTCCATTGAGATACTTCTTAGTAGGACTTTGAGATACATGGAGTATTGACCTGTAGCTCGTGGAGAGCACCCTCCCAGAGATGAGCGAGTGGAGTACGGAGACCGTGTAGACGACTGAGACCTGACGACTGCTTGACCAACTCGACTTGGAGTGAGTCGACTAGCCTAGTGGACGGAGCGCCCCGTATTTGGCGGCAGACCCACGGCAGACGGAGCGCCTGGTAGTTGGTAGAAGACCTGCGGTACTCGACCAGAGGATTACCTCTATAGGCTATTAGGGTGAGCGCCCGGTATTTGGCGACAGACCCACAACGGACGGAGCGCCCGGTAGTAGGCCACAGACCTGCGGTACTCAATAGGAGGAGTACCTGAGCAGTCTTAGGTTAGTGAGCAGTACCTCGGAGTCGTGACAAGACCACTGTACACTCCAGAGATGGAGCTCTTCAGCAGATACAGTTTCGATAATGAAAATCCTGGTTTGAGCTGAGTCAATGATCTTTGTGTTTCCTCATGATTGAGATGGGTTAAATGATAACTTAGGTATATTTATGGGCATATACCTGGGTAGTGGTTATCCATTGATTTCATTTTCCTTGTGTTTCCTCACGAATGAGATGGGTTACTTGATAAATTAGGTATATGTATGGGCTTATACCTAAGTAGAGGTTATCTGTTGACATCTTCTTTGTGGTTATCCTTGTTGGTTTAGTGAGACCTTGAGGGTCTCGCGGTCCCTACTGAGTATCGTTATACTCACCCCTGCACGGGCTATGCCCGCACCTCGTTGTGTTGGTTACAGATGACAGGCAGTGCTAATAGAGGCCGAGTGTTTGAGGACTCGACGGTACCCAGAGGTGGACTACACGACGAGTCAGTACCCGGAGGTGGACTACACGACGAGACGACACACAGAGGAGGTTGATGGACGAGAGCGTGGAGGAGGCTATCTGTACCTACCCATCAGGTAGGATCCGTGGAAGACGACCAAGAGCTGCACCATCTATACCTACCCTTCAGGTAGGATCCGAGGAGGATGACCCAGGATCCACTTCCGTCCTTCCAGCTGTTATCTTTTCTGTTGTACTTGTTCAGTTGTAGTTGTACTGTCTTTTGGGTTTGTATTCTGGCCCATTTACATTTCAGCACTTCTTTTGTAATTAGTGTTTTGCTTCCTCTTGTACTCTGTGGTGTTTTGTTTACTTTTATAAAGGCAATTCTTTCCCAGTTATCAGGATTTACGCCTTTGGTGCTAGTCTCCAGCCCCTGGCCTATGGAAGGCGGGCTTGGGGTAGTCACGGCACGGGCCCCGAGGACGGGTCGTGACAATTTTCTTGTCAGAGATACTAAAAGGTGATTCAACATAGATCTGACAGTTGTACCCATTGAGGAAAGCCGCCTGCCAGAAGGTATCATGAACTAAGGGATAGTGGCAGAAAATATCCATGCTTCAGGATTGTTATCATGGGATGGTTCCAGAATCGGGGCATCAGACAACAAACCGAACCCATAGGTGGGAAGGCTATTAGAAAAAAGGATACTCTTGCTGTGATTTGGAGATCCAGTCGGCAAAGAAGGAATACGGTAGGGAATTGCAGACCCATATTAAACAGAGTTAACCATGTCCTTTAGGCATTGATCAGCAATTGGGAGCGGCTTTACAGCAGGCCTCGGCGTAGAACGATGGGGAACCATATTTTCTCCCTGCACAGTAGGAGACAACAATTGGTTAGTCCAGAATAAAAATCTGGTCAAGAAAATAACAAGATATATGGTTAAAGGGGCCTTAATAATCGAAATCTGTAAGGAGGCCTTGGAGGATGGTTTACGATGAAATCATCCCACGATCCAGCCCTTCGCGAAATCATTCTGCAAAGCCCTGGACCAAGGGGGGTTTTCCAGGAAACCGCGAACCATGACTCTCTGCGGAATTTCAATCCCCAGTTTATTCATAAGACTCAGGTACTTTTTAATGTTCGAGAGATTTTTAGTCTGTGGCGCATAAATACCACGAAGGAAGTTCCTCCATAGCCTGTCATCACTTACATTTTAATTAGTTAAGAGTAATGGTTCGTGGATGAGAATTAGGTCCGGGGATGAAGGTGACTGCGAAGAAGGAATGGTTCGCGGAGGTCACTTCCTGTTCGCAGACAAGGCACTTCTTGAAGGAGCAAGCACGCTGAGGCGAAGGTGCTCTGGTTTCACGAGGAACTCGGTAAAGGACCACTCTCCATAGGAATGGCCTCTTCTTCATTCGGATCGGACCCCATTCCGATGGGGGGAATTTGTAGGGTCCTGAAAAATCCGTAAAGGAGATTCTACCCATGTCCCCTAATAATTGGGGAAAATAATCAAAGAAGAGACACAGACAAGAACGGTCCACGAACTAGTCCCATGGAAGCGTAGAGTGGGCATGCCCCACGAGGCAACCCCCTCCGCGAACCATTTTCATTCGCAAAATAGAGGCGGAGAGCCACCGCGGTCGCGAGTAAGGATGTGCGCCAGTCTGTTTCACAGTCAAGAACCGCCCCAACCGTGGACCGCGTCGACCGGTTCAAGCCGCACCCGCTGTCGTTCATGGAATAGAGGCGGAACCCTCCACTTCCATGGAGCACTCTATGAGTTCGCCTCACGGAGGGGGGGGAGCGTTCAATACCCACCACAAATTGCGGAATGACCAAGTCGGCTATTAACTGGGTATTTGGTTATGGGCCTCCAAAAAAGGTGTCATATGGACATAGAGACATCCCTTTCCCCACTCAATAAAAGGGGACCAAGGGGGAAATAAAAAGGAGATCATAGAACTGGAATCAGATTCGGAGGGATTGGAGATTCGGATGGAGATCAGTTGATGGAAGGCTTTGGATTTCGCAAACAGCGTAACTCCCATCCGCGAACCACAATAGGTATACGAATTAACAAGGAATTGGAAAACACATAATAATTTGGAGAACCACGAATCATAATCCCTATGAAAATGACTTCCCCGTGGACTAGGGACTTTATGCCTCTTTTGCCATCCGTCGTACTACGTAGCACTCTCCTACGCGGGCGAAGGCCCGACCAACGAGCCTCCGATCGGCGCTGCCCTTGGATGCCACTGCCCGCCTGGAACCCTCCGTGTACCACCCTGGTTCGCGGATTGAACCCAAATTCGCGAACCAATCTAGTTCACGGGACGCCAATCAGTCTGCTGACCACCCTGGTTCGCAGACGGCTTCTGTAGCCACATGGCACTTCCCCACGCGAAGGGCTCCCCACTCATACTTCTCGGTGGCTATCCAAATACTTCGGTGTTCTCATTTCCAAAGCCAGGTAAAATCCTTCTGATCCATCCAAGTCCTCCATGACTCCCTCATTGGTCTATTCATCAGCCCCGAGTCAAGGCCTCTGCCAGAGCAACTGGATCCACATGGTGTAACTTTTATGCACATCAGCACGCCATTTTGAGTTCACATACCCATGGAAAACAAGGGAAAAGGGGTTTCGTTGACCCTTGAGCAGAATCCCAAAGCATTCATGGGTTTACATTCCCATGGTAATGTGGAGTTTCATCTTGGAAATACCCTTTCTTCCCCTCCACCTGTTGAGGGTTTCTCGAAGATGGTAAAATAGCCATCAGATGGAAGCCCTTATGCACATCAAGAGAGGAGATTGGCACAGGAGCACCCCCTTTCACACTCCAATTGGGGTTTGTTGCCCCAGGAATCCATCTCGAAGTAAGCCCCGACCTTATGGTCCTCCATAGAGTGTAATCCCCAATTCATCATCTTGCACCGCTCCATGCGTAAGACCCACTCCGCTTCTCATGGACAAACCTTTCGCCACACGATCCTCTGGTCCCTCCTGCCTCTTGTTTCTCACACCAAGCATGACTCACGCGGGCTTAGAGTAAGAATCGAGAATGAAATCCTACCATGGGAATCTTCAGAGTGTAAGCCCCAATCCAAAGCGAACTACGGTGACTTTGATCCATGACAAAGCATGGTACGTAGGAAGCCTCCACGAGGTTCAATCCCACCACTCGGTCGTTTATTGACATCAAGTTCCACCCTCGTCCAGTATGACATTAAACTATATATCTGAACTACGTCGACTTTGATCCCTGACTCCTAAGAAATTTACGTAAGAAGCCTCCCTGAGGTTCAAGCCCAACAACTGGTCGATCCGATCATCTTCATATCGGTTCACTATGCCACCCCTAGTGCCGCCTCAAGAGAGTTCCAACCGTTCGGGGTCATTAATCCAATGAGGGATAGTAAACCACGGGCATAAATGATTCAGAACCGCTGCGTCCAGTTGACCGTTGCCCACCAAGGTTAAATCTGTGGATACTATGTTTGGGTATAAACCAAAGATTCACAAACATATGAATATGTCATAAATCTATAAGAGAGTCCCAGAACAGACAATTATTTCCCCTAAAAGGGTGTGATGAGCCCGACTTCCCATACTCTCAACCAATGTGAGTTCTTAAGGGTTCCTGGTCAGACCATATGGTGAACGACTCCCTTTGGAAAGCAGCTCCATCAATCATTGGATATGGAGTCGTTGGGAATTTCGTGGACGAAAACCAGAATGAAACAGATGGAAACATCATTATATAAGAAGGGAGTTTACAAATATACAGTGCCAAATTTTAATATATGAGAATTAATGAAGATGAAAATTATAATGAGTATTTTACATGGTTAAAGGAAATTATTATCCATATCAGAGGCAATGGTAATAAATTTGTTGATTCATCGACGGTCAAAATAATACTGATAAAACATCATGAAAAAATTGACCGAGATATTTTTTCTTTTGATTTTATCCAAGATATATCAGTTGATGAATTTCACAATACTATCCAAAATTATGAGATTATAAAATCATTAATATTTATGAAAATTTCAAAAGAATTCATTGATTAAAATTATATGGTTATGATAATTATCAGGGAGGAATAAATTATTGAAAACCAATGTGATATATATTTAGATTATGATAGTGATGGGAATCATAAGAAAGTAATACAAATCATATCTGATACTCTTAAATGATTGATATTGATGTGAAAGGGAAATATTCCAATTAAATGATTTAGTATGGGTGGTATTGGATATTTTTTCCATATTTTTAATTGAATATTAATTATAAGGAATTTTGTAAAAAAAATATTATGAAAAATCCTAGTGGAAGTCCAAAGGATAATATGAAAAAATATATAAAAAAGTAATTGAATGAAAATAAATAAATATAATAGATATAAAAGGAGAATCTTAATAATAAATGATGTAATAGTGAGATATTACCAATTATATGTTTAATATGAAGAATTTTCTATAAAATAAATTAAAATTATAGAACATATTCAATAAAGGGATGATAGTTCTAACAATGAAGAAGAATAATAAAATGAATATTATATGATTCCCATGAGAAAAATAGAACATGGAGTATACCTATAATGAAACATCAACCTCAATAAATATTATAATGTATATAATTAAGATGTTGAAATGTTGGAGAAGTCCAAATAAGAGTTTCACAAAAATGTATAAAGTTAAATTGAAGAGTTCAAACCTATCAAGGTAAAAGTGGAATAACAATAATGAATTATAAAAGCATCAATAAGATGATTATTTGTAATTAGGAAGAATTTAAGATGCTTTAGTCATGGAGCATAAATTTCTAGAAGATGACTTGAAAGGTAATAAGTAAATATGTCTATAATATTATGGAAAAATTTGATTCATAATAATATTCTTATAATTGGAATTTTAATTATTAAGTAAATTATCACCATGATAAATTTTAATGCATTATATCTATATAGGATTATTTTGTATATTTCATTATCATTTCATGGTTAATAGGGAAGATAAATATAGTAAATGATTGTTTACCTTAGTTGGGTTGGTAGAGAATAAAAAAATGGTTCCTTAAAATCTATGAAAAATAATACAATTCTTATCTTAAAATTGCAAGTTCATTTTCAATGATTGACTCAAAAAAAATGGAGGGTAAAAATTCAGTTGCTTCTAATATGTTTGGATCATACATATGCTAATAATATGTATGAATATATATGATTCTACTCACCATGAATAAATTAAATCCTTAATTTTAGTGGAAACAATCAGATAGTAGGATCTAGAGACATATTATAAGGAATAAAAGAATGAATTCTATTCGGTGGTATCTGACAAAAATATGTTTGAATGATATTAGGAAATGAGTGGAAGAAATGACCATAAATCATTTTGTTCTAAATATAGTATGTCTATAATAATTATTAAATAACATAAATTCAAATATTTTAGATGATTCAATATAAAATAAAGACCGAAAAATCATTATTTGCGGAAGATGCATTTTGGCGAACAAAAGGGGTAGACCCTAGTTTCATGATAGTGGTTGTTCATACCACATGACATAATATATTCATATTACGATAAATAGAATGTAATGTGGTGGAGGTTTTGTATAATTTGTGAAAAAATATAACATTTATGAACAATGATATTGGTTTATTGGAAACTGAAATTTTTTGACTTATTACACATGGGTTTTATTTTTTTATGGGCTCAACAATATCAAATTTTTTGAAAATAAAGTAAAATAAAATAAAATAAATATCTTTATCAATATAATTTCTAATGAACTTTTTTATATGATCATAAATAACTCATGGAAATTTATTTTAGTGTGGGGACTGTAGTAAATCTTATTATATCAATGCAAAAATGTAAAACAATATAGCCCTAAAAAACAATTCTATAGGAAAAAAATATTTTATGCAATATATTTAATTGAAATGAAATAATAATATATATATGAGTTATTATTTTGAAAAAAATATAATATTAATTTTATTTTTCAGTACACTCAATATTGTGTTTTTATTGATTACACATAAAACAAAGTCAAACATGCATTACAACGATCAAGAATATTAATAAAATAAAATATGATAGAAATATTATTATTTAATATGATAGTCATCATGTACATGGTGGAATATCAGGTATGAATAAGTTTATAAATATTATGAAAATATATGTTTTTTACAATAATATAAATTTATTTTTTTTGTAAATAATTTTATAAAAAACCCAAAAATAACCATATAAAAATAAAGGAAAATTTCCTCTCAATAAACTATTTTCACTGTAATAATATAGTTAATGTATTTATATAATCAAGAAATTTTTTTTAATTTTTTTAATATTATTTTTAAAGTATATGTTAAATATTTTTTTTTAACATTCATATTATGTTTCTTCCAAACAACAGAAAAGAATAATTGTGTTTTTACTCATATAAAATGTTGATTTAAAAACATAAGTTATATTTATTTTTTTCAAAATAATATAAATGTATATTTTTTAAAATTTTAGAATATTTATTTCAAAAAGTTATTAATTTTTTTAAATCACAATATCAAGAGAATCTAGATATTATTTTTTATAATTTTCTAAAAAAATTATTTTTTTTATAAAAAATTTAAAATACCAATTTTTTATTGAAATACTTATTTCATGAACATTATTTATTAAATGAATTTATATTTTAAATTGGTTTTTATGTAATAATAATTATATATTCTAAGTATTATGAAATTTTTTGTAATTCTAATTATTTTTATGTTGAGTTATATATATAAATAATTGGTAATTATTTTGAATAGTTTATCTTGGAAAACCTGTTTTCTCCCAATGTATGCAAGATTAAAATTATGTAAAAAAATTTCAACTATATTTATTAATTTAGATAATTTAATTCCATATTTTAATTACTAATTATTAAAAATGTCAAATTATTCCATATTATTATTTTACAAATATGAAACAGGGAGTTAATAAAAATTATTTATAATGGATAAGGTAGAAATGGGTGTACTGCAGGTTAAAATAAAAGGATAAGGGTAAAATATATCTAAAATTTTAATAAAAAATTTATTGAAAATAAATTCAATATTAATCCTAATTATTTTTATTAATCAATCATATATTATTTTGACATTTGAAAAACATTGTTACACATTTTTCTTTTCAAAAATTTAAAATAATGCGACTTACCTCACATATAAATGCATACACTATTTCTTTCCTATAAACCCCTTAGAACCATTTTTGGTTAATATATACCCTCCCAAATAACATTAATCATTTCCTACTCCCATAATATAATACTTATTTTTGGATTAAATCCATCATTTGATAGATTTTGGTGTAACCCTAAGGTGGTAACTTGTATGAGAGGTAAGGATATTCATTAAGTGTTTTAGTTTTGTTTCATCAGCCACCACCATAAATTTTTATTAATCCATGATGATATAATAAAATAAAAATATATCATATAATGAGATGTTTTTATATTAATATAGTAGCCTACAAACATCTTACCTTCCATCAAATGGGTTATAAAATCAATATTAATCTGTACGGCAGACTACCACATGATAACATATGTCAATAATTTTTTATGAAAACATATCATGGTTGGGAATGATATTAGTTTTTTAATATATTTGGAATATATTTTAAATAAATTTTTTTATCTGGTGTAATTATATAATATATAACTTTTTTACTTTCCATTTCATAGGGGATGCGACAATGTTAATCCTGTGTAAGGTGGACTTCCGTCTTATGAGGTGATGATGTTTTTTTTCACCTATGATTTACTTGGAAGATTGTAAATAAAAATATTTGATATACATGAATTAATTATGATATTAATTAAATATATATCATTATAAAATAACAATCGTGAATATCTAAAAAGATGTCGAAAAATGTTGTAAAATTTATTATTTAGGATTTATCCCTCTTATCTCTTCAACCAATATATTATTGTCTCATTGTAGTATAAATTTTACAATTCAATAGTGGGTTTTACATTTATATTTTCAGAAAAATATCAAATATTTTATTATAAAAAGATCCATCACAACCCTACTTTTTACTACAACCCATGTTTCATGAACCACCCACCATTTTAACCCAACATGACCTAGAAATGATGACAATGAGTGACACCAAAACTAACACCTATAATAGGCCCTCAATTTGAGCATATGGATGATTTTATAAAACAATCAACGTGATGACCATGTGATTATGTGGATCATAACATCAAACATTAAAATAATCCACCATTTAGAAAATGAAAAAGATAAAAATATAATTATGAAATATATCATATTCAAGAATATATAATGAATTCAAATGACATTAAATATAAAAAATATAAAGATAATGAAATCAAATGTGCAAGTATACATGGAAATTTGTGCTCTGAGATAGTACATTAAAAATTGATTGATAAATCGCTACCGGAATTCTAAAATTATGTTAGTAAAAAAAATATGTGAAAAAAAGTAAAATATATAGTATCATACTAATTATTTCATTAAATAATATTAATTGTGAATACCTATTCATTAACATACAGACAAAAAAAATAACCAGCACCTACACTGATCATATATTTCAAAAACACCATCAATTTAAAAACACCAAATGACATAAATAATAGTATAATTTAATATCAAAACAGTGGAGATAATATAACCCCAAAAACAATACACCATTGAAATTAAACTCTCTCACAATTAAAATACAACATTTTATCCCATTACTGTTGTATAAAATTACATCAGAACCCATAGACTACAATATGTCATAGCCCCAGAAACATATCGATTCTCACCATAATAATTTAATATATTATAATACAAAACTATGGTACTATGGTAGCATGACATCATAAGAAAATGGGATTAGGTCATCCTTATACCATACATGAATTCCACCAAATATCTCCACATCCCCCACTAGAATCATGAGATTTTACTTTTGATGGGAGAGTTGGGGAGAGGTTATAGTCATCCATCTAAAACCTCCCTATACAAGTTGTTATAGAAAACATCCATCAAAGTCTCTATGTTTTTTCCATGTTCCCAAAAATGTGACGGATGAAAATAAAAATAGTAAAAAACAAATTTAATTATGAGTCTCACTCAAGACCTCATATATGGGTTCACACATTCACAAATTCCACAAACACTATCAAGCCACCACTTATATCATGAATATTTATGTTGCTTCTATTGTAGAGGATCCAACCATTAGAATCACAAAATGTTCCAAAAAATGATTTCAATATTATATTATCTTATTCCAAATATAATTCCCCAATAATTACTTGTATAATTTATACATTAAATTAACACCAATGAAATATTTACCCCAACCCCCCATAATTTATATTAAAAAATATTCAACTTCTATAATACCACAATCAAGAAACCACCATGTCAAAATTTCATATAACGACAAGTCCACTTAACCACTGACAACCAAGTCTACCATATCTGACAACATCAAGGTGCCCTTAGTAAAAAAATACCATTGGAGGAAAAAATCATATCATTCATAAAATATAAATTTCAATTTACTATTTTACTCTATTTAATTATATACCTATTTAAGGGGTATTCCCAAATCCATCCATCAAAGTGTAGAATATACTAGTAATAAAAATGAAGAATAAAAATATTTTCAATAGAAATCATGACAATTGGAAGCCACACAACACAATATAATTAATATTATTCACTAATATTATTATTAAAATTAATAAAAAAACACTGAATGTAGTAAAAAAAATCTACACTTATAAATGTATGTAATATAGGTAGAACTCAGAAGCCCAACCTCCACTAAAAAATTCTAAATCATATTCTAATGATAGAATAAATTTTTTAAAGATCCATTAAAAAAACATAAGGAATACCTTGATCCACCTACAAATAAATAACCCATAAAATATCTACTTATATAGATAAAAACATCCACCTATTTAGTCAAAACATCCTTGGAAGGATCAAAAGGTTTAGATACATGGGAGAAATAATATAGAATCATCGATTCTTGTACTCTGAATGCTGAGGGAAGTAGTTTATAATGATATGGGGAAATTTATCCTTAAATTAATTTCAATAAATTATATATTTGCGAGAAAATATTATTTGAATAGGTGGTGGAAATTAGTTTAAGAATTTATTGTAAATTATAAAATTGAAATATCATCACATAAGCACTTCATTAGTCCAAATGGATACTAACAGAAGAAAAGGATGAAATGTACATGAATGGAAGACATTGTAAGGGGGATAGTTAAAACCACATTCAAAGAGTTCTTAGCAGTCCACACCAAGGATACAATAATGTAAATGAATAAAAAATTCCAAAGGGAAACATATGTTCAATATTATTCATTAACTAGGATGATGTCCAAGCTGTATCCCACATATAGAGTGATGATAACCAAAAATTGAAGGACCCAATATAATCAATCTTATAGTTTCTGACATTATATTCTAGAATCCATGGGGTATATATGTTGAAAAATTAAAATCCACCAAAACAAACTTCCAAAAAGTATACAATGTAATGGATCTATCTAAACTGGAAACAGTACATTTTCAATGTAATATAAACATCCACAATGAAAAATCATATAAAATTTAAAACAATTTCTATAACACCATAATCAAATCCTTATCACCGTCAAAACATCCCACAAACACCTCTATCACCTAAATTAACTTAATGTAAAGGGTTAAATTTTCTAAACTGTAATACTTAATTCCTCTCAAACAATTTTAATTATATAAAAATAAAAAACCCAAAAAAATAAAAGGGGACTGAAAAACAACTCCATGAGATAAAACATAGATATGTCATAATTACGGAATCACCTGCACCAATTAATAAAATAATTCCAAATCAAATAACTACCACATTAATTGCACCACACAATCTCAATCACAGAAATCAATTATACCCGCCATCAATATTAATCATTTATTAGCATTGGGAGGAGCTAAATCACCCAAACAGTTTTAAAACACGTCATAAATATAATAAATTATTATTTGGTAGTGTTTTACCTTTTACCATATGCATGAATCTATAACACACACCAAATCCATGAAAAAAATAAAAATATCATAAATCGATAAATTTTAAATTGTGACATAATATATATATATATATATATATGTTTAATTTTGAATCTTTAAAAATAAAAAATAATATCTCACGATACTATAGACATGTTTTTAAGCTCTAGGTCTGATGTACTCTCTTTCAAACATAGATTTCACTACCTAAAACAAAAAGAGATTAAATTCCACAGAAACACATTCTCATAATTTTATTAAATATAGATCATTCATTGCATAATCTTTACACCAACCATGATATCCTACTCTTTGTTTCTAATGACATGGTAATTTGGTGGTACCATAAGAACTTGGATATGTTGATGAAATCATGAAATCCACCATGTCCATGTGTAGTTCCATAAAACAACCCACCTCGCCAAATTTATCCAACACACAAATGTCCCATCAAATAGTTGTGAGATCATTCTTCCCTAAAAATATACTATTACTTTTAATAGGTAAAACAATTATGAAAACATGTTCTCCATCATAAATCTAAAATTTGCATCTATATTTATCCCCATAAGACTTCTGGTGATCATATTTTTCATCCACCCTATCATTCATTAACTATATCTTCAACACAATTCTCTATATATTGTTGGTTCCAAGAACCAATTTGTATCTAAAAGTAGTACTCTAAAAAGGAGAATGACATAGTCTCCCATTAAATTCTCCAATGAGGTACATAATGATATATGAGTTTTAATTCCACCCTAATTAAAAAATTAAGAATTTTAGTTATCATACATAGGATTTAATAAAATCATTGACAATTTCATGATATAAATCACCTACTGTTTGGGTGGTTCACTATATATGACCATCCATATAATTTTGGATTGTATTATTAATCCATAACAGAGAGCCGATGGAATTTTGAAATACCCAACAAATTAATGATGTAAACTAGAAATCATAGACATTCAAGATGGTACTAGAAGATCCATGATTCGAAAACCAAAAATCAGTCAAATGCCTCACTAATACATCCTCAGTTGTAAATTTATAGAAGACTAAAACTTTAATTGACATTACCAGTCAATTTAAAATCATTTATATAACAACATATCCACCCGATTCTTGGAGTATAGTTATGATGGAATTCACAAATATTCCCTTATAATTCCTCTTAGGGATATCATTGGGTTACAAGAAATGGTGATGAAATGTCAATCCATTCCCTAATTAATGAATATAAATCATGACCCAAAAAATTCAACTTCCCACATAATTCATAGACTCCATAAATTCCACTTCAATCCATTGTACATCTCAGACACTCTAATGTTAACATCAAGAAGTTTATGATTACTCCCATGATTTATATCCACATGTATCACCTTCAGGGTTACAATTCTAGTTATGAACATTTCCCAATATTATTAAACATCTCGTTATCCTATAGGGGAATCAATGTGTCTAATCCAACTATTCATCACCCACTATTCTATATATATAATTGATACTTCATGACCATTAGTAAAAAAAATAGGCACTATCATCACCTAAAATAGAGGTTCCCTACCACTAAATTCGACTATTTTAATTGGAAAGGTAGCTAAATCCCCATTTCTCTATATCTATCCTATGATTATAAATTGAATCAACATTAACATATGATTTATGTGTATGCTACACCATTTTACTTTCCTACTATACAGGATATCATGATATGATATACCTAGGGAAACTCTATCCATCAGCATTGTGGTATATTCCGTTCACAATGAGAAATAATATACCTCAATGTATTGGTGAACTATGAAGATAACATTTAATTCATTGGATAGGTATGTTTACCATAAATATTAGGAAAAACCCACTACTTCCATAATCAAATCATCGAGTGTATTGTAAAACTCATGGGGTTATAACATTCTAGACTCGTATGTGATCACTACACCCTCGTGAAAACTCCATTTAAATTTGGTATACTATATAGTAATTAATTTTAGTTCTGTAGTCAAAAAACATATCATAAAGTCATATGGATACCTTTGAGAATCTAAGTATACTAGGAGAGTGATATAGGATTTATATAAATTTCTTCTTTGAACATATGAAGTTAATGATATAGGATATTTATTTTACTTGATGACGTGTCTAGTTATGTTATAGAACGTGGATACATGTACATGTGGAGTAATAGAAGAATATTTTATGAATAGTTGAATCATTCATTTTGATTCCCTAATATGATGATTAAATAATGAACAAAATCATGTTATGTTATGGGTCAAATATCCATCTCAAAAGTGATACATGATGATTTACACAATGGGATTGATGAAATGCCTTGTGATGTAAAACATGGTGTATCCAAGATGTAGCATTGATTGTGGAGGAATTTTTTATGATAATTAATTAAGGGGTTTTTGGTGTTTTTCACATAATGATGTATAACCCATCAATATGAAACGGATTACCCTATCATCCACTATTGTTTTTTGTAGCCATTTGTTTTACCCGAGTTGATATGGAATGGACTAATAATGGATTTCATTATCATTATACAATTTTAATTAGGTTTATATGATGTTATATAGAAGAATATATATTGAGTTATTATGTAAACCTAAATTTTGAGTATTTTAAAAATCATGTACCATTAATGTATTGGTGTGGCTGTATGTCAATGTATTTTTTTCATTGTGGATCACTCAGGACCATCATTATTTACTAATATTATCATTTTACTATATTTTTATATAGAGTATTTAAACATTCCAATAGATATCAGTTATACATTAGCACCACTATCCACCCCATATAGAAGGAATGATGTTGTGGAACATATATATATATATAGGAAGATATGTTGCATGCATGCTTCAGAAATTCCTGTATATCCATTATAAGATACCCACCATTGGTAAATTTTTATTACAATAATGTATAAAACTCATCCATTAGTATGGCCTCCATTGATGAATTTTATGGGAGAACATGTCATTATCCATTATGATGGACAGAGGTTATAAATGTACCAGTTCATGGCTCCCATTCTCTATAGAGAACGGTAGAGAAGAACTATATTATACATCATATGATTAATGAAACACCTGATCTTGAGAATTCTTATGATGATCAATATATATATGAACATTATAGTTCAAGGGTGGAGACCTTGTTTCCTTATTGAATTACACTCCTTACATAAAGTTCATATTTTTTTCAAGGAAGAATACTCCAACAACTATTTAATTTAACCTTCAAGTTTTTGATGAAAATTGTTGAGGTTTATTCTATAATTCAACAACTCCCCCCACCACTAGGTGGAGTTCAAAATTTAATCTATATTCCCTAGATCATCGTGTAAGCCCAACATTAAACCCATAAAATCAACTAGAAGGAGTAGGATATCAATGATGATGTGTTGTTTGTGAAAACAATTACCAATATTTAGGACAATAATGAGATTGTGTTTCTATGAAATTTCAACCCATTTTTTAGTTTTTTTGAGGCAAGGATATCTGGAAGAGATTACTTCAGACCTATATGTGAATATATGTTCCTAGCATAATGATATATTTTTTAACATTATTTACAATTTTATTTTCAATGTTTATGTAAAAATATAATGTCTATTGATAAATAATATTTGTATATTCTATTTGTGGCTGTAATTTTAATAACATCATCCGTTGAGTAATGAGTAAAACCCATCCCGATCGAGATTTTTTAAATTTATGAATTGTTTTGAAAATATTTTTTAGATGAAGAGAATCTTGAAGATGTTAATATCTTGAAATTAATGGTGAATATAATTTATTTTTTTTCATTTAGAAATCATTGTTCAATAAATATGGTAATTGTTGTAATGGAATGTTTTTCATAACTAGTGACAATGTTGTGGATGAAATGTGATATCTGGGTGTTATCTCATGGAGTGGTTGTAAAACTACTTCATTTTTCCAATATCTTTTCTATTAACCAGTATGAGGTTTTTTAAATGATTATAATATAAAAGTTCTAAAATCATAAACCAATAAATTGTCTTAATTTTGGAGATTATGGTTTATGGGGATGTTTCAAGGGATATGGTGAAGTATATTATGTGGTTATACATAAAAACTAAAAATATAAAATAATTATTCATTTTGTAAGATAATGGTACACCATAAAAGGACTATTTCTGATGTGGAGGGATCAATTTCACTATATTATATTTGTAATTGGTGTACTGGTGGATCTTCCTTTTTAAATATTTTTGCATCTTGGGTACTAGTTTACTATGTGGGAAAATATAAAATTGATTATTTTGTTTCAATAAATATATGTGTACCTTCACCATTTTTATAGGATATGGGATAGGCCTAATAATGGTGGTGTAATTCTCTAAAATATATTATTCCCTAGTCCCTAGACATTATTATATTTTATATGATCTATGGCGTGGACCACTCCATGATTTTTGGAGGTGGTTTGGATGAGCCCTATTACACCATGTGACATTCATGTATTTTTAATCCTTTTATTATATCAAAAACCTTGTGCATTTCTGAATGGTGTTAATATATATTCTTATAATTTAATTATTTACTATAAATTTATGAACCCCTTTGAACCATATCTTTGAATATTTTTTTTATTTTATTAATATACTATATCTAATGTAATTTTTATATACATTTATCCCTCTCCTTGAATCTTTTATCCCTCGACATTCATAAAAAATATAATCAATGATTCTATATGAGTTACTTCCCCTCAGTTTTACTTAATTGTTGTTCATTCGATGGATGTTGCGACTAAATAGATAGATCATTTTTTATGGATATATAGAGATGTTTTGGGGGCCTTTTTTATAGTATGACCAAATATGTTCCTTACATTTTTTGTTTGATGTTTCCATTGACTTATTGCATCATTTTGAAGTCATTTTTACTTCCCTATTTGTGGTCAAGAATTTGAGTTCACTCTCTTATACATACATTTTTTAGATTTTTTTTCTTTTTCATGCTATTTAATATTTTAGATTCAAATGAATTATTTTAAAAAAATATTATAATTATGTTTAATAGGAATATTGTGTTCATCCTATGGTTACCAATTTTTATGTTTTTTTTTATTTTATTTATATAAATGATTTTTTTGTTTAGTCTATATAGTGACAGGTGAATTTTAAAATACCACATAGATTGAAAAATAATTAAATATAGTAAATACATTAAAATGATATTTATTATTAATGGAGGATATGATGTATGTGTATAATGGCCTTGGTTTGGAGTGGAACGTGTCACTAGAGTTGTAAATAATGGTAAACATGGTTTTCAACTCTGTAGTGATTAGGTCATTATGTGACATCATGACACGGTTGTTTCTTGGTAATGATATTGTATAAATTTAATAATTTATTTATTTATTATGGGGGTTAAGGTTATATATCTCATTAGTGTAAATTTTATGTAATGAATTTATATATTTTTATTTCTGGATGATTTGATGAATAAAATAATGTGACACAAGAACTAGGTTGTGGAATATTATGTGATTAATATGTTTGGTTCCTCTAATATTGTGGGAATTATTTTATTTATGATATATGTAATGACTAGTTTGGGTTTATGGTAGCCTTGAATGATTAAACCCATAAACAATAATTTTTTTGAGACTAATAAGTACAAGTATTTTCTATTTATTTTCTATGTACCCCACTCATGTTGTGAATCCTAGAAACCAGATATAGTCTATGATGTATTTTTTTCTAACATTACAAATAGGGAGGATTCAAATGAATGAATACCCCCTCTCTTATTCTCTCCCATCAGTAGTTGAAACTTGTGATTCAAATGAGGTATGGTCAAAATATTTATTGGGGTAATGTTTGGTAAGAGGATGGAATATATTTTTTATCCTATGAAGTCATGATACCATAATAGTACAATTTTATTTTTAAATTATACATTGTTACATCCACTATACTTGATATGTCATTAGTGTTGGGAGACATGACACATAAGATGTTCGATTATTTCTGGATATTGAAGGAATAAGGGAAAATTTTGTCCTCAAATTTATATAGAGGGAATCCATTGGTAACGTGGTTTTGGAGTGAAATTTTATATATTTAATATTACATTATACTATTGGATGTCATAAACTATGTCTGAGAATTGGTGATGTTGTGGGGCTTGTTGAAATTTATAGGTTATGGTTTTTTTGTTTATTCATAGGGGAAATGGAATTTAAGTTTGAAAATATTTATAGAGATCATGAGTATGATCCTATATAGTACACTATTTATTATCAAAAATTTATATATAACATATTTTTAGCTTTAACTTGTGGATTTATTGATTAGTTAGACTTTAATATCTTGGATCTTGGGTTGTTGCGGTAATTAACACATAAAATTATATTGATTTTATATTTTTTGTTTTTTAAAGGGATTGAATCTTGTTATCTATTCATGAATATTATATATTTAATAATTGTATTTTTATCAATTTAATTTACAATGTGATGGATTGTATTGAAGTTTAACAGTACGATCTTTCTGAAAATAGTGTAATTCCCCCAATTTGATTTTTTTCTAAATTCATCCTAGTCTAAAAGTTTTGGCCTACATGAGGTTGGACTAGTGGTGGGACTCATTATTTTTCGTTTTGGGAAAGGTGGGGTACCAATGGAGGGTGTTTAATATGGCCTCCCCCTTTTTAATACAGAACATTTAATTACATTTTACAAACAAAGGATCGTTAATGTCTAGTGTCTTGGAAATCAGGAACAATATACATGAAAAAATTAAAAAATCTTCTAATATACATTTTAATATTAATAAAACGTTCATCCTATGAAAAATTAATCCATCTCATTACTCGGAGACATGCATCAAAGGAAAGGGTGATCCGAAGGCCTAGTATGAAATCCAATTTAAGTGTTTTACTTGTGATATCAATAAAAACAAGATGAAAAACATAAAGACGTGAGATATGGATTTAGAGGCATAAAATAACTAAAATAACATGAACCATAATAGGAAAATGTGTCTAAAAAATTTATTTAGAAATTAATGATCATATCACCGTGGGTCATCCCGAAGGTGTCATAAAAATTTACAAGGATATTTACCAAGGTATCATGAAAATTGTCATCTCTAGAGATTAAAATCTTTACCCAAGTCATTGGAGTGATATTAGGGTGCACCCTTAATATGTATTTATTTTCATGTGATAATTTTTTTTCATAATAATACTTTTCATAAATAACCCAATGAGAATAAAACAAATTCATTTCATATCAAAATGATGATGTTTAATAAAATAATTTAAAAAAAGATCATTATGTCATTTATAAAACATATAAATCAACTAAGGGTTTTATGTATGACAATTTTAGAATAAAGAATATAATTATTTTGTTTTTATTAAATCACCTAGAAACTAAATATTTATGGGTATTCGCATAAAAAAGTTATGCAAATTTCATGAGAGAAAAAGTGGGAAATTTTGAGATGAAAGTTTTATAGCATAATAGTTATATAACATGGTTTTAAAAACCATAAAAAGATATGGGACTACGGTATCCCATCCATAAATGAATAATTTAAATGTATAGGGACACAATAAAATATAAATAAGATCACAATGTGGATAATTGAATGACATACCACATGAAATGAAACCATTAATGAAGAGTGGAAATGTGATTTCTTTTACGAAAATTCCGCAGCCTAACGACATCCAATAAAAATTCAGAAAATCATTTGATGAGAGTGGAAATGGCCTATAATAATTTTTACATGTAATGGAATTATATTAGATTATATAACAAAATTTCAAAAAAATAATTAGATGGAAACTAGAAGACATAATATAATGAATTTCATAACATAAAAGTGGTGGGTGAATGGTTCCTTTACCTTGATGAGTAGCTTCAAAAGCATGATTATTGGGACCATATGGGGATTGAGAGACCATTGGGATGACTCTTTGAGAGTTAAAAATACAATATCTTCGTAGATGACGAATTTTTAATGAATGTAATGAAGGAAGGGGTTGGTATTTATAGAAAAACTGAAGAAATATTTTATTAATTTCTATGGACCCACCATTAGTGGTAACTGAAAAACCATGGTCTTGACTGTGGTATTTTCCTATGGTGTAGTCAACATGGGAAAACTCAGAACATATATTATTATTCACATGGCTATTAAAAATAAAAAATCATTATAAAATCATTAATTTTGTAATTAATCACACTGAAACTCAAAACTGTATTTTTTACCTTTTACCAAAAAAAAAATTTATAAAAATATCATTCATTCACACTAACCTAATATCGATGATCTGAATTCCAAAATGAACTATATTTTATGAAAGAAATTCTAATTATGAGATATTTAATATTTATGTAAAAAAAAATTTTACCAGAAAAAAACCAATACCTAACTAATACTCTCTGAAATAGTTATTTAAATCTGATATTATATCACGTCACCATTTAAGATGCCTAGATTATATTTATACTTTATAAATGAGGATGCTCTTCCATTGTAAACATTACTATTAATAAGGGTAATATTTCTATTCATACTTTTCTATTCACTAAAATTTATGTTGATCTTATTATAATCTAAATCTCATACTAATCACAAATGTTGAAGACCATTTTTTGAAAATATTTTTTGTTATTAATTATCATATGTATACAAAAATATTTTAAAATAAATTTATTTACAAAAATTTGATCAATTATATAGAACTTCAATAAATTCATCATATATTTATCGAGACATTTATAATACACAAATTTTACCTATATAATAAATAATTTTTTTATATATTTAATAGGAATACACAAAGTAACTAAGTCTTTATTACAGAGCCCCTTATAATACCAGCATAAAACATAAGATTATGGTGTGCTATGGTGATAGATACTTGAGGCGGCTCAGACAACAAATCCTAAGTGGTGATTTCTATCAGATTGAACTTCTCCCATAGGTGATTTCGTTCATGATTTACATGTGGAATATCAGCATGGGCTTGGTCCAGAGAAAAGCCTAGTTATACAACCTCCTTCCCATGCTCTCACAGATTGGCTTTGTATGTCCCAAGTCATATAGATAATGCCATCAACTCTTTTTGATGTATTAATTAACCATGATTACATGTATTTATAAACTATAATAATAATGTTATGAATTTTGTTTCCAATGGTCATATTGACCAACGATCAAATAATAGACAAAAACCAACAGTCTCATTTTAATTATACTCAATTCATTAATTAAAGGATAACCATCTATTGAGTTCAAAATAACACAAAATTTATGAAAAAACTATTATTCAAATTTTTTGGTTGTTAAATTCCCTCCCCACTAATAAATTTAATCACATATATTTTAACTCATACACTGAGAAGAAAAATTGTAGGGGTACTTCTTCCTTGTAGAATCCTCTTGTTCACATGTGGCTACATCACAATTTTGGTTCCTCCACAACACATTTTCAAGGTGGGTAGTCCTATTATGTATAACCTTGTCTTTACAATATGAGATCCCCACTAGATGATCTCATAAGAAAGGCCATGATCTCGTTGTATGACCACTGGGATTAGTACATGTGATGACTTAGTTATGTACTTAACCAAGAGGGATACATTGAAGGAATCAAGAACTTATGGTAGATGTGGTGGAAGTTTAAGACGATGGGCCACTGATCCTAAGCGATATATGATTTGATTGGGACCAATGTACCCAGGGTTGATCTTCCCTTTCATCCCAAACCTCATGACACTCTTCCATGGTGAAGAAAGACTTTGTCACTGCCATCACACTCCATGACCCATATATGGTTGTCGACATAGCTCTTTTCTCAAAAATGAAATTCCTTAATGTGTTGCTGGATGGAATGGACTTTTCCTATCATCTATTTCAAGAGGTCAGACCCCATAAGCTTTCTATCACTAACTTCATCCAAACAAGTAGAAGATATACATTTCTTCCAATATAGAGCTTCATAGGGTACCTGTACCACCTCGAGATTTTATGAAAAATATTTTTTTAATTTTATTGACGTCTTGTGTTGTATGCTATAAAAAAGGAGTCTTGCATAACACGCAACCCTAACTTGGCTGCATTACACGCAATCATGACCTTCCTCGATAGCGTGTGTTGTACGCAATACCGAGTTTCACTAAACAACGATATGCTATTAAAATATTATTAAAAATAGCTATTATGAATAGTAATAACCACTTTTCAATTTTTTTTAAATTTCATCATTCAAAATGGACTTAATTTTTGGATTCGGAATATAAAAATTATCCTAGAGTGAAATTTTGGTATTTTTCTGAAAACTTTCAATTTATGATGAATAGTGAAAACACTAGGTTACTATTTAAAAACCAACATTTTGTTTAAATAAGTACTTATTATATTTAAATTTATTTTAGGTCACAATTGATTCATAATACCTATATATGTTCAATTTAATTAATTTGAGTAATTTTATAATAATTTTAGATATCTAAAAATTTTATTGAACTTTTCACCGTCTTTTACCCACCTCCTAGGATTATTTGCAAATTTACATAAAACTTAACTTTACCACTTCTGTGAGTGGAATTTCAAAAATCTGAGAGACACGGTTGATGTCAGTAAGTAAAATGTTGTTGAATGAGATGAAAATAATTTTTGGTGAATACTAACTTTATACTTTTATTTACCACGGTTAAAAGTAAATAGGGTAATTAAGAGTAAAAATGATATTATTATTATCCTAAAACATGTCCTAATTAAATTGGATAAGTGTAATTCGACCAAAAACAACCTTAGGAATAAAATATGACAATTTAGTCCCACATGGATTAGATTAGGACATTTATTATTAATTTATTTAAAGAAGGGTAAAAATAGTTAAAATCAAAGTTTAATAAGTAAATAATTCTTAATATAGGGTTATACATGAGACAAATTCGACTATAAATATTCATTAGAAAGCTAAAACGGTTTCCTACATTATGGTTTTTAATTTGAAATTTTTAGACAGTAAATAATTTAATTTATTTATGACACAAAGATGATGAAGTAATTATCTTATTAATAAAATATTGACATAAATAATGTTATAAATACGCATATAAATATAATTTGAGACTTTTTATGAATTCCACTAATTTAATAGGTTAATATGACATGTTAGTATTGATTTAATTAACTTTTTTTGAACTAATCATTATTTTATAATTTTAAAAAAATCAATTACTAAATAGAGTCAAAATTGGCATAAAATAGTATTTAAAAAAATATTATATTATTAATTGTTATTTTATTCCTAAAAATCTACTTTTCTGCCAAATGACTTATATAAGGTTATATATATTAATAATAAATAACTTGGGGTTGTTTTGGCTTGTTATATTACGTTTACTAACCTTATAGTGTAAGAACAAAAAAAGACACGATAAAAGTAAAATTTTCTAACGTAAAGTTAAATCTAAATGATAAGGTTAAAATAGTAAACTAACTTGTCAAAATTCTATTGGATGAAAGGATTTCGACCCATACCCACCTTAGATTCTAAATAACTCAATTTGTAGATATTAAAAACCGAATATGACTTTATAATAAAATAATATTTTTCGTTATTCCAAAGCTGCCCCTCTCCTCCCTTATAAAAGGGCACCTCCTCCCTCTCTTCCTCACACCACATTGAGCCTTCATGCTCGCCCAACCCCTGCCAAGTTCTCTTATCCACTTCCCTAGAAACATCCTAGAGGTCCTGATCTTCTTCAATGACCAATTTTGGTGCCCTAAGAGGAGGTCTCAAAGAGGCACTTCAAAGAAGAGATAATGTCTGTTACCGATTCTTTCAACTTTATTTCTTCTTCCACTTCTTCTTCTTTAGATGTTAAATTATGAATTAATATCATAAGTATCACTCATATACTGATATGATATTATAAGTATGAATCAACTCTATTTCACCATCTATGCATCCTACGGAAAACAAAATCACCGCGCGTGCATACGTACGGAATACCGTCTCCACGCCGTGGTGTAATCTATTTTCCACAACCAAATTATTTGGATGGGTATAATGGTGTCAATAATAACTATATATTATTATTGTAAAGTGGTATTGTTTCTGAAATAGTATACATACACTCCAATACATTTCCACGATCATGTAAATGATATCATCGCTCGTGCATACGTACGGACTACCGTCTCCACGACGCGAAGAGATTCATTCTCCATGTTAACCATTCATGAATGATAATAAAGTATATATAATAAGTAATCATCAAATATAAGAAATAATAATGATACTATATTTATGTGTATATATATTTATTTCATCTACTTAATTTCATTCAATTTAATAAGGAAACGAAAATAGCGTTCATGCGTACGTACGGCCTACCGTCTCCATGAACGGTGTATTTCATTCCATTTATCGATCTATTATTTATATGTATATTCTGAATATATATTATATATAAATAATGTTTTATATTCTGGAATTAATTAATCATGATCTAATTAATCATATGAATAATTACAAGTCAAAACACGGACAACAAATTAAACGATTTTACCCAAAATGCTCTTTGACATGGAATTTACAAACAAAATGGGTAGTATAAAGTCATAAGTGAACCATATATGATAACAATGAATATGATTCTATAATAATTCAATGAAATTATTTAAATCATTATACAAGATGTTCAGATACATACAAATCATATAGGACATAAGGTAATGGATAATTTTGCAAATCTCATTTTTATCAGAGATTTCTTATTTTTATGTATTTACTGGAGATATTGAAATCATCCATGTCCATGTTTTATAAAAGGGTTTTCATGTACGTTTAATGTCCATTTTACCCATTATGACTTTTACCCCATGGTATGGAAGAAATTGTTCTTTTATTTAACCTACAATGTACTTTTTGACTTTTCCGAAAAAAGTACGAGAAGAATGTTTTTTTAACGTATACGGCATGAAATGATTTTTACAGTTTTATAAAGCCTCATTTTCATGAATATTCCTCCAAAATATTTCATGACTATTTTCAAAAAAATCTATTTCTTTTAAAATTGCATGATGTTTTGTGAAAAGAAATTGATTTTGAAGAAGAAAGGATATTTTCCTCAAGAATTCATTTCAAGTGTTTTATCAAAATCATTTTCTATCTAAGATGACATTATTTCATATGTGTATGTTTCAAGTATAATGTTTCTATGATTTACATGGTTTCAATTTTCTTATGATGAAATATCCATTTTTTTATATGGATTATGTGATGATGGGATGATTTTTGTGAAACCATTTTTATTCTTTAGGTTACGATGAATGTTTTAAGTTTATTTTGTGGCACAAGTAAGAATGATTTCACTATGAGATGGGTGGGACCTATATCTGCCTCCAATGTCTTGGGTAAAGATTTATATCTCATGAGATAGACATGGCTGGAACGGTAAGTTAATCTGGTTCAGTGTTACAGGACTGAAACGAGGTGTGAACTCGATTCTGAAAGGGACTTTGTCCACTAAGATGGTCTTGGTAGCAATGCCTTGGCTACTATGGAAATCATAACATGTGCTTAATGGTTTCCACAATTACATGTTTTATTACCATGCTATTTTATCATGATTGATGTTATCTTATGATATATTCCTTACGTACTACCAAGATAAATGTCTTTGCTCAAGATTTTGATGTTTAGATTTTATGTTCAAGTTCTTTCATTCAAATGTTTATGGATTGTTTTATGTTCTTCATGATTACCCATACTAGGCATTTGAGATCACCCCTTTTATGTTTTCTTTTCCCCAGGATATAAAGAAAGGTTTTAGGTAAGAAAAAAGGGGAAGATCTTTATGGGAGATGTTGAAGATCTTTCACCACGATTAGGAGATTATATTCCGAGTTTCCAAAGACACTAAACTATTACGGTCCTTGTGTGTCTGTTTTTGTTATATACTAAGTATTCTGCAAAAGTAATTTAATGTCCATGTATGTCATGCTTCAGGTCTCTACAATACCATTGGAATGATCATGTGGAATCTATTGTTTTAAGAGAACTCAACTAATGGGAGATGTTGATCACATCCCCTTTTAAATTCCATTTATAATTTTCTCAGCATGCTCTCAAGTGTTTGAATAGTCCTTTAAGATTTTCCATCATTTTGGAGGAGATAGGACATACTAAAATTAAATTTGGTACTCATATCTAGTTTAATAATTATTAAAAATATTGATGTGAACCTTGGATCACTATCAGATATGATAGATTGTGGAACTCCATGAAGCCTTATCACTTCCATTACATAAATCCATTCAACTGGATCTTGAGATAAATCTTCCCTAATAGAGATAAAATGGGAAGTCTAGGTTAGATGGTCTAAAATAACCCATATTTCATTGTTTCATTTATTAGTTCTTAATACATTAACGTATGACTAAAAAGGATTTGTATTTTATTCTAAAAATTGTCCAAATAAATCCTTTCACTCTCCTACAGTGTATGGGATATCCATGGGAATCCATGAACAAAATGGGTGTGCTATAAACCATTATAGAAATAAACATGATAAGGAAAAAATAATATTCAATGGTATAATACGATATAATAAATAAGAAGTTTCATGAGTAAACACATGAGAGGATAAAATGTGTAAAATGGTACCATAAGATCATGGTAACTTACGATATGGAGTAGAAATATATACCCTAAAATAAAAATCTGTCTTGGATAACTAACAAAACAATTTCACATGGTGAACAATGAATAATAATGGATTAGGTTTACTACCCAATCCCATATGTGATGTCTCGTGAGACTACATATTTTCAAAATGAGTTGTTGGGAAACAAATTCATCCATAAAAACATTTTCATTATTTATGTATTCTATAAAATGGAAATACATGATAAATAAAAACATGAAAATTACACATGGAATGAAATTATGTTCCACAACGATGCTTCGTAGCATAATCAATGAAAAAATAATAATGTCAGAATTTTATAAATTTCCATAAATCATATTTCAACCCCTAAAATGAAGGTATAACAATATATGTATTCAATTGAGATAAATATATATATAACTTATATTAAATACATAAAAATAATGATATAGATAAATAGTGATTGATGGAGAATGTTTAAAAATGACTGTTAATAGTCCATTAGATAGATCCCTTACCTTGAGCCTAATTCATCACATGTGTTCTTTATATTCTTGAATAACAATTATATGATGATTATTTACAATAATAAAAAATATTATTCTATTTAATTATTAATTTTATTATAATTATGATATTTTAATACTCATTTTGACAATCATTTAGGTTCATGTTCGACTTTTTGATGTCGTTCAGATCTAGATTCCCTGATCAATTTTGAATGGGGACTAAGATAATAAGGTTTATCTATTTTAATATCTATTAAAAATATCATGAAATTATTTTTTTACATAGATATTATACAATTAAAAAAAAAATTATGTAAGGTTATAAATTTTTTTACTACATTACAATCATGGTAAGGGTAGGTTGTATGTAGGCATGATTAACACTACCATTTTTCAACATTCATTATTGAAATATTTAATTTTAATTTTTTATATAAGAAATTATAATAATATTGTACCTATTATATTTGTTTATTAATTACACTATCATAAACCATCCATGTGGTGTGGGAATAATGAAAAAATCGCATCGCTTAAGGAGGCGGTTTTCCACCATACAAAAGAAGGATGGTTAAATTTTTCATAGCATGGAATGGTATGACAGTATATGATCTATCACCTCTAATTATTTAAAAAAATATAATGGATATAAAATTTTACTTAAAATCCATCATCAGTTATATATATCAGAGGTGATCATGGAAAATGAATTACAATGGTTAATTGGTAGGTAAACCGTTATACCCAAGAATGATGCATTTGTCTCCAATTATTTTGGAAGAGGATATCATTGTATGTAATTAAATTAATATAATAACACAAAATATATGAAATAATGTGACTTTTTATAGCATCATGATTTAGTTATACACTAAAATGGTGAAAAAAATATAAAAAACATGTTCGGTTAAGAAAGAAAAATATTATTCTGAGAACCTCAATTGGATTATTCCATAATCCTCCAAATATTTGATTTAATATAAAAACAACACTAATATATGGTTATGGTTTTAATGAATGTTTTTTGTTCAGTATATTATAAAAAAGTTTTTTATGTAAGGAAATGAGAGGATCATAGGTGTCACTTTACAAGTGTGAGTAAGTGACATTTTTGATAATACACAAAACTATTAAATATTGGGAATCCCTATCAATATATATTCAAAAATAAATGATATAGAATGTAGTTATGGGTTGATATTATTTATCCTAAACTCAAAAATTCAAAATCCAAATTTTTTTAAAATGTTATTCATTTTAACTCTTGGGATACTCACTTTTATAATAATTTAATTTAACACAATTAATTTTTTTTTTCAATTTTTTCATATATTGTTAAATAATTTGTGATCAGAATTTAGTTTATCAAATATTTAAAGATTGGGAAATTTCAAGGAAATTTTTTTTCTTAAATAATTTAAAATTTCATGAGCCCGTGGCTTCTAACGGCACTTGATTCTGAGGCCTGGTGTGCCCGGAATAAATTTCCAAAGTTTTGTTCAGGTACGTTCAGTAAACGTACGTGCGAGTTTTTCTATCTTTTGAACTGGTGATCAGAATTGAAATCTGAGGGAATCGATGAACTCGCAGCGTGGGTAATTACTAAAGGGGACTATTAATGCAGTTGTGTTTCATGTGGGTTGAAAGTTAAATAAAATTGTTGAGAACAATTTTATACACCATGTGTAGATATTTGTAAGGTGGGGCCCACTCGAGCCCCAACCTTTCATCTCCCTTGAAACCCCCCTTAAACTCCCTTGCATTTATTGTGACAACCATTCTCTTGATTAAGTTTCTTAAACTCTCCCCTTCCTCACAATTTATTTCCAACACATTATAATTAATTAAGGGGATTCTCCAATTAATTAATTATAGTGTTTGATTCTTAAATCAATTGTTGTGAGAATAAAATAATAGGAAGAGCTATTATTTTAGTTTGGAAATTGTGGTGTTGGATAAAACCTAGGAATGATCTGGAGATTTAGATTAATAAAGTGTTCATCTCTTTGATGAAGAACGCCTCCAACAAAGAACGAAGACGCGCCTTTCTTTCTCTTCTCTACGACGCCATTCTTCGTGACACCATATACCGCGACGTTCGTCTTCCACGGATCGACGACGTGTGACATCATTACGAGGTAGGGGAATATTGTATATTTCTCATTTATGTTGTTTATACCCTAGATATTGAGTGTTTATTTGCAGGATTTATCTTTGTGGATTCTTTACACCGGTTTGAATTTCTCATGATGAACTCGAATTAAATAAATTAATTCACAGATCGATAAATAATTGATTGAATTATTTTTTTTTCTTGTTCATCTTGAATTTGAAATTCTTAAAGCAAGATAAATATTTAATTTCTAATTTCCCTTGTTCTTGATTCTCAAAAACAATGGCCAAAATAACACAGCTATCGATCCACACTTTGACTGTGATCTTTCCTTATTCATTGTCTGTGCATTCATCGTGTGTTCTTCATCCCCAAATAATTAAGAATTCTGTAAACTCAATGTCTTCCTGACTGTGACATAAAGACATGAAGATATCGACATGAGGATCATGGATATGCATTCATATCTTTTTTCCGGGTAAAATTGAAGTCGGAATGGAGTGCGGAAGGATCTCGGGGTGTGAGTAGGGCAGTCTGGCAGAGTAAGGCCAGTGAGGACCAGGCAGTCTGGTCAGTGGGACAATGTGGCCGTGCAGGCGGTCCAGCGAGGCCATTGCAGGTGGCAAGTTGATCGGAAATTTAGGCAAGAGAACCTGAGGCGTTGTGGCACGACAGCGGTTCTGGCAGATGCACCGGATGCGGAAGAAGGCTAGTCTCTACGGTTTGCAGGTTGGACTCGCTATTTTTGTGGGAGATGATATTAATTGGAGAGAGAATGGGATATCATAAGTTGATAAATAATAAAATAAATAAATAAAAAGAATATGAATATGAGAATGGTGATGCGCAATAATTTGGAGAGAATTGGGATTTTGGGTGCATGGATTTTGGGTGTGATAAGTTAAGGAATTAAATTAAAATTAAAATAATAATATAATAATAATGTTATTATTATTTTCGTTAGGAAAACTGTATTTTGACAGTATCTTATTCGTGAGACCTCAATTTCATGAACTGACTATGGAAGAGCGACCTAGATTCTAAGACGGACATTTTGAGTCCAATATTGGATGTATTTTTTGGGTTTTTGGATCGGGTACCCGATGTGATCGAAAAATAATAGTTTTATATTAGTATTATATCATCAACCAGCCATAACTCATGCGTGTGATGTCTGATTGGCTTGCTGTCAGTGGAAATGTAATCCAGTAATTAATACAATCGATTCAAGTCTAATGTTGGATACTAAATTCTAGTTCGTGCCTCATGTCCATGAAACACCCAGTGATAATAATAATAATATTATTGTGTGATTTTTATCTGACATATCTCTCTCATATGGTGTCATAATGATGAACCGTCTACGACGTTGTGACCCTAGAATTAAGACAAATGTTTCAAGACCAATTTTGGATATTTATGTCAAGGTCGTGGCACGGGCCCCATGAGGCCCGGTTCGTGCGTGTTGCGGTGAAATGCAACTTTTTCACCAGCTATCCATTTGGGGCAAATGGGTAGTCCATATCGTGTGTTTTTCGTTATGGATCACAGTGGTGTGACTAGTTTGGTTAACCAGTGTCATTTGAAGTACGACCAGGTTGGATCGAACATGAATCCAATCAGTTCCTCGGTAATAAAATGTTTATAACTTTAGGACCAGACGTACGAATGACGTGCCGTCAAATATGTTGGATTCCTCTTGACGAGATGGTTCTTTGGGATTACTATTCGTGTATTTAGGATGATATTGGAGTATGTTCATGTTGGTTTTAGCTTAAAAACCAACCAGGCCACAGAAATGGAAAAGCTAATAACTCACAGACCGGGTGTCCGATTGACGCACCGTATGTTGTGTTGAGACCCCTGTGATGAGGAGGTCCTTTGTGTTACTTCTATGTGATACTTTATGACACTAGGAAGTAACGACCTATATCTCGTCGAGCGGACCCTCCCGTAGATGAGCATATAGAGTGCGAAGACCTAGTAGCTGTAGACCTGAAGAATGCTTGACCGATTCGACTCAGAGTGATTAGATTAGCCCATTACACAGAGCGCCCGATATTTGGCAGCAGAACCATAGTGGACGGAGCACCTGGTTGTTGGAAGCAGACCCACAGTACTCGACAGGAAGAGTACCTCTGTAGGATATTAGGGGGAGCTCCAGGTATTTGGCGGTAGACCCACAGTGGAAGAAATGTCCGGTATTTGGCAGCATAACTGTGGTACTCGACAGGAGGAGTACCTCAGCAGTCTAAAAATATTGAGTAGTGCCTCAGAGTCGTGATAGGGCCACTGCACTTGACAGAGGAGGAGTTCTCCAAGAGTTGTGGTTTCGATATTAAAAATCCTGGTTTGTGCTGGGTCAATGACCTTTGTGTTTCCCTCATTATTGACATGAGTTACTTTATAACATAGGTATATGTATAGGAATATACCTAAGTAACAGTTATCTGTTGAGATATTTCTTTGTGGATTATCATTGTTGGATTTAGTGAGACCTTGAGGGACTCGGGGTCCCTACTCAGTATTGTTATACTCACCCCTACATGGGCTATGCCCTCATGTAGTTGTGATGGATGCAGATGACAGACAGTGTTGACGAAGACCGAGTGTACGAGGACTAGAAGACACCAGGAGGTGACCCTCATGACGAGTCACTACCCAGAGGTGGACCTCACATCGAGTCAGTACTTGGAGGAGGATGACGAACGACGGCGCTGAGGAGGATATATGTACCTACCCTTTTGGTAGGATTCATTGCGGACGATGTAGGATCTGCACTGTAACACCCCAAGCTTCTACGGTACGCTTCTTTTTGAATAATGTGATAGCGTGTGTTGTACGCAACACCGAGTTCTAACACACCATAACCAATCACACTAGCCGTTATAAATAGTAATACCTAATTTTTGAAATTTTATAAATTCTATATCTCAAAATGGACTTCATTTTTGGATTCGGAATATCGAAATTATCCTAGGGTGAAATTTTGGTACTTTTTGGATAACTTTCATATTTTGATGAATAGTGAAAATTACTAAATTTTAATTAAAAACAACTTTTTTAATCAAAATACTTAATATCGATAAATTATGAATTTGAGTGGTTTTAAAGTATATTTAGAATATATTTTTACCATTTAATATAATTTTGGTCATTGGACATAATTTTACAATTAAACCGAACATAAACAAGTGTCAATCTTTTGATAGTTATTATCTCTTAAAAACACGCTTTTTGTTTTGACAGCGGGAATTATTTTTAAATTAATTTTTGCCACTTCTGTGTTTTGAATTTAGAAAAATGGATTACATATTTGGAATCCGGATTTCCAAATTGTGTAAATAGGTAACTTTTATTTTTATACATTTTGAATAATTACTGTGGTAAATATTTTATTTACCATGGTAAAGGGTAAATCTGGTAAATAAGGGTTAAAAAAAATAATATAATAATAGTAATTACCCTAAAACGTGTCTTACCCTATTGGTTGATACATGGTCGACCGTGGGCATCTTTGGGTCGATTATGGGACCCCATGGATCCACTTGTAAGTGATAATGACACTTTATTTTAATTAAGTTAAAATGAATACAAAAATGGGACAAGCATATATCTTTTAAAAAATCAATTGTTATATAGGGTTATATATGTTGGATTTAGATTATAAATATTCATTATAAATATAAAAAGATTTCCTACATAATTATATTTTATTTATAATTTTTAGACATTAAATAATTTATTTTATTTATGACACAATGATGATGTAGTAATTACTATAATAGTGAAAAATTAAAATAATTGATATTATAAATACCCAAATAAATATAATATGAAACTTTTAATGAATTAAACTAATTTTCTAGGATTATATGATATATTAGGATTGATTTAATTGACTTTGTTCGTAGTAATAAATCTGTTATGAGTTTCGCAAAAATAAACTATTGAATAGTGTCAAAATTGACATAAAAGAGTTCTTAAAACAAATATTATATTATTAATTGATATTAAATTCCTAAAAATCTAAGGTTCGGCCAAGAGACTTATATCATGATAGGGGCATCATTAATGGACCACTTAGGGGTCGCTTAGATGTATATAGTATGTTTATTAACCATATTATATAAAAATACAAAGAGACATTGTAAAAGTGGAACTAATTAACTTAGAGTTAATACTTAAAGATAAGGTTAATATAAGTACCCAAACCTGTCTAAATTATATTGGTTGAGTGGTTTTCGACCTATCCCCACCTTAACCTTTGAATAATCAACTTTGGAGCCATTAGAAACCGAATATGAATTTATTATAAATTAATATTTCTAGCTTTTCCAAAGGTGCCCCTCATCCCTCTTATAAAAGGTCACTCCTCCTTCTCATTTCTTCACACCTTCAAAGCCTTTTGGTTCGGCCAAAATCTGCCCAAATACTCTCCCAACATCCCTCACTACAACCTAGAGGCCTTAGTTTGATCAGAAATCCAACCTAAGGAGCCCTTTTGATCAAATCAAAAGGAAGAACCCGAAGAAGAGGTAATGTTTTCACCACCCCTTTTCAAGTTCCTTTCTTCTTCCACTTCTTCTTTAATTTTTCTTACCATTCTAAAATAATAACTCCAGTATCTTACATATACTGTGATGTTATTATAAATATGGTACAACCATATTCAGTTTTCTATCCACCCTTTGAATAACATGTCACCATACGTGCGTACGTACGGCTTACTGTCTCCACATCGTGGTGTAATTGTTATTCAATATATTATTATTTGGATGGGTATAATAATGATGTGTAACTCATGTAAATAATAAATATAACATGTTAATGATTCTGTATATATGATATACCATCCAATTATATATTATTTTAATATCAAAAGAATGATATTGTCGCTCATGCGTACGTACGGACTACCGTCTCCACAAACGTGATAAGATTCATTCTCCATCATATCCATTCATGTATAATTATAATTTGATGATTTAAAAATAGTATCTAAGGACTTGATATAATTCTGGATATGAATAACATACAACCCATTAATAACGAATATGGCTTACATAACAAATAATATAAAGTCAAATGAACTCGTTAACACCCGAAATGACGATAATTCTAAGATATTATTAACAAATCAATGTTAAAAGATCATATATGATATCATATTAAAGTAAATGATTCTTGTATAACTAAATAACAATTATTTCACCATTATACATGAGGTAAACCTACCGTCAAACAGGGAAAAAGTACAAAGTAAGGGTTTTCTTATCTCACTTTTAATTCCGTGAGAATTCCATTGATCACCACTTAATTATTGCATGTGGTGTATGTGTACTGCCCATGATCGTATTCATTGTGTAATATAATTTAATTTATGGGTTTTTACATCATCATGGTATGATACTTCTTTCATGGGTGTATGTTTCGTAATTTACCTAATCGATAAGGGAATTTGAGATTTCAATTTCCACTCATTTGGCTTTACGCATATTTCATTGATTATATTACCCCAAGATTATGTGTGGAATCACTATTCATTTGATTATGTCATAATTTCCAATCCCCTTCCTATGGATATACTTTTGATACACAAAATCACTCCATTGATAATTCTCAAGTCATTGATATGAATTTGATAAGAGTAATTTTAACTCATTCATCATTTGTTGAGTTAAACATCCAATTCGTTGGTGTTGTATTTACAAGAATATGTGTGAATATCCTTTGATTGTTTTACATTAAATATCCAATCATATTTAGTGTATTTATATTTGTCACACATAATTATGTCGTTGATTTATCCTTAACCTAAGGATACAGCCTTTATGATAGATTTCATCTCAACTTACATTCCATTGAGACTTCTTTGTTGATATACACCAAATCACTTTTATGTGGTGTATATAATGTACATTTACATAGTATATCATGAATCCATTTATTCTCATGATATTAAATTTTTTTGAATACCTCCATTATTTGTATTCATGTGTCTTTCTTTTTGGTTAGAAACTCTAACTAAAATACCATTTTTAAATGTTTTAAAGACTTATTCATCTAAATCATTCTCATTAATGTCCATGTTTTAAAAATGGTTTTAAGGATTTATTTATATGGACATTAATGTTTAGAAATTAAAACTCCTTTTAAAAAGTTTCAATGTGGTATGGGACACTTTGATTCAAAAATCTATTTTTAAATGGATTCTCGACAAATAGTGTGACTTTTAAATGATTTCAAGAAAAAGGGAGATATTTCTCTCAAATAGTTTTGATGATTATTTTCATCTATGTAAAACATCCTTCATTATTATTGATTGAGGTTAATGTGATACAATACAATCTTCCATATTGTATCGAATGAGTTATGTTTGACTGTGGATGTGCTATTTTTATACCATTCATGGTTTGTGGTTAAAGTATTGAAATTTCATAAGTTATTTGTAATCTGAATGTTTATGTTATATTTCAACCTTTCATTCAAATGAATGTGTTAGACAAGTATGTTCCGGGTTGGGGACCGGTAAAAGTAAGCCCTCCGGTTTGGTCTCCGGTTATTAGAGGAACTGCGGTTTGGTCTTCGGTTATTAGAGGCACTCCGGGTTGGTGTCCGGTTATTAGAGGCACTCCGGGTTGGGTTCCGGTTACAGTTAGCCCCTAGGTCTTGGGACGAGGCCTTGACAAAGAAATTAAAGTTTAACATTATGAATTCCATCAATATGAAAGTGGTTATTGATATTTCATGTGATTATTCGATTAGTAGAATATCCATGTGAGTAAGTAAATGGCATTATTTCATTTTACCTTCGCCATTTTATGCTGAAGTTCAAATTTAAAAGGATTTTGTTTTAATAATGCATTGCCTTAAATGTTTATTCTTATTTTTGAAAGTTTCCGCTATATTGTAATCCTTACTGGGCATTTGAGCTCACCCCTTTTCTATGTTTTATTTTTCCCAGGATGTGAAGAAGTTTGTTATGAATGACCTGCAGGGATTTTATGTGGGGAAATGAGTGTGTAATATGGAGACTATGTTGTTCTAGTAGTTTTTCACTTTATGATGTAATGTAAAACTTTATGAATATATCTAGTGTTTCCAAGGCTACTAAACCAATCGGTATTTCGAGATTTGATCTTTCTTGTGATCATGCCAATGTTATGTAGTAATGCACCGACTCTAGGTAACTGGGGTCGAGGCGTTACAGTTGGTATTAGAGGATGTTTAGTACAAACCTTGGAAGCTAGATTTAGATAAACTCTGATTAGAGCACGTAGACCTAAGATGAACTTTGAGGATTAGTATAGAAAAACATCCTAGAATTTTGGTATTGTAGAGATTTTGTGAGTTTTCCGAGCAATACATCCCTGTCTGGATACGAGCAGGTAGAGGTGGCTCTGGCACAGATGTACCTAGGGATAAAACTCGAAAACACCGCTTTGAGCTAGACTCGAACGGGAACTGGTGCACGGCAATGGGCCTTGCTTCACTCTTGGTTACGACACTCCCGGGGGATATGCTTTGGTAAATTCACAAGATTAGTATAAACCATTGTTAAGGGAATACAAAAAAAATGCCCCTAAGAATATATGTCGGCAAATAGATAGTGGATAACCTAGATTTAAACATAGGGTACCCCAAGTTAGGATATATTGTTCAATTACAAGATTATCCTATTATATCTATTTTTTTACATTATTATTAGATAAGTATTCAAAAACCCTAATTGTATTTTCTTTTGTTAGTTGAAACATGGAGGGAGAAAGATCACGAACAACTCTTCTCTCTCTTCATGAAGAACTACTTACAATTATTATCCAGAAGTCATGCGCAGACGATGTTGAAACTTTTTCAAATGTCCAAGTTACATGCAAACAACTTTATGAGACATCCAATACCACTAGCATTGCATGATTCTTTCAAGGATCAAGTACCGACTATGGGATAATGTTGCGCTCTCAACTTTCTTACCACGCTAAGCGTGGGAAGTACCATCAGGGTCTTTTCAAATTATTCACTTTATCTCAAAATTACAATGCACTAAATGATTTTCTAGATGCTGCAGAAGAGGGAGACCTTCGAGCAGCCTATATGTTTCAAATTATATATTTATGTCTTTTGGGATATACGAAAACTGATTTACCAAAACCTTATTTTGAAATATTTGAAGATGAATCAGTGAGAATTTTTCTTAAAAAACATGTTAAAGACGATGTCTCAAAATTATATATAAGAAATACCTATTTTTTTATGATGCATCGATGCTTCCATCGATATAATCCAAAATGGATGAGGAGTTTTTGGGTAAAGGAAGTAGATGATTTTGAAAAATTCCTGAGGTACCATTGTTACACATGAACTCATTCTACCAAAAGGAAAATCCGCCTAGTGTCTCCAGAGTTCATGTTGTGATCCACATATCTCTAGTTACAAAATACATGCCTGACCCAACGCATGTACTCACCTATGAAGAATTATAACTGGAACCCGATCTATCTTATTGTGGAGAGCCGATCATAATTCTTCATACCAAAGATCAAGTGTTGCGAAACCGGATGACTCATCTGGTAAATGATCTACGGAGAAATCATAAGATGGAAGAGGCAATGTGGGAACCCGAGGAACATATGATGAAGAACCTATGTGGAAATAAATGGATGGTGAAATGTTTAAAAGTGTTAGTGCTCTTTATTGATGGGATTACTTTGGAATAATTTTCTCTTGTATGTGTAAAACTGCAATTTATCATGTGAAAATGATATTTGAGGAAGAATTATCTTTTCTGTTGCGGATATAGTTATAAATAACCATTTGGTCTTATATGATCATTGGGTTTGAGGAAATTATAAGTTATTATAATTTGGGATGAAAATGCAAGGTATGAGATAATATTTGTGGTTAAATTATGTTATGGTATTTTGAGAAATTTATCTCATTTTGGTAATATTATAAAATATAGTTTTTGAAAAAGGAAAACATGTAGACCGTGTGACTACCTGTCGCGTCGGACAAAGCTGTGGGAATCCAACCCACAACCAAAGTGTGATTGGTATTTACCGCCTACCACTGGACTACGTGAAGTCCCTGGTTAGTGTGACTATTAATTTTAGTTAAATGACTTTATTGATCAATAATAATTTGATTTGGGATCTTATGTCTTATCAAATGAATACCCTTAGTATAGGAAAATGATTTGGTGATTAAGTGATAAATTTTATTTTGGAAGTTGTTCACTTTGTTGAGAACACTATATGCCAAAGGAAAATAGAGTAGTATGGGATTTCATTTGAGATTTAATGATGGATTTTTATCTATGTTTTTATTGTGTATTTATAATGATTTGGGTTATTTATGGAAATGATTAGGTTAATTACTTTTAAGTATGTGACTTTAATAGTAGATGATGTCATTTGGAGATACATTTTAACGTGGAAGACTACATTCTTATATGTTTTGGGTTTCAATATTAGTTTGGATTATACTGAAGGATTTTAAGGAGAATTTATTATTGAATGTTATTTATATAACTTTGGTGTATTGTTCGTTTAATTTTAGAAATTAAGATTAGTATTTTTTTTCTCTAATGGAATATACATTTGGGGGATCATCAGATATTATACTAACCATTTTGGTTTTTATTAATCTCTAATGACAAGTTAAATATATAGTTTATCCTACATGGATCATGTATTTCTATAGAAGTTTATTATAGCTCTTTTATTATGACCAACTATACTTGAATACTCATTGATCAAAAAAAATAAGTTAGTGGTAAAAAGTTATTAAATAATGAAACTCTACTTAAAAAGTAAGTATATCTCTTTATGTTTTTAGTCAATATCATAAATGAATTCATCGTCCTTATTTAATGTAACATAAAACAAAAAAAATGTCATCCGTTTACTTTCCTACTAGGAGACTAAAGGCCGTTTGTCCCAACACGAGTTTGTGGTTTTCTTATTGTTAACTTTCTCCTGATAATGATTTCTATCCCTCTCCATCAGAAATTGACACTTATTTTATCATCCATATCCATGTTTTCCTACATGGAATCCGAGTATGGTTTATCTTGGATGACCTTTATACCTCTCTTTCTTTCTTTTAAAGTGATAGTTTTATTGACTCTTTTTCCGATGTGGGACTTTCCATTATATTCCCAAGAACAATTTTCAAAATTTCGAGGACGCAATTTATTGAAGGAGGGTAGAATGTAACACCCCAAGCTTCTACGGTACGCTTCTTTTTGAATAATGTGATAGCGTGTGTTGTACGCAACACCGAGTTCTAACCCACCATAACCAATCACACTAGCCGTTATAAATAGTAATACCTAATTTTTGAAATTTTATAAATTCTATCTCTCAAAATTGGCTTCATTTTTGGATTCGGAATATTGAAATTATCCTAGGGTGAAATTTTGGTACTTTTTGGATAACTTTCATATTTTGATGAATAGTGAAAATTACTAAATTTTAATTAAAATCAACTTTTTTAATCA
This sequence comes from Viscum album, assembly GCA_963277665.1. NCBI lineage: Eukaryota > Viridiplantae > Streptophyta > Magnoliopsida > Santalales > Viscaceae > Viscum > Viscum album. The sequence continues at coordinate 138,126,822 of OY728133.1, read as the reverse complement.
AAATAATTAATAGTGATAAATTATGAATTTGAGTGGTTTTAAAGTATATTTAGAATATATTTTTACCATTTAATATAATGTTGGTCATTGGACATAATTTTACAATTAAACCGAACATAAACAAGTGTCAATCTTTTGATAGTTATTATCTCTTAAAAACACGATTTTTGTTTTGACAGCGGGAATTAATTTTAAATTAATTTCTGCCACTTCTGTGTTTTGAATTTAGAAAAATGGATTCCATATTTGGAATCAGGATTTCCAAATTGTGTAAATAGGTAACTTATATTTTTAGACATTTTGAATAATTACTGTGGTAAATATTTTATTTACCATGGTAAAGGGTAAATCTGGTAAATAAGGGTTAAAAAATAATATTATAATAATAATAAATTACCCTAAAACGTGTCTTAACCCTATTGGTTGATACATGGTCGACCATGGGAATCTTTGGGTCGATTTTGGTACCCCATGGATCCACTTGTAAGTGATAATGACACTTTATTTTAATTAAGTTAAAATGAATACAAAAATGACACAAGCATATATCTTTTAGAAAAACAATTGTTACATAGGGTTATATATGTTGGATTTTAGATTATAAATATTCATTATAAAGATAAAATTATTTCCTACATAATTATATTTTATTTATAATTTTTAGACATTAAATAATTTATTTTATTTATGACACAATGATGATGCAGTAATTACTATAATAGTGAAAAATTAAAATAATTGATATTATAAATACCCAAATAAATATAATATGAAACTTTTAATGAATTAAACTAATTTTATAGGATAATATGACATATTAGGATTGATTTAATTGACTTTGTTCGAAGTAATAAATCTGTTATGAGTTTCACAAAAATCAACTATTGAATAGTGTCAAAATTGACATAAAAGAGTTCTTAAAAAAATATTATATTATTAATTGATATTAAATTCCTAAAAATCTAAGGTTCGGCCAAGAGACTTATATCATGATAGGGGCATCATTAATGGACCACTTGGGGGTCTCTTAGATTTATATAGTAAGTTTATTAACCATATTATATGAAAATACAAAGAGACATTGTAAAAGTGAAACTAATTAACTTAGAGTTAATACTTAAAGATAAGGTTAATATAAGTACCAAAACCTGTCTAAATTCTATTGGTTGAGTGGTTTTAGACCTATACCCACCTTAAACTTTGAATAATCAACTTTTTAGCCATTAGAAACCGAATATGAATTTATTATAAATTAATATTTCTATCTTTTCCAAAGGTGCCTCTCACCCCTCTTATAAAAGGGCACTCCTCCTTCTCATTTCTTCACACCTTCAAAGCCTTTTGGTTCGGCCAAAATCTTCCCAAAAACTCTCCCAACATCCCTCACTACAACCTCTAGGCCTTAGTTTGATCAGAAAGTCAACCTAAGGAGCCCTTTTGATCAAATCAAAAGGAAGAACCCGAAGAAGAGGTAATGTTTTCACCACCCCTTTTCAAGTTCCTTTCTTCTTCCACTTCTTCTTTCTTTGTTCTTACCATTCTAAAATAATAACTCCAGTATCTTACATAAAATGTGATGTTATTACAAATATGGTACAACCATATTCAGTTTTCTATCCACCCTTTGAATAACATGTCACCATACGTGCGTACGTACGGCTTACCGTCTCCACGTCGTGGTGTAATTGTTATTTAATATATTATTATTTGGATGGGTCTAATAATGATGTGTAAATCATGTAAATAATAAATATAACATGTTAATTATTCTGTATATATGATATACCATCCAATTATATATTATTATAATATCAAAAGAATGATATTGTCGCTCGTGCGTACGTACGGACTACCGTCTCCACGAACGTGATAAGATTTATTCTCCATCATATCCATTCAAGTATAATTATAATTTGATGATTTAAAAATAGTATCTAAGGACTTGATATAATTCTGGATATGAATAATATACAACCCATTAATAACGAATATGGCTTACATAACAAATACTATAAAGTCAAATGAACTCGTTAACACCTGAAATGACGATTATTCTAAGATATTATTAATAAATCAATGTTAAAAGATCATATATGATATCATATTAAAGTAAATGATTCTTTTATAACTAAATAACAATTATTTCACCATTATATAGGAGGTAAAACTACCGTCGACCAGGGAAAAAGTACAAAGTAAGGGTTTTCTTATCTCACTTTTAATTCCGTGAGAATTCCATTAATCACCACTTAATTATTGCATGTGGTGTATGTGTACTGCCCATGATCGTATTAATTGTGTAATATACTTTAATTTATGGGTATTTACATCATCATGGTATGATACTTCTTTCATGGGTGTATGTTTCGTAAGTTACCTAATCGATAAGGGAATTTGAGATTTCAAATTCCACTCATTTGGCTTTATGCATATTTCATTGATTATATTACCCCAAGATTATGTGTGGAATCACTATTCATTTGATTATGTCATAATTTCCACTCCCCTTCCTATGGATATACTTTTGATACACATAATCACTCCATTAATAATTCTCAAGTCATTGATATGAATTTGATAAGAGTAATTTTAACTCATTCACCATTTGTTGAGTTAAACATCCAATTCGATGGTGTTGTTTTTACAAGAATATGTGTGAATATCCTTTGATTGTTTTACACTGAATATCCAATCATATTTAGTGTATTTATATTTGTCACACATAATTATGTCGTTGATTTATCCTTAACCCAAGGATACAGCCTTTATGATAGATTTCATCTCAACTTACATTCCATTGAGACTTCTTTGTCGATATACACCAAATCACTTTTATGTGGTGTATATAATGTACTTTGACATAGTATATCATGAATACCTTTATTCTCATGATATTACAAAGTTTTGAATACCTCCATTATTTGTATTCAAGTGTCTTTCTTTTGGTTAGAAACTCTAACTAAAATACAATTTTTAAATGTTTTAAAGACTTATTCATCTAAATAATTCTCATTAATGTCCATGTTTTAAAAATGGTTTTAAGGATTTATTTATATGGACATTAAAGTTTAGAAATTAAAACTCCTTTTAAAAATTTTCAAAGTCGTATGGGACACTTTGATTCAAAAATCTATTTTTATATGGCTTCTCGACAAATAGTGTGACTTTTAAATGATTTCAAGAAAAAGGGAGATATTTCTCTCAAATAGTTTTGATGATTATTTTCATCTATGTCAAAAATCCTTCATTATTATTGATTGAGGTTAATGTGATACAATACAATCTTCCATATTGTATCGAATGAGTTATGATTGACTGTGGATGTGCTATTTTTATACCATTCATGGTTTGTGGTTAAAGTATTGACATTTCATAAGTTATTTGTAATCTGAATGTTTATGTTATATTTCAACCTTTCATTCAAATGAATGTGTTAGACAAGTATGTTCCGGGTTGGGGACCGGTAAAAGTAAGCCCTCCGTTTTGGTCTCCGGTTATTAGAGGAACTCCGGTTTTTTCTCCGGTTATTAGAGGCACTCCGGGTTGGTGTCCGGCTATTAGAGGCACTCCGGGTTGGGTTCCGGTTACAGTTAGCCCCTAGGTCTTGGGACGAGGCCTTGACAAAGAAATTAAAGTTCAACATTATGAATTCCATCAATATGAAAGTGGTTATTGATATTTCATGTGATTATTCGATTAGTAGAATATCCATGTGAGTAAGTAAATGGAATTATTTCGTTTTACCTTCTCCATTTTATGCTGAAGTTCAAATTTAAAAGGCTTTTGTTTTAGTAATGCATTGCCTAAAATGTTTATGCTTATTTTTGAAAGTTTCCGCTATATTGTTATCCTTACTGGGCATTTGAGCTCACCCCTTTTCTATGTTTTATTTTTCCCAGGATGTGAAGAAGTAAGTTATGAATGACCTGCAGGGATTTTATGTGGGGATATGAGTGTGTATTATGGAGACTATGTTGTTCTAGTAGTTTTTCACTTTATGATGTAATGTAAAAATTATGAATATATCTAGTGTTTCCAAGGCTACTAAACCAATCGGTCTTTTGAGATTTGATCTTTCTTGTGATCATGCCAATGTTATGTAATAATTCACCGACTCTAGGTAACTGGGGTCGGGGTGTTACATGCACTATCTGCACCTACCCTTCAGGCAGGATCCGTGGTGGATGATCCAAGAGTTGCATGTCACCTTCAAACTGTTTTGTCTTGTACCTTGTACTTTATAGTTGGGCTTGTATTTCTGGCCCCTTTACTTTCATTACTACTTTTGTTTTCATTTTTACTTAGTGTTTTCGTCTGCTTTTACTCTGGTTAGATGTGTTTACATTTTATAAAGGCAATTCCTTCAATGTTATAGGGATTTATGCCTTTGGTGTGAGTCGCCAGCCCTTGGCCTATGGAAGGCGGGCATGGGGTTCTCATGGCACGGGCCCCAAGGATGGGTCATGATAAAATATTATAATAGTAATAATTCAAATTCATAATATTTATAATTTTTATTGAACATAAAATTCCATATTTGGTTCTATCCATTTTTTAATTAAACCGAGCAAAACATGTAAAAAAATGGAATTTAAAAAAACTGCAATATTTAAGAAATAGATAATATTACATTAAATATATTACAACTAATAATTATTATATGGATTTATATTTTAATATATATAAATATAATTTATATATTTAAATTAAAAATTAAATTATTATGGATTATTTAAAATAATTAATATGGGTAAAATTTATGAACATAAAAATAGTTTGCAGAAAATAGTTTTTTTAAGCATAAAAATAAACATATATTAAAAATTGATAATTATATATTCATAATTAATTAATTTGATTATTAAAATTAAAATTATTCATATTTCCCACAAATGTAAAATAAAAATAATATAATTGGGTTTTTATATTATCATATTTCAATAAAATAAATCATATTGAAAGAAAATCAGTATGTTTTTACATTCACACTAAAAGAAAATATTTTAGAAAATCATTTAAATTAACCAAAATGTAAATTATATTAATTTAATTTTATAAAATATGACAACTTAATAAAATAAAATTTCAAAATGTTCAAAATAATTTATTATTATATGGTTTAAAAAATGAGATTTAAATTGTTTTATGAAATAATCATTTATTAAAGAACAATATTTATTTAATAATAATAATGTTCTTATTTCCTAGGAATTTATCAACAAATTTATATTGATTTGGATGATTATTTATATTATTTAAATCTATTATTAATATTCATACATTTAAAATTATTGTACATGTTATAATGGTTATATTTCAATAGTTGATAATCATTTAGGCATGGGGTTGTGTGTCACGTAGGATCTTAAAAATTCTTTTCTTTTTAAACGATCAGAACATATCATTAATAGAGTGGCCAAATCAACTAATAATAGATGTTGTTCTTGTGATGAAGTACAACTAAGAATACATGAGGTGTTTCATAAGGTTCGAGAGATGATATAACTCCACAAAAGTATGTGATATATGATGTGAGGTTCATGTGAGTATGTTATACTGAGTTCATGTATTTAATATTATTTTCACAAATGTCTGATTAATTTGTAATTTTTTAGTACTGGAGGTAAAAACATACCACCTAGTAATGAGTGAGTCAAACAAATTCTAGGTATATAATGTGTTTCCCTTGATTTTTTATATGTGAAGGGTCCTGGTACGCTAAAACTAATGGATGATATGGTTCTAGTGTGGGACACCACCTGGGTATATATTCTCATTGTCATGGGTTAGGCAGTGGATCCCCTAGTTTGTTACTATGATTGTTCTTAGAATGGCAATATTTATCAACTATGTCTTCTAATTCCCCAGTTAGGGGCATATTTCCTTATGATTATAATATTTAAGGAGACAATATGGCCCCACACATTATATTTATAGTCTATATTGAGAGTCACGATAAATCCTAGGGATCAACAATTGTCATTTATTTTTAATTATTCACTATATTTGTGAATATAATATTTATCATTTAAATAAACAACAATTATTGACATTTTATTATTTATTTTTGATGTTGTAGATATTTCTTTATTCACACCCAGCTCAGGTGGCCATTTAGTAAGCATACACTTGAAGAAATCAATGAGCACTGGTCCATGTGAGGTAGATACCACTTATAACACAATCATGTGATATAGTTTTAGTGGACTATACAGATTGGGATAAGGTTATTTAATGGTATAGAAGTATATCATTGTAAGAGCCAGATCATTTCAAGAGTCATCTCAGGGACAATTTTATGTATCTTTTGATGTTTTCATGTACCTTTGTTTGGGTGTAGTAGTTTGGGGTGCATTTGGGTGACTTTTTAAGAAAAACTAACAAACAATGGGTTCTGCATAGTTGGCACACAACTTGAGAAACTATGCACCTAAACTTTTCGAACTACGTAAACCTATATAGAGAGGTCATCAATGTCGGTGCACAGTTTTCCCAGACCATGGACCCATAACTAGGAAATAATGAACATGGGTTTATTTATAAAAAATTTTATTTTAAATTCATCGGAACCACTGAGTCTCCCTTATTTCAATGTAGGCTCTATCTTGAATAATTATAGGTGTTCTTGGAGCCATATTAAGGGATTACATAGTGATATGAACATCATTCATTGATATTGAAATCATGGATTTATGATCTTCTCTCATCCTAGTAAGTGGATTTTATCTTATTGCTTATCTCACTATATCTAATATCTTTCCATGATCTATTCATGGAACATCTTACTGTTTCCATGGATCCAAACACATGGATTGAGATATATATCTAGTATTGTGGATCTTTATCAGGATTTTCAAGATCATAAGGCCAATTATACTAATTTTCGGATTAAGGATTTAGATATAGTGAGTGATTGATGACATTTATCACTCAAAATTTTTGGATTTTTATTGGGATGACATCCAACAATAAACTAACATAGGTGGTCAAAATCGAATTCCATATTCATGTATTTGATATGTGTTTGTGATTTTATGTATTTTATAGTTTCTTGTGATAATTTATTTTAAAAAATGGGGTAACTAGGAATGTTGAATTTACTTTTGAAACCCTTAGTGATTAATTAATATTTTAATCATGAATCAAACGAAGGTGGTTTAACTAAATAGATATTTGTTTTGGAAATTTTTTGTCTGTTTAGATATTGTACTTGATATATAAAATTCGTTTTTTACTATAATTAATTGGATGAAATTAATTATAAAATGTTGTATGGCTATGTTATATACATAACATTGAGAGTTCATTGTGTTCCATGAAGTTGATAAAATATCATTAATTGTGACAACTAATTATGACCATTTTATATTTGTTATTGATAATTTATTGTCAATAATTAATTATGAAATAATTATTGTGTTGATTTATCAAATTACTAATGAGTTAATTAATTGGTTATGTGAGTAGTTAATTGTAGTGTTAACTAATTCCAATTGAAATTTTAAATTAATCATTGGATTAGTATTGTAATCATGGGGCTAATTTTTGTGAATAAACGAATGATTAAATGGATGAGATTTTTGGGGTGATATAAATGGTGTTCTACACCGATTAGTAGTTGGGACATAGACATGGTTTTCCTCACCAATATTTATCCAAGCATGAGATATTAGGGTTCTTGGTATTACGACCAACACCGAATATGATTTGGGGTGTTTTGATATGAGACCTACACCAAATGATAATTTGGGTTCCTGACGTGACATTCCACACCAAATGTTTCACAATAATGTATGATGGTTCAAATGGGAAACATGAATTGACACATGACCTAATGTGATATTTTAAGATTAAATGGGTGTGTGATAACTATTTAATTATTCATTGTTTTTATTGATTCATAATATTGAATGAAAAAAATTTGGACTGGACAAGTGTTAGATGTCGTTGTTCGAGGCATACTGAGTTTTATTCACATCCTATTCAGGCCACATAATCAGCACTCAAGTCGAATTGGATGTTGCAGGATAGATTAAGGGAAGCTCTCTATGATAGGATATTGTTTTAGATTAGAACATGATAGAGGTAAATGAATGTGCTTTAGGACCTTCTTTGTAGTGGTTGTGTCATTACATTTAGTTTCATTGTTAACACATAACACTTGCATTTTCATAGCTTGTTTTATCGTTCACTCGAGTATTCTATCTTCCTGTTTTGAAAATATTATGACATTGTATTATTGTGGTCATTTATAATCATCCACATTTGGATATTGTTATTTTCTTTCATTGTTATTTTATTTTAATTAAATTGGGTATAATATACCCTAGTAAGAAATACACAACCCTCGATGAAATTCAGCACACTTCGATGAATGGGGATGCACGATTGAGGGCACATGGCCAATCGAATTAGGGCACCATTTAGTGGAGAAAAGGTCAAGACGTCAGGATTTTGTATTTCATGAGTTTTTTTCTAATTATTGACTTACTATTTTCAAAAAATTAGAAAATATACTAGAATGACTCAATGGTTGTTAATGATCCGGTGCGTGGGAGTTGCAAACTCACGTATGAGGGAAAATCCATGTACTCAGGGGTACTATTGTTGTAATTGATTTTTGTTGTTAGAATTGGATATTATATAACATTGGTTGTTGATCTTGTGGTGTGAAATGTTATTTGTATTCAAAATTGTTAAATTTTGATTTCTGTCCTAAGGAGGCACGATATTTGATTTTTTATTCATCATTCTAGGTACTCTTGTTTATTGAGAAAATAATTATTCTTAGCCCTCAAGAAAAACTTGTTATCAGTATGTTGGTGAACATTATCTATTTCTTCTTGTTGTGATATTAAAATAATAATGAAAAATGAGAATAAATTTGTGTATACTGAAATCATTGATTTATAAAATGAGTATGATTAATTAATTAATGGATGAATAAATTAATTTGAAATAATGATATAAATTATTGGTTAAATTAATTAATGAAAATATATGTGCCCTTGTTAATAAAATCCTAGGAGTAGGATAGTAATGTTTAGTGATAAGGCCTCGGTGATGACCATAGGAGAGGGTGGGCCAATGGGAGATGAATTCTTGGATTTAATCCATAGAGACGATACTTAACCATTTAAAGACTTCAGCTTATAGGAGGGTCAAGTTGTCTACCTATATGCTATGTAGTTCAGCGAATCACTGATGGAACATTTAGGTATGATCTAGAAAGAGTGATGATATGTTATGGAAGGAAATTCAATGGATGTAATTGGATAACTTCTACCCAGAGACACAAATATAATATAAAGACTTAGAGTTTATACATCTGACATAGGGAATCATGTCCGTAATAGATTACACAGAACATTTCACAGATTTACGAAATTTTTCTCTAGCATTGGCATAATATGAGTATTCTTCAACATAATGATTTTAGGAAATAAATAGATTTCAAATTATCTCCCAAGTGGATATCTTTAGGATAAATAAGTTGTCATAAATGTTTAATCAGGCTCATATTTCAGAGGGGAACCAAAATGAGGCTCCTAGTACTTGATTGGTTGTTGTCACATGATGATTAGGGAGTGTGCCTTATGAGAGAAGGATTCCCTGTAATGAGAAACATATTTAGTATAGTGGAATGAAAGGAGGACAGTCAAGATGAACAGTCGTACGAGATCATACTCACGTGATTTTCTATCATTGTTGTAGGTAGGGAAAATATCGTACATATTGTCCTTGAATACCAGTAAAGTGTAGTTTAGTTAAAATATGGGGAACCAATAGAATTTCTATAAAATGAATCAAAAGTTTGGTGCTGAGGGAGTGGCTTCTCAGAGTTAGAGTATGGGAAGGGGGTCTTCTACACTATAATGGTTTGGTAGATATAGTTCTTTTGGAAGAGGCAATTGGGGTAGTGGATGATGTGAATCAGGATACGAGTGCATGTATCAGTAGTGTGGTCCTACTAACGGGAGTTAGGTGACACCATAGGGATGATCAATTCTAGTCTATTGGTAGTGTGAGCTATTATTCATGTTGCTTCTATTTTATGAAGTTCTTTTTTATATTGTTTCCCCTTATTCCTCCCTATCTATAAATCATTTTAATGGTTTGAGAATCGATGTGGAATATATATATGTAGGGTGGTAAATATTGATACACCATTGGGAACATGGTCTAGAGAGATATTTTTATTCCAAGACTTTATGCAGTGATTAGAGATTATTGTTTTCTTTCGTATATTGATTCCCTTGATATAATGGGTTTGTCCTAATTATGGGTATGGACTGGATAGAAACATACCGAGCCCGCATAGATTTTTCCTGTTCGAGATTGACCTTTGTTTCTCATAATGATGACCTGTATATTCATCATAGAGATTTAGATATCTTTATAGGTCGAGCAAGGTAAATTACTCAGCAACTGGAAGTGCTCAAAATCCATGATTCTTGTCATTTTATGGATGGTGGGAGTTATAGGAAATACTTCCTTTCTACTAGTACTAGAACTATATTTTGATTCTTTTCCTGAAAAAAATCTCAATGATACCTCTTATGATATATGTGTAATTCACTATTGAGATCATGCTAGGGGTTGAGACATTATCTATTCCACCTTACATAATGGCCCTGACAGAGCTTCAACAGCTCAAAATGTAGTCAGATGAGTTGGAGGAAAATTTGTTATCGTTATAACTACATTTTCATGGGGATATTCTATCTTGTTTGAAATGATGGATAAAGGGAGTTTATGTTTGTGTGTGTTCAATAAAATGGTAGTGTAGAACCAATATTTTATTTCACGTATCGATGATCAATTTTACCAGATGAAGGGGGATTGTGTTTTCTCAAGGATCGATCTGGGATCTGGTTATCATCCTATGATAGTTCGGATATTTGATAAACCATGACCTACTTTTAAAATCATGTATGGCCTTTGTGAGTTTGGGGTTAAAACGTTTGGGTTGAAAAATTATCCATTTGTATTTATGGCCATGATGAACAAAATCATTCATCCGTACCAAGATCATTTTATTATGGTGTCAGTGGAAAAAATCATGATGTAAATTAGACTCATCAGATCATGTACAACATCTTGACATCATCATGGGTAGACTTAGATAGAATTCGTTATATGCCAAGTTATCTACATGCCAGATTTTGATTAACTAGGTACACATTTTGGGGAACATTATCTCAGAAGAAGGAGAGGCTATTGACCCTTAAAAATATAATGAATTGGTTTCTTGGGTGTATCCCAAGAATTTTTTTGATATCCTAAGATTATTTCGACTAGATGGATATTACATGAGGTTCATCCTGAACTTTTCCAAATTGGAAACACAACATTTAGGTTTGACAAAGAATGGGATAATTTTAGATTGGACATAATCTTGAGTGAATTATTTCTAGGAGTTTATGTAAGGATTGACATTTGTACCAATTTTGATCTTACATTAGTCGGGTGAGGAGTACATGGTGTTTCGTGAGGCTTACCAGATCAGACATGGAGCTGTGTTGATACAAGGGGATCAAGACGATATATATGTGTCTCTGCAGTTGAGGCCACATTAATTGTATTACTCTATTGATGATCTTGAGTTCACCACAATGGTTTATTGTATTATGTGTTGATGACAATATCTTTTGGGTGAAAAGTTTACAGTATTTACAAATTTCAAAATATTGACGTATAACTTTTCAATGCACAACATGAATCTTCAGTAGAGAATATTGGTAGAGTATAGGTGGTTATTTGATTTTGAACTAGCCTATAAACCTAGAAAGGGGAATATAGTGGTTGATACCTTGAGGAATAAAACTCAGAATCAATTTGTACATGTGTCGAGTGCATAGTGGAGGAAGTAGACTTTGCTAGTGGAAATGCATGTGATAGTTAAGGATTGATATGAGAGGATGAGTCTTGTTTATATAGCAGTGGAGTCTATACTCTTGAGACATATCAGGAATAGTAAGTAAAAGGATACCAAGCCTTTATCCATAAGGGAAATCCTTAATGATGGGAGACACCTTCAGACATGATAATAAACGAGGATGATATCATCTATGTGAAATTTCTGGTTGGTGTGCCTATGAGTACGCAAGAGGAACTCATGTGATAATTGAATGCATCAATGTGGGTGGTACATCCTATGGTGACATAAATTAATCTTGAAAACAATGAAAATTTTGGGTTCCATTCATAAATAACATTATATAAGGGGTTGTAACAATATGTTTCATCCTTCAACAGGTGAAGACAGTCCATTAATGACCTAGAAGCCTATTTCAACAGTTGGATATTTCGGAATGGATGTGTAATTATGTGACTACTATGGATTTCATGGTAGGACTTAAAAAGATTCATAGGAAGAATGATGTTATTTTGTTCATAGTTGATTGACTAATAACAATAGAACATTTCTTCCCTATCAAGTAAAACATTATAGTAGAATAGTCGGGTGAACTGTATGTATGGGAGATATCTTATTTTCATGGGGTGTCATAGGCTATAGTTTCGGATGGTGATTCGAGCTGTAATTCTTTCTTCTAGAAGGTATTACCGAAGGAACATGGTATACTGGTTTCCTTTTGTACGACCTTCCACATACAGAATGATTGGAATTGGGTGTATACCATACACGTGTTAGTGGAAATGTTTTGGGAATGTGTGCTTGACTGTGGTGGTTCTACGGTAACACACATGGCTTAGAGGAGTTAACCTATAACAACTATTATTAGGAAACTATAAAGATGGTACCATATGAGGATCTTTATTGTAGAACATTTAGATCAATATTTTGTTGGTTAGAGGCATGTGAGTTAGAGTTGTTGGAACCGAGTCTAGTCCTGGTGACATTAGAGTAGGTGCAGTTGATATGGGAAAGTATGGATACAACTCAGAGTAGGAAAAAGATGTATAATGATAGATAGAGAGGACCATATAGTTTACATATGGTTATCGTGTTTTCCACCGTGTGTCTCCATATTGGGTCACTATAGTATATGGGGTCGAAGACAAGTTTTCACCCATGATTCTTTGACCATCTAAGGTGATGGAGAAATTCGAACTGGTGGCATACTAATTAGCCATTCAATTGAAATTCTGTGTTATGCAAGATGATTACCACGTGTCATAACTATGGAGGTATCACCCAAACCATTCTCATGTGACCTTTGTGGAAGATTTTGACCTCTAGATAAATCTATCTTTTCAGGAGCATCTGATACATGTGATGGATTATAGTGTGACTGTTTTGTGGGAGAAAATATTATGTCATTAAGTTATGTGTGATGGATCATAGTGTTCATGGTTTGTTCATGGTTGTCCCTAACTATGTTCCCCTACCTAGGAAACCCTTCATGTTGGTTAAATTATCCTAAATTTTATTTTAAAACCACCCTAACAATCGAGACTCCAAAATTTAGTCCATGGATTCGGCATGGAAAATTCTAGATTATTCTAGATCCTTTCGGAGGGATTAGAAGGTGATTCAAACTTTTTCGTTGATATCAAAATCCCATATTTATGATCTACTCTCTTCCAAGTAAATGTATTTCATCATGTTGCTTCTTCTATTATTTCTTCTATCATTCCTTTATCTTTTCATTGATGATCTCAACAATTTCCATGTATCAGAACATATTAGTTGATATATAGATATAAAATCATGGATCTATATATATTTTTTCAAAATATCGAGCCTTTGATCTTATTTGTGGGTTTAGGGATTTAGATTGATTTAAAGATCGACGACGTTGTGCTGCTCTGTTTTTGGGGATTTCCTTTGGGCTGACATCTATTAATAAACCGAGGTAAGTTCTATAAATTTAACTCCTATAGTTGTGGATTTTATATGTGTATGTGAGTTTTTAGATTTTCTAGATTCCCTTGATAATTGATTTCATAAATTGGAGTAATTAGTAATGTGGAATTTATTTTTAATTACCTTGGAGATTAATTTATAATTTAATCACATAAGAAATAATGAGGTGTTTCACAAATAGATAATTATATAGGACAGTTTTTATTAGTTTAGATATTGTAATTGGGATATTGAATTGTTTATGTCAAAATAATTATTTGGGTGAAATTAATTATGAAATGATTCTCTCATATATAACATAATTAATTGTGAGAATTAATTATGTTCCATGATATTTAACAAAGCTAATTAATTCTAAGAATTAATTATGAAAAGTTATTATCTAATATGGATAATTAATTGTGAATAATTAGTTATGGAATTATAATCTTGTTTATTTTTTAATTCATTGATGTATTATTTAATGGGTTATGTGATTAGTTAATTATATATTTAACTAGTGTCATTTGAAATGTATAACTATTAATGGAATTGTAATGGAATGATGTGGATAATTATTTTAAATTAAATAACGATTAAATTGATGAAGTATTTGTGGTTCTAGACATGGAATTATAGACCAACTAGAAGTTGGGACATGGACCTTGAGTTCCCCCATAATAGTAATACATGTTTGAGATTTTTGGGCTCTATATATGACAACCCACACTGAATTTGACTAGGGGTGTTACGCATGGAGTGCTACACTAAATGAGATTTCGGGTTCTTAACATTGAAGTAAACAACAAATAAATTATAATAATGATTGATGTTTCAAATGGGAAACATGAATTGAAACTGTTAATAATATGATTATTAATGATTAAATTAACATGTGATAACTATTTATTAATGAATTGAATTTATTGTTAACAAAATTAAATACAATATATTTTGAGTGGAATTAATTTTGACATCGTTGGTGGTGGCCTATTGAGTTGTACTGAAACCCTATTTAGGAAGCCTAATTTGAAACCTAGTAGAATTATTGTTGCAAGACAAGATAGGTAAAAGGCATTGGGATTGGTTTCTATTTGGGATTAGAGAATGGGAGAGGGAACCAGACATGGTTTGGGACCCTCTTTGGAGTCATTGTGTCTTTATATTTACTTTCATTGATGACACTTGACTCATTCATTGTCATGTAAATTATTCCTTTTAGTGGAGTATAATATTTTTATGTTTTTACTATCTTATAACTTTTTATTGTTAGTGTCATTTATACTATTCTACATTTTGTTATTGTTTTTTCATTTGTTGGCGCTTTATTTTAATAAAAGAGGGTATAGTCTCCCAAGGAAATACATACCAGACCATTGCAACTATTCGATACCCACTAGCGTATGTGGAGGTGTACTTGAGGGCATGTGGCCAACCGTATCGAGGAACCATTTAGTGGATCCCCGGTCGAGACGTCAAAATCAGGCTTCTATTTTCTTCATTTATTTATATTACCTTAATTACAAGACTATAAGGTGGGAATATTGATACCAATAAGATCATGTGTAAATATTACTAAATTATTCTTTATTTCTAATTAAATTAATCAATTATGTTTATTATTCATTATTTGGATATTTTTATTATCTATGGACATCGTTTGGTTGTTCTCAATTATTGCTGACATTTAGATAATGGTGTTGTCTCCATAGATTCATCTTACACATGATCTTCCTATCAAAAATATCTATGTTGTGGGTATGAATTCAAAGAGGCATGTGGTAATTATTGTTCTAGAAACCTATTTATTTTTATGTGTGGAAATTGGATGTCTAGCATTTAGTGTACGGTTTCCCAGTATTTATCATTCCATTTCAATTAAAATCCTATTTTTATAACATCAATTAAATTTAGTTAATTATATATATATATATGTATATTCTTGTAATTAAATGTAATAATAATCCATTATATATATATATATTAAATCAATGATTACATACACCCCCCCCCCCTTATAAACCATTCAGATTTCATTATTATACCATTGTAAGGATCATGAAGCCCATATGACTATTATTTCTGCAATCCTATCAAATTAATTTAAAGAAAATTATGAAATGTTATTATGATTTATGATATTAGATATATTATTTTATTGTTAATGACTGACAGTTATTCCTTCCAATTTCACTACATTTAGAAAACATTATAATACAATAACATTTAGGGGAATCTATGTGATAAATCTAAATGTAAGAAAGAACTCTAAAATTATTGTAATATAAAGTGTGTGTTGTTTCTATAAAATAAAATTCCATTATGGATACTACAAGGGGATGTAGGATCTAGAATATATTCACCTAAGGGTAACAAACCTGAGAAATATTTATTTTTTATTTACAAAGTCATCACTCGGTGTGTAATAAATGGGCATAAATACACATCTACTACAATACTCCAATGGTATATGATTTGGATGGTACAAAATTTCAGTGTTAATTCTGATCAAAAAATTTATTATCATGTCATTATTTTGAAATAAATTTTCAATTTAATTACATAAAGTATGTCTGTTTTAACCCAGTTCTAGATGTCTGGATCTAGTGACAATTTTCAATTATCTATTTTTCTTCATATCATTGTATTCCACTAAAATCAGTTGATATTTCTAATTGATATCCCAATAAAATTAATGTATCAGTCAGAACATATGTATTAGAATTAAATTGTAAAAGATACAATTTGATATATAATGATTATAGTATACTTTCTATATTGATTATTATATATTCACATAGATAGCCATATTGTTCCATTGAATATTGAAATATTCATATTCAGTATATATATTATTTATATAATGAAAACATTATCTATAATATTCCCTTTGATAAATTAATCTACTTATTATTTCAACACTATCATTATGTTGTTGATTTATTAGACATATTGTGTGTTTTGTGGGGGAAGAAATTATATTGAACCTCAATATGCAAGTATGACTCAAGAGAAAAACTATTTGTGTATTTGGTGTAATAATTTTATATTTATGTATGATATCATCTAATAATGATTTAATTCTTTGTTTTTGATGTCTAGAAATATGAATCTCATTCCTATGTGATAATTTATCATTTTCCACACATTTATTTATTATTACCTAATCAATTAAAATTTTATAATGACAAATTATTTTAATATTGGATTATTTCTTTATTTGAATGTATTGATTCCTTGATTTTTTTATAATATCTTTTATGATTTTCTATACATGTATATGCATCTAAACTGCCCACTTTATATTGTATCAATTTCCATAAAATTAATGAATATTTATAAATGTGACATGTGGATTCTGAATGTTAAATAACAAATTTTCATTAATATAATTAATATATTTGATATATTATTCTAACAAATCCTTTTTAATTTGATTTATTTTTTTCATTCATATTATAGATTCAATACATGTGTATAATATCATTCATAGTATGATTCTCCTAATAATAGATCATAATTAACCCCTTCATATTTTTTCCCATTCAATAGAATTCCATAATAGTTATAAATAAATTTACCATTCATTAATAAATATTTGGATCCTGTGTATTTGTATATATGAATTTTATACCAATGTAATTGAAAATGAAATTAATATTAGTTAATAAAGTCTATTTTGTACATTGTATGAGACTCATCCATGTTGGCGAGGACTCCACTGTTTCACCCAATAGACCATATTTGAAATCCAGGCAGAGGAATTTTTCTGAGTTAATGTAGCAACACTATAGAAGGTACTGTTGCAAGAACTATAGTAGTAATTATTCAGTATAGTATGGGATTTTACTATTCATCAGTTTGGGGGCATTAGGCCAAGAATTTTGTCCTTTGTCCATCAAGGCCTTTGGGCCGTCCAAGGACATTAGGAGAGTGTGTCTCTCAGGGAACCTCCAGGACGTTGGGCCACATCAATGCCTTCAAGACACCTAAAGGCCTTTGGGACACTTTAATAAGCTGATGTAAAATTGATATATTACAAGGAACAAGGGACCATATGACAATTCAATGTAAGGGAATTCACCAAATCATAACTAACCATACATGTAATATTGAAAAGAAATGAAATTTCCATCGTTACTACTCTTGTACAACTCTACACAGGATATCTAGTGAACAAACCAGGAAAATGTGGAGAGCTGACATCGATATATATTAATGGGATTCACCGCATATATTTAAATGTGTTGTAGACTTCCATTCATTAATGGGATTCACCTAAAAACATTTTTTGTGAGTTTATGTTGAATATTTTTCATTTATAAAATATATTTCATCAAAATAATTTGATTAAGATGGGGATATCTTTTCCACACATTGATATATCACCAAAATAAGTGGGTTAATTCAATATAGTTATAACAGATGTGGCATCATATTTAATATAGAAGCATTCATATTTCAATTAGAATTTTTGTGGACCCTATTTTACATGGACTATAAAATAATACAAATGAAACCGTTTGATATTTTCTAATGGGGATATGGAATTTAAATAAGGTGACCGGGTGTTGAATTCTCTATATTATATAGGTCATAATGATAATGTGTTTTCTGAGAAATAGATTAAACTTTTCAAGATTTATTACCTAATATTTTTAAGGTTTTCTTGAAATTATTTAAAATTATAAGACATATATTTAAATAAATAAGTTGACGTTCTATATATAATCATTGAAATGCTAAAAAATAATTATAAACAATATCTTATTGAGGATTTCTATAAAATATGGAATTTAAAATTTTAGGAGGTATAAAAATGAATCATTAATACTCCAATTTATATAATAATTATTTATTATTTCTAAAACTAATATTAATGGAAATTTCATGAAGATAAATTAATGGTGTAAATTCTTTTATGCAAAATCAAATGTTCATATATGACAAACCCCCCCCCCCCCCCCTCCCAAAGCTACTGGAGAAAAAAAGAGCATGTATTGGATTTCAGACTAATGAATTAGTCATGGAGGTTCACAATATGTTTTAGGGTGTAATAAAATATTTCTAACTCTAATTGTATTGTTTGAGGTGAACCTTAATTTTTTATTAATTTAGAAATTTTATAATTATTTATCATATTTTTCATAATATCTATTATAGGTTGGTTATAAAACTATACTATTTTCTATTACTAATAAAAAATCTATATATTTTTTCTATAAATTCTCCCACATTATTTATTTTCTTCTTATTCCATTTTTGAAAATGAATTTTTTATAGAAATACTAAGGTTAAACCTATAAATATTTTTTATCTGTAATATTTTTTATGTTATTTTTATTTGGTTTTCAAGGAATTAATAGTTTTATATATTCAATTTAATTGATTATACCTAAATATTATTTGATTGATCATATTTTGAATATATTTTTCAATCCATTTTATTCTATAAATTTTAGATATACAGGTGAATTATTAAAAGATTAAATGATTTATATAATATCAGAGAAATATGATATACATTATCTATTGATGTTTAAATTCATAATATATTTTATGTAATAAATATTAAATTTATAAAAAAGATCTAGACAACATATTCTTCATATTATTATATATTTCACTGAAACATGAGGGATTTAATGTAGTTCAATTTGAAAATAGTTTTCGTTTGAATAAAAACTGGTGTGTTTATTTTTAGATAATATTTTGTAATTCCTATGGATTTTAGTCATGTAAAAATACAAATAAACCATGATGGTTACAAAAAATCCTTGATTTTGTAACTATGTTTATAGTAGTGTCCATAGATGATTTATTGTTCTAATTGTTATGAAATATTAAAAATATGTACACTATGGTAATTGTTTGAAAACAATGATGATAGAGTAAAATTTATTTCTATGTTTGTGATGTATTATGAAGGGTTTATAAAAGGTTTCTTATCTATCCCATAAAAATTAAATAAATGTAATATTGGTTTTTGAACCGTCAACCTATATAATATTACTCCGAATAATAATTAGTTATACTATGTCAGATGGTATATATATATCTGTGTGTGTGTTTAAAAAAATATATTTTATATGGGATATTAATAATATCATTATTAAGAAAGTAACATTAGAAAAAACATGACGTACATACATGTTTTTCCACATCTATAATTGTATGAGGATCAAGCATCCTGGTTTTTGAAAATAATAATAATATATTTATCTTATATTAATTATTTTAAAAAATTGTCACTATTGGTTTCCAGATCCCCCAATGGTATATTTTTCATAATTTTAAATAATATGTTGGTAATATATTGAATGAATTATAAATTAGTTCACCAATGACTATATTTTTGAAAATCATGTATAATGAAATATGGATATGATAAATTTCTCTAGTACTAATCATTATATGACTTTTTTAGAATTCCATGTATGTTGAATGTATATATGTGAAAATAAAAAAGTTGGATAATAGGTTAAAAAAGTTTAACATCAACATTTCTACTACATTTTTGAATTTTTTTCTTTATTTTATGTTTTAAAAAATGTATAAAAAGGTAATGGATAATATTTTATCTTCTAAAAAAAATATTTACTATAGATATATCTTAATAAATGTTGTTGTATCCAATTGGGATAAAATTATGGGTAAATTCTTTATGAATAAATTTATATAATGATATAGAAATTTATATGAATTGTGAATTTTAGTGGTTCATGGATGAATTATATAATATTTCTATTTTACATTTTCAGGGACATCCATTAGACATCATGTCATGAGAATTGTATTTACCAATAGTTTGGTATGTATTTTTTTCATTCATGTTTATTTAATTAATATGTATAGATGCGTGAATAAATTATTATTGGATTCAATCAAAATATCTCATTTCAAAATTCCAAATTGGTGTCATTTTAAATATTAAAAATTCATTATATATCATAACTTTTTTCTTATTAAAATTTAATTCCAGATGTTGGATAAGATGGGTTAATGAATATATATAGAAATAATAGTGTATAAATTTATGTGATAGTCACTGCGAACTATGATATTTTACTCATATTTTAGAGTTTTTTCTACTACTAATTTTTGATTGGAATTAATTTTTTATTTCCATTGTAAATAATGTATATTTTAACTAGTAAGAAATGGAACCATAACATTTTCCAAACATATAAAGGCCATGGAAACTTTTTATCATGTAATCCCAATGTATAATGATGATATATAAACCGAAGTCCCTAGGCCATGACCCCATAATGTAACAGCCCATTTTTAGTTTCTTCATCATCTGAATCTCCAACTCAAGTGGAGTTTTAATATTTTGATTTTATTGATCACTATCAAGGAGATATAACAAAGTGTATATTAATTTTAAGTAATTTCAAAAGGAACTTATTGATAGCTACTTCGTTACTGTTATGATCTATATATTTTGGTAGTTCACTCTATTCATTATAAAATGTCCCATTAGAGATATTTTTATCATGTTATTTTATTATTATTTCACTAGATCGATAATCTATTATACCTTTATAATGGAAAGAAGTTTATGTCTAATATATCCAAGTGTTATTTATTTAAATTAAGTTTAAATATATTTAAGTACAGACCTAGTGAAAATTGTACCATAGAATCTCATCATGTTCTAATTCAAGGGATATTATTATGATTTTGAAATTTGAATACCATGACATTGGAGGAACCTCCCTCTTTTTATCATGGATTAATGATTTTTTTGAAATATAAATTATTATATAACATTAGGTAAGGATCATTTTGATGAAAATTTATTATACACTATATTAATTATCATGATTTATGGAATTTCTTAATCCTATTGACATTTGTAAGAATGAATATCTGTATGATACCATCAATGATGATTCATTTTTCATTGTTATTAAATTTTCTAATGATGATTATTATTATACTCTAGAATTTTCAATTCTTTTGTATGAACATAAATTTTATTCATTGATCCTGTCTATGGAGAATTTTTTGTTTTACTTACACCTATATTAATTTTATTAATGATTCATTTTTCCTAATAATTTTAGATTAGGGATGATGTTTAAAATGTGATATTCCATGATGTAGACTTATTTTTTAAGGGGTATGGTTTTTTTAACAAATATATATATGATATTTAAAAATTGAATATTTATTTTACAATATGATATGTCATTTAAGGGATTTTTAAACACACAATTTATGAAATTATATAGAGAACTATTTATAGAACCCTTAATTGTTAATTATAATTTTTTTGTAAATATAAAATTATTTGATTCATTAAATTGGGTGTTATTGAATACATAATGTTTGTTTTCGTCATGGTATATAATATTAATTAGTAATGTATTAAAGTAAAATAATGTGATTTGTGAGAAATTCAAGTATGTTTCACCTTTATATTTTTTTTAAAAATATCAACTAGTCTTTAATTAAGTATTGTATTCTATAAATTGATAAAATGATATATTTTTCATAGATATAGAATCTACTTGTGTTTATAACAATGTAATGTTTTATCATAACCCTATTGTAGATATTAGTAGATGGTTAAGTATATAAACCCTTTTTAATACATTATGTTAAATAAACTCATTATATTGTAGGTTGTATGATTATATATTACATTTTTTTATATATTTTTCTGTGAATTTTTTAAATAAATACATTGTCCTATAATATGCGTGTTTCACTATTTCACTATATATAGTGTGAAAATATATATATAAATTAAATTATAATCCATTTAAATACTTTTTACATGAACCCATTTTAAAGTGGTTGAGTGAGAACCAACCATGATGATCAACATTGGACTTTGCAGTGCTCTGAACAAATATTCCCCCCATTTTAATGGGATCTAAGGAACCCAAATATTTTAAATTTAAATGAAAAACAATACGTCTAGATGTAGATATTCCCAAGGATAGTTTTTCCAGTAAAATTTCCTTCGTTGTGTTAGGTCATATTTCTATAGGGAAACCACCCCTACATAAATTCGTGTAAAATTACATCATATTTAAAATATCACCACCATGGGGGTGGGAATCCAATCTACATGTCAATAACCAACTAGGGAAACTACTGATGTGCAAATTATATGAGTATAGTAACTATCTTGAAGACAACAGTGTTGAGAACCAAATGTGAAAAAATAATCCATATAGTTGACAAGGTATAAATAGACACATGTGATCCAATTTATTATGATTCATCAGTGGTTTACAAAATGTTTCTAAAAACCTAATTTTTTAAAATTCAGTCCAATTGAACATATAATTTTTTTTGTTTTATAGTTTCATGTATACATCTTAATAAATTTTTATTTGATTTCTGAATGAGAATATATAGGGTATAAATTTAAGACAACTAGATCACCATGAAATTTTTATAATAATGAGTCACTATATGGAATTTATAATATTTTATCCACATTTATATATTTGATTTTTTTATTATGTGGTCATCATAAAATATATCTCATCTTATTAATATTTTGAATAGTATATTGATTTATCATTTCATATGATTCATTTTCTGTTATTATTCGTTTTATGTACACTAATTGTTGTATTTCACTTGTATTACTTGCACTGAATTTTTTATATCATTATATATTTTGGAATCGTATTATGTTATATGATGTCAAATATAACATTCACCAACACTTATCATGTATGTAGTTTTTTATTCATAGTATTAATTATTCCTCCTTAGCATTTTTTAACCCATAATATATATTGAATATATTCTTGATTTTTTGGTAAATTTTATGAGGCCATTTGAAGATAAAACATGAAAACTATATCAAAGTCAGAATTAAGGAATTATACATTTTATTATAATGAATAATTCATCGAAATTGGGAGTTAAGAGTAGAATTTATCAATTTTGTGACATGGGAAAAATATTATATGTAACACATCAACATGGTTATTATAAGGATATTAGGATCATTGTTATTCCTTAATAATTAGAAAAATTTATGCTAATAACTTGATAATATTGTCGATAAATCCCTAAACTTGGTATAATAGTATCAAGGTTTTTTAGAAAGGACCTTCAGTATAATAAATTAGAAATTATGTTTTCATGAAATTTAATCATTAATTTATCATAATAATGATTTAATTATAATAACTACAATTGTATTTTATGAATACATATAATGATACAAATTATGGTTATTCCAATATTATTGTATCTATACTATGTTTTTGGTGTTATATTTATTTCCCTGTAATAGTGTAATCCCACAAAATCACAGATTCTAGAAATGATAAGTAAGAAACTATGAATGTGTAATATTTAGGATTAGGTGTAACTAGGTATGGGATGGCTCATTATAAACATGGATTTTTATAATGGTTAGATGGACAAGCCTATAAATCATAATTTGGAATGATATTCATCCAATTTGTATACTATTTAGTTGATTTGAGGGCATGTCACCAATATCTATTGGGATGAATGGAAAATATTAATTTAAAGTTATCCTACAAGAAGAAAACACAAATATGTGTCATGGGAAAAAAATTTATTTGGTCCGAAAAAAATACACATTCCATTTTTATTCAATATATAATGTCAAATAGAGAAATATCTTACCATATTTAGCGTATAAATAAGGGTCTATATATCTTATTCTTCGTCCCTATTTTATAGATTATAATCTAATGTTTTATCATGTGTAAGTTTTTTCATTTGTGGTTTATAATGTTTTTCCCCTATACAGTGTTTACTATTATTACATGTAACATCCTAAAATCTACTAACCAAGGGAAAATATCTATATTATTTAATTGGCATAAGAAATTGGAAATCTTATCCCAATAAAAAAAATTGCACGGAATTTTATATGAACAATATTGATACATGATTCACATTTTTTACACTATAAAATATATAAAACATAAAAGACACCATGAAAAAATGAATTATTTAAATTAAAACATCATCATATCATGTGTAATATATGGAAAATAACTGTTGATATCAAAATCTGATTTATAGAAACATATAGGTGATGTTATCTTGATTGTATAAGGGATAAACAACATAGAATGATAAATAAAAGAAAACAAATTCAAATTAATCAATAACATAAGAATGAAATTCTTCTATCCAAAAAATACATGATGTAATATCATTGTTAAAAATAACTAAATTATCAATGAAATACATAATTAATATTATATGTTAGGATTTTAGATGCAATTAGATCAATACCATCATGACCATCTTCCATTATAGTTTAATTAATGGGCTAGCATACACTAATAACAAATTTAAAATTACTATATAGTTAGATGTTCTCATCAAATACTAGGACACATTGAAAAGATATATAATTTTTCGAACACTTCCTCACTACATTTCCATTAAATTTATCATATATATAATTATTTCATTAATTATTTATCGCCATTCATTATAAAAAAAATACAGTATCACGTTATTTATCGATAGTTTCTTATTTTCCACCATCTATAAAATTCTTTTCAATGTATAATCCATTATGTATAAATGGGTTATGATTTAGTAAATAATAATTCAAATGATTAAAATAAAATGGATAATTGATACAAATGTATTATTTTTTGAAAACCATAAATTCAACAATCAATGAGAAATATAGTGGCCACAATCTTTATATAAGATAAAAATGAATATAAAATCATTAGAAATATATGATCAATACTAAAATGAAGTTCATTTAGTAAAAATTAGAAGGGAATAATTAAAACATTATTTTAATGAAAATTTTATATGTAAACCCATTAAAAACATGTTGAATAACCTAAATAGTATATAATGTGTATGGAATCTACAATATATAATAACTCTGAATATTATAAAGATAAAAAATAATTTTAGTCTTTTTATAAATAATACAAAATTTACTACTTCAAAAAAATGGAATAGTTCTATTTGAACCCTATACAATTTCTAGGATAACATTAAACATCCATAAGAAATAATATTAGTAATTTAAAAGTTATTCTATAATATTGTTTTGAATAAATATCTATATGGAAGAATATGTTACTCCTTCAAAATGAGAAATATGGTCGATTTATCCTCTATTTTTTTTTGATTTTTTAATGTTAAAAATTGAGAAATATTGTTATTTAATAATTGGAAGAATATAAATATATAACATATAATAAAATAGATGAATATTTTGAGGATATAATATAACATTATTCAATAAAAAATATAAGTTATATCTTGAAAATGAGATTTCAAAATTAATTGCTACGTCTTTTTAACTTTTAAATTATAAACCCATAAAAGTAGAAACATGAATTAAATTATAAAAATACTAAACATATAGATATTTGTATTAAATACATAATGTATTATAATATAAAAAAGATTAAATTTTTGGAGTTCATAATACCAAATATGTCTCACTAAAGTGCAAATTTAAATTAATTCCCTTAAAAATCATACTGTTGAAGATAGAACAAATAAATTATGAAATTTTTTTTACAAAATTTAATTCCACTAAATAATATTAAAAATAAAAAAAATAAATAATTATTAATTATCACATAATAATTGAAATTACAAGGTAGATTAATATGTGACATAACTCAATGAATTGTAATTGAGTAATGAAATGTCGTATTTCTTGTTTTTCATTCCATATATGTGATTTTATAATCTTGTATAATAAATTTAGATATATTATAAATCAATTAATTATCCATATAAGTATTTTTAATATCATATATCTTTCATTTATAAAATTTTTACATAAATTTATAAATAATTCATTTTTAAAATCATATCATCTTGTTGTTAAAATGATTTGTTTTTTTAATTTTGATTTGGTTGTTTTGGTCCATGTATGTTGATTATGGTTTTGTTATATATATAATGGCAATAATGATATAAATACAATATATATTCATTATATATATACATATATTCATCTATAAAAGGAACATATGGAAAAAATAATGTCGTAGTTCATAAATTTTGTAGGTTGTATATATACCTGAATGATATCATCACTTTTGAAAAGGTGAAAAAAATTATAGAAATGTAATAATTCACCATTAAAATATAATTATTTTTTAATATATATCATATATAGTTATTTAATATTTTTTCATAACTATTAATATAATTCAAAATTTTAAAACATTTAATAAATCATTATGGAAGTGGTAGTCAGTAAGTCTGCACTGGAGACGTTATAGTTTTTACCAGCTAGAAATTTATTAAGGTATATTGGATATTATAAATTAAATGAAAAAATTATTTCCAAAATATCACATATATATACATAAAATTTCCATATTCATGTCCATACAATTAATGTTTTTTGTAAAACATAATTATATTTCTACTTAGAGACGGTTTCTTGTAAGTACACGCCATCAATGTTTTCTCTTTTTGAAGGATGGAAAAGTGTGGGAATATAGTGTCCTAATAAAAAACATTTAAATAAATATATGAAAATGGAATTATTATTTTGGGATCATAACTACATAATTTGAGATTGTATTAGAATATTGAAACATTAAAGATACTTTAATGTAAATCATCTCTTCTTCGATAGACATCATTTAGAAATTCTATTAAAGATATTAAGGTCTATATTTTGGGATGACCCAGGCTTCTATTACATATATAAGGATGATTAAAATAGATATGCGATTTTTCCAGTTTATCTATATTGATACATATAGTGTAAAAAAAGGGCTGCATTTCACTTTTATATGTGACAGAAGGACTAATTTTCGAATTACACGAAATATATAACTGTCATTATCTATTGAAAATGGAAATTTAATAATAATATAATGGTCATTTTGGATATTTAAGTCCATATATTTGAAATTTTAATGATTATGGTTAAATTAAATAAATAAAATAAAATAAATTCAATGTTTTAAATTATTTTTAATTCTTTGTCACATTATTTTTTTACTTTAATTTCCAAATTTACTCATTACCGAGTATATAAATTTTACTATGATTATCATTTATGATTCCTTAAAAGGAAAGGAATCCATATAATCAATTTTATCCTCATGATTCAATATATATAATCCACATTATAAATATTCATTCTTTTATGTCCTATATATCAAGTTTTATATAATATTATAAAATGTAATGAAAAAACATTTTCAACAAAAAAATATTATGAAGCCTAAAAATTTATGTATAATAAATAATGTAATAATTATAACATAATGATATTATTTAGAATATTTTAACTATATTTAAAATCATACAAATTTAATACCAAATACTAAATACAATTTCACTTATAAAATATTTATTTTTAATAATACAAAATTATAATTTCTAAAAACAATAGATTTCATCATTCACTAAAAAATCAATATTTTTATTAAATATTAATAAAATACACCTTAAATTATTTTCAAAATAATGATAATATTTTTTTAAAAAAGATATATAATTATAATAATTTTTTTATAATTTTCATTCATAAAATTAAATAATAAATCCATTTTGATGAAAATGTATTTTTTGATAATAAATTGACTTCACCATAAAATCAATATTTTATATACCAATAATTAATCAATAATTTTTTATTGGTTTGGAAATTATAAATATATTTCCTAATTTGGTTACTCATATTCATTCCCTCATTTAAAAGGTATTGTTTTAATGGTAAAAATTTAATAATAATATTTTTATAATTTATCTCAATTCAATTCAAGCTCACTATTCGATGATTGGGAATATATCATGATTAAAATCCTATTTAATGTAAATTTTTTCGGTGTTACATTATTCCCACGTTATGTAAATGTTTCCTGCAATATCATATCTCGAACATTAATGTCTAAACACTTTTTGAAATCTAAAATCATATATAGAGATTATGTTACTTTTTAAGAAAAGGGAAACTGTAAAGGATAAAATATACCTCAAATAACACAATCTTATGTCCCATGATTATGTGAAAACTTTTCGGATATTAAAATAAATATACACACACAAAATATCTTTCATCTACTAATTGTATTTGATATATAATTTGTAAAGAAATGGTTCCGAAGAAAAAAACCTAGATATATTAGGGGTGAAAGGCCATTAAATCATCATAAATAAAGGCCAAAATATATAATTTTTATTTACATATCCGTATTTTACACTTTAGTGACTCATTTAGATGAAAATTTTTATTAACATGATATCATTCAATTTACAAAGAAACAATTTTTAATTTTTTAAAACATCAACCAATTATCCCATCATCAATTACTCTATGAAATGAATGTTTAAAATGTTTTCTTCATGAAAGAAGAAATACAATGAACTTAAGACTAATATTATAAATCTACATTGGATTACAAGATATTCCTCTCATATTCATTGATTAATAATAAAGAAAATTATTATCTATAGTTATTTAATGTAGATGATTATTTATTTGAATAAATAAAAAAATAATCACTAAAACCACAACAAAACCCCAAAAGTTCAACTTAATCCATTAAATATATATTTTCAAATAATAATACTCTTAAATTTTTTTGAACAAATTCAGAACATGAAAATATGGAATATTTTTCACTTATTCATCTAATATCAATGAAACATTTATCTAAAATACAAATTAATCAATCATACATTTATATACAAAAAATATGTATATACCCAATTATATTATATCCAAAGAATTATATTCATTTTGACAAAAAACATGATCAATCATAAACAAGAAATATATTTTTTCGATTAATGATTATTACTCATCTTTTATTCTTAGAATAAAATTTTACACTATTGAATATACTCCAAAAATCCAAAAATTCATTTATCCTCATCAATTTCGACCTAAAATATTTTTCTCATAATATCTCTAATGGATTTCAATATTACATATGCAATCCCTTTTAGTTCATCAATGTAAATTCTCACCTAAACCAAACTAATCATTATAAATTAAATATCAAGAGAATATTAATGGATATCCCTCCATTAATCATGTGTTTTATAAACATATAATGATACCACAAAATAACATTTAATGGTTATTGGTACCATACAACATTTTTTTCAAATCCATAAATGAGAAATATTCAAAAGAATATTTAAATTTTTTTATACTATATCTACATCAAAATATGAATCATTTTAGAATATCATTCTTGAATATCAATACAAATACACATTAATCATTTCAATTATATGATTGGAATACCCCACATATTTCTTTGGTCTATGAGTAACCCCTTGGATTAGGGAATTAAATTGGATAATTCCCACATTCCCAACCTGTAAGACACTGAACTATAAATGATATCATATTATGAACATCATATTACTGAATCGAACACTTTATTTTTTCCATATCAATTCATGGATATATTTATTTATTTTTCACGTGTAAACCATTAATTTGTTCCTTTGATACATTCACAATGGATTAAATTTCAACATTTATGACAGGAATTATATTGAGTATAGTTTCCTCGGTGGTCTCCACTAAAATTACTATATTAAAATTACATTTTTCTCAATTTTTTTTGTCCATGTGTTGGATAAGGTGCACGTTGTTAATGATACATCATAATTAATAATCATGAATAATCATAATATTCTTTAGTTTTTTTATCATCCTATTTTTTTTCTTATAAAAACTATATTTTATATAAATTTTAGTATTAACATTATTCATATATATTGAAAAAATTCAATAAAATTAAAAACTTTTTATTGATAAAATAATAAAACCAGAAAACCACACAATCATAAAAATCCATTATATGATATCTAAATCACACCACATTATTTTTAATATAATGCACCTTTTATTTAACATAATTCATTCATGTTTATTTTATATTGAAATCATTCAACTTTTTCTATAAATATGTTATAAATTAAACAAATAAAATCTTGTGGGTCTTTCAAACCATGTGAACCATAGTAGACCACAAATATTATATATAGATATTATATCCAATTATATGAATACTGTTTACATAACATATTGATTCATGTTATAATGGTATGTGTACATTGTATTTGAAAAATTAGAATCATAATAAATTAGTTAATAATAGGTTTATACCATGTCCCACATATGTCAAATTAATTCTCACTATCCATAGACATATCATACATGAATAAATTATTCAAAACATGGAAAAGGGATCATAACTTTGAGGGAGCTATGATAGTTAGTATGACTCAACCATGGTGATATTAATGATCCCATATACATTAAATGTGAAAAAACAAATTAGATCATGAGAATAATATTTTAAAACCATACTACACATATCATATATCATAATTTATACTCATGGAATAAATACTGGTATATTATAATTCATGAATCATAATGGAATACATGATCACATTCAACGAGAAAATAATATAAGAATAATACATCAAACTGTGTCATAAAAATAATCATATAAAATAATTTCTATATTAGACAATTCCTAAAACAAATACATTCACAATGGAATGGGTTCACTCGTTAAATAATCCTAGTAGGCATGGTTCACAACCATGACTATCATTGTGGACAAAGATTCTATCTTATTTTGTTTAAAAACTCATAATGATTTTGTTCATCTTTGGAGATATAAATATTTATCTTATAAATTAGTGGGAGATTTCGGTCCCGCTAATCAAACAATGTAAATCATAAATATGTGAGAAACTAGATCATAAATAATTCATCATATCAAAAACAAGGAAAAATCTATTTTATATAAATTTCATAATTACATAACCCATAGAAAATGAAAACAACTTGCATAAAAATCATTTAATCACTAACATAAACCATCTAGATAAATAATATGCATCTTATCCTTTTTATATATTCTTATTAAATCAACTTAAAATTTGATTTTTTTCCATTTAATAATAATTGTATTATTACAAAAAATATTTATGAAAATAACCCTTCAATTTTGAAATTATTTATTTTATTTGAAAACATTTTCAATTTATTATAAAAAATTATGCACTGAAAATAACCATGGAATCATGTAAATAAATATTTCAAAAATTGAGGGTCTATGATTGTAGAAATATCTATTCAATCTATATAAGTTAAAAAACATTCCATCAAAACTTTTTCTAAAAAAAATCACAGTGTTTGCTACAAATAAATTGAAGGGATTGCATTTGGGATATTTTATAAAAAAATAAACTCTCGGAAAAAAAATAAAACAATCAATCATAGTTTAATATTAAATACCTACATTAAAAAACTACAATACATGGATATGAAATAAAAATATTTATTAAAATTAAGATAATATTAATGTAAATTTTCCTCCAAAACAATATTTTATGTAATATATGTACAAAATGTGAGGAAAATAACAAAAAAAACTGTATTATAATGAAATATACATGGGATAAGAAAAATATTAAGTATCTTTAGAATATTATAATAATATTTTAAAATCATTACAAAATTACAAACAAGCATGATAAATAATGACATTTCATCATATAACCACTTACATCCACTCTATAATATTTTATATGTATTAAATATTCCTATTATTTGTATCAACACTTTGGGTTTCTTATATATAAATATAGGATTAGTATTTGGGGAATATTAGAACCTATACAATATTTCTATTAATCTGTTGAAGATAAATTGTCATAAGTTGGTAAATAAAGAATAATTAACATGCCTGGAAGAAGATAATTGTGGGGTTCACCATTATAATTGAGAGGTGTGGATGTCATGAAATATCTATAAATATTAAATTAATTTAAACTAATTTTTATTTAAAAATGATATGAATTATAACATTTTAATCAAATAGGTAGGTTAATTTAAATTATATAATATAAAAAATTATTTCATGTTTTGATCACAATTATTATCCTTATATTATAGACTTAACTATCCTTAATCCATTTATCAATTATCATTATATTACGTTTTTCTACTACTATTTATTAAAAATATTATAATAATATGAAAAAATACACATAAATAGATCATGTATTATTATTATAACCACGTTCTATTCATTTGTGGGAATAATTTTTTTTTTGAAATATAAATTATTTAAAAAAACTATATATGTTATAAAGTATCGATAATTTCATTTCTAAAACATTCCACTTAATTTATCATTAATTACATCCAGAAAAATAGATAATTATGAAATATTTCATTTAATAATACTAATATTTTTTACAGATCCTAAATATTTGGGGGAACATTAATTCATTCATATAATATGTATTTTAAAAAATTTAATATCATTTATTATATTTATTATTAAATTTAGAAATAATGCATCCACGTTACGTTATCAATTATGATCATTATATATTTAATAAAATGAAAAAAATTAAATTTCCACATGGAAAATATTTTCCTAATTCTAAAAATAGAAACATTCATTCCTTCATAACAATAATTAGTTTATAAAATGACACATAAGAGATATTCAAAATATTGGGGTACATTTTGATATATTCTATGATTTAAATATTATATTGGTCATCTTAATGAAAATGTAAACATTAAAACAATAATTATTGAATCTATGGTGATCGGGTTCATATACCTTTCACAAAATAAAAATTACAAATATATTTAATGGTCATACCACATATTTGTAATCGATAGTAAACTAATATACATTTTATAGTGGTGATAAATATTACCCCTTTTACATTTTATATTTAACAAAATAAAAGCGGAATATTATCCAAATATGTTACTCCATATTAGAAATATTTAATTATTTTAAAAAAATCATTTTCAATAAATGGAAAATATTAATTTTTAATGCGACAATTAAAATATCAATGAAAAAATTATATTTATACAATTACTATAATAAAAATAAACATTATATATTTTTATTCTATTAATAATAAAATATATTAGATGAATGTCTAGAAATATGATTGAATGTAATACCTATAAATATATGTAATTAATACCAATAACTAATAGTAATCAATGTAATTTATTTTCTTAAATATAAAATCTATATATATATAGTTTTTACAAAACAGATCTCGTATATTTTCAGATGTTATTTATTTTAATATATAACTGTTTGATAACTAATTAATTTACATTATAAATTTGTAATATATATATTTTCATAATTTAGATATTCATATTCATAACCACTAATCTCATTCCAAGGTAATGATAATAATTTAACAGTAAATCATTGTTCACCTATATTGACTATTGTATGTACTAAATGTTATCAATAAATATTAAATTTATTGGAATATTATATTTCATAAATTATTAAGGAATTAAAATATACCAAATTAAAATATGGTCACACTAAAAATTCCATTAATTTGATAAATACGTTGGGATACTTTTTCCTCATCATATCCCCGATTTTTTGAATACCTTCCTAAAATATGTTGTTTCAGCATAAAATGATGATCAATTGAGTGTTCTTTTACTATATATCATTATATCAAAGATCTAAAATCTCTATTGATTGTTACTCGTTAGAAATATATTTATCTGGTGATATGACCTATGATATTAGTACATGTGAATGGTTAGTTATGATCATTCTCAAGTGAGATACATTGAACACTTAATAATTATTAGATAGAAATTTTTGGAGCACCCATCCATACGCTAACATCAAAATGTGATGAATATTTTAAAAAACAATTATATTCCTAGGTAATATATTTATCTTTTTTTCAAACCTCATTACAATATTACATATATATATTCATATGAATTCCTTTTCACTAACATAAAACACTATATATTTCTAGCGCAATAATCATAATATTTTTTAGTGTAATTTATCTTTTGTACAATTTAATAGATATAAAAATATGTATTATTTTATATACTGTATAATGTACCAATATCTTTCATTCATTATCTTTATTCCAATGTATTTATATTCTTTACTTCCAACTATTTATGTCATCATATAGAGTCATCAAAAATATTGATTGAAATATATTTTTGGATGAAAATTGCCTCAATGAATGGTGTTGATTTCAACAACATTTAAAAAACATATAAGAGACACTAAAAAATTATTTATATAGTTTTAATGGTCCCTTAATATGTATCATATATCCTAGGATAATAAAAAGTGTCGATACTAAATTTACATCCAATGAATACTAAAGAAATATCCCCAAAATAAAGGCAATACTTAGTTCTCTAATGAATACAATTTATAGTGTATCACAATGAAATATTTACACAATCATAGTTTATATACATGTATTATGATCAATAGATAAATCATATCTAATATAATCAAAGTGAGTAGAAAAATTATTCTCATTGTTCATATTGGTAGGTATACCAAAAAATATATTAGGATGTCATCCCATTTACATGTTTGTATATGTAATGGTTGTAACATTCAATTATAATTTTATTGATTAGATTTAAAATACTAATATACCCAGTAACTATAAATATACTCTTCATAATATATCTTCATAAAATCCCATTGAAATTAATTATTCAAATCATTATACATCTTCATATATCCTTCATTAAAATGGAATTAAGAACTATAATCTTCATTCAATTGATTATTATTTAAATAGTGTACATCTGTGAAACATTTACAATTCATGTACTTAATTATTCCATCATTATCATTGTATAACTCAAGAATATTAATCTCCATTATTTACATCTCTACATCTTCCTTAAATTCCCCTTTAATAATCTATTGAATATATGGTTTCATAATAATTTATGAAATTTAATAATTTTTATCATCCTTTAATTATTCATGAAACAAAATTTTCATGTATTGAAATATCAAATTATTTTTATTTGTTATCATATATATCCTTCCATTATTTTCTCAACTCGAATCATTTCGATCCATGTAAACATTCTTTGGGTGGTAATGCATTGAACAATCACAATATTAATCATCTCCAACAATCATATTTGGTTATTGTCATGTTTTTTAATAGAAATAATCTATAACAGTTTGTGATCCTAATATATTTCACACCCTTCTACACAGAGTTAAATCATCTCTATATTAAATGATAAATTTACAATAGTTATGTCCAAGTCATGAGATGTGTAATTTTCAATTAATACTTAAACTTTTCTTAATGAATAAGATATAACCATATCATTCAATACAAGGACACATAAAAATCTTTTATTTGATTAATTATAATTGATTATAAAGCCTTCTCAAATATATTTTAGTGAAATAATAGTTGTACTAACTAGCCATCTATATAGTTGATAACAAAATCCTTAAATTCATCCTTCAAAATAAACATACAACACTTCTAATATTAATTGGTTAGTGAATTTTAAAGATATTAAATATATCCACAATATGACTATAATATCTATATTAACAAAGAAAACTAAATAATATAATCATTTACTTTTGTACTTATAAAATAATATGTTTTCATTCTGGAAATATATAGAAAAATTTATTTAAAATATCTAATAAATTCAGTTATATTTATAAAAATTAAAGAATATATATTAATTAAATATTAACCACAACAATAAGAGTATAAATAAATTCTATGAATCTTATAAGGGAAAATATGATATATTTATATCAAGTAGAATGTTAATAAATGTTTTCAAAATGATAAATTATATGTTGGTATTTTGGAAAAACATATATGTTTATTTATAAATTTCTAATGAATATAATAATTTCTTTGAACATTTATGTTCATAAAATGAATTATAATTATATATTTTGTTCTCTTTTGATTATAATATATTTTTATGAGGCCTTATTTAAATTTTTAACGTGTCATAAAATTAGTTTAAAATTTCAAAATAGTATTTTTCAAATAAATGATGATTTTATTTAAAAATTTCATCTCACATACTTATATAATTAATTTCATAAAATTAATTTCTTTTTTAATCCCACTCATAAATAAATTTTTAGGGTGATTATTTACTATTTTTTTTAAATAATTGATTTTTTTAATAGGGAATTATGATAATTAATGGAATATTTACTTTATAATTTTAATATGCTATTACATGACTCATCACTAATATAATCACAACAATTTAGATCTCCCCATAATTATTTTAATATATTTAGTTATTATGATCAAGCTATTTACATTCTTGAGAATAAATATTAAACTAATGAATAAAATAATTAAAAACACAACTATCATTAACTCTAAATATCACCTCTCACCGCCACTTCTTCCAAACCTCCAATGACTTCTATGTTTTTTAATTTATACCTAATTTCCTTCCAAAGACTCTCCCCTACATTCAATATTTCATGGTCTCACCTAGTGGAAAAACCAAGGTCTTTATAGAGGTTCTCATGAGATGATGTTGAAGAGGAAGTTTGAACATGTTTTATGTAAGATGAAAATGAGGTATGGTAATATTATTTAAATTTTTTTATATTAAATTTCTATTTTCAAAAAGAACACTAATCTAATGTTTTTATAATGTAGGTATTTTTGTTTTATAATGATTTTTTGGTTCATGGGTGTTGTTAACGATGAATGGTGGGACCTATATCTCTCTCTAATGCATTTGGTATGTTTATTTTTGAGTTTGAACGTGTGGTTACATTATGTGTAATTATAATGGTTACACCAGAAGTTATCCTTGATGGTTATAGTATAATGTACACATTACAGTTATTGATCATATGGTATCGATAAGGGTTATAATCTTTTGTAATTAATACAATATGTTACCTTAATGGTATATTTAATGTTTTCTATATTTTATGTAAATAAATTTTTTTCAAAAACTAATTGAATGATACGTTATGGGAGAGAAATATATTTTTGTTAATTTTATTTCATATGGTTACAATTATTCATTGATTAAAAGTTTTTTCATTATTCCAAGTTCCCTTATTAGGTAATTTGTGCTCATCACATTTTTCTAAATGTTTTTTAAAGGATTTATGGATTGGTATGAGAGAATAATGATCCATGTTTAATATTATGAAATATTTTCCTTAAATGATTTCATGTTTTATTCAAACATTTTTTGTTATTGAAATATTGGATACATATTCAATAGTACCTTAATTTTATAATTTATTGATGATATCTACGAATTATGTCATAATATTCATAAAATCTAATCTAAAATAATATTTTAGAATGAAATAAATGTATTCTAGTTGAATTAATTATATTATGTAATGATTAAGGCCAGAACCTTATAGATGGTATCAGAGCCTGGTTTAGATTATATTAAAGGATATGATGATGTAAATAGAGCACCATAAATTATTTTCACATTATGGTTATGTTTAAATGTTATATAATATAATTATTAGAATGTTTCTTAATAAGAGATATGTAGGTTCATAATGGTTTTCAATAGAATGGATACAAAAGATGAAGTAAGATGTAATCAGTAGAATGATATAATTTATAATCTACAACCTAAAATAGTGGGAATTTGGACTTCAAAATCTGTTAATATTATGGATTAGTAGATGTAAAATATATATTGATGCATCAATCATGGAATAGAATAACTAGAGATACCTTAAAATAACATTGTGATAGTGTAAAATTTTATGAGGAAACACCCCTACTTTTAGTGGATCTTACAATCAATTAGTATTTAAATTGTGGATTAATGACATGTAATATATATTAAATTTCCTGGGGTGTTCATATAAACAAATGTTTATTCTTTCTATTTATCTTTCTAAAGGACCATTTGACCAGTGGTAGTGAATGGTCCTGAATACAATGTATTGTGATGAGAGTTTTTCCTTCGAATGGGAGGAATTTAAGAAAATTTTCCTTGTAATATTTATTCCTAAAATTGTTCGACTTAAGATAATAAATAAATTCCATCAATCTAATAAAATGGAGGAATAATTAGTGGTCATGTGTGATGAATACTTCACCTAATTGGCATGCTATGATCCTGTCCATTTTTTTGATATAGATAGTAAATTCAATAATTTCTTCAATTGATTTAATATAATATATAGAATAGAATTGGAATCTTATGAATTCGAAAGTAATGTGAATATTTTATGATGTTCTAAGTTGGTAGAAAAATATTTTACAGATTATTACTTGTAATTTTAATAAAATCATATGGAAAGGTCAAAATGGTATGCTATAGATAAGATTCAATCAAATAAATATGAATATAAAAAGTTCTAATTTTTATTTTGTGGAATGTTGGTTAAAAATAACCCTATATAGTTCCACAAAAAATCTAGGATGTGTTTGCGATGTTTTATGTTTGTACATATGTCTGGAAATTGGAATGAAAATGAACTCAGTGGTGTTATGTTTAATTTTGAGAATAAATCAGTAAAGTTCATTAAATGTAGTGAGATAAGGTATTGTGAAAATACCTTCACCATGATAAATCTGTATAGATGAATGTAAACATATTATAAGAAAAATGGTCAATTATATCTTCTACGACTATACCAGTATATATTGGTACATCTAATGAAATGGTATCAGATATTTTTTTGTTTGTTAATATTTGATAATGATTTGTTTGATATGGGGTTTATACATTTCTTTATTTAAAATATATAATTTATTAATTAAAAAATATCACTAAAATAAGTGAAACTGGATCATATAGATAAAAACCTAAATGGAAACATTACAAAAAATGGCATTATAATAATCATATTATAATTTTTTGTAGAATGACATTTCGTATAAACGTTGTTGTTTTTTCCATTGTAGAGTATAATGCTAATATGGGTGTGAATTGTTATTTATGAATATCATGATATGATCAATTGTAGCTCTAATGATGTTTTTAGTAATAAATTCATTTTTTATACCATAATAAACTCATACCATTGATAGAATATCCTAAAGATGAGAAATTGTTAAATGGGGAACTTAATTTTATCAGGAATATATTGTTAAATATACGAGAACTACTCAGATAAATGAGGTTCTTGTGGTATATTAATTCCCGAATTTTTTTCCCAATGATTTTCCTAGGGTTATATGTTATCATAAAATCATATTTAATATTGAACTTATTATTGATGATAAGATAATTACAAAATCCTTTTATCTAATGACTCATTTATAACATTTATAAACAAATATTCAGTTGTACGAGGGTTTTAATTATGTATGTACTCATCAGAGAACATCACTATGGGGTTCTACTATTTTATTTTTCCAAAGTATTGATGGATCCATGAGGCTTTTCATTTAAAATAGATCTGTGAATAGCATTACTAGTAAGAATAAATATTCATTGACACATATAAATGACTTTTTTCGGAAGCTCTATGGAGCACAATTTTATTCCAAGATTAAATAGAGATCTAGGTACATTATAATGAATGTGATTGAGGATTACATTAAAAAAAACTATTCATTACTAGATATTGGAATTATGAGTTTGTTTTCATGCCTTTTTGTTTGTAAAATTCCCCTTCCTTATTATAGATCTTATCAATAGAGTTTTCTATTAATATTCAGGTAAATATTATTTGGTTTTTATTTAAGATATTTTTGTTTAATAAATGTGATATTAGGATCATAAATTACATCTATGGAAATTTCATCAATCACTATATGAAGATAAGTAGTATGAGAAATTCAGAAAATTTGATTTTTGGTTGCAACAGTTATATTTTTCTAGGATCATTTTAAATAATGAAGAAATAACTATTGATCCCACAAAAAAATTTGATGATGAATAGACAATAAATAAAAATGATATATATATTCATAGTTTTCTTGAATTATAATTCTAATATTGAATGTTTTTTAAAACCTTTTCACAGTTTACTATCCAACACAATATGTTGTCTTGATTATGGGATGCATTTATTTGGACATAATAAATTGATGTTTTTTTAGGAACTGAGGAAGATATTAGTGAATGATTAGATTTTCTTCATGCCTTAAATAAATTGGTGTTTTCATCTATAATGATTCTTCTGTGAATGGTTATGGGTGTGTTCCAATCACAATGATCTGGTAATTCATATGCTTGAAGTAAACTGAAACATCATTACTTAAATTATACCACTAATGATCTAGAAATACAATCTATGGTTTTTGATTTAAAAATTTTGATATATAATTTACATCGATCCAAATGTTAAATATATAATGACCATAAAAATTTGAGGTATATATTTTATTAGAATAAATTGAAAATGTTGAATTGAAGATGACTTTTTCAAATATTTTATTATGATTTCTCAATCAAACAACATCATTAAAAATGAAAAAAAACAAATGAATTCCCTAAGTCTAAAACAACATGTATCATTACCCATGATACATTTGTACCATGACCCCCTATTTTATTATTTGATGTACTTTTAGAATGGATTTTTGTGTATGGTAAATTCCAGTGTTTTGTTTAATGTTTAGATATAACAAACATTTTCTGACATAATAAGGTAAGATCTAAAGGAAATTCTTGGGTTGCAAAAAATGATAGGATCAGAGAAAAATGGTATGTTTCTAAATATTTATTGATAATGATTGTATATTGATATTTTTGGAGCTATTATGTGTTCCTTGGGTTTCACATTTGAAGAAACTATTTTAATGTGAAACATATGGTTACCTATTATCAGTTCATCCTTTAATAACTATGATTTATAGATAACATTGAGTGTATTACTAGTGGGATGGAATTTGAAGATATAATTGTGATTATAAAATGATATTTTTGACTTTTCAACATGTTAAATAAGAGAAAAATATACTGAATGAGATTCCTTTTCCTTTGTTAGATCCAGAGTGGAAATGGGAAAATATATCCACATATTTCATGGAGGGAATAAAAATACCTATCGAAGAAACAATTATATTTGGGTTATTTTTTATTGAAAGACTATATCTACACATTGTCATACTATTTAAGATACTATGAATATGGATCCGTTTCTCAAATATACCTCAAATAGATAGTCAGGATACATAGATTTCCTCCACCCATTATATCTGAATTGAATCCCAGCTTAACATATATTGTTTGAAAAGGCCATTAGAAGTCATTGGGGACTAGATTAATTTTATCACAATATTTCATCCCCAATATAATGGATAGACCGAGTGTACAATACAGACATATAAGACATGTTATGAGCATATTCAATGGATTACTAGGATTTGGAATCTTTTCATTATTTTTTTGTGTATTTTTTTAATAAATTTTTTTATTCCATCATACAGATGGAACTGATTGTGGAATTACATGAAATGTGGTGTAAAACTACATAATTTTTGTATTAATAAGGGGAAAGTATGTTGATGATACCAAAATTAGTAGAGAAAGTGGCTTAGAATGTATTGATGATTGAACAAAATTTTTGGACACCTCTGATAAAATAGAAATGAAAATGAGATTACTTTGGGAGAATAGATTTTATTTTGAGATGTGTGAACATTTTTTCTTTACAATTTATCCTTAAAAAAGTGTTAATCATTTTTGTATGAAAGGAAATATATGTTCAAGGTTCCATGGAAATTATATAATCATGGATAAAGTTTGACCAGTTGCCTATTGAGTTGCATTTCCACTTAGTTTATCTGTAGTAGACAATGTTTTTCACATTTTGATGTTATGGATTCATGTTCCATTTTATCTCATGTTTTTATCACAAAATTAGTTTAGATAAGAGGTAACATTTTTTACAAGGAATATCATGTTTATATTTTTGTTCATAAAGATAAAGTATTGAGGAATAAGTTAATTCACTGTGTTAAGGTTTTTTGGAGAAAATACATGGTCGATGAAGAAACAAGGGAATATGAAAATTTAATGATGTAAATGTAACATCACTTATTTAATAAATAAATAAAAATTTGGAGTATTAAATTTCCATAATTTGGGTAGAATATAATGACCTAGGTACTTATAAAACAATTTGTCTTTATTCTGTAATTCAGCTGTACAATTAATCAAATAATTATAAAAATGAAAGTTATATTTATATAAATTAATGATTATATTCAAATAGAATAGTAACCACATATATGAGAGTATAAATAAAATTTATGTATCTTAAAAGTGAATATATTATATATTTATATCATTGTATAAATTAATTTTGTTAAAAATCATTAATAAATTGTCTGAATTCTTGGGAAACATAAGTATATTTTTAAAATATTATAATTAATATAATCAATAAAATAATATTTATATTCATAAATTGGATTCATAAATAAATATGAGATTGTATTATTATTATAATACAATTTGATGCAGCATTTTTGAATTTTTTTTCAAATTCAAATAATATTAGTTTTAAGTATAACATCAGTATTTTTCAAATAAATAATTATTATAATAAAATTAGAAATTTCACTTATTTAGAAAATTATTTTTATATAATTGAGTTCATTTTTAAATTATACATTTCATAAAATGGTTACATTAAATTTTTGAGATTTTTCTTAAAATGGTGAATTTTTCTTCAATAGAAAATATGGTATTTTACATAATATATTCATTATGATATTACCCTACTATTACATGATTCATTAATGATGTAATACAAAATTCATCTTCATTATTTTATAAAAATTACTGATAATTCCCTAATAGTAATATTCTTGGTCGAAAATATTAAACTAACAAATAAATTAATAAAAAACGCCATCTTTTCACCTATAAATATGGACAACCTATTCTGCAAACACCTCAAATGACATTTAACTTATTTATTTACATTACAGTTACCCTAAAATTCCTATTTACCATGTCCAATACCTTTGGTTATCATCAAACTTCCAGACCCAATGGTTATATAGACCTTCTCAAGGAGAAGATGTTAAAATGGAGGATTAAACATGTTTGATGTAAAACAAATTGGATGGATGGGTATTTTCCTTAAAAATGAATTTTTAAATTTATATTTCCATAAAATAAAATTTAATATTTTAATGATTAATGTATTTTGGTTTAATGATTAGGTTCTGTTTCTTTGTCTTTAATTATGATTATGGGTGGGAAATATAACTATCTCTATTTCACTAGGTATGATTATATTTTAGGTTGACCAAATGGTTACTCCCACTGTAACAAAGCCGATATCCTTAAATTGTAGTCATGAGGGTAACATTGTAATCTAGACATGAGTTTAACAAATTAAATGTTATCCTTCAGGGTTATAGTCATAAGTAAAATGTTTTGTAACATTAATGATATTATTTATGTTTTATTGAAATTACATATTTTCAAAAGGTATGTATATGATACTTTATGGGAAAGAATTATGATTTTGTGAAAATGATTTAATATAGGTATATATATTCATGGACTAATATTATTTACGTTTATTTTTATTTCACTTACTATCATTTTTTTCAAAATCCAAAGTTAAAAAAATCACAGGGTTTAAGGATGAATATGACAAAAATAATAATACAAGTTGAATATTGTGAATATTTTTCTTAAAAATATTTCATGTCTAATTAAAAAAAAGTGGTATAATGGAAAAAATTGATATTTTTTATAGTACCAAATAAGTTTTTCTTTTTGTTTGATAAGTATGATTTCTTTAATGTTTTTTAAATCTCCAAATTGAAATGATCTTTGGGAGTGTAATAAGTGTATTTTAGATTAATTGATTCGATTATGTAATGTTTAAGGTCAGGTCCTTAAAATCTTAGTCAGAGAGCTTGGAATGCTATAATTCACAATTACATATGTATTTGAAGGGTCTACCAATACCATATCACATGGGAATATATTACTCCAGAATTTAATTTCTCAAATACAAAATTTACAATTTCAAAATTGATTATTAAGATTCTCCTTCAATTGTTCATGAACACAATCATTAAGTGATATTCATTCTATTAATTTTAAATTTCATATATATGAATTATATATATATACTAAACCATATATATATAAATGTATACTATGAAGACTTTA
The DNA here is from genome assembly GCA_963277665.1 of Viscum album. NCBI lineage: Eukaryota > Viridiplantae > Streptophyta > Magnoliopsida > Santalales > Viscaceae > Viscum > Viscum album. The sequence continues at coordinate 138,082,108 of OY728133.1, read as the reverse complement.
TAAATTAAATTCATCATGATAGTGTGGATTTTAGTAATAAACAATGGAACTACAATAAATTAGTAGTGTCCATACCATGTATGGAATTTTCTATTTGAAATATCTTCATTCCTAGACCTCAAATGAATATATACATAATGAATATCACTCATTAAAAGTATTTATCTCCATATAGTTGATAAAAAATCAATATGGGGGAGAACATACCTTTTCTTGATAGTGATCTTAATATGTTCTCGATAATAAATGAAATTTCTCATTGATAGATATTTCATCATAAAATAAATATTTTATCCAATGATTATTCAAATGGAAAAATTAATCAGATTCCATGATGCTCTTGGAGGTGCTTCTTTATTTCTTGCAACTCAATCGAGGATATTCTTTACGTTGACTTGGAAACAGGATAATCACTATGTATGTATTCTATTGAAAAAAACATCATGATTTGACGGAATTACATTCATTTCGAGCTGAATGAACCAATAATCCTTTTCAGAATAATAATATCTAAAATGTTGTGTTTATCCCTAAAAATATCTGATAAATTAAATTTTTAATCCAAATCACGACCAATATGATTGATGTAGTATCCATTTGATGTTCATTTTATTCATTAAATTTTTATTTGATCATAGGTTTGTATAGAATTCCAAATGTAGAATCCATTCCTCAGTAGTTGATATTCAATATAATTAATGAAATACAATACAAGACAAAAATATAATAGAATTTATTTAGTGGAATAATTTCATAATTTTTACTTTTTCGCACCAAAATAAATTGGATAGTAATAAATGATTTGGGTTGATATAATTATTCAATTATGTGTTTTTACTGTAAATCAAATTAATAACTTTTTATGTTGTAATATGATCCCGTTATAATATTATTTACAAATAATTCAGTTAGAATATTCTAAAGAAAATAAGATATTATATGATCTAAAGTGGATGGTTTGTGTACCATTCACCACATCATTATTTTTACCATCATAAAAAATATTTATCTCATGATATTTCACATTATCTTTGAGATTAATAGTTTATCAATATCAATCATCATTACACTTTGTATTTGGGAAATTGATTCCATAATTCTCTTACTCCTTGAATTTAAAATAATTGAGTGTGAATGGTACATTTTATGGTTCTCTATCACTATTCACATCATTAGATAAATTATTACCATTAAATTTAAATTAAATTACTAAATGACCTTCCATTCCACACTTGAAAAAAAATTATTTCCCATATGAAAATTTCCACAATGTTTCCTTCTATATTTTTATCAAATAGTTGATATTATCTTCTTCTATTAATAATTTTTTTCCTTTGATTTCCATTTTTCCTGGACAAAACAATAATATTTTTTTGTAACTCTAATCTCTATCACCAGCATGATTGATCATCAAAAAATTTCCTTATAGCTATTGAAGTCATTATGGTTAATTCCAATTAGATACAGGCTATTAAGAACCTAAATAATATATTACAATTTCATTTAGGTTAGAAGATAATAGTAGATGTGTGCCTTCTGAGTCTTGTTATGTTTTTAATATAGGTACCAATAAATTTATCATCCATCAATTTCAACTCATGTATTTCCATCTCTATATTAAAATGAATATATACATGGAAAATATTTTTTGGGAAATAATATAATGAGCTAATGACACCCTATATATTCACTATCATCCAGATCTTATCCATATTCTTTTTAAATGATACTCATTGATCTAATTCCCCATAAAAATAACAAATAATGAGAATAGAAATATTATGATATTAAAAATAGGAAATCAAAAATATCATTTTAGTGGTAATAATCTATTACACAGTGACTACTGGATTATTGGTTCCATTAAAAGAAGGTGGTTTTAGCCTCGTGAAGGACGTAAGAAAATGTTGTTCTATCCATTAATCATTTAAAATATCATCACTATTCATATCCTGAAAACTGTGTATGATCAAATAAATATTATTTTTCATTCTTTCTCGCATAAGATTCAGTATATCTGGAGGATAATCATTGTCGTGTTCCTCACATTCTACATTAACATGTTTATTTTGGGTTATATATATTGGATTAATCATAAACCATAATGTGAGGAATAATTATCATAATGGGAAACCACATAATTAATGAATACAACTTATAAAATGTATAAATAATGAAAGATTATAAAATGGAAAAATATGTTTGACATAAATCATTCATGGTCATCAAAACATATTAGTATCTTATAAATAATGTAGAATTATCCTAATGGGTTTCATCAATGATAACTTTTCCTAGTTTCTAATCGATAATTAATCATTTATTAGAAAACTTATAATGTGACTCATCCTTTTTATACATAGAATTTATATCTACATATATTATTATTATTTACATAATATAATAATCGACATGAGAATCATATAATTCAAATTTATTTATAAATATAAAAACCTAATGAACTGATTCATAATAGTTATACGTTGTCTCCCAAATAGGTATTTATAACTATATATCATCTTAAAAATATCATAATTAAAACCATTATTCATAACCAAGGAATTAAAATTAAAAATTAGTGATATCTAATTATGTGTAATGATTAATGGATGGATATATAAAAGATCATATAATAATAAAATGAGTAAAAATGTACACTAATATGTTATTAAGAATTTAAAAACATACCCTTATATCATAGATCTTAATTATGAGTAATGGCATAAAACCTAAAAATTTATAATAAATTAATCAAAAATTAATCAAATAACAAGATCCAAAAGATTCTAATATAGTCACAAGACATGAAATAGTATCATAAAAAAATAAAAAATAATAATTTTCTTAGTAATCGTTGTTCAAATGAATGAATAACATAGTATAATTAGTTCACGCAATGAAACATAATAGCATTCAAGGTTTACCCCAACAACTATCATAATAAGAATTGCCCCTTGTTGAACATGGTTATCTACAGATATCATTCTTTTCCTAATAAATTAGAGGAATGAATATGTTTCACATTCCACATAAGTTAAATCATTCATCTGTGTTCCAAAAAATCATAAACCATTAATCACATCAGATCACATGAAATGAAATTTAGTTCATAATCATTTCATGACAGAATAGCCCAAGGAAAAGAAATAGATTTCATACAAATAATGTCATCATAGATATAAACCATGTTTACAATGAATAAGGACATCATATATGGATTTTATTCTTATTAAATAATAAATTTATTTTTTGTATTTTTTAATAATAAAAATATATTTTTTTGGGAAATAACACTAATATTTTGAAATATCATATTTAAAATCTAAAAACAATTAATTAGTATCAGAAAAAAAATTTCATAAAAAATCACTATATGAACATTTAAATGAAGCATCATAACATTAATTGTACATGATTGTGAGAAATACAATTCATACATTGAATTTTAATAAACATTACTTTTAAACATTTTTTAAAAAGTAACAAAGTGCATAATTATGAAAAATTAAAAACAATTCATTGAATTATGATGTTCAAAATGATCAATGTAATGGCCCGTCAATTCTCGTTGGCTTGAGAGTACAACGAGTCCTTACTATTCCTTAAGAAAAATCCCGAAGGCGCCAAAGGATGGCAATAAATGCCGAAGGGTTTCAATGTAATTGGGGGATGATTTACCCTTTGAGAAATAAACCAACTAAAACATCACTAAAAACCACAATACGATGCATGTTTATGAAACAACCAACTCAAGCATTACCAAAAGAGAACTAAAATGTTCCACGAACCAATACATAACCAACACAATATCAAAGTACCAAGTGGGAGACTAAACAAAAGACCGTAAACAGGCCAAGACACACTCCATGGATCCACACCCATATCCATGAAACTAGAACCACCACATATCCCAAGAATCACCATGAACCACTAGTAATGAGATACCATACCTTTACTTGTCTCCAAGAATATTACATTGGAAAAATCACCAACTAGCCAATGCAGGGATGAGTTAAAACTCAGTAGGTTTCCCCCAATGACTTCTATACTGACACCACTATTATAGAATAGTTAGCAACATTATTATAAAAATATTTTATATAAAACATTTTCTGAAATGCATTTTATAACCATATATAAAAATGTTTCCAAACCCATTCATAACCAAAGTCATTCCAAGAGAAAATGAAACTAGTTTTCCAGCAAGATATTTTTACATAAAAATATCCAAACAAGTTTAATAACCATTTCACAAACATTATTTGTTGGCATACCCAACCATTTCCCAATCCATGCTACCAACCATGAATTCTTCTTTATGACAGTTCCATACTCATGAGCAATATCTCATTGATCTACCAAGTCGCCACAAGTTAATTGTTCCCATGTTCCATTAGACCTTTGGCACTGAGAACAATGTCAAATTGAAACCAAGCCTCATAGATATAGTTACCATTTTTCCTTTATCATTTTCCACCGAGCACAAGGTCATATATATAAAAAGCCATGTAGATGAAACATTAACAAACACCATATATTCCCAATGCTCATGAAAAACACCATTTCAATAAAAACACCATTTTATTGAAAAAAAATTCAACCAAAAACATTTTAATTAAACTCCATTTTTACTAAAAACCAAATCCATCAAAGTCATTTCAATCCCAAACCATTTTAATTCCACCATTTATATAAAACTCCATTTTTATTGAAAACCAAATCCATCAAACTAATTTCCAACTTAAACTATTTCAATAAAAATACCTTTTTATTGAAAACCCATTTTCCATCAAACTATTTACAATTTCATTAATCATAATTTAAAATCAACATTTTAAATTCCAGAAGCCAAATCACTTTGCACATCAATTCACCAAGATTTCAGAATTTCATCAAAACCATTAATCATCACTAAAGAATACATATTCCCCACTTTTCACAATAAATATCTTTCAAATAAAATAATTTGAATATAATACAATAAATCCTAGAAATAGATGTTTATAGTGAAGACTACTACCTCAATGGTTTTGACGAAAACCACAACCGTTGAAGAATAATCAAGAAACCTGGGTCGATTCTCCAAAAACCAGCCTTACTTCTTTTCTCCTCTGGAATATGGCTTCAATTATCCAAGAGAAGCCTTCAGATCACATCTGAAGTGATGGGAGAACCCTCTTAATACTTAGGGGAAGAAAAATCCAGAGTTAGGGCTGCTTAGGAGCTTAAACAAAGCACTTAGAGGCAAAAACTAGTGGGATCCACATTTATAGGATCTCATTTAAGTGGTCGGACGGTTTGATCGCACAGTTAGTCAAACAGTCTGAAAATTGTGTGTTACATACTGCCTCGACCACCCTTCTCACCTAGATTGGCCACACAGTTAGAGAAACTATGCGTCGACCGTGAGGAAGCTACTGCCTCCAAGACCTACTATGTACTGTTTGGCCGCACAGTTTAGACAAACCGTGCGCCGCCCATACGACATTCTCATTTGCCTCAAAACATCACTCCATATTCTTTCGACTCTCTCATTCATCACCAATAACATTATAACATTTAAAATCATCATGAATGGGTTACATAACAGAAACCCGGGGTACTACATTCTCCCCACCATTGGTCTTTCCGTCCTTAGAAAGTAGAAAACCTTTAGAAAACAGAAAGAGTTCTGACCACAACTCTTTTATTATGGTGGTGGATGAGTATGAGTACATATCTACAGAATAGGTTATGGTAATACCTCCTCATAGAGAGGAATAATTATGTATTAACTAAAACCTCATCAGGACAACAATATCTACCATGACATATCAGATATATCACACAGAGAATCATGAATTTAGGGTAAAATTGGAGGAAATACAATATTACATCATAATTATACCACATGGTTCTCCATGGATTTCCATGTTATTGATTTCCAAGAGGGAATATGGGTTTTGGAGGTTATCTATGGAATTTTGGTACCATAATCTCGTGACCATTTAGAATTTATATCTACTACCAAGTAACAATGATATTTTTGATCAGCTAGAGGGAGTGAGATAGTTCAACACAGTTGAGACCCTATGGGATGATCTACAGGACCCATAAACTCGTGTTTATAGAGGTTGTCTTCACAATGATGATGTGATGACACTATCATATGGAAGAATAGATTATAGTATACTCTAACTATAAGAGATATAAGTATATTTCCTCTCATAATGATATTCATAGGACATAAATATTAAATATGGTGTTCTTATTGGAATATGAATATTAAATTTTCTACACTCTTTGTATGGGAATAATGTTACTGAATTCTCTCCATAGGATATCAAGTTTGTATTTATTGAACATAGAAACTGAGAAATTTTCTTCAGTATAGTTATCCATCATGGATGGAGATGATATATATTTCCTCCAATTAGTATATATTACCCCTCCACTCTTATAGTGAGTTAGGAATGCACAACCCTATATTATCAACTAATAGTGTTTAAGTGCATAGTTGTCCACAGGGAATACCCCTAATGGATATTCAAAAGGAGGGGAACATGTAATTCCATCCAAAGAACAAATATTCATTTCAGTGGATGCCTAGAGTGACGAGATGCATTAGGATATTCATGTGGTTTCCAGGGTAGAAACTATGTATAATGAAATAGGTTGATCATTGGAATACCTTTAAATGTAAAAATTAAACACTTGTTTAATCAGTTTAATTATTTTTCAACACACCATGTCGAGCCCCTATTCTTAAAAGGGGGTTTCTATTTTCTTCCATATTGTATAAATTAGGTAGTGTAAAGTGATATAAATGGACATTGTGATGGGTGTATCACATACGTCCAGGGGACATGTTACCATCTGGGTGATCGTTGTCCAACTCAACCTGTTATTCTCTTGTTTTCATTTCAAGAATTTTGTCTCATGGAGAGATTAGGACGCCACCACATGCATGAGGTAATTCGACTCCACAGTGTCCCATTTACTAAAGATCCAGATCAAGATGCACACATTACATCATTGTTTAGGATGGGATTGTAGGAGGCTTTGGGGACTCAAATGCACTTGGGAATAACATTACACCCACAGAAATATTGCTTGATGGAGCATGCCATTCATGTTATGGAGGAAATTCTATGTGTTTTCATCCTCTATTTTTTCTACATATGGGTGGAAAAATACCATTAGTGGAGTTTTCATAAAACAATATCTAACACACCATGATCAGAATGACACCGTTTGAGGCCTGGTACATATGATCCTGCATGTTTCAACATTGTCGGACTGACCTTGGAGTGTCAGCGCTCATGGGACAAGAGATGGTGCAGGAAATTATAGAGAAGGAGAAGGTCTTCTATGATATGATGAAGAGTAAAAAATATATATCATAATTTATATGATAATATGAGGTATATAACCTTGGAATCCAAAAAGAGTGACCATGAGTTCCTTCGTGTCTCTAAATGATGTGTGATACAATGATTTGGATGGGGTTTCATGTTTTCTCTAACGTTCATCAGACCTTTTCTGACACTAAATATAGTGGGATAGGTGGTGTACCTCTTGGCTCCACCACTTCTGTTAGAGATGTTGCATGTTGTCTTCTGTATATCACATCTGAGGAGATACATACATGACCAATTATACATCAATGAATATGGTCATAAGTAGTTAATAAGAAGCTGACTTCTTCGTAGTTTCTAGTGGATATTGAGGATCAATAGTAGAGGATCCTCTGTGGGTGATCGTAAATTAAGTGGCAATACAGAAATCTCTATAAGAGAATGTGGGAGTGGGATGCTCAGGTTTGTGCTCATACCCTCGTCTATTTGGGAATCCCGTGGTTTGGATTTCAGGGAAATAAATCCTTATGGTGGGGATAATATAATGAGTTTTATTCATCATTTTTAATTTTAGAAACCTTTAGGGGACATTATGTGACTAGGCTCTAAAATAGCATGTTATTTTGAGGCCCTTTGTTCATGGAATGGTATGTGAATAAATGTTAAATTTTTAAACAGCATACATGAGTTGTTTTACTGAAACAATAGAAAAACTATTTAATGGGAGATTGGATCAGAAATCCAAGAGCACTATTATTTTTAGCTTGGCGGGATTACCTTAAGAATGACTTATCATTATTTGACGCAGGGATCATGAGAGGAATCCTAAAAATGGAATAACCATAAATAAAATAATTAAATAAAAATATTTTGTTATTAAATTCCTTATAACTCATGAGAAATGAATCGTATTGAAAAAATGATACAATCATTTAGTTGATAATGTTTTTTTTTTCATAAGAGGATCCTATCATTGGGTGGTGTGTGTAGGGACCCAAAGCTTGACGTACATGGACATTACATTACTTTTGCGGAATACTTAGTACATAACAAAAACAGACACACAAGGACTATAACGACCCATACATTACACACATGGTTAATACTTCAAAATTGAAGCACACTTATTACAACATATAACAAAACCATGAAAAGACCTTATAGGTATAGTGTCTTTAGAAACTGGGAAACATAAACAACTGGTTCATAAAGCATCTACACTGTCTCCCATTTATTTCATCATAACTATAGTCCGTTTTTGGCATATCATACTTAATAACCATCTTCCTGACCTGGGAAAAACATACAAAAGGTTGTGCTCAATTTCTCAGTAAGGGTAAACAAAAGAAATATCAATCACATCATATTCATAAGAACATAACATTTTTGAAATCTTAACCAACAAAAGAGGTCATAATTTCATAACATGGGATAAATCATTGTAGTGAAATGTAATCCCAATAATCATAACATAAAACATGAAACTTTGTGGCATACACACATAATCATAGAGAATCCTTTCTTATTAGTCAAGACTCATTTCCAAGACTATCTTAGTGGACAAAGACCATTTCTGAACCAAGTTCACTCCTCGTTTCAGTCCTATTTCACTAAACCGGTTTAACCTGCCGTTCCAGCCATGTCTATCTCATGAGATATAAAATCTTTACCCAATTCATTGTAGGGAGATATAGGTCCCACCCATCTTATAATGATACCATTCTTATGTGTGCCACAAAATCATAAACCATACATCATAGCATAACCCATGTAATAAAAATGGGAATCTTAAATATCATGATATCATAAAACAATTCATATATGATAAAGGAATTCATATAAATATTTCCATCACAACATTATCATATCAATGTAATAATAGGGATAGAAACATAACCCTATATTATCTTATATGGAAAATAATTTTGGTAAAACACTTGAACTCCATTCTTGAGGAAAATATACTTTCTACATCAAAAACATTTTTCCTTTTTACCATGTCATACAATCTTAAAATAAAAGAAGTTGATTAAAAATAAACATGAAAACTTATGAAGGATGATTCTTGGAAATAATTTTTTAAAAATCCATTCATGCCGTATAAGTTAAACAAACATTCTTCTCGTACTTTTTTCGGAAAAGTCAAAAAGTACCTCGTATGAAAAACGACAAAAGATTCCTTTAATATATTTTACTAAAAACTCACCGATGGGTAAAATAGGATTTAAATTTTTTTATGTGGATGGAAATAATATTACATATTGAGGAAACATGGATGTGAATGATAAAATACACCCCAGTAAATACCAAAGTATAAACAATCTCGGATAAAAATGAGATTGTGATATTTTCTCTTACCTCAGGTCCGATATGCTTTGTAAATGTATGAACATCCTTTATAATGATTTAAATAATTTCATTGACTTATTAAAGAATCATATTCATTGTTATGATACCATATATGGTAATATTCATACCATCTTATTAGTAATATTTTATTACTACTTGTTATTCAGGTGTTTATTACTTATTGTTCTTATGCGTGTTTTTTCGAATAAATTCTTATTACTCTTTATAAGATATATATAAATAATTTATAGAATGGTATTAGTGTAATATATATCATATTCATTGATTCAATTGATTTATATAATCATTATTAAATGAAGATCATATAGAACGAGTCGCATCACATCGTGGAGACGGTAGGCCGTACGTAAGCACGAGCGATGATATCATTCCCATGATCGTGGAATTGTATTTAAGTGTATGTATAATATTTTAGAATCAATATCACTTTAAAATAATCATATATAGTTATTAGTTACACCATTATACCCATCCAAGTAAGGTGGTGGTGGAAAACATATTACACCACGGCGTGGAGACGGTATTTCGTACGTACGCAAGCGCGGTGATTTCATTTTCCGTAGGATGGATAAGAGGTGAAATAGGGTTGTTTCATATTTATAATAACATATCAGTATATGATGGATACTGATGTTATTACCTCATATTGAAACAACTAAAGAAGAGGGAGTAGAAGATGAATGGAACTTGAAGAAAATGGTAGAAGGTATTACCTCTTTCTCAAAGTGCCTCCTTTAAACTTTCTCTTAAGGCAGTAGGGTTGGTCTTTTGATAAGCTCAGTACCTCTAGTAGGTTTCTAAGGAAGTGGGGAAGTGAAATGGGCAGGGGTTGGCCGAGCTTGAATGCACAAATTGTTGTGAGGAAGAGAGGGAGGAGGCGCCCATTTATAATGGAGGAGAGGGGCACCTTTGGAAAGTGTAAAAATATTATTTTATTATAAACTTATCATCGGTTTAAAAAGGTCCAAAAATCATTAAATATGATGATAAGATGACTCATAGTCTAAATAAAATCATCAAATCAGTATTGGAAATGTTTTTGAAAATATTTTAACCATTATAATCTTATTTATTTAAATCATTTATTAATGATGTAAATACTTCATCATTATTGTGTCATAAATAATTTAATTTATATGGTGTCTAAAAATTATAAAAAAATATCATTATGCAGGAAATCATTTTATCTTTACATTGAATATTTATAGTCGAAACTATAATTTATATAACCCCTTATAAAAATAAATTACTAAAATATTTTTGTTAATTTCAATTTTGTCTTTAAATTAAATTAATTAATCCAAATTGTCATTGTCCCTACCAAGTGGCTCAATGGGGTAGCACAATCAATCCAAGGATGACCATGGTCTGGAACTACTCATAAAATAAGGTTAGGATAAGTTTCAAGGAAATTTTGAATTATTATAATATTCGTTTATCCTTGAATTGCCTTATTTACCTTTAACCGTAGTTAATAAAAATTACCGTAGTTACTCTTCATAATATCAAATAAAATAAAAGTAACCTATTTATATAATTTGGACTCACTAATTCCAAATATGGAATCAATTTTTCCAAATTCAAAACATAGAAGTTGTAGTAATTAATTTAAAATTAATCCCATTGTTAAGCCATCGGGTTGTAAAAGTTAAAACATTGCCAAAGATTGAAATTTTTTTACCTATGAATTCAATGTTAAATTAATGCTAATGACATAAATTATATTAAATGGTATGAATATATTATATTTATACTTTAAAAACATTCAGTATTTTAATTTAACCATATAATGTATTGCGATGAAGAATGTTGTTTTTAATTAAAATATAGCGTGTTTTTACTAGTCAATAAAATATAAAAGTTATCAGAATAATATGAAAAATTTATCCAAAGTAATTTTTTATATCTTGATTCTAAAGAAGAATTTTATTTTTTCAAATTTAACTTATAAACTTGTCAAAACTAGATTTAATGTGGGTGCGCCATCAATTGGCAGTAAAACTTCATTTTTTGAAAAATACTTCTTTTATCCAAAAAACTGATTTTGTTTTCATACCTCATTCTAGAAAATGTATAAGATGAATTAAAATGTTATAAAATTCAAAATTCAGTTAATACTATTCATAACAGCTAATATTATAATATATCTTTGTTTAGTGAAACTCGGTTATTGCGTACGACGCATGTTATCGAGGAAGGGCGTGGTTGCGAGTAAAGTAAGACAAGCTAGTATTGTGTCTAGTGAAGGATTTCATTGATGATTTATATATCATAAAAACAAAATATTTCTCATAAAAGTATTGGGTGTTACATTCTACCCCCATTAAAATGAAATTTTCCCTCAAAATTTTTCACTTCGTAACAAACAGATGATGATACCTCTCTATCATCATAACCTCAAGTTCCCATGTAGCTTCTTCTAATTGGTGGTTCCTCCATAAAACATTCACCAAGCGAGTGGTATTCTTCCGTAGGACTTTTTATCTATGATCCAGAATCTCTAACGGTTGTTCTTAATAAGAAAGATCTTATTCCCGCAGTAGAACTCTTGAGCTGAGTACATGTGAAGGATCAGGTATGTACTTTCTTAGGAGAGAAACATTGAACACATTATGAACTTGAGAGAGAATCGGTGGAAGAGCCAATCGGTAAGCTATCTTCCCAACATGATCCATAATTTCAAAAGGATCAATATATCTAGGGCTCAACATTCCCTTCTTTCTAAATGTCATTACACTTTTCCAATTAGATATTAGTAAGAACACTTTATCACCCACTTCAAACTCTAGGTTTTTTCTTCAGTTTTCGGCATAACTTTTTTGTCGACTCTGAGCTGCTCTTATGTGTTGTTGAATAGATCTGACCTATTCTGCCATCTCATCAACAAGATCAGGTCCTAATAACTTTCATTCCCCAACTTCATCCCAACATTTTGGAGTCCTGCATTTCTTTCCATAGAGAGCTTCATAAGGATCCATCTAAATACTGGAGTGAAAGATATTATTATAAGAAAATTCCACCGAAGGTAGGTGTTGATCCCAACAACCTTTGAAATCCATAGTGCAAGCTCTCAGCATATCTTCTAGAGTTTTAATTGTCCCCTCAGAATGACTGTCTATCTGAAGATGATAAATATTGCTGAAACTCAACACTGTATCCAGAGTATGCAAAAGACTTCGCCAGAACATTGAGGTAATCCTCGGATCCCGATCAGATATAATGAAAAGTGGTACACCATGCAATATTACCACATCCTTTATATATATCCTGGAAAGATGATAAAGAGAAAAATCTTCTCTAATAGAAATAAAGTGTGTCGACTTCATATGTTGATCAAATACATCCCAGATAGAATTATTGCCTTTAGATGTTTTAGGAAGTCTGGTGAAAAAGTCCATAGTGTTGTTTTCCCATTTAAATTCGGGTATGGGTAATGGTTGTAACATTCCCTTAGAATTTGGTCTCTCTGCTTTAACTTGCTGACAAACCAAGCATCGAGATACATATTCAGCAACATCTCTTTTCATTCCATCCCTCCAGAAGTACTCTTTCAGGTCCCTATAAATCTTCGTGCTTTGAGGATGAATAGAGAATGAATAACTATGAGCCTCATCCAGCAGCTCCTTCTTTAATACGGGGATGGGAGGAACACAAACCCGATTCATGATCATTATTATCCTATCACAATAAAGGTTGAATTCAGGAACATTTCTCACCTTCATTTGTAACTCGACATCTTCTTTCTGCGCCTCTTTAATCTTCACATGTATAGATGGTTGAACATTCACTTGATAAAGATACGAGTTTCCCCTTTAATTATAATTCCACGATCCATCCTTTGAAAATCCATAAATATAGCTTCTTGTGTGATCCTCATCATGGATAAGCTAGCATGGTCTTGTCGACTTAATGCATCTGCCACCTTGTTTGCTTTCCCAGGGTGGTAATGAATTGAGCAGTCATAGTCCTTAATCATCTCCAACCATATTCTTTGGTGCATGTTCATATCCATTTATGTGAAAATATACTTTAAACTTTTATGATCAGTATAAATGTCACACCTTTCTCCATAATGATAATGCCTCCAAATCTTTAATACAATGATTACTGCAGCTAACTCCAAATCATGAGTTGGGTACTTTTTCTCATGTATTTTCAATTGTCGTGAGGCATATGCTATCACCATATCATTTTTCATAAGAACACGTCACAGTCCCTTCTTGGATGCATCACTGTAGATCACAGACCTTTCTCCACTGCAAGGTAGTGTGAGCACAGGTGCACTGGCTATCCTTCATTTTAGCTCTTTGAAATTTTCTTCACATTCCTCCATCCAAACAAACTTAACTCTTTTTCGAGTTATCTTGGTGAGTGGGTTAGATAACCTTGAAAAATCATTCACAAAATGTTGGTAATATCCATCCAAGCCAAGAAATCTTCGGATCTCGGTTACAATAATTGGTCTCGACCATCTTTCGATAACCTCTATTTTTTCTGGATCCACAGATATCCCCTCTTTTGAGAGTATGTGACCCAAAAATGCAAATTTTTTATGCCAAAATTCACACTTGGTAAATTTGGCATAATGCTTATCCTTTCTTAGGGTCTTTAATAAAATTATCAAGTGATCTTCATATTCTTCCATGCTCTTTTAATAGACAAGAATATCATCTATAAAGACTACCAAAAACTGATCAAGATAGTCTCTAAAGACTCTATTAATATGATCCATGAAAATAGCATGGGCATTAGTAAGACCAAATGGAATCACTATAAATTCATAGTGTCCGTCCTTGTATGAAAAGTCGTCTTTGGTATATCCTCCCTTTTGACACTTAATTGATGATACCCAGAATGAAGATCAATCTTGGAAAAGTATTGAGCTCCGCATAGTTGGTCTAATAGGACATCAATGCGTGGGAGAGGTTATTTGTTCTTGACAGTGATCTTGTTAAGTTCTCGATAATCAATTCAGAGTCTCATTGATCTATCTTTCTTCTTAACAAACAGAAAAGGTGCTCCCCAAGGTGACGCACTAGGGCGTATGAATCATTTATCAAGATTTTCTTGGACTTTCTTCTTCAATTCCTGCAACTCCATTGGGGCCATTCTATATGGTGTCTTTGAAATAGGCAAAGAACCTGGTACGAGTTCTATTGAAAACTCAACTTCATGATTTGGTGGAAGACCTGGGAATTCCTCCAAAAAGACATCATCAAACTCCTATAAAATGGGCATATTCTTAATCGTGAGTTTCTGTCCAACCATTTGAGATAAATAAACATCATTTAGTGGAATCAAGACCCATAATATAGTAGAAATTTCCACGGGAAGGTTATGTTCATCCTTACATCGATAGACGATCATAGATTGATCTGGAATATGAAATGTGACATCCCTTCTTTGAAAATTGATATGACCTCCATATAAAGAAATCCAATCCATGCCAAGAATCACAAGATTTTCAGGAAGCACTTTCCCACAAACTTCAATCGGAGAAGAATTGTAAACATTTGATGTGACTGTTGTGCCATTAGGAGTTGTCACAGCCAACTCAACATCTAATTGTTGAGGTAATACGACGATACCCTTAGAAACTTCTTCAGAAATTAAAGAGTGGGTGGATCCAGAATCAAATAAAACATTTGCTACTTTAGAGTGGATGGTATGTGTACCTCTCACCACTTTGTTGTCATACTACACATTGTCACCGATAGTAATTGCATGCGACTTTCCTTTGTCTTTGGCTTTAAGAGTTTGTTGATGTCGATCAGCATCATCAACCCATGGATTTGGGCATTGATTGGCATAATGCCCCATCTCTTTGCACATGAAACATTGATGTGTAGTAGGTTCATTCTGTGTATTCCTTCCATTGTTTGAATAATTAGACATCTTCTTCCCATTATATCAACATTCAATTGCCTGATGAGGATTTTTTCCACACTTATACCATTTGCTTGTCCCCATAAGACAATTTCCTCCATGATTCTTTACACACTTCGAGCATATGGGAACACTCATCTTCTTTTTAGTGTGGTCTTTATATTTTCCATTGAATTACATTTTCCTCTTCTTATCAAACCCATATGACTGATGGGTTACTCCAATCACCATCTCAACCTTGAGAGCACACTGAACAATTTCCTCGTAGCTATTGAAGTCCCTTATGGCTAACACCCTTTGAAGACTTGGTTTTATGCCACTAAAGAATCGATCGATCTTACTCTCATGTTGGATAATAATTCTGGAAGCGTACCTTGCTAGTCTTGTAAAATTTTCTTCGTAGGTACCAATGGATTCATCAAACATTTTCTTTAGTTCAAGAAACTTCTCCATCTGTTTTCGAAGAATACGAGGGAAATACTTCTTGAAAAATAAGTTCTTGAACTCGTCCCATTCCATGGACTAAATTTCATCCATTTTCCTCGTATTCTTAATAAGATTTCACCATTGATCAGCATCACCTTCCAAACGATACACTGTTAAGATGACATTATCATGTTTAGATCATTGAAGAACTGAAAATATCTTTTCAGTGGTACTGATCCATTGTTCAGCCACTAATGGATCAGAAGACCTACTGAATGAAGGTTGATGCTGCCTCATGAGGGATTCGACAGCATGTTGCTCCTTCCTTTGCTCATTTGGAAGTCCATCATGGTTTATAGCTTTAGAAATTTGTGTGATCATGGCTAAAAGATTTTTCATTCCAGCTCCCATAACGTTTGGTTGCTCAGGGGGACAATCATTACATTGCCCGCCGTATTCCGCATTAACACGGTTTCTTCGGGTTCCAGCCATTGACTATAACCAAGAATAATAGTGTGAGAAACACTAATTATAATAGGAAAACCACATAATCAAGAATAAAATTTCACACTTAAGGTCTTAGCATAGGTTTTTCATGGCCATTTCTAAAACACTACTATTGTGTTCTATGCTTAGACATATCCTTAGGATTCTTACTAAGGCTTTCACATCCTAGTTTCCAAAGGATGACTATACCTTTTGTCTGATACCAACTATAACGACCCATACATTACACACATGGTTAATACTTCAAAATTGAAGCATACTTATTACAACATATAACAAAACCATGAAAGGACCATATAGATATATTGTCTTTAGAAACTGGGAAACATAAACAACTGGTTCATAAAGCATCTATAGTGTCTCCCATTTATTTCATCATATATATAGTCCCTTTTTGGCATATCTTAATTAATAACCTTCTTCCTGACTTGGGGAAAGAAAACATACAAAAGGGTGAGCTCAAATGATCAGTAAGGGTAAACAAAAGAAATATTAGTCGCATCATATTCATATGAACATAACATTTTTGAAATCTTAACCTGCAAAAGAGGTCATAATTTCATAACATGGGATAAATCATGGTAGTGAAATGTAATACCAATAATCATAACATAAAACATGAAACATTTTGGCATTCACACATAATCATAGAGAATCATTTCTTATTAGTCAAGACTCATTGCCAAGACTATCTTAGTAGACAAAGTCCATTTCTGAACCGAGTTCACTACTCGTTTCAGTCCTGTTTCACTGAACCAGTTTAACCTGCCGTTCCAGCCATTTCTATCTCATGAGATAAAAAATCTTTACCCAATGAATTGGAGGGAGATATATGTCCCACCCATCTTATAATTATACCATTTTTATGTGTTCCACAAAATCATAAACTATACATCATAGAATAACCCATGTAATAAAAATGGCAATCTTAAACATCGTGACATCATAAAACAATTCATATAAGATAAATGGATTTTAATAAAAATATTTCCATCACAACATAATCAAATAAATTTAATAATAGTGATAGAAACATAACCATATATTATCTTAGATGGAAAATAATTTTGATAAAACACTTGAACTCTATTCTTGAGGAAAGTATCCTTTCTACTTCAAAAACATTTTTCCTTTCTTAACATGTCATACAATTTTAAACTAAAATAAGTTGATTAAAAATAAACTTGAAAACGTTTAAAGGAATATTCTTGGAAATAATTTTTTAAAAATACATTCATGTCGTATAAGTTAAAAAACATTCTTCTCTTACTTTTGTCGGAAAAGTAAAAAAAGTACCTCGTATGAAAAACGACAAAAGATTCCTTCAATATATTTTACTAAAAACTCACCGAAGGGTAAATTTGGATTTAAAAATTTTATGTGGATGGAAATAATATTAATTATTGAGGAAACATGGATGTGGATGATAAAATACACCTCAGTAAATACCAATGTATAAACAATCTCGGATAAAAATGAGATTGTGATATTTTCCCTTACATCAGGTCCGATATGCTTTGTACGTGTCCGAACCTCCTGTATAATGATTTAAATATTGTCATTGACTTATTACAGAATCATATTCATTAGTATGATACCATATATGGTCATATTTTTAGCTTCTTTTTAGTAATATTTCATTACTACTTGTTATTCGGGTGTTTATTACTTTTTGTTCTTATGCGTGCTTTGTCGAATAAATTCATATTACTCTTTATAGGAAATAGATACATCATTTACAGAATGTTATTAGTGTAATATATATCATATTAATTCATTCAATTCATTTATATAATCATTATTCAATGATGATCATAACGAACGAGTCACATCACATCGTAGACACGGTAGGCCGTACGTATGCACGAGCGATGATATCGTTCCGATGATCGTGGCATTGTATTGAAGTGTATGTATACTATTTCAGAATAAATATAAATTTAAAATAATAATATATAGTTATTATTTACACCATTATACCCATCCAAGTAAGGTGGTGGTAGAAAACAGATTACACCACGGCGTGGAGACGGTATTCCGTACGTAGACACGCGCGGTGATTTCATTTTCCGTAGGATGGATAAGAGGTGAAATAGGGTTGTTTCATATTTATAATAACATATCAGTATATGAGGGATACTGATGTTATTACCTCATAATGAATCAACTAAAGAAGATGGAGTTGAAGAAGAATGGAACTTGAAGAAAATGGTAGAAGGTATTACCTCTTTCTCAAAGTACCTCCTTTAAACATTCTCTTAAGACACTAGAGTTGGTATTTTGATAAGACCAGTACCTCTAGTAGGTTTATAAGGATTTTAGGAAGTGAAATGGGTAGGGTTTGGCCGAGCTTAAAAGCTCAAATTGGTGTGAGGAAGAGAGGGAGGAGGTGCCCTTTTATAAGGGAGGAGAGGGGCACCTTTGGAAAGTGTGGAAATATTATTTTCTTATAAACTTATCTTCTGTTTCAAAAGGTCCCAAAATCATTAATCATGAAGTTAAGATGACTCATAGTCGAAATGAAATCATCCAATTAGAATTGGACATGTTTTGAAAAATATTTTAATCATTATAATCTTATTTATTTAAATCATTTATTAATGAGGTAAATACTTCTTCATTATTGTTTCATAAATAATTTAATTTATTTGGTGTCTAAAAAATAAAAAAATATCATTATGTAGGAAATTGATTTTTATTTCCAATGAATATTTATATTAGAAAATATAATTTATATAATCTCTTATAAATATTAATTACAAAAATATTTTTGTTAATGTTAATTTTGTCTTTACATTAAATTAATTAATCCAAATTGTCATTTTCACTACCAAGTCGTTCAATGGGGTCCCAAAATTGACCCAAGGATGCCCATGGTTGGATACTACTCATCCTATAAGGTTATGACAAGTGCCAAAGAAAATTTTAAATTATTATAATATTCTTTTAACCTTGAATTGCCTTATTTACCTTTAACCATAGTAAATAAAAATTACCGTAGTTACTATTCATAATATCAACAAAAAAGTAACCTATTAACATAATTTGGACCCACTAATTCCAAATATGGAATACATTTTTAAAAATTCAAAACACATAAGTTGCAGTAATTAATTTAAAATTAATCACATGGTTAAGCAAACGGGTTTGAAAAGTTAAAACATTGCCAAAGATTGAAATGTTTTTACCTATAAATTCAATGTAAAATTAATGTGAATTACATAAATTATATTAAATGGTAAAAATATATTCTATGTATACTTTAAAAACATTCAATACTATTATTTAACAATATAATGTTTTGTGATGAAAAAAGTTGTTTTTAATTAAAATATAGCGTGTTTTTACTATTCATTAAAATATGAAAGTTATCAGAATAATATGAAAATTTTATCCAAAGTAAATTTTTTTATCTTGATTATAAAGAAGAATTTTATTTTGTCAAATTGAACTTATTAACTTGTCAAGAACTAGATTTAATGTTGATGCGCCATCAAAAGGCAGTAAAACTGCATTTTTTTAAAAATACTTCTTTTATCCAAAAAACTGATTTTTTTTAAACCTCATTCTAGAAAATGTAAAAGATGAATTAAAATGTTATAAAATTCAAAATTCAATTAATAATATTCATAACGGCTAATATTATAATATATCTCTGTTTAGTGAAACTCGGTTATTACGTACGACGCAAGCTATCGATGAAGGCCGCAGATGCGTGTAAAGCAAGCCAAGCTAGTGTTGTGTGTAGTGAAAGATTACTTTGATGACTTATATATCCTAAAAAAATATTTTCTCATAAAATTCTCGGGTGATACAAGGACCATAATAGTTTAGTGTCTTTGGAAACTCAGAATATTATCTTCTAGTCATGGTGAAACATAATCAACATCTCCCATAAAGATCTTCCCCTTTTTTTCTTACCTAAAACCTTTATTAGTATCCTGGGGAGAAGAAAACATAAAAAGGGTGAGCACAAATTTTCATTAAGGGTAAACATAAAGAACATAAAATAATTCATAAACATTTGAAGGCAAAAACTTGAACATAAAATCTAAACATCAAAATCTTGAGCAAAGACATGAATCTTGGAAGTACGTAAGGCATATATCATAATGGAACATCAATCATGATAAAATAGCATGGGAATAAAACATTTAATTGTGGAAACCATTAAGCACATGTTATGATTTCCATAGTAGTAAAGGCATTGCTTCCAAAACCATCTTAGTGGAAAAAAGTCCCTTTTTGAATCGAGTTCACTCCTCGTTTCAGTCCTATAACACTGAATCGGATAAACATTCCATTCCATCCATGTCTATCTCATGAGATATAAATCTTTACCCAATGAATTGGAGGGATATATAGGTCCCACCCATCTCATAGTGAAATCAATTTTACTTGTTCCAAAAAATAATCTTAAAACAGTCATCATAACCCAAAGAATAAAATGGGTTTCATAAACATCATCCCATCATCACATAATCCATATAAAACAAATGGACATTTCATCATAAGAAAATAGAAACCATGTAAACAGTAGATAAATTATACTTGAAACATACACATATGAAATAATGTCATCTTAGATAGAAAATGGTTTTGATAAAACACGTGAAATGAATTCTTGAGGAAAATATCCTTTCTTCATCAAAATCAATTTATTTTCACAAAACATCATGCATTTTTAAAAGAAAGAGATTTTTTTGAAAATAGTCATGAAATATTTTTGAGGAAGCTTCCTGAAAATAAGGCTTTATAAAATGGTAAAAATCATTTCATGCCGTATATGTTAAAAAAACATTCTTCTCGTACTTTTGCCGGAAAAGTCAAAAAGTACCTTGTAGGGTAATTAAAAGAATGATTCCTACCATAACATGGGGTAAAATTAAAAATGGGTAAAAAGGAATTTTATCATACATGAAAATACTTTTATAAAACATGGATATGGATGATTGCAATAACCCTAGTAAATAATTACAAATAAGCAATCTTGAATACAAAATAGATTTGCAGTATTATCCCTTACCTTATGTCCAATATGCTTCGTATGTATCTAAACCTCTTGTATAATGATTTAAATAATTTCATTGACTTATTACAGAATCATATTCATTTTTATCATATATGGTTCACTTATGACTTTATATTACCCGTTTTTTTTAAATTCCAGGTCAAATAGCGTTTTGGGTAAAATCGTTTCATTTGTCGTCCTTGTTTTGACTTGTAATTATTCATATGATTAATTAGGTCATGATTACTTAATTCCAGAATATAAAACATGATTTATATATAATATATATTCAGAATATAAATATATATAATAGATCGATAAATGGAAAGAAATACACCGTTCATGGAGATGGTAGGCCGTACGTACGCGTGAACGCTATTTTCGTTTCCTTATTGAATTGAATGAAATTAATTAGATGACATAAATATATATACAAATAAATACAGTATCATTATTATGTCATATATTTCATGATTACTTATTATATATACTTTATAATCATTCATTAATGGTTAACACGAAGAATGAATCTCATCGCATCGTGGAGACGGTAGTCCGTACGTACGCACGAGCAATGATATCATTACCATGATTGTGAAATTGTATAGGAGTGTATGTATACTATTTCAGAATAAATATAACATGAAAATAATCTTATATAGTTATTATTTACACCATTATACCCATCCAAGTAAGGTTGTGGAAGAAAAAAGTTTACACCACGACGTGGAGACGGTATTCTGTACGTACGCATACGCGATGATTTAGTTTTCCGTAGGATGGATAAATGGTGAGATAGATTTGTTTGATAATTATACTAAAATATCAGTATATGAGTGATACTGATGTTATTACTTCATAATAAAATAACTAAAGAAGAATAAGTGGAAGAAGAAATAAAATTGAAAGAATCGGTAACCGACATTACCTCTTCTTTGAACTGCCTCTTTGAGACCTCCTCTTAGGGCACCAAAATTTGTCTTTGAAGAATAAAAATACATCTATTATGTTTATAGGAAAGTGTAGAAGATAATTTGGTAGGGTTGGGACGAGCTTGAAGGCCCAATGTGGTGTGAGGAAGAGAGGGAGGAGGTGCCCTTTTATAAGGGAGGAGAGGGGCACCTTTGGAATAACAAAAAATATTATTTTATTATAAAGTCATATTCGGTTATTAATAGCTCAAAATTGAGTTATTTCAAAGCTATGGTGGGTATGGGTCGAAAGCCTCACATCCAATATAATTTGGACAAGTTTAGTTTACTATTTTAAACTTATCATTTAGATTTAACTTTAAGTTAGATAATTTTACTTTTACCGTGTCTTTTTGTGTTCTTACAATATATGGATAATAAACATACTATAACAAGCCAAACTAACCCCAAGTTGTTTATTAATAATATATATAACCTTATCTAAGTCATTTTTCGGAACATTATATTTTTAGGAATACAATATCAATTAATAATATAATATTTGTTTTAAAAACTATTTTATGTCAATTTTGAAACTATTTAGTAATTGATTTTTGTGAAAATCATAACAGAATGATTTGTCCGAAAAAATTTAATTAAATCAATACTAGAATGTCATATTAACCTATAAAATTAGTTTAATTCATAAAAAGTATCAAATTACATTTATTTGGGTATTTATAACATTAATTATTTCAATAGTTTATTAATAAGATAATTACTTCATCATCTTTGTGTCATAAATAAATAAAATTATTTAATGTATAAAAATTACAAATAAAATAAAATTATGTAGGAAATATTTCTATCTTACTGATGAATATTTATAGTTGAATTTATCTCATTTATAACCATATATTAAAAATTATTTACTTATTAAACTTTGATTTTAACTATTTTAACCCTTATTTAAATAAATTAATAAGAAATTTACTAATCTAATAAAAGTGGGCCTAAATGGTCATATTTTATTCCTAAGGTTGTTTTTGGTCTAATTACACTTATCCAATAGAATTAGGACATGTGTTAGGGGATTAATAATATCATTTTTACTCTTAATTTCCCTATTTAATTTTAACAGTGGTAAATAAAAGTAAAAAGTTATTATTCACCAAAAATTATATTCATCTCATTGAACCAAATTTTACTTACTAACATCAACCGTGTCTCTCTGATTTTTTAAATTCCACTCACAGAAGTCGTAAAATTAGGTTTTATGTAAATTTGAAAATTCTCCTAGGAGGTGGGTAAAAAACGGTGAAAAGTTCAATAAAATTTTTATATATCTAAAATTATTATAAAATTACTCCAATGAATTATATTGAACATATATAAGTATTATGTATCAATTTTTACCTAAAATAAATATAAATAAAATAAATAATTATTTTAATAAAAATTTGGTTTTTAAATAGTAACCCAGTGTTTTCACTTTTCATCAAAAATTGAATGTTTTCAGAAAAATACCAAAATTTCACCCTAGGCTAATTTTGATATTTTGAATCCAAAAATTAAGTTCCTTTTTAATGATGAAATTTTCAATATTTCAAAAAGTTGTTATTACTATTCATAATGGCTAGTTTTAATAATATTTTAATAGAATATCTTGTTTAGTGAAACTCGGTATTGCGAACAACACACGCTATCGAGGAAGGTCGCGATTGCATGTAATGCAGCCAAGTTAGGGTTGCGTGTTGTGCAAGAATCCTTTTTTGTAGCGTACAACACAACACATCAATAAAATAAAATAAAAATTTCATAAAATCTCAGGGTGTTACATTCTACCCCCCTTAAAATGAATTTCGCCCTCCAAATTCGTCGGGGTTATAAATGGTTTACTACTCGAAAGTTTCTTTAATAGAAACCTACATCATAAAAAGTAATACCAAAACCAATCTTTAAAAACTAATGTATGAAACATAACGGTTACCCAAATTAACTAATAACTGGGTTACCACATAAGAGAACATAGGTTAAAATATGGATATGGAAGAGAAACCTAACCATCATGTTCTGATAGAGAGTCGTAGAGAAAATGGCTATGAACAAGCCAACAATCACAAAGCCATAGATTTGTGATGATTTAAGGTACCATCTGATTCATCGGATATAAGGGAACTAGGACAACATTTTTGGTTTTCAATATCATTTCCCTAAATTTGAATAATTAAAAGAAATACATACATGATTTTGGTACTATTTCACTATTGATCGTGAATTGTACAATTTCCAATTCATCCCTTAATGAAATGAAGTTGAATTTGTTATTCGTGATGTGTTAGCAGATTATGTGATAGAATGATGGGTCATTCCATCTATTTAAAACAAAAGGTTAGCAGAAGTTATAAGTCTATCTTATGGTTAGATTAATCGTATATGGTTCAAAAAATGAACTTATACTTCATATATCATTCCTCTTAATAAAATAAAACTAGTTTATACTAACCAGGGACTTACTGTAGGCCAGTGGTAGGTGATAAAGGCCAGTCGCATTTAGGTTGTGGGTTCGATTCCCACAGCCTTGTCCGATGCGATGGGTTGTCGCCTGTCCTGCAGGTTGTCCTTTTTCTAAAACTACATTACTATAACATTCCATCAATAATATCGAAAAAAGTTCTATCTATAAACAATACTAACTTATGTTCAACATAATCTATTCCAATCTTTAGTCTTATCCATAATACTGTAGTCCACTCTCATAATATAGTGAAAAAGATTACCGGAGATTTCATTTACCAAACATGTTAATACCATCATTGATCCCCATATATCATAAAATATGTCTTGTTGGTCACATTCCAAACATTCGAAGGCCTTAATCATGTATTCTCTTGAAAAAGGAATAACCATTGAATCTTTGTGAAAACATTAGTGTTGTCAAAAGTTAACTCTTTCCACATACCAAAACCCCAAAATTCTATATACTAAAACCATGATATAACTATTACCTTATATCAGTCATGAGCCCATGAATACTATCAAACTTTTCATTTTCTCCTTGTCCCTTCATTATGTGCATATCATCCTTTTTCCAAAAATATCTCAATCACTTTCCATGGTTACCGGTACCATAAAATTATTGAAAACGACAATAGACCAATAAATATTCCAATATTCCAGGATACTATATACAACATTATTTTTGAATCCCATTACATAAACACTTAATCATTCCACCACATCGTTGTCATATTCAACATTGCTAATAGTGATCGCATGTGACTTCCCTTTGTCCTTTTCCTTAAGTGGTTTCTCATGTCGATCATCACTAACCCTTGGATTAGGGAATTTATTAGCATAATGCCCCATTTCATTGCACATGATGCATTGAAGTGTTGTTGGAGAGTTCATTTTAGTCTTTTCTCTATTCACATCATTCAAAACATTTTTCCCATTAATTCGACAATCAAATGCTTGATGATCTTCATTTCCACACTTAAAACATTTTCTAGTACCTTTTAGGAAATCTCCACCGTGCTTCTTTCCACACTGTGAGCATAAAGAAACATTCATCTTCTTTTCACTATTGTTCGGAGATTTCTCCTTGAACTCCATCTTTCATTTCTTGTCAAAACCATGAGATGGATATGTTACACCAACTTCCAGTTCTACCTTGAGAGCACAACACACAATTTCTTCATAACTACTGAAGTCTTTTATAGCTAATGCCCTTCGAAGATTTTGTTGTAAGCCACTGATGAATCGATCAACTTTACTTTCAGGTTGGATGATAAATCCATATGCATACCTTTCAGGACTTGTAAAATTCGCTTCGTATATACCAAAATATTCATCATCCTTTTTCTTTAGTTCAAGAAACTCCTTCTCCATATTTATTTGAAGAATATGAGGAAAGTACTTATTGAAAAATATGTTCTTGAACTCGTCCCATTCCATGGACTCAATTTTAATCTCTTGGCATCGTATTCTTGATAAGATTCCACCATTGATCCGATTCTCCTTCCAAACGATATACTGCTAAGATGACTTTATCATGTTCAGAAAATTGATGAACTGAAAATATCTTTTCAGTGGTACTGATCCATTGTTCAGCAGCAAGTGGATCGGAAGACCCACTGAAAAAAGGTGGGCGTTGCCTCATGAAGGACTCAATAGAATATTATTCCATTCTCTGCTCATTTGGAAGTCCAGAATGATTCATCGTTTGTGTAAGTATATAAATAAGACTTTTCACTCCATCTCCCATAACATTGGTTTGGTCAGGAGGATAATCATTGCATTGTCCATTACATTGATCAACATGGTTCCTTTGGGTTCCAGCCATCGTCTACAACCCAAAAAGCATAGCGTGAGAGAGAGAAATCATGCTAGGGAAAACAACCTAATAAATGGGGAGTACCATCAATATCTAACATCAGAGGTTAAATTATAAGATTGTTACTGTTGTTATAGAACTGTATCATATAAGTATACTTATCCTTAGGGACATCCCTAGACATACCTTAGAAATATCTCTATAGATATCACTAAAGTTTTCGCTTCCTATTTTCCAAAGGTTTACTAAACCTTTCCTCTGATACCAACTATAGAGACCCGAATCTTGATGTAAATGGACATTACATTAATTTTGTGGAATACTTAGTACATAACAAAAACAGACACACAAGGACCGTAATAGGTTAGTGTCATTGGAAACTCCGAATATAATCTTCTAATCATGGTGAAATATCTTCAACATCTCCCATAAAGATCTTCCCCTTTTTTTCATACCTAAATCCTTTCTTTATATCCTGGGGAAAAGAAAATATAAAAGGGGTGAGCTCAAATTACCAGTAAGGGTAAACATAAAGAATATAAAACAATCCATGAACATTTGAAGGCAAGAACTTGAACATAAAATCTAATCATCAAAATCTTGAGCAAAGACATGAATCTTGGAAGTAAGTAAGTCATATATCATAAGGGAACATCAATCATGATAAAATTGTATGGGAAAAAACATGTAATTATGGCAACCATTAGGCACATGTTATGATTTCAATAGTAGCTAAGGCATTGCTGCCAAGATCATCTTAGTGGCCAAAGTCCCTTTCTGAATCGAGTTCAATCCTCGTTTCAGTCCTATAACACTGAACTGGATTAACTTACCGTTCCAGCCATTTCTATCTCATGAGATATAAATCTTTACCCAATGCATTAGAGGGAGATATAGGTCCCACCCATCTCATAGTGAAATCATTCTTACTTGTGCCACAAAATAAACATAAAACATTCATCATAACCCAAAGAATAAAATGGGTTTCATAAACATCAACCCATCATCACATAATACATTTAAAACAAATGGATATTTCATCATTAGAAAATTGAAACCATTTAAATCATAGAGGCATTATACTTTAAACATACACATATTAAATAATGTCATCTTAGATAGAAAATGGTTTTGATAAAACACTTGAAATGAATTCTTGAGGAAAATATCCTTTCTTCTTAAAATCAATTTCTTTTCACAAAACATCATGCAATTTTAAAAGAAAGATATTTTGTTGAAAATAGTCATGAAATATTTTGGATAATGATTCATGAAAATAAGGCTTTATAAAACTGTAAATATCCTTTCATGCCGTATACGTTAAAAAAATATTTTTCTTGTACTTTTGTCAGAAAAGTCAAAACGTACCTTGTAGTGTATATAAAAAAAGATTCCTTCCATTCCATGGGGTAAAAGTCAAAATGGTTAAAAGATCTTTAACCATACATGAAAAAACTTTTATAAAACATGGACATGGATGATTTCAATAACCCCAGTAAATACTTGCAAATAAGCAATATCGGATAAAAATGAGATTTGAAAAATTATCCCTTACCTTATGTATGATATGATTCGTATGTATCCGAACTTTCTGTATATTGATTTAAATAATTTCATTGACTTATTACAGAATAATATTTATTTTTATCTTATATGGTTCTCTTATTACTTTATATTACCCATTTTTTTGTAAATTCCATGTCAAATAGTGTTTTGGGTAAAAATGTTTCATTTGTCGTCCGTGTTTTGACTGGTCATTATTCATATGATTAATTAGATCATGATTACGTAATTCCAGAATATAAGACATGATTTATATATAATATATATTCAGAATATACTTATATATAATATATCGATAAATGGAAAGAAATACACTGTTCATGGAGACGGTAGGTTGAACGTACGCATGAACGCTGTTTTCGTTTCCTTATTGAATTGAATGAAATTTAGTAGATGAAATAAATATATATACACATAAGTCCAGTATAATTATTATGTCATATATTTCATGATTACTTATTATATATACTTTATAATCATTCATGAATGGTTAACATGGAGAATGATTCTCATCGCGTCGTGGAGATGGTAGTCCGTACGTACGCACGAGCGATGATATCATTCCCATGATCGTGGAATTGTATTGGAGTGTATGTATACTATTTCAGAATAAATATCACTTTAAAATAATCATATATAGTTATTATTTACACCATTATACCCATCCAAGTAAGTTGGTGGTGGAAAATATATTACACCACGGCGTGGAGACGGTATTCCGTACGTACGCACACGCGGTGATTTCGTTTTCCATAGGATGGATAGATGGTGAAATAGAGATGATTCATACTTATAATAACATACCAGTATATGAGTGATACTTATGTTATTACTTCATAATGATACAACTAAATAAGAATAAGTGGAAGAAGAAATTAATTTGAAAGAATCGGTAATAGACATTACCTCTTCTTTGAAGCGCCTCTTTCAGACCTCCTCTTAGGGAACCAAAATTGATCTTTGAAGATGACCAGGACCTCTAGGTCGTTTCTAGGGACGTGGAGAGGAGAATTTGGCAGGGTTGGGACGATCTTGAAGGCTCAATGTGGTGTGAGGAAGAGAGGGAGGAGGTGCCCTTTTATAAGGGAGGAGAGGGGCACCTTTGGAATAACTAAAAATAGTATTTTATTATAAAGTCATATTCAGTTTTTAATATCTCTAAATTGAGTTATTTAGAAGCTAAAAAGGGGATGGGTCGAAATACTTTCATCAAATAGAATTTGGAAAACTTTATTTTACTATTTTAACATTATCATTTAGATATAACTTTATGTTAGATAATTTTACTTTTACCGTGTCTTTTTGTGTTCTTACACTATAAGGTTAATAAACTTACTATAACAAGAAACAAGAACCCCAAGTTGTTTATTATTAATATATATAACCTTATCTAAGACATTTGGCCGATCATTATATTTTTAGGAATAAAATAACAATTAATTATATAATATTTGTTTTAAAAACTATTTTATGTCAATTTTGAAACTATTTAGTAATTGATTTTTGTAAAAATCATAACAGAATGATTAGTTCCAAAAGAGTTAATTAAATTCATACTAACATGTCATATTAACCAATAAAATTAGTGGAATTAATAAAAAGTCTCAAATTACATTTATTTGGGTATTTATAACATTAATTATGTCATTATTTTATTAATAAGATAATTACTTCATCATCTTTGTGTCATAAATAAATTAAATTATTTATTGTCTAAAAATTAAAAATAAAATACCATTATGTAGTAAATCGTTTTATCTTTCTAAGGAATATTTATAGTCGAATTTATCTCATTTATAGGCCAATATTAAAAATTATTTACTTATTAAACATTGATTTTAACTATTTTAACCCTTATTTAAATAAATTAATAAAAAATGTCCTAATCTAATCCATGTGAGCCTAAATGGTCATATTTTATTCCTAAGGTTGTTTTGGTTGAATTACACTTATCCAATAGAATTATGACATGTGTTAGGGTAAAAATAATATCATTTTTACTCTTAATTTCCCTATATACTTTTAACCGTGGTAATTAAAAGTAAAAAGTTACTATTCACCAAAAATTATTTTCATCTCATTGAACCACATTTTACTTACTGACATCAACTGTGTCTCTCGGATTTTTGAAATTCCACTCACAAAAGCGGTAACATTAAGTTTTTTGTTAATTTGCAAATTCTCCTAGGTGGTGGGTAAAAGAGGGTGAAAAGTTGGATAAAATTTTTATATATCTAAAATTATTATAAAATTACTCCAATGAATTACATTGAACTTATATAGGAATTATGTATCAATTTTGACCTATAATAAATTTAAATAAAATAAATACTTATTTAAATAAAAAGTCGGTTTTTAAATAGTAACCTAGTGTTTTCACTATTCATCAAAAATTGAATGTTTTCATAAAAATACCAAAATTTCACCCTAGGCTAATTTCGATATTCCGAATCCAAAAATTAAGTCCATTTTGAATGATGAAATTTACAAAATTTCAAAAATTGGTTATTACTATTCAGAACGGCTAGTTTTAATAATATTTTAATAGCATATCGTTGTTTAGTGAAACACGGTATTGCGTACAACACACACTATCAAGGAAGGTCACGATTGCGTGTAATGCAGCCAAGTTAGGGTTGTGTGTTGTGCAAGACACCTTTGTTGTAGCGTACAACACAAGACATCAATGAAATTAAAAAGAATATTTTTCATAAAATATCATGGTGTTACAATGTGGGTCAACTATGGAAAATAATTTTTGGAAAGTTACCCTATATAAAATAATTAAATTAATATTATTTATTTAAAAATACTATTACATATTAACGGTAACTCTGATTGGAGATCTGATAGTATGATTGATCTCGTGAGGCTGTTCATTATATTGGTGGGGACAAACTGAGACCGACACGGGTCGAGAATAAATGTTACATTACGGACATATCAAAATATATTAAAATATACATTGCAAATAGTTTATTTTATTTATTTTAAAATTTGGTAGTGATACAGCAACACTATAAGGAAAAGTAAAATCAGTTTTTTCCATTCATTGATGAAGCTATATATATGTGATGAAACACAGTGAAACAGTGATGTTGAAACACATTTCTTCATTTAGCAACATGACATGGATAAATGAATATAATGAAAATTTGAAATAAATTACCAAAATTATTTGGAAAAGAAAATGTGCTTACAAAGCCTCTTGGTGGAGAACAAAATGTAGTGACAAACACTTATAGATCACATAATACGAATTGAGGAATAAAGGTCATCGTTCAAGGCTCAATAAAGAAAGGGAGTGTAACTCTTTTATTCACCCACAAATTATCTTGTGTAGAAGTAGGGGTTTTCTTATTTCAGTGTGATGACATTAATATGTTGTTATTCTTTTATAAATGTCAATCACAGAATAACCCACTATAATGTTGACCCACATATTGTTCATTCATACTGAATGGATAATTTATGTTGGAATTAATGAAAGAGGATTAAATCTTAGTTATAATTCGAATGACTTCCCATTTTTTCTAACGTGTAAAAAAAGGCTAAAAAATAATGATTAGTTCATTTATTTTGGTATTCGTTGTTCTATAAATATCTCTAACCTTGCGTTATTCATTGGTAGACCCCCAAGGATCTGTCAGACTCAATAAGGATGTTTCTGAATATAGTCAGACCCTCTGAATCAATAAAGAATCCTCATGGAACCATAGTTGTGGAGTCAGTGACCTATGTATCAAAATGGTACTCTTATATAATAAAATATCCACTTGAGTGAGTTTAATGTACATCGGAAGATCCTACTGGTGTTCCGACGGTGGCAGACGATAGTGGAAGAAGAATCCCACTACAAATACAATAGGAATCGACCCATGATGGACAAGGAAGGCGAGATGCCTCATGTGACTGGAGGTCATAGAACAGATGGACAATGTAGGCGACACATGAAAATGGTCGCATGTATGATTGGGAACCTACCAGGTCTTGGGGGGCCACAACAGAAAGCTCCCATAGTCTGGGTCGGTGCCACGTGCTAGATATAATCAGTCTATACTAGGCCTAGTAGGTCTGGTTAACATGATGGTTTGGGTCAGAATCAACTAGTAATGTAGGTAGGACCTGAGCATAGTCAAACCTTGCAAGGACCTAGACAGACCCTTTCTTTTAAGATGTTCACATCTTCTTGAACCATACTTCTGATTGAAAATTCATTTGTGGAACTGGAAACACGATAACGAGGAAAAAAAATTTAGAAACTATAAGTGTACTTTAATAGAGTTTTTCATATGACAATTTCCTTGAGTAGTAGGATCTTCCGGATTATGAAAGATATGAGCATCAATCCTTTCGATAGCAATGGTGAGAAGATTATCACTATGGTAAATTTTAACAGAGAGGGCATATGTGACTCTGTGGTCTACGAGACACATAAAGTCTGGGAGACTCTAGGGTCTAGGTGACTCCGTGGGTCTATGAGACATAGTAGATCTAGGTGTCTCAGTGGGTCTAGGTGACTCAGCCGGACTACGTGACTAAGTAGTTCTAAGTGACTCAACAGTTCTAGGTGAACCGATCTAACTAGGTGACTCATTGTGTCTAGAATATTCAGTGGGTATAAGTGATTCAGTGGTACTAAATTTTATATGACTATGTATGATAGTCTTTCGTTACATACAATAGATTTATACTCATGTGAGATGTCTCTAGTAACTCTATTGATTGTACTTCATAGAGGCTACACTTCATTTACATCTTTGGTAGGCTTATTTGGGTATTTCATTGTTCTATACCATTATGTTTGGGATACCTACTATGTATTGTTTTACTCACCAATGCATGATATTCAACTACACATGTCGTGTCTTGTGCAGTCGATTGACACATTGGCATAGTACTTATTAGACCATGGCTAGGTGGTTCTTAGAGTAACCTATTTCACAATATCTAACTCTATGGATTCAGACATCTATTTACGTACCTACCCTTTAGGGAGGGTTTTCTATAGAGGAGTTCCATATACTTTTACTTTTACCATTCTCTTTTAATAGGACTTGTATTTCCACCCCATAAAGAATCAGTTTTTGTAACACCCCAGGTAAATAAAGAATATGACATTTCATATTTATCCATATTTGTGAATAATATATTTAAATGACTTTAAAGGGGACGCTATGCTCGATGGCGTACCCAACACGCAACAACGAGTTTCTTGGGAATCTTACGTTACACTCTAATAATAAAATAATATTATTTTAAATGGTAGTTAACATATAGCCGTTGTAATGGCGGGAATGGATAGAAATAACTAATATATGATTATATATGTTTTAAAATGTTTTTACATTTATCCAATAAAGGATAGAGGCTTAAAATACGGAAAGAATTCAATTTTAGGCATATATGCCCTAGTTTTCACTAAAGGTTCATTTATCACCTTTTGATGGAAAACCGTCATTAAATATAGTTTTGTTCACTATTATACATTCTATTGGACCAAATAAATCTCTTCTTAAGAATCTGGACATCAAAATTTACTTTGTTTAAATTTTTGGTATCTTTCCGATAAAGTTCATTTTTTTAATGAATAGTGTAAAATGTTGTATTTTAATTCAAAACCTTTTTTTAATCTAATTTATTTATATGATTAGATTATCTTTTTAATTGGTTTTAAAGTGAAATTAGAAAATATTTTTACCATTAAATCCAATAGTGGTCGTTGGAATTAATTTCACTTTGAAATCGGACTTAAACTAGTGTCAATCTTTTGATACTTATTGTTTCACAAAAATACGCTATTTGCACTGACAGTGGTAATTAATTATTAAATTAATTAATGTGACTTATATGTTTTTAATTTTTTAATATAGATTTCATTTTTGAATTCGTAATATCAAATATATCTTAGGGTGAATTTTTGGTAATTTTCTGAAAAACTTCAATTTTTGATGAATAGTGAAACAACTAAGTGGTACTTATAAAGACTGATTTTCCGTTTAAATGAAATTTTTCCATCATTGTGTTTTGAATTTCAAAAATCCGACATACATGGTTGTCATTAAGAAGTAAAATGTGGTTCAATGATATTATAATAATTTTTTGGTGAAGAGTAACTTATTATGTTTTTAATCGCGATTAGAGGTAATTAGTGTAATTTAAGGTAAAAATGATATTATAAGAATGTGAAAACACCATGACACTTGTCCTACACCTATTGGGTGAGTCATGGCCGACCATGACAAGCCATGGGCCAACTTGGGGACCCCATGGAGACACTTTGGATGGGAAATGACATAAATAACTTTTTATTTAATGTAAAAGTAAAAATGACACAAACAAGATATGTTTTACTAAAACAATTTTTAAGTGGAGTTATACAAGTCATAGTTTTGATTATAAATAGTCATTGGAAAGCTTAAAATATTTCCTACATCATAGTATTTGTTTTATAATTTTTAGACATTAAATTAATTAAATTATTAATGACATAATAATGATGCCGCGATGACATCATTATTTGACGATTTAAATAAAATGGAAAGATAATATAAAATCTATGAACTACACATGTCCAAAACATATTGTATGGGTGGATTTAGAACCCTTAACACCTTATCCACGAATTATTTCAATTTGGGACCTTTTAAAACCGAAAAACATTTTCAAATAAAGTAATATTTCTTTACATTCCAAAAGTGCCCCTCTTCTCCTCTTATAAAAGGACCCCACCTCTACCTCATTTCAGACACTCCTCAAGCCTTTGGCTCGGCCAAACCCTGCCCTTTTACTCTATCCACATCCCTCTACTCATCCTATAGGATTTCCTTTGGGAATAATCCTTTCAATGGAAGCCTTTAGGCTCAAATCAAAAGGAGTTACACTTTTAAAGGTAATTCATTCTCTCATGTTCATTTGTTTTATTTTGCTTCTCCAACCCCCTAAACTCTTTTTATTTATTTCTTTTGTAACAACAACATTATCTTAAATATTCTAGGATGTTGTTATAAGATTTATTCGAGCTACACTCTCACACAACTACATCAAATGGTTAAAGAACATACGGTTTCCGTGGATGGTGAAATTGTGCCTCCCGAAACGATGATTGTTCAATACTCATTTAACACCTTCAAAGGTGGCCATTATGATGTCACTATTTTTATATATGATATATAATATGTTTATGTTTTAATTATTCTTCTTTATTATTCATTTGTGTCTTAACATTATGGCTTCCATTATGGGTATACGTGATATCTTCATTTTAGGAAGTGCGGACTACCGCCCCCTCAAGTGATGTGATTTGTTAATGCCATACGTGGGACGTATAAAGGATGGATTTAATGTTATTATATATGATGTTATACTGTAATTATTATTTACCTATATATCATTATTATTTCTTTCCATTAAACTATGAGATAGAAATGAAAGTAGCGTTCATGCGTACGTACGGCTTACTGTCTCCATGAACTGTGCATTTCATTTCTTATCCCCAAATGTAATGTACTATTATAAGTACATATATATAATGGATATATATGATGTATGATACATCTAAATGATTTATATAATTCTGGAATTAAAATATACATACCTCTCATATAGTTTTAATTCCATTAATACGACATAGAAATGAAAGTAGCGTTCATGCGTACGTACGGCTTACCGTCTCCATGAACGGTGCATTTCATTTCTTTCCTCTAAATGATTATGTGATTTTATAAATACATGTATATGCTGGATATATATGATATATATGATATCCAAATTAGGAATGTCATTTTTGGATATGAAGAACCTTTGACCACACGAACAACATGTAATTGTAAGAATTCCACTTTCGACTTAAGAACCAAATATCGACAAAACAAACATGATTAACTTAAATGATTAAATAATGTTTATATCATGGTAATAAGTGATATAAAAGGAATAATGAACTATAAAAAGGTTCTTAAGGAAGTATAAATTAACTCATGTTTATTATTCAGGATATTAAAGAACGATTGAGTCAAGTCGGACCCGAGGTAAGGGATCCTACTCCTCTCTTTCTTTTTAAGTACACTCTTTTATGTCATTCCTTCTATGCTCATATTTCTTGTTATTGGGATGTTTTTTTATATCACTCTTACTGTATGTTTTATGTTCATATGATGAGAGACCCTATTCTCTCTCATTAATCCATTTTGGAAGTTTCGAGTGGCGCCGTTAGGCTGCTGAATGTTCGTAAGAGATCTAACCTCTCTCTTTCTCTTCAAGTACTCCCCTTTATGTCACTTCTTTTAAGCTCCTATTTGTTATAATGGGGGATGTTCTTTCATATTCATCTTTCTGTAAATTTTTTTGTAATGTGATGAGATACCCTATTTGATATCATCAATACATTTTTGGAAGTTTTATGTGGCGCCGTTAGGCTGCCGAGTTTTCGTAAAGGATTTTTCATCTCACATTTATTCCTGTGAGATTAATGATACATTTGCCACAATTTCCATTGAGTGGTGTGTGTACTGCCATTATTCTACTCTTTGTGTAATATAATTTCCTTTATGAGTATTTACATCAATGATTTATTGTCCTTCTTTCGTGGGGTGTATGTTTTGAAAGATACCCAAGTCGGTAAGGGAACCTTTCACCCTCCTTTTTTTTAAAGACTTCTTTTGTTGGGTATTTTAATTTACATATTGTTATGTTGGGATATGTTCTCATATATCCTTATTGAGGTAAATTTTATGTCCAAGTGATGATATACACTTTTTTTTATCTCTCATCAACTCATTTTGATGGGATGTCGTTAGGCTGTCAAGGGAACTTTTTAACCCAATTTCGATTTCTTTGGGTTCAACATGTAGTCATTGAATATGTCATCCATTGAATATGTGTGAATGACCTTTTAGTATTTTACACTTAATATCCACTTATATTGGGTGTATTTATATTTTTCACACATATTTTTGAGATTTATTTGTCCTTAATTTAAGGATACCTTCTTTATAAGGGATTTCATCACATTTGACATTTCTATTGAGAGTTCATTGTTGTTATGCACCAATTCACTCTTATATGGTGTGTATACTGTCCTTTGACGTATTATATCATGAATCCTTTTATTATCATGATATTATAAAGTTCGGATTAAATGTTATTCCTTTATTATTTGTATTCAAGAGTCTCTCATTTTGTTAAAAACTCTTTAACAAAAATATCATTTTAAATGATTTAAAGATTTATTATTATAAATCATTATCTTTAATGTCCATGTTTTCAAAATAGTTTTCAGTATTTATTTATATGGACACTAATGTTTTAAAATTATAATTCCATTAAAAGCTTCAAAGTGCTATCAGACACTTTGATTCAAAAATCTCTTTTAAATGGTTTTTGAAAATGGATTGATTAATTCAATATCTGGGAATTATTTATTGTGATTGCAAATGAAATATTGTTATTGAAATGTTTATATTTTACATATTTTATGTGTAATAATGGTACTTGGACATTATGATGGGTGGTGCCGTGAATACCAGGACGGGTGGTTACGTTATAACCTCCAATGCATTGGGTATGGAAGTCGGACGTATGGCTATTCCATTAAGTATGTATAGAAATTGGCCGTATGGATATTCCATTAAGTGATATGTGTGGAAGTCGACCATATGGTTATTCCACTTAAGTATTTTTATGTCCCAAGTTACCTTTATATATGTTATGTGTTATTTATATGGGTTTTATGGTAATCCTTTGGTTACAAAAATGTAAGTAATGATACTTTTTTTCCAGTGAAATGTTTTTACTACTTCATGAAGGTGAAAAGTATTACATTGATAAAGTATTCATGGTTTACTTATTGTTTTGAAAATCTAACAGTTTTCATTCTTTGTGTATCCCTTACTGAGCTTCTTATGCTCATCCCATGTTTTTGAAATGTTTTTCACAGGACATAGCGTGGAATAGGGTCAAGGATGGGATCAAGGGAAAGTCATGCTACCTAAAACTTGGAACTATACATGTTTCTTTTAAAGAGTTTTTATTTTATGGAAATTTAGTAGAAGCGACTACTTTGTAATCTTTTGAGATGTAATAATTATGTCATAATTCTCTAAAACTCTAAACCTGAATAGATCCTCAATTTGAATTACTCATTTATTTCAATATTAAGTAATGTTTAAGGTTGGGGCCTTATAGTTGGTATCAAAGGTCGGTTTAGTTAACTTTAGTGGTTAGGGTATTCTCTAAGCACAAGTGACATTACCATAATGGTTAGGATTTCAGAAAGAGTCATAGTTTTAGATAAACTGAATGAGTAAGTGTATCTTAGTGTTTACCTTCATCATTTGTACATGATGGTTTTGTTGATATACTCACACTAACATTTCTATTTTTAGTGAATGGATTGATCTAGCAGGCACCAAAGAGACAACAGGTTTGAAGGAAACTGTGGTGGTTCTCTGATTAAGATACTAGATAAAATGGAGGATTCAATGAGGAAACACGTGGTTGTTCTAAACCAAATATCAAGGAGTCATGATCAACCACTTCAACCTTAGTGAGTTCTCTAATGCATCATGTATGATATGGCCAACCCGATGTGGAAATTCCGGTAATAATTATTAAGGTAACCATTAGGGTTTATATGATACTTAATTTTTAGGTAATTATGGGTTACTCTATGATATGATGGAAAATGAAAGGAATGAGATAAACTTGAGGTTAAAATATGTTATGATTATTCTTGAAGATTTTATCTCATTTTGGGGAATGTTTTAAGAATTATATAGTTTTGGAAAAAGGACAACACGTAGACCGTGTGACATCTCGTCGTGTCGGACAAAGCTGCGGGAATCGAACCCACAACCAATGTACGACTGGTATTTATCGCCTACCACTGGACTACATGAAGTCCCTGGTTAGTTTGACTGATTCATTCTAGTTATATGATTTTATGAATTAAGAGTAAGTTGATTTTGGGTTATTTATGAAAATGAATAACCTATCATGGAGAATATGTGATTAGGTTAATTACTTTTTAATACGAGACTTTAGGAGCAACTGATGTTGTTTGGAGATAAATGTTATGATTCAACTTGGAAGACTATGCGACTAAATCCTTCAAATATTTGGGTTTCAATCTTATATTGGTTTAATTTGAAAAATTTTATGGACAAATTGATTATAGAATGGTCCTCGTTGAACTTTGGGTTTTGTTGGACAAATATTGGAGATTAAGAATAGATTTTCTTTTTATAAAGGGTTATCCTTTTCTGGATTATCTGATCTTGTACTAGCCTTTTTGGTTTTGGTTTTGGTTAAAGTCTAAAGACATGGGAAGTATATAGTTCTATTTTGTGGATTAGGTGATTCTCTAGAAGTTGATTATAGTACTCTTAATGTGAACAAGTCTTCCTAAATACTCGTCTTTTGGAGAAAATATGAGTTTGATTAAGGAATCTAATAAAAGTTGAAAGTCAATATGATAAGTGATTATGTTTACTTATGAATAAATTCCTCAATAAAAAGCAACTTAAAACAAAAATGTTGTCTATTATCTTTTCCTACTGGGGAATCGAATACCGTTTAACCCATCACAAGTTTGTGATTTTCTCGTGGTTAACTTTCTCCTAAACATGTTTTCTATCACTCTCCATCAGAACATGACCCTTTGTTTTTTCCTCCATGTCCATATTTTCATACTTGGAATCCTAGTATGGGTTAACTCGGGTGACCTTTGTACTTATCTCTCTTTATTTTAAAGTGTTTGTTTTACCGACTTTTGTTCCGATGTGGGACTTCCAGGGATGTTTCCAAGCACAATTTTAAAATTGCGAGGACGCAATTCCCAAAAGGGGTGAAGGATGTAACAACCCAAGTAAATAAAGAATATGAAATTTCATATTTATCCATATTTGTGAATAATATATTTAAATGACTTTAAAGGGGACGCTATGCTCGATGGCGTACCCAACACGCAACAACGAGTTTCTTGGGAATCTTACGTTGCACTCTAATAATAAAATTATATTATTTTAAATGGTAGTTAA
Organism: Viscum album; assembly: GCA_963277665.1. Classification (NCBI taxonomy): domain Eukaryota; kingdom Viridiplantae; phylum Streptophyta; class Magnoliopsida; order Santalales; family Viscaceae; genus Viscum; species Viscum album. The sequence goes on along the minus strand of OY728133.1, from coordinate 138,041,723 downwards.
CATATAGCCGTTGTAATGGCGGGAATGGATAGAAATAACTAAAATATGATTATATATGTTTTTAAATGTTTTTACATTTATCCAATAAAGGATAGAGGCTTAAAATACGGAAAGAATTCAATTTTAGGCATATATGCCCTAGTTTTCACTAAAGGTTCATTTATCACCTTTTGATGGAAAACCGTCATTAAATATAGATTTTTTCACTATTATACATTCTATTGGACCAAATAAATCTCTTCTTAAGAATCAGGACATCAAAATTTACTTTGTGTAAATTTTTGGTATCTTTCCGATAAAGTTCATTTTTTTTAATGAATAGTGTAAAATGTTGTATTTTAATTCAATACCTCCTTTTAATCTAATTTATTTATATTATTAGATTATATTTTGAATTGGTTTTAAAGTGAAATTAGAAAATATTTTTACCATTAAATCCAATAGTGGTCGTTGGAATTAATTTCACTTTGAAATCGGACTTAAACTAGTGTCAATCTTTTGATACTTATTGTTTCATAAAAATACACTATTTGCTCTGACAGTGGGAATTAATTATTAAATTAATTAATGTGACTTATATGTTTTGAATTTTTAAAATATATTTCATTTTTGAATTCATAATATCAAAGATAGCTTAGGGTGAATTTTTGGTAATTTTCTGAAAAACTTCAATTTTTGATGAATAGTGAAACCACTAAGTGGTACTTATAAAGACTGATTTTCCGTTTAAATGAAATTTTTCCATCATTTTGTTTTGAATTTCAAAAATCCGACATACATGGTTGTCATTAAGAAGTAAAATATGGTTCAATGAGATTATAATAATTTTTTGGTGAATAGTAACTTATTAAGTTCTTAATCGCGATTAGAGGTAATTAGTGTAATTTAAGGTAAAAATGATATTAAAAGAATGTGAAAACACCATGAAACTTGTCCTACAGCTATTGGGTGAGTCATGGCCGACCATGACAAGCCATGGGCCAACTTGGGGACCCCATGGAGACACATTGGTTGGGAAACGACATAAATAACTTTTTATTTAATGTAAAAGTAAAAATGACACAAACATGATATGTTTTACTAAAACAATTTTTAAGTGGGGTTATACAAGTCATAGTTTTTATTATAAATAGTCATTGGAAAGCTTAAAATATTTACTACATCATAGAATTTGTTTTATAATTTTTAGACATTAAATTAATTAAATTATTTATGACATAATAATGATGCAGTGATGACATCATTATTTGACGATTTAAATAAAATGGAATGATAATGTAAAATATATGAACTACACATGCCCAAAACATATTGTATGGGTGGATTTCTAACCCTTAACACCTTATCCACGAATTATATCAATGTGGGACCTTTTAAAAATCGAAAATCATTTTCAAATAAAGTAATATTTCTTTACATTCCAAAAGTGCCCCTCTTCTCCTCTTATAAAAGGCCCCCACCTCTACCTCATTTCAGACACTCCTCAAGCCTTTGGCTCGGCCAAACCCTGCCCATTTACTCTCTCCACATCCCTCTACTCATCCTAGAGGATTCCCATTGGGAATAATCCTTTCAAAGGAAGCCTTTAGGCTCAAATCAAAAGGAGTTACACTTTTAAAGGTAATTCATTCTCTCATGTTCATTTGTTTTATTTTGCTTCTCCAACCCCCTAAACTCTTTTTATTTATTACTTTTGTAACAACAACAGTATCTTCAATATACTAGGATGTTGTTATAATATTTATTCGAGCTACACTCTCACACAACTACATCAAACGGTTTAAGAACATACGGTTTCCGTGGATGGTGAAATTGTGCCTCCCGAAACGATGATTGTTCAATACTCATTTAACACCTTCAAAGGTGGCCATTATGATGTCACTATTTTTATATATGATATATAATATGTTTATGTTTTAATTATGCTTCTTTATTATTCATTTGTGTCTTAACATTATGGCTTCCATTAGGGGTATACGCGATATCTTCATTTTAGGAAGTGCGGACTACCGCCCCCTCAAGTGATGTGATTTGTTAATGCCATACGTGGGACGTATAAAGGATGGATTTAATGTTATTATATATGATTTTATAATGGAATTATTATTTACCTATATATCATTATTATTTCTTTCCATTAAAGTATGAGATAGAAATGAAAGTAGCGTTCGTGCGTACGTACGGCTTACCGTCTCCATGAACTGTGCATTTCATTTCATATCCCCAAATGTAATGTACTATTATAAGTACATATATATAATGTATATATATTATGTATGATACATATAAATGATTAATATAATTCTGGAATTAAAATATACATACCTCTCATATAGTTTTAATTCCATTAATACGACATAGAAATGAAAGTAGCGTTCATGCGTACGTACGGCTTACCGTCTCCATGAACGGTGCATTTCATTTCTTTCCTCTAAATGATTATGTGATTTTATAAATACATGTATATGCTGGATATATATGATATATATGATATCCAAATTAGTAATGTCATTTTTGGATATGAAGAACCTTTGACCACACGAACAACATGTAATTGTAAGAAGTCCACTTTCGACTTAAGAACCAAATATCGACAAAACAAACCTGATTAACTTAAATGATTAAATAATGTTTATAACATGGTAATAAGTTATATAAAAGGAATAATGAACTTTAAAAAGGTTCTTAAGGAAGTATAAATTAACTCAAGTTTATTATTCAGGATATTAAAGAACGATCGAGTCAAGTCGGACCCGAGGTAAGGGATCCTACTCCTCTCTTTCATTTTAAGTACACTCTTTTATGTCATTCCTTATAAGCTCATCTTTCTTGTTATTGGGATGTTTTTTTATATCAATCTTACTGTAATTTTTATGTTCATATGATGAGAGACCCTATTCTCTCTCATTAATCCATTTTGGAAGTTTCGAGTGGCGCCGTTAGGCTGCTGAATGTTCGTAAGAGATCTAACCTCTCTCTTTCTCTTCAAGTACTCCCCTTTATGTCACTTCTTTTAAGCTCCTATTTGTTATTATGGGGGATGTTCTTTCATATTCATCTTTCTGTACATTTTTTTGTAATGTGATGAGATACCCTATTTGATCTCATCAATACATTTTTGGAAGTTTTATGTGGCGCCGTTAGGCTGCCGAGTTTTCGTAAGGGATTTTTCATCTCACATTTATTCCTGTGAGATTAATGATACATTTGCCAAAATTTCCTTTGAGTGGTGTGTGTACTGCCATTATTCTACTCTTTGTGTAATATAATTTCCTTTATGAGTATTTACATCAATGATTTATTGTCCTTCTTTCGTGGGGTGTATGTTTTGAAAGATACCCAAGTCGGTAAGGGAACCTTTCACCCTCCTTTTTTTTAAAGACTTATTTTTTTGGGTATTTTAATTTACATATTGTTATGTTGGGATATGTTCTCATATATCCTTATTGATGTATATTTTATGACCAAGTGATGATATACACTTTTTTTTATCTCTCATCAACTCATTTTGATGGGATGTCGTTAGGCTGTCAAGGGAACTTTTTAACCCAATTTCAATTTCTTTGGGTTCAACATGTAGTCATTGAATATGTCATCCATTGAATATGTGTGAATGAACTTTTATTGTTTTACACTTAATATCCACTTATATTGGGTGTATTTATATTTTTCACACATATTTTTGAGATTTATTTTTCCTTAATTTAAGGATACCTTCTTTATAAGGGATTTCATCACATTTGACATTTCTATTGAGAGTTCATTGTTGTTATGCACCAATTCACTCTTATATGGTGTGTATACTGTCCTTTGACATATTATATCATGAATCCTTTTATTCTCATGATATTATAAATTTCGGATTAAATGTTATTCCTCAATTATTTGTATTCAAGAGTCTCTCATTTTGTTAAAAACTCTTTAACAAAAATATCATTTTAAATGTTTTAAAGATTTATTATTATAAATCTTTATCTTTAATGTCCATGTTTTCAAAATTGTTTTCAGTATTTATTTATATGGACATTAATGTTTTAAAATTATAATTCCATTAAAAGCTTCAAAGTGGTATGGGACACTTTGATTCAAAAATCTCTTTTAAATGGTTTTTGAAAATGGATTGATTAATTCAATATCTGGGAATTATTTATTGTGATTGAAAATGAAATATTGTTATTGAAATGTTTATATTTTCCATATTTTATGTGTTATAATGGTACTTGGACATTATGACGGGTGGTGCCATGAATACCAGGACGGGTGGTTACGTTATAACCTCCAATTCATTGGGTATGGAAGTCGCCGTATGGCTATTCCATTAAGTATGTATGGAAATTGGCCGTATGGCTATTCCATTAAGTGATATGTGTGGAAGTCGACCGTATGGTTATTCCACTTAAGTATTTTTATGTCCCAAGTTACCTTTATATATGTTATGTGTTCTTTATTTGGGTTTTATGGTAATCCTTTAGTTACAAAAAGGTAAGTAATGATACTTTTTTTTCAGTGAAATGTTTTTACTACTTCATGAAGGTGAAAAGTATTACATTGAAAAAGTATTCATGGTTTACTTGTTGTTTTGAAAATATAACAGTTTTCATTCTTTGTGTATCCCTTACTGAGCTTCTTATGCTCATCCCATGTTTATGAAATGTTTTTCACAGGACATAGCGTGGAATAGGGTCAAGGATGGGATCAAGGGAAAGTCATGCTACCTAAAACATGGAACTATACAGGTTTCTTTTAAAGAGTTTTTATTTTATGGAAATTTAGTAGAAGCGACTACTTTGTAATCTTTTGAGATGTAATAGTTATGTCCAAATTCTCTAAAACTCTAAACCTGAAAATATCATCAATGTGAATTACTCATTTAATTCAATATTAAGTAAGGATTAAGGCTGGGGCCTTATAGTTGGTATCAAAGGTCGGTTTATTTAACTTTAGAGGTTAGGTTATTCTCTAAGCACAAGTGACATTACCATAATGGTTAGGATTTCAAAAAGATTCATAGTTTTAGATAAAGTGAATGAGTAAGTGTATCTTAGTGTTTACCTTCATCATTTGTACATGATGGTTTTGTTTATATACTAACACTAACATTTCTATTTTTAGTGAATGGATTGATCTAGCAGGCACCAAAGTGACCACAGGTTTGAAGGAAACTGTGGTGGTTCTCTGATTAAGATACTAGATAGAATGGAGGATTCAATTAGGAAACTCGTGGTTGTTCTAAACCAAATATCAAGGATTCATGATCAACCACTTCAACCTTGGTGAGTTCTCTAATGCATCATGTATGAGATGGCCAACCCGATGTGGAAATTCAGGTAATAATTATTAAGGTAACCATTAGGGTTTATATGATACTTAATTTTTAGGTAATTATGGGTTACTATATGATATGATGGAAAATGAAAGGAATGAGATAAACTTGAGGTTAAAATATGTTATGATTATTCTTGAAGATTTTATCTCATTTTGGGGAATGTTTTAAGAATTATATAGTTTTGGAAAAAGGACAACACGTAGACCGTGTGACATCTCTTCGCGTCGGACAAAGCTGTGGGAATCGAACCGACAACCAATGTACGACTGGTATTTATCGCCTAACACTGGACTACATGAATTCCCAGGTTAGTTTGACTGATTCATTCTAGTTATATGATTTTATGAATTAAGAGTAAGTTGATTTTGGGTTATTTATGAAAATGAATAACCTATCATGGAGAATATGTGATTAGGTTAATTACTTTTTAATACGAGACTTTAAGAGCAACTGATGTTGTTTGGAGATAAATGTTACGATTTAACTTGGAAGACTATGCGACTAAATCCTTCAAATATTTGGGTTTCAATCATATATTGGTTTACTTTGAAGAATTTTATGGACAAATTGATTATAGAATGGTCCTCGTTGAACTTTGGGTTTTGTTGGACAAATTTTGGAGATTAAGAATAGATTTTCTTTTTATAAAGGGTTATCCTTTTCTGGATTATCTGATCTTGTACTAGCCTTTTTGGTTTTGGTTTTGGTTAAAGTCTAAAGACATGGGAATTATATAGTTCTATTTTGTGGATTAGGTGATTCTCTAGAAGTTGATTATAGTACTCTTAATGTGAACAAGTCTTCCTAAATACTCGTCTTTTGGAGAAAATATGAGTTTGAGTAAGGAATCTAATAAAAGTTGAAAGTCAATATGATAAGTGATTATGTTTCCTTATGAATAAATTCCTTAATAAAAAGTAACTTAAAACAAAAATGTTGTCTATTAACTTTTCCTACTGGGGAATCGAATACCGTTTAACCCATCACAAGTTTGTGATTTTCTCGTGGTTAACTTTCTCCTAAACATGTTTTCTATCACTCTCCATCAGAACATGACCCTTTGTTTTTTCCTCCATGTCCATATTTTCATATTTGGAATCCTAGTATGGGTTAACTCGGGTGACCTTTGTACTTATCTCTCTTTATTTTAAAGTGTTTGTTTTACCGACTTTTGTTCCGATGTGGGACTTCCAAGGATGTTTCCAAGCGCAATTTTAAAATTGCGAGGACGCAATTCCCAAAAGGGGGGAAGGATGTAACACCCCAGGTAAATAAAGAATATGACATTTCATATTTATCCATATTTGTGAATAATATATTTAAATGACTTTAAAGGGGACGCTATGCTCGATGGTGTACCCTACACAAAACAACGAGTTTCTTGGGAATCTTACGTTGCACTCTAATAATAAAATAATATTATTTTAAATGGTAGTTATCATATAGTCATTGTAATGGCGGGAATGGATATAAATAACTAAAATATGATTATATATGTTTTTAAATGTTTTTACATTTATCCAATAAAGGATAGAGGCTTAAAATACGGAAAGAATTCAATTTTAGGCATATATGCCCTAGTTTTCACTAAAGGTTCATTTATCACCTTTTGATGGAAAACCGTCATTAAATATAGTTTTGTTCACTATTATACATTCTATTGGACCAAATAAATCTCTTCTTAAGAATCGGGACATCAAAATTTACTTTGTGTAAATTTTTGGTATCTTTCCGATAAAGTTCATTTTTTTAAGGAAGTGTAAAATGTTGTATTTTAATTCAAAACCTCTTATTAATCTAATTTATTTATATGATTAGATTATCTTTTGAATTGGTTTTAAAGTGAAATTAGAAAATATTTTTACCATTAAATCCAATAGTGGTCGTTGGAATTAATTTCACTTTGAAATCAGACATAAACTAGTGTTAATCTTTTGATACTTATTGTTTCATAAAAATATGCTATTTGCTCTGACAGTGGGAATTAATTATTAAATTAATTAATGTGACTTATATGTTTTGAATTTTGTAAAATATATTTCATTTTTTAATTCGTAATATCAAATATAGCTTAGGGTGAATTTTTGGTAATTTTCTGAAAAACATCAATTTTTGATGAATAGTGAAACCACTAAGTGGTACTTATAAAGACTGATTTTCCGTTTAAATGAACTTTTGCCATCATTGTGTTTTGAATTTCAAAAATCCGACATACATGGTTGTCATTAAGAAGTAAAATGTGGTTCAATGAGATTATAATAATTTTTTGGTGAATAGTAACTTATTAAGTTCTTAATCGCGATTAGAGGTAATTAGTGTAATTTAAGGTAAAAATGATATTATAAGAATGTGAAAACACCATGACACTTGTCCTACACCTATTGGGTGAGTCTTGGCCGACCATGAAAAGCCATGGGCCAACTTGGGGACCCCATGGAGACACATTGGTTGGGAAATGACATAAATAACTTTTTATTTAATGTAAAAGTAAAAATGACACAAACATGATATGTTTTACTAAAACAGTTTTTAAGTGGGGTTATACAAGTCATAGTTTTGATTATAAATAGTCATTGGAAAGCTTAAAATATTTACTACATCATAGTATTTGTTTTATAATTTTTAGACATTAAATCAATTAAATTATTTATGACATAATAATGATGCAGCGATGACATCATTATTTGATGATTTAAATAAAATGGAAAGATAATGTAAAATCTATGAACTACACATGTCCAAAACATATTTTATGGGTGTATTTCGAACCCTTAACACCTTATACACGAATTATATCAATGTGGTACCTTTTAAAACCGAAAAACATTTTCAAATAAAGTAATATTTCCTTACATTCCAAAAGTGCCCCTCTTCTCCTCTTATAAAAGGCCCCCACCTCTACCTCATTTCAGACACTCCTCAAGCCTTTGGCTCGGCCAAACCCTGCCCATTTACTCTCTCCACATCCCTCTACTCATCCTAGAGGATTCCCTTTGGGAATAATCCTTTCAGAGGAAGCCATTATGCTCAAATCAAAAGGAGTTACACTTTTAATGGTAATTCATTCTCTCATGTTCATTTGTTTTATTTTGCTTCTCCAACCCCCTAAACTCTTTTTATTTATTTCTTTTTTAACAACACCAGTATCTTCAATATACTAGGATGTTGTTATAAGATTTATTCGAGCTACACTCTCACACAACTACATCAAATGGTTAAAGAACATACGGTTTCCGTGGATGGCGAAATTGTGCCTCCCGAAACGATGATTGTTCAATACTCATTTAACACCTTCAAAGGTGGCCATTATGATGTCACTATTTTTATATATGATATATAATATGTTTATGTTTTAATTATGCTTCTTTATTATTCATTTGTGTCTTAACTTTATGGCTTCCATTATGGGTATACGCGATATCTTCATTTTAGGAAGTGCGGACTACCGCCCCCTCAAGTGATGTGATTTGTTAATGCCATACGTGGGACATATAAAAGATGGATTTAATGTTATTATATATGATGTTATACTGGAATTATTATTTACCTATATATCATTATTATTTCTTTCCATTAAACTATGAGATAGAAATGAAAGTAGCGTTCATGCGTACGTACGGCTTACCGTCTCCATGAACTATGCATTTCATTTCTTATCCCCAAATGTAATGTACTATTATAAGTACATATATATAATTGATATGTATGATGTATGATACATCTAAATGATTAATATAATTCTTGAATTAAAATATACATACCTATCATATAGTTTTAATTCCATTAATACAACATAGAAATGAAAGTAGCGTTCATGCGTACGTACGGCTTACCGTCTCCATGAACGGTGCATTTCATTTCTTTCCTCTAAATGATTATGTGATTTTATAAATACATGTATATGCTGGATATATATGATATATATGATATCCAAATTAGGAATGTCATTTTTGGATATGAAGAACCTTTGACCACACGAACAACATGTAATTGTAAGAAGTCCACTTTCGACTTAAGAACCAAATATCGACAAAACAAACATGATTAACTTAAATGATTAAATAATGTTTATAACATGGTAATAAGTTATATAAAAGGAATAATGAACTTTAAAAAGGTTCTTAAGGAAGTATAAATTAACTCAAGTTTATTATTCAGGATATTAAGGAACGATCGAGTCAAGTCGGACCCGAGGTAAGGGATCCTACTCCTCTCTTTCTTTTTAAGTACACTCTTTTATGTCATTCCTTCTAAGATCATATTTCTTATTATTGGGATGTTTTTTTATATCACTCTTACTGTAATTTTTATGTTCATATGATGAGAGACCCTATTCTCTCTCATTAATCCATTTTGGAAGTTTCGAGTGGCGCCGTTAGGCTGCTGAATGTTCGTAAGAGATCTAACCTCTCTCTTTCTCTTAAAGTACTCCCCTTTATGTCACTTCTTTTAAGCTCCTATTTGTTATGATGGGGGATTTTTTTTCATATTCATCTTTCTGTACATTTTTTTGTAATGTGATGAGATACCCTATTTGATCTCATCAATACATTTTTGGAAGTTTTATGTGGCGCCGTTAGGCTGCCGAGTTTTCGTAAGGGATTTTTCATCTCACATTTATTCATGTGAGATTAATGATACATATCCCACAATTTCCATTGATTGGTGTGTGCACTTACATTATTCTACTCTTTGTGTAATATACTTTCCTTTATGAGTATTTACATCAATGATTTATTGTCCTTCTTTCGTGGGGTGTATGTTTTGAAAGATACCCAAGTCGGTAAGGGAACCTTTCACCCTCCTTTTTTTAAAGACTTCTTTTGTTGGGTATTTTAATTTATATATTGTTATGTTGGGATATGTTATCATATATCCTTATTGATGTAAATTTTATGTCCAAGTGATGATATACACTTTTTTTATCTCTCATCAACTCATTTTGATGGGATGTCGTTAGGCTGTCAAGGGAACTTTTTAACCCAATTTCGATTTCTTTGGGTTCAACATGTAGTCATTGAATATGTCATCCATTGAATATGTGTGAATGACCTTTTAGTGTTTTACACTTAATATCCACTTATATTGGGTGTATTTATATTTTTCACACATATTTTTGAGATTTATTTGTCCTTAATTTAAGGATACCTTCTTTATAAGGGATTTCATCACATTTGACATTTCTATTGAGAGTTCATTGTTGTTATGCACCAATTCACTCTTATATGGTGTGTATACTGTCCTTTGACATATTATATCATGAATCATTTTATTCTCATGATATTATAAAGTTAGGATTAAATGTTATTCCTCTATTATTTGTATTCAAGAGTCTCTCATTTTGTTAAAAACTCTTTAACTAAAATATCATTTTAAATGTTTTAAAGATTTATTATTATAAATATTTATCTTTAATGTCCATGTTTTCAAAATTGTTTTCAGTATTTATTTATATGGACATTAATGTTTTAAAATTATAATTCCATTAAAAGCTTCAAAGTGGTATGGGACACTTTGATTCAAAAATCTCTATTAAATGGTTTTTGAAAATGGATTGATTAATTCAATATTTGTGAATTATTTATTGTTATTTCAAATGAAATATTGTTATTGAAATGTTTATATTTTCCATATTTTATGTCTAATAATGGCACTTGGACATTATGACGGGTGGTGCCGTGAATACCAGGACGGGTGGTTACGTTATAACCTCCAATGCATTGGGTATGGAAGTCGGCCGTATGTCTATTCCATTAAGTATGTATGGAAATTGGCCGTATGGCTATTCCATTAAGTGATATGTGTGGAAGTCGACCGTATGGTTATTCCACTTAAGTATTTTTATGTCCCAAGTTACCTTTATATATGTTATGTGTTCTTTATTTCGGTTTTATGGTAATCCTTTGGTTACAAAAAGGTAAGTAATGATACTTTTTTTTCAGTGAAATGTTTTTACTACTTCATGAAGGTGAAAAGTATTACATTGATAAAGTATTCATGGTTTACTTATTGTTTTGAAAATCTAACAGTTTTCATTCTTTGTGTATCCTTTACTGAGCTTCATATGCTCATCCCATGTTTTTGAATTGTTTTTCACAGGACATAGCGTGGAATAGGGTCAAGGATGGGATCAAGGGAAAGTCATGCTACCTAAAACATGGAACTATACATGCTTCTTTTAAAGAGTTTTTATTTTATGGAAATTTAGTAGAAGAGACTACTTTGTAATCTTTTGAGATGTAATAGTTATGTCCTAATTCTATAAAACTCTAAACCTGAAAAGATCCCCAATGTGAATTACTCATTTAATTCAATATTAAGTAAGGTTTAAGGCTGGGGCCTTATTGTTTTATACTATCCTGCCCTTTGTTTGATTAAATATGTTGTTAAACTTCCATAATCTATGGCTTGGATTTGTGTGAATATGTACAATTACATAAGAAAATTCATCCAATTTGATTGGGATATTCCTGCTCGGTTATAGTCACTAGCCCCAGGCCTATGGGAGGTGGGCTTGGGGTTGTCATGATGGGGGACGAGTCATGACATAATAACCATATTTAATGATTCATTTTATATGTGTAATTGATATATAAATATAATAATTATTCAATGGTTATTATTTTGTATATGTTATATATTGATCCATTTCATCATATTGGACCTACTCGAATAGTTATTAACATATGAAATTAATTGGATCCAAACACGCTATGTAAATAGAATTGATTTAGTTGTTGAATGTGTCATTGTAATAAATGAAATAAGACTTATGATGAAAACTAAAATTTTTCTCAATAAATTAAATAATTAGAAAATTATTTTTATCCCGGAATATAAAGACACATGAGACAAGATTGACTGAAGGTAATTGATTTTAACTCACTTTTTTCTTCGTTGAGATAAATGTCTTGTTCACCACTCAATCCATTTGTGTAGTGTATCTACTACCAATATTAATAAATTATATGATGAATTTAATTATCATTATTTTATTTTAAACTACCATTTAATATTATTCATTATTGAGGTTTACAATTTAAAATGATTCAATGTGGTATGAGACACTTTGTAATGTTTAATGATAATTTTCCTCCATAGAAAAATTAATGATATTTTTATAGTATTTATATTTTATGATGTTATTTAAATTTGTTGAATAAATTCTTTCATTTTAGTATCATATGGTTATTAATGTACATTTTCATGTATTATTTCCATTTTCCCACTCTTTAGTAATTAATATATATGAAGTTTTTTTAAGAAATCTAGGATTTATATATATTTCAATCAGAGAAGCTATTTTATTTTAGAATCCATATTTTATTAAAATGGTTTGAAAAAAATAATTGAAAATGATTTGGTAAATATATTTTTACAATTTTTGTATTTTTAATTTTTTAAAATGAATCTTCTTGTTATATTCCTTACAAATAATAAAAAAAAATTCATGAAAAAATAATATTTTTAACTTATATAAAAAAATGGATTTAAATGAAATCATTTATTTGAAACATCTAATGGTTGTTTAAAAGGAAACTTTTTAAGGAAAATGATTTCAATAGTGAATTTCAATGAATTTTTCTTTATAAAAGAAGGATATTTTCCTCAAAAATTATCTAAAATAACATTTTCTTGTAATTTTATTCATCAAAAACAAAAACACATTATTTTTATTTCACATGGGATTGTTTTATTGATACCATCTTTATTTATCCACACGATTGTATATAATATATTGGTCTAAGGATTATTCTCACATTAACATCCTTGATTATGTTTAGTCCAAATGAAATACTTGATATCATATGAACATAGACCATTGAATATCTCCAAAACTATCCATTTCATTTATCTTGGATATTACTATTTCCAAGACAATATACAATTTTACATATGGTTTCTACATTGAAATTTATTTGTTTATTTGGAAAAATATTGATAATTATGTATTATTTATTCAATAAAAATGTTTGATAAGAAATAATATTTATTTAAGGTATTCATTATGAATAATGTTTTGATAGGCAATGAAGTGTAGAGCCCAAAATTTATATTGCATATCGATGCATTGATAGGTTCTAGTGAGATGTAATTAGTTAAAAAATCATAATATTTATAAATCATAATTTGAAACGTATTTTTTGTATAGGTTTTTATGTGACTAAGATATGACAACCAATGATAAACCATTTCACTCATTAATACTCATTTATTATTCGTCCACATGATTTTTCCTGGATATATCTATAGATACATTTCATTTATAGTCAATTTATTAAAGTGCATGTGTTTCATTATTCCTACCTTTCCATATTTATTTTTCCTTATCTATTTATTGGAATGCCAGGAACATCTAGATATTAACGTAACACATTGTCTATATACATCTATATCAGTTTGGTGATTACATGTTATGTGTTTTTTTATTACCGTGACATAATTATTATCCTACTTGATTCATTATTACTTCAACTATATTTTAGACTTATTGATAATTTTACCACATCCATAATATTATTCATTCTCCATGAATCCATGAATCATGCTATGAAATATTTAAAGCGGTTTACTAGATGGATTATAGTTATCCTTGAGTTGATTAAATATGTATAAAAATTTATGTTTTAATTAGTGTAGTACCTTTTAATAAAAGGCTCACTTATGTTACTAGTATACCTAGACTACTAAACTCTGAGTCCTTTTGAATTTGATTCACTGTTATCATGCCAATGTAAAGGTACCAGACACCGGATCCATGATTTTTGGGTTCAAGTCACTATAATTTTTATCAAAGGATGTTTAGTAACAAATTTGGGAACCATATTTTTAATGACATGTATTACAGAACATACCTATAATGTATAATTTGGGATAAATATAGATGAAAATTGTATAATATTTTGTAATGTATAGATTATGTGGGTCTTCCTTACAAAACATCCTTATCTGGATAATACATATGAATGTGGTTCGGGATGAGAAGTTCATAGAAGTAAATAATCAAACAAGATCCCTCGATCCTGAGTTAGGGTGACATATTACATGACAAGAGACCTTTAAATGCACAATGACTAACACTCTGAAGGTATATTCTTAGGATAAATCACATATTCTTTAAAAACCATTATTATTTATTTTTTAAATGAATGAATTAAGATAATTCTTATGCCATTTAATAACCGATATGAAATAAAATGAATGAAATATTTTTATTTTAAGGTTGTATTGAAAACCATAGTTAGATGTAAATTTAGTGAATAACTATATTTTATAATATTAATTTTTCAAAATATATTAATTTAGTTTTTGGAATTTAAAACATTAATGTCATGTGACAACCCATCATGTTTTTCAAGACCATGGGGCTTGAACCCATGACTGAATGATGATATGTGTATTGTACCTACAACTGACCTACACAATGTATTGGTTAATTTGTATTTATTTAAACAATTTGATGAATAAATATTAATGATGAACTAATATTGTATTGTTTTTAGTTTAATATATTAATATATTAAAAATATTTAATTTGAAGAATATATAGGGAGTAATAGTTATATTTTTCACTCTTTTATGTGCCATACAATCCGTTAAATGAATTATTGCAATACAGATCAATGATAATTTTTGGAAACCAATTTCATGAGGTTAGGGTTGAATTAGAAAATGATAAAATAAAAAAATTAATTTTTATAAAATAAATTCAAATGTATCAAGAAATTATATTTCCATGTATTACTATGCAATAAAGTAGTTTCATAATAATACTAAAATGATAAATGTCATGTTCAATAGTAACTTATTTGGTGTGGTGTATCTAAAACCAATTTTTATAAAATATTTCAAGAATTATTTTATCATCATGGTATTTACATATATTATTTAATAATATTATTACATGAGGATTATGATTTAAAATGATTCCATATGGTATTGGACTCAGTGGAATGTTTAATGATTATATTTATCCATAATAATATTAATTATCATTAAATGGTATTTCTATTAGGTGAAATTAGATGACCATCAATCAATAAAACCTTTTGTTCTATAATCATCGATTTATTTAGTATCATTTTAAATTATTATTACCATTTTACACACTATGGTAATAAAAATGATTTTGTAGTTTTATTAGGAAATATAGTATTTATTTCTCTCTTTAGTAATAGATCCTATTTTCTTTTAAAACCCATGTTTCATTAAAATTATTTTCAAAATTTCATTTAAATTTATTTTTTAATAACATTTTTACGCCATTATTCTATAACCAATGTTTTAAATGTAATATTATTTTCTCTTTCCATAGAAGCCCTTTTATAAAACTTTAGATCATGTAAAAGTAATGTTCATTAACTCATATGACAAGTATGGATTTACTCACAATAATTTATTTGAATATTTTTTACATGTTTGAAATGATAATTTTTAATTAAAATATTTACCAATTTGAATTTCAACAAAATAATTTTTTTATTTGTGTCTTAAAATAAAATATTATTTTCCTCAAAAATGTTTTTTAAAAGTTATTTTTATATTACTTCTATTCCCTAACAACAACATCCCTTTATTTTTAATATGAATCATTTTTTTATTCCTTCCATATTATTCTTCTGGATGGTTAGTTATTGATTTCGAAAAGGATTATATTCACATTATCTCTATTGGTTCATGTTCTAAACCAAAAAATATTTAATCTCTTATTATCATTGAATATTGAATTTTCAATGAATTATTCATTTATTTCATCATGGATATTACTATTTTCAAAACAAACAAATATTTTACATAAAGGTATAATTTTAATGTTATTTAATTATTTTGAGAAACGTTTAAAATTTAGTGTTCTTTATCGAATATAGATATTTGATAAGGAATATTATTTATTTCTGTTATTTTATATGAAGAATAATATGTACTAGAAATTATGGATGGACCCCTGATGTTATATAGCTCTTATATGCATCCAATGGTTATCATTAGTAATATTAATTGTGAAAATAAGAATAGTCTAAAATCATGTTTTGAATGTTCTTGATGATATAGTTTTTTTCATGTCCCTCAGACATGACATAACTGAATAATGGAATTTCACATATTTAGACTCAATATTTATTCATCTCTAACATTTTGTGTTTACATAACTATGGAACCATTTCATATTCATTTTATTATTAATGTTGAATGTGTTTAAATTTTCTTACCTTGTCATATTTATTTTTCAATATATAGTTATTTAAATGGAATTCTTATACAGTTATTACCTTTCCATATTTAATATGTACTTCAATCCCTATTTTTTTAATACGTTGTATGTGTGTTCAGATATTTTCTATTCCATAATTATTACTCTCGGTTATTCATTATGGATTCCACAATATTTAAACCTTTTGAGCATTTGACCTCACCCTTATTATGTTTTCTTCACCAAAAATCCAAGAAGTATAATATGAATGATATACAAGAAATTACCATATAGATTAGAGTTATCCTAGATTTTATTTATATATTAAGAAAAAAAATTGTTGTAATTATTGCAGTCATTTATAATATAAGTCTCATTTATGTATCAAGGTGACAGTGACTAAAAACTCTTGGTATGTCAAGATTTGATTACTTCTTAATAATTCGTATGTAATGGTTGTAGAAATTAGATCTATGATATCTGGGGTTGGGTTGCTCTATGGAGATTTCATGACATTCTCATTAATGATGGTCATAAAAATTTGTAATGTATAAATAATGATATTTCCAAAAATATAAATTCATAAATAAGTTTTTTTCAATGTAAACATAAATTAGAATCAATATCAATTTCAAAATAATCAATATTTTGAAATCCTAGCTCTCTACTATTAAGTGAGGTTTCTTGAAAAAAAATTGTATTAATACGATGAAATAATATTGTCAACCTTCTTTAAAGGATTGAGTAAAACATACAAATGAAATTTATCTATTAAAACATATTACTTTTTTAATTTAAATTAGAAAATATATCATTCTATGGATTCACGATGTACACGGTTGTGAATCCACAAAAGAATAGTTCTAAAGTCTAATAGATTTATTAAATCAAACAAAGATCCATTTAATGTTGAACCATCAAATGAAAATGGTAAATGTCATTGAATGGAAATCTTTGATATGTTTTTAAAGAGTATGGTCTTACATTGGATGATCTATTGAATTCATTTGATGGAGGTGGTTCAATCAAGGACAATCCAATAGATGTGATGTTTTCTTATAGAATGGATTGTTCTAATATTTTCAATAGATAAACATGAATTGAACATAGTTTTTTTTTCTGAGATTGAAATAACATTTCGAATAATATTAAAATATTTATTTTATGGAATTTTATATTTAGTTGTATTTCAATATGGGATAAAGAATTTTTTTTGTTTTTGATAATAATGGGATGGTTGTTTGAAGAATGGTTTGAATCGTAATAGTCTTCATAATGTTTCTTAAATATTATGGAATAATCAAGATGTGTTATGATTAATCTATTGAATTTCGGTTGACTATAAAAAATTACATCCCATTTTATATATTTTATGATAACCTATGTCAATGGGGGATAATGTATCAATGTAATTTAAACTGTTATCTTGGTAAAAATTCACAACCCCTATTAATATGGTTTCAATGTTATTTTATAAATGAGTTTACTTTATGAATAAAAAAAATCAATTGACAGGCATTTATTTCAGAGAATCCAAATAAGGAATTAAATTTGTGAAATATGATAGATTGTAACTAATAAGGGGATTTTAGTATATATTTATGCATTGTGGAATATTTAATCAATCTGATCAAATTATAGAAAACAAGTGAGGTTTTATTGAGGATTACTGAATGGAAAATAATAGATGAAAATAGGATCAACAAAAATATAATTTCAGATAATAGGAAAACATATTAATAATTCTATATGATCAATTTTGAGGGGTTTTACAATGTCTCACATTCTTTCTATTTTTTTAGATGTACGAAAATATTTTTTAAACTAGATAGACAATTATATTTTCTTTAGAGAGATATAAGGGGTCTAACTATATATTGATCAAGTTGTATTAACTTTTTTTATAATTTTGAATTTAAATGGATTAAAGGGAGTATACAAAGAAATATTATAGTTCCCCACACTTTGGTTTAAACTTGTTAATATTATATTAATATATTTACATTATTATCATTTCATGGCTATGATTTCACTATAAAAAGTTAATTATGGTAAAATCTCATAATAATAAAGGGGTTGACTTTATTGAATAATAATTTCTTTAAGTTCACCTCTTATTGAACCACCCAATCCCTTCTCCTTGGTTATCATAATCCATTAGAACATAAATATTGATGGATGGTCATGAATAATGAGGGTAATTGAAATATTTATGATATGGTAAATGGAATAATTGTAACAAAGGGTGTAGCTTCTAATTACACTATGGTTAGATCATAATTGGTAAAATATGAACATTGGGTTGTAGATGAAGAAATAATTAAATGTTTATTGAATCCATAATATAAATAAATCATTATATATGAGGATCCGTATATGATAATATAGGAAAACATAGAGGATAAGGATTTTTGGCATTGCATATTGATCCTTTATAAGGGATGGATTGTAGTTCCTCTAGTATTAGTCCTGGTAATAAGTGATTGGTTGAATCTATTGTATAATCAATTATGTATTGAAACAAAAATCATGATAACACATTTTAATATTTCTATGATGTTGTTTCCATATGATATAAGATCATTATATAGTATCTTGTTGATGATATTATATATGAAGATGCATTGGTGAAAAGAAGTTTATAGAAAAATTTGTCTAAACTTGAAGTATTAACATTAGGATGCATGATCACTCATGAATGATTCATTAATCTCATGGTGAGTAATATTTTGTTATTGTATCTTATTTTTTAGGGTGGTTCTTCAAAGAGGAAGAAAATTTTTGGCCACTTCTTTGAGATTGTATCGAATATTATAGATTCAAATAGATTGTAAATCAAATAGTGATTATTCATGGTGTATTGGGATGATGGGATGACATTGAGGATGGTGATAAATTATTTGAAACAAAATATATGATAGAAACATATAAAATGAGAAAATAATATTGTAAAATAAGATTGGATTTGTATTATACCTCGGAGGATGAAATGGCACCAGACGGTTTCATCTTAAATGGAACATCCTTTGATGGAAAGATCCCATGGTATAAAAGGGATTAATTCTTCTAAAATGACCATATTTATAATATTTCTATGATATACTTATTTGATAATTTGGGTTTCCTCATCTTATGTATTCATTTAATTCTTTTGTTTTGAATAATGTTAGTATGCATTTTCCATAACCATTCCAAAAATGTATCCAATTCTCATTTCATAATAAAATGAATATGGGTATATGGGTAACTTCTTAGAAGATTACAGTTATAATTATTATTATAATTATTATTTGATTTATGGTATTGTGTAAGGGAATATACTAATATAAATCTCAATACCCTACTGTAGAATGTAAATAACATATCTATTACCAATACGTTGTCAAGATCCAATATTATTAATTATATTAAAATTCTTAATTTATATGGTTTTTGATTTAAAAAAATATACATAATTTTATTTAAATTCCATAAATATATTATCTTATGATATTTGTTTTGTATTTTTCTAAGATAAAATGTTTATACATTAAAATGTTAAAAATATTTTTCACTAAATATGTTAATTTTTTTTATAAAAATGAATATTCACTCAGAATAATTTGTACGAAATTATACAATTATTCTATTAATATACAAGTTAATGATATTAAAATATGTATAGAAATGTTTAATTAAAAAAGAAAATGTATTATTTTATTTTTCACATATTTATTGAAATAAGTGTTGTTTATTTTTTTATGTAAATAAGTTTTATCAATATATATTTTAATATAAGATGTTTAAAAACATGAAAAATATATAAACACGCATTAATTAAAAAATTAATATGTATTAAAAATTTTAAAAAATAGATAATATAAAAAATTACTTTTTTCTACAAAAAGTATTTTTCCAATGTCGAATGTTTTAATTTAAATGTTAATTTTCTTACATAATGAAATTGTATTTAGATAAATGGATATATAATACGAATTCAATGCATAATGGTTTCTAAAATGATCATATTTTATTATTAATAATTAAAAAATATAATAGTAAATTTCTTAAATTTATTAGTGAGGTTCAACATTATAAATGATATAACATGAATTTTTAATAATTTAAAGGTCACATACAACAAATTTGAATCCTCATTATGAATTAATTTCATACCAAAATATTTCAATAATTATTTTTTAATATAATCAACATATCATACATTCCATTCTAACAACAATGTTATTCCATTCCTCCCTCAATATTTCTCTTATTTTAAATGAAAAATCCACAACATCACCTATAAAATGATCTATCTCCCAACTATTCTCTAATATTTATAAACACCAATGAAATTATCAAGATATTAACTTATATATCCCCCTATAAATCCCTCTAAAATATTTAAATTTTTAAAAAGGACACCTACCAATCATTATGAAGATATATAAAAGTTATGGGTACTCCTCTTCCCCATTTTGATTTATATACATCATAGTGATTATACCTTTTACATTCAATTAATTATTCTCACATTTATTAATAATAAATCATTAAATATCAAAATGTTCTGAAATTAATTATATATATAACTTAACTTTTGTAAAGACAATTATATAAAACACTTTGTGTAGACTTTTGTTGGTGAAATAACTCTTTGATTCTCTCCCCCCACATTTCAAATTTAAGATATTTTATTAATATTACACTTTAGGTTACCTATTAATTATTAATAAAAATATTCATAAACACCTTTAATATACTTATGATTCTCAATTAATTCTATTCTATATTTCACAATCATTATACCGATTTCATCATCAATTTTTAACATTTTTCGTGTTACAATAATAAATTTCTGGTTTCCCATATTTATCATATGAACACCCAATTCAGATATAATTCATGATTATCCATATATGTGATATCTATGAATGGATATCACTGTGAAATATGGTTATGAAAATTTTTATTATGATATATATGTATATAAAATATGATTCCAAATAATATTCGTGGAATTCAATATAATATATTTTGGTTTTTGATTTTAGATTCTTCTATTGAGATATGTTTTGTATTATTAACATATTTTACATTATGTGGTGTTTATATACCAAATATATGAGATTTTATTTCATGAAATAATTTTAGTTATGGTTTTTCAAAATCAATTTTATGTCTTCTCTTTTAAGAAGATAGCATGTAATTACTACTCATTCCAAGCATGGTTGTTTTCATCTCAGTTTTCATTCATTTATAATCATGTGGTAATAAAGACCTAAATATATTGTGTTCTGAGTAAATTTTATTATATGTGTTTTTTAAAACTAATCACAATATTTTATGTGTTTAAATATCTATAATATTTCTACAATATCACATTATTGTGATTGAAAAGATTCTGAAATAAATATAAAACTCAATAATTTCTGTAGTGGGAGCTCTTCTGAACCCTTCGGATGTGCCTTCCTCGCTGGTCACGACAGTGGCTCTTATGCCGAATACTCCTCCCTTGGTGGGGGAGGGGGAATTATCGTATAAGTGGAGAGCGAGATCCTTCAAGCCGTTCTCCAATCCGGACTTTCATCCTACCTTTCTGAAAATTTCTCTTAGCCCTAAAGTACCTGATTTCATCGATGGTCTTCCGAATCTTCCTCTTTCGTTATCGGAATTTATGGAATATTCAGCCTTGATGAATCTTACCTTGGTGGTGTGGTTAAATTACAGAAGGCCTTTAGTCGATGAATTCGACTGATTTGTCTTCAGAGCATGGGACCTTCAGGAACATGCGTTGGTGGGGTTACTGGATAGTAATCAGTTCCTGATTAGGTTTGAATCGGAGGCTAATTTGATTCAAGCCTGGGCAAGGGCACCAAGAAATTAAAATGGATCCCGTTTCATGCTCCTGTGTTGGTATTTCGATCTGCATATGAATCGGGATCCACCTTCCATGGCGGTTTGGGTAAGCATCCCTAAACTTCCCTTAAACTTTCAGAACCCGTCGATTATTCATATGTTGGGTAATATGGTCGGTAGATACCTCTACTCTGATAGCCGTACTAAGGCTTTTGTCACCCTATTAACCCTCAGGTGTGTGTTGAGATTGATACATCTCGCGTTCCTTTTGAGTTCATCTGGATCACGGCTGGTGAGGAATACCGCTGCAAACTACGGGTTGTGTATGAGAACTGGACCGACTTTTGTGGTTCTTGCAAGAGGTTGGGTCACACCGATGAGTCATATCATGTAGGATCTCGTGCTCAAGTGATAAGGGTTCGTACTAGTGGGAAGGCTGCTATCTTGAGTGTTGTGGAGGGCTCAGAGAGCAGGTCAATGGATCTCTGTGTGAAAGTGGATCTGACTCAGACTTCTGAAGGACCTGCTGATGGAGGGAGAGACTCTCGAATGGATGAAGTAGATGTGGAGGCCTCTGCCCCTGGACATCAGAAGGTTTCCTTTGATGAGGGTGTATTTTCTGGTTATTCTAGTTCTGTTAGGCCTAGGGAGAAGGAGGTGAATGGAGGGCCTGCAGTTGCTTTGGAACAAGAACAGGTGGGCGCTGTCTCAGGATCTACTTTTGTGGAGGTGTCCAACAGGGACAGGGCTAAGGCTGTGAATTGCCTTGATTCTATGGCTACACCTTTTCTACCCATAAGTAACAGGTTTTAAGGACTTGAAGTGGACCAGCTTTCTGAGGACCGAGAGGAGGTTGTTTGTGTAGGGGTTGATGGGGAGGCAGTGGTCTTGGGAGACCTGAAGACTGTTTTCTTGGAGAAGGAGCACGGTGCAGGCCATGGGGAAATTCCGAACAGTGGTGCAAGGTCGCTTTGTCTAGTTGGAGGTATCGATCAGAGGATGGGGGAGGGAAGCAGTAGGAATGTCTATGGGCCTTTGGGTCAAGCTGATCATGTGCAGAATGATATTGATAATGGTATTGTCTTGGAAGATTATGTTTCTGAGGGTAAGGGGATGGACCCAGATTCTATGGATGGGGAAGATGTTATCTCTACTGATCAGGAGTTGAGGCATATTTCTGAGGGCACCAGGTCTCCTTTGAGAGAGCAGGCCGGGGAAGAAAGGGAGATGTCTGGGAGAGGAAAGGAGAACATGAGTCCTATAAATTGTTCATACAGTGAAATTGTCCAAAAGGGGAATCAGAAGGTGTCTGCTGGGGAAAAATCAACACCTGCAATGCTGGGAAGGAGTCCACGGAAGGACTATTCCTATCTTCTGCGGCCGATGCAGACAAGTTCCGCCTCCAAACGGAATGGCGGAGTGGTTCTGGTGGTCAATAAGAGCAGCGGGATTAAGAATTCACCCCCGGATATGCGGGTTCATGAGAATCTCTAGAATCAAGTGCAAAGTATAGGTTTTTGGAGACATCCTTAGTGGGAATCGACAACAGTGGAAGGAGAATCCTTCTTCGGAGTCGAGGAAGACTATGGGTACTATAATATGCGACTTCCTGTTTTTTCTCTTTTTGTTTCTACTTGAATGTGTTTCTGATGTGTTGAAGTGTTTGTGATTTGGTGTCAGGTATGCGGGTTTCATGACCGCCGTTGATGATATTGTGAGTTGGTCTCTAGTATGCGGGTTCTTTGACCACCGTTGATGATGTTGGATCTTGTTTGTATGGTTACCGGTAACCCATAAACCGGATTTTTAGAAAATGAATAAAATGGATTTCAGGGAATAATTTCCATGGTGGAGAAATATATTATGTTTCGATAATATAAATGTTTTTTAAGTTATTATAAAATTGGATACAATGTATATAATTTCAAATAGCGTTGAATTTTTTATATATTATCATAGCTGTTATCATTCCAAAAAAGTGGTTCATGAGTTATTACTAAATTAATTCCCAAATATACAACCTGTGTACATAAGATTTCACAACAATGAATACATTTGATAAGAATATTATTTAATATAATAATATAATCATGATGAACCATGATTTGTTGAATTCCCTACCATTTAATTAGTGTCTAATGAATGGAAATATTTAAACCCAATTACTATATTTCATGTATAACACAACATATTAAATTTACCATCGACCATATATTCCATGGATTAGAGAACTTCATATTATATGGAATATACCTCACAACATTTATATAGATTAATTTATTTATGAAAGACATAAGATTTATTATCTAAAATTGGGATGTGTTTGATTTTTAAATTTTATTATTATATTTATATCTATGATATATTCATTATAGGTTTCATAAGGAATAGTATATGTATTGACCCGACCCATGTTTGACACACTGGGGGCCAAATTTATTTAGTTACCTGACCTATTGAATGCCTCCCCATATTCCATAGGTTTATGGCTACAAATAAGTGTCTAATATAAATCATAAAGAGACTATACCCACTTTATCAAAGTAAAATAACAACATAAATAAATAATAATAAACAAATGATATAAAAAAACCATAATAATACATGAATCAAATTATGTCCAAAACATGACTAAAATATCAAAAACTAATCAGTAGATATGTTATGCGAAAACATGTGTCATGATTTAAATGATAAATAAAAATAAATACACACAAACACTCACAATATGATCTCAACACCTTTTCTAGTTACCTCATCCATGATCTATCCTGACTCTCCCATCAAAAATGGGCTTCATTCCCTTATTTTATCATGAAATCATGGATTTTATTTGGGTATCAATTAAGTATCCTATGATTGGTGCGAGAATAATGTAATAGGTCACAACCAATTGAAACTAAAAAAATATATAGTCAATTATAGTGTATGAAATTGTATAAATAATAAATCTCAATTCATATATAAAAAGTTATCACATTAATTATTCATTAAATTTACCATATAAATCATTGGGTTCCTAGGGAAACCCGAAAAATTAAAACCTACATTGTCCCATGCTAGAATCTGTACCATATCAAAATACCATGTTTATCATTTATAATTTTATTGGAAATCATGTCAAAATCATTTGTAACTATAGTAATATTCAAAATCATGTTTATAGAATGTCATTTATAACACCTCCTCAATATTTATAGCCTCATACCCTTTCCCATACCACAACAATGTTATTGATATTTTGAACATTATACCATATCCCCAACTAATTTTCCTCATAAGGGTATTCGAAGGCTCCGTCTCTATCCCATACATCATTTGTTACTATTTTATTTTGAATCATCGGTCTATGTCCAACACATGATTATCACATATGTCCCACAGATGTCACATATACAAAATATATCACATTATTCATGTTTAGTCAAAACTAACCCTTATTTTAATCATTTTACATCTTGGAATACAATTATTAGTTTACCAATTACTCAAAAAATTTATTGAGAAATCCAGACAATTATTTACCAATATTAAACAACACCAATATTTCATTAAATAAATCAAAAATTAATTAATCCACAAATATTGATGAATTACATTATCAATTAATTGACTGATTCCAAAATCACATTAACCAATCAATTTTAAAAACACTCAATTAATTTTTTGAAAAATTTAATTATATAAATTTATGAATTTAAATTGATAAATATAAAATAGAACTTATATAATTACATACACATTAATGAAATCCACAATTTGGGACTTGAGTAATAGGCCACCTTCCTCAAGATTTTTTTTGATGACAGAAAATAAAAATCCCACCATTGAAGTGGAACAACCTTGATCACGATGAACAAAAAGATCGATATATGATCCCAAGATCGAAAATAAAATTAACAAACATCCATCATCCTAAAAATAATCCCCTGAAAAATTCAACAAATTCCACGTTTATCTAGGAAGAGAAGAGAGTGATGACTAATAAGTATGATACCACATACATTGAGAGGTGTAGATCCATCAACAGATCGTTGATTCACTAAGAATAGAGTATCGAAATTCATAGAATTCATTCAATTACCTCCAAAAACAATATATAATAATTATGGATTAATATGGGTTTTAGGTATATAAGAATGTTGTTCATGAATATTTATGTGAATCATCACAGTTTTTAAATCTCATAGGCTTAGCTTCCTGGGATGGAGCACAACATTATCCAAACCATCCACCTTAACTGTGTGACAGTTCTAGGGGTGAAAAGTTACACAAAAATGGTGAATGGTTTTCCAAATATTGTTGAATATGTTAAAATAACCTCTCTTTATGATCACATGGTTTTCTAAACTAGGTGTGTGGTTTGGGAAAACAAAGCACTGACCATTTTTAACCCCTCTTCCTTCTAGAAATCACCAATTTCAATAAAAAATTCCCCAGTTTGAAACACAAAATTATATAATCAAACCACAAAATAATAGTAACATTAAAATATATCAATACATATCATGAAATGTTCTAGATATTTCAATATCCCCACCTTATAAGATCTCAACATTGAGATGTTCTCCCATGATTCTCAATGATTCTAAGTTAAGAAGATTGGGCCATTGATATTGCATATCTGATTCTCTATCCCTTGTTTCCTCCTGAACAAGGCTATATTTACAGTTTATAGAATAAATAAACATGGTATTTCCTCACAACACATTCACAATGTGATCCAACACACATATCAGAATCTCTTGAAATGATTCATTTGTCTCAAACTAAACAACATCTACGTTGAACAGACGAGCGGGATTGGGGTGTTACCATAGATGACATGACACATGAATGGAATCATATATATTTTTGTACATGTATATAAGTTAAACATGGTATTACACTATCCTAATTATTTCTATGACCTAAAATGGTCCAACAATCTTAGGATTAAGATTGTCATGTATTTGAATCCAACATGTACAAATCCTAGGAGACCCCTGAAGGAACACATGATCAAATTATGCAATCTCTATGAATAATTAGCATTTATCAACATATGAATTATATATAGTTATATAAATATCAATAAATATATCAATTATATTCATTTGCATTGATTCCTAAAGTATAAGACTCTGTCCAAATAAATCAGAGTCTCCTGCATCGATCCATCATAGAGGTGATCAGCACAGACTACCACAAAGAGGCTCATATGGTGTAATATATTTGGAATATAGATATATGTTATTATAGGATATACTTACAATCTATAGGTGAATATCCCAATACCCACCAACGTATACGACACACACTCGACAATTGTACCAATTAACTTATATAGTACATTCTGAGAATATATTTATCTATGGATACAAAGACGTGAATGGTAAAAAATGTTCACAAAGTGGCTTCTATAATCCCAACCATATTAGTGATGTAATGAGTGAGTCACAGTCTTAAATGAATATTCTATGGAACTCAGTATAGATGTACTATATCTAAAACATACATGCATCCCACCAGCACCACTAAGAGTGTCTCTCGTATTGAAAATAACTATTCTACATTATTCAATTTGTCTGTAATCACCATTAGAGAATCATTATTCTATGATATCACCTAGAGTCCCACTAATAATTACATAGTAACATATTCCCACATCCATTATATAACGGAAAATGTCTATAGTAAACCACCATTTTCTGGATTCTCATACATCACATGTTGACTGCTGTTGCATCGTGTTATGAACCTAGATAAAACCTTTTTCATTCATGACCAATAATATTTTTGACATATACCATGATATATTTTCTATCACCTAGATACACTACCCACATTGATGCATCAAATTGACACCTCAACCCTTCATAGATACTCATAGGCACAACAACCCGACTCTTGAAAAAGGCAATTTTATTCCACATCTATACTCAATTTTGATGTTGGATCCCACCTTCAATGATTTACATCATATAAAATAATAATATAATCATAATACTTGTCTCTAATATGAGCGAAAATTATAGAATCCATTATAACTATTATGATACACATCTTCTCTTGGACCACCTGAACAACTACACGCATCTCAGCCAGTAATGTCATCATATTCCACTAAGAACTTGAAAAATGTACTTAGTGGGTCTTTATTTTCCTTCTTAAAGCATTAAAAAAACAATTTACCTTCCATGTAATATATTCTAGCTCAAAATAAAACGACATCATATACTTAACCCACCTATGAAACTGAAGAATCCAATCTTCATATCAAAATATATATTTTAAACTATTGATATCTATATACATAGTATAATTTTCTACCAAATCATAATGTTTCATGTGAATCATAGAATAAAACACTACTTAAATCTCAATGTAATGTTTATGTTAGTTCGATTCATGAGGCCTTATTTTAAGATATCAATATACCAATAATAAATCTCAACACATCAATAATGCCTGAATCACAATACCAAATGTGTCATAAACCATCATATACTCATCACATGGCGTTGGTAAGATAAATATTGGTGTCAATGTAAAATTTTTATTTAGATCCTCAAAGGAATTCCCACAAGTATACATACATTCAAAAATTATTCATTTAATTGTGAAGATATAATAAAATGTTTTAAAATTGTAATTATCTTTGGTAAATCTATGGTAATAACATAGAAACCATGGAAATATATGGATATTAGAAATATTATTAGGATACTCCAAATAAACCACTACACTAATTATCTCCTCATTAATTCATATACCTTCCTAAGAGAATATGTGACCTTAATAGTATACCTGACCAATCATAAACTGGAACCTAGATAGTTACACATATATTTGATTCTCTTTCTGTGTACTCATGATGAATTCAATATATGGGAATGATCACAATGAGTCATAGATTACACAATCATTTCAACCAAAAAAACATCCAAAAACTGATCTACGAATGGATGGAATATTCTATTCCTCAGCCATAAAAACTCTAAATGTGTGTTCATCAGCCTGAATAGTATCACAATGAAATCATATAGGACATAATATCTAATAAAAGTATATAGTGATTTATAAAAAGGTAAAATATCAAATATTGATACACTAATCTCAATTCAACAATGTAGAAAACACATGACCCCCTCAACTAGTCAAATAGATTGTTGATATGTGTATGAGGATACATGTTAGTCACTTTTATCCTCTTCAACATCTAATAATCCACAAAATTCACAAGATCCCATCATCATTCTCAGAAAAAAAAATTAGATAAACACAAGGTGATATTCATAGTCAGAGTATCCCCTTATCCACCAACTCTCCAGTTTTATATTTAACTCTGGAATTGATATTGGTACCATTCTATATGGTGGAATTAACATTAATTAGCCACATATATGTGCACAATTATAAATTTTTCACCTCGCTCAGGTGGTGGAATGGAGATGCCTTCATGAAACACATCCTAAAACATGTCCACCATGGGTGCAAATGCGTCATTTTTTACTCTCCCTTAATCCAAAAAATACTGGTAGCTGGGGCTATCAGATCCCCAAGTTTTTGGAGAATTTCCCCTGATATACCTAAATAAAAATTCTAATATCCATGGTTAATATGTATTTCACCCACAAAATATGTTATCATAATAATCCTACAGTAACAATCAATATGGACTTGGTATGCTTCTAACGTATCCATACCCATAATTATTTCAAAATCTGAATTTTCAAGGATGCAAATATCCTAACTAAAATGATAATACCCAACCCTAAGAAAACATATATTTCATAAATATATGTCTCTCAAATGTACTCCCAATGGTGTGTGTATCGTCATCACCACACTCTTGAACTCCACCTCCAAGCTCATACCATGCACAAGATGTACCGATATAAAAGAATGAGAGGTTAGAGTATCCAAAAAATAATTATAATCTGTAGGAGATACAGGAAAATTAACTCAAAATATCGAAGATCCATCCACTATATCCACCAATATATGATGAAAAACATGAAACTATAAAACTCTAATACCATATCATAGATCCTGAGTCCCCTGAGATAAACCACTAAATTGATATAGGAACTATTTACAAAAATAACCTCATCCACTTCCTCTGCAGCCACATCAGTGGAACTCCAATAGTCAGACTCATACGAGGTATAATATCACTATACCATAGTCTATTTATTCCTAGATATTCCCTCACTTCTCATCTGTCATGGGATACTGTAGAACCTATGAATATTTCCTATATTTCTATATTCTCATTTGACTATTAGTGGTTTGGGAATGTGTCTTTGATAGAGGTTAGGCCTATTAAATTGGTTTTAAATTACTCTACTATGGTATTGGGTAGCTAATCCTTCCCCATAGGCAAACTTCTATCTTAAACATTATTTTACATTCTCTTTTTTTTCTTTATACCATTGGAATATATACATCCTGATCATTCAACAAGAACCACATATTCTCTACCAAGTGCCTCTTTTTGGATCCCTATAGATATCAGAGCTTGATTCACCACTTCATATACATTTACTTACTATATATATATAAACTGGTGACATAATATAACATTAAATTTCAACCTAGAAATTTGTTTTTATTGTTTCCTCATCCGCTTCAAGTACTATAGAATATTATTGCACGCTATTAAGGTTACTAGAATAGTCCATCGTTGAGATTCTCAGATGATCCAACCACATGAACTCATCTTATATCTAATGTATTATTTTTTCTTGATAAGAACACTCATGGAATTTCTCCAAAAAATCCATCCATACCATACCATAATCCTTCCTTTCCATTCCTAAACATCCCATCATTGATTTGTTGATCCTCATAACATGAATGGAGACAAAATGACCCAAATATCAATATGAGTCTCCAAGTGGTCAATAATAATCTATAAGGTTTCGATCCAGATCCCAACTACCTCAGTTCCACACTCCCTAGAGAATGACATTGGGTGCTATAGCTGATATTCAATGTGAGGTCAAACACGATCTTAACTACATGCATTGGGAATGTTTCATTAAACTGTAGATGCAATCAATGTTATCTCAGAACTGTTCTTTGACTTCTTCACTCGACACTATTAGTGCCTTATTTTCCACTACTAGAGGAACATTCCTAGCCATATCCTTGTATTTTTTCCTCAAAAAGAATCTTCATGGATTAATTTCACTATAATTCCAAACAAACATCTTATTTCAGATAACAATACATTTAAATATTTATATAAGTATGATTCTCAATAATCTATAACAAGTCATTCCCCCAAACCCCAACACATGGTAAAAATAGAGTGTCTATGTATTCCATTAATCAACCTATATATTGTCCATGGATAACAATGGGTAAACACATTCTTGTTATTCATGTTTCATTAGATACCCATTTATTCAAATAATACATCATTTAAACCATTTAGGTTCATGTGACTTAACATTTATAGTTCAATTACCCATGAAAGGGAAGAAATTACTTTTCAACAACTTCCCCAAATCCTATTTTTCCCATGCAATCCTAAGATGATACTCTTCATAATAAATAAGGAGTGTCTAGAATAATTTTTGCATACTAATATCTCATTCCATATTGGGCCATTATTAAAATCTAATAAATCACAAATCAATTATCACATCATAGAACAAGTGAATCAATCAAGGAAAAATAACATCTAACATTAATATAACACGCCAATAATAATATTCCCACCCTGGATATTTGGTTTTTACTTTCGTACATGGGTCAGTTACAACCATTAGTGATCTCTTTAACAAAGATAAAAACATCATATTATTGTATATACAATTATAAAATAGTAAGAAAAATGTAATTAATAGAAAAAAAAAACATTGATATTACATTTTAATTCCCTGACCATGGTGCCACACATCGTTTCCCTGAGCCACTCAGTTATATGACATCAGGAACACCATCTCATATACAAGAGGCTTCTAACTTGTATTGTTGGTCTAATATCAATCATGTAGAAACTATACATTATTTAACATACTATTAGAATAGTAGAAATAACTAATAATAACCAAATAATATTTTCATGATCAGATTAATACAAGCTTCACATGATGACCAAAATAAAAATACAATAACAAAAAGTAAATATTAGATATCTATACAATAATATGTGTCATGTATCAAAGGGAAAACCTAAACTGAGAAACATTGACATTCCTAGGAGGGTATCAACAACATGTGGGGGTCCCACATCTATGATCTATCCAGAATCATTCATTTAACCTGGTCCTCTTATTCATATCTAGTTTTTTAATCATGTTTTTAATTTGGGTACTGATCAAGTAGCCCGAGTAAGGATCGGGAACAAGTCAATAGGCCACCACCAATACCTTATAAAGATATATCTATTCAATAAAATTGCATTTATTTTTATAAGAAATAAATAAAAATGAATAAATAAAATGTTACCGCATTTATTATTTGTTAATTTAATCTTATAAACCAATGCGTACATGAGGACGCTCAGATCCTCAATACCTACACCTTCCCTTTCCAGAGTCCAAACCTTATAAAAATAATTTTTTTATCATTTTTAATTTCATTTCAAATAATTTCATGGAAAATTAAAAGTATACTACATCAAAAATAGAACATCATATCTAACACCCCTGGTTATTTGGAGTCTTTGACGTTGTCCCTCATTAAAATAATCACATGTGTATTTAGAGCCTCATTCCCACTCCAATTGTCCATGTCTCGTATAGGAATTTGGATCCTTATTCTCTACCCCACACATCATTTGTCTCTATGGGCCATTGAAATATTTTTCCACATACCACACCTGAATATAAGATGTATCACACATATTTAACATATATCACATATATAACATAATTCATGGTTAATCATCAATATACCTTAAATCATCCTTCCAAAATATGGATTACAATTATAATTGTCATAACACACATAGTTCATCAATATAATCACATAGAATAATAATAACAACACATAATTAATCCTTTTATAAATATTAAATCATATAAACCATTAATTAATTCACTAATTAATTAATCTGATTTCACAATCCCCATATTCCATTAATTAATTCACCAATCAATTAATCCCATTCAACTACCAAAATATACTATTAAATATTTTGAAAAATATTTATTCCATATCAATTGAGCCATTAAAAAATATATTTATTGAACAATT
This sequence comes from Viscum album, assembly GCA_963277665.1. Taxonomy (NCBI): domain Eukaryota; kingdom Viridiplantae; phylum Streptophyta; class Magnoliopsida; order Santalales; family Viscaceae; genus Viscum; species Viscum album. Next base: position 138,008,175 of record OY728133.1, on the reverse strand, counting down.
AATACAATTATTTAATCCAACCCCACAATCTCAATATCCTATTAGTTATTTAACTAATTAATTAATCTACATGAATTTTCCAATTACACAATACATTAATTGACTTATTCGCAATCCTTGTTAGAAAAAATGTTATAAAAACTATATTAAAAAAGGTAATTAATTAAGGTTATGTATTTAAATTTATAATCATTTAATATAAATTCTAAAATTATATACAGATAATTGAAATCAAGAGTTTTGAATTTCAATCACAGGACAACTACCTCGAGATCATCGATGATGCTCAGTGACAGAAATCCCCAAATTGAAGTGGGACAACTAGAATCATGATAAATAATGATATATAGATCTTAACTGATTCCTTAAGACAAAAAAATCAAGATAAATAATTAATACATTAAATCCCTTTCAAATAGTGGATAAACATTTCACTTTTATTAGAAAAGTGGAGACAGAGAGATGGATCTAATCAGAAAGAAACATCATACCCATAAAGGTTCAAATCCATCATCAATTCATAAATTCACCAAAAATGGAGGTTGGAATTCCATGTATTAATCCATGAACATAAAAAAAATAAGAAATGTTTTAGTGTAATGATAGGGTGTTTTGGGATATAATACGCAAATTTGGGAATTTTTATTTGATTATTTGGGGGTTTAAAATCTGTTATAGATAGTTTTATGGGTATAAGTGAATTGTTTTCCATGTCATGCACCTTAATAGGGAACCAATAATGGGGGGCATAGTTACACCTATGTGGTTGAAATTTCTAATAAACCTTGCACTAGTCACATGGAGACACTCAGTTTGAGTCTGTATAGTTTATGGGAAGGGGGCATAGTTTGTGAAAACTGTTTTCCAATACTGTATAACCATTATTCCTTCCAAAATTCACCAATTGCACCCTATAACTCATAAATTTTCATCCAAATAAAAATATCATCAAAAAATGTAAATATAGTAACAATATATATGATTGTGACATCTCCTGATATTGTTGGGATCTTACTTAATGAACACTATGTCGAATCCTATGGGGAATACATTAGGAGTAATCATGCGAGGGGTGTGCCCATGATTTTAAATCCCATTAATGAATCTATATTAACCATGAGGAAATATAAGATATATTTTAGTGTTTACCTCTTCATATATTAGGAATAATTTCTTTGAACAAGCCCAAGATATGATGTTTTAATATCTATCAGTACGCATTCTATCGACATGGGATCATTGGTTATTGTTATCATTGATTTAATTTACATTTGTTGATATTTAATATACCAATATTCTGTTGATTATGGAATTATATTGTTAATTATTTAATTCCATTTCACTAATTCAATGTTTGGTATAAATAAATAAATAAATATATATATGATTATGTTTCATGTTGATCTATATTGAGTATCTAGGAGAAACATAATTTTTTCCTTCCCCTAAGAATCAAATAGGAGGAAGAAATTTAATTTTTAAGGAAATTATGGATAATATAATAATGTTATTATAATGAGATCATAAGGTATGTTATGTTTTATAATGTAATGTATGTATATAACTATTATTCCACTACTAGTATGCTATTTTTTCATATAGAAGCTCTTCAATTATATAATAATGATGTAATATTACTACAATATTTTGGTTTTTGGTGTATTTTATGTAATATTTGTTGTTACAAAATGATATTTCTGAACATTTGAGATTATAATTTGAGGGACCATGTTAGATAGTATATGTTATAGAAAGAAACCTCAAGATTCCAGTGGTCAAACTATAAAAATAGTAAGAATTTTATTTTCAAAATAAATACAATTTACTAATTATTTGTATCATATTTTATAAATATGGATAATATTATTATTCATTTGTCACATATCAACACTCATATTCAATGATAGAATATTTTCCCACAAAAAGTTAATTCATCTGGAGGTTATTCTTATAAATTCATAACCATATTGTGGGTGTTGACAGTAGTTAAAAAATAATCTAACCTATATAGAGAATTTTGTTGAACAAAATTATAATTTAACAATGTTGGTCTACTTCATGGAAAAATAATTCTAGAATTTAGTTAAAATAATAATCAATATGTAGAGAAATAATGGATTAATTTCACAAAGAAGATCAATGTCTCTTTCAGATATAAAGAAAAAAAATTTCCTCAAAGATGTATATCTTCTGAAGAGAGTTATCAACTAATCATGTGGCTAATTAAATCACAAAATATGAATATGGGAGGTATTTAATAGAATAGGGAATTAGTTAGGAGTTTTTAGTATATAAAATTTTCTCTCCATTATATATGTATTCAATTGTTATCCTGAAAAGAAAATATTCGTTCAGGATCATGGGATAAAAACTGTGTCAAAGGGGAAAAAAGAAACATTGTATTTTACCACATGTAATTACTATGGGATGAAACTATATTAAATGTTAGGAATGGATATTGTGTTGGTTAAAATTATAGATAATAAGGTCATAATTATCACCAATATATAGTAAATTCATAATCTATTAATATAAAAATACTTATTGTTATAAAAAAACATTACATAATCTAATTTGTTAAAAATAAATGGAATTTTCTGCTAAAATAACAAGGGATTAAGGAAAATCCTAACTTATTTCAATATATATACATGATTTTCTTAATGAAATGGTTGAAGTTAGATGGCTCATAGACATAAATTTTGATAATGTTTTATTTGATTCTAAATCTCCACACATTGTTATATAATACATTTTTTCCTAAAAAATTATATTTTTGGATAGCACCCAAGTAAGTGAGTAATAAATTATGACCGTAATTAGGATCCATCTGAAAACAAATATATTTAAAGAACTAATTATGATGAATGGGAATACAATATTTTGGTTCTTAATTATTATTACAATTATTTTCATTAATATGATAAATATATTCACTGATTTTAAAAATATTATGTAGTTATTTATTTTTTAGAGATGGATATTTTCATTCATGAAGGTGAGGTTAAATCTATAATCAATAAATGATAATGTCTATAATCTAAATCAAGTACTAATACATTAAAAGTATCTCTAATAAATTTAATTCAATGTAGTGAGCAATATCAAGGTAGATCAATGGATTAGGATATTATTTTTTAAATTTAGGTTGTACCTAAAAAATTAAAATCAATTGATTTTTTAATGAATAATTAGCTTGTTATTTGTTGGAGTGTGAAGTTTAGTTTTCCATTGAACACATTCCCTATTCAAGGAATATATCTAAAACTTTTTATATAATGAAAATAGTGTTGTTGGTGGAGTAAATGAAAAAACAACATTTGTTGAGTTTTAAGGGATTTATTGGACCTATATTTATATGATTTGGATCCCTTATTTTTTTGTGGTAATTAATGATATTTATATGATATTTTATTTAGATAATATAGAGGGAAATTAATTTAGTAAAAATAATAAATATCTATTACCACACACTGATGAATTATTTGACCAACATCAACATCCCCAATACATTTAAAATATCGATCATCACACCACATATCAATAATTATGGATTAAAAGGATAATATTCTAATGATGGAATTTCAAACAAGGTATGAAAATTTTGATTTTATAATAATTTATGATATATTGATTAATCAACATTCTCTCTTTATGGATATGAATAATATATTTTTCTAGAAACATAGTGATAATATTTTGATGGTATATATTGTTGATATCTTGACATTCAATATTAGTTATGATGTGCATGAGAGAAATAAAATAATAATAATAAATTCTCTTATAAACGACTATTATATTGGAATGATATTAACTATGAATTTTTGTTTATTGAGGAATATTTTCTGCTATATATTTTATTCATATAGGGAATATCTAATGAAAATAAGATGAAAATGTTAGTTAATGAATTTTAAAAAATATTATTCATAACTGATATCCAGTGTTTCGTGGACTTAGATGGTTATTATTTGTTTTTTATGATTTTTTCGTGATTTAACATATCAGTAAACATGTTAACACATAAATGGGGTAAATTTTCATATTTAAGGGGAAGAGATAAATATTTTTTAAAAAGGATGAGGATACTAATTAATGAATTAGTATTTACCCTACCATTATTTAATTATGGATTTATAATATATTGTGATGTATAGTGTAATGGACATGGTTGTTTTCTAATGATTAATGATAAGGTGATTACATATGCATAAAGGAAGATTAAAAATCATTAACACTTATTTCCTTCTCATGGACATTAGTTGGAAGACATTATATTTTCTTGGAAAATATAATTTCAATATATCTAAAATGATAAATATTATATGTATATATATATATATACCAAAATTGTTCAATGTATATATTCTTTATGATGAAGATCTAAATTAGGAAAAGAAGATGAATGTAGCTATATTTGGATTATTATTTAATGCTACCATATAACCCAAGGAATGAAAATAGGTTTAATATAGAATTTATTAGGAGAACCCATGGACATCATATTATGATGAAAATTTTAAAAGATCATATATATAATTAAAAATTAATAATTGATGAGGTTATTTATGGGATAGGGAACCCATAATTCTATTTCAATGAAATTATTAAACGAACTGTAATATAAAATGATATTGTAGTCCATGAACAATAATTTGAAAATATAATGAATGATTTAAATTATATCATATAATATATTGATGTAAATAATCCAACGAGATGAAGTGTTGATGTTTGAGAATAAGTTATGTGTTCTAGTCACACAATAGTTTAAAGGGATCTTCAAAATGATAGTCATTGCTCAAATTTCTATGTAATACATGATACTATAATGTTATATTAGAATTTAGGAAAACATTTATACTGGTTTTTTATCATTTGAGAAATTGAGTACTATATGACATAGTACATTTTATTCTATCAACTAAAGGGTAAAATAAAATATACTAAGGGAGTCATGGAACATGTTCAAATACCTATATTGAAGTGGGACAAGAAAGCAATGGTTATTGTCCTTGGACTCTAAGATTCACTATGGAAGAATGAATTTATGTGGTTAATCATTGATCATCTTACCATGACTACTCATTTTATAGAAATAAAACAAGATATTCTCAATTAGAACCATTCTCGGCTCAAAAATAATAAAATGATAAGTCTTTCCATGAAACATAAAAAAATCATACATTATCATAAAAAATTGTTCACATATTTTCTCGGGAACAATGTTCAGATGAAACATTACACCAAGAAACATTTATGATAATCCTATCATCCTAAAAAAGATGATTAGTTTGAAAGGATAATCTATAAATTAAAATTCATACTAATATGTTGTTCTCTTGACATCCAATGTATATGGGACCAATAGATGCATTGAGTTGAATGTTCATATAATAATAGATTATATTATATTATATGAATCTACAAACATATATCAATGTGTGAGGAGAGGATTTATTATCCAACCTTTGGGAATATTATTTATAAATAATGATAGTTGGAATATATATATTAATGGAAAAAATTGTTAATGTACAAACTACTTTTGATCAAATTAAAGAATCCTTAAATAACGATAGGTAATTTCTTGGTAATTTTGTTTCACTGAAATACTTGAATGAATAGGACTTGTTTCATTCCAATTTGTTATGTCACTATACTATTTTAATGTAAACAATGTATTCTACTTTTCATTTATAAAGAAATTAATGGGAAATCAAATTCATTTTATCATAAAATGGGGAATAGTATTGGAGAAAATAATAAATAATAATTAATATCCAATAAAAATTAATGAATTTATAGAGAATTTCCTTTTGGAACAATCTTCATGACTTGTGAGAATGGTTTTTTAAAAATTTTAAAGAAAATAGGCTTTATTCCTGAAAATTATAAAATTTATTTCCCCTATTTAAATAAATCGTAAATATATTTATATTATATATTGTTAAATGAAATTACTATCTAAATTTTATTTTATTCATTTAATATATTTATTATATGTTAATTATTAATTAATAAGGTAATAATAAAATTTTTATTTTCAAATAACCAAATTTGTAAGTGTTTTATAAAAATTATCTGTAAAAATTATCTCACTATTCATGATAATATTGTATATTTAATGAAATATAAATATTTTATACACATATTATATTATTAATAATATCTTAATTAGAATGAAAAAAATGTAATATATAGAAAGGTAATTATCTATTAAAATTTTCATTCCTTTGACTTATGTTATGTTTTATAAATTATTTAAATTCTATAAAGCTTGTGTTTATATTCCTATTGTAACACCCCAGGTAAATAAAGAATATGAAATTTTTATATTTATCCATATTTTTGAATAAAATATTAATATTAGTTGAAAGGGGATGCTATGCTCGATGGCATACCCAATACGCAACAACGAGTTTCTTGGAAATCTTACGTTGCACTCTAATAATAAAATAATATTATTTTAAATGGTAGTTAATGCCCAGCCGTTTTAATGGAGGCAATGAACAGAACTAACTACAAAATGATTATATATATCTTTGTAAAATATTTTTACTCTTTACAATAAATGTTAGAGGTTTAAAATGCGAATGAATCCAATTTTAAGCGGAAACATTCTAATATTCATTAAAAGGTCGATTAACCGCCTTTTGATGGTGAACCTATTTTAAATCCACCTTTTGACAATTTTATGTGTTATATTTGACCAAATAAAATTCTTCTTTAGAATCAGGACATCAAAATTTACTTTGTGTAAATTTTTGGTATTTTTCGGATATAGTTCATTTTTTAATGAATAGTGAAAAATGTTGAATTTTAATTCAAAACAACTTTTCAATCTAATTTATTTATATGATTAGATTATATTGTGAATTAGTTTTAAAGTTCAATTAGAATATATTTTTACCATTTAATCCAATTTTGGTCATTGGAATTAATTTCACATTGAAATCGGACTTAAACTAGTGTCAATCTTTTGATACTTATTGTTTCATAAAAATACGCTATTTTCACTGACAGCAGAAATTAATTATTAAATTAATTAATGCAATATATATTTTTTTAATTTTTTAAAATATATATCATTTTTGAATTCGGAATAACAAATATAGCTTAGGGTGAGGTTTTGGTATTTTTCTGAAGAACATCAATTTTTGATGAATAGTGAAACCACTAAGTGGTAGTTAAAGAAACTGATTTTTCTGTTTAAATGAAATTTTACCACCTCTATGTTTCGAATTTCAAAAATACAACATAAATGGTTGTAATTAAGAAGTAAAATGTGGTTCAATGGAATTAATATATTTTTTTGTTGAATAGAAACTTTTAAGTTTTTAATCTTGATTAGAGGTAATTAGTGTAGTTTAAGGTAAAAACAATGTTTTAATAATATGAGATGAGATTGAAACATGTCCTACCCTTATTGGATGTGTCATTTCCGACAAAGACAATCCATGGGTCAATATGGGGACCCCTTGGAGCCACTTTGGTTGGAAAATGAAATAAATAACTTTTTATTTAAAGTTAAAATAAAAATGTCACAAGCATGATATGTTTCACTAAAAGAATTTTTAAATGGGGTTATACAAGTCATATTTTTTACTATAAATAGTAATTGGAAACCTAAAATTATTTCCTACATCGTGATAGTTTATTTATAATTTTTATACATTAAATAAATAAAATTATTCATGACATCGTAATGATGCAGCGATTACCTCATTAATAAAGGATTTAAATAAAATGAAAAGATAATGTAAAATCTATGACCTACACATGTCCAAAAACTATTGGATTGGTGGATTTAGAAACCTTATCACCTTATCCTAGAATTATATCTATGTGGGACCTTTTAAATCCGAAAATAATTTTCAAATAATGTAACATTTCTTTACATACCAAGAGTTCCCCTCCTCTCCTCTTATAAAAGGCCCCCACCTCTACCTCCTTACCCACACTTCCAAAGCCTTTGTCTCGGACAAAACCTGACCATTTTGTCTCTCCACATACCTATATAACTCTTGGAAGCCTCAATTTGGGCCGAAGTCTTCCCAAGGAAGCCTTTGAGCTCAAACCAAATGGTGTTACCCGATTTTAAGGTAATGTCTTTACTTGTGTTCTTTTGTTTCATTTTGCTTCTCCAACCCACTAAACACTTTTTATTAATTTATGTTGTAAAAACTTCATTATATTCAATATACTAGGATGTTGTTATGAGAATAATTTAAGCTACACTTACACACACCTACATCAAATGGTTAAAGACCATACTGTTTCTCTGGATGGATAATTTCTGTCTCACGAAACGATGATTGTTCAACACTCATATAACACCTTAAAAGGTGGCCATTAAGTTGTAACTATACTTATATATGATATATAATATGTTTATGTTTTAAATAAGATTCTTTATTTTTATTGTTTGGCATACCTTTATGGTTTCTATTGTGGGTAAACACGATAATTTCATTTTAGGAAGTGCAGACTACCGCCCCCTCAAAGTGATTTGATCCGTTAATGCCATATGTGGGATATATAAAGGATGTATTTAAAGTTATTATATATGATTTATGTTACATGTAAATGATGAATATAATTCTGGAATTAAAATATACATACCTCTCATTTAGTTTTAATTCCATTAATATGATATAGAAATGAAAGTAGCATTCATGCATACGTATGGCTTACCGTCTCCATGAACGGTGCATTTCATTTCTTACCTCTAAATGATTATGTAATATTATAAATACATGTAGATTCTGGATATATATGATATATATATGATAACCAAATCATTAATATCATTCTGGATTAAATGAACCTTTGACCACACTAACAACATGTAATTGTAAGAAGTCCACTTTCAACTTAAGAACCGAATATCGAGAAAACAAACATTATTAAATTAATTGATTAAATAATGTTTATAACATGGAAATAAGTGATATAAAAGGAATAATGAACTATAAAAAGTTTCTTAATAAAGTAGAAATTAACTCAAGTTTATTATTCAGGACGTTAAAGAATGATCGAGTCAAGTCGGACCCGAGGTAAGGGATCCAACTCCTCTCTTTCTTTTTAAGTAAACTCTTTTATGTCATTCCTTTTAAGCTCATAATTCTTGTGATTGGGATGTTATTTTATATTACTCATACTGTAATTTTTATGTTCATATGATGAGAGACCCTATTCTCTCTTATTAATCCATTTTGGATGTTTTGAGTGGCACCGTTAGGCTGCCGAATTTTCATAAGAGATCTAACCTCTCTATTTATTTTTAAGTACTCTCCTTTATGTCACTTCTTTTAAGATCCTATTTGTTATGATGGGGGATGTTATTTTATATTCCCTTGTTATAAATTTTATTGTAATATGATGAGAGACCCTATTTGATCTCATCAATCCATTTTTAGATGTTTTATGTGGCGTCGTTAGGCTGCTGAGTTTTTGTAAGGGATTTTTCATCTCACTTTTATTCCTGTAAGATTTATGCTACATTTTCCACAATTTCTTTTGAGTGGTGTATGTACTGCAAATTATTTTACTCATTGTGTAATATACCTTCATTTATGAGTATTTACATCAATTTTTTATTGTCCATATTTCACGGGGTGTATGTTTCGAATGATACCCATGTCGGTAAGGGAACCTATCACCCTCCTCTTTTTAAAAGACTTCTATTGTTATGTCTTGTAATTCACATAAAATTATGTTGGGATATGTTCTTATATATCCTTAGTGATTTAAATTTTATGTCCATGTGATGAGATACCCTTTTTATCTATCATTAACTCATTTTCTGAATTTTGTAGTGATGTCGTTAGGCTGTCAAATTTTTGCAAGGGAAATTTTTAACCCAATTTTGATTCTTTGGGATAAGCTTGTACTCCTTGAATATGTCGTTATATGAATATGTGTGAATATCCTCTGATTTTTTTACACTTAATATCCACTTATATTTGGTGTATTAGTTTGTCACACATAATTAGTTAATTGATTTATCCTTAATCCAAGGATACCGTCTTTGTATGGGACTTCATCTCAATCTCCATTCATTGAGGAATATTTTGTTTTATACACAACCTTCTTCTATATGGTGTATAAACCCCTTTTACTATTATGTTTATCCGAATGGAATATTTTTTTATACAAAGTGTTTTACTAAATGACAAAAGGGAATGTTTTTATCGTACGTATGCGGCGACAATGAATTCTCTGCCACCATGACCATTATTTGAGTTTTGGATTCCTCTACAAGCCAAACCTTTTTTTAAAAGAAAAAAATAAATACCATGTTTTACTTTTCCTTTATTTTGGTATTAAAAATGGTTTTCATAATGTTTTTGTATCAATGTGTTTTATTGATATCTTGTGATTGAAAATTGGAAATGTTATGATTCCTTTATGCATGTTTTATGTGATATGATTATGTTATGGTTCTTTGGAATTATTATGAATATGGGTGGTTCCGTGATAAACTAAGGGCGGGTGAGCCCGATATATCTCACCAATGCATTGGGTAACATGAAGGGGTTAAACGTTACGGTTTCTCCGAAGTGATTTTGGGAATATACTGTGATGGGTATTCCAAATGTAACCAAGAGGGTTACTCCCTACGTAAGAATGTTATGAATGCCTCAAGTTACCTTTATGTATTATGATTTCTATGATTTATTAATGATTTTATGCAGTATGTTTATGTTTTATGGGTAAAGTATGATTTCATTCTTATGTATACATGTACTCATGTCTCCTTTCCATATTTTTATATCCCTTACCGAGATTTTTATGCTCATCTCAGGTTTTTGAAATGTTTTTCACAGGTCATGGGAAGGGTATATGATATGATGATAGTGTCAAGGAAGTGTCAAGAAAGAATCCATATTTTATTTTAAATATGTGTCCTTTGATGGGAAAAATGAATACTATCTTTTATGTAACCACTTTGTTTAAATGTGGAATATAATGAATGTTTTATGATCTTATTCTCTAAAACTCTAAACCTGAAAAGATTCTAAATATGTAATCTTGTAATAACTAAAGATTAAGTAAGGTTTAAGGCTGGGGCCTTATACCTATGGCTTACAGAACTCTAGTCTTCCATGAAAATCCATAGTTTTCAATAATTTGTGTTTGTCACAAGCATAATTTATCTCATTGCAACCCACTAATAAGTAATTAATCATGATTTCATCATTTAAATGTCTCTCTAAATACCTTATGATAAATTCAAAAGGTTTTATAGATTCTACTCAAGATTTAGTATTAATCATATGAGGTAACGGATTATCCTCCCCCACATTTTGATTAATGTAAATAATTTGGGATGTGAAGTTGACAATCAATGGGTTGTCATTGAATATAATAATATTAAATCCCTTAACGTCTAAATGAGTCCCTATTAATGCTTTCGTACAATTATCACTTATTAACAATCATTATATAATACTATTTTTATAGACATTATTATTTAAAAGCCACTCCTGGATTCCCCATCTATTGAAATTAGCTCATTTCTTTTGATATAATTATTTAGTATTTCATGTTATTTGACATTTAAATTTTTACAATTTTTTCATTTATATCAAAATATTTCCCCTTAAAGATTAACAACATTTTATATTGATTAAAAATATTTATAAACCCTTTTATAATGTCATGAAACAATCAAAACCATTCATCCAGTTTTCATCATCATTATATAAATAAAAAGATATAATATCATTAAATATTATCCATATAAATTGAATTTATAATGGTTTACATGTTTGAAAAATGTTTATAATTAATTGTTATCATTTTTATAATTATGATTCATTATGTTAAGGATTTTTTGCATTTTTTTGGATAAGAGGTTGGTATTTTCATCTGAAATTCTTCTCTTTAGGGCAAGTTTTATATTATGTAGTAAATTACCTTTCATGGTGTATATATACTTACACATTCAAATGATATGTCAGGAAATTACATTATTCATAGTATTGAAGAAAAAATGGATTCATGTCTTTCAATTTAGTATAATTATATATCTACCCAATCCTTGAGTGGCAATTTACCATGTCTATTTTCATTATTTTGGATTCATAATATAATTACCTCTTTTTTTATATTTGGTGGATTATACATTAACCTGTATGTTTTTTCTTTCACCAATCATGAAATATAATGGATTTACATTTTTATATTATTATCCCTATATCATATTCGTTTTATCCAATAGTTGCAAAAATTATTGTCAAAACAATCATTTCAATGGTTGAAAACCCATTCTATGATTTTGAAATGAATATTTGTATATAATTATCTAATGAAATAAATCCCTACCAAGACACTAGAAAGAGGATGTAGATACGGAGTTGATCCACATAGGGGTAATCTCCCCATAATGTGTTGGTTTAAAATTTACTAAATCATTAACATAATTCTTTTTATCTATTCCTAATACATCACACATATAAAGATACTCTAGGAGGATATAACATTAAATACTAAAACACTCATAATGGAATAAGATAATAATTTTTTATTATATTTTCTATAGTATAATTTTAATAAAAACTATTGAACAAATTACTATCTGAAATAGATCATATAACACATTAAATGTAACCTATCATGTATATTTCAAGGGTGATGGATATTTAATTTACACTATGAATACACAACCAAATCTATGTATATTATGTAATATTATACTAGATATAAAATTAATTCTTTTTAAAAGGGATGTATTTGATTTCTGTAATTCAAATTATACTTATAGACGTATTTTATTTTATTAGTGGCTCCATAGGTAATGGTATAAATATTCTTGATGAGTATTATATCAAATTTAATAGAAAAAATTAATTGAGATTTATGGATCACAATTATATATCTCATCGATTGTTCTGCATAACTCATAAGGGAAAACATGTGGGTTTTTTGTATATACCTCTATACAAAAGGATATGATTCTTGGAACGTGGATTTTAAGGTATGATGTGATATCGAACATTATCAATAACATTAGTGTGGTATAATGATTAGGTTTTTCAACATTTTCATTTATTGTCATGGATATTTTGTGCCCTTATATTTTGTTTATTATGGATTAGTATCATTAATTTCTTCTTAACATGTCAAATATTCCATGTTTTATTTATGTATTATTTCATAATATGATACTCTATACCAAGATTCTAAGATATATATCATTTTTACATTATGAAGGAATCCTAGAGATTTAATATATTATACAGAATTTGGAAATTAGGGATGATGTAAAAATGTACTCATAATGTGTCCATGTTTTTTTCATTAGGTTTCTGATATAGTATATATCTATGTCATTCCTTCTTCTATTACTATGTTATTTGAACCAATGAGAATTTTTTATTCCAATATGGTAATAAAACATTTTAATCCAGAGCTCTGGATTTGTGGATCATATGTGTAACATGTAAATTAAAAGGAAAAATGCCTTTTATGATTTTTCTATATATAGAATTATGTATAAACCAAATAAATAGATCTAAAAGTTATCAAATAAATGTAATTTCCATTACAATTTTGTTGAATTGTAGGTATGTAGTCATGATGAATTTCTAACATCCAAATGCTATATCAAAAGAATTTACTAAATATGTTTTATAGTTGAGGAATGTATCAATTCCATTAAACAAATAATAGATTATTGATAGCATTAATCAATTAATAAGATATTTGTATATAAAAATCGGAAAAACTAAATATTTTTAAGAATTAAAAAATTATTTATCATAACAGTAGAAGTTATCTAAATTGAAATATTCTATAATAATTAATTTTTATTTTTATGGTGTTTTTAATTATAAAAAATATTAATCTCCAGGATAATGAAATGAGACGGAAATATTAATCATGGTTTTTGTCTCTATTATAGAAATATAAATTTTAATTGATATCATAAAGACCAAAAAATAAAATGTTTCGATTACATTATAGCAATTTTTTAGGATTTATAGAATCAATGTTTTTTAGTGATATATTTTGTTAATTTTGAACACAAATGAATATTGATGAGCCAAATTTGGAGTGTAATTTGGAATTTAAGGTCATGAAACATGAGTAAATTATCATTGAGAATAATTAATCTTATATTGTTACAATAATTAGTAATTGAATTAAAATTTATGCATTGATAAATTTTGAATATTATCATTTCATGTATTGACATTGACTGATTTTAGGGAATATTATAACTAATTGAATAAATATTAAAAAAAATTAACATGTTATATATTTTATAAATTACATAAAATTAAATCTTAATGAAAAATATATTTTGGAATAATATTGGATAATTAAATCATTAAAAATTTTGACGTATAATTTTTTTTAAAATATTATAAAAGAAATGCCTTTAACTAAAATAATTTCTATGAAAATAATGATAATGTATCTTTGGGGTTATGAAAAATCTATTATGATATATACAATAAAGTCACACGGAATAACTTTAGTATGAAATATTAGTATATGAGTAGGTTTCTCATCAAATTGATGAATAACGTGGAGAAATTAAAGATATTGATAATGATAAGTTATATTCTAGTCATCATTCATGTAATTGGATTCAATGTCGGGTGGATAATTCAATGTGTGTTAATAATTATATTTTAAAACATGCAAATGTAGGGATTTATTGTAGTATGAAATCTAATAATATATGGAATCATATAAATGTTGAAGAGGGACAAAAGTGTGAAACTAATATAGTGTAAAATAAATTGGTTTTCATCCCTTAAACAAAAAAATGAAGCTTATTTTAATTACATAGGAAGTACACTTTTGAATTTTAATTTTTTTTGGAAATGGTAAAATCTTCCAAATAATGAAACAAAAAAAATTATTTTGATAATAAATACATTGTATGGTGATTGAAAAATGATGATTAATTTCATGAATTATAGTGTAGTGGATAAACATAAAACATCTATATTTTTGTATAATATTATTTAAAAAAATAGACCACCTATTTTCAGTCTTAATGATCTAATTACTCACATAAACCCTTTTATGGTAATTGTTTATTAAATTTTGTTACACTATCATTTTGATTAATTATTCGTATGTTTTGGTTGACAATATACATGTTTTAAATGAAAAATTAATATAAGAAAATATATTCTATATAATAAAAAATATAATTATACAGACACTATTTATTTATAATGTAAAATAATTTTTTGATATTTTCTTCATAAATTAAATATTTATCATGAATATAGGGTATATTAGATAGAACTATTTTTATTTCGTTTAAAATAAAATATCTATAGACATTTAATGTTGACTTCAATATCATGTTGGATCATTTTGAAAATGTTTTCAAATAATATCTATCATTTTCATTATAAGAATTTATATTTCCTTATTGAAGAGAATGATCTTTTAGAAATCAATGTCCAATGATCTAAATACACAATGGATGTATATCAAAATAATAATCATTCATCTAGAAAATTTCACAAGAATATGTTCAATAAAAATGATAATGATTTATTGGAATATCTAAACTGTATGACTCTCCTAAAGAACAATTCTAAAAATTTCGTTATTTTATAACCATTTAAAGGGAAGACATAGATACTCCCAAATAATTTATGTTTAAAATTTATCTTATAAAATAAATAGTATAATTTTATAATGATAAAAAACAAAAGATTCTATTATATATTATAATAATTTTCATACACATCCATGTAAGAAAAGTAAATATTTATTGAAAAATTTGGTTCAATAAGATTCATGGGGATATTTCTATATTTAAATATGTGTTTCTAAAACTCCAAACATATATACATTGTGTGGTTCAACAATATTTATTGAATTAGTAGGTTGAATAACGTCTATGAAACTATCAATTTTAAAAATTGATGAAATAAATTTTTTTAGAATATTTAATATTGATATGTAATAAATAAGTAAAAAAAGAAATATGAATTATTTAATCAAATCAAGAATACCATGATAACAAATAAGAATATATATTTTCTAAATAATTCTAATGATATATACACTGAAAGAGATAATGTTTGGGTATTTATTATGTATTATTCCAATAATAATTTTGATAAATGAGAGGCAGTGGTTTTCTCTTCTCGATCGAATTTAATCATGAGTTTTTTATAGCAGAATATATTAGATTTTACACAAATATTACATTACCAAATGTGATTTTGTTTTTTTTCTATATAATGTTGAAAATACCCATTGTTTGGATGAAAAATCTAATAAATTCTATTAATTATTGTTTGAAATAATTCAAAAATGTTTTTTGGGAATATTGTGTAAGTTTTCAGAATATGTAAACATTTAAAGGGAATAAATTATTTCATTTTTTTTCTAAAACAGTTAATAGTCATGAGATTTCTCATCATAATCCCACAATAATGGCTAATTAAATTTATTACATTAGTTGTCAATTGTTATCAAATAGATTCGGTTTTATGATCCTCAAAATAATTTCTCATTATTAGTATGTATTAAAAAATATATGTAAAACACAACAATATATAATAGAATCATCACTTATGAATGTATAAATATAATTGAGATAGACTATGAATGATTGTATGATATAATTATATCATGAAATTTCTAATTAATTGTTTTGAAAATTATATAATAATGTTGGAATTTCTTTTATAAAATTATGTTTAAAGAAAACGTTTAATTAATATTATGATTTAAAATGTTTTTCATTACATATAATATATTAAATAATTGTTATTTGATTCATACAACTTATAACATAATTTTTTGTAATTTATTTAAATAACAATGTGATATAAAATTAATTAAAGTTAAAAAATGAATAATTTATTATTTTAATTAATAGTCAAATTTATAATATCAAGAAAATAATGTTCATAAAATAGATTCCATTGTCTAATTCTGAATATAAAAAAATGTATATGTTTTTATTTTTGTGATTTTTATGAAATATTTGATTATTTAGTGAATAGTCAAATACAGATATTTAGGGTACAAGTTAATTAAATGCATTTTTACTACATAAATAGTCCATATATAATGTAATTTGATGTAGGTTAGAGAAAAAATATATTATTTATTTTATTTAATCAAAATAATAAACTCTATTTATAGTTTTAATCCAATATAAAATTGTAATTAATAATGAAATCAAAACCCCCTCCCCTCCACTATAAATACCACCCCTCAGCACATATTTTCCACAAACCATTCAATCTTTGATTCTTGCCTAAATACATACCAATCATCATTCAAAGACTCTAGCCCATTTCCAAGATCCCATGATCTAAAAAAATACAAAACCCTTTTCTTTAAGAATGTTATCATGAAGAAAAATTCATGAGGTAAAAACCCCTTTAAATTTCTTTTAATTCCCTTCCAAATTTATTTCTTTTCATTATTTTTTATCACCTAAACATATCCAAGTATCATGGAAACCAAATAATATCATATAAAATATACTTTTATTATGATATTAAAATAATCTATGATCATTTCATTCTTCTTAACTTTATTTCTATAAATTTAAAAACAACATTAGTAAAGTGTTAATTTTTTACAATCAAGGATGATATGATTCAGTTTTTTTTACAAAATTCCATGATGGTCATAATTGTTTCTGGATAAAACATATTATAATATATTTATTAAAAATTATTTAATGTTTTGGAACAATTATATATACAGAATATAATATATTAAAACAAAACTAGTTTTTGCTGGTCAGAAAACCACCAAATTAATCTTAATAGTTACCATCAATTTTTTGTTGAATGATTAATCCACATACCATAGAATTAGATAATATTAAATCAAATATAAACTAATTTATTTTCAATAATACTAGGTAGTTTTGATTCTGGAAAATTATTCCCATTTTACATGATATTTAGTACATATATACTATTGAAAAGATCATAAAAATCAATGAAAGAACACACTTGAAAAATAAAATTTTATTTTATAACTCATCAATGAGATAATAGTTGAACATAATAAAATTATAATAAATAAAAAAAAATTATAAAGGTTCATAATTAATTAATTAATATTATATTATATTGGACATTATGTTCTATTGGAGAACACCATCAAACATAATTTAAGGGAATAATTATGAACCTCTTATTTTTACATCAGGTTTCTCATTCTCCCTATTTACCCTATTTAACTCCTCTTTATTATTATATATTTATACTCAATTATATTTATATATTAACAACATATGTATCTAGATGATTCTATCCATCTATTTTTTGGAATATATATGTTTTAAAAAGAACCCCAAAAAAATTATTCTTGATAAGAAAGACTGATTAAAGGGAACATCCCGATTTCTTAAAAAATTTCAAATTAAAATCAAAATGAATTTTATTTATGATCATTTTTTTAATCTATAATTTTTTCATAAAAAATATATTGGTTCATTTGTTCTTTTGAAATTAATTACGACATTAATGTTTTTAAGAATCATTTGAATTATCCATGAAACTTAACTAATGTATTTTATTTATAATGTTTAGTAAACACACATTTTATCGGTTTTCAAGTCATTTCATCATAAAATAGAATTATATATGACTATTTTCCATCGATAATGTATACTTATGATTTAATTATTTCTTAGATGGGAGAATATTATCATATTTACTTTTGATATGATTTTTTATGTGATATGATACCAAATTCATTCCAGAGATAACCATAATTATTATGTTCGATTCCTTATGTATGATTGTTTAGGTGGAACACATATTCATGAATAATTTATATTGGGTGGAAATATATAACATTCAAAATTATTATTTAACATTTTCTCCCCTGATACATCATGTGCAATGGTCTTGGTGGATTGTCTTAATATGTTCTCTAAGTGTAACAGTCATGGGCATCAGCCTTCACTCATGCTTCTCCATATGAAATGATCCTTGAATCATGTTTTTTTTATTTTTCATGATGATTCCACATTACAATGTTTTCATTATTAAATTATCCAATGTTATTTATGTTATGCTTCCATTGGTTTATGCATGCTTGCTTCCTCATTTTGGATCATCAAACTAATCTTTTATGATATATTATTAGGTTTTTTCCCATAATTGGATGTTTAACACATACATTTCTTAATCTATTTCATAAGATATCTAATTCAATTTTAATGAATCAAATAGTGTTATAATATCAGCATGAAGAGTAAATAAAAAAAATATTTAGGATTCATGTGTTTCTAATTATTAATCTAATATATTGAATACACTATAAATTATGATCCTTAATTTGTGTTTGAAGCATAATTATGATTAAAATCAAGTAATAATATGCATAAAAGGAAAGGGTCCATACAGTTTGTTTCGAATGACACCATTTTTATTCATAAGAATTAGGACTTGAGAACATTATTAAAAAACCCTAGAGAAATTTTTATCACCCATGATAACCCAAATTGAATCTATGTGAATAAAATGATAGGATTTATATTTCATTTTAAATTTTATCCTTCTTTGTTAAACTTTTTCATATTATACAATTATTATCCATGTATTCAAGCCCTATAATTGTAATTCATTTTTTGTAGTTAATTGATTTATACAGGAGAAAAAATTCCAACAATCAATGTGATAGGAAATGTGAAGAGTGTACTAATGAAATTTCAAATATGATGGTATAGTAATTGAAAACACCATGACAATACAATCCCAATTATATCATGTTATTATTAATATCATGAAATTTGTTGAAATCCATCATTATACTAATAATATTACTATTTTAATTGAATCCTTTATGTGAAAAATTCCACCCATGTACAATGGATATTTTGATACCATCCTCATGGAGTAGGTTATTATCACCATTGAAAATATATTATCTACCCTCTAGGGGACAATAAAAGAGAATGTTTTCTAATGGTTTTTCATTTTCATGGGGAATGTGATCAATGGTGGACACTTATAAAATACAGAATGTACATGGTAGGAAGTGATTCGATGGAATACGAGTATATCATGAAAATTATTTTTCAATAAATATTTTCCCCAATCTCTATTTCTTAACATGGAATCTTATTTCCTAGAACTGAAGAAAAAGGGAAATGATCATAGCAATGGGTATGAAGAAAACATCACAATACATGCATGATAAGCCTGGGGTTTTTTAATGAACACAAATTGAAAGGTGTACTGATTCATTAATGGATTAATGAAAAATCAACCAAAATCATTTGTTATTGATGAATTTGATATCCATTAATATATTTTCCTTTTCCCCTCATTCTTATAATGAATATTGGAGATTCTCAGTTCTATCATATGCCTAACGAAAAAAACTAGAAAATTTATATTAATATTGGTGGGTCTAGAGTTAAATCCATTGATTTAATGAATTATCAATACCCTATTTGTCTATATTGTAAGATGAAACATCCTATGAAAGGTCAAAAATGAACCCTGAAACGTTTAAAATGTGGATGAATGGGGTATTTTTCTAATAATTGTTTAGGGATATGAAGAATCACACTATTGTGGAAGAAAAAGGGATGGTTATGGTCAATACTCTGCATGTAGAACAGTGTTTAAACTATATGGAACATGGTTGTTATGTGAACAATTTCCTTAAACCAATAGTTTTTTGAGGAAATCATCAACAAAAACCTCCATGGAAATAGGTAAGAGAATATGAAGTCCCTTATACTATAGTGGAACTTGAAAATTATGTTGTGAAACGTACACTAGATTTTAGTTAATGAATAGATAATATTATATTGGAATTTGGTTATATATATTTTTTCATATCTTGAATTTTGGTTGATCAATTGTAATACCTACTCATAATATGGAGGTAGTGTTACTAGTATGAATAATATAGTGGGATTTATTGAATCCAATGTATAAAACTCCACCCTGGTTAATGATTGTGGAATGAACCTCTAAAAAATCTTAATTTTCATAATTTGGTGTTGTTCGATTCTATATTTTGCAAGGATTAATTATCTTTATTCAAATCCAAAACTGCCTTTTGATAAAGGGATATAACTCTTAACATCCCTAGCAATACACCAATTCAGTATAACTGTAAAGAGTTGGATGAAACTCTATCATAATCATCATCTCAATTATGAATATTATTTCATTATGAGAAATAATAACTAGCTCAAATTACTTTGAGAAAAGAGAACATCCTAGTCGAATACATGACCATTTTTGGGGAATACATCTATGTATTCCCTAATGTGTTTAATATTCTTCCACCTAGTCAAGACGATCAATTCTCAATTAAACATACTCTTAGTTCACTTTTTATATCAGAGAAAAATTATAGTATGGATTCCATTGAGATGGATGAACTAAATATGCGGTTACATGAGTATCTAGACATAGGTTTTATACACCATATTTCCTCACAATGGGGATCACGAATCAGCTTAATCAAGATGTAGAATTGTTCAATTTCCTTATGTAATGATTATTGTGAGATCAAATAATCATGATAAATAATATGTTTTCCATGAAATGGATAGAGGACATTTATTATATACTATCTGTCAAAAAAATTTCTCTAAGGTGGCCATTTAATTGGGATTTCACCAACTAATGGTAAATAAAGAATAATTATTTAGCACTAAATTTTGAATTAGGTATGG
Organism: Viscum album; assembly: GCA_963277665.1. Classification (NCBI taxonomy): domain Eukaryota; kingdom Viridiplantae; phylum Streptophyta; class Magnoliopsida; order Santalales; family Viscaceae; genus Viscum; species Viscum album. The sequence continues at coordinate 137,986,505 of OY728133.1, read as the reverse complement.
ACATATTTATCTCATAGAGATACAGTTTTCACCCCGTAATGCACGAGAATGTTTTGTGGATTTATTGAATTAATTATTTATATATTACCACAATATATTTTTTGTTATATTTATTAATGGTATTACAATATAAACAATGATTAAGTAGGAACATGATGATAATTTTAATACTATGTTTAAGACATTTTGAATGGATAAAATTTACTCAATGTATAATATATATGGGTTCTTGATAGAGGAAGTATCATTCCTATGGAATGTAATCACTATAAATGAAATATTTGTGGACCATTCAATGATAAAGAAAATTGAAGAGTGTTCCAGGACAACATCTGTAATATAAATCCATAGTGTTCTTGGTTTATATGGGTATTATTGGCGATTTGTAAAGAATTAATCATGATTCAAAACCCTAATAACCAATATAAATTGGAATCGAGTGTTATTTTTCCTTACCAGGGATTATAAAGACTAATTCATAGAGCTTTCAATAAATCATATAAATACACCATCACTCAAACTACTGATAAGTGGGGAAAACATTATGACATATTGTAGTCCTTAAATGAAGGGATTGAGATATGTACAGATGAAAAAGGACAATATGATAGGATATGCCTCAATGGAGTTGTAAAAATAATTAGAAAAAAAATCCCACACATGAGTTAGAGTTGTAGTATGTGATTTTTTTTGAAAATATGGTGGCATTATAAATATGGTGAGTAGTGTGATATATGTACTGATTATAAGAGACATATATAAATATAAATATATATATATATATATATTCACATATAAGGATTATAATATGTTCCAGTTAAGATGGTTTGAGATCATCATGTAATATGACTAATAAATACACTACTATCTCGTAAACCAAGTATGGTAGAAGATCCCTTATATAGTATGGATCAAACATTTTTATAAAAAATGATAATTTAGATGGATCCAATATTCATAGACCTTCAAAGGATATACCTATGAATTTTTATTTATTGGACATCATCTATCCATTTTTCAATTATTTCTCAACTATCCCTCATATTTTAAATAATTGATCCTCTAAGATATGATGTAGAAATTTAGAAAATGATTGATGGTATCAGAAATGTGGAATCCTATAATTTCCAAATATATGAGGAAGGATTTGTGAGATTTGGGGCATGACTATGTGTACCATAAAATCCAGAGGTAATAAAAGAGATTATGAATGATTCACAGAGATCAACATTTTCTATTCATCTATGGAGCACTAGGATGTATCTTGATTTATGAAAAAATATTTGGATGTACAATATGAATAATGATATCAGTGAATATACATCAAAGTAACATGTATGTCAGTATGTGAAGGCTGGATGGAAAATGACTGAAGGGGTTATGGAACTGTTACACATACCATCATGGAAGGGTTAATACATCAACAAGTACGCAGTTACTTTACATCTGAAGTCATCTATAGGAAATAATTTTATATTTCTTGTTGTGGATAATATAATAAACACAACACATTTTATCACATTTATACAGTAATTCTCCCAGGATGTACATGAAAAAAATTACATTTGAAAAGTAATACATATGTATGGATTACAACCAGAGATTGTATTTGATTGAGATATAAGATTGAACTCCATGTCATGTAAATTTCTCCATCATTATTTAAACATTGATCGGAACATCAATGTGGTATATCATCCAAAAAAAGATGTCAAATATAAGAAAAAATATTCAAACGCAGAAAGATATGATGATATATTGTTCTAAGGACAGCATTGGAGTATAAGACTAATATCTACCATTGGATAAGTAATATTATCACAAATACATACATTCATCCATTTAAAGTGATACATATGAGTCATATTATTTGAAAATATGAAAAACATTGACATGTACTGTTTTCTTCAGTAAGAGTAAGCTTCTAGGAACTAAAATGGTCATTGAATTTGAAGATAAGGTGAAAACCATTTAGCATCACATCATAAAAGAAAAACGTTAATAGAAGAGTTTTTCTGAAAATAATTGATGTGCCCTAGTTTTTTTAAGATGGATAAATTATATTCCTTTATGTATCTACATAGATGAGGATAATGAGATTTTATAAGAATATAATTATATGTCTGAGGAACATCAACCCCATTCAGATTCATGATAATGTCTGAACTATGGAATAGAGACTAACTCAGTTACCTACCATGTCTCAATTCCTTGATGTATTCCACATATTCATTATGAGGAAGTGTACACTAGATTCCTCACACGTAATGAATTCAGAGGAGCTACAATTGGACAATTATCTATCTTATAAGGATTATGATGTGATGATATTATATCATAGAGATATTCTTTTACAAGAAGATTACTAATCTTGTAAAATTAAAAAGGAGGAATAATAATATTAATGAGAAAATAGGGCTACTAAAAAAAGTTATGAAGGGGAAGTAATCCCACCTATTTTTCTGATACATTTTAAAACAACATTTCCAGGGTGAAATTTTATAATGGGGGATAATTTATAGTCTACATATATTATCATTGAAAATTCCCTTATTATAATTAATTTATATAGTATAAATCACATAAAATATCATATATATTACAAAAAAAACATTATAAATTAATAATGAATGAGATAGATGTATTTATAGAAATTAAGGTACCAATTCCAAAATAATAGTAACATGACATGTATAATAGTAATGCGACCCTTAAAAAGGTATCTTACCAAATGGAATACTAACCTAACCTATAAAATTATAAATAAAATTTATCCATCTTATAAATGAAAATATTGTATAATTATTTCAAAGTATATGTAAATAATAATTTGAAAATAATAAATTAAGTGTTGGAATTTTTATCAAATGGAAATGTTTATTGAAATTTTTTTTATTTAATAATATTTTAAAAGAAATTTTATTTTCATAATAATTATTCATTAATTTATATTTTTTTCATTCAATTATAAAATAAATTTACGAGAACATAAAAAAATTTTAATGTGTTATAAAATCGGTTATAATTCTAAAATTGTTATTTTTAATTTAAATGAATTCTTTTTAACATGTAAATTTCCCATATAAAGAAATTTATTATCATTAATTAATGCAAATTTTATAATTTTTATCATAAAATATGGTTATAGGGATTTGTTTTTGTATTTTTATCATATAGTAGAATTTTTTGTGAATAGTGAAATATGTTAATTTTCAATATAAGGTATGTAAATAAATTTTTATATCATGGAAGATGTAAGTTGTCAGTGGATGGAGATCCATTAATTATTTACTATATTTATTCACATTATTCCACACTATTCATAGTCTTGATCCAAAATAATAATATTATTAATAAGATTATCAAAAAACACCTCACTCCTCCACAATAAAAAATTTTATTCACCGCTTATTTACCATACCCCAATCAAGCATTAGTAAATTTCCCAATTCATCCCAATAATATTCCCAGGTCTCTCCCCCATTTATAGTATCTCTTGGTCTTAATATAATACCAATGCCATTTCCCTAAGGAGGTTCTCAAGGAGAATAATTCAAAATGTAAAACCATTTTTAATTTTCTTTTAATCTCATTCTAGTTAAAAATCAATTATTATTCACTCCTCAACTATCCAAATACATTTTTAATGGTAACTAAATTTCCTCAAATATATTGGAATGTTATTATGTGAATATAATAATACATCAGGATTAATTTTCAATAATATTTTCGTTCAACAAAATTAAATCATTTATTATGTATTAATTTATAGCCAACAAGGACGATTACTTTTCAATTTCCATTTACACCCTCACTTATAGTTATAAAAAATTTGAGGGTTAAAAAATATTATAATATATATGTTAAAACTTTTTAATATTTATAGACCTTTTTTATATACCTATTTTTAAAAAATTCTGCAATACTAGTTTGTGATAATCGAAAACCATCCAATATAATAAAAATAGATATCATTAACATTTTATCTAATTATTCATAATCATAAAAAATAACCAAATTATATATAATAAAAAATAAAATAATATTTCATCATTAATAAAATATATTCTGTATTTTGGAAAATAATTTCCATTTTACAAGATCTTTTATACACATATAAAAATGAATCGATCATGAAAACCAAGGAAAGAAAAACTCTCAAACGATTAAACTATATCTTATAACTCAATAAAACTGATAAATGAACATAAAATTTATAATAAATAAATTAATTAAAAAAATTATCTGATTTAATTAACAAATTGATTTAATTATATTACCATAAACATTATGTTCAAATGCAGAACACTTTCAGACATAATGACAGGGATTCATTCCGAACATCCATTTTACATTAAAGTTATGCTTTCTCACTATATAACCTCTTTAATAGTTATTTATTTTTATTTAATTTTTTAATTTATATTTATATGTTCTATAATAAGGTATCCAGATCATTTCATCATTCTCTTTCAAGAATAAACAATTTTTAATAATATTTACATCTCAATTCATTTCGATATACAAGAATGATTAAAGGGAGCTTCCAGATTTATTTACAATTTCCATGTTCAGTCCATAGTATTTTTTAAGCAACCATTATTTTTATAAAATCACTCATTTCAACAGGATAAAATATAGTTGTCTATTTTTTTATTCTTTACTATAATAATTCCATTTTTCTTTTTAATAAATCTTGAAAATTAATCACAAAACAACACTATATTTTTTTATATTTAAAATTTTTAGACACTATTTTCATTTGTTTTTACTTATGCTTGACATAATATATCATTATATATGACTATTTTCTGTTATTATTGTCCATATATTATTTAAATCCATTCTTTAATTAAAATCGTTATGATATTACCCATTGATATGTCTTTCAATATAATTATAATAACCAATTATTTTCACATAAAATCCTTACATATATTTTTAATTATTAATTATTGGATCATTATATAGAAAACATATTCATGAACGAGTCATGATTAGTGTTCCCATATATCAATCAAATTCACCGAGTAATTTTCAGTCTCGTGAGTTGTCATGTGCAATGTTATTGGTGGTTGTCCTTTACTTGTGTAGCATGACCAATGGTATGGGTGGTTATCCTGGACACGTGATCCTCCTTGTGATATGATCGTTGTCTAATGCTTATTTAATTTTTTATTTTTTTCCAAAAAATATATGTTTCCGTGATAACATTATCCCATGATATATATGTAATTCTTACATATGATTATTACTTTTTAAATCATCATGTTATGAGTTATAACCCATGTGCAATGATTTGTTTTATTTTTATTCCCATGATAGTATTTTTATCTCTTCCCTTTGTTCACTTATTCCCCCATTTATCCTATAATGATATAAGGACTAATAGGGTGTTACGAAATCCTTATGAATATTAAATAATAATTGTTTTTATTTTGATGTAATGCTTAATAATTCTGTATCTAATATTCGAAGGACATTATTCATCACCGTCCTTGGTAGTTATTTGAATGATACATTTACAAATAATAATGTAATAGTACATGTGAAAGGTAATGGTAGTTATGATATTTCGATCATACCACCTGATTTAATGATTTTAAAAGTAAAAACATATGTTTAATATTTTTAATAAATGAACATTGGGGGAAGGTGAGTAGGTCACATCCCACTCCCTTTCCCAAATATATAATAATTTTTTTTCTTTTTCTAATGATATTTCATTTAGTTGATACATTTTTATTATAATTACATTTCTATTGAGAAGTTTTTGGGTGTGAGAATAATGATTTGATAAGGTATTGGAGTTAATATGAGTAAAAAATTTTAATTAATCCATCATGTACAATAGTGAAACTAAAATATGGTACATTGAACTTATTAGATTATAAATTTGACATATTTTAGACAATGGACACATGAAACGAGATATTTATATGCCTTAAAACAAATATTATATTGTTTTTCTATATAGGGGTTAATTTCTATCATTATATTTCTAACGGTGTTAAGTAAAAATTAGTTTCATTAATATTTATTTTTGTTTTACTATCTGAAAAATATATCCCATTATGGGATGAAATTAATTAATAATATCTCCTTTGATTTAGGTCAGATATATGTTCCATCAATGGTTTTATATTTTTCTGGATATTTTCATAATAATAAAATATTTTTATACAAAATAATTGAGGTTTAGATAAAATATTATTTTAATACAATTTTTTCAAGTTCATTGATTTTATTATTATATTTTATTTAAGAGGTAATATTTTATTTTATCTTATTATGGATTTCTTGTAAATTTTATTAGAGGTGATCTTTACATTTATCTGGTTATAGATTATTATTATTTTCTAAAAAATATAATATATTTAGGATTTAATAGTTCGTGTTACCTAAAACACATTGAAAATAAGATATAAAGGTGAAGATTAATTTTTAAAAAATAAATATAAAATTATTGAGCCTTACAATAGACATTAAATACTAAAATTTTATATATTTAATTGTAATAATATTGTTTAATAAGGAAAATGGATAAATTAAAAGATAAGAAATGAGTAATAATTAATAGTTTAAATAGTGATGATATAAGACAATCAAATACATCTGTTAAAATTAAAATTCTATTGGTTAATGTGTGTTTTATTATATATAAAAATATATTTGATAATGATGAATTTTAGTCATTTTTTATTTCATTATTGATTAATGTTATTTTAATTTTTATATAAATTTATTAAAAAAATTATTAATTTTTTGTAAAAATAATTAAATAATTTTCTCATCCCTTGTAGGAAATATTAAGAATCACCATGTTGATATTGTTACATTATTAATGAAAAAATTGACAAATAATTTTGTTTTTTCTTTAAGGAGAAGGTTTTGAATTTAATATAATGTTAAAAGGGAAATATTATAATTTTTTAACTTAATAAATCTCTATATTTTTATTTATATCAATTATATAAATTATTTTTATTAATATTCCTTCTATAAATTTTATATTTCACCCGAAATATTATTAGTAAAATAAAGATATTTCTTGAGTTTTATAAAAGAGATTTGAGTGTTTTAGTGGATAGCATGGTTCTGATATTATATGAATATTATATAACATAAATGGTTTGTTATTCGTTTTTTTCGTAACCTTTACTGTTTTGAATATTCATCTACTCACGGACACCTACAGGCACCCTTTTTGTTTTGTAGCGATAAGGAGAAATATCGATGGAATTTTTTAGTTCAGCATAAAATTATTTTAGGATAGTTTAAATTATGAAATGACATTTTTATATGGGTACCTCGATGAATGATTAGTTTTAAATGTTAATCTTTCACTACAAAAACAATGTATTAGAAGTATTGGGTGACATAATTATATCCTATCACCTTATATTCATGACCAAAAATATATAGACAAATTAATTAAAATCCATAATATTTTATTATATTATCATGATAAACATTGTATGATCCTTGGTGTCACATTAGGTAATGATATTGAATTATTTTAACTCCCTATGTTCATACGCCGCATGCTTGTATAGATTATATCTTTGACAATATGAGAAATAGAGAATGGATTTTGTAGCACAAATAATATATAAGAGTCATCATTGAAAAATTTTACCTTTTTTTAAAACCAGTAGAAAGGATTACAAATTATATTTTATTTCTTATTTTTTATGAATTATTTGTACTAAACTATTATCTTTTATTTTAATTCCATTTTCTATGTATCACTCATATAAGTGTTATGAAATATTTTCATGAAATCCTTTTGAATATTATTATTTTTTCAACCAATTATCTATAGTTTAAATTTAGTATCTAGTTATGTATATGATAAAACATTTTTGGATAAATTTTTCACCATTTTATATCACTAGTTCATTTGTGTTACTCATCATCCATATGTGATTTGGGAGTTCACTTGAGGATACATAGTATCTCACCTCTATGTCAAAGTTATTAAAGAGTTGGAATTCATAAATTTTTATGATTTTCTTATAAATTTTTTTATTTCCATATTTTAATATAAGTATGATGTATATTATATGTTTATACTTTCTATGAAATATATTTTTCTATTTTTTAACATCATAACATTAGTAAAATTTTATATCATTATTAAAACATCATGTAAAATTACCATTAAATACACCATGGTAGTTTTTCATCAAAAAAAACTAAACAAAAATGAAATAATATTATATAATTAATATAATAAATTATAGAACCATATGAAATAAATTATTATAAAAATAATTGAATCATAATTAAAGTAATTTACTAAGGGAAATAAATAGTATAAAAGAATACGATATAACATAAATTATAATCCATAAGTTATACCATGAGGATCCAACCACTAATTATTGAAATGGGATGAATATAATATGATTGAAATATAATAATAATAATATGAAAGGAATTGATAAAATGATATAAATGATTTTAGTTATGTGGGAAGTATTTTATGTTGATTTGCAATGTTAACATTTCATATATTGTCGATGGATTTATGGTTATTTTTATATTGTCTCTATATATTTATTCATTTTGTTTCAACATTTAAAATTTGAACATTTATGATCATATAATAGGAGTATAAATTATATGAATTAGATTTAATATGAATATTTAGTATTTCAATAACATAAATTAGAAAATTCATTTTGAAATTAATGTTTATTCCAAAAAATAATAATTTTTATCAAAAAAATATATTTAAAAAATTACAATTTTTAATATTTTCTATAATTTAATATATGACATCTCAAATTCAGGTACCACTCAATTGGATCCCCATACCCAGCTGGCGACATGGCCTCATGCACATTTCCTCAAATGCCAGATGACGCCGACTTGTAACGAGTGCCTAAAATTGGATAGATGAAAAACTATGCCCACATTCACAGACTGAAACCCAATGGAATAATAATATACAGTAAAAGAATTAGTAAATATAATAAAACTGAAATAAATAGTGGAACACTGATAAGATAAATAACAATTCATCATTCTGTTCATAGGATGATGTAGCACGTCACATGTTTTAGGAAAATTGCCAAACAAGAACACTGTAGTAATACACAATATATGTCCCAAAAGCACATAGAAACCAATAAAGACTAGGAATCATCACTATAAGCATCTCGATCCCATTCTCTCCAACTTCAAAGGATGACTTCAATTACCTATAATAGGGATTTTCCCCTTATCAAAACCTACAAACATAAAATCTTTTTTTCCCAAAAGCATGGAAGAAACCTGGTGTGACACTAAATCCCATTAGGCAACCACTAAAGGTCTATACAAATCGGTTAGTAGATATATATAACTAGAAGTGTACAATAGTGAAATCTGTAAATAGTACATAATCCAAAGAAAGCAAACAAAAATTTAGAAGACAACGAAATCATGTATAGGTAAAGACAAAATCTAAACATGTGATTTGGGTTGGAAGACACATCATTAGTCATTATAATTAATTTTTTATGTTCACTAGATTATAAAAATATCTCGAGCTATGGACTTGGACTGATGACCCCATCCCCCGTATAAAATTAACCATCAACTCGTGAAATAATAATCATTTAATCATCTTCCCATAGTGCCCAGCCTAGATATCCCTCAATGGATCCAGTGTTATCTGGACATTTTAATGAAGAAAAAATGAAACCAACCACAATATATGTGGCTAGTTCATGGATATTACATAAATAACCAGTTGAGCCTGGCCATTTTAATTTAAACGGGATAATGTTTCTCTAAAAGACTATAAGGTGGAATTATTTACATGATCCCAACCTTATCTTTTAACTGAGATTGTGGCTCGCCCATTTCATATTACATCTTATAACAATTCATTTCAATTACACATTCCATCTAAAAAACACATGTTAATTAAACTATTAAATAGTCAATAAAGGAAAAATCAAATGGGACACACATACGAAAATCCTATTATGCAATTTAAAAAATGAAAAGTCTTAACAAAATATGTGTCTCAAATGGGAAATTCATATAATGAGAAAAAACATTTTCATCCATCCAATAAATGATATTCAATAAATCCTCATAGCAATTCCATTCCAAATGACCATTCAAGGGAAACCCACCCATAGGGTGGCCCTAAATCTAGGTTCACAACCCAATGAAATCATTGAATTTGTCAAATTAATTATCAAATCATTCATAGGAAACAACTAGATTCATGATTCAGTCAAACGACAAGGTAAATGTGTGGATTTGAAATTCTAACATACATAAACATAATGATAATTGACAAAAGGAACATGACCACCATCCACATGATAGTATGACTCTGCTCATCCGGTGTTGGGATCAAATTCTATATTTAACAGAGTATATCTACAAAACAAGTATAAATCCTCGACCTTAAATTATTATATTGAATGAAGAAATCATGATGAAATTTTCAGGATGTATCTATGGATTACTTAGGGAAATACAACCCATCTAACATTGTTCAACTCATATATCAGATGATGAAACGGGAGGGCACCCTATCATTTTGTCTCGACCCATCCACCGGGTTCCGGATTGTTAATACCCCAAAACTGCCTTCCATAGGCCAGGGGATGGTGACTAGCACCAATGGATTAATTCCATAGAACTGGGAAGGCATTGCCTTTATAAAAAATAAACACACCCAACTATATTAAAAGTTGAAGAAAACATTAAGAAAATCTATATAACAAGTGTGTTTAAAGTACAAAGGAGATGGAAATACAAGCCCAACAAAAACGTACAGCTACAACTAAAAGAAAGTACAACATAAAAATACAAACAACTGAATGGTATAAGTAGCTCCCTGATCATCCTCCGGGTTCCAACCTGAAGGGTAGGTACAGATATCCTCCTCAGCACTACACAAGTATTGGTCTCTCCGTGTTCATTCACGTTGAATGGTCCACCACTAGGTATCGTCCAGTCCTGGTGCCCTCGGCCTCCGTCAGTATTGTTCGTCTTCTACATCCAACACAACGAGGTACAGGCATAAACTGTGAATGGGTGAGTATTACGATACTTAGTAGGGACCCCGAGACCCTGTAGGTCTCAAAAAATCCAACAAGTATAAACCACAAAGTATGTTTTCAACATAAAACATTCACTTAGTTATATTCCAATACATATACATACGTTATCATGTAACCCATCTAAATCATTAGGAAAACACAAAGGTCATTGACTCAGCTCAAACCAGTATTTTTATTCATGATGTTGAAACCACGGATACTGGAGAACTCCTCCTCTGTCGAGTATAGTGGGCCTTCCGCTATAACCAAGTGCATCCAAATATCCTTGGACTGCTGAAGTACTCCACCTGTCGAGTACTGTGGGCCTACTGCAACATCCAAGAGCTTCCCACCATGGGCCTGCCGCTACAACCAATCTCACACCATCCAAGCCTATAGTGGTACTCCTTTTATTATGTACTATATTTATTCCACTACAACCATGCGCTCCTCCACCGTGGGTCTGCTCCTACAACAAAGTGCTCCCCAATGGGTCATCCAAATCACTCTAAGTCGATCGATCAACAGTCGTCAAGTCTCAGCCAACTACTAGGTCTCTAAAATCTTCTCACTCATCAATGGCAGGGTCCACTTCACAAGCCTCAATCCAATACTACACGTGTCATGAAGTCTCACAAGGAAGTATCACAAAGGATAGCCTCATCATAGGGGTCTCAACGCAATAGACAGAGCGTCAATCATACGCCCAGTCTATGATTGATTGGCTTTTCCGTTCAGGGGTCTGGATAGTTTTTATGCTAAAACCAACCCAACCATAGCCCAATATAATCTGAATCACACGTGGAGTATGCAAAAATAACTGTCTCATCAAAAGGAAACCAACATAGTTGATGGAACGTCAATCAAGCGTATGATTCTTAAGCTATAAATGTTACCACTCTGAGGGCCCTGTTGTTTTCGGGTTCGAACCAACCCGGCCATACACAAACTTTGCCAAAACCATGAGTATAATATACAGAAATGAACATCTCTATCCAATGAATTATACACAACTGACGGTGCGTTTATTGGAGGCCGGTGTCTCATGTTATGGGCGATTAACCGAAAATGGTCCAAAGAGGGGGGGTCTGGGCCCAGTCCGACCCGACCCAACCCACCCTAGGTCGACCGGACCCCGGTCCGGGTCCGGCCCGGTTGGGCACATCCCAGCACAACTGGCGTGGCTTGGCCCGTGTCCGACCGCGGCTCGACCAGGTGGGATGATCGGGGGGACGCCGCCCCGCGGTTCCGCATAACGTCGGCACCAGGAGGGCGACGACCTGCCTCACCAGATCCCGCGCAGTGTGGGATCCGCTCTACTGCCACCGTATATTGTGGCACTATGGGTCCTCTACTGCCAGTGTGCTTGGGTGCCGCTATCTCTAGGCAGCCTGCTAGCGCTGGCCGCCACCACCAGTCATCAGCACTGCCGCACCGGTGACCCATGCCACCATGATATTCCGGGGGCCACCAGAGTCGTTATGTTTGTCCGTTTTAGCTCCTTTATGCACCTATAGCCTCCTCAGGTCCTTCTCTCCACTGTGACAGCCTCAAATCAACAATGCCCTTCTATTCATCCTTCTCCAAACATTACGCGCATCACAAACAAGTTGTCGGTGGGTCCGGACTTGTTCGTTATCTCGTACCCATCTAGTTAGTGGTTCAAATAATCACCCAACAAATAAACACCCATGATCAAGGGTATAAATCACATATATGTAATTATACAAAATTCCCCTACATTTTAAATTTTCGGGCATTCGTTCTTCATGGGGGAAGATGAGGTTGCCATCCTTCTTCATACATTTCCTCTTCTGAGCTCGTGCTTCGATCCATTGACAACAAAGAGGAAGATAGAATATTTGTTGGAGAAGTCCCACATAAGAAGAAGGATCTGAGGACGAAGCCAAGGAATAAGCGTCATTGTCAGCATCTTCACGTTCTTCGAGATGTGGAGTGTTCATCGTTGATAGAATAACACTATTATCTATTTCTCCAGAGCTTTCTCCAAACTCTCCCAACACAACGAATGCCAAAAATAATTTAATAGGTAAGGATATTATTTTATTCCCACATCCAATTTAAAAAAAACTTTACTTTATTTAATTGAAGAGTGCAATTCATTAATAAAGAAGTTTTGGAAAATATTAATGAGAGAGAGGGAAGTAAAGAGATTACACCATAAAGGGGGAGTTGTTAAATTAAATGAAGTTGAGATTAATGGAGATTTTAGGGGAGGTGATAAGCTAGGGGTTCATGTGGGCCCCAACTCACAAATATCCTTTCATGGGAGGTTATGTGAGTGTGGGACCTACCCATAACTCCACATTGTAGGAATTTACCGACATCTTTAAATAAAATTTTGTGCTACAGTATTATTTATTTTATTCTAAATCCCATAAAATTAACTCTCAATGTGTATAAAACCCAACTGCGGTAAAGTTACACTTATACGATTATCGGCACTGCGAGTTAATCGGTGTCCTTAGATTTCAATTCCGAGAAACAGTTCAAAATATAGAAAAACCAGCACGTATTTTACTGAACGTACCTGAACAACACTTCATGAATTGATTCCGGTCACACCGGGCCTCGTAATCATGCACTGTCAAAAATTGAGGGCTCGTAAAATTCCATTGAATTCAGAAAACAAATTCTTTGAAATTTACACGTCTTTACATTACTCCTACCTCAGGGATTTACTTTATCGTAAAGCTACAACACACACTAGTGAAACAAAAGGGTGTACTAAGAACGAATCTAAGACTCCCCCTCCCATGAGCTCTCATAGATATTCTCGTGCTGCCAGCGATTACACACCAGAGGTATGGACCGTCCACGTAGGACCTGCTCTTTTCGATCCTCGATCTCCACTGAGCCCTCTAGAATGTCAACCCATCATAGATGTCTATCTCTACATGGTTGATGTTGTGGGATTGATCGTGCATGCATCTCCGCAGCTGAGATTCAGGGAAGACATCGCACACCCGGTGCAACTAAGGTGGAAGGGCCAGGAGGTAAGATACCTCACCTACTCTGCTGAAGAAGTGGAGGAGTGAATATAAGAGATTGTAGATAGGCTACACCATCTCTATTCACAAAGGATATAAGTAAGGCAGCTAGCTGCTCTGTCGCCTATCCTAACAGCTGAACGCATCCGCAACAACGTTCCCCTACCCAAAAGTATATACTATCTCAAATTCATCATCCCGAAGGAACTCAAGCCATCACTGCTATCTCAGGATCAGGTCCTTCATAGAGAAGATAAACCTAAGACTTATTGAGATTGGATTAAACCGTAAACCGTTCGCTCAATGAACAATGGGTTAGAATAGCCAATTGTTATAACTTGACTTCACCCTTCTTTTCCTACATTTTATATGAGATTCTAAGATTTCTCCTTTTCCAAAAAGGATAATCCGATCTCATCCTGTGGATGAACCACGTCCATTGCCTATTACAGTCAATCCTGACATGAATGTTACTAATTCATGCCATGAAAGACATCGTAAGGCCTCGACACTACTACTTAGAGATCCAACCATCACTATCGCCTCCAGGGGTTGAGTTGCATTGTCGGAATCAGTGTGTGCTTACTAGGTCTCCTCCAGTAGAAATCTCAAAAGTGAGGGTCAAGTCACATGTTTTTACCAGCACCACTTAGTACACAAAAATGAAGGAAAGAATTTGTCACAAGTAAAAGTTCCTTTTATTACTGTAGCTCAAAGTACAAATACACATAACAACCACAAAAAACAATAACAAGCAAGCTAGAAGCACTAAGAACAAAGGCCTCCATGCATTGATCAAGTCCCTCTCCTGTCCACCTGCTTGTGTAGCTCCATAGTCGTATGCTTCATCTATCTGAAGTTGTGCTCTCACATGTCCACTAGTTCCCTATGATTGGGGTGGACCTCCTGGTGGTGGTGGTGGCCACACCTATAAGTGCCATTCGGCACCGGCTGCATGACCAGCTCATCCTCCACGGTCTCTTAATCCTTATGGTCTTCCTCGGTCAAAACTTTTCCTCTACCTGGGAGGTCCTTAATCTATCTGCTGATCACATATATGGTGGGTCAGATAGTCATGTGAAATGTGACCAATCCCACCGCAGGAGTAAAACTGTCCACTCCTGCTATGTTGTTCTCCGCACCAGGTTCCTCGTACACACGATCATGAGTCATGCAGTTGACCACCTATGGGTCTGGTCCTCTTGGACCCTTGTGTCATCTGTATATTGTGAGCTTCAGAAGACACTGCTGTGTGTGAACTAGTACTGCATTCTGCTGTTGCAGATTTCTCAGAAAGTAAACTCTCTACTATGAGGGATCGCTCCAACACCCATGTCTGCATTGGGATGCTGTGAGAAACAACTAAAGCTCTAATCTCTTACCTGAACCCCTTCTCGAAGGTCCAGGCCCCGAAGAATGGGTCTCGTACCATATATGTAGAGTAACGTGAGAGGTCTATAAACATTACTGAGTACTGTGCTACGGTCATGCTACCATGGTGTAGATGCAGTATCTCCTATATACGCACTGCTCGATGGGTGGCTGGTACAAACTCCACTCAGAACAGGATCTCAATGTCTGCCCAAAGAAGTGTCTCCTGGTCGTGCATCTGGACCACCAGGCTCCACCATATGCTTGGTCCTTCCTGAAGGAGGCCGGAAGTAAGGATCACCGTAATGTCTGCGGGTGTCCCTACTAGTCTGAAGACTCTCACCATAGCCTCTAGCCAATCCTTAGCCGCCTGTGGGTCCGTCTCTCCCCGGAACCTGGGTGGCCTCTGGCGATGGAACTCAAGAAACATGCTCAAGAGGTGTGCACTCTCTAAAGCTGGGGGTGGAGGCATCGGTGGCCCAGCGGTTGCTAGTACCGCTGGTGCCTCCACTGGTGTCTCAACTTGAAGAGGGAAATGTACTGAGGCCTCGTAGCTCAGCAGGCTGTTAGTACGTACAGTTCTTGGGGCTTTAACTGGTCATCTGTGGGGAGGCATCCTTAAATAAACAGATGGGACATGGTCAAAAGACTATACCTGGGGAGCAGACCTGGTTTGAGCTGACTTAATAAAAACTTTTTAAAACACACACACAATCAGTGTTTTCATGCAATGAGTAAAAAATTAGATGTCCAGGTCCTGGTGTATGGAAACGTCGGCCACCCGCATGAATACTGGACTTCCTCAACTGAAAATCAAACATAGTACCCTTAACACTATTGCATCAAAAAAAAAATATTAGAGTCCTATTTCCGTAGTAGAACCGATGTCCGCTGAAACCATTTTTCATGACCCGTCCCCCGGGGCCCGCATCATGACTACCCCAAGCCCGCCTTCCATAGGCCAGGGAAAGGTGACTAGCACCAAAGGCGTATTTCCCTAGAAATAGGAAGGCATTGCCTTTATAAAATATAAACACACACAACCGAAGTTCAAGAGGAAGAAAACACTATGAAAAGATGTATAACAAGTGTGTTGAAAGTACAATGTGGCCAAAAATACAAGCCCACCAAAAAGGTAAAACTACAACTAAATGAAAGTACTACTGAAAAAGACAAACAAATGAATTGTGAAATTAGCTCTTGGATCTTCCACCAGGTTCATACCTAAAGGGTAGGTACAGATATCCTCCTATGCACTCCACGTCTATCAGTCGCTCCGTGTGCCGTCACGCTGAATGGTCGACCTATAGGTATCCTCCATTAATTGTGCTCTCGGCCTCCGTTAGAGCTGTTCGTCATCTGCATCCAACTCAAAGAGGTGCGGGCATAGACCGTGCAAGGGTGTGTATAATGATACTCAGTAAGGACCCTGAGATCCTCAAGGTCTCACAAAATCCAACAAGGATAAACCACAATGTATGTTTTCCACAGATAACCTTTACTTAGGTATATGGCTATACATATACCTATGTTATCAAGTAACTCATCTCAATCATGAGGAAAACACAGAGGTCATAGACTCAGCTCAAACCAGGATTTTTATCCACGATATAGAAACCATAGCAGCTGGAGAACTCTTCCTCTGTCGAGTACAGTGGGCCTCCCACTACAACCAAGTGCTTCCCACTAACCTTGGACTGCTGAAGTACTCCACCTGTCGAGTACTATGGGCCTGCTGCTACAACCAAGTGCTTCCCACCATGGGTCTGCACTACAACCAAGAGAAAAACCTCATAACCTACAGAGGTACTCCTTCTGTCCAGTACTGCGGGTATGCCGCTACAACCAAGTGCTCCTCCACTATGGCTCTGCTTCTACAACCATGTACTCCCAACTAGTCCATCTGAATCACTATGAGTCGATCGATTATCAGTCGTCAAGTCTGAGCCAGCTACTAGGTCTCTACGATCAGCTCGCTCATCACAAGAAGGGTCCGCTACACGAGCCTCAAGAAAATACTACAAGTTTCACGAAGTCTCGCGTAGAATTATCACAACGGACCACCTAATCATTGGTCTCTCAACGCAACAGACGACACGTCAATCGGACACCCGGTCCGTGAGTTATTGACTTTTCTGTTCCAGGGACCCAGTTGGTTTTTAAGCAAAACCCAAACCGACCATACACCAATCTAATCTGAATCCCATGTTGAGTATTCCAAAAGAACTGTCTGATCAAAAGGAAAACAACATAGTTGATGGCACGTCAATCAGACGTCCTGTCCTTATGTTATAAGCATTTCCGCTCCAAGGGCTCAGTTGGATTCGGGTTCGAACCAACCCGGCCATTCCCAAACATCAGAAAAACCATGAGTTTAATATACCTAAACGATCGTCTCGATCCGAGGAATTCTACGCAACTGATAGTGCATCGATCAGAGGTTCGTAGCTCATGTTATAGGTGATTAACCGAAGAAGGTCCAATGAGGGGTGTCTGGGCCGGGTCCGACCCCGCCCAACCCACCCAGGGTCGCCCTAAAAGGGGTCGACCAGACCCGGGTCTGGGTCGGGCACAGTGGGGCGCGGTGCGGCGCGGCCCGGCTGGGCGGGCCAGGCCTGGGGTGGGGGGAAGCGGCCCCCCGATTCCGTGTAACGGTGGTGCTAGCCTAGCGTCGCCCTGCCTTGCCGGATCCCACGCCGCGCATGATCCGCTCCACCGCCGCCCCGGCTGGTGCCGCGGCGGGTCTTTTTCCGGTGGCGAGCTAGGGCGCCGTTTCCCCCAGGCGGCCACCTGGCGCCGACCACCGCCTTCGGTCATCAGGGCCATTTCGCCAGCGACCCGCACCGCCACGATATTTTGCGGGCCACTAGAGTCGTTCTGGTGGACCGTTTTAGCTCTTGTCTTCTCCTACAGCCTCCACGGGTCCCTCTCTACACTGATATGTCCTCAAATCAATGTTTCCCTTCTATTGATCTATCTCCAAACATTTCGTGCATCACGGTCAAGTTGGCGGTGGGTCCGGACTTGTTCGTTAGCCCGTACCCACCGTGTTAGTGGTTCAAATAATCACCCAACAAATAAACACCAACGTTCAAGGGTATAAGTCACATATATGTAATTATACAAAATTCCCCCTACCTTTTAAACTATTGGGAATTCGTTCATCATGGGGGAAGACGAGGTCGTTATCCTTCATCATATGCTTCCTCTTCTGAGATCGTGCGCCAGTCCGTTGCTGACGAAGGGGAAGATATAATAGTCATCGGAGAATTCCAGTGTTAGAAGAAGGTTCCGAGGAAGAATCCAAGGAAAAAGCGTCATCGACAGCGTCTTCACGTTCTTCGAGACGTGGAGTGTTCTTTTTTAAGATAAGAACACTATTCTCTATTTCTCCAGCGCTTTCTCCAAACTCACCCAACACAATGAATGCCAACACTAAAATAATAGCTAAGGCTATTATTTTATTCCCACATTCAATTCAAAAAACAAACAATTTCATTTATTAAATTTAAGAGTTCAATTCATTAATTAAGAATTGTTGGCCAATATTAATGGGAGAGAGGGAGGTGAAGAGATTACACCATTAAGGGGGAGTTGACAAATTAGTTTAAGGGGAGATTAACAGGGTGTTTAGGGGAGGTGATAAGTTAGGGGTTATGTGGGTCCCACCTCACAAATATCCTCTCATGAGAGGTTATGTGAGTGTGGGACCCACCCAAAACTCCCCATTGTAGTAATTAACCAATATCTTTAAATAAAATTGTGTGCTAAGATTTTATTTATTTTATTCTAAATCGCCTAAAATAAACTCTCAACCTGTATAAAACGCAACTGCAGTAAAGGTCTCCTTAAGTGATTACCGGTGGTGTGAGTCCATCGGTGTCCTCAGATATCATTTCCGAGCATTAGTTCAAAAGATAGAAAAACCCGGACGTTTGTTTACTGAATGTACATGAACAAAAATTCAGGAATTGATTTTGGGCACACCGGGCCTCAGAATCAGGCGCCTTCAGAAACTGCGGCCTCGTAAAATTCCTAAAAATTATGAAAAAAATTCAATGAAATTTCTGGGACTTTACACCTTCGATTGACTTGGAACACAATTCATTGTACGATAGTGTGAGTTCAGTATGATTTTGAAAAAATGGTACAACTAGATGATTAAATAAATAAAAAAATGAACACAACATTTACTTGAGACTACATGTTGTGTCTTAATAAATTATAGCCCGACCATTCCATTTCCATGTATTCGGTATAAATGGAATTTATCCATACATACATGTAATGTACATATAATTACAAAGTATTTTGTTCCTAGTTATGTCATGTAACATGCCTACCACCAACCCCTCGACCTCTTTTCCATAGTTTCATATGTATAAACTGAATAAGAATGATTAATACCTCAATGGATGAACTGTGTTCATACCAATTTCCATATTTAAATCAATTAATCCCCAAATTTACATACATGGATTATAAAGGAAAAATAAATTTAACATCGGACACTATGATCATACAATGGAATACCTCTCCCATGTCATGTCTTGTATTCATCAGTCCTGCCATATCACTCATAACAATTGAAATTAATGTCTATATATAACCTTTGAACTATAATTCACAATACAAATGGATTCTTCTCAAATAAGAAATCTACTTGTAAATCCAATTAATTTAGACGAATAGTCTGAGATGTGTTTGATAAGTAACATCACAATAGAGAAACATGGAAGATGTTGGGAATAGACTTGTACCTGAGAGGTAACTAAAATCGATAGGTAACTGGCCCGACCCCCTCTAGAATCTCAAATAGACCAAAATATCTCAGGTAAAGCTTACCATGTCTTCTGATCCTCGTGTCTCCCAACCTCAATGCGAAAATCAAAAAAACATGATCTATTACCTTGAACTATAAAGGTCATCTACAAAAATCGACATACGATTTCAGATTACAATAGGTTGTAGAAATCAATTTTAGAATCAAATGAACCTACTCAATGTCTTCATGAATTTGACGAGGTCCTATCAACACTGCCTCTCCTACCTTCATCCAACATAGCAGTGATTGGCATGGCCTGCTATACAAAGCCTCATATTGATCCATATAAAAAATATCATGGATTTTATTTTTGTAAGTGAAGACTCCAAGGGGTATATGTGTCTATAAAAAATCCTAAATATCCATGGTGCATGGCTGATGCATTTCCTCAAGTACAGATACTGTTCTCCTTGACATGAATTTGGCTAGGGGTGGAATGTCGTGCTCAAAAGAACTTGTGTACCCAAAGACCACTTTTTCCCTTTCTAAAAAAGTTAAATTAAACAGGAATTTCTATCTGAAACAATGGAATCATCGACCCATGTAGTCGTACAATCTCACAGATATACAACGTACAACACTCATCAATACCAATGAATTCCATGATCAATAAGTGTGAAATCTTTGTAAGCATGTTGACCACAACCCCTTATGAATCATTACCTTAGGGAGGCCTCAATAAACCCATAACAAAATCCATCACAATTTCATTCAATTTTCAGCCATAAATGGGTAGCTGCTACAAATTTCATTCTAGTATTTGGTGTGACACCTTCACATGATTATAGGTGGATTATCTCAGGAAAAAAATAGCTACATCTCCCATCATACCTAGCCACCATTTCTAAATATGTAAATCCTAGTACATATTTGAGACACCAGGATTCACTTCCCAAGCTTATGCATTGGAATCCTGCATCATCTCCTCAGGAATGTCTACTGACACCCATATTCGACCATGTAACTGCAAAAATTCACCCTTGTCTATGGTCTAACTAGGGGGAGGGTCTATACATTGCATAATATCTCATATAACTAGTCTTTCATATTCCAATAGGCGCTTCCTCTTCACTCTATTCAGTAATGTAGTGGAAATATATAAGAATGTAAGAAGATTATTTCATTTAATTTTATGAAACTCTAAGTGAATCTTAGAGAAAAATTCCAAGAGCTGCCACTCCCGAGTAGCCTACCACCCTACAAGTATTTGAGTTCTCCTACTCAGTGCATCGACAATTGCGTTGCCATTACAAAAAATGTGGGCAAGATAAATGTTGAATGACTGATCTAATTCCACCCACATTTGATTCCACAAATTCATAATCACATTGATTTAATATGTACTTGAATCTTTTGTGGTCAATGTACACCACAATATGATACCATGAAAAGTAATTTCTTCAACAACATAAGATGTGAAAAATGGTAGATAACTAGAAATTGTGCATGGAGTAGTTCCTCTCACGTGGCCACAATTATTGGCTCCCATATAAAACGTCTCAATCCACCAACATAAGAACTACACCTAGGCCGATACCTGATGCATCATTGAATACATTAAAAATGCATTCTGGCTTTGAATAAATCAATATTGGGGCTGATGTTAATCTCTCTTTCAACTCCTAAAAGGTTGTCTCGCAACAATATGACCATATATACATCAATTACTTCAATTTTAATCCTATACTCCATACATAAAGTAATGAAAATTACTATATAAAATTCCTAAATTAACTATCCAGCCCTAGAAAACATTGAAACTCAAATAAATTATTGATCATCTCCCATATACGTACTGCGCTCTTGTTATATGGGACCACGGATACTCCTACCCTGAGATGATGTGACCTAGGAAAGGAATCAAATCCATATAGAAGTAAAAAACTTTGAGTACAAGTCACTCTGCTATGATAAAAAATACTAAACTATGGGAATCCAATGTATTAATGAGTGATGAATCCAAAACATAAGAGACTAGAATAGTTCCTCTGACGGTAGAAGGTATGGGGTCCTCCTAAAGCTGGGTCAATTTCAATGCATATGTTTGGCCAATATTGCATCCCTAAGACACTACATGGATACCTTGAGCTGACCCACCCTACTATCCCTGAGATCCTACGGTCTGACAAAAATGTCCACGGCCACTAACTCCTCTTGAAAAGATTGACACATTTCAGTTCCTTGACTGGGGGAAGCTGCCAACCCTACACCAAAACGTGGAGTTGGTGAAGACCATCCCTCACTTGATGATGGTGAAACTGTCCTACGAAAATTTTTTATGTGGCCCATATTTATATATTCTCAACTCTCAACTGGTTCATACGTGCACTAAGGTCTTGTATGCTTAATTCTTCCGCATTCGAATCACCTCCCCTGTATACTGAAACACACATTATATGTACTAGAAATACATAGTGTATACTCCAGATAACACATCTTGATAAAAGTAAAAACAATATCACAACACGATGGTTAACATCTATAGTTCTCACCACCGAATATCACTCTAATTATTATCGTTAATCTCTTCCAGATTCACTATAATAGATACCGTAGTCAACTAAATTTTATTCACTAATGAGGAGATGTCATATAAGAGACCATCATTAAATTTCCAAGTATTTGGAAGATTCTCACCAATTATAATAGGTGTGATGCACTGGAGCTCAGAAAAGCATGCACATTAATCCAAACCTAATATAACACTCTGTTAAATATTCATAAACTTAGGGGCTTTGTTTCCCCTTAGCATCTCATAATAGAAGGCTTCATGTAAGACTATTTGAAAATCATTTCATGTCATGTACCATTGAAACATTGTTTGTATGGTAACATCCCACATCCTCTTTGAAGAATCACAAAAAATATAAGTCACATGCATGATTATCCCATTAGGATGCATGAAAGGATTCGTGAATATCTATAAAATAGAATATAGCCATGAATTTATAAAAAATGGACCTCCATCCCCTTAAGACGTGGAAGGATGATTCTACTGCAACACTCATATCAGTTTTACCAAGGATATGGAAGAATGTGGTTCTCCCTAAAAGGATAGTATGAAACTCCTAAAACCTTCATGTAACATTTCATCAACACATGCTCTTGGTAAAAAAGATAGTGCAAAAACAGGAACGACGAGAGGTTTCAATGGTATCTCATGGCCTACTATCTCTGGGGTACGATCATCGTCACCAATTTTATATACTACAAAATTCATCTTGGTGGAATTGCTTTGTAAAGGTAATTAAACAAACCTCAGTATAATATTATTCAAAAAGTTATACTATTCAAGAGAGAAATAATTAAATAGGAGAATAGAGTCCTCAAATGTTAAATGAATATGGGTACACATCGTGTAGGGACAATACATGACGTATAGAGATAGTCCCTTACATTATCGTGTAACTCCCACCAGACTAGGCATGTAAGAATCCAAGGTAAATATCATGTTAGGATCAAAAATAACATTTATAATTAAGCTCTTACATGGTTATATATCTCTTCCTTCCATGGTCGTATAATAATTCTAGGTACACAATGTTTCTGGAAAACAAATGATGTGTACTCATGTCTTCCCCCATATCCATGTACATTTACATGGATATATCCACATAGCTCTGCCTATGTAAGATTACAAAGTGTGTACATAGGTCACACTGCAAGTTCTAATCAAAACATAGCCACTCGTTCTCTCTCTCACATGTCTGGATACACGGACATAATCTTCATGGTGTAAACTATGAGTAAAAAATGATTACACAAATTTTTCTTTCCTTATATTTGAAAGCATTGATTTTTTTCATAGAACCACATTCCATGTTGTCTGGGATTGTGGAAATATAGCCTTAAAAACATCCCTGAAACCCCTATATTATCAAAACAAAGAAATAGTGAGACAATTTTCGATCCATGTGGGACCATACTCACTGTGAATCAAAGAATGTAATTACTATATTACATATAAAAACATAATAAATAACCCATAAATGAATTTTGATCCACCAAATTCTAATACAAGATGTACATTATCCTTTGGGACCATATTTTCTCATCCATCCAAATTCAACCATAACATGTACCAATAAACCCAACAGAAAAGTAGTCATATCCACCTTACTATCTATCACAACATCATTCATATAAAGAATGACATGTATCACAATAGCATGAAATATGTAATGCACTCTAAATGGCATGCCAAGAATGCATTGTGTATAATTTTTAACAAGTGCATATATGATTCATGAAGTGGAATAACCTAATCTCATTAGGATGAATAAAAATAGAACCAACATGATATCAATAATAATAACACAATTATATATGATAAAATTTTGAATTTTCCCTTTACATGGAGTAGCTACTCTAAAAAATATATAATTACCAAATTCCATTTTCATTACATCATCATGAAAATATAATAAAAAATGTAACAAAATCCATCGATAAAAAATTGTAACTTCATAGGTCTAGGTGCCACTCAACTGGTGCCCCATACTTGGTTGGCCACATAGCCTCAAGAACATTTCATTAAACACCAGAGGTTTCCGACTTGCAGTGAGGGCCTGTGTTGTGATGTTGGAAAAACTATTCCCTCATTATTAGGGTGTAACATAGTTGATTTATAATATAAAATAATGAAAGATATAATTCAAATGGAACTGAAAATATCTGTAGAAGACTAATATGATAAATAATATCAAATTATTCCATGAAAAAATAAGATTCAACATGTCACAAGTAATAGGAAAACATTCAAACAAGTAAAGCACAATAAAAGAAGATATAAGTCACAAAGGTACAAAAGAACCAAAAATATAATATGAATAATTTCATACCTTAGCTCGGTCCCATTCACTCACTCTCCTAAGAATCACATCAATTGCTTATAGTAGGGAACATTCTCTAATATACACCAGCTATCAAAAAATCTTGTTCGGCCCCAAATTATGACCTATATAGGTTGTGAGACTGAATCCTAGTAGGATACCAACCATGTTCTATGCCAATCATTGAGTAGATATATATAATTGGCAGTGTAAAAAAGTTAATGCAGAAAATAGTAGGTACTCAAATGTAAGGACAATAGATGTCCTAGAAGACAATTTAATCGAGTATAGGTGAAGGATGAATCCATGCTTGTGCATTGGATTTGATGGTGATTTATTAGTTATTATATTTCATTATTCATCTCGATTGGATTATAATAAAGTCTCATGGTATGACCTATTCCCGATGACCCCCTTATAAATGTAATTTTCAACACGTGATGTAATAATTATTTAATCATTTTCCCATATTTCCAAGCCTGGGTATCCCTTAATGGATCATTGGATCACTCGTAATTTTTTGGATGACTCAGTGAGACAGACCAATATATATTAGTCTCTCTCATGGAAATCACATAATTAACCTCTTGAGCCTGCCCATTATCTTTTATCCAAAACAATGGTTAAACCACAGTCTATAATGTTCAATTAGTCACATAAAAACCGACAGTGTCTTTTTAACAATACTATGGCTCTCCCATTGATAAATACTTATTTATATCATTTAATTTAATTAGACATAACATATCAAAAGAGACCCATGTGAATTAATCTCTCCCATGGCATTAACATAATCAACCCATGTGCGCTCAGATTATGAAATAACCATCACTTGTAAATTAAACTATTACATGGTTAAACAAGGATAAATCATTTGGGAAACACATAGTAAAAACCAATAATGAAATTTAAACAATTAAAAGGATTAGAAAAACATATATCTCATGTTGGAAATTAATATAATGATCATAGAATTTTTAGCATTCCATAAATAGAAATTCAAGTCATTCCTCTTATGTATTCTCATCCAAATAGACGTCTAAGGAAAACTCACCTCTGGGGTGGCCCAAAATCATGCTTCACAACCCAAAAAATGATTTAAATTTATTTAAATAATTTCCTAATCATCCATAAGAATGAAATATGTTTCATTATTCAGTCAATCGAAACCATAAATGTGGTACTTCCACACTTTGGCATATATAAATAGAATGAAAATTCAAGAAATGCACAAGACCCCCTACCTGATGTTAGTTTGACACTCCAAATATAACATCAGTGTCTAATTTGATGAAGAATGAAGTAGATCAACAAAATAGTTATAAATTCTTGACATTAAATTACTAGATCGAGTGATGAAATCATGAATAATGAGACAAGAGGAATCGAGACGATAATGAGGGGAATCCATCAAATCTAACAATGTTCTAATCAGATATCAGACGATTAATTGTGAGTCCACCCTTTTTTTGATCACTTGGGTGCACTATTCATCAAACAAAGGGGTGTATTCTGTAAATGTTTACCCAAAATACACTACTCGAGTATTTAATTAATAAAAAAAGTACACAACTTTTACATAAGACTAAAAACTACATCCACACAAATTATGGCTAGACCATTACATGGGCATGTAGCGGGATTACATTGAGTGAGGCCATGAATATGCAGTGTGTAGATAAATGTACACATCATGTAGTTCCAAGTCACATCATGTAACTGGCCAACAACCTTTATCTCAATCTCTTTAACACCATTTTCTTATGTATAAAATAAAAAGGATAGATCCATTACTCATAGGATAATATAGGTTTTTAAAAAATATAGTTATGAAATTATATGAATGATTTCATTAATAAAATATTTATAAATTCCATAGAATAATTAATTTTACATAAATTTATATAGAGTCATTTGATATTACATGTTATATTTTCAAGGAGTTGTTTTCTTATAGATATTTTTCCCTATAATTGGGCACTATAAAAGAATGTTTTTTATGACACATATTATTTATACATTTATACATATATATATATAAGTAATTACATATAATTAATATCCCTTAATATTCAATAATAATAAACCCATTTTAATTTGAAAATTTCATTTTTTTTAAAAATAATTTTTGTTTTATGATATTTTGTTTTAAAAAAATTAATGGTTTAATTAAAATTTTATTATAATTTTGTGTTACGTATATAATAAAAAAAATATCCCTTACATAATTATTATTACTTGACTATATATAATAATCAGAACAATTAGTTAACATTTTTTTAAAGATGTAATTTCTCATTAAATTATTAAATATTATTTAAAATCTACCTTTTTCATATTGAGAAAATGATAAATATTAGTGGTCAAATATAGTGTACCAATATTCCACTTTGAATGACCTGCCATTGAATAGTGGTATTCCCCCATCTAATAACTCCACATACAATACACAACTAAATTTTACATTCACTTTCTTAATGGTGTAGTTAGACGCTCCCATGACACCATGATATAAATCAGACTCAAAAGTTGTTATTAATATAGAATATTCCAAAATTGATACATATTTCTAGTCTGTACCTCCTAAAGATACCTTGTTTCCTTTGTAATTTTTCTACAGAAACAATTTCTTCTTTATTTAAAAAGATCATTATATTAACCCATAAAATGAAATTATATTTAAAAAATACATTACATAAAATTTTTTAGTTTGTTAAACTCAATGAATCCAAGGAGATAATATATGGAAAATCATGATAAAAATATTTATCTGTAAAAATTTTATATGATATTATTAATTCAAAATATGTTTTCTGAAGAATAATAAATCCATATTGAATAATAAATCGATATTTTAAAATGAACCACCTACTTATTTCAAATCAAATCCTTATAGTGTTGTGTAAAATAATGAATAATGATTCAAAACCACTATGAATAGCTAGAGGTTCAATGATAGCCATAAAAAGTATATAAACATGGAATCCCACAAGGGAAATATATTATGTCGTTAACCCTATGTCTCTATTTCAATGGGAGGATATAAATCCTCTTATAATGATAGATAAAACTAGGTGGAAAGGATATGAAAATCTAAAATGAAGGTTCAATTTTGAAACTAGGTAAAATAAACCCAAAAAGTAAACTAACATAGAGAGGGGATTACTACATCTCTATTAGGGGAGTTGGAGGATCAGATTTCGTAAGGACAGATGAATTTTTAATTTTATTAATAGATTTTAATGTTAGTATTTTTCTTATTTTTTGAAATAAAGAACACATGGGGGTGGAACATAGTGTCTCCCATAGGCTATGCCCCCATGGTTATCTATGAGGATGTAGGGGAGCCATGTCCCCTACCCTTAGGTATCTGAGGAATATTTATATGAGTTAATCTATGGTGTCCCTCAAATGATGTCCAATGTAGCATAAACCTCATGTTACATTGTGGTGCACTGTATTGATGTAAATCGGCTAAGGTGAACCATCTACCAGGACTACACAACATTTCATTAAGGATACTATGATTCCAATCCTAATCATGTTATATATATATAGTTTCATTTTATACTTCACTATATCCCCAATTAAATTGTGTTATTTAGAGTTTCTTACAGTGGGAATACTATAACATCTAGAATATTCCAAATATGTGTATATCAATAAATTACTAAATCACTCCAAATTACAAAAAAAATCATCCAAAAATAAATAAAATATTATTAATGTAAGGCAATTAATAATAATAAAATATATAAAATTAATTAATATTTTTACCTTAATGTGATATCATGGGTTTGAAACATTTTACCTTTTTTGTTTTACAATAAAATGATCACTGCCACAAATAGTGATACTAAATATCTATCGGGAAAACTACGTTGTGAAAATGTTGAATAAATATATCAAATTATTCATTGATTGAGTATTATGGGAAAATCCATCATCATTATATATATATATATATATATTAATACATTTGATGAATTATACACAATATTGTACATTTTTTAACACTTGAAATTAGTACTCAATTCAATTTTCAGGATATCTAATTCACAATTATATAAAAAATCATTCTACGAAAATATATCTATAAAAGGGTGATTATAAACACCCATTTGGAAAAAAATTACATAATATGGGTCCAAAATACTAATAATAAGTAAATATTTTCTCAAATATTAATTATGTAAATAATCAAAAAATTATAAAAAAATTATAATGTAAGTTGATTTATTTATAGAATTATTTTCAATCATCCCTCCCATGTATGGTATAATAATAATTTTTATCATAATTTGATATTTATAAATATAAGAATTAAATATAAAATAGCCCCAAATGAAGATAAATAATTTAAGAATATAATAAAATAAAATTTGAAAATTTATTTTATATTCCAAATTGTTTTATCATGGGGTTCACTAATCCACATTATTATTAAGAATGACTGATCATTATTTATATTTATTAATTATCATGGACATAAAAAGGTTGAAATAAATAAAATTATATTATACATTGTATTGATAATATTATTTATCTACATAGAAGTTATGATATCTTATAAATTTTGTATATTCAATATTAATTTCATTATCATTGTGGAGATATGGAATATATTCTCTATGAAACTAATCAAAAATTGAATGAATAGTATGAGTTCATTGAAATTACTTTTTAACTGAAAATATCATGTACTATATTAATATATTACATTAATATATCCTTGTTAAATTTCCATGTAAAATTCATGATAGTATTTTGTTGATTATATTCTCTTATATTCAATGAGTGAAGAACAACATGAAGATAAAATAAGGATTATGTTAAATATTAAATGATGAGAGAAATTTTATTCCTTTTTATTTAATAGTTAATAAAAAATAATTATTAGGTTATATAATCGTATTTTGGGGTATATAATTTTAACTTTTAGAGAGAAAATTAATTAAAAATAAACAATAACAACAGAAATAAAATATGTATGTAGCTTTCATTTATTGTACATACAAAAAAATCCCTATTTGATAAATCTATCACAAATTCAAAATAAAATAACCAAATTATAATGGATGTGTTGAAGGTTTTCCGAAATATATAAATATGAATACATATTTTGGGATCGTAATAAGATATTCTTTACTGAACATGTATTCGCATGATCTTAATCTATGAATGGATTTATGATATAAAATGATTCACCATATATGTTAATGTTATATTTACACATTCATAGTGATAATTTGGTTTATTATGAAACATTTTTCTTCAATTTTTATGAGTAAAATTACCTAATTTATGATATGTATTTTGGAACATTAATATTTCAAAAATTATTTAAGGAAATTTTATTCATGGAGTGATTTTTGAAAAATATATTTTTCAAAATATCATTATGTAAATATTTACAATGAATTATTTAAACATGATACAAATAATATGGTTAGAGAAAAAAATATATTATTATTAATTGATACATTGAATACAAAAGAATTTAAAAAATGTTTGTATCTTACACAATTATGGCTTAGGTATATGATCATTAAAATTTAATGAGTTTGTAATATGTGCCCTAAATATTTTATATGGGATCTAATGTTTAATTGTTCTTGTGTCCAGGTTTATGCTATAGAAGGTATAAGTTGTGTCGTAGTGGTGGCAGACTGTGGTGTGGGAAATCTGGTTGTGTTATACTGTCCTTAGATGTAGAGTTTGTTGGTACTAGTGTTTTAGACCCCCTATATGATTTGGACCATGGGATATGGTGTGATCATTAATATATGTGGAATAGAGAGATCTGCTATGTATTTTCAACTTGAGGGGTGGTTTTTAGTCATTTTTACCAATTTTTATCCCCTTACATCATAGTGAGGTTTGCTGGGTGGCACAATACTTGATAGTGTACAAGCAAAATGGTTGATAGAAGGTTGCAGAATGGTCTAAACATGCATAAAGAAGAATTGGGAGGGCCATATGCTATATTCATCGAAGTCCAATTGACCGGGTTTTACCGCAATGTGTACATTTTCTCAAAAGTGAGGTCTACAAGATTTGTGGTATTGTCCCTATGGATATTATTTGTTTTTATATTTTACATACTATCTATAAATTCCGAAAAAATCTTATTAATTGTAAATTCATTCAACTTTCACTCTAAAAAATTGGGTATCCAAGAGATTCTTCTATAGAACTTTAAACAATATTTTTATTTGATTTTACCCTATGAATTATAATATCATTTCTTAGTTATTCATCTCTATTCTTGAGGTATGTGTCGCTATTTAATAGTTCTATTTCTTGAAAAACTTTACTTCCAAAATTTTTTATGTTATGATATCTAATGATATTATTTAACGTTTAGGTGGATATCAATAATGAGATCAGTTATTTTAATGGTGTTTATATTTTATAAAAAAATTATAAAATAGTTCATTAAGAATGAAAACATTATTTATAAGATGTGAAAAATGATTTTTAGATTGTATTAAAAGTTGTTTTTATTTCAAAATTGGTTTTTTGATTCATATAATTATTAGTAATCTTCTTCAAAATTTATTTATATATAGTGATCATGGATTTCAAATATTTTTTATATGAATATTACATTAGGAACATTAAATGTGTGGAGAAATTTATATGTCACCATAGTGGATGTAATGGATCTAGAGGTATTGGGATATTGATAGAAAATTTTTTGATGAGATATTAGGTTGTATCAACAATATTCCATGTTCAATATTATTTCTATGTCTTGTATGTTTTCTCATATGCTAGATCCCAATCTTTGAATATGTCATTTATGTATTTCATTTCAAATGATTGTATATTTCAGGGATGGTTTCTCATAATTTTATCTTATGTTGTATCAATGATAAGTTATTTATAAGTTCACAGTTTCGTATATAGACATTTGATATTATTTATTGTGAGATATATTAATGAATTTTATTAAAAAAGGAAAACATATTTTAAAAATGATTTATCTGCTAAAAATTTAATATAATCAAGTTTTTTTAATGCTAGAACTAATGTTTTTATAATGTTATTGTTTTTATAATACTCTGTGAAATATAAAGGGCATATGTTATCAAAAACTAATTTTTCCATGGGATGGTTATATATTTTGAATTTCTTCAATTGATCATACCTGTTTCTTTATATTGTTACATTATTTTAATCATAATTAACTATTAAATACAGACTATGTATCATAAAGGCTAATGTATTTGGAGGATCATGTACATAATACTGAAAACATGAAACCAAAATGAAAGAATAATTTATTTAAACTCAATAATTATATCCTAACTCTCTTTGAGCTCTAAAATCTTCATAGGGTAACATAGAGATTACGTTAATAGAGGGATGTGTAAGAGCCTGGTAATGGAATACATAATGAAAACAAGCATAACACATGGGTTAAAGGGCCTAACATAATGACCTAAAATGGAATGGAACAAGTTTAAACATATGAAATAATAACAACTATAATAGGGGATCATGTATTCATGGAATCATAGAAATGTGGAAACAACATGAAATAATCATGACTCAAGGCTAACCACAATTACTATCACAGATTAATGATCTAGAGTAACAAATAAGCACTATGGCCATTTCACTTGATTTTCAGGTGTCAAGTCTAACCACCATGACCATTACACATTACATCTCATGAGTCTAAAGATTATCCAATGCATTGGAGGACTATTTGTGTACACCCATTATAACATGTTCATTAATATGTGTCTAGAATGAATAATTATAGATATAGAATGAACATAAGGCTTACCTGTGGAATTGAATGGGTATCATAAACATTACAAAAGAAAAAAATGGGATAATCCTAATGGTTTCATAGAAATAATGACTTCAAATAATACAATGATATTTTAAGTTATATATTTATAAATAGCACTATGTTATGTCAAAATAATGTAAAAAAAATTAATAAATGTGTTTGATAATCATAAAAAAAATGCCACTTTAGTGACTTTTATGGGAAAATATTAATGATTCGATATATTGGAAAAGGAATAATTGTATATATAAAACAAGAAAAGAACCATTATGGGTTCTCATAATAAAATGATTTTTTTATTTTTTACATAAAATATTTTATAGAGTGCACATTAAATTGATTATGAAATTGAGAGGTTCCCTTTAATAGGGTCTGCATATTGGGATTTATTGATAAGGGGACCGTTTTAAACAAGTATTAACCAAACAAATATTGGTGAAATGATATGGATACATTTTTTTTGAAGAAAATAATCAAAATTTAGAAAAATAATATAATGATTTTTAATAATTACAGTGTGTTAAAGAGGGATAAAGTGTAACCCAATGAAATAGGGAGGTTTATATAGAATCCCTTAACTAATACATGAATTGTTCCCTCACATTTAATTAATGTAATAGATAATAAGATAAATCTATTAATGTATTTATTAATTACAATTTTTCATGTATTTTATTT
Source organism: Viscum album (assembly GCA_963277665.1). Classification (NCBI taxonomy): domain Eukaryota; kingdom Viridiplantae; phylum Streptophyta; class Magnoliopsida; order Santalales; family Viscaceae; genus Viscum; species Viscum album. The sequence goes on along the minus strand of OY728133.1, from coordinate 137,952,927 downwards.
ATTATTATTTTTGGGGACATTTATTCCCTTTTTGAAGACATATAATATACAACTTTATCGTTTGAGAGTGATCATTTCCTTGGTTTTCATGATTGGTTTACTTATATAAATATATTAGAAAATATCTAAAATGGGAATAAATTCCAAATAAAATGTTGTTATATGTTATTAATAAACCAAAAAAAAATATTTTGTGTTCCCGTATATCATTTTATTAATATGTGAAGATGATTCATTAGATACGATGTTAATTATAACTGTTCATATTTTTTTGACTTATTTTAAAATCATGAACCTATTCTATTTTATTATATAATATCATCAATATATCATTGTTCAAGAAAATTAAATAGTAGAAAATAAATATATTATAATCTATTTTAATCATAATTTTTTATGTAGAACAATGATGGTGGTAATGCAAATTGAAAACTTGTTACCCTTAAATGCAATAAATCAACTAATTCGGGGCGATGTTTTCATTTTTTGAAAAAAAAGTGGATTTGAGAAATGATGATGAGTTAATCCATTAAAAAAATAATGTTACGTTATATAAGATATCCAATACTTATAATTTAACATGTATAAGGCTATGTGAGTATAGAAAATAAAATAAATTAAATTAAAAGTGAGGAGAAGATGATTTTACCTCTTCAATGTCTCCTCTTTGAGAACCACTGTAGAGAAATATGATTTTTCTTTTATTTGTGACCAAAATTTTCTAGATATGGAAGATTTTTTTGTGAGATTTTTGGGTAGGATATGTAAAATATTTTTGTATTTGGAGGTGTGAGGATATGGGGTCATGAGGGTGTTAATTATAGTAGTGGAGAGGGGTGTTTTGTACATTATTTTACACATTAGTTTTTTTATTTTTTCTCAATAATATAAATAGTATTTATTTTTACAAATAATTTAAATTCATGGATAATTTAATATCTATATAATTCTCACATACATCATTGTTACTTCTATTATGAAAAAAATCATTCATTTAATTATAATTGTAATACCAAAAATTACAATATTTCAATATTCACCAAAAATTCAACTATTTTAGAAAAATAAAAAAATATAACCAAAACTTTTTTTTGAAGGTTATAATTCATAAATTGAGTTCTTATAATGAAGGTAACATACAGATTATGATAAATTTATTTTTTATTTAAAATCATTATTTATTCAATAAATATTTATTTAAAATTATACATTATTTTATAATATATTGGAAAATTTTATAATGTATCAAAAAATAATCTTATAATTATTTTAAAATAAATATTATTTTGGAATGTATTTTATGAAAATAAATATTCTTTTAAATAATTATATAAAATTTAAATTTTTAAACTAACATTTTTTAATTATGAAAAATAAGAACAAATAATTTATCAATCATAAAACAATTATTTAATTATATTATTATATATATATATATATAATATTTATATAGGTTAAATAAATTGTGTTTCTATATTAATAGATGAGGTTAATATTGTATTGGCCTAATTAATATTCAAAAGAATCATATTACTATTCCAATGTCATGTTACAATTTAATTGGGTTTGGTTTCTTAATTTATATAAATAATTATTATTTCATTCATTATATTTTATAATATTAGTTTTCTGCCAATAATGGGATTTTATGTGATTTAAACTATTTTAAAAATTATAAGAAGGAAAATTTCATATATAGAATTATGGGTCCTTACATTCTTTCGTTCTAATGAAATTTCACACACCAAATTTCATTTTACACACTATGTTGAATATAGGTGGGGGTACTTATCCTTCATCACTTCCTCTAGTTCATATTTTTCCTATTTGTACATATGGTTCCCCCATTGTACTTTGACCAAGTGAGTAGTCTTATTGCGTAGAAATTTACCTTTATTGTCCAATATCATTACCAACAACTCCTCATAAAAGTGATCATTTTCTTATTGTACCACCATTGAATTCAAAACATGTGATGGATCTACTATGTATTTCCTTATGAATGAAAAGTGGAATAAAACATTTAATAGATACATAATAAGATGAAGTGAAAGTATATAATCAATATATCATACATGATATTGAATCTTGAAGTAGCTGATGTAACTGGAACAAAGCCTTCGATCCTTCCCAAATCCCACAACCCTATTCCCTAATGATATATGGAAGATTACGATTTCTCCAACCTTAAACTAAATTACCCTTTAAATATTGTCTTCATATCTCTTCTATTATCTCTGAGATTTCTTGATGTGCTACTGAATGGTTTTCAACATTTATACCATTTCATTAAATATTTTGGTTCCTATAAGATTATGTTCACTGAACTCAGACTATAATGTTGGAGTTCTATATCATTTAACATAAAAAGATAAATTTAAATCAATATTATAGCTTTAGTGGAAACTATTATGGCAATATAATAAGAATTTATGAAATTATTGGTATCATCCTCTATTGGAGTCTATAGAAAACACTCTCAAAATATTTTATTGTGTCTAAATAATCATCCTACAGTGGTCTTCTGTTTGAGGATGTAAGGTTGTACTGATGATCAGCTTAGTTATCAAAGCATGTTTGGGTCATTTTCATAACATAGATGTAAATATCTATTAATGATATAATACAATAAATAGTGGTAATCCATGAAGACTGAAAACCTCTATGATGTATATATATGCTTGTTTATTTAGTGATAATTCCTCTAGAATTGTGTGAATGTTAGTTGTATTTATATAATCATCCACAATAATCCATATGGAATTATTTAATCTAAATTTCTTATGAATTACAATGAAAAATTTAGTGGTGATTTATTCGCATTTTTAGGTTGGTATGGGTGATTTTTCCATCATTCCATTAGACGGTTTCTATTTTATAATAACTAGTTTACATACAATGAAATTTGATATATATTCAGTAATATCCTTGTTCATATTGACTGTCTAATATTGAACTATGAGAACTCAATACACCATTATATTCCTCATGTGAAAAGACATTGTTGATATATGTGCATCACTCAAAATTTCTTTATTTTTCTCTGGATTGGATAGAATACAAATTCATAAACCAAATCTCATGAATGCTTTTTCATCCTTTATTTAATTCATTGGATTTCCTATTTTTAATATCTTTTACCATTTACTAATGTTACACATAATTTCATTGATAATCTATTAATTTCACCATAAGGTATGGTTAATAATTCAATTGATAAAGAGTTGTTGATGTTACTTATATAATAATTCATATTCTCATACATTTTTGATCTATTAATATTGGATATTTCTCAATTCTCATCATAGATATAGATGAATCATCCTTTTTTAATAGAGAATCGACCACCTTCATTAATCTACAATAATGGTATTGGATTGAGAAGTTGTAATAATTTATAATCTCTTACCATATTCGTTGGTCCATATTATAATACATTTAAGTGAATATATACTTGATGATTTTATAATAAGTATATATTACACAATTCATCCTATTTAGATAATGAAATCTAATATCAAATACAATTAATTTAGCCTAAAAATAAAGTTCTGTCACAAGATTTTATTAATAATTATTTTTCAATTTCCTTTATGTATGGGCTATCAGTTTGTCATATTTCATCAATAAATAACATAACACCATCTTTTAAGCATCAATTTATACAAAAAAGTGTTTCCCACTTGTTGAATGTATGAATATTGGCACATTGATAATCCAAATTTTCATCTATTTGAAGCATTAATCACATTCACTTGTCTAGAAAAAATTCCATTGATTCTTAGTAATATTTTCTATTGGGATTGATGATAATCATAATTTCATTAGAAATCATCAGAAGTACCCAAGTAGACCACGTAAACTACGAGTCTCTATTAGAGATATTTTTCTAGACTAATCCTCAATTACCATTGTCTTGTAAGTGTCCCATGAATAGATTTTTTGTCATAAAAAGATAAAATAATGAAACATCCACCATCCAGAAAACAAATGTATTTTACGTTGCATATAGTATCCAGAATCCATATCTTTAGAATAGTGTTCCCAGTCTCCTCATGGTCCTCCCATATCATATATTATATCATAATATTGTCAAAAAATTATTCCACAAAATTTTCAATATATTATCTAAATACTCAATTCATTAATTCCATGAAATGTGTTAGAGAATAATTTTGTATTAATGACATCACTATGAACTCAAAGTATCCATAAATTGTTTGAATTGTCTTCTTGGAAATGTCTTTTTTAATCATCATTATTTGGTTATATCCCAACCAAAGGTCAACCATAATGACATACATATCCCCACATAGTTGATAAAATAATTCATATATCTATGATGATACTTATTATTTGTCTTGGTTTAATTTAGTCCAAGATAATCAATGCATAGAAACATTGATTCATACATCTTCTTATAAAACAGGATAGGACCACCCCACGGTGAATGACTCAGGAAAACAAAATAATTTTCTATATTCTCATGTAACTGCCTATTTATTTTTTCCAACTCAATGGTTGGAATTCTATATGGTATATTTGACATAGGTAGAGAACCTAGAATATGTTCATTTGAGAACTCAACTTCTTGGTCAAGAGTCAGACCAAACAATTCTTATAGAAACACATCATTATTGTCCATCACAATTGGAATGTATTGGGTCATTATCTTCCCTTTTTTCTCAATAATATGTGTTAGATATTATTTCAAATAAGGAATTTATCTCCACACATGAGACAATGACTCTGAAGGATATTTATCCTCCCCAAATACCATTAACAGAAATGGATGATGCATCCGGATATGAAGATTGTTCATTATTTCCAAATATTTGATGTTGGTATTTTACATATATATATCTAATCCAAGATCAATATGATATAAAACATTGAGAATAGAAGAAATATTATATTTTATCTGAGGTTTATTCCAAAAAAAATTAATTATGGAGGTGTTTTATACATTGGTTTCAATAATTTCTCCATTTTTTGTTATCATGGATAATTCAACATCTATATTTTTGTGATGGATCCTAAATAGTTCTAATAAAAATTCCAAATATGTAACAATTAATTGATCCTTAATAGAATAGTGTGTTATCAATTATTGAATGACTAATCAGTGTACCAATTAGTACATCACTTTCAAGATCCACTATATCTTTAGATATGTTATATTCCCTTCGTTGATACATTTTAGTTAGTTGTTGTTTATTTCCTCAAATAATCATTATCATTTTGAATTAGTTCTCATAATTATAATGTTCCTTATATTTGAAACATTTTGCTACATGATAATTACTGATATAAACTATCATTCCTTATTCCACTTTTGTGTGATTATTCATATCCATTTAGAAGATAATATCCAGATTCCTTATTCATCTACTTTTCAACCATCTTTGGGTTCCAAATGTATTCTTCTCAAGATGCTTATTCCCATTGTTTTGACATGTTGGATATTGTATTTTCATTCCATCGTGTGATTTATCTGTTTATTATCCAATATTAATCTATATTTTCATCTTTTAATATCTAACACATTGGACAACTGAGTGTATCTAATCTCTATTCAAACATTAAGGGAACAACAAAAAAGCATCTCATAACTACAAAAGTTTGGAATCCACATTGATTTTCATAGACTCAGTTGTAGACTCCAATATAAGTGACCCACCATTCATTCAATGTTCAGGAAATTACAATAAGTATATATTGTAGTCACTGTAATTATTTCTTCATACATCTAGATAGAATAATAATTATTTTTCATAAATACTAAGTACTCCATTTCCATTTTAAGATAGTGGGTTGAGAGAAAATATTTATTGAAGAATATTTATTGGAAATATTATCATTCCATGGAATCAATTTTTTCATTGTTCTTCATGTTTGTGATTAGTGCCTTTACTAATTAGCTACCCCATTAAATTATAGACTCCTAAGGCAACATTATATTCTTCTATGTATTAGTGGAACGATATTATATTCTAAATATTATTAATCCATTGTTCTATGTTAATGGTATTAGAAGATCTGATAAAATGGGAAGACTTCCTCGCGTTAAGTGGTCGACCGAAACATGTGCTTTATTAGGAGAAGATGTGAATTACATGTGATCCTATTTTTTATTTATAACTTTAACCAGAAGGGTAAAAACTTTCACAAATATTTGAGCATCCATTCTTATTATATATGGCATATCATGAAGGAAGTCATCAAATTTTATATCACGAAGATTTTTTTCAGGGGTACTAATATTAATAAAAATATAAAAAGAATGAAAATTACAATTTGAGTATTAAATATTTATCTAATAAGTATAATAAAAATACACTTTGAATATATATGGTTAAAATTTTTAATGAAAATTGTATCCGGACTCCAAATTCCCTATATTTCAATCTATGTTATCCATGGTTCTTGAATTGTTCATGGGGTTTTAACTACAGTTCTCTAGTCCTAATATCCTAAAAAATTATTTTTCCCTTTGATATAAACAATTATAGACCTATTCATTTATGAATATTAATAGTTTCTTTTAATCATTACTATTTATTATGTAAAAACATGGATTGAAATGGATTGTATCTTTGGAGGATTCAGAAATTAAAATAAAAAACATGAAATGCAAAATAAAAATATATTTTTCTAAACTCTACAATGATATAAAAACTCCCTTTTCTTTCTGGAATATTCACAAGTTAAAATGGGAAATAAATTAACAAATAGATGAGTTAAATGGATAGAATGTGAATAAACATGTATATAAGCATAAGAAATGGGTAGAAAGGTATAATATGAAGACATTAAAAGCTATAGTACATGAATACAAGCATGGAAGCAAAAAATATAGAACATATGGATCTTATAACCATGGAATCATATAAATTTGTAAGCAATATTAAATATGGCATAAGCAAGATCCAAGGATAACTACCAAGACTATTTCACATGGAGGAGAATGAGTCGTGGCTAACAACTTGGATCATTTTTCATGATTATCACGAGTTAAGGATAACCACCAATACCATTGGGAAATGAATCCTCATTATAGATTTGTTTAATAGAATATTACCAACTCAATCATTAGAGGAATTACTGGAGGATTGGTCTTTGATGTTTTTTATATGAGATAGGCAGTATATGATTTTGGAGGGTAACTGTTCATTTCTATAGTGAATTTTGACTCGTCATTCATTATGTGTGTTCATCTCACGAAATGTCATACATCAATTTCTAGCACACTATTACAATTATAAATTATGGGGAAAATATATTGGGTGGTCTTGGAATCTCTTTTTTTTGTGTTTTTGAGGTAGGTTGAATATTCATAATTCACGGAGGTTTGAATTGATGGATGATGGACAATAGTATTTCTATTATATTATATATTTGACTTCCGTGATGTATCATTATATGAAAAATCAGTATTGGTGATGGGGTATGAGATGGTCGATTATAAATTTTGTTTCATGATTCCTAACATGTTGTATAATTATAGTGTAGCACAAGATCCTGAATGCATTGCTGCATCCATTTACCATTTCAGTAGTGATGTGGGATTACATTTACATAGAAATAATTATAGTTTTACAATAGAAATATAGTTTGAAGGAGGAAAATTGGTTAAATATTGATAGATATAGAAAAATTTATTTTTTTTATATCTATCAAAGAAGCTATGATTGTGGAAAATATCATATTCAAATATTTTCATGAATTTTTTAGAATCATGGTCGTTCTCTATATTATTTTCTTAAAAGGGACATGATATTAACATAATAATTTTCAAAAAATTTTAATGAGGCAATCAGTTTCAATATGAATTTGTGCATGAAATAACAATTGTATACATTTTTGAAGATATAGAGATATATATGTTCTTGAGGGTTTGATCCAGGCATGTTTTATTGATTTATAATTTTCTTAGGAAAAAAATATCCTCTGATATAAAATTTCCTATAACAATATTAATCATGATTAAATTGATATTGGACCCATTAATGAATTCTAATTGTGTCGATATAGACTTTCCTTGTGATGGAAAGTGTTGGGAGAGAATACCTTGGTTGGACAGATCTTTTTCTATTCATTGATGAGGAAGGTGCAACTTGTATACAAATATAAAAGCATGATTTACATACATTTATATTACATATTTTCTTATAAATATTCAATAAACTATACAAACACATTAACAAGGACTATAATAGTATAGTTACTTCAGAGACTGGGTACACAACCATCTAATTTGGAGAACGTTCTTCGAAGTATCCAATAATGATCATACCATTATATATGCCTCATAGATATTCCCTACTAAAGTTATATATTCATAACCTATGGAAGGTAAACATACAAATTGGTCACCACATATTACCAGTAAGTTTAAACGAGTGAGATACATATGCATAACATAGAAAAAAATGTATGAAAATATCCACATAATAATTAAAAACCACAACCTTTACATCTAATATCATAATATTTTGTCATCGAAAAATTATTATAAGTTCATAAGAAATTAATCATATGTAAATCAATGAAAATAATATATTATAATAACATATTTTCATAAAAATGGAATTTTTTAATACAAGTAATTATATTAAATTATATCAATAGTAGTCAAGGGTCACTACAAATGTAAACATAGTGCAATCAGTTCACTTTGTAAACCACCACACTACTCGAGGATGATCCTTAAGAACATTATATTAGAAAAATTCCATTATTGAAATAAGTTCACTTGATTTTATTTTTCATTCTATCTCATGAGATATAAATCATTACCCAATGCATTGGTTGGAGATATAGGTCCCTCTTTTATAATAATCATTATCATTCATATGTGTTCCCCAAGATTATAAAAACATTTATCATATCATAACTCATATATATTTAAATGGGTTTCTTAAACATTTTATCACAACATAAAATATGAAAAAATTATGATTCATAATAATTTAAACTATGTAAATCTTGTAGAAAAAGAAGTGGGTATCATAATTTTTTTTTCATTATATAAACCGTGGTAGGCAAACCTGATTAATAATATATATTAAAATCATATACCATTCATATAAAGAATAATAATGTTTTCCTTGGTTCCTATCCAAAGAAAACCATATGTTACATCAAATGATGTCATCATAGATGAAAATTAATTTGAATGAAAAGTCACATAGAATATATCATGATGAAGATAATCATGTGTTGAAAACAATTTCTTAAAACTAAAATTTGATAAAATAATTTGGAAATATATTTATTTGAAAATAAAATATATAATTTATAATGAAACATTTAAAAATTTAATTAATATTTATCTTTAGAAAAATGACATTTTCAATATTAAAATCATTTTTGGATACATACATCATTTTTAAAATCCTATTAATTTTTAATCAAAATATTGAAAATATAAAAATATTACAATGGAAATATATTTCATTTAATAATATTTTAAAAAAAATTAACTAAATATTGAAATCATTGAAGAGTGGTGACAGCATATAATATTGTACGTAATGTGCATGTAAATAAAATAATTATATTCATATTTTCTATAAAATACAAAATACTGTTATTTGGAAAACAATATGAATATACCTTTAAATGGAATTTAAAATTTATAATGTGGTTATAAATTTACATAATAGATCATTTTCAAAAGGTTATCATCATATTTGAAATCTTTTTAAGAAATCATGATTATACCAAAAAGGACTTTAGTAAAGAGAAAATAATGGAATATTTTTGACAAAAAACATATTCTAAATTAATTAATGTAGAAATATTAGAAAAATTATAATATTACATTAAAATATCTTAAATAATAGTATTATATTTAAATTATTTTGTTTCATGAGAGATAGATCATTAGAATTGTTTTTAGATACACAATCATAATCAATAGTAGTAAACGATGAGATTCTAACGTAAAATCATTACATCCTTAGTAACACTAAAATGTATTCCCCGATAAAGAGATATCATCAAATAGATAAGTAAATAATTATTTTTTATGTATGATAATAAATAAATATATTCCCTTCTATTATATACACCACATCAAATAAATATGTGGTGAGTAGGGAATATGTCTTATTGAAAATAAATTTGAGATTGAAATCCCTTACATTAAGTATTGACATCCTTTATACACATTCACACATCCTGTATAATAAATATAAGATTAATATAAATATATTATAAACCCATATATTTATATGTTTTACCAAATATTATTTACTTATCACCTTTTGTTACATATTTATTATAAATACATTGTTAAAATCATGTTTTGGGTAATAAATACTAATTTTGAGTCTCTTTTGAGTGGTTTTTTGGTCTTAATAATTGTATCAAGGTGAATTAATATGAAAAATAATAAATATGAAATAGTTATAATATATATGAATCAATTATAGTTTAAATACCAATCATGAATGTCGGTTTCGTGATATTAAGTATGTTAAGATCATCGAGAAGAAGGGTTCTACGTATGCATGAGTAACACATCCATTTTTCATCATTCATTATATGAATGAGGAATGTAATATATTAAAATTATTGAATGATAATAATATCCCAAAGAATAAATTATTTCTTTAAATAAACATATACATATCATCCAAGTGTAGTGGTGATAAAATGGGAATCACATTGCATTGTAAAGGTAGTAGTCCACATGCACTTGAAGGAAATTATCATTTTTATTGAGTAAAATGTTATGAAATAAAGATTATATATTATATTTTAATAATGATAAATATTTCATGAATATAAAATTAAAATAATTTATATCACATATATTCAATATAATTATCTTTTTTATCTTCTATATCATGAAGCAGTGAAGACCAATCAAATCGCTCTGTGTGGCGGTAGTCCTCCATACACATGAACGATGTTATCGTATCCTAAGTGGAATAAAAATTTATAAAGATAGTTATTATATAATTACTAAAAAGGTATAATTATTTTATAATTATCTTATATATATTTTTTTATTCCCATTAAAAAACCTAACAATGAGAGGTGGTAATGGAAAAATGTATGACATATGGTCAAGAGGCTGTAGTGTTCCATACACATACATGATGATTTATTAAGCCATTTTATGGAAGTGCCAGTTTTTTTATGAATATTACAGTAAAATAACATAATATAATTTTATATATTATAAATTTAATTCAATATCATCATGGTTAAATATTAATTTAAGGATGTCTAGGAAATCAAAAAATAGAATCACTCATTGAAAAACACTACCTCTTCATCGAGTACTCTCCTTAATATTTCACTATAATACATCATAAGATGTAATTATAAATAAATTTTTTAATATTTTATGAGAGGAATTATTTATGGATGTAAAATTATTAGGTCATAGACTATCCAATTTTTTTCAATATTTACATAATAGAGAATATGGGGTGATATTTTTTATGTGATGGGGTTAAGACACATGTAATCATTGAATAGACAAGTGTTGAACTACATTTTAATCATGACAATCATGAAAAAAGGATTATTATAGATAATTATACATTAAATTGTCAATATATCTCTATAAAATAAAATTTAAAAAAGTTATTATATAATTTAACTCTAAATCTTTTTAGTTTAACCCCTAGTTAACCCATTTTCACATTTAACGTAAATAATTCATAGTGTTTGAAATATTAATTTTTGTCATAAATTAACCCTAAAATATTCCAAAATAATATTTTTATGAATATATATATTTAAAACATATTTAAAAATTCAATTCACAAATGTGGAAAATATTATATTAATATTAATCACAACGATTCTATAAAAAAGAATGTTTTCAAAAAAAAAGGTCAAAAGTGTAAAATGTATTTATATCATAAATCATGTCATAATTAGTTCCAATGACATATATTGTATTAAAAATTTTAAAATTGATGTCTGTTTTCAGTATAAAAATTTTAAAATATTTTTTATATTCAAAAATAATTGAAAATCAAAAGAAATTTTCAATTAATGTGCTGTATTTTTTACAATTCATCAAAAAATTATTCTTTTCAGCATATTATAAAAAATTATCCCAAGATAATTTCAATATGATGATTTCAAAGAAAAATTTTATTTTTTCAAATAAATTATATAACTGTATGAAAAATAATATCTAAATTTTTTCTAAAAAGGGTGATAAATTGTCATTGTAGAAAAATTCATTTGTATCCATAAAATGGGAATCATTTCTATCAGTTGACTAGAAATATATAAAATGAATGTTTTATATATCATTAAATATAAAATATAAAAAAATTTAAATAATTCAAAAAAATGATTTTATAATTTTATTTACTTAAAATCATTTCGTGGATTTCATTATTTATCAAAATGAATTATTTCTTAAATTTTGGAATGTATTTTATTATTATTTATTATTTAATTAGTCACAGAATATTTAATTTTTTATAGTTTTGTGAGTGATATAGTTTCATTACTATGTTAATCTTATTAATATCATCCAATCCATCATCTAATTGATAAGTATAATGTGAAATTATTAAATATTATTAGTATTTCATGTTTTGTTTAAACATAGCATTTCATGTCATATTGGTTATAAAATGTGATTCATGTATTGTAAACTAAACATAACATTGCACGAAATGAATAATATGAGATATATTAAATTAATTTTAATGTAATAAAAAATCATATTGTATTACATTCTACCCCATACAAATTTAACATTTCCATAAAAATTCATCTCAATCATAAATGTTTTAACATTTGAAAATCACTTCATAGAAACCCACAACATAAAATAGGATATGGAATCATTTTATTGGAAAAGACAAAATCATTTATGAAATGAAAATTGAATAACATATAATAAGTTTATGAATATGACAAATTAGGGTTTATGTGAATATTTTTACACGGAAGAAAAGAATAATTAAATATATGGAGTGGTAGAGATTATGGATCATGAGAATATGGGTGATTAAGTGAACATTAACTACAAAAAGAAACCCATTAATCAATGTTGGTTGAAAATGGTAAATTTTATAATTTATCATAATAATAATAAGAAAAGTTTTCTTTCAATAACATTTTCCTAATGTTTATGAATTTTCAAAAGAATATTTACTTGAATAAATTATATTTAATAAGAAAAATAACAAAAATTTTTGTGCCTTGATCTATTTCCACTTCATATTTTACTCTAATTAATGAATAATAATTTTTATTTTTGGAAAAACAATTATCAAAAAATAATTAATAGAGTGATATGACATTATTTATATCAATTTTTATCATCATAACAAAATTGTTAGTGCATATTTTACAATATGAATATGTCATCAGATGGTTAAGTACTTCATTATTCACTCAAGCCTTGTCCAAAGTTCATCATAAAATATTCCATACATGGTTAACCTTATTAACCATTAAAAAAAATAAAATTATAAATATTATTACAAAATTTTTCTATGTAAAGTTAAAATTAATATCTTATAACAAAAAATTTAGATCATGATTTTCACATATAAAACATTTGAATTATTTATTTATGTATTCTCATTGTACATCGTTATAACAAATATTAACAAAAAAATTCTATTGAAAATATACTCTCATCCTTGTTCCATAGATAAATTAATGATTATAGGATATATTCCTTATATACAAAAAATTTATAAACTCCTTAAATGATATAACAAGCCACCTTTTCAAGAAAATAATTAATAATTTCCATGGTAACCAGTACAATCCAATTTCATTTACATATACCAAATTGATATTTATCCCAAAATCATTGTTGAAAAATCATGAAAATATTAATAGTTATATCATATTTTTAAAACAATTAAATTTCAATTAAATCACTTTTCTAGTCCATCCATATCATTTAGAATATTGTTTATAATAATTAACAAGAAAATAAACCGAACAATACTTATATATTTTATGATTCATGTAACATAATACTATAACTCAAAAACATAAATACATCAATCATCCCACTTCCTTCCCAAGTATTTAACCCGGATTCATCCTATTATTTCATAATACATCTTTTATTTCATATGTCATTCGTATGTTATTCATTGTCAATAAAACCCCACTTGTCATGAAACCCTTATGATTATCATCAGGATTATTCACATTAGGAAATAAATTTTCATAATGAATGTAAATTCCACATTTATATCAATCAAAATTTTATGATAACAAAGATAGACAATTATTTTTATACATTTCTTTGACTAATATTTTAAATTATCTATAATGTTTACTTGTTTTTTGAAATACATTTCAAACAAAAACCATATCCTTATTCCAATGAGAAATTCCCTTAAGGGAATATTCCAACATTATTTATATATTGTAATCTAAATATTCATTACTCCAGGGTCTCATCTTCCTAAATTCTAACCAATCTCTCTCATTGTCTTCTCTGGAGATTCTGAGAGATGGTTGTGATGCCTATTTAAATCATATTCCTTGATAGTTGATGGTGAGTAATAACAATCTTTTTCACTCCATTTATCATCCCAATTGGATTCTCATCATGAAATTATATTTAAAAATAAAAATTAATTATATTACATTTTGTTATCAGCATGGAATAAAATAAAATATCTCTATTTGAAAAACACAATCAATATTGAAAACCAGATAATCATGAATAATCGCTTATTGGGTGTCTAAATCATGACAACATCTTTTAAATCTATAAAATAGTTGGAATAACCTTAGTAATACATGATAAAAATATATTTAAATCCTTCATGATTGTTTTTAATGTGTTTTTGGATTTCATAATCATATCCCATTAGAGTGATAAAAACATGTATAAAGCAAGGCCCATTTTCAAGCACCAGGTAATGAGTGATTATAGCTCAATGCCCCCAATTTTTTGTTATTAATACTAGGTGCCTCTATTATATAAAAATATAAACTTATAGTATCTATTAATAGATATAATTAAATGTAAAACATGTGCAATATCCAATAAAAAAGTTTAAATCATTTTTATAAAAAATTTCTTATCCTTATTTTAATCCTTAGAGTCGTCCATTGTAAAATTATTAGAGATATACATGGAGAACCTCATAATGATTCTCTTCATATTTTCCATATGAAAAATAAATATTAACTCTAATACCATCTATACGTGCATTACTTTTCCATACATGAATATAAATTATTTTTTATGAATATTCATTAAATTACACAAACACATGTAGGTTGACCATAATATTGTTGTGCATTTGAAGACTAGGTACATATTATTCATTTTTGGGTAATGATATTCAATATATCCCATAAATATCATCCCATCATGTTCTCTTCATTTACATACCGTTCATAAGACCTTTCATCATTAAACATGGAAAATAAACATAATAAAGTGTGATATCTGATTATCCTTAATGGTTAAAATAGGATATTGGTACTCTTAACACAACCATATGTGTACGATAATATGATAATAACAATTTAAAACCATTTCAATGAGATCATAACATTGCAATAATTCATGTAATTATTTATACATATAGAAAAAGAAATCAATTGATAGTATTCAACTCTCACTGCCAAGGCTAGGACAATTGAATGTGATCACTCCCCAATACATTATAGTAGTCATGGTTCACAACCAATACCATCATAACAGGAAAATTCATTTTATAAACTAGGTTAACTCCAAGTTTCAATATTGTATATCTCATATGAGTTAATTCTGTACAGTATTCATTAGATCTATATATAGGTTCCACCAATCTCATATTGAAAACCATACATATGTTTATTATCTGATAATAAAACATTATAAATATCATTACCCAAGAAATGAAATGGGTTTTATAAAAATTTCATCATACCATAACAACCTAAAATAATATAAGATTCTTAATCATTTGATTATTTCATCATAGAATAATCCATGGAAAGGAAGTTGGTTTGATAATAATTTTATCAAGGTATAACCCATGAAAGAGAAATATGCATCAAAAAAATATTATAATCATAAACCATTCAGAGAATGAATAATAAAGTTATACAAGAAAAATATCCCAATATAATAATAAGTTACATCAAATGTTCTCATCATATATGGAATATAATTTTGAAATACAAATCACACGGAACGCTTCATAAGGGAGAAATATTTTCATTAAAAATGGATTTCTAAAACAAAAAAATACATATACTGTTTTGGAAATGATTATATTTTAATATATACATAATTAATATAATAGAATCAGTAAAATATTATTTAACAAATATCCTAAGTAAAATTTCCTCTATATTATAAGAATCTCATTTTCAAACATAAAACATTATTAAAATCATTTTCATTTTTAAATTATTTTATTATAATAAAACTACTCAGAACATTTTTGGAAAAACGTTTCCATAAAATAAAATATAATATATTTTATATGGAGAATGAAATTATTGAGTGGTCATGATAGTTTAATTATTGTTCATGTATTTTATGTTAAAACATAATTCATTTTAAATTTTAATTACCATCCAAATGAGAGTAGTTTGGAAAATTAAATGAAGATTCGTCTCAATACATTTATGTTAAAATTAATACATGGGTAAAAATACTTTTAATAGATCATTTTGTAAAGGATAAAAAAAAATTTCAACATATTTCGTTAAAACATTCTTTTGGAAATAAAAATGGTTATCAATTAAAGAGATACATAATGCTAATTTTTCATAAAAACGTGGTCTCAAATATTTTATATAACAAATAGATGAAAAATTATAATATTTTGTACAAATATCATCAATAATTAAATGATAATAAAATTCACCGGGTTCTTGATATATGGATCATTATATTTTGTCATCATAGATATTAATATAAAGAATCCTCATAGATGACGAGATTGTAACATGAAATCTTTACCACTTTGGATATATTGAAATGTAATGCCAGTGAAAATTAAATAATCAAATGGATATTTAAATTTAAACAATTTCATATATATGATTCATATAATACATTAATGGTATAAATATATACCATGTAAAAGAAACATGTGGTGAAAACATCATTTGTCTCAATGAAAATGAATGTGAGATGGAAATCGCTTACAGTATATCTTCACTTCCTTTGTACCCATTTGAACCTCAGGTATAATTAATATATGATTATTATAAATCTATTAAAAAAATTATATATTCTAACAATATATGATTTCATTATAACCTTTATTACCCATTTATAAAAAATTCCTGGTTAAAATCACATTTTAGGTGACAACTACATTATTTTTGTATATGTTTTGACATTTAATTATTTTCCTCAGACAATGATCATGGATCAATAATTTGTAGAATAGGGAATAACTAAATTATTATAATATTTATGTATTAAATAATCTTTTAATACAAATACATAATGTTGGTATTGAGAATGGACTCGTGTTATGATCATGGAGACGGTAGGCCGGTTGTATACATGAGTAACGTTTCCATATTCCAATGACCACAATGGGATGGAGGTATGTAATATATTACCTTTATATAATTATAATCATATTATAGATAAAATATTAATTCATTATATATACCTATACATGTCAGTAAAGTGTTTTGGCGGTGAAAATAGAGTCATAATGCTCTGTGATGGTGGTGGTCCACATGTATATGAATTCCATTATCATCATTGAATGAGTGATATAGAAAAGAAGAAATGAAATTTTAGATTTTTGAAATAAAAATATTTAATTAAAATAATATTAATGTCATTAAATTCTCTTATATTAATTAAAATTATACTTATTATATTCCATGTAATGTTTTTTAGAAAACCAATCACATCACTTTGCATGGAAGAGCTATGTCATGTAAACAAATGTAGTTCTCATATACCTTATATAATGTAATAGAAATGTTAACAAATGCTATAATTAAATAAAAGATATAATTAAATTATAAAAATCATCTAAATACTTCATATTTAACGTCATATATAATAGTGTGAGGTGGAAAAGGGAAAAATAAGGACATTGTTTTAGGAGGCTATATCCAATCATACACATGAATGATGATTACACAACCCCTTTTACAAAAGTGGATATTATTTTAGGTAATTAAAATAGCATAAAAATAATTATATGTAATCATATTTATAAATTATATCATTGTGTCTTAATATTAATTTTAGGGTGTGAAGAATGATATAATATAATATTACACATTGAATAATGTTACCTCTTCTCCAGGTATCCACTTTTTGTTTGTGTCAAAATCATGAATAACTTGTATTTATTACCAAAATAAGTATTATAGTATGGTAGGAGTTAATTCTAGAATTTATTTTTTCATTTCATTTCAATGTTAAGTGGTTTTTCATGTGTGATGCAGAGTGGAATTGGGATATCCTTTTATAAGTGAGTTGAGTGGTACAATTTCTATTTTTCAATGAAAGAAGGTGTACTTGCATTTTATCAATTTTAAAGGATATAACTAAAAGGATCATGGATCCATGAATATTATATGGTCTAATTTTTCACACATAATATATTTTATACAATTTTATAGGTCATTTAATAATATATAGTTTTAGTGAACCCCCAGGAAAGCCCATTTCTACCATTAATGTGGTAAATAATTTATTATATTTTTTAAATTTATTTTTTTCAAAAGATATGTCTCCTTAAAAGATATTATATATTATACATCTTCTAATTTTGGAGTCCTTTTTATCAAATACAATAAACACATGCATGAAATTTTATTCTAAAATTAATCATGTAGACTAGATGAGAATTCATGCTTTCTAGGTGATAATGAACAAAAGCTTACTAAGACATTATATAAATTTTAAATTTTAAACTTATAATAATAAAGTAAATATTAATAATAAATTTATATTTTAACTTATTTAAATTATAAATATTTTAAAATATAATTTACATTTATAAATAATTTATCCAAAAACAATGTTAAAAATTATACAATAATATTTACCATTATTAATCAAAAATTAATATTACAGAAAATTCGATAAAATTAATTATACGATAATTTAAATTAGATTATTTAAAAAAATATTAATATTATTTAAATTAAATTTTCCTAATTTTGTAAACATTATTTTTAATATATGTTCATTTTTGGGAAACAATTATTTTGTTTATAATTATATTATATCTATTTTTAATATTTTATTTATTATTTTATATTGTATAGAAAACATATAAGTTGAATTTTAAATATTTTATTGAATATATAAAATTTAAATTTCATTATAATAATTCATTACAAATTTAATCTATAATTTATTGATTTAATACATGTTTGTGTGTATAAAAATAATTTCTCACAATGAATGATTTCATTTGTTTTGAAATGATTTTCATATTAATTTCACATAATTTTTTGAACCAAACTAAAAATATATATATGCTTGAACTGTATATTATCATAATTTTTTATTTTTATTTTTACTCATTATTCCAATTGTTATGGGATAACTATCAAATTAAATAATTATTTTGTTAACAATATTTCTTATATCGTTTAAACTCAACATTACGTGTAATGCAGGATACACTTTGTGCTTTGTGTAATTAAACACAAACCAAATTTTTCATTTATATAAAAAATAATATAAAATTAATTTGAAGCGAATATGTCCCAAAATGATGAGGTGTCACAATCTATAAGAGTTTGGTCATTGAATAATATGTAGAGAAATCTGATGTGGATAATCTCTTTCAACAACTAGAGTTTGATGATTCTGATCACGTATTTCTTATAGTTTTACCTCACATGGAACTATGTCAGTTGAGTCAGGATGGTGATTTGGAACCCATGTTTTTATAGACCATTTGATATCATTCGATGAATAATAATGATAGAGTATCAGTTGAGCGTTATTCCAAATTTGAAATAAATTCAAAACATGTTTAATGATTCCATAATGAGGAGGTACAAACTGGATCTATAAATTGTGATATAATTGGAGGATTATGATAATCATCCTGACATTAAAATGGACTAGAAATTGGATCTGATTATAAATAGGCAAGATATTGGACTATATTCTAAATAATTTCCATGGGTTCATGAACTATGGATGTGCATATGTTATAGTAATAAAAAATAGTTCTGATAATTTTTTATTAGAATTTAGTGTCAATTATATTTTACATTTTCAAAATAATGGGAAATTTCTTGGGTAAATCATTTATAGTGGGGAGAATAATCACACCTAGTATATTTGTATACAATCTCTCTGAACATATTTGATTTGGTAGTAGATGTCTTGGATGTTTTGGAGCTGATATTAATTTTTGTGGTTTTATTTTTGGGGAATACACTATCGATCATTGATGTTATGATTTCGT
The DNA here is from genome assembly GCA_963277665.1 of Viscum album. Lineage (NCBI taxonomy): Eukaryota > Viridiplantae > Streptophyta > Magnoliopsida > Santalales > Viscaceae > Viscum > Viscum album. The sequence continues at coordinate 137,932,546 of OY728133.1, read as the reverse complement.
AGTGGAATTATATTGAGTGGGAAATTCAACTATGGTTTAGGGTCCTAGGATATAGAGTTTTCATCCTCTTCCAATATAAGAACACATTCTAGTGTATTGTTTGTAATTTAGGATAATCCATAATCTATTGGACATAGAGTTATATTTTATGTCAAATGGGATTAAGGGTCAGTTAATAGTTGGTTATTTCTATATTAACACACTTATGTTGTAGTGGTAGGATGTGATGTAGAAGTTCTGTGAAAAAAGTTGGTATGTTGTGTGGATAGAAGCCTATACAGTGGACAAGTCCTATCCAAAGAGTGTTTTTGAACACCCTTAGTCATGGTTTTTATAGAGAATATGAAAAATGTTCCCGGAATCATGTGTAGGATCTTTACTGTCTTTTATAGAGGGTCTTTAGTGTGGTTCATTTGTCGAGGTCATGGATTTCTATATTAAATACTGTATAGAAATACTTAGTCACTACGCTAAATACTAATTTCATCTAGTTTTCTCTTTGGAACATTTGACACCTGAGAGACCATTATGTGGACCATCAAACCCATATTTAATTATATTCAGCATTATTCAATAGGAGATCAATTCACTATTATTCCACATTTAGGTTGTGGTTGTAACATCCCAAGAAATTAAATAATAATTTATTTTCATATCAATGTCTATTTATGAATTAAATCGAGTTTTAGAGGATTAAAATAAGAATAAATCCAATCTTATGCATAGAATACTCTAATATTTTTTAAAACATCGTTTTACCGCCATTTGATGGAATTTTTTTTTAAACAATCCTTTTGATAATTTTATAAGATCTATTTGTCAAAATAAACATATTCTTTAGGATTTGGACATTGAAATTTAATTTGGAAAAATGTTTGGTTTTTTTCTGACAATGTTCATTTTTTAATTAATAGTGAAAAATACTGCATTTTACTTCAAAATAGATTTCTCATCTAATCTAATTATATGGGTAGATTATATTTTTAATTGGGTTTTATGTGTAATTAGAATATATTTTTACTATTTAAACCAATATTGGTCATTGAAATGAATTTCACTTTGGAATTGGCATAAACACGTGTCAAACTTTTAATAGATATTGTTTCTAAAATCCCCCTATATGTTTTGGCAACGAGAATTATTTTTAAATTAACTACTACAATTTATGTGTTTGTAATTTGGTAAAATTGATTCCATATTTGAAATTAGTGGGTCCAAATTATGTAATTAAGTCTCTTTTATTTTTTGGACATTATGAATAGTAACAACAGTAATTATCTGTAATTATCATGATTAATCAGTAATCAGGTAGTTAAGGGTACTAAAATAATATCATAATAATATTAAATGACCTCAAAATGTGTCTTAATGCTACTTTTTGTTTCATGGACGACCATGGGATGCCTTTTTCCATCTTTGGAACCCCATGTAATCACTTTTGTGTGATAGTGACATTTTATCTTATTATTTTCAATGAAAGAAAAATATAACAAAAGTATGTAACACCTAAGTAAAACAATTTTAATTTGACCTAATAAATTATCTCTTAGAAGATTAATAGTCATTTGAAAGATAAATATATTTCCTACATAATGGTATTTTTCATAATTTTTAGACCTTAAATAAATAAATTTATTTATGACACCATGATGATGTAGTGATTACCTCATTAATAAACGATTTATATAAAATTAAAAGATAATGTAAAATCTAAGACATAAAATTGTCAAAAACCTATTGTATGGGCTTATTTCTAACCCTTATTACCTTATCCTCGAAATATATCATTGTGGGACCTAAAAAATCTGAAAATAATTTTATAATAAAGAAACATTTCAAGACTTTCCAAGAGTGCCCCTCCTCCCTCTTATAAAAGGCCCCCAACTCTACCCCCCGTTCCCACACCTCTCAAGCCATTTTATTGGCCAAACTCTTCTCATTTTATCTCTCCACATCCCTCTCTTCATCATATATGCCTTATTTAAGGAAAAAAGCTCTTCAAGAAACCCTTTGTTTCAAACTAATGGGAGTACCCGATTTAATGGTAATGTCTTCCCCAATGTTCTTTTGTTTTATTTTTTTCTCCAACCCCCTAAACTGTTTTTATTCCTCCATATTATAATAAAACTAGTATATTCAATATAATAGGATGTTTTTATGAGATTTATATGATTTACAATTACACTCACCTTCGACTAATTGTTAAGGAACTTACTGTTTTTGTGAGTGCCGAATTACTACCTAACGAAACGAAGATTATTCAATCTTCTTTTAACACCACTAATGGTCGACATTATTATGTCACTATATAAATATATGATATATATTATGTTTTCTTTATGATTCTGTATTTTTCATTTATGGAATAACTTTATGGATTTCATTATGTGTAAATGCGATAATTTCATTTTAGGAAGTGCGGACTACCGCCCCCTCAAATTGATTTGATTATTTAATGCCATATATGGGATGTATAAAGGATGGAGATAATTGTATTACATATGAAATCATACGGAAATTATAATATACCTTTATATCATTATTATTTCCTTCCATTAAATACAAAAAATGAAATGAATGTAGCGTTCATGCGTGCGTACGACTTACGGTCTCCATTATTGGTGCATTTCATCTCGTACCTCTAAATGTTATGTAATATTATAAATGAATGTAAATATTGGATATATATGATATATATGATATCTACATCATTAATATAATTTTGGATAAAATGGATATTTTACCACATAAACAAATTGTAATTATAATAAGTTTATTTTTGACTCAAGTACCAAAGATCGACAAAACGACCATTTTTTACTTAAATAATTATTTAGTGTTTATAAAATGGTAATAAGTGATATAAAAGGAATAATGAACATGAAATAGGTTCTTAATAAAGTAAAAAATAACTCTAATTTATTAATTTGTAGATTAAAGAACGATCGAGTCAAGTCGGACAAGAGGTAAGAGATTTCATCTCAATCTCCATTATTTGAGGCACATATCAATTCATATTCAACATTCTTTTATTAGTTTTATAATAATTCATTTTGAGTTATAATTTAATTCAAAAGGAATCTTTTTACTTGAAGAGTTTTACTAAATGAAAAAAATGAATGTTTTTGTTTTACATTTGCGGCGATAACAACTTCTCTACCGTCATGACCATTATTTGAGTTTCCGATTTCTCTACGAGTCTTAACTTTTTTTAAATGAAAAAAAATACCTTGTTTTAATTTTAATTTATTTTGGTATTGAAAATCGTTTTGATTATGTTTTAATTATATTAATGTGTTTTATTGATATATTGTGATGGAAATGTGGAAATGTTATTTTTCCTTTATGTATGTTTTATGTGTTACGATTATGTTATGGTTCTTGGCCATTCATTATGATGTTGGGTGGTTCCGTGGTAAAAAAAAGGGTGGGTGAGCCCAAGATAGCTCTCCAATGCATTGTGTAACGTGAAGGGGTTAAACGCTATGGTTTCTCTGAAGAGATTTAGGGAATATACTATGATGGATAATCCAAACACAACCATAATGGTTACTCCCTACATAAGAATGTTATGAATGCCTCAAGTTACCTTAATGTATTATGATTTCTATATGTTATTCATGAGTCTTATGATTTCATGAGGTTTGTTAATGTGATTATGTTTTATGAGTAAAGTATTATTTCATTGATTTTTATGTATACATGGACTAATGTTTTCATTCTTTTTTTTATATCCCTTACTGAAATTTTTATGCTCATCAAAAGTTTTTTAAATGTTTTTTACAGGTCAGGGGAAAAGTACATGATGTGATGATAGTGTAGGGGAAGTGTCAAGAAAGAAACTATGTTTTATTCTAAATTTGTTTACATAGATGGTAAAATTAAAATTATCTTTTATGTAACCACCATGTTTAAATGTGGAATGTAATGAATGATTTATTATCTAATTCTTTAAAACTCTAAACCTGAAAAGATCTTTAATGTGTTTTATTGTAATAACTGAAGATTAAAAAATGTTTAAGGATGGGGCCTTATAGTTGGTATCAGATGTCAGTTTAGATAACTTTATGAGTTAGAATTATGTTAAATGACAGTCCTAAAATATTTTTTTTATTATGGTCAAATTGAAATGATATTGAATTTTAAGATTACCATGTTGCTACATCAAAGACATGTTTGTTCAGAATGGTTTTCCAGAGAGGAAACAGGGATGCAGTGCTAGGAAGGAATACAGAAATAAATTTCCTTCCAAATAAGCATCCTGAGATGGTTGGAATTGGAACTGAACAATTTTATTAAGTAATGGCATAGTTGAATCAAGCAAAAATGGTGGTGGTATCCATGCACGAGATCATCCATATCAACCGTAGAGGAACATGTCTTTGGTGGAACATTTCATGAGGCAACATCCCCCATCATTCAGAGGATCATCTGACCATGTGCAAGCAGAATGGTGTTTTAATTCACTGGAGAATATTTTCGATGTCATGGGGTGTTTAGACAATGAAAAGGTTAGTCTTTCTATTTACCATTTAGAGGGTGAAGCAGACCAGTGGTGGTCAATGGTTAAAAATATAAGGGATGCTAATGAGATTGATTCTATTGACTGGGATAAATTAAAAGTTATGTTTCTTGAGGAATATTTTCTTAAGGTTGTTCGACATAGGATGAAAAAAAATTCTTGGAATTGATGCACGATGACGACTCAGTGGATGATTATGAAGAAAATATCACTTGATTTTCATGGTATGCTCAAAATTTTATCTGAGACCATGATATTAAAATCAATAGTTTCTACTTAGGATTAATGACAAAATATCAAAGTTATTTAGCTTCTCATGAGTTCAAGAGTTATGAAAAGCATATTCAATGTGATGAGAATGTGGAAATGGTGTTTTCTGATGATCTAGTGTTCTATAACAACCAACAGTAGAAGAGACCGAGGTGGCATGAGAAAGAGAAGAATCCTTCAAAAAGGTCTGATGGTAAGAAAAATAAGTTTTCAGTATATGAGAAATGTGGTAAAAATCATGATGGGGAATGTATTTTGAATTTTGGAAAGTGTTACCGATGTTGTAGGATTGAACATAAGCCTCGTGATTGAACTGGAAAAGATCAGGGTGATGGTAAGACCAAATTTGATTTATAATTAGTAAAATGTTTCAATTCCAATGATATGGGTCATTATGCAAACGAGTGTCCTAAAAAGAGGTCAAATGATGGGAATATATAATACTACAAGCAGATGTTTGTGGTGAAATCCTTTGCAACTACTTCAGAAGATGTTGGGCCATCAAATGAAGTGGTATGAGGTACTTTGTTTTTTTTTCAGATTATGCCAATGTGTTGTTTGATTCGGGGTCTACACATTCTTTCATCTCTGAAAATTTTTCTTGTAAATTGGGGATTCCGTCTCAATAAATTACTCATTAACTTGTCGTAAAACACAAAGGGGAAATCATGAGGCAAGAATAATTTATAAGAATCTTCCTATCCTTATCCGTGGAAAGAACCTACTTGAAAACCTTATTGTTATTCCTCTAGTAGAGTTTGATGTTATCCTGGGTATGGATTGGCTCTTTGTTTACCATGATAGGATTGACTATAGTGCTAAAGAAGTTTCTTTTTAGAAAGAATTTCAGATTTTGTACAAGAATGTACACTTACTGTTGATAACATATCAAGAGGCTGAGAAACATGAAAAAATTGAAATGAATGTTACCTAGCACATATTGTTGAAAACAAAGGAACCGTTTAGATTAAGGGTGTGCAAGTGGTTAATGAGTATCATGATATCATTCTTGATGAGTTTCCTGGAATAATACCAGATCGGGATGTTGAATTTACTAATTACATAGTTCCTGATGCTATGACAATTTCAAAACCCCCTTATCGAATGGCTCAAATTGATCTTTTAGAGTCGAAGGAGAAATTTCAATATTTATTAGAGAAAGGATTCATTGAACCTACAAAATCACCTTGGGGTTCTCCTATATTATTTGATAAAAATAAATATTGTTCAATGAGACTTTGCATTGATTATATATCCATGAATAACATCACTATTAATAAAAAATATCTTTTGCCTCATATCGATGATTTGTTTGATCATCTCCAGGGAGCTCAGTATTTTTCAAAGATTGATTTGAGATCGGGCTACCATCAGTTGAAGGTAAAGGAAGAATATATTTTGACGACCCCATTTTGTACAAGATATGGCCATTATTAATTTCTAGTAATGCATTTCGGGTTAGCCAATGCATCTTCTGTATTAATGGACCATATGAATAGAATTTTCCATGAGTTCTTGGATATGTTTGTGGTTGTTTTCATTGATGATAATTTGGTGTTTTCTAAATGTAATGATGATCATGAAATTCATTTAAGGGTTATTTTGAAAACCTTAAAAGAAAATAAATTTTTTCGGAAATTTAGAAAGTGTGAGTTTAGATTGCAACAAATTTATTTCCGTGGTCACATTATTTCTAAAGATGGGAAAACTCCTGATCATGCAAAAACAAAAGTTGTTTATGAATGTCCATGACCCACAAATGTTACCTAGATTCATAGTTATCATGGTTTGGAAGGGTATTACTGATTTTTTGTTAAAAAAATTACATGGTTTCCCAACCCAATGACTAAGATAACTCAGAAGGGTGTTATGCTCATCTGGACAAAAGAATGTGATGATTGTTTTCCAGAATTGAAAATAAGATTAGTGAATGCTCCAGTTTTGGCACTTCTTTCCAGGAATGGTGAGTTTGTTATCTACAGTGATGCTTCATTTTAAGGACATGGTTTCAACCTAATGCAGAATGATCAGGTAATTTCTTATGCTTCATGTTAGTTGAAAACTCATGAGATATATTACCCTACACATGATTTGGAATTAGGTGATGTGGTTTTTGCTTTGAAAACTTGGAGGAAACATTTGTATGGAGTAAAGTGTGAAATATATAATGATCACAAAATATTAAATTATATATTCACTGAGAAAAAATTGAGCATGAGACATAGGAGATTGCTAGAATTAATCAAGGATTATAACTGTACAATTAATTACCATCTGGGAAAAGAAAATAAACTGGATAATGCTTTGAGGAGAAAAAGTAATGCTTCATTAACCATGTTAGGATTGGAGCATGATACATTGGTTAAGGATTTGATGAACATTGGAATAGAAGTTGTTGGTGTAGGATGTTCATCTATTTTGTTTCAGGTATCAGTGAAATCTTCTCTAACAAACAGAATTAAGAAAGCTCAGAAGCAAGACAGTGAGTTTCAAAAAAAGGAAGAGCTGGTTCAGAAGGGAATGTTACCTGAATTAAACATTGATAATGATTGTGTTTTGATATTTGGTAAGAGATTGTGTGTGCCTTTTTATTCACATGTGAAGAGAGAGTTTTTATGAGAAGCTCATAGTTCTCTGTTTTCAGTTCATCATGGCAGTACTAATATGTATAGAGATTTTCCAGATTATTACTAGTGGGATGGAATAAAAAGAGATATTGTTGATTTTACTATGAAGTGTTTGACTTCTCAACAGTTTAAAGAAGATTGGAAGTTACCGAAAGGGATGCTTCAGCATTTACCTGTTCCAGAGTGGAAATGGAACAACATAACCATGCAATTCATTGTGGGGTTACCAAAGACACCATGAGGTAATAATTCAATCTGGGTTATTGTTGATCGCTTGACTAAATCTTCTTATTTCCTTGCTATACGAGACACTTATCGCCTATATCAAAATTCTCGTTAGTATATTAAAGAGATAGTCAGGTTACACATAGTTCCCCTCTCCATTGTATCTGACCGTGATCCCCGGTTTACTTCTAAATTTTGGAATGGCCTTCAGAAATCTTTGGGTACTGAATTATATTTTATTACAACATTTCTTCCTCAATAAGTTAGGCAGTCAGAACAAACAATTTAGACCTTGGAGGATATGCTATGGCCTTGTCCGATGGATTATCTGGGAAGTTGGGACCAACATATTTCTTTGGTTGTGTTTTCTTATTATAACATTTTTCATTCCAGTATACAGATGGCACCATTTAAGGCATTATATGGGAAGCGGTGTTGAACCTCAGATTTTTGGGATCAAGTAACTGAATGAAAGTTGATGGTACCAGAATTGGTAGAATAGTTGGCAGAAAAAAGTTCATGTGATACATTAACACATGAGAATAGCTCAGAGTAGTCAAAAAAGTTATGCGGACAATAGGAGGAAATATCTCTCTTTTGAGGTAGGTGATAAAGTCTTCCTCAAAGTTCCACCATGGAAAAGATTGATTCGATTTGGTAATAAAGGAAAGTTGAGTCCAAGGTTCATTGAACCATATGAAATGCTAGAGAGAGTTGGATTAGTTTCATAACGAGTGGCTTTACCTCCGAGTTTATCTCAACTACACAATGTTTTTCATGTTTCAATGTTATGTACGTGCATGCCAGATCCATCTCAGGTTTTGAGTCCAGAGGTAGTTCAGCTGGAAGAGAATCTATCTTATGAGGAAAAACCAGTCTATATTCTTAACCATAGGGAGAAAGTATTTTGGAATTAGGTGATTCATCATGTAATGGTTTTCTGGGAAAATGACATGATTGAAGAGGCAACATAAGAATCTGAAAATGCAATGAGGGATAAATACCCCCACTTATTTGATAAGAAAATAAATTGCAGGGACACAATTTTATAAAGGGGGGGAAGGATGTTACATCCCAAGTAAGTAAAGAATTATAGATTTTCATATCTATTTCTATTTATTAATTAGATATTGTTTTAGAGGCTTAAAATGAGAATAAATCCAATCTTAAGCATAGAATACTCTAATATCTTTTAAAAGATTATTTTACCACCTTTTGATGGATAACCTTTTTTAAATGAAAATTCTGACAATTTTATGAGCTTTATTTCTCAAAATAATCTTATTATTTTGGATTGGGACATTTATATTTACTTTCGATAAATTTTTGTTATTTTTCTGACAATGTTCATTTTTTAATAAATGGGGAAAAATACTGCATTTTACTTCAAAACTGCTTTTTCATCTAATTTAATTATATGAGTAGATTATCTTTTTAATTTGTTTTCAAGTGTAATTAGAATATATTTTTACCATTTAATTCAATTTTTGTCATTTTAATTAATTTCACTTTGGAATTGGGCATAAACTAGTGTAAAACTTTTGATACATATTATTTCTAAAAACCCACTATTTTTTGACAACAAGAATTATTTTTAAATTAATTACTACAATTTATATGAGTGGAATTTGATAAAACAGATTCAATATTTGGAATTAGAAGGTCCAAATTAAGTAATTAAGAATCTTTTTTTGGAGATTATGAATTGTAACGACAGTAATGATCTTTAATTATTGTGCTTAATTAGTAATCAGGTAGTTATGGGTAATAAAATAATAACATAATAATATAAAATTACCCCAAAATGTGTCTTAATGCAACTGGTTGTGTCACAGTCGGCCATGGGATGCCTTGTGAAATCATTTGGACCCAAAGGAATCATATTTTTGTGATAGTGACATTTTATCTTTTTATTTTTAAAGAATGGAAAATATATCAAAATTATGTAACTCATAAGTAAAATAATTTTAATTTTGTCGAAATAAATGATATATTAGACTATAAATAGTAATTTGAAAGCTAAAAATATTTCCTAAATCATGGTGTTTTTTATAATGTTTAGACATTAAATAAATTAATTAATTTATGACACCATGATGTTGTAGTGATTACCTCATTAATGAACGATTAAAAGAAAATGAAAAGATAACGTAAAATCTAAGACTTACACTTGGAAAAAAACATATTGTATTGGTGGATTTCTAACCCTTATCACCTTATCCTTGAAATATAACAATGTGGGACCTTTAAAATCCTAAAATCATTTTATAATAAAGTAACATTTCAAGACTTTCCAAGAGTGCCCCTCCCCCCTCTTATAAAAGGCCCCCACCTCTACCCCAATTATCAATACCTATAAAGCCATTGGCTCGGCCAAACTATGGTCATTTTATCTCTCCACACCCCTCTCTTAATCATGGAATCCTTAACTTATACAGAAATCTCTTCAAGAAACCCTTTTGGTTCAATCCAAGCGTAGTTACCCCATTTAAAGGTAATGTCTTCCCTTATGTTCTATTGTATTATTTTGCATCACAAACCTCCTAAACAATTTTTATTACTCTCTTTTGTGACAACAAAAGTATACTCAATATAATAGGTTGTTTTTATGAGAATTATTTGATTTACAATGACACACACCTCTGTCTAATGGTTAAAGAACATACTATTTCTTTGAGTTGCGAATTACTACCTCACGAAACGATGATTGTTCAATCTTCATTTAACACCTCTCATGGTGGTAGTTAAGATGTCACTATATTTATATATGATATATATTATGTTTTCCTTATGCTTATATATTTTTCATTTATGGAATACCTTTATGGTTTCCATTATGGGTAAACACGATAATTTAAATTTAGGAATTGCGGACTACTGCCCCCTCCAAGTGATTTGATTCGTTAATGCCATATGTGGGACTTATAAAATATGGACGTAATTGTATTACATATGATATCATACTGTAATTATGCTATAACTTTATATCATCATGATTTCATTACATTAAATACAAAAAAAGAAATGAAAGTAGCGTTCATGTGTATGTACGGATTACCGTCTCCCTGAATTGTGCATTTCATCTATTACCTTTATATGTTATGTAATATTATAAATTCTTGTATATACTAGATATATATGATATATATAATATCAAAATAATGATTATAATTCTAGATATAATTGATATTTTACCACATGAACAACTTGTAATTATAATAAGTTTATTTTTGACTCATGTACCAATGATCGACAAAACGCCCATTTTTAACTTAAATAATTACATATTGTTTATAAAATGGTAATGAGTGATATAAAAGGAATAATGAACTTGAAAAAGGTTCTTAATAAATTATAAATTAACTATAATTTTTTATTTAGGAGATTAAAGAACGATCGAGTCAAGTCAGACCAGAGGTAAGGGATTTTGTCTCTATCTCCTTTCTTTGAGGCATACATCAATTCATATTAGACTTTCTTTTATTAGTTTTATAATAAACCGTTTTGAATTTTAATTTAATTCAATAGGAATATTTTTACATTAAGAATTTTTCTAAATGAAAAAAGGAATTTTCTTGTTTTCTGTTTGCAGTGACAACGACTTCTCTACGCCGTGACTATTATTTGAGATTCAGATTTCTCTACGAGCCTTAACTTTTTTTAAAATAAAAACAAATACCATGTTTTATTTTTTTTATTTTAGTATTGAAAATGGTTTTGATAATGTTTTGATTATATCAATGTGTTGTATTGATATCTTGTGATGGAAATGTGGAAATGTTATTTTTCCTTTATGCATGTTTTATGTGTTACGATTATGTTATGGTTTTTGGGCATTCTTTATGAAGTTGGGTGGTTCCGTGATAAAAAATGGTGGGTGAGCCAGAGATAGCTCTTTAATGCATTGGGTAACGTGAAGGGGTTAACCTCTAAGGTATCTCTGAAGATATTAAAGGAATATAATGTGATGGATATTCCAAACATAACCATGAGGGTTACTCCCTACGTAAGAATGTTATGAATTCCTCAAGTTTACATTATTAATTATGATTTTTATAAGTTATTCATGAGTCTTATGATTTCATGAGGTATGTTAATGTTATTATGTTTTATGAGTAAAGTACTATTTCATTGATTCTTATGTATACATGGAATAATGTCTTCATTCCCTTTTTTTATATCCCTTACTGAGATTTTTATGCTCATCCCAAGTTTTTGAAATGTTTTTCCCAGGTCATGGGAAATGTACATGATGAGATGTTAGTGTCCAAGAAGTGTCAAGAAATAAACTATGTTTTATTTTAAATTTGATTAATTTGATGGGAAAATTAATACTATATTTTATGTAACTGCCCTATTTAAATATGGAATGTAATGCATGATTTATGATCTAATTCTATAAAACTCTAAACCTGAAAAGATCCTCAATGTGTTTTATTGTAATAACTCAAGATTAAGAAATGTTTAAGGCTGGGGCCTTATAGTTGGTATCAGAGGTCGGTTTAGATAACTTTATGAGTTAGAATTATATTAAATGATTATCCTAAAATATGTTTTTTATTATGGTCAAATTGAAATGATATAGCATTTGAAGATTACCATGTTTCTACATCAAATACATGTTTGTTCAGAATGGTTTTCCTCATAGGAAACATGGAAGCAGTGCTAGGAAGGCATACAGAAGGAAATGTCTTTCAAAATCATAATCCTGAGATGGTTGGAATTATAACTAAATAGTTTTTTGAAATAATGTCACAGTTGAATCAAGAAATAAATGGTGGTGGTATCTATGCACAAGATCAGCCATATCAACCGCAGAGGAACATGTCTGTGGTGGAACATTTCATGAGGCAACATCCCCCATCATTCAGATGATCATCTGACCCTGTGCAAGCAGAATGGTGGATTAATTCACTGGAGAATATTTTCGATGTCATGGGGTGTTCAGAAAATAAAAAGGTTAGTCTTGATGTTTACCATTTGGAGGGTGAAGCATATCAGTGGTGGTCGATGGTTAAAAATATATGGGACGCTGATGAGATTGATGCTCTTGACCTGGATAAATTCAAAGGTATGTTTCTGGATAAATATTTTCATAAGGTTTTTCGATGTAGGATGGAAAAATAATTCTTGTAATTGATGCATGATGATGACTCAGTGGCTAATTATGAAGAAAAGTTCACTTGATTTTCAAGGTATGCTCCAAATTTTATCTGATACCTTGATAGTAAATTCAATAGTTTTTACTCAGGATTAAAGCCAAAATATCGAAGTTAATTAGCTTCTCGTGAGTTTAAATGTTATTAAAATCTTATTCGATTGGATGAGAAGGTGGAAATGGTGTTTTCTGATGATCTAGTGTTCTGTAACAACCAACAGAAGAAGAGACCGAGGTGGCATGAGAAAGGGAAGAATCCTTCAAAAAGGACTGATGGTAAGAAAAATAAGTTTTCAGTTTGTGATAAATGTGGTAAAAACAATTACGGGGAATGTATTTTGAATTCTGGAAGGTGCTACTGATGTTGTACGATTGGATATAAGGATCGTGATTGAACTGGAAATGATCAGGGAGATGGTAAGACCAAATTTGATTTACAGTTAGTGAAATGATTCAAGTGAAATGAGATGTGTCATTATACAAATGAGTGTCTGAAAAAGAGCATTAATGATGAGAAGCTATCATACTATAAGCAGAAGGGTGTGGTGAAATCCTTTTCAATTACTTCAGATGATGTTGGGCTATCAAAATAAGTGGTATCAAGTACATTGTTTTTTTTCAAATTTTGCCAATGTGTTTTTTGATTCGGGGTCTACACATTCGTTCATCTCTGAAAAGTTTTCTAGTAAATTGTGGATTCCATCTCAAGAAATGACTCCTGAAATTGTGGTAAAACATCTAGGGGAAATCTTTAGGAAAAAATAATTAATAAGAATCTTCATATCCTTATCCGTGGAAAGTACCTACTTGCAAAACTTATTGTTTTATCTCTAGTAGAGTTTGGTGTTATCCTGGGTATGGATTTACTCTCTATTTACCAACCTAGGATTGACTATAGAGATAAAGAAGTTTTCTTTCATAATGACATTCTGTTTGTGTACAATAATGAACCCTTACTGTCGAAAACATATAATGAATCAATGAATCTTGTATGAGATGGAAATGAATGTTACCCTACACATATTGTTGAAAACAAAGGAACCGTTTAGATTAATGATGTGCCAGTGGTAAATGAGTATCTTGGTGTCTTTCCTGATTAGTTTCCTGAAATAATAACAGATCGGGAAGTTGAATTTACTGTTGACTTAGTTCCTGATGCAAATCCAATTTGAAAACCCCCATATCGAATGGCTCAAATTTTACTTTTAGAGTTGAAGGAGCAATTGCAAGATTTATTAGAGAAAGCTTTCATTCGACCTAGCACATCACCAAGGGGTGATCCTGTCTTATTTGTTAAAAAGAATGATGGTTCAATGAGACTTTAAATCGATTATAGATCCCTGAATAACATCACTGTGATGAAAAAAAATAATTTTCTTTATATCATTGATGCGTTTGATTAGCTCCAGGGAGCTCAGTATTTTTCAAATATTGATTTGATATTGGGGTAAAATTAGTTTATGGTAAAGGAAGTAGATATTCTGAAGACTGCATTTCGTACAAGATATGACCATTATGAATTTGTAGTAATGCCTTTCGGTTTAACCAATGCACCTGTTGTATTCATGGACCATATGAATTTAATTTTCCATGAGTTCTTGGATAAATTTGTGTTTGATTTCATTGATGATATTTTGGTTTTTTCTAAAAGTAAAGAGGGGCATGAAAGTCATTTAAGGGTTATTTTTCAAACCTTAAAAGAAAATAAATTGTATGAGTAATTCAGAAAGTGTGAGTATTGGATGAAATAAGTTTCTTTCTGTGGTCACATTGTTTTCTAAAGATGGAATAACTCTTGATACTGCAAAAGAAATTTGTTGATGAATTTCCATGACCCACAAATTTAACCGAGATTCGCAGTTTACATTGTTTTCAAGGATAGTACCTAAGGTTTGTTAAATATTTTTCATGGTTTTCCAGCCCATTGACTAAGCTAACTTGGAAGGGAGTTATGTTCATCTGGAAAAAAGAATGTGATGATTGTTTTCTGGAATTGGAAAGAAGATTGGTGATTGATCCTGTTTTGGCACTACCTTCCAGGAATGGTGAGTTTTTTATCTACAGTGATTCTTCATTAAAAGTTATTGGTTTCTTCCTAATGTAGAATGATCAGATAATTGCTTATACTTCACATTAGTTAAAAAATCAAGAGATAAATTACCCTACACGTGATTTGGAATTCACTACTATGGATTTTGCTTTAAAAATTTGGAGGCATCATTTGTATGGAGTAATTTGTGAAATATATACTGATCACAAAATTTTAATCTATATATTCACTCAAAAATAATTGAACATGAGATAGAGGACATGGCTAGAATTAATCAAGGATTATTACTGAAAAATTCATTACAATTTGGGAAAAGAAAATAAAGAGGTTGATGCATTGAGGTGAAAAATTAATGCTTCCTTAACAATGTTATGTTTGGAATTTGATCCTTTGGTTAAGGATTTGATGAAAATTGGCATAGAAGTTGTTGGTGGAGGATGTTCTTCTGTTTTTTTTTCAAGTATCAGTGGAATCTTCTCTAACTGACAGAATTAAAAAAGCTTAGAAGCAAGATAGTGAGTTGCCAAAAAGGTAGATCTGGTTCAGAAGGGTATTTTACCTGAATTCAAAATTGATAATGATTATGTTTTGAGTTTTGGGAAGAGATTGTGTGTGCCTTTTGATTCACAGTTGAAGAGAAAGTTGTTATGTGATTCTCATAGTTCTCCATTTTCAGTTCATCCTGACAGTACTAATATGTATAGATATATTTGGGAGTATTACTGGTTGGATGGAATGAAAAGAGATATTGTTGATTTTTCTGGTAATTGTTTGACTTTTCAACATGTTAAAGCAGAGCTGCAGTTACTAAAAGAGATGATTTAGCCTTTACCTGTGCCATAGTGGAAATGGGGGAATATATCTATGGACGTCGTTGTGGGGTTACTGAAGACACCTTGAGGTAATAATGCAATCTGGGTTATTGTTGATCGCTTGACTAAATCATCTCATTTCCTTGCTATACGATATACTTTTTCCCAAGATAAACTTTTTCATTTGTATCTTTAGATGATAGTCATGTTACACATAGTTCCCCTCTCCATTGTATATGACCGGGATCCCAGGTTTACTTCTATCTTTTGGAAAGGTATTCATAAGTCGTTGGGTACTGAATTTAATTTTAGTATAGATTTTCATCCTCAATCAGATGGGAAATCAGAAAAAAAAAATCATACTTTGGAGGATATGATACGTGTTTGTTATATGAATTATCAGGGAAGATGGGACCATCCTAATTCATTGGTTGAGTTTTCATATAATAATAGTTTCCATTCAAGTATACAGATGGCACCATTTGAGGAATTATATGGGAAGCGGTGTCGAACCCTATTATTTTGGGATGAGGTAGGTGAAAGGAAGTTGATCGGACCAGAATTGGTAGAAGAGTTGGACGAAAAAGTTATGCTGATATAGAAACACTTGAGAACAGCTCAGAGCAGGTAGAAAATTTATGCAGACAACAGGAGAAAGGATCTCTCTTTTGAGGTAGGTGATCATGTCTTCCTCAATGTTTCACCATGAAAAAGTGTGATGCGATTTGGTATGAAAGGAAAGATGATTCCAAGGTTCATAGGACTATATGAAATCCCAAAGAGAGTTGGATATGTTGCATACCGAGTGGCGTTAAATCTGAGTTTATCTCATGTACACAATGTTTTTCATGGTTCAATGTTAAGGATGCACATGCCAGATCCATCCCATGTTTTGAGTCCAGAGGTAGTTCAGCTGGAAGAGGAACTATCATATGAGGAACAATCGTTCTAGATTCTTGACAATAGGGATCATGTTTTGCAGAATAAGGTGATTCATCAAGTAATGGTTTTGTGGAAAAACCACAATATTTAAGTGGAAAAATGGGAATCTGAAAATTCAATGAGGGATAAATACCCCCACTTATTAGATAAGTAAATAATTTTCAAGGACACAATTTTCTAAAGGGGGAAGGATTTAAAATCCCAAGTAAGTATTGAATTATGTATTTTAATTGCTATGTCTATTTATAAATTAGATGGTGTTTTAGATGCTTAAAATGAGAATAAATCCAATCTTAAGCATAGAATACTCAAATATTATTTAAAAGATCGTTTTACCGCCTTTTGATGGAAAACCTATTTTAAATAAAACTTAAGACAATTTTATAAGCTCTATTTGTCAAAATAAACAAATTCTTTAAGATTAGTACATTGAAATTTTCTTTGGATAAATTTTTGTTATTTTTCTGACAATGTTTATTTTTTATAATATAGTGAAAAATACTGCATTTTACATCAAAACTGCTTTTCCATCTAATTTAATTATATGGATAGATTATCTTTTAAATTGTTTTTCAAGATTAATTAGAATATATTTTTACCATTTAATCCAATTTTTGTCATTTTAATTAATTTATCTTTTGAATTGGGCTTAAACAAGTCTCAATATTTTGATAGATATTGTTTCTAAAAAGCCGCTATTTGTTTTGACAAGGAGATTTCTTTTTAAATTAATTACTGACATTTATTTATTTGGAATATGGTAAAATGGATTACAGATTTTGAAGTATAAGGTCCAAATTATTTAATTAAGACTCTTTTGTGTTTGGAAATTATGAATAGTAACGACGATAGTTATCTTTAATTATCGTGATTAATTAGTAATCGGGTAGTTAAGGATAATAAAATAATACCATAATAATATAAAATGACCCTAAAATGTGTCATAATGCTACGGGTTGTGTCATGGACGACCAAGGGATTCCTTGTTCCATCTTTGGGACCCCATAGAATTACTTTTGTGTGATAGTAACATTTTATCTTTTTATTTTTAAAAAATGTAAAATATAACAAAAGTATGTAACAACTATGTAATTTTTTTTATTTTTTCTATATAAATTATCTCATAGGCTATAAATAATAATTGGATATATAATATAATTTCAAACATCATGGTATTTTTTTAATAATTTTTAGACATTAAATAAATAAATTTCTTTATGACACCATGAGGATGCAATGATTATCACATTAATGAATGATTTAAATAAAATGAAAAGATAATGTAAAATGTAAGAATTAGACATGTCAAAACCCTATTGTATGGGAGGATTTATAACCCTTATCACCTTATCCTCGAAATATATCATAGTGGGACCTTTAAAATCCGAAAATCATTTTATAATAAAGTAACTTTTCAAGACTTTGCAAGAGTGCCCCTCATCCCTCTTTTAAAAGGCCCCCACCTCTACCCCCATTACCCACACCTCTCAAGCTATTGGAATAGCCAAACTCTACTCATTTCATCTCTCCACCCCCCTATCTTCATAATATAAGCATTAGCATAGGCAGAAATCTCTTTAAGAAACACTTTTGGTTCAAAACAAGGGGAGTTACCTGATTTGAAGTTAATGTATTCCCTTATGTTCTTATGTTTTATTTTGCTTCTCCAACCCCCTAAACTATTTTTATTCCTCTTTTTTGTAACAACATTAGTATATTAAATTTACTAGGATGTTTTTATGAGAGGTATTTGATTTATACTCACACACACCTCCATCTAATTGTTAGTGAACATACTGTGTCTGTGAGTCGCGAATTACTGCCTCACGAAATGATGACTGTTCAATATTCTTTTAAAAACTCTCATGGTGACCATTAAGAAGTCCCTATATTTATATATTATATTTATTATGCTTTTCTTATGCTTCTATATTTTTCATTTATGGCATACCTTTATGGTTTCCATTATGGGTAAACGCGATAATTTAATTTAAGGAAGTACGAACTACTGCCCCCTCAAAGTGATTTGATTCGTTAATGCAATATGTGAAACATATAAAGGATTGATTTAATGGTATTACATATGATATCATATGTAATTATAATATCCCTTTATATCATTATGATTTCATTTCTATAAATACAAAAAATGAAATGAAAGTAGAGTTCTAGCGTACGTATGGCTTACTGTCTCCATGAACGGTGCATTTCATCTCTTACCTCTAAATGTTATGTAATATTATAAATGCATGTTTATACAGGATATATATGATATATATTATATCTACATCATTAATATAATTCTTTAATAATGGATATTTTACCACAGAAACAACATGTAATTATAAGAAGTTTATTTTTGACTCAAGTACCAAATATCGAAAAAACGACCGTTATTAACTTAAATAATTACATAATGTTTATAACATGGTAATAAGTTATATAAAAGAAATAATGAACTTGAAAAGGGTTCTTAAGCAATTATAAATTAATTCTAGTTTTTTATTCTAGAGATTAAAGAACGATCGAGTCATGTCGGACACGAGGTAAGGGATTTCGTCTCAATCACCTTTCGTTGAGGCATACTTCCATTCATATATGACCTTATTTTATTAGTTTTATAATGAAACCTTTTGACTTTTAATTTCATTCAAAAGGAATCTTTTTACATGGAGAATTTTACTAAACAACAAAATGGAATGTTTTTGTCTTACATTTGTGGAAACAATGACTTCTCCGCTGCCGTGACCTTTATTTGAGTTTCGGCTTTTTCTACGAGCCTTAACTTTTTTTAAATGAAAAACATATACCATGTTTTACTTTTTATTTATTTTGTAATTTAAAATGGTTTTGATAATTTTTTGATTAAATCAATGTGTTGTATTTATATCTTGTGATTGAAATGTGGAAATGTTATTTTTCCACTATGCATGTTTTATATGTTACGATTACGTTATGGTCCTTGGAAATTGTTTATGAAGTTAGGTGGTTCCTTGATAAACTAAGGGAGGGTGAGCCCGAGATATATCTCCAATGCATTGGGTAATGTGAATAGGTTAAACGATAAGGTTTCTCCGAAGAGATGAAAAAAATATACTGTGATGGGTATTCCAAACGCTACCATGAGTGTTACTCCCTACACAAGAATGTTATCAATGCCTCAAGTTACCTTTATGTATTATGATTTCTATGAGTTATTAATGAGCCTTATTATTTCATGAGGTATGTTAAAGTGGTTATGTTTTATTAGTAATGTATGATTTCATTGATTCTTATGTATACATAGACTAATGTTTTCATTCTGTATTTTTATATCCCTTAATTAGATTTTTATGCTCATCTCATGTTTTTGAAAAAATTTCACAGGTCAAGGGAAAAGTACATGATGTGATGATAGTGTAGAGGATGTTTCAAGAAAGAATCCATGTTTTATGTTAAATATGTTTCCTTTGATTGAAAAAATGAATACTATCTGTTATGTAACGACCTTGTTTAAATGTGGAATGTAATGCATGATTTATGATCTAATTCTATAAAACATTAAACCTGAAAACACCCTCAATTTTTATTCTTATAATAACTCAAGAATAATTAATTTTTAATGCTGGGGCCTTATAGTTGGTACCAGAGGTCAGTTTAGATAATATTAGGAGTTATAATTCTATTAAATTATTATCTATTTTTTTATTATGGTTAAATTGAAATGATATAGCATTTGAATATTACCATGTTGCTTCATCAAAGACAAGTTTGTTCAAAATGGTTTTCCGCAGGGGAAATAGGGAAGCAGTGCTAGGATGTTATACAGAATGAAATGACCTTTCAAATTAGCATCCTGAGATAGACATAATTGGAACTGAATAGTTTGTTGCAGTAATGGCGCAGTTGACTCAAGAAATTAATGGTGGTGGTATCCATGAACAAGATCATCCAGATCAACCATAGAGGAACATGTTAGTGGTGAAACATTTAATGAGGCAACATCCTCCATCATTCAGAGGATCATTTGACCTTGTGCTAGCTGAAGGGTGGATTAAAGCACTGGAGAATATTTTCAATGTCTTGGGGAGTTCAGAAAATACAAAGGTTAGTCTTGTTGTTTACCGTTTGGGGGGTGAAGCAGATCAGTGGTGGTCGATGGTTAAAAATATCAGGGACGCTAATGAGATTGATGCTCTTAATTGGGATGAATTTAAAGTTATGATTCTTGAGAAACATTTTCCTAAGTATGTTCAACTTAGGAAGGAAAAAAATTCTTGAAATTGAGGAAAGAGGACAACTCATTGGCTGCTTATGAAAAACAGATCAATCAATTGGGAAGGTATGGTCTAAATTATATCCAAGACCTTGATAGTAAAATCAATTGTTCTTTCTCCAGATTAAAGCCAAAATATCGAAGGGCATTAGCTTCACGTGAGTTCAATAGTTATGAAAATCTTGTTTGATATGCTGAGAAGGTGGAAATGGAGTTTTTCGATGATCAAGTGTTCTATAACAACCAATAGAAGAAGAGACTGAGTTGGCAGGAGAAAGGTAAGAATCTGTCAAAAAGTTATGATGGTAAAAAAACTATGTTTTTAGTTTCTGTGAAATGTGCTAAAAAGAATTCTAGGAATGTATTTTGAATTCTATAAAGTTCTACCAATGTGGTAAGATGGGACATAAGGCTCGTGATTGCACTGGAAAAGACCAGTGTGATGGTAAGACCAAATTAGATTTATATTTAGAAAAACTTTTCAAGTGCAATGAGATGGGTCATTATGCAAACGAGTGTCTGACAATGAGCTCGAATTATGGTAAGCAGTTAGACTACAAATATAAGGGTGTGGTTAAATCATTTTCAATTAGTTCAAAAAATGTTGGGCCATAAATTTAAGTGGTATCAGGTACATTGTTTGTTTTTTCAGATTATTCCAAGGTGTTGTTTGATTTGGGGTCTACACATTCTTTGATCTCAGAAAAAATTTTCTAGTAAATTGGGAATTCCATCTCATGAAATGACTCTTGAACATGTGGTAAAAACACCCGGGGGAAATTTTGATGCAAAAAGAATTTATAAGAATCTTCTTATCATTATCCGTGGAAAGAACCTACTTGCAAACATTATTGTTTTACAACAAGTAGAGATTGATGTTATCCTGGGTATAGATTGGCTCTCTATTTACCATGATAGGATTGAATATATTGCTTAATAATTTTCCTTTCTGAAAAACATTTAGTTTGTGTACACGAATGAACCCTTACTATTGATAACATATTAAGAGGTTGATAAACTTGTAAAATATGGAAAGGAATGTTACCTTGCACATATTGTTGAAAACAAAGGGACCATTTGGATTAATGATTTTCCAGTGGTAAATGAGTATCCAGATGACTTTTCTGATGTGTTTCCTGAAATAATACCTCATCGGGAAGTTTAATTTACTATTTACTTAGTTCCTGATTCAAAGCCAATTTCAAAACCCCCTTATCGAATTGCTCAAATTGAACATTTAGATTTGAATGATTAATTTCATGATTTATTATAGAATGTTTTCATTCAACAAATCACATCACCATTGGGTGCTCCTGTCTTATTTGTTAAAATAAAGTTGGTTCAATGAGACTTTTCATCGATTTTAGATCCTTGAATAACATCACTATTAAGAAAAAATATCCTTTTCCTCATATCGATGATTTGTTTGATCAGCTCCAGGAAGCTCAGTATTTTTCAAAGATTGATTTGAGATCAGGGTACAACCATTTGATGATAAAGAAAGCCGATATTTTGAAGACTGTGTTTCATACAAGATATGGCCATTATGAATTTGTAGTAATGTCTTTCGGGTTAACCAATGCACCTGTTATATTCATGGACGTTATAAATAGAATTTTCCATGAGTTCTTGGATAAGTTTGTGGTTGTTTTCATCGATGATATTTTGGTTTTTTATAGAATGAAATAGAAGCATGAAATTCATTTAAGGGTTATTTTTCAAACCATAAAAGAAAATAAATTTAATGGGAAATTCAGCAAGATTGTGTTTTTGTTGCAACAAATTTCTTTGCTTATTCACATTATGTCTAATGATGGAATAATTGTTGATATTTCAAGAACAAAAGTTTTTGAAGAATGGAAAATACCCACAAATGTTACCTAGATTCATAGTTTTTATGGTTTGGCAGGATATTACTAATGGGTTTTTAATAATTTTGCACAGTTGTCCAGCCCAATGACTAAGCTAACTAGGAAGGGTGTTATTTTCATCTGGACAATATAATGTGATTAATGTTTTCAGGAATTGAAAATAATATTGGTGAATTATCTTAGTTTGTAACTACCTTCCAGGAATGGTGAGTTTGTTATCTACAATGATTATTAATTAATAGGACATGGTTGTGTCCTAGTGCAGAATGATGAGGTAATAGCTTATGCTTCATGTGAGATCAAAACTCATGATATAAATTACCCTACACATGATTTGAAATTAGATGATGTGATTTTCACTTTAAAATTTGGAGGAATAATTTGTATGGAGTAATGTGTGAAATATATACCGATCACAAAAGTTTCAAGTATATATTAAATCAGAAAGAATTGAATATTTGTCCTAGGACATGGCTAGTATTAATCAAGCATTATGATTGTACAATTCATAACCATCTAGGAAATGAAAATATAGTGTCTGATTCTTTGAGGCAAAAAAGTAATGCATCATTAACCATGTTACGTTTGGAACGTGATCCTTTGGTTAAGGATTTGATGAACTTTTTCATAGATGTTTTTGGTACAGGATGTTATTATATTTTGTTTCAGGTATCAGTGAAGTATTCTCTAACAGACAGAATTAAGCAAACTCAGAAGCAAGATAGTGAGTTGCCAAAAATGGTAGAGCTAGTTCAGAAGGGTATGTTACCTGAATTCAACATTGATAGTGATTGTGTATTGAGATTTGGGAAGAGATCGTGTGTCCCCTTGTGATTCACAGTTGAAGAGAGAGTTGTTATGTGAAGCTCACAGTTCTCCATTTTCTGTTCATCCTGGTAGTACTAAGATGTATAGAGATCTTCGAGGGTATTACTGGTGTAATGGAATGAAAACAGATATTGTGGATTTTACACTAAAGAGTTTTACTTTTCAATAGGTTAATGTAGAGTAGATGTTACTAACAGGGATGCTTCAGCCTTTACCTGTGCCAGAGTGGAAATGGGATAACATATCCATGGACTTCATTGTGGGGTTACTGAAGACACATTGAGGTAATAATGCAATCTGGGTTATTGTTTATCGCTTTACTAAATCTGATCATTTACATTATATACGAGATACCTTTTCCCCAGATCAACTTTCTTGTTTCTATCTTAAAGAGATAGTCAGGTTACATGGAGTTCCTCTCTCTATTGTATCTAACTGTGATCTCAGGTTTACTTCTAACTTTTGGAAAGGCCTTCAGAAGTCATTGGGTACTGAATTCAATTTTAGTATATCTTTCAATCCTCAATCAGATGGGAAGTCAGAACGAAAAATTCAGATGTTGGAGGATATGTACATTCTTGTTCGATGGATTATTCGGTATGTTGGGACCAACATCTTTCTTTGGTTGATATTTCTTATAATAATAGTTTTTATTCCAGTATACTGATGGAACCATTTGAGGAATTATATGGTAAGTGGTGTTGAACTCCAGATTTTTGTGATGAAGTAGGTGAAAGGAAGATGATGGGACCAGAATTGGTAGAAGAGTTGGCAAAAAAAAGATCAGATCATACAGAAACACATGAGAACAGCTCAGAGTAGGCAGAAAAGTTATGCGGACAATAGGATGAAGGATCTCTCTTTTGAGGTAGGTGATCATGTCTTCCTCAATGTTTCACCATGGAAAAGTGTGATGCGATTTAGTATGAAATGAAAGCTGAGTCCAAGGTTCATTAGACCATATGAAATAATAGAGGGAGATGGATCTGTTCCATACCCAGTGGATTTAAATCCGAGTTTATCTCAGGTACACAATGTTTTTCATTTTTCAATGTTAAGGAAGTACATGCCAGATCTATCTCATATTTTGACTCTAGGGTAGTTTAGTTGGAAGAGTATCTATCTTATGAGGAACAACCGGTCCAGATTCTTGACCATAGGGAGAATGTACTGCAGAATAAAATGATTCATCAAGTAATGTTATTGGGAAAAAACCACATGATTGAATAGGAAACATGGGAATATGAAAATCCAATGAGGGATAAATAACCCCACTTATTCGATAAGTAAATAAATTGTTGGGGACATAATTTTCTAGAGGGGGAAGGATGTAACATCACATGTAATTAAAGAATTATGGATTTTCATATGAATGTCTATTTATGAATTATATAGTGTTTTAGAGGCTTAAAATGGAAAAAAATTCAATTTTAAGCATAAAATACTCTAATATTTTTTAAAATATCCTTTTAACGCCATTTGATGGAAATCGTTTTTTAAATCAAATTGTTGAAAATTGTATAAGATCTATTTGTCAAAATAAACATATTCTATAGTATTGGGACATTGAAATTTACATTGGAAAATTGTTTTCCGTATTTTTCTGACAATGTTCATTTTTTTAATGAATAGTGATAAATACTGCATTTTACTTCAAAACTGCTTTTTCATCAAATTTAATTATATGGTTAGATTATATTTCAAATTGGTTTTCAAGTTTAATTAGAATATTTTTTTACCATTTAATCCAATGTTGGTCATCGTAATTAATTTCACATTGGAATTGGGTATAAACAAGGGTAAATCGTTTAATAGATATTGTTTCTAAAAACATGCTATTTGTTTTGACAACGGGAATTATTTTTAAATTAATTACTGAAATATATGTGTTTAAAGTTTGGTAAAATGAATTCCATATTTGAAATCGAAATTTCCAAATTATGTAATTAAGACTCTTGTATTTGGACATTATGAATAGTAACGTCGGTAATTATCTGTAATTATCATGATTAATTAGTAATCGGGTAGATAAGGGTGATAAAATAATATCATAATAATATAAAATGACCCCAAAATGTGTCATAATGCTACTTTTTGTGTCATTCCCAACAAAGGGATTCCTTGTCCCAAAGTTGGGACCCCATGGAATCACTTTTGTGTAATAGTGACATTTTATCTTTTCATTTTTAAAGAAAGGAAAAAATAACAAAAGTATGTAACACAGAAGTAAAACAATTTTAATTTGTCTAAATAAATGATTTATTAGACTATAAATAGTGATTAGAAATAAAAAATGATTTCCTAAATCATGGTATTTGTTTTATAATTTTTATACATTAAATAAATAATTTTATTTATGACACCATGATGATGCAGTGATTGCCTCATTAATGAATGATTTAAATAAATTGTAAAGATAATGTAAACTCTAAGATGTACACATGTCAAAAACCTATTGTATGGATGGATTTAGAACCCTTATCACCTTATCTTCGAAATATTTAATTGTGGGACCTTTAAAAACCTAAAATCATTTTATAATAAAGTAACATTTCAAGACTTTCCAAGAGTGGCCCTCCTCCCTCTTATAAAAGGCCCCCACCTCTACCCCCCGTACCCACACCTCTCAATACATTGGATTGACCAAACTCTGCTCATTTTATCTCTCCACATCCCTCTCTTCATCATAGAAGCATTACCTTATGTAGACATCTCTTCAATAAATCCTTTTGGTTCAAACTAAGGGGAGTTACCCGATTTAAAGGTAATGTCTTCCCTTATGTTCTTTTGTTTTATTTTTTCTTCTCGAACCACGTAAACTCTTTTTATTCCCCCCTTTTGTAAATACCAAATTGGATTAAATATAATAGGATGTTGTCATAAAAATGATTTGATTTACACTTACACACACCTCTGTCTAATAGTTAAAGAGCATATTGTTTCAGTGAGTGGTGAATTACTGCATCATGAAACGATGATTGTTCAATATTCTTTTGACAGCTCTCATGGTGGCCATTAAGATGTCACTATATTTATATATGATATATATTATGTTTTCCTCATGATTCTGTATTTTTCATTTATGTCATACCTTTATGGTTTCCATTATGGGTAAACGTGATAATTTAATTTTAGGAAGTGCAGACTACCACCCCTCAAAGTGATTTGATTCATTAATGCCATATATGGGACCTATAAAGGATGGATTTAATGGTATTACATATGATATCATACGTTAATTATAATATACCTCTATATAATTATGATTTCATTCCATTAAATACAAAAAAATACACATTAAAGTAGCATTCATGATTACGTACGGCTTACCATGTCCATGAATGGTGCATTTCATCTCTTACCTCTAAATGTTATGTAATATTATAAATGCATGTATATACTGAATATATATGATATATATGATATCTACATCATGAATATAATTCTGGATATAATGGATATTTTACCACATGAACAACTTGTTATTATAAGATGTTTATTTTTTACTCAAGTACAAAAGATCGACAAAATGACCGTTATTAACTTAAATAAGTTCATAATGTTCATAACATGTTATTAAGCGATATAAAAGGAATAATTAACTTGAAAAAGGTTCTTAATAAAGTTAAAATTATCACTAGTTTATTATTTAGGAGATTAAAGAATGATCGAGTCAAGTCGGACACGAGGTAAGGGATTTGGTCTCAATCTCCTTTCGTTGAGGCATAATTCAATTCATATAAGACCTTATTTTATAAGTTTTATAGATAACACTTTGACATTTAATTTCATTAAAAAGGAATCATTTTACAGAAATCATTTTACTAAATGACAAAAGAAATGTTTTTGCCTTACGTTTTCGGCGACAACAACTTCTCTGCCACCGTGACCATTATTTGAGTTTCAGCTTCCTCTATGAGCCTTAAATTTTTTTAAATGAAAAAAATACCATCATTTACTTTTTATTTATTTTTTTATTGAAAATGGTTTTGATAATGTTTTTATTATATCAATGTGGTGTATATATATCTTGTGATTGATTTATGGAAGTGTTATTTTTCCTTTTTGCATGTTTTATGTTTTATGATTATGTTATGGTTATTGGGCATTGTTTATGAAGTCGGGTGGTTCGGTGATATACTAATGGTGGGTGAGTTCAAGATAGCTCTCCAATTCCTTGGGTAACATGAAGGGGTTAAACTCGAATTATTATTCGAAGAGGTATATAGAATATATTGTGATGGTTATTCCAAATGTAATCACGAGGGTTACTCCCTACGTAATAATGTTATGAATTCCTCAAGTAACCTTTATGCCTTATGATTTCTATGATTTATTCATGAGTCTTATGATTTAATGGGGTATGTTATAGTGATTATGATTTATGAGTAAAGTATGATTTCATTGATTCTTATATATACATGGACTAATGTTTTTATTCCATGTTTTTATATACTTTACTGAGCTTTTAATGCTAATCCCATGTTTTGGAAATGTTTTTCATAGGTAAAGGGAAAAGTACATGATGTGATCATAGTGTCAAGGAAGAGTTAAGAAACAATCCATGTTTTATTATAAATATGTTTCCTTTAATGGGAAAAATGAATATTTTCTTCTATGTTACCACCTTGGTTAAATGTGGAATGAAATGCAAGATTTATGATCTAATTCTCTAAAACTCTAAACCTGAAAAAATACTTAATGTTTTTTTAATAACTGATGATTATGTAATGTTTAAGGCTGGGGACTTATTGTAGTGGGTGTGTGAAAAATAAAATTTTAATTCCAATAAAATAGTATATTCTTCTTAAATTCCATTTTTGTGTTATAAAAGGTTATACATGATATCTAGTATACTTTTTTATAACATAAATTTTATTAAATTCATATATCATTTAAAATTTCTTGATTAAAATTGTGATTTCAAACCAATATGTGAAAATTTGTTATTGTGAAAAATATTTTCCTGAAATTCATTGCTTGTGGATTTGATTTTTTATGGGGGTTTCAACCATTGGATCAGAAATAACTAAAAGTGTAAATGATTTATAAATTGTGTGAATTCTTATTGTTACATCGTGTCATTTGTTTTTAGTATTTTCTAATCCCTACTTTTGATCAAGCATTAATTATGGTTTGTCCTTGTTTACATCATGTGGAAGTTGGATATTTTTTTAGGCTGTTTGTGTTATTCACAGTTTGTGCAGAGTTTTCCAAAATCATGTTCTACCTCAGCAAAAACCATATTTCCATGGATAATGGATTTTTTCATGGCCATTTAAGGGTATAAAAATTCCTGTCCCTATTATGTAGATACTATTAACCTCAGTGTAGCAGTGCATGGTTATGAAACCCAATTTATCAAACATTGTTTCCTTGAATAAATAATAGTGTGATATATAGCTTTTTATTTGGATAAATTATTTAAAATTCTTGAACGCACAAGTTTAACAACCACTCAAACCCCAGTCACCCTAAATCATTTTCCTTGGATTTTATGTTTCTTAAGAAGTTATTTTAGGACCTCAAAACCCTTTACATAATCAATTTTAGTGTGGGGGGTCTCATTAAATCTCCTTCCAGTAATGAAATCTACACTTATGTATTATATCTATATATATTTATCTCATATAATTATATCCTGTTAAATAATAATTTTGTCGACGGATCTAAACTTTGTTTTTTAATCATTATTCTATATTATATTTTTTGATCTTTGATGACAATCTTCTATATTGATGTTCCCATTTTATGGTGGTGTGCATATCCATTGATGTGATTAAGGGTATGTGGTTTCTATTTGAGGTTTTTAATAATTAAACATTCGTTTAATAGATTAATTGAAATATATTTCAATTAATTTTTGAAACCCCTGTAGAAAGTGATTTTGAATTGGAATGTGGAATAAAATTCATTTTAGGAAAACTACAGATTCCAATGTGAAATTAAATTTGAGGTTTATTTTGAAATTATCTAAATTTATGAAATTATTTGGGAATTGATTTTAGAAAAAGAAATATATTTAAAATATAAAATAATATAATTGGGTTTCTATTGAAAAATAAATAATTGATGAAAAAACATGTTTGAGTTTCAAACATAATTTTTAATGTTCAAATTAAAAAAAATATAAATTTAATTGTAAATGATTATTTATTTATAATGAGATGATTTTACATTTATCTATTAACTGTTTAAGAACATGTGATCATTATTATTTAATGTATTATTTGGTACTTTCTTGAAAGGCTGATAATTCTTGAGCAATGTATTGATGAAAATAACATGAATTAAAACATAGTTCGAAGTATCTTATCAATGATTGGATATTGATGAGTCATATTTTTCCTGATCCTAGGGGATGTGTGTACACATATTTTTAGAATTACTAATATGATACATTGGTGACACTATAATTATAAACAATAGTACCAAAGGGTAGATCATGATGGTGTCTGTAGTGATTATTTTTATATAAATTCAATTGATGATAAAATTGTTTTCGTCATTAAAATTTATTTATATAAACTATTTTATATAAATATCTAACATATTCCTTGTTTGAATCATTTTCCCATGTTTTAAAAGAAACATGGTTTATTATAAAATTAGAAATTATAAAATATTTCATTGTGTGGTTTATTTGAAATTAAATGCATAATTAGATTTATTGTGATGGAATATATCACAGGACACATTTTAATACCCTCTAGTGATTTATAACTGACGCCCTACATTTTATGTTCGGTGTTATTAGATTTTCCTCGCTCTGGTCTGAGAAAAGGGTGTGATACTCATGGAGGAGTTTGGTGTTCCTAATCATTTTGGGTTGGAGTGGTGTTTACACTATGGTGATTTTTTTATTCTAAAGTGGAGTTTTATTTTTAATTTTTTTTGTTTTTGTTTACCTATTTGGTTTCTGGTACTTTCACACTTTTGATTACTGAGCATAAATCATTGTATCTTTTATCTTCTTCTATTTTTTTGGTAACATCATTCTGTCTTGTTCTTACAGGATTCCATGTTCTAGTCACCAACCCATCGGTATCAAAAAACACATTAAATATATTTCATTATAGGATTCATTATCTATGTACCATGGGGTCTAAGATCATTCATAGAAAAGTGGTATCAATGTTGTATGTGAATCATCTTTCCAGGATGATAGTTTGAAGTTAGAGTATCCTATAAAGACTTAAAAGGTAGATATGAGTTATTTATTGGCCATATCTCATTGCAAAAAGACTTATGATACCATTGGTATTTTGGAGAAAGGTTTATTGAGTAATAATTTTTTCTTATTCTTGACTTTTCCATACATTGAATTTGGATTGGTTAAAATAAAAATCTTTATATCTTATCTGATGGGATTAATTTTCTTATATATTTTATTGATTTGTTGATTAGAGTATTCTATTTATGTATTCAATGTTTTCCAATGATGTTTTGTAGCATCATGACTCTGGGAATATGAGTGAATATAAACAGGGAGGATGTTGATATTGAACCATAGTGAGAGAATCCTCTCATGGACCAATACAATGTTTAGATTTTTCTTCATGTTGTTCATGATCATGGATTGGTACATGAACCCATTCATGTTTAGGTTCTAATTTTGGAACCATAGAGTGAGGAATCACATAATTGTGCTTAGGTGTTCCATCACCAAAAGATATAATCATTCAATAGATCTAATAATACTAAAGAGGTAGGGGATCATATGAGAAATATATGGATTCTTTTTTATTTCATGAAATTATTAGATTCCATTAAGGTGATATGATCCACCATCAAGCTATATGGGATTATAAAGAGATGGTGGGACTCAAATGTTAAAGTGATGATGCATGAGGGTATTGAGTGGATGAAAATTAAAATTGTATTAATTGATCCATTTTATCATCATTATAAGGTTCTTGATTAGGCTATGGGTTCTTTAAAAATTTAATTGGAAAACTAAAACGTGATAGAGAATGAGAACCACTTTTCCATGATTTTAACATTTTATATTGAGGTTTTATTGAATACTATGTTGAACACTCAAATTTTATTTATTTTTCATTGACAATATATCTTTTCATAGGCTTTATTGGTGAATCTCTCTTCTTATACTGGCATTCTAGATTAGGTGTTGATAGTTTACCATTATGTTGCAAGTAAAACATGTTTTATCTTTTTCTCCTAGTGGATGTTATATATGTTAATTTAATGGAATGAGTGATCATATTGAGTCTCATAGAGGTTCTCAATATTTGGGTCCTTCCAGACCACATGTAGTTTTTGGTAGAGGCCCATTAACTTGTTTCTAGTCTGCAAATCCGGGGAATATGAAAAACCTTTTAACTGATGAACCCATGATCTGAAGTTATTGGGAACATCCCAAAAACTTATAAAAACTATTTTATATACTTTATATTCCTTCTATTTCCATAACATCATTTTAACCAAAATATTCCACGACAAAAAAAATCACAAATTAATGGGATACAACCACAATCATCCAGAAGTATGTTTCATCACTTAAAGGAAGAGTATCTAGAGGATGTTGATATGGTTCTAGTGACAATGAGTGGTACCCTGACTATAGATTGATATTTTGTGACTTATTTATTTGATACTGGTGAATCTAATTCATTTAGATTGACATGTATTTTTAACCTTCTAAATCTTCCTTAAAATATTCTATCATATGTGTTGTATATTTCTATACCCTTAGAATGAATAGACTGAACAGACACTATTATCATACATGTCTCATATATTTAATATATTTAAATCATGTATGGGATTTAACGGTTCTAGATATGATGTCAATTGATTTAACATTCTATATGGATTGGAGAATTGAAAATAAGGCCTTAATTGACCTGTATCAAAGATGGGGCTCCATTACCACACTTGATGGGGTGCGCCATATAATTCAAGAAGAATTATACCTCAATTTGTGTAGATAAAAACCATAATATACTGTGTTTTGGAAAGTAATATCGGTGTTTTATTTTGATCTAGATTAGGATTTAATGAAAAATTACATCCCTCTCTTCAAAATCGAGTTTTTGACGTGTTTCCTTATAATTTATCTCGTTTATCACTCATTAGAGAGGTATAGATCAGTATTAGTATTAGTTACTTCAATTAAAATAGTTTCTATTCATTCATACCAAATGAAACAATCTGAAATAAAATTGTTAAATAATCATTTGATTAATCACTTTGAAAATGTATTTACAGACATGAGTGTGTCACCCAACGTGAATCATTTTATCATTATTAATAAAACTAATGGGACACATTCCCAATATTTATTACTAGAGAATATATTGAGTAATGGTAATGAACCTGTATCTTTTTCCTTGTATAGATGGTCCATTTCATATGATAGATGGTTTTATGTGGTTCTCAATGACTGATCTTCGAAATGGATACCACCTAGTGAGAATAAAAAAACATAACATTCAGAAAATCACCTTCGGGATTTTGTTTGTCCATTATGATTATCATTTCATTACATTTGGTGAACCTAATTCTCTATCAATCATTGTGAAAATGAGGAAAAATATTTTCCATGAATATTTTTTTTATGTTAGCGGGTTTTCTTTTGGATAAAATCTTGGTTTACTCTATGTCATAGGAGGATCAAGTACATAATCTGAGTGAAATTATGGGATTATAATGAAATCATAAATTCTATTCTTGACAAAGAAAATGTGATTTCCTGATATAGTAAGTTATGTTTACCAAACATGTTGTCTCTAAACATGGTATTTTAGTTGATCCTGAGATTGAATAATATATTACCCCATAGGAGAAAACAATTATTGGTTTAATGATTAAGAGATTATTGGGTCTCTTGTGTGTATAGTTGTATGTTTTTAATGGATGTATCAATGATAGATTCCCTGATGACCACTCTAATTCCAAATTGGTTTATTATTTTACTAAGATTGTATATTTTAGAGCTTATATTGGAGTCATAACATCTTTTTTACTTATGCAGCAATGCTGAAAATTCTATTGGTTGGGGAGGTCTATATGGTATTCTGTTATGCATCGATTTCGTGTTTCAATTGGGATCATATGAAGGGTGATAACATTGAAGAATTTGGATCTTGGTAGCTTATGAAACAATAGAATAACTATTTGAACAATGTTCTAAAACTCATAGTTTTTATTCATGTGCTTAAGAGTTGGAAAAAATACTTTTTTTTTATTTTTTTACAATGAATTCTAACAAAAAGAGCCTATGTTATATAATATATCAAATATATTGGAATATCCTTCAGAGGTTTTTAGTGGAGCACCAGAAACCAGTTTATATTAAAATTTCCCAAATTTTTTGGAATGATAATTTAATTTTTAATCCTCGTTTAAAAAAACTTATAACCCAACACATGAACGAGTATTCAAAATAATAGAACTAAATAGATCATTTTTAATAGTTTCATATAGAAGTTTGTGATATATGATAACATTTTTTCTTTGAAAAATTTTTATTGACCTATTATTTTCATGATATGATTATATGGGAAAAACATGATGATTAATTATGTAGCACATATTACCCTGAATTGGATGGTAAGACCTTTAATGATTAGTAAATCAACACTGCAGGTATCCTATGTTTTCTGAATCAGATTTTTGTGCCTTTAACAATGATAATTTATGTGATGGCATATTTCAATAATTTATATTGTCATATGAACCCATAAAACATAATTAACTTTTAGGATATGTAATGTCGATTTAGGTGGGCGTGATTGAGACGGAGAATTTTGCAATTTTCTCTCTCACTGTTATACATTCCCAGAAGTCATGGTTGAGCAACATATAGCTTCATGTTTGCTTCAACCATGTGAAGTGCTGACATGGAAATGGGATAAAATTCTTTCATACATTATGGTTGGGTTTCCATGTACGTCCATAATGAAAAATGTGATATATGTTTTTATCAACAGGTTATCCAAATATAATCAACATAAACCAATTAATGATACAACCAATGTTGAGGAGATGAAAAATCTCTACGTGAAAGATAATTTTTAGTTGCATAGTGTTATATCTATTATAGTTTCTAATATAATTCCCCATTTTATCTTTTATTTCTTTATTGGCCTTTAGGATGTGAGGGGATATCAGGTTTATTAGATTATGGCCTACCATCCACATAAGGATGGCTAGTCAAGGAGAGATATGTTTATTTTTTAGGATATTCTTCATGCTTTCATCATTGATTTTGGTAGAGTGAGGGATTAACATTTAGGGATAATTTTGATTTATCAAAAAATAGATAATAATTAATTATAAGAATGGAAGTATTTGATTACTTTTATGGTAGGTCATGTAGATATATATTTTTCTGGTCATAGATTGGGGGGAATTTATTAGTCGGATGGCATTTGGTTAAGAAAGTACAATAATGATTTATATGATTTGGAAGATAATTTTGATGACACAAATAAAGTATACATCTAATGTTAATAATCATAATTGACCATTAAAGTTCATTTTTACTAAATTGATGTTGATAAAATGTCCACCTCAGTTGGGTAACTGATATATTTAGAGGAAATGAAATATTTATAATATTTATATGGGACCTTTTTATATTTTTGATAATGTGGGAAAAGTGGCATACAATTTAGAACTTCCTCCCTAGATTAAATTAATAAATAATGTGTTTCATGTATCATATATTACAATGTATCTTTCATTCCCATAATATGACTAATGCTGGCGGGATTTTGATGTTCATATTAATTTATCCATGACTGTGCATCCAACAAAGATGTTTTATTCTAATAAAAAATTTTTTTGGGAGAATGATAGGTTTTTTCTGTGTTCTATGGAATTATGGTTCTAATTTTCATGAGTCTTTAGTGATGGATTCACTAATGAGACATCATTTCCATGATCACATTTATATGGAAAATTCATAAAAATAATTCTAGAAACAGAATTTTATAATCATTCGAAGGTTGTATACTATTCTTACTTGTTTTCAAGTATTCCAAGAACACAATTTTTATTATTATTTGGATTGGGTAAGCCTCAGGTGGTATTGTGATGAAATTGGAAAATTTTTAGGCTCTTTAGGTTGTTCATGTTTACTGCATGGTTTTACTAAACATTATTCCACCTCGTTGAAAACTATGAAAAACAAAATAGTGGGTATTTACATAGTTGTTTCATGATTTTATATACCATGTTCCAAATTTTTTTAAAAAATTCACCCAATGTGGGGTCCCACAGTTAGGGACATGAATTTTCAAGTGGTGTGGTCCTGCAAATCATACACACCTGAATTAATAATTATAAAAAATTATTTCAAATACTTAAACCCCATTATTATCCTCAATTGTATTCCCACCATACATAAATCATTCTTCAAGGATTTTAGGGCTCTCATAAATTTATTATATTCCCTAAATATCCTTCACATTGTGAATTGAATAATGGTCGATGTCGTTCGTTCTCGTATGTCCAATTTAATCTCTTATCATGTGTTCTATACCACTCTCTCTATATATAATCCTTTGAAAGTGTTGGATAATATTGTTGTTAATGGATCTAAACAAAATTTATTTTATTATTTATTATAGGATTTATTTTTTGATCACTAATACATTTTCTATTAATTTTTTCTCCTTATTTCAGATTTCGTGCATCCTATTTTCCACAATTAAAGGTGGGTGGTTACATTTTATTTTTTTATAGAATGAAATATTGATATGATTCATTGTTTGAAATTTATATTAATTAATTTATGAAAAAAAAATTCAATATTATGTATAATTTGTTTCTAAATTTCAAATATTTTCCAAGAAAATACCCAATTCCAATAGAATTGGGATTTGGGGCGTATTTATAAATTATTAGAATTGATAAAATGAATTTAGAATTGATTTTAGACAATGAATTTAATTTAACTAAAAATATTATATTATTAGTTTTATATTTAATTGGAATCAATTGAAAAAATAAAGATGTTTTGGTTCTGAAACTAAATGGTAATCTTGTAATTGAAAATTGGATGATTGAATTGTAAACTATAATTGATTTCAAATGAGATGATTATATCATTTTCAAATTACTGTTTGAAAACAGGGTAGCCTACATGGTGTGTGGTTTATTTGTGAAAATAACACTAGGATGATAGTTTCCTACAAATGGATTGAAGATGAAAATATTATCACCAACATTGTTCTAAGTATCTCCACTCTGGTGGTACATTTATGGGTCATAATGGTATCGAGCCTTATGAATGTGGGTACACATATGTCTTTCATCTCTAATATGAGAAATATGGGGATCCTATAATTTGAAATTATCATTACACAACTTATATTTCTGTAGTTCTTTTTCTGAATGCATTGATATATAATGCATTAATTATTGAACAATTTACATTCTGAAAAATATTTTTATATAAAAAATGTATATAAATTGTTTACATAATACCTGATTGAAATATTTTCCGTCATTATAAAATAATGTATGTTTTTAATATTAAATGATATATTATTACATGGCATGTTTTATTTAAAATTGAACATATATTTAGGCTTATTTTTATAGAATATTTTATAGGACACTTCCTAATACCCAACATGCCTTTATAGTTGACACCCTCTATAAGGCCCCATCCTTAAACATCAATTAATATTGAATTAAATGAATAATTCACATTGAGGATCTTTTCAGGTTTAGAGTTTTAGAGAATTAGATAATAAGTCATGAATTATATTCCACATTTAATCAAAGTGGTTACATAAAAGATATTATTCATTTTTCCCATCAACGGAAACATATTTAACATAAAACATGGATTCTTTCTTAACAATTCCTTGACACTATCATCATATCTTGCACCATTCCCTTGACCTGTGAAAAACATTTCAAAAACATGGGATGAGCATAAAAAGCTCAGTAAGGGATATAAAAATATGGAAAGGAAACATGAGTATATATATACATAAGAATGATATCATACTTTACCCAAAAAACATAAGCACTTTTACATAACTCATCAAATCATGAATAAATCATAGAAATAATAGGACATAAAGGTAACTTGAGGAATTCATAACAATCTTACGTAGAGTGTAACCCTCTTGGTTACGTTTGGAATACCCATCACAGATCAAATCATGAATAAATCATAGAAATCATAGGACATAAATGTAACATGAGGAATTCATAACAATCTTACGTAGAGTGTAACCCTATTGGTTACGTTTGGAATACCCATCACAGTATATTCCCTAAATCACTTTGGAGAAACCATAACGTTTAACTCCTTCTCGTTACCCAATGCATTAGAGAGCTATATCGGGCTCACCCGCCCATAGTTTATCACGGAACCACCCATCTTCATAACAATTCCCAAGAACCATAACATAATTGTACCACATAATACATGCATAAAGGAAACTAACATTTCCACATTTCAATTACAAGATATCAATACAACACATTGATATAAAAAACATTATGAAAACCATTTTCAATACCAAAATAAAATAAAAGTAAAACATGGTATTTATTTTTTATTGTTAAAAAAAGTAGGCTTGTAGAGGAAGCTGAAACTCAAATAATGGTCACGGTGGCGGAGAAGTCATTGCCGCCGCATATGTACAACAAAAACATTCCATTTTGTCTTTTAATAAATGATTCGTATAAAAATATTCCTTTTGAATAAACTTAAAATTCAAATGGGTTTATACACTGTATAAAATAATGTTGTGTATAAAAAAAATATGCCTCAATGAATGGAGATTGAGTCGAAGTCCCATACCTCGTATCCGACTTGACTTGATCGTTCATTAATCTCCTGAATAATAAACTTGAGTTAATTTCTACTTTCTTAATAACATTTTTAAAGTTCATTATTCCTTTTATATCACGTATTACCATTTAATGAACACTATGTAATTTTTTAAGTCAATAACGGTTGTTTTAACGATCATTGGTACTTGAGTGAAAAATAAACTCTTTATAATTACAAGTTGTTCATGTATCCATTATATCCAGAGTTATACACATGATGTAGATATCATATATATAATATATATCCATTATATACATGCATTTATAATATTACATAACGTTTAGATGTAATAAATGAAATGCATCGTTCATAGAGACGGTAAGCCGTACGTACACATGAACGCCACTTTTATTTCTATGTCATATTAATGGAATTAAAACAAAATAGGAGATATGTATATTTTAATTACAAAATTATATTCATCATTTAGATGTAACATAAATCATATATATCCATTATATATATGTACTTATAGTAGTACATTACATTTGGGGATAAGAAATGAAATGCACCGTTCATGGAGACAGTAAGTCGTACCTATGCATTAACGCTACTTTTATTTCTATCTCATACTTTAATGGAATTAAAACATAATGATACATAATAGTATTATAATTAAAGTATGGGATCATATATATTATCTTTAAATCTATCCTTTATATGTACCACATATGGTATTAACGAGTCAAATCACTTTGAGGGGGCGATCGTCCGCACTTCCTAAAATGAAGATATCGCGTATACCCATAATGGAATCCATAAAGGTATGTCATAAATTAAAAATACATAAGGTTAAGGCAAACATAAACATATTATATATCATATATAAATATAGTGACATCTTAATGGCCACCTTTGAATGTGTTAGAGGAATATTGAACAATCATCGTTTCGTGAGGCAAAAATTCGCAATCCACAGAAACAGTATGTTCTTTAACCATTAGATGTAGGTGTGTGTAAGTGTAGCTCGAATTATTCTTATAAAAACATCCTACTATATTTAAGATACTGGAGTTGTTACAAAAGAAATGAATAAAAATAGTTCAAGAGGTTGGATAAGAAAAATAAAAACTAAGAACACAAGAAAAGACACTACATTTAAATCGGGTAAATCTTTTTGATTTGAGCTCAAAGGCTTCCTTGGGAAGACTTCTGCCCAAAGTGAGTCTTCTAGGAGTAATATAGGGATGTGGAGAGACAAAATGAGCAGGGTTTGGCGGAGCCAAAGGCTTGATAGGTGTGGGTAAGGAGGTAGAGGTGGGGGCTTTTTATAAGAGGAGAGGAGGGGCACTCTTGGAATGTTACAAAATGTTCCTTTATTTTCAAATGAGTTTCGGATTTTAAAGGTCCCACATTGATTTATTTCGATGATAAGGTGATAAGGGTTCTAAATATACTCATCCAATATGTCTTTGACAAGTGTAGGTCTTAGATTTTACATTACCTTTTTATTTTATTTAAATCATTAAATAATGAGGTAATCGTTGTATCATCATGATGTCATAAATAATATAATTTATTTAATGTCTAAAAATTATGAAAAAAAAACTATGATGTAGGAAATATTTTTATATTTCCAATAAATATTTATAGTCCAATATATCATTTATTTATAAAAACTTAAAAATGTTTAACTCAGGTTATACACTCTTTGCTATATTTAACTTTCTTTAAAAATAAAAATAGAAAAAGTCACTTCCACACAAAAGTGATTCCATGGGGTCCTCATGTTTGGCACAAGACATAACTTGGTCGTCCATGAGACAAAAAGTAGCATTAGTACACATGTTGGTGTCATTTTTTATTATTATCATATAATTATATTATCCTTAACTACCCGATTACTCATTAATCATGATAATTAAAGATAATTACCGTCGTTACTATTCATAATGTCTAAAAACAAAAGAGTATTAATTACATAATTTGGACCCTCTGATTCCAGATATGGAATACATTTAACAAACTTCCAAACATATAAATTGCAATAATTAATTTAAAAAATAATTCTCGTTGTCAAAACAAATAGCGGGTTTTTTGAAAAAATATCTATGAATAGTTTGGTACTTGTTTATGCCCAATTCCAAATTGAAATTAATCCTAATGACCACCATTGGATTAAATGGTAAAAATAGATTCATATTAAACTTTATGACCAATTAAAAAGATAATCTATCCATATAATTTAATTAGATGAAAAAGCAGTTTTGATGTAAAATGGAGTATTTTTAACTATTCATTAAAAAATGAACATTGTCAGAAAAATACCAAAAATTTATCCAATGTAAATTTCAATGTCCCAATCATAAAAAATATGTTTATTTTGACAAATAGATATTACAAAACTGTCAAAAGTTTTATTTAATAATGGTTTTCCATCAAAAGGCTGTGAAAAAATCTTTTAAAAATATTAGTGTATTCCCTGCTTAAGATTGGATTTATTCTCATTTTAAGCCTCTAAAACACTATCTAATTCATAAGTAGACATAGATAAATTAATCTATTATTCATTACTTACTTGGGATGTGACATCCTTCCCCGCTTTAGAAAATTGTGTCCCTGCAATTTATATACTTATCAAATAAGTGGGGGTATTTATCCCTCATTGCATTTTCAGATTCCCATGTTGCCTCTTCAACCATGTGGTTTTTCCAAAAAACCTTTACCTAATTAATCAACTTATTCTGTAACACATGCTCAATGCGTTCAAGAATCTGGACTGGTTGTTCCTCATAAGATAGGTTCTCTTCCAGCTGAACTACCTCTGGACTCAAAACATGAGATGGATCTAGCATATACTTCTTTAACATTGAAACATGAAAAACATTGTGTACCTAAGATAAACATGGCGATAAAGCCACTCGATATGCAACTGATCCAAATCTCTCAAGAATTTCATATGGTCCAATGAACCTTGGACACAACTTTCCTTTCTTACCAAATCGCATCACAGTTTTCCATGGTGATACTTTGAGAAAAACATGATCACCTACCTCATAACTCTTATGACTGCTCTAAGTTGTTCTCATGTGTTTCTGTATCAGCTGAACTTTTTCTGCCAACACTTCTACCATTTCGGGTCCCATCAGCTTCCATTCACCCACTTCATCCTAGAAAGATGGAGTTCGACACCACTTCCCATATGATGCCTCAAATGGTGCAATTTGTATACTGGAATGAAAACTGTTATTATATGAAAATTCAACCAAATAAAGATGTTGGTCCCAATTCCCTGATAATCAATAGAACAAGCACGTACCATATCCTCCAATGTCTAAATTGTTCGTTATGACTGCCTATCTGATAGAGGATGAAAAGATGTACTAAAATTTAATTCAGTAATCAACGACTTCTGAAGGCCTTTCCAAAAGTTAGAAGTGAGCCTAGGAACACGATTATATACATTGGATAGAGGAACTCCATGTAACATGGCTATCTCTTTAAGATACAAACGGGAAAGTTGATCTTGGAAAAAAGTATCTCTTATAGAAAATAAATGAGTAGATTTAGTCAAGCGATCAACAATAAACCAGATTGCATTATTACCTCGATACGTCTTCGGTAATCTCACAACAAAGCCCATGGAAATATTCTTCCATTTCCACTCTGGCACTGGTAAAGGCTGAAGCATCCATTTTGGTAATTGTCGCTCTGCTTTAACCTGCTTACAAGTCAAACACATCATAGTAAAATCAGAAATGTCCCTTTTCATTCCATCCCACTTGTAATACTCCTGCAGATCTCTGTACATCATAGTACTGCCAGGATGAACTGAAAACAGAGAAGTATGAGCTTCACATAACAACTCTCTCTTCAACTGTGAATCACAAGGCACACACAATCTCTTCCCAAATATCAAAACACAATCATTATCAATGTTTAATTCAGGAAACATACCCTTCTGAACCAGCTCTACCTTTTTCTGCAACTCACTATCTTACTTCTGTGCTTTCTTGATTCTGTCCGATAGAGAAGATTTCACTGATACCTGAAACAAAATAGAAGAACACCCCCCACCAAAAACATCTATGCCAAATTTCATCAAATCCTTAACCAAAGTATCACGTTCCAAAAACAACAATGTTAATGAATCATTACTTTTTCGACTCAAATCATCAGCCACTTTATTTGATTTTCCCGGATGGTAATGAATTGTACAATAATAATCCTTGATTAATTATAGACATCTCCACTGTCTCATGTTCAATTCTTTCTGAGTTAATATATAATTTAAACTTTTGTGATCGGTATATATTTCACACTTTACTCCATACAAATGATGCCTCCAAATTTTTAAAGCAAAAAAACAAAATCAGCTAATTCCAAATCATGTGTAGGGTAATTTACCTTATGAGTTTTAAACTGTCATGAAGCATAAGAAATTACCTGATCATTCTTCATTGGACACAACCAATTCCTTTCAATGAATCTTCATTGTAGATAACAAACTCACCATTCCTGGAAGGTAGTGCCAAAACTTGAGAATTCACCAATCTTCTTTTCAATTCCTGAAATCAATCATCACATTCTTTTGTCCAGATAAACTTAACACCCTTCCGAGTTACCTTAGTCATTGGACTAGATAACTGTGAAAAATTTCCAACAAACCTTCAGTAATAGCCTACCAAACCAAGGAAACTACGAATCTCAGTTACATTCGTGGGTCTTTTCCATTCTTCAACAACCTTTGTTTTTGCAGGATCAACAGTTATCCCATCTTTAGAAACAATATGACCAAGGAAAAAAATTTGTTGCAACCAAAACTCACACTTGCTGAATTTCCCATACAATTTATTTTCTTTCAAGGTTTTAAATATAACCCTTATATGTCTTTCATGATCCTCTTTACTTTTAGAAAACACCAAAATATCATCAATGAAAACAAACACAAACTTATCCAAGAACTCATGGAAAATTCTGTTCATTATGTCCATGAATACAGCAGGTGAATTGGTTATCCCAAAAGGCATTAATTCAAATTCATAATGGCCATATCTTGTACAAAAAGCAGTCTTCGGAACATCTTCTTCCTTTACCTTCAGCTGATGGTACCCCGATCACAGGTCAATCTTTGAAAAATACTGATCTCCCTGGAGCTGATCCAACAAATCATCGATATGAGGAAAAGGATATTTGTTCTTAACAATGATGTTATTCAAGGCTCTATAATAATTACAATGTCTCATTGAACCATATTTCTTTTTAAAAAATAAAGTAGGAGCACCCCATGGTGATGTGCTACGTCGAATGAAACCTTTCTCTAATAAATCTTGCAATTTCTCCTTCAACTCTAAAAGTTCAGTTTGAGCCATTTGATTAGGGGGTTTTGAAATTGTCTTAGCATCAGGAACAAAGTCAACAGTAAATTCAACTTCTTGATCTAGTATTATTCTAGGAAACTCATCAGGAGAAACATTAGGATACTCATTTACCACTGGAACATTATTAATCTGAATAGTTCCTCTATTTTCCACAATGTGTGTATGGTCACATTCATTTCCATATTTTACAAGTTTCTCAGCCTCTTGATATGTTATCAACAGTAAGGGTTCATTCTTGTACACAAACTGAAAGTCATTCTGAAAAGAAACATCTTTACCTCTACATTCAATCTTAGCATGGTAAATAGAGATCCAATCCATACCTAGGATAACATCAAACTATACTAGAGGTAAAACAATAATTTTCGCAAGTAGGTTATTTCCACGGATAAGGATAGGAAGATTCTTATAAATTATTTTTTCCTCAACATTTCGCCCAGGTGTTTTTACCACAAGTTCAGGAGTCATTTCTTGAAATGGTATTCCAATTTTAGTAGAAATGTTTTCAGAGATGAAAGAATGTGTAGACCTCGAATCAAACAACATACTGGAATAATCTAAAAAAGTAAAGTCCTTGATACAACTTCATTTGATGGCCCGACATCTGCTGAAGTAGTTGCAAAGGATTTCACCTCCCATTTCTGATTGTAGTCTAACTGCTTCCCATCACTCGATCTCTTTATTGGACACTCGTTTTCATAGTGACCCATCTCATTACACATAAAACATTTCACTAACTACAAATCAAATTTTTAATTACCATCACCTTGATCATTTTCAGAGCAATCACGAGCCTTATGTCCCATCTTACCACATCGTTAGCACTTTCCAGAATTTAGAAGACATTCCCCAGCATGCCTTTTTCTACATTTATCACAAACTAGAAACTTAGTTTTCTTACCATCAGACCTTTTTGAAGAATTCTTTCCTTTCTCCTGCCACCTCTGTCTCATCTTATGTTTGTTGTTATAGAACATTTGATCATCGGAAAACTCCATTTCCTCCTTCTCAGCACATCAAACATGCTTTTAATAACATTTGAACTCATGAGAAGCTAAATCCATTCAATATTTTGGCTTTATTCCTGAGTAAAAATGATTGATTTTACTATCAAGGTGTTGGATAAAATTTGGAGCATACCATGCCAATCGAGTGAACCACTATTCAT
Source organism: Viscum album (assembly GCA_963277665.1). NCBI lineage: Eukaryota > Viridiplantae > Streptophyta > Magnoliopsida > Santalales > Viscaceae > Viscum > Viscum album. Next base: position 137,887,670 of record OY728133.1, on the reverse strand, counting down.
AAGTAGCCACTGAGTCTTCCTCTTACCTCAATTACAGGAATTGTTTTTCCATCCTAAGTCAAACAACCTTAGTCAAATACTTCTCAAGAAACATACCTATGAATTCATCCGAGTCGAGAGCATCAATCTCATCAGTGTCCCTGATATTTTTAACCATCGACCACCACTGATCTGCTTCACCCTCCAAACGGTAAATAGAAAGACTAACATTTTGATTGTCTGAACACCCCATGTAATCAAAAATCTTCTCCAGTGCTTTAATCCACCCTTCAGCTAGCATAGGGCCAGATGATCCTCTAAATGATGGCGGTTGTTGCCTCATGAAATGTTCCACCACTGACATGTTCTTCTGCAGTTGATCTAGCTGATCTCGTGCATGGATACCGCCACCATTTATCGCTTGAGTCAACTGCTCCATTACTGCAACAAACTGTTCAGTTCCAATTCCAACCATCTCAGGATGCTGATTCAGAAGGTTATTTCTTTCTGTATGTCTTCCTAGCACTGCTTCCATGTTTCCTCTGCAAAAAACCATTCTGAACAAACATGTCTTAGATGAAGCAACATGGTAATCTTAAAATGCTATATCATTTCAATTTGACCATAGAAAAAATATTTTTTGATAATCATTTAATAGAATTCTACGTTCTAAAGTTATCTAAACTGACCTCTGATACCATCTATAAGGCCCCAGCCTTAAACATCACTTAATATTGAATTAAATGAATAATTCACATTGAGGATCTTTTATGGTTTAGAGTTTTAGAGAATTAGATCATAAATCATGAATTATATTCCACATTCAAACAAAGTGGTTACATAAAAGATAGTATTCACTTTTTCCAATCAACAGAAACATATTTAACATAAAACATGGATTCATTCTTGACACTTCCTTGACACTATCATCATATCTTTCACCTTTCCATTGACCCGTGAAAAACATTTCAAAAACATGGGATGAGCAAAAAAAGCTCAGAAAGGGATATAAAAATATGGAAAGGAAACATGAGTACATATATAGATAAGAATGAAATCATACTTTACCCATAAAACATAATCACATTAACATACCTCATAAAATTATGAATAAATCATAGAAATAATAATACATAAAGGTAACATGAGGAATTCATAACATTCTTACGTAGAGAGTAACCCTCTTGGTTACGTTTGGAATACCCATCACAGTATATTCCCTAAATCTCTTCGGAGAAACCTTAACGTTTAACTCCTTCGTGTTACCCAATGCATTAGAGAGCTATATCGGGCTCACTCACCCTTAGTTTATCAAGGAACCACCCGTCTTCATAACAATGCCCAAGAACCATAACATAATCATACCACATAATACATTCATAAAGGAAACATAAAATTTCCACATTTCAATCATTAGATATCAATACAACACATTGATATAAAAAAAATTATGAAAACCATTTTAAATACTAAAATAAATGAAAATTAAAACATGGTATTTATTTTTAATTTTTCTAAAAAAAGTATGGCTTGTTGAGGAAGCCGAAACTCAAATAATGGTCACAGTGGCGGAGAAGTCGTTGTCGCCGCATACGTTCGACAAAAACATTCTCTTTTTTCATTTAGTAATTGCTTCATATAAAAATATTTCTTTTGAATAAACGTGAAAGTCAAATGGGTTTATACACCGTATAAAAGAAATTTTTGTATAAAACAAAATATGCCTCAATGAATGGAGATTGAGACGAAGTCCCATACCTCGTATCCGACTTGACTTGATCGTTCTTTAATCTCCTGAATAATAAACCTGAGTTAATTTATACTTGCTTATGAACATTTTTAATGTTCATTATTCCTTTTATATCACTTATTTCCATGTCATGAAAACTATGTAATTATTTAAGTTAATAACGGTCGTTTTAACGATCATTGATACTTGAGTCAAAAATAAACTTTTTATAATTACAAGTTGTTCATGTATCCATTATATCTAGAGTTATACTCAGGATGTAGATATCATATATATCATATATATCCAGTATATACATTCATTTATAAACGTTTAGAGGTAAGAAATGAAATGCACCGTTCATGGAGACGGTAAGCCGTACGTACGCATGAACGCTACTTTCATTTCTTTTTCATATTAATGGAATTAAAACTAAATGAGAGATATGTATATTTCAATTACATCATTATATTCATCATTTAGATGTAACATAAATCATATATATCCATTATATATATGTACTTATAATAGTATATTACATTTGGGGATAAGAAATGAAATGCACCATTCATGGAGATGGTAAGCCGTATGTATGCATGAACGCTACTTTCATTTCTAACTCATTCTTTAATGGAATTAAAACATAATGATACATAATAGTATTATTATTCTAGTATGGTATCATATATATTACCATTAAATCTATCCTTTATATGTACCACATATGGTAATAACAAATCATATCACTTTGAGGTGGCGGTAGTCCGCACTTCCTAAAATGAAGATATCGTGTATACCCTTAATGGAATCCATAAAGGTATGGCATAAATGAAAAATACAAAAGCCTAAGGAAAACATAAACATATGATATATCATATATAAATATAGTGACATATTAATGGCCACCTTTGAAGGTGTTATAGGAATATTGAACAATCATCGTTTCGTGAGGCAGAAATTCGCCATCCACAGAAATAGTATGTTTTTTAACCATTAGATTTAGGTGTGTGTAAGTGTATCTAGAATTATTCTTATAACAAAATCCTAGTATATTGAAAATACTGGTTTTGTTACAAAATAAATTAATAAAAAGAGTTTAGGTGGTTGGAGAAGCAAAATAAAACATAAGACACAAGAGAAGACACTACCTTTAAATCGGGTAACTTTTTTTTGATTTGAGCTCAAAGGCTTGAGAGTTGTGGTTAAGGAGGTAGAGGTGGGGCCCTTTTATAAGAGTAGAGGAGGGGCACTCTTGGAAAGTTACAAAATGTTACTTTATTTTCAAATGAGTTTCAGATTTTAAAGGTACCACATTGATTTATTTCTAGGATAAGTTAATAATGGTTCTAAATATGCACATCTAATAGGTCTTTGTCAAGTGTAGGACTTAGATTTTACATTATCTATTTATTTTATTTAAATCATTAAATAATGAGGTAATCGTTGCATCATCATGATGTCATAAATAATTTAATTTATTTAATGTCTAAAAATTATGAAAAAATATTATGATATAGGAAATAATTTTAGATTTACAATAAATATTTATAGTCAAATATATCATTTATGTAGACAAACTTAAAAACATTTTACTCAGGTTATACACTCTTTTCTATATTTAACTTTCTTTAAAAATAAAAAGATAAAAAGTCACTTCCACACAAAAGTGATTCCATGGGGTCCTCAAGATTGGCACAAGGCATCCCATGGTCGGCCATGAGACAACCAGTAGCATTAGAACACATTTAGGTGTCATTTTTTTTTTATTATTTTATTATTTTATTATCCTTAACTACCCGATTACTCATTAATGAAGATAATTAAAGATAATTATCGTCGTTACTATTCATAATGTCCAAAAACAAAAGAGTATTAATTACATAATTTGGACCTTCTGATTCCAAATGTGGAATCCATTTATCCAAATTACAAACATATAAATTTCAATAATTAATTTAAAAAATCATTCCCGTTGTCAAAACAAATAGCGGGTTTTTTTGAAACAATATCAATGAAAAGTTTAGTACTTGTTTATACCCAATTCCAAAGTGAAATTAATCTTCATCACCACAATTGGATTAAATGGTAAAAATATATTCATATTAAACTTTATGACCAATTAAAAAGCTAATCTAACCATTTAATTAAATTAGATAAAAAATTTGTTTTGATGTAAATTGCAGTATTTTTCACTATTCATTAAAAAATGAACATTGTCAGAAAAATACCAAAAATTTATCCAATGTAAATTTCAATGTCTCAATAATAAATAATATGTCTATTTTTAAAAATATAGATTATAAATTTGTCAAAATTTTGATTTAAAAATGCTTTTCCATTAAAAGGCAGTAAAACAATCTTTTAAAAATATAAGTGTATTCCATGCTTAAGATTGGATTTATTCTCATTGTAAGCCTCTATAACACTATCTAATTCAGAAGTAGAAATAGATAAAAATATCTATTATTCATTAATTACTTGGTATGTTACACTCTCTCTTTTCCATTAGGTTTTTGTATATTTTCATTTTCCATGATTGAGAAATTATAAATCACATCATACAATACGGGTATATTTTTGATCCTTTGTTAGTAATGTGATTTTTTCATTAGGATATTTATTTTATGGCAACCTGATTGTGTTAAGATATCTTTAGAACCAAGTTTGTTTACAGGATTAGTGTTTTCTATGTTTACAATTATATATTTATACTATGATGGTTTAATGAAAATTCACCTGTTATTCTATATGGGTCCAAATTATGGTAACATGTTTCACTATTATAATTTTGTATAATATTTTATTCCTTCTTGATGTGCTCATTTGTGGTTATTTAACCTTATTCCAAGATCTATGTATTTTTATTATGCCTTATGATTTTAAATTATGTTTCCAAAATATTTTAAATTAGGTATTTCTCACATGGTCATGCTTACTCCCATTATGAGGATTTCAAACCTTATGAATTGATGATATTTGTAACCTTAATATGTATTTGAGGTCACTACTTCTTATGTTTTTTTCTAGTGTAATTATAGGCTTGAGTATGTTTAGGAGGAATATGTTTTTGATATATTTAATTGGATATGTTGAATATCAATTGACTATAAATATGGTTTTGTTGTTAATATAAAAATGGAGTAAACCAATGAGATGTTAATGTTTTTTTCATTATGAGTTGTAGTCAGTAATATTTTGTAATAATGTTTTAATAATTTTTCTTATTGTAGTGTATTCCCATCGGATGGGGAGTATGGTACTATTTATGTGATATTTTGGAATAATTCATTTAGAAAAATTTATCATTATTTTGAGTACGATTATATTAATATTTATACATTATTTTGGTACATTGTGATATAAAATATGATAATGTATTTGTGTTAATAACTAATTAGATTTCTATTTCTAGGTAAATAATCACATTATTATTAAAATAAATACTTTTTTCATGAATATGTTATTTTAGGTTGATTAATTAACTATAATTTTTATAATTCCTCTTGTTATGTTATCAGATTGGTTTTATTTCAAATATACCAAAGCAAATTTTTATAGGAATGTTTTTTTTACTTATGTTGTTATTTTAGAATCTTAATGATTATTGATTAATATTTATTCAATTTTAAAAATTAATTATACCTATACAAGTTATTTTATGATCATTATGAGAATGATGTTGACTAGAATCATTTATACAAGTGATATATAAAAAGGGAAGCTAAGCTGGTATTATATTTGGGAGATTTTAATACAATAATTTATAAGAAAATCATATTGATTTTTTTATGTATGTAATACTATGGATTGGAGAATACCTCAAGAATTATTGGTTGTTTATAATGTAATATGATGTTTTTAAAGAACATACTTATCACAACCTAACTCTAATTCATATATTAATATATGTGTTTTAATATAGTATGTCATAAAGCATTAACAAAAAATTAAGTGTTCTAGTGTAGTTGAGATACTAGATTGAAAATATGTAAATTAAAAAACAAACCAAATTACCTTTATGTTAATTTATATATTTTTCTCATCAGTGTATTTTTAATTTAATTTCAACAAATATTCCATGCCAATATAAAAAAATTAAATCGTGATCTGTGAATTTTTATATGGAAACAAACATAATAATTAAGATTTTTTTTTTAATTTATAGGCATTGTAATAAATTAGGAAATTAGATGAAGAAATATAATATCATTTACTTTGGAAATAAATAAAATGATATCATTTGATCATAGGATTATATATTTTTTAAAACAAAATAAAATGAATAATCATTATCACTAGTCAATTCAAATAACCATGAAAATATAATATATTATGCCAGGATTGTTATATGAGAATTTTACAAGTTATTTCACTAGATGAAACATTTTCTAATTAAGTATCTTTTGTTCAATTTAAGGAACAAAAAACACATCATAGTGTGTGTATATATATATTGTATACAGAAATAATTAATATTTCAAATAAATGGAAATGGGTTATATAATCATGACATAATGTATAATGAAATGATATATCATAATTATTTCAAGGAAAATATGGTATTAATGAATAGTTTATGTTTATAATTGAATAAATAATCTAATTTCATTAAAATGTAATTTTAGTGAATAACAATTCAGCGGAATTATGTGGAGAAGTATACGTGGAAATTAATCTTGTAAAAATGTTTTATGAAATTAGTAAATGGACATTAATGGATTTTAAAAGAATAGTGTATTAATTAAAACCAGAAAATCATAAATATATGTATTACATAAAATTAATATTATTTTAGAAAATCTATACATAAATAATATTGTAAAGGATTCACACAAAAAATATAGAATACAATTTTCGATTAAATTTAATATTCATTAATGAATTTATGGAGAAGTGAACCTGATAATCCATGGGTAACCTAAAAATAAAATTATGGTATTACTATATATTTATTATATTTAAAAATAAAAAAAATAATAAGATTAATTGAGATATAAATTGATGTGAATAGTGACAATTAATAACAAATAAAGTTAAATAGTTTTGTTTAGGAGTTCCATTACCCCATGTAATTTCATTATTGGTATATGAATCTAACATCTTGTATAATAAATTTATATTAATTAAATACATGATTGAAAATAATTTTGAGCTATATTTCATTTATTGTAATTATTTTATATTTTATTAAGAATAGTATTATTAAGATATTCTGTTAGGTCGCACCATCAAGAGGAACCTTGTTTTGAAGTTCAATTGTCACATCTATTTATCATTATTGATGGTTGTTTATTTCAAATAACACTATACCTCTATAAGTGTAATGATGTGGAGTTACTTTTTTCAAAAAATTTAAATTCTATGAAATATAATATAAAATACTTGAATAATCATGGCTCATATATTATAAATGGTAAAGTTTCATGTAATGTTCCATTAGGTGGGTTATAAGAAACTGATGAACATAATTATTGTTAATTAATATTTAATATCATTTTCCAATTAAAGAATATTAAAAAATCATATACTTATTAACAACAGATTCGATCACAAAATTGTTATTATAACCTTCAATATTGATGATATTGAAAAAAGATATATGTCATCCATGGGGGTAGTGAACTGAGCATAATATAACCTATATTTTTAGTTTCAAATAAAATATATGATGTTAGAAATTTATTATTGTAATAAAACTGTATCATTATTTTATAAATATCTTAAAAGGTTTCTTATATTTGTTTTTTATAATAGATTTGATGGAGGAAAAATAACTAAATAAGATAAAAGAGATCATTTAAGATAATTATTTAGTCCATTCAATGTCATCCATTGATACAAACAATGGTCTAAGGGGATAATATTTTGTTCAAAATAGGACCATTAAAATTTTTCTATTAAAAATTGAGAGGAATTTATGAAATGAATGGATAATCAGTTCTTCATCTAAAGTAGTAGAATTATTTAGAGGAGGGTGGTATTTGTATGGGGATGGTGGTGTTTTAAAGAAATATATTAAAAAGTATTTCATCATTGAAATGGGATCCATATTTTGATTCAATATTAATCGGACATTTATTTTATCAATAATGTTTTACTAATATAATTATTAATCTTCTAGAAAACTCATAAATAATTGTTATACGTAAGTAAAAAATATTACATATAGGGTATTTTAGAATTACACTATATATTTTAATATTTATGAAAAAAAATTATCACCATAATGAAACATTTATTTTGTGATTCAAAATATTAGATCAATTTTACCAAAAAATAATTTAATTAATAAGTGAATATAATATATATAATAAAATAAAGAATTGTTGAGAAAATAAAAAAATCACATTCAAATTTCAGATGCCTAAAAATGATCTGGTATAATTAAATAACACAATAATTTATAACATATATGTATATAATATTTTATATATTTTACATTATGGAAATGTAATTTTATGTCAAATATTGAGATTTTATAAATCAATTTATTTTATATAAAATTAAACATATTTGTTTTACAAAATTACATTTAAGATTTCATTATGTGAAATATATATTTTATCCAATTTAACATATATTTTTTGTTTTATAAATTTCATTACATTATATTATAAGAAAAATATTTTCTATTAATCTTAAATTTTTCTTCTATTTTAAAGAGAAAGTAACTATTCATTAAATGCATGCCCTTAATTCAATATTTATATTTCCAATGTTCCTAGAGGTTTCCAATATCTTATAAATTCCTATTATTATGATCATTGATCATTCACTTCAAATAAATAAAATATTGTAAAATCTATTTTCAAAAAATTATATTACATTACATGAATTTTTCCTTTTTTACATTTTTTTCATAATTGTTATTAATATATGTAACTAATGTGAATAAATATTCATATTATATTGATTTTATTTTTCATTGTTCATTGTCCACTTTTATTTTTTATAAATTTAACATGGTATTTCAATCATATAAATTTAATTTTTTAATTTTATAGATTAATGTTTTTATTATATTAATGCATAAGTGAAAAAAGACAAAATCCATATCTAAATACCTTATTTATCACATACATACTTCCTAAAAATTTTATCATTAATATTAAACATTAAAAACTAAATGGAAATAGTTGAAGATGGTTTTTTATTATTTATTTCAATAGTTCCTTGTTCTATATTAAAAAAAATTGTTTTTATATAGTATTTATGATATTTTAGTATGTTATTATCATATAACATTATCTGTATTATCTATAATTTATAACATACGATTCTAATAATAGAAATAATTTTCATGAAATACCACCATTCAATTTTGTAAATAAATTTTATTAGAATTTAATTAAATTGATTTATATGTGAAACATTTCATGAAATTCAGTAAGGTTTGGTTGGAGTTTTACTCAGATGGTCATTCCCAAAATACAATCAATAATATCTTTGGGGGATGATGTATCATGGATTAATAATTCATATATATGAAAACACATGATCTTATTCTCAAAATATATGTGAATGAACAAATTATCTATATCTTCAAACATTAGGTTTGATCAAATATATTCATAAAATAAATTTTTTACACATTGGGTTGATTTTATCTAATGTTGAAATAATTTTACCATCTAATCCAATTTTTTAATCTTTGGGGACCCATTATATTTTCATCAAATCATTCACCCCACTATGTTTTTGTAAAGACCTGTAAAATTCAAGGGAATTTTTTTCTAAATTTTCATTGAGTTTTACAAGAACGCAGTTTCTGACGGTACCTGATTCCGAGGCCTGGTGTGCCCGGATTCATTTTTCAAAGTTTAGCTCAGGTACGATTAGTGAACGAACAAGCGGGTTTCTCTAACTTTTGAACCGGTGCTCAGAATTAAATTCTGAGGGCACCGATTGAATCGCAGTGCTAGAAATTGCTTAAGAACACCTTTTTTGGTGTTGCGTTTGCTCAGGTGGAGTTTTACTTAATTGGGTTAACTAAAGAATAAAAACAAATATTGTGCAACAGATTTTATTTTTATTCAAGGAAGTGTTAAACTAAGATAAGAGGTTGAGTGGGACTCACATCCTAACTAATCCTCTAGGTAGGATATTAGTGGGGTGGGCCCACATGAGCCCCACGCTTTCAACTTCCTCAACCCCTTTTTGATTAAAGTAATGCATCTGCACCCCCTACTAAATGAAGTCAACTCTTACGTTTAAATAAATATTAAATGCCTCTATTAAATGGGCGGTTTAAAACGTTACAATTAATTGACTTAATTGTTTCATTCAATTTTGAATTTTAAACTGAAGGCTTGAGTAATAAAATAAGAAGGTGTCTTATTTTATTTTTTATTGTTTCTTGGGTTGTGCGGGAGGATTTTGGAGAGAACGGCTCAATGCCTCGAAGTTCTTCATTCTTCGTCAATGAAGGCGAAGAACGCGAAGAACGCCGACCTCCGATGAAGGTCGACAAGAAATCCGGATCTTTGGAGATCGACAACGCGATGCCGACAAATCTTTTCTCCGCGACACGATGATTCCCCTTCCACGACGCCTTCTTCCGCGACGTGCAATTCCGCGACGAGCCTTCATTCAACTACGCTCGAGGTGGGGAATTTTTTTGTGACTGTTAGTGAACCCTTGTTTACTTCCTTCAATATCTAAGAACGTGGATCATCTAAATATTAAGTTGATCCGTGAAGAATATTTTTGCGGTTTGGGAATTCTTGATTTCGGGGAAAACTGTTTGGGTTGATTGCTTTTGTTCGTGAAAAATCCTTGTCGTTCTTCGTCTTTTGGGCCGCTTGTTATCAACATAACGGGAGTAGGTTGGACTGCACAAACATGGCTGACTCTCCTCCCCCATTGTTGTTTTGTTCGTTTCGGTACAAAAAAAAGGAGGCGCGATGCAATGGTACCACGCGGAAACAAGAAAGAAGGTGACGAAGAAGCGCGCCGCCGTCGCGCCGCGCCGTTGAGGCCGAACGAAACCGCGACCGGAGTCGGGGCTGCGGAGGCAATTCAAAGACTCTGTCGGTTGATCGTTGTGCGCGGATTCACGGGCGACGACAAACGGGGCCGCAAAGACAATTTGAAGCCTCCGCAATGGAGTTCGGGTCCAAGGAGAACCATTGGTGAAGGCGGTGAGAAAAACGGACCAATGGAGCTCGTCCGGTGGTCCGCAGAAAACCCCGCCAGCGTGCGGCCGCGAAGGGCCGCCGCTGTAGCAAACTGCTGGTCTCGTGACCGCGCAGGACCGAGGAGATGGGACGCGGCGCTCGGCCGTGTCCGTTGACAAGGAGCGGCCCCCACACGGGGGTCGTGGTTTCATCAAAGGGAGTTGTGCTCCCTTTCGCGCGGGCGCGCGGCCAGCGCTCCGCGCGGCCGGTGTCGGGCCGCACCGGGCCGGCCCGGTCGGGTCGGACCCGTACCAGGGTCGGGTCACCCCAGTTCAGGCCGACCCATGGGGGTTGGGCCTGGTCGGACCGGGCCCTCACCCCCCATTTTCGGACTGTTTCGGTATGTTGGCCATAACCTGGGCTATGGACCTCCGATCGATGCACCGTCAGTTGCGTAGTGATCCTTGGATCGAGACTGTCATTTTGAAATATTACACTCAAGGTTTTGATGTACTTTGGGATCGACCGGGTTGGTTCGTGCATGAAACCAACCGGGCCCTCGAAGCGGAAAAACTTATAATTGGAGCTTCGGACATCCGATTGACGTGCCATCAACTTTGATTGATTCCTCTTAGTGAGACGGACCTTTTGGATTATTCCGCTCAAGGTTTGGATGCAGTTGGAGTATGGTCGGGTTTGTGTTGACTTAAAAAACAACGGATCCCCTAGGACGAAAAAACAATTAACTCTCAGACCAGGCGTCCGATTGACGCGTCGTCTGTGACGTTGAGTACCTATTGACGATACAGAACTTTTGGATACATCAAATCCGGACTTCATGTCAGTTGATGTATCAGCCCCTCGGCTCGTGGAGCGGACCCTCCCGAATGAGCTTGATGTGTGCAGGAACCCTAGAGCTGGTTGTGACTGCGACGACGATGACGACTATGCAGAAATCCTCCATGGATTCGACAGCGATGACTATAGCACTCAGCGATCCTACGTGGATCAGTGCTACCAATCCTATGTGGGTAAGATCCTATGTGGGTCAGCGCTCAGCGGTCCTGTGTGGGCCAGCGCCTACATATCATGTGGCGGTCCGATCCTGTGTGGGTCATTGCGGGGGTTAGTAACCTACAGATCCTGTGTGGGTCCGATCCTGTGTGGGTCATCGCGGGGGTTAGTTACCTATCGATCCTGTGTGGGCCAGATCCTTTGTGGGAAATTGCGGGGGTTATTACATATCAATCATGTATGGGTCCGAAGAATTAGATGAATCAGTGGCTACACCTGATCATATCTATCGTCTTATGAAAAAGTATACCTATGTGAGCTGAGTCTTGATTTTCAATCCTTATCTTCGATAAGATTGACTTTATATCCTGTTTGGATTATGTTATGCTTTCTTGTGTGGATTTGATTGTCTTTTCTTGTGTGGACTAGGTTTTACTTGGGCTCGGATGTTAGAGACGAATGAGAATTGATGACTTAGGTATATGTATGGGCATATACCTAAGTAGTGTTGGATGTTACTTTGTGATTGTATAATTACTTTTTGAATTATCCTTTGTGGATTCTGGGAGACCTTCGAGGGTCTCGGGGTCCCTACTGAGTAGATTATACTCACCCCTACATGGTATAAGCCAGCACTACGTTGTGTTGGTTGCAGATGACAGAAAACGCTGATCGTGGTTGAGGTTTGCAGAGCAGGATGGTACCTGGAGGTGGACCACTGGGCGGGGCGTACTCGGAGCGGAAGGCTAGACCCGAGGAGTTGTGGAGGCTATCAGTACCCACCCATCAGATGGGACTTCCAGTGGATGGATCGAGGCTGCGATTATACTTTTTCAGTTTTTGTACTCCCTTTTTCAGTAGTACTTTACTTTCAGTTTGGGTTTGTATTCTGTCCCACTTAATTTTCCGTACGTACTGTTGTACCCAGTTTTTACATAGTATATATATCTTTTTTCTTGCTCTGTGTTGTTTTTTTACTTTACAAAGGCAATGCATTCCATTTTTACCAGGAATTACGACTTGGTGCTAGTCGCCAGCCCCTGGCCTATGGAAGGCGGGCTTGGGGTAGTCACGGCACGGGCCCCGAGGACGGGTCGTGATAAATCGGTATCAGAGGAGTTCGGTTATACCACAGAAATTTGGACTATGATATTTCTTCTATGTGAAGAAATAGTGTTAAAGGTATTTGGTGTGGTTATCAGTCCAGGGAATCCAGTGTTGGTGCGGCGGTCGACGTATCCGTACACCAGGACCCTGACTTCTGATTTCTGACATAATGCACGATAACATTGATTGCATGTGTGTTTCACGTTTTCTTTGTGATTACTTATGTCATCTCACCTGGTATACTGTTTGACTGTGGCACACCTGTTTCTTTTCCGGATGTCCCCACGATGGCAGCCAGCTAGGGTTTGTAGTGTTGTGCGTAACGACTGCCCATCGAGCGATTAGGCTTCGCTACGGGGCCCTCTTGCAGTTGAGGCAGCAGCCGAGGCACCAGTGGTACTACCATACGTTGGGCCAACGATGCCACCAGCCCCATCAATAGGTGGTGCACGCCACTTGAGCGCTTTGCACGAGTTCCAGCACTAGAGACCACCCAGGTCACGGGGAGAGACGGAACCGCAGGTGGCTGAGGATTGGCTAAAGGCTGCGGTGAAAGTCTTCAGGCTAGTGGGGACACCAGCAGACATCATGGTGATCTTTGCTGCCAGCCTCCTTCAAGAAGCAGCAGGCAGGTGGTGGAGCTGCTAGTTCCAATTTTGCAATGAGATGACCTTCACATGGGTAGACTTCTAGACGTTCTTCAGGGTAGAGTTTTTACCAGTAGCTTGCACCCCGAGCGTGTTCAGGAGCTGCTGCCTTTGCCGCATGTTTTCCAATCAGTAGTTGATTCGTCTGTAGGCAGTAGACAGATGATTCATAGGTCCAAGAGGACCAGAACAGTAGGTGGGAGACCTCGGGTTATAGGATCAGTAGTGTGGGGCACCCGGGGTGGAGTTAGAGCCAGGCGTGCCAGAAAAGGACAGTGTTTCTCCTGCGGCAGGAAGGGTAACATGGCACGTGACTGTCCGACTCCTCAAACAGTCGATCCGCAGGCATTGGAGGAGCCACCGAGGCCGAAGTAGTGGTAGGTTATTGAGCAACCGTCGAGCAGTGGACAAGGTAGTAGAGCTCCGGGAGTACGCGGACATGAGTGGAACTAGTGGATATGTATCTTGTACTTCTAGTTCCATGTTGTTGTTGTATTCGTGTCTTTGTACAACAAGATGCAATAATATAAAGACCCATAACATTGTGATGTTTTCTTTCTTGTCCTTTTGTTTGGTTGATACTAAGAGGTCCCTGTTAAAACTGTTGACTTGACCCTCACTTTCGAGATTTCTACTGGAGGAGACCTAGTGACCTCACACTGATACCGACAGTGTGACTCGACCCTTGGAGGCAAGAGTGACAGTTGCATCTCTTGGTAGTTAAATCGAGGCCTTATGATGTCATCCATTGTATGAATGCATATTTCATGTCAGGATTGACTGTATTAGGCAATGGGTGTGGTTCATCCTAGGGATGAGACCGAGTTTCTCTTTTCAGAAATGGAGAAATCTTAGCATCTCTTTCAGATCATAAGCAGAGAAGGTGCAGATCATCCAGGAGCGGATGAAGACTGCACATTGCAGTAAGAAACAGGAAACTGGCGCCAGTCATAGAGACTCGAGCATGTTAAATGCTTCTGGAAGAGGAATCTTTGAGGAGAGATGAGTCTACGAAGCAAAAGATTTGGAGGCAGAGCTAGGAGAGCAGCATGAGGAGGTGTACATTTTAACATTCTACAACCACCCGCCTTAGCATTCCCCGCCAGGCTTAGGGAGATGCAGGGAGGAGGAAGAGTGCGGCTTCATGCGGTCAAGGAGTGTGACCCAATGGCTCTAAAAATGATTCAATGGATAGTCTGTGTCCACTACTAGATTCTGTAGTAACAGATGTTGATATGAATCATTCCTAACTTCTACAAATCTTTTCCCAGACCTAGATTTTCTGGTAAGCCGTAGACTTGACCCTCACATCTGGAGATACCTTGGGAGAAGACTTGATAATCACACTTATTCTGACGGTGTGGTCAGACCCTCGAGGCGATAGTTTTGGTTGTAATCTCTTGGTGGTAGTGTCGAGGCCTTATGACGTTGGTTTGACTATGGACTGGGCAATCACAGTTCATAAACAAATTGATGGTATTAGGCAAAAAGGTTGTGGTTTAACTACGACGTCGGGATGGGTTTTCCTTGGTCGGCGAAAAGGAAACCCCAGGAAGCACAGGATAAACTCATACACAAGAGGGTGCGACCGATCACTCATGAGTCGGTCAACCATACCCTCATGGCAGCATTTGTTTTGAGTTTCAGTTTTAATAGGAATTGGAGACCTCTAGAGTTCGAAGATGACGATCACGTATTTATATGGGTCTCACCTCAACAAGGTTTACGGAGATGTGGCCGAGGGGACAAGTTATATCCGAGGATCAAAAAACCATTCTAGGTCCGTAGCTAGGTAGGTGAGTTGGTATACCACATGACCCATCCAACTTAGTTGCACCAGGTGCACAACGACTTCCACGAATCACAACTAAGGATATATGTGCATGATCCTTCACACATCATCGACCTCAGGGAGTTGGACGTCGATGAAAGGGAGACATACGCAGAGATTCCAGTGGGTATCGAGGATCGATAGGAGTAGATCCTATGAGGACGATTGATTCCTCAGGTGCGCTTTTTACTAGTAGTATGGGAACCTCCAGGTAAGCACATGGGAGAGGAAGGCTCAGATGCGTGCTCAATACTGCTTTTGTATCCCTAGTTTTTGTTAAAGCGTTACAAGGACGTAAATCCCTAAGATGGGAGTAATTTAATGACCCGTAAAATTCATGGGAAATTTTTTCTTAATTTTCTTTGGGATTTTACAAGAACACACTTTCTGACAGCACCTGATTTTGAGGCTTGGTGTGCCTGGAATCATTTTCCGACATTTAGCTCGGGTACATTTAGTGAAGGAACGAGCGGGTTTTTCTAACTTTTGAACCGGTGCTCGGAATTGAAATCTGAGGGCACAGATGGAATCGCAACGCCGGTATTTTCTAATGAAAACCTTTTCTAGAGTTGTGTTTGCTCGAGTGGAGTTTTACATAATTGGGTTAAGTAAAGTATAACATAAAATAATGTGCAACAGATTTTATTTTTATTCAAGGAAGTGTTAACCTAAGATAAGTGGTTGAGTGGGACCCACATCCTAACTAATCTGCTATGTAGGATATTAGTGTGGTGGGGCCCACACGAGCCCCACCCTTTCAACTTCCTCAACCCCTTTTTGATTAATGTAATGCACCCACACCCCTATTAAACGACGTCAACTTGTGCGTTTAATTAAATATTAAACGCCTCTATTAATTGGGAGGTTTAATATGTTGTAATTAATTGGGTTAATTTCTTGATTCAATTTTGAATTTCATACTGAAGGCTTGAGTAATAAAATAAGAAGGTGTCTTATTTTGTTATTGTTGTTGCTTGGGTTGTGCGGGAAGATTTTGTAGAGAATGGCTCAAAGTCTCGAAGTTCTTTGTTCTTCGTTGAAGAACGCGAAGAACGCGAAGAACGCCGACCTCTGACGAAGGTCAACAAGAACGCCGGATCCTTGAATATCGACGATGTGACGCCGACGAATCTTTTCTCCATGATGCGACGATTCCCCTTCCGCGATGCCTTCTTCCGCGACGTGAAATTATGCGATGAGCCATCATTCAACTACGGTCGAGGTAGGGAATTTTTTTGTGATTTTTAGTGAACCCTTGTTTACTTCCTTCTAATTCTAAGAACGTGGATCAACTAAATATTAAGTTGATCTGCGAATAATATGTTTGCGGGTTGGGAATTCATTATTTTGGGGAAAACTGTTTGGGGTGATTACTTTTGTTCGTGAAAAATCCTTGTTGTTCTTCATCTTTTGGGACGCTTGTTATCATCTTAATGGGAGGAGGTCGGACCGCACGAATGCGGCCGACTCTCCACCCCCTTTGTTGTTTTTTTCATTGCGGAACAAACAAAGGCAGCGCGGTGCAACGGCACCATGCGGAAATAAGAAAGAACGTGATGAAGAAGCACGGAACCGTCGCGCCGCACCATTGAGGCCGAACAAAACCGCGGCCGGAGTCGGGGCCATGGAGGCGATTCGTAGACTCCGCTGGTTGATCGTTGTGCTTGGATTGAAGGGAAACAACAAACGGGGCCGCAAAGTCAATTTTAAGCCTCCATAGTGGAGGTCGGGTACCGGAAGGACCGTTGGCAAATCCGGCGAGCAAAACGGACCACTGGAGCGCGTCTGGTGGTCCTCGGATAACCCCGCAGGCGCGCCTCGCTGGCACGGCGGCGCCCGGTGCGCCACCGGTAAGGGTCGCTGCAACTTTAGTCACGGCGGCGGGCTGCTTTTCCCGTGACCACGTTGGACCAAGGAGACGGGACGCAGCGCTCGACCGCGTCTGTTGGCAAGGAGCGACCCCTACGCGGGGGTCGCAGATTCATCCAAGGGGGCGGTGACCCCTTTCGCGCGGCCGCTCGGCCGGCGCCTTTCCGACCCGCTCGGCAAGCATCGAGCCGCCCCCGGGCCGAGCCGCCCAAGCCGGGCCGGGCCGCGCCCCGCCGAGTTTGACCCGGTTCGGGTCCACTCGGTTCGGGCCGACCCAGGGGGTGTTAGGCCGGGTCTGACCGGGCCCAGACCCCCTATTTTCGGACTGTTTCAGTTTGTTGCCCATAACATGGGATACGAACCCTTTATCGACGCACCGTCAGTTGCGTAGGGATCCTTGGACCGAGACGGTCGTTTCGGTATATTACACTCAAGGTTCTGGTGTAGTTTGGGTTCGGCCGGGTTGGTTTGTGAACGAAACCAACCAGGCCCTCGGAGCAGAAACACTTATAAATTGAGCTCAGGACGTCCGATTGACGTGCCGTCGACTTTATTGGATTCCTCTTAGTGAGACAGACCTTTTGGCTTACTCCGCTCGAGGTTTGGATGCAGTTGGAGTACAATAGGGTTGGTTTTGACTTAAAAACTAACCAGTCCCCGGGGACGAAAAGGCCAATAACTCTCAGACCGGGTGTCCGATTGATGTGTCGTCTGTGATGTTGAGTTCTTGTTGATGATACTGAACTTTTGGATACATCAACTCTGAAATTCGTGTCAGTTGATATATCGGCCCCTCGGCTCATGAAGCGGACCCTCCTAAACGAACTTGCTGTGTGTGGGAACCCTAGAGATGGTTGCGACTGCGACGACAATGACGACTGTGCAGAAATCCTTCGTGGATTCAACGGTGATAACTACAGCACTCAACGATCCTACGTGTATCAGTGCTACCGATCCTGTGTGGGTCAGATCCTGTGTGGTTCAACGCTCAGCGGTCCTGTGTGGGCCAGCGCCTACAGATCCTGTTTGGGTCTGATCCTGTGTGTGTCATTGCGGGGTTAGTTACCTATAGATCTTGTGTGGGTTTGATCTTGTGTGGGTCATTGCGGGTGTTAGTTACCTATTGATCCTATGTGGTTCAGATCCTTTGTGGGTCATTGTGGGGGTTAGTACCTATCGATCTTGTTTGGGTCCGATGAATTAGATAAATCAGTGGCTACACCTGATCATCTCTATCGTCTTACGAAGAAGTATACCTTTGTGAGCTGTGTCTTGATTTTAAATCCTTTTCTTCAATAAGATTGACTTGATATCCTGTGTGGATTACGTTATGCTTTCCTCTCTGGATTTGGTTGTGTTTTCCTGTGTGGACTGGGTTGTACTTGGGCTCGGATGTTGGAGCTAAACGAGAATTGATGACTTAGGTATATGTATGGGAATATACCTAAGTACTGTTGGATGTCACTTCGTGATTGAATCTTTCCATTGTGGATTATCCTTTGTGGATTCTGGGAGAACTTCGGGGGTCTCGGGGTCCCTTCTCGGTAGCTTATTCTCACCCCTGCACGGGCTATGCCCACACTATGTTGTGTTGGTTGTAGATGACGGACAATGCTGATTGTGGTTGAGGTTTGTGGAGCAGGACGGTGCCTGGAGGTGGACCACTGGGAAGGACGTACTCAGAGCGGACGGTTAGACCCGAGGAGCTGTGGAGGCTATCTGTACCCACCCTTCAGGAGGGGCTTCCAATGGACAGCTCGAGGCTGTGGTTTTACTTTTCAGTTGCTGTACTCCCTTTTTCAGTAGTACTTTACTTTTAGTTTGGGTTTGTATTCTAGCCCACATACTTTTCTGTACTTACTGGTGTACCTGTTTTTTCTTAGTATTTACAGTTTCTTGCTTTCTCTGTGGTGTTTGTTTACTTTAAAAAGGCAATGCCTTCCCTTTTTACCATGAATTACGCCTTGGTGCTAGTCGCCATCCCCTAGCCTATGGAAGGCGGGCTTGGGGTAGTCATGGCACGGGCCCCGAGGATGGGTCCTGATAGTTTTATTTTAACATTAATTTCTAAATGGGGTTATATGTTTCTATATTGTTTGTTGAGTAGATGGTTTTATTTTATGATAAATATAATAAATGAAGAGATTCATCCCATATACAATTTAAATCAATAATGAATGACAGTATACATTTTCATGTGTCTATATAAATTGACCATATTAAAAATTATAATAGGGTGATGTTATAAAATGAAGTTCAAAAATATTTACCAAACATGTAGATGTCATTTCCAAAACATTACGATGTACATAAAATTCCAATCAGATGCAATCGATAGTGTTGCTTCATGAAAACATACCACATCTCTAAAACAAATGATTACCAGTTGATCAAGTGAGAATTTTTTTAATGGTGATGTGGTGAATATTATTTTTAAGATGATACACTATAGTTATATAGTTTATTTTATATTGGATATCAATGGAATATATTATAAAAAATCAATGGTGATATTCAATTCATTTAATGTAGTTATGGGTAATTGTTTCGTCATACCATTGATA
Organism: Viscum album; assembly: GCA_963277665.1. Lineage (NCBI taxonomy): Eukaryota > Viridiplantae > Streptophyta > Magnoliopsida > Santalales > Viscaceae > Viscum > Viscum album. Next base: position 137,867,814 of record OY728133.1, on the reverse strand, counting down.
TTATTTATACGTCCATAACATGAAAAATAATAAGAATTTTCTTTTATATTTCATTTTATCCTTCTTCATATTGTTCTATCATTAGCAATATTCTAGATCTATATACATTATTCGGTTTTATATGTTAATAAATAATGTTGAGCTATGAGTATCAACTAATTGGATATTTATTATCTTAGAATTTTTATGAAATGAATCATGTTATAGTGATGTGGTGAATATTATTTTTCCAGGATTTATTATTCTTAAATAATATTATATAATGTTTAATACCATCTGATTATAGTAAAATGATATTTTTCAATCGTTGAGAAATTATAAAAATATTCATATATCCATTATAAACTCCTTCTATTGGAATAAAGAGTTTAACATCTTAGTGTATTTATATATTTCAAAAATCTCTCTACAAATATTATTTATCTAAATATTTGATTTGATGAATATTATAAATACATATAGAGCATGTGTAATCAAATATTTCTTATGAAAATATAATTATTTTGAGTAATAGGTTATCATATTAAATTTTTTATGATTATAAAAACTATTTTTTTCTCTTAATCATGACCATATGATAGCGATAATTCCCTATGTAATGGTATTTTTGGTATATGTGACATAACTAGACTCTTTCTTATCACTTTAATTACCTTCCCACATTATTTACTATTAGGATCCTAACTCTCTTTAAAATTAAATTTCTTAGTGAATATGATGTTGATAAAAATTTCCTCACATGTAATTGAGGGCATCCAACTATTTTATAGAAACTATATATCTCTGTTATATATACTGGTCTAGTCATTCCTCAACAACCATCCTTATTTAAAAATCCATTAATATCCCCTATATTTTGATAAATACTATATGAATGTTACATTCTCCATCCAAGAGTCACATTTACTTATATTTTTTGTTAACTTATATATTATATAACTACTCATAATAGTACTCAATTACATCTCATGATCCCCATTAGATTTGGATAATTTAAAAATATCATCAATTAATAATGTACATGAATATTGTGGGAGAATTTTGGAGTCCAATGGAAATAATAATGAACTCATAGTTTGAATTTTTTTAGAAAAATGTATTTGTTGAAATATACACATTATTACCCTTATATTGATAATATTTTGACCCATGATTGACCAAAGATATGTATTTGAACACACCTATATGATCAAAAAAGTTATTAATAAATGTAAAGGGATATATTTTATTTATTTCTATTAGGTATACATATACATATTTATTGTATAGACACATTAACTTATTTGTATTCCTGATAAATAGGACCCACAAACTATGTGGTGGAGTAATTTTGTCCATGAAATCATTGTATAACCTAAGTTATTGTTTATCATTAGTTTTTGTAATTGACTGGGGAACACTATATATATAATTTTAAATATGTACATGTATCTTGGTATAAATTTAATTGAAAAATCAACCATTTTATCAAATTAAATATTAGTAAATCCTTTAGAGAACACATTATTATATTCATTCTAAATATTCATGTCTTTAAATACAATCCCCAAATTTTACATAATCATTTGAGATGTATATGATTTCTTAATAAAAAATGATACTCATTCTTGATAAACTATTTCCATAAGAGATTATTAATTCCCATCACAATTTAATAGTATTGGAGTATTATTTAGGATATCAAATTTTTTTTCTATCTCCCAAATTTTGATGTTGGAACTATGTAGATACATACAATCTAGGTTGTGTATGTCATAAAATTCAACTAAAGTTAATATTAAAATTATTGTCCGAGGAATTATCTTTAAAAAGAAAAAAAATTGGTAGTTTATATATAAATCAAATGCAACTATTTCCTAAATAAGTGATTTCACTGATAACATTACTTCAATGTCATTATGTGGAGATTATATATTTCTACTATCCATGCATGTTATAAATTAATGTTTACAGATAAAATTAAATAAGAAATTGTAAATTTTTTAATGATAAAATTGGATCAATCACCAACTCATTTTTATGAATAACCTAAGATATAGTGGTATCATATGCTCATATTTTCTATAATAGCTTTATATGTTTCAATAAATAGTTATCGTTGACATCTCATGGCCATATACAGCAACAGTCATAGTTTCCTTGTTCCTTCTTGTTGAAAAATTTGACAAATGGTTTTTTATTTAATCTATCATTACATTATTCAATCATATTAGTTATATTATTCAACTCTCATTGATATAGGTTGTTTTATTCCCATATAAATTACACATGAAACATCTCTTTGTTGTTTTGGGGAAATTTAAGGAATCATCTTCACATAATAATTACAAGTGTATAGTTATGTTTTACTCCCTCAAAGATATATATTTTTTTCAACATAATTAAATTCTGTAATACTTTTTTATCTTCACCCCAAAGGGACAATTGCTATTCATTGTCCATCATCTCATTAGTATGGTATAATAATAATGTTTAATCCTACTTTTTATTGATCCAAATTTTTAAGGATTTTCTAATATGTAGATCTGTTTAAAAAATTAAGTGTTCCACCATTTTTGTAGGTTTAATGAAAATCATAGAATTATACTATAATTTTCAAGTCTTTTTTACATCATATGATTAAATGGTTCAATCAAAACATTTCATAATTCAGAGGAACTATCTATAATATTTGATATAAACACTATGAAGATAATAGTTTTTTGAAAAAAATTAATTATTTCATCATTATACGTTGATTTGATGTATACCTGGGGGTTATTTTTCTTGATTTATATCCAATACTTGTAAGCTTCACCCATAAAATGATAGATGAACACTAAACAATTCACTTATTGAAAATATTTTATTAAATAAAGAATCCTCAACACATAATTAATCTTTTATACTTTTGTTATAGTATCACAAGATCAATGAAATGTTGGAGAACTTTGTCACATAAAAAATAAACAACTATTTTTTCTATTTTTTGAGGAGGGTTAATTCCACATTATTGGTGATTTTATTCATAACATGAGTTAATTTTAAAAGTTTAATAATGATATTTTATGACCTATTTCCTGTTACATTAGTAAATTTCATTTGTATATCATATAATTTAACATTATATTAGTTATTTCGATTGTTTTTCAGTCACAACATGTCCCAATGGTGCATATTCCGTGACTACCCTAACCCCACCTCTAATGTGAGATTGGATGGTGACCAGTTCCATATAGGAATATCATATACAATGGAAGCTGTCACGACCCGCCTTCACCAAAAAGGAGGGAAGGGTCAGCAGATTTCCAGGCCCTTCCTTCTTTAAGTTGAAGGAGAGATAATGACCTCCGAGACCCGCCTTTAATAGATCCCGGATTGGCGACTAGCACCAAAGGTATAGAAATTTCTCACAAATGGAAGGAATTACCCCTTTTTGTTTTACATGATCGAGAGGTAAGATGATGAAACTCATGAAGACCAAGGTAAAAGAAAAGTAAAGCCAAAAGTAAACTATTCCCACATGCATGTTCCAAAAGTAAAGCCAAAAAGTACAAAAGGTTACTACAAAGGTAAGTACCAAAGAAGAAAAGTAACAACTGCAACTGCCCCAAAGGTCCGAGCTATAATGGTCTTGCATGACCCCTGAAGTCCTCCTGGAAACCTGAAAGCAGTTTTATATACGTATTGTGAGCAAACAAGTACACTCAGTTTGGAAAACCAAAGACTCTCGTGCACAAGTGGTGGAACGCATTAAAGTCCCATGAGAAAAAAAAGAGTTAACCAAACACCTATCAAGGTAAACTATCCACCCCAGGCCTCACCAAGGCACACTCCCTAAACAATGCAAGTCATGTAATATATATAATCAGAGCACATTGATGTTTGGGTAACCCGTGCCATATTCCCACTGGTTATTGAGACATCCTACGCATCGAACCAATCCCGCCATCCTCACCGCATTCCCACTACCACACTCGCCCGCACACACCTAGGAAACAACTACCACACGCATTCCCACTGCCGAATCCCGCCCGCAAACACCTGGGCTGCAACTATCACATGTAACCACGCCTACAAACACCTAGGCTAGAACAACCACCACCACGCCCGAAGACACCTGGGCCTCATCCCGAAGACACATGGGAAACCACATGCCGCACACACCTGGCCAACCACCACACTACCCCGCCCAAAGGTTCTTGGGCTAATAATGGACCTCAGGCCATCACAGCCTGCCCAAAGATAATTGGGCTATCCGGGAAAGGGATCAAAAAAGGAGGTAATAACCAGCCACTAAGAATAGTGTTGGGAAATTTGTAACGACCCAAAGTTTTTCAATGGAAAATTACCTTCTTATATTTATGTCATAAAATAACAAAAAAACACAAAATATTGAACTACTAAGTGATAAGTGACCTTTAAACATAATTTTGTCACCCCTATGGTAGGAATTTTAAAAATCCGACATACACGGTTGTATTTAAGATAGTTTTTGGAGTCAAATGAAAAAAAATATTTTTTGGTGAATAGTGACCTACCCTTATGAATAGTAACCTACCCTTATGAATAGTAATATGAACCTTATGAATAGTATATAAGAGTAACATTACCTATTAATAATAAAAAAAAATTAGACATCTTAGAAAGTGACAATTTGACCTTAGTAAACGTTTTTTGTATTTTATAAGTCATAAATAATTAATTATAATAAAATAATTAATATTTATTTCCCTGGAATGTATTCATAAATTACTGAATCGATGTATAATAGTTTTTAGATATTTTTATAAGACCCTGCATGATTTTTGAAAGAACTATAAAATCAGTTTTAATCTTAAAAACTATTTTTTAAAGTAAATTATGATTACATTTAAATATTAAATTAATAATATATAGAAAATTATTTTTGAAAAATGGACTTCATTTTTTGATTCTTCACATCGAAAAATGGTTGGGGTATATTTTTGGGATTTTTCTGAGAAACGTAAATTTTTGGTGAATAGTAGAATACATTAATTTACCATATAAATACATTTTAATTAATACCCACTATTCCTGACATCACAAGTGATTAAGCACCCAAATCACGAACTCACTTTCCTTATTTACTATTATTGGTCATCCAATACTCACTATTCCTTGTCTTAGGTGAAATTAATAATGTAATCAATTTTATATTAAGGAAACCCCTCTCCCCTCCACTATAAAAGCCACCCTTCACTCCCTCTTTTCCTCACACCTCTCAAGCTCCAAGCCTTCTCTAAACTCTGCCCAAACACATTCCCTAGCCCCTCCCCCATGTCCAAGAGCTTATGGTCTCATCAAAAGACCATTCTTAGGCCCTTAAGGAGGTTCTCAAGAGGAGGATTCTAAAGATAATTTCTCTCCCTCTTCTCCTTTAATTTCCTTTCAAGTTCAAGTTCCTTTCTTGGTCTCTCCCCACCTATCTTCATCCAAATTGATTTGTAAATCCAGTATTATACATATTCTGTAATATTATGATTCTAATGGTATATTATATCACCCAACACCCTTTCCCTCTTCCTTTTATTTTATTAAAGAGAACGTTGTTCATGAGGTGTTAAATTTATCACCTTCAACAACAACATGCTCTCTTCTTCAATTTCTACCATCATATCAGGTCATGAAACCATTTTTATGGTTGAACTAGAATATGTTATTTGCATTATGTTCTGTAAAAAACCTATGGCCTTATTACTGAGTTAAAAGTTAAAACAAGTTCGTTGTGATCCAAAAACCGCCCAAATTTACCCAAATAACCATCATTAAAATTTTATCTAATGATTCGTGCACATGGATATAATATAACTCATTATAAAATAATTCAAGATTATTTAATATCATAAATAACATGTAATATCAGTTCTGGATTTTTACCCATGATCTACCCAACCATCAATTTAAGAATACAAGTGGACCGCTCAAGAAAACCATAAAAACGAACATCCCCAAACAACGTTTTTTAAACTCTATAAGTCATCCAAAGATACATAATATGACATAATGAAACCAGAATGAACACTATTAATGTATAAAATTATCTTTATTTTATAATTAATGAATATAATTTCATTATATTGTACATTAAAGAGAAGGAGTTATTCAAGAACAAGGTAAGGGGAAATCTAGAACCCAATTTTTCTTCCTTCGGGTTCTCCCTCTTTCACTCCATTTTTGATATGGTTACTCCTCAAAGATCATTTTTTCATCATTTAATTTACTTTTATGGTATATAAATGTTTGTCACTAGTTTTTATGTCCATAAAAATGATTTCCAAAAGAACTCTTCTTTCAAGATCTCACCTTTTACCTCTCATTCAAGGTTGATGGTTCTTGTATCAAGTATGTTATTCCCTCTTTCTTTTGGGAACCCAAATCTTATGAATGTGTTATTATGAGATGAAACACATTACATTACATGGGTTATTTATGTACATGTTTGATATGTGTTCCATGTGTCAATCAAGATAATGGTAATATTATGATGTGACGGGTGCGCCCGGAATTATATAGCGCAATATGAATGTTTAAATGTTCCGGGTGCGCCCGGAATTATATAGCACTTGAATCCATTGGGTAAAGTGATGAATCTCATGAGTAAATGTGAAATGATGTGTGAACAAGATTCTAGCTTTGTTCACATGTATGTGTGGTAGTTAACCACTAAGACATGATGTTTCATTTTTATGCATTTCCACATTTCATGTTTATTGTTTATGCTCCTCTCGTGTTCATGATCTTTTGCCTATGTCATGATTATGCTCACCCCATGATGTATTTTTCTTATCTATCCTATTACTGGGCTTCTTGGTCACCCCTTTTGATGTATACCCTCAGGTGGCTACATTTACTAAGGAGAGGACAAGTGCCAATAAGAAGCTAGAGAAGATGAAATTTAATAAATTTTTATGGTTGATGTTGTATTTGTTATTTGTAGTCCATGTTTTCCCAATACAGAAAACCTCTGGCTCCTCCATGTGTAATATATTATGTTTTTTATCTTTGAAATTATGTAATAGTAATGTACTAAAAGGCCGGGTCGCTATAGTTGGTATCAGAGTAAAGGTTTTGTTAATTTGTGAATTAGGATTAGTGAACCCTAGAGAAAACTTATAGTATGATACTAAGTACAAAAATACACACAAGAATATTGAACTAGGGATCCCATATGTTATGTTTTTGGTATAATTGTTTATATGAGTAAGTTATTAATGACTTGTTTACATATGTTTTGTTCTATCCTTTTCTATTTTAGAAAATGTTGGGAACCAGGAGAGGTAATAAAGGAGAAGTACCCTCACCTGTTTCTGCAATGTGAAATTTCGAGGGTGATATTTCATAAGGGGGGAAGAATGTAACGACCCAATGTTTTTCAATGGAAAATTACCTTCTTATATTTATGTCATAAAATAACATGAAAACACAAAATATTGAACTACTAAGTGATAAGTGACCTTTAAACATAAGTTTGTCACCCCTATGGTTGGAATTTTAAAAATCTAACATACACAGTTGTGTTCAAGATAGTTTCTGGTGTCTAATGAAACAAAAATAATTTTTGGGGAATAGTGACCTACCCTTATGAATAATAACCTACCATTATGAATAGTAATATAAACCTTATGAATAGTATATAAGAGGAACATTACCTATGAATAATAAAATAAAATTTAGACATCTTAGAAAGTGACAATTTGACCTTAGTAAACGTTTTTGATATTTTATAAGTCATAAATAATTAATTATAATTAATTAATTAATATTTATTTCCCTGGAATGTATTCATAAATTTTTTAATCATTTTCTAATAGTTTTTATATTATTTTATAATACCCTACATGATTTTTGAAAGAACTATAAAATCATTTTTAATCTAAAAACTGTTTTTTAAAGTAAATTATTATTTTAATTAAATATTAAATTAATAAAATTTAAAAAATTATTTTTGAAAAATGGACTTCATTTTTGGATTCTACACATCGAGATATGGTTGGGGTAAATTTTTGGGATTTTTCCGAGAAACTTGAATTTTTGGTGAATAGTAGAATACATTAATTTACCATATAAATACATTTTAATTAAAACCCACTATTCCTGACATCACAAGTTATGTAAGAACCCAAATCCCGAACTCACATACCTTATTTACTATTATTGGTCATCCAAGACTCACTATTCCTTGTCTGAGGTGAAATTAATAAACTATTCAATTTTATATTAAGGAAACCCCTCTCCCCTCCACTATAAAGGCCACCCTTCACTCCCTCTTTTCCTCAGACCTCTCAAGCTCCATTCCTTCTTGAAACTCTGCCCAAACACCTTCCCTAGCCCCTCCCACACGTCCAAGAGCTTCTGGTCTCATCAAAAGACCAATATTAGGCCCTTACGGAGGTTCTCAAGAGGAGGATTCTAAATGTAATTTCTCTCCCTCTTCTCCTTTAATTTCCTTTCAAGGTCAAGTTCCTTTCTTGGTCTCTCCCAACCTATCATCATCCAAATTGTTTTGTAAATCCAGTATTATACATATTCTGTAATATTATGATTCTAATGGTATATTATATCACCCCACATCCTTTCCCTCTTCCTTTTATTTAATTAAAGAGAATGTTGTTCATGAGGTGTTAAATTTATCACCTTCAAAAACAACATGCTCTCTTCTTTCATTTCTACCTTCAGATATGGTCATGAAAACATTTTTATGGTTGAACCAGAATATTTTATATGTATTATGTTATATTTTATGTTCTGGAAATAACCTATGGCCATATTACTAAGTGAAAAGTTAAAAGAAGTTTGTTGTGATCCAAAAACCGCCCAAATTTACCCAAATAACCATCATTAAAATCTTATCTAATGATTCATCTACATGGATCTAATATAACTCATTATAAAATAATTCAAGCTTATGTAATATCATAAATAACATTTAATATCAGTTCTGGATGTTTACCCATGATCTACCCAAACATCAATTTAAGAATACAAGTGGACCGCACAAGAAAACAATAAAAACGAACATCCTCGAACAACGTTTTTTAAACTCTATAAGTCATCCAAAGATACATAATATGACATAATGAAACCAGAATGAACACTATTATTGTATAAAATTATCTTTAATTTCTAATTAATGAATATAATATCATTATACAGGACATTAAAGAGAAGGAGGCATTCAAGTACAAGGTAAGGGGAAATCTCGAACCCAATTTTTCTTCCTTCGGGTTCTCCCTCTTTCACACAATTTTTGATATGGTTACTCCTCAATGATAATTTTTTCATTATTTAATTTACTTTTATGGTATATACATGTTTGTCACTAGTTTTTATGTCCATCAAAATTTTTTCCAAAATAACTCTTCTTTCAAGATATCACCTTTTACCTCTCATTCAAGGTTGATGGTTCTTGTATCAAGTATGTTGTTCCCTCTTTCTTTTGGAAACCCAAAGCTTATGAATGTGTTATTATGATATGAAACCTATTCCTTTCCATGGGTTTTTTATGTACATGTTTGATATGTGTTCCATGTGTCAAGGATGATAATGATAATATTATGATGTGACGGGTGCGCCCGAAATTATATAGCGCAATATGAATATTTAAATGTGATGGGTGCGCCCAGAATTATATAACCCTCCAATGATTTGGGTAAAGTGATGAATCTCATGAGTAAATGTGAAATGATGTGTGAACAAGATGCTAGCTTTGTTCACAAGTATGTGTGGTAGTTAAACACTAAGACATGATGTTACATTTTTATGCATTGCCACATTTCAAGTTTATTGTTTATGCCCATATCATGTCCATGATCTTTTGCTTATGTCATGATTATGCTCACCCCATGATGTATTGTTATTATCAATCCTCTTACTGGGCTTCTAGCTCACCCCTTTTGATGTATATCCTCAGGTGGCTACATGTACTAAGGAGAGGACAAGTGCCAATAAGAAGCTATAGAATATGAAATTAAATAAATGATTATGGTTGATGTTGTATTTTTTATGTGTGGTCCTAGTTTTCCCTAGACAATAAACCTCTGGATCCTCCATGTGTAATACTATTATGTTGTTTATCATTGAAATGATGTAATAGTAATTTATGAATAGGCCGGGTCACTTTAAATAACAACCCCCCATGAAATGGTGGTGTTCGCCACTAGGTTCTCAACTTGGGTGGGGCGCGAATAAGAAACACAGAACTACAAGTATATATATAGGTAACAAGCACTCACCCAAAACTAGGTTTTTCTTCAGACGACCTACAGATTACGAAAGCTCTCAAGTCCAAGTCACAACTCTCGCCAACAAAACCCATTTTTCCCATTCTTGTTTTCATATTCAGTAATAATGTTCAATAGTTTATGCACTACTGGGAAACTAACACCATAAGCATAACCAAGGAAAGGAATCCATCCAATCTTCAATTTAAACATTCACGCCCGGTTCTCTTGTAAAGTCACAACAACAAAGGAAAAGTGAGAACCCTTGAAGTCCTAGAACCAGAAAACCCCGAGACACTGCCCCGTGTCACCCGAAATGGTTTCTCATCAACATAGGATCCCACTCCAATACGTGATATAAACAAGTACCCACCTGGTCTTTAAACTCACAACCACCGAATCCAAAATACAAACAAGGGATCCCATCCCCTCCCACATTTCCACCAATCGGCCGCGAAAGAAAACAACCAAACCACTATCACCAATACTAAGTAGGGTCATGCCTGTATTTTCAGATTTAAATGATTTAACACACTCCATGATTTCAATTCCATGTTTTGACCAGGGATAGCACATAAGGGATTGATCCTGGTGCGTTCAATTTATTTGGTTGGGTATACGTGATTAACCAATTTACTTTTTACAGTAGGAGTTTAAAATTTCAAAGCAGCCAATTAAAACACCAAGAGGGGTTCATTAGTGCACATACAACGACCACCAACAGCCTCGATTTTCCGAAGGCCTAAGCCATCACAACTCAGAAAGAAGATCATAATATAAAATGACATCAACGATCACAGCCCCCCCACCCCTTATTTCATTACAAGATTCATTCATTATCGTTAATTAGGTCTCGTTTATCCAATTCTACAGAATCAAAAGCACGCCCACCCCGCATGATACACAAAAGAGAGAGGCGAAGGAGAAATTCCCTACTTATTGATAAATTATTGACGTTTAGGTCGGTCATGGAACATTATAGATAATGATGCGGTGCGCCCAATGCACCAGAAGCTGTTCGTGAAAATCCACGATCGAGGAAAGGAGAAACCACAACTAACCCTTAGTTTATAATAGCCGCATATGGTCAAGGTGATAATGCCAAACCGAGTAAGGCGCGGGGTCGTGGGTTGAACACGCGGCTGGGAAATTACACACAGAGGTCTCTCGGGAATTTTAGGAATTAATTATGGGCTTTAAAAGGAGTAAAAGAATTAATTTACGTCGAAACATACGTTGAGGGAGCAAAAAATTCAGGTACTAGAAAAAGAATGAAAAGCTCGGCGAGGGGACACGGTGCCACCTTCACGGTGTCACCCTCACGGTGCCACCGCCACGGTGCCTCCATCACGGTTCCACCTCACGGTGCCACCGTCAGGGTGCCACCTTCACGGTGCCACCGTCACGGTTCCACCGTCACGGTGTCTCCCTCACGGTGCCACTGTTTTGGTGGAGCCTCACTTTTGGAAAAGTAATGGGCCAGGAGGGTCTGTCCCATTACATTAGATACCTCTTAAATGATTCTCATCCTCGAGAATCAATACTAACCAAGAAGGAAATAGAGGGACCAAACAACCACCTCGAAAGATACCTCTTAGAAGTGAACCCATGATAACGAACCAAACTCCCCGGGCATGTGGGTTGGGGTGTCTCCTCCCCCATGTCAAGATATTATCCACTTTGGACAGCACTGACTCGGCCACATTGGTTTAATCGCATCCACCGTAATGCGTCTTGATTAGGGGTCGGGTTCTCTCCTCCCCCATAGCCAGGGCTTTTCACACACAATCAAAGGAAAGGAAACCAGTACATTTCATAGCCAAAAGACAAAACGTTCTACCACAAAATGTACAACAAAGAACAAAACTCAGAACTACTCTGGGAACTGGGTACACATCTATGCTTCCCTCTCCCACGTACTCTCCTCAAGCCCACCATGACTCCACAACACACGAACCAAGAGAATGGTTCGCCCATGAATCACCTTCTCCTTGCGATCCTCGATCATCACTGGTCTCTCCATAGAGGTCACGTCGTCCTCGATGTGCAACTCACCACAAACAAGGACGTGTGAATTGTCGTGCAGATACCAACGGAGCTGGGACACATGAAAGACATCATGTATCCTCAGTAGCGGCGGTGGTAATGCTAGCTGATAAGCCACTTCGCCGACCCGCCACAACACTTCGAAGGGTCCGATGAACCTGGGAGAAAGCTTACTCCCCTTGTCGAACCTCCGCTGCCCACGCCGAGGGGAGACCTTCAAGAACACATTGTCTCCAACCACAAACTCCAAGGGACTCCTTCTAGTATCAGCATACGACTTATGTTGGTCCAGGACTGCCTTCATCCATTACCGTATGAGCTGAACCTTCTCTGTCATGTTCTGCACCACCTCCGAGCCAAAGATGTATGCCTCTCCTACTTCGGCCCAACACATAGGTGAACGGAATGGCCTCCCGTACAAGGATTCAAATGGGTCCATACCGATTGTAGAGTGATAGCTATTATTGTAGGCGAACTCTACTAGGGGCAAGTGTCGCACCCATGATCCTCCTGAGTCATGAACACATGCCTGCAGCATATCCTCCAAGGTTTGGATGGTGCACTCTATTTGTCCATCTTTCTGGGGATGGAAAGCAGTGCTAAGGAATAACTGGGTGCCCAAAGCATGCTGCAATCCACTCCAGAATCGTGAGGTAAACCGTGCATCCATATCCGAGACAATATACCTAAAAACTCTATGAAACCGCACCACCTCATCCACATAACTTCATGCCAAATTATCCACTGCACTCGACTCCCTGATTTCCAGAAAGTGAGACGATTTCGTCAACCTTCCAACTACCACCCAGATGGTATCATATCCCCCTTGGACGTTGGGTAGTCCTTTGATGAAATCCATCAAGATGTCATACCACTTCCACTATAGGACATCTAGAGACTGTAGTAGGATGCCTGGAACTTAGTGTTCAGCCTTCACTTACTGACACACTAAGCACTTGGCCACAAACTCTGCCACTGCTCGCTTCACTCTAGGCCACCAAAACATTCCTTTCATTCCCAAGTACATCTTGGAAACTTATGGGTGTACCACCAGGGGTGAGTTGTGGAACTCACTAAGAACCTTTCCGCACATTACTTCTGGAACAAACAATATTTTCTGGAAAAGCATCTGGTTCTGACCATCCTCTGTCCATCCTTCCAGAGCATTGCCCTGGTCAACCCGGTCTCGCATCACTTCGCACTCCGGGTCTCCCCACTTAGACTCCTCCACTTCTTGAAACAAAGATGACGGCACCATCATCTGATATAGATGACCTCTTCCTCCATCCATCATCGCATCTAGCTGTAAGGCAGTCAACTCCTCCATTGCCTTCCAGGATTCCGTCGTCTCTCGGACCGCATCCTTCTGCGTCCTCCTGCTCAAGGCATCGACCACCATATTGCCCTTTCCCTAAGTATAAGAGATCTCGAAGTCGTAATCCTGGAGGAACTCCACCCATCTCTGCAGTCGCAAGTTTATGTACCACTGGGAGAAGATATAACTCATGATTTTGTGATCCGTGAAGACCACAAAGTGTTCCCCGATGAGGTAGTGCTGCCATAAATTTAGCGCTAAAAAGAATGTTGCAAGCTCCAGGTCATGGGTGGCGTAATTACGCTCATGGGGGCATAGCTGCCTGGACCCATAAGAGATCACCCTTATTCACTCCATCAACACACATCCCAGACCTTGTTCTGAAGCATCACAGAACACCTCATAGGACACCCCTTCTTCTGGTAATCTCAGCACTGGGGCACTAACCAAATTCTCTTTCAGATAGCTGAAGGCTGACTCGCACTGCTCACTCCACCCGAAAACATGGTCCTTCTTGGTAAGGGCAGCCAAAGGTGATGCTACTCGGGAGAAGTGGGGTAAGAACCTCTGATAGTAACCTGCTAGCCCAAGGAAACTACGGACCTCTACCACATTCTTGGGTGCTGCCCAAGAAAAAACCACCTCTACTTTTTATGGGTCCACCGCCACCCCCTGATCGGACACCACGTGACCGAGGAAGTGCACTTCTCGTGTCCAGAACATGCATTTCGTCAACTTCCCATAGAGCTGATGATGTCGGAGGACCTCCAAAACTGTACTCAAGTGCCCTTTATGGTCCTCTTCCGACCTCGAATAGATCAGGATATCGTCGATGAACACAACCACGAACCGATCCAAGTACTCCCGAAAGATGGAGTTCATAATCCCCAAGAACACATCGGGGGCCTTCGTAACACCGAAGGGAATGACTACGAACTCGAAGTTTCCATATCTGCATCGGAACTCCGTATTTGGGATGTCTCCCTCCTTCACTCTCAGCTGGTGGTACCCAGACCGTAGGTTGATCTCCGAGAACCATCCTGCCCCTTTTATTTAGTCGAAAAGATCGTCTATCCTTGGAAGAGGGTAGTGATTCTTGATCATCACCTGATTCAACCTCCTGTAGTCTATGCACAACCTGAGACCACCATATGCCTTCTTTGCAAACAATACTGGAGCACCCCATGGTGACGCACTCGGGCGAACATAACCTCTCTTCATCAGATCGTCAATATGAATCCGCAACTCCCGTAGCCTTGAAGGTGACATCCGTTAAGAATCTATCGAGATCGGTCGAGCTCCGGGATGCAGGTCTATCCCAAACTCGATATCAGGACGAGGGGGTAGAGTCGTCACCTCCTCAAGGAAGACGTCCAAAAATCACAAACGATCTCTAGCACTTCCACCATTTCAGCATCTACTGATTCCACTGTTAGCTCGGCCAACAAGGAGAGGAGGGGTTCCTCTCGCCTGTTTCCCTTCTGACTGCTTCGCTCGCCGGTGAAGGTAACACGTCGGCCGTCCGAGTCTGAGAACACCATGCTTCTAAGGAAACAGTCGATGACGGCACACACAGAAAATATCCAGTCGATGCTAGGATGACATCGTATGGATGAATCTGTAGTAGAAGAAGATCCCTAACTGACTGATGTGGCCCTATCATCAGTCTACATTCCCGTCAAACAGACAACAAGTTGGTCTGACCTCCGACTAGTGTGCTCAACACCAGGGGCTCCTGAAGTCTCTCGACATCTAGACCCAAGGCACGGGCTAGACTAGGTGCATCAAAGGAGTGCGGAGCTCTGGTATCGAACAATGCATAAGAAAGAGTGCTGAACAAACTGATCGTACCTTGAACAACCTCTGGCCCTACTAGAACTGCTGCCTCTGCGGCGTGCAACTTTCCACACCCAGCTCCTCTTCCCCTTGGCTTCCGGCCACCTCCCCGATCGCGCCCCAGTCGAGGACCCTGAGGTGGGCCCTGAGGTCAACCTCCACCCCCTACGTCTGCCCTCGGAGGAGCGGGAGCTCACTGTCCCTGCTGCTGCTGCTGGAAAGGTCTGGATGGAAACTGCTGCTGGGGTGGGTGGTGGGACTGTCCACCACCGCCGTGCTGTACCCGGTTCGGGAACTGACTCCGGAGATGTCCAGGGCTCCCACATATGAAGCACTACGGTCCTGGGCCCGAAGAAAAGGGGAGAGGACCAGGGGATCGAAATTGAAACTGTTGCGGCCTGCTCCCTGCGAATCAGAACCTAGAGGGTCCTGACGTTGGAGGCCTGGTGCTGACGGCCTTCCCCTTTGATGGTCCCAATTAGATCCCCTTTGATGACACACCTCCTAGAGCGTGCATTCCCTCCACCACTTCAACCTTCTTCTGGACCTCTAAGTACGTCGGCAGGTTATAGGGGGTAACAGCGTACTGGAGGGAGGGTCGGAGCGCTACCTCCAAACGTCTCGCCCGAGACTCCTCGTCGGGAAAGAGGTCCGGTGAAAAATGTAGGAGGTCCTTGAAATTGATCCCTAGCTCCCTCACGGACATACTCCCCTGTTGGAGGGAGAGTAGATCCTGTCTATTTTCCGCCTTCATCATCGAAGAGAGGAATTCCTCCCGGAACTCCCTCTCGAAATCCGCCCAAGCCACCTTGGCCTCTCTCCTCTCCCCCAGTTAAAGCATCCACCACTAATGCAGCGCTCCCCGCATCTGGATGATGGCCAGAGGAACCCAACACTCGGTCGGGGCCCGAATCAGGCTGAAATCTATGACTAGCTCCTCTAGCCAGCCTTCCGTCTTCATGTCGGAGGTGTTTCCCTCATACTTCTCGAGGGCCTATCGCTGGAAGGCCCGAAGAGTCTTCTTCCACTGGTCATCCTCTTCCTCTCGATCAGCTCTCTGCCGATCATCCAAAGTAGTCTCTGGGGCCTTGATCGCCTGTACCACACATGGTCGCCTTCCAGGTTCCATAGCTGTAAGGTAAACAAGGAATGTCTAAGCCCAAGTAGTGCAGAACATCGTCTTCAAAACTTCTTTAAATTTAATTTATTCTTAATTCCCAAGACATCCCAGAAACACAAGAACACAAGTCATTATGATGCATGTACCTATCCTATGGTCTCTACACTGCAATCTACGTGGCCTCACTTGGTTGTTCGGTAGGTCCAGAGTCCTTGCATCAGATCACGGGGGGCCCTAAAAATCCAATGTCCAAGCCGGTCATCCCTGAAATAATTCACACGCCATGGTCATCCAAAATTGTTGCATTACCATCCCATGAAATCCTCACTGTTCCTAACTCCAGACTCTATCCTATCTCTCAACCTCTCCTCTGATACCATTCTGTCACGACCCGCCTTCACCAAAAAGGATGGAAGGGTCAGCATATTTCCAGACCCTTCCTTTTTTATGTTGAAGGAGAGATAATGACCCCCGAGACCCGCCTTCAATAGATCCCGGAGTGGCGACTAGCACCAAGGGTATAGGAATTTTTCACAAATGGATGGAATTAACCCTTTCTGTTTTATAAGATCAAGAGTTAAGATGATGAAACTCATGAACACCAAGGTAAAAGAAAAGTAAATCCAAAAGTTAACCATTCTGACATGCATGTTCCAAAAGTAAAGCCAAAAAGTACAAAAGGTGACTACAAAGGTAATTACCAAAGAAGAAAATCAACAACTGCAACTGCCCTAAATGTCCGAGATAGAATGGTCCTGTGTGACCCCCAAAGTCCTCCTAGAAACCTGAAAGTAGTTTTATATACGTAGGATGAGCATACAAGTACACTCAGTAGGTAAAACCAAAGACTCTCATGCACAAGTGGGGGAACGTACTAAAGTCCCGAGAGAAAAAAAGAGTAAACCAAACACCTATCAAGGTATACTATCCACCCAGGCCTCACCAAGGCACACTCCCCAAATAACACAAGTCAAGTAATATATATAATTAGAGCACATCGATGTTTGGGTACCCCGTTCCACTTTCCCACTTGTTATTGAGACATCCTACGCATCGAACCAATCCCGCCATCCTCACCGCAGTCCCACTGCCACACCCGCCTACACATACCTGGGCCACAACCACCACACACAGTCCCACTGCAAAATCCCGCCCGAAAACATCTGGGCCGCAACTATCACATGTAGCCACGCCTGCAAACACCTAGGCTAGAACAAACACCACCACGCCCGAATACACCTGGGCCTCATCCTGAAGACACTTGGGAAACCACCTGCTGCACACACCTACCCATCCACCACACTACCCCGCCCAAAGGTTCATGGGCTAATAATGGACCTCACGCCATCACAACCAGCCTGAAGATACTTGGTATATCCGGGAAAGGGACCAGAAAAGGAGCTAATAACCATCCACTAAGAATAGTGTTGGAAAAAACACCCTCCCCCCCCCCATGAAATTGGGGTGTTCGGCACTAGGTGCTCAACTTGGGTGGGGCACAAATAAGAAACAAAAAACTACAAGTATATATAAAGGTAACAAGAACTCACCCCAAACTAGGTTTTTCATCAGACGACCTACAGATTACGAAAGCTCTCAAGTCCAAGTCACAACTCTCGCCAATAAAACCCATTTGTCCCATTCTTGTTTTCATGTTCAGTAATAATGTCCAAATATTTATGCACTACTGGGAAACTAACACCATGATCATAACCAAGGAAATGAATCCAGCCAATCATCAATTTAAACATTCACACCCAGTTCTCTTGTAAAGTCACAACAACAAAGGAAAAGTGAGAACCCTCGAAGTCCTGGAACAAGACAACCCCGAGACAGTGCCCCGTGTCCCCCGAAATGGTTTCTCATCAACATAGGATCCCACCCTAATTCGTGATATAACAAGTACCCACCCGGTCTTAAAACTCACAACCACCGAATCCAAAAGAAAAACAGGGGATCCCATCCCTTCCAACATTTCAACCAATCATCCACGAATGAAAACAACCAAACCATTGTCACCAATACTATGTAGGTCCATGACTGTATTTTCAGATTTATAAGATTTAACACACTCCATGATTTCAATTCCATGTTTTGACCAGGGTTAGCACATGAGGGATTGATCCTGGTGCTTTCAATTTATTCGGCCGGGTATATGTGATTAACCAATTTACTTTTCACAGCAGAAGTTTACAATTTCAAAGCAGCCATTTAAAACACCATGAGGGGTTCATTAGTTCACAAACAACGACCACCAACGACCTCTATTTTCAGAATTTATAAGCTATAAAAACTCATAAAGAAGATCATAATATAAAACGACATCAACGATCACAGCCCCCCCCCCCCCCCCCTTCTTTCTTTACCGGATTCGTTTGTTATCTTTAATTAGGTCTGGTTTATCCAATTCTACAGAATAAAAAGCACACCCACACCGCATGATACACAAAAGATAGAGGCGAAGAATAAATTCCCTA
Organism: Viscum album; assembly: GCA_963277665.1. Classification (NCBI taxonomy): domain Eukaryota; kingdom Viridiplantae; phylum Streptophyta; class Magnoliopsida; order Santalales; family Viscaceae; genus Viscum; species Viscum album. The sequence goes on along the minus strand of OY728133.1, from coordinate 137,848,797 downwards.
CTTGTTGATAGATGATCGATGCTTAGGCCGGGCGTGGAACATTATGGATAATGATGTGGCGCGCCCGATGCACCAGAAGCTGTTCGTGAAAAGCCGTGATCGAGGAAAGGAGAAACCACAGCTAACCCATAGTTTATAAGAGTCGTGGACGGTTGAGGTGAGAACACGAAACCGCGTAAGGCGCGGGGTTGTGGGTTGACCACGTGGCTGGGCAGTTACACCCGGAGGTCTCTCGAGATTTTTAGGAATTAATTATGGGCTTTAAAAGGAGTAAAATAATTAATTTACGTCGAAACTTACGTTGCGGGAGCGGAAAAGTTAGGTACTAGAAAAAGAACGAAAATCTCGGCGAGGGGACACGGTGCCACCGTCACGGTGGCACCCTCCCGGTGCCACCCTCACGGTGCCACCGTCACGCTGCCACCATCATGGTGCCACCCTCACGGTGCCACTTTTTTGGTGGATCCTCACTTTTGGAAATGCAATGGTCCAGGAGGTTCTGGGACATTACATAAGCCTTATAATAATGTATGTTTATGAATGAATACATATACAACCATTTTTAAATTTTAAACTAATGATAACCATGGATGCACACATCTAAAATACCACTATTAGAGTATAATAAATGATCTATGATAGAAATAGTTTCAAATATAATCCAAACAAGAAGAAACGAATAATAACGATAACCATTAAATTGGTTTATAAAATCTATCAAGGAAACCCAAGTAACAAATCTTGGACTATTTGTGTCACTATGATCATTATAGTCATGATCCCTCTATGACTCTGTAAAAAGGTTGATTTTCTAAATAAGAGATGACACATGCAGGAAAATCACATTAATGGTTCAGTATACCAATACCCAATAGGACACTGAAAAAATCATGATTCATATAGCATACATATAAATAATCATTTATTCACATGTATATTTAAACACATTATAAAGAGAGAATCCATATATATTCATGGGATTAGAATATTCTTTAGGAAAGATAACAATTGTACTATCATTATAGGATTCATGCTTGAAGGATTCACATAACAATAGTCTAGGATAATAGACTCCAGGATTCCGAGAGCACTGGTGAAGTTATCTAAGAGGTCATTCTCATAGGGTCATTCCATAATAAGTACAAATTATTAGTCTAAGGAGAATGATAAAGAGACATTGATCACACACATGTCCATGTTATATACCAACTTTCCAATCTGTATTACCCTGCTATGTAGGGGATTGAAACCTAACATTTATTTTTCTAGACGATCCCAAGAACACAACCATAGGAAATTATGATGATAAAAGATATCATTGTGGGAATCATGAATATATTTCCACAACACTATCCAAGGATGAGTTCAATATATAGGCTCACCATCCTATGCACAAGATGTGTTTCCATACTAAATATTCATGGAATTATTTAGGAGAATGTAACATAATGAATCTTTTACAAGATATAGATGACAATGGATCTAAAAAATGTTATAAGGAGTAAAAAATATGTATAGTTAGAACATAGAATTTCTCTTCCACACAGGGTCCTACAATAATATCATTTATCATGACCATGTTTTTTTATAAGTACATCGGGTGTCCAATCCGGTTTCCTCCTAATTATGTCCGTGATCAGTTCACCAAATATATGCCTGATTATATGCCATGTTTGATCCTTTGTACACTTATGTAAACTAATTTGTACACACAATGCTTCTATGTAAGGTTCAAAAATCATGTAATAGTGATCAAACATTTTTATATTTTTCTTCAACACATTACTCTAGCACCACAGATTGTGTCACAATCAAGATATAATTTTTGATTTCATGTTTACTAAGACATGATTTTATAGAATATGATATCTTGTTAAAATATTTTTATTAATTCTATTTCTACATCACATGAAATTGAAAAGCATGAATCTGAGGGTAGATGACCCTTACGATTACCAAAAATCATGTTCCAGCCATCAAATCCATTTAGAAATCATCCCCACTTATTGTCTCTTATATCATGTGGATGATAAAATAATCGATATCCATAAATCCATCTCCAATTAAACATTCTTCATTATAGTACAATCTCATAATCAATAAAACCCAAATATATTTTATCAATATGTTGTGCCTAGAAACTGGTGTTCAATGACTGAATACCATGTATTCATCAAAACACTAGCCAATTGGATTTCTGATTATGGATGAACAAGTGGGGATGAAATGAATAACCCAAAAACACATGGAATGAAACTAAGACTAATTTTTTTGACTCAGTTCATTGACATTGTATTGAAAAATTAATATAAGATAATTCAATCAACATTGTTTTCCCTAATCTTATAAAATATTTATCTCATTCCTTATATATGAATGATCCTCAAATAAATTAGTTAGTCAATTGATTCACATTGGTCATATGAATAAATAAGTGAGGATAAATTCAAATGAAATAAAGAGATACCTCATGGAGGATTGATTGGTAAAAGGTGATATATACCATTTTCATTTGTGAGATCCTCAAATTATGAGGCCATAATAATCCATGAACTCACTATGATCTAGTTTCATTGACCATGAAATATATCCTCCAATGGTCCTCTAGGTCTACAATTTAAAAAAGTAAAACTAATGATCTCCTCATAGCATTGTATTTATAGAGGTAAAATAGGTTGTTGTCTCAACATAATAATATAAATAAATGAATTTTTTATTTTATTAATTATACAATGATGACACTCAACATGAATATCGGATGAACTCCATGTTCATGTCTTTCCTAGGATTAAAACAATGTGTTTCCCTCAACAACTACCTTGATTTTTTGATCTCCGACTCCATTTTTTATTAATACTAATATTACAAAATAAAAATAAAAATTCTTGATATTTAATATATTTAATATATTTTAAAATAAAATTTCTAGGAACATGAAACCTTAAAATCCAATTCCTTTTTAGCACCTATATCTGAAAATATTCAATATATTATTCTAATGTAATATATGGAAATATAAGATTCATGAATGTATCCCCAATTGGAAGATTTATGTCATGAAAATATAAAAAAAAGGTTGTAGAAAGATATGAGGATTCTGAGCTGACATTATGGTATCCCTCTCTCAGGTAACCTTAGGATAATTCTTGTGCTTCTAGTGAACAAGCAATAGTGTACCCACACAACCATGTAGGATCCCACAATATGGATCTTTAATATGTTCTCGGTACATAGAAACATTTTCCTCATCCTCAATTTCCATCATGACTCATTCGATAACATGCAATATGTCACTCAAATACTGTCACAGCTATGAAATGTGGAAGAAATCATGTGCCTAGTGTATCTTTAATAGTAGTGATAACTAGTAATCTAGCTTACCAACAGTCAATAGTACCTAGAATGGTATAATGACTCATAGTGATATCTTTACACCGAATCTAAATATTTGAAATCCATTTCAATGTGAGACCCTCAAGAACACATGTAATCTATCATAAAAATCCAAATTTATATTTCATCATTTCATTTAAGACTTATGATAGATCTGTGTAGTCCTCATCTACTACTGCAGAGTCAATATCGTATTTGTAGTATCTCACACCATTTTTATTCACATAATTGCTGACTCTACTTGGACAGTCAATCATAGTAATGTTTATCAAGGCCTATTATAGAGGTCCATGAATGGTTTAATATCAATGGTGGAATGGTATCTATAATTGTATGAAAAATCCATCAACGGTTGGTGATCCTCTCAAATTTAGACAATGTCCAACATGAAATCTCGCCTCATGTCCCTTAATCCCTTAATTTTACACTCTATCTAGATATCAGTATGAAATAGAATCATCATTATCATATGAAACTGAGTCTCCAAACTCTTTTAAAATACCTTCCATGACCATGATGAGATGTGAGGAACATGGTCAGATTAGATAATCAATCAAACCACATGGAATTAGATTATCTCTACTACCTGGGTACATTCAAATGTCTCTACTAAAATCTTATATCTAATAGCTACGAAGTGGGAAATATTTTTGAGTTTTTTTATTATCACCTAGATTCCATTGTGTCCTCTAGACATATGACATAACCCCATCATGATTTATTTGGATATATCATCCCACATCTACTCTCACACCTCAATGGATTGAGCTAAACCCATTGTATTGTGGTCTTAATAATTCACTTGCAGACATGCAGGGTGTATAGAGAAGAACTCCACAACTCATTTCATCACCCATTTCATCCAAAACTAATATAGAAGGATTTGATACATCATGGAAACATGTGGATATAACTCCATGGTAGATGTATGAAAAATAATTAGAAAATAATCTCACAATTTCACATGTACCATCATGAATCCTAGGAAAATAATGTTTTCTCACCACAATTATAAAATCCATTAGTATCTCGTCTATGTTTTTATCTAAGTCCATAGTATCTCGATGTTGGTTACCCCACTTTTGTCCTCCCTAAACCCCTGTAAATGTGGATTGGTAAAAAACATCCACTAGAGGTGGGATGTAACTTCTGGGTTTTTTGTTGTATTATTTTTGGATACTATAATGATAATTTTGGAGATTATTTGAAAAGACAGTGTATTAATAGGAGGCTTGGTGTTCCTGAAATCCATGTTTGAAATATTCTAAATATATATTAAACATCATGTTCAAGCAGCATTCATGGAAATTATAATAATTCAAAAACGTATGACCTAATCATAAAACATAGGACACCATTGAGTACAAATTTTGGGTTTTACCCAAGGCTCAATATATTAATTTTCTATGTGGACAGTTAGTGAAAAATATGAAGCATGAGTAGAAGTAATAAATTAAATTAACTTATGAATTTATGTTATATTGTTCAACATATTATTCTACATCCTCTTTTAATATATGGAAATGGATTTTGTCTCTGGGATGGATTCTTTGTCCAAGAATCCTTAGATCTATTGGACGATATCATTCATGGAAAATGAGGACGGATCTGATCATTTCACTAAGGTAGTTATTGTATCTAATCAATAATGAAAACAAAACCATTATTAATCAAAGAACAATCCAAAATCCTGGTAGGACGTTTTTTTATTGGACTTATTTTTCATTATTTATTTCCATGAAAAACATCATTCAATCAATGAAAAGACGATTCAAGGTTCAATCATCTTATGGGATGTGTTAGATTATTTGGTTTTTGGTATAATTACATGTAATTTATGATTTCAACATTTTTATTCTCAGAACAATGAACTGATGTGAACTTGAACATCGATCAAGGTTCATTCATCATATATGTTGTTATGAATTTATTCCTAAGTTCTTCATTCTCTGTGGGAATTCTTTAGGTATCATGGTGTTCAACATATACCGATAAAATTAAATTGGTGTACCCATTTCCTTTTTATATATTCCAAAATTGTAGATATTCTATCAATAGGACATGATGGTGGTTTGATGAATGAAATAAAATAGATTGAGAGAATATGTGATAACCAATTTCATTTTCATTGGTGTTACACGGTATTCAATGAAGAATAACTGGTAGATCCATTTACATATTTATTTGGTTGTGGAATGCATTGATTGTCATAGTAGAGGCATATTTGAGATAAGATCTTCATTCTCTGAGTGGAATGGTCTTCAAATACGTTGTTGGAAGATCTGATAAATTCTCGCATAGAAAATCTGAGTTTCTATACTTTTACACGCTACACGCCATGTAATCTTGATCTACATGTCGTTTGGGCCCTCTTTGTTTAAACTCTATGGTTTCATCCAGAGTTAAAGTTCTCACAGTGTAATATACCTATCACATGGAATTGGGTCCCTTCTAATTGAATCGGATGTTACATTAGAGTGTACATTGCCACAACTAATACTACATAGAAATATGGCACATCATGTAAAATTACAATAACATGGACTGGTTTTCACATTCTGGTACATGGACAAAACCATGGTACACAGACACGGACATGTGAAACATGTATGAATATCAATATATCTACACACCATTTAATAAATCTATATAATGTTTATATAAATATTACATATAGAGTGAAAATCATAAATGTAGGGAGGGAAGGGGATACTTGTACATGACATGTTCCCATGTAACTGGTTGTATTCCCCCTTCAAGTGTTATTATTTCTCTTCGTTTTCTTTACATGGATTAGTATATTTTAAATTCATTAACTTGATCCTTCCCATTGAGGGTAATGTGTGTCATTAAATCCATATAACTAGACTGTGATCCCTTCATAAGGATGAGTCTCAGAGAGAGTTTTGATGTCCCTCTAGGGTACTAGAGTGTGATCTGCTACCAACCACTGATCCTAAGGTAAGGTTTTTGGAATAAACATGCCTCCTTATGCAGGGATTTAATCCTCTATCAATATAGTTTTATCGGTCTGGTTAGTTGAATTTTTTGGACTAAGATCCACTATGTAATGGGGTGATCCATATTAGGGTTGTGGTGTCCCCCAACTGTTTTGGGCGTTTCCTCCTTTCATTGACTCAATGTCTTCTTAGACTAGTAACAGTTCACATAAATGGACAAAATTATATAGACCTTTTTTGAGTATATCTTATTAATTTAGGGATCAAGGAGTTCATTCTCCTAGAATGATTGATTAATCTATCATAATCCCATCGACAAAATTAAGTTATATTAGTCTAGTAAAATGATGTATTTATTGAATATATCTATGTGTTTCTATTATACATTGGATTTGATATAATGTATTGAGATGATTTTACATGTTTCATCATGTTTTGTTTTTTTGGGTATCATGTTATGTATTTTTATAATATCCCTAAAATGGTATTTTCTTACATCTGTAGTGTCTTATATTGATGAAGACCATTTTGACACTATCTTGGTAGGATAGGGAGTGGGAATACAATTGCTAGAGATTTGCAGACTAATGTGTTTATCAATGATCTTTAATAGACTTATTCCTTTAACTTGTAGAATGTTTAACTCTTTATGTTTTTTGTTGGGGTTGTATACGGCCCCATGTTTCATTTTTATGAACATTAACTGTTTTACTATATTTAGGGTTCTATGATTTATGCATTCATTATTTAAATTGATTTATATTTCAGTATTATTTCAACTTATATATATATACATGTCTTTGTGTGTGTGGGTGTTTACGTATACATTAGTATAATAAATCCTATTTGTGGGAGATGCCTTTGCTGTGCTCATTGCTAGACCCTGGCATATTGGTGGATGGCTTAGGGTTGTCACTGGTTGAATGCTGGTGGGTCAGGTCATGAATGATTGATAACATTGGATTTATTTATAACATTGGATTGATGATGGTGATTTTGGTTTACAGAAACCATGTTTAGTGTTTTAGGTTGGGATTCATGGCTAGGTAATCCAGTATTGGTATGGTGGTTGTTATATGCATACACCAAGACATTTTTCCTGTTTCTTTTGGATTGATACATATAAATTTTGTTTGAATGGAAAATGGTTGGAACATGAATCATATAAGAATAGTTTATATTCTAAAACCTTATTAATTCATCTCCCTAGATATAATCTTTTGATAATGGTGTATCATGTTTAATTTCAATATTCTTCCATACAGATCGTCATCTATGATTCAACTACCTGACCTCAATGATTATCTAGATAGTGATGAGGAATTGAAACAGGGGCCTAAACCATAGATAACACCTCCATGTGGTTTTCCATCCATACCACCACCTATTGAATAGTAACAATATATTTCCATACTAGATTAGGATGAACACATGTTGATTGTGTTTCATGATTTTCAATATTAATGACCACTTAGGTTTTGGGGTGATTTCAATGCTAAGGTTTTTGAGTACAATATAGATGAATTCACGCCAATTTTCTTCCTTGGGATGCCAAAATACAATATGGAACTCCCCACAGTAATCCTTATGCATGTATATATGTGATGATTATGGAACTTTTTGACTCAATCACACAATTATACAACTCCGTCAGGGATATAATTGGAGCATTTCCTTAGAGAGGAGTCCTATCCAACCACATTACAATCATAGCCCATATAAGAGCTTCTGCTTCTGCAGTAGGGAAAGATGACCATGGAAGAGTAATCACTATGTTTTATTGATCTCTATCGATTCACCTTAGACATTATGCATGAATAGTTTATCCATTATCAGATCATTTAGTTGGACTTTTGATGATACATTTGGGTTTTGGTGGTATCCTTTATCATTCAAACCAATGTTGGTGTGCTTAAGAAATAATTATTGGTGGAGTGATTTTTTAAGAGAAAAAAATGGTAGTGGGAGCTAGAATTGGGTATAGATAAACTGAGTCATTGGTAATATGTAGTCAATAATAGTCATAGTGATCCAATCATATCATATTCATTAGGAGGAAAATCCAGGACTCCATACTAGTACTGTAGAGCTATTAGGGAGGCTGAAATTATTCATGGGATTGTTGGTGTTTCTTCTTTTATGGTTGGGTATATCTAGATTGAAATTTTCTGACCCATAATACATTTGATCATGTAATAGTCGAGGGATAATATAGGGAGAGATGGATGCATGATATGGGTTATTCATATGGAAGAAAACGTAGAAGATGATTTGGCACAATAGAATGAGGTGGTCGGAAGATTGACCTACTACCACCACCAACCTCAGATGGTATATTCCAATTTCAAGGAGCTTGTTCAATGGGATGAGGCTAGTTTTAGGCTACGGAGGCTTCTGACCATGAGTCTCTAGGTATTATGTGATGTATGATATGTGCCTTTATACATTTGGTATAGTATTGATAGACATGTTTTCAAACCATTATTTCATTTAAACATCTCTAGTTAGAGAAATAGAGATTCAAACTAATCCATTATACTGACCATTGTGTTTGTAATCACTAATTGGAGGTGAATCAATGATTGTGAATTTGTACCGATAGTGAGATATGACTCTTGGAGGTGACATTTTTGTATGGGATACCTTTTTTGCAACAAGGGTTTCATACCATGTCATCTTACTTATTGACTTGTGATCTGAGATTCAAGAATAAATTGACTATTTTTGGCCATGTATGTGTTGTGTCTATAGTGAAGAGATGAGGATTTCCATTATAGGTGAAAAGTAAACCATGGAGTAGTAGGATGATCTTAGGCATAAAATAGTGTAGTTGATTACTCACCATTTGTCTACAATGACTCATTTAGTAGTGGAATCCATATGCTATTAGTTTCCTACAGTGAGGGAATAACAAAAGGATGCCTTCCATGAGGGCGTATCAGGGTTACACCCCCAATGATAGATATACATAGGAATTGAATTTGAAATTGGGATGGCATCTATATATGTTTCCGCATCTCAGATGGCTCCAGTATAAAATCAAGTGGTAAGGATATAGTTGGAGGAATAAATAGAGAATGTATTTTTGACACCTTGCATTTCTACCTGGGAATCCCTTATGACTTTTTAAGACGGAAGAATGGATATTGAAGATATGTGTGGATTACCCGTGAATAAATATGGAAATGGTAAAGAATAATTATAAACTAATGATGTTCTCTGATATATTTTATTAGTTGAGAGGGGTATAATTTTTCGTTAAGTTTTAACTCATATATAGATGTCACCAACCTCGATTATGAGACTAATACATATAGAAGATGGAATTCAGGTGTCACTTTGGTCATTATGGGTACATATTTATTCAATTATTCATGAGTCACAAATCAATAGTGTTCATGAGAATCACACCATGTATATGGTAATTTTATTCTAGAATCACATTAAATATTAGTTTATTCTCCTTGATCCATCCGAAAATCCATATATATTCCTAGTATTGTTCAATATCAATTGCAATATGGATCTAAAACCTTTTAACAATGAAAAAAAATTGACCAGGACCAAAATGTAAGTCCTCCTACATCGATGTTGAAACATGGTAGCATCAATTTGGGAGAAGTTCCAAAATCTATTTGGTTCTTGATTTGTGGATGATCTGCATTATGAAATGGGGATCAAAGACACCATTCATTGGTTATTATATTGTGTTTTGTCATCTCAAACAGAAGAACAGGAGAGGTTATGTTCTCCATGCTTTTGGTGATGCACGCTTGAGGGTTATAGGGAGAGGAATTAGGTTTAATAAAATTAAACCAATTAATTATCCTCTCTATGCCACATCACCCAAATTTTTCTATGAACGAAAAACCTAGTGAGAACGAACTTAGGATGAATCAGGGAGAAAAATATTTTTATTGACTCAATCTTGGTCTCAGAGATCAGATCAATGACTCAAAACATGTGTCACTTATGTTTAAAATGAAATTGCACACACGGGAAAAAATATTATTAATATTTTTTATATTTCTGTATGACATCCTATTCCAACATAACTCACACCTCCAAAAATAACATTATATGTTTTCAAACTTCTTTCACGTCAATTCATGAGTCCATACTTTTTCCCCACCTTAAGGATTTTTTACCAAAAATCTATATCTAACAATATGGAATGAAATTGAGCTGCCCATTGGACACTCATTCAAGTGATCTCATCAAGTGTTCATGTTTTACTTATATGTAATCACAAATAGTAACATTAATGATAAATCCACTCTTATGTCAATCATCTTCCAATCCAACATTGTGAAAAACAAGTAAACATTTCCTTAGTTGCGAGAGGGGGGAAACAACATACACCATGGTACATCTGTTGTCATGGGGTCCTGGGGTACACCACCTTGCTAACCTAACATTGATATTGATAGAACCCCACAATTCTCATCCACCCCTGGTTTTACTATAAAATATCATCCTTAAATGTCTTTTTTGTTTGCGATCATAGAAGATCCTATGAGGGTACTCAGAAACTAAATAGGGCTCCCCACCATTAAATACTGGGTCTTACCAACCCTTCTTCTACAAACCAAAATCAATAAAATATTTCTCCAAAATTGTAACACCATCGATCCCACTAGTGGAATCCTAGCTAGTAGAGATTGTTTGAAATCAATCCATAATACTTAAACATCACATGGACTAACTCTACCACTATGGAATGATTCAATGATAGTTTCACCCTCTTTGTGGGAAGCCAGGATAATGGGATCAAATAGGAAAACTCTGCTATCCAGGCCGTTACATTCTCTGACAATTTATTTCATAATCATTCCTTGAAAAGGAATTTCAATGGAACTAGTACACCATTCATAGATACTATCTTCTTTGAGCCGCCCTAAATTTCCTACATTGTTCTGATCATGTCATAATAATGTGTCCGGGTGGGGAAATGATGCATATTCCTCATTAGTTAATTCTATGTCCAACTGCAACAGAACCCCCTCAAGATTTTCATATACAATACTGGCGCCATACAAATGATTGTACTAAGATTAAACAAAGGGCTTCCCAAACATGCAGTCGGCCCTATTGATCCCACTATAACAAAAATCAACCTGGTGTTCTATCAGTGCCACATGTCACCCTTGTTAATTCTCACACTTAATAAGAAATAAATGATTACCCATAACCGTGTCTAATAAATTCTACTATAGACAGTAGAAAGGCACATAGTGTACATCTATCATACATAGATCTTTCGAGAAAAATTCCACTATGGCATGGTGTTGTCCTTGACCACGTCACCTGGAACCATGTACCTTGAACATATATCATAGTGGCGTTGGTTCTAACACCATAATATCCTACCTACTCATGCTACTCATTAGATCCTCCACCACATCCATCACCTTGAGGAACTCGTAGTTCCAATGAATTCTTTTTCTATGAAGACTCATCATCCAGCACCCTCTATGCAGAAATAATGTTTGGTTAATCTCTAGAGAGATGTGATTGGCCATTGAAAGAAAAACACTACCTATATTGTGATCGATCTGATTCTTGGTGTTCATCCTACACCACAGACAAATGCATATGTTTCAAGGAATGGGTATGCCTCTTTCATCATAAACCAACTAAAAGTTGTCTTCCAAGTCCTAGAAATTATTTAGCCTCATGACCACAACTATGGGTCACATACACCAATTTCTCTTCGATGAATCATTTCACCAATAAAGCACCCTCCAATACTCCAGTGTAGGTGGGGATGCATAGTTGAATCAATGATTCTTTAATATCCCAATTCCTTCCTTGTTTTATGTTATGTGCTTTGAAGACCAGATCTCAAAACATATCCATTGACTATCATGACATGTTTGTGAACCTCACTTAAATCTATACTATTTTTATTTTACCATGCCAATGCTTCAGAAGATTATGGATATAAACTGATCGCAACATGGCTAGGTAAAACTATTCCATTATGAGTCTATCAAATGCTTCCCATGTGATTTTTTCCTCTTCTTGTGTCTGTATCTCAATAATCCACCATCACCTAGATGAACCCTACTGAAGGCTCGCTGCTAGACAACCATCTAACTTGATGGTGTCCATAGTAAGTGGGAAACTATTTTATTTCCTTGAGCCATTAATTTGATGCATGGGGGTCGATATCACCCTGGTACATCATAGGTCACTACCTATGTAACTTGTGTAGTGAACTCATCAGACGTGCATCCTTATCCTAAAGTGCTACAAAAACTGCTGCTCTATGGGTTGTGGAACCACTGGAAGACCTCCCAGAGGTAACACCTCACAATCAGTTTCTTACACTAAATCCACATCTCGTGTTGGATCGTCATCATGATAATCTTATAGAATATTATATGTATGTATTCATGGATGAATCATGAAGCAGAATCAAGGCATACCATGGTCAAAGAGTATATCTGGGGTGATGACTCTATATGGACTTGATAAACCAAAAGACAGTATTATATGATGCATGTAACTTTTATTTCCCATCAAATAACATCATATTGTATTGTGTGTGTCTAAATATAGGATATTAGAGTATTGTTGAATAGACACATCAGCCGCCACACTAACACAATAACCTCTGGCCTGGCATCAAGACTCAAAACATTCTAACACTATAGCACTGTAACCGAAACTAATCAAATGAGACTACAGTCCCTATGGGGAACCAAACAGATCTGATACCACACTATCATAACCTTATTTGATGTGTCCTAGGCCACAACTACCAAAGCCATAATACAATTGGCCAAGGGCTGGAGACAATCATGTTGAAGAAATATCACTAACATGGGAGGTATTCCCCATGTACCTCTATTCTAACACACATATATAAGATCAAAAAATGATGAAATGTAAAAACCAAATCCAATAAATTCATGAATTCATCTATATCCCACTAATAGAGTAGAACATAAGTATATAATGTAAAAAATGGAAAAATAATTTCCACAAATGAAAACTGAAAATGCATACATCCTTCTCAAATAGAGGGGATCGTTGTCAACTACAACAGTCAGAAATCCCCCTGGCCAAGATCTATGAAACACCTTAGTGTATCTAGCTTACTATGCTCTGCCTACCTCGAGTCCACCGTGAACTCCACTGAAAGGCATTTAGTCTATAAAATACACAATAAATTTGTGGGAAAATCATTTAAGTGGGTCAGTATAAAAATTAATCAGTAGGTCACAAAAATACAAAATAGATTTAGTGATCAACCAAGTAGAAATTATATGCTCGACCTAGATAGGGTAAAACCAAATCTTTAGAGAAACAACATATCTACCCATCCGTTTTGGTACATGAAATGTATCATGGTCTACAAGTAGATTGAAACCCAAAATATGACAATATCACAAGGAATCATAGATAAATAACCCATATATACTCATCTCAGACACTAACTCTCATGTAGTTCCATCATCATATTAATAAATAAGATTCTCTTCATAGGAATAAACCATAACATGTGACTAGGAGAACACACTACATAAGGTTAAATATCCTGTATGGAACCCATTTGAGAGATTCATTCCATTAGTAATGACATTATCATTCCCCATGGCATGGGTGACAGAACGTGCTCCATCTAGCATATCCTTGTAGGTCCCTCTTTAGTTCACATTATCATATGTCATTTTATTTCTACCTCAGTAAAATAGTTAGATAAATAAACCCCAACGAAAAGGCCCTCCCCTAACCACTTCACATAGTTAAGGGAGCACTACAATAGACTATGCAGTACATGCATCCTCTAGAATATGAGAGAATGGAGGGGATCACTCCTCACCACTTCCCCGCAGTCAAGGGAGCATTTCACCTAATTAACCCATGAATCATCAGTTGCTCCTATATGGAGTGGCCCTCTCCATGCTTAGTAAAGAGGAAATAAACATGTTCTAGTTACTGTTCACATCAATTGGAAGGGCTTGTTCCTTGTAACTATATCCAATAGGTGAAACAGCTCTGAATCCAACTCCAGTGGACGTCCCACTCATCAATGCAACTCAGATATGGGGGAGTAATATTTCATAAGCAATTACATTCACCCTTATCCTATAGGATATTACTAATCATGAAGAACCCATGAAATGATATGACATGAGAGTACCACTTTTTAAATTGAAAACCCACAACCAAACCTACTATAGGAGAACTACTCTGTGTCTTGAGGTCCCACACCCTTGAATAACATGGGAGTAATAACTCTTCCTACTAATTCACTATGGGATACCCTCACTCTAACTCGGTAAGGAGTACTAACCCTAATCTTTTGGAACTACTCCATGACATGGCAGGGGAGTACCAAATCAACCAAAAAACATATAAAAGTCATGCTCCATGGAATTATAGGGGGTACTGAATCCCCTAATAGAGGATGCACACCATACTCGGTAGGTGTGTGAACGCTATATTTATACATCATATATGGAGGAGACTCAACCCAGTCCAATAGTGTTGTTCTATCTCAACCAATAGAGGTATTTCTCCCAAGTCTAATTGGGGTGTACCTACTCACCCATCACAAAAATAATTGGAAACACGGGACCTAGTCCATGAGAGGTGCAACACCCCCAAATATAATGAACGCTCACAAACAAGATGGGTTGTCTCATATCCACTTAAGAAAATAAGTAATGAAAAAAATGAATTGTGTGCCATCAATGGTTATTTGTTATAACATGACCATGTATAAAAAATCTCATTCCCATACTACACGGTGTGTTCAGATGAACAATCTCTTACCCATGTAGTTTTATCATGTCTATGTACCAGACCCATGTCCATGTATCTTGGTTATTTGTTATCACATGGCCACGTGTTATTACACTACTATCCCAAGCCATGACCCATGGTCACTTTTTTTTGGAATTACAAGTCATTTAACCACAATACACAGTGTGTAGTCCCAAATGTTCATCTTCCCTAAATAGGAAGAGCTACATGGCATGTGTCTCAGAGATACATGCTATGTAGATTGTGATTCCGGCCATGAATCTCCCTCATAATTTTAATATTCACCATGATCCATCAAAAAACCCATAGATCTACCTAGTCGAGATAAAAATCAATTGAAAAAGGGATCCATAATTCTAAAATAATGAAAAACGAAAGGGATCAAGTCCAAAACTCAAATAACCCTACCTATATGGTGAATCTCTAAAGCTTCTATTGAAAAATGATTCTCAGATCACTATGGTTCTCAAATTGTTTATGATTTTAATCAATATATGGATAAATATCTCCATTAATTGATTATTTCATGGTGGTTCGTCATCTAGAAGTGAGAGTAGGAGAGGCATGGTTCTCTACAGTTGGGTATGTGTGAGTATTAGGGTTACATGGAAAGGAATTATGTTTAATATTATTAATCCAATTAATTCCCCTTTCAATGCCACATCCACCATAAATACCTCTGGTGTAAAATCTCACTATAATAAACCATAGGTCACACCATGGGTAAACATGATGTTACAAACACAGCCATGGTAACAGACATCCGATCTAAGAATCGGAATCGGAGTTATTTACTTTTCATAGGAATCTGTGCATGATTTTTTTAATATTTTCAATGTCACCGCACTGAGGCTCCCCGACCCCGACATCCCTTATCGGGTAATCGTACGGCTCCAAAGAAAATTTGAAAAATATTCCAATGTCCATCTGGTCACAACCATATTCATTACATGATATAATTAAAGAATTAAGGTAAGATAATTTCATGCCACTTTTTATTTCTATGACATAAATTCTGTATTAAACACTGTCATATTTTATGTATTGTATATATTGTCCTTGGAGATTTCATATCAATAATTTAATTTATTTAATTATTATAAAATATTCAATTGATGTTATTATTTTGTGTCGATCACAATTTTAAAGTCACTCATACTGTATGTGATTTATATCTCACTTTTTTGCTATGTGTTACAAGCAATGTTCCCAATGTATTTCTTATGAGGTGTATATACTTTCCAGGAATATATTCCAAGGTAATTATCATTATGTTTATTTATATTTACATATCTAATCAATGATCTCTCATTAATTTGGTTTTATGGTTCAAATGATACCAAATTTGTAAGATAGTTCTTCCTCAATTTTCTATCATTGAGAACATGCAATGTTACACTCATATATTCATTCACGTGGTGTATATATTACCCTTTCACATTTTTATCATGAATACCCTACTATTCAGAATATTAAATTATTCATTTAATGTCATTCTCTCTTTGGTCAGATGTGTTTGTTCCATAAAGAAAAAGTTATCTATAAAAATTTTAATTGAGTTTTTAATGAATTATAACCATGTTCAAGTGTAAAAATCAAATATTTTTATAATGGATTTTAAATATTCATTACAGATATTCATGTTAATTATAAATTTAGAAAGTTTTTTAAAATTTTCTATGATTTAAAGAGCATTTTTAAAAATGTGATATATATTTTTCTCAATAATTATTTCAAATTATCTTTCAAAAAAAAATTCATATATGATAACATTATTTTATGATACAAATGTTTTCTATGGAATATTGTTCAATGATACCATTCTTATTATTTCCAATAATGGTTTATTTTTAGTATAGAATTATAATTATGAATCCTATTTGTATTCCAGGTTTTATGTTATGATTTAATGATGTTTATGAAACCCATTTTGGTACATGGGTTCTAACATGATGAAGGATTTATATTCATGTTGATGATATTTGTTTGGTTTTCATTACATGATGGGAGGGACCTATATATCACCCCAATGAACTGGGTAAATATTTCTGTCTCGTGAGATAATGATTAGAATCAATAAAGGGTCTTGATCTAATATGGGACAAAGGTGAAACACACCCACTGTGAGAATATGGGGAAACCTGATCCACTATGGGAAGATTGGAAAAATGATACCTTAAAAGGAGAGGAATGTGATTGGGGATGGTGGTGTGTCCTTTCCTGTATGTGTAGTCCCCATGATGTTCCCTGAAAAGTTCTTGTAACGAGTCATAACATATTGGGAATTATATAACATGTTTAGGTGTTTTAAAAAATTTCATGTCTTGGTTTTTTGTTAATATATCATGGATTATATACATGGATTCTATCACAATTAATGTCTTCTGAACTCCAATTATTCATGCCATGAGTAATTTATATGAACATTAATATTTAGGTTATGATCATAAAATGTTATTATTTTGTTCTCTTACCCTAATGTTCATGTTATTATTATGTATCTCCATTATTTACCCTTAGTGACCATACAAGAACACCCATTTCTTATGGTCCTTTTTCTCAAGATATGAATAAAGGTACTGATATTGATGTGTCAAAAACTATTATAGTTATGAAGAAATATGTGTGAAAATAAATATATGTGTTATAAACTTGTTTTTTATGTTTCCATGTTTAGAGAGGCACTAAACTAAATCAGTCATTGGGCATGTGTTTATGTAATGTATGAAATATTCTGTAAAAAATGATGTAATTTCTATATAAGTTAACACTGAATCATTATAATGTTGGTCATGACAATGGGAAGAACCTCGCCTAGGGAATTGATCTTGATAGAGGATATCACATCTGGATACATGAAGGGATTACCCTAACCCTATCAAAGACTAGGTTCCTTAGAGAGGATCATCATTATATACATAGAACATGACTCTATACATAACACAATGGTAATTAGTCGAGGAAACATACCATTATGAACATTTTACCAGCTAAAGGGAATAAGGGATCAAACAATATTTTAAGGATTACACAACGTGTACTTGTAGTACAAGGTGTGTTCTTTTGGTATTGAGTCATACCCATGAATCATGTCTCATTATTATGTTTGTGTCTGAGTACAAGGAATATCTAAGACCATGTACTCCTAAACGTGTCTGTGTTTATCTAGTGGTTTCTATACCATAGTACATGGTGCTTCGATTTTTTGTGTGCTCCTAGACATGTTTAGAACCTTCTAAGGTACAAACAATGCATCCAAGTAAGTTTCAAACAATGTGTGATGTCATTCCCATGTAGTTTGATATTTATCATAACCATGGAACCCTAGTTCCACACAAGGGGTCCCATATAGATTGTAATTATGGATTATACACCTTGTAACGTGGGATTTTATAGAATCCCATATGTGGTTAATTTTTTTATGTATGTTCCTTCACCACCACACATCACTCTGTAAACATCAACATGAAGTCGTCCCGACCTTTCCGCCAATAAACACCATGTTGCAGCCTTTGAACGTATCTATAAATCATCAAAATGCAGCATCAACCATTACATGATGATGATAATATGAATTTTTATCCCTAAAGCTTCCCCTAATAGATCTTCCAACATCATTGCATGATATCATCATCAAACCAAACATGGATATGTTTTTTCAATCTGTTTTACTAAAAAATTGGTGCACAATGATTGATTAAAATGTGTATTTCAAAGCATAGGCCAATGGGATTTCCCACAATGAATAATGAAAGGGTTTAAAAAGAAATAATAAAAAACAAGAGGGATAAACCTAGACTAATTTTTGTTTGGCACTTAATTCCTTTCAATTAGAATAAATAATGATGAGATGATAATATTATCAGCCCAAATCCCCCAGTCCCAAATAATATATATCACATACCTGCATTATGCATGATAATTGAATCTATTTTTTTGATTTATTCATGAATATACTATTAATAAATGAATGGAGATAAATCTATAAAAAATTTCAAAAATCATGTTTGATCAATAACTGACACTGAATGAATACTTGTCATTTTTACTAGTGAGATCCTTGAATTCTAACAAAATAATGTTCCTTGATCTTGGAATTATTTGATGTTTCCTAACAAGAATTATATACTCCAATAGTCCCTTATATCTCCATAGTTAAAAATACACCCGTGTGATATCCTCATAACATTGTAGTTATAAATAATTGTTTAATCGATAAAAAAATAACACAAATAATGTAATTTATTAAAATTTTGAATTCCCTTTCAATGACACTCAACCAAAATGTCTGATGTGCTCCACTGTTAATCCATGCATAAAGTAAAACTGAAACTCTGAACTCAACGATGACCTATAATTTCTTATCTGAATCTCCATATAATAATTACTAATTTTTAGGGAAAATTAGGGATGTATGATATTTAATATATATAATATATTTCAAATGATAATTATAGGACACTAGGCCATGAAATCTCAAGTCACTGCAGTGCATACCTATGAAAATAACTCATATAAAATTCCTATGTAATACATGAAAATATTGCAGTCACTAAATACTCTTATTTCCATACATTTACTAAAAAGGGAAAATTGTGGATGTGAATAATCATATTAGTATTCATATTAAATAGATTGTTATAATAGTAAATTGAATAACTCACCAAATTTTATATATTTCATAAAATATTAATTTCTACATTACATTATATGTTATCTATTGTCCATTTCCAATCATGTTCTCTAAACTAGTACTAAAAATATATTGAATCATATATGATACTAACTACATAAAACCAAGTCACATAAATATTTTAACAATTTAATTTATACATTTTTAAATAAAACAAAAGCTTGAAATAAGTTGTTATAAGGACTACATATGTTTAGCTAAATGATACATAGACCCAAATGGTAACTAGTACATTTTCATTGAAATCATTATAATATGATCATATGTTCCATTTTTCATTTATTAATTTAATGGTCACCATACAGGTATACAAAACAAAATGATTGATCTAATACTACAGTTAATTTATAAATATTATGATAAGGTATAACATATGCATCAAGAGACATAATATGGAATTTTAAAAGAGGGAGGGTCAAATAAAAACACATTGAATCATAGAATATGGATTAATAAATATCACTATCATGGAATCATTAGAATATATTAATATCATACAATCTAGTTTCATAATCATATATTTATGAACTCCACCTTGATAAAGTAATAATGTTTTATTTTAATATTTTTCATGAACCTTAAATGTTATTTCATGAAATTAATACATTCCCCAATACATAATGGTGATGTATAATTTTCGTCCCACATACCACATAATATAATACATATATATATGTTATATATATGAAAGTAATACATAAATCGTAATCATATGAAAATACAACGACAAGGTAATTTCTTACATAATCATATCATTTATCATTAATATAATATTTATCACATTTATTCAAATGAAATTAAATTACAAAGAAAATTTTTATGTTCATATTTAATTGAAGATACTTTTTTCCTTTATAAATAATTATTTTAAATAAAAAGAAAGATAATATAATCGGATAAGTAGGTATGGAATCAAAACTCCAAATTATATTTTACAAATTTCATATAAAAAATTAATGATGTTAAATATATATTGTATTACAAAAATATGAAACTAATCAAATTTGTTAAAATAAATAATTTTATGGAAGATTAATAGAGTATAAAATAAAATAAAAGAGTAAAAAATTGAATAATGATTACCAAAGTCCCATTTAAATTTGTATTTTATTTAAAAATAATACTATGAAACAGAATTCAAAAACATTTATATCTACTACATGGAAAGAGAAGAAAACTATGTATAAATGTATAGAACATATATATATATATATAATATAGATAATTAAATCTAAATACTAGATAGTGATAAAAAGAGTTAAAGAGTGACATAGAATAAAAAACCTAAATAATTTGGTTTATGAGTTTTCTTACCATGGGTCTTGAGACATATTGTATTTGAAT
This sequence comes from Viscum album, assembly GCA_963277665.1. Taxonomy (NCBI): domain Eukaryota; kingdom Viridiplantae; phylum Streptophyta; class Magnoliopsida; order Santalales; family Viscaceae; genus Viscum; species Viscum album. The sequence goes on along the minus strand of OY728133.1, from coordinate 137,827,629 downwards.
CTATCCTTTTGAATAATCAAATTAAAATTATTAATTTCCTAATTCATAGCCTTTTTATTTTATATTTTATTTATTTATATCCATTTATGTTTTTTAAATTTAATTTGGAAATACATTTTAATTATTCTCATTATTCCAATGATGGTAATTCTATTCTTTAAAATCAAAATTAGTTTATTTCTAATGAATAGATTACTTAAAAAATGAGACTACAATCCTAAATAAGTAATAATGGGGAATTCATTCCATTTCAGATTGTCAATGTTTCTAAAATACCCAATAGTCCTAAAAAATAACTATGAATCATATAATATAAATGAAAGGTAGTTAGATGGTGGTTATTAAATTAACTTAATTTTTTTATAATCATCATATGGATGATATTATAATAGTATAATGGTTGTGAACCAAATCTTCTTGACGTTTTAATCATATAAAAATGATAGATTTTTTATATTAATTTTTTTAAATCTATATAATAACATTTAGTAAAAAATAAGATATTTATTTACCGAATTTAAAATATATAGAATTAATTTTTTTTCTATAAATGAAAATAATCATAAATTTTCATTTTTAAGATGGTAAAAAATTCCATTAGATATCCTTGATTGACAAACCACATGGGCTGAAAGAATGGAAATTTAATGAGATTACGGCTATTATAATGGGGCTAAGATATATTGGCATGTATTTTGTAAAAGTTTGGAATGTAATGATGTCACGAACCATCTTCGGGGCCCATGTCGTGACTACCCCAATCCTGCATTCCCTAGGCCAGGGGTTGGAAACTGGAACCGAAGGAAAAAATCCCTATACTGGGAAGGTATTTCCTTTATAGAAGTAAACAAACACAACAGAGTACGAAACTGAAGTATGACCAAGTACAACTGTATAAAAATTAAGTTGTAAAAAGTAAGGGGCTGGAAATACAAGCCCAATAGTGAGTCCAGTAGAACTGAAAGACTAGTATAACTACATTAAATTAAAGTAGAAACCACTGAGTTGACCTCTGGGAATCCCACCTGAAGGGTGGGTATAGATGGTCTCCACAGCACCTCAGGTCTGTCTGTCCACTCCGTGTACATCCCACCGAGTGGTCCACCACCAGGTACCGTCCTACTCCACAATTCTATACCATGTTCAGTGTTGTCCATCGTCTACATCTAACATAACATAGTGCGGGAATTTCTCGTGTAGGGATGAGTATGACAATACTTAGTAGGAACCCCGAGACCCCCGATGGTCTCCATTAATCCACAAAGGAAAAAAACAATGAATAGATACAATCATGACATATCAACCAACTCTACTCTGGTATATGACCATAAATATACCTAAGTCATCAATTCCAGTTCAGCTCCAACTCTCAAGCCCAACTACAACCCATTCCACACAGGAAAGAAGTCAATCACACAGATGGTAATGATTGCAAGTCAAAACTCAGCTCACACAGGTATACATCTTACGAAGTGGGGTGTAGATGTTTAGATGTAGCCTCTAAATCATCTCCTTTGCCAAATCCATGTAGGATCCTATTACATAAGCTGTCGCTGCCAAACCCACGAAGGATCCAAGTACAGTAATCATCGCTGCCGAACCCACGGAGTATCCAAGTACATTAGTCATCGCTATTGAACCGACGAAGGATCCAATTAGAGTAGTCATCTCTACCAAACCCATATAGGATCCAAGTATAGTAGTCATCGTCGTCGAGCTCAAAGCGGAACCCAGTATTGTATTCGTCATAGTCACAGCCAGCTCTAGGGTTCCCGCACACAACACGCTCGATTCTAGGAGGGTCCGCTCCTCACGCTAAGTGGTCGATAAATCAACTATCACTATGTCCAGATTTTAAGTATCCAAATGTTCTGTCTCGTCAAAAGGAACCCAACGTGACAGACGACACATCAATCAGATGCCCGGACTGAGAGATATTGGCTTTTTTGTTCCTGTAGCCCGGTTGGAAATACGCTCAATCAAAACCCAGTCATTTTTCAAGGTCGTCCAAAAGTCAATTAGATATCTCAAATGTATCTCTTCTTCATGAGGCTCCCAATGCCGCCGACGGCGCGTCGATCGGACACGTGGTCTTATAGTTATTCACATTTATGTGAAAAAAGGCATGGCCCATTAAGCCCAGTGGGCTGGCGGGTCGGGTCAATCCTATTTTGGCAGGTCAGACCTGAAAGAGGGTTGGACCAGCCTGAGGAATCATGCAACTCGGCTCGAAGGCTGTGGACCTGCCCGAGGGGGCACGTCCCATGCGGCGCTGCGCAGCACGACACGTCGTGGCCCGGCCCGGCAGGGTTTGGCGCGACTCGGGTGGCCGAGTGGTCCGAGGGGGGGGGGGGTTCTTTTTAGAACTGGTGCCTCCAAGTTGCGCCGCCCTCCAATCTGGCTGGCCATAGTTGGCCGACTTTTCCAGTGCAAGTGACCCGCTTGGTTGGGTCGTTGTCTTCCGCACACGGTGTCATGCGGCATCGCAGCCTTCTCCTACCCAACCGGCCCATGAGCTGTCCGGTTTTCCCGCCAAAGTGGCCCGTGGAATGCAGGTTTCTGTCCATTGCAGTGCGGTGCCCTTGTGGCGGTGCAGTCTCTTTGGTCTGGCCGGCTTAACAAGGTGGTTGTTCATTGGCTGAGCAGCCTGTGGTTGCAGGCCACGGTTCTTCGCACGCGGCCAGCGCATGGCCTCCACCTTCGCTCTCCGCCACCTCCATTCGCCACCACATAATTTTGCGAATTAATATAACAAGATATTAATGAGGGTCTTCAGGTCGTGTTATTTCGGCCCACGCCCTCCAAATTAGGAAAAAATAATCTGCCATAGACAAACCAAAACTTTTATTGAAGAACAAGAACAATTTTAACCAAATAAAATTGAACATAAACCCCTACCTCGCAAAAGAAATCTTACGTTGACAAGCTATGGAAGACGAGAGTCACGATTGATGGTTCCTTAGAGAACGGTGTCGTCCCATCAACATTAGAAAAAGAATCCGTAATGTAGACGATTCTTCTCGTGAGCGGTGTCTTCTTCCTTGTTGCGGAGAAGATGAAAGGAGAAGTCGTGGAGCGTTATTCGCTGATAGAGTATGGCATTCTTCATGGAATAATAAATCTCTCCTCAAATTCTCCAATGTTTTTCCTCAAAATTTTTTCCAACAAAATATTATAAGAAGCATAAAAAATTTTAAAAGATCTACCATGATATTCAAATTGTTTCAAAATGAGACGTGCCAATTAATTAATGATGGAATTAATCGGTTGCGGTGGAATATTCTATGGGTGGAAGGTGATAAATTATTAAGGGACAAGGTGGAGAGTTATAAGGATTAATATGGGGGTTTAAGGGAGTTAAAGTAGGAGTTGAATGGTTAGGCGGTTATGCGGGCCCCACCACCCATAGTCACATCCTCCTATTGGAAGTTAGGTGGGGTTTGGGCCCCACCTTGATCTTTCCTTTGGAAGAATTAACATCAACTTAAAATAAATTGTAATAGAACAATTTATTTAAGTCTTAATGATTCCCCAAAATTTAACTACCTCATACGACAAAACACAACTACATTAAAGGTCCTCCAAAGAGAATACCGGCAGTGCGAGTTCATCAGTGCCCTCCGACTTCAATTTCGAGCACCGGTTCAAAAGATAGAAAAACCTGCATGTAAGCTTAATGAATGTACCCGGAAAAAAAATTAGAAATTGATTTGGGTAACACTGGGCCTCAGAATTAAGTGATTCCAGAAACCAAAGACATGCAAAATTCCAAGGTATTTTAAAAAAATTCCTTGAAATTTCTGACACTTTACATTACTACCACCTTAGGGATATACGTTCCCTTAAAGCTACAACACACACTAGGGAAACAAAAGGGGATACTGTACACGCATCTGAGCCTCTCGTTCGCAAATTCTCTCTGGGTGGTTCCTGTGCTGCCAGTGAATGCACTCCTGAGGAATCGACCGCCCACGTAGGACCCGCTCATGTCGATCCTAGATCTCCACTTAGACCTCCGAGTATGTCGCCCCTTCATCGATGTCTAGCTACCCATGGTCGATGATGTGGGATGGGTCAGGCACGTATCTCCTCAGCTGAGATACATGGAAGACGTCATGCACCCGGTGCAACTGAGGTGGAAGGGCTAGGATGTAAGACACCTCGCCTACTCTTCTGAGGACCTAGAAACATCTGATGAAATGTGGATATAACTTGCCGCCCCAGAAAAATCTCTATATACCTCGTCGAGGTGAGACCTGTAGGAAGACATGTTCGCCATCCTCAAACTCCAGTGGTCTCCTTCTCTTATGAACATAAGACTTTTGTCTGCTCTGTGTAGTCTTTATCCACTCCTGGATGATCTGCACCTTCTCCATCACAGCCTGGAACATCTCTTTTCCAACAAGTGTTGACTCCCCAGGGTTAGTCCAGCACAGAGGTGATCTACAATTTTAGCCGTATAGGGCCTCGTAAGGTTCCATCCTGATGAGGGAGTGACATTTTTTGTTGTACGCAAACTCCACAAAGGGTAGGTGAACCTCCAAACTGCGACCAAAGAAATGGACACATGCACGAAGCATTTCCTCGAGAGTCTGAATGGTCCTCTTAGTCTGGTCATCCGTTTGAGTTTGTAAGGCGGTTCTCAGACGTAGATACATCCCAATAGCCTCATAAAACCCCTCCATATCCATGAATTGAAATGAGCAACTTGATCAGAAAAGATAGACATTGGCACACCATGAAGCCTTACGATGACCTGAACGTAGAGGCATCCCAAGCTCTCTACTTAGTCCTACTCTCTGATCGGTAAGAAGTGGGCCGACATGGTGAGTCGGTCTACGATCACCTAGATAGAGTTGATCCTTTGGATTTATGTGAATCCCCATAAAAAATCCATGGATATCCCATCCCACTTCCACTCCGGGTCCTATATGGGATGAACCAAGCCTGCTGGCACCTGGTGCTCCACCTTCACTTGCTGACAAGTGAGGAATCGTGAAACAAACTCTCCTATAGCCTTATTCATACCCGGCCCCCATTTCTATCATCTGAGGTCCTTGTACATTTTCTCCACTCCTAGATTTACCGCTAGAGGGGAAGTGTGAAACTCCCTCAGCACTTCCTCCTACAGTTCAACTAATACCATAGTACGTCCCCTGAAGAGGATGACGTGCTTCCCTCCTTCAGAAAATCCATCTAGCACCTGCCCTTTGGATATCTGAGCACGTTGCGTCTCACAGTCAACGTCCACACGCTGTGCTTCTATGAATCACTGGAGGAGTGGAGGAGTGATTTTGATTGACTGTAAAAAGGCTTCTCCATCTCTATCCACAAAGGATATCTACAACGTGGCCAGCTGTTATGTCGCCTCTCCTAAAAGCTGAATGCCTGATCTTCTGCTGATAGAATCAGCAACAAGGTTCCACATTCCATAATTATAGACTATCTCAAATTCATATAATCGGAGGAACTATATACATCGATGCTATCTCAGGTTCAGGTCCTTCTGGGAGAATATATACCTGAGGCTCTAGTGGTCAGAGTAGACTGTAAAGCACTCATCCATCAGATAGTGCTGCCACATCATCATGGAAAATACCACTGCTGCTAACTCCAGGTCATGGGTAGCGTAGTTCTGCTCATGTAGTCTCAACTACCACGAACCAAATGCGATCACCACTCTCTCATGCATCAGGACACACCCGTGTCTGGTCCCTTATATGTCGCAGTACACTATGTACCCAATGCCCTCCTCATGTAGCCTCAAGATGGGCGCACTGGTCAACCTATTCCTCAGCTCTTGAATGCTTTTCTCGCATATCTCTAACAACACAAATGGTTTCCACTTCATCATCAAGGATGAAATCGGTTCTCTAACACTAGAGAAGTCTAGCAAAAATCTCCGATAGTAACCTACCAGACCCAGGAAACTCTGAACCTCCGTCACGCTTCTAGGTGTATCCCTATAAAGTAATTAATCGATATTTTCTAGATCCACTGCTACTCCCACCTCCGAGAGGATGAGTCCCAGAAATTGAACCTCTGAAATCTAGAACTGGCACTTCGAGAGCTTACCATAAAGCTGGTGCTCACGGATTGTGTCCAGCACATCCCACAAGTGGTAGGTGTGTTCCTCCTCAGTAGTCGAGTAAATCACTATGTCATCGATGAAAACTACAAAAAATAAATCAATTTATGGCTGGAAGATCCTGTTTGTGATGATCATGAACACTTCTTGAGTGTTGGTTATGCCAAAGGGCATGTAACGACCCGAATCCGGAGCCCCTCCACTGGTGCCCCGTACCAGGCTCTCCACATGACCTCAAGCACATTTCCCCAAATGCCAGTGTAACATCCCAAGTAAGTAATGAATAATAGATATTTTTATCTATGTCTAATTATGAATTAGATAGTGTTCTAGAGGCTTAAAATGAGAATAAATCCAATCTTAAGCATTGAATACACTAATATGTTTTAAAGAATGTTTTACTGCCTTTTGATTGGAAACCATTTTTAAATCAAACTTTGGACAATATTATAATCTCTATTTTTCAAAATAATCATATTATTTATTATTGGGACATTGAAATTTATATTGGATAAATTTTATGTATTTTTCTAAAAATGTTCATTTTTTAAATGAATAGTGAAAAAATAATGCATTTCACATCAAAACTGCTTTTTCATGTAATTTAATTATTTGGTTGGATTATCTTTTCAATTGGTTTTAAAGTTTAAATAGAATATATTTTTACCATTTAATCCAATTTTGGTCATTATAATTAATTTCACTTTGGAATTGGGCATAAACTAATGCCAAACTTTTCATATAAATTGTTTCAAAAAAACCCGCTATTTGTTTTGACAAAGGAAATTATTTTTAAATTAATTATTTAAATTTATATGTTCAGAATTTGGTTAAATTGATTCTATATTTGGAATAAGAAGGTCCAAATTATGTAATTAATACTCTTTTGTATTTGGACATTATGAATAGTAACGACGGTAATTATCTTTCATTATCTTGATTAATGAGTAATCGGGTAGTTAAGGATAATGAAATAATATTATAATAATAAAAAATGACACCAACATGTGTCCTAATATTACTGGTTGTCTCATTTCCGACCATGGGATTCCTTTTTCCAAACATGAGGACCCCATGGAATCACTTTTATGTGGAAGTGACTTTTTATCTTTTTATTTTTAAATATAGTTAAATATAGAAAATAGTGTATAACCTCAGTAAAACATTTTTAAGTTTGTATACATAAATGATATATTAGAATATATATATTCATTGGAAATCTAAAAATATTTCATACATCATGGTATTTTTTTAATAATTTTTTAGACATTAAATAAATTAAATTATTTATGACATCATGATTATGCAGCGATTACCTCATTAATAAAAGATTTAATTAAAATGAAAAGATAATGGTAAAACTATAACTTATACATGTCAAAGACCTATTGGATGGGTGGATTTCAAACCCTTATCACCTTATCCTAGAAATACATCAATGTGGGACCTTTAAAATATGAAACTAATTTGAAAATAAAGTAACATTTTGTAACTTTCCCAGAGTGCCTCTCCTCTACTCGTATAAAATTTCCCCACCTATACCTCCTTACCCACACCTCTCAAGACTTTGTCTTTTCCACCCCCTGCTCATTTTTTCTCTCCACATACCTCTATTACTCCTATAAGCCTCTTTTTGGGAAGAAGTATTCCCAAGGAAGCTCTTGAGCTCAAATCAAAAAGAGTTACCCGGTTTAAAGGTAGTGTCTTCTCTTGTGTTCTTAGGTTTTATTTTGCTTCTCCAACAGCCTAAACTCTTTTTATTCATTTCTTTTGTAAAAACTAAAGTATCGTAAATAAACTAGTATGTTGTCATAAAAATCATTCTATCTACACTTACACACACATACATCTAATGGTTAAAGAACATATTGTTTCAATAGATGACAAATTTCTGCCTCACGAAACGATTATTGATCAATATTACTCTAACACCTTAAAATGTGGCCATTAAGATGTCACTATATTTATATATGATATATAATATGTTTATGTTTTCCTTAATCTTATGTAATTTTCATTTATGGCATACCTTTATGGCTTCCATTATGGGTATACGCGATACCTTCATTTTAGGAAGTGCGGACTACCGCCCCCTCAAAGTGATTTGATTTGTTAATACCATATGTGGAACGTATAAAGGATAGATTTAATGATAATATATATGATACCATACTGGAATTATAATACTATTATGTATCATTACGTTTTAATTCCATTAAAGTATGATATGGAAATGAAAGTAGCGTTCATGCATACGTACGGCTCACCGTCTCCATGAACGGTGCATTTCATTTCTTATCCCCAAATGTAATGTACTATTATAAGTACATATATATAATGGATTTATAAGATTTATGTTACATATAAATGATTAATATAATTCTGGAATTAAAATATACATATCTCTCATTTAGTTTTAATTCCATTAATATGACATAGAAATGAAAGTAGCGTTCATGCGTACGTACGGCTTACCGTCTCCATGAACGGTGCATTTCATTTCTTACCTCTAAAAGTTATGTAATATTATAAATGCATGTATATAATAGATATATATGATATATATGATATCTACATCATAAGTATATCTCTGGATATAATGGATACATGGACAACTTGTAATTATAAAGAGTTTATTTTTGACTCAAGTATCAATGATTGTTAAAACTACCGTTATTAACGTAAATAATTACATAGTGTTCATGAAATGGAAATAAGTGATATAAAAGGAATAATGAACTTTAAAAAGTTTATTAACCCAGTAGAAATTAACTCAAGTTTATTATTCAGGAGATTAAAGAACGATCAAGTCAAGTCAGATACGTGGTATGGGACTTCGTCTCAATCTCCATTCGTTGAGGCATATTTTGTTTTATACACAACATTCATTTATATGGTGTATAAACCTCTTTGACTTTTATTCTTATTAAAATAGAATATTTTATTATATTAAGTGTTTTACTAAATGACAAAAATAAGGTTTTTTTGTTTTTTTGTCGTACGTATGCGGCGACAACGACTTTTCCGCCGCCGTGACCATTATTTGAGTTTCAGATTCCTCTACAAGCCATAATTTTTTTTAAAATGAAAAATAAACACCATGTTTTAATTTTCTTTTATTTTGGTATTGAAAATGGTTTTCATAATGTTTTTTATATCAATGTGTTGTATTGATATCATGTGATTTAAATGTGGAAATGTTATGTTTCCTTTATGCATGCATTATGTGGTACGATTAAGTTATGGTTCATTGGAATTGTTATGAAGACAGGTGTTTCCATGATAAACTAAGGGCGGGTGATGCTGATGTATCTCTCTAATGCATTGGGTAACGTGAAGGAGTTAAACGTTAAGGTTTTTCCGAAGAGATTTAGGGAATATACTGTGATGGGTATTCCAAACGTAACCAAGAGGGTTACTCCCTACGTAAGAATGTTATGAATGCCTCAAGTTACCTTTATGTCTTATGATTTCTATGATTTATTCATTATTTGATGTGGTATGTTAAAGTGATTATACTTTATGGGTAAATTATGTAACACCCCGAGCTTCCACGATACGCCTCTCTTTTAATAATGCAATAGCTTGCATTGTACGCAACTTCGAGTTCTAAAACACCGCGACTAATCAAAGTAGCCGTTATGAATAGTAATAACCACTTTTTAAAATTATAGAAATTTCATATTTCAAAATGGACTTCATTTTTGTATTCTTAATATCGAAATTAGCCTATGTTGAATTTTTGGTATTTTTCTGAGAACTTCTAATTTTTTATGAATTGTGAAAAATACTTAAAAACAACTTTTTTAATCAAAATAATTTATAGTAATAAATTATACTATTTAGTGGTTTTAAAGTATAATTAGAATATATTTTTACTATTTTATCCAATGGTGGTCATTAGAATTAATTTAACATTAATATTGGATATAAACAACTGTCAATCTTTTGATATAAATTGTTTCTTAAAAACACGTTATTTGTTGTGACAACGGAAATTAATTATAAAATTAATTAATGAAACTTATATTATTGGAATATTTTAAAATAGACATCATTTTTGAATTCGGAATATCAATTATAGCTTAGGGTGAAATTTTGGCATTGTTCTGAAAAACTTCAATTTTTGATGAATAGTGAAACCACTAAGTGGTAGTTAAATAACTGATTTTTCGTTTAAATGAAATATTACCACTTCTGTGATTTGATTTTCAAAAATCCGACATACATGGTTGTCATTAAGAATTATAATGTGGTTCAATGAGATTAAAATAATTTTTTGGTGAATAGTAACTTTTAAGTTCTTAATCGCGATTAGAGGTAATTAGTGTAGTTTAAGGTGAAAATAAAGTTATAATAATATGAGATGAGCATGAAACTTGTCCTAATCATATTGTATGAGTCATGGCAGACCAAGAAAACCCATGGGTAAACTTGGGGACCCCATGGAGCCACTTTAGTTGGAAAATGACATTAATATATATTTATTTAATGTTAAAATTAAATTGACACAAACATGAGTTGTTTTACTAAAACAGTTTTTAAGTGGGGTTACACAAGTCCAAATTTTGATTATAAATATTCATTAGAAATATAAAAAGATTTCCTACATCATAATATTTTTTTTATAATTTTTAGACATTAAATAAATTAAATTATTTATGACATCATGATGATGCAGCGATGACCTCATTATTTAACGATTTAAATAAAATGGGAAGATAATGCAAACTCCAAGGCTTACACTTGTCCAAAGCCAATTGGATGAGGATATTTCGAACCCTAATCACCTTATCCTAGAATTATATAAGTTTGGGACCTTTAGAATCCGAAAAGCATTGTGTAATAATGTAACATTTCAATCTTTCCAAAAGAGCCCCTCCTCTCCACTTATAAAAGGCCCCCACCTCTCCCACCTTATTCACACATTCAAGCCATTTAGCTCGGACAACCTCTGCCCAAATACTCTCCCAACATCCCTCTCTTACTCCTAGATGCCTCAATTTGGGCAGAACACTTCCCAAGGAAGCCTTTGGCTCAAATCAAAAAGAGTTCCCCGATTTTGAGGTAATGTCTTCTCTAATGTTGTTTTGGTTTATTTTTCTTCTCCAACCCCCTAAACTCTTTTTATTCATTTCTTTTGTAACAACACCAGTATCATAAATATACTAGTATGTTTTTATAAGAATTATTCGAGCTACACTTACACACACCTACATCTAATGGTTAATGAACATACGGTTTCTGTGGATGGTGAATTTCTGCCTCACGAAACGATGATTGTTCAACACTCATATAACACCTTCAAAGGTGGCCATTAAGATGTCACTATTTTTATATATGATATATAATATGTTTATGTTTTACTTATGCTTATGTATTTCTCATTTATGGAATACTTTATGATTTCCATTATGGGTAAAATGCGATAATTTCATTTTAGGAAGTGCGGACTACCGCCCCCTCAAAGTGATGTGAATCGTTAATGCCATATGTGGGATGTATAAAGGATGGATTAAATGATATTATATATGATATTATACTGGAACTATATTATACCTTTATATAATTATGATTTCATTCCATTAAATATGAAATAGAAATGAAAGTAGCGTTCATGCGTACGTACGGCTTACCGTCTCCATGAACGATGCATTTCATTTCTTACCTCTAAATGTTACGTAATATTATAAATGAATGTATATACTGGATATATATGACATATATGACATCTAAATAATGAATATAATTATGGAGATAATGGATATTCTACCACATAAACAACTTGTAATTATAAGAAGTTTATTGTTGACTCAAGTACCAAAGATCGACAAAACGACCGTTATTAACTTAAATAATTACATAATGTTCATATCATTTTAATAAGTGATATAAAAAGGATAATGAAATTGAAAATGGTTCTTAATAAGGTAGAAATTAACTCTAGTTTATTATTCAGGAGGTTAAAGAACGGTTAAGTCAAGTCAGACACAAGGTAAGGGAACTTCTTAACCCAACTTCCATTCTTTGGGTTAATCTCCTACTTTCATATTATGTCATGATATTATTATGTATTATTTTGTATTTTTACTTTCTTTATGTGTAACTATAATGAATACAAATAATAGACCTATTTTATTTTAAAAATGATCTTTTTAAGGACTCCGTCTCAATCTCCATTCGTTGAGGCATATTTTGTTTTATACACAAATTTCATTTGTACAGTGTATAAACCCATTTGACTTTTACGTTTATTCAAAAGGAATCTTTTTTATACGAAGCGTTTTGCTAAACAACAAAAGGGAATGTTTTTCTTTCCGTACTTATGCGGTGACAACTACTTCTCTACCGCCGTGACCATTATTTGAGTTTCGGCTTCCTCTAAAAGCCATCATTTTTTTAATGAAAAATAAATACAAAGTTTTAACTTTCTTTTATTTTGATATTGAAAATGGTTTTTGAAAGAATTTTTATTATATAAATGTGTTGTATTGATATCTTGTGATTGAAATGTGGAAATGTTATGTTTCCTTTATGCATGTTTTATGTGATACGATTATGTTATGGTTTATGATATGTTTAAACCTATTCATATGAGGAATGTATTGGACTTAATAAGTGACGGGTGGAGCCCGCTATAGCTCCTCGATGCATCGGTAGGTCTCATGAGACAACTAGACGTGGAATTGGCCGAGGCCCTTTCCCAATTTGATTTATGGTTTTGGCCGAGGCCTTAATCATTTTAGACGTCTTGGCCGAGGCCTTGACAAAATGTTTCAGAATGTCCGACATTATACATTCCCTCATTATGAAAGTGGTTATTGTTATTGCATGTGATTATTCGTCTAGTAGAATATCCATGTGAGTAAGTAATGGCATTATTTTATTTTACTTTTTCCATATTATGCTGATGTTCAAGATCAATAAGGCTTCTGTTTTAGTTATACATTGCCTTAAATGCTTATGTTTTCTTATAAAAGCTTCCACAATATTGGTATCCTTACTGAGCATCTGAGCTCACCCCTTTCAATGTTTTAATATTTTCCCAGATGTGAAGAAGTATTTTATGAATGACCTACAGGGATTGTAAGAAGAGGATATGAGGGTGGACTATGGAGACTTTGTTATTGTAGTTTCTCACTTTATGATGTAATGTTACGTTTACGAATGTATCTAGTGTTTCCAAGGCTACTAAACTAATCGGTCTTTCGAGACTTGATCTTTTGTGATCATGCCAATGTTACGAAGTAATGCACCGACTCTGGGTAGCTGGGGTCTGGGCATTACAGTTGGTATCAGAGGCAGTTTAGTACTAACCTTGGAAGCAAGATTTAGATAAACTCTGATTAGAGCACATATCCCGAAGATAGACTTTGAGGATTAGTATAGAAGAACTTCCTAGAATTTTGGTATTGTAGAGATGTTGTGAGTTTTCCGAGCAATACATCCCTGTCTGGATACGAGCAGGTAGAGACGGCTCTGGCACGGATGTACCAAGGCGTAAAACCTGAAAACACCGCTTTGAGCTAGACTCAAACGGGAACTGGTGCATGACAACGGGCCTTACTGCACTCTTGGTTACGACACTCCCGGGGGATATGCTTTGGATAATTCCCATTTTCTTTACAAACCACTATGATGGGTTACGAGTATATACTTCCTCAAAGAAAACATTTTTATGATTATGGATTATATCCATAAATAGTTCAATTTATGTTAACTGTTTTATAAGTATGGGATTATGTATTTTGATTCATAAACTGATCTAGTTTACGCAATTGTTTAGAAATGGCGCCTAGTGGAAGAAATGGAAACCGTATCAATGCACGCACTCCATGTAGGGATTTCCTTCATGCTCAAGATAATTATAGTGGGGCTGGTGTTGAAACTGGCGCCGATCAGCTAATCACCATACTGGGACAACTTACTCAGGTTATGAATAATAACCTTACCCATATGGAGCACCCTGATCCACAGTGTGGAGGATCAATGTTAGATTGATTCATGAGGCAACAACCACCAACCTTCAATGGGAGTTCAAATCCTATAGTAGCTGAGAAATGGATAAATTCCTTGGAGAAAATATTTCTTGCCTTGGGGAGTAGTGAAAGGGAGAAGGTTGTCATGGCAGTTTACCGCCTCACTGGAGATTCCGATCAGTGGTGGTCGCTGATTCAAAACACAAAGGAAGATGATGACGTATCGAATATGGAATGGAGGGAGTTTAAAGAGCTTTTCTTAGAAAAATACTTTCCTCGTGACCATCGAGCAGATATGGAAAGGCAATTTCTGAGTCTGAGGCAGAAGGAGGATGAAAATGTCGCAAAGTATGAGGATAACTTTACAAGGTTAGCGAGGCATTCTTCCGATTATATACGTAACCCAAGAAGTAATATTGATCGTTTCTTTGATGGGTTAAAACCATTTCTCCGTCGAGATTTAGTATCACAATCCTTCTCATCATACGAAGATATTGTCTCGTGTGCTATCAAGACAGAAAAGGAATTCTCTAAGTCTTATGACAAAAAAGTAAAGCAAGAGAAGAAGAGAACGGTGGAACAAGAGATAGATAAAGGGGGAAAGGGAAAGAAGGATTTTCCATTATGTGATAATTGTGGGAAGAATCACCCTGGTATGTGCCTAAAAGGAATGGGAGTTTGTTATAAATGTGGAGAAAAGAGTCACCAGGCTTGTGATTGCAAGGGAAAGAAAGAGGCTGTCAAAGTTGAATGCTACAATTGTAGAGAAATGGGTCATTATGAAAATGAATGTCCTAAGCGTCAAGGAAACTTACCTCAGAAAAGGCCAAGGGATCAAGGCCAATCTTATGCTGTGACTACAATTGAAGCGGAATAATTATTGTATTTGTGTTTTTGGACTCAAGAACTAGATTATGGTTATAAGAATAATGTGATATATAAGGATTGTACTGCAGTACATGTTGTTTTCATTAAGGATTTAATATGATGAAGGTAATCATATTTTTAGTATGTGACAATAAGAGAAACTCTACTTTGTTTGGGGAATCTGTGGTTACAATTGATTTTGGAATTTAATGACCCTTTAGAGAAAGTCTGGACGGAGGTATTTTGGATAACTATTAAGGTTGGAATGGATTAAGTTGAACCATGGATAGTATTGTTTAAGTTTAAAACATTTCTGAAGATTATTTTAGGAATATTATAATACTATAGTTTTAGGAAAAAGGACAACCTGCAGGGTGGGGCATAACCCGTCGCGTCGGACAAAGCTGCAGGAATCGAACCCACAATCATAGTGCGACATGACTTTATTTCCTACCACTAGCCTACAGGAAGTCCCTGGTTATTAAAAAATAATTTTACTAATCTAAATGGTATGTGTTAACATTTGGAACCTTATACAATTAGGATAAGTATAATATTTTTGAGTTCTATTATCTTTTTGAGTGAAAGATGAGTTGAAGGTTGAAACTCTAATTGTCAAGCATAAATATATATATACCTATCTCTTATTCAATGAATAAATAAATTCTTAAACTTTAGTAAAGGGATATTTAAACAAAAAAAATGTGTTATCCTAATACCTTATGTCTTGTTGAACTGATTATATTTTAAATCAACATAGATTGAAGGCTTTGAGGCCCTCAATTTGACAGTTGATTCTGATTAATGACCCCAATCGCTCCCTACAAATATTTACGTTTTTCCTCCAATTATATGTCTCTAATTTCCACCAATGTTCTCCTAATCGAGATCATAATTGGGTGGTGACTTTTTCATTTCCATTTCCCTCTTATTAAGGATAAATTTTATTAATCTTATTTCCGATGTGGGTTTTCCTCAAAGGTATTTTCTATTTTCAACATTTTATTTTCCAAGAAAAATTTCAAATTACGAGGACGCAATTTATTGAAGGAGGGGAGAATGTAACACCCCGAGCTTCCACGATACGCCTCTCTTTCAATAATGCAATAGCTTGCATTGTATGCAACTTCGAGTTCTAAAACCCCGCGACTAATCAATGTAGCCGTTATGAATAGTGATAACCACTTTTTAAAATTATAGAAATTTTATATTTCAAAATGGACTTCATTTTTGTATTCGTAATATCGAAATTAGCCTATGTTGAATTTTTGGTATTTTTCTGAGAACTTCTAATTTTTTATGAATTGTGAAAAATACTTGAAAACAACTTTTTTAATCAAAATAATTTATAGTGATAAATTATACTATTTAGTGGTTTTAAAGTATAATTAGAATATATTTTTACTATTTTATCCAATGGTGGTCATTAAATTAATTTAACATTAAAATTGGACATAAACAATTGTCAATCTTTTGATATAAATTGTTTCTTAAAAACACGCTATTTGTTGTGACAGCAGGAATTAATTATAAAATTAATTAATGCAACTTATATTTTTGGAATTTTCTAAAATAGACATCATTTTTGAATTAGGAATAACAATTATAGCTTAGGGTGAAATTTTGGCATTGTTCTGAAAAACTTCAATTTTTGATGAATAGTGAAACCACTAAGCGGTAGTTAAATAACTGATTTTTCGTTTAAATGAAATATTACCACTTTTGTGATTTGATTTTCAAAAATCTGACATACATGGTTTTCATTAAGAAGTAAAATTTGGTTCAATGAGATTAAAATAATTTTTTGGTGAATAGTAATTTTTAAGTTCTTAATCGCGATTAGAGGTAATTAGTGTAGTTTAAGGTGAAAATAATGTTATAATAATATGAGATGAGCATGACACTTGTCCTACTCATAATGGATGAGTCATGGCCGACCACGACAACCCATGGGTCAAATTGGGGACCCCATGGAGCCACTTTAGTGGGAAAATGACATTAATATATATTTATTTAATGTTAAAATTAAATTGACACAAACATGAGTTTTTTTACTAAAACAGTTTTTAAGTGGGGTTACACAAGTCCAAATTTTGATTATAAATATTCATTAGAAATCTAAAAATATTTCCTACATCATAATATTTTTTTTATAATTTTTATACATTATATAAATTAAATTATTTATGACATCATGATGATGCAGCGATGACCTCATTATTTAACGATTTAAATAAAATGGGAAGATAATGCAAAATCCAAGGCATACACTTGTCCAAAGCCAATTGTATGAGGATATTTAGAACCCTTATCACCTTATCCTCGAATTATATAAGTGTGGGACCTTTAGAATACGAAAACCATTGTGTAATAATGTAACATTTCAATCTTTCCAAAAGATCCCCTCCTCTCCACTTATAAAAGGCCCCCACATCTCCCACTTTATTCACACCGTCAAGCCATTTGGCTCATCCAAACTCTACCCAAATACTCTCCCAACATCCCTCTCTTACTCCTAGATGCCTCACTTTGGGCAGAACTCTTCCCAAGGAAGCCTTTGGCTCAAATCAAAAAGAGTTACCCGATTTTGAGGTAATGTCTTCTCTAATGTTGTTTTGGTTTATTTTTCTTCTCCAAACCCCTAAAATCTTTTTATTCATTTCTTTTGTAACAACACCAGTATCCTCAATATACTAGTATGTTGTTATAAGAAGGATTCGAGCTACACTTACACACACCTACATCTAATGGTTAATGAACATACAGTTTCTGTGGATGGCGAATTTCTGCCTCACGAAACGATGATTGTTCAACACTCATATAACACCTTCAAAGGTGGCCATTAAGATGTCACTATTTTTATATATGATATATAATATGTTTATGTTTTACTTATGCTTCTGTATTTCTCATTTATGGCATACTTTACGATTTCCATTATGGGTAAAACGCGATAATTTCATTTTAGGAAGTGCGGACTACCGCCCCCTCAAAGTGATGTGAATCGTTAATGCCATATGTGGGATGTATAAAGGATGGAGTAAATGATATTATATTTGATATTATACTGGAACTATATTATACCTTTATATAATTATGATTTCATTCCATTAAATATGAAATAGAAATGAAAGTAGCGTTCATGCGTACGTACGGCTTACCGTCTCCATGAACGGTGCATTTCATTTCTTACCTCTAAATGTTACGTAATATTATAAATGAATGTATATAATAGATATATATATGACATATATGAAATATAAATCATGAATATAATTCTTGAGATAATGTATATTCTACCACATAAACAACTTGTAATTATAAGAAGTTTATTATTGACTCAAGTACCAAAGATCGACAAAACGACCGTTATTAACTTAAATAATTACATAATGTTCATATCATTGTAATAAGTGATATAAAAAGGATAATGAAATTGAAAATGGTTCTTAATAAGGTAGATATTAACTCTATTTTATTATTCAGGAGGTTAAAGAATGGTTGAGTCAAGTCAGACACAGGGTAAGGGAACTTCTTAACCCAACTTCCATTCTTTGGGTTAATCTCCTACTTTCAAATTATGTCATGATATTATTATGTATTATTTTGTATTTTTACTTTCTTTATGTTTAACTATAGTGAATACACATAATATACCTATTTTATTTTAAAAATGATCTTTTTAAGGACTCCGTCTCAATCTCCATTCGTTGAGGCATATTTTGTTTTATACACAAATTTCTTTTGTACAGTGTATAAACCCCCTTGACTTTTACGTTTATTCAAAAGGAATCTTTTTTATACGAAGCGTTTTGCTAAACAAGAAAAGGGAATTTTTTTCTTTCCATACTTATGCGGCGACAACAACTTCTCTGCCGCCGTGACCATTATTTGAGTTTCGGCTTCCTCTACAAGCCATCATTTTTTTAATGAAAAATAAATACAAAGTTTTAACTTTATTTTATTTTGGTATTGAAAATGATTTTTGAAAGCATTTTTATTATATCAATGTGTTGTATTGATATCTTGTGATTGAAATGTGGAAATGTTATGTTTCCTTTATGCATGTTTTATGTGATACGATTATGTTATGGTTTATGATATGTTTAAACCTATTCATATGAGGAATGTAATGGACTTAATAAGTGACGGTTGGAGCCCGATATAGCTCCTCGATGCATCGGTAGGTCTCATGAGACAACTAGACGTGGAATTGGCCGAGGCCCTTTCACAATTTGATTTATGTTTTTGGCCGAGGCCTTAATCATTTTAGACGTCTTGGCCGAGGCCTTGACAAAATGTTTCAGAATGTCCGGCATTATACATTCCCTCATTATGAAAGTGGTTATTGTTATTGCATGTGATTATTCGTCTAGTAGAATATCCATGTGAGTAAGTAATGGCATTATTTTATTTTACTTTTTCCATATTATGATGACGTTCAAGTTCAATAAGTCTTTTGTTTTAGTTATACATTGCCTTAAATGCTTATGTTTTCTTATAAAAGCTTCTGCAATATTGTTATCCTTACTGAGCATCTGAGCTCACCCCTTTCAAAGGTTTTAATATTTTCCAGGATGTGAAGAAGTATTTTATGAATGACCTGCAGGGATTGTGAGAAGAGGATATGAGGGTGGACTATGGAGACTTTGTTATTGTATTTTTTCACTTTATGATGTAATGTAACGTTTACGAATGTATCTAGTGTTTCCAAGGCTACTAAACTAATCGGTCATTCGAGACTTGATCTTTTGTGATCATGCCAATTATACGAAGTAATGCACCGACTCTGGGTAGCTGGGGTCGGGGCGTTACAAATTATGATTTCATTCTTATGTATATATGTTCTCATGCTTCCTTTCCATATTTCTATATCCCTTACAGAGCTTTTTATGCACATCCCACGTTTTTGAAATGTTTTTCACAAGTCAAGGGAAAGGTGCATGATATGATGATAGTGTCATGGATGTGTCAAGAAAGAATCTATGTTTTATGTTTAATATGATTCCATTGATGGGAAAAAATGAATACTATATTTTATGTAACCACTTTTTTTAAATGTGGAATATAATTCATGATTTATGATCTAATTCTCTAAAACACTAAACCTGAAAAGATCCTCAATGTGAATCATTCATTTAATTCAATATTAAGTGATGTTTAAGGCTGGGGCCATATAGTTGGTATCAGAGGTCGGTTTAGATAACATTAGGAGTTATAATTCTATTAAATGATGATCCAAAAATATTTTTTCTATGGTAAAATTGAAATGATATAGCATTTGAAGATTACCATGTTTCTTCATCTAATACATGTTTTTTCAGAATGGTTTTCCGCAGAGGAAACATGGAAGCAGTGCTAGGAAGGCATAGAGAAAGAAATAACCTTCCGAATCAGCATCCTGAGATGGTCGGAATTGGAACTGAACACTTTGTTGCAGTAATGGTGCAGTTGACTCAAGAGATAAATGGTGGCGGTATCCATGCATGAGATCAGCCAGATCAACCGCAGAAGAACATGTCAGTGGTGGAACATTTCATGAGGCAACATCCCCCGTCATTTAGAGGATCATCTGACCTTGTGCAAGCTGAAGGGTGGATTAAATCACTGGAGAAGATTTTTGATGTCATGGGGTGTTCAGACAATCAAAAGGTTAGTCTTGTTATTTACCATTTTGAGGTTTAAGTAGATCAGTGGTGGTCGATGGTTAAAAATATCAGGGACTCTGATGAGATTGATGCTCTCGACTGGAATGAATTCAAAGGTATGTTTCTTGAGAAGTATTTTCCTAAGGCTGTTCGACTTAGGATGGAAAAAAATTCTTGGAATTAAGGCAAGAGGAAGACGCAGTGGCTTCTTATGAAAAGAGGATCACTCGATTGGCAAGGTATGCTCCAAATTTTATCTGAGACCTTGATAGTAAAATAAATCATTTTTACTCAGGATTAAAGCCAAAATATCGAAGGGATTTAGCTTGTTGTGAGTTCAAAAGTTATGAAAAGCTTGTTCGATGTGCTGAGAAGGTGGAAATGGAGTTTGCCGATGATCAAGTGTTCTATAACAACCAACATAAGAAGAGACCGAGGTGGCAGGAGAAAGGGAAGAATTCTTCAAAAAGGTCTGATGGTAAGAAAACTAAGTTTCCGGTTTGTGATAAATGTGGAAAAATTCATGCTGGGGAATGTCTATTGAATTCTGGAAAGTGCTGCCGATGTGGTAAGATGGGACATAAGGATCTTGATTGCACTGAAAAAGATCAAGTTGATGGTAAGTCAAAATTTGATTTATAGTTAGTGAAATGTTTTAAGTGCAATGAGATGGGTCACTATGCAAACGAGTGTCTTAAAGAGAGCTCAAGTGATGGGAAGAAGTTAGACTACAATCAAAAAGGGGTGGTGAAATCCTTTACAACTACTTCAGCAGATGTCGGTCCATCAAATGATGTTGTATCAGGTACTTTGTTTTTTCAGATTATGCCAGTGTGTTGTTTGATTCGGGGTCTACAGATTCTTTCATCTCTGGAAACATTTCTAGTAAAATTGGAATACCATCCCAAGAAATGACTCCTGAACTTGTGGTAAAAACACCTGGGGGAAATGTTGAGGAAAAAAGAATTTATAAGAATCTTCCTATCCTTATCAGTGGAAAGAACCTACTTGCGAACCTTATTGTTTTACCTCTAGTAGAGTTTGATGTTATCCTGGGTATGGATTGGCTCTCTATTTACCATGCTAAGATTGACTGTAGAGCTAAAGAAGTTTATTTTCAGAAAGAAATTCTATTTGTGTACAATAATGAACCCTTACTGTTGATAACTTATCAAGAGGCCGAGAAACTTGTAAAATATGGAAATGAATGTTACCTTGCACACATCGTTGAAAACAAAGGGACTGTTCAAATTAATGATGTGATAGTGGTAAATGAGTATCCTGATGTTTTTCCCGGTGAGTTTCCAGGAATAATACCAAATCGGGAAGTTGAATTTATTGTTGACTTAGTTCCTGATGCTAAGCCAATTTCAAAACCCCCTTATCGAATGGCTCAAATTGAACTTTTATAGTTGAAGGAGCAATTGCAAGATTTATTAGAGAAAGGTTTCATTCAATCTAGCACATCACCATGCGGTGCCCCTATTTTATTTGTTAAAAATAAAGATGGTTCAATGAGACATTGCATTGACTATAGAGCCTTGAATAACATCACTGTTAAGAAAAAATATCCTTTGCCTCATATCGATGATTTGTTTGATCAGCTCCATGGAGCTCAGTATTTTTCAAATATTGACCTGAGATCGGGGTACCATCAGCTGAAGGTAAAGGAATTAGATGTTCCGAAGACTTCGTTTCATACAAGATATGGCCATTACGAATTTGTATTAATGCCTTTTGGGCTAACCAATTCACCTACTATATTCATGGACATAATGAATAGAATTTTCCATGAGTTCTTGGATAAGTTTCTGGTGGTTTTCATTGATGATATTTTGGTGTTTTCTAAAAGTAAAGAGGAGAATGAAAGATATTTAAGGGTTATTTTTCAAACCTTGAAAGAAAATAAATTGTATGGGAAATTCATCAAGTGTGAGTTTTGGTTGCAACAAATTTCTTTCCTTGGTCATATTGTATCTAAAGATGGAATAACTGTTGATCCTGCAAAAACAAAGGTTGTGGAAGAATGGCCAAGACCCACAAATGTAACTGAGACTCATAGTTTCTTTGGTTTGGTAGGCTATTACCGAAGGTTTGTTAGAAAGTTTTCACAGTCATCTAGTCCAATGACTAAGCTAACTCAGAAGGGTGTTAAGTTTATCTGGACAAAAGAAAGTGATGATTGTTTTCAGGAATTGAAAAGAAGATTGGTGAATGCTCCGGTTTTGGAACTACCTTACAGGAATGGTGAGTTTGTTATCTATAGTGATGCTTCATTGAAATGACATGGTTGTGTCCTAATGCAATATGATCAGGTAATTGCTTATGCTTCACGACAGTTTAAAACTCATGAGGTAAATTATCCTACACATGATTTGGAATTATCTGCTGTTGTTTTCGCTTTAAAAATTTGGAGGCATCATTTGTATGGAGTAAAGTGTGAAATATATACCGATAACAAAAGTTTAAAGTATATATTCACTCAGAAATAATTGAACATGAGACAGAGGATATTGCTATAATTAATCAAGGATTATGATTGTAAAATTCATTACCATCAGGGAAAAGAAAATAAAGTGGAAGATGCTTTCAGTCTAAAAAGTAATGCTTCATTAACAATGATACGTTTAGAACGTGATCCTTTGGTTAAGGATTTTATAAACTTTGGAATAGAAGTTTTTGGTGTAGGATGTTCTTCTATTTTGTTTCAGGTATTAGTGAAATCTTCTCTATCAGACAGAATCAAGCAAGTTCAGAAGCAAGACAGTGAGTTGTAGAAAATGGTAAAGCTGGTTTAGAAGAGTAAGTTGCCTGAATTCAACATTGATAATGATTGTGTTTTGAGATTTGGGAAGAGATTGTGTGTGCCTTGTGATTCACAGTTGAAGAGAGAGTTGTTATGTGAAACTCATAGTTCCCCGTTTTTAGTTCATCCTAGCAGTACTAAGATGTACAGAGATCTGCGGGAGTTTTACTGGTGGGATGGAATGAAAAGAGATATTGATGAATCTACTGTCAAGTGTTTGACTTGTCAGCAGGTTAAAGCTGAGCGACAGTTACCGAAAAGGATGCTTCAGCCTTTTCCAGTGCCATAGTGGAAATGAGAGAATATATCCATGGACTTTGTTGTAGGATTACCGAATAAATATCGAGGTAATAATGCAATCTGGGTTATTGTTGATCTCTTGACTAAATCTGCTCATTTCCTTGCTATACGAGATACTTTTTCCCTAGATCAACTTTCCCGTTTGTATCTTAAATAGATAGTCATGTTACATAGAGTTACACTCTCCATTGTATCTGACCTTGATCCCAGGTTCACTTCTAACTTTTGGGAAGGCCTTCAGAAGTCGTTGGGTACTGAATTAAATTTTAGTACAACTTTTCATCCTCAATCAGATGGGCAGTCAGAATGAACAATTAATACATTGGAGGATATTCTATGTGCTTGTTCGATGTAATATCAGGGAAGTTGAGACAAACATCTTTCTTTGGTTGAATTTTCATATAATAACAGTTTTCATTCTAGTATACAGATGGCACCATTTGAGGCGTTATATGGGAAGCAGTGTCGAACTCCAGATTTCTGGGATGAAGTCGGTGAAAGGAAGCTGATGGGACCAGAATTGGAAGAAGAGTTGGAAAAAAAGTTCAGCGGATACAGAAACACATGAGAATAGCTCAGAGCAAGCATAAGAGTTATGGGGACAATAGGAGGAAGGATCTCTCTTTTGAGGTAGGTGATCATGTTTTTCTCAAATTATCACCATGGAAAAGTGTGATGCGATTTGGTAAGAAAGGAAAGATGAGTCCAAGGTTCATTGGACCATATGAAATTATGGATAGAGTTGGATCAGTTGCATACCGAGTGGATTTACCTCTGATTTTATCACTGGTACACAATGTTTTTCACGTTTCGATGTTGAGAAAGTATATGCCAGATCCATCTCATGTTTTGAGTGGATAGGTAGTTCAGCTAGAAGAGAACCTATCTTATGAGGAACAACCGGTCCAGATTCATGACCACAGGGAGAATGTGTTACAAAATAAAGTGATTCATCATGTAAATGTTTTGTGGAAAAACCACATGGTTGAAGAGGCAACATGGGAATATGAAAATGCAATGAGGGCTAAATACCCCCACTTATTCAATAAGTAAATAAATTTCGGGGACGTAATTTTCTTAAGGGGGGTAGGATGTAAAATCCCAAGTAAGTAATGAATAATAAATATTTTTATCTATGTCTACTTATGAATTAGATAGTGTTTTATAGGCTTAAAATGAGAATAAATCCAATCTTAAGCATTGAATACACAAATATTTTTAAAAGATTGTTTTACTGTCTTTTGAAGGAAAACCATTTTTAAATCAAACTTTTGACAATTTTATAATCTATATTTGTAAAAATAAACATATTAAATATGATTGGGACATTGAAATTAACATTGGACAAATTTTTGGTATTTTTTTGACAGTGTTCATTTTTTTAATGAATAGTGAAATAATACTGCATTTTACATCAAATCTGCATTTTCATCTAATTTAATTATATGGTTGGATTATATTTTTAATTGGTTTTAAAGTGTAAATAGAATATATTTTTACCATTTAATCCAATGGTGGTCATTAGGATTAATTTATCTTTGGAATTAGGCATAAACTAATGCCAAACTTTTCATAGACATTGTTTCAAAAAAACCCGCTATTTGTTTTGACAACGGAAATTATTTTTAAATAAATTATTGAAATTTATATGTTTGGAATTTGGTTAAATGTATTATATATTTGGAATCATAAGGTACAAATTATGTAATTAATACTCTTTTGTTTTTGGACATTATTAATAGTAATGATGGTAATTATCTTTAATTATCTTGATTAATGAGTAATCGGGTAGTTAAGGATAATAAAATAATATCATAATAATAACAAATGACACCAACATGTGTCCTATTTCTACTGGTTGTATCATGGCTGACATTGGGATGCCTTGTGCCAAACTGTAGGACCCAATGGATTCACTTTTGTGTGGAAGTGAATTTTTATCTTTTTATTTTTAAAGAAAGTTAAATATAGCAAAGAGTGTATAACCTGAGTAAAAAAAAATTATGTTTGTCTAAATAAATGATATATTGGACTATAAATATTCATTGGAAATCTAAAAATATTTCCTACATCATGTTAATGTTATATAATTTTTAGACATTAAATAAATTAAATTATTTATGACATCATGATGATGCATCGATTACCTCATTAATAAAGGATTTAAATAAAATGAAAAGATAATATTAAAACTATAACTTAAACTTTTCAAAGACCTATTGGATGGGTGGATTTCGAACCCTTATCACATTATCCTCTAAATACATCAATGTGGGACCTTTAAAATCCAAAACGCATTTGAAAATAAAGTAACATTTTGTAACTTTCCAAGAGTGCCCCTCCTCTCCTCTTATAAAAGGCCCCCACCTCTACCTCCTTACCCACACCTCTCAAGACTTTGGCTCGGCCAATCCCAGCTCATTATGTCTCTCCACACCTATATTACTCCTAGAAGCCTCACTTTGGGAAAAATTCTTCCCAAGGAATCCCTTGAGCTCAAATCAAAAAGAGTTACGTGATTTAAAGGGAGTGTCTTCTCTTGTGTTCTTATGTTTTATTTCGCTTCTCCAACCGCCTAAACTCTTTTTATTCATTTATTTTGTAACAACTCTTGTATCTTCAATATACTAGGATGTTTTTATAAGAATCATTCAAGCTACAATTACAGACACCTACATCTAATGGTTAAAGAACATACTGTTTCTGTAGATGGCGAATTTCTGCCTCACGAAACGATGATTGTTCAATATTCCTCTAACACCATAAAAGGTGTCCAATAAGATGTCACTATATTTATATATGATATATACTATGTTTATATTTTCCTTAATCTTCTGTATTTTTAATTTATGGCATACCTTTATGGCTTTCATTATGGGTGTACGCGATATCTTCATTTTAGGAAGTGCGGACTACCGTCCCCTCAAAGTGATTTGATTCATTAATACCATATGTGGTACGTATAAAGGATAGATTTAATGATAATATATGTGATACCATACTGTAATTATAATACTATTAGGTATCATTATGTTTTAATTCCATTAAAGTATGAGAGAGAAATGAAAGTAGCGTTCATGCGTACGTACGGCTTACCGTCCCCATGAACGGTGCATTTCATTTCTTATCCCCAAATGTAATGTAATATTATAAGTACATATATATATAATGGATATATATGATTTATGTTACATCTAAATGATTAATATAATTCTAGAATTAAAATATACATATATCTCATTTAGTTTTAATTTCATTAATATGACATAGAAATGAAAGTAGCATTCATGCGTATGTACGGCGTACCGTCTCCATTAACGGTGAATTTCAATTATTATCTCTAAAAGATATGTAATATTATAAATGCATGTATATACTATATATATATGATATATATAATATCTAAATCATTAGTATAACTCAGGATATAATGGATACATGAACAACTTGTAATTATAAAGAGTTTATTTTTGACTCAAGTACCAATGATCGTTAAAAGGACTGTTATTAACTTAAATAATTACATAGTGTTCATGACATGGATATAAGTGATATAAAAGGAATAATGAACTTTTAAAAGATTCTTAAGAAAGTATAAATTAACTCAATTTTATTATTCAGGAGATTAAAGAATGATCACGTCAAGTCGGATACGAGGTATAGGAATTCGTCTCAATCTCCATTCATTGAGGAATATTTTGTTTTATACACAACTTTCTTTTATATGGTGTATAAACCCCTTTGACTTTTATGCTTATTCAAAAGGAATATTTTTTTATACGATGTGTTTTACTAAACGACAAAAAGAATTTTTTTTGTTTTTTTGTTGTACGTATGCAGTGACAATGAATTCTCTGCCGCCGTGACCATTATTTGAGTTTCGGCTTCTTCTACAAGCCATACTTTTTTATAAAAATGAAAAATAAATACCATGTTTTAATTTAATTTTTTTTTTTTTGAAAATGGTTTTCATAATTTTTTTTATATCAATGTGTTGTATTGAAATCTTGTGATTGAAATGTGGAAATGTTAGGTTTCCTTTATGCATGTATTATGTGGTACGATTATGTTATGGTTCTTGGGCATTGTTATGAAGATAGGTGGTTTCGTGATAAACTATGGGCGGGTGATCCCGATATAGCTCTCTAATGCATTGGGTAACGCGAAGGAGTTAAACGTTAAGGTTTCTCCAAAGAGATTTAGGGAATATACTGTGATGGGTATTCCAAACGTAACCAAGAGGGTTAATCCCTATGTAAGAATGTTATGAATGCCTCAAGTTACCTTTATGTCTTATGATTTCTATCATTTCTTCATGATTTGATGATGTATGTTAATGTGCTTATGTTTTATGGGTAAAGTATGATTTCATTGTTATGTATATATGTACTCATGTTTCCATTCCATATTTTTATATCCCTTACTGAGCTTTTTATGCTCATCCAATGTTTTTGAAATGTTTTTCACAGGTCAAGGGAAAGATGCATGATATGATGATGGTGTCAAGGAAGTGTCAAGAAAGAATCCATGTTTTATGTTAAATATGTTTCCGTTGATGGGAAAAAATAAATACAATCTTTTATGTAACCACTTTATTTAACTGTGGAATATAATTCTTGATTTATGATCTAATTCTCTAAAACTCTAAACCTGAAAGTATCCTCAATGTAAATTATTCATTTAGTTAAATATTAAGTGATGTTTAAGGCTGGGGCCTTATAGCCAGAGGCTGCCAACTAGCAGCGAGGTCCTTGGTGAGTCGGTGGGGAAACTATTCCCTCATTCGGTAAGGTATACAGTGGAAAAACAACAGTCAACAACGGAAGTAGTAACAACATGCATAACAACAGAAACCAAACAGTGGAAGCAATGAATATATATAGAGATGATGACAAATATGCATCAGGTACAAGTATCTATGGAAATCATCAAACACAAAAACATGTTGGAATACAACCGAAAACAAGTGCAAATGAAAACAAAATAATCTCCTCAGTATCGCGGGCCCCGGCTTGGTCTTATGCTCTCCATCTCCAGCGCAATCAAGAACCTGAAGTAGAAGGGCGCTTTCCCATATCTATACCTGCAACAACATAGTCTGGTTTGGCCCAAAATAATGGCCCAAACAGGGTGTGAGATACAATCCCAGTAGGCAATCACCCAAATATTTGTGCCTAACAGTCAATGAATACAAGGAAAGTAATAAAACATGAAGCGGTAAATAGGAAAGCACAAGAAGCTACAATCCACAGTTCCAGCAAATAAAGTACACAAGTAAACAACCAACAACAAGAAGAAAACAGATAACCCTCTGGGTAGATCTCACAGCCTAACCACTATGGTTCAACCAATATGTACCAGCAACCCTTTAGGAGGCACACACAATCTCTCCCCTATGGTTCAGCTTTGATATTAATAGACTCTATGGGGAAGCACTCAACGTCAATTCCATCTATAGTTTTATATCGTGATAAAGGATCTTTAGGGAAGCACTCAACGTATATTCCCCATATGGCTCGCGTCGAGGAACTACATACTCTCTGAGGAAGAACTCAACATCAATTCCCCCTGTTGTCTCGTATCATAATTAGAAGACACTCGGGAGAAGCCCTTCCATCAATTCTCTCTTTGGTCTACTACTCTAGGTTCTCACAGTCCTGAGCGAAACTAATCATTATCAGCATGCTTACATCGTCCAAGTAAACCTCAAGAACTACTTGGCTATCAACTAAGGCTCAACATCAAAAAAAGGTAGCAGTTCCACTGTCCTATAACTAAGCATGGCAACTAGCAAAATGCCAAACAGGAAGAACAAGCATATAAAACATACAAGGTACTATAAAGATACCATAATCATAGGAAAACATCTACACTAGAAATCAAGCAAGGCAAGAAATACAACAAGGGAAAAATAGAAACACACAATATCCCATTCAAGTTATTGGTGAAATTTTCACAAAATATTCATCAACATTCTACAAAAAGGCACAAACCACCTACCTCGATCCTAGGAGATCAATATAAGTGAACCACGACGAAAGATTCCCCTTAAAACGACATAGATATGAGAGAACTCACAAAAATCTCAACCTATGATAACATGGAAACCAGGAGGAATCAAGAAACAAGAATCAAGCCAAAGGGAGAGCTCACCATTACGATTCCAATGCAATCGACCACGCTCGAATCGGGGAACGGACAAAGAGGCAGGAGCTCGTCGAAGGTCCGGCCGTACGGTTTATCTCGGGCTGATAAAATCTAGAGAAGAAGGTGAAAATGGGGGTTAGCCATGACCCCGGTCTGTTTAGTGAAAAAAATAAAGCACACGGCGTGTACTTTTAGAGTACACGGAGTGTACTGGGTCCCTTCCGTACTCCGCCAAAATCGGCCTCCCCATCACCCCTACACACCGTGTGTGTGGCCCGAGCATGGCTAGCAAACGACTTCGAGCTGGGGAAGAGTACACAGTGTGTACTTAGAAAGTACACAACATGTACTTTGAAAATTTCCATAGATTCCATTTTTCTTAAAAATTCCAGATAAAAAGGAAAAACATACCAGAACGAGGATTCGGGTTCTTAAAAACTACCTACCTTAATGAAATTCTTCCCCGAATTTACCTAACGGGGTGTAGAAGAGGAATCCCCAAACATTTCCAGCCACTGCAATCGTACATAGGCCTCCCTCTCCAAGTTCTCGTCATGTACTCGCCCGTGCTACCATAGCACTCATACTAGAGGAAGAGACCCCCCGATGAGAACCTTCGTACTGCGATCGAAATTCTTGATAGGATGCTCCTCGAACGACGCATCTGCTTCAAGTTCAACCTCTTCAGGCTGAAAGACATGAGACAGGTCTGAAAAGTAACGTCGGAGCTTAAAGACGTGGAAGATGTCGTGCATGGCCCGATACCTCTGAGGTAGCTGCAACCAATAGGCGACCGACCCCAATCTCTCCAAAACCACAAACGGCTCGACGTACCGCGGTGAAAGCTTACCCTTCCTTCGAATCCTCTTGTGTCCCAACCTTGGGGCGACATGCAGGAAAACATGATCTCCGACCTCAAATACCAGATTGTCTCTGCTGATCAGCATAAGACTTATGTCGAGTCTGTTCCGTAGCCATCCAATTCTGACTCATATCTATCTGCTCTGATGTCTCCTGAATGAGACGAGGTCCCAGTAGAACTGTCTCTCCTACCTCCAGCCAGCATAAGGGCGATCAGCATGACCTACCGTACAAATCCTCGAATGACGCTATCTGAATGGTCGCCTAGAAACTGTTGTTGTAGGAGAACTCCACCAGAGGGATATGCTTCTCCCAAGAACCACCAAAGTCTAGGATGCAAGCTCGGAGCATATCCTCAAGCACCTGGATCATGCGCTCAGACTGGTCATCAGTCTGGGGATTGTATATTGTACTCAAAAGTACCTGTGTTCCCAAGGTCTTCTAAAGTCCATGCGAGAACTGAGAGGTAAAGCATGCATCCCTGTCTGAAACAATGGAGTGTGGAACTCCATGCAGACGAACGATCTCTCAAATGTAAAGTCTCCCCAGATCATCAACACTAAAGGTCTCCTTAATCAGTAAGAACTGCACAACCTTCGTAAGCCTGTCGACGACAACCCAAGCA
Organism: Viscum album; assembly: GCA_963277665.1. Classification (NCBI taxonomy): domain Eukaryota; kingdom Viridiplantae; phylum Streptophyta; class Magnoliopsida; order Santalales; family Viscaceae; genus Viscum; species Viscum album. Next base: position 137,796,308 of record OY728133.1, on the reverse strand, counting down.
GCATTGTTCCCTTGAGGTGACCTTGGAAACCCAGTCATGAAGTACATTGCGACATCGTTCCACTTCCACTATGGAATGGTTAACTACTGTAAAAGGCATGTTGGTCGTTGATGCTCTTCCTTCACCTGCTGACAAGTAGAATATCTCATGATGAAACCAGCAACATCCTTCTTCATACCTAGCCACTAGTATTGGAGATGAAGATCCCTATACATCTTGGTGATTTCAGGATGAACTGCCCAAACATAGGAATGAAAATCCCACATCATCTCCTCGCGTATGTCTGCTGGAACCCATAGGCTTCCCTGGAAACACAAGATCTCATACTCGCCCACTGCACATCCGTGAAGAGGGTCCTCTCCTAACACAATCTCCCACAATACTAAGCCTTCAGATTCTGATAGTTGTGTCATCCTTACCCGATCAAGAAGTGTATAGGTAACAGCTACAGAAGATAGGAAGTTATGTCCATGTCTGTCGTGCACCCCTAGATGCATCTTAGAGAATAGAGCCATCAGCTGCCACTCACTACTAGCCCCCTGAACTTCCTGAATCAGAGTTCTCCTGCTCAGCACATCTGCCATTGTGTTTCCTTTTCCTGGCATATAGGTAAGCATGAAGTCAAAATACTGAAGATACTCAACCCACCTAAGCTGCATCAGATTCAGATCATGCTGAGTGGAGATATACTTGAGACTCTTGTGGTCATTGAAGACCACAATGTGCTCCCCCAGTAGATAGTGTCTCCAACTGCGTAAGGCATGAACAACAGCTGCCAAATCAAGATTGTGAGTTGGGTAGTTCCTCTCATGTGGCCTCAACTGCCAAGACCCGTACGCAACGAATCCATCCCCTTGAATAAGCACATCTCCCAGCCCGATACCTGAAGCATCACAGTAAATAGTGTATTTATTTCCTAGCTGTGGAAAGACTAGTATCAGTGCAGAAATCAACCTCTCTTTTAGATCCTAGAAGGCTGACTCACAAAAATCTGATCATAAGAACTTCACCCATTTCTTGGTCAGACCTGTCAAAGGTGATGATAGACGAGAAATGTCCTGAATGAAGCGTCCGTAGTATCCATCCATCCCTAGAAAACTATGTACCTCAAAGACGTTCTTCGGATGCTCCCAGGAAACTACATCTCTCACTTTCTCTGGGTCCACTGATACTCCTGCCTCTAAGATTACATGACCCAATAAGTGAATCTGATTTATCCAGAAGTGGCACTTCAAGAGTTTAGAATAAAGTTGATTCTCTCTTAGTGTACTCAAAATGATCTCAAGATGTCTGGCATGGTCGTTTCAAGTGTGAGAGTACACCATAATATCGTCCACGAAGACCACGACAATGGAGTCCAAGTAAGGATGAAACACTCAGTTCATCAGTTCTATGAAAACTGCAGGCACGTTTGTGAGACCGAACGGCATGACTGTATACTCGTATAGACCATACCTGCTCCTGAAGGCTGTTAGAGGTATATTTGATGGTCTAACGTGCAACTGATGGTAACTGGACCACAAATCGATCTTTTAGAACACTCGGGCTCCTTGAAGCTGATCAAAGAGGTCATCGATCCTCGACAAGGGATATCGGTTCTTAACCATCAACTGGTTTAGCTTCCGATAATCCACACAAAGCCGAAGGGTACCGTCTGCCTTCTTCGCAAACAAGACAGGTGAACCCCAAAGAGAAGTACTAGGTTGGATGAAACCCTTAGCCTGTAGCTCCTCTAACTGCTTCTTGAGCTCCTGGAACTCAGGTGTAGCAATCCTATAGTGAAGAATGGAGACCGATGTCGCTCCTGGCACGAGCTCAATAGATAAGTCTACCTCACGCGCCGGAGGAAAACCTGAAAAGTCCACTGGAAAGATGTCCCTGGAGCTATACACCACTGGAGGAAATTCCAACTGTGGAGTCTCATGATCATCCAGATAAATACTACAAATCTAGGTTGTCACTGCTCCAAGCCCAAGATGCTCGAGTCCTGCCCGACTCGCCCGAACATCCCACTCGCCCTTATAAAGAAAAGACTCCCCCCTCTGGTGAAATGAAACTCACTCTGCGGTGATAGCAGTCGACGACTGCCTGAAAGGTAATCAACCAATCCATGCCAAGGATGACATCATAGCATATCATCTCTATATCATAGATATCCCATAAGAAGTGATACCCTACAACCTCGAGGCGACACTCTTTACACTGGAGTAGACTAGATTTTCTCGTCCCCAAAGGTGTGTCTAGTGTCAAGGAGTCGGCAGAAGAAAAGACGCAGAGTCCAAGGCTCTCTAAAACAGCAAAAGAGAAGAAGTTATGCATAGCACTAGTATCAAAAAGGGCTGAAGATTAAACTGAGGCTACTAAAATCGTACCTCAAATAGTAGAAGGGTCGGGATCCTGCTCCTGATAAGTCTACTCCACGGAAAAAGAATGTCATGCACCGTGGCCATGCGCCACTGGCTGACGACTCTAGGCTGAACCTCCTTGCTGGTGCTGAGGAACTGGTGGCTGACTGCCATGGCCTTGACCTCCACCTCAGACTGAATGACTGAAAGAACTCCAGTTCCCTGACTGGTGAGAAACTGGCGGTGCTTCTCCTGAACGAGGAGTCATGGAAGAACCCGATCACCAGCAGTTGGGGAGAAAAACTGAAAGAAACACTGAAGGTGACCCATTTTTCCACATGATCGGCACTAAATGGGGTCCCTCTGGCACTGTGGCCTCGTGTGCCCTTACCTTCCACAATGGTAGCATATCACCTGGCTGCCTGATAATGCATCTCGCTTCCTCGAATCACCGCATGTAGGCTCTATACGACGCATCTTGCTATAATCTGGAGGGAAACTAGCTCAAGAAGCAGAACCACCCTGGCTCGTAGCTCCAGATTCTCTCATATTGTGCTCCAAAATCAGTTCTTAGTTGATGATAGATGTAATGGAAGTCAGTTGGAATATGTTCACTTGTGATCGGATCTCCCGCCTGAGACCATCCTCAGACATCCTTGCTAAGAACACCCCACTCCCATCCTGGAGGTGTGGGAAGCACTGCAGCTCGGTGAAACGAGCTGAATACTCCATGACAGAAAGAGTACCCTGCTCTATGCTCATGAAATCTTGGGCTTGGTCGGCACTCAGTGTCTCCGGGTAGAAGTAGTCATAGAACACACACTAGAACTCCTCCCAAGCCATATCCTGCTACTGACCTTCCTGTGAGGTCACATCCCAACACCTATTGGCAGAGTCTCGGAGCATGTAGGTGGAGAGCTTGACCCGCCTCTCTGGAGGTGTCTCCAGATGCTCGAAGATAGTCAGCATGGCTTCTATCCATTACTCTTCAGCCTGAGGTCCTCCTTCCCCCGAGAATGATGGAGGATGTTGCTGCTGGAAAACCCACATCAAGCCTTCCATAGACGTTGCAGGAGGGGGATGTAACACCCCGAAATTTTATGAAAAATATTCTTTTTAATTTCATTAATGTCTTGGGTTATACGCTACACCAAAAGGAGCTTTCACAACACACATCTCTGACCTGGCTTGAATTACACGCAATCGCGACCTTCCACGATAGCGTGTGTTGTACGCAACACCAAGTTTCGCAAAACAACGATATGCTATTAAGATATTATTAAAACTAGCCGTTATGAATAGTAATAACCACTTTTTGAAATTTTGTAATTTTATTTTTCAAAATATAATTCATTTTTGGATTCGTAATATCGAAATTAGCTTAAGGTGAAATTTTGGTGATTTTTGGATAACTTTCATATTTTGATGAATAGTGAAAATTACTAAATTTTAATTAAAAACAACTTTTTCAATCGAAATAATTAATAGTGATAAATTATTAATTTGAGTGGTTTTAAAGTATATTTAGAAAATATTTTTACAATTTAATACAATGTTGGTCATTGGATGTAATTTCACTTTTAAACCAGTTATAAACAAGTGTCAATCTTTTGATAGTTATTATTTCTTAAAAACACGCCTTTTGTTTTGACGAAGGGAATTATTTTTTTAAATTAATTAATGCAACTGATATGTTTTGAATTTGGTAAAATAGAAATCATTTTTGAGTTCATAATATCAAATATAGCTTAGGCCTAATTTTTGGTATTTTTCTGAAAACTTTCAATTTTTGATGAATAGTGAAACCACTAAGTGGTAGGTTAAAAACTGAATTTATGCATAAAACGTAATTTTACCGCTTCTGTGAATGGAATTTCTAAAATCCGAGAGACACGGTTAATATCAAGGACTAAAATGTGGTTCAATGAGATGAAAATAATTTTTGGTGAATAGTAACTTTTTACTTTTTTTTACCACGGTTAAAAGTAAATAGGGTAATTAAGGGTAAAGATGCTATTATTATTAACCTAACACATGTCCTAATTCTATTGGATAAGTGAAATTTGGCCAAAAACAAACTTAGGAATAAAATATGACCATTTAGGCCCACTTGGATTATATTAGGACATTTATTATTAATTTATTTAAAGAAGAGTTAAAATAGTTAAAATCAAAGTTTAATAAGTAAATCATTTTTAATATGGGGTTATACATAAGATAAATTCGACTATAAATATTAATTAGAAATCTAAAAAGATTTCCTACATAATGGTATTCTATTTGTAATTTTTAGACATTAAATAATTAAATTTATTTATGACACAACGATGATGCAGTAATTATCTTATTAATGAAATATTGACATAATTGATGTAATAAATAACCAAATAAATATAATTTGAGACTTTTTATGAATTACACTAATTTTATAGGTTAATATGACATGTTATTATGGATTTAATTAACTTTGTTCTAACTTATCATTATGTTAGGAGTTTCACAAAAATCAATTACTAAATAGTGTCAAAATTGACATAAAATAGTTTTTAAATCAAATATTATATTATTAATTTTTATTTTATTCCTAAAAATATAAGGTTCGGCCAAATGACATATATAAAGATATATATATTAATAATAAACAATTTGGGGTTCGTTTGGCATGTTATAGTAAGTGTATTAACCATATAGTGTAAGAAAACAAAAAGACACGGTAAAAGTTAAATTATTTAACTTAGAGTTAAATCTAATTGATAAGGTTAAAATAATAACCTAAACTTGTCTAAATCCTATTGGTTGATAGGATTTCGACCCATCCCCACTTTACCTTCGAAATAAGACCCTTTGGAACCATTAAAAACCGATTTTGACTTTAATATAAAATAATATTTTGAGATATTCCTAAGGTGGCCCTCTCCTCCCTTATAAAAGGACACCTCCTCCCCCTCCTCCTCACACCAACATGAGCCTTCAAGCTCAGAAAAACCCAGAAAAAATCCCTTCTCCACTTCCCTAGTATCATCCTAGAGGTCCTGGTCTTCTTCAAAGACCATCCTTAGTTCTTTAAGTGGAGGCTAAGAAAAGGCGCGTCAAAAAGAGTTAATATCCATTACCGATCTTTTTCAATTTCTTTCTTCTTCAACTTCTTCTTATTTAGTTGTTTCATGATAAAGTAATAACATCAGTTTTTCTTATATACTGATATGTTATTATAAATATGAAACAACTCTAATTAACCTTCTATCCATCCTACGGAAAAAGGAAATCACCGCGCGTGCGTACGTACGGAACACCGTCTCCACGCCGTGGTATAATCTATTTTCCTCCACCACCATAATTGGATGGGTATAAAGGTGTAATGAGTAACTATATATGATTATTATAATGTGATATTGATACTGAAATAGTATATATACACTTCAACACAATTCGACGACCATGGGAATGATATCATCGCTCGTGCGTACGTACGGACTACCGTCTCCACGACGCGATGAGATTCATTCTCAATGATTAACCATTCATGAATGATTATAAAGTATATATAATAAGTACTAATGAAATATATTACCTGATAATGATACTGGAATTATTTATATTTATATGTATGTCATCTACTTAATTCCATTCAATTAAATAAGGAAACGAAAACAGCGTTCATGCGTACGTACGGACTACCGTCTCCATGAACGGTGTATTTCATTCCATTTAATGATTTATTATATATGTATATTATGAATATATATATATATATATGTCATGTTTTATATTCTTTAATTAATTAATCATGATCTAAGTAATCATATGAATAATTACAAGTTAAAAACACGAACGACAAATGAGATGATTTTACCCAAAACGCTACTTTAACATGAATTTACAAAAGAACGGGTAATATAAAGTCATAAGTGAACCATATATGATATAATAACAATGAATATGATTCTGTAATAAGTCAATGACATTATTAAAATCATTATACAGGAGGTTCAGACACTTACGAAGAAAATCAGACCTAAGGTAAGGGAAATATCACAATCTCATTTTTATCCGAGATTGTTTATATGTTGGTATTTACTGGGGTGTATTTTTTCATCCACATCCATGTTTCCTCGATATGTAATATTAGTTCCATCCTCCTAAAATTTTTTAAATCCAATTTTACCCTTTGGTGAGTTTTTAGTAAAAGATATGAAATGAATCTTTTGTCGTTTTTCGTACGAGGTACTTTTTTGACTTTTCCGACAAAAGTACGAGAAGAATGTTTTCTTTTTTAACATATATTGCATGAATGGATTTTTAAAAAATTATTTACAAGAAGCTTCCTTTACAAGTTTTCAAGTTTATTTTTAATCAACTCCTTTTAGTTTAGAATTATATGACATGTTATTAAAGGAAAAGTGTTTTTGAAGAAGAATGGATATTTTCCTCAAGAATAGAGTTCAAGTGTTTTATCAAAATTATTTTCCATCTAAGATAATATAGGGTTCTGTTTATATCCCTATTATTAAATTTATTTGATTATGTTGTGATGGAATTATTTTTATGAATTCCTTTATCTTATATGAATTGTTTTATGATGTCATGTTGTTTAAGAATCCTATTTTTATTACATGGGTTATGCAATGATGTATGATTTATGATTTTGTGGCACACATAAGAATGGTATCATTAAGAGATGGGTGGGACCTATATCTCCCTCCAATGTATTGGGTAATGATTTTATATCTCATGAGATAGACAGGGATGGAACGGTAGGTTATACCGGTTCAGTGAAATAGGACTGGAACGAGGGTGACTCAGTTCAGAAAGGGACTTTGTCCACTAAGATAGTCTTGGCCATGAGTCTTGACTAAAAAGAAAAGATTCTCTATGATTATTTGTGTATGCCACAAAGTTTCATATTTTAAGTTATGATTATTGTGATTACATTTCAATGCCATGATTTATCCCATGTTATTAAAATTATGATCTCTTTTGAAGGATAAGATTTCCAAATGTTATGTGCTTGTGTATACGATGAGATTTATATTTCTTTTGTTTACCCTTACTAAGCATTTGAGCTCACACTTTTATGTTTTCTTTTTCCCGGGATATAAAGAAAGGTTTTAGGTAAAAAAAAGGGAAGATCTTTATGGGAGATATTGGAGATCTTTCACCACGATTAGAAGATTGCGTTCCGAGTTTCCAAAGACACTAAACTATTACGATCCTTGTGTGGGTGTTTTTTTGTTATGTAAAAAGTATTCCGCAAATGTAATGTAATGTTCATGTACATCAGGCTTCGGGTCTCTACAGTTGGTATCAGAGGAAATGTTTAGTCAACTTTTGGAAACTAGGATGCAAAAACGTTAGTGAGATCCCTAGAGATATTTATAAGGTATGTCTAGGGATGTCCCTAAGGTTAAGTATACATATAGGTTATAGTACTAGAATTACACTAACGATCATAGAATTAAACCTAAGATGCTATATATTTAAGGTAATCCCCCTTTATTATGTTTTTTCCCTAGCATGTTTTTTTGCCTCTCACACTATTCTTTTTGGGTTTTAGAAAATGGCTGGAAACAAGATGATTCACGATAATAGAGGATATGATGGATAATGGAATGATATTCTTAATGAGAAACCAAATGAAATAGGATTTTGAAGTCCAAACATCATTATTATGCCGAATCAGCAATCTCATAATATGATCAATAATGTAAAATTTGGTAAGTTTCATGACTCGGCTAATAAGAGAAAGATGAAGTTTCATGATGATCATAGAGGAAAGAAAGATCAATTTCACCTATGTAAATCATGTGGGAAGAGGCATCAAGGAGAATGTTTCAAAGGAACTGGAAGATGATTTGGGTGTGGAAAAGAAGGACACAAAGCCAGTAAGTGCAAAGGAAAAGGTTCAGTTAACACTAGAGATGAGGATAATGGTATTGCTACGACATCAACAATGGTTAAATGTTTTAAATGTGGAATGTATGGGCATTATGCAAACCAATGCCCTACGAGAAAGTCTCATGAAGAGAATCAGTATTGTCGTATGGGTAGTATTTATGTGAATGATGATTAAGAGACTACAAATGATATGTGAGATGAAAGAATTGTTGAAGCTCGGTCAATGGTTTAAGAATGTAGTGGAATGATTACATGTTTTTCATGTGTAATGTTGTATAAGTAATCTCATGGTACTATGGAATAAAGAGACATCTAAGGATTGTTACACTGTTCCCTTTCCTTGAGTTTTGAAAGTGTATGATTAATGTTACCAGTATGCATGAAAGGTTATTCAGATATTTTTGGAATATAGATGATATGCGCATAATGAAGGGATAAGGAGAAAATTAAATGTTTGATAGTAATCATGAGCTCATGATTGATATAAGGAGAAGGTTATATCATGGTTTGAGTATATAGAATTTTTGGATTTTGGTATGTGGAAAGAGTTAACTTTTGATAGCATTCATGTTTTCACTAAGGTTTAATGGGTATTCATTTTTTTCAAGAGAATACATCATTAAGGTATTCACATGATTGGAATGTGACCAACAAGCTATATGGGAGATAAATGATGGTATTCACATGCTTGGTTGACGACATTTCGAGTTATCATTTTCTTTATACTATGATCTTGGACCGAAGTATTTTAGATAAGCCTAAATATTGGAATGGATTATGTTAACCATAAGTTAGTATTGTTTAAGGATAGAATTGTTTTTGATATTATTTATGTGATGTTATAGTAATGTAGTTTTAGAAAAATGACAACCTGCAGGATGGTCGGCAGCCCATCGCGTCGGATAAGGCTGTGGGAATCGAACCCACAACAGAAGTGAGACTGGCCTTTATCGCCTACCACTGGCCTAAAGGAAGTCCATGTTTAGTAGAAACTAGTTTTATTTTATTAAGCGGTATGATATATGAAGTATAAGTTCATTTTTGGAACCATATACGATTAACCATAAGATGGACTTATAACTTTTGCTAACCTTTTGTTTGAAAGAGATGGAATGACCCATCATTCTATCACATGATTTGCTAACAATGAAAAATTCAACTTCATTTCTTTAAGAGATGAGGTGGAAATTGTCCAAAGAACGACAAACGGTGAGACTATACCAAAATCACGAAAGTATTTCTTCTAATTCCAATTTCATAAACTTTAAGGAAATGATCTTGAAAACCAAAAATGTTGTCTTAGTGCTCTTATATCTAATGAATCAGATGGTACCTTAGATCATCACAAATTTATGGCTTTGTGATTGCTAGCTTTTCCATAGCCATGTTCTCTACCACTCTCCATCAGAACATGATGTTTAGATTTCTCTTCCTTATCCATATTTTCACCTATGTGGAAACCCAGTGATTAGTTTATTTGGTTAACCGTTACGTTTCATACATTTGTTTTTAAAGATTGGTTTTGGTATTCCTTTTTACAATGTGGGATTCGATTAAAGAAACTGTCGAATAGTAAACCATTTATAACCCCGACGAATTTCGAGGGAGAAATTCATTTTAAGGGGGGTAGAATGTAACACCCCGAGATTTTATGAAAAATATTCTTTTTAATTTCATTAATGTCTTGTGTTATACGCTACACAAAAAGGATCTTTCACAACACACATCTCTGACCTGGCTTGAATTACACGCAATCGCGACCTTCCACGATAGCGTGTGTTGTACGCAACACCAAGTTTCTCTAAACAACGATATGCTATTAAGATATTATTAAAACTAGCCGTTATGAATAGTAATAACCACTTTTAGAAATTTTGTAATTTTATTTTCCAAAATGGAATTCATTTTTGGTTTAGTAATATCGAAATTAGCTTATGGTGAAATTTTGGTGATTTTTGGATAACTTTCATATTTTGATGAATAGTGAAAATTACTAAATTTTAATTAAAAACAACTTTTTCAATCGAAATAATTAATAGTGATAAATTATTAATTTGAGTGGTTTTAAAGTATATTTAGAATATATTTTTACAATTTAATACAATGTTGGTCATTGGATGTAATTTCACATTTAATCCAGTTATAAACAGGTGTCAATCTTTTGATAGTTATTATCTCTTAAAAACACGCCTTTTGTTTTGACGATGGGAATTAATTTTTTAAATTAATTAATTCAACTGATATGTTTTGAATTTGGTAAAATAGAAATCATTTTTGAGTTTATAATATCAAATATTTCATAGGCCTAATTTTTGGTATTTTTCTGAAAACTTTCAATTTTTGATGAATAGTGAAACCACTAAGTGGTAGGTTAAAAACTGAATTTTTGCATAAAAAGTAATTTTACCGCTTATGTGAATGGAATTTCGAAAATCTGAGAGACACGGTTAATATCAAGGACTAAATTGTGGTTCAATGAGATGAAAATAATTTTTGGTGAATAGTAACTTTTTACTTTTTTTTACCACGGTTAAAAGTAAATAGGGTAATTAAGGGTAAAGATGGTATTATTATTACCCTAACACATGTCCTAATTCTATTGGATAAGTGAAATTCGACCAAAAACAAACTTAGGAATAAAGTATGACCATTTAGGCCCACTTGGATTAGATTAGGACATTTATTATTAATTTATTTAAAGAAGAGTTAAAATAGTTAAAATCAATGTTTAATAAGTAAATCATTTTTAATATGGGTTATACATAAGATAAATTCGACTATAAATATTCATTAGAAAGCTAAAAAGATTTCCTACATAATGGTATTCTATTTGTAATTTTTAGATATTATATAATTTAATTTATTTATGACACAACGATGATGCTGTAATTAACTTATTAATGAAATATTGACATAATTGATGTTATAAATACCCAAATAAATATAATTTGAGACTTTTTATGAATTATACTAATTTTTTAGGTTAATATAACATGTTATTATGGATTTATTTAACTTTTTTCGAACTTACCATTCTGTTAGAATTTTAACAAAAAATCAATTACTAAATAGTGTCAAATTTGACATAAAATAGTTCTTAAATAAAATATTATATTATTAATTGTTATTTTATTCCTAAAAAACTAATTTTCGGCCAAATAACTTAGATAAAGATATATATATTAATAATAAACAATTTGGGGTTCGTTTGGCATGTTATAGTAAGTGTATTAACCATATAGTGTAAGAAAACAAAAAGACACAGTAAAAGTTATATTATTTAACTTAGAGTTAAATCTAATTGATAAGTTTAAAATAATAAACTAAACTTGTCTAAATCCTATTGGTTGATAGGATTTCGACCCATCCCCACATTACCTTCGAAATAAGACCCTTTGGAACCATTATAAACCGATTTTGACTTTAATATAAAATAATATTTTGAGATATTCCTAAGGTGCCCCTCTCCTCCCTTATAAAAGGACACCTCCTCCCCCTCCTCCTCACACCAACTTGAGCCTTCAAGCTCGGCCAAACCCTGAAAAAATCCCTTCTCCACTTCCCTAGTATCATCCTAGAGGTCCTGGTCTTCTTCAAAGGCCATCCTTAGTTCTTTAAATGGAGGCTAAGAAAAGGCGCGTCAAAAAGAGGTAATATCCATTACTGATCTTTTTCAATTTCTTTCTTCTTCAACTTCTTCTTATTTATTTGTTTCATGATAAAGTAATAACATCAGTATTTCTTATATAATAAAATGTTATTATAAATATGAAACAACTCTAATTAACCTTCTATCCATCCTACGGAAAAAAGAAAGCATCGCGCTTGCGTACGTACGGAATACCGTCTCCACGCCGTGGTGTAATCTATTTTCCGCCACCACCTTAATTGGATGGGTATAAAGGTGTAATGAGTAACTATATATGATTATTATAAAGTGATATTGATACTGAAATAGTATACATACACTTCAACACAATTCCACGACCATGGGAACGATATCATCGCTCGTGCGTACGTACGGACTACCGTCTCCACGACGCGATGAGATTCATTCTCAATGATTAACCATTAATGAATGATTATAAAGTATATATAATAAGTACTAATTAAATATATTACCTTATAATGATACTGTAATTATTTATATTTATATGTATGTCATCTACTTAATTCCATTCAATTCATTAAGGAAACGAAAACAGTGTTCATGCGTACGTACGGACTACCGTCTCCATGGACGGTGTATTTCTTTCCATTTACTGATTTATTATATATGTATATTATGAATATATATATATATAAGTCATGTTTTATATTCTTTAATTAAGTAATCATGATATAAGTAATCATATGAATAATTACAAGTTAAAAACACGAACGACAAATGAGATGATTTTACCCAAAACACTACTTTAACATGAATTTACAAAAGAACGGGTAATATAAAGTCATAAGTGAACCATATATGATATAATAACAATGAATATGATTCTGTAATAAGTCAATGACATTATTTAAATCATTATACAGGAGGTTCAGACACTTACGAAGCAAATCAGACCTAAGGTAAGGGAAATATCACAATCTCATTTTTATCCGAGATTGTTTATACGTTCGTATTTACTGGGGTGTATTTTATCATCCACATCCATGTTTCCTCGATATGTAATATTAGTTCCATACTCATACAATTGTTTAAATCCAATTTTACCCTTTGGTGAGTTTTTAGTAAAAGATATGAAATGAATCTTTTGTCGTTTTTCGTACGAGGTACTTTTTTTACTTTTCCGACAAAAGTACGAGAAGAATGTTTTCTTTTTTAACTTATATGGCATGAATGGATTTTTAAAAAATTATTTCCAAGAAGCTTCCATTACAATTTTCCAAGTTTATTTTTAATCAACTCCTTTTAGTTTAGAATTTTATGACATGTTATTAAAGGAAAAGTGTTTTTGAAGAAGAATGGATATTTTCATCAAGAATAGAGTTCAAGTGTTTTATCAAAATTATTTTCCATCTAAGATAATATAGGGTTTTGTTTATATCTCTATTATTACATTTATTTGATTATGTTGTGATGGAATTATTTTTATGAATTCCTTTATCATATATGAATTGTTTTATGATGTCATGTTGTTTAAGAATCCTATTTTTATTACATGGGTTATGCAATGATGTATGATTTATGATTTTGTGGCACACATAAGAATGGTATCATTATGAGATGGGTGGGACCTATATCTCTCTCTAATGCATTTGGTAATGATTTTATATCTCATGAGATAGACAGGGCTGGAACGGTAGGTTATACCGGTTCAGTGAAACAGGACTGGAATGAGGGTGACTCGGTTCAGAAAGGGACTTTGTCCACTAAGATAGTCTTGGCCATGAGTCTTGACTAATACGAAAATATTCTCTATGATTATGTGTGTATGCCACAAAGTTTCATGCTTTAATTTATGATTATTGTGATTACAATTCACTTCCATGATTTATCCCATGTTATGAAATTATGATCTCTTTTGCAGGTTAAGATTTCCAAAAGTTGTGTGCTTGTGTATACGATGAGATTTATATTTCTTTTGTTTACCCTTACTGAGCATTTGAGCTCACCCTTTTATGTTTTCTTTTCCCCAGGATATAAAGAAAGTTTTTAGGTAAACAAAAAGGGAAGATCTTTATGGGATATATTGGAGATCTTTCACCACGATTAGAAGATTACTTTCCGAGTTTCCAAAGACACTAAACTATTATGATCCTTGTGTGTGTATTTTTTTGTTATGTACTAAGTATTCCACAAATGTAATGTAATGATCATGTACGTCAGGCTTCGGGTCTCTACAGCGGATCTCCCAAGAAGGAATGTATCATCCTCATGAAACCTTCCTTGAATTGTACATCCACGCCTGCAACTTGTATAACAGTCGGTGCCATGGCCGGCTCGAATGGAGGATCGGCAGGAACTCATTGATCATCCATACTTGTCGTCTGATCACTGCCTGATGATAGACGTACAAACAGAGGGCGTGTAGGTGGCATAGCTCTGAAAGATCAAAATCACACCATAGATCAGAAAAACAATGAAAGGAATCACAAGGTTATAAAATGGGAATAGTGTAAAGAAAACACACAAGTTTACAAAACACGACTACACGACATGTATAAAAACTACACGGCATGTACTTGAACTCTACTCCCCTGCCCGAGTCTCTTTAAATTGATAACCAACATGGTCTTCTTAGACAAAGACTACAAGACATGTTCCCTATACACACGACGTGTAATAGACAAGGTGTCAACGACCTGTGTTGTTGGTTACACGACCGACTACACGACTGAGACTACACGACGTGTTCCAAAAAAACACGGCATGTACTCGAATACTTTTACAGACCCGTGTTGTGGGAGACATGGCCATGTACATGGATAACCCCTACATGGCATATTACGAACAAACACGACATATATAGGCTAAGGTGACAACGTTCCGTGTTGTTCGTGACACGGCCAGGTACCTAGACTGGACTACACGGCGTGTTCCGAAGACAACCCAGCGTGTTGAAGAGAATGTCATGCCAGCCCGTGTCGTTTGTGACACGGCCGTGTACCTGAACAGGACTACACGGCGTGTTCCGTTACAACACGGCGTGTCCTACTCGAGCTTCGCTGACCCGTGTTGTTAGTGACACGGCTGGGTACACGGCTCATTACTACACGGCGTGTACCTACCATACACAGCGTGTTCCTAAAGTTACTTTCACAACACTGTGTTCGGCTCACACGGTCAGTGACATGGTCTGAAGATTTACACGTCGTGTATCCAACAAGTACACGCCATGTATTCTGGGTTTTTCAGGGAAGTATCTTAGAAGCTACTCAGACTCCCAGAAACACTAAAAACAAGGAAAAGAGGTGCCAATTTTCGGTCCGTGAGGGCCCATACTCCCTGCGAATCAAAGATTGGCATCTCCTATAGTCATATACAAGGAAAAAAACAACAGATCTATTACATAAAAATAGGGATTCTATCAAGCATCTATCACAATAGCATGCATAATCTACACGAATTCTATCACAACAACATGAAATCCCTAATGCACCCTAGATGGCATGGAAAGAATGCATGGCATGTGATTCTAAAAGTGCCTATATGATGCATGAGATGGCATACCCTCATCTACACAGGTTTAAACTGAAATAGAACCGAAATATCAAAACAATAATAACACAAGTCATGTGAATCACTCTTGGTGAAATTAGATCAACCATAAAATCTCAAAATCAGTAAACTGCAATTAAAGAGGTAGTATGGATTTTCCCTATACACGGGATAGCTACACCCGAGCGTAGATTAATTACAAGTACCAAATCCATCCTATCCCTGGCTAAAGTCTCCAAGTAGTAAAGAAAGAGAAAAGAACTCCTCTGATACCACATTGTAATGACCCGAATCCGGAGCCCCTCCACTGGTGCCCCGTACCCGGCTCGCCACATGACCTCAAGCGCGTTTCCCAAAATTCCAGAGGCTGCCGACTAGTAGCGAGGGACTTGGTTAGTCAGTGGGGAAACTATGCCCTCATTTGGTAAGGTATACAGTGGAAAAACAACAGTCAACAGCGGAAGTAGTAACAACATGCATAACAACAGAAACAAAACAGTGGAAGCAATGAATATATATAGAAATGATGAAAAGGATTCAGGAGGTACAAATATCTATGGAAAGCAGAAAACACAACAACGTGCTGGAATAAAGCCAAAAACAAGTGAAAAGGAAAACAAAATAAACTCCATAGCATCGCGAGCCCCATCTCGGTCCCTTGCACTCCAGCTCCAGCGCAATCATGAACCTGAAGTAGAAGGGCGCTTTCCCTTATCTATAACTGCAACAACATAGTCTGCTTGGGCCTAAAATCATGGCCCAAACAGGGCATGAGAAACAATCACAGTAGGCAATCAACCAAAGATTTGTGCCTAACATTCAATGAATACAAGGCAAATAACAAAACAAGAAGCAGTAAACATGAAAGCACAAGCAGCTACAATCCACAGTTATAGAAAATAAAGTACAAAAGTGAATAGCCAACAACAAGAATAAAACAGGTAACCCTCTGGGTAGCTCTCACATCTTAACCCCTATGGTTCAACCTGTATGTACCAGCAACCCTCTAAGAGGCACACACAGTCTCGCCCCTCTGGTTCAGCTGTGAAATTAATAGAATCTCTGGGGAATAACTCACCGTCAATTCCCTTTATAGTCTGGTATCATGCTAAAGGCTCTCTGGGGACGCACTCAACGTTTATTCCCCCTGTGGAACACATCAAGGAACTATAGAATCTTTGAGGAAGCACTCAACATAAATTCCCCCTGTGGTCTCGTATCGTAATTAAAAGACACTCTGGAGAAACCCTTTTGTCAATTCTCTCTTTGGTCTACTACACAAGGTTCTCAAAGTCATCAGTGAAACTAAACATGCTCATCACACAAGCATCATCCATGTAATCCATAAGAACTATGTGGCTATCAACTAAGGCTCAGCAGCAAAACAAGGTAGCAGTTCCGTTGTCCTACAACTAAGCATGGAAACTAAAAAAATTCCAAACAGGCAGAACAAGAATAGTAGACATCCAAGGTACAATAAAGCTACCTTAATCATAGGAAAAAAAACTACTCTAGCAATCAAGCAAGGAAAGAAATACAACAAGGGAAAAACTAGAACACGCCATACCCCATTCAATGGTATTGGTGGAATTTTCACAAAATATTCATTATCATTCTACAGAAAGGCACAAACCACCTACCTCGATCCTAGGAGATCGATGTAAGAAAACCACGATGATAGATTCCCCTTGGAATGACATTGATATGATAAAACTCACAAAATGCTCAACCTATGATAACTTGTAAACCATGAGGAATCAAGAAACAATACTCAAGAAAAAGGGAGAGCTCACCGCTGTGATTCCAACGCAATTGACCGCGCTTGAATCAGAGAACGGACGAAGATGCGGGATCTCGTCGAATATCATGTCATATGGTCTCTCTTAGGTGGACGAAATCTGGAGACTAAGATGAAAATGGGGGTTAGGCATGACCGCAGTCTGTTTAGAGAAAACAAATAAAGTACACGGCGTGTACTTTTAGAGTACACGGCGTGTACTGTGTCCTTTCTGTACTCCACCAAAATCGGCCTCCACGTCACCCCTACACACCGTGTGTGTGGCCTAGGAATGGTCATAACACGGCTTCGAGCCAGGGAAGAGTACAGGACATGTACATAGAAAGTACACATCGTATACTTTGAAAATATCCAGATAATTTATTTTTCTTAAAAACTCCAGAAAAAAAACGGAAAAACATACCTGAACAATGATCCGGGTTATTACAAGGAATAACCACGAACTCATAGTGTCTATACTGACACTTAAAGGTCGTCTTCTATACATCCTCATCTTGAACTCTGAGCTGGTGATAGCCTGGCCTGCGGTCTATCTTCAAGAACCATCATGCTCCCTTGAGCTGATCAAATAGGTCGTCTATCCTTGGATGTGGGTCCATGTTCTTTACGGTCACCTGATTCAGGAGACGTTCGTCAACACACAGTCGCAAGCTCCCATATGCCTTCTTGGAGAACAAAATTGGAGAATCCAAGGGTGATACACTAGGTCGGATGAATCCTTTACCTGAAAGTCCTCCAGCTGTACCCAAAAATCTGGATGCTCGGTGAGTTCCATCCGTTATGCTGGAGTAGATATCGGTGTTGTCCTAGGGTATAAGTCAATGAAGAATTCTACCTCTCTATGAGGAGGTGGTCCTAGAACGTCGTCAGGGAAAACTTCTACATACAGATCCACCAAAAAAGGAAAAATCGGAATCCGCACATCAACTGCTCCAAGGATGAGACTAGCCAACTTATGTGTGATCGTCTGCCCTCTCATCTTCATAAGTCCATCCTTCGCGTCAAAGGCTCCCTTCTTGCCAGTGAAGGTGAACCTGCTCCCATCCTTGTGGACACACCGCACTTTGCGCCTAATACAGCCGATCTGAGCATGGACTTTAGATAAAAATTCCATACCCAAGATGATGTTGTAAGGCCTCCACAATGCTACAAGAATTTCCTAACCAAATCTCTCACCTCATACAGAAATCTCACACTGCCGGCACTAGTGTGTAATCGTTGAGTCTGCTCCCATAAGAGTATCTATACGTAAGGATCGATCCAATGGCTCTGTTGAAATCTCTGAGCATCGAACAAGGGAAGCATCAATAAAATAATGACTCGCTCATGTGTCGATAAGTACAACAGAAAGGGTGGAGCAGACACAGATAGTACCTCGAATCATCTCAGGTGCACCTTGGTCATAGTCCTCGAGTGCCTGGAGTTGAGCCCGCCTCTATCCGCCAGCTCCCTGTGGTCGGGGTGGACCTCCTGGTGGTGGTGGTGGTAGAGCCTCGAAACACCATCCACCACCCACTGCTCGGCCAGCTCATCTTCCTCATCCACCTGCTCCCGATGGACCACAATGGTCAAACCTATGCCTCTTCCTAGGAGGTCTCTCTACTGTATGATGCTTTTTTTCATGGTGGGTCAAGCAGTCTCGAGCCATGTTCCCTCCCCGCTGCATGCATAGCACTGCCTGCCCCTCGTATGACTGGCTCTATTTCGTGTTCCCCACACGTCCGAACCAGTATCCTGAGGTCGCCCACCTGATGGACTAGTCCTCTTGGACCTCTATGTCAACTGTCTACTGCTGGCTACAGATGACACCGCTACGTGTCGTCCTACGGTAGGTCTCGCCGCTGGCGACTGCTCAGCGAGAAAGCTCTCCACAAGAAGGGATCGCTCCAGATCCCCCACCTGTGTCAGGATATTAAGGGGAATCATCGAAGCCAGGATCTCATTCCTTAGTCCCTTGTCAAAAGTCCGGGCCATGAAGAACGGGTCTGTTACCATCTCTGTGGAGTAGTGTGAGAGGTCGGTGAACCTTGCTGAGTACTGAGCTAGTGTAATAATGTCCTTCCACAGATGATGTAACTCCTGGATCCGCACCGCACGAAGGGTGGATGGGACAAACACCATGCGGAAGAGACTCTCGAAGTCTGTCTATTGTAAAGATGCCTCGTCATGGACCTGGAGAATCATGATCCACTATCTACCTTCTACTTTGTGTAGGCGAATCGCAAAAAAGATCACCATAATGTCAGCTGGTGTCCCTACAAATCTAAAGACTCTAACAATAGCCTCCATCCAATCCTCAGCTGCATGAGGTTCCGTCTCTCGACGAAACTTGGGCGGCCCCTGTCACTGGAACTTGTGCAACGCACTCAGGCGGCGTTCCCTCTTTGCTATTGGGGCTGGTGGGAACGGTGGCCTAGCGGGTAGTGGTTCTTCTGGTGCCTCCGTTGTGATGGCCCCCTATATCGATGCCTCGTCGCTCGGTGGGCTACCATCCCACACGTAACTCGGTACCCAAGAGAGCTACCATCATGGGGACATCCAGAAAAGAAACAGGTGTGCCACAGTCAAAACAGTATACCTAGTGTGATGAAACAAAGTAATCCCAATTAAAACTTTTGAAACACTCATGCAATCAGTGTTTTCATGCAATGATTCGGAAATCAGAGGTCAGGGTCCTGGTGTATTGATACTTTGGCCGATGCACCAACAGTGGACTCCCTGGATAGAAAACCACACTCAATACTCTTAACATAATTTCTGCACAGAGAGAAATAATCAGAGTCTTTAGTTCTGTTGTAGAACCGACTCCTCTGATACCAATTTGTCATGACACATCCTTGGGGCCCATGCCGTGACTACCCCAAGCCCGCCTTCCATAGGCCAGGGGCTGGCGACTAGAACCAAAGGGGTAAATCCCTATACTGGGAAGGAATTGCCTTTATAGACGTAAAAAACACAACAGAGTACGAAACTGAAGTATGCATAAGTATAATAATATAAAAAACTATGTGATTAAAAGTAAGGGGCCGAAAATACAAACCCAACAGTGAGTAGTGTACAACTGAAGACTAGTACAACAGAAGTAAAGTAAACCAACAACCACTGAGTCATCCTCCGGGAATCCCACCTGAAGGGTGGGTACATATGGTCTCCACAGCACCTCGGGTTCGTCCGTCCACTCCATGTACATCCCTCCAAGTGTTCCTCCACCGGGTACCATCCATCTCCCCAAGTCTCTACCACGATCAGTGTTGTTCATTTACTGCATCCAACACAATGTAGTGCAGGCATAACCTGTTCATGGGTAAGTATAAAAATACTCAGTAGGGAACCTGACACACCCAATGGTCTACCATAATCCACGAAGGATAAACTACAAAGAAAAGATATAATCACGATGAATCAACCATCTCTAGTTAGGTATATGCCTATACATATACCTAAGTAATCAATTCCAGTGAGGCTCCAACTCTCGACCCCAGGTATAACCCAATCCACACAGGAATGAAGTCAATCACACCGATCATAATGATTGGAAGTCAAGACTCAGCTCATACCGGTATATATCTTATGAAGTGGGGGTGGAGATGATTAGATGTAGCCTCTAAATCATCTCCTATACCGAACCCACAAAGGATCCTAGTAAAGAAGTCGTTGAGGCCGAACACATGGAGGATCCAAGTACTATAATCATCACTGTCGAACCCACGGAGGATCCATGTAAAGAAGAAATCGCTACAGAACCCACGGAGGACCCAAGTATAGTATTCATCACTTACAAACCCACGTAGGATCCAAGTACAGTAGTCATCATCGTTGAAACCACGATGGATCCATGTATGGTAGTCGTCGTAGTCACAACCAGCTCTAGGGTTCCAGCACATAGCACGCTCGATTCCATGAGGGTCCACACGTCAAGCCAAGGGGTAGATACATCAACTATCACGAAGTCCATAGTTGATGTTTCACGAAGTTACATCTCACCAAAAGAAACCCAAAACGACAGATGGCGCGTCAATCAGACGACCGGTCTGAGAGATATTGGCTTTTCCGTTCCAGGGGCCCGGTTGGAAATACGCTCATTCCAAACCCGACCATTTTTCAAAGTCATCAAAAACTCTCATAGATTATCACAAAAGGACCTATTCATCTTGAGGTTGACAATGATGTAGATGGAGAGTCGATCAGACACGTGTTCTTATAGTTATTCATGTTTTACTGAAAACGAGCCTGACAAGTTAAGCCTAGTGGGATGGCGGGTCGGGTCAACCCAGTTTTGGATGGTCCGACCCGGTAGAGGGTCAGATCGGCCTGATGAATCGCACAACCCGGTTCTAGGGGTCGCGGTCCGGCCTGGCGTGGCGTGGCGTGACCTGGCGTGACGCGGTCCAGCCGTACAAGGTGGGGCCCAGCTCGGCAGGGTGAAGCCCGGCTGATTGTGGCCCGACTAGCTGGCCGAGCAGCTTGGCCCGGCTGGTTGATCGGTCCATGGTGGGGGAGGGGGGGTGGGGGCGGCCCCCCACTTTCTCGAATCGGTGGCTCCGGGCAGCGACGTCCTCAAATTCGGAATGCCGAAGCCAGTCGGCTTCTCCAGCGTGAGCGGCCCACATGGAAGGCCGTTGTCTTCCCCACATGGCGCCGAGCGGTGCCATGGCCTTCTCTCACCGATCGGCCAACAAGTCGACTGGTTGGGCCACCGAAGCGGGCTGTGGAATGCGGCTCGTGGTCCTCCGCAGTACGAATCCCTCGTGGCGCCGTAGTCTATTTGGTTTGGCCGGCTTAGCCAGCTGGTTCTTCGTCGGTCGAGCATCCCGCGGTTGTGGGCCGCAATTTTTCGCACGTTGCCGGCACAAGGCTGCCACCTTCGCTCGCTGCCGCCTCCATTAACCACCAAAACCCATTGCGAATTAATAAAACCAGAAATGAAGGAGGGTCATCGTGTCGTTTTTCTTCGGCCAGTGCCCTCCGCGTTAGGCCGTAACAATCGACCATAGACAAACAAAAACTTTTAACAATGAACAATAACATTTTTAATCAATTAAAATTTAACATAAACCCTCTACCTCACAAAATATGTCATACGTTGACAAGCTGCGGAAGACAGGAAATGAGGTAGATGGAGTCGTAGAGTACGGTGTAGTCCAGTCAACGTTAGAGGATGAATCCTTAACGTAGATGACGCTTCTCGCGAGTGGTGTTTTATTACTTGTCACCAAGAAGATGAAAGGAGAAGTCGTGGGGCTTTCTTCGCTGAGAGAGTATGGAGTTCTTAGTGGATGAATAAATCTCTCCTATAATTCTCCAATGTTTTTCCCCAAAATATTTGCCAAGCAAATATTATAATAAGCCTATTAATTATTAAAAGATATATCATGCAATTCAAATTGTTTCAAAATGAGATGTTCCAATTAATTAATGATGTAATTAATTAGTTGGGTGGCGTATTCAATGGGAGAAGGTGATAAATAATTAATGGAGAAGGTGGAGAGTAATAAGGATTAATAAGGAGGTTTTATGGGAGTTTAAAGGAGTTAAAGGATGAATTGATGAGTTAGGGGTTCGTTCGGGCCCCACCAACCTTAGTCATATCCTCCCATGGGATGTTTGGTCGGGTGTGGGCCCCACCTCCATCTTTCCTTTAGAGGATTTAACATCCACTTAAAATAAGTTGTAACACAACAATTTATTTAACTCCTTACGAATCCCCAAATTTTAACAACCTCATACGATAAAAAAACCACGGTAAAGGTCCCCCTAAGTGAATACCAGGGCTGCGAGTTCATCAGTTCCCTCAGAATTCAATTCCACGCACCGGTTCAAAATATAGAAAAACCCGCACGTAGATTTACTGAACATACCAAAACAAAACATCAAGAATTAATTCCGGGCACACCGGGCCTCAGAATCAAGTGCCGTCAAAAATCACAGTCTTGGAAAATTCAAAAGTATTTATGAAAAAATTTTCCATTAAATTTATCAGTATTTAAAAATGATATTTTTTAGTAATGTGAAATGTATGGTGGCAGGTCTTATTTATTTGGGTAGGAGTGTAGTCTTTGAAAAAAATATTAGAAAAAAATAATTACTTTAAATGGTGATCAATCATGTCATTTAACGGTAATGGGTTTATGATTTAAAATTAAATGATATATTAAAATATTTATATAAATTTTATGATCATAAAATTTTTATTCGTATACATTATTACAAAATAATTTTCATAAACATTATTTTACTATTCACCTCCTACTCTTACAATTAATGTAAAATAATAAATATTCTACCTGACATAATTGTAATTTTATGATTTAAAAATTACATCCATAATACCAAAATGATTACTATAAAGAAAAATATCATTATTATAAAAAAAAATTTATTTAAATAATGTTTAATTAAATTTTAAATTTTTTTAAATTATTAAATTGATCATTTTAATATATTGTTCCCCAAATAAAACATTTTTGATTTTCAAATAATTTATTATAATTTAGTTATTTCAATTAGGTATCTTATGAAATTTAACAATTTTTTGAATTTTTTATCATATGACATGTTTACATTTTTTTAGAAAAAAAAATTCCATTCAAATAGTATTTTATTCTAAAATTTATTTAATATTTCATAATGGTTTGTGCACTATTCATTTGATCATATTTCCCTATGTCAACACGGTATTCAACTACTTAAAAATTTCAGCTATTTCCTTTAATCAATAATTACATCAATTTATCTCAATAATATATTTTTAATATTGAAAATATTTTATTAAAATATAAATTTTGTATTTATTTTATTCATTATATTAATTATAATGATTATTATAGGGGAATATTGTGGTCAAAATATTCTATTAAAAAAATTTCTATTCTATTTCATAATATTATTAAAAAATTATTGGGTATATTTATCAACTACAAGTCATATTTATATTAATTATAATAATCTTTTGTTGGATTTTATTGTATTTTTATGTATAATCATGTTTTATAATAAAATTTCAATATATAATATTTTGGGTCATTACAATCCTCTTGCTATCAAAATAGGTTCATTTGTATCTTATAAAATATTAATGGACGATATGATGGATATGATGTTAATGTTAATAGATTCTATAGAAGAGGAATAAGTGAAGCTCAATTAATTGATGCCTTACTAACCAGATCATTATTGGTGGGATATTTTAATCGATGGAAAAATGAGTTGAGGGGTTATCATATAACTTTTTGTAGTTTTTTAATCATTGAGTATTTCTTACATGGAGATGTTGTGAAAATTTTTGTCCAATAGTTCATGTATTTAATGAAATGGAATTTTTTCATTTCCAATTATTCAAAATAATAATAATTCATTTTTTATATATTTTTTTCTATATGGGAGTTGTTGTGAAATTTAAAACGCATCAAATCACATATTTACTAAATATTTATATTTCACCAAAGGTTGGTCACTTTTTTAATATATCATTATGTAATGGGTAATCAAGTATATCATGGACATGAAGGAACAAAATAATGAATGGTGGGAATTAGAGCCAACGAGCTTGTACACATGTGGTACAAGCCCAGTCATGGCATCCAAAAGAACCTGGATAAAATCCGGACTGTGAAACATTTACAGTACTATAGTAGCACTGTAGTAGGGTACTGTAGAAGCACTATAGAAGAGGTGGAACAATAGTAGTTGCGACACTATAGTAACAGAGGAACTGTGTCCGGAACTGTAGCGGCGGCAGTGTAGTAGCGGGAACTGTAGTTGCACAGGTACTGCAGCAGTACTATTCACGTAAGGGTCCTTTTGGCCTAAAAATGGGCTTCCAAGCCTAGATTTCATGCCACATGGCCACCGGACTTTGGGCTATGTAATGGGTCTCCCTCTACCCAATCAAAAGTGGTCTTTTCTTTAATAATAAAATATATCTTTAGCCCCAACCTTTAAATAAATGGTGGGAATTAGATTGAGCAGGCGAATAATGTTTGGCATTGAATTAGATTCCATATTAGTGGAGTAGAAATTGAGACTGGTTATTTATAGTCTCACATTTTTCAAACATGATTATTAAATAATTTTTATGATTATAAAATTTTTTGTAATGAATTCAATAAATGATATTTATATTATCATGGGAATATTATCATTATAAATTACATATAAAAAATATATATAAAATTATTACTCCATTATCATAGTAATCCATAAAAGATCATCATGATATATTTAATATTTTTATTCTCTTGATGATATATATCATATATAATTTTGATCTAAAATACAAAGCATGGGTTAAATAACATGGATGTAATTTGAAATATGGATTAATTTAATATTCTTCCAACTAGTTATCATTTTCATATCATAAGAACAAGATCATCATCACAATCATGAGTGAATCATTTCAAAAATAAATAGAGTGTGAAATATGAATAGTAATGAATCAAAATGATGTAGTGAACAAATACAACACATAGTTTTGAGAATATATAACATCATTTTCACACATATCATATGTTTATAAATCATGACGTCATAATTCCAACCAAATGTAACATCATGTACAGTCAGGAAAATCAAAATATAATTACATATAAAACATTGCCAAATGAATTGGTTGGATGTATAATACTAGGAATACCATTTTGATCATGAAATTACAATAATTATGTATAAGAAATAAAAAATGACCACATCATACTGATAGGCATGGAAGATACCCAGGAAAGGATAATGGATTCCATAAGTGTTTTATGAATCACTTGTAAGTGAATAAATATTGTGGTTAGAAAATGATAATGTGAAAATAATAGTTTTGGACATGAAATATTTTGATCATATATCACGGTTCATATTGATAAGAGGAATCATTTATGGAGGAATAATTGTTGTTTTTTTAAAATAAGAACTTTTGGATAATCATTATATATATCATCAAAATCATTGGTACAATTTATGTGAATATATTATACTTATGAAATAAAATTTAATGTAAGATTTAATATATAATTTAATATAATTGTGAATATTTATGAATGAATATAATAAAAAGTAAGAATTAAACCCAAAAAGAAATATTTGGGATAATTTTTTCCCTTAAAATATATTCAATTTCATATCATCATATTATTTCCTCTTGTATAATTAAATGGTTTTTATTAAAAATTGAAAGCATTTTTGGATTATGTACCTATATTACATTTAATCATTTATAAACATTATATTTTATTAGTCTATAATATATTTTATACGTTTAATGTTTCAATATTTTGAGTTCTTTAAAATTATCATTGGTTGTTTCATTTATAACATTTTTTATCACATAAATATATAAATTAAAAAATTTACTAGTAGATTCATAGAAATTAATATATTTATAAATTTAATTACCATAATTAATTTATTATTACCATCCATAAAATCATTATTTGATGTGTTCTGTTATTGTGCTTGCGGGTAGTTAACTAACCAATAATTTTATGATATAAAAAAGAGATGTTGGTATATGTATAACATATAAATATAATGAGAAATAATATATTACAATATGGCAAATAAATTAATTTTATATATATGTTCTAATTAGTTACAATAACACTTGGATATGGAATAGAGTCATGACAGATGAAGTGAAAGGGAAAATCAATGATAAAATACAAAATAATCTTATCACCCATATTTTATTCATTTCTTAGTACCATTATTTCATTAAAAGAGTGGAGTTATGTAACTCCAAAATAAATATATGTATTTTATAGAATTAGTACTGTAAATATTTGTATTTAATTTCAATTGAAATTTTAAATAGATTCTTTTCTCCCATGGGTTGTAGATTTGGTATTTAAACTAGAATATGGAGTTTCTATGAAGTTGAAATATTGAATTAAATATTATTTACGGTTTATGCATTGTAATATATATATTTTGATCATTATGGTTATTTTTTCATTATAAAATTTAATACAATAATAACCTTTATAATGAAAAATTAATTATACTATGAAAAATAAATATGTTAAAATGAATATATCTTTTATTCGAATTCATTAAAAAATATAGTTCAGGGAATAATATTATGATTTTTTTTAGTTTTATAATATATTTTTATTTTTAATATTTCATTTATTGAAATATCTAATAATGGGTCATCACTTTATTAAATCATGAAGGATGTAATTTAAAATAAGCCAGTTCAGAAATATATTTTTACTATTCACCTAAATATTGATGTTTTTCAAAAAATTAAAAAAATAAACAATATAAATTTTCAAAGTATTTAATCTAACAAGTAGGATAATTTTAAACAATAATTATCTAAAATATTTAATTTTAAATTTTATCATAAGAATATGATTTTTATAAAATAAACTATAATAGAGATAATAAAAAATGTTATATTCATATCCTTAAGTTTTTAATCATCACATTTTTTGGATTTAAAAGTTTATATTTTAATAAATAATGAATGGGAAATAATTTTTATTTCAAATTTACTATATTGATTCCAATGTACTAATCCAGTAGTCATGTTACTATATTTTATGGTCATATTACTAATCCTGGTTCTTAGGCTATTATTAATAATGGAAATATAATGATTCAAAATGTAAAATTACATCTTATAAATGTATAATAATTCATTCATATATTACTCACCTTAATAAACATATATTTTATGTAATTTACATTTCTAAAACATCAATTGGATGTCTCATTTACCGACTCATGTTTCAGCTTTTTTAGTCACTGTAATGATTTTAGGTGATCATGAAGATCTGAATTTTCAAATTTTATTAATATTATATTTTCCATTTTATTTACCCATGGTAATATTTAAAATTATAAGGGTGATATTTATTATATAATCATAATAGCCTCAATCAATAAAATATGGAATTGAGTGTTTCATTTTTTATTCTATACTATAGAGTTAGTTTAAAAAACATAATTTTTTTGATGTAAAATTCAATTTATATAGAGGTTTGGGATATTAAATTAATCACCACATTAGAAATTTTATCCCCACATTTTCAACTCAATGACTAAATTTAGCATAGATGAGGGTAATAAGGTTTTATCTATTCATAATTTTCACTCATATTAAAAATATATAAATTTTTCCAAAAAAAAACAAAAAAATATGATGATAAAATTAGATACTATAATATTAAAATGAATTAAAAATTTATCTTATGTTGGGTTCCCGGGATTCACCAATATCCCAAAATTTCATCTTGCATCACCATCTATAATATTTTTTTTTCAATAAAAATAATATCTACACTAGTTATAAATCATGTAAAATTGATCATAATGATGAAGTGGTCAAAAAAAATATCTCTAAGGAGTTACAAACTTGGGGAGATAAACATACAACTACTCATTCTCAGGGTGACGATTATGTTAACAACCATCCAAAAAATTATAGGTTTTTCCCCTATCATGGGTAATTTTCATGAAGGATGTGACGAAATCCATATATTTTGGATCAGAAATGCATCACAAGGTGTTCCAAGTCATCCAATTACATTAGAAATGCTTGGACAAATTCTAGTACAGATACCTCAGGATTTGACCTCTCATGTCAAAACATACCGGAGGTTTCCTTTTCTTATTATATTGGTTAATCATTTACTCTTCCATAAATAATAGGGAATTGGTCCTCTATCTACACATTGTCACTAATTATTCATTGAGATCCATTAGGTAATATGTCATCCAAAAAATTGAGTGTTCCATCAATTATCTAGTGTTGTAGAGACCCAATTTTTCACTTAAGAATTAAATAAATATAAATATATACATAGATTTGAAGCTAGGATCTTAGACAATATGTTATTCTAAGGACCAGTGTTCTTTGAATTAATTTTATAAAAATATCAAATATCATTTATATTAACTGCACATAATTTCTTAAAAATATGGTATAAATTCAAAATGCAATCCGAGATAATAAATATTGGACCATGATTGTGATTGGAATGTGACACTTTCCATAGGGGTGACCTAAATTGGGACGGTGAAGGGTGTTCTGAAATAGTGACAGTTAGTGGGAACATTTTTTTAAAATAAACAATTAAATTTAAATATTTTTATTTAAATAACCTAAAATGATTTCTATAAATAGATTTATATAGTAAACATATCAGATATAAACTCATTAAACATGTGAGGATTAATATATTTCATCTTCTCCTTTCATTTTTGAATCTAATTAAATGATGTTGATAGTCCAGATCAAACCATATATAAGGGCAACAAATACAATGACTCAGCTCAATCATGGGAATACACATTAAATTATAAAAATTCAACCAATATATATTTTGACTGTTTATTTTTGGTTTCTTTATAATTTATTAATTTATTAAACCTGATTATATATTTTCATTGATCTGCTCTAATTGTGGTAAATTGCATCTGCCAGGTATTGAAATTAAATTAATTGTTCATTTCATTTCAAACCCCATATATCCCTATTTGAGATATTTGGATAATAATTTATGGAAATGATTTATAAACCATTTATTTTTTTGTCTTCATACTATGATTTCTTATCATCACTCATCATTGGACCACATGGTCATGATTCTACACAACCAACTGGGACCAAGTTCAATCAATCCCCCTTTATTCGTGAAGAAATTCACATGTGAGGGATAGATGAAAAAATCTGGTATTTATATGGTTAGAAATTGGGTTATGGGTGATAGATATTTTTTATCATAATTAATAATGTAGTTGGTGGAGCGTGGAGGCATGGTGACTTTCCAAAAAGTTTGAATGAGAATCAATTTATAACTAATTGATAGATAGATTATACTAGATAGAGTTTGATCCACCATATTTAGTATGAAAAAATGCTATAACCAATGGTGGAATCATAAGATCTAGATCTTAGAGTATGGATCTAATGTTTTAATAAAATCCAGACTACACACTATGCAGTTTAGAAGAACACTCAACATGTGGCCCCTATAATATGACGACTTTAGTTTTTAGAAAATGATAACCCTAGTATGGCTGGTATCCCACCTAATCGTTATGTATCCCCCGTCTGGTAATTCAGATGTTTCATTACACACATCCAAGTCATCATGAATTAGGAAACAACTAGGACCTTTCCATGTACTATAATACATGGTCACGACCAAGGTGCATAGGTTGGGACCCTGAGTGGCCTATACATTCCTTGTAGAATTCCTACAATCCACATAGTTCTATATAGATATTGATCTGTGTACCACCAAGGAAATTTCAATGTAATGGAGGGGGACAACAATTAATGTGGAATCGCCCACATTCCATGTATCCATTGGTTCTGTTCAGGGAAACATAAAACTCTCATATCTCATTTATTTGGTCTATTATTTTGGCCCACGACAAGCCTATATTGAGTTTTTTTCATGTAGAATTTTATTGTTCTGTCTATTGTGGATTTTGGGTTATGATGTGAAATTATTTGGGCATGGTTATTATTTATACGACACATGATGATGGTCATGATTAGGAATAGGATAACCAGATACTTAAGAGTGGATCCCCCCATATTCCTAAGTGTATATATTCTATCTACTAAGTGGACCCCACCCCCCACTAAAAAAAATTATATAGGCTGTGGGTACTCATTAAAAAAGGTTGTGACACCCCATTTCCTTGTTAATTATTCCACTATATTTTAATTTGGATAAACCTATCAGGTAGGGTGCAGGCCATCATTAAACAAGAGTGGAACCCCCCATTATAATGCACATGGGTCATCTATCTATATAGTGTATCCCTTGATTAGGTACGGTGGGGGTCCACATGACACAGAAGTGGACCCCCCCCCCACAACCACCATAAACATGGGTTTAGGTCCTCTATATATGAAATCAGACATTTATCAGATAGAGTTTGGGTCATCAGGACATTAGAGTAGATCCCCCATTAATTATTGAAAAACCTCCTCGATCTACCTTATGGAAAACCGAAATATATTTGGAATGGGTCCTCATTAAATTAGAGTCTAACACCCCATTATCTTTTTAGGGGCTAATTTCTCTACCATATAGATCCCCCAATCAGATGGGGTGTCGATATTCGTGACACCATAGTGGATCCCACTAAGGCACTAGGGCATGGGTCCTCAATAGATTCTTATTGAGTGAAACCCCCTAACACACCATTGTGTGGGACCATTAATTAGATATTTTAACCCCTAAAAATTATAGTATTATGTTGTGATGTGGTCCTCTAATTGATTACATTTGAGAAAACATGCAAGAAACTTTTCATCGTTGATGGAATTCTTGAAATGTTGGCACTCTTTTCTAGGGATAGGTTTTGAGATTGAGATCCACTTCTCTATTATTTTGGATTATTTGGTTTTAGTATATATATATATATATATCCATGTTGCAGTATTAAGATTAATCTATTTCTACCAGTGGAAAATACTTGAAGGTTATTCCACCAACTCATTCTGTTGAGCTCTATATCGTTGGATGAGGTTTCGTTCTTTCTTTGAGATGATATACCTGCCTATATATTTCTATTATTTCACTTAATTCTCCCCATTTTACTTTTCACACTGTCTTATAGGGTATATATATACTCACCCCTACTAGTACATTTCCAAAAGGGGTCACATCCTATATAAATGAATATTGGTTGGTCGTGACTATATAGGATCTTATGCATAACTGGTGTATTAGACTACATATGGTTGTTAGAGATTGATGATCAGGAGATTGGATATGTCAAAAAATTTACATCCAATTTTTTTATGATGGGAGATCTTTCTGGTGTGGATTTTATTTTTCCCCTTTAATTTATATTTTCCCTTTTATACTCCTGTACACCATAGAGTAATTTCATATGTATTTATTAATATATATATTTTATATTATTATTATCATATCACTGTGCTTATCTATAGTGTTGGTCTGGTGTGTATAAAAGTATATTAAAAAAGGGATCAAATGTATGATATGAATTTTGATACATGTAACTGTACCATAGAATATAGAGGTGGGATTGGGGTAGTTGTTTCTTGATCACCAATATTTAAGGTATTTATATATTAGAATTCGAGGTGGGATGATACATGGTATGTTATTTGAAGTAGTCCCTTCATGAGGATTTGGTTGTGATTATAGGAAACTTTGTCAAAGTTCCTTGAGTACAGCTCCCTTTCAATGGGACCCAGTGTTGGTATAGATGCTGATGTATCCACTCACATGGGCTAGGAAAACATTATTGCTTACTCCACACACCGATACATTGGTTATAGGAGTCAATGGTACAAGCATCATAATGTAGTGATACTTTGATAATCCTTCGTGATTCAACTCCTACAAGTAGTAAGGTAGACCCCCTCACCCATCGAGTATCAGTCTATACCTATAGAGTAGGATTAGGATTCATGTAGTTTTAGAAATCTCCATGAGTTCTCATTCTCGATTCATAGAGGATCGATGGGGATACTGATCTCTGTGTAGCATGGGTTGGCCTACACTAGTCATTAGAGTTTCCACACTTGTGTAGATCCTGGGAAATTAGAAGGTTTTTCTAGAAACTAGTTCTCTTCATAGATATGTAGATGGTTTTAAAGGCACTAGAAAATTAAACACTTGTGTTGTTTTTGAATTTCATGTTTTTTTTCTAGAGATCGCCAATATTTCATGTGGAGATAGACTCTCTTATTAGGTGGTTGAGGTCTGGTCCAAATAAATGGATTGTATATCCTACTCAGATAGGACCCCTTTCGTTGGTTATATGCACATTGAAACCTATACAGGTTGACTCATGTAATATGTATAATTCTGTGATGGAGATATTCTTGTGTGTCATCAAACATGGTAGGAAAAGCGACACATCCTACACCGATACTATACCATGTGAATAAATTCTAACCATTGAGGGTGAGACAATGTCACCAGCAATGTATAATGTAAAAGAGTGGTGTAATATTACCATTGGCATGGATGTTTGTGATGTACAGAAGTGATGGGATGTTGAAGAAGTCAACATTAGAGGATAATAGGTATGAAACAGAATGTTTGAGCTCTCATAATATAGGGCTTCTAGCATGTATGATCAAATTTGGTTTGGGGTATTACAAATGTCACCACTACACTAGCTCTAGTTGATATTGTAGTGTCTAAAGACACACATCTCTATTATTATCCCCTATTTAAGAAATAATAATATATGTAGATGTAATCTTTTCCAAATCTTGTGTTTTGTATCTATATAGTGAAATGGTTGGCACTCAGTTTTTATAATGGTGAGACCTTGATTTGTGAGATGAGATAGACCCACACGATGACTTTATATAGATGCAGTGGTACCCTATAATATATTACATAATATTGACTGGTCATTTACCATTCATGCAAATATTATTTCAAATATTGAGTATGGCATATCATCTTGGATGTGGGATATAGGATTCCTTGACGGTGAGTTGTGATGCTCATATAGTGTGGGTTCATCTCATTCAAGGGAGGTTACCACTGATTTATTTATGGAATTTATTACTCATGGATGTTATTATTTATTAATTAAATCTAATGATGGTGTGGAATAATGGTGTATTGGTTTTCCCTACCCATATTGATATGAACCTCTAGATAGTATTACAGTAGGGATGGATCGATGTTTTCTCTAGAACATTGGATGAAGCCATAGGGATGGAAGAGATATTGATGTAGTTGGAGGGTCAATAGAAGTAGGTTTTTGATGGCCCAAGTTTTTCAGAAATAAAACTCTATTTTTGATCCTAAAAAAGTAAATGAGATTTTGGTTTTTCTATGGATTATCATCTGTTGAACCCTTTCATGGTAATGAACATGTACCCCTTTTAAAGGATTGGGGTCCTCTTCGGTTAGTTTCTAGGAGTGATATTATTCTGGAATATTGATATCTGGTATTGGTACCCCACGTTGTGAGTTCAAGAGGCTGATATTTCAATGATGTCCTTCTGGAGTCCTTGGTGACACTATGATTTCTCAATGACCCCCTTGCTATATCAAATTCTCCCAATATGTTCATTGATTTGATGAACTAAGTTTTATTTCCTTAAATTTACAATTTTTTTCTTTTATTCATTGTTGACATACTCATATAATCAATGATGGAAGAATATAATTTAGTGAACTTCAGGATGGTCAGACATTTTCCTCAAGAGAACAATTTTTATTATAATCCCCCGATGTGCACGTTCTGGATTAATGAGGGTCACTTCTTGGGGAATTTCAATTGTGATGATGGTATGAACATGGATCAATGGTTTGAACAATATGGATCAAAAATATATTGACTCTGATGTGGGGTTATTTTTTACAGGGAAGGGTGCTACTGGAGGTTTTTGGAAAATGTATATCGTAGTTCATCCACATTGACCACACTGATGTAGTTATGGTTTCCATTTACCTAGACATAGGGTGATGGAAGGATTTGGAGTAATCTCAGTTGAGGCTGTTGAGGTCTCATATTTTGATACTATCATAGGATGGCGTTGAGTATATAGTTTATAGCAATGCTTCTTGATCATGGCTCAAATACATATTGATTTGAAGAAAGTAAGTTATCACGTATGGGTTGAGGTAGTGAGACCCCACATGAAATACTATTAGACTCATCACCTAGAGCTAATAGTGATATCCATCATCCAAATTATGTGTGGTAAGTATATTATATTTAGTGCTATCTGATTTACTTTGACCATCAATGTCTCAAGTACTTCTTTACACTGAAATACCTAATCCTAAGATAGTTGTGATGGTTGGAGTTCATATAGGGATATAACAATGAGATAGACTATACATCATGTAAAGGAAACATGGTAGCATATTTTGATTTAAGTAAAGCTTGATCTTTCTTTATGTAGGGGGATATGATTAGTCAGATTCCTTGAAACTGAACCTGCTGGAGAAGGAGGGTAAATCCTTTCATTAGTCAATAATGCTGGCTCCTTTGTTTATTCTGTGTTTGAGGGAGTCCTATATGTGAGACTATGAATATGAGGAATTCTATGACTACATAATCCGAAGGGATTCACCATATGAATATTCTGACAAACATAATCACCTCATCCTTTACTAGGTATAGACATTGGTCCATCTCCCGATGTGGGTGGAGGTGATGTGAGTGTTCCAAAAATTTCAATTAAATATACACATGGTGAATTAAAATGTTCAAATACCATTAGCAATAGTTTTGGTGCTATGAGATGTGATGAAACATGGATATGTTCACCTAATGGAGACACACTTGTCAATTGGTGAAGGCTAACCACCTGGTTCTGACAGATTTTTTGTAGCCCCTTCAAGTCTCAGAGTATATGTAGGATGACATATTAATGGACATTATGATGGGGATTCCGCATACATCAATGTTCCATAAATCCATCTAGTATATTATTGAATAACTCATTAATTCCATGCACATACATTCTATCATGTAGTATTGTTTAGTGGAGAGTTTGGGGAAGATGTACACATAAGAGATGGGGAAGTTTGAGGTCTTTCATAAGAGTCTCCCCATGATGAGGGTTGTGGACATTAATACAGATAGGAAAGTTGTCACCAATGTTCATTATTCCATTCGAGGCCCTATGGAGGGTTGGGGAAATTTATTACCACCTCTCTCATCTCCCATAGTTTGAGAGGGTGAAAATAATCATCCATGTGTCGCAGTTATAGAGATACAAGCATGAACCCATGTATATTATTGACTAGGTGGAGTTAAAAATTGAGGATGTAAACACTTATTTGGATCACCTAGTAGTGATCAAGGATTAGTGGAAGAGGACCATGAATGTATAGAGTATCCCCATAGATAATTTTTATTCATATCCCAAGAGTATGATGGAGATGCCCTAAGGGTGGGAGAGCTAAATAGAGGCTCAGTATATGATGTATTTTATTTTGATTTTATTTTTCAGGGTAAAAATAATGAATGATTATTTGATATGGATAACCATTTTTTCCAAATAACATTATGATATATATATAAATATATATTAACAGGCAGGTACTTAGAATTCATGTGATTCAATGTCCCAGTGTGCCCAAAATTATTATGAAAAGATAATCAATATATTTTATATTATGCCTAAAAAATTTATTAATGGAAATTGGATATCTCTTACAAAGAGGCTCATATCATAAATTAAGACCATGGTTGAGTCCGGAACTCGATGTATACCGTAGGAGTGACATAAAATGTGATTTTAAGGGGCGTTCAAAAATCATGATGGTTGGTCGGTGCATATAGATAAAATGAAAACAAAATTGATTTATTTCAAATAAATTAGGGTAAAATAATTCCAATAATTCCACTTTTATGCAATATCCTATTGGTTTATCCACATAAACCATGGTAGGATCAAGAGTGGTCTTCCTCTCCTTGCATTGGAAAATCTGATTTGATACTGAAGAGACTCTTGATTGAAGAAGATAGAAGCATAATAAATGTGACGACACTTAATAGTAATTGTTGAGGATGTTCTTTAAAAAAGGATTGAATCCTAATGTTGGACTCCTCATTTTTCTCTCTATATTTGATTAAATTATGGAACAAGATCACTCCTTTTTCCTAGATATTAACAAATTTTGGGAATTACATGTGATCATGTATAAAAATTAAATATATTATTCAATTAATCTCTATCCCCATAATTAAACATTAATGACCATTGGCCAGAAATACATATCAACAGTCAATAAAACTATTCAATTTTTTAATTCCTACTACAATTGCATCACATTAATCATCACTGGAACATGGTTTTGTGGTTGTACATTTCCATGTGGGAGAAAGCCCGAATGGACCCAAGATTCCTAGAGAATTCATTTGAGAGGTATTTATTTAAAAATTATTTATGGAATTGGTTCAATTTCTAGATGAACATGGTAGATTGAATGATTGAAATTGGGATGATAGATTTTTTGTCATGGTGGCATGAGGTCATGCTTACTGGTTCACATTAAATTTGGATTTCAACAACTAGATGGTCATAAAACTCTTATATCTCCTTTATTTGGTCTATTATTTTTTCCCAAGACAAGCCTATATTGAGTTTTTTTCATGTATAATGTTATTGTTCTATCTATTTTGGATTTTGGGTTATGATGTAAAATTACTTGGGCATGGTTATTATTTATATGACACATGTTGATGGTCATGATTAGGAATAGGATAACCAGATACTTAATAGTGGATCCCCCCACATTCCTAGGTGTATGTTTTCTATCTACTAAGTGGACCCCCCCCCAAACAAAAAAAATTATACAGGATGTGGGTACTCATTAAAAAAGGTTGTAACACCCCATTTCACTGGTAATTATTCCACTATATTTTAATTTGTATCAACCTATCAGGTAGGGTGCATGCCATCATTAAACAAGAGTGGAACCCCCCATTATAATGCACATGGGTCATCTATCTATATAGTGGATCCCTTGATTAGGTTTGGTGGGAGTCCACATGACACCAAAGTGGACCCCCTCCCACAACCACCATAACCTTGGGATTGGGTCCTCTATATATGAAATCAGACATTTATCAGATATAGTTTGGGTCCTCAGGACATCGGAGTGGATCCCCCATTAATTATTGAAAAACCTCCTCGGTCTACCTTATGGAACACCGAAATATATTTGGAATGGGTCCTCATGAAATTAGAGTCTAAAGACCCATTATCCTTTTAGGGGGTACTTTATCTACCATGTGGATCCCCCAATCAGATGGGGTGTCGGTATTCGTGACACCATAGTGGATCCCACATAGGCACTAGGGCATGGGTCCTCAACAGATGCTTATTGAGTGAAACCCCCTAACATACCACTGTGTGGGACCATTAATTAGATATTTTACCACCTCAAAATTATAGTATTATGTTGTGATGTGGTCCTCTAATTGATTAAATTTGGGAAAACATGCAAGAGACTAGTCATCGTTGATGGACTTCTTGAGTTGTTGGCACTATTTTCTAGGGATAGGTTGTGAGATTGGGATCCACTTCTGTATTATTTTTGATTATTTGGTTTTAGTATATATATATATATCCATTTTGTAGCATTAAGATTAATCTATTTCTACTGGTGGAAAATACTAGAATGCTATTCCACCAACTCATTCTGTTGAGCTCTATGTCGTTGGATGAGGTTGCGTTCTTTCTTTGGGATGATGTACCTGCCTATATATTTCTGTTATTTCACATAATTCTCCCCATTTTACTTTTCATGCTGTCTTATGGGGTACATATATACTCACCCCTACTAGTACTTTTCAAACAGGGGTCACATCATATATAAATTAAGATAGTTCGGTGGTGACTATAGAGAATCTTATGCATAATTGGTGTATTAGACAACATATGGTGGCCAGAGATTGAAGATCATGAGATTGGATATGTCAAAAAATTTACATCTAATTTTTTCATTATGGGAGATCTTTCTGGTCGGGATTTTATTTTCCCCTTTAATTTATATTTTCAGTTTTGTACTCTTCTACACCATAGAGTAATTTCATATTTATTTTTTAATCTAGATTTTTTATATTTTTATTATCATACCACAACGCTTATCTATAGTGTTGGTCTGGTGTGTGTACAAGTAAA
Source organism: Viscum album (assembly GCA_963277665.1). Classification (NCBI taxonomy): domain Eukaryota; kingdom Viridiplantae; phylum Streptophyta; class Magnoliopsida; order Santalales; family Viscaceae; genus Viscum; species Viscum album. Next base: position 137,757,504 of record OY728133.1, on the reverse strand, counting down.
TTAAGAATGGGATAAAATTTATGATATGAATTTTGAAACTTGTAACTGTCCCATAGAATATAGAGGTGGGATTTGGGTAGTTGTTTCTTGATCACGATTATTTAAGGTCATTATAGATTAGAATTCGAGGTGAGATGATACATGGTATGGTATTTGCAGTAGTCCCTTCATGAGGATTTGGTTGTGAATATAGGAAACACTGTCAATGTTCCTTGTGTACAACTCCCTTTAAAGGGGACCCAGTGTTGGTATAGATGCTGATGTATCCACTCACATGGGCCATGAAAACATTATTGTTGACTCCACACACTGATACATTGGTTTTATGAGTCAATGGTACAAGCATTATAAAGTAGTGATACTTTGATAATCGTTCGTGATTCAACTCCTCCATGTAGGAAGGTAGAACCCCGCACTAATCGAGTAAAAGTCTATACCTATAAAGTAGGATTAGGATTCATGTAGTTTTAGAAAACTCCATGAGTTATCAATCTAGATTCATTGAGGATCTATGGGGATACCGATCTCTGTGTATCAGGGGTTGGCCTAAGCTAGTCATTAGATTTTCCACCCTTGTGTAGATCCTGGGCGATTAGAAGGTTTTTTTATAAACTTGTTCTCTTCATAGACATGTAGATGGTTTTAAAGGCACAATAAAATTAAACACTTGTGTTGTTTGTAAATTTCATGTTTTTTTTCTAGAGATCACCAATATTTAATGTGGAGATAGACTCTCTTATCAGGTGGTTGAGGTCAAGTCCAAAGAAATGGTTTGTATATCCTAATCAGATAAGACCCCTTTTGTGAGTTATATGCACATTGAAACCTATACATGTTGACTCATGGAGTATGTATAATTTTGTGATGGAGATATTATTGTGTGTCATCAAACATGGTTGGAAAAGCGACAAATCCTACACCAACACTATACCCTGTGAAAAATTATAAACATTGAGGGTGGAACAATGTCACCAGAAATGTATATTGTAAAGGAGTGGTGTAATATTACATTTTGAATGCATGTTTGTGAAGTATAGATGTGATGGTATGTTGAAGAAGGCAACATTAGAGGATAATATGTATGAAACAGAATGTTTGAGCTCTCATAATATAGGGCTTCTAGAATGTATGATCAAATTTGGTTTGTGGTATTACCAATGTCACCTCTACACTAGCTCTAGTTCATATAGTAGTGTCTAAAGACTCAAATCTCTATGATTATCCGCTATTCAAGAAATAATAATACTTGTAGATGCCATTTTTTCCAAACCATGTGTTTTGGATTTATATAGTGAAATTGTGTGCACTCAATTTTTATAATGGTGAGACCTTGATTTGTGAGATGAGATAGTCCCACACGATGTCTTTATATAGATGTAGTGGTACCCTATAATATATTACATAATATGGACTAGTCATTTACCATTCATGCAATGAGTATTTCAAATATTGAGTATTGTATATCTTCTTGGATGTGGGATATAGGATTCCTCGATGAAGAGGTGTGATCCTAATTTAGTGTGCGTTGAACTCATTCAAGGGAGGTTAACACTGATTTATTTATGGAATGTATTACTCATGGATGTTATTATTTATTAAATAAATCTAATGATGGTGTTGAATAATGGTGTATTGGTTTTACCTACCCATCTTGATATGAACCTCTATATAGTATTGTAGTAGGGGTGGTTTGATGTTTTCTCTCGAACATTGGATGAAGCCATAGGGATGGAAGAGCTGTTGATGTAGTTGGAGGGTCTATAGAAGTAGGTTTTTTTAAGGCCCAAGGTTTTCTCCAGTGAAACTCTAGTTTTGATCATAAAAAAGTACATGAGCTTTTGGGTTTTCTGTGGATTATCATCTGATGAACCCTTTTATGGTAATGAACATTTACCCCTTTTAAACGATTGGGGTCCTCTTCAATTAGTTTCTCGAAGTAATATGATTCTAGAATATTGATATTTGGTATTGGTACCCCATGTTGTGAGTTTAAGAGGCTGATATTTCAATGATGGCCTTCTGGAGTCCTTGGCGACACTATGATTTCTCAATGACCCCCTTTGTGTATCAAATTCTCCCAATATGTTCATTGATTTGATGAACTATGTTTTATTTCCTTATATGTGCTATTTTTTTCTTTTATTCATTGTTGAAAAACTCATATACTCAATGATAGAAGAATAGCATTTAGTAAACTTCAGGATGGTCAGACAATTTCTTCAAGAGAACCATTTTGATTGTAATCCCCCGATGTGCACGTTCTGGATTAATGAGGGTCACTTCATGGAAAATTTCAATTGTGATGATGGTATTAACATGGATCCATGGTGTGAACTATTTGGATCAAAAATATATTGACTCTTATGTGGGGATATTTTTTACAGGGAAGGGTGCTACTGGAGGTTTTTGGAAAATGTATATTGTAGTTCATCCACATTAACCACACTGATAAAGTTATGGTGTCCATTTACCTAGACTGAGGGTGATGGAAGGCTTTGGAGTAATCTCAGTTGAGGCTGTTGAGGTCTCATATTTTGAGAGTATCATATGATGGCGTTGAGTATATAGTTTATAGTAATGCTCCTGATCATGGCTCAAATAAATACTGATTTGAAGAATGTATGTTATCACGTACGGGTTGAGGTAGTGAGACCCCAAATGAAATACTATTAGACTCATCACCTAGAGCTAATAGTGATAGCCATCATCCAAATTATGTGTGGTAAGTATATTATATTTAGTTTTATATGATTTACTTTGACCATCAAAGTCTCAAGTACTTCTTCGCACTAAAATACCTAATCCTAATATAGTTGTGATGGTTGGAGTTCATATAGGGATATAAAAATGAGATAGACTGTAAATCATGTAATGGAAACATGGTAGCATATTTCAATTGAAGTAAAGCTCGATAATTATTTATGTAGGAGGATATGAGTAGTCAGATACCTTGAAACTGAATCTGCTGGAGAAGGAGGGTAAATCTTTTCATTAGTCAATAATGCTGGCTCCATTGAATATTCTGTGTTGGAGGGAGTCCTATATGTGAGACTATGAATATGAGGCCTTCTCTGACTACATAATCCGAAGGGATTCACCATATGAATATTCTGACAAACATAATCACCTCATCCTTTACTAGGTATAGACATCGGTCCATCTCTCGATGTGGGAGGAGGTGATGTGAGAGTTCCAAAAATTTCCATTAAATGTAAACATGGTGAGGTAAAATTTTCAAATACCATTAGCAATAGTTTTGGTTCTATGAGATGTGATGAAACATGAATATGTTCGCCTAATGGAGACTCACCTGTCAATTGGTGAAAGCTAACCACCAGGTTCTGACAAATTTTTTGGAGCCCCTACAAGTCTCAGAGTAGATGTAGGATGACATATTAATGGTGGTTGTGATGGGGATTCCGCATACATAGAGGTTCTATAAATACATCTAGTATATTATTGACTAACTCATGAATTCCATACAAATACATTCTATCATGTAGTATAGTATAGTGGAGAGTTTGGGGAATATGTACATCTAAGAGATTGTTCACCTTCATGGGGTTCACTGGAATATTTTCTATAATCAAAATGTGTGTTTAAATAAATTTTTGTGAATAGTAATATAAAAGGATATTAGAACCTAGATGATGATTAGTACAACCTTTCACCCGCATAAAAATGGGGATGTCTTCATGCACTATCCATCTGTGGGAGGATATGTTGAGGTATCAGATGATGGACATCAAAAGAAGTTGGGAGGATCACCTAACCATGGTATATTATCCAAAAAATAAAAGATACAAATATACTATTAGAATGAATCCTTTTATGTTATTTTACTAGAGACCTGTAGTTAATTTAGTTTAAAAAAATAATAAAGTTGAGGAAAATAGTTTCGGTCCATATCTCATAAATGCTATGATGGGGAAGTTCATGGTCTTTCACAAGAGTCTCCCCATGATGAGGTTTTTGGAAATTAATACAGGCATTCAAGTTGTCACCAATGTTCATTATGCCATTCGAGGCCCTATGGAGGGTTGGGAAAATTTATTACCACCACTCTCATCCCCCATAGTTTGAGAGGGTGAAAAAATCATCCATGTGTTGTAGTTAAGGAGATACATGCACGAACCCTTGTACATTACTGACTAGGCGGAGATGAAAATTGAGGATGTAAACTGTTATTTGGATCACCTAGTAGTGATCAAGGATCAGTGGAAGAGGACCATGCATGTATAGATTATCCCCTTAGTTAATTTGTTTTCCTATCCCTAGAGTATGATGGAGACACCCTAAGGGTAGGAGAGCTTGATAGAGGCTCAGTATCTGATGTTTTTTATTTTGATTTTATTTTTGAGGGTAAAAATAATGAATGATTATTTGATATGGATAACCATTTTTTCCACGTAACATTATGCTATATATATAAATATATATTAACAGGACGATACTGAGAATTCATGTGATACAATGGGCCAGTGTGCCCAAAATTATTATGAAAAAATAATCAATATATTTTATATTATGCCCAAAAAAGTTCTTATTGGAAATTGGATATCTCTTAAAAGGAGGCTCATATCATAAATTAAGACCATGGTTGAGTTAGGAATGTGATGTATACCCTAGGTGTGACATAAAATGGGATTTTAAGGGGCATTCAAAAATCATGATGGTTGGTGGGTGCATTTAGATAAAATAAAAACAAAATTGATTTATTTAATATAAATTAACCTAAAATAATTCCAAAAAATCCACTTTTATGGAATATACTATTGGTTTATCCACATAAACCATTGTAGGATCACGAGTGGTCTTCCTCTCCTTGCATTGGAAAATATGATTTGATACTGAAGAGACTCCGGATTGAAGAAGATATAAGCATAATAAATGTGACGACACTTATTAGTAATTATTGAGGATGTTCTTTAAAAAAGGATTGAATCATAATATTGGAATCCTCATTTTTCTCTCAATATTTGATCAAATTATTGAACAAGATAACTCCTTTTTCCTAGATATTAACAAATTTTGGGAAATTACATGTGATCATGTATAAATATTAAATATATTATTCAATTAATCTCTCTCCCCATAAATAAACATTAATGACCATTGGCCTGGAATACATATCAATGGTCGATACAACTATTCATTTTTTTAATTCCTACTACAATTGAATCACATTAATCTTCATTGGAACAAGGTTTTTTTGTTTTATATTTCCATGTGGGAGAAAGCCCGATTGGACCCAAGATTATTGGAGAAATTATTTGAGTGGTATGTATTTAAAAATTAGTTGTGGAATGGGTTCAATTTCTAGATGAACATGGTAGATTGAATGATTGAAAATGGGAAGATAGATTGTTTTTCATGGTGGCATGAGGGCATGCATACTGGTTTGAATTACATTTGGATTTCGACCACTAGATGGTCATAATCCCCAAATCAAAGACAGATAGAAAATATTTGAGATGAAAAAAGGCTTAATATGATTTTTAAAACAATAGATATGGCATGAGGAGACCATAGTTACTGTTCTTTGAATATCCTCACTACATTATATGTAGTTTAGAAGAACACATGATGTGTGACACCTAGAATGCAATTTCATGGGTTTTGGAAAAAAGATAATGATGGAATGAAATTTATCCCTCCTACATTGCATGTATCCCTAGATGAGTGGTCATTTCTTGTAGTTTATGACAAGGAAAATACCCCATGTGGGACGACTCAGTCAGGTGAATACTGTGTACCGAAGTACTTCGACCCGACAAAGGGGCCTAGGAAGAAACCCTGAGTTTTTTGAATATGGTGCGTTGTCTCCCTAAATGAAATGTAGTGATAAATGGTTGGTGATATTTGTACCTACATAGAAATCATCGTTACATGGATTGGGAGAAAACATCATTTTTCCCTTCATCGATTCAGCGAAGTTTCAAACTCTAATATCTACTTTCTTTGGGCATTGATTTTGGATCGTGATAAGCTGATCCTAAATGTTTTTTCATAGAGAACGTTATAGATTCCTCGAATATGGATTTAGGTGTATTTTTTGAATTTTTTTAATGTGAATAACATTTTGGTTGCTCTCATTGTCGATAAAAATCATGAAGAGGGGCACTAGAGACGATTGAGTGGAACCCCCCATAAGATTTGGTGAATGTCCTCTATCAATTTAGTGGAATATTCTATCCAAGAGGATATGGGTCCTCATGGAACCATAGTGAAATCTCTAATATTAATTGGTTCATTTCCTTTATATAATATGTAGAAACTCTATAAAATAGGGCGTGGGTCCATGTGACACCATAGTGGAACCCTAGAATCAACATAGGAATTGGTCAAATGTCTTCTATGTTAAAGCCCCTTTCAAAAAGGAATCATTTCCTCATAATTATAGAGTGGTAACACCACCTAAAATTTTCTTTTTTTTGGGTCTTCTATCAATTAGGTGGATCCTCTTATCATATAAGGCATGGATCCTCATGACAGTAATGTGGAACACTATATTATCTTTGATGTGGGTACTTTATCTACAAATCTGATGCTCCATATTGGACAGTGGGTGGTTTCTTATTACATGAGAGAGGATCCCCAATTTATACTGGGTGAGGCTCCACTATATATCGAGTGGAACCTCCTATCAAATAGGGTGTTTTTCATCATATCAGTAGTGTGAAATCCCTCGGATGTACCATGATGGAGGTCCTCTATAAATTCTTATTGAGTTTCAGAACCAGCACCTCCTTCCCTATTAATCTTGTGTGTAGGTTCTCTACTTGGAGATTATTCCCATAGATTTCATGACATAGGTGAATGGTATGGAATTCCATCTGATTAATTAAGAGAAGACATGTGATGTTTTTGGCCTTATTTATGGACTTATAAAACTATTGAAACTCTTTCTCTTTGTTAGGAAATGAGACAAATATATGATTAGATCTTGATTAGTTTTCATCAACTTGATCATTTATATATATATATATATATTAGTTGATAGATTTTATTTTCTATCTTATTTGTAGTGATAGGGACATGATAAGAAGCCAACATTATCTCTTTGTTGAGATATTTATGGTTGGATGAGGTCACAATGTTTCATTGAGTTGATCTGTCTATCTATATATTCTCATTGTGACTTTTACTTCTCTAACTTCATCGTTCATGAAATCCTACTAGTTATGTATATACTCACAAATGGAAGTGTTTTTACTACATGTGTTGTGTCATATGAAAAAGTGGTCATGTTGTTGTGGAATATAGAATATATTAAGGGAAAATGGATCAATGGGCTTATAATTATATGATTCTAGATATTTTATAGTGCTCAATATTTTTTTAGGACATATATGAAATATAGTGAGCACAATAGGGTCGATCTCTTGAGGAGACCACTTACAAAAAAATGTAATTTTGTTGTAACTATTTATAATATAAACAACATAATACAAAAAAAATATAAATATGTTAGTTTTTAAATGAATTATATATATATATAAACATGAAAAAAAATTAACATTAAATATAATGAAAATACAGTAATAATTCATTAGAAGAAGATCAAATTTATCAGGGTTTCATGTTTTTGTTATCATTATTATTCAAAATAAATACCTCCTTATTATATCAAATCATGAAATCTAAAAAATGCTCTTTAAACACCATAATTTTAATGTTATTAAAATGCAACTAGACATCCACATGATGGATTAATCTATTCTAGGTAAATACCTTGGAAAATATTCACTACTTGAATGACTTGGATATCAAAATGAATAAAGTGATTAAATTTGGTGGATGTTGACAATCGAATAGAAAGTTGTGAGACATCCGAAAACATTAATTTTAACAATTAATATAACATTATAATAAAATATGTGAAATCATTAAATCACAATAAACTCAAATACCACCACTCCCCCCTTGAAAAAAATTGTGGGTTCACTCTCCACAATCATTTTGGTGAAAGAAGCACATTGGGAGAAAGAAAAAATTGAAATGAACAGAAAATAACCTAACATGTAGAAGAGATAATCTATTATAGGATTAAAATATATTAAAATATTACAGAAACAAAACATTACCTTGCCTTTTAAAATGGTTATCATTTTTAAATAGAGGTGAGAAACATTTTTTTAATAAAAAATTGAGAAAATTTGGCTCATATATATGGTTTGTAAAATATTCCATGTGCCTAACCCATTAAATGGATGAATTTGGAATATTTTGTTTCGGGAATGTTATACCATATTGTATCTATCTTTTACACTAATATTTTTATCATTATGTTCCCTAGGATGAGGCGATATGTTCATTTTTTTAATAATATTTAATCATACCATATAGAATCATCGTATTCTAAAATCAAAACATATAATTCCATGAAGACCTACATACCAATATTTTATGGCATGAAACCCTAAATAAATGTTATTAATTATTATTTTATGCTTTTCATTTATGATTTTTATTTTTTTATACCATCCCAGTTGTAGATGTAATATCATATTTAAATGTCTCCAAATTTACGGAAGAATTTTTGAGGTGTGGGATGTATGCAGCTTTTGCGCATCTAACTAATGGATTAATCTTTGGTTCCAGATGGTTGAAATGAAGAAAATGAAGTGTGTTAGACTAAATAATTTATTTAACACTTTCAATCAGTTTATAAAATGGTTTGGATGATGTATATATTAAAAATACAGTTGTTAAATTCCATAAATATGAAATTTTTGTAATGAATCTCAATAAATACAACAAAAGAAAAAAATATAAAAAATTACCATTAAATAACATTATAATCAGATTATACACACTGGATTAAAGAATAAATCATATGAATATTTTATATTCATAACACCCCAAATCAAAACTATTTCTATATCAAAACTCACAATACAAAACAGACACGTCAAATAGAATTTTCCGAATACCTAAACATTCTAATAATCGACGCCAAAATATTGTAGTTGGTATAGTGAATTTAGAAACATGGTAAAAAAACACTCATATATATGTGAGCTTCATCATCTCCTAACATGTTATTTTTTACTAGAACCCTTCTTAGGCTTATAAAACATAGTTCATTTCATCATGACCTTGGTGACTGGAAATATAAAAGGATTGAGCTCAAATGATTAGTAAGGGTAAAAAGGGAGACATGAAAAAATAATCATGAGAATAATTGTATGAGAACATGAACATGATGAAAAGATATTTTACTGTATTTATGAAATATCATAACATAGATCATGTCATAATGATGGGTATTTCATAGACCTGAATCACAATTAAATAAAGAGCATAATCCATGAAATCATATTATAAGAATAAAACAAGGAATTGTCGAGAAATATAAAAATATATTGATTTATGTAGTGTCAAAAGTATCTCTATCAATCATAGTGGAAAATTACCTTTATTAAACTATGAAACCCCAATTATATCCCGAAATTACTAAACAATGTTACCCTTATTCCAACAACGTATTACTGAAATGAGTAACCATCATTTCGGCCCTATAATACTAAACTAAGTAACTCTCAATCATTCTATATTTTATCTCATGGGATATCAAAAATTGCCTAATTTATTAGATGAAGATATAGGTACCACCCATCACATAGTGAAATAGAATATACATGTGCCACATGATCATAAATAAACTAATCATTTCCCATGAAATAAAATTGGAATCGTATACATGTAAACATACCTTAAACTACAGAAAGAATCATGTTTCATAATAATTTCATTATAAGAATTACCCATGAAAAGAAAATTGTTTCAAAGGTACATAACTCATGAAATAGAAATGGGATTCATTACATGTACACATCAGAACATAATCCATTTAGAGAATGAATATGAATAGCTACATTGAACAAATTTTCATAAGGGCATAATTAAAACCAATAAATTTTATCTTATATGGGAAATAATTCTGAAAGATTTTCTAAATGAACTACTTGTTGAAAATATCCTTTCTTTTTGAAAAATGAATTTTTATACATAAATGCATTGTAAAAATCATTTTCATTGAAAATACCATTAATAATTTTAATGAAGATATGAAATCACTTAGAAAAACATTTTCTATGAAATCTATTAAAATAAGATTCAAAAAATTTTAAAAACCATTTTTTTTTCAAAATGCTTGAAAGCATTTATATATTGATTGATATTTTTTAACATAAATTTATTTTAAAATAATTTCATAAAATAAACAAAATTCTAATATAGTTTTTGAAAATAATATTTCATGATAACATATAAAAGAATAATGAAAAACATTTGATACCCATTCATTGAAAATATATTTATAACATATAAATAATTATTGAATAAAAATTTGAAATTAATTTTTCATGAAAACATTTAAAATATTATTGAAAATGTCTAAAAAATAATTTATTTAAAAGGTATTTCAAATCTAGTAAATTATATTTAAAAAAAATTGAAAATAGTTTTCTATGAGAACCTATAAAATGTGATTAAAACCATTTTGAAAAAAAAATTGAAAAAACTTTTTAAAAACATTTTCTTCAAGAATATCCTTTTAAAAGATTAGAGGGTTCATTAATGAAATGAGGGTGGGTAAATTTGTACATGTCTTATTAGGTGAAAAGAATATTTAATTCACACGATAAAAAGAATACAATTATACTTTGTTCAAAAAGAGACATGAAGATTCCCATGGAGATATTGGTAAATGAAAAAAATGATAGATTGTTCAATTATATATTAAAGGTTAATTGTATAATATTCATGGAAAATCCTTTTAGAAAACATATATTTCTGACCGAAGAGAGGATAATGTCATGCTTTCCAAAAAACACCATCTTATCAATGTTCTATACCAATGAGTATAAAATGGAACCATCAAATGATTATAACATGTCATAAAATATTATAAGGAAGAAATTAATTTTATGGAGAGGTGGATAATTGTATTTCCTCAAATAATGATTAAACATAATCAATTTAAAAAATCAACTAGATTATCTCAATGAACACTTATAACTTTGTATCTTGGGATCATGATCACTTTGTAAGAAAAAGAAATTTAATTGAAGCATATAATATAATGAAAATATTTTTATGAATTATAATTAATTTAAAACAGAAATATATGAACATTGAAAAAGAGTTCAAGTGCATAACAAAACATGAGTCTCAAAGAAGAAAAATTAATACAACCCATTTTAACTGATTTAGAAACTTTTGAAACATAAACCCCCATGAAAGAGTGATCAATAAATTGGAATTTTAGTAACCTTATATTAATGAAAATAATAAATAGAATACATTAAATGTCAGTAAATACATGACAAAAAATGAATGATTGTTGAATATAACATTTATCTCTTGAAAATTAAAAGTGAGAAGAATTCTTCTTACCTTGGGTGTTGACTGTCGTCGTACAGGTACAAGATTCTTGTATAATCAATACCATATTCTTATAAATAGTTGATATAAGAAACATATTATAGATAATACAAGATATGGTTTTATTATGACCTTTTATGATGTATTTTTTATGATCCTATGTTAATGTTCCACTTTGGGTAAAATTCTCTTTGTTCTTTGCATGTTTCTAAATTTTTTACATGTTTCATCATTATACATATATCATGATTATAAGAATTTATGACACGATAAAAATATGATGCATATAAATTATATTTTTATTATAATAACATATAGAATATAGGAGTAATAAAGGGAATTCACCATTTAAGGAGATTGTATGTTGTACGTACACATTTACTCTATTTCTATTTTTATTGTCATATTGATTTTTTTTTAAATGACATATGTATATATATTTATGTATATATATATATTTATATATCATTATTCCAGTATCATGACTATATCATCTATATAATTTATTTTCAATTAACCCATCACTAATACAATCAATGTGATGTCTGAAAAAATCACATCACTTTGAGGGGGTAGTAATCCACACTTCCACGAGCGAGATTACCATATTAACACCAAATGAAAAGTACAGAGATGTTTGTTATAAATGATATATATAAAGTTAAATACATTGTAAATATAATATTTTACATACATAAATAGGTTTTATATCCTAATGTAATCCATGATTAGTGGTAATGGAAAATGAACAATCATTATTTCATGAGGCAGCAGTTCTCCACACACAGAATCAATATATTTAACATCCATTATATAGAGGTGTGTTTAAGTTTAGTTCAGAACCATTTAATTACAATATCCTAGTATCATAAGGATACTCTTTTTTCCAACAATAAGGTAATAAATATTATGGAGGATGTTGAGAAGGAAAATAAATTGATGGAGCTTTAGAGAAGATGTAACCCCTAAATCGGGAAATTCATTTTGGTTTGTGACCAATGGATTCCTTGTGATGATTTATTCACAAAGTAAGGATTGAATGATAAATGGAGGTTAGTTAAGATGATAAGTGGGAGGAAATTGGATAATTATAAATGGTATAATAGGCATTAGTACTGGTTATAGTTGGTGGACTTTGAAAAGGAAGGAGAAGTTCTCACGAGGAATTTTGAGAAAAAAATTAAGTGTGAAAATGATATTACCGTAGAAAAGTTATAAAAACCCTAAAAAATAAATAATGAAAGGTTAATGGATGACCTATGGACATAAAATGGGTGTTGGAAAATTATTTCAGACATTTGAGAAATTAACATTATTTTTTAGTCCATAATTAATCATAAATTCAGTTAACATATGTGATAATTTTAAATCACATATACTATTAATTTCGGTTCAAAATTTAACAATATCTTATTAGACTATAAATATTAAATTTAATAAAAAAATATTATGTCTTGATTTTTAAATTTAAATCCCTAATGTTAAAAATTCATTATTATTGCTAATCCTGCAGACAGGATGAAATAACAATGTTCTAAATTAGGGAAATGGTCAAAGGTTTGTTAATATTATATATTATGATTCAAAGTAAAATTGATAATAATGAATTAAAATGAAATAATATATGTATTTTTAATCAAATGTTACCTTGGGAAATATTTATAATATTATTTATGAAAATTAATTAATTAGAATAAAATATTAATTTAAATAAAAAATATTATAAACCTATTTTCGTCAAAAAATGATGTTTCTCAGAAAAATCCCAAAAAATCACCCCTGGATAATTTTTACATTATGAATTATAAATAGAATTTAATTTTTGCCAATTCAATATACTAATGAGTTTTTAAATTATTTTATTATTAAAAAAAATTCATTCAAAAAATTATATTGCTAACACAGAAGGACTTTACCAAAAATTTTATCTTTCATTATCATTTTGTTTTATTTATATAAAACAATTATAGAAAATTTTTTATAAGTAGTTATTTAATTTAATAGTAATAACATTAACATCAAACTTATAATTATCATTTATAAATAATATAATCAATAAAACTAGATGTTTTATTGAAATGCAATTTTTCGGGCATTGTACAACAAGTCGATGTTTCTTTTAGTGCAATCCATGTGGGTATTTCCTATTGCAAATGACTAGTTGGTATTTCATTTGAGAGGAATTTTTTTACTTAGTTTTTTAATTTATATATATATATATATAACTATTTCACGTGTAATGTGAAATGAAAAATATTTAAAAGTAAAATTAATTGGAAAAGATTAATTACTATGCTCTATAGGTGTTATATTCTTACCCACATAAAATTAATTTCACCCCTGAAATTTGTATATGTTAAAAAGGTGAAACACATGAATTATTCATTCATAAAAACTGAAATAATAAAAATAGATACAAAAACATCTTATAAAATGGGAAATTGCGAAACTTAATGGTAACCCATTGTAACATATAAGTGCGTTTCTACATAGGAAAATATTTGTTGGCAGTGAAGATTAGAAAGCCATGAAAAACTGTAAATATTTATAGGGATTTTTTGGGGTCATAAATCACAGAAAATTTCATTATCTAATGAATGTTGAGGGCATCAATGTTATAAATTTGTGAGGATTCTATAACCTATTGTTTTAACAGAATTTAAGGTATTATGAAACCATTTATTTTTGTATCACTAGCATAATGTTGAGGTATTGATGATAAATTTATATAAACAAAATTTAATTATTGGGTTGTGCTTTTAAAAATATTTAAAACATCAATTACCTCATGTAATTAATTTTTAGAAATCAACATTGATTCATATAGAACTAAAATACATTATTAACGGATCTAAAAGGACTATAAAGATTAAAATGTATAATTGTTTGTCGCTTTATAAATAAACATGAATTATTTTATAAAAACAAAAAATCACACTACAATTTTATCATAAATATTTATTCAACAAAAAAATATGCATTAACCATGAAATCATGTGGGCTAGTGGATGGCTGGAAACCATTATTATCCTTCAATCATAGGAACATGAACCACAAACATGTTGGCCTTGATTGAATGTCAACCAACAAAAATGATGTTATTTTTGAAAACCAAACTAACATAATATATAATGTGTAATCCCAATAAATATTTTTAATTAATGAATAACCTTTTATCCAATGATTTAGATAGAAACAGAGTGCACAAATACTTAATATTAAGTACATTTTAATCATTTAGTAAATGGATAACCATACAACCCATTTGAATGATGAAAATACCAAACCGTATAAATATATTCATGAAATCAGATTTACATTAATTCAAATGTATCAAAAGATATGTCTTAGTAGTTACAGTCTAAAAATGCAAAGGCCCTAATTGTATATTCCCATGAAGTATGGTAATTTCCATATTTAACATAAATCCTTTGGGAAAATATGAATTCTTACAATTTCAATAAAATATTGGATTTTCACCATATATCCAAAAAATGTTGTATAATTCATTATTTGTATGATAATAAACCAATAATAATATCCTTACATAGTTCAAAGGTAATTAATAATGTCTGATTTAATTATTCATATCCAATGTATCATTATCCATACAACATTATCTGATCATCCTTAATCCATTAATAATACATATTTCCATTAAATTTTCATCAATAGCCTCATCATATTCTAAAATATAGCCATTAATCACATCACATTGCAAATTCACATAATGTACATTTCTCTTAGGACATTGGGTGGAATATTGACCATTTTATCCACCCATACAATAGTTAACATTTGAGGACAACATAGGGAGGAAAAAATTACCATTCATTCCGTTCATTGCACATTTAATTTTTCACTTTATGTAACTTAATTTATGTCTTTATTTTTCAATATCAAAATTCATTCATGTTCCTCTAAGGAATTCACATATGTGATAATTTCTGAGTTACGAACCCAATGTCAAATGAATCTTCTTTTCTTCATTGTATCAATTACGCGAACTCACAGTGAAATCCTTCACTCTTTTCCTTGGTGATTTTAAGAGTTTTTTTATATAATCATAGATAATAATTTTCTATAAATTTGATTATGAATGATCATATTTAATATAAAACTAGATCATTCATGTTACCTATAGTGAATAAACAAGAATAATTGTTTGATAATAACTTATTATATATGAAAAAAATTGTCATGAAAAAAATTACATAATAGATATCTATATCAGGATACCTTTCATTATATATGAAACATTTTGTTTTTCATAGGTTATTCAATGATATATTATATATAAATCTATCCTAATGATTCATGATTTGTTTTGGAATTACTAATGTGTATCCCCTATAAGTGTCAATCTAGTTGTGTAGAAAGGCCCGTATTTAGGTAGCGGATTACCCTGAGTCATGTTTGAATCATATTTTTGGAGTTGTTACCCCCATGGTAAATCTGTACTAGAGCCACATCCACTTGTAGTATCAAGACAAGGATATATTGGCTGGTTATCAATCACCCTATAATTTACATAAAATCAATGACAGTTTCTCAAATTTTAATACACCCTTATAGTAATACTTAGAGACATCTCTAGACATATACATAGAAGTATACCTACGGATCAAAATAAGGTTTTATCATTCCATTTTCTAAATCTTAAATATACATTTTCTATGATAGCTTCTCTAGAATATATTTCTTTATAAACATTGAAATTACATAGATTTTGTATAATAAGAAAACATCATAAAAAATATTCCCAATGATCGTAGTTGGTATAGATCCTTTAGAAACGTGGAAACATAAACACCATTATATATGTGAGCTTCATAAACTCCGATTATGTTCATCTTGAATAGAACCCTTATTAGAAAAATCAATCTTAGTACATATCTTTATGACTTAAGGGAGCGGAATAATTAATATAGTGACCTCAAAAGATTATTAAGGGTAAAAAGGGAGACATTTCAGTATAATCCTGAGCATAAGTTTATAAGAATGTATTAGTGAAGATAGACGATTATACCATGAAAACTATATATCATAACAGATATCATGGCATAATGATTAAAAGTTCATAATACATGAACCATAATGAAATAAATATCATAATACACTAATGCATATCCTAGGAAAAAAATGGACTTGTGGGTACACATAAGCATGTATTGTTTTCATAGTTTCCAAGGAATCACAACCATGATAATTTTAGAGAATAATTTCCTTTACTGAACTGAGTCACCCTCATTCTATCCATGTATTATCGGACCACATTCCCCTTATTCCATCCATTTATTAATGAACTGAATAACCTTAATTCTATCCCAGTATTAGTGAAACATGTAATCCTATTTTCAAAACTATTTTATTTAATGAAGTATAAATCATTACCCATTTCATTGGAGGAGGATAAAGGTCTAAACCATTTTAAAATGAAATCATCAATACATTTTCAATGTGATCATTAATAATAATGTCATTACCCATGAAATGAAATGGTTTTCAAAAACATGTAGCCATATTATAACCTTTGTATAGAGACACATATCATAATAATTTCATAATAAGCATCAACCATGAAAAGAAATGTGTTTTAAAATTATATAGCCCATGAAAGTGAAACGAGTTTCATAACATCATGAAATCAGAACATAATTCATTCAAAGAGAGAATATAATTGGAGACATAGAATAATTCCCCCTAAAAGAATGATTTACACCAATGGACGTTATCTTATAATGGAAATAATTTTGAAATACCTATAGAAAACAACTCTAGTGTAAAATATTCTTTCTTTTTTGAAAATTTATTTTTAATACATAAAACCATTTGAAAATAATTATATTGGAAAATAAAATGAATAAATGAATAGATGAAATCATTTTGATAACTGTTTTCAGTAAAATTTTCTAAAATAAATTTCAAAACATTTTAGAAACATTTTTGTTTTAAAAAATTCAATACATTCAAATAAAACATGAAAATGGTTTGAAAATAACTTCATTGAAAATACATTGAAAACATATATAGAATGATTTAATAGGTTTTAAAATTCATTTTTGAAATCTTATATGAGATCTTTGAAAACGTTTGGAAAACCATTTCATTGAATATATATTGGAAAAATATAAAGAATTAATTATTTTTTTTGAAAATAATGTTTCTCAGAAACTCAAAAACAAGATTGAAATTATGTTGAAAAATATTTTGGTGAATATAAATTGAACACTTATAAATTTGATTTGAAAAAAAATTGAAAATAATTTTCCATGAGATAATATATAAAATTTAAATCCATATTGAAAACAACTTTCTATGAAAATTCTATTAAATTTTTTTTCTTATTGATAAATATTTTTAACAATTAAAAGGGAGAATCCATGAAATGACATTGGGAAAATCTATACAAGTCATATCTGGTAAAAATAATATTCATTTTGGATTTAGAAATGTATTTAAAAGTATTATGATGAGAATAAAAAAAGAAACATCCCTTGAAGTTATTGGTAAAAAAAATGTCCATTATATATTATGGTGGACTGGTATAATATTCTTTGTAAATTAAAAAAAACATATATTTCCATGCCAAGAGAGGGTAAAGTCGTGCTATCCTAAAAACATGTTCATAACTATATAAGTCTAAAAAGATTAAAAAATTGTTCTAATGCCTGATTGTATCATGATATATCATAGGAAAAGGAAATAAATTCAAATTAAAGAGAGATGGATCATAATATTTCATCAATAGAAGTAAAAACATAAAGTTTTTTAAAAATCCTGTAGATTGTCTCAAAAAAATATTATAACATGGTATCTAGGGATCGTACTCTCCATATAATGAATGGAAATTACATTAAACATATAATATTAAGAAAATATTTAGGTTCAAGATTTGTTATTTTTAATGGATTTATATTCACAATGAAAGTATTTTTGTTTCAAAACAAAATTATAGTCTCAAATGCGAAAAATTCAGAGAAAATATTTTTATTGATATTATATCGTTTGAAGAATAAAACCCATGAAATAATGGAAATAAAATGGGCATGTGAATACAAATAATTATTTTAAAATGTTTCTAGAATAAAATCATTGGCATTACATATACCACAAAAAAGGAATGAGTGGTGAACACAACATTTATCTTCTAAAAATTAAAAGAAAGATGAATTCCCCCACCCCTGTCTTTATACTCGTCTTACTCATACATGATTCCTCTATAATTTATATATATTTATTAATAATAATTCATAAGATAATATACTAATACATAGAACCATATATTGTTTTATTATGACCCAATATTACTATCTTGTTAACGACTCTATGTTATTGTTTAACTTTAAGTAAAATTCACTTTGTTCTTCGCATGTGCCATAATTTGTCACATATTTGGTTCTTATAAATATATAATTATTATAATATTTAAAACATTTTATAAATTTAGGATTTATAAATTATATTTGTATTATAATATCTATATAATATAGTATTATAAATTAGAATAAACCATTCATTGAGACTTAAAGTTGTACGTACGCGTGAACATTGTTTATGTTTTTATTTTTTTATTGAATGATAGTATATAAATTACATATATATATATAATTCTGAATATAGCATTAATATATCACATATATTATATAATTTCATTAATATGGTCTTTAATAGATTTCAAGTGGTGTGTGAATGAATCACATCTCTTTCAGGGGTTGTAGTCCACAATTCATGAAAAATGATTATCGTATTAACACAAAATGAAAAGTAAAAATATGTGCATTGTAAATGGAATAATTAAAGTTAAATACAAATTAATATTAATATATGAAATATATAAACTATTTTCCTATCATAATTTATAGTATGATTTGCGTTAATAGAAAATTGAACAATTATGGTTTCATGAGGTAGTAGTTCGCTGTATATGGAAAAAATAATATCAACATCCATTAGAAGGAGGTTTTTTATGTATATGTCAGAAATAATTTTTAGAAACTTCCTTGTAAATGTATTATACAATTTTTTTCACAAAATAACGGAATAAATGTAATAGAGGGGTAGAGAAAAAATATTAAATTGGAGGAACTTTAGAGAAGAAATTACATCTAAATAAGGTATCTCCTTTTGGTTTGTTCCAAAATGATTCCTTGAGATGATTCATAAAAAGTATATGGTTATATAATTAATGGAGGTTTTTTGGGAGGCTACATGGGAATATATTGGATAAACATAAAATTTTTATACTTGAGATTAATGGTTAGAGGTGGTTTCCTTTTATAGGGAAAGAAAATGAATCAAATGGAATTTTTAGAAAAAATTTAGGTGTTCCCATGTTATTTCTATAAAAATGTCATAAAATAATAATTCAAGTTTTATGAAGGATTTATGGATATCCAAAGGGTGTTGGACAAGATTATAGGTCATTTGGGTACATAATTTTTTGGTTTAGTCCCTAATTAAACTTAATTTGGACTTAACTATTGTGATTATTTTTTATAAAATTTACTAATCATTTAAGTAAAAAAAATCATTTTATTATTAGAATCTAATTATTAGACCTAATAAAATGGTTTATATTCTATTTTTTAAATTCTAATCATATATCTGGAAAAAATATGATTAGAGCAAATCCTGCTGACCGTACAATATAATGGGTTTTGAAGTTGGAAAATGTTCAAAATATTGAATGATTTAATATTAAATTTCAAAGTGAAAATATATTTTAATGAATTAAATTGTATTAATATAGGTAATATTAATCTAATTTTACCTTAAATAAATATTTTAATGACATTTATCATTAATAAACTATTAGTTTAATAGGTATTTTTTAACAAAAATTCGGTTTTTTTATTGATCATCAAAAATGATGTTTATCAAAAAAATCCAAAAGAAATCACAAGTGGAGAATTTCATCTATTTGAATAAAAAAATAAATTTTATATTATTAAATTAATTATATATATTTTATTGATGTTACTTTTATTTTTATAAGAGGTTAATTCAAGAAAATTATATATTTGACAAAAAATCACATTACCAAAAATAGTATCTTTAATTATCAATAATATTTAATTATATAAAATAATTATAATTTATTTTTTTTATTTTAAAATGTTTAACTTATAAGTTATAATTATCTTATTTATATACATAAAATAATAAAAGGATGTCTTTCTTATAAAAACAATGTTTCCTTCATCGTAGGCCATGTCAGTGTTACATATAGTACATGACAAGTTGACATTGATTGTTGCTTAGGAAAATTGGGTATTTTTTGTGAAAGGAATGTTTCAGTTAGTGTCTTAATATATATATATATACCTATAACTATTTCCAATGACATGTGAAATGAATAATATTGAAATGATAAATTAATTTTTAAAAAATAATTCTCAAATTATCTAGGTGTGATAATTTTACTCTTGGTAATTCATCATATATTTAAATCATAATCCCAAAAATATAAATAATGAGAAAAAATCCATGATATTATCTAAAAAAAATTAAATCATGTATCATATAAGGGAAAAACTCCCTCTAAATTTCATACCACACATTTTTATTTGTTCTCCCTTAAAATACCCACCATAACCCAATCAAAACCTACCTCACCTTATATTTTATGTCACTATTCAATGAAGAGATGTTTGATCTGTAGTTAAACTCATACAGGTAATTTTAATGTTTCATCATATGATTGTGATTATTTTCATTTCATCATGGTGAATGAAATGAAAATATTTTCAATCATTATATATTTTTCATTCTTAATTTTATGGATTTCGTATGGTGGGTAATAATATTTAAAAACATAGATCCAAAAAGATGAGGTTAGACTCATAAGTAATATTTTGGAAAAATCAAGTCAAATAATAGAATGAAATTCCATCAATCTTTCTTGAAAATGTGAAACATTAGAAAAAATATTCAATAATAAGAGACATGATCACTGAAATTATTTCATTAAATTTTATAATTCATGTTCTCCACATTTTTTAACTTTTTTATCATTTTTTTAATAATATAGAATTGGACAATGTAATAATTATTTTATTTTTCATTGAGAATGATTTGATAATTGAATAAAATGAATGAATGACAATTCATGGCCAGGATTTTTTTAATTGGGAAATGTGTCATTAAATAATGTAAAATAAGGAATTCAATATTATCTCAATTTTTTTTCTTTTCCATATTTTCTCTATATTTTCATTTTGTTTTTTCTATTTTTTATATTGAAGAAAAATACGAAATAATAATGAAAGATAAATTTATTAATAGAGATCGATTTTTCCATTATACACTTCCTAAAATATTAACATAGAATTAACAGTAACCACAAGTTAAAAATGTCTCAAATAATTCACATGAAAATCCTTCCCCAAATCTTAAACATAAAATATTCATGCAAAACTACCAAGAGTGCGGCTAGGTAAAGAAAAATAAAATTTTAATGTGGCATAAGCCTATAAGAAAATTTATGTAATATAAGGTATAATGTATTAGATATATAAGTGTGGGAATTAGGTTAAAAATTGGAATATTCAAATATGTTCCTCAATCATAGAAAAAAAATTCAATGTTGTTGAAATAATTGAAAGAGAAAAAAATTATAATTTATGGTTCAAACATAAAATTAAATATTTTCACAAGAATGTTTAAGAATTATAAATAATATATCAATGTAGAATAGAATACCTCAAAGGTATGGAAAAATATTTTGAGTCATTTTCTCATGGTATTGTTTTTAAATATTATTTTAAACTCATAAAAACGTTTGAAAATATTATTTACGGAAACAAATTCACATAAAATTCTTCTAAAATCCATTTTTTCAATAATCTAGTCAATTAATTAAAATTAAAATAATGTGTGAAAAATGATTCTAATATTAATATAAGAATAATGTATCTAAATTGATGATAGAAAGGAAAAAATAAAACAGAGTAATACAATGTAGTTTGAGGCTCACCTAGTAATTATAATTAACTACCCATCATTTCTAATCAACAAATTAGGAATAAAAGGGAAAAAATCTAAAGAGAAGGAAAGATACAACCTGACATTTTTTTTCATTATTATCATTGAGTAATGCTCCTAAAAATATCTAAAAAACAAATAAATCATGAAATAAAACAAAACATAAGTAGTGTATGGAAAAATTATGATGATGGGAAAAGAGAATAAAATATGGTTTTGGTCCCCCCATGTAGGTGATATGTTTTACTATATATAGTTTGGTAGTTATACTGATTTATCCCCAATAAAAATGTACATGGGGTTTCATCATTAGAAAAAAATAGTTTATTTTTCCTCAAACCCAAATGTAAATTCCAGGAGTGATATCATCCAATGAAAATAAAATTAAGCATACCAACCATGAGAGGTAAATGAGAAAAATTTAGGTGTCGTGGGGGATGGAAAATAACATAGTTGTGAACCACGTTTAGATCATCTTGAGGAGAAGTGTATAATTGTGTCTAAGGTATTATTATTGTATTTTTCTTATATTTAATATTTTTTATGGAAATTTATTTTTCAGTGATTTCTTATTTTCCTCAGTCATTTTGAAAGACACCGGTGTAGAGCTTGATAGGTTCCCACACCATCTCTCGACGAAAATAACTTATTCATATTATTCATCATGTTCCTATAGTAGTGGTAATGAATCTACAAAATCATAATAAGGTAGATTAATTTTAAATAAATAAATAATTATTTCCTTATAATATTAATGACATTAAATTTTATCTCCCTTTGTTTTTTTCCTCTAAAAACATTTTCCTTGAGCAGGGCAGCTGAGAATTTAGTTGTTGGTGGGGGAATTGTATCTTCAATTTTTTCATTAACCACACAAAATTCATCATGATATGTTTGTAAAATATACATTTCATTATTCTGATATTTTATTTTTTACCATTCCATCCATATAACATTAAACTCATCCAATTCTAGATCCCGTGATGCAATCATCATTCATTATTTTCGAAGAATTTTTTAAATTGTATTTAATCATCAAAGAATATTGTTTCATCTAAAAAATAAAATATTCTTACCTACTATTCCAACCATAAATGTATTAAAAATAAAAATTACTATAGTAATTCCCCTTAAAATAAAACATGTCAAATGAAATTATCAGTATTCAATGAAACACTTTATTTATTTTTAAATAATTGACTTTTTGGGGTTTTAATGAAAAAATATATACGTAAGTGCATGCCTCCCTTATTAAAGTTCAAAATGAACACTATGTATTATATTTATCTTAGATGTTTTAATATTATATTTATATATGTATGAAATATGATGTTCACACCATGGTCGAACTCCCATGGAGGCCACATATAACACACTGTAATTATATTATCCTTATTCATAATCTATCAAATATTATATAAATTAAACAAATATAAATATGGTAGATTAAAAAAATTAATTATAACATATTCACAACAAAATTAAAAGTATTATAAATATCAAATAATTCAATAGAAGAAACCATTTTTCTTGGGGTTTCATGTTGATGTTTTCATTAATATTGAATATAAATTCTTTATTATTTAATTAAATGTAAATATAAATACCATTCACTATATTCACTATAATTTAAATTATATTTCTTTAAGCTATGGTCTCTTCATGTAGGATTAATATCCTCTCCATGAAAACCTGTGTAAAAGTCCCCCACATAAATGACTTAGTTATTAATGTGATGAAAAATGATTAAATGAGGAAGAAGAAGAAAATAGTAGAGAAAGCAGGGTGACCAGTCAACATAAATTTTTTTAAAAATATTAATGTCTTATAATAAAACATTATAAAACATTAAATCAAAATAAACTAAAATACCTCTACATCCCCCATCGAATAATAGTGAGGCATAGCTCTCTATAGCCATGGAGATTATAGAATTATGGTCAGAGACACACAAAATAAAAAATTATATAATATTAAATAATAAGATGAATATATTACATAATATATAATGAAAATATGAGAAAATAATATAGATACTAAACTCTATCTTTCCTCTTTTGAAATTTCTATGCTTTGTATAGGGATGTGAGGTACATATTTATAGGAAAAAACATGGATAATTTGGAAAAAAATATATTCTCTAAATGTTTACACGTTGTAAAAATATTAAATTAAGTAAGTATTAAAATTTAATATTTTTAATATTAATCTATATTATTTAACTTGTGAAACCTCAAATGTTCAGTATTATTGAAAAATAGATGATAGAGTAATTAATATTTTACTCTAAAACTTTATTCTATGTGGATAGACACATTGTATTCAAAAAATCGAACTAACAATGACATAATGACCTTGAAACTGCAGGATTACTGCATGTAACCCTTAATTAATGTTATTTATTAACCCATTATATAATTACTTTTGATTTACAACATATTTAAACTATCACACTTTGAGATATAATCTCATCATTAAATGTGACCTGCTCTATGCCCAGTTGAAGATGACTGGACTGTGAGATTATTTTGGGATTCTAAATGATCTGTTAAGATTCTTCATGAAGAGGATGAAATTAATAAAAACATGTATGAATCCTTTAAAAATGTAATTTAATAATTCCAATAAATTTTGAAATTTAAATTTTCATTAATAATAAAATATAAAAATTGCTTAATTCTAGAATAAGCACATTTTTTTGATGAATCTCAAAATACATAAAACTGAAACATGTGATAATTTTACATTAAATAACCCTATACTGGGATCCTGAAAATTTAATTATATAAAAAATGTATGAATATTTTAGCTACATCATCAACATATAATGTTTGGATCATGAAGAGCAAGAGTTGGGCTCTCCTAGAACATTTACAATACAATATTGTCAGGTTGGGACACTTCTTAGTTGGGTGTGTATTTTTACACTATACATTCAGTTTCCATTATTATATTCTTTTACACACTATTGGTTTTCATATGCCTAGTTTTATTACAGATTTTTAATATTTTAATTGTTATTTGTTTTCCCTTCTGTAAGGATTTGGATATATGTGTATTTAATGGTACATTATGAAATGTCCTCCAATGTTAGATATTCCATTCTGTTCTTGTTGCCAAATCCTAGACTATGGGGGTGTGATTGGGGTAGAGTATCTCATTACCCATTTTGTTGAGTCATGAGAAGTGTTAGACTGGGTATCATCCCCATAATCTTATATTAGAGTATGTTTTTTTATGTGTCACGCATTGGAGAATTAATTTTGGGGTTGTGAGATAAAACATTATTAATATATTATAGGTTGGCAACGATAACATCTTTTACACATGGATAAATTTGTTCTATGAATAATTTTTGGGTATCTATTTAACTACATGCTTTCATGGTTGGGATTAATGTTTAAATTTTATTACTCCCTTGGGGGGGGGGGCTATATAGTTTGTACATACTATACCCTACATGGGATTCACCACCCATATTTTATCTAAGGTATATAATATTTATATTATTAGTGATATCAGAGGTCCATGTTATTGTGGGGATTATTGGTCTTGGGGAATACAATGTTCGATGATTGACTTTGAATATTGCGACTAAGGTTCTCTATTGTTCCCTTTCTCAAGATTTTGTTATGATGGGACCTCATTTTATTTTTGAGAGTTTATCTTTCTCATTTATTAATCCTAATTATGTTTTTTATATTATTTTATTCATGTATTTTTTTGAATACGTTGTTTACACTCTATATACTTAACCCTTGTAATGTGTCCCTATATTATTGCATGGATGTAGTTGTGTGTGTGCATATAGGAACATAATATAATTCCTTAATTATTAATTATCACATATTTGGTTATCTTCACCATCCCCTTCGAAATATTAGGTTTTATTGGGTTTTCTCACTCACCATACCCCTAGCCATATGGTCCCCATGGTTTCGGTCAAATTTGAGTTGTGTCAAATGTGTTAATTCCACATGGCTATAATTGGATATGGTTTATATAGTGAATATTGGATTAAAAAATGTGGGAAATGGTTTCATAGTGTATAGGGTGTGAAATTATATTTAGGTAACCCATATATGGAGTAGTGGAAGACTTAACCAAGCACTAATACTATGACTACCTATTTGTGTAGATTAAATTTGAATATTGTTGATGTCGTGAACCAATGATACATGAATCATATATTATGGGTAACATTGAAAATTATTTCAATATAGATTCAACTCCCTATATTTTATCATATGAGTGTGGTTTATCTTTTATGTCATAGGTATCCACTATATTGAATGCTATATGGGATACTAAAATAGGACAATGAAACTGATCTATAGAGAAATGAGGCAAATATAGAGTGTATAAAACATAATTTGTTTCCTTTAGGTATTAATTAAGATGTGTAAAAAACATTAGATTAATATTTTTTCTACCACAATGGATTCAGGAGGAAGATTGATTAATTGGTGGGCATTTGATAGCTCTAACAGGGTAGAATGATGATACATAATGGGTTTTCATGTTATGAAATATCCTATGGAAACTACCAATAATTTTATATGGTGAAGTAGAATGTCACGAAGAAGGGGATTTGATTGAGTTATTGATATGAGTCTTAAGTATTTTTTGGACCCAATCTGATCAGATGGTAGAACTTGTGGCCAAACTCTTTCTGGGTGTAGTAGGAAAATAGTGGACCATGATTTTACAGACTCAGGATGAGGTGAAACAATCATTATTATATATTTTTAATCAGTATCATAATGATTGTTACTATATTCCGTTATAATATATATGGATTAAAGAGTTTCTCATGTTGTAGTATGGTAATATATCATTTATTGAATACATCATGAGGTTCATCGGCCTCACATTCTAATCTATCATTTTATTCCTAGATGGAGTTTTCTCAAAATAGATATTTTTTCTCAACCATCACAGAGACATTCCATCCAGTGAGGACACCGTATGCCTACAAATGTGTTCTGGAGTGATGGGAAGGGCTTTGGAAATGTTTAGATTTTGAGAAAATGGATGTGATAAAATATGAGAAAATAGTGGAAATGATGCAGATGATTTATCTGAAATAGCTGAAAATGATATTTTTTTTCCATCATATGACACATAATCTTTCCAAAACTAGAACACATGGATTATAATTAAATCATTCTCATTGAGGATCTAGTCATTCAATAGTGGGGAAATGATATGCTTGTGACTATTGATGTAATGTAGATCATGACATCATAAAATGACATGCTGAGGAATGTATACAGGTATTGGAAGGACACCATGAAAGAGAAAAAATCATGAATTGGTGTCTCTAATGAATGGTCAGGGAATCCCCAAGTGAGCTATTGACAGTGGAGGATTAGGTGTACCTCTGCGGTAATGTGATGTGGGTGTAGGCTGACGCTCTTATCTACTTCAACCAGAACCACCAATATTTTTCTAAAAAAATCCTAGAGAGATGGTAATTGAGGTTATTGGTTGTCAAATCCCACTAAGAAATATGATTTGGCTACATAAAAGATGATTTTTTTAAAATTTATAACTTTTTTCTCTTTCCATAGTACGTACTGACAATAGGTTGATTTATTCCATTATCACCATTTCCCTTTTGTGAGTGAAATAGAATCTAGTTTAGCCTCATCACAGTAGTTATACATAGAGGATATTACATGGATTTAATCTTTTATATTACACATCAACTAGTAGTATAATATAAATCTTGGTGGACAGTGTTTTTATGGTGTTTTTTTGTTATCATAATGAATACTAGTAACACCATTCATTGAATGGACCAATTATACATTGTTTTTTCCCATATAGACATTCATTTTAGGAGATTTAGATTTCTTCATGTAAATGGGATTATATTACACATATTATGTGATTGATATATAATTTCATAGTGAGTAGGGATTTTGAGTATTATGTTTGATCCTATAGCCCATTGTTTATAGGTTAAACCCTTGGAGTAAGAGTCCCTTTAGGCCTCTATCTTCTATTCGTAGTTTTATATTATATGAAAGTCTTCCCCAAATATGTTTTGGTACTATCATCTCATTGGAAGATAATATTATATATCAACATGGACCATAGTTTCATATATATATACATATATATTATATATTTCCAATCATATAAATCCTACCATGAACAATGATATATGGGTATGATTGGAATTCTATTGAGTGAATGGTTTTATCAAACCCATTTTGTTCCCTATGGAAGCACTTTTTCAGTTCATGAAAATGATAGATTAGTGTTTAAGGGTTTGAATTTATTATCACCACCTGAATGAAGTAATAATAATGAAAATATTAAGATTATGAATAATTAATTATATTTTAAACTTATTTAGAGATTCAATTATATTTACAACTATTATTCTCCGATTCTGCTAAAATAAATTGAGGGTTCTAGAAGATTATACTATGAGGAAGGAATATTGATAAGACTTTATACACAATGAATTTTTGGAATTTCCATTAAATGTATATATTTCCCTTATTGTGTTCATCAAAAAATATAAATGGAAATTTCCAAAAGTACATTGAATTATTAGACATTTTTTCATTGATTTATTTCTAGTTTTCTAATAAACAATAGAGTATAATAAAGAGAATTTGTGGATGGATGTATAATTTCTTCTGGAGCACATGCATTATGGTAATATCTTGAATGTGGTATTTTGGATATGATAGGGTAATTATTTTGGATATGTCATCAATGGTAATGGTTTCAATATTTATCCAGAAAATGTTGGTGTTGTTCATTCATTGGAGTAAAACATGAGTGTGTCGATAGTGTAGAGTGTCCATGGGTTTCCATGTTAATAATGGCCGACTGTATTAGACTCTTCCTATATAACATCCCCTTTACCAACTTGACATGGAAAGATTTGTCTTTTATATTGATTTATAATTATCATGGAGCCTCCAATGATTTGAGTATAATGTTTGCCATTTTTACATTATTGAGACTATAAGGGGGTGGAATTTAGATTATAGTGTATTTATGCCTTTTTCTCCATACGTGAGTTTTTAATGATGTTGAGGTAGGTGGTGATCAATAATGTGTCAAGGAATATGAGAATCAATAAGAAAAAATAAATTTCACAGATACTATACTTATTAATGATATACATCACTTAAAAGATGTTACGAAACTATTTTCTGGATAATATTATTATTATTTCAACCTATAAAATTACTATATAATGTATAATTTCACTCAAAGGCATCATAAACTATGGTGGAGTCATGTTTTTTATTCCCAATAGAACTAGGACTATGAGAAATTCTTAACACCTGGGATGGATAATGTGGTTGAAGATTTTCGTAGCAAGATGTCCCATTCTAACTTGTTGGAGAAGTTTTTCGAGTAGTTGAATTTGTTGCCGCTAACCCTTGTTTAGAAGAGGGGTGTATATTACCTTTAGTCGATGGTGGTGACTCCACTACATCCTCAACATGAGAAAGTGGATTAGATAAGATATATATAATGTTAAAAATCTATAATGTAGTGATCCTAGAATAACATATATATATATATATATATATATATTAATTTTTAATGAATATTCTTTACCTTATATAATCAAACTCCTAAGGATCATAATTGTTTTCTGCCTTTAAATAAATTGAATAATAAACACTAAAACAAATGTATTAAATTTGATATCCCACTATGTTCATTAACTCTATAACACATCATAGGTGTATCATACATAGTAAATTTGTTTTATAAAATGTGGAAATAAATCATAATAAAGGAGGAGATGAGATTCTCAATAAGGGAAAACTAGGGAAATACATAATGATAATCTAATAATAAGGGTATAAGAACCTAGGAATAAAATTTGAAAAGAATACTCTTCATATCAATGATCACAGTATAGCATCATGAGATAAATGTTAGTATAAAATAAGACAACATTGACATGTTAATCAACGACCATGATCCATTAGAGCATAACATTGGCATAAGGCATGAAAATTTTTACCCACACATAAGAATATAAATTTATTTCTATATTGTTCAAGGATCATTATTAAGGCCATATTAATGTAAAATGTTTTTACTATAAAAAATTTAACTAAATTATATATACATATTTTACTATACCAGGTTCACTACCCATTCCATCCATGACATACTATACCTGGTTCAATCCATGTTCCATTCATGTCTATCTCCCAGGAAATATAAACTAACTAACCCAATTCCATGAAGGGAGATATACGTCCCTCCCATAGAATAATGAAATCCATATATTTGTGTTTCAAGAGACCATAAAAATTTATCATATCTAACCAATGAAATGAAATGGGTATCATAATAATTTCATCATATCATAACTTCTCTAAAATTGATATTTTTATAATCATTTCATCAAATATTATACTCTTAAAGAAAGTGTGTTTCATTTTAGTTTTATCAGAGTATAACACATTAAAGAGAAATAGTTTTCATAAACATCATTGAATGAAATAATAATACATTTAGATAATGAATATGAATGATATCCTTTTATTATATTACCAATGAGGCATATTTAACATGAATATAAATTATCCTAAATGAATAATAATTTTGAAAGATCATTTAAAACATTTGATGAATAAAATAGTTCACCAATGAAAATGAATTTTTCAAACATAAATCTTTTATGAAAATAAATTTAATTGAAAATATCATTTATATATTATAATATAAACTTTATAAAATTATTTTAATCAATTTTTGAGAAAAAAAACCTTCCCACATTGAAAAATTGTTTTTTAAAAAGAAAAATATTGGAAAAAAATTATCCTAAAATAAAAATATATAAAATAATCATTGAAAAGAAATTAAAATTTTTTTTAAGATACTTTATTAAAAAAAATATGGTCCATTGAAAAATCGATTAATAGATCATTTTAAAAATTATTTGTCAAATTTTTATTAGAATACATCATTTTGGAAGAAACCATATTTCCAACCCAAGAGAGAGAAAAAATATGAATTTTGTAAAAAATTAAAATTTATAATTATTAATAATGAGTGAAAAAATGGTACCATTACTTTATGATATCATGGATAACAATGAAAAAAATAAAATTCACGAGAATTATTGATGGCTAGATCTATATTCATAATTATTAGATATTTTATCATAAACAATGAGGATGAATG
This sequence comes from Viscum album, assembly GCA_963277665.1. Taxonomy (NCBI): domain Eukaryota; kingdom Viridiplantae; phylum Streptophyta; class Magnoliopsida; order Santalales; family Viscaceae; genus Viscum; species Viscum album. The sequence goes on along the minus strand of OY728133.1, from coordinate 137,725,944 downwards.
ATGACATTGTACCATAAAATATTTACCACATTGTTACATTGAGTCATATTCCACATTATTGAATAATAAAAAATTAAACATAAAATATTATGAGTATGAATAAATTCCATATATTACAGGTAAAGGTGGTTTTTTATATACCTATTGAATGAATATATCTGTATAACATTACATATGTCTCAAAAAAGTAATCTTTAGACTAAAATACAATTCCATGTTGTTAACATTTAAAGTATAATCAACACCAAAGAGATATAATAAAAATTATATTTAATCCTAAATATTTCTAAATATAAATATCATTAAATAAATTCTTGTGTAGTATATACACTATGTAAATGAAATAGGCTCTGAAAATGACATATATATATTGGATGAAAAAAGATATATGAAAATCCCTTTCCACTAGTCTTGAATTTTTTTCATAATATTAAAAAATTCATATATAGTTTATATATTTTCATTGTAATACTATTATTGAATAATATTATTATATATTATTCCATATATGATTTTATTTTGAACTTTTATTGCACGTTTCTTAAGGATTCTATGTTTAAGATATATTTTATGTAATAACCGCATTTTTCTTAATAAATGTTTGGATTTGTGATATTTCTCACTCTGATATTGATTATGGATCTATAATGTCCAAATTTATAACAATGGTATAAATATCATATATATTTAGTATGTATGTATTTTTAACTACTTATTAATTTTTTTAATGTTAAATAAAATTCACAATTCATGGAGATGTTGGGTCATCTGTACACTAGAATGTTGTGTTTAGTATTTGGATGAATAAAATAATAGTACTTGATATATAATATAAATATATAATCATATATATTTCATATAAACCAATTATTTTTATTAATATCAACTTTTCCTCATTTTAGGTATAGCGTGAACGAATCACATGGCTTCGCAATACGGCAGTCCTCTGTACACATGAACAACATTATCGTATTCCAAAAAATTATAATCGATTATGGTATCTATGATAAAAATAGGTTAATTATAAAGATAAAATCATAAAAATAATATATAATATATAAAAATAATAATTCTATAATTATGGATATCCATTAATAGGGGAAATAAAAAAATATACTGCATCGATTTTTGATGAGGTACTTATCAGTAAAAACGAAAGATAATTTGATACTCCATTTCAAGGAATTGATTATTATTTTAGTTATTTACCATATCATAACAACATATAAGTATATTTTATATTTTTTTGTTATTATACATTATGATATAGTAATAAATAAAGGGTTTATAGGTTTAAATAAAACATAAAAACTTGTTGATGAACATTAACTATTGTTCAAGTATCCTCCAGAGGACTCCTGTAAAGTCCTTACATTGATGAATTTTATCCAAAAATATGGATTATATGATGAGTGAAGGTATTTTAGGATGTTATTTTTATGTGATTTTGAAAATGGATATGTATTTATATGTGTAGAGAATATAAGATAGTGATAGACCATTTATAATTGAGGACTTTTATTCTTGTAAATAACCAAAATTAATCAATATTAATAGGTTTTCCTTACCCATTGTGCCTCAAAAATTAAACAATAATTAAGATTAGGAATGGATATTTATCTAAATATGTCCACCAGAAAAACTAAATAGACTCTATTATATTTATTCCTTTTATGTATTGTTTAATAAAGTTTAATTCTAAAATCTATACAAATATTACCTATATATTTTTTACCATGTTTTTTTATCCATTATGATGATAAATAGAAATAGTTTTATTAAATAAATAGAACCTCTTATTTTTTATATAATCTCTAATTCGTAAAATAAAAAAACAATGTGTGTGTAACATTAATTTCAATACAAACACATGTAATGCACAAACAGTTGTTTTAACCATAATCGTGTAAATTAATTTTAAAATATTATCTAATAATTATGTTAAAAATAGATGACCATATTAGATAATATAAATTATTCTAATTACAAATATTGAATATTTTTTCCACTATTCTATCATATATGTGATGGAATTTAATTTAAAATTAATCACAATGAAAAAATGAGAAATATAATTTTTAACAGAAAATTATAAAGGCATTAAAATGTTTTTATATAAAATTTAAATGTGAAATTTATTAATACTAATTAACTTTTTATTAATTCATATATAATTGTACTATTTTTACATTAAAATAAATTTTAAATTTAATTTATCTATATATATAAATAACAAGAAAATGCAGTTTTATATTAAAATTTTGTATATTTGAAAATTAATCAGAAAATGAAACATCTCATAAAAATAAAAAAAAATTATAATAATTTTTTTTCGAATTATGAAGTAAAAAAAGTACTATTATTTTATCAAATTCATTTTCTCAAATATTGATAAATTAATTTTATTACTGTTAATAAAGAGGAAAAAACAATTTTTTTTACAATATAATATTTCATAAACCAATAAAGACATTATAGAAAAATTTTATATTTTATTATAATTATTTTTTCATTTTATTATACCATTATATTGTGTAGTTATTTATATTCATATCACTATATTTAATTGATATTATAAAATGGTTATGTTAATAATATGTCATGCTTTTTTTATAATCCAGTGTTTCATGTAATGTATATTAAGTTAGTGTTGTGTGTATCACATGCATAACATGGTGTTTTTTATAAATAATCATTAACATGGTGAATCATTTGACTTAATCAATAAAAAAATCTATTTTAATTGAAAAATATTAAATTCCTAATAATCACTGCGTGTTATATTCTCTCCCATTTTAATGTAGTATTCCCTCAAAATTCACCAATCTAGTGAAAAACATTGGATACATCTACAGCATCATGGACTCAAGTTCCCATGTAGATTTCCCAAACTAGTGGTTTCACACTAAAACATTGACTTGGTGAGTGTTCTTGTTTCATTTAATTTTTTCTATATGATCCATAATATCCACATTTTGTTTCTCATAAGATTGATCTTGCTCCAGCAGTAAAACCCTTATGTTTAGTACATGTGAAAGATCATGTTTATACATTCTTAAAATAGATTCATGGAAAAAAGTTTAATATTAACATTGTTACTAACTCTAATCATCATTTATTTACTCGGAATGTATTTAACCTTATTCTCTATTTCTTCTTCTATCTCATCTCCCAATATATTTATTTCCCAAACATCAATCTACGACATTGTACCTCTAAATTTTGTTCTATTGAGGGATTCATCATTAGAAATATGAATGTTTGGGTGAAATAAATTATTTTAAGAAAACTAAACTTACAGAATGTGTTGATCCCAAACAATATTGATATCCAAATAACAAGATCTCAATAAATCATTTAAGGAATTAATTGTTCATTTATATTTGACAAACATATATAGATAATAATTTATGCTGAAACTCAACTCCCCATCAAGAGAGTGTTTATTACTTCTCTAAAAAATTGAGGTAAGCCTCATAACCAGATCTGATATAATAAAATGTCACACTCCATTGAAACCTAATCACGTCCTTAATTAATATAAACAATATTATATCTAGAGAGAAGTCTTATCTAGTAGTGATAATGTGCCCTATCATAGTTAGGCAATCAACTATATACCATATTATATTTAGAAATTAATATGTATTAGATAGTCTAAGGAAAAATCCATGGTGAATTTTTCCCATTTCAATTTTGATATAAGTAAGGGATTCGAAGTCCCTTTATAAATTTATCTTTAATAATTTAATTGTTTTCATACCAAGCACTAAGACAAAAACACTTCGATTATAGAACTAAGAGATTCATCAAACAACTGCCTAATTTATGGAATTATTATAATGCATGCATAGTCCTGAAACATTATCATTACATCATGATCATGGATAAAATTAGGAAAATATGTAACATTATTTTAAATCTCTATGTCATCCATATGTTCCAATTTAATCTTCGCATAGATTGGTGGTTGAACATCCATTCATTAAATATTACATATTCCCAATTACTTTAGGATTTCTATATCCAACCATTAAAAACATAGAATATTATACCTATTTTTATCCACATCATGTATAATCTATATTGATCCCTTCGACTAAATGATTCATATAACTCTTTCTCATTCCTAGTGTGGTAAATTATTTAGAATTCACAATTTTTAATCATATCTAATCATCTTCATTATCTAATTTTCAGCTCCTTCTATGTGAATATTTTGTTGAACCATTTATGATCGGTATACCTAATAAATTTTCTCCATATTTTAATTCCTCCATATAATTAATTCAAAAATATCAATTGATAACTTCAAATAATCAGTTGGGTAATTTTTCTTATGAACTTTTAATTTTAATGAGGAATACGAAATAGACATGTCATTTTATTTAAGAACACATACCAATACAATCATGGATTTTTCACTAGATATTATAAACTATTATTAAATATAAGGTAATATAATCACAAGCAAGATGAGTAATAATTCTATAAAGTTCCATGAAACATTCCTCACAATCACCAATCCAAAATAACATTACTCAATTTTGAGTTAATATTGTCATAGTATTAGATTTTAATGATAAAATCTACCAAATTTTCCGATAAAATCTAGAAAAATCAATTAAACTACAAATCCTAGTTAGCAAGGTTGTTCTTGTACATCATTCAATAGCCACTACCTTTTATGGATATACTTATATATCCTATTATTAAATTATATGACCAACAAATGAATCCTTTTCACCCATAATTTACAAAATTTCATTTTTTCATATAGATTCCCCTTAGGGACATTTATAAAATGATTATGTGATATTTATTCTCTTACATGTTATTTAAATATATAATAATTTAATTAATAACTACTAAAAAAATAGATCGATAAAATCTATATAGAATATATTTTTTTAATCTATGAAAATAGTAGGGGATTAATAAGACCAAAATAAATCATTATACACTCATAGTTTCTATATATATAATTTAGTGTTGGCTTAGTTATATCAAATTTCATTACCATCAATTGAAGACATCTAGAATATTGGTTGATCTTGGAAATGTACTGATCTCTGTGTAGTTGATCAAATTAGTCATCAATAAGGGGAAGAGGATACTTATTATAAATTGTGATATCTTTAAGATCAATGTAATCAATGAAGAGAGTTTTTAATACATATTTATTTTATACAAAATGAATATGTGAAACCCATGGTTACTCAACATTCTGAATTAATCCACTATCATGGTTTTTGAGGATATTATACATTAATTCATTCAAATCAATTGGGGTCATTTAATATGGAATCAATGAAACTGGTATGGCACTAGGTATGAAATATATTGAGAACTCAACTAGAACATTTGTTTTGATGATAGAGAACTTTTATAGATATACATAAACAAATTTCCACCCAATATGAATATGATTAATGTAAAGTTCCTCCAAAACAATTTCATATTAAAACCCCTTCTAAATGGAAATTATGTCTAATACATTCAATTTGATGTCAATAATAATTTTATACATATCATTAAATTAATATAAACTTATTTTTTGTTTTCAAATATCAAAGGATATTTCCATTCAACATAAATTGTTTTGGTCTATATGAAGAGAAATCCAATCCATGGCTACGATGACATCATATTAAACTAGATGGAGAATGAAAGGATTTTAAGGAATAAAAATTTCATCCAACATAAACTAGAGAGTAATCATATACTTGATAAGTGATCATCATACCCTTAGAGGATTTAAATGCTAATTTTAAATCTAATCATTTGGTTTTAATCCTAGTACCTATAAAAAATTATAAATATATTAATTAATTTTTATGTTGATATTCATGTAAAACAATAATAGTTCTTATATTGATGTTAACTGTACCTTTCACTGTGACTTTATTTCACCCACCATCAGATATAGTGATTACATGAGATTTCCCATTATCCTCCATCATAAGATATTTCTAACAATACTCATCATAATTAACCCATAGTTATGGGAATTTTTTTCATAAATCTCATTCTCCTTACACATGAATCACTCATGTTGGTGAGGTAAATATTCGATTTATTTTTCTCTATTCACATTATTAATAATCTTCTTCCCTTAACATTAGTAATAAAATTCTTGATGACATTACCTTCAACATATTATCTTTTAGAAATAACCACATGAATATATACTCCATAACTCTTCCCAAACATTTCACATAAAGGAAATATATTCTTCTTATCTCCATGGTATATAGAGATTCTTTTCATCTACCTCTTTATTTAATTGTCAAACGCCTGAGATTAATACATAAATACGACCTCCATTTTCACCATAATAACACATAAAAAATTATATTCATAACTACTAATTTCTATTTTATATTTCACACATTTAAGGTTTTATTCCAGCCATTGAAGAATCAATCAATCATAATTTCATGTTGGATAGTAAAACCAAAAGACGACATTTCATTTCTTGTTTAATTATCCTTGTAGGTACCAATATATTCAGCATACATTCTGTTTATCTCACATAACTGCTTATTTATCATTTAATGAATAATACAATGAAGTATTTTATTGAAATGTAAATTCTTGAACTCATCCCAATTTATGAATTAAATTTCCTAATGTTTCCACAAATTATTGATAAGATACCACCACTGATTGATATCACCAAACAATTAGTAGAATACCATTGTAATGTCTCATCGTATCCCAATGGTATAGGATATTTATTTTTGCAATATTACTTTTACTGTCCCTAATAATGATATCTAATAATGTCAAGGGGGTTTTAGGTGAATTTGGGTATCGATTAGAGCCCAGATCCATTGAGGGGAAGAAAATACAAGGCTACATGGTTAAGTGAAATTGTGAGGCATAAACATATTAGTTTCCGTAAACTCTGTCATTAAAAACAGTGGGGACATCGTGGTATCACAGTTTTTCCACTACCATTTAACTGGAGGTACATGAATGTGTGACCCATTTTTTGTTTTTGGAATGTTAGTTTTGACTATTTGTGAACTATTAAACAAATGATGAGCCTAACCATACAGGGTCCCCCCTTCGTGTAGTGGCTTGGCAAATGATTGGAACACAATTTGGCAAACCATCCATCTAAATCATGCACCTTTATAATTATGGTTAATTTTTCCCCCCTTTGTAATGTTTTTAAAAAAATAATTTTTCTCTCTTTCTCTCATACAATGGTCTTCTCATTCTCCCTCATGTATGCAGCCATCTCCTCATCCACTCTAAGGTTTTGGGACTACTCATCCATATTAACACGGAATCATTATTTGAAGGATCCTACAAAAAGATAGGGGTGAGATGTTTAATCCCCTATATTCTTAATCAAATTATTAATCTCTACTATTTTCCTATTTGGGTCCAATGTCATTTTCATCATTTTTTGGTAATTTGATGGTTTTTTTGATTTCTTCCAACATAGCATCAATATAAAACCAACGATGGATGATGGAATGTATATGAGGATAAGGTATGTTTTATAGGTTCTCTCCATTCATTTCATTGAATTATATGAAATTATTTATTTTTCTTAGTTTCGGATACATATGGTGGGACCAAAAATTTCGATAACATATGGTTGATTAATAGTCTTCCCAAGGAATGGAGGCTAGGGCTATTGGAGAATCAACCACTAAAGTTGATTTCTTGGAACAATTACACATAATTGGGTGTGCTAAACCATAGTGGCCAATCACCCTGATTGTTATAAATTTTCCTTGATAACCCTTATTATGGTTTATCACATAAGTAATGCAATAAACATCCTTTCATAATGAATTATGGGATCATCAATTGTTATCTTATTTTATCCCATGTGAAATTGTTGTGGACCTATGCATCGCCCCTCACATTATATATGGATTTTTAAACTTTTTTCGATAAACACATTGATAAATCACATTATGGATGTATTTTTATTTTGGTGTATGTCTTTTCTAACCTGAAATTATCCTTTTATAGTGTTATGGGAGATGCTATGGGTCCCAAATTTTGGACCCTTGGGATGAGATCAATTTTAATCTCGATATATTTTTTAATTCCTTGTTAACATTCATGTGGAGAAACTAGTTATTCTATTGATGTGATCACCATTGCTTAATATTTTACCTCCAAAATAGTGACACATGTTCCCCATGGGTGACCCATCATATTGTATAGATGTAATAGTGGATGTAATATGCAACAAGAGAGACTTTGGATATAAAAATTGATATCTGATATACAATCCTTGGATTGTACAATTTATTTTCACACTATGGTTATAGTGACATGTGGGACATCATCCTTGGGTCTCTGTGGATGGACTACATGTCATTGGTCTGGAACTAATCCAATCGATCAATACATAGAAAGAATCTCATGATTTAAATGGATATGATGAGGGTTTCTTTTTACAATTTATAATATGGTTTTTAACATAATTCTAATGGTTATTTCCAAATTGGAAATTCTCCTATGGTTTTAGAAATGTAAGGATATTCTCTCCAAGAACAATCACATTACTCGGGGTAGTCTACTATCTCACATACTATCCCGCATTATATATCATTAAAGGTCCCTTTGGACCAGACTCATTAGCTCTGTTAGAAAGCAGGTAAATTGGAGGGGTGTCCATGTGGATCCCATTCCAAATAATTTATTTATTTACCTTGTTGTTTCATATACTTATTGTAGCACATATTTTATATTATTTTCCACAGAACAAAATTGCCTACACACCATGGGTTCTAGCCTACTAAGATTGTATCACAAACTCTACATTGGTCACCCATTGGTGAATGAGTAAGATTTCTATTTCAATCTGTTGATTATGGGATGTATCCAGCTAATAACACTTGATTATATGATTTAGTATGATGATCGATGTATAGAAACATAACTCTGTTTGAGATACCAGTCTTAAGAAGATTTTGATAAATTTTATATTTTTATGCATGTGTTTTATGATCTTATACCCCACCCCCACATAGTAATTTTTGTATAGCTACATGTAATATCATCATCATATTGTATATTCTTTCTATTCAGCTTCCACAATTTGTGTAGATATCATGCATGTTATATTATACTTAATTAAATTTTTTTTATTAGGTGGTTTATTATTATTATTTACTATTTCTATTTTGTTATTTACTTGATAATTTTGTGCTACCTCTGATATATGGGTTAATAACATCCTTGTAGATTCACCATGGTTCCCCAATTCTTTTCCATATTTAATGGAATTTGGGGAGGCATGCATGAGATCTTATGTCCACTATCTTGAGGTGCTATTATGTTCCATCCAGGGTTATACTATAACATTTGTATCATTGAATTGTTTCTGATTTATTGCTGTTTTGGATTTAGAAAATAGACCGAGATATTTGAATTGGGTTATGCTCGTGTTTATGGGACTAGCTAACCCATGTATAGTGGAAACCCAATTTTCTAGGGATGGGTAAATGGTTTTATTGATTAAATTTTTTCATTTGATTAGAATTCACCATAATACACATTCATTTAATTTTTCACATCATTATGGGAAATTTAATATTCAATCTTGATGATATGAGGTATTATTAGAATCCTGTATCATTTTAGACACCATAGGATTTAATATTCCATACATCATTCCATTCCACCTTTACTTTCTACATGCAATGCATGTAATGTATGTGATTTATTCTTTTACTTTTTTTATTATGACTCATGTTTCGTGATTTAAATGCTTAGTAATGTTCATGTGTTTTCCTATAGGACTGACAAAACCTAATTGTAATGTAAATCGTATCCCTTATCCAAATAGTGTTTTCCTACAAAGGTTAATGAAAATTCATTCAACTGGAAATTTTGGAATATTGGTCTATGAACCAATGGTCGAATGGGCTGTAATCTCTTCTGGTTAAGATTAAATGGACACCACTTTCCAATTAACCTAGTTTGTGGGCCCTTGTAAATTGGATATTGGGATTAATCTAATTCAACCACTCAAATGAAAAAAAATTTAAATATCGAAATGAATTAAATTGATCGTGATTCGTAAATTGAAATGGACCCCTAATTTATATAACATGAGACCATTTCCTGACCCAACCATTGTAGTGAAATGTTGGGTATGTATCCATTGATCCTTCTATTACTCATTCGTATCACCCATACTTGACTCTAGAAGCATACTGAGCGGGGTTTTCTTTGGTCGGATATCATTTTTCCTGTCCATTCATATATATTTTCATATCTGTTATAAATCTTATTATAGGTATGATCTTGGAAATTCTAGTTCTATGCCATTGGGATGACCTTGTTTTATACGCCATGAAAGTGGTGATTTTCATACTCCAATGGTTGAGGGCCCTAAGTCATCCATGATACCTCTACTATTTCCACATCTGTAACATCCTCCAAATCCATTACTGGGTGTAAATTCAAGATTCTTTGACAGATTTTTTAAAATTCCTACAATCAAATCAGGGTACACCAGGTCCTTCCCCTTTTATGGTAGAGATGACCCTCGAGTTGTAGATATAACATCCTCTCTCTTTCTGAGAGGATGTTAGACCTATATCTGATGAATCTTGGTTGGAGTCTATGGTGTTATTGTTTTAGAACATCCATATTCCTTTTGATTGGAGTGTGAAGATTGTGAATTATATGTTATGTAATTCCACAATGAATTTTTGGGAAATCCTCAATCGAGATGGTCAAAATTAATTGATTGTATGGGTGGAATAATAGAGATCCTTTTTCAAATATTTTATCCCTCATACCATGAGAATATATCACATGTTGGGATCTAGAACCTTGATAATGGTGTCATATTATTAATGGAACATATCTATCTCCTCTTAATTTAATAAATTTTCACTGACTGTAACAGATCGTAATCTGACATCTATACTTCTTTTTGAGTATGGTCATGAAAACACAAATGGATATAAGGAGAACATATTTTACCTAACCATAATTTTGTTGATATTAAAATTGTCTCTCAACATTATGTGTAACCTAAGAGAACAATAAATTAATACACATGTTAGTTCACCTTCCAGGTAGTGTAGTGGTTTGTATAGTGGCGGGAAGTGACACTTCTAGGGCACATGTGGGGGAGGTACATGCTAGGTAGAACACAGTAATAGAAATGTGGTGTGTCTCCAGTGTGAAATTACATTCCATAAATGGACCCAGATTACATGGAACCCAATCGAGTGTTGGGATTGTGGTTTGATTTGTTACCTCTAGGGTTTTTGTTGATCATATCTTTCAATTCTAAGGGAGAAGGGTTCTATGGACCCACCTACATCATGTGTAGGATCAATGATTCCTCATATTTTAGAAGACATGACTTTTTTAGCCATTTAGGCTAAGTATGTGGTTAAATCTAGGGAAATTAGGATTCAGAGTTAAGTATTCGACAGAGTGGACCTTCTAAGGATACTCAAAATACAACTCAAGTCCAAAAATAAATCCATTATTATGTTGTGAAGCCTATTCTCAAAGAGAAAAGTATAGGGCTATCAACTAGTTGAGGGAATATTCTAGTATACTCTACTATATATCAATCTTATTTGATATAGGTTCATAAAACTCCATTCAATATACTATAGTTTTGGAATGTCTGGGATTGTTGAGAGTATACATGAGTTGTGTTATAGACCATGAAATGTTGTTGGTAGTTCAATATGAGGGTGTAATGCCTTGTAAGTAGTTCCCCCTTCAGATAGGTGAGTACAATTTTTTGTTTTTATTCATTCCGATGATAGGCATTGACTATATTCACAGAATTTACTATCTTGTGCCATATAGATCCCATGTGGATTGATATCATAATTAGATATATTTCACATCACCTATGGGAAACATGTATATTTATAACATAGAATGGAATATCCAACCAAGAAGAAATGGATTCAGTCGTACTAGGATATAAGGAATGACAAACCTGATGTCCAATCACATTATGAGATAGTGGGGAGAGAAGATTGTGTAATTTCATTCTATTGTAGATTGTTTCATGGAATTCAATGATGGATAATTATCTAGATTTCCTATTGAGAGATAAATTGAGTTCCATTTTATTCTTGTTTAAGGGGGAAACATTAGAGACTTTTAGTATATATAGGATGGCACCAACAGAGCTATAGAAACTAAAAATGTTTCCTGAATAATTTGTGCATAATTCTTTCATTTGATCCCACACATCATAATGGGATTCACTAGGCCTTTTCTCGTAGAAGGAAGATGGACCACTAATATATTTCATGGATTTACACTGATATATAAAGCCAAAAATAATGAACCAGAATCCACTCCGTCACAATGATGACATCTTTGGCCATATCTGAGGAGTAATTACTTTTGGTAAGGTCAATTAGAAGGTAGTCTACCATCAGGTTCATGTTATATCATCAAAAATAAAACATATATCATTATAGAGAAGTTATATCTTGTACTAGTATCTTTTTATGTGTTTTTCTTTGTTGAACATGATGCATGTCTTCATTTTTATAGTGAAGTATGTTTTCAAACCATATCATTATTCCATTTGGTAGTATATTTAGATGAAATAATAGTATATTCTCTTACTATACATGACCATTTCAATCATCTTGAGAATATTCTGAATACATTGATAGTGCTAAAGAAATATGGTACTCTTAGTAAATTGCACTTTTGGATTCGAAGTGTTAACTTCTTGGGTCATATCATTTTTTTGGTTGGGTAAATTTATGAACAAGATAAGGTTTGAAAAATGGTTGTCCATGATCATCCCAACTATGTGTTTGACATATGAAGCATCATAGGGATAGTATTATATAAAAGTATATTCACTTATAAATTCTATCATGTAGAAGCAAAACATACATGCATGACTAAAAAGAAGTGAAATATTACTAGAATGTAACTTATGTGACATACTTTAAGGAGTTAAAGGGAAAACTCAATTCAGTAATGTTCTTGATTATTATTTAGTTGGGATGATGTTGATATATTTAATGTGACTCATCAAGAATTAGATGGATGCATTTCTTATGTAGGGTGACTAGGTTTCTGTGTACGAGTGTCACTAGCTCATGCCTCATGAGTAGAATTACACTAGGTATGACCTAGATAGTTTATTTGTGGTTCATACTCTTTTACATTGTAGAAACTATCTGTTTGTAGAATTATTTATATTTTACATGAATCATAAATGTATCCAATAAATCTCCACTCATTGAGACATTAATCTGAGGATGTTTGGGTGGTTTGAATACCTATAATTGTTAAACATTGATGTTTTATACAAACATAGAAAAGGTAATTATGTAAATGATGCATTATGAAATACTATATTTCCACACAACAACAATTATTCTAAATGTGAGAATAAATTGACTACTTTTTTCATTAAAATGTGTCGTGAGATTTAGGAAGATCAATTGAAATCAGTCCTAGTAGCTCAGTCAGTGACATACACCCTAATTCAGTAGGTTTGGATGTTACAATTTTCAGATTTGGAGGACCCATTTTTAGGGAGAGTGTCGTATTTCAGAAACCATAGCATGGTTGTGTTGTGGATTTTATTTATACCCTACATTAATTTGTTCATTAATGTGTTCCTTCTGATGTAATGGAAGATCTAATGTCATAATATCATAACTCTATAAGGATAGATCATTTTAGGCTCTATATATTTTTCAGATATATATGATATCAATATTTTTGATAGGGTATAACGAGGCTAATATTTGTTTTTATTACACAGTTATCCACCTATCTGCAAGTTATATTAGAGCACCAGCATCTTTCAGGACTTCGACTGCCTATCTACATTCATAAGTTGAAATGGAATGACATCACAGTGGTTTTTTTATGTACTTACTAAGATAACCTTGAGTTAGAGATGAAGTATATGTGGTTGTTGATAGGATGACCATGTTTTCACACATTTTAACATTACATGAAAACTTATATATTGATTAACTAGAGATTATAAACAAATTATAGGTTATGTGAATTCATGGTATACCATGATATATTATTTCATTGAAATAACCACACATCAAATTGAAAAAATAAATTGGTTTACAGGTTCTCTAGAGCATCGAAATTCACCCATAGGATAAAAGACAGTCTAAGATGAAAATAAGAGTGTTGGAGTATATGATCTGAGTCTGCATCCTTGATTTTGGTCACCTGGGGGAAATACATATTCCACTTTTTATGTTTTCCTACAAAAAAATTATTCTAGATATGAATATGATGGATCCATATTTGAACCACTACTTTTGACAATGTCGTTCACCCCTATACCGAATAGAGGTGGGTGAGGTGGCTCTATTGATTCCACTACCATCCATGGTGCTTCAGAGCAATTAATGTTGATGATTATTTATATGGATATATCTAATTTTGGTGAGAAGTCATATTCTTATGGCCATCATAGACCTATAGAGTTTGAGGTGGGATATTGATTCTTTGTGTTTTTATTTCCATTATTAAGTTATAGAAGAATCAAGAGAGATGAAATGTTATAACCATGATATTTTGGCACTTTCAAGATAAAAGAGAGTGTCATGTGAATAGCCTATAAGATTTTTAACTCAATGTTAATGTTCCATGAATGTTGTATTCAAAATATCATAGATTTTAAAATATAATCATGATTCATATAACTTGTTTGACACTGTAGATATTGAGCATGATGTAGAGGCATCATTCATGGATCATCAAATATGTGTCATTAATTATATCATGAATTCCCTCTGAGGAAGGTCAGTAACACTATTTCTAGTGATATAATAGAGACGATGCATAAATTAATCATCTTAGGGATATGGATTTTATGTATAGGAACTTTTGTCATAACTCTTCCGAAACAACATTCCATTAAACTCTAAAGGGAAACTCAAGGACAATAAATCGTAATGAGGAGTTGTTGTTACATCCATGATATTTTAAAAATGTATGGATTATGTATTTTTTCATTTAAATTAATTTAAACGGACCTTATAAATATTATAAATAATTTCAATGAGGTCTTGGTAAATTATAGGCCTCGTTCAGTGCCCGAAGACTGGAAGGGGGTAGGAAAGAATGGGCTGCATGGTTAAGTGAAACTGTGTGCCTATAGGAAATGGGAAATCAGGGGCCACATAGTTTATCTAAAACCGTGTGACCCAAGGTGAATTATAACCACAATTCTATTTATTTATAATTTAATAACGATTTATTACATGGATTTTCACTTTATATTTCTCATAAGATCAAGAGGTCGGGTGTTTTGGGAAATTTTTAACATTGCATAACAACATATAACCTGAAATTCAACATCGTTATTAAAAATTTATTTTACATTAACACCATAATACATAATACAAAACAATTTAAGGGATAATTTGAGGACATAAATAAGAAAGGGGTGAGCTAAAAATCCTTATAAGGGAATAAACATGTAATAGCATTAGGTATGCAATTCATGCTAGACAGAAAGAATATCAATGGATTATAAAAGGAACATTAATATAAAGTCATGATAAAGAATCATAATCATAATATAGAGATTTGGACACCACATACAACATAATATTAGCATGATTAAGGGTTTATTTCACACGTAGTTGAGTGAGTCAAATCTCATTACACATGAATTCGCACGAGTTAACAAACATTTCACATAATGTATCATGATTCAAAACCCTTTCACATGATTTAGAATGGTTCAACATACAATTCCAATGGATTAACATGCATAAAATACCATTTCACTTGAAATATCATGATATTAATCATTACCTAAAACAATAGAGAACTACCATGGAGAACCCTTCATAATTATTTTGTTTTCACTCTTAAGTGTGCCACATAGACCATATAACATGGATTAATTAATCATCATATATTATTACACAATCAAAGTATCATGAAATAAATACATATAGATACACAATGAATAATTATATGGGGATAAAGGTGAATACACCTAATAAATAAATGGTTATTGTATTGACTACATGCTGATTTTGGATGGGGAAATCACTGAGAAATTTTAGTAGCATAACCGTGTCATATAAAAACTAATTAAATAAGTTTATGATAGAGAAATGGGTCTCTTATAATAAAATAATGAAATGTAAATTAAGGGTAAAAATTAACAATGTATCCAAAATTATGTAATTGTAAATTAATGTGTATATTATAAATGTGGTGCTTTATAAAAATAAGAGAGAGAGAAATCCATTTCCCATTTTCAACAATGTAATGGATTAGTTATGTATCCAAATGGTTGAGGATAAATGAAACATAATTTTAATAAAATAAAATTGGTTGTATTTTATTGATTATAAATGGAAATACTATAATTAATTGAAATTAAAAAGAATATTTCAAACATGGTTCTTGAATTGAAATGAATAGAGGGCATTGATGATCCCTTACTGGGATGTGCTACCCCAATGGATTGGGGGGGGGGAATTTTGGGATCATTACATGACTTTAGAGGGCTCTAGGGAGTAGTGGGGGTAGTTTAGACAAGTATTATGGAGTTTTAGGGAAGATAAATGGGGGCATGGGTTGGTTTATACATGCAATTATGGGGATTTCGTTATTATCTTCGTTTTGTACACTGCATAATAAAATATTCATATCCACAAACCACCCACATGATTTTTAAAATTGTTTCTGGAAAAGGGGAGTGGTATAAATTATTTTAGGAGTCTAGTTTCTGATGATAATAACATGATTCCCTTTTTTATGTGGAGGGGAATAACTTTTTCGATGAAATTATTTTCAAATATTAATATATACTATATTTAATGGAGGATTCACTATGTCTTTATATAATTAATAAAATAGAAATAAAATAAAATAATATTAAAGGGAAAACAAATTTATTTCATAATATACCTTTTAAAGTGTTTATTACAACATTATTGTTCCTTTGGGATGTCATAAAACACAACATTTTTTATAAAGTATTTAATTTTTTCCCATAAATTTGACTGTCTCAAATATTTATGAAAAATTAACCGTTGGATAAATTCGATTTCCTAATATCTTAAACAGTAATTATTATTTTTAAATAATTTTAAAAATATTTACATTTTAACATTAAAATTAAAAACAATAATTTCTTTTTAAAATGATGTGTTCTTTACAACAATAGTTTTTGACCCCTAATAAAACTACATTTGAATTCACATAAATTATTTGATCATTCATAATTAATAAAATTAATTTATTATTAATATTTTATTAATATTTTCTTTATTTTAAATATAAATTTACTCATCAAAAATGATATCTTAATTGAATTTCAATATTAACAAATAATACTATTTGTGCTTTAAAATTAAATTACAATGAAAAAAATATCATGAAAAATAATATATTCATTATTCTGTACAAAAATAATGTACATAATCATATTTTTAGAGTCATGATACATATCCCTTTATTACAGTAGTAAATTCCCTAATAGTAAGGTTCATGGTGATGGGACATTCATTGGGTTGTTTAGTGAACATGGTCTGGTCCGTGATCTCGATGATATTAAACATATTCTATAAATAGTTTCGCTAATGATTAAGTTGATGTATAAATACGTTGGTTTGGTCCAAGAAAAATCTCAAAAATTTATATCTCCCTTAGAATATTTGATTAATGGCTAAAAATGATATGATCCTACTCATTGATTACATCACTTGTTCTGTGCCCAAGTATTTTTTAGGACCCTATATTAATACTATTAATGTGATCATTGTTAAATGGTTGTATTATCAATAGAAAAGGTAACTAATGGTCATTGAAAATCCAATTGGATATAATAAAAGAAGGGTATGTGTAATCTTTACCTATAAGAAATGCAATTACATCAAAATTAAATTAATTATATTCATAAATGTTCTGGCCGTTACAAGAATCCCTTCTTACAAAATTTCACCATCAGTATTTCATTTTCCCAAAATGAAACAGATGAGGATATCTATGATTCATCACATCCTCTCATTTTTTCATTTCTTATTCAATATTTCTTTTCATCACAACACAATTATGAGGGGCATTATGTTATATCAAAGATCATTTTATATATGATATTATATCTTCACCGGATCTTCCTCTGGTGAAAAGTCATTATCCGTTGGTAACACAAGTTTATTGAGTATATTTGATGGGTCAAGTATTTACTTCCTTAGAGTTTATATATAGAATACATCATGTAATGGAAATAGGTTCAGTGGGACTGCTAGTCAATATGCAACTGCTCTGATGTGATCAAGGATCTCAAAGGGATCAATGTACCTTGGTCTTCAATTTCCCTTTTTCCCAAATCTCATCACCCATTTTTGGGGAGATATGTGGAGGAATACCATGTATCTAAAATAAAACATTAGTTCATGTAGATGATTAACAACATATATATTTTTTAATTATGAGTAGATTTTATGTACTTTTGGATGAACTTGATCTTCTCTACCATTTCATTGACCATCCCTGGATATAGATGTTTTTGTTCCCAAACATCATCCCAACATGCCTGTGTTATCCCCCACTTCCATAAAGTGTTTCAAAAGTGTCCTTTTGTATACTTAAGTGGAAAAAAATGTTGTAAGAGAAGTTTACCAAAGGATGATGTTGGTCCCATAAACCTCTGAAGTGCATTGAGTAATATATCAACATTTACTCAATTCCATGGATATTACACTTATATTAAAAATAATTTGGAGAAGAGTAAGTCGTACTGATGTTCATCTCACTGATTAGAGATATGGTGATGTTTTACTATTTCCAAATTGTTATGGATAACAGCTGAAACATCCCCTTAGAACGTTTCCTTTAAAATGTAACTTACAGAAATACAAGGCCCATTGATGTTTAATCTGTTATCTCCTACTTCTTGTTATCCTTTCAATTGTTCTCTCAAATATCTCTATAAATCCTTTTTTTCTTGGATGAATGGAAAATAGTTCAACTATTTTCTTCATAAAAAATTTTATTTTTTATATCAGGATATGATTGAAGACATAGTCTCAATCAAAATCTCATAATTATTTATTTATTAACATTTTACTCTAACGATTTCCATTTTTTCATAGTTTCCACTAAATTATGAATTCCAACATCATCATTTTGATCATCCTTTAACCATTACAAAATATAGGGTTGAGAAATAATTTTTGAAAGGATTTATGATTATCATATTTCCATGAATCCAATTTCAATACTCTTCAAATATACAAAGATAATATGCATCTAAATTCTCATTAATGGTATTATTGTTGGTTCCTTTCAACCTAGAGCATCTACTACCCTTTTCTCTATCCCATGATTGAAGTGGAATGAGTATTCGTAATACATGATGATATTTAACCATCTTCATTGTAATATATTCATCTCTTTACATATAAATATATATATTTTAGGATTTAGTGATATATATATATATATATTTCACACTTTTACCCAAATAGATAATAATACAACAATATCAATGAAATGATAGTAGATTCTAACTCTATATCATGTGTGGTATTGTTTTTTCACGTTATTTAAACATCCTTGAGGCATAGGAAATATCTTTTTTATTTTTCATCAACACACATCCTAAAATCATCTTTGATGAATCACTTGAAATTATGAAAACAGGATAACTTTTGGGTAGTGTTAGCACATGGTTAGTGACAATACGCATTTTCAACTCCATGATGCTTTCTTCACATTCATAATTACATGAAATTTTGACTCCCATCTGAGTTAGCATGGTAAGTGGGTTTGACAATTATACGAAATTTATCTCAAGTCAAATATAATATCTATAAATCCCATGGAAGATGCAGATATATTTCACAGATGTTGTCCTAACCCATCCATCCATTTCATTTTCACTAAAAGGATCCATAATATCTCATTTCTTATGATGATATTCATTAATAATGAGACTTCCTGTAACCATAAATCACACATGATGTACTTTTCATAAAGATTATCTTATCTAAATGTCATAATCACATTGATTAGATGTTACACATTCTCCTCCATGGTTTGGGAGTATATTTAAATATATTATATAAATAAAAACACCAGTTTTTTTAGGAAATCAATAAAAAATATATTATTCATGTCCCTGATGATTTATGGATCATTAGTGTGTCAAAATAGACTATCTATGAACTCATAATTCTCGTACAATATATGATAAATCAGTCTTGTAGATATCCTTCATCCCCTTCCTTATATAGTAATATCCCAATACAGATCTACCTTTTATAAGTATTGTGATCCATGTTTCTGATCGAACAAGTTATCAATTCATGGAAAAGGTTACTTGTTCTTTATTGTGATTTTTTTGAGCTTAGGAAAATCAATGTAAAGACGAATTAATCCATTATTATTCTTGATTAAGAGTATTGGTGAACCTCATGTTGTAGCACATGGTCATATAAACCCTTTATCTTGATTCTCATGTAGTTATTTCTTTTTCTCCTCATGTCCCAAAATATCCATTCCATATGGAGAATGGAATATTGTCAATTCCCCATGTATATGTTTGTTTGAAATTTCAACATATCGTCTAGGTGGGAGACTAGGCAATTCCTTGGGAAACAAATCTGGGCTTTCCGTCACAATAGCCATGTCTTAAATGAAGGTCCACTCCATAGACTCAATTATTTGAGCTATATAAGCATGATCATATGTTAGTAATATCAATTATTGAGATGATGGTGATAATAAATAGTATTCATCATATGTTCCCATGTATAGAATAATGGTTCGATTTTCTATTTAGAGAGTGATTCACCTCTCGTGGAAATTTATGTGGTCATTATATAAAGAAAATAAATCCATACCCAGATATGAATCAAATTAAACTGTGATATTAACTACATGGTTCTCATTGATGTTAATTCCAAAAAATTTGATTGTTGATGAGTTATATACATATGATTCAATAATTTATCCATTTTTTTGTTCTCACCAACACCTCTACATTCATGATTTGTTATTGTGTTTGAATAGTTGTATTAAACATTCTTGAGAAAAATAAATGCATAGAAAATCTGATGATAACACTAGAATTTACTATTTGATATTTTTTCAACACACTATCTTAAGAGAAATTATACTTAGGGATGATATTTCAATTAAATTATTAAACACATAAATTGGGATATGATGAAAATGAAGGGATAATATATAAATTACATTTTTATTCTTTACAAATGATTTTCCAGGACTATGTCAAGGATATTAATGATCTATTTCCTATCATATTACCTTATAGTAATTTTTTGTCCCTCAATAATGTTTTATAATGATTGTATTAATTTACCAAAACATATCCACCAAGTGTTTTAACCCAAGTGCACAGAAGGAACCATTTTGGTGTACTTGAGTACTTTGATTCTTACTTGCAGCACCTTGATAAACTTGTTACCCTTAGGTACATATATTCTATAATCATATCCACCTATTTTTTTCATGTCATTTATGTATTCTGGTGATATACTTCTTACTCTATATAGACCAATAATTTGGGATTTTTTCATACACATTGTCTTATCCACAATGGATTTCACCAGGGTTTTCTAATCTTAATAACCAAAATAATAAAACCTATTCTTGGATAAAATCCATAAAAACCCTTTACATCAATTAATATTTAATAATGATTTATTACATGGATTTTGACATGATATTACTCAGATGATCAAGAGGTCTAGAGTATTGGGAAATTAGGAACATTACCTAACAACATAAAACATTAAATACAACATTTTTATTGAAAAATTATTTTACATGACCACAAAATTCCTTCATACATATAATTGTATGGGATAAACTATGGATATAAAAAAAGAATTGGGTGAGGTATAAAGCCTGGTATTGAAGTAAAAAATTTGTAACATGAAGAAGAAAATACATGTTAGAAAACAGAATTATTTTTGGAGCCTATAATGAATGAGAATATAAAGGAATATTAAAACATGATAATCATAACATAGAACTATATAATGAAGATAAAACATGATATTAACATGAGATAAGGCTCATTAAAGAAATAGAAGGTTGAGAAAATATCATTTCATATGATGTAGCATGAGTCACCACTCATTTCATAAAAAGTAGCATGAGTCAACACCCATTTCACATGAAGTAGAAAGTCTATATGCCCATTGAACATGAAGTAGAATGATTTAACACACATTTCATATTATGTATAATGATACTAAACATTACTGGATGCATTTAACATCTATCATTGTGAACCCACCATAATCATTTCATTTTCATGAGTAAGTGTGCCACATAGATCATACAATATTCATTAATTAATCATTATAGTTTATTCCTTGATCAATTAAATTTAGGATGAATACTTATAAATTCAAAATAAAATATTATATTTGTAAAATCATTAATATCATTGTTAGAGATACAGTTATGGAATTCACTATATGATGATTCTGGCATGGGAAATCACAGAGCAATTATGGCAGCAGTTCGATGTTCTAATCAAACCAATAAAATTTGTAGATAACAGAGTAATGGGTATATAATAATTTAAAAATTAATTTGATGGTAATTTGGATAGATAAAAATGTATCACAAATTATGAAATATGATATTATAGGGAATATCGTAAATAACGTGCTTGATTAAAATAGTTGATAGAGAAATACCTTTCAGAAATTTCCAATAAAAAAATATTAGGTAAGTGTCCAAATGGTGGAGGATAAATGATACCAAATTTAAAGAACATCAAATGGACATAAGATAATTGATTATAAAATGACAAAAATATAACAAATTGAAACTAAAAATGCAAATTTTAAAATATGTTCTTGAATTGATTGGATGAGAGGAAGGTGAGAATTCATTACTAAGATGTATGACCCCAAAGGCTTCGGAGAGGCATCTTGGGATCATTTGGGAGCCATTGGAGGACTCTAGAGAGCATAGGGATGAGTGTGGGTGAGATTTAAGTAGTTTTAGTGAATAAAAATTGCTGCATGTATTGGTTTATATTGGAACAGATGGGGATTTCCCTATGATTTTGGTTTTGAATCCTCTATACTAAATTATTCAAACACAAAAGCCACCCCATGGGGGTTTCCCTTAGTTTGTTGGAATGTGGAGTGCTATACACAATTTTATGAGTCCATTGGATGAAGATAATATAATATTTCCCTTTTTTATGTAGATGTAATTCACACAATCAAATAAATGAATTTAAAATAATAAAATATATAATAAGTATTGGAGGATACACTAAGGCAATATAAAATAAATAAAATAAACAAAAAATCCCATAATTTTAAATGAAAACCCTATTATGTATAAATATAACATGTATAGTGTTAATTATATAATTATTATTCCATTATGATTTCATAAAACACATCATATATTTAAACGGTATTTTATTTTTACCCAAATATTCAAATATCTTAGAAAATTATGAAAAAATTAAAATTGGTTAAATTCGATGTCCTTAATGAAAAGATAATATTTATTTTATTAAAACAATTTCTAAATATTTTAATTTACACATTGAAATTAAAAACTAACATTCTTTAAAATGGTGTGGTGCTAAAAATAATTGAATTCAAACTCTAAGAAAATTTAATTTGACTTCATAAAAATTATATGATCACTTATATATACTTAAAATAATTTCAAAAATATATATAATTTAAAGGTAATTTATTTTCAATATCAATTAAGTCGTCAAAACTGACTTCTTAATTGAATTGGAATGATAACTGAAATTTATATTTCTTATTTATAAAACATATAAAAACTAATAATAATATGGAAAAAATATTCATTATTAAATAAAAAATCATTTACATAATATTATTTATATCATCTTGAAACATACCCCATTATTATAGCATTATATTCTGTAAGAGTATGTTGTGTGATAGTGGGGATTTCATGGGGGTTTCAATAATGGTTTGGAATGTAATCACAATGACATTGAAATTCTCATCTAAATAGTTTCATTCATGATTAATTTATTAGATCTTGGCTTGGTATTGGTCTATGATAAAACCCAAAAAATCTATTTTTCTTGGAAATATTGTTAAGTGGGCTTTATAAGGTATGATCTTACTTGTTAAGGCCATAACTTTCTCTTTCTATGAAGATTGTTTTTGATAAAACCCTATATTTATACTAGATATGATATCACTGTTAAATGAATATATTATCCCTGGTAAATATAAATAATGTAATTTAAAATCAAATTTGATATTATAAATGAATGGTTGTTTTTTATCCATTATAAACTTAATTTATTCAAAATAAAGGGAATATTATTCCTAAAATTTGTGGTGTTACATGCACATCCATAAACCCCGTATACTGTTTTTGGATAGTGTATCATTCATGATTTATCTCATTGTTGAACCATCATTGTGCCTAACTGTGTGAGGTTCCCCTTTGAACAATGGTATGGAACTTGGATGGAACAGGATTTGTATAAATTTCTGTGTAAAATACATAACATTTAAATTGTGTCCGAATTTACATTTTATCCCCACATTATTGATTTTAAAACCTTTACATTTCTACCTTTCTCTCCTTAATTAGTTTTATTCCTCTCTATCACATATGAATACATCTCATCAAACAATATTTATTATTGACACAACTACTCTATATAAACTCCAAATCATTCACTATCAGATAAAATTTAATATTAGAGGTGATATATTTAATCCTTACCAATTTCTTCCAATTTCTTCATCCAATACATTGAATTATTTGAGTGGAATCTCATTTTATGAATTTTCAGTCCACTTTATGGTTTCATAGAGTCCATCGAACCAAGCTTAAATCCAAGTATGATACTAGAAGAAGGAATCTCTGTCATGCTAAGGTGGGTAGTATAGGATCCTTACCAACATTTCATTTCTTATCAGGAAATGCACTTTTTTTTCCGAGAGATAGACTATTTTGAAATCACCTCAATTTTTTTAAAATTATATTGAACTGATAGGATTTCCATTCATTTTGTTACCATAACTGGATGTGAATCAAACCATTGGGTTGATCGACCTGACCAATTCCTTTCAAGTTGGTGTGCCACTCCATTGAGGCATATGAACCTTTTCGTTCAAAATTGGAATTGTCATACCTTATTGTATATTTCAAAAAATAATTTTATTGAATTTATATCCAACATTAATCAAGTGATGAGCCATGTCTTATTACCCTATACACCATGCCTTATGTGAAATCATCATGTTTCTATGCATCACAGCACTGATATGAAGGTCTAGATTTGAGTCTTGGTAGTGTTTTGAATTTGTATTACATTTTTATAATATGATA
Source organism: Viscum album (assembly GCA_963277665.1). Taxonomy (NCBI): domain Eukaryota; kingdom Viridiplantae; phylum Streptophyta; class Magnoliopsida; order Santalales; family Viscaceae; genus Viscum; species Viscum album. The sequence goes on along the minus strand of OY728133.1, from coordinate 137,700,606 downwards.
TATTCTTCTATCCCATGCCCCTACATGGGAAATTATTATATCTACATTTCATAGGGTTATCATATTCCATCTTCTAATTATTTGAATCCTCTTATTTTAAATTAGTTTTATGTTCTGTTGTTATTTTTTTCTACAATATGACTAATTTTTATTACTACTTCTTGATTTATCAATTTTCTTATCCAGTCTATATTAATATTCTTACAGTTCTATATAACGGCAAAGTATCCCCATGAAAAAACCTTAGGCATTCGATTATAGTAGACAAACAAACAACCCTGTCTTTTATCAATGTATTTCCTCCCTTCTTATAGTAATATCATGTATTATAAATCACATAAAATCATGTATAGTCCCTAATAAAATAATTATAAATGAATAATAAATGAATCATGAAGTATTTCTATAACTTAAGGATCTAATAAGGATAAAATAGTAACATGACCTTATAAATAGTAATATGACTCTCATTAATAGAAAACTAATTGAATGAATAGTATCCTCACCGATAAAAGTATAAAAAACATTTGGAACCCTATAAATGAATGTATGTAATTACTCTATCATAGTCTAAGTAAATACATGGTTTAAAATTTATCAATTATTTGTTTTTATTTTTTAATTAATAATTAGGAAATAATATTTAATTATTAAATTAATTATTTATAAGAAAATATATTTTCATAAAATATAGTAATAAATTAATATTTTTATATCAAATTATTTTATTCAAATTTTAGGGGACATTAAGTAAATTTTTAAAGTGTTCTAATTGTAGTTTTGTTTTTAAAATATATATGCTCAAATTAAATTATGACTTTAATTAAATATTAAATTACCCATTTCTAGAAAATTATTCCCCTAAAAAAGTTCATTTTTTAAATATACATGTTAAAAAATTTTGGGGTGATTTTTATGGATTTTTCTAAAGTACATTAATTGTATAATGAATAGTTATATACTATAATTTACAATATAATGAAATGACATGAATTATGGAGTAATTAATCAAGTAAGGATTATGTAATCATAGAATCTAAAACACTTCTTAATTATTTTCATATATTTACTAATTATTCTCAATCTATTTATAGTCATGATTCAAAATAATATACTGGTGATTATAATAATGATAAAAAACCCATCTACGCCACTATAAATACAACTCATTACCACCTCTTTTCTTAACACGTATAATGTTTTGAACCCTATCCAAATTATACAGAATACTCTCCCCTAGCCCCTCCACCACAAACATTATCTATTGATTACATCGAAAAAAAACCTTTTCCCTAAAGATTACCTCAAGGTGGATTGATTTATGTGGTAAAATACTCTTCCATTTTCTTTTTACTTCTTATAAATTTCATTTATTTTCTTCTTTTATTGTCATATTATCTTGTCCAAATGGCATGGTAAATATCACACGCTTGATTAACAATAATCCAATCATGTTAATGTAATATTCATCTTTAAAATCATCCCTCCATACATTTTATTCATAAAATTACATCATTGACCATGTTGTGTCAATTTATTGGCATCGTGGGCGATGCACAATCATTTTCTATGATCATTTCCAATGATGTTAATAAATTCATTATAATATATAAAAAAATTAAAATTTCTTTTTCAACCCACATTTTATTATATAAATAATAAATATATATAATAAAAAATGAAAAAACAAAATGTGTACATTTAAATTGAAAACCTTATTAACACCCCAAACATCCATGGTCTGTTTTCCATTAAATAATGCAGTAGCTTGGGTTGTATACAACTTAGAGTTTTAACTCATCACGACCAATAAAACTAGCCATTATAAATATTAATACCCACTTTTTTGAAATTATATAAATTTTATTTTTCTTAATGGACTTTATTTTTTAATTCGTAATATCGAAATTAGCATATGGTGAATTTTTGGTATATTTCTGAAATTTTATAATTTTTGTTGAATAGTGAAAAACACTACGTTATTGTTTAAAACTGACTTTTTATTTAAGTAATTATTTATTTAATTTTAATTTATTTTAAGTAAAAATAGATATATAATACCAATATATGTTCAATTTAATTCATTGGAGTAATTTTATAATATGTTTAGATATATAAAATTTATTGGACTTTTTACCGTCTTTTACACAGCTTCTAAGAGAATTTACAAATTTGCATAAAACATAATTTTTGTGCTTCTTTGAGTTGAATTTCCAAAATTTGAGAGAAACTATTGACATCTGTTTGTATAATTTTTTTACAATAAGTTGAAAATAATTTGTGTTTAATAGTAACTTGTGACATTTATTTAACATAATTAAAAGTAAATCTGGTAATTTTTTGTAAAAATGATATTATAATCACCTTAACACATGTACTAATTATAATGGATAAGTGTAATTCGACCAAAACCAATCTTATTAATATAATATGATCCTTTTTGGTTAATTTTGATTAGATGAAGACATTTATTATTAATATATTTAAAGAAGAGTTAAAAGAGTTAAATTCAATGTTTAATAAATAAACCATTTTTATAGAAGTTTAAAAAATATATAAATGAAACTATAAATATTCATTATATAGATAAAAATATTTTCTACATAATTATATTTTATTTATAATTTTTAGACATTATATAATTTAATTTATTTATCACACAATGATAATGATTTAATTACCATAAAAATTTAATATAAATAGAAAAGATACAATAAATATCCAAATAAATGTAAATTTAAACTTATTGTGAATTCAACTAATTTAATATGTTAATATGACATGTTAGGGTCGATTAAATAATTTTTATTAAGAGTAATATTGTTTTTATGGATTTAAATATAATCAAATACTAAATAGTGTAAAATTGATATAATAGAATTTTTAAAACAAATACTATATTATTAATTGATATAATATTTGTCAAAATATAATATTCAGCCAAAGGACCTAGATAAGGATATATATACTAATACTGAACCACTTTAGGTTATCATTTCTTGTTATATTATGTTTAGTAACCATATACTATAAAAATACAAAGAGACATGGTAAATGTCAAACTATTTAACTAACTGTTAAATCTAAAAAAATATGTTTAATATGGTGAACAAAAACTGTATAAAAAATATTGGTTGAGATTTTTTTGAACCATCCCGAATTTATCCTTTAAATAAATCATTTTAGGTCCATTAGGCGCCAAAAATGATTTTATTATAAAATGATATTTCCATCTTTTCCTAAAGTGACCATCACCTCTCTTATAATAAAACATCCCCTTCTCTTAATTTCAACCTCCAATGCCATTTGGCTTAGACAGACCCTATCCAAATATCCTCTGAACATTCATCCAATCAAATAAAGGCCTTACATTTATCATAATGTTATCCTATGAAACCCTTTTTATCAACTCAATAAGAAACACCCGATTAGAGGTAATAATTTCACCACCCTATTTCATGTTCTTTTCTTCTCTCACTTCATCTTGCATTGTTTTTTTCATTCCAAAATCATAAATCCATTTCCTTATACATAATATGATGTTATTATAAATATGGTACAACAATATTCTTTATACAATCTATCAATTAAATGACAAAGTCACACTACGTGCGTACACAAGGCTTACCGTCTCCAAGTCATGGTGTAGTTTGTTATTTAAACACATCATTATATGGATGGGTATAATAATGAGTATAACTAATGTAAATAATAAATATAACATTTTCATGATTCCATATATATGATATAACTTCCAATTACATATGATTTCACTAACAATATAATGATATTGTAGCTCGTGCGTACGTATAGTTTAACATCTCCACGAATGCGATGAGATTATTTCTCATCATAATCATTAAAGAATAATTTTCATTTTATGATTAAAAATAAATTTTATGAACATAATATCAGTATTTATATGAATCAAATACATCATATTCATAAAAAATAATGTCTTACATAACCATGGAAAAAAAGGAAAATGAATCAGCTAACACCCGAAATGATGATACTACTGTAATATTATAAACAATGAAATACTATTGGATCATATATGATATAATATTTATTTATATAGTTATTGTATAATTTAATAACAATGTTTTAACTATTATACAATATTTTAATATACAATTGACTAAGGAAAATTACAAGGTAAAGGTTAATTCTACAATCCCATTACTTATCCAAGTTTGTTATTACAAAAGTATCTACTAGTACCTCATTATCATCCACATCAGTGTCTCTTTAAAATTGTAATTCAAATAATTTTTACTATTTATAAGACATGGGATAAATTAATTTATACTCTTATTTGACCACATATGTTTTGTAATTAATTTTTTCGTGATTTATTAAACAACGCACATTATGACCCTCCCAACCATATTAAGGCATGAATGTCTTTTTTTTAACTTATACAGCGAGTAAAGCTGTTTTCAACCGTTATAACATCGTCAAAGATTCTAATATAAGATTATAAGAATATTTTCAAAATAAATTTTTTCTTTTATAATTATATGACTTTTAAATGATTTCAAAATACAATTTTATATTTATCTAGAAAAAGTATTGATTTCATCTATGTCAAAATTCCTTGATAGATTTTTTTCTTGTTTGAAGTAGATTTATTATGATACCAATCATCCATATTGTATTGAGCATTAGTGATATGTTTGAATGTGGATGTATTATTATTAAACAATTAATAGTTTATTGATAAAGTATTTAAATTTATATGCTACTTTAAATACGAATATTTATGTTATGTTTAAACATTTTCATATGAGGAATGCATTAGACTTTGTACGTGATGATTAGAGACTACTATAGCTCCTCGATGTATCAGTAGGTATCTTGAGACAAACTAGTGTCTTGACACAAGGACTTGACAAAAAATAATTTGTAGTTTTGGTATAAGGCCATGACTATGTGATTAGGAATACAGGTATTATGCATTCCTAAATTATGAAATTGGATATTGATATTACAGGTGATTATCCGACCAGTAGAATATCAATGTGAATTAGTAAATAGAAAATATTTATTTATCTTTCACCTATTATGATGATGATTAAGTTTAAAAGACTTTTTTTAGTCTTTTACATTCCCTTATATGTTTATGATTATTCTTTAAAGTTTTTACTATAATGTTATCCTTACAAAGCATCTGATCTCACCCGATTCTATGTTTTATATTTCCCAGGATGCAAAGAAGTATATTATGAATGACTTGTAGGGATAGTCTGAGGTATGAATGTGGTCAATAGAGATACTGATTTTTTTTGTTTTTAATTTTATAATGTAATGTAAAACTTTTTAATGTAACTAGTACTTTGAACCCAACTAAACTGATCAGTCTTTCATGATATTGATCCCTTGTGATCCTGAGAATGTTATGCAATAATGCACTGACTCTAGGTAACTGGGTCCAGGGCATTATATTTGGGATCAGTAAAAGTTTAGTAAAAACCATCGAAACTATATTTATAAAACTCTGATTAGATCCCATGAACCTATGATAGACTTTGATGATTGTTATAGAACAGCATCTTGGAATTTTAGTAATGTAGCGTTTTTGTATATATTCCATGCAATACAGCCTAGTCTGGATACAAGAAGGTAGAGGAGGCTCTGGTATAGATGTACCTATGAGTGAATACTATAATAAGGAGTTTAGGTCTTGACCCAAAGTATCCTAGTACATGAAAACAGTCCATTCTGCAATATTGGTTATGATAATCCCGGGGGATATGCTTAGGGTAAATCACATTTTCATTAAAATCCATTATAAAGGATTTATGTGTATATACCTCCTCAATGAAAACATTTTTTATGATTGAGGATTATATTCATAGGTTGATCAATTTATGTTAACTGTTTTACATGTTTGGAATTATGTATTGCTATTCATAAACTAATCTAGTGTACACCATTGTTTAGAAATTGTGCCTAGTGGAAGGAATAAAAATTGAATCAACTCACGTAATCCATTTTGTGATTACATTCCTACTCAAGATAATTATAGTGGATATGGTGATGCAATTGGTTTTGATCAGCTTATCACCATACTAGGACAACTCACTGAGGTTTTGAATAATAACCTTACCTGTATAGAGCACTATGATCAACAACGCGGATGATCATCTTTAAACTGTTTCATCTGGAAACAACCACCAACATTCAATAGGAGTACTAATCCATTGGTATATGTGAAATGGATAAGTACCTTAGATAAAAAATTTCATGCTATGGGGATCATCGAATAGGATAATTCTTTCATCGTAGTTTATCACCTCACAATAGATACAGATCAATGGTGGTCATTAATCCAAAACAATAAAAAAATGAAGAAGTAAAGAAAATTGAAAGGAAGAAGTTTAAATAGATTTTATAAGAAAAATACCTTCCCCATGACCATCAAGTGGATTTGTAATTACAATTTCTATGTCTAAGGAAAAAAGGAAAATGATAATGTCATAATGTATGAGTCTAACATTACATGGTTAGGAAGGCATGTAAGAGATTATATTCTTAACCCAATGAGTAATACTGATTGATTCATTTATGGGTTAAAACCATTTCTCCTTCTCAAAATATCACACATCCAAAGAAATTTGGCTAGGCCAACCCTGGACCGCATATCCTCTAAACTATCCTCCCTTCAACCTAGAGGCCTTACATTGATCTGAAAGACAACGTAAGGAGCCCTTTTGGTTAACTCAAAAGGAAACGCTCGAATAAGATGTAATAATTTCACCACGCTCTTTCAGGTTCTTTTCTTCATCCACTTATGCTTTATTTTTTGTTACCATACCAAAATTATAACTCCAATACGTTATACATACTATGATGGTATTATAAATGTTTTACAACCATATTCTTTTTTCTATCCATCTTATAAATGGCCATGACACTATACGTGTGTACGTACGACTTATCATCTCCATGTCATGGTGTACTTTGTTATTCAAACACTTTATTATTTGAAAGGGAATAATGATGAGTATAACCTACGTCAATAATACATATAAGATGTTACTGATTTTCTATATATGATATACCATTCAATTACATACAATTTCACCATCAATATAATTATAATGTCACTCGTGCATACATGTAGATTACCGTCTCCATGAACGTGATGCAATTCATTCCCCATCGTAATCATTAATGAATAATTATCATTTTAGGATTAAAAATAATGTTTATGAACATCATATCATTCTGTATATGAATCAAATACATCATATTCATAAAAAACATGGCTTACGTAACCAAGAATATAAATGAAAATGTATAAGTTAATACTCAAAATGATGATACTACTGAAATATTATTAACAATGAAATATTATAGGATCATAAATGATATCATACATATGTGTAATTTTATTGTATAATATAAAAAAGAATGTTTAACTCGTATATAGGAGGTTAACATACCATTTACTATGGAAAAGATCAAGATAATGTTTAATCCTACACTCTGTTTACTTATAAGAGGTTGTCAATACATATGTATCTTCTGGGACCTATTTATCATCGACATCCATGTTTTCATAAAAATGTACTTCAAAACATTTTTACTATTTACTATACTATGGGTTAAATTAACTTATACCCTTATTTGACAACATATGTTTTTAAATGAATCTTTTTATCGTTTTCTAACCAAGGTACATTATGACCTTCTTGAAAAAATTAAGGTAAGAATGTTTGTTTTTAACTTATACAGTAGGTGCGGCTATTTTCTGCCGTTAAATCCTCATCAAAGAATCCCATACAAGATTATAAGATTATTTTCAAAATAAAAGTTATCTTTTATAATTATATTATTTTCAAATGATTTCATAACAAAAAGAGATATTTTTCTACAAAAATATTTGATTTCATTTATGTCAAAATCCTTTGATAGATTTTATGCTTGCAGGAATTTTATTTATTAGGATACAAATAATCCATATTTTATTGATGGTTTTGTGATATTTTTTACTATGTTTGTGTTATTTTATCTCCATTCATGGTTTATGGATTATGTATTGACATTTCATATGATAGTTTTAATAGGAATGTTTAAGTTAGGTTAAAATCATTTCATAAGAGGAATGCATTAGACTTAGTAAGTGATGGGTGGAGCCCGCTATAGCTTCTCGAGGCATCAGTAGGTCTAATGAGACAAACTACTGTCTGGGTACAAGGCCTTGATAAATATTATTTTTAGTCTTGGCACAAGGCCTTGACTATGTGGTTATGAAGTCTGGCGTTTTTCATACCAACATTATGAAATTGGCTATTGATATTACATGTGATTATTCGACTAGTAGAATATCCACGTTAATAAGTAAATGGTGTTGACTTAATAAGGTTCTCATTATGACATTTCCATTCCTTCTTATTTTCAAAATCACAAACACCTTCAACTTAATAAAATCAATCTTTTACTTCCATATGGAAGTTTTTCTTCTTTATGAAAATTTACCCTAACCTATAATTTCTTATATATATCAATATTTTTTCCTTTTGAACAAAAAACGGATTCATACTCAAAACCATGGAATCATATAATGTCAAGAATTGGAGCATACTATTTTTAGGATCTGGATTCTGGATGTGATCTGTAATGAAGTTCCACTCAGAATTTTGGATGAGAACTCTTATGATGTTCGACTTCGGACATTCATGAGTTCGACTCCGAACTCTTTTGAAGTTCAACTCCGAACATTCATGAGTTCGACTCCGAACCCTTATGAAGTTCGACTCTGAAATTTCATGTGTTGGACTCCGAACTCTTATGATGTTCAACTCCAAACATTCATGAGTTCGACGATGAAATATTATTAATTTTGACTCTGAACTTTCATGAGTTTGAATCTGAACTCATATGAAGTTTGAATCCGATCTTTTACTAGTTCGACTTCAAACTGTGTATGTTCATATTTTGAACTCTGGTGAAACCAGACACCGAATTTCTTTAGAAATTCAAACTCAGTACTTCCATAGAATTCAGGTTCCAAATTCTTATAAAACAGAATCCGAATATCATTTTTATTATAGACTCCAAATTCTATTTTGGTTATATTCCGAACTATTATTTGATTACATTGAGAATTCAAGTTTTTATTATGCATACACTTGTTTCATTACAAAACAATGTCATGGATTCAGTTATACATTTTTTTTATAAAACAATGTCGTCCATTCTGTTTCTAACTAACTGTTGGTTGAGTGAAACGTGAACAGGTCCCTCCGAACATTAAGAAAAATATGACCGTTTGAGGAGGGAGCTGACCATTCCAACCAAGCCTATAAATAGGAGATCATTTGAAAGAGCTCAACAACAAGTTTATCACTCTAGAGACCACACGCTGTTAAGGTGATTTCTAGAGAGAGAAGATTTTGATGGTTTTTTCATATTGAACCGCTCATTCAGGATTGATTAGTGCGACTCTGAATGTTGGTGATTACATTCGAGAGCTTCTGGGGATAAAAAGAAAGAGTCTCCGACTACCTTGAAGTTTGAGGGCTTCCTTGCTGAGGAAGACAGAGGTTCCAACTACATTGAAGTTGAGGGCTAGCGGGGATAGCAAGATAGAGACATCGATCTTCGTATCGAGGGATTACCCTGGTGTGGGTAAGAAAAACTTTCATGAAATTATAAATCAAGGGACCTTTATCCAAGGTTGTAGGATACCCTACACTTTGGGTTAAAAGATGTTTATCTTGTTACTTGTAGTGTTACTACTTGTTTTTCCGATGTAAGCTTGTATTGTAAGGAAAGTGTAATTGTCTTATATTTATTTTAACTTGTACTCTGATTAGTTTAGATTCTATACACTTTAAGTTAGAATCTCATATTTTAAACTCTGATTAAGTTTCAATTTCCAGATCCATACTTTTGGAACCTATTTTTTGGAATCACTTTCCAGATTAAAGAATGTGCTTAGAACTTGAAGTTTGTAACTGCATACTTTTTCCCAATTTTTCCATTGGTGATTAGAGGTATTGTGAATTTATATAGTTTAACATTGTTAAACATAGATCTTTCCTTGTTTAATGAAATTTTTTAAAGTGTACAATTCACCCCCCCCCTCTTATATATTGAGCATCTACATCGTTATTTCGATCCGACAATTGGTATCAGAGCAGGTCATTGAAAAACTTACACTCACATATAAGTTTTTCTTGCTCACTTTTTCATTGTTCTTCATCCTTGCATGGAAAGATAGTTTTTTTCCGAAATTTTTCATTCCAAACATGTTCATTCTGAACTAGTTAACTCCAAACATTGTGATTACAGACTTTTCCAACTAACAAGTTTGGTTTCAAATGTTTTTCTTAGAGATGGGAGGTATGAATATTGGTTCTATAGACAATTTTATTCCTACAAGAGAACCATTTTTTTATGGAAATGATTATGAATACTTGAGAGATCGAATGAAGACTTTTTTTATCAATACTAGAGTATAAATTTTTGTTATGCTTACTGAAGGCTATAAAATTCCTGATAAGGAAGTTAGTGCTTTCACAAACCAGGAGAAGCATGATTATAAATTAAACTACAAGGTTTTCAATTCTCTACTATGTTAAATGTCTAGGAACATATATAGCCAAATTTCGTCATGAAAAACAACTAACTGTATATGGAAGAAACATGAAGACACACATTTTGGTACATCCAAAGTGATAGAGACAAGAAGAGCTATGTTGAGAGCAGAATATCATGGTTTCAATTTTCTTTATGGTGAACCCATTTGTAAAGTACAACAGAGGTTTATGACAATCATAAACAGTTTGAAATCTAAGGGAGAGAATGGTCTAGATAATGAAGTTCTTGTGGATAAGATAATTGATATTATTCCCAATGAGTGTGAATCAAAGAGAACAACTATTGATGAGAATAGGAAGGTCACTCAAATTTCGTTAGAAGAACTATTTAGAACTCTTATCCAATATGAAACAATATTTAAGATAGATGCTGACAACATCAAAAAGAAAAATGAAAATGGTACTGTTGCTTTTAAAACAACATCAAATCATTTGAAAGCTAAGACTCCAGAGAGAGTAACTAGATCCAAGTCTAAAAAGGTTGTTATCCAATCAGAATCTACTGATAGTTAAGTCTCATAGAATGAGTTAGTAAATCTCCCTTGAAGGATGAACAAGATAGCTGGTCAAAATAATTTCCAATCCAATTATAAGAAAATGGAAAGGAAAGATAGGAAAGTTAGAGAAGTTACTTGTTATGAATGCAAGAGATCAGGACATATTAGACAGGATTTCCCTTTGCTCAAAAAGAAAGAAAGGAAAGAGAGGAATTCTGAAAGGAATAGAAAGAAGTATTATAAAGGAAAAGCTAAAGAATTTCTAAAATCTAGTGACACCTAGAGTGCATGTGGTGGTGACTCATCAGATGAATCTTCTGATTATGAATCTTTAGGAGAAAAGAATCTTGGACTTATAGCCACACTACCTATTAACAATCATTACTTCATGGATAAGGTATGAAATGCTGAATCATTGACCAATATTTCCTTAAATTCTAATAATAGTAAATATTGTAATTCTTCAGATGATGAATCCTATTCTGATGAAGAAAATACTTTACCTACCTATGAAGAAGTTTCTAGGTTTGCTGAACTTCTTGAGATTGATAATTATAAACTCAATAAAAAGCTTGACAAGAAAAAATCTAGGAATACTATTATCACAAAAGAAATATCAGATCCTTATAAAGATCTTGATTGGGAAAATTCTGATTTTATCAGTATTTCAAAAAATCTTGAGGAAGTAAACTCTGAGAAGATTATACTTTCTAAAGATCCAGAAAAAAAAATTCTATGAAATGTGTTTTTTTAGCCTAGCTCTATTTCCAAACCTAATGATTTTAAAGATAAAAACCTAGTTATAAAACTCAAGTCTGAATTTTTTTTCTTAATGAAGTGTTTGTCAAAATTTACTCATGGTAAAGAAAATTTTGATAACATGTATTCACAAATACGACCTTTAAGAAACAAATCCGGATTTGGTTATACCCATGCAAAATCAACATTTAGTAAAATTTATTTTGTTCATCAAAGTGCCCCATTTTGTACCAAGTGTCAATATGGTGGTCACAGGGAAAATAATTTCTCTTTAAATAAAACCCAATCTCTAGGTTTTCATAAAGCTTATTTCTCTAAAAATATGTGGGTTCCTAAAATTTTGTTATCTGAAAATCTCAGATCCAAACAAGTTTGGATTCCAAATGTCTAATTCTTTTTTTATTTTGAGGAAGATAATGGAAGTACCAAAAATAATACGTGGTACATGGATAGTGGATCATCCCAACACATGACTGGTAACAAAAGATATTTTGAAATGTTTATCAAGACGAAAGGAGGAAAAGTGACTTTCGGAGACAATGCTCAGGGAGAAATTGTTGGTACATGTAATATTGTTCTTCTTGGAAATACATTAATTTAAAATTTTTTTATTGTTAAGGATCTTAAGAACAACCTCATTATCATATGTCAATTATGTGGTGAAGGTTACCTTGTGAATTTTAGGAATGTTAAGTGATTAGTACACAATTCCACGTAAGAGTGTATTCTCTCTACCAATAGGCAAGAGAATGTTTAATCATTGAACATAGAAGACCTTAAGAGACAAGATTTACCTTGCCTAAGTGAAATGGATGATCATTCTTGGTTATGGCATAGAATACTAGGTCACTATAACCTTAAGAACTTTTGTAAACTATTTAAGAAGAAACTAGTTAAGGATCTACCGTAGCATAGATTTGATTCCTCTAAAGTTTGTGATCCTTGTCAATATGGCAGGAAACATATATCTAGTTTTAAATCAATTGGTGAAGTCTCAAAAAATGATGCATTATAGTTGGTGCACATGAATCATTTTGGTCCAACACAAACTGGAAGCATTGGAGACAAATACTATGTGTCTGTTCTAGTTGATTATTTCACTAGATTTACATGGGTCTATTTTCTAGAGAAGAATTCTGACACTTCTTCTTATTTTAGAAGTTTAAGATCCCAAGTTAAAAATGTGAAAAACCTTCCACTGAAAACCTTTCATATTGATCATGGAGGAGAATTTCAAAATTCTGATTTTAAAAATTTATGTAGTAGAAAAGGTATTACACAAAACATTTCAGCACCTAGAAATCCTCAACAAAATTGTGTAATTGAAAGAAGAAATAGAATTTAACAAGAGATAACAAAAACCATGTTGAGTGAATATTCTATAGCTAGACATTTTTGGGCTGAAACTGTAAGTACTTCTAGTTATAATATAAATCGAGTTTTGATTAGACATTTTCTTAATAAAAATCCTTATGAGTAATGGAATGGTAGAAAACCTAGACGTTCCTAATTCAAGGGTTTTGGTTTCAGGTATTCATTCTTAATATTAAAGATAATCTACACAAATTCGCACCAAAATATGATGAAGGAATTTTCTTAGGCTACTCCACAACTTCTAAGCCTTATAGAGTTTTCAAAAAAAGCACTAGTACTGTTGAAGAAACAGTGCATGTAAAATTTGATGAATCAGATCCCTTTGTTTTTAAACTATCCCAACCTACATCCTCGAATGTGTTTTCAAAAACTAGTTATCAACCTTTGTTAGAATATCCTTCTGATAACGAAAATGTTCAAGAAGATACTAATGAATCATTTACCCTAGAAGACTTTCTAGACTATGTTGATGAATATGTTTTACAAAAACCAAGTCAGGTGTTTCTTAAGAATCATCCCAGAGATAGTATCATCGGTAATGTCAATCAACCTGTAATGACAAGAAGTTCCTTAATGAATGAAGTATAACATCTAGAATTCCATTCCCAATTTTTACCAAAAAAGCACTGATGAAGCTTTAGGTGATGATGATTAGATCAGAGCCATGCAAGATGAACTAAATGAATTCGAAAGGAATAAAGTATGGACCTTGGTTGAAAGACCTAAAGAAACTTCTGTTATTGGAGTAAAGTGGGTTTTCAGAAATAAGTATGATGAAAATATAGTCATTGTAAGAAATAAAGGTAGACTAGTTGCTAAAGGCTATAATCATCAAGAGGGAATATACTATTACGAATCCTATGCTCCAGTATCCAGACTTGAATCTATTCGTATATTACTCGCCTTTGAAGAATTCATCAATTTTAAACTTTTTTAAATGGATGTAAAAAGTTCTTTTCTTAACGGCTATGTTCAAGAGGTTGTTTATTTAACAACCTCCTAGATTTGAAGATACAAAGCATCCTGATCATGTTTTTAGACTTATTAAAGCATTGTATGGCCTTAAACAAGCCCCACGAGCCTGGTATGATAGACTAATAGGATTTTTGTTTCAAAAAAACTATGTTAATGGAAATTCAGATCCCACCCTCTTTATAAAGAATGATAAGAAAAATGTTTTGATTAATCAAATTTATGTTGATGACATCATATTTGGTTCAACTCATCAATCTTCAACTGATTCTTTTCAAGTCTAATGAAGTTGGAGTTAGAAATGATTATGATGGGTGAGTTAACATTTTTCCTTGGTTTTCAAATCTCTCAGAAACCAAAAGGAACCTATATATCTAAAAATAAGTATATTAATGATCTTCTTCAAATGTATGGGATTGATAACACTATGAGTATAATTACTCTTATTGGTATCTCAAACACATTTGATCTTGATGAGGCTGGGAAACCAGTAGATCAAACATCTTTTAGAGGTATGATACGAAGTCTACATTTCTTTACAGCTAGTCAACCAGACATGATGTTTTCAGTATGCTTAGGTGCAAGATATCAATCCAATACTAAGGAATCTCATTTAAAGGCTGTGAAAATAATGTTTCGCTACTTAAAGGGAACCGTGGATCTAGGATTATTTTATACATCTGGAAATGATTTTGTTTTAAAAATCATTACGGATTCTAACTTTGGTGGTTATAGAATGGATAGAAAGAGTGCATCTGGAACATTCCATTTCTTAGGAGATTCATTAGTTTATTGGTCATGCAAGAGGCAAAACATAGTATCACTCTCCACTGCTGAAGCTGAATATGTAGCAGCTGGAGGTTGTTGTGCTCAAGTGTTGTGGATGCAACACACACTCACAGATTATGGAATGAGTTTTCCTAAGACTCAAATTTTGTGTGATAACACAAGTGCCATTTCCCTTAGTAAAAACCCTGCACATACCTCATGTGAAAATCACATAGATATTGGGCATCACTTTCTTAGTAATCACACACTTAAAGGAGATATCATTCTTCAGTTTATTAGAATGCAAGATCAACTTGTTGAAATTTTCACAAAATCTATACCCTCCAATATATTTGAATACATTAAACAGAAGTAAGGAATGATAACTATGAGGTAATCCTTCATTATTAACTTCTTGTTGAACAATTCTTTTTACAGTAATAAACTCTTTCTCAAAGCGGGAGTACATTTGCGTGGTAGTTTAACCAAAATTTTTGTTCACAATTTTTTTTCTTCTTTTATAACTAAAATTTTTAATAAAAAGTAATTGAAAAAAATTTGGAATGGAAATTCTCGGAATGGAAATTCTCAGAATGAAAATTTCACAATGGAAATTCTCAGAATGAAAATTTCGCAATGGAAATTCTCAGAATGAAAATTTCGCAATGGAAATTCTCAGAATGAAAATTTCACAATGGAAATTCTCATAATGAAAATTTCACAATGGAAATTTTCAAAATGAAAATTTCTCGTACTTAGAATTTTCGTAATGAACATTCTCTAATGAGAATTTTTGTAATTAACTTTTCGTAATGAGAACTTTCTTAATGAACTTTCCGTAATGAGAATTTTCGTAATGAACTTTCCATAATGAGGATTTTTTGTAATGATATTTTTCGCAATGAGATTTTTCGTAATGAGATTTTTCGTAATGAGTTTTTTTAAGAAGAATATTACCAATTACGAACAATCATTCTAGCCAATCCGAAAGATATGATTTCCTTACATAAATTTTTGAAATCATATTTTTCGTGATGGAATTTTCCTGAGTTTTAAAATTATTTGGACTCTAGTTTTCCTTAAATCCGAATGTTTTTCTTAAAACCTCAAAAGATCGGAGTCATGTATTCCTTGCGGGATTTTTCTCAACCATCAGATCAGATGAAGAATATTTTCAACCGTTAGATGGATTCTGAAAGACCAAAGGTAACCTCCATCAACAATATAATGGGGACCCCATGGGTCGTTCCAGATCAGTTTTTCAAGCTCTCGCACCTCTAAGCCCTGCATCACTTGTTAAGGACTATTCTGAACTTTCTGAATTCGTTCGGAACCTTCCAGAAATCTCCACTTCGAATTTCTGTTGAAGCTACATCTCAAGACATGTCTACCTCAAATCCAATTTCAAAGTGGTTAGTCTTCAAGGAAAGGTCATTGCATCCGGATTTCTACAAGTTTGATTAATTTATAACCAAAAATATCAGATTCAATGGATGGGAAGATGTTTTCTTGTATAAGTCAGAGAAACATGATCTGGATTATACAGACTTACTTGTTGAGTTCTACGAGTCTGTTTCCTTCCAGCATGAGGATGGAAGAGATCTTTTTTTCATCAAGTCTTATGTAAAGTCTTAAAAGTTATCCAACACTAAGGCTGAAAGCTTGTGGGTTTACCCAATGAAGGGGAAGCTGAATTTTGCTCACATAAGCATCCAGATGAGCAAGGATGCTTCAACAAGATGAAGGCACTGAAAAGTATTAGAATTAAAGATACCAAGATGGCTAAGATTTCTCATCTCACTCCAAATAATCGGATTCCACAGTTGTGGGTACATGGTTTTCTCGTACCAAGAAGAGGATACAAGGATAATCTGAAGAAGAGTGACATCTATATCCTATATTTCCTGGTAAATCTAAGGAAAATAAATTTGATGAGGAATTTCATGATTACGATTAAGAATATAAAAGAAGGGAACTTGAGAGCCCAAATCATTATGTACCCTAATTTATTTTCAAAGCTGATAGTTAGGTTCATAGAGTCTTTAAAATTTGCATGTAAGTCAATAGTCGGAATTGTAAACTTCTGGTAGTTAGTGATGGCACATTGAATAGGATGAAGATGGGTTTTTCTAGTGAGTCCAGAGAATTATATCCTTTATCTGTGGAAGAGGCTCAGACATCTCATATTGATTCACAAACTCTAGAACCATCTAAAAAGGAATGGAAGAAGAGAATGCTTAAGGATGTGGATACTGAAGACATAACTCTCAATGCTAAGGAAACTCAGTCTGCTCCCCCCAAGACAGAGAGGACGAAAACATATATAGATGAATTGGAATCCATGTGGAGGGAAGACAAGGAAAAGAGGAAAGAAGGGGATCCACAGTTCGGATTGGACCTCGCAGAGGCTATGTCCATAAAAGAGAGAGCTACAGATGAATTGGAAAAGCATGAAAATGAGAAGAATTTGAAAAAAAGTTGTCTGAAGCTGAAGTGGTGCAATCTCTGTTAAGAGTACTGAAATATCTTTTGAGAAAATTCCCATTCCGAAAACTTTTGATGACCAACCATCTTTACCCAAGACTCCAAGTAAGAACTATATCACTCTGGAAGAACCCAAGGGGAAAGAGGTAGTTGAAGAAGTTGAAAAACAAGGTGGTGAAGAAGTATAAGATCAGGTTATTGGAGAATAATAAGAAGAAGGCGAAGGAAGTGATGATTTCGATGATCTGATCAAAAAAGTAGAAGAGTATAATGAAAGGGCTGAATCCGCAAAATTACCCACTCCGAAAAAGGCAGTTTAGAATGAATGTGGGATGGATAATGTTGATCAAAATGAAAAAAAGTAAAATGTTTTTTATGATGAGGAAGAATCTTATAAGAAATATTCCCTTGAAGAAGGGGCAGAAAAGTAGAAAATAGATAAAAACCTGATTGTACAATTATCAAAAAGAGAGGAGGAATCTCCAGATGAACAACCCATTCTGAAAGCTGACAAGGGGAAGAAAGTTCTGATGGATACTCCAAAAAAATAAATTTTCAGGAAAAAGTAGGTTTGTGGTTCATCTAGAAAGAAACTAGTCCAAGTTGAGGAAGAGAAATCTCCATGAAAATTATCAGATTCGGATTCATCGGCTCACAGTCACTATTTTTTGGTTTAGTCTCTAAAGAAGTTGGTGGAAACCATTCTGATTTTTCCAACTATAGACTCCAGATGCCAGATTTTGCAACAGAGTAAGAATCAGAAATCTGATTCCTTATCCATGGTCATGGATATGTGTGTAAAGATTGAGTCTGACCATAAATGTTTTCTTATCAATTATGATGTGCATATAAAGTCTTGTAGCAAGATAACTCTGTGGTCTAAGAATTTCGAAGAAGACATGGATTATTAGGATAATTTTCAGAATGAGGTGAAAGATGCTTTTGAAAATGAGGATAACAAGATCAAGAATCTTCAAGAAGAGCTGATAATTGAGAAAACCACTCGGAATCAATAGGTCAGAGATCTGAATGGGAAGCTTATCTATGTAGCTCAGAACTGGAAAGGGTAATGAGACTACCAGATTGAGTTTGAAGACATAATGAAAAAGCATGACAAGTTAATAAAAATGTAGGAAGAGGCCATAAATGCTCTGGCTGAAGCTTTGAAAGTTCAGGATGAAAGGATAAAATCCTTGGAGAGGAAATCCGAGAAGGATCAACAAGATTTCAAGAAACTAAAAACCTTATTAAGGAAGCTAATCCCGAAGGAAATGGAGGAAAAATAAACCCACTCCGATCTTTTGTTGTATTTGTCTTTCCTTGTAAAATTTTATCAACTATAATGAAATATTTGGTTCGTTGTATCTTGTTATAGACTAATATTTCAGGTACCATATTTTATTTTCCATTCCCATCAATTCTTTTTGAAAATCACGAAGGGGGAGAAGGAAAAAGAACTACTCTTAAGGGGGAGAAATGAAAATTTAAAATGAAGAGGAAAAATTTCCATGTGAAATATTCTTAAAGTAAGGGGGATTTTCTTACTACGATGTTTTTTTTTCATTCTCATAATAATGAATACTCCACTCCGGAAATTCAGAATACAATCCTTAGAGTTTCAATGCCTAAGGGGGAGTTAGTTTTATTCACTATTATCCATGAACAAAGGGAGATAAGTTTTAATTTCAATGTATAATGAAATATTTCAATGACCTTATATTCTATTTCGTAAGGATGTTTGTGATTTCCAAAAAGGGAGAGATTGTTGAGTGAATAAGGTTATCCATATGACTTTTCCATTCCTTCTTATTTTGAAAATCACAAACACCTTATACTTAAGCGAATCGATATTTTACTTCCATAAGAATGATTTTCTTCCTTATCAAAATTTACCCTAATCTAGATTTTCATATAAATATCAATATTTTTTCCTTAGGTACAAAAGTCGTATTCATACTCAAAACCTCAGAATCATATAATTTCATGAATTGGAGCATTCTGTTTTTAGGATCCGAATTCTGGATGTGATTTGTAATAATGTTCCACTCTGAATTCTGGATGAGAACTCTTATGAAGTTCGACTCTGAACTTTCATGCGTTCGACTCCAAGGTTGTTGGATACCCTTCTCATTGGATTAAAAGACGTTTATCTTGTTACTTGTAGTGTTACTACTTGTTTTTCCAGTGTAATTTTGTATTGTAAGGAAAGTGTAATTGTCTTATATTTCCATACACATGTACTTTGATTAGTATAGAATATATACGCTTTAAGGTAGAATCTCATATTGTAAACTTTTATTAAGTTTCAATTTCCGGATCCATATTCCCAGAACCTATTTTTTGGAATCACTTTCCATATTAAAGTAAGTGCATAGAACTAGAAGTTTTTTACTTCATAATTTGTCCCAATTTTTCCATTGGTGATTAGAGGTGTTGTGAATTTATCGAGTTTAACTTTGTTAAACTTCGATCATTCCTTGTTTAAGGAAATTTTTTAAAGTGTAAAATTCACACCCCCTCTTGTATATTGAGCATCTACATCATTATTTTGATCCAAAAAATGTAATTATTTTATATATATTTTCCATATTATGATGATTTTTATGATTAAAAGGCTTGTTTTTCAGTCGTATACATTGCCTTAAATGTTAATGATTATTCATGAAAGTTTCTGTAATATTGTTATCCTTATAGATCATCTGAGCTCACCCCTTTCTATGTTTTATTTTTCCCAGGATGCAAAGAAATATATAATGACTGACCTAGAGGGATAGTATGAGGAATTAATGATGTAAATAGAGACAACATTGTTGTTTCTTTTCATTTTATAATGTTATGCAATACTTATGAATTTATCTATTACATCATTGACTACTAAACTAATCAGTCATTCAGGATTTTGATCCCTTGTAATCATGAAAATGTAATGTAATAATGCACTCAATCTAGATAACTAAGGTTAGGGCATTACAAACTTCCAAAGATAACCTAAAATGGTCATCATTAACATTTATCTAACGATTCACCCCCAGACAATATAACCAACATCATTATAAGATAATTTAAAATTATATAAAATAATTAAGAACATAAAATAAAAAGTCATTATATTTACCCTCATTTTACACAAACATCCATTCATGTATACAAGTGAACCAACTATATAAACTAAGAAAACAAACACTCCAGAATAGTGAAATTAAACTCTCTTACTCATCGTAAATCCCATAAATGAACATAAAAAATGTAACGAATAATAATAATTTATAAAATTATATTTATTTTCAATTAATTAATATAATGTGATTATACATGATATTAATGTAGAGAAAGAATTTATACAAAAGGTATAGGTAATTCTCGAACCCAACACCCTTTTAATGGGTTTCCCCATTTAACCACATTTTTAGTATGGATGTTCCATTATTGTTCCTTATATATCATTTATTCACATATATCAAATATTTTCTTGGATACACAAGTTACCAAATCTAGTTATTTTCAATATGGTATAGTATTTTCAAAATAACTCTTCTTTTAAAATATATGTATTTATTTTTCATAAAATATGAATGTTTATTCTTCTAAAAAGTGTGATACTAAGTATAATATTGCATTATTCATATTAAATCCAAATCATATGAATGTATGATTTTTAAATAATGTATATTCCTTTACATGTATTATTTTTTGAATTTTTTTTACGTAAGTTCAATGTTCCAAGGAAGATAATAAAGATTTTCTAATGTGATTGGTACAATTGAAATTAAATAGCGTATTGTAAACATTATTATTTGATGGTTGTGCCATGATTTATTGATATCTATCCAATTCATTGGTTAATTTGAGGTATAACCTAAAAAATTTAAATATTTGGGAACATTATACTATATTTGTTCACAACTATATGTTGTAGGTGACCACAATGATATGATAGATCATTTTTATACATTGATGCATTCCAAGACTGTTCTTAATTTTTCCTCTCATGATTAGGATCCTATGTAATGATTTTTATTATTATTATCACTCATGTAATATTTATTATTTTATTTATATGTCCTCTATAATAGCATTTATCTAACCCCTCTCTTTAATGTATATCCTCATGAGAAACTTCTTGTATGGAGACCATTGGGGAAAATAAAAATTCGGAGAATAATAAAATTAAATATATTTTTATATTTTATTTCCAAAATGTTATGTATAGTCCTATTTCATCAATGAAAATAAACCATTAGATCATGGTTGTATATTTATTTTATGTTAATTATCTATAAAATTATGTAATATGTTTTCAAGAAAAAATCACGGACACCATGGTTTCTATCAGAAAACAGTATAGTTAATTTGGGAATTACAATTAGAAAAAACTAGTGAAACCCACTAGTATGTGACTATGTATATTTAAGAACCCATGAATCTTCATTTTAAACAATTTCTAAAAATTAATATCCCTAAAATATTACATTATAAGTAATTGCACAATGGAATAAATTATTTATTCATTAATTGTTTAATTAGGTTTTTCATATCTTTTTATATTTGAAAATATCATATAAACTAAAAGAATCCATACCAAGAACCTGTTTTTAGGGAAATGCAATGATTCTCGAATGAATTAACCTGTGCCATCAGATGTGGAGTTATAAAATTCATTGTAATGATTACCCAACTGATTTAGGTTATGAAAAATATCCTAAATAATGTGCAATTATCACCTTCTCCTAAATGGGTAAAATAGATATTAATTCCTTTATACGGAAACAACCACCAACATTAGGGGATATTTTTTCCTACTAGTCACGAAATAGTGGGTAAACTCAATGGAGAATATCTTATTGTAAATCACAATTATAAAATAGATAAGGTAACTATTTATGTTTATTTTCAGGATATGGTGGTTTACCAATGGTGGGAATTGACTAAGAACACCAAGTCGAATTTTGAAATTAGATAGATGGAATGTGAATGATTCAAGATAATGATTCATAAAAATTACATACCAATAAATCATAATAAAAAGTTAGAGATAAAGTTTATACAGTTGATGAAATGGGAAGGAGAATCTATCACTGACTATAAAGAATATTTCACAAGGCTTTTATGGTAAGAATTGGGTTTTTTTATCACCAATGATATCTAAATTGATATATTTTTTAGGGGTTCAAAATCACACCATTAAATGGTTATAGACAAACAATACATTGGGAGTTTTGAAGAAGTTGTTAGATTTTATCTCAGCGTGTAGATGGAGTTGAAATAAAGGTCCCATGTATTTGGTGATAATAAATCGAATATGTAGTTTTACACTAGAGGATATAATGATAATGATGTTGCCAAATCTCAACCACCCATATATCAATAATGTTGGAATTAAAATCATTAGAATTTGTTTAGGGTATGGGTAAATGCTTCATGTGTGGGAGATAAGGACACCAAGCACAAGAATTTTGAAATGGAATGAGGAGGCTTGAAAATGTGGTGGATAAATGGAGAGCACCACCCATGGCCAATGATAAAACCATAAGAAGCAAAGTCACAATGCATGCCAATGTACTAGACCTGGATTATTTAAGTGTAATCATCATAATTAGCCACCAATGACAATAGATAAGGTAAAAGATTATGGAATCATTACTGTTGAAGATGAGAAAGAATATGAACTCATACTTGGTACACATTCTATTAACTAAATAATGGTAAAATTATTATTTGATTATAATTATATGAATTCATTTATATGTTGTGTTTTTTCTATAATAATCGACTAAGTTCCCAAAAACCTTGAAGTAGAGCTATATCTAAAACCACAATGTGGTAAAATATTTATATCCCTAGTGTTGGAATGAACTCTAATTCGAATAAGTGGATATAATTTTTCATCGAATCTCATGATACATCCCATAGTGGAATTTGAACCTAAAATGGTAATGGATTATATCAAGTTATATATAGAACATATGAACTGTCATGAAAAATAAATATATTATTTATATTCTAAACCATCTCATGATCATCAGTAATAACAAGAATGATCATGAATCCACTTTTTAAAGTCATTCATCATTGTGGGCGTTGATTCCCTGTGAAGAATCATATATTGTGGGTGTTGATTCCCTATTCCTAATGCAAATACATTTAAATAAATAAGTCACTAATTTAATGATTGAGCTACAATTTTTAAAAATTAGATTTCATAAATATTTTTCTTGAAAATAATCTATTCACCATTTCCCATATTTATTTTCAAAATTAATTTCATTTCCTTAGTGCTAATATAATTTTAAAAGGGAAGGTGATTTTTTACATTTTTAAAATTGTATAAAGTGAACAAAACACTTTCTTTTGAGAACCATTTTCAAAAAACTATTCAAAACTATAGCATCATTTTCAATTAAAACATAAAAAAACTGAAACATGATATGTTCAAATCAAGGGCAATGTAGATACCCAAAAATGTACAACATTTATCACTACTTGAGACAGAGATGCAAAATGTCATGGGTTGAACCTAGGAGCTCGTTAAAAAAACAGAACATACTATACATGTGAGATATCCTTAATGAATACCTACGCTTGATGACATCATAATGCCCAAACACCTGATTGTCTCCCAATCTGGCTTGATTGAGGTGGAAAATCCCATAGAAAAAAATAATAGAACACGTCTCTGTTATGGGTGACCTGCTACTATGTAATATAATCTTGTGAAGATATCATTCACAGAAAACCACTTACCCAGCTAGGTTCTCATGTCAACACGTGTTATAAAATGTGGGTGAGTAATCAATGTTAATAAACCAGTCAAGATGACCTAGCATCACTCACAACTGACACAATAAAAGTACAAAAAATGTTCACCGCTGAGTCACCTCAAAGAATGTTTTCCAAATTAATTTATTTTATCAATGTGCCAAAGGGGCCTGACGTAACTATTAAAAGAAACACAATTTCTCAATAGAAACCAAAATAATAACTCACGCATCAGAAGAAAACATTTACCTACAAGCCAAAACAATAATTGAAAACCCATGAAATACGATCAAAGTACAAAACATGAATTCATTCACTATTGTGCATCAGTTCGTCAAGAAAATAATTCAGGTGTTGTGTATAAAATAAATTGGTTTGTTTACATTATGTTATTATTTCTAAATTAATTATCTAATACATTTTATAATTTATTGAAAACATTGAAGTATAAAGCGATTAATAAATTATAAATTTAAAGCAAGTGTAGTGGGTGACCTATATTAGCTAACTGTCCAAACACAATGGCGTGTCACAACTCACACAGAAGCACAAACACGTCCAAGATAACAACCTCAGTATCGTGGGTTTTCTTTTTCGAAAAACTTCAAAAACCAAACGACTAAAATGACTACACACCAACTTAATACAATTCAAACGAATAACATTACAAAATCCACCTTGACATGTTTTCTACACAAAATTTGCACCATCTGCACTATTTAATAAACCACATTAAATTTTATAAAACAATTTCCAATGAGTAACCCACAACCTACACACCCAATACTCCATTCAAAAACATCATATATGATAAAATGAACATCATCAACATTCTAGAGAAGAATATGCACCACTTTAACTATTAAATAATCTTATTTTATACCTTAATAAAATACACCACACATCAAAACCCATTTTGAAACTATTCATACACCACCTAAAAACTTTTAAACCAAAGGTAAACCTTTAAAATCAATCCCACTTTAAAATATTCCCAAAACATAATCCACACCTCATATAATATTTAATTAACCAGTTAATAGTTTATAACATATTTTCAATAACATTGCAAGCCACCAATTAACTTTCACAATCAAAGAACAATATATGAAACATGTGAATATTAAATCAAGAAGATTGGTGAAATGGGGAAAGTCACCTCAATCAATGAAGAATACCCCAAAAGTGGGGCAAAAGGCCATTCACACCTCCACCGCACACTTCAGAATTTTAAATAAATGATATACAACCAAGATATAACAAAAATAAAGTATAACTCATGAAATAAAACATCGATACATAGGGTTTAACAAAAACTAAAACCTCTTCAAAGAACCTACTAATAAGAAATATTTACCTATTTGAAAAAAAATGACAAGGGGGTAGGGGGTGTTTGGTCCCAGTGGGTTTGCGCCAGAAAGGTTAGTCACCCAAAAAAGGCAGCGACCCAAGCTGATGGACTCGCTAGTCGAAACATGACCGACAGGGGAAGAAGGCCACCAGTAGGGTGAGGTCGGATGAAGGGTCGGCGGTAGAATGCCACATTGGAGACGGTTACCAGTAGGGAAGTAGGGATCGACTACGTAGTGGAAAACGGTGGTGGTTGGTGCTGGTCAGAGAGGAAGGCGATATGCAGGGGGCAAGCCATTGAGGACGCTGGCCAGAGGGTATGATCGTGGAGTGGGACGGGGGTGGGGGATGCTCGGGTCTGGGGTGACACACTTGTGGTTGGCTTGGGAATGCAGTAAAGGTGGTGGAAAGATAGGTGTGGAAAGCACATGGAAAAAACCATAGAAAAATGGGAAATACAAATAAAATAAAATAATAAAAAAAATAAAAAGTAAAAATAAAAACCTAACAATAATAATAATAATAATAACCATACTAATAATAATAGAAATTATAATGTAACTTTAATCCAATATAGAAATACTAAAATTAATAACAATAATAAAAAGATTAATAATGCACATTATATAAATAAAACAACTTTAACATTAATATAAAATTGATAAAAATATTAATTTTGATAATAATAATTACTTAAAAATAGTATAATCTCATTTTTTATAACGAATTAATTCTAACATAACTATGCTTATATATTTATTCAAGGTTTTAATTTACATACAATTCATTCAATTTACTTTTTTTATTTGGACAATTCAGACACTGCAACTGTGCGGTACTCGGGCGGACCACATGGCTTCTGCTAGCCGTGCGGTGCACGTGTATTATGCTATAATAATAATAATAATTATTATTATTATTATAATAAATACTTATTAATAATAAGAATTATAATAACATTAATAATCATACTATTAAAAATATAAATAAAACTAAAATTCAGTTCTATATAAAAATAATAATAAAATAATTAACCACAATATAATTTATAAACAACAAAATCATTTGAAAAAGATTATCAAGTTGAGTTTTACAAAAATAGTCGGGTTGTGTCGTTGTATGGATGAGTTTTCCAAACCACACTCCACCCGTGTACCAAACGACATCAACATAATAATGGGAACTTTTTGACAAAACTAAAAAATCTAGATCGAGATTTAACCTGATCCTCGAGAAAAAATTTAAAAGCAAGAGAAAATAATAAAATAAAATTAATAGGTAGGATAGGGTGTGACACTTCTCACCACCATAACGCTTTCAACTCTTAGAAATTCACAACAACATCTATAACCAATTATGGAACTCCTAAAGTGTCACTCACCCCCCAAAGTTTATGCGCCAACAGTTGATCGATCCAAACGAACACCGAACACCCATGACATGATAATTATCATAAAAAATAGAAAACATTAAACACAAAATAAATGAAACTAGAAATGAAATAATGATACTGACATGGGGAGGCCTGAATAGACTCCCCACTATAGGAAAAAATCCAAACTAAATTCAACGAGACCCACAATGGGTCTCCCAACCATAAGGACTAACGAGATTTACAAAATTTGAAAGATTCCACCACGAACTAGAAACCCCAATAGAAGGGTAGGGGAGGGAAGGAACTAACCATTTGAACATCAAAAATGACTTCACTACTAAAAAAACAATGTCACACCCTTAACAGAACAAAAACCTTGCAATGCCAAAAACTGATATTAAACCATGTCCATTCTTCACCACTAGGGTTCTCCAGACTACGTGTCGGCTTTAGTCCAGGACCTATAGCTGGAGCCCTGATGATTGAGGCATCTCATGCCTCACAGTCTAGCATCATAAATTCACACACATAACACATGATCAAGAATTTTACCAAACATGCATTAATTAGAATAATGTTCTCAAATAGGTTCGTCAAGAACAATTCTTTCAACTCAGGGAAACGAAACACCACTGAACACTATATGAGATGACCAATACATCCAATGAACAGTAAATAGGTAAATAATCAAAAATGATCCCCAAAAATCATCTTATTTATACAGATGGATGGAGGCGACCATCGATGAGCCAAATTTTGCTTCAGCGCGATTATAGTAAACACCTTGACAGAATTGTTGCAAGTTAAACAAACACCCACACGCGTTGCAGGGTCTGAGAGCACTCAGTCACATCGGCCTCTAGTGACCAAACATACCAAACTTGTGATAGATCAAGATATTGCACTATGGGGATGGTTTCTGAAGGTCTTATGGACTCAGAATTCGTCTATCAGTTCCACCAGTATCAAGAAGCTTCCCATTCTTCTTATCACAATCTTCTACACTGCTTCCCAAGGTCGGAAGATGATTCACCACTTCATGTCCTCCTACTAACATAGCTTCAGTTAGGAAATCATATTTCACCACGTTAGGGAATGAGATTACGTTCAACTCATCCACCATTGACTACAACTTCAGATATAATTCAAGCTCAAAACATTTACACTTCATTGGATCATTTCTAAAAAATTCTAGGTTTATACAGAGACAAGTCCATGAAATGAAGAATGAAATCCAATTCTGATCCCAAACCTTACAGAATACCACAAAACTTCATCATATTCATCACATTTTAACCATAGAGATGTATTGGGGGATGTATGACAACTTGAAGAACTCCCATGTGAGATATTCTTGAGTCGTGCATCGAGACACGAACATACAATACTTCCAAGTTGGAAATTAAAGAATAAAGGTCGACAAATTCACATTTAATGACACTGGATGCATGAGAGAACATGAGACCCATTCAATCTTGCACAGCCACTCCTCCACCTCAAGATGATCTCATTTCCCATATAAAAATGGAGGGTTCAGTATTTGAAAATTGAGGATGTAGTTCATAGGCTAATCAACTGGTGGATTATCTATGGATGCATCACCCAAAGCTACACCTTTAGAATCCATTGATCCTTCGCAGGGGGGAACAATAAGGAACAAGAAAAAAAAAAGAACGATATGAAAACATTGTCATTTCCATTTCCAATGAATGTTTTTAAAATTTAAATAACAAATCATTAATAAACAATTCCACTAATCAATGTTGACCAAAACCATTTACTAGATGAAAAAAGTGTCGATTGGTGACTTAGAGATACGGTATGTGTCCATATTCCAGTCATGCCACTGTCACAAGGGGAACTCTAGGGTAATGTCCCTAGCTTCAGATGGCTTGCTAGACCATGAAATCATATAGAGCCTGATTTCACACTCACATTTTATTTCCCAATACCAAACAAACCATTAGAATAAAGGACATCGACAAACCCGAACATCCCATGTTAACCCGATGTTCGGAACGATCAAGGGATCATGACATACTTATCATCCATACACACTAAGTCTTGAAAATATTACTCCATCTACTATGAAAAACCAAAATAATGATGGGTAGTCTGAAAAACATGGTACAATCAAGTGTAGACCCCTTTGAACCTTTTTTGTCACGAACCAACCAGAGTCGACCCTGAAACGGTCACTCATGCTTATCTACGGGATGACCTGAGAGGCATTCTCGATCCTCTCAATCTGGAGACAAGCGATAGGGAATCAATAGAGATAAAGAGGGAATGATTTCTCCCAATGAAAAAAATAAAAAAATGTAGCAGAAAAAGTAGAATCACGAAAACTAACCCAACCACGATCGAAACTCCTCACAACTTAGAGTGTCACTCACCAATATACTACCAACTCTTGCCGGTGTCGAGAAATCTCGAGTCGAACCAGCAACCTAAACTAAATAAAAAATTACACTATAGGCATGAGTATTAAAACTTCACAGGTAGGCCAGACTAATTATATTCCCAAGGGACGTGCCATTAACTAAATAATTCACTAATTTTATGTTTGTGCTACAATTTATAAAAATTGTTTTTCATAAATATTTTACCTAAAAAAACCATAAACCATTACAATTATATATATATACAAAATGGTGTTCTTTTTCTATAGTTCTAATAGAATTTTAAAAAGAATTTTTTTAACATTTTTAGATTTGTACAATGAGAACAAAACACTTTTATTTGTGAAATTTTTTTAGGAAACTACTCAATACCAACTCATCTTTTTCCAAAAAAAACATCACATAAAAATGAAAAATGGTAAGTACATAAAAAGTGAAATATACATACACATAAATGTTAAACATTCATCACAGCTAGCAATATATAGGCAAAAATCCATGGGTTCAACCTAGGAGCACGTGAACAATCCTAAACGTATAATACATTTGACTCTCTTGAAGGCATGCCTACTTTTTATGACATCATAACTCCCTATTGACCGATCTTCTCCCTACCAGGCCTAGTCGTGGGCCCCAATAACATAGTAATAATAAAAAACACATCTCTGCTATTGTACACCAGCTAGTTCATTATCTAAACTAGTGCATCAATCTTTCACAACAAATTCACTTATTATTCCAGGTTCTCATGTCAACACATGTAATAAAAGGGAGGTGATTCAACAATGTAAATCAACCAGTCACAATGAACAATCATAAAACACCACTCACACCATCAAAGATGACAAAAATATCACCAATGAGACACCTCAATGAATGATTTACAAATTTTTATTTATAAAAGTGACTAACAAGTTTTATTCATGTTTTAAAAGAATCAACATTTCACAAGAGAAACCAAAACATTTTTTCACGACTAATAAAAAAAATTTACTAAAACCAAAACCACAATTAATAATCCATGAATTATGTTCCAATGCCAAACATGAATTATTTCACTATTTTGCGTTAGTTAATCTTGATAATAATTCATGTACTGTGTATAAAATAAACTGGTTCATTTACATAAATAAATTATTCTATAATTAATTATCTATTACTATTCCTCATTTATTAAAATCAATTAAATATAATGCAATTAATAAATTCTACCTTTAATGGATAGTGTAGTAGGGGAAATACATAGGCTCTATATCTGAACACAATGCCATGCCACACCTCGCACAGACACACAATCACATTCAAGATGACGACCAAATTATCGCTTGTTTTTCTTGCCATCATGCTAATACAATCGCATTACTAAAACACATAAACACTGACATAAAATAATTCCAATTAAAAAAATTGAAAACACCAACTAGAAAAGTTTTCAACACACAATTTGTACCATCTACACTATTTAATAAACCATATTAAAATTTATTAAAAAAATCTAAAGAGTAACCCACGGATTTCACACCCAATACCCCATTCAAAAACCAATATAAAGATCTACCGAACATCCTCAATATTCTAGATAAAAATATGCACCACTAGGACCATTAAATAAACTAATTGAATAACTTATTAAAAATACACCACACATCAAAATCCATTTTGAATCAATTCCCAAACCACATTAAAAACTGTAACCCAAAATTCTACCTTTGAAATCAAGTGCGCCTCCAAATATTCCCAAAACCTATTCTGTAGAAAATATAATATTTAATAAACTAGCTAAATGTTTATAAAACAATATTAATAATATAGCATGGTACCAACTAATTATCACAAACAAAGAGCTATAAATGTAACAAGTTAATATTAAATCAATAAGATTTGTGAAAAGGGGAAACTCACCTCCATAAATAAACAACACACCAAATGTAGCATGAAACACCATTCACACCTCAACCTCATACTTCAAAATTATAATTTAACCCTAAAAAACCAAGAATGAACCCAAAATGAAGGACAAATCAATAAATTGAACCCTGAAACATAGGGTTTTAACAATAAGTAAGACCTCTTCAATGAAACAACTAACCCAAAACCCTTACATCTAGGAAAAACCATGATTGGTGGATTTTATTTCTAGTAGGTGTGCGCAAAAATGGTTAGTCACTGAAAAAAGTGGTGACAACAGCAGATGAACTCACTAGCTAGAACAAGACATACAGGGGAAGAATGTCAACGGTAGGACGTGGCCGGTTGAAGGGCTAGCTAGAGAAGGTCACATCGTTGCTGGTCACCAGCATGGAAGATGGGCGTGATCGGGCTGGGGAAAACGGTGGCAACCGGTGCTGGTTAGAGAGGGAGGCATTGCACATGGGACTCGCCCAGGAGGATGCTGGCTGGAGGGTGCGGTCGCTTACGAGGGAGGGGGCGGGGGAGGCTCATGTCTGGTGTGCTTCATAGGTGGTCGGTCGGGGTCTGTGATTCATGTAGGCGAAAGAGGGTGGGGGAATGCTTGTGAAAAAAAATAAACACTAGAAAAATGGGAATAAAGAAAATTATAGAATAAATAAAAAAATTAAAAATAAAAACCTAACAATATTAATAAAATTAATAACAGTAATATTAATAATTGAAATAAAAATAACTTAATAAATCTATAATAATAATATTAATATTATCATCAATAATAACAAGATTAACAATACGCATAGTAATAAATAATACCACTTTAACAGTAATATATAAATGATAAAAGTATTAATATTGATAATAAAAATTCTATAATATTAATATAATCTCATTTTCATGAAAAATTATTACATACCTCAGTACGGTAAGTTATTTCATCTAAATATTAATTTGTTTTCAATTCATTCAATTTTATTTTTTATTTAGCCAATCCAGACACCACAACTACTCGACACTCATGCATACCGCATAACTTCTTCTAACTGTGCAGTTCCTGTGAACTTGCTTAAAGAATAATAATAATAATAATAATAATCATCATCATCATCATCATTAATCATTAATAATAATAATAAGAACCTTAATAATTATTCTAATAAAATTATAAATAAAAATAATATTTTGTTCTCTTTAAAAATAATAATAAAATCCTTAACAACGTTAAAAACATTAAATAACACAATTAATTGTAGATGTTTGTCATTAAGAAATTTCAAAAGATCAGTGGACAATGTCATTTTTTGGGTGGTTTTTCAAATAAAAACACTACACTCTTGTGCCCATCCACGTCAACTCAAAAATGCGTGCTTATTGACAAAAATCAAAAATATTGTTCAGGATTTATCACGATCCTCAGCCAAAAAAATAAAATAAAAAATAAAAAATAAAATAAAAATAAATTAAATGACTTGGTGTTACAAATTTTTTTTGTTCCCTTTGTAAAAATTAATTCCCCTATTATATTAATGGATTTAGTGAAAAGATTCTTTATAAAATAGCAGAAAAAATTGTGTTAGTTTTTATCTATGATGTTCTCATCTATTTCAATAGTAGGGAGGATCAATAAGAACATACAAGTCCTATGTTGGAGACATTAAAGAATGAGAATTTTTACCCCACATGCATCTACTATGAATTTTCGATGCAAAAAGTCACATTCATTGGTCTTGTGTCCACAAGTGATTGAATTTCAACGGACCCTTCAAAAACAAAGTCAATTGAAAAATGTACCATAACCTCAAGTGTTATAGAAAACTATAGTTTTCTATGAATAGATGTGTACGATAATCATTTTGTTTGAAATTTATCATGATTGACCATCTCGATTACTATGTTATGAAGGAATGTGGTAATGTATGTGTGGATAGAAGAATGTGGGGAGAGATTAAGGGAGTCAAATAGAAGGATGATAAATGCAGCTGTACTCACATTAACAAAAAATGGATAATGTTTTTTTGACATAAAGCTATTTTTCCAAGATTGTTTTGGGTTTGGGATAATTAAAAATGATTGTGTGAAAATTTATGCCTCATCGGAGTGGAAGACCCATGATAAAAACTACCAACAACATGATTTGGAATTATCAGATTTGATTATTGAAATGAAAATCTATTGGCACAACCTATAGGTGAGATGTGGGATATAAATACAGATCACTGGAGCCTAAATATGTATTAAAAATATTTATCTGAACTTGAGTCAATGTATATGGTTAGATATACAAAAAAATTATTATTTATATATTCACTATCATACTAGGAAGGAAAACAAGGTAGTTGATTAAATTAGTAGAAAATAAACTTCCACGCTCACAATTTTGTTGATTTAGAATGACCATGTCTTTGTAGATATTAAAATGATGAAATTAAAATTTATAATGGTTGTGAATATATCCTACCTTAACTAAATTATTTCTTAACCATCTATCCATGAGATGATTAAGGAGGCATAAATGGATGATATGGGGTGAAAAATGGTGTTGAATTTTGTAAAGGAATGGAAGTTTCAAGAGTACCATATTGATGTTGATGGTGCGATTTGGGTAGGAAGAAGTTATTGTGTTCCTTTATAACCAGAGATATTGATGAATCTATTTTATAATACACATATCAAACATTTATCTTTTCATCCTTGATGTACTAAGATGTATCATGATCTAAATGAACACATCTGATGGTACAACATGAAAAAAGAGATTTGCATGTTATATCTCAATGTTGTTTATATGTAAGCAAGTCATAGAAGAGAAATAGAAGTCCTAATGGATGATGCAACTATTTACTATTCCCATGTGTAAATTAGAGAATTTTACTATAGAATTTATCAAGAAAATCTATATGAAATCAAATGAAAAATGAGAAATGAGTTTTGGTGGACCAACTCACCAAGACTACCAACATTATAACTATTCATAATGATATAACACTTTTGAAAAATGAAAATATATTTGTAAATGTGGTGGTGAGTATGAATGGTGTTGCACTCTTTATTGTATATTATCATGATCCCATGTTCTAATCTAAATTCTAGTGGAATATTCAACATGATTTTTGTACTGAATTATATTTCATCATGGTCTATAACCCCCTACAAAATGGCCAATATGAATGGAATTTTATGATACTAGAATATATTCTAAGAGCCTGCACATTTTAATTCAGAAGAGGATGGTATCAACACCTCCCATTAAATGAGTTATCATAGAAAATAACTTCAACACCAGTATTGATTTGTCTCCATATAAGGATCTATATAGAAGTATGTGTATAACTCTATCCTATTGCGATAAAGTTGGTGAAATAATGACACATTGACTAGATATTGTACAATATATGACAGAGAAGGTTCACTCCATCCTGCAAGAAATCAATTATTCTCACAAATAGAAAAATTACTTTGATTACAACCATCGAAGGGACTTGGAGATTGACATTGGATATAATGTCCTTCCTTGAATATCACCAATAAAGATATTCATGTGGTTTAGATTGATAAGGAATCTAATCCCAATGTACATTTACCCCATAGAGATCCCTGATCGTAAATGATAAATGTCATTTATTCTTGAACTTCCACTAAATATCTCTCAAATTTAGGATGTGTTCTTAATATCACTCAGGATGAAGTACATACCAGATCCCTTACATGTACTGAACATAGTGGTTGATGATATTGAAGATGGTATTTCTTATGAGGAGCAACCATTAATGATGATAGAAGAGAGAGATATGGTCCTATGAAATAAGTAATCACTATTATTTAATGTGTTTTAGAGGATCCACATGTATAAAGAAGAACATGGGAACTAGAGGTGGTAATAAAGGATGACTACCCTCATGTGTTTATGTAAAATGTAATTTTTCGGGTTAAATTTCAAAAGGGTGGAGGAATATAACCAATTAATCATTTATAAAAGAAATTTTAACAATATTATAATAACATCCTATACTATAAATCCCATTAAATCACTTATATACTATAATAATAACTTTAAAAATAACAAATTAATGAAATAAATAGTATTTCTAGACATTAAGGAACGAATACCGATAAAATGGTTACATGACCATAGGAATTGTAACATGACCCATATAAATAGTATACATGCCAAATGAATAGAAATCTTGGCCATGAAATTATAAATAAAATTTAAGTATCTTATAAATGAACGTATTGTATAAGTATATCATATTTTTTGTAAATAAATGCTTTATAATTATTAATGATTCATTGTAATTTTTAATTCATAAATATTTTATTACAACCTTATGATTAATTTAATAATTTAAATAAATTAAACATTCATAAAATGTATTCATAAATTAATATTTTAATATATTATAAATTTAATGTTATGTTATTAGACATTCAGTTATTTTTCAATGTGTTATAAAATGAGTTATATTTTTTAAAAAAATTATTTTCCATGTAAATTAGGATTTTATTTAAATATTAGATTACATAAATTTAGAAAATGAATTTATTATAAGGGAGTAAATTATTTAATTATAAATTTCAAAATAAATAGGGTTAATTTTAGGGTTTTTTCTAAAATACTTAATTTTTTATGAATAGCAAAATATCATAATTTACAATAAAATATAAATACACAAATTATGGAGTCATAGATGTTGTAAGGCAGATGTAATCCGATAATATAAATCCCTCAATAATTATTATAATATATTTATTAATAATTATCAATCTACTCATATCCTTGATCCAATATAATAATCCAATGAATATAATAACGACAAAACAACTCACTTCACCACTATAAATACCACCATCACCATGTCTTTTCCATACACATCTCAACCATTTATCCTTGTCCAAATTCTACAAAATACACTTTCCAAGACCCTCCCCCACACATAAGATATATTTGTGTCATGAAAAAGCCAAAAAAATTTCCCTATGGTGGTTCTCAAGGAGTAGAGATTTGAGAGAAAAAATCCTTTTCATTTTTTTTATTTTCATTTCGATTTCATTTTTTTATTCTCCCCTAATCATGTTCTCTTAACAAAACATAATGATATCTTAATTATGGTTTATATAATAGAATTGTATCATGTTAATTTATGACCCATCCTTAAAATACTCCCTCTATCTTTCTTTTATTCTAAAAATGAAATTGATTCCCTTGATATGTCAATTTACTCACATCATGGGTGATGCACATTAATTTTCCAATAATTCCTTAATGGATGTTAAAAATAATAGACATAATGGTTGAAGAATACTGTCAAATGTATATTAAAAACCTATTTATTTTCGAAAACAATGAAATCTAAATAATAATAATTGATAAAACAAAACAAGTTCGTTATGATTGAAAAACCACAAAAAATAACCTAAAAAGATCATCATTATCTTTGATCTAATAATTTATCCTCATACCACATGTACAAATTATTTATACGTTCAACTAAACTTTTTAAAAATAATTAATAAAATATGATAAAAAGGCTTATATTTATCCACATTTTACACGAATTTCCATTCATGTATAAGAGTGAACTAATCGTGGAAACTATGAATGTTAACACTCCAAAGCAATGAAATAAAACAATATAACCTAATGATAATCTATTAAATGAACATAATAAAACAACAATGAATATAAATCATGTATTATTAGTTTAGGATTTATTAATTATTTGATTTAATGTAATTATACAAGATATTAATGTGATGAAATAGTTAGGACATAATGTAATGTGAATTCTCGAACCCAGGACTCCCTCATTGGGTTTTCCTAATTGCACCACATTTCTTATATGGATATTACATTATTGTTCCATATATAATATTTATTAATCATTAACTTATCTTTTGTATGATATATATTTTATCAATATATATTTTTTTGAAAATAAAATATTTTTTCTAAAATAACTCATCTTTCAAAAAATATATATATTTTTAATTATCTTATGAATGTTTCTTATTCAATAATGATTGATACCAGGAATCTTATTTCGTTTTCTATCATGGGAAATAAATATTTTTGGATTATATGATTTATTAAATGATACACATTCTTTGACATGGTTTATTTTTTTCATGGTTGATATACGGTCTATGAGGAATGAATGATAATGTAAATATTCTAATGTGATGGGTGCCTCTAGAATTATATAGGGAAATTTAAATGGTATAATGTGACGAGTGATACAAGATTAATATATTGGACATATTAATTGGGTAATTGGTTTTATATCATAGAAAAATGAAATATGCATGAACATGATGAAAGCTATGCTGATAACTATCTGTTGTAGTATACCACAAGGACATGATGTTTCATTTTTATACATTTCCACATTTCCAGTATATTATTAATGCTTCTTATCATGATTATGATCCTATATATTGATGTTTATTATTATGATGACCCCTTTTATATTGACTAATGTTCTTATTTATCTTCTAACTAGAATTTACCTCAACCCTCACACTGATTTTTAACCTCAAGTGATTAGTTGTACTAAAGAGAGCATGAGGGAAAAAAATATAGAGAAAAAGAAATTATATAAATGAAAATGATTTATTTTTTATATTATATGTATTTTCATAGTTTTTCCATGATTCTAGTCATTTGGATCAATGTTTTGTAATAATTAAAGGACCTTTTTCAATAAAATGATTTAATATGTTATAAGAAAAAGAAGTGTCTCTATAGATATCCTCTAGTGTCAAGGGAGGTGTGCTTTAGGTCATGTGGAGGCCATCATGGGAAACCACTATGTGACATCCAAGATGGGAAGATACATCCAAAATGAATCTTTCATAATCCAAACACTGGAGAGTGGAAAATAACTTATTACCATAAAAAATCCATTTTTTCAGCAACTTGTGTATAAGAATACCAACAGAAATAAGGAGTGTGTTTCATCATTAAAGACACAAAAAATTGTTATCCATTTTTTTGGATTTTATTCATGATTCATGGAATGAAAATTTTATGTGATCCTAAAAATGTGATTTTTCATTTTAGATCTAATAAATTTTAGTATTTTAGGAAGAAAATCAATATTTTTTCTATCACACTTCACCTAAATGTGTTTCTTTGGAGTTCCAACAATTTACCAGAACCATGAAGAATTTATTATGAAATAATAATCCTTCAGGGGAACCACATAATCATGAAAGATTAGTTGTATTATTTGAGTATTATTAACCCATATTTTATTAATTACACCTTATGGTATCTTAGTTCATGAATAGTTAACTTATATTTAAATCATTCATGATGTTTCATAATGATCTTGAATTCCCAAATCATACCCACCATGATGGTCAAAAAAGGATATTCAAAAGGCCCATTTTCATGTACCAGTTTTCAATCAATTCTATATTAATATGTTTATTTAGGGGTGTTAACCCTGGTTACATGTAATGTCATGGACCTCTATAGTCCATTCCTTTATGAAAATATTGGGTCTGATGTTTTTCGGGAGGTTAAGGTGACTTATTCCAAACACTTTTTGAAATTTCAATTTCATGAACAGTGTTTCCAAAAAGGTGAGGTTTCAACATTAGCCTCATCAAATTTTCAAATCTTGAGTTCATGAATAGTGCTTCCATAATGGCGTGGTTCCAATGATGAGGTTTCAACCTTTCGGTTTGTGAAAAGTGTTTCTAGAACAGTGAGGATTTAATCGTGATGTTTCAACGGTGAGGTTCATGAACAATGTTTCTAAAACAGTGAGGTCCTAACATTGAGGTTTCAATAGTGAGGTTCATGAACTTTGTTTCCATAACTGTGAGGTTCCAACAGTGACATTTCATCGGTGTG
Source organism: Viscum album (assembly GCA_963277665.1). NCBI lineage: Eukaryota > Viridiplantae > Streptophyta > Magnoliopsida > Santalales > Viscaceae > Viscum > Viscum album. Next base: position 137,661,487 of record OY728133.1, on the reverse strand, counting down.
GTTCGTGAAGAGTGTTTCTATAATGGTGAGGTTCCAATGGAAAAGTTTCATTTTTTATGTTCATTAACAGTGTTTTTCGTAGCCCCAATTTTGAGTTGATGAACACTGTTTTCAGCTTCATACTATTTCTCCCCTTTGACGTTTCTTTTCACATAAATTGCATTTAAATCCATGTTTTAAATAATATAAGGATGATTCAAAGGCCATAACTCTATATTAATTTTTATAAGGCTCGAGATGTTTTTACATGGTCAATACATGTTGTTTAATACGATCTTATTTTTATGAAAAATAAAACATATATTAATCTTGTTCTCCATTAAATCTTCTAAAGGGACGAGATATCTTCCCCCCCTAATCTTTACTCCTTGTTCTCGAGCGTGAGATGCTCGATCCATCCATTCTTTCATATTTAGGTTGTGTGATCAAGATTTATTCCTTGGATAAGTTCCCCTCTATTTCAGATGAAACCAAGCAGTATTGATTAGTCTTCAATATAATGTATGAAATATATTCATTATTTTGGGTACATCACTTTCTGTTTCTCCTTGCCTTCTATAGAATTTTACCCTCTTGATCATAATGGGAATTTCATGCATGCTGGATGATAGGGTGGCATCTCAGCATCCACGGGTTGCTATAGTTTTCACAGGGGGAGGAGATCAGGTAACCCGTTTTGTGGCTCATTCTTATATAAAGAATGCCAAAAACCATTTGAGGTAGGAGGTTTGTTGCTTCTCTATTATTTTAAATGGAATAGTCGAGTTATCATGTTTTAGCCACTAGATCATAATGGAATTGACATAATAAATATTTTTAACAGATACATAAATTGATATTGATCATATGTTTTTGCCTCTTGATTTTCTAGATAGTGTGAAATCTATGAATTCTTTTTTAGATTTTGGCTCTTGATGTAATTGGTAATGAACGTAAAGATTGAATTTATTGATAATTGTTTAGATAAAGATAAAGGGGAATGTGAGTGAATCCAATTTTTTGTTTTTTAATTTTATGATAATTAAATTGATGCATTAAGAATGTTTAATCAATTTTTGATATCATACAGTTTTGGTTTCCCAACGTTTAAACCTATGAATTCTAAATTAGTTAAATCGAAATGTATGAAATAACTAGTTTCTCGATAAAATAAAATTTATTCTAGGGTTCTGAGTTACCCTCTTTTATTTTTTATTTAAAAATATCCCAATTGGTATGCTATTTTTTTCCTTCTACTTGTGTTTTGATGTGTTCCTATAAGGCTTTTATTATATGTGGGGAAGGGTGGCCAATTTTTTAGGGTTGTAGTTGATGCCTAGAGTGGCGATATACATTAGTTAATACATGTGGGTGTTGGGATGGTCCATGAGGATGATGAAATTGGTTGGATGAGAGAGTTTGGATGCTTGTTGATTCTTATTGTTTGTTTATCTTCTTTACATTCCTCACTTCTCAAGGCAGCTGGTATATCTAACCCTTCTTCTGAAAGGGGTGAAGATGTGTGTGGTAGGCCATGTGCTTTCTGTGTTTAACTTTTCAAGGGAGTATGGGTCTATGTTCTTGATATAGGAGGAAATTACTCAACGTGTAGCTCATATACTCACTATTTTGAGCCCCCTTGGGTTTATTAGCATAGAATGACTTTTCTAGAACACCTGGGAATATGTTAATGTAATGCGATAAATAAATAATTGAATAAATGATGTTAACCCATGTATTTGGAGCATGCGTGGACAAAATGTTGAGGGAAACCGACTATGGGTATGGTGCTAATTAAATATATTGAGGATTTTTTAATGGTTAATTAATTTTTAAATAATTAATTAATGTATATTGAAACTTATAAAAATGGAATGAATTAATGTTTTAAATCTCTTTAAATGGTTGCGTGCTTATATGACCCCAAGTATTAGATGTGGTAGACGGGAGTCCAAGAGATGTTATCTGCAGTTGAGTCTATGAATACGTTAAGCCCATATTTTGTATGTGAGCTACAATATATTTTATAAATTTTGTGTATCTATACACTACTCCGCCCCATCAGTAAGGGAAGCTGACACACTGGGGATTATGAGCCATTGAGGGTGTTTTATGTAACGCCATGACCACAGTTTCCCAGAGTCGGTGCATTATTTTAATACATTGGCATGATTACAATGAATCATGTCCTGAAGAACTGATCAGTTTAGTAGTCTTGGAAAATAGATTACATACATGAATGTTACATTACCCTTCATAACATAAAAAACAACATAAATAATCCTTTATGAGTTCCATTATTCCCTTATCCTAACCCTACATATCAATCACAATACACTTCTTGGAATCCTGGGAAAAATAAAACATAGAAAGGGGTGAGCTCAAACACTCACTAAGGGTAAGAAATACAGCAGAAACATTAAAAAATAAGCATAATCATTTAAGGCAACGTCTAAAAATAAAACAAAAGCCTTTTAAACATTAACTTCTGCATAATATTGCAGAAATAAAATGAAATAATGCTATTTACATATTCACATGAATATTCTACTAATCTAATAATCACATGAAATATCACTAACCACTTTCATAATAATGGAATTCATGATGTCGAACATTAATTTCTGTGTCAAGGCCTCGTGACAAGACCTAAGGGATAACTTTAACTGAAACCCAACCCGAATAGCCTCTGTAACCGGACTCTATCCCGGAGTGTCTCTAATAACCAGACACCAACCCGGAGTGCCTCTAATAACTGGAAACCAACTGGAGTGCCTCTAATAACCGGAAACCAACCCATAGTGCCTCTAATAACTGGACACCAACCTGGAGTGCTTACATTTACCGTTCCCCAACCCGTAACATACTAGTCCAACACATTTATCTTAAAAAGAGGATGAAATATAATAAAAACATTCATATTAAAACTAGCATAAGACTTGCCAATATATTAATCATAAACCCTTAATGGAATAAAGATAACTCATCCATAGTCAAACATATCACAAAACCTTAAATACAATATGGAAGATTTGTATCATAATAAATCAACATCAAACAAGTGTAAAATTTATCAAAGTATGTTGACATAGATGAAATCAAAACTATTTGAGAGAAGTATCTCTTTTTTGAAATCATTTTAAAGTCACATAATTATAGAGAAAACCATTATTTTGAAAATATCTTTATAATCTTGTGAAGTATTCTTCAAAGCTGTAATAATGGCGGAGAATAACCGCACCCGCCGTATAAGCTAAAAAAATACATTCATACCTTAATTTTGTCAAAAAGGATAAAAAGTAACTTGTTTCGAAAATGTTGGAATGATTCCTTTAAAATCATATAAAGTAAAATAAGGGTATAACTGACTCTAACCCATTGTCTATTAAATAGTAAAAATGTTATGAATGACATTTTTAAGAAACAAGGATGTGGATGATAAAGATTTCCTAGAAGATAATTACGTATAAACATCATCGGATAATGAAGAGATTGTGAAATAAACCCTTACCAATTTGGTAACTTGTGAAACATACACCACATGAAAGAGGTATCATACAATGATGATGTAAATATATATGAATTAAAGTATATTACACAATTAATACAAACATGGGAAGTACACACACCACATGTAATAAATAAGTGGTGAACAATGGAATTCTCGCAGAATTAAAAGTGAGATAAAAACCCCTTACCTTGCACTTTCCTTTAGTCGAGGGTACGTTTAACATCCTGTACAAAGATTGTAGTATGTTATTTAATTATACCAGAACCATATTAATATTTATGATATCATACATGATTCATTTATGACTTTATATTACCCATTTAATAATAATTTCCATTTTCAGTTAACATTTCGGGTAATAATCAGTTTCCTTATTGTACGTGTTTTAACTTGTCACTCTTGGTTGTATCACTTAGATCATGATTTAAATACTTCCAGAATATAAAACATGATAAATATATCATATATATTTAGAATATAAATATGTATAATAGACATATATATGAAATGGAAAACACCGTTTATGGAGATGGTAGTCCGTACGTACGCATAAATGTTGTTTCTGTTTTCATATAGTATTGAACAGAAGTAGGTGAATAAGATATATGTAAGTACATAAATCCTTATATATATATATACATATCTCTCCAGTAGAATTATTATGTCAAATATTACATACTTATTAGTAATATATATTTTTATAATCATTGATGAATGGTGAACATGGAAATGAATCTTATCGCTTCGTGGAGACGGTAATCCGTACGTACGCATGAGCGAAAATATCATTCTTTTGATATTAAAATAATATATAATTGGATTTTATATCATATATACAGAATCATTATCATGTTATATTTATTATTTAAATTAATTACAAATCATTATTATACACATCCAAATAATAATATATTGAATAAGAATTACACCACGATGTGGAGACGGTAATCGTACGTACGCACGTATGGTGACATTTCATTAAAAGGATGGATCAAATACTGAATATGGTTGTACCATCTTTATAATAATATTACAGTATATATGAGATACTAGATTAATTATTTTATAATGGTAATAACAATGAAATAAGAAGTGAAAGAAGATAGGAAATTGAAATAGGGTGGTGAAATCATTACCTCTTCTTCGGATTCTTCCTTTTGATTTGATCAAAAGGGCTCCATAGGATGGCTTTCTGACTAAAATAAGGCCTCTAGGATAAATTTAGGGAATTTTAGATAGTATTTGAGCTGGGTTTGGCCGAACCAAAAGGCTTTGAAGGTGTTAATTAATGAGAAGGGGGAGTGTCCTTTTATAAGAGGGGTGAGGGGCTCTTTAGAAAAAACATAAAGTATTAATTTATAATAAATTCATATTCGATTTCTAATGGCTCAAAAGTGGATTATTTATAGGTTAAGGTGGTTATGGGTAGAAAACCACTCAACCAATATAATTTAGACATGTTTGGGTTATTATATTAAGCTTATCTTTAAGTATTAACTCTTAGTTAATTAGTTTCAGTTTTAAAATGTCTCTTTGTATGTTTATATTATATGGTTAATAAACTCACTATATACATCCAGGAGACCCCCAAGTGGTCCATTAATGATATAACTATCATGATATAAGTCTCTTGGTCGAACATTAGTTTTTTTTTATTTAATATCAATTAATAATATAATATTTCTTTTCAAAAATCTTTTATGTCAATTTTTACACTATTCAATAATGATTTTTTTAAAAATCATAACTGAATGATTACTTCGAAAAGAGTCAACTAAATCAATCATAATATGTCATATTATCGTTGAAAATTAGTTTAATTCATTAAAAGTCTCAAATTATATTTATTTGGGTATTTATAATATCAATTACTTTAATTTTTCACTATTATGGTAATTACTGCATCACTATTGTGTCATAAATAAATTAAAATATTTAATGTCTAAAAATTATAAATAAAACAAAATTCTGTTGGAAATCATTTTAGCTTTCTAATGAATATTTATAGTTGAAAATAATACATATATAACCCTATTTAAAAATTGTTTTTCTAAAAGATATATGCTTGTGTCATTTTTGTATTTATTTTAACTTAATTAAAATAAAGTGTCTCTATCACTTACAAGTGGCACCATGGGGTCCCAAAATCCACCCAATGATGTCCACTCTCTGACATGTATCAACCAATAAGATTTGGACACGTTTTAGGGTAATTTTTTATTATTATAATATTATTTGTTAACCCTTATTTACCGGATTTACCCTTTAACCATGGTAAAGAAAATATTTACTGAAATAATTTTTCAAAATGTATAAAAATAAAATTTACCTATTTAAACAATTTGAACATCATGATTCCAAATAAGGAATCCATTTTTCCAAATTCAAAACACATAAGTGGAAGAAATTAATTTAAAATTAATTCCCACTGTCAAAACAAAAAGCGTGTTTTTAAGATATAATAACTATCAAAAGATTGATAATTGTTTATGTTCGGTTTAATTGTGAAATTATGTCCAATGAGCACCAATGTATTAAATGGTAAAAATATATTCTAAATATTCTTTAAAACCACTCAAATTCATAATTTATCTCTATTAATTATTTTGATTAAAAAAGTTGGTTTTAATTAAAATTTAGTAATTTTCACTATTCATAAAAATATTATAGTTATCCGAAAAGTACCAAAATTTCACCTTAGACTAAATTCGATAAACCGAATCCAAAAATGAAGTCCATTTTGAGAGATAAAATTTCTAAAATTTTAAAATGTAGGTATTACTATTCATAACGGCTACATTCATTGGTCGTGGTGTGTGTTAGAAATCGAAGTTGCATACAACACACACTACTATATTATTAAAAGAGAAGCATACCATGGAAGCTCAGGGTGTTACATTCTCCCCTCCTTCAATAAATTGTGTCCTCGCAATTTGATATTGTTATTTGAAAATAATGGTTGAAAATAGAAAATATCATTGGGTAAAAACCCCATATCGAAAATTTGGTTAATAAAATTTAGTCATAACAAGAGGAAAAGAGAAATGAAAGGGTCACCAACAAATTATGATCTCTATTCGGAGAATATTGGTGGAAATTAGAGACATATGATTGGAGGAAAAACTTAAATATTTATAGGTAGTGATTAAGGTTATCAATCACAATCAAGTGTAAAATTGAGGGCCTTAAATTCATCAATCTATGATGATTTAAAATACCATCGGTTAAGAAAAACATATGGTATTAGGATAACACATTTTTTTGTTTTAAGATCCCTTCACTAAAGTATAAGAATTAATTTCTTCATTGAATAATAGAAGAAGAAAAATATATACTTGACAAGTAGAATCTCATACTTTAACTAAGTTCTTCCACAAAATGATCTTTCACTCTAAAAGATAATAGAACTTAAAAATAATATTCTATTTATCTTATACGTATAGAGTTAAAAAAATGAATTTATAATTCATCTAGCAGAACCATTAAGAAATACAACATTATTCAATCCAGGACATCACATGGGTCAATGGTAGGTGATACACCCTTGTCGCCCTTCTGTTGTGGGTTCGAGTCTCGCGGCCTTGCCGGACGCGACAGGTTGTCGCCCGACATCCCGGTTGTTCTTTTATGGCAATCCAAAATAATCCAAACTAGATCTATCCAAAATACAGCAGTCCAAAATTTATAAGGAAGGTAAACACAATAGAGATCCTTTTTTCCTCATAATAACATGTGATCACCTTCATCATGTATTCTTTTAAAACACTGCAACATCCTAAATTATCATAAAACTTTATTGATTAGATTCATGATCCTTTATTCCTTAAATAATAATAGATATACTCTTTCAATCCAAAAATGTTGCAAACCCCAACAATGATGGAATATACAAATCATTAATTAGTTTCATGGTAGTCAAGAATATCCAATATAATTTATCCAAATCAAATATTTATTATTCTAAAATCACTACCTCAGTATCAGAACCATATTATGGTTTATCATTCTCTCAACAATATATTTTCCAAAAAATTAACCTGCTATTGAGTCACTTTTCATTGTTCCACACAATCTCAAGTTCTTAATGAAATATTACTGCAGTAAAATCCTAATATACTCCATAATTATTATAACAAGTTCATTGTTGATACAAAACTCAAATGACATAAGAACTCTAATCATTCCTCTTCATTTGTGGTAGTATCATAACTTGATTATTATCCAATAGCTTCATTTGCGGCATAGTATAATGACTAGGACATAGTTTCGCGTAGTGTCCAAACTCTTTGCAAATGAAGCATTGTACATTTGAAACCATTTTCTTACCCTTGCAGTCACGTACTTTGTGTCCTTTTCCTCCACACTTATAACAAACTCCCGTTCCTTTCAGGCAAGTTTCAGGGAGTTTCTTTACATAGTTATCACATATAGTAAAATTCTTCTTTTCCCTCTTCCCTTTATCCATATTTCTCTATTCCATCCTTTTCTTCTCTTGCCACCCTTTAAAGCCATTGGACTCTGAGAAATCTTTACTCATCTTATCAACACTTGATACTATTTCTTCATATGAGGATAATATATGGGGAACTATTTCCCTTCTAAATTCTGGATTAGGACCACGAAGGATATGATCCTTATTACTCTTTGGATCATACGTATTACAGGAGTTCACATTCCTTCTACTGGGCACCATTTCTATACAATGGAATAAACTAGTTTAGTTTATGAATTGAAATGAATAATTACCAAACTTGTAAAATACCTAACACAAATTGAACAGTTAATGGATATAATCCATAATCATAAAAATGTTTTCTTTGAGTAAGTATATACTCATAAACCCTTCATAATGGTTTTTAAAGAAAATGAGAATTATCCTAAGCATATCCCTCGGGAGTGTCGTAACCAAGAGTGCAGTAAGGACTGTTGTCGTGCACCAGTTCCCGTTCGATTCTAGTTCAAAGTTGTGTTTCGGGTTTTACCCCAAGGTACATCTGTGACAAAGCTGCCTCTACCTACTCGTATCCAGACAGAGATGTATTGCTCAGAAAACTCACAAAATCTCTACAATACCAAAATTATAGGAAGTTCTTCTATACTAATCCTCAAAGTCTATCTTAGGGCTATGTTCTCGGATTAGAGTTTATCTAAATCTAGTTTCCAAGGTTATTGCAAAACTTCCTCTGATACCAACTGTAATGCCCCCACCCTAGTTACCCAGAGTCAATGCATTATTTTAATACATTGGCATGATTTCAAGGAATCAAGTCCTGAAGAATTGATCAGTTTAGAAGTCTTGGAAAATAGATTACATACATGAATGTTACATTACACTTCATAACATAAAAAACTACATAAATAATCCTTTATTAATGCCATTATTCCATTGTCCTAACCCTGCATATCAATCACAATACACGTCTTGGAATCCTAGGAAAAAAACATAGAAAGGGGTGAAAACAAACACTCATTAAGGGTATGAAATACAGCAAAAAACATTCAAAAATAAGCATAAACATATAAGGTAATTTATAAAACTAAAACAAAAGGCTTTTAAACATCAACTTCAGCATAATATGGAAGAAATAAAATGAAATAATTCCATTTACTTATTCACATGGATATTTTTCTAATCGAATAATCACAAGAAATATCACTAACCACTTTCATAATGATGGAATGCATGATGCCTAACTTTAATTTCTATGTCAAGTCCTCGTGCCATGACCTAAGGGATAACTATAACCGAAACCCAACCCGGAGAGCCTCTGTAACCGGACTCCATCCCGGAGTGCCTATAATAACTGGACACCAACCCGGAGTGCCTCTAATAACCTGACACCAACCCGGAGTGCATCTAATAACCAGACACCAACCCGGAGTGCCTCTAATAACCGGACACTAACCCGGAGTGACTCTAATAACCAGAAACCAACCCGGAGGGCTTAATTTTACTGGTCCCCAATCCCGGAACATACTAGTCCAACACATTCATCTTAAAAAGTGGATGAAATATAATTCAAACTTTCATATTCAAACTATCATAAGACATGGCAAAACATTAATCATAAACCATTACTGGAATAAAGATAACTCATCCATAGTCAAACATATCACAAAACCTTAAAAACAATATGGAAGATATGTATCATAATGAATCAACTTCATACAAGTGTAAAATTTATCAAAGGATGTTGACATATATGGAATCAAAACTATTTGAGAGAAATATCTCTTTTTTGAAATCATTTTAATGTCACATAATTATAGAGAAAACTTTTATTTTGAAAACATCTATATAATCTGGTGAAGGAAGCTTCAAAGGTTTAATAACAGCAGAGAATAACCGCACCCGCCGTATAAGTTAAAAAAAATTCATACATTAATTTTTTCAAAAAGGTAAAAAAGTAACATGTTTTGAAAATGTTGGAAAGATTCCTTTTAAATCATATAAAGTCAAATAAGGGTATAAATGACTTTAGCCCATTTTCTATTAAATAGTAAAAATGTTTTGAAAGAAATTTTTAAGAAACATGGATGTGGATGATAAAGAGGTCCTAGAAGATAATTACGTATAAACAACCTCGGATAATGAAGAGATTGTGAAATAAACCCTTACAAATTTGGTAACATACGAAACATACACCCCATGAAAGAGGTATCATACAATGATGATGTATATATACATGAATTAAAGTATATTACACAATTAATACAAACATGGAAAGTACACACACCGCATGTAATAAATAAGTGGTGAACAATGGAATTCTCGCGGAATTAAAAGCGAGATAAGAAACCCCTTACGTAGTACTTTCCTTTAGTCGACGGTATGTTTAACATAATGTAAGAAGATCGTAGTATGTTATTAAATTATACCAGAACCATATTAATACTTATGATATCATACATGATTCATTTATGAATTTATATTACCCATTTAATAATAATATCCATGTTAAGTTTACATTTCGGGTAATAATTTCTTTCTTTATCGTACGTGTTTTAACTTGTCACTCTTGGTTGTATCACTTAGATCATGATTTAAATACTTCCAGAATATAAAAAATGATAAATATATCATGTATATTTATAATATAAATATGTATAATAGATATATATATGAAATGGAAAACACAGTTTATGGAGACGGTAATCTGTACGTATGCATAAACGTTGTTTCTATTTTCATATAGTATTGAACGGAAGTAGGTGAATAAGATATTTTTAAGTACATAAATCCTTATATATATATCAAGTAGAATTATTATATCATATATTACAAACTTATTAGTAATATATATTTATATAATCGTCGATGAATGGTGAACTTGGAAATGAATCTCATCGTGTCGTGGAGACGGTAATCCGTACGTACGCACGAGCGAAAATATCATTTTTTTAATATTAAAATAATATATAATTGGATTTTTTATCATATATACAGAATAATAATCATGTTATATTTATTATATACATGATTTAAAAATCATTATTATACCCATCCAAATAATAATATATTTAATAACAATTACACCACGATGTGTAGAAAGTATGCTGTACGTACGCACGTATGGTGACATGTCATTCAAAGGATGGATAAAATACTGAATATGGTTATACCATTTTTATTATAATATTAAATTATATAGGAGATACTGGATTCATTATTTTATAATGGTAATAACAAAGAAATAAGAAGTGGAAGAAGGAAGGAACTTGAAAAAGGGTGGTGAAATCATTACCTCTTCTTCGGGTTCTTCATTTTGATTTGATCAAAAGGGCTCCTTAGGGTGGCTTTATGACTAAAGGAAGGCCTCTAGGATGAAGTGAGTGAATTTGAGAATGTATATGGGCAGGGTTTGGATGAACCAAAAGGCATTGATGGTGTGAATTAATGAGAAGTGGAGTGTCCTTTTTTAAGAGGGGTGCGTGGCTCTTTAGGAAAAAATTAAAGTATTAATTAATAATAAATTCATATTCTGTTTATAATGGATCCAAAGTGGATAATTTAAAGTTTAAGGTGGGGTGGGTCTAAAACCACTCAACCAATAGAATTTACTCAGGTTTGGGTTATTATATTAACCTTATCATTAAGTATTAACTCTTAGTTAATTAGTTTCACTTTTACAATGTCTCTTTGTATTTTTTTATTATATGGTTAATAAACTTACTATATACATTCAAGAGATCCCAACTGGTCCATTAATGATATACCAATCATGATATAAGTCTCTTGTCCGAACCATAGATTATTAGTAATTTAATATCAATTAATAATATAATATTTGTTTTAAAAACTCTTTTATGTCAATTTTGACACTATTCAATAATTGATTTTTGTAAAAATCATAACATAATGATTACTTCTAAAAACGTTAATTAAATCAATCCTAGAATATCATATTATATTAGAAAATTAGTGTAATTCATTAAAAGTCTCAGATTATATTTATTTGGGTTTTTATAATATCAATTATTTTAATTTTTCACTATTATGGTAATTACTGCATCACCATTGTGTCATAAATAAATTAAATTATTTAATGTATAAAAATTATAAATAAAATACAATTATGTAGGAAATATTTTTATATTTACAATGAATATTTATAGTAGAAAATCCAACATATATAACCCTATGTAAAAATTGTTTTCCTAAAAGATATATGCTTGTGTCATTTTTGTATTCATTTTAACTTAATTAAAATAAAGTGTCCCTATCAATTACAAGTGGCAACATGGGGTTCATAAATCGACCCAAAGATGCCCATGGTCAGACATGTATCAACCAATAACGTTAGGAAACGTTTTAGGGTAATTTTTTATTATTATATTATTATTTTGAAACCCATATTTAATGGATTTACCCTTTAACCATGGTTAATAATATATTTACCGAAATAATTATTCAATATGTCTAAAAATAAAAGTTACCTATTTTAAAAATTTGAACATTCGGATTCCAAATATGGAATCCATTTTTTCAAATTCAAAACATAGAAGTGGTAGAAATTAATTTAAAATTAATTCCGGCTGTTAAAAAAAGCGTGTTTTTAAGATATAAGAACTATCAAAAGATTGATACTTGTTTATGTTCGGTTTAATTGTGAAATTCTGTCCAATGACCAAAATTGTGTTAAATGGTAAAAATATATTCTAAATATACTTTAAAACCACTCAAATTTATAATTTATCACTATTATTTATTTTGATTAAATTTTTTTAATTAAAATTTAGTAATTTTCACTATTCATCAAAATATTAAAGTTATCCGAAAAGTACCAAAATTTAGACTTAGGATAAATTCGATACTCCGAATCCAAAAATGAAGTCCATTTTGAGAGATAAAATTTCTATAATTTTAAAAAGTAGTTATAAGGATTCATAATGGCTACTTTGGTCGTGGTGTGTTAGAAATCTAAGTTGCATACAACACAGGCTACTGTATTATTTAAATAGAAGCATACCATGGAAGCTCGGGGTGTTACATTTTCCCCAACATTCGGGTGGGAGGATGGATTTCTATCTACACCCTTTGACCCCGCTCTATTCTCTTGGATGTTACATGTCTTGGTAAGAACTGTGGATAGTTTTAACCATATATGTTTGTAGAAGAATTTAATGTATTTTAGATATTCAAGCACCTATATTATGGATATAGTTTTTTAATGGACTTATATAGGTGTAACCATTATAGGATATGATGGATAGAGGATCAGTACTTGGTGTATGGGCTATAATGTCTTGAGGATCCTTAACTAGTTACTTTTCTTATGTGGATGCGGTGGCTTTGTTTCATGTGGTGCATGTTGTGGTGCTTCTCCCAGGAGACTGCAGAAAAGACTTATTTAAGAGTTCTGATTAGAACGTGCGACATTAGGGTTACATGAGCTATTTGGTCTTTGTGGTTGTTGTTTTTTTTACTTTCTTTTGTGTACTTGCAATTTTCCCCTTTCAATTGTAGTAGTTTTTAATGACATAATATATGTGTACTTGAGATTTCATTTATATTGCTATCTGAGATGAAGTTGGTTGGTGTCTATCATATCTCTTACTTTCGCATGTATCCCTGTAGAGGGTAATGACTTCCATTTGTGTGTTTACAATACCCTCGATTCATGTCTCCAACTAAGGGCCTACTGAAATAGGGACTTAGGGGTCCCTATTTATCATTTCACATTGCGGACGAGGAGGTGTACACCATGTAGGAAGGGGGTAGTGAAGTAGTCAAATCATTGGAAGGTTTTGGGATAGGATGGAGTTCGGATATAGGCACAAGTTAGGTATGATGGGTTGGTAGGGTAACAATGTCAGTCAAGATTAGCAAGTTATGTAAACACCGAATACCGTGATAGACATAGGGGTTTCAGGATCCTTATGATCTGTTGTATGGACCTTTATGATTAAAATGGATACTAAATGAGGTAATAATACATGTAGTGTAGAGAATTATGAAAGGATCATACATCATTCTTCCTTTTTCCTGGGATTGAAGGGGTAGACCATGGGATAGTTTAACCTAAAATGAATGAATGAAAAAAATTAATTAATTAATGATGATTCAACCATATTGTCAGTTTAGTATCTCTACCTATTTCTTATTTTGTAGGTACAGCCCCAGGCCGATGTCCTTGTTGGGTTTTTGCAGAAGTTGTATAGTAGGATGTTTTAGAAAATCGTTGCAGAGTAGAGGATGACGGCGATGAATCATGTAGGAGGACACTCCGAGAGTTCTAGCACCAGTGTCTGTAGAAGTACGGGTTGCTCTGTTTTAGATGCATTCATAAAAGAATGTTTGGATGAGGTCTAGATAGGCATCTGTTGGATCAATTCTCTAAATGAGCACTGGGTGTCCTTGGATTTTACGTACTATGTGAAGTAGCGAGGTAGTGGTGGTTCTTGTTTTTTGGGGATCACAAGGAGTTTGTGATCTCATGGAACGAATTCTGAGATATGTTTCAAGTCATGTTTCTTTCCTCGACCATGAAGGATTCCAGTGGACAAGAGAATCTTGCCCTTTGACATGGTAGCTCTAGTGTGCAATAGTTTGGAATCCATTTTAGGAAGGATTTGCGATATTCTTCAGACCTGTTTCCAGAAAAGGAGGCCAGGGTGAGGCATTTCAATGAGTATTTGTGTCCATAGATCCTGTTCCAGTCACCACATTTATACTGACGACATATATTGAGGTGCTAGTGAGGGAAGAGGTACTCGAGAGGATTTTGGACAAAACAATATCATCAAAAGAGGGGAGTCATCTTAATTCCTCACTAAGAAGATATGTGATCCGCAGTTCCTAGTTTTCAGAGAAGAACAGTTTCTTTTTGGCGAGGGGTAGGTCCCAGCCCTCAACATCTCATTTCACCAGAGGCAACATCTCTCAAGCCTATTCCAAGGGATCCAGATCATGTTTTTTTGTGTTGGTCGAGGTCATCAGTATCTAAAGTGCATGAAATTTTAGAGATTTCTTTGTACAACAGGTTCTCTTCTTCTGGTTCCTTCGTTGAGGCAGTTCATGTCGAGGCAGCAGCAAAAGGTTGCACTAGATTTGGATCAGTAGAGGGTTGATAGGGATAGCAAAGGACGGCCCCATGATGCTTCCCATCCTTAGGGAGAATAGTGTGACCATGGTGGTGGTCATCATTAGGTCATGAGAGGTCGTGGAAGAGGTCGTAGTCAGCTTCATGCATTAGCGTAGCCTTCTCCTCAAGAGACAGAAATCGTTTGAGGTACCCTTCAATTGTTTTTTATCATGGTTTATGACTTGTTTTATTCAAAAGTGACAAAATCATTCATATCACCTACCCTTGTCCATGATTTTGGACATGTGGTAGAAAGGCTGCAAGTTCCCTTGGCATTGACCATGCCAGTTGGTGGCCGAGATGACTTGTTTAAGGTATATAGAAAATATGATCTAGTGTTAGGGAAGAACCTCTCTTGGAGTGATTTCCTAGGTTTACGAATATGACCATATGATGTCATACTCTCCATGGATTGGTTGTATTCAGTGATGGCTATCATGGATTTCTTCCGGGGGCATGTCTTATTCTTCCATGTGAATGGAGATCCAGTGGTGTTTGTTGGCAACAGAAACCCTCAAATGGGTCAGATGCATGTTATGTCCTTATCATCCATGATGGGTTAACTGATGATGAGTTTTATAGAGGTTCAATAGTTGGTGTTTACTAGGGTCATAGAAGATTACAATGATGTCTTTCAAGAATATGATGTTGCATTACCCCCTCTATAAGAGACCGAGTTTGGGATCGACCTACAACCAAGAGCATCACCTATCTCTATGTCTTTATATTAGACGAACACTTCTGAGTTATAAAATCTATGTATACTACATGACGGTCTGTTACAGTAATTTTTTGATAATCCGAGTGTGTCACAGTGAGTTGTACCAGTTTTGTTTGTGATGAAGGCTGACGACCGTTTGCATTTGTTTTTCGATTACCATCGCATAAACAAAGTGACAGTACAAAGTCGATATCCTCTTCCACAGATTGATGATTTATTAAATCTACTAAATGGTACATTTTGGTCATCAAATATCAACATTCATTAAATATTTCATCAGATACTGGTGAAATATAAGAATACACCTAAGGCTTCTTTTTGTTTTTTTCGTCATGAGAATTATTAGTATGTAGTAATGTTGTTCGGTTTGATGAATGCTCCAGCTGTGTTCAAGGGATTGATGAAATTTGTGTTCCATGAGTTCCTAGCCAAGTTCATGTTAGTTTTCATAGATGAAATCCTAATGTACTATAAGTTTGAGGAGGAGATTTCAGAGTATCTACACACCTTTTTGGATGATCTTCGTCAAAAAGAACTATTTAGGAGGTTATTAAAGTGTGTGTTTTGGGATCGAGTGTCCGTTTCTTGGGGAATGTTGTTTCCCTGCAGGGAGTTTCTATGGATCGATCAATGATAGAAGTATTAGGGTCTTGGGAAGCCCCCAAGATAGTGTTAGATGTGCAAAGCATCCATGGTCTCACAGGATACTGCAGGAGGTTCATAACTGATTTATCTCGAGTAGTGACTCTTCTAAAAGATTTGACCAGGAAGGATCAGGTATTCATATGTACTGATCTATGGCAAGAATCTTTCGAGTAACTGATGAATAAGTTAGTAAGTTATCCAGTTCATTTTCATGTTGTAGAGGGAGTTCAGTTTTATGTTTTCTTTGATGCTTCCCATCTGGGGCTAGGATGAGTTCTAATGCGGAAGAGATTAGTTGCTTCTTATGGGTCTCGGTAGATTCATCCCCATGAATGTAACTATGACAACCATGATCTTGAGTTGTAAGCTATGGTGTTTTCTCTGATGTAGTGGAGACATTACCACATAGGAGAGTGGTTTTTTGTTTTCACTAATCCCAAGAGTTTGAGGTATGTTTTCTCCTATCATGATATCAACATACAACTGTGTTGGTGGATGGAGTTCTTATAGGAATACGACTTCGATATATCGTATACAACAAGAAAGGGGAATGTTGTAACAGATACACTGAGTGGGTTGTAACATTGTGTTGTACTGCATAAATCTGATGACTCCTATAGAGTAATGGAAGAAATATCAGCATTACATCTTGATATGGGTAAATTTGGGGATACATGATGTCTTTATCTAATGACAGTGCAGTAATCATTGGTGAAAAAGGTGGAAGTGTCCATTTTTTGGGATCGATAGGTAGAGGTCTAGAGAGACTGAGTAGTTTGTGGCATGGACCATAATGGTTGGTCTGAGGATGAACAAAACCGAGTGTTTTATAATGGAAGGATATTTTTCCTTTGACTATGTGTGAGACAGTTCAAAGTGATTTCAATAGTTCTCCTTTAGTGGTGCATCCTAGCATGACAAAGATGTATCGAGCCTTGAGGACCCAGTTGTAGTAGCTTGGGATGATATGTGAAATTGCAGAGTTTGTTTCTTGATGTTTGGTCTTCCCGAAGGTGAAGGCCAAACACCATGTTCCTTGTGGTCTTCTCCATCAATTAGATGTTCCTCAGTGAAAGTGGTAGGACATATCATTGGTATTTGATAATTGTTTTCCTCGAAATCAAGGAAGACATGAATCTTTTTGGGTAGTAGTGGATAATTTAAAAAATCACCCCACTTTATAGAAATCAATATTTCCAGCTCATTGGATGCTTTGTCAAGTCATTATACGGAGGAGGGGGTGAGAGTTCATGCAGTACCAAGGAAGATCATTTCTGATCAAGATCCACTTTTTATATCTAGGGTGTGGAGAGGTCTACAGTATTCTTTTGGTTCCCATCTATGCCTTAACTCTTCTTTTCATCCTCATACGGATAGTTTTACAAAGCGGACCATCCAGACTCTAGAGGGCATGTTACGCTCTTGTGTCATAGAGTTTTGATGTTTGTGGATGAAGAACATACCCTTGGTGGATATTTCTTCAAAAAATAGTTTTCACTCTACCAATAGTATGGAACCGTTTCAATCATTGTATGGCCGTAATTTTTGTTTTCAGTTGTGCTGCACTGGGGGTAGAGAGTCAGTAATTATCCGACCAAAACTTGTGCACAATACAACATAGATGGTTCAAGAGATTTGTTAGAGGATGAAGACAGTACAGGATTGTCAGAAATCATTTGCTGATCAAAGGAGGATACCATTTGAATTTAATGTTTGTGAATGCATGTTTATGAAGGTCACTACCTCTCATGGGTATTGAAGCATTGGTCAGGGGAGTAATCGTTCACCCCAGTTGGTTGGGTTGTTCGAGGTTTTAGGTATTGTTGGAGTTGTGGAATATCGAATATCACTCCCCTTGTAGATGATCCAGATACACAATGTTTTTCATGGCATCATAGCTCCGTCGTTATCTTCATGATGACACTGACATCATAGACTAGGGTGTGATCAATGATGAAGATGATGCCACCATTTAAGAGCGACCGGTTGAGATCCAAATCTGCAATGAGAAGGTGTTGCACGAGCATTCTATTCCCACGGTTAATGTCTTGTGGTGACATGGTGGTTTGGAGGAGAGTACCTAGGAATGTTAGTCGCAGATATTTTATTAGTACCCAGTGTTATTTATCGTTTAACTTTTGGCATGTAACAAAATTCTCATTGTGGTTGTACACCATTCATGTTTATCAGATAGATTTGTTTGGTTTCTTCTTGTGGGTTTCTCCCTTTTGAGAGGAAACTTGATGGGTGGTTATTTGGGATTATTTTCTATTTCCTTTTAGGTTGGTTTTGTATTTTTGATGATGAGAATGTCCTAAGATGTATCTGATATAATGTCCCAGACTTCTGTGGTCCATTCCTTTACGAAATCTTCTATTTGAGGTGTGTCGTGGGGTTAATGTGACTTATCCACAACACTTATCCAGATTTCATGTTCATGAACAGTTTTTTCAGAACGAGGTGGATCCAATGGTAGCCTATTTCCTTTTCAAAATTTTTAGTTCATGAACAGTGTTTCTAGAATGGTGATGTTCCATTAGTGAGTTTCATGAACACTGTTCCCAAAAAGGTGAGGTACCAACAGTGAGGTTTCAACGGTGTGGTTCAGGAACAATGATTCCATAATGGTGAGGTTCCAATGGTGATGATTCAACTATGTGTTTCATGAATAGTGTTTCCATAATCGTGAGTGTCTAATGGTATGTTTTCAATGGTGATGTTCTTGAACTATGCTTCTAGAATGGTGAGTATCAAACAATGAGGTTTCAACAGAGAGGTTCATGAAAAGTGTTTTTCCTTTTCCAAATTTCGAGTTTGTGAACAGTGTTTCCAGCATCGTATAGTTTCACACCTTTTACATAAAATTCATTTAAAGAATTTCTTAAATGAATATAAGGCTAATTCAATGGACGTAACTCATATATTAATTTTCATAAGGCTCAATATGTTTTTACTTGGTCAAACCAAGTGGTTTATTGAGATCCACAATTAAGGGAAAATATAGTGTATCATAAAATACTGGTCATTTAAATTTTCTAAAGGGATGATATATCTTCCTCCATAATCCTTCCACCTTATTCATGGGTGTTGTAGAGACCCGAAGCTTGATGTACATTGACATTACATTACTTTTTCGGAATACATAGTATATAACAAAAACACACACACAAGGATCGTAATAGTTTAGTGTCTTTGGAAACACGGAATATAATCTTCTAATCCTGGTGAAAGATCTTCAACATCTCCCATAAATATATTCTTTTTTTTATACCTAAAACCGTTCTTTATATACTGGGGAAAAGAAAACATAAAAGGGTGAGCTCAAATGCTCAGTAAGGGTAAAAAAAAGAAATATCAATCACATCATATACATAAGCACATAACTTTTTGAAATATTAAACTGTAAAAGAGATCATAATTTCATAACCTGGGATAACTCATGGCAGTGAAATGTAATCACAATAATCATAACTTAAAACATTAAACTTTGCTGCATACACAAATAATCATAGAGAATCTTTTCTTGTTAGTGAAGACTCATTTCCAAGACTATCTTAGTGGACAAAGTCCCTTTCTGAACCGAGTCACCCTCGTTTCAGTCCTGTTTCACTAAACCGGTATAACCTACCGTTCCATAAATGTATATCTCATGAGATATAAAATCTTTACCCAATTCATTGGATGGAGATATAGGTCCCACCCATCTCATAATGATACCATTCTTATGTGTGCCACAAAATCATAAACCATACATCATTGCATAACCCATGTAATAAAAATGGGAATCTTAAACATCATGACATCATAAAACAATTCATATACGATAAAGGAATAAAAATAATTCCACCACAAAATAATCAAATCAATGTAATAATAGGGGTAAAACAGAACCCTTTATTATCTTAGATGGAAAATAATTTTGATAAAACACTTGAACTCCATTCTTGAGGAAAATATCCTTTCTACTTCAAAAACATTTTCCTTTCATAACATGTCATACAATTTTAAACTAAAAGAAGTTGATTAAAAAGAAACTTGAAAACTTGTAAAGGTGTCTTCTTGGAAATAATGTTTTAAAAATCCATTCATGCCGTATAAGTTAAAAAAACATTCTTCGTACTTTTTTCGGAAAAGTCAAAAAGTACCTCGTACGAAAAAAACGACAAAAGATTCCTTTCATATCCTTTACTAAAAACTCACCGAAGGGTAAAATTGGATTTAAACAATTGTAGGTGGATGGAAATAAAATTACATATTTAAGAAACATGGATGTGGTTGATAAAATACACCCCATAAAATACCAAAGTATAAACAATCTCGGATAAAAATTAGATTGTGATATTTCCCGTACCTTAGGTTCGACTTGCTTTGTATGTGTCCGAACCTCCTGTATAATGATTTAAATAATGTTATTGACTTATTCTAGAATCATACTTATTTTTATGATATCATATATGTTCATATTATTAGATTCTTAGTAGTAATATTTCATTGCAACTTGTTATTTGGGTGTTTATAACTTTTTGTTCATATGCGTGTTTTGTCGAATAAATTCTTATTCTTCTCTTTAGGTTATATATAACTCATTTCCAGAATGGTATTAGTGTAATATATATCATATTCATTCATTCAATTCATTTATATAATCATTATGAAATGAATATCATGTAGAACGAGTCACATCACATCGTGGAGACGGTATTCCGTACGTACGGACGAGTGATGATATCGTTCCTATGATCGTGGAATTGTATTGGAGTATATGTATACTATTTAAGAATCAATATCACTTTATAATATTCATATATGGTCATTATTTACACCATTATACCCATCAAAGTAAGGTGGTGGTGGAAAATAGATTACACCACGGCGTGGAGAAGGTATTCCGTACGTACGCACGCGCGGTGATTTCTTTTTCCGTAGGATGGATAGATGGTGAAATAGGGTTGTTTCATACTTATAATAACATATCATTATATGAGTGATACTGATGTTATTACTTCATAATTAAACAACCTAATAAGAAGAAGTGGAAGAAGAAATAAAGATGAAAGAATCGGTAACAGACATTACCTCTTCTTTGAAGTGCATCTTTGAGACCTTCTTTTAGGGCACTAAAATGGGTCTTTGAAGAATACCAGAACCTCTAGGGTGATACAAGGTAAGTGGAGAAGATATTTTCGCAGGGTTTGGCCGAGCTTGAATGCTCAAATTGGTGTGAGGAGGAGAGGGAGGAGGTGCCCTTTTATAAGGGAGGAGAGGGGCACCTTTGGAATAACTAAAAATATTATTTTATTATAAAGTCAAGTTCGGTTTTAAATAGCTCAAAATTAATTTATTTCCTGGATAAGGTGGCAATGGGTCTAAATCCTTTCATCCAATATAATTTAGACATGTTTAGGTTTCTATTTTAACCTTATCATTTAGATTTAACATTATGTTAAATAATTTTACTTTTACCTTGTCTTCTTGTGTTCTTACACTATAAGGTTAATAAACTTACTATAAGAAGCCAAACGAACCCCAAGTTGTTTATTATTAATATATATAACCTTATCTAAGTCATGTGGCCGATCCTTAGATTTTTAGGAATAAAATAACAATTAATAATATAATATTTGTTTTAAAAAAACTATTTTATGTCAATTTTGACACTATTTAGTAATTGATTTTTGTGAAAATCATAACAGAATGATAAGTTCAAAATAAGTTAATTAAATCAGTACTAACATGTCATATTAACCTAGAAAATTAGTGTAATTCAAAAAAAGTCTCAAATTATATTTATTTGGGTATTTATAACATCAATTATGTCAATATTTCATTACTAAGATAATTACTGCATCATCATTGTGTCATAATTAAATTAAATATTTTAATGTCTAAAAATTACAAATAAAATACAGTTATGTAGGAAATCGTCTTAGCTTTCTAATGAATATTTATAGTCGAATTTATCTTATGTATAACACCATATTAAAAATGTTTTAGTAAATAAACATTGATTTTAACTCTTTTAACCCTTCTTTAAATAAATTAATAATAAATGTCCTAATCTAATCCAAGTGGGCCTAAATGGTCATATTATATTTCTAAGTTTGTTTTTGGTCAAATTACATTTGTCCAATTGAATTAGGAAATATTTTAGGGTAATAATAATATCATTTCTACCCTTAATTACCCTATTTACTTTTAACCATGGAAAAAAAAGTAAAAAGTTACTATTCACCAAAAATTTATTTTCATCTCATTGAACAACATTTTACTAACTGACATCAACTGTGTCTCTCGGATTTTTTAAATTCTACTCACAGAAGCGGTAAAATTAATTTTTATGAACAATTCATTTTTTTAACTACCACATAGTGGTTTCACTATTCATCAAAAATTGAAAGTTTTCAGAAAAATACCAAAAATTAGGCCTAAGCTATATTTGATATTATAAACTCAAAAATGATATCTATTTTACTAAATTCAAATCATATCAGTTGCATTAATTAATTTAAAAATTCATTCCCGTCGTCAAAACAAAAGGCGTGTTTTTAAGAGATATTAACTATCAAAAGATTGACACTTGTTTATAACTGGTTTAAATGTGAAATTACATCCAATGACCATAATTGTATTAAATTGTAAAAATATATTCTAAATATACTTTAAAACCACTAAAATTAATAATTTATCACTATTAATTATTTCGATTGAGAAAGTTGTTTTTAATTAAAATTTAGTAATTTCCACTATTCATCAAAATATGAAAGTTATCCGAAAATTACCAAAATTTCACCCTAAGCTAATTTCGATATTCCGAATCCAAAAATTAAACCCATTTTGAAAAATAAAATTTACAAAATTTAAATAAAGTGGTTATTACTATTCATAATGGCTAGTTTTAATAATATTTTAATAGCATATCATTTTTTAGTGAAACTCGGTATTACGTACTACACATGCTATCAAGGAAGGTCGTGATTGCGTGTAATGAAAGGAAAGTCAAGGATGCGTGTTGTGCAAGCTCCTTTTGGTGTAGCGTACACAAGAAGACATTAATGAAATTAAAAAGAATATTTTTCATAAAATCTCAGGGTGTTACATTCTACCCCCATTAAAATGAATTTCGCCCTCGAAATTCGTCGGGGTTATAAATGGTTTACTATTCGAAAGTTTTTTTAATCAAAACCCACGTCGTAAAAAGGAATACCAAAACCAATCTTTAAAAAAAAAGTATGAAATGTAACGGTTACCCAAATAAACTAATAACTGGGTTTCCACATAGGTGAAAATATTGATATGGAAGAGAAATCTAACCATCATGTTCTGATGGAGAGTGGTAGAGAACATGGCTATGGAAAAGCTAGCAATCACAAAGCCATAAATTTTTGATGATCTAAGGTACCATCTGATTCATCAGATATAAGAGCACTAAGACACCATTTTTGGTTTTCAAGATCATTTCCCTAAAGTTGATGAAATTGGAATTAGAAGAAATAGTTTCGTGATTTTGGTATAGTCTCACCGTTTTCGTTCTTTGGACAATTTCCACTTCATCTCTTAAAGAAATGAAGTTGAATTTTTCATTCGTGATGTGTTAGCAGATCATGTGATAGAATGATGGGTCATTGCATCTCTTTCAAACAAAAGGTTAGCAAAAGTTATAAGTCCATCTTATGGTTAATCGTATATGGTTCCAAAAATGAACTTATACTTCATATATCATACCTCTTAATAAAAGAAAACTAGTTTCTACTAACCAGGGACTTCCTGTAGTCCATTGGTAGGTGATAAAGGCCAGTCACACTTCGGTTGTGGGTTCGATTCCCACAGCCTTGTCCGAAGCGATGGGCTGTCGCCCGTCCTGCAGGTTGTCCTTTTTCTAAAACTATATTACTATAACATCCCATAAATAATATCTAAAAACTTCTATCCTTAAACAATACTAACTTATGTCCAACATAATCCATTCCAATCTTTAGGCTTTTCCATAATACTGCAGTCCACTCTCATAACATAGTGAAAACGATTACCAGAGATTTAATACCATCGTTGATCCCCATATATCATAAGATATGTTTTGTTGGTCACATTCCAAACATTCAAAGTCCTTAATAATGTATTCTCTTGAATACCCATTGAACCTTAGTGAAAACATGAATGCAGTTAAAAGTTAACACCTTCCACATACCAAAATCCTCCAAATTCTATATACTCAAACCATGATATCACTTAGTCCTTATATCAATCATGAGCTCGTGAATATTGTCAAATATTTCATTTTCTCATTTTCCATTCATTATGCACATACCATTCTTTTTCCAAAAATATCTCAATCACTTTACATGGTTACTGGTACCATAAGATTATTGAAAACCACAATAGACCAATACATAAATATTCCAATATTCCATGATACTATATACAACACTATTTTGGAATCCCATTACATAAACACATAATCATTCCACCACATCGTTTTCATATTCAACATCTCCAATAGTGATCGCATGTGACTTCCCTTTGTACTTTGCCTTAAGTAGTTGCTCATGTTGATCATCAATAACCCTTTGATTAGGGAATTTATAAGCATAATGCCTCATTTCCTTGCACATGAAGCATTGAAGTGTTGGTGGTGCGTTATCTGCAGTGTTTTCTTTATTCACATCATTAAAAACCCTTTTTCCATTACCTAGACACTCAACTGCTCGATGACCTTCTTTTCCACACTTAAAACATTTCATAGTCCCTTTAAGACAATCTACACCATGCTTCTTTCCACACTTTGAGCATAAGGAAACATTCATCTTCTTTTCACCATTATTATGAGATTTCTCCTTGAACTCCATCATTTGTTTCTTGTCAAAACCATGAGATGGATATGTAACACCAACTTCTATTTCTACCTTGATAGCACAACGCACAATTTCTTCATAGCTACTGAAGTCTCTTATAGCTAATGCCCTTCGAAGAATTGGTTTTAAGAAACTGAAAAATCGATCAACTTTACTTTCATGTTGGATGATAATGCCAGATGCATACCTTGCAAGTCTTGTAAAATTCGCTTCGTAAATATCAACAGATTCATCATCCTTTTTCTTTAGTTCAAAAAAATTCCTTCTCCATCTTTGTTCGAAGAATACGAGGGAAGTACTTATTGAAAAATAAGTTCTTGAACTCGTCCCATTCCATGGACTCAATTTCATCCCTTTGCCTCGTATTCTTAATAAGATTCAACCATTGATCAGCATCACCTTCCAAACAATACACTGCTAAGATGACTTTATCATGCTCAGAACATTGATGAACTGAAAATATTTTTTCAGTAGTACTGATCCATTGTTCAGCAACAAGTGGATTAGAAGACCCACTGAAAGAAGGTTGACGTTGCCTCATGAAAGACTCAATAGAATATTGTTCCCTTCTCTTCTCATTTGGAAGTCCAGAATGATTCATAGCTTGTGTAAGTATAGCAATAATATTTTTCACTCCATCTCCCATAACATTTGTTTGTTCAGGAGGAAAATCATTGCATTGTCCATTGCATTGATCAGCACGGTTCCTTCAGGTTCCAGCCATCGTCTAAAACCCAAAAAGAATAGTGTGAGAGGAAAAAATCATGCTAGGGAAAACAACATAATAAAGGGGGAGTACCCTCAATATCTAACATCTTAGGTTTAATTCTATGATAGTTAGCGTAATTCTAGTACTATAACCTATACATATACTTAACCTTAGGGACATCCCTAGACATTCCTTATAAATATATCTAGGGATCTCACTAACGTTTTCGCATCCTAGTTTCCAAAGGTTGACTAAAACTTTCCTCTGATACCAACTGTAGAGACCCGAAGCCTGTCGTACATTGACATTACATTTCTTTTGCGGAAGACTTAGTAAATAAAAAAAACACACACACAAGGATTGTAATAGTTTAGTGTCTTTGGAAACTCGGAATATAATCTTCTAATCCTGGTGAAATATCTTCAACATCTCCCATCAAGATCATCTTTTTTTTATACCTAAAACCTTTCTTTATATCCTGGGGAAAAGAAAACATAAAAGGGTGAGCTCAAATGCTCAGTAAGGGTAAACAAAAGAAATATCAATCACATCATATACATAAGCACATAACTTTTGGAAATCTTAACCTGTAAAAGAGATCATAATTTCATAACCTGGGATAACTCATGGTAGTGAAATGTAATCACAATAATCATAACGTAAAACATTAAACTTTGTGGCATACACACATAATCATAGATAATCTTTTCTTGTTAGTCAAGACTCATTGCCAAGACTATCTTAGTGGACAAAGTCCCTTTCTGAACCGAGTCACCCTCGTTTCAGTCCTATTTCACTGAACCGGTATAACCTACCGTTCCATCCATGTCTATCTCATGAGATATAAAATCTTTACCCAATGCATCGGAGGGAGATATAGGTCCCACCCATCTCATAATGATATCATTCTTATATATGCCACAAAATCATAAACCATACATCATTGCATAACCCATGTAATAAAAATGGGAATCTTAAACATCATGACATCATAAAACAATTAATATACGATAAAGGAATAAAAATAATTCCATCACAACATAATCAAATCAATGTAATAATAGGGGTAAAACAGAACCCTTTATTATCTTAGATGGAAAATAATTTTGATAAAACACTTGAACTCCATTCTTGAGGAAAATATCCTTTCTACTTCAAAAACATTTTCCTTTCTTAACATGCCATACAATTTTAAACTAAGAGAAGTTGAATAAAAATAAACTTGAAAACTTGTAAAGGAAGCTTCTTGGAAATAATGTTTTAAAAATACATTCATGCCGTAGAAGTTAAAAAAACATTCTTCGTACTTATGTCGGAAAAGTCAAAAAGTTCCTCGTACGAAAAAAACGACAAAAGATTCCTTTCATATCCTTTACTAAAAACTCACTGAAGGGTAAAATTGGATTTAAACAATTGTAGGTGGATGGAAATAAAATTACATATTGAAGAAACATGGACATGGATGATAAAATACACCCGAGTAAATATCAAAGTATAAACAATCTCGGATAAAAATGAGATTGTGATATTTCCCTTACCTTAGGGCCGACATGCTTTGTAAGTGTCTGAACCTCCTGTATAATGATTTAAATAATGTTATTGACCTATTCCAGAATCATACTTATTTTTATGATATCATATATTGTCATAGTTTTAGCTTCTTAGTAGTAATAATTCATTGCTACTTGTTATTTGGGTGTTTATAACTTTTTGTTCTTATGCGTGTTTTGTCGAATAAATTCTTATTCTTCTTTTTAGTTTATAGATACCTCATTTCCAGAATGGTATTAGTGTAATATATATCATATTCATTCATTCAATTCATTTATATAATCATTATGAAATGAAGATCATGTAGAACGAGTCGCATCACATCGTGGAGACGGTATTCCGTACGTACGCACGAGTGATGATATCGTTCCTATGATTGTGGAATTGTATTGGAGTATATGTATACTATTTAAGAATCAATATAACTTTATAATAGTCATATATGGTCATTATTTACACCATTATACCCATCCAAGTAAGGTGGTGGTGGAAAATAGATTACACCACGGCGTGGAGACGGTATTCCGTACGTACGCACGCGCGGTGATTTCTTTTTCTGTAGGATGGATAGATGGTGAAATAGGGTTGTTTAATACTTATAATAACATATCAATATATGAGTGATACTGATGATATTACTTAATAATGAAACAACCTAAGAAGAAGAAGTGGAAGAAGAAATAAAGATGAAAGAATCGGTAACGGACATTACCTCTTCTTTGAAGTGCTTCTTTGAGACCTCCTTTTAGGGCACTAAAATGGGTCTTTGAAGAAGACCAGACCCTCTAGGATGATACTAGGGAAGTGGAGAAGATATTTTGTCAGGGGTTGGCCAAGCTTTAATTCTCAAATTGGTGTGAGGAGGAGAGGGAGGAGGTTCCCTTTTATAAGGGAGGAGAGGGGCACCTTTGGAATAACAAAAAATATTATTTTATTATAAAGTCAAATTCGGTTTTAAATAGCTCCAAATTTTTTTATTTCGTGGATAAGGTGGAGATGGGTCTAAATAATATCATCCAATAGAATTTAGAAAAGTTTAGGTTCCTATTTTAACCTTATCATTTAGATTTAACATTAAGTTAAATAATTTTACTTTTACCGTGTCTTCTTGTGTTCTTACACTATAAGGTTAATAAACTTACTATAAGAAGCCAAACGAACCCCAAGTTGTTTATTATTAATATATATAACCTTATCTAAGTCATTTGGCCAAACCTTAGATTTTTAGGAATAAAATAACAATTAATAATATAATATTTGTTTTAAAAAACTATTTTATGTCAATTTTGACACTATTTAGTAATTGATTTTTGTGAAACTCATAACAGAATGATAAGTTCGAACTAAGTTAATTAAATAAATAATAACATGTCATATTAACCTATAAAATTAGTGTAATTCATAAAAAGTCTCAAATTATATTTATTTGGGTATTTATAACATCAATTATGTCAATATTTCATTAATAAGATAATTACTACATCATCGTTGTGTCATAACTAAATTAAATTTTTTAATATCTAAAAATTACAAATAAAATACAATTATTTATTAAATCTTTTTATCTTTCAAATGAATATATATAGTCGAATTTATCTTATGTATAACCCCATATTAAAAATGTTTTAGTAAATAAACTTTGATTTTAACTCTTTTAACCCTTCTTTAAATAAATTAATAATAAATGTCCTAATCTTATCCAAGTGGGCCTAAATGGTCATATTTTATTCCTAAGTTAGTTTTTGGTCGAATTACTCTTGTCCAATAGAATTAGGACATGTGTTATGGTAATAATAATATCATTTCTACCCTTAATTACCCTATTTACTTTTAACTGTGGCAAAAAAAAGTAAAAAGTTACTATTCACCAAAAAATTATTTTCATCTCATTGAACCACATTTTACGTACTGACATCAACCGTGTCTCTCGGATTTTTGAAATTCCACTCACAGAAGCGGTAAAATTACGTTTTATGAACAATTCAGTTTTTTTAACTACCACTTAGTGGTTTCACTATTCATCAAAAATTGAAAGTTTTCAGAAAAATACCAAAAATTAGGCCTAAGCTATAATTGATATTATGAACTCATAAATGATTTCTATTTTACAAAATTTAAAACATATCAGTTTCATTAATTAATTTAAAAATTAATTACCATCGTCAAAACAAAAGGCGTGTTTTTAAGAGATAATAACTATCAAAAGATTGACACATGTTTATAACTGGTTTAAATGTGAAATTACATCCAATGACCATCATTGTATTAAATTGTAAAAATATATTATAAATATACTTTAAAACCACTAAAATTAATAATTTATCACTATTAATTATTTCGATTGAAAAAGTTGTTTTTAATTAAAATTTAGTAATTTCTACTATTCATCAAAATATGAAAGTTATCTGAAAATTACCAAAATTTCAACCTAAGCTAATATCGATATTCCGAGTCCAAAAATGAAATCCATTTTGAAAAATAAAATTTACAAAATTTCAAAAAAGAGGTCATTACAACTCAAAACGGATAGTTTTAATAATATTTTAATAGCATATCATTGTTTAGTGAAACTCGGTATTGCGTACTACACACGCTATCAAGGAAGGTTGTGATTGCGTGTAATGAAAGGAATGTCAAGGATGTGTGTTGTTCAAGCTCCTTTTGGTGTAGCATACAACACAAGACATTAATGAAATTAAAAAGACTATTCTTCATAAAATCTCGGGGTGTTACAGGTGTGAGATGCTTGAACCTTCCATTCATTCCCATATGAGTTCTGCAATCAAACATTCCACCTTGGATTAGTTCCCCTCTATTTTTGATGCAACAAAAAGTATCAATCAATCATCGATTTAATGTATGATCTATCGTCATTCATTTGGGTTCATATAAATTTTTTTCTCCTTGACCTTTATGGAATTTTACCCCCATGTTCTTAATTGTATTTCCATTAGTGTTGGCTGATGTGGGGGGGTCTCTAAAACCATAGGTGGATAAAATTGTCACAAGGGAGGAGATTGTGTAACCCATTGTGTGGCTGGTTCTCGTATAAGAACGTCACGCACCATTTGAGGTATGGGATTGGATGATTATATTATTTTTTACATGTAACTATATATAAGAACCCATGTTTTGGGACTCTGAGACATTTAAAAATTTCTAGATATCATTCCAGAGCAGGTTATTCAGACGACGTGCAATTCCGAGGCCTGGTTTTCCCGAAATTAATTATATAAAAATGTTACATGTTTTTATATTACGCACGCGTGGTTAACAAATGAAAATGTGATATCACTTAGATGGTTGATCGGATCCGAAATCTGAGACCACGGTTGGGTCCAAAAAGCGGTGTTTACCCTATGCGCGACATAAAATGAGTCGGTGCGAGACCTTCGAACCCCATGCTTGTTAGTGGAGTGTTAAATGGATAAATTGAATTAAATTATTCATTTAATAGCTCAAACATGAATAACACCCAAACAGTTGCTCGGATGGGAAAACCAAGGGCACCGTTGAGTCTGGAGCATGTTGTTTACCCTAGGGGGGAAAAAAGTTGCAGGCG
This sequence comes from Viscum album, assembly GCA_963277665.1. Lineage (NCBI taxonomy): Eukaryota > Viridiplantae > Streptophyta > Magnoliopsida > Santalales > Viscaceae > Viscum > Viscum album. The sequence continues at coordinate 137,630,375 of OY728133.1, read as the reverse complement.
TGGACGTGCTGTGAGATATGTCACCAAGGGGGAAAATGGACATTTTGAAATTACCACTTAGTGATTTTTTATCATTGGAATTCTTTTGAATAACTTTTAAACAAATTCTCATAATGGAAATCCAAGACCTTCATTGTGTTCGAAATGGGGTGTTTTGCCTAGGCGTGATATAAAATAGGCGGGCTCAGAGGTTGCGGAATCCGCGCCCGTTGAGAGAGCATCATTGAATTTTTATAAATTCGCTTAAGAGGAGACAACCCATTTATTTCTCCCCCCTCTCTCTATCAATTCCTTCAGCGTTCTTCGTCGTTCATTGATGGATCGAGGATCGATCTCCACCGAAGCCTTGGCCGATCGGAGCGGGAGTGCTGTGGATGCGTCGCCAATGATGAGCGACTGATCCAAGGTAGGATTTCGGCTAAATTTCAACACCCTCTTCAATTTCGGTGTTTCATTCAATTTCATTGTTTATTCTCTGCAATTCTTGAATCGGGACGATGTCCGAACTAACACGACCGTCGTCCGATCCCCATTCTAAAACCCGTTCTTGAGCGTTCTTCGTCCAAAACTTCGAGCACGCCAAATCTCTTCGGATCGACGAACAGAGGTTAGCGCTACAAAGGTATCATCCCAAGGAACCAGAACCCACATTTGGTTTTGAAATCAGTCCACCAGAGAGGTGGCGATGACCGTTAGAAGTCCCGGATCCGGCGAGGGCTGTGGCCGAAGCTCTGGGAGGCGCAACGGGGGTCGGCCGTCAGGCAGCGGGCGCGGCCGGAAGTGCGGTGCCCAGGCGAGGAGTGGTTCAGGGCTTCGGGGCAGTGCAGCATGGATGAAGTCGGGCTTCAGAGGGGGCGGCGGGTGTCACCGGGGTGTGGTTGAGAGGAGGAGGCGGCTATTGGTGCGACGGAGCGCAGAGCCAGGCGCTGGGTGTGTGGCTCGTGCGGGAAGGCGAGACCGGAGGGGTGTTCGGCGGGCCGCAACGGAGCGGCAGACCGGGGTCACCAGGCGGCTACTGGTGTAGTGGAGCGCGGATCCAGGCAACGTGGGCCGATGTCACGCTCGGTGGAGGAACTCAAGGCACTGACTGCCTCGGGCGTGCGGCGTGGACAAGGACCCGCTGTTTGCGGGTCCTGCTGGGGAGACCTGAGGAGATCGGACAGTGGACTATCTTTTTGAGGAATCGGAACCAAGGTTCTGGTGGTTTGAGGCGGTCCACGACCATCAGTCCGCGGCGGGTCGGATTGGACTCGCGGATGGGCCACGGGCCGGCGGTCTAGACCGGCCCAATTTTGTCCCCCCTTACATTCTGGGGGCCGTAACATCCAAACGGTCCATCCGTTTGACGCTTCGTCTATGACTGTGAGTTTTTATCAGCAAGGAGGACGATTTGAAATGGGTTCTTTGGATTTTGGGTTCTATTCCCGAAGACGGGTGCCCCGAAATTTGTTAATTTAATAATATTAAATTATTATTAAAGTTACGACGGACGTGGCTCGCGAGCCGAACATCCGTTTGATGTGCCATCAGAGGAACTGTGGCCCCGGAGTTGATACAGACCTTTCAAAGTTAGTTTGGAACCTTTATGGGTTGGTTTCGTTGCTCGATAGCACGAAACGCTAAATGTGAGGAATTAATTGATTATTTAATTGATTAATTAATTATTATGTTGGACCTAACTCATTCTTGGGATGTCCGATTGACGCGCCATCAGCAGCAGCATGACCCCAATCCTCGTGCGGTCTTTTTGAGATACTTTCCAAAGCGTTCAGGTTGGAGGCAAGATGTGGGCCCCACATGTCCTGGTTCGCACGTTTTACGGGGAACCATCACTTTTTCATCAAACACCCATTTGGGGTGTTTGATTACTCATTTTTGAGTGGTTCTCTAATGGGATTTCAAAAGCTCAATCCACCCTCCTAAATTACAGCTCGAAGTGTGGGTCCCACGGGGCCCCGTTTGCGTATAACATGAGGAATTGCTACTTCTGAATCCGGAGTCCGTTTTAGGTGCCGTCAGCGGAGTTGTGACCCTGACATCGAGACGATGCTGACCAGGGTGGTTTCAGGCGATGAATCCAGAGTTGTGGCATGGGCGCCATGGGCCGTCTTTTGAGTTGTGTGTAGCGTATTTTAACTTTTTCATCAAACATCTGTTTAGGGCGAATGAATAGTCGTTTTGATGTGTTTTTTTCAAGAGCTTCGCGATGGTGCAGTTCGCACAACCTTTTCGGGATCGTTTTGTGGGTCCCACAGGGGCTGACTGAGGTGAATAGTGTCATATTGACCGATTGACTGTTTTGGGTGAGTAAATGGTCTATCTCACGTGTTTTTCCGTGAGGATTGCAATGATGTGATCCATTCGGGTATGTGAAGCCTATTTTGAGATATTATTAAATGTACAAACATGAAAGGGTGTTGGATGGAGGTCCCTTTGATGCACTCCAAACCAATTCACGGTAGCGATGTTGGTAACACAATGTGATGTCAATTACAGTGCTGAGTTATCGGAATCATTTCCAGGTATACCCTCTAGTAGGGCTGGGCAGCGGGTTCCCTGAAGTCCTATTCTGGGTCTACCCTCTAGCAGGCATGGGTAGTGGGTTGCCTGTCGACTTATTCCGGGTCTACCCTCCAGGAGGGCTAGGCAGTGGGTCACATATTGACTTATTCTGGGTCTACCCTCTAGTAGGGTTGGGCAGTGGGTCGCCTGTCGACGTGCTCCGAGTCTACCCTTTAGTGGGTCTGGGTAGTGGGTCGCATGTCGATGTGTTCTGGGTCTACCCTCAAGCAGGACTAGGCAGTGGGTCGCCTGTCGACATATTCTGGGTCTACCCTCCAACAGGACTGGGCTATGGGTCACCTGTTAACTTCTTCCTGGTCTACCCTCCAATAGGGCTGGGTAGTGGGTCGCCTGATGATGCATTAGGGTTTAACCTCCAGCAGGGCTGGGCAGTGGGTCATCCGTTGGCATTTTAGACTCTAGCCTTCTTATGAGACTAGTCGGTGAAATTTCATTGTGACTAACTGAGCGGGACCCTTGGTCGTACGAGTTAGAGATGTGAAAACCTTGACCTGACCTTAGGACATACGAAGATGAGGGGTTCTTTTCCAACCGATACGCATCCTTGCGACACAACCTAAAAGCCTTGCGGGCGAGTCAGTGCTGCCAAAAGCGGATAGTATCGAGGTGTGGTGATTGGTCCCATTTGACTTGTACCTCATAGGTTGACATGGAGGAAGTATGGGTTTAGTGTTGGATATCCTTTGAACTGTTGGTGACTCTTCATGGGATGCCTATGAAGATAGAGATCCCCATACCCACTCATTCTAGATTCTCGTTGAGAATATATATATTCACCCTATTAATGTTCCCACTCCTTGGGTTCAGTTACAGTTTTTCTTGTAGGGGCGAAGACGCGAGGGGTATGCCACATGCTTTCCATGTCTTTATCCTCTTGGTTGGATGAGTCTACTCTCTTGCTATAGGCAGCGAACACTCGACGTGAAGTTCGTCTTATCACCGTCTCTATCTCTATGCGTCTGGACGAGTCTGTTTCCATTCTCTTATTGGGATGAGCTGCACTCTCTCTCTTTTGTACTCTTTCGTTGTTCTTTGCTCTGTCTACTTCTCACCATTTTAGTACCTCCCTTGTGGATCCCTAGAGCATTTGGGGAATCCTACTGATTATTATTATACTCACCCCTTCATGTGATTTTCCCGCACTTGGTGTGCCCTTTCAGACGACGGAACGATAGGTCTAGACTACGAGGGAGCGTAGAGGACACCGGAGCTTGGGCTGCATTCAGTGGTTATAGTAGGACTTTCTGGGTGTGAGACTCACCAGCGGTTTTCCTTTGTTTTAACTGTTTCTGGGTTGTGGCACCTTTCTGCTTGGGTGCATGTTTTTCCCCATTTACTATTCATCTTACTTTTCAGCACATTTCTTGTTCTGGTTAGAGGTCGATGCATGTACATTGGTTCCCCTTTCTGTAGCAGTGTTGTATCATTCTTTCTTTTCTCCACACTTTTTCATTGAGTTACTGTGTGGGCGTACTGTTTCTTAGGCAATGGCCTCCCCTAGTTTGTTGAGCCTTCGGCGCTAGTCGCTAGCCCCTGGCCTATGGAGACAGGCTTGCGGTAGTTGCGGCTCGAGCCTCGGTACGGGTCGTGTTGTGAAAAAGTGTTATCCATGGTGGTTCGTTCTATGGGGCGATGTTCGTACATCCCTAAAAAGGAATCAGTTGACTTTTGGGGGAATAGTGTCAACATGTCTCAAGAGCGGCTCTCAGGCCAGAGATTCCAGTGATGGTGTGGCGGCCGACGTATCCTTTCATGAGGATCGTGATAACCCGCTTGTCGACTCGGCACACTGAGACACTGGTTGCAGAGAATTTTCTTCATGCATCATATAGGATTGAGTCTTTGACTATCCTTCATGAGTCAACTCGCCATCGTTGTTGTTATATATATATGATCAATTGACCGCGGTGCTCCTTGATCGGGTTCAGGATGTCTCCACGATGATAGCCAGCAAGGATACTAGCTCAGGTTCATGATGAAGATTTCGTGAGCGAAGAAGCCTCAGTTCAAGATCCATTATATTGTTACCCTTTCTCTAGGAGGACAGGTAGTAGTACCTCCACCTATGTTGTAGCGGATAGTACCAGCAGCAAGGGCTGATGATGAGAACAGGTTGGGCGCGCTACGTGAGTTCCAACGTCGGAGACCGCTGAGGGTCCACGGTGAGCCATACCCTCAGGCATTGGAGGGTTGGATTGAGTCGGTGGTTCACCTCTTAAGGATTTTTTGGAGACTGACAGGTTAGATGGTGGCTTTGATAGCCAGTCATTTTCCTCCACGTAGTTTGGCGTGGTAGAGCCAGGGTTACTCGGATACTCGATGAGTTGTCACTTTTGTGAGGTGACTTTAATCTTCTGTTTCATGAGGATTTTTAACCCTCCTTCTTACGCCCCATTAGGATCTAGGAGCTCCCACAGTTTCAGTAGGGAGGGATGACGGTGCCTGTGTAAGCGACTATTTTCGCAGACCGTGCACGTTTTTTACCGGGATGTGGTCTGTGACCGCAACTTCCATGCAAAAATGTTTGAACGAGATCCCTATAGAGGAGATTCATGCCAGCGTAGTGCCATTGTGAATCCACACCCATCTCAGGGTACTAGAGTAGGAACTGGTGATAAAGAAATTTCTGGCAGCGGGACGTCGTTTGACGGGGCCTCGACGCTGGAGGTTTCCCCTTGATGAGACTCAGGAACATGGTCAAGGATAGCGTAGTTCACCGAGATAGCCCAGTGGGGACTAGTTCTATGTTTGTGATGTGCGATATCACATGGCATGAGACTAATCGAACAAATGTGATGCGTCTTTCAGATAGTCGGTAGATGCACCACCCTGATAAAGGTAGTGTCGTGAAAAGTGGACTCCTAGGTGAGGACAGGGTGGTCCCCAGGGGGCGGTGTTGGAAAAAAGAATGATGAACTGTGGTTTTCAAATGACGTTTCATGATCCTTCCACCACCACTAGGTGGTCCATGTCAGGCTCAGGGAGCTGATGGATGGGCTGTAGGTAGCTGAGTATGGTGGTTGTTTACAATCCTGAAGCAGAAGAGATTATATGATGTATGCTCTGTCTCGTTTTCTACTTTTCTCAGTATAACTTTTTAGACACTGTTTGAGGTACTCATTCATCTAACTCCATGCTTGAGGGGTTACCGATGATGATGCGGGCGTCGGTGTAACCCTGTGTAGGTGCTGGTGGTGGTAGTTTTTTCCCTAAGAATGTGGAGACACTATAATTAGGGAGAGAGCATTGTGGTTTTCTCAGACCACCAGTTTCTCAGGTGCATCCCCACACAGAGGGACATGAACTGGAGACGATAGTGCTAGCTGGAGTTTCTGTAGGAGGGTATGGTTTGTCTGCAGTTGATGAAGTAGACTCCTTCAGTGGTTGAGCGTGTAAGAGAGTATCGGTCGTGATTCACTGACTGTGAAAACTTGTGTGACCAGATATCCGTGGGTTTTTTAAGAGATGCTTATTCTGAAGGAGGGAATCACAAGACCATGTCCCAGGAACAAACTGTGATTCAGTGGCGACGTGGAAAGTAGAGGTTCGGGAGGGGAAGTCCCCCGAGTTTCTTTGGGATGTTCTGGAATCGTGCAAGAGATGGTGAAGTTGCCTACCATCTTTCCCTATCCTCCTAATAATAGCGGTTGGAACACAATGTCTTTCATGTGTTGCAGCTGATGAGGTGTGTGTGAATTCCTATGCATGGCCTCGATAGTAGCATGCCTTAAAAGTATGAACCATCCATGTGGTTCGCGTGTTGTGTCAACTTAGTGTTGTGCATGTTTTCTTGGGCGCGAGAGAGCTAGGTGTGAGCCCTATATCCCGAGTTTCTTTTCCTAGTTTTTCTTTTCGGGGAAGAATATACTGAAGGTGTTAATGATGTAAAAACACTTGTATTGGGACTCTGAGACTTTGAAATATTTCTTGATATCTTTCCATAGAAGGGCGTTCAGACAGCGTGCAATTCCTAGGCCTGGTGTGCCCAGAATTAATTATATAAAATTGTTACGTGTTTTTATATTACGCACTGGTGGTTAACTAAATAAAATTTTTTGTCCTTTAGAGGGATGATTAGATCGGAAATTCGATAAAATGGTTGGGTCTGGAATGCGGTGTTTACCCTAGGCGCGACATAAAATGAGTCAGGGCGAGATGTTCGGACCCCTCTCTCGTTAGCGGATTGTTAAATGGATAAATTGAATTAAATTATTCATTTAATATCTCAAACCATAATGGATCCCAAATGGTTTCTCATATGGGAAAACATAGGGATTTTCTGAGTTCGAAGCGTGCCGTTTACCCTAGGCATGGTTAAAAAGTTGAGGGCGCGGACCTGCTGTGAGATATGTCACTGTGGGGCAAAATGGTCTTTTCGAAATGACCTCTTAGTGATTTTTGATCACTGGCATTCATTTGAATAAATTTTAAGTGAAGTATTAGAATGAAAATCAAATACTTCCATTGAGTTCGAAATGGAGTGTTTTGCCTAGCCGTGATATAAAATAGCCGGGCGCAGAGGTGCGGAATCTGCGCCCGTTGAGAGAGCTTCAGTGAATTTTTATAAATTCTCTTTAGAGGACACAACCCATTTCTCTATCTCTCTCTTTCTCTCTCTCTCTCTCTCTCTCCCTATCTCATGTCTTTCTTAGTTTTTCTCCGTTCCTCAATGGATCGAGGAGCGATCTCTGTCGGCGCCTTGGCGGATCGGAGAAGGAGCATTGTGGACGCATTGCCAACGACGAACGAGCGATCCGAGGTAGGATTTATGCTAAATTTTCGCATCTTCATCAATTTTGATGTTTCATTCAATTTCATTGATTATTATCTGCAATTATTTAATTGGGACGATGGCTGAATGAACACGACCATCGTCCGAGCTCCATTCTAAAACCCCTTCTTGAGCGTTATTCATCCAAAAATTCAAACGCGCCAAATATCATCCAATTGACAAACAAAGGTGAGCGCTGCGAAGGCCTCGTCTCGAGGAACCAGAACCCGCATTCGGATTTGAAATTGGGCCACCGGAGTAATGGCGAAGACCGTCAGAAGCCCCGGCTCCGGCGAGAGCAGTGGCCGGAGCACTGGGAGGCACAGCGGGGGTCTGGGCGTCAGGCAACAGTCGCGGCTGGAAGCACGGCGCTCAGGCAAGGAGTTGTTCGAGGATTCAGCGTGGTGAAACAGGGGTGATACTAGGATTCGGAGGTGGTGGTGGGTGTTGCTGGGGTGTGATTGAGTGGAGGAGACGGCTGCCGGTGCAGCAGAGGACGGAGCCAGGCACTGGGCGTGCGGCTCCTGCAGGATGGTGAGGCCAATGGGGTGTTCGGCGGGCCGCAGCGGAGAGGCGTACCGGGGTCACCAGGTGGTTGCTGGTGCAGCAGAGCATGGAGGCAGGTAGTGTGGGCGGCTGTCATGCTCGGCGGAGGAACCTGAGCCGCTGACTGCCTCGGGCGTGCGGTGTGGACAAGGACCCACTGTTTGCGGGACATGCTGGGGCGACCTGAGGAGACCGGCCTTAGGCCGGTCTGTTTGAAGAACCGGACCCGAGGGTCCTGTGGTTTCAGGCGGGCCACGACCAGTGAGCCTCGGTGTGTTGGACCGGACCCGTGGCTGGGCCGTGGGCCGGCGGTCCGGAACGGGCCGGCCGGTCTGGACCTGCCCATTTGGGGACCCCCTTACATTCGGGGGGTCGTAACATCCAAACAGTGCATCCGTTCGACATGCCATCTATAGATGTGATTTCATATAGGCGAGGTAGACGGTTTGAAATGGGTTCTGGGGATTTTGGGTTCTGCACCCGATGATGGGTGCCCCGATACGTGTTAATTTGAAAATATTAAATTATTATTAATGTTGCGCCGATCGTGGCTTACGAGCCAAATGTCTGTTTGATGTGCCGTCAAAGAAACTGTGGCACCGGAGTTGAGACAGACCTTCCGAAGTTCGTTTGGAACCTTTGCGGGTTGGTTTCGTTGCTCGGTTGCACGAAACACTAAAGTTGCAGAATTAATTAATTATTTAATTGATTAAATAGTTGTTGTGTTGGACCTAACTCCTGTTGGGATGTCCGATTGATGCGCCGTTAGTGGCAGAATTACCCCATTCATGTGCGGACATTTTGAGATGCTTTCTGAAGCATTCAGGTTGGAGGCAAGGTGCGGGCCCCACATTGCCTAGTTCGCACGTTTCACAGTGAAACACCACTTCTTCACTAACACCTATTTGGGGTGTTGAGTACTTTATTCTGGGTGTTTTTCTGAGGGGACTGCAACAGTGCAATTTGCCAACCTAAATTTGGGCTTGATGTGTGGGCCCCAAGGGACCCAGTTTGCGTTTAACACGGAGAATTGCAACTTCTACATCCAGAGTCTGTTTTAGGTGTCGCCAGCGGCGTTGTGACCCTGAAATCAAGACGAGGTTGACCAGGATGGTTTCAAGAGATGAATATGTAGTTGTTTCGTGGGCCCCACGGGCCGTCTTTTGACTTGTGTGTAGTGTATTGTGATATTTTCATCAGACGTTCGTTCAGGGTGAATGAATAATCATTTTGATGTGTTTTTACAAGAGCATCGTGATGGTGCAGTTCGCCCGACCTTTTTTAGGATCATGTTGTGGGCCCCATAATGGCTGACTAAGGTGAATAGTTCCATATTCACTGGTTGACCATTCCGGGCGAGTAAATGGTCTATCTCGCATGTGTTTCTGTGAGGATTGCAACGGTGTGATCCATTCAAGCATGTGGTGCCTCATTTGAGATCATATTAAATGTGGAAACATGAATGGGTGTTGGATGGAGGTCCCTTTGATGCACTCCAAACCAACGCACGGTAGCGATGCTGGTAACACTAGGTGATGTTAGTTGCTGAGCTGAGTTATCAGACCCATTTCCAAGTCAACCCTCTAGCAGGGTTGGGTAGCGGGTCTCCTGACGACCTATTATGGGTCTACAATTGAGCAAGGCTGGGGAGTGGGTCGCATGTCAACTTATTCTGGGCCTACCCTTGAGCAGAGCTGGGCAGTGGGTCGCCTCTCGATTTATTCCAGGTCTACCATCCAGTAGGGCTGGGCAGTGGGTCGCATGTCGACGTGCTCTGGGTCTACCCACCAGTGGGGCTGGGAAGTGGATCACCTGTCGTCATTTTCTGGGTCTACCCTCTACCAGGACTGGGTAGTGGGTCACCTGTCAATGTATTTCGGGTCCACCATCTAGAAGGGCTGGGAAGTGGGTCACTTGTCAACTTCTTCCTGGTCTACCCTCTAATAGGGTTGGGCAGTGGTTCGCCTGATGATGTATTACAGTTTACTTTCCTGTAGGGCTGGGCAATGGGTCATCCATTGGCATTTCAAGATCAGGCCTTCTTATGAGGCTAGTCGGTGATTTTTCTACGTGACTACCAGAGCGGGACCCTTGGTCATACAGGTTAGTGATGTGACAACTTTGACGTGACCTTAGGACATATGAGGATGACATGAGATTTTCCCACCAAGACACGTCCTTGAAATGTGACCTAAAAGTTGTTCCGGTGAGTCAGTGACGCCCAATGCGGATAATATCGAGGTGCGTTGATTTAGCCCCTTTGACTTGTACATCCTAGGATGACGTGAATGACGTTTGTGATCAGTGTTGGATATCCTTTGAACTGTTGGTGACTCTTCTTGGGCTGAGAATGAAGTTAGATATCCCCTTACCCCCTCATTCAGGTTTCTCGTTCTGCATATATATACACCGTATTATTGTTCCAAATCCTTGGGTTCAGTTACTCTCCTTCTAAGAAGGGAGAAGACGCACGGCGTTTACCACATGCTTTCCATTTCTTTCTCCTCTTGGTTGGATGAGTCTACTCTCCTATTATAGGTGGCTAATACTTGACATAAGGTTTGTCTTCTCACCGTCTCTAGCTCCTTGCGTCTGGAAGAGTCTATTTCCTTTCTCTTGTTGGGTTGAGCTGCACTCTCTCTCTTTTGTACTCTTACACAGTTATTTTTTCTCTCTACTTCTCACCATTTTAGTACCTATCTTGTCGCTCCCTCATGATTTTAGGGCATCCTACTGAGTATTTTTATACTCACCCCTGCATGGAATTTTCTTTCACTAGGCGTGCCCTTGCAGACGACAGACAGGTCAGTCTAGACTACGGATGAGCGTGGAGGACACCAGAGCTTGGGCTGCGTTAAGCGGCCGTAGCAGGAATTTTTGGGTGTGAGACTCACCAGCAGTTTACCTTTTTTTAACTGTTATCGGGTTGTGGAACCTTTTTGGTTTGGCGCGTGTTTTGCCCCTTTTACTATTCAGCTTACCTTTCAGAACTTTTCTTGTACTGGTTAGAGGTTGATGCTTGTATGTTGGTTCCCCTTTTTGTAGCAGTGTTGTATCTTGCTTTCTTTTCTCTACACTTTTGCATTGAGTTGCAGCATGTGTGTACAGTTTCATAGGCAAAGGCCTCCCATAGTTTGTTGAGCCTTCGGCGTTAGTTGCCAGCCCCTGGCCTATAAAAGCGGGCTTGGGGTAGTTGTGGTTCGAGCCCCGGTTTGGGTCGGGTCATGACACTTTAGAGTTAGCATGATTTATCCACTGCATCATAGTGCTATTGACATATTAAATCTTTAAACTTGATAAATTAATTAATATGAATCATATGTTATTGCCTCTTGATTTTCTTAAATGTGTGATATCAATACATTTTTTGTTCACCTTTTCGTTCTTGATGGAAATTGGTAATGAACATAAAGATGGAATTAATTGATAATTATTTGGTAAAAGTTAAATAGTCATGTGAATGAATCTGATTTTTGCTGTTGTAATTTGATGTTAATAAAATAGATGTAGTAAGAATGTTTAATCAATTAGTGATTAATTACTATTTTTATTTCTTGAAGATGGAACCTATGAATAATAAATCAGTTAATTCAAGAAGGATTAATGAACTAGTTTTTTGATAAAATATAATTACCTCAAAGGTTATGAGTTACCCTCTTGTTTGTTTATGGACTAAGAGCCCGGTTTTATGATGTTTTTTCCTACTGTGTATGTTTTGATGTGATCCTAGAAGGCTTTTGTGACATGTGGGTGCAATGAGGCCTATTGGTTATGGCAGAATTTGACTCCTAGAGTTGTGATATGCTTCGGTGAATGCATGTGGGTGTTAGGAAGGATACTAGGGATGATGCAATGTGTTTTATGTGAATGTTTGGATTCTTGGTGATTATTATTGGTTTTTTTATCTTCATTACATTCCTCACACCTCAAGGATGTTGGTCTTACTTACACATCTTCTGAAATGGGTGAAGACAGGTGGGGTAGGCCACATGTTTCCCATGTTTAGCTTCTCGTGGTAGGATGGGTCTATGATCTTGCTATGGGAAAGTAATTCTCTTAATAAATAATTGAATACATGATTTTTCCCAAGGGTTTTGTTCTTTATGGGTAGCAATGCAGAGGAAATTAGACTCTGGGTGTGATGAAATTGAAATATAATGTGTTATTGTTAATGATTAATTAATATTTAAATTATTAATTAATGTAAATTGCAACTAATAAATAGTGAATGTGGTAATGTAATAAATCTCTTTAAAAGGTTGTGTACTTATAGGATACATAGAGTTAGAAGTGGTAGTCGGGAGTACGAGAGACATTAGCTACAGTTGAGTCTATGAATTTTTTATTCACATAGTGTGGTAGTGAGCTATAGTATATTCTATACTTTTTGTGTTTCTATGTGCTACTCCACCCTGTATGTTAGGGAAAATGACACCCTAGGGATTCTAATCCCTGGGGGTTGTTTTTGCAAACATTCTGGTGGGAGGATGGATGGTTGACTACCCCCTTTGACCCTACTCTTTTATCTTGGTAGTTACTTGTGATGGTAGGTACAGTGGTTAGTTTTCCCCATATTTGTGTGTAGAGTGTGGTAATGGCTTGTGGTTATTCACACAAATATATTCTGGATATAGTTTCCTAATGGACTACTCTATGTGTAATATGAAAAGCATATGATGTCCTGATGCTCCTTACTCGGTGTATGGATTATAATTGCTTGTGGTTTAATAAAAGACATTTGAAACACGTTTTTCGAGCAATGGTGGCTCCCAAAAACAACCCGATAACTTTTCATACATGTACGAGGTGGTTTTGTTGCACGAGGTGCAAGTAGTGGTGCATAGCCCATGTTTCTGTGGCGAATCCTTTTTGGCGATAAATTCAAAGAACGTGCGACGTTGTGGAAAAGTGGAAAACCAGTGGGGAAGTAGTAGTGAGGTACAATTGATATTAGATATTATATTATATAATCTTATAGTAATTACTTGGTGAGAGTAGCTAGGGTGAGAATTGGAATATAGTATTCCATTTAGGTGATGAGTCAGCTTCACATTTTGTTCACTATGTTTTAGTATTCCTTCTTTACTGTCGCACTAGAGGATTCGAGTAGGATCATACTAAGTACACTGTTATACTCAGCGTATGTATATATAATCTTTTATTCAGGTCACTTTGGGTAGATTGGAAATCGGGATGGTTTCTACTAGATTAGGGTTGAAAGAGCTGTTTGGGCTACGTGGTTGCTATTTTTTTACCTAATTTGGGGTACTTGAATTTTTCCCACTGTAGTTGTAGTAGTTTTTCATGACACTTCATATGTGAAATTGGGATTTAATTAATATTACTATCTGAGTTGGAGTTTGTTGGTGTTGATATTATCTCTCTCTTTTTCATGTGTTCTCATAGAGGGTAATACCTTTCATTTGTTTATATATAATACCCTCGATGCTAGTCGCCAACCCTTGGACTACTGGAGGTGGGACTCAGGGGTCACTATCTCCCTTATCACATTGTCGTCCCAGGAGGGGAACACCTTGTGGGGAGGGTGTTGTGATAGTAAATCTATTCTATAAACTCATCCACTTATGGAATCCAGACATGGATGTGTTTTAATGAAACCACACACTCTATCCATTTCCAAAATATTAATAAATTTTCTAATTCATTAAATCATACATAGATATATCCTTATACATGTCCTTAGTAATTACACTATGGTTTTCTCATCCTTATTTCCAAATGATATCTAACATTTTTCATTATTACCAACTCTATAAATAATTTCATAACATTAATAAATTTTTCTTCATTTTTTATGAATATTAATTACATTAGTTAGACACATGAATGAGTTTCATCTAAGTTTAGTGTCATTGGAAACCCCATATAATAATCACAAGATCATATGTAAGCTCTATTATCACCCCCAAGGTTCACCACAACTATAACCAATCATATACATATATTATATAATGAATTTCTTCTTAACATAGGGAATAAAAACAATATAAAGGGTGAGATCAGGCACTCAGTAAGGGTAAATAAGTGATATATGTAATAGTAACATGAAAATAGGTGCATTAGAACATTTAAATGACATTTGAAAAGAATACCCCACATATCAATGATTAAAATCAAGATTTATGGAATAATTATTAGCAGTTCATCGGATATGAATAATAAGTAAATCAATGGAAATGATCCTTTAAAGAATATAATTAAAATAAGGTATGGAATTTGTGGAATAAAAAAATCATATAAAATAAATTCTATATTAGGAAAGGATCACTAAAAATGTCATTATAGTGGACATAGTATTTTATTGTAAATAATTAAATCCTTATTCAAATCAACACATACTATTCTGGGTTCAATTTGTATTCCATTGACGTCTTACTCTATCGGGTTCACTCCCTATATTGTCTATGTCTATCATTTGAGATATAAAAATCATTACCTTATTCATTGGATGAATATATTGGTCCCACCAATCACATAGTAAAAAGAATATTTATGTGTGCCATATGGGAATAAATATTCATCATATCATAGCCCCTGAAATGATATGTGAATTATACTAAATTTATCATATCATAACCTATTGATAATATAAAACTTTTTTAATCATTTCATCATTTAATAACCCTTGAAAAAAATGTGGTATTCATAATAATTTCATAATGGTATAACTTATAGAGGGGAAAATGTTTTCCTAAATATCATGTAATTCAAACACAAACCATTTACATAAATAATATTAATTTAATCACTATAAAATACCTCCAAAAAGGATTACAAATCACCAAAAAAATTTAACCTGCATGGAAAATAATTTTGGATGAAAATTTGAAACATTTCATGAGAAAAATAACATTTCTTTTAAAATCAGTTTTTTAAAACATAATATCGTCCCAAAAATAAATTTCCATGAAAAAAACCCTTTAATGGTTATAATATATATCATTAAAAATAATTAAATGTATTTGATGTTGAAAATATTCGTTTCCATTGAAAAAAAACATTCTACAGAGAAAAAAAATTGGAAACCTTTTTCATTGAAATTAATATTTTAAGATTATAAAGAGAAAGATTAAAAATAATTTAAATAAAAATGTGTACCCATATAAATCTAAATACCTTTATTTTAAACTGTATATTAAATTTTAATTAAAAATAAATTTGAAATAATAATTAGAAATCATTTATTTAGAAGACACATATTTCAGACCAAAAAGATATATAAAAACTTATTTTCTTAAAAATATTACTAAAAAAAGGAAAAATGATTTTATTACATTATTATAAAATTAATAAGAAGTGGTGAATAAAATTCATCAGTATTAATGAGATCAAGATCATTAAATTTCAACATTGGATTCTTGATCACATATAACCCTTATGTATGATGATATTGTTACATACAGTCACTAACACTTTGGTAACATTGAATAATTTTTCCAATGAAGGAATAACAAAAAATGAAACATAAAATACAATAAAGGTAATAAAAATCATCATATCAAATGAAAAATGGTTTTATACACACCTTTATAAATAACTTATGTGAATAACATAACATATGGTTCAATAAATGTTAAAAGAAACAAAAATCCCTTGACAAATTGTTATGATTTGAATCATAGATCCAAGGTATATAGATGATAAAATTGATATAAAAACTGCAATATATCATAGGATAATTATCATAACATATATTCAAAGGATGTATATTTCAGATAAATGAAATATGTGGTGAGTATGACATGTGTCTCGCGAAATTGATAAGTGAGATGAATTTCCATTATCATAAATCATGACATCTATCGTACTCATTAAAACCCCTTTTTAATAAATATAATATTATTATAAATCTATTATATGTTCATATTAATATATATAAACCCATATATTAATTTATTATGACCTTTCATAAAACATTTATAAATGATTTCGTGTTAATGTTACGTTTCGTGAAATAGTCACTTTTTTTAATGTTAATGAAATTATTTTTTATATTTGTTGTAATAAAACATTAATCAACGGTACATCATATCTGTAATGAGAAAAATGATAAAAATATAATTGAATGTTATTGTTTTTTAATGATGTAAACTATTCTTATAGATGTTAGGTCATACGTATGCATGACCGTTATTTTTTATTTTCTGATAGGATTGGAATACATAGAATTTAATGAAATATATTATCATTATAGAATAATATTGATGTCACATATATCAAAAATTATTATTAAACGAATCCATAATACAATCCATGTATTGTGTGAATGAATCACATTTCATTGTGAGGAATTAGTCCATCGTACACATGAATGATGTTATCATATTCTCACAAAATAGAAAGCGTGAATTTATGTGAGATAGAAAAACATAAAAAAATAATAACACTTTAATAATAATATATATCATATATAAAAAATAATTCCATCATTATGACCATCTTTAATATGTGGTAATGAAAATATGGGCATCCTCAATTCATGAGTTGGGAATCCGATGTAAACATAAATGATGATTTATTAACCCATTTAATTGAAGTTGAGAATATTTTATGTCATTACCATAATGACATCATCTATTAATATTTAGGGTATAAATTTTATTATATTGGAATGAGATGTAATTAATTAATGGGGTTTGTTGATGAAATAAAAAAACAGTCATCAGTGAACAATACCACTTATCTAGGATTAATCCTTAGGATTGAACTAAAATCCTTCATTTGATGAATTTATTCTCAAAATAATGGTTCTATGATGATGGTATAAATTTTGGGGAGTGATTTTGGAAGATAAGTTTTTGAGAAAAATGTATTTTAACATTTCGATAAATTTCTCCACCAGAGAAGATAAATTATATATTATGAGGTTAGTTTATAGTGTTTATGTTTAATCAAATTTATTTTTATAGTTATTAACATGATAACTTATATCATTTTATTTACCTTTGTAATTCATCTTTTATGACTATAACAAAAAATAGAAATATTGTATAATTTATACACATTTATTCATAATAATATTTCCAATTCATTAAATAAATATTCTAATATATGTGTAATGTTAATTTAAATACAAACACATGTAATGTAAAAACCCATGTTTTATCCTTAATCACTTTAAATAATTTTAACAATTTCACTAATATTTATGGTAAAAAATATGTTATTATTATTAGATATAATACAAAATATATATTCAAAATACAGAATCCATTTTTTTTAATTTAATTTCTTAAATTTGATGACTTTAATTTAATATTATTCTTGAAAATGCAATGAGAATGTCATGTTTAACGAGAAAATGATCAAAAGATTAAATATTCATTATATCCAATGTCTATGTGAAATTTATTCAAATGATATAATTCAATAACCTTATGTATAATATAAAAAATTATAAATTAATTCTTATTTAAAATATAATATTACATTGTAAATAAATTAACCTCAAATGAAATTTTTAATTAAAATTTAGTAATGTTCACTATTCATCTTGAAATCAATCATTTCTGAAAAATCCAAATAATATTCATCCAATGAGAATATTGACATTATAAATTAAAAAGTGAATTTTATATTATATAATAAATTTTATAATAGTAACAAAAATTATTTTATTTATTATTCATAATATGGAATGACTGTTGTTGTCAAAATATATTTTTTGAAAAATATAAATACATTTTCCACAATTGTTTACATTATTTTTAATATAGTTATTTTATATTAAATCATTAGAATATGTATTTAGTACTATTAATATCAATATTTTTAATGTATTTCCCTATAATAGTATTGTTAATAATATATCACAGTTTTGTTAAAATTCGTTGTTGCAAATTATACAATATAATCCATTTTTTCATTTTGTATAGTTTACAGTCTGAGTTTCCAATAATGAAAGAATTACATGGTGTATCATGTTATGAAATACAAAAAGAGAAATTTATTTAATAAAATACTATAATTCATAAAAAAACAATGGGTTTTAAATAAAGTCAAAATATTCACATGAGATACACTAGATTTATATTACCAGTATATGTGATCATAATTATCTTGTAGAGATCGATAGTGATTTCTGTCAAATCATGTGAGTGGTTGATGATTACATTTCTTGGTTCCAAAATTGTTGTACATCAGGGTGTAGAAAAAATGTACATATACCAGTACCTATTTTTAAAATTATATGGCATGAGACAGATAAATATTGAATTTATTTTTTAGTGTCTCACAAGTTAGTAGGAAAAAGACTAACATCATGTTCTAGTGGGATTGAAAAATGCTCCAAGGATCTGAAAATGGGAGTGGGATTTAATATCGATTTATATTGTGATGGTGTTTCCATGAGAAGTATGATTCCACGATGCTATCTTGGTGTCTTTTCACTGACTATTTAGTAAACTCATATTATTTCCATCTGGGAGAAGAATTTTTTAAGAGATTTTTTTGTTGGAGATTATCCATCTATATAGAGTAACCGCAATGATCTTCTATAAAATTTATTCTTAGTTTACCTCATGGATATGTAGGATGCTATCTGTGGATTTTGGGAGCAACTTATTGTTGGGAATGACATTTCACCACCAAAATCATGACCAAACTGAGATGACGATCCAAGTGATGGATAATAAGATGAAATCCATTATGTTGGACTTCATCCTATTATTGGATGGTCATTTTCATCCCCTGAGTTCTCTAATTATAAAATTTATCAATCCACTAGAAGTATTCCCCCTTTCAAATATCTTCATGGGAGACCATCTTGATCACCCTTGTGTTGGATATAATTTAGATAACTATCTCTTTTGAGGCTATTTAAGGAATAAGAAATCATAGATATTATTTAATTTTTCCAAAATAATTAGAGTGAGAACCAAAGGAAATAAAAATTTTATGAATATCAATTATGGATACTTCTTGATTTGACTATAGTGGCAATGTTTTCCTTAGTGTATCCTCATGGTAATGATTGCAAACATTTTTTGGTAGAATCACTTAATCCTTCGGGTCAATTGAACCAATATATAACCCAAAAACTGTTGGAGAGATTTCTTTCAACATCTCATTTCCCAAACTATTTTATTTAGTGTATGATGTATTCCATGTTTCTAAACTAAGGATATATTTTCATAACCCAATGCATGTAAATGAATATGGTTTGTTGGTCATCATGTATGGATCCAAATTCATGTAGTACCCAATGGTGGTGAATCATCTATAGGAGATAATCTACCCTAGATGGACGGCCACTTTGTTTCATTATATTGAGATGAATTAGAGTGATCATGATGTCTCTGATCTTCTTGAAATATTGATGTGGTCATTGTAACCATTATTTTATTTATCTTATAATTATAGAGGAGAAAAACATTTAATGTGGTGAGAATCTATTTTTGATGGTTCTACTTGTATACTCATATGGTTATATATATATAAATATATTTTAGGTTTTTTTCATAAGATTTTTTACTCTGTTTGGGGGTTGTATAACTATAGAATAAGTGTAATTTAAATTATAATATATTAAATAATGTGACTCTAACTCTTTGGAAAATTAATTTTATATTTTATTGGGATATCCATTGTTGATTATGAGAAGATGGATTTTTCTGGAATATAGTATTTAAAGTGAGAATGACTTAATGATGTTCAACATTGAGAGTTTTGTTGATGAAGATCATTGGGGGATGTGATAATTAATCAAATTATTATTTTTTATGTTAAATAAATTAATGTCAATACCCCCCCCCCCACAAGCATCCCTTTTGGATTCCTATATATAGTTGGTGGAATTGCTAGTGTTTTCCACACGTAACAGCTGAACCGAGTTGATGTGAGAAGCGGACCGACCAATACCTTTTCCATGATGAATATAATGACCTTGTTGATATGATAAGTTGTTTGGATATAGTTTTGTAGCCGATATATTAGAATTTTATAAATTAGGTAGAATAATTTATTTATGTCTCAAAATATATAAATTTGTTATTTATGTATTTTAAATCCCATTAATTAATTCTGAGGTCACATTGGTTGTCAATATAACAATTATATAATGAAATATTGGTTTTGATAGGTTTTTATGGATTAACCATTTAGGAATCCAAATCACATGATATGTGGTTAAATACCAAATGCTATGTGTTCATGGAATTGGGTAAGGATTCATTTTTTTATGTTACACACTATTTACTCGATGTATACACTATGTAGTGGGATATGACCATGTGGTTGAATTCAGGGGAATACATCCCATGTAAAGGGATATATCCATATAGTATAAATGGATAGAACTCAGTTTTACATGAACAAGAATATGAATAGGTACATCGTTCATATTTACATTACAGGTGAATTATATAGACAACACATGAATGGTTCAAGATGACACATGATTAACTGAAGATCCCACCACATCCCATATTCACGGTGTACACTCCATTGATGTTATATTATTTGTCCATGTAAAATGAAATAATGTTAACACCATTTTTCCCATGTGATGAAACACATTATAACACCCCTTGTACACATCATATACCACACTTTGGGACTTATGCCTTGTACATCTCTTTCACCAAGAATTTGATTTGGGCCCCCACGCATCCTATCATTAATGGATTTCTATATAGGATTTTAGGAAGTACATTGTGTTATAATAAAATATATTAATTGTGGTGTATTTATAATTAACTTCCTTCATT
Organism: Viscum album; assembly: GCA_963277665.1. NCBI lineage: Eukaryota > Viridiplantae > Streptophyta > Magnoliopsida > Santalales > Viscaceae > Viscum > Viscum album. Next base: position 137,609,747 of record OY728133.1, on the reverse strand, counting down.
GATACTTGATTGAAGGTTTATATTGGGATAGAGTACCAAAAATATGATAGTGTCGATACTCCACGATCGCAATATGGCATATGTTACCAACAATATTTACATAGGTAGAATGAGTACTCCCATATAATTTAGAGGGTCCTAGTCCTAAATCATCATAGTGGAAATCCACTACCATCAAGTTGTAGTGGTTAGAGAGATCTCCATGGGATTTGGTTCTCCCTCTGATGTGGGGCGAACTAGAAAGCAGCAGTCCCACCAATATGTTTCTGGTATGATTGTTTTTTTAATCAAATTTGGGCTTTTGAAGATTGGGATAACTCATTAATCAATTATTGGTTTTGGATATCTCAATCCCCTTTCATTATCTCTTTGTATTCTTTAAGAGAATATTTATTGGGTTTCTCTTTACCCACCTTCTTTCGGGGATGATATAACTCATTCTACTTTTTTGTTCGCTTTTTAGTTTTTGAGGAACCTAATGTGTGTCTATATAGGCTCCATTATATAGGATTTACCTTCACTAGTTCATTCTTATGCAAAACATATGATGATTTATGGTGATATTAGTGGTCATAGTATCAATGATTCTTTTTCACTCATAACAAATACCATTTTCTTGGATCATCCAAATAGAATTTCTGAAAATTTATCATTAGTACCCTTCATCATGTTGTTTTTAGGATGGGTTGAAAATTATGTTTTCAACCCTATATAGTTATAATACATTATTTCACTCTGATAAATTTTCAGAGATTTTTACATACATGATATATACTTTATATGTTCATCCTTTGGATTATATGTCTATATTTTTTTGTGAATCTGGTTGGGTGTGTGTGTACAGGAACATGGGAGAAGGCCTTCAATAATCATTATCACATACTCAGTTCTTATCACTATCCCGTATAATATTGGAGGTGGGATTTGGTAGTGACACTATTATTATAACAAGCTAGGAAGGTACATGTCCATTGACTCTTGATAAAAAAGTTCAACATACTAATTCAAAAAATAACATTAATTTTATTGGGATAATTTTCAATCATAGGTAATTTAAATTATTTTTATAAAAATTAGGATGATTATGATATAAAATAAAATTTATTTTAATGATAGTGTAAATTTGGTTACTTTTTTTAAATCATGGTATTTATTTAATGGCTTTATAATACTATTATATTTTATAATTAGGAATGTTAAATATAATTTATATGAATTTTTTCAACTTTGATATCAGTTTTCTATTGAATGGAAACATCACTATTCCCAATATTCATATTAAATTTCAAATGGTTAATTTACTTTTTCTAAATTCCACTTATTTATTTAATTGATCATTCACCAGAAGAACATTAATGATTATAAATAATGTATTTTAAGATATAATATGAAATATGGATAACTCACATGTTTTTTATAGTTTAGTTTTTCGTAGTGATAATTTTCGTGTAACATTATGATTCATGCATACTTATTCTTATAATATTAAATTTTCATATTTATATTCCCGTTATGATATTTTCCAATCTAACAATCATAATAATTCAGAAAATGTAATTTTTTCATTTAATGAAACAATTTTTTATGTGTTCCATGTCATTATAATATTATATATTCGTAATTATGATAAAAAATAAACTTCTAGAACTAAAATTCAATATATATAAATATTTTTAATAAAACTTTCTTCCACCTTTTACTAATTTCATCGATTAATTTCAAATCCTATCCTTGGATGATATTAGATGATGGTAATTTTTTTTATTATAGCCTCCTAAACCCACAAATATTGAAATTAGAATTTTTTTTATATAAATAATAAGTCAATAAATAATGATTTATTATGTTATGGGCATGTGAAAATAAATTTATTAGTTATTGACCATGTGATTCCTAATTTCAACATACTTCATATACATTGGATAAAGGATCATATATAGTAATATTTTTTCTAAAATTATATTAAATAACTATGATAGTTCTATAAACTTTATAATAATTAAAATATAAATTGTGAAAAAAAATTGAATATCCACTATATTGGTCTATCCATGGGTACATTGAGGCCCCCTAATCATGCTGATGGTGAATATCAGGAAAATATGGGGTTATACATTATTGTGTTTATTACCATAGGGGAATATATTCAAAAAACCACATCCACTTAAACTATCAAAATAGGATTTCATTTTTCAGAGACCATACACTCTATACTTTATAAAAATATAAGATGTTTTCCAAATAAAAATTCCTTAAATGTTATCACGAATGTCTTGTAGTACAAATTCCAAAATTATTTAAACCATTCTAGGATACAATATATTAATTTCATCAATTATCTAAAATTAATGTTACATCATTTCATTTAAAAAAATTTACGATATTAACACATTCTTGAATCAAATGGTTTAGTATATTGGTTAACATACCAACTTAAAGAAATAATTAAAATTATAATGTAAAAATTACTTATTCTCTTCATCAAGGACATCTTATAACCCCAAAAAATATCCTTAGAATGCGTATTAACCTAAGGATATAAAACAAATATAAAATATATCTAAAATCAATGTAATATAATAATTACCAATGAATTAATGAGAGATATTAATAAATAGTACATTAGTGAGAATAATAATAATAATAATCATTATTTCATTGGAAAACTATCATCATCATAATAATGAAGGATTTATACAAAAAATATATAGTGTAAAATATGAATAATAGTGAAACATCAAAACATAGTGGGCATATACAAGTCATATTTGTAAATACTTTTATCATCATGTTAACATGAAACATATGTGGATAAATAATGAAGTCATGTCTTTGAGCAAATATAAAAATATATTCACGCATAATAGACATAATTTGAATAAATATATAACATTTCACAATTCATTGGAGGAAAATATATTTTTTGGACTTACATTCACATCATAACATAATCATTTTCATTAATCCTCTATATAATGAGAAAACATTGAAATAATTGATAGAAACAAATAAACCCAAATCTAATGGGTTTCATTAGGATATAAAAAAATATCTTATCACAATAATGCCTTTTATATAATAAAAATGAGAGGGTAAAAACATATTTTGAGAGAAAAAATGTTTTAACAAATGCCTAATGGTACCTCTAATAAGAAGAAAATTTTAAATTTAATAAATTATATCCTTTTGAAAATAATTCATTTTGAAAAAACATCATAGGAGGATTTGAAATAAAATCTATGAAGTGTACAATTTCTTATCCCATAGAAATAATATTTGAAGGATTTTTTAAATTTCATTATTTAGAAGAATTGGGATGATTTAAAATTAAAAATAAATTGAATTAATTGATACTCCCAAAATAATAATTTGGGATGAAATATCCTCAATGTTGTGTACTGTTTGATTTATTTATTTTATTACTAAATTTGTAATAAACATACAAGTATAAAAAGATTAATCACATAGTTAGTAATATTTTTTAAATTATTGATCATATATAATAAATGTTGTTATTTCTATTTTTTCATTTTTAATGGTGTTAGTTTTTCAAATTATATTTTCCTTATATTTATCCATCTTGTATTAATTTTTTAATTTTTATTACTTGATTTTATAAAAAAATAAAATGAGATCACAATGAATAGATAATAATAAATATATTCATTAAAAAATAACATATAATTTTTTATATCAATTCACAACTGTGAAGATATCTAGAGAGATGTCAATGTACTCATATTTAGTTAAAAAGTATTAAATGTACGTTTTTCAAATAGAATGTGAGACATGAATAACATATAAATTTGATTAAAATGAAAAGATTACAAAAGTTTTGGAAAATAACCATGTTTTTAACATAATTATAAAGTATAAGTATTTTTATTTTTGATAAAAATTAATATATGTATTTTGGAAAAGTAGTGGGAAACAAAATGTAAAAGATGAAGTAATTTCACATCCTCCTTTTTGTTGTTCTGTAATAATAAAACCATTTAATCCTTGAAAGCATGGAGATTTCAAAATATATAGATTCTGTATTGATACTATGAAACACATGATTGAATATTTTTATAGGGTTTTGGATTAGATATTTTTTATATAAGTGGATTTCCAATGAGAGGGTGAGGGTTTTTTAGGATAAAATAATGGGTCAAATAAATTTTTTAATAAACTCCTTATCACTATGATAACATTTAAATATTGAGTTCCATTGGTCTACATATATATATTTTTATAACATTGAAAACATTGTAGAATGAATTTTTTGGTTTATTAAAATCTCATTTTTTTGAAATGAATAAATAATTTAAATCGAATATTGTACATATTATATTTGGGAAAAATGTTTTTTATATTAGAAATTGAATTACTTTAAAAAAAATTTAATTAAAAATGTTTTTGGTCAATCATATGATTAGAGAACATTATATTGAATTATTATATTATAAATGATGTAATTAAAAACCTAATAGTTGAAGAAAACTATTTTTTACAATTTATAATAAATTTAAACATCATAATTAAATTAACAAAAAATAACCCATAAAAATTTCAATGTGCTGATCCTAAAAGTGACATTAATTTTTTCTTAATAGTTATATTACTATCCCAAATATCAAATTTTATCTTATAAATACAACTTAATTACATAAATTTTTATTCACTATATCTCCACTCATGGTTCTATATTTTTAATTTATATAAATTATAATGGATTTCATATTTTCTGCCTCGTTGAAATTGTTTTCTTCATCACGTTTAAAATATTATTAGATCAAAATAATCCAAATTTCCCATTTATATGCATTAATTTAATTTATTTATTTACCAATTATACTATTTTCAATTTTAATGGTATATTTATTCATTTACCATAATGATATAATTTAATTGAAATTTGTATTTTAATGAAAAATAATATAGTTATACAATTTTTTTTGTTGTTACATGTTTGTGATAAAGAATATTGTTTTTCCTTCGACATCTTAAATAGCTGGGGATTCAATGGACTATTTTTCTATGGATGAATAAGATTTACTAATACTACATATCCTTGTAAGCCTAATGAGAATCATTTCAATAAATGTTATGATATCTCTAAATGTATTACAAGATGTGAGGTGAAATGTAATTTAGAGACGCATTTTAAGCCGTGTTTGAGGGTGAAATATTTGTAAGTATATTTCAAGATCTAGGCTCTAAGATGTCCTTAAATTCCATGGCATGGTGTGCCTGAAATTTATCTTATACATCTAAAAAATATTTTATATGGAATGAATTAAGTTAACTAATGAAAATGGTATTACATTTAAATAGATGGTCTGATTGGAAATATGATATCACAGTTCTGTTCGGAATGTGGTGTTTTCCCGAGGTATGACACAAAATGAGTCGGTGTGGGACACCTGGATCCAAAAATCATTGATATTTTACTTATGTGTATTAAAAAATTAATCAATTAATTAATCAATTAAATATATTTTTACCAAATAAATCATAAAAATTCATTTCATAGTGTATTTGTCCAGGGCTGGCATCATAATACGTAGAATCTATTAGTAAGATCTCTGTCTTGATCCTCGATTATTGATCAATGAAGGCCCATTGATTCAAGGATGATATAAGTGAAATTAATTCAATATATCATCCTTCTCAATGTTGAATGAATTATTCAACAAATAATGATCCAAAAAAGTGGTTGGGATCATCAACTGATGTTTTCTAACATTGATTAAATGTTTGAGAATATAAAACATTATTTTTTTATCTTTCCGCCTATTGAAACATTTGAATGGGACCATGTACTGAAATATTGATTTACCAGTTGCTTTCTATTCTAAATTGACCCTTCCTGATCAATACACCAAGAAAGCATGTCCAATGTTTAAAAAAATATTTTTCTTGGTGTTTTTCTTTCCCTATTCTTCACGTTCTAGATGGTGGGAACCCCAAAATTACTTGATCAAGAGTTATCTTGCTTATAATAATTGATCGATTAACTAAATTCATGGAATATTGAAAAAAGATTGTGTAATGTTCAATATATCATATATCTGAGAAGCTTGTAGGGTGGTGATGAAAAATTCAATGGTTTAAGGATTGATTGACATGGTTGAAAGACGAAGTGGCGAAAGGAATTAATGATATATTACCCCAATATTTACTAGAATCATTTAACAATGATCACCATCATGTGACAATAAATAATATACAGATCCACATGATATATGAGTAAATGATCTATTTTCTATGGCATTGTGAATGAATATGAGACATGGGGGTTGTACTATGAAAACTAGTTTTTTTTGGAAAAATCCAAACTATAGACCATGTAAAATTAATAACGCATAGCATGTAGCCCCATTCCAGTGGAAACACTAGGGTTTTGGAATCAATAATGATTGAAACAAGTGTAATTCAATGATATTCCATGTAACACCATATTGTCTGAATGTTCCATGTCATGAACTACAAGATGAGAGACAAGCCATATACATTTTATATAGACATAGGTTGGCCACACTGGTATCATCCCATGTGAACCCACATTCCATGAACTAATGTACATAGACACATGGTTTATCTACAAATAATTTCTAGAGGACATGACCTAATCCTCGGATAAGTGGTGCACACCATGCAGTTCACCTAGAAAACATGTAATATAAGTCCCCAACCTTAAACCTTACTTAATATTGAATTAAATGAATAATTAACATTTAGGATATCTTCATGTTTAGAGTTTTAGAGAATTAGGACATAACTATTACATCTCAAAAGATTACAAAGTAGACACTTCTACTAAGTTTCCATAGAATAAAAACTCTTAAAAAGAATCATGTCTTGTTCCATGTTTTATATAGCATGACTTTCCCTTGATCCCATCTTTGACCCTATTCCACATTAAGTCCTATGAAAAACATTTCAAAAAACTTGGGGTGAGCATAATAATCTCAGTAAGGGATACACAAAGAATAAAAACTGTTAGTTTATCAAAACAACAAGTAAACCATGTATACTTTTTCAAAGTAATACTTTTCACCTTTATGAAGTAGTAAAAACTCTTCACTGAATAAAAGATCATTACTTACCCTTTTGTAACCAAAAGATTACCATAAAACCCATATAATGATCACATAACATATAAAGGTAACTTGGGACATAAACATACTTAAATGGAATAACCATACGTTCGACTTCCACACATATCACTTAATGTAATAGCCATAAGGCCGACTTCCATACCAAATTCATTGGAGGTTATAACGTAACCACCCGTCCTGGTATTCACGGAACCACCCGTCATATGGTTTATCACGTAACAACCCGTCAAATTTCCAAGTACCATTATAAAATCATAAGTCATAAAACAAATATAATGGAAGGAAAACATTTACACACTTTGATCACAATTTATCACTTAAATATATTTAAATAACAAATCCATTATAAAAACCTATTTTTCATACTAATATAAAACAAAAGAAAAACATTATATTTAATTTTCATTAAAAAAGTTATGCCTTGTAGAGGAAGTCGAAGCTCAAATAATGGTCACGACAGTGTAAAAGTCGTTGTCCCCGCATACGTATGAAAAAAACATTCCCTTTTGTCTTTTATTAAAAAAATTTGTATAAAAATATTCCTTTTGAATAAATGTAAAAGTAAAAGGGTTTTATACACCGTATAAATGAAAGTGGTGTATAAAACAAAAATATGCCTCAATGAAAGTAGATCGAGATGAAGTCCCTTACCTCGGGTCCGACTTGACACGATCGTTCTTTAACGTCCTGAATAATAAACTTGAGTTAGTTTCTACTTTCTTAAGAACCTTTTTCAAGTTCATTATTCCTTTTATATCACTTATTTCCATGTTATAAACATTATGTAATCATTTAAGTTAATAATGTTTTTTTGTCGATATTTGGTCCTTATGTCGAAAGTGGTCTTCTTATAATTACATGTTGTTCGTGTGGTCAATGGTTCATTATATCCAGAATGATATTCATGATTTTGATATCATATATATCATATATATACAGAATATACATGTATTTATAATATTACATAATCATTTATAGGTATGAAATGAAGTGCACCGTTCATGGAGACGGTAAGCCGTACGTACGCATGAACGCTGCTTTCATTTCTATGTCATATTAACAGATTTAAAACTAAATGAGAGATATGTATATTTTAATTCCAGAATTATATTAATCATTTAGATTTAACATACATCATTTATATCCATTATATATATGTACTTATAATAGTACATTACTTTTGGGGATAAGAAATGAAATGCACCGTTCATGGAGACGGTATGCCGTACGTACGCATGAACGCTACTTTCATTTCTATCTCATACTTTAATGGAAAGAAATAATAATGATATAATGGTATTTTATAATTCTATTATAAAATCATATATAATAACTTTTAATCCATCCTTTATACGTCCCACACATGGCATTAACAAATCAAATCACTTTGAGGGGGCGATAGTCCGCACTTCCTAAAATGAAGATATCGCGTATGCCCATAATGGAAGCCATAAAGGTATGCCATAAATGAAAAATAAAGAAGCTTAAGGAAAACATAAACATATTATATATCATATATAAATATAGTGTCATTTTAATGTCCACCTTTGAAGGTGTTATATGAGTGTTGAACAATCATCGTTTCGTGAGGCATAAATTCGCCATCCACAGAAATAGTATGTTATTTAACCATTATATGAAGGTGTGTGTATGTGTATCTCAACTACATCATATAAAAACATCTTAGTATATTGATGATACTGGTTTTGTTACAAAATAAATTAATAAAAAGAGTTTATAGGGTTGGAGAAGAAAAATAAAACATAAGAACACTAGAGAAAACACTACCTTTAAAACGGGTAACTCTTTATGAATTGAGATCAAAGGCATCATTGGGAAGACTTATGCCCAAAGTGAGGCTTCTAGGAGTAATATAGGGATTTGGAGAGACAAAATGGACATGGGTTGGCCATGCCAAAGGCATTGGAAGTGTGGGTAAGGTGGTAGAGTTGGGGGCCTTTTATAAAAGGAGAGGAGGGGCACTCTTGGAAAGATAAGAAACAATACTTTATTATAAAATGATATTTGGATAAAAACGTCCCACAATTATATATTTAGAGGATATGGTGATTATAGTATTAAATACACCCATACAATAGTCTTTTGACATGTGTAGGTCATAGATTTTACATTATATTTTCATTTTATTTAAATCGTTAAATAATGAGGTAATCGTTGTATCATCATAGTGTCATAAATAATTTAATTTATATAATGTCTAAAAATTAAAAAAAAATTATTCTGATGTAGGAAATCTTTTTATAGTTCTAATGAATATTTATTTTCAAAAATCAGACTTGTATAACCCAATTTAAAAAATGTTTTAGTAAAACAACTCATGTTTGTGAAATTTTTATTTTAACTTTAAATAAAAAGATATTAATGTCATTTTCCAACCAAAGGGGCTCCATGAGGTCCCCAAGATGACCCCTGGATTTTCATGGTCGTCCATGACACATCCAATAATGTTAGCACATGTGTCTAGGTCATTTCATGTTATTAAATCATTATTTTTACCTTAAACTACAGTAATTACCTCTAATCGCGATTAATAAACATAAAAGTTACTATTCACCAACAAATTATTTTAATACCATTGAATCACATTTTACATCTTAATGAAAACCATGTATGTAGGATTTTTGAAAATAAAAACATATAAGTGGTAAAGTTTCATTTAAATGAAAAATCAGTTTTTTAAGAACCACTTTGTGGTTTCACTATTCATACAAAATTTAAGTTTTTCAGAAAAATACAAAAACTTCACCCTAAGATATATTTGATATTATGAATTCAAAAATGATTTCTAAATTAAAAAATTCAAAACATTTAAGTTTCATTAATTAATTTAATAATTAATTCCCACTGTCAAAACAAATAGCATGTTTTTATGAAACAAAAAGTATCAAAAGATTGACACTAGTTTATGTCCGATTTCAAAGTGAAATTAATTTCAATGACCAAAATTGGATTAAATGGTAAAAATATATTCTAATTTCAATTTAAAACCATTTCAAAAGATTATATAATCATATAAATACATTATATTAAAAAGAGGATTTGAATTAAAATACAACAATTTTCACTATTCATTAAAAAATGAACTTTATCGAAAAAATACCAAAAAATTTACACAAAGTAAATTTTGATTTCCCGATTCTAAAGAAGAATTTTATTTTGTCCAATAGAATGTATAAGAGTGACCAAAACAATATTTAATGATGGTTCTCCATCAAAAGGTGATAAGTGGACCTTTAGTGAAAATTAGAGTATATATGCCTAAAATTGAATTCTTTTCATATTTTAAGCCTTTATCCTTTATTGTATAAATGTAAAAACATTTAACAAACATATATAATAATATTTTAGTTATTTCTATTCATTCCTGCAAAGACAAAGGCTACGTGTTAACTACCACTATAAAATAATATTGTTTTATTACTATTATGCAACTTAAGATTTCAAAGAAACTCTTTGTTGCGTATCGGGTACGCTATCAAACATAGAAACCCCTTTAAAGAAAAATGAATATTCAATTATCAAATATTAATAAATATGAAAATGTATTATTCTTTATTTACCTGGGATGTTACATCCTTCCCCCCTTCTGGGAATTGCGTCCTCGAAATTTTATTCAGTTATCAAAATAAGTGGGGGTATTTATCCCTCATAGAATTTTCAGATTCCCATGTTTCCTCTTCAACCATATGGTTTTTCCACAAAACCTTTACCTGATGAATTACCTTATTTCACAACACTTTCTCTCTTCGGTCAAGAATCTGGACTGGTTGTTCTTCGTAAGGGATATTCTCTTCCAACTGAACTACCTCTAGGCTCAAAACATGAGATGGATCTGGCATATACTTTCTCAACATCAAAACATGACAAACATTGTGTACCTGAGATAAACTCGAAGGTAATGCCACTCTGTATGCAACTCATCCAACTCTCTCCAAAATTTCATATGGTCTAATGATCCTTGGACTCAGCTTTCATTTGTTACCAAATTGAATCACACTTTTCCACGGTGAAACATTGAGAAAAACATGATCACCTACCTCGAAAGATAGATCCTTCCTCCAGTTATCCACATAACTTTTCTGTCTGATCTGAGCAGTTGTCATGTGTTTCTGAATCAACTGAACGTTTTCTGCCATATCTTCTACCAATTCTGGTCCCATTAGCTTCCTTTCACCCACTTCATCCCAAAAAGCTGGAGTTCGACACCGCTTCCAATATAATGCCTCAAACGGGGCCATCTGTATAGTGGAATGAAAACTGTTATTATATGAAAATTCAACCAAAGAAAGATGTTGGCCCCAAATTCCCTGATAATCCATAGAGAAAGCTCGTAGCATATCCTCCATGGTATGAATTATTCATTCTAACTGTCCATCTGATTGTGGATGAATAGCTGTACTAAAATTTAATTCACTACCCAATGACTTCTGAAGGCCTTTCCAAAAAGATAGAAGTAAACCTCAGATCATGATCAGATACAACGGAGAGGGGAACTCCATCCAACCTGAATATCTCTTTAAGATACAATCAAGAAAGTTGATCTAGAGATAATGTATCTCGAATAGGAAGGAAATGAGCAGATTTAGTCAAGCGATCAACAATAACCCAGATTTCATTATTACCTCGAGATGTCCTCAGTAATCCCACAAAAAAGTCCATGGATACATTTTCCCATTTCCACTCTGGCACCGGTAAAGGCTGAAGCATCCCTTTTGGTAACTACCACGTTGTTTTAACCTGCTGACAAGTCAAACACTTTACAGTAAAATCAGCAATATCTCTTTTCATTCCATCCCACCAGTAATACTCCCACAGATCTCTATACATCTTAGTACTGCCAGGATGAACAAAAAACAGGGAACTATGATCCTCACATAACAACTCATTCTTCAACTGTGAATTACCAGGAACACATAATCTCTTCACAAACCTCAAAACACAATCATTATCAATGTTAAATTCAAGCAACTTACCCTTCTGATCCAGCTTTACCTTTTTCTGCAACTCGCTTTCTTGCATCTATGATTTCTTAATTCTGTCTGATAGAGAAGATTTCACTGATACCTGAAACAGAACAGAAGGACATCCTGCACAATCAACTTCCATGCCAAAGCTCATCAAATGCATAACCAAAGGATCACGTTCCAAATGCAACATTGTTAATGAAGCATTACTTTTTCGACTCACAGCATCAACCACTTTATTTGCTTTTCCAGGATGGTAATGAATTGTACAATCATAATCCTTGATTAATTTTAGCCATATCCTATGTCTCATGTTCAATTATTTCTGAGTGAATATATACTTTAAACTTTTGTGATCAGTATATATTTCACACTTTACTCTATACAAATGATGCCTCCAAATTTTTAAAGCGAAAACAACAGTAGCTAATTCCAAATCATGTGTAGGGTAATTTACCTCATGAGTTTTCAACTGACGTGGAGCATAACCAATTACCTGATCATTCTGCATAAGGACACAACCAAGTCCCTTCAACTATGAATCACTGTAGATAACAAACTCACCATTCCTGGAAGGAAGTTCCAAAACTGGAGCATTCACCAATCTTCTTTTCAACTCCTAAAAAAAATTATCACATTCTTTTGTCCAGATAAACTTTACACCCTTCCAAGTTAGCTTAGTCATTAGACTAGATAATCATGAAACATTTTCAACATCCCTTCGGTAGTAACCTTCCAAACCCAGAAAACTACGGATCTCAGTTACATTTGTGGGTATAGGCCATTCTTCAACAACTTTTTTTTGGCAGGATCAACAGTTATGCCATCTTTTGAAACAATGTGACCCAGGAAACAAATTTGTTGTAACCAATACTCACACTTGCTGAACTTTCCATATAGTTTCTTTTCTTTTAAGGTTTGAAAGATAACCCTTAAATGAATTTCATGCTCCTCTTTAATTTTAGAAAACACCAAAATGTCATCAATAAAGACAACCACCATTTATCACCTGATTCAACTAAGCCATCAGGGTAGTAAAATGCTCAATTATGATTTCGAACATCTCTAGTTGCTGATTCGAAAGGTCATTATACTCTATATGCCTTCCTAGAAAATCTGCTATGTTTCCTCTATGGAAAACCATTTTATCATAGAAATATCTTAGGTGAAGCAACATGGTAATCTGTAAATTCTATATCATTTCAATTTTACCATAAAAAAATATTTTTGGATAATCATTTAATAGAATTATAACTTCTAATGTTATCTAAACCGACCTCCGATACCAACTATAAGGCCCCGGCCATAAACCTTACTTAATATTGAATTAAATGAATAATTCACTTTGAGGATATTTTCAGGTTTAGAGTTTTAGATAATTAGGACATAACTATTACATTTAGAAAGATTACAAAGTAGACACTTCTACTAAGTTTCAAAAGAATAAAAACTCTTCAAATGAAAAATGTCTAGTTTCATGTTTTATATAGCATTACTTTCCCTTGATCCCATCCATGACCCTATTCCACATTAAGTCCTGTGACAAACATTTCAAAAAACATGGGGTGAGCATAAAATGCTCAGTAAGGGATACACAATGAATGAAAACTATTAGTTTTTCAAAAAAACAAGTAAACCATGTATACTTTATCAAAGTAATACTTTTCAACTTTATGAAGTAGTAAAAACTCTTCACTGAATAAAATATCATTACTTACCCTTTTGTAACCAAAATATTACCATAAAACCAATATAAAGATCACATAACATATAAAGGTAACTTGGGACATAAACATACTTAAATGGAATAACCATATGGTTGACTTCCACACATATCACATAATGGAATAGCCATACAACCGACTTCCATACCCAATTCATTGGAGGTTAGAACGTAACCACCGTCCTGGTATTCCCAGCACCACCTGTCATATGGTTTATCACTTAACCACTAGTCAAATGTCCTTGTACCATTATAAAATCATAAGACATAAAAAAAATATAATGGAAAGAATACATTTCCACACTTTGATAACAATATATCACTTAAACATATTAACATAACAAATCCATTATAAAAAACACTTTTAATACCAAAATAAATGAAAACAAAAACATGGTATTTATTTTTCATTTAAAAAGTTATGGCTTTTAGAGGAAGCCGAAGCACAAATAAAGGTCACAGCAGCGGAGAAGTCATTGTCGCCACATACGTATGAAAAAACATTCCCTTTTTCATTTAGTAAAACACTTCATATAAAAATAATCCTTTTGAATAAATGTAAAAGTCAAAGGAGTTTATACACCGTATAAAAGAAAGTGGTGTATAAAACAAAAATATGCCTCAATGAAAGGAGATTGCGACGAAGTCCCTTACCTCGGGTCCGACATGAATCGATCGTTCTTTAACGTACTGAATAATAAACTTGAGTTAATTTCTAATTGATTAAGAAAATTTTTCAAGTTCATTATTCCTTTTATAACACTTATTTCCATGTTATAAACATTATGTAATAATTTAAGTTAATAATGTTTGTTTTGTCGATATTTGGTACTTAAGTCGAAAGTGGACTTCTTACAATTACATGTTGTTCGTGTGGTCAAAGGTTCATTATATCCAGAATGATATTCATGATTTGGATATCATATATATCATATATATCCGGAATATACATGTATTTATAATATTACATAATCATTTAGAGGTAAGAAATGAAGTTCACTGTTCATGGAGACGGTAAGTCGTACGTACGCATGAATGCTGCTTTCATTTCTATGTTATATTAATGGAATTAAAACTAAATTAGAGATATGTATATTTTTATTCTAGAATTATATTAATAATTTATATGTAACATAAAAAATATATATAAATTATATATTTGTACATATAATAGTACATTACATTTGAGGACAAGAAATAAAATGCACCGTTAATGGTGACGGTAAGCCGTACACACGCATGAACGCTTCTTTCATTTCTATCTCATACTTTAATGGAAGTAAATAATAATGATATAATGGTATATTATAATTCTAGTATAAAATCATATATAATAACTTTTAATCCATCCTTTATACATCTAACATATGACATTAACGAATCAAATCCGTTTGAGGGGGCGGTAGTCCGCACTTCCTAAAATTAAAATATCGCGTAGGCCCATAATGGAAGCCATAATTGGATGACATAAATAAAAAATACAGAATATTAAGGAAAAAATAAACATATCATATATCATATATAAATATTTTGACATCTTAATGGCCACTTTTTAAGGTGTTATATGAGTGTTGAATAAGCATCGTTTCGTGAGGCAGAAATTCACCATCCACAGATCAGAATGTTCTTTAACCATTATATGAAGGTGTGAATAAGTGTAGCTCGAATACTTGTTATAACAACATCCTAGTATATTTAGGATACTGGTGTTTTTATAATAGAAATGAATAAAAAGAGTTTATAGGGTTGGAAAAGCAAAATAAAACATAAGAACACAAGAGAAAACACTACCTTTAAAACGGGTAACTCTTTTTGATATGAGCTCAAAGGCTTCCTTGGGAAGAAATATGCCCAAAATGAGGCTTCTAGGAGTAATAGAGGGATGTGGAGAGACAAAATGGACAGGGTTTGGCCGATCCATAGGCTTTGGAAGTGTGGTTATGGTGGTAGAGGTGGGGGCCTTTTATAAGAGGAGAGGAGGGGCACTCTTGGAAAGTAAAGAAAAGATACTTTATTATAAAATGATTTTCGGATCAAAAGGGTCCCAAACGTACATATGTAGAGTATATAATGATAATAGTTCTAAATAAACCCATAAAAAATGTTTTTTACATGTTTAGGTCTTATATTTTACATTATATATTCATTTTATATAAATCGTTAAATAATGAGATAATCGCTGCATCATCATGGTGTCATAAATAATTTAACTTATTTAATGTCTGAAAATTCTAAAAAAAATATACTGATGTAGGAAATCTATTTATATTTCTAATTAATATTTATAGTAAAAAATCTGACTTGTGTAACCCCATTTAAAATTTGTTTTAGTAAAACAACTCATGGCTGTGACATTTTTATTTTAACGTTAAATAAAAAGATATTAATGTCATTTTTCCTACCAATGTGGCTCCATGGGGTACCCAAGTTGACCCATGGATTGTCTTGGTCGGCCATGACACATCCAATAAGGGTAGGACATGTGTCTAGGTCATTTCATATTATTATAACATTATTTTTACCTTAATCTACACTAACTACCTATAATCACGATTAATAAACATAAAAGTTACTATTCACCAAAAAAATTATTTTAATCCTATTGAACCACATTTTACTTCTTAATGACAACCATGAATGTTGGATTTTTGAAATTCAAAACATTGATGTGGTAAAATTTCATTTAAACGAAAAATCAGTTTTTTATGTACCACTTAGTGGTTTCACTATTCATCAAAAATTGATGTTTTTCAGGAAAATACCAAAACATCTCTCTATGCTATATTTGATATTCCAAATTTAAAAATGATGTCTATTTCAAAAAATTCAAACCATATAAGTTGCATTAAATAATTTAATAATTAATTTCCACTGTCAAAACAAATTGCGTGTTTTTATGAGACAAAAAGTATGAAAAGATTGACACCAGTTTAAGTCCGATTTCAAAGTGAAATAAATTTCAATGACCACAATTGGATTAAAAGGTAATAATTTATTCTAATTTCAGTTTAAAAACAATTCAAAATATAATATAATAATATAAATACATTAGATTAAAAAGAGGCTTTGAATGAAAATACAACATTTTTCACTATTCATTAAAAAATGAATTTTATCGGAAAAATACCAAAAATTTACACAAAGTAAATTTTGATGTCCTGATTCTAAAGAAGAATTTTAGTTGTTCCAATATAATTTATAAGAGGGACCAAAACTATATTTAATGACGGTTCGCCATCAAAAGGTGATAAGTGGACTTTTAGTGAAAATTAGAGTATATATGCCTAAAATTGAATTCTTTTCATATTTTAAGCCTTTATCCTTTATTGGATAAATTTAAATACATTTAACAAACACATATAATAATATTTTAGTTATTTCTATTTATTCCCGTGAATACAACGGCTACGTGTTAGCTACCACTATAAAATAATATTGTTTTATTACTAGTGTGCAACGTAAGATTTCAATGAAACTCTTTGTTGTGTATCGGGTACGCTATCGAACATAGAAAGCCCTTCCAAGTAAAATTAATTTTCAATTCTCAAATATTAATAAATATTAAAATTATTATTCATTATTTACCTGGGGTATTACATGTACACCTACTTGGATGGGACCTATTTATTGAATAGAGACACATCTTTGTAGTGATGAGGGATCACACACCGTGTGGGACCCCAAACATGTTGTGAGCCTCATCCGATATTTAGGGAAATCATTGAAAATATGTAACTCCTTCCTTTGAACTCATATTTTGGGTTATGTTATAACAATCATGACTGTTTTTTCTACACAAAACATGAAGGTTACTTTTGAATTAGATTTTGAGATATGATATCAAATGTTCTAGGTTTGGAACGTGCTGAGGAAACACCTTATGGTGGAACCAATAACACAGAATCGCCAGAGTAGTACTGGGATTACCAGTTACCTTTTCTAGGTGGTGGAATTTTCTAATGGAATTTATGGGGTTACTATCTAGATGGCCTAGGCAGTAGCATTCACTTATTATCTTTCCTCATTATCCTCTAGTAATATTCTTTAGTGGAGTTCATCAATGTTCCAGGCATACCCTCTAACAAGGAAAGGTAATTCAATTCCAAATGTCCTCCTCCTAGTGTAACCATCCAGGATTTCGTAGTAGAGGTGATCTGTGATGAAATATTTTAGGATTAACCCTCCATTCGGTCTAGGAAGTGGAGTTTCCCTGGGGAGTCACCGGTCTTACCCTCTAATAAGACTGGGTAGTGGCATCCCCAGTGACCTTCCCAAGTAGTACCCTCCAATAGAAGTGGTTAGTTGGATTCCTCTGTGACTACCAGAGTATGAACCTCCTATCGTAACATGGAATGGGATACATTCCAAAAACATGAGACCCCTTGACTATGTGTCACAAATAAGAGGTATGGTTTGAACAATTTTTGGACTCATGATAAAGAATAATGTCTTCCCCACTGAGAGACATTCTTGTGATGGGACTTGAAACTGTGTGGGTGAGTTAGTTACAATATAAGAGGATAGTATAAAGCTCTGGTGATTGAGTTCCATATACTTGTGTGACATGGTAATATGCATGAGATACTAGGCATTGTTGATGAAAATCCATTTGGAACAGTTGTCTTCTCATCTTCTAGGAGGAGTTGTGATATAGAGATCACCTTACTCTATCGTTTTTTTTCTTTGATTAAAAACACACAAACACACACAAACACACATATCCAACTCCAATACCCAGTTCTTTGGTATATTTAATCTCCTTCTTGGATCTAAAATGATGTAAATAGTATGACACGTGTAATCTATGTTTAATTTCAGGTGGTTGGATGACCCCACTCTCCTAGAATTGGTGGGTAAGACTCTATGACAATTTTATCTTCTCACTATGTTTATCTCCTTATGTTTGGAAGTGTTCACTTTCACTCTATTTTTGGGTTGACCAGAAATCTTTTACTGTACCTTGTTCTATCTGCTACATCCTCATTTAATTTTAACCATTACAGCTCCCCCTTTACTTTTTTGGGGAATTCTGCTGGGTATGTATATACCCACCACTACATGGGCTTTTCCCAACACATGTCGTGTCGATTGTTGATGGATGATAGGTTGATCATGAAGTAAGAGTAGCTTAGGGTAATGGTGTGCTTGGACATCAGATGGTGGTTATATATTGGGTTATATGAGCTGGAATCCTTCAATTATT
This sequence comes from Viscum album, assembly GCA_963277665.1. Lineage (NCBI taxonomy): Eukaryota > Viridiplantae > Streptophyta > Magnoliopsida > Santalales > Viscaceae > Viscum > Viscum album. Next base: position 137,590,730 of record OY728133.1, on the reverse strand, counting down.
TCCATATTTTTATTTTTTAAAGTAAGGATATATTTTTAGTATGGGTGATTTTTTCCCTGGTTTATTATTGGTATACACTATTATAAATCATTTTTTCGTGGTCTATGGATATTTGGTATATTAATAATAGTGTTTTGTTTTTTATTCATCCCCTATGAACTATTAAATATAGTTTGTAGTGTGTGATTTTGTGTGTTTATATGTATTTATGAATTCCCTACCCATGTTTAGTGTGCCATCAGTTCATGTCTCCAACCCTTGGCCTAGGGAGTCGGGCTTGGGGTAGTGGCGGCCCGAGCCCTAGTTAGGTTAGATAATAAAATATTGATATCAACATTGGTTTAACAGTTGTGATTTTGTCCAAATGTTTCCCTAATAATGGTTTTTGGTAGGAATTATGGATTTAGTTTCAATGTTTCTCGAGTGCATCTCTTAGTCCAGTGAGTCGAGTGATGGTGCAGCGGCCAACAAATCCATTCACTAGGACTTTGTATACATAATTTTTGACTATACATGATGAGACATTTTTTTGTAGGGATTAATGTTATATTCATCATATAATATTGAGTATTTGAATGTATTTATTGACTCATATCCCGATTTTTGAGATATATATATATATATATATTCATCTTTCATTGGTACTTCATGAAAAATTATAGGATGCCTTCACTATGAATGTTGGCCATGATACAAGTTGCGAGAGTCTTGTCCTCGGTTCTAGGTCCATCACGTGATTCCCTTCATCCATGTGGATATTTAGAATCACCACCACCTATTGAGTAGAAAATTTCCCTAGAAGAGTATCCTAATGATGTGTGCCAGATGATCGCATTTAGTGAGTTCTATCATCATAGACCACTATGGTTTTTCTGTGAGATATATTCTAATGTGGAAGAGGATTTGTTGGAGTTAATGGTTCATATCATTATGATTATTTGTACCTTGAACGATCATGTTGTTCTTTTGTCTGACGATATTTTCCATGGAGAAGTTTTATGTTTGTAGATCCTAGTTACCTAGATGCACGACGAGCTATCACTCCCATGGGATAACATCCCACAACTATTTCATGAGGAGTAATACCCCTCCTACTAACGCTCCATTCATATTCATGAATATATGGATATTCAGTAGTGATTGATGAATATGGTGGTGTATGAATCTTGGTTCATATAAATTATGTGCTACTCTCTTGATATGATTATATATGGTTACTTTTGAGAATGGTTGTTTGAGCAGGGACTCTGTAGTAATATATGAGCCAGTGTACTGTCCTTGTGTATCCAACCCTATACTAGGGGTAATAGATTGGCTTCTTATGATTTGAAGATTCCTTTCATAGGGGTTCCTAATATATTAAAATGTCAAATGGAATGATACCACTGGGACATCTATAGTATAAGGTAGGAACCCGAGATCCTCGAATAGATGACCCTTTAATGATAAGTCTCAGGGATGTGGACATATAGTGCAGGGGCAGTGCAGATCAACAGGGTATCCCGAGGAGGTCTGGTGGTATTCATGTGATGGGAGTGGACACATGTCATGATTATTTCCAATTAAATGTTCGGAGTATCATTGGAATATATATGATTTTCCACCCATGAAATGACCACATCATGATCTGGGTGGTCCCCATTGAGGTAGAGGTAGAAGAGGTGTTGCATAATTTTTAGGTGGAGGATTGTGTTATGAGGTCCTTCCACCAACACCACCAGTCGTCCCATACCTGGTATAGAAAACTGGTGGTTAGGGTCACGGATAGCTGGATGCCAAAGAAATGAATGATAATAAACAGCACCAAATGATTCAAGGTATGATCTGGGTTTATTCATCCCTTGCATCAATATTAATTTACACATGTAATTGGAATTTGTTTATCTCTTGAATCATGGTGTGAGAGCTAGAGATACAAGTGGATAAACCCGCCCAAAATATTTTTTTATGATATTATGGGTAACTCTTCCTTTATGTTGTTCATCATCTGGTAGTGAGTAAAATTTCATGGAGGAGAGAGGTTCACATGTGACCTTCAGGTCATCTAGATGGAACCCTGTCATGTTATAATAGGAATGGATTATATTTCCTTGGATGCCACCAAGATTATTTGTCATCATAGACTAGTCAAACTCATATACACTAATGGGATGAGGTTTTCCTTTTCTGAAGATATCGAGGTCATAACCGGACCAACAGATGTTGTGAGTAGTAGATTGCATCCTTTCAACCATCCGTTAATGATAAAAACCCGTGGTTACTAAGACAGATCCAGAAATTAGGTTCCATCATATATAGAGGACTATATAATAATTCATACATAGGTATGTTCATGGAATAATATTATAGCGGGAGAATGTTTTTTCATATAATTAAAAGAAAACATTACATTTATATCATTTGTGGTGTATCAGATGAGTCCTAATGAAATTTGAGGGTCACAGTTATAGTTGTATGTCCTTCATGAGTGTGTTATCTTTATACCTTTTGTATCCCCATTTTTGTACTATGTTCTATTAATAAAATAGTTTGACTGGGGCATATGGATTTGCAATAATTATCATCAACTAAACCAAGAAATGTTAAGGAAAACATACACATTTCAGAGGATTAATGTTCTCTTTGATATGTTTCGAGATACTAGATAGTTTTTGAAGATTGATCCCATTTCTGGCTACCACATGTTTAGGGTTCATGAGGCAGATATTCCAATGACGGAATTATTATGTCACTATGGAATCTATGAATTTCTAGTGATTCCCTTGGGTCTGAATAATGCCCACACCATCATTATGTCTTTCATAAACCAGATCCCCCAGCTATAGATAGATTAGTTTTTGGTTTCCTTCATCGATGAAATACTCATATAATTTAAAAAAAATGGATCATTAAAAGCACTCTTGGATGGTTCATGAGTTACTTCAATAGATCCAAAATTAACAAAATCTCTAAAAGTGACCATTCATGATACTTAAGGTTCACTTTTTGGGGAATTTTATTTGTGAATTGGTTTTAGCCATGGATCTTGAAAATTTTGGGGGAGTTATTTTTGGTAACCACATAAGTATGTATCAGAGGTGAATATATTCCTTGTATTTTTAGGGTACCACAAGAATAATGTGGAAGGCTTATCAAGAATTCTTGCCAATTTGACCACCCTAATGTGGAAGGGACAGATGATTACCTGGTCTGAGCAGTTCCAAAAGTCCTTCATTGAGATGAGGTAGATGATGAAGTGTGATCTATTTTTGATAATTCAGTAGGATGTTTTTTATTTTGTTTTTTATTTTAAAGCCTCAATATCTGGAATTAGTTGTGTGTTGAAGAAATAATAGGTATTCATTGCATATAGATCAGGGTAGTTGAGACCCCATGAGAAGAATTAGTCAAATCATGAACTAGTACCACTAGCAATAGGCTTCACCTTGAGGATGTGGATGAACTACCTTCTTTTAGAGAACGTTGTGGTATACATAAACCATAATAGATTTAGGTACATCTTCACTCCGAGAGATCTGAACTTGAGATATCGATGCTGGTTAGAGTTCCTTTTGGACTATGACATAAAGGTAGTCTATAATATTGGGAATGAAAATGTTGTAGCATATTACATTAACATGATTTCTAATGCTCTCTTAGTGGTTTATTCTTCAGAGTATTTATCTTTCATGCTCCTGAAACCAGATGAGTAGTAGGCTAAAAATTTTCATCTGTCAATGTTGTTGACTCCATCACACCTGAAGGGTGTAAAGGATTCCTATCATGGAGACATTTATTATAATGTTTAGCATGATTATATATCCAATGGTGATGAAACAAATGGATATTATGAGGGTTATAATCATGAAATTTTGTTCTAGGGGACAACTGTTGTTCCAGTCACAATGATGGAATAGGTGATGTCAGAGTTCCACACATCCACCGTAGCAATACATCCAAAAAACGAGAATATGTTTAGAGACCTCCAACTACTATTTTGGGGCCTAGCATGATATGAGGGGTAGCTGGGTATATCTCACAGTGCCCACCGACTAGCAGGTTAAGGGCCATCACCATGTATCGACAGGTTTGGTACAACCCTTTTAGATCCAAGAGTTGTTATGGGATTATATATCCATGGACTTCATCACATGGATTAAATAGATAGTGATGGTCTATGAAACCATATAGCTGATAGTAGACCACCTCACTATGAAGGAACAATTACTTTCTATCATGGAATAGTGTTCGATAGTGTTTTTTGGGAAGATGTTCATACGGGAGACCCTCCAACTTCATGGGGTACCCTAAATTATTGTCTCTTATCATGATGTGTTGTTTACGTCATGATGGTGGAAGGTCCTACAAGAGTCATTCAATACCAAAATGTGGATGAGTAAAACCATCCACTAATTGAATTACAGGAAGAACAAGTGCACTATCCAGGTTCTAGGATATATGATAAGGGCTTCAGTGTTGGATTTCAACTAGATTTTTGAGGATCACCTTCCTTTATAGAGTTTGCGTATAGCAACCGATTAAACTATACATTCAACATGGAAACATTTGAGACCCTATATGGGAGACCATTAATGATACCCAATAGTTGGGTAGAAATTAGAGATTCATCTCTCATAGGTCGAATGTTAGTGCATGAGACCATAGAGAATGTGCAATAAATCCATTATTGGAATAGGATGGCCTTCTGTATAAAGAAATTATATGAATATCATCATATTAAAGGCATATAATTCAATAATTGTACAATATATTCTTGATAGTCTCCAAATGATGATTAAAGTAATGGTTTATATAGAGAGGAAAGATATCCATGATGTTTATCAGGCTGTTCGAGACCATAAAAAAGGTTAATGAGGTATCATACATCCTCGACCTACTGCTACACATAGAGTGGGTTCACATTGTCATTAATGTGTTGTAGAAAAAGAAGAACAATCATGACCCTATTTAAGTTCTTGACCAAATTTTCATAGTCCAATATGCCCAAAATTAAATTTAAAAAATTATTAAATAAATTTTATATTTTGTTACAATGGTTAATTAAATAAAATAGGATAGCACAAAAAAATAAGATCAGTTCAAAAATGTGAGAAACTATTTTTTTTGGGAACATGGATTTTATCCTATCATCAACAATAGTCGAGAAAGTGTGGTACATCTGGAACACTTTCTTATTGGAGGGGTTCTTATTTGGAATAAATTATTAACAAATTTTTTAATAACATAAATTTATTTTAACCAAAAAATCATATAAATGAATTTCATGGTGTATTTGGCCACCATTGGCCTCGCAATTATTGGAATCTTTCAGTGAGATATCTCTCTTCCTCATCCAGTAACAAAAAATTACAATCCTCTGATTGAAAGTGGATTGAAGATAAAAAATGAAACAGATCTAGCTCCCCCATTGGTTTATGGGTTCTTCAAACACAATTGATCCGAACAAGTGGTTGGTCTCTTTAACTTGTATTTTCACCATAAGATTAAATGTTTGATAATATCATATATTATTCATTGATCTTCAACCCTATGGAAAATCATTTCATGAGATTATGTTATGAAATATTTTATTAACAGTTGCTTTCAATTGTTTTTACAATTATTGAATTATTAGATATGAAAACTTCTCTAAATTATCATAATATCCAATTTTATAGGATATTTTTCTTCGCCATTTATTCACATTCATCATCTCTGGAAACTCATGTTTCCCAACTCCACAGTTTTAAGGAATCCCATGATTAACTGGGATCCTAAATTCAAGGTGGATCAATGAATTTATAGAGATATTTTGAATATATTATTGAAACAGGAATGTTGTGGGATGGTTATGAACAAATCAATGGTTTGACTTTAGATCGTAAATGGTTTAAGTTATAGTAGTGATCAGAATGACTGTGGGTATATCCAAATACTCATGATATCCATTTTCTAGTGAAAAAAATTGTCCATCAAGAATCCTAACCATTTGAATGATATACGAGTGGAAATGATCTGGGATACATAGAGGTATGAATATATATTTAGAATGAAATCAGGATTGAGAAACCTATGGTTTCATGAAAAACCCAGACTACATACTATGTAGGATAATGAACACATGGTTTGTAGCCCAATTACATAGAAGACCCTAGGTTTTTTAAAACCCAATATATGGAAGAAAGGAACATACATGACACAAATTTTAACTCCATATCATGTAAATGATCCATTTGATGTACTACACAGACATAGACCCACCATGTACAATGTATGGAGAAATGGGTTGGAAACACATGTTGGGTACCTTGTGAACGCTTACATTGTGTACCAAATTACATAGACAAGGGACCTGAGTACATGGACACAACCAGAAAATCAAGGATTTACAATTAGTATACCTACAAGACTAATAACCCATCACGGATTGGACCTGTTTACTAATGAGAGACATGGTAGGCGGTGAAGAGGGACCCCATGCCATGTTCTACTTGATATCTCTTGACCAATCATCCAACACATGAATCTATTTCATTTGAACTATGATTTTATCCAGTGAGATGAAAAACCAATGTTTATCCTGTGTAGAACATAATGGTTCCCTTGAAGGAATATTTTGAGAGAAGATGCAAAATGTTTTATGTTTCTCATGTGCTGAGGTGACACTTGATTGCAGCGGTATTCATACATAATCACTAGATAAATATTAATATTACTGTCCAACTGAGCTGGATAGTGTATTTCCATGATGGTAGTTCTAGGATAACCCTCCACTTGGGACCAACATTGGCATTCCCCGATGAACATTCTGATTTACCCTCAAGCTGTACTGGGCAGCACAGTTCCATTATGTTATGGCCTTACCCTTTAGTAGGGTTCAACAATATCGTTTCCCAATGAAATCATCAAAACATAACTTCCTAGATGGTCTGGGCTATGGAATTTCCCTAATGAATTACCAGGCTTACCCTATAGTATGATTTGGTTGTGGCATTTCCTAGTGACCTTCTCAAGCAGTACCCTCTAGTTGGACGGGGCAGTGCCATTCCACAGTGACTTCCAGAGTAGGACCCTCATTTCATACTTAGTCTTGAGATCCTTTTCCAAAATTGGTGACCCCTATACTATGTGTCACCGTGATGAGGTGTGGTTTTAAAAACCATTGGATTCATGAGATATCAGGATTCCTTCCCCGACTAGGTGAATTTTTGTAATGTGTCTAAAAATCCTGTGATTGAGTTAGTGATGATTAAAGAGGATTGTATCAAGGTGTTGCGAATTAGTCACATACACTTGTGTACCCTGGTTCGATGAATAAGATTATGGGAATCATTGATGGTATTCCATTTAGAAAACTTGTCTACTCGTATTCAGGGGATGGGTAGTAAGATGGATATCCCCTTAGTCATTCGTTAGGTTTTATTTGACTGAGCATATTTATATCAATCATCACTACCCACTACATAGTTACAGCTTCTCTTCTTCAAGAAGAGGCGAATACTCAATGGGTGTTACACATACATTCCAAATTTAACTTCTCATTGTTGTATGAGTCCACTCTCTTAATATAGGTACCAAATACCTAATGATAATTTCTTCTCCTCACCTTGTCGGGAACATTGTGTTTGGATGGGTTCACATTCACTATTTTGTTTTGTTGATCTTTAATCTTTTTCTAGACCATGTTATATCAAATTATTTCCCCTTTAGTAGTGTCTCTTAATAATCTCTTGTCGCCTTTTTTGATAATTGAATAGGGTAATTATATACTCACCCCTCTATAGACTTTTCCCATCTTGTGTTGTGTCTTTCTATATGGCGGATTGTTCGATCATGGAATTAGATGATTTAGTGATACTAGGTGTTGAAACCATGTGTATTTGTCAGATCATGGGATACAAGAGGTATGCTCTCATTAATATGTACTCTTTCCCATTTTTTGACTGGTTGGGACAGATTTCTGGTTTTTTCATATATTTCTCCCCTTTTCATTGTAGTATACACTACTATAATTAGTACTATTTAGTGGTAAAGGGATATTAGTTTTATCTATAGTAGTGTTTTGTCTATTATTATTTACGTATTAAATTTTTCATTTAGTATGTTGTGTTAATATGTAATGATAATTTAAAAAATTCCTCACTAAGATAATTGTGTGTTAGGTTCTTATTTCTACCCTCTAGCCTATAGAGGCGAGCCTGGGTTAGTTCTGCCTAGAGCTACAACATGGGGTGGATCAGGGAAAAAAATTGAATGGTAATTGATATTCAATATATGTTTACTGGGTTTAAGCTGGTACACAAATTTGAATCACAAGAAATTTATTATCTAAGGGGTGTATTTTTTTGTGATGTTTTAGATTCTAAAAAATTAGTTCAATGACTAGATTCATTTCAAGAGAGTTATTTTATATTGTGGTAGGGTCAGGGTTTAGAATATTTTATGCATTTAACTATTATTAATTCAACTATGGATATTGTTTATGGTCCCTCGACAATTCAAGTTATAATGTTGGTTATCTATAATTATATTTGTTTTTCTTGAGTCTATATATTCAAATTCTATTAGATGTACTTGTTTGGTATCATGTCTAGACCTGGAAGTCAATTTTTTTTTTCAGGAGTTTCATTTTTATATAACATTTTTGGATATAGATAATTACCCATAAATATATACAATAATTATTTAATTAATATTTTTTTGGAAATAGATGCCACTTTGATTTTATTAATAATGTAATTAAAGGGTTTTATTTGATTACCTTTATTGACATGTAGTCATATTTTTGGGAACATATTATTTTTCATATTTTATGAGATTAATTTATTTAGTAATTTTATTATTTACAAATATTTATAGGATAATGAAACAACGATATAGTAGATATGTCTGTAATTTAGGCTATCTATTTTTTCAATCATTTTTTCTCTATCTTGTTTACTAATATAAGGTTGTTCATTTTAATATTTATATTCATCTCAAAATTGGATGGAGGGAATATTGGGATTTATATGGCCCATGGTAGAAATTATATCATTATATCTTCCAAAAATTGGCTTCCAGGTAACCACATAGATTTCAAACCCAATATAGAAGATCTTGAATCAAATGCAATAATAATTTAGTGTCATTAATAGGAAAGTCTTACTATATATTTTACTGGGAATGAAATGTCATGGTTTTGATTACATATTGAATAAATGTTGTTGATCCATATTACCAAAATAAATAACTATTTATTAAATTAAATGATGATTTATTAAATAAATTATGTGGATATATTTTGTCTTCAATGATTTATGTTCAAATAGGTTATCTATTTTTGGGGGAACAAGAAAAATATTTTTTTTAATAAAAATATTTTTTAAACCCATATTCACATTTTAATCTCTAAATTATATAGTTTATAGTCAAAAATTAAATATTTATGCATATTACCTTGATATACCTTTATTTACATCCTTATTTATACATCTTCGTTACTATATTTTTCAATGATATATTCATATAGTCACGATCTTGTATGAATCATTCAATGTATTTGGATATTTTTAGAGATTTTTTGAGTTCTCATTAAAAGTATAATAAGACGTAGATGATTCAATTTTGGATCAGAGTGGAGATGTTCATAGGGATGAATTGTCATAATTTGGTGTATAAATGAATCTAGGGAAATTTACTATTGTGATTCCTTAGTATATTAAAAAAATAAATTGAGATACAATATTTCATTGTCCTTTCATCTTATAATTATCATTTTACCCTTGAATTTTTCAAAAAATATATTTCAATGATAGAATTAACATATAATAGAGAATTCTAATATTTTAATAAAAAATATAAGTCTATATTTTATGATCTAAATTATATATATCCAAGAACAGATATTTTTATTTTAATTGATTAATGGATTTATTATGAGGTATATTTTGATGATGTTGATATGGGGTTAAAATGAATGTTTTTCAATTAATAGTGAGACATATAATATTTTTCTCTAAAAGTGTATTAAAATTTCAAAATTTACCTTAATAAGTCCTTCAGATATTTTTGGTTGGGTATGCGATAAATACTTTGTAACATTATCTATTTTGAGAGAAGTATATAATGCTAACTAATTTCAATATCCTAATTAATATAGTATACCAAATATATATATTTTTTTAATCAATTATTGTCATAAAATATATTATTTAATTTCATTTTCAGATGATATATACTCATAAAAATATTCATTACATTATTGATGATTTTATTCTAAATTCCCATGTGGGTATAGTTCATGAGATAAAAATGAGTAGAACTATAGTCAAATTTCAATTATACTTATTTTTATGTATCTAAAAGGGAATGAATTATTATCCTAGATAGAATTATTATAAAAATTTTCATGATTGATAATGTGAAATATTAATACGGTGTTTTTTTGGAATGTTGGTTTTTTATAATAGAATGTATCGTGAGGAGTATATTTTTATACATATTATTTGTGATTGTTCTCTATTATAATTAAGGGGAGTATGTTTTTCTCTAATAACTCTACTATAATAAGTGATGTGAAATTTTCTTATTGTATTATGGAAAATTTCATTATATTGACTAAAATATACCAATGGGATTTAGGATTTATTTGATGGATATATATAAAAAAAGATACTATGGGAGTTGATTTGAGATGTTTAAACTATTTGAATGTGAATGTAGAACATCTCAGTGCAATAAGAATTTTTGATCCATTGCACACAATATTTTGAAAGTGGAATGATTTCAACTTGTATTTTGAGTTAGGATTTCCATGAAAACTGGAAATGTATAATTAATTTTGGTTCTTTATTAATAATTATTTATTATTTTAATTTTCATTAAATTATTATTACTCAAATAAAATAAGTCCATGGGAAGCAATATATCATATAAATTTTTATGATTTATATTATATCTGGTAGAACATTATCTAATCAGGATGAGACAATTATAGATTTTTTTTAATTGGTGTCAAAAGATTTGGCTTTTGAAGTGAGGTTTAATACATCATAGAATCCATATGTATATTTAATATATATGAATATTATTATGTTTAATATGGATATTCTCAATGATATTATTCTTGAATAAAGAGATATTTTAGAATATTCTATGCATATTTATTTGCTTTTTGAATAACAAATATGAAAAATAAATTTAGATTTTAGTATTTGAGGATATGAATATAAGTTTTTTATTTTTATCTCAAGTTTAGGGTAGATTCTAATGGGACATCATTATATATAAATTTCAAAGTATATGAATATTTTATTCATATATAATAGATCATGAATTTTTTGTGTGAATAAATATATAAATAAGTCATTTTATAATCAAATAAATTACCCTATTGGTTTTTATAATAGAGAATGTGATTTCTTCATGTTTATACCATGTAGGGATATAATTTAATTAGAATAAAATTTATTTTTAGAACAAGTATTTTTTGGACCTTTGATGGATTAAACAGGATGAGGGATATTTCTTATTACATAAAATATATTCTATTGTGTTGTTTTACTCATGATGTATTTCATGTATCATAGCTGTGTAAAAATTAAATACAGGTACCATAACCTATTTAGTGTGATGATGTCGAGATAAATACAAATGTTTTTTTCATTAAGGGACACAATAGTATTTACAGTCATAGTGAGAAGAGCTTAATGGGAATATAAATAAATTTTTTTATGTATTGTAATATATATATATATAAATTGTTTTTATGTTTTTGTGGGTGTGAGACATGACATGTAGGAATAATAATAATATTTTACCTCACAATGATAATAATTATTCGTTACTGGTGCTCGATACTGGTTCCCACAAAAACAATGCTCTATGGTCGGATTTTATAATTACATGATAGTTTTAAGGTATATTTTTTGTAATATATTAAAACATTTTATTTGGTTTTTACTTGATTTGGGTGAAAGGAGGATAAATGATAAGAATTAAGTGGTGGAAATTGATATAATTAATACATTAAGTATAATGAGTTTCAATATTCAATATATTTTCCTCCTAGTTTAGTATTTTGTAGATTGTGTACCTTGAATTGGAATTATTTACCTAGATCCTATGGAATTGTTATAATGTATTATAACAGATTTTTAAATTTGGCTATCTTTGTAATTATATTAATATATTTTTTGATTCTAAATATGAAATTTGTAATCCTAGATCTCATTTTGATTGATTTACTCACCATTATCTCCCTACTACTATACCAAAATTCAATTTATGATTTATCCAAAAACTTATTTACCATGTTAATAAATATTATATGTCTTATTTCTTATGTTCACGCCATCAGACACAGTAGCTAGATGATAAAATTAATAGATGAAATTGAGTGGGTTCCATTAAGATTTTCGCTTTTTATATGTGAATAAAACACATTTTTTATTAAAAATTCCAGATTATTTTTTTATAATTGTATTTATAAATTTTTTATTACTATCATATTTTTATCTACATCTCATATTGGAATTTGGGACATATTCATCAGTTATTTATGTATGTTAGTGTTTTTAATTAAAGAATAGTATTGGATGTTTATATTATTGTTGGTGATGTAAAAAATAATTATATTCTATGTTAATCCCAAATCCATATCTTTCAACCCTAGATGAATATCAATATATAGGAGTGATTGAGAGAAGAAATGTGTCCATGTGATGTCTGACATCAGTATCAACATTTTCTCGATGAATGATGATACACATTATCTATTTGTTACATATACATTAACAATGTTTCAATACATTTATAGGAATCTACATAAGTTATTAACATTCATATTTCCAAACACATTTATATTGGGTTATTTTAAATTATATATTTTCATTTGATATATTTTTTCATTTATTTTTAATAACGATTACAATATTTAAAAAATGTGGGAAAATACTATCAAGAAACTGATAAAGAGATCATTTCATAAAAAAATATATGAGTACATAATTATTATATATTATATCATAAATTATGAATAAATTTCATTATATAAATTTTTTATTTATTAAATATGAAATCGTAATATTTAATAAATGATTTTACACATGAGATGTTTTGTATGATATAATTGTTGATGAAACGATATGACGATTTTATTAGGTGGTGAATTTCCTAAATTTATTTAAATTATTTATTTTATGTGATATGAAGTTGTTATGATGACAATAAAGTATTGATTAAATTATTATTGTTATAATATACTATTAAAAAATAAATAGTTAATGTCTATATTTAGTATTTTTATGCAGGAAAATGATACCAATGAATATATTCATTTATAAAAAAATACATTATAAAATAAAAAACTAAAGATAATAAACAATTATTAGTTGAAATGTGTGAAAAATTAGGTGTAAATAAATTATCATTTATTATAAAAAAATAGGATGCTCAAATTTATTTTCATTAAAATAATGAATATAAAATAAATTGGAATATATATATATATACATATATATATATATATATACTCATATATATATATATATATTGGATATGAAATTTTCTGATATAGTGAAAAATGAATTATGTTAATTTTTTCTATAGATTCAATTTTGTTGTTTTATTGATGAAAATTTATATAATAATAAATTTAGGATGACGATAAATGATCATAAATAATATTTATAAATGTTGTTCTTATGATTACTATTAAATATTCCAAGATGAAAATAATTAATAGTTAATATATAAATTATTTTGAAAAATTTAATGATGAACGTCCATAATAAAAAAATTATTTATATTTTTTTAATTATTAAAATTATTAATGTAAGAATTTATTATTGATATTGTACACATAAATTGGTATTATATTAGTTATGATATTATAAGGATAAGTGGTATTTACATAGTATATAATGTGATTATATAAATGTGTTAAATATAAATATTAATAATTGGCAGAAATATTACAATTACTAATGTTGATGATGATGATGTAAACAATGGTTATATGAATTTAGTGAGATATGGAAGTGTTTATTTTACAAAGGATGATGTGTAATTTTCATGTATTTAAAAGAAGTGTGTTATAGACGTATTCTAAATACATTATCGGTAATTATGAATGATTATATGTTATAAAATCTAATTAAATAATGATAATTATATTGAGATAATATAAAAACTGATATGTGAAAAATTCATGATAATATTTATTACTATTTTTACAAATAATTGTTATTATTGGTAATTAAAAGAATTAATTGAAAACAAATTGTTCTTCTATGTGGCCATAAGAATATTTTTTTATTGAAGGTACGAAAATTCCAGTTCTAATGAGAATGTTACAAGAAATTATGCGTGGTTAAATGAAGTGTAGAGTCATTATTGGATTGTGTATTTAGGTCATGAGTTGTTATATTAGGGAATTTTTCTTCTTATTACTATATATTATTTTTCTATTAGTTTTTTGATATATATAAATATGATATATGGTGATGGTTTTTGTTTTTATCTATAGTATACATGAATATATTATCATTGATTTTTTATTTATTTAATAAAAATTACATTAGTATGGTTCGATGAAATAAATATGTCAGTGTTAGAGGATGAACCTACAATGTATGAAAATACCAAACCATGCATATATATGTATATATATATTAATTTTATATATAAACATTATCGGTATATTATTAAAAATCATTTTTTAGAGTTTGCAGTGCTTCATATAGAATAGTTATTTTTAGTGTCCCACTCAATTTTTCATGTCTTGGTATTGATCCGATGTATTAGAAATAAAGATACTTTTCCATGGTATTGGGGGAGATTAATGTTGAGTTTTGAAATTACACCAAAATGTGATCATACTACCAAGGTTCTACATTTCATTTTTGGGAGTTTTTTGAGAAAAGGATGGTTACATCAAGATTTGGTCCAACCACAAGCCCATTTTTATATTTAAAAACAACATTTTTTCTTTAATAAATCCTTCCTTTTCAACATTTTTTACTCATTAAAATTCCCAATTGGCCTTCCATGACATATTAAAAACTTCATTTCCATTTGGATCCTTATGAAATTAATTATCATGGTGTATTTTTTTATTTATTCTGGTATTGGGCCATCTCAAGAGCCCATTTCATCTTTTAAGATAATATTTTGTGTCATTTATATATTATAAAATTTTTATTATGATCAGTTGATAAGAAATATAAAACATATACATAAAATTTTTCAATCAACCTTATCCATCTTCCGATTTGTATTCCTTCGTTTAGGGCCACATTTTTTGCAATTTCTCACTGAAGGATTGTGGTTATTCTTAATTTCATCATCAAATCTTCTTCAATTCTCCTCCCCCTTCCTTAAAAATTCATTTTTTTTCATGTATTTACGTTATAACCTGGTCATTATCAACATATGGTTCTATTTTCCCATCATTTGTTTGGGGGGTTTGTTTTTTGGGGCTGGTATTCATTGATTATGGGTTTTGGAACCCGCGACAGTTATTTTTGGGTGTGTGTCTCCATTTTGACATGGTTTTGAGGTAGGTTCTCTCAGGAACATAATTTTATTATTTAGGTTTCATATTTTTCATTTTTATTGATCCTTATAAATATTTTTATATTGCTTATAAGACTTTGGATGATTTATTTGGGGGAAAATGGTTATTCATGCCTTGTTTTGTGTAAAATGGATTTGTTTTGTTGTAAAAGTGCACAAAATTTGTTTAAATAAATGTTGTTTTGGTTTTTGAATATGGATTCTAATCATTATGAAATATTAAAACTAATATAATAAATTTTTTGGAGGCAAATTTATGGTTCTTAATCATTTTGTTGTTAAATAGAAAATGTTTTTATAATTGTTTCATGACTCGTTTTCAAAAAAGTTCCCAGTAGGAAATTTTCTAATAAATGTGAAATTAAATGAATTTTTTTATTATATTAATGTATGGGAAGAATGAAATGTGATATATTGGTTTTCTTTTATAGCTGTAAAAAGTTTTTTGGGTATATAACGACATGGGTTTTGATTTTTTAGATATTTTGGAATGAGTTTCTGGTAAGTGGCATGTTTGACATTTTTATGAATACGATAGAGATTTGAATGGGTGACCTAAATTATTTATTTTAAATTTTTCTTCTAAAAATTGTATGTATGAACATATTTATGAAATTTAATATTTCGGTCTTTGTTATACTTTTTTTGGGTTAAATATTTAAAGGCATGTTGGGAATTTTTCATTACAAAAGGGTTTTCATGTGTCTTCCATGTGGCACTATGTGGGTTCATTTTCTGATTCTTGAAATTATTTTATTAATTAGTCATGGGGGTTCTAAATATAGTTTAATATGTTAGTTTTGGGATTTGGGATTTAAAATATCATCTTTCAATGTATTTTTTGTACAAATCCATGTTATACTTCTTGGAATTGTATTATGAAAATTTTTGTATTTTAGTAATTTTTTGACGAGTTGTGAAACATGTTTGCTGGATATTTTTTCTATTTATAATATTAAAATAGAATTTTCATTTGAAAAGTGTATTTGATAATATTTGTATCTTTATTATCCACTAAAATTGAATCACATATATCGTGTTGGGCATAATTGTACTAGTATTCTTGGGATCTTGAGTGGTTTCTTCCCTATTTCACGTACCATGTTTGATGAGGACAACACATCATAAAATATTACTATGATGTAGGGGCCAAAATGATATGGTTATCTTTCCTTAAAAGTGACTCGTGCATGAGAAAACATATTTTTTAGGTTAATTTTCATTAATATGTGAGATACATGGGGCCCATAGCTATCTAAATACTAGGTGTGTTCCTGTGACCTGTGCTCATTTGATATTTTGTACCCATCATCAATATACAATGTATTTGGATTGTTAATTCAGTATCACATGTGTTTTATTTAAAATTTAATATTTTTTAGAGAAGACATCTTGACAACTATTTTCATTATGATGTTTCAACTATTTAAATTTTGTTCCTTTCTTTTCTTGTTATGAAAACAAGAATGAAATTTCGTTTTTGTTGTTTGTAGAAATGAAATTAATTTATAGAGAAAATAATTTTATATATTGTATTCCAAACATGAAATTGATGTTTATTTTATTATAATGGAATTTAATATGGAATAAAATATTGGGGTATCCTTAAAGTTTTAATACTCCCACATATAGTATTCTTTTTCTTTCCACCCTTGTACATGTTTCATCTTGGGTTTGATCTCATTAGGAATCATGTGATCGACGTTTTGGAGAGTGACTAGTGGGGTCACATGGAGTTAGTTGGTGGTCTTGATTAGCTGGTTGAGTTGTCTGGTTTAGTTTTAAATTCATGTTCATATACAAATAATGTTCAGTTCAACCTTTATAGAAATCTGTTTCGGTCTGTCCATTTCATTATGTTGTTTTATTAATTTTTTTACTTTAGGGTTTAATCATTCAATTTTCACTCTATTGATTGCCATTGTGATTGTCACCATCCCGAGAGGATCATGAATGATTATTAAGACTTTTCATGAAGTAGACTAGGTGATCATTTCATGGTCGACCTATGGAGGTTCGTGACATTTAGTTTTTGTTTAAATTTTTCATCATTCATTAATGGTTTTTATGAGCTAGATATTGTAATATTTTTTTATTATGGTAATTTTGAATTGAAATGTATAATGATGTTGTATTCATTAGACCATTTTAATATATATGAATACAACTGTTGTTAATCAAATATGTATTTCATTCAATTTACATGACATTTTCTGATGTTATTTTTCCCCAACTCATGACCTAATAGATAAAGGATTTGGGGGATACATTCATCTTTTATTCATCTAAATATTTTTTAGACCATGTGGAATTAGGATATAATTTTTTTTTATTCCAATAATTGTAATCTTATAATTTGATTTACACAGTATTATTAATTAGATTTTATTGGTATGGTGGAAGTATATATAAGCATAATATGTGGTATATACCTTGGAAACCAGTAAATGTTATGGAAGACAAAAAATTATATTACATGGATGTTTTCATCTAATTATGACATCAAAAGGTTTTTATACTATCTATAGGATATTATATTAGTTTAAATATTTATCATGTAATATATAGGAAATATTTTATTTTATTTTATATGAACATGAATAGTTCTTATGTGTGTATAGAAATTGAATATTTTATATTTTTATAAATAAAATAAAATTATTTAAAATAAAATTATATAAATTATAATTATTTTGTATGCGTGACTGTGCATATGTGTGTGAGAGTGTGTGTACCTTTAGGAGATTTTCATTATGTAATGTCAGATGATGTAATAGTAATTATTTTTAATTTAGAGTGTTTAGTTTGTGGAAATAGCTATCAATAAGGATCAATATATGAAATTTTAGTAGATATAATATTTTATCATACAATGACATGATATAGTTTTTTTTATTATCAGAGAAAACCATCTACATGATGAGGTAGTGATGTAATTAATGAAATTATATTGGTCTATAATTAGGGGCACTCGTGTATAAAATATTCTTATCATGACTCTCCCATACTACAAAACTCCCTATTCCAGTGATGATAATGTGTTTATCTATTAATTACCAGCATCAATTGTCCATTCAGTGGAAACTAACACAAATATACATGAATCATCAAATCCCCTAATAGGTAAGAATGATAAATAATACCCTAAAATTTTCAAAAATTCATGATATTAGGCTTAACTACATTAATTCAAATAAAATCAAGATTAATTAATTAAAAATATATAGAAATCAGGTATATGTTTGAAAATATACTGAGTAAGTTCTACCCTAAATCTCCCATGGTTTTGATTGAATAGATCATTATAATAATTTTAAAGTTGTCATAAAAACCACAAAAAATCAATTATTTGTCATATATTTATTCATCCAATATAAAAATATTAATTTTCTACATTAAATCATTAAGATGTTAATTCAAATTATATTATATACCACTACAATGGTGACCTACATCTAAAAAATAAATCGAGGAAAAGAAATTATCTACCCATAAGGACCTTACTTTAATACAAATAAGGGTTATATAGTTTTCCAATATCATGGACATCATTACTATCATATTACTATCATTAATGACCTCCACATATCAAACCCACCTCAACTGAATAAATTTCTGTTTGAACACCCATGTTTTACAAAATGTTAATTTTTTTTAAGAAAGGATTTTTTTTGTTTTAGATGGTTATGATGGGTAAATTGTTCCTTTTACCAGAGAATATGATGTTGTATAATTGTTTGACAACATATTGGGAATAAATATGGGGAAAATACCCTATGACATGATTTTGGGGGAATTTTGGGAACATCCAGTTTTGGATGAATAATATATATTCAATAATTATAATATATAAATATCCCTTTGAGTATTGCTGGTGATATCATATTAATAGAGCATCAGATTTAGATTCTTACTCCATAGTTGAGTCCATAATGGAGAATTTTTTTATTAAGTGGGGTATAAAACCTCTTTGGGTTATGGGGCGCAGGTCGAGTGTTAAAATGGGATATGGATTAAATTAATTAAACATGGGGAAACACATCCCCCCATTTGTTATCCACACACTATAAGAGAAATGTGATAGGTATATTCAACATGAAACTTATGAAAAAACTATTAAATGTGGAGTAGATTACATAGGACTTTGTTCATGGTAGAGATAAGTACCAAATTGAGGTTCAGTGGATTTAGAGAGCATATTTATATCTGATGCAACCTAGATTATTCCTTGAGGTAAATATTGTTTTTATTTTTTTCATAGATCCTTTTATATTTATTTTATACCAATTTTGGGCCATATTATTATTTTTATGTCCCCATGATGGTATATCTATGATTATTCGTGGGAAAACATGGGTTAAAAGAGGTTTTCATGGGATTACCATTCAGAAACAACGACTACACAGTATTTGGTTTCAATAGAACATTAAATGTGTTATATCCATTTATATAATATGTAAATGTTGAAATTAAAATTCTTATATAGTAATTACACTTTATGTAGTGGTACGTGGCCATGCACTTAACCATTTGGAAGATAACATGGGAAGACATTGTTTTTTAATGTTTATGTTGTGTAATATTGGTACAATCCCTATAGTTTGTCATAGCCTTGTACATTTTCAAACACACCAAGTATGGGGTACATTTCCATGTATTAGTACAATATAAGACCACACTTACTTCTTATACATGTACTATATCATGGTTAGAACCCATGTTTTCTCTATCTATGTAGAAACACCTGGACAAGTGAAGGATTGAGTGTACACATTGTGAAATTCTTCTAGAAAGGGTCATTTTTTTTATTCCTCATAGATAGAATTGGACATTAATGTATTTCATTGTTAGTGTTTTTTAACTTATATCATAAGGGAAAACCCCTTGGTGTGTTTTTAGGATCTCTATGAGTAATCATGGGGTTAGTAAGTAATGATTGTGGTGGTTTCCTCTAGAATGTGACATTAGAATTATCATAAGAGGAATAGATGTCTTGACACCCGAGATAGGTTCATTATAATGACTGAAGTATATAAAGGAGGTATTAGGACCCATCCTTAAAACCTTACATAATCATGAAATAAATTAATAACTCACATCGAGGATCTTTTCAGGTTTAGAGTTTTAGATAATTAGGACATAACTTTTACATCTCAAAAGATTACAAAGTAGACACTTCTACTAAGATTCCATAAAAAAAATCCTGAAAAGAAACATGAAAAGTTCCATGTTCTAGATAGCATGTCTTTCCTTGATCCCATCCATGACCCCATTCATCTTTAAGTCTTGTGGGAAACATTTCAAAAACGTGGGATGAACATAAAAATCTCAGTAATGGATACACAAAGAAGTAAAACTGTTTCTTTTTCAAAACAACAAGTAAACAATGAATACTTTATCAAAGAAATAAATTTCACTTTTATGAATTATTAAATACACTTAATTGAATAAGTGATCATTACTTACCCTTTTTAACCGAAATATTACCATAAAACCCATATACAGAACACATAACATATAAAGGTAACTTAGGACATAAACATACTTAAATGGAATAACCATATGGTCGACTTCCACACATATCACTTAATGGAATAGCCACCCGACCTAATTCCATACCCTATGCATTGGAGGTTATAACGCAACCACCCATCCTGGTATTCACGGCACCACCCATCATATGGTTTATCACGTAACCATCTGTCAAATGTCCATGTACCATTAAAAAATCATAATACATAAAACAATTATAATGGAATGAAAACATTTCCACATTTCAATCACAAGAGATCACATCATGATATTATCATAAATAAAAACATCTAATAAAATCATTAAAACTCTATGAGACAAAAATCCCTTTATACTTTGAGAATATTAGAAGAAGTCATTTAAAAGATATTTTAGAATCAAATTGTCCCATACAAGTTTGAAACATTTGAAAGAGTTTTAAAACATTCATTTTCCTATAAATAAATCCTTAAAACCATTTTTAATATATGAACTTGGATGATAAACTTTTAAAAGAATAAATCTTTAAAACCATTTAGAACAATGTTTTAATAAAAGAGTCCTTTTCCATTTTGAACATTTAACTTATAAGCCACATGAAAGTAGACCATTTCCAAAAAATTTAAATGACTTTATTATAGACATAATATGGATATGGAAAGTAAAAGGGGCTGTATATAATCATTATATAAGAATAAAAGTAAATATCATTAAGAAATGTCACAATGAGAAGAAATTGAGATGTATTCCAAATCAAGGATCATGCCATTACAGCAAGGATAATGTAATGACATAATTATGTGTGAAAAATATAAATACACTAAATATAAGTGGATACTATGTGTAAATAAATAAGATGTCATCCACACATATTCATAGCATGACATAATCAAGATGTAGAGGTTTAACACAAATAATTGGAATTGGGTTAAGATGTTACCTTGCAAAAATTCGATAGCCTAACGGCGTCAAATCAAAATTTAGAAAAAGAGTTGATAAAAGAGATAAATGGTATCTCATCACTTGGACATAAAATTTACAGAAATAAGTATATGTAAGAACATATCCCAACATAATAAGATATAATTTAAAAGACAAAACAAAAATAAGTCTATGAAAAATAGGAGGGTGAAAGGTTCCCATACCGACTTTGGTAACTTTTGAAATTTACCCCCATGAAAGAATAACAATATAACATTGATGTAAATAATAATAAACGAAATTATATTAAACAAAGAGTAGAATAATGGTAATTACATACATCACTCACTGAAAATGGTGGAAAATTTATCATAAATCTCACGAGAATAAACGTGAGATGAAAAATCCCTTACAAAAACTCGGCAGCCTAACGGCGCCACTTAAAACATCAAAAATTTATTAATGAGATCAAATAGGGTCTCTCATAATATTATCATAAAAATTATAGAATGAAGAATATAAAGTAACATACCCAAACATAATAAAAATGATCTTAAAATAAATGAAATAAAATAGAGTACTATAAAAGAAAGAGAGAGGTAGGATCCCTTACAAAAATTCGGCAGCCTAACGACGCCACTTAAAAATTCCTAAAATGAATTGATGAGAAAAATAAGCAGTATCTCATCAAATGATCAAAAAAAGGAAATTAGGATGAATATAATACAATATCCCCAACATAAGAACATGGAGCTTATAATATATGACATAAATTTGAATACATGAAAAGAAAAAGAGAGGTACGATCCCTTACCTCAAGTCCGAATTGTCTTGTTTGTTTCATTATATTCCTGAAAAATAAACTAGATTTAATTTCTACTTACAGAAGATCTTTTCTGAAGTTCATTATTCATTTTATATCACTTACTACCATGTTATGAACATTATGTAATTATTTAAGTTAATAACGGTCGTTTTGTCGATCATTGGTACTTGAGTCAAAAATACACTTGTTATAATTACAAGTTGTTCATGTGGTAAAATATCCATTATATACAGAATTATATTCATGATTTAGATATCATATATATCATATATATCCATTATATACTTGCATATATAATATTACAGAACATTTAAAGTTAATAAATGAAATGTACCGTTCGTGGAGATGGTAAGTCGTACGTACGCATGAACGCTACTTTCATTTCTATTTCGTATTTAATGGAATTTAAACTAAATGAGATATATATATATATTATAATTAATGTATAATATATATGTTATATAGGTCACATATTTTCATTAATTTCATTCTTTATACATTCCATGTATTGCTTGAACAAGTCACATCACTTGAGGGGGCGGTAGTCCGCACTTCCTCAAATGAAATTATCGCATTTGCACAACATGAAAAGAATAAAAGTATGTTTTAAATGTAAAATACAGAATCATAGAGAGTAAATAAATATAATATATATCATAAATAAATATAGTTCTATCATAATGGGCACCATGAGAAGTGGTAGGAGAAGATAGAACAATCATCATTTCGTGAGGCAATAATTCGTCATCCACGAAAACAGTATGTTCTTTAACCATTAGATGGAGGTGTGTGTAAGTGTAGCTTGAATACTTATCATAAAGACATAATAGAATAATTTAAATACTGGTTTTGTTACAAAATATAGGAATAAAAATAGTTTAGGGGGTTGTAGAAGCAAAATAAAACATAAGAACATTAGGAAAGACTTTACCATTGAATCAGGTAACTCCTCTTGGTTTGATCCAAAAGGGTTTCTTGAAGAGCTTTCTGCCTAAGGAAAGTCTTCTAGGATGCCGAGAGGGATGTGGATAGATAAAATGAGTAGATGTTGGCCGATACAAAGGCTTTAGAGGTGTGGGTAATGAGGTAGATGTGGGGGCCTTTTATAAGAGGGAGGAGGGGCACTCTTGGAATGTCTTGAAAAGTTACTTTATTATTTAATTATTTTCGGATATTAAAGGTCCCAAAATTATTTATTTCTCTGATAAGGTAATAAGGTTTCTAAATCCACCAATACAATAGATTTTTGACAAGTTTATGTCTTATATTTTACCTTATCTTCTCATTTTATTTAAATTGTTCATTAATGAGGTAATCACTCCATCATCATGGTGTCATAAATTAATTTATTTATTTAATGAATAAAAATTATAATAAAAAATTCATGATGTAGGAAATCTTTTTATCTTTCTAATTAATATTTATAGTAAAAAATATGACCTGTATAACCCCATGTAAAAAATTGTTTTAGTAAAACAATACAAGTTTGTGACATTTTTATTTTAACATTAAATAAAAAGTTATTAATTTCATTTTCCTACCAAAGTTGATCCATGGGGTCCCCAAGTTGACACATGGATTGTCTTGGTCAGCCATGACTCATAAAATAAGGGTAGGAAATGTTTAAATGTCAGTTCATATTATTATAAGATTATCTTTACCTTAAATTACACTAATTACCTTTAATCACGATTAATAAAACTTAACAGTTACTATTCACCAAAAAATTATTTTAATACCATTGAACCACGTTTTACAACCAAATGAAAACCATGTATGTCATATTTTTGAAATTAAAATCACAGATGTGGTAATGTTTCATTTAAACGAAAAAATCAAATTTTAACTACCACTTAGTGGTTTCACTATTCATCAAAAATTGTTGTTTTTCAGAAAAATACCAAAAGATACCCCTAAGCTATAATAGATATTCTGAATTGAAAAATGCTGTCTATTTTAAAAACTTCAAAACATATATTTTTCATTAATTAGTTTAATAATTAATTCCCGTTGTCAAAACAAATAGCATGTTTTTAAGAAACAATATCTATTATAATATTGACACTAGTTTAATTCCAATTTCAATGTAAAATTAATTCTAACTACCACCATTGGATTAAAAGGTAAAAATATATGCTAATTTCACTTTAAAATAAATTCAAAATATTATCTAATCATATAATTAAATTAGATTAAAAATAGGTTTTGAATTAAAATACAACATTTTTCACATATTCATTAAAAATAAACTTTATCGAAAAAATAACCAAAAAAATACACAAAGTAAATTTTGATGTCCTGATTCTAAAGAAGGGTTTTATTTGGACCAATATAATATATGAATTGGTAAAAATAGGATTTAAAAAGGGTTCACTATCAAAAGGGGGTTAATCGACGCTTTTAATGAATATTAGAATGTTTACGCTTAAAATTGGATTCATTCACATATTTAATCCTCTAACATTTATTGTAAAAAGTAAAAATATTTGACAAAAATGTATAATAATTTTTTAGTTAGTTATGTTCATTCCCTCCATTACAACGGCTAGGCGTTAACTACCATTTAAAATAATATTATATTGTTATTAGAGTGCAACGAAAGATTTTAAGAAACTCGTTGTTGCGTATTGTGTACTCCATCGAGCATAGTGTTTCCTTTAAATTAATATTATCATTTTATTCACAAATATGGATAAATATTAAAATTTCATATTATTTATTTTTTGGGGTTTTACATCCTTCCCCCCTTTTGGGAATTGCGTGCTCACAATTTTAAAATTGGGCTAAAAAACATCATTGAAAGTCCGACATTGGAACAATAGTCGTTAAAACTATCACTTTAAAAGAAAGAAAGAGAAGTACAGAGGTCACCTGAGTTAACCCATACTAGGATTTCATGTAGGAAAACATGAATATGGAAGAAAACACAATGGGTCATGTTCTGAGGGAGAGTGATAGAAAACATGTTTAGGAGAAAGTTAACCACCTGAAAATCACAAAGTTGTGATGGGTTAAATGGTATTTGATTCCCCAGTAGGAAAAGGTAACAGATAACATTTTAGTTTTAAATTACTTTTAAGTGAGGAATACATTTATGAGCTTAACTAAATCATAAGGTAACATACTTACTTGTCATGTCGACTTTCAACTTTTACTAGATTTCTTACAAAAACTCATATTTTCTCCAAAAGAAGAGTATTTAGGAAGACTTGTTCACATTAAGAGTACTATAATCAACATCTAGAGAATAACCTAATCCATAAAAGAGAACTATATATTTCCAATGTTTTTAGACCCCTACCAAATACAAAATTGATACAACAAGATCAGATAATCCACAAAAGTATAATCCTTTATAAAAAGAAAATCAATTCTTAATCTCCAAAATTTTTCCAACAAAACCCAATGTTCAACAAAGACCATTCGACAAACTATTTTTCCATAAAATTGTTCAAAGTAAACCAAACTAATATTGAAACCCAAATATTTTAAGGATATAATCACATAGTCTTCCAAGGTAAAATTTATCATTTATCTCCAAATAACATCAGTTTCTCTTAAAGTATCATATTGAAATTTAATTTCCCAAATTATATATCCTCCATGATAGGTCAATATTTTCCTAGATAACCTAGAATATACTTATTCTTGATTCATAAATTTTATATAACTAAAAAAAAAATTCATACTGACCAGGGAATTCCCATAGTCCAGTGGTAGGTGATAAATACCAGTCTCACTTTGGTTGTGTGTTCGATTCCCACAGCTTTGTCCGACACGATGGGTTGTCACACGGTCTGCGTGTTTTCCTTTTTTCCAAAACTATATAATTCTTAAAACATTCCCCAAAAATAGATAAAATCTTCAAAAATAACCATAACATAATTTAACCTCAACTTTATCTCATGTCGTTCATATTCCATCATAACATATAGTAACACATAATTACCTCAAAAGTAAGGATCATATAAACCCTAATGGTTACCTTTAAAATTATTACACGACCTTCCACACCTATTTGGTTCTCTCGTACATGATGAATTAGAGAACTCACCAAGGTTAAATTGGTTGACCATAACTCATGATAGTTGGTTTAGAATAACCACGAGATTTCTCATTGAATCCCCCATTTCATCCAGTCTCTTAATCAGAGAACCACCACAGTTTGCTTCAAACCCATTGTCACTCTGGTTCCTGTTAGATCCATCCATTTACTAAAACCAAAAATTCCAGTGTGAGTATATCAACAAAATTATAATGTACTGAAGATGAAGATAAACATTACAATATAATATCTCATTTACTTTACCTAAAACTATGACTCTATCTGAAATACTATCCATTATTTAAATGTCAATTATGCTTAGAGAATTCCCTATCCTCTAAAGTTATCTAAACCTCTCTCTGATACCAACTATTAGGAACTGACAGTAAAATCTTACATAATCATGAATTAAATGAATAATTCACATAGAGGAACTTTTCAGGTTTAGAGTTTTAGAGAATTAGGACATAACTATTACATCTCAATATATTACTAAGTATATACTTCTACTAAGTTTCCATCAAATAAAAACTCTTAAAATGAAACATTTAGTGTTCCATGTTTTAGATAGCATGTATTTCCTCGATCCTATCCTTGACCCTATTCATCATTAAGTCCTATGGAAAACATTTCAAAAACTTGGGATGTGCATAAAAAGCTCAGTAAAGGATACACAGAGAAGGAAAACTGTTATTTTTCCAAAACAACAAGTAAACCATGAATAAATTATCAAAGTAATAATTTTCACCTTTAGGAAGTAGTAAATAATCTTCATTGAATAAAAGATTATTACTTACCCTTTTTAACCAAAAGATTACCATAAAACCCCTATACAGAACACATATCATATAAAGGTAACATGGGACATAAAAATAATTATATAGAATAACCATACGGTCGACATCCACACATATCACTTAATGAAATATCCACACAGCTGACTTCCATAACCAATGCATTGGAGGTTAAAACGTAACCACCCGTCGTGGTATTCATGGCACCACCCATCATATGGTTTATCACGTAACCACCTGTCAAATGTCCAAGTACCATTAAAAAATTATAATACATTAAATAATTATAAAGGAAAGAAAAAATTTATAGATTTTAATCAAATATATCACATCATGATATTATCATAAATAAAAACATCTAATAAAATCATTAAAACTCTATGAGATAAAAATCCCTTTATACTTTCAAAATATTAGAAGAAGAAATTTAAAGGAGATTTTAGAATCAATGTGTCCCATACCAGTTTGAAACTTCTAAAAGGGTTATAAAACATTCATGTGTTTATAAATAAATCCTTAAAACCATTTTTAAAACATGGACATGGATAATAAATGTTTAAAAGAATAAATATTTAAAACCATTTAAAACATTGTTTTAATAAAAGGTCATTTTCCATTTTTAACATTTAACTTATAAGCCACATGAAAGAAGACCATTTCCAAAACATTTAAATGACTTTATTATAGACATAATATGGATATAGAAACTCAAAGGGGCTGTATATACACTCTATAAAATAATAAATGTGAATATCTATATGAAATGTCTCAATGAGAAGAAATTGAGGTTTATTCCCAATCAAGGATCATGCCATTAGAGCAAGGATAAAGGAATGACATAATTATGTGTGAAAAGTATAAATACACTAAATATAATTAGATACTATGTGTAAAACAATAATATATCATCCACACATATTAATATCACGACATAATAAAGAAGTGTAGTTTTAACCCAAAGAATTGGAATTGGGTTAACAAGTTCCCTTGCAAAAATTTGATTGCCTAACGGCGTCACATCAAATTTTAGAAAAAGAGATGATGAGAGAGATAAATGGTTTCACATCACTTGGACATAAAATTTATAGCAATAAGGATATATAAGAACATATCCCAACATAAGAAGATGTAATTTAAAAGACAAAACAAAAATAAGTCTTTTAAAAATAGGAGGTTGAAAGGTTCCCATACCGACATGGGTAACTTTTGAAACATACACCCCATGAAAGAAGGACTATACAAAATTGATGTAAAAACTCATAAACGAAATTATATTAAACAAAGAGTACAATAATGGTCAGTACATACTTCAATCAAAGGAAATGGTGACAAATGTAGCATAAATATCACGAGATTAAATGTGAGATTAAAAATCCCTTACGAAAACTCAGCAGACTAATGGTGCCACTTAAAACATCCAAAAATGGATTTCTGAGATCAAATAGGGTCCCTCATAATATGATCATAAAAATTACAGAATGAGGAATATAAAGGAACATCCCCAATCATAAGAAATATGATCTTAAAATAAATGACATAAAAGAGAGTACTAAAAAAGAAAGAGAGAGATATGATCCCTTATAAAAATTCGGCAGCCTAACGGTGCCACTTAAAATTTATTGAAATGGATTTATGAGAGAAATAGGGGGTCACTAATCAAATTAACACAAAAATGAAAGTAGTATAAATATAAATTAACACCCCCAACATAAGAACATGGAGCTTAAAATAAATGACATAAAGTAGAATACATGAAAAGAAAGAGAGAGGTAGGATCCCTTACCTCACGTTCGATTTGTCATGTTTGTTTCTTTATATTGCTGAATAATAAACAAGAGTTAATTTATACAAGCTTAAGAACCATTTTCAAGTTAATTATTCCTTTTATATCACTTATTATCATGTTATTAACATTATTTAATTATCTATGTTAATAGCCGTTGTTTTGTCGATCATTGGTACTTCAGTCAA
Source organism: Viscum album (assembly GCA_963277665.1). NCBI lineage: Eukaryota > Viridiplantae > Streptophyta > Magnoliopsida > Santalales > Viscaceae > Viscum > Viscum album. The sequence continues at coordinate 137,561,125 of OY728133.1, read as the reverse complement.
AAATAAACTTGTTATAATTACAAGTTGTTCATGTGGTAAAATATCCATTATAACCATAATTATATTCATTATTTAGATATAATATATATAATATATATACATCATATACTTTCATATATAATATTACATAACATTTAAAGTTATGAAATGAAATTTATCTATCATGGAGACGGTCAGCCGTTAGTACGCATGAACACTACTTTCATTTCTATTTCGTATTTAATGGAATTAAAACTGAATAAGATATATATATATTAATTAAAGTATAATATATATGTTATATAGGTCACATATGTTCATTAATTTCATTATTTATACATTCCGTGTATAGCATGAATGAGTCACATCACCTGAGGGGGCGGTAGTCCACACTTCCTCAAATAAAATTATCGCATTTTCACAACATGAAAGGCATAAAGGAATGTTCTAAATGTAAAATACAGTAGAATAGAGAGGAAATAAATATTATATATATCATTAATAAATATAGTTCCATCATAATGGCTACAATGATAGGTGGTAGGAGAAGGTAGGACAATTATCGTTTCGTGATGCAGTAATTTGTCATCCACAGAAACAGTATGTTCATTAACCATTAGACAGAGGTGTGTTTAAGTGTAGCTCGAATAATTCTCATAAAGTAATCCTAAAATATTTAAGATATTGTTGTTGTTACAAAAGAAAGGAATAAAAAGAGTTTATGGGGTTTTAGAAGATAAATAAAACATAAGAACATTAGGAAAGACTTTAGATTTAAATCGGGTGACTCAACTTGGTTTGAACCAAAAGGGTTTTTTGAAGAGCTTTCTACATAAGGGAAATCTTCTAGGATGACTAGAGGGATTTGGAGAGATAAAATGAGCTGATTTTGGCCGAGACAAAGGCTTGAGAGGTGTGTGTAATGAGGTAGAGGTGGGGTCCTTTTATAAGAGGAGGGAGGGGCACTCTTGGAATCTCTTGAAAAGTTACTTTATCATAAAATGATTTTCGGATATTAAAGGTCCCAAAATTATATATTTCAAGGATAAGGTAATAAGGGTTATAAATACACCCATCCAATAGGTTTTTGACAAGGTTAGGTCTTTGATTTTACCTTTTCTTTTCGCATTTTATTTAAATCGTTCATTGATGAGAAAATCACAACATCATCATGGGGTCATAAATAAATTTATTTATTTAATGTCTAAAAAATATAAAACAAATGTCATGATGTAGGAAATATATTTTAATTTCTAATGAATATTTATAGTAAAAAATATCACTTGTATAACACCATTTAAAAATTGTTTTAGTAAAATAATACATGTTTGTGACATTTTTATTTTAACATTAAATAAAAAGTTATTAATGTCATTTTCCCACCAATGTGGCTCCATGGGGTACCCAAGTTGTCCCATGGATGGTATTTGTCGTCCATGACTCAACCAATAAGGGTAGGACGTTTTTCAAGGTCATTTCATATTATTATAACATTATCATTACCTTAAATTACACTAATTACCTTTAATCGTGATTAATAAAACGTAAAAGTAACTATTGACCAAAAAATTATTTTAATCCCATTGAACCAAATTTTACATCCAAATGACAACCATGTATGTCATATTTTATAAATTAAAATCACAGAAGTAGTACAGTTTCATTTAAACGAAAAAATCAATTTTTTAACTACCACTGAGTGGTTTCACTATTCATCAAAAATTGATGTTTTTCAGAAAAATACCAAAAATTCACCATAAGATATAATAGATATTCCAAATTCAAATATGATGAATATTTTAAAAAATTCAAAACATATAAGTAGCATTATTTAATTTAATAATTAATTTCCGCTGTCAAAATAAATAGCGTGTTTTTAAGAAACAATATATATTAACATATTGACACCAGTTGAAGTCCAATTTCAATGTGAAATTAATTCCAATGGCCACCATTGGATTAAACGGTAAAAATATATTCTAATTTAACTTTAAACACAATTCAAAAAAAGATCTAATCATATAAATAAATTTTATTAAAAGGATGTTTTGAATTAAAATACCTCATTTTTCACATATTCATTAAAAATGAACTTTATCAAAAAAATAAAAAAAACATACACAAGGTAAATTTTGATGTCCCAATTCTAAATAAGGGTTTTATTTAGTCGAATATAATATATGAAATTGTCAAAATGTGGATTTAAAAAGGGTTTGCCATCAAAACACTGTTAATCGACCCTTTTAAAGAATATTAGAATGTTTACGCTTAAAATTGGATTCATTCGCATTTTTAATCCTCTAACATTTATCATAAAAAGTAAAAATATTTGAAAATCTTATATAATCAGTTTGTATTTAGTTCTGTTCATTCCCTACATTACAATGACTAGGCGTTAACTACCATTTAAAATAATATTATTTTGTTATCAGAGTGCAACGAAAGATTTCAAAGAAACTCGTGGTTGCGAATTGGGTACTCCATCGAGCATAGCATTCCTTTTAAATTAATATTAACATTTTACATTAAAATATTGATAAATATTAAAATTTAATCATCTTTATTTACCTCGGGTGTTATAGGAGGTTCATTAGAGACCTTATTGTTGTAGTTATTAATTGACCCTAATTGGTGGGACAGTGTTATGACAGAAGGTGGGGGATAACATAGGTGTATGTTCCAACCTAGGGGTTATTTGGAAAGGTATTGGTATAAGTCCATATTCTATTATATTTAATTACATTAATTGATGATGGTGATTCCATGAGATTAAATGGATGTGGTTTAAGGATTTATTACCTTGAGAGATGGGTGATGGACAATGCTTTTGGTTGTTTCTATCCAATGTGGTAGAGATGTTGATGACTATTGTGGGTACCTGGATGAACTATATTATGTTTTCATTGTGTCATATTGAGGAAGGATGTACTCCCATGTGGTGGTTGATATGTGGTTTTGATTCCATGTTGGGTAATGATATACTCATAGGGGATACGATGGTCTGACAACTAGATTGGGGTTTCAAAAATGTGTTTTGATTTTCTGGGTATATTGGATGTGATGTTCTATATATATATATATATATATGATACTATGTTACATAAGAATTACTCTTGAAACCCATAGATTAGGTACTTTACTAACACTTAAGGAAACATGGGATTTGGTTCTGGAAAGATGCAACAGGAACCCTGAGATTAGGTGATAGACTAACACACTAGGCACCACGTGATAAGGTTCCAAACAGATAATTTTGGCACCATGGGGTTTTGATGAAGACTGTTTCTCTGGGAACCATATTATCTAATGGTTGACTGAATCTATATATATATGTATTAGGTTTTACAATGACACTCCATGAACCACTAGTTATATATGTATATATATATTCTTTTTTATTTATGTGGGGGACAAATATTATGCATCCATAGTTTGACTAGCAAAATGAATCCAAGGAACTGATTGCATTTTATTTCATGTCGATGATGGAATAACACTATAAATTCATTGTTTGAGTTACCAAATGATGATTTATGAACTCATTATATAATATATGTTATTGATAGTGGAATAACTTTTAACATCTAGATTTTACGGGACAATCTGTTTCTCTAGGAACAACTACTTGACCCAATTGGTTGAGATGTAGACTGATGCATCATGGAATGGATTATGAGAATAAACGTAATGTTTTGAAGTTAAATATTGGGTCCTATTTATATGGTTACCATATTTTTATTAGGATGTATTTTCATTGTGAGGTTCTTTGAGACACGATAGTATTAGTCCAATTTGGTAGGTTCGATTGAGGTGTTAGACATATGGATCAATGTTTGTTTCATTAGTATATTAATTTATTTTATGTTTTATATAGGTTACTCATATTTCATTATAATTCACTTATGTTTTATGTTTATATGATCACCATTGGGGGTTCCCCATTATGATATATTTTTCACTGACATACCAACACCTGCATGTGGATGCATACCATATGACATATTTCATGTTGAATATGGATAAATGATTGATAAGATAGAGGCCTGGGATTTTATTATTGAGAAATTTTCACACATATATAGTATAATGATAGGTATAGAGAGACTCAATGGGATATATTAAACTAATTATGTTACATTTCTTGATGTTGTTATTAAATTCTGATGTATTTCTTTTCCAATTGATTATATTTTATATGGTATATACATTGTTGGTGATCATAGTTGTGTTTATTGAATTGATATTCATGCCTTTTATTGAATTACATTTCATTTCAACCTAGCATGATTTTATTCTGTTTATTCAATCAGCTAACTATAATGTGTATAATGATGGGTTATTTACTTCTAGTTATGCACATTTATATAGGTGAATAGTCACCTCAGTTTTCTTCCTTATACCCCCAAATCTATTCAACAATATAAAATAACTTAGGAGGTATGATTAATGTCTTATAAAAACACAGATTAGGGCACTGATTTAGTTACTCCTTGGTTTGGATGTTAAAGGATGGAAATCTATTAACCTATAAGGAGAAAAAAATAAATGGGTACCAACCCTTATGGATTTCTTGTCCACAACATGAGTAATAATAAAAACAGGTTACATACCAACATTATAAGTTAACTGCATCACCATCACTATTATCGAAATTCTCAACATGTATTACGATTGTATTAAATCCCATTTAAATAATTCTCTCTCTTACATAGTCTTTACAAACACGTATAAATTGTTTCATTGGAAATTTAGAACTAATTCATGAAAACATATCACAATCTCTCTTACATGAATACTAAATCAAGATCTTTGGAAGTTTATGAATACATTACATAAATGGGTATTCATATCTAATGAATTTTAATGTTTTAGAAACTCAATACTAGTCATTGAAATTATTTTATCATTCCAAAATGAAAACTATACATTATTGATAATATTTAGTGTAGAACAATGGGTGAAAGAAACCATATAATGGATTAGAATATCCCAATTCACACAAAAAATATGTCATTTTAAAATTACATAATCCCAATTTTACTCACAATATAAAATAACACCTTCAATACATTATGGAACAAAAATAGTATACGATGAATTTTTATTATCTGATTAGCCTCCAATATCTTGTGGATTATCAATATTATATCTTGAAACCAATTAAAAAATCACATCACATGTTTGAAAATTCATAAAAGTAGTATAATTATATCAGGGAAAAGTATTCATGTGAAATTACAGGATGTTTATTAACCCTCAATGATCAATAATTTTTTGCATCATCATAAAATTTAATGACCTCCATTTTATCTAACCTAAAAACTAGATTATATGTAATTTTATATAATCACTAATAAATGAATTTTTGGAATATGAATACCAAAATTATTGATTCAATGTCCACCTCTATCAAAACTATAAGAAAATAGAATATTAATTTTATTTAAAATTTCATCAATATTTAATTCAATTATTTTTAGTAAATCATTGATCAAAAAATGTCTCACTATGTTAAATGAGGATTATTCATCCACATTATTTCCATATTAATAAATTTAAATTTGAATTATAAAATATCATCTTATTAAATTTTATAATAATTTAAATTTATTAATTCATCCCAAATTCAATGGAACACATAAAAATTTTATAATTTTTTATATATAATCCGATAAATAATCCATATTTTCCTTCATAGTTTAGAAGTCGGTGGAGACCTAAATAATATCACAATAACCTAAATATTAAAAAATCATTCAAGGATAAATGTATCTTTCTAGTCATATATTCCTTTTCTATTTAATATCACTCTCTACCTAATGATCGTATTAAAATATTAAAATGAATGGCATAAACTTATGTTATAAATTATATAAAATTATTTGGATATGAGAAAGTCAAAATATATATTTTATAAAAGGACTAAAATAGTTAATCTAAATCTATATAATTTAAATTTTTATTAAATTATATTTGATATAAAGAACATTCAAGGGAAACAAATTTTTTTTTGAAGCATGATTATTTTTATTAGTGGAATAGAAATTTTTTATTTATCACAAAAAATTTGAATTATTATTGTTAAATTTCAATATCAATGGAAGCACATATTAAGAAATAATTTTTAATTAATAATGATGTGTTAAAAATGGGGGCACTATTACGGGTTTTTTAATTTCATAGATTAAGAAAACAAAAAAAGTTCTATAGACTAAATTTTGCTGAAGAGAATAAGAAATTAAAATATTGGTGAATGTATATGAAATATATATTTTTATAATCCATATATTTCTGAAATATCATTGATTATTAAAGATTCATTCAAATATATTCTTTCTAGAATCATTATATTAATTTATATTATACATTCAACCACAAGGATCAACATTTATATTTTTTATGAAAGGTTATAATAATGATTTGTAAGATCTAAATAATTATAATGTTATAAGGCCCCGACCTTAAACCTTAATTAATCGTGAATTAAATGAATAATTCACATAAAGGATCATTTAAGGTTTAGAGTTTTAGAGAATTAGGTCTTAACTATCACATCTCAAAAGATTACATTGTAGACACTTCTACTAAGTTTCCATAAAATAATATAAAGAAAAACTCTTAAAAACAAACATGTCTAGTTCCATGTTTTAGTTAGAATGTCTTTCCGTGAACCCATCCTTGACCCTATTCATCTTCAAGTCATGTGGAATACATTTCAAAAATTTGGGATGAGCATAAAAATCCCATTAAAGGATACACAAAGAAGGAAAACTATTAGTTTTTTCAAAATAATAGGTAAACCATGAATACTTTACCCAAGTAATACTTTTCACCTTTATTAAGTAGTAAAAACTATTCATGGAATAAAAGACCATTAATTACTCTTTTGTAACCAAAATATTACCATAAAACCCATATAATGAACACATAACATATAAAGGTAACTTGGGACATAAACATACTTAAATGGAATAACCATACGGTCGACTTCCACACATACTTAATGGAATATCCATACGGCCAACTTCCATACCCAATGCATTGGAGGTTATAACTTCACCACTCGTCCTAGTATTCACGGCACCACCCATCATATGGTTTATCATGTAACCACCCGTAAAATGTCCATGTACCATAATTACACATAAAATATTGAATATATAAACATTTCAATAACAACATTTAATTTGAAATCACAATAAGTAATTCCAATATATTGAATTAATCAAACCATTTCCAAAAATCATTTAAAAGAGATTTTTTAATCAATGTGTCCCATACCACTTTGAATCTTTTAATGGAATTATAACATTAATGTACATATAAATAAATAATGAAAACCATTTTGAATATATAGACATTAAAGATAAATATTTAGAATAATGAATCTTTAAAACATATAAAACGATATTTTTGTTAAAGAGTTTTAAACAAAATGAGAGACTCTTGAATCCAGATAATTGCGGAATAACATTTAACCCGAACTTTATAATATCATGAAAATAAAGGGATTCATGATATAATATGTCAAAGGACAGTATACACACCATAATAGAGTGAATTGGATCATAACAACAATGAAGTCTCAATGGAAATGTAAACTTAGATGTAATCCATTATAAAGATGGTATCATTAAATTAAGGATAAATCTATCACATAATTATGTGTGAGAAATATAAATACACCCAATATAAGTGGATATTAACAGTGAAACAATTATAGGCCATTCACACATATTCATAGGATTACATGTTCAAGAAGTACAAGTTGAACCCAAAGAATTAAAAATTGGGTTAAGACGTTCCCTTGTAAAATTTCAACAGCCTAACGGCGTCACATCAAAATTTAGAAAACTAGTCGATGAGAGAGAGATTGGTATCTCATCACTTGGACATAAATTTTACATCAATAAGGATATAGAAGAACATATCCTAGCATAATAATATGAAAATTAAAAGACATAACAAAAGAAGTCTTCTAAAAAGAGGAGGGTGAAAGTCCCCTTACTGAGTTGGGTAACTTTCGAAACGTACACCCCATGGAAGAAGGGTCATACAATGAAGATGTAAATACCTATAAATGAAAATATACTACAAGAAATGTATAATAATTGGCAGTACATACACCACTCAAAGGAAATAGTTTCAAACGTAGCATTAATGTCACGAGAATAAAAGTGAGATGAAAAATCCATTACAAAAACTCGGCAGCCTAACGACGCCACTTAAAACGTCCAAAAATGGATTTATGATATCAAATAGGGTCTCTAATAATATGAACATAAAAATTAAAGTATATTGAATATAAAATTACATCCCCAAATATAAGAATTATGAGCTTAAAAGAAATGACATAAAAGAGAGTACTTAAAAAGGAAGAGAGAGGTTGGGTCCTTTACCTCGTGTCTGACATGACTCGATCATTCTTTAATCTCCTGAATAATAAAATTTGGTCAATTTATAATTTCATAAGGACATACTTTAAAGATTATTATTCAGTTAATATCACATATTATAATGTTATAATAATTGGTTAATAAAGTGAGTTCATATCAGACGTTTTTGTCGATGTACGGTACATAAGAAAAAAATTGAACTTGTTGGAAATGAATTTTCCTTGTAGTTATAGGTACGTAATATCCAGAATATTATTTCTGTTTTAAATATCATATATATCCAGTATATATTCATTTTATAATATTCCATAGAATTTGGAAAAAAAATTAAAAGCACCGTTCACGGAGACGGTAGGCCGTACACACGCATGAACACTACTTTCATTTTTTGTCATACTAATGGAATTAAATCAAATTGAGAGATATATATATTATAATTCCAGAATTATATCTCTCATTTAGATGCAATATATTACATATATATCCATTATATATACGTACTTATAATATTACATAACATTTGGAGATAATAAATGAAATGTACCGTTCATGGAGACGGTAAGTCGTACATACGCATGAACGCTACATTCATTTCCCTTTTTTTGTATTCAATGGAATGAAATAATAATGACATAAAGGAATATTATAATTCCAGTAGGATATAATATGTAATACCATTAATTCCATCCTATATACATCCCACATATGGCATTAATGAATCAATTCACTTTGAGGGGGAGGTAGTCCGCACTTCCTAAAATGAAGATATCACATTTACCCATAATGGAAACCATAACAGTATGCCACAAATGAAATATACATAATCTTAAGGAAGACATAAACATATTATATATCATATATAAATATAGTGACATATTAATGGCCTCCTTTGAAGGTGTTAATATAATATTAAACAATCATCGTTTCGTGAGGCAGTAATTCGCCATCCACAGAAACAGTATGTTCTTTAACCATTAGATAAAGGTGTGTGAAAGTGTAGCTAGAATACTTATTATAAAATCATCCTAGTATATTTAAGATACTAGTTTTGTTACAAAAAAAGTAATAAAAGATTTTAGGGGTTTGGAGAAGCAAAATAAGACAAAAGAAACAAAGGGAAGACATTACCTTTAAATCGGGTAACTCTCAATGATTTGAGCTCAAAGGGTTCCTTGGAAAGGATTCTGCTCAATATGAGGCTTCAATGATGAATCGAGGGATGTGGAGAGATAAAATGGGCAAGGGTTAGCTGAGACAAAGGCTTGAGGGGTGTGTGTAAGTTTGTAGAGGTGGGGGCCTTTTATAAGATGAGAGGAGGGGCACTCTTTGAAAGTTATAAAATATTACTTTATTAGAAAATGTTTTTCGGATTTAAAAGGTCCCAAAAGGATGTATTTCGAAGATAAGGTGATAAGGTTACGAAATAAACCAATAAAATAGTTTTGTGACAAGTATAAGACTTATATTTCACCTTATCTTCTCATTTTATTTAAAGTGTTCATTTATGAGGTAATCACTGCATCATCACTGTGTCATATATAAATTAATTTATTTAATGTCTAAAAATTATAAAAAAATATCACGATGTAGGAAATATTTTTATCTTTCTAATTAATATTTATAGTCAATAATATGACTTGTATAAACCCATTATAAAATTGTTTTAGTAAAAAAAACTCATGTTTGTGACATTTTTATTTTAACATTAAATAAAACGTTATTTATGTCATTTTCCTACCAGTGGCTCCATGGGGTCCCCAAGTTGACCCATGGATTTTCTCGGTCATCCATGAAATATCCAATGGGGGTAGTACATGTTTTTAGTTAATTTAATATTATTAAAATGTTATTTTTACCTTAAATTACACTAACTACCTTTAATCGCGATTAATAAAACTTAAAAGTTACTAATCACAAAAAATTATTTTATTCTCATTGAACCACATTTTACTTATTAATGAAAACAATGTATGTCGGATTTTTGAAAATCAAATCACAGAAGTGGAAATTTTTCCTTTAAATGAAAAATCAGTTTCTTTAACTACAACATAGTGGTTTCACTATTCATCTAAAATTGATGTTTTTCAGAATAATACCAAAAACTCCCCCTAAGCTATATTTGATATTCCGAATTCAAAAATGATGTAAATTTTACAAAATTAATATCATATAAGTTACATTAATTAATTTAATAATTAATTCCCGCTATCAGAGGAAATAGCGCGTTTTTATGAAACAGTAAGTATCTAAACATTGACACTAGTTTAAGTCCAATTTCAAGATGAAATTATTTCTAACAACCACTATTGGATTAAATGTTAAAAATATATTGTAATTTCACTTTAAAACCAATTAAAAATATAATCTAATCATATTAATAAATTATATTAAAAAGAGGTTTTGAATTAAAATACAACATTTTTCACTATTCATTAAAAAATGAACTTTATCAGAAAAATACCAATAATTTACACAAAGTAAATTTTGATGTCCCGATTCTAAAGAATAATTTAATTGTGTCAAATATAACACATAAAATTGTCAAAAGTGGATTTAAAAGTGGTTCGTCATCAAAAGCCGGTTAATCGACCTATTAAAGAATATTAGAATATTTACGAAAAAAATTGGATTCATTCGCATTTTTAATCCTCTAACATTTAATGTAAAAAGTAAAAATATTTTACAAACATATATAATAATTTTTTAGTTAGTTCTGTTAATTCCCGCCATTACAATAGCTAGGTGTTAACTAAAATTTAAAATAATATTATTTTAATATTACAGTGTAACGTAAGATTCCCAAGAAAATCGTTGTTGCATATTGGGTACGCCATCGAGCATAGAATCCCTTTAAAGTTATATTAATATTTTATTCAAAAATATGGATAAATGTAAAAATGTCATATTTTTATTTCCTGGGGTGTTACAAATGCGGTAGTGAATAGTAAAATAAAATATATTTATTTTTAGATATATGTCAATAATTTTTTTGTAGTCAGTGATTTTTATATAGTGTTATTAGAAAAATTTATTATTCCCCGAAGAGTGTTTTGTATTACAATGCTATCATAGAAATGGACAACTAGCCCATGGTTTTCAACAACATATATAAATATTAAACAAATATACCAAAAATTGAAAACAATAACATAGATACTACCATTATCATTTTTTTAAAAAGGTATGTAATGAACTCTAATATTTAGGTATAGTTTATACAAAACATATCTCGCATGAACTGATACCCTGTGGAACATCTTCTAGAGGTGGAGTTGGCCTACTCTGATATCTATGTATAACATGTGCTTGGATTCCTGGGAAATAACCACCTCCATGGCTTGAATGATTTTACTCCCCCAACTCCCAACCAAAATTATAGACATGAATTCCACTATTGAAACTATAGTTTGAGATGACTGCCACCCATTGACTGTTAGAGAAATGTCCGTGTTGAAACATTGTACATTTCCCAATAATCCAATAGAATGAAACTTGAATGGGCATCAATAACACTGATTCTTTTTATACCCTGGTCTCACACACTCATTTCCAAATATGACATTACGAGAACTAATATCATGTCTACAAATAACCTCTTTATGAACCTCAAAATACCATTTCATTCTCATATAAGGTGACCTAGTGGGTTGAGAGGCTAAAGTAACCTACATTGAACAACTAGACTCTCTTCAGTTATTCTCTATAAGAAGGACATGATTAATTATTTCATTACTATCTATCAACCAGAACCCATTGACCTAAGATCGAATGACATGTCTGATACCTTCTTTGAAGCATCACTCCCTCAATAACTACATTGAATGATATATCAATGAAAAACATTGAAGCTCTATTATGAATTTTTAATACTCTATAATATTAATTACACACATATCTAAATTCATAAACTCACTAGACATATTTCATAATGTATTAATGATAATTATTCATAAATTCTTGATTGTAAATTCCTCCAAACCATATCTCATAATGAAACATCTTGGTTCAACACATCTCACCATTTCATTTCTACGTTTTGAATCGTAAATGAAATTTGATTAATTTTCATCTTAATAGGTGTCTCTAGATACTCAAAGATCATAAATTTAGTCCCAGTAAACAAATAATTTTCTTATGGACATCCTTGACAAAAAAATGTGAGAGGATGTTGGTGCTAGAACACATTTGTCATCTCTTCCATAAATGAGGTACTGTGGGGTTCTCAATGAATGATATTCATGAAATTCACAAAAACATCATAGAACTATACCTCAAACCCCATATCAGATACAAAAATAAGTTCCTTCTCTTGTACTATAAGTGGATATATAGGTATACCCTAGCCCAACACCTCAGGTTCATAGTCTTATCCACCCTCATAGAATACATCTAGAGGTATTTTTGGTGGAATGTCTCTAAAATGACAAACACATGCCTTTTAAAAGATTGAAAAAGTGACCATGTATAGGGATCAAAATTCACTTAAATTATTATTAAATAATTTTCAAGATAGAAAATATTATATCATTACAAAACCAAGATCCAGCGGTTTAGTATCATGGGAATATTTGGACAATACAGAACATATACATATTAAATAATAAAAATTATTAATTTTTTTCTTCTCTAGATTCTTATTTGTCCTTTTTTACTCCATAGTACAATTATTCGCTTGAGGACATACATAAAAGGAAGGGGGGAGGAAAAATACTATTAATAATATGAATAAGATACATAAAAAAAGGATGAGAATTAACATCAACATCATAACATAAGAATTGGATCTTCATAATAATCATGAGAGAAAGTATTCGATAAAATCATTGAATTTGTCAATGTGTAAAAATGAAACATCATGTCTTAGTAGGGAACATCCACAAATATTTGATAACAAAGATAGTATCATGTTGAAGGATAATATATGTACATCAACATAACATCATTATTGTTAAAATATAGAGAATAAATGATCACAAATATTTGATAGTATCTCTTGATAAACATAACATTACCAATTATATTAAGGCACTATATAATCCCAGGAATACACTTCACATCATAAAAACAACATAATTATGCATGACACAAAGAGAATATATTAATAATATACCTTAAATAAACCATATGATGGAATTGGTTTCATGATAATAAATTCATTAATAAATTTTGGGCTTCCAAACAAAATATGGGTATAACATTCCTGGAATTATATCCCCATTCACGTTAGAAGAAAAATAAATGTCAATAAATGTAAATGATGTGTTTTTTTAAGTAAGAGTTATTTAAAAAAAATATATACATTTTACATAAATTATATTTGATGCATTTATATGCTAAAATAGATAATGTAGTGAAATGAAAAAATATTTAGGTAACATTAATGGACCATCCATATTGAAAATAGGGTCCGAAAGGGGAATCCCAAAGAAAGAGTGTTGTTTTTGAGAATCTCCTTTCCTTATGTCAAAATGATTTCATCACATTAATATCATGGATAATAATTATATATTAATTAATTAATTAATAAATTTCATATTATACATGTATTTGATTAATTAAAACGTTATTGAGTACATTTTTGGCCATTTTTAATGAGTTATAATGTTCAATTTCAACATTCAGGATTGCTCATTTTCTTTGATATCAAGATGAGTTAACATGTTTAAATGAAAGTAAGTTCATATAAAATGTTGATGATTATTGAAAATTAATATTTTATGTTATTAATGAACGTAAATAAGTTTTATGGGGATTATATATCATTTGAAAATATGCAATGAGGATAAATAAATAGATAAATCGTTAATGAAAATCATTATGATTAATTTAGAGGGTTATTGATCACAACGAACTCATTTTGTTCTTTTTTAATATTATGTATATAAGTTAGTTCAATAACATAAAATCATTATAAAATAAATTTTTTTAAAAAAATTATCCATTATAATGGCCTTAAGACCAACATTGATGATGGTAGTGAAATATGAACACACATCATCCAATGGTGTGGTAAATCGACAGATGATAGACAATGTTTTTCATTTTTAGTATAAAAGGAAAAAAGAAAAAGATTTGGAGATTATTTATTTCATTAACCTAATAAAATTAAATTATATAAAATAAAATGGATTTATCATTTTACATTGATGAGTTCTAGTGATTATAGGATAAGAAAATAAATGAAATCAAATGGAAATTATAATAAAAATAAAAAAGATTTCACTCATTCACATTATCCTCCTAGAGAAGATCCATAGGAAAAAAATGGTTTAGTCATCAAGTGAGACCATGTGATCTAATTCATTGGGAATCATATTGATAAAATTATTGGGAAGACCTTAGACATTCCTCAAGGATTTTAATGTGTGATGAGAAGAGGTGATGAGGGGTGGTATTAATAAGGGAGGAGAGGAGTGATTTTTCATTTACTTTTTAATTAGTTTATTATTTCGAATCAAGACTATGAGTAGTTTGTATCTTATCAATAGATATTTTAATATAATGAATGATATTTTGATATTTTGGGCTTGCATCATCCTTACATAAAAAATGAGTCATGAATTATTGTATTTATACTTTTTCATAAATTATTTTATTTTACAATTGACCAAATATTCACTTTTTTCTAGGAAACCCCCAAAAAACTCACCATATCCATTATTATATGTTTTTAATTAAAAAAAATCAATTTTATGATAATTATATTCTAAATATACTGAATGTAATTATTAATTAATAATAAAATTTAAATTTAAAATACTAATTTTAAAAATTATTAATATTTTAACTACACATTTAAAAAATAATTAGGCTATCATATAATTATCTCTTAATAAAAAAGATATTATTAATTTATGAATCTATTTTATGGAAATAAATTCTATTCTATATAATTATGATAATTAAAAAATTATATATAAACATTAATATTTTAAAAAAATAGAAAACACTTTATTAATTATTTTTAAAATATTTATTTACTTAAACAATGATATGTTTATATAATATTATCATTTTAAGATACCTACATTTTATTTATACTTTAATAGATGATGTTAATTTTCTAGTATCTGAATTACATATTTAATGGTTATGTGTCTTTTCGAAGTGTCTGGTTTTTATCCCATTAGGATAGGTTATTTAATTTAAGGTAGTACCTATTATTTAAATAATTATTTATTTATAATTTTTTTATTATATAATAAATGTGATTTTAATTTCCCAATGAATCAAATAAAAACTGAGATTGGGGGATTGAATCTATTTTCCCTTTTTATTACATTAAAAACATATAAGAACTTGACTAATGTATCCTATTAATATTTGTTTTATTATCAACTTTTAATAAATTATCATGCATTAAAAATTAATAATGAAAGTAAATAAATCAATACATAAAATATTTAGGCTCATTGTTAGAACCTACATCTTTTCTATATGAACTATTATAGAATATTTGAAATTCACTATTATGAAGAAGTTATTACAATATGTGGGAACTCTATTAATATCTTCTACCTCTTGATTGGAAATATTATACTATCACCCTAAATTATTCACTGTTTCATGGAAAATAATGGATCCACAAGAAAATTATTATCCTTTTTACAATTTTCTCCACAAAATATTAATATAGATCTTTCTTTTGATTTGGCCTAATATGATTTTGTCAATACATTGTGGTCAACATGATTCTCCCTTACATAATATTCACTTGTCAAGCTTTGCTCAAAAATTGTGTGTGATAATTCCATGTTTAATTGACCCAGTACGGTGGAATCTATATGAAGAATGGATTTTCAATATTCAAAACTCAATTTTTTGTCAATTTCACAATACGATCTTCCGCAGTCCAATGGGAATGTTCACATCCAATTATTCAATTATCGAATGTTTGCAATTATTTATAAAAATAAAAATTGAATGAATGTCATGGGAAAATACTTATAGAATACATGGAAAATTATTAATGGGAACCATGAAAACCATACCCACTCCCATAAATTTCAATACACTGAAAAACACTTTAATTTAAACTTCAACTTTTATTTATTCATACTTTATTATATTTAGTTATGATTTATGCTAGAATAAATATGAAGATTGAAAACATAAACTCTTCACATATCATATTCTTCATAATTATTATTCTTGAATTTTAGATATTTTAATTATTATAATGAATCCTCCTCAGCTCATTACGATGATGCTTCTTCAGCTTCATCTTCCTCTACTAGTTATGATTTCCCATTCATCATAATCTCATTATTATACACCTTCTTTTCTTATCTCATTGTGATCATCCTTTTTTCAAATATCATTATGATATGGGATACGTTCTTAGATCATTACCATCTTGTTTTCATTCAAATATTACTATGATATTACATTATTTCTCAACTCACTACTATATTCCTTTATTTTTCATCTCATTACAATAAACCTTTTTTTCATACAATGATATGAAGTTCATTTCTTTCAAAGATAATTACAAATTTCCTTTCATTCTTATCTCAGTTAAATCTGCATTTTTTTCTCATCTCATTACGATCTACCTTCCTTTCAATGCTTATTATGATCTCTCTTCCTTTATCATCTCATTAAAATCCGACTTTCTTTAAAAACCCATTACGACCTACCTTTATTTCGAGGATCATTATGATATTCTTTTTGTTATAATATCATTATGATATCATTTCATTATCAGAGTCAATATGATGGAATCCTTATAATGATGAAATTTCCTTTATGAAGGATTCTCATAAATAGTAAATTCCCATTAAAATGTAACTATCATTAAGATGGAATATTCAATACAATGTATATTCCACATCAAAACAATGGCATTCATTTAACTTCAAATCTTTGACACAGTCTAACATCTTAATACTTTTGAGTATGGTAAATCTAGATACAATTCAATCTTTTTGATTACCCAATTTATTTAATATCATTTATCATGATGGATTTCATTGTTTTTGAGAAATCTATAATGATAAAAACATTATCTGATTTATATTAGACTACTAGATAACATTTTATCTCGTGAATTCTATTTTTAATAAAACCACTTCATTATAATTATGAAATATTAAATCTAAAAAGTTTTACATTCTAACAAACACAGAGTCTTGTGGATGATTAACTCCATATCTATCATCCGAAGAATGATGGTGTGTTTGATCAAATAATAAATCATTCTAACCACCTATTCTCTAGGATATTCAATGTTTTATCCTTTGAATCTAGAAAACAATATTCTTTAAAAAAAATTCTACACTCTTATGTTTGGTTTTGAACATTCTAAAAACAATAAAATTTGTTATAGATCTCAATACAATTGAATGGATCTTACACATGAATAATAAAGTCATTATTATACAAAACTGTTAGTTGTCAAAAAATAAAAAATTATTTTACAACTATTTGATCAAAAAGGTTCTTCAATGTCCCTGATATTATTTGTTTACAACTTTTCCGACTCTCATTAATTTTTCATAACTCATATTACGAAAAAACTCTTGTTTTCATAATTTTATTAAATAATTGGATTTCTCATAACAATGTGTAATGACTCTACAATACATGATAGTGTATAGTTTTTAGGGAATTCAATCCATTTGTTATATGAAATTTTTTTGTCCATGTAAATTTGATAATTCTTTTGTTTTATATTCTACTATCTCATTTTTCATTATCTCTATCCCATTTTATGATAATTACTTCATCATATTCATAAATTAGTGTCAGGTAAACCATTTTTCAAAATACATTTTTTACATGATCTGACCATATGTCAATATAATCCAAATAATGGTGGGCATATTTCTCTATGAGGATTAGAAAAACATTAGAGGAGGTTTAATATGAATTTGTTGCCTCAAACAAACATACCATTCTTTTAGCATTGTCTTTTTTAATAAATCAAAAATTTGTTAGAATGATAGGATATAATCCATGATAAATTATCTAGTAGAAACATTCAATTTTATAATGTGAAACATTATATCACATTGATTGGTCTTGTATGTTGGACACCATTTTTAGAATAATCAATTTCACTCTTTTTATCAAAATTTATCTGCAATGGTTTGTAAACATTTTATTTAAATTATTCTATCAAACCACTCAGCCACACATTTTTTATATATTGATTAGGATATTTTGAATTAATTTTAGTATTATTAGAAATCACCAGTTTATTTTTCATATAATTCCCAAGCAATTTTTTATGGAATATTGATTTTCAATTACATTCACATCATATGAATCAATGAACATTTGAAATAGTTTATTACAAAATTTTTAACTTGATCCATTGCATGAGTACCCTATTATAGTTACATCCTCAAATTTCTAACCATGATTTTCTAGATTCAGATTTTTTATTTTAAGAAATCATGGGCTTCCAAAAACGATGGAGTACTTCAAAAAGGTTTATTGTTATACACAATTTGGTAATATCTCTTTTCTGTTTATTGTCTCAAGAAACATTTGTTCTGAAAATGTAAAACAGTACAAACATCATCTCTCAAACAGTATTTTGAATGTTTTTATTCAGATAACACGCTTATTCTCATTTCCATCATACATCAATTCTTTCATTCTACTACTTTATTTTGTTTTTGTGTATATATAGCACTATACTAATTTTTGATACTATATATTTACATATATATTTGAATAGTAAATCTTGTGAATTGAGTAAAAATATTTGTTCTCAATTTATTTATATAAGAACCCATTTCATTCTCGATTACTTTTCTTAAAAAACATGACAATTTCAACATCCATTGAATTATGTGTCATGAACAAGATTTTTTTCATCTAAGTTATATGATTAATTAATGTGATGAACGATTAATCTAATTTTGATGATTGATATATCATCGGTCTAGAAAAATTTTAATGAATAAATTAAAGAGTTCTTGTAGAAAAAATTTCAACTCTTTTTTGACTTATTCCAGTCATCATCCATTTCTAAAAAGTAATAAAAAGAAAGTCATTTCTTCATTTAAATTTTAAAAAATACATTAAGAATCACCATTACAGTTTTTTTTCATACATTTCATGAGAGTTTCGCAACTCTTCAGTGACAGAATTTGTTTTCATCTTCATCACTCATGTAACAATAGTAATTAGACACTATAAATTTCAAATGATTACCACGGCATAATTCTACTTTATTTGATAACATTTCAATCTTTCACAGTTCTAATCATATATGAATCTTTAATAAAAATAACTAATTTTTCATCATCATTATGATGTATTATACTATGTACATTAATTTTTTATCTCACAAGAAATTAAAATATCCATATATTTTATCTTTTCTTCTTCAGTATAAACCGCTCAAATTATATTAATTTTTAAGGAACTATCATTAAAGAAGTTACATTACCTCTATCATGAATTTCATTATGTTTCCTTATTTTGTAATCACCTTTCAGATTTGAATGAAAACCAATATCAATTATTCATGGGGTTTTATGATACATTTTCTTAATGATTTATCAAAAAAAATTATTTCCTAAAATTATTTATATGGAGATTCTTTTTCATTTCATCCAAACGAATAATTTTCATATAATTGTTTCATAGATCGTTCAATATGTTGAAATTCTTGATAAAATATCATAGAAAAACATTCTTGACATTCAGATTGATTTTTTGATGGAGTATTCTATCATCATGATATTTTTCTTTTCTAACTTATTATAAATTTGGAAAGTTATTCATCCTTCTTCTATAATTTCATTAATATTGTTCAAACCTTCTTATGGGTAGAGATATGTTGTCCCAATAATTATAAGATCTATTCCTAATGATTCCACAACACCATCAAAATCCATTAAATTATGATTTTTTGGATGTATGATAGTTCACTATAGAAACTTTATTGAGGTTTATAACATCTTTCTAGTTTAAAAATATTTAGACATGGAACATCATTCCTCATTACTTTATTTTCATCATATTTAGTTGAATTTTTTTTTCAATCCATTTTCCACACAATATTTCTCAATAAATTTTCTGGATCCAAAAATGATAGAAAAATTTGATGAAACATTATTTCTTGTGGGTGGTGATTTCACCTGATTCTTGATTTGATTATTCTGAGAAACATTAAAAGTTGCATATTTTACATGTAAAGCTTTGTTGAAGTTAAAATTCAGCTTTATTGGTGTATTTTAAGAGTCAATAAGTTTGATTCGACCAATGTTAACATCTATATCCATAGTTATCAGCTTTTTACAGATATCTTTAGTCATATTTCCATATTCAAAACATATATGTTTGTAAAATAAAATATCAAGAAAGTATTATTTATCCTACTTGATGACAAATTTTCATCCTGAAAACTCATATTCAAAATCATTCTTTATTAATATGATTTCTTTAATGAGATATTTTTCTTGCCGAGGACATGACAATTTTTTTTTTCTGAGTTAATACACTATGTCATATTATGAACCTCCTTATTCTCCACTCTTTGTGGTGTCTTCATGTTTCTATGATTTCAAAATAATTTTTTTAACATTTTCTAAACATCCATCCCTTGAATAATTATTTTTAGTATATTCATATTCATTTTTATTATTGGATAGGGTTCTTTTGATTCCAGTAAACATATGATTATATTTTTTGGTTGAAACATATTCTTTATCATATTTTTCAACATAGACCATAAATTTTTTTTTCATATGTATCATCTCAATAGTCACAAACAATATATTTTTTGTGCAATTCATAGCAAATTTTATGATTACACCCCATTTAAAACAATAGATTGGAATTTATCTCCATTATTCCATCTTCTTCCACGATAGTTTTTAGATATAACAGACATGATTATTTTATTTATCAAATCATCATCTTTATTTATAGAGACTGAAGGATCAACATCATCGACATCTGGTATTTTCATTTTAATAATGGATTCAAAATCGATTTCATATATCATCTTACATTTGAACATTGGGGATTTAATCATTTAATATGAAATAATATGTTTATGAAATTAATCAATAGATAAATCATATGTATCATATCAAGAAGAAACATTATTATCATACATGTCTAAAATTTTTATCATATGTTTCGTCAAAATATTAGAATCATCCAGTAAATATTTGGTTCTCAAAATTTTGTGAAAAAATTCTTCTACTCTGGTCATGCATTCATCAATATTTTCTTCATCACACTTATTTATGTCTTCATAAATACTATTCAAGGTTTTTAGCTTTTCTTCCTTCACATTATTATTCCCTTCAAAAATACTTACCAACATTTACCACATACGTTATGAAGTATTGTGATCCATCATCTCGTGGTAAATATTCTCTAAAAAGGACATAGGGATTGAATTTTTAACCTTTCCTTATACATATACATTTTACTTAATCGAACAAATCATTGTATCATCATTCTCATTAGGTGGATAACCAATAGTAGCAACATCAATAAATTCCAAGGTATAATATAGGATATAAAGA
The DNA here is from genome assembly GCA_963277665.1 of Viscum album. Classification (NCBI taxonomy): domain Eukaryota; kingdom Viridiplantae; phylum Streptophyta; class Magnoliopsida; order Santalales; family Viscaceae; genus Viscum; species Viscum album. The sequence continues at coordinate 137,539,251 of OY728133.1, read as the reverse complement.
ATCATCCTACTTTTCCATCCAGAATAATTTTACCCATCAAGTGTAGTAATTCCTCTTAATATTTTATTTTTTTGATTATTCATCATATGGATTAAATAGGGAACCATACATTTGATACAAATTAAAGATAAAAATGATCTATATAACATCCCATCATGACTCACCAATATGATTGACGTCGGACTAGTCACTACATTGCCTCATGTGTGCCAACATGAATGTTATAGGATATCAACATGTATTGAGGGAATATTTATGGTACAATAGTGAGAATATAAACACTAAATTCTAGCGCGATAGTGAGTTATCAGTTTATTGTTAAAAAAATGTTTCAGTAAAAATAAAATAGAGAAATGTAGTTGAAGAATACTATATTTTATGAATAAAATAAACAGGCCAATGATAATTCCATATATTGATTCATGTAATGACATGTGTTACTACACAGAAAAAGAAGTAAAAAAGGACAAAATAAAGGAAAACCCCCATGGAAAACTCCATGAGTATCCTAAGAAATTGATTGGTCCTATAATGCCATGATAACTTTTACATATCACAAGATAAGAAATTAATCTAGAGGACAAGGTGAAAGATGATCTAATCAGGTGCCAAATGGTTCTTGAGCAAAGTTTTAGATACAAATCTCTGTATGACATTACCCATGGTGTCTAACCCAATTTATTAAATGATATAAAATTTAATTTATTGGGCGGGTATAAATAGAAAAAATTAAAAAGTAGTTCTGAAATAATAGAAACAACCCAACCAACATTATAAAGGACACGTGGTGGCTATACCTACTTCATCACCATGAAATGTATCTATGTCTATGAAAAAATCCTAAAGCATGTGGTTTGATCACCCAAATCAGTGGTAGATTCTTATACCAATGAATAATCACACAGTATATACCATAACCATACAACCTCTTCCCTTATGAAAAAAATAACACCATCAGCCATAAATTTATCTATCCATCATGAATCATGTGACTCTATATCTAGAACTTTGGAATCTGCATAAACATATAATCATTCACCAGGCATTATGACCTTTTGGACAAAATTAATGTAAGATTTGTTTTAACATATAAGGCATGTCCGACTATTTTTTTCCGTTATAACATCATCAATGCTTCTTTTAAAAGATTATAATAATATTTAAAAAATAAATTTTTTCTTTTATAATTATTTTAAATTTAAATGATTTCAAAATATAAAGAGATATTTCTCTAAAAAGATTTGATTTCATCTATGACAACATCCTTTGATGGATTTTAAGCTTATTTGATGTTGATTTATTATGATAAAAACATTCATATAGTATTGAATGTTCAGTGATATGTATGAATATGGATGTGTTATTTTTACATAATTCATAGTTTATAGATAATGTATTGACATTTTGTATGGTAGTTTTAAAATGAATGTTTATGTTATGTTTAAACCTTTTCATAAGAGGAATGCATTGGACATAGTATGTGATGGGTGGAAACCACTACAGCTTCTCAATTTATCAGTAGGTCTCATGAGACAAAATAGTGTCTTGGAACAAAGCGTTGACAAAATCATATTTGTAGTCTTGGAACAAGGCCTTGACTATGTGGTTATGAAGTCTCGCATTATGCATTCAATCATTATGAAAGAGCCTATGGATAGTGCATGTGATTATTCGACTAGTAGAATGTCCATGTGAATAAGTAAATAGAAATAGTTGATTTTATCTTTGAAATATTATGCTGATGTTGAAGATTAGAACACTTTTTTTTTAGTCTTATACATTGCCTTAAATGTTTATTCTTATTTATGAAGGTTTCTGCTATATTTTTATCCTTAAAGAGCATCTGAGCACACCCCTCTCTATGTTTTATTTTTCCCAGGATGCAAAGAAGTATTTTACGACTGACCTGAAGGGATTGTCTGAGAGGATATGAGTGTGGCCTATGGAAACAATGTTGTTGTAGTTTTTCATTTATAATGTACTATAACACTTCTGAATGTATCTAGTATTTCCAATGAAACTAAACTGATCAGTATTTTGAGACATAATTTATTTGTATCAATCCAATGTTATGTTATAATGCTTCGACTCAAGGTAACTATGGTCAGGGCATTATAGTTGGTATCATAGGATGTTTAGTACAAACCTTGAAATCTAGATTTAGATAAACTATGATTAGAGCACATTACCCTAAGATTGATTTTGAGTATTAGTATAGAATAACTTCCTAGAATTTTGGTATTTTTGGGAATTTGTGAGTTTTCTAAGAAATAAATCCGTGTATGGATACGAGCAGGTAGAGGTGGCTCTGGCACAGAAGTACCTAGGGGTAAAACCTGAAAACACCGCTTTGATCAAGACTCGAACGAGAACTATTGTATGAAAATAGTCCTTGATGAACTATTAGTTATGACACAACCGGGGGATATTCTTAGGATAATTTTCATTTTAATTTCAAATCAATATTAATGGTTTATGAGTAAATACTTCCTCAAAATTTCTTTTTTCTGATTATGGATTATATCCATAAACTATTCAGTCTATGTTAAGTGTTTTACAAGTTTGGAATTATGTATTTCGATTCATAATCTAATCTAGTTTATGACATTGTTTTCAAATGGGAAATAGTGGATGAAATGGAAACTGTATCAATGCATGTAATCCATGTAGTGATTTCCCTCCTATACAAGATAATTATAATGGAGATGGTGAAGCAATTGGTGCTGATCAGATTATCACCATACTAGGAGAACTCACTTACGGTATGAATAATAACATTACTCATATAGAGAACCCAGATCCACATCGTGGGGGATCAATGTAAGATAGGTTCATGAGGAAATAATCACGAACATTCAATGGGAGTAAAAATCCATTAGTATCTGAGAAATGGATAAATTTCATAGAGAAAATATTCATGGCCTAGGGGAGTAGTGAAAGGGAAAATGTTGTCATGGTAGTTTACCACCTCACTGGAGATGTTGATCAATTGTGGTCATTTATTCAAAACACAAAGGAAGATGATGATATATCAAATATTGAATGGAGGGAGTTTAATGATATTTTATTAGAAAAATACTTTCCTTGTGACCATCAACAAGATATGGAAAGGAATTATATGAGTTTGAGGAAAAAAAGAGGATGATATGGTCCCAAAGTATGAGGCTAACATTACAAGGATTGCAAGGCATGCAATAGATTATATACGTAACCCAATAAGTAAGATTGATCACTTCTTTTATGGGTTAAAATCATTTCTCCACAGAGCATTAGTCTCACAATACATCTCATTATACGTAGATATTGTATCATGTGCAATCAAGATAGAAAATAAATTCTCTATGCTTTATGACTTAAAAGAAATGAAAAAGAAGGATAGATATTCTAAACACTCTAGAAATGGAAATAAGTGGAATTAGAGAATAATTGAATATCTATACTGAAGTAAATGATGGAAGAAACACCCCAGTACATGCCAAAATGGAATGGGAGTCTGTTACAAGTGTGTTGAAAAAGGCTACCAAGATCGTGATTTCAAGGGGAAGAAAGAGGCTATCAATGTTGAATGCTATAATTGTAGAGAGATGGGGCATTATGAAAATGAATGTACTAAGTTCCACAAAAACAGACGTCAGAAAAGGACAAGGGATCGAGGCCAAGATTATACTATCACTACTACTGAGGTTAAAGCTCTGAAAGATGTGGTGGAAGATAATTTAATGGGTTCCTCATGTTTAGCCAATGCTTTATTTGATTCTGGATCATCACATTGTTTCATATCATCCCAATTTTCATAGAAAATTATATATTATCAATTTGATTTAACAGTGGAGTTTTTAGTGAAAACTCCTAAGGGAAGTATCATTGCAACAATTTATTGTGAATCAGTCCCCAATAGGGCTTATAAATATTCATTATCTGCTGATCTCATCATTATACATATGATTGAATTTGATATAATCCACAGTATGGATTGGCTTTTGTACCAAGATGAAAAAATTTATTGTAAGAAGAAAGAGGTTATTATTTCTGATGACGCTGATAATGAACACCTTATCATTAGAGAAGAATCGTCTCCACACAATTATTATCTAGATCCACCCCCAGTAGCTCAACTAAATTCAATTATTGGGGAGGAAGAGAATGAAATATCTATGGGTGAGGAAAATAATTTTAAATAGAATATGTACTTATTGTGAGGGAATATGTTGAATATTTTCTAGATGATTTACATGGACATCATCCAGAATAAGAAAGTTAGTTTTCCATTGATTTAATTATTGGTTCAAGTCCCATAATGAAGACCCCTTATCGAATGGAAACATTTGAATTAGTGGAACGAAGGAAACAACTAGAGGAATTGAGTAATAATAGATTTATTTTCTCTATTGTTTCTCCATGGGGACCTTCTGTCCTTTATGTTAAGAAGAATGATAGATCTATGAGGTTGTACATTGACTACTGGGAGATCAATGCTATAACAATAAAGAACAAGTATCCCCTACCTCATATTTATGATTTATTTGACCAACTTCATGGAGCTCAACATTTTTTCAATGATTGATCTTCGATCTCGATACCATAAGTTGTGTGTGAAGAAGGATGACATTATGAATACAACATTTCGAACCAGGTATGGGCATTACAAGTATATAGTAATGACTTTTGGATTGACTAATGCACCCTCTTTCTCCATGGATCAAATAAATAGGGTTTTCAAGGTATATCATGATGACGTTGTACAGGTATTTATTGATGATATCTTTTTATACTCCAAAAGTAAATAAGATCATTAAAATCACTTGCGCATTATCTTGTAGATTCATAGAAGAAATGAATTATATGGGATGTTTAGAAAATGTGAATTCTGGCAGCAAGAGATTTCATTTCTTGGTCATTCTGTCTATAAGGACGGAATATCTGTTGATCCTTCTAGGACAAGAGAAATCCATGAATGGCCAGCACCGACAGGTATAACTGAGGTACACTGTTTTATTGGTTTTGCATGTTATTATTGACATTTTTTCCATAATTTTTCACAATTGGAAAACCCATTAACCAAGCTCACACATAAAGTGGTTAAATTTTTTTAGACAAAAGAGTGTGATGAATCTTTTGTAGAATTGAAGATAATATTAGTCAATGCTCCAATGATGATTCTACCATCAGGGAATGATGGATTTGTTATATATATTGATTCTTCAATGAATTTTATTGGTTGGGTCCTTATGCAGAATGATATGGTTATTTCCTCTGCGTCATGAAAGCTAAGAATTCATGAGAAAAACAATCCTACTCTTGATATTGATTTACAAGATGTAATATTTTCTTTGATGATATGAAGACTTATATCTATGGTGATAAATGTGAGATTTATACTCATCACAATAGTTTGAAGTATATTTTATCACAAAAAGAACTCAATATGAGGCATATGCGATGGATTTAACTACTCAAGGATTACAATTGCACAATACACTACCACCCATGGAAGGCAAATAAGGTGAAAGGTGTTTTGAGTATAAACGATCATCGAGATTTGAACAATATGATAGTTGAAAAGGATCCTATATACATGGATCTAGTAAATATAGATATGGGAATAACCATGGAAGGAGAAACATCAATTATTTTTTAAATGGTTTCCAAACCATCATTATTAGAAAGGATAAATAGTTCTCAGGCCGAGGATGAGGAGTTTCAAAAGGACAATAATGCTGTGAATAATGGGAGATTGAGTGACTTTGTATGTGAAGATGGAATTTTGAAATTTGGGAAGAGACATTGTGTTCCTGAAATACCTGATCTAAAAAGATAATTATTGGATGATGCTCATAGGTCCAATTTCACTATACACCGTACGAGCACCAAAATGTATAGAGATTTGATGGACCATATATGGTGGGATAACATGAAGAGGGATATTTCTGATTTTATGTCAGGATGTATAGATTTTCCACAAGTGAAAGCAGGAAGGCAACATCATGGGGGATTCATGCAACCTATTCACATACCTTTTTTGAAATGGGATAATATTACAATGGACTTTGTCATGGGACTAACAAATACTCCTAGAAGGAACGATGAAATATGGGTAATTGCTGACCGTATAACCAAGTCAACACATTTTCATGCTATAAGATAATATTTACCACCTGAATGTTTAGAAAGATTGTATAATAATTAAGTTGTAAGGATTCATGGAGTACCCCTATCAATTGATTCTGATCGTGATCCCCATTTTACATAATGATTCTGGAAAAGTCTTTAGAAATCCCTAGATACTAAACTTTGTTTTAGAAATACCTACCACCCCCAAACTGATGGACAATCAGAACAAATAATTCAAATCTTATAAGACATGTTGAGGTCATTCTCACATGACTTACAAGGTATGTGGGATCCGTGTTTACCTATGGTTGAATTTTCCTATAACAATAGCTTCAACTCAAGTATTAAGATGGCACCATATGAAGAGTTATACAGAAAGATATGTCGCACACCAACTTGTTGGGATGATGATGGTGAATGAAAACTCATAGGCCCCGATCATGTTGAGGAAATGATGGAAAAGGTAAAGGTAATCCAAACAAACATAAAATTAGCTCAATGTAGGAAGAACAACTATGTGGATAACATAGGCTAGGATTTGGAATTTCAGGTAGGAGATCATGTTTTCCAAAAGATATCTCCATGGAAGGGTTTTGTAAATTTCCGTATGAAACGTAAATTGAGGCCTAGGTACATCAGAACATTCAAAATTCTAGAATGAATTGGGGATATAGCTTACCGTTTGGCAATGCCACCAAGTCACTCCAATGTTCATGATGTGTTCAACGTATCACTATTAGGAAATTACATGCCTGACCCAACGCATGTCTAAACCTATGAGGAATTAGAACTGGTACCCGATGTGACGTATTACGAAGTGCATGACAGGTTTTATGATAGAAGAGAAAAGGTTTTGAGAAACCGAACGACTTGTCATGTAAAAGTTTTATGGAGAAACCATAAGATGGAAGAGGACACATGGGAACCCGAAGAACTTATGATGAAGAAAAAAAAATATTTTTATGCAGCAATATTCTGGAAATTTCGGGGATGAATGTCTTTGAAGGAGGGTAGAATGTAACACCCCAATCTTCCATGGTACGTTTCCATTTGAGTAATGTAATAACTTGAGTTGTATGCAACTTCAATATTCTAACACATCACGACCAATCAAACTAGCCGTTAGAAATAGTAATTCCCACTTTTTGAAATTTTATTTTATCAATCAAAATGGACTTATTTTTTTAGTTCGTAATATCTAAATTAGGTTAGGAATAATTATTGGTATTTTTCAGAAAACATTCAGTTTTTGATAAATAGTGAAAATACAAAATTATAATTAAAATCAAATTTTTAAATCCAAATAATTTACAGTGATAAATAATTCTATTGAGTGGGATTTAAGTATAATTAGATGATATTTTTACCATTTAATCATATGTTGGTCATTGTACATAATATCACATTTAAACTGGACATAAGAAAGTGTCGATATTTTAATAGTTATTATTTCGTAAAAACACTCATTTTATTCTAAAAACAGGAATTAATATTAAATTAATTTCTTCCACTTATGTGTTTTGAATTTAGAAAAATAGATTACATATTTAGAATCAAGAGGACTAAATAGTTCAAGTATGTTTCTTTTATTTTTAGACATTTTTAATAATTACTTCGGTAAATATTTTATTTTCCATGGTTAAAGGGTGAATCCGGCAAATAAGGGTAAAAACTTATTATTATAATAATATTAAATTACCCTAACATGTGTTATAACCCTATTGGATGATACATGTCCGACCATGGACATCCTTGGGTCAATTTTGGGACCCCATGGAGCCACATGTAAGTGATAATGACATTTTATATTAATTAGGTTAAATTAAATACAAAAATTACGTAAGCATATAGCTTTTAGTAAAACAATTTTTATATAGTGTTATATATGTTATCTCATAAATAATAAATATTCATTTGAAAGATAAAAATATTTCCTACATAATGGTATTTTATTTCTAAATTTTAGACATTGAATAATTAAATTTATTTATGACACAATGATGATACAATATTTTCTTTATTAATGAATGAATCAAATAAATGGTATTATAGATGTTAAAATAAATATAATATGTTTGTTTTGATACCATCACCGAATTTTCAAGGTTAATGAGACATGTTAAGACTGATTAAATGTATTTTTTTGATGTAATAATGCTGTTAAAAATTTAATAAATACAATATAGAAAATAGTTTCAAAATTGGCATAAAAGAGTTTTTAAAAGAAATATTATATTATTAATTGATATTCTATTCCTAAAAATATAAGGTGAATCTAGAAGATACAGTTAATATAGTTACCCAAACATGTCTAAAACCTATTGGTTTAGTATTTTAAGAACCATACCCAACATATCATCAAAATAAGTCATTTTGGAGCCATTGAAAACCGAATAATATTTTATTATAAAATAATATTTCAATCTTTTCCTAAGATGCCCCTCACCTCTCTTATAAAAGGGCACTTCCCCTTCTCTGAAATTCACACCATCAAAGACATTTGGATTGGACGAACCCTACCCAAATATCCTCTCAACTACAATCCCTTCATCCTACAGGACATTCTTTATTCATAAAGCTAACCTAAGGATCCATTTTGATCAATTAAAAAGGAAGAACCCGAAAAGGAGGTAAATATTCCATCACCTCTTACAAGTTCGTTCCTTCTTCCACGTCATCTTTCATGGTTGTTTCCATTTTAAAATAATAATTCTAGTATATTGTATATACAAGGATGTTATTATAAATATGGTACAACCATATTAATTATTCTATCCATCCTTTGAATGACATGTCATCATAGGTTCGTACGTACGACTTACCATCTCCACATCGTGGTGCAGTCATTATTCAATACATTATTATTTGGATGGGCTTAATAATGACGTATAATTGATTTAAATAATAAAAATAACATGATAATGATTCTATATATATGGTATACCATCCTATTAAATATTATTTTAAAATAAATATAATGATATTATCACTCATGTGTACGTACGCATTACCGTATACACGAGCGCAAAGAGATTCATTCCCCATCATATCTATTCAAGAAAAATTTTCATTTGATGATTAAAAATAATGTTTAAAACCTATTATCATTCTTAATATGAATAAGATACATCCTATCCATTATAAAAATTACTTACGTAGAAAAGTATATAAAGGCGAACAAATCAGTTAACACCCAACACGATGATGATAATAAAATATTATTAACAAAGCAATATTAGAAGATCATATATTATATCATATTTATGTATATTGTTAATATATAATTTAATAACAATGATTTTACTATAATAAATAAGTTTAACGTACCCTCAGCCATGGAAAAGTACAAGGTAATGGTTAATTTCACAATCTCTTAATCATTCGAGGTTGTTTAATACGTGAGTATCTACTGGGACCACTTTCTCATCCACGTCCATTTTTTCTTAAAAATATATTTCAAATCATTTTTACTAGGAAACCAGTTAAATGAATTTATACCTTTATTTTACCTTATATGTTTTGGAAGTAATATTTCCATTGTTTTTCAAACAAGGTACTTTATGACCTTTTCGACAAAATTAAGGTAAGAATGTTTTTTCACTTATACTGCAGGTGTGGCTATTTTCCGTGGTTATAACATCATCAAACCATCCACTCCAATATTGTAAGAATATTTCAAAGATAAAACTTTTCGTTTATAATTATATGAATTATATATGATTTCAAAATATAAATAGATATTTCTCTAAAAAAGGTTTTGATTTCATTTATATTAACATCCTTTGATGGATTTTAAGATTATTTGAAGTTGATTGATTATGATACAAAACATCCATATTTTATTGATGGTTTTGTCATATGTTTGACTATGGATTACACAATTCATGTTTTATGGATAAAGTATTGACATTTATTATGCTAGTTTGAATATGAATGTTTGTGTTATGTTTAAAACTTTTCGTATGAATAATTCATTGGACTTAGTATGTGATAGTTGGAGCCTGCTATATCTCCTCGATTCATCGGTAGGTCTCATGAGACAAACTGGTTTCATGGCACAAGGCCCTGACAAAATATTATTTTTAGTCTTGGGAAAAGTATTTACTATGTGGTTATGAAGTCTGGAATTATTCATTCCATCATTATGATAGTGGATATTGATATTGAATGTGATTATTCAACTGGTAGAATATCCATGTAAATAAGTAAATGACAATTATTGATTTTATCTTTTCCATATTATGGTGATTTCAATTTTAATGTTCTTTTGATTTAGTCCTATACATTTCCTTCAATGTTTATGATTATTTATGAATGTTTTCTCTATATTTTTATCCTTATTGAGAATTTGATCTCACCCCTTTCTATGTTTTATTTTTTCCAGGACGCAAAGAATTATTTTATAACTGAACTGCATGGATTGTATAAGGGGATATGATTGTGGTCTATGGAAACAATTTTTTTTAATTTTTTCATTTTATAATGTAATTTAAAACTTATTAATGTATCTAGTATTTCAAAGGATACTAAACTGATCGGTCATTCAAAACATTATTTCCTTGTATCATGACAATGTTATGTAATACTGCACCGACACTAGGTAACTGGGTCGGGGCATTACATCAATGATCTCATTAATCATATTGTCCCAATAATATTTTTCTCATATATGTCATTATATATTTTCGTTTCATAAGTTAATATGGAATGTTGAGCTATGTGTTTCATTCAAAAGATCATTATTTATCTCTGGATTGTTTAGAAAACATAATCATGACCCAAATTATAATATTTATTCCACCTAAATATTATTCTATATGGATTTAACATTACTCCTAGATTCCAAATTCATTGAAATTTCCACTTCATTTTTAATCACCCTTTATTTTCCCCTTGTTCTATTTTTTAGAAAACATTTCACAAATAATTGGTGATGGTCCTTCTTCATGAGATGTTATTGAAAAATTTTCAGTAATAACATACTAGACCAATAGATATATGAATCTCTAATATAGATGTTGTCTTATGGAACTATTCTATTTACATTATATTGGAAGGGTCCATATAGATTCCTTTTCCTGTAATAACACGCCCCATGAAAGATACTTCCTCCATCAATAACTCAAATGTATAAAATTTTAATATAGTTTATCCCTTAATAAGGAAATAATCATTTTAATAAATGACTTCTCATGTTCCTACTTAATCTTGTTGTATCTTATAATATAATGTATATAGACTTCCACCATATTATTGGTGTATTTTGTAAGGACACCATTCATTATGTCCATGAAAATTTTTGGAGAATTAGTGAGTCTAAAAGGAATCACTATTAATAGAGTGTTCATAACGTCTTATAATTGATTTATTAAGAATATCATTCTTCCTTTCATAAATTAAATATATCCCGACCGAATGTCTATATTAGAGAAATACATGGCCCCAAGCAGTTGATCAAAAATGTAATCTATTTGTGGATGGTGAAACATGTTATTTATAATGATTTTCATTAGATCATGATAATCAATAGAGATTATAAATGATCAATCCTTCTACTTGATGAATATGATGTATGAACCCCATGGTGAAACACTCATGCATTTGAAATTGTTTTCCAGATTCACTTTTAATTGATTCTTACGTTCCTCTTACTCAATAGTTGAAATTCTATATGGTTTTTATGATATAGGAATAGATCAAAGAATATGATCAATTGAGAACTCAAATTATTGAATTGTAATTATATTATGAAATTATTCTCGGAATACATTAGTTTAGTCTCTCACAATGTGCTTGTATTCAAGAATGATTCTCCAATTTTTCTTAATCATTTGATTTAAATATTCCTTCTCATATGGAAAGAATATCTATCCATGAGATGATGGATCTAGTGAAGATTCAACCTCCTCCTAACACATATAAAAAATCGAAGGATGCCTCAGGATATGAAGAGTGATCTCCCATACACGATAGTTGAAGTTATATTTGTAAAAATATGGAAAATACATTCCAAATATATCACCAAACCCCACCAATGGATGTATGATAAGAGTTCTTGGAAAGATAAATCTAAAAACATTAACCAGGGGAGTCATATATTATATATGAAAAAATATACCAATTTTCAGTTCTCCAGTATATTTCAACCTCGATATTTTTAGGTGGTGTTTTAATATTTCTTCTAAAATTACAGGATATGAAAGAATGCATAGAACCAGAAGAAAATAGTTCTTTCAATATTTTTGACTCAATAAGAAATGGGTGTGTCGCCACATCATTTTCATTTTTCTCCTTATAATTTGTGAGGGAATTTTAATTACCAAAATATTTTCGCTTTGATGGACGCTGTCACGGATTACCCTTGAAGACTCGAGGTTTAGTGAACGAGCATGAAATGGGGCGTTATATCTGCATAGATGATGCATTGAACCATTGGTGCAGTTATCCCTTTTCCACCACCTTTTCTAGAATCCAAATTTCCCTTCAAAATTCATAGAAATAATGTCCTTCTCTACCACACATTAATAATATCCCTATCAAATTGATGAAAATATAATGATGCATCTTCTTAAATTTTGGACATGTGAGTGGTTGAGTTTTCATTCCACATTTATCACTAGATCCTTTAATTGAAACTGTATCATTTTTTGAATATATCCATACCCATTGGACCATACTCAAAACTCCATATCCACATTGAGATATCATTGAACAACATCTTGAAAACATCCAATGTTTAAAATTTTATTATCTTTTTGAATGTATGGTTTTAAACCGCTAAATAATCTATATAATTTTCTATAATTATTGAAAACAAAAACTAAGGAATACCATTAATGCCTTGTGAAATTATCTTTATATTCCAATAAGAGTCACCATCCTTTTGATTTATCTCAAATAATTCACTCTCTATATCTTTATGAAGTGTTGAAGGGATATACATGATTTATAATATATTATTATTTTCTACACACTCCATCTCATCAATTTCATCATTCGTGTTGGGGTTTTTAATCAACACCAACTAATAATATTCCTATAATTCTAAATTACAAAATTATATACTAACCATATCTATCTGTGAATAGTTACGCACATAAAATATCTTCTTCATTGTGTTTACCTGCAATTCTAAGACTATTGGAACAAAAGATCCACTAAATGTCAGTGGTAGATTCTGTATAAATGAATTTATTCCCATTATCTACAAATTATATGAAGGATGGTGTTTCACATTGTCAATGTAATTGTTCATGTCTTAAGATAGTAGGGTAATCATCACAATGTAATTTTTAACACCACCTCCCAAGGCATTGGAGATCTTCATCGATAAATAATTTCTACTCCCCTAGCATAGTTTATTTTCATGGTTTGTCTTAGTTATCACCATTTTATAAAATATAAATTTGTTAATCAAAATAGAATTTAACCATTCATGAATAAATAAATTAATTTTTAGTTCCATAATCATTAATTGAATATCTTATGGTATACATATGTATTTTAATTTTAAAAAACAATGCTTCATGGGTTCTTACATAGTATCAAACTAATATTTTTCTTCATGGTTATCCAATCCTAATTAACAAATTGACTAAATAGTGTTCTTTTACCAACTATAGTGACCACAGTTTTCTTACATGATTACTACATCATTTTAATGATATACAATATAAAATCATTACACAACTAGGATCCTATGTTTTAGTGTCTTGGAAAATTTAAGAATATATAAAACATAATCTTAATAAAGTATAAACATTATTTAATTCCATATTCTCATTCTTCGTAATTTCCTTTGTGTTGTCTTTAGTACGAGTTTCCACCTAAGTGTATAAATCAAATGACAGTCTATGCTAAAATCTCAATAAGTGGATGAATATGAGATATGAATCATGAGTTAGAATAAAAATAATCAAAATATCATAAGAAATGTATCATAATCATAATAACAAGAGGAATAATTAGATAAATGTAAGGAATGTGGAAATTCATAAAAATGAAACGCCATGTACTAGTAGTGAACTACTGCACATTTTTATGATCAAATATAGCATAATTCTCATCATAACATAAGTAAATCATCATAACGTCATCATTGTGATCAAATATACAATCATGTTCATGCATATTTCTCATCATATCTAATAAAAATTACATTACGCAATTCATTGGAACACTATATAATATCAGGTGCGAATGTCACATTATAACATTTACATAACCATGCATGCCACAAAAAATGTATATCAATCTTGGACATATAATAAAACATATAATGGAATGATTTTCATGAGAAAAAAATCATAAATAAAATTTTTTGTTACCAAGAATAAGTGAATAACTTACTTCATATAATAATCACCCATATTGATTTAAGGAGATATAATCTCAATAAAAGTAAAAGATGTTTTTTTAGAAAGAATGTTTGTTTTAGAAAAATTATTTCAATTATCATAAAAAATATTTGATGTATTTATAATGAAATTTTTTTGTAAAAATAAATTTTATTTACGAAACATTAAAGGAACATACATACATAAAATGTAGTTAGATATGGGTAACCCAAAAGAAGAATGGTGGGATTGATAATCCCCTTACCCTATATTGAAATGGATTATTCACATTAATATACTATATAATAAAATTAAATTCATTAATTAATAAATAAAATATATCTTAAAAATTTATTTCATTGATTATTATTTTTTTATGTTCATTTATATACATTTCGATAAGTTATAGTGAACAAATTTACATTAGAGAGTGGTCATTTTCTTGGTTTTCTTGGTCGGTTCACTTATATACATTAATTTTAGTTAATGTAAAATGTGTATAATTATCTTGAATTAATATTATATGTTATTAATAAACATATATATGTTTCCTTGGTCTTATATTTTTTTATTTCATCTGAGGATAAATTGTTATATAAAACCTTAATCATAATAATTTACATTAATTTGGTGGGTTTTTATAACATTGAATTTCGTTTGTTTTACAATTTAATAATACGTAGATAAATTAGTTAAGGAATACAAAAAAGGTTATTAATTAAAATTTCAAATCTTTTTAATCTATTATAATGGTATTAGGACCATACATGTAGGAGTTAGTGGGAAAGGAAAATGCATCATCCACAGTGGCGATAAATCGATTACCCATAAATGATATTTCCATGATTAAAATTAAATTAAAATGACTGACCAATGATGATTTATTTTTTACATTAACATAATATAGTTACCAAATATATATGATACTCAATTTATCGTTTCCTTGGATATTTGGTGGTGAGGGTATAAAACGTATATAAATTCAAAATAAATGAAATTTAATGAAAAAGAAATAGGATTTTACCTTTTGATTATCTACTCCTTGAGATCATCCTTATTGAAAATGTTTTGGTCTATTGATGAGACAAAGGGATATTAGAAGTGGGGGAGGGGATTTGGAAGGATATTGGGAATACTATGTAAATATTTTGTGGCTTAGAAGGTGTGATATGAAGCGGTGAAGATGAGTGGTATTTATATGGGAGAAGAGGGGTGTTTTCTCTTTAATTTATATATTCGTTTATTATTTTTTCTCAATACTATGAATTGTCTGGCCCTTATCAATGAAAATATTTATATAATTATGTATTGTTCTTAATTTTATTTCAAATCATTTTTATATCAACACATACTAAATAATTCATATCCTTAACTTTATTCATAAATTGTCATATTTTACTATTCACAAATATTCTTGTATTTTATATAATTTAAAAAAACAAATACCCCAAACATTTTACAATTTTTAGAATTCATAATTAACTCAATATTTTGAATATAATTTTATAAATATTGAAAATTAAATTTTAAATTAAAATTATCATTTATTTGGAAAATAATGATTTTGAAATTATAACTTCCTTAATAACAATTTGAAAAATTAATTATTGTATCATAACATTATCTAATAATCATAAGGAAAAGAATTTAATTTATGAAAAATATTTAAGAGAATTATTTTTCTTTTAAATGTTTATTTATACTTTAAATTTATAATTAAACATATATGTGTTATAAAAATAAAAAAAAATTAATAAATATTGTTAGAATATTTATTTACTTATACCATGATATAATTATATAACAGAATCATTTATAATATTCGAATTTTTTTATATATTCATAGACGAGATTACTATTCTATTGACCAATTTAATATTCCTAGCGGTCATGTGAATTTTACAAGGGTCAGTTTAATATCCCAACATGATATGTTCTATAATTTTTATGAATACAAATAATTAAATTAATTATTAATTTATAATGATTTTATTATGTTCTGAATGTTATTTTATATTGTTTATAATATAAGACAAGATTAAGAGAAATGAAATTCTATTGTTAATATATTTTTTCATCACACTATATCACAAATATAACCACATGATAGGACAAAACATTCCTTTAAATAGTCATGCCCCTTGACCTTCTCCTTAATATAGGAAAGGTAAAAATGAAACAATCAAAACCATTAATACAGAAACATCGTATTTCACAATTTATATCAGGTCTAGGTTACTTTTTATGTTATACCAAATCCAATTTATATTTAAATAAACATTTATTCATAATTATATTTTTACATGTGAGAAAAATTGGTTACCAATATTGATTAATCAGGGCCCATTCACCTCATAAACTAAAATATCGTGTCCAATTAAGCCACCCCATAACACATTTAAATCCATGAAACAAATGGTTCATGAATTAATGTACTATAGTTGAGTTATTACAGTTTATTCTATATTATAATTAGGGAAAAACTATTTAGGGTATGACATGACCCATATGATCTAAATATGTTTCGCATTTTACTGATAAAACCTTAAAAGGAAACCTATTATATCACAAAAGGCACATATCAGAATGTCATGCAGTCAAACAGTGCATCATATATGTAGGGTAATATTTTTGGTAATGTTAATCATATGAATTTCTTAAAATGACTAACGAGATAGATAACCTCATATTATCTAGAAATGATGAAATCTATAATTATAATGTTTATCATCCCACATGTGAGTCCCCAAATGGTGGAATCAAATAATCTTTAATTAAAAATTTTAAGAAAACAACAATTTTTATTTCATGATATTCGATTTTTTATATATTTGGGTTACCAACTCCTAGGATAATCTCATTACCAAATTAAAATTCCATTCTAATCCTTGTCTATTGTATAAAAATATAATTGAATTAATAGAACATAGATACTAATTTTTTTACTTCCTGTACCCAGACCCACTAAATGATTCCCAGAGACGATGGGTCATATGGTCTCATGCACTACTCCACATACACCCAATGATTCGATCTAGTAGTGATGGTGTTTGAATGATAATTGGGGATAATATACCTTCATTATCTAAGAGTAATTTAGTGATAGTAAACAAAACAACAAATAATGGAAGTAGTATATCATCAAGATATATAATAATTATCCAAAACTAGTATATATAAGAAATGGAAAATTTAATCTCATATTAAAAATGATGTATGAATTAAGGACTGTAAAAAAATTAAAATATATGAATTCAAGAATCATGTACAATACATGTATCAAAAAACCAAAAGATAAAAAATGACAATATTTAAATTTTATGAATATCTTAGTTCGGCCCCATTATCCTTTTCTCATATGAAATTATTAGATAGAGAATCATGTAATTTTTCTATACCATGGTTCCTTCCTACATCAATTATTTCTATCTTGGTACCCTACAATTGACCAAACAGGTTTAGAGATAACACTAAATAAGCCACCCCCAATAGTTTCTAAATTAATATGAGGTTTTCAAATACTTGATAAATTATAATGAGGAGAATATAATTGTTATTGAATTAATATAATAGAAATTTTCATTGAAAATATATGGAGTATAATTGATATTATAATTCCAAACACAACCCCTAGAAAAATAGCAGTCAGGCTCCCATAAACGAGGGAATCGGTAAAAATAATAATAAACAAGTAACCATATCCATTCTAACAACTGATATTTTTTATCCATGAGAGGGATTTCAATAAAACAAAATAATACTTCCCCTAAGACCACACCATATTACTATGTACATATCATTCATCATGGAAACATCAAATAATAACGTGTCATTGACAATGGTCATTTTGTTTAATCAAATTTGATAGAACATGAAGGTTCGGATCCATGGAATTGAGGAACAAGTCATCCATGTTGAGGCCTTAGAGCATCTCAATGAAATCTTGATAATGAATATAGTGGAATATGTTGACAATGTAAATTGAGAATATCCAATATGATTCCAAGAAATCTATATCTGAGGGGTATTATGGTCTGAAGATTCTTACAGAATCATGTACCAAGGGGTTAATAGTTCCAATGATTCCACAACTGTAAAAAATATAATTTGGAGAAACATCCATGGACTCTATGGAATCAAATAAAATGTATTCCATATAATGGATTTTCTAACATAAACATATCATCATATTTTAATTATATCATTTCTTATTTAATAACATCCCATTTGTTCATCCAACTCAGATAATAATCCTAGTTAAATATATAATGATTTCACATCATGTTATCACATAAAAATGAGGCACCAACCCTCTCCTAACATAAAAAATAATTTAACAATAGTTATAATGACTTCCCTAAACAAATATAACACTCAAATTCACCAAATGGGTGTAATAACATGGTATGATATAAAGGAACACCCCCTAGGTTTAGTGGGATAAGAAAAAACCTCCAACAATATCAATGGAACTAGTGGGAATACATAATACGTTCCAATTCATTCATTTAGACCATTTAAATAACTAAATTTGAATTACAATTATGTATGGTGTTTTTTAAAATAATAACTATAATTACTAAACCCAAAAACCTAATGGAATGATATATAACACATAACGTAGATCTATATTTGATCACAAATCATATATAAATATCTAATTTTTTCTAGATCGAGTGAGTAATAAATTATTGATGAAGAACATAGAAATAGGTAATATTAGATTGCACCTAAATAACACTATTGGAAAAAGATAAACATTGAATGGAATATGTTGGTTTATGAACATAATGACATGTATCTAATGAAACCTACATCATTCAATTCCGATTAAATATGATTAACATAACCAAAGTATGAGGACATGGATTATAAAAGGGATCCAAATTTGAGGTTTCTACCAAAGAAAGGAAGAAGGAAAAAAGAATATGTATTTACTAAATCATTAAGTGAAAAAAAAATCATTCTACCTAAAAACACAGGGCTGAATGTTTTGAAAAACTATGCACTCACCATATGATCTTCACTATCATAAGGGGCCTCACATGGTCTCATAGTCACTGTTTGAAAACCATGAACAAACCTTGTCTCAAAGACTTTCAAAAACTATAGATCCCCACAAACAGTAATGCTCCTCCTTCTTCATGGGTTTCAGAAACTTCTCCCCTAATAAAAGTGTCTTATGCTACATCTCAGAATAAGACTTAATTGTGTATACTTCCTCTCATAGTTTCTTCTAACCACACATCCTCTCATGTTTTCAAAAATGTAGGTATAAGGCTCCGAACAATCCCTAATCACACGTAATACACATGTGCTAATATAATGCACATCAATTTGGCCATAAACAAGAATTTAATCCCAAAATCATAATATTTGTTACCTGATGTAAATCCAAGGATATTTCACAATGGAGATAATGAAAACGATGAATCATATAGAGTCGAGCCTAAATGGCCCGAAGTCCATCATTGTTTTATTGATTTTTTATAACCCTACTTCCAATGGTTGAGGGGGAACCTTTACAAGGCACATAGGCTAAAATATTACATGGCTCATTGGCTTAAGAGATTACATGACCTGAAGGACTTATGGAATTAAACTAGACTCAAATATTACAGGGTAGTACCGATGGCATAGCCGTACCCTCTCATTCTGACAATCCATTTGGCTCGGCTCTAGTGAGTGCACCTGCTATGAATCCTCTTTTGGGGACGATTATTTTTGTAGTGTGTCTGGGGTTTGCATTCATGTGGCATGATTGCCTTGGGGTGGCCCTATGTCCTATGGTGTCCTGAAGGCCTTGTGAATTAACTAGCCCGAAGGCCTTGGGTGGCCCAAAAGCCTTGCTGGACCCGAGGACCGAACCGGTGGCCCAAAGGCCCAGATGGATGAATAGTTCTGGCTGCCACAGTACCGAAAAATGTCTTCTACAGTGGAAAAATACATTCCAATGATGAAATATGTTTCAAATAGACAAAATGTAAAAAAAATTATAAGAGGGCTTAGCTCCAGATCTCCAATCCTCAGCCAATGAATGTGGTAAAATTAAAATGACATCCCTATACTTCTTTGTATTATATTCCAACATGTTTTTCATCTACATAAGACACAATACATACATCAAAATCCCATTCAGAGGTGAGTATATACATACCCAGTAGGATCTCCAAAATATCAATGGGGAGATGTATGAGATACAATATAAATATGTAGTAATATCCTCAACCCAAGAATTATAGTAAGAAAATAAAACAACATGGATAAAAATATATATACATGATGAAACCATAGAATCCCAAATGAGAGAGAAAGGGTATTCCAATATCAAATAACAACCCCTGAAAAGAGTTCCAATAGTTTTTAGAGACTATCAGTGATTCCAAAAATCATGTGGGCCCATCCACTAAAGTAACCACATGGAGTTCCCATGCCTCACAAATATGATACACAGTTGAGGGGGTAAAATTTCATTTTAGGGGACCCATGTACTATTTCATCAGGGGGTCCCAGTTTTAGTAAGTAGGACTCATGACTTATCTAAATGAAGGTAAAATAAGGTAGATAGTGGACTGAAAATAATTGATATGGGTAAACACTCAGTATAATGAGGATTAATTCCACATCTGATATAGCGGACCAATCAGTAGATAGAGGACCTACACCTAGGTATTTTATGGGGTACAAATCATTAGATATAGTACCAAAACCCTGCTGTATCAGAGGGTACCACAAAAAATATATAGTTCCCCCTACCTACATCAATTGGGGTACCACTCAATAGATATAGTATCCCCATCATAATACCCTAGCTGGTACCACTCAGTATATTGAGGACCCTCACACAATTTCCATGGGGGTACCACACATTATATAGAGGACTAACTACCAAATGAAATAGGGGGAACCAATCTAGAGATAGTTGGTAGTATAATCCTGATTAACCCATCAGGAGGGTACCACTCTTAGGGTTGATCTAGAATCATGCCATGTCTTGTAGGATAGTGCCATTGTGGTCCTTATGATGATCTAGCCTAATAACTGACGTCATCGAGTGTCTCATAAATAAGTATAATTCCAAAATATCATTCATCATATCACTTAATCCTCTATGATGAAAACCAATATGTTCTATATGAAAAACCATTCATGATGGGATAGTCACTAGACAAGATCCATGTACGAATTAAAATTATACGAGGGGTTGATGGTTCATAAAAAGCGAAGTAGGGGTAAATGAAATATAAGGGCACCTACACAACTCATAGTCCCACACTTCTACCTAGTCATGTCCCAAAAGTTACATAGCTCACTGATCATGTGAAAATATATGGTGTGTATGTGGACCTTACAACATGACTAATCCCCCATGGTCCTTTCTATGTTCTTGGTCACGTATATGTAATATTTCTTATGTCCATATACTCTAGTAAAAGATCTGTAATGTCCATGAAGACACTCAGTGTGTGCATACTTCTCAAGCCCTTTTACTCCAAAATGTACATGGAATACAAGGGAACATGAGATCCAAGGTGTGTATCCACTATTCATATTGATTCTGTCTTTTAGGGTTAAACAACATGCACTTCGATGACAAGATATATAATATTTAACTTTTAGAAAGACCCTATCCACTATATAAATCCATCTACATAGTGCATGTTCTTTAAAAATACACAACATGATGTTGGGATTTTCAAATATCTCAAGATCTATTAAATGATTCCATATATTCAAAATCTATTCCACATATCTTTCTATCATGCCGCCCAAAATTTATGGGGAATTATTGTATCGTTGTTTTCTAAAAATCATTTACGGGAAATGAATTTATCATTAATCTATGGGTTTCTCCACACACATTTTGTGCCAAGTTCATCGACAATGTAATGCCTTTGATTTTTTGAGGATATTGGATCCATGGAACAATCATTGCTATCCCAAGATTCATCCATATTCATCTAAGATTATAAAATTTCATTGTGACATGAAAAACTACCACAAATCTTATGGTATGATTTTGCATGACCCTTCCTAGAAATGTTCATCCTCGAATGTTATGTCTGATGGCAAAGAACATGAATAACGATGGAGGGAAAGAAGAATGATTAAAAAACCATTTTATGAGGTATAAGATTTATGAAATTTGGTTAAGAAAGCATTGTGCAACAAAAACAATTTTAATAATCAACTTAATGTATGTACTATGGTGCATGTTATGGTTTTATTTAGCATTGACCTATGAGATAGAATAGATCATGGATAATAAATTTTATCAAATGAGGACGAATTTGAAAGATAAGAGCCATACCTAGAATTGTATTGTTCTTCTTTAAAGAATGTGATCACCAATGAAGATGAAGATTTGTTTCATTTGCAAAAAATTGATATTCCTTGATCTGGAGTCTCGTCATCATCAGATTCTTATTCACCAATGAAGGCGGAAGAAGGATCCTTTCAACGATTTTAGGGTTATTAGGCTATATCAGGTGGTCCACCATAATATGGAGTTTATATCGAAGTATCTTCATGTCAATTAAACTAAATTTAATAAATAGAATTATTAATTTTAAAAATATGAAAGTGTTAAATATCATTATATTAGAACACCCCACAGTAACCAAATCTTTGATTCACATAGGGTAAAACTCATATTTCAGACTCAACTATGCTAAAAAATTACTGATCCAAGATAGTATTTATGTGTTATTCATTTTTTATTAAGAATCTATGAGAACATAATGTAAATTATTTCTAATGATTTTATACAATTAATTTCTAGAACATAGATCCTTAGAATCACAGATCATCACTACGTCTGGCTCCCAAAATATATATTGAAATAATATCTAGTATAACTACGAACTAAATATTATCTATAGATATTGTATAAACTACATTTTAAATAGTAATTACGGTACATATTAATATATATTCTAATTTTATAGTGGGAATGTTTAACCAAAAATATATTCACTATGATGTAATAGAGTATTATAGACCATTATTTATAACAATTGTCAAGTGTAATATACTATATTTTTCATTAGTTAAGGATATATATAATTTCAGTTTAATTGAATGGTTATAACTAAATGTGATTTCTCAATGTGGTAATGGGAGTTTCATTGGTGTATGAGGTTTTTTAGAGCCCGATGACAGTGAGGGAAGGCCTGTAGTTTTCAAAAAAAAAATTGGGACAATGTTTTCACATGGATTCCTAAACCATATGTATGAACAATAGGGCTCCATGTGGACGTAATGATGGGAACACTATTTCTCCACAGTTTGTCTTAACATACCACCAAACCATGGGACATACTATTTTTTGGTAAAATAAAAAAATTCCAAAAAAACTTATATAACCTAAATATAATTTCCCTTTTTTCCAATGAACACCACTTCTATTTTTAGATCTTCATAAGCCTTTATCATAGACCATTATTAGATTCAATAGTATTATATCCAATTCAAACTCTATTTTTCTCATTAGATCCATGTCGATGAGTTTTTAGTTAATCTTGCATCATTTTTCAATTCTCTTTATATTGAATGAGTTATTTTTTTTAAGATAATATGGCCAATTTCCAGTGTATTTATTTATTTCTCCCTTTTCAACCAAACTATGTCAAGCTAGGATTTTAGAATAGATTATTTTTCAACCATGGGAATATGGTAGGTGGTCTTTAAATTTATCATAATGTTTTCCATTTTATATAAATTATTTCTATTGGGAACAAATCCACACTATTAATCATTTCACTAAAATTAATTTAATACCTTGAATAAATTAATCATAATATGTTTAGTTTTCACACATATCAATGATATATTTTTAGAGGACATTTAATTGAGAAAAAACCACCAATAGGGTGTGTTATTACCCTTTTTATGTAATAATCCCACCCATGGGTTGTGATATTACTTCCCTTATATTTTCTGATAAGGTAATTGGTTATAAATGAAGGTTTATTTCTTTATTTTATGTGAATACATATAATGAAATTGTTAAATTGTTATATGGGAAAATGTGGAATGGTTTGGTTCAACATATGGAATTTAAATGATAATAAAAAAGGTTTTTAAATGAGATAATGATTTGACAATGATATTAGATTTTTTTATGACACACCCCAAGCTTCCACAGATGTTTCCCATTGAATAATGCAGTAGCATTCGTTGTATGCCAGATGGAGTATTAGCACACCTCGACCAATCAAACATGAGTTTATGAATAGTAATAAGATCTTTATGAAATTTTATAAATTCTATTTTTCAAAATGGACTATATTTTGGAATTTGGAATATCGATATTATCTTATGGTGAATTTTTGTTATTTTTCTAAAAAAATTCAAATTTTGATGAATCGTGAAAAACATTAGGTTTTTATTTAAAACTGAATTTTAAATTTAGTTATTTTTTTATTTTTTAAGGACAAAATAGATACATAATACCAATATATGTTCAATTTAATTCATTGGAGTCATTTTATAATAAGTTGAGATATATAAAAATTTATTGAACCGTTTACTGCCTTTTAACCACCTTTTAGGAGCATTTGCTAATTTTCATAAAACATTATTTTACTGCTTCGGTGAGTTAAATTTCAAAAATTCAAGGGGTGCGATTGACATCAGTATGTGAAATATGTTTCAGTATGATGAAAATAAGTTTTGGTGAATAGTAACTTTTGACATTTATTTATCACAATTAAAAGTAAATACGTCAATTGAAGGTAAAAATGATTTTATAATTATAGTAACACATTTTATAATTATATTGGATAAATGTAATTTGAAAAAAAACTAACTTAGGAATAATATATTATCCACTTTGGTCCATATGTATTAGATTATAAAATTTATTATTATTTTATTTAATGAGGAGTTAAGAGAGTTAAATTAAATTTTAATAACAAATCCATTTTTAATATAGGTATAAACACTATATAAATTTGACTATAAATATTTATAAGAAAGCTAAAATGATTTCATATATTATTTTAATTTAATTATAATTTTTTGACATTAAATGTTTTAATTTATTTATGACACAATTACGATCAAGTAATTACCATAATAATGGAATATTTAAATAAATGATATTATAAATGTCCAAATAAATCTAAATTGAGACTTCTAATGAATTACAATAATTTTTGTAGTTAATATGACATTTCATGGTTGATTAAATAATTTTTAGTCAAAGTGATTATGTTTTTATGGCTTTCAAAAAAATTAAATACTAAAGAGTGAAAAAATTGACATAATTGAGTTTTTAAAACAAATACTATATTATTAATTGATATAATACTCATTAAAATATAAGGATCAGCCAAAGGACATAGATAAAGTTATATATATTAATTTTTAATCACTTTTTTTCTCTTTACTTTTTATATAATTTTTATTAAAAATATATTATAAAAATACAAAGAAACATTGTAAATGTCAAACTTTTTAACTAAGACTTATATATAAAAGATAAGGTTTATTTGGTGACATAAACCTGTCAAAACCCCAATAGTTGAGTGGTGATCAACCCATACACTCTTTACCTTTTAAATAAATCATTTTTGAACCTTTAGTAACTGAAAATGATTTTATTCTAAAATAGTATTTCACTTTTTTCCTAAAGTGCCCCTCATCTCACTTATAAAAGGGTACTTCCCCTTCTGTTAATTACACACCTCCTAAAACATTTTTCTCTGACAATCCCAGTTGAATATCCTATCAACAATTGTCACATAAACCTAGAGGCCTTACTATGATCATAAATCTAATCTATGGATCCCTTTTGTTAAACTCAAAATGAAACACGCGAAGAAGAGATAATAATATCACCACCCTCTTTCCAATTATTTTATTCTTCCACATCTTCTTTATTTATTGTTTTCGTACCAAAATAATAACTCCAATACCTTATATATATTTTTATGTTATTATATATATGGTATAAAAATATTCATTATTCTATGTATCATATAAATGACAAAGTCACCAAACATGCGTACGTACGACTTACCGTCTCCACTTCATGGGGTAGTGTGTTATTCAAACACTTCATTATTTGGATGGGTATAATAATGAGTAAAACTAATGTAGATAATAAATATAACATGTCAATGATTCTATATATATGATATACCATCCAATTACATACGATTTCACAATCAATATAATGATATTGTCGCTTGTGCGTACGTACAGATTACCGTCTCCACGAACGTGATTAGATTCATTCATCAACGTAATCATTAAAAAGTAATTTTCATTTTATGATTAAAAATAATGTTTATGACCATAAAATACGTATGTATATGAATCAAATACATTATATTCATAAAAACAAATTTCTTACACGACCAATCATAAAAATGAAAAAGAACCATTTAACACCCGGAACGACGATACTATAGAAATATTATTAACAATGAAATACTATAAGAGAATATATGATATCATATTTATTTATATATATCTGGTATAATTTTATAAAAATGTTTTCATTATTATACATGAAATTAAAATACCATATGCTATGTAAAATTACATGGTAATTGTTAATTCTACAATATCTTTACTTATCTGATGTTGTTAATGCATAATTATCAACTAGGACATCTTTATCATCCACATACATGTTTTCTTAAAAATGTAATTCAAAATTTTTTTACTGTTGAATAGAAAATGGTTTATAGTCATCTATACCATTATTTTACCACATAATTTTTGAAAGGGATCTTTCCTTCGTTTTCCAATCGAGGTATATTATGACCATCTCTTCAAAATTAGGGAAAAAATGTCTTTTTATCATATACTGTGGGTGAGGCTATTTTCTGTCATTATAACATTATTGAAGCTTTCCATACTACCTTATAATAATATTATCAAAATAAATGTTTTATTATATAATTATATGACTTTTAAATGATTTCAAAATAGAGAGAGATATTTCCCAATAAAAAGTTATTATTTCATCATTGTCAACATCTTTTGATAGATTTTAAGCTTGTTTAATGTTTATTTGTTATTATAAAAATATTCCATATTGTATTGATGATTATTTGATATGTATGACTATGGATGTGTTATTTTTACCCCATTCATGATTTATAGATAAATAATTTACATTTCGAATGCTATTTTTAATAGGAATGATTATGTTATGTTTAAACCATTTCATATGAGGAATGAATTGGGAATAGTAAGTGACGGGTGGATCTCACTATAGCTTCTTGATGAATCGGAAGGTCTCAGGAGACAAATTTTTTTCGGCACATGGCCATGAATTTTTTTTTAATTCTTGGCAAAATGCCTGAACTATGTGGTTATGAAGTCTGGCATTATGCATTCCAACATTATGTTATTATCTATTGATATTAATTAGATTATTGGACTAGTAGAATATCCATGTGAATAATTAAATATAATTATTGGATTTATCATTTCCATATTATGATGATGTTTATATTAAAAATTTGTATGTTTTATACCTATACATTTCCTTAAATTTTTAAGCTTATTCTATAACGTTTTTGCTATATTGTTATCCATACTGAACATATGAGCTCACCCCTTTCTATGTTTTATTTCTCCCTAGATGTGAAGAATTATTTTATAACTGTCTTGCAGGGACAGTCTAAGGGGTGAATTTTGTCAATGGTGGAATTTTTGTTGTTGTTTTTCATTTTATAATGTAATGTAAAACTTATGAATGTATCTAGTACTTCCAAGCCAATTTAACTGATCGGTCTCTCAGGATTTTGATCCCTTGTGATCATGGAATTGTTATCTAATAATGTACTGACTCAATTTATCTAGGGTTCGGTGGGTACATTTGGTATCATAAGAATTTTAGTACAATCTTTGTAATTTATATTTTGAGAAAATCTTGTTAGAGAACATTAACCTAAGATATACTTTGAGGATTGGTATAGAAGAACTTTAAAGAATATTGGTAATGTAGTGAATTTTTGTAATTTCCATGAAATACATCCATGTCTAGATATGAGTAGGTAGAGGCGTCTCTAGCATAGTTGTACCTAGGAGTGAAAACTCCAACAAGTAGTTTCATGATTGAACCAAACAACGAGCCCTGATTCACTTTTTATTACGACCCTCTTAGGGGATATGCATAGGATAATTCTTATTTTCATCACAAACCATTATGAAGGATTTATGAGTATATGACTCTTCAATGAAAACATTTTTTTATTATGGATTATATCTATAATTTTTTTTATTTATGATAAGTGTTTTTCATGTTTTGAATAATGTATTATGATTCATAAACTAATATAGCATATGAAGTTGTTTAGAAATAGAGCTTAGAGGAAGTAACGTAAACCATATCAACCCACTAAATACATGTAGGGATTTCCCTCCTAATCAAGAAAATTATAGTGGGGATGTTAATGCAACTATTTCTTATCAGCTTACTAACATACTAAGAAAACTCATCTAGATTTTTAATAATAACCTTACCTGTATTGAGGACCCTGATCCACAGCGCGAAGTATCAACGTTAGACCTCTTCATGAGGAAACAACCAACAAAATTTAATGGGCGTACAAATTCATTAGTTGATAAGAAATGTATACGTTCATTATTGGAAATATTTCACACTTTAGGGAGTAGAGATATGGAAACTTTTTTCATGGTAGTTTATCACCTCATGGGAGAGGCAGATCAATGATTGTCATTAATAAAAAAACAAAGGAAGAAGAATAATTATTTAACATTTAATGGAGGGTGTTTAAAGAAGTTTTCATATAAAAATACTTTCCTCGTAACTATCGAGAGGATATGGAAAGACAATTTAGGAGTCTGAGACAAAATGAGGATGAGAATGTCTCAAAGTTTGTGTCTAACATTAAAAGGTTAGGAAGGCATGCATATGATTATATACATAACCAAATGAGATATATTGATTGATTCTATGTGGTGTTAACACAATATCTCCATCAAGAATTAGTCACACAATACTTCACATTATATGAAGATATTTTCTCATTCATTATCATGAAAAAAAATGAATTCATTAAGTCTTATGAATTCAAAGAAGAGAAAGAGAAGAATATATCTGTTGATCACTATAGAAATGAAAATAAGGGAAAGTAGGGAAATGTTGAATATCCATCCTATAGTAAATATGGGAAGAAACACCCTGGTACAATCCTGAAGGGAATGGGAGTCTGTTACAAGTGTGGGGAAAAAGGCCACCATGCTCATTATTGAAATTGAATGAAAGAGGATTCCAATGTTGAATTCTACAATTGTAGATAAAAGGGACATTATGCAAATGAATTTCCTAAGTGCCAAGGGAACATACATCAAAAAAGCCAAGGGAGCAAGGCCCAACTTATGTGATCAGTACTGGTGATGTTAAAGCTCTAAAAGATGTGTTTTCAGGTAAATTAATGGTTTCCTCAAGTTTATCCAATGCTTTATTTTATTCTGGATCATCGCATTATTTCATATCATACCAATTTTCTATGAAAATTAAATATTTTTTATTTAACTTAACAATGGTGTTGTTAGTCAAAATTCTTAAGGAAAGTATCATCGCAACAATGTTTTTTGAATAAGTTTCCATTAGGGCATATAATTGTTCATTTTATACTGATCTTATTGTCATACCCATGATTTAATTTTATAAAATTTTCATAATGTACTAGTTTTTGGATCATGATCTGAAAATTTATTGTAAGAATAAGGAGGATACAATTTTCTATGATGATAAGAAGTACCTTATCTTTAGAACAGAAATGTCACCACCTGATTCTTATCTAGATCAACCCCGACTAGCTCTAATAAATTTAATTATTTTATTGGAAGGGAATGAAATTATTCTGATTGAGGAAAAGAATGTTGTAATAGTGGACATACATATTGTGAAAGAATATGTTGATGTGTTTCTAGAGGATTTATCTATTCATCCTCTAGAAAAGGAAATTCACTTTTCTATTGATTTATTTACTAGTTTATGACCCATATCAATGTCCCCTTATAGAATGGCCACAATGGAATTAGAGGAAATAAATAATTAACTAGAGGAATTGAGTAATAAGGGATTTATTCTCCCGACTGTTTCTCAATGGGGAGCGCCTATCCATTTTCATAAGAAGAAAGATAGATCAATTAGGATGTCCATTGACTACAGGGAGATCAATGCTATAACTATATAGAAAAAGAATCCCCTACCTCACATTAATGATTTATTCGAAAAACTTCATAGAGAGTAATATTATTTCAATATTGACCATCAATCTGGATATCAACAGTTTTGTGTGAATAAGGATGACATTCAAAAAACAACTTTTCAAAAAAGGTACTGGCATTACGAGTCTATAGCAATGCCTTTTGGGTTAACTAATGGACCATATTTCTTCGTGGAATTAATAAAAAGTGTATTCAAGGAATATCTTGATTACATTGTAGTGGTATTTATTTATGATATATTCTTATACTCATAATGCTATAAATATCATGAAAATAACTTGCATAAAATTATAAAAACCCTCATGAATAATTGAATTATATAAGATGTTTAGCAAGTGTGACATCTTACTTCAAGAGATTCATTTTCTTGGCCATATTGCCTCTAATTATAGAATCATTGTTGATCCTTCAAAGAACAATTCAATCCGTCAATGTCGAACATCGATGAGTACAACTAAAGTACAAAATTTTATTGGATTAGTAGGTTATTACTGATGTTTCATCCAGATTTTTTATTAGTGGGTTAACCCATTAACCAAGAACACACATAAAGGGGTTAAATTTGTTTGGATAAAAGAGTGTGAAGAATGTTTTAAAGAACTAAAGAGAAGATTATTTAACTCTCTTATATTCACTCTACAATCTGGAAATGATGGGTTTGTTGTTTATCGTGATGGTTCAAGAGAGGACATGGTTGATTCATTGTGCAGAATGATGGAGTTATTTCCCATGAATCATGACAAATATCATTTAAGAGAAAAACTATCCCACTCATGATTTTGAGTAAGAATCTATAATCATTCTTCTGAAGATATGGAGGCACTATCTCTATAGTGAAAATATGATATTTATACTGATTACAAGAGTTTTAGGAATATTTTCTCACAATAATAACTCAACATGAGGCGAAATAGATGTCTTAAACTATATAATGGTTGCGATTTAATAATACAGTACCACCTGGGGAAGGAAAAAAAGGTTGTAGATTCTTAGAGAAGAAAGGATCATGGAATTTTGAACAAGATGAGAGTTGAAAGGGATCATATTTTCATGGATCTAGTAAAGATGGATATGGGAATATCAATGGAATATGAGACATAAAAACTTTTTTCAAATTTTTTCCAAACCATCTTTACTAGAAAGTATTAAAAGATTTCACACAAATGATGAGGAGTTTCAAAATATGATTAATACGATAAATGATGGGAGATTGAGTGAATATGTATATGAAGATGGAATTTTGTAATTTTGGAAGAGAATTTGTGTTCTCGATATACCAAATCTAAAAAAGGAACTGTTGGATGATGCTCATTGCTCCAGTTTCTCTATACACCCAGGAAGCACCAATATGTATAGAGATTTGAAGGAACTTTTTTGGTGGGACAATATAAAAAGGGATATTACTGATTTTGTGTCAGGATGTATGGTTTTTCAATAAGTGAAAGCCGGAAGGCAATATCCTGGAGATGTCATGCAACCTCTTCACATACCTGAGTAGAAATGGGATAATATTACGATGGGCTTTGTCATGGGGATACATAAGTCTCCTAGAAGAATTAATGAAATATGTGTCATTGTTAATCGTCTTACCAAGTCAGCACATTTTCATTATATAAGAGAATATTTACAACATGAATGTCTAGAATTAATATATATTAATGAATTTTTAAGTCTCTATAGTGTAACCCTATCGATTGTTTCTATTCTTGATCCCTGTATTACATCAAGATTTTGGAAAAGTCTTCATAAGGCCTTGGATACTAAACTTCGTTTGAGCACTGCCTACCACCCTCAAACAGATGGTCAATCAGAACACACTATTCATACCATATAACACATGTTAAGATCATGCTCACATGGATTTCAAGGTATGTGGGATCAATATTTACCTCCGGTAGAAATTTCCTATAACAATAGCTTCCATTCAATTATTCAGATGACACCATATGAAGAGTTATTTGGAATGATATAATACACACGAACATGTTGGGATGATATTTGTTAATGGTAACTCATAGGCCGAGTACTTGTTGAGAAAACAATGATAAAGCTTAAGATTTTTCAAACCCACGTCAAACTAGCCCAATGTAGGAAATAGCGTTATGCCAATAATCAGAAGAAGGATTTGAAATTTCAAATAAGAGATCATGTTCTATTGAAAGTATCTCCATGGAAGGGTGTTATATGATTCAGTAAGAAGGGTAAATTGAGTCCCAGGTACATCAGACCTTTTGAAATACTAGAATGAATTAGATTTCACGCTTATCGTTTTGCAATGCCTTAAAGTATCTCCAAAGTTCATTAAGTGTTACACATATCACTATTAAGAATATAAATTCCTAAACCAACCCATGTACTCACCTAATAGGAAATTGAACTAGAACCTAGTACTTCTTATTGTGATGAGCCTTTCATGATTCTTGATACTCGAGAGAATGTGCTCAGAAACCTAATGACTCATATGGTAAAATTTCTATGGAGAAACTATAAGATAGAAGAGGCAACCTGGAAACCTGAGGAACATGTGATGAAGAACCTCCAAAATATTATTATGTAGTAATATTCTAGAAATTTTGATGGTGGAATTAATTTAAGGAGTGTATAATGTAACACTATAAACATCAACAGTATGTTTCCCTTTGAAAAATGCAGTAGGTTGTGTTGTACCCAACTTGAAGTTTTAGTATACAAGGACCAATCAAACTAGCCGTTATGATTAGTAATACCTACTTTTTGAAATACTATAAATTTTATTTTTCAAAATGGACTTCATTTTTGAGTTTGGAATATCAAAATTTGTTTACGGTGAGTTTTTTTTTATTTTTTTTAAAACTGTCAATTTTTGATGAATAGTGAAAAACACTACTTTACTGTTTAAAACGAATTTTTATTTATGAAATTAGTTTTTTTATTTTAATTTATTTTAGGTCCAAATAGATACATAATACCTATATATTTTCAATTTAATTCATTTGAGTCATTTTATAATAAGTTTAGATATATAAAATTTTATTGAACTTTTTCCCGTCTTTTACCAACCTTTTAGAAGCATTTGCAAATTTGAAAAAAAAAATTATATTTACCACATCTATTAGTTAAATTTCAAAAATCTAAGAGACATGTTTGAAATCAATTATAAAAATGTTTTTTATTAAGATGACATTAATTTTTGGTGAATAGTAACTTTTAACTTTTATTTACCAAGGTTTCAAGTAAATAAGGAAATAATGGGTAAAAATGATATTATAATTACCCAAACACATGTCATAATTATATTTGATAAGATTAATTCGACAAAACAGAACCTTAAGAATAAAATATGATCCTTTTTGCTCAACATGGATTGGAGTATGACAATTAATATTATTTTATTTAAAATAAGAGTAAAAAGAGTTAAATTCAATGTTTATTAACTAATCAATTTTTAATATAAAGTTACACACAATATAAATTCAACAATAAATATTAATTAGAATTATTAGATGATTTCCTAAATAATGATATTTATTTATAATTTTTAGACATTATATAATTTAATTTATTTATGGAACAATGATGATGAAATAATTACCTTAATAATGGAATATTAAAATAATTGATAATAAAAATATCAAAATAAATGTAAATTGAGACTTATGAATAATTAAAATAATTTTATAGGATAATATGAAATTTTATTGTTGATAAAATTAATTTTATTCCAAGTGATATAGTTCTTATGGCTTTCAAACAAATCAAATACTAAATAGTGTCAAAATTGTCATAATTGAGTTTTTAAAACAATAGAATATTATTTATATATATAATATTCCTAAAAATATAAGGATCGGCCAAGAAAATAGATATTGTTATATATATATATATATATTAATACTGAAACACTTGGGGTTCTATTATCTTGTTATTGTATGTCTATTAAACAAATAATATAAAAATACAAGGAGACATGATAAATGTCAAACTATTTATGTAAGAGTTAAATCTAAATGATAATTTTATTATGGTGTCCTAAACCTATCTAAAACCTATTGGTTGAGAGGATTTAGAACCATACCCAGTTAAGAATCAAAATAAATTATTTTGGAGCTATTAGAAAACTGAAAAATATTTTATTATAAAATAATATTTCTATCTTTTCCTAAATTGACCCTCACCCCTATTATAAAATGGTACTTCCCCTTCTAAAAATTTAACACCTCCAAAGTCATTTGGATCGAACAAATCCTTCCTGTATATCCTCTCAACTATCCTCCATTTAACCTAGATTCCTTAATTTGATCATAAATCCAACCTAAGGAGCCCTTTTGATCAACTCAAAAGAAAACAACCAGAGAAGAGGTAATAATTTCACCAACCTCTTTCAAGTTCATTTCTTCTTCCACATCTTCATTCTTAGTTATTTCCATACCAAAATAATAAATCAAATACCTTCTACATACTGTGAAGTTATTATAAATATTGTAAAATCATATTCATTATTCTATCCATCCAATAAATGATAAAGTCGCCATATGTGTGTACGTACGACTTACAGTCTCCACGTCGTTGTGTTGTTTGTTATGTAAACAATTAATTATTTGGATGGTTATAAGAATGTGTATAACTATTTTGAATAATAAATATAACATGTTATTGGTTCTATATATTTGATATACCATCCTATTACATACGATTTCACTATCAATATAATGATATTGTCTCCACGAAGGCGATGAGATTCATTCCCCATCGTGATCATTAAAGAATGATTTTCATTTTATAATTGAAAATAATGTTTATGAACATAATATAATTTTGTATATGAATAAAATAAATCACATTCATAACAAACATGGCTTATGTAACCATGTATATGAAGTAAAATGAATCTTTTAACACCTGAAACGATGACACCGATGTATTATTATTAATAAAAAAAATTATAGGATCATATGTGATATCAAATTTATGTATATTGTTCATTTATAATTTAATAACAATGTTTTACTATTATAAATGATTTTATCATTCCATCGACTATGGAAAAGTACAAGGTAATGGTTAATTCTATAATCTCTTTACTTATCTGAGGTTGGTAGTTGGTTAGTATGTACTGTGACCTCTTTATCATAAACATCTGTGTTTTTCTTTTTAAAATGTAATTCATCACATTTTTACTATTTACTTTACTACGGGTTAAATTAATTTATACACTTATTTGACCTCCGATGTTTTGAAATAAGTATTTCTGTGCTTTTCCAAACAAGGTACTTTATGGAATTCTCTACAAAATTATGGTATGAAAGTCTTTTTTTAACTTATACAACGGGTGCAGCTTGTTTCCACCTTTATTAAATCGTCAAAGCATCCCAAACAATCTTATATGAATATTTTCTAATTATATGTTTTCTATTATAAATATATGACTATTATATGATTTCAAAATAGAAAGAGATATTTCTCTATAATTTTTTTTATTTCATCTATGTCAACATCCTTTTATGGATTTCATGATTGTTTGAAGATGATTTATTATGATACAAATATTCCAAAAAATATTGATTTTTTTTTATTTCTGGCAATGGATGTTTTATTTTTACACCATTCATAGTCTATGGATAATATATTTACATTTCATATACTATTTTTAATACAGAATGTTTATGTTGTCTAAATATTTTCATATGAATAATTAATTGGACATTGTATGTGATGGGTGTAGCCAGCTATAGCTCTTCGATGCATCTGTTGGTCTCATGAGAAAAACTAGTGTCTTGGGAGAAGGCCTTGTTAAAATATTATTTGTAATCTCGGCAAAAGGACATGACTATGTGGTTATGAAGTCTATCATTATTCTTTTGAACATTATGAAATTAGCTATTGATATTACGTGTGATTATTCTACAAATAGAATATCCATTCGAATATGTAAATGGGATTATTTGACTTTTTTTTCATATTACGATTATGTTTATGTTTAAAAGTGTAACACCCCAAGCTTCCATGGTATGTGTCCCTTTGAATAATACAATAGCTTCTGTTGTAAGACGCATCATGTTCAAACACACCACGACCAATCAAACTACCCGTTATGAATAGAAATACATAATTTATGAAATTTTATAATTTTCATAATTAAAAATGGACACTATTTTTGGATTCATAATATTGAAATTATCTTATAGTGACTTTTTTTACTTTTCTAAAAACATTCATTTTTTTTGAATAGTGAAAAACACTGAGTTATTATTTAAAACCATATAATTATTTAAATAATTATTTATTTTATTTAAATCTATTTTAGGTAAAAATAGATAACTAATACATATATATGTTCAATGTAATTAATTAGAGTCATTTTATAATATTATTAGATATATATAAAAAATTTATTTACCTTTTTACCGTCTTTTAACCCCCACCTAGGAGTATTTGAAAATTTTCAAAAAAGATAATTATACTGCTTTTGTGGTTGAATTTCTAAAATATAAGAGATATGGTTGATATCATTATTTAAAATTTGGTTCATTATGATGAAAATATTTTTTGGTGAATAGTAACATTTTAACTTTTATTACCACACTTAATAGTAAATAGGGTAATTATGGGTAAAATGATATCAAAATTATCCTAACCCAAGTCTTAATTATATTTTATAAGTGTAATTTGACCAAAAACAATATTATGAATAACATATGATCCCCTATGGTCCACATGCATTAGATTAGGAAATTAATTATTATTTTATTTAAATAAGAGTTAAGAGAGTTAAATTAAACATTTAATAACTAAACCATTTTTAATATAGGATAATACATAATATAAATTCAAATATAAATATTAATTAAAAATGTAAAATTATTTCCTATATAATGGTATTTTATTTATAATTTTTAGTCATTAAATAATTTAATTTATTTGTTACACAATGATGATGCAGTAATTACCTTATTAATGAATGAATAAAATAACTAATATTAAAAATATCCAAATAAAGGTAATATGAGACATATGATGAAATCAACTTATTTTAGCAGTTAATATGGAATTTTGGGGTTGATTAAATAATTTTTTTTCTAACTAATCATGATTTTATGATTTTCACAAAAACAAAAACTAAATAATGTCAAATTTGACATAATCGACTTTTAAAAACAAATACCATAATATTAATTGATATAATATTCATAAAAATATAATATTTAGAGAAATGACTTAAATAAGATAATATATATTAATAATGAACCACATGGGGTTCTCCTGGCTTGTCATAGTATGTGTATAAACCATATAATATAAAAATACAAAGAGACATGGTAAATGTCAAACTATTTACTAAGTGTTAAATATAAAAGATAAGGTTAATATGATTACTTAAACATGTCAAAACCCTTTTGGATGAGAGTTTTTCTACCAATACTTCTTATCTTTTAAATAAAACATTTTTGAGCCATTAGAAATATAAAATGATTTTATAATAATATAATATTTCAAACTTTTCCTAAAGTGACACACACCTCTCTTATAAAAGTGCTCTACTCCTATTCATAATTTCACACCTCCATTGAAAATTGGATCAGCCCAAAAATGCCCAAATATCCTCCCATAATTCCTCCCTTCATCCTAGAGGCCTTCCATTTGTCAGAAAGCCATCCTACGGAGCCCTTTTGATCAAATCAATAAGATGAACTTGAAAAGAGATAAAAATTTATCACCTCTTTCATGTTCTTCTCTTCTTCCACTTCCACATTCTTTGTTGCTTCCATTTTAAAATAATAACTTCAGTATCATATATATACTATGATTTTATTATAAAAATGATACAACCATATTCATTATTCAATAAATCCAAAAAATTACATTGTTACCACACGTGTGTACGTACGGATTACTGTCTCTACATCATGGTGTAGTTTGTTATTCCAACACGTCATTATTTGGATGGGTGTAATAATGAGTATAAATGATGTAAATAATATATATAACATTTTAATGATACTTTATATATGATATACCATCTGATTACATATGATTTCTCTATCAATATATTGATATAGTCGCTCGTGTGTACGTGTGGATTATCATCTCCACGAACACGATGACATTAATTCCCCGTCATAATCATTAAAGAATAATATTAATTTTATGATTATAATTAATATTTATGAACATAATATAATTCTGTATATGAATCATATACATAATATCCATAAAAAACATGGCTTGCATATCCAAGCACACAAAGGAAAAGCAATCAGTTGACACCTGAAATGATGATACATCTAAAATATTATCAGCAATGATATAATATAAGATCATATGTGATATAATATTTATGTATATAGTAATTGTATTATTTAATAAAAAAGATTTGACAATTATATAGGAGGTCAAAAATCCATCGACTAAGGAAAAATTCAAGGTAAGGGTTAATTACACAATGTTTTTATTATCGGAGGATGTATATACATATGTATCTAATGAGAAATATTTATTATCAATGTCCATGTTTCATAAAAGAGTATTAAAAGGGATTTTTCAGGAAAAAGATTAATGAATCTTCATTTTAAATGTTTTAATTATTTATTCTTCTATACATTTTTTATTAATGTCTATGTTTTCAAAATGGATTTTAGTATTTATATATGTGGAATTGAATGTTTTCAAATGATAATTCCTTTAAAAAGTTTCAAATTGTCATGGGACAAATTGATTCAGAACTACATTTTAAATTAGTTCCTTTAAAAATTATGTTACTTTTAAATGATTTCAGGATAAACTGATATTTCTCTAAAATATTTTTACAGATCATTTTCTTCTATAACAACATCCATTATACAATATTATTCTGGATAGAGGTTGATTTATTATGATACAAATCATCAATATATTAATTATGGTTTTGAGATATGTTTGACTATAGATGTGTTATTTTTATACCATTCATGGTTTATAGATAATGTCTGGACATTTTGTATGCCAGTTTTAATAAGAATGTTTATGTTAAGTGTAATATTTTTCATATGAGGAATGCATGGACAGATTACGTGAGAGGGGGAGCCTGCTATAGCTCCTTGATTCGTTAGTTTGTCTCATGAGAAAAAATAGTGTCTTAAAATAATGCCTTGACAAAATCTTATTTGTAGTCTTGGCACATGTCCTTGATTATGTGTTTATGAAGTCTGGAAATATGCATTCCATCATAATGAAAGTGGCTATTGATATTGCATGTGATTATTAGACTAGTAGAATATACATGTTAATAAGTTAATAGAATTACATGATTTTATCTATGCCATATTGTTCTGATGTTTATTATAAAAATTTATTTGTTTCAGTCTTATAAATTATCTTAAATGTTTATTCTTATTTACTTAAGTTCCTACTATATTGTTATCCTTATTGAGTAAATGATATCACCCCATTCTATGTTTTATTTTTCACAGGCATTAATGAAGTATTTTATGGTTGACCTGCAAGGATAGGATAAGGATATGAGTTTGTTAAAAAGGGGACAAATTTTTTTGGTGATATTTTTATTTAATGATGTAATATAAAACTTGTGAATGTATGCAGTACTTCCAAGGCTACTAAAATAATCGGAAATTCGGGACATGATTCCTTGTATCATTCCAATGTTATTTAATAAATCACTAACTCTGGTTATCTAGGGTCAGGGCATTATAGTTGGTATCATAAGATTTTAGTACAAACCTAGGAAGCTAGATTTAGAAAAACTCTATTTAGAGAACATTAACCAAAGATAGACATTGAGGATTATTATAGAAGAACATCCTATAATTTTGGTACGATAACTATTTTGTGAGTTTTCATTGAAATAAATCCATTCCTGGATATGAGCAGGTAGAGACAGCTTTGGCATAGATGTACCTTGGGGTAAAACCCGAAAACACATCTTTGAGCTAGACTAATATAAGAACTGGTCCATGAAAATGGGCCTTTCTTCACTCTTCGTTAGGAAACTCCAAGGGTGTATGCTTAACATAATTTTCATTTTTTTAAAAACCTTTCGGAAGTTTTTTTTGTGTATATACATTCTCAAAGAATTTTTATTATTATTATGGATTATATACATAAACTGTTCAATTTATGTTAAATGTTTTAGATGTTTGGAATTATGTATTGTTATACCTAAACTAATCCAGTGTATGCCATTGTTTATAAATGGTGCCTAATAGATAGAATGGAAACTGTATCAATTAATGTAATCCATTTTGGGATTTTTCTCCTACTCATGATAATTATAGTGGAGTTGGTAAAAAAATTGGTGCTGATAAGCTTATCACTATACTGGGACAACTCACCTAGGTTATGAATAATATCCTTATGGAGCACCCTTATCCACAATTAAAATGGTAAATGATAGACTACTTCATGAGGTAACAACCACAAAAATTCAATGAGTGTACAAATCCATTAGTATCCGAGAAATGGATAAATTCATTTCAGAAAAGATTTCATACTTTGGGGAGTAGTAAAAAGGGAAAAAGTAGTCATGGAAGTTTATCACCTCATGGGAGATGCAGACCAATTTTTGGTCATTTATTCAAAAAACAAAGGAAGTTGAATAAGTTTTTGAACTGGAATGGACAGAGTTTAAAGATATTTTATTAGAAAAGTATTTTCCTCGTGACCATCAAGCGAGTATGGAAAGACAATTTCTAAGTCTGAGGCCAAAGGAGGATGAGAATGATGAAAAGTATGAGGCTAACATTACTAGGCTAGCATGGAATGTAGGAGATTACATACATAACCCAACGAGCATTATTAATCTATTATTTAATGTCTTAAAGGCATTTCTCCTTTGAGAATTAGTCTCACAATCCATCTCATCATACGATGATATTGTCTCATGTGCTATCAAGATAGAAAAGAAAATCTCTAAGTCTTATGAAATTAAAGAAAAGAAAATGAAAAATAGATCTGCTGAACAAAGTGGAAATATAAATAAGGGGAAGAAGGGAAAATTTTAATATCTATCCTATAGTAAATTTGGGAAGATACACCACAGTATTTTCTTGAAGGGAATGGGGTTATGTAACATGTGTGGTGAAAAAGGCCACCAAGCTCGTGATTACTGGGGTATGAAGGAGGTTGTCAATAACGAATGATACAATTGTAGAGAAAAGGGGAATTATTCAAATGAATTTCCTAATAACCCAAGGAAAATACATCAGAAAAATCCAATGGAACAAGGCCAGTCTTATGTGATCCCTACTACTGTGGTTGAAGCTCCAAAAGACAT
Organism: Viscum album; assembly: GCA_963277665.1. Classification (NCBI taxonomy): domain Eukaryota; kingdom Viridiplantae; phylum Streptophyta; class Magnoliopsida; order Santalales; family Viscaceae; genus Viscum; species Viscum album. The sequence continues at coordinate 137,497,335 of OY728133.1, read as the reverse complement.
AGTGGTAGTTAATTTAATGGTTTCCTCAAGTTTATATAATGTTTTATTAGACACTAGATTATTGAATTATTTCATATCTTGCGAGTTTACTAATAAAATTAGATATTATCAATTTTACTTAACTAGGGAGTTGGAGTACAAACACATAATGGATGCATCTTCACAACAATGTTTTCTGAATTAGTTGACATTAGGGAATATACATGTTCTTTATCTACTGAGCTCATCATCATACCCATAATTGAATTTGATATATTCCTTAGAATGGATTGGATTTTTGGCCATTATTAAAAAATATATTGTAAGAAGAAGGAGGTTACAATTTTCAAGGATGATAATGAGTACCTTATCTTTATAGGACGTACCTATTGTGCAAGAATATGTGGATTTTTTATGAGGATTTATTTGGACATATTCCAGAATAATAAATCGAGTTTTCCATTGTCATAATTCTTTGTTCAACGCCCCTATCAAATACCCTTACAGAATGGCCACTGTGGTATTAGTGGAACAGAATAAAAAACTAGAGGGATTGAGTAATAAGGGATTTATTCACCCTAGTGTTTCTCCATGGGGATAACCTATCATTTTCTTTATGAATAATGATGGATCTATGAGGTTGTGCATTGAATTCAGGGTGATCAATGTAATAACAATAAAAAACAAGTTTCCCCTACCACACATTGATGGTTTATTAGACCAACTTCATGGAGCTCAATATTACTCGAAGATTGACCTTCGATCTGGATATCATCAGCTGAGTGTGATGAAGGAAGACATTCTAAAAATAACATTTCGAAGAAGGTACGGGCATTACAAGTTTACTGTAATGTCATTTGGATTGAAAAATATACCATTTTATTCATGAATCTAATGAATAGATTTTTCAAGGAAAATATTGACGACATTATAGTGTTATTTAGGGATGATATCTTATTATACTACAAGAAATACGATGATCATTAAAATCATTTGCACATTATTCTAACGACTCGTAGAATAAATGAATTATATATGTAGATTAGAAAGTTTGGATTCAGGATTTATGAGATTTCTTTTTTGGCCATATTTTCTCAGGGGATGGAATCTCTGTTGATCCTTCTTGAAGAATGAAAATCCATTAATGGCCAACACCAACGAGTATAACTGAGATATGCAGTTTTATTGGTTTAGTAGCTTATTATCAAAATTTTTTCCAGAATTTGTCTGATTGGATAACCCATTAACCAAGCTCACACATAAAGGGGTCAATTTTGTTTTTGACAAGATAGTGTGAGGTATGTGTTGAATAACTAAATAAAAGTTAAGTTAATGATCCTATCTTGAATCTACCATCGGGGAACGATGTGTTTGTTATTTATTGTGATGCTTCAAAGAAAGGAATTGGTTTTTTTAATTATATAGAATGATAGAGTTACTGCATATGCATCAAGTCAACTAAAAATTAATGAGCAAAACTATCCCACTCATGATCTTGAGTTTTCATCTGTAATCGTTTATTTGAAGATATGGCCACACTATCTCTGTGGTAAAAATTGTGAGATTTATACTGATCATAATAGTTTTAAGTATATTTTCTCACAAAAATAACTCAACATGAGGCAAATGAGATGGCCTGAACTAATCAAGGATAATTATTTCTGAATAAACTTCAACTCGGGAAAGGTAAATAAGGTGGAAAATGCTTTGAGTAGAAAGGATCATGGAGATTTGAACTATATGAGAGTTGAAATGGATCCTATTTTCATGGATCTAGTAATGATGGATATGGGAATAACCATGATATGTGAAAAATCAATATTTTTTCAAATGGTTAACAAACTATATTAACTAGAAAGGATAAAGAGTTCTCATACAAATAATAATAATTTTCAGAAGAAGATTAATGTTGTGAATGATGGGACAATGAGTGAATTCATATATGAAGATGTAATTTTTAAATTTGGGAAGAGACTTTGTGTTCCCAATATACATGATCAAAATAAGGTAATTTCAGGATGATTCTCATAAATTGAATTTCTCTATACATCCTGGGAGCACCACGATGTATAGAGATTTGAATGAAATCTTTTGGTGGGACAACATGAAGAGGGAGATTGATGATTTTGTGTCAATATGTATGGTTTTTCATCAAGTGAATACTAGAAGGAAACAACCTAGAGGCTTCATGAAACCTATTCCCATCCCTGTGTTGAAATGGTACAATATTATGATGGGATTTTTCATGGGGCTACCAAATAATCCTATAAGGAATGATGCAATATGGGTCATTATTGATCATTTTACCAAGTCAACACATTTTATTACTATAAGAGAAGATTTACCACTTGAACGTATGGCATGAAAATAGATTAATGATGTTATATAACTTATGGGAGTACCAATATCAATTGCATCTGATTGTGATCCATGTATTACATCATGATTCTTGAATAGTCTTCAGAAGGCCCTAGATACTATACTTCGTTTGAGCACTACCTACCACTCTCAAAATGATGTAAATTTAGAACATAAAAATCAAACCTTAGAAGACATGTTGAGATCTTTCTCAATTGATTTTCAAGGAATGTGGGATCCTTATTTGCCACTGGTAGAATTTTCCTATAACAGTAGCTTCAATACAAAATTTCAGATTTTACCATATGAAGCGTTATATAGATTGATATGTCGCACACCATCTTTTTGGGAAGTTGTTGGAAAAATAAAACTCATAGGCCAAGAACTTGTTATGGAAATGATTGAAAAGGTGAAGGTTATCCAAACCCTGATCACAAAGTCTCATAGTAGGCAGAAGAGCTATACCGATAACTGAAGGAAGGATTTGGAATATCAGGTAGGAGATCATTTTTTATTGAAGGTATTTCCCTAGAAGGGAGTTATAAGATTCAGTAATAAGGGTAAATTAAGTTCCAGGTACATCATAACATTCGAAATTATAGAAAGATTTGGGGTTGAGGCTTACCGTTTGAAAATTCCTCCAAGTCTCTCCAAAGTTCATGAGGTGTTCCATATATCACTATTGAGAAAATGCATGTCTGACCAGAAAATTGTAATCACCTATGAAGAAATTGAACTGAACCTGATTTGTCAGATTGGGAAGAGCCTCAGAAGATTCTTGATACAAGATAACAATGGCTGATAAACCGGATCACTCGTCTGGTAAAATTTGTATGGAGAAACCATATGATGGAAGAGACAACGTGGGAACCCAAGAAATGTATTATGAAGAACCACCTGAATATTTTATTGAAGAAATATTATAAAAATTTCGCGCAAAAAATTAATTTAAGGAGGAGATAATGTAACACCACAAGCTTCCACGATACGTTTCCCTTAAAATAATACAATAGATTTTATAATACACAACATCGAGTTTAAACACACCACAACCAATCAAAATAACTGTTATGAATAGTAATACACAGTTTATAAATTTTATCATTCAAAATTGACCTCATTTTAAAAATTGGAATTTTGAAATTAGAATATGGTGAAATTTTGGTATTTTTCTGAAAACATTCAATTTTTTGATGAATAGTGAGAAAAAATGAGTTATTGTTTAAAACCAAGTTTTTTTTTAAATAAATATTTATTTTATATAAATATTTATTTTACAACAATATATATATATAATACTAATATAAATTAAATGTTATTCATTGGTGTCATTTTATAATAATATTAGATATATATAAAAATTTTATTGAAAATTTTCCCGTTTTTACCGACCACCATGGAGCATTTGAAATTTTTTATAAATATTAATTTTACCTATTTAATGATTTAATTTTCAAAAATCCCTGAGACACTGTTGATATCATTAAGTAAAATGTTGTTCAATAAGATGAAAATAATTTTTGGTCAAAAATAACCGTTAACTTTTATTTACCACGATTAAAAGTTAATAGGGCAATTATGGGTAAAAATGATATCATAATTACCATAAAACAAGTCCTAATTATATTGGATATGTGTATTTTCAACAAAAAAATCGTAGGAATAACATATAATCCATGTTGGTCCACTTGTATAATATTATGATATTAATTATTATTTTATTTAAAAAAGAGTTTCAAGAGTTAAATTGTATGTTTAATAACTAATCAATTTTTAAAATAGGGTTATACGAGAGATAAATTCGACTACAAATATTCATTAGAAATATAAAATGATTTCTTACCGAATGGTATTTTATTTATAATTTTTTGACATTAGATAATTTAATTTTTTATGATATAATGATGATAAAGTAATGACATTATTAATGAAAGATTAAAATAATTGGTATTATAAATATCCAAATAAATGTAATTTGAGCGTTTTTATGAATTACACAATTTTTTTTTTCTTAATATGAAATAAAAGGGTAGATTAAATAATTTTTTTCGAAGTAATCATGCTGTTAAGATTTTCACAAAAAATGAATACAATATAGTGTCAAAATTGACATTATTATTATTTTTTAAAACAAATACCATATTATTAATTAATAAAATATTCATAAACTCAAAGGTTCGGCCAATGGAGTTAAAACATATTATATATATTAATAATTAACCACATGGGGTTCTCTTGGCTAGTTATAGGGTGTTTATTAACCATATAATATAAAAATTCAAAGAGACATGGTAAATGTCATACAATTTAACTAAGAGTTAAATCTAAAAGTTAATGTTAATATAATGACCTAAACCATCCTAAAACCTATTGGTTAAGATATTTGATACCCATAACCACCTTATCCATTAATTAATTCATTTTGGAGCCATTATATATCTAATTTTCATTATTATGAAATAATATTTCATGATTTTCATAATTTGACCCTCATCTCTCTTATAATAGAGCACTTCACGTTTTTTAAATTTCATACCTCCAAAGCCTTTTCGATCAGCAAAACCCAACCAAAATGTCCTCCCATCTTTCCTACATTCATCTTAGAGGCCTTCCATGGGTCATAAAGCCATCCTATTGAGCCTTTTTGATCAAATCAAATGGAAGAACGAGAAGAAGAGAAAAATATTTCATCAACTCTTTCATGTTCATATCTTCTTCCACTACCACATTCTTTGTTGATTAAATTATAAAACAATAAATCAAGTATCTTCTATATAATGTGATGTTATTATTAATATGTTACAACAATATTTTTTATTATATCCATCTTATAAATGACAAAGTCACTATACGTGTGTACTTAGTGATTACTGTTTCCATGTTGTGTTGTAGTTTGTTACTCAAACACTTCATTTTATTGATGGGAATATAAAGAGTATAACTGATGTAAATAATAAATATAACATGTTAATTAATATTTATATATTATATTTCATCCTATTACATACAATTTCTTCATCAATTTAATTATATTGTCGCTCATGCGTATGTACAGATTACTGTCTCGATGAACGCGATGAGATTCATTCCCCATCATAATCATTCAAGAATAATTTTTATTTCTTGATGAAAAATAATATTTATGAACATAATATCATTCTTTATATTAATAAAATAAATCCTATACATAAAATACTTATGTTACGTAACAAAGAATAAATAGGAATATGAATCAGTTAACATCAAAAATGATGATAATACTAAAATATTATTAATAAGGAAATATTATAAGATCATATATGATAGAATATTTATTTATATAATTATTGTATTATTTTATAACAATTTTTTAACTATTATACATCCATTTAACATACCATCGACTAAGGAAAATTACACGGTAATGGTAAATTCCACAATCTCTTTATTATCTACGGTTGTTTTTAGGTATGTATCTACATCGAAAAATTTATTAACAATTTTCATGTGTAATAAAAGTGTTTTAAAATGCAATTTTTAAGGGAATTTTTTTTAAAAAAATCATTTTGAATATTTTAAATATTTATTCTTCTAAACCATTTTACTTAATTTCCATGTATTCAAAATGGGTTTAATGATTTATTTATATGGACATGAATAATTAAAAATGTTGATTCCTTTCAAAAGATTCAAAGTGGTATGGAACACTTTGATTCAAAATTATATTTTAAATTAATTCCTTTAAAAATTATTTCACGATCCTTTACGGTATATTATACTTGATTGAGGTTGATTTATTATGATATAAATATTCAATATTGTATTAATGGGTGTGTGATATGTTTGACTGTGGATGTGTTATTTTTATACCATTCATGGTTTATGGATAAATTATTGACATTTTGTATTCCAGTAATAATATGAATGTTTTTGATATTTTTAAACCTTTTCATTTGAGGAAGGCATTGCACTTAGTAAGTGATGGGTAGAGCACGCTATCACTTGTTGATGCATCGGTGGGTCTCGTGAGACAATATAGTGTCTTGGCATAAGGACTTGACAAAATCATATTTTTATTCTTTGAACAAGGCCTTGACAAAAAGGTTATGAATTCTGGCATTATGTATTCCGTCATTATGAAAGTGGCTATTATTATTGCAAGTGATTATTCAACTAGTATAATATCCATGTGAATATGTAAATGGTATTAATTTATTTATTTTTTCCATGTTATGATGAATATAATGTTTAAAAATATTTTTATAGTCTTATACATTTCCATAAATGATTATTCTTATTTACAAAAGTTTCCTCTATATTCTCATCCCTAGTGAGCATCTGAGATCACCCCATTCTATGTTTTATTTTTTCTTGGATGTGAAGAAGTATTTTATAATTGACCTATGTGATAAGATAAGGATATAAGTGTGTTACAAAGGGGACAAAATGTTGATGATGTTTTTATTCCAATATGGAATGTAAAACATATGAATGTTTCAAGTACATCCAAGGATACTGAATTGAACGTTCATTCGGTACATGATTCCTTGTATCATGCCAATGTTATTTAATAATGCACCAACTCTAGGTAAATAGGGTCACCACATTACAAAATTGATTTTGATTTAGTATTATACATTTCCTTAAATGTTTATGATTATTCTTCAAAGTTTATTCTATATTATTATCCTCACTGAGAATCTAAGATCACCGCATTCTATGTTTTATTTTTTCCAGGATGCGAATAAGTATATTATGACTGACCTATAGGGATTTTCCAATGGATTAATGTGGTCAATGGATACAATGTTTTTGTTCTTTTTCTATTTATAATGTAATGTAAAAATAATAAATATATCTAGTACATCAAAGGGTAATAAACTGATAGGACTTTCTCAATTTTGGTCCCTTGTGATCATGGAAAAGCTATGTAATAATGCACTGACTCTGGGTTACTGGGGTCGGGGCATTACATTTTACATTTATACTCCTCGGATCCTGATTTCATTGGATAAAAAGGACATTTCTACACCATGGATCCTGATTATGGTCATCGATTACACATAAATTGCTAATCCACAGATTTTTATTCCATAGGATTCCATTGCATTTTAAACTCCATTGATCTAGATGATTTTGTATGCGAAGTAAAATGATACTCCTTGTGTCTCTATATCATTGACTATCATTGGACATTAGACACTAAAATTCTCTTTGGGATCCTACTAGGTTGTTGATGAGTTTCTACAAAAATGATTTTAGGAATAGAGGGCACGATTTAGACATTAATTCCTAGGATATTACCATGTTGGTCTAAAAAATTAGGATTCATTGTAATTTAAACCATAAATTATGGCCTTTGAGGCTTTCTTGTTGATTGCATCACCTAGTAGGTTGTAGATTCATATCGTGATTTTAAGGTTCTTGATTAAAACATAATGTAATAATGTATTCCTGATTATTATCACTGTTATACATGTATGTATGGACATTATGACATCTAAATTTGAATCATTACATTTAATACATTTATACATATGATATAACACACACTACATTATCATTTATACATAGACTAGACTACTTATAGAAAACATTGGTGGTGGCTTACTAAGTGTTATCTCACACACTTTTCAGGATGTTTGTGGATACAAAGTTATAATTCAGGGATGTATGTACATACCATGGAAAAATCCATCTTTATAAAGCTTGATTTGATCATTTCTGATGAGTAGGGGGCACTAGACCGAGCTATACTCATTAGACGACCTGGAGATAGTTCCTTTTTGGTATTTTGTTATATTGATACATTTATTGTATATGAATCTATTTTTATTTTATTGATTTCAGTTTTTATAGAGACCATATAGGATGATCATATTTTAGATGAAACTGATTTTGGTTATAATATAAATAAAATATTATTGATGTTATCATCATCCTTGATTTATACTATGCTTTAACTTATTTCTTAACTTTTGATATTGTTTTATTACTCTGATCGTAATGGTATATTCTCTGCACCTTACCATCATAGAGACTTGCATCTAGTCCGAATCCTCTGGAATATGGGGAGGTTAATGTTAGGCCAAGCGAACCACCAAATCAGGGAACAATTTAGTGGATCCTATGTTGAGTTCTTAATTATTATTTTTTGTTTATAAATAGAGAATGATACACCGATAATTGATATTTATAAACATATTTCATGTGAAGTGATAAATTAGAATGATTTCTATATTATTATGGTGCATATATAAAACCATTATAAATAAATTACACCTACCTATTTTCATCATAAAATTTATATGTTTCATTTGCCTTTATGAAATATTTGACATTAATTTCACATTCCTCAATAAAGAACTTTCAAATAAACTCATCGAGTGATGGATACATGAGATTTCATCATTCCACATTTCCAAGGGGGATATGACTATCACCCAATAGGATGGGGTGTGTATATTTTTTTATTTATGGTTATGTATTCTTGGGACGTAACCATAGAGATAGTATTAATATTATACAGTTTTAATAATTCCTAAGAATTGAGGGACATGATATCATTAGTAATTGAAATTGAATTGCTATAATATGGAATGATATTCTATTCAAACACTGAGTAATGATCAATGTTAGTAAATAATAATTAGTTACACATAAGTGTATATCCTATAGGTCATTTAATGTAAAATGCTAACTAATAAATCCATCATTTATGCTTTCATGATGTGTCTGTGGATGCAAGGGGAATTCCATCATGGAGGGAACTAAAATTATACATATAGGTGCTAAGAATAAATATATATATCATTATCAACACTATACCAATTTAGTAATTGTTAAATTTAGAGATCGTTCATCGTCATCCAAATATTGGAACGATCTTACATTATTGTATTATTCCAAGTTTATTCTTTTTTAGAGCACCACATGGGTGCACATGATGAAACTCAGCATTGATGATTGTATTATCATAAATATTTTATGTTTTTCAAAATTAATTTGACTAAAATTATAGAAAATAATTATTATTTTTCATTTCTATGTTTTATATTATGTTAATATTTAGAAACAACATTAAATCATGAGGTTGATACACATTAATTAATAATATATTCACATATAAGATACTACTAATTAGAGATTTATTTTTGTAAATTTTTTTTAATGAATTTTAAAATATTTTTGTATGTAAAAAACCAAAAACAAATCTAAAAAAATCCATTAATCACAAAAAATTTCATGGATGTCTTATTAGTACATATATGACCCACTCTCAAGATAATTTTCCAATTGTATTTATTATAATATTTTTTTGTTCATTCTATTCACTTTAATAAATTATTGTGGAACAACTTTGGTAGAGATTTGATATAGATTATATTTTTGAGAATATTCAACCATTAAAAAGATTACTACAAATGATTTTTTTTATTTTTCATTGAGGAATGTTTTCAATTAAAGATGGTATAATCCATTGATTAATGATATATGGGATATAAATTTTATAGTTTTAATACAGTGGAATGATAAAATATGTCTATATTTTTAATAGGTTATTTAATATATTCCATATTATATATAATAATATATACAAAATCATACATGTTATATAAGTGGGATCTAGGATATGCTGATATAAAATATTATCATTTTAATAATATTTATAAACATTATTTTTTAATCCATAATTTAATTAATTATAGTCTATTCATTTGGATCAAATTTTCGAATCATATAATAAAAAACACGGATAATTGTTCAGTATAGATGTTTACTATTAGAAAATAGCATAAATCATTTCAATTCTCTATAATGTGGATGATAATATCATTAACCATCTGCATCAAAGAGATAATTTATGTTCATAGGATCCACTTATAGTTTATTCAAATATTTAGTTGTTATGAGGGTGATATTGAAGATGTAGGGGTACTGAAGAAGTTTCACATATCCTATAGGAAGATGAAAATATATTATCCTAAAATAAATTACATTTACATAACGTCTATCAGAATCCATCACATTCATATATTCCATCCTTATAATTATTGTTAATATTAGGCCATTGGTTCTAAAGTCATACACATATCCATTTTCTAGTACTTAATCATTATATATAGAGATTTTATAGATCACGTGGATTCCTTTTAGGATGTAATTGTCTATAACATTCAATATTGGAAGATGTACTTGTAGAAAATAATCATATCACAAAATATGGATGCAACCTCCTCCAAATATGTTACAAAATGATTAAAATTATAGAATTGTTGTTTTGTTATAAGAAGAATATCCTATAAACTTCACTTGAATCTATGAAATCCTGGTGGATGATGGAGTGTATACGAGAGTTAAATTGGAACAATATGTTACCGGACTATATACCCTCAAATATATATGATAATTTTCAAAATATCTTAAATGTTTTATAATTTCAATGAATTTAAATATTTATAAATTTCATTAATGATACGAAATTAACAAGAATCATCAAATTAATATATTTTTATTTTTCAACAAATTTCACGTCATAAAAAATTTCTTATAATGTAAATCATAATAATAATTTAATTATAAATGTTAGTAATTATGTTTAATCTTTTATTCCAATTAATGGAAAATTTACTAATAACAAAACATTTAAAAAACAATATAATATCATTATTATAAAATAATAAATATATATGTTTATAATTTAGAAATAAATAATGATAATTTTTGTTAATAATTTTGATTCAATAATATTATAGTAATTTTAAATTTATTTACTCTAATTTTTTTTATAGAATTAGTGCCTCTCATAAATTAAATTTTTGTTAGGAATAAAATTAATATAGTCCTTTTAAAAATTTATAAATTATGATGTGTTAATTTGAAAATACTACAATATAATCCCATATTTAACTATTATTAAAAGAAAACCAATGTTTAAATTTTTAATCATCTTCAAAAAAAACAATTTAATAAATATTTGGATTGTTTTAAATTCGATTGAGATAGATATATTAAATTATATTGATTTGTTTTTATGATAATTAATATAAAACTATTTTTTAATTTAATACTACAAATATAGTTATTATATATTAATTAAGGGATTATTTATTATTTTCTTTCATTATAAGTATTTTTTGAAAAATAAATTGATTGTCCATTTATTAATCGAATCTAATTCATCAATAAATATATGTTCTTAAGACATTTGACTATACTGATTGAATTTTTCGGATTATATTTTTATTATTATGTATTTTTTATGATTGATGTAAAAAATATAATATATGATATGAAAGACAAATCAATTTATATTTAAAAATTTATTCAGGAAATTTTTATCTGAATTAATATATTATCAATAATTCCATGATATTATTATCAATAATTATATATTTTTTAAAAAGGTATATCAATTTTATTTTATGAGAAAATACGATAACATTCATCATTTTTTTAAATTAAAAACATAGTACTCATGAAAAATAATATAAAATGAGAATGATGAGGGATTTTAGAAATTGAAATATTTTTTGTGTTTTTGGGGAATAATTGTTTAGTTATGTGATAAACCAAAAATAAAATTTAAAACAATTGAGTGGTAATTTGTTATAATGACATATATATATATATATGATCTTATTAATTCTTTCGTGAGATGTATATTTATGATATATTGTATGAAATGATTTCCATGGTCTTATATTATAGTGGCCTTGATATTCTCACATATATTGTTTTTATGATTTAAATTTCTTATGTATTTTAATATATTATGGTCTTAAATATTTACATGTTGAAAATTATTATTAATTATAAAATTTTATATGTGGTTCAATTAGAACCAAAAAATATTCATTGAATTTTTTACAACATTTATCTTTTTCTAAATTGATATAATAAATATTTATATATAGGAAAATGAGTTTTTTAAAGGTTTTTCTTGACAGGCTTGGTTGTGAACATAATTTTTAAATATATTTAAATTTTTAATCAAATATTTTTTTATCGACGTGAATTAAAATAAAATTAAGTCTATACACTATTATAAATTGATAAAATAAATTAAATTACGTTATATTGGATTCAAAAATATTACTTTACTTCAAAAAATAAATTATTATTTATCAATTATTTTAAAAATTATATATCAGAGTCTATGATTTTTTGATTTTTATGGATATTAATTGTGATCATTAAATTTTCAAAATATTACTTATGTGTGGGAATATATTATTATCATAAATTAATTTCATGTTTGAAGAGTTCGAAAATGAAATACCTGATAAATATGAATAGTTTATATTTTTTTATTCCCTATTATTGTTGTATATATATGCATGATGAAAGATTAAATTACCAATTGAAAGGTCTTCAAAATGTTATTTATAGTTTTTCCTTCAATATTGTCTAAAATTGTAAGGGTACATTATAATCAAGATATCTTTTGAAGATGTTTGTGAGGAGCTATATGTCTTGATTTTTAAAAGTGTTTATTGTGAAGCCTTTAGAGGTGGGTGTGCCTTGGGGTGGGGGATGTAACAATAATTTATTTCACAATGTATTCATTAGGAATAAATGATATCTTGATAAATTTTTCTTCATGCATGAAAAAAATTATTTTTTTACCAGAAATTTTTTTTTAATATTGAGTGTAGAAGTGGAAACAACCATAGTATAAAATATATGATGAAAAAAGAATTAATTGGAATAATGTATAGGAGTTATACATAATGAAGCTCAATTATATGTGCATTGAAAGGCAGTAACTTCAATAAGAATTTACAAAGACCAATATGAATTAGAAAAATATAAATTATTGGATAAGAACTAACAAACACATTTTTATATTTTATTCTGAAGGGAATGGAACAAAATAAACCCATGGAAATGTCCTAAACAATGAAATAAAAATACTTGGGAATTACACAGGGTCAAAATTACTGAATCCCAAGGGAATCCCCTTTAACAAAATAAATTCCTTCAAGAGGAAAGGATCCCTAGTGAAAAAATAACCATGCCATCATTGGCGGTATTGGAAGCTATGAAGTTAGAAACTTAATTCTCATTACGCTGATTGTGGAGGATATTTAAAGGGTTGTTGATGAGACCACAACACCTATGAATAAGATTCATTATGGACCATGGGGTGGATTCATGACCAAGAACAGAATTAAAAATCATTGTTGAATCAATTCCATGATCCACTAATTGAATGAATATATGACTACAATGATTGAGACCTACATACAACGTAAAAGAATATACATATAGAGAGTCTATGATAGAATAAAATTCATTGAAGAAGGGATCACATTTACAATAGGATACTAAATACATCCACCTCCACACATTATTTATAGAATAGAAGACCCAACTATATTTAATTTCAAACTAGAGTTTTGAGGGTACCATAGAACCGAATTCCCTTGTGTGATCCAATTGATGTCATGGTGGTGATTTAATCTAGCCATAATATAGCTTATTTATAGATCCTCCACCTATTTTGTGATCATGTGGGTTATTTCCCAATGCTATATTATGGTCTAAATAATTATTTCAAAACTTGTGCAAGATATACCTTCATACCTATCATTGTTCCTTATCTTCCAAATTCACCAGCATCCCACCAAGAGGATTCACCCTTTCTCTATCTTGGATTAACAAATATTAAAACCTTGAAACACATGGTCGAGGAATGGTATGTTCATAATATCATAGTTGGATAGAATTATGATGTTGGTAAAGGGTAAAAAACCATAATCGTCCATTAAACTAAAAAGAAAAAGTTCTTGGATGACTCTTCTTAATGAACCAAGCAACATAATTATTTTGGAATAATGTAAATACATGAATCCCCTCAACTTCACATTAGTAGATAGAAAAATATTCCTTGAATTCTATAAAATAAAGAGGAGTTTCATAGGGAACTACTTATACTAGAGTGTCTCTCCCCACTCAAAAAATACCGTATAAGTTGTCATTTATCTCCAATAATACAACATAGGAAAGACTCATGATGAATATCACATTAACATTCATATTTTTGGATCAATGTTTTCATGGTTAGAAAAATAAATTTCCCGTTCGTTATTATTGAGGATATCATAGACAAATACATTCATACTTCTGTAAATAATATTTCTTGCATATGGAATCTAGAGAATAACATCTTAGTACCTATCAAGATAATATACACGAAATATATATATATCACTCAGACCAAATATCCATTCGTTGTGACCTTATTGTTCCGTGATTTTAGGTTTAATCGATCTACACATAGGTGAAGCCTTCCCAATCAGTGATCAAATATTTCTACCATACATGGCCTCCTAGAATTATCCCCATAGTGTATTCTCTTTAATTTCCCAAACAGTAATTAAATATTTCTTAAAAATAATAGATTCATCACCATTAACTGAATGAATGATTTTACTCTCTACTCCACCAAGGTCAATAAAAAAGAGGTAATATTCACTATCTCGGCCTCCATCAATGATACTGTTAGTTAAAACATAGGCATTTGTTCACAAAATTTAACTTCGTAAGTGTATAATCTTTTCTTGATGTCAAAATATAGCAGGAACTCAAGCCATTTCCTTATTATCATCTTCACAATAATAAATAGAACAACTTGTTGAAGAAGAAATGGCATCCACTACAATTCAATGTATAATAGGGACTAATACATAAGAGAATAAATAAAAAAAGTGATAGTACTAGTGCAATTCTGAAAAACTATGCACTATGGTAATGTTTTTTGTGTGGTTCAAATGGTTGAAATATATCATTCATTTAAGGATATCAGCTACTCGAGCCTCTAAAATTACATGTCACATAAACGTAAACATATTTAATCTATCATTTTCACTTATATGGATTATGATAAAACTATCAATCCTTGAGTATTTATTGAAAAATCATGTAGTGTTCTTCATGGTTGTAATCTAAATTATTGTATTTGAAATTATCATCAATAAGGACTACCACAATCCAAAAATGGTATAAATGAATGATTCAGGAGTTCCATGAACATATAAATTATTTACATCTCATTATAAAGAATAAATAGGAAAATACAATGCTGTAATGGAATCAAAATACCATTTTTTAGATATCCTCCTCAAATTCAGAATACCCTTAATTGATGGACCTAAGGTCTATCTATGAAAAAATAGTCTCCTATCACATAGTTTATGTGATCATAAATCATTAAAAGAGGTGTATTAATAATTTATAATCACCTATTCCTTGTTTTGACATTAAAATCCAAACCAAAAACTCCCATTTACCTTTTTTTAGAACACCATCAATGATTCCAAATGGTTTTTATTGGTTATGAGGATACCCATTTTCCATTAGGTCCTCTAGTTACTCTCTATGTTATTGGATCATAGAATGGAACAATTGATATTTTCAATGGATATCAGTGAACTCCATGGTTACAGGTTCTAAATCAAGTAAGTCCATGAACTATGGATGTATTCCCACAATATATTTATGGAATGTTATCATTTATACCTCCACCAATCTCAAACTCTCAAATTTGTATGATGTGTGAGATGTTGGAATCCTCACTATATGTTTATACCTACTATGTATGAAATGATAATAGATCAACTTCGAAATCATGATCATCCAAAAAGGATAATGTGATGAATGAATAACACATGATTGTGTCTATCCTTACTTGAGATAATGTCGATGGTACTCAAATACTAAAATAAATCATTTCTAACGAAACTAATTCATACACCTCTATATCCTGAAGAAGATCATTATATTTACTACCATATCACTATTTCTAGTGTGGTCATCATGGTGGTGTTAGTGGAAGTAACACAAAACACCACTGTCCACTAGATGATGATACTCCTAGGCCTCCACCAACCCCATTTCTACATCGACTACTGAGGGTTTGTCCCTATCATATCTAAGAGGACCCTAATAAGATTAATACCTCCACCATAGAGGTCCCTCAACTTTTTTCATGCCCTCAAGAAAAAAAATCCATTCCCTAATAATCCATATGACTATCCTCATAAATGCATACATTTGACCTTCAACCACAAGACTATATCCCCGACGGGATTGTAGTACCAATGATCCCTAAGACAGAGTGTGTTTCTTCCAAGAGGTTTTCTCGAACAAGGTACATGATCTATGATGTCTTCCATATATATTGGAACTATATTATCCATCTGTGAACTATATTTCCCAGACACCAATCATACCTCATTTAGGAATCCTTATATAACCATGTCCATCATTTTAACCCCTTTGTATGTTTGAATACATATAGGAACTACTCTAGATTCCATGTATATACATACAACCTAATTTATCTATCATTAATCTGTCTATAAATATTGTAAAATACTGAGGTTGTAGAGTTTTATATATATAATCCTCAATTAATTCTCAATAATAGTCATATATCACTTTCACATCTAAAAAATCTCATGCATTTTCACAATAAACAAATTTAAATTGAAGTACTCATTATTGAACAAGCACTTAAAATTATCACTCGATGACTGTCACCTCATCATGGATTTGGATGAACAAAATTAACCTACATCTAGCTAATCCATTAATAATATTATCCTTAATTCATACAATATGGTCGATCATTGTTGACACCAGTTAGATAATACAATAAAATAATTCGATAAATTCATTTTGAACCTATTCTTCTCGATCACATTGAAAACATAATGGTATATGATGTTGAAACTATAAAAGTGTAACTTTTATATAGGAATAATCAATCAATACTACAAGAAAAATATTCCTCTCAATGGAAATGGAGTTACTGGCATTGGACACTACCACTAGGTCTAATAACTGATCAATGAGTGGGGGCACTATTGACTGGTCACTCATAGGGTATGCCTCATTGACTATTCCTTGAATGGAAGCATCGTAACTAGGTTGATATTCCTCACAAATCCATTATATATGTAATTATAACTGTTTTTTTGGAGAAATCATGATATTCTCATGATGATAATTTGTTATATGAAAATATATAAGAAATGACTCATCAAAGTCCAGGAATTTGAGTACAAATTATTATATAATTCATGTACCCTTGATTCTCTGTTACTAGTTCCTCAGTATGAAAAGTCCAAATGTAGATGGCCCTAGTCCTGATGTTTTAATACAGTGTTCACAACACCATAATTTGTTTCCCAATACAAATAGAATATCTCAAGACCCTTTATCATTATATCTATAGGATCCCAATCCAAACCTCATGACACATCTAACTATAAATACCATCCCTATAGAAAATAACTCTTACTACACTATTCTATGACATGACCAACTACTGCCCCACCTAGACCAAATGTCATCATTGAGTGATTCTTATTATACCCACAAATATTCTCATGATTTATGATATGCACTATGTAGGTATATCGAACATAGAGGAGACCTTATACTGTTCTACTTGTATACGAACAGACAACTAATCCAAAATAAAATAAGAATAAAAATGATAATTGATACAATGTAGGGTATGTGAATTAATAAAACAAACTATAGGAATACACATTAGTATAATAATAATGGGTAGAAGAATATAAGTGCCTACAAATAACACCAACAATAAAAAATATCACAACCTTTAATCCAATGTAATTAGAAATGTTTGAGATACCCTATGACACGATCTACAACAACCATCCCATGATCATTGTCACCACCACTAGTTAGATCAATGATCCATCAATTTCGATCCCAAAAAAATCCTATAGCTATCATCCTATAATATACATGAAGCATTGACATGTTTGGAAAAATCCCATATTAGGGTGTGTATATTCATTCCTTATAGGATATATCAAACCACGTTTGGAAATAGAATATGAAATATTCAACTTAAACCATGAGAGATATGGCAGAATTATATAATGTATTGATCCTATAAATTTAGTAATTACATATATTAACGAACATATTTCAATAGATAAAATTCCCAAGGGAATTACTATTTATAGATATGGAGAATTAGATTAAAAAAGCTTCTAACAAAACCCATGTATTATTCAACTAATGCACATTTTTTACACTATATATAAAACATATAAATACATAAACAGTATTAAAAATTTCCAACTAATTATAAACACAATTTATTATTTTGGATATATGATACTTTTTTTATCTTCATATCCCAGGGAAATAGAAATATGAGAGGGGGTGAACATGGATTCTGAATGAGGGTAACCATAAGCGTCACAAATCAAAAATCATAATTGAGCATAAAATGAGTATGTGGGTAAAATAAATATACATAAAAATTTCATTAACACAAATTAATAAGTAATAAATTATGGTATAAATATATACATTAAATGAGATATTAATCAAAAAATTTGGTAAATAATCATGATCTACGAGATCATAACAAAATCATGACTATATGCATAAAACTATAAAACAAGCATCAAATGTGGAACACATATAAGAATATAAAATATTGGGAAAATTTATTTTTAAATTAAAGTAACTCAAAACTTGTCAAAATGACTTCCCAAACATCATTCACATGCATAATGTTTTAAAATATATTCTTAAAACACATTAACACAACCACATTGTGCACAATTCTTCCCTTAATGCATTCAGGAATACTATCATCATCTCATGTGATATTAAACCTTGATAAATGAATTTGAGGTTGATATAGTAAGTCATATTAGTTTTCCATATAGGTGTGTTTCACTTAAATAAAATTATTCTTTGTACCATAAATAACCTGTGACACACAAATGTGGTTCATCCAATACATCATGAAGCCCATCAAATAAAAATGTGTTTCATATCCTTTCCAAACACATACTCTACTATATCAATATACATAACAATATAATCACATGGAAAACATATGGGTATTTATTGGGATTTTGTAATATTAATGGTGAGTACCATTAATTTATAATAATATACAATAAACTATTTTTACATTATTGATAAATTGTAAATGTTCATGATAATAATTTTCCCCAATCAACAGATATATGGAATCTAGGTGAATACCCTTCTATCAAACAAATCAGGAATATGTTATTTATATTGGAATATAATTATTAGAATTATTATGTAAATAAAATATGTGAAATTAGGTAAGAACAAGTATGTGAGGGATCATTTCTCGAAAATAGAAGGATATAAGATATGTTACATACAAAAAGTAGGGGGATTGAGTCTTTTGAAAACAAATCTCGACTAATAAAATGCTATGTCAATGGAACATGGCCTATACAAAAAAAAATATGGAGTATTGACAAAAAATAACGATTTAAATAAAAAATATAAATAATATTATGAATTAATTTTCAAATCAACATTTTCAAAATCTAAATAAATATTAATTTCGCTATTATAAAAGCTTTAAAATGTCGAGAAAATGATTCAAATAAAATTCCAAAGGGGGTGGAAATATGATTTCCAAAAGAATACAATAAGAGATATATTATTTTAATATATTTGTTAAAAAGTGATGTTGTTGGTGCCTTTCATTTTAATTTTTCAAAATGATTAATTGAAAACATTCAAAAAAAGTTACATTAAAAAATAAATTTCAATATTGTATCATAAATATATCGAGAATAATAATAAAAAAAATTTAATGTGAAAAAAATTTCAAAATAACTTTTTCTAAAATCCACATAATAAGAAGAGTATTAAATTTTACATTTTAAAAGGGTTAATGAAACATATAGAAATAATAAAAAATAAATATATTATTTCCCAGAAATACAAGAGGAAACTAGAAGGCACGATTACATAAGCTGTAGAAATTATCTAAATAAGATATTGTAATTTGATCAGAATAACATTATAATTTCTGATAAGGGAAAAATAAAATAGGAAAATTTTTATAAAAGGACACATTCTCCATATATTGATAAATTATTATATGATTATGTATATTGTAATTATACTATAATTGAGTATAGGGTTCTAATTTCAGCACAAAAAATAAAAAATAGTGTATAAAATAGAAATTTAACTAGGAATTTAAATTTGAGACAAGGATCCCTTTAATTTTTTCACTACTTAATCATCCCTTTTAAATACAATTATATATATATATATAATTTTATAGTCATCATTTAAAATTATTAATAATATTTATATTTTTTATTACTAATTTATAATGTTGTATATGGGTAATACTAAACTTTTGATCTAGTTTTATTGTTGCACTGTTGTTATTCATTATTCTCCTAATTTTCCCCATTAAATGTTCATTTTAGATATTATAGTTGATTAAATCTAATTATATATCAATGCTATGTTTTTTTCAAAAGTATCTAATGTGGTAATGTGTGGTAGAGCCAAGAATATGATCCTAGAGTTCGACCATCCAACAAGTTCATTTCCACTCTATATTTTTAATCCCCAAAAATATTATTTACACCATTGTCATTGCTAATATATACATCATTAATATTATATGTGATAGATTCTCGAAAATTCCCGGTATAGGTGATTATATAAAACACTTGTAGGATTACATGAAAAAAGAAATGGACGTAGTAGAATATAAATAGTTTAATCAACAATAAGATAATGATGGTAAAACCCAACATCATATATTTTAAAAAGAAACCTATGTTAAGAGAGAAAGGGGATATCCATATATGTGACTAGATAATAATGATGAATCAACCAGCATCTAAAAAATGACCATCTTTGATTCCAACTACTAAATAAACCCTCATGAAACTACATGGATGTCCAACTTGTCATAAATATGTTCTATAACTATGGGATAAATAAACCTTTTCTATGAATCACTTGTAACCATTGATGAATGAGTATATAAGACCAATATCTCAAGACATGGTATCATAATGAAGGAAGAACCACTACAATGGAGTGACAACCCCTCACCATATAATGAATATATTGAGTATCACTCTGAAGAATGAGGTCTCTTACCATCTATAAAATGTGGGACATCAATATATACCACTATAATATATAATGGGGACCCACTTCAAAGAAGGATATGTGTGTGTTGACTAAGGATGTTTTACTTGATAAATAAATCTTTTTCACATTCTTTAGGTAAGAACTGTATCATCCAAACTAAAAGATATGGGGGGAACTGCCCTAAGGACACAAGGGGGATTACAAATATCTATATCATTCAACTAGTTAATCTTGGTCACGTCCATCAGATAAGAATCACTTAATTAATATTCCAACTTGTAACACCTTATTTTGAAAATTTGATGTCAAAAAGAATTCAACTATCATGTCACATACTGAACACAACCCAGGATTGGCTTCTCGAGGGCCTTAAACTGAGTCATGAATAATGAGATAAAAAAGGAATATGTTTCTGAAAAAATATCATATGACATGTACATTGTTTCACAAGGTGTGTGACTCCCCCTAGACACATGGATGTATCACCTAAATTCCTCATGGGATAATGTGACTCCCCATATAGTGTTTACAAAGGTTCACAAGATGTGTCGCTCCATCTGGACACATATGAATTTCTTCCCATAGACGAGGCTGGGAAAGCTAGGTCTCAATACATGGAAGGTACAATGGTAAACTGGTGGGTATTATCACACATGTTCATGGGGATGTACATCTACAGTACACATCATGGCTAGCGTTATACTTTTATATATCATGTATCTATAGTAAAATGGCCTATATACTTACTCAGGATGATGGATGTTCACCAATAGTATATAACTATGCCACCAAAGTAGGAAGACATAACACATGGGCCTAGAAACACGATATGTGATATTTAACTCCATAGAATCTCAGCCCTCCAAAACAATCAGTACTACTCAATTTTTTTCCTCTTGGATACATGATGTATAATATAAAATTTCTTAGAAACTATTATATTATTTCCTAAAGAAAAACTTTACTCCATTTAAATAACATTAACTACTATTATAGTGACCATATATTTATAAATCTGATGTAAATCACCACCGATCATCACTTTTCTACTTATGATGGTAAGAAAGTATGATTCCAGTGATCTCTATAGTGACTATTACAATTGTAGTCCTTGATAATGTCTTAATCCATGAATACATTATATATTAAATAGATTTTATAATGAGAAATAAAAAAACACCAATATCTTTTTCATTCTCACATCTTACATGAACTGGTGGGTTCAGTCGAGATATAATCTAGACTGACAATCTCAAATCATGAAAATGTGGGATAATGATGAAGAACACATTGAACGATGGTATGAAAATCATTATTAAAAATTATATCCATCATTGGCTAGTACAATTTAACTGAAATATTACATAATGGTTGAAAATATGACGAAATAAAGGGTTTTGATTATATGAGAAACCATGAATAAGTAACACTCTATAAAAATATTCAAATTCGAAAAAATAGAACCTAAAACATCAATAGATATACCAAAATCCATGATTTTAAATTAAATCATAAATACATGAAATAATAGGCCCTTACTAATGTGAAAATCAATAACTATTGAACAACACATCTACTATCCTTGGTGTTATAGATCCTACGATTTTATAAATCCATGTCAAAAATCTCATTAATTGTTCATTATTTATCCATGATTCTTGGTCTAGTAACACCAAAATATATCTCATCATCTTCCCCACCAATATCCCATGGTTTTATCAAATATATGCTCTAGATAAATGAGAGAACCATTTGTTCGAAACATATGAACATGTGTTATTTAATATATATTAATATTTGTAATATAATAAATTAGTGGTCCTCTAGGAACCATAGTATACTTGCAAGTTCAAGAAAAAAATTAAAAAAATATATTTTAAAGTATTAATTGGATAAAAATAATGAAACCAAATTCATTATTGATTTATATTTTAAAAATATGAAGAATACTACGACACTCTGGTTATTTATTTTTATTACATATTTATCTTTAATTTTCATCTCATTATGTACTCCTGATTTTGATTGAATTTTTCTATGAAAAAATAGCTTTATTTTATTCATTATTCTTGAATATTCCTCTATCATGTTTATAAAAGTTTCAAAATAATTTCAAATTTTTTTTAATACTGTATTATGATATTTAATTCTACCTTTCACCGTATTAAAATTCATAAGAAAAGAGTTAAATATAATATTCTATTAATTCTTTAAAATATGTATATTTTACAATATTTCTGAATGAAATATTATTTCTAAAATACCATATAAGGACAGATTTTGACATCTTCATGAGTGATAACAGAATTTTAGTTACCATAATATGATTTCAAGCCTATTTTTAAAGAAATATCTTTACTTATTATTTTGTAAATTTTTTGATTTTAAATATGTGACTTCAAAATGAAAATGTTATTTTCACTAATAAATAATATAGTGATATTTTAAGTGAATTTTTATTCAATGATAACATCATTTTATATTAATTATTCGTCAACTGGGATATTATCGTACGATACCATCCTTATTATTTTACTAGGTGACTTGTTATTATGAAGAATCAATAATAATGACAATTATTCTATTTTTAAAATGGTTATGCTATGATGAAAGTATAAATTTTTTCATCATATATATGGAATATATATGAAAGGATTAGAATTGTGTGATGATTGATTAAATTATATTGCACTATAGTATAGGGAAACGATAAATGTCTTTTGAGATCAAATGGTATATGATAGGTTAACCGATGACCAAAATTGGGTACATTGAATGTTATCCTAGTCCCCAAGAAGATGAAATATTAATTAGCTGAAGACTTGCAAGTAATGAATGTCTTGGTGGGTAGCCTTTAAATAATATATCGTTGAATTTGATTAATCCAAACATTATTCAACCATGTTTGGACAAAATCATTTTTAAAATGAATACTATCATGGAACATGTTCATTGAATTAATTAAAATTCATGACTTATAAACATCGTTCATTTATTCTCTGATTCTTCTTTATGAACTATCAATTAATGTGTATGAGTTCAAAATTTTATTCTCATGTTTCTATACCCTTATACTTCAATTATGTATATTTTATCATTGATATATGTATATATATATTTCCTTATGTAATATTATTATCTCAAACATTATAATTTAACCTTTCCCCAAATATATTAGTAAATGAATTTGGTATTATATCTCTAAAAAGGGTATTATTGGTGAAAAAAATGTGAGATGAAGTTGATATTTTTTACTAGTTGTTTATGCATCTTTGGTTATAAAAACCTAATTCACTATAGTTAATGCGTTGATCATAATGAAATTTAATGAATATTAATCAAAAAATATGTAATATTCATGTATGAAATGATTGGGATTTCATAGTTATTATCATTTCAATGTTTATATATTTTTAGAAACACGGATGTGGAATATTAAGTGAGATTATATATGATAAGACACGGTAAAGGAGAAATCCCTATGTTATGGAAAATAAATGATATTGGTTTTCCTATAAAATTAATACATATCAAGGTAATATAATGTGTATATATATAGAATAGGTGCACCTATGTTTAAAAACACAAAATGTGTAATATTAGTTATTAACATGGTCATCATTGATGTATGGTGAGTGAGATTAAGATTGCACGTAGTTTGAGAATTTCCAAGGTGATATGTTTGGTTTAATTCACATTCCATTAATGAACAATTATATATAATTTAAAATTAAAATATTCATGGGTGTCAATGGATAAATATAAGGTGGAATAGGTTTTAATCACATTTTTAGGACTTAATCATATTATATATTTATTTGAAGATTTTTTAGTTTCTTGTTTGGATAATTGTTGCTCAATATTTTTGGTTGTATTAAATTTATGGAAGGTGAAATAATCTTGTTAATATTGAATGTGACAATAAATACAATTATTTAGCTTATATAGAATCATCATTTATGGGATTTATAATAAAAATTATCATTATTATACATATTAAACATTCATAATAAATGAATAATGTGGGGCTTCCAAACTAGAAAAATAGTTAATATCATTGTGTTGATTCATTTATAAGGAAACAAACCCATTTTTTAGTTGGTTAACTACTCCAATAATTTTATATTAACGTATCCGTTTAATAGAATGGTTATTTTCTATTCTCTAATTTTCAAATAATGAAAAATATATTTTGGTATTCATCATTTGGAAGGAGAAGCAAATCAATGGTGGGATTTTATTACAATTATATCAAATCATGATGAAATTTACTTTATGAATTGAGTTGTGTTTATAATGATATTGTTTTAAAATTACCTTTCTAATATTTTTATAGAAATAATGACGTAATTATTTGAGCTAATTATAAATGATAATGAATCAATAATTATCTATGATGTAAATTATGAAACACTTGTGTTGTATGATTATAATATTGTAATCCAATAATATAACAAGATTGATAAATTATTTATTTTCATAAAACAAAACTATTGAAGGCTTTTATCCATAAGATACATTAGTTTCTATGGTTAAATCATTAACTATTCACTCAAGGAATAAATAGATATCGGGGTCGTCCATCTTTTTCATTGTTTGTATAATGAAACATAGATTGAATTTACAAATAATTGTAATAATAAAAACCCTAGAAAGAAGATGACGATGCCTCATTTATGTGAGAGGTTTTGAATGAAACATTTTGGAAATTATTTTAATAGGACAACTAAATAATTTATGTATCTAAAGGAATGCTATCCAGAAACTTAATGCTGATGTGATGATAAAAAATATATGTAATTTATTTTATAGAGAAAAATGTGCAAAAAATGTTCCACACACACTGAAGTGTTTTGAATGAATATATTTACATCGTTATCAGAACCTCTTCTTGAATACGGGTGTTAATAATTATGATCCACATAATCAATGAATTAATCTTATAGATAAATGGAAATATAACGTCATCACTATTGTTAATGTGGGTTCTAATAATGATGTGTACATAAGGATAAAGAACAACCTCTCTAGAACTCCGAATTTCTAATTTGATTCTAAATCATCCCCATATTTTATTTCTGAATATTTTTAAAAGATTATCACATTAAAAACTCAACTATTTGATTTTGAATTATAAGTGAAAAATTATAATGATATGACAATCACATATCATTACTCTGATTCATATTTTTTGGATGTTTACAAGAATGTGCATCCTATAAATATCATTGTTCTCCCTCCAACACAATTTGATGATAATTTTTCTGTGAAATAGATTTCATTATAGAAACACCATATAAATATCTATGGAAAGGAAGACAAATTTTATTTGTTAAATCTACATATGATCTTTTTTCAGTGTGAGGATAAATATGATCATCCCATTGTATATATTTCTATTTAATGGGTATTAATTTTGTTTGAAATGGGTAATTTATATACGATTACATAGGATAAACTCATTATCGGTGATATATCTATTGGAAAATATTTTTTGATGTCTTTATTAGATATTTTAGTAGTCTTAATCTGAATAATGATATTCTGTTTCCAATAAAATTCATACTTGATGCTACAACCATTTCAATTACTCCATATAGAATTAACCTATTCAAGATTATGGAAGTGAAGATAAAACTACAATAGAATATATAAAAGTGATTCACAAGAAAAATTGTTACATAATATAGTGGAATACTTTTTTATGAATAAATGTTGATTAATGCATCTCAGTATTGATTTTTATTTACTTAACAAGTTCACACTGATTTATATATATCATAGTCCCCATATTAATGATTTGTTCAATCAATTATAAGGATATAAATATTTCTCTAATATCGATATATGATTTGGATACCATCAATTAGTAGTAAAAATTAATTTCATACCATATAATTCCTTTTTTATGATTTATGAACAATATAAATTTATATCGATTCAATTTGGTCTTACTAATTCCGCCACTATATTCATGTATTTAATGAATACAGTTTATATAGATGACTATGTCAGTTTATTTAGTATTTTTAGATTATATTCATTTATATTAAAAGAGTATGTAAGATCATGAATATCAATTAATTATTTTATTAAATACACAAAGAAATGATAGGCTACAATCATTATATACAATGTTTGAATTTTTTCAAAATAGTTTTCATTTTTGACTTATATGATTTCAAGTGAGGGTATAATAGTGGATCCATTAAAGAAGTGATTTGTCAGACATTAGGCCAGATCAAAAAAGGTGATTGTGATATATAATTCTATTAGATTCACATGATATTATAAAAATGTCTACTTATTTTGTAAATATAATATAATACACTAACCAAGTAAACTTGGAAGTGAGTCAAGTTATATTCAAATGATGAATCTTAGGAAAATTTCAATAAATTGAAATGATGCTTGGTAAACAAACTTTTAATCACACTACCATATATAGGACAAGAGTTTTTTTCTAGAGTGATTAATTGAAGAATTGAATGTGATGTGTTCTTATGTACACAGATATAGTAATATTTTTTTGTCTCATGATAATTGATTATTTAGGTTAAAAATTTACATAATCATTATCAGGAGTTAGAAGTAGTAATAATTTCGTTAATGATATGGAATAATTAATTTTAGAGAGAAACACATACCATATATACTATTCATGAAATATTAGTGGATATTTTCACGTAAAAAGAGTTCAATATATTCAATAGAATATAGATAGAGTCTATTTAAGGGCTATTACTGCTCAATAAACTTCTGCACTATGAAAGATAACAAGGTGGATGATGATTTTATTCAAAATAATAATACTTTATGTTATAATATTTTTCAAAAAAAGATCCAATATTTATTTCTATCAATGGATGATCCACAAAATCATGAGATAAAAGGATAAATTTTAACTTGTTTAAAAATTTCAAGCATATACCCATGTTGAGATTAATGTGGTTCATAATGAATTTGTAGAATTGTAAAATATGCTGAGAAATGATATTGAGTGGGAAATTTTTTTTGATTGAATTATAATGATTTAGATCCAGTTGTGTGTCTTAATAATACTATAAATGAAGAAGGAGATCCTAGAATAAGATTATAACAAATTATTCTCTATTTATCATAGAACTATGCACATGTTTAAAGTTATAAACTAAATTTTTTTCAAGAAAACATATAGAGTGATATTGTGGAGTATGTATCTCAAAGATTTGTTTGAAAAAAAGTTATGTATAAGAGACATATGTCTTACTAGATGATAAAAACATTACTAATTACATAATGGAAGTTGTAAAACATCACCACGCATTTTTTTATTTTACTCCTCAAAACATTTATGTGCTATAATTTTATTTGTGTTGAAGTCAATATTATTATGTATTTTTCACACTTCATTAAAATCAAAAAATATTTCTATTTTGATGATATTTCTAGAATATTCATTTAGGTAGTGTTAAGCTAGCATAATGTACAACATTACGTTAAATATTATGGAGATAATAATTTTAACTTGAACTTTTTGCAATGTCTTCCCCAACATTTGGATACAATTATCTATTTTAATACCAGATATAATCCTTAGAAAAATGGGCATTCTATGAAATATATTTTATCCCTTGAAGATATACTAATATCATATTTTTTGGATTTCATTTGTAACGCCCGAAACCTAGAACCCCAGAGTCGGTGCATTATTATGTATCATTGGCATGATCACAAAAGATCATGTCTCTAAAGACCTATTAATATAGTGGACTTAGAAGTACTAGATACATTAATAAGGTTTACGTTACATCATAAAATTGAAAACTAAAACAACATTGATTCCATAGACAACACTGAGATCCCATATAATATCCTAATAGGTCAGTCATAATATACTTCTTCGCATCCTGGAAAAAATAATACACAGAAATGGGAGAGCTCAGATGCTCAGTAAGGATAACAATATAGCAAAAAAAATTATACAGAGGCATAAACATTTACAAAAATTTATTAAATTAAAACAAAAGCCTTTTACACGTGAATTTCAGAATAATATGACAATGATAATATCAAATAATTCCATTTACTTATTCATATGGATATTATACTAGTTGAATAATCACATGCAATATCAATAGAAAGTTTCATAATGATAGAATGCATAATCGTAGACATTCATAACCACAATGTCAAGGCCGTGTTCCAAGACTACAAATAAAAATTTGTCAAGGCTTTGTGTGAAGAAACTATTTTGTCTCATGAGACCTACTGATGCATCCATGAGCTATAGGGGTCTCCACTCGTCACTTACTAAGTGCAATGCATTCCTAATATGAAAAGGATTTACCATAAAATTAAAATTCTTATTAAAACAGGCATAAAAAATTTCAATACATTATCCATAAACTATAAATTGTATAAAAATAACACATCCATAGTCAAAATTATCACAAAACCTTTGATACATTATGGAATATTTGTATCATAATAAATCAACTTCAAACAAGTTTAAAATCCATTAAAGGATTTATGACATAGAAGAAGTTTATTTTTAAAACTCTTTCAGAGAAATATCCCTTTTTCATTAAAACATTTAAATTACTCACTATATAGAATGGAAGATATTTAAAGAAATTTCTGAATCAAAAGGCCCATACCACATTGATATATTTTAATATAATCACCATTTAAAAATATTCATGTCCATTTAAATAAATCCATAATACCATTTTGAAAACATTTACATTAATGAGAATGGTTTAGAAGAATAAATATTTAAAACATTTAAAATGAT
Organism: Viscum album; assembly: GCA_963277665.1. Classification (NCBI taxonomy): domain Eukaryota; kingdom Viridiplantae; phylum Streptophyta; class Magnoliopsida; order Santalales; family Viscaceae; genus Viscum; species Viscum album. Next base: position 137,467,286 of record OY728133.1, on the reverse strand, counting down.
GTTTTAGTAAAAAGTCAATTAAAAATAATCCCTTTGAAATATATTTTAAAAATATTGGACATGGTAAATAAATATGTCCTAGTAGAGAATTATGAAAAAACAACATTGGATAATAAATTGATTATGGAATTAACCCTTAACATGCACATTCCTTTATACGAGGGTACGTTAAACCTCTTATATGAAGATAGAATTATGTTATTAAATTACACCAGAACCATATTAATATTTATGATATCTTACATGATTCATTTATGAATTTATAATACATATTTCATAATAATTTCCTTGTTAAATTAACATTTCTTGTAATAATCACTTCCTTATCATACATGTTTTAACTTGTTACTCATGATTGTATAATTTAAATAATTATTTAAATACATCCATAATATAAACCATGATTTTTATATCATTTCTACATTTGTATAATAGACATATATATGAAATGAAAAACATTGTTTATGGAGATGTTAGTTCGTACGTACTCATAAATGTTGTTTTTGTTTTCATATCGTATTTTATGGAACTAAGTGAATAAGATATATTTAAGTACATACATATATATATATATATATATATCTAGTAGAATTATTATATCATATATTACATAATTATAAATGATATGTATTTTATAATCATCTTTGAATGGTGAACGTGGAAATGAATCTCATCACGTCGTGGAGATAGTAATCGGTACGTACGCATGAGCGACAATATCATTATATTGATGGATAAATATTATGTAATTTGATGTTATATCATATATAAATAATAATTAAAATTTTATATTTATTATTTACATCTTTTATACTCATTATTATACCCATCCAAATAATGAAGTGTTTGAATAACAAACTACACCACGACGTGGAGACGGTAATCTATACGTACACACATATGGTGACTTGTTCAATTATAAGATGGATATAATAATTAATATGGTTGTACCATTTAATTAATAACATCCCATTATATATAATATGGAGGTGTTATTTTTTTAAAAATGGGATCAACAAAGACAGAGGAGGTGGTAGATGAAAATGACATGAAAGATGTGATAAATATTTACCTCTTTTACGGGTTCTTCCTTTTGATTTGATCAAAAGGGAACCATAGGATGGAATTTTGACCAATGAAATGCCTCTAGGATGAAGGGAGGAATTTTGGTATGATATTTGGGAAGTGGTTGGCTGGCCCAAATGGATTTGCAGGTGAGAAAGTAATAGAATCAGAAGTCACTTTTGTAAGAGGGGTGAGGGGCACTTTAGTAAAAGTTTGAAATAGTTTTTTATAATAAAATCACTTTCGGCTTCTAATGGATAAAAAATTAATTTTATAAAGTCTATGGTGGTTATGTGTTGAAAACCTCTCAAAAAATTGGTTTTAGACAGGTTTGGGTCACCATATTAACTTTCTCTTTTAGATTTAAGTCTTAGTTAAATAGTTTGACATTTACCATGTCTCTATGTATTTTTATATTAAATGGTTTATAAATATACTATAAACATCTAACAGAACCTCCAGTGGTTTATTAATGACATATATAATAATATATAAGGCATTTTTCAAAACTTTATATTTTTTGGAATAGAATATCAATTAATAATATAATATTTGTTCTAAAAACTCTTTTATGTCAATATTAACACTATTTGGTACTTTGTTTTTTATAAATTTATAATAGCATTATTACTTCGAAACAAATTCATATATCCAACCCTAACATGTTATGTTAACCTATAAAATTAGTTGAATTTATAAAAAGTCTCAAATTTAGTTTATTTGGATATTTATAATGTCAATTATTTGAATATTTCATTAATTAGGAAATTACGACATCATTATTTTGTCATAAATATATTAAATTATTTAATGTATAAAAAATAAAAAAAATGTAAAATTATGTTGGAAATTTTTTTATATTTCTAATTATTATTTATATTCTAATTTATCTAATGTGTATCCCTATATTAAAAATGTTTTAGATTTTAATCATTGATTTTAACTCTTTCTATTCTTCTTTAAATAAAATAATAATAAATGCACTAATCTAATCCAAGTGGACCAAAGAGGTTCATATTTTATTCTTATGGTTGTTTTGGTCGAATTATAATTATCTGATTTAATTAAGACATGTTTTATGTAACGCCCCGACCCCAGCTACCCGGAGTCGGTGCATTACTTCGTAACATTGGCATGATCACAAAAGATCAAGTCTCGAAAGACCGATTAGTTTAGTAGCCTTGGAAACACTAGATACATTCATAAGTCTTACATTAAATCATAAAGTGAAAAACTAATAACAAAGTCTTCATAGTCCACACTCATATCCTCTTCTGACTATCCCTGCAGGTCATTCATAAAATACTTCTTCACATCCTGGAAAATATTAAAACATTGAAAGGGGTGAGCTCAGATGCTCAGTAAGGATAACAATATTGCGTAAGAATTCATAAATAAACATTAATATTTAAGGCATTGTATAACTAAAACAAAAGCCTTTTAAACTTGAACTTCAACTTAATATGGCAAAAGTAAAATGAGATAATGCCATTCACTTCTTCACATGGATATTATACTGGTCGAATAATCCCATGCAATATCAATAACCACTTTCATAATGATGGAATGCATAATGCCAGACTATCATAACCACGTAGGCAAGGCCTCGTGCCAAGACCACAAATAAGATTTTGCCAAGGCCTCGTGCCAAGACACTAGTTTGTCTCATGAGACCTGCCGATGCATCGAGGAGCTATAGCGGGCTCCACCCGTCACTTATTATGTCCAATGCATTCCTTATATGAATAGGTTTAAACATATCATAAACCATAACATAATCGTATCACATAAAACATGCATAAAGGAAACATAACATTTCCACATTTAAATCACAACATATCAATAAAACACATTGATATAATAAAAATTCTTTCAAAACCATTTTCAATACCAAAATAAAAGAAAGTTAAAACTTTGCATTTATTTTTCATTAAAAAAATGATGGCTTGTAGAGGAAGCCGAAACTCAAATAATGGTCACGGCGGCGGAGAAGTCGTTGTCGCCGCATATGTACGGAAAGAAAAACATTCTCTTTTTTTCGTTTAGTGAAACGATTCGTATAAAAAGATTCCTTTTGAATAAATGTAAAAGTCAAAGGGGTTTATACACCGTATAAAAGAATGTTGTGTATAAAACGAAATATGCCTCAATGAAAGGAGATTGAGACGAAGTCCCTTACAAAGATCATTTTTTAAAATAAAATAGATCTATTATGTGTATTCACTATAAGTACACAGAAATAAAGTACAAATACAATATAGGACATAATAATATCATGACATAATTTGAAAGTAGGAGATTAACCCAAAGAATGGAAGTTGGGTTAAGAAGTTCCCTTACCTTGCGTCTTGTCCTGACTCGACCGTTCTTTAACCTCCTGAATAATAAACTAGAGTTAATTTATATTTACTTAAGAACCTTTTTCATGTTCATTATTCCTTTTATATCCCTTATTACCATGTTATGAACATTATTTAATTATTTAAGTTAATAACGGTCGTTTTGTCAATCTTTGGTACTTGAGTCAAAAATAAACTTCTTATAATTACAAGTTGTTTATGTGGTAGAATATCCATTATCTCTAGAATTATATTCATGATTTATATGTCATATATATCTTATATATCCAGTATATAAATTCATTTATAATATTACGTAACATTTAGAGGTAAGAAATGAAATGCACCGTTCATGGAGACGGTAAGCCGTACGTACGCATGAACGCTACTTTCATTTCAATTTCATATTTAAAGGAACAAAATCATAATGATATAAATTTATAATATAATTACAGTATAATATAGTGTATAATACCATTTAATCCATCCTTTATACATCCCACATATGGCATTACCGATTCAAATCACTTTGAGGGGGCGGTAGTCCGCACTTCCTAAAATGAAATTATCGCGTTTTACCCATAATGGAAATCATAAAGTATTCCATAAATGAGAAATACAGAAGCATAAGTAAAACATAAACATATTATATATCATATATAAAAATAGTGACACCTTAATGCCCACCATTGAAGGTGTTATATGAGTGTTGAACAATCATCGTTTCGTGAGGCAGAAATTCACCATCCACAGAAACCGTATGTTCTTTAACCATTAGATGTAGGTGTGTGTAAGTGTAGCTCGAATACTTATTATAACAACATCCTAGTATATTGAGGATACTGGTGTTGTTACAAAAGAAATGAATAAAAAGAGTTTAGGGGGTTGGAGAAGAAAAATAAAACAAAACAACATTAGAGAAGACATTACCTCAAAATCGGGTAACTCTTTTTGATTTGAGCCAAAGGCTTCCTTGGGAAGAGTTCTGCCCAAAGTGAGGCTTCTAGGAGTAAAAGAGGGATGTTGGGAGAGTATTTGGGCAGATGTTGGCCGATCCAAATGTCTTGAAGGTGTGAATAAGGTGGGAGAGGTGGGGGCCTTTTATAAGTGGAGAGGAGGGGCACTTTTGGAATGATTGAAATGTTACATTATTTCACAATGATTTTCGAATTTTAAAGGTCCCAAACTTATATAATTCTAGTATAAGGTGATAAGGTTTCTAAATATCCTCATCCAATAGGCTTTGGACAAGTTTAAGCCTTGGATTTTGCATTATCTTCTCATTTTATTTAAATCGTTAAATAATGAGGTCATCACTGCATCATAATTATGTCATAAATAATTTAATTTATTTAATGTCTAAAAATTATAAACAAAATACTATGATGTAGGAAATCTTTTTAGCTTTCTAATGAATATTTATAATCAAAATTTGGACTTTTATAACCCCACTTACAAATTGTTTTAGTAAAACATTTTATGTTTGCGTCATTTTTTACTTTAACATTAAATAAAAGGTGTTTATGTCATTTTCTAACTAAAGTGGCTCCATGGGGTCCCCAAGTTGACACATGGGTTGTATTGGTCGGCCATGACTCATCCAATAGGAGTAGGAAAAGTTTCATGCTAATCTCATATTATTAAAACATTATTTTTACCTTAGACTACACTAATTACCTCTAATCGCGATTAAGAACTTAAAAGTTACTATTCACAAAAAATTATTTTAATCTTATTGAACCATATTTTACTTTTTAATGACAACCGTGTATGTCGGATTTTTGAAAATCAAATCACAGAAGTGGTAATATTTCATTTAAATGAAAAATCAGTTATTTAACTACCACTTAGTGGTTTCACTATTCATCAAAAATTGAAGTTTTTCAGAACAAAGCCAAAATTTCACCCTAAGCTATAATTGATATTCCAAATTCAAAAATGATGTCTATTTGAAAAAATTCCATAAATATAAGTTGCATTAATTAATTTTATAATTAATTCCCGCTGTTACGACAAATAGTGTGTTTTTAAGAAACAATTTATATCAAAAGATTGGCAATTGTTTATGTCCAATTTCAATGTTAAATTAATTCTAATGACCACCATTGGATAGAATGGTAAAAATATATTCAAATTATACCTTAAAACCAATAAATAGTATAATTTATCACAATAAATTATTTTGATTAAAAAAGTTTTTTTAAGTATTTTTCACTATTCATAAAAATTTGGAAGTTCTCGGAAAATTACAAAAAATTCAACATAGGCTAATTTCAATATTAGGAATACAAAAATGAAGTCCATTTTGAAATATAAAATTTCTATAAATTTAAAATGTGGTTATTACTATTCATAACAGCTACTATGATTAGTTGCGGTGTGTTAGAACTCGAACTTGCGTACAATGCAAGCTATTGCATTATTGAAAGAGAGGCGTATCGTGGAAGCTCGGGGTGTTACATTTTAGGGTAATAATGATACCATTTTTACCATTAATTACCATATTTACTTGAAGTCGTGGGAAATAAAAGTAAACACATACTATTCATCAAAAATTATTTTCAATTTATTGAACCACATTTTAGTTACTTATATGAATCATGACTCTCGGATTTTTGAAATCAAACTCATATAAGTTCTAAAATTACGTTTTACATAAATTTGAAAATTCTCATAAAAGGTGGGTAAAAGACGATAAAAGTACAATAAAACTTTTTTATATCTAAAATTATTTTAAACTGACTCCAATGAATTACATTGAACATATATAGTTACTATGTATCTATTTTAAACTAAAATAAATTTAAATAAAATAAATAATTATTTAAATGAATATTCAGTTTTAAACTATTACCCGATGTATTTCACTATTCTTCGAAATTTGTATGTTTTCAGAAAAATAACAAAATTTCACGCTAAGCTAATTTTGATACTCTGAATTCAAAAATTAAGCCTATTTTACTAAATTGAAAACATATATATTTCATTTTTTAATTTAAAATTAATTACAATTGTCAAACCCAAAAAATGTGTTTTTAAAGAAATAATAACTAACAAAATATTGATACATATTTATGATCAATTTCAAAGTGAAATTATTTCCAAATAATAACATTGGATTAAATGTTAAAAATATAATCTATTTATACTTTCAAACCATTAAATTTTTAATTTAACACAACAAATTATTTTGATTAAAAAAGTTGCTTTCATTTAAAATATAGTATTTTCACTATTCACCCTAATTTGAATGTTATCATAAAAACATCAATTTTTTTTTTGAAACAAAATTTTTATCTCCCAATTATATAGAAAATTTTATTTTTTCAAATTAAATATATAGAAGTTTAATATAATGGATTTAAATATGGTTTTCCATTAAAAGGCGGTAAAAGTGCATTTTAAAAAAAATACTTCTTTTATCGGAAGAAAATGAATTTGTTCTTTCATTATTTCTAAAAAACTCATCATATAGATTCTAAAATTATAGTATTTATATAACGATAAAAATTTAATTAACACTATTAATAACCTCTTTTTAACGGCTTGTTTGGAAAGTCATGGTGTAGTTGAACTCGATGTTGTGTGTAGTGCATGTAATGGAATTACATTGAAGAAATAACGTACTATGAAATCTTTGGGTGTTACATGCTTCCCTCCTTCAAGAAAATACATCCTTGCAATTTGAAATTTTCCTTCGAAAATAAAAGGTTGAAAATAGAAAATAACATTGTGGGAAAACCCAAATCAGATATTGGGTTAATAAAATTTAGTTTTAATAAGTGGAAAGTGGAAATGGAAAAGTCAACACAAAATTATGATCTCAATTAGACGAACAATGGTGGCAATTAGAGACACATAATTCACGGGAAAATGTAAATATTTATATAGAGTGATTGAGGTCATTAGTCACAAACAATTGAATAATTTAGGGCCTCAATTCCATTAATCTATGATGATTTAAAATATCATATGTTCAACAAAACATAAGGTATTATGAAAACACAGTTTTTGTTTTAAGATCCTTTACCTAGTGTATTATAATAAATTTCATTATAAAATAAGAGAAGATAAAATAAATATACATGAAAAGTAGAGTTCCATCCTTTAACAAGTTTCTACCACAAACTCATCTTTCACTCAAAAATAAAATAGAAAAAATATATTCTATTTATCATATTCATATAGCGTTCTAAAAAAGAATTTATAATTCACATATTAGACCCTTTAAAAAAAGAAACTACGTTATACAATATAGGGACTTCACGTAGTCTAGTGGTTATCGATAAATCCCAATAACACTATGATTGTGGGTACGATTCCCACAAATTTGTTCGGCGCATCAGGTTGTCACAAAATATGTGTGTTGTTCTTTTTATAAAAATCCAAAAAAAACTGTAACAATAGTATCCAATTTCAAACATAATCCATTCCAACCTTTAGACTTATCCAAAATACTTCTATCTGATCTCACAGTCCAAAATATTTAATGATGTTAGACACAATGAAGATCCTTTTTTCCACGTAATAACATGTGAACACCTTAATCATGTATTATGTTAAAACATGGTAACACCCAGAATTACCATAAAACCATATTGATTACATTCATGATCCCTTATCCGTGATATAATACTCTATATAGTCCTTTTAGCCAAAACTATTGAATATTCAACCAATGATGAAATAAAAAAATATTAATCAGTTACAAGGAAGTCAAGAATATCTAATATAATTTCTCTAAATCAACCATATCTTATTCCAAAATCACTACCTCATTATTAGGACCATATTAAGGATTACATTTCCTTCAACCATGTATTTCTCCAAAAAGTATATCTTACAATAAATTTACTTTTCTTAGAACCATATAATATAAAATCCTCAATAAAATAGTATTGCATTACAAAAATTTTTTATCTCCATAATTCATATAACCAGTGCATTGTTGGTACAAAACTCAATGAAATAATTCTATAATAACAACATAAGAACACTAGTAATTCCTCTTCATCTAAGGTAGTATCATAAACTTATTATTATCCAATAGCATCATTTAAGGTATACTTGGATGACTAGGAAGTTGATTCACATTGTGTCCTAACACCTTGTAGATGAAGCATTGTACATTTAACACCTTTTTTACCCTTATAATCATGTACTTGGTGTCCTTATTTTCTAAACTTATATCAATCTCCCTTTCCCTTCAGGAATGTTCCAGGGTGTTTATTCCCAAGTTTACTAGAGGATAGATATTCAACTTTTCCCTTCTTCATCTTACATCCATTCCATCCACTGGGCGCAATTTCAAAAAAATGGCATAAACTAGATTAGTTTATGAATTGCTATACACAAATACTAACATGTATAACACTTAACATAAATTGAACATTTTATGGATATAATCCATAATCATAAAAATGATTTCATTAAGGAAGTATACACTCATAACCCATTCAGAATGGTTTTTAAAGAAAATGAGAATTTCTGTTCTAGTCTAGCTCAATGTGGTGTTTTTAGGTTTTAACCCTGTGTACATATGTGCCAGAGTTGCCTCTACCTGCTCGTATCCAGACAGGGATGTATTGTTTGGAAAACTCAAAAAATCTCTACAATACCAAAATTTTATGATGTTATTCTATATTAATCCTCAAAGATGATCTTAGGGTAATGTGCTCTAATCAGAGAATATTTGAATCTAGATTCCATGGTTTGTACTAATAATGTTTTGATACCAACTATTTACCCCGACCCTAGAATCCCAATGTCTGTGCATTACTACGTATAATTGGAATGATCACAATAGATCATGTCTCGAAATACTGATTATTTTAGTTTCCTTGGATGTAGTAGATACGTTCATAAGGTTTACATGACATCATAAAACGAAATCATAGTGGATGATGGAGTGTATATGAGAGTTACATTGGCACACTATGTTGTGGGACTATATCCCCTCATATATATATGGAAAATTTAAACAGACATTATTTTATTATAATTTCAATGAATTGAAATATTTAGAAATTTCTTTAATCATACTAAATTATCAAGAATCTTCAAATTAATATATTTTTAGTTTTCAGAATATTTCAAGTCATAAAAAATTTCTTATAATGTACATCATAATAATAATTTAATTATAATTTTTAGTAATTACATTTAATCTTTTAATCCAATTAATGGAAAAATTATTAATAACAAAACATTTTCAAAAAAAAATATAATATCATTATTATAAAAAATTAAATATATATGTTTATAATTTAGAAATAAATAATGATAAATTTTGTTAATTATTTTCAATAATTAATTTTATAGTAATTTTAAATTTATTTACTCTGAATTTTTTTTGAGAGCATTACTGCCTCTTATAAATTAAATATTGGTTAGGAATAGAATTAATATAGTCCTTTTAAAAAATTTCTAAATTGGGATGTGTTAATTGAAAAGACTACACTATATTCCCATATTTAAAAGTTATTAAAAGAAAACCAATTTTTAAATTATTTAATCATCTTCCAAAAAAACAATATAATAAATAATTGGATTTTTTTGAAATTTGATTGAGACTGATATATTAAATTATATTAATTTGTTTTTATGATAAATAATGTAAAAATATTTTTTAATTTAATACAAAAAATATAGTTATTAAATTATAATTCAGTGATAAATTATTATATTAATTCCATTAAAGTATTTTACAAAAAATAAATTGTTTGTCCATTTATTAATCGAATCTAATTCATCAATGACTATATGTTCTTCAAACATTTGACTATACTAATTAAATTTTGTGGATTAAATTATTTTTATTATTTATTTTTTATAATTGATGTAAAAAATATAATATATGATATTAATGACCAAAAAATTTATACTATACAACTTATTTTGGAAAGTTTTTCTCTTAATTAATATATTATAAATAATTCCCTGCTATTATTATCAATAATTATATGTTATTTGAAAAATTCTATAAATTTTATTTTAAGATATAATACTAGAACATTCACCATTTTTTTAAATTAAAAACAAACTACTCATGAAAAATAACATAAATTCAGAATGATGAGGGATTTTAGAAATTGAACTATTTATTGTATTTTTGGGAAATAATTGTTTAGTTATGTGATAAACCAAAAATCAAATTTATATCAATTTAGTGGTCATTTTTTATAATGAAATTTATATATATTTGATCTTATTAATTATTTCATGAGATTTATGTTTAAGATATATTGTGTTAAATGATTTCAATAATCATGTATTATAGTGGCCTTGATAATATCACATATAGGGTTTTTAAGATTTGAATTTCTAATGTATTTTAATATATTATGGTCTTTAATATTTACATGTTGAAAATTATTATTAATTATAAAATTTTGTACGTGGTTCAATTAGAACCAAAAAATATTCAGGGAATTTTTTTACAACATTTATCATTTTCTAAAATAATATAACAAATATTGATAGATATGAAATTTTTTTTTAAAAAAAGGTTTTTCATGACAGACTTGGGTGTGAACATAATTTTTTAATATATTTAAATTTTTAATCAAAAATATTTTTTTATTGACATTGATAAAAATAAATTTAAGTCTATACACTATTACAAATGGATAAAATAAATACAATTATGTGATATTGGATTTGAAAATATTATTTGGCTTCAAATAATATATTATTATTTATTAATTATGTTAAATTTCTTTTTAGAGTCTATGATTTTATGATTTTAATGGATATTAATTGAGGTCATTAAAATTTCAAAATATTTCTTATTTATGGGAATATATTATTATCATAAATTAATTTCACGGGTGAAGATTTCGAAAATGAAATAATAGATAAATATAAATAGTTGAAATTTTTTTATTCCCTATTATTGTTGTATATAAGTTCATGTTGAAAGATTAAATTACCAATTAAAGGGTCTAGAAAATGTTATTTATAGTTTTTCCTTCAATATTGTCAGAAATTGTAAGGGTACATTAGAATTAAGATATCTTTTGAAGATGTTTGTGAGGAGCTATATGTCTTGATTTTTATAAGTGTATTGTGTGAAGACATTATGTGTGGGTGTGCCTTAGGGTGGGGGTTGTAACCACTATTGATTTCACAATGTATTCATCAGGAATAAATCATATCTTGATAAATTTTTGTTCATTCATGAAAGAAATTAATTTTTTACCATGAAAATATTTCCTTTAATATTGTGTGTAGAAGAGGAAGTAACCATAATATAAAATATATGACGAAAAAAGAATTAAATAGAATCATGTATAAGAGTTCTACAAATTGAAGCTCAATTGTACATGCATTGAAAGGCGGTAGCTTCACTATGAATTTACAAAGACCAATATGAATTAAAAAAATATAAATTATTGGATAATAACTAACCAACACATTTTTATATTTTATTCTAAAGGGAATTGAACCAAATACACATATGGAAATGTCCTAAAAAATGAAATAAGAATACCTGGGAATTACATAGGGTCTAAATTATTGAAGCCCATGGGAATCCCGTTTAAAAAAATGAATTCCTTCAAGAGGAAAGGATCCATAGTGAAAAAAATAACCATTCCATCATTGGAGGTACTAGAAGCTATAAAGTTAGCCATTGTATTCCCATTACACTGAGTGTGGAGGATATCTAAGGGGTTGTTGATGAGACCCCTACATATATAAATTAGATTCATAATGTACCATGGGGTGGATTTGTGGCCAAAATCTAAATTATAAATCATTTTAGAATTTATTCCATGATCCTATAATTGAATGAATTTATGACTACAATGATTGATACCTACATAAAATGAAAGAGCCTATGCATAAACAAAGTCTCGGATAGAATAAAATTCAGTGAAGAAGAGGATTATATATCTTATAGGATATTAAATTGTTCCACCTCCCCACATTATTTATAGAATAGATGACCCATCTGTATTTACCTTCAATCTAGAGTTTTGAGGGTACCACAGAACCAAATTCCCCTGTGTGATCCAATTGATGTCATTGTGGTCATTTCATCTAGACATAAGGGAGCTTATTTATAGATCCTCCACCTAGTTTGTGATCAGGTGGGTTATGTTCCAAAGCTATATTATGGTCTAAATAATTAATTCTAAACATGTGAAAGATATACCTTCATACCTATCATTGTTCCTTGTCATCCAAATTCACCAGCATCCCACCAAGAGGATGTACCCTTTCTCCTTCTTGGATTAACAAATATTAAAAACTTGAAACACATGGTTGATGAATGGTAAGTCCAAAATATCATAGTTGGATATAATTATGATGTCAATGAAGGAATAACAAACCATAATCGACTATTAAACTAAAAAGAAAAAGTTCTTCAATGACTCTTCTTAATGAACCAAGAAACATGATTAATTTGTAATAATTTAAATACATGTATCCCCTCAACTTCACATTAGTAGATATAAAAATATTCCTAGAATTATAATAACAAAAAATGAGTTTCACATGGAGCTACTTATACTAGACTATCTCTCCCCACTCATAAAATACCTTATAAGTTGTAATTTCTCTCCAATAATCCATCGTAGAAAAGACTCATGATTAATATCCCAGTAACATTCACATTTCTGGATCAATGTTTTAATTGCTAGTAATATAAATTTCCCATTCGTTATTATTGAGGATATCCTAGACAGATGAATTCAAGCTTTGATAAATAATATGTCTTGTGTTAGGAATATAGAGAATAACATCTTAGTACCTATCAACATAAGATACAAGAAATATATATATCACTCAGACCAAAGATCCATTCGTTGTGGCCTTATTGTTCCATGCTTTGAGGTTTTATCTATCTCCACATAGGTGAATCCCTCCCAATCAGGGATTAAATATTTCTACCATACATGGCCTCCTTAAATTTACCCCATACTGTATTCCCCTTAACTTCCTAATGAGTAATTAAATATTTCTACAAAATAATAGATTCATAACCATTGACTGAATGAATTATGGTTCACTCTACTCCACCAAGGTCAATAAAAAATTTGTAATATTCTCTATATATACCTCCACCAGTGAGACTATTAGTTAAAAAATTGGAATTCTGTCACCAAATTTACCGTCGTAAGTGCATAATATTTTTTGATGTTAAAATCTAGGAGGATATCTAGCCAATTCCTTTAGTATCATCATCCCAAAAATAAGTAGAACATCTTCGTCAAGAAGAAATTTCTTCCACTTCAATTCAATGTAGAATAGGGACTAATACACAAGAGAATAAATAAAAAAAGTGATAGTACTAGTCCAATTCTGAAAAAAAATATACCATGGTAATGTTTTTTGTTTGGTTCAAAAGTTTGAAATATAGCATTCATTTAAGGATATCAGTTACTCTATCCTCTAAAATGACATGCCCCATAAATGTGAACTAATTTAATCTATCATTTTCACTAATATAGATTATGATAATACTATTAATCCTTGATTATTTATAGAAAAATCATGTAGTGTTCTCCAGGGTTGTACTATAATGTATTGTATAAGATAATATTATCAATAAAGACTACCACCAACAAAAAAAGGAATAAATGAATGATTCGGGAGTTCCATGAACATATAAATTTTATAGATCTCATTGGAATGAATAAATAGGAAAAATTATTCCTGTAATAGAATCAAAGTACCATTTTTTAGATATCCTCCTCAAATTCTGAAAAACCTTAATAGATGGACATAAGGTCAATCTATTAGAAAAAATAGTCTCTTATCACATAGTTTATGAGATCATAAATCATTAAAAGAGGTGTATTTCTTATTTATAATCACCTATTTCTTGTTTTGACATTAAAATCGAAACCTCAAACTCACATTTAGCTTTTTTTAGAACACCATCGATGATTACATATGGTATACATTGGTTATGAGGATAACCATTTTACACTAGGTCCTCTAATTATACACTATGTTATTGGATCATATAATGGTAAAACTGATTTTTTCAATGAATATCAGTGAACTCCCTGGTTCTAGGTTCTAGATCAAGTAAATCCCTCAACTATGGATGTATTCCCATATTATATTTATGGAATATTATCATGTATACATCCACCAATCTCAAACTCTAACATTGGTATGATGTGTGAGATTTTGGAATCCTCACTATATGTATACACTAACTATTATGAATGGATAATAGATCAAAATAGAAATCATTATCATCTAAAAATGATAATGTAATGAAGGAATAACATAGGCTTTTTCCTATACGTACTATAGATAATGTTGATATTACTAAAATAATACAATAAATCATTTCTAACAAAACAAATACATACTTCTCTACATCCATAATAAGTTCATTATATTTACTGCCATATCACTATTTAGAGTTTTGTCATCATGGCGGTGTTGGTGGAAGTAACACAAAACACCACTTTCCACTAGAAGATGAAACTCCTAGGCCTCCACCAACCACATTTTTACATCTACTTTTGAGAGTTTAACCCTATCATCTCTAAGAAGACCATTATAAGATTAATACCTCCAATATAGAAGTCCCTCAACTTTTATCATGACCTCAAGAAAAAAATTCATTCTCTGATAATCCCCATGACTATACTCCTCAAATGAATACAATTGACCTTCTACCACCTGACTAGATCCCCGATGGGATCATAGTACCACGGATCCCAAAGACAGAGTGTGTTTCTTACAAGAGGTTATCACAAACAAGGTACCTGATCTATGACATCTTCCATATACATTGGAACTATATTATCCATGTGTGAACTATATTCCCCAGACACCTAAGATACCTTATTTTGGAATCCTTATATAACCATGTCCATCATTTTAACCCCTATGTATGTTTTAATATGTATAAGAACTACTGCAGATTGCATGTATAAAAATACACCCTAATTTAACTATCATTCATCTAAATTTCCATATTGTAAAATACTGAGTTTTTATAGTTTTATATATGTAATCCACAATTAATTCTCATTAATAGTCATATATCACATTCACATCTCAAAAATATCATGCATTTTCACAATAAACATAGTCAAATTGAAGTACTCATTATAGAAAAAGAACTTAATACTATATCCCAATGACTGTCACCTCATCATGGGGTTGGATGAACAAAATATACCTACACCTAGCTAATCCATTAGTAATATTATCCTTAATTCATACAATATGATCAGTCATTTTTTATACCAGTTAGATAATATGAAAAAACTAATTCCATCAAATAATTTTGAACCTATTATTCTGGATCACATTGAAAACATAACAGTATATGATGTTGAAACTATAAAAGTGTAACTTGTATATAGGAATAATAAAACAATACTACAAGAAAGATATTCCTCTCAACAGAAATGGAGTTACCGGCATTGGAAACTACAACTGGGTCTAATAACTGATCATTGAGTGGGGCACTGTTGACTTATCACTCATATTGTATGCCTCATTGATTGTTCCTTGAATGGAAGCCTCATAACTAGGCTGATATTCCTCATAAATCCATTATGTATGTAATTATAGCTGTTTTTTTGGAATAATCATGATATCCTCATGATGATACATTGTTATATGAGAATATATATGAAATGACTCATCAAAGACAAGGAATTTGAGGAAAAATTCTTATATAATGCATGTGCCCTTGATTATCAGATACTAGTTCCTCAGTATGAAAAGTCAAAAAGTTGATGGCCTTGGTCCTGAAGTTTTAATACATTGGTCAAAACACCATAATTTTTTCCCTATACTAATAGACAATCTCCAGACACTTTATCATTATATCTTTAGGTTCCCAATCCAAACCTCATGACACGTCTAACTATAAATTCCATTGTTATATAAAATAACCCTTATTCCACTATGATATGACATGACCATCTACTACCCCACCTAGACCAAATGTCATCATTGAGTTATTCTTATTATACCCACAAATATTCTCAGGATTTATGATATGCACTATCTAGGTATATTGAACATAGGGGAGTACTTATCATGTGCTACATGTACACAAATAGACCATTAATCAAAAATAAAAGAAGATGAAAAATAATAATAGATAAAATGTTGGGTACGTAAATGAATGAAAAAAACTCTAGGAATACACATTAGTATAATACTAATGGGTAGAAGAATAGAAGTGCCAACAAAAAAGACCAAAAATAAAAATTATCACAACCTTGAATCTACTGTAATAATAAATGTTTGAGATAGTTTATGACACGATCTCCAACAACAGTCCCCTGAACATTGTCACCACCACTAGTTAGATCAATGATCCATCAATTTAGATACCAAAATATCTTATAGCTATCATCATATAAAATAAATAAGAAATGAAATATTTGTGAAAACTCCCTATTAGGGTGTGTAGATTCATACCTTATAGGATATATCAAAACACATTTGGAAATAGAATATGAAATATTCCACTTAACCCATGAGAGAAATGTGAGATTTTTGTATTTTATTAGACCTCTCAATGTAGTAATTTGATATATTAAAGAAAATATTTCATTAGATAAAATTCCCAAGGGAATTAAGGTTTATAGTTATGGAGAATTATAATAAAAAAGTGTCTAACAAAACCCATGTATTATTTATCTAATGCACATTTTTTAAACTATATAAGAAACATATAAATACATATATAGTATTAAAAATTTCCAACTAATTATAAACACAATTTATTATTTTGGAAATATAATACATTGTTTACCTTCATATCCCAAGGAAATAAAATTATGAGAGTGGTTGAACATGGATTATGAATGAGGGTAACCGTAAGTGTCACCAATCAAAAATCATAATTGAGCATAAAATGGGTATATGGGTAAAATAAATATACATAAAAATATCATTAACAAAAATTAAGAAGTAATAAATTATGGTATAAATATTTACATTAAATATGATATTAATAAAATTTTTGGAAAATAAACATTATCTATGAGATCATAACAAAATCATGAGTATATACATAAAACTATAAAATAACCATCAAATATGGAACACATATAAGAATATAAAATATTGTGAATAATTATTTTTAAATTAAATTAAATAAACACTTGTCAAATTAACTTCCCAAAAGTCATTCACATGCATAATGTTTTAAAATATTTTCTTAAAACTCATTAACAGAACCACATTGTGCGCAATTCTTCCCTTATTTCATTCAGGAATAAATTCATCATCTCATGTGACATGAGACATTGACCAATGAATTTGAGGATGATATAGTAAGTCATATTAGTTTTCCATACAAGTTTTTTCCACTTAAAAAATTACTCTTTGTACCATAAATAACCTGTGACACACAAATGTGGTCCATCCAATACATCATGAAGCCCATAGAAAGAAAATGGGTTTCATATGATTTCCAAGCACATCCCCTACTGTATCAATATATATGACAATATAATCACATGGAAAAAATATAGGTATTTATTGGGATTATGTAATATTAATGGTGAGTACCATTAATTTATAATAATTTATTATATAGTATTTTCACATTATTGATAAATAGTAAATGTTTATGATAATAATTTTCCTCAATCAATAGATATATGGAATCTAGGTGAATACCCTTCAGTCAAAGATATCATGAATATGTTATTTATATTGGAATATAATTATTAGAATTATTATGGAAATACATTATGTAAAATTATGTAAGAACAAGTATGTGAGGGATCATTTCTCCAAAAGAGAAGGATATAACATATGTCATAATCAAATAGTAGGTTTATAGAGTATTTTGGGAAGAAAATCTTGATAAATAAATGATATGTCAATGGAACATGGCCTATAAGAAAAAAAAATTATGGAGTATTGAAAAAAAATTACTATATAAATAAAAAATATAATTAATATTATGAAATAATTTTCGAAGCAAAATTTTCAAAATCTAAATAAATATTTATTTCAATATTAAAAATAATTAAAATTTATAGAAAATTATTCAAATAAAATTCCAATGGTAGAGGAATTATTATTTCCAAAAGAATACATTAAGAGAGATATTATTTGAAAATATTCGTAAAAATGTGATGTTGTTGGTGCCATTCATTTGTTTTTTTTTTCAAAATGATGAATTGAAAACATTCAAAAAAAAAGATACATTAAAAAATAAATATCAATATTGTATCATAAATATATCAAAAATAATAATAAAAAAAATAATGTGAAAAACATTTCGAAATATCATTGCTTGAAAATCGACATCAAAAGAAGAGTATTAAATTTTACATTTTAGAAGGATTAATGAAACACTTAAAAATAATAAAATATATATTATTTCCCATAAATACATAAGGATACTAGAAGGTAGGGAAATATAAGATTTAAAAAATATCTAAATAAGATATTATAGTTTTATCAAAATAGCATTATAAAATCTAATAATGGAAAAATAAAATAGGAATATTTTTATAAAAGGAAACATTATCCACATATTTATAAATGAGTATATGATTATGTATAATGTAATAATGATAAAATTGAGTACGGGGTTATAATTTGAGGAGAAAATATAAAAAATATTGTATTACATAGAAATTTATCTAGGAATTTAAATTTGAGACAAGGATCCCCTTAATTTTTTCACTTCTTAATCTAATGTACTCTATGTTCTTGTTCAGAAAAATAAAGATATTGATCATCCCTTTTAAATCCAATTATATATATATATATAATTTTATAATCATAATTTATAGTTATTATTTATATATCTATATTTTTTATTACTAATTTTTAATGTTGTCTATGGGTAATACTAATATTTTAATCTAGTTTTATTATTGTAGTGTTTTTATTTAGTATTCTTTTTATTTTCACCATTAAACGTTCATTTTAGTTATTATAATTGATTAACTCTAATTATATATCAATCTTAAATTTTTTCAAGATTATTTTACATGGTAATGTATGGTAGAGCCTGGATTATGATCCTAGATTTCAACCATCCAACAAGTATATTTCCACTATATATTTTTAATCCTCGAAAATATTATTTACACCATAGTCATTTCTAATATATACAAAATTTATATAATATGTGAATTTATTTTTAAAATTCCCTGTATAGGTGAGTATATAAAACACTTGTAGGATTACATGAAAAAAAATGGACGTAGTAGAATATAAATAGTTTTATCAATAAATACATAATTATGGTAAAACCCAACATCATATATTTTAAAAAGAAACCTATGTTAAGAGAGAGAGGGGATGTCCATATATGTGACAAGATAATAATCATGAATCATCCAGTATTTAAATAAGGACTATCTCTGATGCCAAATACTACATGAACCCTCAAGAAACTACATGCATATCCCACCTATCAGAACTATATTCTATAACTATGGGATAAATAACCCTTTTCGCTGAATCACTTGTAACCATTCATGAATGAGAATATAGGACCTACACCTCAGTACATCATATCATAAAAATGGAAGCCCAACTATAATGGAGTGAACACTCCTCACCATATAATGAATATATAGAGTATCACTCTGAAGAATGAGGTATCTTACACTCTATAATTTGTGGCACTTTAATATATACCACTATAAAAGATAATGGGGACCCACTTACAAGAAGGTTATGGGTGTGTTGACATACGATGTTTTACTCGATAAATAGAGGTTTTTCACATTTTTATGTAAGATATGAATCATACAAACTAAATGATATTGGGGGAACTTCCCCTTGGATACATGGGGGATTAACAATATCTATATCTTTAAAATAGTTAATATTGGTCATGTCTATCAGCTAATAATCAATTAATTAATATTCCCACATGTAACACCTTTTATTGAAAATTTGATGTCAAAAAGAATTCCACTATCATGTCACGTATCAAAAAAAACCCATGATTGGATTCTCTAGGGCCTTAAACTATGTCACAAATAATGAGAGAAAAAATGAATATGTTTCTGAAAAAATGTTGTATGCCATGTACATAGTGTCACAAGGTGTGTGACTCCCTTTAGACACATGTATATATCACCTAAATTCCTAATGGGATTGTGTGATTCCCCACATTGTGTTTACAAAGGACCACATGATGTGTCGCTCCATCTGGACACCTATGAATTTCTTCCCTTTGTTGAGGCTGGGAAAGTTAGGTCCTAATACATGGAAGGTACAAAGGTAAACTGTTGGGTATTTTCACACATGTTCATGGGCATCTACTTCCACAGTACACATCTTTGCTAGCCATGTGCATCTATATATCATGTCTCTATAGTAAAATGGCATGTATACTTACTCAAGATGATGGATGTTCACCACTAGTATATAACTATTACACCAAATTAGGAAGACATGACACATGGTCCTAGCCACAAGATATGTGATATTTAACTCCATCAAATATTTGGGCTCCAAAACAATCAGTACTACTCAATTTGTTTTCCTGTTAGATACATGATGTATATTATTAAATTTCGTATAAAATAATGTATTAATTCCTAAAGACATAATGTACTCCATTTATATAACATTAACTACTATTAGAGGGACCATATATGTATTAATCTGATGAAAATCACCACAGATCATCATTTTTCTACTTATGATGGTATGAAAGTAGGATTATAGTTATCTCTATAGAAACTATTACAATAGTAGTTATTGATCTGGTCTTAACCCATGAATACTTTATATATTACATATAGTCTATACTGAGAAATCAAAAAAATACCAATATCTTTTTCATTATCACATCCTATAAGAACTAGTAGGTTTAATCGAGATATAATCTAGACTAACAATCTCAAATCATGACAATGTGGGAGAATGATGAAGAACAAGTTGAACGATGGTATGGAAATCCTCATTAAAAATTACATCAATCATTGGCTAGTATGATTGAACCGAATGATTACATAATGGTTGAAAATATGGTGAAATCATGGGTTTTGATTATATGAGAAACCTTGTATAAGTAATACACTATAAAATTATTCAAATGCGAAAAAGATAGAACCTAAAACATCAATTGAGATACTAAACTCCATGATTTAAAAAAATTCAAAAATACATGAAATAATAGGCCCTTCATAATGTGAAAATAAATCACTAGTGAAAAACACATCTACTATCCTTTATGGCATAGATCGTATAATTTTATTCATCCATGTCAAAAACTTCATTAATTGTTCATTATTTATCCATGATTCTAGGTCTGGTAACACCAAAATATATATCATCATCCTCCCCACTAATATCCCATGGTTTTATCACATATATGTTATAGATCAATTGGAAAACCATTTTTTCTAAACATATGAACATGACTTATTTAATATATATTAATATTTGTAATATACTAATTCAGGGGTCCTCTGGAAACCATAGTATACTTCCATGTTCAAGAAAACAATACAAAAATATATATTGAAATATTCATTGGAAAAAATAATGTACCAAATTCGTTATTGATTTATATTTCAAAAATATGAAGAATATTATTACACTCTGGTTATTTGTATTAATTACATATTTAACTTTAACATTATTTTCATTATGTACTCTTGATTTTGATTTAAATTTTCTATGAAAAACTAGCTTTATTTTATTCATTATTCTAGAATATTCCTCCAGCATGTTTATAAAATTTTCAAAATATTTTCAAAATGTTTTTTAATATTAAACAACAATTTTTAATTCCACCTTTTACTATATTAAAATTCATAAAAAATAGTTAAATATAATATTATATTCATTATCTAAAATATGTATATTTTACAAAATTTCGGAATGAAATATTATTTATAAATTACACTAGAAGGACATATATTCACATCATAATGAGTGATAATTTAATTTTAGTAACCATAATATGATTTTAAAGTTATTTTTAAAAAAAATATTTACTTATTATTTTGTAAATTTTTAGATTTTAAATAAGTTACTTCAAAATGAAAAGGTTATTTTCACTAATAAATAATATAGTGATATTTTAAGAGCATTTTTATTCAATGATAACATCTTTTTATGTTAATTATTCATCAACATGGATATTATCTTATGATACCATCCTTATTATTTTTCTATGTGACTTGTAATTATGATGATTAAATAATAATGACAATCATTCAATTTTTAAAATGGTTATTCTATAATGAGAGGATAAATGTTTTCATTATATATATGGCATATATATGAAATGATTATGATTCTCTGATGTTTGATTATATTATATTTCACTATAGTATATGGAAAAGATAAATGTATTTTCGGATCAAATGGTATATGATAGGTTAAAAGATAACCAAAATTGGGTACACTAAATGTTATTCGAGTCCCAAAGAAGATGAACTATTAATTAGCCGAAGAATAACAAGTAATGAATGTCTTTGTGGGTAGCCTTGAAATAATATATCTTTGAATTTGATTAATCCAAACATTATTCTACCAGTTTTGTACAAAATAATTTTTTTAAATGTTATACAATCATGGAACATGTTCATTGAACTAATTAAAATTCATTTCTTATAAATATTATTGATTTATTCTTTGATTCATCATTATGAACTATCAATTTATGTGTATGATTTCAAAATTTTATGCTCATGTTTTTGTAACCTTATACTTAAATTGTGTATAACGTATCATTGATATATATATATATATATATATATATATATATATTCAACCATAATTAAGAATATTATCTTTGACATTATTATTTTACCTTTCCCCAAATATATTAAAAAACGACTTTGGTATTATATGACTAAAAAGGGTATTATTGGTAAAAAACAAAATGTGAGATGAAGTTGATATTTTTTACCAGTTGTTTAAGCATCTTTGTTTCTAAAAACCTAATTCAATAAAGTTAATGTGTGGATAATAATGAAATTTAATGAATATTAGTCTCAAAAATATGTAATATTCATGTATGAAATGATTGGGATTCCATAGTTATTATCATAGCAAGGTTTATATATTTTTAGAAACATGGATGTGGAATATTTAGTGAGATTAAATATGATATGACTGGGTAAATGAGAAATCCCTATGTTATGGAAAATAAATGATATTCATGTTCCAAGAAAATTAATACCTATCAAGATAATATAAGTAGTATATGGATATAGAATCAGTGATCCTATGTTTAAAAACACTAAATGTGTAATATTAGTTATTAACATGGTCATAATTGATGTACGGTGAGTGGGGTTAAGACTGCGCATTGTTTGAGAATGTCCAAGGTGATATGTTTCGTTTAATTAAAGTTCTTTTAATGAACAATTATATATAATTTGAAAATAAAATATCCATGGGTGACAATGGATAAATATAAGGTGGAATAGGTTTGAATCAAATTTTTAGGATTTAATCATCTTATATATTTATTTCATGATTTTTTAGTATCTTGTTTTGATAATTTTTTCTCAAATTTTTTTTCTTATATTCATTTTATGGAAGTCGAAATAATCTTGTTAATATTGAATGTGACAATAAATACAATTATTTAACTTATATAAAATCATTAGTTATGTGATTTATAATAAAAATTATCATTTTTATACTTATTCAACATTCATAATCAATGAATAATGTGGGGCTTCCAAACTAGAAAAATACTGAATAACATTGTTTTGATTCCTTTATAAGGAAAAACCCCCATTTTTTAGTTGGTTAACTACTCTAATAATTTCATAGTAATGTATCCATACAATAGAAAGGTTAATTTCTATTCTCCAATTTTCAAATAATGAAAAATATATTTTTGTATTCATCATTTGAATGGAGAATCATATCAATGGTGGATTCATTTTATGATTTTTGGAAATCATGATGAAATTGACTTTATGAATTGAGTTGTGTTTATAAGGATATTGTTTTAAAATTATCTTCCTAATATTTTTATAGAAATAATGACGTAATTATTTGAGCTAATTATAAATGATAATGAATCCATTACTATCTACGATGTAAATTATGAAACAGTTGTGTTGTATGATTATTATATTGTAATACAATAATAAAACATGATTGATAAATTATTTAGTGTCATAAAACAAAATTATTGAAGGCTGTTATCGACGACATACTTTAGTGTATATAGTTAAATAATTAATTGTTCACTCAAGGAATTAATAGATATCAGGGTCATCCATAATTATCATGGTCAGGATAATGAAACATAGATTGAAATTACAAAAAATTATAATAATAAAACCCCTAGAAGGAATATGATAATACTTCATTTATGTGATAGGTTTTGAATGAAACATGTTCGAAATTATCAAAATGTGACAAATAAATAATTTCTGTATATAAATGTATG
This sequence comes from Viscum album, assembly GCA_963277665.1. NCBI lineage: Eukaryota > Viridiplantae > Streptophyta > Magnoliopsida > Santalales > Viscaceae > Viscum > Viscum album. The sequence continues at coordinate 137,442,533 of OY728133.1, read as the reverse complement.
TTATCCAGAAACTGAATGTTGATGTGATGAGAAAAATTATATGTAATGTAGTTAATAGAGAGAAATATACACTAAATGTTCCACACACACTGAAGTGTTTTGAATGAATGGATTTTCATCATTATCAGAACATCTTCTTTAATACGGGTGTTAATAATTATGATCCACATAATCAAAGAATTAATCTTATAGATAAATGGAAATCTATTGTCATAACTATTGTTAATGTGGGTTCCAATAATGATGTGTATAAAGGTATACATACCAACCACTCTAGAACTCCTAATTTCTAATTTGATTCTAAATCATCCCCATTTTTTATTTATGAATATTTTTAAAATATTATCATATTAAAAACTAAACTATTTGATAATGAATTATAAGTGAAAAATTATAATGATATGATTATCACATATCATTACTATGATTCTTATTTGTTTGATGTTTACAAAAACGTGGATCCTATAAATATCACTATTCTTCCTCCAACTCAATTTGATGATAATTTTTCTGTGAAATAGATTTCATTATAGAAACACCATATAAATTTCTACGGAAAGGAATTCAATTTTTTTAAAATCAATTTATGATCTTATATCAGTGTGAGGATATATATGATCATCCAATTGAATATATTTCAATTTAATGGGTATTAATTTTGTTTGAAATGGGGATTATATCTATGATTACATGGAAGAAACTCATTATCGGTGATATATCTATTGTAAAATAGTTTCTTTATTTCTTTATAAGAGATTTTTACTAGTCTTAATCTAAATAATGCTATTGTGTTTTTAATCAATGCAGTACATGATGCTACAGCTAGTTCAATTACTCCATATATAATTTACCTAACCAAGATGATGTATGTGAAGATAAAACCACAATAGAATGTTTAAAAGTGATTAATAAGTACAAGTGTTAAATAATATAGTGGAATAATATTTTATGAATAAATGTGTATTACGACATCTCAGTATTGATTTTTATTTACATAACAAGTTCACACTGAATAATATATATCATAATCCCCATATTAATGATTCGTTCAATCAATTATAAGGTTATAAATATTTATAAAATATCGATATATGATTTGGAACTATCAATTAATAGTAAAAATTAATTTCATACCATATAATTATTTTTGTATGATGTAAGAACAATTTAAATTTATATTGATTCTATTTGGTCTTACTAATTCCGCCACTATATTCATGGATTTAATGAATACATTTTTTATATATGAACATGTCAGTTTATTTAGTATTTTTAGATGATATTAATTTATATTACAAGAGGAAGTAAGATCATGAAGATCAATTAATGATTTTATTAAATCCCTAAAGAAAATATCGACTACAGTTTTTATATAAAAAGTTTTAATTTTTTCAATCGAGGTTTCATTTTTGACTTATATGATTTCAAGTGAGGGTGTAATAGTGGATCCATTAGAGAAGTGTTTTATTGGACATTAGACAAGACCAAAAAAGGTGATTGAGATATATAATTCTATTTCATTCACATGATATTATAAAAATTGTCTATTTAATTTGTAAATATAATATAATACACTCACCAAGTAAACATGGAAGGGAGTTGAGTTATATTAAAATGATATTTATAGGAAAATTTAAATAAATAGAAATGAATGTTGGTAAAGACACTTTTAATCACAATACCATATATAGGATAGGGTTTTTTTTTTCTAGAGTGATTCATTGAAGAATGGAATGTGATTCGTTCTTATGTACATAGATATGGTAATATTTTTTGTCTCATGAAAATTGATTATTTAGGATAAAAATTAACAGAATCATTATCAGGAGTTAAGAGTAGTAATAATTTCATTAATGATATGGAAGAATTAATTTTATAGAGAAACACATACCATATATACTATTCATGAAATACTAGTGGATATTTTCACCTAAAAAGATTTAAATATACTCAACAAAATATAGTTAGAGTCTATTAAAGGATTATGACTGCTAAATAAACTACCGCACTATGAAAGATAACTAGGTGGATGATGATTTTATGCAAAATAAAATTTCTTTATTATATAATATTTTGTAAAAAAGATAGAATATATATTTGTTTCAATAGATAATCCAAAAAATCATGAGTTAAACGGATCAATTTTAACTTTCTTAAAAAATTTCAAGCATCTACCCACGTTGAGATTAATGTGGTGCATAATGAATATGTAAAGTTGTAAAATAAGGTGAGAAACGATCTTGAGTGGGAACTTTTTTTGATTGAATTATAATGATTAAGATCATGTTGTGTGTCTTGCTAATACTATAAATGAAGAAGGAGATCCTAGAATAAGATTATAACACATTATTCTCTATTTATCATAGAAGTATGAACATGTTTAATGTTATAAACTGTAATGTTTTCATGAAAACATGTAGAGAGGTATTGTGGAGTATATATCTCACTGATTTGTTTGAAAACAAGTTATATAAAAGAGACATATGTCTTACTAGACAATAAAAACATTACTAATTCCATAATAGACGTGGTAAAAGATCACCACATATTTTTTCATTAAACTCCTCAAAACATTTATGTGCTATAATTATATTTGTGTTATAGTCAATTTTATTATTTATTTTTCACACTTCATTAAAATTGTAACATCCCATGTAATTAAAGAATAAAGAATTTTCATATTTATTAATATTTACGAATTAAATATTAATTTTATTTAAAAGGGGTTTCTACATTCGATAGCGTACTCGATACGCAACGATGAGTTTCGTTGAAAACTTACGTTGCACACAAGTAATAAAATAATATTATTTTAAATGTTAGTTAACAAGTATCCGTTGTACTGGCGGGAATGGATAGAAATAACTAAAATATGATTATATATGTTTTTAAATTTTTTTACATTTACCCAATAAAAGATAAAGGCTTAAAATACGGAAAGAGTTCAATTTTAGGCATTTATACCCTAATTTTCACTAAGGGTTCACTTATCACCTTTTGACGGCGAACCGTCATTAAATATAGTTTTGATCAATCTTATAAATTCTATTGGACAAAAAATAACTCTTCTTTAGAATCGGGACATCAAAATTTACTTTGTGTAAATTTTTGGTACCTTTCCGATAAAGTTCATTTTTTAATGAATAGTGTAAAATGTTGTATTTTAATTCAAAACCTCTTTTTAATACAATTTATTTATATGACTTGATTATCTTTTGAATTGGTTTTAAAGTGAAATTAGAAAATATTTGTACCATTTAATCCAATGGTTGTCATTGGAATCAATTTCACTTTGAAATTGGACTTAAACTGGTGTCAATCTTTTGATACTTATTGTTTTATAAAAACACGCTATTTGCTCTGACAGCGGGAATTAATTATTAAATTAATTAATGTGACTTATATGTTTTTATTTTTTTAAAATAGACTTCATTTTTTAATTCGTAATATCAAATATAGCTTAGGGTGATTTTTTGGTAATTTTCTGAAAAACTTCAATTTTTTATTAATAGTGAAACCGCTAAGTGGTACTTATAAAAACTGATTTTCATTTTAAATGAAATTTTTCCATAATTGTGTTTTGATTTTCAAAAATCAGACATTCATGGTTTTCATTAAGAAGTAAAATGTGGTTCAATGAGATTAAAATAATTTTTTGGTGAATAGTAACTTATTAAGTTTTTATTCGCGATTAGTAGTAATTAGTGTAGTTTAAGGTAAAAATAATGTTCTTATAATATAATATGAGCTTGACACATGTCCTAACCTCATTATATGTGTCATGGACGACCAATACAAGCCATGGGTCAACTTGGGGACCCCATAGAGCCACTTTGGTTGGGAAATGACCTAAATAACGTTTTATTTAATGTAAAAGTAAAAATGACACAAACATAATATATTTTAAGAAAACAATTTTTACATGTGGTTATAAAGATCAGATTTTTTATTATAAATATTCATTGGAAGGATAAATTGATTTCCTACATCATAGTATTTTTTATATAATTTTTGGACTTTAAATAAATTAAATTATTTATGACATCATGATGATGCAGCGATGACATCATTATTTAACGATTTAAATAAAATGGAAAGATAATGTAATATCTAAAACCTACACATGTCCAAAACCTATTGTATGGGTAGATTTAGAACCCTTATCACCTTATCCTCGAATTATATCAATGTGGGACCATTTAAATCCGAAACTCATTTTCAAATAAAGTAATATTTCTTTACTTTCCAAGAGTGCCCCTCCTCTCCTCTTATAAAAGGACCCACCTCTACCTCATTACCCACACTCCCAAAGCCTTTGGCTCGGCCAACCCCTGCCCATTTACTCTCTCCACATCCCTCTCCTCTTCCTAGAGGATTCCCTTTGGGCAGAATCATTTCGAAGGAAGTCTTTAGTCTCAAATCAAAAGGAGTTACACTTTTAAAGGTAATTCATTCTCTTTTGTTCATTTGTTTTATATTGCTTCTCCAACCCCCTAAAATCTTTTTATTTACTTCTTTTGTAACAAAAACAGTATCTTCAATATACTAGAATGTTGTTATAAGATTTATTAGAGATAAAATCTCACACAACTACATCAAATGGTTAAAGAACATACGGTTTCCGTGGATGGCGAAATTCTGCCTCCCGAAACGATGATTGTTCAATACTCATTTAACACCTTCAAAGGTGGCCATTATGATGTCACTATTTTTATATATGATATATAATATGTTTATTATTTCCTTAAGCTTCTGTATTTTTCATTTATGTCATACCATTATTGTTTCCATTATGGGTAAACACGATATCTTCATTTTAGGAAGTGCGGACTACCGCCCCTGAAAGTGATTTGATTCGTTAATACCGTATGTGGGATGTGTAAAGGTTAAAGGTAATGATATTATATATTTTATTATACTGGAATTATAATATAATATTATATCATTTTGATTCCATTCTATAAAATACTAAATAGAAATGAAAGTAGCGTTCATGCGTACGTACGGCTTACCGTCTCCATGAACGGTGAATTTCATTTCTTACCTCTAAATGATTATGTAATATTATAAATACATGTATATAATGGATATATATGATATATATGATATCCCAATCATGAATATCATTCTGGATATAATGAACCATTGACCACACAAACAACATGTAATTGTAAGAAGTTCACATTCGACGTAAGAACCAAATATCGACAAAACAAGCATTATTAACTTAAATGGTTACATAATGTTTATAGCATTGAAATAAGTAATATAAAAGGAATAATGAACTTAAAAAAGGTTCTTAATAAATTATAAATTAACTCAAGTTTTGTTATTCATGACGTTAAAGAACGATTGAGTCAAGTCGGACCTGAGGTAAGGGACTTCGTCTCAATCTCCTTACATTGAGGCATATTTCGTTTTATACACAAATTTCTTTTATACGATGCATAAACCCCATTGACTTTTACTTTTTTGCAAAAGGAATCTTTTTCTATGAAGCGTTTTACTAAACGAAAAAAAGGAATGTTTTTTTAACGTACGTGGTGACAATGACCTTTTCCGCCGCCGCGAGTATTATTTGGTCTTTGGCTTCCTCAACAAGCCGTAATGTTTTTAAAATGAAATAAATACCATATACTCTTTTATGTATTTTGGTATTGAAAATGGTTTTGATAAAGGATTCTATTATGATATATTGTGATTGAAATGTGGAAATGTTATCATTCCTTTATATTGGTTTCATGTTTTATGATTGTATATTGGTACCTGGACATTTGACGGGTGGTTACGTGATAAACCATATGATGGGTGGTGCCGTGAATATCAGGACGTGTGGTTACGTTATAACCTCCAATGCATTGGGTATGGAAGTCGGTCGTATGGCTATTCCATTAAGTATGTATGGAAATTGGACGTATGGATATTCCATTAAGTGATATGTGTGGAAGTCAACCGTATGGTTTTTCCACTTAAGTATGTTTATGTCCCAAGTTACCTATATATATGTTATGTGTTCTTTATATGGGTTTTATGGTAATACTTTGGTTACAAAAAGGTAAGTAATGATACTTTATTCAGTGAAGAGTTTTTACTACTTCATGAAGGTGAAGGTATTACTTTGATAGAGTATACATGGTTTACATGATGTTTGAAAAACTAATAGTTTTCATTCATTGTGTATCCATTACGGAGCTTTTTATGCTCACCCTAAGTTTTTTTTTGAAATGTTTTTCACAGGACTTAATATGGAATAAGGTCAAGGATGGGATCAAGGGAATTTCATGCTATATAAAACATGGAACTAGACATGTTTCTTTTATGCATTTTTTTTATTATGGAAACTTAGTAGAAGTGACAACTTTGTAATCTTTTGAGATGTAATAGTTATGTTATAATTCTCTAAAACTCTAAACCTGAAAAGATCCTCAACGTGAATTATTCATTTAATTCAATATTAAGTAAGGTTTAAGGCCGGGGCCTTATAGTTGGTATCAGAGGTCGGTTTAGACAACTTTAGGAGTTAGAAAAGTGTTAAATTATAATATTATTGAAATGATATAGCATTTACGGATTACCATGTTGCTTCACCTAATGTATTTCTGTGATAAGAATGGTTTTCCATAGATGAAACATAGCAGCTTTTCTGGGAAGGCATACAGAGGGAAATGACCTTTCAAATCAGTATCCAGAGGTGGTCAGAATCAGAACTAAATTGTTTGTTGCAGTGATGGCTCAATTGACTCAGGTGAAAAATGTTGGTTATTTTTATTGATGATATTTTTGTGTTTTCTAAAAGTAAAGAGGAGCATGAAAGACATTTAAGGGTTATCTTGGAAACCTTAAAAGAAAAAAACTGTATGGAAAATTTAGCAAGTGTGAGTTTTGGTTGCAACAAATTTCTTTCCTCGGTCACATTGTTTATAAAGATGGGATAACTGTTGATCCTGCAAAAACAAAAGTTGTTGAAGAATGGCCAAGACCCACAAATGTAACCGAGATTCGTAGCATCCTTGGTTTGGAAGGCTATTACCAAAGGTTTGTTAGAAATTTTTCACGGTTATCTAGTCCAATGACTATGCTAACTCGGAAGGGTGTTATGTTTATCTGGACAAAAGAATGTGATGATTGTTTTCAGGAATTGAAAAGAAGATTTGTGAATCCTCCAGTTTTTGCACTACCTTCCAGGAATGGTGAGTTTGTTATCTACAGTGATGCTTCATTGAAAGGAATTGGTTGCGTCCTAATTCAGAATGATCAGGTAATTGCTTATGCTTCACGACAGTTGAAAACTCATGAGCAAAATTACCATACACATGATTTGGAATTAGCTACTGTTGTTTTTGCTTTAAAAATTTGGAGGCATCATTTGTATGGAGTAAAGTGTGAAATATATACCGATCACAAAAGTTTAAAGTATATATTCACTCAGAAAAAATTGAACATGAGACAGAGGATATGGCTGGAATTAATCAAGGATTATCATTGTACAATTCATTACCATCCGGGAAAAGAAAATAAAGTGGCTGATGCTTTGAGTCGAAAAAGTAATTCTTCATTAGAAATGCTGTGTTTGTAACGTGATCCTTTGGTTAAAGATTTGATGAAATTGGGCATAGAAGTTTTTGGTACATTAGTTTCTTCTGTTTTGTTTCAGGTATCAGTGAAATATTCTCTATCAGACAAAATCAAGCAAGCACAGAAGCGAGATAGTGAGTTGAAGAAAAAGGTAGAGCTGGTTCAGAAAGGTAAGTTGCCTGAATTCAACATTGATAATGATTGTGTTTTGAGGTTTGGGAAGAGATTATGTGTGCCTTGTGATTCATAATTGAAGAATGAGTTGTTATGTGAGGCTCATAGTTCCCCGTTTTCCGTTCATCCTGGCAGTACTAAGATGTACAGAGATCTGCGAGATTATTACTGGTGGGATGAAATGAAAAGAGATATTGCTGATTTTACTGTGAAGTGTCTGACTTGTCAGTAGTTTAAAGTAGAGCGGCAGTTACCGAAAGGGATGCTTCATCCTTTACCTGTGCCAGAGTGGAAATGGGAAAACATATCCATGGACTTTGTTGTGGGATTACTGAGGAAATCTCTAGGTAATAATGCAATCTGGGTTATTGTTGATCGCTTGACTAAATCTGCTCATTTCCTTGCTATACGAGATACGTTTTCCCTAGATCAACTTTCCCGTTTGTATCTTAAAGAGATAGTCAGGTTACATGGAGTTCCCCTCTCCATTGTATCTGATCGTGATTCCAGGTTCACATATAACTTTTGGAAAGGCCTTCAGAATTCGTTGGGTACTGAATTAAATTTTAGTACAGCTTTTCATCCTAAATCTGATGGGCAGTCAGAACGAACAATTCAGACCATGGAGTATATGCTACGAGCTTGTTCGATGGATTATCAGGGAAGTTGTGACCAAAATCTTTCTTTGGTTGAATTTTCATATAATAACAGTTTTCATTCCAGTATATAGATGGAACCATTTCAGGAATTATATGGGAAGTGGTGTCGAACTCCAGCTTTCTGGGATGAAGTGGGTGAAAGGAAGCTGATGGGACCATAATTGGTAGAAGAGATGGCAGAAAAAGTTCGGTTGATTCCGAAGCACATGAGAATAGCTCAGAGCAGGCAGAAGAGTTATGTGGATAACCGAAGGAAGGATCTATCTTTCGAGGTAGGTGATCATGTTTTTCTCAAGGTTTCTCCTTGGAAAAGTGTGATGAGATTTGGTAAGAAAGGAAAGCTGAGTCCAAGGTTTATTGGACCATATGAAATTATGGAGGAAGTTGGATTAGTTTCTTACTGAGTGGATTTGCCTCCGAGTTTATCTTAGGTACACAATGTATTTCATGTATCAATGTCGAGGAAGTATATGCCGGATCCATCTCATGTTTTGAGTCCAGAGGTAGTTCAGCTGCAAGAGAACCTATCTTATGAGGAAAAACCGGTCCAGATTCTTGACCACAGGGAGCAGGTGTTACGGAATAAGGTGATCCATTAGGTAAAGGTTTTGTGGAAAAACCATGTGATTGAAGAGGCAACATGGAAATCTGAAAATTCTATGAGGGATAAATACCCCCACTTATTTTGATAACTGAATAAAATTGCAAGGACGCAATTCCCAAAAGGGGGGAAGGATGTAACATCCCAGGTAATTAAAGAATAAAGAATTTTCATATTTATTAATATTTACGAATTAAATATTAATTTTAATTAAAAGAGGTTTCTACGTTCGATAGCGTACTCGATATGCAACGATGAGTTTCTTTGAAAACGTAAGTTGCACACAAGTAATAAAATAATATTATATTAAATGTTAGTTAACAAGTATCTGTTGTACTGGCGCGAATTGATAGAAATAACTAAAATATGATTATATATGTTTTTAAATGTTTTTACATTTACCCAATAAAAGATAAAGGCTTAAAATACAGAAAGAGTTCAATTTTAGGCATTTATACCCTAATTTTCACTAAGGGTTCACTTATCACCTTTTGACGGTGAACCGTCATTAAATATAGTTTTGATCAATCTTATAAATTAAATTGGACCAAAAATAACTCTTTTTCAGAATCGGGACATCAAAATTTACTTTGTGTAAATTTTTGGTACCTTTCCGATAAAGTTCATTTTTTAATGAATAGTGTAAAATGTTGTATTTTAATTCAAAACCTCTTTTTAATCTAATTTATTTATATGATTAGATTATATTTTGAATTGGTTTTAAAGTGGAATTAGAAAATATTTTTACCATTTAATCCAATGGTGGACATTGGAATCCATTTCACTTTGAAATTGGACTTAAAATGGTGTCAATCTTTTGATACTTATTGTTTTATAAAAACAAGCTATTTGCTCTGACAGTAGGAATTAATTATTAAATTAATTAACGTGACTTATATGTTTTAAATTTTGTAAAATAGACTTCATTTTTGAATTCGTAATATCAAATATAGCTTAGGGTGAATTTTTGGTAATTTTCTGAAAAACTTCAATTTTTGATGAATAGTGAAACCACTAAGTGGTACTTATAAAAAATGATTATCCGTTTAAATGAAATTTTGCCATCATTGTGTTCTTATTATCAAAAATCTGACATACATGGTTGTCATTAAGAAGTAAAATGTGGTTCAATGAGAATAAAATAATTTTTTGGTGAATAGTAACTTATTATGTTTTTAATCGCGATTAGTGGTAATTAGTGTAGTTTAAGGTAAAAATAATGTTTTTATAATATAACATGAGCTTGACACATGTCCTACCCTCATTGGATGTGTCATGGACGACCAATACAAGCCATGGGTCAACTTGGGGACCCCATGGAGCCACTTTGGTTGGGAAATGACATAAATAACTTTTTATTTAATGTAAAAGTAAAAATGACACAAACATAATATGTTTTACGAAAACAATTTGTACATGGGGTTATAAAGATCATATTTTTGATTATAAATAGTCATTGGAAGGATAAAAAGATTTTCTAAATCATAGTAGTTTTTTTATAATTTTTAGACTTTAAATAAATTAAATTATTTATGACATCATGATGATGCAGCGATGACATCATTATTTAACGATTTAAATAAAATGGAAAGAGAATGTAATATCTAAAACCTACACATGTCCAAAACCTATTGGATGGGTAGATTTAGAACCCTTATCACCTTATCCTAGAATTATATCAATGTGGGACCATTTAAATCCGAAACTCATTTTCAAATAAAGTAATATTTCTTTACTTTCCAAGAGTGAACCTCCTCTCCTCTTATAAAAGGCCCCCACCTCTACCTCATTACCCACACTCCCAAAGCCTTTGGCACGGCCAACCCTGCCCATTTACTCTCTCCATATCCCTCTCCTCATCCTAGAGGATTCCCTTTGGGCAGAATCCTTTCAAAGGAAGCCTTTAGGCTCAAATAAAAAGGAGTTACACTTTTAAAGGTAATTCATTCTCTCTTGTTCATTTGTTTTATTTTGCTTCTCCAACCCACTAAACTCCTTTTATTTACTTATTTTGTAACAAAACAAGTATCTTAAATATACTAGGATGTTGTTATATGATTTATTCGAGCTAAACTCTCACACAACTACATAAAATGGTTAAAGAACATACGGTTTCCCTGGATGGCGAAATTCTGCCTCCCGAAACGATGATTGTTCAATACTCATTTAACACCTTCAAAGGTGTCCATTATGATTTCACTATTTTTATATATGATATATAATATGTTTATTCTTTCCTTAAGCTTCTGTATTTTTCATTTATGGCATACCATTATTGTTTCCATTATGGGTAAACACGATATATTCATTTTAGGAAGTGCGGACTACCGCCCCCTGAAAGTGATTTGATTCGTTAATACCATATGTGGGATGTGTAAAGGATAAAGTTAATGATATTATATATGTTATTATACTAGAATTATAATATACACTTATATCATTGTGATTCCATTCTATAAAATACGAAATAGAAATGAAAGTAGCGTTCATGCGTACGTATGGCTTACTGTCTCCATGAACGGTGCATTTCATTTCTTACCTCTAAATGATTATGTAATATTATAAATACATGTATATACTGGATATATATGATATATATGATATCCAAATCATGAATATCATTCTAGATATAATGAACCATTGACCACACGAACAACATGTAGTTGTAAGAAGTTCACTTTCGACTTAAGAACCAAATATCGACAAAACAATCATTATTAACTTAAATGGTTACATAATGTTTATAGCATGGAAATAACTGATATAAAAGGAATAATGATCTTTTAAAAGGTTCTTAATCAATTATAAATTAACTCAAGTTTATTATTCAGGACGTTAAAGAACGATCGAGTCAAGTCGGACCCGAGGTAAGGGACTTCGTCTCAATCTCCTTTCATTGAGGCATATTTCGTTTTATACTCAACTTTCTTTTATATGGTGCATAAACCCCTTTGACTTTTACTTTTATACAAAAGGAATCTTTTTCTACGAATCGTTTTACTAAATGACAAAAAGGAATGTTTTTTTAACATACGCAGTGACAACGACCTTTTCCGCCACTGCGAGTATTATTTGGTCTTTGGCTTCATCAACAAGCCGTAATGTTTTTAAAATGAAATAAATACCATATACTCATTTATGTATTTTGGTATTGAAGATGGTTTTGATAAAGGATTCTATTTTGATATATTGTGATTGAAATGTGGAAATGTTATCATTCCTTTATATTGGTTTTCTGTTTTATGATTTTAAATTGGTACTTGGACATTTGACGGGTGGTTACGTGATAAACCATATGACTGGTGGTGCCGTGAATACCAGGACCGGTGGTTACGTTATAACCTCCAATGCATTGGGTATGGAAGTCAGCCGTATGTCTATTCCATTAATTATGTATGGAAATTGGCCATATGGCTATTCCATTAAGTGATATGTGTGGAAGTCGACCGTATGGTTATTCCACATAAATATGTTTATGTCTCAAGTTACCTTTATATGTGTTATGTGTTCTTTATATGGGTTTTATGGTAATCCTTTGGTTACAAAAAGGTATGTAATGATAATTTATTCAGTGAAGAGTTTTTAATACTTCACGAAGGTGAAGGTATTTCTTTGATATAATATACATGGTTTACTTGATGTTTGAAAAACTAACAGTTTTCATTCTTTGTGTATCTCTTACTAAGCTTTTTATGCTCACCCCATGTTTTTTTTGAAATGTTTTTCACAGGAATTAATGTTGAATAAGGTCAAGGATGGGATCAAGGGAATGTCATTCTATATAAAACATGGAACTATACATGTTTCTTTTAAGAGTTTTATTTATTATGGAAACTTAGTAGAAGTGACTACTTTGTAATCATTTGAGATGTAATAGTTATGTTCTAATTCTCTAAAACACTAAACCTGAAAAGATCCTCAGCGTGACTTATTCATTTAATTCAATATTAAGTATGGTTTAAGGCCAGGGCCTTATAAAAATCAAAAAATATTTCTATTTTGAAGATATTTTTAGAATATAAATTTAGGTATTGTTATGTTAGCATAATGTACAACATTACGTTAAATGTGATTGAGATATAAATTTTAACTTGATTTTTTTGCAATGTCTTCCCCAATATTTGGGTACATTTATCATTTTTAATAGTGGATATAATCCTTAGAAAAATGGGCAGTTAATGAAATATATTTTAACCATATAAGATATTCTAATATAATATTTTTTGGATTTAAATTTTAATGCCCCGACCACCGAACCCCAGATTCAGTGCATTATTATATATCATTAGCATGATCACAAAAGATCATGTCTCAAAATTCCTATTAGTGTTGTGGCTATAGAAGTACTAGATACATTAATAAGGTTTATATTACATCATAAAATGGAAATCTACAACAACATTGATTCCATAGACAACACTGAGATCCCATAGACTATCCCTACAGGTCAGTCATAATATACATTGCATCATGGAAAAAATAAAACAAAGAAATAGGTGAGCTGAGATTCTTAGTAAGGATAACAATATAGTGGAAAATTTCATACAAAGGCATAAACATTTTAAAAAATGTATAAGACTCAAATAAAATCCTTTTAAACATTAATTTCAGCATAATATGAAATGGAAAAAAATAAAATAATACAATTTACTTATTTATATGGATATTCTACTAGTAGAATAATCACATGAAATATGAATAGCCACTTTCATAATGATTGAATGCATAATGGAATACATTCATAGCCACAAAGTCAAGGCCGTGTGCGAGGACTATGAATAAGATTTTTTTCAACGCCTTGTGCGAAGACACTAGTTTGTCTAATGAGACCTATTGATGCATCCAGGAGCTATAGGTGGCTCCACCCGTCACATAATAAGTCCAATGCATTCCTCATATGAAAAGGATTAACCATAACATTAAAATTATTATTAAAACTGGCATAAAAATGTCAATACTTTATCCATAAACTATGAATTGTATAAAAATAACACACCCATAGTCAAAAATATCACAAAACCTTCAATACAATATGGAATATTTTTATCATAATAAATCAACTTCAAACCAGATTAAAATCCATAAATGATTTTGACATAGATGAAATTATTTTATATAAGTCTTTGAGAGAAATATCTCTTTTTTATTAAATCATTTAAATGACACAGAATTTATAAAGGAAGATATTGAATGAAATTTTTTAATCAAAGTGTCCCATATTAGTTTGAAACTTTTTAAAATAATTTTCATTTCAAAATATTCATGTGCATTTAAATATATCCATAAAACCATTTTGAAAACATTGACATTAATGAGAATGATTTAGAATAATAAATATTTAAATCATTTAAGATGATGTTTTAGTAAATTTTCATTTTAAAATAATCTATTTGAAATCAATTTTATAAAACATGGACATGGAAAATAAATATGTCATAATAAATTATTATGTAAAAACAACCTCGGATAATAAAGTGATTGTGAAATTTACACTTACCTTGCACTTTCCTTTAGTCAAGGGTATGTTTAATCTCTTATATGAAGATAGAATTATTTTATTAAATTATACTCGAACCATATTAATATATATGATATCATGAATGATTCATTTATTAATTTATACTACCCATTTAATAATAATTTCCATGTTAAATTAAATTTTTTGAAAATATTCGCTTTCTTTATCGTACCTGTTTTAACTTGTTACTCATCATTGTATAATTTAAATCAATATTTAAATGCATACAGAATATAAAACAGGATTTATATATAATTTATAAATATGTGTAATAGATATATATATGAAATGAGAAACACCGTTTATGGAGACGGTAGTTCGTACGTACTCATAAACGTTGTTTCTGTTTTTATATCGTATTGTATGGATCTAAGTGAATAGGATATATTTAAGTACATTAATACATGTATATATATATCTACAGTAGAATTATTATTTCATATATTATATACTTATTAATGATATATATTTTATAATTATCGATGAATAGTGAATGTGGAAATGAATCTCATCACGTCGTGGAGATGGTAATCGGTACGTACGCACTAGCGACAATATCATTATATTGATGGATAAATATTATGTAATTGGATGTTATATCATATATAAATAATCATAAAAATTTTATATTTATTATTTACATCAGTTATACTCATTATTATACCCATCCAAATAATGAATTGTTTGAATAACAAACTACACCACGACGTGGAAATGGTAATCAATACGAACACACGTATGGTGACTTTTTCAATTATAGGATGGACAGAATAATTAATATGGTTGTAAAATTTCATTAATAACAACCCAATATATATAATATAGTGCAGTTATTTTTTTTAATGGGATCAACAAATAAAGAGGAAGAGGTAGATGAAAAGAACATGAAGGATGTGATGAAATATTTACCACTTTTACGGGTTCTTCCTTTTTATTTGATGAAAATGGATTATTAGGATGGATTTTTGACCAAATAAATGCCTATAGGATAAAGGGAAGAATGTTGGAATGATATTTGGGTAGGGTTTGGCTGGGCCAAATGGCTTTGGCGGTGTTAAAGTAAGAGAAGGAGAAGTCACTTCTATAAGAGGGGTGAGGGGTAGTTTAGTAAATGTCTGAAATATTATTTTATAATAAAATAATATTCGGCTTATAATGGCTAAAAATGAATTATATAAAGGCTAAGGTGGTTATGGGTTGAAAAACTCTATAAAAATTGGTTTTAGACTTGTTTGGGTCACCATATTAAATTTCTCTTTTAGATTTAAATCTTGGTTAAATAGTTTGACATTTACCATGTCTCAATGTATTTTTATATTATATGGTTAATAAACATACTATAAACTTATAGGAGAACCTCAAGTGGTTCATTAATGACATATACAATATTATTTATGACATTTTTCCAATCCTAATATTTTTAGGAATAGAATATCAGTTAATAATATAATATTTGTTTTAAAAACTCTTTTATGTCAATATTGACACTATTTGGTATTTTGTTTTTGATAAATTCATAAAAGAATTATTACATTGAAAAAAATTCATATATCCAACCATAAAATATCATATTAACCTAAAAAATTAGTGTAATTTATATAATGTCTCAAATTTCATTTATTTGGATCTTTATAATGTTAATTATTTTAATATTTCATTAATTAGATAATTATTGCATCTTTATTGTGTCATAAATATATTAAATTATTTAATGTAGAAAAAATATAAATAAAATAAATTTATTTAGGAAATCATTTTTATCTTTCTAATTAATATTTATCGTCTAATTTAGCTAATACTTATCCCTATATTAAAATTTTTTTAGTTATTAATTATAGATTTTAACTCTTTTAACTCTTCTATAAATAAAATAATAATAAATGTCCTAATCTAATCCAAGTGGACCAAAGAGGTTCATAATTTATTCCTAAGGTATTTTTTGGTCTAATTATAACTATCCAATTGAATTAGGACATGTTTTAGGGTATTAATGATACAATTTTTACCCTTAATTACCATATTTACATTAAACAGTGGCGGATAAAAGCAAAATGTTATTATTCATCAAAAATTATTTTTATTTTATTGAACCACATTTTACATACTAATATACATCGTGTCTCTTAGATTTTTTAAATTCAACTCACAGAAGTGTTAAAATTACGTTTTAGGTAAATTTGAAAATTCTCCTAGAAATTGTGTAAAAGACAGTAAATGTACAATAAATTTTTCATATATCTAAAATTATTATAAACTGACTCAGATGAATTACATTGAACATATATAGTCACTATGTATCTATTTTAACCTAAAATAAACTTAAATAAAATAAATAATTATTTAAATGAAAATTTGGTTATAAACTATAACTCAATGTTTTTTACTATTCTTCAAAAATTGTATGTTTTCAGAAAAATACCAAAATTTTACCCAAAGATAATTTTGATATTTTGAATTAAAAAATTAATATTATTTTACCAAATTTAAAACATAGATGTTTCAATTTTTATTTTAAAATTAACTACAACTGTCAAACCCAAAAATCATGTTTTTAAGAAATAATAACTAACAAAATATTGATACTTGTTTACGATCAATTTCAAAGTGAAATTTTTTCCAACTAATAATATTAGATTAAATGGTAAAAATATAATCTATTTATACTTCCAAACCATTAAAATTTTAAATTTAACACTAAAAATTATTTTGATTAAAAAAGTTTTTTTCATTTAAAATATTGTATTTTTCACTATTCACCCTAATTGGAATGTTATCAGAAAAACAAAAAAATTTTATAGAAACTAAATTCTTATGTCCCAATTCTAATGAAAATATTATTTTTTCTATAAATTTTTAAAATATTGGATTTAAAAAAGTTCGCCATTAAAAGGCAGTAAAATTGCATTTTAAAAAAATTACTCCTTTTATATGAAAAAAATGAATTTTTTATTCTATTATGTCTAAGAAACTCATCATATGGATTCTAAAATTATAAGTTTTATATAATTTTCAGAATTTAATTAACACTATACATAACCTTTTTTGAACAGTTATTTTGGTAATTCGTGGTGCGGTTGAACACGATGTGGTGTGTAGTTCATGTTGTTGAATTACAATGAAGAAATAACGTACTATGAAATCATGGGGTGTTACATTGTTCCCTCCTTCAATAAATTTCTTCCTTTCAATTTGAAATTTTCCTTCGAAAATAAAAGGTTGAAAATAGAAAATACATTTGGGGGAATACCCAAATCAGATATTGGGTTAATAAAACATAGTCTTAATAAGAGGAAAGGGGGCTTGAAAAAGTCACCACAAAATTATGATCTCGATTAGAAGAAAATTGGTGGCAATTACAGACACATAATTCAAGGAAAAATTTAAATATTTATAGGGAGTGATTGAGGTCATTAGTCACAAACAATTGACAAATTGAGGGCCTCAAATCAATCAATCTATAATGATTTAAAATACCATCGGGTCAACAAAACATAAGGTATTAGGATAACATATTTTTAGTTTTATGATCCTTTACCTAAAGCATTGGAATTAATTTCATTATAAAATAAGTGAAGAAAATATATATATACATGATAAGTTGAGTTCTATCTGTTAACTAGTTTCTACCAAAAACTCATCTTTCACACAAAAAATATAATAGAACAAAAAAATATGTTATTTTCCCTATTCGTAATGCATTCTAAAAAAATTTAATTTATAATTCACGTATTGAGCCCTTTAAAAAAAGAAACTACATTATACAATCCATGGACATCACATAGTCTAGTGGTAGTCGATAAGTGAAAATTGCACTATGTTTGTGGGATCGATTGCCGCAACTTTTTCCGGCATGATAGGTTGTAACATAGTATGTGTGATGTTATTTTTATTAAAATGAAAAAAAACCTTAACAATAGTATCAAATTTTAAACATAATCCATTATAGCCTTCAGACATATCAAAAATCCTTCTTTCCGATCTCACAGTCCTAAATATTTAAAGAAGTTAAACACAATGAAGATCCTTTTTTCCACGTAATAACATGTGAACACCTTCATCGTGTATTATGTTAAAAATTGTAACACCAAGAATTACCATAAAACATTATTTATTACATTCATGATCCCTTATCCTTGATATAATACATGATATTTTCCTTTTATCAAAAACTATTGAATATTCAACCAATGACGAAATAAAAAAAGTTTAATCATTTCCAAGGAAGTCAAGAATATTTAATTTAATTTATCAAAGTCAACAATCTATTATTCCAAAATCACTACCTCATTATCAGGACCATATTAAGGATTACATTTCCATCAACCATGTATTTTTCCAAAAAGTGTGTCTTATAATTATGTCAGTTTTCATAGAACCATATAATCTAAATTCCTCATTAAAATTGTACTGCAGTACAATACATTTTATCTCCATAATTCATATAACCAGTATATTTTTGGTATAACACTCAATAAAATAATTCTATAATATCAACATAAGAACACTAGTAATTACTCTTCATCTGAGGTTGTATAATAAACAGATTTTTATCCAATATCATAATTTATGGTATACTTGGATGACTGGGACATTGATTCGTGTTGTGTCCCAATGCCTTGTAGATGAAGTATTGTACATTTGAAACCTTTTTTTACCCTTGCAATCATTTACATGGTGTTTTTCTTCTCTAAACATATATCAAACTCACATTCCCTTCAAGAAAGTTCCAGGGTGTTTATTCCCATATTTACTACAGGATGGATATTCAAATTTTCCATTCTTCATCTTACTTATATTCCTTACACTGGGTGGAATTATTAAAAAATGGCATAAATGAGATTAGTTTATGAATTTCAATACACAAATCCAAACATGTAAAACACGTAACATAAATTGAATAGTTTATGGATATGATACATAATCATAAAAATGTTTTCTTTGAGAATGTATATACTCATAACCCCTTCATAATGATTTATAAAGAAAATAAGAATTATCCTAAGCATATCCCCCATGAGTTCCGTACCCAAGACTACAGCAAGGCCCGTTGTCGTGCAACAATTCCTGTTCTAGTCTACCATAAAGCGGTGTCTTTAGGTTTTAACCCTACGTACAACTGTGACATAGCTGCCTCTACCTGCCCGTATCCAGACAGGTTTGTATAGTTTGGAAATCTCAAAAAATCTATACAATACCAAAATTTAATGATGTTCTTCTATATTAATCATCAAAGACTATCTTAGGGTAATGTCCTATAATCAGAATATATCTGAATCCAGATATGATGGATTGTACTAAACTTATTTTGATACCAACTATAACACCCCAAGCCCAAAATCCCAGAGTACGTGCATTAATACATAAAATTGGCATGATAACAACAGATCATGTCTCGAATGACTAATTACTTTAGTTTCATTGGAAGTACTAGATAATTTGATAAGTTTAGAATTACATCATAAAACAAAAAACTAAAAAAACATTGTTTTCATAGACAACACTGAGATTACATAGGATATCCCTACAGGTCAGTCATAATATACTTCATTGCATCCTTGGAAAAATAAATCATAGAAAGGTGTGAGCTAATACACTCATTAAATATAACAATATAGCGAAAACATTCATACATAAGAATAAACATTTAAGGAAATTTATAAGACTAAGAAAAAATCATTTTAAACATTAACTTCAGCATAATATGGAAAATATAAAATCAAATAATTGAATATAATTATTCACATGGATATTCTACTAATCGAATAATCATATGCAATATCTTTATCCACTTTCATAATAATGGAATGAATAATGCAAGACTTCCATAACCACATATTCAAGGCCTTATGCAAAGACTAAAAATAATATTTTTTTAAGGATTTATTCCAATACACTAGTTTTTATCATTAGACCTATAGATGCATCGAAAAGTTATAGCAGGCTCCACCCATGACATACTATGTCCAATGCATTCATCGTATGAAAAGGTTTAAACATAACCTAAACATTCCTATTAGAACTGGTATATGAAATGTAAATACTTTATCCATAAATCCCGAATGGTATAAAAATAAAACATCCTCAGTCAAACATGTCACAAAACATTCAATTCAATATGAAATATTTGAATCATAACAAATCAACTTCAATCATGTTTAAAACCTATTAAACGATTTTGACATAGATGAAAATGATTTGTAATACTCTTTGAGAGAAACATCGTTTTTCATGAAATCATTTGAAATTCACACAATTAAAAAAGGAAGCCATTTAGAGACATCTCTGAATCAAATTATCCCATAAAACTTTGAAACATTTTAAAATAATTATCATTTCAAAACATTTATTTCCATTTAAATAAATCCTTAAAACCATTTTGAAAACATGGACATTAATGAAAATGGTTTTGATGAATAAAACAATAAAACATTTAAAATGATGTTTTAGTAACAATTCCTATAAAAATAATACCTTATAAAAATATTTTATGAATCATGGGCATGGATAATAAATATGTCCCATTAGATTCTTACGTAAAAACATCCGTGGATAATAAAGAGGTTGTGAAATTAACACTTACCTTGAACATTCCTTTAGTCTAGGGTATGTTTAACATCCAATATGAATATCATAGTATGTTATTAAATTATAAAAGAACCATAATAATATTTATGATATAAAACATTATTAATTTATAAATTTATACTACCCATTTAATAATAATTTTCTTTATTAAATTAACATTTCGAGTAATAATCGCTTTCTTTATCATACATGTTTTAAATTGATACGCATGATTGTATCACTTCAATCAAGATTTAAATACTTATAGAATATAAAAAATGATTTTAATTTCATATATAAATATGTATAATATACATATAAATGCAATGGAAAACTCCGTTTATGGATATGGTAGTCCATATGTACGCAAAAACGGTTTTTCTGTATTCAGATCGCATTGACCAGAACTATGTGAATAAGATATATTTAAGTATATATATATATCCAGTATTATTATTATGAAATATATTACATACTTATTAATGATATATATTTTATAATCTTCATTGAATGGTGAATGTTGAAATGTCTCTCATCACGTCATGGAGACTGTAATTCGTACGTACACACGAGCGACATTATCATTATATTGATGAAGAAATAGTAACTAATTGGATGGTATATCATATATAACGAATCATTAACATGTTATATTTATTATTTACCTTAGTTATACTCATTATTATCTATTCAAATAATTTTGTGTTTGAATAACAAACTACACCACGACGTGGAGATGGTATTCCGTACGTACGCACATATGGTGATGTTGTAATTTATAGGAATGATAGAATAATGAATATGTTTATACAATTTCTATAAAAACATACTATTTCATTGAATATACTTGATTTATTATTTTAGAATGGAAAAACCAAACAAAGAGGAGTTGAAAAAGAAAATAACCAGAAAGATGTGATGAAATATTTACCTCTTTTTCAGGTTTATCTTTTTGATTTGATCAAGAGGGCTCCATAGGGTTGCTTTATAACAAAATTAATGCATCTATGATGAAGGGAGGAATTTTTAGAGGATATTTGTGTAGGGGTTTTCTGAGAAAATTGTATCTGGAGGTGTGAAAGTAAGAGAATGGGAAGTTCCCTTTTATAAGAGGTGTGTGGGAACTTTAGGAAAAGATTGAAATATTATTTTATAATAAAATCATTTTCGGATTCTAATGGAACCAAAATGTATATTTCAAAGGAAAAGGTGGGTATGTGTTGAAAACATCTCATACAATTGGTTTTATATAGGTTTGGGCACTATATTATCTTTATATTTTAGATTTAATTCTTAGTTAAATAGTTATACATTTACCATGTCTCATTGTATTTTTATATTATATTATTAATAAGAATACAATAAACCATAAAGAGAACCTCAAGTATTTCATTAATGACATATATAATATTATATATGACATTCTGGAAAACAATATATTTTTATGAATAGAATATAAATTAATAATATAATATTTATTTTAAAAACACATTTATGTCAATATTGACATTATTTTGTTTTTTGTTTTTTAAAAATTTGTAACAGCATTATTATTTCAAAAATAATTCATCTAACAAACCATATAAAGTCATATTAACCTAGAAAATTAGTTTAATTTATAATAAGTCTCATATTACACTTATTTGAATATTGATTATGCTAATTATTTTAGTATTTCATTAATTATGTAATTACTTCATCATCATTGTGTCATAAATAAAAGAAATTATATAAAGTCTAAAAAATATAATTAAAATAAAATTATTTAGAAAATCCTTTTAAATTTATAATTAATATATATAGTCGAATTTATCTTATATGATTCCCTATATTAAAAATGTTTTAGTTATTAATCATTGCTTTTTACTATTATAAATCTTCTTTAAATAAAATAATAATAAATGTCCTAATCTAATCCATGTGGACCAAAGAGGTTAATATTTTATTTAGAAGGTTTTTTTAGTCGAATTATAATTATCCAATTCAATTTGGACATGTGTTAGGGTAATAATAATACCAATTTTATCCATGATTACCATATTTACTTTTAACCGCATTAAATAAAAGTAAAATGTTACTATTAACCAAAAAATATTAATCTTATTGAATTAATTTTTACATACTAATATCAACCATTTATCTCGGATTTTTGATATTCAACTCACAGAAGCTGTAATATTATGTTTTATATATATTTGTAGATTCTCATAGATGGTGTGTAAAAGACTGTAAAAGTATAATAAATTTTTTATATATTTAAAATTATTATAAACTGAATCCAATGAATTACATTGAACATATATATGTATAATGTATCTAATTTGACATAAAATAATTTTAAATAAAATAAATAACTATTTAAATGGAAATTCGGGTTTAAACTATAACTTAGTGTTTTTCAATATTCATCAAAAATTGTAAATTTTCAGAAAAATACCAAAATTTTACCCTAAGATAATTTTGATATTTTGAATTGAAAAATTAATTCTATTTTACCAAATTGAAATCATAGATGTTAAATTAATTAATTAAATATTTATTTCCATTGTCAAAACCAAAAAGTGTGTTTCTAAGAAATAATAACGAACAAAAGATTGATACTTGTTTACGTTCAATTTCAATGTGAAATTATTTCCAATGAATAACATTAGATTAAATGGTTAAAATATAATCTATTTACATTCCAAAACATTAAAATATATTTTTAAACACTTCAAATTATATTGATTAAAAAAATTGTTTTTAGTTAAAATATATTATTTTTCACTATTCACCTAAATTTGAATGTTATCAGAAAAACACAAAAAATTTATTGAAACTAAATTCATGTGTCCTGATTCTAAAGAAGTATTTTATTTTTTCATATTAAATATATAAATTTTTCAAATATGGGATTTAAAAAAGGGTTTACATTTTTAAGGTGGTAAATTTGCATTCTTTTAAAAAAATTCTTCTTTTAACTAAAAAAATGAATTTGTTTTTTTATTATGTCTATGAAAGTCATAATATGGATTCTAAAATTATAAGTATTATATAAAGATCAAAATTTAGTTATTACTATTTATAACCTCTTTTGAAGAACTATTTTGGTAAGTTGTGGTGCACTTGAACTTAGAGTTTTGTGTAGTGTAAGTTATTGAATTACTATGAAGAAATAACGTACTATGAAATCTTAGGGTGTTACATAAAAGGATATTGTGATGAGAATCTACCTCTTATATAATTTCGTTAAAAAAATAGCTTTAAAAATATAATTTAGATGGCTCTATATGAATCCATATATGGAAGTATGTTCCCAAAAACAACATTTTGGGATTATAAAGAGAAAGAAGGCTATTTGGAGTTGATCATGATCAGTAATTGGTAGAGAAGTATTTTTCCATCTGTAAGAACATTAGAGAATATAATAGCCAATAGAAGATTTATTTTTAAAATCAATTATTTAAATGGTATTTGATGTTGGTGTGATATTATTTCTGTAAATTTCTTCATCAAATAATGTTATGAGATTCATAAGGAATAGAATGTTGAGCCGTAGGTATATTGGTGCATTTGATATTATTGATTGAGTGAGGAATAGAGCTTATCACATCATGCATCCACTAAATCATTCTTTTGTACATGAGGTGTTCCATGTATCTCCCCTACGGAAATATATACACAATCCTTCACATGTACTATACTCAAATTTCATACCAATAGAGTATGGTATTTCCTATGAAGTAAATTTAGTAAAATTATTGTAATGTAGCAATAAATAACTACAATATTAGACTACTCATATGGTAAAGAATCTATGGTGGAATCAATTATTTCAAGAGGATACATGGTAGCCTATGGATATGATTAATTAAATAGATAATCATTTTTTATCTAAGTGGTGAATTTTCAATGGAGGAATTTATTTTAAGTGGTAGAATGTAACACTCCATATGTAATATATATTTTATTTTGAAGAAATTTGAATTATATGATATATTTCCTTACACAAAATGTTTTTTAAATGAATCCATGATATATTATTTATGATAGCCAAAAAAAATTCTATTAAAAACCCAAATTTGTTTGATTTCAAACATCACATGAAACACTATGCTTAAATAGGGTATGCATGACTATTAATTTAATATTTCTTCTATAACCAGACATTGAAAAATTATGGGTATGAGTAGGAGTATCCAAATTATGAAATATTTGTTTAAAATGAAAATTCAATATACATTTTATCATTTTTTAATGAATAACCACTAAATTTTTAATTATTTCAATTTTTATTTGATAGGTACATGTTTTCACCGAAAATAGTACTTATTGAGTTTTTGAAAAAAATAATTATTATTAATTTATGAGTCTATTTTAAATTATATTCAATAAAAATGATATAAAGTTTTTATTTATCAAAAATAATTAATATTATGGTGAATTTTGTGGTTTTAAAAAAGATTCATTTCTTATAGAATAATGAAAAATTCATATTTTATTGGAAACAATATTTTCATTTTATTTATATTTAATGTAATATTCTTTTATCCATTTCCTATAAAATTTCAGTAGTTCAATTTTGTTTAAAAAATAATCAATTTAATGACTTATTAATTATAAATATTCGTCATTTTCATATAAAAAATATTTTATATATAAATAATACTATTTTTTGGAAAATAAATTTTCATATTGTTGTGTTTGTTTTTTTAAATAGTTTTTAAAAAAATATAAAAACATAACATGATAAAATGGATTCCATATATGGAATTTATAGGAACTTAATTTTTAAATAATATCAATTTTTTGTGTGAATTCTAACCAATGAAAATATTTCTTACCACTATAAATGTAAAATTTGTTAGTTATCGTTAAAAATAACGTGATAATGATTAAAATTTATTAAAAAACCTTTCATTTCAATATTGGATACTTCTATATATTTCATATTCATCTGAACATCTATAATATTACTTTCTTTAATTTATCTTTGACTATCAACATTATATTATTTTAATTAATTAAAAAAATTAAAAATGTAACATTCATTACATAAATGTATCTAAAAGGACGCAATATGTATTAAATGATATTATTTAATGTTATAAAAGTTTGTTGAAAATATTAATATTTTTTATATTCTATTTCTTTAATTTTTAAATATTAATAACATCATAACTACCCTAATACTGTTATGCAACTCTATTAAAGTTCTTCTACAAGTAGTTGGAAAAAAATTAGTGATTTTAAAAATAAATGTTATATAATTTATTAAAATTATTGAGATATATGAATTTTTAATAAGAATATACAATATTATTAACATTTTAATTTTTTATATATGAATTAAATATCTATAATCATGTAATTAATATAAAATTTAATGAATGGTGTCAAAAATTAAATTTATATACTATATGGAAAAAATAATTTTATTATATTTTTTGAAAACCATGAAAATTTATAACGAGTATGTTTGGGAATAGAGGTATTATAAAATATCATTATTTGTCGTATTTAGATCCAATTTATTCCTTATATATAAATTTATTTTTCATTATGTTTTAAAATATTGTTTCCATATTTAATTTTAAAATGAGTGAACGAATTTTATAAAACAAAATATAAATTTCAAAATTCGACAAAAATCAATCCAAATTATATTTTTTAATGGATTTAAACATTATCCTATAATATATTAGAAATTTTGGAAAAATGATTCAACTTTATCATGATAAAAACATTACTATATTTTAATATTTTATGTAATAACAAGTTTCTACATTCCTTCTCTATATTAGGGAAATAACACTCCTATATTCTACACGCATTCATAAAAAATTTAACAAAAAAACATGGAAAAAATATCTCACTAACATCCATATTCATTTTATAAGGGTGATTATCTTACTAAATGACAATCCATAGTGTCCAAAAGAAGATATCTTAAGGATCTCATTCAAAGGATGGATAATCATCAAAACAAAAAATCACATATTTATACATTATTTAATACATATTAAATAACATACTAACTAATCCAATATAATAACACCAGTATATATGATATACCAAAATACAATTATAAATATGGAATAAAATTTATCAACATCATTCACCATCAAATGTGAATCAAAACCACAACTCCTTTATATGACCTATAATCAAAACATAAACTTATATAATTGCTTTTAAATAACAAACTTACATGGAAAATAATAATTATGGATCTAATGAATATTTATAATACTTATTAAATATTAGGGATTATTTAATTTTAATATATCATCAAACTAATTACACATCCACTTGTTAAAAACATTCCATGTACGTACGTGCAGACTACCACATGCACAAATCAATGTGATTAATTTTTCATCTCCACTATTAAATAATAAATATAAATAAGTATATATTGAATAATAATTATTTTAATTCATTTTTAAGAATTATAGAGATGGTATAATAATGTTCAATACACAAGGACAATAACTGCGCATTCAAAATATACATGAAAAAATGTTATAAGACACCCAAAACAATGATAAGAATTAATTATTGTTAAAAAATAAGTGATAAGATGGTATAAGTGGATAAAATATGTTATTATAGATTTTTATATTATCATTATATTTAAATATAATTAATCTAAATATATTATACATGAGGATAAATAAATTTCAACAATGTGGATGAGTGAGGTAATGATTTTTTTCACAATTTTCACTCTAATGTTATAAATTTTTTATTATAAACTATTTCCATGTAGGTAATTTATAAACATACCTAGAGATTTATTAAACATTAATATATATTTATTTATCATAATTAATTTTTTAATTTGTAATTACTCATTCTATAGTTTATAATATAAAAATTTCTAAACATGTAAGAATATATTTCACAATATCATTTTTTTAGAATCACTTATGATTTTGTTGAAGGAAACTTATACTTTATAAATTATATAATCTATATATATTCATATAATCTAGATATTTATTTTACTTCCATTTTTTTAGAAAATATCCACACATTGAATCATGAAATGAGGAATGAAATGTTTAAAATATCAATGAAATTTTTATCCTTTGGATCGAGTATAATTTTCTTCCATGTCCATATTTTTCTAAAGTTTGAAAACATAATAACATATACACTATAACAGGGTTACTAGAGTATGGGGTGATATAGTTGGAATTGGACTATGTTTCAAAAAAACCTTAGGAATTAGATTTATAAAAATTAATTAACAAATAGAACCCTCTAATAGTATTTAATAATATGATTATAATAGTAGGTAGGATGTATTGTGATATAAGTCCAAAAATATTGGTTATATATTTATGATATTATTTGAATTATTAATTAATATACGTAATGGTTTTTGCACATTTTTATTCATATTTATTGAGGGAATTTTAACCTCCAAGTATTATTCTATTGAAATTAAATGAAATTATGTTATATGATGTGAATTATTGGAATAAATAATGATATGTATTGAAAACATTTAGTATTAGCAAATCATTTTATTTTAAGTTAATTACGGTGATTGTTTATTTTATTTTTGAGAAAATATGTGTTGTGGTATATATATACACATTGTGGGTTAAAATTATTTTTGGGATGAATGTTTATTAAATAAGTTCATTATATTTTTGAGTATATCAAAGAAAAATGTTAAATTATGATCATATTTGTGTCTTAATTATATATTATCCATGTATAGTAAAATTTTATTCATTTGATTTATGAAAAAAATGGTTGTATATGAGATTGTTGATAACCTACCACATTTGATATGGCTATTGGGTTGGACCCACATCCCAACAGAAACAAGGGCACATCCCTTACCACTGAAATACCTGATATTAAGGAAACAAATAATATTTTACAAAAAAGAATTGATAAAATTATTATAGAATAAATATTAATTAAATTTTAGGAATTATATATGTTCAAATTCTTGTTTTATGGAATAATTCTTATTATCATTTGGGTATGATATTCACATTTTATAGATTGTGTGACTGGGGTTATATAAATGATAATTTGTGACATTATGATTTATCTTATGTTATTTGGGGATTTATTCTAAAACGATTTGATCAATTTTTATTATTTTTAGGTAACAATTTGGTTATATAATTTTTGAGATAATTAAATTATGGAGTGGATTATATTTATCTATTTTTTTGTTAATTTATGTCTGTACAATCAATGTGTTACTTCATTACATAATAGTTTACTTATGTTATGTATTATCTTAATTTGTGTTAATAGTATATTCCTAGATAGAAGGACTAAATTTTCATCATATTGTGAACAATATTTTTAACTAATATTTTATTTTAGTTCTATTGGAATATTAAATTCATCTTGACAATGACAATTCATATTGATTTATGAAATATTTCATATAGAGTTAGAAAAAATCTAGTCTGTAAATATATATAATTTTTTATACTGATGGAAAATGATATTCAGAAACTTCAGATAGCTATATAAAAGCTGTTATGGAGATTAAACACTCAAATGGAATGGTCTGTTTCAAGAAACACTTTTATAAATCGAGTCTTTTAAGTGTACATGAATAATATGTTTCTACGATATGGATTCAAAATATAATGTTCATATATAATAAGATTTGTATGGGTTATAGTAACACAAAATTTAGGGATTAAATTTTTGTATGGTGGTGAGAATGTAGAATTTGAATATTTTAATTCCCCATATAAAGAGTTTAATTGTATATGTAGTACATGAAACACAACTACGGCCTTACACAATCTATGAAATAAAATTATTTAAATTTGATTGTTATGACATATCTATGGAATTTTTGGGAACGAAATAGTATAACTGAGTTATGTATAATAATTATTAATTTATTATTCAATATAAAATTATTTTATAATTATTTGGAAATAAAGAAATCTAATTTAGTAACTTCATTTTATGCATCAGAAATTTATAATTTCATTAAAACTTTTTTTTTGGTTTTTGTGTAAAAAACTGTAATTAATTTTAAAAAATATAAATTTTAATTTTAAAAGTAATATATATTTTTAAATCATAATATCCTAATTATTTTATGATGATATTTTAGTAATTTTTAAATAATATTCATTCTTATGTGAATAGAAAATTTACTAGTGTTATAGAAAATAGTATTTTAATCAAAATTATTTAAAATGTAGCCTTTTATTTAAAATTTCTTTCAAAATTTTATAAGTACCATTTTAAAATTAAAATTAAAATTATTTTAAATTTATTTTACACTATCAAAAAATTTATGTAAAAACAATTATGCATAAAATGTATAATTTTAAGGGATTTTTTTCATCATGTTTTATGGGCTAATTTATTATTTATTTCGTAAAATTATTTTAAGTTGTTTTTATACAATATAGTCCAAATTTTCAATATTTTAGTTAATATTTTTTTTAAATATTTCCATATTATATTGGGTCATTATTAATAGTAACCACAATAAATAATTTTTATCATGTTAAAAGTAACCTTGAGTAATTAGGGTTTAAAGTTAATTGATAAGGATTAAATTTCATTTAAATAGTTGAATTTATTTAGTTGGGTGATTTTATTAAATCCATAATCATACACTTGTAATATATAATACCTTTATACATTTATATTTAATTAATAAAATTATATTATTTAATATAGAGTATTAAAACAAAATGTAACATTAATTAAATTAATTTATAATAATATGTTGTGACTATTATAAAATAGGTTTATAATGTTATAAAAATGGTTATATAGAACAATAATGAATTATTATTATAATTCAAATTTTTTGAATATTTTTTGTGAACAAATAATTATCTATATTAATTATGCAACTGGAAAGAATTGTTTGTGAATGAAGTAAACAAATCATATAAATGTCCATAATAATATTGAAAATAAATTATTTTGGATGAATTATTGAGTTATTTGATTTATTATATAAACCTAATATATTAAAAAAACAATTAAAATATAATATTTTATTTTAATTTCTATCTTCGTCTCATTAAATTCACGTTAAATGAATACTATCAAAAATGAAATTAGTGTCATTTAGAAAATGATAGTTATTTATAAATTAATTTAAAAACATAAAAAAATTTAAATAGGAATAGAGGGATTCTATGTGGACCAAAATATCATCCCTTGACCATTTGTGTTCCAATTTTTACTTTATAAATAAACATATAACCCTTTTAGTGTGAATAATTGTTTATTGTGGTTAAGGATAAAATGTGTAATTGAAGCTGTCATTCAAAATAATAATTTTCAAATTGAAACATAACCCAATGAAAATTTTGTTTGTTAAATGAATTTCAACGTTAACATATCACATTTTAAAATATTTTAACATTTTTTCATAATTTGAGTGAAATAAAATTTGTTATATTTAAAACAATTACATAATTTTATCTATGTCAATTCATTCCATATAAAAGGAAAACCCCAATATTTTTTTTATAAACAACTAAATTAAAACATTAATATGTAAAAAAACGTATAAAAATTACTCTTAAAATACATATACATGTTTTTAATGATATTCTCTTCCCAAACAACCATCCCAGGGTCCTAAAAAGGATATCTAGATGACCACAATTTACATAATAGTTAATAATTTTAACTGAAAATATTCAATTTCTTCTTATTTTAAATACATATATTATGCCATAATAGTTACAATATAATAAAAATATTATCTTCCATATAATTTCATGATGTTATGTTTGTGTAATAATACTTATCTATCTCTTTCCCCATAAAATAGTGAATTAATCCATCAGTCATGTATCTAGTGGAGGACAATTTCATGAAATGATATAATTGTTTCCTTCATTGCCACACATGGAAAGTAATATTGAAGAACATAATTAATGTATATGATATTTATACTACAATAATTATTTTTTAAATTAATATATCAACAACCTTTATAATATAATCCACATTAAAAAATGACAATGTCTCTAATTTGTACGTGTAGAATAGTGCATCCATGAAGTACTGTTATTCATTTCTCATTTACAAATTTCATAGATAATAAATAATTCATATATAATGATGATTTCTATTTATCATATCATGTGTAAATTTATTATATTATATAACATTAATGAATACAAAAGAGTGATAACTATGAAATTAAAATATACAAGAAAATATAAGGAGGTCAACCCCCATAAAATGATAAAATTGAATTATTATTTAGAAATAGGTGATCAGATTTTATATGTGGTTTTTTATAATATTATTGATATAAATATTGTTCTTTTTAGGGAGTTATTATAAATATATATTATTTATACAAAATGTAAAATTTGATTCACAATATAGACGTCTAAGGTACAAAATTTCATCTCAAAAGCCACTATACTGAGACATATATGGAATTATACACATATTTTGTATAATTAAATATATATAAAAACCCATTTCTATTTTTAAATTGAATATATATTTATTCATGGTGTCTATTTTTTAAATTCATCATTATAATATAATGTGGTTATAATTTTAACATTACTAAAGTTGTATGTATTTATTTTTCAATAATTATTATTTTGATTAGTTATATTTTTATTGGAGGAATACTGTAATATGATCTTCATTAAACCTATATAAATAATTATACTATAGGTATTTAATGATTTTAATTTTTTTCTTACAACATTTCAAATATTAATAAATTTAATTTTGTAAAGGAATTATTAAGAGAAATGTTTATCCTTTTTCTATTTCTAATCTGGTATATTATTCTTCAATGTTAATATTTTTAAAATTGATTTTAAAAACTAATATATTCAGAAAAATTATTTTATACGAAAATTTTTTTTTTCCACGAATTTTATAAGGTTATAAATATATCATTAAAATATTTTCTAAAGATGTTATTTTAGAATTTAATTATGAAAAATAATATGTAATGTTTTCTTTTAATGTACATGATATTAAGGGATTTTATTTCCTCTATAATAGTTTGAAATTATTTATTTTTCCCTAAAATTAATCAATTAATTTAAAAGTAAAATTATTTAATGAAAACATATTTTAAATTATTCTATTCCAATACCATTGATTCTCAAAAAAAAAATTTATTACATAACTAATTTTCCGATGAATTAATATTCATTTTTATCTATAATTATATTTTTAACATTAAGATTTTACTAAAGCAATTAATTTCCTATAATCATATTTCATTGAACAATATATTTCATATAACATTCCTCTTTTCCTAATAAATTGAATAGTTTCATGACGGATTCACTATGTGACCTTAGGAATGCCTCCGTATATGACAGAGGCTTCTAATTGGTAGAAAGGTGAAAAATTATGCTTGAATGAAAAAAATCATATTCTATAGTAACCATACATAGTTGAAGCCAGAGTATATCTTGGATAAAAATAGGTAGTGGGCTACTACCATGGTCTCAATAGAACCAAATGAAATGATATATTCATGTGACCTAATCATCAGACACTAGTGCAGAAATCGTTTTTTACGTCACCATTTTTTACGTCGGTTATATATAACCGACGTAACAATGCGGCGAGTAGATTTTTCACGTCGGTTATTTTAATAACCGACGTTAAAAATCGCGCGTGTTGGGTTTTTACGTTGGTTATTTGATAACCGACGTAACAAATCAATGCGCGGGGGGTTTTTTACGTCGGTTATTTTGTAACCGATGTAAAAAAACCGCGTTTTTTAGGTCGGTTATTTGATAACCGACGTAAAAAAGCTTAAAAATAGTTTATAACGTCGGTTATATAATAACCGACGTTATAAAAAATTTAAAAAAATTAAAGCCTGTGTTCTGTCATTTACGATTTTTTCGATTGACAGTCGCCGGATCGTCTCTCTCACGCGCGGTAAACTCTAATCGGCTCGTCAATCGCCTGCATTACACTCATTTTGGCTTCATTGTTTATCTTCTTCACTGCTCTCGGATCTATCATCTCAACTCGTGACATTCAAGTAATCCTTCCACGAATTTATTTCGTTCGTTTTTGTTTCGATTCTTGATGTGCTTTTCGTTCGTTTTTGAATCTCGTGGATTTTTTTTATTGCAATTGGTTATTATGTTCATTCAACTCGCAACATTCAACTCGCAAATGATTATTAAAACATTGTGGATTAGCTTCAGCAAAATCTGAAAAATAATGGGTGGTACTGTAACGTTCCATTCTTCCAGCAACATTATTATTTTCATTCCCTAAGTTATAAAAATAAGTATTATGTAGGATGATTCAAAAATTTAATCTGT
Source organism: Viscum album (assembly GCA_963277665.1). Classification (NCBI taxonomy): domain Eukaryota; kingdom Viridiplantae; phylum Streptophyta; class Magnoliopsida; order Santalales; family Viscaceae; genus Viscum; species Viscum album. The sequence goes on along the minus strand of OY728133.1, from coordinate 137,408,156 downwards.
GAGATGAGTTGATTTATGTGTGAAACCCAGGCCAAACACATATGTATTTTTTTATTGGTATTACATATATATAGTTCGACATATACTTTTTTTTACATTACCATGATATTAACATTACTTTTTATAATGAAATATTAATGTCCTTAGATTATATATCGGATCAAAAGGATATAGTAATTCTAATATATAATCAGAATGATCAGATAATATGACAATATTATTAAACATAAAACAAATGGTCTATATTCATATTTTTAACATGACACTTACGATGTATAGCTATTTGGTGTTGGGTACTTATGAAAACTACTACTACTTTCAAGATTTGTTTTATATTTTAAATTGTTTTACATTCAAATTATGATTTTTTTCATATAAACATGTTTTGTCTTATCTTAAAAATATATATTTTTTGTTGATATTTGTTATAGGTAATAATAAGTCGAAGTTGGATTATGACACATCGAATGAGAAATGAATTTGAGGAAGGTATTGATGCCTTTTTGGAATTTGCAAAACGAAATGTTCCAAGTAGTGACATTTTTTTCTGTCCATGCCTGAAATGTTTGAATATGAAGAAGTTGAAAAGTAGAGAGATAAAAGATCATCTGATATGTCATGGTTTTAATCCGAGTTACAGCCCTTGGATTTGGCATGGTGAAACTGGACGGAATGTCACTGATGATGATGATTCGCAAGATGGTAACTCCGATGGAATTGAAGAAATGATTCACGATATTGTAGCAGAACAAATTGAGATAGAACCGACAGTTGCACGTCAATATGGTGATGCTGAAAAATCATTATATCCCGGTTGTACAGATTTTACGGTTCTATCGGCGGTGTTAAGATTGATTAACCTAAAGGTGAAGCATGGATGGAGTGACAGAAGTTTTACAGAGCTGCTACAATTGATGAAAGACATTCTTCCAAAAGATAACGATCTTCCAAATTCACATTACAAAGCCAAGAAAATATTATGCCCAATGGGATTGGGATACAAGAAAATACATGCCTGTCCGAATGACTGCATTATATATAGGAAGGAATATGAATTTATGTGAGAGTGTCCAAAATGTGGGACATCACGGTATAAGGTGAAAGAAAAATCACAGGGTGATGTAGAGATTACAAAGCTCCCTTCAAAGGTATTTTGGTATCTTCCTATAATTAATCGTTTCAAACGTTTATTTGCTAATTCACATGATGCAAAAAGGATAAGAGGGCATGCTGAAGAGCGGGTATGTGACGGAAAAATACATCATCCAGCTGATTGTCCACAATGGAAGAAAATTGATGCGCAGTATTCTACATTTGGAATTGAAATAAGAAATCTCAGACTAGGGTTGTGCACAGATGGAATGAATCCATACCGAACACTCAGTAGCACACATAGTTCATGGCCTGTTTTATTGGTAATTTACAACCTCTCTGCTGATGTTTGTATGAAGCGCAAATATGTCATGTTGAGTACAATGATCTCTGGTCCAAAGCAACCCGGTAATGATATTGGTGTTTACTTGTCACCGTTGATTGATGATTTGAAACTGTTATGGGCTGATGGTATTAGGGTGTTTGATTCTTATAAAATGGAATATTTTCAACTGCATGCAGTACTTCTGTTCACTTTAAATGACTTCCCAGCGTATGGAAATTTGTCTGGATACAGTGTTAAAGGGCATAAAGCATGTCCAATTTGCGAACAACAGACGTCCTATTATCAATTGCATCATGGGAGGAAAACAGTGTACATGGGTCATCGAAAGTTTTTGCCTATGGAACACCCTTATAGAAGACTAAAAAAGGCATTTAATGGCTCACAAGAATTTGATACTGCTCCAAAACCTTTATCCCATGATCTGTATTTTGAGAGGGTGAAAAACCTTGACGTGACATTGGGAAAGACACAGAAATCTGGTAATGATAGACATATTTGGAAGAAAAGGTCAATATTGATTGAGCTACCATATTGGAGGTATCATGAAGTTAAACATAATATTGATGTCATGCACGTGGAGAAGAATATCTGTGATTCTTTTATTGGAAAATTGTTAGATATTAAAGGAAAGACTAAAGATGGGTTGAATGCAAGATTAGACATAATATCAATGGGAATACGTTTGGAGTTAGCTCCCACTCCTAAAGGAAGACGAACATTTCTTCCCCCGTCTTGTCATACATTATCGAAGAGGGAGAAAATTAGCTTCTGTCAGTGTCTTCATGATACCAAAGTGCCTCAAGGTTATTCTTCTAATGAAAAAATTTTGTCTCAATGAAGGACTTGAAGTTGATAGGTATGAAATCACATGATTTTCACGTCATGATGCAACAAATTCTACCAGTTGCATTGCATGGAATATTTCTCATTCGTGTCAGAAGGACTATAATGAAGTTGTGTTATTTTTTCAATTAAATTTGTAACAAGGAGATAGATGTGAATGCTTTGAACATTTTGGAAAAGGATTCAATTTTAATACTTTGTCAATTGGAAATGTATTTTTCTCCAACTTTTTTTGATATAATGGTGCATTTAATGATTCATTTGGTTCGAGAAATAAAGCTTTGTGGACATGTATATCTTCGTTGGATGTATCCTTTTGAAAGGTATATGAAAATATTAATGGGGTATGTTAAAAATCTATATCGACCTGAAGCCTCCATTATTGAAAAGTATATTTCTGAGGAGGTAGCAGAGTTTTGTACAAGCTACTTGGCTGCGGCACAACACATAGGTTTGCCTCCATCTCGCCATGAACGAGTTAATAATGAGGGAAAGGGGATTCGTGGCTTGAAAGTCAAATCATTGTCAGCTGAACAGATAAATAAGTTAGAATCATACATCTTGACGAACATAGCTGATGCTAAAACATATATCACATTTCACATTAATGAGATGAAACAATGTCATCCAAAGAAAAAAGAAATGTGGATTTTGAATGAGCACAACAAAACTTTTTTGTCATGGATTAAAAAGACTTTGCTTGGTAGATCAAATGTATCAGAGACATTAAAATGGATAGTGGGTGGTCCATGTTTAAATGTGATAACGTGGTCTAGTTATGACATTAATGGTTATACATTTCATACAAAAGCTCAGGACAACAGAAGTGTGGTTCAGAATAGTGGTGTATTGGTGTTTGCAGAAGCAATGCATTTTTCGAGTGCTAAGGACAAAAACCCAATTTCTGCATCAAATGCATATTATGGAGTGATTGAAGACATATGGGAGGTTGATTAATTTAAAATTAAAGTTCCCGTTTTTAACTGTAAATGGTTTAACAGTAACAACAGTGTCATACACGATGAATTTGGAATGACACTCGTTAATCTGAATAGATTGGAAGACACAGCTGATTCTTTTATAATGGAAACACATGCAAAACAAATTTATTATGTAGTAGATCAATCAGATATGCAGTGGGCTGTTGTTTTACAAGGAAAATAACAATATGTTGGTGAGGATGAACTTGATGAATATGCTGATTTATGTGAGATCCCTACTTCAATGGAAATATTAACAGAACATAATGATGATCATGTTGAAGACATAGTTTGTGCCATAAGGAACGATCACGATGAAGGAATTTGGGAAAACAATCCATCTGTACATTCCTAAAATTACAGGTAACATATGTTTATTTCTTGTTTACATTTATTTTTTCCATAAATGTTAGATATTGTAAGTTTTTTATCTATTAAAACATGTTTTAAAATAAAATAAGTATATGTAATTGTTTTTTTAAGTTTGTTTAGTTTACTTTATCATGTTTATTGTTGTACCCCTCTCTCTTGGATTTTAATGATCACAATCACTCTCATCGTGTTCTAACTTGTTTTCATGTGTTTTGATGCTAGGAAAAAGGTTGCCCAGGAGTTGGCCCAAGAAGGATGATATTGACTCTCTGAGTCTACCTGCCCACCGGTGGTCTCTGGCAGAAGCATTTCTTTCTGCCAGAGCCACCGGTCAGCCGGTGTTAGCGCACCGGCCAGCCGGTATGGGCATCGGCCAACCGGTTCTTGCCCACCGGCCAGCCGGAGGGCAAGGTAGTAGGCTTTCCCACTGCCTGGTGACACCGGCCAACCGGTGGATGACCACCGGCCAGCCGGTGATCTCTGGCAGAAGCATTTCTTTCTGCCAGAGCCATCGGTCAGCCGGTGTTAGCGCACCGGCTAGCCGGTATGGGCACCGGCCAACCGGTTCTTGCCCACCGGCCAGCCGGAGGACCCAGGCAGTAGGCTTTCCCACTGCCTGGTGACACCGGCCAATCGGTGGATGACCACCGGCCAGCCGGTGGAACCCAGACAGAAAGTAGTTCTCTACGACCCAACATTTTATAACCATTACATGAATTTTAAAATGCTTATTTTTGTTCACTGACAATTACTTTACCATGTTTACAATGTTTACCAGGTTTACCATTTTTTCCATTTTTTACCATCTTGACCATCTGGAACATCTTGACCATCTTTGCCATCATTACCATTGTTTAACATGCTTACCATATTACCAATGTTTACTATTATGTAACCTAGTACACTTTTCTATTTTCTGATTATAGTAGTATTAAAATATTTGAATTTGTATATTTGTGAACTGACGTTTGTTTTTTTGATTTGAAGGATAATGAAAGATCATTCAGATGATCAACCACATGATTCTGGGGAGGAGCATATTTCTGGTCATACCTCTGGGGATGAACATTCACATGCTCCTATTGTGAAAAAGAGTTCAAAGGATGGTAAATGTGGTTGCACACGTTTTCCAAAATTATCACTTGCCCATACGCAAGATCAGAGGATAGTAGTTGAGTTTGATTATAATGATATTCCTAGAGGTCCGAATGCCAATGATTTTAAGAGTTTTGTTGCAACTCAGGCTAAGACCAAAGTAAGCATTCTGTATGATGATTGGAGAGGTGTGGATAAAACGGTTATCTCTCAGTTGTGAGAGACGATTTTGGTAAGATATTTTGTCATTGTTTGACCATTCTTTTAATGTTTCTGGTATATATAATATGTTTATCCTCTTCTTTATCAGATGACATTTGATATTACTGACACTGGAGGAGTCAGGAAGAAATGCTTATCGTTGGCTGCCAGGAGATGGAGGGATTTCAAATCAACCCTCACATCTGATTTCATTTATGGTCGTAGGAGTCATGACAATCCATGTCGTATATATCCTTTTATAGATGAAGACACATGGAGACAGTTTTTTGAAAGTAGAAAAAAAGTGTCATTTCTGGTAAGGGCAATGTAAAATTTTATATACTTTCTTATATAAATGATTTTATAAGTGTTTTGTTAATGATTTCTTATTCTTAAATTATAGAAAACAAGGAAAGCTCATCAGGAGAACCAATCTAAAAATGTATACCCTCATAGTTTATCTCGGGGAGGGTATACATTATTGGAAGAAATAATGATAGCGGAAAAATTTCAACAACTAAGAGCTGAGTCTTCAAGCTCTGGAGAGGTGGCCCCTCCATCCCCTCCATCTAGACATGAAAAATGGAAGAGAGCTCGGAAGGGAAAAAAGGGCTATATCTTTCGAAAGAATCGAGAATCATAGCTGAGAGGATTGTAAGATATCTATTTAATTTATTTAAGTTAACTTTTGTCTTCATATAAGATTCAATCATTACAGAAATGTTCAATTAATTAATACAGGACTCTCTTGAGGAGCAAAGTTCAGAGGGGACATTTACAGCTACTGGGAGGGAAGATATTTTATTTGCAGCTTTGGGAAGGCCCGAACATCCTGGTCATGTAAGAGGATATCTGACAGGTGTATTAGTAAGAAAAGTGTTTCCACGTTCTTCAACTTCTAACATTGAGGGGGTTTATAAAAAAATAGAATACTTGGAGGCTGAAGTTCAAAATATTAATGCGACGATGGAAGACAAGATTAGAGATTCGGTGCAGTCTATGTTTACAGAAATGCAAAGACAATTTCAGACTGCATCTCCCACTCCTCCACCTCCCCCTGTAGACCCCATTATTTATCCTCCACCTCCGCCAGTAGCTCCCACTCCCCCACCTCAGCCTGCGGACCCCGTTTTTTATCATACGCCTCCTCCGCAGCTTCCTACATATTGCGAGTTGTATGTTGATGATTCTCAACATCATATAGTAGCATACGGGTTGGTATATTGTATAGCAGATATAGTTCATCATCAACAATTAGAGGTAGAGAATCAGAGGGTCACTGTACAGGATATTATAGATAGATCATCTAGGGTACCAATACCTACAGATGAGGTGGCGACAGTTGGACAGAGTATCGGCCATTTTTTAGTTTGGCCATCCAGACTTATTCGACTCATTACCATAGAGGTATGAATGTTATATCTTTTATTTTATTTTTTTTATTAAAGTTTTTTTATCATTTGAAAACTACTATAATTCTCAATTTTTTTTCACAGGAATACATCAAAGGTAAAGAAATATTGTATAGACAACAACAAAGAAAACATGCTATGACATCAGATACAGATTCCAGTGGTCTTGACAGATTGTCAAGATATTCACATTTGTTGTTGGGTTTTTATGAGTTTCCAATGAAATCTCATGTTTGTGGACGTGAAATAACTGTGGGGATTACAAAATCTGATATCATGGAGCTTGTTACTCGAGATAAGTTGGGCATCAACGTGGTGCAAATTTTTTCCATGTAAGTCTTAACACCTTTTCCCTGCGTTATATTTATTAAAAATGTATACTTATATATGTTTTGTATTAGGTATCTTTATAAAATTTGTGAGAGGAATGAACTGACAGAAGTATATGGATTCATGGACCCGCAATTGATTTCCCCTGAAGCATGTGCATTGACTGAGGAACAAATAATGGTTTATATTGCTGAAAGATTTGAAAAGAATATAATCCAACAATGTTGGATGATGCCTTTTTCTGAGAGGTATGAAACACATTTCTCTCAAATAGTTAATTATCTTTTAACATAAAAAACCACTAACATTAAATTTCCTTTTATCAGTAATCATTGGATGTTAGGGATTTTTTTCCCAAGGGAGAAAGCTCTTTATTGGATATGCTCTGTTCATGGTGATGTGCAGGCAAGTTTTAAGAATATATTGGAAAAGTAAGTTTCAATTTCTCAATAGTTTTATATATTATAATAAATTTTAAATTTACCCCATTCGTATTATTTTTCTAACAGTGCATGGGCCTACTTTCGAAAAAACACAAAGAAAAGAAATTCAAAGATCAAATATGTAAAGGCGAAGGTAAATTTCCATTTATAATTTGTACTTTTTTGATTTATTACATAAAAATAATATATTGAATTTACACTCATTCAAAACAGAATTGTCATGAACAACAAGGCCTCATCAAATGCGGATATTATATGTTAAGATTTATGTATGAAATAATAACAACTTGGATAGTTGTGAATTTTGACCTCGTACGATTTCCTCTTAAACATTTCCATCATATTTCAATTTGATTTATTCATTATACATGTAAACTATCTTCTTTTTCATTTGTAGATTTTTGATGACCCTCAACCCTATACTGATGAAGACATCAAACACGTACAAGTGGAGTGGTCAAATTATTTTACAGGATTGATTGAATTTTAGTTGTTTGTAATGTAAAATGTAATTTTGAATATTGTCGTTTTAATTTTCTATTTGGTAGTTGTTTAGGTTTGATTTAGGTTTTTTTTTGAAGTTGACAGTGTAAGTTTTGAATGTTATATAAGTGAATGTTTAATTTTGCTCTACTTCTTGTTTTGGTCTACTTTTGATGGTTCTTCTGGTATGGATTTGGGTCTGTGGGGGAGGGTGGAAGGGATGTCCAGGGGTGTGGGAAGCCGGTCCAGGGGTGTGGGAGTGCTATCCAGGGGTGGGGGGGTTGTCTAGGGGTGTGGTGGGGGCTGTCAAGTGGGGTGAGGGGGTGAGGAGGTGCTGTTCAGGCGGGTGGGGGGTTGTCGATGTGTGTTTGGGGGTGTCCGGGGGTCGGGGGGCAGTCCAGAAGTGTGGTGGGGGCTCCAATGGGGTGGGGGAGGGTTGTCCAAGGGGTATACACGAGAGTGGGAGCTCCAATGGGGTGGGGGAGGGCTGTCCAGGGGGTATACACGAGGGTGAGGGCTCCAACGGGGTGGGGGAGGGCTGTCTAGGGGGTATACATGAGGGTGAGGGATCCAACGGGGTGGGGGAGGGCTGTCCATGGGGTATAAATGAGGGTGGATTCCGTCTAGTGGGTAAGTTTTATATATTATCTATTTACATGCTTATTTTTGATGTACTTCTGTTTTTGTGGTATGATTTCTTGATTTATTTTCTGGTTGATTCTGGTGGAGAGAAGATCACTGTGTTCTGTTTAAAAAAATATTGGGTTTATCACGTCGGTTATTTAATAACCGACGTGATAAAATGCCTGGAAAATAGTTTATCACGTCGGTTATTTCATAACCGACGTTATAAATGGCATGTAAACTAGTTTATCACGTCAGTTATTTAATAACCGACGTGTTAAAAGTCCTGGAGAATGGTTTATCACGTCGGTTATTTAATAACCGATGTGATAAAGGTCCTGGAGAATGGTTTAGCACGTCGGTTATTGAATAACGGACGTGCTAAACGGCCTGGACAAGGGTTTATCACGTCGGTTATTGACTAACCGATGTGATAAACCCCCTCCCACCGGTTTATCACATCGGTTAGTCAATAACTGACGTGATAAACCCCCCTCCCCCAGTTTTTCACGTCGGTTTTATATGAACCAACGTGATAAACCACGCTCAGCCTGGTTTATCACATCTGTTCTTATAGAACGGACATGATAAACCACCTTCACCCCAGTTTATCACGTCGGTTCTTCGATAACCGACGTGATAAACCATTCTCCAGGCCTTTTATCACGTCGGTTCTAACATAACTGACGTGATAAACCATTCTCCAGGCCCTTTATCACGTCGGTTCTAAAATAACTGACGTGATAAACATCGCGATTTTATGCTTTTTGACGTTGGTTTGTAAATAACCGGCGTCAAAAACCTTATTTATAACGTCGCACGTATTAACGTCGGCTATAAACCGACGTAAAAAATTAAAAATAACCGACGTAAAAAACATTTTCTGCCCTAGTGAGAATTGAAAAGTTAAAAAAACAAAATAAATATAACTCTATCGATCCTTATGCCCTTTACCCTGATTGACCATACTAGTTTTTTCTAGGATTAATGTGTCTATAATAATCTATTGAGGATAGTGAATCCAATTTAATAGATGGGATTTATGTCCATGGTATCACCATCTAAATATTTATGATGTTGAAGACCCATCACAAGGTTTCCATATCAACTATGTTCCAAATATATGGTATCCACCACCAATAATCGTAGGAATCTTTGGATCTATCTCATGAAATCCCCATTCTTCTATCTCAAAATCCATAACACCCAGTACATGCATCCATGAACTGAATATATTTAGGCTCTAAATAGTATCTATACCCCAAACCCATAGTGACCGTAGATCCAAGCCCTAACGCAGTGGTAGATCCTATTTTTATCCTCCTAGCTCTAGGGAAATATACCATGATAGTCTTATCATTTGGGATCCAAATTCATAGCATCACATATTAATATATGAGCCCTAAAAACATGAGGGATCCTTATAGTATCCAATACCCCAATCCATGACATCTCATATCACTATAGTCCATTATTATAGAACCACAACAAAACTGTATACAATCATTAAATATCAACCATTTACCCAACTCCAAAACCATGAATGCCTAGCCATATTACTGCCTTCACAATAATGGAATGCCGACCATTATCTATCTTCGCAAAAAATCACATTACATAATCAATATAAAACATAAAAAACATTAGGGATAAATTAATACCCAGTATTAAACCATTTTCAATATCCCCATAGGCTTATATGACATTTTGGAATCAATGATAGACCCATAACCATCTCTAGCCATGGGAATATGTACCAAATCATGGTAGGTTTGTGAATGGCGAACAAATTGGGTACTCATGGTCTTTGTATGGTCGAAGCACCATCTAATGGATCCCTAGTCATATTTATGTATCAGGTAAACACTCAATGATCCTATGAAATTTCATCCCATTCCAATATCAATATGGTACCATAAACATTATATCTTTTTTGGGTATCACTAAATGGAAAATAATAAATTATTGGTGCGAGACCATATCAATCCCTAGGGTCAGATTTGGTTCTAATAGTTACCCTTCCCAATACAAATTAGCTTGTGATCTTGACACTTAGGCAGTATCACATTAGACGGGAGAGAGTCACTCATCCTTTCTTCCACATGATGAACATGAAGGGCTTGAATAATGAAAAATGGTACATTAATGCCTACAAGACCTAGGATCTCTCGTTCACCCTCACCTCTATCATAGAGGAATCTAAAGAATTATTTCATGGTCTCCTGTGTATCATTTGTTCTGGCATGAAACATAAGATGTATTGAGGCCACCCTGAATCACAAGAGACGCTACATCATCATCCATGGTATGGGCATCATGCTAATGAATAGGAATTTTTTTGAACCTAGTAGTATTTCAATTTTATATAATAATATCAATTTCATTGAGACATCACATTTGTATTGAATTAATTCAACTTGTCACCATCAGTGTTGAGACAGTAAATCCACATGTAATATAACATCAAATAAATTCAATAATGTTGGAATAAAAGACCATATAATTTGTTTAGATGGATTTTAAACAATTATTATGGCCACCAATACCTACCAGGGCCCTTATAGCCTCTTTCATGATAAACCAATCTCTTCCTCAGTATCCAAAATATTGAATAATTATAAAATATACAAATATTTATTTATATTCAATTATAATTAATTATTTACTTTTTACTAACATGACACAGTAGTCATAGAACTCACTGAGCACCACCTTAATGCTATATCCATGAAAAAATGAATATAAAAGATCTGTAACACAACCCAAGGTTCACTAAAAGACAAATCTATATCACCTCGGACAAACGTTATAATCAATTTAATATATTATAATTTAAATTCTCAATAAATTCAATTTTGAAACATATCATCACCATATATCCCTCCAATGGTATTCATAAATTCCTTAGAATTTCTTCTTTGCAAAAGAGAAAAATCCATGTAACCCTTAGTTGATTCAATAATTACAAAATTAGAATCATTAATAAAAAACAAGGAAAAACTAGGGGATTCATTCGACATAAAAATGTGGAATAAAAAAATAAAAAATGATTAACACATATCAATTCATCATAAAAAACATGTATAATAAACCACATTTGAATGAATTTATGAAGGGTCATGGGAAGGGAATTTAGGAAATAAATTAAAATTTCTATGACATCAACCCCTCTAAATCGATGGCCATTGTTCTTAAAATATATAATATTTATAATTATTAAAACTACCCTCCAATATCCCTATAGGATTAATAGTGTGGTCTAGATGAATTTCTGGCCTCTTTTTAGTCTAACTGGATATCTCATAGCTGATGTAGAATGTCATATCCCTTCAACTACTTCTTGGTTTCCTCCAACAATCACACAAGTAATAAAAGAACTCCTAAAAACTGAAATTTCATCAACACATATTATTTTATGAAAATAAAACCAATTAAAACATATTTAGTTTCCTTTTTATTAAAACAAACCATCAACTAATGGGAAAATTAAAATTCCCAAGGGAATTTACAACACATAAAAAAACTAGGTCATTAAATATTACCCACCATGACCAATATGATAATAATTAATTCATAGAAACCATTGATCCATGTCTAACATCCATCCTCAACTATCAAGACACTAAGAACTCTTAATTCTCCAACTTTGTACACCCAACATGCTTTCACTATGAAACTCTGATACTTGCATTTTATTTACTATCATCACTCTAAAAGGATCTGAATTAATCTCATGAAAACACTTTCTATTACTTTTATAATGTTCCAAACATGGTTCCAACCTCATCATATCCCAATAAACACTATTCATAAGTATAGATTAATTTTCCAAAAATGCACGGCTATAAATATTAATGTGTTGCAAAAAATCCTCGCACATTTCAGATTCCCTAACACCTATACGCAGAAAAAAATTTATAGTATTTATTATCAAATTCCATATTTAATTCCTTATGTAAAACAAAATTTTTCACATTACTTATCACTATAATCATTTTTCTCTCACCCTGAACACCAACACACCTTTGATCCAACTCATGTCATGTTCACGCTGAAATCACCTTGATTACGATTCCAATGCATCAACTCCAATTAAAACCATAATATCCTATGTTCAACTATCTTGAGGAATCCTTTTAATTATATACACATGTGTTTTGTCATTCATATGGGACCTCATCGATCAATGACATGTCACTTCTTCACAACACTTCCATTAGAAGGTATATCCTCTCATGAATAACATGAAACTCCCCACCAAATTTGTATCATTAACATCATCCACTAAATAAACCACCCAAACAACATAGACCGTTCATTATTATTCCCCACATGCAACAATTTAATGTGGCTATTCCACCCATTCTTAAGCTTCAACTCTATATGCCAAAAACCACTCATTACACATTCATGGGAAATTTGTTTTAACAAATTCAAATCACATCCAAAATTAGTGTTATAAACTCATATTGTCCAATGATTCACTCCTCTTAACATGGATTCACTTATACTACTCTAGATCACTATCCTCAAATTGGTCTAAATAAAATGCATGCGTCGCTCCTCCCAGGCCATGCCCGTCCATAATCATTGTTTTCATGAACCATGCTCTAATTGACCACAATATATTATGTCGATATATAAATTATGTAACATATAAACCCAAATGTATTTCTCCTATATCCCACCAAATACATGGTAAACTATGCCCATATTTGTTTTCCAAACACATTGGCCACCACTCAGTAAAATTGTCCATGAACAATAATATCAACCATAACCACCGAAATACCTATCGGGTTTATTCTCAACCCAAGATGTTTCTATTATACTCAAAAATATCTTGTTTTCCATTCCATGAACCAAACAACACCACATGTCACCGATGACCACCAACCCTCACACACCGATACATATAGAAAACATTTTTCTAATGGAAACTCCTCCACTAAAGGCAGAGTGATCCACCGAGAATCGGCTCACATGTCATTTACGACTATGTAACATATACTCTAATAAGCCCCACAGTTCAACACTACCACATAACTAAATCAAAATATGTAACCCATGATCCCCTGTTTCAGGTCTAATATAACCAAGGATCATGCACCTAACCCACTCACAATTCCATATATGCATGTCAGATGCTTCCAAACATAAATAGCCTCAAATATCCTATTCAGTATCAAAGTATAAATCCATTACCATTCATTACCCATAAAAATCAATCAGGGGGGAATTTATTATGATCCCTGAGTGTCTATCCACAATCCCACAATTATAGACAAAAGCACATCAAACACACTAGGATAAACACCAAATTGGTCCTTCCCTCTAAATCCATGGTTCAATACCCAAGGCATGACACATGTCTTTCAAAAAACCATTAGGGGATTTTAGTATAATTAGGAAATTTATGTTATTCCACAAACCAAAAATTTGGTATACATTTCCCTCATAAAGTCATCACTAAAGAAAAAAATTACTAACCAACCCATATAGGACTTCCAGAAATCCCTCAATGATGGGATTCATTTCCACCATAATGGATCCTAAAACAATATGATAAAAATAACCTTACATTAATGTAAACAACACCATAGTATATTTATTCTTATTTCCTATATGTAAATATTTTTAAAAACCATATATATATTCCATTTTAAATTAAAAATTTCTTGTACCACTCATCATTAAAAATCCTCACGAAGGAACAAATATATCATCTGAATACTAAATTCCTAATATACTAAAATTAATTTTCCCTTAAAAATTTGGAAAATTATACAATTGGGAATAATTTCTAATGTCCTATTGTTAAAATTATCATAAAAAGAAATCTTGATACCCTATTTGAAACTCATTATGAAAGATCATACAACTATAGCATTGAAATCCAATAATAGAAATTCCTTGGCCACAAAACTATGATTTCCAACTAAAAAGGTTGTTCAAATTGAACATGTTTGGTATCCATCATATACTCAAGTACTTAACTATAAAAATATTTTATATTCTGATGACAACATAAAATAAATATACCTCTGATACCACATTGTAAAATACATCAAAAATACACTTTTTGAAAAAAATCCAGACTGGTTCACCATTTGACCTCGGGAATGACTCATTATATTTATGAGGCTGAAAACTATTATAGGGGATATTATGTTATTATATGAGTATAATTGAACCCCAATATCATAGTTGAATATAAAAATGTATATAACTATGCATCACAAATTACAATAAACATCTATTAGAATATTCAAGGGGAAAAAAATTAACATCTGGAAATAACATTGGAAATGTAGTAATCAATAAAATAGAAATGTCAGACATACACTGACCACCCACATGGATTTATAGATATACATACTAGAATAATAATAATTATTATTATTTTTTTCCATCAAAACATTCCAACAAAAAATAGATTCCTATCTCCATGTACATAGTCATGCAATAAAAAAAGATCAAAGTTTATCCTTGGTCCAAACTTTTCCAACAACCAAATAATTGTCTACTCATGTAACCATGTGTAGTTGTGTTTTGAGTAAGGTTTGAGAAAACACATAGTTGTGTAACACCAATATAGAGTCCTACCAACCAGAACAATAGAGTAATATAAATATGAAATCATTGAAGAAATAAAAAGGAAATCACTATGAAATATATAAAATAGTTTCAATTCTTATGTCCATGAACCAGATCAACTATACATGATTCAACTATGGTATGTGTATATATGAGAAAATATCAATTACTATGGATAAAAAATAAAATAGTGTCTTCAATTATATGTTATCCCCTTCAAAAACCTCAAAACATTGAAGATCATTCCCATGAGGTTACGATCATCTAAGAATTAGATCTATAAGAACCCTTATCAATACCCTCACAATTATAGTGATGTTACTTGTAGAAACCCAATAATATTGTAACACCCCAGGTAAATAAAGAATATGAAATTTTCATATTTATCCATATTTGTTAATAAAGTATTAATATGACTTTAAAGGGGATGCTATGCTCGATGGCGTACCCAACATGCAACACCGAGTTTTTGGGAAATCTTACGTTGCACTCTAATAATATAATAATATTATTTTAAATGGTAGTTAACATGTAGTCATTGTATTGGCAGGAATGGATAGAAAAATAACTAAAATATGACTATATATGTTTTTTAATGTTTTTACATTTATCCAATAAAAGATAAAGGCATAAAATACGGAAATAATTCGATTTTAGGCGTATATGCCCTAGTTTTCACTAAAGGTTCACTTATCACCTTTTGATGGAGAACCGTCATTAAATATAGTTTTGTTCACTATTATACATCCTTTTGGACTAAATAAAACTCTTCTTAAGAATTGTGACATCAAAATTTACTTTGTGTAAATTTTTGTTATCTTTCCGATAATGTTCATTTTTTAATGAATAGTGTAAAAAGTTGTATTATAATTCAAAACCTCTTTTTAATCAAATTTATTTATATGATTAGATTATATTTTTAATTGGTTTTAAAGGGAAATAATAATATATTTTTACCATTAAATCCAATAGCGGTCATTGGAATTAATTTCACTTTGAAATTAGACTTAAACTAGTGGCAATCTTTTGATACTTATTGTTTCATGAAAACACGCTATTTGATCTGACAGCTGGAATTAATTATTAAATTAATTAATGTGACTTATATGTTTTGAATTTTGTAAAATAGATTTCATTTTTTAATTCAGAATATCAAATATAGATTACGGTGAATTTTTAGGATTTTTCTGAAAAACTTCAATTTTTGATGAATATTGAAACCACTAAGTGGTACTTATAAAAACTAATTTTTCGTTTAAATGAAATTTTACCACTTCAGTGTTTTGAATTTCAAAAATCCAACATACATGATTGTCATTAAGAAATAATATGTGGTTCAATAAGATTAAAATAATTTTTTGGGGAATAGTAACTTTTAAGTTCTTAATCGCGATTAGTGGTAATTACTGTAGTTTAAGGTAAAAATAATGCTTTAATAATATAAAATGACCTAGAAACGTGTCCTAACCTTATTGGATGTGTCATGGCCGACCAATAAAAGCCATGGGATAACTTGGGGACCCCATGGAGCCACATTGGTTGGGAAATGACATAAATAAATTTTTATTTAATGTAAAAGTAAAAATGACACAAACATAATATGTTTTACGAAAACAATTTTTACATGGGGTTATAAAGATCATATTTTTGATTATAAATCGTAATAGGAAATCTAAAAATATTTTCTACATCATAGTATTTTTTTATAATTTTTAGATATTAAATATATTAAATTATTTATGACATCATGATGATGCAGCGATGTCCTCATTATTTAACGATTTAAATAAAATGGAAAAATAATGTAATATCTAAGACCTACACATGTCAAAAACCTATTGGATTAGTGTATTTCGAACCCTTATCACCTTATCGTCGAAATAAATCATTGTGGGACCTTTTTAATCCGAAACTCTTTTTTAAAATAAAGTAACTTATCTTTACTTTCCAAGAGTGCCCCTCCTCTCCTCTTATAAAAGGCCCCCACCTCTACCTATTTTTCCACACTCCCAAAGCATTTGGATCGGCCAAACCCTACCCAATTTGTCTCTACACATCCCTCCCTTACTCCATGAAGCCTCACTTTGGGAAGAAGACTTCCCAAGGAAGCCTTTGAGCTCAAACCAAAGGGAGTTACCCGATTTTAAGGTAAAGTCTTCACTTGAGTCCGTTGTTTTATTTTGCTTCTCCAACCCCGTAAACCATTTTTATTCATTTCTTTTGTAACAAATCCAGTATATTAAATATACTAGGATGTTTTTATAAGAGGTATTTGAGCTACACTTACACACATCTACATCTAATGGTTAATGAACATACTGTTTCCGTGGATGGTGAATTTATGCCTCCCGAAACGATGATTGTTCAACATTCTTTTATCACCTTCAAAGGTTGCCATTAAGATGTCACTATATTTATATATGATATATAATATGTTTATGTTTTCCTTAAGATTCTGTATTTTCCATTTTGTTCATACCTTTATGGTTTCCATTATGGGTAAACGCGATATCTTTATTTAAGGAAGTGTGGACTACCGCCCCCTTAAAGTGAGTTGATTCGTTAAATACCATATGTGGGACATATAAAGGTTGGAACTATGATATTATAAATGATATTATACTGGAATTATAATATAACTTTATATCATTATTATTCCATTCTATAAAATACGAAATAGAAATGAAAGTAGCGTTCATGCGTACGTACGGCTTACCGTCTCCATGAATGGTGCATTTCAATTCTTTCCTCTAAATGATTATGTAATATTATAAATGCATGAATTTACTGGATATATATGAAATATATGATATCTACATCATTAATACCATTATGGATATAATGGATACATGAAAAACATATAATTATAAAGGGATTATTTTTTACTCAAGTACCAATGATCGTTAAAATGACCGTTATTAACTTAAATAATTACATAGTGTTCATGACATGGTAATAAGTGATATAAAAGGAATAATGAACTTGAAAAAGGGTTCTTAAGCAAGTAGAAATTATCTCAGGTTTATAATTCAGGACATTAAAGAATGATCGATTCTAGTCGGACCCGAGGTAAGGGATCATACTCCTCTCTTTCTTTTTATGTACACTCTTTTATGTCATTCCCTCTAAAGATCATATTTCTTGTTATTGGGATGTTATTATGTATTACACATACTGTAATTTTTATGTTCATGTGATTAGAGACCCTATTCTCTCTCATCATTCCATTTTGGGAGTTTTGAGTGGCTCCGTTAGGCTGCCGAATTTTCATAAGAGATCTAACCTCTCTCTTTCTTTTTAAGTACTCCCCTTTATGTCACTTCTTTTAAGCTCCTATTTTGTATGATGGGGGATGTTATTTCTTATTCCTATTTCTGTAAATTTTTTTGTAATGTGATGAGATACCCTATTTTATCTCATCAATCCATTTTTGGAAGTTTTAAGTGGCGCTGTTAGGATGCCGAGTTTTCGTAAGTGATTTTTCATCTCACTTTTATTCCTGTGAGATTTATGCTACATTTTAAAAAATTTCCATTGAGTGGTGTATGTACTGACCATTATTTTACTCATTGTGTAATATTTTTTCATTTATTAGTATTTACATCAATGATGTATTGTCCTTCTTTCATGGGTCGTATGTTTCGAAAGATACCCAAGTCGGTAAGGGAACCTTTCACCCTCCTTTTTTTTAAAAGAATTATTTTTTTGGGTCTTTTAATTTACATATTATTATGTTGGGATATGTTCTCATATATCTTTATTGATGTAAATTTTATGTCCATGTGATGCGATACACTTTTTATCTCTCATCAACTCATTTTGATGTGACGCCGTTAGGCTGTCAGGGAACTTCTTAACCCAATTTAAATTTCTTTGGGTTTGACATGTAGTTATTGAATATGTCATCTTTTGAATATGTGTGAATGACCGTTGATTATTTTACACTTAATATCCACTTATATTTGGTGTATTCTTTTATCACACATAATTATGTAATTGATTTATCCTTAAACCATGGATACCGTCTTTGTAAGGGACTTCATCTCAATCTCCTTTCATTGAGGCATATTTCGTTTTATACACAACTTTCTTTTATACGGTGTATAAACCCCTTTGAATTTTACTTTTATACAAAAGTAATATTTTTGTACGAAGCGTTTTACTAAACGACAAAAAGGAATGTTATTTTTTACGTACGCGATGACAACGACCTTTTCCGCCGCCGTGAGTATTATTTGGTATTTGGCTTCCTCAACAAGCCGTAATGTTTTTAAAATAAAATAAATAACATATACTCTTTTATGTATTTTGGTATTGAAAATGGTTTTGATAAATGATTCTATTATGTCAATATATTTTTGATATATTGTGATTGAAATGTAGAAATGTTATCATTCCTTTATATTGGTTTTATGTTTTATGATTTTATATTGGTACTTGGACATTTTAACGGGTGGTTACATTATAAACCATATGACAGGTGGTGCCGTGAATACCAGGATGGGTGGTTACGTTATAACCTCTAATGCATTGGGTATGGAAGTCGGCCGTATGGTTATTCCATTATGTATATATGGAAATTGGCCGTATGGCTATTCCATTAAGTGATATGTGTGGAAGTCGACCGTATGGTTATTCCACTTAAGTATGTTTATGTCCAAAGTTACCTTTATATATGTTATGTGTTCCTTATATGGGTTTTATGGTAATCCATTGGTTACAAATAGGTATGTAATGATATTTTATTTAGTGAAGAGTTTTTACTACTCAATAAAGGTGAAAGGTATTACTTTGATAAAGCATACATGGTTTACTTTTTGTTTTGATAAACTAATAGTTTTTATTCTTTGTGTATCCCTTACTGAGTTTTTATGCTCATACCATGTTTTTTTGAAATTTTTTTCACAGTAATTCTTGTGGAATAGGGTCAGGGATGGGATCAAGGGAAAGTCAAGATAACTAAAACATGAAACTAGACATGTTTCTTTTTAAGAGTTTTTATTTTATGGAAATTTAGAAGAATAGGCTACTTTGTAATCTTTTGTGATGTAATAGTTATTCCCTAATTCTCTAAAACTCTAAACCTGAAAAGTTCCTCAATGTGAATTATTCATTTAATTAAATTTTAAGTAAGGTTTAAGGATGGGGCCTTATAGTTGGTATCAAAGGTCGATTTAGATAACCTTAGAGGTTAGGGTATTTTTTAAGCATAGGTGACATTACCATAATGGTTAAGATTTCAGACAGAGTCATAGTCTTAGATAAAGTGAATGAGTAAGAATATATTATTGTTTATATTCATCATTAATACATGATGGTTTTGTTGTTATACTCACACTGACCCTTTTTGGTTTTAGTAAATGGCTGGATCTAGCAGGCACCAAGGTAACAGTGGATGTGAAGGAAACTGTGACAGTTTTCTGAGTGAGCAACTGAATGATATGGGAGCTGTAATGAGAACTCTTGTGTTTATCCTCAACCAACTATCTGGAGTTATGATTGACCACCTAAACCTTGGTAATTTCTATAAGGCATCATATATGCAAGAAAAAAATCCCTACGGAACTGCAGGTAATAATCATAATGGTAAGTGTGTTCAAAAACCCATGTGCCAAAGATATGGAAAGAAACACCTATGAAAATCTTTCAAAGGGACAGAAACATGCTATAGATGTGGAAATGAAGGTCATAATGCAAGAACCTGTCGTGGAAAAAGGAATCATCCAGTTGACATGAGGAAAGGGGAAGAAGTTCTTTTTGAGGGATCAATTGAATGTTTTAAATGTGATGTGCATGGTCATTATGCAAACACATGTCCCATGAAGAAGTTTCGTGAATGGGATCACCAAGATCATACAAATACTCGTATACCAATACCTAATTCCATTCTGACTGAGGATGAAGAAACCGACAATGACCAATCAAAGGAAAGCGGTATTTCGGAATAACATGGAAAGGAATGGATAATGGATCATGAAGAATGTTGAATGAGTAAGATGTCAACATATAAGGGCTTCAAGAGTTATGGTGAAATTCTTAAGAGTATTAAGTGTCTTTTGATGACAGGGTACAGTAGAAAACGTTTTATAGTATGTGTAACACTGATGTTTAATATATGAAAATTTTATTCAAGGAATAGTTATATTTTCATTTGTGGACATAGTTATAAAGAACCATTTGGGTTTATATGATCCTTAATTTTGAGGTAATTATGGCTTACTATATGTTACGATAGAAGTGAAAGGCATGAGATAAAATCGAGGTTAAATTATGTTATGGTTATTTTTGATTATTTTATCCCTTTTTGGGGAATGATTTAAGAATTATATGGTTTTGGAAAAAGGACAACACGCAGACCGTGTGACAACCCGTCGTGTCGGACAAAGCTGCGGGAATCGAACCCACAACCAAAGTGCGACTGGTATTTATCGCCTACCACTGGACTACGTGAAGTCCCTGGTTATTTTGAATGATTCTTTTTAGTTACATGATTTTATGAATTAAGAGTAAGTTTATTTTGGGTTATTTATGAAAATGATTAACCTATCATGTAGGATATGTGAATAGGATAATTACTTTTGAATGTGAGACTTTAGGAGCAACTGATGTTATTTGGAGATAAATGTTTTGATTTAACTTGGAAGACTATGTGACTAAATCCTTTAAATATTTTGGTTTAGATCTTAGTTTGGTTTAATTTGAAGAATTTTATGGACTATTCGTTTATCGAATGGTCCTCGTTGAACTTTGGGTTTTGATGGACAAATTTTGGAGATTAAGAATATATTTTCTTTTTATAAAGGGTCATCCTTTTCTGGATTATCTGATCTTGTAGTAACCTTTTTGGTTTTAGTTTTGGTTATGGTTTGAAGACATGGGAAATGTATAGTTTTTATGTGGATTAGGTGCTCCTCTAGAAGTTGTTTATAGTACTCTTGATGCGAACAAGTCTTCCTAAATACTCGTCTTTTGGAGAAAATATGAGTCTGTGTAAGAAATCTAGTAAAAGTTGAAAGTCAACATGATAAGTAAGTATGTTTCCTTATGTTTTAGTTAAGATCAAGAATAAATTACTCAATAAAAAGTAACTTAAAACAAAAATGTTGTCTATTAACTTTTCATACTGGGGAACCCAACACCATTTAACCCATCACAAGTTTGTGATTTTCTTATTGTTAACTTTCTTCTAAACATGTTTTCTATCACCATTCGTCAGAACATGACCCTATGTTTTCTCCTCCATGTCCATATTTTCATACTTGGAATCCTAGTATGGGTTAACTTGGGTGACCTTTGTACTTATCTTTCATTATTTTAATGTGATTGTTTTACCGACTCTTTTTCCGATGTGGGACTTTCAAGGATGTTTCCAAGCGCAATTTTAAAATTGCAAGGATGCAATTTCCAAAAGGGGGGGAAGGATGTAACACCCCAGGTAAATAAAGAATATGAAATTTTCATATTTATCCATATTTGTGAATAAAGTATTAATATGACTTTAAAGGGGACGCTATGCTCGATGGCGTACCCAACACGCAACAAAGAGTTTCTTGGGAATCTTATGTTGCACTCTAATATTAAAATAATATTATTTTAAATGGTAGCTGACATGTAGCCTTTGTATTGGCGGGAATGATTAGAAATAACTAAAATATGACTATATATGTTTTTTAATGTTTTTACATTTATCCAATAAAAGATAAAGGCATAAAATACTGAAATAATTCGATTTTAGGCGTATATGCCCTAGTTTTCACTAAAGGTTCACTTATCGCCTTTTGATGGAGAACCGTGAGTAAATATAGTTCTGTTCACTCTTATACATCCTTTTGGACTAAATAAAACTCTTCTTAATAATTGGGACATCAAAATTTACTTTTTGTAAATTTTTGAAATATTTCCGATAAAGGTCTTTTTTTTAATGAATAGTGTAAAAAGTTGTATTTTAATTCACAACCTCTTTTTAATCTAATTTATTTATATGATTAGATTATATTTTGAATTGGTTTTATAGTGAAATTAGAATATATTTTTACCATTAAATCCAATAGCGGTCATTGGAATTAATTTTACTTTGAAATCAGACTTAAACTAGTGTCAATCTTTTGATACTTATTGTTTCATAAAAACACTCTATTTGATCTGACAGCGGGAATTAATTATTAAATTAATTAATGTGACATATATGTTTTGAATTTTGTAAAATAGACTTCATTTTTGAATTCAGAATATCAAATATAGCCTAGGGTGAATTTTTGGGATTTTTCTGAAAAACTTCAATTTTTGATGAATAGTGAAACCACTAAGTGGTACTTATAAAAACTGATTTTTCATTTAAATGAAATTTTACCACTTCTGTGCTTTGAATTTCAAAAATCCGACATACATGGTTGTCATTAATAAGTAAAATGTGGTTCAATATGTTTGAAATAATTTTTTGTTGAATAGTAACTTCTAAGTTCTTAATCGCGATTAGTGGTAATTAATGTAGTTTAAGGTAAAAATAATGCTTTAATAATATAAAATGACCTAGAAAAATGTCATAACCTTATTGTATGTGTCATGTCCGACCAAGAAAAGCCATGGGTCAACTTTGGGACCCCATGGATCCACACTGGTTGGGAAATGACATAAATAACTTTTTATTTAATGTAAAAGTAAAAATGACACAAACATAATATGTTTTACGAAAACAATTTTTACATGGGGTTATAGAGATCATATTTTTGATTATAAGTAGTAATTGGAAAGATAAGAATATTTTCTACATCATAGTATTTTTTTTATAATTTTTAGACATTAAATAAATTAAATTAATTATGACATCATGATGATGCAGCGATGACCTCATTATTTAATGATTTAAATAAAATGGAAAGATAATGTAATATCTAAGACCTAAACATGTAAAAAACCTATTGGATGAGTGGATTTAGAACCCTTATCACCATATCCTATAAATAAATCAATGTGGGACCTTTTTAATCCGAAACTCTTTTTTAAAATAAAGTAAGTTATCTTTGCTTTCCAAGAGTGCCCCTCTTCTCCTCTTATAAAAGGCCCCCACCTCTACCTCATTTCCCACACTCCCAAATCATTTGGCTCGGCCAACCCCTTCCCATTTTGTCTCTCCAATTCCCTACATTTCTCCATGAAGCATCAAATTGGGAAGAAGACTTCCCAAGAAGCCTTTGAGCTCAAACCAAAGGGATTTACCCGATTTTAAGGTAAAGTCTTCACTTGAGTCCGTTGTTTTATTTTTCTTCTCCAACCCCCTAAAACCTTTTTATTCATTTCTTTTGTAACAAATCCAGTATCTTAAATATACTAGGATGTTTTTATAAGATTTATTCGAGCTACACTTACACACATATACATCTAATGGTTAACGAACATATTGTTTCCGTGGATGGTGAATTTATGCCTCCCGAAACGTTGATAGTTCAAAATTCTTTTAACACCTTCAATGGTGGCCATTAATATGTCACTATATATATATATGATATAAAATATTTTTATGTTTTCCATAAGCTTCTGTATTTTTCATTTTGTTCACACCTTTATGGTTTCCATTATGGGTAAACGTGATATCATCATTTAAGGAAGTGCGGACTACCGCCCCTTAAAGTGAGTTGATTCGTTAAATACCATATGTGGGACATATAAAGGATGGAACTATGATATTATATATGATATTATACTGGAATTATAATATACCTTTATATCATTATGATTCCATTCTATAAAATACGAAATAGAAATGAAAGTAGCATTCATGTGTACGTACGGCTTACCGTCTCCATGAACGGTGCATTTCATTTCTTACCTCTAAATGATTATGTAATATTATAAATGCATGAATGTACTTTATATATATGACATATATGATATCTACATCATGAATACCATTATGGATATAATGGATACATGAAAAACATATAATTATAAAGGGCTTATTTTTGACTCAAGTACCAATGATCGTTAAAACGACCGTTATTTACATAAATAATTACATAGTGTTCATGACATGGTAATAAGTGATATAAAAGGAAATATGAACTTTAAAAAGGGTTCTTAAGCAAGTATAAATTAACTCAAGCTTATTATTTAGGACATTAAAGAACGATCGAGTCAAGTCGGACCCGAGGTAAGGGATCTTACTCCTCTCTTTCTTTTTAAGTACACTCTTTTATGGCATTCCCTCTAAAGAACATATTTATTGTTATTGGGATGTTATTATATATTAAACATAATTTAATTTTTATGTTCATGTGATGAGAGACCCTATTCTATCTCATCATTCCATTTTGGGAGTTCTGAGTGGCGCCGTTAGGCTGCCGAATTTTCGTAAGAGATCTAACCTCTCTCTTTCTTTTTAAGTACTCCCCTTTATGTCACATCTTTTAAGATCCTATTTGTTATGATGGGGGATGTTATTTCATATTACTATTGCTGTAAATTTTGTTGTAATGTTATGAGATACCCTATTTAATCTCATCAATCTATTTTTGGATGATTTAAGTGGCGCCGTTAGGCTGCCGAGTTTTCGTAAGTGATTTTTCATCTCACTTTTATTCCCGTGAGATTTATGCTACATTTGCCACAATTTCCTTTGAGTGGTGTATATACTGACCATTATTTTACTCATTGTGTAATATTCCTTCATTTATGAGTATTTACATCAATGATGTATTTTCCTTCTTTCGTGGGTCGTATATTTCGAAAGATACCCAAGTCGGTAAAGGAACCTTTCACCCTTCTTTTTTTAAGGACTTCTTTTGTTGGGTCTTTTAATTTACATATTATTATGTTGGGATATGTTCTCATATATCCTTATTGATTTAAATTTTATGTCCAAGTGATGAGATACACTTTTTATCACTCATCAACTCATTTTGATGTGACGCCGTTAGGCTGTCAAGGGAACTTCTTAACCCAATTTTGATTTCTTTGGGTTCGACATGTAGTTATTGAATATGTCATCCTTTGAATATGTGTTAACGACCTTTGATTATTTTACACTTAATATCCACTTATATTTGGTGTATTCGTTTGTCACACATAATTATGTAATTGATTTATCCTTAAACCAAGGATACCGTCTTTGTAAGGGACTTCGTCTCAATCTCTTTTCATTGAGGCATATTTCGTTTTATACACAACTATCGTTTATATGGTGTATAAACCCTTTTGACTTTTACTTTTATACAAAAGGAATATTTTTCTATGAATCATTTTACTAAACGACAAAAAGGAATTTTTTTTACGTACGCGGTGACAACGACCTTTTCTACCGCCGCAAGTATTATTTGGTCTTTGGATTCCTCAACAAGCTGTAATGTTTTTAAAATAAAATAAATACCATATACTCTTTTATGTATTTAGGTATTGAAAATGGTTTTGATAAAGGATTATATTATGTCAATATATTTATGATATATTGTGATTGAAATGTGGAAATGTTATCATTCCTTTATATTGGTTTTATGTTTTATGATTTTATATTGGTACTTGGACATTTTAACGGGTGGTTACGTTATAAACCATATAATGGGTGGTGCCGTGAATACCAAGACGGGTGGTTACGTTATAACCTCCAATGCATTGGGTATGGAAGTCGCCCGTATGGATATTCCATTAAGTATGTATGGAAATTGGCCGTATGGATATTCCATTAAGTGATATGTGTGGAATTCGACCGTATGGTTATTCCACTTAAGTATGTTTATGTCCCAAGTTACCTTTATATATGTTATGTGTTCTTTATATGGGTTTTATGGTAATCATTTGTTTACAAAAAGGTAAGCAATGATATTTTATTCAGTGAATAGTTTTTACTACTTCATAAAGGTGAAAAGTATTACTTTGATAAAGTATACATGGTTTACTTTTTGTTCTGATAAACTAACAGTTTTTATTCTTTGTGTATCCCTTACTGAGTTTTTATGCTCATCCCAAGTTTTTTTGAAATGTTTTTCACAGGACTTAGTCTGGAATAGGGTCAAGGATGGGATCAAGGGAAAGTCATGCTACCTAAAACATGAAACTAGACATGTTTCTTTTTAAGAGTTTTTATTTTATAGAAAATTTAGAAGAATAGACTACTTTGTAATCTTTTGAGATGTAATAGTTATGTCCTAATTCTCTAAAACTCTAAACCTGAAAAGATCCTCAGTGTGAATTATTAATTTAATTCAATTTTAAGTAAGGTTTAAGGCTGGGGCCTTATAAATCTAGTACCTAAATCAATGGAATCCCCCCCCCCCAAATATCCGAGAACCAGATCAATATAGTGTCTAAAAATCATTCAATAGTTAAATATATAGTGGCTATATCATTGAGTAATAACATTGTTGAAACTCCTATCAGTATTCTAATTACTATTGGTATATAACGCTCAGAAAACATATCTTCTGCGATTCAAATACATGGACACCCCAATTATTATATATGAAATGAATCTACAATGAAGTTAATAGTATTCCACCCATGAATACTTATATGCTCATTTAAATGAGTTATATAATTATGGTAGCTCATCTATTTTTCCTTTAATCCAGGAATCCCAGTTATGTACAAGAGTCCATACACATGGACTCCCAACCATATAGTCATATCTATAACAATCCCAGAATAATAATATTACATATTTCCGATGGTTTTACTATATTACCCTCCCAAAATTGGTAAACATGAGTGTTGGTACAAACCACATCCCAAACCTCTATACCCTTCCTCTCAGGCATAAACATCTTTTTGGGATCTCGGTGACACCTACAACCATCTATAAACATGTCCATACATTTCCACTTAGGGAACATCTCTTAATAATGACCCAACTAGTTCCCCAATATCTCAAAATAGTATAGGTATTGTTTAATTAAATCTAAGTATCAGTAGGGTATAATGTTAACATCCAACATTCCTACAACATCGTGTCCCAAAATATCATCAACATTGTAGTTGTAATATACTATCAATATGTGGTATCTTCAAAATACATATAGTAAATTGATATAAAATGAACCATCTCTATCCAAAGGATCACTCTGGATTGGTTCGATAAACAAATATGATCTTGGTTAGCCAATAAACTATCCACTTTGTCCTAGTCAGTTTGGACAAAAATTGATCTCACATCTTATTCTTGCTCAATGAAACCTCAATAACTAAAAATAAATAAATTGTTATCTAAGGGCTAGAAATCCTAGTTTATAAAGTACACCATTTCCTCTAGCATGGAGTGTGTCTCGAGCCACTAAAAA
Organism: Viscum album; assembly: GCA_963277665.1. Taxonomy (NCBI): domain Eukaryota; kingdom Viridiplantae; phylum Streptophyta; class Magnoliopsida; order Santalales; family Viscaceae; genus Viscum; species Viscum album. Next base: position 137,380,073 of record OY728133.1, on the reverse strand, counting down.
TGAGATTATATATCCCATTATGTTCTACCTCACCTCTCTAGAGTCGTAAAACAACCCTAGTAACGTAAGGGTCTTATCCATAGACATCGGAGGCTGAGGCCTCAATATGGAACACATGAGTTGTTCTTATACACTATATTTCATATATTTTAATTATTTTTTATAAAAATAAATTTCATTCAAATAAATTTAACATGGGTAACACCATTAGTGGAGAGCCTAAGAGTCCACATGAAACATAAAAAAGCATTAATTCCATCATGAAAGTACCCATGATCAACTACTGTTATTCGATTAATTCCATACATTTCTTAGGACTGTTATTAGCTTTAAAATCCTATCCAAACCCATCCATCCTCTACATTGATAAAAATATCATATCATCACACCCTAGTCTTTTAAATCAATTTAATGAGATGATTTATTAATTAAAATAAATTGTAAATAATTAAAGAATTTAAACTGGCATGATATAATCACAATGTAAGATCACCATGAATTACCATCATACAAATAACTTGATCAATCACTGGTGGTAGGCCTATCACACACCCATAATACAAATAATTGAAACAACCCTATCACTAGACCATATATCCATAATCAATTTAATTTAACTTAATTTAATTAAAAATTTTAATTATTCTAGATTTATATGTTCTCCAAAAACTCCTATAAATAGAAATATATACTGAGTCAAGATTTTATCTTCACATGAAGAGATAAATACCATCACAACCTATGGATTCCCACATGTCTAAATTGAATCAACAAAAAAACAGAGAAAAGCATAGGTAATCAATGGGTAACTAAAGTGAATATAAAAACCATTAAAAACTGAATAAATCACCATGGCTTATCCTCACAAAAAAGAAGAAAAATCCAGGGTAATAGGGGGTATAATTAGTGTAAAGGGGGAGGGAATTAAATAAATGTATGTTAATTGATGATACCGTACGTGGATATATCTCGAGACCCCATCATAGAAAAATATGTATTTTAATCCCATTAAAACATAACATTTGCAGCCCCACTAACATGCTAATGACCCTCACTTATAGCTAGTTGTTAATAGAATGGCTATTACTGGGGCACTTTCTTACCAGTATTCCTTGGAAAAATTATTGGGATTAGTCCAATCCCATTATTTAATCGATGGATACAAATAATAGTATTATCCCTAAAGAAACTATGAGTTTTATGAATCCCATTCTCAATCATCAAATGTTACCCCAAAACCTAAAACCCCATTCCAAAATAATAATTATGTATTATTATAATATTATATTTTTTTATTTCTTCTTTTAGATGTGAATTATTTTCCAATGGGAAAATTTGAAATCCCTAAGATATATCCCACCTGTAAAGATGCCGCTCATCACAATTATCTTCATAATTCATGTTATTTCTATCATGGATATTCTTAATTCATAATTATTATACCATTTATACATGTAGTTATTTAATATGAAATTTATTAGATTAAATTGGTAACTCATGTGATTTCATATTCTTCAACGAATTATTAAATATGTTTTTACGACATATTATTTAGGAATTCCATTGATTATTCCACATATGTGGAATGCATGAAAAATGTTTTGATAGGAGGGGACCAAAATTTAAAATTCCCTTATTTTATCAATATATCAGATGGTAAAAAAAATTTGGAACCCTTATAAAATGTATTTAGTGTATAGACACTAAATATTGTGAATTATATTAGTGCAATTCCTTAATTAAAGAATCTGGCCTTATGAAATTATATAATTGAGAATTCCATTATAATTATTCATTATATTTTCACAATGTTATTATTTTTTGAAAGATATTATGAAAATTTAATTTAAAAAACGACTTATGTTTTAAATTATTTACAATGAAATATTGAATATTACTTATTTACTAATGATAGTGCTCAATTTACATAACTCTTTCTAAGGGATTAAGATAACAATTAATTTTTTTCTTTTCTATTTATATAAAGATGGAATATATGAAATAACATCCTGGATGCATAATATTTACCATTAAATTGTTTTATAAATTATTTATATTGTAAAATTGAATAATGTATATATATATTTTTCTTCAAGAGAGATAAATTAATCACTTCATGGGGAATTGATCCCTTGTATATTATGCCTATATAAAAAAGTTGACATGTCGCGAGGTTAGTAGAGTTGGGGTTGTTTTTGTATACATTAACAACATAGTCATTGGATTCGTGGTTATGAATATGATTAACCTTAGTATGAAATATTAATTTTTTTAAATGAATAAAAATTTCTTGATTAATTCATATGAAATAATCGACATTTGTAAAATTAACTTCTTTAAATATTAGAAATCCAGTTGTTTTTGAAGATATGTGTTTTCATTCATGTAATGTTTTATTATCTAATAAAATAATAATGATCACTATTAAATTGTGATTATAAAAAACATCATTATAAAAGTATGAATAAAATTTCCTTCATTAGTTATCAAAAATATTAGGAATGATGATAATATTATTTAAAGGTAGAAAATATTTTTTTTCATAAAAAATTTTAATATATGGAATGTGATTTATCAAAATAAATAAAATTTATAATTATTGATTAATGATTTTAATCAAATGTATATATTTATTCACTAAAATATTTATTCAATATTTGTATACTATTAACTATGGTAAGAATTAATGTAAATATATTTTTATGCATAATAATAATTCTCTAAAATAAAATTTCATTATATTATAATAGTTTATTTTAAAATAAATTTTATCAAATTAAATGAATTGAAATTGAATAAAAATAATTTTATATTTAGTCTCATAGTATCAAAAAAAATTTGATTCCACGTTCTATTGTAATTGGATGGAAACAAAAAAAATGTAAGGAAAATTTTTATCACCATTATGGTGAAAACATGATTAAAAGGGGTTAATATATGATATATGGGTAATATTTCAAAAGAATTATTTATAATTATTAATTGATAATAATAAATAAATCCAATAATATAATTTTTTTTAATATTGTCCATTTTTATCCATTGTAAAAAAAATAATGTTATATTATTTAAACCATTTATGTACTTCTTAAATTTTCCTCTCTATAAAATATAATAGTGAACCTCCTCTCAACCCATATTGATGAGTTTTGGGCCTTATAACTCATCCAATAAGTACCATTATACTTTCTAATATTACATCCCTAAATAGTATACACGATTTTCCTTTCTTAAGACCAATATTTCAATGCATATGGTGAATGTCGAAATAGGTCTCTCACTGAAGAGGTATATATCCTAATCATTCTCTTTCAGTTTAATATATTATTCAAAATTATATAAAAATGTTGTTCCCACCATATCCTGGTTAACATAGTATCATAAATATAATTATATTTTATTATGATTATTTCAAAACCTTTATTCACCTTTTTAAATTAAATGGGAAATTTAATTTTCTCTCATGAAAACTTATTGACTAATTCAACCGCATAGAATTGTGATAATTTTAATCACTGTGTCACATAGGTGTATATAATGACGATTATATAAAAAAATATAATATTTAATAGATAATTATAGTTATTTAATGAATAAATATTATTTATTTTCTTTATGTACTTTATTAATGAATATAAAATTAACATTGATTTGTACATATGTACTACCACCATAATGAATAGTTTAATTTATTTATATTTTACTTAATTTTCAATAATGTTATAAATATTTATATAATGAATGTATATGATTTTTTTGTCTTGATTAAATTCATGGAGATTATGGAACCATGATAAACATAAGGGATTAATACTGTTGAATTGAAAAGTTCATGGAAAAGAAAATTTTATCACATTGAATAATGATTTTAATAAATAATTATTAATAAATTAGTGATAATATGTTACATGTACTCCATGGGAGTTAGTATATGTATGATATTTTTGGTTTTACCCAACATTAATGCCTCTATGTTTAATATATTGTACCAATCCATGGAAAAATCATCTTCGATCCAATGTTACATATCTATCCATTTGAAATTATTTGATCCATCTGAAATTTTCATAACCATCATGAATCAATATATTTTATCCACAAAAAATAGTAATATATTAGTGAATCATTTACCGCACAACCCAGTGAGGAGGAATGTGAATAGCATCGGAGGTATTGAACATATAACCATGGGAGATTATCATTTTACATTAAAAACATTTCCAATGATTTTAATCACATAAAAAAAAGTAATGACATAAAACTATGACAATAATTATATTATACTTATTTATCATTTCAGGTATGTAATGAAAATGTATTGTAGATAAATTTAATACATTCAAGAAATATTTAATAGTGAATGAGTCTATAATATAAAGGGTCCAAAACTGATAATGAATATATTATTTGTTATGAAAATATTGTATTCTGATGTCATTGATATATCTAATAAATTTTACATTCATCAAAATAATCTACATAATTTTTTGTTGTCGAGCCATGCTTCCAATGTGGCATGCCACTGCCAATGTGGTATCTCTCTTCTCCTTTATATTCTCCCAAGGCAATATAGAAAACCCTAGGGATTTTCAATAAAATCAAATTTATAAGGGACATGCTGGATTAATGTATATAATAAATTAATTAATTAAATTATTTTATTTTTTAATGAAATCCCAAAGGAATACACTGTAATGATATGAATGACACTGATATATCATCTTTCATTCATAGGGTAGCCTGCCTATTATGGGCAAAAAAATACTATCATATCCTCCATTATAGTTTCTGATAAATGGTAATTAAATTTATTATAAAACATCACATATTGATGATATTGAAATATTTAGTGTTTCTATTATGTTAATTTCATTTTTTAGGAATCTCAAGACGTTCGACCCAAATTGAATAAAAGACGATGATAATATGATGAAATTTTAATAAAAATTTAGAAATGAAAACAATGGTCCTATAGAGAGTTTCATAATGATAATTTTAAAAACATTTTTTTGTTAATATATCCATAATTATAATTTCATAGAACCAATATCTCCATTATAGGATGGTGTAGTTGAATCATCGAATAGTATCCATTATATGTTTAAATAAACCCTACTATGTGAATATTATGGTACCTATTAGTATTTTTGGTTGAATCTAATATTACTTCTTATTAAAAATTAATCAATTCATAAAACAATTCGATTTTGATAATAACAACATATTAAATTTGAATCGATTGGAAGTCTAAATCCAACTACTTTAAGGTTCTTATTATAATATTTAATACTAAATATAAAAAAATAATATAAATAAATTTTATCAAAATATGAAGAATTAATTTTACATTAAAAATCCCCACATTTATAGAGTATCAATTATTCAATTAATATGCATGTACTTTTAGAAAAGAAACACATGTCATATTTGGTGAGACCATCGATATATAATGTTAAAACATATAGATGATACTATTTAGGATGGTATTTTGAAACCACTTTACTTTTAATACAAAAATAAGAATACCATCTATAAAAAAATAGCATACCTTATGTTATACATACAAAATAAAGACTTCATAATGTTAATATTGTTGATGTTATTAATTCAATAGATGTTAGAAAATATTAAAATTTACCTATAAATTAGAAAATATTAAATATTAATAAAATTTATAATAGAAGTGGTGATGTAGATTAACATGTTATAAATCAAAGTTAATGAATAAATGAATTTTAGAAAATTTTATTCATATATAATTTTTATACTCCAATGGTAGATTATGTACTGATTTGATATATTTGAGTTCAATTTTTGATATAATTTGTTGATCAGTTTGATAGGAACAAATAATGTATATTAGTTGAGTTTTCTTGAGATATTCTAGTTCTAGGATTGAAGTTATTCCTTTTAATGAATTTTGAGTAGAAATAAACTATTATAAAAGAAAAATAAACGAAACATATATATCGTTTATAACTATGATGATGCAATTGATATTGAGACACATTTCCATTGATAACTATAATGAATTCCATTATTATTATACAATGTTTTTTAGATCACACTTTCAAGACATTATTTAAAATGGATCAAAATATTTCATTAAATGAAAATTTCATTAGGTTGTTTATGCTGAACAAACTAATAATTTTTAATATATATTTTTTTATGATATATGTAATCACAAAAAATCAACATAAAAAAATCCTACGTGATATGTATGGTTGATTTCCAAGATTTCTTCATTAATATTATTTTCGTAAAGTAATTGCTGATCCTAATCATATTAATATTAAACATTTTAAGAAAACTATCAATGTAATAATATATATTAATGAAATAAGTTTTGTTTTTTCACAAAAATATGCATGATAATAGTTTTTTGATTCTTATAAAATGTGAATAATAACTATTTATGAGGAAAAATCATAACTACTACTTGGGAATCAAAATAACCCAGAGAAATGAAAGAATAAACTTAACTCAACATATGTATAAAAAAAATTTAAATGTTTTTTTTTTGTTTTTTGAACGAATTTATTATTATCAATTATGTAGTTACACCATATAAATGTGACCTTATTAAATTATACAAAATTATGAATAAAAATTTTAATTGTGATTTTTTGAAAAACTTCATTACATGAAATATTGTTGATAAAAAATTGTGTATTTAATTTAATTTTTGGTGCTGTTAAAAAAAATATGAATGTATTTAATTTTATGTTCGTATATTAGATCTTATATTTTCATAAAAATTTAGAAAAAATTAACTCGTTTATTTGACTCTAACCTAGGTAATTCATAATAGATATTCCAGAAATGAAGTTAGTGGATTCAGAATGTTTTACAGGTGAACATCCAAAACATTTCATTTTAATAGTGAAGTCTTATTCTCATGTTCGTGTAATTAGACACCACGAATTCAACATTCCACTACTAAATCAGAATATATAAATGCTATATGTTTTTAAATTTAATTATTTTCGATGTAAGTCACACTTGTAGAATTTTATTTTTACTCAATGTCTAATTCTTCTTGACATGACATTATTTAACTCATTTTATAGAAAACAAACATATCATTATTGATTCAAGAACATTGATATAAGAAACCACATCCATCATTACTATACACATTGTGGTGATATTTTCTCATGTTTATAATAACTAATGTCAAAATTATAATAAAATTGTTAAACATTTAAACTATTATATATATAAATATATATATGAATATATTTAACATACTTGGGGTATAATAAATGAAAAATTATACTGTTTTCTACTTCATTATCCACTTTCTCTTTCCATTAAAAAAATACCTGAGAAAGAGATTTTATATTCTTTATCCAAAATATTATTATCATTTCATACAAGAAAATTATATTCCTAAGATACTTTCTTAATAGAACATATAATAATTAATTTTGACATTTTATATAAATATATCTAATGGGTGTTATATATTATATTTATTTCTAATAGAAATTATTTTATTTAAAATAAAATTTATTTCATGTTTTACTCTTACATAAACACCCCCACATTTGTCTATAATCTTTTTCTACTAAATGTTTTTTCATTTTATTCAGATATATTATATAAGGAAATATTATTGGAATACTTATTATTTATATTAAATATTTTGAGGCCCTATTATTCAATACTAATAAATATGATATTTAATCATATAATTTATACACATGGAAAATTTAAAAATTATATATTAATCTATGTTTTGGGTTTTTTACTCTTATGTTTTTGAAGTTACAGAATTGTATTAAATATTTATAATTATATTTTAAGAAGTAAATAATATTAAATAGTATTTATATTTATATAATTTTAAGAAATTATATAACCATTGATTAAGTCAGAGACTATATTTTTAAATTTACACATGATCCAATTCCTTTATTTTAAAAAAGTTATTATAATTGATTGATAACAAATACTAAAAATAAATTCTTACAAATAACATCTCATACATGAATCTGTATAAATTTTTTTACTATCCACTAAATTTAATCTTATCCTATTTTTACTATTATCACTGACCATAATTTTATATTTTTCTATACACATTAATTTATATATGTTTTTAACATAGGTTATTATGTATAATAATTGGAGATAAATACACTTATGGGGGAGGCAAAGGAATTTAGGGGGATGATTATAAGATTATTATTATGAATTTGTAATGACCCATGTTTTGAGTCAAGGAAGAATGAATAGGGGATATGAATTTGTGGCATTTAGTGGTTATGGTGTTCTTGTAACTGATCTTCCAAATACAATTATGAGATATCGATCACTACAAAGTGTTTTTTAGAAACATTTTAAGGACTTATGTATCACTTAGGGGTTCCAAATATTTTAGAGGAAGTTAGGGCGTGAAATACCACTGTAATGAAAAAGTAAGTATAGTGCATGGTTTTTATAAAACTTTGAAACCCTTAAGAGGAATCATACTTCCTAGTCCAGTGCAGAAAGGGGTTCTAAATGGTTTGATTTACCCTTACATAAGTAGGCACATGACCAACAAAAGATCTTCAATTTCTAATAGTGTTTTCTAATAGGCTACACATAGTCAATAAAAACCATATCCCTATATACATGGTTCCTCATAGGTTGTGAAGCTGTATATTTTAGAGCACATATAATACATGGATGTGAAAAATATATTAGGAAACTGTGTGGGGGTATTATTCTTAAGAATTGGGTTTACCACAACTTGTGAATAACTTGAAAAAACGTGCAACTAAATCATTCCACACTATTTTTTAGTGTGAAATTATCTACTTCCCTTAATAAAACATTAAACCCCCTTTTCCATTATTTATTCTTCTATAGAAACATAATGCTTTCCCTTATTTCATCAGTTCCTCCATTCATTTTGGATAATGTAATCTCCATCATCTGAAGAAACATTTGAACCCCAAAATTCACATTGTACCAACATATGTAAGCTCCTGAATCCTTTTGATTCCATTCAATGTGTCTTTTTGATCCGTTTCACTATTTTTATGTTAGATAATTCAACATATATTCAATGAATTTTTCCATTTATTCTTTTCCATTCGAACTAAACAAATTCCATACTCCATATTGGATGAGTAGAGTTCGCTTGGTATAAGGGAGGGGTGTATAAGCCTTTCCCAAACTATCATTTGATTTATAAATGTCACCAACATTCCACTCACCATTAATTATAATGCATTTCCCTGAGATTGATTTCCATATTCTAAATTAGTTAAAAACCCTACATATTCTAACATTGAATATTTTTTAGTAGATTGAGGAATTCATCCATGATCAACGACACACCTTCAGTTTGACGGTGTGAATTTCCTTTCATAATTAATTAATTAAATCCCTAGAAATACTTCAACGATTTAATATTTCATTTTAAATTTTTTTCCCCTTATTATTAATTTCCAAATTTATTATAGCATATTCTATGATCCTTATTGATCATTGCAAATTTTTTATTTCAAAAATATTTTTTTAGTGAACTCGGTTATCTATTTGGCATATGATGTTCGGTGGAGAATAATGATTTGTTTGTTAAAAAAAATTAATATATTATAATAATATATACCAGATGATGTGTGTTGAAATCTAAATTAAATGAGTTTATATATAGATTTAGATCAGTCCAGGAATTATTACTTTTTTGTTTTTATGAATTTCTTATGTTATTGTAAGATACCTAGAAGTCATTGTGACTATACCTAAATGATAATTTATAAATGGAATAAATAAAGTGAATGGACATATTTATTTTAAATTTCATCAATATCCAACCAACATCTAAGTTATCTATAAAGAGTTTATTTTAAATTCCCATGCCTTGATAAATGAAATGAATTGATTATATTGAACAATAATATTTATGATGGGTATTTTCTTTGATGTAATTATATTTTTTACAGAAAATAATTTGTAATGGTTAGTAAGGCCACACCAGACATTACTTGATTTAGTACATTCATATAATATAATTGAAATACCCTTAGTAATATATGGGACTGTAAAATAAAATCCTGGGAGGTATTGCCTCCAAGACATTATTATAAATATTATCATTCATGTGGCATTGTAAGTAGACTAATGATAAGTGTTCTATTGGGAATGATAAATCTCACTGGCCTAAATAATGTGTTGATAATGTTGTCTCACACCACTGGAAATATGTTGATGGTGGGAGTGACTCCCCACATCCATTGATGTGGTGTTGTTATAATGATACAACCTCGATTTTGAGGGTACTCATGACTACACACGATCAATATCATGTTATGAACATTATGTATACCACTCAATATGGAAATTAAGGATTGTATATTCTATCAGTACATTTAGGATTTTTTATATTATTTCTATATAACTGAGTTACTCCCTGGTACAGTGAGCACCTATTACTCTAGGTATGTATCCACTTACATCCGCACATAATTTTTCTATATAGGTGGATGGAATATATAAATGTAATATATATATATACTACTATTTATTTATTACTGATCAGACACTCAATATGGCCATGAGACCCCCCCCCCCCCCCCCGTTAGAGCCACCATGTTTCCAATATGTACCTGAGTAGGGTTGTATTTATTATTTCAGTGTTGTTTATAATTCTTTATTCGAGAACACAATAGTTCCTTATATTCACAGAATTTTTTTATATATAGACACCCTTGGAGGTGGACTATTCATATTTTATCTTAAATCATACTTGGATCAACATTTAACTAGGTTACCAGAGCTGATCCCATGTTCAGAGGACCATGGAATATTAATTGCATTATTATTATTATAAATGGGAGTTAAAATCAAGGGACTGACATGGAGCTCATGATGCTCGTGGAGTTCACCCATAGGGATTGTATTTCTTTTTCTTATTCATGTATTGTAGTATATCATGATTTTGTTTGTATTCATTTTGTATATGTTTATATATCGTCATCTAACCATGCATGATCTATTGTATATTGGTGTTGTCCATTTACATTCAGTTGATATTATTCTTCTATTTCTTGGAATTTATTTACACAATGCTTCCACTACTGTCTCCTATTTATTATATGAAATAACACCATTATACTCTTGTTATGCGGCCCACTATCACCACCCTAGACACTTTATACATTTCTATAGCCTTAGGCATACAAAAAGGCATCCTTCTGACCATGTGGTGACTAGTCAGACTACATGTTTTATGGTCAGTATTGTTCAAAATTTACAATTTGATTTTATAGGATATTACTTTTTCTTATCATACATTTTTCTGAAGGTAGTTAGGATAGTATGAATGTTTATGTTCTAGGTAAATATGTTTTATTAGGATTTCTCAACCCAAATATAGGAAAATGTCAAAGTGTCTTAGGATGAGACATTCATTCATGTTGTTCTTTGTTATATTTAATTTGAATTCCACCTTGAGTGATTTGTGTAATTTCTATTACTTATTGATTTGTGATATTTATTGTAGATTATTCTTATCCTGTTATCGAGAGGAAATGTAATACCATGAATCACTATAGGAACATATAAATTCACATTTCTTTCTTATTCCAGTCCATGTATTGGAATTTTTAAGCTCCCTAGTTATTGTGTTGATGTGAATTATATATTACTTATAGTGGATGATATGTAACACATTATGTATTTTAGTGATACAATTTGTTTTTTACATATTTAGCTACATTAATCTCATTCTTTTTTAAATGACATGATTGCGTGACGAATTTAGTATGTTAATATACTTCCATGATGAGTTGATTATGTGCCATGTTGCCCAATTATTTAGAATGTCTTGACTATGTATAATGCTTATGTGCTTATTAGCATGAATCTATGTGTTTATTACTTTTGACAACATTCCTAGTTATGATTTTGATATATAATTTATTTCATGGGATAAAAATATGGTTTTTGATTAAATATGATCTAGTCCTCAGTTGTGACGAGTATATGAACCATATAAATGGGGAAATGAAACCCTTGTACTCGAACCATATTCTATGATTTTTATATAATAGAAGGCTATTATTAAAATTTAAATGGTGATCAGGTTAAAATATAAATGTGAATTTGGCATGACTAATGGGATCCAAATGTCGATATATTATGTTTATTGGTTAATTATAGATTAGGAGATGAAAAGACACATAATTACACCATTATATATGACCATGATATATATTAAATGATTATAAAAGTAAAATATTTTTAATTTTGATTTGAAATATTTTTTTCATCTAGAGAACATACATGACTCAACTCTAATAGGACAATTATGGTACTCAGATTTTCCAATAAAACACATGAAGTTAAATTTAAAAAAAGTAATCATGTTTCTGGATACCTCCAAAACAACTTGTTACCCTATCAAAAGAGATTTAAAATCAATTTGATTAAATTTTAAATGTATAAATTGACCCATTTAGGATAGTAGGGGAATGTTTCTAATCAAATGACCTAGTACAGGTGTATTGAGACATTGATAATTAAACAACATCTATTGGGTTACATTTTTATGAATTCATTTTAGCTTAATGGGACCATTTTATGTCACCTTATATTTTATGAATTATGTAAATTTATGTGATTTATTTCTTAATCGTTGAGGGATGGTAGTAAATGATTAGTTTCTTAAAATAAATTTTTCTAAGGCATGATTTTAATTCTTCAGATGTTAGTTAAATCATGTACCAACTTCTTCTATCTTATAATTGGTAAATGATGTTATATTTTAAATCATTATAAATGTTTAAATGTTTATTGTGATTCAATGTAATTAAATTAAAATGAACCTTAGGTATCATGCTTAGTAAAACCCTAATGTAATGTTATTTTTAACATCCATTTTAATTTTTGTGGAATGGAATATTGAACATTTTCCATAGGGCTTTATATTTCCAGAATGGGCATAAATAAAAGGGGTATAGCCCTGTGAAATCTATTTTAAATAACACATATATAGGGTAAACTCATAGGCTTCATTAAGGGGATATACCAAGGAAGGTAGCTCCCATAGAGCTGTAAAGGTTCCTAAATTCTATTAGCTTTCTATCATATACTGATATTAGTTTTTCTTTCCATAATAGGACTCTTGGGTATTTCTTGAGTTGTTTTTTTGTATATGTATGTAAGAGAAAGGGATTGGTCTTATGCTCAGGATGGTCATGGAGTTCACTCTCATGGATATTATATCATTTAATGGTTTTTTAATTGTGTTATATCATGTAATTTGTTAGACATATTATATTTTGGTTTATGTATCCTCATCTAGACATAAATGATTTGTTTGATAATAGACTTTTCAATTTATATTTAGATGATATTTTTCTTTTCATAATTTTTATTTCATTTCATTCTAATTATTTTGTTTTCTATTATTTTTTAAATGATATATGATATTTCTACTCTAGGTAGGAGGTTATAGTATCCCCACTCCCTCACCCAAAAACACTCACCAGTAGTCATCATCCTCTGGTGTATGGGGAGGTGTGGTTGAGGTCATTTGGAAACCAGTCTAGCTACATGTTTTAATGTATGTTGGGTGTGGAAATTAAATATTGTATTCCATATTTCAACCAGTGGCTTGGTTTTATGGATTTTATGTATATTTTTTATTAGTTCTGGTATAATTTTTTAAAATACTAAACATTTTCATAATTGTTTATTCCACTATGATTCATTTTTATTCTTTTTGATTGTCATTGAGTGGAATAAATTGTAAAATATATGATATGGTTTGTTTTTATTTATATAAAATTGATCGTTGTAATTAGATAAGTGGTGTACATGATAATGTGGAGAATGTATAAACTTGATGGTTTTTCATTGGATATTTGTGGAACCTAGGATATGGGATAGTTAGTTATTACTGGGTTGAGGTCACCATGTGGAAGCATTATCGCATCCATGTATTCAAGTGGTAAATTCTAGTGGTGAGGTCCTAATCCATATATTTTGTAGACTATTCCCTTGAATCATAACCATTAAATAGATTAAAATGACTAAAATCATACACTTCCTTAAATATCATATTACTAAGGAAAAACAATATAATAAAAATGTTTCATCAAAGTGATTTTTTCATTCCAAACACACAATAATCACCCAATAGTAAAATAGTCAATAATAGAAAAACAAATCAATATAAGAGTTTCTACTACATCAAATTACTGCAGACCCATCATAGTCTTCAGTACCCATGGCGCTTCCCCATCCCGATCCACTTCTCATCCATTTCTTTGACCATAATGTAATTATACATAATACACACACAATACAATTCTCATGTTGGGTGTGAGTATAAAAATGCAGGGTTCTCACCATAAAGCCCAATTATACATCATCATATTCATCTTTACTCGTGAGAATAATATATAAATGAATTAAAATTATCATCGTTTCATCTCGTTCTAGTATAGATACCAAGGCACCTATCTAGATACACACACTTGTGAGGACACAATGTCTAACCATACTACCATGCTTACCTACCATACATGAATTGATGTCATTATATAATCATTTCGTTACACCACATCATTATACTATAAACAATGACCTTATATACCTTAGAAACCAGGGTATAGAAATAACCAAACATGGGCCTACTACCCAAGGAATCACCATTTTGGGAAAGAATTCCCATCTTTTCCAACTAACATATCACTATGGTATGTTGCATTTTACATGTATCCTATGAAACTATGACACACCTTTCCCACAAATGTAGTACACCGGCATGACCAAATCCACCATTACACATGCGTTTTAATTATTTATCATCAAATACCTTCTACTACATGATGCAGTTATCTAATTCTTATATTTAATGACATGTCCAACATCACAACCACTAACTTTCCACTGAATTTATTTGTCAGACATATGCATCAAATTATAAATTAAACCATTGTCCAAGGTTGTACCCTCCTTGAGATTTAAATTGTAAGGTACACCACATAACCCAATCCTACACTATAATTGCACAATAACATAATCATCCATCAAACTCAAGGGAACATTATGCCTCAAGAGTCTAACCCCCACCAGAGTCTATAACCTCACACAAATCATACATTAAAATAACATATGAATCTAAAAAAAGGTTCAATAGATTTTCCCAAGGTGTTATTAACTAGACAACTAGCCCCTCATCTCAATCCAATATTGTCTCTGCAATTTAGAAATCCACAAAAAACCCCATACATATCATGATCTCTTACTAATAATGTTATTTCACATATATCAACTCTCTATACCCCCATATCGTGTTGGATACTCCATCATCCAGACCTCAAGGCATAATTCATCCTTTCATAAACCCTCATTTCTCCCATTATCATTATTGTTGGACAATACATAGCTATTGTAGTCCACATAAACCTTTCCTCATTAGGCATGGTCCAATTCTTGTCAAACCCCCCATTGACATCCCAATTCAAGTCAATTAAATCACCCTTAACAAACACATGTGGATTATCACACATTAATATAAGAGATGTATCATCTCCTTAACAAAAGGAAACCACTATCACTATTTTTGTACTGTATTATAATAATAATATCAATCTTCACATACACCAAAACACTCCCCCAACATTTGGTGGGTGTTCATAGTCACTTCTGTGAGATATAATCATCTCATCCCTTGTCAAATGGCCCCAACACAAATTTTCATTCCACTATCTCTAGGAACAAAAACTATGACACTAATCATCTCATGTCATATCCCATATCCTCCTGGAAGTCCATGATATATTATAAAATATCCCTATCCTTATGGAAACATAGTCAAAAAGAGATTTTGAACTACCCATGATGTTCAAAACAACATTGTATCATCTCATGGGAAGAAAGCTACAACATCTATCACTTACGGATTTTTCCATTACGCATTACAATTATTGAAAATTTAAATTTATATATGAACTCACACTCATAAATATACATGAATGTGTGTAAGAACCATTGGTTCACCTACATCAATACCAAATTTGACCCCTTACAACGCACAACTAAGCCTCGTCTAATAGCATTGAAGATCTTTTGATAACACAATAATCAATCTCAAATTATTTATTGCATATAACTAATTATAACACATTATTATTTATTATAATGAATAACATAATTAGAAATTATAATCTAGAATATCACCAAGATGCATTATTGAACATAATCCTCATCCAACAACATGTAGAAGTTCAACATCATATCCATGACACCATCCAACCCAAAATCTGTAATAATCACAACAGTGATAAAGAATAAATAATTTATTTTAATTATACTCCATATTAAAAAATGCATCAGGATTTAATTTAATGAAACTACTTCAAATGATGTGCACACGTTATCTCGATTCCTCTTCTAGAAACCATACATGTAATCCCCATTGATCATTATGAAAAACATCATGATTTTGTGAAAATCATCATGAAATACAAAAAAAAAGTTGATTAAAATTTGAGAGATAAAAATGAAGTCTAAAAACAAGTTACATGAGAGACAAACTCACTAAAATCCCAATAAAAACATTAAAATATCCACCCTACGTCCTGGGAGATCATGGGAATTGAAGGGATGAGGAATTCATTCCTCCATTACACAGCTATTTCAATAAAACAAGATGATTACTATCAGCCATATGATTATTCAATTTTTTTTAATATGAACTCATGATGATTCATGATTTTAAGAAGGCTTCATGTCATGAATCATTATCAATGTATAGGTTTCATACCTTAGTAAAATTGTTTTTTAGAATGAACTATAGGTTCATAGTAGGAATAGATGGGATGTCATGGAGGTATTATATTTTAAATTATTTTCAGATAATCTCATTTTAATCTAGGTAGAGGGGGGAACCCATTTCTGACCTGTAGGCCTAGAGGAAAATGACCAAGTACATGACCCAAAGGTCAAACAATAGGAATACGAGTTGAACTACCACTACCCAACATCATCTTCATTGATGGGGAATATATCCCCACATCACATAGATGACTTTATATGATTTCCTCATATAATGATGAATAATGTATGTTACAAATTTTTTTTTCCATAAAATCTAATTAACCAAATCTGGTTTGCTTTGCTGGGGGCCGCTACTTATGTTGATTCCCATTCTGCAGCCATAACCTCTCGTTATTTCACACCATGAATACACATATGATGTAAAACCATCCTCAGATTCCTTATACATGGATTTGCATCACAGTAATGAATATTATTCTGAGTTAAAAGGACCTATCATGTCATGAATTAAATACAATTTCAACTTTTAGTATCCCAAGTACTTGGACACTACTCTATCATTCACAAGAACACCCAAGGTCTTCACTCAGAATAAAAAAAATCTAAAAACACCATTTAATAATATCCAAACTCATAATCTGAAACTATGTACTGATTTAAAAATCATTCACCAAATAATTTCAATCCCTTGAAAATTGACAATTTGGAAGCACAGGGGTCATTATAAATTCTATAACACCTTGGTTAAAGTTATACATTAAAATGATAAATTTTTTCACCCATTTAGACAATGTCCCCTATCCATTAAGAGAACCTACAAGATTATAACTACATAGTGATGTAGATATTTAATGTAATAGTGATAGTATATGTTACCATTATAGAAGATTACCAAAGTGTGTGTGAGTGATGAAAATACACATTGAAATAATATATATTTTCTTTTAGGGACAATCAATAGTCTACTATGCGACCATGTTGAGTAATATCATGTGGTGTGAAAGGTATTAATCCATGGTATTATGAGAGATCTATGTATTCATATAACCAGGTTCATGAAATATGGAGGATTATTCCAGAAATATGGTCTCATACCCAATACCAAGCATGAAGTGAAAACGATCTTCATTGGTTTTTGTTACAAGGTCTAAAACAATTATGTATTCATTAAAGGGATAAATTTTATAACCCCAATAAAATCGAGACATAAAAATATAAATTTTACAAACCATTTCAGTAACGTGAATCTTTATTTCTGGGATCATACAATATGCGAACTTGATGATTTTGTCTTCATGTCAAACACTATGTTATGATTGGTGACCCTCTGTAATTCTTCCTAAGGTGAGTCACTATGAGGAAAAGGAACACTAAAAGAATATGTGTTCATATATCGAGATAGACATTAGTATGATAGTTGATATAGGTGTGTAATACCTGATGGTTTATTGTTTAATAAACAATTATGTTAAAGTAGAAACATGGGTCTATATGACGCAGATGATGACCTTCGAAAGTAAATCTATGACATTATTATTTTCATTCAAAAATAGTAGGTGTATATTTATGTTAATGGAGATATTTGGTGTCATTTTCCCTATGGCTTTTTGAATGTAATAATTCTAGTCTAGTGGATGTTATATCTAGAGTAAAAAATATCAAATTTTATATATATATCATTTAACTACTTTTATATATAATTTTATTTCTATATATTCTAATTTACAAAATTGGGTATATTATCGACTTAAATTACTCTTAATATAAATTTCTAAAAACACAATACTATTTCATGTCATTGAAAAATAATTTGTATTTAGTTTAATCCATATTTATGATGACATGATTTTTGATTGTATATAATGAATAACTAAGAAGAATTATATTATTTCATATACATAGAAAATCATTATTGTGTATTTTTAATCTTTTATCTGATAAAAAATATACACACATCATAATATAGTGCAACTTCATATGTTATTTCCACTAAAATAAAATAACATTGAATATGAAAATATAATTAGGATAAAATTAAAATTACAAATTGATCTTTGGAATCAATGAGTGGACGTTATGTATGTTACTAGAAGTTATGAAATCATCACACTGTTTTGAGTGCTTCATATTTAATTTTTTATTTTCGTGTGATCTCTTAAGATCATCAATATATGATATTTCATTAAAAATATTAAAATTATATTTTATTGTTTTGAAATTTATAATCCTAATGTTCAATAACTCTCAGGGTCGAGAACTAAAAATCATAAATACAGTGATTTAAATGAGTTTATAGTGAACAAAATAAGTTATTAATCATGCTCATAAATGAGGTGAATGAGGATAGAATAACTCACTATAGAATGGTGTGTCAATTAATTCCTATTATAAACATGTATCTTCTTATCTGGGATAAATCAAAATAGTTAATTTGTGTTAGCATGGATATTTTTTAATATGTAATGGAATCCCTATCTATTTTTGGTTAAAATAGAAAAATCCTTTATTACAATTATTTAGGAATCAATATAATTATAAAGGTTTTAGGATTATTATATACAACTCTAATAATTTTTTTACCTTACTACATCATTTTATAGTAGTATAGAATCATTAAATTTTGTTTTTTCCTTTTTATATCGTTATTTTTCACAACATATATAACACATTATCTTTGATTTTTATCTTTTTTACATTTATTAATCATAAATTAAATTATTCAATAAGATTATGATTTTTCTGGGATAAATATTTTTAGATTTATTTGTAATTATAATTTACCCCTATTATAAAAATCATAAAATATTTAACTAGAACAAAATTGAATTGGAATTATTTTCATGTGAAATTATAGTTAATGTGTTATTAGTTCACATATGATTTATAAAACAACATTTATCCACTGGAAATATTCAAATCATAGGATTTCCTAGAATAAAAAAAATTCTTATGATTTTTGTTGAAAACATAAATATAATTGTTTGTAAAAATAGTAAATTGAAAATTCCATGAAATAACTTGATGAAAATAAAAAATATTAAATACAAACCATGGACTTGAACTAAAAAGTGTATCAACTATAAAATTTATATTTAAATTATAATTATTATTACTCAATTATCGTTCCACATAATTAAATAATGTTATTTTTGTATATTAATAAGTATCGTAATAAAATAAATTTATCGGAAATAAGCTATTGCATATCTTAAAGATACTCCTATTTGTATAAGAAACCAAGGGTAGATTTCAAAATATTAAATTAAAATTATAAATATAATATGATATTTTTTCAAATATAAATAGAAATTAAAATATTTTTATCACTATACAATATTGTATAACATTGTATATAGAATAAAATATAAGTGATTATAATGATATATGCTTTTATTTTTATAAAAAAAATTAATGTAATTTTTAGTATAATATGATATTACAATGGATAATCCCATACCAAAAATGAAAATTTTCCACTTGCAAAAAATTTATAGTTCATTGTTCATGTGTCATACCTTTTAACAAAAAAATTCACTACATTATAAATTCTCTAAATGAGATATGTTTAATATTGAAAATATTTATTAATATCCTTATGAACTATATTTATGAAATCATGTGGATGACTGATAGTTAATTTATAATGTATTTTTAAAATAAAAAAAATCAGTTGATGGGGTAAATTTTTTAGAAATATATTTAATCAGCTGATATAAATATATAATTCTAAAATTGTATTTTAATTTCAGAAATATAAATATAATGCATGATATATCAATAAAAAGTTACAAATTTTAAAAATTCCATCACATGAAGTAAAAGGTATATCTATATTGGAATGTCACCATGTGTCCACAAAAACCCATATACGGCATACTAATTCAATATATGGGTCCAAAAACCCAATATGGCTTAATGAAAATTAAAAAAATGACATTATAAAAAATAATAATCAATTATACTATAGGAGGAAGTGTATTTAGATACAAAAAATTATGAAAATAAATTTTATTAGAAATAATGATATAATATTAAAATTAAATTAATTTACAAGAAATCTATAATTATATTATATTATCAGAAAATATTGGAAACACTCACGAATAATAAATATTAAAAAATTGTATCTGAATATAATAATGTTATATATGTTTAAAAAAAAATTCATGTCATAAATCATCATAATGAATGTAATAAAATTATCCAAAAATGATTTATTTCATAAAAAAATGTAACATTAATAAATTTTTACCAATTATTGTATAGTATACCATTCTTCATTTGAAAATAATACACTTAAAATAATACAGAATCGCATTTCAAACAAAAAAACATAGAAAATAAAAATTAAAACCTAACATTTTTTGATAATCCACGAACAATAGTTGTAAATAATAAAAAGAGATTTTAGGAAAATTTTAACTTTTATTGAATCATCTATAAAAAACATGTCGATGAACGCCACCCACTGATAATAACTAATACAAATACTTATTGTAATCCATTAAAAAAATTATGAGAGTGTATTCAACAGTCTATAAATTACAAGTAATGATGTGAGTGTGTTCAAAGGTTTAAGGGAAGGATTTTAGGTGATACTACACATTATTAATAATATATAAGACTCAAATATCATTAGAGGTTATTGATTTCAGTTCATAGTGATATATCAGAAACTAGTAGAGTAGTTACATTATCAGATAGTTATATGTTGGTAAAACCGAACCAAATTATGATTTGAGAGGAAAATTTATATCTAAGCCATTTTTCTTATTAAATATGGCCCAATGATATTTTAGAGAGGCTATAATTTCAATAATATAAAATTAATTAAATTTCTATTGACATTATAATGTTGTAAACAACATTTTGAATCACCTATTTTGTAGCTATGGTTGTATGATATAAATTTCAAATCACGAAACACATGTGTATCAAAATTAAATTGGATTTTCAAATTTCAATTCATATCTATTGAGATATGTGTTTATATTTATTATAATGTAAAAAAGAGAAAACAAAATTATTGGTGGGTAGGCATATAGGAGAGGATATAGATTAATAGATGTTGTGGATTGGATATAGATCTAGGAAGGAGTAGATATGAAGGAGGATAGATGTTAGGGGTGGAGGTAAAGAGACCTGGGTGGGGATGGGGAGTGAGGAGAATGATATTGCTATTCAAAGGGATATGGAGTTTGTGGGAAGGGTGTCTGATGTATAAGGAAGGTATGATAGTGGGGGAATAGAGAGAAAATGGGTAAGGTGAGAGAACACCATGTATAAAGGTCTTATGAATTTAAATAGAATTTAATAAGATTTTTAAAAATTATAAACAAATTTTAATAATAAGATCATTTTGAAATTTTTAACATTAAATGAAAATAAACCAGTCTTTCAAATTCCTATTGATGTGCTGTTAGTGTAATTGGGTCCATATCGGCACCCAATATTTAAATTAAGGAAAATTTAATAAAAACTAACATGAAAAAAAATCCTGAATTGTATAGTATCATTTGTAGGAACCCAGAATTAGAGAAAGAAAAATAATACAATATTTTCCAAATAAAATGTATTATATGTCATAAAAAAATATATGATATTATTATGTTCAAATTAATCCATTTATCATTGAAAAAATATTCCCTCAATAAATAAATTTGATAAATAAAAATGATTCCTTTGGAGAAAAAAATCCCATTGTACTATACTAATCATTAGAATTTAAATTATGAATGGATATAAGATATTATCCCATTATTTTATCAACAAGTGAACTATAATTCCAAAAATTTTATTCTTCGATTCCTGAGAGCTATATTGAATGATAAATGTTATTTATGATACTCATATGATCATCAAAATACCATGTTACTTAGTCACAAATAAGGATTGGTCCATTATTTATATTTCATTTTGATTCCCTCTCTAAATTATTATGAGATGGGAGGATAAGGTATTTTATCATTAAATTAGTTAAAATGAACTTGGGTACTATTCATGGATTAAGATATCACTAAATTTCTTCATTTATCTATATAAAATTTCAATTAACCCGTTAGAATAGTTAATGCACATAAAATGGCCAAAAAATCACGATGGAGTTGTTAATCTCGTCATAAATGTTAGGATTATTTCACCAATATCATATAACCTTAATAAATATCATGTTATGAATTAAACTTATTATCTATGAATGTTCATCTTATAATAATTTAATGAACTTTAATATATAACATTTAGTTAAAATAGAGTATTTTCTTATATTCACCTATATTATAAAATAATATATGATTGAAATATTTAATATGATAAATTCAAAATATTAATAAAATTAATAAAATTTTATTTTATTTTTAGACTATTTATTTATTCTTTTTTACCCTTATATGTTGATAGACACTTAAAAATGGGTCCAACTTTGTCTAAAACATTTTTCCATCAAAATTGGTGGAACATATGTATAATGTTTGTTTATTACCCTATCAACACAAATCCTGATAATGGTTATTCAGTATCATATACCATGAGAAGTCACATGCAATACATAATTTCCCCTAAATAAATTTCCATATGTCATAGTTGTGGTATCTTTCTACAAAAACATACTATGTAAAATATTCTCTGTTTCCCACGATATATTTTAAAGATGGATGCATATTTCTATCATCATCCATTCATTATTTATTCATTACTAGTGAATGTATTAGATGTACTTTCCAATCTCTAGTATAGTACAAGATTTAGTCAAGCATCATTAATCTGAATAACACGGTAAAAGAAATCATCATCATTTTAGAAGTGAAAAATCATGTTTTGATCATTCAATTAAACCCATACCTAAAATTTCACACCTTATGTGTGACAACTCACCAAAAAATGTTCCATGGTTTTAATCATGTGTCAATGTACATTAACAATGATACACATATATAATTATCTTAATGCAAGACATCAATACACATGATTTTACATGGGAACATAAAATAACAACAAAAACATAATATTATACTATTGTCCTTGTGGTCTCTTTGGATTGTAATTACCTTGTTTTATCTTTAGGAGATTTAGTATCATTGCTTTTGAGCTCCCATCACATAAAAGTCAGACTTTATATTTTGTTTCGGTAAGTATGATGTATCTAGACCATAAAACATATGTTTAGGATTAATTTCATTGTATCTAGAGAATTTTATTAATATTGGGAACTGCATTGTCCTTTTTATATTATAATTAATTTAAATATCTTATCAAGAAAATAGTGTATGAATAAGAATGAAAATTACAATGGTAAGAATAAGTCATGTATAAATCATTATTTTAATTATATGGTCATAAAAATTTAATACTGAATTTAGGGCTAGGTCACCTATATTTACAAAAAATAAACATGGAAAAATATATTATTTATGACCATATATTGGAATGTATAACCACATTTAAGTCATGAAATATGCATCAAATCCTGAATTATGATTTTATATCCACACAAAACTCTATTTAAGTAATTGAATAATACTATTATTCAATAAAATTTCACTAGTGTGAATATTTAAATTAATTTCACAACTATCCCATACATGTAGCAACTAATGTGAAATGATATGTAAACTACCAGAGTTATTTTAGTTTCATATGTTATAAATTATTTATTTTATAGATTAACTTCCTAATCCAAAATTAATTAAATAAAAATACTCTTCTAATAAAAAGAGTTCAGTTTAAATGAACGTCTTTCACTTCATTCCTAGGTAAAAATCCCAATACCTAACATACAATATAGAACATAATATAGTCCATGATCAAGTACATTCCATAATATCAATTTAAATATTAAAAGGTAATAATTAATTTATTTTGGACCCCTCTTGGTCAACATAATTTTCATTTTAAATCATGCATCCCAAAACAACTAAAAAATGAAGTTGAAATATATGTTACACACAACCTATACACATAGGTTCTCACTCCTTTAATAACATCTACTAACTCAAAACTAAATGATATAAATTATTATTTTATAAAAACACCCTGATAATAGGAAGGAAAATCTCTTATTGATTAGATATAACATATAGATAGATAATGTAGAAGATTATGTAAGAGGACTGATGTATTTACCGATTGTAATCAAAATCCACCATCAAATATTGAATTGAAGTCCCAAAAAAGATGGAGGGTCTAACATTAATAGAGCCTGATTTGAAGAGCTCCATGCATTGTGGACGAGTTAGATGTGTGGATAGTGAAATAAATGGGAACACCTCTTATGGAAAAAATTTGAGAAAAGGAAATATTTTCTTCCTTAATATTACACTTGGTACAACATGGTATTTTAAATAGTTCACCAACCATGCCATGCCTATTCATTAATGGTTCCCTCCTTTTAAGTAGGCCATAAATTTTCTCACATGGTTCAACAAGTCTTTGAACCAAACATGTCAAACCTCTATAAATAGAAAATGACATCCACATTCTTAACTATAATTGGAACATAAATAAAAAAATCGTTCCCCTTAGGAAGTTGGATATGCAGTTTATTCCTCACATATAGATTGACAATCTGCAAAATGTGCACCACTATATTCTATTTTTGAAAACTAGTTATTTTGATCCAATTTCAATTAAAACAAATTAAAAATCTATGTGAAATTTAAATCCTTAAATATGAAGTAAAAAAGAGATTATTTATTCAATACTCTCCACGTTTGGTTTTATTGGTTAAAGAGGATATTGGACAAACGAATAACAAGAAAATTCAATGATGTTGGGATTTTCAACATGCTCAAAAACCCATGACATAACAGTCTCCAAGGAAAATAATAACTAATCTTTAATATATCAAAACTTACTATGAGATGACACCAAATATACCCATATCATTTTAAATACACCAGTCTGTCTGAATACTTAATTCATAGGTCAATAATATTTTATGGAACTCCCCACTGTATGAATTACCAACACAGACACTTCCTTACATAAATATTGAAAAATATGATGGTTTTGATAACTATACTGATACATAAATGTCCTCCATTAACAATAAATTATTCCTAAACATTAGATATTACTCAATTCTTGTCTATTTCATAAATGAAACACATAAAATGATGTATCACATCATATGTTTAATAATACAACGGCCTTAGATGAAACTAATGTGTCTCGAATATAATCACATGACCATAAATCCACCATATCAATATATGCTAAAAAAATAAAACTAAATTATATATATATATATATAAATTCCCATAAAAATATGGATGCCCACTCATATTATACATATTATCCATCAATAATATATCTACATAAAAACCAACAGTTAGTGTTCCCAAATATAACACATGTTCACCTCAAAATATTTTCCCGGAAAAATAGGGTCCTACCAAAAATCACAGAGTACCTCTAACAGTCATTAGCTCCCCATTATGTTCTAAACCTAACATATCAACAAAATGCA
Source organism: Viscum album (assembly GCA_963277665.1). Lineage (NCBI taxonomy): Eukaryota > Viridiplantae > Streptophyta > Magnoliopsida > Santalales > Viscaceae > Viscum > Viscum album. The sequence continues at coordinate 137,353,816 of OY728133.1, read as the reverse complement.
ACTATTATAAATCCTGACTATCATATTCCTAATCTCATTATAGTTCTATATCAACTACTAGCTTTTACCCCCACTATAGGGTCTATTTATCACTTCCCAAAATAGAAAATGCAACATAATCCCCATTGAAATATCATGAATCCACCATTGATCCTACCTAATATCCCTAATTCATACTTGATCCTTGAATCCTAACTATCCATGATGTTGTCCCATGAAGCCCCTTTTCAATCCCCATTTTAATGCATGCATAACACTCTTTTAGAGCCCATTCACATATATTATAAACATGCCCATATTTCCCACATTAGATAAAACTCATTTAGGATCCACTACCCAATGAAATACCAACATCTCCAAACAAACTTATATATTGACTATCATCATTGTATCATTTTTGGCAACCTAAAGAGCCACAAATTAGTAAAAAAACGTTTTCACACAAATATAATAAGAATGATCCCTGAATTTTACCTCTACTATTAGAACCAGATTGTCTCTATATAAGAATGAGGCTAGTCTAAAGTTATCCACCCACACACTAATGTAATTCTGTATGAAATATTCAAATCTTTTAACACTGATATTGTAATCTCCCAAAAAATAAGGTGTGAATCATGATAGGTTTATTAAACTCAATGCATATTCTAATACTGATTCATATCCCTACTTTATTATAATAAACTCATAGGCTATGTCCCCACTCAACATATATAATAATAATTTATTGAATATCCTAGCCTATTTATACTTCTAATCCAGTCTTTAACATCTACAAACATGTCCCCTTAATTACTAGTATCCCATTGACGGTACTCAAAAAATATATGTATCCAACATCAACATCCATCCCATGGGCGTCTCAATCTTTTCAAATGTAGTCTTCTTGGGCATGATCATGTTCTTCACTACATCAAATGCACCTTCACACTGAATCAATGCAGGGTTCTCAAGCATGATATCTTGATTCAATATTACTAGGGATAAATTAGAACCCTAATCTCCTCTATCGATACATTATATATCTCAATCCAATATCACCATAATTTTATGTCAAACTATGTATCAAAATCCATAAAATGGTGTCATTTACTGACAATCTTAGATCCTGTACCCATGGATCAAGATTGATCCTACCTTTATTGGAATCATCCCAACCCTCAAGGACCATATACCAAGAATTCTCATGTGGTACCATATCTCTTCCCTCCTGAAACACTATCAAAAGCCACTTGAAATGAATTACCCAAAATACATAACCCAATGTTAAAAAAACAATAAATTATATATATATATATATATATTGAAAATTATATCAATAAGCACATAATACACCATTTCACTCCATTTTCACATGAAATTCTGCCTCATGTCCCCTCGCCTACCGATATAGTATTCAGGTATCTTATATAATCTATAAAAATATATCATAAATATGGTGTAGTTGAGTGGAATGAAACTATAATTCTATGTATGAAAAACAGATTAGATTTTTTTGACACTATAAATTACTCACCCCAATAATTACATATGTCTACCCTTACCATAGTGAGGTCTAATTACTATATATAGATATCGTCAGATATATTCATCATCTAGAACCACATAACAAGGATGGATGAGTAGAATGTCCCCAAAAAGGCTTAATAGTAAAACAATGTTTACATTCTTCTTTGACAATATAACTAGTGAAAACCCTTATAGAACAATCCATATTCCAAAAAATAATCTCAAATATAGACATACATCATATGAGCCTATGTTCCTATAATGATTATTGATCAATCCTCCATTGTCATACTAGGCCACTGGTCAAAACTCGTATTCCCATAACATGACACCCAAATGTTCCACATGAAGATGAAATACATAAACTATTAATTAGAAATGTATAACATCAATCTCCCAGCCCATTAAAAGTTTTCTATCCACCATTCATGGATAAAAATGTTCCCAAACATATGATCCATACCCAATTAAGAATACAACATAGACTCTGGTCTATCATATCCCATATAGTAAGGCAAACGATAAAGGACATTCTTTGATACCATTGGTAACTAGTCGAATGTTGGAGCCATTTTATCACATCTATTTGTTATGATTCAAGGAAACATCCAAAAAGTTTCTGTTCTAGTACCATTTATAGCCTCAGATCCCTATTTTTTATTCAATCAATTATCTGGTCCAGTTGGTACCTAGGTATTATTAATACCTCTTTGTACACCAAAGGCTACTGACAAGGAGTGAGTGTTTGGTTAGGGATAGTACAAAAGATACACCATAATTTAAAAATAATAATAATAATAATAATCCAAATAAGTATAACATAGTTTATTAAATCAAAATAACAATAAAATAAATAGGAATAAATCAATATAAGCATAATAAAAAAGTTGTTGAACTAAACATGCCCAATCCCTAATACCCTTTGTAGACGATTACATAAAAATTCAGTTAATACAAGAACATAATCATGGAAACCCATGGATGACCATATAATCATATATATAAAAACCCATTGATGGTCCATCATGATGTAGAGGATCCAGTTTGTCCACTACCACAAATCTCATGAGAAATGAATGCATATCAATCACTATGTTCCCTCTCTTGAGCCTTAATCCTTAACAAATATCAATATAAATATTTAGGCAAATCTCAACGAGCCTGTATAGTGTATTAGAATGAACTCTATATGCCACCTCCATCATTTTACTATCTTACATCCATAATTTTACAATTGATGCAATGTATTACTTATAATCCTATACACACAAAATTAATTATTTAACTTGCATCATCTGTTCTCAACAGCTACAAGGAAGTGTTTACCTAATTTTACCAACTATAAATATAACATGTAATATGTACCCAAATATATAAATATATTTCATACAATAAATGTATATATATATATATTTGTAGTGGTGATGACTCATTTCATAATTCCATGATTCCGAAAATGAATACAATATAAAGGTGAACCCTCAGGTTCAACCAATAAATATGTCACCAAAAAGCCCATGCCATCCATTCAGACTTGTTTCACATATTTATATGTACCATAATATTTTCTACATGGAAATAAGAATATCACAGGTCCCTTAAACCACTTTTCAACTATTCATTGTTCGATCAAATTCCCAATGTCATAATCCACAATTATATCTATCCTATAATACATAATAAATAAATCTTGAGTAAACAACCTAACAACCCATTATTTGAAGAAATCCATCATAAAATATTTGTAGCACATATTACTCAAATAAAACTATGATACTCATCCCCCAACTGTTGGTCTTAATAACATCTTCTGATTGTCTATGACCATCAATCATAATATTCTATGGGGAGTACCTCCTCAATAAGTGATGTTAAACACTATATCTTATGTTTTAATACCTATATTTCCCTTCACCCATAATGAGTGGATATCACCACCTCAATCGAGTCCTATATATATTCACATGAAAACAATGGGGGATCTGCTAACAATAGTGAGTTGATATCACCACAAATACCTAAGACACATTATTTAGAACCTTATGCCCCATCGACCACATTTCTAATGTAGCAAGGGTGAAAACAATATCAACTCACGTGGGTTATTCCCTCATTAGAATGTCCTCATTCCCTCAATTATAGTTATTATAACCATCCTAGTGGTTCGAAATCCTCTTACCCATTTTAGAATATAGAAAATAAAATAGGTCATTCTCAAGGGCATCGCGTAATATGAATTAAACAGTTATAAGACTATTATTAATTTATTCGGGGTATCTCATGGTCAATCCAATGTATGTATTAAATATCAGACCAAAAAAAACTATATAAATAAGAATAATTATATGAACCATCTATCTAATGGTCATAGACACTAACTCCTTGAATATCCGCCCCTAACTAAATTCAACATGAGAGAAATCTGAGTAAAGTTAAAATATTAAAATTATTGAAAATGTGTTATTACATATTTAAAATACCATTTGGGGATATAAAGAAGATTAATAATTAAAAGGATGAAATAAAATATTCAGTGGAATATGTAGCCACTAAGAGATCTGGAATTTGATATCAAAAAAGGTTGGAAGAAGGAATCCAAGGATATGATGATTAGAAGAGCTCTATATATCTAGGAGGGGATATGTGCCTCGATGGAGAAATAATGGGGGATCCTTCTTAACCAAACATAAGAAAGCAAGGTAATCCTAACCTCTATAAAAATACACAGAGTAACCACATTAATTGAGAAACCATGCGTCAACTGTGCAATGATCACTGAACAAAGGGTCACCCCACTGAAATATTTCACAAGGTTTGGGCTACATTTTGGAAAAACCATGTTTCGAAATTGAACAACATCTTGAAAATATAATGATACAATCGTACTGGCTGAAAGTGGCCACATAATTAAAACAAACAATTCCCCTTTAAAAATATATTACAAGACTAGACTAATAATGATCTAACCATACACACATGTCTACCTTTTCTAAAAAAATGGATTTCTAATCCAAAAACACCTGATACATACTCAAACACTCGATACACATTAAAATCCTTAAAACTATTTAAGAACATGATTTAGAATTTTCAAACACTTTTATTTGTTTTTTTATTCATAAAGATGAAGTTGGTCTAACCACTAATAGAAAAAATAAAAAAATTAAATTAAACTCACTCAAACCCTAGAGATGTTACATAAAAATTGAGGAATACCAACATAACATATAAATTTTAATCAAAAAAGATAAAAAATACAATTATACACATTTTAACATACATTAATATTATATTCTAATCATATTAAATGTTAATAAACTATTTTATATCCACTATGTACAACATATAACCTAGATTAAATCTGATCACATCATTTGTTTCACTTAATAATCATAATTCTCTTAATATATGTAACGACCCGAATCTGGAGCCCCTCCACTGGTGCCCCGTACCCGGTTTTCCACATGACCTCAAGCGCATTTCCCCAAACTCCAGAGGCTACTGACTAGCAGCAAGGGCCTTGGAATGTTATTGGGGAAACTATACCCTCATTAGGTATGGTATACAGGGTAAGGAAAACAACAGTCAATAGTGGAAGCAGAAACAACATGAATAACTATTAGCAAACAACGAAAGAATAGATATATAGAAATGATGACAGTGATGCAACAGGTACAAGTATTTAAGGAAAATAGCAAACAAAACAACGTGCTGAAATAAAACTGAACACAAAGTACTAAAGCAACAACAACTCCAGTAGAATCGCAAGTCATATCTTGGTCCCATGCTCACCAGCTCTAGAGAAAGTCAAACACCTGAAGTAGAAGGGCGCTTTCCCTTATCTATATCTGCAACAACATAGTCTTCTTGGGCCCAAAAGCATGGCCTAAATAGTGTGTGAGATATAATCCCAATAGGAAATCACCCAAAGATCTGTGCATAGAAGTCAATTAATACAAGGAATGTATGAGTGCAGGAAGCAGTAAACAGAAATCACACAACAACTACAATCCACAGTTCTAGAATATAAGGGACACAAGTAAAAAACCAACAACATGAAGAAAACTGATAACCCACCGCGTAGCTCTCACGGCCTAACCGCTATGGTTCAACCTACAAGTACTAGCAACCCTCTAGGAGGCACACACAGTCTCATTCGTTTGGTTCAACTAAGAGTAGACTTTCGGAGGAAGAACACACCGTCAATTACCCCTATAGTTTTGTATCATTATAAAGCCTCTCTGGGGAAGCACTCAACGTCTCATTCCCCCTGTGTTCCACGTCGAGGAACTACATACTATTTGAGGAAGCACTCTTCGTCAATTCCCCCTATTGTCTCACATCATAAATTAAAGACACTCTAGAGAATACCTTATGTTCATTCTCCCTATGGTGTACTATAATAGGTTCAAATAGTCCTGTGTGAAAATAACATGCTCAGCGTGTGTGTATCGCCCAAGTAAACCTCAAAAACCACTTGGCTATCATTCTAAGGAATAACTATATAATAGTATAACAACCCCACTATCCTACAACTAGGCAAGGAAACTGGAGAACACTTAATAAGAAAAACATGCAAGGCATGGTACATGAACATAGTATAGATTATCCAAATTCACAAGAAATCACCTCTACATAAGCAATCAAGGAAAGCAGGAAAACAATAGGTCAAAACATGAAACACACAATACCCCGTTTAACGGTATTGGTGGAATTTTCACAAAATACTCAAAGACATTCTACAGAAAGGCACAAACCACATACCTCGATCATAGGAGATCGATATACATGAACCATGACGACTGATTCTCCCCCAAATGTTGTTGATCTGAGAAAACTCCCAAAATGTTAATCCCAAGATATCTTGAGAAGGAAGAGGAAATTGAAATCAAGGATCAAGCAGAAGGAAGAACTCACCTCTGTGATTCAAACGCAACTGACTGTGCTCGAATCGGAGAACAGACGGAGAGGCGGAATCTTGTCGAAGATTCTTGGATCCTTGGTGCTCTCGGACGAATGGAACCTAGAAGAAGATGTTTCTGTGTGTTAGGCGTCACCCTGATCCATTTAGTGAAAAAAATGAATGTACAATACGTGTACTTTTAGAGTAAACAGGGTGTACTAGGTCTTTCCGTACTCAGCCAAAGTCGGCCTCCACGTCACCTCTACACACCATGTGTGTGGCCCAAACATGGCCAGTACATGACTTCGAGCGGGAAAAGAGTACACGACATGTACTCAGAAAGTACACGACGTGTACTTCAAAAATTTCCAGAAACATTATTTTTCTCAAAAACTCTAAAAAATGGAAGGTATACTTGAAATGAAGATCCATGTTCTTTCAAAATCCCCCATTAATGAAATTTGTCCTCAAATTTCCGTATCGAGGCGTAGAAGAGGAAACCCTAAAAAGATCCAGCCACTACGATCGTACATAAGACTCCCTTTTCCAAGTGTTGTCTTGTACTCTCCCATGCTTCCATAGAACCCGTACAAGAGGGACAGACCGCCCACGGAGAACCTTCGTACTGCGATTGACAATCCAGATGTGATGCTCCTCAAACGATTCATCCTCTTCGATCTCACCCTCCCCGGGCTGAAAGACATGAGATGTGTTTGAAATGTAATGTCACAGCTGAGAGAAGTGGAAGACGCCGTGCATGGCCTGGTACCTTTGGGGTAGCTGCAACTGATAGGCGACTAGCCCAACTCTCTCCAAAACCTCAAGCGGCCCGACATACCGTGATGAATGCTTACCCTGCCTTCGAATCCTTTTTTGTCCCAACCTCGGTCCAACACACATGAAAGCCTGATCCCCGACCTCAAACTCCAGAGGTCGTCTTCGCTGATCAACATAAGACTTCTGCCGAGACTATGTTTTATCCATCCTCTTCCGAATGAACTCAATCTATTCTGAGATCTCCTAAAGAAGACGAGGTCCCAACAAAGCTACCTCTCCTGCCTCCAGCCAACATAAGGGTGATCGACATGGACTACCATACAAAGCCTCATAATGTGACATATGAATAGTCTCCTAAAAATAGTTGTTAGGTGAACTCCACAAGAGGGATATGCTTCTCCCAAGAACCTCTAATGTCATGAATTCAAGCTCGGAGCTTATCCTCAACCACCTGGATCGTATGATCAGACTGGCCATCTATTTGAGGATGGTATGTTGTACTCAAAAGTACCTGTGTACCCAAGGCCTTCTGAAGTCCCTGCCAGAACCGAGAGGTAAAACGCGCATCCCTGTCTGAAACAATGGAGTGTGTAACTCCAGGTAGATGAATGATCTCTCTTATGTAAAGTCGTCCCAAATTATAGACATGGATGTTCTCCTTGATCGGTAAGAAGTGAGAAACATTCATGTGTCTGTCGACTTCAACCCAAATAGAATCATTCCCCCGAGGTGACCTCAGTAACCCGATCACGAAGTCCGTCACAACATCATTCCACTTCCACTCCGGAATGGGAAACTTCTGCAAAAGACCCGCTAATCGTTGATGCTCTACTTTCACCTACTAATAGGTAGAACACCTCATCACCAAACCAGAAACATCTTTCTTCATACCTGGCCACCATTACTGGCGTTGAAGATCCTGATACATCATGGTGATGCCAGAATGAACTGCCCAAACTAAGGAATGAAAATCCTACATCAGCTCCTCGCGTATGTCTGTTGGCACCCATACGCATCCCTAGAAACACAAGATCCCATCCTTACCCACATCCCATCTAGGAATATGGTTCTCTCCTGAAACGTTTTTCCATAGGACTAATCCATCTGAGTCAGATAGACGCCTCATCTGTACCTGATCAAGTAGTGTAGAGGTAACAGCTATAGAGGATAGGAAGGTTTTTCCCAACCGCGGTGAATATACGTGACCCACCCACACTGCCTCAGATTCAGATCATGCTGAGTGAAGATGTACTTGAGACACTTGTGGTCGGTGAAAACCACAAAGTGATCTCCCAGAAGTTAATATCTCCAACAACATAAGGCATGAACAACAGCTGCCAATTCCAGATTGTGCGTCAGGTAGTTCCTCTCATGTTTCCTCAACTACCGAGACCCGTATGCAATGACTCCATCTCCTTTCATAAGAACAACACCTAGTCGGACACCTGAAGCATCCCAATAAACAGTTAAGCTCTTGACTGTATCTGGAAAGACTAGTATCAGTGCTAATTTCTACCTTCCCTTCAGCTTCGGAAAGGCTGAATCACAAGAATTTGACCGTAAGAACATCACCCCCTTCTTGGTCACACATATGAAAGGTGCTACTAGGTGTGAAAAGTCTTGAATGAAGCGTCTGTAGTATCAAGCCAGCCCTAAGAAAATTAATATCTCAAAAAAATTCTTCGAATGCTCCCAGCAGACTATAGATTTCACTTTCTCTGGGCCCACAGATACTCATGCCTCTAAGATGACGTGACCCGAGAAGTGAATCAGATCCATCGAAAATTGGCACTTCAAGAGTTTATCATAAAGTCGATACTTTCTTATATTACTCAGAACGTTCTCATGATGTGTCGCATGGTCATGTCGAGTGTGAGAGTACACCAAGATATCATCCATGAAGACCACGACGGAGGATTCCATGTAAGGATGGAACACTTGGTTCATCAGATCAATGAAAATTGTAGGCGCGTTAGTGAGACCGAATGTCATGACTGTATACTCGTATAGACCATAGCTACTTTTAAAGGATGTCAGAGGTATATTTGATGGTATAACGTGAAATTGATGATAACCAGACCTCAATTAGATATTCGAGAACACCCGGTCTCCTCGTAGCTGATCAATGAGGTCATCGATCATTGGCAAGGGATACTGGTTCATGACCGTCAACTGGTTCAGCTTCCAAAAATCTACACAATGTTGAAGGTTACCATCTTCCTTCTTCGAAAATAGGATAGGCGAACCCCAAGGAGAAGTACTGGGTTGGATGAAACCCTTTTCATGAAACTCCTCCAAATTCTTCTTGAGCTACTACAACTCAATTGCAGCCATCATATAAGGTGGAATGGATACCAGTGTCGCTCCTGGAACGAGCTCAATCGTGAAGTCTAACTCACTCTCTAGAGGCAAACCTTAAAATTCATCTAGAAAGACATCCATAAAACGATCCACCACTGGAGGAAAGTCCAAATGTGAAGTCCCCTAGTCTTCCATATAATTAATAGTAATCTAGGCCATCACCCTTCCTAGCCCAAGATTCTCGAGTCCTGCTCGACTCGCCTGAACATCCCATTCGCCTCAATGAACAAAAGATTCACCCTCTGGTGAAAAAAAATCACCTTGCGACGATAATAGTCGATGACTACCAGGAAGGGAACCAGCAAATCCATCCAGAGAATGACATCATAGCATGTAATCTCTAGGATATAGAGATCCCATAAGAAACAATCCCCTGCAACCTCTAAAGGTAACTCACTACACTAACATACACTAGATATCTTTGTCCCCAAAGGTGTGTCTATTATCAAGGAGCCAGAAGAAGAAAAGACATAGATCCCAAGGCTTTCCACAACATCAACATAAATAATGCTACGCGTAGCACCAATATCAAAAAGTGCTGAAGATAAAACTGAGGATACTAAAATTGTACCTCTAACTGTAGAAGGGCTATGATCCTGCTCCTGATAGGTCTTCTCCACTATAAATGTCTGGCTTGCCCTGCGGCCCAGTGACCCTAAATGACCACTCTGAGCTGATCCTCCCTACTAGCGCAGAAGGACTGGTGACTGACTCCCACGACCCTTACCTCCACCTCAGCCCAAACGGCCGAAAGAACTCCAGTTCCCTGACTGGTGAGAAACTGGTGGTGCTGCACCTGGATGAGGAGTCATAGAAGAACCCCAGTCACCAGCTGCTGGTGAGAAAACTGGGCAGAAATGCTGAAGGTGACCCATCCTGCCGCAAGATCAGCACTCCATGGGGTCCCTCTGGCACTGCGGCATCGTGTGCCCTGACCGGACACACTGGTAGCATATCACCTGGCTGCCTGAAGATGCATCGCGCTTCCTCGGATCACCCCGTGTAGACTCCATATGGCGTTTCATGCTATCATCTGGAGGAAAACTAGACCTGGAAGCAGAACTACCCTGGCTCGCAGCTCCGGAGACTCTCATATTCTGCTCCGTAATCAGTGCCTAGTTGATGAAGGGAGTGATGGAAGTAAACTGGACGATATTCACCTACGAGCGGATCTCCTGCCTGAGACCATCCTCAAACTTCCTTGCAATGAACACCCCACTCCCATCCGGGGGGGGGGTGTGAAACGCTGCAGCTCGGTGAAACAAGATGAATACTCAATGAAAGAAAAATTGCCATGCTCTATGATCATGAACTCCTAGGCTCGGTCGGCTCTCAGGGACTCCGGGAAGAAGTAGTCATAAAAGACGTGCTAAAACTCCTCCTAATCCATAACCTACTGGTGGCCCGACTGTGAGACCACATCCCACCACCTCTTGGCAGAGTGTTAGAGCATGTAGGTAGAAAGATTGACCAACCTCTCTGGAGGCGTCTACAGATTCTCAATGATAGTCAACATGGATTCTAGCCAGACTCTGCAGCCTGATGTCCTCCTTCCGTCGAGAATGTAAGAGGATGTTGCTGCTGGAAAACCCGCGTCAAGTCTGCCATAGTCATGGAAGAAGGAGGTGCTCCCAGGAAGGTTTTCATCATCCTCATAAAACCTAACCTGAATTGCGTGCCAGTGCCTACGACTGGTATGACAGTCGGTGCCAAGGCTGGCATGACTGGAGGATCGGAAGGAAGTCCCTGATCAGCCATATAGGGTATCTGATCACCGCCTGACGACAGATGTACAACTGGAGGACGACTCAGAGGCATAGCTCTAAAAGATCATAGCACACCTTAGAAAAGAAAAAAATAACATAGAACAGAAGTGTAAAAAAAGGGAACAGGGGATGGAAAACAAACATGTTTACAAAACTTGAATACATGGCGTGTATAAAAACTACACGGCATGTCTTCTTATTCAACTGTTATGGGCATGTACCCCTGCCCTACAGGTCGTGTAACACCTCAAACTACACGGTGTGTTGACCCAACACACGGCGTGTAATTGAAAACTATTCACATGCCCGAGTCTCGTTACATGGGTAACCCACATAGTCTGACATAACTCGAGACTACACGGTGTGTTCTGAACAAACACGGTGTGTACTAGAAAAGTCTTTGGCAGCATGTGTTATTTAATACAAGGCCGTTTACAGGGCTGGACCTTACATGTCGTGTTCCGAAAAAAAAACAGCGTGTATAGGTGAAGGTGACACCAACCCGTGTTGTTCGTGGCACGACCAGGTACCTGGACGGGACTACACAACGTGTTTCCAAAACAACAATGTGTGTTTAAGAGAAGGTGACGCCGACCCATGTTGTTCGTGACACAGCTGGGTACCTGAACAAGACTAACAGACGTGCTCTGAAAACAAAATGACATTTCTATGAGAAGGTGATGCCGACCCATGTTGTGTGTGACACGGCCGAGTACCAGGACGGGACTACATGACGTGTTCCCTTACAACACGACATGTTCTACTCGAGCTTTTCTGACCCGTGTTGTCAGTGAAACGGCTGTGTACATTGCTCTGAACTACACGGTGTGTACCTAGCATACACGGCATGTTCCTGAAGTTATTTCTACAACAGCATTTCATTGTTCACACAGTCGGTGACACTGTCTAAAAACTACACGATGTGTAGTCAAAAGTACATGCCATGTATTCTGGGTTTTTCTGGGTAGTAGCTCAGAAAATGCATAGTAGCCTAGAAAACACATAAAGAAAGTCAACGAGGCGCCAAATTGCGATCAGTGAGGGCCCATACATCCCGCGAATCAAAACATGTCGTTCATTTAAGCAAGGTAGAATACAATCAATCCTCCAACAAAGAAGTAGAGATTCTCTCAAGCACCTATCACAACACTATGCATAATTTACACAAGGTCTATCACAACAGCATGAAATCGCTAATGCACCCTAGATGACATGGCAAGAATGCATGTCATGTTATTTCTAACAAGTGTCTATATGATGCATGAGATGGCATACCCTCATCATATCGGGTAAGATAAAAATAGAACCACGATAGAAAAACAACAACAACACAGGACATCTGAATCACTCTAGGTCATATCATATCAACCGTAAATCTCAAAACCAAAAAAATGCAATAATCGAGGTAGTATGGCTTTTCCCTGTACATTGGTTAGCTACTCCTGAGCACAGCTTAACACCAAGTACCGAATCCATCCTACCCCTGGCTAATGGCTCCAAACAGTATATCAAGAGAAAAATAACCCATCTGATATCACTTTGTAACGACCTGAATCTGGAGCCCCTCCACTGGTGCCCCATACCCGGTTCGCCACATGACCTCAAGAACATTTACCAAAACGCCAGAGGCTTCTGACTAGTAGTGAGGGCCTTGGTAAGTTATTGGGGAAACAATTCCTTCATTTGGTAAGGTATACAATGTATGGAAAACAACAGTCAATAGCGGAAGCAGTAACAACATACATAACTGTAACCAAACAACGAGAGAATAGATATATAGAAATGATGACAATAATATAATAGTTACAAGTATCTAAGGAAAATAGAAAACTCAACAACATTCTGAAATACAACTGAACACAAAGTACTAAAGCAACAACAACTCCTACAGCATCGCAAGACGTAACTTGGTCCCATGCTCCCTAGCTCCACAGCAAGTAAAACACCATAAGTAGAAGGGCACTTTCCCTTATCTATACCTGCAACAACATAGTCTTATTGGGCCCAAAATCATGGACCAAAGAGGGTGTGAGGTACAATCCCAGTAGAAAATCACCCAAAGATATGTGCCGAATAGTCAATTAATTCAAGGTAAGTAAGAGTGCATGAAGCATTAAATAGAAAATCAGACAACAGCTACAATCCCCAGTTCTAGCATATAAAGTACACAAGTAAACAACCAATAACAAGAAGAAAATAGGTAAACCTCTAGGTATATCTCACAACATAACCCTTATGATTCATTCTACAAGTATAGAAACCTTATAGGAGGCACACAGAGTCTCACCCCTCTCGTTCAGCTAAGAGTAGACTTTCTGAGGAAGAACTCACAATCACTTCCACATATTATCTTGTATCCTGCTAAAGGCTATCTGGGGAAGAACTCAGTGTGTCATTCCCCCTATGGCCCACATCGAGGAAATAAATACTATCTAAGGAAGTAGTCATCGTCAATTCCCCTTGTGTTCTCGCATGGTAAATTATGGACACTCTGGAGAAGCCCTTATGCCCATTATCCCTATGGTCTACTACACTAGGTTATCACAGTTCTATGTGAAAATAACATGCTCAGCACGTGCGTATCACCCATGTAAACCTCAAGAACTACTTGGCTATCATTATAAGGCACAATTGTAACGACCCAAAGTTTCATTAATGAAAATCCCTCTTAATCCAATTAAATGTTTCATTATGAAACATGTTTTTATAAGATGTCAACTTCTTTAGTTTTACGATTAAGATTTGTGACCGTTACTTTTATAGTCGTTGAACAGTGATCATATGAGTAGTATAAATATAAGGCTTTAACGAAACCATTTCCACTCAGACAAAGGAAGCGATGGCCTCATCCAGTAGAAATGCCCCTTACGAAGCCCATTTGTCAGAGCTCGGAAAAGAGGTGGCATCTTTGGGCTTTTCCATTGACTAAGCCCAAGCTGAGATTCATCAAGTCAAGCTTGAACGTGATCGTCTACGGGACAAGTGGAAGTTGATTGAAATTATCACTCGAGCGATGTTATCTGAGCCGCCCCAAGAGTCTGTCACCATCGCACACCTTACCCTTAGGTCTATGCTGCTATTTTAAGGGGTTATGTAACAAATAAGTAGCACCATGTTCATGTACATTATTTCTGTATATAATAATGAATATAATTTCTAGTCATTTTTGATACATTGTAATTAGTTTTTAAAGTACAAATGGTGTTTTTAGTTATTATTTAATTATGAATTATATTTTATTAAATTAAATGATTTTTGAATTAAATAATAATTTAATAAAATATTATTATTAATATTAAATTAATTTTTTATTAAGTATAAATTATCTTATAATTTTATGAATGCAATTAAAATTTTTATTATGGTTTGAATGTCATTTCTGTCAAAACCCGTGGATTTTTTTATAAACGTCGGTTTTTATTTTAAAAGTGAAACTTCACTTATTTAGAAAATTATTTAGATAAAATAAATATTATTTTTGGAATCAGGACGTCGAAATTATCCAATGGTGATTTTTTCATAATTTTTTGAGACAGTCAAATTTTTGGGTAAAAATTAAATACCATTTAAATATATAATGTGTTTTATGACATCATAATGACCCAATGGTGATGTAATAAAATACCATAATCCTTATGTTCGGCCAATATGTGTTTTATCATTAATATAATGAGGTTTTGGGTTTGTTTTACTTACTTTTAAAAGCATTAATGGAGCCCTCAAGACTTATTCAACACTTTGCCTTTTTAAATTAATTTCCATGGGAGTGTGACTGACCTCCACATAAGAAACCCTATTTTTTTTAATAAGTTCGTACCTTGGACTTGTAAAATATTGTTTTCCTCTTTCCTTTTTCAGAAACCATTGGCAAATACCATGGGATGGTTTGTGGTTTGGATTATTTTAATATAAGTGGTCCCAAACCTAAATAATAAAGAATTCCCTCACCTTTCCTATATAAACCCACCCAAGCTCCCACTTACTCCTCACTAGAATCCCTTGGAGTTCGTCCAACCTCTGCCTTACTCTATCTAGAATCCTTCCAAGGTGCCCCATGCTCCCAAGAAGCCTCTCACAAGCCTCTCTCTAGCCTTTGGAAGCACACTTCCAAGTAAGGGTTTTTTCTTCCTTTCTCATTTTTGTCAATTTTCTTTAACTTGTATTTCCCTTTTAATTTCAATTATGAATGTTCGGGTATGGTTTCTCACCTCCCCCATACTGCCCTCTTATTGTTTTAATGATGGGAGATCCCTTTCTATCTCATTAAAATCCTTCCATGTACACCCGTTACTATGCAAAAATTCCGAAAGGAACTTCTCTCTCTTCTTTTACATTCAAGCAATACGTTTGTATCATGAATTTAAATTCCATTTCAATTGTTGGGACATGTATATATATGACATCCTTACTGTCCATTACATGTAAATATGATGAGGAACCCCTTTCTCTCTCATCAAACTTTTTTATGAATTTTTATGTCACACCGTTACGCTGCCGAAAATCGCAGCAATTTTCTAAGCCAATGTCATTGTGCAGTGAATACCATGCCCATTTCTCCATCAAGGGTATTCACCTTTATGCACCTTTACTTATTGATTGTAAAGTTTCATGTGTTAATTCCACATTCCTTTATCGTGGAATAAATGTTTATGTTTTATGAATCCATGTTTTATGATCCATGTGGCACACTTATGCATGAAATGAAATGTTTAAGAAGGGTGCGCCCTTTATAGCACTCCAATGCATTGGGTAAGTATAGTATCATGATACGTCATGTGAAATGATTGTTGACTCATGCTAATTCAAGTGCAACGAGGGTTTACTCGTGCTTCAAGTGCAATGAGGGTTTACTCATGCTCCATGTGCAATGAGCCTTGGCTCATGCTAATTCAATGTTAAGTGTTGTTGCCACATTTCCATGTTATGATTATCATGATTTATCATGCCTTTATGTTAATGTTACTCTAATTCGCTATTGATGTTACTATTGCCTAACATGTATTGTACTCCTCATGTTATTCATTGTGTACTCCCTTACTGGGCTTTATAGCTCACCCTTTTCTTATGCATGTCCTCAGGTTACCCCATGCAATGCTAAGTACGAAGGAATGTAGTGGTCATGTAAAGGAAGTTTTCAATAAAGATGTTGTATTTCATGATTAAAGTTTTTATGTAATGATCCAAAGCCCCAAAGACACTAAACCTCTTGATCTTCTTTGTTGTATCAAGTGGTGTTTTATGTAATAAAGCATGCTTATGTTGTAATAAAAAGCAGGGTTGTCATAGTTGGTATCAGAGTATAGGTTTAGTTATTTTTGGGATTAGGAAACCCTAGTAAAGCCTTAGATACAAGACTAATCATAATAAAAACATCCCTATGTTTTGGTAAATACTACGTAAGTGGTTTATCAAACAATAACATCCCTGTCTGGATACGAGCAGGTAGAGGCGGCTCTGGCACAGATGTATCCTAGGGGTAAAACCCGAAAACACTGCTTTGAGCTTGACTCGAACGGGAACTGGTGCACGACAACAGGCCTTGCTGCACTTTTGGTTACGACACTCCTGGGGGATATGTTTTGATAAATTCACAATCTTAGTATGAACCCTTATTAAGGGAAAAATGACCCTAAGAATATATTTTAGAAGGAAGATCATGAAAATCATGGATTGAATCCTATAGACTCATGAGTTAATGAGATTATAGTTTATTTATAATTCATCAACTTTTGTCTTTGGATTACCCTTTATTTGTTACCCCTAACTTTCCTTTTATTCCAGCCAATGGCCGGTAATAGGAGAACTCGGGCTAACAACCGTTGTGAAGATCAGTGTGATGATTGTACTTATGAGATGCCCAATCCAATGGGAGTGGGAATCGCGAACTTTGTCACGCATCTCTCTCAGCTAACTCAAGTTTTGAATAGAAACACTGGTCAAGAGGAACTTTCAACCCCCCCTAAGAAAGAACAAGTCTCTATTGAAAGCTTCATGAGACAATGGACTCCTACTTTTAGTGGATCATCTGATCCCACGATCGCTGAACAATGGATCAACTCCATTGAAAAGATATTCTTCATCCTCCAATGATCTGAAAAAGAAGAGGTTCTCCTGGAGGCTTATCATATGGAGGGTGAAGCTGATCAATGGTGGGTGTTGATCAAAAATACGAAGCCTGAGGAGGAGATCGAGGCTTTGGAATGGAAGGAATTCCGGAAGATGTTTTTTGATAAATATTTTCCGCGCACCCTCCGTCTTAAGATGGAAAGGGACTTCCATTCCCTCAAGGAGAAAGATGAGGAATCTGTGGGAGCGTACGAGGCAAACTTCACAAGGCTTGCACGATACGCTTCCGTCTTTGTCGTTACCCCCGAATGCATGGTTGACCGCTTCTTTGGTGGGATGAAGCCTAGATTGCGGAAAGCATTAGTGATCCGTGACTTCGAGAGCTATGAGGAAATTGTCTGATGTGCCCTCAAAGTTTAAATGGAGATCGGAGAATCACAGGGGTATCATGGGGACAAGAAGCCTAAGGTGGACTTCAATGCTGGTTGTCCGATGGATAAATCCAACGGCGCTAAGAAATTCCAGCACCCCACTTGCTAAAAGTGTGGAAAGAAGCACCCTAGAAATTGCCTTAGGGTGACAAGAAAATGCTTCAAGTGTGGAAGAGAAGGGAACCTAGCTATTAACTGTCAGCAAGAAGGACATGCGGCTACGACAGAGGAGAGGAACACTCCGTTCGAACCTCAACGCGTTGTTCAATGCTACAAATGAAAATAACCGGGTCATTTTGCAAATCAGTGCCCTAATCCAAGGGTTATCAGAGGCAACCAGAAACCTCCAAGATAGCAAGGAAGAACTTTTGCCATCACTTCTGACGAAGTGAACCCCGACAACGAAGTGGTGACAGGTACACTAGTTATTCATTCAAGAATAGCGAACTTTATTTTTGATTCCGGTTCTACACATTCTTTTATATCTCAAAAGTTTAGTAGAACAATCTCTGCACCACCACAAATCATGGAAGTAAAGATGTCGGTGAGTACGGCAAATGGGGAAATCATTGCATCCCATGAGTATAAGTCCTCCCCTATTATAATCTGTGGATTAAATTTCCCGGCGAACCTCGTCATACTCCCTTGGGTGGAATTTGATGCAATTCTTGGAATGGATTGGCTTTCCTTATATAGAGCCAACATAAATTTTCGGGAGAGGGAAATCACACTCCATATGGAGAATCGACCCTCGATTCTTTACAAGTGTCATGAGGAAGATGAATCTCCTTTAGCTCCATCATCTCAAGTAGGAATATTATTGCCTTATGAGCACGCATATCTGGCTCTGATGATTGAGTCCAAGGAAGAAACCACCCTTGAAGAAATGCCTATTGTGAGGGAATTCGCTGAAGTATTTCCCGAGGAACTTCCTGGTCTTCCTCCAAGAAGAGATGTTGAGTTCTCAATTGAACTTATACCTGGGAGCTACCAATATCCAAGACTCCATATAGAATGGATGTTGTTGAGCTTGAAGAGCTGAATAAACAACTACAGGAGAATCTGGATAAAGGGTTTATACTCCCAAGTGCATCACCATGGGGTGCACCAGTCCTCTTCGTCAAGAAGAAGGATGGGTCAATGCGGCTTTGCATCGATTATCGCAAACTTATCAAAATCATGATAAAGAACAAGTATCCTATCCCAAGAATCGATGAATTGTTTGATCAGCTGTGTGGAGAACAATACTTCTCCAAGTTGGACTTGCGGTCGGAATATTATCAAGTAAGGGTGAAGAAGGAAGATATCCCCAAGACTGCTTTTCGTACAAGGTACGGGCACTATGAATTCATAGTAATGCCTTTCGGACTCACCAATGCTCCAGCAATATTCATGGACTTGATGAATAGAGTCTTTAATGATTACCTAGACAAATTTGTGGTAGTCTTTATAGATGATATTCTAATATACTCCAAAACCAATGAGGACCATGAGGAGCATTTAAGAACTGTACTGGAGACTTTGCACAAGGGGAAGCTCTATGCCAAGTACAGCAAGTGTGAGTTCTGGTTGAAGGAGGTCTCATTCATGGGCCATATCATCAGAAGCAATGGGATATCTGTGGACCCCTCCAAAACAGATGCAATTGATGGATGGCCGAGGCCAACATCAGTAACTGATATCCGTAGCTTCTTGGGGTTAGCTGGATATTATCGACGATTTGTGAGAAATTTCTCACGATTGTCCAACCCTCTTACCAAGCTAACTCGAAAGGGAGTAAAGTTTTCTTGGAGTGATTAATGCGAAAAAAAGATTCAAGGAGTTGAAAAGGAGGCTTATCACTACACCCGTGCTCACTTTACCCACAAGTGGGGAGCTTTTTGTGGTATTCAGTGATGCTTCGAAGAAGGGCTTAGGATGTGTGCTGATGCAGAATTATAAAGTGATATCCTATGCCTCAGGGCAGTTGAAAATCC
The DNA here is from genome assembly GCA_963277665.1 of Viscum album. Classification (NCBI taxonomy): domain Eukaryota; kingdom Viridiplantae; phylum Streptophyta; class Magnoliopsida; order Santalales; family Viscaceae; genus Viscum; species Viscum album. The sequence continues at coordinate 137,334,027 of OY728133.1, read as the reverse complement.
ATGAGAAAAACTATCAAACGCATGATCTGGAGTTGGCGGTGGTGATCTTTGCCTTGAAAATCTGGCGGCATTATCTCTATGGAGAGAAATGTGAGATATATACTGACCACAAAAGTCTTAAATATATATTCACACAGAAAGAGCTTAATATGCGCCAGAGAATATGGATATAGCTCATCAAGGATTATGACTGTTCAATACATTACCACCCTGGGAAAGAGAACAAGGTGGCGGATGCCCTAAGTTGAAAGGATCCTACTATTCTATCAATGATGAGAATTGAGAAGGATCCAATCTTCTTAGACTTGATGAAGATGGATGTGGTAATCATAAATAAGGGAACATCATCAATCCTTTCACAAATGATTTCTCAACCATCTCTTTTGGAAAGGATAAAGGATGCTCAAAAGGATGATGCATGAATCCAAGAAAAAGTGGACTCTATCAAAAAGGGAAAATCCTCAGAGTTTAATGTTAATGAAGAAGGAATTGTGCGGTTTGGTAAAAGACTATGTGTTCCATCTAGTTCGGAGCTGAAGAAGGAACTTTTGGATGATGCACATAGTTCAAATTTCTCTATTCACCCAGGGAGCACAAAGATGTATCAAGATCTCCGAGAAAACATTTGGTGGGATAATATGAAGAAAGAGATCGCTGAATATACATCAAATTGCCTGGTGTGTCAGCATGTGAAGGCAGAGAGGCAGAAGTCTAAGGGGATGATGCAACCATTGCCCATACCAGAATGGAAATGGGAGAACATCACCATGGACTTCGTCACTGGACTTCCAAGGACATCCAAAGGCAACAATGCAATCTGAGTTGTTGTGGATCGTCTTACAAAGACTGCACACTTCATTTCTATTCGAGAGGATTTATCTTTGGATTAACTGGCACAGATATATATCAGGGAAGTGGTATGGTTGCATGGAGTACCACTATCTATTGTGTATGACCGAGATCCTATATTTACCTCTATGTTTTGGAAGAGTCATCAACATGATCTGAATACTGAACTGAACTTCAGTACGGCCTATCATCCTCAAACTGATGGCCAATCCGAGCGGACTATCCAAACACTTGAGGATATCTTGAGAGCATGCTCAATGGACTTTAAAGGAGGATGGGATCAACATCTTCCTCAAGTTGAGTTCTCTTATAATAATAGTTTCCAATCGAGCATCCAAATGGCACCATATGAATCCCTATATGGGAAAAGGTGTAGAACACCGGCATGTTGGGATGAGGTCGGTGAACGTAAACAGCTTGGACCAGAAATGGTCGAAGAAATGGTGGAGAAGGTGAAAACCATTCAGCAGCATATCAAGGCAGCCCAGAGTCGACAGAAGAGTTATGCAGATAATCGTCGACGAGACCTTGAGTTTAAAGTCGGAGACATGGTGTTTTTACGCATATCTCCGTGGAAGAAGGTCATGAGGTTTGGAAAGAAAGGGAAGTTAAGTCCAAGGTACATCGGCCCCTTTGAGATTCTTGATCGTGTTGGGGCTGTGGCCTATCGACTAGCACTTCCACCTACTATGGCCACGGTGCATGATTTCTTCCATGTATCCCTCTTAAGGAAGTACATACCAGACCCTTCACATGTACTCTCTTCCGAGGTGGTACAATTAGAAGACGATCTTTTTTATGAGGAGCAACCAGTGAAGATCTTAGATCGTAGAGAAAAATTTCTACGAAATAAGACAATGCCCCTCGTCAAGGTGTTGTGGAGAAACCACAAGTTTGAAGAAGCAACTTGGGAGTCGGAGGATGTGATGAAGCTAAGTTACCCACATTTGTTTTAGTGTGGGAAAAGGAAAATTTCTAGGGCGAAATTTCTTATGGGGGGAATGTTGTAATGACCCAAAGATTCATTAATGAAAATCTCTCTTGATCCAGTTAAATGTTTCTTTATGAAAAATGTTTTTATAAGATGTCAACTTCTTTAGTTTTACGATTACGATTTGTGACCGTTACTTTTATAGTCGTTGAACAGTGATCATCTGAGTAGTATAAATATAAGGCTTTAACGAAACCATTTCCACTCATACAAAGGAAGTGATGGCCTCATCTAGTAGAATTTCCCCTTACGAAGCCCATTTGTCAGAGCTCGGAATAGAGGTGGCGTCTTTGGGCTTTTCCCTTGACCAAGCCCAAGCCGAGCTTCATCAAGTCAAGATTGAACGTGATCATCTACGGGAAAAGTGGAAGTTGATTGAAATTACCACTCGAGCGATGTTATCTGAGCCGCCCCAAGAGTCTGTCACCATCGCGCACCTTACCCTTAGGTCTTATGCAGCTATTTTAAGGGGTTATGTAACAAATAAGTAGCACCATGTTCATTTAAATTATTTCTGTATATAATAATGAATATAATTTCTAGTCATTTTTGATACATTGTAATTAGTTTTTAAAGTACAAATGGTGTTTTTAGTTATTATTTAATTAAGAATTATATTTTATTAAATTAAAAGATTTTTGAATTAAATAATATTTCAATAAAGTATTATTATTAATATTAAATTAATTTTTTATTAAGTATAAATGATCTTATAATTTTATGAATGTAATTAAAATTTTTATTAAGGTTTGAAAGTCATTTCTGTCAAAACCCGTGGATTTTTTTATAAACGTCAGTTTTTATTTTAAAAGTGAAAATTCACTTATTTAGAAAATTATTTAGATAAAATAAATATTATTTTTGGAATCAGGACGTCGAAATTATCCAACGGTGATTTTTTCATAATTTTCTGAGTCAGTCAAATTTTTGGGTAAAAATTAAATACCATTTAAATATATAATGTGTTTTATGACATCATAATGACCCAATGGTGATGTAATAAAATACCATAATCCTTATGTTCGGCCAATATGTGTTTTATCATTAAAATAATGAGGTTTTGGGTTTGTTTTACTTACTTTTCAAAGCATTAATGGAGCCCTCAAGACTTATTCAACACATTGCCTTTTTAAATTAATTTCCATGGGAGTGTGACTCACCTCTACATAAGCAACCCTAATTTTTTTAATAATTTCGGACCTTGGCCTTGTAAAATATTGTTTTCCTCTTTCATTTTCCAGAAACCATGGGCAAATACCATGGGATGGTTTGTGGTTTGGATTATTTTAATATAAGGGGTCCCAAACCTAAATAATAAAGAATTCCCTCACCTTTCCTATATAAACCCACCCAAGCTCCCACTTCCTCCTCACTAAAATCCCTTGTAGTTCGTCCAACCTCTGCCCTACCCTCTCTAGAATCCTCCCATGGTGCCCCAAGCTCCCAAGAAGCCTCTCACAAGCCTCTCTCTAGCCTTTGGGAGCACACTTCCAAGTAAGGGTTTTTTCTTCCATTATCATTTTTGTCAATTTTCATTAAGTTGTATTGCCCTTTTAATTTCAATTATGAATCTTGGGGTATGGTTTCGCACCTCCCCCATAATTCCCTCTTATTGTTTGAACGATTGGAGAACCCTTTCTCTCTAATTAAAAGCCTCCCATGTACACCCGTTACTATGCCGAAATTCCGAAAGGAACATCTCTCTCTTCTTTTACATTCAAGCAATACTTTTGTATCATGAATTTAAATTCCATTTCAATTGTAGGGACATGTATATATATGACATACTTACTGTCCATTACATGTAAATATGATGAGGAACCCCTTTCTCTCTCATCAAACTTTTTTATGAATTCTTATGTCACGCCGTTACACTGCCGAAAATCGCACCAATTTTCTAAGCCAATGTCATTGTGTAGTGAATACCATGCCCATTTATCCATCATGGGTATTCACCGTTATGCACATTTACTTATTTATTGTAAAGTTTCATGTGTGAATTTCACATTCCTTTATCGTGGAATAAATTATTATGTTTTATGAATCCATGTTTTATGATCCATGTGGCACACTTATGCATGAAATGAAATGTTTAAGAAGGGTGCGCCCTTTATAGCGCTCCAATGCATTGGGTAAAGTATAGTAACATGATACGTCATGTGCAATGAGTGTTGACTCATGATAATTCAAGTGCAACGAGGGTTTACTCGTGCTTCAAGTGCAATGAGGGTTTACTCATGCTCCATGTGCAATGAGCCTTGGCTCATGCTAATTCAATGTTAAGTGTTGTTGCCACATTTCCATGTTATGATTATCATGCTTTATCATGCCTTTATGTTAATGTTACTCTAATGCTCTATTGATGTTCCTATTGCCGAACATGTATTGTACTCCTCATGTTATTCATTGTGTACTCCCTTACTGGGCTTTATAGCTCACCCTTTTCTTATGCATGACCTCAGGTTACCCCATGCAATTCTAAGTACGAAGGAATGTAGTGGTCGTGTAAAGGAAGTTTTCAATAATGATGTGGTATTTCAAGTTTAAAGTTTTTATGTAATGATCCTAAGCCCCAAATACACTAAACCTCTCGATCTTCTTTGTTGTATCAAGTGAAGTTTTATGTAATAAAGCATGCTTAAGTTGTAATAAAAAGCAGGGTTGTCATAACAATAGTCTAATAGTATAACAGCCCCACTATCCTACAACTAGGCATGGCAACTAGAAAACTCCTAATAAGAAAAACATGCAAGGAAAGGTATAGGAACACAATATAAATTATCAAAATTCACTAGCAATAACCTCTACATAAGCAATCAAGCAATTCGGGCAAACAACAGGGAAAAATAGGACATGCACAATACCCGTTTTAAAGGTATTAGTGGAATTTTCAGAAAATACTCAAAGAATTTATACAGAAAGGCACAAACCACCTACCTCGATCTTAGGAGATAGATATACTTGAACCACGACGACTGATTCTCCCCCAAACATCTTATATTTGACAAAACGCCCAAAACATTCATCCCATGATAACTTGAGAAGGAATATGAATTGGAAAACAAGGCTAAAGAATATGGAAGAACACACCACTGTGATTCCAACACAACTGACCGTACTCAAATCAGAGAACAAATAGAGAGGCGGGAGCTCGTCGAAGATTCGCGGATCCTCGACACTCTCGGACGAACAGAACCTAGAAGAAGGCGTTTTTGTGCACCAGGCGCGACCCCGACCCATTAAGTGAAAAAAAGAAAGTACACGACGTGTACTTTTATATTATACGGAATGTACTAGGCCTTTCCGTACTCTGCCAAAATCAGCCTCCACATCACCTCTACACACAAGGTGTGTGGCCCGGACACGGCCAGTACACAGCTTCGAGCAGGAAAAGAGTACATGGCGTGTACTCATAAAGTACACGACACGTACATCAAAAATTTGCAGAAACATTTTTTTTCTCAAAAACTCCAGAAAAGGGATGGTGTACCTGAAACAAAGATCTGTGATCTTATAATATATATTTCTTTCTTATTAATCTATATCCATTAAATATAGATAAATCATTTCATATAAAATATGTTTGGATATAATTTTATATTTTCAACCATCATAGATTCATAGAATGTTTGAATGAAATGGTAGAAAGATAAATATTAAAATATTTCAATTTATAAGAGGCTCATGTGTTAATGATAATAAATAACTCCTATCATGGTAAACTATAATTCAAATCTAAATTTAACATTTTGGAAATTTATCTTAGGAGTAATTTTTTAATTGAAAGATCGCTATGTGAATTTTAAATTTTATATTAATAACCCTTATATTATATAAAGAAAATAAAATTTTTAATTTTTTATAACACGAATGAAAATTATGAGAAAATATAAAATAAATTCATAATTAATTCAATCTTGTTTGTATCCTCCATCCTTGAAGGTAGCCTCAATGAGTCTTTACTTATAATCCGAAAGTAACATAGAATCCCAAAAAACATATTTAGAATCATCCATAATTAATTACCCAAGAATCCAAATTTTAAATATAATCATCCCAAATAAAACCTAACTAAAACCTAGGTGGATCAGCATAACAATTATTCTAACAATCATAACATGAAAAGCCTAAAATTAGAAAACCCTAAACACCTAATTCTAAAGATTAAAAACATGAAAACTCGATGATAGATTATTTTAAATCTTATTTTTTTTATAGTTTCAATAAATTACATTAGAAACACTAACCAAGGCCATATTAAACTGAAATAATTAAATATTTCCTTAAAATGGTTATCACAATGAAATTAGTGAAATCAGAAAAAAAATAAAACAACCCATTTATAGTAATTCAATTAGATGAAATGTTTTAAAAAAAGATAAGAGATGATTAATACTAGTTTACCTTATATTTTAAATTTTAATAAGGCACTTGAAATTACATTTTAGTATGAGGAAGATAGTGGGGATAAAGGTCAAGATTAATTGAATACCTTGGGGATGATATCAATATGGAAATAGAAATGTGTTTAAATTGGATAATGAATAGATAATACGTTATATATAATAAAAATGACCAACCTATCAGAACTATGAAACCAAAAATTTATTATTTTGGTACCCATCATAGTGCAATCGGGCACTTTGTGTCACTTTTGGACCACCTTGGTCCCTACAGATTCTGATAGTACCCAATACCACACACAAGGTACATGATTCCTCATGTTGTTCAAAATCGCATGCTGAACCTCCTCTAACCACTATTGTTACCCATAAAATCCACAAAAAATCATACAATTACTAAAAAAATAAACATATACCCTTGAAAACCCAAAATCACATATAAATTAAAAAGAACCATTGAATTTTTTAAAAAAAATTCTAAAATCCATGTGTACACAATGTTAAACACTCCAAATTTAAATATCAATTAATATTAATGGGTTACATGTTATTAAAAAATTACCCAATGGAATTTGTTCCCCCTAATGAATAAAAACCCTCCTCATTATATATCAATGTTATCTATAAATCACATTATCCAACAACAGTATATATATTAATTCCCCAACCCACATACTATAATGTCATTATGTAATTATAAAAAAATTAATATAAAAAATTATCATTTAATTTGGAATAAAATAAAATAATTATAACTACAGTGCATTTTTTATAATTTTATCTAAATTATCCAAATGAAACAATTCCATTAAACATATAAATGTATTTATATATTGAAATATTAACAACCTAGGGTTTTCCTTTATCTCACATTGACATGTTTTAGTCAATAATTTACGTTTAAAAACTAAATCATAATCTAGGACACATTATATAAAAAAATATAGGTTTTTTTATATTTATTAAATAGAGACCACTAATAATTTTTTATAAAATGTTAATCAACAAATCACAATGATATGAAATAATAATTATATTATAATAATTTATTATATACTAACATGGTAATATAATATTGATTTGTTATAGTATTCATGATTTTACAATAACACAAAATATTTTTTATATATAATGTACTACTTATAATATTCTCATAAATATAACAACTACAAGAATGAAAATTATATATAAAGAATCATATAATGTAGTTATCTACCAAAAAAAAGAATAAATGTGGAATAATTTATATATAAAAAAATGGATTCCTGATCAAAAATAAAAAAGTTCAATAGGGAAATAATTCCCTAAATAATATCCATTAAATATAAAAATATTATTAGTGTAATGAAGTAAAATAAAATTATTATCAATAAGATACAATCAAAAATATATTTCTATTTTTTTTATGAATTTCATTTCACTTAATAAGGTATAAATTAAATAAAATACTAATTTATTAGTTTCTTATATTTAATTAATATTTCAATATGATTCAATTGCATCATAAGTATTCATAAAATTTAATGTAAAAAATAAAAGATTCAAAATCATACATTATATATTACTCACGACCGATATATAATACAGTTATAGATTCTTAATTGATTACAATGGATATATTTAATCTATTACCACATTCATATATTTAAATCCTTCCAAACTACTTTGTAATTTTAAATAAAATTATTATTCATTATAAAGATGGTTAAAATGAATTTTTAGGTTTTCTATCTCATGTCATGGATAACCTATCCCTCATCTAGTCTGAATCATAGAAAACTAGATAAATCTTAATCATAAATTAATATTATTTAATTAATTTGATACCACAGGACGAAACTGAAAACAATATACTAAAATAGTACCAAAATCAAAAGGTTGCTAACTATATAGTATCTCCCCCAATTAGTTGGTGTTCCCAACATGAATTGAGGGTCATGGTATGTAGTTGGGGAGTAATTCACCCACATTGGTTTAATAAACTATAAATAAATAGATCATGTAATATAATAAATAAAATAATTTGATTTTATAAAAATGTTATTCAATGTTAACATTCATAAATATGTATTCAGTTTTTAGGCGTTTATTATGTTCTAAATACTATATACTATCGCTATCTCCATTACCTAGTAAAACACAACTTTTAATAATAGTGACCATGTTGAGAAATAAAAAAAAATAAAAAATCTACTAGAACCTATCAGTACCTTTAAAATATTCCATGAATCATGATATAAAAGTTAATACATAGACCAGGTGAGATTATAAAACAATCAATTGGAAACCACATTGATGTTCCATACATAATTTATATACTTTAATACTATCACTGAAAATCAGTGGTGAAAAAATTGAGCAATTCCTCTAGATATTATGTGTTTGTACTTGTTTAACTACTACATATATACATATATTACTAGATAAAAACATATATGTATGTAATAATCTCAGGTCCCTAAAAGCATTTCCAAATGGTTGGGGGTTACTATATATGATGTTGGGAAAAAATTGTTTCACATCCCTTCTATTGTAGAGGATGAGGTACACTAATTTATGGTTTTTTGATCTAATATTCTACAATGATCATCCAATTCACATATTTATTAAATAGTACATCAATAATTACAATGCAATGATATATTTAATATAAAAACAATACACTTATAGTACATTACTAATCTCATATTAAATTACTAATAATTCTTGAATTAAAACTTCTTGAAATAGTATCCTACATATGTGATTAATAATGATACAACATTAATCCTATTTGTTTATATAAATATCTCATTAAATAAATTCATGTTGATAGAATTTTTTTCATAAGATGTTATTGGGTAAATATACATCAATCCAAACACATCACATCATGGAACTATTTATTACTTACAAACCTGTATAAAAAATTAATACTGTGTGTATGTTAGGATGATAACATCAATTCAATGATCACTATTTCATACCCATACAAAAAATTAAGAATAAAATAAAAAACAATTAATGTACACTAATAGTGAAGTTGTTGATAAAATGTAATTCATTTATAATGACTGATACATATTTTTAATAACCTATAGAAAGATTGATGTGAGGAACAATAGTAAATATAATTATTATTATGTTTTAGAAATTAATTTTACCATATATAAATAATTGTTTTGGTTAAAATATTTTTTAAAAAACTCCATTTTAATGAATTTTTTGGACTTCCCCATTTTTCTAAATAAAATGAGTAAACATGATTTTCATTAGATTGTATATTTTTAAAAAATAATAAATAGACTGAGTTCTATGAAATTAAAAATTTTATTAAATAATTTTGTCAATTATATATATAATAATAAAGAGGAATGATAGTAAACATAATGTAATAGAACCAATTAATTTTTTAAAACATTATTTTATTAATAAAAAATTAGTAGATCAAGGAAATCCCAATACATTTGTGAATGAAATCATTCCATTCAAATTATATTTATAAAATGATATACTTTAACTTATAAAAACCGACAAACATGGTTAACCATGGATATTTTTCATATAACTCAATGGGGTAATAAATGGTCATACATTGAGGGTCTAAAAAGTTGGTGTTTAAGATTAATATGGAAAAACATATAGAATAATGAAATGATAATATATAACAGTGAAATGAAACATTATATATATTCTAAATCATTTATAACACATCCCAAAATCATTAACATTATAATATGGTTTTAAATGGAATCATTAAAATCATGGAGGATGTATACATCCATTTAATTTTTAGTTAAAATGTATTTAAAAAAATAATTCACTTTGTCACAAACCTGAATAACGATTTTTATTCACATAATATGTAATTGATAGTTTAAATATGTATTATCTAACCAATATAACCTCAGTTAAATGTAATCCAAAAAATTAATTTCCATACGATAAATCACAATATTCTTTATTAAATGGTAGTTTTTTATACAATAAAAATAAACTTCATCCCAATCACATATAATTTTTTAAATATTAGTACAAGAATAATTTTCCCAAAAATATAGGAGTATAGAATGTATCATGAAAATAATAGTTCCACTATCATTTAACTGTTTCATGTAATATTTGATTCGAAATTTAAAAATTCAAAAATATTAAAACCATAGTTAAACAAAAATTTAAATCAAAATTTGATAAAATTACTATTTATCATAGGATTCAAAGTGTATTTACCCATATAATGTACATTGGGATAACATTCAAATTATAAATTATACCCCATGTTTTATATATTATAAAATATGGTGTTTCAAATTTAAAATGATGTGATATTATGGTAGATAAATATATGTGAATTTACCAATAAAAGTGTTTAAAACAATATATCCTATGATTTCACTTCATTTTTCACTCTTAATATAATATAAATATATAATCTCCCAAAAATATATCAAAAAATATCCATAATGTAACATCCAAAGTAAGTAACAAGTTATGGATTTTCTTATCTATGTTTATTTATCAATTTTATAGTGTCTTAGAGGTATAAAATGAGAATAAATCCAATCTTAAGTATTGAATTCTCTAATATTTTTAATATATGGTTTTACTGCCTTTTGATGGAGAACCATTTTTAAAACTATCTATTGAAAAAATTTTAAGCACTATTTATCAAAATAAACTTATTCTTTTGAATCGGGGCATTGAAATTTATATTAGGTAAATTTTTGGTATTTTTTTTGACAATGTTCATTTTTTAATCAATATTGAAAAATACTGCATTTTACTTCAAAACTACTTTTTCATCTAATTTAATTATATGGATATATTTTCCATTAAAATTGGTTTAAAAGTTTAATTAGAATATAGTTTTACCATTTAATCCAATTTTGGTCATTGTAATTAATTTCACTTTGGAATTATGCATACACAAGTGTCAAACATTTGATAGATATTGTTTCTAAAAAACATGTTATTTGTTTTGACAACAGAAATTATTTTTAAATTAATTACTAAAATTCACGAGTTTTTAATTTGGTAAAATGGATTCCATATTTGGAATCAAAAGATTCAAATTATTTAAATGAGACTCTTTTTGTTTGGATATTCTGAATAGTAACGATGGTAATTATATTTAATTATCGTGATTAATTATTAATTAGGTAGATAAGAGTGATAAATTAATATCATAATAGTATAAAATGACCCCAACTTGTGTCCTAATTCTACTGGTGGTTTCATGGCCGACCATGGGATGACTTATTCCAACTTTGGGACACCATGTAATTACTTTTGTGAGATAGTGAAATTTTATCTTTTTATTTTTAAAGAAATATAAATGTAACACCTAAGTAAAAAAAATTTAATATTGTCTACATAAATGAACTCTTAGACTATAAATAGTCATTATAAAGTAAAATATATTTCCTACATCAATGTATTTTTTTATAATTTTTAGACATTAATTAAATATATTTATTTATGAAACCATGATGATGTAGTGATTACCTCATTAATGAAAGATATAAATAAAATGAAAAGATAATGTAAAATATAAGACGTATAGTTGGAAAAAACCGATTGGATCAATGGAAATCAAACCCTTATCACCTTTTCCTTGACATATATCATTTTGTTACCTTTAAAATCCGAAACTCATTTTATAATAATGTATGATGTCATGAAATTCTAAGAGTTCCCCTCCTCCCTCTTATAAAAATAACCCAACTCTACCCCCTTACCCAGACCTCTCAAGCCTTTGGCCTGGCCAAAATCTGCTCATTTTATCTCTCCACATCTCTCTCTTTATACTAGAAGCCTTACCTTAGGCCGAAAGCTCTTCAAAAACCCTTTTGGTTCAAACCAAGGGCAGTTACCTTATATAAAGGTAATGTCTTCACTTATGTACTTTTGTTTTATTTTGCTTCTCCAACCCCCTAAAATCTTTTTATTCATTTATTTTTTAATAACACAAGTATCTTCAATATACTATGATTTTTTATGATATTTTTTTGATTTACACTTACAAAAACCTCTATCTAATGGTTAATGAACATAATGTATCTGTGAGTGGTGAATTACTGCCTCATAAAATAATGATTGTTCAATATTACTTTAAAACATTTCATGGTGGCCATTTAGATGTCACTATAGGTATATATATTATATATTATGTTTATGTTCTCCTTATTCTTCTGTATTTTACATTGATGGCATACCATTATGGTTTCTATTATGGGTAAATGCGATAATTTTATTTTAGGACGTTCGGACTACCTCCCCCTCAAAGTGATTTGAATCGTTAATTCCATATGTGGGACGTATAAAGGATTGAGTTAATTATATTATACATGATATTATAATGGAATTATAATATATCTTTATATCATTATGATTTCACTCCATTAAATATGAAATAGAAATGAATGTAGCATTCATGCGTACGTACGACTTACCGTCTCAATGAATGGTGCATTTCAATTTCTTACCTCTAATTGTTCAGTAATATTATAAATGCATGTATATCCTGGAAATATATGATATATATTATATCTACATCATGAATATATTTCAAGATATAATGGATTTTTTCCACATTAACAACTTGTAATTATAAGAAGTTTATTTTTGACTCAAGTACCAAAGATCGACAAAATGACAATTATTAACTTAAATATTTAAATAATGTTCATAACATGATAATAAGTTATATAAAAGAATAATGAACTTGAAAAAGGTTATTAAGAAAGTAGAAATTAACTCTAGTTTATTATTCAGGAGATTAAAGAAAGATCGAGTCATGTCGGACTCGAGGTAAGGAACTTCGTCTCAATCTCCTTTCATTGAGGCATATTTTGTTTTATACACAACATTCTTTTATACGGTGTATAATCCGCTTTGAAATTTAGTTTTATTCAAAAGGAATATTTTTATACGAAGCGTTTTAATAAACGACAAAAGGGAAAGTTTTTGTCTTACGTTGCAGCGACAATGACTTCTCCGCCACCGTGACCATTATTTGAGTTTTGGCATCCTCTACAAGACATAACATTTTTAAATGAAAAATAAATACCATGATTAAATTTTCATTTATTTTCATATTGAATATGGTTTTGATAATTTTTTAATATATCAATGTGTTTTTGATATCATGTGATTGAAATGTGGAAATGTTATGTTTCCTTTATGCATGTTTTATGTGATACAATTATGTTATGGTTCTTGGGCATTATTTATGAAGACAGGTGGTTCCATGACAAACAAAGGGTGGGTGAGCCCCTGACTGCTCTCCAATTCATTGAGTAATGCGAAGGAGTTAAATGTTGTGGTTTCTCCAAAGAGATTTAGGTAATATATTGTGATGGGTATTCCGAAAGAAACCATGAGGTTTACTCCCTATGTAAGAATGATATGAATTCTTCAAGATACCATTATGTCTTGTTTTCAATGAGTTATAGAAAAACCTTATGATTTCATGTGGTATGTTAAAGTTCTTATGTTTATGAGTAATGTATGTTTTCAATTATTCTTGTGTATATATGTACTAAGGTTTTCTTTCCGTATATTTATATCCCTTACTGAGCTTTTTAATGCTCATCCCAAGTTTTTGAAATGTTTTTCACAGGTCTAGGGAATGGTACATGATGTGATGATAATGTCGAGGAAGATTCAGGAAGAATCCATGTTTTATTTTAAATATGTTTCCTATGATGGGAAAACTGAACATTGTCTTTTATATAACCACATTGTTTAAATGTGTATTGTAATTCATGATTTATGATCTAATTCTTTAAAACTATAAACCTGAAAAGTTCCTTAATGCACATTCCATTAATAACTCAAGGTTTTGTAATGTTTATGGATGGGGCCTTATAGTTGTTATCAGAGGTCAGTTTAGATAAACATAGGAGTTTGAATTATATTAAATGATTATCCAAAAATATATTTTTATGGTCAAATTGAAATGATATTGCTTTTGAATATTACCATGTTGCTTTATCTAAGAAAATTTTGTTCCGAATGGTTTTCCATAGTGGAAACAAGGAATCAGTGCTTGGAAGGAATGTAGAAAGAAATGACCTTCCGAATTAGCATCCTGAGATGGTCAGAATTGGAACTGAATATTTTGTTGCAGTAATGGTGCAGTTGAATCAAGTTATAAATGGTGGTGGTATCCATGAACGAGATCAACTAGATCAACCGCAGAGGAACATGTCAGTGTTGGAACATGTCATGAGGCAACATCCCCCATCCTTTAGAGGATCATCTAACCATGTGCTAACTGAAGGGTGTACTAAATCTCTTGAGACGATTTTTGATGTCATGGGGTGTTCAGACAATCAAAAGGCTAGTCTTGATGTTTACCATTTATAGGGTGAAGCAGATTAGTGGTGGTCGATAGTTAAAAATATTTGGGACTCTGATGAGATTGATGCGCTTGACTAGGACGAATTAAAAGGTATGTTTCTTGAGAAATATATTCCTAAGGCTGTTCAACATAGTATGGAAAAAAAATTCTTGGAATTTAGGCAAGAGGATGGCTCAGTGGCTGCTTATGAAAAAAAGTTCACTCTATTGTCAAGGTATGCTCCAAATTTTATCTAAGACCTTGATAGTAAAATCAATCGGTTTTAATCCAGATTAATTCCAAAATATCGAATGGAATTTGATTCTTGTGAGTTCAAATGTTATGAAAAGCTCATTCGATGTGCTGAGAAGGTGGAAATGGTGTTTTATGATGATCATGTTTTCTATATCAACCAATAGAAGAAGAGACCGAGGTGGTAGGAGAAATGGAAGAATCCTTCAAAAAGGTCTGATGGTAAGAAAACTATGTTTTCGGTTTGTGGTAAATGTGGTAAAAATCATGCTGGAGAATGTCATTTGAAATCTGGAAAGTACTACCTATGTGGTAAGATGGGACATAAGGCTCGTGATTGCACTGAAAAAGATCAGGGTGGTTGTAAGACCAAATTTGATTTACAGTTAGTGAAATGTTTCAAATGCAATGAGATGGGTCATTATTAAAACGAGTGTTTGTAAAAGAGATCAAATGATGGGAATCAGTCAGACTACAAGTTGAACGGTGTGGTGAAATCTTTTGCAACTACATCAGCAGATGTTGGGCCATCAAATGAAGTGGTATCATGTACTTTTTTTTTCAAATTATGCCAATGTGTTGTTTGATTCAAGGTCTACACATTCTTTCATCTCTGAAAAATTTTATAGTTAATTGGGAATTCCATCTCAAGAAATTACTCCTGAACATGTGGTAAAAATAGTCAGGGGATATGTTGAGGCAAAAAGAATTTAAAAGAATCTTATTATCCTTATCTGTGGAAAAAACCAACTTGCAAATCATATTGTTTTACCTCTAGTTTAGTTTGATGTTATCTTGGGTATATATTGACCCTATAATTACCATTCTAATATTGACTGTAGAGCTAAAGATGATTCTTTTTAGATATGCTTTCAGTTTGTGTACAAGAATGAACCTTTAATATTGATAAAATATCATGAGGCTGATAAATGTGTAATATATGGAAATGAATGATATCGTTCACATATTGTTGAAAACAAAGGAACTATTTAGATTAATGATGTTCCAGTGGTAAATGAGTATCATATTGTCTTCCCTGATGAGTTGCCTGGAATAATACCAGATTGGGAAGTTGAATTTTATGTTGACTTCGTTCCTGAAGCTAAGTCAATTTCAAAACCACCATATCAAATGGATCAAATTGAACTTTTAGAGTTGAAGGAGAGATTGAATGATTTATTATATAAATGATTCGTTCGACCTAGCACATCACCATGGGGTGCTCCTGTCTTATTTGTTTAAACGAATGATGGTTCAATGCTACTTTTCATTGATTATAGAGCCTTCAATAAAATTATTGTTATGAACAAATATCCATTTCCTCAAATCGATGATTTGTTTGATCAGCTCCAGGGAGTTCAGTATTTTTCAATGATTGACCTGAGATCGGGGTACCATCAGTTAACGGTAAAAGAAGAATATATTCTTAAGACTGCATTTCATACAAGATATGGCCATTATGAATTTGTAGTAATTCCTTTTGGGTTAACCAATGCACCCTCTATATTCATGGACCTTATGACTAGAATTTTCCATGAGATCTTGGATAAGATTGTTGTTGTTATCATTGATGATATTTTGGTGTTTTCTAAAAGTAAAGAGGAGCATAAAAGTCTTTTAAGAGTTATTTTGAAAACCTTAAAATAAACAAAATTGTATAATAAATTCAGGAAGATTGAGTTTTGGTTGCCACAAATTTCGTTCCTTGGTCACATTATTTCTAAAGATGGAATAACTGTTGATCCTGCAAAAACAGTGGCTGTTGAAGAATGGCCAAGACCCACAAATGTATCTGAGATTCATAGCTTTCATGGTTTGGCAGGCTATTATCGAAGGTTTGTTAAAAAAAATTCACACTTATCTAGTCCAATGACTAAGCTAACTCGGAAGGGTGTTATGTTTATCTAGAAAAAAGAATGTGATGATTGTTTTCAGGAGTTGAAGAGATGATTGGTGAATGCTCCAGTTTTGGCACTACATCTAGGAATGGTGAGTTTGTTATGTACAGTGATGCTTCATTGAAAGGACATTGTTGTCTCAAAATGCTGAATGATCAGGTAATTTCTTATTCTTCACGTCAGTTGAAAAATCATGAGGTAAATTACCCTACACATGATTTGGAATTAGATAATGTTGTTTTCTCTTTAAAAATTTGGAGGCATCATTTGTATGGTGTAAAGTGTGAAATATATACTGATCACAGAAGTTTTAAGTATATATTCACTCAGACAGAAATGAAAATGAGACAGAGGAGATGGCTTGAATTAATCAAGGATTATGATTGTACAATTCATTACAATCAGGGAAAACCAAATAAAGTGGTTGATTCTTTGAGTCTATAAAGTAATTATTCATTAACCATGTTACATTTGGAATTTGATCCTTTGGTTATGTATTTTATGAACCTTGGCATAGAATTTGTTGGTGCAGGATTTTCTTCTATTTTATTTCAGTTTTCAATGAGATCATCTCTATCAGACCGAATTAATCAAGCTAAGAAGCAAGATAGTGAGTTGCAAAAAATGGTAGAGCTGGTTCATAAGGGTATGTTACCTGAATTAAACATTGTTAATGATTGTGTTTTGAGATTTTGCAATAGATTTTGTGTGCCTTGTGATTCACAGTTGAAGAGAGAGTTGTTATTTGAAGCTAATAGTTCTCCATTTTCAATTCGTCCGGGTAGTACTAATATGTATAGTGATCTTCAGGGGTATTACTGGTGGGATGGAATGAATAGAGTTTTTGCGGATTTTACTATGAAGTGTTTGTCTTGTCAATAGGTTAAAGCAGAGTAGTAGTTAACAAAAGGGATGCTTCAGCCTTTACCAGTGCCAGAGGCGAAATGAGAGAATATATCCATGGGCATCATTGTGGGGTTGTCGATGACACCTCGAGGTAATAATGTGATCTTGGTTATTGTTGATCTCTTGACTGAATCTGCTCATTTCCATGATATACAAGATAATTGTTCCCTAGATTAACTTTATGGTTTGTATCATAAAGAGGTATTCAGGTTACATGGTGTTTCCCTCTCCATTGTATCTGATCGTGATCACAGGTATAATTATTACCTTTGTAAAGGCCTTTAGAAGTCATTGGGTACTGAATTAAAATTTAGTGCAGCTTTTCATCTTCAATCAGATGGGATGTTAGAACGAAAAATTCAGTCTTTGGAGGATATGATATGTGCCATTTCAATGGATTATCATTGAAGTTGGGACCAAAATCTTTATTTGGTTGAGTTTTCTTATAATAAAATTTTTCATTCCAGTATAGAGATGGAACCATTTGAGGAATTATATGGGAAGCGGTGTAGAACACCGGCTTTCTGGGATGAAGTTGGTGAGAGGAAGTTGATGGGACCATAATTGGAAGAGGAGTTGGAAGAAAAATTTTTACTGATACAGAAACAAATGAGAACAGCTCAGAGCCGGCAGAAATTTTATGCGGACAATAGGATAAAGGACCTCTCTTTTGACGTATGTGATCATGTCTTCCTCAATGTTTCACCACGAAAAAGTGTGATGCAATTTGGTAATAAAATAATGTTTATTCCAAGGTTCATTAGACCCTATGAAATCCTGGAGAGAGTTAGATCAGTTTCATACCGAGTGGATTTACCTCCGAGTTTATCTCAGGTACACAATTTTTTTCATGTTTCAATGTTAAGGAAGTACATGCCAGATCCATATCATGTTTTGAGTCCAGAGGAAGTTCTACTGGAAGAGGACCCATCATATGGGGAACAACCAGACCATATTATTGACCAAAGTGAGAATGTATTGCGGAATAAGTTGATTCATCAAGTAATCGTTTTGTGGAAAAACCACATGATTGAAGATGCAACATGGGAATCTGAAAATTCAATGAGGGATAAATACCCCCACTTATTTGATAAGTAAATAAATTATGGGGACACAATTTTCTAAAGGGGGGAAGGATGTAACATGCCAAGAAAGTAAAGAATTATCAATTTTCATATCTATTTCTACTTATGAATTAGATAGTGTCTTAGAGGTTTAAAATGAGAATAAATCCTATCTTAAGCATATAATTCTCCACTATTTTTAAATGATTGTTTTACCAACTTTTGATGGAAAACTATATTAAAATCTATCTTTTGAAAATTTTATATGCTCTACTTTTAAAAATAAACATATTCATTAGAATCGAGGCGTTGAAATTTATATTGGATAAATTTTTCGTATTTTTATGACAATGTTCATTTTTTAATGAACAGTGAAAAATACTGCATTTTACTTCAAAACTGATTTTTCATATAATTTAATTATATAGATAGATTGTACTTTTAAATTGGGTTTAAAGTTTAAATTGAATATATTTGTACCATTTCATCCAATGTGGGTCATTGTAATTAATTACACTTTGAAATTTTCCATAAACAAGTGTCAAACTTTTGATAGATATTGTTTCTAAAAACCCTCTATTTGTTTTGACAAGAGATTTATTTTTAAATTAATTACTACAATTTCTGTGTTTAGAATTTGGTAAAATTTATTCCATATTTGTAATCAGAATGTCTGAATATTTTAATTAATACTGTTTTCTTTTTGGAGAATATGAATAGTAACGACGGTAATTATCATTAATTATCGTCATTAATTATTAATCATTTAGTCAAGGGTAATAAAATAATATCATAATAATATAAAATTACCCCAACTTGTGTCCTAATGCTACTGGTTGTTTCATTGCCAACCATGGTATGCCCTGTGGAAACTTTGGGACCCCATGGAATCACTCTTGTGTGATATAGACATTTTATCTTTTTATTTTTAAAAAAAAGTTTAATATAACAAAAGCATGTAACACCTAAGTAAAACAATTTTAATTTTTTTTAAATAAATGATCTCTTAGACTATAAATATTGATTATAAATCTAAATATATTTCCTACATCATGGTATTTTTTTTATAAATTTTAGTCATTAAATAAATAAATTTATTTATGACACCATGATGATATAGTGATTACATCATTAATGAACGATTTAAATAAAATGAAAATATAATGTAAAATCCTAAAAATACACTTGTCAAAAACAATTTGGATGGGTGGATATATAACCCATATAAATTTATCATCGAAATATATCATTGTGGGAAATTCAAAATCCAAAACTCATTTTATAATAAAGTAACATTTCATGACATTCCAAGAGTGCCCCACACCCTCTTATAAAATGCCCCCACCTCTACCCCCTTACCCACACATCTCAAAACTTTGGCTCAGACAAACTCTGCTCATTTTATCTCTCCACATCCATCTATTCATCCTAAATGCCTTACCGTAGGCAGAAAGCTCTTCAAGAAACCCTTTTGGTTCAAACCGAGGGGAGTTACCCGATATAACGGTAATGTCTTCTCTTATGTTCTTTTGTATTATTTTTATTCTTCAAACCCCTAAAATATTTTTATTTTTTTTGTAACAAAAACAGTATATTAAATATACAATGATGTTGGTTTGAGTTGGATTTGATTTACACTTACACACACCTCTGTCTAATGGTTAATGAACACACTGTTTCTATGAGTGCTGAATTACTGCCTCACAAAATGATGATTGTTCAATATTTTTTTAACACCTTTCATGGTGGCCATTAATATGTCAATATATTTATATATTATATTTATTATATTTATTTTTTCATTATTCTTCTATATTTTTCATTTATGGCATACCTTTATGGTTTCCATTATTGGTAAATGTGATAATTTAATTTTAGGAAGTGCGGACTACCGCCCCTCAAAATGATTTTAACCGTTAATTCCATATATGGGAAATATAATGATGGAGTTAATGATATTATATTTGATATTATACTAGAATTATAATATACCTTTATATAATTATTATTTCACTCCATTATATATGAAATAGAAATGAAAGTAGTGTTCAAGCATGCGTACGACTTACAGTCTCCATGAACGGTGCATTTCATTTATTACCTCTAAATGTTATGTAATATTATAAATGCATGTATATAGTGGATATATATGATATATATGATATCTAAATCATGAATATAATTCTAGATATAATGGATATTTTACCACATTAACAACTTGTAATTATAAGAAGTTTATTTTTGACTGAAGTACCAAAGGTCGAAAAAACTACCGTTATTAACTTAAATAATTTCATAATGTTCCTAACATTGTAATAAGTGATATAATAGGAATAATGGAATTTAAAAAGTTTCTTAAGAAAGTATAAATTAAATATAGTTTATTATATAAGAGATTAAATAACGAATGAGTCAAGTCATACACGAGGTAAGGAACTTCATCTCAATCTCCTTTCATTGAGGCATATTTTGTTTTAAACACAAATTTATATTATACGGTGTAAAAACCCCTTTGACTTTTACTTTTATTAAAAAGGAATCATTTTATATGAATCATTTTACTAAATGACAGAAAGTAATGTTTTTGACTTACGTATGCAGCAACAACTACTTCTCTACCGCTCTGACCATTTTTTGAGTTTCGGCTTCCTCTACAAGACATAATTTTTTTTAAATGAAAAATATATACCATGTTTTAATTTTCTTTTAATTTGGTATTGATAATGGTTTTGATAATTTTTGATTATATCATTGTGTTTTTTATATCGTGTGATTGAAATATGGAAATGTCATGTTTCTTTTATGCATGATTTATTT
The DNA here is from genome assembly GCA_963277665.1 of Viscum album. Lineage (NCBI taxonomy): Eukaryota > Viridiplantae > Streptophyta > Magnoliopsida > Santalales > Viscaceae > Viscum > Viscum album. The sequence goes on along the minus strand of OY728133.1, from coordinate 137,312,524 downwards.
GATACGATTATGTTATGGTTCTTGGGAATTGTTTTTGAAGATGGGTGGTTCCATGATAAACTAAGGGCTGGTGAGCCCATGATAGCTCTCCAATGCATTGGGTAACATGAAGGAGTTAAACACTAAGTATTATATGAAGAGATTTAGGGAATATACTATGATGGGTATTCCAAATGTAACCATGAGGGTTACTCCCTACGTAATAATTTTATGAATTTCTCAAGTTACCTTTATGTCTAATGTTTTCTATGAGTTATTCATAAACCTTATGATTTCATGAGTATTGTTAAAGTGATTATGATTATGAGTAATGTATGTTTTAAATGATTCTTGAGTATACATGGTCTATGGTTCTTTTTCCACAATTTAATATCCCATAATGAGCTTTTTATGCTCATCCCATGTTTTTGAAAATGTTTTTCACTGGTTAATGGAAAGGTACATGATGTGATGATAATGTCGAGGAAGTGTCAAGGAAGAATCCAAGTTTTATTTTAAATATGTTTCCTTTGATGGGAACTATGAATATTGTCTTTTATGTAACAACCTTGTTTAAATATGGAATATAATGCATGATTTATGATCTAATTCTCTAAACTCTAAACCTGAAAAGATCCTCAACGTGCATTCATGTAATAACTCATGATTATGTAATGTTTTGGTCTGGATCATTATACATAATATGTTACCTAAGATAAAAAAAATACATTTATTAAACCTAAAAAAACCAAGGTGGATAATTATAATAGTTCTTTTAAGAACCTTCAGATGGGAAACCAAAATATAGAACAACATAGATACAAAAATATCAAAACCATAATCACGATATTTCCATGAAAAATTATTTCACATTCACTTCATATTACATCTATTTTCATGGAAATAAAAAATACATACCTCGTTCCCATTATCCCAAACATGATGAATTGAAGTGATTTTGTTTTATTTATGGATTATATTTGTGACATCTAATACCAAATAATTCCTCTATAGAATTTTAATTAGAATAAAATACATGAGAAGGAGAATGGAGTGTGATTGAGATTGTTTGACTAATAATTAGTTTGAATAATATTGATTAGTTGACCTCTATGAAAGGATTAAATTGAGGGGAATAACATTATAAATTAAATCACTAAGAAAAACACTTTATTGGAATGTATAATTGGGGATTGATGAGAGAAAAAAGGGAATATAATGGAATGAAAAAAAATAACCAATCTATGCATAATAAATAAATAAAAAGGAAATTAGGTAGACATTTTTGAAATGACATGTACTTGGATGAACACCCAAGCCACCTTGTCCCCTTCCACATATATAGGGAATCTAGTATCCAAAACCATATACCAAATGTCTCTTATAATTATAAACTCTGGGAAAAACCTCCAATAAAAACTCATAATTTCGTGATCCATCCATCAATCCTCATAATAACCCAAAACAATATAAATTCACATACTCTAACACCAAAATTCAGATAATTGTTTTCTGAAATAAATTACCAATCCCAATCTGGTAACAATATTTATAAATCCACACACATCTATCCACACAAACACCAATAAATAACTATGAAGTCAATTGTCATTATGAATAGGTTAAGTGAAATTTGTTTACATATTGATGTCATTCTACAAAAAAAAATTCAATTAGGATTTTATTACCATTATTCCACTATATAATTATTTTCATTATTATAATAACATAACTGCATTAAATATGGTATCGCAACCATTAGTCATGAAGGATCAATCAGTCGATAGCAAGTGTCTGAATCTTATAAAAAAGTTATTTACGTTTGTTTATTATCACTATAATATAACATTATAGAACTTTTTTTCATCTTTATGGGGGGAAAATAGGAGTATTCACTTCACCAAGATCGTTGTAACATGAGTCTCTCTTGAAAGTCATGATTTGAGTTGAATATTAGTGATTACATGAATCATTGAATAGTACGTAGATGACATAATAATAGGTAGAATTATTTTTCACAAACCATGAGATTTAAATCCTTTATGAATATATATCAATATGGCTATGTTTTGATGAGAACATACAATTGGGAGTATGTCCTTGATAATATTAATTTATATAAAAAATGATAGCCAAAATTAAAATATACTGTCAGATTATCTATAGATCCATTTTTCTATTAATAACCAATTTATACGTTAAAATAATTAAATATCTCATGATTTTATTAAAATTATTATATTCGATATCTCATGGGGACTAATCATACATTCAAACAAAATTTATGATTTCATGAAGTTATATTTTTATGATGGTGTTTCCCCAAAGTCCAAGGTACCATAAATAGAACATATGATTTCACCAAAAAACAGGGTTATTGACAAATAGGTTATGGAAAAAACTAAGCATAATACACTACCATATGTTCACTAATACTTGATCCCTTCAACATGCACCCCAATCCAAACATGAATTCCAGATATGATTAAAAGTAGTTACCTGGGATTCTAACAATATTTTTCCTACAAAAGGACATCCATGATATTCCATTTCCACACATAGTATAACTCTAATGAGAGGTGACAAAACACAGTAAAAAAAATTTGTAGTTTTAGTGCCAAATTCATCCATGGAATCCATAAGTGATTTATCCATCATAGTATAATGTAATGATATGTAAGAAAAATGGGAAATAATGTTTTTAAATCAATAATTTCAATTATGGACATGATAAACCCAACAAACACCTCACAAGAGTAAAATATCATGTTTCATAGGTCTACCCATATTATATTAATTCAAAAGTCACCCCAATGTATAGTTTCTCCAATTTTATTCCTATATAAGACCTGAAGTAGTTCTTCCATGAGTTGATTGACTCTCATGATATACTAGAGAAGTTAGTTTAATATTTGGATTTGTGTCTATCCCTAGTATATTATTTGGGAACCCACATTTGAATGTCACTTACATAAGTCTCTACTCAACCACATAACCATTCTTTTCATAAAATCACTATGGTAACCAACCTCACCACCCAACCAAACAAGGTTAGCGTGTACAACATTTTTCCGAATCATGTACATGAGGTTGTGTTTATTGAAGAAACATGGTCATAGTCTTTTAGATCAATAAATTTATATCTTTCATTATTCCCATTCTAAATAATTAGTTTTAAAATGATAATTTCAAACATAGATAAATATTAATTGGATTATAATTCATCAAATCTCCATCAATTTCCCAAAAACTACTTGACTTTGGATCCTCCGCTTGAATTCGACAAACAAAATGTTTCTTAATACTTATTGTAGTCAGAAAATTTTAGGATTTCAGATTCATTAATCGGCTCCCTTACACACTTTATGATGATTTAATACTCTTCATTTCCCCCAACACCTCGTTTGGAGATCTTCAACATCGTTTAATCAAATACATAATGTAGCGATTGATAACTAGTTTAGCTAAAATATTTTTATTCAAGATCCTTCTCATGGTTCCATAAAATACCATGAATCAATATTATCCTCATAATTTTCCATATCTTCTAGGATTTTAGATACTCCACTTAGTTTCCTAATTTAAATTGAGTGTATAGTTCCTTCTTAGATCTAGAAATTTCTTCATCTAACATACATAACAAGGAAACTAGATTGGTCTTCCTCATTTCACCCTAAAACATTTCCTGTTAACACTATCCAATTATTACACTGTATATGAATTTAAAACATTTATTGTTAGTCATCGATACATGACCTTAATAGGCACCCCTACGATTCTGGACACATGACATTAAAATTAAAAACTTTTCCCATTAAATGATACTAAAATACATTAATATTTATTCCTATCAGAATGACACATTAGATTACTATTTTATATTCTTAAAATCAACTCCATGAAAATAAATCCCTCCTTCAATAAGAGCATACTTTCCCAAAAAAAATGATTAATTACAATGAGGATTCACATATTTTTTTAAATAAATTATAGACTATAATATTATATAGATTATCTGAGAGATAATGTATGCTTATAATGTAGAGTTACTTTAAATTAATATTTTAATCAATAAAATATAAACAAAATGTAATTGGTTTTATTGGAATAAATTATATCATAAACAAGTATTAAATTTATATGATAGAAATGCTATATAAAAAAATATCCCATAAAGGATAATCCAACCTATCATTATCTTATGACATAAATGGATTCATTTTCACCACCCAAGGAGATTGGTATGTCTTCCCCCATTTGAACGTGGGAGAGTATTAAAAGAAACAAAATTAAAAATATTGACCCATTAAAAATGAACATTCATAGTGTTGTTGATTATTACTAATAGATTTTATAATGATGAGATATATTAAAATAATGAATAAATTAAATTGTCACCATCATAGTTTAAACATGATTCCATATATTAAATGATATTATGATTATACATCATTTATTTATTGTATTAAAATTTTATAATTACATTTATAATCATGTTCCTATTTTTGATGTCGTGATAACATACACACATCATGAAAAGTAAAATATTAAAAATAAATCAATATCATCCAATGATTTATTTTCTACCCTCATTGATAAGTATTTAATGCATGTTCTGGGTATGAAAACATGAATGAGATTATGAAGAACCTTTATTATATTTATTAGTCTCATAATAAAATTTTGGAATTATGGTTAGGAACATAGAAATATTTATTTGGTGATATATAATAGGTGATTGTTGAGTTGTTAAATGATTTGTTGATTTTGGGATTAAAATTGAAATATAATTTTTCTGTTTTGTAAAAACGTTAAAAAAAATTTCATCACCAATTAAAACATTATCAATATTACCAGTGAAATTGGATTACAAAATTTATACACCATATTATAAATACTAGAATGAGTAGTCATGTAACACAAAAAAATTGTATTAATAAGTTACTCGATAAAGAGAAGATCATAATTATGGTGAATCTAAAAATATTAGTTATACAATAAATTTCATATATTGATGGGTTCTAATAATATTGATCTAAAAAGGTTTCATGACAATAATAGTATGATAAATATTTTACCAACTATTTAGTTGAAAATATATCATTATTTTCGAAATGAGTATAATATAGAAATGGTAAGTACTATGAAAAAATGTCCCTTTTAAATTTTTACGATTTAGAATTATTATTCACTTATATGAAATTTAAACCAAAATGAAATAAAAATATAAGGATGGTGATATATATCATTGATAATCAAGGGTTAATATGGTTCCATGTATTTATGATGGATAAATTATTTTAAAATAAAAAGTTGATTCCAAATCATAAAACAATAATAATTTGAACCTAAAACATGATGTGGAATATTATGATGGAACAAATAAATTTGATTAAATGGGATAAATAAGTTAAGGAACTATAACCTTCATAGATTAATAAAATATGTAAAACGAACACTATATAAAATATAATGAAGGTCTTGGTGATGAGAAAGGTAATAATGAAGCGATAGTTAAAGAAATATAATTAAGGAATGATATTATAGTTTCAATGTTGTAAAATATTAATCATTATTGATAAAAGAATAAATAGAATAGTAATAATGATTAATTGAATTATTATCATGATTATTTGTAAGATTATGAAGTTAAAGAGATTGATGTTTAGCACTTAGGAAATATGGGGGATCTTATTTAAATCCTTGAATATATTTCCAACATGATTTATATTCTCCAGCCACTATATATTATGTAATATATAATTTTATTTTATGAGAATTAAATATTCTTGTTCTTGGGGATTTATATTTAATATTGGTGTTTTTTTAAGGTCACTTATTCATGGTGTGGCATGTTAAAACATATGGCTTCTAGGATGTTGTGTGGATGAGATGGTTACAACATAGGGTCCTAGAGATTTATTTTTAGAGCAAATTTGATGTCCGTCATAGCTATTCCATGGTTCAAGTGTCGCAGTGTAACCTCTCAATTTATGGAAATCCATGTGTGTTGGTTTATGAGATTATGGTGTAATGAACCAGGTGTTGTATTTGATCATTTATACAAAAATTCATCACTATTGAGTCATTGTGATTTAGGATGCATCATTGAGTCTCCACTATAATATATAATATGTGAAATTTAAAAGGATATATATCCCATACATGGTTTTAATTGATGTTTTGTAGTGTAATACAGTGCCATGTATTGTACTCCATCATCTAATATCCTATAATATATAATGGTCTAGGATTCTATGTCATTAAATTTTATTTTAATGGTTGGATATAGATATAATGATACCCCTATTAATATCCACTTCTTCATCATTTCTCTTTTGGATTTAGCATCCACATATAACTATTTAAATTCCATTAAATACCTTGTTGATTTATTTCAACCCTATGCATTAGGAGATCAATCCATCGAATATAATCATTATTCTTGATGTAGGAGTCTATATACATTGACTTAAAATCCATTGATAATTGAGTCTTTATGTGTAAATTCCCATGGATTTTCTTATGAAATAGTTGGAACTGATAACACAGTGGATTAGATTTGTGAAATCTATTTTTTAAAAGGTATTATCATTAATAATGACCTTAGAAAACACTATGTGTTGATGAAATCCCCTATGGGAGGATTTTTATTTCATATGTACTTCCAATCATCGAAGAATATACTATTCACTTTGATTTTTTTTTTAAAAATTGATAATGGTTTCAAATCAAGAATGGAGTTGTTTTGACAACCATAGAGAATTAGGGATATTTGGTGTATCAAAAAATTGACATGTCACTTTAGTGCTTATAATGATAGTAGATATTTTTTATCACTTTAGTGTCAATAATTCCACTATAGGTTTTTTAAACATTAGTGCATGTTATTCATCATGGTTTTCCCTAGTTTTTCGTTGTTTTTTTGTCTAGTTTTTATAACCGTACGTTATAGAATAAATGGTGTGTATTTTATTTTAGTCATGGATTTATTACATAATGGTATTTCATGGTTGGATTTCTCACATGATTAATTATGGTTTTCTAATGAATGGTTGTCTTGATGATGACCATATCTATTATCAAATTAATCTATTAATAGACTGGGTGAAAATGGATTGATTTTATAAAATCTAACTAATATTTTATTTTAATATGTATTATCTACGGAAAATAATAAATAAATATTTTTTATTATTTAAAATTGTAAACTAATGAATTTTTTGATATTTGAATATATATATATATATTCTATAGTGAAATCCTATCAGGATTTTTGATCACACCTCAACTATTTATTTGGGTTTTTGTATTTTTGTTTTTTGAATACTCGTGTAAAGGGGTTTGTTTCATGTCGGTCATCAGCTTAATATGTATGTCAATGCTTCCTACATGGGTTGATTTTGTATCGAAAGTTGTCAAATTATGATTTTTACATTTTCATATATATTTTTCCCTTCTTGCTAATGAATTTTCATCTCACATGGATTTTTATTATTTTTCCATTTGGTACTCTATTTTATCGTCATTACATATGGTACACGATTCCATTTTGTTGTACCACATGATTTGAAAGACCATATTTGTTGTATTTTCATGTTGACTCATGTCGGTTGGTAACAAATTCATATCTGATGGAATACCCAGTTTGAGGTGTTAGGATACAACTTATATTAGGGTCAATTTCATTTGTTACAGGTGTGAAGAAAATTAATGTTCGAATTCTAACTACGAGATAGTGCCTGGCCAACTCACATCCGTGTTTGGACATGAGTTACGAAGGGTGTTTTGGGATTTTATCCTTGTAAGGGACATTCTATATGAGGTTATTTGAATGAAATAGATATGGGGTTTATTTAAATTTATATATTAATTTCCTTATGTTTTTAGTCCATTTTTTGAATCCAAAATTTCATTAAATTCTCAAATTCTAAAGTCCTTGATATTTTTTCTAAATATGGTATTATTATTTTGTGGTTTCATATAAGTTTATTTTTTACTGTATTATAGTAATAGGAAAATTTCTATAATTATATATATTCATGAATCTAATAGGGTAATATGTGAAACATGTTCCATTAGACAATCCTCTAATGTATACTTATTTTATAGAAGCCATAATATTCCCCTTTCAGAAACTAGAGAAATTGGTTATTTAAACTAAGGATAAGTAGTGAATAATGGATCAAAATTCATCATGAATTATCTTCCCATATTCCTTGGTTACAAGTGTCCTTAAGAATCAATTGTGTGTATTCATATTATTGACTGTATTTTCCACTTCCTAAAAACATCAAAATAAACTATAGTGGGTTTTCCCACATACATGATTGATGGACATGGAAGGAGGTTGTGTGAATCCATTAGGAAAGCTATGTTTCATGAGTTCCATACATGGAAATACTTTAATAGATATTAAATTAATATTGTTATCTTAAAATATTTATATTGCAAATGACTCAACATTTTATGACCCTTGATCATGGGGATGTTATGGTTTTGGAGTATTCCGCCAGTTTCACTAGGATGGTATACATATAACCACATCATGCCATGAGGGAATATCACATTGATTGGGAGTTCAATATCGGTGTATGAGATGAAAATCGATCTATCTTTTTCTATTAAGCCTTATAATAATTTTGTTAGTAGTTGATAGTGAAATTATTGTAGAGGTAGACATAGCATGGTTAACAGGATGAGGTGGAGCATAAATTGGTGTAGTTTTTGTCCATAATTTATCTTTTTTTTATAAAAAGAAATGAAATAGTGCCCAATTTCTATTAGGAACAGTTTTAAAATATTAATAGGGATGGAAAAAAGTTTTTTATATTTTTGTAGGAGATTGTAAATAACAATCCTAATTCCCTAGATCCTTTGAATACTTTTCATCGTTGTTGAAATTTTGGCCACCATATGTTATTTTGTGGGATTATTCCCAATGGAAGAAGGGGTGGATACATCGTCACCAAGGGTTAAATAGTTCGTTTTTATTTTAAAAGTGTTTTTTCTTTATCCTCACAAAAATTATAAATATCGTGTCTATAAATGCTCCAGGTGGAGCTCCTTCTGAATACTATATTGTAGTGGAGTATTTCTAGAGGAACCTCCTATAGGGAAAAAAACTATTTGAGGTGTAAAGTATCGTTTTTAATATATGGTGAGATATTTACCTAATATGGGAGATAATTTTTTGTATATAATAATATTTTGTAGATGTATTGGGATTGAGTCTAAATATTATTGCGTTCTATATGTATCATTTCACACATTTTAGAATGTGGATGGAATAATGTTTCATGTGTCCTACATGCTGTGTGATTAAATTCATCTTTATTATACTGGGGTATTTCATAGTTTATAGACATGATATAATCTAAATGATCATTATAATGGATTATATGATTATTGATAATACATCGATATAATTTTATTATCATCTTGTTCTGTTTTCATCTTCTGATGGGGTCTCTCATGTCTTACGAGGTGAGTGGGATTCTCAATCAAGAATATAAATGAATGTTTTCATTATTATTATGTAATTTCATTCCAATTGCAGGATATGTTACTTGAGACCACTATGTATCATTTCATATTCCAATATCTTATAGTGGTGGGTTCATTTCTCAAGGTATTTCAAGATAAATTATCATGGATTCCATGAATGTGATAGGTTGAGTTCTACAAAGACATGCTCACTAGTTTAATGCCAGTTTCTGTTCCAGCATATGAGAGTTTTGTTTGGGATAATTCTCTCTGAAAATATTTATAATCCCAATAATGTATTTTACATCATTCACTCTTTTTCATTGTTTGAAAATATAGAAAATACCATGGATTCAATACTAAAAACTACAAAATAATCATGGTCTCTTTTTCTTGATGACGATAAAGAAGACAATATTATAGTATTTTCATATATATTTGGAGACATGTGGTATTTTTAATTTAATCATGGAGAATAAATAATAATTTTATTTTCATGTTAAAAAAAATACATTGTAGGGATATAAGATCACATAGGGAATATTGATACGCCTTTGATGTTTAGAACGATAAATGAAATGTAAATATCTCCCAATAAGTTAATTGATAAATGGGATTTATGGGTTCTTATCTATAGATATGATATTAATATTCTAATGTCATGATATTTATATAAAATATTTTATATAATTAATTTCTACTTCTGACATAGTGTATTTCATGTATTAGTGAGTTTAAATGAACAACATAACATTACTAAAATATTTTGAGTCTTTTCTCATAAAGTCAATAAATTGGGGGTATATATATAAATAAGAAATATATGAAAAATTTATAGTCTATAAATTTATAAAATGATTTCAATAGTTACCAAATAAATATTATTTAAAATAATGTTTTTTTTTTAAATAAAAGTAATTTTTTTGAGAAATTTTATTTAATGCGTAAAATGATTTTTATAAAATTATATTAAATTAATCACTCTTTGTGAATTTTTTTAATGAAATATATATATTATATATTTATACAATATTTCAAATGATCAATATATATTATTACAAAAATATGTTCTGAATAAATCTATTTTATTTTTAAAAATTTAATTTTCCTATAAAATAGTTTTTTCACATTTTCGGCATTGACATTAAATTTGGCGCAAACCATCCCAACAAGGATAATATCATGACTACGCCAAACCCCCCCCCCACCCATCCAATTATAAATATGATTGATTCTAGTTCTCAGTATGAATTTCACACACATGGGAGGCATTTTCCTAGAGTTCTTGTAAAAACACACATATATCTAGGCCCATTAAATGTTGAAATGAAAACAAATCATTATAAACCATCCATGAAAAAATATAAAATCAAAAAATTTAATTAGGGAAATAATTATAAGACAAAATTTCCAAATATAATCTCATCACTATGAAATTAAAAATGGTTCTAATGAAAAAAATGGGCGTGTACAAATGTCAAGGCACCCATTAGAACACACTTGGCCTATCTACCTCACTTTAATCTGCTTGGTTCATGTCCCTCTAAGATTCTATCAGGTGGTAAGTCATCATCCAAAGACATGAAATGTGTGGAAAAACCCATTTTGGGGAGATAATAATAATACATTTTACGAAACCTTGAAATAAATAATAATATATCATTTAGAATAAAATTCTTCTCCTCATAGGTATGTGTCAATATAACATATAACATGAATACCCTAATATAGTCAACATAGTCAAACAGTCTCAATGTAAGGTCAGAACATTAATGCTACACTATTATCCTATCCTATGGGTCCTACACATCACTCATTCAAGAGAACATACTCCATGTACTGGATAATAGAAATGTTGTTCATCTGAGATGTAAATATCATCGGGTCTCTCCATTATATGTACACATTGTATTTATGGTGATTATGATACACATAAATGGGATCACAACCACATCGATCGGTTATACCAACAACCAAATACAGAATTTCTAATTATGTAAGGGATAGAAAACGGTGTAATTTTGGTCAGAACAATACCAACAACCCATCTTAATGAAATATGATAATCAATTACATCACTTCAGGTATTGAAAAAGGATTCCAATAACTCTATCCATGTATGAATTCCCTCTGATGAGATCATCATCCATTTTGTAGGACATGAATCTATTATAAAACATCAAGGAATGAATCAAGGAAACACACTCTAAAGAAACATGTCCAATATATTATGTTCATGTGTCAAATAATTCATTGATGTAGTACATGTAATGTTCCAGAAGAACACATTGTTTCCCTATTACCCCTAGACAAAAAAATTTATCATGGTCTCTTCCCTTGTCTATTTCCAAGGGGTCATGTCTCTTTATAGCTTTCCATGTTCGAGTCTATGCACATAGATTTTATAATTATTTTCTGTCATAGTTGTGGTCGTGTACTATTTTTGGAATAATGTGATCCACTAAGAAAAAATCAAAAACTCTATGACCGATGTTAAATTCCCTATTATATATATCTTCTTGTTCAAATGATAGTGTCAGAATAGGGGGTCCCACACACTATGTAATCATATATTACATGACATGTAACATGGTATTTCATAAGAACCCATGGGTTCACTTGCTTTAGAAACCATACCACTTTCTCTTGCATTTATACCACCAATTATGCTAGATTATCATTAATATAGTGAGAACTAAACAATTTATCACCACTCGTTAGATTTCTAGGCATCGAAACTCATGGAAGACACTTGTTCATGGGTCATTCCACTATTACAAAATACAACCTCAACTAAGAATCCAAAATATATGTTGATATGATGCCAATATTATCATCTAGCGAACCACACATCTTAGCAATACTAGATATGAATTCTCAATTCATTTAATCAAGAAACAACACAAAATTCATTATGTCTCGATATATCTGTCAATCCACCAGTTAAATGAAACACTGGAGATGAGGGCATGAATATTTTTGGGTGAAATCCAATGAAACATGAAAATGAGTAATCAAACATTAATATTTTTTATCTACCATTTATAAATTTCCATTTTTAAAATAACCAATGATTCAAAAAAATATACAATTTTCCCAGATTCCCTAAAATTATCACACAAGAAAAACAATCCAACTATGAATCAATCCGTTTGTCAATTAAATCATGTTTATCATAGTAGAAATAAAATGATGAATGATTCCAAATAAAACAACACCCTGAATTAATTTTTATCAATTATAGGATAATAACTATTATGTGTCATTATCATCTATGAGATACTATTGTTTCATCACAAACTGATAGATTGTTCATGATTCGATTGTCATTCGCTAAGTGATGCTCAACCAATGCTCCCTCATAAATATCCAAATTTCATTAAATAAAACTGAGAGTCTATCATTTTAACATATTTATAGAACATAATATGTTCATTTAAATAAATTAAACAATATTATAAAATTATTTTATTTATCTATTAATCTCCAAGAGACATCTCTCTACCCAAAATTCTCGACGTGCTCCATGGTCATATTGCACCTTATGTAAAACCCATGATCTGAACTCAATAAGGTGCTCTAATATTTTATATGTGCCTCTTTTTTATTGTTATTCTAATTTTTCAATAATTAAATATGAAATCATTATTTATAATATAAAAAAATATTTTATATATTTAAAAAATTAATTCTGGGCACACCAGTCTTTATAATCATTCTATGAATCACATCATCATAACTCATAGTTCAAAAAATAATCCATAAAATATTCCCAATGAATCAATGGAATAAATAAGTGTCTTAACCATATCCCCACCTTCAGTATTTACATCATGGAAATCCAAAACCAAAGGATAATAAAAGAGATGTGTGAATTGGGCATGAATCAGGGTCTCCTGTTCACAAGTGATCTCTTAATGAATCATTTTATTCAACCAGAAAAATAGAATGGCTATATATTTACCATGAATAATCTTCTAATACTAATCCTAGATAAATATCTATTAATATGAAATGGTATATCTATCCTTGATATACATATCTCCCTAGTCAATATCACTCAACTCATCATGCTTATACTTATTTTTTGTGACACATAGAAGACATTATGTACCCATTATAACTAGGATGATAGATCTAAGATTTATTTCAACTCACAAACTCAACATAGTATCTAGAAATATTCATTAATTATTGGATATATATTACCACCTTGAAAAAATATCAATAATCTACATTTACTATAGTCTCTCAAGAACACATGGTCTCCTTCATCAAATTCTTATGTTATCTATTGGCAATCTACATAGAACTTCTAATAAATTTTTATAGTCTTAATATGATCCTAGATGATCTGCACCTTCTTTTTCGTGTCTCTCCATATCTCTGGTCCAATAATTGACGACTCACCTGAATAGGTCTGACATAGTGCATATATGTGGTTTCTCTCTTACATGTTCTCGAATGGTCACATATAGATGGTGTAATGGTAACTATTTTTTGAAATTAAAAAAACAGAAATGGTTGGTTATCAAACTAACTATTCCCAAATTATACCATCTGAGACCAAAAAATATCCTACAAGGAATAAATGGTTCTCTTAGTCTCACTATTCATCCTGGGGTGAAAATTCTTTCTCAAATGAAATTGAGTCCCAAAGGATTGCTGATACCCCTTGCATATCATAGATTTGAAGTGAGAATCAGAGAAAAAAAATAAAGGATGATGGAACTCAATGTATTTGAACTATCTAACACACATTTGGGAGTCACAATCTCTTTATTGAAATCTACTCTTGAATATTCATGACGTGGTCTAACATACAGAGTCTATCTATGATCACCTAGGTAAAATAATGTCTGATGGTTTTATTTAGATTCCCTGCCACAAATTCGATAGATATTTTTGTGAAAATTCCCTAATGGAATCATTGAAGCATTTTTGGTTGGTTTTGTTTGTTGACAATGTTTTCCTCGATGATTTGTATCTTGAAAAGTAAGGTTTCTATAATCAGTGTGCTGAAAAAGGGGGAATACCTTTTGAATTTTATGTTTAAAGAAATCTGGTTGAAAATCCTGTATGGTAAAAAGAACCATGACAAAGGAATGGATGATCTAGAGGTGGTACAAAAAGAGAAGACACAATGTGGTGTTATTTTCTGGTGTTTTTTTAAATTATTGGGCCTAGAAATCAAAAAAATGGAGAGATTTGTTTTTGGAAATGGAAGGTGTTCAAAATATAAGAATGGAGTTTTTCTCACAAGGGGTGTTTCGAGATTAGAATCTCACAAATTGGAAGAGGCATCAAGTGAAAAAAATATGGTGTTACGCAGAAGATTTTTTATCCACGTAGGAAGAAGATTACGTGGTCATGGAGGGTTATTCGTTTAGGGTAAATTTTGCCTATAAATTTGAAGTGAACACCTTATTTGATGCTTCTCAAAACATTGAGATTATATGAGCTTTGGTGTGCATAAAAAATATTGAAAAGGAGTTGTGCGAAGAATTTGTTATTACGCATAAAAATTGATGTCATGGGTAAAAGATAACTTTTCATGTAAAATGATGGTTACTCAGAATATTTGTGGTTGCACGAAAAGTGTAATCGGGCTTGTATGCAAGAAGATATATTATTTTTTCCAGGAAAATTAATTAAGTGAACTATGTAGTAAGGGCTACGTATAAATTTCGATCTTTCCTAGTTCCATTATGTTGTAATGTAGTGTTCTTTTGTATATGAAATTTGAACATCAATAGGGAATCTACATATAGTTTAGGATGCATATATTAATTCAATTAAAGTGACATATAGCTATATAAACTATTATTGGATCTTTAAACGAAGCAGTGTGTACACTTCAGTTGAGAGAGAAATGAACATTCTTATTATGAGTGGTTGAAAACCATGATAGATAGTGAGTCTTCTAAGAACATTGTAAACTATAGTGCAATTTTAG
The DNA here is from genome assembly GCA_963277665.1 of Viscum album. Classification (NCBI taxonomy): domain Eukaryota; kingdom Viridiplantae; phylum Streptophyta; class Magnoliopsida; order Santalales; family Viscaceae; genus Viscum; species Viscum album. The sequence goes on along the minus strand of OY728133.1, from coordinate 137,297,103 downwards.
TAGATTTTGAACATCAGCACACCTATGATGAATGATACATGGATGTATCCTAGTGAAGATGAACCATGTAAAAATTGATCTGTTTTGTGCATGATTTAATTTCAGTTTATAAATTTCTACATGAATGATAGATTAGAGTTTATTTCATAACAGTGAGATAAGATCAATAATGGACTTCATTTTAATCTCTCATACCTTGATTCACCCACCACTTAGGGTATCTATCATAGTAGACCATACAAATATCCCTTTCCACTTTTATTATAGAGCCTAATGGGTTTGACATAAACTCATTGGATCCTACTGATGAACCTTTACATACTAAAAATTTTGAAATCTAGAGGAAAACATTTCAACTGCTTTTTTCATTTCCGACCAAAAACTAATATTAGAGTTCCTGGTATAACATCCCCATAACATGGCGTACAACTAAGATATATGAACAAAACCATATAATAACATCCTCATGTAATGACACTACTACCATCATGAATCCTATAAAAATAATGACATGATCCTTGTTTCTTAAAATAAATCAGGAGCATGTCCAGTGTATATTTGAGTATGTACGGTCTCATAATCAGTAACCCCAAGATGATCCTCCATGAGTCACTATAAAATCATATGGGTAAAACCCATCAACCTGTGTAAATATGATATATCTTCATCTATTATGGATAAATACTTGGATTCCAACAACTCTAATTCCATTCATAGAAACAACGAACATGATCCACTACTAATAGCATTTACTACCATATTACCATTCCCATTAGCTAGTTTCTCTACCACATTAGTGGAAAGAATATTTTTCTATATCATGATCACGGGTCGTGTAGTTCCTATCATTTCATCTGAACAAAGATGAATCATAGGAAATAACTTCTTTCTTATACATCATAAATTTAATAGAGATCAGTCCCTGATGCATCATAGAACACTATATACTTCATACCCTCCTCTATTAATATAATGATGGGAGATCCCATCAAACTCTTCTTAAACACAAGGAAATCCAATTGGAACATCTCTATCTATATAAAACGATTCCCCTTTGGGGACAGATTCTTCTTAGGAGGTGATCTCTGAGTGAAATCATGTTGAAAAATCCATTATTATACTACTAACCAAAGGAATCATAACATATCTATCACTCTATTATATGGATCTTATAATAACAATACCATGATCTTTTTGGAGTCCAAGACCACACTGTCTACTAATATAACATGTCCTATGATGTGCACCTCCTAAATAACATCCTATAACTTTGATTGATTTTTGTAAATTTGTTTCTCTCAGAGTGCATCCAATTAAATCGTCATATCTATCTTGTGATCCACCACGGGTGTGTAGTACACTAGGATATCGACAATGAAGACCAAAAATAATTATCTATGAATGGCCAATAATATATTTCACAAGTCTAATAAACATAGTAGGGGAATTCAACAAGATGAGTTATTTCACCAAGTTCTTTTATTTAAGATAACGTCATCATAAGGCCATCATTATTATATCCTAATTCCTTACATACAACTGGTGATGGCCTTATCTGAGGTCAATCATTAAAAACCATTATTCCTATATCAACTTATTAATTAGGTCATTGACATACCAATGATGTCCTTACAATCATTGAAATAACTGTTCTAACAAATCCCTTCCTCATAATGTCCTCCAAATTAACTGTCAGTTAGAAAATATCTCTGGGATCTATAAAATATGTTTGAGTGGATATTGAGCTTGTTATGGGGCATAAAGAAATGTATTATTTTATCTCCAATCAGTGAGGTTTTCCTATAATGTCCTGTATAATGATTTCCATATACTCTTCCTTAACATTATGAAGAAGAATGACTTTGGAATCCCCTACACCAAATATCAAGCTAGAAAAATGATATGTAGTCAGCTACACCCTCTTTCATGTGAGTCCATCATGATTTTCATGGGATCCCTTCAACCCATGAATGTATAACTTATTCCATCATGGAAAACACACCACATCCTCCACCTAAAATAATCTATATGGCCATGAATTGAGGATTATAAATTCATAACTATGATATCTTGATACTACATCATCATTGATGCAATGAGATCTGAAAATAAATTATTACCTCTTGGAGTAAGGCAACATCATTGGCACATATTGGTTATCGCTGAGTTAACTCCAGTTGGAATCTCCAAGGGCTAGGGTTGACCCTAAGGATCAACTGTAATATCTAAGTATAAAATAATGTAGGAATAAATAAATGAATGAATACTACCTATTTCTATTATTTAAAATGCTAATATAGAGATGACATAGATCATAACTCATATCATCCTTGGAGTATCAAGTTCATAAGCCTTGATTTCATGAATCGCTCAAACCCATATCCCCCGCCTACTTCATCCAATCAAGGACCACATTGGGTTGGTGGAGAAAAAAATGTAAAAACTTATTCCACATCGTCAAAATATCTCATCTCTTATTCCTTATATTCCACCCAAAAAACCTTTCTTCTAATGCTACCACCTCTACAAGGGCATCCTATCAAATACCTATATGTCATACATATAGTGGATCAATCAATCCCACCATGGAAATTGTTTCACTACCTATCTATAGTATAAATGGATCAATCCTTTTCTCAATATACTATAGAACTACTAAATTTGGACCACCTCCAAAAAACATTTCACAATTCCTGATCCATTTATCGGAAATCATATTGCTACTGCTATATTCGCATATCCTACATGCCCACAAATGACACCAACTACATGCCTCTCCTTAACAAAGCCTTTCCTAAACCAAAATTCACTATATATCACCCCAAAATAGGTTGGAATGAGTAGATGTATAACATTGGATTATATGCCCATGTTTAGTAATTTTTCTAAGGATTGAGATTGAATGAACAGATCACACAACATTAACTATAATTGAAAATATTATATGGTTAACCTGGATAAACACCCATCGATAGTTGTACATCCCCTATAAATACTTATAATATCATTATGGTGCACAAATATAAATATATACAGATATAAATCCTATCTAAAATTGTTCTTAAACATTAATAATGCTATAGTCACCTCATCATATGTCGTGGTCACTAATTTCACCTACAGTCCAGCTGTTCCATGGATAAGGCTCAAAACATGGGCCACTATATGATATTTAGGTTCCCTGACTAGATGAAAAAATCTAATCACTATCTCAAGATAGTCCTCACCCACCTATGGGTCAGTATCACCCCATATCTTAAGGGGGATTCCCTTCCTGAAACTCACAATGCATGATCATCTTATGAACCTAATCTACTAGTACTGGTGGTACTGTCTACTTATCAACTTGTGGTGGTATAACTGGTTCTCCACCTTGAGTTAACACCTCATAAATTGGTCTCTATATCAAAGCCTCATCACCGAGGGTATCATACTAATGATCCTAATACAAGATCCTAGTTGTAAATTATCATGGAGTCATCCTAAAATTGATATGATTTACCAAAATCAATGATTATATTTGAAAAGTAGACTCAATATGGAAAAAAATACCACAAACCATTCTTATATGATCCATGTACCAATGCTTTCCCAGAATCTAGATTTTTTCTGTCTCACATTAAAATTATGTTTATGAGAGACATAGTTTATGGATTCAATATCTCCCACACCAACACTGGAGTCCCATGATTGAAATTTGATTTCCAAACACATAGAATTTTTCCCCAAAACCAATATCAAAAACTCTGATATTAATGTGGAATTTACTATATTAATACATCTATAATATTCCCATCCTAATGGGGCCCATTTCACATCTACACCATGCCTTCCTCCAATAGGTCAGGTGAAGATAACTAGCCCCGCGTAGGCATATCACACACTTGGGAGGTCACACTCTAATGTTCAAGTACATAAACAAACATCTCTATGTCTATAAAATGAAGAAACATAAAAAATACGAATATACCTTGAATTTGTACAAGAAGAATTCCACCATCAGATAATGAAAAAAAATTCTAGAAAAAAGGGTCACATTTAATTCCTCCATAATGAAACTGAAAAGTATTACAACCCATAAAATGCGTGAGTACTAAATCTATAGGTAACCATAGTAATAAACAATGATATGTCTAGCTCACAAAGATATTATTTGTTATGTTGCCTCTATTAATCCATCAACATGTTGTTCATCTACATAATACATGACGTATGAATGAAAATCCCATACTAGGATGAGTATTAAAATACCCAGTGGGACACCCTAAAATCACCAAGCATATATAATCAAGAATAACAATCAACTCATAAAATGTACATATTATAAACATATAATAATAATATTATTGTATAATGAATATATTCCCACAATCAAAAGGTGTTATACCAAGGATAAATTAATCATAGGAATTATTACATAAGGTCCCATGTAACACTCATCTGAGAGAACACACTCCAGGATTCAGATAACATGGATGGAATCCATCTATGATGACATGATCATTTCATATGACCATAAGAAGTAAATAATGAATGTCTTAAAAGAAGGTTACATTGAAATGGGGATCATACCCAAGTCCATGTGGTATAATGCCTTACTAATCAGGACAAACCCGATAAGTGAAGGATATACAGTTAAGTAGTGTCGGTCACAATGATACTGTGAACTCCACTTAGTTCATGATAATGACTGATTAACTCACTCCATGAAACATTGAAGTATTACAAAAACTATATCCAAGTCTGAGGTCCCTCTAATGAGATCATTGTCCTTTGTATAAGATTGGATTCCAAAAAAAACACTTAGGGAATCGATTAGGGAACTCAGCATAAAAATACTATCCATATAGATGAGGTAAGGGGATCATAGATATATTTTAAGTAGTACAAACACTATACCCTATGTAAAGGAAATTTAAATAAAGAACTAGTTCCTACCCATTTATCATGGCCTATGACCCAGTGTATTTCTAGATGGCCATGCCACTATATGGTTATCCATGTCCGAGCATGAGTACACATCCTGTCTATGATTAGGTACTCTAGGTTGTGTTTGAGTACCCTCCAATGTACACACTAATCAACTTATAAAGTACCACATTCCATGTGATAGTTACCACTTATAGTGTGATATGTATATATGTATAGAAACACTAGTTCACACTATGGGGTCCCACATGTTGTGTAATCTGGGATTACATACTGTGCAATGTGGGATATCACAGATCATATTCACTCATACTATTCATACATCATGACACCTTTGGCCACATTTCAATCATCTATAACTCTAATCGATTACGTATTTGGCCAAATGAACCTCTATTTTTCAAATCACTAGAAATAAAATAGAAAAATTTAATGGAATCCCAAATCATCTTGCCACTCCACCATTTCATGCCAAAACTTCACCGATGAATCCCAAATCCTAACAAATAATCTACATTTATCATCATTGCCTAATCCAAACATCATACTAATCTAAAATTTTTTATATTAATTTTTTGTTCTATGAAACGGTGCTCAATTATACATTTCTCACACTATTACATGATCCACTGGTCAATCAAAACACTAGGGATGGACAAGAAATGAATGGTGGATGAAATCCAAGAAAACATGAGAAAGTAGGATAAACCTCGTTTATTTTTTAATTCTCCTCGATCCAATATTGTTTGAATGAAAAATTATTATCCAAACAAAAATAAATAATTCCCCTACTTTCCCAAAAAATAACCCCACACCTGTAAAATTATCAACTAACGAATTAATATATTTTTTCATTTATTCAGATTTCGTATGAAGAAAAGAAAACAATGAAATCATCAATAAAAAAGATCATCCAACATCAATTTGTATCAGAAATTGGTGAACAATGATTTTTTATCCTTATTGATTGTGAGATTATTGATTTCTATCACACACTGAGTGATGGGAAACCACCCAATCATTGGTCACCAATGGATGCTCCTCCAATGATTAGTTACAAATCTATAGGGTTATTCAACAAACCATTATAATTTTTTAACAGTAATGTATATTTTTTGTAAAATATGTTTGTGAAAATTAATTAAATAAAATAATTAAATAAATTTATTTATATATTAATCTACAATAAAAGTCACTAAACGCAAAAATTTGATGCCCTCCAAGGTTATATCACACATTGTCTAAAACCAATTCTCGGAAATCAAAGATAGCTTTATATTCTTAATCTAAGACTCTATTTTATATTTTTTCCAATTTAAAAAGAACAATATTTCCATGTGATATTCAATATATTTAATATATTTCATAACGTAATTCTATGATCATCGGGCCATAGAATCTTACATCATCTCAGGGCCTATGTGCAAGAATAATACTTTCAATATTTCAAAACTATTCATGGAAATTTTATGTTTGTTATAAAAATTAATTTCTTCCATTTTTCAATACATAATTTTATAAAATAAAATAAATATTTATAATTAGTAAGTTCATATATTTTAAATAATCCCAATATATTTTTTATAGGAATAGTGTCAGTTGTCAATATTATGGCCTTGAAAAAGGGTTAATCGTGTTAATATGGATTCAAAATAAGTGATAAAGACATAATATTTCATTGTAATTCTAATTAGAAAAATTTATTCCCTTACATATCTTTTGAGGTTCAGAATTGAATAATATAATGGACACATGTCCCTAAAAATGAATTATATATTACTTAACCAATGAATGTGTCAAAATGTCACACCATATGTTTTAAATATCATTAATGTTATCACATATGGACTATAATTATTTATCAATTAATATTAATTGTTTTCATTTTCATTATAGAATTATATTAATGATGATAATTTGTTTATAATTTTAATGAATGATGTTATTTAATTATACAATCACACAATGAGGATGTAATAATTATTCACATAATTGGAAAACCAAATAAATGATAATATAAATATTATAATTATTATAATCTATGATAATTATGATTTTAAAGTAATTTTATAAATAAAAATGTCATGTTGGGAATGTTTTAAAATAATTCGTTTATATTTTATATGTTTTCCTTAATTTTTTAATGTCAATGTAATGAATAGTATATAAATTGATAATACTGACATTTTATAACAATAATTTATTAATAATTTATTTTAAAATAAAAAGAAATATTAAATATAGACAAAAAGGATAATTTATTTTTTAATATTAGATCATATATCAAATTATGAGTCAAAATTTAACATATATGTAAAATTATAACCCTTAAAGAGTTAAAAATATGTCAACATGATTCTTGATAAAATGTGTTAATTAAGAGGCTGAACTAAAAGTTAATGCCTAAAAAAGTATATAAACAAGTCTAAATATTATTTTTCGATAATATTTAATATTTATCCAAGGCTTGGATAAAATTCAATACCATATGGAATTATTATATTCCGGAATAGATGTATTATATATTATTTTTTAAATAATTACCAAAGTTCCCCTCACCACAATTATATTGTGTCCTCATCCTTCACTTAATTACATAGCTTTGAATATTTTAGCTTGACCATAATATTAAAAAAATCAATTATAAACATTCATTTAAACATTTCAGTGGATATGGTGTTCCCAAAATTCCAACACTTGAGCCCTCTATAGGATATCTAACATGGTAATTTAGAAGAAGAGTTCATCATTATAATCGAAAACATTCTTTTTCTCCCCTACTTTACTCACCCTATGATATGATATTTATCCTAAAATAAAAAATAGAATTACATAAAAAATTAAGAAATTGTATTATGATTATTAAAACACAATTATGCACTCACATTCTCATCAAATAATATGTGAAAGTATTTTTCATACCTGTATTAAATATAACATCATCCCATAGAGATAAAATTCATTTCTTCACTATAATTCAAGGGTGTATATTATGATGTGTTAAATGTTTATATATCATAGTAATGAAATAATTATACTTTAAATGTATTGATATTTTTACATTTTTATCTTATAATCATTTCAGAAACTATAGCATCTCTCATGCGTATGTACTAACTACCATATCCATGATACGATGTCATTCCTTTTTCATTTATTCATCATATTTATGGTAAAGGGGATATATTTACTGAATATATTTGATATATTTTATTTAATTAATAATATTTAATTTTGAATTATTTTTTACCTTTAAATCATTCGATCAGCTCAAAAATGAAAACAACGTTCATGCATACATATGAAATTCCATCATTATAGAAGGTGTGATTCATTTGTATATGAATTAAATTAATAATTGAATATAAATATCTTTATAGGGATTTTATATAATGATCAAACCATGAATAAAATTCTTGATATTATGGTACTATGATCGATGTATGTTGATTAGGAACTCCATAATAAATAACACATTGAAAAAAAATAAGTTATCAACCATAAAATTGATTTTAATAAAAATTATTAAATAAATTGTGATATAATGTAATAAATAAGTCATTTATAGTATGATATATTTATATTTGTGTGTCTTTGTAGGTAATAAATTTATAATCAATCCATATTTATTATTCTTGGGGTTTTAACATGAACAATGAATGGTTACTGATGAGTTATTGGTTTATTTCACATTATCATCATTATTCGAGATTTTATTTGTCAAATTCTTCATAATGGATATTTTATCTTTCATATACATTTTTTATAAAAAACCAAAATGCCTTTAACATTCTCTTAAAATATGTATAATGTTTTTTCAAAATGGATTGAAATGAATCTTTTTATCATTTTGAGTTTGGTTCATTGTGTGCTTTCCACAAAAATTACAAAAGGAATGAATTTTACCTCAACAATGATGAACTATAGATTTGATATTTACTTTAAATTTATACTATTTAATTTCTAAATAATATATCATTCATTGAAAATCCATTATTTTTTAATGAGAAGCGATTTTATAATTGAAATGTTATTTTCCTCATGTATATTTCAGGTGATATTTTTCATTTTCCATCCATGATGAAATAATTTAATGTTAATTATAAATTAAAGAGGTAATTATTAAATGATAATAACATTATTATTGTATTTTATGGTATATTCTTATGATGAAAAAAATTAAAGGTTTATAAACCCCATTTTGTTAATTAGTTCTGATATGATGAATGTTTTTTTCTCCCATGGAAGATATATGTTTGGATTTCATTTGTGACAGGTGGGAAATATATCTCCCTTCATTATTTGGTAATTTATTATATCTCATGATATATATATATATATGTTGGAAACAAGTCAAATTACCTGATCGTCTATGAGAAAAAATGCAATGTGATTGATCTTCTATGGGAAACAAGTAGATGTGTGTGACTGGTTATGGAAAATAGGTGTGGATGCCAGGTCTAATTGTGTTTGTTGTTAAACATGTCATATTAAATTGATTTTATACATATGATGATTCCACATAAAATTATGACCAGAAAATTTGTTTAATTACTGTGATATGGTGAATTCACGTTATTATGATTTCTATATTTTAGAATGTTTATTTTTTATTCCATAACTCATGCTTATGACCATTTTTAGATTTTCGTATGAATTTTTTATGTTGGGGATAATATATCAAGAAGTTATTTGTATATTATGATTTCACATGATCATAAATTATTATCTTACATTATTAACTTAATAAGCATATGAGATAACCCTTTTCTTATGTTTCTTTTTACCAGGTTATGAAGTATGTTTTTAAGAGTTTATTATTATTATTAATTCAATGTGGGATGATATTTATTGAATATGATTAAGATAAATCATAATAAAAAATTATTCTTTATCTAATATCATAAGACTCTAATCCTTATGGTTCTGGAATGGATTTTATTATTATTTAATTAATATTCATATAAAAATAAGTAATATTTCTATATAAAATAATTTCAATATTATAGATGGTTCTAGGAATGGATATTCAATAATTATATATTAGGTTAATAATATGTCATTAAATCCATGTTGTTAATAATATGTATAGGATACAATATTAATGTTTTGGTAACCATCATGAATGACTATGGCTAAACCTAAGGTTTCATAGAAGAATGAGTTTTGATTTAGATAAATTATAAATAATATTCCATAACTATTTAGTATTAACTATTATTATTGTTTCACACAATATGACGTGTAATTTTTTTAAATGGATGGATCCCAATTGAATCATGTCAGTTCTTGATGTGATAGAAAATGAATTCATTTTCCACATGATGAATGAAATATTATAGGATATGGAATGGATAATCGTACTGTTATGCTCATACAACATTATTAACATATTGACCATGAAAAATTTCCAAATGATCAAAGTAGGGAATAACATAAGATTTAATAATTAAGGAAGAAACATCAGAAATATATTATTGAGTATTATGATCCACTTGTAGTTGAGTGATGGATCGACAACTGTCAGAAAAATATTCAGTTTTTGGAATTCTTAGGACATTACTGTGTTTTCTGAGATTATTATCATCTAGATGGAGAAGAAGATCATTATGTCAGTATTATTAAAAATGGGGAAGATGGTAGAAATGGAATCCATGTTATTTGATTATATAAATGGGATATTATTTAGTCATTAATTTCCTTGTATTCTATAAACAAAAATATAAGGGAATCATCATCAGTCGGTGTGAACAGATAATGAATCCATTGGAACATATATAGAATATTTATAGGGATTTAATGGTATGACTATGGTTTAAAAATCAACCATGAAATAAAAAATTCATCAATTCATTAGTGTCCTAAATCCAAGTCATTAAAAGTCATTATACATACAATACTTCAATATCATTGAAAAAATAATTTAATTTTTACTAAGAGTGGTTATTTAAATAGTATATTCCTACCATTACCATTATTTAGATTTGAAAAAAATTGTTGATTATTATGGAAATTAAAATAAATCTCATGGTGGATTTAAGTTCCACCAATATACATGAAATATGTTTGGGAGTAAACATCAATTTATGTCTACTAATTGAACTGCGTGGTTATATAAATGTGGAATGGAGAGTCATAATGACCATTATTATATCAAGGTGATGAATATGCTGTTAAAATAAATAGAGTAATATATTATGAAAATTAATGAAACAACCACAATCAAATTATTCATATTAATGGAGTATGGGAATTTTGACAACAAGTAAAAAAATCCCAATTTTTTATGATCATTTTCAGCTTCCTCTAAAGATAAATGACAATGTAATAATCATGTGATCACGACTACTAAATAGGGTTATTATAATTTAATTGTTAAAAGGTGAGCCTATCATGCACTATTGAATAGAAAATGTCGTATTTTATCATATATCCACCAACTGCATTATTTGAAGATAAATTTCAAATGGTATCACCATATCTAATAAATTTTCTTACATTGGGTAATATTTTAAAAATCCAAATTTAATAACATAAACATTGCATGTTTATAGTTCGTTTATTATTGATTATGATGGGAATATGCTTCCTAAAAATATTTTGATTCTCCTTTTTTAAATTTAATGTGATTATTAAATTGATTTTCTAAATCTATATAAATTCTATATTATATTTTGTGGATGTTGAGGCACAATTTATATTCCAAATTAAACTATAATCACTTATCAATGAAAATATGAAAATAAAATTTTAAATGAAATTGGTTATATTTGTAGGTCATAATTCCTATTTATTAAGGTTATTTATCCCATATTTGATGGGGAAAATCATAACATTATGGAAATTCCTATTGTATTAGATTTTTCTGATATGATAACAAATAAATTTTTATTTCTTCCACTTAATCATGACATTGAATTTTCAATATAATTCATACATGTTGTTTTTCACATTTCTTATAACACATATATAATTTCTCAAATTCTGTTATAATAATTATAGAAAAAACTCAAGGAGAATCTTCATAAATAATTCATAACCACATGTTTTTCACCTTGGTGAGAACTTATTCTATGGATAAGAATAAATATTGTTTAATGTGAATATTCATTTGCTATGAATAACACAACAGAATCAAAATTTGAACATGTAACTTATACTAGATATTAATTTCTATTTTTAAAAACTCTGTGGGTCTCAATATAATTCCAATACTTACAAACATTTTAGATCTCTTCATTTGAGGGTCATGAAAGAGGATATACATATGTTGGAATTCCATAAAATGTATAAAATATATTAATTTAAAGATACTCATTTTGGACTTACTTATTCCTTTGATATATTCCGGGACCAAATGAATGCTTTCAACAGATAATATCTTAATCTATTTGTGGTAGTCATTATAGTAGATATTCATATATATTAAAATGCAAAGGAATATCATGAATAACACTTGAGTATTTTTCCCAAGACATTGGTGAAATATAAGATTTACCGAATAGTTACCATGTATGAATATTGGCTTCATAATGTTTCATTAATTGGATAGATAATCTAATATACGAATATATTAGTAGATCATTCAAAAAAATATGTTTTTGAGAAATGAAAAATACAAAACATGTTGAATGAAATATATTTAATTCATAGTTTAGAATGATATTATCAATGTTCAATACAATATTTCTCACAATTATCTATTCCACCCATTATGTTGACTTAAAAATTTTATACATTTATATTGAAAGAGAATTTTTCTAGGAGATGAAAAAGAGGATGGTGAGTAAAACATTGATCACACGACCATTTAGTTGATAAATTTTTTCATCTATAGTTATGGTTTTTTGAAGTGGATTGGATGTGTCCTTGTAACAAATAATATGGTGATTGCATATGGATCCCACCAATGGAAGGCCAATGGGAAATTCTATATCACACATGATATTATGTTTTATATGGTATGATTTTTCATTAATGTTATGGAGGAATTTTTCTATACACAATGTTCTGAAATATATATTGATCACAAACATCTAATGTATAATTTCATTCACAAAGAGTTGAATATGTTCAAATGATAAGGGTTGGAACTGATTAAATATTGTTAATTATCATTACCATACCACTCTGGTATTGAAAACATAATTGTATATTCTTTGATCTGAAAGGGTCATGATAAATTGTCTTTGATTAGGATCAAAAAAGGTAAATTTTTTAGTGACATAAAAATGATTTATTTTGAAATATTATAGGGAGGGGAGAAATTTTTTCTATCTCAAATAAATTTTCATCCATCTATCCAAGAGAAGATTAAAGTTGAAAAAAAGAGTACGTAGAGCTAAAAATGAAGGTGAGAAATGTTCATGAGTTAATTTTACTCATGATGGAACAATAAGTATCAGGAATGATTCATGTTTCCCACCCAACCATGATTTGAATATGGTTTTGTTGGATGAGGTCCATAGTTCACTATTCTATATTTATCCAAAATGTACAATGAGGTATAGTGTCTTGAAATATTTTTTTGTGGGATATAATTAAGAGATATATTTTTGAGTATGCTTCTTAGTGAATTGGGTTTTTATAATGTTTCAATTAATAGAATTATGTGTAATTTAATGTTTTTACCATTAACCATACTAGAATGGATATTCAAAAACATCTCCATGGATTTTTTCACTAATATTATAAAAAAATATAATGGGAACAACATTATAAGTGTTATATTTGATCCCCTTGTGAAGTAGGAACAAATAAAATCTATTATAGTAGACATATCTCTGAAAAAACATTCTATAATATATATTAATAAATTGGAAAAGCTTCACATAGTGCCAATTTGTTTGTTTCCGGTTAGGATCCACAGTATACCTCAATGTTATTATAATGTATTTAATTGGTTTAGATATCGATTTTTCTTTTACCACACATTATCATCTTCATATAGGTGGCCAATATGAGAGGAACATTAAATCAATATAATACATTATATGATATTACCTTATGGATTTTTTTTTTTTTTCAGATCAGCAAATTCCATTTTAATAATTTCATTTTAAAATTACATTCACTCCATCAATTTGATGGATCCTTACAAAGCCCTATATGGTAGAAATGGTATCTATCCATCGTATTGGAATGATGTTTCAAAAATAATTTTATTAGGACCTGGTTTAGTTCATTAAATAGAAGATAAGGTCATATTCATTTAACTACACATAAGATCAACTAAGAGTTGATATAAAATATATACTGACAATAACTAGAATGATTTAGTGGCTGAAGTGGGTGATAAGGTATTCTTATGAATATCTATTTGCATGAGGGTGATGAAATTTTGAAATAATAGAAATCTAATTGTAGGTTATATTAGTCCTTTTTAAATTTTCTATCATTTCTGGTTGGTAGATTATCGATTATAACTCTCACTATAGCCTTCACATATTCATGATGTGTTCCTTGTATCTCTAATAAGAAAATACCGGGCTACTTATTCACATGTACTAATCCAAGAGGTAATTCCATTTTAGGATGATCATTATTATGGAGATGAAATTTTAGAAAATTTAGATAATTTTTACAATGTTGTAATGAAGATAACCAATAACTTAGTTAGAGTTTTGTGGTTAAACCCACAATTTAGGAAAGCTACATGATAACTTATGGATGTCTAGAGGTAGAGTTATCCTCATCTATATTTTTTAGAGTGAAAAAGTTTGATGTAGAAATTTATTTTTTGGGTGGATTAATATAACTTTACAAGATTTTATGAGATATTTTTTGTTAAATAATATAAATTCTGTATAGCTTGAGTTGAAAACAACAATGAATTAAATGAAACCTTGTAAACATAATAAAATATTTTTTAACTCCTATATATTATAATATAATTTATAAATAGTAATAACTAAATTATTAAATGTATGTGGCATATGAATTTATATAAGGAAATCATTAGATATCAAATTATTAAAATTTAAAATACATATTAAAATAAACGTCTGAGGTTTTTTTAAAAATTGTTTTATTAATAAAATGAATTTTATACATGTATAATATATTAATAACTATGTATATTCAGATTTAAAGAATATTTATATATTATTTAGATAAAAAAAATTGAAAAAATTCAAATATTTATCTCTATGTATTGGATAATAATTAATCTATTTTTATGCATGAAATTTAAATTTTTTGAAACATACATTTGGTCATATTGTGTCAAAAAAACATTAAAATTAATTTATGTAAATAATCATTTTATGTTTAAGAATTTGGAATACTTATAGGAATATTTAAGAGGAAAATATAGGTAAAAATGTCATTCTGGTACATGGTTATACCGAAATTTAAATTTCGAAGAGAGTAAATATATTAATTTAATGTGTGATTTATTATTCAAAAAAATTGTAAAATAAGAACTAAATAGAGTCTTAGACAAGGAATATGAGACCACTAATGAGCTCAAAATTCATCGTTTACCCTTTTATAACATAATAATTTTTTTTTTATTTTGTGAAAAATTCACCCCATGAACACTTAATAAAATAAAATAAAATAAAATATCTAATATAATTTATTTATTTATCACAAAAACCTTTTTCAATATTTAAAAATCTGATAATGATGTCACATTAGGGTGGTATAGATAATCATTTATATATATATGGTACTAATAGAGGTTATATTTTTTGGTGGATGATATCGAATCAAGATCGGATTAAGGATCATCGCACCTTCGAAGGTCTATGACCTCACCAATGATAGCTACACATAACTATTCTCCCTCATTGATCAACCAAAAAAATAATGGAAATTTATTTTTTGTTGATTTATCCATGATTTATTATCCCAATAGTCTAATGGATTTCATCACGGATTGGTTGTATTTAATGTATGCATTTGTTTATCCGAGATTTGGGGGATAATTATTGTTGTTGGTTTACTATTGGATATCTTTTTCTAATATAAATATATTGAGGGAAACCTAGAAAATTGTATTTTTTATTTTCAATATATTTTTATATTTCATTCCCCATGTTCTACTTTCATTCATAATTTTAATTATATTTTATCACTGAAATCAAGGGATACCTGATTATTGATTGTTATAAATTCGATTCATGGAGTAATGGATCACTACCATAGGTATGAGGTGGAGATTAAAAATAATTATTATGATATATATTGATGTATATGGATTAAAAAAATATAATGGGAGTTCACAATCACTATTTTTGAATGTGATATTGATGAAACTCTATGGTTGGTGTTTTCCAAGAAATAGTTACAATCAGAATCTTTCCAGTGATGGCAAAGGGGTTTTGGTCAGCACTAGATCTATTATAGAGAGTGAATTTTGAACTGTAATCAAAGGGATTGAGGTATGAAGGAAGATGCATGAGGAATCCCATGTGTTCTGTGAAATATACTACTACACATCATATAATCCAATGAATACACATTGTATAGTACTATCTATGTGGATATATGGTTTGAGTCATGAAATAATTATCGCATGTCATGTGACCTTTTTTAACCATATTTCCATGTACAAGGTGTACACAACATAGATGTCGAGTAACATCACTTATCATGTGGGATATCCTACACACCATGTACACCATGGAAGGCATATCAATATGTATAGGTAGTAAACACACTGAATATCATCGGTCCCCATACAATGTGTGTTCCTAGTTACATGTCATGGACATAGGAATGTACATGGTCTTAGTTAGAACGACCCTATGTGTTCTAGATTTACACCTATATGCCATGTACCCTACATGTAAAATCAGGGTTATTTTTGGTAATACATTACATGTGAGTGTGAGATGGTGATGTGAAAGTATTGAGAAACCCATTTTGTAATCCTTCGAGGATAGGTTAGAGACCCCCTTAACATCAATTCCGATTTGATTGAAGCTTGTGTAAGATTCCATGGTCTAGTATTGGTTGAGTATTTTCTCTTGAACCATTCAAATGTGGGTTCTTTGAATTATCATTTCTCATCATAAATGGTGGTCCCTCGACACAATTCTAATGATTAGTATACTATAGTTGACTTCCCTTTTTCAGGTGAGTTTTCACAATCCACGTTGACTAGAAACTCAATATAATGGAATATAAACCACTCAGATAGGGGTTAATTTATCCTCATTTTCATTATATTTTCCCTTGATAGGGATTGTATGAATTTTATGTCTAATATTTAAAAGTTCATTGATAACATTTTTGTGATAATGTTTTAATTACGGTCTTTTACCCCCCAATAACCCTAGGTTAGTGACCCCTAATCCATAAATTAAGATATGATCATTTTGATGAGGTGTACATTGATCAAGCATGTTTTTTTGGATGAAACAACTCAATATCCTTCATGATACTTCTTGTCTTGAACTGAAATGTTTGACATATGAATGAGTGTCATCAATGGTAACATAACATAGGGTTCAGTTTCTCCTAGATGACCATGACCTCTATGATGGGTGTTAAAATTTGTAGTTTAGTTCATAGATTGTATTCTCCCAAATGATTGTTTTATGAAACATTCATGAAAAATCCATTAATATCAACTTGTTTTGTCCTTATCATCAAAATGTGTGTCTACGGTGAAAATATCTACATGTCTTTCTATTTGTCTCACATTATGATTGACATATCTTATGATGAGATGACTATTAATGATGATTTATCTTTAGTTATATTGGTGTTTCTAACTTGGTATTGATATAATCATCTCAACATGGTATCTCTAATATTGTTTCATGTATTATGTAGATAACATATATCATTACAAATTCCATGTAGGGCTAGGAAAATATTGATCGTAGATTGGGTAGATAGACCACGGTGTAAAGTATTTTTTGATATTATAATATTCCCCTCCATGCAAGAAGGTCATAATTTATTATTTATTTTATGTGGGTTTGTATATGGACACTTTTTTTGCTTTTCATTATAATAAGTCATACTATAATTGTGGGACTATTTAAATATGAATGCATTGTTACTAGTTAATTAATAATTCATAATTTAATGGGCATTGATATGTGTGAGGGTATAAATGAAATTTAGTAACACTCATCACATTTATCTGATATACATAATTAGTACAATTCTACATCCCTTCCCAATTATATGAGGGATTCGGGTGGTTTCAGATCATTCTTGGATGGGTCAGGTCATCAAAAAATAGCATTAAATTGTTTACCCAACCAAAAGTGTAATGACATTGCCTTATTTAGGACTTGATTTTGGAGTTTCTCTTGCCTAGATGGGAGGATTCATATATGAACTCGAAAAATAGTGTTAATGTGTTTTGAGTTTGACTCCTAGCCTAGGGTTTTCAGTGTTCCTATGGTGGGAATTTTATCAATTCACTAGGACTTTGTTAACCGGTTTGTTGATTCGGTACATGTAGTAAATATATTTAGGGAAAGTAATTATATATGTATCATATAAGTGTGGGTTTTGGTTTACATGTCCATTATTTGTTTGCTTCCCAAATATACTCATTGAATGTGGTATGTCTTGATTACATTCGTGATGTTTTTTTGATGACAACCAAAAATAATTTCAAGATAGTGTCATAATGAATATTGGTTGAGAAATGAGGCCTTATTTTGTAGACCGATCCATGATGTGTTTTCTACTAGTAGGCACTAATTAGTGCTACCACATATTGAGATATGCATGGATACTTTTGTGGGAAATGAAGATGATCATCTGCATGTTGATTAGCCGATATGTA
Organism: Viscum album; assembly: GCA_963277665.1. NCBI lineage: Eukaryota > Viridiplantae > Streptophyta > Magnoliopsida > Santalales > Viscaceae > Viscum > Viscum album. The sequence goes on along the minus strand of OY728133.1, from coordinate 137,278,415 downwards.
CAACACAACATGATGATTGTAAAGACATCCTTAATGTCTTATGCGAGATACAACGATGGTTATAATTGTCGATTATTGATGATACATGACCATTAATTGTAGAATTTTCACACAAGGAACTATCCTAGGTTTCCATCTTGTCTAGACCCTGATTGATGGTATTGTTGTTCTTGTGAACTTTTATTCTTTTTGGAGTAGTAGTTGGATCAAATGGAATTGATAAGTGACACATAAGTGATGATTGTGGAACTCATGTTGTAAACTTAGAGGTAACCCTAGTTATATGGTGGTCCATACCAATTCATATCTTTTGGTGAATTTGTATGAGCATTTATTATGACTATAAAATTGTGTTAGATCCCCTCTTGATGATGGCTCTACTAGGGAGATATCTCTATGTTATTCTAGGGCATCTATGGAGCCCATTGTTTGTAAAGAGTTTCCATGATTTGTGTTATTGAGTTTTTATAATGTACCAAGGATTCAAAAAATCCGTATTTGTGGTATAAAAAGGATGAACCTGAGAAGATGAGTCCCATGTAGTGGGATATCACAAAGTATCCAAGAACAGTTTGATGTACACCAGGTATCTTCACAACCACAGTAGTTGTTTTCTTATAGAGTTCTAATCCACTTTTCCCAATTTTCATCCCTTGTTTGATACTTGGTTATACTAGTAGATCCCTTTTTATTGACCAATATGTATTAGGATCATATTTAGAGGAAAATGTTTTACATTATTTTACTGATAGTATTACATGACTCTACAACAAGATCGATACCCACATAGAATTTCTTCATAGTGGTAGTGAGACAATATGATATTTTCAATAGTCTAGAATAGTTTCCTACCATCCATGATTATATGTTTTATACTAATGAGGGTGGTAATGAATATATAATTCTATGAGGTATTTTCCTCCATTGATAAGGATTCATCTCAGGAACAGAAGGATTAGCTCATGTGGAGGACGTTATGACCTTCTTCTAATTAGTTGGAAAGTGATACCCTTACAAAAGTGGAATTTAATTTTTTTTGCTTCATGTAGTTCTAAGGAATTATGAGAATAAAATTATATACATTTTTGGTTTTATCTCCATACTGAGTGTTATGATTATGTAAATACTACAACTAGGTATTGTGTCAATGTTTTGTCAACATCATAATATATGGAATCTATGAAACATCAAATGATAATGGGTTTTTCAATAGTTTATTAATAAAGGGGTTTTTTATGATCGAATGTGTTTAACAGAGCATCATAATTATGTTCACCTTAGAGGAGGATGTCTTATTGATTTTGGTTATGGATTTTCAAAAAACTTACTAAATGATAAAATGGAATGAATACACTTCTAACAATTGATGACTTCATCCACCATTGGTTTGTGGCTAAGTTATTTCTAGAGTATAATCTCGAGAATGGTTATCACTAGATCTATCATTGGAGAAGGTTATACCAGAAGTGGATTTCTAAAGACTATTTGGATGTTTTAGTTACTATTTATACCCTTGGAAAGAATCATGCAATATTATAATCATGATACATATGCATTGTATCATTAAACCTTATTGGATCGATTCATGGTTGTAATCATCAATGGAATCCATTTGTGTTTGGAGTCCATGTTGGATCACATGAAACACTTCATTATGGTGTAGTTTACCACATTTCAATAGTTTTAAATTTACCACTTAATAAAATATCTAGGTAGGTATCACAATGGTATTTTAATTTTGAGATGTATATTGATAAGATATACAATCGGTATATTCCAAAAGAACATTCCAAATATGTTTAACAATTCTTATTTAATTATTGATGAATGATGAAACTAGCCATTACATTAATATAGGTTTTGAGGAGGTTGTTTTACAATAATAATTAATCTATTGGAGGTGAGGTTCAACCATGATCTTTTGGAATCAGTTGTATAGCCAATAAGGATATAATAGTTTTTCATGATAAAATATTATTGTTGCACCTATCTGTTGTTGATGTCTAATAAATATTTTTGAGATTTTGGGACACTTTTAGTTTATCAACCTATTACAGCTTCAACTAATACCATTGACGATAATTGAATACTATGATTTATACACCAGAAAACATTTACAGAGAGGATGTGGGAAGACATTGGAGACTCATTTGTAGTCTGGATTAATGTTTTACACTATGAATCTATCCATGTAATATGGACATTTATGGTTCTAATGAATATAGACTGGGTTTTCATGGTGGTTTTGGGCCCAATTAGAGATGATTGGAAACCATGGTTTGGGGTTTACATATAATTATTTTTACAAGTCCACCATAATAGTAGCACATTTACAAAGAGATGTTTGAGATACCCTTTAGGGATACATTTTTATTGTCTGAGATAGTTGGTAACCATTCATGGGTCTTAGTTCTGGGGTTAGTGATGGTTGTATGGATGAAATTCATCTAGAGGATGATGAGGAAATCCTAAATACATAATAATTTTTTACAAACTGAATATGATGAAATTTTTTGTTTAATAGTTGAAGGGTTCTAGCCATGTCATGAGGATATCTCAATGGTTCTAAAGATCTTCTTTTCTTCTTCTTTGTTGAATTATTGATGTTGTGTCCCAATCAACACTCTTTCTATAAGTGGTTTTGGTTACACGGTATTATCCATATAAAATTGCTAAGGAGGTATGTTCATGAAATGATGTATGAGATCGACATTGGTAATATAGGCCATTACAACGGAGTTTCTTTTTTCCAAGATCAAATAGTCTTTGGAACCAAAATAAGAAGACCCATTATGGGGCTGTATATTAATTTAGTTTGTGATTGTTGATAGCACATGAAACCATCGTGGTAGAAAAATGGAATGGTATAACATATTGGGATCTTAGTATCTACACATTTTTTCATAGATTTGTTTTGTTGGAGTTGAAAATAATTTAATGTTGGAATAGAGTAAAGACCATTTTCCCATGTAAGACATTTAAATATTTATTGAGCTCGAAACTAAGACGACTAAAGATTCTGAGGCTGGTGATCCCAAAATTAAATATTTGAATATACTGAATATAATAGTACCATGTGTGTGAAATTTCAAAAAAAATGTAGAATAACTACAATATAGTGTACCAAATATGAAAACTAAGACCAACATTAATGTTAAAAATATGTTTTACCAAAGTCCCGACATAATTCGGGTTGGTCCTGGGAGTTGGTGAAAATTTCACCAGATGCGCTATTAATAAAAGAAAATAAATATTTTAATTGAAATATTTGTTTCAATTTATTTAAATGTTTATATATATAAATATGTTGTTTAGATTAGGTAATAAGATTATTAGTATAACTATAGAGATATAGTGGAATGCTGGTGGAGATATTTATTGGAAAATGAAATTGTATCATTATTAGATTGATGATCATGGAATTGTTGGAGTTCTAAGATATTTCCATTGATAAAAATTAGGAAAATTATTCATCAATTATTATTCATAATCTTGTAATTATATTTTTGGTGATTTATCCTCATCATATTATCCGATGAAAATTTAGAATCAGTCTCCTAATGAATTGATTCCCAGATTAGTTGTATTTTGGGTATGGGTTTATTTATTTAGGATTAGGGGGATGCATATTAGTAGTAGTTCATTATTTGGTACTCATTCATTGTTCTATGTGAAATAGATTGAGTCCAACCGAAATAATGATTTTGGTTATTTCGACATCATGGGTTTTAGGGTTTTTTCTCTATGTTCTACATGTGTTCACCATTGGAATGCTCTTTTCAGAAATAATATGATTAAGGCAAGGTGAATGATGTTTATGAATTTGGTAATTTGTGATTATAATTTCTACAATTGTTTTGGGATGTAGTTTTGAAAATAAAATTATGGTATAAGATCAAAATAGTAGAGCTTGGATGGATTGGTTGTCTACAATCATTGTTTTGGTGTGTGGAATCAGTGAGGTGTGGTGGAAGCTGTTTCTTAAGCACCAGATACAAACAAAATATGGCTAACAGTGGTTATGGGGGTTTGGTGAACTATAGTTATTGGATGGTTGGTATATTTTTTAATAGAATTGAAGGTAATAGGGAAATGAGGAAGAGATGTTGATAATACCACTTCTTCAATTAAAAACACAAATACATGATGTGAATTCCTATGAACACATTCCATTTATCCCTATCTCAATTGAACTAGGGTTTAAGCATAAAGATATGTATCACTCATCTTGTGAATCAAGTCACATGTGGTGTTCACATTTCTAACTGGAATGGTGTGTACAATGAATAAATTCCATAGAGGGAGAGTAGCATTACATTCCACATGTCTATGATAGATGTTTTGTCCACCGAGTAAGGCCACTTTGTGTGTACAGGGATTACCCATCCAGGATATCGTGTTTCCCATATGGCGTGTGAGGTGGGGTACATTCTTGTAATTATGAATTTATATTTTCAATGGTGAAATGGTACATTGAGTCCCAATTCAACATATACACAAATTCTGAGCATAATAAACATGTTGTGTACCATAGAGGTTTAATTCCATATATGTATGAGTGACATGTAGTGCTTAAAATATTCTTCAAAAATTGGGTTTATTTTGCCCATTATTAATGATATATTTACAATGGTATATTGACCTTATTCTAGATTTATTTAACAAAATATGATTCAAATACTAACTCCATGTCTTCATTATTATTTCACTCTGAGAGGCCCTGATCGGTCATCATTTCATTCTTATTTTCCAGAAATAGGGTTTATTGGAATCATCTTGACTCTTATTTACATAGGACTCAATCTAAGATCACAGATGATGATTAAAGTATGGTTTGGAGTCCCCCATGGGAGACATAGTCATTGAACCCCTATTTGTGTATTGATATCTAATATTTATAATGATGTGTAGTCCAATCGAGTGTGTTTCTCAGAAAAAGCATTTCAATGTACTTCATGATTCATCCTAAATAGACAATGACATGTGAGACCAATTGGATGTGTTTCATCAGTGGTAGAATAACACATGTATTAGTTCATCCTAATAGATTGTGAACCTGTGGATGAGTGTTGATAGTTGTAGTATATCTCATCGAGTGTATTCCCTCGAATGGGAGTTGTATGGAACCTTCGAGTAGAAATACTTGGCTAGAGACAATGATGTGACATTATCTTTAGTCCGTGTGCCTACTATGAGTATATATGGATGTTATATTTTATGTATCACATTATTATTTACATATCCTATGATGAGGTAACTAATAATTATTCTTTATTTTTGGTTATTTCAGTGTGCCCAACTAGGGATTGATAAACTCGCACATGCATGTTCTCTTCCCACCAATGTTGTGTCTTATATACATAAAGGAAATCAACACAGAGTAATCAAAATTTTTCAATCATGTAGATTACAGTTTAGGATAGGCAAACGACGTTTTATACTGGTGTTTCATTTAATAGTAGAACCGTCCTTCTAGGAAGGTGGTACTTTATTACCAGTTTCTTATTGGCTACTATTTTTCCCCTTTTAAATATTTCAAGTAATTTATGGTGTATTTTGATCTTGGGATTATATATTTATTCCTAGATTTTATATTTTTTATACATTTCATTATTACATGGGCTTGGAGATGTTTGTGTGGGTACTTTTACTTTATCAAAATTCCTCCCATGTGTGTTATATGCCTTCTCGGTGCCTCTCCCAAGCCCATGGCCTATTAAAGGAAGGCATATGGTTGATGTGGTTCAAACATTAAACTAACGGGACATGATAATTTCTAGCATTTATAGGTATTGAATAAGATAAATTTAATTACATATTTAGAATCATGATGTTCAACTTTGGTTATATATTCACTTTAATTTTTACTCAATGTGAATTGTAACTGTGCAAAAAAAATTCACCTCAATATAGGGTAAATCAGGTTAATATTTAATAAAAAATAATTGATAAGGCCATAATATTTCATCTTTATTCTCACTAGTTGAATGTAATTATATTGTTAACATATAAGGATTTAAATTTAGTAATTTAGTGGGCCAATTTCAATGAAAATGACATATATATTACTTAAATAAAAGGATGTGACAAAAAGTAACTCTTTTATTTTTAAAAATCATACTTGTGATAACATAGGAAAAATAATTAGAAATAAATAAATATTTAAATTATGCGTAATGAAATTATATTTTTTATGGTGATTTATTTCTGTATTTCAGAAATTAATAATAACCTTGAATAAATACACAACAATAAGGAATCAATTATTCGATTAATGGAAATAAAAAATAAAAGATACTAATAATATTAACAGTAAAATAATTTGATATAATTATTGTGATAAAAGAATTTTAAATAATAACGTGGAATATTTATATGTGTTTAAATATGAGTTTTTCATTCCATATTTTTCCCCTATGTTCTTAAAATCAAGATCATGAATAATTGAAAAAATGATATAAATGATATTTTATGAGAATAATATTTTATAAAATTATTTAAAATTCATAGAAATACTAAATTTAGAGAATGTGGGAATGTTATGGTGACATATAATATCCATTATACATTTTTGAGAAAATAGTTTCCTTATATGTAAAAATAAGACCTTTTAAGGTACAAAAATATGTGACCACAAATAATGTATAAATATATTAATTAAGGGTTAAACAAAAATATGATGTTTAAAATGGAACTTTATACAATAAAAATTTATTTTATAATGATATATTAACCATAGTAAACACTATGTTTTAATTAATTAACATTTGAATGTATTTCTCTCAAGAATAGACTTATTATTTTTGATAATTATCCTAACAATTTCCTCAGAACTCAATTATAAAAGAGAACCTCCACTCTCACTTCATCACACCTCTTTTAACCTTTTATTATCAACCATAATATTCCAAAATAACTTCTATAAATCTATATCCACATTATATAGGATCATTTCTTCAATAATGTCCAACCCTGCATCCCTTTAGAGGAGATCTAATGGTGTCATTTCCAATAAGAGTTAATCATTCTCATTGATCAATTTGTTTTTTGTAATCATCTTTAACTCATATAAATCTATTATATTTATCATAATATAATTATTTAATTATCCTTAATATTAAAAAATGGAATTATTATAATGATATACCCATTGTACACCTACATTCCCAACAAACATGAATTGAAATTATCGCTCATGCGTACGTAAGTCTAACTATCTCTTTGTATTGATACAATTCATTTTGTATAAAAATATTTTTTGGATTGGTATTTTATTAGGATTTAATGTTTATAAATGATATTTATGACTTAATTATTATTCTATAATGATAATATCATGTCTACCTTAATACCATTTTTTTTGGAAAATAATATTGTCTCTCATTCGTACTTAAGGACTATCATCGCCATGATGTGATGTGTTAACATTCTAATATATTATTTAAATAGATGGTAATAAGGATGAATATAATGAATATTTATGATATATTAATTATTTATAAAGGATAATTATTTTTTACATGTAACATCCCATCATGACTATGTTTAAAACTAGTTTCAATAGCAGTTTCCACATGGTATCTGACACACCTCCTCGTATGCTAGAGGCTGCTGACCAGTAGGAACTGTATAAGGATGGTATAGTGGGGATATTATACCCTCATTATTAGAGGATAAAAATGGAACATTAAAAAATTAATAAATCAACTGAACAAGTAATGAGTATATTGAAAGGTAAATTAGTGGAAGAAAAATACAACCAGTGATCACAAATTGTCATAACCAATAATATGGGAGCATTCATCCATTTCTATGTGATGTTAAAAAATATAAACTGAAAAAATATACCGCAGGTGGGACTATACAATACGTGAATAAATACAAGTATAAAAATCACTGAGGGATATCTCTACAAGAATCCAAATTACTACCTCAGTCCCGTTCTAATAAGATCCCATAAACAATGCACAACACAATTCGTTCTCTATGGACATTCCACCATAAGGAATACTCGGGTACCCCAATGCAATGGGGACCATAGTAGGGTGTGAGATACACTCAGTAATTAACTAATAATTTTGGTTAAATCCTAATATATTCCATCCAATTAAAATTTATTACTTTTCAGTTTTTGCTAAAAATAAATTTCTCTTAATAGTAAATACCAAGCTGCTTGAGTTCATATGGGACACTTGGTTAGCTATACCATCTTTGTTATTGGTCAGAATGAGTCTACTATGAAAACATACAAACATATATAGTATATACATATATAAATAATATCTATAAATATATATGAACACTATATGTGAGGAATTTTATAGTTATATGCATTTATATTAGGTGCTAGCTACACCCAAAAAATAACTAAGACATCCAAAACTAGTCTAATGAGCCAAATACACCCCAAAATGGTAAAATCCATGAATCTCATATGAATGTGAGACATCATTCCAATTACTCATGATTTTGGGGTGAGTCATCATGGAGATAATCCGATACATAGGAACATGGAACCACATGGGAATAACCTAGATAGAAATAAATAGTGTGGAACTTCATGCATAAATACCAATGATAGTGACTGTTAATCATCAGGAATCACATGTCCCTCAAAAACTTTCCTTGAGTCACTATCAATGGAATAATCATAATAAATTCAATTTCCATGAATAATTACCTCTAATAATTTGTTACCATTATATACAATCAAACCATGGAAATAATAATATAAATGATTCATAGTCATAATTATGAAACATGAGGTATGGAAATGTCACCCACTACCATTTCGTTAAATTTATCCATTTATGTAATATGTAATAGAATCCCTGTATCGGTAAATGTGAGTCCATGTTTATAATAATTTCCCCAAAAAATGATGATTATTTAAATAGGGTCATTCTCACTCACCATTTGAATATTATCCATTTAATTAATTCTTTATTTCAATCCATCCAAATAATTATAAGGGCCATTTGAACTATCCATAATAGTTATCACGATGCATAAAAATGTAAAAAACATGACACACTAATGAGGATAATACAGATGAAACATCAAATTATTTAAATAATCAGATGTTACTACTCCTTTGGATGAAATTTAGTCACCTATGAGATAATATAGTGGATTGATACACCCTTCCACATCCTGTTTTATCATTATATTATAGTTTATTAGACAGTTCACCTCAATGATGGGTTTTATTGGAAAAATGTTATTTAAATAAATTTTTTAAAATTGAAAACCCTTAAGGGGGATTAAAACATGAGGTCACTAACTACAAACCCATCCAATTTAATACATGAATCCTACTAGATATAAGGGATCACATCACTTAGATAAAAAACTAAGAAGAACCACATGGACGAACTGGAACACAATGAAAAAAAGACAATATAAATCGATGAAAGATTAAGTATATGGTTATGTAATATCTATATTATGAAAAATATTTTCTACCCATCCATAATAGAATCTAGAATGAATCAATTTTAAGAGATAATGATGAAATATTTGAATTTCCTTGAAATACTGTGAAATAGATTGCACCAAAATTAATTCACCAAGAGAGGGTTAATCAAAGATAGTCTCAAAGATAATTATGATCATAGTTCAATTCATCTAAAAAGACTGATGGCACTCAATTTTGACACTAAATGAAGGGAAAAAGTCCATTCCTATAGGAAAAGGAGAGGTAACCCTCAGTGGAAAGCTTCCCAAGGATTAGAAGAAGGAAAATATGGGTGGAGAAAGTAAAAGTATTTTAGGTAATAATGATAATTTCATCACATTAAATGATGAATATTGTTTGGTTTCATGGTTGGACAATATATTCACCCACCATTCTTAGGATTATTCCCATGTAGGGCACATCAATTGTTCATACATATGGTTACGGAAACCATTTGAAAAATATTCACTTACCCACTATATAGAATCTGGCAATAACCTCAAATTCATGAACGTCCTCTTTTGTGGTAAAACCAAACCATTTGATTCCCCCCATTCTGCTAGATCAGGCATATAGTTCTTATGAAGGGATTAATGGTTTTAGAAAAAATAATGCAACCCTATCATCCTTTTAATATTTTGAGGATTCTGAGTCTGAGTATTACATAAACTCGATAGAACATATAAGGTATCTGAATGACTTGAATCCAAAACTAAACTAAACACATTATAGTGTTCCAAATCGTTGAATTTTAATCTTAATCTTATTTAATAAAAAATATCGTAAGAAAATAGAAATAGGAGTTCAATCAGAAAATATCATCTGGTATAAAAATACAAGTCACTAGATTTCCATTTTTTCATTCCATTAGTAAAAAATGGATGTAAAATTAGGTTTATGCATAGTCCATTATCTCTGTGAATAGTGTAATCCATTTTTTCATATTTAATTTTTATGAATTATTACTAATATGTATATAATTAATATATATTATTTTTATAAAATTATGAAAATTATTGAAATGATATGACCATGATCATAGCAGAAGGATCCAGAATACAGAACAAAAACATACTTCAAATACAAAGTACGAACAATATAGATCAATGATTAAAATAACATATTAGTAATAAAATGGTGATAATATGTTATAAATAACTTAAATATGGTATTATAGATATATGGGTTTGAAATAAATTTATAATAGATCCAAAAATATTATACATGAGGTTTGAATGTGAATAAGGATAAGATAGACATGATGTGGGAGTTTATTTCACAATATCAGTATTAATTGAGACCATTTAACTTTCAGTCTCTACAAACGAATAATTTTTTGCATGTAAAATAATTATATTTTTAGAACTATTTTCTACTGTTATATTATAATTTTTTAATATATTTTTTTTAAATTTTACCAAATTTATTGAATAGTATCATTTTATCCTTTTTAAATTGATGTACTTTGTGACATTTCCAATATAAATAATAAATTAATTATTTTTAAATTAAATTGAAAGAGATTATTTTCCCGAAATAATAAATATATAATGTATTTAATTATTGTCTCTATGTTTACAAGTTTATTTTTAATGAATCGTTTTTATATTAATGTGTGTATTTTTATTTAAGGGAAATAATTTTAAAATGTAAAAGATATTTTCATCATTAAATTTCCATGAGATTTTAAAAAATAATTTAACATAAAATGTGCAATCATTTTTTATTTCATACACAACCCTAGGGTTATTATTCAAAAATAATATCTGTATACTTTATCTATATTGTTTGTGATTTTGATGAAATGATGAAATGTTATTAAAAACTAATTAATTCCAAGGGTTCTAAAATGTTGAATGTTTTATGATCATGTGGAACAAATATGCATGATTTTCATTATAAAACATTTGGGACCTAAATATCTTTATTATTCATTGGGTAAATTATTTTAACTAATGAGATATTTATGGAAAACAAGTTTAATATCATGATATGTTATGGGAAACAAGTTGATGTTATTGATCTGTTAGGGGAACCTAATTAATGTGATAATTCCAATATAGAAAAAAAATTCATTCTGGATCTGATGGTATTTTGGTGAGCCTTTATATATGAAAATGTTTCTATACATATTATTATGTCACTGACATTTATGACATGAAATTATGGTTCATTATTTATTTATGATGAATTATCATTCTTATGATAGAGGTCATCATAAATGATAATGTTTTATTTTTTTAACTCATATTTATGGACCATTTGAGATTTGGGTATTAATTTTGTAATTTATGTTCTAGAATTAATGAAATTATTCTAATATTATGCTTAAATAAGATAATCAATTAATATATCTCATATATACCCTTAGTTTTCATATTAGATCACTAATTTCTTCTATTTATTTCAATCATTTAATAAAGAATGTTTTTAGTAGGTTATTTTTTTTGATGAATAACATGTGGAATGTTATTTATGGGATATGTTGAATATCATTCAAAAAATAATATTATTTTTTATCTAATCTCCCACAAATATAATCCATTAGAATTTTAGAATGGACTATATTTTTATGTAATGAGTATTAATAACAAGATATGTAATATTTTTTTATTAAATTAATGAAATTTTAGAAATATAATATTGATCTTTAAATTGATATGATCAACAACTGTAACACCACAGGTAAATAAAGAATATGACATTTTTATATTTATCCATATCTGTGAGTAAAATGTTAATATTAATTTAAAGGGAACGCTCTACTCGATAGAGTACCCAATATGAAATAATGAGTTTATTGGAAATCTTATGTTGCACTCTAATAATAAAATAATATTATTTTAAATGGTAGTTAACGCCTAGGCATTGTAATGGAGGTAATGAAAAAAACTAACTACAAGATGATTATATGTGTTTTTCAAATATTATTACTTTTATCCAATAAATATTTGAGGCTTAAAATGTGAATGAATCCAATTTTAAGAATAAATATTCTAATATACTTTAAAAGGTAAATTAGTCTTTTTTTGATGGAGAACCTTTTTGAAATCCACTTTTGACAATTTTATATGTTATTTTTGACAAAATAAAATCCTTCTTTAAAATCGGGATATCAAAATTTACATTGTGTAGATTTTTTTTTGATAAAGTCCATTTTTAATGAATAAGTGAAAAATATTGTATCTTAATTCAAAACCTATTTTTAATCTAATTTATTTATTTGATTAGATAATCTTTTGAATTTGTTTTAATGTTCAATTAGAATATATTTTTACCATTTAATCCTATGGTGGTCATTGTAATTAATTTCACTTTGAAATTGGAAAAAACCAGTGTCAATCTTTTAATAGATATTGTTTCCTAAAAACACGCTATTTGTTATCACAACGGGAATTAATTATTAAATTGATTAATGAAACATATTTGTTTTGAATTTTTTGAAAATATATATAATTATTTAATTCAGAATATCAAATATAGCTTCGGGTGAAATTTTGGTATTTTTCAGAAAAACATCAATTTTTGATGAATAGTTAAACCACTAAGTGGTAGTTAAAAAACTGATTATTCGTTTAAATTAAACATTACCACTTCTGTGATTTGAATTTAAAAAATCTGACATACATGGTTTTCATTAGGATATAAAATGTGGTTCAATGGGTTTAAAATAATTTTTTGGTTAATAGTAACTTTTAAGTTTTATTAATCATGATTAAAGGTAATTAGAGTAATTTAAGGTAAAGTTAATGTTATAATAATATGAAATGACATTCATGTTAGAACCATGGTCTTTTATGCATTATTTTTAGAATGTTTTGTGTTTGTTGTCTTCCATCAATGGAAGTAAGAATCGTGTACCAGCAAAGAGATCATACCGTTCAAGCAGACAACAGTATTGAAGGTGGTGCCGTTTCCCACTGTTTGCCAGATTTTTGGGGTCCAAAATCTGGAAGTTGCTAAGCATCACAAAAAGAGGATTTCCATGAAGATAATAATTAAATATGTCAAAGGCATGAATTTCACGAAGATAGGATGCATGGTTTGGAAATCGCGAAGACCAGAAGAATGGAGGCGGTGAGTCTTCGCGATTACGCCATGTTTCGCGAACGGTAGAGGCTGGAGTGCATCGCGGCGATGATGGGTTGTGCAAGGGAGCTTCGCGGCGATGAAGGGATTCACGAGGGAGCTTCGTGGTGAAGGTGTGAAGAAATTTACGGGATGCTCCACGATTACAACGAGCTACGTGAATGGAAAATTTATATAGTGCTTTGCGATTTTTAGAGAATTCCGGTGGAAACTTCGGAGCTTCGCAATATGAGATGACGTGGCGTTGACTTCGCGTGGAAGGGTCGAGGGTCAGTGGAATCACCTATAAATAGGGGCCGACCCCCTCAAGAGAAGTAGGGAGAAATTCATAGAATTTCCTTTGCTCTCGGTCCGCAAAGGTGTCTCACGAAGGCAGTGTGCTTCACAAAAGAGGAGCTTCGCGGCGGCTATTCTAGCTCCGCGAAAGTCGTGTGCCCCGCATTGGATCAGTGAGCTTCGCGAAGAGGCATGAGCTCCACGATAGCCAAGCATTTCGATGTTTGGAGCATCACGAGAGTGCTTCGCGGTTGACCTTCACGAAAAGGCAGGGACTCCGCGAAGGCATGTTTGAGCTTTGCAAAATTTGGAGCCTTGAGAAGTAGGGTACTTTGTGAAGGACTTTTCCAAAGGTTGTTTGCCTAGTGGACAAGGGAATAGGGGGTATTCATCAGTGGTTGGAATTTGGACTTTAACAGAGCATTAACTCAGGACTCTGATGTAAGAAAAGTCTTATGCTAAACAAGAGACAAAGACCTTCATGTCTGTATATTGAAGAGACCTTCACGTCTATAAACTGAGTGAGACTTCACCAACAAAAGTGAGCTAGGGGGAGTCAACGGGAGTGACCTGTGGGATGTAGTGAGCTATCCTTAAACCTTTGTAAAGGCAGTGTGCCTGGGACAGGGTGACTGTAACCGAACAATTGTAATCCAAAACTTGGAAAGATTAGTGGATTTTTGTACGACCAGAAACTTGTCGGTGTATGCTCCTTGGAAGTAACCCTTAGTGGTGAACCAAGAAAAAAGGGTTGTGTCTTCTCTGTGCATGTGCATGATTGCTTTCTGATCATTTTCATCATACAGGTTCAACATGTTCCTACCAATGTGGGAACAAGATCCATCACATTAAAATAAAAATTTGTCACCATGTTTCACCCATCCCCTCTTAGGGTGTCTTGGGGTCCTTCAAGTGGTATCAGGGTGAGGTTACTGGTGTTGAATCTGTCTTTTAACGTCATGGAGAATGTAGTCAATGTCAGTGGAGTCCCTCACTTCGATGGAAGTAATATCCAGATCTGGAAGAACAAAATGAGATCTCATCTAAGATCTCATGGAAGGGATGTTCTCTTTTCTACTGTGCAAGGAATACATGTCACTGACCCAACAGGCCTGGCTATGACTGAAACAAACAAGAAAAATCTTGATGCAGATGCTAAAGCACAAAATGCACTTACTGCAGTCCATTCAAATCATATCTACCTAAAGGTGACGAATTGCACCTCAGAAAAATCCATGTGGGATAAACTCGAGAATATTTTTGAAGGAGATAGCATAGTGAAGGAGTCGAAACTACAAGTGCTGCACAATCGGTTTGATGATCTGAAGATGCATCCAGACGAGAATACAGACTCTTTATTCAATCGAATTAGTAAATTGGTTGGAGAAATTCGGGGTCTAGGAGAAGAAATCAAAGAAATTGATATTTTAAAGAAAATATTAAGAAGACTTCCACCTCTTTAGAATGCAAAGGTGTCAGCCCTTGAGGAAAGATATCTTTCAATACTTTCTCTAGATGATCTACTTAGCAGCTTGGTAGCATATGACATGAGAGTCAAACCAGAAGATGCTACATCTCATGTGAGCAAGGAAATGGCATTCAAGGACATGGATAAATTGAAAATATAAATAGATAGTAGTGGTGAAGATGAATAAGAAAAGGAAATTCTTTTTCTCATTGCAATGAAGTTCCAGAAGGGGAATGGAAAATTCAAAGGGAAGTTACCTCTCGCATGTTTTCATTGTGGAAAAGTTGGGCACATTGCCTCTCAGTACTTAAGAAAGAGAAATGATGAAGATAGTGAAGATGAATGCATTGAGAAGCCTCGAAGAAGGTTCTTCAAAAAGGGAGACTTCAAATCTGGAATGAAAATGCAAAGGAAGAGTTTTGTCTGTGAAGAGGAATAAGAGGATAATGAATTCTGTGATGAAGAAGAACCAGAATTAAAAACTGGGAACCATGCTTCCACTATGACCACTGTTGAAAAGTCAGAAGATACTGGTGGAGAAAAACAACTAATAACTTTTGTAGATCCTGAGATGCATCTTAAGGATGCGGTTAATAAGAATAAGTTTAAATGCAAGTGTTTCAATAAGTGGAAATCTATTGTAGAAGAATCAGCTGAATATGTTGATCAACATGAGGTCGAAATTGAACGACTGGAAGAATTTGTGAAGGTGTAGTCTAAAATAATTGAATTCAATGATGATATAGTGGATCTGAAGCTGAGAATTGAAGAGAAGGCAAAGGTCATCAATGACCTCACCTCCAGACTAGATGAAAAATCCAAGACTGGTGAGGGTATTGAGAAGGAAGTTGTTACTCTAAGGAGAAAACTTGAGACTGAATCAATTCCAATTGAATCGAGGATGAAAATACAGTTTGGAAGATTCTAAGATGCATAATTACTAGCAAGAGCGAAGTGCGGTTCATATGGGGTTGGAAAAATCTTGAGTAATCAAAGACCCCATTGAATGGGAAAGAGTGGAATTGGCTGTGAGGCTGAGACATCTACTGCTGAAAGTGAAAAGATCCAAAATAAAGATAAGATGAAAGTTGAACATGTTGAAATGTTGCCTAAAGTGCTGAAAAAGGATCCCTCAACCAAAACTAAAAGGAGAACGGAAAATTATCCTCAAACATTAAGAAATGACAGACTGTCTAACTTTTCTCTCATGGAAGAAGGTATGAGGAGAAATTCAAGTGAGAAGACATTTCCTCTCATGAAGTGTTAGTTCTGTAGCTATCTGGGCCATACCATGTCTTATTGTGAAGAGGCAAGAAGCTATCTCAATGGAGAAGATATAGAAGTTCAACAATGGAGAACAAATTCATATCCTAATTCTTATAGAATAAACAAATTCTATGGATATTGTTTTCGTTGTTCTAACTTTGGACATAAGGCTACAAATTTAAGGAGGATAAGGGACATGGACACCTCATAGAGAAGTTCAAGACAAGTCAAGTCTCGTCAGCAAAACAGTGTTTCTCTTTCAAACAAGATTTCTCCTCTCGAAGAAGATTTTGACAATGAAGAACCTGGGTATGCGGAAGAGATAATTGAAAGGCCATCAGTCCTATATACTCAATCCAATGTCTCATGGAAGGAAAGTAAGAAGATTGTGAGATCCAACCTTGTAGAGGTGGCTCTGAATGCTACAAATAAAAACAGTACTTGGATTCTGGATAGCGGTTGTTCATCTCATATGACAAGTAATGCGGGCCTGCTAACAGATATCAAAAGGATGGTTGATGGTACTGTACGATTTGGTAATTATGGGGAGTTGAAAATCAAAGGGAGTGGAAGTACCGAGTTAGCTAATGGAGAACTAAAGAAGACTGGTGTCCTTTACGTTGATGGCCTACGTCATAATCTCCTCAGTGTGAGTCAACTCTGTGATGCAGGACTTATAGTTACTTTTAATCAGAAAGGATGCACTATCAAGGGAATGACATGCAATTATCTTATGAAGGGATGAAGAACAGAAGGCAACTTATATCAGGTTGATAGTGAAGAAAATGTATGTTACATGACTGTTTAAGAAGAAAACTATTTGTGGCATCGATGAATGGGAAACATCAATCAACAAGACATGGAGAAAATTTTAATATTGAGAATTGTCATGGACAATACCAACCTGAAGCGTGAGCGTGAAAAAACATGTGATGCTTGCATTCGTGGGAAGCAGTTCTGCAGTTCATATCGACCAAAGATGAAAAGGGCATCTCACCTTCTTGATCTAATTCATACAGATGTATGTGGGCTGATAAATGTTGCTGGAACTCATGGAGAAAGGTTCGTTGTCCTTTTCATAGATGATTACAGTAGAATGGCACGTGTTATGGTCATTCACAGGAAATGAAAATTCCATGACTTCAGGAAAACATATCGTCGAATCGCCGAGAATGATACTAGACGAACAATCAAAGTGTTGCAATCTGACATTGGAGGAGAATACACGTCCATTGAATTTGAAAATTATCTGGAGAAGCATTGGATACAACATGAGGTAGTGGCTGTGAAAACTCCACAAGAAAATGGAGTTGTTGAACATGGAATCGACAGGTGAACAACATGACACAAACTATGCTGATTGAGAGTTGTATTCCACGACATTACTGGAAAGTGTTTGTTCATGCTGCAGTGTACATTCCGAATCGAACGGGACTTTATATGGGTGAGACGAAGACACCATATGAATTGTGGCATGGACAGAAGCCTTCTTTAAATTACTTTCGTGTCTTTGGAATTAAATGCTTCATCAGGAACAAAGAAGGAAATCAAAGGAAATATGGTGACAATGCCGATGAAAGAATTTTCCTTGGTTACTCAATGAACAGCAAAGCCTACAAGTGTTTCAACAAGAATTTAGGAAGAATTTTGGAAAGCAGTGATGCTAAGACAATTGAAGTGAAATATACAAATGCTTCAAGGAGGTCATATGCTAATGTGATAGAAAGTCAGGAAGAAAGTGAACAGGAAGAAAATACAAATGCAGAAATAGAGGAAGTTGGTCAAAACACTCAGCAGTCACATCATGATGTTGACTCAGACGAAGAATCTGAAGAGGAATTCATGGATGGTGAGAATGTGACTGAACCTCACAGGAGAAATCGAAGAGCAGAGATTGATCCATCTAACATAATTAGAGAGAGGAATGCACCCACATAGACAAGGAGGATGAGGAATAACACACCTTCTGCATTTCTGTATGTTGTGGAGCCATCCTCATTTGAAGAAGCTGCAAAGGATGAATCCTGGGCGAAAGCCATAAATGAAGAGTTAGATCAGATTGACAAGAATAAGACATGGGATCTTGTCCAGAGACCAAAAGTTCACAATGTTATTGGAACAAAATGGATATTCAAGAACAAGTTTGATGAGCATGGAAATGTTATCAAAAACAAGGCTCGACTTGTATGTAAAGGGTATTCTCAGATATAAGGTGTTGATGTTGAAGAGACCTTTGCTCTAGTGGCTATACTGGAGTCAATCAGGCTGTTTCTTGCCATGGATCTCCAAAGAGGATATAAATTATATCAAATTGATGTCAAGACAACATTCTTAAATGGTTTACTCAAAGAATAAGTCTACATTGAACAACCCGTGGGTTTTCATCTTGGTGCTGATGAATCAAAAGTCGGCAAGGTAATGAAAGCACTTTATGGCCTAAAACAGGCACCACGGGCATGGTACTCCAGACTGGATTCTTACCTCAAGATGCTATAATTCAAAAGAGGAGTAGATCACAATCACTATGTGAAGAATTCTTCGCAAGATCAGTTCATGGTTCTAGTTTACGTCGATGAAATTATATTTTGTGGCAGCATGCAGAAATTAGTAGATGAATTTTCCAATCATATGAAATCAGAATTTGAAATGTAAATGATTGGGGAGCTCACATATTTCATGGGACTGCAAGTGACTTAATTGAAAGACATCACTTTTATCTCTCAGTAAAAGTATGCCAGAGAGCTACTGATGAAGTTTAATATGCAAGACTCCAAACCAATGTCAACTCTGATTGCAGTTGGAACCAAACTTGGAAAGCATGGGGAAGGGACATCTGTAGATCCCACCATATACAGATGAATCAGTGGGAGCCTACTGTACCTTATAGCGACACGGCTAGATATTATCTTTGCGAAATGTCTTGCATCCCACTTTTAGAGTAGTCCAAAGGAGGAATATATGGAGGAAGTCAAAAGAATCATGTGGTACATTCAAGGTACACACAACTTTGGGTTACATTTTTCTACAGGTAGGGATAGTGAATTATCAGCGTTTTCTGATGCTGACAAGGCTGGTGATGTAGTAGACAGAAAGTCCACCAGCGGTGGAGCTTTCTATATTGGGCAGAAATGTGTTGGCTGGTTGATCAAGAAACAAGAATGTACTTCTCTTAGTTCTAATAAAGCTAATTATATCTCCACCACAAAGTCATGCACTCAACTACTATGGATGAAGTAGAAATTAACTGATATTGGCGATGAGGTGAAGCAAACCAATGGTAATTTACCGTGACGTTAAGAGCGCAATTGATCTTACAAAGAATCTTGTTCAACATTCTCGTACAAAACACATTGAAATCAGGTATCACTTTTTCAAAGAGAAAGTTGAGCAAAGCATGATTAGAATGGATCACGTGGGAATAGATGAGCATGTGGCTGATATCCGGACAAAGCCACTATCAGCGAATGTGTTTGAGAAGCATCGGTTGAACCTCAGTGTTCGGCCACCTCCCAGTGCATAAGGAGGCTACAGAATTCCCCTCTCCCCTTTTTTATTAACTGTTTTAACTTGTTTATGGCTGTGATGTAGGTTTATGGGGGAGATACTATCTAGGGGGAGTATGGTTTGAGTTGAACGTGAAAAAAAAATTACTGGTATTTGGATTTATTGTCAATGGGGGAGAAAGAAGAATGGAATAAATTCAGGGAACTTCTGTGATGAGAAGAATGAGAAGGAAATAGTGGAACCCAATTCAAGCCTCCTCTCTTATTTTCTACAACGAGCTTTGCTCGCGTAGACTTAGAGTGTGGGCTGAGTTGATTCCTGAATTTAGATGGAGATCTATTGAATTTATTTTATGATTTCCAACAAACCCAAAGGGGGAGATTGTTGGAACCATGGTCTTCTATGCATGATTTTCAGTATGGTTTGTGCTTGTTGTGAATAATCAATGTATGTTTGGATTGTGTACCAGCAAAGAAATCATACTGTTCAAGAAGACAACAGTATTGAAAGTGGCGTCGTTTCCCAGTGTTTGGAAAATTTTTGGGGTTCAAAATCTAGAAGTTGCTGAGTATCGTGAAATGTGGATTTCCATGAAGATAATAACCAAATATGGGAAATTCATTAATTTCACGAAGAGAGGATGCATGGTTTGGAAATCGCGAAGACCAGAAGAATGGACGTGGTGAGTGTTCGCGATTACGCCAAGTTTCGTGAATGACAGAGGCTGGAGAGCTTCGCAGCGATGAAGGGTTGTGAAAGGGAGCTTCACAGTAATGAAGTGATTTGTGAGGGAGCTTTGCGTTGAAGGTGTGAAGAAATTGACGGGATACTCCGCGATTACGACGAGCTCTGCGAATGGAAAATTTCTGTAGTGATTCACAATTTTGATATAATTCCGGTGGAAATATCGGAGCTTCGTGATTTGAGATGATGTGGCGTTGACTTCGCATGGAAGGGTCGAGGGTCAGTGGAATCACCCATAAATAGAGGCTGACCCCCTCAAGATAAGTAGAAAGATTTTGACAGAAAGTCATTTGCTCTCGGTTCGCAAAGGTCTCTCACGAAGGCAGTGTGCTTCACGAAAGAGGAGCTTCGCGGTGACTATTCTAGCTCCGTGAAAGCCGTGCGCCCCGTGTTGGCTTAGTGAGAATCGCGGAGAGGCAATATCACCGTGATATCCAAGCATTGTGAAGGCTGGATCATCGCGAGAGTGCTTCGCGATTGAGCTTCGCAAAAAGGCAGGGACTCTACGAAGGCTTGTTTGAGCATTGCAAAATTGGGAGCCTTGAGAAGTAGGGTACTTTGTGAAGGCCTTTTCCTAAGGTTGTTTTCCCAGTGGACAAGGGAAAAGGGGGTATTCATCATTTTTTGGAATTTGGGCTTTAACAGAGCATTAACTATGGATTCTAATGCATGAAAAGTCTCATGCTGAAGAGGAGACAAAGACCTTCACGTCTATCTATTGAAGTGACCTTCACGTCTATAAACTGAGTGAGACTTCACCAACGACAGTGAGCCAGGGGGAGTCAACGAGAGTGACCCAAGGGAAGCAGTGAGCTATCCATGAACCTTTGTAAATGCAGTATGCCTGGGACATAGTGACTGTGCCCGAACAATTGTAATCAACAACTTGTGAAGATTAGTGGATTTTGGTACGACCGGCAACTTGTCGGCATTTTCTCCTTGGACGTAGCCCTTAGTGGTGAACAAAGTAAAAAGGTCTCTAGCTTCTCTGTACATGTGCATGTTTTCTTTCTGATCATTTTCATCATACAGGTTCAACAAGTTCCTACCAATGTGCGAACAAGATCCATCACATTAAAAGTCAAAGTTGTCACCCTGATTCACCCCTCCCCTCTCAGGGTGTCCCAGGGTCCTTCATTTCACACACTTCCAACCCTTATTTTATGAGTCATGAAAGACCAAGACAATCCATGGGTCAACTTGGTGACCCCATGGAGCCACTTTGGTAGGAAAATGACATTAATAACATTTTATTTAAAGATAAAATAAAAATGTCACAAACATGTATTGTTTTAATAAAACAATTTTTACATGAGGTTATACAAGTCATATTTTGGACTATAAATATTAATTTGAAATCTAAAAAGACTTCCTACATCATGATATTTTTTTTATAATTTTTAGACATGAAATAATTTAATTTATTTATGACACCATGATGATGTAGTTATTACCTCATAAATGAACGATTTAAATAAAATGTGAAGAGAGGGTAAAATATAAGTCATAAACATGTCACAAACCTATTGGATGGGTGGATTTATAAACCTTATCACCTTATCCTTGAAATATATATTTTTGGGACCTTTAAAATCCGAAAATAATTTTATAATAATGTAAAATTTTATAACTTTCTAAGAGATCCCATCCTCTTCTCTTATAAAAGGCCCCCACCTCTACCACCTTACACACAACTCTCAATCCTTTGGCTCAGCCAAACCCTTCCTATTTTATCTATCCACATCCCAATCTTCGTCATTTAAGCCTCAACATAGGCAGAAGTCACTTCAAAAAACCCTTTTGATACAAACCAAAGGGAGTTACCCAATATAAAGGTAATGTCTTCTCTTATGTTCTTTTGTTTTATTTTGCTTCTCCAACCCCCGAAACTCTTTTTATTACATTATTTTGTGACAAAAAAAGTATGATAAATATACTAGGATGTTTTTAAAAGATGGATTTGAGCTACACTTACAAACACATCTGTCTAATGGTTAAAGAACATACTGTTTCTGTGGATGGTGAATTACTGCCTCACGAATCGATTGTTGTTCTATATTCACCAACCACCTCTCATGGTGTCCATTATTATGGCACTATATTTTTTTTAGGATATATATTATATTTATTTCCTCTATATTCTTCTGTATTTTACATTTAAAACATACCTTTATTTTTTTAGTGTTGTGAAAATGCGATAATTTCATTTGAGGAAGTGTCGACTATCGCCCCCTCAAGTGATGTGACTCGTTCATACAATACATGGAATTTATAAAGAATGAAATTAATGAACATTATTGACTTAATAACATATATATTATACTGTAATTATAATATATATATCTCTCATTTAGTTTTAATTCCATTAAATACGAAATAGAAATGAAAGTAGCATTCATGCGTACGTACGGCTTACCGTCTCCATGAACGGTGCATTTCATTTCTTACCGTTAAATGTTATGTAATATTATAAATTCAAGTATATAATGGATATATATGATATATATGATATCAAAATCATTAATCTAATTATGGATATAATGGATATTTTACCACATGGACAACTTGTAATTATAACATGTTTATTTTAAACTCAAGTACCAATGATCGACAAAACGACTGTTATTAACATAAATAATTACATAATGCTCATAACATGGTAATAAGTGATATAAAAGGAATAATTAACTTGAAAAAGTTTCTTAATAAAGTATAAATTATCTCTAGTTTATTATTCAGGAATATAAATAAATGAATAAGACATGTCGGACTTCATGTAAGGGATCCTACCGCTCTCATTCTTTTCATGTATTCTCTTTTATGTCATTTATTTTAAGCTCTATGTTATTATTTTGGGGATGTTATTTTATATTCCTAATTCTTTACTTTTTATGTTAATAGTATGAGAGTCCCTATTTGATCTCCTAAATCCATTTTTGGAAGTTTTAAGAGGCACTGTTAGCCTACCGAGTTTTCATATGAGAATTTTCATCTCACTTTTATTCATGTGATATTTATGCTACATTTTCCACCATTTCCTTTGAGTGGTGTATGTACTGCACATTATTGGACTCTTTGTGTAATATAATTTCATTTATGATTATTTAAATCAATGTTGTATAGTCCTTCATTTCATGGGGTGTACGTATCGAAAGTAACCCAAGTCGGTAAGGGAACCATTCAACCTCCAAATTTTAAAAGCCTTTTTTTCTTTATCATTTAAATAACATCTTATTTTGTTGGGATATGTTCTTATATATCTTTATTGATGAAAATTTTATGTCCATGTTATGAGATGCCGTATATCCCTCTCATCAAGTCTTTTTTCTGAAATTTTATGTGATGTCGTTAGGCTATCGAATATTTACAAGGGAACATCTTAACACAATTTCAATTATTTGGGTTAAACCAATACTTCTTGATTTTGTAGTGCTATGGATATGTGTGGATTACACTTGATTGTTTTAAACTGGGTATCCACTTATATTTGGTGTATTTATATTTTTTACACATAATTATTTCATTTCATTATCCTTGCTCTAATGGCATGATCCTTGATTGGTATTACATCTCAATTTCTTCTCATTGAGACATTTATTAATGATATGCACATTTATTATTTTATAAAGTGTACATACAGCCCCTTTGAAATTCCTTATCTATATTATGTCTTTAATAAATTCATTTGAATTTTTTGAAAATGGTCTACTTTCTTGTGGATTATAATTTAAATGCTCCAAAAGGAAAAGGACTCTTTTATTAAAACATTGTTTTAAATTGTTTTAAAAATTTATTATTTTAAACAATAGTCATCCATGTCCATGATTTAAAAATGTTTTTATGGATTTATTTATAGGGGACTGAATGTTTTAAAAACCTTTCAAAAGATTCGAATTGGTATGGGACACATTGATTCTAAAATTTCTTTAAAATGTCTTCTTTTAATATTTTCAAAGTATAAAGGGATTTTTCTCTCATAGAGTTTTAATGATTTTATTAGATGATTTTATTTATGATAATATCATGATGTGATCTCTTGTGATTGAAATGTGTAAATTTTATGTGTCATTTATGCATGTTTAAAGTGTTATGATTATGTTATGGTTCTTGGGCATTGTTTATGAAATTGACTGGTTCCATGATAAACTAAGGATGGGTGAGCCCGATATAGCACTCCAATGCATTGGGTAACCTGAAGGAGTTAAATGCTAATGTTTCTCCGAATAGATTTAGGGAATATACTATTATGGGTATTCTAAATGTAACCATGATGGTTAAACCCTACATATGTATGTTATGAATGCCTCGAGTAATCATTGTGTCTTATGATTTCTATGAGTTATTCTTAAATAATGTTATTTAATGAGGAATGTTAAAGTGATGATGTTTTATGAGAAAAGTAACATTTCATTGATTCTTATGTATTCATGGAGTGATGTTTACTTTCCATTTTTTTATAACCCTTACTAAAATTTTTATGCGTATCCCATGTTTTTTTGAAATGTTTTCCACAGGACTTAAAATGGAATACGATCAAGGAAGGGATCATGGAAATGCCATGATGTCTAAAACATGGAACTAGACATGGCTCTTTTTTTCAAGAATTTATATTTTGTGAAAAAATGGAAACTGATTAGATGTGTCTACCTTGTAATCTTTGAGATGTAATAGTAATGTCCAAATTCTCTAAAATTCTAAACCTGAAATGATCCTCAATGTGAAATATTCAATGTAATTCAATATTAAGTAACGTTATATGGCCAGGTCCTTATAGTTGGTATCAGAGGTCGGTTTAGATAACTTTAGAGGATAGATTTTTGTTTAAGCATAAGTGACAGGTTGTGTATAACCACAACGGTAATTTTATTAGATAGAGTCATTGTTATTTATGAAAGATGGAATCAGTTTGAGATAACTTGGATAATTATATCTTAGTGTTTATCTTCTTCTTTAGTACATGATTATTTTGTTGATATACTCACACTGACATTTTTGGTTTTAATAAATTTATGGATCTAGCAGGAACCAAAGTGACAATGGGTTCGAAGGAAACTATGGTGGTTCAATAAATAAGAGACTAGATGAAATGGGGGATTCAATGAGGAATTTTGTTTTTATTCTAAACAAACTATCAAGGAGTCATGATAAACCACATGAACCATGGTGAGTTCTCAACTTCATCATGTACGCGAGAACCAACTCGATGTGGAAGTTCAGGTAATAATTATAAAGGTAACCATTAGGGTTTATATGTTCCTTACTTTTGAGGTAATTATGGGTTACTATATGCTATGATGGAATATGAACGAAATGAGATAAACATGAGGTTAAATTATGTTATGTTTATTTTTGAAGATTTTATCTCTTTTGGGGAATGTTTTAAGAATTATATAGTTTTGAAAAAAGGGACAACACACAGACCGTGTGACAACCCGTCGCGTCAGACCAAGACGCGAGAATCGAACCCACAACCGAAGTGTGACTGGTATTTATCGCCTACCACGAGACTACGTGATTTCCTTGGTTAGTATGACAATTATTTTTAGTTAGATGATCTTATGAATCTAGAATACTTTTATTTGGAGTTATCTATGGAAATGATTAACCTATCAGGGAGAATATGGGATAAGGTTAATTACTTTTCAATACGAGACTTTAAGAGAAAATAATATTATTTGGAGATAAATGCTAAGATTTAACTTTGGAGACTATGTGATCAAATCAATCAGAGATTTGGGTTTAAATTTTAGTTTTGTTTACTTTGAAGAATTTTATGGAAAAATTTTTTATCGAATGTTCTTATTTGATAATTGAGTTTTGTTGGAAAAATTTTGGTGATTAAGAATAGATTTTTTTATAAAGGATTATTCATTTGTGGGTTATCTGATCTTGTACTAACATTTTTGGTTTTGGTTTTGGTTAAGGTCTAAAGACATGGGAATTATATAGTTCTCTTTTTTGTAGTAGGTAATTCTCTAGATGTTGATTATAGTAATCTTAATGTGAACAATTCTTCCTAAATATTCATCTTTTGGAAAAAATATAAGATTGTGTAATAAATCTAGTAAAAGTTGAAATCCAACATGACATGTAAGTATGTTTCCTTATGATTTAGTTATAATCATAAATAAATTCTTCAATGAAATGTATATTAAAACTAAAATGTTGTATGTTAGCTTTTCCTACTGGGAAATCAAATACGATTTAACCCATCACAAGTTTGTGATTTTCTGGTGGTTAACTTTCTCCTAAACATGTTTTCTATCACTCTACCTCAGAACATGACCATTTTTTTCTTCAATATCCATGTTTTCTTAAATTTAATCCTAGTATGGGTTAACGTGGTTGACCTCTGTACTTCTCTTTCTTTCTTTTAAACTGATATTTGTACCGACTATTGTTCTGATGTGGGACTTTCAATGAAATTTCCGGGCCCAATTTTAAAATTGTGAGGACGCAATTCCTGAAAGGGGGGAAGGATGTAGCACCCCAGGTAAATAAAGAATATGAAATTTTTATATTTATCCATATTTTTTAGTAAAATTTTAATATTAATTTAAATGGAACGCTATGCTTGATGGCGTACACAATACGCAACAACGAGTTTATTAGAAATCTTACGTTGCACTATAATATTAAAATAATATTATTTTTAATGGTAGTTAACACCTTTCCATTGTAATAGAGGGATTGAATAGAACTCACTACAAGATGATTATATGTGTTTGCCAAATATTTTAACTTTTATCCAATAAATTTTAGAGGTTTAAAATGTGAATGAATCCAATTTTAATCGTAAATATTCTAATATTTTTTAAATGGTCGATTAACCGCCTTTTGATGGAGAACCCTTTTCAAATCCACTTTTTGACAATTTTATATGTTATATTGGACCAAATAAAATCCTTCTTTAGAATCTGGATATCAAAATTTACTTTGTGTATGTTTTTGTTATTTTTTTTTTGATAAAGTCCATTTTTAAAGAATAAGTGAAAAATGTTGTATTTTAATTCTAAACCTCTTTTTAGTATAATTTATTTATTTTATTAGATCAAATTTTTTACTGGTTTTAATGTTAAATTATAATATATTTTTACCATTTAATCCAATGGTGGTCATTAAAAATAATTTCACTTTGAAATTTGTATTAAACAAGGGTCAATCTTTTAATAGATATCGTTTCATAAAAACACGCTATTTGTTTTGACAGTGGGAATTATCTATTAAAATTATTAATACAACTTATATGTTATGAATTTTTTAAAATAGATATAATTTTTGAATTCGTAATATCAAATATAGCTTAGGGTGAATTTTTGTTACTTTTCTGAAAAAAATCAATTTTTTATGAATAGTGAAACCACTAAGTGGTAGTTAAAATACTGATTTTTTCGTTTAAATGAAACTTTACCACTTCTATGATGTGAATTTCAAAAATCCGACATAAATGGTTGTCATTAGGATATAAAATGTGGTTCAATGGGATTGAAATAATTTTTTGGTGAATAGTAACATTTAAGTTTTATTAATCATGATTAAAGGTAATTAGTGTAATTTAAGGTAAAGATAATGTTATAATCATATGAAATGACTTTCAAACATGTCCTAACCATATTGGATGCATCATGTCCGACCAAGAAAATCCATGGGTCAACTTGGGGACCCCATTGAGCCACATTCGTCGGAAAATGACATTAAGAACTTTTTAATTAATGTTAAAATAAAAATGTCAAAAACATGAATTGTTTTACTAAAAAAACTTTTACATGGGGTTATACAAGTAATATTTTTGACTATAAAAATTCATTTTAAATATAAAAAGATTTCCTATATCATGAATTTTTTTTATAATTTTTAGACATTATATAAATTAATTTATTTATGACACCGTGATGATGGAGTGATTTCCTCATAAATGAAATATTTAAATACAATGAGACGATAGGGTAAAATCTAAGTCTTACACATGTCACAAACCTATTTTATGGGAGGATTTAGAAACCTTATCACCTTATCCTTGAAATATATCCTTTTTGGACCTTTAAAATCCGAAAAACTATTTATTATAAAGTAATATTTTATAACTTTCCAAGAGTGCCCCTCCTCTTCTCTTATAAAGGCCCCCACCTCTACAACCTTACCCAGACCTCTAAAGCCTTTGGCATGGAAATCCACTACCCAATTTATCTCTCAACATCCCAATCTTCATCATTGAAGCCTCACCTTAAGCAGAAATCTCTTCAAGAAACCCTTTTGGTTCAAACCAAAGGGAGTTACCCGATTTAAAGATAACGTCTTCTCTTATGTTGTTTTGTTTTATTTTGCTTCTCCAACACCATAAAATCTTTATATTACGTTAGTTTGTAACAAAAACAACATCTTCAGTATACTATGATGTTCTTATAATAAGTATTAGAGCTACACTTACACAAACATCCATCTAATTGTAAAAGAACATAATATTTCCGTGGATGGCGAATTACTGCCTCATGAAATGATGATTGTTCTATCTTCTCCTACCACCTCTCATGGTGGCCATTATGATGGAACTATATTTATTTATGATATATATTATATTTATTTCCTCTATATTCTTTTGTATTTTACATTTAAAACATAACATTATGCTTTTCATGTGGTGCAAATGCGATAATTTCATTTGAGGAAGTGTGGACTACCGCCCCCTCAAGTGATGTGACCGGTTCATGCAATAAATGAAATTTATAAATAATGAAATTAATGAACATATTTGACCTATATAACATATATATTATACTAGAATTATAATATATATATATTTCATTTAGTTTTAATTCCATTAAATACAAAATAGAAATGAAAGTAGCGTTCATGCGTATGTACGGCTTACCGTCTCCATGAACGGTGCATTTCATTTATTACCTTTAAATGTCATGTAATATTATAAATGCAAGTATATAATGGATATATATTATATATATGATATCTAAATCATTAATATAATTCTGTATATAATGGATATTTTACCACATGAACAACTTGTAATTATAACAAGTTTATTTTTGACTCAAGTACAAATGATCGACAAAACGACCGTTATTAACTTAAATAATTACATAATGTTCATAACATGGTAATAAGTGATATAAAAGGAATAATGAACTTGAAAAAGGATCTTAATAAATAATAAATTAAATATAGTTTATTATTCAGGAATATAAAGAAACGAACAAGACAAGACGGACTTGAGGTAAGCGATCTCACCTCTCTCATTCTTTTCATGTATTCTCCTTTATGTCATTTAGTTTAAGCTCCATGTTATTATGTTGGGGATGTTCTTTTATATTAATCATTCTGTAATTTTTATTTTCATATTATGAGATACACTATTTTATCACATAAATCCATTTTTGGAAGTTTTAAGAGGCATCGTTAGGCTACCGAGTTTTCTTAAGGGATTTTACATCTCACTTTTATTTCCGTGAGATTTATTCTACATTTTCCACCATTTCCATTGAGTTTTGTATGTACTACACATTATTCTATTGTGTGTGTAATATAATTTAGATTATTAGTATTTACATTAATTTTTCATAGTTATTCTTTCATGGGGTGTACGTTTCGGAAGTTACCCTAGTCGGTAAGGGAACCTTTCACCCTGCTAATTTTAAAAGGCTTGTCCATGCTTTGTCATTTAAATTACATCTTATTATGTTGGGATATGTTCTTATATAACCTTATTGATGTAAATTTTATGTTCATGTGATGATATAACCTTTATCCATCTCATCAACAATTTTTATAAAATTTGATGTGATGCCTTTAGGCTATCGAATTTTTACAAAGGAACATCATAACGCAATTACAATTCTTTGGGTTAAACCTCTACTTATTGATTTTGACATGCTATGAATATTTTTCGATTACATCTGATTTTTTTACACTAAGTATCCACTTATATTTCGTGTATTTATATTTTTAGCACATAATTATGTCATTTCGTTATCCTTACTCTAATGCCATGATCCTTGATTGGGATTACATCTCAATTTCTTCTCATTTAGACATTTCTTAATGATATTCACTTTTATTCTTTTATAAAGTTTATATACCTCCCATTTGACATTCCTTATCTATATTATGTCTACACTAAAGTTATTTAAATGTTTTGAAAATGGTCTACATTCTTGTGGATAATAATTAAAATGTTCAAAATGGAAAAGGACACATTTTTTAAAACATTGTTTTAAAGGGTTTTAAATATTTATACATTTAAAAATTTATCATCCATGTCCATGTTTTAAAAATGGTTTTAAGGATTTATTTAAAAAGACATGAATGTTTTAAAACCCTTTCAAAAGTTTCGATGTGGTATGGGACACTTTGATTCTAAAATCACTTTTAAATGTCATCTTTTAATATTTTCAAAGTATAAAGGGATTTTTCTCTCATAGAGTTTTAATGAATTTATTAGATGTTTTTATTTATGATAATATCATGATGTGATATCTTGTGATTTAAATGTGGAAATTTTATGTTTCTTATATGCATGTTTTAAGTGTTATCATTGTGTTATGGTTCATGGGAAATGTTTATGAAATCAGGTTGTTATGTGAAAAACTAATGGCCGGTGAGCCCGATATATCTCTCCAATGCATTGGGTAACCCGAAGGAGTTAAACACTAAGGTTTATCCGAAGAGATTTATGGAATATACTGTTATGGGTATTCCAAACGTAACCATGAAGGTTACTCCCTATGTAAAGAATGTTATGAATGAATCAAGTAACCTTTAGGTCTTATTATTCCTATGATTTATTCCTAAATATTATAATTTAATGAGGTATGTTAAGGTGCTTATGTTTTATTAGAAAAGTACGATTTCATTTTTTCTTATGTATACATGGACTGATGTTTTATTTCCATTTTTTTATAACCCTTACTGAGCTTTTTATGCTCATCCAAAGTTTTTTTGAAATTTTTTCCACAGGACATAAAATGGAATATGGTCAAGGATGGGATCAAGGAAATGTAATGATGTCTAAAACATGGAACTAGAAATGACTCTTTTGTTCAAGAGTTTATATTTTGTGAAAAAATGGAAACTAAATAGATGTGTTGTGATGACCTAGAAATTCATGGTCCTTTATTTTGCCAAAAAAATCCGGACCCTAAAGGGGTAGCATCTTGGCATGAGACCGATCGGCGTGACCAATCATGGAGACCGGTCGGTGAGACTGACCGATCGGTGAGACCGATCGTTGTCACCCAGCCATGTCGGGGTTTTTCCAGTGACGTGTGGAAATTGAGGATTAAACATTATTTTGACCCCTTTAAGATTGTTTTAAACCCCGGTAATGCCCATACATGTTTTAATTAAATATTTAATGAATTAACCTGTTGTATGCGTATGTTTAAACCGTCCGAACCATTAATAATGTTTGGGGCCGTGGGGTCGACCCACGACCCCGCGCCTTATGCGGTTTCCGGTTCTTTTTCTCCATATCATAACGGCCTGGGGGCGTGCTGTATCTCACCCTTTTATAAACTAAGGGTTAGCCGTGGTTTCTTCTTTTCCCGATCACCCTGTTCTAGTAGTACACTTCGTTTAGGCAAGCTGCATCGCTATCCGTGGAATTCCACGCCAAAGATTTGGGTTGATCATTGATCCCCAAGTAGGGATTTTTCTCCATCATCTCTCCCTTTTGTGTATCATACGGGGTGGGAATGCTGTTGATTCTGTGGAGTTGGATTAACCAAACCTTAATCAAGATAATGAACAGAATCCTAAGAACAAAGGGGGATGTGATCAATGATGCTGATTAATTTAGGATCTTTTTTTCTAAATTGTACTGGCTTACGCCTACAGAAAATCATGACCATTGGTGGTATTTCTCTGTGAACTAATGAACCCTCACCTCTGGTGATGTTTTAAATGGCTTGTTTCGTAGATGTGAACTCCTGCTGTGAAAAAGAAATTGGTTAATCACGTATATCTGACTAAATAAATCGAGGCACTAGGATCAATCCTTCTATGATAACCCTGGTTAAAGCACATGGAAATTGAAATCATGGATTGTGTTAAATCTTATAAATATGAAAATACAGGCATTGTCCTGTTTAGTAGTGGTGGTTTTTTGTTCAAGGGCCAGTTGTTGGGTGATGTGGGAGGGGATGGGATCCCCTATTATTATACATTCGGTGGTTGTGAAATTGGGGATGAGATCCCCTGTGTTATGATTCCAATGGTTGTGACTTTATGGTCGGGTGGTTACCTTGATTGTATCACGAATTGGGGGGGGGGGGCACGGGGCAGTATCCCGGGATTGTATTTTGTTCTAGTACTTCGAGGGATCATACTTATCCCTTTTGTTGTTGTGATTTCATAAGAGAACCGGGTGTGAATGCTTAAATTGACAGTTGGCTGGATCATTTTCCTTGGTTTGTTTTTTCCCAGTTGTGCATAATCATATTTGAAAATTAATACTGAACATGAAAACAAGGATGGGACAAATGGGTTTTCTTTTGGTATGAGTTGTGACTCGGACTTGAGTGTTGTTTGTGTTGCATAGGCTGGCTGAAAAACCTAAAATTTGGAGAGTTATTGTTACCTATAAATATGCTTGTAGTTTTGTGTTTCTTATTAGCACCCCACCCAAGTTTAGCACTTAGTGTCGAACAGCCCCATTTCATGGGAGAGGGTGTTTTTCCCAACATGTCTATTAGTGGATGTTTATTAGATCATTTCTACTCCCTTTCCCGGATAGCCCAAGTATCTTCGGGAAGGATGTGATGGAATGATGTCCATTATTAGTCCATGAAACTTCAGGCGGGGTGGTGTGGTGGTTATGGCCCAGGTGTGTGTGGGAAGGTGGTTTCCCAAGTGTCATCGAGATGAGTATCAGGTGTCTTCAGGCGTGGCAGTGGAACTTCTAGCCCTGGTGTCTTCGGGCCTGGCGGTGGTTGTTCTGGACTAGGTGTTTGCAGGTGTGGTTACGTTGGACAATTTGTCCCAGGTGTGTGCGGGTGGGGTTTGGCAGTGGGACTGCGTGAGGTTGTTTCCCAGGTGTGTGTGGGCAGGGTGTGGCAGTTGGACTGCGGTGAGAATGGCGGGATTGGTTTGATGTGTAGGATGTCTTTAATAACTAGTGGGAAAGTGGTGCGGGTACCCAAACATCGATGTGCTATTACTATACATTAGTTGACTTGCATTATTTGGGGATAATTCCATGGTGAGGCTTGGGTGGATAGTTTACCTTGTTAGGTGATTAGTTTACTCTTTTCCTCAAGGTACTTTAGTACGTTCCCCCACATGTGCACAAGAGTCTTTGGTTTTTCCCTACTAAGTATACTTGTATGCTCATCCTACGTATATAAAACATCTTTCAGGCTTCCATGAGGTCTTCGAGGATTGTGCGGGACCATACTAGCTTGGACCTTGGGGCAGTTGCAGTTGTTGTTTTCCCTTATTTGGTATTTTACCTTTGTAGCCACTTTGTACTTCGTGGTATTTACTTTTGGAACACGCATATGGGAATGGTTTACTTTTGGATTTAATTTACTTTCCGCTTTTGGTGTTGTTGGGATTTACCATCTTATCTCCCAATCCTATAAAACAAAAAAGGGTAATGCCTTCCATTTAGTGTGTGTTTATATAGCCTTGGTGCTAGTCTCCACTCCGGGACCTATTGAGGGCGGGTTTCGGGGTTCATTATCTCTCATTCAACATGAAGAAGGAAGGGCCTGGAAATCTGCTGACCCTTCCCTCCTTTTGGTGAAGGCGGGTGGTGACAAAGTGGTATCAGAGATAGGTTGAGAGATAGATGGAGTATGGCTTTAGGCACTGTGGGGATTTCATGGGATGGTAGGGCAACAGTGTTGGGTGACCTTGGTGTGTGAATTAGTCTAGGGAAGACCAGATAGGACTCAGGATTTTAGGGCCCCCCGTGATCCGATGTAAGGACTCTGGGCCTACCGAACGACCAAGTGAGGCCACGCTGTTTGCAGGTTAGAGACCCTGGGAAAGTTACATGCATCATAATGGCTTGTGTTCTCATGTTTCTGGGGTTTCTTGGGAATTAAAAATAAATAAAATGTTTAAGAAGTTTTATGACCAATATTCTGCACTACGTGGGCTTAAGCATTCCTTGTTTACCTTGCAGCTATGGCACCTGGAAGGCGACCACATTTGGTGCTGGCGATGAAGTCCCTAGAGAATACCTTGTCCGATCGACAGAGAGCTGATTGAGAGGAGGAGGACGACCAGTGGCAGAAGACACTTCGGGCCATCCAACGATAGACCCTTGAGATGTATGAGGGATGCACCTATGATATGAAGATAGAGGTCTGCCTAGAGGAGTTGGTGATATCCTTCGGCTTGATCCGGGCTTTGATCGAGTAATGGGTTCCTCTGGCTGTCATACAGATGCAGGGATCAGCGCGTCAGTGGTGGACGCTTTACCTTAGGGAGAGGATAGAGGCTGAGGTGGCATGGGCTGATTTCGAGTGGGAGTTCCAGGCAGAATTCCTCTATTCGACGATGATGGAGGAAAAGATACAAGAGCTACTCTCCCTCCATCATGGGATTATGTAAGTTAGGGAGCTAGGAATCATGGTCAAGGACCTCCAACGTTTTTCTCCGGACACTTTCCCAGTGAGGAGTCTTGGGAAAGACATTTGGAGGAGGCGCTCTGACCCTCTCTCCAGTATGTTGTTACCCCTATTACACTGCTGACATACATGGAGGTCCAGAAGAAGGCCGAAGTGGGGGAGAGGATGCACGCTCTAGGAGGTGGGTCATGAGAGGTGATCCAGCTAGGATCATCGAAGGGGAAGGCCGTCAGTACCAGGCCTCCAGCATCAGGACCCTCCAGGTTCTGACCAGCAGGGAGCAAGCCGCAGCAGTTCCACTTCTGGTCCCCTGATCCTCGCCCTTTTCCTTCGGGCCCGAGACCACGATGCTTCGTCTGTGGGAGTCATGGACATCTCTGGAGTCAGTGCCCGGACCGGGTACAGTACGACGGTAGCGGACAGCCCCAGCACGCACCCCAGCAGCAGCATCCAGCCAGGCCTTTCCAGTAGTAGTAGCAAGGACAGCGAGCTCCCGCTCCTCCGAGGGTAGACATAGAGGGAGGAGGCCGACCTCAGGGTGCTCCTCAGGGACCATTACCGGGGTGTGGTCAGGGAGGTGTCTAACATACGAGGTAAAGAGGAGCAGGGCGTGGACACCTACACACCGCAGAGGCAGTAGTCCCGGCGGGGTCAGAGGTCGTTCGAGGTAGGATCAGTTTGTTTATCACCCTTGCTTATGCCCTGTTTGATACCAGATATTTGCACTCCTTTGTTGCACCCAGTCTAGCCTGTGACATGGTTCTAGATGCCAAGAGACATCTAGTTCACCTAGTACTGAGCACACCAGTTAGAGGTTAGACCGAATTGTTATATGTTTGTCGAGGATGCAGACTAATGATATGGCCACATCTGTCGGTCATGTATCATCTTATGATACAAATACAGCCATACGATGTCATCCTAAGCTTCGACTGGATATTCTCTGGGTGTGTCGTCATCGACTGCATCTGAGGAAAGTTTATGTTCTCAGACATGTGTGGCCGGCGTGTTACTTTCACCGGTGAGTAGAGCAATCAGAAGGACATCGGGCGAGAGGAACTCCTCTTCTCCTTATTAGCCGAGCTGTCAGTGGAGCCAGTAGATGCTGAGATGGTGGGGGTGCTAGTGATTTTCCGTGAGTTTATGGACATCTTCCCTGAGGAGGTGATGAATATACCCCCTCGACGTGATATCGAGTGTGGGATAGACCTACAGCTCGGCGCTCGTCTGATCTCGATGGCTCGATACCGGATGGCACCTTTGGACTACGGGAGTTGCGGATTCAGATTGACGATCTGATGAAGAGGGGTTATGTTCGACCAAGTGTGTCACCTTGTGGTGCTCCAGTCTTGTTCTCAAAGAAGGAATATGGTGGTGTCAGGTTGTGTATAGACTATAGGAGGCTGAATCAGGTGAAGATGAAGAATCTCTATCCTCTTCCGAGGGTAGATGAACTTTTTGACTAGTAGAAAGGGGCAGTGTGGTTCTCGAAGATTGACATGCGGTCTGGGTATCACCAATTGAGGGTGAAAGAGGGCAACAACCCGAAGACAGCTTTCAGGTGCAGATATGGACACTTCGAGTTCATAGTCATGCCTTTCGGCATTACAAATGCCCCGACTATATTCATGGGGCTTATGAACTCTATCTCTTGGGAATACCTGGATCGGTTCATAGATGTGTTCATCGACGACATTCTGATCTATTCAAGATCATAGGAGGACCATGCAGAACACCTGAGGACGGTTTTGGAAGTCCTCTGACATCACCAGCTCTATGGGAAGTTGTCAAAATACAAGTTCTGGATGTGAGAAGTGCACTTCCTCGGGCATGCGGTGTCCGAGCAGGGGGTAGAGGTAGACCCATCAATGGTTGAGGCAGTCGTTTCTTGGGCATCACCCATGAATGTGACAGATGTCCATAGTTTCCTCGGTCTGCCGGGATACTATCGGAGGTTTGTACCCAAATTCTCCCAAGTTGTAGCCCCTTTGACAGCCTTGACCAAGAAAGACCAGGTTTTCGTGTGCAGTGAGCAGTGCGAGGCAGCAATCAGCTATCTGAAGGAAAAGTTGGTTAGTGCCCTAGTGATGAGATTAACAGAAGAAGGGGAGCTGTATGAGGTGTTCTGTGATGCTTCATGACAGGGCCTGGGATGTGTGTTGATGTAGTGACAATGGGTTATATCTTATGGGTCTAGGAAGCTACGCCCTCATGAGCGTAATTACGCAACCCATGACCTAGAGCATGCAGCGGTCATTTTTTCACTGATGTTATGGCAGCACTACCTCATCGGTTAACACTTTGTGGTCTTCACAGATCACAAAAACATGAGGTATATCTTCTCTGAGTGTGACCTAAACTTGCGGCAGCGAAGGTTGATAGAGTTCCTCCAGGATTACAAATTAGAGGTTTCCTAAACTTCAGGGAAGGGGAATGTAGTGGCAAATGCCTTGAGCTGGAGGACGCAGAGGGATGCGGTCCGAGAGTCGGCAGACGCCTGGAAGGTGATGGAGGAGTTGGCTGCCTTACACCTGGAAGCGAGGATGGATAGCGATAGAGGTTGCCTATATCAGATGACAGTGCAGTCTTCCCTATTGTAGCAAGTGGAGGAGTCTTAGTGGGGAGACCCAGAGTGAGAAGTGATGCGTAAGTGAGTTGACCAGAGGAATTCTCCGGAAGGGTATATGAGGGATGGTTAGAACCATATGCTTTTCCAGGGAAAGCTGTTTGTTCCAGAGGCAATGCACAGCCAGGTTCTCTGTGAGTTCTACAACTCACCCCTAGCGGTACACCCAAGAGTTTCCAAGATGTACCAGGGCCTGAAGATATTGTTTTTGTGGGCCGGAGTAAAGCGAGTAGTGGCGGAGTTTGTGGCCAAGTTCCTAGTTTGTCTGCAGGCGGTGGATGAACATCGTGTTCCAGGTGGCATGATACAGTCTCTAGATGACCCCGAGAGGAAGTGGGATTACATCTTTATTGATTTCTTCACCATAATTCCAAAGGTCCAAGGGCGATACGACGCCATCTGGGTGGTAGTGGACCGGTTGATGAAATCGGCTCACTTACTGGAAATCAAGGAGTCGAGTGTAGTGGATGATTTGGAATGAATGTACATGGATGAGGTGGTGCAGTTGCATGGAGTTCTGAGGTCTATAGTCTTGGATAGGGATGCACGGTTTACCTCATGAGTCTGGAAAGGATTGTAGCATGCTTTTGGCACCCAGCTGCACCTTAGCACTACTTTCCATCCCCAGAAAGATTGACAGATAGAGCGCACCATCCAGACCTTGGAGGATATGCTGCGGGCATGTGTTATGGACTCAAGAGGATCATGGGTGAGATACTTACCTCTGGTAGAGTTTTCCTACAATAATATCTATAACTCTACCATTGGAATGGCCCTATTTAAAGCATTGTACGGGTGGCCATGTCGTTCACCTGTGTGTTAGACCAAAGTCAGAGAGGTAGGCATCCTTGGCCCGGAGGTGGTGCAGGGCACGACAAAGAAGGTCCAGCTCATACAGGAAAGGATAAAGGCGGCCCAGGACCGGCGGAAGTCATATGATGATACCAAGAGGAGACCCTTGGAGTTTGATGTTGGAGACCACGTGTTCTTGATGGTCTCCCCTCGGTGTGGACAACGGAGGTTCGCCAAAGGGAGTAAGAATTCTCCCAGGTTCATCGAACCCTTCGAAGTGTTGCGGAGGGTCGGCGAAGTGGCTTATCAGCTAGTTCTACCACCATCACTACTGAGGATACATGAAGTATTTCATGTGTCCCAGCTTCGTCGTTACCTGCATGACGATTCATAGGTCCTTGATTGGGGAGAGCTAGACATCGAGGAAGACTTGACTTCTGTGGAAAGACCAGTGATGATCGAGGATTGCAATGAGAAGGTGCTTCGTGGGTGAACCATTCCCTGGGTTCGTGTGTTTTGGAGACATGGTGGGATTGAGGAGAGTATGTGGGAGAGGGAAGCACAGATGCATGCCTAGTACCTAGGGTCGTTTTGAGTTTTGTGCTATTCTATTTACACTTATGATGGATCATTCTACCATGTTGGCTATGAGATACTGGGTTTCATTCCTCTAAATGTGTGAAAAAAGTCCTGGCTATGTGGAGGGGAGGAAATGACCCCTAATCAATATTCATTAAGATAGATGTGATAAACTTTTGCGGGCGAGTCAGTGCCTCCCAAAGCGGATAGTATCAAGACATATGGGAGGAGACTCCCCAACCCACAAGGCTGGGTAGTTTGACATGATATCTTTCTTGGTTGTCGACATGGAGGTGTTCTTAGTTAACGACGTGGTTCACTCTTGAGAGGTATCTTTAGAGGTGGTTGTTCGAACCCGCCCTTTTCTTCTGGGTTGTTTAAATTCTCGAGGGCGAGAGTAGTTTGAGAGGTATTTGATTTGATGACCCAGACTCTCTGGGTCCATTCCATAGCCAAAAAAATCTAGACCCTAAAGGGGTAGCATCTCGGCGTGAGACTGATCAGTGAGACCGATCAGCATGACTAATCGTTGAGACCGATTGGCGCGACTGATCGGGGAGACCGATCGCTGCGACTGATCGACGTGACCGATCGGTGTCAGCCAGCTTTGTCGGGGGTTTTCCAGTGACGTGCGCAAATTGGGTTTTAAACCCTATTTTGACCCCTTTAAGCATGTTTTAAAGCTAGGTAAAGCCCATAAATGTATTAATTAAATATTTAATGAAATATCCTAGTGTATGCGTAAGTTTAAACCACCCGACCTTTTAATAATATGTGGGGTCGCGTGGTCGACCCACGACCCTGCGCCTTACGCGGTTTTCTGTTCTTCTTCTCCATATCTTAACGGCCCGGGTCATGCTGTATCTCACCCTTTTATAAACTAAGGGTTATCCATGGTTTCTTATTTTCTCGATCACCCTGTGCTAGGAGTACCCATCATTCAAGTGAGCCTCATCGCTATCCGTGGAGTTCCACGCCTAGGCTTAGCGTCGATTGTTTATCAACAAGTAGGGATTTTTCTCGTTCGTCTCTCCCTTTTGTGTATCATGCGGGGTGGGAATTCTGTTGTTTCTGTGGAATTGGATTAACCAATCCTTAATGAAGATAATGAACGGACTCTTAAGAAAAAAGGGGGTTGTGATCGGTGATTCTTATTGTTTTATGATCTTTTTTTTCTGAATTGTGTTGGCTTAAGCCTATTGAAAATCATCATATTTGGTGGTCTTTCTCTGTGCACTAATGAACCCTTACCTCTGGTGATATTTTGAATGGATTGTTTCGTAGTTGTGAGCTCCTGCTATGAAAAAGAAATTGGTTAATCACGTATATCCGAGTAAATAAATCGAGGCACCAGGATCAATCCTTCTGTGATAACCCTGGTTAAAGCACACAAAAATTAAAATCATGGAGTTGTTAAATCTTATAAATCTGAAAATATCGGAATGGGCCTGTTTAGTAGTGGTGGTTTGTTGTTCACGGGCTGGTTGGTGGGTGATGTGGGAGGGGATCAGATCCCCTGTTATTATACTCTTGGTGGTTGTGAAATTGAGGATGAGATCCCCTGTGTTATGATTTTAGTGGTTGTGACTTTAAGGTCGGGTGGTTACCTTGATTGTATAACGAATTTGGGGGGAGGGGGGATACGGGGCAGTATCCCGGGATTGTCTTTGGTTCTAGTTCTTCGATGGATCTCACTTATCCCTTTTGTTGTTTTGAATTCACAAGAGAACCTGGTGTGAATACTTAAATTGACAATTGGCTGGATCCTTTTTCCTTCGTTTGTAGTTGCCCAGTACTGCATAAGATTATTTGAACATTAATACTGAACATGAAAACAAGGATAGGACAAATGGGTTTTGATTTGGTATGATTTGTGACTCAGACTTGAGTGATGTTTGTGTTCCATAGGCTGGCTGAAAAACCTAAACTTGGGAGAGCGCCTGTTACCTATATATATGCTTGTAGTTTTGTGTTTCTTATTCGAGCCCCACCCAAGTTGATCACTTAGTTCCGAACACCCCCATTCTATTGGGGAGGGTGTTTTCCCAAAACTTCTATTAGTGGCTGGTTATTAGCTCCTTTTTGCTCCCTTTCCCAGATAGCCCAAGTATCTTCCGGCAGGCTGTGATGGCCTGAGGTCCATTATTAGGCCATGAACCTTCAGGTGGGGTAGTGTAGTGGTTTTGGCCTAGGTGTGTGCGGGCAAGTGGTTTCCCAAGTGTCTTCAAGATGAGGCCTAGGTGTATTCAGGCGTGGTAGTGGACCTTCATGCCCAGGTGTCTTCAGGCGTGGCAGTGGTTGTTCTAGCCTAGGTGTTTTCAGGTGTGGTTACATGTGACATTGTGGCCCATGTGTGTGCGGGCGGGGATTGGCAGTGGGAGTGCGTGAGGTTGTGGCCCAGGTGTGTGCGGGAGGGGTGTGGTAGTGGGACTGCGGTGAGAATCGCGGGATTGGTTCGATGCGTAGGCTGTCTTCAATAACCACTGGGAAACTTGTGCAATGTTACCCAAACATCGATGTGCTATTACTATACATTAATTGACTTGCATTATTTGGAGAAGCGTGCCTTGGTTAGGCTTGGGTGGATAGTTTACCTTGTTAGGTGTTTGGTTTACTCTTTTACTCACGGGACTTTAGTATGTTCCCCCACTTGTGCACGAGAGTCCTTGGTTTTTCCCTATTGAGTATACTTGTATGCTCACCCTACGTATATAAAACTACTTCCAGGATTCCAGGAGGACTTTGGGGATCACGCGGGACCATACTAGCTTGGACCTTGGCGCAGTTGCCGTTGTTGTTTTCCCTTCTTTAGTACTTTACCTTTGTAGTCACATTGTACTTCGTGGTATTTACTTTTGGAACACGCATATGTGAATTGTTTACTTTTGGCTTTACTTTACTTTCCGCTTTCGGTGTTGTTGGGATTTACCAACTTATCTCCCGATCCTATAAAATAAAAAAGGGTAATGCCTTCCATTTATTGTGTGTTTCTATACCCTTGGTGCTGTTCTCCACTCCAGGACCATTTGAGGGCGGGTTTCGGGGGCCATTATATCTCCTTAATCTTGACGAAGGAAGGGCCTGGAAATCTGCTAACCCTTCCCTCCGTTTGGTGAAGGTGGGTCATGACACGTGTCTACCTTGTAATCATTGAGATGTAATAGTTAGGTCCTCTTTCTCTAAAACTCTAAACCTGAAAAGATCATCAATTTGAATTATTCAATTTAATTCAATATTATGTAACATTATAAGGCCGGGTCCTTATAACAACACTCACAAAAATTATTATATCTTATAATTTGGAACTTTGATTACATTCAAATTAGATGAATGTTTTGTTT
Organism: Viscum album; assembly: GCA_963277665.1. Classification (NCBI taxonomy): domain Eukaryota; kingdom Viridiplantae; phylum Streptophyta; class Magnoliopsida; order Santalales; family Viscaceae; genus Viscum; species Viscum album. Next base: position 137,235,685 of record OY728133.1, on the reverse strand, counting down.
TTTTCATTGAGGAAATTAATTTCTAATCCATGATAGTGTTCTCGTGTTTCATTCTTTGAAAAACAACCATGGATTATTTAGATGAAGAATTTATCTATGCGTATTGATATGAAATAAATATTTATTAAGGTGTAACAAATAATGACATGATGTTGCTAATATTATGTCATTATTGAATATCTAAAGAAGAAATTGAATATTTTAATAGAGTCTCAATGTATCCTAATTTTGATAACCTTATTAAGAAATGTGAGGCATATAAAATTCCATTAATATAGGGCATAAATACTTTAATGAGAAATATTCATATTTAAATATTTTCAATTACTTCTTAATAAAATAATTATTTATTAATTATTTCAAAATAATCACAATATTATTAAATAATTCCATTCATTATTCATAAATATTTCTTATTTAAAAATTGTTTTTAATTTTTATCATGAGAAAACATATTAATTAATTTAAATATTTGTTTAAAAAATTATTTAATAAAATATTATCAGTTTTTAAATCCATATTTCAAAATTAAATTAATGGGATTCTTAAAATTTTTATTAATAATATTGATTCTCAAAATAATAATGAAAATAAATAATTTTGTAAATTATACTTTTTAATCTATGTAAAAGGATACATGTTTTATACTATTAATAAACCAATTTATTTCATTGAGATAAATTTCAATTATTAATTTTCTAAAAAACTTTTTTATTCTTAAATCAAAATTAAAAAAAAATTCGTTTTCATTTTTCATTTTATTATTAAAATAATTTCTATATATTAAAAAAATAAATATCCATAAAAAATATCTCAAAATTTCAAATGAGTTGGTAAAAATTATTTAAATTGGTCCCTTTAATTACTTGTCAATACTAAAAGTAACCATAATAAATCATGTTCAACATGGTAATTGTAAATAACTTAAATAAGGTAATGTATAATATGAAAAAGAAAAAACAATGATAGCAAAATATTTATTTATCATATTTGATGAGTGTATTTATTACATTTACATATAATTATTATAAAAATGAAAACTTTTAAGATGGTATGGAGTATTATATTCTCGTTAGTTACTAACTTGATGATTGAAAGGATAATGTAGATGCTCAATATACAAGAGGAGGGGTGATTTGAATTCTTTAAAAAATAATTTGGAACATGTAATGATGGTTATGTTTAACAATGTTAAACAAGGTAATTCACGAAACCTCTAATTTCTACAAACATGCTTGATTCTGAATATGTTATTCCAATAATTTAATTCCGGAAAAGTTGTTTTGGAAATGAAACATAACAAAAGTTTACAAAGATAAATTTTCTTCCCTAAAGAATATATAATCATACTAAATCAGAGTATAAAAGTATAAGAAATTTTATGAATGTTTTACTTTCCTCAACAACCAAAATGTAGTGGAAAACATGAAACAAACAACTAACACGTATTAAATCGTTTAACCTAATGAGAAGTTTATCGAACAACCGTGGATAAAGGTCCCTTGATTTATACATTCAAAAAAGTCTGTCTTACCCACACCAGGGTAAGCCCTCGATGCGAAGATCAAAATTTTTCTATCTATCCCCACAAGCCCACAACATCATCGTAGTTGGAACCTCTTTCATCCTCACCAAGGAATTACTTGAAATTTAAGGTAGTTAGAACCTCTGTAATCCTATCCCTAGAATCCCTTGAATATACTCTACAAATCAGATCAAGACGTTTAGTACGCACAAATAATGAATGTTTTTCTCACTATAAATCACTTCTGTAGCATGTAATATCTATATTGATTATCTTATTTTGAACTCGTTAAAATAAACTTCTATTTATTAGCACAACTTCATCGGTCGACTCCCTCCTCTAAGAATTATATTTTTCCTTGAATTTAGGTGGGACATGTACATGTGTCACTCAAGCAATGGTTAGTTAGTAATAGAATGCAAGACACCATTTTATAACCAAAACATGTGTAAGAAAAATATTGTTTCATAACCAAAATCAATTTTCCAGAATGTATGAAATAAAATTTTGGAGTCTAATCAAAAACACATTCAGTTTCTATAATACATAAGTATTCGGATTCTTTCTTAATATGAATTCAGAACCTGAATTCTAGAGATTTCTGGAGTCTGAATTTCAAGGAAATTCGTATTCTGAATTCAATATAATTTGGAGTCTGAATTCAAAAGAATTCAGAGTCTAAACATAAATATTTCTGAGTCTAAATTCAGTATAATTCATAGTCTAAACATACAATGTTAAGAATATGAATTCATTAGAATTTGGAGTTTGAACATAAAATGACTGGAGTTTGAATTCATAAGAATTCAGAACCTAAACTTAAAATGTTCAGAGTCTGAATTCATAAGAATTCGTAACCTGAACATAGAATGTTCGGTGTCTAAATTCAAAGAATTCAGAATCTGAATTTAGAGAACTCGAAATCTGAATTCAGAGAACTCAGAGTCTGAAATCAAAAGAGTTCAGAGTCTGAATTCAAAGAATTCGGAATTTAAATCTCAATCCTAAAAACAGAATGCTTTGTATCAATGTATTATAATATTCTGAGGTTTTACATATGAAACCAAATTTTATAATTAGACAAAAAATGAACAATGAAAAACATGGTATGAATAAATTTCCATGGGAAAGAAAAATTTACCATATCAAGTAAAACATAGGGTAAATGGAATTTTCCATAAGATAAGGTGTTTTTGTTTTTGAAGAAACGAAGGAATGTAAAGGTAATAAGGAAACATTATTGACTCAACAATATCACCCTTTTTTTAAAGCAAAAACATCATTACGAAAAAATATTATAAGGACTTTGGAAATATTTTTTTGGACACTCAAATGAAAAAATATTTCCCTTAACACATGGGAAATGCTTAGTACGACTAATTCCCCCTTAGTCTTTGGAAACACTATAGATTTTATATTATATTTTTGGAATGAGACTTAGAATTTTATTGAATACGAATATCTTCTTGGATAAGAACCCCCCCCTTAGATAAACTCAACCACAAATAGAGAAATTTTAACTAAGTATTCTTTTTTCCTTTCTCACCATTTGTGATTTTCAAAAAGGAATAATGGGAATGGAATAATAAAATATGGTACCTAAAATATTATTACAAGACATCCAAAAATATATGAAGAGAAACAAAAAAATTCATTGAGATTGGAAAAATTTATACAAGGAAGAATATAAAACAAAATATTGGGTTTGAACAAGGATATCCTTAGTTTTCATTGGGAATCAACATCTTTACAATTGTTTTCAGATTATTAAGGTCTTTGTGGTCTTCCTATGCTGATTTATGAATCTGGTTCTAATCCTCTACTTTCCCCTCTAAGGATTTGATTTTTTCTTCCTAATCCTTGAGTGATTCTGTCTGACTCTTAAATACTTCTTCTTTCTTGCCAAGCTTTTATCCTATCTCAATCCTAAGATCTATTTCTCTCTTCCAGCTGTGGTCAACTGAGTGAAGCTTTCCATTCAAATATTTTACATCTGGAATCCAGGAATTATGTTCCAGATTTAACATCTCTTCAAAAATAGTTGAGAGATGATTGATCTTACTATATTCGGTGTCGAAATCCTCCTTGACACTTCCTTGAAATTCTTCATTAATTCTCAAGTCCTATATAGTTTTCCTGGACTAGCTGGTCATCTTCTCGCACGATCTTTTTTGAGCATCATATTTAATGATTTTTTTTAAATCTGCTCAAAATTTATACACTTATCCATTACCATTTATACTTAATCCAATTTTTTATATAAGGTGTGTTAACACATTAGGAATTTTGATTCTATTCTTGAAAAAATTGGAATAGTCCCAACAAGTTTCTTCAAAGACAAAACTACGAAATCATGTCCATGGGAGGACAATTCCAAATATGAGACTTTACTTTGTTAGGGAAATTTTTCTATTTCCACTTCCTTCCTCTTCGATGAACCACCAACTATATTCATCTTCACAAAATATTTTTTAGGTGTATCAAATAAAAAAAGATTTCTGTTATCAGCCTTTGGAATGGATTCCTCTTGATCAGGAGATTCATGTTCAATATCATAATATCAAGAAATTTTATCTTCATCTATCAGTTCTTTCTTAGCTATTGTCTCAGCATCCTCTGGATGAATGAAATCATTGTTGATGATTTCTTCTCCTGATGGTTTTTAAACATCAGTTGCATACTTTTCATCAACCTTCCCAGGAGTATCATGCTTTAATGATTCAGCTTGGGAGTTTCATAATGAAAACTTCTCGGAAGATCTTTCCTTCTCATGGAATTCCTTGGAATTCTAAATGAGATATTTAGTATCACCGCTGCCTTCTTGATCTTCTTCTTTTACTTATTTTTCTTCAAAAAAAATTTCTTGGATTATTACTGGAGTCACAAATTTCATTCCTAGTGTCTCTCATAATGATTCTATCAGGAAGGATATTTATACAAGATTATTTTCATAAGATCTCTCTGTATCCTTCAGAAGAGATTTCACAATCTCTTCATCAATCATCTTCTTTTGTTTTTTTATTTTTCTTGCCTTTCAAACTCATCAGTAGTATTTTCATTTCATGTTTTCTCTTCTGTAGGATCATAAACAAATCTAGGATCCCCTAATTTCTTTTTCTCATTTAATTCCCTACATTTTTCTACTACCTCATCCAGATATGATTTTTTATTCTTATGCATTGGTGGTGCAGATTGGGCGTCCATAGCCTCTATGGATTTTTCCTTCTCTTCTACTTTCTTCAGCTTCCTCTTCCTTCCACCCTTTTTAGAAGGTTCAACCACCTCCTATATCTTTATAATAGATTCTTCTTCATATTCTTATGGAAATTTAAAGAATGATATGGATTTTTTATACATTCCATCTTTCATTGTCTACAGAATATCATCACTTACCAGCATAACGTTACAATTTCTCGGCTTAAAAATACATGGTATTTTGAAGGACTCTATACACTAAAGAATCAGCTTTGAGAGAATGGATCGATACATAATAATCATATACATTTGATATATATTCATTATATTCTCAATTGTAATCAACATTTTCTTAACCAGATTAATCTTTCTCAGGATCACCATGAATTCCAGGATATACTTGTAACTTTTCTTCAATGTATACTTGTCCCCTTTTCATAGAATGATAAATCCTTGGACCCAAAATTCATGAATCTGAAAATTTGTAGTTAGGTGAATAATATTCATAGTATTTTTTTTTGAAGGATCACGACAATCCATTTCATTCACCTAATAAAATCTTTCTTGATCATCAGGAAACTTATGTGAACAAAACTCAGCTTCTCCTTCATATGGGATTCAGATCAAACTAGCATCCTTGGTGTAAGATAAAGAATATGTCATCCCATTGCACTTAAAAGATAATTATTGTCATCCTTATTCCTTGAAAAATCATGTTGACTCATAGAACATAAACAATAGGTCCAGATACACGAGATCTTGAGCTCTTGGTTTCGATATGGAAATCCTCTCCCTTCCATTCAGCTTGTGGTTCTCCGAGATTATAGAATCATACTTACGAACGAAATTTGGATGAACCAACCTTTCTCTGTAAATATACTATTCAAAAATCAGAGTGACAATTTATATATCATTCTGAGTGGAAACTTCGATAGACATTCGAACTTGAGGAAGATATGAGAAGTTTGGAATGAGCTTAAGTAGAGGGGCCGAGCTTCAGTACACCCGAGAATGAGTTTCGATGTGGGACATCTATTTGGGGGGGGGGGTTCCATTATATAGGATTTTGAAGAGACGATTTAGCTTCCATACTCAATATAATGGTTGTAAATAATTTTGATTTGATCTGACGGTTAAAATGATAACCTCAAATAGTTTTTGATAGAATCCAATCTTTTGAGGTTTTTAACAAAAACCTTCATAGATAAGAAAAGGAAATGAATCCGAAATTTTTTAAAAACAAATGTAAATACCAAAATGAAAAATATGATTACAAAAAAATAAGAAAGGAACATATATTTCAGATTGTGTGGAAGATTATTCAAATTGAGGAAAATTTTTGTTGATGAACTTTAGATTATGAAATTTTGATTACAGAATTTTTTTGAAAAACTGACTACAATCATTTTTTAAAATATTATTTATGAAAAATTTGGAAAATATTCATTACGAAAATTTAGAAAATATTTATTAGGAAAATTTAGAAAATCTCCATTACCAAAAATTTGAAAATATTCCAAACAAAAATTTAGAAAATCTGACTAAGAAAATAAAATAGACTTTAGCATACAAATGTACTCCCCCAATGAAAAATACTTTATTAATGTAAGGGGATTGATTTCAATAGGATGTTAACATGGAATATTAACTTATAGTTTTCATTCATAACATATATTTAATTTATTCAAATCTATTATATAGTAATGAATTTGTGAAAATATCAGCATGTTGATCTTGTGTTCTGATAAATAGAAGAATGATATATCTTTTTGTTTGTGATCCTTAAGAAAGTGATGTCTAATAACTATGTAGTATTCCCGAGAGTTATGTCAATGGTTTTTACATAGGGAAATGGAACTTGTATTATCACACAAAATATTTGTTTTGGTAAAACTCATACTATAGTGTGTGAGTGTGTGTTCCATCCACAACACTTGAGCACAGCAATTTCTAGCTGCTACAAATTTAGCTTCATCAATGGAGAGTGCTATTCGTTGTTTTTTTCATGACCAAGAAACTAATGAATCTCCTCATAAATGTCAATTTTCAGATGTACTTTTCCTATCCATTCTACATCCACCAAATTGAGCATCCGAAAACATTTCAAAATAACATTATTTCCAGAAATATTAAAGAGTCACAGATCCCTGGTTCCTTTTAAGTAGTGAAATATATTGATCACTTCCTTTAGATGAGATTCCTTATGATTGAACTAATATCTTCCACATAAGGTTAATGAAAACATTATGTATGGATGCCCAGCTATCAAGTAATGTAGACATCCAATCATACCTCTAAAAGATGTTCTATCTATATGTTTCCCTACTTCATCAAGATCAAATGAATTTGAGGTACAAATGGGAGTACATATACTCATAGTGTTTTCATATCCATAATTTTTAAGACGATCATTAATATACATATGTGGGATATATAGATTCTTTCTGGTTTTGAGAAATTTGAAAACCAATGAAAAATGTTAACTCAACCATCATACTCATATTTCATTAGATCTGCAAAGGATTCAGTTAAAGATTGCTGAGTTGAACCAAATATATTGTCATCAATATAAATATGAAGAATCAAAACATATTTCTTATGATTCATTATAAAAGGTGTTGGATATTCATTTCCTTTAACATAATTATTTTGAAGAAAAAATCTTGAATGTCTATTATACCAATCTCAAGGGTCGTGCGTAATTCCATACAAAGCTTTGGAAAGTTTGTAAAAATGATCAAGATGTTTTGAATCTTCAAAACCAGGAGGTTGTTCAACAAAAACTTCCTCATGTACAAAACCATTAATGGAAGCCCATTTAACATCCATTTGAAAAAAATCAGAAATTTAAGAATGTTGCAAAGGCAAGTAAAATACGAATAGATTCAAGTCTAGCCACAGGAGAATATGTTTCTTCTTAGTCAATTCATTCTTGTTGATTATAGCCTTAAACAACTAATTTTTCATTATTTCTTACTATGATTCTATTTTCATCAAAAATTTTTCTGAAGACCCATCTTACTCTAGTAAAAGAAGTTTCCTAATGACTTTCAACCAATATCATGACTTTATTACTTTCGAATACAATTAAATCACTAGTCATAGCTTTTATCCAATCATCATCACTAAAATTATCATTATTTCTTTTTTGTTTTAACTTTTAAATAAATGAAAGATGTTCTACTTCATTCCATAATGAACATCTAGTCCTTACATGTTGATTTACATCACCATGAATGCTATCACTGGGTGATTCATTAGAAACAACTAATTTGGGTTATGTATAACCTGTTCATCAACATAGGGTAGAATGTCTTTTGGGGTAAATGTTTCAGACATATATTCTTAGACATTTTCCTTATTATAAGGATATTCTATCGAGGGATGATAATCAATTTCTTAAAACACATTGAAATATGTAGGTTGAGGTTGTTTAAAAACAAAGGGATCAGTTTCATCAAATTTAAAAAGTATTGTTTCTTCAACAGTATATGTGTTTTTATTGACAACTATATAAGCCTTAGAAATTATGGAGTAGCCTAAGAAAATCCTTCATCATATTTTGGTGAAAATTTGTGCATATTATCTTTAGTATTCAGTATAAATAACTAGAAACCAAAAATCTTAATGTATAAAAGTCTTGGTTTTCTACCATTCCATAACTCATAATGAGTTTTATTATGAAAAGGTATAATCAAAACTCAATTTTTAGTATAACAAGAAGTACTTCCTGATTCAGCCCTAAATTTTTTGGCCACTGAATAATCATTTAACAAGGTTCTTGTCATCAAAGGAAGGTTTTTTTTAATTTTAACTTGGGCTCTAAAAAATTTGAAATGTGGAAAAACATCATATTTCATTTCTAGAAAATAGACCCACGTAAATCTAGTATAATCATCAACTAGGAAAAATACATAATAATTGCATGCAATGCTTCCAGTTTGTGTTGGTCCAAAATGATCCATATGATATAAATGTAATGCATAAATGGTTGAGACATTACCAACTAATTTAAAACATCATATATGTTTCTTTCTATATTGAAAAGGATAAAAAACATTTGATGAATCAAATCTATGATCTCGTATATCCTTAACAAGTATTTTCTTAGATAGTTTTTGTAGGTTCTTACGATTACAGTGTCCTAACCTTCTATGCCTCAACCATGAATGATCTTCCATTTCACTATGGAAAGGTATGTCTTGGCTCCAAAGGTCTTATATGTTTTCTGTGTATATATTCTCTTTCCTATTGGCAGAATTAATAAACTCTTCCTTGGAATTTTGTACTAAGAACTTATCATTCATAAAATTCACAAGGTAACTTTAATCACATAATTGAATTATGCTATTGAGGTTGTGAATAATACCCTTAACAAATAAAATAGTTGAAATCAATGTTTTTCCAAGAAGAACAATGTTACTTATACCTATTACTTCTCCATTAGCATTGTCTTGAAAATTTACATTTCCTCCTATCATATTGATAATCTTTTCCAAGATGTTTTTGTTACCAGTCATGTTCCAAGAACATACACTATCCATGTACCTTGTATTTCTGTTGTTACTTTCATTACATTCATGAATATAATAGTGTTAGACATTCAGAACCCAAACATTCTTGGATTCAGATACTTCAGAACACAAAATCTAAAGTATCTAGGGTATGCCCGCGATATGAAGATTGGATCCTATCTTCGAATCCATGTAAGCCCTAAACTTCAATGTATTTGGAACCTTTGGCTACCTCAACAAGGAAGTCCTCAATATTTATGATAGTCTGCGCCTCTGTCTTCTTATACCCAGAAGCCCTCAAATGTACTGAACAACATTTGGAGTCGCACAAAGAAATTCTGAACAAGATGTTCATTATGCACTAAGCAAGAATGTACCTCTCTAGAAATCAATTTAGCAGCATGTAATCTCTAGAGTCATATAATAGTAAGTAAGTGTTTTGAGCTCATTCAAATGAACACTTATTTATAGGCACAAATCCAATGGTCGGATCCCTCATCCAACGGTCATATACTTCATTGAAATTTGGAGGAACTTGTATGCATGTCACTCAAACAACTGTTAGTTAGTAACAAAATGAACGAAATAATTTTATAACCAAAACATGAGTAAGAAGAAATATGGTTACATAACAAGAATCATTTTTTGTAGTTTAAGGAATAAAATTTCAAAGTCTAACCAAAAACAATTTGGTGTTTATAATACATGAATATTCAGATTATATATTCAAAACATCAGAACCTGAATTCTATAGAAATCCAGCATCTAAATTTCATGAAAATTTGGAATCTAAATCCACAAGAATTTGGAACCTAATCATAGAATGTTCATAGTATGAATTCAGAAGAATTTGGACTCTGATCTTACAAGGTCTGAAACCTTAATTATGAATAATTAGGAGCCTAAACATAGAACATTCGGAGTCTGAATTCCTTAGAATTCAGAGTCTGAACATAGAATGTTTGGATTCTGAATTCATAAGAATTTTGAGTTTGAACATAGAATGTTCAGAGACTGAATTCATAAGAATTTAGAGTATGAACTTGTAAGAGTTTGGAGTCAAAATTTAGAGAACTCGGAGTCTGAACTCAGAAGAGTTCGGAGTCTTAATTTATATTACTCAGATTCTGAACTCGTAAGAGATTTGAGTCAGAATTAAGAGAACTCAGAGTCTGAACTAAGATGATTTAGGAGTCTGAATTCTGAGAACATAGAGTCTAAACTCGTAAGAGTTAGAAGTCTGAATTCAGAGAACTCAGAGTCGAAACTTATAAGATTTCATAGTCTAAATTCAGAGAATTCGGAACCATAATTCATATCCTGAAAACTGAATGCTCTGTATCTGAGAATTATATGATTATTTGGATTTATATATGAAACTGAATTTTATACTTAGGAAAAAAAATGGATAATGAAAAACAAGGTAACGATCAATTTCCTTGGGAATGGAAAATTTCCCTTATCATGTAAAACATTGGGTAAATGATATTTTCTTTAAGATAAGGTATTTTTGATTTTCAAAACAAGAACAATGGAAAAGTCCTAAGGAATCCTTATCGAATCAACAATCTCCCCCCTTTTGGAATGCACATACATCCATACATAAAAAGAATATAATGACATAGAAAATACTTTTTTGGACATTGAATGTAAAATCTATCAACCTTATCAAATGGGAAAATATTAATATGACTAACTCCATTAGAGGATTTGGAAACACTAAGGAACATATTCTATATTTTCAGAATGAGGCTTTTAATTTTATTACATAGGAAAATATTATTGGATAAACCCCCCCCATAGATCAACTCCACCACATTTATTGAAATTTTTAATAAGTATTACTTTTTCCTTTCTCCCCTTTTTGATTTTGAAAAAGGAATAAAGGGAATGGAAAAGAAAATATGGTACCATAAATATTAATACAAGACAACCAAAAATATCAGATGAGACACCACAATTTTCATTAAGATTGGAAAAAATTATACAAAGAAGGAAAATACAACAAAAGAACAAATTTAAATATGGCCATCCTTCCTTTTCTTTGGGATTTATCTTCTTTAATATATTTTTTAATTTCTTGAGATCTTTTTTTTCTTCCTCTGCGCACTTATGAATCTGATCCTGATCCTCTACATTCTTCTCTAAGGATTTTATTTTTTCTTCATATTTCTAGAGATATTCCACCGAACCCATCGAGACTTTTTCTTGATTTACTATATTATCTTAAATCTCAACCCTTAGGTCTATTTATATATTATATCATTATGCAACTGAATACCACTTCCCATATAGATCATTCACTTCATGGATCCGAGAAGTCTGTTCCATAGTCATCTTTTCTTCAAAACTGTTTTTTAGAGATCCTTGATCTTACTATCTTTGGTTTCAATTGCAGCCTTCACACATTCATGAAATTCATCAAGTGTCTACATATCTTCAACAGTTTTTCTTGATCAACTGGTCATCTTAATTCATGGCCTTTTGTGAACTTCATATTTAATAAGAATTTTTTTTGATTTCAGCCTCCAATTTTACACACTTATCCATCAGCATGGGAACTGAATCTGATTTCGGATTCAAGGTCTGTTGAAGTATTTGGAATCTCGAGTCCATATTGGGAAAAATTGGAATACTCCCAACAAGCTTCTTCAATGACTGAACTACAAAATCATGTCTAAGGGAGGATGATTCAGAATATGAGACTTTACTTGGTGATGGATCTTTCTCTATTTCAACTGACATCCTCTTCAAAGATCCACCAACTACATTCTTAATCTTGTTTACTCTGATTTAGTAATATTTTATATTCATCAAGGTAGAAACATTACCTTTGTATTCTTTTGTTATGTTTTATTTTTGGAATCAATTTTCCAGAATTATTTTCTCGGAATCACATTTCCAGAATCCATCATGTTTGCAGAACTAGAGGTTTTTTGGAATTTACCATGATTAACTTTGTTAAACATCACGATCTCTAAAAGTTCCAAAGGAATTATTTAAATTATACAATTCAACCCCTTGTATATTGACCATCTACATCATTTAGATCTTCAAGTTGGTATCTAAGGAGAATATAATACTCCATACCATTTTAACAATTTCTTTCAGAGAAGGTCTCTAAAACACTTATATTCATGTATAAATTTAACATTCTCATATTTTCATTGTTCTATATTTTCCTTTCTTAGGATAATTTTTTATCATGATTACAAAATTTTACTACTAACAAGATTGTGTGGAATGTATTTCTTTGAGATGGCAGGAATCAATTTTTGTTCCATAGACAACCCGAATCCAAATAGACAACATATTTTTTATGGGAATGATAATGAATATTGGAGAGATCGTATGAAGACTTTTGTCATTAATACTAGGGTGGATAACTTTGTTACGCTTATAAGAGATTACAAGATTTCAGATAAAGAAGTCATAGTTATAAAAAATCAAGGGAAATTAAAACATAAACTGAATTATAAGGTATAAAATAAATTAATTTGTTACATGACCAAGAATATATACAGCAAAATTTCTTCTTTTTAATTAATAAATTGTATTTGAAATAAGTTTTATGTTGTACATTTTTGTACTTCCAATGTTATTGAAGCTAGAAGAGATATGCTTAATGCTGAGTACCATGGTTTTTTCTTTCCATATAGAGAACCTATATATTATGTACAATATAGATTTATGACTATTTTCAACAGCTTACAAAACAAGGGTGAAAAAGGTTAGGATGATGAAGTACTTGTAGAAAAGATCATATACATCATGCCTAATGAATGGTAATCTAAAAGAATGACTATAAATGAGAATAAGAAATTCTCATAGATTACTTTTGAAGAATGTTTTGGAACTCTTCTTCAACATGAGACTATAATGAAGATACATTCTGACAATGTTATGAAGAATAATGGGAATGGAAGTGTTTCTTTTACAAAAACATGAAATCATATGAAAGCTAAGACTCGTGAGATGGATACAAGATCTAAATCTAAAAAGGATGTTATAAAATCTAAAACTAGTAAAAGTCAACATTCTAAGAATTAAGTAGCTAATATTTTGTGAAGAATGAACATGATATTTGGGTAGAAAAATTATTTGTATAGATACATGAAAAAAAAAATTAAAGATAATAAAGACTTTTAAATCACTTGTTATGAATGAGAAAGGGCTGGACATATAAGACCAGATTGTCTTATTCATAAGGGATAATAAATAATGGAAAATAATTCTGAATGAAATATAAATAAGTACTTCAAATCCAATGCTAATAATGTTTTGAAAGCTAATTACACATGGAGTTCCAGTGGTGGAGACTATTCTGATGAACCCTCAAATTATGAATCATCTGGACAAAATAATCTTGATTAACATGCCAGATTACATTTTTAAAATCATTGTTTAATGGATAAGGTTGGAAATTCTAAATCTACTATCAATGTATCCTTCATTGCTAATTATAGAGATATTAAATATTATGAATCCTTGGATGAAGAATTTTTTTTCTTGATAAAGATAATACTTTACATACTTATGAATAAGTTTCTAGGATTTCAATGATTTTTGAAAATGAATATTATAAAGACATGAAAAAGAATGAAATGGAAAAATCGGGGATTTATATAAATACTTAGGAAATATCAGATCTTTCTAAAGATTATGATAAGAAAACCCTTGATTTTGAAAGTATTTCAAAATACCTTGATGAAGTAAATTCTATGAAAGTTAACAAATATAAGGATCTAGAAAAATTAATTTCGAAGAAAAATGTATTCGAGCCTAACTCTAGTACTAAAATTTATTTTTCTTGAAGATAAGAATGTAGTTATTAGACTAAAGTCAGATAAATTTTCCTTCAGGAAGTTTTTTTCAAACTTGACTGTAGGTAAAGAAAATTTTGATAAAATGTATTCTCAAATCCGACCTCTAAGAAATAATTCTGGATATAGTTATACTAGTTCTAAACCAATTTTTAGTATCAATTATTTTTTTCCTCAATGTAATCCTTTCAACAGCATGTGTCCTTGTGGTGGGCATTGGAAATTTTTTTTCCATATTCAAATCTCAGCCTTTAAGTTTTCATAAATCTTTTTTTCTAAGATAATGCAAATTCCTATTATTTTTCGTTCTGATGTTTCTGGATCCATGAATGTTTTTGGTTCAGAAATTTTAACACTCTTATTTTCTAGAAAGTAAAGAATGTACTAATAGAAATACTTAGTACATGGATATTGGATTTTCTCCGATACATGACCGGTAACAAAAACTTCTTTGAAATGATTATCAAGATGAAAGGGGGAAAAGTAACTTTTAGAGATAATGATAAGAGATAATTTATTGGTATAGGTAACATTGTTCTACTTGGAAAAACATTGATTTATAATGTTTTATATTTTAAGTGTAATAATCACAACGTCTTTAGCATAAGTCAATTATGTTATGATGGATACCTTGTGAATTTTAGGAATGAAAATTGCATAGTACACAATTCCATGGAAGAATTTGTTCTTTATACCCATAGGCAAGAGAATGCATACACACTAAACATAGATGAACATAGGATCCAAGAATTACCTTGTCTTAGTGAAATGGAAGATAATTATTGGTTGTGGAATTTAAAGATATGACACTATAATCTTATGAGCCTATGAGAACTCTCTAAGAAAATACTAGTAATAGATATACTGAATATTACATTTGATTCTTCATAATATTATGATCCTTGTCAATATGGAAAGAAACATAAATCATGTATTAAATCAGTTGGTGATGTCTCAACCTCTGATTCATTAAATTGAGTGCATATGGATCTTTTTGGCCTACCACAAACTGGAAGCAATGGATAAAAATATTATGTATTTGTATTAGTTGATGAGTACACTAGATTTTGGTGGTTCCATCTTCTAGCAATTAAATATGAATCATTTTATTATTTGAAAAGTTTTAGAGCCCATGTTAAAAATTATCAAAACCTTCC
This sequence comes from Viscum album, assembly GCA_963277665.1. NCBI lineage: Eukaryota > Viridiplantae > Streptophyta > Magnoliopsida > Santalales > Viscaceae > Viscum > Viscum album. Next base: position 137,220,471 of record OY728133.1, on the reverse strand, counting down.
TTTGATAAAAATTCATAGTGATCATTGAAGAGAATTTCAAAAATCAGATTTTGAAACTAATTTGACTAGAAAAGGCATTACCCATAACTTCTCATCACCTAGAACACCTCAACCAAATGGTGTAGTTTAAAGAAGAAATAGAATTCTTCCAGAGATAAAAGAACCATGTTGTGTGAATATTCTGTAGCCAATCATTTTTGGGCTGAAGTTTTAAGTACTTCTTGATATACTATAAATCGAGTTTTGATTAGAACATTTCTTAATAAAACTCCTTATGACTTATGGAATGGTATAAAACCTATACTGTCATACATTATGGTTTTTGGTTGAAAGGTGTTCATTATGAATTCTAATGACAATCTACTGAAATTCTCACCAAAATATGATGAAGGATGTTTCTTAGTCTACTCAAAAACTTATAAGGCTTATTGAGTTTTCCATAAAAAAACTTGTACTGTTGATGAGGCAGTACATGTCAAATTTTATGAAACAGATCCCTTTTTTTAAACAATCTCACCTTACATCATCAGATGTGTTTTCAAAAACTGATTATCAACCTTTGTTTGGAGATCCTTCTGACAAATAAACTATTCACGAAGGTATTTCTAGAGCATTTGACCCATAATATTTCCTACCCTATGTTGATGAACATGTTTTAGAAAATGCAAATCAGTTTTTTCTAAATAATCTTCCCATAGTAAGTATCATTGGTGATGTAAATCAACCTGTATGATCTAGAAGTTCCTTGAGGAATGAAATAGAACATCTAGAATTCTATTCCCAATTATAACAATAAAGCAGTGATAAATATTTAGTAAATGAATATTGGATAAAATCTATACAAGATGAGATAATGAATTTGAAATTAATAATGTCTTAGCCATGGTAGAATGACATAAGGAAACATCTGTTATTGAAGTAAAATCTGTCTTCATAAATAAATGTGATGAAAATGGAATCATTGTATCAAATAAAGAGAGATGGTTGTTAAAGGCTATAATCAACATGAAGGAATATAATATTATGAAACCTATGATCCAGTAACATGACATGAATCTATTCGTATTCTAATTCCCTTTGAATCATTCTTCAATATGATACATTTTCATATGGATGTGAAATGTGTTATCTATAATGGATTTTTATAAGAGGATTTTTTTGTTGAACAACCTCCTGGTTTTGAAGATTCAAAACATCCTAAAAATGATTACAAACATTTCAAAGTGTTATATAGACTTAAGAAAGCCCCTCGATCTTGGTATGATAGACTTACATGTGTCTTTCTTCTAAATAATTACGTTAAGGGAAATGCATATCCAGCGCTTTTTATAAATAATGATAAGAAAAGTGTATTGATTGTTCAAATTTTCACTGATGACATTGGATTTGGTTCAACTCCACTCTATTTAACTGATTCCTTTGCGAATCTAATGAAACGTGAGAAATGAGTATATTGGGTGAGTTAAACTTTTTCCTTGTTTTTCAAATTTCTCAAAAATCAGAAGGAATATATTCATCCCAAAATATGTATATTAAAGATATTCATATAAAGTATGGACATGAAAACACTAAGATTATATGTACTCCCATTGGTACCTCAAATTTCCTTGATATTGATGAAGCTGGGAAACTAGTAGATCCGGCATCTTTTAGAGGTATGATAGGAAGTGTACTTTACTTTACAGATAGTCATCTTGACATAATGTTTTTTGTATCCTTATGTGCAAGAAATCAATAAAATCCTATGAAATCTCATTTAAAGCCATTGAAAAGGATTTTTCACTACCTAAAGAGAACCATGGATCAATGACTCTTTTTTACTTCTTGAAATGATTTTATTTTGAAATGTTTTTCATATGATGACATTGGTTGATGTAGAATTGACAGGAAAAGATCATATCTAACTTTTAATTTCAAAGGATATTCATTAGTTTATTGTTCATGAAAAAAACAACAATTAGAAGCACTTTCCATGGATAAAGATGAATATTGTGCAGTTGGATGTTGTGCTCAAGTGTTACGGATACAACACAGACTCACAGACTATGATATAGGTTTTTCCAAAACACAAATTTTCTGTGATAATACTGGTGCCATTGACCAAATTAAAAACCATACATATCACTCTCATGCAAAAAACATTGATATAAGGTATCAATTTCTTAAGGATAACACACCAAAATGGGATATCATTTTTCAATTTTTCAGAACAAAAGATCAACTTGCTGATATTTTCACCAAATCCTTTTTCGGATTCATATTTTTTTTCTTAAATGTAAATATTTTTATTAAAATCCTCTAAAGATCAGATTCTATTAAATAATCCTTGTGGATATAATTTCAAATGTCAGATCTAATTAGATGGGTTTTCAACCATTGGATTGAGTATAGAAGTTAAACAATCACATCAAATTCCTACATAAAGGACCCCCAAATGGTTTTACTACATTTAAACTCAACCTTGTGCGTGCTAAAGCTCTTCTCCTATACTTATGCCCATTCTGAACTACTCAGATCATCCCCATCCTAGAATGTCTCTCGATGTATCCTCTCACAATGATATGTCCACTGTCATGATGATTTCTAAAAGGTAGATTTACAGAGAAATGATGGTTCATACAAATTTATTTTCTATGTATGATTCTATAATCACAAAGAAAATCATGATGAATAGATGGGAGAGTGTTTGCATATCGAAACTAGGAGCTCAACATCCGGTGTATCCGGACCTGTTGGTTGAGTTCTATGAGTCAAATAGATTTTTCCAGGAAGAGGGTATAAACATATTTTATTTTATGTGCTACGGGAAGACATATTCTCTATCTTACACCAAGGCTGCTAGTTTGATCGGAATCCCATATGAAGGAGATGACGATTTTTGCTCTCATATGTTTCCTGATGATCATGGAAGTTCTAATAAGGTGAAAGTAACAGATAGACATGGTATTTCATAGGTAATGACTCTAAAGATTATTCACCTCACTACAAGTTATCGGATTCATGAATTATGGGTTCAATGATTTATAATACCGAGAAAAGGGGACAAGGATACCTTGAAGAAAGGTGACATGTGTGACCTGGATTTCATGGTGAATCTAAGAAATAAAAATCTGTTTAAGAATATTCTGATTACAATTGAAAATATAAAGAATTGAAATCTGAAGGATCATATTATTTTGTATTTGGCCATTCTCTCAAAGCTGATTGTTCGGTGTCTAGAGTCATTCAAAAAAACATTTTTGTTCTAATCTAAGAAATTTCAACGTTATGTTGGTAAGTGATGATAATCGGAATAGAATGAAAGCTACAATTTCTAAAAAATATGGACAATTCTTTGAATTTCTTGATGATGAAGAAGCAGAAGCGATTTCAAATAAATAGGTGATGGATGAACTTTCTAAAAAGGTTGGAAGGAAAAAGAAGATGAAGGATATAGAAGAGAATGAAATATCCCCTGTGTCTAAGGAAACCCAATCCACATGACCAAATACTATGAAGCAAAAAACAATATCCAGATAATGTGGTATCAAAATGAAGGGAAGACAAGGAGAATAAGAATGCAGAGGAGCCTAGCTTTGGTTTAAATCCTGCTGAAGAAAAATCTTTAATAGAAAAGACTGCTGATGAGCTTGAAAAGAAAGATAAAGAAAATAAGAAAATGAAGAAAATGACTAAAGGAGAGATTTTGCAATCACTTCTGAATGATATTGATTGTTCTTCAGAAAATATTTTGGTTCATGTATCCTTCTTGATAGAAACATTACAAGAGACACCAAGAATGAAATTTGTGACACCGTTTAAAATCCATGAAAAAGTTGTTGAAGAAAAAGATGGTGAAGAATAAGAAGATGAAGAAGTAAGTGGTGATACCAAAGATCTCATTAAGCATGTAGAGGAATTTCATGAGAAGTAAATATCTTCTGAGAAGTGGTCATTATGAACCTCCCACATTGAATAATCAAAGAATGAAACTCTTGGGAGGGATGAATAGAAGGCCGAAGATGAATTTGAAAAACCATCTAGAGAAGAATGTATAAACCATGATTTTATTCATCCAGAGGATGATGAGGTAAGAGTTGAGAAATAATAGATTGATGAAGATAAAATTGTTCGTCTTTCTGATAGTGACAATGAATCTCCTAATCAAGAGGGTGCCATTCCAAAGACTGGTAAGGGAAAACAGGTTGTAGTTGAAACACCTTCCAATTATTTTGTGAATACAAAAGTAGTTCGGGGTTCATCAAATAGGAAGGTAAAGGAAATAAAGAAAGATCCATCACCATGTAATGTCTCCAATTTAGAATCTTCCTCCCTTGGAAA